>OX369264.1:14331331-19391331 GCA_947284805.1 Coleophora flavipennella | reverse complement strand
AGTTTATGCGGGCGGCGACTATCCCCTCGAACATCTTACCGACCTCATCCAACAGGACGATGGGCCGGTATGCCGAGGGGGATTCTGCCGGGCGCCCCTCCTTTCGAAGGAGGCACAATTGGCCCTCCTTCCAAGGTTTCGGGAACCTCCCAGACGTGAAACACGCGCTAAAGAGGTCCCGAAATCTTTTCTCCATTTGGGTAGTGGCGATGGCCACCACCCTTGCGGGGACACCGTCCGGACCGGGAGCCGTCTTTTTGGCGCGCAAGCGGAGAGCCGCCGCTTCCAATTCCGCCTCCGTGACCGGAGGGACCTCCTCTTCTGGCAGAGCTGCCCCTCGTGGGGGGTCCATTACTGGTGGGGCGAAGCTGTCCCTGCACGGAAACAGGGACTGCACCACCCCGTCCAGCAATGTCGGCTCAAGGGTCTCAGTTAATGGGGGACCACAGGGGCGCAGCTTGTTACGCGCCGCCTTGTACGGTCTCCCATATGGGTCGTTTTCGAGACCCTCCAGCAATTCGGCTCTCGCCGAATCCTGGGCGGCACCCATTGCCGACTTGAGCACCCTCTTTGCCTCTACGTATGATTCGTAGAGGCGGTCTTCGTTGGCCGGGTCACGTGGGTGCCGTCGTCGGCTCCTTGTGTAGGCCCTCCTGGCTGCCACACAGGTGGCCCTGAGCCCGGCCAACTCCTCAGACCACCAGTAGACGGCACGTCGAGGAGGCGGGCGGTGAGACCGAGGCATGCTGGAGTTGCACACCTCGGTCAGGGACTCCCTCAGTTGGGCTGCCGCGGCGTCCACGTGCAGGCCATCGACAGGGGGCGAGAACCAGTCTTGGATGAATGCTGACTCTCTGGCCGCCTCCCGGTCCAGGCGGGTGAGTGCCCACCGTTGGAACGGGGATTGTCCCGAGGGGGCCATCCCCTGGGGGCTCTGGGTGGAGATATCGAACCGCACGTATCTGTGGTCCGATAGAGTCTCCACCAGCTCCACCCGCCAGTCTACGATGCGGGCGGCTAAAGCAGGGGTGGCGAAAGTGAGGTCCACTATTGACCCTCCCTCCCGCCGCACGCACGTGTGAACTGTCCCTCTGTTTAAAAGGGACAAACCGCTCGACGCCGCCCAAAATTCGACAGCGCGTCCCTGTACATCGGTGGCCAGGTTGCCCCAGACCACCGACTTCGCATTAAAGTCTCCCAGTATGGAGACCTGACGCGGCGCCATCCTACCGGCTACTGCAGCAAGGACTTCGAGAAAGTTCTCGAAGTCCGAAAGGGGACTGTTTGGGGAGAAGTAGACCCCCACCAAGACTATGTCTCCCCATGCGGCGGCCACGTATCCCGGTCCCCTCTCTAACAGCGAGAGGGGAGGGGAGTCCGTGGAAGACCGCGCCACTAGTGCCACCGAGCCGTCCCTATCACCCAGCCAGCGGCCAGGGACTGAGTAGGGCTCGGCGACTACCGCCACGTCCACCAACCACTCGGCCATGACCTGAACCAGCAGGTCCTGGGCCGCTTTGCAGTGGTTGGTGTTTGTCTGGAGGATGCGATGTACGACTTCCATTTATTCGGACATCACACCCCCCTCGTCGGCCGCCGCTGGAGTTGGAGCTGCAATGGCAGCAGCAGACCGAGTTGACGCCTGCGCTTTGCCCTTCTTTGTGGGAGGTTTGCACTTCCTCCCACTCATCACGTGGTCCGCTGGGCGACCACTGGCGGCACACACCGCGCAATGCGGCGTGGCGGCTCTGCAAGAGGCGGCCTTGTGCCCCTCATTCCCGCACCGGTAGCACATGCTCGCCCTGTCCGTATCGGACGGACAAAGAGCCCGGGTGTGGCCGATCCCGAAGCACTTGAAGCAGCGGAGGGGCTGCTCCTCAAGCGCCCGGACCACAGCCGAGCTGAAACCTACCAGCAGTCGTCCCTTAGCCAGGACGGCCTTGGCCGCGGTGACTGGGCACTCAAGGCGAATGGCACCCATGCCGCCGCGGCCAGGCCTAATGGTCCGGCCCTGTACTGCTGCGACACTGCAGCCTCCCGCTGCAGCTACCGCCTCCACCACCTCCTCTTTGGTGACCGAGTCGTCCAGATCGGTCACCTCCAAGGCCGCGGACTTAACAGGTCTTGTGACCTTGGCCGCGTCCGCGATTACCTCTTGCAACTTTGTTGCGAAGAGGTCCGCTTTGGTGCTGCCTTGTGCCCCCGGGAACTCAAAAATTCGAGCCCCAGTTTGTGTCCGGCGGCACGTAACCCTCTCAATACCCAATTGAGAGGGATCGGCGTTGGTACGAGCCCGCTTCAGCACGGACTCGTATGTCTCGCCCCGCTCCGCGGCCTCCGGGGTGAGTGTCACCACGACGGCCGCGGTTTTGGGAGGAACTAGTTTCCTCCCACCGGCGGGGGCCCTTTTAGCTATGGCAGCAGCGGTGGCGGGCTTGGGGGCCGACTTTTTTCCCCTTCCCTTCCCCTTTCCCTTGTCAGTCACTTTGGACTGACCGGGAGGGGCAGTGATGGGGGTGGCGACCGAAGGCGTATTTTTGGGTTTTCTTTTCCGCCTCCCGACCACCTCCGTCCACGACTGATTGGACGGGGTAGTGGAAGGCAGAAGAGGATCCTCCCTCTGGGGGACTTGAGGGGCTGCTTGAGTAGCAGCTGGCTCAACCTCCCTTTCTGAGCTCGTGGTTGGAGCCGGTGGGACCGCAGTTTTCTTCCCCTTGCCTTTGCCCTTAGAGGGCTTCGGGTTCTGGGGCTGCTCCATCGGTGCTGGAGCCGCCGACGGCCCCGGCCTGCTCAGCGTCTTGTCCGCCGCGAGCGGCGGTCGGAGACGCCTCTCCGGCAAGAGCCGGTCTTCAATGCCAGCGAAGCAGGCTCTGGTGAACGCCCTCTCCTCCATTACAACCTTGCGGATGATGTCCTCAAGGTTCGAGAGGGGGGCCTCAGACACCGGTCTTTGTGAGGCCTGAGCAGGCCGGGCCGTGGTTTCAGCCAGCTTTTTGTGCAGCTGGCTGACCTCCGCCTGCAGTCGATCTACCTTCGCCTGCAGTTGCTGCGTCTCGTCGGTCGCCGTGCGCTGCACCAGCTCCCGAACGATACCGCGCATACTTGCGGCCCGGCATTTCAGGGCCTTTTGGAAAGTGCCCTTTAAGTTGGAGGACTTAGAAGCAACTTCAACAATCTCCTCCTGGTCCTCTTTTGCCATCCGCTCCAGCTCTGCAAGAGAGTGGTCCGCGTACAAGACGTTGGACGCGCCATACCCGGCCCTGGCCCTGTCGGCACGCGCCTGCTGCTCTTTGGTGGCTACCTGCTCCTCCAAATCCTGTTGGAGCTGCACCCGTCTTGCCAAGTTAAGTTGGCGTTGGGCGTCCTCCAAGCCAACATTGTGGGTGACAGCTGGATTAGATTTTTTAGCCTTCAGTTTCCGTCTCTGCTTACTTTTAACCGAGTCCGAGGAGACCCCGGACCCTTGCCGCAAGTAGGCCCTCTTCCGCGCTTGACGGTCATCTTCTACGACCGTCGAACCCTCGTCCGACGCGTCCCGCATGGACTCGATATCAGACTCAAAGTCTAACACCTCGTCCGGCCTTCTAAATGAGCTAGCCGCAGATGGTGAGCGACTAGCTTCCGACGCAGTAGCGTCGTCGGGTTGGCCCTGAAAAGGGCCTTTTGGTGTGCCCTGGGAAGGGACTTTAGGTTGGCCCTGAGAAGGGCCTTTTTTATTGAAACGCCCGGAGGCGTCCCGCAAAGGCTCTGACATATTTATGAACGCAACTCAAAGTCGTAGGTACCGCAAGAAAAGCTACGACAGCACAGTGCTCGTTAGCCGCCGGCCTGCCACTCCGTTACGGTGGTCAGGCGCGACGTTGCCCGGGGAACGCTACGAGGAAGCCAGCACTGTGGGGGGATCCCCAACCTAACCTTTTTTTTTTTTTTTTTTTTTTTTTTTTTTTTTTACGTGGGGAAATCCTCATGGATACCCGTCCGCTGGAGGAGGCCGACGGGTTATGCCGGACTCTTACCGGCTAAAACCCCACGGCACTCCCGCTTCGCCCGAGTGGCAGAGGACTGGGAAACCGGCAGAGCCTTTACTTCCAGTCCCCCACCGGCGACCGCCCACCTTTCGGCAGGCCCAGGCAGGACCGCGGAGGGCAGGGAGAGAGGCGCATCGAAATACCAACACTCCTCTCCCTCCACGGTCCTGCCTCCAACTCCTCAACCCCGCTCGGCTGCGGAGGATAGGGAGAGCGGCGCATCGCAATACCGACACTCCTCCTCCCCCGCAGTCCCACCTTTTCCGTGAGCTGAGGGCAAAACCCTCCTCTCACGGCCCGCAATGTTTTTTAACGAGGTTGTCTCCTCGCCCGCAATATTTTTTATAGAGGTTGTCTCCTCGCAGCCCGGCCATTTAAGGCAAGGCCCCCGCCCCCGAAGGATTACGGTATACTTCCACGCTACGCCAGCACTCTAAAAGTAGAGCGAGGCGTGCGCCCGTATGCGTGTCTGTGACTTAACCCAGAACACGCATACCTCCCGCTTGTCGGGTATTCGCCGCGAGTCAATTATATCCCACAAGGAGATATAATTGACAAGCGCCCAGGATGCACCGGCCAAAAGATGCTGCTGTTCCCTCCAGACGTATCCAAAGGGACAAGCAGCAGTTTGGCACACGAGGAGGAACCCGACTTGCATCCCATCCCCAACCTAACCTAACCTAACCTAACCTAACCTAACCTAACCTAACCTAACCTAACCTAACCTAACCTAACCTAACCTAACCTAACCTAACCTAACCTTACCTAACCTAAGAAGGTGCGACGTGCCAGAGACAGGAAGATAATAGTAGGATTCGAGACAAGAGAGGAGAGGAATAAAATCAAGGATAAATTAGTGAGGGAAGGAGTAGGCCTCACTGTCGAGGAAATTAAAAACCGGGACCCTCTTTTAATCCTGCGGGATGTCCTGGCCATTAACTCGGATGACATCTTAAAGGCCTTCAAAAACCAGAATAAGGGCCTATTCCGTGACCTCGACAGTGAAGAAGGTAGAATCACTATCAAATACCGAAGGAAAGCGAGGAACCCACACAATTGCCATATCGTTGTAAGCGTCGCTCCTATTGTCTGGCAAAGAGCTACGGAGCAGGGCCACATGCACATAGACCTCCAACGGGTGAAAGTCGAAGATCAGTCCCCGTTAGTACAATGTACACGCTGCCTAGGTTACGGGCACGGAAAACGCTTTTGTAAGGAAACCGAGGACCTATGCAGCCATTGCGGGGGCCCTCACCTAAGGGCGGATTGCACTGACTGGATCGCGGGAGAATCAGCCAAGTGCCGAAATTGCACAAAGGTCGGAATCGAACATGCAGAACATAACGCATTTAGCTCTGAGTGCCCTGTACGGCGGAAAAGAGATGAGCTGGCCCGATCAACCGTAGCTTATTGCTAAGGTTGACCCAAGCAAACAAACTCCCTACAGGTTTATACAAGCCAACCTGCAAAGGAAGAAGTTAGCGACCGAAGAGTTGCTAATGGACGCCAAAAAACGGAAAGCAGCTGTGGCATTAATACAGGAACCATATGTCGGCGGCCAAAAATGCATGAAAAGATATGGGGGCGTGCGTGTTTACCAGAGCACTGATAAAGGGGAGGGCCATGTCAAAGCAGCAATAGCAGTGTTTGACGGAACTCTCGATATCATCCAATACCCGACGCTCACCACCAACAACATTGTTGTTATCGGGATACGAACAAGTGCTTGGGAAATAACGCTCGTTTCCTATTATTTCGAACCGGAGGAACCTATCGACCCATATCTGGATCACCTGCGTAGGATAAATGACAAACTAAATTCTAAAAGGTGGCTCATAGCGGGGGACGCAAACGCAAAGAGTACCTGGTGGGGGAGCCCAGTAGTAGATAATAGGGGAAATGACATGTCCGGAGCTCTAGGTGAAATGGGTTTAAACGTCCTCAATATGGGTAATGTACCGACCTTCGACACTATAGGGGGGGGCAAGAGATACCACAGTTATGTTGATGTCACAGCTTGTTCAACTGACATTCTCGACCTAGTGGAGGAATGGAGAGTCGAAGAGAGTCTCACAAGTTCTGACCATAATGGGATCTTATTCAACATCCGCGTAAACAAGTCCAAAGGTATACAAATCAAAAGAACCACACGAATATTTAATACCAAAAAGGCAAATTGGTCAGGGTTTCATGAGAATCTCGGACAATTGTTGCAAAATAACAATCTAACAAAAACAAAAT
The DNA here is from genome assembly GCA_947284805.1 of Coleophora flavipennella. Taxonomy (NCBI): domain Eukaryota; kingdom Metazoa; phylum Arthropoda; class Insecta; order Lepidoptera; family Coleophoridae; genus Coleophora; species Coleophora flavipennella. The sequence goes on along the minus strand of OX369264.1, from coordinate 19,385,062 downwards.
TGGAACAAGTTAAAACCTCAGAAGAAATCGAAAGGGCAGTAAACAAGTACATAGAATCAGTACTTAAATCGTGCGAAAACTCAATGCCACGAAAGAAACAAGCTGAGGAAATAAGATTCCCATGGTGGACCGAAAGACTCGCAAAAATGAAGAAGGAGGTCGCCACAAGAAAACGCAGGATAAGATCCGCTGCCCCATCTCGTAGGTCGAGGGTCGTCCAGGACTATCTTAAACACAAAGAGGAGTACGAATTTGAGGCTACCAAAGCACAAATAGATAACTGGAAGAATTTCTGTAATAAGCAAGATCGAGAAAGTGTTTGGGAAGGAATTTATAGGGTCATAGGGAGGACTAAATCCAGGGAGGAAGATTTAATGCTGGAAAAGGAAGGGGAGGTGCTTGACGCTAAGCAATCTGTAAAGTTGATAGCTGATACCTTCTACCCAGAAGACACCTCAGAAAGCGACAGCACCCACCACCAACAAATAAGAAAAGAAGCAAACAGTGTAAACTCCGGTGCCCAAAATAACCCAAGAGATTCACCCTTCACAATGACCGAGCTCCGGACTGCTTATGGGTCCTTTAACCCGAAAAAGGCCCCGGGAATTGACGGCCTTACAGCTGACATATGTCATAGAGCCATCGAATGCGATCCGGAAGTTTTCCTACTGCTTCTCAACAAGTGCCTGGAACACCAAGTTTTCCCCAAAGCATGGAAGGAGGCTACAGTTGTGGTCCTCAGGAAACCAGGGAGGGAAAGCTATAAGAGCCCAAAATCCTATAGACCTATCGGACTGCTACCAATCCTGGGCAAGATATTTGAAAAGATGTTGGTGGCTCGTCTCAAATTCTACCTAATACCAAGGATGAGTACTCGTCAGTACGGGTTCATGCCGCAAAGGAGCACCGAGGACTCCTTCTATACTCTAGTAAAATATATACGTAAAAAACTAGATGAAAAGAAAATTGTCACTTTAATATCTTTAGATATAGAGGGAGCCTTCGATAGCGCCTGGTGGCCAGCTATACGGATCCGACTGGCTGAGGAAAAGTGTCCTTTAAATTTGAGAAGAGTCATAGACAGTTATCTTCAGGATAGAATGGTTAGGGTCCGATACGCCGGGGAGGAACACTCCAAAACACAAATATCGGATGTGTCCAGGGTTCTATTGGGGGACCAATACTCTGGAATCTCCTGCTGGACCCACTTTTGGAAAGCCTTACTAAAAAGGGTGTCTACTGCCAGGCATTTGCCGACGACGTAGTACTAATTTTCGAAAGTCAGACTGTACAGGATATTGAAGATAGAGCCAATGCCGCGCTCGAACATGTTTGGATGTGGGGTGTCAAAAATAAACTGAAATTTGGCCCACAGAAAACAAGTGCCTTGTTGATCACCAGAAAACTCAAGTATGACACCCCTCGCGTGAGCATGGGCGGAGCAGGTATCGCTATGTCTAAAGAAGTAAAAATCCTGGGAGTAACTATTGACGATAAATTAACCTTCAACTCGCACGTCGCAAATGTCTGTAGGAAGGCAGTGGGCATCCATAAACAGTTAGCTAGAGCAGCAAAAACCAGCTGGGGACTTCACCCCGAGGTGATACGAATAATATATATGGCAACTGTTGAGCCGGTTATCCTCTACGCAGCCAGCGTGTGGGCACCAGCAGCAAAAAAGTTAAAGGTCATTGATCAGCTGGGAGCCGTGCAGCGTGGCATTGCGCAAAAGTTGTGTAAGGCCTACCGCACGGTTTCCCTCAATGCAGCGTTGATACTAGCCGGAATCCTCCCCTTGGATCTTCGGGTTCAAGAAGCGGCATCACTTTACGAGGTGAAAAAAGGAGTCCCACAGCCGGAACTGAAGGGAAGAGAAGTGGAACGCATGGCGCCAGCCGTCGAAATGCCACACCCCGCTGAAAGACTGGAGATTGAAATAACCAGGTTGGTGAACCAGGATGAGGTCTATGCCCACAGTGAACAAGACGTTCGCTTCTTCACCGACGGCAGCAAAATAGACGGTAGAGTGGGTGCTGCACTGTCAGTTTGGAGTGGTGATGCTGAAATCAAAACGATAAAACTGTCCCTGCCAAACTATTGTACTGTTTATCAGGCTGAACTACTTTACAAGGCAACAGAGGAAGCATTAAAACAAGATGGTAAAAGGTTCGGAATATTTAGTGACTCAATGGCAGCTCTCCAAACAGTCATAAGCTACGATTGTCTCCATCCACTTGCAGTTAAATCAAGAGATAACATCAAATCCATATCTCTACAAGGCAAAGCTGTGTCTCTGTTTTGGATCAAAGCTCATGCAGGACTGGAGTGCAATGAACGAGCAGACCAACTAGCCAAGGAGGCTGCCATTGGGTCCAAAAGAAAACACGATTATGAACAGTGCCCAGTTTCGTACGTGAAACATGGAATTCGTTCAATAACCCTCGAAAAATGGAACCATAGATATGAAACCGAAAGCACGGCATGTTCTTCCCTGACGCAGTTCTTGCCTACAAGACCATCAGGAAGATCAAAATTGATAGCATCATCACCCAAATATTGACTGGACACGGTGGATTCGCACAGTATCTGAATCGATTTAGATGCAGAGACAGCTCATCTTGTGTCTGCGACCCCGACGTGGAGGAGACAGTGCCACACATCTTGTTTGACTGTCCTACATTTATAAAGCAAAGGTTTGACATTGAACAATCCCTTGACATAAAAATAACGTCGAGCAACGTAAAGGATGTAATGTCAAGTGAGGATAGGAATAAATTTCTGGACTATTGTACTAAAATTGTAAAGATAGTAATAAAAAGAAACTCTACTAGGTAATAATATTATGTTTTCATAATATTATGGATATATTAATGTAAAGCATAAAATAAAATAGAAAAATAAGAAATGTAAATAAAGTACACTAAAAACGCAACAATGTCAAATGTAAATAAAAATCAGCAAATGTAATGATAACAAATGTATATATGTACAGCGTGTAAGTAGGCAAAAAGAAAAACGAATTTGTAAAACTTATTTTCCCTAGTTATATACATAATAAATATACTGAAATAGAGAATAGGCATAGGGAATGGGAGTCCCACCCATAAAGGAATGAAAGATGAAGTATAAAAGAAAGAACTAGTATGAAGCATAAAAGTGCGAGAAGAATACTTGCGGGAACTGGAATGGAAGAAATAGTAAGAACAGGCTCCGATTACGTTGGAGGTAGGAGAAAAAAAAAAAAAAAAAAAACCTAACCTAACCTAACCTAACCTTTTTTTTTTTCCGTGTGGGGAGATCCTCATGGATACCCGTCCGCTGGGGGAGGCCGACGGGTTATGCCGGACTCTTACCAGCTAAAACCCCACGGCACTCCCGCTTCGCCCGAGTGGCAGAGGACTGGGAAACCGGCAGAGCCTTTACGTCCAGTCCTCCACCGGCGACTGCCCGCCTTTACAGCAGGCCCTTCACGCCCCTCCGCACAGGGAGGGGCCCGGGAATGACCGTGAGTACTCGGCCATTCCCGTCGGCGAGGGTGGTGATTAGTGCAATGCGGGCGAAAGCGCCCCCACGCCTGTCGCCCGCTAATCACCACCGGCAGGGTGAAGACGGTCGTGCAACCGTCTTCTCCTGCCCCTTCTCCGCCTGCGGAGCGGCGCTGCGAGAGGGTCGTCCTCCCGTGCGCGCTCCGCCGCCTCCTTCTGTGATATAACGTGTTCGCAGAAGGAGGCAACTGCCGCCCATGTCCCCTCGCCCTCCAACATGGCTTTGACCACGCTGGGGAGCGAGAGGTCCCGCCCGACCGCCGCAACTAAGTCGCGACGTGGCTCGGACCACGACGGGCACACTTCAAGTGTGTGCTGCGCCGTGTCCACCGCCGCACCGCATTCGTGGCACGATTGGGTTCCCTCTCTTCCAATCCGGTACAGGTACGATCCGAAGCAGCCATGCCCGGACAACACCTGCACCAGACGGAACGAGAGGAAACCATGCCTTCGCTCGAGCCAGTCCTGCAAGACTGGCCCAAGCGCGTCCAGCGTTCGGCGGCCGAATGTCGCGGTGGCAAGGTCCTCCGTCCAGTGCTGGACGATTGCAGCCCTCGCCTCCCGCCGAACGGCCTCCCGCTCTTCCAAAGCTGGGCGCTCCCCGAGCGCCCTCTGCCTTGCTGTCCACTCGTACACTCTGGCAAGCACCCACGCCTCGAGCTCCCAGGGAGGTGTGCCAGCCAGAGCGCACGCCGCCGAAAAACTTACTGAACGGTAGGCCCTAGCTACCCGCTGTGCAATGGCCCTTTGGGGCCATCGGATGGCAGCGGCATTCTCCCTCCTGGAGGATAATTCTAAGTAGATAGATACGTAGGTTCGCTTAGACCGATAGTTGTATTCTTTCAAGTTATTCAGATGAGCTGATAATGAAAGCCACAGGACTCTGTATCTGTTAATGAAACACATGCATTTTGATTTGATGTTTCCTATTGGAAGGTAGGTAATTGGGTTTAACGTTGTTAGATAGATAACATTATTACTAAAATACAGAAAATAAAAATAAAAGTTTGAAAAACTAAAAACCGACTTCAAAATGAAATTCACTCAAAAGTATGATATAATATTATTATACAAACCAACAATAACGAAATCAAAGGTGTGTACGAACTAAATTAGGGGCTTAATTATTTTTTTGAGGTCGGTGTCAGCATTCTATCGAATTTAAAACATTTGATACGTCAGTAACTGTGTGCTGGTACCGACAACAATACATTTGATACGTCAGTAACTGTGTGCTGGTACCGACAACAAAACATTTGATACGTCAGTAACTGTGTGCTGGTACCGACAACAAAACATTTGATACGTCAGTAACTGTGTGCTGGTACCGACAACAAAACATTTGATACGTCAGTAACTGTGTGCTGGTACCGACAACAAAACATTTGATACGTCAGTAACTGTGTGCTGGTACCGACAACAAAAAAAAATTAAGCCCCTAATTTTAATTTGTTAATGTCGCGTATTTTAGTATAATAATATTATTTCATATTTTTGAGTGAATTTCATTTGAATACGGTTTTTAGTTGTTAAAACTTTTATTTTTTAGAAACACTATTGTGTATCAAAGTGAAATATAGAGTATAGAGAGATTTCAGACTAAGCGCCACTTCTAAAAAATTAATTAGTATTTTGTTTTGTACAATTTAGGTTGAGTTTTGTTTATTACATGGTAATACCCATTGGTCTGGAAAAAATCATGTTTGTATGGTTCACCTATAACCTGTATGGTTCACCTATAAATAAAATTGAAACTTGCGATTTACTCACAGTAGGTTGGAGTGATTGAAATGTCATATTGTATTACGAATAGGTATTTATTTGGTTAAGAGTAAGTATACGTTTGGTAACGAATAAGTATATATTTGGTCATAAAACATGAATTCATCAAAATAGTCAAAAAAAAAAAAAAAAAAAAAACAATTTGAATTGTCGAGAAAGTTTAGTGCGGGCTGCCGTACAGTTTATTTATTTTCAAAATATCGAGGGTACCTGCCACACAAGTTTTACATATAAATAGATATTAAGTTAACCGCAGTAGGTAGTATGTGTGTGGCACATTAGCAACGCTTTACGTCACTGGTCGGAAGCGTCGCCGTGTGGCGGCGGCGGCGGCGGCGGCGGCGGCGGTAGCACCCCGAGCGGTGAGCGTGCCGCTGCCACCGCCGCCTCCGCCGCCTCCAAGCCGCAACGCCGAGCCTGCGGTTCCCTTCCATTAGGCAGCCTCTATCCATTAAGGAGACATCTTGCTTTACCATTTATGGCGACAACTAACAGGTTAAATGTAACATTACTAGTATGTACGAGTATGTAGGTGCCTGTAATTAAATCACTCCAGCTGAAGGACACATGAAGGTGAATAATATTTTAAACCAAGATTATGTAGAAGGGAGGCATCGGCTGTGAGTGGACGGTACGTCATCATCATCATATCAGCTCATAAACGTCGCCACCGAGGGGCTCAAGCCTAACCTGAATTAGGGCGGTACGTAGGATAATAGTTATTTATTATACAAGAGTGCAAAGTTGCTTTTTAACCGCGTGCTCAATTTTGATGACCGAGCAAGCGAAGAAGTCTAAAATTAGAATCCTAGCGTTAGCGAGGGAATCAAAAGAGCATGAGGTGAAAAATCTTTGCACTCGAGTGCAACAAGTAACGTTTCATTCCACCTCAGCGAGGAAATTACTAAATGAAAAAAAAAACATTTGCGCATTACATACAGTTTCAGTCAAATAAACTTCCTCGTCGCTACTTTGAACCAAGTTTGTGGTACTGACTGATACTGCATTAGGTCCATACTAAGCTCAAATTTTATTCACGGCCTGCGTTGGATTTCTGCTCTTTTCAAATAAAATATCAAATGTGGCGATTTGTTTCGTTACTTTCACTTATTTTCGTAGACAGAAAAAACAATAAAAAATGGCGGGATTTTTTATTTTCATTAAAATTGCAAATGATCGTCTTTTGAATTTTATTATAACAAGCCGTGACGGTACAAACAATACAAGCAAAGAGATTTGATTACAAATTTTTACTTTGAAAATACGAAGAATTTTTTTCTCCGACCTATTAAAAGGTAACACAAGTTAGACCGGTCCTGCTGATACATGCGTAGCCACGTAGCCACGTAGCGCGTAGTGCGTAGCGCGTAGCACAGAGTGCCAAGCACGTAGGTGAGCTACGAGCTACGGTTGCGGTTTCGTAGCCGGTGCCGAGCTGTCAGAAAGTTAATAGTTCATGCCGTCACGGTCGCGTATCGGTGGCACGACATTTCTCCTCAACATGATGTCTACCACTAATTTCACAACAAAGACAATTTATCTTTTCGAATTGCGATCCATTCATCAAACGCGTTCTAAATTCGTCGTACGTACGTGGCGTTGTGATTAACGGTGATGTAAAAACTCATTTGTACGAGCCATCGACTGTTATAGCGTAAATGCACGATACGAGCTCGGTCCCGGCGCGCCGCCTGCCGTGTCAGTGTAAATGCAGCTTTATATTCGTGCTTCGATGTTGTTCCAATTATGTAAGTACACCTGCAACTGCATTGTCACTACAACACTACAACACCACCCCGTAACTTTGCAATTACAACAATTTTCAATGTTTTTGTAGCATGAGGGAGGTATTGAATTTATGGGTCCTCGTAGGTACTAGAGTATACAGACCCGAGACTGACTGTACACGTAGCATCGGAATTATCAATTCAGGTTCAAAATAAGAAAACATGTACCTACAGAAACATGTACTTACAGAATCGTGTACCTCAGAGACATGTACCTGATGTAGTGCCTACTGCCTGCAACTGCATACCTACCTTTTTATCTATATACATACTAGTGACATGGCAGCGAGGACCATCTCACCATCACAATCAAAATTAATTTAACAATAAACTATTTGTAATTTTAAAGCGTAGTCCTTAGTCAAGCAAAAGGTCGCGCACGTCACTGATGGTGGAATTGACGCAGGTATATGGTATCTATTTTCTTATTTTTTTTATTTTTAAATTAAAAAAAAAAATATCTATAACCAACACAAAAAAAAAAAGAAGGAATGTGTTTGTGCACGCATGGTTTAAGGCGTTTCATGAAGGTTTTGCTTGAGAGTGGGGAGTGGAGTCAGGGTGCGTAGGCACGGGGCAGTCAAGAGCAGCGGGCGGGGAAAGACGGTGGCGTACGACAACAGCTTTGAGCTGTGAGAGGTTTATTTGTGTGCGAAGTGCATCTGGCTGCTGTTTCTGCACATGGGGACGTACCTTAACTGCTTTGAATGTTTACTTTAAAATTCGCACTGGGTGTACCGAGTCAATATTAAATTAATTTTGGACTGTTCAATGTACTGCCTGAGCTCTGTAACATGTGGCGAGAAACGCGATACCTTTGAGGCCAATAATTAACAATTAAATAACGAATTGTAACCACCCTATCCATTGAGATTCATTCCTCTGTAAATTTTAACAATGTTACCTCCATACATGTATATGTAAAAAGCGTCGGTGGCTCAACCGGTAACGACTCGGTCCATCTAACCAGAGGTACCGGGTTCAAATCTGGACGGCCAATGTACCAATGAGTTTTTCAAATGTGTATAATATAATGCAGGCATTCTATTCAATACCTAGGAAATGTATAGAATGCCGGGGTCGTTCAGGCAATGTATGAAATGATATTCAATGTTCAGGCATTCTATACAATGCCGGATTATACACATAGTTGGCGGCTAGGGCTCTAGAAATTATGTAATTTGCGTTGTTTCTGTCAACTTGAATACGCTCTTCAGTTTCTTTGAGTTGGAGCAGGCGCTCAGGTTCACCTTTCGGTTTTCCTTTTAAATGTTGCATTTTCTGTGCTTTTGTCAATGTTGGATTCTTATGGATTGCTTCTGATTACAAGTCCATAAATGTTGGCCACTGAGTGTCGTTCTCAGAAAACGTAGGTATTTCTATTTTTGGAAGTGACTGGTGCTGATGAGAAGATGCAAGAAGTTTTTGGTGTAAATTCCTTTTCGTATCTTCGAAGAGGTTTTCATGTTTAGCAAAATCTTGTTCGTAGTCCACGTCAGATCCAATAAGTAAGTTGTCAATTTGCCAGTGGACATCATCAATTACCTTCCAGCGTTGTTGTAGCATTTGTAGCTTGTCTTCTATTTCCCACTGTTCAGAAATATCATTAAGTTGTATGTTTTTAATAACCCTCATAAAAGCACGGAAATTAGTACCTTGCTGCTTGATTAGCTCATCACTTTGTGACATCATTTCTTTTTCTTCCAAAACCTTTGCAGGCACTGAGGATTCTTGCGAAGCTCCAGAAATTATTCCACGTAGAATCGTACTTGTTACATCATACTGCTGTTTCAGTTTTTCAAAGGCATTTGACGTTAAGTAGCTTTGTGTCTTGTCTTTATATTTTTGTAACTTAATGTGGTTTTCCCCGAATTCTTGGAATTGATTGTTGAGTGTGTCAAGCCTTGTGTTGGCGTAGTCAATTGTTTTTCGATCAGGAGAATCCTTTTTCAAGTTTGTTCAAAAAATTTCTAATGCTCTCGGCGATGATCTCCTGACGCTGAAATAGTCCCTCCATTGTTGTATCTTATTCGAAGGTTTCAGGCAGCGCAATCGTTATCACCAAAAAAATATAGTGGACTGTTTCACTCGTTACTGGTTTGTAGGTTTCACTGTAACCTCAGCTTACCTGCGATATCGTAGAGCGCTTCTCACTCTGCCGGTGAGACCCGCTGGTGGGAGGTGGGAGGGGGGCAAACCGAACGCAACCGCAGGCAACTGGAAGTCACACTGTAGGACCGAAGGACCAAAATGTTCGGGCTGGTCCCCGCACGATGCATGTGTTTGTATGAGTGCAGGACGGCAGGAGAGTTTGTATGTAAAACGTGTGTGCTCTTGTCAAGCGTCTTTATTGCACTAAGTGAATGACAGCGGGCGATTTATGAGTTCGCAATGTATAAGGGACCTCAGGGACCGATATATTAGATATCGATTTTGGAAGAAATCGGTCCAGTAACAAAAAAGTTCAAAATGGCGGCCACTTTTTTCCACAACGCATTATAGTAAGTATGTCATATTCGTAAAAAAACACCCCAGTAATACCTTTAAAATGATCCATATCAGGATTTTCAAGGCGAGAGTGACTAGGAATTATTTGAGATTGCGTGTACCATCCTCGACTACATCGTCACTTACTCGTACCGTCAGGTGAGTTGTACTATATATTATTTTTATATATATTTAATATATAAATTAAATTAAATTATTAGAACACTTTGTTAAAATCATTTTTTTAAATAATTTTAAATTTATTGAAACAATTATTGTAGCAAAATCAATAATTTTAAATTTATAAAAAAACATTAAAAACAAAATGTATATTTATTTAAATTATATTTAATAATTTTAAAAAAATTTGAACCAAAATAAAACAAAAGATAATAATTAGCCGGGCATGAATGATTGTTAATAAAAATGCAACGTGACGACCCTTAATGAATGGGCCCAACGCACCATACAAACGGTGACAATGGTCTAGTGGGCCCTACTCGCCCCGCAGCCCCCGTACGATTGCCGTGTCTGACGTCCTCCGTTGGATGACTGTATGGATTCTTAGACTGTGACAATGCCATACATTTCATTCAGAAATGCGACTCGGGGAGTGCTTCGCCGAATTCGACTGTACTTAGGCGAAAGTGGAGGACATTTCAAACAATTTTTAAGATAAATTTAGTTTCTTGGGAATAAGGCAAGTGGCAACTTTTTGGATTTGTTTAATTTTAATTATCCATCCTATCCATTGGATAGGATCCATCGCGTAGTCTTTAACGCGTCATCAAAGACATCAACGGGTTACACATTGAATGACTTAATGAAATGTGGGCCTAACTTACAGCAAGATTTAATGTCCTTGATACTCAAATGGAGACAATATAGATTTGCATTCATTGCGGACATAGAAAAAATGTTCCGTCAAATATGGGTAAATCCAGAACATCAAAAGTTAACAAAAATAATTTGGAGAGATTCTCCTGATCAACTCCTGCGTGAATATCAGCTTACTACGATCACATTTGGAGTAAAGTCAGCGCCCTTCCTGGCCATGATGACCTTGAAACAACTATCAATTGATGAAGGCCATAACTACCCTGATAGTCCAGCATCCCAGGTTCTACAAGAAGACATGTACATGGACGACCTTCAAGGTGGAACCCACTCCATGGAGCAAGCAAAAAAGCTCCAAAAAGATTTAATCAACCTGTTGAAATCTGGAGGATTCAATTTAAGAAAATGGCGTTCCAACTCTAAGACTTTAGAAAATATCAGTAAAGTACCCGTCCCTAAAAATCAAATAAAAAATGAAGCCTTTGAATACAAACAACCAGAATCAACAAAAACACTCGGCTTGAGATGGCTGCCTGAGAGCGATGAGTTCACCTTCAAACTGCCATTCGACACCACAACAGCAACTAAGTGGACAAAGAGGACATTATTGTCAGAAATCTCCAAAATATATGACCCTCTCGGATGGCTATCACCTGTAACAACAAAATTGAAGCTTCTATTCAAAAGGGTCTGGTTAGCAAATCTACAGTGGGATGATCAATTACCAGATGAAATCAGCAAAGAATGGCTCAAGATAAAGATTGACCTTCAATCGATCAATGAGATTAAAATACCAAGATGGTACCAATGCCATGAAAATGACAGCATCGAATTACACGGCTTCTGTGATGCCTCTACTAAGGCGTACGCGGGCGTCGTGTACAGCAAGACCTACGACAAAAATCAAACACCCTGTATCACACTTGTGGCGGCGAAAGCAAGGCTTGCCCCTGAAAATAAAAATCTCACTTTACCACGCCTGGAGCTGAGTGGAGCATACCTATTATCAGATCTGATGAGAAAAGTCTATCAAGCCCTATCAAAACATAACATAACCATGTACGGTTGGACTGACTCTACCGCAGTACTGGGTTGGATACATGGTGATGCAATCAAATGGAAACCATTCGTAGCCAACAGGGTCGCGCATATACAGGAAATAATGCCCCCTAGATGTTGGCGTTACGTAAAATCAGAAGAAAATCCATCAGACTGTGCCAGCCGAGGAATATTAGCACATCAACTACAGCAGCATCCTTTATGGTGGCACGGTCCCGATTTCCTCATATCTAAATATCAAGAACAAAAGAAGCAACCTGTATATAGCACAAACGAGGAATTAAAAAATACGAAGCAAACCAATGTAGCGATGCAACGATGTGACGACAATAGCAGTATCATACTACAAGTTATTTGCAAGCAAAGCAGTTTCACCCGCGCGGTACGTGTATTGGCGTGGATTTTGCGCATAACTACACGTGGAAGCAATTTAACATCATATTTAACTATCAAAGAAATGAGAAAATCAAAGAATATGATTATCAAAACTATACAAAGAGAAGAATTTTCGAAAGAAATACAAAATCTAAAAAATGGAGAAGAACTTAGCTCAAAAAGCAAAATTTTGAGTCTTACGCCATTTTTGGACACAACCGGCCTATTAAGAATCAGAGGGAGAATACAACATGCAAATATTGACGAAAACATGAAGCACCCTCTTATCATACCACATAACAGTCACTTGACTTCTCTTATCATAGAGCACGCTCACAAAATGACGTTCCATGGAGGAGCGCGCATAACACTATCATACATAAGAAAACAATATTGGATAATTGGAGGCACTCGTGCGGTGAAAAGCCATATCCGTCGTTGTGTAACATGCCGGAAGTGGAACCCTATTATGCAAAATCAACTTATGGGAGACCTCCCTGAAGCAAGGGTAAATCAAACTCGCCCATTTTACCATACCGGCGTGGATTACACAGGTTACGTGGATATCAAGATGAACAAAGGACGTGGAGCAAAAACAACAAAAGGATACATCGCGGTATTCATATGTATGGTGACAAAAGCAGTCCACCTTGAGCTGGTCTCAGACCTGAGCACTTCAGCATTCCTAGCAGCCCTCAGAAGGATGTCATCCCGCCGCGGAAAGCCACATCACATGTACAGTGATTGTGGTACTAATTTTGTCGGCGCTAACAGAGTCCTACAGGAAGCTTGTTTCGACTTAAAACAAATACAAACAGATAATTTCTTCTCGGAACTGGAAGAAATGGAGATCAAATGGCACTTCAACTGCCCCTCATGGCCAAGCGCAGGCGGATTGTGGGAAGCCGCGGTCAAGAGCCTAAAGTATCATTTAACACGTGTCGTTGGAGATCAGAAGCTTACCTTTGAGGAATACTCAACCCTGGTTTCTCAACTGGAATCGTCCCTCAACAGCAGACCATTGAATGTCTTAACGGAAGACCCTGATGACCTTGACTATCTCACGCCTTCACACTTCCTCGCCAGCGGTCCTATACTATCAATCGTTGAAACGGAAAGGGATGAACGAACGAGATGGCACATGACACAAAAAATATATCAAGATATCTGGAAGAGATGGAAGACTGAGTATCTAGCTCAGTTATCAGCAAGAAGCAAATGGCAAAGGTCACAGCCCAACATTAAGGTTGACGATGTCGTACTGATACACGACGCCAACGTACCACATGGAAGGTGGGCCCTGGGAAGAGTTATTGAGCTTCATCCTGGGAAAGACGGATTAGTCCGTGTAGTATCATTAAAAACAAAAAACGGCACTATCAAAAGGCCATTAGTAAAATTATCAGTGTTGCCAACAAAATCAGCAGAAAATATGACAAAATCACAAAATGACACCGCCGAGCCCCAGAAAACAAGGCCTATCAGATCATGCCGGCAGAAAAAAGGAATCTTAGCCTCGATGGTCATCTCATTCCTACTCTTCATGACCTTGGCTACGTCATCATTGGCAGCATTCAACACGACAAAAATCTCGAAAGCCATGTATTTCGACAGAATAGCAAACATGCAACTTATCAGAGACGAGTGGAAATTAATCATCTATTACGATATGAATCCATACTGGGCTGGACTCACAGCATTCGTGAAATATTCAAAATATTTGGAAAACATCTGTTCAAAAACGCAGAGAAAAACTCATTGCGACATGGTTCTATCACAGTTAAATCACGCCCACTCCGAGCTAGACTATAATAATCGCCTACTGCTCGGTCAGCAAAATCAAGCGCGTGCACGGAAGCGCCGCGGCCTAATCAATGGAGTTGGCAATATTGCTAACAGCCTCTTCGGGATCTTGGATGACAACTTTGCAAATCAATATCAAAAGGACATTGATATTATCAGGAAAAATCAAAAACATTTAGCAAACTTATGGAAAAATCAGACCTCAGTGGCTGAAGCCCAGTATAATTTGCTGAAGAGAACCGAAGAAGCCATCAATAAACAGCATAAAATCGTTAATGAACATCTCAATAATTTGGATAAGGCAAACAACGGCTTGACTCTCGAAGTACTGGACATGGAACTTCTAAACGAGTTTGCCATTTCAAGTATTATCACTAATAGCATGCTTCTAAACTTGAAAACTATACAAGAAACTCTTTTGGACACAATAACAGATATTCATCATGGAAAATTCAATTTTCATCTTCTATACCCTCAGCAGTTACAAGACGAGCTCAACATCATATCCGGACAGCTCTCACGAGATTTATCTCTACCAATACAGAATATTCAAACAGGTTTATCTCAAATCTATCATCTCTTGGCCATAAAGGCAAAACTAACAAAAGAATACCTAATCTTTGAAATCAAAATTCCACTTATAAGCAGAGAGACTTTCGACCTGTACAGAATATTTTCTGTTCCAAGCAAACACGAAGAAGACATGGTCACCCTAACGCCTATTACAAGTCACGCAGCAATAAACTTACGCAAGGACACCTTCGTATCAATGACTGATAACGACGTGCAGCAGTGTCTCCAGCGGGACTCACAGACCTACTACTGTCATTCGCAGCGTCCCGTTTATCAGTTGAACGCAGATGAAAATCTATGCATCAAGGAAACAAAATCAAATAAATGTCTAATGACTATTCATACATGCAAAAATGAGTGGATAGAACTCAGTCAAACAAATACATACCTATATTTTTGTTGCGACGAGTGCCGACTCCGTATCATATGTGAAGATCAGGTTACCGTCGCGCGGCTTATCAGCGCCGGGTTAATAACACTGAGCCCGGATTGTATTATCAAAGGAGAAGAATTCTCAGTGTACTCTCGTAAATATCAAAAAGGTGAAATGAAGACTCAAGCAAATGTGCACATACCGCAGATAGCTCCGATAAATCACATCTTAAACTTTACCATACCACTGACTGAGATAAACACCAGTATCATCGATAATCACCAATCATTTGAGAAAATAAGCCGCCAAATAGAACAAATGAAATCAGAGACGCCACTGTCAGATGAAATATCTTATCACGACGTCCACCACTACACGGCCATCTATTTCATTTTGGCGGGAATTTTAGCAGCGGCAGCCTTATACGCGTTGCGGCGGGCCAGGAGCACGCGGCGGCAGGCCAGCGTGACGCTACTTGCGTCGCTCCCTACGACTCACGACGCCCCCACGACCCCCACGGCCAACGAGAAGGTCAGCGGCGGAGCAAAAAGCACCAGCGGTGATCAGATCAACGGACAATTAAATGAACTACATGTACTAAACGTGAATCATAAGTCTACGTCACCTATGCCTTACGAAAAAATGTTTGTGACTAGTGAATTTTAAACTTAGTTATCTATAAGCATAACAATGTTATTTAAGTTTCATTATCTATAATCATATCAATGTTATTTAAGTTTTATTATCTATAAGCATATCAATGTTATTTAAGTTACTTTATCATCATCTAAATCTCCTCTTCTCTCGCCCGGCAGCATGTACGGTCTGCGACCGCACATCGCGCCGTCAGCGGTTTACGCTAACTTCATTTATTAAGGGTAATATCAATTAGTATACGTTCGGTCGCCGTACCGCGCCCGCGTACCTACTCACTATCAAGAAAATAACAAAGAAAAATACAGTTGTATCATTTCACCAGCAATAAAGGTGTGCTGGGTAGCAACAGCCCAAACATATATCTTTAATAAAATGTTAATTTCAACAACTTTTAGCAACTTCAGACCTAATGTCTCCGGGTTTGTATTTGTATTATACAATCGAAATAACAAAAAAAAATAGTTTTCAAATAAGCCACTATCTCCGAACCTATAATTTTTTTTAATTTTTTAGAACTCCATTTTTATTTTCTCTATCTTTTATAGTTTCGAATTTCTCCACACTGACCCTTAAAAAAACTCGTCCTGTATATTAGTTATTATAAATTAATCACAATTTATTTCTTTCCACAACATATTCACAAGGTAGAGTAAGAAAAAAAAAATATATACAAAGATATGGTGGGAGACCGGCTGTAAATCTTGTAGCATAGGATCCCCCCCCCCCTCTCGGTTCACAAGAATTGAACACGCTTAGTAACGTACGAGGTACGAGGTGCGAGTATACGAGTAGAGTATGTATGTATATCCGTCTCTGGCTCGCCGAGTGCAGGGAATCCTAGTTGGGGGCCAGACCACCGCGTGGGATTTGTCCCGCGTAATATGATTATTTCATACTAGCTGTCGCCCGCGCCTTCCCCTACGTTGCGCATGCGCGAGCCGCAAGTGACTCGCGGCATTGTTGTTACATACAAATAGAATAGGACGTCACGGCAAGTCTGGTAACGATAACAGAAATGGATAAACTTAGGTGCAGAGGATAAATGGCAACCCTCTGATGTTACATATGTCGGTCTGCCTGCGCAAAGAGGTTGTAATTGTAATTTAGTAAGAAGATTGTAATTTCTACTTAGGTACCTACTAGTAGTTGTATCTAGCTGTGGCGGAGTGGCGGAGGTTGAGGACAGATCTGTATACATATACACATAGGTACAGGTACGTACTTACACTCTTTGTAGTATACGTGCCAGCTATGATGATGTAATTATGAGGACGTCTGTTGCTCGCCGGAGCCGGAGATACGAGCGCACAGTTGTGAGTCGCAGCACGCGCCGAGTGTGTCAGATAAGGGCGAGATGCGCAACTTGCCACAACTTCCTGTGTCGCCGTAGTTCGCTGTTTGACAACTAAATTGTGTTACAGTCGAAACTTATAACAGTCCTCATCCCAACAAGAGATGAGTGTTCACTACACGTGCGGTAACCGCCATTTTGGTAAGTATTTTTACTTTCGAATTAACAATTTTACTAACGAAGGAGTGAAAAAGGTACTGTGATGACCAAAAAAATCGAGTAAGTATGGTGTCTCCCAAACAAACCCAAATTACTTGTACAATTTTCATAGCCTGGTATTGGCTCTGTATACGAGTTCAGCGCCACCTAGCGTCCGCAACTTTGTTGGCTCTGACGTTTTGACATTTAATCACGACATTGTGACAAAATATCATTATAATCCAAAATAATTATAATGATAATTTTAACACGTTAAAAAACTGACTTCCATCGCAAAAACTTAGTACAATTATGCATTATTATTTTTGGTTAATCTTAATAAAGAATTAATCAGTCATAAAAATAATAATGTCAAACTACAAAGTGTCAAAAATTAAAATATAACAAATAAATCTATTTTATTAATATAATAAAACTGTAACGGGGACGTGTCTGTACATGAAATATTTTTGGAAAATAATAACTGTGGTGGACATTACTAACGATACAGAGGCCAAAACAACAACTTTTGGAATTTTTGTCTGTCTGTCTGCCTGTCTGTATGTTCGCGCATCACGCAAAAACTACCAGGCCGATTTTGATGAAATTTTGTATGGTGGTTCCTTATAGCCCGGGTTAACATATAGGATACTTTTTATCCCGGAAAATTCAAGAGTTCCCGTGGGAAAATCAAAAGTATTCATTTATATCATGGCTCACCACGCAAATGTGGCTTGACCTATTACAATCAAATTTTACACGTTGATACCCTTATCGCAAATTAAAACTGGGACATTGTGAATCTCAAAAAAATTAAGGGTTCCTGCAGGAATGCAAAAAAATATCTTTAGAATGGCTCGACGTAACAATATGAAACCTTTACATTGGGATGGGGTGTTTTGACCATCATTGTATAGTCGGGTATTCTTTATCCCGGATAACGAAAGAGGTCCCGTGGGAAAGTAGATCTATTGATACTTAGAATAATAACAATAGAGTATTTTTTTCCCCATATTAGCTACCATATACCACACATTATAATCATAGCAGCAGAATGTCAATAGATGGCACTGCAGGGATAATAAAACGCGATTTAGTTGTATAAAAACATTAAAACATTATTTCATACCTTTGAGTGGATTTCTTTAATGTATTTTTCAGCATACGCTAAGCATACGCTATTTTAAACAACTCTTACTCTGGAACTATGGAACGTAGCGATGTGTTTCATAGACGAACAGATACTTATTTATTACAGATTCCAATCGTGTTAAAAAATTAAAAACACATAAATCGAGTTTAGCATCTTTTAACAGGAGGCACAGGTATGGAACTCTTCTGACGGCGACTATTTGCGTGTGGCAGTTGCTCTTCGCCTGCAATATCAATGTCTGTGAACCTCATCAAAGTATTTGCGGGTCCACTGTGGAGGCAATTGGCCATCACGCACTGAGTTGCGGTCGTTGTTTGTGAAGATTTCCACGTCACCATGTGATGGTTCCTGCGCGACGCCATACGGAACCCTCATAATAATAACTTTTGTAACAGAACTACTGTGTAACACCACATGGAACCCTAATAATAATATTGAGTTGCTGAACTGTTTTTTTAGAAGGTTCGGTCTGACACCGAATTCCTTAACTCAAGTGTTAGCACTTGGGACCAATGAAATACGATTTGATGTTCGCAAGATAGGGTAGGAAAGAGCGAAGGAGTAAAAGAATTGGATTTGTGTTGTTGTGTGAAGGAGAAAGAAAGCCAGGGCTGTTTCTTGGGAATGCGCGTGAGCAGGACACAGGGGGTCGAATGACGAAACGCGATAGTCGTGTTTGGAGGCTAAAATATTGTTTGTTTTTCTGTGCGAATTTCGGGGTGAAAAGTAATAGTTTTGTGAGGTGCGACGTGTGTCTGGGTACGTATTATTTTGGTCTTAAGGTCTAACTTGAATCATCTTTTAAATATCCAGGATTTTACTAAACCCAATAGGGAAGCACTCGAAAGGTTCTTTAAAATTTAGGGTTCTCTGTGAGTTACAGAAATGTACAGTGGTTGCAATATTGTTTGCTTAACGAAAATGTATAATATAAAATATTTAAATTACCTTTTCGTTACTGTCATAAGTCTATTCAATTTTGTTTAATTTTATTTAACCTTACCTTATGTAGACAAATTTAATACAAATTTATATACACCCGTACGCATATAGCGCTAATTGATCATTGTAACGTGGAGTTTTACGCCTATACAAAAAAAAAGGTTTCTCCACAATTTGAGTCCAATAAACTTTCTAATTCTATTAAGACTCAACCAGGATATTTTATTTTATTCTTTCCTTTTACCTTTGCTTACAACCTTGAGATTTACGGGGAGTCTACGAATTCCCTTTATTTAGAACTAGAACAAAAGAGAAAGGTAACTCGCATTTTGGTAATTTCTGAATAGTCTATTTTCAACTTAGAAAATAAATAAATAGAGGATTGAGCCCCACGATGGGGACGCGTATGGACTGATATGATGTTAGTTTATAGATAAGAAAGCATCTCGTGGGAACTTTATTTTCCATAGGTACAATTGCCCACCAGTTAGGGACAATGCAGGGCTCACTTCTACAACACGCAAATTGGACGATCACGAATTTTCACTAAGACACAGGCCTATGGTCTCAGTGGGGAAGGTGGGTCCTGTTCAACCAATTCTTAAATGCCCTCACTCGGAGGGCACTGGTCTCGGCCAGATGAAATATTCCATCTTAGATGCACCCGCCGGGCTTTACTCGATGTGATGGCAAAAAGCCGGAGGGTTTAAACAGTTGCTATGGCAGAGAGGAACGTGCCTGCTTTGGGACGCCACTTTTTCTGCCTCACACCTCAATCGTACGGTACTGCTGCTCAATTTGCGGCGAGAAAGAAGCATAATAAGTACTCGGTCTTGGAGGTAAATTACTGCTTTGTGCCGCTGGTCTGTGAGACAACCTGCTACTGAACCCTCAGAGGCCTTTGCCTTCATTAAGGAGATTGGCCGTCGCCTTCGACAGAGGAGATGTAACGTGAGGTCCTATTACCTGCTGCTAAGGTTGTCTATTGCCATCCAGCGCGGGAACGAGAAGTGCGTCATGGGCTCCTTTGGAGCTGATACGACTCGAAGATTTGACACATATTAATATTTTTAAGAAATTATATTACTAGATTGATATAAGGATTTGAGTTAGTTTTTTGATAATATAGGTATATGTGTTATTTCATCACATCAGTTTATTATACGTCCCCACCAAGGGGCTCGACCTGCCCTGAGTTAGGGCGATCAGGCCTTAGACGATCACGCGGGCCCATTGCGGGTTGATTGACTTCACACTTATGTGTGAAGCTTATGCTTCGAGTTTCTTCGCAGGCGTGTGCAAGTTTCCTCACTATGTTTTTCTCACCGTAAGAGCGTCGGATAAACGTACATACCACTATGAAATCGATATTCGTATAGATATTGGTAAGTGGCATCATTCGAACCACGGCCTTCCGGACAGGAGATAGTCGCCCTAACCGTTCTGCCCACCGACGCTCTATATGTTATTTAAGATTTAGAAATCCTTACTTAATATTATAAATGTGAAAATGTGTTTGTTTGTTTGTTACCTATTCACACTTCAACACCTCTACCAATCTTGATGAAATATGGCACGCAGGTAGCCTGTATCACTGGGAATTAAATAATCTACTTTTTATCTGTGGAAATTATCATAGCCCGATGCAGTTCCTGAAAAAACTAAAACAATACTCTTTGTTCGTTAAGTTACTTAAAATCGTAACGAAAAAAAGGGTTGGTGTGATTTTTAGCACAGAGATGAGGTGGAAAATGATATAATTTACTAATGAGTATACCCTGACATAGTTCCCGAGGGGTCTGGGGACAACTGTTTTCTACGCTCACGCACGTCGGTGGCGTCGCAACGTAGCAACGGATTAAAGTGATTTTTGAAGTGAAAACTTCTTTAGCGGCGCTGAGCACTTTTTGTTGGATGGGTAAAAACTTCCAAACTCGCGTCAGGGTCACGTGATGCTGATCGAAAAAGCGTAAGATCGAGGGGAAGGGAGAGGAACAAGTATCTCCCACTCTTTCTACCGTGCCTGAGTGTGCTTTTCTCAATTTTCCATCTGCCGGTTAGTAGCAAAACTACTCGCCTAGCGACCTAACATCAACATATTGATGTCACTACGTAGTTCAGCTATTTCACACTAGATGTCAATAAGTGTAGAAAGTAATGGGACGTACTCAGAACTATGAGCTTTAAAAAGTTTGTGTAATCCCTACTAATATTATAAATGTGAAAGTAACTCTGTCTGTCTGTTACGCTTTCCCGCAAAAACTACTGAACGGATTTGGCTGAAATTTGGTAGGTAGACAGATTAGGACCTAGGTTAAGACATAGGCTACTTTTTACCACGCTCGCGAGCCGCTTGCGGCTCGCGCACTGCGCACCCTCGAAAAGTCATAGAAATGTGGTCCACGCGGGTGAAGCCGCGGGAATCAGCTAGTAAATGAATAAAATGAGGGTTAACATTTTTACTGTTTTGTATGTGTACTGACGTACTTAAAATTTCTAGCACAAAATAATAGACAAATTATTATTACGAACATAATTTTATTTACAAAATTCAATTACCTGCGAAAATAACAGTTTTGGTTAGTTGTTGTCGGTTCGTTGCCCTATCGTTTTGAATGGTTGCGAAATGCTTAAAACGAATATCTATATATTTTTCTGATAAAGATTTAATCAGCAGTATAATATGATTTACAGTCGGTGATTGGTCAAAGCTGTAATTTAAAAAATAAAATGAAATACATACTTATTCTCCTAAAATAATTGAAACTCGGTTATACAAACAATACCGAAACCAACCGACAAATCCAGTTTTAAACTAGGTAAAGTGCCCATCTTTAATTTTTTATGGCCTTTTTTTGTCACTATGAAGTCTGCATCATTAAAATGGCAAGAACAAATCTTTGTATATTTTGTCGGAGTCCAATCCGGTCTATTCACTTTTGTGATCCATTGTTGTTTTAAATTATCATCGGATGGAAATCTAAAACAAACAAAAAGAAATAAAATTAACTAGGTGGTAAATTATCTTAATATGAATAAAATGATTATTTAACATTCGAAGTTCTTTCAATTCATGAAGTTCTTTCAATTCATGAACAGTCACGGAGAATAGTACGAGTATGTATACAACTCAGATCTTTGTTACTTGAAAATATTTGCTATGAAAATGTTATTTCATTACTGACCATAGCCGTGTGTTATTCGGTAAAATTATTTGAATCTAATTACGGCCCTGGATATTTGGTACGTTGAAAATAGTTGTTCTTGTTGACGATAGATGGCGGCCTGTTTACAATATAATTATAAAAATCACTAAAGTACTGTTTTGGCGACTAAAAAGTATTCAGGTTTAATTGTATACTTTAATTTTCAGTATCCACGTATGATTATAACTATATACCAATGCGGAACTTTACGTACTCGTATTTTTTATTCACAAAAGTTACGCCACCTAGTGTCGAGAAGTATAATTTATACTTGAAAGCCGAGAATTTTCTAGAACTATTTTAATAATTACGTATAAAATTACTTACAAATGAAATGTGATACCATTCTTAGCATCAGAACGTCTGTCTGAATAACTTCGACACGATAAAACACAACACTTCATCCTTTTCTTCTTAAAAATGCGAAAACACACCAATAATGCGAGTCTCGATACATGGGCACCTGACGAAAATCACAGTGCACAGTTGTAATTGTTGTTTTCACTTCTGCCGGCACTCCCGGAGTGCTACCGGTGTGTTTTTTTGTATAGAATTTGTTGAGGGGGGTAGGAAATCACACAACTGCTAATCCGAATAGCCCGATACAGTTCCTGAGGTACCTGGAGAAAACTCATGTCCACGCTTGCGAGCTGATTGCGGCTCGCGCACCACTCACCCTCAAAAAGAGTCATAAAAGCTATGTCCACGTGGGCGAAGCCGCGGGCAAAAGCTAGTATATAATAAAATTAAAAGGCCTACGCCTTAGTCAAAAAGCCCGCCCCGAGTCGTGCCTGATGCAAATGTGCCCATTACGCTGGCTGCGTTTCCCCGCTGTATGGCTAATGATATGCGTTGCACCAGATACGACTCGGCGCGGGGATCTGCGCCATTATTCTTCAGGCGCCGTCCAAGTTCACGCACGAAGCTCTTGGCTTCCACGCACCACGTACCACTTACCTCCACCGCAAACGGGATGAACAAATATGGTCCCTCGAGGGACGAGTATTTGTCCCGTTTTTGGATGGCAGCCCACTCGGCAGCCGAACCAGCCGCCCGGGTCGTACGGGCCAGGTGGGAAGCAGCGAAAGTGCTGACGCATGTCGCATCCCACACCAGGCAGCGGCCTTTCTCCCATGGAGTTAAAGTTAACCCGTCGGGTCGTTTGCCGTCCGTACGGCTCAATCCGGGTGGCTCAAGGGTGCTCGGTACGCCCGCGGCCACCAAAGCGCGGCGGATGACCTCATTGATCGTATGGTGTCGTGGGAAACGCCCAGCTGACTTTCTGCAGCTCAAACCATGGTAGCCAGTAACATCCACCTGTGCCCCACATCTGCACTCATGCTTCTCGCACAAGTTGCAGCCAAGTCTGAGGGCCACCGCAACTCTCAAAGACCCATCATCGAGTGCGGTACCCAAGTGAGGCGAGGGGAGGGCATGAAGCCAGGCTCCCGATTCTGGGCACGAAGCCGCTTTAAGACGCGCAATATTGGCTCCAGATGCCGCCTCCAACAAATCAATCACCCGCGATCTGCCAAGCTGCTCGTCCCACTGGCGCTGCACGCCCAGGTTCTCAGGAAGACTCGCCGTGGAGCACGCCGCGGTCCAGGCAGTCAAGGCCTCCCCCGTATAAGGGATGTCGAGACTGTCACCATACGAATGGAGTATTTTAGTGACTAGTCCGACCACCCCGTTGGAGGAGGCCAAGAAGGCCGAAACGTTGGTGTCCCGCAAGCGCCTAACACCCAATCCCCCGTGGCGAACAGGCAGCAACGCCTGCACCCACTGTGCCTCATCGAGGTGAACGTTGAGGATGAGCTCCAACGTGTCTTTGATATCTTTGTCAAGCTGACATATCTCTTGTGGAAAAAGCCACGTTGGAGAGGTCCTCAATATGTACATCAACTTTGGTACCGAGAGGCAGCTTCGAAAGAGTGTAAGGGCAACGTGGGCGGGCAGCTCCCGCAGATGTTGACGAGCCTGAAAAAGCATCTCCCGTTTGTTTTGCAGCGATGCTGGGACTGCATCTTGGAAGACTGGTGCCCCCAGTAGGGCGAATGAGTGCCGGTCCAAGATCTTTAAGTCTGGGAGGATTTTCTGGAAATCCGCAATGCACCCCCTAGCAGCGTCTCCACACGGATACAGCTCGCACTTGGCGCCATTCACGACCAGCCCCATGTCCCTCAGCCCGGGAACCAGAACATCCAGATCTTTGGCCACTATGTCAGGGGCACCGCCAATGGTGCCATCATCGAGGTACCACACATTTAGTGGCGCTTCCAATGAGGCTATCAGGTTGTTAATAGCCAAGCTGAATAGCAATGGACCAAGCGGGTCGCCCTGCTGCGCGCCGACTTGCGATGCAATCCTCTGACCATTAAAATACAGATTGCTTGGAGAGACGTAACATTGAGCTAGGAAAGGGCATAATAAAGGGATTTTATCCCTAGCCTCGGCCAACATCACGTCTCTCTCCAAGCTATTAAATGTTTATGTTTAATCCAAAATTATGTTTTAATTTATTTCCAAAATAACTGTGATACCTTGATTTGGGTGGAGAAAGGGTTGTAAAATCATTTTTGGTCATTCAAATAAAATGAGATAAGTAAAATTAATTCAAAAGTGTGTTTTATTTTGAATAATTCAGGGTTTGATTACTTCATTTTTAGTTGTAGTTTTACTGTAAAACAAGAAGATAAAGGTACTTTAGTGGTTTCATTCAGTAATAATAAACGTATATAATTGATCCTGTATCGCAAGTGATAAATTAAATATCGTTTTCAGATCGAAATGAATATTACTTTGAGGACCGGGTTTTATTAAAATTAGGTAACCAAGTCTAAACAGATTACTATGAGATATGACAGATGACAGCGCCAACATTATTTTTACTTTTGGCCACTACGAGTGCTGCGATCGATTATATTACCCCCACCTAGTACTTCGCACCCAGCGAATACCTTACTATGTTCTTTGTTATTAAGTTAGTTTAACTTACACAATTTATTGAATGTCAACAAATTAATAAATGTCACGAACAAATCGGCCACTAGCTTCGTCACGTTGAAATCCCATCCCGGCTCATGCCTGGCCCAAAGTAAGTTCAATGTTTTCTATTCATTTGTGTTTGCCCGACTACGATGGACGGTGAAGGCTTCGCGAGAAAGTATGCACGGCGTGGCTGTACATTTGTGTTTGCCCGACTACGATGGACGGTGAAGGCTTCGCGAGAAAGTATGCACGGCGTGGCTGTACATTTGTGTTTGCCCGACTACGACGGACGGTGAAGGCTTCGCGAGAAAGTATGCACGGCGTGGATGTACATTTTATTTGTTTTTCCTCTATCGTAAAAATTGATAAACATACAAGCGCCAAATTTAATATGATTATAATAAGATCCCTAAAATAAAACAAAACATATGAGAAACCAGCCAAGTGTGAGTCGTACTTGAGCTAAGCATTCCAAACTGAATAAAAAAATATTTTTTATACCATTGCCCCTCTAAAAAGCCTAAACTGAAAACTTAATCACAGTTTTGGTGTTTGAATATACACTCGAGAGCGATGAATCCGGGCCACTTTAAGAATCCTAAAAATCTCGGAAACTAAGAAGGCTAGCTTCATGAAATAAATTGTGTTTAATAGACACTTTAATACCTCTTAAATGAAAGTAATAAAATTTACGAGTCACTACATTTTATTTACAAAAAAATACATAAATAAAAAAAAACTGCTGATCTCGCCTTAAAACAAAAATAGGAAACATGACATTTTTGAACAACATTACGATTTACTTTAATTTTAATACTTCGTATTGCCTCCTCGTGATTCCATCACTGTGCTTACACGGTTTGGCATGCTGTACACCAAGTTCCTCATACGATTTTGGGGAATATTCTCCCATTCCTCTGTGAGAGCAATTTTGAGCTCACGAAGCGTGATTGGGGGAGGGCTTCTTTGTTTTACGCATCTCCCTAGCTCGTCCCAAGCATGCTCGATCGGGTTGATATCCGGGCTGCGTGCTGGCCACTCCATACGAGTAATGTTCATCTCTTGAACGTAGTCATTCACAATCTAACCCGTATGAGGCCGGGCATTGTCATGCATAAATTAGCATCCTCACCCAAATTGACCATAAATGGACCAACGTGTTCATTGAGGGTTTCTTCCACATATCTTTCGCTAGTTAAAGAGCCGTTTTCTATGAACACCAGTTCTGTGCGACTCTCAGAAGAAATTCCGGCCCACACATGTACAGATTCTCCACCGTAGGCTACTTTTTCTTCGATGCATGCTTGCTTGAATCTTTCCCCTGTTCTTCTATACACTCTGTGCCTTCCATCGTGCTTGTAGAGCATAAATTTTGATTCGTCGGAGAACATAACTTTTGACCAATCTCCAATACTCCAATTTAAGTGGTTCTGGGCATATCTTAGTCTTGAAATACGATGCCCACGCTCCAGATTAGGGCCGTTTGCAGGTCTAAGTGGTTTCAAGTTAGCTTCAGCAAGTCGTCGCTTTACTGTCCATGCGCTTGGATTACTTCCTCCGAGGCGTCGAAACTGATTTGTAAGTTCAGTTCCTGTGAGAAAGCGATTACGAAGCATTGTGTTCACCAAGTATAGATCTTCTCGTGCTGTGGTACACCTGGTTCTGCCTGTTCCTGGTCTGCGTAGGTTAGAGCCAGTTTCCTCGTAACGTTTGAGAACTATTTGTACTGTTGAGAGCGACACACCGACAGTCGTGGCTGTATCGCGCTGACCCCGGCCGTTTTCCAGCATTGTGAGTATTCTGGTGCATTCTTCAGGTGTAAGCGACATGATTACTGCTTGAATAATAAATATTGAACACTATCAATATGGTTTATGTTCCCACTTAAATGACAGATTAGAAACAAAAGCAAAAACAAATATAGTAATTTCGTAGTTCCATCTTCGAAAGTCTCCCTTTTTCAAATTTGATTTTTTTATGACATAACTTTACAATAACTAAGAAGTTTTAATGACTTCATTTAAGGAGTATTAAATTGTCTATTAAACAAAATTTATTTCATTAAGCTAGCCTTCTTAGTTTCCGAGATTTTAAGGATTCTATAAGTGACCCGGATTCATCGCTCTCGAGTGTAGAACACACCAATACATTCGACCTCCATCTCAATGTTTTATAACCTCTTTGCGCAAAAAATAATCGATACAAACTCCTTATCCAAAGAATATAAGACATACAAACTCCTTGTGCAAATAACTCCTCGAGATTTGATTGTTCGATATTTCCGAAAGGGAGTTTAGCATTAGAATACAAATTGGCGCCATTTTAAATACGAGTACTATAAGTTGTACGGACACAAAGAAAATTAGGTACTCTTAATTTTAGTAATTGTTTTAATTTTAGTGAGCTTTTTAATTAAACTAACCTCCCTTTTTTCTTCATCACCATTGGGGAATGGCCATGTGTTCTACGAGTTATGCCTGTCTGTTTTCGCTTAAATGTTTCTTTTTCTCGGAGTGGATGATATAAAGTGTAGTATGCAACTCTTGAATGAAACGGATTTATATCGAGGGCCATGAATCACACGCGTCACTCAGGATTCTAATACTTGAATCACTCACTACACTCGCGATTTAATTATCATGAATCACTCCCTACAGTCGTGATTCAGTCGTTAGAATTCTTTTCTTGCTCGTGATTCATCTATGGCCCTCGCTTTAAATCCGTCCTTTATTTACTAGCTGCATAATATACTATTCTGTTGCTTTCGTTGGTGGCTTTTGGTTATGTTATCATTATTGTACTTGTGTGAAGTAAAGGTGAAGTTTTAAGCTATTGCATAGCTTTTATCGCGGGCTTTGAGCGTGGCGACCGAATCAAGAAATTCCGTAACGAAAATATAACCTTACACCCCACGCTCGGCCGGTTCTAAAAAACTTACACTGCCATCTATTAGCGATTTGCGGTACTAAAAGGACTTGGTCAATTTTACTGGTGTAACTTTCTTAGTGTTAAATTATTACATAAACATCCCGCGCCCCAAGGACTATATGGTACTGGTAAATACTGCATAAATAAAAAATAAATAAATATTTATAATTGCATAAGTTGATAAAAAATGCTTTACCGCGGCAGTCCCCGAGTGCCACACGTTTTTTTTATGTATATTTGGTAAACCCTTGGCATCATGTTACCTGATGGTAAGTGACGATGATGCTGAAGATGTGAGCGGGCTTACCAAGATTCCCCAACGTTATGGGGTATTTGAATAAAATATGAATAAAATATAGTTTTATGTTAAAGTTTTTTACATCTTCGGCACCATCGTCACTTACCATCAGGAGAGATGATGCCAAGGGCTTACTAATTATTAATAAAAAATAAGTAAAAAAAACCGACTGCCAATGAAATTTACTCAAAAGTATGAAATATTATTATAGTTGAATACATGAATACACGACATCAAGCAACAATAACGCAATCAAAGGTGGGTATGAATTAAATTAAGAGCTTAATTGATTTTTGAGATTGGTACCAGCACACTTACATATCAAACGTTTTAGATTCGATGGTTTACTAACACCGACCTCAAAAAAGTTTTAAGCCTCTAATTTAATTCGTTTGATTTCGTTTTTGCTGGTTGATGTTGTGTATTTAAGTATAATAATATTATTTCATACTTTTGAGTGAATTTCATTTTGAAGTCGTTTTTTAGTTTTTTTAAACTTTTCTTTTTAAATTGTTCTTTAATTTTTAGTGACAATGCTATCTATCTTACAACGTTAAACCTAATCACCTACTTGCCAATAGGAATCATCTAATCGAAATGCATGTGTTTCATTAACAGATACAGAGTCTTGTAGCTTCCATCATCATTTCAGCAGCATGAAAGTTAAGGAGGAAATCTTCCATCAGCTCACCTGAACAACCTGAAAGAATACCCCTATCGGTCTATGCGTACCTGCGTATCTACGAGTATCTACGTTTAATATTTGAAGAATTATCCTCCAACTCCTAACCGTTAAGGAGTTGTACTTTAGTAATACAATCACATTGGTAACAATTGGCCTCGGGAGTATACTCTTTCGTATAAAAAAAGAATTTTGAAAATCGGTTCACAATATGCGGTGATATCGCGTTACAAACGTATGAAAAAAAATAAAAAACCGGCCAAGTGCGAGGTGAACTCGCGTGGAGAGGGTTCCGTACAATGCCAAAGTCAAAAACAAAATATCACATTTGAAATTCTTACAGTAAGATGTGAGTTATTTTTTTTATCATTAAAACTTTGAACGTGTTTGGCTGCACCTCACCTGATGGTAAGTGCCGATGAAGCCGAGGATGTAATACGCAAGCTTAAAAAGTGCCTATTCACTCTCGTCTTGAAGATTCCTAAATTTTACGAATCGGGGAATACAGACATCATCGAACGGATGATGAAATGAAGAGGGGGAATTAGGTCGGAAGCTCCAGGACACACTTTCCAAAATGAATCCTGTAGAACACCGATATACTATTTTCTATTATGACAAACTATTTTCCGTAGGTGAACGTAAGATATTGAGTTTACCACTTCTTTTCAATTGATAGAATTCTTATAGGTTTTCCTGTAATTTACAAGCAATGAACTATACTTTGTACTTTTTTCAAAATTTTAGTCTTAGTAGTTTCATAGAACAGGGGGGGGGAAATGGTCAATTTTCGTTATTTGTTTTTTTTAAATATCACGGATTGGATTTTGACGTTATTAACTAATGATTGTTTATTTCTTGATTTTTTACAAATGAAATTATGTAATCACTATTTTATGACTATCAGGAAGAGTGTAATTTGCACCTATTTTAAATAAATATCTTGAATCTTTAATCTTGAGCCCGTTCATTTGATATATGACACAATAAGGTTTCCAAAACATTTTTTTTTAAATTTCCTAATTTGTCCCCCGAAATCTTCACCCTTATTTAAAATAAAATATTTATTTACTTTGCACATCTGTGTTTTGGTCATAGGACCACACTATCCTACTAAATTTCACCTGATTTGGTCCAGTAGATTTGGAGTAAATTGGCTTGGACAGACAGACGGACAGACAGACAGACGCACGAGTGATCCTATAAGGGTTCCGTTTTGTTTTTTGTACGGAACCCTAAAACATACAGTCGAATTGAGAACCTCCTCCTTTTTTGAAGTCGGTTGAAAATAGGTGCAAATTACATTCTTTCTGATAGTCATAAAATAGTAATTACATGATTATACATGTCATTTGTGAAAAAAAATAATCATTAGTTAATAACGTCAAAATACAAACAAAGATGTAAAACAAATTATGTCATTAGAACATAAAAACAATATGACACGAGAAGTTATACATTAAAATTATTGAATGTCATTAACGCCTTTGACAAGCGTGGGCCAGTTCACACGGACAGCACCCGGGCACGAGTATAACGCGAGAGTCAGCCATCGCTCCTCTCAACCATGTTAAGGGGAAGCCAGTACTTTACTGACTATCTTATTTTCAAACCGGAACAAATAAATGTTGTTAACATTGATGTTGGGTGGCAAGACATATAAGATGATGGTAGCTAGCCAGGCGGTCTTAAAAACGCCCTTCCACTAACAAAACTGAGTCTTACAAAGGTAGACTCCGCCGGGAATCGTACCCGCGACCTCCTTATGTGAAGCTAATGGACTTAACCAGAACGCCGCGGAGGCGGCCCAGTGCGGCAGTAGTACGGAACCCTCGGTGCATTAGTCTGCCTCGCACTTTGTCGGTTTTTATAATAATGGCGAGAGATATCCTTTTTTTTCAAGATTTGTGTGATAAGTAATATTTTTCTAAAAAAAGTAAAATGAAAAAAGTGTTTTCTAATATCTTGAACTTTATTAAGAGTAACCAATTCAAAAGTAAAATAAAATATTTCTGTTGCGTGACAAACAGTTGATGACCTTTGGGGAGACTTCCGGCGAGAACGTGAAACACCAAACTCAATAAACTGGATCCCGGAAGTTAACACTTGTTCGTTTACAAAACTTACTAGCGGAAGCTTTGTGCTTCGAGTAGGCCGAACAAATTGTTTGCAAACAGGTAGTAGCTGCCTACTCGTACCTCCAGAGAACGCAAACCTACAGTCTCGTCTAATTTATGTGAAAAAAGTAGTTAGTAAAATAGCAATAATGTACAAACTAAATAATACATAATATGTGGCGGCAACTGCAGTAACCCGCCACTGAACATTAACACAAGCGACGACAGAACAAATGAAAAACAACATCTAGAACGCGCTATTAGAATTTCTTCAGCGCTGAGTATATAAACGATTGGATCAACGATTGGTCCACGGCCGGAACCCAGGCATACCACCTCGCCTGGCGGAGATATCTCCCTTTGCTCTCGTCGAGTAGGAACGCACCGTTCCTAAATTGGTGACCTCGACGTGATTACTCCATCATCAATCCTCCAGCCGGTAAAGCAAGCCTCAGGCCAGCACACAGCAGTCACATCGCACTGAAGTTAAATCAGGACCATCGCAACCCGAGACGTCGAGTTTCCTGGCCTGCTAACTTCACCTTCGGGCACCAGCAAGTTGTCGGCAGCCACACGCTAACTCTGCGCGCATCACCTGCTTCCCTTGCCATGACGCCTGACGCCAGTCTTCATCCCGACTCACCGTGGACATCGACCTGGCACACTGCACATCGACCCGACTCAACGAGGTCGACAGCACCCGCGACCTTAGACTGCCAGCTCTCAGCTCGGAGGGGGAGTGATGTGGCTTTAGGTCAACGTACGAGTATATACGGATACCAATCATCAACGATTGGTCCACGGCCGGACCCCCCAGGCATACCACCTCGCCTAGCGGAGATATCTCCCTTTGCTCTCGTCGAGTAGGAACGCACCGTTCCGAAACATACGTAAAATTTTATTAGATTAGATATTCTTATGACGTCATTTGAAATAATATTTTTTAAGTAATTAGGTACAGTCAAAGTCAAAAAAAGTAGATAAAACAATTTTAAGTTTCAAACGACACCCCTCACTGTTGTTCCTTAATTAAAATATATTAGTTTTGTTATTATGCAGAATTAGAATCAGAATAATTTATTTGCAAGAATACTTAAGTCATAAATATACAGATCTTAAAAAGTATAATGCCAATAAACGTATTCAGCCTTACGAAGACATGCAAATTAAAAACAAAAAATAAATTGTAAATATTAATAATGATTAAATTAGGTATTCAATATGAGTTTCAGATTTGTTAAAAAAATGTCACATTATGTAATTTTTGTAGTCCATAAATTCCTTAATACTATAAAAACAATAATTTATTAGCCATTTCGTTAGTTTTGTCTTAAATTATGTCCCTTGTAATATTTTGAAATCATTAGGTTGGTTATTATACACATTTTGTAGACATGTGGAGTCACCCCACAAACTATGACGCACTTACTGGCTTGCCCCGAGTGCCCGGACACGGACACCTGCACAATGGTACACCTCTGGGGGGCCACTGATAATGGCGTAAGCGTGGCTACCTATAGGGCCAATAAGATATAAAGTAACAAGTGTCAATATTCAAACCATCGATTCGAAAAGAAGAAGAAAAAGGAGGTTGATGAAGCATATTTTTATACTGCACTCTTTGCTTTCGTACTATGACGTTGACAAGTTATTCGAAAAATTCTGGATGAGACCTTGAAAATAAACAAATGTTTCTAATATACATGAAAGTAAGGGGTAGAATATTTAGTTGTTTAAACAGTGGTTTGCAACTATCTAATAACCAAGCGTTACATGTAGCACGAATACATTTCTTTTGGAGCCTGAGGACTCTATCCACGTACACAGAATTACACCAAAATATCAGTCTATAATTAAGTACCGAGGAAACATAGCCATGGTAAGCTGTTATTGCGGCTTCAACAGAAACATTTTGCCGCAGACGTCGCACGGCAAACACAAAACGATCTAATCTTTTGGATACGAAGTCAATATGTTTTTTTTAATTTAGATTTTTATCAAAAACTAATTTCAAAAATTTAAACTCATCTGTATCTTGCAATTAAAAATTTTTATATTCTATTTTTAATGAATAATTATTTATAATTAATAATTTTTGATAAAAATGACACAGAATAATATTTAGTTTTGTTCATATTTTTGGAAATATAGTTGTCTTCCAGCCGCCGTATAATGTCAGATAAGGATGTGTTTATGGTGGATTCATATGTATTTTTATCACGGCCTTTGATGATAATGGTAGTAATAATCATCCGCAAAGAGTAGAGTATAGTAGTATATATAGTATAATATTTCTGTTGATTCGGGAGGTCATTAATATATAATAAGAATAATAAAGGCTCAAGGATGCTTCCCTAAGCTACTTCAGAAATGCAGGTTCTGTGCTGAGATCTTTTTATTTATTTATTTACACTTATAGTACACTAAAACCATTTCGGAAAGCTAATACATAGGGATATTGTATATAATGAACAGTAGGTGTTCTTATTGCTAAAAACAATCTCTTCCAGACAACCTTTAGTTACAGAAAAGCATGAAATACTTAATTTTACAATGAGGGCAGAGAAATAATCAACTGAATTAACTGGCTAAATTATAATAATAAATGCTAATATTATTATTCTATACATATATAATAACTACTATAATATGTATTCATACAAATAAATATATACTAATACATATAAATTTTATAGATAAGTTACAAAATAAAATAATACCTATACCAAATTCGTACAATTACAAAATAGTGAAATGACAGAAAGAACACGAAAGTCTCTGGAAGGGAATTCCACAAGTGGATGGCACGCAGAGTGAATGAGTTGGAGTAAAAACTAGTAGAGTGTAGAGGTACATGCAAACGGAGCGAAGTCGCTGAACGGAGCGGTCGATTGTATGTAGAGGACAAGTAGTGTAAAGAGGTTTGAAGATAAGTAGGAGATTTATGGCCAAATAATAAAGAATATAGGAGAGATAGAACTCTACGACGGCGGACAGATAGCCACTTTAGTTCTTTCCGATACTGAGAGACGTGATACGCGAGAAATATGATCATTTTCGTAGGCCATATATAAATCGAATCGCCAGGTTCTGCATACGCTCTTATATTTATTTAGAAGGTCAACATTGAGGTCAGGATAGCAGGAGTCAACATAGTTAAGGATAAGAAGAATAAAAGACTGGGCGAGTGCAATTTTAGTAGCATCTGGAAGGAATTTGCGGAGACGGTTTAAGGATCGCACATAAGCAAACACTTTTCTGCTGACTTCAGAGACATGGGCTGACCAGGAGAGGGTGGTGTCGAACGTAACGCTAAGATTTTTAACAGTATGGCTAATGTGAACTCCATCAAACATTATAATTATGTGGCAATTGGTCCAAATTCACCCTCGAAATAAAATGAGGATTACCCAAAATAATGCACTGAGTCTTAGCAGGGTTCACCTGCAGACCGTACGATTTACTCCATTGTGATATGTAAAACAGGTCCTTATTCGTGTTGTTTATAGAATCATGCAATTTGTGTATAGATTTGCAGATCCTCGGCATACAGGTAGTAGGATGAAGACAGGTCATAAGAAATAGAATTTATAAATATGGAAAAGAGAAGAGGTGAGAACACGCCACCTTGCAAGACAACAGCACACGTATTACACCACGACGAGTATGAATCCTCAAGGCGAATACGATGACGTCACAAACCAGTCAAATGCCAATGGTGATAAGTTAAGAGAACGCAGCATCCCAAGCAGTATGTCGTGATCTATAGCATTGAATGCATTACTGAAGTCGAGCAGGGTCAACACTGTTAACTGCTGGTTATCCATACCTGATCGAACATCATCGGTAATTTTGATTAAGGCAGTGGTCATTCTATAACCAGGGTGGAAGCCGGACTGGTAGGGATTTAATAGGTTGTTACGTACTAGGAAGTTACTTAGTTGGGTAAGGATTAAACGTTCAAGCACTAAAGAAAGAAATGGAAGAATGGAGATAGGACGGTAGTCAGATAGGGCAGAAGGATTAGCTTTCTTGGGAAGGGGGATTATATTTGCATCTTTCCAAGAAACAGGGAAGACTCCAGCAACTATGGGATGTAAATTATGGGAAAGATCATAATACGACTAATGCAATCAACTCCGACAGCTTTAGAACCGACGGCTAGAACGTTTTTCTTAACTTCGTCAACAGACACCTGACTGAAACTAAAGGAACGGATACACGGGGTAGGCACGGAGGAAAGATGGCTAAGAGTACAAGCTTAAGCGTAACTATCGATATTGGGGGAAGAGGAAAAATGAGCATTTAATGAATCAAGGTCTTTGTTACTGGAACTCTGATTCACAGAAGATTTTCCAATACCCGCCGTCCGAAGAAATTTCCAGACTTGAGCGGGGTTGCCTTTCACAACCAACTGGTGGATATGGCGTCTTTGTGCATCTCTACAAACCATGTTACAGCGATTCCTTAGAAGATGGTATTTGGATGCGTTTTTTGTTTGTTTGACGGGTCCGCCTTATATTTAGTTTTAGCATAATTTTTCTTAACCATCAAGAACTTGATATCGTCAGTAAGCTAAGGGGCAGGGGCATGTTTGACTTTCACGGGATGAATTGGCGCATGTACATCATAAAGCTGGGTAAGCAATGAATTAAATAGAACTACCTTAGTCTATGCACGGATGCCAAAGAGATCGATTGGTCTATAATTAAGCAGGCATCCTCAGTCAATGATAAGGTAGTTCTATTTAATTCATTGCTTACCCAGCTTTATGATGTACATGCGCCAATTCATCCCGTATGGATCTGGATCCATTCCAGTAAAATTGCGTAGAAGAACGATGCGGGGTTTAGGTTTAGGAGGACATATTTTATAGGAAATATATATCAAGTCATGATACGAAAACGAGTCAGCTGTCAGCTGCCCGTGTCTATTAACATGACTGATAAGAGACACAATGGAAAGATCGAGAAGAGAAGGGACACAGCCAGGGAAAAGGTGAGTAGCATCAGATTGTAGAATATTTAAGTTGAAAGCTTTAGTGTTGTCGAATAGATGTCGAGAGCGAGCATCGTCTTTTAGAAGGCAAGTATTAAAATCACACGTTTTATAACTCTTTTTTTTGCACTCCTCCCTAAAGTCACAATTCAATTATTTGAATTGTGATTATAGGAAAGAGTGAAAAAAAAGAGTTTTCAAAGCAAGGAAAATAATTGACCATTAGATAAGGGCTGTAGTAGACTCTAAGAGTAATTTGTTGTGTGACAGAGTAACTTCAATAAAAAGGTGTTCAGCAGTAGCAGGTGGGGGTGGCTGTGGAGAGCGACTAAGTATTTTATGAGGAATGTAGCTCCAAAGATAAATGGCCACACCTCCATGGGAGGTACTAGTACGATCATTGTGAATGAGTATGAATCCAGGAAGACAATATGACGTAGTAAGATTCAGAAATAAAAATGGCATGGATTTTGTTGTTATTTTCAAAAGTGGATAAGAAATCGGCTTAGTGAGCGGGAAGCTTAGTTGCTTTGAGCGTTTATGTGCACGACGTTGAAATTTTTAGGAAGGTTGGAAAACTCGGCTTCAAGCAAACCATGTAAGGAAGGAAGGCTTTGATAACTATCACTGCTGTCTGTTAAATCAGATTAAGACGTTCATGAGAAAAAAATTACACTTTGGTCAGAGTTTACCATAAAATTTGGCATGATAAAGGTAAATACTTATATATAAAATGAATATGATAATATATGAATAGACTCAACTAAAATTAACCTAAGCTAAAATTAGTAACAAAATAATACTATTTTATCCAATCTAGTCAGCAGTGTAAAACATGAAAATACAAACAAACACTTAAAAATGGAAATTAAATTGTCTTATGAAACAATGCGTAGAATGGGACGTATGTCTAGGCATCAATACACAAATACATAACTCTAGCATGTAGGTAAAAAAAGAGAGAAAAACAAAAACGCGCATTGTATTTAGAGTAACCAAAATATTATACGCAAGGCACAGTTTTTTTTATAGTAGGTCATCTTTGACTTTACATTAATTAACAAATAAAACGCACCGAAAATCACATCACTCAACTGACGCTGCATACAAGATTGACAGTGACAGGCGAGCAAGACTGTCAATCAAGTAAGAAAATATTAAATTATGTAGGTAAATAAACAAAGAGTACATAGTACTAATATATATACTTTGACATTACGGAGCATTGACATAATTAACAAATGAAAATGTGGAGGGTACAAAGTGAAAATGTGAATAAGATTTGTAGAAATGAAAGAATTGAAACGCAAGTACCTGCCTGCGTATAGTCATTACACTAATCCAACTACACATTTATAGCACGACGCGGCTTGTCGTAAGATTTTGCGGGTGAGGTGATAGGCTTAGAACCCGTGGCTGGCGCCATGGGCTTTGTAGAAGCAGGTGTTTTCTAGGGAACAGTAGCCTTTTCCAAAGCAGGGATTCGCTGCAGCTCAGCAAGCGAATTATGCGATGCTTCGTTTTGTCGTCACCTAGCACTAATACGTACCGATCCCGCGTCCAACACCTTTTGACGTCGAAGCGTTCCCTGGCTGCTAAAAATACAGTGCCGAAATTTAATTAAAAACTCAGACAAGGTAACACCAGAGCCCTTTAGGCCAGCCTTAGCCATCCACAGCTGATCGCGCACAGCCAACTTCTTAAATTCTACCAGAGTGAGTCTGAGTTTCTTGCTAGATCGTTTTCCCAGGCGATGACAACGACTTATTCGGTCACAGGAAAGCACAGGGGGTTCAATATGGCTCACTACACTCTTTGTTAGATGCCTCCGGAATGCCATGAACAAGTAAAAACTTACGCTGGCTCCTCATTTCTCGTCGGTCATTCTCAGAAATAAGCAGCTCCACCTGTTTTTGTAGTGCATTCAGAGCCTCCATTACGAAGGACTCGAATGCTTTGAAATAAGAGAGGAAAACTTCTGGTGGTAGGTGGATTTTCACTCACTATTTCATAATATCAGTCGCAATGTTTGACCTTGTAAGCCATTTAATATTAAAATTTCTTCGTCGATTAGTTCATCATCATATCATGGTGGACATCATCATATTGATGCGGTCCACCACCATCTTGAGACCGACAAGCCACAGCTGCTCTTTCTTACGTTGACGCAAATCAGACGTCCGGCTGACGCGTCTTACTTGCAGTACCCGGGGTATTCCCTGGAGCACAATTTCAAGGCGCACGCCAGTGTTTGTGTCTACGTCAGCGATAGCATCTGCTGCTGGCGTCTCCGTAACCTAGAAGACTCCTCTTTGTCAAGGCTCTGGGTGCTGGTCGACACTGGCGTAGATAAAATAGTCTACGCTTGTGTATACCGTTTGCACAGCGGAGATCAGGAGACAACCAGGCTAATTGAAAAACTGTGTGAGGCGGCCGATGTTGCTGAACTAAGGTACCCGTTTGCCCAACTGGTCCTTCTGGGGGACTTCAATGCCCACCATAAGGAGTGGCTGTTCCCGTACGAAAAGACCGACCACGCTGAGAGAGAGGCACTCAAACTCGCTTTGTCGCTAAATCTATCCCAAGGATTTTCATGACGACCGGTTCTGCGTTTGAATGAACCATTCTGAGAGCTATGTTGGTTACTTTGGTAGATCCGTAGGAGATCTCGTTTCTGATTCGATCACGTAGAGAAATTCGTCGATTAGTTAATTTAAATATTAATTATAGGAAAGCATAAGTTGTAAAAGAAGCTTAAAGTAAATATTTAAAAATATATAACTTATGCTACTCTGCTCACTTGGCACGAGGCCAAGTGGCAGGAGCACTTCCGGTGGAAGCACAGTCGGCTGGAGTTCATTGTGACGTGGATAGAACTATCCGGGCATTATCGAGGAGGACTGCTTTTGCTTTGCCGCAATCATAGGTCTGCCTCAGAGTCCCAGCCAACTTAGGTGTCGTTCAAGGTCGTCTGGGATTAGCCCGTTCACGGATAGGACTACGGGGATGATTTTGGTGGATTCCACTCGCAACATATCAGTAACCTCGTGCGCCAGGTCCAGGTATTTGGTCCTTGACAAAAATCACCCTTGACTGCGCCCGATCTATCAACATATCGGGCTTATTTGAAGGAATCGTCCTGTCCGTGATGATGGGTCAGTCCCAGCAGAGCTTGGCGCGGTCGTTCTCGAGAACCGGCTCCGGCGTGTACTTGTAATACGGCAACCGCCTAGATATGAGGCCATACTTTAGAGCGATCTATTGCTGTAGGATCCTGACTGCTTGGTTGTGCCTGTGCGAATACTCAGTGTCGGCAAGCATGGAGCAACTAAAGGTTATATGAGACAGGGTCTCCCCTGGTTGACGGCACAACCAATAGACGTCCAAGGTGGCGTTTTTTTTAAAAAAACTCTTTTAGTTGCTCGTCTGGACCAATTGATCATGTATTGCACAGAAAAAGCCCTCGGTCTCCGCAGATTATTATTATTAAGCTGTTGTATAGCTTTTATCGCGGGCTTTGAGGGGACCGAATCAAGAAATTTCCACAAAAAAATATGTAAATATTGAGTTCTAAAAAACTTACAGTGCCATCTATCTATCCATTATAATGATGATGATGATGGTGGTGATGGTGAGGGGGATGGTGAGAGGGATGGTGAGGGGGATGGTGAGGGGATGGTGAGGGGATGGTGAGGGGGATGGTGAGGGGGTTGTGATGGGTTGTTGAGGGGGATGGTGAGGGGGATCGTGAGATGGTGAGGGGATGGTGAGGGGGATGGTGAGGGGGATGGTAAGGGGATGGTGAGGGGGTGGTGAGGGGGATGGTTAGAGGGGGTGAGGGGTTGGTGAGGGGATGGTAAGGGGATGGTGAGGGGGATGGTGAGGAGATGGTGAGGGGGATGATGATGATGATTAACTTTCTTAGTGTTAATTTATTACGTTATTTATAATATAATATTAATGACTTTTTTTAATTGGACATGAATAAACATTTTATATTTTCCTATTATTAAATAATAAAGTGATCAATCAAATAAAATTTATTACATAAACATCCCGCGCCCCAAGGACTATATGGTACTGGTAAATACTGCATAAATAAAAAATAAATAAAAATTATAATTGCATAAGTTGATAAAAAATGCTATGCAATAGCTTTACCGCGGCAGTCCTCGAGTGCCACACGTCTTTTTATTATATTATATTAATATAGTAGGGAGGCCTTTATCCAGCAGTGGACGTCTTTCGGCTGATATGATTATGATGATTGCTGTTATTATAAAGTTTTGTTAGCTGCACAAACTACTTACCGGAAGAAAAATACGGTACCCAGTGACTTATATATTACTGGCGTAAGGACCCGGCCAACGCGGGCGACTAATGGTCCCAGCGAATTGGTGCGAAAATCGAAAGTTTCGCACACTCGCGACTCAGTCGTCTGCGGGAAATTGTACAGTGCGGTGGAAAGATATTCCATATAAAAATGCCTTATTGTGTTGTTAGAGGCTGTAAAAATCATGAAAGAAAGGCTAAAAAGAAACATGGGATGTTCTATCATCGTTAAGTAACCTTACATTGTATTTTTTCTTGTAAACAAATTAAATAAACGAATTTTAAAGCGACAATTCTACCAAGGTTCTTAACGTCAACTCTCGCCCACGCTAGTTCGTACGAGTTATGTTAGATGGCGCTACTTTTTGCTTGTATCAAGAAAATCTAAGTCAAATATGGTGACGGGCGGATCCTTCTATTCAAATCTGTGACGGTACCGGAATAGCACGAGCACAAAATTAGTGTGTATGTACACCTAGTATTCTAATACCTTGCCCTTTAGTACTTTATGCTTACCCTCCGCCATATCTGTTAACATAATAAGACTTTATTTTTGGGAGGAGAATGTAATGAATTTTTTAAAACTTAAATTTCCTTCGTCTACTTTTCTCGCTGACTGTACCCGGTACCTAAGTATTTTCGTAGGTAAGTGAAATAAAATACAATAGAATAATGTAAGAAAGGTTGATTGAGGGCAAATCGTTGGTGGAGCTGCTCGTATGTCGGGAGGGGCGTGGGAGGGGCGCGGGAGGGGCGCGGGAGGGGCGCGGGCGGCGCGGTGACGGCATTATCTCTCGCGCTTGGCCGCCCTTCGATTACTGCCTCGGCAGCTCCCAAAGCCTTGTTAAGGCCTAATGATATGGGAACGACCGAAAATTCTTATTTGTACCGTTTCACTAACCCTTAAGGGTGCGATACAGATGAATAGGTTGTTGAGATGCGGGGCGTGGGCTAGCCTGGCGACTGTCGACCTTTATTCCATTCTAAGCAAAGGTAAGTTTCGTAAACTAACACTCACTTTTTATTTATACGGCACAGAAGGTCGTTGTTTGTCTTGGTTAACCCTAAAATAATGTTTTAATCAAAAAATAATAAGTTATGTTATGTTTTTTTATTCGAGTGTGGTAAACTACGTCCACAACTGTTTCTTGGAAGTTTGCTAAACCTAGCTATCTTGTTCTACGTACAAATGAGATCGTGTTCCAATTTCGAATAAGTTACTGATATACATAATATTATGAAAGACGGCCAAAAACTGTTTGTACCTCCTGAACATAAGTAAGAAAGTAAGTAAATATCCTTTATTACACACCAGAAATATTAAGAAAATTGTCTATACATTTGATCAGCAGCTGGAATGTGTACAGCGAGCGGTAAAATGTAACTTACGAGTATTACATTTGGTGGTTAACTTTTGGTGCGGAGTTAATAATACTGGAAGATAGATAATATTTAATTACTGTAACTGTTTAGTTATGTAGGCGGTTTCATTCCTGTACGTAGTCATCAAAGTAAATGGTGTCTTTGTAGTCTAGTTTGTGAGATATAGGACGTGACCTACTCGTACATAAAGTTATCAACGACTTGCCTAGTTACTGGTGTGCAGGTGCTCGTGAGCGAGTCGCTAGCACATTGTAATGTACTGGAAGGTGACCTTCTAGGATTCCAGCTGAAGATATGAAGGGGAGGTTCGGGAAGACAATGTCGTACATATTTTAGGCGAGCACGCCCCGCTCGCACAAAGGCGAAATTTATATCGCGCGGAGACGGGCGGGCG
This sequence comes from Coleophora flavipennella, assembly GCA_947284805.1. Taxonomy (NCBI): domain Eukaryota; kingdom Metazoa; phylum Arthropoda; class Insecta; order Lepidoptera; family Coleophoridae; genus Coleophora; species Coleophora flavipennella. The sequence continues at coordinate 19,342,874 of OX369264.1, read as the reverse complement.
GCTGAGTTATGTCCCGGCGACGCGGCGGCGATAGCGACGAGCTTTTAACTGCCTAATGACGCGATTTACTCGAGCTAGGTACCTTGCGCCCGCGCTGTTTACCGTGCCTGCCTACAGCCGCGCAGCCGCGCAGCCGCGCAGCCAGCTCGTGTGGGCAACGGTCGACAATTAATTTTGCAGACGTCTGTTTGTGTCAGGTTAGAATCATGGTTCGATAGCGGGGCACTCTTTATTCTTTTTAGAGAACATATCCCTCTATTCTTTATATTTACGGAAGTTGTGTGTTGTAAGTTTGAAGGGAGTGAAGGCGCTGCGCCGTGGCCCGTGCGGCGGAGCTCCGGGTCTCGGGAGCGAGCGGAAAGTTTTTCAATAAAACATAGTCCTCAGAGACAACAGTTCAACGGGGCGACGTATACGGATGCAGCGCCCGCGCTCGCCACGCTCTCTACGTCACAATCCAATCTAGCGACTGATCAAATTGTATGAAAACTTTACTTTGTTACATGCGACGCAAGGAACGTTACATATTTCAACAAACTGAAAACTAAGGCTATGTAAAAAAAATCTAGATATACCTAGATACTCGTATCAAAGTCGTCTGATCTGAAGAACAAACTCAAATGTACCAATAAACTTAAAAACTTTACTATAGGTACATAACATCAGATATAGATACAGATTAGTGAATCTTTAATTATTTATTAGTTATTTAGCTGTAGCGTAAAAAAGCTAACTTAAAAATTTAAAAAAACCCACGGCGGTAAAACGTAATTAAAAAGGATAAAATAATAAAAAAAAAACACCGACTTACAGAATTTTATATAACTATAGATTATAAACGTCGTCATGATCATAATTTAAGCCGGAAAACTTATTATGAACGTAAAATGCTTTCTAAATCTCAAATAAAAAAGTCACCTTGAAGTGGTCTACGAGTATGTAATTATTCCAATGAGTAGTTGTGGTACGGGACTCCAGTTCCGTGAGTCCGATTGGCGGTTTTTATTTTTCCTTTGTATACGCCTATTTACCTATTTACCTACCTAAATGTCAAACCAATTTCTAAGTCACCTGGAAATAGTCTATAATTTTGATAAGTAGTAGTTGTAAGGAACCCTAATTTCGCAAGTCCGATTCGCTCTTGGCCAGTTTTTAGATATTTTTTCTTTGTATTCGCCTATTAACTTATCTCGATGGAAAATTTCAAGTTTATTAGTTACCTGGAAGTGGTCTACATATTTTGCTGAGTACGGTGATACGGAACCCTTAATACGCGAGTACGACTCACACTTGACCGTTTTCGGGTTTCCGTCCAACAACATAAAAACGGAACCCTAATAGGATCACTCGTGCGTCTGTCTGTCTGTCCGTCCGTCTGTCAAGCCAATTTGCTACGAATCTACTGGACCAAATCAGGTACAATTTGGTAGGATGGTGTAATCCTATGACCCAAACACAGATGTGTAAAGTAAATAATTTGCTACGAATCTACTGGACCAAATCAGGTATAATTTGGTAGGATGGTGTAATCCTATGACCCAAACACAGATGTGTAAAGTAAATAATTTGCTACGAATCTACTGGACCAAATCAGGTATAATTTGGTAGGATGGTGTAATCCTATGACCCAAACACAGATGTGTAAAGTAAATAATTTGCTACGAATCTACTGGACCAAATCAGGTATAATTTGGTAGGATGGTGTAATCCTATGACCCAAACACAGATGTGTAAAGTAAATAATTTTTTTTAAAATGAATGTCATTTTCGGGGGAAAAATTAGGAAATTATTAAAAAAAGTTTTGCAAACCTTACTGTGTCATATATCAAATGAAAGGGCTTGGTATGAGGATCTCAAATACTTTTGTTATTAAATATATTAAATACTAGCTGATTCCCGCGGCTTCACCCGCGTGGACCACATTTCTATGACTTTTCGAGGGTGCGCAGTGCGCGAGCCGCAAGGGTAGTGTAGGGTAGGGTAGGGTAGTGTAGAGCAGTGTAGGGTAGTGTAGGGTAGGGTAGTGTAGTGTAGGGTAGGGTAGGGTAGTGTAGTGTAGTGTATGTAGGGTAGGGTAGGGTAGTGTAGGGTAGGGTAGTGTAGTGTAGTGTAGGGTAGGGATGGGTAGGGCAGTGTAATGTAATGTAAGGCGGTACGAAGTTCGCCGGGACAGCTAGTTCATTATATAATTAAGTTATTTTTATTTTATTTAGCTTTCTGTTCAGAAAGGCGTTGGAACATTTTTCTATGGAGACTGGCATAGTGACTATACAGGCTTTAACAAAATTGGTGTAGGTCCCGTTATCAGGGGCTTCTTTCTACTCATCATACTGGACTACTTTCCCCAAGCAACCCATAATCAATTCTCATTAAAAAAAACGGATCCTCAATAGAAAAACCGGCCAAGTGCGACTTGGGGTCACACAAACAAGGTTCCGCACCAAAACTTTAACTACAAACAGAATAAGACATCTCACTACTTTGCTCTCGGTAAATAGGGGTCTACTTTTTATGGACTACTAGCTGATTCCCGCGGCTTCACCCGCGTGGACCACATTTCTATGACTTTTCGAGGGTGCGCAGTGCGCGAGCCGCAAGCGGCTCGCGAGCGTGGTAAAAAGTAGCCTGTGTCTTAACCTAGGTCCTAATCTGTCTACCTACCAAATTTCAGTCAAATCCGTTCAGTAGTTTTTGCGGGAAAGCGTAACAGACAGACAGAGTTACTTTCACATTTATAATATTAGTAGGGATAAGATGTTAAATATTTTTGATATTATTGTAAAATAAATAGTTTTGATTCCCCTGTTCTCCGAAACTGCTGAGCCCAAAATTATGAAAAAAATAAGAAATATAGTTCATTGCTTGTAGAGTACCAGAAAACCTATAAGAATTATAGAATTCTTTTGATAGCAGTTGAAAACAAAATGGTAAACTCAATATAATAGACACTAGATAGCGCTAGTAGTATTTTTCTGTTGATCGCGTCTGTGTATTTTGTTTGTCATGTGAATAGGTATCATTGTCATAGTTGTGTGGAGAGGTGTGGTGGTCCGGAACCCTCGTACCAGTAACCTACCTCGGCGCCAAATTTCAAGTTTCTAAGTCACCTGCAGTGGTCTATAATTTTGGAGAGTGAGTGAGTCGTAAAAATAGTGATTTACGGACGTCAATAATATCAGAAATGGTAAAAATATATTTATGAAAACTGGGATTCTAGGTGATCGGGGGGTTATTGCTAGACACAAAAAATCGCAGGTGTGTAAGTCAAACAGATTTTAAGTTACAGGTAAGTCGAAAGTGGTCCGAAATGGTTCGTGTTATACAACCCACGGCCGGTGTCGCCTTTTTCTTTTCGATCTTGGCGGGCTCACTGCCGTGTGTCTCGATCTCCTTTCTTTACTAATATAGTATAACCTATGTAGCTGAGCCGGACAACTGTGCGCTCGCTGTAGCAGTAAACGGCTAGGACCATCACCATCATCATCATCATAACCTATGTCTTATTATACTCTCCTTTCAAAAGGCTGATAGAAGATTATGTACAGACACACCCGGGATGGTTATTGTATTTTTTTATTGGTTAGAAATTTAAAAAGTAGCAAAATAAAATACACGTGTGTGGTAAAATCAATTTTGCGCATGGTAAACTGGCAAGAAAACTACGAAGAAACTCGAAGGTTGTGTGTGAAGTCGACCGAACCGCACTGGGCCCGCGTGGTCGACTAAGGCCTGCTCGTCCTAATTCAGAGGAGGATCGATGCCCTCAGTGGGATGAGCTGATATGATGAAACTGGTATATTAAGTACCTTTTTTCGAAAAACTGTATTAAAAAAATATTTAATTACATTATGTTATTTAAATAGAGACACAATCCTCTACCTCTTTACCACAAACTGTGTCGACTTAGTCGTGTGGGGCAATAAATAAACGACGCCGCAATTACGGCGCGATGCTGCTGTAATGGGTTGTAATAATTGGTTCCATACAGTCGTCATTAGAAGAATTAATTAGGTCGATAGTGGATTACTAAGCGATCTCGATTCCACAGTATACTTTTAATAACCAGAAGGGATTCTCCACCCAAAGCCTAATTAGGTATTTAACGAGATGTTGCCCCGGTATTGAACGCGTGGATCATATCAGCCGATTTACGTCCACTGCTGGACAAAGGCCTCTCCCAAGGATATCCACGACGACCGGTCCTTCACTGCTTTCATCTAGCAGCTTCTCGCGACCTTCACCAGGTCGTCAGTCCACCGTGTGGGAGGCCTTAGAACGCTTCTTCTTTCGACGCGCGGTTGACACTCGAGAACTTTAGTGCCCCATCGGCCATTTGTTCTACGAGCGTTGTGCCCTGCCCACTGCCAATTAATTTTAGCGATTTTGTGAGCTATGTCGGTTACCTTGGTTCTCCTACGGAGCTCCTCATTTCTGATTCAATCTCGTAAGGAGCATTCGATGGCGGAGGGAAAGGTAGCGTATTTTGGAGTTTACTCCTTTAGGATTGATTCGTATACATAGAACCTGATATAAAAAATATACTATGAGGGTAAAATGTATTGGTGATCGGTAACGCGTTACTTTTACCGTTATTACGTTTTTTCAGTCACGAAGGCTAAGGCAACATGACCATGCCACCCAATGCGAGACCGTAGGCCGAACTTCACGTAGGGCGAAGCCCGAAGCGCTCCTTGTGACGCAGAAGCCCAGCTCCTAGTAGGGTGAAGCTCGGAGCGCTCCCTGCGCTGAGTTAACTCCTGTCGCGCGTCGGCACTGACACGCCCACTTTTTTGAAGTGAATTCGATGAACATCTTACGTTTAGTTCGGCGGGCCTTCCAGAAAATTTGCGACATGAGAACATGTTGTATTAAGGCGAGCTTCGTACTGCCAGGTCTGTCGCACCCCGCGCTGTAGGCATGAAAATGTATCGACGCCAAATTATATATATTAGTACTGACGCCTACGTGGCGCGGCCCCCTGAATGGGGCAAATTCAGTAGTCAGAAGAGATAAGACTTACGCGATAGTAAGAAAGGCAACTTGTAGGTGAATATTTTCAAATGATTTTGCGGAGTTAACCTTCTTTAACGTAGTACATAGTATTTATTCTTTGGTACGGCTAAACTGTGGCAATAGCAATATAATAATAAACCGGCTATGAGATCCGTCTGATAACCCGTTTACAGATCGCGCACGCAAGTCATCTCTAAAAATCATCTAATTTACAAAAATATAGCGGGAGAGCCTACTTCAAACAACCTTGATATTTTTATCCTACATTTATCCTTAAGGTAATTTCTAAACTGTACCTGTTTATGATATTCGTATAGTTAGTAGAGGTAGACAGATATCATTATAATAATTACAAGTTTTCACAAGTTTCAAGTTATCCCGACCCATTACTAGACCTCGCGATTTTTTTTTTGATGCGGAATATCGGTGTATTCTTTATCCTATCAGTTTTCGTAAGCTGCCACGCAACATTCACAACAAAACTAGCTTATTCTTCGATCTCGTATAGTTACGTAGGCGTATCTACAGGAAGGGCATAGTTTGTTGTAAAGCCATTAATAACGCTTTATAAACCTTTTCAATTCTACTGTCGCAACCAAATGAAACTAAACAACTTCTGTTATGTAACTTTACTGAAATAACAAACACATTTTTGATCTTTCTTAACTGATCAGCCTATAATCCAAGTTTGTATGAAAAGTCAATATTGTTTTCGATTTCAGAAAAGTTGTATACCAAAAGTTTCAGTTTCATGTTTATAATCACTATAGTTAAGAGGTTGTTCAGTTTAATGTGTTTAATCACTATAGTAAAAAGGTTGTTCGGTTTCATGTGTATAATAACTATAGTTCAGAGGTTGCTCAGTTTCATGTGTATAATCACTATAGGAAAGATGTTGTTCGGTTTCATGTGTATAATCACTATAGTTAAAAGGTTGTTCGGTTTCATGTGTATAATCACTATAGTTAAGAGATTGTTCGGTTTCATGTGTATAATCACTATAGTTAAGAGTTTGTTCGGTTTCATGAGTATAATCACTATAGTTATGAGATTGTTCGGTTTCATGTGTATAATCACTATAGTTAAGAGGTTGTTCGGTTTCATATGTATAATCACTATAGTTAAGATTGTTCGGTTTCATGTGTATAATCACTATAGTTAAGAGGTTGTTCGGTTTCATGTTTATAATCACTATAGTTAAGAGGTTGTTCGGTTTCATGTGTATAATCACTATAGTTAAGAGATTGTTCAGTTTCATGTGTATAATCACTATAGTTAAGAGGTTGTTCGGTTTCATGTATATAATCACTATAGTTAACAGGTTGTTCGGTTTCATGTGTATAATCACTATAGTTAAGAGGTTGTTCGGTTTCATGTGTATAATCACTATAGTTAAGAGGTTGTTCGGTTTCATGTGTATAATCACTATAGTTAAGAGGTTGTTCGGTTTCATGTGTATAATCACTATAGTTAAGAGGTTGTTCGGTTTCATGTGTATAATCACTATAGTTTAGAGGTTTTCGGCTATGTACCATTCACCCAGTACAATCGTTAGTGCCAAAAGTCGATTTTATTTTTGGATTGAAACTAATAGTAGGTTAGGATTTTGCTCTGCGCTTTACATATTATGTTACCGCCGTCCTAACCCACCTACTTACTTATGCCACCCATGTCACGGTACGTCGTTTCAAGGTTAAGGTAGACGTCACTTTCTGATGTGTTTCATGTTCTGTGGTTTCACTGCACGAGCGCGGCATTGTGTCACACGGGCCGATCGATCCGCCCACTCCCAGCCAATTACTCCCGATACAAGACCGAATGTTGTTCTATATACACCCTGAACATAAATACGGACACAAGGAATGAAATTGATATTTGGATAGTTACTGTAAAGATCGTATGTCTTTACGTTTACGCACTCGCTACTCCTTTTATTATACACAATTATGTTCAATGTACAGACTCTTCTGTATCTACGATTTTATTAATGAATACATTTTTTGGTCGCCCTGCAACTACTTTGACTGCAAAGAATTCGGTGTATATAGTAAACCCCACTTTACCTTGCTACCTACAATAATGTTAAACTGCTATCATGTCTATATCATAAACAGGACGTAAATGGCAGTGTGAAGAGATTATTTATTCCTATTATTATTCTCATATCCTTTAGATCGACATGCAATGATTGTTAGTTGACAAAATAAATTAATGTTTTTTTTTCAATTCACAATTGGTAAGTATTTATTCCTAATAGGCACGTTATAAAGTTATCATAGAATTCTAAAAGCATTTTTATATCACTATCAAATCATCCGAAAGACGTCCACTGCTGGACAAAAGCATCCTTCAAGGAATTCGACAACGACCGGTACTGCGTTGCCCGCAACCAGCGGCTTCCCTTGATCTTCACCAGGTCGTCGGTCCACCGAGTAGGAGGCCTTCCTATGATACCTCTTCCGTTGCGCGCTTGCCACTCGAGAACTTTACTGTACCAAAGACCATCTGTTCTACGAGCTTTATGCCCCGGCTACAGTCACTTGAGTTTACGATTTCTGAGAGCAATATCGGTTACTTTGGTTCTCCTACGGATCTCTTTGTTTCTGATTCGATCACGCAGCGAAACTCCGAGCATAGCGCGCTCCATTGCCCTTTGGGTGACCTTCATCCTTGTTATGAAGCTCATAGTAAGCAACCATGTCTCGGTTCTGCACGTCATCACTGGCAACGCACACTGGGCAAAGATCTTAATCTTGAGACACTGCGGTATTTGGGACGTGAAGATATTGCGAAGCTGCCCGAATTAAGATATTCCAATACATTTTACTTCCCCGTGCATACCGTTGACGTCCACCAGAATATCATTAACTACGTTAAAAATTATAAAACCATCCAGTAAAATATTATGTTTTTGATTTTTTGATATACAGAATGAACGAGTTACTGTTGTTGGCGCCACGAAAGTGGTTCGCCGCCGCCGCCGCCGCTGCGGTCCTGTGTTTTATGGTGGTAGATAGAACAACATCCGCACAGCACAGTCCGCCCGCGCTCTCGCCAGTAGTAGCATTAGCAGATTGAATTGAAGCGAGCGGTGCAGCGGGACGGGGCGGGACGGGACGGGACGGGAGGACAGTACCTCGAGCTGCGCGAGTCCCGCCGCCGACGCGACAATGCCACGAGTGCTACTCTTCTCTCGTATAGTTTTGGCCAAGTAGAATCTACTTTCTTGTAAGTACAGTAAGACTGCCTGTTCCTGTCAGGCGCCCCTTATTCGTGTATGTCAACCAGTATAAAACTTATATGTCAACCAGTATAAAACTTCTATGTCAACCAGTATAAAACTTATACGTCAACAAGTATAAAACTTATATGTCAACCAGTATAAAACCGTAAAACCAATATTTTTTTTAAAATGAATGTAATTTGTTTCGTTCTTCTTTAAGATTTGCAAAGCAGTTATATAATTATTTAAAACTAGCTTTTGCTCGCGGCTTCACCCGCGTAGACATCGTTTTTATGGCTGTATTTGAGGGTGAGTGAAGCGCGAGCCGCAAGCGGCAATTTTTAGTGGTAACGTTATGTAACAACATTAAACCCAATCACCTTCTCGTCAATAGGAATCATCATATCACAAGGCATTTGTTTCATTAACCGATACAGAGTGCTGTGGCTTCCATCATCATCTCAGCAGCATGAAAGTTTCAGCTCACAGGGGTAGGCGCAAAAAGTCGCAACTTGGCTTGATCTTATTTATTATACTAATTAAAAAAAGAAAAAACCTAAATTCAATCCTAAATCTAATATATTATGAATAAGTGAACCAAGTTACGGGCCAGCAGTAATAGCTCCTATACAAATCTCCAGTACACACTGATTACTGCAAAACTTCTTGTGCACTTTCGATTTCAACATGGATGCAATCAAACAATCTCTTGAAGATATGTCTGCTTTCTTTAACACGAAGATGACTCAATTTCAAAAAGAGCTCCAAAAACAAAGGGCTACCCCTCCGGCCACAGTCTCCTCGCTTGCAGCTAAATTTACCACCTTCAAAACATTTGTTATCTCTGCACTCGAGGCGCTTCAGAAACAGGTGGAGTTACGATAAAAATGCCCCACCACCAACCAAACCTAGTCTTACAAAGTTGAGCCCGCCAGGAATCGAAGCCGCGACCTCGATGTTTGGCGGCAAGACTTACATTAGATGGTGGTAGCTAGCCAGGCGGGCTATAAAAAGTCCCCACCACCTACCAAACTGATTCTTACAAAGTTGACCCGCCAGGAATCGAACCCGCAACCTCGATGTCTGGCGGCAAGACTTAGATCAGATGGTGGTAGCTAGCCATGCGGGCTATATTTTTGAAATCGTTCAATTTCATTGTCCTGTCTTGTCAATTGTCTTGAGGACAATCCAATTAGTGGATTGTCCCCATTTAGACGATACTTTTTCATTGTCTTGCTGTCCTGGCTTACTGGATTGTCTCGACTATTGTCCCCGGCCCCGTGTAAAGGAGCATTATGGTAACTCTTGGATCGGAGACGCGTCGGGACGGGGATATTGTCTTGCTGTCCTGGCTTACTGGATTGTCTCGGCTATGGTCCCCGTGTAGAGGAGCATTATGGTAACTCTTGGATCGGAGACGCGTCGGGACGGGGATATTGTCTTGCTGTCCTGGCTTACTGGATTGTCTCGGCTATGGTCCCCGTGTAGAGGAGCATTATGGTAACTCTTGGATCGGAGACGCGTCGGGACGGGGATATTGTCTTGCTGTCCTGGCTTACTGGATTGTCTCGGCTATGGTCCCCGTGTAGAGGAGCATTATGGTAACTCTTGGATCGGAGACGCGTCGGGACGGGGATATTGTCTTGCTGTCCTGGCTTACTGGATTGTCTCGGCTATGGTCCCCGTGTAGAGGAGCATTATGGTAACTCTTGGATCGGAGACGCGTCGGGACGGGGATATTGTCTTGCTGTCCTGGCTTACTGGATTGTCTCGGCTATGGTCCCCGTGTAGAGGAGCATTATGGTAACTCTTGGATCGGAGACGCGTCGGGACGGGGATATTGTCTTGCTGTCCTGGCTTACTGGATTGTCTCGGCTATGGTCCCCGTGTAGAGGAGCATTATGGTAACTCTTGGATCGGAGACGCGTCGGGACGGGGATATTGTCTTGCTGTCCTGGCTTACTGGATTGTCTCGGCTATGGTCCCCGTGTAGAGGAGCATTATGGTAACTCTTGGATCGGAGACGCGTCGGGACGGGGATATTGTCTTGCTGTCCTGGCTTACTGGATTGTCTCGGCTATGGTCCCCGTGTAGAGGAGCATTATGGTAACTCTTGGATCGGAGACGCGTCGGGACGGGGATATTGTCTTGCTGTCCTGGCTTACTGGATTGTCTCGGCTATGGTCCCCGTGTAGAGGAGCATTATGGTAACTCTTGGATCGGAGACGCGTCGGGACGGGGATATTGTCTTGCTGTCCTGGCTTACTGGATTGTCTCGGCTATGGTCCCCGTGTAGAGGAGCATTATGGTAACTCTTGGATCGGAGACGCGTCGGGACGGGGATATTGTCTTGCTGTCCTGGCTTACTGGATTGTCTCGGCTATGGTCCCCGTGTAGAGGAGCATTATGGTAACTCTTGGATCGGAGACGCGTCGGGACGGGGATATTGTCTTGCTGTCCTGGCTTACTGGATTGTCTCGGCTATGGTCCCCGTGTAGAGGAGCATTATGGTAACTCTTGGATCGGAGACGCGTCGGGACGGGGATATTGTCTTGCTGTCCTGGCTTACTGGATTGTCTCGGCTATTGTCCCCGTGTAGAGGAGCATTATGGTAACTCTTGGATCGGAGACGCGTCGGGACGGGGATATTGTCTTGCTGTCCTGGCTTACTGGATTGTCTCGGCTATGGTCCCCGTGTAGAGGAGCATTATGGTAACTCTTGGATCGGAGACGCGTCGGGACGGGGATATTGTCTTGCTGTCCTGGCTTACTGGATTGTCTCGGCTATGGTCCCCGTGTAGAGGAGCATTATGGTAACTCTTGGATCGGAGACGCGTCGGGACGGGGATATTGTCTTGCTGTCCTGGCTTACTGGATTGTCTCGGCTATTGTCCCCGTGTAGAGGAGCATTATGGTAACTCTTGGATCGGAGACGCGTCGGGACGGGGATATTGTCTTGCTGTCCTGGCTTACTGGATTGTCTCGGCTATGGTCCCCGTGTAGAGGAGCATTATGGTAACTCTTGGATCGGAGACGCGTCGGGACGGGGATATTGTCTTGCTGTCCTGGCTTACTGGATTGTCTCGGCTATTGTCCCCGTGTAAAAGGAGCATTATGGTAACTCTTGGATCGGAGACGCGTCGGGACGGGGATATTGTCTTGCTGTCCTGGCTTACTGGATTGTCTCGGCTATGGTCCCCGTGTAGAGGAGCATTATGGTAACTCTTGGATCGGAGACGCGTCGGGACGGGGATATTGTCTTGCTGTCCTGGCTTACTGGATTGTCTCGGCTATGGTCCCCGTGTAGAGGAGCATTATGGTAACTCTTGGATCGGAGACGCGTCGGGACGGGGATATTGTCTTGCTGTCCTGGCTTACTGGATTGTCTCGGCTATTGTCCCCGTGTAAAAGGAGCATTATGGTAACTTTTGGATCGGAGACGCGTCGGGACGGGGATATTGTCTTGCTGTCCTGGCTTACTGGATTGTCTCGGCTATGGTCCCCGTGTAGAGGAGCATTATGGTAACTCTTGGATCGGAGACGCGTCGGGACGGGGATATTGTCTTGCTGTCCTGGCTTACTGGATTGTCTCGGCTATGGTCCCCGTGTAGAGGAGCATTATGGTAACTCTTGGATCGGAGACGCGTCGGGACGGGGATATTGTCTTGCTGTCCTGGCTTACTGGATTGTCTCGGCTATGGTCCCCGTGTAGAGGAGCATTATGGTAACTCTTGGATCGGAGACGCGTCGGGACGGGGATATTGTCTTGCTGTCCTGGCTTACTGGATTGTCTCGGCTATTGTCCCCGTGTAAAAGGAGCATTATGGTAACTTTTGGATCGGAGACGCGTCGGGACGGGGATATTGTCTTGCTGTCCTGGCTTACTGGATTGTCTCGGCTATGGTCCCCGTGTAGAGGAGCATTATGGTAACTCTTGGATCGGAGACGCGTCGGGACGGGGATATTGTCTTGCTGTCCTGGCTTACTGGATTGTCTCGACTATTGTCCCCGGCCCCGTGTAAAGGAGCATTATGGTAACTTTTGGATCGGAGACGCGTCGGGACGGGGATATTGTCTTGCTGTCCTGGCTTACTGGATTGTCTCGGCTATGGTCCCCGTGTAGAGGAGCATTATGGTAACTCTTGGATCGGAGACGCGTCGGGACGGGGATATTGTCTTGCTGTCCTGGCTTACTGGATTGTCTCGGCTATTGTCCCCGTGTAAAAGGAGCATTATGGTAACTTTTGGATCGGAGACGCGTCGGGACGGGGATATTGTCTTGCTGTCCTGGCTTACTGGATTGTCTCGGCTATTGTCCCCGTGTAAAAGGAGCATTATGGTAACTTTTGGATCGGAGACGCGTCGGGACGGGGATATTGTCTTGCTGTCCTGGCTTACTGGATTGTCTCGGCTATTGTCCCCGTGTAAAAGGAGCATTATGGTAACTTTTGGATCGGAGACGCGTCGGGACGGGGATATTGTCTTGCTGTCCTGGCTTACTGGATTGTCTCGGCTATGGTCCCCGTGTAGAGGAGCATTATGGTAACTCTTGGATCGGAGACGCGTCGGGACGGGGATATTGTCTTGCTGTCCTGGCTTACTGGATTGTCTCGGCTATTGTCCCCGTGTAAAAGGAGCATTATGGTAACTTTTGGATCGGAGACGCGTCGGGACGGGGATATTGTCTTGCTGTCCTGGCTTACTGGATTGTCTCGGCTATGGTCCCCGTGTAGAGGAGCATTATGGTAACTCTTGGATCGGAGACGCGTCGGGACGGGGATATTGTCTTGCTGTCCTGGCTTACTGGATTGTCTCGGCTATTGTCCCCGTGTAAAAGGAGCATTATGGTAACTCTTGGATCGGAGACGCGTCGGGACGGGGATATTGTCTTGCTGTCCTGGCTTACTGGATTGTCTCGGCTATTGTCCCCGTGTAAAGGAGCATTATGGTAACTTTTGGATCGGAGACGCGTCGGGACGGGGATATTGTCTTGCTGTCCTGGCTTACTGGATTGTCTCGGCTATTGTCCCCGTGTAAAGGAGCATTATGGTAACTTTTGGATCGGAGACGCGTTGGGACGGGGATATTGTCTTGCTGTCCTGGCTTACTGGATTGTCTCGGCTATTGTCCCCGTGTAAAGGAGCATTATGGTAACTTTTGGATCGGAGACGCGTCGGGACGGGGATATTGTCTTGCTGTCCTGGCTTACTGGATTGTCTCGGCTATGGTCCCCGTGTAGAGGAGCATTATGGTAACTCTTGGATCGGAGACGCGTCGGGACGGGGATATTGTCTTGCTGTCCTGGCTTACTGGATTGTCTCGGCTATTGTCCCCGTGTAAAAGGAGCATTATGGTAACTCTTGGATCGGAGACGCGTCGGGACGGGGATATTGTCTTGCTGTCCTGGCTTACTGGATTGTCTCGGCTATGGTCCCCGTGTAAAAGGAGCATTATGGTAACTCTTGGATCGGAGACGCGTCGGGACGGGGATATTGTCTTGCTGTCCTGGCTTACTGGATTGTCTCGGCTATTGTCCCCGTGTAAAAGGAGCATTATGGTAACTCTTGGATCGGAGACGCGTCGGGACGGGGATATTGTCTTGCTGTCCTGGCTTACTGGATTGTCTCGGCTATTGTCCCCGTGTAAAGGAGCATTATGGTAACTTTTGGATCGGAGACGCGTCGGGACGGGGATATTGTCTTGCTGTCCTGGCTTACTGGATTGTCTCGGCTATGGTCCCCGTGTAGAGGAGCATTATGGTAACTCTTGGATCGGAGACGCGTCGGGACGGGGATATTGTCTTGCTGTCCTGGCTTACTGGATTGTCTCGGCTATTGTCCCCGTGTAAAAGGAGCATTATGGTAACTCTTGGATCGGAGACGCGTCGGGACGGGGATATTGTCTTGCTGTCCTGGCTTACTGGATTGTCTCGGCTATGGTCCCCGTGTAAAAGGAGCATTATGGTAACTCTTGGATCGGAGACGCGTCGGGACGGGGATATTGTCTTGCTGTCCTGGCTTACTGGATTGTCTCGGCTATTGTCCCCGTGTAAAAGGAGCATTATGGTAACTTTTGGATCGGAGACGCGTCGGGACGGGGATATTGTCTTGCTGTCCTGGCTTACTGGATTGTCTCGGCTATTGTCCCCGTGTAAAGGAGCATTATGGTAACTCTTGGATCGGAGACGCGTCGGGACGGGGATATTGTCTTGCTGTCCTGGCTTACTGGATTGTCTCGGCTATTGTCCCCGTGTAAAGGAGCATTATGGTAACTTTTGGATCGGAGACGCGTCGGGACGGGGATATTGACTTAAGCGCCTTTCTAGAGCTTTTGTAATTTTTTGTAATAATTATGTTTATGCTTTTTAGTTAGTATTATATTAGTTATTATCCGTCCCCACCGAGGGGCTTGAGCCTACCCTGAATTAGTGCGATCAGGCCTTAGTATTATTTATTGCACATTCTTAATATTGTAATATTTAGAAAATAAACTTATTATTTAGTTTATCTCCGCTTGTTCCCATTCTATTATAGGTCGTGGTTATTGTTTTAAAGCTTGCACTTTGTGTGTATGTAGGCCATTAATTCTGTACAGCGTGTATGGAGTTTAATTAAATTCAGGCTTAGTCGGTATTTATTGCGGAACCGCGTCGCATTTTAGCGCACGCACGCTACCTGCGGTTTGGATAACATTACAATTTTATAAACATTGGGACATTTAGAAAGGAAGGAAAATGAAAAGGAAAATGTTTGTATAGTATTCACCTATTATTTCTCGAAAGTACCTGCGTGTTCTCAGACAATATAATAACTTATTCATCATCATTACAGCTCATATACGTCCCCACCGAGGGGCTCGAGCCTACCCTGAATCAGGGTGATTAGGCCTTAGTCGACCACGCGGGCCCAGTGCGGGTTGGTCGACTTCACACACAACCTTCGAGTTTCTTCGCAGGCGTGTGCAGGTTTCCTCACGATGTTTTCCTTCACCGTTAAAGCAATCGGTAAGTAACAACTTAAGTAATAACTTATTACATCAATATATTTGCGCTCATCACTGACTGACTGAATGTCTGGTTGATTCTGCAACGCTCACTTTTAGCGGTTTTATTTGTCCTTTATCGAGCGCTTGAGGCACTTTTTATTTATTTATTTTTATTCACAATTGGTAAGCCCTACAACAGCTAGTACTAAAAAGAGTTACGCTCATCACTGACTGACTGATTGACTGGTTCATTCTGCAACGCTGTCAACGGCCTTACTTGTTCTCCAACAGGCGCTTTAGGCACTTTACAACAACTAGTACTAAAAAGATTTACACTCGTCACTGACTGACTGAATGACTGGTTCATTCTGCAACGCTGTCAAGGGCCTTACTTGTTCTCCAATAGGCGCTTTAGGCACTTTACAACAACAAGTACTAAAAAGATATACGCTCGTCACTGACTGACTGAATGACTGGTTCATTCTGCAACGCTGTCAACGGCCTTACTTGTTCTCCAACAGGCGCTTTAGGCACTTTACAACAACTAGTACTAAAAAGACTTACACTCGTCACTGACTGTCTGAATGACTGGTTGATTCTGCAACGCTGTCAAGGGTCTTACTTGTTCTCCAACAGGCGCTTTAGGCACTTTACAACAACTTGTACTAAAAAGACTTACACTCGTCACTGACTTTCTGAATGACTGGTTGATTCTGCAACGCTGTCAAGGGTCTTACTTGTTCTCCAACAGGCGCTTTAGGCACTTTACAACAACTTGTACTAAAAAGACTTACACTCGTCACTGACTTTCTGAATGACTGGTTGATTCTGCAACGCTGTCAAGGGTCTTACTAGTTCTCCAACAGGTGCTTTAGGCACTTTACAACAACTAGTACTAAAAATACTTACACTCGTCACTGACTGGCTGAATGAATGGTTGATTCTGCAACGCTGTCAAGGGCCTTACTTGTTCTTCAACAGGCGCTTAGGCACTTTACAACAACTAGTACTAAAAATACTTACGCTCGTCACTGACAGACTGAATGACTGGTTGATTCTGCAACGCTGTCAACGGCCTCATTTGTCCTTCAACGGGCGCTTTAGGCAATTTACAACAACTAGTACTAAAAAGACTTACGCTCGTCACTGACAGTCTGAATGACTGGTTGATTCTGCAATGCTGTCAACGGCCTCACTTGTCCTTCAACGGGCGCTTTAGGCACTTTACAACAATAAGTACATACTTATAAGACTTACGCTCGTCACTGACTCACTGAACGTCTCTGTAACGTACCGCCGTCATATAACTGACTTTGTAAAGTTGTCAACGGATGGTTGCTGTACAAACTGTGCAATTCAATCCAATCCGTCGTTCCCCAATACTAATGATCGTGACCGTCGTGGTATCGTGTGGGCGAGGAGTGCTCTCCAGTCGGCTCTACTCGTACCAGTATCACTCGCTGCGAGCAGTTCTTGTTGGAGCTGGCATGGAGATGGCTGGATGGCAAAGTATAATTATATTAGTACTAGCGAGTCTTGATTGCACCATGTAGCAGGAGGTCTGCCTCTAGCTGTCTTGCCCTCCATCTTCCCTGACATAATGTGGTATTCCAGGCTGTTTTGTCTTCAAAAAAGGAGAGGATACCTTGTTGGCACATTATAGATAGCCACCTGTATCGTCTCTATATAGACCACCTCTAAAAAAACATCTATCCTGTTTTGCATGTTTGTTTTAATCGTACAAACTCTAGTAATGTATAATACTGCTTCTCACATCAAGTTTATTAAATTCAGTGAAATGCAAAGACTCTTTGTTTCATAAACAAGGAGTATTTCTTTTACTAATCTTGTCCCTGTCGCGTAACAAATATACTAATACAAGTGTAAAATAAAGTAATAAAATCTATAATATAATAAAACTGTAACGGGGCCGTGTCTGTACATGAAATATTTTTGGAAAATAATAACTGTGGTGGACATTACTAACGATACAGAGGCCAAAACAACAACTTTTGGAATTTTTGTCTGTCTGTCTGTCTGTATGTTCGCGCATCACGCAAAAACTACCAGGCCCATTTTGATAAAATTTTGTATGGTGGTTCCTTATAGCCCGGGTTAACATATAGGATACTTTTTATCCCAGAAAATTCAAGAGTTCCCGTGGGAAAATCAAAAGTATTCATTTATAGAATGGGTCACCGCGCATATGTGGCTTGACCTATTACAATCAAATTTTACATGATGATACCCTTATCGCGAACTAAAACTGGGACATTGTAAATCCCAAAAAAATTAAGGGTTCCTTCAGGAATGCAAAAAAATAGTATCTTTAGAATGGCTCAACGTAACAATAAGAAACCTTTACATTGGGATGGGGTGTTTTGATCATCATTGTATAGTCGGGTATTCTTTATCCCGGAAAACTAAAGAGGTCCCGTGGGAAATTATCCATCCATCGATACTTATTACAATAATAAGAATAGAGTACTTTTTTCCACATATTAACTACACATACCACACATTATAATCTTGGCAGCAGAATGTCAATAGATGGCACTGCAGGGATAATAAAACGCGCTTAAGTTGTATTAAAACATTAAAAGATTATTTCATACTTTTGAGTGGATTTTTTTTATGTATTTTTCAGCATAAGTTACTTTACACAACTCTATTCCAATCGTGTAAAAAAAATAAAAATACATAAATCGAGTTTAGCATCTTTTATCAGGAGGCACAGATACGGGAACTCTTCTGACGACGACGACTATTTGCGTGTGGCAGTTGCTCTCCGCCTGCAATATCAATATATGTGAACCTCATCAATGTATTTGCGGGTCCACTGTGGAGGCAACTGGCCATCACTCACTGAGTTGCGGTCGTTGTTTGTGAAGATTCCCACGTCACCAATTCCATAATGACTTCACTCGGAGGGCACTGGCCTCGGCCAGATGGAATATTCCATCTTTGTTGCAGCCGCCGGGCTTTAGTCGATCTGATTGCAAAAGGCCGGAGGGTTTAAACAGGTGCTATGGCAGAGAGGAACGTGCTTGCTTTGGGACGCCACTTTTTCTGCCTCACTCCTCACCCATACGGTACTGCTGCTCAATTTGCAGCGAGAAAGAAGCAGAAGAAGCATGAGACAACCGGCTGCTGAACCCTCAGAGGCCTTTGCCTTCACAAAGGAGATTGGCCGTCGCCTTCGAGAGAGGAGATGTGACATGAGGTCCTACCTGCTGCTAAAGTTGTCTATTGCCACCCAGCGCGGCAACGAGAAGTGCGTAAAGGAGCCCCCTTTGGAGTTCATACGACTCGCGGATTTGACCCATATTAATATTTTTTAAGATTTTTTTTTACTTGATTGATATAATGATTTGAATTAGTTTTTTGATAGTATAGGTATATGTTTTATTTCATCATATCAATTTATATACGTCTCCACCAAGAGGCTCGACCTGCCCTGAGATAAGGCGATCAGGCCTTAGACGATCACGCGGGCCCATTGCGGGTTGATTAACTTCATACATAAGCTTCTTCGCAGGCGTGTGCAGGTTTCCTCACGATGTTTTTCTCACCATAAGAGCGTCGGATAAACGTACATACCAGTACGAAATCGATATTCGTATAGATATTGGTAAGTGGCAGGATTCGAACCACGGCCTTCTGGACAGGAGGTAGTGGCCCTAACCATTCTGCCACCGACGCTCTATATGTTATTTAAGATTTAGAAATCCTTACTCAATATTATAAATGTGAAAATGTGTTTGTTTGTTTGTTACCTATTCACACTTCAACACCTCTACCAATCTTGATGAAATTTGGCATGTATGTAGCCTGTATCACTGGGAATGAAATAGTCTACTTTTTATCTGTGGAAATTATCATGGCCCGATGCAGTTCCTGAGGAAACTAAAACAATACTCTTTGTACGTTAAGTTATTTAAAATCGTAACGAAAAAATGGGTTGGTGTGATTTTTAGCACAGAGATGAGGTGGAAAATGATATAATTTACAAATAAGTATATCTTGACATAGTTTCCGAGGGATCTGGGGACAACTGTTTTTTTACGCTCGCGCACGTCGGTGCCGTCGCAACGGAGCAACGGATTTAATTATTTTTTTGTAAAGAATTTGTTGAAGGAGTGGGAAGTGACAAAGACTGCTAATCCGAATAGCCCGATACAGTTCCTGAGGTACCAGGAGAAAACTCATGTCCACGCTTGCGAGCTGATTGCGGCTCGCGCACCACTCACCCTCAAAAAGAGTCATAAAAGCTATGTCCACGCGGGCGAAGCCGCGGGCAAAAGCTAGTGTAAAATAAGTGTAATGTTCACCTTGCTCATTCACCGGAAATGGTCATCTAATGCAACCATGTTTGATAACAAATCTTCTATGAGGAAAATAATGTTGCTCAGTGACGTGCATAGCGTAACAAGACCTTCATAACAAAAAAAAACTCGACTACGGAAAATTATGACAATAATTTCCTGCCTGAAATCAGAGCCTTTATTTTTCCCGTCATGCAAGGAAAATAAAGGCTTTGATTTCAGGTGGGAAACTCTTGTTTCCATACTTTTCCATAGTTGGGTTTTCGTTTTATTAAGAGTTTGTATATATATCTCGAAGGGTGTGGGTTAGGTTATGGATGGCCTCGTGGTTCACGTCCTTAACTATTTCGGTATTGGCCGTCGAAATAACAATGCAGCTATATCACAGAGGTCCTTCTTCAATAGTCTTGATCATTTGGTAATCGAAATTGTACAGGATGCCTTGGATAACAATGGATGCAAACGCGGTGATCACAGCGATGGCGTGACACGTCCATTTTGCTCACAGATCACCACTACTTGTGTTCTGCTCGACGCTCCGTCAAAAAGTGTTTTCTCCGAGACTGACGTCCAGCTAATATGGCTTCTCCACAGATCTAATAATCTCAACTCAGTGTGGCAGCACAAACAGCCTTCCGTTAATACATCATCTTTGCTACCACAAACGATCGTCTCACGAGTACAAGCGATCGTCACGCCACCACCGGTTTCACCCAGGTACTAATACCTGACGTTTGATCCAAACAAAGTGTAACTATGTAAACTTATCTCGAGCTGGTATTGGTCGCGTTTTCAATGACACTCCGACACGGCCATCCTGCGAGTCACACGTCCTCGGGTGACTAACCTGAAAAAGAAAAGGGTAGCCAGTAGATTCCATTTCGTTCGGCCAATCCTGACCTTCATTAGGAAGGTCCACAGCTCAAGGAATAAAAGCAACGCTAATAATGTGAAGCTTTAATTCAAGACTACAATCATGGTGACAACACATTTTAACAGCCTCAAAAAACCAAAATAATTTCACTCTCGTAAACTAAATAAACCTCAGCATTAGCATCGTAACTCAAACAATCTCAAATCAGTTTAGGTCTCCAAGGTAAATCACAGCTGCAAGGCTTGAAACCTTACAACCATTTACAACTTTTAGGGGCACATAGAACGGAACATAATCATCATCGCAAATCAAAAGCGACGGAACACCAGAACTGAACATCACCACATCCAGGTGGCGGGACACCACAAAGAATCATCATCACTCACGCCAAGCGACGGAATACCAATCAGTCATCATCACCAGTCCAGGTGACGGAACACCATCACCACCAATCTAGGCAGTGGAACACCATCATCACCAATCTAGGCAATGGAACACCATCATCACCAATCTAGGCAATGGAACACCATCATCACCAATCTAGGCAATGGAACACCATCATCACCAATCTAGGCAATGGAACACCATCATCACCAATACAGGCGACGGAATACCATCATCGCCAGTACAGGCGACGGAATACCATCAACAGTTTTAGCCGGTAAACGGGACACTTTTTTTTTACAAAAACACGAATGTACCTGCTACACATCATGACAGAACGAGTCTGACAAAACAAGCAGCAGCCAATTCATGCAAACATATAGCGCCATTCAGCACTACTCATTTACCGCTGAAACATGTTGGAATACTTCAGTACTACACACAAAAATAAACGATAAAGAAAAAAATTACAACTGTACACAATTGATTGAGTTACGATCTGTCAATACAATTAACATTGAAAGGTAGACGCCTCTGCACCAGATTCATCGTCAACATCCGGACCGGAGGCAAATAACCTTCGGACATACTACGTAAACGGTCATGGGCATACTTGTAACTTCGTCTCAAATTCAAAGCTTGTAATTTGTATCTGTCACCTTCTAAGACCTCTACGACCCTGAACGGCCCTCGGTATTTGGGATCTAACTTGGTTTGGTTACGCTCCTTATTTTGTATCACCACAACAGTCACCCATCTTGGCAACTCTGGGCCACCTCCATCCGGTGCCCAAACAAACAACAGTCACCCTACCTGGCGACTTTTGGACCACCTCCCTCCGGCGGTGTCCAACCACATTATCGCATCCAGCGATCTCGAACTTCACCTAATTTTGGTAATTGCCAACATCATCTCCCTCCGGTGATACGCCTGCGAGCCAAACGCACGCCACACACAGTTGTGGCCGCACAGCAACGAGAAAATAACTCGGTGTTTTACGTCTACGTCTACGAATGGCTGAGGCTATTGGCATCCAGTTGCGAAAAATTGTTTACGTCTAAGGTTCAAAATACAAACTAGTAAACGTTAAAATCACGACGTTGTGTCACAAGTAAAAATCCGAAAGCATGTGAAAGAGTACTTTCCACAAGGCATCATTTTAGCTGCTAATGCAATCACTACTAGAAGGGTAAGGGACTAACTACTCTATTCGCATCCTTACCGACAGTCAAGCTGTTTTGTTATTGACAGACTCGTTTAAGAATACCGTCAATCCTAGATTTAAAATATCTGAGTCGATCATAATATCGTTCGTACTCGTCTGGCATAACAAGATATGACCATTCTGAACGATGCCCGTCAATATTACCCTCACTCGATATTTGTTCTGTACAGTAAACTTAAGAGTTGCCTACAAAAGTCAATAGTGCGTTAGTATTGAACACACTCCCGAAAGTCTATACACGAAACTTTCTTTAACGAGAGAACACTCGGTACCACCACAGATTAGGTAATAGTACTCGTACCACAACTATCAAAACAAAAGGGGTACGACTCACCGGATTTTCATAGCTCCGCGTACATCACGCACTTCGCTGAAGCTGCACGCGCCGCTTGCGTGGATCTCCGCTGCTGCCAGCGCAGCCCATACTGTCGCCCATTTCCAAACAGCGCATCAGGAACAGGTTTCTAAACTGGCTCCGAGTCATTCCGGAAGCACAGGAGCATATGCCTTTCAACGGTTTGCTAAGTGAAATAAGCATTGCACCTCATTGCAACTGTCGTTCCGTAAGGGAGATGTCGACAAACGAGCACCGTGAACGTGGATTAGCTTCAGGTATATTCTGGTTGAATTCTGGCAGTGTGATTGCAGCAAATGTAGTCGATGGTGCTTGCATAACCTCAATCAATCGCAACATGTTCTGTTTCTGTAGCACAAAGAATTGTTGCCAGTTGGTTTTCATTTCGCTGCTCCATTATCATTTTTCACATTTTCCCGTCGTTGTCCACTTGTTGCGAGCGCTGGGAACAATCCAACTTCTGATCTCGAAGGGTGTGGGTTAGGTTATGGATGGCCTCGTGGTTCACGTCCTTAACTATTTCGGTATTGGGCGTCGAAATAACAATGCAGCTATATCACAGAGGTCCTTCTTCAATAGTCTTGATCATTTGGTAATCGAAATTGTACAGGATGCCTTGGATAACAATGGATGCAAACGCGGTGATCACAGCGATGGCGTGACACGTCCATTTTGCTCACAGATCACCACTACTTGTGTTCTGCTCGACGCTCCGTCAAAAAGTGTTTTCTCCGAGACTGACGTCCAGCTAATATGGCTTCTCCACAGATCTAATAATCTCAACTCAGTGTGGCAGCACAAACAGCCTTCCGTTAATACATCATCTTTGCTACCACAAACGATCGTCTCACGAGTACAAGCGATCGTCACGCCACCACCGGTTTCACCCAGGTACTAATACCTGACGTTTGATCCAAACAAAGTGTAACTATGTAAACTTATCTCGAGCTGGTATTGGTCGCGTTTTCAATGACACTCCGACATATATATATATCGACGGTTAAGAATCAAATAGTGTTATTTTCAAAAAGTCAATTTTACAGGAGACGAAAAAAACGTTTATTTTTTTTTATATTTATTAAATCTTAAAATCCAATTCTGGCATTATACATAAAAATTAACTATGTTTTCAATGTTGATAAGCATTTTTATTTAATGTAAAGGTTAGTTGGATTTTTGGGAGACAGCACATTTTGATTTCAGGTTTAGTGAAATCTGTACCATTTTGATGCAGATAGCAGGTTTTTGATGGTAGATAGCACCTTTATTTCTTGGACTTTAGTGAATTATGTACAATTTTGTTGCAGATGCCAGGTTTGCTAATAAAACTTTTTCAATCAAAAGTACTCTTTTATTTATAAAGATGACACACAAATGAAACGATACTCAAACATATCTTAAACTAAGAAAAGGGAACACAAATTGCAGTCAAATAATCAGCAAACATGAAAAAGAAAGAAAAATCTGTCTTTATTGAGTCAATTCTGGGCACAAACCGCTAAAACTAAATTTGTACTCAGATCATTTATCTATATGGCATTGTGGATACGGTGTATCCATCAATTTTTCTTTTTTAATAAAAAGGAGAAAAGCCACAAAAATAATTTGGAATTAAAATCTGTCAAAATCACCTTTTTTAAAACACAAACGTCAGTTTTGTCCACCTGTACTCGTGTTTTTGTTTAACAAAATTAAGTTCCCTACAGTTCTGTTGAACTGTACAAAGAAAAATAAATTTACAATATAATCAAATAGGTTTTATAATTATTTAAATGTAAGTTTTTAATCAGTGTAGGGTAAAAAATCGTAGAAACCGTGACAATCTTGAGGCAATACTGACTTTAGCTGTTGAAGGTGGTTATATTTTGTGTAGTGGTCTATAAGCTTTTGATGAAGATTGCCTTGATGAAGATTGCTTTGTCGAAGCTTTTGGCCTTTGTGGTAAGCCATTAGTATGATAGCAGATCATAGCAGAATATTTCCTTGTTTTTTATGGTCATACATTTAGTAGTTTTTAATATCATTTAATATCTCTCTAAATATTCATCAAATCGAAAGTCAGTCTTTGCCAACCTATGCAGCAAAATCTGCTAAATCCGGTCCCATCAAAATCTCAAAATCACCAAAATGTCAGATAGAAGTATTTGATTCTTAAACGTCGATATGTAGAATGTGCTCGTTAAGACCTTTCTTTGGATACCGAATATGATATGAATATAAAAAAAAAATCGCTTGTTTAATTCACCTATAAAATCCTCAATGTTGACTTTTAGATGCTATACATCCTATGACACAAATTTAAAGACACCATAATATTTGTCAAGATCGGTTAAGTAGTTTAGGAAATACGAGGGAACAGATAAATCCATACATACATACATACATAGACTGTTAAAAACATAATCCTCCTTTTTTCGTAGTCGGGTAATAACCCTCCTATTTCGTAGTTGTGTAATAATTACTAAAAAAGATCCATTAAAAAGTACCTAGTAAAAAGAGAGGCAACCATTTTGGAATGAGATAATCGTGCCGTGTGCAGGAGTGCGCGCTGCAGGCAACAGCTTTAATGAGATAATCGTGCCGTGTGCAGGAGTGCGCGCTGCAGGCGACAGCTTTAATGAGATAATCGTGCCGTGTGCAGGAGTGCGCGCTGCAGGCGACAGCTTTAATGAGATAATCGTGCCGTGTGCAGGAGTGCGCGCTGCAGGCGACAGCTTTAATGAGATAATCGTGCCGTGTGCAGGAGTGCGCGCTGCAGGCGACAGCTTTAATGAGATAATCGTGCCGTGTGCAGGAGTGCGCGCTGCAGGCGACAGCTTTAATGAGATAATCGTGCCGTGTGCAGGAGTGCGCGCTGCAGGCGACAGCTTTAATGAGATAATCGTGCCGTGTGCAGGAGTGCGCGCTGCAGGCGACAGCTTTAATGAGATAATCGTGCCGTGTGCAGGAGTGCGCGCTGCAGGCGACAGCTTTAATGAGATAATCGTGCCGTGTGCAGGAGTGCGCGCTGCAGGCGACAGCTTTAATGAGATAATCGTGCCGTGTGCAGGAGTGCGCGCTGCAGGCGACAGCTTTAATGAGATAATCGTGCCGTGTGCAGGAGTGCGCGCTGCAGGCGACAGCTTTAATGAGATAATCGTGCCGTGTGCAGGAGTGCGCGCTGCAGGCGACAGCTTTAATGAGATAATCGTGCCGTGTGCAGGAGTGCGCGCTGCAGGCGACAGCTTTAATGAGATAATCGTGCCGTGTGCAGGAGTGCGCGCTGCAGGCGACAGCTTTAATGAGATAA
This sequence comes from Coleophora flavipennella, assembly GCA_947284805.1. Taxonomy (NCBI): domain Eukaryota; kingdom Metazoa; phylum Arthropoda; class Insecta; order Lepidoptera; family Coleophoridae; genus Coleophora; species Coleophora flavipennella. The sequence continues at coordinate 19,317,201 of OX369264.1, read as the reverse complement.
TCGTGCCGTGTGCAGGAGTGCGCGCTGCAGGCGACAGCTTTAATGAGATAATCGTGCCGTGTGCAGGAGTGCGCGCTGCAGGCGACAGCTTTAATGAGATAATCGTGCCGTGTGCAGGAGTGCGCGCTGCAGGCAACAGCTTTAATGAGATAATCGTGCCGTGTGCAGGAGTGCGCGCTGCAGGCAGCAGCTTTAATGAGATAATCGTGCCGTGTGCAGGAGTGCGCGCTGCAGGCGACAGCTTTAATGAGATAATCGTGCCGTGTGCAGGAGTGCGCGCTGCAGGCAGCAGCTTTAATGAGATAATCGTGCCGTGTGCAGGAGTGCGCGCTGCAGGCAGCAGCTTTAATGAGATAATCGTGCCGTGTGCAGGAGTGCGCGCTGCAGGCGACAGCTTTAATGAGATAATCGTGCCGTGTGCAGGAGTGCGCGCTGCAGGCGACAGCTTTAATGAGATAATCGTGCCGTGTGCAGGAGTGCGCGCTGCAGGCGACAGCTTTAATGAGATAATCGTGCCGTGTGCAGGAGTGCGCGCTGCAGGCGACAGCTTTAATGAGATAATCGTGCCGTGTGCAGGAGTGCGCGCTGCAGGCGACAGCTTTAATGAGATAATCGTGCCGTGTGCAGGAGTGCGCGCTGCAGGCGACAGCTTTAATGAGATAATCGTGCCGTGTGCAGGAGTGCGCGCTGCAGGCGACAGCTTTAATGAGATACTCGTGCCGTGTGCAGGAGTGCGCGCTGCAGGCGACAGCTTTAATGAGATACTCGTGCCGTGTGCAGGAGTGCGCGCTGCAGGCGACAGCTTTAATGAGATAATCGTGCCGTGTGCAGGAGTGCGCGCTGCAGGCGACAGCTTTAATGAGATAATCGTGCCGTGTGCAGGAGTGCGCGCTGCAGGCGACAGCTTTAATGAGATAATCGTGCCGTGTGCAGGAGTGCGCGCTGCAGGCGACAGCTTTAATGAGATAATCGTGCCGTGTGCAGGAGTGCGCGCTGCAGGCGACAGCTTTAATGAGATAATCGTGCCGTGTGCAGGAGTGCGCGCTGCAGGCGACAGCTTTAATGAGATAATCGTGCCGTGTGCAGGAGTGCGCGCTGCAGGCGACAGCTTTAATGAGATAATCGTGCCGTGTGCAGGAGTGCGCGCTGCAGGCGACAGCTTTAATGAGATAATCGTGCCGTGTGCAGGAGTGCGCGCTGCAGGCGACAGCTTTAATGAGATAATCGTGCCGTGTGCAGGAGTGCGCGCTGCAGGCGACAGCTTTAATGAGATAATCGTGCCGTGTGCAGGAGTGCGCGCTGCAGGCGACAGCTTTAATGAGATAATCGTGCCGTGTGCAGGAGTGCGCGCTGCAGGCGACAGCTTTAATGAGATAATCGTGCCGTGTGCAGGAGTGCGCGCTGCAGGCGACAGCTTTAATGAGATAATCGTGCCGTGTGCAGGAGTGCGCGCTGCAGGCGACAGCTTTAATGAGATAATCGTGCCGTGTGCAGGAGTGCGCGCTGCAGGCGACAGCTTTAATGAGATAATCGTGCCGTGTGCAGGAGTGCGCGCTGCAGGCGACAGCTTTAATGAGATAATCGTGCCGTGTGCAGGAGTGCGCGCTGCAGGCGACAGCTTTAATGAGATAATCGTGCCGTGTGCAGGAGTGCGCGCTGCAGGCGACAGCTTTAATGAGATAATCGTGCCGTGTGCAGGAGTGCGCGCTGCAGGCGACAGCTTTAATGAGATAATCGTGCCGTGTGCAGGAGTGCGCGCTGCAGGCGACAGCTTTAATGAGATAATCGTGCCGTGTGCAGGGATGCGCGCTGCAGGCGACAGCTTTAATGAGATAATCGTGCCGTGTGCAGGAGTGCGCGCTGCAGGCGACAGCTTTAATGAGATAATCGTGCCGTGTGCAGGAGTGCGCGCTGCAGGCGACAGCTTTAATGAGATAATCGTGCCGTGTGCAGGAGTGCGCGCTGCAGGCGACAGCTTTAATGAGATAATCGTGCCGTGTGCAGGAGTGCGCGCTGCAGGCGACAGCTTTAATGAGATAATCGTGCCGTGTGCAGGAGTGCGCGCTGCAGGCGACAGCTTTAATGAGATAATCGTGCCGTGTGCAGGAGTGCGCGCTGCAGGCGACAGCTCAAAGCCAGGACGCCTCACTGATGTACTTTTTGAGTACCTTCGCACTGTTTGTGCTTCAGTTTGATACAGACTTTTCAGAAAAGACTTTGATTAGGATATTGGACACTGTGATCCAAAAAAATAAAAGTGATCTCATTGAAAATAATTAAAAACTAGTAAAAATGCGGGCAGTTTCAATATTTTCTGGTAGATGCCGTGTCCGGAGCAAGCAACATCGGCGCGGACGTGAGGAGTTAAGGACTCTCAGCCGGTTTCGGCGCGGCGTGCGCGTGCGCGCGGTTGGTTCACGTACTTTTCAAGTTCAAGTACGCACTGCTTGTGATTAGTTTGACTCGGGTTTTTCGAACTGATAGACTTGTTGGATGTGAATTTGGTTATATTCACTAATCCATATTTCTACAAATTGTAAAAATGATTGTTTCTCGGCATTAATAGATATAGAGTGCAAAATAGACTGTCAAAAACATTACCCTCCTTTTTTCTTAGTCAGGTAAAAATTTGAATGATTTGGGAAAAGAAGCATCTACGTAAAATACAAATCAATGGGCACAACAATAAGTAAACATTTCAGTAGCGAAATTGAAAAACCCTGACTTTTCAGCACAATCGGAGCAACTTCACTTTTTTTTATTAAAATTTTAGTGCGTTTGACTATATCTCACCTGATGGTAAGTGACGATGTAGTCGAGGATCGTACACGCAAACCTATTCACTCTCGCCTTGAAGATCCCCAAATTGTAGGAGTCGGGAAAAACAGACGCAGTCAAGGAGGTCCACTCCATCGCTGTCAGCATAATAAATAGGGAAACGTACCGCTTCGTGCGTATAGGATGAATATCAACAACAAAAGGAGTTCCACCTTCGTTGACTGAAGGTGGAATGGAGCTGGAGGAATGAGGTCGTGCAGTTCTTGTGCACACTCTCCAAAATGAATTTGAAAGAAAGACAGGCAACTTTGAGGCGATGCTCAAGATTTTGAAGCTTGTTTCTGACAAGCTCATCATCGACAATAAGTCTCCGGGCGCGTCGGTCGATGGCGTCCAAGGTATCCAACTGATAGCGGGCTGATCCATCCAATAGGTGTAAACAGTACTCCATACAAGATCGGACTTGTGCTGGACATAATGAAAGAAGCTGTCCAGGTGTGAAGTACCGTCTCACCTTAGAGAGAATACCCAGCTTCGTTGCAGCAACTTTTGCCTTGGACTCGATGTATTGACCGAAATTGAGATTTGGTGTTAATTCCACGCCAAGAAGCTCAATTTAATCGGATATCGGAATGAATTCATTCCGGAAAGTAGGAATCAAGTTGAAAGGACTCCTTTTAGCGGAAAAGAGACACGCCTAGAATACGAGTACGTACAGAATACGTAGTGTTTTCAGTACCTCCATAAGGCAGATAAGAATAGCATACGGGGCATAGTTGATCCGCAAGGAGGTAACTGTGGTGGTATGCTCTTCGCTGTATCTAGACGTGAATTTTCGGCAAACATGGAGGAAAAAAGGTTTGCCTTGTCCGTTGCCGTATAAGTCAGAGTTCCATCGGATATCAGCAGTGGAGGTAAATAAAAGACGAGTGGCAAAAGTTCGCCTCGACTGATTTAGCCTAGGACCAAAAGGTCTTACTTCCAGAAAGGTATAAAGCTAGTTTTGATCCGATGCGTCTAACATGGTCAAAACGTGCTCTGCGCGGTGTCTTTTTGTAGGACCTGGCGGTTTTGTTGAATGCCTTCTTCTTGTCACGCATGTCCGGAGCTTTTAGACTCCGAGCATCGGCCCACGCCTGGTATACCGAATGTTTTTTTTATTAAAAATTTGAGTGCGTTTGGTTGCACCTCACCTGATGGTAAGTGCCGATGCAGCAACTGAGCATTCGGTATTAAACCACGGCCTAGCTTTACTCTCTAAGGAAAGTCAGAAAATGGAATATAATATTCCATTGCCTGACATATTACCTTTGAGATTTAGGTCGCACAGCTCGACGGATCGCTAGAAGAAAAACACGCCTGCCACTAAGCATAAGAAGCAAAAAGTGGCGCATCTTATCTAGTCTGGTAACTTGTACTGTCATACCCGTCTGGTGCGCTTAGGGCTGTGATCGGGAGGTGAACAAGACAGTACAGATTTGACCAGACAATGGTCAGACGTACACAAAGGTGAGGATACTGATTATATCGTTCTGGTTCTGTTGTTTTGGTGTCAGCAGAAGGTCCAAATAATTTTCCGTTTTGCCATCAACGTCAGGCACACGCGTCGCCTGGTCTACCACTGAGAAAGATTTAGCGACAATGCAAGTTTAAGTGGCTCTTTTCCCAGCGTGGTCGGTCTTTTCGTACGGGAACAGCCACTCCTTATGGTGGGCATTGAAGTCCCTCAGAAGGATCAGTTGGGCAGATGGGTGTCTTAGTTGAGCCTCATCGGCGGTCTTACACAGATGTTTAAATAGCTTGGTTGTATCCTTATCTCCGCTGTGCAAACGGTATACACGAGCGTAGACTATTTTGTCTACGCCAGTGTCGACCAGCACCTACAGCGTCGAAGTCTTCAAGGTTACGGAGACGCCGCAGCAGATGTTATCGCTGACGTAGACACAGACACCGGCGTGCGCCTTTCGGTGGCCATTTTGTTTTCCGCCATTTAAATTTTTTGTTACACCTAAAATTCACCACCTCTCTAACTCTTACTGTTTCAGCGGGCTTTTAACCATCTGCATGAATGGCTGAACATATTTTATTGAATCATAGCTAAGAAGACTCTCGATCAAGTCACCTTCACCTTTCACACAAAATCACTTAGTCAAAATCGGTCCGTTTGGGAGCTAAGACGCCGTAGACTGATACACAGATACGCACGTTTAACTTGTAACATCCATCTGTTGCGTCGGGGATTTAAATATCATTTAGGGATGCCACGATTATAGAAAAATTGGCAAATTTGGATGTTGGTTCCAGGGGAAATCCTTCTGTAGGTAAATACGAGATCCCCTCTATAAAATTACGGCAAAGGCCTGCAAAATAATCCTCTACAGCGGCTATGACTTCATAATTTGTGGCAAACTTCTGTCCATCCTGAAAAGTTTTGAGCTTAGCGAATAGGTGAAAATCGGATGGTGCTAGATCAGGCGAATAAGCTGAATGGGGCAGCAAATCATAGTTCAATTCGTTGATTTTTGCCATAGCTTTAACACATGTGTGAACCCTAGCGTTGTCTTGATGGAATACTTTTTTTGGCTAAACCTGGTTGTGTTAGCTGAATACATAGATGAAGCTTATCTGAAAGATTAGCTTAGTATTTTTCATTAAAATAGTTTGACCTTTGTAAAAGTAAACTATCATCAAAATTCCATTATCATCCCAAATAACGGAAGCCATCAATTTACCAGCCGACTTTATAGCCATAGCTTTGTAGCGTCCTGTAGAGTATCATCACATCAGAAACCAGGATTCCTCAGCCTTTGATGCCCGGAGCCCAAGAGCAGCGCGGCGAAAAGGAGTCACAAAACCAAGTCGCAATATTTACGCAAAGCCTAGGCCAACGCGGTAGCTGCGCGGACGCGCGGAGAGCAGCTTACTCCCCGCACACCTCACCCCCGCTTAAGGTTTCTTCGCTCATAAACTAACTAATTGCAATACGTTAATCCTAGACATAAGTAGCATAGTTTTTATAAAATAAACTCTTCTATTCCTACTGCGTTCTATCACTACGACTTTTATTATTAACCACCAACCTCTAAAGTGGTGACCCGACGAACACACGAATTCCTGATGAACAATCAAGACCAAAACGCAGAAGATGGCAAGTACGCAGAATCACAGCAAAATCAACAAGAAATTGCCGGTATAGCGCTATCCATGAGAATACCACCTTTCTGGAGGGACAAACCCAGATTATGGTTTATCTCATTCGAAGCTGCAACTAACGACCTCAAAAAAAGCCAAAGTCAACTCTCACAGATGGTCATCGCGCGACTGGAAAAGCAAGATATCGAACAAATCTCAGATATGCTATACAATCCACCAGCAGAAGACCAATACAAAGCGCTAAAGGATCGTCTCATATCGGCTTATGAAGAATCTGACAATCGCCAGTTCCAGAAGCTGCTATCAGAAATGGAACTGGGAGACCAGAAACCTTCTCAACTCCTAAGAAAAATGAAAAACCTAGCCCGCGATAAAGTTCCAGACTCCACACTAAGACTCATGTGGACCAACCACCTTCCGCCGTCCGTAACGTCTGTTCTGGCCGTCAGCGAAACGTTCAGCACCAAAACTACCCTCGAAGAACTCGCACTTTTAGCAGACAAAATCCTAGAACAAAGACCAACAAACCAAGTAGCTGCCATGAGTACAGCATCGCCAGAATCACCATCTACTAACTGGGAAACTCAACTATTGGTCGGTGAGCTAAGGAAACTATCACTTGAAGTCGCCGAAATGAAAAACCAACCATACAAAACATATTGGCGCGAAAACTACCGTCGTCGCTGCTGCAACCACGTTTGCCGGTCCCGCTCACGAAACCGTTCGCTGTCCCGCTCGCGCGGCGAACTACCATCTCGTTCCCGCGGTGACTCACCGTTTAACGCTCGCAATAGTTCACCATCGCCGTACTATTATTATCACAAGAATTTTGGTGAAAATGCAAGGAAATGCACATTCAAACAAGGAAATCAGGAAAACTAATAAGAACGTTGGCAGCGGCGGAAAACAGCGTTCAAGTAAAGTCACACCGCCTATTCGTTACGGACCGGACAAGCAAACTACCCTTCTTGGTAGACACGGGAGCTAATATATCCGTCATACCTAGAACAAAAGGAACACGTCACCAACCACTGCCGTTCCAGCTCTACGCCGCCAACAACACGATTATACCTACATACGGCGAAAAAACACTAGAATTGGATCTTAAGCTACGGAGACCATTCAAATGGAAATTTATTGTTGCCGCTGTTTCAAAGCCCATCATTGGAGCTGATTTCCTTAATCATCACCAGTTGATCGTAGATATTAAAAATAGAAGATTAATCGACGGCAAAACAACATTAACTACGAACGCATTCATTCAAGCCTCAAACACACCTACCGTCAGAAGCATTGACATCAACCAATCCTATCACGACATACTAGCGCAGTTTCCCGGTACTACCCGCCTCAGTTCAATGAAAATTGAAAACAATCAAGGAACAGTTGAACACTGCATTGAAACAACTGGACCTCCTCTATACTGCCGCGCAAGACCTATTCCACCCCATCTCTATAAGAAGGTCGAAAAAGAATTCCAAAATATGATTGAACAAGGCCTCTGCAGACCAAGCAAAAGCCCCTGGGCATCACCTCTTCACATCGTTCCCAAAAAGAATGGGGACATCCGAGTTGTGGGCGACTACCGAAGACTCAACGCCGTCACCAAGCCCGACCGTTACCCCATACCCAGGATCAAAGATTTTAACTACAAGCTGAGCGGAAAGAAAATCTTCTCAACGATCGATCTTAACCGAGCATACCAGCAATTGTCAGTAGCTGAAAAGGACATTGAAAAAACGGCTATCATCACACCGATGGGACTATTCGAATTTCCACGCATGTGTCCGGGCCTAAGAAACGCTGGCCAGACCTTCCAAAGGTTTATTCACGATGTACTGCGAGGACTCGACTTCGTTTTCCCATTTGTCGACGATCTACTGGTAGCCTCATCCTCCGAAGACGAGCACCGAAAACACATCGAAACCCTTCTACAAAAACTCGAAGAAAATGGAATCACAATAAACCCGGCGAAATGTAACTTCGGTCAAACTGAAGTCAAGCTTCTCGGTCACTACATGTCACAAAACGGAATCAAGCCACCGGAAGACAAAGTTCAAGCCATCACAGACTTCCCCAAACCAAAAACCATTGAAGAACTACGTAGATTCCTCGGAATGATAAATTACTACAGAGAAAACATACCCAACGCCGCAACCACACAAGCACCGCTTAACAAATTTCTACATCAAACAAAAAAAAATGACCGAACAATAATCAAGTGGGACACCGAATCAAATGAAGAATTCGAATCCTGTAAAGTCAGCATAAAAAACGCAGCTTTACTCGCTCACCCATCACATAATGCCCGATTGGCCATATTCTCCGATGCATCAGACACATCAGCTGGCGCCGTACTGCAACAATATATTGAAGATAAATGGCAACCACTTGGCTACTTTTCAAAGAAATTCACTGAAGCTCAAAAAAAGTACAGTACGTTCGACCGCGAACTAACAGCAATTTACTTGGCAGTCAAATACTTCAGAAAAATGTTCGAAGGACGAGAAATCATCATATTCACTGATCACAAGCCACTAACCTACGTATTGAAAAAGTTACCATCTGCAAGCGAAACCCCACGAAGAACGAGGCAACTACTATTCATAAGTGAATTTAGTACCGACATTCGACATGTAAGTGGGAAAAATAACATAATAGCCGACGCACTCAGTCGCATAGAAACAATCAGCTACCCTCAATCGCTGGACTACGAGAAAATAGCAATAGCGCAAGAAAGAGACAGCGCTATAGCTCAACTAGCGGAACAAAGCAATTTGTCTCTAAAACAAATAACACTGCCTAACATAAACCAGAAGATATTCTGCGAGACTTCAACATCTTGTATCCGCCCATACCTACCAGAAGAGTTCAGAAAACCCGCTTTCGAAGAAGTCCACAACATAAGCCACCCCGGAATAAGAACTACCCGCAAAATGATGTCACAAAAGTTTTTCTGGCCTTCAATGAACCGCGATGTCGGTACCTGGACAAAACAATGCATAAAATGTCAAAAATGTAAGGTACAACGACATTCATCAAGCAATCTATCGTTATTCCCACCAACAGACCGATTTCAACACATACATACAGACATCGTGGGACCACTACCTACCTCAACTCAAGGATATCGTTATCTCGTTATTATCATCGACCGAGTAACAAAATGGCCAGAAGCTATACCTACAGACGAAATAACAGCTGAGAATATCGCAAAGATAATATATGAAAACTGGATCACTCGCTTCGGCTGTCCGGAAACACTTACAAGCGATCAAGGACGCCAATTTGAAAGCCAGTTATTCACGAAATTAATGGCTATAATGGGAATAAACAAGACTCGTACTACACCATACCACCCACAGTCTAACGGTATGATAGAACGATGGCACCGCTCACTGAAAACCGCACTAAAAACTCGACTGTTTGGCGAGACTTCGTGGATCGACGAACTACCTACAGTACTTATGGGACTTCGTGCCGCATTACGTACCGACACTGGAGTGAGCGCCGCCGAACTTACCTACGGCTACAAGTTACGCCTACCTGCCGACTTTATCGCTCCTTCTATGCCATGCTCAGCTGATTATACATACATAGAAAAACTCAGGAAACATATCAACTCTTTAAAACCAACAGAGATAACCAAGCCACACACGAACAGACGACCCATTTTCGTGCACCCAGACTTGCAATCCTGCGAACAAGTTTTCGTTAGGAACGACGCCGTGAGGAAAGCTTTTCAACCAACATACGCAGGCCCTTATCGTGTAATCAAAAGGAACGACAAGACCTTCCTACTCCAACTGACTACCCGCCAAGCAACTATCTCGATCGACCGACTCAAGCCCGCCTATACAATCAATGAAGCTATCACTTGCAGCAACAACGAAAACGAGAAAACAAGGTCATCGTCATCTATAAAACTAAAACGACCAGAAGAACCAAAAAAACCAACAGCCACTGCTACTGCTGGAAGTCCAGAAAAGAAGTCGCGATTCGGACGAACCATTAGACTGCCGGTACGCTTCGCTTGAGGGGGACTCCTGTAGCGTCCTGTAGAGGATTGTAACGATCCATATGTATAAATAAATATCTATAGGTAATACAGTAAGTCTTGATAGACTAAAAGGAATCTGTCTATTGGGAAAAACATAACTAGTTTTGTTCGGTCGGGTGAGGATTAACCTCGAGTCGAGTGAATAGACAGTTATTGAAACAAATTAGCTCAGGGATTATTTCCGAGAAGCCAGACTGCCGCCTGTCGGTCGTCATTCGAACCACGCGGTGCGCACGTTATAACAGATTGCCTTAGGTAATAAATGGCGCGAAAACCGAGGCTAAAGGGATAGAGGCGTCGCCCTGTCTGCGTCCGGACAGCGGCCGGCGCTCGCGCAGTTCGACCACGAGGTCGGATGTATGTGTGCGGCGGCCCGCGCGCTGCCGAGGCTGCATCTGTGTGAAAGCTTTTAAAACCACGGACACGCGGACGCAGCGGCATTCAGTCGAACAGACCATCACAGGAGGAGGACGTATCCGAAGAACAGCTGCCGCACGCCCCGGGCAAGTGTCACGCCAAGTACTTATTAGTCGCGAATTAACTTAGGAATCTCACTTTATATTGTGAGTTTAGAATAGAATTTAGTGTGGCCGAAATCCTAGTTATTTGCCTTCGAAAGTTCAGGCTCCTACCTGGGATCAAGCCATAGTTTAGTGCAGTTAGGAAGTGAGGTACAGTGGGCAATCGAGCTGGGATCTAGGAATTGAAACAAGATGCCAGGTCGGTTGCTAGCTGAAGGTATCATCAGGTGACCAGGTTGGTAGTTCATGTTTTCAGGAAGGCTAGTTGATTTAATTCACGTGGATACGCAACCGTGACAACGAAACGTGGGTTTTTCAGCGCAATTGCCGAAAGCAAGCTGACAAGAGGGCTTCCCTGGCTAGCGACCCAAGTTTGGTTATGGCCGGAACATCCTGACTGTACCATCTTACGACCTACCGTCATGAGGACCACAGGTTGGACATGCGTTAGCGCACTCATGTACGGAGCCACCGTATTTGGGACAGGCCTTACCTATCCAAATCCCATCCAAACACACTGTTTAGGAGGTGCAGCGAAGCGGCAGACCTGGTCTGTCGTGGCAGCGGCATTTCTTATTCAGGGCAGGTACACTTTAGCCGTAGGGAACTAGGACACAAGTTAGCTTTAGGTACACACCACACCATGACACACTACACCTAATTTGGTTCTTCTCGAAGGCACGGTTGGTTTAGTACCCCGGGGGAAAGACGAATAAAGCCGCCACGAGTTGTAACTATTTGTTGAGACATGGACATCAAATAAAATTTAGCTCTCGAAATACTTAGCTATCTCGCTAGGATAGGGAAAACTAGGGCTGAGTTAGGGGGGGGGAAGCGATCTGTAGGAAATCTAGTTAATAAATCTAATACTAGGGAGTAGCGAATTAGGTTTTGGGATGACGTTATTAGGAAGAAAAACGAGTCATATTAGTGAATAAATAGTAGGTAGGTCTAAGCGATGCCCACGTTTTACTTTATCGAACTGCCGTCACTGCAGGTGACACGCGGTATCACAAGCTTTAGGGTTTCGTGAGCACGAGGTCATTAATTTCATTCGGGCTAGTACAGTGCTGTAGGAAATATAGTTAATAATCTATTACTAGGGAGTAGCGAATTAAGGTTAGGAATATCGCTATTAGGAAGAAACGAATCATATTAGCGAATAAATAGTAGGTATGTCTAAGCGATGCCCACATTTTATTTAATTACAAACTGCCGTCATTGCAGGTGCCACGCGGCATTATAAGTTTTAGGGTTCCGTGAACACGTGGTCCGCTCAGTTCACTAATCTCATTCGAGATAGTACGGCGCTATGCTGTCGCGGGAAGGCCTATGTCATACTTGAGATGGCTGTTTACCAAGCTCCATGCAATATGGGCTAGATATGTAGTTCAGTGGTTCATAGATATGAACAACTCCTAATTTTACCAAATTTTAGCTAAATCTGTCCACACTTTTATGGGATAAATGTAATGGACTAACAAACAAACTATAGGCGTTCGAGCCTCGCCTATTTTGATACTAAAGTAATTTTAGATAGGTAGGTCCTATCTGTAGCTTGTCACAAGCATGCCTCGGCAGAATTTCACCCAAATCGGACCGAGCGTTTAGGAAACTATTGGGCAAGCAAACGAATAGTTGGGCGTTCGCGCCTTACTACTAGTGATTATAGTAAGACCGATTATGATGAAGGTAGCCGACCCATCCTGATGGTAACCGTAGCTAGGGTCAGTTAATATGTGCTAGTTTTAGAAACTAATTCTATTCTACAGTTTTTGATTATTATGGGCGGGTGCTCACGGTGTCCGCGTCCTGTCGGCTTCTATTGCGTCCTGAACTAGCGTCTCGACCAAACACTTGGCTTACACGCCTTTTCGCTTTGACCTAATTGTGTTGCTGCGACTATGATTCGCGTGGGTGTCACAATGGGTTGCGACTGTGTTGGTTCGTTGTTCTTTTACGTTTAGCAAACCTGCTGGACTGTCAGTACTTTCGCCCTTTATCAAGGGTTTACTACGTCTAAAGACAGATCTTTAACACTATGTATTATTTTGGAGCCGACGGCACGGTGGATATTGTGTCCATTTCGCTTAGCTATATAGACCGTAGGTCTTTATACCATTATATACAACTGTATGGCACAGTTCCAGGTCTAAGAACCATATCAGTAGATTACCTATCTATTGCACATTCCATAGTGCTCTTCTCACAGGATGAGCGACATTCAAGGCGGAATATCTACTTTATTTTAGTACCTAGTGCTAACATGTATTCGCGAACAATCGCTGTTCGAAGGTATTAATCCTACCTGTCGAATAGGGATGGACAAGCTATGGCTGTAAAGACTCAGCTATAGTTCACACTATACACGTATAATAAGGCGCCTCACAAGCGTTTTATATACACTAGATTTGGGATTCGGGTGGAACACGGCATAGTACACTTTACATTGTCGTGTAGCTTAATTAAATTACACTTGAAGCGTGGTGGACTCCGATCGTGTACCTTAGTGGCCTGCAGGAGACAGTAGCTAGCGGGGCTCAACGTAGGAGTAATTATCTGTTTAGAGCTAAAATCGCTCGTTCAATTACCTTGAGTTAGATGTACATTGTTTTAATCACCAAAATAATGCAGTACTGACGTCAGTCAAGTATTACGTTATTCCGAGCACTGGGGGCTAGCTACCCTCCCCAATTTGGGGGGGCCCAAAAAAGGGACCAATCACAGTAGGGAAATTAGGGTTCTGCGTGAAATACTTCAAAATTATGGGTTAGACTACATCGTTCGTCCAAACACAACGTGATAGATTAATCTCTTAAAAATAACTTGTCATTCACCTTCAAAAAGACTCTGAGTTGCTGCGATCACAAATTAGGGTTCTCTAGACGATCTGGCCAAACGTTTAATCGTATTTTAAAATGCAATAAAAATCAAGTTTAGTTTACATACTTCTTATAGGTAGATAGTGGTAGGTTGTATATTGTATGTACGTATGCGTATTATAGGTAGGTTTAGTTAGTTATATTTATATATTTATATTTATATATTTTAAATAGGCTATTGGGGGGTTACATTTTGATAAGCCGTGACCAGGATGAGAAGAGGGTCCAAAATATTACATTTGGATAGCCAAAATCAGGATTCGGAGGCGGGAACGGCTACAGTGCTACCAAAGAACTTGGATGTCTGACATCTGATTTTCGCGTTCGTAGACTGAATCTTGTAGGTAGTCGTTTTGTATAATAAAACTTTGTGTTCAGTTATTTGTGATAAATATAGATAAATAACTTTAGTTGGCTTCGTTTTGGGCCACAATTTGATGTTCGTGAAAATGGAATGAAGTGCGAATGACAATTATAACTGAATGATTGATCTATCAAACAAAGAGAAAATTATTATTTTTTATCCTATGTAGTTTTATAGTTTATAGGTTAATTTAAACCCCAGCTATTGTCTTATATCCGGGGGGTTGAATGGTTCGTACTTTGTACTTAGAACTAATACAGGAGTCAATGAGTGAGTGAGCGCTCCCGTTGAATTCTTTTATATGACAGCGTATTTGAAGTAGGCATTGATAATATAATTTCTTCTCAATACTCCGTTGGTAAAATTCCGGATTTCAATAATTAAATAAGTTATTTGTTCGAAAGAAATATTTGGTAGGTACATCTTCTAGTTGGTGTATAGGATGGGTAGTTAACGATTTAGTTCAGAAGTAAAGGTAATTCTCTCATAATAATTCGTAAATAAGGTAGTTGAATGTTACGAATAGCGTGTACTTATGTAGGCAGACGGGGCTATGAAGTTGCACTTATTTAATAGGTTGAGTAGAAAATAAATTTTAGGCGGTTATAAGTAAGTAGTGCGAAACGTTTGAGAGGTCCAGGGTTCGATTCCAGGCGAAAAGGGACATCGCAAGCTGGTTCTGAGTAGGCCGTTTTACATTGCCTTGTTACTAAATGTGATTGTGTGAGCTGTGAACATATAGGTTCAGTTTAAATTTAGTTTGCGATTATTTAGTACAAGTAGTAACTAATTAGTAATCTGTGGTACAAGTTTAGTAGGTTAAGTAATTTAAGTAAATTTTAGGTAGGTTATATACTATTTTGAATCAAAATACAAAATATTATAGTAATATTTAAGTTATTTACATTTCGAAAAAAAAGGCAGTTGTTGTATTGAATGCCTACTGTCGTTGGAACCGCGAAGGTCTGTGAGGGATATGTGGTTTGCTCTTGTTATTGTCGTCGTAGGAACTTCAAGCTAGTGCGCTATGGCACAATAATATATCCGTAGTCTCGCAATTTACAGTCGCGAGTTCGATCCTGTTAGAGGTAATTTGTTTTAAAGATAAATTTTATTTTTATTTTTTGTTAGATTGTATATTAGGAGTTTGTAATTAGCCTCGTTACTTGGTGTCGCCAGTTCGAGCCCCGAGAGAGGCAAATTTAGAAAAAAAATATATTATTTTAGTTCTTAATATATCTAGGAGTACCTAGTAGCATACTAGGGTCGCGAGTTCAATTCCCGTTGCGGTTGAAAAAAATATTTTTTAATTTTAATTTATTTACGTTATATATTAGGAATACCTAGTAGCTTCACATACTAGGGTCGCAGGTTCGGTTCCCGTTGCGGTTAAGAAAAATAAATTTTTGTTTTGTTTGGTTTGTTCCGCAGTATATCAAGGTTGCCAAACGTATATTATGTGCATCTGGGGACATTGGATGCGAGATAGGGTACATAATGAAGATTTAGTTTTAAATAATTACCAGAGACCTTGAGGTATAATGAGGTATGGTCGCCGTATACGAGTTTTATGTTCGGATGTTGGGAATTTTAGAGTAACAGGGACTGGTACTGCTCTGAATTTTATTGTAGGAACTTTAAGACAGATGCAGCTGTTGGGTAATAATTTTCAGTAGATGAATTAGGTGTTTAGGGACGGATTAGTTCATATGGTGGGTTATTCTAAGAAATTGTTCGTTTTGAAAAAAACTACCTTCAAGGTAAATAGGCTGATTTTCATAAGGTGCGTGAGTACGTTTTGGCTGCGATCGGTTGGGACATTCGGATAGAATGCAGCTGGTGACTGTCGGTACATGCGAAGACTCCTGTCTTTGACGTTCCAACTTACAATTTATTAAGGTGGGTAGGTAGAATAAATGGACTTAAGAGGTTTTATAGTGTTACATATCTATTATACTGGGGGTAGTCAGTGTTATGGTAGACAATATTTAATATTTCGGAAATTTTATTCTAGATCCTATTAAGGCAACTTTGGTCTTATAAATCTACTATACGGGGGGTTGTGTAGGTAATATAGGCGTCTGAACTTAGTATTTTTACATAGCAGTATCGCGGAAGCGAACCGCAGTCGCTTATAAGATAGTTAAGATAGGAGGAAAATATTTTAAATTAGTATCTCGAATTTAAATGTTCAAAATCAACATTAAATAAAATTAGTTGAGGTCCACGGTACTCAGTCAATCTGACAAATTAAGGCATAGTTTTTATAAATGATAGATGTAAGTATATGAGTGTGGAAATAATAATATAAGATAATACGTATATGAAATAATAAATATTTAATTTTGTATTTGTAATTTATCCTTTGTTTAGTATTAATTTTCGTATACTTTATTCTGCTCAACCTTTATTAGTTGCTTGAGTGCCCACCTATAGTTTAACTTTTGTCTCTTCCGATCGTCAAAGGATGTCGAAAGAGGTCGCTTGGAGCGATAAGGCCGCCTTTGCATATAGTTGCGTGTCTTGATAGTTCATATGTATTTCTTTTGTATGTTTGGCGTACAATAGAGAATATTTATCTTATTATTATTATTATATCAGCTCATATACGTCCCCACCGAGGGGCTCGAGCCTACCCTGAATCAGGGCGATTTATCTTATCCTATTTCAAAAATAGAAAATTAAACCAGGGCTTTATTTTAAAATCTTTAAGGTCGGGGGGGTTGACGAGTCTTCTACTAGGGATCAAAATAAAATCGGCTTGCGTGGTATGCTAGACGAAATATAATATTTTATAGGGCCACTGTATATACGCGGTAGTTAGGTAACCTTATGGTGCTAAAATGAATGAGTACGTCAGTATGCGCTAAGAATAATTTGTAGGCGTATTTTAAAATAGGTAGCATTTTGTTTTGTCGTCATGTTAAAAAAAAATGATATAGGAAGGGTACACATAAAAAAAATAACCATGGGATCAAATAATATAAACTTATTCGAAAATAGGGTGTTTCGAAAAAACCAGTTAAATATAATTTTAAATGAAGTAGGTACTTATTTGATTTAGCTCATTTGAATATAACATAATTCTTTTATTCGTGTATCTAAGCTGCGGTATTCTACTGGAATAGGGTTACTTACATATATCTATGTAACTTATTTTAAGTTTAATATCGTTTGACTGTAGGTGACTAGTAGGAAATCTAGTTTTACCTATAAATAATGCCTTCACTAGACTAAGCTGCGTCCAAGGTGTAGGTAAGTAAATTGAAATGACAATTATGGTAGATGACAACAAATACATAAGTAAGCTAACCTTTAATTTTTAATTAAAAACATTTTATAGATAAGTTTTAGGTGTCTAATATATGCACTCTTTTACGCATTATTAAATAGTATTTTTAAAAGTGAACTATATTAGTGTATTAGATTCCCTTTAACGTATCTCGCAGGACTAGTTGGTTAAAAGACAGTAAGAATGGCTAGTGGCATAGCTAGCGGAAGCAGGTTCCGGGGGTGCGCGAGACGCAAGCGGATCGCGGGTAACCGATATGTTAATTCGGATCCTAAGCAGTTTGCCTACTGAAGTTCATTCAGCTAGGTACGTTAGGTAGCTTTGTGTGAAGGAGTAACAAATATACATACATCCGTACATGTAAGGTTTCGCGTGTGTAATATTGGTAATGATTTAAGTAGGTTAGGTGGGTAGAAAAGAAAACTTAAGGTTGTCTCTGGTTTAATTACCTACCTACATTTACCTTATGTAAATGTTGGTTATGGATGCATTTTGGAAAAAAAATATTGTTGTTTTGATAAAGATATCTAGGAAATGGTGTCAGGTTAAGTATATAAGGTATTTAAATAGGTAAATTATCCTAAAGGTGTAGGTACCTTAAACTACTTATCAATTTAAATTAGAAAAACCCATAACGGTAAAAATAAATTATTTCCAACCATTTCACATCTCAGTGTGTAAAATAGGTAGATGAGCTAAACTTCTAAAATAGGTACATAAATTTTAAGTAATTTAAAACATCATTCCAAACTAATAAATAAGGTCTTATCATTAGTTCAATCTTAAGGATCATTCAGTATGAAACTTTTATTACTAGTAGATAACTAGTTATTCGTATTATTCGGACAAGTAGGTAATTATTCGGATTATTCGGGCAGAGTACATAAAAAAAAGCATAGGTTATTATTCGGTACGTAGGTAAGTTAGAGAATCTATAGGTTGGTCGGTCCGAATTCTATACTCAAAGGTTTATTTTTTAAGGAAGTCCTCACGAATTTATAGAAGAAACTCAAATAGTATAGACGTACGTAGTTCAAAAGATTTGGAGTGAAGTTGAGACAAACACATAATCACATTATTAGATACATAGGGAGTACCTACACACTTCAATTTTGATTTTATTTGTTTAGCGCAATAGTTTTGTAAATCAATCTTACAACAGCGGAAATTTCGGTTAGAGCATTCTACTTTCTTTTAATTAAATACTGTACCAATAATTAGTTATTTGTATAATATTATAAAAAAGGGCAGGTAAATAGGTAGGGCGTGCTAGTACCTACTATTTCCTTCAAATGTTTTGATTGTGGCGCTGTTACGAATGACATAGGCAGAGCTACTATAGGTGTGACCTTTCGCCACAGGGAAAGTAAGGAGTTAGTTTGTCCTTTTTTCAATAGATGGCGCCACGGGTCATACATTTTGTTCAAAACATTTTTACGGTTTCATTGAAAACAATGTTTCGTAGAATTTCTAACTTACTAGGCGATAATAGAATTTATTCAATAGGATAGAGATATTTTAGTTCAATTCGATCGAATATTGATGCAAGACAAATGTCTTGTAGTTCGGCCTGTTTTCACAAGGTGTCGCTGACCATTTGAGTTTGCACAGTGAGTTTGTCACAGATATAAAAGTCTGTCGACTTGCCGCTTATAAGTAATGGCGCTAGCGTAGTTCAGGGGTCGCGTGCGTTCAGGAATTATCACAGATCTACTAGGAATTATTTGCAGTCGAGAACTTAACGCACGAAGAAAAAAAAAGGTTAGGTTTTATAAGTTTAAGTTAAAAGGAGACGCCATCGGAATAACAATTGTGATATTTTTGGATTAAATGTTTTAATATCGGTTGAGTTTTATTACCTAGTTTAAAATTAAAAAAAAAAAAAAAAAACACTTGTCTTTTATTTCGAAAACCCGGTAAAATGTGTAAAGGTATGTTTTGAATAACAGGTACAGCTAAGCTATGTTATTTCAACATTAGCATATCTACGCTTTTGGTGAATGGCTAATCCCTATCCCTACTAATATTATAAATGTGAAAGTAACTCTGTCTGTCTGTTACGCTTTCGCGCAAAAACTACTGAACGGATTTGGCTGAAATTTGGTAGGTAGACAGATTAGGACCTGGCTTAAGACATAGGCTACTTTTTACCACGCTCGCGAGCCGCTTGCGGCTCGCGCACTGCGCACCCTCGAAAAGTCATAGAAACGTGGTCCACGCGGGTGAAGCCGCGGGAAACAGCTAGTTTTAGTAATACAATTAGAAGGTACAGTAGGATTATAATAAAAATATTATAATCTTGCTAAATGTAGTAAAATTACGCATGAATAGGAAAAGTGGGGAGTCGGTATTAGTTTTATAAGGTTGCGGTTAGTTTTAAGTTTGCAATGATGCATGCTGCTTCAATTATTTATTACTCTTAAATAGGTTGTGGTGAAAGTAGGTCATCTTTGGTGCGTTAAATTTAGCGCTCATTTATTTTCAATTTTCGGATCTGATTTTAGAACGAAGTCACAATCTGTCATTGGTAGTAAATATTATTTTCTCATATTTGCGAGATGAGGGTTTTGTTTATAAATTAGTGAGAATTGTGTTTAAATACTTGAAAATAGATCTACGTAATCTCTTGTGTTGACTACAATAAATATCCTGGCTGAAGATAAGGATTTGTTGACCTTTCCAGGATTGGAATACCATAAAAGGAGTTTTTGAAAGTGATGTGGAAGGTAGGGTTTATTTGTATGAGTTGCTTTGATATTTTGGGAATAAAATTAAGGGGAGCGTGATCTTGAAGGAGAGTCAACAAATACTGGATATCTGAGTCAGCTGTTGGCACACGCTGTCCTTCTTCATGTATACAAAAATAGTTTGAACCAACAATTTGTTCTTTTGAGTCTTACATTACGTTGGTTTGGGCTAATTACTCTACCAGAAGCTAAGAACTGGACTTATACACTGTACATACTCCAAGGTAAGATTCTATTGTCACTTGGGGGAAGCTCTATTTGGAGAACTTGGCTGATTGTCGCGGGAAACGCTTGTGTTATATCACAGACAGTTTGGAGAGGTAAACTAGATTGACAATTTACTAATGCGCTTATGCCAGTAGAGTTTCCTGGTGCGTGGGGAATTGGAAGCTAGTGGTCCACTCAATGTATACGCCTATGAGCGAAACGTAGCAGTGGCTTCGACTCACAACCGAAATGCCCGTTCGAACTCCTCTGTGATGGCAGGAGCTGGTCCTGTGCTAATCTGGTTTTGTTTATGGTTGAGTGTGTCAATCAAGGGACAATAAATGACATGCCTGGTTTAAATACACACCACACTTGGGGGAGAATGTGCCAACAGGAAATTTTAATAGTTATTAGCTATTTTGAAAATTTCAAAAAGACAATTCTCTGAATTCTATTTTTAAAAAATTTTCAGGGGGTTGGATTGTAACGATCCATATGTATAAATAAATATCTATAGGTAATACAGTAAGTCTTGATAGACTAAAAGGAATCTGTCTATTGGGAAAAACATAACTAGTTTTGTTCGGTCGGGTGAGGATTAACCTCGAGTCGAGTGAATAGACAGTTATTGAAACAAATTAGCTCAGGGATTATTTCCGAGAAGCCAGACTGCCGCCTGTCGGTCGTCATTCGAACCACGCGGTGCGCACGTTATAACAGATTGCCTTAGGTAATAAATGGCCCGAAAACCGAGGCTAAAGGGATAGAGGCGTCGCCCTGTCTGCGTCCGGACAGCGGCCGGCGCTCGCGCAGTTCGACCACGAGGTCGGATGTATGTGTGCGGCGGCCCGCGCGCTGCCGAGGCTGCATCTGTGTGAAAGCTTTTAAAACCACGGACACGCGGACGCAGCGGCATTCAGTCGAACAGACCATCACAGGAGGAGGACGTATCCGAAGAACAGCTGCCGCACGCCCCGGGCAAGTGTCACGCCAAGTACTTATTAGTCGCGAATTAACTTAGGAATCTCACTTTATATTGTGAGTTTAGAATAGAATTTAGTGTGGCCGAAATCCTAGTTATTTGCCTTCGAAAGTTCAGGCTCCTACCTGGGATCAAGCCATAGTTTAGTGCAGTTAGGAAGTGAGGTACAGTGGGCAATCGAGCTGGGATCTAGGAATTGAAACAAGATGCCAGGTCGGTTGCTAGCTGAAGGTATCATCAGGTGACCAGGTTGGTAGTTCATGTTTTCAGGAAGGCTAGTTGATTTAATTCACGTGGATACGCAACCGTGACAACGAAACGTGGGTTTTTCAGCGCAATTGCCGAAAGCAAGCTGACAAGAGGGCTTCCCTGGCTAGCGACCCAAGTTTGGTTATGGCCGGAACATCCTGACTGTACCATCTTACGACCTACCGTCATGAGGACCACAGGTTGGACATGCGTTAGCGCACTCATGTACGGAGCCACCGTATTTGGGACAGGCCTTACCTATCCAAATCCCATCCAAACACACTGTTTAGGAGGTGCAGCGAAGCGGCAGACCTGGTCTGTCGTGGCAGCGGCATTTCTTATTCAGGGCAGGTACACTTTAGCCGTAGGGAACTAGGACACAAGTTAGCTTTAGGTACACACCACACCATGACACACTACACCTAATTTGGTTCTTCTCGAAGGCACGGTTGGTTTAGTACCCCGGGGGAAAGACGAATAAAGCCGCCACGAGTTGTAACTATTTGTTGAGACATGGACATCAAATAAAATTTAGCTCTCGAAATACTTAGCTATCTCGCTAGGATAGGGAAAACTAGGGCTGAGTTAGGGGGGGGGAAGCGATCTGTAGGAAATCTAGTTAATAAATCTAATACTAGGGAGTAGCGAATTAGGTTTTGGGATGACGTTATTAGGAAGAAAAACGAGTCATATTAGTGAATAAATAGTAGGTAGGTCTAAGCGATGCTCACGTTTTACTTTATCGAACTGCCGTCACTGCAGGTGACACGCGGTATCACAAGCTTTAGGGTTTCGTGAGCACGAGGTCATTAATTTCATTCGGGCTAGTACAGTGCTGTAGGAAATATAGTTAATAATCTATTACTAGGGAGTAGCGAATTAAGGTTAGGAATATCGCTATTAGGAAGAAACGAATCATATTAGCGAATAAATAGTAGGTATGTCTAAGCGATGCCCACATTTTATTTAATTACAAACTGCCGTCATTGCAGGTGCCACGCGGCATTATAAGTTTTAGGGTTCCGTGAACACGTGGTCCGCTCAGTTCACTAATCTCATTCGAGATAGTACGGCGCTATGCTGTCGCGGGAAGGCCTATGTCATACTTGAGATGGCTGTTTACCAAGCTCCATGCAATATGGGCTAGATATGTAGTTCAGTGGTTCATAGATATGAACAACTCCTAATTTTACCAAATTTTAGCTAAATCTGTCCACACTTTTATGGGATAAATGTAATGGACTAACAAACAAACTATAGGCGTTCGAGCCTCGCCTATTTTGATACTAAAGTAATTTTAGATAGGTAGGTCCTATCTGTAGCTTGTCACAAGCATGCCTCGGCAGAATTTCACCCAAATCGGACCGAGCGTTTAGGAAACTATTGGGCAAGCAAACGAATAGTTGGGCGTTCGCGCCTTACTACTAGTGATTATAGTAAGACCGATTATGATGAAGGTAGCCGACCCATCCTGATGGTAACCGTAGCTAGGGTCAGTTAATATGTGCTAGTTTTAGAAACTAATTCTATTCTACAGTTTTTGATTATTATGGGCGGGTGCTCACGGTGTCCGCGTCCTGTCGGCTTCTATTGCGTCCTGAACTAGCGTCTCGACCAAACACTTGGCTTACACGCCTTTTCGCTTTGACCTAATTGTGTTGCTGCGACTATGATTCGCGTGGGTGTCACAATGGGTTGCGACTGTGTTGGTTCGTTGTTCTTTTACGTTTAGCAAACCTGCTGGACTGTCAGTACTTTCGCCCTTTATCAAGGGTTTACTACGTCTAAAGACAGATCTTTAACACTATGTATTATTTTGGAGCCGACGGCACGGTGGATATTGTGTCCATTTCGCTTAGCTATATAGACCGTAGGTCTTTATACCATTATATACAACTGTATGGCACAGTTCCAGGTCTAAGAACCATATCAGTAGATTACCTATCTATTGCACATTCCGTAGTGCTCTTCTCACAGGATGAGCGACATTCAAGGCGGAATATCTACTTTATTTTAGTACCTAGTGCTAACATGTATTCGCGAACAATCGCTGTTCGAAGGTATTAATCCTACCTGTCGAATAGGGATGGACAAGCTATGGCTGTAAAGACTCAGCTATAGTTCACACTATACACGTATAATAAGGCGCCTCACAAGCGTTTTATATACACTAGATTTGGGATTCGGGTGGAACACGGCATAGTACACTTTACATTGTCGTGTAGCTTAATTAAATTACACTTGAAGCGTGGTGGACTCCGATCGTGTACCTTAGTGGCCTGCAGGAGACAGTAGCTAGCGGGGCTCAACGTAGGAGTAATTATCTGTTTAGAGCTAAAATCGCTCGTTCAATTACCTTGAGTTAGATGTACATTGTTTTAATCACCAAAATAATGCAGTACTGACGTCAGTCAAGTATTACGTTATTCCGAGCACTGGGGGCTAGCTACCCTCCCCAATTTGGGGGGGCCCAAAATAGGGACCAATCACAGTAGGGAAATTAGGGTTCTGCGCGAAATACTTCAAAATTATGGGTTAGACTACATCGTTCGTCCAAACACAACGTGATGATTAATCTCTTAAAAATAACTTGTCATTCACCTTCAAAAAGACTCTGAGTTGCTGCGATCACAAATTAGGGTTCTCTAGACGATCTGGCCAAACGTTTAATCGTATTTTAAAATGCAATAAAAATCAAGTTTAGTTTACATACTTCTTATAGGTAGATAGTGGTAGGTTGTATGTTGTATGTACGTATGCGTATTATAGGTAGGTTTAGTTAGTTATATTTATATATTTATATTTATATATTTTAAATAGGCTATTGGGGGGTTACAGTATCATCACATCAGAAACCAGGATTCCTCAACCTTTGATGCCCGGAGCCCAAGAGCAGCGCGGCGAAAAGGAGTCACAAAACCAAGTCGCAATATTTACGCAAAGCCTAGGCCAACGCGGTAGCTGCGCGGACGCGCGGAGAGCAGCTTACTCCCCGCACACCTCACCCCCGCTTAAGGTTTCTTCGCTCATAAACTAACTAATTGCAATACGTTAATCCTAGACATAAGTAGCATAGTTTTTATAAAATAAACTCTTCTATTCCTACTGCGTTCTATCACTACGACTTTTATTATTAACCACCAACCTCTAAAGCTTTTTTGGAGCCAAACACCCAGATTCATTCCACTGTTTTGATTGAATTCTTGATTCCGGCGTGTAATAAACCATGTTTCATCAGTACTTACAAATCGCCGCAAAAAATCTGCCTTATTTGTCTGAATACGATCCAAACATGCCTTCGAGTTTTGCACCCGAATTATATTTGATCGAGCGAGCGTAAGCAATTGCGGCACCCAACTGGGTGGATAACTTTTTCATATTTAATTCCTCACTTAGGATATGACGTACCCGTTCTTTCGAGATACCTGTAGTGTCAGCTATTTCAGATACCTTCAATCGTTGATCTGCCAAAATAAAGTCATGTACTTTGGAGACCATTTCCGGAGCCAAGACGCTTTTGGGGCGGGCTTCATCTTGGACGCTTGTACGACCGCGTTTAAACTCAGCCACCCAGTGTTTTACCACAGTTTTATTATGGCATACCAAAGAACACATTCACCCAAAACATTTTTTAACTCTTCATAAATATCTATCCCCTTCATACCCATGAAGGGTAAAGAAACTTTATCACCGCTCTTTGTTCAATTTCATCCATTTTAAAAACAATCGACATAAAGTATTTTCAAATGACAGCGAACCAATAGTGATCGTAAAATAATCATAGCCAGTGTGATGATAAAATGTTTTGCTTACATTGTTGGAAAATTCTAATGAATGATACTTTACAAACTCTGTGGCATATTACACAGAAGACTGAAGAGTACAATCAGCCACTATGCTTGATGTTTGTGGACTTTGAGAAAGCCTTTGATTGAGTTGAAACCTGTTCTGTGCTACAGTCTCTCCAGCGGTGCCGAATTGACTATCGTTACATCGAGATGTAGAAGTCTCTGTATAAAAACGCCACTATATCAGTTTGCCTTCAGGATTAGAATTCAAAACCTATCCCGTTGCAGCGAGGGGCGAGACAGGGAGATGTAACTGGAACTGTTCACCGCCGCCGCCTACGCGGTGGACCAACGACCTGGGGAAGATCGCGAAAAGCCGTTGGATATGGGCAGCACAGGACCGGTCGACGTGGAAATCCTTGGGGGAAGCCTTTGTCCAGCAGTGGACGTCTTTCGGCTTATAATGATGATGATGAAACTGTATGAACTTAGAGCGATATATATCTAAATATATAAAAATAAATGCCACTTTTCGTTGTAATTTTATAACTCAAGAACTGCTGTTCCGATTTCGCTAATTCTTTTTTTTGTCGAGTTCGTTATTGTCAGGAGAAGGGTAGGGTAGGGTAGTTTAGTGTAGTGTAGGGTAGGGTAGGGTAGTGTAGTGTAGTGTAGGGTAGTGTAGGATAGGGTAGGGTAGGGTAGGGTAGTTTATTGTAGTGTAGTGTAGGGTAGTGTAGTGTAGGGTACTGTAGTGTAGGGTAGGGTAGGGTAGGGTAGGGTAGTGTAGGCGTAGGGTAGTGTAGTGTAGTGTAGGGTAGGGTAGGGCAGTGTAGTGTAGTGTAAGGCGGAACGTAGTTTGCCGGGACAGCTAGTATCACATATAATAATAAATCAGATTATTTATCGTGTTATTTACTTTTTCAAAGTGCTACAGAATAAGAGAAAGAATGCTTTAAGTCATACATGTATGAAATAAAAATTCTATTGTCTTAGATCCAAAAACTTTATGGAGTTACGTTTAGAGCAAAAATAAATCAAATGCATAAATATAAAAATAAAAATAATATAAAATATATATAATAACTAGCTGTTTCCCGCGGTTTCACCCGCGTGGACAACGTTTCTATGACTTTTCGAGGGTGCGCAGTGCGTGGTAAAAAGTAGCCTATGTCTGAATCCAGGTCCTAATCTGTCTGCCTACCAAATTTCAGCCAAATCCGTTCAGTAGTTTTTGCGGGAAAGCGTAACAGACAGACAGAGTTACTTTCACATTTATAATATTAGTAGGGATATATGTATAATATACTATTATTGTTATGAAATACAACATACTCATAATTACAGCAGATACGGGTGATTCTATTTTTAAATCTTTGGACCTTTATTTCAGTACTACATTTCTTAAAGGGCTTTTCTTCTGCCTCTTCTGGCTATACAGAAAATTCTGCCTCCTTCAGAAGTTCTGTTGAAGTATCTTCTACTGAAGTCCTAATGCTTCGTAAAAATCTTGACTTGCCTAAGTCGGGTGGTCCGGATACTATGCCCCTGTGATGGTTCCTGCGCGACGCCATACGGAACCCTCACAATAATAACTTTTGTAACAGAACTACTGCGTAACATCACATGGAACCCTAATAATAATATTGAGTTGCTGAACTATTTTTTTTGAAGATTCGGTCTGACGCCGAATTCCTTAACTCAAGTGTTAGCACTTGGGACCAAGGAAATACGATTTGATGATCGCAAGATAGGGTAGGAGAGAGCGAAAGAGTAAATGAATTGGATTTGTGTTGTTGTGTGAAGGAGATAGAAAGCCAAGGCTGCTTCTTAGGAATGCGCGTGAGCAGGGGACACAGGGGTTCGAATGACGAAACGCGATAGTCGTGTTTGGAGGCTAAAATATTGTTTGTTTTTCTGTGCTAATTTCGGTGTGAAAAGTAATAATTTTGTGAGGTGCGACGTGTGTCTGGGTACGTATTATTTTGGTCTTAAGGTCTAACTGGAATCACCTTTTAAATACCCAGAGCTTTATTAAACCCAAATAGGGAAGCACTTGAAAGGTTCTTTAAAATTTAGGGTTCTCTGTGAGTTACAGAAATGTACAGTGGTTGCAATATTGTTTTCTTAACGAAAATGTATAATATAAAATATTTAAATTACCTTTTCGTTACTGTCATAAGTCTATTCAATTTTGTTTAATTTTATTTAACCTTACCTTATGTAGACAAATTTAATACAAATTTATATACACCCATACGTATATAGCGCTAATTGATCATTGTAACGTGGAGTTTTACGCCTATACAAAAAAAAGGTTTCTCCGCAATTTGAGTCAAATAAACTTTCTAATTCTATTAAGACTCAACCAGGATATTTTATTTTATTCTTTCCTTTTACCTTTGCTTACAACCTTGAGATTTACGGGGAGTCTACGAATTCCCTTTATTTAGAACTAGAACAAAAGAAAAAGGTAACTCGCATTTTGGTAATTTCTGAATAGTCTATTTTCAACTTCAAAACAAAATAAATAGGGGATTGAGCCCCACGATGGGGACGTGTATATGCTGATATGATGTTAGTTTATAGATAGAAAGCATCTCGTGGGAACTTTATATTCCATAGGTACAATTTCCCTCCAATAAAGGGGCAATGCAGGGGTCACTTTCCCTTATAAAAAAATAAAACGAATGACGATCACCAAAATTTTCACTAAGACACAGGCACAGATTACTAATTAGTTACTACGACACAGGCCTATGGTCTTAGTGGGGAAGGTGGTACCTGTTCATCTGGTGCCGCGTGACCACGGATCAAAGCGTTGCGTTAACTAAAAGAAACGCACCTTTGGAAATCGGAATAATATATATATATATATATATATATATATATATATATATATATATATATATATATATATATATATATATATATATAACACAACGTAATTAGCTAATTAGAGGGTCCATTGAAAAAATAATAATAATAATACTAAACATATCATAAGTACACAGTTCATAGAATGAGAAAAGAGAAAAACCATTTTTCCTAAATAGTTTAATCGAAGTCGGTTCAGCCGTTCATGCGTGAAGCGATAACCAAGGAAAAAGAAATTCATTCTTCTATAGATATGAATTAATATTTAAATATATTTATTCAAATTCAAATTCAAATAACTCTTTATTGTACATCAAAAATAAATACATAACATGCAAGATTTAAATTAAAACTAAGAGACGTACAATTAAGGCGGTCTTATCGCTGAGAGCGATTTCTTCCAGACAACCCAATGCTCAGAGAAAAGGCGCGGAGACAGGTAGTACGCGAGCAACAATAACATAAAATTTAATGGTTAATTATTAATAATTTTAAACTTACACTAAAACATATACCTATCAAGATTAATACAAAGGAAAAGATTTTTCCTGTATATCACTGTCGTCTATTACACAGAGGACTAGAAAGCATAATTATTGCATAACTAATTAACAAAATATATATCTTGTTTCCCTCCTCTTGTATCGAAAACGTTTAATACGTTAACATCCCACAAAGTCCCCAGAAGGATGGACGGACGGACAACAAAGTGATCCGATAAAGGGTTCGCTTCATTTCCTTTGTAGTACGAAATCCTAAGAACGAACAGAAGGGTTTGCAGAACTTATGTTATTCTCATGAGGCTTAATTTTACTAATATTTTAAATATTGACCATGTCATAGCTTGTCATTACTGGTTATAATTTGATTTAAGGAAAGAGAAACAAAAACAATTTTAATTTTATTTTGTACATACACAATCGAAAAAAAAAAGGTAATAACTTAATGAGTTCGATATAAAACTTATAACCAATTTTCTTAACTTCCATGCAGTCGAAAAAAAAATAAAGACATTTTAATAAGAGGTCACCACGTAGTAAATGATTAAAACATTGTGTTACGTTGACCCAGTTCACGGTTTCCGATTGAGCTGAAATTTTGCATGCGTATGCATGGCCCGTGACGAAACAATATTGAAAGAACCCGGTAATCATAAGATTTGTGGTTTTAAAAAAAATAAAAAAATAAAATAGTATAACTTCTCAGTTTTCACATTTCACAAAGTTGGGATTGGAATTAAAGATGGTTATAACCTCGGGTATCTAATGAGTGATTTTTTTTCGATTTACCATCTATTAAGAAATGTATATTAGTAACAGTGTGGCGAATCATTTGCTACATTAATCAACATCGGCGTGGTATAATATAATTTTATTGCCTTAGCTGACAGAGGCTAGTTTTAGCCAATTTTGTATCGCGGGTTGAAATATCGCCCTACGAACATAAGTTATGTATAAATCAAGCATTTGGTTTGACAAAGTTCGCCACTTAAGATGGCTGGCGATCGGAACAGGTCAATTGTTTTTGTTACTGTGCAAAAGATTCTGCTTGTTTTTTTTATACATTACAGATGCGTGCTTTGGGATTTGTGTGCATCCAGGCCTTGTGTATTTCGAGACGAGGAATGCGGGGGTTTTTGCATTGACCGGCCGGAGACAATAAAAAATTCACTACCTGCGTGGGTTTGCGACGGGTCCCGACTCCCGAGGAGTCAATAAGTTAAGTGATATTGTATTTTGGAGAACTTGCAAAACACAAAATTTGTGCTTGCATTGGGAAGCCATAACGAGCTTAATTTACTTCGTTAGAAAATATATGTTATTGTTTTTTTATGTGTTAGACAACTAAGCTATATGTTAGCAACGCGATTTAAGATGGATGGAATTGTAACAAACTAACAACAATAGGCATATACAACGGGACGGGACGTCTTCAGAACAGCAGTATGTACTAATTTAGGAAAGCAGAGCCAAGTGTGAATCGGGCCCGTCCACTAACGGTTCCGCATTATCAAGCTCCAGACAAAGAACCATTGAAATTGATAAAATAAACGGGACAACAAAAGGAAATAAGACGATGTTAAATCAGGAAAATTAGTAACTAAAAATGTGAGATACGAAGGTACAGAATTGGCACTTAATTTATAATTGATTATCTTTTAATTTTTTTATTTTCAGTTATGTCACCTTGTTTTACTTACTAATCTATGTAACATGTATGTTATGTCATCTAGCTGTTTCCCGTGGCTTCGCCCGCTTGAACAGCATATCTATGACATGTGGAGGGTGCACAGTGTGCGAGTCGCAAGCGGCTCGCGAGTGTGAGCAAAAAGAAAAAAAAAAGGAGAAAGGCCTTGTATTAGTCTAGATCCTAATCTGTCTACCTACCAAATTTCAGCCAGATTCGTTCAGTAGTTTTGCGTATAGAAGTAACAAACAACATTCCTTCGTCGTTATGATATGATAAGTATAGAGCAGATAGATCTAAGAAATCAGGTATATGTAAGGTACCTGCAACAAGCAAGGGAGCCCTGTGAAGGGTCCCGTTTTCTCTTATGCAATAGGGAACCCTAAAAGTGTAAACTGTTTTGTATGGATTTAAACACACTTGAACGTGCATAATTCCAGGGTGATCCTGCTCATTTTGTCGTGACTAAAGCTGGTTAGCCGGGGCGGTTTCGAGCTGACTAACATTAGACGCGGAACGCTGACGAACGACTTTATCAGGACATTATGGAGAGAGTGGGACAGGAAAGAGAAGGAGTTCCTCATGGCAGAGAAGTATCACCTAGTTTCCTTTATTTTATTTAAGACAATAGCGTACCTATTGTTTACGCTAAACTGGAAATTTGCGGTAAAATGACACAGTTTACCGTCATCATGGTCTGAATGGCAATCCCACATGTTCGCATTGTGCTGCCTGCGTCTGAACGGTTTCCACATTAAATGTTCTAACCAAGCTGATGAAATATCAGGGTTTCACGAAATGCATCCAAGCGGTATCTTGGCACTCTGTCGAAAAAGGAAATGATTTCCACAAGCTGCTGCTGGCTTTTAATATACAATATGAGAAAACATTATCCCTTAGCCTGAGGGAGTTGAGACAGACAACGACATCGAAGGTGTATTATTTACACATTAATGTTAATATGAAGTTACCATATAAGAGAAAGAAAAAAAACCTGCACATGAGATTTCCACGTGCAATTTGGTGCAAAGGTTGCATCCGAAATGGCTTCGCTGGTTTCCATACGTCGTCACTCCACAACTTCGAAAGAAAATATAGTGAGGTACAACATAGCCACGTATCCAGATGCCAGTATCTAGCGGCTTTAGAACAGTAATTGTTGAAAGACTACACAAAACTATTTAAAGTAACTGTAGTCTAAACAGTACATTTCCACACTTTTACGGTTTCCGGAGTGGAGAGAGATGAAGACACAAAGAATCCCTAAATAATTGTTGATAGTACATATGCAATCAATATAACTATTCAAGAGAAAAAAAAAACAAAAAGGGAATACTTAATATGTTTTTTTGATATTATAAAAGAAAATAATTTAATTATATAAAAAAAAAGAGCGTCGGTGGCTCAACCGGTAACGACTCGATCCATCTAACCGGAGGTACCGGGTTCGAATCTGGACGGCCAATGTACCAATGAGTTTTTTTCAAAAACATACGTATTTTGAGGAAAAGACGTATGGGCAATTTTGAATATAAAATTGATAGTAAAGAACAGGACATAGCTGATAACAGTACAACACCATTTACACATTATACAGAAGAAGTAAAAGTAGATAAAAATCACGACTCCAAAAATACAAAAAATGAAAGTGAACATGGCAAGAAGAAACAAGTAAAATGTATTAATAACAGAAAGCTGATTCAAACTAGCAAAAAACGACAAAATAAAATAAAAAAACTAGAAAAAGTAATAGTAAAGACAAAGAAGCAGCTTAAGAAAACAAAGGAAAAATTAAGACTGCTTACAGATCGAATGCAAAATGTAACCCCGTCAAGAAGAAACCAAGATAAAAACCCTACAAGAATAATGGAAAAAGAAACGCCTACATGTACAATCGAAATTGAAACCCCTACAAATAGCATGCAAAATAAAACTACTTTCAATAAAATAAAAGATAAGATAAAAAACATACCCTCGAATGTCAAAAACCACGGCGACAGACCAATACAATCGCAAAATTTACCTAAAGTGATTATCTTTTCTGATGAAATAGGAATCGATGCTGCCATTAAAATAGTAAATAACCTGAAAATTTCTAAAAACGTGACCAACATATGCAAAAGTGGAACAAGCTATAACAAAATTCTCCAGAATTACGAAACGTACACACAGGATCTGAAGGAAAAGGACACAGCAATTATTTTAATTGGGAAATACACATATGACCACATGAATCACACACATTACCTCCAAAAACTTAGTCATATGCTTAGAACAAGAGAAATAAAATTTAACATTGTATTGTGCAGCTTGATATACAATCGCGTCGATGACAAAAACATTTATCTTATCAATCAAGAAATTGCTAAACTGGCCAATATGAATGAAAATTCAAAATATCTAGAATTGAATAAAAGGGATAACATAATTTATAAAACAAGAGAATAAAGGATCCAGCTGAAAAAAACTGCGATACGTAACATAGCATATATCTTAGACAACTTTCAAGCCACTAGTAGATTGCGATACATAAAACCAGAAACAGATAATAGCCTTGAAAATTTTCAGAAGCACCGGGAAATACAAAAGAATAGCTAGTTATAGTACAGTCGAATGTTAGAAGCATAAATAATAAATATCAGGAATTGGAACTCCTAGTAAACGAGACAGACTGTGACATTCTTTGTGTTACAGAAACTTGGGCCAAGGACGAACAAGTGAACACCATGAAAATTGAAAACTATGATCTTGCCACCTATAAAAACCGAGAAAACAATGAACATGGCGGTGTTGCAATATTTGTCAAAACGGGAGTAAAATATCGCATTAGAAAGGATTTAAATAAACTGTCAGTGGAATTAGATTGTGAACTTGTGGCTATTGAGTTAAAATGTAGTAAAATTGTTATTGCATGCGTTTATAGAGCAGAATATAACTTAAAAACTTTTGAAAATACCATTGCTACACTAATGCATAGAGTTACTAGAGAAGGTAAACGATTTATCATTACCGGAGACTTTAATATAAATATGCTTGATAAAACTGCTAGAGTAAAAAGTTTTAAGGGAATACTTAAGAATTATAATAGTAAATGTATTATTAAGAAACCAACTAGAGTAACAGAAAAAAGTAAGTCCTGCATTGATAATTTTATTGTTAATTTTAAACATAATGAAATCGAAGGTAGTGTACTTGACTGGAAAATATCTGAACATAATGTCATTATGTGTAAAGTAAAAATAGAAAGTAAGAAACAAAATATACGACAGACATATTTTACTCGAAAATGGAATAAACAAAACTGTGACTACTTCCATAACTTAATTTTTAAAGATAATAGATTTAAGAATCAAATAATGAATACTACTGACCCAAATGAGAAAATGAAAATCTATATAGATTCAATTCTACATTACTATAAAATAGCTTTCCCCTTAACGAAAACGTTTCCAAGGAAAAAACATTTTAAATGGGAGACAGAGGAAATAATTGCATCTAAAAACAATATAGCAAAACTCGAAATCCTACAATGTGCATTTCCTTGTCCATTACGTAAAAATAGAATAAAAGAAGACAAAAGAAAATTTATGAGAGTATTAAAGCTAGCTAGGAAAATTCAATATGTTAATAGAATAAACAAGGCTAAAAATAAGATAAAAGAAACGTGGAAAATCATCCAAGAACAAACGAAACAGACAACAGTCAAGAAGCAGATAGAGAAACTTGTAGATGATAAAAACAATACCATAACAGATAAGAAAAAAATGAGCAACTATTTTAATGAGTATTTTACGACAGTAGCAAGTAAATTAAGTAGCCATTTTAACGTAGATCTTCACAGCTGTATAGCACATTTAAATAATCTCAGTAAACCTGACACAGTTATAAAGTTTCGGGAAATCGATATGAAAGACTTGATAAAAACTATTAAGACAGTAAAATCTAAAAGAACCAAAGACATATATAATATGGACTCTAATATTCTGAAAAACTAATATTATGGAATGAGGACTTATTACTTTTATTATTGCATATTTTGAATGATTGTTTCAACAAAGGGATATTCCCCAATGCTTTTAAGATCAGTCGCGTGGTTCCTCTATATAAAAAAGGGGTTAGTTCTCAAGTAGGAAATTACAGGCCGGTTAGTATCCTTCCAGTGCTGTCTAAAGTCTTTGAAGCTCTAATAAAAGAAAATGTCGTTAATTATTTTGAAAGTAACGATTATTTCACAAAATGTCAATATGGATTTAGAAATAATAGGTCAACGGAAATGGCGATAAGAAGGGTTGTATACTTTGTTTTAGATTCATTGGATCAATCACAAAAATGCTGTAGCCTGTTTTGTGACTTGTCCAAGGCCTTTGACTCCTTGAGACACGACGTTCTGTTAAAAAAAATTGAATTCTATGGTTTTCAAGACAAGGAATTGAAAATGATCGAAAGCTATTTACAGGACAGGTCACAGTTAGTAACGGTAGATGCAGTGCTTTCTGATAAAAAAATGATAGATATAGGGATCCCACAAGGCTCTATACTCGGACCAGTGTTGTTTCTGATCTATATTAATGATCTTGCGTCAGCAACACCATCGTGGGCCGAAATAAGTTTATTTGCAGATGACACACATGTCGGAATTAGGGATAGGAAGCAAGAAAACCTAGTCAATAAAAAAAAACATATTTTAGACTGTCTTGAAGATTGGTTCTCATGTAATGGAATTATATTAAATTCGAACAAAACTGTGCAACTACACTACAAAACAAAGCAAAATAAAGGGCAAATAACTAATTCTACGACTTTTCTAGGATATACAATACAAGATACAATAAGCCATAGTATCCATATAGAAAAAGTATGCAAAAGACTGTCGTCTGCAAACTATGCCCTCTTAAAATTAAAATCATTGGTTATCAAGGAAACATTAATAAACGTTTACTATGCCTATATTCAATCTATAATTTCATATGGTTTAACGGTGTGGGGTAATGCAGCAGACATCAAAAAAGTTTTGATTCAACAAAAAAGGGCCATAAGAATCATTTCAGGAGTACATAAAAGAACTTCAGCTAGAGAATATTTTATTCAGAATAAACTTATGACTGTGATTTCCCTTTTCATATATAAATCTATTTTAGAAATTTACGAGGACAAGGACAATTTGATTAAAAGATCAGACATTCATATTTTTAATACAAGAGGAAATTACAAACTGACGATGCCTACTGTACGGCTGACAAAAACTCTCAAACAAGGAATCCCACTAAAAATAATGATGTACAATAAACTACCTAAACTAATAATGGATCTCCCTAAGCTAGAGTTCAAAGCAAAATTGAGAGATTTTTTTCAAAAACATGCATATTACTCAGTAAATGAATACATGAATGAAATAATAACAGATACTCATTTTCTCAAATAGATTGCGAGAGAACATGAATGTGCTATTAAATGTAATTTATTAATTAGTATGTTAGTAAATATGTTAATATTTAAGTTTGTAAAATTGA
The DNA here is from genome assembly GCA_947284805.1 of Coleophora flavipennella. NCBI lineage: Eukaryota > Metazoa > Arthropoda > Insecta > Lepidoptera > Coleophoridae > Coleophora > Coleophora flavipennella. The sequence goes on along the minus strand of OX369264.1, from coordinate 19,281,604 downwards.
CCTGCCTCTAAGCAATGTTCATTGTTGCCTGGTGAATAAATGACTATAAATGACTATAAATGTACATATACTTACCGATTGTTTTAACGGTGAGGGAAAACATCGTGAGGAAGCCTGCACACGCATGCGAAGAGACTCGAAGGTTGTGTGTGAAGTCGACCAACCCGCACTGGGCCCGCGTGGTCGACTAAGGCCTAATCACCCTGATTCAGGGTAAGGCTCGAGCCCCTCGGTGGGGACGTATATGAGCTGATATAATAATATAAAAAAATGAACGATAACTGTAGAATCGAAGGGACCGTAAATTAAAGAAAAAATATAAATATATATATATGATGTTGTCTCACTGTTTGCGACTATCGATTGATATACTTTAATTGGATTTTTTTTGTTGTTCGACCATAGATCAGAAAAGAAAACAAAAATACTGTACTTTGTCGAATAATGCCTTGCATAAAGTTTACGAAAACTCATTAATGGAAAAAGGGATACAAAGATTCATAAGTAAGGAAATGTTTAGTAATTATAGAACCCAAACAGATACCTCTCGGTACCATGGATTAGGTACACCTTTTGATAATTAGCTAAATTAATTACGTTAATTTAAAATAATTATCCCTTTGAATAAAGTATTATATGGTAACACTTGATGATAATAACAATTACTAATGCAATAAATAGACATCAAGGTTATGAAGGAGCAGTTTTGCAAAATCTACTTTATTCGCTTAGAGAAACAGCTCTTGCGAATAATAGAATAACCTCCTTAATTTATGACCTTAAGGTTCTAGTCAGTGTCTCTGCTATAGCTTGAACAGATTGACTAGGCATCTGAAAAATTAGATAAATGGAAAATGAAAGGTCTCAGATCTAAAATTCTTATACCTATCTACCTTTTTGTGTGGTGTGGAATCTAGTTTGCAATACCATTTGGTATGATATAATATAATTCGGGACTTCGTGTGTAGTTCTTATCGATTGATGTATTATTATTATTGATTTTGCTTTGAGAAATGTTGTTAGGCTAAAGTGAGTTGAAATAAGAAACCTAGCAAGGTGAAACCTAGCCACCAACCCAAATACCAAATAATAGGCCTATCTAGCTGTCTATAGATGCATCTACACAAACATAAATATCGGGTTCAAATAAACACAAATTTAAATATACCCGATAGAAATACAAAATTTTGCGTGAGGACGCTCACCTATATAACAAAACAAAACAACAACACTTATACTTTATTACTTTATATAACAAAACGCAACAAGTATACAAGACAGCTCGACACGAATGGATATAATCCATTCAAACTATAATAAACTAGATCTAGAAGAAATACCTAACCTAGGTATTTCATATGGGCTTGGAGAGGCGAAGTGGCAACTTCTGGCACCGTACATACACTGAGTTAAGGATTTGGCCTGTTCGATGCATAACAAGCCTCTCATTAATCGGTGTCGGGGAATTCGTACAAGAATATAAGGAGGACATACCACACTTATGATCAAAATGATCGGTTATATTACAAATTGCAGCTTTTTTTAGACTAGGGACGAGGTCTCGCAGCATCTGCGCCCCGAAATCCGCTCTATTTCTAGAAAAGCTTAGTACCTTTTTTTTGTAAACTGAGATCCTTTTGATTTCTATAAACAAACGAATAAATTGAGAAAAAAAAACCACTTACCTACTATTACACATATTATTATGTTTGTACACCATTAGTTGTGACACAGCAATGAATAAATGAAATGAGATGAACTCTAACCTCAGAGTCATAGACACCTACTGCTCCATGTGTTTGCATGTTTCAGTTTTAGACATATAATAAAAAAAAAAAAAAAGGTCACAAGTATATGTTCAGCACATCCGAGGCCTTAGGCTGGACTAGACTAGACAAGACTAGCAGTCTAACAGGAGGCTGGAGCCATGACACGTATTCATAGCAGATGCACAGGCTGACGGCTTGTTTCGCGAGTTAACAAAAAAATGGTGAGGTAGCAGCATATGAAATTAAATTATTTCAAACGTCTTGTAACACGTTTTTAAAATCAGGGTAAGCCCATTTAACGCAAGAAGCAAAATAGAGATTTGAAACTTTGAATTCAGACACCTTCAATTCTACAAAATAGAATAAAATCCCATATAAATCCAATTGGAAGGTCCGACAATGTGAAGGATTCCGATATGACTGTATTGTGTTTAACATTTTGTATCTGTTTGCAGTGTGTAAATGCGCCCGCTTGTTTGTGGTTTCGCTGTCTCATTCCCAAGGGGGGAAGTGTGATGGTTCCTGCGCGACGCCATACGGAACCCTCTTTATAATAACTTTTGTAACAGAACTACTGCGTAATATCACATGGAACCCTAATAATAATATTGAGTTGCTGAACTATTTTTTTTGAAGATTCGGTCTGACGCCGAATTCCTTAACTCAAGTGTTAGCACTTGGGACCAAGGAAATACGATTTGATGTTCGCAAGATAGGGTAGGAGAGAGCGAAAGAGTAAATGAATTGGATTTGTGTTGTTGTGTGAAGGAGATAGAAAGCCAGGGCTGCTTCTTAGGAATGCGCGTGAGCAGGGGACACAGGGGGTCGAATGACGAAACGCGATAGTCGTGTTTGGAGGCTAAAATATTGTTTGTTTTTCTGTGCGAATTTCGGTGTGAAAAGTAATAGTTTTGTGAGGTGCGACGTGTGTCTGGGTACGTATTATTTTGGTCTTAAGGTCTAACTGGAATCACCTTTTAAATACCCAGAGCTTTATTAAACCCAAATAGGGAAGCACTTGAAAGGTTCTTTAAAATTTAGGATTCTCTGTGAGTTACAGAAATGTACAGTGGTTGCAATATTGTTTGCTTAACGAAAATGTATAATATAAAATATTTAAATTACCTTTTCGTTACTGTCATAAGTCTATTCAATTTTGTTTAATTTTATTTAACCTTACGTTATGTAGACAAATTTAATACAAATTTATATACACCCATACGTATATAGCGCTAATTGATCATTGTAACGTGGAGTTTTACGCCTATACAAAAAAAAGGTTTCTCCACAATTTGAGTCAAATAAACTTTCTAATTCTATTAAGACTCAACCAGGATATTTTATTCTTTCCTTTTACCTTTGCTTAAAACCTTGAGATTTACGGGGAGTCTACGAATTCCCTTTATTTAGAACTAGAACAAAAGAAAAAGGTAACTCGCATTTTGGTAATTTCTGAATAGTCTATTTTCAACTTCGAAACAAAATAAATAGGGGATTGAGCCCCACGATGGGGACGTGTATATGCTGATATGATGTTAGTTTATAGATAGAAAGCATCTCGTGGGAACTTTATATTCCATAGGTACAATTTCCCTCCAATAAAGGGGCAATGCAGGGGTCACTTTCCCTTATAAAAAAATAAAACGAATGACGATCACCAAAATTTTCACTAAGACACAGGCCTATGGTCTTAGTGGGGAAGGTGGTACCTGTTCACCCCCAGTGTTTATAGTCAACTGTTCGGTAAGCCTTGTAGAACCGTATGCATTATATTAAAACGCTCGCTTACTGAAGGTACTGTTCCAACTTTATGGAATTCTGCTTTTATCACCCCCGTTCATAAAAAGGTGACAAGGTTGATGTGGAAAACTATAGGCTCATTTCAAAACTTTGCTTATTTGCTAAAATACTAGAAAAGCTGGTTTAAAACAAGTGTACAGCGCTTTGAAACCATTTTCCAGTTGAGACCAACATGGTTTCATCAAAAACCGCTCCACAACATCTAATCTTTTACCGTCTTCATATTATGTTTCTGATAGGATGGACCGAGTTGATCAAGTTGACGTTATTTATACCGACTATAGCAAACCGTTCGACCGTATTGCTTATGACTAAACTATTGGATGCAGGTATCCATGGTGATCTATTTAGATGGTTTGCAGCATACATCGAGAATCGTAGCCAGGCAGTCGTCCTTCAATGTATATCACAACATCGTGGATAACCACATCCTCTAGAGGTTCCTTGCTGAGACAACTTCTATTTATTATTTTCGTTAGTGACATACAGAATTTTTTTTTTATTTCTAAAATTCAAGAAGAATAAAAATATTAAAGACAATCAAAAGACTCGCTCGCGCATATGCTTTATAAAGTGATTTAAATATTTTTTCATTGCGAATGAATTAGATTTGAATGTTTTCAAATGATTCTTCATGATATTCTGTCGCAAGTAAAAATATAAAAAAATATATATTTCTTAATTGATAAGAATGTCTCAAAAGTTGAGTTTACTCGTGACTGAGGTGTAATAGATGCATCTTCTTTTCAAGCGACTTCCAAAAAGGAGGAGGTTCTCAATTCGACTGTATGTTTTTTTTATGTGTGTTACCTCAGAACTTTTGACTGGGTGAACCGATTTTTATGATTATTTTTTTTATTTGAAAGCTAGTGCTTCCCGTGTGGTCCCATATAAATTTTTAAAAATCGGTGTAGTTCTTTATTAGAAAATTAACAAAAACCAAAAATAAAAATGCAAAAATGTAAGAAGTTGTTGCGATGTAAGTCGGTTTTTTAACGTGTTTAGCGTTTTCACTTATTTATTTTATTTTATTTTTATTTTATTTGGGAAGTTTACAGCTTAAGTAAACACTAAGTGATAAAATTACAAAATTAACTATGAGCTAATCAAAAAACTTCCACAAATGGATTTCGATATAATCACAAAAATGTAACCTAAGTAAAAGTTTATCTTATCTTATATTTATCTTATCTTATCTTATCTAGATTAAAGAACAAAAAATTAAAAACACGCTAAGCTCGCTTACCAATGCTTTCGGTGCTGTTGAGAGAGAGAAATGCCATTGAAAAATTCCAAAGTAAGGAAACGCCGTACAGAGTTAGAGCTACTACAGAAAAGATCTATAATATTGTCTTTTCCGGAAACCAATTCGTTTGTGGTTCCAGCGGCTCGGACCAAGAAGCTGTTCTTCCTATAGTTAGTCTTGACACTCGGGACATAAAGCAATCTAGAACAACGAAGATGACGAGGTGGTGTTATCAAACTTATTTTGCTCAAAAGCTCAGGACAGTCAACTTTACTCTGTGCTATGTTTATAAAAGTGACTATGTCAGCTACATTCCTACGAACATAAAGAGGTAGCAGATGAAAACGGGCGCAACGTAGATTGTACTCAACTTTAGGTATTTTAAATCTGTAGCTTAAGAATCTTGTAAACTTTTTTTGTATTCTTTCAATGCCTAAAGAGTATATGTCGTAACGAGGGTTCCATATTTGGGATCCGTATTCTAAATGACTTCGTACGTATGCACAATACAATATTTTAAGAGTTTTCATATTTTTGAAAGGTTTAGAAGACCACATTATGAAACCTAGAGCCTTAGAGGCTTTGCTAGTTGTATACTGAACATGCTTGTCAAAAATTAATTTGTTATCATGTATGACACCAAGATCCTTATTTTCAGTAAGTTTGACTAAATTTTGATTATTGATGGTGTAGTTGAAATTAATTACTTTCCGGTTTCTCGTAAAGGTCATATAAAAACACTTAGAACATTTAGATCTAACATGTTTTTGACACAATAGTTATGGAGCCTACCCAGATCATCTTGAATAAGATTAGCATCATGATGACTGTGAATAGCTTTAAAAAAATTCATTTCATCAGCAAACAACAGGAATCTTGAGTGTTGGAAACAGGAGCTGATGTCATTAATAAAGATGATGAATAACAATGGTCCCAGAAGAGAGCCTTGAGGCACGCCTGATGTTACGCCTAGCCAAGAGGAGATAAACCCATTCAGAACGACAGCTTGCGACCTATTTTGAACATAGGAAGTGAGCCATCGGAATAAATCTCCATGAATACCTAAGGAGTGCAATTTTGCCAACAAAATACTATGATTTATGCGGTCAAAGGCCTTACTATACTACATCTACTTGAACTCTATTATCCATGTGTTCTGTAAGGTATTCGTTAAAAACTACCAAATTGGTTATAGTTGATCTACCGCTTAGAAAGCCATGCTGTTCAAGGATAAGGCTAGTCTTCACGTGACTATAAAGTTGTAAGTATACAATGCGTTCTAGAACCTTAGCCAAAAGACATAATTTCGATATTGGCCTGTAGTTGTCGATCTGATCTTTAGATCCCTTTTTATGAATAGGCGTTATAAAGGCTGACTTCCATATTTGTGGCACACATCCTTCTTTGAGTGATCTTTTAAATAGTAGAGTGACAGGAACGCATAATTCGTCGGCACAATTAATAATGAAGCAAGCTGGTAGGCCATCTGGACCTGCAGATTTATTAAGGTCTAGAGACTAAGTAGTGTGCAAACCTGATCTTGACTGACCTCGATTGAAGATATATAATTAACTGTGTCAATGTTGTCAACATCAGAAGCAATAGGTGATGCAGTATTTTGCAGGAAAGTCGAATTAAAATATTCTGAAAAAGCTCAAATATCCCTGCACCAGAATTAGATGTCTGCGTTCCATATGACATAGTGCTAGGATATGAACCAGTCTTGCGCATGTTTTTGAAATACGACCAAAATAATTTAGGGTTTGATGTTATTCCATTTTCCAACTTAGTAATATATTCATAATAGCATTGTTTTTCGACTTCTTTTACCCTAGAGCGCAGAAGATGATAAGTAGATTCGTCGCATTTGTTACCATAATTTTTGAATTTTTTTAAATACTTATACTTTTCCTTTATAATTTTTATAAGGGCACTGCTATACCAGGCCGGATACTGATAAGCTTAACCAACTTTGACGGGAACATATTGATTTATCAAATCTAGTAGTTTATTATAGAATGTGGACAAAGCTTCATCTACAGTGCCTTCACTGAGCAACTGTAACCAGTCTATTTGGCGAATATTGGCATTAATTTGTTTGTAGTCACCCCGACGGTACAATACGACGGTACGCTTAGGTATATCTAAAGGATTGAGCTCGACAAAAGATGCTTGAATGCATAGGGCCTTATGGTAGGGGTCTTCAAGAACGAGAGGGTCAAGACAGGAGGCCACGGAGACAGAATCATTACTCAGTACTAGATCCAATAACCTTCCATAGTTATTTGTTATTGAGTTAAACTGCTGAAGATTTAATTCGTTAATAGATTCGATAAAATAGGTCAATAAATCCGTTGAAAAGTTGAAGGGTATTAAGCCTTCATCAGTGTGCTGCCAGTCAATACTACTCATGTTGAAATCACCTAAAATAATAAATTTGTCAGGTAAATTATTTTTTATTATTTTGTCTGTACTGTTCATGAAGTTTTGTAATTGTATTTGGAAATTGTTTCCTAAGTTTTGATCGCAAAGATAAAGTGAACATATATGTAACCTAATCGTAGATCTTGAGTAATCGTAGAGCGTGAGTAGTATAATAGTCAACCAAATATCTTCAGCCGCAGACTGCCAGTCCTCACAGTATATGACGCGCAAGTCACGACGAACTGCAATCAGTACACCCCCGCCCTTGGTTTGACCCGTGGCAGTATAATTGCCATCCCGCCGCCATATAAACGCATTCACAATATAATTTCTAAGTCCACTAAAGACACACTCCGGACACTGCATACAACGGTCGTAAAAATGACATTTCTAAAAACAAATGAAACACCAAACAAAATCACTGAGAAATCCTTATACATTCGAGAACCAAACTATAACCAATCTGTATCAATCTGCGTGACGAGGGCGTGAGGTCGGAATCTAGAGAGCGGCAGGGAGTGTCCATACCAGTGACTTATATATTACTGGCGTAAGGACCCGGCCAACGCGCGCGACTAATGGTCCCAGCGAATTGGTGCGAAAATCGAAAGTTTCGCACACTCGCGACTCAGTCATCTGCGGGAAATTGTAAAGTGCGGTGGAAAGATATTCCGTATAAAAATGCCTTATTGTGTTGTTAGAGGCTGTAAAAATCATGAAAGAAAGGCTAAAAAGAAACATGGAATGTTGTATCATCGTTAAGTAACCTTACATTGTATTTTTTCTTGTAAACAAATTAAATAAACGAATTTTAAAGCGACAATTCTACCAAGGTTCTTTTAACGCGGCACTGACGTCAACTCTCGCCCACGCTAGTTCGTACGAGTTATGTTAGATGGCGCTACTTTTTGCTTGTATCAAGAAAATCTGAGTCAAATATGGAGACGGGCGGATCCTTCTATTCAAATCTGTGGTCCATACTGTATGTTAGTACTAATATAATATATACTTTGCTAAAGCCATGGGATTCATTATGAGAACTTCTGCTACTTTGAAAAATTAAGGCAATTAAAATTCTTTATGCGCCTATATTCGCAGCCATCTTGAGTATGCCTCCCATGTGTGGAACCCCCGATATGAGATAAATAGCTATGCGTAGATGTGCGTTTCTTATATTTTAAAACCCATCAAACATGTCTTGACTACAATCATCGATCTCCCTCCCCGTACCATTTCTTGCCTTCAGATGTAACACGTCATATCAGTTATCTTTCTAAATTAGCATCTGGCGCTATTGATTGCCCTGAGTTATTCGGAAATTTACTTCTTACATTACAGAAAAAGACCTCTGCTCTACGTACTACTTGTTCGCACGAACTATAGACAAAATTATTTCCTTCTACGCGTATTTAGAAAATATAATAGGTTATGTGATAATTGTAACCTTTTTTGCACCAGTGCCTTATCCATACGGCGAATTCTCGCCGCTGAGTATTTCAAACTATAATCTACGTTTTTCTTTAAGTTTTTTTGGTGCTTGCTGTTGTTTTAAGAATAAAAAAATAAAAAATATGTAAATACTCAAAACATTTTTCATTTTTATACTCTGAAAGTAAGCTATAGTTTGTCTAAGAAGCGGGTTGAAAGTAATACGTTTCAGCCCTAGGGCCAAAAAGTAATAGACAAAACGTGTATGTCAATAATTGTGTAATCTTTATGTAGGACGACGGCAGAAACCTATACAGGCATACTTCGATTACTGCGTTAACTCTTAACTTTTGAAAACTATGAGGAACAAAATAGTTGAATTATAATAATCTTTATATGAAAACCGGACAAGTGCGAGTCGGTCTCGCCCACCGAGGGTTCCGTACAAATCGGTAGGCACATATTATGAATCATAACAGTGCAAACTGTCAGGTGTACTACCTACATACACCAAAAAAAGGGAAACGATTTTTTTTTATTCTTCGTCATAAATCGAAAACTATACATCATAAAAATAATTAAAAATCTGTTTAAGCTGGTGCCAATGAAGGCGTTTCACACGATACCCCATATGACATGGTTAACTCAATTAAAAATTTGGACCGCCGTTCCTTGCACAATTGATTACGTACGAGGGCTGTTTGATAAGTACCCGTTTATGGCAAAAAAAACCATTTTTTTTTGTATATATGCATTTATTTTTCTACGTAGTCACCTTTTAACTCTATACACTTGTTCCACCTATACTCAAGCTTCAATAAACCATCCAAAAAGTATGATTTTGGAAAGTCATTTAAATTGGCCTCTGTGGCGGCAATGACTTCGTCATTTGATCCAAATCGCTTACCACCGAGCCATTTTTTTAGGTTGGGAAACAAAAAGAAATCGCATGGGGCCAAATCTGGAGAATACGGGGGGTGAGGCAATAGTTCGTAGCGTAACTGTGCTAATTTAGCCGTCACAACTCTGGACGAATGAGCCGGGGCGTTGTCGTGATGAAACAGTACTTTTTTCTTTTTTAAATGGGGTCGTTTGTCCTTAAAGACGGCGTCAAATTCATCCAATAAATTAGCATAGCACTGCCCTGTTATCGTTTTCCCCTTTTCTAAGTAGTCAATATGTATAATACCCTGCGAATCCCAAAAAACAGTCGCCATGACCTTTCCAGCCGATGGGACGGTTTTTGCTTTCTTTGGAGCAGGTTCACCCGATAAAATCCACTGCTTCGACTGTTATTTAATTTCAGGGGTGTAGTGGTGAACCCACGTTTCGTCCACGGTTACGAAACGACGCAGAATCTCCTCCGGGTTACGTTTGAACACGGCCAAACACTGCTCCGAAGTAGTCAGTCGGTTCCTTTTTTGCTCCTCCGTGAGTAAATGCGGCACCCACCTCGCCGATACTTTCTTCATACCCAATTTTTCTTCTAATATGTGTTGTACCCTCTCGATTGAAACGTTTACACCATCAACGATTACTCGAAGTTTAACTCGGCGGTCGGCTAAAACTATATTTTCAATTTTCTTAACCATATCGTCTGTAGTCACCTCAATTGGCCGGCCTGGGCGATCCTCATCAAAGACGGTCGTTCTCCCCCGCTTAAACTCGTTATACCAATATCTGACGGTTGTCATAGAAGGAGCACATTCATGGTAATCCGCTTGCATTCTTACTTTTATTTCATCACATGTTTTTCCTTCCAAAAACAAGAATCTAATTACAGACCGATACTGTTCTTTCTCCATTTTAACAATTTTAAGTTCACGCTTTCACTAAATCGCTGTCAAATGAGAAAAAAAAACAAAAGAATGCAATTTTTTTTTCATTTTCCCGCCTCTGAAAAATGGCTTAAAAAGGTGGTATACTTATTTTCGGCCAGTGATATTAATATATTTAGTAAACGGGTACTTATCAAACAGCCTAGGTCTTTAACCCGTGGAGCGTAATTCGTTTTTTTCCGCTAAAGTGCCTTGAGCGTGTTGAGTCATGGATGACGTCATTCAGACTCGGCTAGGACCTATTTTTTTAAGTTTTTTGTAAATATATAATTAGTCCGTATAATTTGTCCGTATGGTTCCCGGCTAAGAATAGGACCATCCCATCTCTTCCAATGGGTGTCGTAAGAGGCGACTAAGGGACTTAAAACCGGAGGATGGGCAGCAGCGTCTTTCCGTGCATTGCAACACACATGCAATCAAACTGCGATCGCCAACCCGCCTGCCAAGCGTGGCGATTACGGCAAAACCCCCCAATGAATCTCACACCCAGAAAACGGCCCCTAGTCCCCGGCAGCTCCGCTATTCCTGGCTCCGGTAGCAGTCATGGTAACGGCGGGGTAGGGGGTGCGAAGAATCCCCGGCAGATGCCAGGCTACCAAACCCAACGACCTTTGGCCCTGGCAACCTACAACACGCGCACACTGCGGACTGACGAGAAACTTGCAGAACTCGAAGAAGTATTGAGCAGGTTACGGTGGGATATCGTAGGTTTATGTGAAGTCCGAAGAGAGGGAGAGGACACCATGATCCTTAAATCCGGAAACCTGCTCTATTTCCGGGAGGGCGACCAACAGTCCCAGGGTGGTGTCGGGTTTCTCGTCCACAAGTCCCTCATTAACAATGTGGTCCAAATCGTGAGCGTTTCGACAAGGGTAGCATACCTTATACTCAGAATCACCAAACGGTATTCGATGAAGGTCATACAGGTATACGCGCCGACTACGGAACACTCCGACGACGAGGTAGAGAGTATGTACGAGGACATCTCTACAGCCTTACATAGCACCAGGACCCATTATACCGTTGTTATGGGGGACTTTAACGCGAAACTGGGCAAACGAAGCGATGGTGAGCTGAGAGTGGGGCAATTTGGATATGGAGTAAGAAATGCACGTGGCCAGATGCTGGCCGACTTTATGGAGAAGGAGAGCCTCTTTATGATGAACTCCTTCTTTAAAAAGTCAAAACAGCGGAAGTGGACATGGTTGCATCCCAATGGCGTAACAAAAAACGAGATAGACTTCATCTTGTCGACAAGGAGGCAAATATTCAATGATGTCTCCGTGATCAATTCAGTCAAAACAGGAAGTGATCACCGGATGGTCAGAGGCACATTGAATCTAAATACCAAGCTAGAAAGATGTCGACTGATGAAGTCTACGCTCCGACCAGCGCCCATCCAGCTCCAAAACCCCGAGAGCTTTCAGCTCGAGCTGCACAATCGTTTCGAATGCCTAGAAGACTGCGAGAATGTGGACGATTATAATGACAGGTTCGTGGAAATTGTTCAAACGGTCGGGTCTAAGTTTTTTAAAACTCGCCGTTCAAACAGAACCAAAAAAATCTCCGACTTCACCAGCAACCTCATGGAACAAAGACGCAGACTGGTTTTGCAGTCCTCTGAAGACGCTACTCAGTATCGGCAACTAAACAGGCAGATCTCTAAGTCCCTAACTCGCGATTTACGCCAATATAATACAAATTGTATTAAAGAGGCGATTGAGCACAATAAAGGCTCAAAAGTGTTCGCGAGAGATCTGTCTGTTGGACAAAGCCAACTGACCAAGCTGAAGACTGAGGACGGCAGGACCATATCGTCTAAGACTGAGTTGCTGGAAGAAGTTGAGAAGTTCTATGGACAATTGTACACGACCACACGTTTGCCTGTCAGTGATCTGGCTGAAGACCCAAGAGCCAGACTAACCCGACACTATACCGAAGATATCCCGGACGTCAGCCTGTACGAGATTAGAATGGCTCTCAAACAGCTCAAGAACAACAAGGCACCGGGTGATGATGGAATTACGGCTGAACTTCTGAAAGCAGGTGGATCACCGGTACTAAAAGCTCTTCAGAAGTTATTTAATTCCGTTATACTCGAGGGACAAACGCCTAAGGCATGGCACAGAAGTGTGGTCGTGCTTTTCTTCAAAAAGGGCGACAACACCCTGCTGAAGAACTACAGACCCATCTCACTTCTGAGCCATGTCTACAAGCTGTTTTCGAGAGTCATTACGAATCGTCTCGCACGCAGGTTTGACGACTTCCAGCCTCCCGAACAAGCCGGTTTCCGAAAAGGCTTTAGTACCATAGACCACATACATACGCTGCGGCAGATTATACAGAAGACCGAAGAGTACAATCAGCCACTATGCTTGGCGTTTGTGGACTATGAGAAGGCCTTTGATTCAGTCGAAACCTGGGCTGTGCTACAGTCTCTCCAGCGGTGCCAAATTGACCATCGATACATCGAGGTGTTGAAGTGTCTGTATGAAAACGCCACCATGTCGGTTCGCCTCCAAGACCAGAACTCGAAACCTATCCAGTTGCAGCGAGGGGTGAGACAGGGAGACGTTATATCTCCGAAACTGTTCACCGCCGCCCTGGAAGATGTTTTTAAGCTTCTGGACTGGGGTGGACTCGGCATCAATATCAACGGCGAGTACATATCCCACCTCCGATTCGCTGATGATATCGTGGTCATGGCTGAGACTATGGAAGACCTAAGCACAATGCTCGATGGCCTCAGTAAGGTCTCTCAACAAGTGGGTCTTAAAATGAACATGGACAAGACGAAAATAATGTTAAATGTCCGTGTCGCACCCACTCCTCTAAAGGTTGGAGACTCTACACTGGAAGTTGTTGACGAATATGTATACCTGGGACAAACAGTCCAGTTAGGTAGGTCCAACTTCAAGAAAGAGATCAATCGACGAATCCAACTCGGCTGGGCAGCGTTCGGGAAGCTTCGCAATATCTTCACGTCCCAAATACCGCAGTGTCTCAAGACTAAGGTCTTTGACCAGTGTGTGTTGCCAGTGATGACTTACGGAACTGAGACATGGTCGCTTACTATGGGCCTCATAAGAAGGCTCAAGGTCACCCAAAGGGCAATGGAGCGTGCTATGCTCGGAGTTTCTCTGCGTGATCGAATCAGAAACGAGGAGATCCGCAGGAGAACTAAAGTAACCGACATAGCTCACAGAATCGCTAAACTGAAGTGGCAGTGGGCAGGGCACATAGCTCGTAGAACAGATGGCCGATGGGGCAGTAAAGTTCTCGAGTGGCGACCGCGCACCGGAAAACGTAGCGTAGGCAGGCCTCCCACGCGGTGGACCGATGACCTGGTGAAGGTCGCGGGAAGCCGATGGATGCGGGCAGCGCAGGACCGGTCGTCGTGGAAATCCTTGGGGGAGGCCTTTGTCCAGCAGTGGACGATTTGTGGCTGATATGATGATGATGAAATATATAATTAAGTTATATACTATTGTTATATACCGTTGTAAAGATTAATAATTTGCCTAGGTATTAAAAGTAAAAGATATTTAGAAATAACTCACCTGATGAAGACATTTTGTGGTTTTCATCATCATTTTCCAAGAAAATCTTGATTTTTGCACTTTTAGTCGCTGAATGCACCCACTTACACAACCTTATTACACATTTTCGCAAAAACTAAAAGTATTATAGCATAATACACTTTCATAAGTGCATATAAACTAAATATTTCACTTCGAATCACAATAGTTTTACTACAAAATTAGGATAAGTTTCCAACGACAAAAAACGGAGTTCATCACTTTGCCGTTTTGCACAGTACTTCGTACTTTTCACAAACTATTTTTGCAAATATTTGAAAAACTAATCACTTCCACATAATGTACGTTTTTTTCCGAGTATTTTGATGTGAGATTTATATAACAAAACATACTATTTACGTCTGAAATTAATTTTTCATTTGTTCAAAAAAATAAAATTCGCCATTTTGCCGTTACCAAAACTTGGTCTCAGTTTTAACTAATTATTTTGCAATTATTTCAAAAACTAATCATTTTAACATAATCTTCATTCTTTTCCCAGTAATTTGATATGAGATTTATATAACAACACAAACCGTTTACGTCTGAAACTCATTTTCACACTTTACTATTCTCACAATACAAACGACACGGCAAAACAATATGGCTGACTATGGCCGCCCGGCTTGGAAATAATTTATTTTTGAATGATATTCGAATGGATGAACGATAAAAAGAGGATAAAACAGGTCACAACATGAAAGAGTTTGTGTATAAAAAGATTCGTTCCTATACGGTCGGTAAGACGGCAACCAATCACATAAGAGTTTATTTGGTCTACCGGTAGTCCAAAACACGCTCAAGGAGTTAAAGACTATATTTTTTATGATTTACTTAATTACAAATGTATAGTTTTCAGATTTTTCCTTATACTTGTAGTATAAGACGGTATTACTTGCCAAATTTCGTAGTTCTAGGTCAACGGAAAATACCCTATGAATTTTGATTCCCTTAAGAGTGTCTAAATATACGTTTTTTGCGGCAAAAACAGCCGAATCTTTTTAACGTTAACTGAGAAGTTTGATTTTTCCACAACTTTAAGGGAATGTAGACGGAAGAATATATTTTTAATTTCAACTCGATACCTCTACACGTTCTCGAGATTAAGGGTCTTGACAGACAGACGGACGGACAACAAAGTGATCCTATAAGGGTTCGGTTTTTTTTCCTTCTGAGGTACGGAACCCTAAACACAGACCAAGCTTAAATAGGACTCAACAAAGCAGGTTTCCGTAGTCTTTAAAAAAATAACGTACCTACTCAAATATATATATATATATAGTAATATTTCGCAAACCAATCCCTGAGTCGCAAAATGGTTTTAAAAAACACACAGTAATTTTGAAAGACCTATTCAACGAGACCCCATACGATTAGGTACGTCAACGAGACCCCATACGATTAGGTACGTCAACGAGACCCCATACGATTAGGTACGTCAACGAGACCCCATACGATTAGGTACGTCAACGAGACCCCATACGATTAGGTACGTCAACGAGACCCCATACGATTAGGTACGTCAACGAGACCCCATACGATTAGGTACGTCAACGAGACCCCATACGATTAGGTACGTCAACGAAAAAAAAATCACTCCTCTTTACATGTGGGGGAGGTACCCTAAAAAATGTATTCAACATTTTATCATACAACTTTGTCGGCGTGATCAATATGTTTACCCATGCCAAATTACAGATTGTTCGTACTAAGTCTCATCTTTGAGCTAAGCCGCTGGCATAGGGACAGACAGACAGACAGACATGGCGAAACTATAAGGGTTCCTTGTTGACCCGTAACCGTAAAAAACGAAATGATGTTCTTTACGTATAATGTTCTAAGGAAGAAAAACTCCGGAAGCCGCTTGTGACTCGCGCACTGCCCACCCTCGAAGACCACGGTGGCGAAACCGTGGGCAACCGCTACAACATAAATTAAATAACATTAATGATTATCGGCGAATGTCAACATACAAATTATTGGCGCTCGCTCGCGTCTCCGGCACGCGTCAGAAATGGGTATTGTTCATACTCGGGTGGAAATGTGATTCTTACTTTCAAAAAAACAACGGTGTATGTTGCATTTAATGGTACCTCATTCAAACAAAATAGCAAAAATGTAAAAAAAATGAAATTTAGATTTAAATTTAATTTTATTTAGATTTTTGGAGTTTAATGGAGTTTACTCCTTAAGAATCGATTTTTCTATAATATAATAAAACTGTAACGGGGCCGTGTCTGTACATGAAATATTTTTGGAAAATAATAACTGTGGTGGATATTACTAACGATACAGAGGCCAAAACAACAACTTTTGGAATTTTTGTCTGTCTGTCTGTCTGTCTGTATGTTCGCGCATCACGCAAAAACTACCAGGCCGATTTTGATGAAATTTTGTATGGTGGTTCCTTATAGCCCGGGTTAACATATAGGATACTTTTTATCCCAGAAAATTCAAGAGTTCCCGTGGGAAAATCAAAAGTATTCATTTATAGAGTGGCTCACCACGCAAATGTGGCTTGACCTATTACAATCAAATTTTACACGTTGATACCCTTATCGCGAACTAAAACTGGGACATTGTGAATCCCAAAAAAATTAGGGTTCCTACAGGAATGCAAAATATTATATTTTTAGAATGACTCAACGTAACAATATGAAACCTTTACATTGGGATGGGGTGTTTTGACCATCATTGTATAGTCGGGTATTCTTTATCCCGGAAAACTAAAGAGGTCCCGTGGGAAATTATCTATCGATACATACAATAATAACAAAAGAGTACTTTTTTCTATATATTAGCTACACATACCAAACATTATAATCATAGTAGCAGAATGTCAATAGATGGCACTGCAGGGATAATAAAACGCGCTTAAGTTGTATTAAAACATTAAAATATTATTTCATACTTTTGAGTGGATTTCTTTTATGTACTTTTCAGCATACGCTACGTAGCGATGTGTTTCATAGACGAACAGAGAGGTATTTTTTTACAGATTCCAATCGTGTAAAAAAATAAGAACACATAAATCGAGTTTAACATCTTTTAACAGGAGGCACAGATATGGGACCCTACTATCCCGCGAAACGAAATCAGCTCGCGGCGCCCCCGTAGTTTGCTAGCGGTTCCGCCTTGGCGCACTGAGGCCAGACGCAACTCACCCTTAATACGTGCCTTGGTACTCCTCAATAACTATTCAATATCCAAGAACACTCAGTTTGATATTTTTAGTGATTCATGGCGAAGTATATCTGATGCTTGCCTAAGTTTATGTGAGAGCATTGACAATTGGCCAACAACCTGTATCTCTTAGTTAAGTTTTGTTTTAAACATACAATAGCGTTAAATTTAATCTTAAGTTAGAATACAGTGCTTTGGAAGTTTTCTGTAAGCTGTATTTTTCTTGAATAAATAAATAAATAAATAAATATGGGAACTCTTCTGACGGCGACTATTTGCGTGTGGCAGTTGCTCTCCGCCTGAAATATCAATATCTGTGAACCTCATCAATGTACTTGCGGGTCCTCGGTGGAGGCAATTGGCCATCACTCACTGAGTTGCAGTCGTGTTTGTGAAGATTACACGTCACCAATTCCTTAATGACCTCACTCGGAGGGCACTGGTCTCGGCCAGATGGAATATTCCATCTTTGATGCAGCCGCCGCCCGGGCTTTAGTCGATCTGATGGCAAAAGGCCGTAGGGTTTAAACAGGTGCTATGGCAGAGAGGAACGTGTCTGCTTTAGGAAGCCACTTTTTCTGCCTCACTCCTCACCCGTACGGTACTGCTGCTCAATTTGCGGTGAGAAAGAAGCATAATAAGTACTCGGTCTTGGAGGCAAATTACTGCTTTGTGCCGCTGGTCTGTGAGACAATCGGCTGCTGAACCCTCAGAGGCCTTTGCCTTCACAAAGAAGATTGGCCTTCGCCTTCGAGAGAGATGTGACGTGAGGTCCTATCTGTTGCTAAGGTTGTCTATTCCCATTCAGCGCGGCAACGAGAAGTGCGTCTTGGGCTCCTTTAGAGCTGATACGACTCGAGGATTTGACCCATATTAATATTGTTAGGAAATTTTATTACTAGATTGATACCTATAATGATTTGAATTAGTTTTTTGATAATATTTTATCACATCAGTATATATACGTCCCCACCAAGGGGCTCGACCTGCCCTGAGTTAGGGCGATCTGGCCTTAAACGATCACGCGGGCCCATTGCGGGTTGATTGACTTCACACATAAGCTTCGAATTTCTTCGCAGGCGTGTGCGTGTTTCTCATCGTAAGAGCGTCGGATAAACGTACATACCAGTATGAAATCGATATTCGTATAGATATTGGTAAGTGGCAGGATTCGAACCACGGCCTTCCGGACAGAGGTAGTGGCCCTAACCGTTTTGACACCGACGCTCTATATTTTATTTAAGATTTAGAAATCCATACTTTATATTATAAATGTGAAAATGTGTTTGTTTGTTTGTTACCTATTCACACTTCAACACCTCTACCAATCTTGATGAAATTTGGCATGCAGGTGGCACTGGGAATGAAATAGTCAACCTTTTATCTGTGGAAATTATCACAGTCCGATGCAGTTCCTGAGGAAACTAAAACAATACTCTTTGTTCGCTTTATTTTCCCGAGGGATCTGGGGACAATTGTTTTCTACGCTCGCGCACGTCGGTGGCGTCGCAACGGAGCAACGGATTAAAGTGATTTTTGTATAGAATTTGTTGAGGGGGTGGGAAGTGACAAAGACTGCTAATCCGAATAACCCGATACAGTTTCTGAGGTACCTGGTGAAAACTCATGTCCACGCTTGCGAGCTGATTGCGGCTCGCGCACCACTCACCCTCAAAAAGAGTCATAAAAGCTACGTCCACGCGGGTGAAGCCGCGGGCAAAAGCTAGTATATAATAATCATTTTTGGGGAGTAAAATCAGACGATAAGCGTTATGCGTTACGCAATAGTTGTGTAGTATATTTATTAATTTTGTGCGCATCTTATTTGGTGTATGTATGTATGTATGTGTTTGTTTATTCTTCGGCGCGTCCTGCAGCCTGAACGGCTTGATGGATTTTGGAGTGTGAGGTGCCGTTAAATTTGTCTAGTCAGAATTGAAAAAAATCCGTTCCAACATCGATATCTGAAGTCCATGAAGTTCCTCAAAACGAATCCGTTGTCAGAATTTAAAATAGTGGCCGCTATTTTGAACTTTTTAGTTACTGGACCGCTTGTGTCCAAAATCGATATCTGAAGTCCATGAAGTTCCTCAAAACGAATCCGTTGTCAGAATTTAAAAAAGTGGCCGCTATTTTGAACTTTTTAGTTACTGGACCGCTTGTGTCCAAAATCGATATCTGAAGTCCATGAAGTTCCTCAAAACGAATCCGTTGTCAGAATTTAAAAAAGTGGCCGCTATTTTGAACTTTTTAGTTACTGGACCGCTTGTGTCCAAAATCGATATCTGAAGTCCATGAAGTTCCTCAAAACGAATCCGTTGTCAGAATTTAAAAAAGTGGCCGCTATTTTGAACTTTTTAGTTACTGGACCGCTTGTGTCCAAAATCGATATCTGAAGTCCATGAAGTTCCTCAAAACGAATCTGTTGTCAGAATTTAAAAAAGTGGCCGCTATTTTGAACTTTTTAGTTACTGGACCGCTTGTGTCCAAAATCGATATCTGAAGTCCATGAAGTTCCTCAAAACGAATCCGTTGTCAGAATTTAAAAAAGTGGCCGCTATTTTGAACTTTTTAGTTACTGGACCGCTTGTGTCCAAAATCGATATCTGAGGGTCCCTAAGGTTCGTTATCACGAAACCGTTGCCAGAATAGAAAAAAAGGTGGCCGCCATTTTAATTTTTTTTGTTACTGAACAGAATGCTTCCAAAATCGATATCTGAGAGTCCATGAAGTTCCTTAAAACGAATCCGTTGTCAGAATTTAAAAAAGTGGCCGCTATTTTGAACTTTTTAGTTACTGGACCGCTTGTGTCCAAAATCGATATCTGAAGTCCATGAAGTTCCTCAAAACGAATCCGTTGTCAGAATTTAAACAAGTGGCCGCTATTTTGAACTTTTTAGTTACTGGACCGCTTGTGTCCAAAATCGATATCTGAGGGTCCCTAAGGTTCGTTATCACGAAACCGTTGCCAGAATAGAAAAAAAGGTGGCCGCCATTTTAATTTTTTTTGTTACTGAACAGAATGCTTCCAAAATCGATATCTGAGAGTCCATGAAGTTCCTTAAAACGAATCCGTTGTCAGAATTTAAAAAAATTGGCCGCCATACCCCAACACATTTATAATCGTTAGTATGGATTAAACTCTAGTCGTGCGTCGGAGCTGACACACACACTTTTTTCTATTTTTTCTCTTTATAAATTTCATAATATCGCACGGCGCACTCTAGATAACCTTCGACATACACAGGGGCAAAGCCGCGTGCAACTGCTGGTCCTCTGATAAAGACTATTCTAACACTCCAAAATCCATCGAGCCGTTAACAAGCTACAAGCTCAGCCAAAGTAACATGCAATACACAAAATTTCAAAAAAGCAAAGTATCTAATGCACACGAGGAACGTAAGTAGGAAGGTTCTGCAGAACATCGAGCTCGGCTCGGCTAGCGGCTAGCGGTTAGCGGCTATCTGAAAAACGCCTCACTTATCATTGGCCGGTTTATTTCCGTGGTGCGATCATTAAGCGTAAAAACCTTCAATTGTGCGGCCGGTGATTGAATAATGATGAGGAATTTGGACCGCAATCGCATTGGACAAGATTAATGACTCGTCCCTGGGCTGAATAGGACCAGCCACGGGATGCTAATTTCACTCTCTCGATGC
Organism: Coleophora flavipennella; assembly: GCA_947284805.1. NCBI lineage: Eukaryota > Metazoa > Arthropoda > Insecta > Lepidoptera > Coleophoridae > Coleophora > Coleophora flavipennella. The sequence continues at coordinate 19,260,679 of OX369264.1, read as the reverse complement.
GCGGATGCGCGGATGGCGAGCGAGCGAGCGACCAGTGAGTGATATTTTAGTTTCCCATTTTGGGCTGTCACCGTTCGGACATCATTGTAGTTCGGCCGCCAAGGAATCCTTAACACAAAGCCTTAATTAAACTTCATTATAATTGATAACTTGTGAACCACAAGCCCACATAATCTAGTAAAAGGTAATTGCAGTTTGGAATCGTCAAATAATAGCAGTTTCAAAACACAATTCATTCCTTTAAAATGGCAATTAATATTTTTCCTCAGTTACAGTGCTACATTGTATTAAAAATGATTTTTCAATACAGTTGCTCGAAAAATGTGATACTATATATGCTAGTTTACTATGCCCAAAATAGATTTTACCGCACACGTGCTTTTTACTTTGCGACTTTTTTTTAATTTGCGGCTCTGAGAAACAATAATTCCGAAATCTTGATAGATATGTACCAATGTACTATTATGAAATTTCCGATTGTAAAAAAGTTTAAAAATGAAAATTAATATTAAGAACATTAAAACAATTTTTTTTCTTAAAATAGCATTAGACTATGATAAATTAAATGGTGGTAAATATAAAGTAGTAGTGTCATCATAAGTTTAATTTATTTGTCACACACATAATATTATTATACAATATAACATTTTAAAATTAATTTACTGTATAAATACATCGTCATCTAATCTAATCATCAAACTAATCTTAGGAATCGAGAGTCCACCCCGAGTCATCCCTGGCGCAAAGGTGCCCATCACACTTGCAGCGTTGCTACGCTGGATCGCAACGGACAACCTTTGCGCCAGGTACGACCCCGCACACTGAATAATAAAATAAGTTGAATAATAAAAAAAACAATTACTTTTTTAATTTCAATAAAAATTGGCATTGAAATTCATTCTTAAATCAGAATTGGCAATTTCATAGGTAAAGACCTATTATTTTGTTTTTCTGTTACGATCCTTTTTTACTTTACCTGTTTTCTCACAACCGTATTGAAAAATGTCGTATGATACATGGGCGCTAAAAGGTAAATAACTATAAGTACTTACACACAATGTGAAAAAATAAAATATTTACCTACTCGGACTTCTTTAGTAACAACGAGCAGTGTACGAGTACTATTGTCGCCGCGCAGTTACAATTTATTGCTGATTCACGTCCCCTACTCGCACGTACTCGCACTGTTGTTAGTGCAGTCGAATGGCCAGCGTGAAGTGAAATAAATGAAACTATGTTACACACGCGATTGAACAAATATTTCATCAACTTGTTGCCCCAAAGGACACGGAGAAATCATTGTGCTTTCGATAGCGTCTCTCATTCTCTAGGTTTAATAGAAATTGGATTTAAGCCTTTTGTTGCGAAGGAATCGTTTCTAGGGTTGATGCCGGTTTGCTTGGCTAAGTTTGTAAAAACAGTTTTTATATAGCTACGCACTTAGCGCGACTTAGCCTGAATTCACATTGCAAGGTTAACAGCATTCAGGGATTTTCGTAGGATTTTTTTTTGTGAAAAAAGCAATGGGCCGATACACAGTGTAATACGTGATAACAGTGCAAGTGATAAGTGTAGATAGTGGTTTGATTTTGTAGGGGACGCGGTGCGGTACCGCTGCACATGGCTGCACTGTGCAGTGGGCAGTGTGCAGTGTGCAGTGGGCACTGTGCACGCTGGCAACTGGCGCGGCCCCGGGCAGGGCTAATCGTGACGCGGCTGGCAGTGGACCAGTATTTACAGTCCCCGGGGAGGCCGCTGACATATCCTGCGCGCCATTGCGAAAACGAACTATAATAAAAGTACTACTAGTTACACGTGCTTGGGTCACAACGATTCTTTGGCATTTGGATCTTCCTTCTATTTAAATGACTGACTTTGAAATATGCCAAATATATATAAAAAAAAATAAAAGATATTTTTTTTTATTCTACTATAATATTACTTTTACGCGTTTCTCAAAACTATACTAGCAAATTTGCCAATTTTCTCTTTCATTTAGAAATAAGACTTTTTATATCTACGTGAACGTACCTTAACCTTCTGCAACTGAGGTGAAACATTCGACTGAGGTGAAGTCTGCCAGACGTAATTTTTATATACCATTATTTGTGTGAAATTTAAGAAGTATATATGTTTGGCTTCTATAATATAAATAAGGGGTTTACGTATAAAAACACATGATTAAGGTTTCTCAAAGTAATAGATAATGTTATTATAATGTTCATTTATTGAGATCAATATTGTCAGGACTTTAACACCTGAGCGTACAAAACTATAAAAAAATAATTATATCAACAAATCTTCTAAAAAAACTCCTCATACTGACTTTGAATAAATTCTTTAATAAACCTGAAACAGTAAACCTAACCTAACGAGATCCTAAGGTTCAATTTGGCACAAATAATATTCAAAGTTGACACTTATTCCAGAAAATAGGCTGTCTTGACACAGTTGAGTAGAACATTGCGAGCAGATGTAAGTTTAACATGCCCAACAGCGGTGTCTGGTTTGTCTTTTCAACTAACTGGGACATAATATGCTGCATAGTTTCCTTCCAGCAGGCCCTGGGAGCTGAGGTTCGGGCCTAAGGGGAGGGGGGGATCCTTACCCAAAACTCGGATTATGGTAAGACGAAGTTCTCTGGGCAATCTGTCGATATGTTAAACACGCGCTCTTTTAGGCCAGGAAGAACCAATTTTCTGGCCATGTTTAATAGAAAATAAACTCTTCGCAGCTTAGCACCTGGACAATTTTGGTACCTCACACTTATTTGATATAACAAATTAAGTGGCAGTAATAATATTTTACTGATATAACGACGGACAGACACTATGGATTTATTAAGATACTAGCTGTTTACCGCGGCTTCACCCGCGTGGACAACGTTTCTATGACTTTTCGAGGGTGCGCAGTGAGCGAGACGCAAGCGGCTCGCGAGCGTAGAAAAATGTAACATATGTGTTAATCCAGGTCATTGCTGCAAATATTGGTCTGCCCCGGTGATCCAGCCGCCTTAGGTGACGTTCAAGGTCGGCTGGAATTAGCCCGTTCCCAGACAGGACTATGGGGATGATTTCGGTGGATTCCACTCGCCACATATCAGTTACTTCGTGTGCCAGGTCCAGGTACTTGGTCCTTCTATCGGCATCATCCTGCACGAAATTTTCGTCATATAGGATAGTGATATCAACCAAAAACACCCATGACTGCGCCCGATCCATCAAAACGATATCAGGCTTATTCGAAGGAATAGTCCTATCCGTGATGACGGGTCGGTCCCTTGGCGCGGTTGTTTTTGAGAACCGGCTCCGGCGTGTACTTGTAATATGGCCACCGTCGAGATACGAGGCCATACTTACGAGCGATCTCTTGGCGTAGGATCCTGACGGCTTGGTTGTGCCTGTGCAAATACTGAGTGTTGGCAAGCATGGAACAACCGGAGGTTAAATGACACAGGGTCTTCCCTGGTTGACGGCACAGCCGACAAACGTCCAAGGTGCCATCTTTAATTATGAACCTCCTATAGTTGTTCGTCTTGACCACCTGATCCTGTATTGCACATACAAAACTCTCGGTCTCCGCAAAAAGATCTCCGAAGCGCAGCCAGTGCACGGAGGCCTTTTGATCTACGAAGGATCCAAAAAGGGCCTTGAAGAACCTACCGTGCAGCTCTCTGGCCTCTCGCTCATCAGTGCTAAGTACAGCCGGCGCCTGCCAGTTCTCTTGGGCCATGGATAGAGGGGTAAGTCCTTTATCACACGCTATGACAACTCTATGCAAGTCACTATCGAATTTCGACAGGAAATAACTTCTTAGGCTGCATATCTCGCGGTTATGCATTTGTTTGGCACTTAAAAGGCCACGAACACCACTCTTCCGTGGGATATACAGCCTCATCAGTGACGACCTCGATTCGACGACGATTTTCGATCCAGGGCGTCCAGTTCGGTCTGTGACCATCTGAGTATGCCGAAGGTGTACAAAAGAACAGGCTTGACCCAGGCGTTGAATGCTCGTATTTTGTTAACGCCCGGCAAATAGCTCCCAAGAACTTTGTCAGGCGCTCCGAAAACACGTCACAAACCGCCTGTTTCACCCCTGCCTCGTGAACACCAATACTCTGCGACATACCCAGATACCGGTATGTATCAGTATCAAAGAGGGTGCGGATATTCATGGAGTCGATATTGACTCCATCTGAGTGTACCACCCTACCCCTGTCTACATGAAGAATCGCGCACTTATCCACTCTTAGTTCCATGTTGATGGAACTGCTGAAATCCCGTGATTTTCAGCAGTTCCTCCAACCGTGTTGCATTTGGAGCGAACAGTTTGAGATCGTCCGTGTAGAAAAGGTGGGTCATGCGTGAATCACCTCTGCGAAACTGAAATCCCGTCCCTGACTTCTCGAGCAGAAAGCTGAGTGAGTTCAGGGACAGGCAAAACCAAAGTGGACTCAGACAGTCGCCCTGGAATATTCCCCTCTTAAACCAAATCCGGTCCTCCGCATTCGACAACTTAGAGACTAAGGATCGTACTCCAATGCCCCATACACGATCCGAGGGAGTACGGAAATCCTGAGTCGCCTCCTCTAGCGTACTCCTGGTCCGCTCCGATTCGTGGGAAATCGTTTCCGTCTCATGATCCTCGCCAAGTGATGGTGGTGGCGGTGGGTCTGAAATTGGATCAGCCACTTGCGGCACATGTGCCGATAATCGGCGCGAGCCGTTTAATGAAGATCTTGAGGCGGGAACGACTCGCGTCGTAGTCCTTCGAGTTCGGTCACGCTAAAGATGTTCGAGCGCAATATGTACCGAACTCGATCCGCTAGGTTTTGCTCCGAGACAGACAATGCAGCCGCAAGAACTTTTATTATTATTATAGCTTTTGCCCGCGGCTTCGCCCGCGTGGACGTAGCTTTTATGACTCTTTTTGAGGGTGACTGGTGCGCGAGCCGCGAACGGCTAAAATCCTTACTATATAATATTATAAATGGGAAAATGTGTTTGTTTGTTTGTTACCTATTCACACTTCAACACCTCTACCAAACTTGATGAAATTTGGCATGCAGGTAGCCTGTGTCACTGGGAAGGAAATAGTCTACTTTTTATCTCTTGAAATTAGCATAGTCCGATGCAGTTCCTGAGAGAACTAAAACAATAGGTACTCTTTTTTCGTTAATTTCTTTAAAATCGCAACAGAAGAATGGATTGGTGTGATTTTTAGCACAGATATGGTAGATGAGGTAGAAAATGATATAATTTACTTTAACGTATATCCTGACATAGTTCCCAAAGGGATCTGGAGAAAACTGTTTTCTACGCTCGCGCACGTCGGCGGTGTCGCAACGGAGTAATGGATGAAAGTCATGGATGAGTGACAAAGACTGCAAATCAGAATAGCCAGATATAGTTCCTGAGATACCTGGAGAAAGCTGCGGCTCGCGTACCACTCACCCTCAAAAAGAGTCGTAAAAGCTATGTCCACGCGGGCGAAGCCGCAGGCAAAAGCTAGACTAGTAATAAAATTTCCTTAAAATATTAATATTGGTCAAATCTCCGAGTCGTATCAGCTCCAAAGGAGCCCATAACGCACTTCTTCTTGCCGCACTGGGTGGCAATAGACAACCTTAGCAGTAGGTAGGACCCGAAGCGGGCGTCACGTGCCCTCTCTCAAAGGCGACGGCCAATCTCCATAATAAAGGAAAAAGCCTCTGAGGGTTCAGCAGCCAGTTGTCTCACAGACCAGCGGCACAAAGCAGTAATTTTCCGCCAAGACGGGCGCGTGAGGTGTGAGGCACAAAAAGTGTTGACGCACGTGGCATCCCAAATCAGGCACTCATCTCTCTGCCATGGCACCTGTTTAAACCGTCCGGCCTTTTGCTATCAGATCGACTAAAGCCAAATCGGCTGCATCAAAGATGGAATGTTCCATCTGGCCGAGACCAGTGCTCTCCGAGTGAGGTTATTAAGGACATGGTGACGTGGGAATCTTCACAAACAACGACCGCAACTCAGTGCGTGATGGCCAATTGCCACCACCCTGAATTCGCAAATACATTGATGAGGTTCACAGACATTGCAGTCCAGGCGGAGAGCAACTACCACAAGCAAATAGTAGCCGTCAGAAGAGTTCCCATATCTGTGCCTCTTGTTAAAAGATGCACAACTTGACTTATGCGTATTTAATGATTTTTTTACACGATTGGAATCTTTAAAAAAATACCTATCTGTTAGTCTATGAAACATATCGCTACGTGACATAGTTCCATAGTTAGAGTTGTGTAAAGTAGCGTATGCTGAAAAATACTTAAAACAATGACTTCTATACTTAAAAGAAATTCACTCAAAAGTATGAAATTTTAAATCGATATTATTATATATAGATCTAATTTCCCACGGGACCTATTTAGTTTTCTGAGATAAAGAATACCCAACTATGTAATTATGGTCAAAACACCACATCTCAATGTAAAGGTTACGTTGAGCCATTCTAAAGATACAATTGTTTTCCATTCCTGCAGGAACCCTTAATTTTTTTGGGATTAATAATGCGCCAGTTTAATTTGCGATATAAGGTATCAACGTGTTAAACTTAATTGCAATAGGTCAAGCAACATTTGCCGGTGCGCCATTCTAGAAATGCATACTTTTGATTTTCCCACGGGAACTCTTGCATTTTCTTGCATAAACAGTATCCTATATGTTAACCCGGGCTATAGCTTATAGCTATAGCTTTTTCCTTATAGGAACCACCATACAAAATTTCATCCAAATCGAATCAGTAGTTTTTGCGTGATGCGCGAACATACAGACAGACAGACAAAAATTCCAAAAGTTGTTGTTTTGGCCTCTATATCGTTGGTAATGTCCACCACAGTTATTATTTTCCAAAAATATTTCATGTACAGATACGGCCCCGTTACAGTTTTATTAATAAAAAGTTTATAATTAATTTATAATTAAAAAGTACCTAGTTAGATTTTTGTTTTTAGATTTAAATCTTTCGGTTTTAAAAAACCGGTGATACTGGTATCCACGGGCCTAGGCCAAGTGGACAACAGAGTTTGTATTAGTTGAAACAATGGGTTGATCCTTGTCTGTCTGTAGGAATTTTCGGACTATGCGGCACGTATTAAGAATGGATGCTTTTTGCAGGTAGAGGATAGTGCTTTCTGGTAGATTTTGGATGGTTTTGAGGGATTGATTTAGTTGTTTGGGGATCACGCCTGTGGTTGATAGGACTATAGGGACTATTGTTACAGTTTGAAGTTTCCATATGCAAGTTATTTCATTTTTGAGGTCTGTGTATTTAGATAGTTTCTCGGCTATTGTACTCTGAAGATTATGGGTGTTAGGAATGACTATATCTATAATAAATCCTGTTTTTTGTACTTTATCAACAAGCGTTATGTCTGGTCTATTGTAGTGTGTTGTTCTGTCAGTATGGATTGCTCTATAAAAGTAAATTTTATGGCTGTTGTTCTCTATGACAGTTTCAGGTATGTATTTGTAGTAGGGAGTGGGAGATTGATTAGTTAGTCTGTATTTTAGCGCTAGTTTTTGGTGAATGATGTTGGCAACTTGATCGTGTCTATATTTAAAATCAGTTTGAACTATTGCTTTACAGGCACCTGTTACGTGTTGAATTGTTTCAGATGAGCTATTGCAGCGTCTGCAGCGGTCAGTGGCTAAGTTCGGCAGTTTTATTATGTGTTTCTGGTAATTTCGGGTTTCTATTAATTGGTCCTGTATGGCAACCATAAAACCTTCGGTTTCTGGAAAGAGTTCTCTACGCCTGAGCCATTATTGTTATTATTATTATTAACCCACGACTTCCCACAAGAAAGGAGTACATTGTTTTCAGGTCTAATGTACGTTTGTTTCGTTATTCCAAGATAGTATCTTCTATACGGCTTGATGGATTTTAGAGTGTTTTATATTCGCGTTGATCCTGTGAGTGTCATAGAACTAGACATAGGATACATTCGCGTTGATCCTGTGAGTGACATAGAACTAGACATAGGATACATTTGCGTTGATCCTGTGAGTGACATAGAACTAGACATAGGATACATTCGCGTTGATCCTGTGAGTGACATAGAACTAGACATAGGATACATTCGCGTTGATCCTGTGAGTGACATAGAACTAGACATAGGATACATTTGCGTTGATCCTGTGAGTGACATTGAACTAGACATAGGATACATTCGCGTTGATCCTGTGAATGACATAGAACTAGACATAGGATACATTTGCGTTGATCCTGTGAGTGACATAGAACTAGACATAGGATACATTTGCGTTGATCCTGTGAGTGACATAGAACTAGACATGGGATACATTTGCGTTGATCCTGTGAGTGACATTGAACTAGACATAGGATACATTCGCGTTGATCCTGTGAGTGACATAGAACTAGACATAGGATACATTTGCGTTGATCCTGTGAGTGACATAGAACTAGACATGGGATACATTTGCGTTGATCCTGTGAGTGACATTGAACTACACATAGGATACATTTTACCCGAAATTCCTAAAAAGAGGGGTAATGTTTTAATGCAGTCGCATTATTATATTTTTTTTATTTGTAATAATAAGCACGTTCCTTTTAAAAGTTGAACCAAGGTGGACAGAAAAGGTGGATGACGGAAGGCAGGGTTAGGTGTAATTACATTAAAATTACTTCAGGAAATGCAGAAGGTTATTTTCTTTACACTGATTGACTTAACCAACACAACTGTCTGGTTTTCATCCATTAGCTGACCTATAGGCATTTAATAAACAGTAGTCTAAACGCTAATCCTTAACTAGACAAAGCGGTTGATTACCTCCAACTAGTATTTACATTGAACTTGTTACAAACTATTTTATCGGAAATTTATACTGGCATTTGTGCTCATAGATACCTCCTGATTTTGACACAGTCCTAGAGCTCAAAAGCAAATAGCATTATTTGACACACCAGTGCCGACCGCTATATCTATCGACTGCCCACACTCTCTCTCTTTTTTATTACAAATAGAGGGTAGGTACTCGAATCTTTCAGGTCATGTTACCATTTCATTGTGTTGATGTCGCGAGGTGTGGCTGCAAACATCGCAGTTTAGCCCCGTTGATTGAGTCGTTACGAGTCGCACGCCGCGGCCGCGCGCACTCGCCGGGTGATGCGACCGAACTACTTTCTGATCAATAGCGATACCGATACCGAGAGGCAATCGTGCCTTTTCCACTATTCTGTTTGCGTAACATAAAAGTGTCGTGACAATATGAGCCTTCACAAATAAATTGTCGAATTCTGTCTTTGTAAATATATTTTATTGTAAATGTTTTTGGCTGGATAAAGGGTTGAGCTTTAAGGCCGCTTTGGTGTGTGCGGGATAACCATATTGTCTCAAATTCTCTTTCTGCTTCACGTTTGTCTGTATTCGTGCATGGCAAATTAATCCTTAATAATACTTAATCTATATTGTCTCTACTCGTATATATATAAAACTCTCGTTTCAAAGTGTTAGTTGCCATACTCCACCGAAACGGCTGGATGGATTTCCATAAAATTTTCTGTGTATATTCGGTAGGTCTCATTTTTCACCGGGATCTGAGCCAGAACAACGCGGCAAACAGCCAGTATATATATATATATATATGTATATATTTGAATATTAAAATTAACCCCTATTTATTCTTGTCACGCTAATTCTTTTTTGTTGAGTTCATTTTTGTCAGGGTAGGGTAGTGTAGGGAGGTGTAGGGTAGGGTGTAGTATAGTGAAGGGTAGGGTAGAGTAGGGTATGGTAGCGTAGTGTAGTGTAAGGTGGTACGAAATTCGCCGGGACAGGCAGTATACATTAAAAAAAACCTATTTCTCCTGGTCATGCTATAACTTGAGAACGGCTGGACCGATTTCGCTAATTCTTTTTTTTTGTTGAGTTCGTTATTGTCTGAAGGTTCTTATCTAGGGTAGGGAAGGGTTGGGTACGGTAGTGTAGTGTAAGATAGGGTAGAGTAATTTAGGGTAGTGTAGTGTTGTCTAGGGTAGGGTAGGGTAGTGCAGTGTGCAGTGCAGTATTCCATGAAAATAGCAAAATTCAATACAGTTCCCGAGGCAACTGAAAAATATATTATTTTTTTGGTTGATTTCCTTTACATCGCAACGGAGCAACGGATTGTTGTGATGTTTTGCAGAGCGATATTTGAGGGGGTGAGATACGACACGGACTACTCGTAAGCATATCCCAAAACGTTTCCCGAGGGATCTAGCAAACACTTATTTGCAGGCTCGCGCACGTCAGCGTCGCAACGGAGCAAAGGATTGACGTGATTTTTTTGCACAGAAATAGTTGAGGGGGTAGGAAGTGACGTAGACTGCTCAGCAGAATGGCCTGACATCCAGAGGGACCTGGAGTAAACTCTTACCTATGCACGTTAAGCACTTGCGGCTCAGGCACCACTCGTCCTCAAAACATTTAAAAAGAGATACTCACGCGAGTGAAGCCGCGGATAAAAAGCCGTTATTTGTATGAAATACACAAGAGTTATTTTCTTTTAAGACCTTCGATAAGACATAGTATCATGGAAAAAAGAGCTCAATGGTATTAAGATAACATCATACTCTCAGACCACCAGGTGTACTGGTAGACCTCCAGGGAGCGCTGCAGCAGCCAGGATGGTTAGCGCTAATGTTACCATTAATCTCGAAAATAGACCACCAAGGAGCGCTGCACAAGTCAGGATTGTTGGCGCTTAAGGGCTTCTCAGAAACTATTCAACCGATTCCGCTGCGGTTTTTTGCTTTGTATGTAATTTTTACCAGCCTGCGTCACCTGCGTGTAGGGTTCGAAACCTTTTCTAGATTAGGTGCCAGAATGTAATGCATTTATTTATATTTCTATTGCACACGATGCACCCACCACGGGCCACGTCAGCCCGCTGCAACCGCTAGTTGCCGATTGCCCAACGCGCCACCGTCGCGTCGTGGGTGTAACTTGAATTACTTTTATTCGAGAGGTCACACTGCCCAAAAAGGAGGGAAACGTATGCATGTATATCCTTTCATTTGGCTGAACCTACAGCCTAAACGGTTCCATGGATTTTGGAGTGCGCGGTGTCGTTAGAGTTTCCGTGATCCCGAAGTGACGAGGATTTATTTTAACATGGCAGTCGGCTGCACAAAAAAGAGAGGTAATGTTTTTGCAGTCGGGTTTTTAATTTTATGAACTGACTAGGTTATTCAGAGCGAGTCATGTTTTACAGACGTCCGGGGGCGCTGCAGCTCAATTAAAACTCATAAAGCGTGCATAATATGTTATGAAAGTTAGTGAAGAATTTAAAGAATCTACGACACACGGATAACAAAACCTTCGAGTAAAGTCGTTCTAGGCTTTGAATGGGAAGTCTGAACTTACTGAACGTACAAATAGGTATCTACTTTATAAAAAGGTTAAAATAAAAAGCAAAATTAAAAATTTCGAATAAACCCACGACGGGTCTTAAAACGTAATTGAAAAAGGATTAAATATAATTTTTAAAGTTCCTCGTCTAGACGAAAATAAGAAACGAAAGATAAGTTTAAAAAAAATCCAAGAAAGTCCGTCAGGGACTGCCAATCTCAGCTGTGAAATCCTTACTAATATTATAAATGTGAAAATGTGTGTTTGTTACCTTTTACCTTTTACGTTTCAACACCTTGACCAATCGTAATGAAATTTGGCATGCAGGTAACCTGTGTCACGGGGAAGGACATAGGCTACTTTTATCCCGTAAAAAAGCATGGTCCGATGCAGTTCCTGGGGGAACTGAAAAAATACTCTTTTTTTGGTTAATATCCTTAACATCGCTACGGAACAATGGATTATTGTGATTTTTTGCACAGAGATGGTTAAGGGGGTTAGAAATAATTTAATTTACTAATAAGCATATCTTGACATAGTTCCCGAGGGATCTGGGGAAAACTCATTTCCACGCTCGCGTATGTCGGTGTCGCAGCGGAGTAAAGGATTGAAGTGGTTTTTTGTATGGAATTGGTTGAGGGGGAAGGAAGTGACATAGACTGCTAATCAGAATATCCCGGTATAGTTCCCGAGGGATCTGGATAAAACTCATGTCCACGCTCGCAGGCCGCCTGTTGCTCGGGCACCACTCACCCTCAAAGACAATCATGAAAATGATGTCCACGCGAGCGAAGCCGCGTGCAAAAGCTAGTTAATTGAATTTAACTTGTTAACTTGTAGCATATTTTATCTGCGACTCACCTTTCAGACAATTAAAAATCCGAGCGTATTAAAATAGTGAAATAGTGCCATGTCTTAGCGGTCATCATAGAAAGGACCTATACGAGTATTTTTTTATTTTTTATACATATAATAAAACTGTAACGGGGCCGTGTCTGTACATGAAAACTCTACGGAACGTTCTCGACTCATTATTAGGACCTCAATATGACACAACAGCTATACTTAAGCCGAATGCTTCTTTGGAAGTCCTACTAACGGAGGATACTTTATCAATATGCACAACTTTTACTAAATGTGATTACGTAATAATTCTAGCCGGTAAACACGACAATGATCTAGTGAAATTTCAGTCAGTGTTGGGCAAAAGTATTAAATATTTAGCAAATACTAATATCCTAATTGGCAAACTGTACGATTCAGATAATTATATGACCAAATGCAAAAACAAAATTATTGATTTCTTAAGCTCTAATTGTGAAAATGTGTGTTCCTCTGAGTTGTATTACTTTCGGAGATCGGTTATAGATAAGAAAAATACATGTAAAGCTCTAGTGAGAGATATAATTATGCAAAACTTTATGAACACACAAAAAATTCGTACTTTCAAGGATGTCTGTACACAAACAGAGAATTTCATACCAACCAGCGTTGATGATGTGAACGAAATCACTGTTAATGATTTTTTTCGTCCCCAACCATAATGTATTTTTTAGAATTTTTCATCAAAATATTCAAAGTATTTATAACAAAACTGACCTTATAGAAGTAGCCTTAACGGAGCTCTATGATGGAAATAAATATCCAGAAATAATATGTTTTTCAGAAACGTTTATGCAGTTGGGATGCGTAGATAACATTAAAATACATGGTTATGAATTAGCAACAATGTATAGTAGAAAGAACAAGCAAAAAAGGGGGGGTGTATGCATATTCGTTAAGTCTGGTTTGACCTTTAACGACCTAATATTTTTGAAAGAATATTCAAACGATTTCTACTTTGAGTGCTGTGGTGTACATGTTCCAAAAAACAATCTTAGAATTATATGTATCTACAGAACACCCAAAAAAACAAATGCGGATATTGGTATCTTTTTGCATAAACTTGAGGCACTCTTGCACCAATTGTCTAAAAATACTAGACACAAATTTGTTATCGTAGGCGACTTAAACATTAATACATTGGTAGACAACTCAGCAAGTAGAGCACTTAATGACTTAATTAAAAACTATAACATGACATCGCATATTACAGAAGCAACTAAAATCGACTCATGCATTGATCTCATACTTAGCAACATAATTAGTGCAAAAGGTGAACTTATTTCCTTAGGCCTTTCTGATCACAATACAGCTCAGATGTTAAATGTTCCTGTTAAAAACAAACAGAATCTTAATGGTTATTTTAAAATAATCAAAAGAGATTATAGTGACGAGAATATTTCTAAATTTCGTGAATGTTTATCAAGCCTGTCTTTCTCAGAAGTGTACGAACAATCGGACATTGACAAGGCCTTTAATGTTTTTCATGAATTGTTCAAGCTTTTTTACGACTTATGCTTTCCAAAAATAGAAATCAAAATAGGAACAAAAAACGCTAAACCAGTTTGGATAACAAAAGGTATAAGGAAAAGCTGTAAAACAAAAAGAAACCTAAGATACCAATATTATAAAGACAAAACAGGACGTAACAAAGCAAAATATAGGCTGTACAGTAAATTTTTAAGACGTTGCTTGGATTCATCTCAGAGAATTTGTAACAGTAAGTACATGAATAAATCGAAAAATAAATGTAAAGCATCGTGGTGTATTATAAAGGGCCAGAAAAAAACTGCTAATGACAGTAAATTTATTAATGCAATGCTCATTGGAAATGACTTACTAAATGACGGTAAAGAAATAGCAGAAAGATTTAATAAATACTTAATAGGATTGACTCACAAAAATAATGACGCTGAAATTTTTCGGACAAATACCAATAACACAAACATTGTTAATACAATTTTTCTTGAACCCTACAGTGTGTCAGATATAATAAATATAATGACTTCCCTCAATAATACTAGAGCAGAAGGTTTAGATGAAATCTCCACGCATGTACTAAAATATTGTAAATTAGAGATAGCACAAGTTCTAACGCATCTCATTAACTTGTCCTTCGAGAATGGGTGCTTTCCTACTCTGCTTAAATCCTCTATTGTTGTTAAGCCTTTACATAAAAAAGGTAACAAAATTGATCCCAGTAACTACAGACCTATAACTCTGATACCTGTGTTATCTAAGATTTTTGAAAAGGCTATGTATAAGAGGTTATCCAAATTTATTAATAAATATAGTATAATTAAAAAGGAACAATATGGCTTTCAAGCAGAAAAATCTACAAAATTAGCGTGTTTTGAACTAATGAATAAAGTAACAAAGTCACTTAATGATAAAAAAAGAACATCAGTCATATTTTTTGACATGACTAAAGCATTTGACTTCGTGTCCCACGATATTCTCTTACGTAAACTTGATAACTACGGTATAAGAGGACAAGCACTTAATTGGCTACATACATACTTGCGAAACAGATTGCAGTGTGTAGAAATATCACAAGTAGATAAAGATTCTATCTTAGTTGCCCATAGATCTTCATTCCAAGTTAATAAATACGGAGTACCTCAAGGAAGCATACTGGGGCCCCTATTATTCATCCTATATATTAATGACCTTCCTAATGCTACTCCAAATGACTGTATTATTTTTGCTGACGATATTTCGGTAGTAGTAACCTCAGAAAAAAGTACTGACTTAACTGATTACGAGTTAAATATTAATGGAACTATTGATTCTATAGCAAAATGGTTAGATAGCAATAATTTGTAATTCAACGTGAACAAAACAAAATATGTCCAGTTCTCAAAGTATGGCGAATCAATCGATTCTCTCAATCTTGTATATAGTGGCCAACATCTTGAACAGCTTAATGAGACAAAATCCTGGGTCTTATAGTAGATAGTGTGACAAAAATAAAGGGAACTGGGGATAAATACTGTAACTGGAAGGCTCACATTGAAAAGGTCTGCAATAGGATTAACAGCTATGTTTACTTACTAGGTAGACTCCGTAAAATAACGTCGAGAGAAACCATATTGACTGCGTATCATAGGTATGTAAGTTCCACTCTGACATACGGTCTACTGCTTTGGGGCAACAGTACGGACTCTAAGAAAGCTTTTGTTGCTCAGAAAAAATGTGTACGGGCCATTTGTGGAGTGGCACCAGATGAACCCTGCAGACCCCTGTTTGAGCAATTGAATGTGTTGCCGTTACCATGCATGTACATCTATGAATTAGCTAACTTTGTTAAGACAAATAACCACTTGTTTAAAAAAACAAGAGATGTACATGCACGTTCCGTTAGAGATCCCCATAGATTGGTATACGACTCAAATCCCAGAACTGATGTTTATGCCAGAAATTGTTATGTTATGTGTGTTAAAATATATAATGCGTTGCCCCATGACATTAAAGATTTACCGTTGACATCCTTTCGAGTACAACTAAAGCGCTGGTTAAAACTGAAAAAATATTATTCTGTTACAGAGTTATTTATTCGAAATCACAATAATATATGACAATTTCTTGAAAATGATTTACTTATTACTTTCTTTTTATTTTATTTGTTAATTCATTGTTATAGTCTATTGATTTTTATGTAAAGTTGACATGTGTAATATAATGTAATTTAAGTGTGTAATATCTTAAATAACCTAGATTTCCGATATTCTGACTTTAAAATACTTACTTTTATTGTTATTGTATGTCACTTGTGACTAAATGTGCTGTTCTCTTTGGTTTTTAAAATATCTTTTTTGTACCACATTTATTGCAATAAAGGAATTGAATTGAATTGAACTGAAATAAAATAAAAATAATAATAATAACTGTGGTGGACATTACTAACGATACTGAGGCCAAAACAACAACTTTTGGAATTTTCGTCGGTTTGTCTGTCTAAATGTTCGCGCATCACGCAAAAACTACCAAGTCGATTTTGATTAAATTTTGTATGGTGGTTAAAAAAATTCAAGAGTTTCCGTGGGAAAATCAAAAGTATGCATTTCTAGAATGGCTCACCACGGAAATGATGCTAGACCTATTGCAATTAAATTTTACACGTTATATCGCAAACTAAAACTGGGACATTGTGAATCCCAAAAAAATAAGGGTTCCTGCAGGAATGCAAAAAAATAGTATCTTAAGAAACCTTTACACTGAGATGGGGTGTTTTGACCATCATTACATAGTTGGGTAATCATTATCCCGGAAAACTGAAGAAGTCCTGTGGGAAATTAGATCTATCTACTTATACAAATAATTAAATCGATTTAAAACGCACTTATCTACTTTTTTCTGCATAAAACCTACACATACCAAAGACATTACGATCATAGCAACAGACTGCCAAAAGATGGCGCTGCAGCGATAATAAAACGCGCTATGATTGCGCCGCGCAAACTGCCTTACCTAATTGATCGAAAACATGGACCTAATGCCCGGCCCCCCGATTCCCCAGTGTCAATCTCGCGCTTTTCGCAGATGACACCGCGCTTTATCTGTCCAGCCGATCCGCGACTCTTTTAGTCAAAAGCCTCCAATCCTCAGCCCAAGTCTTAGGAGACTGGTTTAGGAAATGGAGGATCAAGGTAAACCCACAGAAGAGCGCAGCGATTCTGTTTACCTTCAAACGACTCAGCTCTATCATCGACCGCAACATCACTATGTTCGGTAGCCCTATCCCTTGGGAACGCTCGGTTAAGTATCTGGGGGTAACCCTAGATAGTCAACTGACGTTCAAGGAGCACAGGAGGACGCTCGCCAGGTGGCGCAACAAAGTAAACATCGGCTCCGTGATAATTTAATTGTAATAAAAAAATATTCTATTGTTCCGACCGAGGTGATAAAAAATTCATAGATTAAGTTACAGTGAAGCTGTGGAAGTGTTTATCAGGAAAAAGACCCAGTGAATCTAAAAATATAATACCTTTTATTGCCAGTGATCATTTGTCATAAAACAATAACTTTTCTTAAAATTTTCTTTAGTACAAATATGGTCAAACTCACAGTGAATTGAATTTTCTTACTATTTGTTACGAAGAATTCCCTCCGGCCGTTTTGGCAACCAAGTTTCGCAACCAGTTGTTGAAAAATAAGATAAGAAATAATCTTGTTACGCAACTAGTTGCCCAAAAAGAAAATTTATTCCTGATCCACAACTACCGTAGATGACAGTGGAGTTTCGCAACCAGTTGTCGGAAAGGAATTAAATGTCTTTGTTTACAACTGGTTACCAAATAAGACTTTCATATCTCATTTCACAGCTAGACATTACGTGACATCTAGAATATCCTAAAATCAAACAGACTTTTTAGTAATAGGTACCTATAGACAAAAGTTTAAAGGTATTATTTAAAAATATGAATGTTTATTTGACAGATTTGTCATCTGTTCGTCATACATATAATTATACTCGTTTTAAGATTCAGTGATGCACATTATCTAGTATTTATTGCGATTACGAGCGACTACGAGTGATTGATAATCAAGTGTCCAGTGATCACGCCATTACATCCCGGGCGGGTATTCATAATGTCTACTTCAAATGTATATCCTACAAGTGATATTGTATTCATTGGTACGAAAAGGGGCGGAGTGTCATTGCTGTACAATGATCGTCAGTATCACCGAAAAAAGATTTACGTTAATAAGAACTCGTTCTGGAAATGTTTCACAACAAAAGGATGCAAGGGTAATATTACCTTAAATTGTCGTAACGAAGTTGTGAATCATAGTGCACACACACTTGGGTGTTTGGGTGACAGTGGTAAAAATGTTATTAAAAAAAATGGATGATCTCAAACGGAAAACAAGCTGCAATTTTGAGTCAATTCCAAAACAATATAATGACATGAGGACATTGAGTTGGCGTTAAACGATTTGAAAAAAAAAGTTATTTCTGTTGGACATTGCATTGAAATCATAAGCCCTTTTGTCATGCCTTGGTAAACGGATGCTGATTGACCGAATGAGAAAAGCGAGCAAAGCGTCTCTGCTTCAGCTTCGGCAAAAGTGCTTTCGTATGTCCATTTATCCAGGTTTCCAGATATCTGTATGCTTTATGCACCGGCTCACAAAATTTCACGGCAATCGGTCGAGAATTGCTTAAAACTTGTCAAAGTATTGTGTTTTGTTAGATTAGAAGTATGCTTTTTTTTACTGTTTTAAACGAAATAAATGATTGTTGTCAAATAAAAAATAGCTTTTATTGTATGTTGTCATTATTGTTTTACTCATTTTTATTAGGAACACGCCGTGTCAGTGACGCCATGGGAGTAAGATATATTAAAAGATATATATATTAAAATGTTAATTATTTGCTACAACCTGTCTGGGTTCATGTTTCACATAAATTATGACATGATTGCAATAAATAAATAAATAGTAAATAGTAAAGCAGCGGCACGACGTGTTCCTTTGGGCGATCAAAGTGTTTACGGATAGGATTTTATCTATTTGCGTTAGAAAGCAGTCATAGCCACTTCAGTTTATTTCCTATGAAAAAGTAGATAAATGAAAATGATATGACGATACTATGAGAGTGACAAGTTATATTTTATTCTGCGGCAAATTAAATTTATAAGAGAAGTTAGATATGTAAATGGGGGGACTCATTTTCCTGCGTTGAACGGTTCCTCTCGTAGCCAATGAGAGCTAAGAATTATTTTTATTTGACTAAGAATAACTTAATCCCGTTAAATTTTCTCATCTACGAATTATTCCAGACAAAATTATTCCGGACGAATTATTCCAGAATAAAATCACCGTGATTTTATTCTTGCAAATTCTTATTCAAATAATGATTTTATTCTTGAATGCCCAACACTGTATGTAAGTACTTTAATATGTACATTTGTTTTTGAAGCCTTGGAAACTAGCCACATTTTCTCTAAGTGTCTGAGCTCTATTCTTCGTTGGCAACTGGATGTCAAACAGGAATAGAATTTCTTTTTAGGCAACTAGTTGCCTAACACGATGATATATTCTTTTTTGACAACTGGTTATGAAACTTGGTTGCCAAAACGGCCGGAGGGGAAGAATTAGTGAAAAAGTGCTTAATTTTAAATCTTGGGTTAAATTTTTACCGTTATCTATTTACTGTGATTGTGTGCTATGTTTGACCTTTGGACTTGAACAACAGCGGTTGCTAACTGTGAGTCATGCCTATACTGCAATGCATACAACTATTTTGACAAATCAGTTATACGATTCTCAGCTGAGTGGTAACGTTTGTACACAGAGATTTTGAAACGCAGGTTCGGTCCTGTTCGGTTCGGCTGCTGGCATAATTTTTTTCTTTTTTTTTTCTTTCCCTTCTTTCTCCGAATAAAAAAAAATAACCTCGAGAACATCTATAAGGCCTATAACACACAACTACAGGATGGCGCTAGTGTGTAGCATATGTAATAAACCCTGCACAAAAAGACAATTACTAAGATGTTCACTCTGCAAAAATGCATACCATTTATCATGTACAAGTGTTGGGGATAAAAGATTTAATCTGATGACCGAGGACAGAAGAGAAACCTGGAAATGCAGCTTATGTTATAAAAATAAATATCTTGAAAGAAATAAAGACGACTTAAACAGAAACGTAACTCAGCGGACAAAATTTGTAATAAATGTATCGACTGATAATTCATTCGCACCGCTAAGCACAGAAGATAGCGACGAGGATAACGAAGGTTCACAATCAAATACATCCAGGTCGAATATTTTGAATAGAAGCTGCCCTGAAATAGGAAAATTTACACAAGATATCGAATCAGTACAGAAAAAGAATATAGAGCTAGAAACAAAATTGCAAATAGCCGATAATGAAATTGAAAACATACTTGCTGAAAATTTCTCTCTAAAAAAGCAAATAGAAGAACTTAAAAGTAAAGTATCCATATTGACTAACATTTGTAGATCTACTGTCAAGAAAACAAGCCACAAATCAGGAAACGTAAATATAAACAGAACTAAACTACATTTTGAAGGCGAAGGCGACAACAAGATGAGTCCACGTAATGTGACACCCAAATTAAGCAAACAACATACCACTTCTTCCAAGATGGGCTTTTCTAATCAATCATCCACACAACCGATCCCCAATATTGCGACAGTGACACCAGAACAACAACAACCTTTTGTAAACCCTCTACCTTCCACATCAAGAGCCCCTGCAAACGCTGATGGATCATTCACACAATCAATCCAAAATGTTGCGTCAGGGACGCTAGAGCAACAACTGCCTTCTGTAAACCCACTATCTTCCATACCAGGGGACCCTACATACCAGTCTAACAATAAGCCGCATATATTTGTCCTAGGTGACGAACAAGCATTGGGTTTATCATCACAATTGATTAGATCCAGACTCAATAAATGGAAAGACAAATACCAGACATTCGCCTACATCAAGCCCAATGCTTCCTCATCTGAAGTGTTGAATTATGCTAATGTTTTAAAAGAACATGTTAGTAGCAATGACTATGTTGTCATTTGTACCGGAAATAATGATGTTAATCCTAACGTATTATATCGAAATTTATGTATAACTCTAAATGATCTCAAAGAAACAAACATTTTGCTGGTCCCAGTTAATAACAACAGAAGCTTAAATGAGAAAATGCTTAACACTTCCATTAAACTGTTGGCAAACACATTTCAAAAGTGCACTTACATTGATATCAATAATAAAATACACTCTCACAAAACATACATATACTCATTGTGTCAAAAAATCAATATTCATATAAAAAAAGAATATTTATGAGGACGAAAAGAGAACGGACTAACAGATTACCTAAGAAAGGAACAATCCCCTACTATTTCTCTAGGATCCCGAAACCGCAAAATGAACCCGCTGCAGTGCCTTCTGACCCTTCGCCTCCTAAAAATATTTTTCCTAAAAAATTTTTCGTGGATACACAGAAGAGAAATAATAACAATAAGTTCATAATTTTTCATCAGAATATTGCAGGTCTCCTTAACAAACAAGACATTATACAAACAGTGTTACATGAGCTCAAAGATAGTAACAGAAGTATTGACGTGATATGCGGCACAGAAACGTTCTTAAAGTCAGGCGATGAAGAAAACTTAAAACTTCAAAATTACAAACTAATATCATATTATTGTAGACCTAGAGAAAGACGAGGAGGAGTATGTATTTTAGCTCGAGATAATATTCCTTGCAAACGACTTAACATAAATAGATATACAACCTACAAAAGTTTTGAATGTGCGGGAATAGACATATTAAATAATAACCTAAAAATAATCTGTGTTTATCGTACTCCGAAATCAGATATCGATTTATTTTTTCTTAAACTTGAAGCCCTATTGGAAAAGTTCACTCATAGACACAGAACGCGTGTCATCATATGTGGCGACATAAACATCGATACACTAAAAGTAAATCCTTTTAGTAATAGACTGAATCACATGCTTAAATTGTACAACATGAAAACACACTTAACTACAGCAACAAGACTCAACTCGTGTATAGATCACTTCTATAGTAACATTCCTCGAGCTTTAGGCGAAGTACATAATCTAGGAATATCAGATCACAGTGGACAAACTCTAGAGCTGAATCTTAATATAAAAACTGCACCATCAGAATGGTTCGAAGAAAAGAGAGATTATTCCGTTGAAAACATAGATAAGTTTTGTAATTGCGTATCCTCACTCACTTTTAGCGATGTACTAAATGAAGAAGATTTAAATAAAGCTTTCTCAGTTTTTCATGACACCATATTATTGTTCTACAACCTATGTTTCCCTAAGGTAATTGTAAAAATATTAAAAAAATATAATAATTGTAGATGGATTACTAGAGGTATCAAGAAGTCATGTACTGAAAAAAGAAGACTATTTTTTCATTACCAATTGAGTGATAAACAATACAAACATATATATAAACAGAAATATAAGGTATATTCATCAATGTTAAGGCGCTGTATAGTGGCTCATCAAAAACAATGCAACAAAAATAAAATACTTAAGGCTGACAATAAGACTAAAGCTACCTGGGACATAATAAACAAAAATGTATACAATAGTACTAAAAATAATGACATTGATGAAATATATACAAATAATTATGTTTATGACGACCCGAAAGAGATTGCTAATTGCTTTAATAATTTTTTTATTGAATTGACAAATATTAAAAAAACGTGTGACCCGCACGGAGATATAAGAATTGATACGTGTGAGTCAAGTTTTTTTCTTAGACCTGTTACAGCATATGAAATTTTTAAAATAATCAAATCGCTGCGAAACACAAATGCAGTAGGGTATGATGAAATACCAACAAAAATATTAAAATTAGTTGCGTTACAAATAGTCCCCGTACTTATTCATGTCATTAATCTTTCATTTAGCCAAGGTATCTTCCCTGAGAAACTGAAGTTTTCCATTGTAAAGCCTCTCCATAAAGAAGGCGAAAAAAGAGAAATGAACAATTACAGGCCTATAACTCTAATCCCTGTTTTAGCCAAAATCTTTGAAAAAGCCGTACACATACGATTAACCAAATTTATTGAGAAATTCAATGTATTAAGTTGTAAACAACATGGCTTTAGGAAGAAGAAAAACACCACGTCAGCAAATTTTAATCTAGTTAGGACAGTGATTGACTCTGTTGATAATGGAATTCCGGTGGTGGCTGTCTTTTTTGACATGAGTAAAGCTTTTGACTTTGTTGATCATGATAGACTAGTCAATAAGTTACATAAATATGGTGTGAGAGGGGTTGCAAATAACTGGTTCATCAGTTACTTACAAAATAGACATCAGTGCGTTCAAATAACAAAGACAAATAGAATGACCAAGAATAAATTTAGAAGGATTGATAGATAGATAGATAGATAGATAACACGTTTATTTGTCACTGCAGTCACACACATATTATTACAATCATACATAATATAAAACAAAACATAACAAATTATTATTAGTAGGATTGTTTGCAGATCTGATTATAAACTGAATGGCTGTGGTGTTCCGCAGGGCACAATTTTAGGTCCGTTGCTATTTAGTATATATATAAATGACCTACCTAAAAGTACTAACCACGAATCAATACTTTTTGCTGATGACACCACTGTTCTTGTTAGGGCAAGTAATACGACTAGAAACACAGATGTAACAGATTTAGAATATGAAATCAATTTGACTATAAAAAATACAATTAACTGGATCAACATGAATAATTTAAAAGTAAACACCACAAAGACCAAAGTTATGCAATTCGGCACAAACAGAAGCAAAAAGTTCAATTTAAAAATAAGCTACGATGGACAATTAATAGAAGAAGTACAATTTAACAAATTCTTAGGAATAGTAATTGACGAAAACTGTAGTTGGAAATTTCATGTAACATTAGTATGTGACCGACTCAGCAGGTTTTCCTTTGCACTTCGCCGTCTCCGCAATATTACTTCCATTGAAAGTGCATTACTGGCATACCACGCTTACGTTGCATCAGTTCTGCAATATGGCCTCATCATTTGGGGAAATTGCACTGACATACAAATGGTTTTTAGGATGCAAAAGAAATGTGTAAGATCATTCTGTGGCGCGGGTTTTTTGGACTCATGCAGGCCGCTTTTTATAAAATATAAATTACTTACGCTTTTCAGTCTTTATATAAAACAACTGTGTCTGTTTGTGAAAGAGCATCCTGAATACTACCCTCCCCCACCCATACCTTTAAGACAATTGCGACTTAGGAAAGCCAATACAGTACTAATACCCAAATATAAGTTGACAATGGCACAGAAAAATGTTTGTTTTATGGCAGCAAAAGTATACAACGCTTTACCTGACGAAATAAGAATGTTGTCTGGCGGAATATTTAAAAAAAACCTGCATAAATGGTTAATACATAAATGTTTTTACTCAATGAAAGAATTTATACCTTGACATAAAATATATGAATAATAATGTAATTAAGACAATTCCCTTTAAATATTTGCACGCTTAAATTATGAGCAGGTTTTGAAATGAACTTTTTAATTTATTGTTAACACCAAATTTTGTACTCAAAACTAAGCAAATAAATTATATTTCATTTCATTTCATAGAACGAGTTCGAAACAAAGCCGCGTTTGTACTAGGCCGTCTCTACCCCATGACCAACAAGCGGAGTAAACTGTCCCTTAGAAATAAGGTGACACTTTACAAAACTTGCATCCGCCCCATCCTCACTTATGCCGGTGTAGCCTTCGCTCACACCAGTCCCCGCCTCATCCGCCGACTTCAGCTTATCCAAAATCGCTTCATGCGTAGAGCCACGGGCTGCCCGTGGTTCCTACGGAATGAAAATCTCCATTGCGATTTAGAGCTCCCCACCATAGCTCAATACCTGAAACAGGCTTCCATCCGATACTTTAAGTCTGCCGAACACCACCCCAACCCGCTACTCGTAAACGCCGCCGTTTACGAGCTACCCGCGAACCCCATTCGCGTAATCCGACGCCCCAGACATGTACTCACTGACCCCGACGACCCGACCACGCTAACCGTAGCTGCCCTGACCCCGCCCCCTAACCCACAGAGAAACACTGCACCGACATTCTGCCCTCGCCGGCGAGGGCGGCGTCCCCCCGCTTCTGGCGCTTACCAGCGCTACCGGCATATACCAGGCCGCTTCTCTCCGATCCTCCGACGTCCAAGCAACGACCTAAGCCGAGGTCCGTGCCCACCTGGGCGTCCTTAGGCAGTTGCATCTTTTTGCTTTGCACTAGGTTGAGTGCCTTCCGTACTCGCCTCCCCTGCCCGGTGAAGTTGTAAAGGTCCCAACGACCAACAACAAGCTTGTCCTTTCGAAAAAAAAATGGACCTAATGCCCGGTGAAGTTGTAAAGGCCCCAATGGCCAACAACAAGCTTGTCATTTCGAAAAAAAAATGGACCTAATTCCTTCTAGATCTAAATAACTGTTATTTCGATCTAAGAAACCAAATAAAACTTGATACTAATGCGAAGGAATGTTTCTCTGTGACTAGATTTCTTTGATTTTTTTGTAAGAAACTTTATAAATATTATTTGATTGGATAAAGGCGAATGATTGCTCTTTCCTACGGTTTATTTGTACGTAGAGATCCCGGGTTCGCACTGGGCCCGCGTGGTTGACTAAGGCCCGATCGCTTTTTGAACCCACAAACCTTTATTCTTTGTACAGCCTCCCTGTAAATTACTTTTTCTTTTAAGAGTAAACAGTACTCTTTATTGTGATAACTCAGTACTTAGACATAGCCTTTTTTGGAATCTTTTTAAGCTATTGCATAGCTTTTATCGCAAGCTTTGAGCGCGGCGACGGATCCAAAAAATTGCGTAACGAAAATAAAACCTAACACCCCCCACTCCGCCTACCATATAGCTCGGCCGAGGGTAACGTAACGTTACCGCGTTCTAAAAACTACAGTGCCATCTATTAGCGATTTGCGGTACTAAAAGGACTAAGTCAATTTTACTGGTGTAACTTTTTAGTGTTAGTTAAATAAACATCCCACGCCCCAGGGACTATATGGTCCTTTAATCAAAAGGAGCACACGAAAACAATAAAACATCAAAAAATAGTGAATAAATACTGCATAATTAAAAAAAAAATGTTACTGAACCGATTGCTTCCAAAATCGATATCTGAAGTCTCCCGAGGTCACTAATCACGAATCCGTTGTCAGAATTGAAAAAAGTGGCCAGCATTTTGAACTATTAAATTACTGGACCGATTGCATCGAAAATCGATATCCGAGGGTCCCTGAGGTCCCTTATCACGAATCCGTTGCCCGAATTGAAAAAAGTGGCCGCCATTTTGAACTTTTTAGTGACTGGACCGATTGTTTCCAAAATCGATATCTGGGTTCCCGTGGTCCCTTATCACGAATCCGTTGTCGGAAGTGAAAAAAGTGGCCGCTGTGGCCGCCATTTTGAACTTTTTAGTTTTTGGACCGATTGCTTCCAAAATCGATATATGAGGGTCCCTAAGGTCCCTTATCACGAATCCGCTGCCCGAATTGAAAAAAGTGGCCGCCATTTTGAACTTTTTAGTTACTGGACCGATTGCTTCCAAAATCGATATCTGGGGGTCCCTGAGGTCCCTTGGCACGAATTTGTTGTCGGAAACGAAAAAGTGGCCGCCATTTTGAACTTTTTAGTTACTGGACCGATTGCTTCCAAAATCGATATCTGAGGGTCCCTGAGCAGGCGTCCGTCACTTCAAGCTCAAGGCCACGCGTTATATGCCTACCGCTAAGCGTATCGGAGACGATACAAGGGACAGTAGGTTGACGCACGCCCGCCTGAGTGCTCGCACCTCACATTTACCGCTCTGACTATCGAAATGCAGAAACCACACAATTATTGTGCAGTGGATGGGTGTCACGGTCAAAAGACAATTGAAAATTTTGTCATTTTTTTCATTGCCGAGAGACGAACAAAGGTACCTAAGTTAATAGTATTTTAAATCTTTTGTTTTTTTCGAATTCCCTTTTCTCATTCCTTTACAAATTATAATCATTTATTCCTTAAACTTAGAACAATGGTGGGTAGGTACCTATTATGTTATTCGTTTCAAATTAAGGATTTCAGGTATTATTTATGTGTTTTTTTATATAATTAACAGTTACCTACTTAATGTCAGAACATAGTAGGTACCTAGCGTCGTCGTCGTGATTTAGGTAGGTATGTCATAGAATAGAAGTACTAATGCGCCGGCCACTCGGTAGCTGGGGGGCACTTCTATAGCTGTAAATAAACCGTTTAAAACCAAAATCCAAGGTTTGACTTGTCAAGTACCATTACGTCATCGTAATAACTCCATCAAGCACCGCGCCGCCGTCTTTTATTAATCTCAAGAACTTAGCACAGATTACTAAATAGTTGCTTCGTAAACTATAGCTTGCATTCACAAGCCGTTTTTTGTTATGACTTGTAGATAGTAACAGAAAAACTATTTTCGTTACGTTTTTATCCAGCTTTCACTTAAAATAACAATAATCCAAGCTCACAATGAGGCCCTCTTGGGGAATGTTTTTGTATGAATAGTAGGCATGAAATTATCCGTCAACTCAAGTAAAAAGCCAACTTTGATTGCTTTTTCTCCGATTTGCTCCTATTTCCCTTTTGATTATTTGTTAAAATTATTTACGAGGTTTCGAATATTTTCGACATTAAAATTTATTAATCGGGAATTCAGGGAAGGGAAAAATGCATCTATCATTTTATTAAACTCAAACATATTTGATCGACAAATATAAAATAATTAATTTTCTACAACATTTGTTTCTTTACCAAAATCATCATAGGTACAACCCTAGCACATTCGCTCGATGACGCGCTCGCACGTGGGTCGCGCGGCGGGCAAAACAATCTCAACTCTCTGTATGCGTAGTTATGGTACATTTCTTCTCGCTGCAAACAGCTGGTATTATTATTAAGATTTTGTAGGCTAATATAGCGTAGGTATTTAAGCTTTTGTATGGGAGGGATGTATCTGTTACGAAGTAACTATTTAGTAATCTGTGCCCTAAGGTCCCTTATCACGAATCCGTTGCCCGAATTGAAAATAGTGGCCGCTATTTTGAACTTTGTAGTTAATGGACTAATTGCTTCAAAATCGATATCTGGGAGTCCCTAAGGTCCCTTATCACGAATCCGTTGCCAGATTTCAAAAAAGTGGCCGCATTTTGAACATTTTAGTTCCTGGATCAAATGCTTCTAAAATCGATATTTGAGGTTCCCTGAGGTCCCTTATATATCAATTTTGAAAAAGTTTAAATTGTCGGCCACTTTTTTAAATTCTCGCAACGGATTCTTGTTAAGGGACTTCAGGGACCCTCAGATATCGATTTTGAAATCAATCAGTCCAGTAACTGAAAATTTCAAAACTATAATATGGTTCTTTAATTAAAAAGAGCACACGAAAACAGTAAAATATCAAAAAATAATGAATAAATACTGCATAAATAAAAAATAAATAAATAATTATATTAATAAAAAATGCTATGCAATAGCTTTACCGCGGCAGTCCCCGAGTGCCACACGCTTTTTTTTTATAGATTAAAATTAAGTCCATTAGTCTATAGTCTCATATAGCTCTACTGTAATTCCTTTTTGTAATAAAATAACCCATTTAGTTGAGAAATTCAATATTTTATTTCATAATATAATTGTGTTTCCCAAGTATAGGTTACAACGTGATGTCATAGACTTTCAGTGTTATTTATGTACCCATTTTTTTTTACTTTGGCCAAAAAAAAAGTTTTTATGGAAAAAAGTGGGTAGTGTTTGTAAAAATTTCAGTGGGTGGGAAATTTTGTGATCATAATTTATAAGGAACAGTCATCATCCCAATAGTAGGTAACAAAAACCTTGCAATAACATTATAAATAATTCCTTAATATTGACAGTTACCTCAGGGCGGCCCGGTGCCGTAAAACACCAAGTTGTTAAGCCGAAAGGGTTTTGTATA
Organism: Coleophora flavipennella; assembly: GCA_947284805.1. Taxonomy (NCBI): domain Eukaryota; kingdom Metazoa; phylum Arthropoda; class Insecta; order Lepidoptera; family Coleophoridae; genus Coleophora; species Coleophora flavipennella. The sequence goes on along the minus strand of OX369264.1, from coordinate 19,231,873 downwards.
CATTATGATTGCTCCACCGAAAGGTTCGCTTTATTGTCTCGGGGTGTCTTTTACGTGATCATCGCGTAGCCCGGGTAGCCCGGGTAACCCGGGTAGCCCAGCTGTGGCTACACCTACACAGTTAACACTTTCAAATTGTTGTAGTTTTTCATTAGTAACTTCAATGATTTTTAACACGCTTTATTATTACCTACTAGCTGTGCCCGCGACTTCGTCCGCGTGGGGGTTTTAATTTATGAATAATGATATTTATACGATAATAAAATAGAGAAAAGAAAACAAAAGTAAACTTTGTTTGACTGACTCGGTGGCTCAGTGGTTAGTGCTCTTGACTACTGATCCGAGAGTTGTGGGTTCGATCCCCACCCAGGGCAAACATTTGTGTGATGAGCAGATTTGTTTGCTCTGTGTCTGGGTGTTAAATATCTATATATGTATGTATTTAAAACGTATACAAGTATGTATATCAGTCTCTGGTTCCCATAACACAGGGAATCCTACTTTGGGGCCAGATGACCATGTGTGATTTGTCCCAGAATATTTATTTATTTATTTAAACAGATAATACTTAAAGATAAAAGAAAAATAGAGAGCAAGAAAAAAGAAAAACAATAAATAGGAAAGTGACCACACTGAATATAATTAAAAAACTACAGTAGAGATAAAGATACATAGGGATATAATTTACCTAAATAAATACTAATCTTCTTTCTTTGTTATCGTGTGGCACAATTAACCCTGCTATCCAAGGAATAGACGGCGTGTGCAGCGCGTGAACCTTCATAAATATCTAGAACCAGATGTGCAGGTTTGCTCACGGTGTTTTCCTTCACCGTAAAAGCAATCGGTAAGTACATGAACGTAAGTTTTGAAAAACTCATGGGCACATTGGTCATCCGGATTTAAACCCGGGACTTTTTCTTTTTCTTCTTCTTAGCAGCTCATATACGTCCCCACCAAGGGGCTCAAGCCAACCCTTAATTAGGGCGATCGGGCCTTAGTCGAACACTCGGGCTCAGTGCGAAACCGGTCGGTATCTCTACATACAAATAATCCGTAGGAAAGAGCAATCATTCGCTTTTACTAAACCAAATATAATTTATTTAGTGTCTTACAAATAATCAAAGCAACCTAGTCAGAAAGAAAAAAAAAGTAATCCGTAGGAAAGAGCAGTTGTTCGTATTAGTATCATATCCTGTATACTTTATTTGGTTTCTTAGATCGAAATATCAGTTATTTAGATCTAAAAGGAATCAAGTCCATGCTTTCGATCAATTAGGAAAGGTAGTTTGTGCGCCGCAAACTAAAGTGCGTTTCATTATCCATGCAGCGCCATCTTTTGGCAGTCTGTTGCTATGATGATAATGTTTTTGGTATGTGTAGGTTTTTTTTGGAAAAAAGTAGATAAACGCGTTTTAAAGCGATTTTATTATATGTGTATGTAGAAATTCGTAGTGTATGTTTAAATACATACGTATATCTAATCTTCAGTTTTCCGGGATAAAGAATTACCCAACTATGTATTGATGGTCAGAATAACCCATCCCAATGTAAAGGTTTTATAAGATACTATTTTTTGCATTCCTGCAGGAACCCTGATTTTTTTGGGATTCACAATGTCCCAGTTTTAGTTCGCGATATAAGGTATCAACGTGTAAAATTTAATTGCAATAGGTTTAGTAACATTTCCGTGGTGAGCCATTCTAGAAATGCATACTTTTGATTTTCCACGGAAACACTTAAATTTTCCGGGAAAAAAAGTATCCTATATGTTAACCCGGGCTATAAGGATCCACTATACAAAATTTCATCAAAATCGGCTTAGTAGTTTTTGCGTAATGCACGAACATACAGACAGACAGACAAAAATTCCAAAAGTTGTTGTTTTGACGATACAGATATCGTTAGTAATGTCTACCACAGTTATTATTTTCCAAAAATATTTCATGTACAGACACGGCCCCGTTATACAGTTTTATTATATGTATAAGATTAACTAAGATATAGTTTTATGCATTGCTAAAGTTTGTAATGTTGCCCTGACTGAACATTTCTTAATTTGCAAATTAATTTATCAAAGATAATAAGTGTAATTTGCAAACATTACAAAAGTATTACAATAAAAATTACAAGGATGTGTATTAACTACTAAAATGTGTTATATCTTATATCAATAAAACTGAATTTTAGAAATCAAATTTACATATATTACTAATTATTCATAAAAAATATTAAACACTAGCTGTTGCCCGTGGCTTCGCCCGCGTGGATATAGTTTTTATGACTGTCTTTGAGGGCGAGTGGTGGGCGAGCCGCAAGGGACTCGCGAGCGTGGACATGCATTTTCTCTAGATCCCTCGGGAACTATGTCATGATATGGTAATTAGTAAATTATTCATTTCCTACCCCCTCAACTTGTTGTGATGTTAAAGAAATTAACCAAAAAAGAGTCTTTCTTCAGTTCCCCCAGGAACTGCATCGGACCATGCTATTTTACAGGATTAGAAGTAGCCTTTGTCCTTCCCCGTGACACAGGCTACCTGCATTCCATATTTCATGAGGATCGGTCAAGGTGTTGAAGCGTGAAAAGGTAACAAACAAGTAAACAAACAAACAGATTTTCACATTTATAATATATAAGTAAGGATTGCAAATACAGCAAAACTGTTGTGACTAACAATAAATCTAAGTTTTTTTCTTTATTACAATACAGTTTTTTTAATTTCTGGTGGTGTCTGTTTTCTCAGTGTGAAATATATGGTAGTAAGCACAGAGTAAAAAAAATAGCTCCGGAGGGATATCGAATATCTTTGGTAGTAAGTTACTATGATGAAGGGCGCGGCAAAACAGTTGTCACTTCGGCAAATTGTGCACTCACAGAGATTTGACCTGGGCAGTGGGCACGTAGCAGCTCGTAGAAGTTAACACTACAATATTTTGTACAAAATAAGCTACCTAGGTGGCAGTGGGCAGGGCACATAGCTCGTAGAACGGATGGCCGATGGGGTAGTAAAGTTCTCGAGTAGCGACCGCACACCGGAAACGTAGCGTAGGCAGGCCTCCCACGCGGTGGACCGACGACCTGGTGAAGATCGCTGGATGCGGGCAGCGAAGGACCGGCCGTCGTGGAAATCCTTGGGGGAGGTGTTTGTCCAGCAGTGGACGATTTTTGGCTTATATGATGATGATGAAGCTACCTAACTAATAGATCTGTATGATCTTAGAGGGTGAAAAATTACAGTATATTATTAGTTTTGTTTGGAAGGAAATTACGCCTTTTTTCGAAAGTAAATGAACCACAAATTTCTTGTACCTCCGAGGCACTGAACCCGCTTGAGCGTTGGCCGCTACGAGTGCCCGGTGGCTTTCATCGCGCTTCATAGGTTAACCGATTTTAATAAAATTTATACAGGACCACTCTGGAGACATAGGTTATATAATAATAAAATGAGTAACATTTTTTATTATAAATTAAGTAGTTTATTATTATGTTAATCAATTATCTAGTATTAATGAATATTTGTTATAAGATTAGTTATTGTTATTGTTTTGTAAGTATGCAGGTTTTCTTTAGTTGTGGTGTGTTTATAAAAGTTTTTATTTTACTTGCAGTGTTTGTATGGATGTATGTATGTTTGTTTAGGTCAAATCTTGCAATCGATTTTATAGAGATTTCTAGAGCACCGATCTACCTGAAGTTTGGTACGATGTCATATTCCTGGTGACAAAAGATCCTTTTGCTATTTTGAAGTTGATCTGGAGGTAAACTTCGGAAGTGGAATCAAGGTCTCAGGATCGTCTTTTAATATAGATAAAATCGTCGGAATGCCCTTTTTTGAATTTGGTAACGTTCCGAGAACATTTGACAATTGACCATAATTTTTTTTAATTTTTTTTTTCTTGTACCTAAAAGATTTTAGCTTTTTCTTTAACTTAGTTTATTACCAACGATATTATAATACCTTTATTTATAAACTTAAAAAAAAGGTGTGTGTGTCAGCTCCGACGCTAGACTGGAGTTTACTCCTTACTAACGATTAAAAATGTGCTGGAGGATGGCGGCCAAGTTTTTTCATTATGACAACGGATTCGTGATTAGGGCCCTACAGATATCGATTTTGGAAGCAATCTGTCCAGTAACTAAAAATTTCAAAATGGCCGCCTCTTTTTTCAATTCTGACAGCGGATTCATGATAAGATACTTCAGGGACCCATAGATATCGATTTTGGAAGCATTTGGTCCAGTCACTAAAAACTTTAAAATGGCGGCCACTTTTTTCCATTCTGACAACGGATTCGTGGTTAGGGACTTCAGAGACCCCCAGATATCGACTTTGGAAGCAATTCCAGTAACTAAAAAATGCGATGTTGTCTGTAAAGTCGGTTTACGGACGACAATTTTACGTGATAACGTATCACAAGCCGAACGCTTAAGTGCTTTAGACCACATGACTGAAGTAAAACTTCTTCAGCTCCATATTTAAGGAGATGTAAGATACCGCCCATAGTCGGGTGAGTTAACTCTTTGGCATTTCCTCACAAAGAATGGACCGAATTGGAACACTTCTTGTAAGATCCTGGAAGCCTAGTACTTTTAATCCTTTTAACTTAACTTGATATTGACCTTGGCCGTGACCTTGACCTTGGCCTTAGGTGTTTAATCCTTTTAACGTAACTTAACTTGACCTTGACCTTGGGCTTTTAAGCCTTTTAATTTAACTTGGACTTGACCTTTGGCTTTTAATCCATTTAACTTAACTTTAACCTTGACCTTAACAGGACCCAAGATTGACCTTGACCTTGGGCTTTTAATCCTTTTAACTACACTTAACTTTATTGAATAGGCACTCTTTGAGCTTGCGTGTTAGATCCTCGGCTGGCACTTACCATCTGGTGAGTTGCAGCTAAACACACTCAAACTTTTAATAAAAAAAATAATTTTAAAAAACTTAACTTGACCTTGACCTTGATCTTGACCTTGACCTTAACAGACCCCAAGCCCCAACCCCCAAGCCCCGAGCAAACATACATACATACAACCAAATAAGTTGCGCACAAAATTAATAAATATAATATACAAATATCGCATAACGCATAACTTCTGATTTTACTCCTCATAAATTTTCATAACCCAGGATACCCGCATAACAATATGATAATCAATTTATAAGGAGTAAGATTCAACATATTTATTTAAAATAGGTGCCAATTACACTCTTTCTAATAGTCATAAAATAGTGATTACATAATATCATTTATAAAAAATCAAGAAAAAACAATCATTAGTTAATAACGTCAAAATCCAATCCTTGATATAAAAAAAAAAATATGTCATTAGAACATGAAAACAATATGACACGAGAAGTTATACATTAAATCATTGAATGTCATGAATGCCTTTGACAAGTTTAGGCCAGTTCACACGGACAGCACCCGGTCACGAGTATAACGCGAGAGTCAGCCATCGCTCCTCTTAAAAATAATAGACGGAAAGGAACGACCCGGCTCCCGATGCGTCACCATCCGCACGAACATTTAAGCGAGCATGCACCACTCATGTCATTGCTTAGATAAAAATATTAATTAAAAGAAATACTATACTTGTCGTGTCTCGTCGCTTCCACGTCAATTCTTAGTTTGATCTTCATTTTATTACTATTAAACATGATTAGTAGCGTTGACAGAAGAAACACTGTCTACCCATACATATTTGTCATTTAAATATGTGGATGTCTTTTGAAACAATTTTTAAACTGCTTTTCTGACAAATTTAAGACATCAACGGGTAATTTGTTATACATCAGTGTGCATCGACCCACAAAGGACTTATTGATTTTGCTAAGTCTGGTATAAGTTACTTGAAGTTTATTCCTATTCCGAAAATTTCGACTGTCCCTGTCACTACTCAGTGAAGAGATGCAGATTTTTACTAATATACATTATATTTTCATAAATGTACTGACAGGGAAAAGTCAATATATTAATATCTTTGAACTTTTCTCGGAGCGACTCACGAAAATGCATTCCATAAAGCGCGCGAACCGTTTTTTTTGTAGGACAAATATGGTATTTATATCAGCTGCAGTATCCCATAAGACATAATATTATGGAAGTGGCTGAAATATACCAGTCTTGCGGGGTCTACTCGTATATCTGTAAACTCCAATAAACTCCAATAATAAAATCGGTTTACAATCTAAGAATGTATCGGTAAACATACATAAAGACGAACATAGAACCTTCTTCTTTTTTGATGTTGGTTAAAATATAGACAAGCTGAATCGCTCACTTGAAAACAAAGTACGAATTGCAAAAAAATAATTTTATATTTCGTTCCAAACAAAAGAAATGTCGATCCATTTATATTTAAATCTTGTGGGCGACGACGGGCGACGACGTGTGGGTATATCCTATCTGTGGTAATGTGGAGAAGCCATAAAGATATCAAATACAGGCGTGGGCGTCCCGGGGTCGTGGGGTCGTGGGGTCGCGGGTTCGAGGACCGGCCGCGGCTCCAGGCGGGAAATATTATAATGTGCTATCAAAACTGAACCCAGGTATGTTGCCCGATGTGCTTTCACATTTTTATTCTGTTAATGTGTCGCGTGTGTATAGAAGGGGATATTTACTTTTAGGTTTCAGTGAACGCTGAATTTTCGACGTGGAACGTTTTAAGGGTTCCGAAGTCAACAAGAAACTTTTATAGCTTCGCCACAGTCTATCCATACAGTCGTCCAGCGGAGACGTCTAGACAGGGCCATCGTGCGGGGGCTGCGCGGTGGGCCCATTCATTAAGGGTCGTCACATCACATTTTTATTACCATTCGTAATTTTTAAAAATGACAGAACAGCATTAATTTGTAACAAAACGCTTTAATATTTTACTGTCAATATTATGTAAAATATTAAAAAAAATATTGTAACAATATCGATACTTTTTTAAAATTATGGTTGATGGGAGCGATGGCTGATTCTCGCGTTATACTCGTGACCGGGTGCTGTCCGTGTGAACTGGCCTACTCTTGTTAAAGGCATTCAATGATTATTATGTATAACTTTTCGTGTCATATAGTTTTCATGTTCTAATGACATAATCTGGTTTATATCAAGGATTTAATTTTGACGTTATTAACTAATTATTGTTTATTTTTTGATTCTTCACAAATGACATTGTTATTATTATTTTATTACTCTCAGGAAGAGTGTAAATTGCACCTATTTGGAATAAATATATTGAATTGAATTGAGTGCATTTGACGACATCTCAAAAATGCCTATTTACTCTCGTCTTGAAGATCCTGATATGAATCATAATATAGGTACTAGCATTTGCCCGCGACTTCTCCCGCGTGGACATAGTTTTTATGACTGTCGTTGAGGGTGAATGTTGTGCGAGCCGCAGGCGGCTCGCGAGCGTGTACATAAATTTTCTCTAGATCCCTTGAGAACTATGTCATGATAAGCTAATTAGTAAATAATGTCATTTACCATCCCCTCAACGATCTCTGTGCAAAAAATTACAACAATCCATCGTTCCGTTGTGATGTTAAAGAAATTAACCAAAAAATAGGAACTGCATCAGACTATGCTATTTTCACGGGTTAAAAGTAGTTTATGCCCATCCTCGTGACACAGGCTACATGCATGCCAAATTTCATTAGGGTTGGTCAAGGCGTTGAAGCGTGAAAAGGTAACAAACAAACATATTTTCACATTTATAATGTTAAGTAAGGATTATTGAGGTGTTTTTTTACGAATGTGATACATATATTTTCTAGAATTGAAAAAAGAGCCCGCAATTTTGAACTTTTTAGTTACTGGACCGATTGCTTTTAAAATCGATATCTGAGGGTCCCTGAGGTCCCTTATTACGAAACCGTTGTCAGAATTTAAAAAGTGTCGGCCATTTTGAACTTTTTAGTTACTGTACCGATCGCTTCCAAAATCCAAACCTGAGGGTTCCTGAGGTCCCTTATCATGAATCGTACCAATCAACACACCAATCAAACCAGAAACTAATACTAAAACTGATTGGTTTGTACAAAAAATGTTCATTGCAGCGCCCCCTGGTGATTTGTCACCATAACACCTATCTAAGAACATGCACCAATCAAATCCAAACCTGTCACTGAAAATCGCATCAAAATCGGACAAGTAGTTTTGGAGATAAATGGCAACATTGGTTTGTAAAAAAAGCTTTACTACAGCGCCCCTGGTGAGTTGCCACTGTAACTCCTATTTAAGAAGATGCATCAATCAAACCAGAACCAATCACTGAAAACCACATCAAAACTGGACTAGTAGTTTTGGAGATAAATGGCAACATTGGTTTGTACAAAAAATGTTTACTGCAGCGCAAATGGTGAGTTTTCACTCTTACACCTATCTAATAATATGCACCAATCAAACCAGGACCCATCACTAAAAACCGCATCAAAACATTACAGACGAGCAGTTTAGTTGAAAATGGCAACATTCATTTGCACAAACACCTTCTCACCCCAAACGCATATACCGTCTCCGTTCCGTCGCGGGTCAATAAAATGATCACCATTTTTAACTTTTTTTACTGGACCGATTGCTTTCAAAATCGATATCTGAAGATCCCTGAGGCATCTGATCAAGATTCCAGTATTTGATTACGCGCACCAACTAACTTAGTTTATGTAGTTAAGTTTTAAAATAAATATAATTATCTGGATTAATAAATCCTTATATTTTATTTAATTTAGAAAACTTTTATTTAGAGAAATTATTTCCGCCGTCTTAGATTTGAATCAAGCTAAAAGTTTTCAATATAACACGTTTCCAAAATGGACTAAAGTAATTAAATTATACTAACTACAATTTGTAGAATTTGAAACTCAAAACGTAGGAGGCTTGCAAGAATAAGGCAAATTATCCATTTTCCCCTCGTTGTCTGCTTTAATTCTTATGAATTATTTTATACTTTAAAGTCTCTTTTGATAACGAGTAACACAAATTAAGACACTTTTTACTATAAGAATCATTCCCAGTTTTTTTTGTGTTATATCTTTTTGTCATGCATCCGGAACTTGGTATAAAATCGAAAACGAAATTTGTTTAGAAAACAGACGCGCAAGCTAATACACCGGCCGAGTGCGAGTCAGAATATATCTGCGCACAAGTTTATCAATGACAAGTATTCATAGCAAACAAAATACAGAAACGCGAGTGTCAAATGTTTTTATTTTATTTTATTTATTCTGAACTGCTTTTGTCTTCTCAGATGATCCTCAGATGTCGATTTTGGCAGCAATCGGTCCAGTAACTAAAAAACTCAAAATGGCGGCCACTTTTATCAATTCTGACAACGGTTCAGTGGACTTCATATATCGATTTTGGAAACAATCGGTTCAGTAACTAAAAAATAAAAATGGTAGCTATTATTTTGATTCTGACAACGGATTCTTGATCAGAGACATATGAAAGGTACCTTTAAATATAGATTTACACTATTGAAGTCATTTTTCTAGGTGATGACATTTTCTTTCATTTTACTGTCAAGTATTGTTACAACCCTTGGTATTGTGATCGGTGACTAGTGGTAGTGATGTCGGCGATGACGCGATTATCAAAGGCGTTGGACGACTATATGGATTCTTAGACTGTGGTTTCTCCAAATCTATCTGTCTGTCTATCTTTCCATCTGTCCGCGGCTTAGCTCAGAGACTATTAGTACTAGAGAGCTATAATTTAGCATGGGTATACATATTAATCACGCCGACAAAGTGATACAATAAAATCTTGAATACACTTTTTAAAAATGTAAGGAATGGGGGAATTAGTTTGATTGACGTTTTCTCATCGTGTGGAGTAGAAACGACGGAGGGTTCGCTGGAATCCTTTCTCGATTCAGGGATCAGTTTGCGAAGAAAATGATATTTTTTGTTAGAGTTAAATATCCCCCTACAAGCTTAACCGCCATTTAAAGACATCTGAAAAAAAGTATAAATAGTAGGACATACGAATATAATCAATTTAAAAGGAAAATGGCTAAGTGTGCCTTCTTAGCTTAGCAGTAATAGACGAGCAACTAACGATGTGCAGTTGCATTTGTAAAAAGTTCATCGATTTTTCATACAAAATGTTCTATTACCAAGTGCAAATATAATTTTGTTTCTTAAAATAAACATAATTTTTTTTGAAAGACTAAGGAACCCTACTTTGTACGAGTCCGACTCGCACTTGGCCGGTTTCATTCATTTGACTTTTCGATCATCCTGCTGAAGATTTTACGATTTCAGTGGTTTTTGTTCTCTGTATTTAGAATTTATTTTCTGTTTTATTCTCACTCACCCAGACCCCTCCTCTCACCCCGCAAACCCCACACACACACACCCACTCACAGACACACATACTTAAAAACACAAAAAATACGTTATATATAGTTAGCTAGGAGAAACCAATTATAATTCTTTAAATGTCTAAACTAGGAATTTAGACAGGTTGGTAGGCACCTACCTACTTATTGCAAGTTGGTTACGACATGACTTATGATATGACAAATTTCACCATGAACTGGTGAATTCCTTGCGTCCGTTATGCCTGAAATAGTTTGGACACAGAATTACTACTTGAAGATCAGTGTTAGAGAGATAAAATCATCATAATGGACAGGTAAGCATAGTTGCGGAAAAATGAGCGCACGGGATTAAATTTCCCTTAACATGGGATTGAATTCCTCTCAACATGTTCATGACTCGACATCCAATTCCGCAATACGCAATGCTTTGTATGCAGGATGTAATAAAATAGGGATTGGAATGTTAAAGGAAAATTATAGATATTTAATTAAAGTAATGGAGCGAGGTTACTGCTATTTAACATTTTGAGAACAAAGGATGAAATAATTATCATTATAGTATTTTATTGCACGTATATAGTCTCATCATTAAAAATTGGAAACTTTGAAAAATATAGGTAGTTATATTTTTGTAAAGCTAGTAAAAATTTAACAATATGTATTAGCGTTTACTTTCCAGGAGATCATTTTTATCGGAATAATTATCACATTTAAAAACACTAGCCGATTCCATCATTTATGCCCCCGGGCTCGACCGAGCCTTTGGTCACCCTGAAAATAGTAATAATACCACTTGTAATTGGTTCGTGCCCCGCACTTCAAAATTCAAGAGAAGCCGCAGCTACTATGACATATAGTATTACTAAAATACATAAAAAAATCAAATCATTTAATACTTGATTAGAAATTAGAGCATTGAAGACGTTTTCCTCCTTTACAGGAGTAAAGGGACCACAATAATATTTTTTATATTCGATACAAGTGCGCGAGCTACAAGCGGCTCGCGGGGAATTATATATGTCAACCTTCCTCACAATCACTCCGTTTATTAATAAAAACCGTACGAAAATCCATTCGGCGTTCAGAAAGACGCGGCGCGCGGCGGCGGCGGCGGCGGCGGGGGATTTAGTTTCATAATAATGTGTATAGATGGAGCGGAGCGGGGAGCCTCAGTATCTAATATATAAAAATGAATCGCAAAATGTGTTGGTAAGCGCATAACTCGAGAACGGTTGGACCGATTTGGCTAATTCTTTTTTTGTCGAGTTCGTTATTGTCAGGAGAAGGTTCTTATGCAGGGTAGGGTAGGGTAGGGTAGTGTAGTGTAGGGTAGTGTAGAGTAGTGTAGAGTAGTGTAGGGTAGGGTAGTGTAGTGTAGGGTAGGGTAGGGTAGTGTAGTGTAGGGTAGTGTAGAGTAGTGTAGGGTAGGGTAGTGTAGTGTAGGGTAGAGTTGTGTAGGGTAGGGTAGTGTAGAGTAGGGTATTGTAGTGTAGGGTAGGGTAGTGTAGTGTAGGGTAGGGTAGTGTAGGGTAGGGTAGGGTAGTGTAATGTAAGGCGGTACGTAGTTCGCCGGGACAGCTAGTTGTTTAATAAAATTTATCCATATGCAGGGTGACTTTCTTTTAATTCACTAAAACGCGGCAAATTGTAGATGCTACTCATGAAACTGGACAAATTTCTCTAAGAAACCTATACAATCGGAGCAACAACTCTATACCAAGTTTCGAATTGAATTATTAATTTTAAAAATAATTGGTAAATATGGGTTTTTACTCACCATAATGGATTACGTGCCTCTGGCAATTTTTTTTTCTTAACTGTGACGTGCCTCCACGAAAATTTGCTCCTACTTTTGTATACACAACTTCTATGCAGCCACTTTGATAATGTAAATTCTGAACTTGAAAAAATTAACTGGGATTCTCTGTTTAATGATTTTTGTTTGTAGGATAGTATTGTTATATTCTGTGACATTTTTAATGACCTTATTTTTAAATTTGTTCCACGTCATGTCTTGAGATCTTCTAATTCCACCCCGAAATGGTATAAAAACCCCCTGAGAAAAATATTAAAAATTATGGAAACTGTATGAAAATCCTTCAGATTATGATAGTGACAAAATCTTAAGAAGAAGTGCTAAGAATAGAAAAGTAGAAAGTAATAAGCGGAGGAAAAAATCAAATCTCAAATATTACATAAAAAAATATATTTTCAATTAAGGAAATACCACAAACAATGTTTTACAAAATATTGCAGAGTCGGAAGGTGAAAAATATGTGATTTATTTAATTCCCATTTCCATTCAGTATTTGAACTTAACTATAACTCTTTTAACATCAATGATCCGAATCTTTCTGACTCAGCTGTTTTAGATATAAATACAATTAAAATTAATCATGAGATCGTCTTCAAATAATTAAAATCTATTAATGTTACCAAGGGCGCTGGCCCAGATAGAGTACATCCCTTATTAATAAGAAACTGTGCTTCAACATTAACTATACCATAAAAATCCTTATCTGAGAGAACAGTCCCGGACATATAAAAACGAGCCTGGTCAAGTCAATACCTAAGTGACCAGTTTCTACTGATATAGAGAAATATCGTCCAATATCCAAGTTGTGTCAGTTTGGCACAATACTTGAAAAAATGGTAACTAAACAATTTTGTAAGGCAGCGCGCTGTCACATCATCCCTAACCAACATGGATTCTGTGCTGGGCGTAGTGTAGATACTAATTTGTTAAACTTTACTGAATTAATCCTTAACGCTATGAATCATGGGTTTCAAGTAGACGCCCCGTGTATACCGATTTCGCTAAAGCTTCTGATAAAATTTCTCATAATACACTCTTATACAAATTGTTACAACTCGGTATACACGGCGACCTCATCATCATCTTAACAGCTCATATACGTCCCCACCGAGGGGCTCGAGCCTACCCTGAATTAGGGCGATCAGGCCTTAGTCGACCACGCGGGCCCGGTGCGGGTTGGTTAACTTCACACACAACCTTCGAGTTTCATCGCAGGCGTGTGCAGGTTTCCTCACGATGTTTTCCTTCACCGTTAAAGCAATCGGTAAGTATGTACGTAAGTTTTTGAAAAACTCATTGGTACGGCGATCTAATTTGTTGGATTGAATGTTATATTAGAAACAGGAGTCAAGCAAATGTGTTACGAGGTTTTCGGTCTCAATATAAAATTATTAGTTCTGGAGTGCCGCAGGGCTCCCATTTAGGGCCTTTATTGTTTATTATGTATGTTAACATATGACATCACAAATAACTAGTCGATATTGTATGCAGATGAGACAAAAATGTTGAGAATAGTTTCAGATAATAGCGACTGTAATTTATTACAGCAAGATTTTTCTAGATTCGAAAGTTTTTGTCATGATAAAATCCATTTCGTAACCCTGATACTTGTTTTGTTATAAGTTTTTTTAGAAAGTTGCACATAATCCCATTTGAATATACTTTATGTGATAAAAGTCTTACTAGAGTTGATACTATCAGGAACTTAGGTGTTCAAATGGATTCCAAACTATCGTTTATTCCTCATATAGATAAGATTTTAGATAAAGCTTATAGACAATTGGGACTCATACCTCGAGTAGGTAAACCCTTCTAGAATGTTTTCACATATAAACTCCTATATAACAGTTACGTGCGCAGTTGCTAAGAATTTGCGTGTGCTGTATGGAGTCCGCATTATAACATTCATATTTACAGAATAGAAAAGTTGAAACGTAAATTTCTAAAATATCTGAATTACAGAACTGGTTCAGGATATTGTGAATACAAGACTTCATTCATGAGGCATAAAATTACAACGCTCAAATCACGTTGTCATTATATTGATGCAGCTACCCTGTTATACAAAATATTAAATAACCATTTAGATGTATTTCTGTCATGGTCCCCCGCAGACAACAAAGATCTTGTCGTAAAAAGCCTAATTTTCTGTTCCTACACTTAGAACATGTTATGCCAATAATTCATTTATTCGTAGAGCCTGTGCATTAAATAATGATAAGTTATTGAATGTGGATCTGTTTAACTGTACCTAACAGCGGTTTAAACAAGACGCTATCGCTTTGCTTTCCACTGATAGTGGAAAGTGAAATAGGCACTCCAGAGTCTCATGGGGAAAGGGAACAGTTTGAAGTAAGCAACCTACCATTCCATTTGACAATTTTCATATTAATGCGATCTTTTTTCCTTGATCCATGGGATTCAGGTGTGCCTCTACTTATTTGCTCCTATGTATATGTACTTAATTATTTTTCTCCACTGAATTCTTAAGATTTAATTGGGAGAACCGTAGTTCTAAATTTAACAATTCATTTAATTAAGTACATATGTGACTGATGTGTTCTTGAATGAAATAAAATGAAAAAAAAATTACTTCGATAGTATTTTCCTCGAAGAAGGCTGTTTTTTTAATGAAAATTTGAGTGCATTTGGCGTTTGTTCAGTTTTAAGAGAAAAAAAATATAAAAAAGTCAGCAAAACTCTGATAAATTATAGATCAGATAGAACTTCACGTAAATTCAATGTGATGCCAATCAAAACCACTCCAAACCTGTACGTACACCGTACACGCATACATAGAAATAAAAACCACTCCAGAATACTCGATAGTATTTGTTAAGATGTCGTCGAAGACACGCACACCCATAACCCACCGATACCGCACACATGTGTCACAAAGTGGCTCCAGCCTGACAGTTCGCAGCTATCTGAACTTTTATTTGATCCTAGAAGCAAATGAAGTAATTCCGTATAAAACGGAGATGACCTTTTCCCCCATGAATAAAATTAATACATGAACAGATTAGTACGAGTAGGTGCCTACGAGTAACTACTACGCAAAAAGCTTTTAGCAATGTTTGTAAATTATAAAAGAGACAATTTTCATTGGTCCTTTATAAATGTTCTTGTGGATTGAAAGGAAGCTTGTAACTTTATACATATTAGATACTAGCTGTTTCCCGCGGCTTCACCCGCGTGGACCACGTTTCTATGACTCTTCGAGGGTGCGCAGTGCGCGAGCCGCAAGCGGCTCGCGAGCGTGGTAAAAGGTAGCTTGTGTTTTAATCCAGGTCCTAATCTGTCTACCTACCAAATTTCAGCCAAATCCGTTCTGTAGTTTTTGCGGGAAAGCGTAACAGACAGACAGAGTTACTTTCGAATTTATAATATACTAGCTATTTCCCGCGGTTTCACCCGCGTGGACAACGTTTCTATGACTTTTCGAGGACGCGCAGTGCGCGAGCCGCAAGCGGCTCGCGAGCGTGGTAAAAAGTAGCCTATGTCTGAATCCAGGTCCTAATCTGTCTACCTACCAAATTTCAGCCAAATCCGTTCAGTAGTTTTTGCGGGAAAGCGTAACAGACAGACAGAGTTACTTTCACATTTAAATATTAGTAGGGATATATATATAAGTAGGGATTTTATGTTAGTAAATGCACTATACAGGGTGTTAGATATAATATTTAACTTTTTTGAGAAGGGGGTGGGGTGCTTCTTCTTATAAATCTGATCAACATTTTTTAACTATTTTACTGAAATCGCAAATATTTTTTATTCACAATTGGTAAGCCCTCGATGAGGTGTTCGTTTACTTTTTATGGGAACCCCAAATTTTTTTGAGATTTTAACACAGTTTTCCCCCGTCAATAGCCTGTATACAGAAAAATTTTAAACTCCTACCAAAAAATACAGTGGCTTCAACAAAACTGATCAATTTTCTCCAAGGAACCGTAAAATTCTTAAATATGATTGTCTTTTTATTGCCTTACAAAGCGGCCAACGCAAGCTGATATAAGTATGAGAAGTCAAATTTTTAGAGAACTCGACCGTTTTGTTGAGGAAAGTAGTTCAATTTAATGAGTAGCAGCCAGTGCGAACTTGTGGCAGGGTCCACTAATACTCCTGCATATCTAATGTACTTACTTCATATTCAGAAAGTAGATGGAAAGATAATGAAAGTAGAGCCCTTCCTATTAAACTTTCTAATGAACGCCTACCCGTGGCTCGCGCTGGACGGGACGGGATATATGAGACCAATACTCGTATCCACCCGGTACGAGTACACAATTTAATTTGTACTTTGATATTTTAAGATACTGGTGTGGGTACCTAGACAGGGATTTTATATACCTACTATTTTTAGGAAAACTCCGTTGTTTAAGAGATGTGCTCACTAAGGTTTAGTCGAGATCAGTTTACCACCCTTTAGATGAATCTAAATTTAGTTATAGCATAGCCTTGTGGAAACAGTTTTCAGTACAACGTGAAATTCACCTTTATTTTACAAAATAAATAGCCATTCGTACAATGGTACGCCTTTCCCGTGGGAGTCATGTAGAGAGCATTTTAAGGACTTAGGCTTATTAAGTAAGTATATTAATGAAATTGAACTCAGTTTTAAGTTGATTTTTAAGTTGGTCTCCTGGCACACTGGCACACTGGTCGATGATACACCTGGGTGTTATAAGAAAAAAAAATCTGATTAATAAATAACCTAATAAGGTTTTTTAACTTGTTATTTGTAAACAATATTTCGATCAACTACCTAGTGCGATAAAGAGTATGTAGACCTGGAACGTAAATGTGCCTTACATCCTTCAATGATTAAGTCCTATGATGAAAACTCTAAGGATTAAATGTATTGATGGACATTATGGGTTTTCATCTGATCTAAAGGTTTATTTAAATATCTATTCGTAACTAAGCGTCCTATGATTGCTGGCGCACGCAGGTTAACTAACCATGAGCACGGCCATTGGCTGGATGGGGTTGTCTGTTTCTCCAGCTGCAGTCGGGACCCGTGACGGTCCAACAAAGCATTAAACGTTTGGTTATTCCTTATAGTTTTCTATGCAATAATATGGTCATCTTTTATCCTTGCTAGATGGCAAACCCAGCGAAGACGGTCTGAGTTTGCTTTGTCCAAAATATTAGTCTCGGACACCAGGTCTTCAAATTCAGTGATTTACCAAAATATTAGTCTCGGACACCAGGTCTTCAAATTCAGTGATTTTCCAAAATATTAGTCTCGGACACCAGGTCTTCAAATTCAGTGATTTTCCAAAATATTAGTCTCGGACACCAGGTCTTCAAATTCAATGATTTTCCAAAATATTAGTCTCGGACACCAGGTCTTCAAATTCAGTGATTTTCCAAAATTTTCCAGCTCCCATCCTCCCATCTAATTGGTCCCAGGGTATTGTGTTTTTTTCTTTCTTTCTGACAGTAAGATTTTGTTCTTCACTGTTATCAAAGATTCGCGCCCGTACATCAAGTTTGGCCTAATAATAGTTTTGTAGTTGAGTAATATCCAAAAAAACCAAGCACCACGTTTACAAACCCAAAACAGCTTTATAAAACCGTGAAATACAGCCGCGGGTACCAACAGAATACCAGCGCTTCGCCTCCGAGCCTAGCATATGCTGAGTTGGGGCCCTGTGGTTGCAGTGGCACCTCATTAATATATGTAATTATTATTATTTTATATTTACCTCAACTTTTGTTACGTATTATATATTTTGGTGTGGTGTTACTGAAACCAATAAACGTATTTCTTTCTTTCTTTAAATATATACGAGTAAGAACTGCTGCGATCTAATATCTCTACATTTTTGTATCGCGCCATTTTTATAGCTGTTCTAAACCGTATGTCAATTTAAACGTAAATTTTGAATTTAAATTAATTTGAATTTGATTTTTAGAACAGAATGTTGTCTGAAACCATTTAGAGACTTCCTGCGTTCGACACTCACCCAGGACAGAGGTCTTTTCATTGTTTGATATGAATAGTTACATTTCAAAGAGCAGCTACAAATATGAACTCAATTCTTCTTCTATTCCAATAATAAGCCAGTCGACACAGCAGAGTAGAAAGTAACTAAAAGATAAAAAGTTATTTTATTTGTTTTTATAATACCATTGAGTTCAACCCCCAGACGATCGTAAGGATCGTTACATTTGGTGGAGGCTCCGCTCCCGCCGTTGTAAGGTCTGTTTCAGGAAGGAGACGTGGCGGCGCAAGTTCCACAGAAAGTAATAGCGAGTAAGACCGAATAACGATTTCTATTGAAAAAACCCGCGAAAAGAGGTGGTCCAAAAGACAAGTCAGAAAGTTCCAAGTTTCTATAAAATGGCGGTTTTCTTACAATTTACTTAGAACATCGCCATAATTGAAAATTAGAGAGAGATCGCCTATGAGAGGAGGAGAAATGCTGTTTTATCCTTATCGACTTTGGACGTCATAGCTTGTCAAGGTCTGTTACGTCAAGATTATTTATTTTTTGTAAGTAATTATCCAGGTTCGGAGTTGATTTCCCAAAGAAATCAGTCGGAAACCGAAATTTCAGAAAAATTATCCCCAAAACAGCGTTTCAATATCAAAAAAAGACGTGTGGCACTCGGGGACTGCCGCAGTAAAGCTATTGGATAGCATTTTTTATCAACTTATGCAATTATAATTTTTATTTATTTTTATTTATGCAGTATTTACCAGTACCATATAGTTCTTGGGGCGCGTGATGTTTATGTAATAAACTAACACTAAGAAAGTTAAGAAAGTTAAATCATCATCGTCATCGTCATCAACCACCATCGCGACCACAATCACGACCACCATCGCGACCACCATCATGACCACCATCGCGACCACCATCGCGACCAACATCGCGACCACCATCGTGACCACCTTCGCCACCACCATCATGACCACCTTCGCCACCACCATTGCGACCACTATCGCCACCCCACCATCGCCACCACCATCACGATCACCATCACGACCACCATTACGACCACCATCACGACCACCATCATGACCACTATCGCGACCAACATCGCCACCACCATCACGATCACCATCACGAACACAATTACGACCACCATCACGACCACCATCACGACCACCATCATGACCACCATCACGACCACCATCACGGCCACCATCATGACCACCATCACGACCACCATCACGACCACCACCACGACCACCATCACGACCACCATAACGACCAACATCACGACCACTATCACGACCACCATCGTGACCACCATCGCGACCACCATTGCGACCACCATCGCGACCACCATCACCACCACCATCACCATCATCATGATGGATAGATAGATGGCAATGTAAGTTTTTTAGAACTCAATTTTTTTTTGGGGTGTCCGGTTTTTTTCGTTACGAAATTTCTTGATTCGGTCCCCTTCAAGCCTACGATAAAAGCTATACAATAGCTTAAAAATATTAGAAAAGTATAGAGATAGATTGGCTTATAATAAGGAGCAGCTAGGTCGCTGTAATATTATGCCGGTCGATGTGAATATCTTGGATGAAATTCTTGTGCATTGTCCCGCATACAGGGTTTCCCCAGATCGTTAATCCAATATAGCAGTTATGCTTCTCCAGTTGTTTTAGTCAAAAAACCGGATAACTCTTGGATATTTTGTATAAATCTTATAAGCAGTTACATAAGAAGATCATTGCGGATCTCAATCCTATCCCGGTTATAGATGACATTGTATCGCATCTGTCTGGTGCTTATTACTTCGCGGATTTAGATTTTAACTCAGGTTATTGTCAGACTATGTTAGGAGAAGGAAGACTCACGACCGCGTTTATTACTCCCTCGGGGTTATATGAGTTTAACGTCGTACCTTTTGGCTTAAAAACGAGTCAGGAAGCTTTCAGAGAAAAATAAATAAGGTAATAAGAGATTTAAGGTATAAAATAATGTCATTGTATGTGGTAAAACTTTTCCGGAATTTTTGTCAGACTTGAAGAAAATTTTAAACCGATTTCGAGAGGGTAATCTCACATAGAAACCATAAAGTGTAGTTTTGGGTATGAGGAGATTACTGTTTTGGGATATCATATTTGAGGCAAGGGAATTAAGCCCGATGAGAAAAAAAAATTACCCCCTAAGTCGGCTAAAGATATAAAACGATTTTAAGGATTATTTTCATATTAAAGGAAGTTTGTAGATAACTTTGCCGAAATAATTTTACCTTAAACTAACTCAAGAAGAATACGAAGTTTGTTTGAGAGCAACCTCAGCAGGAAGCGTTTAGAAGGATTAAGGAAGCTATGTTTAATCCACCGATCTTAGCTTATTTGTTGGGTGATCCAGATTTAACAACTAGGCTGTTTATAGACGCGTCGGATGGTGCGTTAGTAGCATGTCTAATGCAGAGAAAGGAAGAGTTAAAGCCAGTTTTATATGCTTCGCGAAAATTATCAGAGGCAGAAAAGAAATATTCCACTATGGAAAAAGAGCAACCTAAGCAAGATTTGATTTGGGCGATGAAGTATTTTAGGCATTATCTTTGGGGTTTCACTTTTTAAGTTGTTACTGATCATAAGGCTTTCGCTGACAGGCAAACGTGTGGTCTTGTACAATTGTCCATAGAATTTCTCAACTTCTTCGAGAAACTCAGTCTTAGACGATATGATCCTGCCATCCTCAGTCTTCAGCTTGGTCAGTTGGTTTTGTCCAACAGACAGATCTCTCGCGAACACTTTTGAGCCTTTGTTGTACTCAATCGCCTCTTTAGTGCAGTTGTATTATGTTGGCGTAAATCGCGAATTAGAGATTTGCCTGTTTAGTTGCCGATACTGAGTAGCGTCTTCAGAGGACTGCAAAACCAATCTGTGTCTTTCTTCCATGAGTTTAAATTGCTGGTGAAGTCAGAGATTTTTTTGGTTCTGTTTGAATGGCAAGTTTTAAAATCTTAGACCCGACCGTTTGGATAATTTCCATGAACCTGTAATTATAACCGTCCACATTTTCGCAGTCTCCTAGGCATTCGAAATGATTATTGAATTACCATCAGGTGAGATATAGTCAAACGCACTCAAATTTTTAATAGTAAAAAAAAGATTGTGCAACTTGAGCTGAAAGCTCTCGGGGTTTTAAAACTGGATGGACGCTGGTCGGAGCGTAGACTTCATCAGTCGACATCTTTCTAGCTTGGTCTTTAGAGTCAATGTGCCTCTTACTGTAACGGATTTATATGTATAAATAAATATCTATAGGTATTACAGTGAGTCTTGATATACTAAGAGGGAACTGTCTATTGGAAAAAACATAACTAAGTTTTATTCAGTCGGGTGAAGATTAACCTCGAGTCGAGTGAATAGACAGTTGTTAAAACAAATTAGCTCAGGGATTATTTCCGAGAAGCCAGGCTGGCGCATTGTCGGTCGTCATTCGCACCACGCGGAGCGCACGTTATAACAGATTATCTAAGGTAACTAGGAGTGTTTACCGCCAAAACTGAGGCCAAAGAGATAGAGGCGTCGCCCTGTCTGGGTCGTGGCAGCAACCGACGGTCGCGCAGGTTTGCCACGAGGTCGGATGCATGTGTGCAGCGGCCCGCGCGCCGCCGAGACTGTATCTGTGTGAAAGCTTATAAAACCACGGACACGCCGACGCTGGGCACTCAGTTGAACAGACCACCACAGGAGAAGGACGTACTCGAGGAACAGCTGCCGCACGCCCCGGGCAAGTGTCACGCCAAGTACTTATTTGTCCGCGAATTAAATTAGGAATCTCACTTTATATTGTAAGTTTAGAATAGAATTTAGTGTGGCTGAAATCCTAGATATTTGCCTTCGAAAGTTCGGGCTCCTCCTACCTGGGATCAAGCCATTGTTTAGTGCAGTTAGGAAGTGAGGTACAGTGGGCAATCGAGCTGGGATCTAGGAATTGAAACAAGATGCCAGGTCGGTTGCTAGCTGAAGGTTTCGTCAGGTGACCAGGTTGGTAGTTCATGTTTTCAGGAAGGCTAGTTGATTTAATTCACGTGGATACGTAACCGTGACAACGAAGCGTGGGTTTATCAATGCAAGTGCCGAAAGCAAGCTGACAGGAGGGCTTGCCTGGCTAGCGACCCAAGTTTGGTTATGGCCGGAACATCCTGACTGTACCATTTTACGACCTACCGTCATGAGGACCACGGGTTGGACATGCGTTAGCGCGCTCATGTACGGAGCCACCGTATTTGGGACAGGCCTTAACTATCCAAATCCCATCCAAACACACTGTTTAGGAGGTGCAGCGAAGCGGCAGACCTGGTCTGTCGTGGCAGCGGCATTTCTTATTCAGGGCAGGTACACTTTAGAAGTAGGGAACTAGGACACAAGTGAGCTTTAGGTACGCACCACACCATGACACACTACACCTAATTGGGTTCATCTCGAAGGCACGGTTGGTTTAGTACCCCGGGGGAAAGACGAATAAAGCCGCCACGAGGTGTAACCATTTGTTGAAACATGGACATCAAAATAAAATTTAGTTCTCGTAATACTTAGCTATCTCGCTAGGATAGGGAAAAACTAGGGCTGAGTTAGTGGGAATGCGATCTGTAGGAAATCTAGTAAATAAATCGATTACTAGGGAATAGCGAATTAGGTTTTGGAATAAACGTTAGTTGGAAAGAAATGCGAGTCGTATTAGTGAATAAGTAGTAGGTAGATCTAAGCTATGCCCACGTTTTATTGAATTACGAACTGCCTTCACTGCAAGTGCCACGCGGCATCATAAGTTTTAGGGTACCGTGAACACGAGGTCCACTCAGTTCACTAATTTCATTCGGGATAGTATGGCGCTATGCTGTCGGGGGAAGGCCTATTTCTTACTTGAAATGACTGTTTACCAAGCTACATGCAATTTGGGCTAGTTACGTAGTTTAGTGGTTCATAGATATGAACAACTGCTAATTTTACCAAATTTCAGCTAAATCTGTCCACACGTTTGTAGGAAAAATGTAATGGACTAACAAACAAACTATAGGCGTTCGAGCTTCGCCAATTCTGATACTAATGTTACTATAGATAGGTAGGTCCTTTCTGTAGCTTATCACAAGCATGCCTTGGTAGAATTTCACCCGAATCGGACCGAGCGTTTAGGAACGTATTGGGCAAACAAACAAATAGTTTAGGCGTTCGCGCCTTACTACTAGAGTGATTATAGTAAGACCGATTATGACGTAGGTATGCCGTCCCATCTTGGTGGTAACCATAGCTAGGGTCAGTTAATATGTGCTAGATTTAGAAACTAAATCTATTCTACGGTTTTTGATTATTATGGACGGGTGTTCATGGTGTCCGCGTTCTGTCGGTTCCTATTGCATCCTGAACTAGCGTCTCGACCAAACACTTGGCTTACACGCCTTTTCGCTCTGGCCTAATTGTGATGCTGCAACTATGATTCGCGTGGGTGTCACAATGAGTTGCGACTTGTGTTGGTTCATTGTTCCTTGCGCTTGGCCAACCTACTGAATTGTCAGTACTTTCGCCCTTTATCAAGGGTCTACTACGTCTAAAGACAGATCTTTAACACTATGTATTATTTTGGAGCCGGCGGCACGGTGGATATTGTGTCCATTTCGCCTTAGCTATATTGACCGTAGGTCTTTATACCGTTATATATAACTGTATGACACAGTTCCAGGTCTAAGAACCATATTAGTAGATAACCTACTTACTTCACATTCCGTGGTGCTCCTCTCACAGGTTGAGCAACGTAAAAGGCGGAATAACTACTTTGTATTAGTACCTAGTGCTAATATGTATTCGCGATCAGTCGCTATCCGAAGGTATCAAACCTACCTGACGAATAGGGATGGACAGACTATGGCTGTAAAGACTCAGTCATAGTTCACACTATACACGTATGATAGGCGCCTCACAAGCGTTTTATATACACTAGCTTTGGGATTCTGGGTGGTACACGGCTTAGTACACTATACAATGTCGTGTAGCTTAATTAAATTACACTTGAAGCCGGGTGGACGCCTAGTAGATTAGAGGTTGAAGGCAGACAGTAGCTGGCGTGGCTCACCTTAGCTTTAAATACTTGTTTTGAGCTAAAATCGCTCGTTCACTTATTTTGCATTAGCTGTATATTGTTTTAATCACCAAAATAATGTAGTACTGACGTCAGTTATGTATTACGTAATTCCGAGCACTGGGGGCACCTTTCCTAATTTTGGGGGGGCCCAAAATAGGGACCAATCACAGTAGGGAAACTAGGGTTCCGCGCGAAATACTTCAAAATTACAGGTTAGACTACATCGCTCGTCCAAACACAACGTAATAGATTAATCTCTTTAAGATAACTTGTCATTCACCTTCAAAAAGATTTTGAGTTGCTGCGATCACAGATTAGGGTTCTTTAGACGATCTGGCCAAACGTTTAATCGTATTTTAAAATGCAATAAAAATCAAGTATAGTTACATATTTCTTATAGGTAGATAGTAACAGGTTGTATGTACGTACGCATATTATAGGTAGGTTTAGTTAGCTATTTATATTTATATATGTATTTACGGGGAAGGGTGTTACATTACCATCCGGTGATCGCTTCCTGTTTTGACTGAATTGATCACAGAGACATCATTGAATATTTGCTTCCTTGTTGACAAGATGAAGTCTATCTCATTCTTCTTTACGCCATTGGGATACAACCATGTCCACTTCCGCTGTTTTGACTTTTTGAAGAAGAAGTTCATCATAAATAGGCTCGCCTTTTCCATAAACTCGGCCAGCATCTGGCCACATACATTTCTTACTCCGTATCCAAATTGTCCCACTCTCAGCTCACCATCGCTTCGTTTGCCCAGTTTCGCGTTAAAGTCCCCCATAACAATGGTAAAATGGGTCATGGTGCTATGTAAGGCTGTAGAGATGTCCTCATACTAGTCTCTACCACGTCGTCGGAGTGTTCCGTAGTCGACGAGTATACCTGTATGACCTTCATCGAATACCGTTTGGTGATTAGGAGTATAAGGTATGCTACCCTTGTCGAAACGCTCACGATCTGGACCATATTGTTAATCAGGGACTTGTGGACGAGAAATCCGACACCACCCTGGGACTGTTGGTCGCCCTTCCGAAAATTGAGCAGGTTTCCGGATTTAAGGATCATGGTGTCCTCTCCCTTTTTTCGGACTTCACATAAACCTACGAAATCCCACCGTAACCTGCTCAATACTTCTTCGATTTCTGTAAGCTTCTTGTCAGTCCGCAGTGTACGCGTGTTGAAAGTTGCCAGGACCATAGGTCGTTGGGTTTGGTAACCTGGCATCTGCCTGGGATTTTTCGCACCCCCGCCCCGCCGTTACCATGACTGCTACCGGAGCCAGGAATAGCGGGTCCGCCGGGGACTAGGAGCCGTTTTCTGGACGTGTTATTCATAATCAGGTTTTGCCGTAATCGCCACGCTTGGCAGGCGGGTTGGCAATCGCAGTGTGGTTGCAGGTGTGTTGCAATGGACGGAAAGGACGCTGCTGCCCATCCTCCGGTTTTTAGTCGACTCTTATGACCCCCATTGAATGAGATGGGCCTATTCTTAGCCGGGACGGATACGTCCATTTCCGCCACATACCTGTTTATATTGTTTTGTATGTCTTTTACGCCTGGAAATACTTTTTTGCTTACCTGTACTAATGATTCATTCATTCAAAGACAACTAAACTAAAACTCTATTAAAAGTTTAATTTTTAATACTTATAGATAGTTACTAGATAGTTACCTACTTATAGAAAAAAATATTCATATACAAATCACATACGCTCATCTAGCCCTTAACTATGTTTCCCCGTACTAAGGGTTGTAAATAGGTAAAAAGTAAAGAAAATATTAAAACGACCGATACGTACTGAAAACAGCATGCAAACTTCTACATGAGGCAGTGCAGAACATTTTATGCATTTCTTTTGTGGTGTAACCACAAGGTCATCATTGGTTGAAATGTTTTAGGTAAAAGTGCTTAATTTTGTTGGAAACAAATTCTTACGTTCTGTAGTTCTGATCTACTTTTCATTCAATTTCGAGATTTTTTGGAAAACTGAATGTTAAAATAAAAAAAATATATTTGAAAAATATCGACAACACGAAACCTAAAATAAATAATCATATTTTTATATAACTATTGATTTTCATTTAAGTTTTTCACTTACACATGGTGGTATAGCCGGTTCGGATTTTTGAAATTAGTGGACTGTATTTTGCGGAGCGGGATGATATATCGCGGATGAAATATTGCGGCTATGTGTGTTCAGTAAGGAGTTAAAGATAAGGAGAAAAAGGAGAGGAACTCACCATGCACGAAGTAAAAGCGGCACGTGGTTAGCCAGCGCTGGCTCAAATTCTCCTCTTCCAGCTGCAACTCCTTGCGGCAGGTACTTTGCTTAGTACTTCAAATTACACTGATGCACACACGGATTATTATATGGTCTTTCACAGCGGTTGGATATTAAAATTATTTTTATTAGCGGAGCGACACGCGTTCATTTGCAATGTCATAGCGGAAGACATCTTGTTCTTGTTTAGTTCTTGATTTTGACACCACCAAGACACGGCGTCGATGTATCCTTTCTCACTCGATGCGCTATATTTGATGCGTGAGTGGGAAAGGGAGAGGAATATTACAGGATATCGAAGGTTGAACACACATAACATAACGCGCGAGTTTTAAATATGATTACGGCGTAAACATCCTCCCGGTTTTGATAATACATGGTATTATCAAAGAAAGCGGTTACAAAACAATATATAAAATTAAAGTAAAAAGTCAATAAGAGAGATAAGACATTATTACTACCTACCTATAAATCATATTAAAGTTAAGGAATTTATAATTAAGAAATTATTGAGAAGTAATGGGCAAAGTTTTACGATAGGACGTTTAAAAGAAGTAGTCGCGGTCTTAACTAAAGCAACACGAACTCTACCATCTTTACCCGGGTAAACCTCTTGTATAATGCCTAACGGCCAGCGAAGCGGGGGAACATCATCTTGATGTATCAATACGACAACACCTGGCTTAACGTTATCAGTATTAGTAAGCCATTTATGTCTTATTTGTAAGGAATTAAGATATTCTAAACGCCATCTTTTCCAGTAGCTACTAACCATCTGATCGAGAAGCTCTTTGCGATGACGCAGGGTCTTCGTTCCTTCAGAAACGGGCGTGACAGGTAGGTAAGTTAATAGGGAAGCCATAATAAAATGTGCGGGAGTAAGAGGCTCTGGATAGGGGTCCTCTGATAAAATACAAAGCAGTTTTGAGTTAATAATCGAGAATGCGAATATATTATCAATTTTTGTACGAGCACTATAAGTCTCATTAATCAGTCGAACAAGCTTCGACATCATTACTGCGGCACATAACTCGAGCCGTGCCAACGAAACTACTTTGACAGGAGCCACTTTAGATTTCGCGCATATAAGATTGACACGAACGTTTCCTTCGCTATCGGTGACGTGAAGATACACTACACAACCGTATGCTTTCATACTTGCGTCTGCGAATGCGACTATGTTTGTGCTACAACCAGTGGCAACACCTAAGTGCCGCGGGATTTTACAAGCGGTGAGAAGAGGCAACTGCTCATTAAATTGTTGAAACAAAGAAAGTATATTGTCAGGTATGGGATCGTCCCAACCGACTTTGAGTAGCCATAACTCTTTGATTAGAAGTTTAGCGAATAGTATGACAGGAGCGGCAAAACCAAGAACGTCCCATAATCGAGCGATGGTTGAGAGAATTGTTCTCTTGGTAAAAGTTTCCTTAGCAGGAAAAGCGGAAAAAGTAAATATATCCTGAGCGGGTAGCCATTTTAGGCCTAAAACTTTCATATTTTCGCTATCCGAGAACTCAATAGAAGCGCGATTTGACTGCGGTACAGAGTCGAGCAACTCAGGTGAGTTACTAGCCCACTTAGTTAAATGAAAACCCCCTGATTTAAATAATTCGATAAGTTCTCGCGAAAGAGATTTTCCCTCGTCTACAGTAGGTACGGAGGTAGTCAAATCGTCCATATATAATTCATGAGAGGCCACATCAGCGGCGTGCGGGAACCGGTCACGTTCATCTGATGCTAACTGTCGCACAGTGCGCATAGCTAAGAAAGGACTACATTTTAGACCAAACGCAACACGATTAAAATGATATTCGCGCATGGGTTGCAAAGGGTCAAAACGGAATAAAATCTTTTGATATTTGCGGTGTTCAGGTTTTAGAAGAATCCTGAGATACATCTGTTTTATATCAGCGGATAACGCTATCTCAAATAAGCGGAAATTTAATAACAGGACAAATATATCTGCTTGAAGATTTGGTCCTGTATGGAGAATATCATTAAGTGAAATGCCATTGTGGCATTTAGCACTAGCGTCGAGTACAATACGAGTCTTCGTAGTCTCTTTGTCGCGTCGCACGACGGCGTGATGCGGTATAAAATATCCTTGCGAGTAGTCCTCACGGTCGGGCGGCACCTCGGAGAGATAACCATTTTCTATGTAGTCCCGAACTACCTCGTTATAGCTGGTACGCAGCTCGGGATCCTGTAGCTTGCGCTCCAACGACAGTAGCCGGCGGACAGCGGTCGAGTGGGAGTCACCCAGTTGGAGGAGTTCCGAGTTCGGAAGGATCTCCACAGAACGGCAAAGCGGTGCAGTATCGGCCCGTCGTGTCACGTGACACAGTGGCAGCATACATTTCCTCACACTGACTTTCCTTGGGGCTAAGAAACTGCTTAGCAGGCATTTCTTCCATTAACCAAAACTTAGTTAAAGTTTTATCAAGCTGCAAGCTATCGAAGCGGTCGTGCGTTTCTACACCTTCCGAACAGGTGAAGAAAGTAGCGGAATTCATATTTTTACATTTAGAAGTGGTGTTATTTTTATTAAAGTTAGAAGTGGTAGGTGCGTCGCCCATCAAAACATAACCAAATACGGTTTCAATAGCAGCGGGAGGGGGGGGTGCAACGACCTTGCCACCTAGCAATAGATGCGGAAACAGCTGAGCGCCGAGTATCAATTCGACCTCACCTGGGATGTGCCAAAAGGGATCGGCGAGCGGTAAGTTAACTAAATGTCGCACTATCGTAGTGTCAACATATTCAGATGGCATGCGGTCGGTTATATTATCTACAACCAAAGCGGTTATATTATAAGAATATTTCTTATTTTTAGCGGTCACAAGGAGCTGAACGTATCCGCGAACTGTTTGTGAAGCGGAGCCGATGCCCTTGATAAATGAATTGGAAAGCGAAATAGGTTTAAGTTTAAGCTGTTCACAGCATGCGGACGTAATCAAATTATTTTGCGAAGCATTATCAATTAAACATCGCACGGAAATATTTTGTTTGTCATTATTTGAAATATTTACTTGCGCGGTTGAAAGGAGCACAGTCGAGTTTCGTAAAGGCCCCGTACCAAGAAATTGCGTTTCATTAGATCGCGCGTGAGCGCATAGCGACACATTGACTGATGAGCTCTCCGTGGGCTTATCAGAAGCCTGCGCGGGCGAGTGAGGCGACGGTATCGCGTTACTTACGGCGGTCGCGTTCGTAGAGAGTACAGGGGCGCGGGCCCGCTGCGCTTGCTGTGACGCGGTGCTGTCTGGAGGCACGGCAGTGCCCCAAGTTGTGCAGCCAAGTTGTGCATTATTATCATTATTTAAATGTTATAAAGTGTGATGCGGCTTTTTACATGACTTACAAGCGTATTTTGAATTACAATTGGAAGCGGTGTGAGATAAACTTAAGCAGTTTACACATCCTCGTTTCGATTTAACAAACTCGAAACGACCTCTGGCGGGAAGCGCTTTAAACGCGGGACATCTATACAATTGTTGATGGTCGACATTGTTACACATTAAACAGGGTTCAAAACCTTCGCCATCATTAGCGAGAAAAGTCTGAGATTGGTAGGTACCACGCGAGCGACTTTGTTTCGTATTACTATTAGGGTGGTGTTCCACTGTGCGTTTTGATTGCGAAGACGTAGGAGCGGTGCGGTCTTATATTTTTACCTGACTTTTAGTAAAATCAATGAAATCCTTATAAGAAGGAATCTCTTTTTCTCTTATAAAAGTCTCAAAGGCATGAGCGGTAGCTGAGTCAATTTTACGTAGTGCCATGTTGAGCAAAATAAAATCTTTTAAGTCGTCAATCTTCAAAAGTTTTAAAGCCGAAACAGCAGCGTCGAAAGTTTCAACAAATGAATTTAACGAGGTGGAATTATTTGTTGCGGATTTAATATTAAATAATATGGACATGTAGTGACACCCTAAAGCCCTTTTATCTTGATATTTTTGAACCAAATTTTCCCAAGTTGACAAATAATTTTCACCTGAGGGAATGATACCAGCGATTATTTTTAAAGCGGAACCCGTTAATTTACCGGTCAAATATTGAATCCTTTGAGAGTCGGTTAAATTTTGATTCAAGTGTATATTCGCCTTAAATGATTCATAAAAAACAGGCCAATTTTCAATTCTTCCATCGAACGAAGGGATATTAATTGGTGGAAGTTTAACGAGTGGGAACTCGCCCTTACTTTCGCACGTGTTCGATTTTGTTTTGGTGATGTTACCTATTAAGCGAGACCGAACTCTTTGGATTCTTGCGTAAATGTCCTCGAAAGCATTAAGCGGCATGTAATTTGGTTTATAGTTAGAATTAATTTGAAAGCCTAACTCATTAATGGAGTCTAAATTTGAAATGTATTCTTGACGTATAATTGCTAACGTCTCAGATTCTGCCATAAATGTCTCTGTGGAACGAAGATCCGTAGCCGTGATAGGTATTTTCTGAGCAGTGTCATTAAGACAAGTTAAGCTGGCGAATATTGCACTGTTTTTAGCCTCTAACATGGATAATTTAGCTTCCATTGTGAAAGGCTGCCGTTATTGTTCGTAAATAATGAAAGTACCTATACGCAGTACTAGGCAGATAATATTTATGTAGGTACACACGCAATTGGTATGGCCCACTGATACAGATATCGTAACGAGACGTAGGTCAGTTATGAGTTATGCGGGTACTCGTATAAATTTATAAGTATGTATGGATGCGGAACGAAATATAGGTATTTACCTAAATATAATAAGCGGCTAACTGGGTATTATTTTCAACGCGATCAGCGTGTGAAAATTGATTAAGTATTAAGTAATTGCGGGTATTAAGTAATACAATGAGATTGCGGGAAGATTACGTGTAAACTATCAGAGTTTAACACCAATAAAATATAGTTGGAAGCGGGAAGATTACGTGTAAACTATCAGAGTTTAACACCAATAAAATATAGTTATCCGGCTCGAAGTCCGACCAAAAGAATGGTATAGCTGGTTCGGATTTTTGAAATTAGTGGACTGTATTTTGCGGAGCGGGATGATATATCGCGGATGAAATATTGCGGCTATGTGTGTCCAGTAAGGAGTTAAAGATAAGGAGAAAAAGGAGAGGAACTCACCATGCACGAAGTAAAAGCGGCATGTGGTTAGCCAGCGCTGGCTCAAATTCTCCTCTTCCAGCTGCAACTCCTTGCGGCAGGTACTTTGCTTAGCACTTCAAATTACACTGATGCACACATTGATTATTATATGGTCTTTCACAGCGGTTGGATATTAAAATTATTTTTATTAGCGGAGCGACACGCGTTCATTTGCAATGTCATAGCGGAAGACATCTTGTTCTTGTTTAGTTCTTGATTTTGACACCACCAAGACACGGCGTCGATGTATGCTTTCTCACTCGATGCGCTATATTCGATGCGTGAGTGGGAAAGGGAGAGGAATATTACAGGATATCGAAGGTTGAACACACATAACATAACGCGCGAGTTTTAAATATGATTACGGCGTAAACACATGGTAAGAAATTCTTCCATATATTAAATTTACTTTGCCAGTTGCATTTTGGCAGCATAATATTGCACATCTCGGCAATTTCGTAACTAAAACACGTGGTCAGCCTGCCATGAATTTGTGCAGTTTCTGCGCAATGCAATCATTTACGAATGACAGCAACATATCTCATTGTACAAGATGTTGACGCGCCCGCCACGCCTCTTTCAGCAATCTATCGGAGCGACCATTTTTTTTCTTATCGGTGGTAAGGACCTTACAAAGTACTACGCCAACTTAATGGATGCAATTACTTTGTAAAAAAAAATGGGCATGAATTCACATCGGGATGTTGTATATGTCAATAGTATGAAAATGTTTCATTCTAGAGTAAGGGTATAATTTTTTTTTTGATTATATAGGAGAAATATCTATTTAATCTTGTAAATAAAGTAGAAAAAATGTCTATTCACTCTTGTAAATTAATTTAAAAAAGGATCTTTAGGTTCATTTTAGTTAGTTAATTTGTATAGATAGAGAAATAGTTAAACTTTTGAGTATCTCTTCTTAATATTTTCCAAACTTCTTCATACTTTTTCATAACTTCGGAGGATTTCCACAAGCACGTCCCGGTGCTGCAGTTGACCGGAAAAGTCGATTGTGTGATCGTTTGAAGAATCCTGGCACCAAGATGAGGGAAGAGGAGGAGGAGGCAGTTAGCAGTAGATGGCAGCGCACCAAACCCTTTCCGTGTGATCAAGCGGAGATGAACAATTTGTAGCAAGATTATCAAACTTTTATTTTTAGTCTTTTGTTTTTAGATAATGTGTGGTTCTCGTTTTTTTCTTAGGATTCAGCTGATGAAAAGGGGAATAGGAGATGGCTTAGGAATAATTTAAGGGTAAAAGTAGTGATGAAGCGTAGAAGAAGAATAATTAATTACATAAAAGTTAATTTGAGAGAATTTAGGAAGATTGGGTTGGTGAAACGAGATATGGGTAGAGATTGTAGTCGAGTCTCTTTGGGAAACTTAGATTCAGACACAGACTATCTAAGGTCTCCGGATCAGAGATATATCCCAAATACTTGACTATGATTCTTGCCAATGAGTTGCATATTAAGAGGCCCAATGTGTTGACATCTCCACAGATCCTAATTTATTGGTACAAAATCTTTTTGCCAACTTTGTAAGACCACAAACTATTTTATACACTTTTATGATCAATGCTTAAGTTTTCTTTGCATTTTATTTGCAAGCAGCGCGTTCTTTCTGATAAACCGGATATCACCGGATACAGTTATTTCAGTTGTCAGAGTTTCCGAAGTTTATTGTTTGATAGAAAACTTTCGAATATATTAGTTTTAAGTGAAGCTTGGGGGCTCAGGCTAGAACTTGTTGGAATTATAAATATAAAACTAGGGTTTTAGTTTTTTTCATTTGTCAATTAAAATGTTAGGCAGAGTGGCAGTAGGGGTTAAATAGGTTTTCCCTAGTGGGGCAATGGAAGTCGCAGCATTTATGTGTGCATATATGGGTTGTAGGTGTATTCATATTAATTTCCCAAATTTCCTTCCTGTTGCTGGGCTAATGTCGAAATCTCCCTCTCTGTTTATTGCCTATATACCTATATACCTATATACCATACCACCATCTTAACTAAGTCTTGCCGCCAAAACATCAGTGTTAACAGCATTCCGTTCCGTTCCGGCTTGAAGATAAGATAGCCAGAACCCCATTGCGTTGGGGAATCTTGGTAAGCCTGCTTCTATCTTCGGCATCATTGTCACTTACCATCAGGTAAGATGATGCGTAGAGCTTATAGGTAGTTGTAGATCAGAGGTTATGAAAAACATCGCTTCACGATGTTTTTCTTTATATGGTGGTGGGTGAAAGTAGAGATCTAATATTTCTACATTAGCGTATGGCGCCTCTGTTGTAGCTGTTCTTTAATTTGAACGTAAATTTCGAATTTAAATTAATTTGAATTTGATTTTTAGAACAGAATGTTGTCTGGAACCATCTAGAGACTTCCTGCGTGCGGCACTCGCCCAGGACAGCGAGGTCCTTTCCTTGTTTGAATCGAATAGTTACATTTCAAAGAGCAGCTACAAACATTGATTTAATTCTTCTTCTATTCCAATAATAAGCCAGTCGGCACAGCAGACTAGAAAGTAAATAAAAGATAAAAAGTTATTTTGTATGTATTTCTAATTCCACTGAGTGTAATCCCCAGACGATCGTAAGGGTCGTCACAGTACATCTTTAATAAAAATGTTATCGGCGTGATCATGCTGTCTGGCGCCAGCGCCAGGTAGACGCTATCGCCCGTCCTTTTAACCTCAGTAAACTTGTTATTATCATCATATCAGCTCATGTACGTCCCCACCGAGGGGCTCGAGCCTACCCTGAATTTGGGCGATCGGGCCTTAGACGACCACGCGGGCACGTGCGGGTTGGTCGACTTCGCACCCAACCTGCGAGTTTCTCCGCAGGCGTGTGCAGGTTTCCTCACTATGTTTTCCTTCACCGTAAGAGCGTCGGATAAACGTACATATGAAATCTAAATTCGAAATCACAATGGTACGTGGCAGGTTCGAACAACGAACTCCCGGACAGGAGGCGGCGGCCCTAGCCGTTACGCCACCGACGCTTGTTATTTATACTCCTCATTAAAAGGACGCACGACCTTATTAATGCAATTAAAAAAAAATCATGACTCCTTTAGCTTTTTAGCATCTTAAGAACTTTGCAATTTATTTTATACTATCATATCAGCCGAAGGACGTCCACTGCTGAACAAAGGCCTTCCCCAAGGATTTTCATGACGACCGGTTCTGCGCTGCCTTCCTGCGACCTTCACTAGGTCATCGGTCTACCGAATGGGAGGCCTGCCTATGCTACGTTTCCGGTGCGCGGTCGCCACTCGACAACTTTACTGCCCCAACGGCCATCTGTTCTACTATAAAGTTATTTTCTTATCTCACACTGCTATACGAGTACTGCGGGTACAATACTATACGCGTTGAAATCTGTATAATGTCAATCTGTAATCATAAAAACTACTTTTAGGGTTTCGTAGTACAACAAGGAACCCTTATAGTTGCGTCATGTCTGTCTGTCCGTCTGTCCGTCTGTCCACAACCTAGCTTCTACTCTATTAGTTATTAAGAGCTAAAATTTGACAAAGATATACATATAATAATAACGCGGAAAGAACTGTGAAAAAAAATTGGAAAAAAAAAACTTTTTAAGAGTACCTCCCCTGCAAGTAAAGTGGGGATTTTTTTTCTCGTCAGAC
The DNA here is from genome assembly GCA_947284805.1 of Coleophora flavipennella. NCBI lineage: Eukaryota > Metazoa > Arthropoda > Insecta > Lepidoptera > Coleophoridae > Coleophora > Coleophora flavipennella. The sequence goes on along the minus strand of OX369264.1, from coordinate 19,196,574 downwards.
CCAGTCATGTGGGGTATCTTTGGTTCATCATAATATCAACTCATAAACGACCCCACCGAAGCGCTTGAGCTTACCCTGAATTAGGGCGATCGGGCCTTAGTCAACCACGCGGGCCCATTGCGGGTTGATCGACTTCACACACAACCTGCGAGTTGCTAGTGAAATCATTAAAATCCGAATGTGCACGTTTTTTTGGGTACAGTTGTACAGTTTCTTAAGTGAGATTTACTTCGATGTCGTGAAGACCCCTATTTTTATGTGCGCATCAGAAAGATATTGTCAATGAGATTATTTTTGGTCATGTATTTTTTTTCGGTAAGATTTAACCATTTTTGAAGTGAAACTATTAGGATTTTTCTGTCACGAAAAAGCATTACGGCCACGAAAAAGCGTTAAGGTCACGATAAAGCGTTACAGTCACGAAAAGCGTTACGGCCGCGTGGAGGAGGTATACGATATATTTCGTGATGAGAGGCGGCAGTGGCGAAGGGATATTTTTTTTAATATTTTTATTGTAAACCTGCGAAAAAATCGAAATGTGTCATGGGACACATAGTAGAAGTGAAACCTCAACGGACAAGTGGAAAAACGAATGACAACGGACAAGTGAAAAAACGAATCGCAACTGACAAGTGGCAAAACGAATGGCAACGGACAAGTGGAAAAACGAATCGCAACGGACAAGTGGCAAAACGAATCTCAAAAAAAAATTACTTAAGTTTTAAGGGCAGATTGTTAATGTACTTGTCCAATTTGATAACGTGCCCGTAGAACTTTAAGTATTTTTTTTGCATTTCGTTTTGCCACTTGTCCGTTGAAGTTTGTGTCCCAGCAAACATTTCGATTTTTTTTCAGAAACGAAGAATGATAAAATGAAAAAAGTAAATGGTCGAAAATACTTTCATTGACAATACCTTTTTTATGCGCTTGTAAAAATGGGTGTCTTCACAACATCGAAATAAATCTCGCTTAAGAAACTGTACAACTTTACCCAAAAAACTTTACACAATTTTATTTAATTGTTTTTACAAGCAATATCGTGTTGGTTATTAGAAGTTATTTCCTACCATGCACGGTTTCCGAAAAAATTTACCCAGTGCAGAGGCCAGTATCTAAAAAAAAAATTTTTTCAGAAAAGATGCGCGTTACCATAATAAAATACATGAACAAAAATAGTCTTATGAACAATACCTTTTTGATGCGCTAATAAAAATGGGGGTCTTCATAACATCAAAATAAATCTCACTGAAAAAATTATGCAACTTGTAACAAAAAAACTAATTCAATCGGATTTTATTGTTTATGGTAGCAATATCGTGTAGGCCTTCACAAAAGAATACATTTTGGTCATTAGAAGTTTTTTTCCTCCCATGAACGGTTTCCGAGAAAATTTATTTAAAATGCAAGAAACGATGCATGTTATCAAAAAAAATTACATGACCAAAAATAATGTCATCGACTACACCTTTTCGATGAGCTAATAAAAATGGGAGTTTTCATAATTTCGAAATGGATAAATTCGACTCACACTTGGCCGGTTTTTAACACACAATATATTAAAAACCTATGACGTTTCCACACTAATCGTCCTACAAAAAGTAGTACGTCTGCGGTAAGCCTTATACAGCGGTTATAGCGGGGCGGGGGGAAGCCGCCAGGCAGCAGAGCGACACAGATCCCACGTCGATGACGCCCCGCGGGCAACTGAAGCGAGGCGCGCGTGTCGCTCTTTTATGTAATTTGGTATTAAGAAAAATAAAATCATTTATTTAAAAAAGTAACCATAAAATATTTTTCCAAATGTTATTACCTATTTTTCCATGTGAATTTTGTAACTGAAAATCTGATATTCTTCAAGTACAAGAAAAATAATCAAAAACATCCTATTTTTGTGTTTCTTTTTATCGGGGCAAGTTATAATTATCGTGTTTTGAACCATTGAATAATCAAGAACGTACGTTAAACTAAACATATATTTTTTACGGATCAAAAAAACCAATGTTACCATGTTTTTAGCTCTATCAAAAACAGGTGGTTCGGGATATCCTGGCCGCGTTACAAAGCGAAGCAAGAGAAAGATTATCTCGTGTGACTCACCTTTGATAGCGCTATCTCTGTTTCAAAATTACATACATTTGATAGACTTACGAGTACGAAGCTCTCAAATCGTATTTTTCTTCTAATGACTTTCTGTTAAAGCCTAATTCTTGTTAGTCGAAGCTTAGTTTCCAAAATAAAAATCATGCGCTGGTGAGCCTCGCGGTGAGGCCGCGCTCGCCCAGACGTCATGAATTGATTATAAAAGAAACAATTGACATTTATGGTCTGGCTACTCTTCTAAGAAAAAATCACCCTTCATCATTGTTAGCTTATGTTAAATATTTCAGAATATATTCTTCACCTTAAGCAAAGTTTCGGCCGGGTATAAGATGGGTCACGGCAATAATTGACAAAGCCACTAGATGAATATTTTGATGTGACTAACACAAATTCTTTAATTAAGTAATTAAAGTTAAGTGAAAAAGAAAGCACTCGTACTTACATATTTTGTCCAAATGCTTCTCCTAACATATAACGTATTATAAGCTATTTATAAGCCCTTCTTTGATATTTAAATTTGACCAGCACATAAGTCTACTAACGTTTCGCCATAAAGACATTAAACGCAAGCTAATCGCGACTTTTAACCTTTCAGTCGCATGAAGAGACCGCCCCAGTACATCCCAAATCCTTATATCACCTACTCACCAATAGGAATTATCAAATCATAATACATGTGTTTCATTAACAGATAAAAAGTCCTGTGGCTTGTAACATGAAAGTTATGGAGTTAATCGTCCATCATAAGCTCATTTGAATAACCTGAAAGAATACAACCTATCGGTCTATGCATACCTACGTATATATATCTATGTATAATATTGAAAGAATTTTCCTCCAACTCCTAACCGTTAAGGAGTTTTACCTTCCTTCATCAGCTTATCAACATGAGACTATGTCTATCAGACGCAAGTATTTTAATAGCTTTAGAAAACATATGAATCACGTAATAAGTGCCTACGTAATAAGTAATTTGAGGATTGCTCTCGATTTTCCAGGGATCTCATCATCAAATCCTGACCAGGTGACAATAGGACCCCCTCCGGAGTATATTCTTTCGAATGAAAAAAGAATTTTGAAAATCGGTCCACAATTGACGGAAAAATCGGTGAACATACATTAAAAAAATATATACAGTCGAACATAGTACCTCCTCCTTTTTTGAAGTCGGTAAAAAACCAAAATTCTGCCACCGGCCTTAGTCCCACATAGTTATTATTATTGTTATTGTTAGGGGATGCTGGTTTCCGCAACCAGGCGACCACTGCGCCCATTTTGCGTGTTTGGCCGGCATCACTGCCAGCCCAGCTCCTCTAAAACGCCCAGTAGCCACCGAAGGTTGCCGACGACTTTCTGAAGCGACCTCGGCTCACCGAGGTGCACGACCCAGTACTGTGCTAGCTCCTTACAATCCAGTAGGTTGTGGGCAGCAGTCTCCTCAGCCTCCATGCACGCTCTGCATAGTGGGTTGTCGGTGATACCTAGAGCGAATAGGTGTTTATTGAAATGGCCATGTCCAGTAATAGCGGCTGTTATCTTGCGGAGCTGAGCTTTCCCAAGTCTCAGGAGCTTCGTAGATAGGCCAGGGTTAGTTGTCGGCAGGACCAACCGGACCAGTACAAATTGTGATCGTTCCTTGTGCGTTGCCTCAGGGTGGACCGCAGCCAGCCAGATGGGAGAGGTATTATAGGTAGGTTCCGGTCCCACGGCCATATGCTCTGACCCTCTCCTGGCAAGCTCGTCCGCCGCATCGTTGCCGCGCGAGCTGCTGTGCCCTTTAATCTATTGAAGAGTTACGCCGCCGTGGTTACATACCTAGTATAAGCCCCGATGTGATCGTGTTGCTCTGTAGGACCTGTAGTACAGCTCTGCTGTCAGACAGGATGCGGATGGGGTAATCACGCATCTCCCTTGCAGCAATCGCTTCAGCTGCCTTGATGATGCCCATACACTCAGCCTGAAAGACCGTGTTATGCGCACCAAGGGGGTTGACTATCCTGATGTTCAGATCCTCGGAGAAGACCCCATAACCGGTGCCAGAGCCTGTTTTGGAGCCATCGGTGAATACTCGAAGCTCTTTCAGGTTCTGGCCCTCCCAGGGCTCTTCATAAAGTTGCAGTATGTATTTTTTATCAAAAACATACCGTTTGGGGATTCTATCATTAGTAGCTGCGAACAAAGGCTCCTCTGCGATGATATCGTACAGGAGCTCAGTGTGCGGGATCCTGTTAGTGCTCCAAAGGGATAGCAGTTTTAGACGGGCTGCCGCACTTGCTGCTTCCTGTTGGATAAACAGGTCCAGAAGGGTCTCGAGGGCTGCAGTGGGAGTTGTCCGCATGCAGCCCGTCACAGCCATGCATGCTATTCCTTGGAAGCGCCTTAGTCCCACGAAAATAAATTTATCTTATCTAATAATTGTTCGAAATGTCCTACACTTTCGCCTAAGCACAGACGACTTCGGCGAAGCACTCCCGAGTTGCATTTCTCAAATCCCGCACCAACAATTAAATGAAAATCTAATTTGGTTTGCAAAGGATTTTCTGTGGACCAGTAATGGTTGTGGCGCCGGTTATACATCCCTGAAATGATACGTGGCATTATAAGTTTACGTCAGAAAAACTCTTAAAAAAGAAATTAATAAATCGGAGAAGTAATCTCAGTTTACCATTAGTTGAAAAGTTAGTTTCATCCGTCCAAAGAATTCGGTTCAAAAAGTTTTTGTCCCGTGTTACACGGTGGATAACCCAATAACAGAATGCTGATCTTTTTGCATGAACGCTTTCAAGTAGTTTCTGAACAATATAACCTTGTCGATCGATATGGTTTGTAGTATCCTCATTGCAGTACGCTGTGCAATAGCCATTTTTAAGCGACTTCCAAAAAGGAGGAGGTTCTCAATTCGTCTGTATGTTTTTTTTTTGATGTGTAAAATCTTTGCTCTCCCTTTCCTGCAATTTGTGGGAGTGATTTCGTGAAATGGGACGGAAATGTGTCCCATTGTAACAGGAAGTCGCGTTTTTTCAGGCTTTAAAAGCGCGGAAAAGGCAAAGGTATCTATGACCATACAGCCTAGTCTGCCGTATCTTTGCCGTCCTTTTATAAAGTATTTTGTCACATGTTACACATCATATGCGAGTACTGTAGGTCTCGCTCGTTTTTTTTTATGTTTGTTACCTCAGAACTTTTGACTGGGTGAACCGATTTTTATGATTCTTTTTTTATTTGAAAGCTAATGCTTTCCGTGTGGTTCCATGTAAATTTTATCAAAATCGGTGTAGTACTTTAGTAGAAAATTAACAAAAACCAAAAATAGTAATGCAAAAATGTACTAATTTGTTGCGATGGAAGTCGGTTTTTTATCGTGTTTAGCGTTTTCAATTATCTTAGCGATATTTCTAGACGAAATATCCCGAAAACTCACGACAAAAGACAAAACATTTATTTCGTCATCTCGACTGATGATTTAGGAATGTTTTTTGTGAGGCATCGTGAAGCTTCCGTACCTCAGTAAATTATTCAAAATTGCGGTCAAAGTGTGGCGACTTTGCGTTTCTCTCGGGGGGAGTTCATTGCGATACTAGTCAATTGCCTGTGTTTGGTTCCTGTTACTGTTACATGTCAATGCAGTAGCTCCAACCATTTGTGAGTAAATCGCAACTTTTCGTTTCATTTAGAACCTTACAAGCGCGATTTTATCCCAGACCAATGGGTATTATTATGTAGCAGATAAACATAATAAACTATGACATGCAAAGGTTCATCAAAATCGTTGGAGCTGTTTTTGAAAATAAAACGATTTTGTTGTAAATAGTTTGGCGGTATGAAGAAACTATTGATAAATCCTCGATGAAATAAATTAAAAACTCTTAAGTTCCAAATTTGGTCTCAATCGGACTAAACATATAGCCTCCGCGTGACGGACGCACGCACGGAAGGAAATGAGACATTCGGTTTTTCGGTATGAGATATGTGTTAATCTATAATATAATAAAACTGTAACGGGGCCGTGTCTGTACATGAAATATTTTTGGAAAATAATAACTGTGGTGGACATTACTAACGATACAGAGGCCAAAACAACAACTTTTGGAATTTTTGTCTGTCTGTCTGTCTGTATGTTCGCGCATCACGCAAAAACTACCAGGCCCATTTTGATAAAATTTTGTATGGTGGTTCCTTATAGCCCGGGTTAACATATAGGATACTTTTTATCCCAGAAAATTCAAGAGTTCCCGTGGGAAAATCAAAAGTATTCATTTATAGAATGGGTCACCGCGCATATGTGGCTTGACCTATTACAATCAAATTTTACATGATGATACCCTTATCGCGAACTAAAACTGGGACATTGTAAATCCCAAAAAAATTAAGGGTTCCTTCAGGAATGCAAAAAAATAGTATCTTTAGAATGGCTCAACGTAACAATAAGAAACCTTTACATTGGGATGGGGTGTTTTGATCATCATTGTATAGTCGGGTATTCTTTATCCCGGAAAACTAAAGAGGTCCCGTGGGAAATTATCCATCCATCGATACTTACAATAATAAGAATAGAGTACTTTTTTCCACATATTAACTACACATACCACACATTATAATCTTGGCAGCAGAATGTCAATAGATGGCACTGCAGGGATAATAAAACGCGCTTAAGTTGTATTAAAACATTAAAAGATTATTTCATACTTTTGAGTGGATTTTTTTTATGTATTTTTCAGCATAAGTTACTTTACACAACTCTATTCCAATCGTGTAAAAAAAATAAAAATACATAAATCGAGTTTAGCATCTTTTATCAGGAGGCACAGATACGGGAACTCTTCTGACGACGACGACTATTTGCGTGTGGCAGTTGCTCTCCGCCTGCAATATCAATATATGTGAACCTCATCAATGTATTTGCGGGTCCACTGTGGAGGCAACTGGCCATCACTCACTGAGTTGCGGTCGTTGTTTGTGAAGATTCCCACGTCACCAATTCCATAATGACTTCACTCGGAGGGCACTGGCCTCGGCCAGATGGAATATTCCATCTTTGTTGCAGCCGCCGGGCTTTAGTCGATCTGATTGCAAAAGGCCGGAGGGTTTAAACAGGTGCTATGGCAGAGAGGAACGTGATTGCTTTGGTACTCCACTTTTTCTGCCTCACTCCTCACCCATACGGTACTGCTGCTCAATTTGCAGCGAGAAAGAAGCAGAAGAAGCATGAGACAACCGGCTGCTGAACCCTCAGAGGCCTTTGCCTTCACAAAGGAGATTGGCCGTCGCCTTCGAGAGAGGAGATGTGACATGAGGTCCTACCTGCTGCTAAAGTTGTCTATTGCCACCCAGCGCGGCAACGAGAAGTGCGTAAAGGAGCCCCCTTTGGAGTTCATACGACTCGCGGATTTGACCCATATTAATATTTTTTAAGATTTTTTTTTACTTGATTGATATAATGATTTGAATTAGTTTTTTGATAGTATAGGTATATGTTTTATTTCATCATATCAATTTATATACGTCTCCACCAAGAGGCTCGACCTGCCCTGAGTTAAGGCGATCAGGCCTTAGACGATCACGCGGGCCCATTGCGGGTTGATTAACTTCATACATAAGCTTCTTCGCAGGCGTGTGCAGGTTTCCTCACGATGTTTTTCTCACCATAAGAGCGTCGGATAAACGTACATACCAGTACGAAATCGATATTCGTATAGATATTGGTAAGTGGCAGGATTCGAACCACGGCCTTCTGGACAGGAGGTAGTGGCCCTAACCATTCTGCCACCGACGCTCTATATGTTATTTAAGATTTAGAAATCCTTACTCAATATTATAAATGTGAAAATGTGTTTGTTTGTTTGTTACCTATTCACACTTCAACACCTCTACCAATCTTGATGAAATTTGGCATGTATGTAGCCTGTATCACTGGGAATGAAATAGTCTACTTTTTATCTGTGGAAATTATCATGGCCCGATGCAGTTCCCGAGGAAACTAAAACAATAATCTTTGTACGTTAAGTTATTTAAAATCGTAACGAAAAAATGGGTTGGTGTGATTTTTAGCACAGAGATGAGGTGGAAAATGATATAATTTACAAATAAGTATATCTTGACATAGTTCCCGAGGGATCTGGGGACAACTGTTTTTTTACGCTCGCGCACGTCGGTGCCGTCGCAACGGAGCAACGGATTTAATTATTTTTTTGTAAAGAATTTGTTGAAGGAGTGGGAAGTGACAAAGACTGCTAATCCGAATAGCCCGATACAGTTCCAGAGGTACCAGGAGAAAACTCATGTCCACGCTTGCGAGCTGATTGCGGCTCGCGCACCACTCACCCTCAAAAAGAGTCATAAAAGCTATGTCCACGCGGGCGAAGCCGCGGGCAAAAGCTAGTATATAGAATATTGTAGTTAGTTAACATAAAGATATAGAACACATTTTCATGAAAATAGGAAAAACTTTTTTTTCCGATATAACACTACGGGGTCGAGAAAATAAAAAGGCGGGCATGATATTTCCTACGATTCTATTAAAAATAAAACACGACCCTGGGACCCTGACGCCCCCTCCAAAGGTCATCATCAGATCAACTTAAACATACTAAAAGGATCTATTGTCACCGGGAATACGGCTTTGTACCAAAATTTGGCCTAAACAAACAAACATACATAAAAACTTTGCAAGTTTTTAAAATAAAAAAAGGCTTTTAAAAACTGTATGATATAATAATTAACAACATCTCATAGACTAGAAACGACTAGTTTTTAACGACAAATTGCAATATGTAGGGTGTAAGAAAATTGGTGTAGGACCCATTAAATGGGGGTCCTACTCATAATACTGAACAACTTTCCCCAAGGAACCCATATTCAATTTATAAAAAAAAATTGGAACCTCCACAGAAAAATGAACAAAATTGGCGGATCAGTTTATCGATTTGTATGAAGAGTTTTTGCGATTTCATTAAAGTTATAGAGTAAAAGTTGTTCGTTATGATGAGCAGAAGCCCCAGTTAACGGGATATCCTCCACTTTTATTACACTCTGTATATTTAGTCTTAGAGAGACAACTGTTTTAATCAATTTTATAAGCAGAGGGATTTTTTAAATAATAAATACTACAGCGGAGCGACGGATTAAGTTTCAAAGCCGCCCATTAGCAGGGCGGGCGGCGGCGACGAGAGAATAATACAACAAAATCGCATTTTCATGCTCGTCTGTTTGGAAACACAAGCACGAAATGTTAGGTTCAGGCGTGCACAATGCTTTTTATTCCCAAAGTAATGTTATAACTACAATAGCATTTTTCACCTAGGAGGCGCCACAAAAGGATTTACGCAAAGAATTTGTAGTTGTGGTAGTTTTGTTATCAGATCGTTGCAATTTCGTGCATCTACTTTATATCTGGCTGCGAGTTTTTGAATATAAAACTTTCCTTTGGGTACGATTCGGGCCGGCTTCACGTTCAAGTTGGTGCATCTTCATTTAGTTTATGCTAATGAGTAGGTGCTTAGGTGCAGTCAGCAGATTCTGAAAAGGCTGCGGGCGCGAAGGATAGGCTGCGGCGGCGGGGCGGCGGGCGGCGGGGCGGCGGGGTAGGGCGGGCGGCGCGCGGCAGTCCTGGCAGCATCGCCGCGCCCAGCACCCGCGCGCGCCGCCCTAGCGCGGCCCCACACGGTCCCACGGCCCACACACAGTGCGGTACTAATGAACGCTACAAACTGGACTGTGGGTGCACACTGAGTTCCCAGGAGTGCCCCTGGCCGCACTGATGCTCTGACTGGTATGACATTCAAGACGAAAGATTCATTTAAAACTTACTTCCAGCGCGCCGCCGCCGCCGCATTAACTTTTGTGTTGTGGGTACAAAAGTTGGTATGTGGGCAGGCAGGTACACACTCATTGGATAAGCAGCAATACGTGTACTCATATTTACACAACAGCAACAGCGACACTTTCTGTAGGACCTCAAAATAAACACGAAACGTACATTTGAGTTCAACGCACGCTAGAATGCTAGGAAGCGAATGATTTCAAGACGGGTTCTCAGAGTTCCGTAGTCAAATTAGAAACCCCTATAGTTTCGCCATGTCCGTCTGTCCGTCGGGATGTGACAGCCCTTTTTATTAAATACTGTTACAGCGTTATTGGTTTGAATCGTAATTATAATAATTAGTTTTTTCTACACAGCCATTACGTTTTGATGTAAAGCAAACACCCTGTTCTGGCCACAATGAAAATCAGGTCCATGTTCTAACGAGTGCACAAGCGTCACGCGTTATTTAAACGATCGGAAAGTCCATAAGTTCTAGACAGTAAAATTCGGTGTCGTGCCGTGTAGTGCACAAGTGTCGTGCCGTGTGGTGCATAAGTGTCGTGCCGTGTGGTGCACAAGTGTCGTGCCGTGTGGTGCACAAGTGCGCATACAGGCAAATCATAACGAATAAAAAAACGGCCAAGTGCGAGTCGGACTCGCGCACGAAGGGTTCCGTTCATTATCTATAAAAATCACGTTTATTGTATGGAAGCCCCCCTTAAATATTTGTTTTACTTTATTTTCAAAATGAATATATAACTAAATATTCTGTGAATATTTGAAGCGTCTACCTGTTGCCGTTATCAATATCGAGCAAAAAAACACGTTTGTTGTATAGGACCCCCTTTAAATATATATATTATTCTTTTTTCTAGTATTTGTTATTATCGCGGCAACAAAAATACATCACCTGTGAAAATTTCAACTTCCTAGCTGCCACGGTTCATGAAATACAGCCTGGTAACAGACGAGTGGACAGACAGACATACATTCCCTCTCGTATATCTACCAGATACGCTAAACTACCAGGTTTATGATATAGAGTCCTGACTCACCGACAGATATACAGACGGACAGCGAAGTCTCAGTAATAGGGTCCCGTTTTGACGCTTTGGTTGCGAAACCCTAAAAATGAAATGCGATATTATACGTTGCCACAGATAAGATAGTAAGATACTACGGAGATGGCGCGCGCTGCAGAACGATTGTTGCTGTACACTATCGATGTGCACTTGCACTTATGGAAAAACCATCCCAGGGCCTTAACTGCACGGTGCACTCCTGCGTCGCTCGCACGTGACACCCGGCCGGCCGCCAGGCGCGTGTCCCGCCAGGCGCGTGTCCCGCCGGGCGCGTGTCCCGCCAGGCGCGTGTCCCGCCGGGCGCGTGTCCCGCCAGGCGCGTGTCCCGCCGGGCGCGTGTCCCGCCGCGCACGCTGCGGGCGAGTGGGTTCCGCACTCAATGCTTCGTAACTTGGAAACTGTTTGTTTCGGGGTAGCTGCAGTTTTTTATTGAGAGTTTCTTCTAAGACCCGCTTACGTGGCTACATTATGTTTCCAGGTCAACATTTTTGGAAATGACCAATACGACTACTATCGACTTTGACTGGATATAGGATATAGGCATCTTTTAACCGCTCCAATACCGCTGTTAACCGTCTTTTGTTTAACTATTGTGTCTGGGCTCGATTTCGCGACTACGGGACGCGAAAAGTTAAATGGATAAGAACATGTTCTTAGAAAAGTCTAATTCAAGGCCTTTTTGACCCCTTCGGCCGTCTACAGAACCGGAGTTTCGGAACTGGTTCCGTACGAGGCTTTTAAATTACTTGTATGGAACTGGTTCCCTACGAGGCTTTTTTTTACCTGTATGGAACTGGTTCCCTACGAGGCTTTTAAATTACTTGTATGGAACTTGTATGGTACGCTACGTTTTCCGGTGCGCGGTCGCCACTCGAGAACTTTACTGCCCCATCGGCCATCTGTTCTACGAGCTATGTGCCCTGCCCACTGCCACTTCAGTTCCCTTCGGCCGTCTACAGAACCGGAGTTAGCGATTCTGTGAGCTATGTCGGTTACTTTAGTTCTCCTGCGGATCTCCTCGTTTCTGATTCGATCACGCAGAGAAACTCCGAGCATAGCACGCTCCATTGCCCTTTGGGTGACCTTGAGCCTTCTTATGAGGCCCATAATAAGCGACCATGTCTCAGTTCCGTAAGTCATCACTGGCAACACACACTGGTCAAAGACCTTAGTCTTGAGACACTGCGGTATTTGGGACGTGAAGATATTGCGAAGCTTTCCGAACGCTGCCCAGCCGAGTTGGATTCGTCGATTGATCTCTTTCTTGAAGTTGGACCTACCTAGCTGGACTGTTTGTCCCAGGTATACATATTCGTCAACAACTTCCAGTGTAGAGTCTCCAACCTTTAGAGGAGTGGGTGCGACACGGACATTTAACATTATTTTCGTCTTGTTCATGTTCATTTTAAGACCCACTTGTTGAGAGACCTTACTGAGGCCATCGAGCATTGTGCTTCGGTCTTCCATAGTCTCAGCCATGACCACGATATCGTCAGCGAATCGGAGGTGGGATATGTACTCGCCGTTGATATTGATGCCGAGTCCACCCCAGTCCAGAAGCTTAAAAACATCTTCCAGGGCGGCGGTGAACAGTTTCGGAGATATAACGTCTCCCTGTCTCACCCCTCGCTGCAACTGGATAGGTTTCCAGTTCTGGTCCTGGAGGCGAACCGACATGGTGACGTTTTCATACAGGCACTTCAACACCTCGATATATCGATGGTCAATTTGGCACCGCTGGAGAGACTGTAGCACAGCCCAGGTTTCGACTGAATCAAAGGCCTTCTCATAGTCCACAAACGCCAAGCATAGTGGCTGATTGTACTCTTTGGTCTTCTGTATAATCTGCCACAGCGTATGTATGTGGTCTATGGTACTAAAGCCTTTTCGGAAACCGGCTTGTTCGGGAGGCTGGAAGTCTTCAAACCTGCGTGCGAGACGATTCGTAATGACTCTCGAAAACAGCTTGTAGACATGGCTCAGAAGTGAGATAGGTCTGTAGTTCTTCAGCAGGGTGTTGTCACCCTTTTTGAAGAAAAGCACGACCACACTTCTGTGCCATGCCTTAGGCGTTTGTCCCTCGAGTATAACGGAATTAAATAACTTCTGAAGAGCTTTTAGTACCGGTGATCCACCTGCTTTCAGAAGTTCAGCCGTAATTCCATCATCACCCGGTGCCTTGTTGTTCTTGAGCTGTTTGAGAGCCATTCTAATCTCGTACAGGCTGACGTCCGGGATATCTTCGGTATAGTGTCGGGTTAGTCTGGCTCTTGGGTCTTCAGCCAGATCGCTGACAGGCAAACGTGTGGTCTTGTACAATTGTCCATAGAACTTCTCAATTTCTTCCAGCAACTCAGTCTTAGACGATATGGTCCTGCCATCCTCAGTCTTCAGCTTGTTCAGTTGGCTTTGTCCAACAGACAGATCTCTCGCGAACACTTTTGAGCCTTTGTTGTTCTCAGTCGCCTCTTTAATACAATTTGTATTATATTGGCGTAAATCGCGAGTTAGGGACTTAGAGATCTGCCTGTTTAGTTGCCGATACTGAGTAGCGTCTTCAGAGGACTGCAAAACCAATCTACGTCTTTCTTCCATGAGGTTGCTGGTGAAGTCTGAGATTTTTTTGGTTCTGTTTGAACGGCGAGTTTTAAAATCTTAGATCCGACCGTTTGGACAATTTCCACGAACCTGTCATTATAATCGTCCACATTCTCGCAGTCTCCTAGGCATTCGAAACGATTGTGCAACTCGAGCTGAAAGCTCTCGGGGTTTTGGAGCTGGATTGGCGCTGGTCGGAGCGTCGACTTCATCAGTCGACATCTTTACGGCCGAAGGGTTTCTAGCTTGGTCTTTAGATTCAATGTGCCTCTGACCATCCCGGTGATCGCTTCCTGTTTTGACTGAATTGATCACGGAGACATCATTGAATATTTGCCTCCTTGTCGACAAGATGAAGTCTATCTCGTTTTTTGCTACGCCATTGGGATGCAACCATGTCCACTTCCGCTGTTTTGACTTTTTAAAGAAGGAGTTCATCATAAAGAGGCTATCTCCTTCTCCATAAAGTCGGCCAGCATCTGGCCACGTGAGTTCCGTACACGGCTGATGAAATATAATAATTACTTGATCGGAACCAGTTCCATACAGGTAAAAAAAATCCTCGTAGGAAACCAGTTCCATACAAGTAATTTAAAAGCCTCGTACGGAACCAGTTCCGAAACTCTGGTTCTGTAGACGGCCGAAGGGACTGTATCCATCAGGGGGTGCACTCGCAAAATATTTCATCCCCATTAGTTTGTATGGGAGGTACTTCTAATAGATTAAACTATATTTTTTATAACTCAATGTAAAGATCTAGATTATGAAATTAGGTTCAAAAATGTAAAAGTTATAACGTGACTTTAACGGACTGACGGTCAGAACGATCCTAGAAGGATCATAGCCTAGCCTGGCCTAGGGACTACGAGACTCTTAAAACTTAATATTCTCGTAGATAGGTGAGTAGGTACAAAGAAACTGTCGAGGTAAAGTAGAGGTACACGGAGCACGGCCGAGGCGCGGAAGGGATGATTTAAAGAAAAATCAGATTAAATTACTAATGCGTTGAGCTTCCGTAACAATTGTGAGTTTTGTCGCAGCTTTGTACCTACGAGTGTACAGGACGTAACGACTTTGTACCTACGAGTGTACAGGACGTAACGACTTTGTACCTACGAGTGTACAGGACGTAATGACTTTGTACCTACGAGTGTACAGGACGTAATGACTTTATACCTACGAGTGTACAGGACGTAACGACTTTGTACCTACGAGTGTACAGGACGTAATGACTTTGTACCTACGAGTGTACAGGACGTAATGACTTTATACCTACGAGTGTACAGGACGTAACGACTTTGTACCTACGAGTGTACAGGACGTAACGACTTTGTACCTACGAGTGTACAGGACGTAATGTCTTTGTACCTACGAGTGTACAGGACGTAATGACTTTATACCTACGAGTGTACAGGACGTAACGACTTTGTACCTACGAGTGTACAGGACGTAATGAATTTGTACCTACGAGTGTACAGGACGTAATGACTTTATACCTACGAGTGTACAGGACGTAACGACTTTGTACCTACGAGTGTACAGGACGTAACGACTTTGTACCTACGAGTGTACAGGACGTAATGACTTTGTACCTACGAGTGTACAGGACGTAATGACTTTATACCTACGAGTGTACAGGACGTAACGACTTTGTACCTACGAGTGTACAGGACGTAACGACTTCATACCTATGAGTGTACAGGACGTAACGACTTTGTACCTACGAGTGTACAGGACATAACGACTTTATACCTACGAGTATACAGGACGTAACGACTTTGTACCTACGAGTGTACAGGACGTAACGACTTTGTACCTACGAGTGTACAGGACGTAACGACATTGTACCTACGAGTGTACAGGACATAACGACTTTATACCTACGAGTATACAGGACGTAACGACTTTGTACCTACGAGTGTACAGGACGTAACGACTTTATACCTATGAGTGTACAGGACGTAACGACTTTGTACCTACGAGTGTACAGGACATAACGACTTTATACCTACGAGTATACAGGACGTAACGACTTTGTACCTACGAGTGTACAGGACGTAACGACTTTGTACCTACGAGTGTACAGGACGTAACGACTCGTGCGAGCATTTCGATCTTTGTACAACTTTTATTCATGTTTAACTTAATTTGCTCTAGATGTTCACTTTAATAGGTTTTTTAATTTGACTTTCTTCTTTTTTCAAGACTGTACAGGGTGTTACTCGTAGGTTATAGAAAACATTACTTTTTAAGGGGGCTTCTTACTTATGAAACGAGCTCTTGTTCTAAAATTTTGATACTTTCGATAAAATGTATTGGTTTGTATAGGTCCACATTTTCTTTGCGATTTCAGGAAATTTGTGCATAAAAACTTGTTCAGTGTAATCAGTAGAAGCCTTTAAAATATGCTCTATTTATACCGACTTCAAAAAAGAAGGAGCTTCTTAATTCGGCTGTACGAGTATGTTTTTTTTTGTTTTGCTTAGCGTCGCCAATTTCGAACCAATTTTAATTATTCTTTTTTATTCGGATAATTAGCCCTCAAGACGGTCCCATAATATAAATTTAGTTAAATAATAAAGTTATTTTTAATATTTTAAACTGTATCAAAATCGGTTCAGTACTTTTTATTACGTAAACAAAAAAACAAAATTTAAGTTTTTATTTTATACAGTTGATACGACCTTGGCTTCATCTCTCCTGATAATAAGTTACAATAAAACTTTGTTTTGAATTTTGAATTTTTTTGAATTGAATTTTGCCAGCGGCTTTGCCCGCGTGGACATCGTTTTTATGACCGTCTTCGAGGGTGAGTGGTGCGAGCGTGAACATGTGTTTTATCTAGATCCCTCAGATCCCGGGCTATTCAGATTAGCAGTCTATGTCACTTCCCACCCTCTCAACCAATTCTATACAAAAATCACTTCAAACCGTCGCTCCGTTTTAACGACGCTGGCGTGCGCGAGCGTGGAAATCAGTTTCCCCCAGATCCCTCGGGAACTATGTCGGGATATGCTAATTAGTAAATTATGTCATAGCCCACCCCCTCAACCATATCTGTGCAAAAAATCACAGCAAGCCATTGGTCCGTTGCGATGTGTATTTTTGAGTATTTTTTCAGTTCCCTCAGGAACTGCATCGGACTATGCTATTTTCACGGGTTAAAAAGTAGCCTATGTCCTTCCCAGTGACACAGGCTACCTGTTTGCCAAATTTCATCAAGATTGGTTTAGCTGTTGAAGCGTGAAAAGGTAACAAACAAAGTAACAAACAAACACATTTTCACATTTTTAATGTTACTAAGGATTGTCTTATCTGGCCAAAGGTTGATTGACATATCGTCAAACGTTGACGTTTAAACTATATGATCAGCTTTATTGGACGATTTCATAATATACAACCATTTCATGAAATCATTAATTTCATGATATCGCTAGTAAAAGTCAATCGGCGTGTGTTAGTCTGACAAAAACTCGAAATGGCTCGACCGATTTGAATGTATTTTTTTGTTATACTCATAATTTTTAGGCTTTGTCAAGAAGAGTTTGTAAAATATACGTACGCCACGTAGGCGGTTAAAAACGTATCAGTAGGTAAGAAAGAAATATCTGTACGCCACGGAGACGGTTAAAAACGAATCAGTAGGTAAGAAAGAAATATATGTACGCCACGTAGGCGGTTAAAAACGTATCAGTAGGTAAGAAAGAAATATCTGTACGCCACGGAGACGGTTAAAAACGAATCAGTAGGTAAGAAAGAAATATCTGTACGCCACGGAGACGGTTAAAAAAGAATCAGTAGGTAAGAAAGAAATATATGTACGCCACGGAGACGGTTAAAAACGTATCAGTAGGTAAGAAAGAAATATATGTACGCCACGGAGACGGTTACAAACGTATCAGTAGGTAAGAAAGAAATATATGTACGCCACGGAGACGGTTACAAACGTATCAGTAGGTAAGAAATAAATATATGTACGCCACGGAGACGGTTAAAAACGTATCAGTAGGTAAGAAAGAAATATATGTACGCCACGGAGACGGTTAAAAACGTATCAGTAGGTAAGAAAGAAATATATGTACGCCACGGAGACGGTTAAAAACGTATCAGTAGGTAAGAAAGAAATATATGTACGCCACGGAGACGGTTAAAAACGTATCAGTAGGTAAGAAAGAAATATATGTACGCCACGGAGACGGTTAAAAACGTATCAGTAGGTAAGAAAGAAATATATGTACGCCACGGAGACGGTTAAAAACGTATCAGTAGGTAAGAAAGAAATATATGTACGCCACGGAGACGGTTAAAAACGTATCAGTAGGTAAGAAAGAAAGAAAAGGGGCGTTTATAGGAAAGTAAACAACAGCGGCGGCAGGACTCGGATTTTTTAGGCCGTATTTTAAGA
The DNA here is from genome assembly GCA_947284805.1 of Coleophora flavipennella. Taxonomy (NCBI): domain Eukaryota; kingdom Metazoa; phylum Arthropoda; class Insecta; order Lepidoptera; family Coleophoridae; genus Coleophora; species Coleophora flavipennella. Next base: position 19,178,588 of record OX369264.1, on the reverse strand, counting down.
AAAGAAAATGATTTGTTAATATTTTTTTCAGACACGATAAATTAAATTCTGCTGTTAGAGAGGCAACAATTCATAAAAGTATAGATTAAATTACTTACTTTATGTCACCAGATACATATTTATATAAAACTAGCTGTTTCCGATCCCTGTGAAAATTTTTCTATACCTATTCTCAGACCAAACTAAGAATTGACCTGGAAGTGACAAGACATGACAAGTATGATTGGTACTTCTTTTAATTAATATTTTTATCTTAGCATTGACATGAGTGGTGCATGCTCGCTTAAATGTTCGTGCGGATGGTGGCGCATCCGGAGCCGGGTCGTTCCTTTCCCTCGAATATGGTTGAGAGGAGCGATGGCTGACTCTTGCGTTATACTCATGACCGGGTGCTGTCCGTGCGAACTGGCCTAAACACTTGTCAAAGGCGTTCATGACATTCAATAACTTTAATGCATAACTTCTCGTGTCATATTGTTTTCATGTTCTAATGACATTGTTTTTTTTTTTTATATCACGAATTGGATTTTGACGTTATTAACTAATTATTGTTTATTTCTTGATTTTTTACAAATGAAATTATGAAATCACTATTTTATGACTATCAGAAAGAGTGTAATTTGCACCTATTTTAAATAAATATCTTGAATCTTGAAAAACCTACCGAATATACACAGAAATTTTCATGGAAATTCATCCAGCCTTCCCGGCGAACTACGTTCCACCTTACACTACACTATACTACCCTACACTACACTACCATACCCTACCCTACCCTACCCTAGACTACACTACCATACCCTACCCTACCCTACCCTACACTACACTTCCATACCCTACCCTACCCTACCCTACCCTACACTACACTACCCTACCCTTCCGTACCCTACACTACCCTACCCCTACACTACCCTACCCTACCCCTACACTACACTACCCTACCCTACACTATACTACCCTACCCTACACTACACTTCCCTACCCTACACTACACTACCATACCCTACCCTACACTACCCTACACTACACTACACTACACTACCCTACCCTTCCGTACCCTACACTACCCTACCCTACCCCTACACTACACTACCCTACACTATACTACCCTACCCTACACTATACTACCCTACCCTACACTACACTACCCTACCCTACACTACACTACACTACCCTACCCTTCCGTACCCTACACTACCCTACCCTACCCCTACACTACACTACCCTACCCTACACTATACTACCCTTCACTATACTACCCTACCCTACACTACACTACACTACCCTATCCTACACTACACTACCCTACCCTACACTACACTACACTACCCCTACACTACACTACACTACCCTACACTATACTACCCTACCCTATACTACACCACCCTACCCTACGCTACACTACCCTACCCTACCTTGCACTACACTACACTACACTAAACTACACTACCCTACCCTACGCTACACTACCCTACCCTACCTTGCACTACACTACACTAGACTAAACTACCTTGCACTACACTACACTACACTAAACTACACTACCCTACCCCTACACTACACTACCCTACCCTACACTATACTACCCTTCACTATACTACCCTACACTACACTACACTACACTACCCTACCCTACACTATACTACCCTACCCTACACTACACTACACTACCCTACCCTACCCTACCCCTACACTACACTACACTACACTACCCTACACTATACTACCCTACCCAATACTACACTACCCTACCCTACGCTACACTACCCTACCCTACCTTGCACTACACTACACTACACTCAACTACACTACACTACCCTACCCTACCCTACCCTACCTACGTTTTTTAACCGACGAAAAAACGGAGGAGGTTCTCAAGTCGACGCGTACCTATATTAATTGTTTTTTTTTTAATGTATGATCACGCATAACTTTTTACATAGTTGTCCAATTTTAATAATTATTTTTTTATTTAAAAGACAAAAGCGCTTTAAAAAATAAAAATTAAACGAAAAATAAATTTTTTTTTTAAACAAAATATTAAACCGACGAAAAAAGATAGGAACTGAAAAGCGAAAAATAATAAGAACCTTTATAGTGTAACTGAGCTCCTACACTTATGTAAATACCTAAATAATTATGAGTCGGTGCCAAACAAACAAACAAACGAAACGTTCGGCAATTGCCAACAAAGGGACGCATCACGTCGCTTCCGCCGCGCCGCCGTGCATTTCGCTGCTATCATTTCATTTTACGTAATTAAAAGTGATCTTATAATGGTTCCGTTTTACCTTTTAAGGAACGGAACCCGAAAAATGAAATATATATATTTTTTATTATTAAAAAAAAACTGTGCGTTTGGCTGCACCTCACCTGATGGTAAGTGCCGATGCAGCCGAGGATGTGACACGCAAGCTCAAATAGTGCCTATTCACTAAACAATAAATTTCAAATATTAAAATTTCTTTATTAGAAATTCGTTAACATTATGAAATTCATTATCCAACAGGAGGCTTTGTAGTCGGAAATAGAACGATTCGTCATTTCTGACGTCGTTTAGATATAGTTGTTAAAAATATGGTGATCATTTAATTGTTCGTCCGCTGCGTTAGAGGTTATCATCTGTAAAAAGGTGCGGTTTTGTAAAAAAAACTAGTCGCTTTGTAAAGAAACTACTTTCACAATCAGCTGCGACATATCTGTTGATAAGTGTTTAGTTAGAAACAGTTTGCAAGCCTCGCGCCGCGCTGTAGACTTCAGAAGTCCACCACTCGTTAACTACTACAATATTTACCTAATGAAAAACATACTTCTAAATCTTATGCCCAGATCAAGAGAAATATAAAAATACTAGTGTATGTGACGTGCCGTAATTATGTGTTTCGCCGTGACGTGAGAAAGCAATTCGTATTTCCAAGAAATAACAGTTTTTTCATAAAATCAATATATCCGCACACAACCGTGAGGCTCCCTGTCTCCCGGTGCGGTGTGACCGCGTGACCGCGTGACCACGTGACCGCGCAGTGCGCACGAGCATGCTGAACTAACCGCACAGATTCCTTATTTACTGTCTTTGTTGTGACGCCGTTACGGAATTATGCAATTATTTTTCTGACTACTAAAGTTAAAGTTTTGAGTGGCCACCGCGCACTAAAAGACGAAGCTTAGTTTGATAGACCGATGAAGGTCGCGGGAAGCCGCTCTGGTGCGGGTAGCGCAGGACAGTTCGTTGTGGAAATCTTCGGGGTACCTATGCCTTTGTCCAAACGTGGACGTGTTTCAGCTGATTTCTTGTAGTATCTATATCCAGCCCGCTGTGTGTCAAAATTTTTTTAATTACTTAAGTTTACTTTGTTATTTTTGGTATTTAATTCGACCAATTTCAAACGTTTCCCGTTTACGAGTAGACTGCTTGCTATCGATTCAATGGATTTCCTCACTTCATGTAGCCTTCGGTGGGTTACTCTTTCCGTTTGACTCGCACATCAGAACTGCGTCTTGTCATGAAACGAGCCGACATTTCGGGTTATTAGGTTACCACAACCGGCCGCCCCCCTCCCCCGCCGGGCGGGGAACTCTCCTGTGGAATTTGTTTTGACGTTTTATTAGCTTGGGAATAAATAAGTAATGTATGTTGAGAGGTTGGCAGGTTAATAGCTTTCATTTTGGTGAATACGTTCTGGCAGATTATGTACTTGCTTGTTTGGAAGTGGCATTCCAATAAACGGAATGGGTGGATGTTATTTATAAACTTCAAAGGAAATTGATGAGCTCTTTATTTGTTCTGGACCTTTATTAGGTATTTAATCACATTCACATCCTTCGGGCCAAGGTCATACAAGTAGGACCTACTGAACAGTAGACTGACGCTTATGTTCAGTCTAAAGGAAACCAAATTTGTAGGTCCCTCAACACAGTAACACAGCGACACAGCAACACAGCAACACAGCGACACAGCAACACAGCGACACAGCAACACAGCAACACAGCGACTCAGCAACACAGCGACACAGCAACACAGCGACACAGCAACACAGTGACACAGCAACACAGTAACACAGCGACACAGCAACACAGCAACACAGCGACACAGCAACACAGCGACACAGCAACACAGCGACACAGCGACACAGCAACACAGCAACACAGCGACACAGCAACACAGCGACACAGCAACACAGCGACACAGCAACACAGCGACACAGCAACACAGTGACACAGCAACACAGTAACACAGCGACACAGCAACACAGTGACACAGCGACACAGCAACACAGCGACACAGCAACACAGCGACACAGCAACACAGCGCCACAGCAACACAGCGACACAGCAACACAGCGACACAGCAACACAGCGACACAGCGAGGCAAAGAAAGCCCGTTATTGACTGAAGCGGAAATGAGCGGAGTCGTGTTATTTGTCCATACCTTGACTCGCTACGGAACAATGTGCTCATCATCAGTACTTAATATTATAAATGGGAAACTTTGTATGTGCGTGTGTATGTTTATGACCTTTTCACGCCTGAATGGCTGGTCAGATTAAGATGAAATTAAGTTGGTAGATTAGGACCTGGATTAACATATTCGCTCTTTTTTATCATTTTTTACGAGAACGAAGTCGCGGGCAATAGCTAGTTATAAAACAAAATCAACTAAGTGCGAGTCGGACTCGTGCACCGAGTGTTAATTAAAGAGAGGGAATTTAAAAGATGGGTACGAAATATACCTACTTATATGAAATATACCTACTTATATGAAATATACCTACTTATATGAAATATACCTACTTATATGAAATATACCTACTTATATGAAATATACCTACTTATATGAAATATACCTAGTTATATGAAATATACCTACTTACTATGAAATATACCTACTTACTATGAAATATACCTACTTATATGAAATATATCTACTTACTATGAGAGTAACTAAAATACACTAGTCTCGCAGTACCTACATCCGTTAACTGTCTTATTTTCTTAACGGCATAAGCAGCTGAACTAAGCCTTAGCGCTAAAGTTTCAATGTGTGGTCCCCATTGAAGTGAAACATCCAAAATTATACCAAGGAACACCGTAGTATATACAAATTCTAATTTATTACTGTCTAAAATTACACTATTATTGACCTTTTTTACGTTAGGCAAACAGAATATTATACATTTTGTTTTCTTAGCATTTAATAATAAGTTGTTCACAGTAAACCATTTCAGTATCTTTGAAAGAGTGTTGTTACTTCGTCAATTTCGTTTTCTTTCCTATTCACTTAAAAAATAAGAGAAGTATCATCCGCAAACAACACAATATTTGACAGATGTTGCACCATTGTGTATACTATCTGCTTGATGAGCGGAAACAATCATAAAATAACTAAATACAGATATAGCGAAAATCTCAAGCCTTATAATTAAGATATTAAGCCTTAAAATTTCACTAGCAGGGCTTTCAACACACCGAGACGATTGAACATGTTACAATAGACTTAACGTAATCTTACATGTTAGCATTTAGCTACTGATTATTAGAAAATATAAGAAAGAAAGTAATAAGTTGACTGGTTCCAGTAACACCACACCACAATTAATAATACATTAGCTTTTTCCCGCGGTTACGCCCGCGTGGACATTGTTTTTGTAACTGTCTTTAAGGGTGATTAGTAAATTATGTCGTTTCCCACCTACTCAACCATCTCTGTGCAAAAAACCACAACAATCGAGTATTTTTTTTAGTTCCCTCAGGAACTGCATCAGATTATGCTATTTTCCAGGAATAAAAAGTAGCCTACGTCCTTTCCCGTGACACAGGCTACCTGCATGCTAAATTTCATAAAGATTTGTTAAGGCGTTAAATTGTGAAAAGGTAACAAACAAACACATTTTCATATTTATAATATTAGACTAGCTGTCCCGGCGAACTACGTACCGGCTTACATTACACTACCCTACCCTACCCTACACTACACTACCCTACCCTACACTACCCTACCCTACACTACCCTACCCTACACTACTCTACCAAACACTACACTACTCTACCTTACACTACTCTACACTACCCTACCCTACCCTACATACACTACACTACACTACCTTACACTACCCTACACTACCCTACACTACACTACCCTACACTAGACTACCCTACACTACCCTACCCTACTCTACACTTCCCTACCCTACCCTACACTACCCTACCCTACACTACACTTCCCTACCCTACCCTACACTACCCTACCCTACACTACCCTACCCTAACCTACACTACCCTACCCTACCCTACATAAGAACCTTCTCCTGACAATAATGAACTCGACAAAAAAAGAATTAGCCAAATCGGTCCAGCCGTTCTTGAGTTATGCGCTTACCAACACATTTTGCGATTCATTTTTATATATTAGACTAGCTGTCCCGGCGAACTACGTACCGCCTTACATTACACTACCCTACCCTACCCTAAACTACCCTACCCTACCCTACACTACCCTACCCTACCCTACACTACACTACCCTACCCTACACTACTCTACCCTACACTACACTACCCTACCCTACACTACTCTACACTACCCTACCCTACACTACACTACCCTACCCTACACTACTCTACCCTACACTACACTACCCTACCCTACACTACTCTACACTACCCTACACTACACTACCCTACCCTACACTACCCTACCCTACCCTACATACACTACACTACACTTCCCTACACTACACTACCCTACACTACACTACCCTACACTACACTACACTACCCTACCCTACCCTACACTAACCTACCCTACCCTACACTTCCCTACCCTACCCTACACTACCCTACCCTACCCTACATAAGAACCTTCTCCTGACAATAACGAACTCGACAAAAAAAGAATTAGTCAAATCGGTCCAGCCGTTCTCGAGTTATGCGCTTACCAACACATTTTGCGATTCATTTATATATTATAGATTAGTAACAGAAAAGTTTAGGTAAATATATAAAAACCTAACCACTGCGGGTGTGCCGACAGAAGTGAAAACTTTTTACAGTTTTATAAGTTTTGACCTTGAGAGTGTTCCTGGTACAGTGCCGCGAGTTAAATGGTTTTTCTTCAGCTCAAAAATTCCCAACGCACCTAAAGAAGTTTTCACTTCGAAAAAAAAATGACATGTATTGATGAGATGCCCCTGCAGCCCCAGGGCGCCAACTCCGCATGTGCTGGGCTCGGGGTTCTGTTGGCTCCCGTGCGTGGCTGCCAGTCAGTGGTCAGTGGTCAGTGGTCAGGCGCGCCGCGCGGACGCGACAGTTTACTTATGAAGGGCCGCCAGGAGGCTCGAGTTTCCATACAAACGTAGTTCTGCTTTGATTTTTTTTCATTATTAAAAATTTGAGTGTGTTTGTCTGCACCTCACCTGATGGTAAGTGCCGATGCAGCCGAGGATGTAACACGCAAGCTCAAATAGTGCCTATTCACTCTCGTCTTGAAGATTCCTAAATTATACTAATCGGGGAATACAGACGCCGGAAGGGAATTCCACTCCTTGGCCGTTCGCATGATGAAGGAAGAAGCAAAACGCTTCGTGCGAAAAGGTGGAACATTGACGACAAAGGGGTGGAACCGCTCTCCGCGCCTGGTCGTCCGATGATGAAATGGAGAGGGGGAATGAGGTCGTGAAGTTCCAGGGCACACTCTCCGAAATGAATCCTGTAGAACACTGATAGACAGGCGACTTTGCGGCGATGCTCGAGGCTTTGGTACAAAATACAAAAACTACATGCCAGATTGAACCCAAACTTTGCAAATACATTAAATAGACACATATCGATGTTTGTAATTAGTTTTCAATGTACTAATATTAAACAGAAAAAAATAAGAGCAGTTTTAAACTTTCAGTACAAAACTAATTTAAGCCTACGTTTAGTTACGTTAAAATTTACTTCGATGAAAACTAATTACAAACATCGATATGAGTCTCCTCAATATATTTACAAAGTTTGGAATCAAAACGGCATAAAGTTTTGTATCAAAGCGGTTTTGTATATGTATATGTATTTATGTACAAATTCTTTATTGCACACAAGGAATAATCACAAAATGGTTTTATCAGTCTTAAGTGTACAAAGGCGGTCTTATCGCTAAAAGCGATCTCTTCTAGACAACCCTTGGCAGATGGGATATATTCAAATATATTATGTAAAACAACGATAGCGCAAGAATCTGATAGCAAGGTGCCTATTTTCCAAAAGGCAAATTCCAAAGGCAGTTTGTATGGAAACTCGAGCCTCCTGGAGACTCTTAGGGTTTAATAAATATTACTTAATATCTTGAAACGGCAAAACAATATACAGGTGAGTTTTTTAAGGGTCAGTATGAGGAAATTCTAACTATAAGAGATAGCAAAAACGCTCTTAGGAACCGTGATCTCAATTTTAGAGAAAATAAAATAAAAAAGACGTGTGGCACTCGGGGACTGCCGCGGTAAAGCTATTGTATAGCATTTTTTATCAACTTATGCAATTATAATTATTATTATTTTTTATATAAGCCGTATTTAACAGTACCATTTATAGTCCTTGGAGCGCGGGATGTTTATGAAATAAATTAACACTAAGAATGTTAAATCATCATCGCCAGCGTCATCGTCCACCATCGCGACCATCATCGCGCCCGCCATCGCGACCGTCATCGCGACCGCCACCGCGACCGCCACCGCGGCCGCCATCGCGACCACAATCACGAACAACATCGCGACCACAATCACGACCACCATCGCGACCACCATCGCAACCACCATCGCGACCACAATCACGAACAACATCGCGACCACAATCACGACCACCATAGCGACCACCATCGCGACCACCATCGCAACCACCATCGCGACCACTATCGCGACCACCATCACGACCACCATCACGACCACCATCACGACTACCATCGCGACCACCATCGCAACCACCATCGCGACCGCCATCGCGACCACCATCGCGACCACCATCGCGACCACCATCGCGACCACAATCACGACCACCATCGCGACCACCATCGCGACCACCATCGCAACCACCATCGCAACCACCATCGCGACCGCCATCGTGACCACCATCACGACCACCATCGCGACCACCATCACGACCACCATTGCGACCACCATCACGACCACCATCACCACCATCATCACCATCATCATGATGGATATGCACGGCCTTCAAGCCACACCTCCGTGCCCGTCGGAGTGGGGAGCGTGAGGTTTTTTGTCGTTACGGAATTTCTGGATTCGGTGCCCGCGCTCAAGGCCCGCGATAGAATCTATGCAATAGCTTAAAAATGAAAAAAATCTTGAAAGGTTCGGAATTAAGGATTTTTTCTGTGTGTGTGTGTATGTATGTATGTATGTATGTACGTATGTGTTATGTGTACATGTGTGCACATGCGTTAACATGAGTGCACTTGTGTGTACATGTGTGCATTTGTGTGTACATGTGTAAATGTGTTCACAAGTGTGACTGTGGGTGCCACGTGTGTACATGTACTTATTATATGGTATAGTTATTAATTTTGTGCGCAAGTTATTTAGCGGGGATGCGCACATTTATAATCGTTCGTAACAAGTAAACTCCAGTCGTGCGTCGGACCTGACACACACACTTTTTTTTGTTATTTCGATTGTATATCACTAAACAAACCAGAATTTGTATGGAAGTTGTTGAAATTACTAGACATTAACATTTTATCACAGATACATTTTATCATCCAATTAATAGGATGGATAATTGAAATAAAACAAAACCAAAATATCTGCCACTTACCTTAGTCCCACGAAACTAAATTTATCTTAAAAATTATTCGAAATGTTAAGTTAACTTTCCCTTAAGCACAGCCTGTGTGTGTACCTACCAACTGTATATGGTGGTATATGTAGTAGTGTGTGTTTCACATCTGCCAGGCGTCCTAGTTTTTTTTTAATATTTAAAACGCCATTTTTATTTTCCCTATAATTGAGATCACGGTTCCTTAGAGCGTTTTAATCTCTTATAGTTTAAAATGTCCCCACACTGACCCTTAAAAAACTCTACAGGATATGTACACGTATATCTAATTTACTAAATTAATGTCAAAATATCAATAAAAAATTCCAGTAAGTGCCTTGTTTGTTATCAATTTCGAGTTACGGCTGGAAGGTAGCGCTAATTCCTTTATCAGTGGTGCTCCGAAATTTCTCGCAGTAGGAGTACGCAGTAGCAGGCGTTGTTGTAGCAGGCGTTGTTGTGGTACGAGAGTAGGGCGTAATTGAGTCACCTTGCAACTTGACAACCAGCTGCTGTACCCGCGAGCCCGCGAGCCCGCGAGCCCGCGACCCGAAGGCTTCCCGCTACAAATAATAATATGGATAATAGTAATCCTTCTATCGATTGTTAACAATATTACGTATCTACGAGAAGAAATCTTCAGAAATGATTTCGGCTTAACTTTGTGAGAGGATGGGATAAGCCCGAAATAAAAATGTACGTATTCTAAGAAATACATATTCCCAACAAAAAATAAATATGAAATAGAACCAAGTTCGATTTAAAAAATAAAGCAATCTAAATGGGTAGATACCAAGGTTCTATAGTGGTTCCCAAATAATAGCTACGGAACTTAAAATAAAAATATTTATTTTAGACTTCTCCAAACAATAAAGAATGCACACGGTTTTCAGTAGCTTAAAAATAATTTGTTTCTGTGCTACTACAGGGTGTAACTTGGCAAGTTTCACTATCCAATTTTATTGTAAAATAGTGTTTACTTTTAAAAAGAAAGCTTTGCTCGCTCGGCGCCTTGACTATTTAAATTTGCCAAGTTACACTATTTAGTAGCACAGAACATAACAAATTGTTTTAAGCAACTGAATACCGTTGTACAATTTCTATTATTTGGAGAAGTCTAAAATACATATTTCTATTTGAAGTTCCGTAGCTATGATTTAGGAACCACTGTAGAACTTGGTTCCTACCCATGTAGGTTGTTGTATTTTTTTATATCGAACATGGCCCCATTTCACATTTATGTTTTGTCGGGATTTTTTGTTTGTTAAGTATTAATACTAAGCCTTTGTCCAGCAGTGGAAGTTTATCGGCTGATCTGATGATGATGATGATTAATACTAATGTCCTATATTTATTGAAGTAATAGACATACATATAAGATACTAGCTGTCCCGGCGAACTTCGGTCCACCTTACACTATTACACTACACTACACTATCCTACACTATCCTACACTATCCTACCCTACACTACCCTACCCTACCCTACACTACCCTACCCTACACGACCCTACTATACACTACACTACCCTACCCTACACGACCCTACCATACACTACACTACACTACCCTACCGTACCGTATCCTACCCTACACTACCCTACACTACACTACCCTAACTAAACTATACCTACACTACACTACACTACACTACCCTACCCTACCCTACACTTAAACCAATTATTTTTTGACTGATAATATTTTTTTATTGATGAATATCATATTTTAATACTTTTTTGTTTGTTTATGAATATCATATTTTAATACTTATTATCCTATTCCGGACGAATTAAATTAATAAAATTAAATTGGTCCAGCAGTTCTTGAGTTATAAATGGTGTAACTAACACGACTTACTTATATATATCTTATAATATCTTATATAATAGGATAATAAGTATTAAAATATGATATTCATAATCAGAAGCGTCGGTGGCTCAACCGGTAACGACTCGGTCCATCTAACCAGAGGTACCGGGTTCAAATCTGGACGGCCAATGTACCAATGAGTTTTTCAAAAACTTACGTACATACTTACCGATTGCTTTAACGGTGAAGGAAAACATCGTGAGGAAACCTGCACACGCCTGCGAAGAAACTCGAAGGTTGTGTGTGAAGTCGACCAACCCGCACTGGGCCCGCGTGGTTGACTAAGGCCTAGTCGCCCTGATTCAGGGTAGGCTCGAGCCCCTCGGTGGGGACGTATATGAGCTGTAATGATGATTCATAATCAAAAAAAACTCCAAAACGGCTTGACCGATTCTCATGAAATTTTGTGAGCATATTGAGTAGGTCTGAGAATCGGCCAACATCTATTTTATTTTAGGTTAGGGTACTTTAGGGTAGGGTAGTGTAGTGTAGTGTAGGGTAGGGTAGGGTAGTGTAATGTAATGTAAGGCGGTACGTAGTTCGCCGGGACAGCTATATATATATAGATTGATGGTGGTACCGAACCCTCGGCGCGCAAGCCCGTGTCGCACTTAGCCAGTCTTTGAATTTTTACTCATTACGCCCGATAAACCTATTTCGACTTCAAAACTCAAATTTAAAATTCACCTGAAAGTGGTCTGTATAATTATTCCAATGAGTAGTAGTAGTGGTGGTACGGAACCCAAATTTCGTGAGTCCGACTCGCACTTGGACAGTTTTTCGATTTTGTTCTTTGTATACGTGTACGCCTGATAACTTACCTCGATGGCAAATTTCAAGTTTATTAGTTACCTGGAATTGGTACATACAGGTGAGTTTGTTAAGGGTCAGTATGAGGAAATTCTAAACTATAAGAGGTAGAGAAAAACGCTCTTACGAACCGTGATCTCAATTTTAGAGAAAACTTAAATGGCGTTTTAAAATAAAAAAATATCGTAATATTTTCGGAGATTTGGCTTTTTTTGAAAACATTTTTTTTTGTTATTTCGATTGTATATCACTATACAAACCAAAAATTGTACGGAGACCATAAGTCTAAAGTTGCTAGAAGTTGTCAAATTAAAGTTTTAGCTTTCTTGAATAGTTATGTGGAAACTAAACTTAATGAAAAAGGAAAAAAAGAAAAACATTCAGACTTAAAAAAAACAAATTGTGTGTTTCTGTCACTCATTAAATGCATAATTTGGTCAATTATTTAGTTGTGTTGTGAATTCAATGCTGAACTAAATAGGTGAAATGTCTCAATCGTTGTGAAATTCCAAAAAAAAAATTTATTGAGAGGGTATCATTTAAGTAACAGGAACCAAACATTGGCAATTGACTGGTATCGTAATGAACTCCCCCTGAGAGAAACGCAAAGTCGCCATACTTTGACCACAATGTTGAATAATTTACTGAGATACAGAAGCTTCACGATGCCTCACAAAAAACATTCCATCACAAACATCATCAGTCGAGATGTCGAAATAAATGTTTTGTGTTTTGTCGCGAGTTTTCTGGATATTTCGTCGAGAGATATCGCTAAGAAAACGGCTATTGCACAGCGTACTGCAATGAGGATATTTAAAAAGTATAAATACAAACCGTATCAATCGAAAAGGATGTATTGTTCAGAATCATGCGAGAAGATTGAATCAGCATTCTGTAATTGGGTTATCCACCGTGTAACACGTGATACAATTTTTTTGAGCCGGATTCTTTACTTAATTATTACTTCTCTGATTTATTAATTTTTTTAAGCGTTTTTATAACGTAAATTATAATGCCACGTCTCATTTCAGGGATGTCACCGGCGCAAAAACCATTACTGGTCCACACAAAAACCTATGAAAACCACTGAAAGCAGCAACCAAATTAGATATTTTAGTTGGTGCGCGCTTTTGGAAAATAAAGTCGTGTCCATTCACTTTTACGGTAGGAACCTTCGAGTTTCAACATATCAGGATATTCTCAGAAATCTTGATGGTGATTTAGATGATTTGCCTTTGGCAGCAATACGGAACATGAGATTCCAACAAGACGGAGCCCCTGCGCACAATAGTCGCCTTGCACAAAATCACCTCAACGAAAGATTTGGGAACACGCGGATAGGTACCCATGGCGAAGTCCAGTGGCCAGCGCAGTCACCGGCTGATCCAACGCCCATGGATTTTTCTCTATGGGGTCACTTAAAAAATTAAATGTACAAAAATGGCTATGACACTGTTGATGATTTTAAGTATTCAGTCCGTCAAATACTAAACACAATACTATAAATTTAATTGAGAAATGCAGCTTAGGGAGTGCTTCGCCGAAGTCGACTGTGTTAAGCTAAACTAAAGGACATTTCGAACATTTTTTTAAGATAAATTTAGTTTCGTGGGACTAAGGCAAGTGGCAGACTTTTCGTTTTTTGGCTTAATTTCAATTATCTATCCTATCAATTGGATAATAAAATGTATCTTTAATAAAATGTTAATTTCAAATTCTAGCAACTTTAGACCTATGGTCTCCGTACAAACAAAAAAATATTAAAAAAAGCCATAAATCCGAACCTTAAAAATATTTTTTTAATGCCATTTTATTTTCTCTAAAATTGAGATCACGGTTCCTGTGAGCGTTTCTATCTTTTATAGTTAAGAATTTCCTCATCCTGACCCTTAAAAAAACTAACCCGTATATTTGCTGAGTAGTGGTGATGTGGAACCCTTAGTGCGCGAGTACTACCCATACTTGTCCGTTTATTAACTGTTTACTTTGTATTCGTCCAATAACCTTCCTCGATGCCAAATTTCAGGTTTATAAGTTACCTGGAAGTGGTCTACACGTTTTGCTGAGTAGCGTAATACGGAGCCGTTAGTGCGCGAGTTCGACGAGTAGTTCAAACAGATTTTGAGTTACGGGTAGTTCAAAAGTGGCCCGCAATGGTTCGAGTAATATAACCTGCGGCCGGAGTCGCCCTTTTCTGTTCGAACTTGGCTAGGTTCCCTGCGACGCGACGCGACGTAGCGGTGGAGCGTAGCATCCGAGGCTACGCTCGTAGCCGCTCGTAGTCGCTCGTAGCCGCTCGTAGCCAGCCGTAACCTTCAGTGTTTTAACTGTCAACTACGTGAAGGCGAGGTACTGATTGGAACAATTGTCTCTGTCTTTTTCTTTACGTGTGAAGAGTAAAGAAAATAATCTGTTTTTTTCTCTTTTAATGGTTTTTCGTTTCCATCAAACCTACAATGAATGTATAAAAAATAATAACATTACTCACTGGTATAAAAAATATAGTTGTATATATTTATATTGTTTTTATTTATGCTCACTTCAAAATATTACTCATAATTAGAGTCGAAAGTAAAAGTAAAGGTATCTTTAGGACTTTTTTCTATCGAGCTAAAACTGCTGTGTATGTGTTTCTAATAGCTTTTGACTTTAAGGAACATCATTAACAATAAGGATTCCCTAGGGTTTGTGTTTTTTTTTTCAACCTAGGGTTTTCTATCGTTTAGGAGTAATTGACATCAAAAATAACGAAAATCTGTGATATTACCTCTTTAATGCGCAAAATTTAGTTAAGGCGCACAGAAAATAGTCAAATGGACCAGCCCCCTGATTCTAAAAGTTTCGAGTTCGATTCGTTACACGGAATCGGCTAAATATTCGTACGGATTCTAAAAAGACACCCGAATAAACATGACGTTTCGAAAGTTGTGCCGGCGTCATGCAAAGGGGATGCGGATACCTGCGCCTGCGCCTGCGCCTGCGCCTGCGGCAGCGGGGAGCGGGGAGCGCGGGAGCGAGCGCCGGACGACGCGACGACACGTGGAGGCCTGCACCGCGACACCATGATTACTACACTCGATGTCACTGAGTGCGCCCGCGCACATGGCTCTACTACGGTCTCCAATCTCGATCGAATAAAGGAGAAACGCGGGTCGGCGCGGCGGACGCAGCGACACCAAACTCGGAGCCTTTACTAGCGGAAGTATTGAAAGCGAGCGGAAGATAGAAACACAAAGTAGGGGATAAAAATGACGAATGGATTGCAATCCGAGACGGAAGTTTCAAAACTAAAACAAGGAACAGCTAATTTGGACCCGGAAGCAAAATTTAAAGCGGTGGAGACAAAAGTGGCACTTTGTATCTTGAATGTGTCGAACGAGACACCTGTAGATGACATTAGTAAGTATATAAAATCAAAACAAATGAAGAAGTAAGTCTATTTAAAATAACTATGAAGCCGGAAAGAAGTTATAATGCTAATAAACTCTAAAGTGTCAAAGTATGAAGGACTAGCTGTTTCCCGCGGCTTCACCCGCGTGGACAACGTTTCTATGACTTTTCGAGGGTACGCAGTGCGCGAGCCACAAACGGCTTACGAGCATAAAAAATAGTAGCATTTGTCCTAATCTGTCTACCTACCAAATTTCAGCCAGATCCGTTCAGTAGTTTTTGCGTGAAGAAGTAACAAACATACACACTCAGAAACTTTCGCCTTTATAATATTAGTGTGATAGCTGTCCCGGCGAACACTACCACTAATACAACCACTACACTACTACTACCACTACCACCACCACCACCACCACTTCCACTGCCACTTCCACTGCCACTACTACTACCACTACCACCACCACCACCACCACTTCCACTGCCACTACTACTACCACTACCACCACCACCACCACCACTTCCACTGCCACTACTACTACCACTACCACCACCACCACCACCACTTCCACTGCCACTTCCACTGCCACTACTACTACCACTACCACCACCACCACCACCACTTCCACTGCCACTACTACTACCACTACCACCACCACCACCACCACTTCCACTGCCACTTCCACTGCCACTACTACTACCACTACCAACACCACTACCACTACTACTACCACTACCACTACCACCACCACCACCACCACTTCCACTGCCACTTCCACTGCCACTACTACTACCACTACCAACACCACTACCACTACTACTACCACTACCACTACCACCACCACCACCACCACTTCCACTGCCACTTCCACTGCCACTACTACTACCACTACCAACACCACTACCACTACTACCACCACTACCACCACTTCCACTGCCACTTCCACTGCCACTACTACTACCACTACCAACACCACTACCACTACTACTACCACTACCACTACCACCACCACCACCACCACCACTTCCACTGCCACTTCCACTGCCACTACTACTACCACTACCAACACCACTACCACTACTACTACCACTACCACTACCACCACCACCACCACCACCACCACTTCCACTGCCACTTCCACTGCCACTACTACTACCACTACCAACACCACTACCACTACTACTACCACTACCACTACCACCACCACCACCACCACCACAACTACTACCACTACCACTACACTACTTTTTGTAGATATTGCAGGAATGTTTAGGTCATTTTTTACACCTTGGGTTACATTTTTTAAGTTTTAGAAAGGATCCCTAATTTTTTGAAAAAATAATATAACCTTTAGCAACCGCGGATAGTGTAGCTTCCCAATGGTGAAAGATTTTTTCAAATCGTTCCAGTAGTTTCGGAGCCTATTCAAGACAAACCAACAAACAATCAAATCTTTCCTTTTTATAATATTAGTGTAGATAACATGGTTAAATAACTGGTCCGCTACCTTTGGGAGTCCGCATATTAGATTTAGAATGACGTCACATAACTAACCATGCATTGTTCTCCAAACTTAACGTGTATGCACAATTTCAGCTCATCGGAAACCGGGAAGTGGTTCTAATTTAGTTTCCAAGATTTGTCCCAAACTGACAGACTATTTAACACTGCAAGTTAATATAAAGCATAAAATATCGTGTTATACCAAAGATGACACTTAGCTAGATTAATTTCGTCCCCAAAAACCCCCATGTAGCAAATTTAATCGAAATCATTAGAGCCATTTTCGAGACAAAAATTTTTATGCAAATAGTAAAAACACGAATCATACATTTTTGCTCCATTATTTGCTTTGGAATTAAAATAAAATTTATTTGCTGTTGAATATTTTTTTTCATCTCGTTAATTTATAATTGCGAATAACAAAATAGAAATAAAATGTTGAAATGTAACAAATGAATACCACGGCAACACAATGTTCCTGCCCCCGTTCCCAATTATCCTACAAAATCATAAACAAGTTAATAACATTTAGTAACCTTTTACGTATTTCCGCGAAATCGTTATTTTCTTTCTTATCAGCTGTAAAAAATAATGGCCGAGTTTGTCGGCGAGTTGTTTCACGTAATGCTCTCGTTCTACCTTAAGGATGCCATTCATTGTCTTTAGGAGCTGAATATCAGATGAGAAAATAACAAAATGTAAGGTGGAATTTGTACTCCAGTACATTATTTCATTTTCAGTTAGTAGCGAGCTGCACGCGCACGCGCACAGTGCACACACACACACAGGGCGTCCCTTTATTAGAGCAGGGCCCACTAGCTGCGGTTTCTACTAAGCGTACCGGCCAGTGTTCCACAGGACGCTCATACTCAATTCTAATAAAATTGGATTCTTCATACTCATCAATCAGATGATAGACCAATTGTGTATGGAGAGTCCAATTGTTTTGTGAGTTGACTTTGGGTTCCATACAAAAAGTTGTTCAGTATCTCGTTACAAGCTGTATCAACAAGCTGTATAGGTAACTTTTATTTCTTTACGTAAATAATTTATACAACAAGAAGAGGCGGTGTCAGCTATCAAAAAGATGACAGTCAAATAAGGGCGCGCAATGCTATTTTGGGAGAACTCTTTCGAAAATTCTAAAATTCATTGCAAAGTGTATTTTCAAATGTCAACATAAGGCGGACAGTTTCTGTGAATGATTTCGCACGAGACCCGTCGGCTACTTGTGAGACCCGTCGGCTACTCGGTGAGAACCTCGACGACATACCAACGTCTTCAAGGAGAACACAGCAACGTTGATAATTGGCTGTTATACTCATTAAAATGTAATCTCCGGCGAACACACAAAATTTGTAAGTTTCAGCTAATTTACTAAGATTTTTGGCTTTGATTTTTTGACAAGTAAACATAATGAATGTACGTACAAGACATACTCGTACCTAGAGCACCTCACGACTCACGACTCACGACTCACGAGTACCGTGCAGTAGTATATAGTTTCGTACTTGCGATCGCCGTTAGTGTCATCTCCGGCACTTGACTCGGTTCGTTACAAACAGCTTTTGAGAGTTTCTAAGTTTATATTTATATAGTATATATACTATACCTCGTCATAATGTCTACACGAGCAGAGTATGTATGTATGTTCTACGCAGGGTGTAACAAAATTGGTTTAAGATCCGTTAACTGGGGTTGCTACACATCATACTGAACAACTTTCCCCACGGAACCAATAGGTAATCAAAAAAAAAATTGGCCCTACAAATATATCAATATATTTGTATAAAATATATCTTTTAGGGTTTATCTTTTACAAAATTGGTCGATCAGCTGATCGATTTGTATGATTTTTTTATGTTGCGATTTCAGCAATGTCATGCAACAAAAGTTGTTCAGTATGATAACGTGTAGAAGCCCAAGTTAACGGGAGCTACACCAATTTTATTACACCTGTATATCGATATGTATGCGTTGTTTGCC
Source organism: Coleophora flavipennella (assembly GCA_947284805.1). Classification (NCBI taxonomy): domain Eukaryota; kingdom Metazoa; phylum Arthropoda; class Insecta; order Lepidoptera; family Coleophoridae; genus Coleophora; species Coleophora flavipennella. Next base: position 19,159,225 of record OX369264.1, on the reverse strand, counting down.
AGCTCGTGAATCCAGGTTTATCTTTTCGTGTTTCTAGGGTTCCGCACCCACCCGCAGGGTACCTGCGGGACCTTGTTACTAAGCCTACGCCACGCCGTCCGTCTGAACCTTATCTTTCAACGTTTGTAATTGTTAATACAAAATCAAAAAAAATCAAAAAATGTTTATTTTGTAACGGATGTTTGTACATGATATTTTGTGTTTGGACATCCTTTTAAGTAAAAAAGATACTTGTGACAGGATGCCCAGTTCTTCCATACCACTTAGTACAAATGAACAAACAAACAGATTAAACAGAAGTACATATTATAACATTACAATGTTCATCAAAAATTTACATAAAAAAGAGAAAAAGGAGAAACGAAACAAATAATAAAAGAACTATAAATAACGTGTGATGTGTGTGTGTGTTCCTGTGTGTCGGTGTGTTCTTGTGTGTGTGTGTGCGTGTGTGTGTGTGTGTATGCATGTGTGTTTGTGCACACGTGTGTATGTATGTATTTGTGTTTTACCTTATTCTATTATATTTATGAGTTGCTCCACCTCACAGTATGTTAGGTTTTTTAACCATTCAACAACTAGTTTTTTTAATTTGTATAATTTGAGGGGATAGATGTTCAAAATCTTGTTTATTTTATTATATACAAAGACTGATTGACATTTATAATTATGACTGGCAAATGTAGTGTTAACTATACAGCGGTCAACAATGTCTTTCCTTCTTTTGTTTAAAATGTTGCTATCATAGGGATTTGATTTATGTTTTTTCATAATTGTAGAATATAAAGTTTACGTAAAGAAAGTAGGTTACATGTTGAGTATAGATCTTTGGTAGGAAATCGATAGTTTTTGAAGTACATTACTTTAAGAAGTGATCGTTGCGCTCTCTCTTATTCAAGGAATTTGAAAGGAGTTAAATGTAGCTGGGTTAAACTTTTTCTTTTATTTTTTTTGTTGTCGTGGTGCATGAATAATAAAAATCAAAAAGTAAACTAAAATACAGCGCGGTCTGCATACAATAAACGTGTTTTTGATGCTGTTTGTTTTGCTCTATTATAAAACCTGGCTAAATGCGGGTCAGCCTTACGCACCGAGGGTTCCATACTGCCACTCCTCTCCTCACAAGTGCTATGTGTTAGTGTTAGTGTTAGTGTTAGGTACGTACATATTATTTATTTAAATCAAAAGACATCACAACAGTGACACACAAATGTTTTTATTTATTATTCAGTTCGGACTGTTTAGCGTGAGTGAGATCTCACTCGGCCGGTTCACTTGAGGTTTGTACTACAATTACACAACGCTTACATGTACGAGTATTACTTAAATAAGTAACTTTTACAACACCTGTTGTGTATAGCGACCCGCCTTTATTTATTACTTTCTAATTTTTATAGTTTTTGGCCCTATACCTATACTAACACATATTCTGTGAAAATTTCAGCCGGCTACCTGTTAAGATACAAAAGATAGAGCCTCTTAAACAGACAGACAGATAGCGCTGGCTTAGTACTGGGGTGCCGTTGTCTGGTAGGGAACCCCAAAAAGGTTATTTTTGTAAAATTATTGTTGTGTATATTAACACCCCTGAAGCGGGTGTTGTTGATGGCAACCATACCATGTGTAACAGTTCTTTACTGTAATCAAGCAATTCTGGAAAATCTGTAAAAAACTATAATTAAGCGGTTGTTGATTTAAGAGAAACAGTATACAGTCATTGCCAACAACAACATTATAGATAATAAATATGTATATTTTTACAAGAAAGGGTACATTATTGATCATAGTGTGGCCACCTGCTCAACCTGCCTTCATCTCCGGGGAATACTAACAAAATATTGGAGCATCTATCCTTGTCTGACGGATGCTTTGTCAAGATTCGCGCGATAACTCTAAGGCACTCCCTCGCTCCTTGTTTTCCTACTAAAGGATTTCAATAGACAGTAAAAATGTCCAAACTTTTGCTAATAGCAGGAAAAACATAGTGTTTATTACTCGTTCCGGGACATGTTTAAGGCTATTATCCTACTGTTTGCTTTGTAAGTAGCGCACAAAAGAGTACTCTCGGAAGGGCACGTGTTTCCCCTTGATAAATCTATTCTGTGTTTTGTTCATGTGGAAAATGAAAAACAACACGCTTAACTGTTGCGTAATATTTGACACCTAACAAACAATAAAAAAAAAATCATCACAACTTGTGTCTTTCAACAGAATAATATTTTAAGCACAAAAATGTTTGATCCTAATTAGTTTCGAATAAAGAAGAATTTTTCTTGGGTAATTGGACAAATGATGGGACGTAGGAAAATGACCAGATTTTTCCAAAAGCTGTCAAGTTTTGTCGGTGAGTAATGATTTCGGAAGTTAAGCGTGTTATTCTGTGGTTTTCTTATATTTGTTAGAACCAGTCGGTGACTTAGCATTTAAAGCAGCGTATACATGCAACAACTTAATTTTCAACTGCTTTTTAACCCTCGGCGCAAAAAGAGGGGTGTGATGAGTTTGGAGTGTGTATCTGTGTGTTTGTTTATTTGTCTGTCTACGGAATAGTAGTCCCAGAACGAATGGACCGATTTTGATGTGTTTTTTTCGAGTGAAAGCTGACGTGAGTGAGGTACTGTAAAAACATTGCAAAACCACAGGAACCTTGACCTGATGCTGCAGCATCTCCTGGAATCTGCAGGATATCCAGTTGGTTGAGGAGTTTCTCACTAAATTACAGCAGAGGTATCGTGTTTGGGCTCATTGAAATGAACTCAATGAATCGGTTTGAGATAGAACACGGTAACCTTGATCTGATGCTGTAGCATTTCCTGAAATCTGCAGGATACCTAACTCCTCACCAACTGACAGCAGAGTTTTTTTTATTTTTATTTTTTTATTTTATTTAATCAATTTCATACAATTTCATTACAGTGCAAAGCCCCATTGCGAAAAAGTAGATAGATTACATTTAAACATAACTTAAAAATAATAATAACTTAATTTAATAGTTTAATTTAATAATCTAAAATTGAACAAAAACTAAGGATCTTAATGGTGACAAGTGTGAACTCCGCCAACGTACAGCTGCAGAGGTCGATCTCTCTGGAGACCAAATTAAGAATTCGTAATGCCCGCGTGAGGGGAGCACATTCTAGTAAGCGTGTTCTAGCCACCGCGCCGGCACAGCGAGTACCTGGTAGCCCGAGGACCGATACACAATGTGGTGTTTGGCACAACTAATTTGATTGATGATAGTATTTGCCGGTTATTCAGGTTCCCACGAAATACCTTAAGTATGTAAGAAGCCAGTGCTCGATTTCTCCTGACTTCCAATCTGAAGTATCCCATCATTCCCAAAACAAAGAGTGTTGGATACTCCAGGGGAAAGAAAGGGTATACTCCATATTTTTTTAGTAACAAAAACCTAGCGAATTTGTTTTGCAGCTTTTCGACCATTAGGCTGTACTTATCTTCAGGCGGGTTCCATATAATAGAGTTGCACTCAAGCCTACTTCTCACTAATGCATTGTATAATGCGCAGATAGTGTTATCATTAGTAAAGTCCTTACATTGGCGAAGGATAAAGCCTAAGTTCCTAAAATATTTTTTTGCAAACATCAGCTACGTGCTTCCGGAAACGTAGATCGTTGTCCATACATAATCCTAAGTCTTTGACCGTCGTGATACGGTTTATCTGGCCCCCCTCCAAACTGTAGCGAAATTGTAAGGGTTCTTGGGTTCGGGAAAAGGACACTATGTTGCACTTAGTTACATTAAAATACAGCTTGTTAACATGACTCCACTGTACCACCCGATTAACGTCCTGCTGCAAACACTCACAGTCATTCGTGTTGTTGATCTCGTAGAAAGTTTCAAATCATCCGCGAATAACAAACAGTCTGCTTCTTTTATCATGTTTGGAAGATCATTGATCATCTTAAGAAATACTAGGGGGCCGAGATTACTCCCTTGGCTTACACCTGATAAGGTGAGGTAAGCTTTTGATTTGAATCCCAAATACTCTACGTATTGCTTTCTTTTTCCGAGATAGGTTGCGAAGAATTTAAGCAATTGCGGAGTGAAGCCAAATCCAGCAAACTTGGTCAGAAGTATGTCGTTGTTGACCGTGTCGAATGCTTTGCGGAAATCGAAGTAAGCAACGGCAACCTGTCCTCCCGCACGAGCGTCGAGTGCTGGGGCCACATGATCCATGAAACACAGCAAGTTGGTATCTGTGCTAAGACCCCGGCGAAAACCATGTTGAGCATCATTAAGCATTGCACTCACTTGTGGATATATACTCGCGTACAGTGCTGATTCGAAAACCTTCGCGAATGTCGAAAGTATCGCCACTGGGCGATACTCGCTCACATCGTTTCCCAGCCCACTCTTTGGTATCGGTATCACTCGAGTGAGCTTCCATTGCTCCGGATACATGCATTGTTTAAGACACAAGTTATAGACATGTAGAAGTGGACGTGCTAAAACTAAACCACAGTCTTTGACGATGAACGAATGCTTGGGAGTCAGGCGAGTTAGAGCCGATTGCACATCCCGGAGGCTGAGGCAACCCACATGCACTCGCGCGTTTCCACTATCTGCTCTCACTGTAGCAGCTTGTGTATCAAGACACGGTTGTTTGTCATCAAAGACTGATTGGAAATATGAAGCAAACTCCTGTGCACAATCCTGTATTTCCAAATTTGTACCATTTATTTGAATATTTCCAATGAATAGGTTTTAGATAGAACATGATAATCTTGACCTGATGCTGCAGCATCTCCTGGTATCTGCAGGATACCCAACTTCTTACCAACTTACAGCAAAGTTATCGTGTTGGGAATACGTAAAGTTTAAAAATCATGAAATGAAATTTAAATTAAAAATTTAAAAAAACCCCGACCAAAAAACTATTAAAAAGTAGAAAATAATATGTCTTGGCCCTTTAAGTTTGATATAAGTAGTTATATTGTGATCTCAGAGTCGTCGCGTAGGGGGCCGCCAAGTTAATAAAATAAAAACAGAACTGTTTTACTTTACTACAGCTAATTACTAATAATTTCACAACTTAGTGGTCGTTCTACGCGACGACTCTTAGATCAAAATATAACTAATTATATTAAACTTAAAGGTTCATGACATATTATTTTCTACTTTTTAACAGTTTTTTTGTCGGGGTTTTTGGAAAATTTATTATATCCCGCCAAAAAACAGATACATGAACGCAATGTAGAAAATACAGAGTCCTAGTTAAAAATATTGTGTGTTCTATCGGTACGTTTAATGTCTGTCTTGATGGAAGCCACGAGTCGTTCCACTGGGCACCGTGATTGATAAGGGTTGGTTGCACAGTGGTCACGCGCCGCCCGCGCCCCTCCGCGCCCCACCGAGCCCCGCCGCACCCCGCCCCGCTATGTATCAACTCATCAACTCCAATTGGCCTTCGAATCATTCTTACACATACTCGTTTCAGGCCTTCTAAAAATGAGAGCTGTAGTAAATTTATCGATTGCTATTCTATACTTTAAATTTATCGGTCGTCTTGGAAAAGTCTTGAAGAGGCATTTTTTTAAAACCTAACATAGCGCTAAGTATAAGCAAGTATGAATGATTAATTTGGAATAAGTGAATGAAATGAAGATGAGTTTATACAGTAACACAGTTGCAAGATTCATTCTACCTTTCTAATGTTAGCACACATCCTCTTACAACTGTAGCACGACGGGGAGGTGTTCGGTAGGTAGGTAGGTAGGTAGGTAGGTAAGTAGGGCGTGGGTTTTAAAAATGCCGTAAGTGCTCACAGAATTTAGTTTAATGTTGAAGTTGAAGTAAAAAAACATGACCTAAAAAGAACATTAGAATTGAAAAAAAGATCATTCAACACTTAAATTTATAATACAATTCACAAAAAATATAAATTAATCCCACCTGAAATGGGTCTTTTAGAGAGTATCAAGGTATCAAATAATTTATTAAATTTATTAAATTTATTAAATTTAAAGAAAGATAGTAAAAATAGTCACATGTCTCATAGATGACAGCGCATGCGTAAAAGAACAAAAAAATGGAATGAAAAAAAGGTCGAATGAAAGAAGAACGAATAACAGCGTACTGCGTTACAGTATCGGGGAAGGGAGGGGGGGAGGGGGGCGAAAACTAGTATAAAATAATAAATACTACTGAGCGGAAGGCCATCTGGAAAGACAAAGAGCTGCACGGTATGTTCTTCAATTCCCTTTGTGGATCCTTCATAGATCAAAACTTCAAAAGGCCTTCTTGCACTGGCTGCGCTTCGTTCGGAGACCTTTTAGCGAAGACCGAGGGTTTTGTCTGTGCAATAAAGGATCAGGTGGGCAAGACGAACAACTGTAGGAGGTTCATAATAAAAGATGGCACCTTGGACGTTCGTCGGTTGTGCCGTCAACCAGGGGAGACCCTGCGTTATATAACCTCCGGTTGTTCCATGCTTACCAATACTCAGTATTTGCACAGGCACAACCAAGCAGCCAGGATCATACACTAAGAAATTGCTCTAAAGTATGGCCTCATATCTCTGCAGTTGCCGTATTATAGGTACACGCCGGAGCCGGTTCTCGAAAACGACCGCGCCAAGCTCTACTGGGGCCGACCCATTGTCACGCACAGGACTATTCCTTCGAATAAGCCTGATATCGTGCTAATGGATCGGGCGCAGTCGAGGGTGATTTTGGTGGATGTCTAGTGATAGTTCCCATACGATGAAAACCTCGTGCAGGCTGATACCGCAAAAAGGACCAAGTACATGGACCTGGCGCACGAGGCTACTGGTATGTGGCGAGTGGAATCCACCGAAATCGGATGATCCTATCCGTGAACGGCCTAATTTCAGCCGACCTTGAACTTCATCTAAGGCGGCTGGATCTTCGAGGCAGACTAATAATTGCAGCAATGCAGAAAGCAGTTCTCCTGGATAATTCCCGGATATTTCGACGCTTTCTCTCCCCGTCGCACTGAACTCCATCCGACTGTTTCCGCTGGAGGTGCTCCTGTCACTTCGCCCCGTGCCAAGTGAGCAGAGTAGTTTAAGTTTTATAGTAATAATAAATCCTTTCATTTGGTATATTCATTTTCAATTTACCCGAAAGTCGTGGGAGCCACGAGATCTGTGATTTTTTTACATGTATGATGTTTATGTGACATTATCAAAATATGTATTGTTGATTAGATTTGTCCAATTATGGAAAATACCGTCAAGTAATGGTATTTTCCCAGCAAAGTACGTATTAGTTTATATAGTTTCAGGAAACAAATTACAGAACTTAGGTCTTTTAAAATTATGCATTATTAGATTTCAAAATTTTACTTGCGTTTCATAAATATGTACGAGTATATATCAAACAGTGAGTTATTTATTTTTGAATTACTAATTCATCATCATTATCATACCAGTCGAAAGACGTCCACTGCTGGACAAGGCCTCCCCTAAGGATTTCCACAACGCCCGGTCCTGCGCTGCCCTCATCCAGCGTCAAGTACTTAAATTGTATTAACTAAAATTGAGATAGACTTTCAGAGTCGCTGTAGACAACATTAGGTAAACAACCAAAAATTACGTGAAACTTTAGGTATTTTTTAAATGAATTCGTTAGAATTACTCAATGGCGACGGGAAATTGTTTTTATCAAATTTTATCATGCTTGACCTCCATTTTGCGAATGACTTCTTTCGGCAAATTCTCTTAATATTTGTTATACAGAGATGATGGTTGTATTTTTATTATTTCTTGGAAAAAAATACACTTAATATTTGCTTAGCTTCAATATAAAATTGTTTAATTTAAGAAAATATGACGACGCGTTTTGTTCGGTTCCTACCTATGGCAACATTATGTTTGTTTTTTTGCTGAAGTCTAGGATCAGAAACAATCAGGTGCTTCAAATTATGTATTTTTATAGTTTTATAATCAGCTAATTTTCGGTGAGTGGATACAAGACAATTCCTTAACTTTCATGCTATCTTAGAGCATTATAGACACGGTGTCTGTGTGTGCTGGTCACGTTAGGACGAACCATAGAGTTTCAAGTAGGTGCTTTATTAATTCTATGTATCGCTTAAAACTGCAAGTTGTAGATACATAAAAAAGACATCAACGAGACACGCTCCCAAGTTCAGCTTCCTAGAAAAGACATTAACGAGACACGCTCTTAAGTTGTAGCTTTATAGAAAAGACATTGACAATACACGCTCCCAAATTGTAGCCTTATAAAACAATACATTAACGAAACGCGCTTTCAAATCGTAGCTTCATAGATAATAAATTCACAAGACACACCCCGAAGTTATAGTTTCATAGAAAATACATTAACAAGACACGCTCCCAAGTTGTACCTTCAAAGAAAAGACATCAACGAGACATGCTCCAAAGTTATAGCTTTATAGAAAAGACATTAACGAGACACGCTCCCAAGTTGTACCTTCAGAGAAAAGACATCAACGAGACATGCTCCAAAGTTATAGCTTTATAGAAAATACATTAACGAGACACGCTCCCAAGTTGTATCTTCATACAAAAAGACATCAACGGGACATGCTCCAAAGTTGTAGCTTTATAAAAAAGATATCACCAGACACGCTTCTTAGTTGTAGCTTCATAGAAAAGACATTAACGGGACACGCTCCCAAGTGGTTGCTCCATAGAAAATACATCAACGAGACACGCCCTCAATTTCTAGCTCCATAGAAAAGACATCAACGAGACACGCACCCAAGTTGTAGCTCCAAAGAAAAGACATCACCGAGACCCGCTCATACAAAAAGACATCAACGGGACACGCTCTAAAGTTGTAGCTTTATAAAAAAGATATCAACAAGACAAGTTTTTTGAAAGGGGCTCATAATCATGGAATTGATCAACTTTTGTTCTACAACTTCGATGAATTAACATTTTTTTTTTACTTTTTATACATACTATTATTGTGGGAGGACCATTTTAATTTTCGAGTGAGTGAAGAGCGAGAGGTAGCGAGTGATAAAGGAGTGAAGAGCGAGCGGTAGCGAGTGACAAGCAAGACAAGGAGTAAAAAGCGAGTGATAGCGAGTGACGAAGGAGTGAAGAGCGAGCGGTAGCGAGTGACGAAGGAGTGAAGAGCGAGTGGTAGCGAGTGACGAAGAAGTGAAGAGCGAGTGGTAGTGAGTGACGAAGGAGTGAAGAGCGAGCGGTAGCGAGTGACGAAGGAGTGAAGAGCGAGTGGTAGCGAGTGACAAGCGAGACAAGGAGTGAAAAGTGAGCAATAGCGAGTGACGAAGGAGTAAAGAGCGAGTGGTAGTGAGTGACGAAGGAGTGAAGAGCGAGCGGTAGCGAGTGACGAAGGAGTGAAGAGCAAGCGATAGCGAGTGACGAAGGAGTAAAGAGCGAGCGGTAGCGAGTGACCAAGAAGTGAAGAGCTAGCGGTAGCGAGTGACGAAGGAGTGAAGAGCGAGTGACGAAGGAGAGAAGAGTGAGCGGTAGCGAGTGACGAAGGATTGAAGAGCGAGAGGTAGTGAGTGATAAAGGAGTGAAGAGCGAGCGATAGCAAGTGACAAGCGAAACAAGGAGTAAAAATCGAGCAATAGCGAGTGACGAAGGAGTGAAGAGCGAGCGGTAGCGAGTAACCAAGGAGTGAAGAACGAGTGGTAGCGAGTGACGAAGGAGTGAAGAGCGAATGGTAGCGAGTGACGAAGGAGTGAAGAGCGAGCGGTAGCGAGTGACGAAGGAGTGAAGAGCGAGTAACGAAGGAGAGAAGAGTGAGCGGTAGCGAGTGACGAAGGAGTGAAGAGCGAGAGGTAGCGAGTGACGAAGGAGTGAAGAGCGAGCGGTAGCGAGTGACAAAGGAGTGAAGAGCGAGCGGTAGCGAGTGACGAAGGAGTGATGAGCAAGCGGTAGCGAGTGACGAAGGAGAGAAGAGTGAGCGGTAGCGAATCACGAAGGAGTGAAGAGCGAGAGGTAGCGAGTGACGAAGGAGTGAAGAGCGAGCGGTAGCGAGTGACGAAGGAGTCAAGAAGGAATTATAATAGCAACAAAAATTTACGTGTAGATTTTGATACATTCGGTAACAACTTCGAGTGTAGAGCCTCCAACCTTCAGAGGAGTAGGTATGACACGGACGTTTGACATAATTTTCGTCTTGTCTATGTTCATTCTAAGACCCACTTGTTGGGAGGCTCTACTGAGGCCATCGAGCATTGTGCCTAAGTCGTCCATAGTCTCAGCCATGACCACGATATCGTCAGCGAATCGAAGGTGGGTGATGTACTCGCCGTTGATATTGATGCCGAGTCCACCCCAGTCCAAAAGCTTAAAAACATCTTCCAGGGCGGCAGTGAACAGTTTCGGAGATATAACGTCTCCCTGTCTCACCCCTCGCTGCAGCTGGATAGGTTCCAAGTTTTGATCCTGGAGGCGAACCGACATGGTGGCGTTTTCATACAAACACTTCAGCACTTCGATATATCGATAGTCAATTTGGCACCTCTGGAGAGACTGTAACACAGCCCAAGTTTCGACCGAATCGAAGGCTTTCTCATAGTCCACGAACGCCAAGCATAGGTCATTGGTCTTCTGTATAATCTGCCGCAGCGTATATATGTGGTCTATGGTACTAAATCCTTTTCGGAAACCGGCTTGTTCGGGAGGCTGGAAGTCGTCAAACCTGCGTGCGAGACGATTCGTAATGACCTTCGAAAACAGTTTGTAGACATGGCTCAGAAGTGAGATGGGTCTGTAGTTCTTCAGCAGGGTATTGTCGCCCTTTTTGAAGAAAAGCACGACCACACTTCTGTGCCATGCCTTAGGCGTTTGTCCCTCAAGTATAACGGAATTAAATAATTTCTGAAGAGCTTTAAGTACCGGTGTTTCACCTGCTTTCAGAAGTTCAGCCGTAATTCCATCATCACCCGGTGCCTTATTGTTTTTAAGCTGATGTATACCTGGGACAAACAGTCTAGTTAGGTAGGTCCAACTTCGAGAAAGAGATCAATCGTCGAATCCAACTCGGCTGGGCAGCGTTCGGGAAGCTTCGCAATATCTTTACGTCCCAGATACCGCAGTGTCTTAAGACCAAGGTCTTCGACCAATGTGTGTTGCCAGTGATGACGTATGGAACTGAGACATGGTCGCTTACTATGGGCCTCATAAGAAGGCTCAAGGTCACCCAAAGGGCAATGGAGCGTGCTATGCTCGGAGTTTCTCTGCGTGATCGAATTAGAAAGGAGTAGATCCGTAAGAGAACCAAAGTAACCGACATAGCTCTCAGAATTGCTAAACTTAAGTGTTAGTGGGCGGGGCACATTGCTCGTAGAACAGATGGCCGTTGGGGCAGTAAAGTTCTCGAGTGGCGACCACGCACCGGAAAGCGTAGTGTAGGCAGGCCTCCCACTCAGTGGACCGATGACCTGGTGAAGGTCGCGGGAAGCCGCTGGATGCGGGCAGCGCAGAACCGGTCGTCGTGGAGATCCTTGGGGGAGGCCTATGTCCAGCAGTGGACGTCCTTCGGCTGATATGATGAGATTTTGATTAGGATCAATTTTCATACACTCATAGAGTCTAAAAAACCACAAAAAATTATGTATGTGTGCTGTGTAAGTGCATCTGTTTCGTACTGTAGCGCCTAATCTACTTAAAGGTTTTAAATAAAATCTTAATATATATAAATCTCGTGTCACAATGTTTGTCCTCAATGGACTCCTAAACCACTTAACCGATTATAATAAAATTCGCACACCATGTGCAGTTCGATCCAACTTGAGAGATAGGATAGGGTAGGGTAGGGTAGTGTAGAGTAGGGTAGTGTAGGGTAAGGTAGTGTAGGGTAGGGTAGGGTAGTGTAGTGTAGGGTAGGGTAGGGTAGTGTAGTGTAGGGTAGTGTAGGGTAGGGTAGGGTAGTGTATGTAGGGTAGGGTAGGGTAGTGTAGTGTAGTGTAGTGTAGGGTAGGGTAGTGTAGTGTAGTGTATGTAGGGTAGTGTAGTGTAGTGTAGGGTAGTGTAGGGTAGGGCAGGGCAGTGTAATGTAATGTAAGGCGGTACGAAGTTCGCCGGGACAGCTAGTATTTTTATATATTCAGCTATTTTCTAAATTTGCCGTATCTTGATTTTTAGGGTTGCACCATTATAAAAAAAACATTTTTTTGTTCAAAAATGGCTTTAATGATTTTAATAAAACATTGTATGTTACTACAACTTTGTATGGCCTATTGTACTACGATGTTAATTATTCTAGGAAAAACCATAATGATGTACTTCCAATCCTATTTTTAAATATGACTCGAACGGTTTTAATGAAACTTTGTCAGTAACTAGAACATAATAAGATGTACAAAATTAGGTAGTTTATTATTTTTCCACAAAAAAACCTAGCATAAGGCTCCTCTCGTAAAAATCGAGACTATTTGTAAATTTTTCATCAAACCTGATACACCTCTTTTCTTTTCTACGTAATGTAAGGTGTTTTAATGCTCATTAATGAACACCAGAGTGTGAGAAACACGCGAGAAAGTAACACAGCGTGACTGTATAACATAATTGATTTTAAAGATTTCAGCAACGTTGTAGAACAAAAACTGTTCAGTTTCATAAGTAAAAATCCCCCTCAAAATTTACTTTTTTATTTATTTTAGTAGCTTCATAGAAATGATATCAACGAGACAAGGAAGTGGCAGATACAAAATCTTCACGCGCTACGTCGAGCTATGCTAATTAGTAGTCTATGTCATTTTCCACCTTTCCAACCATTTCTTTGCAAAAAATTACATCAATCTTTGGTTCCGTTGCGATGTTAAAGAAAATAATCAAAAAAGGAGACTTTCTTTAGGTTCTCGCAGAAACTGTATCGCCCTATGCCATTTTCACGGGATAACAAGTAGCCTATGTCCTTTCCCATGGCACAGGCTGCGTGCATTTTGTTAAGATTAAGGTGTTGAAGCGTTAAGAGGTAACAAACAAACACAATTTCACATTCATAATAAATTATTTACAAATTAACAAATGATAGTGCAACCACAGCAGGAGGTCGTGCGTCGTGCGTCTTGCGTCGTGCAGCTAGAGCGTAATCAAAGAAATCGTAATTTGAGCATGCACTGAGTGAGTTGCTGACAGATGGAAAAGGAAAAAATGCAAAACAAAATCTAAAAACTTGTAATATTACTAGAATTTGCCCGCGGCATCGCCCGCGTGGATATCGTTGTTATTGACTATCTTTGTCTTTGACCTCAGGAACTATTTTGGGCTATTATAATTGGCAGGCTCAGTCACTTCCCACCCCCTCAAACAAATCTATACTATAAATCACTTCAATCCGTTTGGTTCAATGCGAAACGCAACGTCCGCGAGCGTGGAAATGTTTTCCCCAGATCCCACGGGAACATCTCAGGATATGATAATTTGTAAATTATGTCATTCCCAACCCCCTCAACCATCTCCGTTGTTCCGTTGCGATGTTAAAATAAGTATTTTTTCAGTTCCCTCAGGAACTGCATCGCATTTTGCTATTTTTACGGTATAAAAAGTAGCCTATGTCCTACCCAGTGACACTGACTACCTGCATGCCAAATTTCATTAAAATTGGTTGAGGTGTTGAAGTGTGAGTACTTGGTCGACAGAGCGATGCTCGGGGTCTCCTATTTCCTATTAACCTCTGAAAATAGCGTTTGTAGAGATGAGACCTAACTAGATTGATTTTCAGCCCCTAAAAACTCCCGTATACCAATTTTTACCACGTATAGCAAATCGTTAGAGCCGTATAAAATTAGTAAATTACTGCAGCGGCCAGCAAAGGAGGCATTGAGGGACGAACGTGTAAATGTGGGCCGAGGCGAAGCCAAGGCACACATACAATCCATCAATGCCTAGTTGTGGCCAAGGCTTGTATAGTACTTTTCTCAAATAATGCGCTTTCTCAAATATTTTTATGTATAGTAGATAAAAAGTTAGGATTTTGTAAAACATTGTAACTCACACCTTCCTCCGCTATAAAATATGACAATTCAGCACTTCTTAGCACGGAAAGATTGCAACTCAGCACTTCTTAGCACGGCAAGATTGCAACTCAGCACTCCGTCAGATTCATAACGAATAAAATAATAATTTCTTGAATTGCGATATTTTATTGTATACATTATTCAAAAATCTTGGCTATCCAAGATTTTTGAATCGTAAATTGATATGTAATGTTTTTCACGAAACTTCTGTATACACTTTAGAACTTACAAAAATCGTATCTTGAGTTGTGATGTTTTATTTATTGTAACTTGAAATGCAAGGATTTTTATTCTAATGTCTAACTAAATTTCAGCTTACAAATAATTGTGATTTTAGTAACGATGATGTTTACTGGTTTTTGTTATATCTATTTTTTTTAACGGTGTTATCTTAGGATGTTTTTACTAGGTTTTTCCAAAAATAATACAAACTATAGACGTACTCGAAGATTAAGTTAACTATAACTTTAATATTAAAAGTCGGGCCCACAGCTACATACAAAAGATGATGTTTATAGTCATCTAGATATTTGAAGTCATCTTTGGTTTACATACTTTTTAACCCCGACGCAAATAGAGGGGTGTTATGAGTTTGTCGCCAATATCTGTGTATGTGTGTGTGTCTGTCTGAGGCATCGTAGCTCTCGAAAGGATGGACCACTTTTGATGCGGTTTTTTACGTGAAATCAAATTTCCTTGCGGTGGTTCTTAGTTATAATTGATGAAGATATATGAAGATACGTTTGACGATCATCAGCTCTTATCTAGGTGATGAAGTGATCGGGGCAACTTATACAGGTCTGATTTGCTAGAGATGAATGTTAGTTCATGTTCTTCACTATTTACAAGAAATTCAGCCACACACAGTTGTAAAGATTTCTGAATCTTTTAGTTAAAAAAATACAGTAGATCTCTGGAGACTATTTGTAAGCTTAATAAGTAATGTCGTAGACATTTTAACACAATATTTATCATGTTTGTTTACTTCAGCATTGACAGTGGGGTCTTCCCCGATCTAACGAAATGTAGTAAAGTAGGTAGTACCTCTTTATGAATCCGGAAAGGGAACTGATCCGGGGAACCAGGCCTGCGTCAGTCGGCGCTGCCTGTGCTTAGTTTTTGAAAGAAATATCTTAAAACAAATGATAGAATATTTAAAAAAAAAAAACTTGCAACATAACCAACAGTTTGGTTTTACAAAAGGGTGTTTAGCGTAAGATGCAGGAGTTTCCTTTGTTTTGAAAAATCACAAAATGCAATAGGTGTATTTTGTGATTTATCCAAGGCTTTTGTTTGCATGGAATATGAAATTAAAAAAAAATTGAAGAATGACGGCATGAAGGGTAAAGCTCTAAGTCTCCTCAAATGTTACCTGGAAAATAGAATGTAGATGGTACAATTAAAAGGTACCAATTTGTTTACCAAGTCACTTTAGCTTCCCCGGCGCCCGCGCCCTTGTCTCAGCCGCGTCTGAGTTTCCAGTGCAAGTTTTCGTGCGATTCTTTGCTAGCTCGCGCCTTTCTCTCCTTGTTGTCTTTCATTTGGCATGGCTCTTTTACTAAAAAAAAGGCTGTTTTTTTTCTACGATGAAATAAAACTTTTAGGCTCTCTCCTGAAAAATGACAAAAAGTGAGTTCCAATGTTTTCCATGGGGCGGTCTACATAAGTATATAATACAGTAAGCCAATTTATGGTTAATTCTCGACCCTCGCGATTCGTTACTTGGAACTGGTCAGACGGCCACACGGCCACGCAGCAGGTTGTTTGTAGGGAGAGCTGCGGCGTGTCTGCAGAATGGATGCACTCACTGTGAATAGTTGTTTTAAGTAGTGTTTCTTTTAAAAACATATGAAAACATTAAATAGTTGTGAAATTACAATTACAGGATTGGCACAACCCCGTACGAGGGTCTCTTAACGATCAATTTGCATCATTGCGTAAGTCTCTCTCTTAACGTGTGGCACGATTAACCGTGCTACAGGGATAGACGGCGGTTGCCTTGTGTCACACTTATCACCACCCGCGCGAGTAACTAATCTGTCTAACTACCGTGTCTAATACTTGGGCGTCGTTTTATATCTTAGCTCAAAATAAATAGATTAAGAAGAAAAAAACAAAACGTTTATGACCTCGTTTTTACAGTTCGTTGTATAAGAAAAATAAATTTATGTGAGTATTTCTTTTGCATTTCTTTTCGTTTAAACTGTTTTGTATTTTTTTATCTGTTTTGGTTAATTGTATGTATAGATTACCAGAGAAATTAAGTAACCGTTCAAAAGAGACTATTTTAAAGTATGTGATGCTGGTAATTCAAGAGAAAACATATTTTTCATGAACAGCTACAAAACAAATGAATTGAAAATAAAAATGGCTGCCATTTAGAGGGGAGAAGGATGCGACCCCCTAATGGAGGGTTTTTCGTCGATGAAATGTGGTGTATAACATATGCTCAAAATATTGATAACCCTATCCGATACACACTGTATAGAGATTATAATGATTTAGTTTCGTGATAAAGCTCTTTGGTTTAATAGACGTTGAAATGTGGGTAATTGTTTCCTTTGTGGTTTGGTTGAAATACTAAAACGTAATTGTATGAGTGGAAACGTCGGCATTGTCCACGTGGAAGCGACGCGACGTTACGTCGCTTGCATTGTTGTCGGGCTCTATTGTAACTTGGTTAACATTTCCTCCGAAAAGAAGCGCAACTGATCATAGACAAAGCTCGGAAAGTTTCCAGTGGCCCCATTTCGTTTTATTATCAAAAAGTTTCAAAAAAGGTTGACGAATGCCTGCCGTCTTATTTGTGTGAAAACAGGCGCAAACTGGCGCTGAAAATGGCAATACTGAAACCGGACGCGGCGGAAGTGTTACTTGTCTCCGAATACACAGATTAATTCGCTATTCTGCTCTGCATTAAATATTGCGTTCCTCATAATAGGGAACAACAAAACTCTTCTCTCGTTTCAGCTACGAATAAGAGCAGAGAAGCATAAACATAAATGTAGCACGAAGACATACAAAAAGCCTTCATTATCTTGCGTTAAATATATATCGAGCTTTTAATTGGATTCAGGAACTTATCTACCTACGAGTACGATAACCTTTTTTTTATCCACAATTGATAAGCCCTTGGCATCATCTCACCTGATGGTAAGTGACGATGATGCCAATTTATCCACAATTGATAAGCCGTTGGCATCATCTCACCTGATGGTAAGTGACGATGATGCCAATTTAGCGTGACTGTCCCATGTCAATAGCATTCTTGTTTCAGGCGAACCGGCAGTGTGGACCACCTGGACCACCTGGTGGCAGGTGGTGGTGGTGGGCGGCAGCGCGGAGCCACCGCTGGACGCGTGACGTGACATTTCCCGACGCGAGCGCTGCGTGCGCGATCGGCGGCTGACTCGGAAGCTTGAAGCCCTCGAACACGTGACATTTGCGTGCCGCGTCGCGCGGATAATGTCCTAATGACAGTCAATTACGAATAATATAGTACCCAGTGGTTCTGTCTCTAGAACAAGGACGTGAAGTGAGTTTTGTTTAAGACTGTTACATGACGGCACACCTACATGTGCAACCGCTTTTAGATTTGGACTTCGTGTTTGCAGAGTGGTGAGTATAAATTTCGTTTCGCTTAAGGCGTGATTTATGTTCCTTGTTTAATTTTTTAACAAGTTTAACCTGTTGTGCGAGCCTTACATTAATTTCTACTAATTTCAGTGAATTCGTCAAATGATATTTTGGCGTAAACCTGAAAAATATTATATTTTGTGATTATTCACAAGGTCACTACTTACTTTTGTATTATGACTGCTATAAAACTTTCAAGTTAGGAAAAGCCGTCTCAATTGATATTCACTGAGCAGTGAGCAGTGACAACGCGGTAGCAGTGTTTATTATCAGATTAATTTTATTTACTTTTCAATGCAGGATAGCTATTCCATACATGAAAAACCGACCAAGTGTCAATTGTACTAGCGCACCGAGGGTTCCGTAACACCGTCCTACTGGTACGGAACTCTAAAAAGTCAACGTACTACAATATTTCAATATAAAAGACGAGAACGATAGTAAATTATAAGTTATTATAAGACACTAAATTTCTACCTTACCTACGTATATGTACCGACCACCACCTACGTGGCATAATGGTTAAGACTATTAGCTTTACATCAGGAGGTCGCGGATTCGATTCCCGTCGAAGTCTAACTCTGACTCGGTTTAGTTGGTGGAAGGGCATTTTCTAAAGTCTGACTGGCTAGCTACCAACATCTTATCTAAGCCCTGCCGTCAAACATCAATGTTAACAACATTGATGTGTTCCGGCTTGAAGATAAGATAGCCAGTTCATCTTGGTGAGCCCGCTTCCATCTTCGGCATCATCGTCAATTACTATCAGGTGAGGTGATGCCAAATGCGAATAAATAAAAACCTACTGATTGGTGCTGGGTGCCCATAGTGAAATGATAGAACCGGTAATATCCACGTCACAGTCATTAAAAATACAAAAACCTATTTTTGAATGTACAAGTAGAGCCCTTCACATTACGGAACCCCACTCGTATTTGACCTAGTAACAACACTTTGACATTTTGCCACCCATTTACAATGAAAATACAAATATTTTTGTATATCTTTCATTTACAATAAAGTGGGAAAAGCATTATATATTTAAATCTATAACAAATTGTAAGTCGATGGATTTAGTAATTGCTAAGAAAAATAGGTGACAGACAAAAAGATTGATGGACTAACTCACATCATAAGCGTTTCGTTTTTACCATTTTGATACGGAACCCTAAAAATTATAGCATTCGTGCAGACTTGTTATTTATTTTTAAAAACAGTTGCTCGAAAAGTGGTCCTTTACATGCAAGGCAAGTGTGCGCAAAATTGATTTTACCGCACACATGCTTTTTCTTTATCGCTTTTATCTATTTCTAGCTCGGAGGAACAAGACATTTCAAGCAAATAAAAAATATAATAACCAAAGATACGGAATCACTTAAGACTTTTAATAGGAGAATTTTAAAAGAGATTGGTTGTTCCTCCGTGAGGTTGGTGCATAACGTTAGCTGATTAGATTCCCCTTGGGATATATCTTTGTGAAGAAAGGAGAATATTATGAATGAAGCGCATAGGTTACATCAAGGAATAGGTCCATCTTTTCCAAGGAGGTTTCAATGTTTAAAATTATATTATCGCCTTTTTGTAATCTATTTATGGTTATATTGAAAAAAAAAACCAATTATATTGCAGCAATGAATAATGACTAATGATTGTACACTTTCAGATAATCTGCACTTTTACTTTTCTAACGAAAAAGGTACAATTAACTTTAAGAAGGCCAAAAATACAGATCCATCTTTAAATACATAATTATCTTCTCTGCAAGCGTCGGTGGCTCAACCGGTAACGACTCGGTCCATCTAACCAGAGGTACCGGGTTCAAATCTGGACGGCCAATGTACCAATGAGTTTTTCAAACACTTACGTACATACTTACCGATTGCTTTAACGGTGAAGGAAAACATCGTGAGGAAACCTGCACACGCCTGCGAAGAAACTCGAAGGTTGTGTGTGTAGTTGACCAACCCGCACTGGGCCCGCGTGGTCGACTAAGGCCTAATCGCCCTGATTCAGGGTAGGCTCGAGCCCATCGGTGGGGACGTATATGAGCTGATATAATAATAAAATCTTCTCTGCGCCTGGCTGTGGCGCCTGGCATTTAGAATTATCTAATATATAGCGATGATTTTCACAGTTTCGTAATATTGCTTTAAAAATACAAATTTTAAATAAAAATACGCGTTCCACCGAAACCGGTGCATAATAAAAGCTGTTATCGGCCGGCGTTACAGCCTTAATTTACAACCAGAGGTAAACGTATTTTTCACAGCTTGTTGAGTTTTGTCTCAAAACATGTTTTGTATCTGAAGTTAACTTGTTACGAAGATACCGGAGATCACGAGTCGAGGTTCTGGCCGGCGGATACACGAGTAGACGGCGTACAATAACATTCTGTTAAAATAGCAAGATAAAGAGAATGAATGACTGATGATGACTCGGTGGCTCAGTGGTTAGTGCCCTTGACTACTGATCCGAGAGTCGTGGGTTCGATCCCCACCCAGGGCAAGCATTTATGTGATGAGCAGATTTGTTTGCTCTGTGTCTGGGTGTTAAATTATATCTATATATGTATGTATTTAAACGTATATAAGTATGTATATCAGTCTCTGGTAACCACCCATAACACAGGGAATCCTACTTTGGGGCCAGATGACCATGTGTGGTTTGTCCCAGAATATTATTATTATATATATATTAATATTATATAACTCTCACAAGCGTAAGTAGCGCTTCTTTTGTTTTCTTACAAAAAAAATATTTAAAACACACGCTTTCAAAGCACATAAAACTAAAAAGTGAAAAGTAATTCTATAAGCTGAAAACAATAATGAACGAAAAATACTAGTATTATTGTGAAAAAAGCGTGGAGCGCTTTGTGTCATATTTTTCGTATATCGATTTTTTTAACCTATATTTATTTTTCAATTTTTAGTTTGATGTGCATTTAATCCTGGCGATCCTGATCAGGATAAAGAGCTAAACTTATAAAATTATTGTATTGTCACTCATTCTTGATAAATGTACAAAGTTTAAATTAAATCAATTCGTTTAAAGTGGGTCAAAATCAAGTGCAAAGGAGTCAAAAAAATACATACATAAGGGTGAAACAAATAAAAGCGTGACAAAAAGACTTCTCTTTAGCACGCGCGCGTGTAGTCTACACTTTTATTCTACACTAGCTGTGCCCGCGACTACGACCGTGTGGAGGTTTTGATTAACGATATTTACACGATAGTAAAATAGAGAAAAGAAAACGGAAATAATAAAAGAAAAAATAGAGAGCAAGAATAAAAAACCAAATAGGAAAGTGACCACACTGAGTATAATAAACAAACTACAGTAGAGGTAAAGATACTTAGAGACATAATTTACTCAAATAAATACTAAAGTTCTTTCTTTCTTATCGTGTGGCACAATTAACCCTGCTATCCAAGGAATAGACGGCGGTTGCCTGGTGTTGCACTTAGCATCACCCGCGGTCACGTGTAAGGCATTTAGATTTACACCTACGGACGTGTGCAACGCGACCTTCATACACATCTGGAATCAGATGTGCAGGTTTGCTCACGATGTTTTCCTTCACCGTTAAAGCAAACGGTAAGTACATGAACGTAAGTTTCGAAAAACTCATTGGTACATTGGCCATCCGGATTTGAACCCGGGACCTCTGCATACAAATAATCTGTAGAAAAGAGTAATCGTTCGCCTTTATTAAATCAATAGATTTTTTTTAGTTTTTACAAATAATCAAAGCTAGCAAGTCACAGAAAAAAGTCGGTAATCCTTAGGAAAGAGCAGTCGTTCGCATTAGTATCAATTCCAATAAATTTTATTTGGTTTCTTAGAATAAAATTTATTTTTTATTTATTTATCAAAAATACATGGCCAGCTTACAGTTTACACCAAAGCGCTAAACAAGTCAGAGAACTTACATTATATAAATAGAAATAACAGTGTATGAATTTTTGTATGAAATCAAGATCATTACTAACGATTTTAACAATGCACCCCCGATTACGGTCGTAATAAAAACTATATTTATGCGGTCAAAGCCGCGGGAAAATTTAGTATCAAATAATACTTTATTTCCATGAAGGTAACTAGAATACACAACGCATCATCAAGTTTAACTTTTTTGTACCATATGCCTCTAATTGGCTAATCGGACTGCTTTGGCATGTGATGATGATGATCATACCTTCATCACATCAGCCAAGAGACGTCCACTGCTAGACACAGGCCTCCCGAGTTGGGGGGTTTTCCGTAATCGCCGGGCGTGCTGGCGATCGCAGTGTGCAGTGTGGTCGCACAGTGCGCGGGAAGGACGCCGCTGCTCATCTTCCGGCACTGCGCACTCGGCACTCGGCACTGCGCACTCGGCACTCGGCACTGCGCACTCGGCACTCGGCACTGCGCACTCGGCTCTCGGCACTCGGCACTCGGCACTCGACACTCGGCGCTAAGCACTGCGCACTCGCCACTCGGCACTCGGCACTGCGCAATCGGCACTCGGCACTCAGCACTCGGCACTGCGCACTCGGCACTTGACACTGTGCACTCGGCACTCGGCACTGCGCACTCGGCACTCGGCAATTGGCACTGCGCACACGGCACTCGGCACTCGGCACTGCGCACTCGGCACTCGGCATTCGGCATTTGGCACTCGGCACTGCGCACTCGGCACTCGGCACTTGGCACTGCGCACTCGGCACTGCGCACTCGGCACTGCGCACTCGGCACTGCACACTCGGCACTCGGCACTGCGCACTCGGCACTCGGCACTGCGCACTCGGCACTCGGGAAAAGATGAGGTGGTACTATTCTAGGGCTGCACACAGGCCTGTTACAATACACAATAGGCAAAAGGCATATTTTTATTTGATATAAATACACACCGATTATACAAGATATTAAAAACCTAAATTAAAAAAATTTTAAAATCCCGACAAAAAAATCGCTAAAAAGCCGAAAATAATTTGTCTTGGCCATTGAAGTTTAATATAAGTAGTTACATTGTGATGTACGAGTCGCGGCGTAGGGGGACCAAAGGGACGTACAGGACCAACACATATTATTTTCTACTTTTTAGCAATTTTTTTGAGGGGATGGGTTTAATCTTTAATTTAAGTTTTAATGACTTAGGTATCCTGCAGATACCAGAAGATGCTGCAGCATCAGGTCAAGGTTTCCATGTTCTTATTATTATATCAGCTCATATACGTCTCCACCGAGGGGCTCGAGACTACCCTGAATCAGGGCGATTAGGCCTTAGTCGGCCACGCGGGCCCAGTGCGGGTTGGCCGACTTCACACACAACCTTCGAGTTTCTTCGCAGGCCTGTGCAGGTTTCCTCACGATGTTTTCCTTCACCGTTAAAGCAATCGGTAATGATATGTACGTAAGTTTTTGAAAAACTCATTGGTACATTGGCCGTCCAGATTTGAACCTTGTACCTCTGGTTAGATGGACCGAGTCGTTACCGGTTGAGCCACCGACGCTTTCCATGTTCTATCTAACACCTATTCATTGAGACTATTCCAATAAGCCGAAATACGATGCCTCTGCTGTAAGTTGGTGAGGAGTTGGGTATCCTGCAGATTCCAGGAGTAATAGGGCACCTAATTTAAGTACACCTTCCCACATCCCTTCATCACCTAGATAAGAGCTGTTGATTTTCAAACGGCTGAACAGATCTGTATAAATTTTAGTTAAAAACCATCTCGATCACGTCAGCTTACAAATAAAAAAAACTACATCAAAATCGGTCCTTTCGTTTAAGGACTACCATGCCACAGAAAGATACGCAGGTTAAACTTAAAACACCCCTCTTTTTGTGTCGGGGGTTAAAAAGAGTAAAACATATACAAATACAAAATTAACCCTGCAATGCCAAAATATCAAACAAAATCAAATACAAATCATAATTATAATAATAATAATTTGTAGGGTAAACTACCATATTCTTTTCACTCCTTTTTTATGTCCTCCCCTTCCCTTTTAGCAGAAAATGTGTCGTGCGGTGGTTGTATTATTTTGATATAATATTATAATTTCATCAACTAAATGTTTGTATTCGAATCAAAAGAAATATTAACAGAGACATTACTTTTCGATTGGTTGAAAATCAATTAAAGTCGTAATTAATAAGCGTCCTCGTACCGAGCGTAATTATTACAAGCAATCAAGTTCCACTGTGCACGGTGCTGTATTATTGCTATTCATTTGATGTTGTAATATTTTACGACAGTTTTGTTTGTCAGTGTTCGCCGGACACCGCGCGGATAGTCGGATATCCAGCCCGTGCCAGCCGGCTGCATAAAAGTATAACGAAAGTATGTCGAGCTGTGAATATGAATCAGAACGCTTTGCGTCGAGCGCGCTGTATCTGCCTTTTCAGGGGACTCCATCACAAAACTCATTTGGCATTCAGCCACTGCACTGGGCCCCTTGTTGATGCGAGGCACTTTTAAATAGGTGGCCGTTTTCCCACCTGGCATGTTTCGTAGGTTTTCGGCAGTGCCGTGTCGTAGGTCGTTCAACCGGAGCATTAAACAACCGTTTATTTAATAGCCCTAGTTAATTATAATCTATCAGTCACTGCCAGAGAACAGTTGCGTCGCAATAAAAAATAAATTATTCGGTTGGGGGAATAGATTTTCACTGCTAACAGAATATTGTTAACAAAAAGTATGTACTTAAAAATAAACAAGTTAAGTTAGTTAAAATTTCGTTTTTATTATTCGTTCGCTTCAACGTTTCGAGCTACTCGAAATAAAATTAGTAAACTTTGAGTCAGAACCGCACAAAGAGTTTCATACCATCACACTAGATGGCGCTAGTTTCTTCACGTTTAAAAAAAACACGTTTTATGGATGAAGACTAACTTTTTCAAATTTTTAGTATTTGTTGTTATAGCGGCAACAGAAATGCATCATTTGTGAAAATTTCAACTGTCTAGCTATCACGGTTCATGAAATACAGCCTGTTGTCAGACGGACGGACGGACGGACGGACGGACAACGGAGTGTTAGTAATAGAGTCCCGTTTTTACCCTAAAAACCATTTCGCGGATAGAAAAAATAGTTCGTTACTTGAAGATATACATTATTAAATAGTTGTGAAAGGGCCTCGCGAGTCGCGATAAGCTTCACGAGGATGGGTAATGGAGTGTGACGTAATTGATCTTATGAATGACAAAGTAACATAATTAATTTTCCTCAATTTCATTTTCTAGAGTTTTCAGAGATCATGTCATTATTTGTAATATACATTTTTTTTTTGTTTTGACTATTTAAAAGTGTGTGTAAACACCTATTTGAAATAAATTGTTTTGAATTTGAATTTCTCGATTTAAGGTTCCTGAGCCAAAATGTCTCAAAACGGAACCATTGTAATGTAACCATGTCCGTCAGACTTTTTTTTATTTCAATGGTGTAGATTATATAAAATCCGGCTTTTCAAGGTTTTCAACAGGCTTTGCTTTTCCCCAACAATATATCGCTGAATAGGTCTCACAAAATGAGTTAAAGGTCTCTTTCAATACTAAAGTAGAATTATTATTATTCTTATTTTTATTAAAAATTTTAGTGCGTTTGACTGCAAAAGATTGAGCTCCAAAGTGATGCTTTTCGTGTTTCTGTGTAGTGTTGACGTGTGGAAAAAGGTAGAGAAAGTCTCTTTTTTAGAATAAAAATGAATTTATTTCGAGAGCACAGCACTCGCGTTACAAGGTTTAGGTAAAAAGGGCAAAGGAAGGTGAGTTCCACAGATAAAAGGTAATAGTTATTTATGATACGAGGGTGGTTATAAGATCAATAACAACCCATAGCAGACAAACGAGTGACATTTGTGAGCCCGAGCCGCAGGCGAAGGTTTACCATCGTCACGAGTTTGTTGTTTTCTTTTACAACCACGTATCATACAAAGTTTTTAATACTGTTGTGAGAAAACAGGTTAAATAAAAAACAAAATACATGGGTACGTACCTACAAAGGTTTCGGCAACTAAAGATTTTTTTACGTGACTTGTGGCTCATTTTGAATGTCCGGGGAGTAATCTCACTTTGATTTTTTCGTAGACATACACATAAGTATATTTATTCTCTTTTCTTCACAAAGATACTAAGGCGGATCAATAAGTCCGTGACTTTTTAAATTTCCCGTCTCTTTGCTGAAAGGACAACGCTGCTCCTGTCAACAGGCATCTGATAGTTGATTACTATCAAAATTTGAACAAGCTGCGTCGTATTTTATAGGCATTGATATCAGATTAACTCGTGATTTGAGGAGAAAATGGAAAAAGTGAATTTCGTGTGCTCGTAAAGAATTATTTTTTGCGGAAAAAATCATCACTCAGACCAAGGCTAAGCGTGATAAATACTATGGGAACTCTGCACCATCAATTTCAATAAAAAAAAATGTTACTGAATTTCGTTGTGTCCGTACAAGCGCGGAGGCGCCGAACGTTCTGGATGTCCAGTTGAGGTCTCTACACTCGAAACAATTGAAAAAAATCATGATTTGGTGTTGGCCGATCGGAGATTGCAAGTGCGAGAGATTGTACAAGCTATAGACACCTCACATAGCTCAGTAATTTCAATTTTGAATGATCACTTGGGTATGAGAAAGCTTTCCGCAAGATGGGTACCGCGTTTGCTCACAATCGACCGCAAACGCAATCGTGTGACAACTTCGCAGGAGTATATGGCGTTGTTCGACCGCAATATGGACAAGTTTTTGCCCCGTTTCGTAACCGTGGACGAAACGTGGATCCACCGCAACAGACCAGAGACCAAACAGCAGCCGGAGCAGTGGGTTTCTCGGGGTGAATCGGCGCCAAAGAAGGCCAAGGTGGGTTTGTCGGCCGATAAAGTTATGGCGACCGTATTTTAGGATTCACGTAGTGTAATCCACGTTGACTACCTTCAAATTGGTAAAACAATCAATGGTGAATATTATGCCAACTTACTGGATCGATTTAATGAGGATTTCAAAAAAAAACTACCGCATTTGACCAAGAAAAAAGTTATTTTCCACCAGGACAATGCAAGGGTGACTCGTGTGTAGTTTCCATGTCAAAAATCCATGAATTAGGCTACGAGTTGCTCCCTTATCCACCCTATTCTCCGGATTTAGCCCCGAGTGACTATTTCTTGTTTCCAAACCTGAAGACATGGCTCGGCGGAAAGAGATTTGACTCCAGCTATGAAGTCATCTCACAAACAAATACCTATTTTGATGACCTCGACAAATCCTATTTTATGGAAGGGATAAAATAGTTGAAGAAACGTTGGACAAAGTGTATAGAGCTCAAAGGATACTACGTTTAAAAATAAAATATTTTTTATCCAAAAACTTGTGTTTTATTCAAAAAGTCACGGACTTATTCGTATAAACCGAATAGAATTTAATCAGCTAGCGTTATTTACTAACCTCACGGAGGAACAACCTATCTCCTTTAAAATTCTCCTATGAAAAGCCTTAAAGAAGATTGTGTATCTTTGTAGTTATATATAGCATATCTCTGTATCTTTGATTATTTTATTTTTTATTTGCTAGACAAGTCTCGTCCCTCCGAGCTAGCTTAAAAAAAAGTGGTAAAGTAAAAGCACGTTTGCGGTAAAATCAATTTTGCGCACACTTGACTGGCATATAAAATACCACTTTTCGAGCAACTGTATTGAAAAAAATATAATTGGATACATCTTTGTTGCATTAAACAGTGTCTGGCACTCAAATTTCTCAAATATACAGATATACAGATACTACATTTTACTGAAATGAGGAAATACAATACCCTTCCATACAAGTGTGTGGCGGCAATTGCAGTGACCCGCCACTGAAGCTTAACACAAACGACGAGAGGACGAAAGAAATGAAGACACCGTGAAGGCGCTATTAAAATTTCTCCAGCATTGAGCATAAATACAAGTACCAACCACCAACGGTTGGTCCACGGCCGGACCCCGGGTACTCAGGCACACCACCTCGCCACCTCACCACCTCGCCACCTCGCCACCTGGCCCGGCGGAGATATCTCCCTTTGCTCTCGAAGAGTAAAAACCCACCATTCCTTCAAACCTTAAGTGTAGGTTGTTTTTGACTGCATCCTCTCATCTGTTAGATCTACAGTAATATAATTATGAAGTAAATGTTAATCCAATCTATGGCCTTTGTTCAGCAGTGGACGTGTTTTGGCTGATATAATGATGATAATTAATCCATAACGCAATACTAAAAATGGAATCGTTTTGTCAAAATAATAAATAATTATGGGTGCCTCTAATACAAGTAATAGAAAAAAATATACGAGTATATGTATATGCACCATCTCGTGTTGTTTCTAAAGGATGAAATTTTTTCTTAAAACACATATTTCTTTAAAATCACATGCGGGGTACCGAGTCAACAACCTGGACTGTGAGGTACTCGCAAGTGACGAGATAGTAATAGCACATAGTAACCAAGTCTGGAAGGCTGAGGCTCCATGACGCCTAAACGCAAGGCTGGAGGCAACAAAAATTGAGGACTTCAAAACTAGAGGTTTACGTTAAACGGACGTTTATCATCCGATTTTTTTAGGTGTTCCGTTCCCAAGACAGAGGTTCCTAGTGAGGTCAAAGTCGTTATGTGACTCTGGCATTTCTAAACTGTTTGATAAAAAATTGTTCATGTATACTATCAATGGTATCCTGAGATAAAGAAATGTCTCCAGAACCCTACATTATGCGTTGTCCGACACGTACTTACTCGATTTTTTACAGGAAAATGATCGTTTTTATTAATTGCCTGTGAGATTGGCTCAGCGTTGTAGCGTTGTAGCGTGTGCTGCACAGTGCACATAGCGTGTGCTGCGTACTCGTAACAATGTGAAATAAAATAAATGGAGTAGGATATACTCGTAGAGCTCTCGGTTGGATGGACTTTCAGCAAATGGTTCGTTACCTCGGCGACGCGACGCGATGCGACACGACGCGACACGACGCGACGACGAGTGTGAAGCAGTGCGATAGAACGTTCGACCAGCGGAAAGCGTGGCGGCAGCAAATACAAATCGCGCTTCCTGTCGCCACCAGCCACCGGCCACCCGCCACCGGCCACCCGCCACCGGCCACCCGCCACCGGCCACCCGCCACCAGCCACCGGGTTCTATAGGCATGACTACAGTACTTATTATGACACTACTATGGCACACCCTGGACACTTCATACAACGGGCCAGAAATGACATTTTAGAAAAGGAATGACGAATCAAACAAAATGGCGGCGAAATCCTATACATTCGACAACCAAACTGTAACCAATCTTTATCAATCTTGGTGACGAGGGGGTGAGGTCACTATCTAGAGAGCGGCAGGGAGTGTCCATACTGTATGTTAGTACTAATATATTATATACTTTGACTATGGGGTGCTTTTAATAGGCTACACAGGTCTTACTGACATAAGTACACTTGCTGGACTTAGGATGATGACAGCTAGTCATCTGAGTTACTTTTCATCACCTGTCAAAAATGACATTTTGTTCTAAAATGTGTAAAATACCTAGGCGTGACGTCATAGTTTTGCAGCATGTACTCATTTTGTGATTTTGGTGAGTTAAAAATTGAAGACTTGATGGTAAACAAAACGAGTAAAGGTTTTCATAGTTTCAGTAGGAGGGCGATTGAGTAATTAAAAGTTCATAATTTATTTTTGATACTGTCATCATCCCAATTCCTGTTGTTCCTTTCTGCTTCTACCAACGTTGTGGGTTCGTTACCAACTATAGACATACATCCATATGACTAGTTATTTTCGAAAAACCTAAAAGCTTTTAAAAACAAGCTTTAATTTGAAAATAATTTTAATTACTTTGTATTTTTCTAAGCAAACTTCATTATTTGGTACCCATATCGTGGGGGTGCATAAAAAAACTGGTCCGCCATATTGGGTTTAAAATGAAAAAAAATAATCAAAAATCAAAAACAATTTATTTCAAATAGGTGTTTACACACACTTTTAAATAGTCAAAACAAAAAAAAAATTACAGGTTATTACAAATAATGTCATGATTCAGATTACAGTCTCAGGTAATGGTATTTGATATAGAATCAACATATATATCTTTGTCATTTACATAATCTATTATTTTATAATATCCTCTAGCACAAAACTTTTTTGACATGAGTCTTGAATTTATTCTCTGACAAACTAGTTACATTTTCTGGAATTTTATTGTAGAATCTTATACACTGCCCCACAAATGATTTTTTAACCTTACTTAGTCTCGAAAAGGCTATATCTATTTTATTTACATTTCTTAAATTCAAATTATGCCTGTCACTGGTTTTAGGAAATAAATGCAAATTCTTACGAACGTACATGATGTTTTCATATATAAATTGACTAGCAACAGTTAAAATATTTATTTTCTTTAAACTTATTCTGTAACGACTCACGTGATCGCATCTGATAGATTGCGCGGATAGCTCTTTTCTGCAGGATGAAAATAGTTTCTATATCAGCCGCATACCCCCACAGTAATATGCCATAAGACATTACACTATGGAAGTAACTAAAATACACTAGTCTCGCAGTATCTACATGCGTTAACTGTCTTATTTTCTTAACGGCATAAGCAGCTGAACTAAGCCTTCCCGCTAAAGTTTCAATGTGTGGTCCCCATTGAAGTGAAACATCCAAAGTTATACCAAGGAACACCGTGGTATTTACAAATTCTAATTTATTACTGTCTAATATTACACTATTATTGACCTTTTTTACGTTTGGCAAACAAAATTTTATACATTTTGTTTTCTTAGCATTTAATAATAAGTTGTTCACAGTGAACCAGTTCAGTATCTTTAAAAGAGTGTTGTTTACTTCGTCAATTTCGTTTTCTTTCCTATTCACTTTAAAAATAAGAGATGTATCATCCGCAAACAACACAATATTTGACAGATGTTGCACCATAAAATGATATCACTTACCCAACCATACATGTCATCATCATCATCATATCAGCCACAAATCGTCCACTGCTGAACAAAGGCCTCCCCCAAGGATTTCCACGACGACCGGTCCTGCGCTGCCCGCATCCATCGGCTTCCCGCGACCTTCACCAGGTCATCGGTCCACCGCGTGGGAGGCCTGCCTACGCTACGTTTTCCGGTGCGCGGTCGCCACTCGAGAACTTTACTGCCCCATCGGCCATCTGTTCTACGAGCTATGTGCCCTGCCCACTGCCACTTCAGTCTAGCGATTCTGTGAGCTATGTCGGTTACTTTAGTTCTCCTGCGGATCTCCTCGTTTCTGATTCGATCACGCAGAGAAACTCCGAGAAACGAGAAACCATACATGTGCTCCAAACTTAACTTCCAAGATTTGTCCCAAACTAACAAACAAACTAAAACGGCAAGCTAATATAAAGCTTGCAAAAAGTAGATAATAGTATGCAGGTACTATTTGTAAATAATTAGATGGCTGTGACTTGTGTATCAGGCGAAATATTGTTTTGAAACAAGATAAAACAATGGAGCCGTCCTCGGGTACGGGTATACTCGTACCTATGAAATGGGTTCTCTGTAAGTTATCGTTATCGGAAAAGAGTGTCGAATGATTCCCTTTTGTATGAGAGCGCCATCCGCCGGCTGCGAGTGGCGGCTGTGAGTAGGGAGTGCTCGTACGAGTATGTAGCGAGTAGCGAGTAGCGGCACAGTCTACAGTCTAGTACGCGTAGTGATACCTACGACATGCGGGATATCGAAGCCTCATTTGTACGAGAGCGCCATCCGCCGGCTGCGAGTGGCGGCTGTGAGTAGGGAGTGCTCGTACGAGTATGTAGCGAGTAGCGAGTAGCGGCACAGTCTACAGTCTAGTACGCGTAGTGATACCTACGACATGCGGGATATCGAAGCCTCATTTGTACGAGAGCGCCATCCGCCGGCTGCGAGTGGCGGCTGTGAGTAGGGAGTGCTCGTACGAGTATGTAGCGAGTAGCGAGTAGCGGCACAGTCTACAGTCTAGTACGCGTAGTGATACCTACGACATGCGGGATATCGAAGCCTCATTTGTACGAGAGCGCCATCCGCCGGCTGCGAGTGGCGGCTGTGAGTAGGGAGTGCTCGTACGAGTATGTAGCGAGTAGCGAGTAGCGGCACAGTCTACAGTCTAGTACGCGTAGTGATACCTACGACATGCGGGATATCGAAGCCTCATTTGAATGCCGGCTGCGGCTGTGAGTAGGGAGTGCTCGTACGAGTATGTAGCGAGTAGCGAGTAGCGGCACAGTCTACAGTCTAGTACGCGTAGTGATACCTACGACATGCGGGATATCGAAGCCTCATTTGTACGAGAGCGCCATCCGCCGGCTGCGAGTGGCGGCTGTGAGTAGGGAGTGCTCGTACGAGTATGTAGCGAGTAGCGAGTAGCGGCACAGTCTACAGTCTAGTACGCGTAGTGATACCTACGACATGCGGGATATCGAAGCCTCATTTGAATGCCGGCTGCGGCTGTGAGTAGGGAGTGCTCGTACGAGTATGTAGCGAGTAGCGAGTAGCGGCACAGTCTACAGTCTAGTACGCGTAGTGACACCTACGACATGCGGGATATCGAAGCCTCATTTGAATGCCGGCTGCGGCTGTGAGTAGGGAGTGCTCGTACGAGCAGGCGTCCGTCACTTACTCAAGGCCACTCGTTATATGCCTACCGCTAAGCGTATCGGAGACGATACAACGGACAGTAGGTTGACGCACGCTCGCCTGAGTGCTCGCACGTCACTTTTACCGCTCTGACTATCGAAATGCTGAAACCACGCAATTATTGTGCAGTGGATGGGTGTTACAGTCAAAAGACAAATGAAAATTTGACATTTTTTTCCATTGCCGAGAGACGAACAAAGGTACCTAAGATAATAGTATTTTAAATCTTTTGTATTTTTCGAATTCCCTTTTCTCATTCCTTTACAATTTATCGTCATTTATTCCTTAAACTTAGAACAATGGTGGGTAGGTACCTACTGTGTTAATCGTCGTAAATTAAGGATTTCAGGTATTATTTATGTGTTTTTTTATAAAAATAACAGTTACCTACTTAATGTCAGAACATTTAACAGGAGCGTTGACGGGCCACTTTGCCACAAATGCACACCTGCAAAAAATCGGTCTGACGCACGACCCGACCTGCAGGGCCTGTGGTGAAGATATAGAATCAATGGAACACTTACTGTGTCACTGCGATGTCCTGGCTAGTAAGCGTATGTACCTCCTAGGTGATGGCTACCCAACACCGGAGGACTACAAGCACCTTCCAATCAGCGGAATTGCTGCATTAATGCAGCACATCTTCGAGTAGGTTGGGGTGCAAAGGTTATAGGGGTAGACACAAATGAAATGAAAATGAAAATGTTTATTTTGGCACTTAAAAAAAGACCCCATTGGGTCGAAGTGTCGCTGCAACTGCAGCCCCCACTTACAAAGATAAGATAAGATAAATGTCAGAACATAGTAGGTACCTAGAGCGTCGTCGTCGTGATTTAGGTAGGTATGTCATAGAATAGAAGTACTAATGCGCCGGCCACTCGGTAGCTGGGGGGCACTTCTATAGCTGTAAATAAATCGTTTAAAACCAAAATC
The DNA here is from genome assembly GCA_947284805.1 of Coleophora flavipennella. NCBI lineage: Eukaryota > Metazoa > Arthropoda > Insecta > Lepidoptera > Coleophoridae > Coleophora > Coleophora flavipennella. The sequence continues at coordinate 19,126,004 of OX369264.1, read as the reverse complement.
CAAGGTTTAACTTGTCAAGTACCATTACGTCATCGAAATAACTCCATCAAGCCCCGCCCCCCCGCGCGCGCCGCCGACTTTTATTACCAGGACGAATGTAAACGAAAAAATCTCAAGAACTTAGCACAGATTACTAAATAGTTACTTCGTAAACTATAGCTTGCATTCACAAGCCGTTTTTTGTTATGACTTGTAGATAGTATCAGAAAAACTATTTTCGTTACGTTTTTACCTAGCTTTCACTTAAAATAACAATAATTCAAGCTCACAATGAGGCCCTCTTGGGGAATGTTTTTGTATGAATAGTAGGTATGAAATTCTCCGTCAACTCAAGTAAAAAGCCAACTTTGATTAATTTTTCTCCGCTTTGCTCCTGTTTCCCTTTTGATTATTTGTTAAAATTATTTACGAGGTTTCGAATATTTTCGTCATTAAAATTTATTAATCGGGTATTCAGGGAAGGGAAAAATGCATCTATCATTTTATTAAACTCAAACATATTTGATCGACCAATATAAAATAATTGATTTTCTACAACATTCGTTTCATTACCAAAATCATCATAGGTACAACCCTAGCACATTCGCTCGATGACGCGCTTGCACGTGGGTCGCGCGGCGGGCAAAACAATCTCAACTCTCTGTATGCGTAGATATGGCACATTTCTTCTCGCTACAAACAGCTGGTATTATTATTAAGATTTTGTAGGCTAATATAGCGTAGGTATTTAAGCTTTTGTATGGGAGTGATGTATCTGTTACGAAGTAACTATTTAGTAATCTGTGGTACGAGTATGTAGCGAGTAGCGAGTAGCGGCACAGTCTACAGTCTAGTACGCGTAGTGATACCTACGACATGCGGGATATCGAAGCCTCATTTGTACGAGAGCGCCATCCGCCGCGCCGGCTGCGGCTGTGAGTAGGGAGTGCTCGTACGAGTATGTAGCGAGTAGCGAGTAGCGGCACAGTCTACAGTCTAGTACGCGTAGTGATACCTACGACATGCGGGATATCGAAGCCTCATTTGTACGAGAGCGCCATCCGCCGCGCCGGCTGCGGCTGTGAGTAGGGAGTGCTCGTACGAGTATGTAGCGAGTAGCGAGTAGCGGCACAGTCTACAGTCTAGTACGCGTAGTGATACCTACGACATGCGGGATATCGAAGCCTCATTTGTACGAGAGCGCCATCCGCCGCGCCGGCTGCGGCTGTGAGTAGGGAGTGCTCGTACGAGTATGTAGCGAGTAGCGAGTAGCGGCACAGTCTACAGTCTAGTACGCGTAGTGATACCTACGACATGCGGGATATCGAAGCCTCATTTGTACGAGAGCGCCATCCGCCGGCTGCGAGTGGCGGCTGTGAGTAGGGAGTGCTCGTACGAGTATGTAGCGAGTAGCGAGTAGCGGCACAGTCTACAGTCTAGTACGCGTAGTGATACCTACGACATGCGGGATATCGAAGCCTCATTTGAATGCCGGCTGCGGCTGTGAGTAGGGAGTGCTCGTACGAGTATGTAGCGAGTAGCGAGTAGCGGCACAGTCTACAGTCTAGTACGCGTAGTGATACCTACGACATGCGGGATATCGAAGCCTCATTTGTACGAGAGCGCCATCCGCCGCGCCGGCTGCGGCTGTGAGTAGGGAGTGCTCGTACGAGTATGTAGCGAGTAGCGAGTAGCGGCACAGTCTACAGTCTAGTACGCGTAGTGACACCTACGACATGCGGGATATCGAAGCCTCATTTGAGTACCGGTTGATCGGAAAACAAACAAGGCGTGAGCGTGAGATTTGAAATTTCATTATGGTTTGCTAAATGGAAAAACTGTGTAAGGTTTGTGTGATCGCATATTCATGGGGCATTTTCGTGAATCGACCTCTCGAGATCTGCGCACCGACCGAGTGTGTAAACAACGCCTAATGGAGGGATTTCTGGAGTTTACGTCACGCTTACAGAATAAACACGCCCCCCCCCCCCCCACGGGGCTCTAATACGCGTCATTTAGGAGCTGAACAATATTGTATTGACGTTTACCTTTACATTTATACTAACCTCACAAGTGCACGTCTGTGGTGAGCTTTACAAGATCAAGAAGCTTGGGACAATTTGTAAAATAGGTATACTGTATACCGTTAAGTAGGTATGCTGTAAGTAAAGTATGTAATTAACATTAAAAAAGTGTGCATAGTGTATACTGTATACACTATGTACACTTTTTTAATGTTGATTACATACTTTTTTTATTTACAATTGCTAAGCCCTTGGCATCATCTCACCTGATGGTAAGTGACGATGATGCCTAAGATGTAAGCGGCCTTACCAAGATTCCCCAATGCAATGGGGAACTGGCTATCCTATCTTCAAGCCGGAACATATCAATGCTTAATAGCATTGATTTGTTCCGGCTTGAAGATAGTATAGCCAGTGTTAATACACTGATGTCAGGCGGCAAGACTAATATATAAGATAATGCTGTTGAACATCAGTTTGGAGAAAAAACCTAGATAAAATGGTGGAACTAGCCAGGCGTTCTAGGCGGGCGTAGAGTAATATCCTTCTACCAACCAAACCAAGTCTTACAAAATTAGACTCTGTCGGGAGTCGAACCCGCAACCTCCTGATGTGAAGCTAATGGACTTACGCCACGGAGGCGGTTTACTTAAAATGAGTATCTACTTGGTTATCATCATATCCGCCAAAGTTACTCTGTCAAGTGCTGGACACAGGACTCCCAGGGTTCCGTATCGCCACTACTCAGCAAAATATGTAGACCACTTCCAGGTAACTTATAAACCTGAAATTTGGCATCGAGATAAGTTATTAGGCGCATACAAAGAAAACAAAATCAAAAAACTGGCCAAGTGCAAGTCGGACTTGCGAAATTAGGGTTCCTTCCTTACCACTACTATTTATCAAAATTATACAACATTTCCAGGTGAATAAGGAACTGGTTTGGAATTTCGTTAATAGGTTAATAGGCGTTTACAAAGAAAAAAGAAAATCCGGCCAAGTGCGAGTCGGACTCGCGAAGTTTGGGTTCCGTACCACCACTATAATTCTTAGTCACCTGGAAACTAATAGACCACTTCCAGGTGACTTTTTAATTTGAGACTTGGAATCGAAATCGTTTCATTGGGCGTGTTGAGTGAAAATCCAAGTTCCCGACTGCTACAATTTTTCTTAAGTTAAGTGCAATCGGGTATGACGACTTTCTTGTTTTAGGGTTTTTCATTTCCAAATTACACAGAAACGCAGGCGGGTTTTTTAGTTTTTTAAATTACCGTTTTTTATTAAAAGTAAATATCAATATACAATAAAATTGGATAGTGAAAACTTGCCAAGTTACACCATGTAGTAGAACATATTTTTTTTAAGCAACTGGAAACCATTGTAAATTCTCTATTATTTGGGGAAGTCTAAAATAAATATTTCTATTTGAAGTTCCGTAGCTACGATTTAGGAGCCAATATAGAACTTGGTACCTACCCATTTAGATCGCAGTATTTTTACATATCGAAATTGCCTCCATTTCTCATTTATGTTTTGTTGGGATCCCATTTAACGACTTGGCTAAATGACGTTCAGCAAAGTCTTTGAACGTTACATTCTACGACTTAGCCAGTTGTCCTTTAGTCATTCAATATAATGTCGACATTAAATCAACCGGCTAGCCATTCAATCAAATGGCAGCTTAACGAGATGGCCGCGACATATACGCTTTCAAACTAGCATTCTAATTATTAAATGATTAAGGCTATGTCTGCTAATATAATTTTAGATTATGGTATTAGACTGAACAGAAGCCAAAACTATTTTGAATATGATTTGATTGCATAGCTCGGAGCGTGCGCCGTGCATGCGAGTAATCCACGATAATTAGAAGAAAATCCGATATAACTCATAAGCACATTATCAGCACAGAAGCCAGTGTTGCTTTGTTTTAAGGGAACATACGAGTACATGTTACTACTGGCCTGCTCGACGTTCAGTCAGCACGGGCAGGGCCAGGGGACACCAGGGCTGTAAGCCGCTCATCAGATTCGTACGGGCCGGGCGTTCAGTCAGCACGGGCAGGGCCAGGGGAAACCAGGGCTGTAAGCCGCTCATCAGGTTCGTACGGGCCGGACGTTCAGAGTAGTGTATAGGTTCACTCGTGAAGGTACCTACTCAGCGTAGGATTGGAAGGTATTTTTAACCGACGACGTCCGAAAAGAGAAGGTTTGTAACGCAATATCTTCGCACATTATAAACAGATTTTCATGATTACTTTTTACCCGACTGCGCCAGAAGGAGGGTTATGTTTTTCAAGAGTATGTATGTATGTATGTTTGTATGTATAATTGTTTGGCACGCTCTGCAACCTGAACGGCTGGATGGATTTTGGCTTGAGACGTGTCGTTAGATTCGTATTTACTGTGAGATTGACACTGGGTATATCAAAATAAAAAAAACAAAATGGCGGATTTTTGGCGCCAAATTCAAATGTTAGACACGCTCTGCAGCCTGAACGGCTCGATGAATTATAGCTTGAGGGTTGTCGTTAGATACATATTTACTGTGTGAGTGATACTGGGTATATCAAAATAAAAAAAAACAAACTGGCGGATTTTTGGCGCCAAATTCAAATGAACTCATACAATAATAAAACTAAAAAAATTAATAAAATAAAAAACGGTAATTTAAAAAACTAAAAAACCCGGCTGCGTTGCTGTGTAATTTGGAAATGAAAAACCCTAAAACAAGAAAGTCGTCATACCCGATTGCACTTAACTTAAGAAAAATTTTAGCAGTCGGGACCCATTCTAGAAATGGAGGCTTAGTGAATTGAGAGCACATACCTATATTACATTGCAGATTACTCCAATATACTGACTAGACGGCTGACTTTCTAGAATGGGTCCCGACTGCTACAATTTTTCTTAAGTTAAGTGCAATCGGGTATGACGACTTTCTTGTTTTAGGGTTTTTCATTTCCAAATTACACAGAAACGCAGGCGGGTTTTTTAGTTTTTTAAATTACCGTTTTTTTTATTCAACAGTATTCACTATCGAATATACATATCCATGTATGCCACATTGATGCCATATAGATTTTAATATTATATGATAATGAATAAAGGTTGGTTCAGTACTTTTTAGAAAACAACAAACACTAAAAAATAAAGCAAAATTGTACGGTTTTTGCGACTGAAGTCGGTTAACGTTTTTAGCGTTTTCAATTATTGAAAGTTTATAGAAATACTAAAAGTTTCTGTCAAAAATCCTCATCCATACGGAATAATAATTTATGTTTCAAAAATAGTAAAACTTATTCAAATGTAACTTTATACATTTGAACAAAAAATAGTACTCCTAGTAAGTTTTAGACGTAGATTTATTTTTAGTAAAATTGTACTTTTACTTAAATATTGTGGTTTTAGAATTTTCATAGCAATTTTGTATGCACTTCATTTTTTTTAATAAAGTGTTTCTAAAATATTAATCGTACACTTAGTGTTTTATTTATATGAAGAAAGTTTTATTTCAACCGGTCAATTCATTTTCGAGAAAATATAATTACATAATAGTGTGTAATGAACTCATTGGTACATTGATCTAATTCAGGGTAGGCTCGAGCCCTCGTTGGGGACGTATATGAGCTGATATGAATGAATGTGTAATGAACTCATCGCCCGAGATGCAGACTAACCGAACAGTGCTAACATCAACTGAACATGTGGTGTGTATTGACAGTCCACAGGTCATTGCGCAATGCAAGTGACCTGCAGCGATGATGAGCTACTAAACACTTCTTCAAACGCGTTACCTAATTACACATTTTTATATTTTGATTATTTTAGACACACGATAGGGTACGTTAGCAAAAAACAATCACCCACTCTTTACATTTAGGGGACGTACCGTAAAATATTTTTTTGAAGATTTTATTGTACAACGGCGTTATTAATATGTATATCTATTCCGAATTACAGCTTTCTAGTATTAATAGTCTCTGTTCTAAGCCGCGGACAGACGGATAAGCGGACAGACAGACATGGCGAAACTATAAGGGTTTCTTGTTGACTTCGCAACCCTAAAAAGATCTCTCCACGTCCACAGATGTAACGGGTAAAAATTCAAGCAAACTGTAATATTTTAAGTGTTTTTGGTTAATTCTGTTTCTTTTTCTATCAATATTCTATTTAAAGCTATAATTGTTTCAAGGCGATTATTCTTAAGAATAGTTTTAAATTTTGATGTGTAATATCTTTGCTCTCGCTTTCCTGCAATTTGTGGGAGTGATTTCGTGAAATGGGACGGAAATGTGTAACAGGAAGTCGCGAAAGCGCGCGCTATTCGATCTGACGAATGAGCTTTGCTCTCGCTTTCCTGCAATTTGTGGGAGTGATTTCGTGAAATGGGACGGAAATGTGTAACAGTGATTTCGTGAAATGGGACGGAAATGTGTAACAGGAAGTCGCGAAAGCGCGCGCTATTCGATCTGACGAATGAGCGCGCGGTGGTAGAGTTGACCGTCAGATAGTACCAATGCTCTCGCTTTCCTGCAATTTGTGGGAGTGATTTCGTGAAATGGGACGGAAATGTGTAACAGGAAATGCGAACGTTTTTTAATTCTCGAAAACTAAGGTTGTCATAGCCATGCCGCCTAGTGTGAAGTATTTTGTCACATGTTACACATCATATGCGAGTACTGTAGGTCTCGCTCGTTTTTTTTTTGTAAACGTGTTTGCCTATTACATGAAGAATTTCTTTTGAAATTTCTTATTAACTTTACCTTTCGCTAGATGTTTAAAGACATATAAGATTTGTAGCTTCTAAAGACTAAATTTCCCCAGAAATGATGTTAAACTTATCAAGAATACAATTAACATCTTCCTATAATTCAGGAGTTTTTAATGTTTATCTTATTTTCTCTTAAAGTACTTTATTCATTTTAACACAACCAAAATATTTTGTGAAATATGCAACAATATCCACCCAGGTATCCTATCTCGTTAGTGCTGGTTGGGAAGGAAGAGGAATATTTGATTAGTTCCTTTAAATATTTAAACTTTTATTGGAGCTTAAGAAACACCTCTTTGACATGGTTATTAAGATTATCGACGTTGGGAAAAAGGCATCTTATTTTCTATACAACAAGATTGAAGCCAATGTGCCGAACAAATTTTTGAAAGGATGAAATAACATTTTGCGTGCCTTAAGCATATAAGTATGCCGTATGGCTCCCGGCTTAGAATAGGGCCATCCTATTTCATCCAATAGGTGTCGTAAGAGCCGACTAAGGGACTCAAACCGGAGGATGGGCAGCAGCGTCTTTCCGTGACTTGCAGCCAATCTGCAACACTGCGATCGCCAACCCGCCTGCCAAGCGTGGCGATTACGGCGACACCCCCCAAATGACCGACACAAAGAAAAAACGGCCCCTAGTCCCCGGCGGCCCCGCTATTCCTGGCTCCGGTAGCGGTCAAGGTAACGGCGGGGCATGGGGTGCGAAGAATCCCCGGCAGATGCCAGGCTACCACAACAAAAGACCTCTGGCTCTGGCAACCTACAACACGCGCACACTGCGAACCGACGTAAAGCTAACAGGACTCGAGGAAGCATTGAGCAGGTTACGATGGGACATCGTAGGATTGTGTGAAGTCCGAAGAGAGGGGGAGGATACCATAATCCTTAAATCCGGAAACCTGCTCTATTTCCGGGAGGGCGACCAACTGTCCGAGGGTGGTGTCGGGTTTCTAGTCCACAAGTCCCTCATTAACAATGTGGTCCGGATCGAGAGTGTTTCGACGAGGGTAGCGTACCTTATTCTCCGAATTACCAAACGGTATTCGCTGAAAGTTATTCAGGTATATGCACCGACCGCGCAACACTCCAACGACGAAGTGGAGCTCCTATATGAGGATATCTCTAGAGCTCTACAAAATAGCTCCCGGACTCAATACACCATTGTTATGGGGGACTTTAACGCGAAACTGGGCAAACGAAGTGATGGTGACCTGAGAGTGGGGCAATTTGGATATGGAGAGAGAAATGCACGTGGCCAGCTGCTGGCCGACTTTATGGAGAAGGAGGGCCTTTTTATGATGAACTCCTTCTTCAATAAAAAACAGTAATTTAAAAAACTAAAAAACCCGGCTGCGTTTCTGTGTAATTTGGAAATGAAAAACCCTAAAACAAGAAAGTCGTCATACCCGATTGCACTTAACTTAAGAAAAATTGTAGCAGTCGGGACCCATTCTAGAAAGTCAGCCGTCTAGTCAGTATATTGGAGTAATCTGCAAAAGTAATTATTTAGTAATGGGAATTATATTTTTCGTCCCCAGTTAAATAGATTCATCTCTATTCAATATTTTCGTTCTCAAATTGATAGATCTGTCATCGAATTGATAGATCTGTCATCAAATTGATAGATCTGTCATTAAAAATATGTGTGGCACTCGGGGACTGCCGCGGTAAAGCTATTGCATGGTAACAAATCGAAAACTAGGGGGTAATCGGTCAACGTCTTTTCAAGGTCAAGGTCAGGGCCAATTAGGTCCCAAAGATCCATAATAATAGGTAACAAATCGAAAACTAGGGGGTAATCGGTCAAAAACAATAAATAAATGAGCGAGCGAAGCGAGCGATGTTAGGTTCGGTCAGGTTTGATTGATTTAACACCCTGGGTACAAAAGTACTTCGCAGCAGAAGAAATCATCGGAAGATGACCCCTAACGGGGGCGTAGCCCCCGCCGTCCGTTTCGAACATCAACAAACCTTCGGGATCCGAAGAGGATGTGGGAGTATCTGTAGGTCACCTTTGTTAGTAATTTTAGGCATTTCTTTGGCGACAGATCTACTATTTTGAGTACAAACTATATTATTTAGGAAATTTCATTTTTTTTATTTAGTGATCGAATCTATTTAATTGATAATCGATAAAAGACTTTTCTGGTGATAAATCTTTTCCTTTTGAGTATTGTTTTGGTGTTGTTTGATGACTTTACTTTGGCGACAGATCTACTATTTTGAGTACAAACTATACTATTTAGGGAATTTCATTCTTTTTATTTAGTGATCGAATCTATTTAATTGACAATCGATAAAATCATACCCTTTAGTAATCTGTGTCTGCAATGTAATATAGGTATGTGCTCTCAATTCACTATGCCTCCATTTCTAGAATGGGTCCCGACTGCTAAAATTTTTCTTAAGTTAAGTGCAATCGGGTATGACGACTTTCTTGTTTTAGGGTTTTTTATTTCCAAATTACACAGAAACGCAGCCGGGTTTTTTAGTTTTTTAAATTACCGTTTTTTATTTTATTAATTTTTTAGTTTTATTATTGAATGAGTTTGTATAGTAACCTATATACACATGACACACATTAAGATTACGTAGATTATTAACTTATCAGTTGATAGAATAATATTCTCGTAAACGTTGAAGCTCTATAAAAGAATTCTGCTCGTGTGGCCGATTCAAAAGTTTTTTAGGATGAAGTGTACAGATGACCAGTCCAGCTAATGTTTTAACTCGACTAAGAGCGGCATATGCTTGACTTTCAGCAAATACATGTGAGCCGAGGTCCACAAGTGTCAAATCGAGTGTAGTACCCTGAAGTTTGTGGACAGTTATAGCCCAACTTAGGATTAAGGACAACATCCTGCGTTCAATTTTTCCTTGTCCTCAAAGTGCGTCAAAATCAATCGTACATGGTTCAATCCGTATACGAACTCCTGGTTGATATTTTTTTATTGTGCGGTCGTCAACAAATACCGCTTGCTGTAATTCTCCGGAAAATCTGCTATTTTGTTTTTTTTTATTTTGATATACCCAGTGTCACTCTCACAGTAAATACGTATCTAACGCAACCCCTTAAACTAAAATCTATCGAGCCGTTCAGGCTGCAGTGCGTGCCTAACATTGGAATTTGGCGCCGAAAATCCGCCATTTTGTTTTTTTTTATTTTGATATACCCAGTGTCATTCTCACAGTAAAAACGTATCTAACGACAACCTTCAAGCTATAATTCATCGAACCGTTCAGGCTGCAGAGCGTGTCAAACATTTGAATTTGGCGCCAAAAATCCGCCATTTTGTTTTTTTTTTATTTTGATATACCTAGTGTCACTCTCACAGTAAATACGAATCTAACGACACCTCTCAAGTCAAAATCCTTCCAGCCGTTCAGGCTGCAGAGCGTGCCAAACAATTATACATACATACATACATACATACATACTCTCGAAAAACATAACCTTTCTTCTGGCGCAGTCGGGTAAAAAGCCTAAACAGCGAAATTGGACATGGTTGCATCCCAATGGCGTAACGAAGAACGAGATCGACTTCATCAGAAGGCAAATATTCAATGATGTCTCTGTGATCAACTCAATCAAAACAGGAAGCGATCACCGAATGGTAAGAGGCACATTGAATCTAAAGACCAAGCTAGAAAGATGTCGACTGATGAAGTCCACACTCCGACCAGCGCCCATCCAGCTCCAAAACCCCGAAAACTTTCAGCTCAAGTTGCACAATCGCTTCGAATGCCTAGGAGACTGCGAAAATGTGGACGATTATAACGACAGGTTCGTGGAAATTGTCCAAACAGTCGGGTCGAAGATTTTCAAAACTCGCCGTTCAAACAGAACCAAAAAAATCTCTGACTTCACCAGCAACCTCATGGAAGAAAGACGCAGATTGGTTTGCAGTCCTCTGAAGACGCTACTCAGTATCGGCATCTAAACAGGCAGATCTCTAAGTCTCTAACTCGCGATTTGCGCCACTTTAATACAAATTGTATTAAAGAGGCGATTGAGAACAACATAGGCTCAAAAGTGTTCGCTAGAGATCTGTCTGTTGGTCAAAGCCAACTGACCAAGCTGAAGACTGAGGACGGCAGGATCATATCGTCTAAGACTGAGTTGCTGGAAGAAGTTGAGAAGTTCTACGGACAATTGTACACGACCACACGTCCAACTGTTTAAGACCCAAGAGCTAGACTTACCCGACACTATACCGAAGATATCCCGGACGTCAGCCTGTACGAGATTAGAATGGCTCTTAAACAGCTTAAAAACAATAAGGCACCGGGTGATGATGGATTTACGGCTGAACTTCTGAAAGCAGGTGGAACACCGGTACTTAAAGCTCTTCAGAAATTATTTAATTCCGTTATACTTGAGGGACAAACGCCTAAGGCATGGCACAGAAGTGTGGTCGTGCTTTTCTTCAAAAAGGGCGACAATACCATGCTGAAGAACTACAGACCCATCTCACTTCTGAGCCATGTCTACAAACTGTTTTCGAGGGTCATTACGAATCGTCTTGCACGCAGGTTTGACGACTTCCAGCCTCCCGAGCAAGCCGGTTTCCGAAAAGGATTTAGTACCATAGACCACATACATACGCTGCGGCAGATTATACAGAAGACCGAAGAGTACAATCAGCCACAATGCTTGGCGTTCGTGGACTATGAGAAAACCTTCGATTCGGTCGAAACCTGGGCTGTGTTACAGTCTCTCCAGAGGTGCCAAATTGACTATCGATACATCGAAATGCTGAAGTGTTTGTATGAAAACGCCACCATGTCGGTTCGCCTCCAGGATCAAAACTCGGAACCTATCCAGCTGCAGCGAGGGGTGAGACAGGGAGACGTTATATCTCCGAAACTGTTCACCGCGGCACTGGAAGATGTTTTTAAGCTTTTGGACTGGGGTGGACTCGGCATCAATATCAACGGCGAGTACATCACCCACCTTCGATTCGCTGACGATATCGTGGTCATGGCTGAGACTATGGACGACTTAGGCACAATGCTCGATGGCCTCAGTAGAGCCTCTCAACAAGTGGGTCTTCGAATGAACATGGAAAAGACGAAAATTATGTCAAACGTCCGTGTCATACCTACTCCTCTGAAGGTTGGAGGCTCTACACTCGAAGTTGATACCGAATATGTATACCTGGGACAAACAGTCCAGTTAGGTAGGTCCAACTTCGAGAAAGAGATCAATCGTCGAATCCAACTCGGCTGGGCAGCGTTCGGGAAGCTTCGCAATATTTTTACGTCCCAGATACCGCAGTGTCTTAAGACCAAGGTCTTCGACCAATGTGTGTTGCCAGTGGTGACGTACGGAACTGAGACATGGTCGCTTACTATGGGCCTCATAAGAAGGCTCAAGGTCACCCAAAGGGCAATGGAGCGTGCTATGCTCGGAGTTTCTCTGCGTGATCGAATCAGAAACGAGGAGATATAGCTCTCAGAATTGCTAAACTTAAGTGGCAGTGGGCGGGGCACATTGCTCGTAGTACAGATGGCCGTTGGGACAGTAAAGTTCTCGAGTGGCAACCACGCACCGGAAAGCGTAGTTAGGCAGGCCTCCCACTCGGTGGACCGATGACCTGGTGAAGGTCGTGGGAAGCCGCTGGATGCGGGCAGCGCAGAACCGGTCGTCGTGGAGATCCTTGGGGGAGGCCCATGTCCAGCAGTGGACTTCTTTCGGCTGATATGATGAAGCATATAAGAACCGGCATCGGTTATGAAAATAAAAAAAAAATCTTTGTTGATCTCGTGTGCTCCGCCCCACAAATCTTTCATAGTATCCTCAACAAGCGTAACAATGATGGCGTGATTTGTGATTTCTAGAATTTTCGAGTATCACATTGGCCACCATTTTTCCCGCAGCATCAGTAGCTTCATCTACGCTCACGTATATGTTGTTCCTGAGTTAATTTCTATCATTATCTTCCTTTTCTTCATAAGCTATATTTAAATATTTATTCCTTAAATTTATTTTACTAGGAAGTTTTTTTTATCCACAATTGATAAGCTCTTGGCACCATCTCACCTGATAGTAAGTGACGATGATGCCGAAGATGGAAGCGGGCTTACCAAGATTTTACAACGTAATGGAGATCTGGCTATCTTATCTTCAAGCCGGAGTATAATATCTTCACTAAATTTATTACTTAATCGGTTTTTTATAAAATTTTCAAAATTGGGATTGTCCACCTTCGACGAAGGAATATTTAATTTTATAAGCAATTTCGTTAAATATTTATTAAATTGGGTTTGCATTTTGGGCATTTTGGAATACTTAATACCTTTGATTTTAGAATAGTTATTACTTTCAATTGTAAAAATATTAGCCGTTCAGTAGAATAAAGAAGACTTTGTTGCGCTGCTGATGTTATTTCATTACAAGAGACCTGACTCCTGCAACACGACATTCCCTTCCTCGGGAGCATAGACGAAGGCCTCGCGTTCACCGGTAAGTCAGCAGTGGACACTTCATCGCGCATACTTCGCGGCAGACCGCACGGCGGAGTAGCCCTATTGTGGAGGAAGGCTGTGTTTCCGTGTGTATCAGTCATTACGTGTATATTACGTTTAGCGGCTATTAAAGTAATGCTTGGAGACCGATCCGTGTCAATAATCTCTAAATATATGCCTACGAACTGTGCGGAAAATCTTACGTAATTCACGGAATGCATGAGTGAAATAAACTTGAATAGGAGAATAACAATCTTGAATATGTTTTCAACGCACACCCTGGTGAGCCATTTTTCCATGAGATGTTTAACTTTTGTAATGACCAATCTTGGAAATGTGTTAAATATGAGCGATGCCCGCGGGTGCCGGCGCTGGCCCGACCATTGTGTAGTGACAAGCGCCGCGCGGCCCACTGTAATGAGAGCGAAAGTTTTAATCGACGATGTTTGCTGATCTTATGATTACCCATTGTTAATTGAATGCAATAATAATTCAATATAACGAAAAATCGTATTATAAATAGTTGTTATATTAAAGTAATCAGGGGCGAGATATTCTGAACAAATTGCAAAATATTATGAGTATTGTCAGTCTCAATTGAATAGTATAGATTTACCTCAGGAATTTATGAATGTGCTGACCATATGTGTTCTGACAGAAAACATAGATTATTACTAGATGACATGTATTTCTATTAAATGTGTATTAAAAGAAGGCTCTGAATCTGCTCACAATGACACTAGACGTAAAAAAATAGGTACTGTAGCGAAAACTCTTTCGACACAAAATTAAAAACTCCTCGTGATTTCCGTCTTCTTTATTTGGATCAACGGATGGATTTTATAGAACGGTCTTTAAAAATTCTAATGCGGTTGTCAAGGTTTTGTTTTGAGTGTCTCGGAAAAAATGGTCGTGTTAAATTTATATTTTTGTTGGTAATGAAGTATTGTGCAGCTACTTAATTGTAATTTATTTTTGGTATATTTATGGCGCCCGAACTATTTAATTTAATTTTTTTTCTGCTCTTTCCTTTTATCGAACGAATCCCTTTTTTTGTCGTTCGTCGGTGTATTTTGTTAAAATTCCTCGACCCCTTATTTATTTATTCGTTTAATTTTCTTGGACACGTAAGGTTTTTTGTTTGTATACGCGGGATTTCTTAGCGTCTTTACGTTTATGCCCCTGTATACCTTTTTAGGTTTATATACGCGGGGTTTCTTCGCCCGTGTATTTTCTTTGCGTTTCCAAGACAATTATGTAGCCAGACTCTAGATTTTTTTCAATCGAAAGTTGGACCGACTTACTTTTTAAATAACGTATATTTAACATTTGATTTAGGGGAACTGTCTTAGAAAATTACTGTTTGGAATATTTTTACGCGTTGGTAAGCGAGGCATTTCTTAATTTTTATATGACAAAGATAATGTACTCCGCAGTATTCTTTAGATTTCTTGAGGTCATAAGACAATTGCCCATTTTTTAATTTCTTACAATAATCTTGCCCTTGTCTTACCTCAAAATACCTTTTTTTCGGTAGAGTTGTCTATTTGGACTCTCGCGTATCGCGTTCCAGACTTAAGGTGTGAGTCAGAATCTTTGCGTATTCAACCCTACCGCTTTTCACTACATTTATGCTGGGGTTACCGACAACCTTTTGCAAGTCTTTTTAGTTTTTGGCAGCCCTACGTGCCTTTAAAGCGATGTGGTTTCTTTTTGGTCTTTTTTGCATTTCTTGTTTTATTAGTTGTTTAGTTTCTCCTGTTTTCTTATAATAGGTGACTAGTTTGCTCAGCGACCTATTTACATTTGTGTGTTTTTGGGGTTTTAAAGTTTGTTTACTAAAAGGTGGTGTTGAAAGATGGGGGGTATCAACGGTAGATGTGGGTGATAGCTATGAAATTTAAGTTCCATCACTAACCGCTGTAAGGACCTTACTCGCTCGTTTTGGGAAATGTTTGAGAGCTGGGGCTAGTTTGTTAAGTATTAGAAGTGTGAATTTTGACATTGGTATGTAAATAAATAATAACTCTTATATTGTGGTACCGGTACAAGAGGGTGTCCTTCAGCACGTTAAGGGTGCAGTATAACGACGCGTATCGTATCCTTATGAACCATCCTAGGTGCTGCAGCGCGTCGGGTATGTTTGCCGAGGCGGGAATGCCCGACTTCTTTGCTGTTGTCAGGGAGCGTATATCTTCCTTTTGGGATAGATTGCGGCTCTCTGATAACAGCATTTTACAGATTGTGAGTCAGGACTTGACCAGTCCCATGACAAGACATTGGGTCTTGGTTCACCGAGACCCTAATAAAAAATGACGATATAATATACTGATTTAATAGTGTACTATTATTATAATTTTGTTTATTTTAATATTGTATTTTAATGGGTTTATTGCCTAAATAAAGAAATTTTTATTATTATTATTATTATATATGGAAAATTGGTTAAATTATTGAGAAAATGTATAGAAGACTACTTGTGAAGTGGTACAGTGTTTAGAAATCGATTTCAGTTACGTTGGCGAGCGGAGTGATATTGAGGTAGGTTTATCTAATTTATCAGAAAATGTAATGATACTGAAAGAACTCGTTACACACTTATTATTTTTTAATTCAAAACACGCTCCAAAGACGTCGATGAAACTCGGTACGTTGCTACAACTGTATCTAATGTAAAGCGCGCGGTAGTCCGTTGTTCCACAAAAATCGTCACAAGGTACCGCCCATACAAATTCAGGTTGTTTGTTATTTTTTCTCAAAAATGACTTCAAGGATTTTAATGAAACTATGTGAATAATTAGGACTTCATAAGACCTACTATACTGGGCAATTCATTATAACAGAAAAAAATCTGAGTAAGGTACCTCCCAAACCCGAATTATTTGTAAATTTTTCGTCAAGTCTGACATGCCGAGCTTAGTTCTTAGGGACTAAGTAAGTGTAATGTATATTGTTAATGGGTGTCTGCCCGACTGTGACTGCGACTGCGACAGACGGTGAAGAGTTCGTGAGGAAGTATGCTCAGCGTGGCTGTACAATTTATTATTGCTTGCGATTTTATTTCAGTATTAGTACTATAATAATCACACTAAGTTTCACGTTTGTATTTATTAACGTTTTTAAGATAGAGCTAAATCTAAAGTACTTTTAAAAACTTATAAAAAATACGTTTTTTTATGGAGACACCCCTTATTTTTTATTTGCTGTTATAGCGGCAATATAAATACATATTCTGTAAAAATTTCAACTTCTACCTGTGACGGTTCACGAAAATAGCCCGCTGACTGACGTACAGAGAGCGCAGGCTTAGTAATAGGGTCCCGTTGGTCACCCGTTGGGTTTACGAAACCCGAAAAAAGTGACTTTGAGAGATGAAATTGTCAATGTCAAGATTATTCAGATGTATTGTTTAGTAATACTTGTAATGTTGTTTGAAACCTTCTCGTTGGTGAGTGAAAAGAAGAAACTTCGAGACCCCAAATTTCCAAAACAATTCACTGTTCACACACATGGAAGACAATAAAAACTGTCGAAGTCACATTCATCAACGTTGGAAAAAAGACAGAGTCTTGAACTACTTAAATATTTTTAAAGTGGGAGTTGGAAGGAATAATGGAACTTTAAAGTTATACTACGTAAAGTCGAGGGAGGAACTCCGGTCGTACAATCACGTTGAGCAATAACACTGAAATGTTTGGAACGCAACACCGAACTACGTAGGAAAAACTTCGCAAGTTCTCATACCCTAACTAACCTACATTTTTTAAAGTTATACAATATTTACGAAAAAATGTATTTTGTATATTTTGGAAAGTGGTAGATTAAAATTTTATGAAAACTAGACTGTACATTGAAATTGTTTACGTTATTAGCCAACTCTCGTGAAACCTGCCGTGGAGTTCTAGTACGTACAGTGAATACCTAGATATTAAATTGATTGTCATCACCTTAGATCACATATAAAGAAACAACTTCAAAAAACGTTCAGACAGTTGTTTGACAGGAGACAAGGATAGAAATATTATAAAATAGCTATGTTAGATGCGAGTACGCGAAAGTACTCGCACACCTCCGTGAACAAAATAGGTGACTTTATGTTCGGACACTTGTTCGCGCGACCGTCAATAATGTTACACATCTAACAAAACAGAAGACAAAAGTGTATCTAAGTAAAGTGGTGGAGACGGGTATTTAAGAATACCCGACGAAAGATTTCGTCACTTTCAGTAAATTTCAAAAGAAAACGTATTTCTTCCAATTAATGAAAGACACAGCACTAGTCACTCATAAAATACCATATTCGTAGTAATTCGTACCATATTATAAGTGAATTGTTAAAAACAAGTCAATTTTTACTATAAAAATTGGCATTGAACTTTAAAAACGAAATTGGCAATTTCATAGGTTATGAACTATTATACAAGCGGAGATTTGAAGACGTGATCACAGCCGCCATTATCACCTGCTCGCTTGGAAGCTGCAACTTCTGCAACTCCTGCAAGACGCATTTATACTTACAGCTGGGGTTCGTCAAACTTTTATCTGTAAAGAAATGAAGTTCATCGGAGCGGGTCGCGTTTGCATTCGAAAGTCGGGCTTATTTACAAGTTCGAGTCAGGTGGCGCGTGGTCGGCAGCTCCCTCGGTGTACTATACTCTGTGGGTACACACCACCTTCCAATATGAAGTCTAACTAATTAACATAAGGGTTATTTGGAAAATAATACATAGTCTTTGAATACAGAACACTAGTGACATTTATTATTAAATATGTTACAGAAATAATGTAATTTCAACAAATAATATGACTCTAAAACACCTAAAATACCTAAATTAACCCGTACCTCGTCATCCCCGGTGCAAGGTGCCCATTACACTAGCTGCATTTCCGCGCTGAACGGCTACGGACACCGGACAGCCTTTGCACCGGCCTTTTGAGGGACTTGTGTACAAGAAACCTGACACCACCCTTGGATAGTTAGTCACCCTCCCGGAAGTAGAGCAGGTTTTCGGATTTCAGGATTATAGTGTCGTCCCCCTCTCTTCGGACTTCACACAATCCAACGGTATCCCATCGTAACCTGCTCAATTCTTCCTCGAGTTCTGTCAGCTTCGCGTTGGTCGCGTGTTGTAGGTTGCCAGGACCAGAAGCCTTTTGTTTGGTAGCATGCCATCTGCCGGGGATTCTTAGCACCCCATGCTCCGCCGTTACCTTGACCGCTACCATAGCCAGTAATAGCAGGGCCGCCGGGGACTAGGGGCCGTTTTTTTGTTGTGTGTATCATTGAGGGGTGTTGCCGTAATCGCCACGCTTGGCAGGCGGGTTGGTGATCGCAGTGTTATTGCAGGTCGACTGTAATTCACGGAGAGGACACTGTTTCCCATCCTCCGGGTTAAGTTCCTTAGTTGACTCTTACGACACCTAATGGAAGAGATAGGATGGCCCCATTCTAAGCCGGGAGCCTTGCGCCCTTTATGTATTTATTGTTACATGTACTTCCCACACCCTCCGCACCCTCCGCACCCTCCGCACCCTCCGCACCCTCCGCACCCTCCGCACCCTCCGCACTCTCTGTTACCACCAGTAACCGACCTAAACTAGTTCGTGATACTGTCTCCACCACTTTCCGTAAATGTTAGTTCACTCGGCACGTCTGTGGAATAATAGCCGTTAGATATTTCAGTAGGTACGAGAAGTACTTTCGTATTGAAATTATTTTAACAAAATTATTTATGCGTATTATTATGGTTGTATTCATAAACTTGATATTAATAGAATAATATGTAATTAAAATAAATAATAAAAACTATAAGTTATTCATAGTATCAAACATCGGCCAAGTGCGAGTCGGGCTCGTGCACCTAGGGTCCCGGACCGTCACACCTCTCCACACAAGTTTAACATTGATGTCAATAATATTATCTATTCATTTCAAACAGTTTTGTCTTTACGTCAGCGCTAGTGACTAGCAAATAAATGTTTTTTAAGCTAATGCATAGCTTTTATCGCGGGCTTTCAACGCGGCGACCGAATCAAGAAATTCCGTAACGAAAATAAAACCTACCACCCCACGCTCGGCCGAGTTCTAAAAAACTTACAGTGCCATCTATTAGCGATTTGCGGTACTAAAAGGACTTAGTAAATTTTACTGGTGTAACTTTTCTAGTGTTAATTTATAACATAAACATTCCGCGCCCCAAGGACTATATGGTACTGGTGAATACTGCATAAAAAGATATATAATTGCATCAGTTGAAAAAAAAAACTATGCAATAGCTTTACCGCGGCAGTCCCCGAGTGCCACACGTTTATTTTCTTTAATTTTTTGATTCTGTTCGGATTCCTTAGCGGGATAAACTTGTTCATAAATCCCCCGCCAAACGAGTAAAACATATTCTGGTTCCCGAGGTACTCTCGAGGACACACTGACAGCCTCGGGCGGGCCCCGTTATCTACTACGAAACCCTTAAACTGAACGTCGTCGAACAATTAATTATATGTGTCTAATATTTATATTATTTTTCTTCTTATTATTATAAAATTGCGCTGTAAATAAGAGAACCTTTTGCAAACATACATTAAATATTTTCTCATTCACAGATTAAAAACAAATGATCGAGGTAAGATGGGTAATGTTAATAAATTAAAAACTGACGCGAAAGCAACGCGTGAGCTTTAAATAAGATGTCAGTTCGTAAGAACAGTCGAAGCACTTTCTTTCCAGTCGAGTTTGAACAGGTATAGAGCGGGCAACTTAAGGCCGGCCAAAGACGATGGCGGGATTCATTAAAAAGTGACATTCTGAAACATTCTGATTTAGGGTTCCGTTTTTAAAGATAACGGGACCCTATGACACTCAGCCGACGCTGTTCGTCTCTCTGTAAGTCGAGTTTAAAGGCTTTTGTATCGTAGTACATAATCGGTTATTTTTTTTACATGTTAAGTGTTAATATAGCGGATTCCTTTTATTTATCATCAAAATTAATCAGCAAAAAACGTCTACTGCTGGACAATAAGCTCATCTAAGGATTTCCACAACGACCGGTCCTGCGCTGCCTGAACCCAGCGGCTTCCCGCGGTTTTCACAAGTTCATCGGTCTACCTAGTGGGAGGCGTTCCTACGCTACTTCGGTGCGTGGTCGCCACTCGAGAACTTTATTGCCCAAAAGGTTATTTGCTCACTGCCACTTAAGTGATTCTTAAGGCTATGTCGGTTACTTTGGTTCTTCTACGGATCTCTTTATTTCCGATTCAATCACGCCCGCAGAGCACGCTCAATAGCCCTTTGTGCGACTCAGGCCTTACTTATCGATCTGACTTGTAAATAAAAAAAATGACAAATTTAATAAAAGATGGGTCCCAATACAAGTCATGTGTTTTTAAAGGCTTTTGTTTTTTCGATGTTGTGAAAACGTTAAATACAATCGTCAAAATTGGTGAAATTACAGTGAAAACTCTATAAAATAATAAGCCCGCTTCCATCTTCGGCAACATCGTCACTTAACACCAGGTGAGATGTTGTGAAGGGTTTACCAACTATAAATAAAAAAAAAAAAAAAAAAAAAGTAAAAAAACTGACCAAGTAATCGCGCCAAAACATCCCAAACTGAATGTTACAAAACATTTTTTTCCTGTCAGTCTCATTGATTTCTTAACCCCCGACGCAAAAAGGGGTATTAAGTTTAACGTGTGTATCTTGCATCTTTGTAATTGTGTATCTATGTGTCTGTCTGTGGTATCGTAGTTCTTAAACGAATGGACCGATTTTGATGCGGTTGTTTTGTTTGAGAGCTGACGCGATCGAGGTGGTTCTTAGCGTTTGAGAATCATCAGCACTTATCTAGGTGATGAAGGGATGTGGGCAACTTATACAGGTCTGATCGATTCAAAATTTGGTGCCCCGTTACCGTAATAATGTTGTAAAACCATGGTAACCTTGACCTGATGCTGCGGCATCTCCTGAAATCTGCAGGCTACCTAACTCCTCGCCAATTACAGCAGAGGTATCGTGTTTGGGCTCATTGGAATCATCTCAATGAATAGGTGTTACATAGAACAGGTTAAACTTGACCTGCAGCATCTCATGAAATCTGCAGGATACTCAACTCCTCGCCTACTTACAGCAGAGGTATCGTGTTTGGGTTCATTGGAATAGTCTTAATGAATAGGTTTTAGATGGAACATGGTAACTTTGACCTGGTGCTGTAGTATCTTCTGGGATCTGCAGGATACCCAACTCCTCACCAAATTACTGGAGATGAATCGTGTTTGGGCTCTTTGGAATAGTCTCAATGAATATATTTTAGAAAGAATAATTTTAGAAGAAAATTAATACCTTGATCTGATGCTTCAGCATCCCCTGGCATCTGCAGGATACCCAACTCCTTCCAATTTACAGCAAAGGTATCGTGTTTGGGATTCGTAAAGTTTGAAATGCATAAAATAAAATTTAAATTAAAAATTTGCGAAACCCCCGACGAAAAACCGCTAAAAAGTTGAAAATAATGTCTTGGCCCTTTAAATTCAACATAAGTATTTATATTTTGATCTAAGAGTCGTCGAGTAGGGGGACCGCTAATTTAATATAATAAAAACAGAATACGACTGCTTTACTATACTTGACAAGTCATTACTAATTATTTCACAATTTAGCGGTCCCCCTACGCGCCGACTCTTAGTTCAAAACATAACTGCTTAGGTATATTGAATTTAAAGGGCCAAGACATTATTTTCTACTTTTTAGCGGTTTTATGTGGGGGGTTTTTAAATTATAAATACATAATTTTAACCGCCTCCGTAGCTCAGAGGCAAAGTTCACTGGCTTTACACGGGAGGTCGCGGGTTCGATTCCCGGCGGGGTCAATTGTAAGACTCGGTTTGGTTGGTGGTAGGGCATTTTCTAAGCCCGCCTGGCTAGCTACCACCATCTTATCTAAGTCTTGCCGCCAAACATCAGTGTTAAAAACATTGATGTGTTCCGGCATGAAGATAAGATAGCCAGTTCTCCATTGCGTTGGGGAATCTTGGCAAGCCCGCTTCCATCTTCGGCATCATTGTCACTTACAATCTGGTGATATGATGCCAAGGGCTTACCAATAGTGAAAAAGAATAAAAAAAATAGAAAAAGTAATTCACACTCAAACATATTGTACGGTGGTACGGAACCCGCGGTGCGCTGGTCTTAATCTGGCACTTAGCCTTTTTTTATTGTATAGATACAGAAATTGAAAGAAATTAAGCTTTTTCCTTAGTATCAAAGAATAAATCAGAAACATAATTTTGACATCGCTAATAGTCAGCCTTACAGCAAGTACTGGGTAGTAGGGGGAGGTGGGGGGGGGGCGTATCACTCGCGGTTGCAGCTATACCCTGCGTTTATACCGCGGTCAACGACATCCACACCATTGCCATTTGACACGAAAAGAAACCGAACGATAAACGTAGCTCTTTCAACCAGACTCATATTTTGTATGAAATATTGCGACCCTATGAATAACTTTTTTTTCGCAATACCTGGTTGTCGAGGTATTTCAAACTTAATATAGTTTCGATTCTGTGAAACTGTTGAGTGTACCGACACGGCGCGACGCAGGTCGCGGTGACCACTTGCCAACAATCATTGTTTATCACCAGCACAAGCTCGCCTCGTAAACAGCTACTGTAAAATGTTTAAGTTATGGCCACCAGACAATGGGACGAATGTAAAATGACAGTACAAAGCTTTAATCAACTTACTCGTATATAGTGTAACGCTGCTAGAAATAGGACAAACACGGCTCACGTTTTGTTTGTGAATGTTGTTGTGAACACTAAGGCAATATTTACGTGCGTTGTGCGTTCAAACTCCGACTGGCTGGGAGAAGCTTGCTGAGGAACGGAAGGAGTTGCGTGAACTTGCGTCGCGTCGGTGGCACGCCGAGCACACGACGAGGGCTGCTTCAGTTTATTGGCTGATGGGAGAGAGAAAAGACATCAAAGCAGCAATAATCCACCTATCATGAATGTGGAAAAATGTGTACCTTCTACTTAGAACAATCACATCCTCCAAAGATCTACCTCGCAGTAGACGCTGCTTAAACCATTTTCAATATACGTACAATTCACATGATGATGATGATGACATTGATGATATTATATACCCGTTATGCCGACTACTGGAAAGTAAATTCTACATTTGTGTTGTCGCATCCATATTATTAGACACCTTAGATTATTGCACGTTGTCTTTTGTAAACACAAACATGTAGCATGTAGCATGTAGTGTGAGCCAACCATTCCCAGTTGATTATTTCCTTACAAGTTGAACACTGGCAGACTTTTACGAGTGTATGTATATGTGCTGAGAGAGCGATAACTTAGTCATTTTATGTTCACCCCTTCTTGTGGGTAAAGGCGCATACTTACGGAGTTGACTGTGCGCGGTGCGCGGCGGTGTGCGCGTCCCTGAGGAGGGTCATAAACACGCATATCCTTTTCAGTCTTCCATTTGAATACGTTCTGTCCTCTCTCGGAGATATTCTTTCATTTCTTCAAATAGCTTCCATCATTGACATAGTCTGAGTGTGTTCCAAAAAGTTTAGTTGCTTAAATACACATACACAAGAGTAAAATCATGAAACGAAAAGCTACTTTTGCTTCGTTGTCTCTTGGGGTACTTACTTTCTTTTTTTGTTTTTTAATGTTACCCTAACAACATTATTTAGGTAACATTACCTTGTTCACGCGAACTTAGTCGTTGGAACCGGATATTAAACAAATGCAGATCAGTATGTGTTCACTAATGAGCAAAACTAGGAAGTGAAATAGGTATAATAATTTGGAGCGGAGTTGCGAGTGACGAGACGACCAACGTTTACAAAGTCAAACAAAGAATAAGAAAGCCGGTCAAGTACGAGTCGGACCGTCACTCCGAGGATTTCGTACCACCACGCCTCTCCACACAACTATATAATTTAATGAAAATGATACGTATATACATCACAAACAAAAGACATCAACGCGAGCTTCAAAAATATGCTTTTTTGTCATTCGGCTCGGACGGCGCGAGTATGACTCACACTTGGCCAATTTTTATTATTTGTGGATTTGCTACAGTTTTAGTGCTACGAGTATAATCGCAACAAATTTTACGTTTTTAAGATAGAGCTAAATCAAAAATACTTTTAAAAACCTATACAAACACGTTTTTGTATAGAGACCCCCCCCCCTTTTTTACTTTTTCCAATTTTTGGTATTTATGGTTATAGCGGCAATAAAAATACAAATTTCAATTGCGTACTTATAACGGTTTATGAAATACAGCCCGCTGCAGACAGACGGACGGACAGCACAGGCTTAGTAATGGAGTCCCGCTGGTCCCGCTGGGCGCCCGTTGGGTGTACGGAACCCTGAAAAGATAGCAAGAAAAGTTACTCCAGCTCGGAGCTGAGAGTGCGCTGTTCCCGATCCCGTGGCGCCCCCGCCGCGCCCCCGCCGCGCCGTGGCGTGCCGTCCGGCACCGCACTTTATAGTTTTAATATCGCCGGGAGCGGTCGCCGACGCCGACGCCGACGCCGACGCCGAGTTGTGGCAGGCACACGTGCTCCTGCGAATGCTCGTCTCTCACCACATCACAGCCACGCAACGTAAACGCAGGGACATGTTGTACCAAATTGATGTTAGTGACACTAGTGCAGACCGTCCACTTAACAACTAAGTTTTCGATGTGGCGCATTCCGCACGAGTAGCGCTTTCCAACGCACAATGGAAAATAACAGAAACGAAACAGTGCAAAGCAAGAAACACAACGTGGAGCTACTTATATAGTTAGTGACAAAAGGCATCGTCGTCTCAAAACGTTCCAGCGCAAATGTTTATTTGGTATAAAACATTTTATTCGCAGCCCTTCTGTGTTAATGTACAAAAGCTCTCCGGCGCAAGGCTCGGGCAGGCGTAAGTTATTTTCTTTTTATTTCCCTGAAGCCGCCCGCGCCCGCGCCCGCGCCCGGGGCGGCGCCTCTCGGGGCAGATAATTCGGTACACGGAACGTGCGGCGCGGTGTGGAGCCGGCTGACCTGGCCTGGCCCACTCACTTGGCGACACCGATTTAACTACGACGCAGTGCCCGCCTGCTTAGCTGTAGATGCCATTATCGCCGCTCAATACTTATCTACTTACTTGGGAAGCGTTGGATCCCGATACGGTGTAGGTTCCTTATATAGCAGAGTACTAGATACCAGTACGTATATCAATTATGTACAAAGCTAGAAGAAGGGATAAACCTAGGTTTAGAATAACCCATGTTTCTTTGGTAGGGACTGCATACAAATTTGAATTCAGGCTTTATCCGCGTACATCTAAGTCTACCCAACAACACTAGTTAGTTTGTTGAAGTTAGGGGCGGGCTGATTTCCGCAACCAGGCGACCACTGCGCCCATTTTGCGTGATTGGCCGGCATCACTGCCAGCCCAGCTCCTCCAAGAAGCCCAGTAGCCCCCGTAGGTTGCCGACGACTTCCTGGAGTGACCTCGGGTCACCGAGGTGCACGACCCTGTACTGTGCCAGCCCCAACAACACTAGCTGGTTATAAAAAAAATAAAAAACGAGACCTACAGTACTCGCATATGATGTGTAACATGTGACAAAATACTTATGAAATTAATTAATTATCGGGTCGTACATTCACGGGTCGACCCTTCGAATAGTAGTATGTCATCTTTGCCTTTGCCATCACACTAGGCGGCATGGCTATGACAACCTTAGCTTTCGAGAATTAAACGTTCGCATTTCCTGTTACACATTTCCGTCCCATTTCACGAAATCACTCCCACAAATTGCAGGAAAGCGAGAGCAAAGATGTTACACATCAATAATAGGTAGTGACGAGCGATGTCACATTTGACGTGAAAGACATCACGCGAGCCGTTTGAGCGAGTGAGCGAGTGAGCGAGGGGAGCGTGCCGCTGGTGCCGCGGCAGTGACCGGCGAAGCGCCAGTCTCGTCTTCCCTCGCCGGCGCTTATCTGGCCGCTGCCGCGGTGCACGCGCTCTGCTCGCTCTGCTCGCGCGTCACATCGCGCATCGCGTCGCTCATTGCTGTCTATCATTACCCAGTAAGCGTTAGGTAGACTTAGGTATACTTGGGTAAAGCCGAAGTTCAATTTAGTATTGGAACTGTACCCAGGTAAATAGAGTATTACTAGGTATATCCGGGTTTACCGAGGTGTAGCCACACTTCGGACTTTATCTGTGACATATCCATACTTCCGTGTGATCAGGTTTGCTACCTTTCTTTAAACATTCAGATCTGAAATATTTTAATAGAAATGTTTATATTTTTTCGTTCGTTGAAAGTGAAAACACTTTGATGCACTAGAAGACCTTAATGTTTCATATTAACCTGCCTGCTCCTCAGCACGCCGAGCACGAATCCACTGGAGCTCCGTGATTAGGGCCTCACAGTTTCGGTGAGCTTTATGTTTACGAGTTTACGTGTCCTGCGAGTTGCCCTGCGTCTGCCCTCTAACCGAGTGCTAAGTGCAAAGTACTTTTTGACTCCATTTGCACATAAATGACGCCTACCTATATTAAAAGTTTCGTACACAGATTGCATAAAAGTTACATTAATTTGAAATGTTGCGACTCAATGTGCTGATAAAAAGAATCCCGTTTGCGCTTTTCTTCTTCCAGCAGCTGTATCGAGCGGCGAGCCACAAGCGACTGTCTCTAAGGATTTTCTTGAAAGAAAATCTCTTAGTGCTTTTAAATGGTTTTATTTATTTTCTTATTTTGTTCACAACAAATGAAGTATGTACTAGCTTTTACCCGCGGTTTCGGCCGCGTGGACATCGTATTTATGACTATCGTTGAGGGTGAGTGGTGCGCGAGATGGGTTTTATTCAGATTCCTCAGAAACTATATCGGGCTATTCTGATAAGCAGTCTATGTCACTTCCCATCCCCTCAACCAATTCTATACAAAAAAATCTCCTCAATCCGTTGCTCCGTTGCGAAACCGAGTAGCGCGACCATGAAAACGAGTTTTCCCAGATCCCTCGGGAACTATTTCAGGATATGCTAATTAGTACGTTATGTGATTTCTGACCCCCTTAACCATCTCTGTGTAAAAAATCTCATCAATTCATTGTTCCGTTGCGTTGTTAAATAAATTTACCAAAAAAAGAGTACTTTTAGGGTTCCGTACCCAAAGGGTAAAAACGGGACTCTATTACTGCGAGTTCGCCGTCCGTCTATCTGTCTGACCGTCTGTCACCAGTCTGTCTCTTATGAACTGTGATAGCTAGACAGTTGAAATTTTCACAGATGATGTATTTCTGTTGCCGCTATAACAAAACATACTAAAAAACAGAATAAAATAAATATTTAAGGGGGCTGCCATACAACAAACGTGATTTTTTTGCTCGTTTGTGCTGGATATTGATAACGGCAACAGGTAGACGCTTGAAATATTCACAGAATAATAAGTTGTATAAATTAATAATTATGTAAAACTATAATATGTAACACTTTAAAAATAAATAATTATGTAAATGTAGGCTCATGTAGCGTCGGTGGTTAACCGGTAACGACTCGGTCCTTTTAACCAGAGGTGCCGGGTTCAAATCTGGACGGCCAATGTTCCAATGAGTTTTTCAAAACTTACGTACATATACTTACCGATTGCTTTAACGGTGAAGGAAAACATTGCGAGGAAACCTGCACACGCCTGCAAAGAAACTCGAAGGTTGTTTGTGAAGTTGACCAACCCGCACTGGGCCCACTTGATCGACTAAGGCCTGATCGCCCTAATTCAGGGTAGGCTCGAGCCCCTCGGTGGGGACGTATATGAGCTGATATGATGATGTAAATTTAAATAAAATTTATATTTTAGCGGAAACCATACAAAAAACGTGATTTTTATAGATAACTAGCTTTTGCCCGCGCAGCGCTTGCAGGCGGCTCGCGAGCGCGGACATGAGTTTTCCTCAGATCCCTCAGGAAGTCTACGTCACTTCCTACCCCCTTAACCAATTCTATACAAAAAACCACTTCAATCCGTAGCTCCGTTGCGACGCTGACGTGCGCGAGCGCGGAAATGAGTTATCCCCAGATCCCTCGGGAACCATGGCAGAATATGCCAATTAGCAAATTATGTTATTTCCTACCCCTTCAGCCATCTCTTAGCAAAAAATCACAGCAAGCCATTGTTCCGTTGCAATGTTAAAGATCCTAACCAAAAAAAAGAGTATATTCTCAGTTCCCTCAGGAACTGTATCGGACTATACTATTTTCACGGGATAAAAAGTAGCCTATGTCCTTCCCAGTGACACAGGCTACCTGTATGTCGAATTTCATTAAAATTGGTTGAGGTGTTAAAGCGTGAAAAGGTAACAAACAAACTAACAAACAAACACATTTTCACATTTATAATATTACTAAGGATGGTACGGACTCCTTCGTGCGCAAGTCCGACTCGCACTTGGGTGGTTGTTTTCAGTTCCCTCAGGACCTGCGTCGGACTGTGCGACCTTCCTATGTTCCTATGTCCCTCCCGGCGACGCAGGCTACCTGCGTGCCAAATCTCATCAAGACTGGTTGAGGTATTGAAGCGTGAGAAGGCAACAAACAAACACATTTTCACATTTAAAATATTGGTAAGGGCACCTAGACAATTTTCAACGTGAAAAACAAAATTAAACTTTTAAAGAGTGATTGTGAAATATTTGAGACAAATCCCCTTGGAAACTAAATTGCCAATAGCAATCACCATTCAGAGGGCTCAAGCGGAATGGACACCGAGCTAATAAAATTAACTTTAAAAGTAATTAATTTCGCGGCAGGCCATCGGCGCAAATCGTAAATTGCGGCGAGGGACACGTCACGTGTCACGTGTATGAGCCGGCGCGAGGTGATGCGGCGTGGCCCAGTTCCGGCTCTTTTATGGCAGGACGGTATCGCCCTCGTGTAGCTGGGGATCTCAGATAGTAGATCACGCGTGCACGAGTATGAAAGGGCCCCAAGAAAAACTTGACCTACTTTACTGTCATAAAATGCACGAATTGAACTGAGCTGCTGAATTTGAGCCTTAGATACCCCGCGTCCCGCGTCCCGCGCCCCGCGCCCCGCGCCCCGGCAAATGGGAAACGTATTTTCAATAAAGAGATGAAAAGGGACTTTCTTTACTGCAGTGCAAACAAAACCTTTTTGAAATTGTGCTTACGTATGCAAACGACACTAGTTCTTATTTAGACACAAATAACTTCTTTTGACTAAAATATGCGATACGACACGACAGACCGTCACGTCGCAAATTTGTCGAAAATTTAATTATACAATGCGGACGTTTTATGTATGAGAACGTGATATCGGCCGCAGTAAACACACCAAAACAAATAAGTATTTAGGGCTGTCGGGAATCTATAACTCAATGTGGACTTGGACCAAGTTTCCGAACTAGCCGAGTTGCGAGAGGGGCGCGGGAGGGGCGCGGGCGGGGCGCGGGGGCGCGGGGAGGCGGGCGCGCGGCGAGTATGAGCGCAGGGCACAATGGCGCGCCATCCGATCAAAAAGTTACGCGTAAACAAAACCATTTCAGTATTCCAAAGGAACTCCGTTAGTATCGTGTTTGTTGTTGCAAGTTAGTTTGCAATCGGAGTAACGCAGGTGAGGTTGCCACAGTAGTACTCGGACGTACTGCACGTTGTAGTCCTAGTCATTAATACATTCTGAAGACTAGTGTAAAGATTGAAGTTCAAACTGTAAAGTTTTTTGTGTCTTTCTATAATAACAAAGAGGATATTCTTCATCGTGTTATTTTGTAGAATCTGGTTGTTTGTTCAGTTTCGAAGAAATCAAAATTTTTCAATACAGGAATTAGGTAGGTATATTTATTGTTTTTACTTTTACAGAGCAAATACAAATGCTTTTTGTCAGTTGAGACGTCCCACGAGTGCGACAAAGTATAATCGATAGCTGCTTGTTAACCTGTTATTGAATTTCATCATATTTATTGACATTTCGTTACTATAAATTTTTAAACTGTTTACTTTCATTTATTTATCATTTTTGTAAGTGAAAATGTTGTGAAAGCTAGCAGGAGGAAGGTTCCTGGGGCTCGGCGTTTCTCCCCACTTCCCAATTCCTACTTCGCAAACATTTCAAGAAACGTTTTTTAGTATTTGTTTTATAGCGATAACAGAAATGCACCATCTGTGAAATGAAAATTCAACTGTCTAGCTATCACGGTTCGTGAAAAAGGACGTGGTGACAGACAGATAGACAGACAGACGGACGGCGAACTCTCAGTAATAGGGTCCGGTTTTTACCCTTTGGGTACGGAACCCTAAAAATGTCATTCGTAATTACTTCGATTATAACATATTGCATTTTCAAACATAGTTAAAACTAAAAAAGAGTGTGTGGTTTTATGAAACCATGGTAAAAGTGAAACTTTTTTTCACATTTACAGAGCACGAAATGATCATGGCGAGACGAGAGCGTCTTGGAGCTACGGTACAAAGGACGAAACGATCACGTTATAAAAGTTTCACTCCTCTTGGAGCTACGGTACAGAGAACGAAACGATCATGGCTGCTCTGACGAAAAAGTTTGAGACGATGTAATAATCTCTTTGCCGTCACGCAACACCAGACGAAAAAGCTTGAGACGATGTAATAAAAGTTTCACTTTAAAAAGTAAATTTCTGAGTGTCAAAAATAAAAAAAATAAGTTACAGCTGCTTTTCTTCCCCGAAAACTTAATCATACTTTATAAAGACGCACACACAGTGGGTGTGTACCTACGGGCACTACGGGCACTACGGGCACTACGGGCACTACGGGCACTACGGGCACTACGGGCACTACGGGCACTACGGGCACTACGGGCACTACGGGCAGGCACGGGCACTACGGGCACTACGGGCACTACGGCCACTACGGGCACTACGGGCACTACGGGCACTACGGGCACTACGGGCAGGCGCGGGTGTTTGTTGTAAAAGCAATAGGGCAGAAACGGTTCCCAATTTGGACGTGGTGAACTTTTATGTCGGCAGCCTTACGTGAGCTGAAACGTGAGCATTAAGATTAAAAATAAATGATGTTCCGCGTTAAGGGCGCGGGCGGCTGTGGAGCCGAGGGCGAGTGTGCGCAAACATCCCGCGCTCCCGTGGTTCTCTCATCAACAAAAACCAGATTACTGATGCTTTACTTTGAACACAATTTCGCCGACACCTACATTAGTAGCTGGCAGGTCTACGCGGCTGGAGCGCGTCGCTCGGCGTCAAAACTCCACATTATTTTCCTCGCTCGCACATTTTATTTCTTGTTTGTTCCATTTGCGCGCTGAATTGTTTACCGTCGTTATTTATTGGGTTAGTTGATTCAATTGAAAGTGTGCGCTTTGTCCGGACCTCATTTACTAAAATGGAATACAAACCAAATGACTAATCGTTCTCCGTCGTTGATGGCTGCGTCAATTGATTAGTTCTGCATGACTTGTTGTTTGTAGTTTATCTAATTCTAGGTTTAGTTTTAAAGTAAAAAAACTAGTTTTTAGAAAAAAAAATCCACTCTTTAGGGTTCCGTACACCCAGCGCGGGTGACCGACGCGACGGGACCCCATCACTAAGCCTCCGCTGTCTGTCCGTCTGGCTGTCACCGCGCTGTATTTCAATAAACACTTTAATTTTCTATTGCCGCTTTAACAGCAAATAATAAAAATTAGAAAGAGCGTCGGTGGCGCAACGGCAAGGGCCGCTACCTCCTATCCGGGAGGTCGTGGTTCGAGTCCTGCCACGTACCAATGTGTTTTCGAGTTTCGATCTCATATGTACGTTTATCCGACGCTCTTACGGTGAAGGAAAACATCGTGAGGAAACCTGCACACATCTGCGAAAAAACTCGAAGGTTGTGTGTGAAGTTGACCAACCCCCACTGGTCCCGCGTGGTCGACTAAAGCCCGTTTGCCATAATTCGGGGTAGGCCCTTCAGTGGGGACGTATATATCAGCTGATGTAATGAGAAAAAGTGAAAAATGAAGAAGCTTCCCCCATACAGAAAAACATGTTTTTAAATATATTTTAGAGGTATATTTGATTTGGCAGTATCGTAAAAACTGTAATACAGGCGTAAAACTTGGTGTGATTATAGTCGGTATGAATTATGAAGTAAAACATAATAAAAACAAGCTTAAGTGTCTGACCTACTCGCACTAGGGCATTTTTCTGTAGCTCGCGTTTATATCTTTTGTTTGTAATTTCATCATCATTATCATATCAGCCGAAAGACGTTTACTGCTGAACAAAGGCCTCCCCAAGGATTTCCACGACGACACGACATGATGGACCGACGACCTGGTTTGTAATGTGAATAGTTATTATTATCATAGTTGTGTGGAGAGGTGTGGTGGTACGGAACCCTTTGGAGCGTGAGCCCGACTCGCACTTGACCAGTTTTTAAAACCTCTTTGTAACTCGCGGCGAGCTCGTGCCGTTCTAAATGTTGCAATCGACTTTAGAGCGACTTCCAGGGGTCCGATGGAGTTGTGGCACTGAGCCGTATCCCCTACACTACAACAATATATCCTTCTTGGTATTTAGAAGTTGTTTTGATGATAAACTATGGAGGTGAAATCAAAGACTCAGGATCGTCTATTGTTTTTGACAGAATTGTAGAAAATAATATGCTCGCCTTTTTATTTTGAAATAGGCGTGACGGGGTCCCACTAACGGCCGACCCGATAAAGCATAACCCAAGGATGACAGCCCGATAATGGCTAGTGGATAAATCGTGTCATGGACTTGAATTATTATTAGTACACCGAAATAAAAGCTGGTAACAAATTTTTCGGTGATTATATTACTAAGTTGTGTAGGGTAAAGAAACCAGTAGTCAGCCTTATAAAAGATATCGAAGTTAGGATCGCGTGTGTTTTGTTACTAATGAAAGTATGAAATAATGAAATGGAAATAATAAATCAGTAATTGATTAAAGTTGCTTATAAAGTTAACATTATTTTGAATGTATTTAAAATAAAAATATTTAAAGAACTAGTCCGAACCGAGTCTAGAATTCGGTCGTGTTGTAGCTAGTACTCAGCTTCTCATTAATGACATAAAAATCAGTCTCAAAATGCTTTACTATTAATCTAATTCAAATTCAAATTTTATTTCGAACAACATAATCTATAGAATATTAGTACCAAAACCAGAAAAGAACACCAAAAATAGATGAATAGGATGAGTAGGCTTACACGAAGTCGAGCAGTCCTAAGAAGAATAATTATTAACGTGCAGCCGTACCAACTGGCACAGAATGGGGCAGTCTGGTCGGCCGGCCGGCTGTCACGCTCGGGATGCCCTGTTGGTACTGCCATTGACACGGTTTAGAATCGAGGCAGCGCTCTTTCTTAAGATACCTTGAAAGCCACCAATACGAGCTTCAGCAAACATGGCTGATGTGCAGAGTTACTGAATGCTTTATTACACTGAACGCGCAAGGCGGTGATTCTCTTCTGCGTATAGTTGACCCAAAGACTGCGCCTATAAAAAGACCAGCAAAAAGCTTTAAATAAAATAACTTTAAGATCTTTAGTGTGACGTGCAAATCTGCGAGCTAACACATTTCATCTGACAGCGAACGCCCGGTGCTCTCTCTCTCTCTATATATATCTTCATTATCAGAGAGACCCTCCGAGGTCCGGTTGCCCAGGTACTTGAAACGCGTTGTATTTTATGACCACGAGATTAAAATACTAACAGTTCTCTCGTCTTCACATTGTAGCTGAGTCCACAGGCCCCGGCGTATCTCTCAAATAACAGAAATAGTTTACGTATTGCGCTTGTTGAGGGACCCAGCAATAGTATATCGTCAGCGTAGCTAATATTGTTGATAAATATAGGTACCATCTATGGAACAGCCGACTCCAGTGTTGCTCAGTTCCTTTCCTCAACAAATCCGTTTACATACAGGCTGAAAAGTCGATGAGAGTTTAGTCCCCCTTAACTCACACCATACCACAGCCTGTACGCATCGGAGACGTGTCTGCCCACTTTACAACATTTATTTAGTTGTTGTACCAAAAATCAAAAAGTTTGACAACTTCTTCTAGGAGGCTAGTTTCCGCCCTCATTTTGTGCGAGAGAACATTATAGGACAACAAATTGAACACTTCCGACAGATCCAGAAAGCAGGCGTAGACCGGAGTTTCCCTGTCCGTGTAGTACTGGACAGTATGCTTGAGTCACAGTATCGCAGGCTCCGTGGACAGTCCAGCAAGGAAACCAAATTGAGCGTCATTTAACTGCAGATGCGAACTATTTAACACCTTATCCGCCGTGGCAGCCAACGAGATGAGCCTATATAGTGCTCTTATCAGACGGATCACCACATTGCATTTAAATATAAACTTTAGAGCTTGCATCAGTTTTACTTTTGGATACTTGAGTACTTGAGTACTCGAGTACTCGAGTATGGGTCTCGGAAGAAACATGGTGACCTACAAATAAAACGTTCTCATAAAATACCAAGAAATATAACTAATAAGCTAAAGAATTGTCGTACGGCCGACTACAGGAAAATGAAAACTGTTACTCAGCCGTTTGTTTGTTACACATCATTTGGGGCGGCTGACTACTGGTAATTTGTGTAAATAATGTTGTTTTTAAATAAATTAAAGATTAAATAGAGAGCTATCGATAGAATTTATTTACGTAGGAAATAAAAATAAGGATGTAAACCAGTAGTCAGCCACTTAAAATATATAAAAAATGAATATTAACCAGCAATATGTTTAACTATTTAAAACCAGAAAGGAATTACAAAAACAATAAAATAGATATTAGTATGTTAAAAATTAAGAGGCTATGAAATAAATACTTATTAAGTACGCACTGTAAGTTAGGAAAAAATGGGCCACCATCACACCTTCACTCTTCGTAGTCGACCGCGCCGATCTAACAAAAATTGCTGTCTATGTGAGCCTGTCATATACACAAGTTTAGTTTAAGTGTGTGGACATTAACTTCATGTCAAGATAATATCACCGTTATATAGTTGACTTAGAAAACAGAACAGGCCGGTACCCTACCTAAGTGTCAAACTATTTCATGCAGAAAACATGAAAACCATTTTATTTTAAGAACAGAGTAATTACGCCACTTCGACCAATGGCATATAATAAAAGTTTTCTCTTCGCAAATTTTAAAGCAGGACTATGAACACTGAACAGCTGAGCGACTGCGGTTCCCCCGACCTGGATAGCGGATAGTTAGCTGAATGCAGCTCCGGCGCGACCTCGGGAAGCGTGCCGACTGTACCAGTTAAATAATTCGAGATAACCGCTTTAATTTATCCAACTTTTAGTCGGAATTTCTACGAACAATTTGTCAGTTCAGCGCGGGCTGTGTGCTGTGTGTAGACTAATTAGCTAAACTGCACGCTCGCGCTCGTGTAATGTGGTTCTCAATTGGGTTTAGGTGAGTGCGTTCTCATTGTTTTGTGACGTGTAGAAACGTATCAATAGTCGATTTCACGTAGAGACGTGTGGCTGTTCCTGTTCAATAATTTTAAAATCTGCTGTTGCCAGTGGTTTAACCTCCTTTGCGCAGTGCGCGAGCGGCAAGCAGCTCGCTGAGTTATTGTTACATACAAACCTTGTCCTGACAATTACAAACACAAAAAAAAATATTCAAATCGGTCAAGCCGTTCTCAAGTGGTGCTCCGTCAAACATGGACAATTAACTTTTACATACAGGGAAGGTGTAACACAACTGGTGCAGGTCCCGTTAACTGGGGCTACCACTCATCTTACTGAACAACTGAATTTGCTGAAATCCCAAAAAATATGTTAACTCTTCATACAAACCGATCAGCTGATCGACCAATTTTGTGAATTTTTGTGTGGAGAATCCTATTTTTTTTAAGAATTGACTTTTGTTTCCTCGGGGAAAGTCGTTCAGTATGATGAGTAGAACCACCACCACCAGTTGACGATTCCTACACCAACATCCTCTGTATGTAAATATTGTTTATGCCTTAAATATGTATTTTGAGTTGTTTCAGCCCTACGTTTGGCTAAAACAAAACACACAACTGTTGCGCACGTCCCTGCGTGAATCAGACATGAGTAACTATATAACATTAATGAGACAGACCGCGAGAATCTTTTTCACAGAATTCTTATCTGAATAAGACCTTAGAAGCTAAAGTAAGCCAATCGAGACGGTCCGGGGTAATGATCGGGCCCAGAATTGACTCGATCCCAACGATTCCCGAAGCTCTCTTTCGGACAGCTCAACAGCCAATCGCACCTCTAATGCCCTGCGTTCACGGTCCTAATCACGAGATACGGAGATATTTGAGTGCGAGAAGTTTTTACTGCCGCAGCTGGTTCCTGCGTAATTCGTTGGCCGTCGTAAAATATGACGTTACAACTTTACTGTTAACCTACAGAATGTATACTCAAAGGTTAACCCTTAGTATCAATGCTGTGTGAACACGCTACAGTCAAAGTGGTTTACAAAATAATAATTATGAACATTTTAATACCTACATATGGAATGATGATATCAGCTCATATACGTCCCCATCGAGGGGCTCGAGCCTACCCTGAATTAGGGTGATCGGGCCTTAGTCCACCGCGGGGGCCTAGTGCGGGTTGCTCAACTTCACACACAACCTGCGAGTTTCTCCGCAGGCGTGTGCAGGTTTCCTCACGATGTTTTCCTTTACCGTAAGAGCGTGGGATAAACGTACATAATGAAATCTTAATTCGAAATCACTGTATACAAAACGGCTAGGGCCGCCGCCTCCTATCCGGGAGGTCGTGGTTCGAATCCTGCCACGAACCAATGCGGTTTCGAATTTAGATTAGATATGGAATACACAAAGTTTATTATTAGGGTTCTGTACACCGAACCCAACGAGTGACCAACGAGACCCTATAACTAATCCTCCGCTGTCTGTCCGTCTGTCCGTCTGTCCGTCTGTCCGTCTGTCCGTCTGTCCGTCCGTCAGCGAGCTGTATTTCATGAACCGTAATAGGAAGACAGTTGAAATTTTCACGGAATGCGTATTTACGAGTATATTGCCGCATTTACAAAAAATACTAAAAATTAGAAAAAGAGAAAATTAAAGTGGTCTCCACACAAAAAACATGTTTTTTAATTTCTTTAGAAGTATTTTTGATTTAGCTCTATCGTTAAAACAGTAATACATACAAGCGTGTAACTTGGTGTCATTATAGTGCTAACAGTTCGCTAGTAGTACTAATACAGAGATTAAACAAAAAATAAAAAATGGCCAAATGTGGGTCGTTCTCGCACTAAGGAGTCCGAACTAAATGTCAAAAAAACCGGCCAAGTGCGTGTCGGGCCACGCGCAATGTAGGGTTCCGTAGTTGCCATTATCGCGTCCATATCTTATCTTCAAATTTTTAAATACAGCGGTTTAGTTGTCAGGGGGTGGGGACACTCGACTCTAACAAAATTTTGCACTTTCAAGCCTATTTTTTCGAAAACGGAACCCTAAATTATGAAATGATCTTAGAAGACTCACAACTATTTTTTAAGCTCTAACCAACGATACCCCATACAACTGAGCTTGACGTGAAAAAAAAAATCATCCCCACTTTATTTGTCCCTTAAAAAGTTTTTTTCCAATATTTTTTTTCACATCTCTCCGCGTTATTATTATACAATATCTTTGCCAAATTTCAGCTCTTAACTACTAATAGTCTAGGAGCTAGGCCGCGGACAAACAGATGGACAGACGGACAGACGGACATGACGACACTATAAGGGATCCTTTTTGTACTACGGAACTATTTAACTATTTTGTTGCTCGCGTTGATGTCTATTGATGTAATCTGAATAGGTAGTAGTTGCGCGGCGGCGCGGCGGCGCGGCACGCTCGCACTCGGCCGGTACGTGCCAATACATATGAGACTCCGTAGTTAGGTAATTGTAATTTTAGTGTTGGGTTAATTTAAACGCGCAGCGCATCGATCACTCACACGTCAGCCCGTGAGATCTCTTCGACGAGCTGGCCTCTGCACTACGCGTCGCTTTGCCGCCAATATGAATTGACCCTCAGCTTATGTGGTTAGTCGATATATCAGACAGTTATACTATAATTTCTTGATACTAAGTTTAGATGAAAGGAATGTGCGATGTTCGCACAGGGTTCTCATGTGTGACGTACCCGTTGCTGTAGTAACTAGAAAAACACGTCTGTCAGTAATTTTCGATTTCGGAAAAAAATATATTGTTCGTACAAACTAAGTTTGCGTAATCAATCCGGGTTTCCCACATCTGGCGACAGTGACAATAAGTTTAAAATGGAAGCTTGGAAACGCAAACGCACGCAATATCGAAAAGAATTTACCAGTCTTGCTGATAAAATAGAAAAGCCTGTCGAAGAAAAAAATGAAATCGCCGGTCAATTGTTTGTCATTTTATCGGAAACTATGGTGTGCGGCAGAGGAGTTTGATGAAGCTTCGTTCGAAGCAGACCAAGGTAAGTCCATGCTCTACAAGACGCGATGGCACAAGGTCAGATCATTTTTCCCTAAAATCGGGTCGCACAGTAGCAGTGCTTCTTCCCTGCACTCTGCAGAATCAAGTAATAAGCTAAAGACAGGCGTGCAGCGACTTCCAAAACCGCCTAAGTTAGAAATCGCAAAATTTGATGGCAACGTCAAGTCTTGGTTACTGTTCTGGGGGCAATTCAAAAAAATACACGAAGACGCCGCAATCAATCCTAGCGATAAGTTCCAGTATCTTCTTCAGTCTATGGTCCCAAATAGCAGTGCACGACAGCTTGTAGAAAGTTATCCACCCTGTGCTGAGAACTACATCAAGGCAGTTGAGGCATTAAAGGCAAGATTTGCCAGAGACGACGTTCTCATAGAGACCTATGTCAGAGGTTTGCTTTCTTTGATGCAACAAAAAGGAGAAACTAAAAACTTAACAATGTTATACGACGCCCTTCAAACACACTTGCAAGCCCTTGAAACACTTAACGTTACGAAGGACAAGTATGCGTCAATGCTCTTTCCCATGATCGAGTCATCATTACCCGAAGACGTTCTTCGAGCATGGCATCGCAAACAACCTGATACTAGAGACCTCACTAAGCTGATGCAATTCTTGAGGCAAGAAGTGGAGTCTGAAGAAAAGATCTTGCTAGCTAGGCGTGAGTTTAGCGAGATGTCCCTAGCCGAGCCAAAGCCACCCACTGCTTGTTTCATAAACGAATTTTCACAAAGTAAGGAAGGTGCGACTAAGCAGAGCAGACCATCATGCGTTTGGTGCGGAAAAGATAACCATTCAGCTGCAGAATGCCTCAAGGCGGGAAAAATTAC
This sequence comes from Coleophora flavipennella, assembly GCA_947284805.1. Lineage (NCBI taxonomy): Eukaryota > Metazoa > Arthropoda > Insecta > Lepidoptera > Coleophoridae > Coleophora > Coleophora flavipennella. The sequence continues at coordinate 19,086,412 of OX369264.1, read as the reverse complement.
GCTGCAAGATCGCATTGATTACATTAAGAAGCAGAGAGCATGCGCTATTTGCTTAAAAATCGGTCATAGTGCAAAGAGATGCAAGAGTTTTCCTAAATGCTTATTCTGTAAAAAAGGCATTATACAATTATGTGTGCAGAAATGGAGGCGCAAAAACAAAACGATAAAAATCAAGCGGATACATCAAGCAATTTGTCATGTCAACCCAAGTATTCAACGACAACCATACTTCAAACTTTGGCAGTTAAACTTGTTCATGGAAAAAAAGAGGTACTGATTAGAGCGCTTATTGACACTGGTGCGCAAAGATCTTACATCAAAAAAGATCTCACAGAAAAACTCGGACTGAAAAGTAGTTCAAAGGAGGTAATAAATCTTTGTTTGTTCGGCGGACTCGAGACGAAAAAAGAAGAATGTCAAGTGTTTGACATATGTCTTAAGAGTAACCAAAACAACTTTTGTATAAATTTATCTGTTGTAGAACAAACAAATCTATGTAGTTTTTTACCTAAAATACGTTCATCTGTAATATTGCAGCAACTAAGTCAACATGGCATTATTTTAAGTGACTCACCTGATTCACCGGACGAAGTAAGTCTTTTGATCGGCGCGGACTATTGTGGTTTACTTCTCACTCCCGACATAATACAATTGGAGAATAACCTGACCGCTATTAAGACAAAACTGGGGTGGACTATACAGGGTCCCATAACAGGGATTTACAGTTCTTTGACAAATACGACGACGACTTTGCATTGTTTAAATAAAATTGATATTTCAGACTTATGGACGTTGGAAGCCATAGGAATTAGAGAACCCGCGGAACAAGCGTCCAAATCGGCACGCGATCTCGAATTACTTAAATCTTTCGAAGCAAATGTGAAGGTCAATGAAGAAGTACGTTGTAAGGTTAGTTTGCAGTGGCGTGATTCTTCGCGTCCACAGACAAACTATGATCTCGACAAGAGCAGGTTGGAATCCACCATGAATCGTCTCAAACAACTAAGTAAGATCACTGACTATGACAACGTATTCCGTGAGTGGTTACAGCTTGATATAATTGAAAAGGCACCTGACCAGTCCGACCAAGGCGACTACATGCCGCATCACGCGGTTATTAAGGAGTTGAGTTGTGGTATAAAAAAAGAATACACACTATATATATTAATCCCTACTAATATTATAAATGTGAAAGTAACTCTGTCTGTCTGTTACGCTTTCCCGCAAAAACTACTGAACGGATTTGGCTGAAATTTGGTAGGTAGACAGATTAGGACCTGGATTCAAACATAGGCTACTTTTTACCACGCTCGCGAGCCGCTTGCGGCTCGCGCACTGCGCACCCTCGAAAAGTCATAGAAACGTTGTCCACGCGGGTGAAACCGCGGGAAACAGCTAGTATATAATAAATCTTTTAGGCAAGCGAGTGACCTGGCCATTGGCAGTCGTAAATAAGTTATGTGCCCTTTCCGATGGCGTTACTAGGGTGCTGCAAGTAAGAACTGCAGGGGGGTCCAAGATAAGACCTTTGCAGCGATTGTTTCCCTTAGAGCTGCGTGACGCTGACAGACCAACACCGGTTTTAACAGACGTGACTCAAGAGACACACGACACTAAAAACGTAGGTACGGCCAACCCGAGCTAGGAGGTTACCACAACATCTTTTTGATTGCGTTATGAACTAAGCTAGTGGTAGTCTCCCAGCTTTTCTCGCTGGGGAGTGTGACGTACCCGTTGCTGTAGTAACTAGAAAAACACGTCTGTCAGTAATTTTCGATTTCGGAAAAAAATATATATTGTTCGTACAAACTAAGTTTGCGTAATCAATCCGGGTTTCCCACATCATGAGTGTCGCACGCAGCCATGCGGTCGGGGGCCCGATTCTACAATGATTTCCGGATTAGTATTGTTTGTTTGTTTGTTTGTAGACTCTTTATTGACATGTTTAAAGTATTATAAGGGTAAGAATAACGTGGAGTCCATCCCATAGACTGATGGCTCAGCCAGCGTTTTGTGTACCTACCATCTTATCAGATGCTACGGAAAGCATAAAAAACTTTTTATCCGGGATTGGTAATTCCTCCAATCATTTTAAATTTATCTTTTTATAACAGAATATAGGATATAAATAGGATTTCTTACCCCTTATTTGCTATCGTATCGACTATAATCCTTATTGAGGTTGTTTCCAAGAAGGGAGCCGCAAGCCGCCTACAAAAATACAGGATGATTGATCATCACATTTGGAAGAAAGGAAGCGCCTCGATCTATACCAACTCGTTGGGTTTTCTTAGGATTTTAGCGTCCCCAGATGAGATTGCGAAATTCATTACTTACGTAGAAAGCCCGCGCTTTTATCTCCAAAGATGTGCTTTTGTAATCACATTACGCAAATGAGAGCTTGAGAATTCACGGTCGGTTCGCGATAGGGTCGTGATCCCGACAAATGTCTCTTACACTTGCGGACCACTAAATAATGTTCTTACAGTGTTTATCCTTCACTGCGACAGCCGTTCAGCCGTTTCGTGCGAGTACATTTTCCAAGCTGTAAGATTTGTGGGAAGTTTGAATTGGCTTCAACGCCCGTTAAGGAGGTCAATTCTAAACGGCACGTGGGAATAAATTGCGCTCATTACCATTTAGCGGGTTTGGCAAGAGTCCTGCACTCGCCGTGAGAGTAACTCCATTTCCTGCTCCTGCAACGTACGCGGCAGCTCGCCGCACCTCGCCGCACCTCGCCGCAGCCTGCACACATCCTAGAGCCGTCCATTGCGAGTAATTGTTCTCTTTTACGTTTCTTTCTCCGAAATGAAACAGGTCGAGTGGCTGAATGGATGCATGAGGCTCTTCTCTATTTTCATCTCTCCCCGTTCTGTTTTTTCTAAAATTATTTTGTGGTTTTCCAGTTCTATGTTTTTATTCATCGGTATTTTTATATATGAGCACAATTTAAAAAAAAAATACATAGTATATATTTATCGAGTGTGATTGAAATTTAATACATCAAAGAGTTTGAATATTGCTTCTTCGAAATTATTTTCTTATTTCGTGTTATTTGCGTTTCGATCACGTCCCCGTCCCCGTCCCCGTCCCCGTGGAAACACATATCTACGAGTACGATATGCAAGCTCATTGCTACTCTCGAAGGGAAGCAATCAATTCTCTATCCAAATGTATTAGTACTGTCACTCTCACATCATGTTCGTGTCACTTACTCACATAAATATATTGATCCTATCAAAAATATTATAAGAATTGCTTATAAAACGTTTCGTTGTTATCAACCGAGTATCATCGCATGTACAATGATATTACGAAGGCAAAATTGCCGCTATCATTGACAATAAGGGTATTTTGGGGTCAGCGATGAAGAGCAACATTATTTCTGGGAAAGCAAAATAATACATGAATAGTGTTAATAATTTGGTGACATTACGTAATGAAAGTTGTTGGGCGGTGGAAGGTAGTGGCGGTGGAGATAGCGATGTTAATTAAAAGCTGGTGGTGTCGGTGGTGGTGTGGTGGTGTGGTGGCAGCGATGGTAGCCGCCGACTGCCGCGCAAGTGGCGTGTCTTGCCATCGATCACGGCCGCGGCCGCGGGGCGCCTGACAACGACAAATGAACTCTGCGATTCGATCTCGCACCCGAGTCGCTCGCTCGCTGATCCCACTTTCATTCACAACTTATGCAGTCGCTAAGAAAAACAGAGGACTTCAGCTCATTAGGACGGCTAAAAAGTCCATGTTTTATTCAGTATCCGGTGGAGCAACACGACTGCCCGAGTAATTTAACTTTTAAACGAGTGACAATTGTTCAGTTCAGAATATTTTTAATAATAACGACGACTAGGTTACCGATTATTACCGAAGTTCAATTTTGTAATATTATGCGGTTCTGAAGTTCTGTCTAGCGTGCTCTCATGAGCTAGGAACTTAAAACCCATGAAAATAATTCAATGTACCTACTCGTGCCTAATCTATATGTCGTAGTGACAAATTTCATGAAATAGTCAACAAAAACCGACCATATCATTTAAACGTCGACGTTTGACGATACGTCAGTTCACGTTTTGAAATGCATGACTATTCCTTGTTGACTACGGAATTCTAAAAAATACTATAGGATCGAAAAAATGTTGATCTTAGTTACCCCAAATTTAACGCGAGCGAAACCGCGGGCAAAAGCTAATAAATCAATAAAAAATGAACATTTTAATTCAAATATTTCGTAAATTTTGGGATATCCATTATTTGCATCCCTTACGAAATATACCGGCTGTCAGAAGAAAAGAACACATTTTTTTCTGGGGGGTTTCTGTGTACTTATATGACGACTTTTATTTTAGACATTAACCGATCGATGGAATTTTTATTTGACATAAACACACACCGATTATTACAAGATATAAAAAAATCAGAACATACAAAAACAAAAAAATATATAAATAAACACAAAAACAACAAATAAAACTAACAGAATGAGTATAGTGCGATGTCAAAATCGACTTTACAACTTTTCTGAAATTTTAAAAAAGTAGTCTTCTCGTAAAAAGTTCAGAATTGCGAATAAGCTGACCGATTTCTGAGAAGTCTAATTTTTTATTCGTTTCTACTAATATGTCGTATGAGTTGGGTAAGACATAACACATTTTTTCAGGGAGGGCTCCCTGAAAAAATGTTTTCTGTTTTACCTAACAACCTGTATAGGTTAAATCGTTTGCTAAATATTTTGAATAAAAAAACTGTTTGTATATGTATATTATGTAGTCACTATGCCAGTCTCCATACAAAAATGTTCCAACCCGTTTCTCCTAAAGTGATTGACAAAACTGAGCGAAGCGTTAATTCCTGATTTGATTTCCGAACAAGACAGCTATAAGCTGTATTTGGTTCAAATATTACAGAGAAGAGCTTTGTATAAAGCCGATCTGACATAGTGTATAGCGCACACTGCACTGTGGCTATCGGAATTGGCGTGCGTTTGTGCCGGATTAGTGGCACTGCGGCCAACTCCGAGTTCGGCAACAATGGCACTATTAATTTCGACCGGGATTAGACACGAGGTTTCGCATTCACGCTGGGAGAACTCTCTTGATGATTGAATGATTTTAGATTGGACATTTTCCCCAGCGAAATATGATAGGCTAGTTGCAATAAATCTTTGAGGCTTCCCGGGAATCTGGACAGAGAAAACGTATTCTAGCTTTCATTATTCTGTCAATATTTCAAACAAATAAAGCAACTATTTATAATCTTAAGTAAAGTTTGTTGCGCTCTTGTGATATAAGTCTTAGTTATTGTACGTTCATTACTAATACCCATGAAATACTGAAGGAGTTTTGACAATACAAAGTATTACGTCTCCTTATAACTGTTCTGCTACACATGTAGCGCGTAGGAGCTTTACCCCACTTTAAAGCAAAAACTGTAAATGTACTACGCACTAGCTTGGTTCGGTGGTCGGAAGTCAAATTTCAATCAAATTGTGTCTACAAACTACCCACAAAGTATTGTTATTACCCTGACTCGCACCCAACAAAGCTTGTCAATCATTCTGATGCAAGTCTGCAAAACACACAGTGACGTGTTCATTGCCATTCCCTCTTAACGTAATGAGAGTTGGTGAAGTTCTCGCTGCTCTGCTGTTCTCTAGTAGCGCGTAATTCGGTTTGCAGCAATACGTGTCTTGAAGTTTTAATTCGAGACTTGTTGATAAGGCACGTTACACACGGGTGACGCAATCTGCTGAGTACTTTGTCCGTCAAAACATCACTTAATATTTAGGGTTTTAAATTACCATCCCACGTTTTGCGTTCGTCGGTCCATTAGTCTGTCCGTTAGTCTTTACGTTAGTCTGTCCGTTCGTCTGTCCTTTAGTCTGTCGTTAGTATTTCCATTAGTCTGTTTGTTACGCAAAATATCTTCGCAGATTGTGATTTATTTTTTATACGATAGGGTGGTCCTTTAAATATTTTATTAAAATCAGTGTAGTTAGTACTTTTTTTTTTAAATTAACTGAAAATAAAAATAATAATGCGAAATGGTACAGAGTTTTTACGATGGAAGTCGGTTTTTCAATGTGTTTGGCTTTTCCAATTATTAAAAACTAGTTGTTTCTTGCGGCTTCACTCGCGTGGACCACGTTTCTTTGACTGTTTAAGGGTGCGCAGTGCCGCTTACGGCTCGCGAGCGTGGAAAAAAGTAGCCTATGTGTTAAATCAGGTCCTAATCTGTCTTGCTACCAAGTTTTGGCCAGATCCGCTCAGTAGTTTTTGAGTGAGTAACAAACATACATAAATTCTTACAAACTTTCGCGTTTATAATATTAGTAGGATTATTGACAAAAATTATAAAAAAATAATTACTTAAAGTTATATTATAACCATTATTACTATAACCTATCACGATAAATATAACAATTTTGCGGTGTGTGTGTGTCGCTCCACTACTGGTACAAATGCTAAGTTTCCTTGGCAGTTGGGTATTTAATTCGCACCTAGGATGACTTGGCTCAAAAGTTCGCCAACATACCCAAAATTGCTGATAGTACAGTTTATGAAATGTGTAGTATGTGAATGTGATTTGAGTGTTATGTATTGTTTCTTTCACAGAAGTGAAACAATTTCGAAAATGGATTTAGTTTTGTGATTTCTTTATTCAGTCAAATACATTGATGAGGTCGAATATCATCAATAAAATGAAAAGCAAGTTATAAAGTCCCTCCTCGTCAGGGTAGCTGACTGCATCAAAAATAATATACACAGGGAGTGTAGACCTGAGCGCTATGACGCACATCATCCGCGGGTCTGTGCGCTGTACGCTAGTGATGTCGGGACCACACGAGTTACGCACATTCCACCAACAACGTAATAATGCAGGGCGTAGGCGAGCCGCCGGCGCGGGCGCCTTACAACCGGGTCCCCAGCCAGCATGCCCGTATTGCGACCCACTGTCATTTGGCAAAGACGTCGCGAGCCCGTCATCTCGAAGATAAGGTTGATGGCAGGAAGGGGTATCACCTTGCCACCTACGTGTTATTACCGTGTGTGGAGACCCGTTTCGGGGTGAAGATATAATCTTGTAGTCAGAGCTTGCTGAGGTCTGCAGGCAAGCTTAACTCTTGTTTCGCCATATTTGGTATGGATTTCTGCTAAAACGAGAGGTCATAGTCTAGCCACCTATGGTCAATCCGCTGCGACATCCTGTCAGAGGGCTGTCATGTGAGGTAGCCTAACTGGCAGTGCGGACGATAGGTTGCTGGCCCCACTTGTGGGCTATTTCCGGCTCACAGATAGCTCCTGTTCACCCAGCTAGTTGGTTCGCTTCGTAACATGTCAGGGTTGAGGCTCATACCTTCAGGGTAGTTCTGGCGACCATACATTGTCTGCCTATGGGTGCACCCCCACGCGAGGACTTTAAAGAGAGTTGTATGCTACTGAAGGTAAATTATCGACTTTAACCATCATAGCTCCCACAAAGGAAATGACAATATCAAGGCTGCGTCCTCGGATGCGCCAAGCACACTGGTAGCATCTTCGAGTGTGCTTACGTTCAATACACGGGCTGCGCCTGCGCCTGCGCTAGTAACACCGGCCGCCTTTGAAGATGGCTGCGCCAACAGAAATTGAGTGGATTGCTGTTAAAGTAGCTGTTTGCAAGATCACCCCGCGTCCTCTCGAGAAAAGCCAATTTGACCCGTGTCGTAACCAAATTGAATTCGTAGAAAGTGAGAATCTTAACTGATTGGTTTGAACAATTTTTTGCGATTTCAGCAAAGTTGTAGAAAAAAATTGTTCAGTTTCGGAAGTAGAATGATTAATAATAACATACACGAAATGGTCGTAGCTCACTTTGACTTACCTGAAACACGGTTATTTTTAGAATGGGTTTGACTGTTAGTGGCATTTTCCTCTACCGTTTTCTTACTTGGTAGGTACGTCAAGCCGTTGGTGCCTCATGCTACCAATAGAGGCCGTTGTTAAGCCACGTCATATGCCTTGCAGGCGGCTTGAAATATATCTGACAGTGGGGTTTGCCACGAGCGCTACTCGGCCTTGGCCCCCGTGTGTGGGATTTGGCCTCACCTGGGGAATTTGGAGAAGAGTATCTCAGTAGTGGGGACGTTTACTTGTTGAATACATGCATATAAACAATTTGTAGAACAATATCGTCCATTCGGTAGTATAATGGTTACTATCTAGCTGGCGCTCATTTTGAAAATTTTAAACATAATAAAATAAAAGACATCCTCTCAATTACGATAAAAATATCAAAATATTTTAATACAACAATCAACCATCCAATTAGGTAAGGTCATCTCGTCTAGACTGACAAATCAAATATTAAATATAACGATACATACTGCTTAAATTTTTGATGTACTTATCGAATTCTAAATGGGTACGTAAAAACATTCTTGGAAAATTAGAAGTAAATTGAAAAAATATTCCTATCTTGATGTTTTCCTTTTATATCTGAAATAAATGGGGGTGCGGACTATACTCCTGTAATTTATTTTCACAAAAATATGCAGAAAATTAGCACTGAGACAACGTAATTTCTCACAAAACAATATGACACTGACATGTCAATATAGAAAAACAAAATAGTTATTGAACTTAAAAAACAAATAATTTATATATAAAACTACGCAAAGAGTTCGTAACATCCTGCCCCTCGTGCAGCAATGCACCAACTCATGTAAACTACATAAAGCCAAAAAAGAGCGCCTCACGTGGCAAGCTTAACAAGTTTTTTGAGGGGCCGGCGCAACGTACCTCCGGCCGTTGCAACGTCTACCACCCTGTTTATGCCATCTTTTCCAGGGAACAACTTTACGATTCGGCCACGTGGCCATGTTCCTCGTGGCAGCGATTTATCAACAATAATGACCACATCTCCTATCTGCAGGTCTTGCCCATGATCTCCTTTAACCTGGGTTCGTGTTTGCATCGTCGGCAGCACCTCGCGCACCCAGCGGTTCCAAAAGTGATCCGATAATCTTAAAGCTTTCTTCCATTCGGAGCGTCCTATTAGGTCACGGTCTTCCAATGTTGATGGGAGAGTCTGATTTGATGAAGATCCGACGAGAAAGTGGAACGGCGTCAAGGTTGTCGGGTCATCTGGGTCCGTGGACACGTGTGAGAGAGGGCGCGAGTTTACAATTGCCTCCGCTTCCGCTAGCAATGTCAAGAAAGTTTCTTCCTTGGGACATCTCTCATTGAGCGTTGCTTTCAGTGCTACTTTTACCGTCCTGACAAGACGCTCCCAGCATCCTCCGAAAGTAGGCGCCGCAGCAGGGATAAAACTCCAGTTAATGCCCTTTGCGGCTGTAAAATCTTGTACGTCATTTGTGTAGAATTCGCGTAGGATTCGGTTTGCGCCAACGAACGCGGTTCCATTATTTTATTTTATTTTATCTATTTGGAAAACAAACAGTATTTTATGACTATTTAAAAAGCTAATTAACAAACTAAGTACTATTTATATGTTTTCACATGTACAAATCTACACGCTAGCTAAACTTAAAAATAATAAAAATAACAAAAATAAGTATAATTAAACTTAAACAAAATCTAAGAGGGTGTTAAAAGTTAAAACATAAAGATGAACAAAAAAATATAAAACGATGACTTTTGAATTTCAACAGTTAGGGAACCATATCGAACCAATGTTTAGAAAGTAGAGCTTTAACTGTATGGACCTTGGAATTAAACAAATCAATTTGGGGAAAATCTGTTAATTTGTTGAATTAATTAGGAGCACGTATCAAAAAGGAGTTGCGTCTGTAATTTGTGTTTGTTGTAGGTGTCGATAGATAGATCGGGTGTCGGATAGTTAATATTGATGGGACGCGAATATTAACTTTAGATAGAAGCTCGGAGGAATCAACCAAATTTTGTGAAATCTTTACTAATAAAGCAATATCAGCTATTGTACGTCTGACTTGCAATGGAAGTATGTGGTGTCTCTTACATCTCGCTTTGTAGCACGCGTCGTTTTGCCTGCACTTATACTGAAGAAACCGCATGAAACGTTTTTGGATAGATTCTATTCTGTCAATGTAAACATAGTATTGAGGATTCCGAACCTCGGAACAGTACTCAAGAGTACTACGCACATATGAACAGTAGAGCACTTTGATGGCTTTTATATTAGTAAATTGAGAGCTACACCTCATAATAAAACCTAAGGTTTTATTTGCTTTAGTGACAATGCTGTCAATATGCTTATCATATAAAAGTTTGCTGTCATGTATTATACCTAAATCACGAATCTCTTCAACGCGTTTAGTAATTAATCCCTTCAGTTTATAACTGAACTTAATAATTGGGTTTCCGGCTAAATGTAGACATATAACACTTAGATACATTAAGGTCTAATAAGTATTGAGAGCAAACCTGCTCAAATCTATCTAAATCTTCTTGCAAAAGTAGACAATCGTTAATATTCCTTATTCGCTTATATATTTTCATATCATCAGCGTATAATATGAATCTGGAGTGTTTAAAACAGGTAATAACGTCGTTTATAAAAATATTAAACAGCAGGGGCCCTAACAAAGATCCCTGGGGAACCCCTGAGGGTACTTTTTTCCATTCAGAAGTGAAGCCATTTACAACAACAGCTTGCGAACGGTTTTCGATATAATATGACTTAAACCATTAAATAAATTACCGTGAATACCAGCATACATAAGTTTCTGTAACAGCATTTTGTGATCTATACGGTTATCCGAGTATATGGTCTTCGGAATCCCTCGTCTGGCAAAGAAGCGCCTTAGACCCATTATGGCGGAATCGGCGGATAGGCTATGTACCAGTTCTAGGTGGAGGGCCCTTATCGTCAGGCATGTAAAAAGGGCCACATAGCGCTTTTCACGGCGGCGTCCAACGGTTATATTGACAGGACCAAAATAATCTACGTCAGTGTATGTAAACGCTCGCTGGTGATGAGCAAGTCTTGGTGGTGGAAGATCTCCAGTAGTGGGGTTTAGAGGTTGCGATTTTCGAATTCTGCAGAAGAGGCACTAGTTTGCGACAGATCTGATCGTATCGCAAAGTCTCAATAACCAGAATCTCTGCCTCATTACGTTTATCACGGACTCGTGGTTCGCGTGACCCGCCATGCGATGGTAATGTTGCACCAATAACCGTGCGACTGGGTGGTGACCGTCAAGTAGGATCGGGAAACGTGAGTCGGGGTCGATGCCTTCTACGGCTTTAATCCTTCCAGCCAAGTGCAAAAGATTATCTTCTCCCAAAGAGGGCAATAGTTTGATGAGGCGGCTGCTTGAAGGAATTGGCTTCGAGTTGAGAACGCATTGAAATTCTTGAGAAAAGCTATCCAGTTGAATTTGCAGCAATATGTGCCTTTCAGCGGCTTTAATGAGATCGGCATTCAAGGGTATAAGAGTGGTGGACGTTGATGGAGAGTGGGAATGAACGACCCCACTATTTGATTTGGAATTTCGAATAGAAGCCAAACAATTTCGAAAATTGCCGCAGCTTGATGTACCCGAGCTGTGGCACGTAACAAACGTAACCAGTCACTGAAACGAGCTAAATTCGCTGTGACAGGAGTGGGTAAAGCTGATTTTACTGATGTCAGTCCCACCAGTTCGGAGTGGGTAAAGCTGATTTTACTGATGTCAGTCCCACCAGTTCGCTCGGCTGACACTTGAGCTCTTCGCGAACTGGTGCAACGCTAAGTGGCTCTGTGGGCCAGTCCTCTACCTACAAAGAAAATCTTCTAGTTTTTTTCTAATTCTATGTTTTTTTTTTTTTTTTTATAACGCTTATTACAAAACAGGGATAGTTTTGGATCCCTCGCCAGACTTCACAGTGGCTTCTACCCATGGAGCTACACAAAATTAAACAAAAAGTCTACCATTGGAAGACAAAAGTTGTTCAGTTATGAGTAGAAGCCACTGTGATGTTTTGGTGGAAGATCCAAAATTGCACACAAATTAGAATAAATTTTATTTAGTAGTTCTGTTAGGATGGTGCCTAAAGTTGACGTAACTGTGCTTCAAACTAATGACAGGCTTTCAACCGAGACAGGTTAAGTGTGTGTACCTTGCACGGTACGCGTGCCTCTTGAAAGGAAGTAAACTAATAGATTAGGGAATAAATTCCCGTCGGCTTAATGACTCTGTCCCAATTTATTTACAGTCACGAGGATCGGGTGACGCTAATTTAATTGTAAGTGAATTAAGGCCACCTCTGAGAATTTCCTACTGTTGGTAGACCCGAGCAATAAATTCGTCATGTTTGTGTGAGCGTCCCGACTCCCGCCCGAGTGGAGCAACACAGGGCGCCTGAGAGATGTGGCGGCCTCGACGTCAACTTGAGAAATCGTTTATTTTCATTAGGTATCTAGAAATATTTTGTTATTTATAAAATCTCTCGTATTTTTTGCGATTGTTTATCTAATTCACTTTTTCATGCTCTCTTAGGGGAGCATGGAGCGTGGGAGGTGTAAGAGTCAAATTGTTTTTAATAATAAAAAATAATCGAAAAACCTTAAGTCCTTTAGATACAAGATTTTATTTAAAAATAGTTTTTCACTTATCACTGAACAGGAAGGAACCGCATTTTTTTCCCTTCATGCCGGTTAAGTTTTATTTATGTCGACAGAAGGCTGCATAAGCTGTTTTTTCATCCTCTTGTGTATAAAGTCATTCCTTTTAGGTTTCCGAAAAAAAGAAACCCTTACAGGATCCCTTGTGTGTCTGTCCGTCCGTCTGTTACAGCCGATTTGCTCAAAAACTACTGATTGAGTTGAAATTGAGTACACATATGTAAGTCGGTGGCCCAAAGACGGACACGTAACGTAAATAAATTAATTACAAAGACGGGGCCACTTTTGAGGAGTAAATAAGAAAATTAAAAAAAGTTAAATCGTTGTGGGATTGTCAAATTTTTTTTTTTAATAGTTTTGAAGTTATTTAACAAAATAGGCGAAAATGTACAATCTCCCCCTCCCTTGTCTCCCAAACTACTGCGCCTACAACTTTGAGTGCAAAACTCGAGTATACAACCTATTTTACCCTCGACGTGACTATACATCCTCGCCGTGCTGGCTCGGGTGGCTATATGAACGTCTTGGGTATAGTGGCTTGTTTATGCTCTTATTGTACAATCTTCTGTATTTCATTGTACAAAATTCTGAAAGCAGGTGGTACTAAAAGCTCTTTAGAAGTTATTTAATACCGTTATATTTGAGGGACATACGCCTGAGGCATGGCACAGAAATGTGGTCGTGTTTTTCTTCAAAAGCGTGACAATACCCTGCTGAAGAACTACAGACCCATCTCACTTCGAAGACATGTCTACAAGCTGTTTTCGAAAGTCATTACGAATCGTCTTCCACGCAGGTTTGACGACTTCCAGTCTCCCGGACAAGCCGGTTTCCGAAAAGGCTTTAGTACCATAGACCACCAAAACAAAAGGCCAAAAGGTATGATCAGCCACTAAGGTTGGCTTTCGTGGACCATTTGAAAGCCTCAGGGAACACTAGATATAATCATTAGGTTGTAGTTGATTGTTAAAATTATAAGTGCGGGTCAGCTTCGGTAATTCTTGGGACTAAATTATACCCACGGTCAACGTACATATTACTCATAAGGGTTGAATCACACTTGAGCATCCACATTTGAGGGAATCGCTAAGAATTTAATTTGTATGAACCTATTTAATTACTTTCAAGCAATTACAGTAAACATAGGCCTTTTTTATGTTTTCATTAATTGACATTCAAATTGCTGTATTGTTTTGAAATACATAAAATAACATTTATAATAATTTGCGTGTGTAAAATAAGAATTGTGTTGAATGACAAAACATGGGTAATATGGTTCGCATGCGCAACGAGTGAGGGAAGCTTAGAGCTAAATACCGGGATATCTTTTTTACATTTTAACAATAATGAAACCACTATTGAACCTACATCAAAAAAAGAGGAGGTGTGTTTTTGGAAAGTTGTTCAGTTTCGTCTACTGAGCAAGCCTTTTAAGTTTTCAGGAACCAGGGGCCCTTTAAAAAAGTTGTGTACCTTTCGGTAATATAAGTATTGTTTTTGTGAGTACTTTATAGGATCACTCGTGCGTCTGTCACAGCTAATTTGCTTTAAATCTACTGGACTAAATCAAGTGAAATTTTGTAGGATGGTGAAGTCCTATGGCCCAAACACAGATGTGAAAAGTAAATACATATATTCTTTTAAATAAGGGTCATTTTTGGGGGAAAAATTAGGAAATTTAAAAAAAAGTTTTGCAAACCTTACTGACCTAAATATCAAATGAAAGGGCTCGTTAAGAGGATCGCAAATATATTTTTTTATTCATCATATCAGCTCAAATACGTCCCCACCGAAGGGTTCGAGCCTACCCTGAATTGGGGCGATCGGGCCTTAGTCGACCACGCGGGCCCAGTGCGGGTTAGTCGACTTCACACACAACCTTCGAGTTTCTTCGCAGGTGTGTGCAGGATTCCTCACGATGTTTTCCTTCACCGTTAAAGCAATCGGTGAGTATATGTACGTAAGTTTTGAAAAACTCATTGGTACATTGGCCGTCCGGATTTGAACCCGGCACCTCTGGTTAGGAGGACCGAGTCGTTACCGGTTGAGCCACCGACGCTTATATTTTTGTAAATTAAATAGTTTTGATTTTATTCATGAAAGAAGACGACAATTGACCATCCACCCTGATCTCCGAAACTACTGAGTCTAAAATTTTGAAAAAAATACAAAATATGTTAATATATGTTCATTGCTTGTAGATTATTATATTTCTTGGTGAAATTTAAAATTTTTATTTATCTGTTGCGAGTTGTGTTGGTTCGTGAATAAAACATTTTCTATCCTATTCTATTACAGAAAAACCTATAAGAATTCTATCAATTGAAAATAAAGTGGTAAACTCAATATAATACGTTTACTTACGGAAAATAGTTCACTAAAACACCTCAAGATACCGCTAGTAGTAGTTAACTCGCGTGCTACTGTGAGAATTTCAAATGTGATATTTTGTATTTGACTTTGGCATTGTACGGAACCCTCTCCACGCGATTTCAACTCGCACTTGGCCGGGTTTTACATATTCATTATGGTCATTATGCTGGTTAATTTGTCTACTACATATATGAATGATTGTCTAGTTATTTGCGAAAACTTGTTGTCAGCTTCTGCGTGCATCCAGTGCGTTACTTATGTTTTTATAGTAGCAATACGTTTTCTAAATACAATAAAATACTGCTTTATTAAAAAAAAAACACTGCGTCCGAGATAGTTTGGTGATTTTTATTTTTTTTTATTTTTTTGGATGGGCGCTGGTCGGAGTGTGGACTTCATCAGTCGACATCTTTCTAGCTTGGTCTTTAGATTCAATGTGCCTCTTACCATTCGGTGATCGCTTCCTGTTTTGACTGAGTTGATCACAGAGACATCATTGAATATTTGCCTTCTTGTCGACAAGATGAAGTCGATCTCGTTCTTGGTTACGCCATTGGGATGCAACCATGTCCACTTTCGCTGTTTAGGCTTTTTGAAGAAGGAGTTCATCATAAAGAGGCCCTCCTTCTCCATAAAAGCGCCCATCCAGCTCCAAAACCCCGAGAACTTTCAGCTCGAGTTGCACAATCGCTTCGAATGCCTAGGAGACTGCGAGAATGTGGACGATTATAACGACAGGTTCGTGGAAATTGTCCAAACGGTCGGGTCTAAGATTTTCAAAACTCGCCGTTTAAACAGAACCAAAAAAATCTCTGACTTCACCAGCAACCTCATGGAAGAAAGACGCAGATTGGTTTTGCAGTCCTCTGAAGACGCTACTCAGTATCGGCAACTAAACAGGCAGATCTCTAAGTCTCTAACTCGCGATTTGCGCCACTTTAATACAAATTGTATTAAAGAGGCGATTGAAAACAACAAAGGCTCAAAAGTGTTCGCTAGAGATCTGTCTGTTGGTCAAAGCCAACTGACCAAGCTGAAGACTGAGGACGGCAGGATCATATCGTCTAAGACTGAGTTGCTGGAAGAAGTTGAGAAGTTCTACGGACAATTGTACACGACCACACGTCCGCCTGTCAGCGATCTGGCTAAAGACCCAAGAGCTAGACTTACCCGACACTATACCGAAGATATCCCGGACGTCAGCCTGTACGAGATTAGAATGGCTCTTAAACAGCTTAAAAACAATAAGGCACCGGGTGATGATGGAATTACGGCTGAACTTCTGAAAGCAGGTGGAACACCGGTACTTAAAGCTCTTCAGAAATTATTTAATTCCGTTATACTTGAGGGACAAACGCCTAAGGCATGGCACAGAAGTGTGGTCGTGCTTTTCTTCAAAAAGGGCGACAATACCCTGCTGAAGAACTACAGACCCATCTCACTTCTGAGCCATATCTACAAACTGTTTTCGAGGGTCATTACGAATCGTCTCGCGCGCAGGTTTGACGACTTCCAGCCTCCCGAACAAGCCGGTTTCCGAAAAGGATTTAGTACCATAGACCACATACATACGCTGCGGCAGATTATACAGAAGACCAAAGAGTACAATCAGCCACTTTGCTTGGCGTTCGTGGACTATGAGAAAGCCTTCGATTCGGTCGAAACCTGGGCTGTGTTACAGTCTCTCCAGAGGTGCCAAATTGACTATCGATACATCGAAGTGCTGAAGTGTTTGTATGAAAACGCCACCATGTCGGTTCGCCTCCAGGATCAAAACTCGGAACCTATCCAGCTGCAGCGAGGGGTGAGACAGGGAGACGTTATATCTCCGAAACTGTTCACCGCCGCCCTGGAAGATGTTTTTAAGCTTTTGGACTGGGGTGGACTCGGCATCAATATCAACGGCGAGTACATCACCCACCTTCGATTCGCTGACGATATCGTGGTCATGGCTGAGACTATGGACGACTTAGGCACAATGCTCGATGGCCTCAGTAGAGCCTCTCAACAAGTGGGTCTTAGAATGAACATGGACAAGACGAAAATTATGTCAAACGTCCGTGTCATACCTACTCCTCTGAAGGTTGGAGGCTCTACACTCGAAGTTGTTACCGAATATGTATACCTGGGACAAACAGTCCAGTTAGGTAGATCTAACTTCGAGAAAGAGATCAATCGTCGAATCCAACTCGGCTGGGCAGCGTTTGGGAAGCTTCGCAATATCTTTACGTCCCAGATACCGCAGTGTCTTAAGACCAAGGTCTTCGACCAATGTGTGTTGCCAGTGATGACGTACGGAACTGAGACATGGTCGCTTACTATGGGCCTCATAAGAAGGCTCAAGGTCACTCAAAGGGCAATGGAGCGTGCTATGCTCGGAGTTTCTCTGCGTGATCGAATCAGAAACGAGGAGATCCGTAAGAGAACCAAAGTAACCGACATAGCTCTCAGAATTGCTAAACTTAAGTGGCAGTGGGCGGGGCACATTGCTCGTAGAACAGATGGCCGTTGGGGCAGTAAAGTTCTCGAGTGGCGACCACGCACCGGAAAGCGTAGTGTAGGCAGGCCTCCCACTCGGTGGACCGATGACCTGGTGAAGGTCGCGGGAAGCCGCTGGATGCGGGCAGCGCAGAACCGGTCGTCGTGGAGATCCTTGGGGGAGGCCTATGTCCAGCAGTGGACTTCCTTCGGCTGATATGATGATGATGATGATATTTTTTTTAAATTCACAATTGGTAAGCCCGTGGCATTATCTCACCTGATGGTAAGTGACGATGATGCCGAAGATGGAAGCGGGCTTACCAAGATTCCCCAACGCAATGGACAACTGGCTATCTTATCTTCAAGCCGGAACACATAAATGTTTTTAACACTGATGTTTGGCGGCAAGACTTAGATAAGATGGTGGTAGCTAGCCAGGCGGGCTTAGAAAATGCCCTACCACCAACCAAACCGAGCCTTACAAGTTGACCCCACCGGGAATCGAACCCGCGACCTCCTGGTGTGAAGCGAATGGGCTAACCATTACGCTACGGAGGCGGTTAATTGCAAATCCCAAACACGTTAAAAAACTGATTTCCGTCGCAACATCTTAGAACAACTTTGCGTTAATATTCTTGGTTTCTTGTCATTTTCTTAAAATGTATTTACTTTACACGTCCGTCTTTGAGTCACCGACTCACATAATATGTGTACTAAATTTCAACTCAATCGGTCAAGTTGTTTTTGAGTAAATTGCCTGTGACAGACGGACGGATAGACAGTGATCCTGTAAATTTAAAATTATGAAAATCGGTTCTTAATCTGCGTAGATATCGCCTAACAAACATACAAAAAAAACATGTAGTCAAATTGGATACCTCCTACTTTTTGTATTTCGGTTGAAAATACACTTCAAGTAGACGATACTACGTAACATTAAAGTTTTACCGCCTCAAACGTTTTTCAGTCATTTTGTAGTCTACGAGCTAACTCTCACACCCTGAACGTAGGCTTCTCGGGTACTGTGAAATAAACGAGTGTTTTGTATACAAACGGAACGGTGACATTCCAACTGAATTTATGGGCCGGGGGCAGTTATGAATGGGATCCTCGCAGCCTGAGCAGCAGCGCGAGCGGGAACTAGGAGCCAGTAGCAACCCTACCGCGTCAGGTTTGACGTAACAAGCATTCTATTTGGTACGGTTTTGCACGCGTGGATACCAAGGGTGCGCAGTGAGCGAGCCGCAAGCGGATCGTTTATTTTTTTGGCCAATGTTGATCCTGAAGATCCATTCTAAATATTAGTGAAAGAAGATCGGATAAGTGTTAACTTAACTCCTTTAGAATGTAAGTAGAGAATCTGTAATATTACTATATAGATAGGTACAGATAGTTTCACCGTAAGAAATGCTGGTGAGGGAGACATTTTTACTTTTCTATCGCCCACGACAGGACCATATTGTGTTTTGCGCCAACGAGACCCTTTTCACCGATCACCGCTTGATCATCTGTCTATCAGTCTGTCGTCTATAGGGAGGGCTGTATCTTATTACGTCAGTTGAAATACCTATTACTATGGCATTTAGCTCACTAACTCGCACTTTGCCAATTTATTATTTCAAGCCCAAAATAGGACCACTTAGTGATTTCGCAGTCGGTCTAGCTGCACTTCGCTATAACCAATTAAAAATTGCAACACCTCCGCCATTTATTTCGGTATCCGAAAGCAAAAATCCGGTGTCTAATAAATAATTAGTAGTAAATTGGTGTCCCGGCGCTTACCTGCCGTACCTGGCTTCGAGTCCCGTGCGCAAAGTTAGTGGGCGCAAGACACGAGTGTGTGACCGCGTCTCGATATCTATTGATCTGCAAACTCCATCTCCGTACCCGCAGTAAGTGGATCACGCTCCACGCAGCCATCGAACGCGGCTCACGTGCCTGACATATTCACCGGCTAATTTCGGATGTTTGCTCATGTTCCGTTCTGAATTACATTTGCCGAACGCGCGATGAAGAGTTTGCAAAACAAATAGCGCTACAGACATGCTTTGGCCAAAGCTAAAGCCTTTTAAGCTATTGTATAGCTTTTATAGCGGCCTTTGAGGGGACCGAATCAAGAAATTTCATAACGAAAATAAAACCTGACACCCCAAAAAAAAATATTTTTGAGTTCTAAAAAACTTACAGTGCCATCTATCTATCCATTATGATGATGATAACGATGACGATGGCGATGTCGATGACGATGGCGATGGCGATTGATGATGGCGATTGTTGATGATGATGATGAGGATGATGATGATGAACTTTCTCAGTGTTAATTTATTACATAAACATCCCAAGCTCCAAGGACTATATTATGGTACTGGTAAATACTGCATAAATAAAAAATAAATCATCATCATCATCATATCAGCCACAAATCGTCCACTGCTGGACAAAGGCCTCCCCCAAGGATTTCCACGACGACCGGTCCTGCGCTGTCCGCATCCATCGGCTTCCCGCGATCTTCACCAGGTCCATAAGTTGATAAAAAATGCTATGCAATAGCTTTACCGCGGCAGTCCCTGAGTGCCCCACGTCTTTTTTTCCTAAAACTGAACATACATTGTGGCGATAGTTATGAGTACATCTCATGTCATTGTGAGTTCATAGCACTGTGTCATGCAGCCTTCTACTGCGGAGGGGGCTCATTGTGAGTTCATAGCACTGTGTCATGCAGCCTTCTACTGCGGAGAGGGTGCTCATTGTGAGTTCATAGCACTGTGTCATGCAGCCTTCTACTGCGGAGAGGGTGCTCATTGTGAGTTCATAGCACTGTGTCATGCAGCCTTCTACAGCGGAGGGGTGCTCATTGTGAGTTCATAGCACTGTGTCATGCAGCCTTCTACTGCGGAGAGGGTGCTCATTGTGAGTTCATAGCACTGTGTCATGCAGTCTTCTACTGCGAAGGGGTGC
This sequence comes from Coleophora flavipennella, assembly GCA_947284805.1. Taxonomy (NCBI): domain Eukaryota; kingdom Metazoa; phylum Arthropoda; class Insecta; order Lepidoptera; family Coleophoridae; genus Coleophora; species Coleophora flavipennella. The sequence continues at coordinate 19,066,018 of OX369264.1, read as the reverse complement.
TCATTGTGAGTTCATAGCACTGTGTCATGCAGCCTTCTACTGCGGAGGGGTGCTCATTGTGAGTTCATAGCACTGTGTCATGCAGCCTTCTACTGCGGAGAGGTTGCTCATTGTGAGTTCATAGCACTGTATCATGCAGCCTTCTACTGCAGAGAGGATGCTCATTGTGAGTTCATAGCACTGTGTCATGCAGTCTCCTACTGCAGAGATGATGCTCATTTTGAATTCATAATTCAAATAAATAAATAATTATAATTCCATAAGTTGATAAAAAATGCTATGCAATAGCTTTACCGCGGCAGTCCCTGCAACACACATATGTTTTTGTATTATTTTTTTTGCTCTTTTTAATTTGTTATGTTTTGTTTTATATTATGTATGAGTGTAGTATTATGTGTGTGATTCCAGTGACAAATAAACGTGTTATCTATCTATTTATCTATTTTTTGCTGTTGGTCTTGTTGATTTTTTTTTTGATAAATATTGTACATAACACAAATAATTATATACAGTACTACGGAACCCACAGTGCGCGAATTTGACTCGCACTTTGCCGGTGTTTAGGTACTCATGCGCTTTCTTTCTTTTCAAGTTAATTAAACGTTTTTTCCTCTTTACGGATGGCGTAGACTCAGTAACGGGGTTCCGTTGCCTGGTAAAAACTCTGAAAATAAGATTCATTGTAGGTTCACATATCGTAGCATCTCTGCTTAGCTTCAAGTATGTAAGTTACTATTCAGACTTACTACGACTACGACTACACCTCAACAAGACTACAGTAAATATACAAGTAATGAGAGTCATTTAAAGCAAAAAACACCTCAGTCAAAGACACAGGGGGACTTTTATCCGCAAAGAAGTGTTACAATAGTAGATACTTTTACGTAAAAGAGAGCTCAAGAATTTAGAGTCCCGGTGGTCTTGGAATATAATGAGATGCGAGAACGCCCGCGTTTCCGTTTCCACACATTTGTAAGTAAAACGTATTCCGCCGCTTATGGTACTACTATCCTTTCTGGAGTTTTGCATTTTAAAACAAAACCGAGAGAATCGGTCAAGTCAGTGTCAGACTACGCCTAGTGGGGGGTTCCGGAGTGATCGCTTGAAGTCTTTTAGTCCCAGGATACCCTAAATCGTTTCCCTAGGTCCAATAGTTGAGAAACAACAGGGACATGTTGTAAACGAATTTGCCAAGCTGTGGATACTAGTGCTCGTGTCTAGGGATCGGCACATATGACTTAAATATTTTGTTAGTTAGCATTACTTGATTTAAAAAGACCGTTTTTACTACGAGGGGACTTCATTTTTTTTCGTGCCACTTTTTATGGGAGGCAAACTTTTTTTTAAAAAAAGTACTTCATTTTGGGTTGGTGTTATAATTGTGTTAAATGTAGATCTATCAGGAGGTGCACTCGAAAACAACTTGCACTTTTAAGGGAAGAACTATTTTGTTTTTCTTATTTTAGTATATTGCTTATTTTAGTAATATCCAGTATCTGTGTTTTTTCAGAATTTCAATTCTAGTTAAGGAAGGGGGGATGAGGAGGGGGGGGGGAGGACACGAATTTGAATAAAAAAAGTGTTCCAAGAACTTAAATTCGTTTTTTGAGACCCACCCCACTCGAGGGGGAACACAAAAAAAATATATCCCTGTTATATACCGCTCATCCTAGCTTAAAATATTCTTTGACACATTGACAAAATGTGGGTCATCTATATGTTAAAAGAATTTGTGAAATCTAACGCTAGTCCGTCCAGCCCTTCTATCCAACCGATTTCTTTTTTTTATGAAAGGTATTGATGCATAGGTTTGTCATCAACTAACTTTAAATACTTATTTAAAAAAAAAAAAACCTAATCCGATTCTATCCGGCCGTTCTAGCCACCCGATTTGCTTGAATTTTGTTAAATTTATGCACAAATTTGTTATCAAGCATTGAACATAACCTAACTTTCGCCCTTCTCAAGTTTTACCCAAACGCGATTTTCGTAGCTTTCTTTCTATATATTTACAATTCTTATTATAACAACACGCGCTGGAATGAATTCTTTTATTTGATATATTACCCGCTTAAATTGGTCAATTTGGAAGGAAGCTAGGTGTAAACATTTAACGCGCATATTCTCGCACACCGCACAACATCGATGGCGAGCCGCTTACAGGTTGCCCACCGTCCACCATCGATCGCGGTTCTCCCGCGGCTAACCTCGATGTCTATAACAAAAAAAAAATGCTGCGGAGCAGCAGCGCGGTTCTTCCCCGTTATTTTTGATTTGTTTACTAAGTCCCATTACTGTAGGTCTAGTGTTGGCAAAAATATTTTTCAATCAATCAATTTGTTATTTTTCTCGCCACAAACTTGTCTTACATGATTGACTCATTGTTCGTAATTAGTGTAATAACTTAGTATAATAACATAGTTTGTGGGAGTGTGGAGCCTAAACCAGGGAAACAAAATTTCCTGTATTTTAGGTCTCCAGGCTTCATCGGCTTATAGGTAAGTAAACAATGTGTAGCAAAATTAGTGTAGAACCCGTTAACTGGAAGTTCCACTCATTATACTGAACAACTTTCCCCAAGGAACGCATAGTCAATTCTAAAAAAAAGGACCCTCCATACAAAAATGCACAAAACTGCTCGATCAGCTGATCGATTTGTATAAAAAGTTTTTTTTGCGATTTCAGCAAAGTCGTAGAACAAAAGTTGTTCAGTATGATGAGTTTACAGGACCTGCACCAATTTCGTAACATTCTGTGTACTCGCATGTAGTGAGACGCACGAGCAGCAGACGTTAAGACAGTATTTGTAAAAGAAACCCGGGGCGGTGCGGTGCGGTGCGGTGCAGCTCGCACACGCACGCTAATGAAATGTTAGGACAGGCGTGCCTCAGTAGTGTGTGAACAAAATTGGCATTACTTTCGTAACTCTTTGGCATAACAGATTTGTATGAAGTTTAAAGTTAGATGTTTAGAACTTACCAATTGTGAAATTTAAAAAAAGTAAGTTATCAAGAACGATTTATAAACACTTTACAGGCAGCGACAACCACATTCTTTATTATTACCTACACAGATTTACTGAGCATACGGTTAGACAGACAGACAGACGGACGGATATAATGAAATTAAAAGAGTTTAATTTTTTTGCCATTATGGCTACGAAACCCTAGAAACAGAAATTTTGAGATAAGTGGACAAAAAGGGCTACTTATAACAATACTGAAGTTGCTGTAATTCTACCAAACAGGGGTACGCATAAGGTATCAAGTAATTGATAAAAACCACACGGAGCGGTACATTTTAAAGTGCGTTATGAAATTTCGAAATAGCTCGCAGAATCGCTAATTTTAAATGACAATGGGCGAGGAAAATAGGTCGTAAAACAGATGGCCGTTGGGGCAGTAGTTCTCGAGTGCCGACCGCGCACCGGAAGACGTAGCATAAGCAGGCCTCTCGTTCGGTGAACCTACGACCTAGTTGAGGTCGCAGGAAGCGGCAGAATGCGGGCAGCGCAGGACCGGTCGTCGTGGAAATCTTTGGCGAAGGCCTTTGTCCAGCTGTGGACGTCTTTCGACTGATTTGATGATAATTGTACTGATAGTACTAGGTGTACTGGGCGAGAACCATCTTGAACATTTTTCTTGAGACAAATCATTTAGCGGTGGACATTGAGAGCAGCGGCTTGGGGTCAACATTGCGACCTTCTGACGGCTGCCCAGCCCAACCAATCACAACCGTTGCTTCCTGTGTCCACCACTAAATGTTTTGTCTCTATTATTTTATTTAATCACTCTTGGTAAGCCCTTTTACATCATCATGGTAAGTGACCACGATTCCATAGCGCAATGGGGAACTGGCTATCTTCAAGCCAGAACACATCAACGTTGTTAGGATTGATGTTTGGCGGCAAGGCTTACAAAATACCCGTTCACCAACCAAACCGAGTCTTACAAAGTTACGCTCCGCGGGGACCTCCTGATTTGAAGCTAATTACGCCAGGGAGGTGGTTACACTCTGCAAGATGTTCGCCGCCCAGTGCAACAATACTTATTGTACTTATAATTAATTTCTTCCCAATAACAACCCATACCGTTTGTGCGAACTTTACACCTTTTTTATGAACGACTGAATGGAAAATATAAAAACGTATTTAATTCAAGCCACCCGTTTAGGAACTGCAACGACATGTACAGACAGACAGATAAAGGCTTCAACCTTATAACACCCTTTTTTGCGTCGGGGGTTAAAAGCTATAAGAATTGTCAGCTATTACTGAGATCTGCATTCTGCTGCTGATCAAATGTGTGTCCCGTTATCCCATGCCTCTAATAGATGAGTTTGAAGTAGGTTACTAAGTTTTTACATATAAATGGCATAACAGTTATTATGTACATTAATGTTGTTTTCATGGTACAGTTGCTCCTCCAAAAACGAGAGGAGGTTTTTTCTCTCATCTGTAATAAACTTTGATTTAATAAATGGGTAGCGTTTATATGAAAAGTAAAGAGTCTCGCAAAGTTGCTTGTTCGAAATATAAAAATGAATTGTATAAAGCGGGTTAGGCGGCTCGGCGCGGCGATATCGGGCTTCCAGCGGAAGTGCTCGTGTTGCCGCCATAACTCAGCGGCGGCGGCGCCGCGGCCGCGGTGACGTCACACCTCTCCGGCGCAATGTCTGCCTCTGTTTATGTTTCCATTCGATAGCGCAAAACCCTATTCCGAATTCCACTAACATTTGGATGCGCTGGAATGTTTGAGACAAAGAAATCCGGTTCCCTCGTATCTCGAGCAGGCCAGATTACAAATATGTATAATACACTTCTGAAGATATTTTTTAAAGTGTAAGTGTGTTTTTTAATTAACCGAGTAACCCACATAGCTTTCGGAATTGCTAAACTTAAGTGGCAGTGGGCGGGGCACATAGCTCGTAGAACAGATGGCCGATGGGGCAGTAAAGTTCTCGAGTAGCGACCACGCACCGGAAAGCGTAGTGTAGGCAGGCCTCCCACTCGGTGGACCGATGACCTAGTGAAGGTCGCGGGAAGCCGCTGGATGCGGGCAGCGCAGAACCGGTCGTCGTGGAGATCCTTGGGGACGTCCTTCGGCTGATATGATGATGATGAGGTGTGTTTTTTAAAGTGTGAGAAAAGCGTACACAGAGAAGGCGATTTTGAAGTTTGGCCCACAGAGCCGCCTTAAACGTATTTAAAACTTTGCCATATAGCCATAGTCGAGAAAGGTGCTCGGAACTTCAAGAAATTTAGGAGTTTTTTTTAATAGTTAATAAGTGCTGTTGAGCGTGTTGATTTTAAGACGCTCTACCAAAAGATGTAAAAAAAAAACTTTATAAGCTTTAAAAGTTAAAGTTTTGCGTTCGGACATTCGGAACACTAAATGAATGGCCACAATTCAGTTACCTTTTTCTTACGTCGCAATTTGCAAACGAGGTCGCAAAGCAGCCCACTAGTTGCCACATGGATTCTTTTAAGTTGGCGAACACATAAATACACAGTATTTGGGGTTGTAGCGGCCGCGGTCGGGGCGGCTTGGGCGGCTTGGGCGGCGCGGGCGGCTCGGGCGGCGCGGGCGGCGCGAGCTCTGCAACTCTCTCAAACTCTAAATAACAAAGTGGGGTGAGCCATCCTCGCTGGAAACAAATAGCCGACCTTTTGCCTTCTTTATGAGACCCTTGTTAACTTGTCCTTAGTAAATTATTTATTTCACTCGATGCGGGGGACTGGCGGGCGGCGCCGCTGAGCACATTTTTGTTGATTTGTCGATTATTTTCATATTATAAGCTTTTGAGGTGGCTGCACTGTACTCGTAATCACAAATAGTTCTATTCCTGATTTACTTTCGAGCGACTGAGAAGCAAACGGTAACAAGCAACGTAGGAGTGAAGAAGGTGTTGTGACGGCAAACAAAAAATAAAGTTAAGATTTTGGTGGGAACTATTGTTTTACACTAAGAGAGTCGAAAAAAAACAAAAATGTGTGTAACTTTATAAAGTTACGACCTAGTTCATTATGATGTTCACAATTCCAGGACACATCGAATGAGGCACTTCTTCAGACTTTGTTATGTTTTCCTCTAAAAGGGCCGTAATCCTTACTAATATTATTAATGTGAAAATGTGTTTGTTTGTTTATTTGTTTGTTACCTTTTCACGCTTCAACACATTAACCAATCTTGATGAAATTTGGCATGCAGGTAGCTTGTGTCACTGGAAATGACATAGGTTACTTTTTATCCCGTGAAAATAGCATAGTCCGATGCAGTTTCTGAGGGAACTGAAAACATACTCTTTTTTTGGTTACTTTCTTTAACATTGCAACGAAACAATGGATTGCTGTGATGTTTTGCACAAAGATGGCTGAGGAGGTGGAAAATGACATAATTTACTAATTAGCATATCCGCTCGCGCACGTCAGCGTCGCAACAGAGCTACGGACTGGTTTTTTTGTATAGAATTGGTTGAGGGGGCGGGAAGTGACATAGACTTCTAATCAGAATAGCCCGATATCGTTCCTGAGGGATCTGAGGAAAACTCATGTCCACGCTCTCGAGCCGCTTGCGGCTCGCGCACCAGTCACCCTAAAAGGCATTCATAAAAACGATGTCCACGCAGGCGAAGCCGCGGGCAAAAGCTAGTGATTTTTATAAAACTTTATGATTTACTCGAACTTCGCTTATGGGTCTATCATCTTATTTTATTTTATTTTTGACTTTTTATTTTACTTTGTTATGACATCCTATTTTATTTTATTTTTGACTTTTTATTTTACTTTGTTTTGACATCCTATTTTATTTTATTTTTGACTTTTTATTTTACTTTGTTTTGACAGCCTATTTTATTTTATTTTTGACTTTTTATTTTACTTTGTTTTGACATTTTATTTTATTTTATTTTTGACTTTTTATTTTACTTTGTTTTGACGTCCTATTTTTTTTTTGACTTTTTATTTTACTTTGTTTTGACATCTTATTTTATTTTATTTTTGACTTTTTATTTTACTTTGTTTTGACATCTTAATAAATATGTAATAAATTAGTCACATGAAATAAATAATCTAATCGAATCTTCAGGGTGATAAACTACATCTGATTTGCAACAAAAGAAATCATATTAACTGGGGGGGGTCAGAAATCAGCGGTTTTCAAGTTAAACCCCATTTTTGTATGAAAAACGCATTTGTTTAAATGTTTTGAAACTTTCCAAAAAAAAACCTGTTGGCGTGCAAAGTACAGTATAGACTTCTTCGTTTTATCAGGTTTCCAATAAAGTAAAAAAGTTAAAAAATTCAAATTATTTGCAACAATAAACAATGATAGGTGTCAAAAGGGTGCCTCACTCAAATCCTATACTAATTATCCAACAATTTTCTATGAAAAAAATAAAGTTCGTTGTAAGAAAATCGATCTCCAACAAAATATCAACTTTGATTTTTATTACATCATAACACCTTCTTCACTCTTTCGTCATTCGAAAGTAAACACTAGGAATTAATAAAAATTAAAAACACGACTTAACTCTTAACACTTCTTTTTTGGCCAGTCGGGTAAAATTGTATCATATTATGCCACTCAAAGGATCAAGGCGAATCTAACGAAACCTCATACGTTAAATTCTTCAAGATTCAAGATATTTATTCAAAATAGGTGCAAATTACACTCTTTCTGATAGTGATAAAATAGTGATTACATAGTTTCATTTGTAAAAAATTAAGAAATAAACATTCATTAGTTAATTACGTCAAAATACAATCCGTGATATAACGCGAGAGTCAGCCATCGCTCCTCTCAACCATATTTGAAGGGAAAGGAACGACCCGGCTCCCGATGCGCCACCATCCGCACGAACATTTAACCCTCGGGTGGTCGCGCTTTTTTTGTGACACCGTCGGTCACGTGGGGTCTTTAAACGCCCGGAGGTTTTAAATATTTTGTTTTTTTATTACTTATTATTATTTGTTTATTTTTATTTTTTTGTAGCATAATAAAATTTTAAATAAAACCCATAGTGTGGTTTTAAATAATTTTAATGATAGGAAATAATTTTTAACAAATAATAATATGTATTACTAATATATATTATTTTTGCACTAATTAATAGTTAAGTATGTTTTAGGAAGCTACCCTGAGGTACAAATTTGAATCTTTAATATGGAACAAAATATAGCAGTTTTTGTAAACGTCGGGCTTTTAAAGACCCCACGCGACCAACCGAGGGTTAAGCGAGCGTGCACCACTCATGTCAATGCTAAGATAAAAATATTAATTAAAAGAAGTACTACTTATACTTGTCATGTCTTGTCGCTTTCACGTCAACTCTTAGTTTGATCTTCATTTTATTACTATTTAACATGATTAGTAGCGTTGATAGAAGAAACACTGTCTACCCATACATTTTTGTCATTTATATATTCGGATGTCTTATAATAACCTTTATTACAAATAGTTCTTTTGACACAATTTTTAAACTGTTTTTCTGACAAATTTAAGACATCAACAGGTAATTTGTTATACATGAGTGTGCATTGACCCACAAATGACTTATTGATTTTGCTAAGTCTGGTTTGAAGTTTATTCCTATTCCGAAGATTACGACTGTGCCTGTCACTATTCAGTGAAAAGAGATGCAGATTTTTACGAACATACATTATATTTTCATAAATGTACTGACAGGGGAAAGTCAGTATATTAATATCTTTGAACTTATCTCGGAGCGACTCACGAGAACGCATTCCATAAATCGCGCGAACCGCTCTTTTTTGCAGAACAAATATGGTATTTATATCAGCTGCATGTTCCCACAAAAGTATCCCATAAGACATAATACTATGGAAGTAGCTGAAATATACCAGTCTTGCGGTGTCTATATCTGTAAATAGCCTGATTTTTTTAACTGCGTATGCGGCTGGTCTAAGCCTGCCTGCTAGCGTTTCTATATGAGGGCCCCATTGAAGCTTTGAATCAACAGTTAAACCTAGAAACACGTTTTGATTTGCAAATTTTAATATATTACCAGCTAAGGATACATTGTTGTTTACTTCAATAACATTAGGTAATGTGAATTTAGTACATGTGGTCTTTTTTGCGTTTAAGGCTAAGTTATTTATAGTAAACCAATTGTATACTTTTAAAAGAGTGTCGTTTACTTCGTCAGACATATCAGTTTTTCTGTCAACCTTAAAAACTAGTGATGTATCATCCGCAAACAACACAACATTCGACAGTGATTCAACCATGAATGGTAGATCATTAATATAAACTAAAAAAAGGAAAGGTCCTAAAATAGAACCTTGAGGCACACCCATCTTAACCAGAGAACCCATTGATTTCGTATTATTTATTTGTACTTTTTGTATCCTATTAATTAAATACGATTCGATAAGATCTAGAACCTTATTTTTAACACCGTAATGGTCCAATTTTACAAGCAGAGTTTTATGTTCCACAAAATCGAATGCCTTTGACAAGTCGCAAAAGATCTCTATCGCGTTTTGGGTTTTCTCAAAAGCATCATATATGTTTTTAATTAGTTCAACTCCCGCGTCCGTTGTTGAATGCCCTTTTGTAAAGCCAAACTGCAGGTTATGGAGCAATTTATTGATATTAAAGTGAGTTAACATTTGGTTTAGTATATTTTTTTCAAAAACCTTACTTAAAACTGGTAGCACAGAAACAGGCCTATAATTACTTGGGTCTTTTTTTTCTCCGGACTTCAAGAGTGGAACAACTTTACTAAATTTCATGAGATCCGGAAATACTCCAGTATCAATACAAGTGTAGAATAGGTCGGCCAAGTAAAGGGCTAAAATTTCAATTACGGACTTTATTAAATTAACAGATATGCCCCAAAGATCTTCAGTATTTTTTAGTTTTAATAACTTAAAAGCTTTTACAATCGTGTGTGGATTAATTTTTCGAAATGTAAAATCTTCTTCGCACTTTGGTACATTTTCAGAAAGTAATTGATTTGCGAGAATAGGCGACGAGTCAAGGCTCTCAGTTGTTTTGAGTGGAACATTTGTAAAGAAAGATTCAAATTCTTCTGTTACCTCTGAGGTGTCAGAAATGAGACCACGATCAGTTTGCAAGACATATTGTTTCTCTCGCGGCTTCGTTTTCCCCGTCTCCTTATTAATAACGTTCCAAACAGCTTTAATTTTTTTTTCAGATTATTTAATTTTCTTAGAAATGAAGTTGGCTTTAGCTGCTAAACAAACTCTTTTAAATAATTTTGAATAATTTTCAACATACTCAAAAAACTTGAGATCAAAGTTGTATGTCTTTTGTTCGTAAAGCGAAAACAATTTTTCTCTACTCTTGTATATACCTACAGTTGCCTAGTCACTAAACTTGAATTTTTGATTTACATTAATTGTTTTTAATTTGAATATATTTTCAAACTCTGTACTGAGCACTTCAAAAAATAAGTTGAAAAAACTATTTGGGTCTTGTTGATCTAACATTGAGTTTCGTAGCTTTTGGACAAGTACATCTTTGTACATCTCTAATCTTTGAGTAGTGACAGGTCTCGTTTGAACTGTAATTATTTCTCTACTTCTTTCACATGGAAATAGTACAAGCTGACCACTGTGGTCATATTTTAAACAGTTTATGATACTTTTTTGTCTGTGTTTGCAATTACAGAAAACATTATCTAAACATGTAGCTGATTTTGCTGTCACTCTAGTAGGCTCGTGAAACAAAAAATCTAGATCAAACGACTTAAATAAGCTTAATCATCTTGTTGTTAAACTTGTTTTTACAAGGATATCTACATTGAAATCGCCGCAAACAATGATAGATTTGTTACCTTTGCTTAATATACTTAAGGCATCTTCTAATACATTTTCGAAAACTAAGGAATTTTCATCCTTTGGGGGTCTGTACACACATAATATGACATGTTTCTCAAATTCAACACAGGATAATTCAATATTTCTCTCAACCGAAAGCTTGACCATGTCTTTACGTTCTTTGGCTTTTAAGTTATTACGAAGAAAAATAAGTAAGCCTCCACATTGGGCAACCTTTCGATTGAAGGAACTGGCCATATAATAATTATCGAAGCTAAACATAATTTGATTTTCTTTAAGCCAGCGTTCAGTGATACAAAATATATCAACCATATATTTATCCAAAAACATTTCTATTTCTAGTTCTTTGCCGGAAAAGCTTTGAATATTTTGATGTACTAATGAAAAAGTTGACTTTCCCGTTGTCTTAAGCTTTAATTTAAATCGAGAGATCGCGAACGATCGCCAACTGCAGCCCCGCAGGTAGTTCTCACTGGTACGGCTAGCGGCCGCGCTATGCCTATGGCGCCACAGTCGACGGTTCGTTCCTCCGTCCTTATACATGTTATTACCGACTGAACACAATCGGTACGGTATAGAATACTATGTGCTAGTGACTTAGCTAGCTGTCACTTTTGTCTATTAGATAGAAATAGTCTATCATTTGTTAAAGTAAAGTAACGAACAAAACTGTTCGAATCAAAAAAATCAAAGCTGTTCAGGCACTAGCAGGGAATATAGAAATTTACATAAGTTTACGTAAATTTACATGAGTCCTAACCAATTTCTCAAGCCTGTTTCTGAACAACTTCGCTACCAATTTTTATTTTATTTTGTTTTTGTTATTCCCTGCACTGTTCTTATTATTTGTTTTACTTATCTTCTTTTGTTTACTGTATACGCATTGTGTATGTACTGTAAGGCTATGGGAAATAAACGATTTATCTATGTACCTATTTATGTACATACATACGTACACCCGAAACACAAAACCCTACATCTGAGGCGGTGGGGTAATGAATCCCTGTTCCTGTTTCCCTTGGCCACACAATAACTTGTAAACAACTTTAACGATTACGATGAAACTTTGGTGAATTGTTGTGCGTACGCCATCCCTGGCGGCTCGCACACTGCGCACCCTCGATGTCCACGCGAGTGGAGCCGCGCGCATCTACTAGTAATAAAATAAAATAAGTAAAATGTACCATGAAACTATGTAAAATTTTTGCTTATTTTTGTCATTCCATTTTTATTACTAAAATTAATAAAAAACAATATTTTATAAATTTATACGTTTTCTTTTACTACTAAAACTCCTACTAAAAAGTAAACATTTTATCTGTAAATGTTTCATCAGCTCTGTTACATTTCTCTGCTGCGCTAGCGCCGGCGCTGGCGGGTGCGAGGGTTTCGCCAAAGGGTGAACGCGAGAAAGTATGCACAGCGTGGCTGTACAATTTATTTATAACAAGTAATTTTAAATAGTATACTAACGTAAATAGTAATTTTGTAAACTTACTTCAAATAGTATACTAACGTAAATAGTAATTTTGTAAACTTACTTCAAATAGTATACTAACGTAAATAGTAATTTTGTAAACTTACTTCAAATAGTATACTAACGTAAATAGTAATTTTGTAAACTTACTTCAAATCAAATAAAAGAAACTTTTCTAATATTAAAGTTTAGAATAGGTTCCACTAAACTATTAACGGGTTTCTCCATTGATGAAATACTTGTGAATTACCTGCCGCGTACCGCCGCGTACCGCCGCATACCACCGCAGGTAGATACTGATACATAAAGAGTTGTAATTAAACTGTAGGTATTAAAACAATGCTCGACAAATTAAGCACTTAATTTGGAAAATTAATTTTGTTGTATTGTACCTATTCACAAAGGAAATTATATCAATATGCCTCTCAAAGTAAGTGAACCGCCACGCCGCCCCGCCGCCCCGCCGCCCCGCCGCCCCGCCGCCCCGTGCCGTAATGCTCTCCGCGGGGATCGCAAATTATAATAAGAGCAAACAAAAGACAATCTAAGCACCGATTAATGATGATTAATGTAACACATTTTCTTTAAAAGTGGCGCTTACTACTAAGAAGATGTGGATATTTTTGACGCGACTTTGATGAAACGTTTTTGGGCACAGACTATTTTACAAAAAGTGGCGTCACAAAAAAAGACGTCACAAAAATTATGTTCTTTGATGTGACATATATCTATAAAAAAAACTTAAATTATAAATAAAAAAACCCGACAAAAAGTAAAAAATAAAATAATATGTATTGGCCCTTTAAGTTTAATATAAGTAGTAATATTTTGATCCAAAAGTTGGACCACTAACTTGTGAATATATTAGTAATTATTTTTAGTAAAACTAGTAAAGTAATTAATAGTAATTAAGAAAATCAGTTGTATTCTGTTTCCATTTCATTACTTGCGACGGAACAGAGACGGTACATACGTTTGGGGTGAGACGGTGTTTATGCAAACGAATGTTGCCATTTTCTCCTAAACTACTAGTCAGATTTTGATGCGGTTTTCAGTGATGGTTCGGATTTGTTTGGTGCATGTTCTTAGAAAGGTGTTACGGTGACAGCGCACCAGGGGGCGCTGCAGTAAATATTTTTATACAAACCAACGTTGCCATTTATCTCCAAAACCACTACTTTGATTTGATGCGGTTTTCAGTGATGGGTTCTGGTTTGATTGGTGCCTGTTCTTAGATAGGTGTAACAGTGACAACTCACCAGGGGGCGCTGCAGTAAACATTTGTTTGTACAAACAATGTAGCTATTTATCTCCAAAACTACTAGTCCAACTTGGATGCGATTTTCAGTGATGGGTTTAATTTTTTTTGGTGCATGTGCTTTGGTAGGTGTTACGGAGACAAATACCCAGGGGGCACTGCAGAAAAAAATAATTTTACAAACCAATGTTGCCATTTATCTCCAAAACTACTAGTCCAGTTTTGATGCGGTTTTCAGTGATGGGTTTGGATTTGATTGGTGCCTGTTCTTATATATGTGTTACGGTGAAAACTCACCAGGTGACGCTGCAGTTAACATTTTTTGTGCAAAATCAAAACTACTAGTCTAATGTGGATGCGATTTTCAAAAATGGGTTTGTGGTTGATTAGAGAGGATTGTTAAATACGAGTAGGTGTTACGTAGTTAGTGGCGCTGCAGTAATATCTAGTCCAATTTTGATGCGATATTACTGAATACAAAAAAAAAAACGACGGGTTGCATTCCGGGAGTGCCGGCAGAAGTGAAAACTTGAATATTAACGTTGTGCATTTATATTACATTAAAAAGTTTATATCTCAGAAAAATCAACAAAAAATCAACTTCATCCGTCTTACGAATTTTCGATCAGGTCACGTGTCCTGACGCGAGTTTAACATTTTTTACCCATTACAAAAAAAGTGCACAACGCCGCTAAAGAAGATTTCACTTCAAAAAAAATTGAAATAACCCTATCAGTATAGGGTTTGTGGTTGATTAGTGAAGGTCCTTAAAATATTTTTTTTTGTTTTATTTAGCAGTGTTTTATAGGCAGCCCCGGACGGATTTTCTTGGGTTTTTTTTATTAAGTTCATAGGGAGTTGAAAAATTGATTGCCACATCTACATCTTCGGGAACCAAATAAAAAAAAAAAAAAAAAAGTACGTAGGGAAGTGCTATGAAAAGTGATACTCTGTTGTTCATATGTCCGACTCTGCGAGAGATCAAATCTTCTTATAAAAGCTTTTTAAGTTTATTATCACTAGTTACATAAATTCTTTAAGTCAGAGTTTTTAATAATTTTATCCTTTTTCACTTTCTTTTCAAACGTCGTGAGTTTTTTATAAAATTTTTAATTTTGCTTTTTATTAACTTTGCGGTTCCCCTACGCTGCTACTCTTAGACTAAAATATTACTACTTATAATAAAGGGCCAATACATATTATTTTATATTTTACTTTACAGGGGTTTTTGCCAAAAATTTTTAATTTTAAAGTTTTATTTCGTGCTTTTTAAACTTTACACATTACTTAAATTGTAGACACGCTTCAGTCGAAAACCTGTCCCTACATTCACACAAATACTTTCGGTAATGAAACACGAAATTGTGGAAGTGGAAGTTTCTGAGACCCCCTAATGAGCTAGAAGTAGAAAAGCAGCAGACAATATTTACTTTTTTTTACCTAGGTATAGGCATACCTCTGTTGTAAGTTAGAGAGAAGTTGAGTGTCCTGCAGATTCCAGGAGATACTGCAGCAACAGGTCAAGGTTACGGTGCTCTACCTAACACCTATTTATTGAAAGTATTCCAATGAGCCTAAATACGATACCACTGCTGTAAGTTGGTGAGGAGTTGGATATCCAGTAGATTTCAGAAGATTCTGCAGCATCAGGTCAAAATTACCAGATTCTTTCTAAACCTATTAAGACATGTGCCATTAAGACTTATTCAATAAGCCCAAACACGATACCACTGCTGTAAGTTGGTGAGGAGGTTAAGTATCCTGCAGATTCCAGGAGATGCTGCAGCATCAAGTCAAGGTTACCATGTTTTTCCTAACACCTATTTATTTAGACTAATCTACACGATAGTCTGCTGTAATTTAGTGAGGAATTGGGTATCCTGCAGGTTCCAGTATATGCTGCAGCATCAGGTCTAGGTCACTTTGATTTTGTAATATCATTAAAGTAACAGCACAACAAATTTCAAATCGATCAGACCGGTACAAGTTGCCCACATCCCTTCATCACCTAGAAAAGTGATTATCATCTAAAAACTGCTGAATCGATTCTTACCATATAAAGCAACCGCAAGACAGTTAACGGATGTAGATACTGCGAGACTAGTGTATTTTAGTTACTTCCATAGTATAATGTCTTATGGCATATTACTGTGGGGGCATGCGGCTGATATAGAAACTATTTTCATCCCGCAGAAAAGAGCTATCCGCGCAATCTATCAGATGCGATCACGTGAGTCGTTACAGAATAAGTTTAAAGAAATCAATATTTTAACTGTTGCTAGTCAATTTATATATGAAAACATCATGTACGTTCGTAAGAATTTGCATTTATTTCCTAAAACCAGTGACAGGCATAATTTGAATTTAAGAAATGTAAATAAAATAGATATAACCTTTTCGAGACTGAGTAAGGTTAAAAAGTCATTTGTGGGGCAGTGTATAAGATTCTACAATAAAATTCCAGAAAATGTAACTAGTTTGCAGAGAATAAATTCAAGACTCATGTCAAAAAAGTTTTGTGCTCTAGAGGATATTATAAAATAATAGATTATGTAAATGTGAGATATGGAGAGAGAAATGCACGTGGCCAGCTGCTGGCCGACTTTATGGAGAAGGAGGGCCTCTTTATGATGAACTCCTTCTTCAAAAAGCCTAAACAGCGAAAGTGGACATGGTTGCATTCCAATGGCGTAACCAAGAACGAGATCGACTTCATCTTGTCGACAAGAAGGCAAATATTCAATGATGTCTCTGTGATCAACTCAATCAAAACAGGAAGCGATCACCGAATGGTAAGAGGCACATTGAATCTAAAGACCAAGCTAGAAAGATGTCGACTGATGAAGTCCACACTCCGACCAGCGCCCATCCAGCTCCAAAACCCCGAAAACTTTCAGCTCGAGTTGCACAATCGCTTCGAATGCCTAGGAGACTGCGAAAATGTGGACGATTATAACGACAGGTTCGTGGAAATTGTCCAAACAGTCGGGTCGAAGATTTTCAAAACTCGCCGTTCAAACAGAACCAAAAAAATCTCTGACTTCACCAGCAACCTCATGGAAGAAAGACGTAGATTGGTTTTGCAGTCCTCTGAAGACGCTACTCAGTATCGGCAACTAAACAGGCAGATCTCTAAGTCTCTAACTCGCGATTTGCGTCACTTTAATACAAATTGTATTAAAGAGGCGATTGAGAACAACAAAGGCTCAAAAGTGTTTGCTAGAGATCTGTCTGTTGGTCAAAGCCAACTGACCAAGCTGAAGACTGAGGACGGCAGGATCATATAGTCTAAGACTGAGTTGCTGGAAGAAGTTGAGAAGTTCTACGGACAATTGTACACGACCACACGTCTGCCTGTCAGCGATCTGGCTAAAGACCCAAGAGCTAGACTTACCCGACACTATACCGAAGATATCCCGGACGTCAGCCTGTACGAGATTAGAATGGCTCTTAAACAGCTTAAAAACAATAAGGCACCGGGTGATGATGAAATTACGGCTGAACTTCTGAAAGCAGGTGGAACACCGGTACTTAAAGCTCTTCAGAAATTATTTAATTCCGTTATACTTGAGGGACAAACGCCTAAGGCATGGCACAGAAGTGTGGTCGTGCTTTTCTTCAAAAAGGGCGACAATACCCTGCTGAAGAACTACAGACCCATCTCACTTCTGAGCCATGTCTACAAACTGTTTTCGAGGGTCATTACGAATCGTCTCGCACGCAGGTTTGACGACTTCCAGCCTCCCGAACAAGCCGGTTTCCGAAAAGGATTAAGTACCATAGACCACATACATACGCTGCGGCAGATTATACAGAAGACCGAAGAGTACAATCAGCCACTATGCTTGGCGTTTGTGGACTATGAGAAAGCCTTCTATTCGGTCGAAACCTGGGCTGTGTTACAGTCTCTCCAGAGGTGCCAAATTGACTATCGATATATCGAAGTGCAGAAGTGTTCGTATGAAAACGCCACCATGTCGGTTCGCCTCCAGGATCAAAACTCGGAACCTATCCAGCTGCAGCGAGGGGTGAGACAGGGAGACGTTATATCTCCGAAACTGTTCACCGCCGCCCTGGAAGATGTTTTCAAGCTTTTAGACTGGGGTGGACTCGGCATCAATATCAACGGCGAGTACATCACCCACCTTCGATTCGCTGACGATATCGTGGTCATGGCTGAGACTATGGACGATTTAGGCACAATGCTCGATGGCCTCAGTAGAGCCTCTCAACAAGTGGGTCTTAGAATGAACATGGACAAAACGAAAATTATGTCAAACGTCCGTGTCATACCTACTCCTCTGAAGGTTGGAGGCTCTACACTCGAAGTTGTTACCGAATATGTATACCTGGGACAAACAGTCCAGTTAGGTAGGTCCAACTTCGAGAAAGAGATCAAACGTCGAATCCAACTAGGCTGGGCAGCGTTCGGGAAGCTTCGCAATATCTTTACGTCCCAGATACCGCAGTGTCTTAAGACCAAGGTCTTCGACCAATGTGTGTTGCCATTGATGACGTACGGAACTGAGACATGGTCGCTTACTATGGGCCTCATAAGAAGGCTCAAGGTCACTCAAAGGGCAATGGAGCGTGCTATGCTCGGAGTTTCTCTGCGTGATCGAATCAGAAACGTGGAGATCCGTAAGAGAACCAAAGTAACCGACATAGCTCTCAGAATTGCTAAACTTAAGTGGCAGTGGGCGGGGCACATTGCTCGTAGAACAGATGGCCGTTGGGGCAGTAAAGTTCTCGAGTGGCGACCACGCACCGGAAAGCGTAGTGTAGGCAGGCCTCCCACTCGGTGGACCGATGACCTGGTGAAGGTCGCGGGAAGCCGCTGGATGCGGGCATCGCAAAACCGGTCGTCGTGGAGATCCTTGGGGGAGGCCTATGTCCAGCAGTGGACTTCCTTCGGCTGATATGATGATGATGAGATTATGTAAATGACAAAGATATATATGTTGATTCTATATCAAATACCATTACCTGAGACTGTAATCTGAATCATGACATTATTTGTAATATACTGTAATTTTTTTTTGTTTTGACTATTTAAAAGTGTGTGTAAACACCTATTTGAAATAAATTGTTTTTGATTTTTTTGAAGCAACAGAACCACCGCAAGAAAACTTGCTTTCATGTAAAAAAAATGCATCAATATCGGTCCATCCGTTCGAGAGCTACGATGCCAGACAGGTATATATACACACACACGGACACACACAGTCATTGACGTTAAACTTATAACAACCCTATTTTTGCGTCAGGGGTTAAAAAAAGAGAAAACACGATGAGGCATACCGCCCTTCCAAGAAATTCTGTTAAAAATGCTTATAAATCCTAAACGATTTCGGTTGAACCATTTTTTTTTATTTACTTAAGTGGCAGTGGGCGGGGCATATTGCTTGTAGAACAGATGCCCGTTGGGCAGTAAAGTTCTCGAGTGGCGACCATGCACCGGAAAGCAGATGGACCGATGATCTGGTGAAGGTCGCGGGAAGCCGCTGGATGCGGGCAGCGCAGAACCGGTCGTCGTGGAGATCCTTGGAGGAGGCCTTTGTCCAGCAGCGGAAGTCCTTCGGCTGATATGATGATGATTTTTTTTGAAGTGAAAACTTCTTTAGCGGCGTTGTGCACTTGTTTTGTAATGGGTAAAAAATGTTAAACTCGCGTCAGGACACGTGACCTGATCGAAAATTTGTAAGACGGATGGAGTTGATTTTTTGTTGATTTTTCTGAGATATAAACTTTTTAACGTAATATAAATGCACAACGTTAATATTCAAGTTTTCACTTCTGCCGGCACTCCCGGAGTGCAACCCGTCGATTTTTTTAAATTTAATATAGATACATCTCGCGTGTCTGTATGTCCGTCTGCCTACCACAGCCGGTTTTCTCCGAAAATACTTTACCGACTAAGTTAAAATTTGGTACACATATGTAAGTCAGTGACCCTTAGACGGACGTGTAAAGTAAAAAAAAATAACATGGGAAAAAGACACACTTTTGGGGATAAAATATTTTAGGATTTTAGAGTGGATTAAAAGTTATTTGCATAACCGTCTACAATGCGTGGAAATTTAAAAAATTAACGATCTTAACGAAAAGGTAACTAACCGCTCTTCTTATCAATATAATAAGACAGGAGTCCCACAGGGAAGTATACTCGGCCCTTTGTTATTCATTATATATATTAATCACCTCCCAAAAGTAACAAACTATAAAATGATACTATTCGCTGATGATATATCCCTGGTAATTCCAGACAACGATAAATCGGTTCCCTTTGAAAATAAAGTCAATAGATCTATAAATTGTATAAATGAATGGCTTACAGATAATAACCTAAAACTTAACATTTCGAAAACCCATTATTTACAATTCTCTAATTACAAAACAAAAAAGGAAAACATATCACTAGAAATTGAAGGACAAACTATTAAGCGTATAAAACAAGTAAAGTTCTTGGGTATCATGCTAGACGAATACTGTACATGGAAACAACATGTTCAACTAGTTTGCAGTAAATTGGATCGGTTCGTGTATGCATTGGGGAGGCTAAGAAGAGAGGCCGGAAGGAGCACAGCGTTAACTGCTTACCATGGGTATGTTGTCTCAGTCCTTAGGTACGGTCTCCTGATATGGGGAAATTCTACTGATATAAAGAGAGTATTCATAGTACAAAAGAAATGTGTAAGGGCAGTGTCCGGAATAGGCCCCAGAGATTCATGTCTACCTCTTTTCCGAGAACTCAAACTATTAACACTTACAAGTCTTTACATTCTGGAAGTTGGCATTTTTGTAAGGAAATACCCTGGATATTTCAGTCATCCTGTATCAAATCATAGACTGAGAAATAGAGACCTCACTAAAATTGTAATACCAACGTATAGAACTACGCTCTATGAAAAAAATTGCCATCTTAATACTATTAGAGTATACAACAAAATCCCTACTGTATTAAGGCAGCTTACAACTAAGATTTTCATCAACAGGTTACGTGAATGGCTAATTGATAAATGTTATTACTCGCTTAGTAAATTTTTCATGGATTCTGGATAAGACTATGATTGACGTAATGGGTAACCAAATATTTGCATGCCATTTTGTGGTAGAATGTACTGAGACTGTAATTATAAATAAGGACAATATCTGTTAAATAACGTATGTTCTCAGCAAATAAATATATTGTATTGTATTGTATACTTTTAGGATAAATTGGGGATGAATAAATTAGGAAATAAAAAAGTGTTAAAAACTGTATCGTGGGACATACCAAATGAAAGGGCTTGTTGTAATAATCTAAAAATATTTTTTTTTATATAATTTTAAGATAAATAGTTTGAAAGTTACTAAAAATGGGCGAAAATTTACCTTCCCACACGTTGATTGAGATATTTCCATAGATTTCTTATAGATTTCAAGATTTTTATTCAAAATAGGTGCAAACTACACTCTTTCTAATAGTCATAAAATAATAGTAACATAATTATACCTGAAAAATAATGAAAATAAACAATCAGTAAAGACGTCAAAATCATTGATATAAACATGAAAACAATATGACACTAGTGCGATACGTTTTTAAATAAATAACAACTTATTGCTTGTACTGGTACGGCTACTGCTACAAGGCGCTACGTTCGCGTTACGACTTGCGGCCTAGCTGTGTAGCTGTGTAGCTAGCTGTGTAGCTGTGTAGCTAGCTGTGTAGCTAGCTGTGTAGCTGTGTATCTGCGTGTGAGTAAACGAATCTTCTAGAATGCCTATACAGCACTCTGCCCAAAAAAACTCATTTGCGCATTGCATTCAAGATTCACGATATCACTGGATGAGTTACGTGCGCTCGGCTAGTTGTATTTCGTGCTCATCGTTTATTTATACCTGCTGCCTTTGTGTTTCAGTCCTACCTACCTACTCCTACGCACGTAAAGGCTAATGGCATAAAGCCTTTTGAGGTTATAAGTCAACATGATTAGATTTCTACTCCTAATAATGTTTCGAAATTGTTTCTTACGAGTATAGGTATTAAGTATAGGTATTAAATTGTTTCTTACGAGTACAGGTATTAAGAGTTCGACATTTTCGAATACAAGGTGTATTTTAAGGCTCCGTATCAGGAAACGGGATCCTAGTATTAAGCCCACACTGTCCGTCCGCCCATCTGGTTTGATCTTTAAAAAACTCTATCTTTGAAACCGTAATATCAAAGTATATATATTAGTACCTACTAACATACAGTATGGACATTCCCTACCGCTCTCTAGATTGCGACCTCCCCCCTCGTCACCCAGATTGGTACAGATTGGTTACAGTTTGGTTGACGAACGTATAGGATTTCGCCGCCATTTTGAGTTAAGTGTCCAGGATATGGTAATAGGTAGCTGACTGAAATTTTCACAGATTATGGGGGATTGATTAAAAAAGTGTGGAGAGATATTATGGTTCGGAACCCTCGGTGCGCGAGAACGACTCGCACTTGGCTGGTTTTTATTTGTAGAAAAGTGTACAACGAAAAAAGTTATTATGGAAATAAAGTAGGATTATATATTGTTAACATCCCCACCCGGGTCTCGTCCGAAACTGGGGAAGGTTAGACCGTACTCCACACGGGGGGCCCAGTGCGGGGCGCAATGCGGGCCACGGGGCGGTGAAGTGGTGGAGGATGTGGGGCAAGTGACAAACCCTACTTTCAGAAGTTTTCGAGCAGCGAAGCATAGTAAAAATAATTACAAGCGATAATAGCCTAAACACGTAGGGCTGTCGCTTTTAGTTTATTTAAGTCAAAAATGCATGATCAAAACCTTTACATTATATAAATATATATATAATAACCTCACCTTAACAATAAATGCAAAGTATTTGAAAGGTTGAATTATACTTACCTACCTACATCCCTATCCCTACTAATATTATAAATGCGAAAGTAACTCTGTCTGTCTGTTACACTTTCCCGCAAAAACTACTGAACGGATTTGGCTGAAATTTGGTAGGTAGACAGATTAGGACCTGGATTAAGACATAGGCTACTTCTTACCACGCTCGCGAGCCGCTTGCGGCTCGCGCACTGCGCACCCTCGAAATGTCATAGAAACGTCCACGCGGGTGAAACCGCGGGAAACAGCTATATTAAATACAACACGATATGATATCAACGACTGGCTCCCGGTCTATACCTTCGTGTTATTTTTTAACGGTTATTTGTCACTTTAAATCAGAATAAGGTTCATGTAAAATATTATTGTATGCTTGCGATAGTAGGTTCTTGGTGGAACACTGAACTGAACATATTTAGGTCTTTCCTTGCACTATTCCACAATTAATATAAATAAAACACAAATTTGTTTATACTGCAACTGGTTTCGTGATCATTTTTAGGCAGTAGACATTTATATTAATTGTGAAATAGTGCAAGGAAAGACCTAAATATGTTCTGTAAAATATTACATGATATGAAAATAACCCCACTCTATAGGTAATTACTAATTACTTACTTACCTAAGTTTTACCGTTGTTTGTGTTGATAGAATTTATTTTGTCATTTTTTTAATTCACATAAAATTGGACATAATATGAGGTCAAGGATTCCAGAGAACTTCCGATCTACCTATCATGTAGCGAGAGAATGAAATATAGGTAGGTAGGTACGGTCGACAACACATTACGGTAAACACTTGCAGTTCGATATTAGTGCTTATGCCCCCGACATTAGGGCGGTACAAAGTCCAAAGTGTTAAGTATGACGCGCTTTTGTCTACATAATTAAATTCAGTTGTTGCTTA
This sequence comes from Coleophora flavipennella, assembly GCA_947284805.1. Classification (NCBI taxonomy): domain Eukaryota; kingdom Metazoa; phylum Arthropoda; class Insecta; order Lepidoptera; family Coleophoridae; genus Coleophora; species Coleophora flavipennella. Next base: position 19,042,676 of record OX369264.1, on the reverse strand, counting down.
TACATACCTGTTAAAATTTATTTAACTAGTTTAATTTAAAATATTTGGTCCCTTGTTTTCGCGGTGGGGCGTACCTACCTAGTAGGTAGTGATCAAATAATAATGAAACTACAAATCTTCATCCGATCAACGAAATCTATACATATTATAGCAGAACTAAAACTCTTTCGGTAAACACAAAATTATGTATCTACCATCTATAGATATAGTAGATTAGGTACTCACCCCTCTTGTTCGGTAGGTAATGTGCAGAAAGACAATTCTGGATTTGACGAGTCGCTATGACATCCGCATACACTGCAATATCTATTACGGTAGGTACCACAGAAATCGAAATAATATAGGCACGTAGGTATTTGTAGCCATTTTTGAGCTTGAATATTACACACATACACAAAAACGAAAAAAATAATTCAAGCGGCAGCGCAGCGTTATTTATTAGTTTTATTACCTACTACGGCGCAGCCTCCACTGGGAACCTCGAACACCTCGAAATTTTTTCAGTGTGTGCATGCGACGTGCGTAACGTACGGGTAGTAACTAATTAGTAATCTGTGGTACGGGCGAGCTCACATACAAACCGCGCTCGGAGCGTATGTATGAAGACAACGTACTTATTTATTTTTACTTTGTTATAAGGCATCTACCACGGCTCAACGACTGCCATCTAGTGATAGCAATCGGCAACAACGACTTAGCGCGCCTAGCAAGGGTCGGGATAAAGGAACCTAACGGTCAAACCTCTTGTAATCGCACGTTAAATATAAAAATAACTAGCTGTCTCGGCGAACTGATACTACACTACACTACACTGCACTACACTACACTGCACTAAACTACACTATACTACACTGTACTATTCTACAGTCTACTTCAATACACTACTCACTACACCCTACCTCCCTTCACACTACACACTTCACACTACACTACACAGCAGTACTTTTTGTTGATAATGCAGGAATTTTTTAGGTAATTTACTTACACCTTGGGTTACATTGTTACAGTTTTATAAAGGATCCCTATTTAAAAATATAATATAGCCTTTAGCAACGCGGATAGTGTAGCTTCCCAAACAGTGAAAGAATTTTTCAAACGGTCCAGTAGTTTCGGAGCCAGTTCAATGTAAACAAACAAACAAACAAATTATTACTACGCTACGGCTGCACTGCTTGGGGCCACACTGGTCATTGCGCAGCGGCGCATTTTCCCAAATTCGTAATATCTTCTAAATGGGATGTTCGATTTAAGTAATTCAAAAGGTTATCTATAGGTATCGAAACATTTTTGATTACGAAATGATTTATTTGGTTATGCGTTAATACGTAGGTATGGTTATCATAGTCTGATTTTGGTCAGTTTTTTATTAACGTTTAAAATGTAAAAAGTGGTTGGACATATAGTATCTCGAAGTATTTTGTAGGTATTGATATGTTGTCTAATATTGTAGAACATTTTTTATGTTTTATCATCATTAGTTTCCGTAGTGTATGCGATGAAAGAAATTTTTAAGCAATATTTTTTACACCTTGGTTCACGTTACTGAAGTTTTATCAAGGATCCCTTATTATTTTTTGTTATAAATATAGTTTGTGTAACTCAGCGATAATGTAGCATTCTAATGGTGAAAGAATTTTTAAAATCGGTTCAGTAGTTTTTGAGTTTATTCGTTACAAACATATAAAAATACAAAGCTTCGTCTTTTTAAAAATATTATTATACTAAGTTTTTACTGTGAAGCAAAAAATAAAAGACTTTTTTATTTTTTTATTTTTTATTTATTTTATTTATTTAAGTTTTGCCCGCGGCTTCGCCCACGTGGACATCGTTTTTATGACTGTCTTTTAGGGTGAGTGGTGCGCGAGCCGCAAGCGGCTCGCGAGCGCGGACGTGAGTTTTCCTCAAATCCCTCAGGAATGATATCGGGCTATTCTCATTAGAAGTCTATATCACTCCCCACCCCCTCAATAAAATTCTATACAAAAAAAAATACTTAGCTCCATTGTGACGCTGACGTGCGCGAGCGCGGAAATGAGTTTTCCTCAGATCCCTCGGAAACCATGTCAGGATATGCTAATTAGTAAATTATGTCATTTCCCACCCCCTCAGCCATCTCTGTGCAAATCACACATGTCACAGCAATCCATTGTTCCGTTGCGATGTTAAAAAAAATAACCAAAACAGAGTATATTTTCAGTTCCCTCAGGAACTGCATCGGACTATACTATTTTCACGGAATGAAAAGTAGCCTATGTCCTTCCCAGTAACACAGGCTCCCTGCATGATAAATTTCATCAAGATTGGTTAAGGTGTTGAAGCGTGGAAAGGTAACAAACAAACAAACACATTTTCACATTTAAAATATTAGTAAGGATTAGTATAGATAAACAGATTTATTTGACATCTCACATAAATAATGGCCTAGACAAGATCACATATATAAAAATATTGAAATAAATATTTCATGTGAGACTGGTGCCTAAACCAAGAAAACCTGTATTTAGGTTACCTGGATCATTCCAAAATCCAAACAACGCTTTATACTCGTATGTGCTCCAAAAGTACAATAAATATAATGGCATTACGTAGTGGCGCGCGCGCGAGGCGGTGTCGCCGTTTGTCGCGATATGCCGCGGAAAGATTCCCCGTTCCAGTCACACGAAGAAAATGTATTTGATTTATCAGCACTTGAGGCCGGACCTTCCGCTGGCTATAAATTGTATTGTGTTATGATTTAGGGGGCCCGTACGCGATTTTATGGTAAACACTTTGCTCTTTGTGTTTGTTGCGTGATTTATAGGAGGCGAAGCGCGATCCGCGAGATGCCCTCGATGCGCTGATCTGAATATCAAAACACTAAATTCTGGTGATGTGTTCCTTCCCGCGCGGGCGCAGCGATGACTGCTGTAAATAGTAGGTATTCCACCTTTCAGGGACTGTCCTAAATTTTAAGCCGCACAAAGTGCGCTATAACAAATGGATATGAAATTTACTGTGTTTTTGCGCGATATCTTCGCAGGTTGTGAACCGATTTCTTTTTTGAGAATGATTCTTTTTTATTCGATGGTTAGGCTCCCGAGTTGGCCCCATATATTCTTCTTTTTAATCGGTGTAGTATTTAAATCGGTGTTGTATTTAAATCGGTGTAGTATTCAAATCGGTGTAGTATTCAAATCGGTGTAGTATTTAAATCGGTGAAAATAATTAAAAATAATAAAAAAGACAATCCGCGCGGGCGATTATATAAAAGAAGAATATCAAAGTAGTCACTAGATTTAATTGAGAGTTTATACTTTACAGACAATTATTATTTAGTTTAATTTGTGTGCATTCGCATAGGTACAATAAAAAAAATGACAGCAATATTAACGAAGGTTTTTTTTTAATTAAAAATTTGAGTGCGTTCGGCTGCACTTCACCTGATGGAAAGTGCCGATGCAGCCGAGGATGTAACACGCAAGCTCAAATAGTGCTTATTCACTCTCGACTTGAAGATTCCTAAATTATACGAATCGGGGAATACAGCTGAAGCTGCCCCTTACGAGCTACTCCATTTCGTTGACGCCCAACGTGGGACAATCTTCAACTCACTATATTTCAGTATCGTGATGCTCGAGATTAAAATATCCGCATATTTTCAGTATTACGTATTTGCCTCCCCAATCGAAATATAAAGTTTTGTTCATCTGCGAAAGGTTAAGAAAACAATTATGTACTCGTACATCTATGTTAAGTTATGTACTCGTACATCTATATAAAATCTGTACAATAAAAGCGGAAGGTCACTTCCACTCATTCATACTCAAAATACACGAAATCTGGAATACCACGCCTGAAGCTAAAGTTCAGCGGCATCTAGTTTACAGGTAGCACTAGCAGACATCACCTAACAACGGATTTTGCGATCGGACCGACTTAAGGGGGTCTAAAGGCTAACGTATATTCATATGAAAATCCTATGTTATTGCTGCTGGAGACAAGATAAAATAATCTGGTTTAATATGTAAAACAAATAAATAGAGTAATACTCGTAAGATTGTTTACAAGACATATTCATCAATTTCCCTGACTCCAACAAGCACATATATCCTAGGAGAATCCTACATATCACAAAATATAGAGCATAATTAGGGCATTCATCGTGCCCACTCTCAGAATTTGAGACACAATACTTTTCGAGATACAAGCGCTTAAAGATGTGCTTGGATTCCACCCAGCAAGAAATATTTTGGGGAATAGAATGATGCAGAGATTCAAAGCCACATAAAAAACTCGTAATGCAAATTATCGTGACTCTCGTATCAATAGTCTTCTCGATAGAATACAAAGACTGCTCCGGATCTGTTTCACAAATCTTTCTGGCAGTCACATGAAATCTCCATAACTATCGAATCTTGGTTTAAATTTCACGTATCAGGATTTAAAGTCACTTAAAAATAATGAATCTTAAAAGTAAGTAGTTTTTGTGCTTCACGCAATTGTTACTTTCTTGCTGGGTTGAAATGACGGAAGTGAAAATGTCTCAAAAATTAATTGAAATACACTAATTTTTATGCTCAGATTTTGAGCCATATGCTTAAAAAAACTAGAACTCTAAAACTAAAACAACAATACCTTGTAGTTGGTGCGCTGAACGCAAAAAACTGAACTTTTCCGCCAATTATTTGAATATTTACTGCGACAGGCGTCTGATCGCGACGTTGCCGCTCTGATTTCACCCAAGTTTAAGCAATAACCAGCTTTGTACTATGGGAGTAAAGTACATTCCAGGTACAAATTATCTATTGTGTATTAAAATTGATAGACTTAGAGCATACATACGTAAAACGTTTATAGAAAAGCCCAATGTTACCTATTACCTCACATATTACACTCTGTTGACGAACACTCACACATACTTATCATTTTTTTATCTATTTTTTATTAAAAATTTGAGTGCGTTTGACTGCAACTCACCTGATGGTAAGTGATGTTGCAGTCGAGGATGGTACACGCAGACTCAAATAATGCTTATTCATTAATTTTAACAATCATTAGTTTTAACAATTATTGTCCTTTTTTAATATCTTTTAACTTCAAACTTTTATTGAAATACGACAATTCCGATTGAACCTTCAATTTTATGGTTATGCTACAACTACAAAGAGTTATACTTATCGGCGAACGTACAGGATTCGGTGGTGATTCGTCATCTTCGTCCGAAATGATGGGCGTCGTTGTAGATGGGTGTAGCGGGCTTGATTGAACCACGTCGTATAATATAGGGCAGGTACACTTTATTCGTACGGTGACAGTATACAGTCTGACACGTGGCACAACTAAATGAGACGTAGGTACGGGTTCTCGGAAGGTAGCGCTCAGCTCGGCGATCAGGATCAAAGTGTCGCTGCTTGCCGCTACGTCACAGACCAAGACTCCAGAAGCGCCGCCGCTAGGTGGCGCTTTACGCCTCGTTACACTGTGACGGCGCTGTGAGCGCTCAATAAAACAACCATACTCATGACTCCGCCGACATACTTATCATCATTGTAGAAAATAGTGAAGAGGTACTTACATTGATCTGATCTGATGAACTATTGATTGAATGATTAAGTAACAATGGCAAAGATGACCTAACTATTGGCGTTAATCTGGTTTGTGAGTAGTTGTGGTCAATATTTTCTACATACCTAGGAGAGTTCATACCTATATGTAGTAATGGCCCATCAAAAACACTGTCTAGATTTCTACAGATAACTAAAGGCACTCACCTGAATAGCTCGTTGATCTGGAGTGGATTTCTAGTAGGTAGGTACTTGACAATCAGTTGCCACACTCATCCATATTTGTTCCCTCAATCCCTGTAGTATTATTGGTTTAAGACGCACACACAAAATTGCTGTCCCTGAATGTTCCCTTGGTCAATAAAGATCGATCAAGAGCCACAAAAAACACCACAAAACTCTGTAGCTCTCACTCAATTAAATTTATGATGGAAACGTGCGTCTTCGTCCGATCATATGGATGACTGATTCGCGGTGCGTTGGTGCTAGTCGAGATCGAGGGTACTCCCGCGCAAAAGGTCATATGTGCGGCGAGGTCCAGAATCTTTATTTTATTAATAAAATTAGAGGTTGACCTAGACTAAAGTAAATATATTATGGAATTGATTAAATCAGTAGTTTCTCGGTGTTTATCTACATTTAGATGCAATTTTTGTATCTTTTTAATTGGCCATCAGATTTCGGATAACCTCAGCTTGCTCAAGATCCATTCTATTACTCAGAAAAACCCAGACTCAATAGAAAAAAAATTTCTAACATAGCATCTATGGTATAATAAACAGGCCAAATTAAAGAACGATGCTGGCAACATTATGCACTACGATTGCAACGCCGCGTCTGTGGGACTTCTTTGGTCGGGCTCTAGTCACGTTTTTATTCGAATTCGGCTTTCGCGGTACAAGAGATAACAAATAATGGCAACCCTAGGCAATCATTCCCTTTAGGCTTCCTATCCTGAAAGACCTGGAAATGACGTGGTGCAACTTCAAACTATTTGTAGTTTGTAGTTTTTTTATGTGGCTCTAAATCTCTGCATCAATCTTTTCTTCAAAGTCTTGGTAGTTTTTGTGCACCAACCCTGATGCACACGCGTGCTTGCTGGGTGAAATCCATCCAGCAAGCACACATTTAAGCGCTTGTATCTCGAAAATTATTGTGGCTCAAATTTTCTGACACTTGGCATGATAGAATAGAATAGAATAGAATTTATTGTAAAAAACAAACAGTAACATATACATGTAAGTACGTAACTTAATTTTAGTACATAAGTAAGTATCTAACTTAATGTTAGTATATTTATAGGTACATCTCAGTTTCAGTATGTAAGTAATTTAGTTTAAGTAAGTGTGTATTTTAGTTTAGTCAGTAAGTACATAACTTTAGTTTAGTATATAAGTTCATAACTTAGATTAATTATAAGTACATAACACAGTTTTTGTAAGTATATATACAAGTCCATGCGTCTTATGAATCCGATCTGAATTTATTAATAATAATAATAAAAACTTTGAGAATAACTAGAACTTAATAAGGCTAGGAATTAATATAAAGGTAGTTAAATATAACTTACATCCTAATTTTGAATTTTTATGGTAGATAACATATATTTTCACTGTACATATTCAATGACCACTAGCATCTAAACTAGGCCGAGCCTGTATCTTAGACGCTAGTTACTTCCCGTGACGTTGCGAACAATTAAAAAATTTCACGCATACCCTCATTCTGTGGCACAGTCTTCGCGTCATCGTGAGTGTAACAACTTCTATACCATGATTTACACAATAGGAAAGTTAGACCACTGATAGTATGAACTTGCTTATCTGATAGATTTACGTTAGGTAGTTATTTTTATTACGGATACTACGATACACATAATATAGGTTATATATGGTTTCGAGTTTTAATTTGATGGAATTTACAAACAGTAGGTTTTGTAGGTAGGTATTACATGTTTTTTATTATAAGTTTTTATTTTTATTTTTTGTAATGCATGTTGTTAGTGAGTACATACCAGAATAAATTAAATCAATTAGTAATAATAAATATATAAATATAAAAATAGTTAGTATTTTTTTTGTCTAACGTTACTTTATTACAGTAAACAAATTTTCAATTTCATCATAAGTTTTAGTCTTCAGCCAGGAAATTAGTACTTTCTTGCACTCATTGTGATTGAGTTGGTAAATATTTAGAATCTTATTTAGTTTATTGTAAAGCATGGGACCAAGATAACACTGAAATTTATTAATGTAAAATGTATTGAACTTTTTAACCTGACAAACGTTGCGTGAATGCCCTAATTATGCTGTAAATTTTAAGATATGTAGGATTCTTCTAGTACATGTGTACTGGTTAGGATCAGAGAAACTATTTATCATATCAGGCGAAAGGTGTCCACTGCTGGACAAAGGCCTCTCCCAAGGATTTCCACGCAGACCGGTCTTGCTCTGTCTGCATGAATTATCTCGTACTCGTTGAGTCGTACTTTCACGGGTCGTGCCTTCGACCACAGATGAGGTACTAGTCCTCGACCTCGCAAAAAATATCAAGTCTTACATTCACGTGCCGGGCCTTCGGACTCGAATTAGGTGGCATAGCCATATTTCAGGCAGCTGATACGCTCTCCTGTCCCATTTCACGAAAACACTCCCTCAAATTGGAATTATATTCTCTTTGCAAATGCAGGAAAGCGAGAGAAAGTTACAAATCAAAAACCCCTTTAAACGATATCTTAAAATACGTAACGAGTATAAAAAAAACATTTTTATAGCACTTGGTTACGCATAAAATATGAGAATCGACCCTAGGCTTCCGATTCTCCTGTTATCAATGCCGCAGCCGCAGCTCATTCACCTTTTTACTTTCATGGAATTTTCATAACTAATTGAATTAAGCGCATATACTCGTGGCGTCGGTGGCGCAACGCCAAGGGCCGCTACTTCCTATCCGGGAGGTCGTGGTATCGAGCCCTGCCACGTACTAATGTGTTTTCGAATTTCGATTTCATGTGTACGTTTATCCGACGCTCTTACGGTGAAAGAAAACATCGTGAGGAATCCTGCACACATTTGCGAAGAAACTCGAAGGTTGTGTGTGAAGTTGACCAACCCGCACTGGGCCCGCGTAGTTGACTAAGGCCCGATCGCCCTAATTCAGGGAAGGCTCGAGCCCCTCGGTGGGGATGTATATGTCGAAGGGGGGTGCTTGGGATATGGATGGCCTTGTGGTTCACGTCCTTTACTATTTTGGTCGTGGGCGTCGAAGAAACAAAGCAGCTTTATCACAGGGGTCCTCCTTCAATAGTCTTGATCATTCGGCAATTGAAATTGTACAGAATGCCTTGGATTACAATGGATGCAAACGCGGTGATCCCAGCGATGGCGCGACATGTCCGTTCAGTTCGATGCTCCGTCAAAAAAAGTGTCTGCCCCGAGACTGACATCCAGTTAATATGGCTTCTCAACTCAGTGTTGCCACCTCAATCACACACAGCCTACCGTTAATAGGTAATTTTTGCTACCACATACGATCGGCTCACGAGTTTAAGCGATTGTCACGCCACAATCGGTTTCACCCAGGTACTAATACCTGACGTTTGATCCAAATAAAGTGTAACGATCTATGTAAACGTATCTCGAGCAGGTATTATTGTTCGCGTTTTCAACGACGACGCTCCGACATATATATGAGCAGATGTGATGATACAAATAATATTTCAAGCACCTTATTACATAATTATAAGTTTGTAGCCGGAATCAGTACCTAGCATAGAGTAGAAAATCTTTTATTAAGAGCACAGTACAACAGTTATACCTATGTAATTAAAAGTTTTGTCTTCGGAATTGTTTACGATTACAGGCTCAGCACGCCCTTCAAAATACTCTGTGAAGCATATTAAAAAATTCCTCAAACATTTGCTCAGAATAACGTCAGGATCAGAACTGATTACGAAATTATGCCTAGCGAGAATAATTTGTTTCATTACGGACTTGACTTCGTTTTGAAAAGTTTCTTGTGAGCCCGGCGAAACGCTTCTATCGCAGCCTGCTTCCTTTTTGTTTTTTCCAACATTTTTAAACAATGTGAGTTTGATTTTTTTTCCCATTCCCATGTCAATCCCACTAAAAAGGTTTATTTTGTCGCTGATGTTTTCCTTCTTTACAATAAATTAATATTTCTTTTTTTTTTTGGGGTTCCGTGCCTAAAGGGTGTCAAGGGAATCGTATTACTGTGCTACGTCATACACCTTTCATAGGGCGAGCTGTGTGTATGATAGCCTGCGTTCGGGTGCATTTCCTGACTTCCTGCGTCGATAGAAACGCATGTCAAATCGAATAAATTTCAAAATGCTTACGTAGTGATGTGCGACGCAAGACTGGTATCGGACGCATTACCGGACTCCCGGTTCGTACAACAACAAATATTTCAAGCGGGCCAAATCATGACGCAAATCTGTGCGAAGCGGAACTTGTCTGCTTTTAACATCAAGTACGGTAACTCAGTTTGATTGGTGGAAGGGCATTTTCTAAGCCCACCTGGATATCTACCACCATCTTAACTAAGTCTTGCCGCCAAACATCAATGCTAATAACATGTGTTCCGGCTTGAAGATCAGAGCCCGTTTTCCATTTTATTGGTAAGCCCTCTTCCAAAAGGTGAGATGATGACAAGGGCTTACCATTTGTGAATAAAATGAAACTGTAGCAAGCTTGCAGAATACAAAATGAAACAGTGCAAATCCATTAACGAGGGTTGCAAAACCTACTACGAGCATTGGTTTCTTTCTCTCGCCAGCGAAAGAAAACTACATCAAGTATCATCTGGTTCTGATTTTCCATATACATGTATGATTTTAGTCTCTCTTCGGTTAGCTTCATCATCATTATCATATCAGCCGAAAGTAAAAGGATTTCCACGACGACTGGTTCTGCACTGCTCGCATCCAGCGGCTTCCCGTGACCTTCACCAGTTCGTAGGTCCACCATGTGGGCGGTCTGCCTATGCTACTTATTCTGGTGTGTGGTCGCCGCTCTTCAAGTTTACTTCTCCAATTGCCACTTAAGTTTAGTGATCCTGAGAGCTATGTCGGTTACTTTGGTTCTCCTCCTTAATCTTCTCATTTCTGATTCGAACGCCTAAGGAAATTCGCTCGCTAAGGAAGTACAGCTCGCTCTATCGCCCTTCGTGGCTTCTTATGAGGCTTATAGTAAGCTAACATGTCTCAATTCCGTATGTCATCACTAGCAATAAACACTGGTCAAGATATTGTGAAGTTTCCCGAAAGTTGTTTTTTTTTTTTATTATTTTTTTTTATTCACAATTAGTAAACCCTTGACAACATTTCACCTGGTGGTAAGTGACGATGTTGCCGAAGATGGAAGCGGGCTTACCAAGATTCTCCAACGCAATGGGGAACTGGCTATCTTATCTTCATGCCGGAACACACCAATGATATCAACATTGATATTTGGCGGCAAGACTTAGATAAGATGGTGGTAGCTAGCCAGGCGGGCTTAGAAAATGCCCTACCACCAACCAAACCGAATCTTACAATTGACCCCGCCGGGAATCTAACTCGCGACCTCCTGTGTAAATCCAGTGAACTTTGCCTCTGAGCTACGAAGGCGGTTAATTAGTTAGTAGTTAAGTTGTCCAGTCAAGTTGGATTCGTCGATTGATCTCTCTCTTGAAGTTGGACCTACCTAGCGGGACTGTTTGTCTTAGGTATACATATTTGTCAACAACTTCAACTGTAGAGTCCTGCAACCTTCAGAAGAGTGGGTGCGACACGGACGTTTGACATAGTTTTCGTTTTGTCTATATTCATTTTAGGACCGACTTGTTTAGAGACTCTACTAAAGCCATCAAGCATTGTGCTTAGGTCTTCCATAGTCTCAGCCATGACTATTTAGGAACGGTGCGTTTCTACTCGACGAGAGCAAAGGGAGATATCTCCGCCAGGCGAGGTGGTATGCCTGGGGTCCGGCCGTGGATCAATCGTTGATGATCGGTATCTGTATATATACTTAGCGCTGAAGAAATTCTAATAGCGCGTTCTAGGTGTCGTATTTCTTTTGTTCTCTCGTCGCTTGTGTTAATGTTCAGTGGCGGGTTACTGCAGTTGCCGCCACATCACTCCCCTCCGAGACCGGAGGTCGATCCAATGAGAGCTGGCAGTCTAAGATCGCGGATGCTGTCGACCTCGTTGAGTCGGGTCGATGTGCAGTGTGCCAGGTCGATGTCCACGGTGAGTCGGGATGAAGGCTGGCGTCAGGCGTCATGGCAAGGGAAGTAGGTGATGCGCGCAGAGTTAGCGTGTGGCTGCCGACAACTTGCTGGTGCCCGAAGGTGAAGTAGCAAGGCCAGGAAACTCGACGTCTCGTCTCGGGTTCCGATGGTCCTCTTTTTACTTCAGTGCGATGTGACTGCTGTATGCAGCTGCTGAGGCTTGCTTTACCGGCTGGAGGCTTGATGATGGAGTATCACGTCGGGGTCACCAATTTAGGAACGGTGCGTTCCTACTCGACGAGAGCAAAGGGAGATATCTCCGCCAGGCGAGGTGATATGCCTGGGGTCCGGCCGTGGACCAATCGTTGATGATCGGTATCTGTATATATACTCAGCGCTGAAGAAATTCTAATAGCGCGTTCTAGGTGTCGTATTTTTTTTGTTCTCTCGTCGCTTGTGTTAATGTTCAGTGGCGGGTTACTGCAGTTGCCGCCACAATTACGATATCTTCAGCGAATAGGAAGAGGGTGATGTACTCGTCAGTGATATAAATGCCAAGTCCACCCCAGTCCAGAAGCTGGTCTAGTCCAGTGAAAAATTTTGGAGATAAAACTTCTATCTCACCCCTCGTTGCAGCCGGATAAGTTTTTAATTCTGAACCTGGAGACAAACGGACATGGTGGCGTGTTTATACAAATATTTCAACATCTCGATTAATCGATATTAAATTCGGCACAGCTGGAGAGACTGTAGCACAGCCCAGGTTTTGACCAAATCAAAAGCTTTTTCTTCATTCCTGCCTACTGCTCCCATCTCTATTGAAGTCGGTCCTTCTAATCCTCTTGCGCGAAATTTCACTAGCATTTGCTATTCATGTTCTTGTGGACGGAACTTGACCAAGTTTTCGGGGGGCTTCCACGTCTTTGTTTGCCCTCCGGAATGCCCAAAACAGCCTTTGTCATATGTTTTTGTCACTTCGCCAAACATGACCAAACCAACGCAATCGGTTTTCCCTTAGTTTATCTCTGATGTATGCAACTTTGAACGAGCCCCGGATGTATTGATTTCTTACTTTGTCTAACAGAGTGACAATTCCCACCCATCTGAGCATACGCATCTCCGTACAATGCATTCTTTGTTCTTCTAACTTTCGGGTTGCCCAGCATTCGGATCCGTACATAAGAGCTGGTCTAACTGCTCGTTTATAAACATTGCCTTTAACTTGTACTGGCATTCTTGCGTCGCACAGCACTTCCGATAGAGACCTCTACTTAAGCCATCCAGAATGGATTCTGTGCTTTATGTCCTTTTTTACATTGTGAGTACTGATCCTAGATATTTGAATTCCTTGACATTATTCAGCAGCGTGCCATCTAGGGCTAGTGCTGGAAATGTAAGCTGTTTTTGAGCAGTTGCAATGCATGTACTCTGTTTTTTTTGTACTCAATCTGTGCCCTCTACTTTGCAGTCTATTGTACCATGAAGTCAGCTGTGTTTGTACTTCTTCTGCAGATTCTGAGATGAGTACGATGTCATGTATCACGGTGTCCACGGTGCCGGTTTCTGCATATCTTCTGTGAGGTTTGTCATGACGTTATTGTATAGAAGTGGGCCAAGGCTTTTTCATAGTCCACAAATGCCAAGCATAGTGACTGGTTGTACTTTTCAGTCTTTTGTATAATCTGCCGCAGCGTGTGTATTTGTATAAATGGAGAACGAGACTACGCCCAATTAGAACGAGACCGATCCGGAGTTAATGTAGGGAATTTTCTGGAACCACGCATGGCTAGGAACGGAACTCTTTACGTAGTTCGCCCCTTTCTCCAGAAGAGCTTGATTTTAGTCAAGTAGCCCCAGGGTATTCCATTCTTTTAAAGAATATTGTAAGAAGTACTCTTAAGAATTTAAGGTGGAGGGATGTTGTGTATAACGCGACTAGACTAGATATAAGAGGGTTATTTGCCGCTGCGCCTTTGAATCTCCCATAAAAAACACGTACTAAAGCCTCTTCGGAAGCCGGCTTGTTTGGGACGCTGAAAATTATCATTCAGCTTATATTAAATATAAAACCCCGAAAAGAGGTGCCTCCAAGCTGCCGCTTAAAGCATTTGTAATGAGCGTTGTGGCTAGCCGACCCAACTGCCCTATCTTGTGGCGATTGGTACGGTTGCGTAATAAATAATAATAATTTATTTGTAACCTTAATAACCCAAATGTCCTTATGTCTGTATAAAATTTTCTCATACTATCATTCTATGGATTATGTTGTGCGAAGTAAATGATTTGATTGACAAGGCCTTGATGACTTGCGATTAATTTTACAAAAGCCGGTGGGCTGATGACTTAGTGAAGGTCGCGGGAAGCCACTGTATGCCGGCTGCACAGGAACGGTTATTGTGCAAATCCTTGGAGAGGCCTTTGTCCAGTGTGGACGTCTTTCGGCTGATATCATTTTTTCAATGAGGCAAAAAATAATCGGTAAAAAAATCGTAAAACAATCGAGGAATGACATTGAGACTAAACTTTTAAATATTGATCATCCCGTAAAAAGAAACGGAGACAAAAAGTAAAAAAAAACTGCCATTTAATATATATTTTTCAACCACTTGCTCGGGAATTGCAATGATATTAAAAAAAAACAATATGTCATTCGGCTCCTTGCGGTGCGCAACAAGCTACCACGTCAATAATTTGCAACACGACAATCATAGAAATTATTGACCGCTGGGCCCGGTGGCGCTCTGGGTGGCGCCGCGCCGGGCCCAGGGCAGGGGCGCGTATAAAAAGGTAACCCTCCATGTATGCAATGCAAAGCAATGTAAGGAATTGGACTTACATGCAATACTTGAAAAAAAAAACTTTATTGCTTCCTCTCAAATTTGAAAAAGTACTATAGGTACTAGTTTCAATATTACTCGGCCATAAATTATTTTATTTCCAGGCTGGACAGTAAAATAGTACGAAAATAAATTATAAATACTGCTTTTAGTGTGCTCTGAAACGCTAACTATCGTTTCGAGCCGATCTCTTTTGTCGCGTTTCATAATTAAATTCTTTTTTGATGTCGTTGCTCTATGCTATTTGAATTTGAAAATAGTTGTTATTTTTTTGACAAGAGAAAAACAAAGGTTGATCGTGGTCCCGTCGAAAATGTTGTGAATTTAAATTTTTTTGTACAAATTGTGTTATAAGTTATTGTTGAGGCCCACAATTTTATTCTGTGGTAAGTAATTTGTATAAGGAAACCGCTTTGCGTGTATTTTTGGTACTGCGGCAAATTACATTTATATAACTCCGTAGGGTTTCATCCAGCCCCTGCGAGGTTGGCGTCCCCGAGGTTTTGCCCGATAAACGATTGAACCTGGGTTGGAGCAGTGCTGATCACCGGCCAGTCCTTTCTACTGCCCGCCCAGCTGCTCGCCATAAGGGAAGTGAATTTGTTTTGTCTTTTATCCCGAGCGACTCTCTGACTCTTTGACCTTTCTGCCGACCTGGAAGATTTCCTGTTTCCAGTTTCTAACTATTAGTTTTTTATTTCAAATTTTAAAAGTGTTTTGTATCTGATACATATTTTGTTAAAAAGATTGGGTAATTCAGATCAGACTCAAATTTTAAACTTAGTAACTTATTTAAGTACCAAAGGGACGGCGACGATCGTTGCCTGCCGGCATACTATAAAATAACCATTTTATATACAAATAAATTGTAACCTTAAATTTATTTCCCTAAATTCTCCATAAATATATTAGGTCATTGTTTTTTTTAATTGTCTACACGGTCAACCGAAGTTTATTGTTTATTGTTCCTTCTTTTTACAAAAAAAATCATAAAATATATATATTCTAATTTACCCCATAATATTTTTTTCTTCAAACTCCATTTAGGCCTGAACCTCTAAATCGTACGTATCGTATGTGGCAAATTCCGTGAGGGTTTTTATCCCCAGTTCCCTTTATTTTTGTCACAGCTCGTACTTTAAACACAGTCCACAAAAAATACAGCACATTTATAGTCCTCCTTGCTTATCTATGCACAATGCTTGGGCATCATCCTAAATAAAAAATAAATAAATGGAATGATATTACTTCACCAAATGATTGCTCGAAGATTCACCATCACCACTGTTAACTTTGACAATAGTGTACCTACTCAGACGGACTCAGGTAACTGTCGTGGAGGGAGATACTCTACTCGATAAGCCCAATACAGTCCTTTTAGTAAAAATTTGAGTGCGTTAAGATACAGTTTCTACAAATTTTACACACACACACAAAGTCGCAGGTAACAGTCGCTAGTGACCGAATACGTAAAAAATTGCGATTGCCAAATTGCGAAAATAGTTATATATTTAAAATAAAAGTGTAAAAAGCTATTGCTATTTAACTTTTACACCCATGTATCGTATGACGTTTTTCAATAAAATTGTGACAAAACATATAAAATAATTCAATTCAATATATTTATTCAAAATTGGTGCAAATTACACTCTTTCTGATAGTCATAAAAATTTTATTTACGAAGTTATCTTATCTAATACATACAAGTTAACTGTGACCCCACACTAGGCTAGGCCTGTCTCGTGGCGGTCAAAAGAACATTAACATAAAACAAATTTAACAGGTTAAATAATAATAACAATGTAATTTGTGAAGAATCAAGAAATAAACAATAATTAGTTAATAACGTCAAAATTTAATCCTTGATATAAACCAGATTATGTCATTAGAACATGAAAACAATATGACACGAAGAGTTATACATAAAAATCATTGAATGCATTTAACAAAAGTAGGCCAGTTCACACGGACAGCACCTGGTCACGAGTATAACGCGAGAGTCAGCCATCGCTCCTCTCAACCATATTAGAGGGAAGGAACGACCCGGCTCCCGATGCGCCACCATCCGCACGAACATTTAAGCGAGCATGCACCACACATGTCCATGCTAAGATAAAACTATTTTCTATTCTATTCTATTTTATTACTACTAAACATGATTAGTAGTGTTGATAGAAGTAACACTGTCTACCTATACATTTTTGTCATTTAAATATTCGGATGTCTTATAAGTCTTATAACAACCTTTTCTACAAAGAGTTCTTTTGACACAATTTTTAAACTGTTTTTCTGACAAATTTAACACATCATCGGGTAATTTGTTATACATGAGTGAGCGTTGTCCCACAAAGGATTTAGAACAGAAAATAAAGAAGGGACCGTAACAGAAAATAAACACATGTGTACATACATACCTTTAATCTAAGTAAATATAATCGAAGTTCATTTTAAATGTCCGGGGGAGTAATCTCACTTTGTTTTTTCTATACATACACGTAAGTATATTTTTCATCACACATATTATATTAACTATACATTATTGTTTCATATTCGCAACTAAAACAATTAAATTCAGTCTTACAAAAATTGCGCGTTGTTTTAGCTAGGCACACATACTCGTACGGATGCGTAAGTTTTTTTAATATTACAAATAGATGCTTGATATAATTTAGTTTGCATTAAAGCCTCCTTGGAAAGATGACCTATTCCTTGGTGTAACCTATGCGCTTTTATGGCGCAGGTTACCGTGGTATTTATTCTCCTTTCTTCGCAGAGATATAACCAAAAAAGAATCTAACCAACTAGCATTAAGGAACCTCTCGGAGGAAAAATATATCTCTTTTAAAATTCTTCTTTCAAAAGTCTCAAAGAAGATTCTATATCTTTAGTTATTATATTTTTGTTTGCTAGAAATATCTTGTCCCTCCGACCTAGAAATTAAAAAAAGTAGCAAAGTAAAGCACGTGTGCGGTATATTTAATTTTGCGCACTGTAAACTGGTATAATATAAAGTACCATTTTTTGAGCAACTGTATTAAAAAGATCTTTTGAGGTACCTACTAAGAAATAACTATATTGGTGACCTAAAAGTATTTTTGGAAAAAATAGCAATAGTTTATGTTCTATGATAAATTGTTACCAGAATTATATGAAAACAAGCACCGAGTTTGCCCCGAGGAGGTGTATTCGTGGAGCAAAGGACTGAACGCAATGTACATTTATTGAACAAATAAAGTGTAGCTACCGCCTACTAATGGAACAATGTTCGATCCCTTTAATGTAATTGGATCTGTCAGCAGCAAACAAGCATCCAGGAACAGGTAATTAGTAACTAACGAAATAACAGACCGTGCCTCGGTACTCGGTGCCTCGGTACCTCGGTACTAGGTGCCATGTTACCTCTCTATTGTTTGGGACCGTAATAATTGTTATGAACAACTAGAATTGCAACTGCCAAAAACACGGGTTACTGTTTATCGTACACAATAAGGCTGTGGAAGTGACTGAGATAAGTAGAAGTTAAATAAATGAAATACCGCCTCCGTTGAGTAATGGTTAGTCCATTAACTTTACACCAGGAGGTCCCGGGTTCGATTCCCGGTGGGGTCAACATTGTAAAACTCGGTTTGGTTGGTGGTAGGGCATTTTAATAGCCCGCCTGGCTAACTACCACCATCTTATCTAAGTCTTGCCGCCAAACATCAGTGTTAACAGTATTGATGTGTTCCGGCTTGAAGATATGATAGCCACATCCCCATTGCGTTGGAAAACCTTGTTAAGGCTGCTTCCTTCTTCGGCATCATCGTCACTTTAACAACAGGTGAGATGATGCCAAAGGCTTATCAGTTGTGGATTTAAAATAAATAAAAATAATGCTCAAAAGCTTTCAAGTAAAGACAGTTGTTGGTGGTTAGGTACTTACTTACATGAATAAACAGAGGCCAAGTACGTGTCGTGGAGATGCGCAAAGTAGGATTCGCAGTCTTTGCAGATTATTATAAAAGTAGAGTATTTCAAAAACGATATTAGTTAGGTAGTAGGTACATATAGAACTACTAAACGGATAGCTAACTGACTGATAGTGAAAAGTGATAAGTCATAGTAATACCTACTTACGAAAACATAATTTCTTACTTTCTTACATTATACGAGTATCTGTCGGTACAGTAAAAACGGTTAAACTGGGATTGATTTTGTATGCGTTTATTAAGACATTACCATACACAACAGGATCTTCTACCAGAAATTTTGTAGGTAGGTATAGGTACTTTACTCACATTAACCAAACCAAAAAAATCGGTTAAGTGAGAGTCGGACTTGCGCTCCGAGTGTTCCGTACAATAAAGAGTACTAGCGTAATACAACTATGACAATGATACCTATTCAACTATTTAAACAAAAAACATCAACGTTAGTGACAAAATAAACTTTTTTTGTATTTCAGTTCGGACTCCTTAGCACGAGTACGACTCACACTTGGCCATTTTTTATTATTTAGTGTTTCACTTCAGTATAAGTATAAGTACTATAATCACAATACGTTTCACGCCTGTGTATGTTACTGTTTTTATGATAGAACTAAATAAAAAATCCTTCTGAAGACCTATAACAAAAACGCGTTTTTTGTATGGAGTCCACCATACTGTGACTGTGTTATTGTTTATTTTGTATTTATTGTCCATTAATATGCAATCATTTTATTACTTAAAGTAGTAGTGACTTGGATTACATTTTAAAATTAAATTTATGGTTAGGTTGCCTAGACATTAGATTATTGATAATAATTTAATTTTTTATTTAATTTTTTGTCTTGTAACAATTGTCACCAATAAAATGTATCTTATCTTTATATTATCTTATTTTTTCACTTTTTCTAATTCATAGCATGTGTCGTTATAGCGGCAACAGAAATACACATTCTGTGAAAATTTCAAATGGCTACCTATAACGCTTCATGAAATACAGCGCGCTGACGGACGCATAGACATACAGACAGACAGACGGAAAGACAGCGCAGGCTTAGCAATAGGGTACCGTTGGTCACCCGTGGGTGTGTGGAACCCTAAAACTGATCATCATGCACGCGGTTCGAATGTAATTGCGGAGTTGGCGCGGCGCGGCGCGGCGCGGCGGCAGCAGAGAGAATTACTTGTTAACCCCCGACGCAAAAAAAATATGTTTTTGAGTTTAACGTGTGTATCTGTGTCTGTGGCATAGTAATCGTTCTTAAACTAAAGAACCGATATTGATGTGATTTTTTTTTGTTACGCGATCGAGGTGATTGTTACCTATAGTTTATGAAGATCTGGTGAATATCGCGGGAAGCCGATGGATGCGGGCAGCGCAGGTCCGGTCGTCGTGGAAATCCTTGTTGGAGGGCTTTGTACAGCAGTGGACGATTTTATGTAAGTCATCGCGTAGTTACATTGATCAGTTAAGTTAATAAAATAAAAACAGAAAATAAATGTTTTACTTTACTACACCTAATCTATAATATATTAAAACTGTAACGGGGCCGTGTCTGTACATGAAATATTTTTGGAAAATAATAACTGTGATGGACATTACCAACGATATAGAGGCCAAAACAACAACTTTTGGAATTTTTGTTTGTCTGTCTGTCTGTCTGTATGTTCGCGCATCACGCAAAAACTACCGTACCGATTTTGATGAAATTTTGTATGGTGGTTCCATAAAGCCCGGTTTAACATATAGGATACTGTTTATGCAAGAAAATTCAAGAGTTCCCGTAGGAAAATCAAAAGTATGCATTTCTAGAATGGCGCACCGGCAAATGTTGCTTGACCTATTGCAATTAAGTTTAACACGTTGATACCTTATATCGCGAACTAAAACTGGGGCATTGTTAATTCCAAAAAAATTAAGGGTTCCTGCAGGAATGGAAAAAAAAATTATCTTTAGAATGGCTCAACGTAACCTTTACATTGAGATGTGGTGTTTTGACCATAATTACATAGTTGGGTATTCTTTATCTCGGAAAACTAAATAGGTCCCGTGGGAAATTAGATCTATTTATAATAATATCGATTTAAAATTTCATACGTTTGAGTGAATTTCTTTTTAGTATAGAAGTCATTGTTTAAAGTATTTTTCAACATACGCTACTTTACACAACTAACTATGGAACTATGGCACGTAGCGATATGTTTCATAGACTAACAGATAGGTATTTTTTTATAGATTCCAATCGTGTAAAAAAAATCATTAAATACGCATAAGTCAAGTTGTGCATCTTTTAGCAAGAGGCACAGATATGGGAACTCTTCTGACGGCTACTATTTGCTTGTGGTAGTTGCTCTCCGCCTGGGCTGCAATGTCTGTGAACCTCATCAATGTATTTGCGAATCCAGGGTGGTGGCAATTGGCCATCACGCACTGAGTTGCGGTCGTTGTTTGTGAAGATTCCCACGTCACCATGCCCTTAATGACCTCTTTTTTTTTTTTTTTTTTAAATTTGAATGCGTTTGACTGCAACTCACCTGATGGTAAGTGATGATGCAGTCGAGGATGGTACACGCAAACTCAAATAATGCCTATTCACTCTTGCCTTGAAGATCCCCAAATTATAGGAATCGGGAAACACTGACGCAGGCAAGGAGTTCCACTCCTGCGCTGTACGCATAATAAATGAAGAAGCGTAACGATTCGTGCGAAAAGGTGGAACATCAACAACAAAGGGGTACAACCCCGCCCTGCGTCTCGTTGACCGACGGTGGAATGGAGCAGGGGGAATGAGGTCGTGAAGTTCTTGCGCGCACTCTCCGAAATGAATTCGATAGAATACCGATAGACAGGCGACTTTGCGGCGATGCCTCACTCGGAGGGCACTGGTCTCGGCCAGATGGAACATTCCATCTTTGATGCAGCCGCCGGGCTTTAATCGATCTGATAGCAAAAGGCCGGACGGTTTAAACAGGTGCCATGGCAGAGAGGAGAGTGCCTGATTTGGGATGCACGTGCGTCAGCACTTTTTGTGCCTCACACCTCACGCGTCCGTCTTGGAGGAAAATTACTGCTTTGTGACGCTGGTCTGTGAGACAACTGGCTGATGAACCCTCAGAGGCTTTTTCCTTGATTATAGAGATTGGCCGTCGCCTTTGAGAGAGGGCATGTGACGCCCGCTCCGGGTCCTACCTGCTGCTAAGGTTGTCTATTGCCACCCAGCGCGGCAAGAAGAAGCTCGTTATGGGCTCCTTCGGAGCTGATACGACTCGGGGATTTGACCAATATTAATATCTTAAGGAAATTTTATTATTCGACTAGCTCTTGCCCGCGGCTTCGCCCGCGTGGACATAGCTTTTACGACTCTTTTTGCCGGTGAGTGGTACGCGAGCCGCAACCAGCTCGCAAGCCTGGACATGAGCTTTCTCCAGGTATCTCAGGAACTATATCGGGCTATTCTAATTTGCAGTCTTTGTCACTCATCCATGACTTTCATCCATTACTCCGTTGCGACACCGCCGACGTGCGCGAGCGTAGAAAACAGTTTTCCCCAGATCCCTTTGGGAACTATGTCAGGATATACGTTATAGTAAATTATATCATTTTCTACCTCATCTACCATATCTGTGCTAAAAATCACACCAATCCATTCTTCCGTTGCGATTTTAAAGAAATTAACGAAAAAAGAGTACCTATTGTTTTAGTTCTTTCAGGAACTGTATCGGGCTATGCTAATTTCAAGAGATAAAAAGTAAGGTATTTCCTTCCCAGTAACACAGGCTACCTGCATGCCAAATTTCATCAAGATTGTTAGAGGTGTTGAAGTGTGAATAGGTAACAAATAATTAACACATTTTCCCATTTATAATATTATAGTAAGGATTTTAGCCGTTCGCGGCTCGCGCACCACTCACCCTCAAAAAGAGCCATAAAAGCTATGTCCACGCGGGTGAAGCCGCGGGCAAAAGCTAGTTACTAATAATTTCAAATCTTAGTGGTTCCCCTACAACTCTTATATCAGAATACAACTACTTATGTTAAACCTAAAGGGCCAAGACATATTATTTTCGACTTTTAAGGGGTTTTTGTCAGGGGTTTTTAATTTTTGAATTTATTTCTCGAGTACCGCCCCCCGCCGCCCCCCGCCGCCCGCCGCCGCCCACCGTATATCATCATATCAACATATCTCGTTGAACAGATGTTCGTTGGGGTAGTAAAGTTTTTCAGTGTGGACTGAGTATCGGAAGACGTAGTGTAGGTAGGTGTCCCACTCGGTGGACCAATCACCTGGCGAAGGGTGCCAGAACCCACCGCATGCGGGCAGTTCATTGTTGTAAGAAATCCTTGGTTGAGGCCTTTGACAAGCAATGGAGTTCCTTCGGCCGATATGATGACTAGTCTTTAAGTAAAATATTTGTAACGTACCGATGCACGGGTAGACTGACGGATGTGGTAAAACTATAAGGGTTTCAATTTGACTACGAAACCCTAATAAAAGCAGATGAAGAGTAATAGAAGGCAGTTCTATCCCAAAACGAGTAAAAGTTACGTGGAAATATCAACCTCTACTTATGAACATCCTCCGTAATTTACTACTAGCCTTGCTCCAATGAGCCTCCACGCCTAAATCATCTTCCAACCGGTTACGTTGATAGAGCACTTTTCATAAGCGGCAAAAACTGATCAGTTTAATCAGGGCGGGCGGGCGGCGTCAATCAGCACCTCCTCCCGAAACGACCCGCAATTTTCTTTGGCTGACCGAACGCGATTCCAAACACCATCTACAGTTAACTCTATATTAACCAGAACGTCTATCGGATTCCAGCTCCACGTTGATTAGACGTTTTTTTGCTGGACCGGTAATGAACATTTGATACTGGAGCTTTGAGACTGAATTTACGTTTTGGTAAGTTTATACCTACATGCAGAATAGCGTAGTTACTTGTACGAGGCGGTCTGAAATTTGAAAAGTTGGAGCTCCATAAATCTGTCCCTGTACTGTTAGTATCCTAAATTATAATTATGCGTCCGTTCCGTCAGAATGTTGCACTGTATACTCGTGCCTAGTCCAGACGCCGCGCACTCTTATTTTCCATTAGCTTGCATTGCCACGCTCGCTCCTGTATTATTCCGCACTTAATTACTGTTCTCCTAATTATTTACTACACAATTATGAATCAGGTTTAACACGACGA
This sequence comes from Coleophora flavipennella, assembly GCA_947284805.1. Classification (NCBI taxonomy): domain Eukaryota; kingdom Metazoa; phylum Arthropoda; class Insecta; order Lepidoptera; family Coleophoridae; genus Coleophora; species Coleophora flavipennella. Next base: position 19,018,907 of record OX369264.1, on the reverse strand, counting down.
TAACTTAAGCAAGTTCATAATTCTTAACCTGACATTACAGACGAGGTGCGCGACAGTAGTATCTTAATGTCTAGTGCAGTCATTCCGCATAGTAAATGTTCTTCCGAAAGGTTTAAATTCCAGGGATGGCTTGTGGCAGTGCACTGTGCAGTGTGCAGCGCGACAACGGCAGGCGGCGCGATTACCTCGTCCGTATCGCTGGACTCCCGGACTATAATGATAGCAATAATTCGACCGTAATCGTCCTCGTGCCGCTTTGTAGTCGCCTCGGGAGTCGGGACGCGGGAGCTCCATGTTGCGCATCAGCGGACAACTATCTAAATCAGGAAGGTTAATTGCTGCCGTTGCGTCGTTAGTCTAATCGAGAGCCAACAGTTTTTGCTGTTCTTTTGTCTCGGGAGACTGCTTGATTTTACGCAATAATTGGAGATAGCTACTCCTATCGCTTACGTAAGCCGTAAGCTTAACTCGGGGAGTTCATTTGATGTGAAGGTCCAGAAACTCGTGCAAGTAATCAAAATACTTCCCCGGACCGGGGGAGTAGTGACGCGAATGATTTAGTGACCTTGTTAATGGGTTAACTTCATCAAACGTGGTTCGGCCCCCGCCCCCCGCCCCCCGCCCGCGTTAACACGATTGCACACAATCTCTGTCTGGGTAGGTATTTACTATCCTTACAGTATTTAATTGCTGAAACGTTCGTGCTGAAATAGATATTCCTTAAAGTGACACATCGTGAACGATTTCTTTAGTTGAAACTATACAATACTAAATAGTATATTAGTTAAACTTAGAGAAACATCGAGAAGTTATGCCTATAATTTTAGATGAAAATATCGCTTTGGTAAACATACAACCATTAACAAAGTTAAATCAAACGTAGTAAAATTGTGTACCAGTTAGGATTCTTCACGTAGACCCATTGACCCGGCATGTAACTCAGGCGCGGGCGCGGGCGCGGGCCCGGCACGAACCATAATGGCGGCCATAATTTGCCTGTAATGGGCCCTACACTATCGCGTTGTCAGCCCCACCAAAAATAAACTTCTTTCCGCGTAAATCTTTTCGGGCCAAGCGACGCGACGCGACGCCGAGATGGACCTCTTTAGCACTCCTTTATTTAACGATGTATGAAAGTTTTGTATTCGTCGCTGCGGTGGAGTTCAAGCTTAGGTCACTTTTGTTAGAAAAAGAATTATAGCCTGGACGACTATTTATAACATGAATATGAAATGAAGACATTGTTAATTATTATTACTTTTGCCACATTTATTTGAAACTATTATTACTTAAGACATGCACATATGTTTTATTGTTTTCGTGGTATTTCTACTTGTGAATTTTATTGCATTTTATTATACATTGTGTAATATTGCGAATTTCGTTATTATTATTATTTCAGTCTTCTAGGACATTCCTTAGGTATTGATTAATATTAATTAATATATTGTTATTATTTGTGTAGGTAGTGGAAAAACAATGTAATTTTTTTTGTACTAAAAATATATAAATTGGTGTGCTTGTAACTGTTTTGAACTGCTTTGCGTTTTGAACTGCTTTGCGTTTATGTGTGTGTTTAAACAATTCTACATTGATGTGGTTCTTACGGTTTGGTATCTCAAAAGGAGAAAAGGAACCCCCTGTAGGATCTCTTCGTCGTCCGTCGGTCTGTGTGTCTGCGTGTCTGTGTGTCTGTGTGTCTGTCTGACGAGTGGAGGTATCAAGTTAAAATAATATAAAACACTAAGGTCTATGGTCCTTTAAAGCTGTAAAAAATATGCTTCTACTCGTAAGTCAAAACAATTAGAAAATGCCACTTTCGTCAATTTTTTTTACTATAATATTTTCAATAATCATCATCATATTAGCTAATATATGTCCCCACTGAGGGGCTCGAGCCTACCCTGAATTAGAGCGATCGGGCCTTAGTCGACCACGCGGGCCCAGTGCAGGTTGGTCGACTTCACACACAACCTGCGTGTTTCTTCGCAGGCGTGTGCAGGTTTCCTCACGATGTTTTCCTTCACCGCAAGAGCGTCGGATAAGCATACATATGATATCTAAATTCGAAATCACATCGGTAAGTGGCGGGGTTCGAACTAGGACCTCCCTGACAGGAGGCGGCGGCCCTAGCCGTTACGCCGACAAAATTTGCGATAATAAATAATGTGAATGCGAGAATGTCGTAGTTTTTGCGTTCCGTATACGCACCTGGAGCTGGAGCTGGAGCTGGAGCTGGAGCTGGAGCTGGCGTACGAGTACCTGAGCCTCCGCTGTTCGTCCGTCTGTTACTACTTTGTGAACTGTGTTAGGTACACAGATGACATTTTTAAAGAGTGTGTTTTTCTGTTCCCGGTATACAAAATAAAGAAAATTAGAAAAAAGTGAAAAATAACACAACCACACTACAAACGTGTTTTTATATGAATTTATAGGTATTTTTGATTTATCTTAAAGATGCTAATACAAGCGCGAAACTTTGGAAATTTTAAATTAAAATAACAAATAATAATAACCGGCCAAGTGAGAGTACTCGCGCGAACAACTCCCAGCCGAATGAAAAATAATAATAATTCTGTTGCTCGCGTCGCGTGGGCGCGGGCGCGGGCGGCTAGTTCCTAATGAGTAGGTTCATTGTCGTAGTTTTGTCGCGGGGCGCGGGGCGCGGGGCGCGGGGCGCGGGGTGCGGGGGCGCGGTGGTGCGGGGTCCTCGGAGCGCGAGTCCGACTTGCACTTGTCCGTTTTTTTTTTAATTTCACACACAGTCATAGTGTTTCAAACTGAGATTTCCTGCGCTATGGGAAACAGAGACTCATGTACGCGTATATTTAAATTATAAGGATATTTGTATATTTTGATATTTGTAATGTCTCGAACTTCTCTCTGTTTTTCCTGTAAAATAAACATAATTTTTATCAGTCACATTTTTAAAGTTTTTTCTCCTCACAAACTTCGGAGATCAAGGTGCTATGGTATTTTTTAGAATATCGGTGTTTAAAATTAAGAGGTTTAAAAATGTTTTAGAATGAACTCCTTCATTTAATGGCCGTCATGTAGCCCGACCTCCCCTGTTTAAATTTGACCCTCTATTTCTGACCCTATTTTGAGGAAAATATAAAAACGTTTTTAAAGTAATTTTACTTTTAACTTGTTTGGGTTTATATATCAACAAAAATCTTGGCAAATTTTAACTTCGTTGTTTTATTGGTTACCGTATAAACTGAGATTTTTTTCCAAATTTCTCCCAAAGTTGGGGTGTGTCGACGTTGCGTTTCACAAAACAACCTTTTCATTTTGTTCCCGTTTAATGTTAATTTGAAACCTAAGTCGGAGCTTGAGGTGGTGTTAGTCAAGGGGCCCGGTAGCTAGAGCGGAGTTTGTCGCCAAAATTGTTGCTAAAATCAGTTTTTTCAAAGCCGACCACAGACAACTACCACTGGAGAATCCAAAATATTTCAAATACTTAAGTAAACTTTCGTCTCTGTTTTTTTAAAAATTGTACCTTATTTATTAACTGCTAGTTGCTATTCGCGGCTATGTCCACGTGTACTTCGAGGGTGCACGTTGCGCAATCCGCAAGCGGCTGGCGGGGCTTTGCTGTTATAAGCCTTCCCTGTCGTGCGCATAACAATTCGCCAAAGTTTTATCGTAATCGGTCGAGCTGTTTTCAAGTGTTGCGGTTAGTAATATATTTGGGGATTCATTTTTAGGGTTCCGTAGTCAACAAGGAACCCTTATAGTTTCGCCACGTCTGTCCGTCTGTCTGTCCGCGGCTTAGCTCAGAGACTATTAGTACTAAAAATCTGTAATTTGACATATGTATATACATATTAATCACGCCATCGACGAAGTTTAAAACAAACGAATCTTTAAAACAATTTTTCAATTCAGGTATCCGTTAGCGAAATATTAATGTTTTAATTGCGAATTATTGTTAGAGTCAAGTGTCCCCTCCCTCCCCCCCCCCCCCCCCCCCAACCAACAGTTAAATCGCTATTTCAGGACATCTAATAAAATAGCAAATAGTTTTAAAAATATACACTTACAAGCTTCTGCTCGCGGCATCGCTCGCGTGAAAATGGAAAACTGTCATTGAGGGTGAGTGGTGAGCGAGCCGCAAGCGGCTCGCGAGCATGGACATGAGTTTCCTCTAGATCCCTCAGGAACTACATCGGGGTATTCTGATTAGCAGTCTATGACACTTCCCACCCACTCAACAAACTCTATACAAAAAAGTCACTTCAATCCGTTCCTCTGGTGCGACGCCGACCTGCGCAAGCGTAGAAATGAGTTTTTCCTAGATCCCTCGGGAAGTATATCAGGATTGCTAAATAGTAAATTATATACTAGAATAAGAACCAAAAGAATCTATTTTCACTATGACTTCGCACCAAATCTCACCTCAATCGGACCCCTGGAAGTCGCTCTAACATGGATCGCAAGTTATGAACACTTAGGAATATTGCAAGAGAAATAAAGGCTTGTAATGATGTTCGATGGGTAGCTCTTCAGGTTTCAGTTCCAACGCGAGCTGTGTTGCACGTAACCACGAGCCGAGTATGCGCCGTGAAGCGGAGGCGCGGAGGCGTGGCGTCTGGACACTTTACGAGCTTCGCTATCTTAATTAATCGAGGCTGCCCGCGCTTTATTACCTGCCGCCCAGGGTTTACTTAGTCGTTCTCAGCATATTTTTAGCTATCGATCAGTTCCAAGATTCCGATTGCCTATTGTGAGCAACTTCCTAAGGTCTGATCGATTTGGATTTAGGCTCCTTGAAATTGTCTCAATGAACAGGTTAAAGATGATAATAATATATAGGGTGTAACAAAATTGGTGTAGGACTGGGGGTTGTACTCATATCTTTTTTATCAAGATTCAAGATATTTATTCAAAATAGGTGCAAATTACACTATTTCTGATAGTCATAAAATAGTATTCATTTCATTTGTAGAAAATAAAGAAAAAAACAATCATTAGTCAATAATGTCAAAATCCTATCCTTGATATAATACAAATTATGTCATTAGAACATGAAAACAATTTGACACGAGAAGTTATACATTAAAATCATTGAATGTCGTAAATGCTTTTTACAAGAGTAGGCCATTTCACACGGTCACGAGTATAACGCGAGAGTCCCCCATCGCTCCCATCAACCATGTTAAAGGGAAAGGAACGACCCGGCTCCCGATGCGCCACCATCCGCACGAACATTTAAGCGAGCATGCGCCACTCATGTCAATGCCAAGATAAAAATATTAATTAAAAGTAGTACTATTTATATCTGTCATGTCTTGTCGCTTCCACGTGAATTCTTAGATTGGTCATCATTTTATTACTTTTAAACATGATAAGTAGCGTTGATAGAAAAATACTGTCTACCCATACATTTTTCGCATTTAATATTCGGATGTCTTACAATAACCTTTTTTACAAAGAGTTCTTTTGGCACAATTTTTAAACTGTTCCTCTGTCAAATTTAAGACATCATCAGTTAATTTGTTATACATGAGTGAGCATTGTCCCACAAAGGACTTATTGATATTGCTAAGTGTGGTAATAAGTTACTTAAATTAAATAATTTTGTTTTTAATTTGAAGATTACGACTGTGCCGGTCATTATTCAGTGAAAAGAGTTGCAGATTTTTACTAACATTATATTTTCATAAACGTACTGACAGGGAAATCATTCCGAAGAAACTTTCCCCAAGGAACCCACATTAAATTCTTAAAAAAAAATTGACCCTCCATATAAAAATTCACAAAATCGTAGTGGCGACTGGCGACTGGCGACTAGTGCGTTTATTATTTTTTTATGAATTTCTAAAGGTATTCAAGTATTTGCGTCTGGTAGTCATCATTCATTATTAATCATCATTCATCATCATTAATGGAAGGTTCTACTCCTTAACGGTTAGGAGTTAGAGGATTATTATAACAGCTCATATACGTCCCCACCGATGGGGCTCGAGCCTACCCTGAATCAGGGCGATTAGGCCTTAGTCGACCACGCGGGCCCAGTGCGGGTTGGTCGACTTCACACACAACCTTCGAGTTTCTTCGCAGGCATGTGCAGGTTTCAGTTAGAGGATAATTCATTTAATATAATACGTAGATAAGTAGGTATACATATAGACCGATAGTTGTATACTTTCAGGTTATTCAGGTGAGCTGATGATGGAAGGTGTAACTCCTATGCCATAACTTGCTGCTACTGAGATGATGATAGAAGCCACATGACAGGACTCTGTATCAGTAAATGAAACACATGCATTATGATTTGATGATTTCTATTGGCGAGTAGGTGATTGGGTTTAACGTTGTTAGATAGATAACATTATCACTAAAAAAACGAAGTTTAAATAACTAAAAAACGACTTCAAAAAGAATATACTTAAAAGTATAAAAAAAAAAATTTCATACATATAAATACACGAAATTAACCAACCAGCACACAGCCGGCACCAACGTCAAAAAAAATTGAAGTCGCCTAGTTTGATTCGTATCTACCTTTGTTTTTATTATTGTTGGTTAATTTCGTGTATATTAAATAAAAATAAAAAATTTTATTTCATACCTCTGAATAATTTCTTTTTGAAGTCGGTTTTTAGTTTTTTTAACTTCGTTTTTTTAATAATCATGCAAAACGAATTAAAAGAATACTATCTTTTACGAATTAAAGATTAAGTGAAAGCGTGAACTTAAAATTGTTAAAATGGAGAAAGAACAGTATCGGTCTGTAATTAGATTCTTGTTTTTGGAAGGAAAAACATGTGATGAAATAAAAGTAAGAATGCAAGCGGATTACCATGAATGTGTTCCTTCTATGACAGCCGTCAGATATTGGTATAACGAGTTTAAGCGGGGGAGAACAACCGTCTTTGATGAGGATCGCCCAGGCCGGCCAATTGAGGTGACTACAGACGATATGGTTAAGAAAATTGAAAATATCGTTTTAGCCGACCGCCGAATTAAACTTCGAGAAATCGTTGATGGTGTAGTCGAGAGGGTACAACACATATTAGAAGAAAAATTGGGTATGAAGAAAGTATCGGCGAGGTAGGTGCCGCGTTTACTCACGGAGGAGCAAAAACGGAACCGACTGACTACTTCGGAGCAGTGTTTGGCCGTGTTCAAACGTAACCCGAAGGAGTTTCTGCGTCGTTTCGTAACCGTGGACGAAACGTGGGTTCACCACTACACCCCGGAAATGAAAGAACAGTCGAAGAAGTGGATTTTACCGGGTGAAGCTGCTCCAAAGAAAGCAAAAACCTTCCCATCGGCTGGAAAGGTCATGGCGACTGTTTTTTGGGATTCGCAGGGTATTATACATATTGACTACTTAGAAAAGGGGAAAACGATAACAGGGCAGTGCTATGCTAATTTATTGGATGAATTTGACGCCGTCTTAAAGGACAAACGACCCCATTTAAAAAAGAAAAAAGTACTGTTTCATCACGACAACGCCCCGGCTCATTCTTCCAGAGTTGTGACGGCTAAATTAGCACAGTTACGCTACGAACTATTGCCTCACCTCCTTTATTCTCCAGATTTGGCCCCATGCGATTTCTTTTTGTTTCCCAACCTAAAAAAATGGCTCGGTGGTAAGCGATTTGGATCAAATGACGAAGTCATTGCCACCACAGAGGCCTATTTTAATGACTTTCCAAAATCATACTTTTTGGATGGTTTATTGAAGCTTGAGTATAGGTGGAACAAATGTATAGAGTTAAAAGGTGACTACGTAGAAAAATAAATGCATATATACACAAAAAAAAAAGTATTTTTTTGCCATAAACGGGTACTTATCAAACAGCCCTCGTATGTTTATCAAGAAGTAAATTTGGTGATAAACTCTAAAAAATAGAACTGACAATCCATTATGATTCAGAAGATACAGCATTCTGCAGAAAGAACAAACAGATAGAAGGTGTTGTTGGCTTAGTATTTATGTTCCGTTGCTACGCAATTATCCTGAAAATGTGGTTGGGCCAAGCATATTTTTAGTGAAAACTCTAGCAGTGTGCTCGGGAAAAAAATTCTCGCTAAGCATGCTAGATGGCGTTCTAGTTCATGCTACTACCATTAGAGGGCGCTAATGTTCCGCGCGGCAAGAAATAAGATCCATCGTGAACAGATAGAGGACGCTGCTACGAACATTTTTAATAATATGTATTGTCCAGAAGTGTACTAGAGGGCGCAACGAAACGGCGTTCTAACCAAGGAGATTGTTACTAACTTACCTACTTAACCGCTTAATAGTTGTCCAGTAAGCGGTAAGAACGCCGATCAAAAAAATAAAAAATAAAATGAACTTAATTACTTAGATTAATAGTACCCACTTCAAGAGGCTTAGCTTTAGAATGAATAGACATAGACATTTTTCGTTATTATTTGTATTGGTTTTGAAAATCATTAAAAATTTAAACACGCTTTAAATACGTCCCAAAAGTTATGTGATTCTTTTACATTTGTTCAAGTATAATCTAAATAATTTTCGAAAAACCTTAAAACTTTTAGGTACAAGCTCAATCGGAAACCGGGAAGTGGGTCAAATTAAACTTGCAAGATTTCACCCGAACAAACATACATACATACATTGCAAGTTAAAATAAAAGCTTGTAAACTTGTAAATTTAAAAAAAAAACGACGGGTCGCACTCCGGGAGTGCCGGCAGAAGTGAAAACTTGAATATTAACGTCGTTGTGCATTTTTGATATTTTGGAATGGTTAGGGAATAATTTTGCACGAATTGCTTTGATTATCAGTATAAAAGTACTATCATTTATGTGGTAGAATACAATATTTATTTATTGTGCTATCGTACACAAACATGACAATTTATAATACATTAAAAAGTTTATATCTCAGAAAAATCAACAAAAAATCAACTCCATCCGTCTTACGAATTTTCGATCAGGTCACGTGTCCTGACGCGAGTTTAACATTTTTTACCCATTACAAAAAAAGTGCACAACGCCGCTAAAGAAGTTTTCACTTCAAAAAAACTGTAATTCAGAGATTGGCAACAGTGAAAACTCCATCTCTGTCTGATTGCATAGAAATAAAAGATACTTGCTTTATGACCGGTGCTCTCACCGGTCACGGAACACCCAGTGTGCGGTGACAATAATGGTAGATTGTTACCATGAATCTATGTACCGTACTTACGTACAGTACGGATCGAATTAGAAAATAAAAAAATCGCATCTATTTGTTATATTATGTTTGGCTATTTTGTAAATTAGGCTCTAAGCTTCCAAAATAAAAATAACGCTTGTCACAGAGTTCCAGTTTATTAGAGACTAAGTAAAGACGCCACACCATGACGCCATAAAAATAGAGTTGACAGTGACTGCTAGGTACCGAACTTTCATTGTTGGGAAACTTTTCAAAATTGGAATTCCGAAGTTGCGAGCGACGTGCGGGCTCACCGCGCCGCACCGCGCCGCTCACGCTCCATCTCTCAAAGGAAATTCGGCGGCGGCCATGTACTTACGCCGGAATTGAATTATCTACTGTGGCGTAGATTATTGCATTTACTCAGCGTGAAATTGATAAATACTGAAAACGGAAAACATTCAATTTGTCGTTTTTCGTGTTTTTGTACTCTAAAAGTATACTTTTAACTTGAGAATACGAGTAGCACGCAAATCCCAGATGCAAAGGACTCCGGCACCGTAAACAGATTGAATACCTCATTTTCAGGTACAATCTTAATTTTTTGCCTTGAAGTTATTATTATGTACAAACTTGGTTGCAACTTAATTGCTTTTTTAATCCGATACCGCGGCGCGGTGAGATAAAATGAATATTAACAAGAGGTGTCTAGGCGGGTAAGCTTTTAGTTTTTAAATCTGCAGCTTTGTTGGCCAGGGGAGACGAGTCTAAAGTTGCATTGTAGATCACGGCAACTGAATTAGCCACCGCGGAGTTGGCTGGCCCGATATCAGATTAGCGGCGCCCTGGATTCCGTTAGTGGCCGTCACACTGAACACATCAGATATCTATCCAATTATAGCCGTAACGTTCGATACGCATGCAGATTAGATATTCCGGCGTCATACACTTCGGACCGGTAAACACCTAGCGTGCACACTGTACGTGTCCGTGTACATATACGTGTACGTGTACATAGACGTGTACATATACGTGTACGTGTAAGTGTACATATTATACGTGTACGTGTACGTGCGTCTGGTATACAATTGAGCGACGGTAGGTACTAGCGATTAAATGGTCGATTGGGATAAAAATAGCTCTTTAAACAAAGCGGCTGGAAAAAGGTAGTTTTACAGTGGAAACAGCATGTTTAACCAACTTTAAGAAAGGAGGAGGTTCTATGTTCGACTGTATATATTTTTATGTGTGTCCACCGATTTTGCCGTCAATTAAAGACCCATTAAAAAACAAAAACAAACCGATTAAAATTAAAATTAATTTTTTAAAGAACATAAGAAAAGTACTATTTAAAGAGGTATGCTTTGCGTGCTACGCGTGCTACGCGTGCTACGTGCCTACGAGACGTAGCACTTAACTAACTTCGGTGCAACGCTCGCAAGTCGCAGTCATATTTTTATTTTCCAACTAGTTCGCCATGTCTGTCTGTCATCGGCATGTCACACACTTTTGTTCAAAGATTACAGCTTTATAGCTGAAATTTGATATGGTTATACAAATCCGTGACCTCTATAAAGTGATATTGAAAATCTGCAAAAAAATATACGGCGCCTCAACTACTATGTAAAGTGGAGGTGATTTTTTTGATCATTTCATCCTATGGTGTTTGGTTTTGTTGAAAAGTTAATTCAAAACTACTGAGCGTTAGCTAAGATATTTTTTCCGATAAATAATTCTTCTACTAAGTATTATGTTTTCAATTGGCGATTTTCGTTAGAGTTACCTACATATCCTTATCCTTCCAACTACACCACTATTACAGAAAATCTTAAAAGCATTGGAAATAGTAGGCATATAATTAATTCCAAAGGAAAATTATCACGGCCATGAGTAATAGTCGACCAATTTAAGATGTGCAGTTGGATTTGTAAAAAGTTCATAGATTTTAAAAAAAACCGGACTTGACGAGCATACGAGCGACGTTTCGTACAAATTTCAAGGTACACATTACAAATTATAAAAGTGCAAACTGTTAGGTACTACATACACCACAATTATTAGGTACCTACCAATACATATAAAAAAGAGAAACGTTTTTTTTACTTTACTTTACTCCTAAATCGAAAACTATAGATTATAAAAATATTTCAAAATCTGTTTAAGCTTGCGCCAATGAAGTTTCTTCATACGATAGTCCACATGTCACATGACACGGTTAACTCAATTCAAAAATTGGACCGCAGCCGTTCCTTGCATAATTGATTACGTACTTTAAAGAAAGACTATATTTTTTTATGATTTAATTACAAATGTACAGTTTTCAGATTTTCCGTAAATTTGTAGTGTAGGACGGCATTACTTGCCAAATTTCATAGTTCTACGTCAATGGGAAATATCCTATAAATTTTGATTCCCTTGAGAGTGTAGAAATATACGTTTTTTGCGGCATAAAGGGCCTTATCTTTTTTACGTTACCTTAGAAGTGTGATTTTTTTCAGAGCTTCAAGGGACTGTAGACCGGAGTATGGTTTTAATTTCAACTCAATACTTCCACGCATTCCCGAGGTAAAGGGTCTTGACAGACAGATGGACGGACGGCCAACATAGAGATCCTATAAGAGTTCCGTTTGTTCCTTTTCTACTGCACCCTAGTAAAAATGTCCTATACCAACTCTGCAGAAATAGTTTTGTTTTTTAACATAATGCACCTTTATTTTTGAAATGATGGAGCGTTCTATGCTCGGAGTTTCTCTGCGTGATCGAATCAGAAATGAGGTGATCCGTAGGAGAACTAAAGTTACCGCCATAGCTCTCAGACTTGCTGAACTTAAGTGGCAGTGTGCGGGTACATAGCTCGTAGAACCGATGACCGTTGGCAGTAAAAGTTAAAGTTAAAGTTCTCGAGTGGCGACCACATATCGGAAAACGTAGCGTAGGTAAGCCAGACTCAGTGGACCGATGATCGCGGGAAGCCGCTGGATGCGGGCAGCGCAGAACCGGTCGTCGTGGAAATACTTTGGAGGGGGGGGGGTCTTTGTCCAGCAAATGCCGTCGTTCGGCTAATATGATGATGATTATGATTTTTTTACAAGACTACGGAACGCAACATAGCTCGTGGTCCAACACGCACTTGGCCGCTCTTGTGGATGGGGTTTGAAATAGTTTATTGTAGGTATCACAGTTTGCTGTACATCATAAAGCGCAAATAAAAAATATCGACAAACTCGCGTAAGTGGCTATTCAAATGAGTTGACCTGCATTTAAACCTCAAGATCAAAATGTGATTATAAAATGTTCATAATTGGCAAAGCGAGGCCGACGGCGCGGCTCGAGCGGCGCGGGCGGCGCGGGCGGCGCGGGCGGCGCGGGCGGCGCGGGCGGTCTGGCTCTGACGGCTAGTTAGCTAGTTTGACAGGTGTAACGCAATACTCGCGCGGACTGGGCGGTGGCGGTGGCGGTGGCGGTGGAGGGTGATCTGCGACGTTCATTGGATCGAGTTCATCTCATCCCAACAAAACATAAATGTGAAATTGGGCCAAGTTCGATATAAAAAAATACAGCGATCTAAAGGGTATGTTCACGACGCCGTTCGACACCCGCAGGCCTAAACAAAGATACTGGGCAAGATTCAAGGTTCAAGGTATTTATTCAAAATAGGTGCAAATTACACTCTTTCTGATTAATAATAACATAATTAAATTTGTGAAAAATCAAAAAATAAACAATCATTAATTAAATAATAATGTCAAAATTAAATCCTAGAAATAAACCACATTATGTCATTAAAACATGAAAACAATATGACACGAAAAGTTATATACACAATTATTGAATGTAATTGAAACCTTTGACAAGAGTAGGCCAGTTCACACGGACAGCGCATGGGCTAACTACCACCACCTTGTCTAAGTCTTGTCGCCAAATAATTGGCTATCAGTAATTTCTACTGATTGTAGTAGAAACCTGGGCAACCAAGATTAGCTCTCAGAAACGCGCTTTCCCAAAGACCCAGGTACAGGTAGATCGATGTTTCGCCCCCAAAACCCCCATATAGCCAATTTTATCGATTCCGTTAAAGCCGTTTTCGTTTTATACAATCAACGAGAACAACAATTGGACTGAAACACAAGCTTAGCTTTGTAGTTTAGATAATGTTGTCCTATACATTATAGCATGAAATTTGACATGTAGTTTTCACACATAGCTAGTAGAATACTCGTAGATAGACGTTGGGACAGTCAAGAGTTGTGTGCAGAGATGGTGTTGAGGGATCTGCGGAGCACGAGCGACTCGCACTTGGCCGTATTTTTTATTACTTGCTTTTGTTTTTGTAATTTTCATGTCTGTATTCTAGAGTGCACGAGCCGCAAGTGGCTCCCGAGCGTGGTTTACTTTTTTCTTTTTTTACAGGTTATCAGGGATAGTGTAGCTTTCTATAAGTAATATATTTATTTTGATGGGTTGTTTAGATCCAGATATTGCCCCCTACATACAAACAAATATTATACGAGGAGGTAACGACAAATTCGGTACCGATAACGGAAATGGATAAACTTAGGTTGAGAGGATAAGTGGTTGCGTCATGTACCTATAGCGCCTTAAAAGTAGTTATCGTGGCCAAAAAAACGACGATGGAAATGGCTGAGTAAGATACAACATGAAAGTACTAGTTGTACTCATGACAATTATGCAAAAACTGACCAAATATTCGGTTGCGTTATGGAGCAACGCCCGTTAGAAGTAGGAATATCGAGAGACCAGGATCCCACCCCCGTGCCGGAGCACCAAAGTTGAAAATGGCGGATTGTAACTTTACTACTAACGGGCGTTGATCCATGACGCAACCGAATGTTTGATCAGTTTTTACATAGTTGTCATGAGTACTTTCATTTTATATCTTACTCAGCCATTTCCCTTGTCGTTTTTTTTTTGGTCACGATAAGTATAGTTTTTCAGGCGCTATAAGTACATAACACAACCACTTCGCGCAAGCAGACCAACATATTAAACATCAGAGGGTTGCCATTTCTCCTCTCAACCTAAGTTTATCAATTTCCGTTATCGTTACCAGATTGGCATGACCTCCTAGTCTATACATACCACTTTATAATGTAATCATCCGAAAATTCGACATCGAGATTTTGATGAAAATGTATTTTATGTGTATCACTTACAGACACCGAAAAATTCGTAGAGAAAAAAAAATGTGTGTGTAATTCATAATACATTTATTTGCTTTGTACAGGCTGTATTTAAAATGCAAGATAACATAGCACAAAAAATCTCCTGGTATAACTATTAAACTAGCATGCAGACATAAATAAGGTTTATACAGTTATAATTTTACTTGGCTACACTACATATGCAAGTCAATATGTATGTGTTTGTGTAATATCTCAGATTTACTGAGAAACTACTGGATTGATTTTGATGAAATGTTGAACCTGATGTTTAAAATTATTTTCCAGCGATAGGTTTTCTAGAATTTCCTTTTTAAAAATATTAAAAGACATGTTTTTTCAGAAATATCTTCATAAAGGTGTCTCAAATTTTTGACTTATGGTTCACTTATAAATAGTATCTAAAGTATAATATAGTATTTTCGGAAAACTGTAACAAAATTTTCCTGTCTTAAAAAAATATTTCAAATAGTTTTTCTTCAAATCCGTTAAGTAAGTCGATTAAATTTTCATCATCAAGAACACGTGTCGTATCAACTCGCATAATATTATTCTAGTAATATTTGGGAAACACTAAAAAAGGTACCTGACATAAATTAAACTTAATAAAAAAAGCTTTCTTAAAAAAGTGACCTTCTCTATTTGCGGGACAATTTGTTGTACAGACGATTTTATAAACTACGTAAAACTATGTTTCTAAAGTGATTTGACAAACTACTCGCCGATATTCGATCATGTTCTCTAATTAATTGACTCATTAAATTGATTAAAAACTACCAAGTGACTATTGGCTTTAAGATTACGCCGAGCTATACTATTAAATATAATTAATTTACGATGCTTTTACCTAGAATTCTAAGAACATGTAATGGCACCAGAACAGCTTTTAAAATTGACTCCAAACTAAATTACGTGTAATACCATTATTTTCGTCTTTTCGAGATCCAACTCGAGGAACTCTGACATTGATCAACCGAAGTTGCCGAAAGTGCTTCAACCTGATGTTCTCGTACCTTGGGACTCCGTCTCAGCCTCCTGCGGCTTTAGGGAAACGACTTCACATATTATCCATCTCAGTACGTCATAATTTTGAGCATTGGTAGTGTATCGTCGAAGTAAAGTTCTCTAAGTTTTTCCCAGTAAACTATTGTCATTTACTTAAAATAAATAAGATTAAAAATCCACATCTCGCCTATGCTTAGATAAAATGAACAGTTTAGTGACGCGTGGCGGCGGCGGGGCGGCGGGGCGGCGGGGCGGCGGCGGCGGCGGTGCCCTGCGAAGCCTTCACTTAGAGGTCGGTTTCACTTCTGTAATATTACGTACGTGCAGTCGAGACAGCGAACGCGTTGTAACTGTGAGAAGTTTAAAGCAAAATATGCATGTTTAATTTTGCTGTAAATATTGGTGTGGCAGCGCGCCACTCATATTTTACAGGCCCGTTCCACCCCACTGATTGGCACTCCACCGTGCGCACGAGTCACTCCTGAGTGTAAGGTGTTATTTCGCTTGTTTGAAGCCAGGGGCACGTGTTTACCCCAACGATAAAATTGCAAGATAAGAGGTGGCGTGGAATACATTATTTTTGTTAAAGTACACAGAGTCATTTTTAGCCTAAACAACGTTGCATAATGGATCTACAAAATTAAAACAATAAAAAACCCATCAAGTATAGATAGGTTTCGTTAGGACTAAAGAAACACGTTAAGAACAAATAATCGTTGTTTAAAATTGATCAAATTTGATTTAAATTTTTCTGTGCACAAATAAAGGTGCACTCAAGGAATTCTAGGTTTTTGTTATTCGACTTGTAATAAGAACTCGCCGAGT
Organism: Coleophora flavipennella; assembly: GCA_947284805.1. Lineage (NCBI taxonomy): Eukaryota > Metazoa > Arthropoda > Insecta > Lepidoptera > Coleophoridae > Coleophora > Coleophora flavipennella. The sequence goes on along the minus strand of OX369264.1, from coordinate 19,002,777 downwards.
GACGACCAGCTCGGTGCGACTTGCGAGATTAGTTCGATCGTGCAGGTTAACCGAGAAGCGCGGTCATCCCTGGATGGGTGTGATGGTGGTGGTATTTATCTCGATCGTATTTATCTCGACCGAATCCATCCTCCGCAAGCCACGTTAGGTCATTGGTGCCGGTTGATATCACTGGATGGAAGTCGTTAAGACGTCTCAGAGGCCTTATAGGCGGCTTGAGAATTTTTGACAGTGGGGTTTGCTACTAGTCCTACAACCTCCTCCAATCCAGACTCGGCCCAGTATGAAGAGTACGGCCTGGCCTTCCCGAGTTTGTGAGGCAAGCCGTGCTCCAGTTAACGAATGCCTCACTGGTACCGATGGTGGAGTGCAATCCAAAAACGACCCCGAAAACGTGCGGTGTGAGGTACGCTCTGCTTTAAAAGTCCAAATGCAAAGAAACTTTAATATAGAGCCTCAAAAATATACATATATTGAGGGTGAATATTGAGAGGAAACAGAAACAGTCGGCTGTGGAGGAAGCTGTATTTATTAACGCTGCGACACGGCCCAGTAAACAGGGAATCTACTTTATATTAAACCGAGCGGTCCATCAGACGGGCTATTAGCCCACGCCGGGGGGCTAGGAACTTTCGAGACGTAGACACGGCGTCTGGGCTTACTACGGTACCTGCAGTTAATTCCAGTATAAATAACTGACAGTAATAGTCGGTTCTTTTGTAGACTTTGGTCTTTGTAGCAGTAGGCAAGTGATTACACTGATTATACAGCGTAAGGATTTTTGCAGGTATAAACAGATTGTTAATTAAAATCTGTATCGCAACAAGTCTTAAAATGGTTAACCAAATATTAATATCGTGAAAGCTTTGTTTCATAAAAGAATAAATGCTAAGCAACGATTCTAGTAAACTCGTAACTCTGCGGGGTGTCGGCGGATCTCTAATGAAACCGCCTCTGTTTATTCTGCCGATACGAAATGAGAAATGAGTGCAGCAAACCTTAACAATTGTTGCGCGGCGGGCGCGGCTCGACATAGAACCAAGTTACTTTAATTTCACATTGCTTTTCAATGAATCTTCCACTTTAATGTGGAACACTTTGTTTACTTTAGTGAAAACTAAGGGATCGCGAAGAACAATTAAGTGCTTTACCGTTTTTGCTTTTGTTGATGTACCTACGTTTATTTCGAGAATATTAAAAATCATTTGAATGCGAGCACAATCTTATTGTTAATTGTAAATATAAGCAACGAGTCAGTTGAGGCACGACCCTTGTATCGCCTAAGTCAATAGTAGAAAATAACGTCGAAGTCCGCTCGACGTCGGCGGCGGCGGGGGCGCGCCGCGGCGCGGCACAATCCTATGGATTAGGCGCACAACACGCAGGCACACGCCGCCGCAAGATATTTATGTACGGTCACAAACCAAACAACTTGTAGGCTCTTTATTACAGTTGTTCTTTTCAGCTCACTACGTCGTTATCGTTCCGATAAAATATTTCCGATTCTTTGCTTAGGGTGAGGGGCTTATGTGCTGTCTCCCAACGTTTATATGGAATTAAAAAGGAAATACTCGGGTCTGGAATCAGCCTTACCTACACTAAATGTTAAGTGAGGGTGAAACTATTATTTTAGTACCTACTTTTTCTATTTCTTTTGATAAAAGATGCAAATTGAATTTGTTTGAGAACCAGTTTACCATTTCGTGTGCTCGAGCTCGTCCAAACACTAAAATAGGCTTCTGTTTGGCAACAGATGCGCTGACGAGATGGCATGAATGGTGCGAGGATGGAGCGCGCGGGGCGGCGCAGCAAAACCGGCTCGCTGAGCGGCCTGCCGGGCGGCGCGGGGAGCGCGGGGGGCGTGCGGCGCCAGCGCTCGCTCGAGTGGGCCGGCGACCGCTACAGCAGCAGCGACGACGACCGCCCCGCGCAACCACCGCTCGCCGACCGCGTGTTCGCCTCGCTCCTCGCCCAGGCTACTCAGCAGTTTGATGGTGAGTCAGGGACATACAGCCAGAGTGTGCAGCGCTAGTGCTCGCTCGAGTGGGCCCGCGACCGCTACAGCGGCAGCGACGACGACCGCCCCGCGCAACCACAGCTCGCCGACCGCGTGTTCGCCTCGCTCCTCGCCCAGGCTACTCAGCAGTTTGATGGTGAGTCAGGGACATACAGCCAGAGTGTGTAGCGCTAGTGCTCGCTCGAGTGGGCCCGCGACCGCTACAGCGGCAGCGACGACGACCGCCCCGCGCAACCACAGCTCGCCGACCGGGTGTTCGCCTCGCTCCTCGCCCAGGCTACTCAGCAGTTTGATGGTGAGTCAGGGACATACAGCCAGAGTGTGTAGCGCTAGTGCTCGCTCGAGTGGGCCCGCGACCGCTACAGCAGCAGCTACGACGACCGTCCCGCGCAACCACCGCTCGCCGACCGCGTGTTCGCCTCGCTCCTCGCCCAGGCTACTCAGCAGTTTTATGGTGAGTCAGGGACATATAGCCAGAGTGTGTAGCGCTAGTGCTCGCTCGAGTGGGCCCGCGACCGCTACAGCGGCAGCGACGACGACCGCCCCGCGCAACCACAGCTCGCCGACGGCGTGTTCGCCTCGCTCCTCGCCCAGGCTACTCAGCAGTTTGATGGTGAGTCAGGGACATACAGCCAGAGTGTGTAGCGCTAGTGCTCGCTCGAGTGGGCCCGCGACCGCTACAGCGGCAGTTACGACGACCGTCCCGCGCAACCACCGCTCGCCGACCGCGTGTTCGCCTCGCTCCTCGCCCAGGCTACTCAGCAGTTTGATGGTGAGTCAGGGACATACAGCCAGAGTGTGTAGCGCTAGTGCTCGCTCGAGTGGGCCCGCGACCGCTACAGCGGCAGCGACGACGACCGCCCCGCGCAACCACCGCTCGCCGACCGCGTGTTCGCCTCGCTCCTCGCCCAGGCTACTCAGCAGTTTGATGGTGAGTCAGGGACATACAGCCAGAGTGTGTAGCGCTAGTGCTCGCTCGAGTGGGCCCGCGACCGCTACAGCGGCAGCGACGACGACCGCCCCGCGCAACCACCGCTCGCCGACCGCGTGTTCGCCTCGCTCCTCGCCCAGGCTACTCAGCAGTTTGATGGTGAGTCAGGGTCATACAGCCAGAGTGTGTAGCGCTAGTGCTCGCTCGAGTGGGCCCGCGACCTCTACAGCGGCAGCGACGACGACCGCCCCGCGCAACCACCGCTCGCCGACCGCGTGTTCGCCTCGCTCCTCGCCCAGGCTACTCAGCAGTTTGATGGTGAGTCAGGGACATACAGCCAGAGTGTGTAGCGCTAGTGCTCGCTCGAGTGGGCCCGCGACCGCTACAGCGGCAGCGACGACGACCGCCCCGCGCAACAACTGCTCGCCGACCGGGTGTTCGCCTCGCTCCTCGCCCAGACTAATCAGCAGTTTGATGGTGAGTCAGGGACATACAGCCAGAGTGTGTAGCGCTAGTGCTCGCTCGAGTGGGCCCGCGACCGCTACAGCGGCAGCGACGACGACCGCCCCGCGCAACCACCGCTCGCCGACCGCGTGTTCGCCTCGCTCCTCGCCCAGGCTACTCAGCAGTTTGATAGTAAGTCAGGGAGAGTAATCGCTCGACTGGGCTACGGCAAACATCAATCACTAATTGCTCATCTCTCAGACTAAATAAGTTATCTCTTTTTAGTTCCCGGCACGTTCTCACTTTTCACGCACATTGAATTGAAGGAGCTTATCTTACCTCTATAATAAATATCCATAATTTTACCTCCGTCAAACATCAAAGGAGACCCACATTTTGGTAAACTAACCACTACAACTAACTCATTGTAGCTGGACATCAAATGGCGCGGTAATAATCAAAGGGGAACATTGGTTGGTAAAACTGACGGTGAGGTTGATGTCAGGCTTATCTGTGGGCTGGAGGTGACATTCCAACTGACGAGCGCCGCCCGCCCGCCCGCCCCGCGCTATTTTCCAGAGCGGAGCTCGTTAAAACCGGCAATATGTTTTGATGTGTGACGGGGAAGGATATAATTACATACTAAAGTGTATTCTAACATAATGAAGGACCAAAAAACCATGCAATTAGATCCGTAGACTTTGTTTGCTATACTATCTTTTTCAAAAAGGAGAAGCTTCCACTGGATGGTTTTGGCGACGTAGTTCCTTATAGCACATTGCATCCCAAATACTTAGCATATGATAGCTAGGCTGAACAAGTGTCCGACATCAACACTTTTGCTTTTATCTTTTTAAACGACTTCAGAAAAAAGGGGGAGGTTTCTCAATTCGACCGTGTATATATATATGTTTATGTTTATTCGCGGCTAACTTCGTTGTTTATGAACCGATGTTGATGTTTTTTTTTTGGAAAGGAGATATCTCAAAGGTGGTACCATTATAAGGAAACCAGGATCTGATGATGGCATCCCAGAGAAATCGAGAGGAACCTTCAAAAATCGTAGTGGCGACTAGTGCGTTTGAAGTCGCTTTTTTTGTGTTTAAAATCATGTGGAAGACGCTGTCATTGGGTACCCTAGAGATAGACTATTCAGCCACGCGGTGGCCTAGCGGTCGAACGCTCTGCCTGTATCTGGAGAGGTTCGGGTCCAGCTTTTAGTGATGGCGAAATGTTTTAGAACTCATTCGATTCGATGAACGTGTTCTACGTCACCCGGCGGGCATTACGACGTGGATATCATTTACTTTCGAGGGCTTCGTATGGCTAAACCATAGCAAATAGAAATATAATAATTATACCGACTTAATAAAAATAATTATTTAATTAAAGAAAAATCGTAATATGATCCATTTAGCGACAATACAAAAATATATATAAAGTCTTAGACCGCGCAAGTGACCTCTGAAAATTCTGTGCCGCCGCCAAATAATTTGAAGAGAACCGCCGCGGCCGTTACTCGGGAACTAGTGATCGAATTAATGAAAAGAATAGCCCGACTTCTATGCAACGCCTTTTTAGTGCGACTTTTAACGGTCTTGTGATGGCATAAAAAAAGTCTATAAAAAAAATTAAATATGTCTGTGTTTTGTGTGTGAGGGTGTGTGTGTGTATGTGTGGGAGGAAGGGAGTGTGTTTGTATGCTTGTGCGTCCGTCCTGTGCTCTACTGGACGGATTTAGGTTAGTTAGAGCAATATTATTTTACAATTCCAGCCGTTTTTAGGGTTCCGTAGTACAACAAGGAACCCTTATAGTTTCGGCATGTCTGTCTGTCCGTCTGTCCGTCTGTCCGCTACCTAGCTCCTACACTGTAGTTAAGAGCTGAAATTTGGCAAAGATATATATAAAAGTTGTCACACACGGGCGCTATACTATACGATATCTTTAACGTAACAGATATCTTACAATATTGCTCTTTATAGAAATCAATGAGAGTACACATACCGGGCATATAATAATAAATTTCATTGCCGTCTATCGGTATATTGTTAACACTGATGTTTGGCGGCAAGACTTAGATAAGATGGTGGTAGCTAGCCAGGCGGGCTATGAAAATGCCCTACCACCAATCAAACCGAGTCTTACAAAGTTGACCCCGCCGGGAATCGAACCCACGGCCTCCTGGTGTGAAGCGAATGGACTAACCATCAAAAAATAAAAATAAAATACAAAAATTGATTATTTGGTAACGATAGTTTGTACATGATATTTTGTACCATCACGCTACGAATAATGTTACGGAACCCTTTGTGCGTGAGTCCGACTCGCACTTGGCCGGTTTTTTTTAAATTTTATTTTATATGACGTTCAATATTAAAATAAGTAGAAACTTTAGCAAATCTTCTAAAATATTTATTTGGTAAGAAGCTACTTTAGTTGACAACGTTTTAACGTCAAAGAAACTAACAAGTGAATGATACGAAATCCCTAATTGCACTGCTTGAAGTTTGACTTATGTTATGTGCAACACGAGAGCTGCTGCGCGGCGGGCTAGCGGGCGAGCGGGCTAGCGGGCGAGCGGGCTAGCGGGCGAGCGGGCTAGCGGGCGAGCGGGCTAGCGGGCGAGCGGGCTAGCGGGCGAGCGGGCGAGCGGGCTAGCGGGTGAGCGGGCTAGCGGACTGGCGGGCGAGCGGGCTAGCGGGCTAGCGGGCTGCAGCCTCCGTGTAGCGGGATCAACTTAGAATTTGTTATTCACTGAGTGACACGGTCTAAGGTCCGCCTGAGCCGTAACAAGTGGCATCATTAGTCGGGCCCTGAGGGGGCAGTCCCAGGGCACGGGGGAAGATCTCGGCAATGGATAGGGGAGCGCCCTGCGGACCCTGCGGTGAGCTTATGAGGAAACTTTACACGTAAACATAACGCGGCCCGCGCCCCCCGGCCTTCCGTTACGCCAACTAAGAGTTGATGAAGTCATAGAGGCCATTGCATAATAATTTTCCGCTTCTTCAAAATATCCTGACATTATATTTTGAAGAAAAAAAATGGCCAAGTGCGTGTCGAACCACGTTTAAAGTAGAGTTCATGTATTTTTTATAAGCAAGCTATTTTTGCAATTGGTAAAGAACATTTTGTATGGAAAATCCTTCTACCATAAATAGTTAACATCTATTAATATTTCACAAATCCAACTGCATAACTTAAGTTGGTCGAATATTATTCCTAAGTTAAGAAATTCTACTTGTTGGTGATAATTTTATTTTTGAAATATGACCTTACTATTTCCAAACTTTTCTGATTTACAACACACTGGCTATTACCCGTGGCTTCACCCGCGTGTACGTCGTTTTTACTCACGATGGACGGAACGAAGGCGTATATGCGTTTGGGCTTATAGTGTTTGTTTTTGTGTATGTGACATACATACAATTTTCCTCGAAAACTACTGGCTCTATTTCGTTGCGGCTTTTTGTATTTAAAAGGTATAATTTCAAAGCAGGTGTTAAGATAGGTTTTATGCCGGTTGAACACGAGTTTAGGGTACCTCCCCTAATTTTAAAGAAGGTGGGATTTGTTTGCGGTGCGGGGGTATTCTTAAATAGGTATTTCAAAAGTCCCACCAGCTTAACCGCTATTTCAGGTCATCTGAAAAAAATTCAAAAATAGAACATATAATCACTTTTAAAGAAAAACTATTAAGTCTATTAAGGGCCATTCCATACAAACGTAGTTCCGCTTGATACAAAAACTACATTCTAGATTGATTCCAAACTTTGCAAATATATTGAGGAGACACATATCGATGTTTGTAATTAGTTTTCGATGTACAAATATAAAACGGGAAAAAATAAGAGCAGTTTCAAACTTTCAGTACAAAACTAATTTAAGCCTTCGTTTAGTTACGTTAAAATTTACTACGATGAAAACCAATTACAAACATCGATATGTGTCTACTGAATATATTTACAAAGTTTGGATTCAATCCGGCATGCAGTTTTTGTATTAAAGCAGAACTACGTTTGTATGGAAACTCGAGCCTCCTGGAGACTCTTAAGTAGGCTTTTTTAGTTTAGGAGTAATGGTCGACCAACGTAAGATGTACATTTGGATTTGTAAAAAGTTCATAGATTTTCCGTATAAAATGTTCTATTATCAACGGCAAATATAATTTTGTTTTTTAAAGTACACATTTAATTTTTAATAAGACTACGGAACCCTACTTTGCGCGATTCCGACTCGCACTTTAAATATTTACTGTATAGGGTTCATTCCAGAGCAGGTTCCTAGACACGTTTTACAGCTTAAAAACATAAGGGGGCACAGCAGCTCAATAAAAAAATCATAAAGAATGTAGGTATAGGTTTGTAATGACAACAAAACCTTTGAGATAATTTAGTTTAAGGCTTTGAATGAAAAGGAGGACTTTCTTAACATTCCTAGTCTCTAAAAAATTAAAAATAAAAACAAAGTTAAAAAAACACGCCGGACGTTAATCCTCAACCAGGCTAGGTTTTTGGAGGTTTTTTACCAGGTTTTGGTAAATAATCTCCCACAAACTGTCAAAATAGCCACAATATAAATATTACCTAAGGTCACACGAAAAAAAAACAAGGAACGGAGCGCAAATTTCACTTTAACAGCCATTTTTCTGTGTTCGTCCGTCAAACGGTTAATAGTTAAGTCTTAAGCTGTTATGGCGAATCGGAGAAAGGTAAGTCGTACATTTTTTTATATGTTGTAGAGTTTGAGTTTTTCTAGTGATATGTGCATAAATTATACGTAAATACTCGACAAATGTCGATACAACAAAATAAAACCTGTGGGAAACTATGACCTTAGCCTGTGAACACCTAATCATTGTGGGAGTTATGTCTATCGCCCGGTTGATTGAAATCTTTATTTTGTACTAGCTTTTTGCCGAAGATTTTATTTTTGGTTTGCTCACGGTCATTTTAAATTAAGACTAAAGAAAAAATTATGTTTTATTTCATCAACATTTAAAGTGATAATTTGGACTTTTTTTTTGTATAATAGACTCGATTGAAAACTACTTTCTAAAAAACACGTCAAACAGTCCACTAAATATGCCAACAAAAAGACAAACATTCTTGTTTGATTTTAATATACAGATATAAAAGTCAACGTCTAGACAGGCAAAGGGGTTACGTTTTTTCACATGTATTTTTTAAGGCTTTTAGCTAATTTTTAAATAATATTCATAAAATCTCAAACTTAACGTAACTTAACTCATAAAAATCTAAAAGAAATCAATATGACTATAGGATTTGTCCGAGGCCTGGTGAAGGGTTATGACGTAGGTAATCAAAAAAGGATTAAATATTTTTTCAAGGTAAATAAAGAAATAGAATCAATATTTAATAAAAAATAAAATAAAAATATATAATATATATTAATATATATTTAATATTAAATATTTTAGAGGGAAATAAGAATCCAAAGATTAATTTTAAGAAATCAAGAAAATTTATCGGGGGCTGTCGATGCAATCGCGAAATTTCGCTTAAAATATAGATATTTGAGCTAATCAAAAACTCTATTAATTTACATACTAAATTAGTCAAAGTAATTAAAATTGCGTATATTCAATTTAATTTGGACAATGGCAGCCTAAACCTAGCTTTATTCTTTGCTACTAAGTCTAATATGTTTACTGTTGATTTGTGTACGCCCCATTACGACAGACATTGAAAGGTTCGCGAGGAAGTATGCACAGCGCGGCTGTACGATTTTATATTACAAGCTTTTATTTACCTTGCCGAGTTAGTTCAATTGGGTCAAATAGCCTAATTAGAACCACTGATGTAATTGAGCTGAAATTTTACATACACGTTTAGTCTGGATGACAATGCATGGTTAGCTAAGTGACGTCATCCCAAATTCAATATGGCGGACTCCCAAACATGGCGGACCAGTTATTTTTTATACACCCACATATCCCATATGTAATCACATATATCACATAAAAGGGTTTGCTGAGAAAATACGAAATAATTGAAATTATTTCCCAATAAACGCTTGTACCTAAAAGATTTTAAGTTTTTCGAAAACGATTTTGAAGTGAGTTGAAAATGGGCAAAAGGTATTTGGTAAAACCGCGACTCCCTGCTGAGCGTGGCGCGACGTCGCCGTCGCAACCTCGGGGCGAACAGGAGACATTTGGAAAATAAATCAAGTGAAAGTGGATCAGCAATATTGCGCGAATCGTTCAATTCGTTGTAGGAACTGGTAACAAACAGCCCAATATTGAATGTCAACGAGCTAACGCCCGCGCCGGAGTGAAGGATCTTGTTTCTACTTTATTAAATGCTTAAATAATATTATTGGGAGCTCAAGCTTCTTTCGTTACTTTCTCTCATTTTCGTAGACAGAAGAAACTTTTTTTTTATTAAAATTTATAATTGCTCACCTTTTTATTTTTTTATAACCAGTCAGGTGAAAATAATACAATCAAAAAAGTTTGATCACAAATTTATTCTAACAAAATGTGTAGAAACTTTTTCCTCGACCTAATATTATAAAAGGTATACTTTGGTGAATTTGGCGAATCACCTGATCGATTTTTATTTAAAGTTTGAAGATTTGAAGACATTTTTTTGCGATTTTAACAAAGTTGTAGATCAAAAGCTGTCCAGTTTTATGAGTCTCAAAAATGTGGTACTTTTTACCTAACATTTTGTATTTTTAGCGAAATCTCTTAGGTTTAGCGGTTTGCATCTAAATCCAAAATATATGAGGGCTTAATAAATAATGAAAAAGTACTTTTTGTAAAAAAAACCCAACTTTAACTGAAAATCAATAATACTTCTAGAATTTTGTATAAAATTTATGGAGTTTTATAAAATTCTACATTTTAATGGGTTAAATAAATAATTTCTAATTAGAAATAAGTAATACCTATTGTAATATTTAATGTTCTACCTGTTATGTAATCTTTTTTGTACGCAATAAACTGTTAAATAAATACATAAATGAAATAAAAAGCACTTCTTGCAAGAAAATCAACTATAACTGAAAATTAAATAATGCTTCTAGAATTTTGTATAAAATTTATGAAATTTTATCAAATTATATGTCTTAAAGGCCTATTACTAAGAGCTAATTATTGTCTGATAACAATTGAAAACATTTAACAAGTTAATATAAAACCAACCGACTTTAATAAAAACAAACTAAATTTTAATATATTTTAATATTTTGTGTTTTATTTTTTTCAATTGCTAAATAATACTAAACTTATTTAAATTCAATTTAAATAGAATTATCCTGAATACATAATCTATCAAATAAAACAAAAATCTTTAAATCTTTAAAATCGCGCGAAGATATCGCGTAACACACCTTCGAACCAAATATAATGGACCGGCCCTATCCATAACTTAAGCTCATAAAAATGAGTCAAGTACAACTACACGCAAACACACACTCATACCGTTATAGTCTATTGAGTCTCGTTCAAATATAGAAAACTAGCTTTTCACCACTGCTTTGCCCGCGTAGACATAGTTTTTATGACTGTATAAGTATAGCTGTTGCCAGTGATTTAATAAATCTCTTGGTTTACACTTTATTTCTAATAACTTGTGGTAAGTTATCTTGGGAAATAGATGTACGTTGGGCATTCTAATACGTTTTGAATATACTCGACACGCCTAATTGAAGGAAAACCAATTGGCTATTTTGATTTCTTTGAAAACCCCCCGATTTTCCGGAAATAAAAGTATATTTTCGTAAGTATAGTCAGATTTTCACATATTAAATACACATAATCTAACAGTAAAAGTTTCAATTAAATACATACGACCATTGTATAGATATAAATTTGATTTTCAGGGATTGAAAATATGACGTCACGTAATGTACCCTTTGTTTATCACAACAATTCGTTGCTCCGTTGCGTTGTTAAAGAAATCAGAAACTGTATCAGCTTCCTTCTTGCCTTTCGTCAAGATTGGTATAGGCGTTGAAGCGTAATAAGGTAACAAACAAACTAACAAACACATTTACAAAATTAAAATATTAGTAAGGATGACGGAGATAGATAGACGTACTCGTAATATAGCACAAATGAGATAAAAATGATTACTTACTTCCACCTTCAACCGATTTGGGGAATACTAAACGACTAAGACGAGATGAGCGAAATCGCTCATTCTGTAGGCATCAAAACCACTATTTGCGTAGGCCGGTCCATAACTGTTATATTGGTAGAAGTAACACACATACAAAAAATATATTGAAGTCGTTTGAAAATGTTTGAACTCTCGGCATATTGAGAATAATAAAAGAAACACCCGAAACACTATTTAATTTTCCAAATTAATTTTAAAATATGAGCAGTAAAGGGTGTTAAAGTTTAGCAGTTTACGAACTAAAGTAAAAAAATGTAAAAAGTGTTAAGTTTATGCAGGAAGTTTGAAATAGAACAAACAACAAGTTGCCGGGCGGACTTGTTTCATACGGACGACGTCACGAGCAGTAGCTAGTGTCGTATATTAATCTTAAATCCCATCATTTCTCAACAATTTTTTCATTTTCTTTCACATTTTGTATTGTATTATATATTGTGGAAAATGTTTTATTACGATTGTGATCAGTCAAGCGCAAGGTATTTTTATTGATAACGTTCTATTGAATTTGTATTTAATAGGATAAAAAATTTCAAGATTATCGAATGAATCAAACCATAAAACGAGAGTTATCTATAATATAATAAAACTGTAACGGGGCCGAGTCTGTAAATGAAATATTTTTGGAAAATAATAACTGTGGTGGACATTACTAACGATACAGAGGCCAAAACAACAACTTTTGGAATTTTTGTCTGTCTGTCTGTCTGTCTGTCTGTATGTTCGCGCATCACGCAAAAACTACCAGGCCGATTTTGATGAAATTTTGTATGGTGGTTCCTTATAGCCCGGGTTAACATATAGGATACTTTTTATCCCAGAAAATTCAAGAGTTCCCGTGGGAAAATCAAAAGTATTCATTTATAGAGTGGCTCACCACGCAAATGTGGCTTGACCTATTACAATCAAATTTTACACGTTGATACCCTTAGCGCGAACTAAAACTGGGACATTGTGAATCCCAAAAAAATTAGGGTTCCTACAGGAATGCAAAAAATTGTATTTTTTAGAATGACTCAGCGTAAGAATATGAAACCTTTACATTGGGATGGGGTGTTTTGACCATCATTGAATAGTCGGGTATTCTTTATCCCGGAAAACTAAAGAGGTCCCGTGGGAAATTATCTATCGATACATACAATAATAACAATAGAGTACTTTTTTCTATATATTAGCTACACATACCAAACATTATAATCATAGTAGCAGAATGTCAATAGATGGCACTGCAGGGATAATAAAACGCGCTTAAGTTGTATTAAAACATTAAAATATTATTTTATACTTTTGAGTGGATTTCTTTTATGTATTTTTCAGCATCCGCTACTTTAAACTCTGGAACTATGGTACGTAGCGATGTGTTTCATAGACGAACAAAGAGGTATTTTTTTTACAGATTCCAATCGAGTAAAAAAATAAAAACACATAAATCGAGTTTAACATCTTTTATCAGGAGGCATAGATATGGGAACTCTTCTGACGGCGACTATTTGCGTGTGGCAGTTGCTCTCCGCCTGCAATATCAATATCTGTCAATGTATTTGCGGGTTCTCGGTGGAGGCAATTGGCCATCACTCACTAAGTTGCAGTCGTGTTTGTGAAGGTTACCACGTCACCAATTCCTTAATGACCTCACTCGGAGGGCACTGATCTCGGCCAGATGGAATATTTCATCTTTGATGCAGCCGCCGGCCGGGCTTTAGTCGATCTGATGGCAAAAGGCCGGAGGGTTTAAACAGGTGCTATGGCAGAGAGGAACGTGTTTGCTTTGGGACGCCACTTTTTCTGCCTCACTCCTCACCCATATGGTACTGCTGCTCAATTTGCGGCGAGAAAGAAGCATAATAAGTACTCGGTATTAGAGGCAAATTACTGCTTTGTGCCGTTGGTCTGTGAGACAACCGGCTGCTGAACCCTCAGAGGCCTTTGCCTTCACAAAGGAGATTGGCCGTCGCCTTCGAGAGAGGAGATGTGACATGAGGTCCTACCTGCTGCTAAGGTTGTCTATTGCCATCCAGCGCGGCAACGAGAAGTGCGTTATGGGCTCCTTTGGAGTTGATACTTCGGTTTTTTTTACTTGATTGATATAATGATTTGAATTAGTGTTTTGATAGTATAGGTATATGTTTTATTTCATCATATCAATTTATATACGTCCCCACCAAGAGGTTCGACCTGCCCTGAGTTAGGGCGATCAGGCCTTAGACGATCACGCGGGCCCATTGCGGGTTGATTGACTTCACACATAAGCTTTTTCGCAGGCGTGTGCAGGTTTCCCTTAGGATGTTTTTCTCACCCTAAGAGCGTCGGATAAACGTACATACCAGTACGAAATCGATATTCGTATAGATATTGGTAAGTGGCAGGATTCGAACCACGGCCTTCCGGACAGGAGGTAGTGGCCCTAACCGTTCTGCCACCGACGCTCTATATGTTATTTAAGATTTAGAAATCCTTACTTAATATTATAAATGTGAAAATGTGTTTGTTTGTTACCTATTCACACCTCAACATCTCTACCAATCTTGATGAAATTTGGCATGTAGGTAGCCTGTATCACTGGGAATGAAATAGTCTACTTTTTATCTTTTTTTTTTTTATTTACAATTGGTAAACCCTTGACAACATCTCACCTGGTGGTAAGTGACGATGTTGCCGAAGATGGAAGCGGGCTTACCAAGATTCCCCAACGCAATGGGGAAACTGGCTATCTTATCTTCATGCCGGAACACACCGATGATATCAACATTGATATTTGGCGGCAAGACTTAGATAAGATGGTGGTAGCTAGCCAGGCGGGCTTAGAAAATACCCTACCACCAACCAAACCGAGTCTTACAATTGACCCCGCCGGGAATCGAACCCGCGACCTCCTGTGTAAAGCCAGTGAACTTTGCCTCTGAGCTACGGAGGCGGTAAATCTGTGGAAATTATCATGGCCCGATGCAGTTCCTGAGGAAAATAAAACAATACTCTTTGTTCCGTAACGAAAAAATGGGTTGGTGTGATTTTTAGCACAGAGATGAGGTGGAAAGTGATATAATTTACAAATAAGTATATCCTGACATAGTTCCCGAGGGATCTGGGGACAACTGTTTTCTACGCTCGCGCACGTCGGTGGCGTCGCAACGGAGCAACGGATTAAAGTGATTTTTCGTATAGAATTTGTTGAGGGGGTGGGAAGTGACAAAGACTGCTAATGCGAATAGTCCGATGCAGTTCCTGAGGTACCGGGAGAAAACTCATGTCCACGCTTGAGAGCTGATTGCGGCTCGCGCACCACTCACCCTCAAAAAGAGTCATAAATCCACGCGGGCGAAGCCGCGGGCAAAATCTAGTATATAATATATGAATGTGTAGGTACACATGTGAAGGCGCTGCCTAGGCAGCTTGCACGCTCGCCGGCCGAGCCGCGCCTGAGTACCGTCAGTCGCTCTCCATACTGTTATGGTAAAAGAAAATAGATTTTTACCAGTAACAAAAAACATTTATATTTTCAAAAATAAGATACACTGGGTCTGGTCAGTCCATTATTACGATATCCTTGGAAGCGCAGACTGGCACTCCCCTTGCGTCTTGGCGCAGTATCAAGTCCCAAAGGCGGTTAGGTCTTCAGAAATGAGTACAACAATGATTGAGCCAAGAGATTGATCTTATTCTTGATCTGTTCCTTGATCTTCTCCTTAATCCTTTTCTTGATCTTATCCTTGATATTATCCTTGATCCTGGAATCAACAACCGCGTATTAGGGCGCGGAAGATTCCACAGAGGAAGAAGGTCGCCCGCCACAATGTTTAGCGCAATCAAAGGAGATAGGTACCCAATATTGAGTGTGGCGGTATTACTTTATTATACTAAATTCAGAGGCGGCGTAACAAATATTTACAAAATACTAACTAGGAAAGACGTAAGTTTTTATTTATATTTATTATTTCATTTCTGAAGACCTAACTGCCGCCTTTGGGACTCGATACTGCGCCAAGACGTCAGCGGAGTGCCAGTCTGCGCTTCCAAGGATATCGTAATAACGGACTGACAAGACCCAGTGTTTCTTATTTTTTGAAAATATACTTTTATCTACACTCATGTCGTAAATCCTTTATTTACTTATCAGAAACGCTAAGCAAATGATATACCTTTCGATGGAGCCGTGACTAAGGATCCATACAAATTTCATTTCGTTATCGCAAAGTTGTAACAAAATGAAGTTTTTTTTTTTAATTTTTACGCAGATGCTTGCTATTTGAGCACACTAGCGTGTTTCGGAACGCAACCTTGGCGGCGCGCATGCGCGGTGCGATATTACTGCAAATTTATTTTCGCGCCATTAACGTTTGTATTTTTCCTTATGCAGTTTGTATATAAACAATGATTACTTTATTTTGTCTTTAATTTAAATTTGTTGTATGAGTGTAGATAAACTATTGTATGCAACTGTACATAATTAGTATTTAACACTCGTGTATACTTTTATGAAACTCGCTGCGCTCGTTTCATAAACCACACTCGTGTTAAATACCCCTCATTATGCAACAGTTGCATAAATAGCTATTTTTGTTACTGGTAAAAATCTCTTTTCTTTTACCATAACAAGTGGCCCCGTTAGCTCACCCTGAATACTCTGAACTTTGTTTTGTGTGTGTGTGTGTGTGTCAATAAACTCACCAAACTAAGGACGTATTTCTTCACGTACACTGCACCACGTACCACATGGCAGCATTCTGGGATCAATACTCTTTTTTATATACATTAGTGACATTGCAAACTCTTCTTCAACTAAAACAGATATAATATGCTATGCTGACGATACCGCACAAATTTTTTGAGAATCTTCCTACCAGGCTGTCATCCATAAGGTTGAGTTTGGTATGTCTAGAGTTATGGAATAATTGAACTCTAATCTATTAACCCTAATTTTATCTAACACAAACTTCGTGTATTTTCATAAAACAAATGCCTCTTCTCCCCACGATCTTATTAGCATTAGCATACTTATGACACATGCAAGCGGTAAAATTTTAACTATGACTGTATCAATAGAAAGAATACTTTAAAATATTTGGCCTTAATACTGGATGAAAAACTTAGATTTAGGAACCAGGGCCTATGCCGATATGGCCTAGGGCTATCCCTTGCGAATAGAGTCAAGAAGTCATATACGTCATGAAACTCCTACGCGAAGCGATTGACGGCAAGATCTTAGAAACAGTTAATTTGACCCTGTTCCGATCTCTTATCAATTACTGTATTCTGGCATGGGGAAGAATTAGTAAAACCACTCTCATTGTTGCTGAGAGAGCTCAAAGAGCCGTTCTTAAGGTTGCTCTAAAAATTCTTGCAGATACCCCACTATATCTCTCTACAAGGAAGCAGAGGTTCTCACTGTGCGGAAGCTGTTTGTTTTGAGGTCAGTTACATTCACACATACACACACACACACACCGACACAGTAATCTGTTATCTGTTCTTTGTTTCTATTATTTGTCTTTACTCCTTTTGTTCTCATCCACTTCTTGAAATAATTACTTAGTTTCCGATAAGTTGCTTAACCGCCACCTGTTATAGTATCCTGGATAGTTTTTAAGTAGTGTCCTGGGTTTTGGGTGAATTGTCTTATTTGAGAATCAAGTATATCTATACCCAGTAGAGGTGAGATAGACATTGAAGAGCATCGAAAAGGCCAATCACAAGATAGATACAGTCTCAGGCACTTAGTCTTAGGGACTTCTAAAGCCTTAGACACTTTCTCTAAGAAATTGTCAACAAATGAGATAACAGTACCTAGCTTATATAGGGGCTGCAGCTTAATTTTTGCTATTAGTTCAGTTTCATTGATCCTATATTCATTGCGTAATTTTAATTATAACTATTGTTCATATATTGCATCCTGTTTTTAAACAGAAATGTCTTGGTATTCCGAACTAGAGGATGGCAACCCTAGCCTAGCTTAGTGTGGGGTCAGAGTTAACCTGTTTTATACAATAAGCCAACTATAAGTTTTTAAATGAGTAATAAGTTTGTCAGTTTATTAAAGTCCGCTTTTAATATACACTGCATTGCAAAGAAAACAGGTCGGTTATAAAAAATGCGATATCTTTTAAAATATTTGAGCAATGCTTTTAAAATTAAAACTAAATTAAAATTGATTTCATTACGCATAAATGAAAGAGTAAAACCTTTTTATTTCTTTTAGGTGATTGTATTAAAACCCATAAATAAAAATAAAAGTTAAAAAAAATAAAACCCGACTACCAAAAATCTTGACTAAAAAGTATGAAATAAGAATTTTCCGCCTGAAATCATTGCCTTTTTTCCCTTCATCTGGAGTAATAGCCGTGGTCGCCAGCTATAGTGATCTAAGTATGAAACAATACTTTTCCCGCCTGAAATCATAACCTTTATTTTTCCCTTCATCTGGGGTAATAGCCGTGATCGCAAGCTATAATGATCTAAGTATGAAACAAGGCTTTTCCGCCTGAAATTATAGCCCTTATTTTTCCCTTCATCTGGGGCAATAGCCGTGGTCGCAAGCTATAATAATCTAAGTATGAAACAAGACTCTTCCGTCTGAAATCATAGCCTTGGTCGCAAGCCATAATAATAGGTACGTATGATAAAAATGTTGATTAAAATAGGGCTTGCGGATACGCTCGCGCCGCCTCGCTGCCCACGTGTAGTGTTGTTTGATGATCGGTAATACTCGAAAATTCTCACGTGTAGTGTCGTTTGGTGATCGGTAATACTCGGAAATTATCAGCCGCTTCGGCCGAGTGGGGCCGATCCGCTCCGCCTCGCTGCTCACGTGTAGTGTCGTTTGGTGATCGGTAATACTCGGGAATTCTCAGCCGCTTCGGCCGAGTGGGGCCGAGCCGCTCCGCCTCGCTGCCCACGTGTAGTGTCGTTTGATAATCGGTAATACTCGGAAATTCTCGGCTGCTTCGGCCGAGTGGGGCCGAGCGGCTCCACCTCGCTGCCCATGTGTAGTGTCGTTTGATGATCGGTAATACTCGGAAATTCTCAGCCGCTTCGGCCGGGGGCCGAGCCGCTCCGCCTCGCTGCCCACGTGTAGTGTCGTTTGATGATCGGTAATACTCGGAAATTCTCAGCCGCTTCGGCCGGGGGCCGAGCCGCTCCGCCTCGCTGCCCACGTGTAGTGTCGTTTGATGATCGGTAATACTCGGAAATTCTCGGCTGCTTCGGCCGAGTGGGGCCGAGCTGCTCCGCCTCGCTGCCCGCGTGTAGTGTCGTTTGGTGATCGGTAATACTCGAAAACTCTCGGCTGCTTCGGCCGAGTGGGGTCGAGCCGCTCCGCCTCGCTGCTCACGTGTAGTTTCGTTTGCTGATCGGTAATACTCGAAAACTCTCGGCTGCTTCGGCCGAGTGGGGTCGAGCCGCTCCGCCTCGCTGCTCACGTGTAGTTTCGTTTGATGATCGGTAATACTCGAAAACTCTCGGCTGCTTCGGCCGAGTGGGGTCGAGCCGCTCCGCCTCGCTGCTCACGTGTAGTTTCGTTTGCTGATCGGTAATACTCGGAAATTCTCGGTTGCTTCGGCCGAGTGGGGCCGAGCCGCTCCGCCTCGCTGCCCACGTGTAGTGTCGTTTAGATTTAAAAAAGTAGGCACCTACCTAGCTTGATTGTAGGTGTAACATAAAGATGGAGTGATACGCGATTTATCTTACAAAGCTGGCCGATCAGCTGACCGATTTGCATGAAAAATCGAAAAAAAGCTTCGCGATTTCAGCAAAGTTGTAAAACATAGGTTGTTTAGTTTGATGAGTACAAGCCCACCTAAAGTATATTCATAATTTTGTTCCCAGAGTACAACGCCGCCCCACCTCGCTACCCGCAGCCGCGTGTCGTGTCGCTTGATTGTAACGCGCGTAGGTACATTCATTTAGCCGTCTCATAATATCGCTTGTCAGACCTTTACTAAGAAATTAAAATATTTGCATATATCCATTTTTTTTTAATGTTCTTGTCAAAATCTTTGTTTTGATACCAAACATGATATGAATATCTTTTTGGGTCAAAAGAGTAGGCACAAAAGTAGGCACATCAAAAGTAGGAAAACATTTTTTTGGTTGTTTAATTCATCTATAAAATATGCCATGTTAATTTTTTTAAACGTTATTTAACCTATGACACGCGGAGTGATAGCACGAATCCAAGGCACCACATTTGTCAAGATTGGTTCAGTGGTTTAGCAAATACGAGGGAGCAGATCCTCCTTTTTTCGTTGTCGGGTAAAAATAAAAACGATTTTCAAAATTTGCACATCAAATATGGAACTATTTGTTTTACTTTTTTTCTGTTCTGTCATAAAAATTAGGAATTTCTTGTGCAGAAATTCATTATTCTGATCAAATTTAGTTAAAAACATGTCACTAATCCCTGAAAAGTGTACGAGAATTCTGACAATGCTTGAAGACGGGTGCAGAAATGAAATGAAATATTTATTTATAACACTGGTTATACGTCAAAACTTAATAGTAATAATAATAAAACTTACAATTGTATATTAAAGGTACCCTTCTTTTCCAATTACGTTCTCAATATAATTATTGAAGAATTCTTCGTATTTATAAAATAATTGCTTCTGGAGCCACTTTCTTAATTTATACTTAAAGGCAGATGTAGACGCTGGACTCTTAATAGATTCCGGCAAACGATTGTAGACGACGGGGCCGATCACGTACGCCGGTCTCTCTGGTTTGGTAAGCCTATGTGCTTCTACTACCAGGTGGTCCTTCTTTTTGTTGCTCCGAAGATTAAATTTGCTAACGTCCCTACGTTCAAAGGTATGCAGATTTTCACGGGAGAACATCGCTATCTGGAGAAGATACAAGCACGGAAGCGGTAGTATTTTAAATTTAGCAAAATATTCGCGGGCTGAAACATCGTCCGGCACTCCAGCCATAGCACGCACGGCCCGCTTCTGCATCACAAACGCGCGGCGCCAGTCGGCAGCGCGAGCCCACAGCTCGGTACCGTACGACAGGCGCGAGTGAACGGTTGCGAAATAGCAAGACCGCACGGTGGCGACCGCCGCGGTGCGCGCCAGGCGGCGCAGCGCAAAACAAGAACTACCCAGTTTCGCGCACACCTCATCGATGTGGGTCTCCCACACTAATGCGCTATCGATCTGGAAACTCAGAAGTTTTGTGACAGAAACTTGATCGATGAGCGCGCTGCATGAAGCAGGTTTTTAACGGCTTATCATTGAACAGGCAAAAAACTCCAGCCTGACAAGTCGACAAGACCTTGAGCATCCGCATTGCATAGGTATAAACACTATTACCAAAACACAGTTTATGTAATAAAAACCAAGGAAACTTTATTTACAACCTCTTAGAGAACAATGCAATATATAAACCTATAAATTGGAGACCCCGGCGTGATATTCCCTATTAATGGCAACGCGTGTGCCGGACGTTGAAGGCGAAATTGAAAATTGTTTGGACCTTCTGCTGACAACAGAACCAGACCGATATAACGTGTCCGTATCGTCACCTTTGGGTACGTCTGACCATTGTCTGGTGAAGTCTGTACTGTCTTGTTCACCACCCGAACCCAGCCCTAGGGATTCTAGACGGGTATGGCAGTACAAGTCAGCAGAGATGAGATGAGATGCGCCACTTCTTAGCATCTTATCCTTGGCGGCGAATGTGCTTTTCTTCCAGTGATCCGTCGAGCTGTGCGACAGAAATCTCGAGGGTAATATGTCAGGCGATGGAATATTATATCCCGTTTTCTGACATTCCTCTCGAGAGTAAAGCTCGCCCGTGGTTTAATGCTGAATTCTCAGTGACCGAAGCACTAAAGCATTCAGCTTACCAGGCTTGGGCTAATGCTCGGAATCGTACAGCTCCGGACACCCGAGATAAAAAAAAGCCTTCAATAAAGCCGCCAAGTCCTACAAAAAGACGCTGCGTAGGGCACGCCTCGACCATATAAGCCGTATCGGATCACATCTTGCCTCCTACCCTTCTGGGAGTAAGGCGTTTAGGTCCTTGGCTAAATCGGTCGAGGCGAACTTTTGCCGCTCGTCTTTGCCTCACACGGCACCTGAGAAGACTAATCTGTATGCCTCTATGTTTGCCGAAAATTCGCGTCTTGATACAGCAAATAGAATACCGCCCTAGTTATCTCCTTGCGATATTACAATGCCCCCTATTCGTATAAAGCAAAAGGAGGTTCTCAAAACACTTCGCAATCTTGACGTGAACAAAGCCAGTGGACCTGACGGTATACCAGCTATAGTGCTGAAGAACTGTGCTCCTGAGTTGTCTCCTGTTCTGACACGTCTGTACCGCCTCTCTCTTCAAACAGGTACAGTTCCAAAGTCCTGGAAGCTGGCCAACGTGCAGCCGGTGCCCAAAAAAGGCAGTCGTGCCGATCCCGCAAACTACCGCCCTATAGCAATCAACTCCGTAATCTGTAAGATTATGGAGCATGTATTGAACACCCGCATTCTGGCATACCTAGAAGACAATGACCTCCTTAGCGATCGACAATACGAATTTCGCCAAGGTCGATCTACTGGAGATCTTCTAGTGTATGTTACGCATATATGGGTCGAGGCCATCGAGAAGCATGGCGAAGCTCTCTCTATGTCACTCGACATCTCGAAGGCTTTTGATAGGGTCTGGCACGCTAGCCTTATTGGCAAGCTTCCTTCTTATGGTCTTCGTGTGGGATTGTGTAACTGGGTAGCTGATTTCCTGAGGGAACGGTCTATTCGAGCGGTCGTTGATGGCTGTTCCTCAGACCTATTGGCGATTGATGCCGGGGTACCTCAGGGATCTGTTCTTTCCGCAACACTATTTCTGCTTCACATAATCGATCTGCTGAAACCCAGTGTAATTGGTTATGTGGACGATAGCACGGTTGTAGAAAGATACATGTCCAGTGCACGAGTTAACAGTGCTGATACGCTATTTCTGAGAGAGGCCATGATAGAGCGCATAAACCTATCACTTCAGGCAGTGTCTGAATGGGGTGATTCCAATCTCGTAAGGTTTAATGCCTCTAAAACACAGGCGTGTCTTTTTTCCGCAAAAGGAGTCCATTCACCTTAACTTTAACTTTCCGGAATGAACCGATTCAGATATCTGACCACCTGGAACTCCTCGGCGTGGATTTAACACCCAATCTTAACTTCAGTCTTTACATTGAGTCCAAGGCAAAAGTTGCTGCAATGAAACTGGGCATTCTGTCTAAGGTGAGACGATACTTCACACCTGGACAGCTGCTTACCTTATATCAAGAACAGGTCCGCTCATGTATGGAGTACTGTTCACACTTATGGGATGGATCAGCCCGCTATCAGCTGGATACCTTAGAGGCCATCGACCGACGCGCACGGAGACTCATTGGTGACGACGAGCTAGTCAATGACAAGGTCCAAAGCCTTGAGCATCGCCGCAAAGTCGCCTGTCTCTCGGTATTCTATCGAATTCATTTCGGAGAGTGCGTGCAAGAACTTCACGACCTCATTCCCCCAGCTCCATTCCACCGTCGGTCAACGAGACGCAGGTAGGGGTTGCACTCCTTTGTAGTTGATGTTCCACCTTTTCGCATGAATAATGAAATTACGTTTCTTCATTTATTATACGTACAGCGCAGGAGTGGAACTCCTTGCCTGCGTCAGTGTTTCCTGATTCCTATAATTTGGGGATCTTCAAGTGAATAGGCATTATTTGAGTTTGCGTGTACCATCCTCGACTGCATCATCACTTACCATCAGGTGAGTTCCAGTCAAACGCACTCAAATTTTTAATAAAAAAAATAATGTCAAGCCTAGAGAATATTTTCTTACCTGCCAGTATGTAGGTGAAGTCCTGCTGACGTGGAATCGAGTACCTGTCCGGCTTAGTGATTGCGTTGAAAGCACGGTAGTCGCCACAGGGTCTGATCTGTCCATCCTTCTTAGGGACGACATGAAAAGGGCTGGCCAAAGGACTCTTCTAGGGCCTGAAAATGCCTTATTCTTTCATAAAACTAAACTATTCCTTCATCTTTTTGTATCTGTCTGGAAGTAATGGTCTTGCACGAGCAAATACAGGAGGATCACTTGCACGAGCAAATAGTCTCAATATGGTGGAAAATATTATGGACTGATGGTTCTTTGTAGCAAACTGGTTTAGTCATGTTTGAAAATTCTTCTAGCAAATCTTTGAAAGGGTTATCATTTTGAACACTTGACATAGAAAGTTCATTGTAACTAATAATAGATCCCAATGGAAGCAAAGAGTCTACAGAAGACCAGGAGAGCGCAATAACCAAACTTGCATTGAAGAGAAAGTGTCATACGGCGGAGGCTCCATACACGTGTGGGCTGAAATTTCTTCCGAAAGCCGCACCGAGCTAGTGGTGATCAAAATTGAACTTTAACTGCAGACAGATACGTGAATGAAATCTTTAATGAGAATATTGGACCATTTTTAGTAAACATGGGCAAGAACGCCATCTTTATGCAAGAAAACGCTCGTCCCCATACATCTCGGATAGTGTTTGAATACATTTATGATGTCGCTATCACACGCATGGAGTATCCAGCACGCAGTCCAGCCTTAAACCCCATCGAGCATGCCTGGGGTGAACTGGGACGATGTGTACGCCAGCAAAATTTCCCTTCAATTTGTCTGCTTCGTGAACTGAAAGAAGCACTGATAGAGAAATGGGGGACCATTCTTCAGCATCGGCTCATAAATGTGGTGGAAAGCATGCCAAACCGTGTAACAGCTGTTTTAATAGCTGGTGGTGGTAATACATAAAAATACTGAAATGTGTGAAAATTGCACATTTGACACCGCAGCACATTTTTCGAAATCTAGTGAAAAAATGTCATTTTTACTTAACCTACTTTAATGCAAATAAACTTTATATTTTTGAACTTTTATAATTTATTCCATAAACATTTTTTATTTCATAAAGCTAGTTACACAACTTTTTAAGCTAATGAGGTTTTTGTTACCGACCAGTTTTCTTTGCTGCGAGTGTATTTATTCAATTTTACACTTTTAAGTTTTGGTCTCAATATTGCTAACATAGATAAAGTAAAAAGTGTTGCACATATGAAAGACATGAACAAGTACTGTGATGTAATAATATTTTTTAAGTACGAGTTATACTGAAAATACTGTTAAAGAAACTTTTGCGAACAGTAGATTAAATCTAGCTGAGAATTTTTCATACCGGTAAAAAAAGTCAAGCTTTCATTGAAAAATAAATGAATCAAAAAGTCATGTAGTTTTCGAGAAAACTGCGAACATAGGTACATTGGTACATTTACATACACACAAGTCCAAGACTGATGTACACCATTCACCGCCTAGGCTAATAGACATAAAAGTGGGGTGCTCGAACAAATATTATTAAGAGGGCGTTAAAAGCAAAATGTTTGACCTACTCAGTCTCACATTATTTAACATGCCATTTGCTTAGACAACACAATGGGAGCCGCAAAAATTGAGTTTTTAGTGAATAAACCAAAAAATTAAAAACTTAATACAAAAATGATAATTGTATCCCTCGGTCACCCTTAAAGGTATTTATTTAATTTTTAAGGTTTTACGTTTATACAAGTTGTATGAGTACACTTGAAATTATTTTAATTTTTAACTGACTTTAAAAAAGAAGGAGGAGGTTCTTAGCGTGTCGATGGCAGGCACTACACTGTAGCAGCCCAGAATTTGGCCACGTTAACAGCATTATCAGCCGCTGTCATGAGGTCTTCCAGCGTGCAGATGTAAGGTAACGTTGCATTTTTTTTTTCTATCGAGGAAATCGTGATCTCAAATAGATTCACACAAGCCCTTTAATTTGATATGCCACACAATATATTTGAATAAATTTTTTGAAAAAAATCCGATTTACCCCCAAAAGTGGCGCCTATGTTTGAAATTCATTTATTTACGTTATACGTTCGTTTTTGGGTCACCGATTAAACTTATATATGTGTACCTAATTTCAACTCAATCGGTCCAGTCGTTTTCGAGTAAATTGGCTGTGACAGACGGATGGACAGACACACGAGTGATCCTATAATGGTTCCATTTTTACCTTTTGAGGTAAAGAACCCTAAAAAGAACAGAACGACCAGAAAAAGCAGACAGAAGTGAACAGTCGCCATCATCATCATATTAGCCGAAAGACATCTACTGCTGGACTAAGGCCCTCCCTAAGAATTTCCACGGCGACCTGTCCTGCGCTGGCCGTATCCAGCGGCTTCCTACGATCTTCACAGGTCGGCGATCCACCGCAAGGGAGGCCTGCCTACACCAATTATTCATTTGCGATTTGACTATGGTTTCCCTGTGAAAAGATGTTCAGTATGATGAATAGAACCCCCAGTTAACGGCTCCTACACCAATTATTCTTTTGCGATTTGATTATGGTTCCTTGTGGATAGAGTTAACGGTTCCCACACCAATTATTTTTTGCGATTTGACTATGGTTTCCCTGTGGAAAGATGTTCAATATGATGAATAGAACCCCCAGTTAACGGCTCCTACACCAATTATTCTTTTGCGATTTGATTATGGTTCCTTGTGGATAGAGTTAACGGTTCCCACACCAATTATTTTTTGCGATTTGACTATGGTTTCCCTGTGGAAAGATGTTCAATATGATGAATAGAACCCCCAGTTAACGGCTCCTACACCAATTATTCTTTTGCGATTTGATTATGGTTCCTTGTGGATAGAGTTAACGGTTCCCACACCAATTATTTTTTGCGATTTGACTATGGTTTCCCTGTGGAAAGATGTTCAATATGATGAATAGAACCCCCAGTTAACGGCTCCTACACCAATTATTCTTTTGCGATTTGATTATGGTTCCTTGTGGATAGAGTTAACGGTTCCCACACCAATTATTTTTTGCGATTTGACTATGGTTTCCCTGTGGAAAGATGTTCAATATGATGAATAGAACCCCCAGTTAACGGCTCCTACACCAATTATTCTTTTGCGATTTGATTATGGTTCCTTGTGGATAGAGTTAACGGTTCCCACACCAATTATTTTTTGCGATTTGACTATGGTTTCCCTGTGGAAAGATGTTCAATATGATGAATAGAACCCCCAGTTAACGGCTCCTACACCAATTATTCTTTTGCGATTTGATTATGGTTCCTTGTGGATAGAGTTAACGGTTCCCACACCAATTATTTTTTGCGATTTGACTATGGTTTCCCTGTGGAAAGATGTTCAATATGATGAATAGAACCCCCAGTTAACGGCTCCTACACCAATTATTCTTTTGCGATTTGATTATGGTTCCTTGTGGATAGAGTTAACGGTTCCCACACCAATTATTTTTTGCGATTTGACTATGGTTTCCCTGTGGAAAGATGTTCAATATGATGAATAGAACCCCCAGTTAACGGCTCCTACACCAATTATTCTTTTGCGATTTGATTATGGTTCCTTGTGGATAGAGTTAACGGTTCCCACACCAATTATTTTTTGCGATTTGACTATGGTTTCCCTGTGGAAAGATGTTCAATATGATGAATAGAACCCCCAGTTAACGGCTCCTACACCAATTATTCTTTTGCGATTTGATTATGGTTCCTTGTGGATAGAGTTAACGGTTCCCACACCAATTATTTTTTGCGATTTGACTATGGTTTCCCTGTGGAAAGATGTTCAATATGATGAATAGAACCCCCAGTTAACGGCTCCTACACCAATTATTCTTTTGCGATTTGATTATGGTTCCTTGTGGATAGAGTTAACGGTTCCCACACCAATTATTTTTTGCGATTTGACTATGGTTTCCCTGTGGAAAGATGTTCAATATGATGAATAGAACCCCCAGTTAACGGCTCCTACACCAATTATTCTTTTGCGATTTGATTATGGTTCCTTGTGGATAGAGTTAACGGTTCCCACACCAATTATTTTTTGCGATTTGACTATGGTTTCCCTGTGGAAAGATGTTCAATATGATGAATAGAACCCCCAGTTAACGGCTCCTACACCAATTATTCTTTTGCGATTTGATTATGGTTCCTTGTGGATAGAGTTAACGGTTCCCACACCAATTATTTTTTGCGATTTGACTATGGTTTCCCTGTGGAAAGATGTTCAATATGATGAATAGAACCCCCAGTTAACGGCTCCTACACCAATTATTCTTTTGCGATTTGATTATGGTTCCTTGTGGATAGAGTTAACGGTTCCCACACCAATTATTTTTTGCGATTTGACTATGGTTTCCCTGTGGAAAGATGTTCAATATGATGAATAGAACCCCCAGTTAACGGCTCCTACACCAATTATTCTTTTGCGATTTGATTATGGTTCCTTGTGGATAGAGTTAACGGTTCCCACACCAATTATTTTTTGCGATTTGACTATGGTTTCCCTGTGGAAAGATGTTCAATATGATGAATAGAACCCCCAGTTAACGGCTCCTACACCAATTATTCTTTTGCGATTTGATTATGGTTCCTTGTGGATAGAGTTAACGGTTCCCACACCAATTATTTTTTGCGATTTGACTATGGTTTCCCTGTGGAAAGATGTTCAATATGATGAATAGAACCCCCAGTTAACGGCTCCTACACCAATTATTCTTTTGCGATTTGATTATGGTTCCTTGTGGATAGAGTTAACGGTTCCCACACCAATTATTTTTTGCGATTTGACTATGGTTTCCCTGTGGAAAGATGTTCAATATGATGAATAGAACCCCCAGTTAACGGCTCCTACACCAATTATTCTTTTGCGATTTGATTATGGTTCCTTGTGGATAGAGTTAACGGTTCCCACACCAATTATTTTTTTGCGATTTGTCTATGGTTTCCTTGTGGATAGATGTTCAGTATGACGAATAGAACCCCCAGTTAACGGTTCCTACACTAATATATTTTTTGCGATCTGACTATGCTTTCCTTGTGGAAAAATGTTCAGTATGACGAATAGAAGCTCCCGTTAACTGAACCTACACCAATTTAGTTAAACCCTGCTTTGGTGTTTTGCAAACTTTACAGCCTATTAAATTTATCTCTTTTTACCCACGACGGTTTCCCAGTGCGCGGTCGCCACTCGAGAATTTTACTACCCCAACGGCCATGTGTTCTACGAGCTATGTGCCCTGCCCACTGCCACTTCAGTTTAGTGATTCTGTGAGCTATGTCGAATAGAATAGAATAGAATAAGTTTATTGAGACACCAGGCACATAATATAGAGTTAATGGTACATAGTTACTGTTATTTTAAAAATGAACATTTAATATACACTAGACAAACATGTCAATTTTAAATAAACGAGTAGAAGTAAATACTATTAACAAATAATTTAGGTATAAGCCCGGCGACATCAAAAGGTCCCAGCTCAGCATAATTAGCAGAGACAAAGCCTCAGCTACGCTGGTGATTCTGCTGTAACCTTGCACGAGATGAACACACTTCAATGGTTTCAGATTACTCTGACACATATATATATAAAAAACAAATCAAATAAGCTAGTTAAGAGAAGAACACTAAAACAACAAAAAAGAAACAGAGCAGTTCTGTGAGTAGGAATGCGAAATACGCTTGAACAGTACCTAGCTTCGTAACGATGACTTTCATAACGCCATGAAAGTTTTTGTTTGTCGGTTACTTTGGTTCTCCTGCGGATTTCCTCATTTCTGATTCGATCGCGTAGGGAAATTCCGAGCATAGCTCGCTTCATTGCCCTTTGGGTGACCTTGAGCCTTCTTATGAGGCCCATAGTAAGCGAACCTGTCTCAGTTCCGTATGTCATCACTGGCAACACACACTGGTCAAAAAAAACAGTAAGAAAAAATTTAAACGTCAACAAAAACAAATTAAAAAGAAAATATATATATAAACGGATTTAAAAAAAACCACTTCGTCACAGATTTGGCTAATTTAGAACTGTGACTGTATACTCTGGTGCAGTGACACATTGGTACAGTGGTATCAATGACGAATACTTTGTGCAGACACTCGTACTTGCTACTGTTAAATACGAGAACACAAATAAACAGTGAGGTAGTAATGTGCGGAGTACACTCGACGAGTGGCGCTTGTTAATGTAATGTGGGCCGTGGCGGTGCGCGGTGCGCGAGGCGCGATGGCGCGTGTAAATATGCACTTAATTGGATGAAACCATAAATGGTAGGAGCAATGCGCAAACTGTGTCGATATGCCATTCGCATATTACGAGCGGTATCGACAATTAGCTCGACGCCCACGGCTTGCTGGCTCCGTGCTCCCAGGGCGGTATTTCAGTAATATGAGTTTACTATTATAAATGTGAAAGTATTGTATATCACCTCCAATCACGGACGAACGGCTGGATAGATTTGAATGAAATTTGGCAAAGGAGTTGATTATATCGTTGAATGGGATATATTATGCATGATACATGTAATGCAATACCGCAGGCAATATCTAGTTGAAAATAAAATCTAGATACACGGCAGCGTGTCAGCCAAGTTCGAAAAGAAAAGGGTGACACTGGCCATGGGTTATATGACACGAACCATTCCGGGCCACTTTTGACCTATCCGTAACCCAAAATCTGTTAGATCTACACACTTGCAATTTAATGTGCCTAGTAAGACTCTCTCGATCACCTAGAATGCCAATTTTCAAAAATATATCTATTACATACCATTTCTGAGATGAGAAAATTACTATTTTTATGACTGACTGATTGACTCATCAAAATTATTTTCAGGTTGTAGAATTCTTGTAATAACGAACGAGTCTTGTGTTTTAATGTAGTAGTATTTAATATTGCTAAATATCCAAATTAACATGTAAAGTATTTGTTATTAGTGATCTAGTAGCCGCCATTCAAGAGGTTTGCTAGCCGAAGTTAAATTTATATACGGGAGGGGGTAGCACTGCAGCTACGGTTGCTTTCCGTTACAATAATAACAATTATAGACCACTTCCAGGTCACTAAGATACTTGAAATTTGACATCGAGGTAGGTTATTGGACGTATACAAAGGTCAAATTCTAAAACTGGTCAAGTGCGATGGGAATCGCAATATGAAGGTTCCGTAATGTGGTGGTCTCTAGGCAGCGCAGATGACGCCTAGACGGCCTAGAGGTAGGCTAGACGTGACCAAAGTGACCCGAATACCTGTTGTTGAAAAATACTTACGATGTGAGTAGCTTCGATCGTCTAGCATACCTAACCGTTTTCGCAAACTGCCTAGTATACTTAGGCAGAGTAACTAATAGAGAAATAATTAGCTAGTGTATATAGGGAGATCATCAAACCATCTTCGAGCGCACGCGCGGAAAACCGACTAGGAGTCGAAGTGGTCGCCATGACCGAAATCGGTCGGAAAGATCATCATCATCATCGCAGGGAGATCGTGGAATGGATCTAGATAAAAGGCAAAAAAAAACAGGGTTAGAGTCAAAAGGTAAAATGACTATTTAATTTACTCTCTTTGTGAAAAACATGTGGGAAAATCCTCACATATACGCATTACATTTAATCTAGTTTAGATGAAATCATTACGTAGGTACGGATATGTACTCGTATATGTACCAAAGAAAGCCCTTATACTTCTAGGTTTCATTAAAAGTTATTTGTTATACAAGAGCGCAAGGTTGCTTTTTAACCGCGTGCTCAATTTTGATGACTCATGAATGACTCAGGAATCAAAAGAGCACGAGGTGAAAAATCTTTGTACTCGAGTGCAACACGTAACTTTTCAACCCACTCAGCGAGAAAACGACTAAATGCAAAAACATACAATCACAAGATACGTTAATTTCAGTTTAGGTATTAACTACTACATTATGATAGATAAATTACAGAATAATCTTTAAATAATAACAAATAATACTAAGGCGTAATTAAGAAAAAATGAAAGTAACGTTGCTACAGTTACAGAAGTTGAGTGTAATATTTTTGTTAGGTACTGTAATGTAGGTGTTAGTGACTTTTGTACTGTTTTTCTGTAAACTATCTGTCATACTTAATAGTTGTACCGATTCATCGCATTCCCTCGGCGTAAGTGTTGGCGAGAGAGGGCGATGGTTAGTTGGTTCGTAACGGCACATTTTTATGTAGAAGTCCAAGGATCTGACTGAGGCTCCAGTGTAATGGCTCCTTCGATGCCTTTACATATTTTACACTTATTTTGGATGGTATCCCTCTACAACCGCATTGGACTTCCAGCCTCCATGGCGCTTAAGGGACAGGAGATCAGTTCCTGAATCGGCCAAAAGTGTGGCTGAGGTTCGTCGGAAACAATGACCCGTGTTATGTACAACAGAGGTTCTGGAAGTTCAAGAAATGTTGCTATTTCTCGTGGGATACTGCCTATTTTATTAACACCCATAGGCTGTCTAACACACTTTCCGTTGCGATATTGTAGAAAGAATCGATTGATTTGAGTGTGAGGCGGGCGTAAGGCTTGATATTTCTCAACAATTGTTACGTATTCCTTGTGAATGACGCAGTTACGGTCTCTTTTTGTCCAAGGTAAATTAATTATTAGTAAGTCATCTGAATGTTTCTTAATGTTTTTGACATTAAGTTGTGTTAGTTCATTAGTTCGACATGCTCCGTTTATACCAATAACAAGAACAACGTGTAACGTAAAGAGTGTTGTAGTAGATAAATTAATAAAATTGATATGCATTAATAGTTATGCCTGTCCACATCCACTAAGTACGTATTAGATTATGTTAAGTAGTTG
Organism: Coleophora flavipennella; assembly: GCA_947284805.1. NCBI lineage: Eukaryota > Metazoa > Arthropoda > Insecta > Lepidoptera > Coleophoridae > Coleophora > Coleophora flavipennella. The sequence goes on along the minus strand of OX369264.1, from coordinate 18,970,548 downwards.
ATTAATATACTCAAGTAGATACTGAATGTGCAACTGACTTACTTTTGCCGCCAAATATTTGGAATCAGGTGCTTCGTTAAGTAACTTTTCAATTTCAGATGTTGTGAAAACCTTCGATTTTTATGATTGATTAAAAAATTCCACTAATTAATTGATTGTTGTTTTTTTGCACAGAAGAGATGAAAAATGACACAATTTACTAAATATCCTGACATAGTTCCTGAGGGATATATGGACAACTCATTTCTACACTCACGCACGTCAGTGTCGCAACGGATTGAAGTGAGTTTTTGTATAGAATTGGTTGAGGGGTTTGGGAAGTGACATAGACTGCTAATCAGAAGAGCCCGATATAGTTCTTGACGGATCTGAAGAATACTTATATCCACGCTTGCAAGCCGCTTGCGGCTCGGGCACCACTCAATAAAGCGAAAGCTATTATTTAATAAAGAAACGTAGCAACGGCACTTAAAATACTAGATATGTAAAACAACAACGTTAACACAATCATAAGACTGTTTATCGTAAAACCTAGCTCATACCAACTATCAATTCGTACACAAATGGCGACGCCACAGATAGCATTAATACCGCCTCCGTGGCGTAATGGCTAGTCCATTACTTTATTTTATTTATTTATTAACCAACTAGCTTTTCCCGTGGCTTCGCCCGCATGGAAATCGTTTTTATGACTATCTTTGAGAGTGAGTGGTGAGCGGCTCGCAAGCTTGGACATGAGTTTTCTCCAGAACCCTTCAGGAATTATATTGGGCTATTCTGATTAGCAGTCTATATCACTTCCCACCCCTTTAACTAATTCTACGCAAAAAAAATCACTTAAATCCGTTGCTCCGTTGCGACGCCGAAGTGCGAGGGATCTGAGGGAAATGAGTTTTCCCCAGATTACTTGGGAACATTTGTTAAATTATGTCATTTCCCACCTCCTTAAACATATCTGTGTAAAGAATCACAACAATCCATTGTTCCGATGCGATGTTAAAGAAATTAACCAAAAATGAGTATTTTTTCAGTTCCCTCAGGAATTGCATCGGACTATGCTACTTTCACGGGATAAAACGTAGTCTATGTCCTTCCCAGTAACACCGGCTACCTGCATGCCAAATTTCATTAAGATTGGTCTAGGTGTTGAAGCGTGAAAAGGTAACAAACAAGTTAACACACAAGCAAACACATTTTCAAATTTATAATATTATAGTAGGCCTATGTCCAGCAGTGGACGTCCTTCGGCTGATATGATGATAATATTAGTAAGGATTACTAAACGAAATACAAAACAATCAATCATCTAGCACCATTATACCTAAATGGTGTCTCTAGCTACCCGTAGGTGCACGGCGCGCACGCTTGCATGCTTGCACGCTCGCACGCTTGCATGCTTGCACGCTCGCACGCTTGCACGCTTGCACTCGTCTACGTGCTACATACAACGACATACAATATAATGAATCAGCTGTGTTTTATGTATACCTACCTATACACGAGTATATCCATCAGTCCAGAATACAAAAATACACTTCTCATCCATGCAACAACCGTACTGCAATGCACACAAGTTTCACATCAGGAGGTCGCGAGTTCGATTCCCAGCGAAGTCTAACTTGTGTAAGATTTGCTTTGGTACCAACCAATACGGAAGCACATTTTTTAAGCCCACCAGGCTAGCTTCTACCATCTTATCTAAGTCTTGCCGCCAAACATCCATGTAGAAAGCATTAATGTGTTTTGGCTTGAAGATAAGATGGGGAATCTTGGTAGGCTCGCTTCCGTCTTCGGCAAAATCGTCTTTTACCACCAAGTGATATGATGCAAAAGGCTTACCAATTATATAAAAAAAAGACAGATAGCTACAACGATCAAGTAAATTTACGGACCGTTCCTGATAAAGGGGTTTAACAAAATCAGTATGTATTGCCAAATTTAAGGTAATTTGTAGACGAGAATAACGTGAGTTCCGGGACGGTGGTAATAACAGTGAACCGCTTGTTCAGCGAGTCGAGTCGTGCCAACTGTGCGCCCTGTTAGTTTCTGAGGTGTTTGCTCTCCGCACTGTTGATCCACAATACTCCTACGTATGTTTAACTAATATCGGCATGAGTGCTGTCTTCTACTAGGAATATATTATATTATTATTATTCACAATTGGCAAGCCTTTGGTATCATCTCATCTGATGGTAAGTGACGAATAGTAATGTGCGTGGCAAAATGATGTTCAAGGCGAGAGTGAATAGGTATTGTTTGGGATTGCGTGTTCCACCTTCGACTCCATCATCACTTAACATCAGGTGAGATTGGAGTCAAACGCTCCCAAATCTATAATACAATAAATCGGCAAAGTGCGTGTCGGGTCACGCCTATTGTGGGGTACCGGAGTTGTTCATGACGCCGTTCGACACCCGCAGGCCCAAACAAAGAACAAACAAACTGCTGGGCCTGTTGAGTTATTTCGTGTCTTGGGCCCACAGATAGGTCATGAACTCGGCCACAATACGCAGCGCTGGGGGTTAAGTGCTTAAAGCCGCCAAGCGAATACAATTCAAGCCTAGATTCCACAAACAGAAACGCAAGTTAGGCTTGTTAACACAGGAACACAAAAGCCGTTGTCCTGGGGACACAAAATGTCCACAATCCAAGGGAGACAGCGCCCCTATTGGCGTGGATTCGCGGCCCTAAGCACTGAACGGATGTTTATATCCAAAGGCAGCCCCCGTGTGCTGATACTAGCAAATTAAATAGCAACATCTACAAATAAATTAAATACACAATACGAAACCCTAAAATGCTTACGAGTTAAAAGGAACAAACAAAAAAACTTAATTATAAATACTCACCAGACTCGATGACGAAAGAACGGACATGAAGAAATTACAAGGATTTCGTTTTATACGATTTTAGCTCTGGAATCCTAAAAAAATATATTTTAAAAAACTAAACACATGCTTTTTAAGCACATCAAACTAAAAAGTGGAAAATGATTCTTAATATAAGCTGAAAAAAATAATGAATGAAAAATACTAGTATTATTGTGAGACAAGCGTGGGTTGCTCGTTATACGAAAAATATGGCACAAAGCGCCCCAATTTATTTTAAAAAATTTAGTTTGATGTACATTTAATCCTGGCGATCCTGATCAGGATAATGAGATTAACTTATGAAATTATTGTATTATCACTGATTCTTGATAAATGTATAAAGTTTGAATTAAATCTGTCCGTTTAAAGTGGGTCAAAATGCGGGGGGCCAGGTCCGGGTTGGTGGAGGCTGTAAGGCTTGTGGCGCACCCCACTGTCAGATGTTTCTCAAGCTATGGCATAAGGCTTCACAATTGCCGTCCAGTGGTACCAACCGGTACCAGGGGGTTAGTGCGCGTGCCCTGCAGAGCACGGAAGCAGTCGAGGGAAACGCCACTAACAGTGAAACCCATCCAGGCAATGACCATCCTCTAGGTCAGTTCACCTGCGTGATTGACCCAACCACGCAAATCACAGTGAGCTCCAACCGCTTTCCGTACCCAAAGGATAACCACCCTATTGCGCAGTTCATACGTCTGCCCTTCCCACCTTTAAAAGCCTGTATTTTTTGAACCGTAGTAGGCTGGCTAATAGGTTTTCACAGAGTTTGTGTTTAAAAATAAGAGGTGTTCCCATTGGTATGGGAAACAAAATATATTATTTTTATTGTTTGTTTCTTGTGAAACGTGTTTTTAAGGCATTTTTACTTTCTCGTCCCTTACTACGGTACGTACGTACGTAGGGTAGAGGAAGTATTTTTATCGCGAAAACAAAGATTTTCACATTTTCGTGAAAATGGGTTCTACAGCATTAATACATAACGAAAAACCGAATATCTCAATTCCGTCCGTACGTACGTCCATTACGCTTGGTTATATATTTAGCTAAGCTATATATTTAGTCCGATTGGGACCGAATACAAGAGTTTTAAATTATTTCGTCGAGGGATTATCAAGTTTCTTCGTGTATTACGAATTACTATATAGTGTAGTGTAGTTTGGTCATGCAATATAAATTCATCAAAATTATTTTAATTTTTTTAAATCATTTTTTGTGTATGAAAAAATCTTTGAGAAAGTTTAGTGCGGGTTAGTATTATTTATAGGTACTTTGGTACGAGACGCCGACGTACAATTTATTTAGTCTTATACCGTAAAAACGGTATACTTGCAATCGAGAAACTTGGTGTAATTATAGTACAAATCATAAAGTAAAATAACAAGCAATTGTAATTGCCAAATTGACAGACGTATTTAATTCGCACCAAGGATACTGAACGGAATAAAAAAAACCGTGTTTCTGTCGCTTTCGTTATCTTTTGGTATAAAGAGTTATATTGTTTAACTCTTGAAAGTCAAAGTCAAAGCATTTATTTGCCAGAACATAGTTGAATACATTCTTAAATTTAAGGTACCTTACGTCCCACCATCAATGGCATGCAAATATACATATTATAATATAACCTAGGTTTTACGAACTATCATCAATTTTTGTCGCTGAGAAACTCTTTTACTGAATAGTAACATTTGTTTTGTAGCCATTCGGTCAATGTAGATTCGAAACTAAAAGTTGAACAAGTTTCAATGTGGATAGGGAGGTTGTTGTCAACACATATTGCCACACAGAAGGAATTATGCTTGTGGACATTTACTCTTGAATAGGGAAGATAGAGTCGATCTTTATGACGCGTAGCCCTCTCGAAAACCTCTTCATGCGTTTTAATGCGTCTTGTGAAGAGGTGTGGTGAGTGGTGGTACTCGTGCGCGAGTCCTAGGTGTACAATAAGGCTGGTTTTCCCATGCCTAGACTGGTTTTCTAAGCTTGTCCGGACACGTGGCAGCCGATGTAAATCAAGTGCTGTGTAAGTAAAACGTAGACGTAACAAAGTGCTTGTGACCGCGCGCAGCGACCCCCGACCCGCGACGTGCTTTATGTCTCCACAAAGTTCACCAAATGAGATTCATGCTGATATGAATAATTTACTGCCACATTGCAGTACATACTTCCGAGGTCCGTTCCGTTCCGACATGCAAATGGCGGCTTTTTAGGCAGTCACAGCATTACCCTTCCAGGTTCTAATGTGATTAGTCTGCCCGTGATGGTGATGGTCTGCAGTGCCTTAATGCACTGCTGCTGCCATAAATGCATTCTCGTGTTTAGGTGATCGATAGTGTCTGGATACCGGCACCTATAATGAATAACATGGCATGTAAATTTTATATGCTGCCTCCGTTTCGTAATGGTTAGTCAGGAGATCGTTGGTTCGATTCCCGGTGGAGTCTAACTTTATAGGACTCGGTTTGGTTAGTGGAAAGGCATTTTGAAGCCCGCCCGGCTAACTAACATCATCCTTTTTGATTCTCACCGCCAAATATCAATGTTAACAGCATTTACGAGTATGTGTTCCGGTGTGAACAGAAAACTGCCAGTTTGGGGAATCTACGTAAGCCCGTCTTCGGCATCATCGTCACTTACCATCAGGTGAGATTATACCAATTATGAATAAAAATTAAATTAAAAAATGTAGTTAGCATGTTTCGCAAAATACCGGTATTTTAATTACTTAGAAAAATCTAAAACGACTTATTACGTTTGAAACGTTACGTTGGAAATTTGTTACGTTTTGAAAACTGAAACGGCGATGAACAAACGATAGTCGTGTAATATTATACTAAGTAATTAAATTAGTTGAAAGAGAAACTACACAGTAAAGGGAATACACATGAAGAGTAACCGACAGCGACACAGCTACAGTATGCACACGTCTAAGTACTCGTGAAGAGCAAGTTTTCTTCGCTCCGTTCCGCTCTGCGCATCGCAACTCGAGCAAGTTGAGTAGGAACAAGGAGTTTGGATTATGAAATACCTACACTATTTAGATCGGCTCTATGTTTTCTGAGCAGTTTGTGTGCAAAATATCTTCTCAGAAGGCTGAATTTATTCAATAAGTATGAACATTCAACCTGTAAAAGTAGCCGCAAGTTGGGATGATGAATACCTACACTACTAAATTCTGCTCGGTGTTTTCTGAGCAGTTTTTATGTAAATTGTCTTCTCAGAAAGCTGGGTTTTTGAATAAGCATACTTCTTCAAAATTCCAGCCTCCCGAGAAGACATTTTACATGATGTTCATAAACATCCAACCAAGTAACCACAAGTTGAGATGACAAAAACCTATGCTATTTAATTCTGCTCCATGTTTTTTGAGCAGTTTGTGTGTAAAATATCTTTTCAGAAGGCTCATTTAATTTGGAAGTATGAACATCCAACCAGTTAAAGTAACCGCAAGTCAGAAACACAAAATACCTAAATTATTCAACTCGTCTCCATGCTTCTTAGAAGGCTGGATTTTTGAAGAAGTATGAATATCCAAGTAGTAAAAATAACTGCAAGTTATTTGGTTATGCGAAATGGAGCTCCGACTAGTAATATTAAAATAGGAAATAAGCCCCTGTATACAGTTAGCTGAGATTGGAAACCGTAAGGCGGTGGGTAGTTCCCATTCCGCTCCGCATTTTTCTTACACAAATGGTATCGGTGGTGTTATTAGAACAGCCCAGTAAGTACGCAATATCTGAGGCTCGGAATCTGCGCGGAGGCATCGCTGTTATTGCATGGAGATTCCTTGGCGTGCAACTTCATTGAGCGACTCCTTTGTGGGAAGCTCTCCGTACAATGTTCCCGCCTGGTTATTGTTCTTCGAAGCGAGGGGTGGCTCTTGATATTGCCTTCCCTGAATCATAAGCAGTTAAGTTCAATTAAGCTGTGAACACGGACGCTTTGTGCCTGTCTATCTGTCTGTAGGTAAAAGAAAAGAATGAACACTTCTTTTATTAACACTCTTTTTACAAGCTTTTATATTAGTAATGTTCGTGAGTTGTCCGCTTCAAAATTTTCCGATGTTTGATTGAGCTGAGCTAAAATTGCCATAAAGCCGTATTCCTGGTGACAATAGATCCTTTTGATATTTTAAAGTTGATCTGATAATGAATTTTGTGGGTGGAATCGAGGTCCTAAAATTTTCTACAGAATAAATGCGTGCGCCTTTTTTGAACTTGAAAAAATGCAATATAGGGTATCAATAATGCACTACCCGATAATGCATGACTCATAAATGTACAGCTCAATAACTTGAATATGCATTATGAGGTACCAATAATGTGCGACCCGATAATTATTACAAGCTGTTGCTTAACTTGCAAGGTTCTGTAAATATGTAAGTTGTCCGCTTCAAAATTTGCAAGTTAAATCTGACCCACTTCCCGGTTTTCGATTGAGGTAATTTTTTTCATACACGTTTAGTTTGGATGACGATTCAGTGTTTAGTATGTGACGTCCTTGGACGAATAGTAGTTTATTCGTCCAAGGTGACGTCATTCTAAATGTAATACGGCAAACTCCCGAAGATGACGGACCAGTTACTTTTTATGCACCCCATAATATCATCATCATCATCATATCAGCCGAAAGACGTCTACTGCTGAACAAAGGCCTCTCCCAAGGATTTCCACGACGACTGGTCCTGCGCTACCTGCATCCAGCGGCTTCCCGCGATCTCCACCAGATCGTTGGCCCACCGAGTGGGAGGCTGAGATGATATCTAAGTATCAAATTAAAGAGCTTTCCGAGATGAATACGAAATAATTAAAGTTATTTTCAAATAATAGCTGATATCTACAAGTTTTTAGATTTTCCGAAATAAGCTTAACTTTTTACGTAACGGAATCTTTGAACCTGATTTTCATCCACTTCAAGACATTGGATTTAATGGAAAATTTGCACACGTATTGAGTACCGATGACAATACATTGTGACTTATGCTGCGGATCCACCTAAACCTCAACAGAATACCTCAACTCCATACCAAATTACAGTAGTTTTTGGGCTCATTAGAATGGTTTCAATTAATAGGTTATAGTGGAAAATGTTCTTCTTTTTGATAAACACATTCACAATATAATTTGGAAGTCCACTAAAGCCATGGGATTCATTATGAGAACTTCTGCTAACTTTAATAACATTAAGGCAATCAAAATTATTTACTGCGCCTTTGTTCGCAGCCATCTTAAGTATGCTTCCCAAGTGTGGAACCCCCGATATGAGATATATAGATCTAGATTTGAGAGAGAACTAAGAAAATTCCTGAGTTTCTTTGATTTTAAGACCCGTCAAACATCTCTTGACTACAACCATCGATGTCACCGTTACCATTTCTTGCCTCTAGATGTAAGTCGTAATATCAGTGATATCAGTTATTTTTCTAAATTAGCATCGGGCGCTATTGATTGCCCTGAATTATTGGGAACATTATCTATGCGTACTGACCTCTTACATTACATAAAAAGACCTCTGCTCCATGTACCACTTGTTCGCACGAACTATAGACAAAATTCTTTCCTTTTACGCGTATTTAGAAAATTTAATAGTTATGTGATAATTTGGACCTGTTTGGTCCAGTGCCTTATCCATAAGAAGAATTCTTGCTGCTGAGTTTTCAAACTGTAATTTACTTATTTCTTTAAGTTTTTTTGGTTGTTGCTGTTGCTTATTACCCGTGACGGTACGGAGACGGTGAATGCGTTTAGGGTGAGAGGTTATTTGTTTGTGCAAACGAATGTTGCAATTTAACTCAAAAACTACTAGTCCGATTTTGATGCAGTTTTCAGTGATGGGTTTCGATTTGATTGGTGCATAATCTTAGATAGGTTTTACGGTGACAACTCACCAGGAGGCGCTGCAGTAAACATTCGTTTGTACAAACCAATATTACCATTGATCTCCAAAACCACTAGTCCAATTTTCATGCGGTTTCTAGTGATGGGTTTGGATTTGATTGGTGTATGTTTTTAGATAGGTGTTACGGTGACAACTCACCAGGCAGTAAACATCTGTTTTTAAAAACCAATGTTGCCATTTATCTCCAAAACTACTAGTCCAATTTTGATGCGGTTTTCAGTGATTGGTTTGTGGTTGACTAGTGAAGTTTCTTAAACAGGTTTTTTGGTGGTCAATCACTAGGAGGCGCTGCAGTTGTATATTTACTGGGTTCTGGTGTGATTGGCGCATGTTCGTTTATATGTGTTACTATGAAACCTCACCAGGGGGCGCTGCAATAAACATTTGTTTGTGCAAAAATCGGACTAGATACTACTGCAGCGCCACTAATTGAGTTACTACCATAACACCTAGTATTTAAGAATCCTCACTAATCAACCACAAACTCGTCATTGAAAACTGTGAAAATTAAAAATTTAAAAAAAACTTTCGACGGTTAAAATGTAATTGAAAAAAAACGGTAATTTAAAAAACTAAAAAACCCACTTGCGTTTCTGTGTAATTTGGAAATGAAAAACCCTAAAACAAGAAAGTCGTCATACCCGATTGCACTTAACTTAAGAAAAATTGAGCAGTCGGGACCCATTCTAGAAAGTCAGCCGTCTAGTCAGTATATTGGAGTAATCTGCAATGTAATATAGGTATGTGCTCTCAATTCACTATGCCTCCATTTCTAGAATGGGTCCCGACTGCTACAATTTTTCTTAAGTTAAGTGCAATCGGGTATGACGACTTTCTTGTTTTAGGGTTTTTCATTTCCAAATTACACAGAAACGCAGGCGGGTTTTTTAGTTTTTTAAATTACCGTTTTTTATTTTATTCATTTTTTTAGTTTTATTATTGAATGAGTTCATTTGAATTTGGCGCCAAAAATCCGCCATTTTGTTTTTATTTATTTTGATATACCCAATGTCATTCTCACAGTAAAAACATATCTAACGACAACCCTCAAGCTATAATTAATCAAGCTGTTCAGGCTGCAGAGCGTGTCAAACATTTGAATTTGGCGCCAAAAATCCGCCATTTTGTTTTTTTTATTTTGATATACCCAGTGTCACTCTCACAGTAAATACGAATCTAACGACACGTCTCAAGCCAAAATCCATCCAGCCGTTCAGGCTGCAGAGCGTGCCAAACAATTATACATACAAACATACATACATACATACATACTCTCGAAAAACATAACCCTCCTTCTGGCGCAGTCGGGTAAAAAGGACAAAATAATTTTAAAAAATCCCCGACTTAAAGAATTGTATTGAACTTTCAACTCCCTATGAATTTTATAAAAAAACCCAAGAAAATCCATCGGGGGCTGCCATCACTATTTTAAATTTCAACATAAATATAAATAAGTATAGCAATAAAATATCTCCAAGTTATTCACGTTACTATACAACTACAAAACTAGTTCATTTAATGGCAGCCCCGGTCGGATTTTATTGGGATTTTTTATTATGGAGTTGAAAGTTTCATAAAATACTTTAATTCGGGGTTTTTTTTTAATTTTTATCTTTTTTTAATTATACAAAATTTTTTATTTTGCTTTTTATTCGATAGGGTGTGCTGCCAGATTGGTTTTTATAAATTTTAACAAAATCAATGTGGGCAGTACTTTTTTAGAAAATATTTAATTGTAGGTACAGTGAACAGCACATGCAGTTGCGACATAATGGCCTTGAAAATGTTCGAAGTTGAACAGAGCGAATGCGAAAAAGAGATAGTAATTGTTCTCTTCGCGTTGTTTTCAATCTGCGCTGCCGCTTACCGCTGGCCGGTGCGGGTAGGCGGGGTCGGGGGAGATCGCGTTCGTTCGAAGATTTTACATTACATACTTATTGATGGAAATTCCGATTTATTTGTGAAAAAGACCAGACTATTAAGAATAAAATATTATAGGTAGTGGTAAGGATTGTTTATTTGTTTGGTTGTAGGGGGTTAAACTTTAGAATTATTGAACCGAATCTAAAATTCTTTAACCGCCTCCGGGGCGTAATGGGTAGGTAGTCTATTTGCTTCACACCAGGAGGTCGTGGGTTCGATTCCCGGTGGGGTCAACTTGTAAGACTCGGTTTGGTTGGTGGTAGGGCATTTTCTAAGCCCGCCTGGCTAGCTACCACCATCTTATCTAAGTCTTGCCGATAGACATCAGTATTAACAACATTGATGTGTTCCGGCTTGAAGATAAGATAGCCCGTTCTCCATTGTGTTGGGGAATCTAGGTAAGCCCGCTTCCATCTTCGGCATCATCGTCACTCACCATCAGGTCAGATGATGCCAAGGGCTTACCAACTGTGAATAAAAAAAAAGCAGTGAAGAATGAGACGGTGTACGCTCACAAGTTCACAATAAATGCTATCTAATATCTATGCGACTGGACTTGGACTGACAAACGTAGTAAGTATTGGTGACTTATATTCTCTTTGGACGGGACGAGAGCGTAGTGTATTATATTCTCTTTGACGGAGACGGATGAGTGAGTGACTTTAATATACTGGCAGTGTTGCCGTTAGGACAATATTGTTTGTGGTTATTAGAATGAAAAAGTGGCCAATTTTGTAATAAGGATGTGGGTTTAATTAAAACAGTATCTAATACATGTAGAAAAATAATAATTGTAGGTCTACAATGGCATCTGGTAATTCTGAAATCTCTACGTCAACGTCAATCGATCTGTGATGATGATATAGATGGGGTTTCAATTTTTTAGATTGCTTTGTCCGCTTCTGTAAATTTGTTTAAAACTTCAGGTGGCAAAACATAGTCGTGGCATTTTTATTATTTAATTTTATTGACTTTTAATCATAATTATGGAATTAAGTGTTAATGCACACATTTTGTTTCATAATTTATTTTTCAGTGTGTTCATGACAGTTAACTACTTACTTCCGCATTAGAGTGAGGAAGACAAGACCGCAGTAACTAGGTCAAATATTTGGTCAACTGTAAACAGTAATTATCAAAAACATAATTACCAAAAGTAACTAGAATCGTTTGGTTAGCTAAAATTATTTTTGGCTAAACCGTTATAAATATGCTAGATCTAGCCACAAAGTGGCTAAAACGGCAACACTGCTTGCTAGCTCGTGTCACTGCGCGGATGCTTGGTTTATTAGATCTGTTTTGTAAGGGGCGTGGCTTATGATTTGTCAAAAGCACAGATCTGTGGTCCTAAGTTTGTGTGATTTCGTTATTGGTCTTAAATAGACGTTTATTTAGAAAAGAATGTCGATTGGTGTATTTTCGTAAAGATGACGAATTCTACCAATCACCGATGTGTGCGAGTGTTCAACTGTTAAAAATCGGTCGTAGTTATACGTGTGTATACTGTCCATCGCCACGTGCTGGCCACTGTACCTACAATCACAGGTACAATGTTGCGATGGAGTTGGTTTTTTAACGTATTTAGCATTTTTCTTTTTTAATTAAGTATGAATGTAGAATCTAAAACATTTTTTTTTCACACCTATTCGAAAAACGACATTTGGTTCCTTAATAAGTGCGAAAAAATGCTATTTTGCTCCCTGTGGGGAGTTTAATTTCTCTCTTCTGATTAGTCTGCGTTCGTGCAGGTTTCAATTGTAAAAGAAAAATGAAAATATCACAAACTAACATTAAATTCATTAAACAAAACATAATCAACATAAAATTGGTGATAAACTAACTTTTTGATTGGCTAGCAAGGAGTTTGTAATAAATTAATAACTCTTTGTTGATTAGTATGTGAAGTTAACCGAAGAGGTCGAATGTACGAAGATAAAAGTCGGTTAGGTTTTTGCGGCAATGCGCGCTGAAAACAAAGGTTGATCATGTGCATTCTTCTTTCTTGTCATTTTCTTTCTCATAGGTTGTGAACAAAAAATGTGTGTGTCAGTCGAGGCCAACATATTTTATTCTTGGGCGACGTACATTTAATTCGTCGCTAAGCTCAGAATTAAAACTAGCGCCCTCGTCGGAACAAAATATTACGTTGTCTCCTTGTTACACAAATAACCATTTTTTCTTCAATTTATGAATGTTTTGAACAAAAGTCTCTATTAGATAGGTTTGCATTTACCTGTACCTGTCACCCTCCACATATGAGCCGAAAAACGTCCACCGCTGGACAAAGGCCTCCCTCAAGGATTTCAGCGACGATCGGTCTTACGCTGCCCGCATCCAGCGGTTTCCCGCGATCTTCACTAGGTCTTCGGTCCTCTGCACCGGAAAACGTAGCGTAGGGAGGCCTCCCATGCAGTGGACCGACGACCTGTCACTAAATACCCCTGTTACCAACTGCTTCCTCCAACAGGTAAAGAAGAAGGTAAGCAGATTCAAAAAAAATGTTTACCTAAAAGTTATTAGCCAACCGATTCAATTTATAGTCGACAGAATCCGACAAGTATAACTTGTGATAAATGTATTGGCAATGACAGGGGCTTTTCTGACGGCAGGTGTGTGCGAGGGGTGGGAAATTATTCTAAGTTACTAGACAACCGATGAATATTACTATCGATGACTAATCTATGCCCATTTTATCTCTCGATCCTTGTGTCGATTCTAAAGTATTCCATCAAAGAAATGTCATTTTACGATTCTATTTTATTGTAAGTTGCTGCTTTATGACTGTACGTACCGACTTGATAACATGTTGAACAAGGCTCTCTCCCAGGGAACCTAAGGTCAGTTCGAAAATAAATAATTGTACCTATTGTAAATAAAAAACCGGACAAGAGCGAGTCGGACTCGCCCACTGAGGGTTCCATACAAATTTGTAGGTACATATTATAAATCATAACAGTGTAAATTGTTAGGTTCCAAATACACCAAAACTATTACGTACCTACCTAGACATTTAAAAAAGGGAAAAGATGTTTTTTTATTCTTCGTCATAAATCAAAAACTATACATCAAAAAAATAATGAAATAATTTTTTTAAGCTTCTGCCAGCCCTTTTATACGATACCCCACATGATACGGTTAACTCAATTCAAAATTCGGACCGCCGTTCCTTGCATAAACTGATTACGTACTTTAAGAAAAAAAATTTTTTTTTATGATTTAATTACAAATGTATACATTACAGATTTTTTCCTATATTTGTAGTATAAAACGGTATTACTTGCCAAATTTCATAGTTCTATGTCAACGGAAAATACCCTATAAATTTTGATTCCCTAGAGAGTGTCGAAATATACGTTTTTTGCGGAAATATAAGTTTGATTTTTTTAGAGCGTAGAAGTCTGTATACAGAAGTATACGGTTTTTATTTCAACTCGATACCTCCACGTGTTCCCGAGATAACACAGACGGACGGACAGACGGACGCATGGACGTACGGACAGACAACAAAGTGATCCTATAAGGGTTAAATTTTTTCCTATTGAGGTACGGAACCCTAAAAAATTAAAAATTATCTGGGTTTGTACGAGAGGTACTTCACTATGATTTTTTCTAAAATAATGAACTACTTAGTGTTGTAGATCTTAATAAGTTCTAGAAACTCACCAAGTTTCATTAAAATTGTAAGAGCCATTTAAAGAAAATCAAAGAACCTGGATTTGTATAGAAAGTACATTTTACCCGGAATAATGAACTTCGTAACATAGTAGGCCGTATAAAGTTGCACTAACGTAAAAAGTTCAATTAAAATCGTTAAAGGCACTTTTGAGAGAACAAAGAATTTTTTTAACAACAATGGCAACTCTATAAAACCAATATAGGATACATTTGAAAAAAAATATGTCTGGAGATACCAAGTACATATAAAGTAGTTTAGGTGCTAGAGCACCAAATGGAGGCAAAGACACACAGACACATGTTGTTTTCATTTAGTAGTTTTTTGGACTGTACTATCTATTCTCTTGAAAATCTCAACTTTGTTTTTTTTTCCAATCGCAATACCTTCTTCACTCTTTTGTTGCTCAAAAGTAAAAATGGACTTCTCAAACAACCGATCAGCTGATCGGCCAACTTTGTTTTGAAAGTTGAAAATGTTATTTGCTATTTAGCCCTTGGTTCCTTCTAAAATATCTTTATGTATAAAGTGCAAAAGCACTGTCTTCAGTTTTTTTTTTATGCACAATTGGTAAACCCTTGACAACATCTCACCTGGTGGTAAGTGACGATGTTGCCGAAGATGGAAGCGGGCTTACCAAGATTCCCCAACGCAATGGGGAGCTGGCTATCTTATCTTCATGCCGGAACACACCAATGATATCAACATTGATATTTGGCGGCAAGACTTAGATAAGATGGTGGTAGCTAGCCAGGCGGGCTTAGAAAATGCCCTACCACCAACCAAACCGAGTCTTACAATTGACCCCGCCGGGAATCGAACCCGCGACCTCCTGTGTAAAGCCAGTGAACTTTGCCTCTGAGCTACGGAAGCGGTTAAAAGTAACGGGTATTTATAAAATAGCACTTATATTTACACTTGATTGATAGATAGTAATACTTGGATATTACTGGATTATAAAAACCTTCCTACTTGTGAATTTTTCACAGATATGCAACCATATTACACTACCTTTGTTCTTACTCAAAACACATAAAATTAGACAGAAGCGATATCTAGCTAAAACGATTAGCTATTTAGTTACTTAGAATTAGTGTAAGTTTAGGAGGCGGTAGGTAATATTATTGACACATTATAGACTCGCGGGGTGATGTGACGCGGGTCGCGCAAGTTAATCGTGAATCGCGAGACGTCGTGATTAATTACTTTAAAAGCATTTTTATTATGTGTCATACCGAGCGAGCGGAAGACACATTAGACTACATAAGAATTACACATCCCTATATGAACGAATAGCGTCATTCTTAAAGTCTTTCCATAGAATTATAGCAACTTGGTAAATAAAAATTTGATGTTTTTTTATATTTTTGTGAGATGTGTCTTGCTTAATACAGTTATTAAGCAAGCTACATCTCACAAAAATATTTAATTTATCTGGGTTTGTATAGGGTATACCTTGCGGGGGTTTTTCGGTAAAAATTAAGATTTCATTAAGTCCTAGTAACTCCCTAAGTTTCATTAGCTATTTAAAATTAGATTAAAATAAAATAGTATTTACTGCCATAATTGACTTCATAGTATATTTGTAGGCCGTATAAAGATGTATTAATGTACAATGTCTTAAGTGTATTTTTTAACCAGTAGGAAAAAGTAAGAAAAGCTGCGGATACATTTTTTATTTTATTTTATAATATTGCAATCCATTGAGTAGTTAGAGACGTCGAGCACCTGGTTAGATGGCGCACAAAACACGAAAACACACACATACATATACATACATACATTTTTTAGTTTTATAGACTTTGTTTGTTAGTGTAAGACAATCGAACTTTCATATTTTGTGGCATCGCACACAATACCTTCTCCACTCATAAGTTGCTCAATAAAATTGTGTGTAGATGTATAAATATAATTTTCTTAACAATAGTTAGCATTTGGTATATTGAGTAGTTAAATAATAGTAACCGGAAATTAGCGGGTAGCGCAGAACCGGTCGTCGTGGAAATTCTTGGGCTATGTCAAGCTGTGGACGTCCTTCGGCTGATATGATGATGATGATGATGAATCGGCAATTGCACTCCGCATGACGTTGGGTATTGTTGTAGTTAAATAATATCACGTTATAAATGTATCGTAAATGTATTAATATACATATTTTTTACATTTACGATTCATGTAAATGTATAGATAGGAAACTATAGATCTATAATATATCAAAATTGGGATTACATACATAATGCCTAAACGTTCGTCCGTCGGCACGCTTTCCGTAGCGGCTAAACCAGTTACCTAGTACATTAGTATTATGTCTTATGGGATAATTTTGTGGGGACATAAAATACCACATTTGTTCTGCAAAGAAGAGCGGTTCGCGCGATTTATGGAATGCGTTCTCGTGAGTCGCTCCGAGATTAGTTCAAAGATATTAATATAATAGTACATTTATGAAAATATAATATATAATGTACGTAAATATCTGCATCTCTTTTCACTGAATAGTGACAGGACAGTCGAAATCTCTGGAATAGAATTAAAATTAAGTAACTTATACCAGACTTAGTAAAATAATAAATCCTTTGTGGGGCATTGCTCTCTCATTTATAACAAATTACCCGATAATGTGTTAAATTTGACAGAAAAACAATTAAAAATTTTATCAAAAAACTCTTTGTAAAAAAGTTTAATATAAGACATCCGAATATTTTAATGACAAAAATGTACGGGGAGACAGATTTTTTTTATCAACACTACTAATCATGTTTAATAGTAATAAAATTATGACCAACCTAAGAATTGATGTGGAAGCGACAAGACATGACAAGTCTAGTACTTCATAAAATAAATATTTATATCTTAGCATTGACATGAGTGGTGCATTCTCGCTTAAATGTTCGTGCGGATGGTGGCGCATCGGGAGCCGGGTCGTTCCTTTCCCTCTAATATAGTTGATGCGAGCGATGGCTGACTCTCGCGTTGTACTCGTGACCGGGTGCTGTCCGTGTGAACTGCCCTACTCTTGTTAAATGCATTCAATGATTTTTATGTATAACTTTTCGTGTCATATAGTTTTCATGTTCTAATGACATAATTTGGTTTATATCAAGGATATAATTTTGACGTTATTAACTAATTATCGTTTATTTCTTGATGCTTCACAAATGACATTGTTATTATTATTTTATGACTATTAGAAAGAGTGTAATTTGCACCTATTTTGAACAAATACCTAGAAACTTGAAACCCTTTGTCCTAAGTCCGAAGGACATCAAATTTTCAAATTAGAAAGTTTTATGATAATTTTTCAAAAGATTCTGAGCGGCTTTAGGCTGGGTTGCCATTTAATGATAGCTTTCATACAAATTAATGCAATAATCGAAAAGATGACTCTAACGATTATAATTAAACTTTGTAAGTTAGATTTATATTTATGTACTATCAAGTGGCATTATATGTTACTCTGTCAAAATTCGTTAAAGATAGACCCCCATACAACGGCCATTTTATATTTGTATTATTTTTATAACTCTACTGGTTTCTTATCGTTACGTGACTAAATTATTCTATGAAATAAACAAACTGCGAGGTTTAGTAGTTTCGACGTGTTCACAGTATACTCGTATTGTCGCTGTAAGTACTCGTGAACATGTGTATGTGCGGTGCTGCTGTACATTGTATTTAACTCTCCTGTGTGGCTCCATTGGCATCGCCTTAATAGTATGGAAGTTATATGTTGAAAAATCCGCTAAAAGGAATGCTCGGGAATCTCATAAATCTAGCGGAGTTCAATTGCAGTGCGAACACTTTTTTTTTAATAGTTTGCGTTTAATACCATAGCTTATAGCGCTGTAAAACCTTTTCTTGAAAATACTTAAAAGTAAACATATAAATGATAAGGCTTTTCAAATATCACCGTCAATGTTACAAATAAACTACCACACAAGGACTCTCCGAAAATGGTGCTGTCATTTACGTTGTAGACCCGTAGCATGGTACGCGTCGCTTCACCGTAGCATGCTACGCGTTGCGTCACCATGGCATGCTACGCGTCGCGTCACCGTAGCATGCTATGCGTCGTGTCACCGTAGCATGCTATGCGTCGCGTCACCGTAGCATGCTACGCGTCACGTCACCGTAGCATGCTACGCGTGACGTCACCGTGGCATGCTACGCGCCGTGTCACCGCAGCTGCAGGCGTCCACGGCAGGGCATTTTGTGCAATGCACGTTCATATCTTAACATCTATTTTAACAAGAAGGAGTTTTCTACTCGTAACATTATTCTTTAGGAAAAAAGAGCTTCCGGGTATATAAATAGCTAAAATTTCCTTTATTCCCTTCATTGTTCAAAAAATGATTCATCTACTTTATTTTTTCCTTACACCAGAAATTCTTTGAAGTCGAGGAAAGCTCCCAAAAAGTAATTTTATTAATTACGAGTCAAGAATTCAACAAAGTTCCAAGCCGAAGAGGTCCTTTCTTCGCGGGGCGATCCATTATCTTATGAAGATTTACAAATTCCTGCGGCTCCGTGCGCCCCGTGCGCCCCCCGTGCGCCCCGTGCGCCCCGTGCGCTCCGTGCGGGTCGCGAGGGGCCTACACCGCGGATGCTCCTTAGTATGAAAATGGCATTTCCTTCATTTTTGACAGGAAACTCCGTCTACCATTTCGGTATGGGCTAGTTCGCCTAATGTGTCGCTACGGTGTCGCGCTTGTAACTTAGAGACTGTTGAACCGATTGTTGTATGTTCAAATAAAGGAGGTCGGCGCAAAACGATCGCAGTTATTATTTTTGATAAAATCACAGGACGCAGCACGACGGCGCGGCGTTTGTTGAAAAGTGTGGATTTGTCTCACTTCAAGCGAAGTGGCTACAGACGATAATAGAGAAACCAGGAGCAGGAGCGCGGTACTCCTACACTCTATACTGTATCAAAGTGGCTACAGACGATAATTGAGAAACCAGGAGCAGGAGCGCGGTACTCCTACACTCTATACTGTATCAAAGTGGCTACAGACGATAATTGAGAAACCAGGAGCAGGAGCGCGGTACTCCTACACTCTATACTGTATCAAAGTGGCTACAGACGATAATTGAGAAACCAGGAGCAGGAGCGCGGTACTCCTACACTCTATACTGTATCAAAGTGGCTACAGACGATAATAGAGAAACCAGGAGCGTGGTACTCCTACACTCTATACTGTATCAAAGGAGACACCAGTGCTTTGTTAAATCTGGAGAACCAAGATGGAATGCCTCGTATGCCGGTAGTATTACTGACCATCTCGTCCCACTGCTTGGAGACAGCAGTGGTATAAAGCGAGCAGTGGTATCCACCCAGTATTAACAATATTAGTCACACTCCTGTGTAAGAGTACCTTTCTTCACCCGTGGTGTGTTTGATGTAAAGTGCTTCTACATTTGCAATCGCACTTGAACAACAAACCTGTTGAAATGCGCACTAGAGCTACAGCGAAGGATAATAATGTAAATTCTTCGCACGGCTCCATTATTAAGGTGGTTAGTAAGTTCTGGGCCGTCGCAGTTCGGCAGTCGGCGCTTAAAGAAAACAAAGGGTCGGCCTAGTGGCCCACGGCCATTTTCTGTGTAAATGTTGCAGCACTTCTCTGGCGCTTTGTTCGGAGGCCGGCGCGGGCTAGGGAGCAGCGCCACCCTCCGAGGGGATAACTCGTGTTTGACTCTGTAGACCGCAAGCGAGCCAGTTGCAAGTACCTTTTACGAGTCATTAACGATGCCAGGTATATCTTCCTAAAGAATACAACGTTTGGTACAGCTCCCAGTTCGTAATTAATTGTTTTGTTATTCTCAGACAAAACTTGCAATGCAGGAAATTTATGAGCTGTTTATGGACTAGACAATCATTTAACGGTAATCATCTTGTATTTATGAAGTTAAACACGGTTTTTTTATTTGCAGTTTTTGCTCGCAAACCTTGCCTACCACGTTCATTGTCGGCAATTGGAAGCTCGAAGTGTGTACTCGAGAGGGCAGGAGAGTAAGAGGGAACTCCAATAATCCCCATAGGTTTGCTCGCCGAGCGCGCGTCTCGGATTACCAGTAATTGATGGGGCCGCTCTAATCTCTGCACTTTACCGTGAGCCCCCTCCCATAGGTGCGCTATGTGACATCTACATCTAGATTGGAAATTAAAAACATCTCATAAGATAGATATATATGTAACGCGGTGAAAAAGCGTCGGTGGCTCAACCGGTAACGACTCGGTCCATCTAACCAGAGGTACCGGGTTCAAATCTGGACGGCCAATGTACCAATGAGTTTTTCAAAAACTTACGTACATATACTTACCGATTGCTTTAACGGTGAAGGAAAACATCGTGAGGAAACCTGCACACGCCTGCGAAGAAACTCGAAGGTTGTGTGTGAAGTCGACCAACCCGCACTGGGCCCGCGTGGTCGACTAAGGCCTAATCGCCCTGATTCAGGGTAGGCTCGAGCCCCTCGGTGGGGACGTATATGAGCTGATATAATAATAATAATATGTAACGCACTTATCTTTTACTACGAACAAAACATACAAAACAAGCATTTCTAAATCTTTTCTGTGAAATTCGTAAAAACAGTACCTATGTGAGTGGGTCGTATTGTTCGTAAATAAATGTGTTACATATTTATCTATCTATGTATTTTATTGCACACAAGGAATAAAATAATCAAGTTATTATCACACTCATTGCACAAGGTCGAGGTTCCAGCAACGAAGAGCCCGCGGCGGAGGAGATGATAAGCAAGATATTTTGTTTTATTCACAACTAGTGGATGCCCGCAGCTTCGCCCGCGCAGATCCCGATTTTTGCGGTTCCCGTGGGGATTTCCCAAAATCCTTTCTTAGCGGATAACATCTACCTGCATGCCAAATTTCAACCCGATCTGTCCAGTGGTTTGGGCTGTGCTTTGATAGATCACTATGTCAGTCAGTCAGTCACCTTTGAGTTATATATATTTAGATTGGTAAGCCCTTGGCATCGTCTCACCTGACGGTAAGTGACGATGATGCCGAAGATGGAAAATGTATAAACAACGATAATGCAAGAACCTATATACAAATTAAGATTTAAGCTAAAGGATGTTTTATAAATAACTACCTGTTTCCCGCGGCTTCAACCGCGAGGAAAACGTTTCTATGACTTTTAGGGGGTGCCCAGTGCGCGAGCCGCATGCGGTTCGCAAGCGTGGAAAAAAGTAGCCTGTGTTAATCCAGGTTCTAATCTGTCTACGTACCAGAAATGGGTACATTTACAGCCCCATGGTACAACCAGTTGGACAAAGCAGTTGTACCATGGGTCGGTAGCGCAAATTTCAGCCAGAGCCGCTCAGTAGGTTTGGCATGAAAGAGTAACCAACATACATCCAACTTTTGCGTTTATAATATTAGTAGGATACATAGCTTTATACTTAGGTAGATATGAAATCAGACCAGACCATAGATGGACCCTCAAAACCACCTTGTGGAGAGGGCCACAGGTAAAGAAGAAGAGGAAGACCGCCTACACGATGGAAGGACGAAATTAAAAAAATTGCAGGCCCAAATTGGTGCCAAAAAGCCCAAAAGAGGGAAATTTGGGTATATTTGAAGGAGGCCTTTACGCACCTGGAGGTTCTTGATATAGTCTAAAGTTAATTAGCAAGTAGTGAAAATATAATATGATTGATAAGCGAGAAAAAATAAAGGCTTTTTTATTTTATTTTATTATTTAGATGTGAAAACTATTAATCACATGTATTACATCGAAATTTTACAAAAAATACAAGACAAAACCACTAAAACGAAAGAGTCGTCGTAAAGACTTTTCGCTACTTAGGCCTGTAGAAACGATCGGAAATCGTCATCCGCAAAGAAAACTCAAACATTTTCCTTTAAAAGGGGAAAAACGTGGAAATTTCCCGGTCCTATCATTTATTTGCTGAGAACGTAATTTAACCAAGCGGCTGCGGTTTGCGTGCGCTCTTATCTCCAGATATTTAAATTCCAGCTCGGGCCTCAAAATAGTTCAAATTAAACGGAGCTTGTAAATTAAGTGTTGCTATCACGCAATCTCAGGGAAATAGCTCGAAGTGGTTCGCTGTACGGTCCACTATGTTATCTAGCCGACTTAAAGCGACGCGGACTGCCCAAATGTATGCATTCAATCCTTTCTATAAATTAAAAATGAAACGTTTGAGTTTCAGAAAGGATGTCACTATAGATTGTAAGCTTTTCTCTAGTACTTATTTAATTTCTCGATTCTTTCTGGCTGGCTTTATTAGGCGAGCTATTGTCATTTGTCTAGGTAGGATTTCAGACTCATTTATTTCAGATAAGATATTTACCTATATTTACAGGCCTATTTGTATGAAACGAGACAGACGAAGTGAGTCGGCGGGCGGCGACGGGCGGGGGCGGGCGGGGGCGATCGCTCTCTGGGGGCAAACACCGCCCGATTGAATGTGAAAATTTAATTCAGATCATTTTCATCGCCAGACCTTAGGAATCTTTTCTCGTCCCCAAAGATATGATTGAACAAATATTTTTTGTACCTATCGCGGTCCGCGATCAAACCGGAAACAGCTTCACTTCATTCTTTTCTTGTTCACAAATATTGTTCCAATGTTGTTCTGGTCACAGCTGTCTTGTCTATCTCTCAGATTGTTTAAAAGATGTGAAGGTGTTAAAGCTGTTTCAAGTACGATTGACGTTTAAAGAAAATAGCAGGTTCTTGATTTGTTTTCGTTACACATATATGTATCTAATGTATTCGGATTGAAAACAAACTCTCTCGCACTTTATCAGTTATTAAAACAAAACACAAGGTTTATCATAGCGTCCCCATTTACCCCATATTTTTTTTAGTTTCTTAGTTTGAAAACATTGAAAGTCAGGCCGAGGCATAAAAGGCTTTGAAACATGCAAATAACGCCCTGGGCTAGGCAACGGGGCACGACTAGCGGCGCCCGTGAGTTCGCCTGCACTTTATATGCAATATACCTTCTTGTCTAAGGTTCGCGTTTACAAAAGGGTGCCAATCTAAAAGGGCCTTCATGCTAGAATTGCAAACTAAAAGGTTTTCTAGACGATCCATAATATTGTCAATTGTGATATAAACATGGAAGTTTATTAAATACTAGCTTTTGCCCGCGGCTTCGCCCGCATGGACAGCGTTTTTGTGACTATCTTAGAGGGTGCTGTCTTAGAGGCTCGCGAGCGTGGACATGCATTTTCTCCATATCCCTCGGGAACCATAGTTATATGTTATATGACGATATGCTTATTAGTAAATCGTGTCATTTCCCATCCCCTCAACCAACTCTGTGCAAAAAATCACACATTCCATTGTTCCGTTGCGATGTAAAAGAAATTAAGCAAAAAAGAGTATATTTTCAGTTCCCTCAGGAACTGCATCGGGCTATGCTATTTTTACGGGATAAAAAGTAGCCTATGTCCTTCCTCGTGACACAGGCTACCCGCATGCTAAATTTCATTAAGATTGGTCAAGGCGTTGAAGCGTGAAAAGGTAACAAACAAACAAACACAGTTTCACATTTATAATATTTATATATATATATATATATATATATATATATATATATATATATATATATATATATATATAGTAATGATATATATAGTAAGGATGTACGTGTGTTGACATCGTATTAAAAAATGCAATCGAAATTATAAAATTAATGCTGTTCCAAGCGAAAAGCACAATTGGCAATCCTTCTTCTTTGTCCTAGCCATTTCCCATTATTTGGGTTCGGCTCTCCTCGTTCTGCGGCGCCAGGACAACTGTCCTGGGTTGTCGAAACATCTGTTTGGGCGAGCTCTAAGTCCTTAGCCAACGTGGACCACCAGGTGGCTAGTGGTCGTACTATACTTTTCTTATTATTTGGTAGTCTCATGACATGACCGAACCATCGCACGACCTTGGAACTCCCTCTGATGTGCTCGTTTCGCACTTTATCGAGTCGGGTTACACCTGCTGCCCATCTTAGCATCTTAATCTCACTTACGTGCATTTTCTGTACGTGGGCTTTCTTTATAGCCCAGCACTCCGTGGCCGTTTAGGTCTCCACCGATGTACTTTGATTCGTTGGGTGGTATCTGGTTGATAAGATCATCGAAGTCTTCTCAGAACTGGTCTTTTTATGCCTCTGTGCAGCTTGTCTGTGGGGCGTAGGTTGAGATAATATTTAGTGGCTGCTGTTTATGTATGGCAAGTTTCACGGGAATGAGGCGGTCGCTTTTTCTCTCTATATGAATAAAGAGTTGTTTGAGGTGGGTGTCCAGCACTATGCCTACGCCGGTCCGTGTGTTAGTCACATCACACCGTGGTAGATAAGCTGGTAGCCCAGTCCTATATATCTCGTCTTACAGCCTTTCCATTTATTCTCCTGTAAAGAACATGCATTTATGACTCTTCTATCTGATAAGTGGCTTAGTTCCTGGCTTCTACCATTGAAAGAGCCAAGGTTCCACGTCGCAAGTCTGATCTCCTGAAGAGTGGTTTGCGAGTTCGATTTAGTTTTCTTGTCAGAATCGTCACTTCGGGGGTACGCCCTAGCATTATTACTGGTATTCGTATTCGGGGATGCACCCACGTCGCTTACGGGGGACGCCCTAATATTAGACTTATTTCTTATGGTTTTACTTTTCATGATTGAACGAGGAGTATAATTTGGCTTGAGTTTTACGGCCGGTTGCCACCTGACGCCAAGACTGTCGTTCTGTTGCAGAGCGCGAGTGTCGCTGTTGGTCCGTTTAGACTCATCCGCCGCCATCTCTTCTGTGTCATCATAATCATACCAGCTCATATACGTCCCCATCGAGGCTCAAGCCTACCCTGAATTAGGGCGATCGGGCCTTAGTCGACCACGCGGGCCCAGTTTTCTTCTGTGTACTCCATCCAGCCCAAATACACAGCGCTGTTGTCGGCCTCGCCTCCGAGTACGAGTATGTCGGAGAAGCCCGGAACAGGGGTTTGATAACGGAGTTTCCACCTCCGGCCTGCTGGTCCACGGGAGCTATTTTATTTCACTCCTAACATCCTGATGCCTCTTGGGTGGCAACAGGCGAGCGTTCCACCATCCGCCACCTGAAGACGCGTTCTCTAGGGGTAAGGCTCCCCCGAGAACACAATGGGCAATCAAATTACGAAAAATTTACAATTGCCATTGATTGTATAGGAAGCCTTGAACATTTTTTAATTTCAATACCTGTTTATTATCTCTGGGAGCACTGCAGCGCTGGAGCGCTGAGGCGTCTTATAATAAACTAGTTTATTAAGTCGTAAACACGTGATATCTTTGTACCTTGTTATTAAGTCACAATATGATATTCATATTGCTGTCGTGGTGCTTGGTGATGGATTTAATGACTCAGCCGTCAGGGATCCCGTATCGCTCTCATTAAATTAGTCTATTAAATTTTCATATTCAATCTTGAATGGTTTACTAAAGGGAGGCAACCCAACTGTGAACTGTTCACTGGTGTGGTGGAAGACGAGCATATATTGAGGCAATTTCAGAGTTGGTACAATCTAAGAAGGTTTATAAAAATTTAATGAAAAGAAATAATTTTTTATAAAAGTTCAGACGACACTTTTATATTCTTCTTTGATACTGGCCTCATCATCATCATATCAGCCGAAGGACGTCTACTGCTGGACATAGGCCTCCCCCAAGGATTTTAACGATGACCGGTTCTGCGCTACCTGCATCCAGCGGCTTCCCGCAACCTTCACCAGGTCATCGGTCCACCGAATGGGAGGCCTGCCTACTCTACGTTTTCCGGTGCGCGGTCGCTTCTCGAGAACTTTACTACCCTAACGCCCATCTGTTCTACGAGCTATGTGTTAACCCACTGCCACTTAAGTTTAGCAATTCTGAAAGCTATGTCGGTTACTATGGTTCTCCTGCGGATCTCCTCGTTTCTGATTCGATCACGCAGAGAAACTCCGAGCATAGAACGCTCCATTGCCCTTCGGGTGACCTTGAGCCTTCTTATCAGGCCTATAGTAAGTGATCATGTCCCAGTTCCGTATGTCATCACTGGCAACACACACTGGTCGAATACCTTGGTCATAAAACACTGCGGTATCTGGGACTTAAAGATATTGCGAAGCTTCCCGAACGCTGCCCAGCCGAGTTGGATTCGACTATTGATCTCTTTCTTGAAGTTTGACCTACCTAACTGGAATGTTTGTCCCAGGTATACATATTCGGCAACAACTTCGAGTGTAGAGCCTCCAACGTTCAGAGGAGTAGATGCGACACGGACGATTGACACAATTTTCGTCTTGTGTAGCCTGTACGAGATTTGTATGGCTCTCACACAGCTCAATAACAATAAGGCACTGGTTGATGGTGGAATTACGACTAAACTTCTGAAAGCAGGTGGAACCCGGTACTTAAAGCTCTTCAGAAGTTATTTAATTCCGTTATACTCGAGGGACAAACGCCTAAGGCATGGCACAGAATTGTGGTCGTGCTTTTCTTCAAAAAGGATGACAATATCCTGCTGAAGAACTACAAACCCATCTCAATTCTGAGCCATGTCTACAATATGTTTTCGAGAGTCATTAAGAATCGTCTCGCAAGCAGGTTTGACGACTTTCAGCCTCCTGAACAAGCCGGTTTCCAAAAAGGCTTTAGTACCATAGACCACATACATACGCTGCGGCAGATTATACAGAAGATCGAAGAGTACAATCATCCACTACGCTTGGCGTTCGTGGACTTTGAGAAAGTTTTGATTCTGTCGAAACTTGGGCTGAGTTATAATCTCTCCAGCGGTGCTGAATTGACTATCGATATATCGAGGTACTGCAGTGTTTGTATGAAAACGCCACCATGTCGGTTCGCCTCCAGGATCAAAACTCGAAACATATCCGGCGGCAGCGAGGGGTGAGACAGGGAGACGTCGTATCTCCGAAACCGTTCAGCGCTGCCCTAGAAGATAGTTTTTAATAGCTAGTTTTAAAGCTTTTGGACTGGGGTGGACTCTGCATTAATATCAACGGCGAGTACATCACCCACCTTCGATTCGCTGACGATATCGTGGTCAGCACGGCTGAGACTATGGACGACTAAGGCACAATGATCGATGGTCTCAGTAGCCTCTCAACTAGTAGGTCTTAGAGTGAACATGACACTTCCCTAGTGCTACCAAATATAAATTGAAAATTAATAACTTCATAAATAAAATAAAACAATTACTGTTTTACTATCTATCTATAACCTATTAAATGAGACCATTCAAATGAGTAAGTTGGTAAGGTGTTGGGATATTCTGCAGATTCCAGGTGGTACCGCAACATTAGATCAAGGTTACCATGTATTGTCATCGGTCGTCAGTACTAATGCAAATATTGGATTTAATCTGACGTCTTGAAGTGGGTGAAAATCAGTTTGGGTGTCCTCAGATTTGACGCATGTTCGACTAAGGCCCGATCGCCCTAATTTAGGGTAGGCTGAAGCCCCTCGGTGGGGACGTATATGAGCTGATATGATATCCTGTAGACAACAGGTGATGCTGCAGCATCCGTTTAAAGTCGTGCAAATTTTCGAATTAATCCGACGACGTCTTGAAGTGCATACGTACAAGAAAGCTAATAAAAGGGTATTAAAATTCCCGACACACTGTTTTCGCCATCTATCTCAACTCATTTATTAAAACTACTCCAATAAACCCAAAAACGCTAACTCTGCAGTTTCAGGTGACGCTGAAGCATCAACTCATATCCCTTTATGAACTAGAAAAGAGCTAATAATCTTCAAACAGCTGAACATATTTTTTTCGGATCATATCTAAGAACAATCAATCGAGTCACCTTTCAAACGAAAACAAAAACTAAATTAAAAACAAACTAACGTAAAATCGGTTCATTCCTTTGGGAGCTGCCATGCCACAGCAGACGCACAGATACACACATTAAACTTATAACACCCCTCTGTTTGCAACGGGGGTTATAAATATCGTCTCGTGAATTTTTCGTTCCTTATTGAGCTACATACTGAAAGTATTGAATAAAATATGCAATAACTACCTGTGTACCTACTCGTTCCTACTCGTTCATTTGAAGTGGAATCATTACTCATACAACGTGGCAGGCGGCAGGAGGCAGGCGGCAGGAGGCAGCCGGCGGGCCGCCAATAAACCACGGGCATATCTAATGAAACAACGCTCTTCATTTAACAATATTTATGGTCTGACAGGCCCGTGGCCGCTGTGTTACCGCACCTGGATAAACAAAGTCCAGACCAACCGTATTTCACTTTTAGCCGACTTCAGTAGATAAGAGGAGACTCTCAATTCTTCTGTATATATTTTTAAATATATTTTTGCGTATTTTTCGTAAATATAAACGGATTAAGATGTTTTTTGTTGCCAAGATTTTATTCCTAGCGTCTTAGTATAACATCCCCACTCCCAACCTTAAGGTTACACAGTGAAGGCCGCTATTCCTGCCAACGTCTTGAGGCAAAAGCAAGGTCCAGCTCTGCTGCGATAGGCCTCACCACCAAGACACCTGTCCTGGTACTCTGCAAGGCTAGTGCCTGGTGGAGGAAACTACTTGTTACTCTCCAGGTAGGTCCCGGAGTTGTTACGCTGCTGGCGGTTTGATCCCCGCTCAAGACGGCAAATAAGCTGGCTCCCATATCTCCAGTGCAGTACTGGAGGAGCAGTAGGCAGTCTCACTTCTCGGTGCTGAGCGCGTCCAGTTTCACTACTCCGTGTCTGGATACGCCGGAGAAGTACTAGCGTTGCTCTGCTTGCTATCTAGGCAAGTACCGGAGAGCCTCACTGCCAGTAAACCAACCAGCAGGTCAGCTTAATTGACAAATTGCTATCGACAGAGCTCACTTTGCTGGATACGACAAAAGTAAATACCTACAAAGACATTTTTGTATTGTACGCATACAATTATAAAAATTTAGGATATTTGAAGTCGGTGCCAAGCAAGTCAAACTATGGAAAAAAGTTATTTGCGTATGTTTTATCAACTATCAAAAACGTCATAAAGTATGGTTTGGCATAAAGTATTTCTTAGTATACTCGTAAGTCATAATTTATGACCAAGATGTTTGTTAAGTTAGGTCTTGTAGAGTTAGGGGCGTGGCTCTACATGAGATCTGATAACTTTTTAAGTCTGAAAGCGTTATGAGCTTGTGAGTCTTGATAAACTCAAACTCAAATAAGTCTTTATTGTACATCAGAATAAAAAAATACAAGTACAAAACAAAATCATTAAGAGACATACAATTTGGGTGGTCCTATCGCTCAGAGCAATTTCTACCAGACAACCCAGTGCTCGGAGAAAAAGCAAGGAGACAGGTATTACGATAACTTTACTAACTTAACTTGAAATGTTTTGATGAGATTTCATTTCTTTATGTATGATTTTGTAAAAAAAAGGTATTTCTTACACGCCTGCAGTTCCTTTCTTCAGAACCCACTATCTTTTTCATATTAAATCTTCAGTTTTCTAGATCTTTTAGAAGTACCTACCCATAAGGAATTGTATATACAGACATGCAACTTCTCTTAAAGGGGTAGGAGGGCAAAATTTACAAATTTCTTAATTTTTTCTTTGGTTGTGTACAAATTTTACCTTGCATACCAAATTTCCGCCTTCTAGGACTTTTGAATGAACCGATGAGAAATTGTAATAATAAATACAAAACCGGATCAACAGGGTTTGAGGGTGAAAGTTATATCTTATTTTTTGGGGTTCCGTACCGATTGAAAAGTTGCTGCAATAAAGCTGGGTATCCTCTCTATGGTGACACGGCACTTCACATCTGGACAGCTTCTGTCTTTATATCAAGCACAAGTCAGATGTTGTATGGAGTAGTTCTCACCTATGGGATGAATGAGCCCGCTACCAGCTGGATAACTTGGACGCCATCGTCCGATGCGCCCGAAGACTTATAAACAAGCTCCAAAGGCTTGAGCATCGCCGTAAAGCTGCCTGTCTTTCGATATCGTATCATTTCGAAGAGTGTGCACAAGAACTGCACGACCTCATTCCCGCAGCTCCATTCTAACTTCGGTCAACGAGACGCAGGGAGCCTATACGCACGAAGCGTTACGATTCCTCATTTATTATGCGGACAGCGATGGAGTGGAACTTCCTTGCCTGCGTCTGTGTTTCCCCACTCCTACAATTTGGGTGAATAGGCATCATTTGAGTTTGCGTGTACCATCCTCGACTATATTGTCACTTACCAGCAGGTTAGATGTAGTCAAACGCACTCAAATTTTTAAATAATAAAAAAAATGTTTAAATTTGTTTCACATATGTAAGTCCGGGATCCGCCGCTCTTGCGGTGAAGGAAAACATCGTGAGAAATCCTGCACATGCCTGGAAGGAACTCGCAGGTTGTGTGTGAAATCGACCAACCCGCACTGGGCCCGCGTGGTCGACTAAGGCCCAATCGCCCTAATTCAGGGTAGGCTCGAGCCCCTCGGTGGGGACGTATATGAGCTGATTTGATGTAAGTAGGTGACCCAAAGACGGACACGTAACGTAAATAAATTAATTTTAAACATGGGGGCCACTTTTGGGGGGTAAATTAGAAATAAAAAAAAAAAAATATATTTGTAAACTATATTGTTTTTCATAGCCAAGGGCTCGTTGTAAGAATCTTAAATAATTTTTTTTATAATTTTTAGATAAATAGTTTTGAAGCTGATTAAGAAAATAGGCGAATTGACCACTCCCCCCTTATCTCCAAAACTACTAGGCCCAAAATTTTGAAAAAAATCAATTAAAAAAAAAAATTATAAAATCTAGTCTTTCCGTTCTTACAGGAAAAATGAAACTCCCAAAGTCCGATTGTTTAGAAACTAGCGATAGTTAGCGGGATCTGGTAGTATCTTCTACCTGCATAGTTAATTCACGTAGTAATAAGACAACAACAACCAATTCCCTTTTACCTATATCCACAGGGAGTTAAAAATTAGAATATGATCCGTTAACTGGAGCTTCTACTTGTCCCACTGAATAATTTTCCCCAAGGAACCCAAAGTCAATTCGCAAAAAAAATATTTGACGCTTTACACAAAAAAGCACAAAATGGTCAATCAGCTGATAATTTGTATGAAAAGTTCAAATTTTTTTGCGATTTCAGCAAACTTGTAGAACAATAGTTGTTCAGTTTGATGAGTAGAAGCCCCATTTAACAGGACCTGCACCAATTTTGTTACACCCTGTATAGGTGGCGCTGTAGATGAAAATTAGTTTTTGGTACGGAAACCTTAGTGCGCGAGTTCGACTCGCACTTGGCCGGTTTTTTTGTTGTTTGTGTGCTAGTTCTAGCCTGCGTACTAAAGTTCTGCTTTATAGGACTTCTTTGAGGTTTTTTTGGTTTTGAGAGGATCAGTCACTCAGTCAGTGAGTGATTCGACGTTTTTAGGTATTAGTCATACAATTTACAGTATAAAACCTATACAAATAGTGTGTTTCATAAATCTGCTAATTATATCTTGTTCTAAGAATTTGGGCTCTCTAGTGTTACACAGACCGAACCTATGAGGGTTCAGAAATTCAAGAAAAGGTGCAGTGCTCTGCTTTCTCTGGCTCGTCTTGGTGAAGGCAGTGCCGTGTCCACAGATATTACAACATTCGAATACAACTATATGTACTGTTCAGTATAATTACAATCCGATAGTACCATGAGTGCTGACATATCGCCATCCACTACATATAGATATGTGGGTATTTTAGTCGGAACTAATCGATATTTACCAACTAAGTTATATACTGGTATCGTAGTGCGGGCATTCCATTACGGCTCGGAAGTAAAAAGTGACCGAACGGAGGGCGCAGCAATTCAATTATTCAACGTATTCGATGTTGTTATGTATACGTGGTCTAATACAATTATATGTGGTTAGGAGGCTTTTAGCGTGTCTAGTGTCCAGTGTCCAGCGTCCAGTGTCCAGTGTCCAGTCGCATTCCATGTTTACTTTATAGGAAGTCTACTGAAATACCTCTGAAAGCAAACTTTACTTATTTAAATTTTTTTTGCTTGGTCTTACCTTTTTTGAGGAGTCCCGTAGTCAAACCAAGGACCCTTTTTATAGTTCCCTCATGTCTATTTGTCCGTCTGTCCGTCTGTCCATCGGCATTTCACAGCCGATTTACTCTTTTATAATTACAGCTATAAACCTGTTTGGTATGTTTATATAAGGTGTAACAAAATTAGCTGAAACTATTTTAACTTCGGTGCTTCTACCCATGAAACTGAACAACTTTCCCCATGAAACCCATAGTCAAATCTTAAAAAAAATTTGAACTTCCCATACTAAGTTGGCTGATTAGCTGATCGAGTTAGTATGGGAGAGCCAATTTTTTTTTTGCGATTTGACTATGGGTTCCATGGGGAAAGTTGTTCAGTTTCATGGGTAGAAGCACCAATTAAAATAGTTTCAGCTAATTTCATTACACCTTATATAAATCTGTTTATATAATAATTCAGGTATTCCCTCGGGAGGGGTGAGGGTTGAATAAGTCTTTTGAAACAATTGAGTGTATGTGAACAACATTTTTTCGATAAATTATTTGCTTCCCAAACATAAAGTTTATAAGTGATGATTTTGTTAGAGTAACATGCCTCCCACTCCACCACCCCCTACCAGCTATTTCTAATACTAATCTGTACAGTACTGGACATAGTAGGGCATACCATGTATTTAAAATAAGAAAAAATCAGAGCTAAGTGACTTTCCTAGTTAGATGTAATCGTCGACCAAATCAAGATAATATGCAGTTGAATTTCTTAAAAGTTCATAGATTCTTTAAGGAAAATGTCTTGTAACAACTGCAAAAATAACTTTGTTTTTTAAAATATACCTTTATTTCACACGGAACCATGTTTAGAATGTGGTCCGAAACGCACTTAGCCACTTTTTCATACGGAATGGATTTTGAAAATGTGAATCACTTGTAAAGTATTACGACAGAAACGTCAGGAGCTCTTGATTTCGCCAAGTTAGGAGCTCTTTGTCTAACAATAGTTTAATTTACAAGAACATTGATACCAAATTTGCACAATTTGTGTTAAAAAACATGATCGAAAAGTGGTACTTTACAGGCCATTCAACTGTGCGTGAAGTTGATTTTATGACTGATTTGCGCAGACTGAGCTGTTATATTTTTGTATTTGCTAGTAATGACTTGTTTCAGTTTGAAACAGCTATAAATTAAAAAAAGTGGTGAAATAAATTCACGAGTGCGGTAAAATCTATTTTGCGCACAGTAAACTGGCATATAAAGTACCACTTTTCGAGCAATTGTATTGAAAATAAATATTGTTTTTCTGTTACCGTCCTTTTTTAAGGAATAAATATAATGTAACTGCATAATAAACATTCAGTCCGCAAAATAACTACTTGAGCGGCAAGATTTCATGATTGAGCGGCAGAAAAACATGTCTATAAGCAGCAACTCAACACTGTAGGAAGAGTGTGGTACGGGGAGTTCTAAATGGAAGCGGGAGCGAGCGAAGCGAGCTCGGACTTGCGGAGCACCCCGACTCGGATCCGTTAGGTTCGGAGACTGTGCGGGGAGGCGAGCTAAGCTCGCCTCCCCGCACAGTCGTAGTGTTAGGTTTAACATGAGAACACAGAAGTAGGAGCCCCGAAGGGGCTCCGTCGACCACTCAACACTGTAGGAAGAGTGTAGTACGGGGATGTTTAAAATAATTACAGCCATCCAGAATGACATAAATTGCTGATTGATTTTGAAATGTTTGCTGACCATGAGTTGCTGACCAATTAGCTATTTCTGCTCACCGATTATATTTTTCTGCTCACAGAAATAACAATACTATGCTAACCATTTAATTGACACCCCTTTTTTAATTATATCTGTTTTCTCATAGCTTTATTGAAAAATGTCGTGTCATACGTGCGTGTAAAAGTAAATGGCAAACTCGTGACGATGGTAAACCCTCATCTGGGGCTCTTTACTTTCTTTACCTCTTTACCACCCTTGTATCATAAATAACTATTGTCAAGCACACAGATTTACAATTAATTTATTAATTACCTATCATACTTATTACTTTCACATTATTTATTATTACCATCTTTTCCTTGTCTAACTTTTTCACGTTGTGCCAACACAATTAAAATTTTTCGCTGCAACAAAGTACGCATAAGTTAGTCCCCTTACTTACCTTTTGAAATTTATTCACGTTTCGTCCGCCCCGCCCCGCCCCGCCCCGGGTCCGTAGTAACGTGCCCACTCAGCAATTTTTAATGTATTGCGGAACTTCCTAATCTTTATCAAGATTTTTGGGTTCCTTTCGTTTTCAGTAAAAAAAAGAATAAACTGTGTTTCTTGTGATAATGGAGATAGCTTTCTAACAAGGTGATTTCTGTAGTAAATTTCTTCACTTGTACTTTATCAACGAGTTTTCTGGGATTCCGTAATAATACGATGACCCCTTATAGTTTCGTCTTGTCCATCTGCCTGTCTGTCTGTCGGTATTTCCAGCCGTTTTTCTCAAAGACTATTATAGTTATAAATCATAAATTTTGTATAGGTACAATTCAGGGACCCCTATAAAATGTATTTCCCTCCCGACATGTAAAGCAGAGGATCACGTACCCTATCCTATGGGGTATCATTATATATGTCTTTGATAACTATTATTTTAGTGAACATTTAGTTTTTTAAGTGGTAGGGCATTCAACTAATTTAAAAGAAAAATTATTACGGTCAAGTAGATTTTCTTAGTTTAGCAGTAGTCTGTAGTCGACCAATGTAAGATTTGTACAGTTGTATTTGTTAGAAGTTCATAGAATTTTTATATAAAATGTTTTATATACTAACTGAAAAAATAACTTTTTTTTATTAAGTACAAACACATTATATTTTTTTAAAGAGAGGAACTTACGGAATTCTACCTTGCGCGTGGTCCGACATACACTTGGCCAGTTTATATTAGTTAAATTGAACTGTTTACCATTTATGATTTTAACCCAAGCAAATAGTATGTTTTTTACACTCATATCTCAATTTCAAGAATACATTTTCAGTAACCTAAATTTTGTAATGTAATTTAATTATTTCATTTATTGAAAGCTTTTTCAATACAGTTGCTGGAAAATTGGTAATTTATATTATTCCAGTTTACTGTGCGCAAAATGTATTTTGCCACACACGTGTATTTTACTTTGCCACTTTTTTAAATTTCTAACTCGGAGGAATAAGATATTTCCAGCAAATAAAAATAAAATAACCAAATATACAGAATCTTTTTTGAGACTTTTGAAAGGAGAATTTTTAAAGAGATAGTGCATTCTTTCGAGAGGTTACATAACGCTAGTTGATTATTTTCTCTTTGGGTTATATCTTTGTGAAGTTATGAGAATAAATTGTGTCAGAAGGAGACAGATTGATGACGCATAAAGCGCATAGTTTACACCAAGGAGTAAGTCATTTGTACAAGGAGGTTCTAATGCTTATAATACCTATTATCCCAGGCCTTAAGGTAATATTTCTAAAAAATCTTACGCTTGCGTATGTGTGCCGTGTGCCTAGCTACATAAGGTGCATTTTTTGTAAAACTGAATTGAGTTGTTTTAGTTGTGAATGCGAATAAAATAATGAATAGTTATCCTATGAGTGATATACAATACAATATATGGATGAATCGAAAAAAAAAGTGAGATTACTCCCCGGAACATTAAAAATAATCAACAAGTTGCGTAAAATGAACTTTGTTTGTTTGTTTGTTGTTTGGTACCTTGATAGTATATGTACCCATGTATTTTTTTATTTTTTACGGTCTTTTTTAGGGTTCCGAAGTCAATAAGGAACCCTTATAGTTTCGCCATGTCTGACTGTCTGTCTGCGGCTTAGCTCAAAGACTAGAAAGTTGTAACTTGGCATGGGTATATACGAGTATATTATTTATCACTCCAACAAAGTGCTGCAAAAAATTTTGGAAAAAAATAAGGGTACCATACATTTCATCTTATTTCATTTCTCTTATTCATAATGTTAGAACGTATTATTAATTTAAAATTAACTAGGCTTTCTTAATTTAGTAGTTAAAGTTGACCAACTTAAAGTGTGCTGTCGGGTTTATACATAGTTCATAGATTTTCCATACAAAATGTTCTATTACCAACTGAAAATAAAATTTTATTTTGAAAGTATTCATTTGTTTTTGAAAATACTCCGGACCGCTACATTGCGCGAGTCTGTGTGGCTCTTGGTCGGCTTTTTATTTGATCTGTTTTCTCACGAATGTTTTGAAAAACGTCGTATGATACTTGCGTGCGAAAGTTAAATGGCAAACTCGTTATGAATGATGAAGGTACGCCCTCGCTTGCGGCTCGCGCTTACAAACGTCACTCGTTTGTTATATACCTTTACCCTTGTATCATAAGTTAACTATTATTGAATTTGAAATGTTTGTATATAATATGTTTGTCTAGGTTAAAATTAAACTTTGCATACACTTTTAGTGTGGATGACAACGCGTGGTTAACTTATTGACGTCATTCTAAACTCAATTTGGAGGACTACCAACGATCGCGAGCCAGTTATTTGTGTGCACCCTCGTGATTGAGGTTTGCTGAGAATAATACTAAATGATTTAATTTATTTTTAAATAACAAGATGTAAGTACCTAAAAGTTTGTAGGTTTTTTGAAGATTTTTTTATAAATCACTAGTATTCCCGGCAAACTTCGTACCACCTTAAAATTACACTACACTACACTACCCTACGCTACCTTACACTACACTACCCTACCCTACCCTACCCCTACACTACATTACCCTTACCTACCCTACCCTACACTACACTACACTACCCTACACTACACTACACTACACTACCCTACCCTACATAAGAACCTTCTCCTGACAATAATGACCTCGACAAAAAAAGAATTAGCGAAATCGGTCCAGCCGTTCACGCGTGATGCCGTGACCAAGGGAAATAGGGATTCATTTTTAACCGAATTCAAAAAAAGGAGGAGGTTTCTTAATTCGACCGTATATTTTTTTTATATGTGTGGATAACTTCGTCGTTTATGAACCGATTTTGATAATTCTATTTTTGTTGGAAAGAAGATATCCCAGTGGTAGTACCATGATCAGGAAACCAGGATCTGATGATGGCATCCAAGAGAAATCGAAGGGAACCTTCGAAAATCGTAGTGGTGACTAGTGCGTTTGAAGTCGGTTTGTTTTGTTTAAATTTATTATATATATTTTGATGAAAAAAAAATGTGTACGTATTTACTTACGTTTGACATCCAATCTAATCAATCTTTATTTCCAGCTCTCATCCTGTTCATCGTTGACCGTGTCTTATAAAGATATCCAGAAGCTAGTCAAGTTTGGTAAAAGGAAAAAGTACAGTTGTTTTAGGCCATTTGGTTTCGTTTGTAGAGCCTGTTTGGCGAACTAGTGAGCCCCTACCGCCCGAGGCGGGCTCGTGTCGGCCGCTCGAGCCGCCCGAGCCGCTCGCGCCGCTCGACCCCGGGGCTCCGTACACATTTTGTTTGTTATTGTTTCGAATTACGAACGCAAACACACCGCTTCATAAATTTCAAACTTTTCGCCCGCAACTTGTGTTTGAAACAAAAGCAATACTTAGTTATGCGCAGGGCAAGCGGCAAGCGTGCGTCCGACACAATTAAGTGTGACGTACCTACTCGTATTCATATTTTGTTTGTCCAGCTGTTTAGAGAATTGAGAACCGGTTACTTTAAAGTTGAACATCATATTTTTGCTGTTTATTTATGAGAAGGGTTTTAATTATTATTTTTACATGTATTTTCGTTTATGTGTGTAGATGAGCAGCGGCGCATGTACGGGTCGCACGCGCAGGCCCAGGGCGGCGGGGGCGGAGGCTACGCGTGCAGCCCGCAGCGGCAGGCCTCGCCGTTCCCGCACGACGCCGCCGCCCGGAGGTACTTCAGGAATCGCAACTCTAAAGGTCTGTTCTCACACTGTTGTGCGTAGATACTCGTAGCTAACCTCACTGACACGGCGCGGTGGCGTGCTGGTTGGCTCTCCCACCCAAACATTAGTATTAAGAACAGGCTTGTTTGCTATGTGTCTGGATGTTACATATTATCTATTTATGTTTGTATTTAATCGAATGTACGCATTGTATATAAGTATTCTATCGACCGACGCGCTAGAAGACTCATCGGCGACGATGAACTTGTATCAAACAGGCTCCAAAGCCTCGAGCATCTCCACAAAGTCGCCTGTCTATCGGTTTTCTACAGGATTCATTTCGGAGAGTGTGCCCTGGAGCTTCACAAACTCATTCCCCCCTCTCCATTTCATCATCGGACGTTGAAGTTATTTTAGTAAATAGGCAAAAATGGACCATTTCCTAAACTAAAGGGCCTAAAGTTTTGTAAAAAATACGCATAATATCTTTACCGATAGATAACAGGAAAATAACTTTCATCAATGTACGGATTCTCGCAATATAATAATCTAAAAAATTGTAGTGTTAACATTCTCGATTTAGTTTTCAGCACTTTTAACATAGACATAAAACTATATACAAACCCCATGAGCAAAGTCGATGTTTTTCATCCACCATTACACATTGATGCCTTTGAACTAACACTTTCTCCTTTTATAAATACTCCGATCAAAAAATTCCAATTTCATAAAGGAAATTAAGTTAATATTAACAAATATCTCACTAGCATTGACTGGTCGGTAGAATTCTCAGAAACAGATATGAACACTGCTGTAGATTTCTTCTACGAAAGCTTATATGCCAGCATACACTTGTACGTTCTTATAAATACTGTTAGAAATACAAAACACTCTTATCCAATTTGGTATAGTAACGCATTACGAAAAATAATCCGTGAGAAAGAAAGAGCACATAAAAACTGGAAACAGTTTCACAATATTAGAGACTACTCTGAATTTTCATTACTTAGAACTCGCTTTCACAGAGTGCACAGTGCATGCTACAACAAATACTTGTTTCACGTTCAGTAATCTCTAACAAAAAACCCTAAAAGGTTCTGGTCATTCGTAAAGTCACGAAGAGTAGGCAGTAATTACCCAAGTAAATTGACTTACAATAACGCACGTGTATCTAACGGTAATGATATAGCAGATAGCTTTATCAGATTTTTCAAGGATATGTTTTCGTCACTAGTCTTAAATTACCCTAACATTGATTTGCCACCTCCCCAAGTAGGGCCTTTACGAGATATATACACTCTACAATGTAACGTACACACAATCCTAAAATATCTCAAGGGCCTTGATGCAAACGAAGGTGCTGGTGGTGACAATATTCCTCCTATATTTATTTTGAGATGTTTTAAATCATTGGCACTGTCTCTAACTATGTCGTTTAATAAATCGTTAAGTGAGGGTATATTTCCTGATCTGTGGAAGGAAGCACGCATCGTGCCTATGCATAAGAAAGTATTGAAGAACAAGATCGAAAACTACAGACCTATCTCAATATTGAATGTCTTTAGTCAAACTTTCGAATAATTGTATACAATGAAATATATCCCTTTATAGCAGGTTGCATTCCCCTTGAACAACATGGCTTCTTGCGTGGTCGTTCAACTAATACTAATTATACTTTATTTTCTAAATTTATTCGTGAACACATGGAAAAAGGACAACAGATTGACGTAGTCTCCACGGACTTTGAAAAGCATTTGACCATGTAGACCATGTAATTCTTTTAGGCAAACTGCAAAAATTAGGTATCCACGGAGACCTGCTTCGTTGGGTAAAATCATACCTCTCCAATAGAGTCCAAGCTGTTGTAGTAGGTGGATGCCGATCTAATCTGGTACAACTTCCTTCCGGCGTGCCCCAGGGATCCCACCTTGGACCCCTCTTTTATAACGCTTTTTATATGATATTTACGCTTTACTATCTTACTCCAAGTTCTTAATGTATGCCGATGATACTAAAATGTTTCTAAACATCAAAACTCCTGCTGATACTTTCATGCTTTAGCATGACCTAAATCAAATCGCTGAATACTATAGACTCAATCGCATATCTGTTAACATTAGTAAATGTCAAATTATCACTTTTGCACGCAATCAGCAACCAATTCGTAATAACTATAACATAAAAGGAATGTCTGCTAATAGAGTGAACCTAATACGTGATCTTGGTGTATACTTTGATAGTAAATTCATGCTGAATTACCATATTAATACCACAACTAATAAATCATTCAAGTCTTTAGGCTTTATTTTGAGAATCTGCTCACAATTTTGTAACCGTGAGTGCATTAAAAATATATACTTTGCTTATGTCTGAAGCGTTTTGGAATTTGGGTCATGTGTGTGGTCTCCCTGTTACGACAAAAATGTGTTCCAGATTGAAAAGTTCCAAAAGCGCTTCATGAGATATCTCAACTTTAAACACTTCTCATCACCTTTATCCTATAATGATTCCTGTAATTATCACAAAATTTTGTCAATAAGCAAAAGACGGACTCTACTTGATATGTCATTTCTATATGACATTATCAACTCTAATGTTGACTGTCCAGATTTAGTTCAACATACGCAACGGTCTCTACTTGTCCAGTTTTTATGTCTCAAATCTCAAGTTTCAGAATAAATATCAAACCAATAAAAATCGAGTAAATTCCCAAATGAGAAAAGCATAAAGCGAAAAAAAATGGTGAAATCACCCCAAAATTTCATTTTCATATTTTGAGCGACACCAATATTCTTTTTCACATAGTTACTGTTAATCTAAAAGAATGAACTATTTTTTTATTTTATTTTGTTCCATTATGATTAGTTCAAAATAAATCAAAACCTGAAATATTTATTTATTTATATATATAGGACACCAAAATACAATTACTAAAAGCTTCTACCTAGGGATAGT
The DNA here is from genome assembly GCA_947284805.1 of Coleophora flavipennella. Taxonomy (NCBI): domain Eukaryota; kingdom Metazoa; phylum Arthropoda; class Insecta; order Lepidoptera; family Coleophoridae; genus Coleophora; species Coleophora flavipennella. The sequence continues at coordinate 18,929,282 of OX369264.1, read as the reverse complement.
GTATATTATGCATAGTAGGAGGTCTAAGAGTAATCTCTTCCAGGAAACCTTTCGTTACAGGAAAATAACCGCCTCCGTAGCTCAGAGGCAAAGTTCACTGGCTTACACAGGAGGTCGCGGGTTCGATTCCCAGCGGGGTCAATTGTAAGACTCGGTTTGGTTGGTGGTAGGGCATTTTCTAAGCCCGCCTGGCTAGCTACCACCATCTTATCTAAGTCTTGCCGCCAAATATCAATGTTGATATCATTGGTGTGTTCCGGCATGAAGATAAGATAGCCAGTTCCCCATTGCGTTGGGGAATCTTGGTAAGCCCGCTTCCATCTTCGGCAACATCGTCACTTACCACCAGGTGAGATGTTGTCAAGGGTGTACCAATTGTGAATAAAAAAAAAAAAAAAAAAAAAAAATACCATACACACGACTGAATGGTGCCAAGCCAATTTTTACTTTTAACAGGGTGTAAATTGCCTTAAAGTTGGTTTACTTGCCAGGCTATTTAAGATTTACTGTAATGTTCAGGTTACGAAGTAACTAGTATCTCATCTGTGGTTCAGGTGAAGAGATGTTCAACGGCGAGGCCGGGGGCGGCGGCGCCGCGGGCGGTGGCTGCACGGGCGGCGGGACCCTATCACGGCGCAACAGACGCGCTGACGACTTCACGCTCGACAACAACACGAGGAACGCTCGTCTGTGTGTCACTAATGGTAAAATCTTTTATTAGAAAAAAAGATATCTACTACGCAAAAATGTTTACACACTTAGATCATAAATTTAAAGTAAAATAAGCTCATTTCGAAAAACTTTTAGGGGCAAGCTGAAATCTCTTTTATTTAAGTTCAAGTCCATGACACTGGTTATCGGGTTGTACCTACATTCATAGGTCGTGCATTATCGGGCAGCGCATTCCTGTTGCCCCATAGGGCATGTTTCCAAATTCAAAAAAGGCGAGCGTAGCAGTAAATCTTTAGAAAGTTTTAGCAATCTATTAAAGCAATAGACGATTCCGCGACCTTGACTCCAGTTCATCATCAGATCTACTTCAGAATACTAAAAGGATTTGTTGTCACCGGGATTACGACTTCATGTCAAATTTTAGCTCAATCAAACACCGGGTAGTGGGTTTTTAATTTCCAAATTTGGAAGCGGACAACTTACAAACATCGCAGGTTAAATAAAAGCCTGTAAGAAAGACGTTCACTGTCACGCGCGGGCGCGGATCTGAATATAGAGTCACCCTTTCGCACTTCTCCCTCACTGTCTTACATAGCTATTTGAATATTCCTATCCTTGTCTCCTGTTAAACAACAATCCAGACGTTTTTTGAAGTTTATTTTGTCAGAAACCCGATATCTAGTTTTTTTCTATGTGATCTAAGTTCACACAGTTAGCAATGAGAATAACAAAAAAATCATCAAAAAAAAATTGATCGTCTGTAAAGTCGGTTTACGGACGATAGTTTAACGTGACAACGTCATAACGTAACGGGACAATGAGCGTTACGGGACAATGAGTCATCCTTTTTCGTGCGTGCAGACGGCGTCCATCGATTTATTAGACGTTGTCACGTCAAAGTGCTTTGTTACAAAGTGGACCACGCGAGCATATTCGTAACAGCACCGAGAGTGTTGACGTAGCCGTCGTATCCCTTGCACTACCCACCCACCTATGTATATATATACTCAAATGCCAATAGTAGATATGACATCACATCTACGAGTATCACAAACTTATTACTCTCGAGTAATGTGCTCGCAATCAGGAATGGCGGGTATTTGGCGCGCATTCCGGCCGAGTTGCAGTAGTTAGGCATCCGATGGGAGGTGTGCGAGCACGTCGGTACCCACTAGTACATGCCTTTGACGTGCATGCCGCGCATAGCTCGCCTGGCGCACGAGTCTCCAACTCCGGCGTGGTACAGTACCAAAGATAGTACCTACCTAAGTAGCAAAGTATATATATTAGTATTAACATACAGTATGGACTCTCCCTGCCGCTCTCTAGATTCCGACCTCACCCCCTCGTCACCCAGATTGATACAGATTGGTATTATTTTGGTTCTCGAACAATAGGATTGCGCCGTGATTTTGTTTTTACAAATATCATTTCACTACCGTTGTATGCAGTGTCTGGGGTGTGTAAATAGTGTGCTTGCCTAAGAGCTCTAAATATTTTAACTGTATTTTTAATAAATATTTACTTAGTACATAACTAAAATAACCTACCACGGAGATCCGGAGACTTCCCTACCTTATCTACGATCAACCCGTAGTTATATTACGTCACGGAAGTCGTGGTTCAAATCCTGCTACGTACTCGTACTGATGTGTTCATGTTTCGATTTCATATGTACGTTTATCCGACGCTCTTCATCATATCAGCTCATGTGCGTCTCCACCGAGGGGCTCGAGCCTACCCTGAATTAGGGCGATCGTGTCTTATTCGACCGTGCGGGCCCAGTGCGGGTTGGTCGACTTCACACACAACCTTCGAATTTTCACATGCACGTGCAAGTTTCCTCGTGATGTTTTCCATCACCTTAAGAGCGTCTTATGAAATCAAAATTCGAAAACACATTGGTACGTGGCAGGATTCAAACCACGACCACCTGGAGAGGAGGAAGCGGCCCTAGCTGTTACGCCACCGACACTCTTATGGTGAAGGAAAACAACTCGAAGGTTGTGTGTGAAGTCGACCAACCCGCCCTGGTCCCGCGTGGTCGAATAAGACTCGATCGTCCTAATTTAGAGTAGGCTCAAGCCCCTTCAGTGGAGACGTATATGAGCTGATATGATGATAGTTCGTCTACATTTCAGAAATCTATACCCAAAATAGGTAGGTACTGGTTACTTGCTATAACTTATGTCATACCTACCCTACTAGTCCTACAATCTACAATTTTGAAAATCTTTGCTTATGTTCACACAAACCATTTAGGTATTCATTGAATGATCGCCACCCCAACTCGCAGGCACATCGAGCTGTGGGGGGCAGGCGAGCGAGCGCGAGTGCGAGTCCCCACCAGAACCCGCGCCGCCGGAGGTCCCTCCGCGGGGGCCCTCGCTGCACGTCACCCTGCGCCACCGGCCCGCGCCGTGTGACCAGCCCACCGAGCCCGACCGCTTGTATTTGTCAGAAGGTAAATCTAGTTCGGACCCCCAGCCCGTGAACCTTTTATGGGGCCTCTCGCTACATGTCAACCAGTGCCACTAGTGCGCCACTTGCAACCAGCTCGCTAAACCTGAAAGCTCATATCTGTTGGTAAATGAGCCATTTTGTAAGTTTCGACCCTGAATACTGATAAGCTGGCTGAAATTTAAGCTAGAGGTTTTTTTCCAAAAGGCTCTTAATGTCATGCTGCATTTCCAGCGCGTGCCTTGTCCCACTTCACTGAACCTTAACGCTTGTATCTGGCAGAAGGTAAGGTAGCTACTCGTAGAAAACGACGTTAATTAATGCTGCGCTAGAGGCCCAGATCATGGTCATAGAGCGAGCCCACCACACCCTCACTGAATCCACCTGTTTGTAGTACGTATCTGCAAGAATATGCTCATTGATCATAAACTCACCCCTGCTTGAGTCTAAAATTATGAAAACTTTTTGAAAAGTCTGTGAATTATCAAAGCATTGACACGTTACAATTTATTAATGTAAAATTTATATGCTATCTGAATATTCTACCGTTTGCACTGCAAATTAAGCACTGTACGCCTAATTTGTTCAAATATCGTAATGGCGGCACGCAGACAGATATTTAATATACATAAATATAAAAAGAACTCATTAGTTCTCTTCATAAAGTTATGCAAAGTTCAGTACTTTATGTAGCCCTCGAGACCTCCATTACACGAGTTTGCGCAATCTATGTAAATTAATTAGCGTTTGTTTTTTAATCGGCCAGAAGTAGTAAACAGAGCTCTTGAACAAACTTTCATTTAATCTAAGTTTGAACATTATGGGACGGTAAGGAGACTTGCAGAGTTCTACTTCGCAGACACGACATGCACACGATTGGAGTACTCGAGCAATTTGTAACATCGAGGGTGGACAGAAGTAACGTTGTGTTAGCATGATCTGACCATTACATTAATATTATGAGCATTAATTAACAATCAGTCACTTAAAAAGTTGATCAATAAAAAATAGTTGGGTCACCTTAGCCGGAAGTATTGATCGCGCACCGCCCGCGCCGGAAGACGCAACCGTCGATTCGTCACACGCACCACACACGGCTAAGAAGCACCCCTGATGAGTTGGTTAATTAAATTTCCGTCGTAAGCGTACAGCCGCTGCGTTAAGTAGGCCGCTCCGGAACCTCCCACCTACAACCTACTTCGGCAGAAGTTTAATCGAATTGCAGCGTCCGTCCGAACAAGTCCACGGCACAAAGTTCTCGCGCTGACAAATTAGCCACTTGATCTCGCCATGCCCGAAGCGCGAGGCGCGAGGCGCGAGGCGCGAGGCGCGAGGCGCGAGGCGCGATTCGCGAAGCGCGTGTACATAAAGAACTCATACTTTAATTCCTCTCTCGACTTCCTTTGACGTTCTTTCTTGTTGACTTTTCACTTTGTTTTCCCATTTTCCTGATTGGACATTTTGATTTCGAATTACGGCGACTAGAAATCGGGATTCAGTTTTTAAAGACATGTGTTAGTTTTAACCGTAAAGAAAGAAGAAGTATTCTAAATTTCATTTGAAGAAGCGCCGACGCCGCGCACGCGCACGGCAGTCTCCTTGATGTGGCGCCCCTCCACCTCCAACCCGCGCCCTCCCGCTTCCAAATGGCCGCACTTACAGAGAAACTGTTACCGTAATTTAATTTTTATGATACCGCATTGTAAGTGTCCCGTGGAGGGTTTTATTTTGATTCGTCGTTTACTTAGTTCAGACATGGTCATCAATATTTAACAAAACGTCAGTTTTTCACAAAAAAAACAGATATAATGACAAAACGTGAGTTGATCATAGTAGAATATGATTCCAATAAAAGGAATCAAATCAATGAGGAAGTACTTGTAAATAGGCAGCGAGCAAGGAAGCAAATTAGGCAAATCTTGATTCAAACAAGAAAATAGCTTCAGAAGGTCTTGAAAGTTTAATGGAATCGAACAGGCCGCGCTGGGTAGTGAGAAGTTTGCGCGGGTGACAAATTGGGCACTTGACCCGCGCGGCTCGAGTGCTTGTTCCTCGAGCACCGTAATAACTTTAACTTAACTAAACTATATTCCACTCCCTCTAATTTGTCCTCTTACTACACGGTCGCCAGGGTTTTTGAACCTGCTATGCTAATTAGCACAACTTGGTTTAGTTAAGCTTGAAACACGACGGCACAATCCTAAGCACAATCTTTGTGTTTGTTGTTTACACTACGGTTAATAGGGTTTATTTTAGTGACGTACGGCTGCTTTTGGGGTGCATATAAGTATCACATTTAAAAACTCTTTCCTTTGAGTCATCTTAATCATCAAATGAACCGAAACATGTCCACTGCTGGACAAAAGCCTTCCATATGATTTCCACAACGACGAGAGGCTTATAACAAGTCGTATATCAATAACGCGTTCGTCTTCCGGTACTTGGTCGCTGCTCGAGAACTTAGCTGCCCCAACGGCTATCTGTTCTATATTCTTTTGAGTAGTTCAGCACAATATTTAAACGAAGTTACTGTGTCATTCTTCTTAATATAAAATCTTCTTCTTCTTATCGTGTGGCACAAGTAACCGTGCATCCAAGGGATAGTAGGCGATTGCCTGGTGTTGCACTTAGCATTACCCGCGGTCACGTGTAGGGCATTTAGTTTTACACCTACGGATGTGTGCAACGCGACCGTCATGCACATCTGAAATCAGATGTGTAGGTTTCCTCACGATGTTTTTCTTCACCGTTAAAGCAATCTCTAAGTATATATACGTAAGTTTCGAAAAACTCATTGGTACATTGGCCATTGACCTGTGGTTAGGAGGACCAAATCGTTACTGTTGAACCACCGACGCTTGTCAATATAACATGAAATCTGTGTATAACTCAGTGTCAAAGCTATTGTAATAATGGATATAATACCTATTATTTGCAATATTATAGCATTTTGCAACCCGGCTTCTCCGGGTCCTTGCTTCGAAATTGAAACCTCCCTGGAGAATCAGCATAATTTAATTTTTACTCCGCCAGCTGTATTGCTAGTCTTCCAGGAGCATTGTTTGTAGTTTAAACTTGGATTTATTATTCCGATTTGTTGGTAAGGACGACGACGATTATTTGCATAGAATAATATATGGAAACTTGGTAAGGTAATTGAATTTCCTTGCTGAGAGGCGTTGATGGGACTTTGAATAGAGCTGAAATTATCTAATCTGAAAATTCAAGCAATGGCACGTTGGGTATATCATATACAGAGTGTTACTTACCGTATACTACTACTACTACTATACTACCCTACTACTGGGGGTTCTCCTCATCTTATTGAACATCTTTCCCCGGGAGACACACAGTTAATTTCGGGAAAAATATTCTCCATACAAATTGATCGGCTCATTTACTAATTCAACACATTTTTTATGGAACCCAGTTCTTTTTTTTAATTGTTAGGAAGTGTTAGGAACATGAAATTTGGAACGTTGGTAGAATTAAAAATTCAAAATGTTACTGAAATGGTTCTGAAATAGTAACTACATATACTCGTATATAATGTCATTTGGAAAAAATAATAAAAATAAACATAATGATCATTGGTAATAATGTCAAACAAAATCGTTGATTTATAATATGAAATCAAAGACGCGAAGCTTCAATTTATCTGGATCAGCATGAACTCAGCCACTGCACAAACCGCTTTACTTGCTTTGTGGTAAAATACACGAAGTTTTGGCAGAACTAAACATATACAGATAAATGAGACATTAGCTCCGGCAAACGTAGCGTTTTTTATTTTAGTTCTTTTTCAAGCCAACCTTTTTAATAGGAATGAGAAACTTAGCTCCAATTTGTACAGAAATTTATAAGAAGGGATTATTTTGTTCTATAAACAAACTGAAAAATCTCTTTCATAAAAATATTACTTAACCATAGTCCATTGTCAACGTGGTTTGTAATGTAGGCGTTTCAGTGTAATAAAATTGTTACGGTGATTTCGACCCGTGAGCCTCGCAATTTCATTTAAGTACCTACGTTGACGACTCTGCTATACTTACTTAAGTTTATTTCCTTTGTTTGATGACGAAATAAAAATGTTACTGCTTCCTCAATATATTATGGTAAAATTGATATCCAAGTGACTATATCTATCTATTCTTTGTACGCAGTCTACGTTTTCTTCTTTAATGGGATTAGTAGAACATCAAGATGTTCTTTTAATTCAATTTAAGCTTTTATTTTCATTGATAGTCTAAATTTGCTTGCTCTGTGGCTGGGTGTTAAATATCTGTATATGTATGTATTTAAACGTATATAAGTATGTGTATCAGTCTCTGGTTCCCGTAACACAGGGAATCCTACTTTGGGGCCAGATGTCCATGTGTGATTTGTCCCCGAATATTTATCTATTATTATAACTAAAAATAAAAAAAATGTGTGTCTGTTTTTCTATGTGTTTTTTTTCGTGAGAGAGGGCAGTAATTGCAGTTGTTTATTGTTTTTATTTGTAAGGGAGTTTAATAAAAACAAACACCGAACCACATCTTCCAAGCCGGCTAGTCCCCGTGGAGGATTACGACCAGAACCCTCCAGAGGAAACAACAATAGTTACGCCAAACGCTACAAAAAACAATCAATATAACAATTACAGATAAAACCCCTTTAACTTATCCGCGTCTACTGGAACTAACAGAATCTTTAAAAAACGTAAAGTACGATATTATTGGTCTCTCAGAAATCAGAAAACTCTGGAGGAGGCCTTCACCTTCCACTGAGAGGGGTTCTTGCAAATGTAGTATACGAAAGAAATTTAATTACAATTAATTACTGAAATAGAAAGTTTAATAGCTTATTTAATTTTACAACTATCAAATGAATCACCTACGAAAATACTACTTGAAACAATAAATTACTAAAATAATCAACAATTTATTGTGCACACTGTCTTAAACTGTCAATTTCTATTGTGAAACAACAAATAGAAGGCTTTTTTTATTTTATTTTTATTGTATTTATTTAATTTATTTTATGTGCGTGTGTGTGTGATGTCGCATGATGATAGTGTATATTAAGAAGATGCATCCAAAACATACAATAATATGAGCAGTTGACTATAGATAATACTATAAATTCGGCGCGCCTACGATTTGCCTCAGGTTGATGCGGAGAGTGGTGTGATGACTCGTATAATACGGTACCTACCAAATTATGTTTTAGCTTCTAGTACGTTATCTGCATTATTATTATGTTTCATTGCAATAAAACCGTTCAACTTAAAAAAATGTACATTCATTTTATTTTATTTTCATCTTGATTAGTTAGAATTGACACCATGAATAGTAAAAACACACGTTTTATTTTTTTCTCAAAAACAGCTCTGAAGATTTTTGTGAAACTCTACGTAACGTAACTCTACATGGTTTACCACGGATGAGATACTAGTTATACTAGTTACTTCGTAACAGATACTGCACGTCCTTGTAAAACGTAAACACCTACGCATTTATTTACCTACTCCGTCCCACTGTCAGACAATACACGGAAACATGGGAATAAAGGCGCTCAACTTAGTGGTTAAAACTGCGTACACGGGCGGCGCGCAAACTGCTGGAGGCGACTTTATGGCGTTCTAGCGCCAGGGTTGATTCATGACAATGAAATTAAAAGTTTTACAAGTAATGGTTTTTATTTGAGTAATAGTCGTACTAGTTGACCACAAAGTGCGCGAGCTTGCACCGATTTACAAGTTACCTTTCATTTTTGTTTGATTAAAAAAATATGCACGGTATACATTATGCTATTACTAGGTAAATCCTGATTAACGCGTTCTGACTGCGACCCGATAGTAATTTTAAGCCGTTGGCATCATCTCACCTGATGGTAAGTGATGATGATGCCAAAGATGGAAGCGGGCTTACTAAGATTCCCCAACGCAATGGGGATCTGGCTATTTTAGTTTCAAGCCGGATAACATCAATGATGTTAACACTGATTTTTGGCGGCAAGACTTAAACAAGATGCTGGTAGCTAGTCAGGCGGGCTATGAAAATGCCCTAACACGCCAGAAATCGAAAAAAATGCCTTGTTATTTTGATTTCTGTGCCTACCACTAACCAAACCGAGTCTTACAAAGTTGACCCCGCCGGGAATAGAACCCGTGGCCTCCTGGTGTGAAGTGAATGGACTAACCATTACACCACGGAGGCGGTTAAAATTTACTTAGCTGTTTTGTAGTCATACTAAGAACATTTATAGTTTCGCCAAGTCCCTCAAAAAATGATTAGTTTACGAAATATTAAGTTTTTAAGTACCATTTTTAGACCATGGCTCAGTTCCGTACGTCATCACTGGCAACACACATTGGTCGAAGACCTTGGTCTTAAGACACTGCGGTATCTGGGACGTAAAGATATTGCGAAGCTTCCCGAACGCTGCCCAGCCGAGTTGGATTCGACGATTGATCTCTTTCTCGAAGTTGGACCTACCTAACTGGACTGTTTGTCCCAGGTATACATATTCGGTAACAACTTCGAGTGTAGAGCCTCCAACCTTCAGAGGAGTAGGTATGACACGGACGTTTGACATAATTTTCGTCTTGTCCAAGTTCATTCTAAGACCCACTTGTTGGGAGGCTCTACTGAGGCCATCGAGCATTGTGCCTAAGTCGTCCATAGTCTCAGCCATGACCACGATATCGTCAGCGAATCGAAGGTGGGTGATGTACTCGCCGTTGATATTGATGCCTAGTCCACCCCAGTCCAAAAGCTTAAAAACATCTTCCAGGGCGGCGGTGAACAGTTTCGGAGATATAACGTCTCCCTGTCTCACCCCTCGCTGCAGCTGGATAGGTTTCGAGTTTTGATCCTGGAGGCGAACCGACATGGTGGCGTTTTCATACAAACACTTCAGCACTTCGATATATCGATAGTCAATTTGGCACCTCTGGAGAGACTGTAACACAGCCCAAGTTTCGACCGAATCGAAGGCTTTCTCATAGTCCACGAACGCCAAGCATAGTGGCTGATTGTACTCTTCGGTCTTCTGTATAATCTGCCGCAACGTATGTATGTGGTCTATGGTACTAAATCCTTTTCGGAAACCGGCTTGTTCGGGAGGCTGGAAGTCGTCAAACCTGCGTGCGAGACGATTCGTAATGACCCTCGAAAACAGTTTGTAGACATGGCTCAGAAGTGAGATGGGTCTGTAGTTCTTCAGCAGGGTATTGTCGCCCTTTTTGAAGAAAAGCACGACCACACTTCTGTGCCATGCCTTAGGCGTTTGTCCCTCAAGTATAACGGAATTAAATAATTTCTGAAGAGCTTTAAGTACCGGTGTTCCACCTGCTTTCAGAAGTTCAGCCGTAATTCCATCATCACCCGGTGCCTTATTGTTTTTAAGCTGTTTAAGAGCCATTCTAATCTCGTACAGGCTGACGTCCGGGATATCTTCGGTATAGTGTCGGGTAAGTCTAGCTCTTGGGTCTTTAGCCAGATCGCTAACAGGCAGACGTGTGGTCGTGTACAATTGTCCGTAGAACTTCTCAACTTCTTCCAGCAACTCAGTCTTAGACGATATGATCCTGTCGTCCTCAGTCTTCAGCTTGGTCAGTTGGCTTTGACCAACAGACAGATCTCTCGCGAACACTTTTGAGCCTTTGTTGTTCTCAATCGCCTCTTTAATACAATTTGTATTATAGTGGCGCAAATCGCGAGTTAAAGACTTAGAGATCTGCCTGTTTAGTTGCCGATACTGAGTAGCGTCTTCAGAGGACTGCAAAACCAATTTGCGTCTTTCTTCCATGAGGTTGCTGGTGAAGTCAGAGATTTTTTTGGTTCTGTTTGAACGGCGAGTTTTGAAAATCTTAGACCCGACCGTTTGGACAATTTCCACGAATCTGTCGTTATAATCGTCCACATTCTCGCAGTCTCCTAGGCATTCGAAGCGATTGTGCAGCTCGAGCTGAAAGTTTTCGGGGTTTTGAAGCTGGATGGGCGCTGGTCGGAGTGTGGACTTCATCAGTCGACATCTTTCCAGCTTGGTCTTTAGATTCAATGTGCCTCTTACCATTCGGTGATCGCTTCCTGTTTTGACTGAGTTGATCACAGAGACATCATTGAATATTTGCCTTCTCGTCGACAAGATGAAGTCGATCTCGTTCTTCGTTACGCCATTGGGATGCAACCATGTCCACTTTCGCTTACTATGGGCCTCATAAGAAGGCTCAAGGTCACCCAAAGGGCAATGGAGCGTGCTATGCTCGGAGTTTCTCTGCGTGATCGAATCAGAAACGAGGAGATCCGTAAGAGAACCAAAGTAACCGACATAGCTCTCAGAATTGCTAAACTTAAGTGGCAGTGGGCGGGGCACATTGCTCGTAGAACAGATGGCCGTTGGGGCAGTAAAGTTCTCGAGTGGCGACCACGCACCGGAAAGCGTAGTGTAGGCAGGCCTCCCACTCGGTGGACCGATGACCTGGTGAAGGTCGCGGGAAGCCGCTGGATGCGGGCAGCGCAGAACCGGTCGTCGTGGAGATCCTTGGGGGAGGCCTATGTCCAGCAGTGGACTTCCTTCGGCTGATATGATGATGATGATGAAGTTTTTAAGTGTTGATTTTTGTTACAGTTTCAAAACCGCTATTTCAGGAAATCTGAATAGTATTTGGAATAGTAGGACACATAGTGAATTAACAAGAAAAATTATCACGGCTAAGTACGCTTTCTTATTTTAAGAGTGATTGTGGATTAACTTAAGACGTGCAGCTATATTTGTAAAAAGTTAAACTCCTTACAAAATGTCTAAACTTAAACTTCAAAATTAATTTTGTATTTTTTTTCTAATTAAATTTTTTTAGCACTACGGATCCCTACTTTGTTCATGATCAGACACGCACTTAGCCAGTATTATTAGATCTAAATTTTATTACTTACCTACCTAAAATTATTAGATGTTATTTACCTATTCTTTTTTGCCTAAAATATACAACTAGCACATACTTAGACTACCTACTTAACACGGTTCAGTTCTGATACACAACAACAATGAATACTTACCTATCTTGATCTTAGATTATTAGGTACTACTTACACAAGACACACTAAAACAAAATTGTTGTAAATTTTCCAAAACTGGCAACGTTGCGCGCGGCTTGCTTGAGCGGTCGGTGGCGGCCCGACTTGCGGGAGCCCGCCAGAGGGGGCCGGTAAGTGTAGGTATATTTTGCGGTAGGCACAGGCGAGTGACGGAGCACTGAGTTTACGCCGTAGTTCGTTATTCCAAAGAAAATCGGAATAAGGTACCTCTCATACATACCTAGTTTTTTGTAACTTTAAAAATGGCTCTGACGATTGTTATGAATTTTGGTAAATAACTGGGGCTTCACAAACTCTTCAACCCTGGGTCTCGAAAGAATTTGAATAAACTACTTACCTCCCATGCCAATCTCAATTATTTGTAAATATTTTATTAAGTTTGGAACACCTTTATTCTTGATTGTTTGTTTGTAAACTCTTTATTGACAATATTAAATACAGAACATAAAACAGATATTTATGGTATAAAGGCGGACTTATCCCTTACAGGATCTCTTCCAGTCAACCTAATGCTTGCTACCAAATGACCGTAATGTTTGTTGTTGATCTGTGTATGCCCTTGCACAATCCTACACAATGAAGGCTTCGCGAACCAGTATGCACAGCGTGGCTGTACACTTTAATTGACCTCGTACATAAGTCTAGTAGATATATCCATCATGGGATCTTTAACATCTCTTAGGACCAAGCATTTTGTTTTTAAAACTTTTTCTACACATGACAACAAGACATCCATAAGGAAGTCATTCGACATAGTCTCTTGAAGAGCACTCGATCCGAATACTTGTGGAGGTTTTAGACAGCCCGCCGGAGGCTCGAGTGCTCATAAAACACTCGTATGGGTGGAGAGAGCCCGACATTGAATCAATCCTTTCTTCCTTGTTTCCTATTATTTATATTCGTGAGTGTTTCAATCACCTTAATAGACGTACAGTGGAATTGTTTCCAATTATTGTTGTGACATTGTTTGGAAATTTCCTTCCGAATTATTGAAAACATTGCTGCATGTTTATCGGTATTCCACGTACTTAATTTTTATTTTTTGCCAGGTATAAGTAACCACACATTGCTGTCGCTGTGGCTTGTAATGTAAAGGATGGGTTTGACTGTTAGTGGCATATCTCTCGACCGTTTTCATTCCGTGCTTCGCAAGATACGTTAAGCCATTGGTGCCGGTTGCTATTAGTAGATGGCAGTCGTTAAACCATGTCAGATGCCTGAGTAGATTGCTGTTAGTAGATGGCAGTCGTTAAACCATGTCAGATGCCTTAGTAGATTGCTATTAGTAGATGGCAGTCGTTAAACCATGTCAGATGCCTTAGTAGATTGCTGTTACTAGATGGCAGTCGTTAAACCATGTCAGATGCCTTAGTAGATTGCTATAAGTAGATAGCAGTCGTTAAACCATGTCAAATGCCTAAGTAGATTGCTATTAGTAGATGGCAGTCGTTAAACAATGTCAGATGCCTTAGTAGATTGCTATTAGTAGATGGCAGTCGTTAAATTATGTCATATAGGCGGCTTGAAAAATTTTATTTTATTTTGAGTTGTAAATTTTTAAATTTTTAGTTTTCTACATTAAATGCTACTTTCAACCTTCAAATTCCATCACCACTTTCTATTCTAACGGACTGTAAAGTTAAAGTTACTTAAGAGTATTGTGTTCCCTTCTGGTGATACTTACAACTTTGGGGTAAATCAATTATATTTTAAAAATAATAGCGATGAGTAAATATGAATGTAAGCAAAAACTTACTCAATGGTTACTGCAACTGAATTACGAAGACACTGAAAAGCTTATGCAAACATACAAATGAACTTATAAAACAGACACACACAACACACACTGACTCTCTCACAGACACACACACATACACACACACACACTCACACACCCACACATATATACACCCAAACACAGCGTAATCAATCATCATCTCTATTGTTCACATTATTTTCAAATTATATCTGTACCAAATCCATAGGTGGGGCCTGGTGTCCCGAAACACAGACTTGTTAAAGTCTAGCTCAGGCACCATTCCATCACATCTCTATAATATGTTTTTACCTTTTTATAATAACTATACGATGATGTGGTGTGAAAATAAACTGATATTTATTTTTATATTTTTTTATCTCACTATTAGGTTTTATCGTTTAAATACCTAGGGAAGGGGACGACCGTTGCCTAACCAGCCTAATATTAAAATTAATTTATTTGGTAATCTTTAATTCAGGTAAATTTTGTTAATTTAGGTATACCGTTGCATTGAGCTAATTTATGTAAAAACTTTCCTACATCGTCATCTTGTTATCTTTTTAGTATTTACCCTTTTCTTTTACTTTAAATTGTTTATTATATTAAATGTATTCTGATTTACCCTAAAAATATTTTTCTTAAAACACCGTTTAGGCCTGATTCAAATTCCACGTATCATATGTGGCAATACCCAAAGGGTATTTTAACCCCGTTCATTTATTTTTGCTACAATTGCTATTAGTAGATGGCAGTCGTTAAACCATGTCAGATGCCTTAGTAGATTGCTATTAGTAGATGGCAGTCGTTCAACCATGTCAGATGACTTAGTAGATTGCTATTAATTAATGGCAGTCGTTAAACCATGTCAGATGCCTAAGTAGATTGCTATTAGTAGATAGCAGTCGTTAAACAATGTCAAATGCCTTAGTAGATTGCTATTAGTAGATGGCAGTCGTTAAACCATGTCAGATGCCTTAGTAGATTGCTATTAGTTAATGGCAGTCGTTAAACCATGTCAGATGCCTTAGTAGATTGCTATTAGTAGATGGCAGTCGTTAAACAATGTCAGATGCCTTAGTAGATTGCTATTAGTAGATGCAAGTCGTTAAACCATGTCAAATGCCTAAGCAGATTGCTATTAGTAGATGGCAGTCGTTAAACCATGTCAGATGCCTTAGTAGATTGCTATTAGTAGATGGCAGTCGTTCAACCATGTCAGATGACTTAGTAGATTGCTATTTATTAATGGCAGTCTTTAAACCATGTCAGATGCCTTATTAGATTGCTATTAGTAGATGGCAGTCGTTCAACCATGTCAGATGACTTAGTAGATTGCTATTAATTAATGGCAGTCGTTAAACCATGTCAGATGCCTTAATAGATTGCTATTAGTAAATGGCAGTCGTTAAACAATGTGAGATGCCTTAGTAGATTGCTATTAGTAGATGGCAGTGGTTAAACAATGTCAGATGCCTTAGTAGATTGCTATTAGTAGATGGCAGTCGTTAAACAATGTCAGATGCCTTAGTAGATTGCTATTAGTAGATGGCAGTCGTTAAACCATGTCAGATGCCTACGTAGATTGCTATTAGTAAATGGCAGTCGTTAAACCATGTCAGATGCCTTAGTAGATTGCTATTAGTAGATGGCAGTCGTTCAACCATGTCAGATGACTTAGTAGATTGCTATTAATTAATGGCAGTCGTTAAACCATGTCAGATGCCTTAATAGATTGCTATTAGTAAATGGCAGTCGTTAAACAATGTGAGATGCCTTAGTAGATTGCTATTAGTAGATGGCAGTGGTTAAACAATGTCAGATGCCTTAGTAGATTGCTATTAGTAGATGGCAGTCGTTAAACAATGTCAGATGCCTTATTAGATTGCTATTAGTAGATGGCAGTCGTTAAACAATGTCAGATGCCTTAGTAGATTGCTATTAGTAGATGGCAGTCGTTAAACCATGTCAGATGCCTACGTAGATTGCTATTAGTAAATGGCAGTCGTTAAACCATGTCAGATGCCTTAGTAGATTGCTATTAGTAGATGGCAGTCGTTAAACCATGTCAGATGCCTTAGTAGATTGCTATTAGTAGATGGCAGTCGTTAAACCATGTCAGATGCCTAAGTAGATTGCTATTAGTTAATGGCAGTCGTTAAACCATGTCAGATGCCTTAGTAGATTGCTATTAGTAGATGGCAGTCGTTAAACAATGTCAGATGCCTTAGTAGATTGCTATTAGTAGATGGCAGTCGTTAAACCATGTCAAATGCCTAAGTAGATTGCTATTAGTAGATGGCAGTCGTTAAACCATGTCAGATGCCTTAGTAGATTGCTATAATTAGATAGCAGTCGTTAAACCATGTCAAATGCCTATGTAGATTGCTATTAGTAGATGGCAGTCGTTAAACAATGTCAGATGCCTTAGTAGATTGCTATAAGTAGATAGCAGTCGTTAAACCATGTCAAATGCCTAAGTAGATTGCTATTAGTAGATGGCAGTCGTTAAACCATGTCAGATGCCTTAGTAGATTGCTATTAGTAGATGGCAGTCGTTCAACCATGTCAGATGACTTAGTAGATTGCTATTTATTAATGGCAGTCTTTAAACCATGTCAGATGCCTTAGTAGATTGCTATTAGTAGATGGCAGTCGTTCAACCATGTCAGATGACTTAGTAGATTGCTGTTAATTAATGGCAGTCGTTAAACCATGTCAGATGCCTTAATAGATTGCTATTAGTAAATGGCAGTCGTTAAACAATGTGAGATGCCTTAGTAGATTGCTATTAGTAGATGGCAGTGGTTAAACAATGTCAGATGCCTTAGTAGATTGCTATTAGTAGATGGCAGTCGTTAAACAATGTCAGATGCCTTAGTAGATTGCTATTAGTAGATGGCAGTCGTTAAACCATGTCAGATGCCTACGTAGATTGCTATTAGTAAATGGCAGTCGTTAAACCATGTCAGATGCCTTAGTAGATTGCTATTAGTAGATGGCAGTCGTTCAACCATGTCAGATGACTTAGTAGATTGCTATTAATTAATGGCAGTCGTTAAACCATGTCAGATGCCTTAATAGATTGCTATTAGTAAATGGCAGTCGTTAAACAATGTGAGATGCCTTAGTAGATTGCTATTAGTAGATGGCAGTGGTTAAACAATGTCAGAAGCCTTAGTAGATTGCTATTAGTAGATGGCAGTCGTTAAACAATGTCAGATGCCTTATTAGATTACTATTAGTAGATGGCAGTCGTTAAACCATGTCAGATGCCTTAGTAGATTGCTATTAGTAGATGGCAGTCGTTAAACCATGTCAGATGCCTACGAAGATTGCTATTAGTAAATGGCAGTCGTTCAACCATGTCAGATGCCTTAGTAGATTGCTATTAGTAGATGGCAGTCGTTAAACCATGTCAGATGCCTTAGTAGATTGCTATTAGTAGATGGCAGTCGTTAAACCATGTCAGATGCCTAAGTAGATTGCTATTAGTTAATGGCAGTCGTTAAACCATGTCAGATGCCTTAGTAGATTGCTATTAGTAGATGGCAGTCGTTAAACAATGTCAGATGCCTTAGTAGATTGCTATTAGTAGATGGCAGTCGTTAAACCATGTCAAATGCCTAAGTAGATTGCTATTAGTAGATGGCAGTCGTTAAACCATGTCAGATGCCTTAGTAGATTGCTATAATTAGATCACAGTCGTTAAACCATGTCAAATGCCTAAGTAGATTGCTATTAGTAGATGGCAGTCGTTAAACAATGTCAGATGCCTTAGTAGATTGCTATAAGTAGATAGCAGTCGTTAAACCATGTCAAATGCCTCAGTAGATTGCTATTAGTAGATGGCAGTCGTTAAACCATGTCAGATGCCTTAGTAGATTGCTATTAGTTAATGGCAGTCGTTAAACCATGTCAGATGCCTTAGTAGATTGCTATTAGTAGATGGCAGTCGTTAAACAATGTCAGATGCCTTAGTAGATTGCTATTAGTAGATGCAAGTCGTTAAACCATGTCAAATGCCTAAGCAGATTGCTATTAGTAGATGGCAGTCGTTAAACCATGTCAGATGCCTTAGTAGATTGCTATTAGTAGATGGCAGTCGTTCAACCATGTCAGATGACTTAGTAGATTGCTATTTATTAATGGCAGTCTTTAAACCATGTCAGATGCCTTATTAGATTGCTATTAGTAGATGGCAGTCGTTCAACCATGTCAGATGACTTAGTAGATTGCTATTAATTAATGGCAGTCGTTAAACCATGTCAGATGCCTTAATAGATTGCTATTAGTAAATGGCAGCCGTTAAACAATGTGAGATGCCTTAGTAGATTGCTATTAGTAGATGGCAGTGGTTAAACAATGTCAGATGCCTTAGTAGATTGCTATTAGTAGATGGCAGTCGTTAAACAATGTCAGATGCCTTAGTAGATTGCTATTAGTAGATGGCAGTCGTTAAACCATGTCAGATGCCTACGTAGATTGCTATTAGTAAATGGCAGTCGTTAAACCATGTCAGATGCCTTAGTAGATTGCTATTAGTAGATGGCAGTCGTTCAACCATGTCAGATGACTTAGTAGATTGCTATTAATTAATGGCAGTCGTTAAACCATGTCAGATGCCTTAATAGATTGCTATTAGTAAATGGCAGTCGTTAAACAATGTGAGATGCCTTAGTAGATTGCTATTAGTAGATGGCAGTGGTTAAACAATGTCAGATGCCTTAGTAGATTGCTATTAGTAGATGGCAGTCGTTAAACAATGTCAGATGCCTTATTAGATTGCTATTAGTAGATGGCAGTCGTTAAACAATGTCAGATGCCTTAGTAGATTGCTATTAGTAGATGGCAGTCGTTAAACCATGTCAGATGCCTACGTAGATTGCTATTAGTAAATGGCAGTCGTTAAACCATGTCAGATGCCTTAGTAGATTGCTATTAGTAGATGGCAGTCGTTAAACCATGTCAGATGCCTTAGTAGATTGCTATTAGTAGATGGCAGTCGTTAAACCATGTCAGATGCCTAAGTAGATTGCTATTAGTTAATGGCAGTCGTTAAACCATGTCAGATGCCTTAGTAGATTGCTATTAGTAGATGGCAGTCATTAAACAATGTCAGATGCCTTAGTAGATTGCTATTAGTAGATGGCAGTCGTTAAACCATGTCAAATGCCTAAGTAGATTGCTATTAGTAGATGGCAGTCGTTAAACCATGTCAGATGCCTTAGTAGATTGCTATAATTAGATAGCAGTCGTTAAACCATGTCAAATGCCTATGTAGATTGCTATTAGTAGATGGCAGTCGTTAAACAATGTCAGATGCCTTAGTAGATTGCTATAAGTAGATAGCAGTCGTTAAACCATGTCAAATGCCTAAGTAGATTGCTATTAGTAGATGGCAGTCGTTAAACCATGTCAGATGCCTTAGTAGATTGCTATTAGTAGATGGCAGTCGTTCAACCATGTCAGATGACTTAGTAGATTGCTATTTATTAATGGCAGTCTTTAAACCATGTCAGATGCCTTAGTAGATTGCTATTAGTAGATGGCAGTCGTTCAACCATGTCAGATGACTTAGTAGATTGCTGTTAATTAATGGCAGTCGTTAAACCATGTCAGATGCCTTAATAGATTGCTATTAGTAAATGGCAGTCGTTAAACAATGTGAGATGCCTTAGTAGATTGCTATTAGTAGATGGCAGTGGTTAAACAATGTCAGATGCCTTAGTAGATTGCTATTAGTAGATGGCAGTCGTTAAACAATGTCAGATGCCTTAGTAGATTGCTATTAGTAGATGGCAGTCGTTAAACCATGTCAGATGCCTACGTAGATTGCTATTAGTAAATGGCAGTCGTTAAACCATGTCAGATGCCTTAGTAGATTGCTATTAGTAGATGGCAGTCGTTCAACCATGTCAGATGACTTAGTAGATTGCTATTAATTAATGGCAGTCGTTAAACCATGTCAGATGCCTTAATAGATTGCTATTAGTAAATGGCAGTCGTTAAACAATGTGAGATGCCTTAGTAGATTGCTATTAGTAGATGGCAGTGGTTAAACAATGTCAGAAGCCTTAGTAGATTGCTATTAGTAGATGGCAGTCGTTAAACAATGTCAGATGCCTTATTAGATTACTATTAGTAGATGGCAGTCGTTAAACAATGTCAGATGCCTTAGTAGATTGCTATTAGTAGATGGCAGTCGTTAAACCATGTCAGATGCCTACGAAGATTGCTATTAGTAAATGGCAGTCGTTCAACCATGTCAGATGCCTTAGTAGATTGCTATTAGTAGATGGCAGTCGTTAAACCATGTCAGATGCCTTAGTAGATTGCTATTAGTAGATGGCAGTCGTTAAACCATGTCAGATGCCTAAGTAGATTGCTATTAGTTAATGGCAGTCGTTAAACCATGTCAGATGCCTTAGTAGATTGCTATGAGTAGATGGCAGTCGTTAAACAATGTCAGATGCCTTAGTAGATTGCTATTAGTAGATGGCAGTCGTTAAACCATGTCAAATGCCTAAGTAGATTGCTATTAGTAGATGGCAGTCGTTAAACCATGTCAGATGCCTTAGTAGATTGCTATAATTAGATAACAGTCGTTAAACCATGTCAATGTCGATGGCAGTCGTTAAACAATGTCAGATGCCTTAGTAGATTGCTATAAGTAGATAGCAGTCGTTAAACCATGTCAAATGCCTCAGTAGATTGCTATTAGTAGATGGCAGTCGTTAAACCATGTCAGATGCCTTAGTAGATTGCTATTAGTTAATGGCAGTCGTTAAACCATGTCAGATGCCTTAGTAGATTGCTATTAGTAGATGGCAGTCGTTAAACAATGTCAGATGCCTTAGTAGATTGCTATTAGTAGATGGCAGTCGTTAAACCATGTCAAATGCCTAAGCAGATTGCTATTAGTAGATGGCAGTCGTTAAACCATGTCAGATGCCTTAGTAGATTGCTATTAGTAGATGGCAGTCGTTCAACCATGTCAGATGACTTAGTAGATTGCTATTTATTAATGGCAGTCTTTAAACCATGTCAGATGCCTTATTAGATTGCTATTAGTAGATGGTAGTCGTTAAACAATGTCAGATGCCTTAGTAGATTGCTATTAGTAGATGGCAGTCGTTAAAAAATGTGAGATGCCTTAGTAGATTGCTATTAGTAGATGGCAGTCGTTAAACCATGTCAGATGCCTTAGTAGATTGCTATTAGTAGATGGCAGTCGTTAAACAATGTCAGATGCCTTAGTAGATTACTATTAGTAGATGGCAGTCGTTAAACAATGTGAGATGCCTTAGTAGATTGCTATTAGTAGATGGCAGTCGTTAAACCATGTCAGATGCCTACGTAGATTGCTATTAGTAAATGGCAGTCGTTAAACCATGTCAGATGCCTTTGTAGATTGCTATTAGTAGATGGCAGTCGTTCAACCATGTCAGATGACTTACTAGATTGCTATTAATTAAGGGCAGTCGTTAAACCATGTCAGATGCCTTAATAGATAGCTATTAGTAAATGGCAGTCGTTAAATAATGTGAGATGCCTTAGTAGATTGCTATTAGTAGATTGCAGTGGTTAAACAATGTCAGATGCCTTAGTAGATTGCTATTAGTAAATGGCAGTCGTTAAACAATGTCAGATGCCTTATTAGATTGCTATTAGTACATGGCAGTCGTTAAACAATGTCAGATGCCTTAGTAGATTGCTATTAGTAGATGGCAGTCGTTAAACCATGTCAGATGCCTACGTAGATTGCTATTAGTAAATGGCAGTCGTTAAACCATGTCAGATGCCTTAGTAGATTGCTATTAGTAGATGGCAGTCGTTAAACCATGTCAGATGCCTAAGTAGATTGCTATTAGTTAATGGCAGTCGTTAAACCATGTCAGATGCCTTAGTAGATTGCTATTAGTAGATGGCAGTCGTTAAACAATGTCAGATGCCTTAGTAGATTGCTATTAGTAGATGGCAGTCGTTAAACCATGTCAAATGCCTAAGTAGATTGCTATTAGTAGATGGCAGTCGTTTAACCATGTCAGATGCCTTAGTAGATTGCTATAAGTAGATAGCAGTCGTTAAACCATGTCAAATGCCTAAGTAGATTGCTATTAGTAGATGGCAGTCGTTAAACAATGTCAGATGCCTTAGTAGATTGCTATAAGTAGATAGCAGTCGTTAAACAATGTCAAATGCCTAAGTAGATTGCTATTAGTAGATGGCAGTCGTTAAACCATGTCAGATGCCTTAGTAGATTGCTATTAGTAGATGGCAGTCGTTCAACAATGTCAGATGCCTTAGTAGATTGCTATTAGTAGATGGCAGTCGTTAAACCATGTCAAATGCCTAAGTAGATTGCTATTAGTAGATGGCAGTCGTTAAACAATGTCAGATGCCTTAGTAGATTGCTATAAGTAGATAGCAGTCGTTAAACAATGTCAAATGCCTAAGTAGATTGCTATTAGTAGATGGCAGTCGTTAAACCATGTCAGATGCCTTAGTAGATTGCTATTAGTAGATGGCAGTCGTTCAACAATGTCAGATGCCTTAGTAGATTGCTATTAATAGATGGCAGTCGTTAAACCATGTCAAATGCCTAAGTAGATTGCTATTAGTAGATGGCAGTCGTTAAACAATGTCAGATGCCTTAGTAGATTGCTATAAGTAGATAGCAGTCGTTAAACAATGTCAAATGCCTAAGTAGATTGCTATTAGTAGATGGCAGTCGTTAAACCATGTCAGATGCCCTATAGTCGGCTTGAAAAACTTTGCCAGTGGGGTTCGCCACTAGCGCTACAACATGTACCAACGCGGACTTGCCCCCCCCCCGCCCCGTGTACCATGTGTGGAGTATGGCCCAACTCTCCCATAGCTCTCCGACAGTGGGGACGTTTAAGGGTTTTTAACGAGGTACAGAGAAACTTCATCATCATATCAGCTGTAAGACGTCCATTGCTGGACAAGGGTCTCCCCCAAGGATTTCCATTACGATCGGTTCTGCGCTGCCCGCCCGCATCCAGCGGCTTCCCAATATTTATTTACAAACTTTTACCTTGTTTTCGTAGGAGTATGTTCGATAATATAAGTTACGGACGATACGTCAACAGTGGGTAACGGGGAGCACTTTAAAGTTTTTCTTGGCGGCGCGGGGTGTGGGGGGCGCGGGCGGCGCGGGCGGCGCGAGCGGCTCGGAGTCGGGATAAATGATTGATGGCGGCCCTCAAGTATAAACTCGATTATCCTTCGAGACGCGAACAACTTACAAGTTTTATGTAACGATGGATCAGGATTATTTTGAAACTTCTCCAGCAGCGACAAAGAAAAAATTGACTCATGACATTCATATTTAAACTGAATACCAATGAAAAGGGGCTTGCATAGAAACAGAGGGAATATTTAATGAATTCCGTTTTTTGAATTTATCCAAGGTGGAATTATAATGTTGTTGTTGCAAATATAACTGAGCAGAAGACTTGTTTACTTTGATTTTTGATCGTGAGTTGAACTGAGTTTTTTAAGATTTAATTATATGTATCTCTGGGTATATTTTTAAAACGAAGCAAAGTTTTCCAACAAACAGTTACTACAGTAATATTAAAACGAAAGTCGATTATTTAGCTATCCAGTTATATAGACTTTGATATTAATCATATTCGAGGCAAACACATTTTTTCTGGTTCATTAAAAGCTTTAACAAAACAGGAGATGTGTCCGTCTTGCTCGCCGTCCCGTTCGCCGAAAAACCGAAAATTAAACCTAAAATGTATGAATAACCTCATTACGAGTTTTCTATTTTTAGGGTTCAGACGTCAACAAGGAACCGTTATAGTTTCGCCATGTCTGTCTGTCCGCGGCTTAGCTCAGAAACTAATAGTACTAGAGCTGTAATATGGCATGTGTATACATATAAATCAACATTGTACAATGCAATGAAATCTATAAAAAAAATGTAGCTCCCGTTAAATTTTAAATAGTAGGAGTAATACAAATACAAATAATTTATTTAAAACAGTAATTTACATAATACTCGTATGTGTACATATCGGTCCCAAACTCGGCACAGTCTGTATCTTGGGCACCAACCATAGTCGACGAACTTAAGGTGTGCAGTTGGATTTGAAGAAAAATCCATAGACTTTCCATATAAAATGTTCTTTTACCAACTGCAAAGAGTACGACTCGCACTTGGCCGGTTTTTTATTACTTACGAGCTACTGAGGAGCGAGCGCGAGCGGTATCGAATGTAAGAAGGTACATTCTCATCTAACACTATAGAGACCAAAAATCTTCAAATTATATGTAGTTCTGTGGTAGTGTGTGTGTATGTGTCCTTCTGGCGCTCTAGCGCCTAAACTGTTAAAGAGATTTAGGTAGAATTTGGGTAAGGGCAACATTACTTTTTTATCTTCACCCGTTTTTTTGGGAAATATTTGACTATCTTGGTTTTTAAGGGTTTCCACCATAAAAATTTAAGCAAGTGTTAGTAGGACCGAGCATACACATCTTGAAAACTTCTTTTTCTCAGTTTTTAACTATATTATTTTTTACATAAGGACTACTATTTTTAGTTTTACCTAATATAAATGTACCCACAAAATTTTAACTATAGATCTTAAAAATAAGACATAAGACATTTATTGATTCCTTGTCACCAAACGCACATACATAATATTGGGAATAAATTAAATAAAAAAATGAATAACAAAATAACAGTACCTAATTATTACAAGTAGAGAAAAAACTATCAAAGTATGATGTGTGTGTATGTGTGTGTGTGTGTGTGTGTGCGCGCGTGTGTGTGTGTGTGTGTGTGTGTGTGGTGCGAGAATCACGGACCGCGCTCAGTATATACTGCGTGCGGCTTATGCTGCAACACAGCGCTGGTTTTCAGCGTGGCCCAGGGCTGCTGCGATTGCATGCCCGATGCGGTCAGCCGTGTTGTAGTAATATATATTATATTTATGATATGCTTTTAATATGATTTTGCAAGTCTCACTTACTATACTGTAAGGTAGGTAGGAAGGACGCGGTGACCCACAGGCAATGTTTTTTGGTATTCTAGAAGAATATTTTTAAACTTTAATTTGAACCCGTGAATTCCCACCAGGTCCCGCATAGGTGGTGCTATGTTCTTCCAGCATTTCGTAGCATTATATCGGAAACTGGCACGAAATGCCGCCGTTCGATGCCCGTATGGAACTAGCACCTTGACGGAAACTGCAATCGAATCGAAAATGAGGACGTGTTGTCAAAACCAACTTTCACTTGTTTTAAAACATTTTGAGTTTACTCATTTTAGTGATATTTAGTACCTATTTTTTCTAAATTTTAGTCCCACAGTTAAACAGTGAGCGCGACAAGTGCGAGCTCAATGTTTTGTAAATGCTACTTTGATAAAACCCGGTCAAGTGTGAGTCGGACTGGCGCTCCGAGGGTTCCGTACTACACGCCTCTCCACACAACTATGACAATGACACCTATTCACATTATAAACAAAAGAGACCAACGCAAGCGACAGAAATATACTTTTTTTATTCAGTTCGGACCACTTAGAGCGAGTACAACTCTTAGTTGGTTTTTGCTATTTGTTATTTAATTTAATTCAGAATTTGTACGATGGGATAAGTATTATAATGACACCAAGGTTCAAGCATACGTGTTTTACAGTTTTTAAGATAGAGCTAAATCAAAAATCCCTACAAAATACATATATAATACCTACGAAGACATGTTATATTACGAGGACCCACTTAATTTTTCACTTGTTTAATTTTTATTACTTGTCCTTTTAGCGGCAAGCGAAATACACATTCTGTGATAATTTCAAATGTATGGTTTATGAAATACAGCCCGCTGACAGACGCACGGACGGACAGCGGAGGCTTAGTAATAAGGTCCCGTTGCTTCACCTGCACTCGTATGTATTATTACTAAGCCTCCGCCTCCTTTGGGTGCATGGAACCGTAACAACCAACCACCTACTCTGTCGGAATGACCGAGAAGTACATCTTGAATATTATTACTCTACCAATGATGAAGATAAGATTATGTTATTTTCGCGTCGTGCCCCGGCACTACGATACTACATGCATACATACCACATAGTACATAATATTATTATCATGAGAAAATGGTGTAAATAATATAATTTTGGCCTAGCGACCTCCGTCCGCGCCTGCGCCCTCACCGCACGCGTACCTACCTAATTCTTGTTGCATAAAGACTCCTGAACGCGAGTACAACTAACACTTGTCCAGTATTTATTAATTTTTGTTTTATAATGGTATTAGTGTTAGTAGTGTAATCGCACCGAGTTTCACGCTTTTTTACGATAGAGCTAAATCAAAAATACCTACAAAAACATGTTTTGCATGGAGACCCCCTATTTTTTTCACTTTTTCAAATTTTTTGTATTTATTGTTATAGCGACAATAGAAGTACATATTCTTAAAAGATTTCAACATTCGTACCGCTGACAGGCGGACAGACGGACAGACAGCGGAGGCTTAGTAATATTGTCCCGGTGGTCACCCGTTGTGTCTACGGAAACCTAAAAAAAAAACTACACTTTTTTATTTGTTTATCCGACCGTCACACCGTCACACCGTCACACCGTCACACCGTCACACCGTCACACCGACTCCCCACTCTACTATTTTTTTATTGACATTTTCACTTCATTTTTTATGTTGGGCCATAATTTTACATCTTTGTACTGAATATTATAATTATGGGTCTGACAGTGCTAGAGAAAAACATTGCCCGGGACAGGTAGACGGACGGACGAACGGACATGACAAAATTATAAGCCTTCCATTTTTGTTCCGGAACCTTTGAAACTACAATAAGAAAATTTAAAAAACACATGCAATTGTACATAAAGAGATATGTTATACCCAGTCATATATCTCGACGAAATTTGTATAAAATGGACAACTTTTTTTTAATACGAGGTAACTTTTATTACTGCGTTTTTTTTCCTTGAGAAAATGTCGAACCCGAGTTAAAATTATGTGAGAACGAAGCCTTCGTACCATTTAACACAAAATTACTACTTCAGAAAGGGCATATCTGTCTACAACATTCTGAGAGAGAACCAGCTGATAGCCTCGACAGTTTTCTTTTCAGCACTGCGCTATTATGAAAATACAAAAATAACTTTTGAACTGTCAAAATAGAACAGGTCAAAAAGTTTGGGAGTGACCTCCGTCAAGCCCTTGTTCGATTTGAGCCATACTTCCCGGACACCTGTATATTT
This sequence comes from Coleophora flavipennella, assembly GCA_947284805.1. Classification (NCBI taxonomy): domain Eukaryota; kingdom Metazoa; phylum Arthropoda; class Insecta; order Lepidoptera; family Coleophoridae; genus Coleophora; species Coleophora flavipennella. Next base: position 18,902,044 of record OX369264.1, on the reverse strand, counting down.
TTTGCGCGGGAGAACTTTCCTGTGTTTTTGTAAGTCATTCATCAACTTCAATAAAGGTTTATCCTTATATAACGTATACCTACCTAAGTGTGTGTTTACAAACATATGAAAACTTCCTTACAATCTAGAAATGATCATATTTTCTTATCATAGCTTGAAATCGCTGTTTTGCTACGTCATTTTTGTTGGAATTACTCAAGTGTTCGCAATAGTGAAACAAGGCTGTGTACAAATCGTTTACTTTGATAGAGCGTGTGTGCATTCGGGCGGAATAACTCTAGCGTTTGCGAGCTTCTTTACTCGTTGCAGGAGCAGTTAGTCAAATTCGCAAAAGGTCATACAGAAGCAAAATGTCTGATCCTCAATTATTCTTGTCTATTGTGATGTTATTTGTTAAACAAGATAATGTGTAAAGCTTAAAAGTCGTTCTAAGTTTGCCATGTTGAGTTTCATGTAACACGTATTTTGGATCAAGATAGATCCAACGATAACTTACTTGTCAAAATGTGTAAAGTAAACAGAATATAATAGAACTGTACGACAGAACAAACTGTAAGAGTGCCCAGTTAAAAGCCCAATTTCAAGTAGGTATTACAATTACGCTTGAAGTATTACTAATTATTACTATCTTTGTTTGTGATCTCTATAGTGTACAACAGATTATAACAGTTATAGGTAAAGAATAATAATTTTGCACCCACCCACGGAGAATAATTTTAACCGCCTCCGTACCTCTGAGGCAAAGCTCACTGGCTTTACACAGGAGGTCGCGGGTTCGATTCCCGGCGGGGTCAATTGGAAGACTCGGTTTGGTTGGTGGTAGGGCATTTTCTAAGCCCGCCTGGCTAGCTACCACCATCTAACCTTGCCGCCAAATATCAATGTTGATATCATTGGTGTGTTCCGGCATGAAGATAAGATAGCCAGTTCCCCATTGCGTTGGGGAATCTTTGTAAGCCCGCTTCCATCTTTGGCAACATCGTCACTTACCACCAGGTGAGATGTTGTCAAGGGTTTACCGATTGTGAATAAAATAAAAAAATAGGAATAACATGTTCCCCATTGCGTTGGGGAATCTTTGTAAGCCCGCTTCCATCTTTGGCAACATCGTCACTTACCACCAGGTGAGATGTTGTCAAGGGTTTACCAATTGTGAATAAAATAAAAAAAATAAAAAAATAGGAATAACATGTACAGAGGCGGACTTATCCTATACAGGGATCGCACAAGTCAACCTTTGATTACTGAAAGAACTTGTATAACCAGCAAAGTATTACTAATACAAAATGAAGTTTTATTTAGTAACCTACTTGTTAAATTTATCAGTTTTTGTTTTTCAGCGTTGTATCTTTTTTATCCACAAATGGAAAAAAAATCGGACTTATCACTTAAAAAAATTAAACAGTCTAAAACCACGTTTTTATGTGCCTTAAAAAGAATAAAATAACCCTCCGCGGGTCCTGGTGACTCAGGAGGACATACACACATAAAACCCACACCACCACCACATAGTACATGCTTACAGGGCAAATCGAAAAATATGGGGTGCATCTTTCTACTAAGATATTAAAACCTAAGCTTTCTTGTTCATTCCTTTTCATGCGCCCTACGTTTTTCAAGTTCACCTGTAAGTATGTATGTGCTGGTGGTGTGTACTGTATGTGGTGATGGTCTGTGTTTTATGTGTGTATGTCCTCTTTGGTCATCGAGACCCCCGGATGGTATTTTTATTTTTTTAAGGCATATAAAAACGTGGTTTTTAGATTATTTTCACTGTACATCAAATATTTTCTTCTTTTTTGTTTTTTATCTATCTGTCTATTTGTTTGTTATAGTCAGACCCAGCAACTAATCAAAGCCTTCTCTACTTTGAACTCTTGGAGTACCGTATTAAGCACATTGTTGATGACTTTAAACATCCTCACTTTAGGTAAGTACTACCTCAGACAGACAGAGAGACGGAAAAATTGAATATACTATATTGTGTTGTAATCGGAACTGAGGCTGTGTGCAAAATTTCAGTATGATCTAATGATAGAAAGTATTTAAAAATCCGTTGCAAGGTCCCACCCGGAACGATAGACAAACATATTTTCAATAATACATCTTTCGTTATTAGTATTATTATTAATCAAATGTATGAATAACCATCTTCAGGCATCCTCACTTTAGATAGGTACCTACCTCAGTCATACAGACAGACAGACAAATTGAATATACTATATTGTGTTATCATCGGCACCAAGATTGTGTACAAAATTTCAGCATAAATGATAACAGGAATAATTTAGAAATCAGTTGCCACATTCCACCCGCAACGACAGATAGACAGACAAACTAGAAAGCGACTTAATAAAAACGTGTTAAAATGGCTAATTAGGAAAACTCTGATTTTTTCGAGCGTTCTGCAACGCTGTAGAACAAAAGATTGGATTCATGTCTTTATTCTTTGGTAGAAGAACACTTTAAAGTACGTACCGTGGCATTTTGATATACTCTGTAAAACACATAGCTTGTGAGACTCATTACCATTCCTTTTGGTTGTGCCGTAGACGGTACAAAAATACAATTCAAAAACTGGATTTATAGAATCTTCATGACATTTTGCAAATTCTAAAAATCTTCGCATGACTGAATCTTTTTCTTTGGCCGCCGCAATATATTGTGTCTAAATGCGATTTGGTCAAGCCATCCCAGCGAGTATTATACACATATAAGGTATAACATTGTTTCAAACACTTGAATCTTGTGTCATTACATATGATTGACGTGTATTACTGTGTTAAACGATTTGTTTTTTCGTTTTATCAATGATTCAAGATTCTAGGTATTTATTCAAAATAGGTGCAAATTACACTCCTTCTGATAGTCATAAATCAATAATAACATAATTTCATTTGTGAAAAATCTAGAAATAAACAATCATCTATCTATATTCTATATAATATACTAAAACTGTAACGGAGCCGTGTCTGTACATCAAATATTTTTGGAAAATAATAACTGTGGTGGACATTACTAACGATACAGAGGCCAAAACAACAACTTTTGGAATTTTTGTCTGTCTGTCTGTCTGTCTGTCTGTATGTTCGCGCATCACGCAAAAACTACCAGGCCGATTTTGATTAAATTTTGTATGGTGGTTCCTTATAGCCCGCGTTAACATATAGGATACTTTTTATCCCAGAAAATTCAAGAGTTCCCGTGGGAAAACCAAAAGTATTCATTTATAGAATGGCTCACCACGCATATGTGGCTTGACCTATTACAATCAAATTTTACACGTTGATACCACCCTTATCGCGAACTAAAACTGGGACATTGTGAATCCAAAAAAAATTAAGGGTTCCCGTAGGAATGCAAAAAAAAAATCTTTAGAATGGCTCAACGTAACAATATGAAACCTTTACATTGGGATGGGGTGTTTTGACCATCATTGTATAGTCGGGTATTCTTTATCCCGGAAAACTAAAGAGGTCCCGTGGGAAATTATGTATCGATACTTACAATAATAACAATAGAGTACTTTTTTCCACATATTAGCTACACATACCACACATTATAATCATAACAGCAGAATGTCAATAGATGGCACTGCAGGGATAATAAAACGAGCTTAAGATGTATTAAAACATTAAAATATTATTTCATACTTCTGAGTGGATTTCTTTTATGTCTTTTCAGCATAAGCTACTTTACACAACTCTAACTCTTGGACTATGGCACGTAGCGATGTGTTTCATAGACCAAAAGATAGGTATTTTTTACAGATTCCAATCGTGTAAACAAATTAAAAACACATAAATCGAGTTTAGCAATTTGTAATAGGAGGCACAGATATGGGAATTTTCTGAAGGCGACTATTTGCGTGTAGCAGTTGCTCTCCGCCTGCAATATCAATATCTGTGAACCTCATCAATGTATTTGCGGGTCCACGGTGGAGGCAATTGGCCATCACTCACTGAGTTGCGATCGTTATTTGTGAAGACTCCAACGTCACCAATTCCTTAATGACCTCACTCGGAGGGCACTGGTCTCGGCTGGATGGAATATTCCATCTTTGATGCAGCTGCCGGGCTTTAGTCGATCTGATGGCAAAAGGCCGGACAGTTTAAACAGGTGCTATGGCAGAGAGGAACGTGCCTGCTTTGGGACGCCTCTTTTTCTGCCTCACTCCTCAACCATGCGGTACTGCTGCTTAATTTGCGGCGAGAAAGAAGCATAATAAGTACTCGGTCTTAGAGGCAAATTACTGCTGCTGCTGCTGGTCTGTGAGACAACCGGCTGCTGAACCCTCAGAGGCCTTTGGCTTCACAAAGGAGATTGATGGCCGTTGCCTTCGAGAGAGGAGATGTGACGTGAGGTCCTACCTGCTGCTAAGGTTGTCTATTGCCATCCAGCGCGGCATCGAGAAGTGCGCCATGGGCTCCTTTGGAGCTGATACGACTCGAGGATTTGACCCATATTAATATTTTTAGGAAATTTTATTACTAGATTGATATAATGATTTGAATTAGTTTTTTGATAATATAGGTATATGTGTTATTTCATCATATCAGTTTATATACGTCCCCACCAAGGGGCTCGACCTGCCCTGAGTTAGGGCGATCAGGCCTTGGACGATCATGCGGGCCCATTGCGGGTTGATTGACTTCACACACAACCTTCGAGTTTCTTCGCAGGCGTGTGCAGGTTTCCTCACGATGTTTTTCTCACTGTAAGAGCGTCGGATAAACGTACATACCAGTATGAAATCGATATTCGTATAGATATTGGTAATTGGCAGGATTCGAACCACGGCCTTCCGGACAGGAGGTAGTGGCCCTAACCGTTACGCCACCGACGCTCTATATGTTATTTAAGATTTAGATATCCTTACTTGATATTATAAATGTGAAAATGTGTTTGTTTGTTCGTGGGAAGTGACAAAGATTCACCCTTAAACACCTCTACCAATCTTGATGAAATTTGGCATGCAGGTAGCCTGTATCATTGGAAATGAAATAGTCATATTTTATCTGTGGAAATCATTATAGCCAGATGGAGTTCCTGAGGAAACTAAAACAATACTCTTTGTTCGTTAAGTTATTTAAAATCGTAACGAAAAAATGGATTGGTGTGATTTTTAGCACACAGATGAGGTGGAAAATGATATAATTTACTAATAAGAATATCCTGACATAGTTCCCTAAGGAATCTGGGGACAACTGTTTTCTACGCTCGCGCACGTCGGTGGCGTCGCACAGAGCAACGGATTAAAGTGATTTTTTGTATAGAATTTGTTGAGGGGGTGGGAAGTGACAAAGACTGCTAATCCGAATAGCCCGATACAGTTCCTGAGGTACCTGGAGAAAACTCATGTCCACGCTTGCGAGCTGATTGCGGCTCGCGCACCACTCACCCTCAAAAAGAGTCATAAAAGCTATGTCCACGCGGGCGAAGCCGCAGGCAAAAGCTAGTTAGTTAATAATGTCAAAATTAAATCCTAGAAATAAACCAGATTATGTCATTAGAAAAGTTATACACACAATTATTGAATGTCATTGAAACCTTTGACATGAGTAGGCCAGTTCACACGTACATCACACGGTCACGAGTATAATACGAGAGTCAGCCATCAACCATATTAGAGAGAAAGGAACGACCCAGCTCCCGATGCGCCACCATCCGCACAAACATTTAGTGAGCATGCACCACTCATGTCAGTGCTAAGATAAAAACATTAATTAAAAGAAGTACTAGACTTATCATGTCTTGTCGCTTCCATGACAATTCTTAGGTTGTTTATCATTTTATTACCATTAAACATGATTATTAGTGTTGATAGAAAAAACACTGTCAACCCATACATTTTTGTCATTAAAATATTCGGATGTCTTATAATAACCTTTTTTACAAAGAGTTCTTTTGACACAGTTTTTAAACTGTTTTTCTGACAAATTTAAAACATCATCGGGTAATTTTTTATACATGAGTAAGCATTGTCCCACAAATTTTGTCACAACAGTTGTTAAATCACGCGAATATCTGTAGATATCGATGGTGTCCGTAGGTAAAATGTAGGTAAGCCAAAGAGCTAGCTCCCGACTGGCCGAATGCTAGCTAACTAGATTGTCCATGTACGTAATGGACAAAACAATCAATCCATAGCTATCAATTCGAGTCATGTCGCAGAACAAAGTATCAGTATCAGTATCAGGCAGTCGCGCCCGCTCCTAGTTAATCCTGTTTGATATATTGGACCATTAGGACCGTCCCACTCCCGTCCCGTCCCGTCCCGTCTCGGCGAGGTCACAAGAAAGCGCCAAGTAACGAGCCGTGCGGTGTTCTGTACAGTGTACAGTGTACACCTCGCTCACGGACATTCGTGTCCGTCTGTTCATAACATTTTTGAAACATTAATAACAACTAGCTTTTTGCCCGCAGCTTTTCCGACGTAGTTATCGTTTTTATGACTGGTCTGAGGGTGGGTGGTGTGCAATCTGTAAGCAGCCCACGAGCGTAATTTTTTCCATACTCCTCGGGAATTAATTTCGGGCTATGATAATTCGTAGTTTAGGTTAGATTAGATTTATCCATCACACGACACAAATTCATAAAATATACAAGTTAAATTATAAAATATGTCAATGGTAAAATCACAAAAAATTCAATCGTCAAAAATTAATTTTACGAATTAAAAAAAACAAAATCTCAAATCACAAAAATTTAAATGTCAAAAAGTAAATTGAACAATGAGTAAATAAATATAAATCAATACATGAAGTATGTCTATTTTTTTTTATTCGTCAATTGAATAACATTCTATAACCAACAAGAAGTTTTCAAATGGCGCCTAAATGTTTAGTCGTCTGATATTTCCCGCAGTGAGGCAGTGTAGCCGTTCGTAAAATGTTGGCCCATTCATGGCGTTATGTCACTTGCAACCATTTGACTATTTGCTCCGTGGTGACGTGAAAAAAGAGTAGCCTATGTCACTTCTCATCCCGCCTCTGTGCACTTGTACATTAAATCAAATTAATCCGTTGCTCCGTTGCGATGTGAAATAAGGACAAATAAACAAACAAACACACACTGAAGGCATTCAATGCAATAAAATTGGCTTTAAAGACAGTTTCTTCTTTGGATGGGTGGCGAGGGTTACGTGTGAATTGGTGATGCTTTTATAGAAAGTAACGGAATAAAACCTGCAACAAAACAGCGTATTCCCAGGAGGGAGGTTAATTTAAATATTAAAAATTGATTTTTTTTTCTGAGGACTATTTTATAATTGAAAATGCATTCAAATCATCATTATCATATCAACTTATATATATATATATATATATATATATATATATATATATATATATATATATATATATATATATATATATATATATATATATATATTATGTACAGTCTATAGTGCGATTCTCTTTCCACTCGGTTCGGCGTTACGCCATCTCTCTCGCCACACTCAGCTCGGATACCTATATCTATAGTGTTTAGTACGGTACACATAACCTGTGTTTTACTTAAAAAATATAAATTTTTAACAACAAAATATGCCTGACAGTGATAATTTAGAAAATGAAAATAAGCAGCCTCCAGCAAAGAAAGTAAGATTACACTATGACACTCTATCAAGTCATCAATTATATTTTTATATTATTAATTATAGCGTGCATTTATCTGTGTATTAGAAAAAACCAAAAAACTATAATATATTAGTAACTTTTTATTACTAACTAAAATGTGGTTTCCTGCAGATGAATCAGTTGACTTACCTAATTTTCATTGTAATAGCTAAATTTATACAAGAAAATGTTAGAGCCGCCCGAGCTGCCTTTTATAAAAACAACAATATTGTACATGTTACTACATTTAACATGGATGTAGCAGTTCAAAATGCTACAGAAGTTCGTGTCTCCCAAACATCTACTGGCGATATGTGTGCTTCACATGTTAAATGAGAAGATTGTTTTGTACATTTCACCTAATAAAAAATGAATGATATTTTTTTCATTTTTACATGAGAGATTATTTCCGTAAAGTCACAGAGGTTCAATAATTTTTAAAACCATTAAAGATAAACTACCATTGATTTTAACTGGGGATTTTAATGTAAATTTTGCAAATGATGAATCAATGCCCTTAATTACGTTCCTCCAAGAAGGTTTTCAATTGCAAAATAACTACAATCCAAAAGAACCTACTACCAGATATGGAACAACAATAGATGCTTTATTTCTTAGACATCTTGGTAATGTTATTATCCAGTAATTCTGTAACATAAGTATGTTACCATCGACCAACGTCACAGTAATACCGTCAGAGGCAGCATCGAATATAACTATTACCGAAGTCACTGATTAAACGAATTGAATTGTCACAATTTGAAATATTTTTTAAAATTTTATATTTAATGAAAATAAATGTTTATTAATTTACTAGTCATCATTTTCTGGAAAAAAAAACCTAAGATTTTATTTTATCATTATAATATATTTAGTTCCTATCATAATCAGTTCTTTTATGCATATTACTTGTACAAAATAATTTCGATGTATCACATCTTTAAATAAATAAATAAGTCTGCCACGCATCCTGTGACGGCTCATTTTTTTTTCAGTTCCCCAGTGTTACGTATGACACAGAGGTATATGCATGCCAAATTTCGTCAAGATTGTTTGAGATGTTGAAGCGTGAAGAGGTAATAGACAGACAAACATATTTTCACGTTTATAATATTAGTAAGGATAAGAATATACTCGTAAATTGTATGTGTGTAAGTGTATGTCCAAAGGGTGACCAACGGGGCCCTATTACTGAGCTTCCTCTGTCCGCCGCCGCCGCCGCCGCCGCCGTCTGTCTCTCTGTCTCTCTGTCTCTCTGTCTGTCGGTGTGCTGTATTTTATCATCATCGTATCCGCTGAAAGACGTCCACTGCTGCACAAAGGCCTCTTCCAAGAATTTCCACGACGACCAGTCCTGCATTGCCCGCATCCATCATGGTCATCCAGAGTCATCTGTTCCACGAGCTATATGTGCCCCGCCCAATGCCACTTAAGTTTAGCGATTCTGTTAGTTATATCGGTTACTTTGATTCTCCTACGGACTCCTTATTTTTGGTTCGATCGCGTAGGGAAACTCCGAGCATAGCTCGCTCTATCGCTCTTTGGTTGACCTTGAGACTCCTTATGAGGCCCATAGTAATCGACAATGTCTCAGTTCCGTATGTCATCACTGGCAACACACAATGGTCAAAGACCTTAGTCTTGAGATGCTCTTAGTCTTGAGAAGTCATCCAGATGGCCGTGTTGTCAGTAAAGTTCTCGAGTGGCGATCGCGCACCGGAAGACGTGCGTAGGCTTGCCTCCCACACGGTGAACCCAAGGCCTGGCGAATACGGACTGTATTTAATGAACAGTACTGTTACTGTTGCTATTACCTATGTAGATTATTGAGATTTTCACACAATGTGTATTCCTGTTGCCGCTATTATAACAACAATCAAAATTGAAAACCAACGTAGGGAGCCTCCATATTACAAGAAACGTGTTGCTGTTTGTTCTGTGTGTCGGCGAGCTGTGCTTCATGAACCGTATGTTCATAGGTAGACAATTGAAATCTTTAAAAAGTATGTATTTCTATTGCCTTTATAATAACAAATAATAAAAATAAAAAGAAAGAAGAAACCTCCTAGAAACTTGATTTTTTAAACGTAATGAAATTAGTGATATCAAGAAGGATCTAGTAGCACGATAGTTGATTTATGAAGATGTTTTAGTACGGAACCCTTCGAGCGCGAGTCCGATTCGCACTTGACTGTTTTTTTTATCTAACTGTTTATTATTTGCAAGGGATCTTGACTTTAACGTACCTTTAAACATTATAATATGTGCGTGATACGAAAAAACAATTTCAGTTTCCACCGACAGTGATCAGCGATAGATAACGCACTGTTTTTGTTAGTAAGACAAAGAAACTCCACATGAATTCGATGTAGGAAAGTAATATTGATTGATAATCCAATTTGGTGGTCCAAAACAGGCGGGATCACGCCCAGTGGAATTCGTAGTTCGGCCTCCAGAACACAGTTTATCATACTCGCACGCCGCCACCGCCGCGCTGCTGTGTTCTGCTGGGTGTCGTTTCGTCAGACTTGCACAAATTGGATCTTGGTCTTCTCGTGCGCTTAAACAAAACGAACTACAAGTGCGATACCAAGAAACTTGCACAAATCTCAACCCGAGCTCGTCGGTCCGCATGTCCGTGCCAGGGCGCACAACTGCACAAACCTCAATAAACGCTGTTAACGTAAAAAAAGTTGTGCTAATATTTGCATGGTAAAGTATTTTATTTCTACGAAATTTTGTAGGATTTTTATTTGAAGTATCTTGAATTATTTTTTGGTGTCAGAGGTTGGTTTGGCAATTTACTACACAGTATCAGTTACGTAATACTCTTGTTTCTTCTATAAAGTTTATTTTAGATAGAACTAGTTTATATCACGTCGTGTTCTTATTTGTATTTACCTACCCACCATTTTGTATTTTTTTATATTCACATTTGGAAAACCCTTGGCATCATCTCAATTGACGTTAAGTGACGATGATGCCGAAGGTGAATGCGGGCTTACCAAGACTCCCCAACTCAATTGGGAACTGGCTATCTTATCTTCAAGCCGGAACACATTAATGTTGTTAACATTAATGTTTGGCGCCAAGTCTAAGATAAGATGGTGGTCACTAGCGAAGCGGGCATAGAAATGCCGTTCCACCAACCAAACCGTTTCTTACAAAGTTAGACTCAGCTGGGAATCGAACCTCATGTGAAGCTAATGGACTTTACCATTAGGCCATGGAGTGGAAAATTAAACCTTTTCCAGGTTTTTTACTACTGAACTACGTTTTACATGTGATTAAAACAGTAATCCAAAGCAAATTCTATTAAATATAGTAGGTACTAAATATATATATATACACTCGAGAGCGATGAATCCGGGTCACTTAAAGAATCCTAAAAATCTCGGAAACTAAGAAGGCTAGCTTCATGAAATAAATTGTGTTTAATAGACACTTTAATACCCCTTAAATGAAAGTAATAAAATTTACGAGTCACTACATTTTATTTACAAAAAATTACATAAATAAAAAAATACTGCTGATCTCGCCTTAAAACAAAAATAGGAAACATGACATTTTTGAACAACATTACGATTTACTTGAATTTTAATACTTCGTATTGCCTCCTCGTGCTTCCATCACTGTGTTTACGCGGTTTGGCATGCTGTACACCAAGTTCCTTATACGATTTTGGGGAATATTCTCCCATTCCTCTGTGAGAGCAATTTTGAGCTCACGAAGCGTGATTGGGGGAGGGCTTCTTTGTTTTACGCATCTCCCTAGCTCGTCCCAAGCATGCTCGATCGGGTTGATATCCGGGCTGCGTGCTGGCCACTCCATACGAGTAATGTTCATCTCTTGAAGGTAGTCATTCACAATCCAACCCGTATGAGGCCGGGCATTGTCATGCATAAAAATAGCATCCTCACCCAAATTGACCATAAATGGACCAACGTGTTCATTGAGGATTTCTTCCAGATATTTTTCGCTAGTTAAAGAGCCGTTTTCTATGAACACCAGTTCTGTGCGACTCTCAGAAGACATTCCGGCCCACACATGTACAGACCCACCTCTGTAGTCTACTTTTTCTTCTATGCATGCTTGCTTGAATCTTTCCCCTGGTCTTCTATACACTCTGTGTCTTCCATCGTGCTTGTAGAGCATAAATTTTGATTCGTCGGAGAACATAACTTTTGACCAATCTCCAATACTCCAATTTAAGTGGTTCTGGGCATATCTTAGTCTTGAAATACGATGCCCACGCTCCAGTTAAGGGCCGTTTGCAGGTCTAAGTGGTTTCAAGTTAGCTTCAGCAAGTCGTCGCCTTACTGTCCATGCGCTTGGGTTACTTCCTCCGAGGCGTCGAAACTGATTTGTTAGTTCAGTTCCTGTGAGAAAGCGATTACGAAGCATTGTGTTCACCAAGTATCGATCTTCTCGTGCTGTGGTACACCTGGTTCTGCCTGTTCCTGGTCTGCGTAGGTTAGAGCCAGTTTCCTCGTAACGTTAGAGAACTCTTTGTACTGTTGAGAGCGACAGTCGTGGCTGTATCGCGCTGACCCCGGCCGTTTTCCAGCATTGTGAGTATTCTGGTGCATTCTTCAGGTGTAAGCGACATGATTACTGCTTGAATAATAAATATTGAACACTATCGACATGGTTTATGTACCCACTTAAATGACAGATTAGAAACAAAAGCAAAAACAAATGTAGTAATTTCGTAGTTCCATCTTCGAAAGTCTCCCTTTTTCAAATTAGATTTTTTATGACATAACTTTACAATAACTAAGAAGTTTTAATGACTTCATTTAAGGAGTATTAAATTGTCTATGAAACACAATTAATTTCATGAAGCTAGCCTTCTTAGTTTCCGAGATTTTTAGGATTCTTTAAGTGACCCGGATTCATCGCTCTCGAGTGTATATTAATTCATAATTGGTAAACCCTTGACAACATCTCACAAAGATGGAAGCGGGCTATTTATCTCATTTTCAAAATAAGAATAACTCTCTCTGAGCTGATTTTATTTGTTAAAATATATTTTAACAAATTAAAGCTTTATTTGAAGGTACATCCAACCCGTACAATAAAAACGAGAAAGGAAAACATTTTAAAGTCGTTTTTAAACGGGATACATTATCAAAGTGGATGGCGTCGCGTCGGTTTAGAGCCTTTCTCGGTATTGTAGAAAGTCGCGGATAAATGATTGATGCCAACCGCCGCCGCCGCGCCGCCATCGCCGGAGCCTTGACACGAGACCGAACGTATTGCGCACATTCCACGTAGGTAGCGCATTTACTCCGCAGCCAAATGAGATTGGCTGCCATCCGTGACGCGTCAATGACACTGCCCCTCTGCTACTGGCTACATAATGGGACTTCACCTTATGTATGCATAAACACTTTGGATGGTCTGTTTGTTTGGAAAATATGTAAACAAACATTTAATCACTTACATTTGGACATCGAGCATGTTCCTACAAGCATTTTATTTACTTATTCACTGTGTGTAAGTTCATTTTAGATTTGAATCGCAACTAGTTTATTTTCAAGAGAACACTTCACGTTTTGTTAACATGTTTGGCCATTTCAAAATAAGTAGATTTCTGTCGACCTCCAAAAGACTGACTAAGACGAAGTGTGTGAATTCACTTTAAAGGTATCAAAATCGTTAGACGCTAAGGGCGACCTATAGTAAAGTTCTTACTTCTTAGTAGGTCAGCCGATAGTGTTCTTGAGGGATTAAAGCAGTCCTAACAGTAAAAAGGACCGTACACAATATAATGCTCCTCTAGATTCCTGATCTTTATTTATATTTCATTTTCAATTCCACGTTGTTTGTTAGACCCCGCAACGCAAACTCGTAATGCTATAGAGAGGGTTGTTTCTGAAACTTTTCCGACACGAATCCGTTGGCGTTTGTATGTGTTGCAACCTAAGATTGTAACTTGTTTCTAAATATTCAAATTCGTTCGCCTCGCGGCGGCAGCGTGTGAGGGCGACGCGCGCGACGTGTCGGTGTCGCGCGCCACGCAGATAGAGTTGGCTTCGAGTGAAGCTCTAAAGAGTCGCAAAGGTTCATTTGAATGGAACTTTGTGTATAATTTGCATAGTTATTTACATTATCTGTGCGGCACACGAGTGGGCCCCTTTCATTATCACACTCGAGGCAGGGGAGCGGAGCAGTGCTGGCAGCATGCGACGTCGAATTTGACAGTGATTATCACTTAATACTATTCCAAAAAATATATCCAGATCAACAACAAAGCAATAAAACTGTCAAAGGGAAGAACGGGACAGTTTTTTTGCATGGTATATTAAGTGTAGAGGTCAACGGACCGGTTCTCCTTAAAGGTATTTTTGGATAATAGTATCTTAACTATGCATATACTTTTGTATAAAGTTTAAAATGTTTGTTGCAGGCGAAAAAAGTAAGGATCGTGTGAGATTTCTGTTTATCCAATAGGTTGTATTGTACAGTATACCTGCCGACTACAATTGATACCATCCAAAGTTCGAAAAGAACTTATTGAATTGCAAAATGATAGAAATTGAAAGGACGCATTTGAATCTGTTTCTTTGTCACTTTCTTTCAGGTAAGATATAGCCAAACGCACTCAAATTTGTAATAAAAAAAGGTTTGATGTAAAAAAGTAATTTCATACAATAAAATTCCGGAAATTGCTTTTTCCCACAATTTATTTATGCGAACAAGGATTTTTTTTATTACTCTTAATTAATGAAAGCAAGTCTAGAAATCGATTGAAATTAAGTGATGATATGCGTGTACTCGTATAGCTTCGAGCAAAAACTTCACCCCAAGAGTCCAACAACTTGTACAGAAGAGTCCAACAACTTGTACAGAAGAGTCCAACAACTTGTACAGAAGAGTCCAACAACTTGTACAGAAGAGTCCAACAACTTGTACAGAAGAGTCCAACAACTCGTACAGAAGATGCAAACTCAACAATCTGATTGATACAGACTGAATAGGGACGACGACAGCATCAGAAATAAATTATGAACTCGTGATCACTAAATTGCACTCCTATAAAAACTTCGGAAAACCTTACCCCCTTTTCTTCATCAAATCTTCGATTTCTAATTCACCAAAATCACAAAATGAGTACATAAATGACGCTGCAAAACTATGACGTCACGCCTAGGTACTTCAAACATTTTTAGAACAAAATGTCGTTTTTGACAAATGATAAAAATTACATCAGATGACTAGCATTCGTCATCCCTATTATATATTAACATTATATGTTTCACTGTTTATTAACGTTACTTTTGAATTTTGTAATCACTTTTGTTAAATGTTTCGAATAAAAACTATTTTTTAAATTAAGTATAATGTTTAATTTCAACCTTGTGATCACTGATCGAAAAAGGTTGGGAAAGGCTGATATAAACAAAACATTACGTGTCTATAAGTATTATACAGGACAAAGTTTTTTACTTTGTTTTAGAGCAGAGGTATAGCAGTGAGATTTCGAATAAATTAGTTTTACTGAAGTTTAGATGCAACACAGAGAGCCACCCATTTTTTGTGAGCTTCATCTGAGGGTCGTCAACGTGAAGATAATTAAATTCAACCCTTTTGCTCTCCCGCGCAAAGGAAAGTCGTAAATTGGAAAACTAAACTGTGCGAATCTCACCCCCGGATTCAATTAGCTGCTAATCATATCTGGAGGGTGTGAGGGATCGATGAGTGCCGCCCTTCCGCGTCTCCTCGTGCTGGAGCTGGCCATCGTGTAAAGAGCACAGGGCACAGTCACTGAGAAACTAATAATGTTACTAGTGATCAGAATCAAATAAGCCATTTTGCAACCTTGGAGGAGCGTAGGTGTATCAGCATACCGTCACACGGCTGTAGGTATGTAAGGTACGTGACGAAAAATTCAGTTTCTCAGCGCTGCGTATGCAGCATGCATTGAGAATCGCAGATACGGCGTACGTACGTTCCACGTGTGTCTCAGTATGACGAGACTAGAAGGTGTTGTGCGCGTGTATTAAATTCACAGCAGACAGACAGCACGTGTCTGTAGAATATCGAATAAAATAACATATTGAGTCTACGTGAAGTGCAACAAAGATGCGTTCAGATCCGAATGCATTCGGAAACGACATCAATAGCGGATGCATTTCGTCGGATGCACTCCCTTATAGGTGGTACCTACCTACCTACCTACCCTGTGAGTCGTGCAGACGCAGCAGATGCAGCAGACGCGGCAGGCGGCTCTGGCAGGTACGAGCAGAGCCGCCGTTTACTCATTGCACAGACAGCGACATTTTGCCAACTCATTCAAGTGTGAACTCTGCAGAGCGCACTCATATTTTCCTGCATAAGTCTGCGAAGGAAGCAAATAGGGCCTAATATTATAAAGAGGAAAGCTTTGTATGTTTGTACTTTTGTATTTTTGTAACGAATAAACACAAAAACTACTGAACCGATTTTCAAAAATTCTTTCACTATTTGATTGCTACATTATCGCTGAGTAATATAGGCTATATTTACCCGACTGCCACAGAAGGATGGTTATGTTTCTCGAGAGCATGTATGTATGTTCGTATGTATGTATAATTGTTTGGCACGCTCTGCGGCCTGAACGGCTCGATGGATTTTAGCTTGAGAGGTGTCGTTATATTCGTATTTACTGTGAGAGTAACACTGGGTATATAAAAAAAATGGCGGATTTTGGGCACCAAATTCAAATGTTTGGCACGCTTTGCGGCCTGAACGGCTCAATGGATTTTAGCTTGAGAGGTGTCGTTTGATTCGTATTTACTGTGAGAGTGACACTAAATTTGCTAAAAGTCAAGCATATGTAGCTCTTAGTCGAGTTAAAACATTAGATGGACTGGTCATCTATACACTTGATCCTTCAAAAACTTTTGAATCGGCCACACGATCAGAATTCTTTAAATGAGCTTCAACGTTTACGAGAATATTATTCTATCAACTGATAAGTTAATAATCTTCGTAATCTCAATGTGTGTCATCTGTATATGATGATGATGATGATGATGTCAGCCGTCTAGTCAGTAGGTTGGAGTAACCAGCAATGTAATGTAGGTAGCTCTCAATTCACTAAGCCTCTATTTCTAGAATGTACCATCCTCGACTGCATCATCACTTACCATCAGGTGAGTTGCAGTCAAACGCACTCAAATTTTTATTAAAAAAAAAATGCGTTCCGACTGCTACAATTTTGCTTGCATTTAAAAATATTGTTAAAAGTATGTATTTATTGACGCTTATAAGCATCGCCTTAGCAACTTAGGCCATTCTTAAGTTAAGTGCAATCGGGTATGACGACTTTCTTGTTTTAGGGTTTTTTGTTTTCAGATTACACATAAACGCAGTCGGGTTTTTTAGTTTTTTAAATTACCGTTTTTTATTATTACTAAAAAAACTAAAGGATCCTCGCTGAAACTTCAGTAAAGTGAACCAAGGTGTAAAAAAAATTTGCTTAAAAATTTATTTTATCGCATACAATACGGAAACTATTGATGATAGAACAACAAAATGTTTTAACAATTAGAGAACATATCAATATCTTCAAAAACTTCACGAAACTATATGATCAACTATTGCAGTTATTTCACTATAACCACTTTTTACATTTTAAAAGTTAATAAAAAACTGACCAAAATCAGACTATGATAACCATACCTACGTATTAACGCATAACCAAATAAATCATTTCATAATCAAAAATGTTTCGATACCTATAGATAACCTTTTGAATTACTTAAATCGGACATTCCATTCGGAAGATATTACGAATTTAGGAAAATAAACACCGCCGCCGCCGCCGCGCAATGACCGGTGTGGCCCCAAGCAATGCAGCCGTAGGTAATAATATTATAAAGAGGAAAGATTTGTTTGTTCGTTTGTTTGCATTGAACAGGCTCCGAAACTACTGGACCTTCTTTCACTTTCTTTCACCTTCTTTCTTTCTTTGTGGAAATTCTTTCACACTTGGGAAGCTACATTATCCGCGGTTGCTTTAGGCTATATTATATTATTTTTTATTTTTTTTATTTCTAAATAATGTAACCCAAGGTGTAAAAAAATACCTAAAAAATTTCTGCATTATCAACAAAAAGTAGTGTAGTGTATAAACTGCAAAGGCGACAAACTACGAGTATGTAGTGCTGCTGAATAGTTGAAAAGGAACGTACAGTTATCGCACGTCGTTGGGCAAGAATGTGAACGATAGAAAGTTCCTGTGCCCCGGACCCCGGACCCCAAGCACCAGGCACCAGGCACCAGGCCCCAGGCCCCAGACCGATTATACAGCGCAAACAGCCGGGAAACACCAAACTATTGACCTGAGCCTCCGAATAGACAGCTTTTAATATCGCGAAATTGCCTCGACATCATTCAGCCGCTGCAAATATTACTTTAATGCCAAGGCAATAAAGTTTAAGCGTCTGAGCTTCCCGGGAATGCAATAAAACCTTACAAGTTTAAGACGTGCGGTTAGCCTTTGGTTGTTTCCTTCTTACCAAGGTCAGATGCCGCACGGTGGGGCTGCCGTCTCTGTCTCGACGATGTCACGATTCACCCGTATTGCAAGGCGGTCTGCAAACCTACTCGTAGATGGCGTTGAAAATTCTTAGTACACCAATGTTTTCACGTATAATGGGACACTTCAAATATTTATTTTCTAGCATGATATTTTTTTAGTTTACTCCTTTAGAATTGGTTCGTACATAAAAAATAACATGAAAAGTATATGATGAATGAAATGGAGTGGTAATCGTTACTGCGTTACCAAAAGTGATATTAACTTTCAGTTTCATTAAGTTTTTTCAGTCACGAAGGCTAAGGAAACATAGACATGCCACATAATGCGAAGCTGTAGGGCGAAGCCCAAAGCACTCCCTGCAAGGCCGAAGGCCGGAGGCCAGGAGCCGAAAAAAAATGTTTCATGAGTAAACTCCTGTCGCCTGACACGCACACTTTTTTGTCAACTCTTTAAGCTTTGTTTTAAAAAGCCCGCGGTGTTCATAATCCTTAATATATGTATTATGATTATTTTTGTATATTTGGTGTGCAATAAAGGATATTTAACTTATATTATAAATAATATTATAAACGCGAAAGCAATGGGTGTTTGTTACTCTTTCACGCATAAACTTCTGAACGTATCTGGCTTAAATTTGGTAGGTATATAGATTAGGACCTGGATTAATATATATATATACTACTTTTTTCCAAGCTCGCGCACTGCGCGCCATCGAAGACAGTCATATAAACTATATTCACACGAAGCAAAGCTGCTGGCAAAAGCTAGTCCTACTAATATTATAAATGTGAAAGTTTGTATAAATAGATGTTGGAAGTATGTATGGATGCTTGTTACTCTTTCACGCTTCAACCACTGGACGGATTGGGATGAAACTTGGAACACATATAGGTTAGGCCCTGGAATAGGACATAAGCTACTTTTTATTCCGGGAATACGTCTTATTCCCACGAGAAAATTGGAATCAATGCGGGCGTAGCTGTAGACGGACATCTAGTATATTCATCATCATCATCATATCAGCCGAAAGACGTCCACTGCTGGACATAGGCCTCCCCCAAGGATCTTCACGACGACCGGTTCTGCGCTGCCCGCATCCAGCAGCTTTCCGCGACCTTCACCAGGTCATCGGTCCACCGAGTGGGAGGCCTGCCTACACTACGCTTTCCGGTGGGTGGTCGCCACTCGAGAACTTTACTGCCCCAACGGCCATCTGTTCTAAGAGAAATGTGCCCTGCCCACTGCCACTTAAGTTTAGCAGTTCTAAGAGCTATGTCAGTTACTTTGGTTCTCCTACGGATCTCCTCGTTTCTGATTCGATCACGTAGGGAAACTCCGAGCATAGTACGCTCCATTGCCCTTTGGGTGACCTTGAGCCTTCTTATGAGGCCCATAGCAAGCGACCATGTCTCAGTTCCGTATGTCATCACTGGCAACATACACTGGACAAAGACCTTGGTCTTAAGACACTGCGGTATCTGGGACGTAAAGATATTGCGAAGCTTCCCGAGCGCTGCCCAGCCGAGTTGGATTCGACGATTGATCTCTTTCTCGATGTTGGACCTACCTAACTGGACTGTTTGTCCCAGGTATACATATTCGGTAACAACTTCGAGTGTAGAGCCTCCAACCTTCAGAGGAGTAGGTATGACACGGACAGGCTCTACTGAGGCCATCGAGCATTGTACCTTAGTCGTCCATTGCTCAGCCATGACCACGATATCGTCAGTAAATCGAAGGTGGGTGATGTACTCGCCGTTGATATTGATGCCGAGTCCACCCCAGTCCAAAAGCTTAAAAACATCTTCCAGCGTGGCGGTGAACAGTTTTGGAGATATAACGTCTCCCTGTCTCACCCCTCGCTGCAGCTGGATAGGTTTCGAGTTTTGATCCTGGAGGCAAACCGACATGGCGGCGTTTTCATACAAACACTTCAGCACTTCGATATATCGATAGTCAATTTGGCACCGCTGGAGAGACTGTAACACAGCCCAAGTTTCGACCGAATCGAAGGCTTTCTCATAGTCCACGAACGCCAAGCATAGTGGCTGATTGTACTCTTCGGTCTTCTGTATAATCTGCCGCAGCGTATGTATGTGGTCTATGGTACTAAATCCTTTTCGGAAACCGGCTTGTTCGGGAAGCTGGAAGTCGTCAAACCTGCGTGCGAGACGATTCGTAATGACTCTCGAAAACAGTTTGTAGACGTGGCTCAGAAGTGAGATGGGTTTGTAGTTCTTCAGCAGGGTACTGTCGCCCTTTTTGAAGAAAAGCACGACCAACTGCTGTGTCATGCCTTAGGCGTTTGTCCCTCAAGTATAACGGCATTAAATAATTATTAAGGCTAGTATATTATAAATGTGAAAATGTGTTTGTTTGTTTGTTACCTTTTCACGCTTTAACACTTTGACGTATCTTGATGAAATTTGGCATGCAGGTAGCCTGTGTTACGGGTAAGGACAAAAATCACATTTTATCGTGTAAAAATTGTTGAGATTTTTGGTACAGAGATGGTTTTTTGTATAGAACAACCAGTTCTATACAAAAGACCATCTCAACCAGAGAGGGTGAGAAGTGACATAAACTGCTAATCAGAATAGCCCGATCTGGGAAAGGGATCTGGAGAAAACTGATGTCCACACTCGGG
The DNA here is from genome assembly GCA_947284805.1 of Coleophora flavipennella. Taxonomy (NCBI): domain Eukaryota; kingdom Metazoa; phylum Arthropoda; class Insecta; order Lepidoptera; family Coleophoridae; genus Coleophora; species Coleophora flavipennella. Next base: position 18,881,247 of record OX369264.1, on the reverse strand, counting down.
AGCCCCTAGCGGCTCGCGCACCACTCACACTCAAAGACAGTCATAAAAACGATGGCAAAAGCTATATTTTTCCTGTTTTTAAATTACGTAATAATGATAATATTGTAATCGGTTATACAACTGAATCAAATACTGAGTCATGACGTTTAAGAATAGAGCTCCAAATTAATTAGAATCTCATAAAAACAACTTTTATAGGCAATTCCATTAAAACCCATGTCATAATTTCCCACACTAAAATGTCATCGACGAAAATGTTGAATTACGCCTCATATCCGACGCTATCGGGACCATCACATACACGCACACACGCACGCGCCGGTTTATTTAACGCTCATTCTTTGGTTAGGGGGGTGTAAAAAAGTGTAAATTGTAAGGTTCACTCGGTTGCTTTTTACAGCACCACGGCGTGGGTCGCCGGTCACCCCCCGCCCCTGCCCGGCCGCGGGGTTGCCGTCCTGTAAAAGCAAGTTTACGACTGACACGTGCCGACCCGTGAAGATGGTTCGGTATCGACGTACCCGTATATCGGCCACGCGCCCGCGACACACACACACACCCTGTCACAATTTTAACATGAAACTAAAGTAAATATACTCACTTAAAAATTACTCTAATAAAATTTTAATGGAAACTTCTAAAATATCAAGTTTTTAATGCCTTCAGCTATTCAAACACGGAAATAATTTATTCAACTTCAACATAACTATGACCTTTGTCCTAAGCTGAAAATTTTGTGAGTGTCTTCATCACAGCTTAAATAATTTCTTGTAGACGAGTCTGTGCGACTAATGACCTTTGTCCTAAGCTACATATATTTTCCCATTATATCATAATTTCACCTGCAAAGTTTGTGAGTGTCTTCTTCATAGCTTAAATAATTTCCTGTAGACGAGTCTGTGCGACTAATGACCTTTGTCCTAAGCTACATATATTTTCCCATTATATCATAATTTCACTTGCAAAGTTTGTGAGTGTCTTCATCACAGATTAAATAATTTCTTGTAGACGAGTCTGTGCGACTAATGACCTTTGTCCTAAGCTACATATATTTTCCCATTAGATCATAATTTCACCTGAAAAATTTGTGAGAGTCTTCATCACAGCTTAAATAATTTCTTGTAGACGAGTCTGTGCGACTAATGACCTTTGTCCTAAGCTACATATATTTTCCCATTATATCATAATTTCACCTGCAAAGTTTGTGAGTGTCTTCTTCATAGCTTAAATAATTTCCTGTAGACGAGTCTGTGCGACTAATGACCTTTGTCCTAAGCTACATATATTTTCCCATTATATCATAATTTCACTTGCAAAGTTTGTGAGTGTCTTCATCACAGATTAAATAATTTCTTGTAGACGAGTCTGTGCGACTAATGACCTTTGTCCTAAGCTACATATATTTTCCCATTAGATCATAATTTCACCTGAAAAATTTGTGAGAGTCTTCATCACAGCTTAAATAATTTCTTGTAGACGAGTCTGTGCGACTAATGACCTTTGTCCTAAGCTACATATATTTTCCCATTAGATCATAATTTCACTTGAAAAATTTGTGAGAGTCTTCATCACAGCTTAAATAATTTCTTGTAGACGAGTCTGTGCGACTAATGACCTTTGTCCTAAGCTACATATATTTTCCCATTATATCATAATTTCACTTGCAAAGTTTGTGAGTGTCTTCATCACAGATTAAATAATTTCTTGTAGACGAGTCTGTGCTACTAATGACCTTTGTCCTAAGCTACATATATTTTCCCATTAGATCATAATTTCACCTGCAAACTTTCGGAGAGTCTACATCAAAGCTTAAATAATTTCTTGAAGACGAGTCTGTGCTACTAATGACCTTTGTCCTAAGCTACATATATTTTCCCATTAGATCAAAATTTCACCTGCAAAGTTTGTGAGTGTCATCATCACAGCTTAAGTAATTTCTTGTAGACGAGTCTGTGCGACTAATGACCTTTGTCCTAAGCTACGTATATTTTCCCTTTAGACCATTAATTTTTACCTGCAAAGTTTATGAGTGTCTTCATCACAGCTTAAGTAATTTCTTGTAGACGAGTCTGTGCGATAGTTTGTCGAACCCTCCTGCCTGTTATTTCTGTCCCCGTGTCCATTGGCTCGTACTGTGTAGCCTCCTTGTATTTTTATAGCGGCGAGCACCTCATTGACACTTCTGCACACTTCATTAAGTGCAGCGCGCCTCCCACCACCCGCCACTTGCTGGGGCCTGGACATGTTTATGTCTTTCTTGTGTAAAGCTACATATCAATATTTATGTAGAACGTTATATTAAATTTATTCATTTAAGTTTCATAAGTTTCAGTACGACACTAAAACCTATTAAATTTTTGTGGTTTGACAAAGTCATAATAGGATTTTCTGTCCTATTTAGGCAACACTTAGGTAACAACTTATTTATTAGATTCACAGGGAGGTCAAAAAGTTTGTGGAATTTAGGAATTGAAGGGGATAGGATTGGTCATCCATTAAGGGACCAATTTAGTCATATATTTAGTATATAGAAAGTTGGAACCTAATCGAGTCGTTCACTTCTGAGTTATCGTCAATCGAGAAAGAACAAATGAAGAAAAATTTTTCGTTTAATTCGCGCCGTGATTAAATTTTTAACCAAAAATGGAAAGACATCTTAGAAAATTATCAAAAGATGTAAGCTATACACAGGAACTCCGCTGGTACTCGTTGTAAAACCATGGTGTATAAATTGCAGAAAAAACACCTAGCAGAATTGGTTGGAATATCAGAAAAAACCATTAGAAAAAATTTGTAAAAAGATTGTTAATTGTGGGGTTCCAAGATCTAGACACACGGTTGTGTGTCCGCCAAGTTCTTAAAGAAAAAGGCGATACCGGCCGTGGGTTATATTACACGAACCATTTCGGGCCACCTGTAACTTAAAATCTGTTTGACTTACACATTTTCAATTTTGTAAGACCCTCTCAATAATCTAGAATCCCAATTTTCATAAATATGTTTTTACCATTTTTTAGATATTGACGTCCAAAAATCACGATTTTTGTGACTGACTATCAAAATTATAGACCACTTCAAGGAAACTAAGAAACTTGAAATTTGGCATCGAGGTAGGTTATTGGACGTATACAAAGAAAAAATTCGAATAACGGCCAAGTGTGAGTCGTACTCGTGCACTAAGGTCTCCGTATCACCACTACTCAGCAAAATATATACTTCTAGGTAACTTTTTAATTTGCGATTTGGAATCAAAAAAGTTTCATTGCGCGTATTGAGTAAAAAATCAAAAAACTGGCTAAGCGCGACTCGGGCTTGCGCTCCGAGGGTTCAGTACCACCAAAAATATATTATATGTATGTATGCCTTGAATAAAAATAGGAAATAAGTATTAATATTTTACAAAAATTTATGATATCCCAACAAAACTTAAATGACAAATGTTGCCAAAATAAATATTTCTATTTGAAGTACCGTAGCTATGATTAGGAACCACTATAAACTTGGTTCATACCCATTTAGATCGCTGTAACTTTTTTATATCGAACTTGGATTTATATCACATTTATATTTAGTTGGGATCATTACTTCCGAAACACCAGCGCGTCGAATATTCTGAATGAAAGGATTGCCACGAGTAGGTCAGTTCACATGGACAGCAACCGGTCAGCCATCGCCCCCCTTGACCATATCAAAGATAGAGAAGTGCCCCCGCTAAGTCGAGCACGGTCATACCATACTCAAATTACTTTTAAGCCCCTTGTATCTTCATTCAGGATATAGGTAGAAGTTTTAAATTTTAGTTACCAATTGTACTTGCTGAACTTTTGTCTATCCTCAAATTATTAGTCAGTATCTAATATAGTTTGGTAAATAATTATCTCGAGTCAAAGTTCTCTTATTTTGTCACGGACTCACTTACTCACCGAACATTAATGATATTAACTACCTACTTTTAGCTTACCTACCAACTTGAAATTTTATATACAAATAGGTTTTTGGGTTCATAAAAAAGGGAAAACTTTCAAAATGAGGGTCAAAAAAATATTTTTAAAAAGTCCTCCAGAAAATATTACTGTTCGCACAAAAAGAAGTGAAATCCCAACAAAACCATTCTTTAAATATGTGCCAAGTCCCGATCTGGGGGCACGTAAACTCATGTCGCGCGTCGGAGCTGACAAGCACACTTCTCTTTTTTTATCACACCTATTCCAAAAACGACGACTGGTTCCTCAATAAGTGCGAAGAAAATTCTACTTTGCTCCCTGTAGGGAGTTTCGTTTCTATCTTCTGATTAGACCGCGTTCGTGCCCTGATACGAATGCGGACTAATCAAAAGACAGAACGCTCAAACCAATGTCTATAGGTACATCATCATCATCATCATATCAGCCGAAGGAAGTCCACTGCTGGACATAGGCCTCCCTCAAGGATCTCCACGACGACCGGTTCTGCGCTGCCCGCATCCAGCGGTACATACTAAATTATTTTTCTTATTGCCTGTGATGAAAAGTTGTGTGTGTGTCACTCAGGGCCTATTTTTTCCCTATTGAATTCCTCGCTAAGCTCAGGATGCTGCGCTCGGGAATCTACTATAGAATCCCTTGCTTAGCTCATAATTGAAACTAACACCCTCAGAACAAAATATTAATTTGTCGTCTTGTTACACAAATAACTATTCGACTCTATTTATAAGTTGTTCGATATTTCTGAAAAATGTATTAGGGATGAGGGAAAATAATTATTTTGGATAGAAAAAAAGATTAATGTTTCATTTCAACCACTGTTCTATTTCCCTACCATTTCTTGATTTATCTCGTACGTACTACTACATGAAATGTTTCTTGAGTCGAAACTGTTTTTTTCTCTTTTTTTACCGAATAGCTACTCTATAGTTGAAGAAAGCAATTTTAAATAATCCATCAAACATGTGCCCGCAAAAAGTCCAATATAGAAAAATCTTTTTCTGTAATACGCTGTGTATATTTGTCACCGAAAAAGTGATGGATCGTTTATAATTTATTTATATGCGCACCTCCAGCCTCCAGCCTCCTGCAGCCATCGGCGGAGCCAGCGAAATTGGCTCCTTGGGGACTTTTTGTCCAATTATCGGTGAACGTCGGGCTCCGTATTGTTGATCGGTATAAAATGCGATACAAAGACCTGCCGTTGTGCTCGGTAGCTCGCTGTAGCTATATGGAGCTGTGAGGGTATAAACAAATTGCAATACTTGTGGCCCTCAATACACGTCACATCGATCATAAACCCCCAAAGCGTACGATTACTTCAGCTTGAAGCACCTCAGACGCAGTCAAAGTCAGATAATTGCATAGTTATGGATTGAAATTAGTTTTTCCGAAATATTTCGATATTTAAATTGCAACGTATCAGATACAAGGACTTGTGACGGAGTCAACTCTCCTTACAAACTTATTTATTATGCTAAAAACTATTTTCGTCATTTTTTTGTATTTATTTTATTTATCCCTCCCTTCTGGTCTCATGCTGTCGTCAGACTACTTGGGATAAATTTCCATAATGGATATATTAAGGACTCGGATATTCAAAGTTATTCCTATGTTAGGCGTTACCATAGAAAAAGTAACTGCCAATGAAATGAGCATGGCTACTGTGACATATACATAAATATTTTCATTTTTTTAAATGATGATTGGTGTGACGTCACAGACCAGTGAGCCGAGCGGAGTGGGCTGAAGCAGGGCGGGTGGCGGCGCGGGTGGGCCGAAACTCTCCACAAATACAGAGATAGCCACGTCCGGAAATTCAATCAAGCACTCACGGAATTCCGATCAAGATTCGAGTAATTAAAAACCTAGAATTTTGTCTGAGTACCTTGAATTGAAAGTTAGTACTGAAGGTACGGTAGACAAACAAATGTGTTTCATCATATGTCAGTTGAAAGATGTCCACTGCTGGACAAAGGCATCCCCAAGGATTTACACATCGAATGATCCGGCGCTGCCCACACCCAACGGCTTACCCGATCTTCACCAGGTCGTCGGTCCACCGAATGAGAGGCCTTCTTACGCTACACCTTCCACTCTTCCCCTCCTTCCCCTCCCTACGGCCATTGATATACGAGTACGAGTTATGTGCCCCGGCCCCGCCCGCTGCCGTTTAAGTTAAGAAATTCTAAGAGTTGTGTTGGTTATTTTGGTTTTCCTATTTCTGATTCGATCACGTAGTATACTAGGAGCACACCCCGGACACTGCATACAAATGGTCGTGACATTTCTAAAACAAATGATGGAGCAAACAAAATCACGGCGAAATCATGGGATTATGGACGTTCACGGACCAAACTGTAACCAATCTGGGTGACGCGGGGGTGAGGTAACAATCTAGACAGCGGCAGGGAGTGTCCATACTGTATGTTAGTACTAATATATATACTTTGCTAGGAGGTAACGACAAATCTGGTACCGATAACGGAAATGGATAAATGGCAACACTCCGATGTTAAATATGTCGGTCTGCCTGCGCAAAGAGGTTGCGTTATAGCGCCTGAAAAACTAATTATCGTACAAAAAAAACGATAAGGGAAAGGCTGAGTAAGATATAAAATGAAAGTACATACTAGTTATACTCATGACAATTATGCAAAACTGACCAAATATTCGGTTGCGTTATGGAGCAACGTTAAGTACCAGATTTGTCATGACCTCCTAGTCTATAGGGAACTTCGAGGTTAGCACGCTTCAACTTTCTATGGGTGACCTTGAGCCTTCTTATGAAGCCTATAATAAGCCATTACTGGAAAAATACTGCAAGCTTTAGTAAAAAATTTAAAAAACTGAAAAATATGGTGTATTTTTTCAAAAATCCATATTTTACTAAATAACTCATGTAATAGAAAAAAAAAGAAACCTAGAGGTTTGATGTGCAACATTTTACATTTAATAGTAATTAGTAGTTAAATTAATATATTTTAGGCATATCATATTTTTTAAGGTTTTTAGTTTTAGGTTCATTGTTCTAGTATATATATATTTTGTTGTTTATTCATATTAAAGCTTAATTTTACATATTATACATTCAGACATACTGTTAAATTGGTTGATAAATAAAGTAAGACAGTGCGTAGTGCGCTACGCAGAGCGCGCGCACGTTCAGTATAGTTAAACAAGCATTCGGAGTCCTTTTATTTACTTAGAGAGGTTATCATTGGTTTTAAAGAAAAATAAATTTAAGAATATATCTGAGAAAAAAAATGCCTGAGTTCATTTTCACGACGACCGTTTCTGCCCTGCCCGCATCCAGCGGCTTCCCGCGACCTTCACCAGGTCGTCGGTCAACGATGGTCACGTAATGCATGGAAACTTTATTGAACAATTATTTATTAAGAATCTAGTTAGATAGATAGGTACTCCTCTGATTTGATAAACGAGAAAATTATAAATTGCTGAAATACGATCCAGAAATTACCTTCATAAAAACTAAATGGAGATAGTGTATCAGACATTTAATTACCGTCCAGCGAGCATGCGGGTTCGCTCTCAGAAAGTGAACGCGGACGTGAGTTCAGTTCAGCCTCTCCTTATTTATTGTCCACCACCGCCACTGTGCTGTAGAAATTCAATATTGAGGCGGTCCGGTGGACGCGGTCGTAGGTAATTAAAAATACGTCACTCGCAGTCGACCTTTCAATACGAGCATATGTCGAAATTCGGAATGAATCATTTCCCGTTTATATTTATATGCCGGCGAAGCTCCAACTGTTGGCTATTATGATCAGGCATTCCGGAGGTTTTCTATTGCGGTGTAAGGCAAAAATAACTTCGGTGGAGTCCATTATGTTGGAAAAATAGATGCTGCAACAATGGCTGATATTTGAGTAACTGTACGAGGTTATAAGCACTTTGTTGAAGTCAGAGGCGAGTTGCGGCGTGGGGGCCCCTCCAGTAACCCCATCGAGTTGGTATCTGCTGGCTCGGCTCGAATGGGTATTACTTCAAATTATTTTGTTTCAATTTTCTACATCCATTCATATATTGTTCAGTTTGTAAGCCGTTTTACAAGCTTGATATGAGCTTGCCGTGTTAGTCAGTTTGTTAGTTTGGGCTAGAAATTCTCTATTCCCGGGTTTTTTACAATCCTAGGAAACGAGAACTAAAATAAATATTCCCGGGAATACCCGTGATTGCCCGGGAATCGGAAATTTCAATAAAGATGCATTATTACCTTTCAAAAAGGATTCTGTGGGTTGCTTGAGTTATATATGTTGTTTTATAATCGGAAAATGGATGACGCTGACCGACACCGACGGTGGGAATGGGATAAAAAAACAGAATATTTATATATGAATCTTCTTTTTTATTAATTAAATTAAATTTACAATAAAATCAATTCAGAGCAGTATTTTCATATCTAAACAAAGTAAGTCTTCAAACATGTTAAAGCATTTAACGACTTATAGGAAAGCAGAATTATATTTTTTGTAGCAAAATTACATGCCACCGAAATCTCTTTCACTCTCGGTGGATGTCGGAAACTGGGAAAGAGGTGTTGTTGTGGGAGGAAAAACTATCTCCAACTTCCGACACGCTGATGATACTGTTCTCCTCACCACGTCCATTGAAGACATGAAGAGCATTCTAAATTAGTTAGAGTTTGAAAGTGGCATTCTAGGACTCGCAGTCAACCGACAGAAAACAAAATTAATGGTGATTGATCGTGCTGAGAAACTGACAGGGAGCCATAACATCCAAGGCATGGAAACAGTACAGGAATTCTCGGATATGCAATGACAGCCACTGCGCTCCAGAGATTAAACGTCGCATAGGAATGGCGAAAGATGCGATGACGAGACTCCAGAACATATGGAGAAACCGGGGCATTAGTTTTAAAACCAAAGTCCGTCTAATAAGAGCTTTAGTCTTTCCCATTTTTACATACGGAGTGGAAACATGAACTATACGGGCTACATGGACTATAAGGATTCCTTGGACAGCTAAGCGAACAAATGTGTCTATTCTCTCGCAACTCAAAGTTCAAAAACGGTTGTCTACCCTCTGCCTGCAGCGCATACTTACCTATTTCGGCCACGTATTGAGAAAGAGTGGTGACAACCTTGAAAAACTGATTTTTTGTTGGCAACATTGAAGGAAAAAGATCCAGAGGCCGTTCGCCAACACGATGGAGCGATCAGATTAAGGAAGGCACCACATCTAAAAGCATTTATCAAGCGGTGAGGGCGACTATGGACCGTAGTCGATGGGTATAAATTACGCGTCTCAAGGCCAATTTGGACCACGATCCTCAGTAATGAGGAACCGACCAGAGAGAGAGAGGATGTCGGTTAACATCACAGATAACAAAGCTTTATAAAGTATACGCCGTATGGCTCCCGGCTTAGAAGAGGGGCATTTCATCTCTTCCAATGGGGGTCGTAAGAGACGACTAAGGGACTTCAACCGGAGGATGGGCAGTAGCGTCCTTTGCAGCGTCCACATGCAACCACACTGCGAACGCTAACCCGCATACCAAGCGTGGCGATTGTGGAAATAAGCCCCCAAAATCATGTACACACCCAAAAATCATGTAGACACCCAAAAAACTGCCTCTAGTCCCCGGCGGCCCTGCTATTCCTGGCTCTGATAGCAGTCACAGTAACGGAAAGGCGGGGGGTGCGAAGAATCTCCGGCAGATGCCAGGTTATCAATCCCAACGACCTTTGGCCCTGGAAGCTAACAACACGCGTACACGCGGACTGACGAGAAGCTTACAAAACTCGAAGAGGTATTGAGCAGGTGACGGTGGGATATCGTAGGTTTATGTGACGGTGGGATATCGTAGGTTTATGTGAAGTCCGAAGACAGGGAGAGGACACCATGATTCTTAAATACGGAAACCTGCTCTATTTCCGGGAGGTTAACAAACTATCCAATGATGGTGTCTGATTTCTCGTCCACAAGTCTCTCATTTATAATTTGGTCCAGATCGTGAGTGTTACGACAAGGGTGTACTCAAAATTACCAAACGGTATTCGATAAAGGTCATACAGGTATACTCGTCGACCGCGGAACACTCTGATGACGAGGTAGAGATAATGTATGAGGACATCTCTACAGAGATAATAGCACCAGGACTCATTTTACCGTTATTATAGGGGACTTCAACGTGAAACTGGGCAAGCGAAGCGATGGTGAACTAAGAGCGGGATAGTTTGGTTGCGGAGTAAGAAATGCATGTGGTCAGATGCTGGCCGACTTATAGGAAGAGAGCCTCTTTATGATGAACTCCTTCCCCAAAAAAATCAAAACAGCGAAATAAGACATAGTTACATCCCAATACCATAACGAAGAACGACATTGGCTTCATCTTGTCGACGAGGAGGGAAATAGTCAATGATATATCTGTGATGATATTTTTTTTATTCATAATTGCTAAAGCCCTTGGCATCATCTCACCTTTTTTTTTTTTGTTAAAAATTTGAGAGCGTTTGGCTGCACCTCACCTGATGGTAAGTGACGATGATACCGATGATGGAAGCGGGCTTACCAAGATTCCCCAACGCAATGGAGAACTAGCTATCTTAGCTTCAAGCCGGAACATATCAATGTTACTAACACTGTTGTTTGGCAGCAAGACTTAGATAAGATGGTGGTAGCTAGCCAGGCGGGCTTAGGAAATGTCCTACCACGAACCAAACCGAGTCTTTCAAGTTGACCCCACCGGGAATCGAACCCGCGACCTCCTGGTGTGAAGCGAATGTAGTAACCATTACGCTACGGAGGCGATTAAATACATATAGTAAAAACGATCGCCCTAATTCAGGGTAGGCTTGAGCCCCTCGGTGGGGACGTATATTAGGTGATATGATGAACTGCCTGACTGAACGGTGTACGCGCGGTGTGTGTGTGTGTGTGTGTGTGTGTGAGCGAGACAGAGTAATCTCAGTGATTGAAATCAAGGCTATGCGACGTGATGCAGCGCGATATGCAAAACTTTGAACGTTTGATTTATTTTCCGAAGGTCGGTAATTCTCGACTTGAAATTCCCGAAATCGGGATCGTTAGTTTTCCCGGGTATTTCCGGAATCGGGAACCCGGGGAAGAAACCTTATTTGGGACATTTGGGACAAATTAGAACCACTTTCCGGTTTCCGATTGCGCTGAAATTTGCATACACGTTAAGTTTGAAGCACAATGCATGGTTAGCTAGGTGAAGTCATTCTAAATCCACTATGGTGGACTAATTATTTTTTTATGCACCCCCAATATACATGGGTACGAAATGAAAGGGTTTGCTGAAAAGAATACGAATTTATATTTTTTTCAATTATAAGCTTGTACCTAAAAGTTTTTAGGTATTTGAAAATTGTTTACTCACACTAAGTCATAACAACAGCACAACAGCACAATAGTACAATATTCAGCAAACATTCGGGTATAAATTCGTTTTGATAGAACACAGCGGATCCATTGTTCAACGATCAAGATCTTCCAAACCAAACGACATGAATTTCTATCTGATATTTGTCATATTAGTATTGTTATTATATTGTCTTAGGCAAAGTCAGAGGAGGGTGTTATCCCTGTTGGCGCGTGATTTCGTCATTAGGGAGATGTCTTATTATTCACAAAGTGCGAACGTCTCTGTTTCGTTTACTAAATTAACTTTAGGGAACACCCAAAAGGGGTATTTCCCTGGTCTCGTAACTAGGGGCGACATGCAGATTAATGGTATTAAGGAAACACAATTCCGTTAATTGCAAGCGGTAATTGTTTGACCAACGGGGTTACAATTTATGTACATATAAATATACCTATTTTATTTTGGACGCTGGAATATTCCGTGGTAGTTATTTTTAGAGGAAGAGAACGGGCTATTGAAAATGAAGGCGCTAATAAAGATGGATTTAATGAAAGAGAAGCGGGCCACACAAAGGCGTGTTATCGCCCCTTCCGCGGCGGCGAGCAATAAGCTGAAAGAACTGAATGACCTGGCAATACATTACGCGGCGCAGCTGCCGCGGCCGCTGGACGAGTGCTGCCATCTGATTTATTTTCAGCATCCATCACTCTCCCGCGCCCAGCTGGAGCGTCTTGTCCCCCCTCTCTTTAATCGTCCACTTACAAAACGAACAATTAACCATGATAATATAATTAATGCATTTTTTGTTTAAAACATTAAACATGCATTATAAAGTGTGCGATCACGCACCGGCCTGTTTATATTCCCAGCGGTAAACGCCCCAAACTAATTTGGCGTTAGGTGACACAAATACGCTTAACATTTAAATTAAATTCGGGCGGCCGATTTAAACAACTATGTCCTGAATTAATAATGTTGAAAATATTTAGTCGCACACAATTTTGCTAGATTTCCAGATTGCAATTTGCATGTTAAACGTCAATCCGGCGGCGGTGCGTCCGTCCCTATCGGTGAATATTAATGCCAGGTGGAATTTTGTTTTACTTCGGTGAAACTCGATTATGATGCAAAGTAGTTTGCAGAACTATAGTGCCATCATGTAAAGTATATATATACACCTCTTATTGATGTTTATTCTACATCGCAGCGCTTCGCCTCGTTGGCTTCACCTCTTAGGCCGCTACAGCTGCAATATCAATTTACAAATATATGTAGGCTTCACCTCGTACGCCGCTACAGCTGCAATATCAATTTACAAATATATGTAGGCTTCACCTCGTACGCCGCTACAGCTGCAATATCAATTTACAAATATATGTAGGCTTCACCTCTTAGGCCGCTACAGCTGCAATATCAATTTACAAATATATGTAGGCTTCACCTCGTACGCCGCTACAGCTGCAATATCAATTTACAAATATATGTAGGCTTCACCTCGTACGCCGCTACAGCTGCAATATCAATTTACAAATATATGTAGGCTTCACCTCTTAGGCCGCTACAGCTGCAATATCAATTTACAAATATATGTAGGCTTCACCTCTTAGGCCGCTACAGCTGCAATATCAATTTACAAATATATGTAGGCTTCACCTCTTAGGCCGCTACAGCTGCAATATCAATTTACAAATATATGTAGGCTTCACCTCTTAGGCCGCTACAGCTGCAATATCAATTTACAAATATATGTAGGCTTCACCTCTTAGGCCGCTACAGCTGCAATATCAATTTACAAATATATGTAGGCTTCACCTCTTAGGCCGCTACAGCTGCAATATCAATTTACAAATATATGTAGGCTTCACCTCTTAGGCCGCTACAGCTGCAATATCAATTTACAAATATATGTAGGCTTCACCTCTTAGGCCGCTACAGCTGCAATATCAATTTACAAATATATGTAGGCTTCACCTCTTAGGCCGCTACAGCTGCAATATCAATTTACAAATATATGTAGGCTTCACCTCTTAGGCCGCTACAGCTGCAATATCAATTTACAAATATATGTAGGCTTCACCTCTTAGGCCGCTACAGCTGCAATATCAATTTACAAATATATGTAGGCTTCACCTCTTAGGCCGCTACAGCTGCAATATCAATTTACAAATATATGTAGGCTTCACCTCGTAGGCCGCTACAGGTGCAATATCAATTTACAAATAAACGTAGGGTTCACCTCGTAGGCCGCTACAGCTGCAATATCAGTTTACAAATAAACGTAGGGTTCACCTCGTAGGCCGCTACAGCTGCAATATCAGTTTACAAATAAACGTAGGCTTCACCTCGCAGGCCGCTACAGCTGCAATATCAGTTTACAAATAAACGTAGGCTTCACCTCGTAGGCCGCTACAGGTGCAATATCAATTTACAAATAAACGTAGGGTTCACCTCGTAGGCCGCTACAGCTGCAATATCAGTTTACAAATAAACGTAGGCTTCACCTCGCAGGCCGCTACAGCTGCAATATCAGTTTACAAATAAACGTAGGCTTCACCTCGCAGGCCGCTACAGCTGCAATATCAGTTTACAAATAAACGTAGGCTTCACCTCGTAGGCCTCTACAGCTGCAATATCAGTTTACAAATAAACGTAGGCTTCACCTCGTAGGCCGCTACAGCTGCAATATCAATTTACAAATATATGTAGGCTTCACCTCTTAGGCCGCTACAGCTGCAATATCAATTTACAAATATATGTAGGCTTCACCTCTTAGGCCGCTACAGCTGCAATATCAATTTACAAATATATGTAGGCTTCACCTCTTAGGCCGCTACAGCTGCAATATCAATTTACAAATATATGTAGGCTTCACCTCGTAGGCCGCTACAGGTGCAATATCAAATTACAAATAAACGTAGGGTTCACCTCGTAGGCCGCTACAGCTGCAATATCAGTTTACAAATAAACGTAGGGTTCACCTCGTAGGCCGCTACAGCTGCAATATCAGTTTACAAATAAACGTAGGCTTCACCTCGTAGGCCGCTACAGCTGCAATATCAGTTTACAAATAAACGTAGGCTTCACCTCGTAGGCCGCTACAGGTGCAATATCAATTTACAAATAAACGTAGGGTTCACCTCGTAGGCCGCTACAGCTGCAATATCAGTTTACAAATAAACGTAGGCTTCACCTCGTAGGCCTCTACAGCTGCAATATCAGTTTACAAATAAACGTAGGCTTCACCTCGTAGGCCGCTACAGGTGCAATATCAATTTACAAATAAACGTAGGGTTCACCTCGTAGGCCGCTACAGCTGCAATATCAGTTTACAAATAAACGTAGGCTTCACCTCGTAGGCCGCTACAGCTGCAATATCAGTTTACAAATAAACGTAGGCTTCACCTCGTAGGCCGCTACAGGTGCAATATCAATTTACAAATAAACGTAGGCTTCACCTCGTAGGCCGCTACAGGTGCAATATCAGTTTACAAATAAACGTAGGGTTCACCTCGTAGGCCGCTACAGGTGCAATATCAGTTTACAAATAAACGTAGGGTTCACCTCGTACGCCGCTACAGCTGCAATATCAATTTACAAATAAACGTAGGGTTCACCTCGTAGGCCGCTACAGCTGCAATATCAATTTACAAATAAACGTAGGGTTCACCTCGTAGGCCGCTACAGCTGCAATATCAGTTTACAAATAAACGTAGGCTTCACCTCGTAGGCTGCTACAGCTGCAATATAAGTTTACAAATAAACCAACACAATATGTTTTCAGTCGATCAAGCGCAAAAAATAATCGAAATGCATTAGCTTGGTCGGAAGGGAATTTTCAAATCACTGACGTTAGTGAGGTGAATGTTTTTCTCTTGAACACCCCTGAACTAGTCGTAATGGTGTTTGCTCAAGGGTGAGGTCAACTACAATTTAATCTAGCGTGAATGATTTATAGATGTTTTGAAGTACTGCGCCGACGCGACGCGACGGAGAGAGCTTACTGTCGAGACAGCGGCAGCTATATTCACAAATTCACGAGTTCTACAGCTTGAAAATGAGAAAAATGTAATGAGAACACGACTGCAAACAAAACGTGACCTCTTTTTTTTGGAGTCGGGTAAATGTGTTCTATCTCACTCACGAGATCAAGACGAATCCAGCGATACCTCGCACTCTGAAATCCATCGAGCCCTACATTGCACACACTAGACCTGAAAACAATACACTCTGTGTGGCCAGTTGGGCCAAAATAAGTAATTAAAGTTTTTAAAGATCACTTATTTTCTAAAAGGAACCATAAAACGATATGAACGAGTACCGCTCGGGACATCAGTTGCTTCATAAACGACGATATTTTTTTTAGTTTTGATCAAAATGTACGGTTCGTGTAATGTAATTAAAAAGTTTAACCACCTGCTTTAGTAGCGGGGGGGAGGGAGCGGGACAGCGGACGCTCTTGCCAAATTTACCTACCTCCTTTAATTAGGCTTGTGTAGGCTTACGACCGGTAATTTTTATTGTTTAGCCGTAATTGATAAAGGGCGCCGCCATCGCCAGTGCCAGCCGACCACATCAAACGCACCGCCATTCTCTGTGCCCCACTTAATTTATAGTCTAGTTATTGGCAACTTAACCCTGTATGTATCTAAACTCCTAGTACATCGATGACCCTGAGCTGACCTTCATTTTACGTGTCTAAATCGTGGCCGGATAGTAGAATTGGCCAGATAATGAAATGTCCAGGCATTTCGTCGCGAGGTTCTACAAACTCGTAGGTTAGGTTAGTTCAGCATGCCCGGTTCTGGTAGCACAGTAGAAAGGAGATCGTCGACTTGGGATTTTTAAGAACTCCGCGATAAAATGCCCGGGCATTTCATTATCTGGCCAATTCTAACGATCAGGCCACGGCAAAATATTGATGGTATCTTATAGAAAAAAATGTTACATGTTTACTTTAATAGCTATTAAAGTTGGCATCATCCATACATCCATACATTATTCAAGACAATTTTGACCTTCTTTGAAGCGTTTTCACCAATTTTGTTAGTTTCAAGAAAAAGGAAACAGGTTTTTATAACAAAAGAAATTATATTATATTTTTTGAAGCTACAATAGATTTTTTGTCAGAGTTTGCTTATTTGAGAATAACGATTACGCACGCGCGCGTGTAAAAAAAAGGCAGTAAAATAAAAATACACTGTACGGTACATATTTACATATAAGTGGGCTTTTAAGTGGATTGAGTGAAAATATTAACAAATTGGCTGGAGCTGGATTAAACAGTAAATTCTCATATCCTCATATTAACGTTCCCCTTCAGTGAAGGGTGACTATCCGGCCCTGCACCCTGCACCCTGCGCCCTGCGCCCTGCACCCTGCGCCCTGCGCCCGTCCGCCGGCGCGGCGGGGACGCAACCTCAGCAATTGCGTTAAATCAGCAGCACTATTGGATTAAAGTCGGTATCAAACGTACCTATACCTGAAAATGTAAACGTATTGTCCACATCCCCCTTCTAGTAAGCCCTTCAGTCATTTTATCGTTACTTAATATTATAAATGTGAAAATGTGTTTGTTTGTTTGTTACCTTTTCACGCTTCAACGCTTTGACCAATCTTTATTAAATTTGGCATGCAGGAAGCGTGTGTCACGGGGAAGGACATATGCTACTTTTTATCCCGGGAAAATAGCATGATCTGATGCAGTTCCTGAGGAAACAAAAAAAAACTCGATTGTAGTGATTTTTTGCACAGAGATGGTTAAATAGGTGGGAAACGACATAATTTACTAATCGCCCTTAAAGACAGTCATAAAAACGATGTCCACGTGGGCGGAGCCGCGGGAAAAAGCTTGTAATATCATAAAACAAAAATAATGAATATGACACAAAATAGAAACCCACACATGACCTGAACATTCAGTTGTACTTTACGTACATTAGGCTTGAAATCTTGTTTTAACTCACTAATAGTTTTAGCTTCCAGAGTACACGGGCACAGGAAAGTAAATAGGCTCCGATAAATTTAGTCGCAACTTGAGCAGATCGATAAGGTCGAGTGATTTGATTTGGACGTCGAAGGACCGTCTCGAGGAGTTTCTTTTGAGGGAGGCGCCGCCCGCGCCGCCCGCGCCGCCCGCGCCGCCCGCGCCGCCCGCGCCGCCCGCGCGCTCCGCACCTACAGAACTGTCGTCAGACCAATATTGCCAAGGAAATTAGTTTATGTAAAATGTAGAACAGGAACGAAAAATATCCAAGGAAAAGTGTACATTGAATATTGAAATCAATTCAGTTTGCCTGTTACTCTTGCGTTATCAGAAGTCATCTGTGCCAAATAGAATTCCGAAGCGAGGGAAGGAATACCGCTGAGCTGATTTTACTTTTGCAAAAAGAATTATTGGTGAAATGAGATTTAAATCTTTCTTTTTTGTTACAGGTAATGGAAATACATACATTCGCGACAAACCACGTCTTTATTCAAGTAAGAGGAATCGTACATCTCAAATAATTTCAATGACTATTGTGAAAAAGCGCTTTGACACGGCAATCCAATATATCTATTAGTGAATGTTAAATTATGCAAAGCCGTGGCGGGATGCCAAGACACAACGGCTGCATTCAGATGCAGCCGTTGTGTCCAATTATATTTCAACCCTAAAATATTAAACGATGTGCCTAGAATACAAATTAACTTAATAAATCAATGGAAGATGCCGGGCAAAAGAATAAGACTTGAGGAACACGCTACTCGTGGCTTCTATTCTCGTTTTACCTGTCGGAGGCAAAACTTAATGTTTTAGTAAACGTAAGTAAGTACATGTACATTATTGCACGTCAAAAACAATACAGTAACAATATTAGTAATATACAAAAAGTGCAACCTGTCGATTCGAGTGGCGACCGCGCACCGGAAAACGTAGCGTAGGTAGGCCTCCCACTCGGTGGACCGATGACCTGGTAAAGGTCGCGGGAAGCCGCTGGATTCGGGCAGAGTAGAACCGGTCGTCGTGAAAACTCTTAGGAGAGGCCTTCGTCCAGCAGTAGACGTCCTTTGGCTGATAAAATGATGATGATAAAGTGAAAACCTTCAGTAAGTGATAAAAGACAGCAAAAAAGTGCCATAAATCCACAATTAATAACTTTACGCTACACGCTACAAATTCCATACAACGAAAAGTGAGTTGGCAAACATTTGTTTTTTTTCTAAAAAAAACTGTAAATGAGCGAGCGATATTAGGTTCGGTTATGTTTGATTGATTACACAGTCAAAGAGCCTCGCGAAGCATAACGCTACGCAGAAGAAGAAACGTTACACGCTAAACTCTACGTGCTACATGCTACGCGCTTCACGCTATGAGTTACACTCTACATACTACACTACACTGTTGTCAATCAACGTTCGGGCTGGCTTACAATCACGATTAGATTCAACAATTTTGTGCATTTTTGCATGAAGAGTCCATTTTTTTATATCTAACAATTAACCATGGTTTCCTTGGGAAAAGTTTTTAGTATGATAAGTAGAAACCCCAAACTACGGGTCCTAAACTATTTCCGTAAACCCTGTTTAAACATGTAAAATAATAAAATCTAGTTATAATGTTTTTTTTTTATTTGGCTCACAAAACTGAATACAATTCAGAAAAATACAGATATGAAATGCCGACATATTTTACAGAATGTAATCTTAACTATGTGAACACAGCGTGCATAGATAAAATGAAGCTTAAAAATGACTAGGTACTATGTAAATTTAAGTTATCCTTTTGTTTAAATTAAATACCCTTAGTTTAAACTAATAATTTTGAAATGTTTTTTCACGTCTTACGGAGGTGGGCGTTAATAATAGTGAAACGGTCCAATTTGACTACTGCAGGTGTTATCGTGCAAGCCTATGTTGTTAAAACCATTTTAACTTCTCAAATAAACCTTTATAAACCATTACTGAAGATAAAAATACGTTACATGAAAGTATTCCATTTTTTAAGGCTTAGCTTAAATAGAGTCATACATTATTTAAAAAGAGTCAAATACAAGATGACTGAGATCGGAGTGAGTCATTTAAAAGTTGTCTTAAGATTTCCGTGATATACCAGGTTTTAGCCTAAACAAGTTTGTTCAGGAAGACATGATACTCGGCAAATGATCGACAAAGGTGAAAGCTGGGTCGGAGGTAACCGAGCAACATACACGTTACACGTGGGATGAGACAGGATCGCTTTCCAACTACTGGTATTTAGCTGTCGGTCGTTCCAAACTTCGATGAGGAAACTTCAAGCGGTTCATTACGCTGCCAAATAAGATTCCGCGCTCAGAATCAATGGGGCGTCTATTTAGAGGTACTGTTTAAAGCTTTCTATCATGTCATGTGTTATCTTAGATGAGGATCATATAAGTCATTGATTTACTCATGTAAAATATGAGAAGGTGCATTACTTTCTGGAGATTACTAGTTTTTACAAGCTTCACCTGGTCGTGTGTGTAGTTTGAATTTTGCTATCGATTTTAGAGCGATTTTTAGAAGTCAGATGGACCTGAAGTTTGGTATGAAGCTGAATCCCCTGTGACAATAGATTCATTTGGTATTTTAAAGTTTATGTTATGATGAACTTTGAAAGTGAAATCAGGCAAGTCATAGCTTCACAATCGTCTATCTATTGTTTTCAATCGGGTCGTAGGAAATAAATATGTGCCTGCTCAGCTCGCCTGTTTACAAGCTTTTATTTAACTTGCAATGTTCGCAAGTATGTAAGTTACACGATTCAAAATTTGCTAGTTAAATTTGACCCCTTTCCCGGTTTCCAATTGACCTGAATTTATTTCATCATATCAGCTCATATACATCCCCACCGAGGGGCTCGAGCCTACCCCGAAATTAAGGCGATCGGGCCTTAGTCGACCACGCGGGCCCAGTGCGGGTTGGTCGACTTCACACACAACCTGCGAGTTTCTCCGCAGGCGTGTGCAGGTTTCCTCACGATGTTTTCCTTCACCGTTAGAGCGTCGGATAAACGTACATATGAAATCTAAATTTTGAATTTATTTCATACACGTTAAATTTGGATGGCAATGAATGGTTGGCTAAGTGACGTCATTCTAAATTCAAAATAACAGACTCCCAGAGATGGCGGATCAGTTATGTTTATGCACCTCCATGGTGTGGGTGTCCAATGACAGGGTTTGCCTAAAAGTTTTTGGGTTTTATGGTTCCGTACCTCAATAATATCCTGTACTAGTGTACCTGATGTCTTTCTATCCCTAACTAAAGGTTGCCTGGTAGAAACCGCTTAAAGCGATGAGGCCGCCTTTGCTCTCTATGTATATTACAAATTATAAGTCCTGTATTGTTTTTGGTTATATTTACTTACTGACTTACTACAACGTCTTACATTATTCAATTTGTATGGGAGGTACATTTTTGGGGTTTGCTAGATATACTAGTGATGTCATATTATAACCGGCTGTACGATTTTATGATTGCGTAAATTTAATAATAAACTTAAGTCCATTTATTGGAAAAAAAATATTTTAAAACTTATTGTTTGTATGACGGGTACCATTTTTGGAATTTTCCCAGATGTACCATATATTAGTAATATTTTAGATCTTAAAAAGTGTTGTCCATGTCAAAAATTTGGAAAATATTCTTCAGTCATTTTTGAGAATTACCTAATTAATTTTAATGATTACCCTGAATATTTTTAAAATAAAAAGTGTGACACGCGACAGCAGTTTCATCATATCAGCCGAAAAAGTCCACTGCTGGACAAAGGCCTCCCCCAAGGATTTCGACAACCGGTCCTGTACTGCCCGTATCCAGCGGCTTCCCGCGATCTTCACCAGATCGTCAGTCCACCGCATGGGAGGCCTGCGTACGCTACGTTTTCTGGTGCGCGGTTGCCACTCGAGAACTTAACTGCCCTAAAAGCCATCTGTTCTACGAGCTATGTGCTCTGCCCACTGCCACTTCAGTTCAGCGATTCTGCGAGCTATGTCGGTTACTTTGGTTCTCCTGCGGATCACCTCGTTTCTGATTCGATCGCGTAGGGAAATTCCGAGCATAGCTCGCTCCGTTCCCCTTTGGGTGACCCTGAGCCTTCTAATAAGGCCCATAGTAAGCAACCATGTCTCGGTTCCATATGTCATCACTGGCAACACACACTGGCCAAAGACCATAGTCTTGAGACACTGCGGTATTTGGGACGTGAATTAAGATATTGCGAAGCTTCCCGAACGCTGCCCAGCCGAGTTGGATTCGTCGATTGATCTCCTTCTTGAAGTTGGACTTACCCAGTTAGGTAGGTCCGACAGTTTACCCATAAAAAATTTTTTTCGACCTCTGGCCTCGCACGCAACGCTCCCTACGCTCCCTACGCGAACTTCATACGAGGGGCTTTTGCGCGGAGGACATATACGGAGCTCGGTCTTTGGCCTTGCAGGGTGTGCTACGCAGCTTCTACACGGAGCTCGGCGTGCGGCCTCGCAGGAAGCGTCCCGGGCTCCGCCCTACGCAGTACTCTTACACGGAGCTCGGCCTGCGGACACGCACAGAACGCTCCAGGCTTTGCCCTACGCGGAGATCGGCCTTCGTCCTCGCAGGGAACGCTCAGAGGTTCTCCCTACGCAGGAATCGGTCTATGGCCTCGCATTAGGTGGCATAGTCATGTTTCCGTAACCTTCGTGACTGTAAAAACGTAATGACACTAAAAGTAACGGTAACGCGTTAACGATCAACATTCGATTTCACCCCTCATATATTTTTCATATCAGGCTCCTCTCGTATATATGAATCAATTCTAAAAAAATAAACTCCATCATTACTGTGCGGCAGCTCGCTGTAAATTACTTAACTTTCTCGACAATTTTTATTAATTTTTTTCGTACAAATTTTGAATATTTTTTTCTGAATAATTTTGATGAATTCATGTTGAGTAACCAAATGCACTATGTAAATTGCAAGTTGCAATTTCATTTCCAGGAGACCCATACAATCACGATTTTTCTGAAACCAATGGCATGCTCAAAAACAATATTTAAAGTTACTTTTTTATATAAGTATTTGTCATTGTGCTCAAAACTGTATTTTTTTTTTTACTTTAATTTATGAACCTCCAGGTCTATTTATAACTAAATGTATATAATTAAACTATATATGTATGACTGTTTGTGTTCTAACAAATAAATAAATAAATAAATTACTACGCAATAGACAAACATGAGCAAGTACGACGTGCAAACTTTCATTAAAATCATTAGAGCCGTTTTTGAGGAAAAAAATATTTTCAGTTTTTGTTGTATAACAACTACTGAAGAGTACTGAAGAGATTTGACGGCACGAAGAAATTTTTGTTCACACCTCAATGTAATAATTTAAAACTCTGGTCCTAATTGGACTAAGGATTTAGCTTCTAGAGCCACGCGTGACGGACGGACGCACGGACGGACGTCATTGAGGTATTTGGTTTTTCGTTATGTGTTAATGATGAAGAACACATGGTCATGAAAAATGTAAAAAAAAATTTTCGCGATAAAAATACTTCCTCCACCTTACGTACGTACGTACGTGCCGTGCTACGGGGTCGAGATAGGAAAAAAAGTTCCTTTAGAAAATAATGTAAAATATCCTTGTGCACCTGCACACATCTGCGAAGAAACTTGAAGGTTGTGAGTGAAGTTGACCAACCCGCACTAGGCCTGCGTGGTCGACTGAGGCCCGATCGCCCTAATTCGGAGTAGGCTTGAGCCCCTCGGTGGGGACGTATATAGGAGCTGATGTGATGATCCATATGCATTTTTTTAAATTGGTGCGACATGTTTTTCTGCAAATCGAGGATAGGGGCACACACACACACACACACACATACACACATATAACTTTCTGTAACACGTTTTCGGTGTCTGTAAGTGACAAAGAGTGCATTCTCGTGACAGTCTCGCAGCCGGTTTTTCCGTCGATCACATAACCTTCTGTTTGCTTCTTCGTATCTCGAAGGCAAAAAGGGACTCTTATCGGATCACTTCTTTGTCCATTTGTCTGTCTGTTAGACTGTCGAGACCCTTTTCAAAAGGTCGCGAGGAGCTATCTTAATATCAAAAACTTAGATCTACTTTCCCTTGAAGCTGTAAAAAAATCAATCTTTAAAGTCAAAGCAAAAAAAATATACGGCCATGTACAAGTATGTCACGTATTTAGATACTCACAAGTTAATATAAACCTTTAGGGTACTTCCCGTTAACCCATAATCATGAAATTTGGCAAATAGCAAGGTCGCACAGCACAAACAAACAAAAATCATCCGAAAATTCTAATCATCTCATCTTTTGCCCGGGGCTTCGTCCGCGTGGCGCGGACGTCGTTTTTATGACTGTCTTTGAGGTTGACCGGCTCGCGAGCGTGGACATGAGTTTTCTCCAGATCCCTTGGGAACTATATCGGGCTATTCTGATTAGCAGTCTGTGCAATTTCCCAACCCCTTCAACCAATTCTATACAAAAAAAAACACTTCAATCCGTTGCTCCGTTGCGACGCCGACGTGCGCGAGCGTGGAAATGAGTTTTCCCAAGATCCTTCGGGAACTATGTCAGATTATGATAATTAGTAAATTATGTCATTTCCCACCACCTTAACTATCTCTGTGCAAAACATCACAACAATCCAATTTTCCGTTGCGATGGTAAAGAAATTGCGAAGGGCGGCGCACCCTCCGTCTGCGCCGTCGCTCGCACGAGATGAAGAAGTAGAATAATAGAGGGAAAGGCAGGGTTCTTTAAAAAAATAGTGAAATGCACCAAACTAAATCTATATTAAACAGAAATAAGAAACAATGCAAAAAATATTGGTAAATCGAGAGTTTTGATGATCGGAGTCGGAAAAAGAATGACAGAGTGACAATTTCAAAAAACAAATAAAAATAACAAAAAGTAATAATTTACAAAAAGATGATATGAAAACAGGTTGAATATAAAAAAAACTAAAAAGATTGACTTCGTCACCAAATTAACCAAAAAAAAGTATTTCTTCAGTTTCCTCAGAAACTGTATCAGACTATGCTATTTTCACTTGATAAAAACTAGCCTATATCCTTTCTAGTGACACAGGCTACCTGCATGCCAAATTTCATTAAGATTGGTCAAGGCGTTGAAGCGTAAAACGGTAACAAACAAACAAACACATTTTTAGATTTATAATATTAAGTAAGAATAATATTATAAGTAAGGATTTTATTAACTCGCGCTATTTTTAGGTCTTATCCGATTGAATTAGGTAACAGCCCTACTGCGCCCCACATGAATAACAGAACTAAAAGGTAATATCCGCTATCTTTGTCTGCTCTGTTCCCTATTTACCGTTAGCTCATAAAATTATGTACCTAACCCAATTTAAAATATTATTCCTTTGCAATTCGTTCGATTTTGTAAAGGTGTTGTGTGATTCTGTTTTCTTTTTGATGTGAAACATCTAACGTGGCGGGTCAGACCGGCTGCTGGCGAGGCTGCGCTGCTGGCGTGGCGGCGCGTGCCGTAGCCAAACGTTGTGTATCGACGCGTGAGTGTGACACTGGTATGTCATAATTACATAAGTACCTACTTACCTGCCCATCGGTAGCAAACAAAATTATACTGGGGTGGTTTATAATTATTTTATTTATTTATTTATTAACAATTCTTTTTTTATGTATTTCCAGGATGATTTTTTTTATTTTGTTTTGATTATGTCATATTTTTAGGGTACGAGTTACTAGCCTTTGTACATCACAGGTGATTGTGCACACGGTATCTGCTTCGCATTAATATCTCTCTGTCCTCCCTATCCCACCTGTAAAATAAAGTACACTGCTTGGAAGTACAAGGACTGGAGAAGCCTTGATAAACGATACTTGTTTGATATTTAATTTGTGTGTGTTTTACTAACCCATGTAACTATGAGTTTCTTATGATTTGAAATAAAAATTATTCTATTATATTATATAATCTGTGGTGAAACAGTAATATGTCATTGTGTTGGGTAAGAAAGAGCCAGGGCGTACTGATAACTTCACTCAAGGGTTCGGTACAGACTGAAAAAAAAATCAATAATTTATTAACAATTCTTTTTTTATGTATTTCCAGGATGATTTTTTTTATTTTGTTTTGATTATGTCATATTTTTAGGGTTTCGTACCTCAAAAGGTAAAAAAGGAACCGTTTTAGTGTGAGTGTCTGTCCGTCCGTCTGT
The DNA here is from genome assembly GCA_947284805.1 of Coleophora flavipennella. NCBI lineage: Eukaryota > Metazoa > Arthropoda > Insecta > Lepidoptera > Coleophoridae > Coleophora > Coleophora flavipennella. The sequence goes on along the minus strand of OX369264.1, from coordinate 18,855,702 downwards.
CACAGCCAATTTTCTTGGAAACTACTGGACCGATTGAGTTGAAATATGGTACAAATATGTAATGACCCAAAGTTGAACGTGTAACGTAAATGAATTTCAAACATGGGGGGTACTTTTGGGGGGTAAATTAGAAAATATTAGAAAAAAGTTTCGCAAACTATGTTGTGTATCATATCAAATGAAAAGAAATTCCAAATATATATTTTGTATAATTTAAAGATAATTTTGAAGTTATTTAAGAAAACAGGCGAAAATAGATCATTCCCTCCCCGCCTCTTTTCTCCGAAACTACTGGGCCTAAAATCTTGAAAAAATCACAGTATATTAGGTTAAATGCATAGATTACAGGAAAATCTATGAAAAAATCTAAAGTCCTTCCGTTCTTACAGGAAAAAATAACTTTCGGAATAAGTAGACCTACCTACCTAGAGGAAAGTTTGTATTGAGAGGTCTTGTTCTGATGGTAATCAAAGATTTGGTGCGGAACCCTTTTTGTGTGACCCTGAGTCGCGCTTGGCCGGTTTTTTTTTCATAATTCCTTGATTACGTCCTTCAATAAATCATAATTTTATGCATATATTCAATACAAAACAGCTTCGATGTTTCACATCTGCTAGGCCCAGGCGTCGGCGACTTCGCATTTGAAAAGAAATTAAACATACAATTATTGTCCCACTCGTATTTAAAACGTATGCAGATTTTTGTGATAAGGTTAATAACCTTTATCACGAACCATGCCCCTCACTTCCCATCACTTCCCCGTAATTACCCACAACCGGAATGGGTTTCAATCACAGAGCATTCCTTGGACGCAGATATATCGGCGGCGGGGATGTGGGGGGGGGGGGGGAGGTGGGGATCACTGGCTATTTGCCGACTAATGTTTATAAAAGCAGGTCCAACTTTACAGGCCCTCGCTTGTCTAATGGAGCCGCTTTCCGGCAAGAGGCATTTAATCTTGCCTGAATTATGTGTTGATGTCGGAAACCCGGAAAACGCGTCTGTCCGCACCCCACTCATTTCATTTTTTATTGCACCCCTCTGGTCGTCGGTCTTGCCTTCATTCTGACGATTTTGGGTATGTTGTGTATGAGGTTAATAATGAAAAAATAATGAAAATATTTTAACTCTTTCAATTCGACGTGTAAAGTTTGTTTTGGTATTTGTTTGTTTGTTAAATGCTAATAGAAGAAAATAATTCGAATATTTCTTTTGGCTGTTCTAATTATTTTTGAATAATTCCTTAAATATTTTACCGTTAAGACATCATGACGTATAATTTTTCATCTCTTTAAAAATACAGATTAATGTGAAATAACAAAAAAAATATGTTTAATATATTCACCTCAATGTATCTTAGAGTACTGTATTTAATACAACTACGACTATAAGCTTTTTTGAGACCCAGAGCATTTGCATTTTGCAAATTATGTTGTGACGTCATTAAGGCGAGGTGTATTTTTGGTAAAAAAGATTAATATATTTTTTAAATTTTAAACAGCATAATTATGCTAATAACCACTAATAACTATGAAATCTTGAAATGGTTTTGGAGTGTTCTGACCCAATTATTTTGCTCTCTAAACTCACTGACTGATTAAATGTCATCATAAATTTCTATTCATAACAGTTGAGAAGTCCATTAAAATAATAGCATAGGTGGAGGCGTGGGCTATACGAGTATCGTAGTTACATTAGGCAGTAATTCGGCGGAAGGGTAAAAACAGGCCCCGCCGCGCCGGTAGCCGCTGTATTCCCTGATGTAATTACAGAGAACTCGGCCCTGGATCCTGTAACACAGCGACCGACCCTGGCTCCTGGCTCCTCGCTCCTCGCTCCTGGCTCCACCCTTCGCTGTCTGACACACAATCTGATATTCAACACGAACGATACCCGAGTAGACTCGAACGTTTTAAAACTACTCTGCGTTAATTGTTTATATATTAGTATTCATTTTAAAAGCTTGTAATGTTTGTTTAGGTCAAATCTTGCAAACGATTTTAGAACGACTTCCTAAAATCCGATTGAGCTGAAATTTGGCGTGAAACCGTTTTCCTGGTGATAACAGATTATTTTGTTGTTTTAAAGTTGATCTAATGATGAAATTTGGAGGTGAAATCAAGGTCCCAGGTTCTTCTTTTATGTTCAGTAGAATCGTACGAAATACTGTGCTCACCTTTTTCTTAATTTGGAAACGTCGTGAGCTTATATTTACATTTGGCACACTGAGCATTTGGCTTTTTTAAGCATAAAAACTATTTTCAAATAAATGCTAGGACCTAAAAGTTGTTAGGTTTCACGAAAATTATTTATTGTATTTTAGATTGGAGTTTTGTAATCTGAAACGTGGAAAACCATTTTAGATTTTTCGCTAGAATATATTATGTCAAACTGATTTACTTACACTGCTGTTTATCACAAATACATAGTTGTTATGTACGTTACAACCAAAGATCGTATGGAGACATAAAACTCGCGCGTCTCAAAACATCAATATTTATTTTCCCTATCTGAGTCTGTCTGTATTATTTTGTACGTTTTCGGGACACTCGCACTATCTCGGTTTATGTGTATAGTCAGTAAAGTTGCAATTATACACAGTACCGGGCTCGCTACGAGTAGGTCCGCTCCCTCACTAGCGGAATTGTTCCTGGGAGCCATAAACAACCCCACGTCGGCGCCTAGTTAGTCTAACGAGTTTATCCTCGCCAACTCAAAAATGTACGCAAAACACCAGCATCGATGATAAACTGTGGAAAACGAACGGCTTGATTTCAATTTTGTGAAAGCCATATTTTTAAATAAAGCACGTCGACGTTACTTTATGAACATTTCAACTGGCACGGCAACCATACGGCTTGCGCGGGGTGCACACTACTTTGACTTATTTATTTCCAATGCGTGAGTGGACTTTTAATTTCTGAAAAAACAAGTCAGTTATATGTAAGTACTCATTTGTTTTTAAATTATGCTCATTTATCTAAGTACAGGATAATTAATTATTTAGAGTGACAAGTTTGCTGGATTCATCGTCGCATACGTATTAGCGGGAAGACGTCCACTGCTGGATAAAGATTTTTACAACGCTGTCCGAATTCAGCGGCTTCCCGCGACTTTCACAAGGTCGGTGGTTCACCGAGTGGGAGGCCTTCCTACACTCCGTCTTCCGATGCGCGGTCGCCCCAACGGCCATCTGTTCTACGAGCTATGTGCCCTGTCTACTGCTACTTAAGTTTAGTTTACGGATTTACGGATCTCCTCCTTTCTGTTTCGGTCGCGTGGGAAGCTCCGAGCATAGCTTGCTTGATGGCCCTTTGGGTGACCTTAAGCCTTCTTAGGAGTTCCATAATAAGCGACCATGTCTCAGTGCCATTTGTCATCACTGGCAACACACACTGATCAAAAACCTTAGTCTTGAGATACTGCGGTATTTGAGACGTGAAGATAATGCAAGCTTCCCGGACGCTGCCCAGCCGAGTTGGATTTGACGATTAACCTCTTTCTCGAAGTTGGACCGACCTTACTTGATTGTTTGTACCAGGTATTACTTACTCGTCAACAATTCTTCGGAGGGATGGATGCGACACGGAAATTTAACATATGTTTGCTGACTCCTAAAAAGGTGGCAGCCATACACCCTTCTGTGAAATAGCAATTTTCTCTTAACTATTGCAGCTTCGTAGGTAGTGGATTTTTTTATCCTGCTAACCCCTAGCCGGGCTCCAGGGTAATTCAATAACGTTTGCAGGCAAACGCAGTTACGGCCAATTAAAAGTATGCCACTCGCTCACCGGCCGAGCGGGAATCGAGTTACCGCACCGCTGGGATCGCAACTTGAGACGAACCAACACCAAACAAATAACCAAGAATCTCGGATAATTAAAATGCTTCCTAAAGTATTTTCATTTGAAGATTAGATTCCCGTAATTTTCACAAGTTTCAAAGTGGTTTTTAGCCAGCCTTTAAGTTTTAGAGGTTAGATTTTTAAATGTTTTCTCAAAAGTCACAAAATATACAGTCATATTAATATTTTGTTCAGTATTTTCTTATATTTAGTAAAACTCGAATTTATGGCGACGTGTTACAAAGTTGTTACTACGACACGGTATTGCGGTACACTCAAGATTTCGTCAATACGACGTGTTACAAAGTTGGTACTACGACGCGGTATTGCGGTACACTCAAGGTTTCGTCAATACGACGTGTTACAAAGTTGTTACTACGACACGGTATTGCGGTACACTCAAGATTTCGTCAATACGACGTGTTACAAATTTGTTACTACGACGCGGTATTGCGGTACACTCAAGGTTTCGTCAATACGACGTGTTACAAAGTTGTTACTACGACGCGGTGCTGCGGTACACTTAAGGTTTCGTCAATACGACGAGTTACAAATTTGTTACTACGACGCGGTATTGCGGTACACTCAAGGTTTCGTCAATACGACGTGTTACAAAGTTGTTACTACGACACGGTATTGCCGTACACTCAAGATTTCGTCAATACGACGTGTTACAAAGTTGGTACTACGACGCGGTATTGCGGTACACTCAAGGTTTCGTCAATACGACGTGTTACAAAGGTGTTACTACGACACGGTATTGCGGTACACTCAAGGTTTCGTCAATACGACGTGTTACAAAGTTGTTACTACGACACGGTATTGCGGTACACTCAAGATTTCGTCAATACGACGTGTTACAAATTTGTTACTACGACGCGGTATTGCGCTACACTCAAGGTTTCGTCAATACGACGTGTTACAAAGTTGTTACTACGACGCGGTGCTGCGGTACACTTAAGGTTTCGTCAATACGACGAGTTACAAAGGTGTTACTACGACGCGGTATTGCGGTACACTCAAGGTTTCGTCAATACGACGTGTTACAAAGTTGTTACTACGACACGGTATTGCCGTACACTCAAGATTTCGTCAATACGACGTGTTACAAAGTTGTTACTACGACGCGGTATTGCGGTACACTCAAGGTTTCGTCAATACGACGTGTTACAAAGTTGTTACTACGACACGGTATTGCGGTACACTCCAGATTTCGTCAATACGACGTGTTACAAATTTGTTACTACGACGCGGTATTGCGGTACACTCAAGGTTTCGTCAATACGACGTGTTACAAAGTTGTTACTACGACGCGGTGCTGCGGTACACTTGAGGTTTCGTCAATACGACGTGTTACAAAGTTGTTACTACGACGCGGTATTGCGGTACACTCAAGGTTTCGTCAATACGACGTGTTACAAAGTTGTTACTACGACGCGGTGCTGCGGTACACTTAAGGTTTCGTCAATACGACGAGTTACAAAGGTGTTACTACGACGTGGTATTGCGGTACACTCAAGGTTTCGTCAATACGACGTGTTACAAAGTTGTTACTACGACACGGTATTGCCGTACACTCAAGATTTCGTCAATACGACGTGTTACAAAGTTGTTACTACGACGCGGTATTGCGGTACACTCAAGGTTTCGTCAATACGACGTGTTACAAAGGTGTTACTACGACACGGTATTGCGGTACACTCAAGGTTTCGTCAATACGACGTGTTACAAAGTTGTTACTACGACACGGTATTGCGGTACACTCAAGATTTCGTCAATACGACGTGTTACAAATTTGTTACTACGACGCGGTATTGCGGTACACTCAAGGTTTCGTCAATACGACGTGTTACAAAGTTGTTACTACGACGCGGTGCTGCGGTACACTTTAGGTTTCGTCAATACGACGAGTTACAAAGGTGTTACTACGACGCGGTATTGCGGTACACTCAAGTTTTCGTCAATACAACGTGTTACAAAGGTGTTACTACGACGCGGTATTGCGGTACACTCAAGGTTTCGTCAATACAACGTGTTACAAAGTTGTTACTATGACGCGGTATTTTATTTTTATTTTTTTATTAATAACTTGAGTGCGTTTGACTATATCTCACCTGATGGTAAGTGACGATGTAGTCGAGGATGGTACTCGCAAACTCAAATAATGCCTATTCACTCCATCCTTGTAGATTGCGGTACACTTAAGGTTTCGTCAATACGACGTGTTACAAAGTTGTTACTACGACGCGGTATTGCGGTACACTCAAAGTTTTGTCAATACAACGCGGTACACTCAAGGTTTCGTCAATACAACAGCGGTTTTAGGGTGCTGTTGAAGCCGCCCCGCTTCTGCAGTGCATCGGAAACATATTGGTGGAAGCACGTGTAGAAGGATTCCTGGCCATAATGCTTAGGCAGGCCGCGTCGCTGAAACACGGAGAGCGGGCTACTGGCAACAGGCGATGGCAGAAAGCTTTTTTTGTGGCCTGAGGCTGTGGCATTGTGTGCACAAGTATGTGGTATTGGGCGCATGCGCTGAAATTACCTAGCTTTTATACATGTATGAATTATATGTAATATCATAGTTTGTATGACTATTATATCTAACACATAATGGATCTTATTAACTTCTTGCATATATACGAGTACTCTTATATAAAAATGGATATTGGCATGTTGAAGAGTCTATAAACTCCGAAACCGTTTGACGGATCATGATAACACATTGGCGAACTATTGTGCGGACGCCCAGAACCGTGTTTCTCTTTCCGTATGCAATAGGAGGCAATACTGCCTCGAAATCGACAGTTTCATACTGGTCATCTCCTCTGAAGGACAGTTTTCAGTTCAGCACGTGGCGCTAGTGACGCACTGGTTCGTTATTAATTTAATAGTTGACAGCGCCACAAATTTGTGTTCATTTAAAAAAAAACCTGTTCGTCATACTGGTGTGATAATCTGGTGTGACTACGAGTCGGCAACGATTATTTTTATCGAACTTTAATGTGCTCGTCTTTTTTATTTCAACACAGTCATGCAGTATGGGGACAGTATTTCAACAAATGCAGGTACAAGCTGATAATGGCCACTCGATGGCTCGTGTCATGGACTTAAACTGAAAAAAAGATTATATTGTTTGTTTGTTTGTTTGTATACCCTTTATTGCATTTAAAACCAATACATTGAATAATTAGAAAAAATAATATAAATAAGGCAAAGGCGGACTTATCCCTTATTGTACCTTGTTAGAGCGTGATTATCTGTATTGTACTTAATGGTACTTGCAATTAACACGGTGTCTACTATAAATAAAATAATTTAACATAAAATCACCAAAGTAAATAAAATAAAACCAGTAATTTCAACAAAAACATTTTGTTTAAGCGCTGACACCGGACTTCTTCGTGCATCTGAACGGGACACTGTCATTAAATTAAAGTTTCATTTGTCTCCATTTGCTAAACAATAGCAATTATACAAAGCCCCACAGCGGGCGAGTAATCAAGCGTCCCTTTAATTAAGTACAGAAACAGTGGCAAGTAATTGGATCTGAACAACTGAGTAAACAAATCGAAATGGGAGGTAATCAATCTAGCAAGCATCTTTGGTATTACCTTCACTTTGCTGTCAAAAATTTACAAATTTCTCGTTGTAGAGGTTGAAATTTAATTACTCATCGGTCACTGTAGCTAATGTTTAGCAAAACATATACAATGGGTTTGTAGCACGGTGTGTTCCTAGTTCCTGGAGCAAAGGGAGGTATCTCCACCAGGTAAGGTGGTATGCCTGATAGTGTCTAGTCGTTGGCCCGACCGTTGACGGTTGGAAGTTGTACGTATATATGCGGGGCGCTGAAAAAAAATCAAGGTTCGAGCATACAGTGCGGGGACTGTAGGAACAAATCTACATCTCTTTTCACTGAATAGTGACAGGCACAGCCGTAATCTTCGGAATAGGAATAAACTTCAAGTAACTTACACCAGAATTAGTTAAATCAACAAGTCCTTTGTGCGACAATTCACTCTCCTGTATAACAAATTACCCGATGATGTCTTAAATTTGACAGAAAAGCAGATAAAAATCGTCAACAAGTATCAATAGTACTCTTTGTAAAAAAAGGTTATTATCAGACATCCGAATATTTGAATGACAAATATGTATGGGTAGATAATGTTTCTTCGTTCAACGCTACTAATCATCATATCAGCTCATATACGTCCCCACTGAGGGGCTCGAGCCTATCCTAAATTAGGGCGATTTATCGCTACTAATCATGTTTAAAAGTAATAAAATGATGACCAATCTACGACGTGGAAGCGACAAGACATGACAATTCTAGTGTTTCTTTTAATTAATATTTTTATCTTAGCATTCACATGAGTGGTGCATGCTCGCTTAAATGTTCGTCCGATGGTGACGCATTGGTAGCCGGATCGTATATTCTTCTCTAATATGGTTGATGGGAGCGTGGCTGACTCTCGTGTTATATACTGGTGACCGGGTGCTATCCGTGTGAACTGGCCTACCTTTGTCAAAGGCATTAATGACGTACGGTGGTTTTAATGTATAACTTCTGGTGTTATATTGTTCTCATGTTCTAATAACATAAATTGTCAAGGATTGTATTTTGACTATTATCTAATGATTTTTTATTTCTTGATTTTTCACAAATTACATTATGTAATTCCTTTTTATGACTATCAGAAAGAGTGTAATTTGTTTGTTTGTAAACTCTTTATTGTACAAAATATACACAAAATAATGTTATAAAAAAAAACCTTAAGTACAAAGGCGGATTATCCCTTAGAGGGATCTCTTCCAGTCAACCTCTGTAAAATAAATAAACACAGGACTTAGTGAGGACAAAGAAACACGTAATTACGTACAAGCTAGTTAAAGAACATCAATACAACTAATATTATACATTTAAACCTACGTAGCGTAATTTTAATAAATACAAACTCAATTTTATAAATGTAACATAAATAAATATGATAAATAGTATATAATGTATACATTGTCCTTAAGATAGGCCTCGAAGGCGGTAAGGGTAGGAGACATCCTAATGTCAGCTGGCAGACTGTTTAATATCTTGAATCTTTTTTTGAAAATTGAATTTGTCGTTGATGCCTTTGACAAGAATATGCCAGGTCACACTGACATGTGTCAGCCACAAATAGCTTTAGCATGGCTTCATCTACATCGTCTTTTGGATCGTACGTCTCGCCCCACCGCCCCCCCGCCCCGCTTACTCATTTCCGCCTTCTTGCATTTATATAACTTTTCTACTGTTGCTATTTTCACCTGTAGGCTGGTGTGGATGTCGCGCATCGAGCTTCAGTATTGAATCACTTACATTATGTATGTTTCACCTTTGTCATCTCGAACGGAAATCCTTTAATTTTTATTCTTCTATCATGTCAATAACAATTAAAAAGTATGTTGAAAACTAATTTAAAAATTAAATTGTTTTAAGCCAGGAAATTTTTAAATGCAATGGTAGTAATTTGTTTGCTAATTAGTACAAAGTTCATGTAACGATGTGCTCGTAAAGTGACAAGATAGTGATGCTAAAACGAAGAACACTTTAATACCAAGCCCCACATTCATGGTATGACGACCTTTTCATCTCGCGAGGAAATAGTTCAGCGATTGTGTATGTATGTATGTATGCGTAGTGTTCAGAGATAGCAACAAACACCCACACTTTTTGGATGTTCGCGATTTGATTGCTGGGATTCAGTTTTATGACGAGATTTATAGACCATTTCATAAAGATTTGCTGAAAGGAACATTTTACGCGAAGATATCTCTTTAAAATGATGTAAATGGATCCAATTTGTGTTATTTATATATCTTTCCTTCTGAGATAAGGAACAGTATTTTGGTGATTTTTATCCATATTCTTACTTTGCTAGGCTACAAAAATATATAGCAATATTATTTGCATTGATTAAATTTTAAAGTCTGTTTTATAGCGTAATTGCCAGTAGAGTGGTTCTCAACCCTTCTTTGAAAATCAAAAGGACATTAAAAGAACTTTAATAGCAATAGCATTATTTCGCTAGCTGAAGTGCTCAGTTGAAATGATCCGTCCGAGAGTTGGCGACGGATTGTGGCGTGCCGTGCGAGTATCGCACCAACATGAACCGACGCGCGACGACCCCGAGCGCTCTGCCAAGCTTGCGCCTGTCGAGAACCGACGACCCCGAGCGCTCTGCCAAGCTTGCGCCTGTCGAGAACCGACGACCCCGAGCGCTCTGCCAAGCTTGCGCCTGTCGAGAACCGACGACCCCGAGCGCTCTGCCAAGCTTGCGCCTGTCGAGAACCGACGACCCCGAGCGCTCTGCCAAGCTTGCGCCTGTCGAGAACCGACGACCCCGAGCGCTCTGCCAAGCTTGCGCCTGTCGAGAACCGACGACCCCGAGCGCTCTGCCAAGCTTGCGCCTGTCGAGAACCGACGACCCCGAGCGCTCTGCCAAGCTTGCGCCTGTCGAGAACCGACGACCCCGAGCGCTCTGCCAAGCTTGCGCCTGTCGAGAACCGACGACCCCGAGCGCTCTGCCAAGCTTGCGCCTGTCGAGAACCGACGACCCCGAGCGCTCTGCCAAGCTTGCGCCTGTCGAGAACCGACGACCCCGAGCGCTCTGCCAAGCTTGCGCCTGTCGAGAACCGACGACCCCGAGCGCTCTGCCAAGCTTGCGCCTGTCGAGAACCGACGACCCCGAGCGCTCTGCCAAGCTTGCGCCTGTCGAGAACCGACGACCCCGAGCGCTCTGCCAAGCTTGCGCCTGTCGAGAACCGACGACCCCGAGCGCTCTGCCAAGCTTGCGCCTGTCGAGAACCGACGACCCCGAGCGCTCTGCCAAGCTTGCGCCTGTCGAGAACCGACGACCCCGAGCGCTCTGCCAAGCTTGCGCCTGTCGAGAACCGACGACCCCGAGCGCTCTGCCAAGCTTGCGCCTGTCGAGAACCGACGACCCCGAGCGCTCTGCCAAGCTTGCGCCTGTCGAGAACCGACGACCCCGAGCGCTCTGCCAAGCTTGCGCCTGTCGAGAACCGACGACCCCGAGCGCTCTGCCAAGCTTGCGCCTGTCGAGAACCGACGACCCCGAGCGCTCTGCCAAGCTTGCGCCTGTCGAGAACCGACGACCCCGAGCGCTCTGCCAAGCTTGCGCCTGTCGAGAACCGACGACCCCGAGCGCTCTGCCAAGCTTGCGCCTGTCGAGAACCGACGACCCCGAGCGCTCTGCCAAGCTTGCGCCTGTCGAGAACCGACGACCCCGAGCGCTCTGCCAAGCTTGCGCCTGTCGAGAACCGACGACCCCGAGCGCTCTGCCAAGCTTGCGCCTGTCGAGAACCGACGACCCCGAGCGCTCTGCCAAGCTTGCGCCTGTCGAGAACCGACGACCCCGAGCGCTCTGCCAAGCTTGCGCCTGTCGAGCGAGAAGTGCTTTCTAATAAAATATTGTTATCGGTTGTTCCGTTCCTAAGATCCAACTCGTCAAAGTCGTTAAACATGTACATTGTACCTATTCCTGGCATTTCTGAACTGTCAGCCTTGCGAGTCGGTATGTAAACTGTCAGCCCAACGAGTAGGTATATAAAGTTTATAAACTGTCAGCCCAACGAGTAGGTATGTAAACTGTCAGCCTTACGAGTAGGTCTGTAAACTGTTACATCTACGAGTAGGTATGTAAAGTAGAAACCACTCAAAAAAAACTTTTGAGGGTGCCCTGAAACAAACAGTTTTCAAGTAATGACTTTGGAACCCTACACTATGCAGGCTCCGACATACACTTGGTAGTTTTTTAGGGTTCCGTAGTCAACAAGGAACCCTTGTAGTTTCGCCATGTCTGTCCGTCTTTGCACGGCTTAGCTCAAGGTATTGGTACTAAAAATCTGTAATTTGACATGGATATACATAGTAATCACACCGAAGAAGTGGTAAAATAAAATATTTTTTTAAAAAAGTTTCATGGTACCTCTCTCCTCCTCCTCTAATATAAAGAGGCGGTGTTTTTTTTGTTTATGTACCCTATCGTTGAATCGGTCTTTCAAAGGAACTGAGAATTACCATTTTTCAGTTCCGGGATCCGTTAACGAAATATTAAGCTATTAAGTACTGATTACTGTAACACTAATACTAATACTAATTTAACTAAACTAAACTCACTAAACTAATTTACTAAACTGTACATAATACTAATTTTCGTTAGAGTCGAGTACTGCTATTTCAGGAAATCTGAACAAAACATTGTGAATAGTAGGACATATTATAATCAATTTAAAAGGAAAATCACCCCGGATAAGTCGGCATTTTTAGTTTAGGAGTAATAGTCGACCAACTTAAGATGTGCAGTTGGATTTGTAAACGTTCTAAATTTTCAATACAAAATGTTCTATTACTAACTGCAAATACATTTTTTTTTCAAAATATATATTTATTTCTCGAAAAGACTACGTAACTCTACTTTGCGCGAGTCCTACTCGCACTTGGTCGGTTTTTTTATTCTGAGTTTAGAACTTTGTTTTTCAATAAACTGGATTCAAAAAAATTCATGGAGCAAGTCAAGACAGTAACGTAAACGTGAAAAAAAGCCTATTTTTCGAATCTTTACTTTCATCGGAGCTTAAGCGGTTGTAAATTCAGATTTATGCGACTGTACCTGAATAAAAAAAATGCTAAAAATATACGCACAAGAAAAACCAAGGATACGGAGAGGAAATATTACCCTTTCTCTATAGATCATTTTTTTTCTTTCCTTGAATTACTTGTTCTTATTTTCATGAACTACAATAGCCTAATCAGTTTAATTAAAAACCCGACTGCATAAAAACATTACCTATCGTTTCAGGAAATCGGTTTAAAAATATGTTATATGTCACCCATCGATACAAAATAAATTTAACGACACCTCGCATTCCAAAATTTTCTCAGCCAAAGAAACAGACATACATAAAAACATACAGACATACATACAAACAGACAGACATAAACACAAACATACACCTGAAACACATTACCCTCTTTTTGGGCAACCGGGTAAAAATATAGTTAAATATTTTTCCACGAAACCACTACGTACTTATTTACTGTTTTTAGAATGTCTTCGATTTGCCTTTACAATCACGATCGACTGTGGTACTGTGGTACTGTGGGAGCGCAGATTGTATGCGAACAAATGGGGCCAATTTACCGAGTTGCAATATAAATTGAGGGAGTAGCTAACCTGGCTCCAAGTTGAGCATTAATTGAATGGATACGTCCGTTGCCCGCCCCACGCCTCAATCCAACCTTAATATCACACTTGAAAAGGCCTCGCAGAAGGGAGACGGCTCCGCTCCTCCACGGAGCTCCGAGCGGCTAATACGGACACAGTATCTCACTCCGATTTGATCTCGTTAGTTTGCTTTGCAACTGTGAATTCAGAGTTCACTTCTGCTTTCAGCGCTGGATTGATTTCTAACTTGAACGAGTTGTGGAACGCTCTCATATTTATAGAGAACTACAAAATATTACAATAAAGCATTGTCTTAATGCAAAATTGGTCTACCTGTTTTTGTTGCCGTCTTATTTTCCGTGTTATCGGGCATTATGGATATTGTAACTCAGTGTCTACTATGGCATTTTTCAATCAAATTATGTACGCGACGCAACAAAAGAAAGTATTGTATTCAATTTGGGGGTTTCACCTAAATTGACCCTAAAAACTTAAAAAACTTTATAAGTTTCATCAAAAATGAAAACAAGCCAAGTTGAATGCGTCATGTACCACGCGTACTGTAGGTTCCCATATTGAGTTCTGCATTTTGAACACTGAGAGTTCAATGCGTCATGTACCACGCGTACTGTGGGTTCCCATATCGAGTTCTGCATTTTGAACACTGAGAGTTCCTACTTAGACTGTCATGTCGCGGGTAATTCCAGTTTTTACGTCCAACAGTTTATAAACGCTAGGGACGCACACTTTGTTAACAACGTCGGCGGCCTTTACCTTGCAAACGGTAGCTACAAAAACCTCTTTAAAGCCTCTTTAAAGTCCCGTTTCAAAGATATCCTACTGTGGAATATGCACGCGAAAAAAATCATCCCTATTTTACATGTATGGGAGGTAACCTAAGAGTATATATTTTGTCACATAATATCTAAAGTATTGTGCCAAATTAATGCAATTCAGTTAAAAATGATAAAAGTTTGAAGGAACTACGGAGCCTTAAAAATAATTTTAATTTAGCGAAAGTAGCTTATGTGAGCGTACCTACAGATACACCTAAATAACCTTATTTACGAGGGCTCGTGTCGCGTTACCGAGTCACCGCGACGGGTACACCCAGAGGAGAAGGGAATTAATTTTCCGCCCTGGAATTTTGTATAGCAAGTAGTCTGCAAAATCAAATTGCTAACGCAACGTATCTCGTATCAGTAAAAGCAATTACATTTGCCATAAGTGTTCGTTCACATTTGCAATTAGCGGCGGTCCAAAAACGCGCGAATCGCTAACCGCCACCGCCGAGCTCCGCCGTGTCTTTGCATATTCATAGCCTGCTTAAAATATTTTAATACGGATCGTCGTCACGCCCACATCTGCGACACTGCCAACCGATGGTGATTCGGCCTTACTCATAATGAATACAATTTTGTGAACGATAAAATTGAGTGTGCTAAACAAAAAAAAATTGTTATATTTTTTTCAACCAGAAGTTATAAATAAATAAAAATGCTGGGACAAATCACACATGGTCACCTGGGCCCAAAGTAGAATGCCCTGTGTTATGGGAACCAGAGACTGATAATAAATACTTATATACGTTTAAATACATACTTATATAGATATTTAACACCCAGACACAGAGCAAACAAATCTGCTCATCACACAAATGTTTGCCCTGGGTGGGAATCGAACCCTCAACCCTCGAATCAGTAGTCAAGTCAAGAGCACAAACCACTGAGCCACCGAGTCAGTCAGAGTTATAGTTTGGTGAATTTGAGAAATATTTTGGTATTTTGACGTAAATTAGATGAACAGCTTACGTTTAATTTGGCGGGTATTCCAAGAAAAATATAACATTAATCATGTATTTTCGAGAGGTTCGCATAGCTATAGAAAAATAGAAAAATTAGAAAAATGATAATTACATCATCTATAAGATTCATTTGTAGAAAATTATTAAATATATTTTTGGAGCCGCCGTATCTTCCGCCGAGGACGACCTCTACAAATCATCGAATTAACGAAAAAAGTAGTGGCAGTAGCTGCTAATTTGTTGTTATTAAAATATTTCTTAAATTCACCAAACTAGACATAAGACATGCAAAGAGATAAACAATTTAAGAGACGAACAGACATTTCTCGACGCATTTCTACAGCAGCCCCTCACCTACGACTGTTTAACAACGATGATGATAAGTTAATACGCGCACTAGGTTACTTTACATTTGCGCTCTTTATACCTTGTTATCGAGAGTTTCTTCCGCTCACTCCTAGCTCACTCCCTCTTTCCCTAATTGGCATCGGAATTTATATTTCCCACTGTTGATTTACTGGAAAGCATCCGAGATAGTAGGTTGAAGATTTCCTTTTGGTACAATATTTGTAAACAACTCGTTACTGCATTTGAAAAAGTTTCTCGTCTGTGTTTCCAGTAGATGATTATGATGACAAATATTATAGTGGAGTTTAATTTTAGTAACGGGCGCCCGGCGCGCCGCCGCCGTGTCGACGCCTGTCGATAGAGATTTAAATGACGCCGACGAGAATTTTCAATTAGCGAAGACACTGAGCGATAGCTGACAATCGTCGGGCGGCTCTGGGCTCTGGGCCTCATCCGTCTGCATTTGTGAAACCAAGTGAAAAAGCAATGAGACACGCCATTACCTCACTCACGCATAAATAATCCTGAATTCGCTCCGCCCATGATGAGATGCGTTCAATGTTGAGTTCTTATCAAAACTTTAATTACCTAAACTTCTTATAACTACATTCTAATGTTTTTTCAGTAGAGCCTCTCAACAAGTAGATCTTAGAATGAACATGGACAAGACGAAAATTATGTCAAAATTCCGTGTCATACCTACTCCTACTCCTCTGAAGGCTGGAGGCTCTATACTCGAAGCTGTTACCGAATATGTGTACCTGGGACAAACAGTCCAGTAAGTAGGTCCAACTTCGAGAAAGAGATTAATCGTCAAATCCAACTCGGCTGGGCAGCGTTCCGGAAGCTTCGCAAAATCTTTACGTCCCAGATACCGCAGTGTCTTAAGACCAAGGTCTTTGACCAGAGTGTGTTGGGCCTCATAAAAAGGCTCAAGGTCACCCAAAGAGCAATGGAGCGTGCTATGCTCGGAGTTTCTCTGCGTGATCGAATCAGAAACGAGGAGATCCGTAGGGGAACCAAAGTAACCGACATAGCTCTCAGAATTGGTGGGCGGGGCACATTGCTCGCAGAACAGATGGCCGTTAGGGTAGTAAAGTTCTCGAGTGGCGACCACGCACCGGAAAGCGTAGTGTACGCAGGTCTCCCACTCGGTGGACCGATGACCTGGTGAAGGTCGCGGGAAGCCGCTAGATGCGGGCAGCGCAGAACCGGTCCTCATGGAAATCCTTGGGGGAGGCCAATGTCCAGCAGTGGACGTCCGTCCGCTATTGTGATGAATGTTTTTTTATGATTATTGGAGTTTACTCCTTAAGAATCGATTTGCATATATAAGGCCGGGGTATGAAATATATGGGAGTAAAATCAAACTACGATGTCACGCGATGATCCCCGAAGTGCGTTAAACGAAAAATTTTACCTATTCCCGACCACAGTGTATTTATTATATAGGTATATTATTGTATGTATGTGTTACTTGTTTTCGCGCCAAATTTGAAAAAGAACCGCATGCGCTTCGTAGTGAGTTTCCAACTATGAGACAAAAAATATATTAAAAAAGTTTTTAATTAGTTACTGGACCGATTGCTTCCAAAATCGATATCTGAGGGTAGCATTTGAGGGTCCCTGAGGTCCCTTATCACGATGGCCGAATTGAAAAAAGTGGCCGCCATTTTGAACTATTTAGTTACTGGACCGATTTCTTCCAAAATCGATACCTGGGGGTCCCTGAGGTCCCTTATCACGAATCCGTTTCCCGAATTGAAAAAATTGGCCGCCATTTTGAACTTTTTCGTTACGGGACCGATTGCTTCCAAAATCGATATCTGGGGGTCCCTGAGGTCCCTTATCACGAATCCGTTGCCCAAGTTGAAAAAAGTGGCCGCCATTTTGAACTTTTTAGTTACGGGACCGATTGCTTCCGCAATCGATATCTGGGGATCCCTGAGGTCCCTTATCACTAATCCGTTGTCGGAAGTGCAAAAAGTGGCCGCCATTTTTAACTTTTTAGTTACGGGACCGATTGCTTCCAAAATCGATATCTGGGGGTCCCTGAGGTCCCTTATCACGAATCCGTTGCCCAAATTGAAAAAAGTGGCCGCCATTTTGAACTTTTTAGTTACGGGACCGATTGCTTCCGCAATCGATATCTGGGGATCCCTGAGGTCCCTCATCACTAATCCGATGTCGGAAGTGCAAAAAGTGGCCGCCATTTTGAACTTTTTGGTTACTGGACCGATTGCTTCCAATATTGATATCTGGGGGTCCCTGAGGTCTCTTATCACTAATCCATTGTCGGAAGTGAAAAAAATGGCCGCCATTTTGAACTTTTTAGTTACTGGACCGATTGCTTCCAAAATCGATATCTGAGGGTCCCTGAGGTCCCTTATTACGAATCCGTAGCCCAAATTGAAAAAAGTGGCCACCATTTTGAACTTTTAAGTTTCTGGGCCGATTGCTTCCGAAATCGATATGGGGATCCCTGAGGTCCATTATCACTAATCCGTTGTCGGAAATGAAAAAAAGTGCCGCCATTTTGAACTTTTTGGTTAAAATCGATATCTGGGGTTCCCTGAAGTCCCATATCACGAATCCGTTGTCAGTATTGAAAAAAATTACCGCCATTTCGAACAATTTAGTTACTGGACCGATTGCTTCTAAATTCGATAAATGGGAGTCTCTGAGGTCCCTTATCACTAATCCGTTGTCGGAAGTGAAAAAAGTGGCCGCCGTTTTAAGCTTTTTAGTTACGGGACCGATTGCTTCCGCAATCGATATCTGGGGATCCCTGAGGTCCCTTATCACTAATCCGTTGTCGGAAGTGCAAAAAGTGGCCGCCATTTTGAACTTTTTGGTTACTGGACCGATTGCTTCCAATATTGATATCTGGGGGTCCCTGAGGTCTCTTATCACTAATCCATTGTCGGAAGTGAAAAAAATGGCCGCCATTTTGAACTTTTTAGTTACTGGACCGATTGCTTCCAAAATCGATATCTGAGGGTCCCTGAGGTCCCTTATTACGAATCCGTAGCCCAAATTGAAAAAAGTGGCCACCATTTTGAACTTTTAAGTTTCTGGGCCGATTGCTTCCGAAATCGATATCTGGGGATCCCTGAGGTCCATTATCACTAATCCGTTGTCGGAAATGAAAAAAGGTGCCGCCATTTTGAACTTTTTGGTTAAAATCGATATCTGGGGTTCCCTGAAGTCCCATATCACGAATCCGTTGTCAGTATTGAAAAAAATTACCGCCATTTTGAACAATTTAGTTACTGGACCGATTGCTTCTAAAATCGATAAATGGGAGTCTCTGAGGTCCCTTATCACTAATCCGTTGTCGGAAGTGAAAAAAGTGGCCGCCGTTTTAAGCTTTTTAGTTACTGGACCGATTGCTTCCAAAATCGATATCTGGGGGTCCCTGAGGTCCCTTATCACGAATCCGTTATCAGTGTTGAAAAAAGGTGCCACCATTTTGAACTATTTAGTTACTGGACCGATTGCTTCCAAAATCGATATCTGGGGGTCCCTGAGGTCCCTTAACACGAATCCGTTGTCAGTATTGAAATAGTAGCCGCCATTTTGAACTTTTTAGTTACTGGACCGATTGCTTCCAAAATCGATATCTGGGGGTCTCTAAGGTCCCTTATCACGAATCCGTTGTCGGAAGTGAAAAAGTGGCCGCCATTTTGAACTTTTTAGTTACTGGACCGATTGCTTCCAAAATCGATATCTGGGGGTCCCTGAGCCCCCTTATCATGAATCCGTTAACTTAAAACCAAAGTCAAGCCCTGTTTGTGCCTGTTTAGACAATTGTACTTAAGTAGTAAACTCCAGTCGTGCGTCGGAGCTGACACACACACTTTTTTTTATGATTTTTTTTTTTAAATGAAGGAAATTTGAGAGTAACTACACAAGTTATTCTTAGTTATTTTAATTACCCACGACAACGAAAGAAACTTTGGTTTGGGTTAGAGGTTGTTTGTGTGTGTATGTGTGCGTGTGTGTGTCTAGTGGACCGATTTCGTTTATTATTGCAGAGCAGGTTCTTATACATGTTTAATGGCGGTAGACCATTAGGGAGCGCTTCAGCAGCCAGGATGGTTGGCGCATGAGGGTTTTTCAGCCGATCCGGTTCGGTTTTTTTGCATTATGTACGTAGGTGTCATTTTAGAGCAGTTTTCTAGAAATTCTTTACAGCTATAGATTACCAGAGGGCGCAGAAGCCACGACGCTTGGCGCTTGAGACCTTCTTAGAACTATTCAAATGATTCCGATGCAGTTTTTTGCTTTATGTGTCATTTTTCAGAACAGGTTTTACAGCCGTAGACATCAAGGAGCGCTGCAAATGCAGTATCTATATATAATGAATGTTCGGGGAGAATACATAAGGACAAAAGAACTTATAAGTAGTGCAAAGCTTTGAATGGGAAGGAGATATTTGTAAACGTACTTTCTAAAAATTATAAAATAAAAAGCAATATTAAAAATGTTGGTAAAGCCCAAGCCAGATGTTAAAACGTAATCGAAAAAAGATAAAATGGCTTTTTTGTAAACCCCCGAATAGAGGAATCTTAGAAACGAAAGATAAATTTTAAAAATCCAAGAAACTCCGTTGGGGTCTGCTATCGCCCTCTCTGTTCCAAAATATAGCAATCCCATCAGAAAAATAACATGTATAAAAATGCAGTTCTTGTGTCAAATGTTAAACTAAGTAAGCTGGTTTATTTAGTACCCATCTCATGAAAAAAAAATTCGGCGCCCTATATGGAGTAGTTGTCATGCCTAAGTTGTATCGAAACCAATGCGGCAGCTTCTAGGGGGGGGAGGGAAAGTGGAAGCGGGAGTAGGGATTTTCTTTTAACTCTTTTACACATCTCCGAATTAAGATGTTAGAAAAAGATAGATGCTCATCAGTTATTCATATTTTTACATGTCACATTCAAAACTAGAAGGCTACTTGACTTAGCTACTTCTCATATTATACAAAGGTGAACAAGATACTTGCAACTTGCAACAATTATTATTGTTATTATGTTGTGATTGACGAACAGCTTATAGCCACAAAACAAGATAAGTATTATAGCTGATGTGCCTGTATCTGTGTTAGTGTGTCGAAAATAGTCCAAGTCCAATTAGATTTCTGAACTGTCGCTGCTGAGGGAATTCAGCATGGGTGTATATATTAACAACATGATTGTGTCATGGGCCGATTCGTGTAAGCATGGTACTTAACCTTTGATGTAACGTCGAAAAGACGTTACTAAGTAGTTACACTAAGTCACATAACAGTTACAGGATACTCTTAAAAATCTATAATATAATAAAACTGTAACGGGGCCGTGTCTGTACATGAAATATTTTTGGAAAATAATAATTGTGGTGGACATTACTAACGATACAGAGGCCAAAACAACAACTTTTGGAATTTTTGTCTGTCTGTCTGTCTGTTTGTCTGTATGTTCGCGCATCACGCAAAAACTACCAGGCCGATTTGATGAAATTTTGTATGGTGGTTCCTTATAGCCCGGGTTAACATATAGGATACTTTTTATCCCAGAAAATTCAAGAGTTCCCGTGGGAAAATCAAAAGTATTCATTTATAGAGTGGCTCACCACGCAAATGTGGCTTGACCTATTACAATCAAATTTTACACGTTGATACCCTTATCGCGAACTAAAACTGGGACATTGTGAATCCCAAAAAAATTAGGGTTCCTACAGGAATGCAAAATATTGTATCTTTAGAATGACTCAACGTAACAATATGAAACCTTTACATTGGGATGGGGTGTTTTGACCATCATTGTATAGTCGGGTATTCTTTATCCCGGAAAACTAAAGAGGTCCCGTGGGAAATTATCTATCGATACATACAATAATAACAAAAGAGTACTTTTTTCTATATATTAGCTACACATACCAAACATTATAATCATAGTAGCAGAATGTCAATAGATGGCACTGCAGGGATAATAAAACGCGCTTAAGTTGTATTAAAACATTAAAATATTATTTCATACTTTTGAGTAGATTTCTTTTATGTGCTTTTCAGAATCCTTGGTTTAGCGTATAGAAGGTGAGACATCCACCTACTTAATAATAATATAAGTTTATCCTCGTAAGAACCAAGCTGAAAATATATGAGAAAACTATCACCCATTGTTTTCCAGCTGATAACATATTTTTTTTAACACTTTTTTGTTTTAAGTTAGACAGCAAATTCAAATATGAAGTCAGGTGATGTCAATGGGTGGTATCTGGGGGTAATCGCTACTATAAAATTCATGCTTGAGTGGTACCTACTTAATTTGATTTAATCGTACACATGATAATAGGTCTTTACCAATGAAATTGCCGATTCAGTTTTTGAAGTTCAATGCCTATTTTTATTGAAAATAAAAAAGGTATTGTTTTTTATTATTGACCTTATGGTGACACTTCTTTTGGTATTTTATTAGTAGCTAGTGGTATGTCTTTCATGTTCAAATCCCCTGAGCTATGTACCATAGAATGGAACAAGGCGTTTTCTTAGTGGTCAGATGGGACTATTTTTAGACTAGTTAATTTTCTTAAATTTTCCTGAAAGTGTCGAAATCTTATGCGGGGTATTCCCAAATATGACATTAATAACGAAAAAACTGCTGCGATAACTCTACAGCTTTAAAATTTAAAATGTGTATTTTTTGCCTCAATGAAGGCGATTTTTTCAGGTGAAAAAACCTGACTTCATGGGGTTAAAGCCACCGTGCTCTCAAAATATCTAAACAATAGGCATATGTTTACCACTATTTAATTTCTAATAGTCTTATGCTATTTTGAGAATAAATTTTGTTTTAATAACTAGATATTGTTCTTAATATTAATGTTGTTGTTTTAATTAATATTAATTTTCATCTTTAAACTTTTTTATACAATCGGCATAATATCATGGATTCTTACGACATTAAACCATAATTAAATCAAATACGAGGTAATTAATGATTTTTATATAGGTACTATACCTTGGTTTAGCTAAGCCAGTCGTTTTAATATCTCATCTAGTGGCGTTGCACACGTCGGTAGGTGTAAATCTAAATGCCCTACACGTGACCGCGGGTGATGCTAAGTGCAACACCAGCCAACCGCCGTCTATCCCTTGAATAGCTAGGTTAATTATGCCACACTATAAGAGAGATACTCCTCGAAGATGTCCGGCAAATGGAAAAAATACTACCAAATACGAGATAATTTATATACTCAGTACCGTAGAGGTAGCCTTTTAAATATCTCATCTAGTGGCGTATAGTCCATGGCGATGTCCGGCAAGTGGGAAAAGTCGTGCCACCATTTTAATTGGACATGACGAATCAAGTTTGTCGGAAAAACTGGGCGGGGTCTGTTGTTTGATGGCGGGTAGCGGGTGTGAGGCACGCCGAGAACACTGTTTTTGTGCCGCGGTGTGTTCACGCTGCGTTGTCTTTCAACTTAGTTTAGTCTGACATTTTCCAAAATGCTTCGAAATAACATATGTATGCTCGTACACCAATACGTGGCTAAACACGTCAATGTACAGAGGCCAGCACATCAAGCTAGACACTCGTAGTGCGATTCTGATCCATACGCGTTCGGCATAAGAACGGTACAAAGTCCAAAGTATGTAGCTTGATGTGCTGGCCTGTGTACATTCTGACAATGATCAATTGTGACTTCATAGACGAACAGAGAGGTATTTTTTTACAGATTCCAATCGTGTAAAAAAATAAGAACACATAAATCGAGTTTAACATCTTTTAACAGGAGGCACAGATATGGGAACTCTTCTGACGGCGACTATTTGCGTGTGGCAGTTGCTCTCCGCCTGAAATATCAATATCTGTGAACCTCATCAATGTACTTGCGGGTCCTCGGTGAAGGCAATTGGCCATCACTCACTGAGTTGCAGTCGTGTTTGTGAAGATTACACGTCACCAATTCCTTAATGACCTCACTCGGAGGGCACTGGTCTCGGCCAGATGGAATATTCCATCTTTGATGCAGCCGCCGCCCGGGCTTTAGTCGATCTGATGGCAAAAGGCCGGAGGGTTTAAACAGGTGCTATGGCAGAGAGGAACGTGTCTGCTTTAGGAAGCCTCTTTTTCTGCCTCACTCCTCACCCGTACGGTACTGCTGCTCAATTTGCAGTGAGAAAGAAGCATAATAAGTACTCGGTCTTGGAGGCAAATTACTGCTTTGTGCCGCTGGTCTGTGAGACAATCGGCTGCTGAACCCTCAGAGGCCTTTGCCTTCACAAAGAAGATTGGCCTTCGCCTTCGAGAGAGATGTGACGTGAGGTCCTAAGTGCTGCTAAGGTTGTCTATTGCCATTCAGCGCGGCAACGAGAAGTGCGTCTTGGGCTCCTTTGGAGCTAATACGACTCGAGGATTTGACCCATATTAATATTGTTAGGAAATTTTATTACTAGATTGATACCTATAATGATTTGAATTAGTTTTTTGATAATATTTTATCACATCAGTATATATACGTCCCCACCAAGGGGCTCGACCTGCCCTGAGTTAGACGATCACGCGGGCCCATTGCGGGTTGATTGACTTCACACATAAAAGTTATAACAACACATAAGCTTCGAATTTCTTCGCAGGCGTGTGCAGGTTTCCTCACGATGTTTTTCTCATCGTAAGAGCGTCGGATAAACGTACATACCAGTATGAAATCGATATTCGTATAGATATTGGTAAGTGGTAGGATTCGAACCACGGCCTTCCGGACAGAGGTAGTGGCCCTAACCGTTTTGCCACCGACGCTCTATATTTTATTTAAGATTTAGAAATCCATACTTTATATTATAAATGTGAAAATGTGTTTGTTTGTTTGTTACCTATTCACACTTCAACACCTCTACCAATCTTGATGAAATTTGGCATGCAGGTGGCACTGGGAATGAAATAGTCAACCTTTTATCTGTGGAAATTATCATAGTCCGATGCAGTTCCTGAGGAAACTAAAACAATAGTCTTTGTTCGCTTTATTTTCCCGAGGGATCTGGGGACAACTGTTTTCTACGCTCGCGCACGTCGATGGCGTCGCAACGGAGCAACGGATTAAAGTGATTTTTTGTATAGAATTTGTTGAGGGGGTGGGAAGTGACAAAGACTGCTAATCCGAATAACCCGATACAGTTTCTGAGGTACCTGGTGAAAACTCATGTCCACGCTTGCGAGCTGATTGCGGCTCGCGCACCACTCACCCTCAAAAAGAGTCATAAAATCTATGTCCACGTGGGCGAAGCCGCGGGCAAAAGCTAGTACAGAATATAAACAGAAAAAAGTCATCAAAAATCATAAACAACTATTTATTTGTAAAAATTTAGTATTTGCATTTTAACTTAATGTGAACATTAAAATTAGTACTAACATAATTGTAAAACACTATATATTTATGTGGTCAATCCTGACTATGATGTATTTTTCCATCACTGCTTTAGCTAAATCAATTACATGATTACTTTCAGGAAATGTTTTATTCAAAGTGATGTCCTGTTAATTTTTAAATAAGTTTTTGCTTATTAAATCTTTTAGGATTTCGGAAACTATTTATTGGGTTGTATTCTTAGCTTCTTTCTTCGTAAGGATAAATTTGGTCGTTTATTTCATTTTTTTGCTGTTTAATTTTAAATTTTAATCTTTATTCTACTAATGATGAGCGAATTTCAGGAGCTTGTATTCTTGAGTTCTCAATTTGAGGGGAGGAAGCACTTGTTCACTTACTTGTAAGAATGTAATTAATATATCATTCAGTAATATAGATAACACTATGGATTTCTAGAAATGGAAAAACTACTTATTAATTTACCTTATGATATAAGTACTCGGTTGGAACGGCATCTATAAGAAGTCTTTTTTTCCGATATTAGTTACGTTACATTTTTTTTGGAAATGAAATGAGAAGATTCGATTGGATTTGGTAGGCATCTAATTTTGGTCCCTCCTGCATGTTGGGACCCATTTTTGCTTTTGCGCCGGATCTTTCGGAAATTCTGCGATAAACCAATAAGATTAAATAATTATAAGCTGACGACCAGATTCCATTTTTTTTTCGACTAAAGTCGCAACACTAGAAAACAATTAATACAAATTTCGAGTAGAATTAGATTATGAAAATTGTGAAAACAAGGCGTCATATTAAATAATTAATATTAAATTAAATTTTATACTAGAAAGCTTTGTAGTTTAGCTTGCGGCATGATTCCGGCACAATTCACCATTTTTTCTCATTTTTTATTATATTTATATAACTTTATACCAGAGCAACAGTCAATATCACATGCCGTGAACAAATATATGAAAAAAAAACATGTGTGTAAGAACCGAATTTGGTACTCAGACGGCACTCATAGTTTGATTTTATAGGAACTCCATTCGGGCGCTGCAATTTTTTCCTTCACGACCCATTTTCTTATGAGTGCATCTATCGAAAAGCTTTGCTAAACATTGTTACCTCATTAGTCATTCATTAGTTAACTAAAAACATTTTAGAGTGACAGTATCAATATTAGACATCTTTATTTCTTTGATGAATGAAATGACTTGACCATCGCACGGCAACATAATGAATGTAATGACTTGGCCATCGCACGGCAACATAATGAATATAATGACTTGGCTATCGCACGGTAACATATGAATGTCATGACTTGACCATCGCACGGCAACATAATTAATGTAATGACTTGGCCATCGCACGGCAACATAAATAATGTAATGACTTGGCCATCGCACGGTAACATAATGAATGTCATGACTTGGCTATCGCACGGTAACATAATGAATGTAATGACTTGGCCATCGCACGGTAACATAATGAATGTCATGACTTGGCTATCGCACGGTAACATAATGAATGTAATGACTTGGCCATCGCACGGCAACATAATTATTGTAATGACTTGACTATCACACGGCAACACAATTAATATAATGACTTGGCCCACGCATGGCAACAGAATGTAAGTACATTATAACTATATTTTTTTTAAAACCTAAAAACTTATAAGTAAAAGCTTTTATTTGAAAGAGTATTGCTATGCTTAATACGCCCAATGTGAATATAAGTACACGACGTTCCCAAATTCAAAATTGGTACAATTTTTTATTATTAATTTTGGTTTTTGTTAATTTTCTAAAAAAAGTCTTCACCGATTATGATAAAATTTATATGGGACCAACTTGGCAACATGCCCATCCAATCAAAACAGAATCATAAAAATAGGAGGACTTTCAAATAAGTAATTTAATCCTTTTTCAGTTGCGTTTTAACATGTGGCTTGGACTTTTCCAAAAAAACTATTTTACTTTTTTTAAACAAAAATGTTATGTGAAATTCGCCGAATCGCGAGAACTCTAAAGGCTACTTTTCGTAATGAAGCAGACATGAATGTAATCATATCTAATTAAGCATGACTATTTACATCGGAAAAAGGACGAGATGCTATAAATAAATAACGAGAGAAAATACTTACATATAATGTAGTTTCTTTGGACCATATTTCTCTTTTGTTCATATACCTCGTCACAGAGTGGTAGTTTTCCTTGTCTATCTGGCTTAATTCTATCCCCTCTGACACGTACCGCAGCTCAGGCCGGAATATAATGATGGCCACTATCAGAAAATTGCCTCTATCGCAAATGAAATGGGCCATTCTAATATGTAGGGGACCAAAAGGATGCGCATACATATTATGATGTATTTTTATATGTTATGTGGTTGAGCTTAATCGTTGCCGCTTAGTTTTGTATTATTTGCATATGTAATCAGATTTTTCTGTAGAAAAATGTTAGTATAATACCTGTATACCTTTTATTTGTTTATTTTTGTAACGAAACCATTCTAAAAACCGGATTCCAAAAATTGTTAATAGCCCTGACACAAGTTAAACCACTGTCCGTTTTCCAATCATCTACCCTTACATTTTGTCAGACCTTTGTGCGGTCAGAAAAAATATGTAGGTACGTCTGCGCTTACGCGTTTCACTGTCCTCGCACAAAGTCGTGTTTTAGGTTCCATTGTTGATCTTTTTAAAACAATTTTACAAAAAAATGATTGAAAAACAATAAGTTAAGAAACAACCTTAATGAATGCAACGGTGCGCATGGGGTGCGGGGTGCGGGGTGTCACGTCCAGCGCAACTTGTGATATTGGTGTTAGCGCGTGCAAACATGCGCCCCGCGCTCGGACTTAATTTTCGAGGCCGACACATGTCAGGGCCCATCAGGCACCACGGCCGCGCCATTACCATACGCCGCACAAAGTGGGCGCCGCGCGCCGGATAGATGCCCTTTACAGCTCATAAATAGGTGACGCGACAGCTCGGGCGTGGCCGTTTTTGATTAAAATGTAACTTGGAAACTTCGCTCTTTGCAACGTTGTTAATACTGTTTGCTTTATTTGAGGCTGGTGGGTGACGTCGCTTTAATTATCTTCCTCAGTGTGCATGTGCGACCTCATAACCCATCGCGGTTGCCTCGTAAGCCATTGTGTTTCAATGCAGACTTTCATTAAACATCAATCTCTCTCTTTACGTTTTATGTTGACGTCAAAGAGTTTAAATTTGTTTGTTTTAATTTTTCATATACATTGTAAAGATTTTTGTGGTTTTCCCTTTATGAAATAACAGCCATGCTAAAATATTTCCGTAAATATTACATTAAAAATTCTAATGTAATGTAGGTTTGAGGTTGGAAATACATTGCCTTCGATTAAACAAAATGACAATAGCACTGTTTAGGAAACGATTAGAGTTAACACTCTGACGAAGTTTGTTTGTAATGAGATAGAAGAGACCATTTATTTGGTGGTTTTTGATAGACGCGATTATGTTGAAATATTAGTTTGGCACTAGGTAGTTAAGTACAAAGGAACTTTGTATGTAGCCCTAGATCTCAATTATGGAGAAACAGTCCACGTCTTCCGGCCGTCACAACGTCACAACGACGAGGCGAACCATCTTCCCGACGAAATAGTGATCTACTTTGTTTCTATTAAAGTATCTAACTTGGTGAGAATAAAATATTAATAATGATATTAATGCAAATATTTGAAGAGGACAAATTCATCACAATTCAAAGCGATTTATTCTTTTGAAAGGTAACGCTTTTGACTTCTTTGAATTTCTGAGTGTTGTAAACATAAGAAATCATATAAAAAGCTTTAGGGACCTGTTGCTAGTGACGACAGTCGGCAGTGGCGGGGAAATTGTTTTCATGTTTGTCGGCGTACTTATATAATATGCTGGCATTATTAACCATGGCAACTGCTTCCCTCGCCCTCGCCAACTTTTTCAAAAGCACCGCCCGGTTGACAACCTCTGATCACCTATACACGATACACGGGCCCTCTATAATCTTCTATTTCTCCCGATCGTCGCTCCCGACCGACTCTCTTTGAGCCTCCCTAAATTTGCAAGTCGCGAATTGCAGGGGAGCGCACACGCCAAATAGATGACGGGATTATTTTTGTGTTTGACATAATCATAGTGACAAATTTATATTTAGGGATCTCGCGTTTGACGTGTTTTGTGATGTACGGTGAAAGCTCACCCATGACGTGACAGCTTTGGAACAGGAATCCATATATCTATAGTATGGCTAGCTATGTATAAGCAAGGAAAACTGGGTCTGTCTGTAGATAAAGAGACTGATGTGTCATATTTTATGTAAAAATAATGGGGTTCGTGGAAAAGTAGCAGATGTGTGATTACGGTTTAGTATGGTATCGAGAAGACGTCACGAGTGGTTGGTGGAGCACGGCACGGCTCAGCGCACTGTGCGGCGTGCGGCGTGCGGGTGAAGAGCGACCGCGGGACGGAACGGTGAGATTAGCGCGCACCCAGTATAGGTACACGCTAACAATGAATACCGCAGAATTTATTATGCACAAAATGTGGTAAACAGCGTTAATTTAACTCGTATCTCATTTGATGATTCTACGAACAATTTGCAAAAATATATGTTTTGCGCTTTTTACAGAAAGAAGAGTTAATAATGATGCATATCATAATTATCTTAACCGCTAAACCTTATTACATCTAGTTTTCAAGAAATAGGCATGTAATATTTATATATATAAATCTTCTGTCCGTGTGTTAGTCATGAACTCCTCCTAAACGGCTGGACCGATTTCGCTAATTCTTTTTTTGTCGAGTTCGTTATTGTCAGGAGAAGGTTCTTATGTAGGGTAGGGTAGGGTAGGGTAGGGTAGGGTAGGGTAGGGTAGTGTAGTGTAGGGTAGTGTAGGGTAGGGTAGGGTAGTGTAGGGTAGGGTATGGTAGTGTAGGGTAGGGTAGTGTAGTGTAGGGTAGTGTAGGGTAGTGTAGGGTAGTGTAGGGTAGTGTAGGGTAGTGTAGTGTAGGGTAGAGTAGTGTAGGGTAGGGTAGTGTAGGGTAGGGTAGGGTAGTGTAGTGTAGTGTAGGTTAGGGTAGGGTAAGGCAGTGTAATGTAATGTAAGGCGGTACGTAGTTCGCCGGGACAGCTAGTAAAATATAAAAATCCCATACATAGTAACTTTTGTCAAAATCGCTTGCCGTTATGCAATATCATCAGTTTTATTGACTACTCTTACATTATGAACTTATTGATGTGAATACAACAATATTGAGGGTATTTTCGATCGTTTTATTGACTACTCTTACATTATTTACTCATTACAATAATATTCAGTGTATTTTCGATAGGATTATTTACCGCACTTACATTGTTTACTTATTGAAATGAATACAAAAATATTTAGGGTATTTTCGATAGTTTAATTGACTTCTCTTATATTATTTACTTATTGAAATAAATACAACAACATTGAGGGTATTTTCGACAGTTTAATTGACTACTCTAAAATTATTTACTTTTTGAAATGAATACAACAATATTGATGGTATTTTCGATAGTTTTATTGACTACCCTTACATTATTTACTTATTGATGTGAATATAATCATATTGAGGTTTTTTTCGACAGTTTTAGTGACTACTCTTACATTATTTACTTATTGAAATGAATTCAACAATATTTATGGTATTTTGGACTGTTTGTTTTACTGACTACTCTCACATTGTTCACTTACTGAAATGAATACAAAAATATTGAGGGTATTGTAGACTGTTTTATTGACTATTCTTACATTGTTTACTTACTAAAATAAATACAACAACGTTGAGGGTATTTTCGACGGTTTTTGATTACTCTTACATTATTTACTTTTGGGAATGAATACAACAACATTGAGGGTATTTTCGACAGTTTAATTGACTACTCTAAAATTATTTACTTATTGAAATGAATACAACAATATTGATGGTATTTTTGACAGTTTTATTGACTACTCTTACGTTATTTACTTACTGAAATGAATACAAAGATATTGAGGGTATATTCGATACTTTTATTAACTACTCCTACATTGTGAACTTATTGAAATGAATACAATAATATTTAGGGTATTTCCAATAGTGGTACTGACTACTCTTACATTATGAACTTATTGATGTGAATACAACAATATTGAGGGTATTTTCGATAGTTTTATTGACTACTCTTACATTATTTACTTATTGAAATAAATACAACCACGTTGAGGGTATTTTCGACAGTTTTTGATTACTCTTACATTATTTACTTTTGGGAATGAATACAACAATATTGAGGGTATTTTCGATAGTTTTTATGACAGCTCTTACATTATTTACTTATTGATGTGAATACAACAATATTGAGGGTATTTTCGATAGTTTTATTGACAGCTCTTACATTATTTACTAATTGATGTGAATACAATAATATTGAGGTTATTTTCGATAGTTTTATTGACAGCTCTTACATTATTTACTCATTGATGTAAATACAATAATATCGAGGGTATTTTCGATAGTTTTATTGACAGCTCTTACATTATTTACTAATTGTTGTGAATACAATAATATTGAGGGTATTTTCGATAGTTTTTATGACAGCTCTTACATTATTTACTTATTGATGTGAATACAATAATATTGAGGTTATTTTAGATAGTTTTACTGACAGCTCTTACATTATTTACTTATTGATGTGAATACAATAATATTGAGGGTATTTTCGATAGTTTTATTGACAGCTCTTACATTATTAACTAATTGTTGTGAATACAATAATATTGAGGGTATTTTCGATAGTTTTATTGACAGCTCTTACATTATTTACTAATTGATGTGAATACAATAATATTGAGGTTATTTTCGATAGTTTTATTGACAGCTCTTACATTATTTACTAATTGTTGTGAATACAATAATATTGAGGGTATTTTCGATAGTTTTTATGACTTCCCGCGACCTTCACCAGGTCATCGGTCCACCGAGTGGGAGGCCTGCCTACACTACGCTTTCCGGTGAATGGTTGCCACTCGAGAACTTTACTACCCCAACGGCCATCTGTTCTACGAGCAATGTGCCCCGCCCACTGCCACTTAAGTTTAGCAATTCTGAGAGCTATGTCGGTTACTTTGGTTCTCTTACGGAACTCTTCGTTTCTGATTCGATCACGCAGAGAAACTCCGAGCATAGCACGCTCCATTGCCCTTCGGGTGACCTTGAGCCTTCTTATGAGGCCCATAGTAAGCGACCATGTCTCAGTTCCGTACGTCATCACTGGCAACACACATTGGTCGAAGAACTTGGTCTTAAGACACTGCGATATCTGGGACGTAAAGATATTGCGAAGCTTGTGGGCTATCGTATGAAAGGGCTTCGTTGGCACAAGCTTAAACATATTTTTTAATTGTTTTTATGATCTATAGTTTTTAATTTTTAAGGTTCCTTAAGGAACCCTCTGTGAGCGAGCCCGACTCGCACTTGGCCGGTTTTTTATTAAGTTCTGGATCCTTAGCGCGTGTTGTTATTACTTTTTGTTTTACTTTTGAGTAAGTACTACAATCACATCAAGTTTCACGCTTGTATGTGGTGGCGGCAGATCGTTAGAATTCGGCAGATCACAATCTGCCCAGATATTGCCAGGCAGACCGTAAAAGGCCCAGGCATTTCATTGTGGAGCTCAGAAATGTACTAAGTCGACTCCTTTTTGGAATTTACCTCCTTAAGAATCGATTTTCATATATAAGCCCGGGGTATAAAAATTTATGGGAGTAAAATCAAAACATGCGTTAAGCGATAGTTGTATAGTATAGTTATTAATACCCGTCTCTGCCGAAAAGAGGAGTTAAATTTTAGTATGTATGTATGTGTATATGAATGTACGTATGCCCATGTGTTTACACGTGTTCACATGTGTGTACATGTGTTATATAGTATAGTTATTAATTTTGTGCGCAACCTAACTTGCGCATCCCCCAGCACATTCATAATCGTTCGTAACGAGTGAACTCCAGTCGTGCGACGGAGCTGACACACACACATTTTAGTTTCTACAGTCGCACCATACCATGCACTAATAATACTAATTGAACCTAACCTTAGGTATTTTACAGAGCCACGCGATTAAATGCCTAGGCATTTCACGTTGTGCCTGGCAATATCTGGGCAAATAGCGATCTGCGGCCGACACAACTTGTACAACTGTACGGGCTGCTGCTACCCAGTCAGTAGGTACACCTTTAGTGTTGGTGAAATGATACAACCGTCTTTTCTTTGCTTTTTCTTTGATATTGAGAGTACGCGGACGCGCGGGCGCGCTGTCGGCGCGATGTGGGGTCGCAGACCGTACATAAGTGTTAACGTTTTAACGATAGAGCTAAATCAAAAATACGTATAAAATACTTACTTACTTCGCTGGCTCAGCGACCCGAAGTGGATCTTGGCCTCCGACATTAAAGTGCGCTACTCTATCCTATTTTGTGCCAAGTTAGACCATTCGGGCACTCTCAACTCCTTTAGGTCTTTGGCGACTTCATCTTTCCAACGATACCTTGGTCGACTCACCGGGCGGCGCCCGGAGGGCTTTTCCAAGATATGCTCTTTAAAAAAAAAACGAATAACAATACTTTTTTGTCCATACAAACCCATGAACACCCTTAATTTTACCCTTTTTCTAATGTTCATTATTTTTTGTTATTGCGGCAATAGAAAAACACATTGTGAGAATTTCAAGTGTGTACTTATTACGGTTCCCGCTGACAGACGGACAGACAGACACGCGGGCGGACGGACGGACTGTGGAGGCTTAGTAACAGGGCTCCATTAGTCGCACTTTGGATGGGGGAACCCTAAAAAACGATGTTCCCATAACGTCTTGAACATAACAAGGCATCATGGGAACATATATGTCAAAGGGGGTGGTGAGGTTATGGATGACCTTGTGGTTCACGTCCATAACTATTTCCGTCGTGGGCGTCGAAATAACAATTCAGCTATATCACAGAGGTCCTCCTTCAATAGTCTTGATCATTCGGCAATCGAAATTGTACAGGATGCCTTGAATTACGATGGATGCAAACGCGGCGATCCCAGCGATAGCGTGACACGTCCGATTTGCTCACAGATCACCGCTAATTGTGTTCTGCTCGATGCTCCGTCAAAAAGTGTCTGCCTCGAGTCTGACGTCCAGCTAATATGGCTTCTCCACGGATCTCATAAATTCCCAACTCGGTGCTGCCACCTTAATCACAAACAGCCTTCCGTTAATACGTTATCTTTGCTACCACAAACGATCGTCTCACGAGTACAAGCGATTGTCACGCCACTTGGTATTGGTCGCGTTTTCAATGACGCTCGACATATAAATATGGACGGGGCTAGTTGACCCGCCTGGGTCGCATTACCACCTTCTCTACCTAACAGCCAAATTTTTTTGTTAACTGACTGGCAAAAGTAGGTAGCTGTATTCCCTAGAAGGTAGCAAATATATTCCTAAAATGTAAATACATCAAACAGCCACAAAGGCTGTTGTTGATCAAAATATGAAAATTAGAAACAGGATTTCGTCGCCACAAACGGAAAAGTTTGTGGGTGCTGCCATCAAAAGTTAATTTGAGAGCATGACAGGCAGGTACTGCGGGTACCTACATATCGTTAACCTCGCCGCACGAAAATTGCGAAATTATCTTTCGTCTTTATCTTCAAAGAGATGTCATCCCCACGCCGCCGCCGCCGCGCCTGCCGCGCCTGCCGCGCCGGGCACTTTCTAACTTGTTCGCGGCACCGCTGGAGACCCCCCCCCCCTCTATTATATACCGATGTTATCCCGATTCACCTGGGATAATGAATAACTTTGTGGTGAAAACAAATGCGAATTGAGTAAGCTGAAAATACGATCTTTGATAAGATAAGGTAAAATTTGCTTGACAATATAAAAAAAACCGTCAAAGTATCGGTTTGCGAAAATGATACTCGTTAGTTTTGAGGCCATGGGATCTTGCCCACTTTGATAGGTTGTTCTCACTAGGTGGTTCACACAGAGCCCACTTCATCAAATCACCCAAAACATTTGCATTGCTGAACAAAGGCTTTCCCCAAGAATTTCCACAGCGACCGGTCCTGCGCTCTCCGCATACTTCACCAGGTCGTCGATCACAAAGTAGGAGGTCTGACTAGGCTACGTCATCTGATGCGCGGTGGTAACTTCCCCGACCACCGTCCGTTCTACGACGTAGTACCGTACTACGATAGCCCAATTAAACGTAAAATAAAATTTAAAATAAATCGTGTAAGTGCGTGTTGGAGCACGCATAGTGAAGGGTTCCGGAGACATCATTTAAAATTGTTCGTGGCAGGATATCCTAGTTCGTTTTCCTAGGTCCAATAGTGTAGAAACAAAAGGACAACTTTTTGAACGAATTTAACGTAAGTAATTAAAGTAAGTAAAACATTTATTTGCAGAATATTGGTAACAAACTTGTAGTCTTACATAATAGTGCCTTAAATATTCCGCCGTAAAACGGCATGCAAATCTTTAGTACCAAGGTGATGAATTAAACAAATTTAAATGATTACATAAAAAGAAAAACACTAGCTGATAGTCTAAAAATTAAAAGTAGTTAAAACATTTCAAATTATTAATTAGAGAAATTCACTTTAATAATAAAATAATAAGTTCATTGATTAATGTAAGAGGACAATTAAATAAAAATTACAGAAAACAAACCATTAGGTAGGTAGCACGAGTCGAAGATGAATAAAAAAAGTGTGTGTGTCAGCTCCGACACACGACTGGAGTTTACTACTTAAGTACGATTGTCTAAACAGGCACAAAACAGGGCTTGACTTTGGTTTTAAGTTCACTCTGCACAGTTTTTCTAACTGATGATACCAATTTCCGGTCTCTTTTCATAGCTGATGTGTCAGGTGTTTTAGCTCCCATGATCGCAGCTACTAATGATCCATCTGGTGTTTGGCAGCGACTAACCTCATATACTTTAAATGCAGTTATACGAGCATATCTTAGGTCATACCAGAAAGGGCTCTTACATTAGTTTCGAGTTGAGTTTTCAATTAAATCAAGAGCATTTTTGTTAAGTTTCTCTTGTAATGTTTCTAGTAATTTGTTGACATCATTCTTTATATCATCACTCGCTTGAATAAGGAAATGATGAAGTGAAAACTGTCAAACATCACTGTGTTTAAAGTCATTCTGATACTTCAACAATTGACAATTCATAATTTTCTTCAATAATTCCAGCCACAATATACACTGTTGTGCTTGTTACTGCTAATCTTTGATTTAAATTCTTGAAATCATTTTACAGAGTCTTGTTCCTGTATTTTTCTATGAAGCTCTTCACAGCGCTGCTCTCTCACTGTTTGTCTTTCAGCGGGATCCACCCTAGACATCTTCGTTTTACTCAGATATTGAGGCAGGTTGGGGAATATATGAGGCACAGCACCATCAACTAACTTTGGGTTTCTCAAGAGAACAACCTCGCGCGTTCCATCACTTTTTCTTATATTTTCACTACGTATTATTTCATTTTCACTAAAATGTTTGCAGCACACGAAAGATCCTTTCAAAGGTTGCCATTTGGCTCTTGGTATTGCCCTTGTCCAACGGCTACGAAGGTTTTCATCTCGTGAAAAAACAAAAGTAGAAACTGGCTTTTCTCCATTTTTCAAACTAGAATCATAATTTGATTTACAGCCAGATACACAGCAATGTCGAGGCATCTGAAAGAAAATTGAACTTGTTACTTTGGTACCAATCAGCTCTAGATACTGAATGGGTTTTTAACAGAAGATTGTATGAAATTACTTAATAATACGTACCTTGTTCGATAGCACAAGCTGTGAATATAATGTATAATAATGTTTTCTTAGGAAAAAGCATAAAGTTTCTTCTAGTTTTCTTTAAAACCCACTATATCGAAACATGCACCGAAACAACAATTTATTTTAAAATGACACTTGTGTATTATCCGACTAAGTTTGCTTTGTAGCAAGTTACTAGCATAATATTATTACTTCCCTAACGCCTACGCAAATAGGTCGCATAATCTGTGGTGTGACGTCATCTTAGATTCAGCCAATCCTGACTGTTTTACTGGAAGTGAAGCTGCGCACAATAGGTTGCGCACGAAAAACGTGACACGATCACTAGATTTTTTTCCTCATATTTTTTTCATACCGGGCGCCTTATATAAAAATCTATTCTTAAGGGTTAACTGGAGGGACGAAATCCCATACAAACGTACTTTCGTTTTAATTTCGAAACCATAAAACTCATCGTATTCAAATTTTTTACAAGCATTAAGATGATAAATATCTAGATCTGTAATTAGTTTTGGTTCGAAAATAATAAACAAAAAAAAAGTTATAGCAACTTAAAAAATTTGCCCTTTTTATCGACGAAATAGAGTAATATAAGTAACTTTTTTTTTGTTTATTATTTTCGAACCAAAACTAATTACAGATCTAGATATTTATCATCTTAATGCTTGTAAAAAATTTGAATACGATGAGTTTTATGGTTTCGAAATTAAAACGAAAGTACGTTTGTATGGGATTTCGTCCCTCCAGAGTTAACCCTTAAGGAGTAAACTCCAAAAATAGTTACATGTCAAATTTATAGTAAAGTAGGAAATGTCACATTTTAGTCATTAAGATATTCGTCAACAGAGTGATATACCTTCTTCAGTAACATATCACAAACTTTATTTTTAGTCGCTCGCGCCATTTCCGCGCACTCATGTTTGAATTTTTGAATATGAACCTCAAGAATATGAAATACAGTTCAGTTTCATATTGCATGTGCCATGCAAGGATTAAATGCAATTTTTGTGTTTATTTTTTGGACAAAAAAGACAAAATTTCTCCGAATATTTTTTCCGTAAGGTGGAAGAAAAACTACTTAAGCCTCATCCAAGGTCAAGTTACGTAAACAAAACAATACCGGTAGGATTTATTTAATAGTGTTTTGCTAATTGCACGCACGCAAGCACGTCACGCGTCTCGCGGTTCGCTGCAAATTTGGAGTAGGTACCTAAGTGTTTCGTAAATTCGTAAACTTTTTTTTTGTCTCGGGGTAGAAACATATAAATTAAAGTACTTATAAGTGTAAATACATAGTGTAAATATAGCTAATGTATGAAGAAAAATCAACTTTTTACTTATGCACATACTCAATTACTCGCTACACTACACTTACTGAAACATACTTACTTACTTTTTTCGATTAATAATTATATAAATAAATAATAATAATTACACAGTACATTCATTGACCCAAGGTTGAATTACTTTTCGGGTAATGGTAGGTCGTGCTCTATCACTCTTCAATGTAATGCCAAAATCTCGGGTAACGTTTACGGTGATGTGTGATATTACAAAGTAATATCACTTGAAAGGAAGTGATGTGTGATGGATGTTGCATCACTTCTTCGGGTACCGTTTTGCGCATGTCTAACATCATCATCATATCAGTCGCAGGACGTCCACTGCTGGACATGGGCCTCCCCCAAGGATTTCCACGACGACCGGTTCTGCGCTGCCCACATCCAGCGGCTTCCCGCGACCTTCACCATGTCATCGGTCTACCGAGTAGGATTCCTCCCTACGCTACGTTTTCCGGTGCGGAGTCGCTACTCTAGAACTTTACTACCCCGACTGCCATCTGTTTTACGAGGTATGTGCCCCGACCACTGCCACTTAAGTTTAGCAATTCTGAGAGCTATGTCGGTTACTTTGGTTCTCCTCGTTTCTGATTCGATCACGCAGAGAAACTCCGAGAATAGCACGCTCCATTGCCCTTTGGGTGACGTGAAGATATCGCGAAGCTTCCCCAACGCTGCCAAGCCGAGTTTGATTCGACGATTGATCTTTTTCTCGAAGTTGGAACTACCTAGCTGGACTGTTTGTCCCAGGTATACATATTCGATAACAGCTTAGAGTGTAGAGCCTCCAACCTTCAGAGGAGTAGGTATGACACGGACGTTTCACGTTATTTTCGTCTTGTCCGTGTTCATTCTAAGACCTACTCGTACTTGAGAGGCTCTACCTGCCTGCATGGGCAAACCCACATTATTTTTATGCTTTTCATCAAGTCTAATATTTTTTATAAATCGATGAACACGGGCTGCATACACGAAAAAGTGTGACATCATTGTCGCGTTACGCCTGAGTGTCACACGGTCACGTTACCCCTGTCACGTTACGCCTGAGCCAAGCGCCTTTATGTATGCTACATTTTATTCTGTTCTTGTACTTGGACTTGCACGGGGACTTGGACGGGTACTCGTTATCACGTAAATTATCGTCCGTAAACTGGCTTTACAGACAACCGGTGTTTAATGTTGATTTCTGTATGCTAGATAGTGATGGCTCAGCGAGAAAGTCTACATGTATTTTAGTTATTAGGGCTTGTGCACAAATCACGTGAGGTTCGATAGGGAGGAGGGGGGTCACGAAAAAATCACGACAGGTCACGTTGGTGGAGGGAGGTATAAGGAGACCTCACGTGTATTTTTCTACAGTGAACGTACAAAGAAAAAAATATAACAAATGAGTGGATAGTTTTTCTCGGTTTCATTTAAAATAAAAAATACACGTGAGGTTGTGAGGAGGGAGGGGGGGAGCCAAGAACCTCACCAAATATCACCAGGGGGAGGTAGGGGTCAAAAACTAGCCGAAAAAACCTCGCGTAATTTGTGCACAAGCCCTTACCTACATGAAGATTCAAATGTTGAAATTTTTTGTTATTAGCAATAATATATTTTATTATTGTTTGTTAATAGTAACAATAACTCCTGAAGCTCTGAATATAAACAAGATACAAGTATAACTCACAACGTTTTCACTTCGCAATGGAATAGTGTATTTCAAAAGTATTTGGCTCCCTTGTTATACAATTTAGAGAGTGGACTGTCAAAACTGTTTGTTGGAAGCAGTTTTGTAGATTAATTCGGCGGTTGCGGGCTATTACGGAAACTGTCGGCGCAGGTGCCCCGCTCCTGTGCGCCCGTGCGCCTGTACTGTGCCCAACGCGAGATTTGCAATTCCGAATACCCGTATACTAATTTAACTTCACTGTTAGC
The DNA here is from genome assembly GCA_947284805.1 of Coleophora flavipennella. Taxonomy (NCBI): domain Eukaryota; kingdom Metazoa; phylum Arthropoda; class Insecta; order Lepidoptera; family Coleophoridae; genus Coleophora; species Coleophora flavipennella. Next base: position 18,816,005 of record OX369264.1, on the reverse strand, counting down.
AAGACACACTAAACACTTTGGTCTTTTGATAAACCGCCTATGTAGCTCAGAGGAAAAGTTCACTGGCTTTACACAGGAGGTCGCGGGTTCGATTCTCGGCGGGGTCAATTGTAAGACTCGGTTTGGTTGGTGGTAGGGCACTTTCTAAGCCCGCCTGGCTAGCTACCACAATCTTATCTAAGTATTGCCGCCAAATATCTATGTTGACATCATTGGTGTGTTCCGGCATGAAGATAAGATAGCCAGTTCCCCATTGCGGTGAGGAATCTTGGTAAGCCCGCTTCCATCTTCGGCAACATCGTCACTTACCACCAGGTGAGACGTTTTCAAGGGACGTTACCAATTGTGAATAAAAAAAAACTTTTGTATACATCTATGATGCTTTGTGTTCTTTCTTCTACATTGCATCGCTTCGAGATTCGTCCCCAAATAGACGTGGTGTGACTTGTATAATGTTATATCCATGGGAATACTCCTAGATGTGATGAGTCCGTGTGCAGCGGCACCGGTTAGTTAGCTCAAAATTCAGTGGCTCCCCCCGCGCCCGCGCCCGCGCCTCCCCACCTGTTTCAGGTTACATTGGGCACGCACACAGCTACGGAACAAATTAAACCTATTGTGTTAGACGGATTATGGAGCGACGTCCATTTATATGTAAAATAGTGACGCCGCTGTGTTCGAGTCACCCAGCCGTGCGCGCACGACGCACGATACCGCCATCACCATTGCATTGCTTTTCGGTGATAATTTTATACATGTAAAGCCTTTCAAAATTAACCTTATCAATATCATTAAGAGTTCAGTAGCATACTGTTTACCGTTGCCATACAAAATGGGAAAGGTATGGATAATTTGAAATCTTGGTAAGCCCGCTTCCATGTTCGGCATCATTGTGACTTACCTTCAGGTGACATGATGTCAAAAGCTTACCAATAGTGGATTAAAAAAATATATACCTAATAGAAACTTAGGAATACAATAACTAACGCAAATGTTTTTCAAAAATAAATCCTAGATTACTTAGAATGACATTTGTTTCTTTTAACAAAAATTTGTAGTGGGTAGGGACCTAGTCACCTACTATAATAGTTTATTATAATGAGCCAAAATGGAGTAAGGAAAGACACATGTATCGAAAAGTATACAGCCTACAGTTTTGCTTTACCCATACATTTACATGTGTTCGCTGCCGAGTGCCGAGTGCCGAGTGCCGACGGCTGCACAACTGGTGTAGAATTTCAGACAAATCACGTCAACTCCCTGCTTCGTTCGTTAACCGCTTGTTGCAGCGCGTTACGTGATACTTTATTTTTGAGCTTCCTTCGACCACGTATCGATGAAATCTTCACATGAAAATTGAATAAAATTAGGTAACGAAGCATTTATTCTACAATTCATTGACGCGTTTTCATTTTGTGCTAGTTCATTCAATTAATTCAGACCAAATTGTGTGTAACTTTTAACCCGCCAATAAGAAGAGTTATAAATCTTACAGGCTTTGTATGTTAGTATCTATGTTTCGGTTGATAGATCGCACAGTCTAAAAAACTGAACCTAATTTAAAAAAATAGGTGGCCCCATATTAATATTGTTTTTACATCAACGTTTCGACTAGGTATGCCTTGATAGCCGTGGTCGCGAGCCGACTGAAGCCGCGGTGTCATCGCCGCTCGCGCACGCGCCCGCACCACCCTCACTTCTACATTAATACCTATCTTCTATAAAATCACGTCAAGCCCCGCTTTCAACTTGTCATTAGTATGTAGTACTTAATACGTATTGAATATTACACATTTTATCATTAGGATTATATCTACAGGTAACAGCGTTTTTCCGTTACCGGGTTCAAGTTTATTAACTTTTAACTTGTTATAGTTATAAGTTGGTATTTCAAAAAAGCATGAAAAAACAAATAATACCTAAACTAACGAATTCATATTTCTCATGCAAGTTATAACGATGACAATGTACTGGAAACAACACCATCAAACTTTATTTTCCATCGCGGCATCGACGCGCTATCAGATGAGCTGTATAAAGGATGCGATCAATTTGTTTATCCAGACGGTTTGCAACAAATTACCGCCATCGCGGCGATGGATTATGTAAAACGAGTGCCATTTGTATGTAAACTAATGGTGAGTGTCGGTGCATGGGAGCTATGGGAGCTATGGGAGCCGCCGGAGCCGACAACGACAACGAGGCGCCCGTCGGGTGTTTTACTCTGCGTTTGTTATTGTACCTGGGTCGGGTTCAGTGCGCAGTGCACCCGATGCATTTTGCCTTATTGATTGGCTAGGTACGCAAAGGCTAGCTTTTTTTGTAAATATTACAATTCATCTTTCTAGATACTTACCATAGGCAGCTGTTAAAATTTTACCTTCTGTCGAGGCGTTGATTGGAACAGTTGTGTGTCTTTTTTTGCGTGTAAAGAAAAAAAAATACCCACACTTTACACTTTTTCAATGTTTTTTTCGTTGCTATTAAAAACTACAATTAATTTTAAAAAATCCAACTGGCAAGTGTGTGTTTAGACTAATCGAATAAGAAAGTTTAGAGGTATTAAATCGGTCTGGTTCGCCTTTAGAATGTAAATCTCTGTTTTAAAAGAAGTTTTTTTTCTGTTATAGAAGTTAGCGAATCGTATTTTTACAATTGACAAAATGAAGTCATTGAAAAGTACAAAATATCACTTTCATATGTTTTGTAATTGCTGATAAAAACGAAGATCCCTGGGACCAAGGTTTCCAATGCGTCACCTTAAGTATTTTAAATAAATTGTACAACCATGCTGTGCATGCTTCCTTGCGATGCCTCCACCGTCTAGCGTAGTCAGCAAGAAACGTTACGCTTCCTTGCGATGCCTCCACCGTCTAGCGTAGTCAGCAAGAAACGTTACGCTTCCTTGCGATGCCTCCACCGTCTAGCGTAGTCAGCAAGAAACGTTACGCTTCCTTGCGATGCCTCCACCGTCTAGCGTAGTCAGCAAGAAACGTTACGCTTCCTTGCGATGCCTCCACCGTCTAGCGTAGTCAGCAAGAAACGTTACGCTTCCTTGCGATGCCTCCACCGTCTAGCGTAGTCAGCAAGAAACGTTACGCTTCCTTAGTAGCAAGCATAAGTGTATCACACGTGATGAAAGAGTTATAAATAATTTGGGTTTGTTAGGGAGTTACCTTATTTATATTATTTTCTGGAATAATGAACTACCAAATGTCGTCATATCAGCTCATATACGTCCCCACCGAGGGGATCGAGCCTGCCCTGAATTAGGGCGATCGGGCCTTAGTCGACCACGCGGGCCCGGTGCGTGTTGGTCGACTTTACCACACAACCTGCGAGTTTCTCCGCAGACGTGTGGAGGTTTCCTGACGATGTTTTCCTTAACCGAGCGTCGGATAAACGCACATATGAAATCTAAATTCGAAATCACATTGGTTCGTGGCAGGATTCAAACCACGACCTCCTGGACAGGAGGCGGCGGCCCTAGCCAAATGTAATAGGCCTTATTAAGTCCTAGTTATCATTCAAATGTCAAACGTCGATAATCACCGAACAATACAGGCATTGCTTAGTGTGGTGTGGGGTCACTGTAAACAATTGTAGCGAAACTTTGTTCTTAGTAAATATTTATCATATCAATAACTACCTTACCAAATGTTTAGGTCTATAATGTGTAGCGAAGTATTGTCACACCTTGAGAGTAACAAGTTGTTAACAGAAACACAATACGCATATAGAAGATCTACTACGACAGTCGCTCACCAAGTTATAGACTCAATAATTACAAACATATTTTTTTAAATCCACAATTGGTAAGCTCTTGACATCATCCCACCTGATTGTAAGTGATGATGATGCCGAAGATGGAACCGAGCTTACCAATATTCCCGAACGCAATGGGGAACTGGCTATCTTATCATCAAGCCGGAACACTTTAATGCTGTTAACATTCACGCTTGATGGCTAGACTTAGATAAGATGGAAAGCTGATTTCATTTTGATATATTATATCTTTAAATTGTTGTCGGTCTGCATTATTTTGAATTAAAATGTATGTGAAGTTTTATGCTTTTATATTTATTATTTTATCAAGCATATCATACTGTGACATATTTTAATAAGCGCTATTGTAATTTGATATTAATAATACAAAATGAATAAATCTAATGAATTTACAAAGTTTTATCAAAATTGTTAAAGCCATTTTTTAGAAAAAGTAGCAATCAACCTGGGTTTGTATGATAGGTTTATTTTTTATTTTTTCTGCAATAACGACCTACATAGTACGTAGTAGTACGTAGACTATGAATATTAATGTAGGGCAATCGATTCCTATTAAAATCTCAACTTTGATTATTTTTGACATCACAGTACCTACTTCACTCCTTCGTCACTCGAAAGTAAAAAAAACAGCCCTCGGCTTCGGGAAAAAGCTAGTTAAAAATAAAACCAATAAATTCATTAAGTCCAGGATAAAACGCGCACTCGTATTTACCAAAACAATAACATGATAAAGTATTCAGATGTTTCAAGTCTAAACTCCACTTTTTAGGGTTCCGTAGCCAAATGGCAAATAACGGAACCCTTATGGATTCGTCATGTCTGTCTGTCTGTTACGCAGCCACTTTTATCCGAAACTATAAGAACTATACCGTTGAAACTTGGTACGTAGATGTATTCTGTGAACCGTATTAAGATTTTCACACAAAAATAGAAAAAAAAGAATAAATTTTGGGGTTTCCCCATACTGTAAACGCTAATTTTTTTCATCAAACCCATACGTGTGAGGTATCTATGAATAGGTCTTCAAAACTGATATTGAGGTTTCTAATATATTTTTTCTAAACTGATTAGTTTGCGCGGGAATACTTCCAAAGTGCTAAAATGTGTAACCTGTAACCCTGTAACTTCTAAAATAAGACAATGATAAAACTAAAAAAATATATGATGTTCATTACCATACAAACTTCCACCGGAAATTGGTTTGAACGTGACTAGTTTAAAATAGTTTTAAAGTTGTTTTTTTTAATACGTCATTTATTACAGATAATGGTGCGGAACCCTTCGTGCGCGAGTCCTACTCTCATTGGCCCTTTGTTTCGGTCAGTTCAGTCTCCCCGAGTTAACTCACCAAATCGTCACCCTGTAACAATAATTGTGTCTGTTTATCAATTTGCCGCTGTTCTGGAGATGGAGTACAATATTTTGTGTTCGGCCCAAAGAGCGGTGAAAAACGTCGGCTCGTCCCGGCGGGCTCGTCCGTCGGCCTAATGCTGGCACATAATTGGCAAACTTCCCGTTGCGTTGACGACTTTCACGGCTCAGCGAGCGCGCCTGATGGAAAGCTTGTCGTGATCTGCGCTGTGATAATTAGATATTGGTGGCCTATTCTGAATACATTCATAACTAGCCACTATATTGTAGTCCGGCAAGCTGAGACGCGGTGAAAGGTGTGGGAATAGTACCACACGCTTCGCCTTCCCGAGTTTTCGCTTCTACGCATTTTAATTGTGTAAGCTTCTTTGCTCGCTGCATGCCAAGGAATAAAAGTGTTGCAAAGACCACATACAATGATCTAAAAAGAAGTTTTAACACGACCCAACTAAGCAAAACAAAGGTTGTCGTCATGCAGCAGCAATAGAGGTGAAGAAGATCTCGACTTCACGTATTTAACGTGGATATGAAGATACAGAGAGACATAGCGTGGATTAAACTTTTATTTAACTTGCAATGCATGTATGTTTGTTCGGGTTTGTGCAAGTTGCATTTGGCGCACTTCCCGGGGATTCCTATTGAGCTGCAATTTTACATGCATATGTATATCGCGTGACAATGCAATATTATAAGCTTGTACCTAAAAGTTTTTAGGTTTTTCGAAAATTATTTGTTACATGCGCCACACCCTGGACACTTCATACAATGGGCCAGAAATGATATTTCAAAAAATGAATGACGGAACAAACAAAATTGCGGCGAAATCCTATACGTTCGACAACCGAACGGTAACCAATCTGCATCAATCTGGGTGACGAGGGGCTGAGGTCGCAATCTACAGAGCGGCAGGGAGTGTCCATACTGTATGTTAGTACTAATATATATACTTTGCCTGCACATATAAAATTTTGAACAATCATTTTCTGATATGACGCGCGGACGAGCGGACACTCTCGGCCGCGGCCGGAAGGGGGAGAATGTGGCAGATAGCGCGGTACTCATTCAGAAAAGCCACTGGCTTCAGCGAGGCTTTAAACTCGCAGATATGACGCCTCCCCTCGTAATGGAAATGTGAAGTGAGTTCAAAAATGAACGCCGCTGCAGCCGCGGCCGGCGCCGGTTGACACCGCTGAATAGCAGAAATCCGTGATTTCGGCAAATGATCTACGTAAGAGTTAACATTATTTTTCTGACAGACAACATTAAGAGTGGATATGAAGAGTGGTGATTTACATGCCCGTATATACTGTGGTGTAAGTTATATTGCCCGTATATACTGTGGTGTAAGTTATATTGCCCGTACATACTGTGGTGTAAGTTATATTGCCCGTATATACTGTGGTGTAAGTTATATTGCCCGTACATACTGTGGTGTAAGTTATATTGCCCGTACATACTGTGGTGTAAGTTATATTGCCCGTATACTGTGGTGTAAGTTATATTGCCCGTATATACTGTGGTGTAAGTTATATTGCCCGTATACTGTGGTGTAAGTTATATTGCCCGTATACTGTGGTGTAAGTTATATTGCCCGTACATACTGTGGTGTAAGTTATATTGCCCGTATATACTGTGGTGTAAGTTATATTGCCCGTATACTGTGGTGTAAGTTATATTGCCCGTATATACTGTGGTGTAAGTTATATTGCCCGTATACTGTGGTGTAAGTTATATTGCCCGTATACTGTGGTGTAAGTTATATTGCCCGTATATACTGTGGTGTAAGTTATATTGCCCGTATATACTGTGGTGTAAGTTATATTGCCCGTACAAACTGTGGTGTAAGTTATATTGCCCGTATACTGTGGTGTAAGTTATATTGCCCGTATATACTGTGGTGTAAGTTATATTGCCCGTATACTGTGGTGTAAGTTATATTGTCCGTATATACAGTGGTGTAAGTTATATTGCCCGTATATACTGTGTTATAAGTTATATTGCCCGTATATACTGTGGTGTAAGTTATATTGCCCGTATATACAGTGGTGTAAGTTATATTGCCCGTATATACTGTGGTGTAAGTTATATTGCCCGTATACTGTGGTGTAAGTTATATTGCCCGTACATACTGTGGTGTAAGTTATATTGCCCGTATATACTGTGGTGTAAGTTATATTGCCCGTATATACTGTGGTGTAAGTTATATTGCCCGTATATTCTGTGGTGTAAGTTATATTGCCCGTATATACTGTGGTGTAAGTTATATTGCCCGTACAAACTGTGGTGTAAGTTATATTGCCCGTATACTGTGGTGTAAGTTATATTGCCCGTATATACTGTGGTGTAAGTTATATTGCCCGTATACTGTGGTGTAAGTTATATTGCCCGTATATACAGTGGTGTAAGTTATATTGCCCGTATATACTGTGTTATAAGTTATATTGCCCGTATATACTGTGGTGTAAGTTATATTGCCCGTATATACAGTGGTGTAAGTTATATTGCCCGTATATACTGTGGTGTAAGTTATATTGCTCGTATATACTGTGGTGTAAGTTATATTGCCCGTATATACTGTGGTGTAAGTTATATTGCCCGTATATACTGTGGTGTAAGTTATATTGCCCGTATACTGTGGTGTAAGTTATATTGCCCGTATATACAGTGGTGTAAGTTATATTGCCCGTATATACTGTGGTGTAAGTTATATTGCCCGTACATACTGTGGTGTAAGTTATATTGCCCGTATACTGTGGTGTAAGTTATATTGCCCGTATACTGTGTGTAAGTTAATCTTTGAGCACCCGCAGCTCTGTCACCTTGATCATCATCTGCACACTTCATAATCGCAGTTTTATGTTAACAGAAGTTAAACTGTGTTAGGTATATTTATATGTTATTAACCTCCGACGCAAAAAGAAGGGTGTTATAAGTTTAACGTGTGTATCTGTGTATATGTGTGTCTGTCTGTCAGTTCGTAGTTTCTAAACGAATGGACCGATTTTGATGCATTTGAAGGGGTCAGTACCTCAAAAGGATTACTTTGTTGTCTGTCGGTCCGTCCGTCTGTCTGTCAAGACCCTTTTTTTGGGAACGTGTAAAGGTATTGAGTTGAAATTAAAATCATATACTCCGGTCTACAGTCCCTTAAAGCTGTAAAAAAAACAAAATTCTGGGAAAACGTAAAAAAAGATACGGCCGTTTATACCGCAATAAAAGTTATATTTCGACACTCTCATGGAAATCAAAATTCATAGGGTATTTTCCGTTGACCTAGAACTATGAAATATGGCAAGTAATACCGTCTTATAATACAAGCATTGGAAAAAATCTAAAAACGATATATTTGTAATAAAATCATAAAAAATATAGTCTTTATTTAATGTACGTAATCAATTATACAAGGAACGGCCGTCCAAATTTTGAATTGAGTTAACCGTGTCTTATGGAGTATCGTATGAAAGGGCTTCATTGACACAAACTTAAATAGATTTTCATTATTTTTATGATGTATAGTTTTCGATTTATGATGAAGAATGAAAAAAAAATCTTTTTCCTTTTTTATATATAGGTAGGTACCTAATAATTTTGGTGTATGTAGTACCTACTTAACAGTTTGCATGGTTATAAATGATAGCATGTACCTACAAATTTGTACGGAACCTTCGATAGGCTAGTCCGACTCGAACTTCTCCCGTTTTTTTTTTGTTTGAAAGCTCTCGTGATCGAGGTAGTTCTTAGCTATAATTTATGAAGATCTGTTCAGCCGTTTGAAGATGATCAGCTCTGTTCTAGGTGATGAAGGGATGTGGGCAACTTCCATCAGTAACTTTGACCTGATGCTGCAGGTACCTGCATAATACCCAACTCCTCACCAACTTACAGCAGAGATATCATGTTTTGGCTTATTGGAAGAGTCTTAGTGAATAGGTGTTATATAAAACATGATGACCTTGACCTGATGCTGCAGCATCTCCTATAATAGATAGGATACCTAACTCCTCGCCATCTTACAGCAGAAGTATCGTGTTTAGGCTCATTGGAATAGTCTGAATGAATAGGTGTTAGATAGAACATGGTAACCTTGACCTGATGCTGCAGCATCTCCTGGAATCTGCTGAGGCACAGGTAAACAAAAGGAAATATCGTTAGCTTTTTCGCTCACTAAGGGGTCTCTAAAACTTCCACAGGTCCAATTGATTTGAAGTTTACAGTTATAACACATTCAATGGCAGCTTCAAACAAGGGAGGTGAGCAACTTCCACAGGTTTGATCGATTCAAAATAGACTAGTTTTCGTGTCGCAATGTCATGTCTCGTCCAGGAAAGTATGTGTGTGTGTGAATGTAGGGATAGAGTTTCGATTGTAACGTGTCTACTACTAGCAGAAAAAAATCACGAAATAAAAATTAAATAAAAGAATTAAAAACCCCCTACAAAAACCTCTAAAAAGTAAAAAACAATATGTATTGGCCCTTTGAGTTTAATTTAAGAGTCGTCGCGCAAAGGGACAGCTGAGTAAATAAAATAAAAACAGAATACAACTGCTATACTTTACTACAACTAATTATTAATAATTTCACAACTTAGCGGTCCCCCCACGCGACGACTCTTGGATTAAAATTTTATTACTTAAATTAAACTGAAGGGGCCAATACATACTTTTTTTTTCTTTTAGAGGTTTTTGTCCGGGGCTTTTTTTGAATTTTTTTTTCTAACACCTGTATTCATTAACGTCGTATGATACACGGGCTCAGCTAGCCTTTGATTCGGTTTTACAAATATTTATAGTTCCCAATTAACCCTTGTGTCACAATGTCCTGATACATGTAACGTTATCGTCATGATATCAGCCAAAAGATGTCCACAGCTGGACAAAGGCCTCCTTCAAGCATTTCCACGACGGCCGCCGGGTCGTCGGACCACCAAGTGGGAGGTCTGCCTACGCTCCGTCTTCTCATTAATTACGTATATAATAATAATTATCATTCTTCTTCTTCTAATAAATTGAATAAAATTTATTGTTTTTCCAATAAATATATCGAATTAGTTTCTACTTAGACTGCTGCTGGTTCTCATTGTTGCATATACTACGTGCATACCTATTAACATGTTGAAACCTTTCTGGGTATCTGTACAAGTACTGTACTGTAACTGTTATTCAAATTATATACTTCCTACTAACTATTTTTTTATGATTGATGGTACAGTTTTGAAGTCCCAACCATTACGAAAAGCAACAAAGTTTATCCGTAACAAATAAGGCACAATTGGGCTCAGCCTTTATCCACTTTGTCAACCGAATCCTCAAGGAAACTTTTGGGTGTACTTTCTACACAGCTCAGATGTTTTGGGTGTACTTTCTGCACGGCTCAGATGTTTTGGGTGTACTTTCTACACAGCTCACATATTTTGGGTGTACTTTCTACACAGTTCACATGTTTTGGGTGTACTTTCTACACAGGTCAGATATTTTGAGTGTACTTTCTACACAGCGTACATATTTTAGGTGTGTACTTTCTACACAGCTCAGATGTTTTGGGTGTACTTTCTATACAAAGCAGATGTTTTTGGTGTTCTTTCTACACAGCTCAGATGTTTTGGGTGTACTTTCTACACAGCTCAGATATTTTAATTGTACTTTCTACACAGCTCACATGTTTTGGGTGTACTTTCTACACAGCTCAGATATTTTGGGTGTACTTTCTACACAGCTCACATGTTTTGGGTGTACTTTCTACATAGCTCAGATATTTTGGGTGTTCTTTCTACACAGCTCAGATGTTTTGGGTGTACTTTCTACACAGCTCAGATATTTTAATTGTACTTTCTACACAGCTCACATGTTTTGGGTGTACTTTCTACACAGCTCAGATATTTTGGGTGTACTTTCTACACAGATCAGATGTTTTGGGTGTACTTTCTACACAGCTCAAATGTTTTGGGTGTACTTTTTACATAGTTCAGATGTTTTGGCAGGCATACGTTACACACTTTGCATACTCTTTAATTAAGCTTTATACAACTTTTCAAGCGACTTCCAAAAAGGAGGAGGTTCTCAATTCGACTGTATTTTTTTTTATGTTTGTTACCTCATAACTTTTGACTGGGCGAACCGATTTTGATTATTCTTTTTTTATTCGAAAGCTAGTACTTCCCGTGTGGTCCCATAAAATTCTATCAAAATCAGTGTAGTACTTTATTAGAAAATTAAATAAAACCTAAATAATAACGCAAAATTGTAGGAAGTTGTTTCGATGGAAGTCGTTTTTTTAACGTGTTTAGCGTTTTCAATTATAACTTTTATGCACAACTACTTAGGGCATACGTTGGTAACTAGGTATTATTTTCGACGTCACCAATTCATGTAAAAAATATGATTTGCGAGTATGTCAGAATTAACAAATCTAAATGTATGTAAAGAGAAACTAGCTAACTGACTGACTGATACATCACCGCACAGGCTCAACGCCTGGCTCTTGAAACTTAAACATTTTCAAAGGGTTCCATAAAACATCTACTAAGGAAGGGTTTTGTAACATTCATCCCCTAAAAGTGGAGGTTGAAGTTTGTATGAGAAAGTCTGATATTCGGCGAGTATCAACTTGCAACTTGGCAAATACTCTTCGAAACAAATTAAGAAATATATAAAAAAAATTAAACACATGGGGTGAAAAGAGAAAGAAGAAAGCTGTGTTGGACTTTGTACGCCACCGCACAGGCTAAACTCATGGCTCTAGAAACTTTAAATTTTGTATAGCGTTTCCTTATATAACGCAAACATTTACTATGGAAGGATCTTTCAAAATTCATCTCTATGGGAGTCAAAGTGGGGGTTAAAGTATGTACGTGGAAGTCTGATTTAATGCGTCTAAAAACTTGAAACTTTGCACAAGGGTTCTTTATGATATAACTCAGACATCTTCTAAGGAGGGTTTGACACAATTCACCCCGGAGCCGAAACAAAAGCGGGAAAACTAAAAACAACATTATGGGATTATAGACAGAATCAGAATCATATACTTACATGAATACTGGAAATATACCTATTATAAACTCTCAAGATTTTGCATGCCGGTAACAGGTGAACAAACTTATGAGAAACTTTCTTATAAAATAAGAAGTGTGTTAGTCCGTTTGTTACTCTTTCACGATAAAACTAATAAACTGATTTGACTTAGAGCTAAGTTTTATCGCGGAGTTCCCATGGGATCTGGGAAAAACTAATGCAGCGTGAAGTATTGAATTAGCCATTAAAATTAAACCGACGAAAAAAGTTAAGGAAATGAAATGTTAAAAATTAAAAGAACCTTTTAGTCCAGATAAGCTCATACGCTAATGTTAATTAATTTCAAATCGACACCGTTAAGAAAACAGCATATTAATTATTGTGTAAAGTTCGTTTGCTGAATGAGCTGCAGCTTTGACGGCTCGCGACAAACACTCTTTCAAAGAGGCCGCCTTGAGTTCAATCGCGCGGTCCCTTTGTGGAGTGTTTGATTGTTGCCGCTGCCAGCTCGCGAAAATCAAAAAGGCAATTAAATGAGCGAACGACCTGTAAGCTGAAATTATGGCATTGGAATGTGATGCGGCGGCGACGCGACGCGACGCGTCCCTTTGCTGGAAATTGCCGAACGTTCCGTTTGTTTGACGCCGACTCAAAATTATTTATGTATTTACATTAGTGCAGAAGCTTAGTAACACTAAATAGGTTCTTTTTCTTTTCGCTTTTTAGATCCTTTCTTTTTCATTGGTTATTCTTCTTAAAGATTTCTGTTTTTTTATTTTTATGACCTACTTTTACAGCCTTCCATGTCCGTCATCAGACCCTCGATGGTAGTCATTACCGATGGTTGTAATCATAAGTTAGGTATAAGGTTCTCACTAAAACGAATGAATAGTCCCTAACATAAGCCTAATAGTGTCATTAGAACTAATTATGTAGGTATGCCAAGTTTCAACAGAATCGGTTCACAGATGAAAATTCAGTGGGTGAACAATCAATCATTCCTTATTTTTCTACCCTTACGGGTGAAATTTTGTTTTCATGCTTAAATGGAACTAACTTACAACTATACCCTTTCCAATAAAAAAATAATTGTCGAAATTGAAATACTCTGTTAAAAGTGACCATAAATACAAAAAATGCACGCGTCGACTAGAGAACCTCCTCCGTTTTTTCGTTGGTTAAAAACTATATCCGCGCGAGGGTAACCGCGGGAAAAAGCTAGCAATCAAGATCAACATTAGCATTTTGATATTATAAACAAAACAGAAAGTAAATTACGTATTTCATCAAAACGTAGCATAAAATAAAAGGTCCTTCCTTTGTGGTTTAATATGAGCGGTGACAGTAAGAGTGTACGTAAAGAGGCCCATTTTCAGTGAAGTGTTCGAATGTCAAACATATAGGGTTACGCCATACTCGCGTCGGTCCCGGGCGGGACGCTAATGGACCCTTGTGACGCGAGGCGCGAGGCGCGAGGCGCGAGGCGCGAGGCGCGAGGCGCGAGTGAGCCCTGAGGTTGTTTTGACACCCTCTGCTGTAGTGGAAGAATGAAAGCCTTTGTATTACTTTGAGTGAGTTTATTGGCTTTTTATAAAGGCGAGATCACTTACGCGGCTAAATTATCTAATGATCTGTCTCTTTTTTCAGCTGCTGCCTGAAATGGGTACCCATATACGATTTTCCTGCGAGCAAATTATTTATTTTATATTAAAAATATTAGAGATAATTTTTTTTAGTCACTTTAAAACTAGTCTGTTATATGCACGTAGAAATCATCTCCGGAGAGTCGCAATTAGACAAATGAATCGCGTGATCTCCGCTTTTATCTCTTATCCTGGCAACTACCGGTAATACCGGTAATAACTGCCGCCGACCGGAACGTAATAGATGAAGAAACATTCTGCAAGGAACAGAACTTTCATTGTTGAACTTGCTAATCAACTGTACCGCAGGGTGCAGGGTGCACAGTTCAGTGTGTTACAGATACGAGTACAATCTTCTTAGATCTGCACACTTGGATAAGCTTAAAACTTTTAATTGCAAGTACTTGTTCCTGAACTTTTATTTATACATGCTGGGTCAGATCATTTTCGCTGAGCCTGCACACAAATATTATTTATATTTATAATAGTACAAGCTGTGCCCGCGATTTAGCCCGCGTGGAGGTTTTGAAATTTCCCACGGGAACCCTTGAATATAAGGGACTGTCATCCAATTATTATTATTATTATTATATCAGCTTATATACGTCCCCACCGAGGGGCTCGAGCCTACCCTGAATCAGGGTGATTAGGCCTTAGTCGACCACGCGGGCCCAGTGCGGGTTGGTCGACTTCACACACAACCTTCGAGTTTCTTCGCAGGCGTGTGCAGGTTTCCTCACGATGTTTTCCTTCACCGTTAAAGCAATCGGTAAGTATATGTACGTAAGTTTTTGAAAAACTCATTGGTACATTGGCCGTCCAGATTTGAACCCGGTACCTCTGGTTAGATGGACCGAGTCGTTACCGGTTGAGCCACCGACGCTTTTTATCGTCATCCAAAATTTCATCAAAATCGGCCTGGTAGTTTTTGCGTGTTGCACGAAAATACAGACAGACAGACAGACCAAAATTCCGAAAGTTGTTGTTTTGGCCTCTATATCTATAGTAATGTCAAAGTATTACAATATAGCGGCGTACAGTAACGCAACGACTGTACTTAAGCAGAGCAACGGAAGGGCACTTGCGGGGCGGCGGGCGGCGGGCGGCGGGGCATAGCCTGGCAAACTCGCGGAGTTTTGGCTACAGGCTAGTATGGGCTACTACCTACGCTGGTGGCGCATCGTTGCGCTACTGTAAGCCATATCGTAATACCGTGGTAATGTCCACCAAAGTTATTATTACATTTTTATTATATGTATATAGTATTATTTATAATTATACGATTATAATCATTAATATATTATTTTCTACACTTTCTTTGTAATATAAAATGTTAATTATCCGTTATCAAATTTTGTGCTTTGTCGGTTCGTGAATAAAATATTTTTTATTATATTATTTACAAATAGTAATAATTTTAATAATAAATATCCTTTATTGCATACCAAAACAACTTTACAGAAACTTAATTTAAAAATGTACAGTGCAAAGGCGGCCTTATCGCTTTTAGCGATTTCTTCCAGGCAACCTTAAGGTAACCGGTAGGAGTTGGTAGGTAAAAGGCTAAATGCGGGTGGCTGCAGATAATTTTTTTTTTACTAAATAATACATATATACTTATATAAATATATAAAATACAAATCAAAACAAATAAATATTATATAAATAAACATAAAACAGTAATTCAATAGTAATTAAGAAATAATTAAAAGTTATATATACATAATACTTACATGTAACATACATATTATAATAAATAATAACCACAGAAATAATATATATATATATATTTATATATATATATATATATATATATATATATATATATATTCAGTAATTACACAGCTTACAGTAGTGATCCCTAAGTCTTTTTTTAAAGATGACCAGGGACTCAGATGTACGGATAGTATCAGGTAATTGGTTCCACAGTCGAACCGCGTGAGCCTTAAAAGATTTACTGAGGAAGTCAGTGCTGAGAGTGGGAAAAGAGAGAAGAAGAGCATTACACGATCGAGGTTGGCGGCCATGCATTGACTCCCTACGTCGAAAATTGTCCCTTAGATACGGAGGAGCCGCTGGACTGTGGAGTACATTGTAGAGCAAGCAGAGAATGTGTATATTACGTCGTAGACGGATGGGAAGCCACTTCAGCTTAGCTCGAAACTCAGAGACATGGTCGTACTTCCTCAAACCGAATACGAACCTTATGCACACGTTCTGCAAGCGTTCCATAGTAGAGGATCAAGAAGCTGTAAATGAGTGGAAAGAATAGTGAAAGTAGGTGAGTGAGTACCCGACGCGCGGGCGCGGGCGCGGGCGCGGGCGCGGGCGCGGGCGCGGGCGCGGGCGTCGTGATTCCTTCGAGTGTCGACTCCACAATCGAGTTTAGCTGGAGCTCTCACGATTTTCTTTCCCCTAGTACATTTCCGTGTACCGTTCCCGCCGGAAACAGCCTTTCAGTGTTCACCTGGAAACTCTGCGAAAAATTCCATCCAACCTATTTAAAATATAGGAGCTGCTTCCACCGCTCTCGCTACCTGAAACGAACGTAAAGAAAAACTGTATTAAGTTACTCAAATGAATGAAAATGTTGCTTTGTAAACTGAATAGGCAAGGTTTATATGATTACACACACACATGTGTAACATATAATTAATTTCTTTTTATGTTTTTAAATCAATTTCCCGTCAACTTGAATTATGTTGAGTTTTCTACTGTCACAACCTGAACCTTTCTATCGCCACTCTAGAACTTTACTACGCCAACTGCCATCCGTTCTACGAGCTATGTGCCCCGCCCACTGCCACTTTAGTTTAGCAATTCTGAGAGCTATGTTGGTTACTTTGGTTCTCCTACGGATATCCTCATTTCTGTTTCGATCACGCAGAAAAATACCGGGCATAGCACGCTTCACTGCCCTTTGGGTGACCTTGAGACTTCTTATGAGGCCCATAGTAAGCGACCATGTCTCAGTTCCGTATGTCATCACTGGCAACACACACTGGTTTGTCTTATTATACTTAAGTACACGACATTAATCAACAAAAAAATATAAGTTTAAAAAAACAAAAACCGACTTCAAAAGTATGAAATAATATTTAAATACACAACATTAACCAACAAAAACGAAATCAAAGGTGGGTACCTACGACTTAAATTAGGGGCTTAATTTCTTTTTTGAGGTCGGTGTCAGCAAACCATCGAATCTAACTGTGTGCTGGTACCGACCAAACATATTATTTCATACTTTTGAGTGAATTTCATTTTAATGTCAATTTTTATTTTTTTCTGTTATGCGATTTCTTCGCTGATTGTGAATCAATTATAATGATCCTTTTTTAATTAAGTATGCCTCCAGAGAGTGGTCCATTATTTATAAATTTTATCAAAATCGTTTATTTATTTATTTATTTAACAGTTTATTGTACACAGGATACATAAAATACAGATTTTAAATATAACGGTTATACAAAGGGTACAGCTTATTTCTAAAGAAATTTCTTCCAGCAGACCCGGGAAAGAAGAAAGTTTAGTTACCTTTTCGTAAAATTAATGTACAAAAAAATTGCAAAATTGTTCTTGGTTGCTGCGACTGGTTGATTTTGAACGTGTTTAATTATACGTTGTCAATTATACGTTGACAAAGCTTTTTTAGTATTTTTAAGATCGCATTCGTTAAAAAAAATGAATTTATTAGTCAAAATTATCTCTGATTTGTTTTTTTGACACGACACGGCAAATATATCCATCTCCGAGCAGCACCGCACGCGGCACGACGCGACACGACGCGGCACGACGCGGCACGACGCGGCACGACGCGGCACGACGCGGCTTATCACATTTTCTCGCATTGATGCATGATTTATGGAATGTCTGCAAAAGAAAATTATTGGAGGCGTATCCCGTATCCCGGTCCCGGACGCGATACAATATGATTGCCTTATCCCGCCCCATCTTTGCCCTTACATGTTATTATCAGATCCACATTCTGCCTTTGAAGGTTCCCTTATTGCGTTGTCAGTTCATCTTGTAAGCTCTCGAACACATTTTTCCGAAGAAAATGTTAATTTCCCTCATTTTAAAAGCAATCTTAAGACGATTAGGGTGAAGTTAATTACATACGCGGTAGGTATACGAAGACACTTGTCACGTGTCGTAACTCCCAAACTTCATTAACTCTTAGATTATGTTTGTAATCTCGGTTACTTTGTCACGCTTTCATATTCCTGAGCCCCGCAAAAAGGATAGCAACAAATTTTAATAATATGAGCAGGTTTTCTGATACACAATTTTAACGAAGTTAACATTTACGAAGTCAAATGAAATTAAATTAAGGTTCAGACAATGAGCGGCAGTTCGGCGGCCGACTTGCTGAGGCGTTATAAAATTTAATTTTAGGGCGCAAATTACATGGGATTTTACCCGTGCTTATCTGGGTTGCGTAACGACGACCGAACGACGTCCGTTATCAGAAACCATTTACAGATTTTTAGAGTTCCGAAGCCAAAATGACAATAAACGGAACCCCTTTAATTTAATTATGTCCGTTTGTCCGTCTGTCTGTCTGTATATCACAATCAATTTCCTCTGCCACTATTACCTAATTAAATTTAGTACACATTTGTAAACTGATGACCAGAAATAAAAAAAATAAACTTAAAACATCAAAAAAAAAATTTGATGTAGACTTCAGGGGCATTTTTTTGTATAGAGAGCGGGGTATCGTGAAATAGGTCTTACAAAATTAATGTAAGGTTATTTAAACACTTTTCCAAAAAAATACTTAGCATTTACAAAATTTTGAAAAGACGCTTTTCGTATTTACTCTCTAACTTTTGAACTA
The DNA here is from genome assembly GCA_947284805.1 of Coleophora flavipennella. Taxonomy (NCBI): domain Eukaryota; kingdom Metazoa; phylum Arthropoda; class Insecta; order Lepidoptera; family Coleophoridae; genus Coleophora; species Coleophora flavipennella. Next base: position 18,797,354 of record OX369264.1, on the reverse strand, counting down.
AGGAACTTAAAATACTGAAAAAATACAGATGGTAGACTTATTATAACCATTATTTTCGTCATGTAAAAAGGCTTACCAATTGTTCATTTAAAAAAACCACCACTTGTTCCATATACCACCGCCACGCACCCCGTCTTATATTATCTTGTTCCATGTACCACCGCCACGCACCCCGTCGTATATTATCTTGTTCCATGTACCACCGCCACGCACCCCGTCGTATATTATCTTGTTCCATATACCACCGCAACGCACCCCCTCGTATATTATCTTGTTCCATGTACCACCGCCACGCACCCCGTCGTATATAATCTTGTTCCATGTACCACCGCCACGCACCCCGTCGTATATTATCTTGTTCCATGTACCACCGCCACGCACCTCGTCGTATATTATCTTGTTCCATGTACCACCGCCACGCACCCCGTCGTATATTATCTTGTTCCATGTACCACCGCCACGCACCCCGTCGTATATTATCTTGTTCCATGTACCACCGCCACGCACCCCGTCGTATATCATGTTGTTCCATATACCACCGCCACGCATCCCGTCGTATATCATGTTGTTCCTTATACCACCGCCACGCACCCCGTTGTATATTATCATGTTCCATATACCACCGCCACGCACCACGTCGTATATCATGTTGTTCCTTATACCACCGCCACCTACCCCGTCGTATATATTCTTGTTCCATGCACCACCGCCACGCACCCCGTCGTATATTATCTTGTTCCATATACCACCGCCACGCACCCCGTCGTATATTATCTTGTTCCTTATACTACCGCCACGCACCCCGTCGTATATTATCTTGTTCCTTATACCACCGCCACGCACCCCGTCGTATATTATCTTGTTCCATATAACACCGCCACGCACCCCGTCGTATATTATCTTGTGCCATATACCACCGCCACGCACCCCGTCGTATATTATCTTGTTCCATATACCACCGCCACGCACCCCGTCGTATATTATCTTGTTCCATATACCACCGCCACGCACCCCGTCGTATATTATCTTGTTCCATATACCACCGCCACGCACCCCGTCGTATATTATCTTGTTCCATATAACACCGCCACGCACCCCGTCGTATATTATCTTGTTCCATATAACACCGCCACGCACTCCGTCGTATATTATCTTGTTCCATATACCACCGCCACGCACCACGTCGTATATTATCTTGTTCCATATAACACCGCCACGCACCACGTCGTATATCATGTTGTTCCTTATAAGGGTCATTTTCGATTGAATTTTAGGTTTCCTACAGGAATGCAAAAAATTGTATCTTTAGAATGACTCAACGTAACAATATGAAACCTTTACATAGGGATGGGATGTTATAATCATCATTGTATAGTCGGGTATTCTTTATCCCAGAAAACTAAAGAGGTCCCGTGGGAAATTATCTATCGATACATACAATAATAACAAAAGAGTACTTTTTTCTATATAGTAGCTACACATACCAAACATTATAATCATAGTAGCAGAATGTCAATAGATGGCACTGCAGGGATAATAAAACGCGCTTAAGTTGTATTAAAACATTAAAACATTACTTCATACTTTTGAGTGGATTTCTTTTATGTATTTTTCAGCAAACGTTACTTTAAACTCTGGAACTATGGTACGTATAGCGATGTGTTTCATAGACGAACAGACAGGTATTTTTTTACAGATTCCAATCGTGTATAAAAATATAAACACATAAATCGAGTTTAACATCTTTTAACAGGAGGCACAGATATGGGAACTCTTTTAACGGCGACTATTTGCGTGTGGCAGTTGCTCTCCGCCTGCAATATTTGCGGGTCCTCGGTGGAGGCAATTGGCCATCACTCACTGAGTTTCAGTCGTGTTTGTTAAGATTACCACGTCACCAATTCCTTAATGACCTCACTCGGAGGGCACTGGTATCGGCCAGATGGAATATTCCATCTTTGATGCAGCCGCCGGCCGGGATTTAGTCGATCTGATGGCAAAAGGCCGGAGGGTTTAAACAGGTGCTATGGCAGAGAGGAACGTGTCTGCTTTGGGAAGCCACTTTTTCTGTCTCACTCCTCACCCGTACGGTACTGCTGCTCAATTTGCGGTGAGAAAGAAGCATAATAAGTACTCGGTTTTGGAGGCAAATTACTGCTTTGTGCCGCTGGTCTATGAGACAATCGGCTGCTGAACCCTCAGAGGCCTTTGCCTTCACAAAGAAGATTGGCCTTCGCCTTCGAGAGAGGAGATGTGACGTGAGGTCCTACCTGCTGCTAAGGTTGTCTATTGCCATCCAGCGCGGCAACGAGAAGTGCGTCTTGGGCTTCTTTGGAGCTGATACGACTCGAGGATTTGACCCATATTGTTAGGAAATTTTATTACTAGATTGATACCTATAATGATTTGAATTAGTTTTTTGATAATATTTCATCATATCAGTTTATATACGTCCCCACCAAGGGGCTCGACCTGCCCTGAGTTAGGGCGATCTGGCCTTAGACGATCACGCGGGCCCATTGCGGGTTGATTGACTTCACACATAAGCTTCGAATTTCTTCGCAGGCGTGTGCAGGTTTCCTCATGATGTTTTCTCTCACCGCAAGAGCGTCGGATAAACGTACATACCAGTATGAAATCGATATTCGTATAGATATTGGTAAGTGGCAGGATTCGAACCACGGCCTTCCGGACAGGAGGTAGTGGCCCTAACCGTTTTGCCACCGACGCTCTATATTTTATTTAAGATTTAGAAATCCTTACTTTATTATATTATAAATGTGAAAATGTGTTTGTTTGTTTGTTAACTATTCACACTTCAACACCTCTACCAATCTTAATGAAATTTGGCATGCAGGTAGCCTGTATCACTGGGAATGAAATAGTCAACCTTTTATCTGTGGAAATTATCATAGTCCGATGCAGTTCCTGAGGAAACTGAAACAATACTCTTTGTTCGTTTTATTTAAAATCGTAACGAAAAAATGGATTGGTGTGATTTTTCGCACAGAGATGAGGTGGAAAATGATATAATTTACTAATAAGTATATCCTGACATAGTTCCCGAGGGATCTGGGGACAACTGTTTTCTACGCTCGCGCACGTCGGTGGCGTCGCAACGGAGCAACGCAATGATATATAATGTTACTATCGTGAGCAACGGATTAAAGTGATTTTTTGTATGGAATTTGTTGAGGGGGTGGGAAGTGACAAAGACTGCTAATCCGAATAGCCCGATACAGTTCCTGAGGTACCTGGTGAAAACTCATGTCCACGCTTGCGAGCTGATTGCGGCTCGCGCACCACTCACCCTCAAAAAGAGTCATAAAAGCTATGACCACGTGGGCGAAGCCGCGGGCAAAAGCTAGTTGAAAATAAAGTGGTAAACTCAATATTACAATAAGTTCACTTACTTACTAAAACACCACGCTTTCAAAACACACACTTCATACAACGGGCCAGAAACGACATTTCAAAAAACGAATGATGGAACAAACAAAATGGAGGTGAAATCCTATACGTTCGACAACCAAACTGTAACCAATCTGTATCAACCTGCGTGACGAGAGGGGTGAGGTCAGAATCTAGAGAGCGGCAGTGAGTGTCCATACTATATGTTAGTACTAATATATATACTTTGCCTGCACCGCAGTTACACCGAGGTACTCGTAGTTAGGCTAAATTCACATTTACTTGTACTGTCTGAACGCTCCGCTTCGCTGCTCGTGCGAGTGGACGGCACTAGCACTGCTCCACTTCAAGACGGAGCTCACGAGCTCCCGAGCTCACGAGCTCACGAGCTTGCGGTCGATTGAAAAGGATCAAACATTTGCGAGAAACTATACTTTAGCTGCTCAAACCGTAATAAAATGTAGATACAGGCAAAAGATCTACCTATACCCGGTAAATAATAACGTTTTTGAATTCTTAAATTAAAGGTAATAATAGTGAAATGCACAGAGTGACACTTATAATATAGGTGTACTTAGCATTCGTTACGAACCTTGATCGATTGATTAAAATATTACTTGCTTTCGCCCACGGCTTCGCCTCAGTACTTGCTTTTGTCCACGGCTTCGCCTCAGTACTTGCTTTTGTCCACGGCTTCGCCTCAGTACTTGCTTTTGTCCACGGCTTCGCCTCAGTAATTGCTTTTGCCCACGGCTTCACCCCAGTAATTGCTTTTGCTCACGGCTTCGCCTCACTACTTGCTTTTGTCCACGGCTACGCCCGCGTAAACATCGTTTTTATGATCGTCTTTTAGGGTGAATGTTGAGCGAGCCGCAAGCGGCACGCGAGCGTGGCATGAGTTTTCTCCAGATCCCTTGGAAAGTATACTGAGCTATTCTGATTAGTAGTCTATATTACTTCGCACACCCTCCAATATTTATATCCAAAAAAATAACTCAATCCATTGCTCCGTTGCGCGACATGCACGACCCTGGAAGTGAGTTTTCCCCAGATCTATCGGAAACTATGTCGAGCTATGCTAATGTAGTAGTCTGTCATTTCCCGTCCTGTCAACAGTCTCTCTGCAAAATATCAAAGCAAATCCGTTATTTCAAAGAAAAGAAATCAACCTAGAAAAGAGTCTTTTTATTTAGTTTCCTCAGAACTTGTATCAGACCATGCTATTTTCACCGGAAAAAAGTAGCCTATGTCCTTCTCCGTGACACAGGCTACGTGCGGGCCTTTAGCTAAGATTAGTCTTTGTGTTGAAGCGTGAAGAGGTAACAAACAAACAAACCACAACACTAGTTTTATACTTGTGCAATGAGAGTACTTCAGTTAGACATATAACGGCAACGGTTAATGTAACGCTTCTATTTTATTTATTCCCTAAACTTGTCAGTGGCGACGAGGATAGGATGGACTAAGGAATAATTTTAGATATCAAAGAAGAACGAAATAATTTAAGTTATAATACATACTCAATAAGTAGTATTTTGAAAACACTTCTAATATTGAGCACTAATAAAAATATTGAAGCAGAAATTTTTATAGCTATTTGTTAGCACATTTCAAGGAATGAAGTAAACGGTGAACCGATAATAAGGTGCCAAGAAACCAGTCGAGAGGCGAAGAAGGAGCTCAATGGAGCATTATTATTCAGCGTCTATCTCCTCTTAATAAGAAAACGTGTATCTAATACGGTGTTTGATATTCGCCTGTATGTGGTAGTAATGGCGTGGAATCACAATATCTCGTTATTATAAGTATAAGCGGAGAAACAAAGAAGCTTGCGCGTGCCCGGCATGCCGAGCGCGGCCTCGCGGGGACCTGGAGCAGCTGAGATTCTGTTGGAGGTGCCTCGTGTGCACTGAGGTGTTCCTCTTGTGAGGAGGATAGGTTTAATGATATCTATGTAAACTATTAATATATAACATTTATAACGCTATAAATAAGGAGTGAATATTAAAAACCGAAGAGCAACTTGATAGAAGAAAGTATAAAAAAAATTCGAGCGAGACCTACAGTACTCGCATAAGACATGTGACAAAATACTTTAGGTTAGTTAGATTTGATGACGATATTGTACCTGGGTGGCGGATCTGACAGTAACGAAAAAAACCGACCAAGTGCGAGTCGGAATCTCGTAAAGTAGAATTCCGCGCTTTCGCGACTTCCTGTTATACATTTCTGTCCCATTTCATGAAATCACTGTTACACATTTCCGTCCCATTTCACGAATCACTCCCACAAATTGCAGGAAAGAGAGAGCAAAGCTCATTCGTCAGATCGAATAGCGCGCGCTTTCGCGACTTCCTGTTACACATTTCCGTCCCATTTCACGAAATCACTCCCACAAATTGCAGGAAAGCGAGAGCAAAGATGTTACACATCAAAAGAAAGCACTTAGAATAATTCTTTAGGGCGCAGTGGTAACTAAAAATCGACTTAATCAGGTTTTTAGAATTCATTTTTGAAGTAGTTAACAGTAAATTTAAAATATAGGAAAACATACTGGTATTATTGAGAATAGTTACGAGGGACTATATCGACTGGAAACACGATTTAATAAAGTTGGCTCGATAGAATAATTTCGCAAAGGTACCTCTTTTCGAGCCATTTTATCGTCTATTTTCGGTTTTATTCTTAAAATAAGTAATTGGATAATATGATTTATTTGAGTACTAAAATAAAGTTAATAGGTAAATGAAGGAAACATCGATTGTATTTTTATTTAAGATAAATATGATGAAAATAAAAAACGAAAACATCCAAAAAGTGTAAAAGTGTGGTTATTTTCTTCCCTCTTTACACGTAAAGAAAAAGAGAAAGACAGATTTTTAAGTACCACGGGGCCTTAACAGCACTAATGTAACTTGTATTGGTGAGCTTTTACCCAGTGCATGAAATGAAATGAAATGAAATGATCTTTATTCGCCTTGAATTGGGTAACATTACATGGAGGTACTGCATAAAATTAGAGCGCCAATTCAGCCATAAAATATAGCATGCAAACATTATATAACACATTTTAGATAACATTTAATACTATTATTATTCACATATACGAGTAGGTATCATATTTATTTATAAAACTAGATTTACAATTTATGTTCTAGAAATTCTTGAATTGAATAAAAATTACGCATGGTCTGTGATGTTAGACTAAATGATTTGTATTATTTTTCAGTATTAAATTAGCAGTGAATGGGGGGGGGGAGGGGCGGTCGTCACGCGAGCCAGGCCCCGCTCCTTAACCTAATTCCGGCATTCATTTCGCCAGTTCACTCGTAAAATTTTAATGGCCGCAGGAAATGTCGACGTTATAAGAAGGAAAAGGAAGGGTTCGGCGGATCACCTCGAACAAAGCCAGGCCTATCAGTTAATACGTTACGTAATTAATCATGTTTTTACGACGGAAACGGGAACGCTAACTGATGTTTTTCATTGATGTAAAACGGGAACCGTGAAATAAGATCCATGTTTGTTTAATTCGTTTATTTGCCCGAACACAGAGACACCAGTGTAAGTCGAAGTATCCCATTTTATAGCCATGCACGAGACTCGAATAAATCCGTTCCCCGTTCATTTCTTAATTGGATTCTCAAGTTTATTTGTTGACTGATCTTCTCATTTGACGAGAAATTGTTTACATATAAATTTTATTGTGTACCTAATATCTCTTACTGTGAAGAAAGAAAAAAATAAATGAATTTTATTCGGCAAAAAAAAGGAAAAATAATTACAGTATAAGGTAATTAATATCAATAAACTACAGCTAAAGATAATACTGAAAACTAAAGTGAAATAAACTTAGATCATTTCTATTTTTTGGTATTTCGGAGCAGATCCTCGTGCTAATTGTTTAGCGTGGCAACGTGACAGTGTGCTAGGCACTTTCACATCTAATGCGATTCGGGGTGGGATTCTTAAATTCTCAATTTTATTTTTTGGTATTGCGGAGCAGATCCTCGTGCTAAGTGTTAAGCGTGACAACGTGGCAGTGTGCTGGGCACTTTCACCTCAAATGCGACTCGGGGTGGGATTCTTAAAATATCAATTTTATTTTTTGGTATTGAGGAGCAGATCCTCGTGCTAAGTGTTAAGCGTGACAACGTGGCAGTGTGCTGGGCACTTTCACCTCAAATGCGACTCGGGGTGGGATTCTTAAAATATCAATTTTATTTTTTGGTATTGCGGAGCAGATCCTCGTGCTAAGTGTTAAGCGTGACAACGTGGCAGTGTGCTGGGCACTTTCACCTCAAATGCGACTCGGGGTGGGATTCTTAAAATATCAATTTTATTTTTTGGTATTGAGGAGCAGATCCTCGTGCTAAGTATTTAGCGTGGCAACGTGGCAGTGTGCTGGGCACTTTCACATCAAATTCGATTCGGGGTGGGATTCCTAAAATATCAATTTTATTTTTTGGTATTGCGGAGCAGATCCTCGTGCTAACTGTTTAGCGTGACAACGCGGCCAGTGTGCTGGGCACTTTCACATCTAATGCGATTCGGGGTGGGATTCATAAAATATCAATTTTATTTTTTGGTATTGAGGAGCAGATCCTCGTGCTAAGTGTTATGTTGACAACTTTGCTAGTGTGCTGGGCACTTTCACATCAAATGCGACTCGGGGTGGGATTCTTAAAATATCAATTTTATTTTTTGGTATTGCGGAGCAGATCCTAGTGCTAAGTGTTTAGCGTGACAACGCAACGTGGCAGTGTGCTGGGCACTTTCACATCTAATGCGACTCGGGGTGGGATTATTAAAATATCAATTTTATTTTTTGGTATTGCGGAGCAGATCCTCGTGCTAAGTATTTAGCGTGGCAACGTGGCAGTGTGCTGGGCACTTTCACATCAAATGCGACTCGGGGTGGGATTCTTAAAATATCAATTTTATTTTTTGGTATTGAGGAGCAGATCCTCGTGCTAAGTGTTATGTTGACAACTTTGCCAGTGTGCTGGGCACTTTCACATCAAATGCGACTCGGGGTGGGATTCTTAAAATATCAATTTTATTTTTTGGTATTGCGGAGCAGATCCTCGTGCTAAGTATTAAGCGTGGCAACGTGGCAGTGTGCTGGGCACTTTCACATCAAATGCGACTCGGGGTGGGATTCTTAAAATATCATTTTTATTTTTTGGTATTGCGGAGCAGATCCTCGTGCTAAGTGTTAAGCGTGACAACGTGGCAGTGTGCTGGGCACTTTCACATCTAATGCGATTCGGGGTGGGATACTTAAAATATCAATTTTATTTTTTGGTATTGCGGAGCAGATCCTCGTTCTAAGTGTTTAGCGTGGCAACGTGGCAGTGTGCTGGGCACTTTCACATCAAATGCGATTCGGGGTGGGATTCTTGAAATATTAATTTTATTTTGTGTTATTTCGGAGGAGATCCTCATGCTAAGTGTTTAGCGTGGCAACGCGGCCAGTGTGCTGGGCACTTTCATATCAAATGCAACACGGAGTGAATTTCTTGATATCAATTTTATTTTGTGGTATTAAGAAGCAGATCCTCGTGCTAAGTGGTATCTGATGCAGCACATCGTACTGGCGACTTAACGTGGCAACGCGGCCATTGTGTTGGGCACTTTCACAACAAATGTGACTCAGGGTGGGTTTCTTGTCATATCAGTTTTAAATTGTGGTATTTCGGAGCAGATCCTCGTGCCAACTGGTGTCTCATGCAGCACATCGCTCTGGCGATTTAACGTGGTAACGTAGCCAGTGCGCTGGACACTTTCACATCAAATGCAACTCGGGGTGGGTTTCTTGACATACCAATTTTATTATGTGGTATTAAGGAGCAGATCCTCGTGCTAAGTGGTATCTGATGATGCAGCACATCGTACTGGCGATTTAACGTGGTAACGCGGCTACTGTGCTAAGCACTTTCACATCAAATGAAACTCGGGGTGGGTTTCTTGACATACAATTTTATTTTGTGGTATTTCGGAACAGATCTTCGTACTAAGTGGTATCTCATGCAGCACATCGCACTGGCGATTTAACGTGGCAACGCGGCCAGTGTTCTGGGCACATTAACGTCAAATGAGACTCGGGGTGGGTTTCTTGACATATTTGCTACAAGTTTTTACAGAATCTACTTACTTTAAGTTAACAAATTGATTAATTGTGTTATTATTCTGTGCTCAAATAAACCACTGTAAAACTTTACTTAGTTGAAGAGCAACTGCAATGTTGTCATGTTGTCTTGACTTTGATCAGTTTTGCACTATCTAACGCCTGGCGATTGGCGGCGGAAGTTTAACGGCCGCCGTATCCCGCACATCCTGGGCCTTACGGCCCGCCGGAAGTGCCCGTAAAGCAAGCATTAAAGCGACGACTCTTTTTACACTTTATTATCATTGGATGCGAACGTTCGGCTCAGATTCCATCTCAATTTACCGCCGCGAGGAGCCCCGCTTGTCCGACGCGTTTTTATACTTAAATCGATATAACCGATGACGGGGACGAGGTCCGAAACGTCATGGCTTATGAACTTCCAGTTTACGATGGACATAGAATCGCCATTTTGATGGTCCCTTACGCAACGTATACAACATGCCTTTCACGACTTTGAGGCTTCTCACTCATAAACAGTTATGGAGACGGGCGTGTAGATAACTAAAAGTCGTTAAGGCTTCTTAGATATATATCACGTGCACATTATATCAGTATGAATTCTGAATTTATTAGGGTAATCTTGTCAGCTTAGCAGACGCTGAAATCAATTACGTTATTATGCTAATAACGTATTGTGAGATATTGGCGCAGTGACGGCAGGCGGCGGATCATAGAGATCGAATTACGCAAGTTTCAGCCAAGTCTTAAGACCCTGCCGAAGGCCTCTCACTAACTATCTTCCTTAACGCCTAAGTTAAGAAGGGCCCTAAGAGAACTTTGACGCGGAGATTGAAGAAGCTATTATGGTTCAGTCCGATAGATAAGTATAGCCGGGATGTCACTTCCACGCTCTACTTTTGTCAATTTGTTTTGTTGATCGTGCAAACTTAAGCTTAATTTTTCCTGCGAATATAAATAGGTATAATATGGTAAAATCGTAAGTTAATAATACTTTACCTACTATGTAGATATTATTACCATCATGAAAACGTGTGTAGTAGACGTGGATGTAAAACAAACCAGGAACTAAAAACGTATCTGAATCTTTGTCGTAGGTATCTCCGGAACAAACACATTCGTCCCATAGTTATCCGGAATTACCTGCCTACGACCTACATTACTCGAAAGAAAGGGAAGATTAAATATTATCTCGGAAAATATTTGTGTAGTGCACTAAAGCCTACGGCACAGGTTATAGAGTTGGGCATCGGATCGGGCAGTGGTTGCATCCCGTTCTATTATTACTTCCGCCCCGCTCTCAACTGGGGCAATCGATACCACGGGGGCGCGGGGCCCCGCTGGCGCGCGGTGCGGGTCCTCCCGCATCGTGCCGGTGACAATCGCTGGGGGCGGTCGTCCGCCACTCCGTCACGTCACATCCCTATGCCCCTGAACTTGCCAGTCATGTTGTACACTCAAAATACAAAATTGTAATGTTTACCACTACTTTCACTGTAAAAATAATCTAATGAAACTGTACCGTTTCCCTTTTTTTTGCATAAGCAGTAAATATAATTCTGTATTTTTATGATCTAGTCATAAAAAGGCAAGCTGTCTCCAAAGCGAGTGAATTCAGCGGAATTCTAAAATGGTACATAAAAGTGAAAATACCCTGAATTACTTTCGCCACCGTCACGCGTCGCGCGTCGCCGACACCTGAGCCACGCTGAGCGCAATCACTGCACCTGTTCTAATATTTATTGCCCGTGAATATCATATGCCACTTCTTTTTTTTGCCCAGTCTGATTGCTGAGCTGTTTCCGACGACGCCCGACGACGCCCGACGACGCCCGACGCTACTCTTTTATGTCCGTGAAGTCTTTTGTGGGGTTCCGTAAACCCAAAGGGTGACCAAAGGGACCCGCCCTATTACTACACCTCCCCTGTCTGTCAGTCTGTCTGCCTATCTGTCAGCGGGTTGTATTTTATGAACTGTAACAAATATAAGTACTAAAAATTATAAATGTCAGAAAATGAGTTTTTATAGATATTTTGGATTAAGCTCTATCGTAAAATGGCAATACATCAAGCGTGAAACTTGGTGTGATTACAGTGTCTACATACTAATACTGAAGTAAAACAAAAAATAATGAAAATCGGCCAAGTGTGAGCCTTACTCGTGCTAAAGAGTCCGAACTGAAGAATAAAAAAACATATTTTTGTCACTCGCGTTGATGTCTTTTGTTTGTAATATGAATAGGTATCATTGTCATAGTTGTGTCAAAGATTAGAGATTATTACAGTTGTGTGGAGAGGTGTGGTGACGCGGACCCCTCGCAGCGCTCGCACTTGGCCGGTTTTTTTGTTAACGCCTCGCGTTATGCGGTAATTAACTGCGTTTTGTTTGTTTCATTACCTACTAATACCGTCTGAAGTTATTATATTATTATGATAATTTGCAAAATCAAAATATAATTGATACTTTTGATTGTAGGTTTTTGGTGGAACATTATATAACTTATTTTGGTATATATTTACACTAATTCTACAGAAATTAAATAAAACTACACGTTATAATTTGTCAGCGACCGGTTTCGAACACCATCTGTTTGCCTGAAGATGGTGGAATTAAAATATAAGATTAACTAGTGGATGCCCGCAGCTTCGCCCGCGCAGATCCCGATTTTTGCGGTTCCCGTGGGAATTTCCTAAAATCCTTAGCGGATGCCTACGTCATAACATAAATAAATAAATTGCCAATTTTTAGCCCGATCCGTCCAGTGGTTTGGGCTGTGCGTTGATAGATCACTATGTCAGTCAGTCAGTCACCTTTGAGTTATAGATATTTAGATAGTTACAATTGACTGACTCGGTGGCTCAGTGGTTAGTGTGCTTGACTGCTGATCCGAGAGTTGTGGGTTCGATCCCCACCCAGGGCAAATATTTGTGTGATGAGCAGATTTGTTTGCTCTGTGTCTGGGTGTTCAATATCTATATATGTATGTATTTAAACATATATAAGTATGTATATCAGTCTCTGGTTCCCATAACACAGGAAATCCTACTTTGGGGCCAGATGACCATGTGTGATTTGTCCCAGAATATTTATTTATTTATTTTATTTATTTCTTTATATATAGATAGTCACACTCTTGCATACCACCCAACCGTCTGTGTGAAAACAAAAAGTGTAGACTGTGCATATTTCAGTGTAGAATGTGCGGCGCGAGTTAACGTAGCCCGTGGCAGTTAGTTTCTTACGAGGCCGCAACACCGTATCGTTATACTACTTAGCTACGCACGGGGCACGGGGCACGGGGCACGGGGCACGGGGCACGGGGAGCAGCGGCAGTGGCAGCGGCAGCGGCCAGAGTGGCGTCCGACGCAGAACAAAAGCCTCACGTAATTAGAGCGACCGCGGCAATACATAAATAATTTGCCTCACGTACCGCTTTGTTCGCTCAGAACAGCTTTTTATTTAACGCCGCTGTTATATCAAGAACAACACTCGGCATGCTTTTGATGGCGGTAATCTGCTATCCTTTCATCTTGTCTATACGCACACTGTTGCACTGTTGGAGGCACGCCTTTGTTGTACGTAATCTTCTCTTTTAGGGTTCCCTACCCTAAGGGTAAAAAAACCCTATTTCTAAGACTTCGCTGTCTGTTTGTCTGTCCGTCTGTCACCAGGCTGTATTCCATGAACCGTGATAGCTAGACAGTTGAAATTTTCACAGATGATGCATTTCTGTTGTCGCTATAACAACAAATACTAAAAATTCGAAAAATGGAAAAATAAGTCTCCATACAAAAAACGTGTTCTCTTTAAAACGTGAAGAAACTAACACCATCTAGTAGATGGTACGGAACCCTATGTGTGCGCTATTCTGGCTCGCACTTGGCCGGTTTTTCGAGGTTGTTTTGCTGTGAGTTGTACTGTACCTCACCTCCCTAGACAAAGCTATGAAAATTCCAAATATATATGATATTTTCAAGAATTCCTTTCTTAGATAAAACCCCCAGATAAAAACTACAATAGAACTTCACCTATCTATAAAGGCATATTACTTAATTTAATTCAATTATATAATGCAATTCATAATTTACAAATGAATGTCTCTTACCTGCAAAGTTTTTGGAAGTTCATGGGGTCATTAAGGTGAAAGTTGATTAAACCCAGCAGGCCCCAAGGTAAAGTTCGCCTGGCGGATACCTGGCAATTTTTACCGACTTCAAAAAGGGGGAGGTACTAAGTACGACTGTATATTTTTTTTTATGTATGTTCACCGATTTTTCCGTCAATTGTGGACCGATTTTGAAAATTATTGTTTTAATTGAAAGAGTCACCAAGTCAGGATCTGATGATGGGATCCCAGGGAAATCGAGAGCAACCCTCAAATTGCTCATTACGTAGGCACTTACGTGATTCATATGTTTTCTAAAGCTTTTAAAATAATTGCGTCTGTTAGTCATCATATCATGTTGATAAACTGATGAAGGAGGGTACAACTCTTTAACGGTTAGGAGTTGGAGGAAAATTCTTTCAATATTATACATAGATATATATGTAGGTATGCATAGACCGATAGGTTGTATTCTTTGAGGTGGATGTTACTGAGTTAAATCGTCCATCATCATCTGCTGAGATGACTTTTAGTTTTTATCTTTTTGTTATTTTGTTAGAAAAAATAATTCCCACCTTATAATATTTTACATAAAATTTAGTAGCGTGTTCTGGCCAAAACTGTTAAAGGATAGGAAATTTCAGGCGAGTCAGCTTAATGAAACAAATTTTCTGCGTGGCGACATCTAAACCGTGATTCCTTTGTAGTGCGTGCGGCGGTCGCTTTGTCGCTAAGCAGGCGGCGGCTGCGGCGGCTGCGGCGACGACTGCGGCGGCGGCACTCTTTTGTGCCGCTTACAAATATTGCTAATTGCGGTTTAAAATAACCTTCGGCACTGGACGGCTATTATCCTGTCCGGTAGGCTGGAATGGAAAGCCTTTTTCGCAAGTGAGTGAACCATATACTTTTTTAGTGTTGTTTACCTCACAAGAACAAAACAAAACCATTGAAAAGTCATTGACGCGTCCATCCATGCAGTTTGCCGGTCACTCCCGATTTTTTAACGTAAAAAGTGTTTTAAATTCCCAACATATAGGGTGTTGAAAGGGCTTCTTATTAGTATCAACAAGTTTAATTCCCGTATATCAAAAGCTCTGAACGAATCTGTCTGTATTTTAAATTCCGGACTGACATAAGATAATTTTTATCTCGGAAAAGTCAAGGGTTCCTAGAAGAGTATTATAAAAAAAATGTAAAATGATTCATCATGCGAAAACTACCTAACCGATTTTAGTGATATTTGGTATGATGATGTCTTGTATAAAGGGTAAAGACATGTTTTTATCCCGGCTAATCGAAGTGTTGCCACAGGAAAGCAAGTAAACTTTATCTCTGGGATGGCCCAATATTTTAAAATTAAACTTGCACTGTTAGATTGTCTTCCATTTTACGGAACATCATAATTTTTGTTCGGAACAGTCAAAAGGCTCCTGCAGGGAGGGAAGGACATTGTTTCTCCGGAATAACTTATTCTATTAAGATGAAACTTTCACCGTTAGATTAGGCGTATTCAATATCGTAATACCTGATTATAGTTACGAAAGTAACTTTTGATCTCGGAAAGTTGAAAGACCCCTTTGTTTTTCCTTAAATGGGGAGTGTTGAGTATCGCAGGTACTTCGGAAAGTACGTCAGGGCGAAGCCGCTGGCAAAAGCTAGGCGTAAACAAAAATCATTGCTTTTTTCAAATAAAGTAGAAAACGAAAGTAGATCTCCAATCACATGACACAATGTATGAACAGAGAGGTCTTGTTATGTTGTTAGTTGAATTTTCATACGGAACCCAGTTAGTGCGAGCGCCACTTGCTCTTGTTGCTTTTGGCTGAAAAACAGCGTTGTGAGTACTTGTGTGAGTATATTTGAATATATCTCGTCTGCCAAGGGTTGTCTGGAAGAGATCGCTTTTAGCGACAAGACCGCCTTTGTACACTTAAGTCTGATAAAACCATTTTGTGATTATTTCTTGTGTGCAAAAAAGAATTTATACATACATACTCGTACATACTCTGCGACCCACAACATTTATGTTGAGCCTGGACCACTTAATGGCACCACTGACACTGTTTAATTTTTTTCATTTATTTAGTAATAATAATATTTATAAGTTTCATTCATTTGTTTGTGTAATGTTATAATGTATTGTGCTTTATCAGTGAAATAAAGTTTTTTATCTATCTGTCTAGCTATCTCTTGAACAATTTTTAAAGATATAAATTAGTATCTAGTAACTAATTTCGGAAACAATGTGCTGTTAACGTGAAAAAAGTTGTCATCGGATCTTCTTAAATAGTAAATGCCACGAAAAAATCGCTACAAAAATGTTGTTTTGGCCATGCGACACACCCTAATAATGTCTGCTTAAGGGCGGCCCTAACACGAAGTACACATTTACGCTCCGTAAAATGCGGAAAGCTTTTTTCATGTTTAGTGTCACAAAATCTGTTATTAGGTTGAATTGTGTTGGAAACAGCCGCGCCAGGTCGGGGAGTCGGCGACAGGAACCCAAGTGGTTGAGGAGAGGGGCGTCGCACTCCGCACTCTAGTATGCTTTAAGCAATTGTCGTTCCTTAACGATTAGATAATGACGTTTTAACAGCTATCTATTTAAATCTTAAATTAATGAAAGTTAACTATAGTTATCTGCTTCTAAAATAATCCCAATTAAAACCGGCCAACTGCGAGTTGGACTCGCGGTACGAGGGTTCCGTACCGCCGCACCTCTCCACACAACTATGACAGTGATACCTGTTTATCACATCAGCTCATATATACGTCCCCATCGAGGGGCTCGAGCCTTCCCTGAATTAGGGCGATCGGGCCTTAGTCGACCACGCGGGCCCAGTGCGGGTTGGTCGACTTCACACAAAACCTGCGAGTTTCTTTGCAGGCGTTTGCAGGTTTCCTCACCATGTTTACCTTCACCGTTATAGCAATCGGTAAGTATATGATATGTACGTAAGTTTTGAAAAACTCATTGGTACATTGGCCGTCCAGATTTGAACCCGGTACCTGTTTATATTACATACAAACAAAAGACATCAACGCGAGCTACAGAAAAATGTTTTATTCCTTCCCGTCCTTCAGTCCCGTTCGTCACCCTTTGGGTGTACTGAACCCTAAAACGCTAGTGAGATTTTCTCTTTCCACTGTCTTATCGTGTTGCACAATTAAACGTGCTATCCACCAGGGTCCAGGGTCAAGGGTCCAGGGTCCAGGGTACTGACGGCCGCGGCGGTTGCCCGGTGTAACACTTAGCGTTAGAGGTCACGTGTAGGACATTCAGGTTTACACCTGCGGACATGACCTTCATACACATACACAAGGACGTGTTGGTTTCCTCGCGATGTTTTTCTTCATCGTAAAGTAATCGTGACCGATGACCTGGTGGAGGTCGCGGGAAGCCACTGAATGCGGGCAGCGCAGAACCGGTCGTCGTGGAAATTCTTGGGGGAGGCATTTGTCCAGCAGTTGACGTCTTGACGTGTCGACGATGATGAAATCAATCGTAAGGAAATGCACGTAAGTTTCAGAGAACTCGTTAGTTTATTGGGAGTCCTCGGATTCCAAACCGGAACCTTTTGTCAGTAGAACAGAGTCGTTACTGCTGGTTGAGCTGCCGACGCATTAAACGCGACACTAGTAAGACAATTGACACATACAGGACTCAATATTTTAAATTATATTACTTTATAAAATAAGACTCTAAACATTTTATCAAACAGTCACAATGATTTATAAATAGACGTTAAGTTTAAATAAAAAATAATGACAGCATAAATTTACAGTTTCAAAACTATCGTGACCATTAAAATGCCAATTAAAAGCCCATGAATCTAACGACACCTTGCACTCCATTATCTATCGAGCCGTTTAGGCTACACAGCGTACCAAAGAAATAAATAACCTCTTTTTTGGCTAGTCGCGTAAAAATATATCCTGTGTCACTCACGGGATCAAGACAAATCTAGCAACACCTCGCATTCCAAAATTCATTTAGCCGTTTAGGCTGCAGGGCGTGCAATAGAAATAAACATACATACATGCACTCAAAAACACAACTCTCTTTCTGGCGCAGGTAAAAAAGGAGCACCAATGCTTTTGTTCTAAAATCTACTCAACAAACCAAACAACTTCTGTTCTGCGACTTTGCTGTAATCGCAAAATAAAATTCTACAAATCAGTTTCTGTTTGACAAATTTTGTATGGTGATAATTTTTTATTTATTTTGAGAATTGTTTAAGTGTTGAGTTGTTCAGTTTGATAAGTAAGTATTGGCCTTTTTTTTCTTTTTACTCACAATTGGTAAACCCTTGACAACATATCACCTGGTGGTAAGTGACGATGTTGCCGAAGATGGAAGTGGGCTTACCAAGATTCCCCAACGCAATGGGGAACTGGCTATCTTATCTTCATGCCGGAACACACCAATGATAACAACATTGATATTTAGCGGCAAGACTTAGATAAGATGGTGGTAGCTGGCCAGGCGGGCTTAGAAAATGCCCTACCACCGACCAAACCGAGTCTTACAATTGACCCCGCCGGGAATCGAACCCGCGACCTCATGTGTACAGCCAGTGAACTTTGCCTCTGAGCTACGGAGGCGGCCTTTTTTATACGCCACCGTTAAGACAGACGAGGCGGTAAGGATTGAGCCGCGCACGTCGTGTCCGAACTACGAGTACTCGACTCGCTCCCTTAATGCGAGGTTCGCGTGAGCGGCAACTACGGAAATGGACATTTTGTATTCCCGTCGGGGACTAACAACAAGACATTTTAAGTGTCCTTCCGGCTTTCATTAATAAAATAACAAGTGAATTATTCAGATTTTGAATCAAAGGTAGGTTCGTACTTCGTGCGGACCTAACCCTTTGACTCGTCAATAAATAATCCACACTATACTCGCTTAAAACTCAGGATTGTACCGGACCAAGAAGCTCCTTCATATTGTGCTGTCGAATGGGAATAATGTGGAAGGTCCGATCTGCCCCGGTGTGCAGTAAGCAGGAATGTTTATTAAATATTGACCTGCTAATGTACGAGTAGGCTCCTAAAAACAACCTTGGCTCAAACATTCATTAGTGAAAAAATACATTTAACATCTACACACGAAATTCCAAAATTAATACTATACAGTCATGCATAATGGTCGAGCTTAAGGCCTTAAGATGGGTCTAATGACAATATTCAACTCAAATTATTTAAAGACTGTGTAAAGCTATCACGATGGAAAATATATATAATATACTTAAAGTAATAAAAATCGTTTTAATTGAATACAATTTTTAAAATATTACCACTTTTGATGTAAAGAAATGTACTGTAAACCCTGTTATTGACATTAATTACAAAATTTATCGAAAACAAACAGTAAATATTGAATGAAACCAACACACAAATATCGGTGACTTCAAGACTTTTCATTTTAATTGAACAAATTTTTATAAACTTATTTGAAACTGATGAAGAGTAATAAAAACACGTAAAAAAGGAGAATTGGGCGTTCGGTATCAACGTTACAGCCGCGTTGAAGCCCGCATTGATTTGAACTTAAAATGAATATACTTACGTTCGATATTATTAAAGCACGTATCAACCTGCTCGGGACAGAGCAAGATAGCTAAACCACCAATATAACGTAAAGACGGCCAAGTGCGAGTGAGACTCGTGCACCGAGGGCTCCGTACCACCGCACCTCGCCACACGAGTACGACAGTTATACCTATTTATTTCAAACAAACACATCGACGAGAGCACCAGAAAAACGTTTTTATTTTAATTTATTAGTTTGGACTTCTAAGCGCGAACGCCGCCGCCGCTCACAATTGCCCAGTTTTATTATTTTTGTTTTACTTTCGTTACACTAAGTGTTCATGTTTGTATGCATTACCGTTTGTACAACAGATCAAAAATAAAAAATCTTTTAATAACACGTTTATAGTGAGGTGTTTCTATTACCTTTTACTTTTAAGTTTCTTTATTATACGTTATTTGTTAGTAAAACGTCCTTTATGTGTTATTAAAGTGTTTATTTCAATTCGTATCGGTATAACATATTGCGGTTCAAAAGATACAGCCTTTCAAAAATCAGACAGACAGACGACGTAGACTTAGTAACAGAGAGAGAGAGAGAGTGAGAGTAAAAGGATTCCGTAACCTGGTAAGGAACGCTAAAAAATAGATACTACTCGTATCTAAGTGAAAAGTATTTTGTTTCTTTAATAATGTACATCATCATATAAAATAGTATATCTAAAATAAAATCAAAATATAACTTGCAATTATTCAGGCGTGTGATGATCAGTGATTTTTATTTACTCATACTAATAACTTCGCCTAATGTCGTATAAACTATAGTTAGGTACAATTTATGGGGTCGTGTGAGCAATAATGCGGTTTTATGGATGTAATCGCCGCCGCGGTGACCGCGCGCGTCAGGCACGCGCCCCCGCCGCCCGCGCACCCACCGTCTCGGCTGTCGCTAGAGAGACGCCCGGGCCCGGCCTACCCAGGGCCCAGGGGGAGTCGTTCTAGGGCTATTTTAGCACTTGAAAAGCAGAAAAGCTTGACAGATAAATGCAATTCAATATAATTTTATAGTGAATATCTCAAATAAATACTCTATACTCAATGTATAGTCACACCCTGGACACTTCATACAACGGGCCACAAATGACATTTCAAAAAAGGAATCACGGAACAAAAAAATGGCGACTAAATCCTATACGTTTGACAACCAAATTGTAATCAATCTGGGTGACGAGGGGGTGAGGTCGCAATCTAGAGAGCGGCAGGGAGTGCCCATCCATACTGTATGTTAGTACTAATATTATATACTTTGATATAGTATGCATCAAATTATGTTGAAATTTAAATGTGTACTTTGCGTCGTCGCGGTGCAAACATCTCACATTTAATACCGGTTCAAAAAGAGTGCGACATTTCCATTCGCAAGTTGACCACGACCGCTGTAGGCATGAAAATGTACCTACGCCAAAGTATTATATTATATTAGTACTGACGCCTACGTGGCGCGGCCCCCTGAATGGGGCAAATTCAGTAGTCAAAAGAGATAAGACTTACGCGCGCGATAGAAAGAGGCAAGTTGTAGGTAATAATTAGCGCTGTGCGACCTGAATTTGCACTTTATTGTGTCGGAGCAACAAATGATTTTACGGAGTTAACCTTCTTTTACGTAGCATATAGTTTTTATTCTTTGGCACGACATAATGCAAGTAACTAGTATCTCATCTGTGATAATGCACCCAAATCTGTGACGCAGCACACGTGTTCGCCGCCGCGCCGCGCGCCGCTCCGTGACCACCGACTCACCGACTCACCGACTCACCGACTCACCGACTCACCGACCAAACAAACGTGAAATTAAGTAAAGAAATATTCATATTCACATTTATTCCGTAATAATCATACATTGTCAAAATTTTAATTTATACATTGTCAAAATTAAACGCAATTTATAACAAAAATATTTAAAAAATATACGTACAACACAGTACTTAATGTCTTAATTCTAAAAAATCACTGACTGAGTAGAAGGCCTTTTGGATCAACCAGCATTTCAGTTTATTTATAAAACTATGATACCCTTCAGTTTCCCTAATGTCCGCCGGTATCATATTATAGATACGTGGCCCCATTGCAAGCAGAGAGTTATCAGACTTTTTTAGGCGATACGTTGTAGTTTGCAGCTTCTTTTGTCTCCATGCGGTTTTTCGCTTTCCAGCCCAGTTGAAGACCGGAAAGCTACTGAAGTTCTGCCGCACATACTTGGATACTTCCAGTATATATATGGATGGAAGTGTGAGTATGCCAAGGTCAATGAATAGTTGCTGCGCCGGTGCGTCCCACGGAACACGAGCAATTTTACGTACAATCTTTTTTTGGATTATAAAGGGTCTGTCCCGGTCAGCAGCAAGGCCCCACAAATCTACCCCATACACCAAGTGTGAGTGGAAGTATGCGTAATAGGCTTTCAGCAGATCACCAGTACTTAGAGTCGGAACTAGGCGGGAGACGGCGTAGTAGCCCGAGTTTAGTTTGGAGCACAAAGAGTCGATATGTTCGCGCCATTGGAGGCCATCATCGATGGTAAAGCCTACATATTTCGTCATTCCAGTAACCGGGATGGAGACATTTCCGACGTGGACAGCAAGTGGTGCCGTTGGAGCAGATGCATGCTTTGTTGTGAACTCCAGTAAGTTTGTCTTGTCAACGTTCAGTTGCATGCCGTTAGCGGTAAACCAAATGGATAATTTTGCGACTACAAGTGTGACCCGATCGCAAAGATCCTTTCTCGAATCCGCACTAACAATAGCACAGATGTCATCGGCATACATGATAAATTCCGTGTGATCAGATTGATACGGAAGGTCATTCATGAGCAGAATGAATATGCTATTGCCAACATTAGATCCTTGCGGGACCGATCTATCTCCCACTAAACCAGACTCCGAAGAATCGCGGTTAATCATCGTAACCTGAGCTCTCTCAGCAAGGAACGATGAAAACAAGTCCAGAGGGACCCCCCGAACCCCATAGTGCTGTAGTTTAGCCTCGATCAGTCGGTGATCTACCAGGTCGAAAGCGCGTGACAAATCGAAGAATACAGCAGCAACGTTCTTCTTATTGTCCAACAAATGTAGCACATTTCTTGACAGCAAACGAGCCGCACCCACTGTTGACCGGCCCTTCTGATAGGCATGTTGCTGCGGGCATAAAGAGCCATTACTGTCTAAGAACCACCTAAGCCTGTCACAAAGACCGGTCTCAAATATTTTAGACAGAGCAGGAACTAGAGATATGGGCCGATAATTTTTCTTCTCCTTTCTAGAACCCTTACCCTTGTAGATAGGAGTCACTTTTATTTGCTTGAGAGACTTGGGATAGTGTCCTACAGATGCGGATGTGTTAAACAATTCACAGATTACCGCTATAAAATTTAGGGGCAAGTCATGCATTATGTTAGTAGGTAAGTCATAAATATCTTTCGTACCCTTAGGGCTGATTCTTTTTAAGATGTTAACTATTTCTTGCGTACTGAAAGGGGCAAAGAACATTGATTCGTTTACTCTAGGGATATTACACGCCAGCAGGTTCATTGCCAGCGGCATATTGGGTCTGAGAGGAGTGTCACGTACTACGGATAGGTAGAAGTCATTAAGAGACTGGGCCAGCTGGGTCCCGCTGTTGGCCTGCGTACCACAAACGGCATGACGGAGTACGGCATAGGGGTCTCCATTATCACCTGATTTGTTCGTTTCAGATTTAATGAGCATCCACAAAGCACGAGCTGAGTTCGATTTAGACGACATCGCATTATTCAGATAGGATTTCCTGCTACTTGCAATGAGACCGTTGAATTTACATTTGTACTTGAGGCTGAAATCCCGTAATTGTAGGTTCTCAGGGTAAAACCGAGATAACATGGTTAGGAGTAGCAGAATACTTTTGCTCTCATTTATATCCGCATTACACCAATTACTGTTCCGTGCACGTATTTGGACTTTTTTTATAGGACAACAAGCATTAAACTTCGACACAAACAAACCTAAACACTTATCGAATTGTGAATAATAATAATCGCAGTCACTTTTAAATAAAAGGGATGACCAGTCGTATTCCGCAATAGTATCAATAAATAAACTAATATTACGTTTAGTTATTAGTCTTTTTAAAATGTGTTTAGTAACATTTTTATTGGTAGGTATAGATACCTCTATACAAACACCACTGTGGTCACTAATATTATATTCACACGCATAGCATTTTAACCTGTCCTGCGAGATATCTGAGTAACAGTGGTCTAGACATGTCCTGGACTCACCATTAATTCTAGTAGGAAATTTGACAAAACATTGCAAATTAAACAAATCCAAAAGGCCAAGTAGCTCCCGCTTTTGTTTTGATCCAACTAGTAGGTCAATGTTAACATCGCCCGTAATTAATATTTGCGCATTTTCATTCATTATACTATCCAGCAACAATTCCAATTGTTTAATAAAAATGTCAAAGTTTCCCACTGTATTAGACCTATACACACATATTACGATAATGTTATATTCAATTAATTGTACGGCCGCTATTTCAATATGCATTTCAATAGAAAAGCCGCACAAATCGTTTCTTTCTAGCACAGTGCAATTGTTACGAGCGTAAATACACACGCCCCCATGTTGACGAGTCGGTCGACAGAAATGTGATACTAAATTAAAGTTCATTATACTAGTGACGGTCAATTCAGCTGCTGTTAACCAATGTTCCGTCATCAGAATTATATCAACCGAACTTACGTGTGATTCCACGATACATTCAATCCTGGGTACTTTATTCCGTAAACAACATACATTTTGTAGTAAAAAACATAGCTGCTTATTCTGAAGTGGTAGAAATGTTGTCGGGGAACGAGCTGTTGGTTTATGCGCTGCGTTTGGGCGCAGAGGCGTCGATGGTGGTGGGGGCGAGCAACACGTCACTGAGGTCTCCCCGCTGCTGGCGGGGACGGGCAAGAAACCAGTCGCTGTACCGTACGCCTTGTGGCCATACCGTTGGCGAGTTAAAGTCATTGTACAAGCTCTCTGGTACACCAATTATAAATGAAGCATGCCGATCAGTTTTTAGGATTCGTTTTTCAACGAAATAGTCATTGGAGTCCTTCGTTTTCTGCAGGAACGCCTTAACTTGCTCCACAGTCGTTTCCGGTCTAAAGGACCAAGCCTGGATATATTTAAGCCTCTCTATTGACTGGAGTTGATCGTTATCCTTACTTGACCCCACCAGTACTTGCCGTGATTTTTTTATTCTATTTTTGGACTGAGCGATTTTCCATTCATCGCCATTAAAGTCAGTGTCATTTTCAATACATTTAGATTCATTTGACCCTAGCGAAGGCTTAGTTACGTAATTTTTTTCTTTATTTGCCCCATTAGCAGTAGCGGATTTAGTGGCCACACATTTGCTCACTGTCGTCGTCACAGGTGTCTTAGGCGTGCCATTTGTTCGCTCGGATCTTTTGGTGCTCGACCCGTTAGCGATTGCCGCTGCAGCGTTTAGACGCGCTTTTCTAGCAGGTCGTTGTAGCACAGCCGATTCAGCGGGTTTTTGCTGCTGGAGTGCAACTTCCGTGCGGGTAGAATAGAAAAAAGTCAACTCACTTTTCATCTGCTTGATCAGACTGTTCTGATTTACAATTAATGTGTTTTGGTCACTTATCTTCACTTCTAAGACACTTATTCTATTCACCAGGGTACTAAGTGACTCAGACAGCCCACGTACAGTATTTTCAAGTGATTTATTTGCCATTTTATTCATTAAACACCACAAGAACAGCGGAGTACGGTGAGAGCGATGTTCATCACCCGCGGGAGGGGTGACAGCAATACGGGGGTATGGACAAGTTTCAGTGATTATTATTTAACTAGCAATTTTATCCGCGGCTTTGTCCGCATTGATACAGTTTTGTGACTGTCTTTGAGTCAATATTAGTTATAAAAGAAACCCTTATTATTTAACTAGCGATTTTATCCGCGGCTTTGTCCGCATTGATACAGTTTTGTGACTGTCT
Source organism: Coleophora flavipennella (assembly GCA_947284805.1). Classification (NCBI taxonomy): domain Eukaryota; kingdom Metazoa; phylum Arthropoda; class Insecta; order Lepidoptera; family Coleophoridae; genus Coleophora; species Coleophora flavipennella. The sequence goes on along the minus strand of OX369264.1, from coordinate 18,772,126 downwards.
TTGAGTCAATATTAGTTATAAAAGAAACCCTTATTATTTAACTAGCGATTTTATCCGCGGCTTTGTCCGCATTGATATAGTTTTGTGACTGTCTTTGAGTCAATATTAGTTATAAAAGAAACCCTTATTATTTAACTAGCGATTTTATCCGCGGCTTTGTCCGCATTGATACAGTTTTGTGACTGTCTTTGAGTCAATATTAGTTATAAAAGAAACCCTTATTATTTAACTAGCGATTTTATCCGCGGCTTTGTCCGCATTGATACAGTTTTGTGACTGTCTTTGAGTCAATATTAGTTATAAAAGAAACCCTTATTATTTAACTAGCGATTTTATCCGCGGCTTTGTCCGCATTGATACAATTTTGTGACTGTCTTTGAGTCAATATTAGTTATAAAAGAAACCCTTATTATTTAACTAGCGATTTTATCCGCGGCTTTGTCCGCATTGATACAGTTTTGTGACTGTCTTTGAGTCAATATTAGTTATAAAAGAAACCCTTGTGCGAATTTCATTATTCCCACCCACCGTTTTGGGCTGAACGTTGTCAGTCAGCTAGGTCATAGATTTTTATCAACCAGTTTTATTAGTAATAATTGGCTTGAAAATGCATTTTTTTATATAAACATCCACTAAACTATCTTTAAGTTTCAATTAACCTCAAATATAAAGAATGTATTATTATCAATTTACCATTGTTAATAATACATTCTTTACCCTACGTAGGTAGGTCGAGAAAGCAAAAAGGACAGTAACACAAAACAAAATACATGGTTACATATGATACCTGATGAGGTCATGGCAAACAAATTTCACTTTACGCGATTTATGGCTCATTCAAAATATCCCGCGGAGTAATCTCACTTTACTAGCAATGTCGTTCTTCCTTATAGACAGATGTGTTGCATGAGTTTCACGCACACATATAATACAATAGCTTTTTTCCGCGGCTTCGCCCGCGTGGACATCGTTGACATGACTGTCTTTAAGGGTGATTAGTAAATTATGTCGTTTCCCACTACTCAACCATCTCTGTGCAAAAAATCACAACAATCGAGTATTTTTTTTAGTTCCCTCAGGAACTGCATCAGATTATGCTATTGTCCTGAAATAAAAAGTAGCTATGTCCTTCCCCGTGACACAGGCTACCTGCATGCCGAATTTCATAAAGATTGGTCAAGGCGTTGAAGCGTGAAAAGGTAACAAACAAACAAACACATTTTCACATTTATAATATTAGTAAGGATTGAGCCTGTTAAACCTCAGTGGTTGTCTTGCTAACCACGATAACATTGTTTTTCTTGCTCTTTTATACCTGAGCTTAGAGACAAGAGAAGCGGCTAAACCTTACTCAGGATATCCGATCATGCGGATAACACGCGCTTTATACGTTTTATTGCGCCGGGTATTTCCCGATACGTCACCAACTGCTTCAAAATTAATATCTTCTAAACGATCCGCAAAAGGAAAGTTCCACTGGAATGCACTCAGACGGCGGCGCGGCGCGGCGCGGCGTTAATAGCTTTCCTTGAGTGACGGCTGATCGGCTGTACGACGTTCTTTACGGAATCCGCTTTTACTGGAGAAACGGATGGAGTTTTAGGAGATAGCTATTCGTGGCTCTACTAGGCTACAGTAACAAATGTATCCTTTACTAGCTGGTGCGCGGTGCGCGGTGCGCGGTGCGCGAGCCGCAAGCGAATCGCGGGAATATACGAACCTTACTCGTTTATTGCTCTTTCTTATAGTGTTAACCGTTTCAAAATGCGTTTTTTTTATTCACAATTGGTAAGCTCTTGGCATTATCTCACCTAATGGTAAGTGACGATGATGCTGAAGATGGAAGCGGGCTTACCAAGATTCCCCAACGCAATGGTGATCTGGCTATCTTATCTTCGAGCCGGAACACATCAACGCTGTTAACACAGATTTTTGCCGGCAAAACTTAAATAAGATGGTGGTAGCTAGCCAGGCGGGCTATGAAAATACCCTACCACCAACCAAACCGAGTCTTACAAAGTTGTCTCCGCCGGGAATCGAACCCGCGACCTCCTGGTGTGAAGCAAATAGACTTACCATTACGCTACGGAGGCGTTTAAAAACTCCGTCTCGTGGTTTAGAAGGACGTTAACGGATAAACAGACAAACGCTGAGGGCGACTTCTTTTTATACTATAGAGATTATAAGAAATCAAGGTTGCATATTTCAATGACGAGGAGCCTTCGACCATACATAAGAAAGATTAAAAGTACGTGTCGAATCTAAAGTGAATACCTCTGCTGACACAAAGTGGCAACGCGTGCGCAATATGGGTCGTGGGCACTCGTGGGCAATATGGTCAGCATTTCATTTGTTTTGAGTTTTTTTTTAGGATTCTGTAGTCCATGACGACTATTTATAATCATTATTACTATTATAAGATCGTTCTGTCCGTCCGTCCATCCGTCACAGCTCCATAATTTAGTTAAGCGACATCTCATGTCAAGAGACCGAACTATAGAGAAAACTTAAAAACTAATTATTAAGCTATTGCATAGCTTTTATCGCGGGCTTTGAGCGCGGCGACCGAATCAAGAAATTCCGTAACGAAAATAAAACCTAACACCCCACGCTCGGCCGAGTTCTAAAAACTTACAGTGCCATCTATTAGCGATTTGCGGTACTAAAAGGACTTGGTAAATTTTACTGGTGTAATTTTCTTAGTGTTAATTTATTACATAAGCATCCCGCGCCCCAAGGACTATATTATGGTACTGGTAAATACTGCATAAACAAAAAATAAATAAATAATTATAATAAGAATGAGAGACATCAATTTTACATAGAATTAACTTTAACTGACGTTTGACGAGTGCCGCTGCCAAATCCATATATTTATTTAAAACGTTAAAGATTTTTAGTATTGATATAAGTAGTCACAATAAGGTGTTGTTAGGTTAGCTAATTACTTAATAACTTAAGACAGGAGGACCCTTAAGTAGGGACTGAATAAATTAACCGAATTGGTATTACATAGATCTCCCAACTTTTTACGGTAGAAGAACTGAGTTGCGAGACTTGGTTTTTTTACCAGTTATGTTTTTGATGGCATATCATTTCTTTTTGTAGATAGTCCTACTGTTTTCCTTTCCGGTACTTTCTGCTACTTGAATACCAATAACGGATTTTCTAAAAGCCATCTCTCTGTCTTATAAGCTTTTTTTAAGGTTAACCACTCCGGGAGTGCCGACAGAAGTGAAAACCAACCACCTTGTACACCAAATGTTTTTTTAAATTCTGTCATAATCGTATCGTTTCGCATCGTGTTGTGGCTCGTGTCACATCATGTCGCGTCGTGTCGCATCGAAACGCATCGTATCGCAAAGTTTCGCGTCGTATCGCGTCTTGTCGCGTGGTGTTGCATCGTGTCGCGTCGTATCGCGTCGTGTCGTGTCGTATCATATCGTATCGTATCGGTTATGATTATTAGTGTTCTTTTTTTCATAACAATTTCGGGTAATTTAGTCTACTTATACTTCGCGTGATTTTGGTACAACTTCATATCAAATAAGACGTGTCCTATTCTGGCCTTTTCATTCCGTTGATCATTTTACATGGAATCCTATACATTTATATGGGATTACAAAGTTATTTATGCAGTTAGTGTATATAAGAAAACAGGACCGAAATTGCAAAATACATATTTGAGTTTTTCCTTGATTTATACACTAAACACTAATTTTATTCTAAATTTGAAGCTTCTATGTCTGCAAGAAGTGCCTTAGAGTTTTGATGATTAGTCAGTCAGTGAGTGAGTGAGTGACAAAATTAAGAAACTTTGACTAGTTATAATTCTTAAACTACTGGTTCAAATTAAATTTGAAATATACTGATTTTATACAATGCCTGCTTAGTTACTGAAAATTCAGGCTTCTAGTTTTATCCACAACGAAGTTATAGGGGGTCGAAAATGGCCCGAATGGCTTCGAGAAATGGATGGTACGACCGTGCCGCTTTTTGCTCGACTTGGCGGGGGCTCTGCCGTGCCCCCAGATTAAAATATTTGAAATCACTAGTAAAAATTGTATGAAAAAATTAAAGACCACTTTTATATTTATGAAATAATCAAAATCTTAGTCTTGTGGCGCCATCTATTGAGGAATGACAAAACTAAAGACCTCCACATTTGCTCATACAAAAGTAAAATGTTCTAAGTGTTAATACCCTGACTGACCTGGAGCACGGTCATTACCTGGATGGGTGTATAACTATTAGTACCATTTTTGTCGACCGTTTCTGTGCTTAGCAAGGCACGTATAGCCGTTGGTGCCGGTTGCTATCACTAGATGGCAGTCGTTATGGCTTGAAAATTTTCTGACAATGAGGTTCGCCACTAGCTCTACGACGACCTCTGACAACCCGGACGTGCACCCTCTCCCCCCCCCCCATCGCCCCCCGCCCCGTATGTGGACTATGGCCTAACCCTCGCGAGTTCGGGATGGGAACCCTGCCTCAGCAGTCAAGTGGGTAAGTATGAGGTCATAGTAGGAACTTTAATTGAAAAGAACATACATTTAAAATATATATATACAGGCGAACTTAGTACCTCCTCCTTTTTGAAGTCGGTAATGATTTTGTGTATCATGTGATAAACAGTTTTAAAGCTATTTATTAATAAACACGGAATCCTACACAACGAGCGATTCAAGTAAGATGTCACGATATATTACAAAATATTTATCTCACATAATAAATGAGGGTTGTAAAATCAAAGCGACCTCGGTCCATATTTGGTGGTTGTTAATCTGCGAATGTCAAGTTTTTCTTTATGTCTATGGCTACATGTCAGCAAAAAAAAATAAGTGTCATTACGCTTCAGTCTCGAGTAAACCTATTTTCTAAAACGACTTTAGCAGCAAACACGCCTCATTCCAATACAAACTGTATTCATGTTAAAACAAAAAGATGGATTCTCGATTTTCAGTGACATGAATGAGGTCACTTTGCTTCTTTACCCCTCAAATGTCCTATTAGCTATGTACAGAAATATGTATTTATATGTAGAACAATCTAGTTGAATCTTACCTGCAACGCAAAATATTGCAGCCAGAGATTTGTTACCATAGATGGGTTATGCACTAACAAACAACATTTGAAAATCGAACCCATTTACACACACAATTTAATAGGTTGTTCGCTTCCATTACACCGAATGCTACTAAGAAAAGAGATGCCAATTGGCATCTTTTTTTTGCTTCACTTTTTGGACGCATGTAACCTATCTACCTCCCCATTTATATAGCATATCTCTGATTGCAGCTTACTTTATAAAATTAAGTGAGCTTCGTGATAAAAATATAAAGTTTTACAAAAACCTCGCGCCGTACGCGCCGTATGCGCCGCAGGCGGGCGGCGAACGGATTATGCATTTCATGATTCTAGTTCTAGTTATATCTTCTTGCTGCAACTTTCCTACGTTTTTACTTTGTAACTCGCTCTCTGCTTGTTTGGAGTTGGGAAAAGTAATAATTTTCATCTTTGTACAGGTACTATTCACAATCTCCTACTGATTCAAGTAAAACTATTAAAGTAATCCCATGGGTTTTACCTATAAAACTTTTAGGAATGCTGATACGACATTGCTAGTAAAATGATAATCCTTACTTAATATTATAAATGTGAAAATGTGTTTGTTTGTTTGTTTGTTTGTACCTTTTCACGCTTCAACGCCTTGACCAATCTTTATGAAATTTGGCATGCAGGTAGCCTATGTCACGGGGAAGGACATATGCTACTTTTTATCCCGGGAAATAGCATAATTTGATGCTGAGGGAACTAAAAATACACTCGATTGCTTTTTTTGCACAGAGATGGTTGAGTAGGTGAAAAACGACATAATTTACTAATCACCCTTAAAGACAGTCATAAAAACGATGTCCACGCGGGCGAAGCCGCGGGAAATAACTAGTAATGAGAATATTTGCTGTGGAGGACACTGAAATTGTGAGGGTACGTCACTGAGAATCGATATGGGCGAGTGATATCGACCGCCGCCTTGCCTACAAGCTACAAGTCTGGAGGGCATTTAATTTTAAGCGTAGCGTAAGCAGGCCTCGGTGAATGGGTAACCTGGTGAAGGTCGTGGGAAACCGCTGAATGCGGGCAGCGCAGGGTCGATCGTCATGAAAATCCTTGATTTTGTCTGATATGAGAATGATGATGATTTTTTTAACAAGATACCCTCAAAACTGCGAATTTATGAAACTATGCAATTGCGTGCTTTTTGAAGGTTTATTTACTCTTTTTTTTTAAACAGACATATTATGTGGAGAAAGACCTCCTCCAAGGATTTCCACAAAGATCAGACCTGCGCTGCCCGCATCCAGCGAATTCCCGCGACCTTTACCGGGTCATCGGCCATTGTCTACCAGTGGACGTGTTTCGGCTGATAAGGTGATGATGATGACATATTAGGTACATATTTTAAGTAAGTTTCAATTCATTCTAGAAAACTTACCGAGTCTTCGCTCATTGACCTAAAGGTGGAGTATTAAGTGCAAATAAATCAAGTTGCCGAAGTACTTGTAACGCGTAATTAAAGAGAAACTAAAGTTAAACTGTAATGCTTTCGCAAGCAAATAATGGGTAGCAAGTTCCGATGTAAGTGCTTAGGAGGCCAGTTTGGAGACTACTTTGCAAGTACACTCCCGACATTAGTAAGGGAGAATATTCTGGGGGACTTGTGGGAGCGACAACAGTATACTCCAAGTGTCTGGCTGCGGCTACCCACTAACCTGTTCGCCTGTCTAAGATCCATTATGTCATAAAAATCTCCTTTACGTGGTTTAGGGTGGTATAAAATGATAAGAATTGAAGGTTAATATTTTTTTTTATTTACAACCCTTGACAACATCTCACCTGGTGGTAAGTGAAGATGTTGCCGAAGATAAAAGCGGGCTTACCAAGATTCCCCAACGCAATGAGGAACTGGCTATCTTATCTTCATGCCGGAACACACCAATGATATCAACATTGATATTTGGCGGCAAGTCTTAGATAAGATGGTGGTAGCTAGCCAGGCGGGCTTAGAAAATGCCCTACCACCAACCAAACCGAGTCTTACAATTGACCTCGCCGGGAATCGAACCCGCGACCTCCTGTGTAAAGCCAGTGAACTTTGCCTCTGAGCTACGGAGGTTTATTAACACTATTTTAAAAACGAGATCACTTTAAAAGCTTTTATTTAACTTACAATGTATGTTTGTTTAGTTCAAATCTTGCGAGCGATTTTAGAGTGACTTTCAGGGATTTGATTAATCTGAAGTTTGGAATGAAGCCGTGTTCCCGTATTCCCGTATTCCCGGTGACAATAGACCCTTTTGGTATTTTGAAGTTGATCTGATGTTGAACTTTAGACGTGTAATCTAGTTCCCAGGATCGTATATTATTTACAATAGAATCGTATGAAACATGTAACACAGTCTTTTTATTTGAATTTGAAGCCCTGTATTTTTCTATATTCATTTGAGCATTTGGCTTTTTTAATATAAAACTCTTTTCAAATGTGTACCAAAAAGTTTTTAGGTTTTGCGAAAATTATTACATTTATCGGAATCTAAACCTGCGCAAGTTACTTTTTTATATCTTTATTAAAATAGTTATTAATCACTGTTTATTTCAAACAATATCCATAATTATTTGAACTCTTTTTTTATTCACAATTGGATAGCACTTGGCATCAACTCACCTGATGGTAAGTGACGATGATACCGAATATTTAGGCAGGCTTACCAACATTCCCCAACGCATTAAGAAACTGGCTATATTATCTTCAAGCTTGAATACATTAACATTGATGTTTGGCGGCCAGAGTTAGATAAGAAATAGTAGCTAGCCAGGCGGGATTAGAAAATCTTACAAAGTTAGACTGCGCCAAGAATCGAACCCACATCCTCCCGATGTGAAGCTAATGGACTTAACTATTACGCCACGAAAGCGATTGAAATTTCTGTATTTTTAAGTAAATCTCTAACAACCAATAACCATGTTCTTTTTTATTTCTTTTTGTATTTTTCATAAATGTGTTTATCTCTATCTCATGAAGATCTGTTTTCAGATAACCACTCAAAAGCACTTTGGTTGACTTACGATCATTTCTCTTTTTACCCGACTGCGCCAGAAGGAGGGTTATTTTTTTAAGTGTATGTATTATTTATTTCTTTAGCATGCCCTTTTACATTTATCGGAAACCCTGAACGGCTTGATGGATTTTGGAGTTCGAGGTGTCGTTAGATTTGTCTTGATCCCGAGAGTGACTTAAGATATATTCCCGACTAGCCAAAAAAAAAGTTATTTATTTCTTTGGCAAGCCTTGTAGCTTAAACGGCTTGATGGATTTTGGAGTGCGCTTAGTTAGATTCGTCTTAATCCCGTGAGTGACTAGGATACATTTTGGAGTGCGCTTAGTTAGATTCATCTCAATCCCGTGAGTGACATAGGATACATTTTTACCCAAATGGCCAGAAATATAGATTAAGTTTTTATGCAGTCGGTTTTTTTAATTTTAATTAATTCCTTAAGTTATTTCTTCTCCTACAAAATGGATAAATGCATAACAAAAAGCAATGGAGTTCTACCCACAAGTCGGTCTGACGAAGTTCTCTTGCTCAACTAAATCTTAACTATCTACTTAAGTCAGTGTCAGGGCAACTCGCGAACGAATTGAATAAGCCTCCCCCAGCTTCCTTTTATCTCCTTTCATTACATGAGCTTCACTCTGAAATTCGGTTCCATTACTGAGTAATTCTCTGAATTGATGTGGCATTTTATCAGCTTCGTTTTGAGGAGCTCGTTTTTCATAGTAAGTATATAAATTGATAATGATTAAAATATTTCTGTATCTACTAATATCAAAATTGTACATAACATATATTTTAATAAGTATCTAACCAACACAAATGAAATAATTAATTACATTGACCGGTTGTTAACAAATTATTTCCATATGCATACTCCTGAAAAGGAAAATTTGCATTCAGGGCGAGCGACAGACCACGAAGAATAGCTAAACAGAATCAAATGCAATACGTCAACAACGCGAGCAGCCCCAGAATGCTTCTACCATATGAGACCGCCATAGGAAAGCCATCATCTCGAGCACTAATGCTACGCTGACCGAACTAAGTATTCTGTATTTCATAATTATTCTTAGTTAAATTTACCTTTCTAATGAATTTCTTCGTAAAGTTTCTGTTTTTCTGTCACAACTAGTAATCAATGAAAGCTGTGCCATTTCTTTTGAAAATCCCTACTATCCCTACTTCCCTACTATAATAATATAATATTATAAATGTGAAAGTAACTCTGTCTGTCTGTTACGCTTTCCCGCAAAAACTACTGAACGGATTTGGCTGAAATTTGGTAGGTAGACAGATTAGGACCTGGCTTAAGACATAGGCTACTTTTTACCACGCTCGCGAGCCGCTTGCGGCTCGCGCACTGCGCACCCTCGAAAAGTCATAGAAACGTGGTCCACGCGGGTGAAGCCGCGGGAAACAGCTAGTAATATTATAAATGCGAAAGTAACTCTGTCTGTCTGTTACGCTTTCCCGCAAAAACTACTTAACGGATTTGGCTGAAATTTGGTAGGTAGACAGATTAGGACCCGGATTAAGACATAGGCTACTTTTTACCACGCTCGCGAGCCGCTTGCGGCTCGCGCACTACGCACCCTCGAAAAGTCATAGAAACGTGGTCCACGCGGGTGAAGCCGCGGGAAACAGCTAGTAGATAATAAAGTCGCGCCGCTTACAGCTCGCCATTAGCGTGGGATAGTCGGGTAGTCGCATCACAAATCGCTTATAACGCAGCGTGTCAATGTCGATGGCAAGTCACTTCCTCGAGTTTTTTTTAAATTCAAGATTCAAGGTATTTATACAAAACAGGTGCAACTTACACTCTTTCTGATAGTCATAAAATAATAATAACATAATTTCATTTGTGAAAAATCAAGAAATAAACAATCATTAGTAAATAACGTCACAATTCAATCCTTGAAATAAACCATGATTAGAACATGAAAAAAATATGACACGAAAAGTTATAAATAAAAATCATTGAATGTAATTGATATCTTTGACAAGAGTAGGCCAGTTCACACGGACAGTTATACTCGTTATAACGCGAGTGTCAGCCATCGCTCCCATCAACCATATTAGAGGGAAAGGAACGACCCGGCTCCCGATGCGCCACCATCCGCATGAACATTTAAGCGAGCATGCACCACTCATGTCAATGCTAAGATAAAAATATTAATTAAAAGTAGTACTAGACTTGTCATGTCTTGTCGTTTTCACGTCAATTCTTAGTTTGATCTTAATTTTATTACTATTTATCAGGATTAGTAGTGTTGATAGCAGAAACACTGTCTACCCATACTTTTTTGTCATTTAAATATTCGGATGTCTTATAATAACCTTTTTTACAAAGAGTCTTTTTGACACAATTTTTAAACGGTTTTTATAATAAAATAATCGGGTAATTTGTTATACATGAGTGAGCATTGTCCCACAAAGGACTTATTAATTTTGCTAAGTCTGGTACAAGTAACTTGAAGTTTATTACTGTGCCTGTCACTATTCAGTGAAAAGAGATGCAGATTTTTACGTACATACATTATATTTTCATAAATGTACTGATAGGGGAAAGTCATTATGATAATATCTTTAAACTTATCTCGGAGCGACTCACGAGAGTGCATTCCATAAATCGTGCGAACCGCTCTTTTATGCAGAACAAATATGGTATTTATATCAGCTGCAAAAGTATCCCATAAGACATAATATTATGGAAGTAGCTGAAATATGAAAAATTGAAAGCGAGACTTGACGTGATTTTATAAAATATATGAGCAGGTGTTGATGTTGTTTTTACCTCAACGTTTCGACTATGCTTCGATAGCCGTGGCCGCGAGTAGACTGAAGCCGCGGTGTCATCGCCGGCGGTGCATCGCAGGAACACCTCCATCTACCCTCACTTCATTTTCAAGCGCACGTTCGCCAAAAGAGTCAAAGAACATGTTGAAGCTGTCAAAAACCGTCGGATTAATAAATCTGCAATCGCGGAGCATTTGCTGGATGCTGGACCTTATCACTGGATTGAGCTTCATGACCCAAAAATCCTGTCGACGGGTCGCCGGTACTACCGGCTGAGTATGCAGCTTAAGCCTGCCCGCTAGCATTTCTATATGCGGGCCCTTTTGAAGCCTTGAATCTACAGTTAATCCTAGAAACACGCTTTGATTTACAAATTCTAATGCATTACCAGCTAAGGATACATTGTTGTTTACTTCAATAACATTAGGTAATGTGAATTTAATCCGTTTGGTCTTTTTTGCATTTAAGACTAAGTTATTTATAGTAAACTAATTGTATACTTTTGAAAGAGTGTCGTTTAATGCGTCAGACATATCAGTTTTTCTATCAACCTTTAAAACTAGTGATGTATCATCCGCACAACAACACAATTTTTGACAGTGATTTAAACAGAATGGTAGATCATTAATATAAAGTAAAAAAAGGAAAGGTCCTAAAATAGAACCTTGAGGCACCATCTCAACCCTTCTCGGGTTGATTTAGTACTATTTATTTGTACTTTTTGTGTCCTATTTACTAAATACGATTCTAAAAGAATTAGAGCCTTATTTGCAGAGTTTTATGTTCCGCTATCTTAAGCTTAAATTTAAATCAAGAGATCGTGAATTCGAATCATCTGTTGCGACCCCTCGGTCCGTACTCACTGGTACGGCTAGCGGCCGCGCTATGCCCGCGGCGCCACAGTCGACGGTTCGTTCCTCCGTCGTTATACATTTTATTACCGACTGAATACAGTCGGTACTGTAAAGAATTCTATATGCTAATGACTTAGCTAGCAGTCGCTTTTGTCTAAATGTAGAAATAGTCTATCATTTGTTAATGTAAGTTGTTGCACTGGACGACACGACGACGCAATGGACACCGAGTACAAGCTATAGTTGAGACTTGTTCTAAGTAACTGACTACTCGTTAATGGTTTAAGTTGACAAATTGTGATGTCCGTGTAAGTATTTGTTTTGAAAGTCGAAATTGCTTTTGTCAACTTCTAATAGGATACAATGCCATAAAAATCAAACACGTTAAAATAAACAACTTCCATCGCAGCAACTAAGTACAATATTGCATTATTATTTTTGTTTTTGTTAATTTTCTAAAAAAAAGTTCTAAACCGATTTTGATACAATTTATATGCCGCACCGGAAAACGTAGTGTAGGCAGGCCTCCCACTCGGTAGACCGATGACCTGGTGAAGGTCGCGGGAAGCCGCTGGATGCGGGCAGCGCATAACCGGTCGTCGTGGAAATCCTTGGGGGAAGCCTATGTCCAGCAGTGGACGTCCTTCGGCTGATATGATGATGATGATGATATGCCACCAACTCAAAAGCCTATCGAATAAAAAAAATGTTTATGAAAATCGGTTCACAATAGCAAAGATATCGCGTAAACATACACACAAAAACATACAGTCAAATCGAGAACCTCCTCCTTTTGTAAGTCAGTTGAAAAATAATATTTTTGCCTGATAAGCAGTTATGATGAATTTTTCTTCTACATAAAATATATATTCATGTTTAGGGTCGTTGTGATAGGCAATAAAAAACGGTAATTTAAAAAAAATAAAAAACCCGACTGCGTTTCTGTGTAATTTGGAAATGAAAAACCCTAAAACAAGAAAGTCGTCATACCCGATTGCACTTAACTTAAGAAAAATTGTAGCAGTCGGGACCCATTCTAGAAATAGAGGCATAGTGAATTGAGAGCACATACCTATATTACATTGCAGATTACTCCAATGTACTGACTAGACGGCTGACTTTCTAGAATGGGTCCCGACTGCTAAAATTTTTCTTAAGTTAAGTGCAATCGGGTATGACGACTTTCTTGTTTTAGGGTTTTTCATTTCCAACACAGAAACGCAGTCGGGTTTTTTAGTTTTTTAAATTACCGATTTTTATTTCATTCATTTTTTAGTTTTATTATTGAATGAGTTTGTATAGTAATCTATATACACATGACACACATTAGGGTTACGCAGATTATTAACTTATCAGTTGATAGAATAATATTCTCGTAAACGTTGAAGCTCTATTAAAGAATTCTGATCGTGTGGCCGATTCAAAAGTTTTTTTAGGATCAAGTGTATAGATGACCAGTCCAGCTAATGTTTTAACTCGACTAAGAGGTACATATGCTTGACTTTTAGCAAATATATGTGAGCCGAGGTCCACAAGTGTCAAATCGAGTGTATAGTACCCTGAAGTTTGTGGACAGTTGTAGCCCAACTTAGGAATAAGGGCAACATCCTGCGTTAAATTTTTCCTTGTCCTCGAAGTGCATCAAAATCAATCGTACATGGTTAAATCCGTATATGAACTCCTAAAAGCGTCGGTGGCTCAACCGGTAACGACTCGGTACATCTAACCAGAGGTACCGGGTTCAAATCTGGACGGCCAATGTACCAATGAGTTTTTCAAAAACTTACGTACATACTTACCGATTGCTTTAACGGTGAAGGAAAACATCGTGAGGAAACCTGCACACGCCTGCGAAGAAACTCGAAGATTGTGTGTGAAGTCGACCAACCCGCACTGGGCCCGCGTGGTCGACTAAGGCCTAATCGCCCCGATTCAGGGTAGGCTCGAGCCCCTCGGTGGGGACGTATATGAGCTGTAATGATGATATACCCAGGTGCCAAACATTTGAATTTGGCACCAAAAACCCACCATTTTTTTATTTTTTTTGATATAGTGTCACTCACACAGTAAATACGTATCTATCGACATCCCTCAAACTAAAATCTATCGAGCCGTTCAGGCTGCAGTGCGTCCCTAACATTGTAATTTGGCGCCAAAAATCCGCCATTTTGTTTTTTTTCATTTTGATATACCCAGTGTCACTCTCACAGTAAATACGAATCTAACGACACCTCTCTAGCCAAAATCCATCCAGCTGTTCAGGCTGCAGAGCGTGCCAAACAATTATACATACATACATACTCTCGAAAAACATAACCCTCCTTCTGGCGCAGTCGGGTAAAAAACAATGTATTGTGTAATATATTAACACAAACACATACATACATACAGGCACACACGCAAGCGCACACAACATATATATTTACTAGTTTTTTAGACTCTAATAGTGTAAGACAATCGGTCCCCATCAAAACATCAACTTCGATTTGTGTTTCTGTACTCGTACGTACCGTAAGGTAGAGAAAGTATTATTATCGCGAAAAAAGTTTTTTTAATTTTCCTAAAAAATTACTGTATCATAGTCACATACCGAAAACCGAACATCTCAATTCCATCGATCCGTACGTGCGTCCGTCTGTGCGTCCGTGCGTCCGTCCGTCACACTTGGCACTGGAGGCTAAATCTTTAGTCCGATATTAGTTATCTCATCGAGGGATTATCAAAAGTTCCTTCGTACTGTCAAACTGAATAGTAGCTGTCATACAACAAAAACTGAGATATTTTTTCTCAAATACTTTTTATCTAAAAATTTTGATGAAACTTTGCACGTCGTATTTCTTATGTACGTCGTTAAACAAACCCATAATACTGAGAACAATCGTGTGTACGGTTCTCCTACAAATGAAATTGAAACTTGCAATTTACTCACAAATAGTTGCAGCTACTGAATTATCATCTATTTCGAATAAGTATGGATTTGGTTACGAATAAGTATATTGGTCATCCAACATAAATTCATCAAAATTACATATTTCAGTTTCTTTAATTTAATTTTTGTTTGAAAAAAAATTGTCCAAAGTTCAGTGCGGGCTACCGTATAGTTTATTTTCATCACAATACCTTCTTCACTCTTTGTCACTCGCTCAGAAGAGAAAATGGTTTCGTATTATTATTTCCAAAAGTTAAAATTTAATAGTTACATTTTAATGCAACTTTGTACTCGTATTTCTTATTCCTTTTCAGACAAAAGTTGTGAATCACAATTCGCAATGAGTTTAGCGATATGTTACTTAGAATACATATGAAGACAAGGGAGTTTAATTCTGCTTCTACACCGCAGTGTCTCCATAAAAATATGTTTTAATGGCGCCATAAAGATCCGATATGTTTGGGAAGGTGGGGCTGGAAGACTGTTCTAGAAGCGTTCCTTATACGTGCCTATAAATCTGCAAGTGTTCCATTTTATAGCTACCTCCATCGGTAATGTAACCACTACGTGTAAGTGTTGTGAGTAGTATACTGTAGAATACAGTCTTAATTACGAAAATGAAGTGATGGCATTCTATGAATTGCCATTCTCTAAAACTATTAGTTATGATGGACCTACAAATTGGTCTCAAATACATTATTTGATTTCATAAATCAGTATTCAATTTTAAAGGACGAATTCTTACTTAATATTATTAATGTGAAAATGTGTTTCTTTGTTTGTTTGTTACCTTTTCATGCTTCAACAGCTGACGAAAGCTGTCACTTGACGAAATTTGTCACGGAGAAGGACATACACTACTTTTTATCCCGTGAAAATAGCAAAGTCTGATGCAGTTCTTGGGGGACTAAAAAGTATTTTTGGTTGATTTTTAAACATCGCAATGTAGCAATAGTTTATTGTGATTTTTTGCTCAGAGATGTTTGAGGGGGTGGGAAATAATATGGAATATTTACTAATTAGCATAGGCTGAGAAAGTTCCCAAGGGATCTAGGAAAAACTCATTTCCAGGCTCGCGCACGTTGGCGTCGCATCGGAGGAACGGATTGACGTGTTTTTTTTTTGCATAGAAATAGTTTGAGGGAGTGGGAAGTGACATGGACTGCTGATCAGAATAACCAGATATAGTTCCAGAGGGGTCTGGAGTAAACTCCTGCCTACGCTAGCGAGCCGCTGCGGCCCGCGTACCACTCACCCTCAAAGACAGTCATACAAAAACGATGGCCACGCGAGTGAAGCCAAGGGAAAAAGCTAGCGGTGTATAATTTTTGTCTGAACAATGTTTTCAATTTTTCAATTTGTTCAAGAGTTTTAAATAGTACTTATAATTAGTATCATCATCATATCAGCTCATATACGTCCCCACCGAGGGTCTCAAGCCTACCCTGAATTAGGTCGATCAGGCCTTAGTCGACCACGCGGGCCCAGTGCGGATTGGTCGACTTCACACACAACCTTCGAGTTTCTTCGCAGGCATGTGCAGGTTTCCTCACGATGTTTTCCTTCACCGTTAAAACAATCGGTAAATATATGTACTTAAGTTTTTGAAAAACTCATTGGTACATTGGCCGTCCAGATTTGAACCCGGTACCTCTGGTTGGAAGGACCGAGTCGTTACCGGTTGAGCCACCGACGCTTTTTTTAATAATAATTAGTATGAATTAAGGCAAATTCTGTAGTAATTAAATAAAATAAATCGTTCAACTGCTCCAGCACTACACAATTATGTAAAGTTCAGAGTATCGTACAATGGAAGTTTCACAAAGGCAGATTTTCTCATTTGAGTGGAAATTCCTCACCGAGGCCGCGCCGTCACCGCAACTTTCGTTATTAGCAGTGACTCTGTCCCAAACTTATAAGTTGAGATTAAATTCTTAGTCTGATGAAATACAATAAGAAGCACCCAGTATTTTGGTGATTTTATGAAATCCTAGTTTAAAATCAGAAATTGATTTTCATAATAAAACCTCTAGCGCTTGTATTGTATATTGAAAAATAAATTGTACTAGCAATTTTTTTCCTTCATGTCTAAAACTGTTTAAACGTCATAGATTTTCGGCGACATTGTTGTTAATTTCACAATTGATTTTTCTCAAACATGCAAGAAAATTTCATTATTAAAAAAAAAATTAAGTGTGAAATCGCAACATGTTTTTAAGAAAAACTGGTAAAGTGCGCGTCAGAACCGCACACATAGGGTTCCGTACCATCATACTAGATGATGCTAGTTTCTTCACGTTTCAAAAATAACAGTTTTTTTGTATGGAGACTTTCACTTATTCTAATTTTTAGTGTTTGTTGTTATAGCGGCAACAGAAATACATCCTCTGTGAAAATTTCAACTGTCTAGCTATCACGGTTCACGAAATACAGCCTGGTGACAGATGGACAGATAGACAGACAGACAGACGGATGGACAGCGGAGTCTTAGTAATAGGGTCCCTTTTTTACCCTTTGGGACGGAACTCTAAAAAACCGGCCAAGTGCCAGTAGGACTAGCACTCTGTGGGTTCCGTACTACCACACCTCTCCACACAACTACTATTAGTATAATGAATGACAAAGATACCTATTCACATTACAAACAAAAGACATCAACGCAAGCTACAAAGTTATGCTTTTTTTGTCATTCAGTTCGGACTATTTAGCGCGAGTACAACTCACACTTGGCCTATTTTTAATAATATTTTTTTTACTTTAGTATTATTACTATAATCACACCAAGTTTCACGTTTATGTGTAATACCGTTTTCACGATAGACCTAAATCAAAAATAATTCTGAAGACCTATAAAAACAGGTTATTTGTATGGAGACCCCCCCTTATTTTTTAATTTTTTCATATTTTTTATTATATCGGCAATATAAATACACATTCTGTAAAAATTTCAACGTGGTAACCAGTTGGGTGCACGGAACTCTAAAAAAAAAGACGCATTGTACAATACTTTCCTTTTTGACATTTATTTACAGAGCACCACCTACCACCACGCCATCTAAGTTGAACTAAGTGGTAACTCTTTTGAATTTGGAACAAAACAGTGTCCATTCAAGTTGAATAAAATCAAAGTATGTATATATATTAGTACTAACATACAGTATGGGCACTCCCTGCCGCTCTCTAGATTCCGACCTCACCCCCTCGTCACCCAGATTGATACAGTTTGTTTACAGTTTGGTTTTTGAACTTATAGGATTTCGCCGCCATTTTGTTTGTTTCGTCATTCGTTTTTTTGGAATGTCATTTCTGACCCGTTATATGAAGTGTCCAGGGTGTGATAAAATGGTGTTGTTTTTCTAAGAATTGACGTTAAAGCTGTTTGTCTAACGTCCCGATTCCTTATTTTTTTAAAAAAGATGGTAGGGTAGTTTTTAAAAAAAAAGCTATTGGAAGAAACAAAGTTTTTTTGTAATTGGTTTCCTTGGCATAATGGTTAAATCCATTAGCTTCACATAAGGAGGTCGCGGGTTCGATTCCTGGCGGAGTCTCACTTTGTAAAACTCGGCTTGGTTGTTGGAAGGATATTTTCTAAGCCCGCCTGGCTAGCTACTACCATCTTATCAAGTCTTATTTAAGTCTTACCGGCATTTCCGGATTGAAGATAAGATAAACAGTTCCTGATTGCGTTGGGGAATCTTGGTAAGCCTGCTTCCATCTTCGGTATAATCGCTGCTTACCATCAGGTGAGATGATGCCAAGGGCTAACCAATTGTGAACAAAAGATATGGTACGGAACATAATGTATACAAAATCTGTAAAATTGTGAACAAAAGATATGGTACGGAACATAATGTATACAAAATCTGTAAAATTGTGAACAAAAGATATGGTACGGAACATAATGTATACAAAATCTGTAAAATTGTGAACAAAAGATATGGTACGGAACATTATGTATACAAAATCTGTAAAATTGTGAACAAAAGATATGGTACGGAACATAATGTATACAAAATCTGTAAAATTGTGAACAAAAGATATGGTACGGAACATTATGTAAACAAAATCTGTAAAATTAAATAAATCTAATTACACGTTTTAAATAGATCGACTATTACGAGTGCTTCTAAACTCAGAAAGCCAACTTGATCGTAATATGTTGATCGTTATAATTTTTATTTTGAATAAATGTTTCTTATACTGTCCAGATTTCATAAATCAGTGGTTTAGCTAGTACGGGGTAACTCTAAAAAATTACCACTTAATGACTAAGTATTTCTTAAACGCTTAAATTTATAATCTCAGTCTTTTTGTGAAAATATTTTTTAAGTCACACACTTATTAGAGTTTTTTTTTAGCTCAATTGTATAAAGTTTTCTAACCTAGAATTAAGTTTTATAATTCTTGACAAAAAAAGAAATTAGTTTGTATGGAAGACGATGTTTAATAGGGCTCTTATATATAATATAGGAAGAAGAAGATTTCATAATTATTTTTAATGCAGCCATTATCACTGTTAGATGCGTTCAGTAATCGTAAAAAATGTAGGAAACGGATTATCTGTACTAACTAACCGGTTCTCTAACAAGAATTTGACAATATAAGCTAATTTGTATGTCATGTCTTTTTATCCGACTGCCCAACAAAAATTATAATTGTGTCATAGTTAGGTGTATGCAGTTTTTCAACTGAGCCTCTAGCCTACTCGTAACTTGGTTGTCTACCAAGGCTAGTTAGCAGAAAGTATTGTTCCTAGTAGAATCCTGGTTATTTAACTTGGTTATTTGGTTAAGGCGCTAAGATCTTGTAGCTCTTTTGTTGTTGCCTTACCTACTTACCCAACAAAACTCAATCCCAAAATTTCCTTGTTAAATATCAATTGCCTAATCGCAGATTCATAACTTTTAAATGAATTTAAAACACTTAAGTTGTTACAAAAACAAGTAATCCAAAAATGTTTAACATAGTTAACCTAGCGCTAAATAAACAAAAGAAAGTGACGGTAAACAATAAATTAAACAAAACTTTGTGAAAACTTGGTACCATCTTCAAAGGCCCGTAAACGAGATCAAGTAATTTAAGCTGAAATAAGCAAAATTACTCTGGCATTGTCGGCTCTCCAACAACATTAGAGAAAAGCGTTTCCACAAGCATTTTCAGACGAACTCAATTAAATATTGTAACAAAATTAAGTTGATATTTCAGCGAAAGAAGAGACGTAGGATGCAGGCTTCTAGTCATTTGTATGGAAGTCTCGTAGTGGTTTAGGGCAAAGCCTGATGTCCGTTCTTTATTTAGTATTCAGAGCGCGACGCATAGAGGAAAATTAAGGTAGGCCGCAGCGGACATGTGGACTTTGATTCCATGCCGATTCTGTATGTAAAAATGGCGGCCGCCTCATACGGTATTCATAAAGGAACCCGCACAAGACACTTTTCGCGGAAGCATTTTATGCTCACTGTCATACCCTCGTGGCGTTTTCGTATCTTGCACCCCTCATTTGTAACGCGCAGTTTGTAACGCGCAGTTTGGAAAGCAGCAAAAGGATTTTAGGATATCGAAACTCAATTCAACATTCTCTTTCGTTTACTTATTTCCTGCTGATCCGTGCAGAAATTTCTGAGTCGAGACAATTATTACTGCGCAGTAGACTCCCAAGATATCAAAAGATTCCTATTTTATCCAGAGGCTTTTCCTGTAGATAAATAGCAGCATCATTCAAAGATTTGCCTTTTGTAGGCTGTTTAAAAATTTGAGTCTTGGAAGCGCTGATTACTAAGCCTAATTTGCGACAGGATTCGTTCATCCTGTCAGAGGAGAGAATGGCCAGCTGCTGTCAAATCAGGCTTCGAAAACTATGAGAATGCCCGTATTGAAGATCTTGACGCCAAATGCCATATCCAAAAAACCCATCCTAAGCTCTCCTACGACTACACTTATGATTCAAGTGGGTCTCTTTATTGTGCTTACCAGTACTTTCAAAACAAAGTTTGGCTGTGCTAGTCCCGCTCGCGCCCATGCAGGTGATGCAGGTGATGCAGGGCCCAGGCCAACACGAGCAAAGGGTGTCACCGCACGCCGTCGTGGAGGACATCATCGTCACATCGTCACCTTCTGATAATAACAGTGTTTTCCAAATTAATTATGAAAATTTTAAACAAAAAATAATTCTTCAATGACGTATCTATTTATGAATCGGGGACATCACCACATCTCCTGCCATCAACCAGGCTAATGAATCAGGGACATCTCCCCATCTCCTGCCATCACCCAGGCTAATGAATCGGGGACATCTCCCCATCTCCTGCCATCACCCAGGCTAAAGAATCAGGGACATCTCCCCATCTCCTGCCATCACCCAGGCTAATGAATCGGGGACATCTCCCCATCTCCTGCCATCACCCAGGCTAAAGAATCAGGGACATCTCCCCATCTCCTGCCATCACCCAGGCTAATGAATCGGGGACATCTCCCCATCTCCTGCCATCACCAAGGCTAATGAATTAGGGACAACTCCTCATCTCCTGCCATCACCAAGGCTAATGAATCGGGGACATCTCCCATTCTCCAGCCATCACCAAGGCTAACGAATCAGGGACATCTCCCCATCTTCTGCCATTACCAAGGCTAATGAATTGGAGACATCTCCCTATCTCCTGACATCACCAAGGCTAATGAGAGGCTATCTTCCCGATGTTATTAGGAAATAGTGACTATTTTTTTTCAAAAAAAGTTTCATATAAATCAAATCCAGCATTGTTTCTCCGTTAGGTTCTAGAAGGGTTCCACCTGAAATACGACCGTCTTCTGCAGCCTACTTGACTCCGCGTATATCAGCTTACGGTTCCTGTGCGAGGCCGAGAGGGTGACGAAGGTCCTGGGCAGCCGTGCGTTTCTCAACAGTATCCCAGGCGGCGCGGCGCGGCGCAGTGTCTGTGGAGAGGACCATCTATCTACAACACTGACCGAATCATCTTTTTTAGACACAAAGGGACAAGACAATGAATGATACAAGGAACGAAAAACTTTTAAAATTTATTTATAATTTCTTGTTTTGTTGAGAACTAAAAAACAACAGCCAAGAGCAAATTGGACTCACGCGCCCGTGACCCGCCACACCTCTCGACAGTACAAAAATGATATCTATTCATTTCAATCAAAAGATGTAAACGCGAGCGCGAGCGTGACGGTTCTTATCGCGAGTCGGACTCACACTTGGCCAGTTCTTATTATTTGTTGGTTTAGTTTAGGATAAGTTCTAAATTCACACCAACTTTGACGCTTATACAAAGTTATCACTATTTTTAACAGAACAAAAATAAAAATGAGCGAGCCTTACAGTAGTTTTATATGATGTGTAACATCTGATATATGTAAAAAATCAACCGGCCTCCGGCATGGCAGCATTGCCATGTTTCCTAACACTTTGTGAATAAAAAAAAGGCAGGCATGTCCATGTTTCCTTAGCCTTCGTGACTAAAAAAACGCATTTCCTGTTACACACTTCCGTCCCTTTACAGGAGATCACTCCCATAGAAATCACTTCCACAGAAATCACTTCCACAGACTGCAGGAAAGCGAGAGGAAATATGTTACTCATCAGAAACTTTTATAAAAACAGGTTTCTTGTAAGGGGAACCTTCTTATTTTTCTTATTTATTAGTAAATCTGCTAAAACAACACACGTTTTATGAAAATTTAAACCGGCCACCTATATATATATATATATATATATATACGCAGCTCATATACGTCCCCACCGAGGAGCTCGAGCCTACCCTGAATTAGGGCGATTGGGCCTTAGTTGACCACGCGGTCCCAGTGCGGGTTGGTCGACTTCACACACAACCTTCGAGTTTCTTCGCAGGTGTGTGAAGGTTTCCTCACGATGTTTTCCTTCACCGTTAAAGCAATCGGTGAGTATATGTACGTAAGTTTCTAAAAACTCATTGGTACATTGGCCGTCGGGATTTGAACCCGGCACCTCTGGTTAGGAGGACCGAGTCGTTACCGGTTGAGCCACCGACGCTTCAACCGGCCACCTATTACGGATCAAAAGATAAATCCTTTTAAATGACGAACAGTGGGACGGACAGTGCAGACTTA
Source organism: Coleophora flavipennella (assembly GCA_947284805.1). NCBI lineage: Eukaryota > Metazoa > Arthropoda > Insecta > Lepidoptera > Coleophoridae > Coleophora > Coleophora flavipennella. Next base: position 18,749,324 of record OX369264.1, on the reverse strand, counting down.
ATTTGAATTTGACATGTCTGTCTAGTGTTAAGTAAAATGTTTATTTTTAACATAACAGTAACTATGTACCATTAACTGTATACTATTTGCCTGGTGTCTCAATAAACTTATTCTATTCTGTTCTGTTCTGCTCTGCTCTGTTCTGTTCTGTTCTATTCTATTCTAATAGAATCCTTGCTCAATTTTACGAGTACAGCCCTGTCACGTATACGATGTACCCGTACATTATAGTAATTGTTACGTCGCGTCGCGTCGCGTCGTGGACGCAGAACAGAACAAAACGGGAAAGAACGGAACGTGCACGAGGACATGATTGATGGCCGCACTCGTTACATTTCTTGCTGCTTTGGCGATAATTAGTTACGGGTGGGGCTGGTGTGGTCGGTGTGGTTGGTGTGACGTGCAACCATTTATGTTACATGCACAACACTATATAACTGTTATTTTGTTGCAGAGATTTATAGCCGAGGAAAAGCATATTTATAAATTCAACTCACTTTTGACTCCCCAAAATGGTAAAAACAGACTCTGTGGTGAGACTTCGTCCGTTTGTCTGTCTCTCACGCCTTTTTATCTCATCATCTACTAATGCTATCGACTTGAAATTTGAAGTAGTTTTGACTGTCCAAATTTATGGCAAATGAAAGAAATAAAAATATTTTTTTATTTTCATTACAGATGGGTTTAAAATGGGAAGCAGGGAAATTTCAATGTGTGGTTACAGTGCTTAGTTATCTCATGTTTTGTGTTTATGTAACTTAATATTTTGTTTCTACCTTTAACATATGACCCTGGCCGACCGCGCGTTGCTCGGAGTCTCCTAGCCTTGTTTTCACTTAAAAGCAAAGACAATTTGTTTACCGAGATAACTTTTCTTACCTTACTTTTGATTTATGAGTTTCAGTCGATGAATTATTTTGATGACAGTGGTTACTTAGTTACTTAACTGGCCAAGTGTGAGTCACACTTCTGAACTGTTTGAACACATTATTACCGTCGCGTCGGTCTCGTCATTGTCTTGTATGGAAATGAATATTGTTGAACTCGTTGATGTTTTTAGAGTTCCGTATCAGAAGGTGTGACGTGGTGTGTGCGGTTAGGGTTTTTGCTTAACATCAGCTTTGCTTCGCGTCATCATATCAGCTAGTACAAAACGCAGTACTACACACAATGATGGCAAAGACAACACAATTTTTTTCGACTTCCCTATTTAACTAGCAACTTGTACGTTATCCACGACACCTTTAGCAACCTGTACGCTATCCACGACACCTTTAGCACCCTGTACGTTATCCACGACACCTTTAGCTTCATAAAGTAATTGCATCCTCGATGGGTTACTTGTGCTCGTCTCGAGCGCCGAGACCAGTTCCATCATAACTTTCCAAACTTATCTTAGTTAGGTACGATCAATTTTCATTCTCACTAGATTAAGAAATTTATGAGAGGAAAACTCCGCACTTTAACTTGTTTTGATCAATTTGTTTTGTCAGCTTATAATAATTCTGTTGATGGTTGGAAGAAAGGCCCTTAGGGGTTATTATATAATAAACCTTAGAAACATTTATGACTCCATCCTCGCAATAAAAAACATTTAGTGGGTACTAAGTACAGCTATAAATCAAACTTGTCGGACAATAAAGGGCTGTTTAAATACGACTCCGATAAGCAAGCTGTACGCACTGGCCGGCGTTCGAGGAGAGGTAGCGAGCTAAGTCAATAAAGCCAAACAAGAGCACGGCCCTGGACACCCCATGTTTGGATATAGCCTAAATCGTGCCAAACTAAAAAATCGTAATAACTTTCTAGACACTGTAGCCAAGCCACAAGATGATCCGCTAACGGCTAAATCCTGTTTATGGAAAAAGACCTTCCCTGTTACAGAAAGCTGGTACCTTACAACGAGAAGCCCTGCCCGGGTAGTGACTTGCGGTAGATGGTTTATTTTGAAATCTCTGAGTATACTGCGGACTCAAGTTGGCCGATGTAGGGGGAAAATGGTGTCCTTGTGGTTTCTGTGACGGAGAAGACTGTCCATGTGGTGTAATTAAGACAGTTCAATTGTGAATAAAAAAAAATAAAAAAAAAGTTCACCTTAAATTATGAGCAGGTTTTAAAAGGAACTTTTAAATTTATTGTATACTAGCTGTTACCCGCGGCTTCACCAGCGTGGACAACGTTTCTCTGACTTTTTAAGGGTGCGCAAATAAGTAGCCTATGTATTAATCCAGGTCTTATCTGTCTACCTACCAAATTTTAGCCAGATCCGTTATTTATTTTTTGCGTGAAAGAGTAACAAACATACATCCATCCATGCATTCTTACATACCTTCGCGTTTATAATATTAGTAGGATATTAGTAGGAATTACGCCAAATTTTGTACCCAAAACAAAGCAAATAAATTATATTTCATTTCATTTTACCGAGTTTTTGAGCCCAATATAAAGGAATGATTGAATCGATAGGCTTATTATAATTACGATTCTTTATTTTGATTCGAATGATTTGTTTTTATTCGTTCCGTTTGAGTTACACTAATATTTATTTACCTAATATTATACAAACCGGAGACTTGCGATACATTTCCGAGATAATAAACAAAACGGAAGAGTGGGATAGTTATATTTTAGAGATTCTCGACATCTCGGACGGTAGTCGGTACGTCGCTCGGTGCGCGTAGGGGAGGTAGTCGATGCTCGCTCGGTGCGCGTAGGGGAGGTAGTCGGTACGTCGCTCGGTGCGCGTAGAGGAGGTAGTCGATGCTTCTCTCGGTGCGCGTAGGGGAGGTAGTCGGTACGTCGTTCGGTGCGCGTAGGGGAGGTAGTCGATGCTTCGCTCGGTGCGCGTAGAGGAGGTATCCGATGGCGATGCTTCGCTCGGTGCGCGTAGGGGAGGTAGTCGATGCTTCGCTTGGCGCGCGTAGGGGAGGTAGTTGGTACATCGCTCGTTGCGCGTAGGGGAGGTAGTTGATGCTTCGCTCGGTGCGCGTAGGGAAGGTAGTCGGTACGTCGCTCGGTGCGCGTAAAGGAGATAGTCGGTACGTCGCTCGGTGCGTGCAGGGGGAGGTAGTCGATGCTTCGCTCGGTGCGCGTAGGGGAGGTAGTCGATGCTTTGCTCGGTGCGCGTAGGGGAGGTAGTTCGTACGTCGCTCGGTGCGCGTAGGGGAGGTAGTCGTTGCTTAACTTGGCGCGCGTAGGGGAGGTAGTCGGTCCGTCGCTCGATGCATGTAGGGGAGGTAGTTGATGCTTCGCTCGGTGCGCGTAGGGGAGGTAGTCGGTGCGCCGCTCGGTGCGCGTAGGGGAGGTAGTCGATGCTTCGCTCGGTGCGCGTAGGGGAGGTAGTTCGTACGTCGCTCGGTGCGCGTAGGGGAGGTAGTCAATGCTTCGCTCGGTGCGCGTAGAGGAGGTATCCGATGGCGATGCTTCGCTCGGTGCGCGTAGGGGAGGTAGTCGATGCTTCGCTTGGCGCGCGTAGGGGAGGTAGTCGGTGCGTCGCTCGGCGCGCGTAGGGGAGTTAGTTAGTGCGTCATGCTTGGCGCGCATAGGGGAAATAGTCGGTGCATCGCTTGGCGCGCGTATGGGAGGTAGTCGGTGCGTCAGTCGGCGCACGTAGGGGAGGTAGGCGGTGCGTCATGCTCAGCGCACGTAGGGGATGTAGTTGGTGCGTCACTTGGCGTACATAAGGGAGGTAGTCGGTGCGTCCCTCGGCGCGTGTAAGGGAGGTAGTCGGTGCGTCATGCTCAGCGCAAGTAGAGGATGTAGTCGGTGCGTCGCTTGGTGCACGTAGGGGAGATAGTCGGTCCGTCATGCTCAGCGCACTTAGGGGATGTAGTCGGTACGTCGCTCGGCGCACGTAGGGGCCCCAGAACAAGCGTCGTCGAAAACGTGAAGAAGCATTTATCAAAAATTAAAACAAAGACTTGCCTAATGCATACTTTTATATGCATACATGATTTCAGCACCTATAATTTTAGAAATTAACAATACATTCCTTTTACACCTTATCAGATGCTTTCAGGGACGAAGATTTATTTTAACCTATTAAGGTTTCTCGGTCGTTCTATTTCAGCGTCACATCACGAACGAAACACTAAGTAAAGAAAACACTTTCATTTGACCCCTAAATAATTCATTAGATCACATGATCTCATTGACATCGGGAACGGACAGAGGCATGGCAGTGTTAAAGTAAAAAATGCCCAACAGAATGTAGTGCTGTTGTATCAGAGCAACAACGGCGGCGCAGGCCATCTTCGGCGGGAGATCCATCATGATCAGATCACAGGCTACTCTTGGCAGATTGATCACTGGCTCCTGCATTGACCGCACAGAGACGTATTGAGAAATGCCATTTAATGATTTTTCTCTCAAATTAATCTGACGGGTTTGGAGAAAATTAAACATATGACAAAGAGAAAATATAAATGTTTGTCAATAAATGTGATATAATTTGTGAGAACAATTTACAGTTTATGTATTTATCAAAAGAAAAAGTCATCAGGGAATTAAAGAAACTGAACTTTCTTTGAAAAGCTTTCCTTCGAAATAAATTTGTATCCTAAATCCGCTCCCGTGTTCGGCTGGTTTACCACCACAGATACAGCGACCAACGAGCGAGGAAATACTGAGACAGAAATGGTGAGAGCAAACAAATGTGCTGTCGATAGCGTGACAGAAGGATTGATAGTTACTAGCGACCCCCCGTCTCCCGTCCCCAACGCCCCCCAAGCGCCCTATCTGAAGACTCTTACTAACAGTTCTGCTGAAGCTGAGAAAAAGAAAGAAAATTTAGGAACATTTGTTTCATAACTCCACCTTTAGAGCTTTACATTAAATTGATTGTGTTTTAAGTAATAAATTGACTAATAACTGGAGATATACAGTGCATTGTTACGTTACGAAACTCTACCCACTGAAAAAAAGGCAGTAATTTAAAAATAACAGCGTTTTAGTCGTAATACAAAAAAGAAGCGTGTGGCACTTGGGAACTGCCGCGGTAAAGCTATTGCATAGCATTTTTTATCAACTTATGCAATTATAAATATTTATTTATTTTTTATTTATGCAGCATTTTTGATGTTTTACTGTTTTCGTGTGTTCCTTATAGGACCATATAGTTTTGAACTGCCACTTTTTTCAATTCGGGCAACGGATTCGTGATAAGGGACCTCAGGGACCCGCCAGATATCGATTTTGGAAGCAAATGGTCCAGTAACTAAAAAGTTCAAAATGGCGGCCACTTTTTCAATTCGGGCAGCGGATTCGTGATAAGGGACTTTAAGGACCCTCAGATATCGATTTTGGAAGCAATCGCTCCAAAAACTAAAAAGTTCAAAATAGCGGCCACTATTTTCAATTCGGGCAACGGATTCGTGATAAGGGACCTCAGGGACCCCCAGATATCGATTTTAGAAACAATTAGTCCAGTAACTAAAAAGTTCAAAATGGCGGCCACTATTTTCAATTCGGGCAACGGATTCGTGATAAGGAACATCAAGGACCCTCAGATATCGATTTTAGAAGCAATTAGTCCAGTAACTAAAAAGTTCAAAATAGCGGCCACTATTTTCAATTCGGGCAACGGATTCGTGATAAGGGACCTCAGGGACCCCCAGATATCGATTTTAGAAGCAATTAGTCCAGTAACTAAAAAGTTCAAGATGGCGGCCACTATTTTCAATTCGGGCAGCGGATTCGTGATAAGGGACTTTAAGGACCCTCAGATATCGATTTTGAAAGCAATCGGTCCAGTAACTAAAAAGTTCAAAATGGCGGCCACTTTTTTCAAATCGGGCATCGGATTCGTGATAAGGGACCTCAGGGACCTCCAGATATCGATTTTAGAAGCAATTAGTCCAGTAACTAAAAAGTTCAAAATGGCGGCCACTATTTTCAATTCGGGCAACGGATTCGTGATAAGGAACATCAAGGACCCTCAGATATCGATTTTAGAAGCAATTAGTCCAGTAACTAAAAAGTTCAAAATAGCGGCCACTATTTTCAATTCGGGCAACGGATTCGTGATAAGGGACCTCAGGGACCCCCAGATATCGATTTTAGAAGCAATTAGTCCAGTAACTAAAAAGTTCAAGATGGCGGCCACTATTTTCAATTCGGGCAGCGGATTCGTGATAAGGGACTTTAAGGACCCTCAGATATCGATTTTGAAAGCAATCGGTCCAGTAACTAAAAAGTTCAAAATGGCGGCCACTTTTTTCAAATCGGGCATCGGATTCGTGATAAGGGACCTCAGGGACCTCCAGATATCGATTTTGGAAGCAATCGGTCCAATAACTAAAAAGTTTAAAATGGCGGCCACTTGCGGCTAGTCCTTGGGGCGCCGAGTTACACCAGTAAAATTGACTTAGTCCTTTTAGTACCGCAAATCGCTAATAGATGGCCGAGCGTGGGGTGTTAGGTTTTATTTCGTTACGGAATTTCTTGATTCGGTCGCCGCGCTAAAAGCCCGCGATAATATACAATAATGTATATGCAATAGCTTAAAAATTCTAGTGAATGCCTTCAACTCGTTAGTATTATTGGTATTAAATCCAGAGATATGCTATATATAAGGGGAGGTAACAAATCTCTGTTTAAATCAATATATTATTAGGAGATACACGAGGAGAGCACTCACTAACTTTTGTGGCTATTTGAATAGCAAAGAGGCCTAAAGCAACTGTCAAACCTAGTTACTCACTTCATTGTCAGTACAATGATGGTGTTACCGACTGACCCCGTGTGAAACGAGTGCGTTTCGTTGCAGAGTTCGTGATGTCGGAGGGCGGGCAGTGCGCGGGGGCGGGCGGCTACCCGGCGCGGTCGCCGCTCTCTTCCTCCACCACGGGCCACTCCTCGTCCAGCCATCACAGGTATCATCAAATAATATGTTATTAATAAGTATGTCGGAGCGTCATTGAAAACGCGATAAATACCAGCTCGATATACGTTTACATAGATCGTAAAACTTTATTTGGATCAAACGTCAGGTATTAGTACCTGGGTGAAACCGGTGGTGGCGTGACAATCGCTTGTACTCGTGAGACGATCGTATGTGGTAGCAAAGATGACCTATAGACGGTAGGCTGTTTGTGATTAAGGTGGCAGCACTGAGTTGAGAAGCCATATTAGCTGGACGTCAGTCTCGGGGCAGACACTTTTTGACGGAGCATCGATCTGAACGGACGTGTCGCGCCATCGCTGTGATCGCCGCGTTTGCATCCATTGTAATCCAAGGCATCCTGTACAATTTCGATTGCCGAATGATCAAGACTATTGAAGGAGGACATATAGATATAGCTGCATTGTTATTTCGACGCCCACGAGCGAAATAGTTAAGGAAGTGAACCACAAGGCCATCCATAACCTAAACACACCCCCTTCGACAAGTATATAAGGTCCAAATTATCTATTAGTGGTCATCCTCATAATTAGCGGTTCTACTCGAGATTAAGAAAAACTTTCTCCAAAAAACCTTTGGCCGAATCACAAAAAAATTTTGGGACTTCTTATACAACTCGATCAGCTGAAAGGCCAAATTTGCATGGGAAGTCCAGTTTTTACCCGACTTGGGTAGTCGTAAGAGCGTAATGTTTTGAGGTGTATGAATATATGTTTGTTTCTTTGGCTGAGCCTGTAGCTACGTTAGTACTAATATATATACTTTGCTGTAGCCTAAACGGCTTAATGACTTTGGAGTACGACGTGTCGTAAGATTCGTTTGGATCACATATAAGATACATTTTAGGTTGTCGAATTTTATTTTTTTATTAAACAAATTAGCTTGTTTTTCAATTTGACCACGTTCTTTAGGAAAAGTTGTTCAAAATCACGAGTAAGAACCCCTAATTATACCCCTAGTTATAAATTATCTCACTTCATGCAGGCAACCCTGTCATTTGGTTCCATGTGACAGGCTTCTCAGAACAATACACGGGTTAGACCATCTACTAGAGGGTCTACTGAGGCCATCGAGCATTAATTGTGCCTAAGTCGTCCATAGTCTCAGCCATGACCACTATATCGTCAGCGAAATGAAAGTGGGTGATGTACTTGCCGTTGATATTGATGCCGAGTCCACCCCAGTCCATAAGCTTAAAAACATCTTCCAGGGCGGCGGTGAATAGTTTCGGAGATATAGCGTCTTCTTGTCTCACCCCTTGTTGCAGCCGGATAGATTCCGAGTTTTTATTCTGGAAACGAACCGACATGGTGGCGTTTTTACACAAACACTTCAGTGCCTCGCTATATCAATAGTCAATTTGGCACTCCTGGAACACAGCCCAGGTTTCGACTGAATCAAAGGCTTTCTCATAGTTCACGGACGCCAAGCATAGTGGCTGATTGTACTCTTCGGTCTTCTGTATAATCTGCCGTTTTTGAGCCGTATGAAAGCCATTCTAATCTCTTACAGGCTGACGACTGGCTCTTAGGTCTTAAGCCAGATCGCTGACAGGCAGACGTGTGGTCGTGTACAATTGTCCGTAGAACTTCTCAACTTCTTCTAGTAACTCCGTCTCACACGATATGATCCTGCCATCCTCAGTATTCAGCTTGGTCAGTTGGCTTTGTCCATCAGACAGATCTTTCGCGAATACTTTTGAGCCTTTTTTGTTCTCAATCGCCTCTTTAATACAATTTTTGTTATACTGGCGCGAGTTAGAGATTTAGAGATCTGCCTGTTTAGTTGCCGATACTGAGTAGCGTCTTCAGAGGACTGCAATACCAATCTGCGTCTTTCTTTCATGAGGTTGTTGGTGAAGTCTAAGATTTTTTTGGTTCTGTTTGAACGGCGACTTTTAAAAATCTTAGACCCGACCATTTGGACAATTGCCACGAACCTGTCATTATAATCGTCCACATTCTCGCAGTCTGCAAGGCCTTCGAAGCGACTTTGTAACTCGAGCTGAAAGCTCTCGGGGTCTTGGAGCTGGATGAGCGCTGGTCGGAGCGTAGACTTCATCAGTCGACATCTTTTTAACTTGGTCTTTAGATTCAATGCGCCTTTTACCATTCGGTGATCGCTTTCTGTTTTTACTGAGTTGATCACAGAGACATCATTGAATATTTGCCTTCTCGTCGACAAGATAAAGTCAATCTCATTCTTCGTTACGCCATTGGGAAGCAACCAGCCTTTCGCTTTTAAGGCTTTTTGAAGGAGTTTATCATGACGAGGCCCTTCCTCTTCATAAAGTCGGCCAGCAGCTGGCCACGTGGATTTCTCTCTCCATATCCAAACGGCTCTCTGTCACTTTGTTTGCCCAGTTTTGCGTTAAAGTCCCCCATAACAACGGTGTATTGGGCCAAGGAGCTATTATGTAAAGCTCTAGAAATATCCTCATATAGGATCTTCAGTTCGTCGTCAGATTGTTCCGCGTTCGGTGCATATATTTCTATAACCTTCAGCGAATACCGTTTGGTAAATGAGTATAAGATACGCTACCCTGGTCGAAACACTCTCGATCCGGACCACATTGTTAGTGAGGGACTTGTGGACTAGAAACCCGACACCACCCTCGGACAGTTGGTCGCCCTCCCGGAAATAGAGCAGGTCTCCGGATTTAAGGATTTCAGTGTCCTAAACCATAAAATGGTTCTCAATTGAAAAATTACATACAGAAAACATACAGTTGAATTTAGAACCTCCTTCTATTTTCAAATCGGTTAAAAACGTTGTTTTATCATCATGTTTTATAACTAGCTGTTGCCCCTAGCTTCGCCTCTGTTGTGCGGTGCGCAAGCCGCAAGCAGCTAGCGGGAGTATTTTTATTATAAAAAACCTTGCGCTGACAATTCCGAAGAAAACAAAAAAATATTATTCAAATCCGTCGAGCCGTTCTCAAGTGATGCACCGTCATTCATACATGTGGAGATTGATTTTTATTTAAAGGTATATACACAAACAATGTAATTCTCTAAATGCTTTGTACTTCTGCGAAACGGAATAACTTTGAACAGTAAATAAAAATGTTAAATTCGAAATCCTTCATCAATTGACTTGTTCAAACTATTGGCAAAATAATGTCTCTTGAAACCTCGATGGAACGGCAAGGGTTTATATTATACTCGTAACTAAGTAATAAAGACTATAAGTAATGCACAATCCACAATTTTAATAAAGAGATTTTTACGAAACAAAAATGCCTATAGTATTATACTCGTAGAGGCGGTTTAAAAACCTTTATTAATGCACCTATATTCTAGAATTTCCTTTGACAGACCCTCCGAAATTAATCTTTGCTCTCATCAAAAGGATCGAGGATGCTCTGAATTCCGACTACGCATTGAATGTCGGAGCGGGAACGCTGCGCAGAGACAAATTTCGACGTGTCAAATTCAATAAAATCGCCTAGTGTGGTCTGTAATTAAATATAATAGCTCGTGCCTTTAAATTATAGCTCCAATTCCATTCAGAGGCGAATCTCAAAGCTAATAAAAAATTGATAGACCCTCCGTCCCGGCCGGCGGGCGGCGGGCGGTAAAGTGCTTGTGACGTTCCACATTAATTTAAACTTATCCGCGAGGAAATACTTTTAAACTTAAGAATCGAGAATATACTTTATTTACATTTTTAATCCTAGTTTTGTGAGATTTATTTTATCTAGCCACAAGCAGGAGGAATTAGTGGCTTAGTTATAACTAATGAGGTATCCCAGGAAAAATATCTAGGTAGCCTAGACTCCGCTTACGTTGAGACAATATAATAATAACTGTGATTTAAATCAGCTAGCTGAGTACGTTGTTCGGGTGAGATATACGAGTACCAACAACTTCACGAAACGTTACAACTATGTAGGAAAGGAGACACAGTATGTCACTCAAAGTATCTATGAGTCAGACCGTCGGTAGAGTGCGTTTCATCAAATAGTTCCTCTGACTACATGTTGGCTAACCTATCTGTTTTGCATACATTTTCTGTGCATAACAGACAGGTTAGCCAACATGACTTCAGAGGAACTATTCGATGAAACGCACTCTGCCACTCTGCCACTCTGCCTACTGCAGCGTGCAGCGTGTCGTTTACGTTACGTCCTTTTTGGTAAAAACTTTTTGTGTTATGAAGCGGTAGAAAAATATTAATTTGAATTTTTAGTTTGGAATTGAAATATATTATTTTGATTTGTCATTAAAACCTAAGGTATTTGAAAGAAACGAACTATTTTGTAGGGAAATAAAATGTATTTTTTTAATAAAGCTAAGAACTAAATTCTCCTATATTTTTTTACGTCAAACTAGTTTTTGCAAAGGAGTGAGAACAAGGGGTTTTCGCACAAGTGATGGCATAACGACCACGTTGTTGTCGACCGTGGCTATGTTATTACTTTTATGAGCACGGTGTTTTTATTGACAGGAACGACAACGGTAGGTATGCAGTGCAATCGGTGACTTATATAGTCCAAATCTGTGAGTGCAATCTATTATTTTGTGTACCAGCGCGAGCAAGGCAAGTCTGACTGAACCATCTAAGAACCTTCATCGTCGTCAACGTGCAACCAAGAGGCCTCAGGAAATTTCCTATGGATCCATAGGGTAGACAGGGTAGTTCAGTGCAGCGTTAGCTCGTAATTTTAATTTTTGAACTTATCTTGTAACGAAGACCTATTTTTTTAACCGGTTGTAGTTGTAAATAGTTTGGTTTTAAGGTCAAGTTATCTTTATATAACCTTCTTTTCAAAATTCTGAAAGGTACGATCACAGTTATGGGCATCTTTTTGGCATTTTCTCACTTTTCCAGCGGTTTTACGGTAATATTGTATGTATTAAACACATATAGCCGAGCGTATTATTCAGACGGTTGAAATGTGATATTTTATGTAATACCGTCTAGGCGTTTTGTACTGCGCTTAATCATTGCAAGTTTATTGGCTGTACAAGAGCGTCATCATCATCATATCAGTCGAAGGACGTCCACTGCTGGACATAGGCCTCCCCCAAGGATTTCCACGACGATCGGTTCTGTGCTGCCCGCATCCAGCGGCTTCCCGCGTACAATCACCGCTTACAAGAGCGTATTGTATTTTTATTCCTGCCAATGCAAACGGGGTTCTTTGATTTCTAATTGCATGGGTTTTGCTTGTTTCCTTAATAATACCGTCACGTGGTCTCATTACCTTAAGCCGTCTTTTTGATTTCATAGTGTAGAAGTGCTAAAGTTTGTGCAGAATCAAAATTGAACGTTAAGTAAGAGGTATCTATTTCTCTTAGAATTCAATAAGTACTTTTTCGATATTTTTTTATTTTATTACTGAAGTCACTTACCGTCAGGTGAGATGATGCCAAGGGCTTACTAATTGTGAATATATATATTTTTAAAGTACCTGTTTTGATACAACTTTAAAATGAAACATCATGATACGTTCGTTGAGGCACTTGTTCCAGTGAACTTAGGTATCTCACTATATTTTACTTTGCACTTTACCGACTGAACCGACCGAACTGAAAGTGATATTTCACACCGCGCGCGCTTTACGCTTTTATTCAATTTCTGACAACAAAGAGAAAATTAAACTTGTTACCTTCCATGGTACAGGAATTAGAGTAAATGATCTCAGAAAGGGTTGACTTGTGATTATGATTTATTCTTCATTCCAAGCTGTGGGCGGGAGCAACAGCATCAGCTTTGTAATTGCATACGACGTAGTGCATACGTAGGTTCACCTGCTCTGGGCGAGCGAGCTGCTCCCTGGTGACGTCACAATTTTATGTAATTAACGTGCAGCGTAGCCCGACTACCCGACCGGAGGCAACGTGTGCCGTGTGCCGGGCCCGGCCGCCGGGTCGCCGGGTTCGCCGGGTTCGCCGGGCCAGGCAGGCTGCGTTATCCGAATACATTAGACACAATGTACGTGCTTTGACTGGGCGAATATTCGTCCGTTGGCGCCCTTCCCTCGAGCTTTGTTGAGCCATAAACTAGACCGTGATATCTGCGACCTCAACAATGCAATCGCCTGCACTCTACGACTCTCTCTGCATATTTGAGACCGTGCGACGAAGTGGGCTCGTTTGCATGCCGTCAAGGCGTAATTTTGAGGTACAGTCTACCACAGAATGGAAGAAATAGAGATAATACTATTAAAAAACGATAAATTAATATAATATTAGGTCCTTACATATGAAGTCGACGTTTTGTCGAACTGGCCAATTTGATCATAAATATCTGGCGTTTGTTAGAAATTCCAAATTCACACTTATTTCGTATCAAGGCTTATGTATTTAGGTTTCGAATTTAGTTATCCATTTGTTTTCACGCCATTTGATTACTCTTAGACATCGTTCTGTTTACAATATGGAAAACTTAAAATATCTCGTAATTCACGAATACGAGTTCCACCGGGGGACCAGTGCTGCGGAGACAGCTCGAAGGATTAGTTATATGTATAGGGAAGGTACTGTAAAAGAAAACACGGTACGTTTTCGGTTTCAACGTTTCCGTTCTTGAAACTTTGACCTACAGAACAAACCCCGTGGACGGCCGGAGACCCTATTGACAATGAAGAATTAAGACGTGATCATGGAAGCGGATCCATCGCAAACAACGTCAGAGTTAGCAGTAGACTTCGGTTTGAGTGATAAAATAATTTTAATTCTGAAACAAATTGGAAAAGTGAAAAGCTCGAAAAATGGGTAGCACATGAATTGAGTGAAGCAAACCAAAAAAAAACGCGTCGAGTCCTGCGTTACATTACTCAATCGTCACATTAACGATTTTGAATCGTATCGTTACTTGTGATGAAAAATTCATTTTATACGATAATCGAAAACGCTCATCACAATGGTTGAACTCAGGAGAACCGGCAACGTCTTACCCCAAACGAATGTTGACTAAGAAGAAGGTACTGGTGAGTGTCTGGTGGACCAGTGCTGGTGTCATCCACTACAGCTTCCTAAGATATGGCCAGACGATTATAGCAAAGTTGTATTGTCAAAAACTGCTGGATGGAAAAGCTAGCCGTCAAACAACCAAGAATGGTAAATTGTTTAACCCCCCTTCTGCTTCAGGACAAAGCTAGACCACACACTGCACAAGAGACGGTCGCTAAATTAGTGGAGCTACGATTGCAATGTCTCCACGGACCGACTCATCGGTACGTTCTATAGGCAGGCGAAACAATTAACAACGGCCTCAAAGACACCACCTCAGTGGGGACATCCCGGTGGATCAAAGGCCTATGTAATGCCCCGAGAGGTTTATGTCGATCTCTTGATAATTTTACTTAGGGAATCTACGATTTCTTTCAAATACCGATCAGCACCCTTAAAGTTGGTACCACAGTCCAACCTAATCAGTGATTGCAGTCCTCTATGCAATAGAAAACGATCTAACGCTGCCAAGAAACCTTTCGTTGATAGATCGCACACGAGCTTAACTTCGTATTGCGAAGGTGCGATGTATTGACCATGAATGGTCCTGTAAAATCTGTTCTGACACCATCAAACGGTCTAGTCACGTTAACCCGGTCTGGAGGGAGGTCTCCCATAAGCGACTGCATCGTGGCCGCCTTCAAACGATAGCAGGGCAGGCACCGAAACACGACACTACGAACCGTCCTTCGTCTAGACATTATCCAACACTCGCGCTGTAGGATCCCAAGAAGGGTATTACAGCCCGCATACGAGTTCTTAACGTAACGATCTCTGATCAATAACTCGACCAAAGCTTCTTTCTTTAGGAGGATCAGGGGGTGTCGTGCTGAGTATGATGGGTTATCATTCCGAAGCATTCCTCCAACCCGGAACAACTTTTGCTCATCTGAAAACGGGTTCAGGTGCGTAAGACCTCCCTTCAGCTTTCCACAGCCTGCACGGAGCGTCTTGATCTCCGACTCAAAATTTTCCGCCTGCACAACTTTAACCCAATGTTACAGAGCTGTGTTCCGGTCAACAGGCGAGAGAACAGACTCTAGACTCTGTTCCGTTGCAGACTTGCGACAGTTGTCGATAAAACGTCGCATCCTGGCGGTTACACCGAAAAGCTTGTCAAGAGAACTATACCGTTCTAACAAAAACGTGACATCTGGCTTCTCTGCAGTCTGCCTAACATTGACCAACAAGCCCTGATCGGGATGCTCAATTTGTTAAGTGGCCACCGCTGAGGCACTTTCAACAGCCACTGGGGATCCCCACCTGAGAGGGTGACGCACACTATCAGGGGCTGTAAGTCCACGAGAAGCGCAGTCAGCTGGGTTCTTCTCACCCGGCACATATCTCCAGATCAATGGAGTTGAGTTTCCAAGTCAAGTGTCTGAGATACTCGATTAGCGACGAACACCTCAAGGGTATGTACTGATGTTTTCAGCCAGCAAAGAATGATGCGGCTATCAGTCCATACGTATATTGTGTCGTCAAGGTTTATAGTGGCACGAAGGTTAGAGGCAAGGTGGTTCAAAAGCCATGTCAGGAGAGCGGCACCCACCAGTTCCATCTTCGGCATGGTCCAACGAGTCCGGACCGCCTCCACCTTGCTCTTCGTCAGCACTGGACGAAACTCAACAGCCCCCGTTGGGCTGATCATCTTTACATACACAGACGCAGCACATCCGCGCTCCGAGGCGTCACAAAACCCATGCCAGGTCGCCTTACATCCAGCCGATGAAAGTAAGTTGTGCGTATTGCAATCTGGTTTATTCTAATAATTAATGCGGGTCAACTAGCGACAAAAGGCAGTCGAGTAACAAATCTACCACCAGGGAGTCAATACTGAATCTAGGAGCTGACGGTGGCTCTTCAGTTTCCTAGAACTTCTGAAGGACTTCCGATAGAACGCCTCCGAAAAAAACCGTACCATTCTCTGGTAGGTCATGAGGTTCAAAGACTGGTCCAAAGATAATCCACGGCTACAAGACCACCAACCTGCATCACCCACTTGGTGACCCTCAACATGAGACCTAGAACATATGTGCCAAGCAGCACGTCCACCCGTGGACTTACAGCCTCTGATAGTTTGCGTCACCCTCTCAGAAGGGGACCCCAGTGCCTGTTGGAAGCTCCTCACTTCGCACTATCTTCACGTCTCAAATACCGCAGTGTCTCAAGACTAAGGTCTTTGACCAGTTTGCCAGTGATGACTTACGGAACTGAGACATGGTCGCTTACTATGGGCCTCATAAGAAGGCTCAAGCTCACCCAAAGGGCAATGGAGCGTGCTATGCTCGGAGTTTCTCTGCGTGATCGAATCAGAAATGAGGAGATCCGCAGGAGAACCAAAGTAACCGACATAGCTCACAGAATCGCTAAACTGAAACTGAAGCTAGGCAGTGGGCATGGCACATAGCTTGTAGAATAGATAGCCGATGGGGCAGTAAAGTTCTCGAGTAGCGACCGCGCACCGGAAAACGTAGCGTAGGCAGGCCTCCCACGCGGTAGACCGATGACCTGGTGAAGATCGCTGGAAGCCGATGGATGCAGGCAGCGCAGGACCGGTCGTCGTGGAAATCCTTGGGGGAGGACTTTGTCCAGCAGTGGACGATTTTCGGCTGATATGATTAACACAAGCGGTCAATTATAGGTACATAGCCGAGTCTGTGTTAGTACAATCAAATGCGGGGCCATGTGATAGCATCTGACCTATAGCTCGCTGCGCAACTTCCGGGAAGCCACCGATGTCACTGCATGGATTCCCGTATCCTACAACGCAACCGTAATCGCTTCCAGAAGCCCGGTCCGTCGCGCGTTTTTGTTGGCGCTAGCAATGACAGACAACTATTGTGGAATTAGCTACGCGTCATCTGGGCGGCGTTTGGCTGACCAACTAATATTTAAGGAGCTCGCAGCGTGTTCGCTGCGAGTCATGGCTCCTGGCCGACTGGTATAGTAACCGATTGACAGAGCCGCTGCGCGCTCGCAGCGATTCCGGCCGGCCGGGTATAGCTAAATAACATTCCACAACATCGCTCAGCCGTATCGTGAAGCACGCGCCTCGATATAGAAGCTCAATTTCGTACAGATGGACATATCGAAATTATAAGGGGTCCGATTCTTGCCATTTTGGCTCCAGAATCCTAAAAATCAAAACTATGTAAAAGTAGGTATGACAGGGTGTTTCATGGCTATTGTTAAACAAGCCATGGAGCCACCGCTAGTTTATAGCTGTGGTTTGGGGTCACATGGTGGTGTACGGGTGCGGAAAGAGTCGATGAGGGTGGTGGGGTGGATATGTCAGTAGTGGTGTAAGAGGGTTGGACGGGTGAGTGAGATGAATGGATTGTGGCAGAGGATTACAGTGTAAGGCAGTAGTAAAAGTGGTGTGGAAGACGTAGAATAGGATGTAGGAGTTGGAAGGACGACTGGGCAGAATTGGTGGACTGGATGAATGAAAATTGTTTTAATCCATATGATTAAATTACACGAAAATGTTTATAGGTTACGAGCTAGTAAAACTAAATAACGCAATGCATGGTTGTGAGCGAGCGAGCGTCGCGTCGTCGTTCGGAATACGGAAAATGCATCACTACATAAACCACTTAACTACTTTTTGTTAAGCGAAAAACCGTTTGCATCCTTCAAATCTGTTTAACGTATAAAAGAGTGAATGTCGTGCGGCATTATTTAATAAAACTTTTTAAGCCAATCAGTTGTCACTGTTGAAATAAGACGATAATTGTTAAAATTGATGTTTAAAAATACATAGAAAATACTTTAGTTATTTAAGTAAGTACTCGTAATTATGTCTGTCAGAGTAATCTAGAGAGATTGAAAACGTAGAGACTTTCAAAAGTTACGTCAGTCGGCAAAAAATACCTGTGTGACCGTAGTGACTTAGGCGCAATGTTCAGGCGTTTCATTCCACCGCAGTACCGCACAGTACCTTGCCGGGGGACGGGGGTCGGGGGACGGGAGGCGGCGTGGGTCATTAATAAATTAGGGGCACTCCATCGCACAATTTTCCTTATTCACGATACAAGACCGCCATTTCCGAACGTGTTAGCTTTTAAATTGAACCTAAATAATAAATTTAGCCAATTCGCCCGTACCTGCCCTTAAAGACGCGATTTGTTAACTAGAAGTACGAGTAGTTGCCTTTGTTTTTTCTCTCGTGCCACTGCGGCTGAGTTTATCTCGTGCCACTGCGGCTGAGTTTATCTCGTGCCACTGCGGCTGAGTTTATCTCGTGCCACTGCGGCTGAGTTTATCTCGTGCCACTGCGGCTGAGTTTCTCTCGTGGCACTGCGGCTGAGTCTCTCTCGTGCCACTGCGGCTGAGTTTCTCTCGTGGCACTGCGGCTGAGTTTCTCTCGTGGCACTGCGGCTGAGTCTCTCTCGTGCCACTGCGGCTGAGTTTCTCTCGTGGCACTGCGGCTGAGTTTATCTCGTGCCACTGCGGCTGAGTTTATCTCGTGCCACTGCGGCTGAGTTTCTCTCGTGCCACTGCGGCTGAGTTTCTCTCGTGGCACTGCGGCTGAGTCTCTCGTGCCACTGCGGCTGAGTTTCTCTCGTGCCACTGCGGCTGAGTTTCTCTCGTGCCACTGCGGCTGAGTTTCTCTCGTGGCACTGCGGCTGAGTCTCTCGTGCCACTGCGGCTGAGTTTCTCTCGTGCCACTGCGGCTGAGTTTCTCTCGTGCCACTGCGGCTGAGTTTCTCTCGTGGCACTGCGGCTGAGTCTCTCGTGCCACTGCGGCTGAGTTTCTCTCGTGCCACTGCGGCTGAGTTTCTCTCGTGCCACTGCGGCTGAGTTTCTCTCGTGGCACTGCGGCTGAGTCTCTCGTGCCACTGCGGCTGAGTTTCTCTCGTGCCACTGCGGCTGAGTTTCTCTCGTGCCACTGCGGCTGAGTTTCTCTCGTGCCACTGACTGCGGCTGAGTTTCGCGGAAGCCAACCGAATTACTTTCAATAGCTTTAGTTACTCGGCTTCTACGCGGTAAAATTGGTGGTTTAATAGAAGGGAAAATTAAATCAATCTTTTACCATCTCATTTATTTCTGCCTTCATTTGAGTAGTATGTCTTTGATAATCTATCTATAACTATATATGTATATATATATAAAAATGAATTGCTGTTCGTTAGTCTCGCTAAAACTCCAGAACGGCTGGACCGATTTGGCTAATTTTGGTATTGAATTATTTGTGGAAGTCCAGAGAATGTTTAAACGTATTGTAGGGTAGTGTAGGGTAGGGTAGGGTAGGGTTGGGTAGTGTAGTGTAGGGTAGTGTAGTGTAGGGTAGTGTAGTGTAGTGTATGTAGGGTAGGATAGGGTAGTCTAGGGTAGGGTAGTGTAGGGCAGAGTAGTGTAGGGTAGGGTAGTGTAGTGTAGGGTAGGGTAGGGTAGTGTTGTGTAGTGTAGGGTAGGGTAGGGTAGGGTAGGGCAGTGTAATGTAATGTAAGGCGGTACGTAGTTCGCCGGGACAGCTAGTCTATATGTATAAAAATGAATTGCTGTTCGTTAGTCTCGCTAAAACTCGAGAACGGCTGGACCGATTTGGCTAAGTTTGGTATTGAATTATTTGTGGAAGTCCAGAGAAGGTTTAAAAGGTGAATAAATATGAAAAAGCTCGGAATTAAATTAAAAAAAAATGTTGGTTGACTTCACACACAACCTTCGAGTTTTTATACATACACTTAAGTATATTTTTTTGCTGTTCGTTTGTTTCGCTAAAACTCGAGAACGGCTGGACCGATTTGGCTAATTTTGGTATTGAATTATTTGTGGAAGTCCAGAGAAGGTTTAAAAGGTGAATAAATATGAAAACGCCCGAATTAAATTAAAAAAAATCAAAAAATAATTGGTTTTAGGGTAGGGTAGTGTAGTGTAGGTGTAGGGTAGTGTAGGGTAGGGTAGGGTTGGGTGGTGTAGTGTAGGGTTGGGTAGGGTAGTATAGAGTAGTGTATGTAGGGTAGGTTAGGGTAGTGTAGTGTTGGGTAGGGTAGTGTAGTGTAGGGTATTGTAGTGTTGGGTAGGGTAGTGTAGGGTAGGGTAGTGTAGTGTAGGGTAGGGTAGTGTAGAGATGGGTAGTGTAGTGTAGGGTAGGGTAGTGTAGGGTAGTGTACGGTAGGGTAGTGTAGAGTAGTGTACGTAGGGTAGGTTAGGGTAGTGTAGTGTAGGGTAGGGTAGTGTAGAGATGGGTAGTGTAGTGTAGGGTAGGGTAGTGTAGGGTAGGGTAGGGTAATGTAGTGTAGTGTAGGTTAGGGCAGTGTAGTGTAGTGTAGGGTGGAACGAAGTTCGCCGGGACAGCTAGTATATATATATAAATGAATCTCTATTTCCTTTGGTCATCGCATCACGCGTGAACGGCTCGACCAATTTCGGTAATTCTTTTTTTTGTTGTGTCTGTTATTGTCAGGAGAAGGTTCTTGTGAAAGAAAAAATAAGAAAGTGGCAAAAAATGGGTACTGCGCAGGCAAAGCCGCCGGCAACAGCTAGTAATTGATAAATCTTTGTTTAGTACCAACTTACGCCACAAATGCTTACGGTGACCCCACACTAGGCACTAGGCAATGCCTGTGTAGTGGTGGCCATAAATGCGATTAAAAAGTTATTACTATTATCAATCTGTATTGTGATGAAAAATAACAAAATAATACAATTAAACAAAACCGGCCAAGTGTGACTCGCGGTCACACAAACATGCTTCCGCACCAAAACGTGTGTGTGTATGTGTGCGTGTGTGTGTATGTATGTGTGTGTGTGTGCGTGTGTGTAAGAGTGTAAGCGAGAGGAGGGGCATGACAACGAAGTTTTATTTTTAGGATTAACATTTTTTTTCGCATTTCAACCCTGTATTCCAAGACTAATTTAATTTGGTACTCAATGGACGATTCGGTTGTCGAGTCAGTATACTCGTATTTGATTATTTGTATTTGTACTAAGATATTGTTCCCCATTAGAATACAACAGTGTTTTAAAACAGCTGAGTCAGCTTGTTCATTAGTCATTGACCTCAGAAACAGGAGCGGGTTATAAAATAACCCCTTTTATGATGTGTTAAGTGGAAACGAATCATATCCCATCATCAATCATAATTCCCTCTTGAAAAGGAATGAAAACGTGTATTTTATTAATTTAATTTTGACCCTTCCTCGTTACGTTGGTATACCTACGCACTTTTTTAATGTCAGTAAACAGGGTTAGAACATTTTTACTGTCTTATGTTTTTGTCATACAAAAAAACGTTCATTGCTGAACCCCCAAAAATTTCCTGCGCTGCCGCCCAATTATTCATTTTCACCAGATTTCATTTATTAAATTTTTGGATAATATAATTGTGCCTAAAGTAACGTCCTAAGTCTTCATAAAAAATTCATTAGCTGATAGCAGCCCAAAATGTTTTATGAAAGACATGTAGGACGGAGATCCATAAAGATTACGCTTTTATCTAGCTACTTACCGGCCAACTAGGAAATATTTTGCCGTTAACACCTTAAGTATGTATGAGCCATTAGTGCTCCGTAACCTGGATAATCTCAAACATTCACAAAAAGGGTATATTTTATGGACGTTACCTAGAAGTAACCAATAGAAAATCCTCACTTTTTTAAACGAAACCCTTTTTCCACCGACTTTCAAAAGGATCGAGGAGGTTCTCAATTTCACCGTATGTTTTTTATTGTATGTTTGTTACGCGATATCTCCGCAGATTGTGAACCGTTTTTAAAAATTCTTTTTTTATTCGAAAGAGTATACTCCCAAAGGGGGTCCCACTGTCACGAAGTCAGGATCTGATGATGGGATCCCAGGGAAATCGAGGGCAACCCTCAAATTTTATAGGCACGTATTACGTGATTCATATGTTTTCTAAAGCTATTAAAATACTTGCGTCTGGTATTCATCATCTCATGTTGATAAGCTGATGAAGGAAGGTACAACTGATTAATAGTTAGAAGTTGGAGGATCATTCTTTCAATATTATACATAGATACGTAAGTACGCATAGACCGATAGTTGTATTCTTTCAGGTTATTCAAATGAGCTGATGATGGAAGATTTAACTACTTAGCTTTCATGCTGTTGAGATGATGATGGAAGCCACAGGACTCTGTATCTGTTAATGAAACACATGCATGTTATTAGTTAAATAGCATTATCACTAAAAATAAAGAAAAGAAAAAAAAAGTTTAAAAAACTAAAAAACGACCTAAAAATGAAATTAACTCAAAAGTATGGAATAATATTATTATAGTTAAATACACAACATATACCAACAATAACGAAATTAAAGGTGGTTACGAATTTAATTAGGGGCTTAAATTTTTTTTTGAGGTCGGTGTCAGCAAAACATCGAATCTAAAACATTTGATACGTAAGTAGCTAAGTGCTGACACAGGTATTTTTATTTAATGAATGAAGGTTTTTGTTTAATTTAATTTTTAAGAGAAAATAAGAAAGAGGAAATGTGTTTAAGTATAAGAGAATGTTGACAGGCATGGTTTCCTGTTTATCACTATGGATTGAGGGTCAGGAGTCTGCAAGACAGTGAACCGTCGCGGCTTTCATAGTCTCTGCGAATAGTACGCTGAATCATGTTTCTAGCATTCTTTCTGTTGAAGGTGATGTATTCAGCATGTGATGTACCAGAGGTACCGGGTTCCAATCTGGACGGCCAATGTACCAATGAGTTTTTCAAAACTTACGTACATACTTACCGATTGCTTTAACGGTGAAGGAAAACACCGTGAGGAAACCTGCACACGCCTGCGAAGAAACTCGAAGGTTGTGTGTGAAGTCGACCAACCCGCACTGGGCCCGCGTGGTCCACTAAGGCCCGATCGCCCTAACTCAGGGTAGGCTCGAGCCCCTCGGTGGGGACGTATATGAGCTGATATGATGATGATGATGATGAATTCAGCGCCCCGTTTGCCAATAAAGCTTCAGCGGTTTGGTCTGCTGCCTGCCCCAATACTTCTCTACCTACAACCCCTATGTATCGCAGTGGCGCTCAAGTGTGTCTTCAAGTATCTCACCAAGTCCTGTTCTGGAGTGCACCCGGCGCGGCATTATGTAATGAATCTGGTGCTTAGCAGCAAGCTTTGCCATCGCCGAACGTAGGAACCTTCCTCGATGATAACCTCTGCGTATCGCAGTAGCGCTCAAGTGTGTCTTCAAGTATCTCACAGGACTTCTGGGGTGCATCCGGCGCGGCATTATGTCATGAATCTAGTGCTTGGCTGCAGGCTTTGCCATCGTCGAACGTAGGAACCTTCCTCAATAACAACCCCTGCGTATCGCAGTGGCGCTCAAGTGTGTCTTCAAGTATCTCACCAAGTCCTGTTCTGGAGTGCACCCGGCGCGGCATTATGTAATGAATCTGGTGCTTAGCAGCAAGCTTTGCCATCGCCGAACGTAGGAACCTTCCTCGATGATAACCTCTGCGTATCGCAGTAGCGCTCAAGTGTGTCTTCAAGTATCTCACAGGACTTCTGGGGTGCATCCGGCGCGGCATTATGTCATGAATCTAGTGCTTGGCTGCAGGCTTTGCCATCGTCGAACGTAAGAACCTTCCTCAATAACAACCCCTGCGTATCGCAGTGGCGCTCAAGTGTGTCTTCAAGTATCTCACCAAGGCCTGTTCTGGAGTGCACCCGGCGCGGCATTATGTAATGAATCTGGTGCTTGGCTGCAGGCTTTGCCATCGCCGACCGTAGGAACCTTCCTCAATGACAACCCTGCGTATCGCAGTGGCGCTCAAGTGTGTCTTCAAGTATCTCACCAAATCCTGTTCTGGAGTTCACCCGGCGCGGCATTATGTAATAAATCTAGTGCTTGGCAGCAAGTTTTGCCATCGCCGAACGTAGGAACCTTCCTCGATGACAACCCCTGCGTATCGCAGTGGCGCTCAAGTGTGTCTTCAAGTATCTCACCAAGGCCTGTTCTGGAGTGCACCCGGCGCGGCATTATGTAATGAATCTGGTGCTTGGCTGCAGGCTTTGCCATCGCCGACCGTAGGAACCTTCCTCAATGACAACCCCTGCGTATCGCAGTGGCGCTCAAGTGTGTCTTCAAGTATCTCACCAAGGCCTGTTCTGGAGTGCACCCGGCGCGGCATTATGTAATGAATCTGGTGCTTGGCTGCAGGCTTTGCCATCGCCGACCGTAGGAACCTTCCTCAATGACAACCCCTGCGTATCGCAGTGGCGCTCAAGTGTGTCTTCAAGTATCTCACCAAATCCTGTTCTGGAGTTCACCCGGCGCGGCATTATGTTATAAATCTAGTGCTTGGCAGCAAGTTTTGCCATCGCCGAACGTAGGAACCTTCCTCGATGACAACCCCTGCGTATCGCAGTAGCGCTCAAGTGTGTCTTCAAGTATCTCACCAAGTCCTGTTCTGGAGTGCACCCGGCGCGGCATTATGTAATGAATCTGGTGCTTGGCAGCAGGCTTTGCCATCGCCGAACGTAGGAACCTTCCTCGATGACAACCCCTGCGTATCGCAGTAGCGCTCAAGTGTGTCTTCAAGTATCTCACCAAGTCCTGTTCTGGAGTGCACCCGGCGCGGCATTATGTAATGAATCTGGTGCTTGGCTGCAGGCTTTGGAATCGCCGAACGTAGGAACCTTCCTCGATGACAACCCCTATGTATCGCAGTGGCGCTCAAGTGTGTCTTCAAGTATCTCAACAAGTCCTGTTCTGGAGTGCACCCGGCGCGGCATTATGTAATGAATCTGGTGCTTGGCAGCAAGCTTTGCCATCGCCGAACGTAGGAACCTTCCTCGATGATAACCCCTGCGTATCGCAGTAGCGCTCAAGTGTGTCTTCAAGTATCTCACCAAGTCCTGTTCTGGAGTGCACCCGGCGCGGCATTATGTAATGAATCTGGTGCTTGGTTGCAGGCTTTGGAATCGCCGAACGTAGGAACCTTCCTCGATGACAACCCCTATGTATCGCAGTGGCGCTCAAGTGTGTCTTCAAGTATCTCACCAAGTCCTGTTCTGGAGTGCACCCGGCGCGGCATTATGTAATGAATCTGGTGCTTGGCAGCAAGCTTTGCCATCGCCGAACGTAGGAACCTTCCTCGATGATAACCCCTGCGTATCGCAGTAGCGCTCAAGTGTGTCTTCAAGTATCTCACCAAGTCCTGTTCTGGAGTGCACCCGGCGCGGCATTATGTAATGAATCTGGTGCTTGGCTGCAGGCTTTGCCATCGCCGAACGTAGGAACCTTCCTCGATGACAACCCCTATGTATCGCAGTGGCGCTCAAGTGTGTCTTCACGTATCTCACCAAGTCCTGTTCTGGAGTGCACCCGGCGCGGCATTATGTAATGAATCTGATGCTTGGCAGCAAGTTTTGCCATCGCCGAACGTAGGAACCTTCCTCGATGATAACCCCTGCGTATCGCAGTAGCGCTCGAGTGTGTCTTCAAGTATCTCACCAAGTTCTGTTCTGGAGTGCATCCGGCGCGGCATTATGCTGAGTCAGTACCGTTTTGGTGCACAGTACAGCTATTTTTTATAGATTATTTCTATCGTTTGTAAATTGTACCTGGAAATTGTTGTACTGTGCTCTAAATAAAAGTTTTTCTATTCTATTCTATTCTATTCTATTCTATTCTATTCTATTCTATTCTATTCTATTCTATTCTATTCTAATGAATCTGGTGCGTATCGCAGTGGCGCTCAAGTGTGTCTTCAAGTATCTCACCAAGTCCTGTTCTGGAGTGCACCTGGCGCAGCATTGTGTAATGAATCTGGTACTTGGCTACAGGCTTTGCCATCGCGTATCGCAGTGGCGCTCATGCTCGGGTGCAAGGAGTGTACGCATGTGTGCAGATGCGGCGCAAGAGTTGATGAGAGCGGCCGCCACGGTCCAATGTCATTGTCATTGTCATTTGTCATGTTGACATTGGACCTTGGCGGCCGCCTCTTTGGCATCATCGTCACTTACAATCGATGAGATGATGCTTTTTTCTCGAAAATGGCCCTAATGATTTTGATAAAAGTTTTTACGGTATTGGACATTTTTTTACTTTTTTAGGGCCCAGTATATTATATAAGTTGGTTCGTTATTTTAGAAAAAAACTGGCTTAGGCCTCGCATAGCCACTTTTCAGACCACGCGGCAGACACTCGATCGCTTCGGATGTCCAAGGGTTCGCAACAGCGCGCCGATTTTCGAACGCTGCGTGAAAGAAAAACGATTTAATATAACCGCTGAAGACAGTAGAAAAAAAAGCAAGCTGATACTGTAAGGATTCTTATTATATATGTCGGAGCGCAAGGACGTGGCGCCATCTA
This sequence comes from Coleophora flavipennella, assembly GCA_947284805.1. Lineage (NCBI taxonomy): Eukaryota > Metazoa > Arthropoda > Insecta > Lepidoptera > Coleophoridae > Coleophora > Coleophora flavipennella. Next base: position 18,723,167 of record OX369264.1, on the reverse strand, counting down.
TGCATGCGTCGAAGAACCGTGTGTTTTATCTTGAAACGTCAAGCGGTTAGCTAGGATAGTAATAATAGTCATCTTAGGCCAAGGCGTGGTCGGTGCGGGACCGGAACCCGGAAGTTGGTAGTGTTGGTACTTGTTTGTTAGCCAATCAGAATCGTTGTGATTATCGAACCATTAAATGACAATACAGCCAACCTTCAGAGGCTACGACAGAGGCGCAAATTATTTTACTAGCACTTTTGATCGAGCAGCTGAACTGTCAACTTGGGAAGCCAGCCCCGTGCCGAACTCATCGCAGTTTATAAAATAATCGGTTTTCATCCGAATCATCGTGAAGCCTCGTGTTGCCGACGTGTGTGAATATTGATTGTACACTCCAAAACTTCTCAAAGACGAGTTTATTTCTTAGATACGGCCAAAACCCTTCTGATGATCCGAAATATATAAACCTTAAAGAAATCCATACAAAAATCTTTCAAAATTTCAGTAAGAATCGACAAAACGTCTCTGCGCCGCGGTGACTTTTGCGTTAAATTTTCACAACAAAAACACAGTTGGGATAATAATGTTGTTACATAATCGGATGGAGTACATTACCATCATCATTTTGGTATTTAATAGTAACAGAAATATGCATCTCGGGTTAATTCCAGGTGACAACTCAACAACAAAAGTAAACAACTCGTAGAACAGTGATGTAAATATATATGAACTTGTTAAAGGAAACCGTGACTGACTGACTGACTGACCTATCAACACACACCTCAAACCACCGGACGAATCTGGCTGAAATTTGGTATACAGATAACACTTGTGATGTAGGCATCCACTAAGAACGGAAATTCGAAAATTCAACCCTTAAAGGGGTGTAACGGGGTTCAAAATTTGTGTGGAGAAATCATATAAATAACCTATTCACGCTTAAATTCCTCAACCAATCTAGACGAAATTAGGTATGCACGTAGCCTGTATTATAGAAAAGGAAAAAGGTTACTTTTTATAACATAATCCGGTACAGTTCGTGAGGGAACTGAAAAAAAGCTGTTTGGTTGATTTCTTTAAAATCACAACAGATCAACGTTTTATTATAATTTTTTGCACCGAGATGTTTGAGGGGGTGAGAAATGGCATAGACTACTAATCAGGATAGCCCGATATAGTTCCCGAGGGTTATGAAGAAAACTAACTTCCACACTTTGTGATATTTTGCACAAATACAATTGTACAAGAGGCGGTTATATACGAAAAAAAATAATTAAATTGTCAATTGTCCGTTCGATGCTTCAGCGCCTAGAAGGAATTAGGGTTAGGAAAATATTACTATAATATCTCCAGTATTTTTTTTATTATTCCTAACTTTATTTCTTAAGTTCGCCAACACAGTCAAAATACACTTATTTTTTCTCTCCAAAATGGATCCAAAAAATTTGATGAAACGTTGTAAATTACTATACCTTTACATGTCTACATTATATGTTTGAGTAAAATCTAGGGCAAGGTACCTCCCATATTTTTTTTTCTCAAAAATGATTTTGATAAAACTTTGTACGGTATTGGTCATTTTTTACTTTTTTAAGGCTAAGTATATATGTACAGTAGGTTGGTTCGTTATTCTAGAAAAAATCTGACTTAGTCCTCACATAGCCACTTTTCAGGCCACGCTTACGACACTCGATCGCTACAATATACAAAAAATACAAAATCGCTCAACGTCCCACCCCACCACCGCCGCCTTACCTAAACTATGTTAGTACTAATATATGTATATACTTTGCCTAAACGGTAGAAATATAGGAGTATTTGACGCGGAGGACGTCCAGCGCAGCGTTACTGGCGGCGCGGCGGCGCGGCGGCGTTACCTTGTGGCGAGTACGTACAGTTCACGTACACTGTTCAATGGCTAGAAACCCCGGCCAGAGTTTTGTTATTTATTTCTCAAAAATGGCTTTAACTGTTTTAATGAAACTTTTTAAATTGGTTAGACTTGATATGGTTTACTACACTGAGTTTATAATAATGTCCAGAAAAAGTTTATAAATAAGAAATCTCATATACAAACCCAAATTATTAGGTGTAGTAATGTTAATTTCTGATTTGTATATGCCCGACTACGCCATAAGTTGAATGCTTTGCAAAAAAGTATGTACAGCGCGGCTGCACTGTTTATACTTCTACTTGTCCATCGGCTGACCAGTGACTAGACGCCCACCCTAAGGGGCCTGGCGGCTCGCCCGCAAAGAGCCTCCATTACACAACCGCCCGCGCCGGCCGCCGACTGCGGCTCAACCAAGATGCGAAAACGTAATAAATAAAGCAGTTGAGACAGATAAATTATCTTTGACTTTCGCACAGCTACCCTTCTGACAAATTATCTGTCATAAATGCTAAAAACAAATTTGTAACGAACCGGAAAACTTCGCAAGCAGTAAACACGTTTCCGAATTGTTCTGCGTTACGATTACCTACTGGTAATATGATTAATTCGTATTTACGAAAAATAACTCCCAGAGTTGGTGTTTTTGGGCCTATGTCAGGTACGTAAAAGTAACTAAGTAAGCAAAATAGGTAGGTACTCACAATTTTAAGATATTTATACGGGCAGCAGGGCGTCCTTACATTTTTGATACTCACACTCGAATGGCCGTCTGCCTTTTTTTTTTTCGAAAGGACAAGCTTGTTGTTGGTCGTTGGGACCTTTACAACTTCACCGGGCAGGGGGCCGTCTGCCTGCGCAGTCTGTCTATTTATACTGTGGCGTAAACAAGTGAGGTAATCGCGTGATGACGCGATTACGTCACCTCTTGTTTTGCTTGTGATAAGATTGCATAAAAATTAAAATTTACAAAACATAGCTAACATAAGTTACCGGTATCACAGGCCTTTTTTTATCCACAATTTGTAAGCGCTTGGCATCATCTCACCTGATGGTAAGTGACGATGAAGCCGAAGATGGAAGCAGGCTTACAAAGATACCCCAACGCTATGGGGATTGACTATCTTATCTTCAAGCCGGTACACATCAATGCTGTTAACATTGATGTTTAGCGGCAAGTCTTAGATAAGATGGTGGTAGTTAGCCAGGCGGGCAATGAAAATACCCTACCACCAACCAAACCGAGTTTTACAAAGTTGAACCCGCCGGAAATCGAAACGGCGACCTCCTGGTATAAAGAGAATGGACTAACCATTACGCCACGGAGGCCTTTGTCCAGCTGTGGACGTCTTTCGGCTAATATGATGATGATCACAGGCTACTTTACAGCAGTGAGAACGTAGCGGCTAAAATTAAGAATAATACTCAAAGTTTAGAAAATTATGGTATATTTTAATGATAACGTCGTTGATGTAAGCAATCCGAGCACGGTTTTTTCAATATTAATTCATGTGTTAAAATAAATTTCATGATTATCACGGATTATTTGCATTTTAACCGCCATTTCCTCAATATTTATAAACACTTTTTTATGCTCTATGGCACTCTTAACGGTTACGCAGCTTGTATTATTTTCTATTGTTATTTGTTTTTTATTTTATTTTTTATTACCAATCATTATCATAGGGTGCAACTAAATCTGTGTAGGACCCGTAAAATGGGGCGTCTACTTGAAATACTGCACATTTCCCGCCATTAAACCCGTAGTTGCAAAATCATCAACTCCATCAATAAGTCCAATTCGCAACAAACACCAAATTTGTACATCAGCTTATCGATTTGTTTAAAGAAAGCAATTCTTTTTTTGTAAGTTGGCCGTCGGTCTAGTTGATCTTTAAAAAACGTGATAGTTTCTTATTGTTCGGTAAAATAAGTAGAAGTCCCAGATCACGGGTTCTACATCAATTTCGTTACACCTTGTGTATATATTTTTAACTATTCCTGTGAAATTAAAAATTAAATACATACATCGGAAGAGCCGGCAGTTGATGTTGTTAAAGTTTTAATTGCTTTTATCGCGGGCTTTTGCTTTTAGTCTGAAAATGTGCGACTAGTGGAGTTATCAAATTGAATCCTTTACTGGACAATGAATTTATGGTGGCTAATGACTTCACTTTATTTAACTTTGACCTTTATCATATATGTTTATCATTATTGTTAGAAACGGGCACTCAAATAAAAATATAACAATATTTATAAAAATATTAATGTAACTTTATAACTTAATAAATTTTTAGAAGAATTTTAAATACTTTTATATGCATGAACGTACTTTTTTTTTAATTAAAAATTTGAGTGCGTTTGACTGCAACTCACCTGATCGTAAGTGATGATGCGCAATGCAGTGATATGAAGTAAGATCAATATATTAAAGTGACAAAACAGTAGGTTTTGTACATAACCCTTGGTTTATTTATAATTAGATAGACTATGGGATGGTATCGGAGCGGTCGCGGGGGCGGGCGCGGGCGCGGGCGCGGGCACATGAGACACAACAATACGTCACAATGGCGGGCGGGTGCGCCGGCGCGCATCAGTTATCCGCATTGTACGGCTCCATCCAATTAACTTGAAACATGTCAAGCACACCGATGCTATATGGACTGCACTTGCACTATGGACGTGGGCCTGCCAGACTTAATGTCTTTTGTTCAAGGTTTCATTTTATATGACGTGTTTTGTCATACTTTAGTGGAAAAAAAAATATCTGACTAACATCCTCGTTCAGTCGTCATCATATCAGCCGAAAGACGTCCACTGCTGGACAAGGCCTCTCGCAAATAATTTAATGTTGTGGAACGGAAATTTTAGGCATCGATTTGATTGTGATTATAATCTATAGAATTCCAATTCAAACCAAGTCACACACATGCATATTTTTGTATAAATTGGATAGCTTGTTGTACCAATTAATGAACAAATATAAGAAAAAGAGTATCATTAACTGGAATATAGACATTTTAAAACAAAACACATTCTATAAAGATCTCATTAGTATATTGCTAAATCATAACTTTACAACACATATCCAATCGCCAACCAGAGGAAATGCGTGTCTGGACCAAATGGCTAGTAATATAAAAAAGACGCATTGAGCCTGCTGTACACACACTTGGTTTATCAAATCATGAAACGGCTCAAACCGTAACGATATTTATCGTTGAATTATACGAAAGCAAAATTCATTTACGACTTGGTTTGAAGAAAGACGCGATTACAGTGATGAAAACGTTAAAAAGTTTTAGGATAGTATAGCTGCACTTTCATTCGCTGAAGTGTGAGACAGTTACAGCATGACTGATACTTTCAATTTGTTCTATGACTTGATATGCCTTTTTTACAACTTATGCATTCCTATAGTTAAAGTAACTAATCGACGAAAAAATATAAAATGGCTTACAAAGGGAATAAAAAAACTTTTAGAGTAAAACGAGAATTATTTATTAAATACAAATCAAATGGTACAAACAAAACCTTAAATAAGAATCATTATAAAAATTACGGACGCATTCTAAGTAAGTGTTTTAAAAAATCACAACGAATAAGTAATGGTAGGTATCTTACGACAGCCAATAAGTGCAAAGGAACTTGGAGTATAATCTCATCCAGCATAAACAGTAGCTCACAAATGAATGACATTGAGTTAATTAAATATAATGGAATGACATTTCAAAAACCCGATGAAATTTGCAATTTTTGTAACGATTATTTTATAACGTAGCGTAGGCAGGCCTCCCACGCGGTGGACCGACGACCTGGTGAAGATCGCGGGAAGCCGATGGATGCGGGCAGCGCAGGACCGGTCGTCGTGGAAATCCTTGGGGGAGGCCTTTGTCCAGCAGTGGACGATTTTTGGCTGATATGATGATGATGGTTTTATAGATTTGACACATTCTCAGAATTCAAATACATTTCCTGATATTGTTTCCAATATTGTCAATTCTCTTTTTCTCAATGCAATTTTCGAGAAAGATACTATAATGTCCCTTAACAATACAAATACTACCATACTATAAGAACTATAATGTCCCTTGACAATACAAATACTACCGGTTATGACGATATAACAACATAAATTCTTAAGACGATTGCGATTCATATATGCTACCTACTATCTCATATTATCAACCTTCCATTCAGTCAGAGAATATTCCCAGAAAGTTTGAAAATATCTGTAGTTAAAGGAGACTAGTGTGACCTCGATAACTACAGACCAATAACTATGGTGCCCATCATATCAAAAATCTTTGAAAAATCTATGTACATAAGGATTAATGAATTTCTGAACAGACTTAACATATTAATCACTTTGGGTTTCGTAAAGGATGCTCCACAGATTTAGCACGCTTTATTTTTGTAAAAGATGTGACTGAATCTATTAATAATAAAACTCCCGTAATGTCTCTTTTCTTGGATATGAGTAATGCCTTCGATTTTGTGCACCACTTAATACTACTTTCTAGGTTTAATTCTTATGGAATCAGAGGTAACGCTTATGACTGGCTGAAAAGTTACTTAAATAACTGAAATCTCTAAAATTACAGAAAAAGGTAATAATTTAGTAAAGGAAAAATATAAACACAAATACACAGAGCCTGTATTTCTGGGGTACCTCAGGGCAGCATCCATAGGCCTTTATTATTCTTATTATATATTAATGACCTCCAGAACTCAACTTCACAGAAATGTCTACTCTTTGCGGATAATACAACCATTATCATCAAATGACATGATAAAAATACATGTGAATCCACCATAAACATATCCTTATCTGAAATCATAGGGTGGCTGGAAGGCAACTATCTTTCCATAAATATAAACAAAACCAAATATATGCAGTTTCATTTATATCAAACTAAGCCTTCTTCATTAAAAATAGAATATAACAATTTTGAATTGCAAGAAACGGATGAATTTAAATTTGTGGAATTCGTTTTTAACAAAAATCTTAATTGGAAAAAACATATTAACTTCGTATGCAAAAGATTTGATCGTTTTGTGTTTGGCCTGCAACGTCTGTGGCAAAATGTTTCTGTGGAAGCCGCATTAACAGCTTACCATGGCCATGATTCCTCAGTACTTAACTATGAACTGATACTTTGAGGTAATTTTGTGGAGGTGGATAGAGTCCTCAGGCTTCAAAAGAAATGTATTCTTGCCATTTGTAAAACTTGTTTTTTAGATAGTTGCAAACCACTGTTTTAACAATTACATTCTACCCTTGACTTGAATGTATATTAGAAACATTTGTTTATTTTCAAGGTCTCATCCAGAATTTTTCGAAAAACTTGTTAACGTCATAGTAAGAGAGCGCAGTATAAAAAAATGCTTCATCAACCTTCTTGTAAAGCAGATATTTATAAAAAAAATGTCTATAACATGTGTATAATAACTTACCTAAGGATTGAAAAATATTACAAGGGACAGAATTTAAAACAAAACTGACGAAATGGCTAATGAATTATTAAATTGAAACTTTTATTACATTGTCTCAAGCTTTTTCGTCTGTGTGTTGCGTGACGGCAAAGAGATTATAACATCGTCTCGAACTTTTTCGTCAGAGCAGCCATGATTTTTTCTTCCTCTGTACCGTAGCTCCAAGACGAGAGCAGCCACGAATGATCGTTTCGGTCTCTGTACCGTAGCTCCAAGAGGAGTGAAACTTATATTACATAATCGTTCCGTACCTCTGTACCGTAGCTCCAAGACGAGAGCAGCCATGATCTATAATATAATAGAACTGTAACGGGGCCGTGTTTGTACATGAAATATTTTTGGAAAATAATAACTGTGGTGGACATTACTAACGATACAGAGGCCAAAACAACAACTATTAGAGTTTTTGTCTGTATGTCTATCGGTCTGTATGATCGCGCATCACGCAAAAACTACCGGGCCTATTTTGATGAAATTTTGTATGGTGGTTCCTTAAAGCCCGGGTTAACATATGGGATACTTTTTATCCCGGAAAATTCAAGTAAATCAAAAGTATCCATTTAAAGAATGGCTCACCACGCAAATGTTGCTTGACCTATTACAATTAAATTTTACACGTTGATACCCCATATTGCGAACTAAAACTGGGACATTGTGAATCCCAAAAAAATTAAGGGTTCCTGCAGGAATGCAAAAAATAGTATCTTTAGAATGGCTCAATGTAACTATAAGAAACCTTTATATTGGGATAGGGTGTTTTGACCATCATTGCATAGTTGGGTATTCTTTATCCCGGAAAACTAAAGAGGTCCCGTGGGAAATTAGATTTATCGATACTTACAATAATAAAAATAGAGTACTTTTTCCTCATATTAGCTACACATACCGCACATTATAATCATAGCAGCAGAATGTCAATAGATGGCGCTGCAGGGATAATAAAACGCGCTTAAGTTGTATTAAAATATTATTTCATACTTTTGAGTGAATTTCTTTTATGTATTTTTCAGCATACGCTACTTTACCCAACTCTAACTCTGGAACTATGGCACGTAGCGATGTGTTTCATAGACGAACTGATAGATATTTTTTTTACAGATTCCAATCGTGTAAAACAATTAAAAACACATAAGTCGTGTTTAGTATCTTTTAACAGGAGACACAGATATGGGAACTCTTCTGACGGCGACTATTTGCGTGGGGCAGTTGCTCTCCGCCTGAGCTGCAATATCTGTGAACCTCATCCTGTGACCTCATCAATGTATTTGCGGGTCCACGGTGGAGGCAATTGGCCATCACGCACTGAGTTGCGGTCGTTCTTTGGTGAAGATTCCCACGTCACCATGCCCTTAATGACCTCACTCGGAGGGCACTGGTCTCGGTCAGATGGAATATTCCATCTTTGATGCAGCCGAATGGTTTAAACAGGTGCCATGGCAGATAGGAACGTGCCTGTTTTGGGACGGCACTTTTTCTGCGTCACACCTCAACCGTACGGTACTGCTGCTCAATTTGCGGCGAGAAAGAAGCATAATAAGTACTCGGTCTTGGAGGCAAATTACAGCGGCACAACGCTGGTCTATGAGACAACCGGCTGCTGAACCCTCAGAGGCCTTTGCCTTCATAAAGGAGATTGGCCGTCGCCTTCGAGAGAGGAGATGTGACGCCCGCTCCGGTTCCTACTTGCTGCTAAGGTTGTCTATTGCCATCCAGCGCTGCAAAGAGAAGTGCATGGGCTCTTTTGGAGCTGATACGGCTCGAGAATTTGACCCATATTAATATTTTCAGGAAATTTTATTACTAGATTGATATAATTATTTGAATCAGTTTTTTGATAATATGTGTTATTTTATCATATAATTTCATATACGTCCCCACCGTGGGGCTCGACCTGCCCTGAGTTAAGGCCATCAGGCCTTAGATGATCACGCGGGCCCATTGCGGGTTGATTGACTTCACACATAAGCTTCGAGTTTCTTTGCAGGCGTGTGCAGGTTTCCTCACGATGTTTTCCCTCACCATGTTTTCCCTCACCGTAAGAGCGTCGGATAAACGTACATATGAAATCGATATTTGAATAGATATTGGTAAGTGGCAGGATTCGAACCACGGCCTCCCGGACAGGAGGTAGTGGCCCTAACCGTTACGCCACCGACGCTCTATATGTTATTTAAGATTTAGAAATCCTTACTTAATATAATAAATTTGAAAATGTGTTTGTTTGTTTGTTACCTATTCACATTCCAACACATATACCAATCTTGATGAAATTTGGCATGCAGGTAGCCTGTGGCAGGAAATAGTCTACTTTTTATTTCTTGAAATTATCATAGCCCGTTGCTGTTCCTGAGGAAACTGAAACAATACTCTTTGTTCGTTAATTTATTTAAAATCGCAACGAAAAAATGATTTGTGGTGTTTTTTACCACAGAGATGAGGTGGAAAATTATATAATGTGCTAATAAGTATTCCCGATGGATCTGGGGACGACTGTTTTCTACGCTCGCAAACGTCGGCGGCGTCGCAACGGAGCAACGGATTAAAGTGATATTTTGTATAGAATTTGTTGAGGGGGTGAGAAGGGACAAAGACTGCTAATCAGAATACCCCGTTTTAGTTCCTAAGGTACCTGGAGAAAACTCATGTCCAAGCTTGCGAGCAGATTACGGCTCGCGCACCACTCACCCTCAAAAAGAGTCATAAAAGCTATGTCCATGCGGGCGAAGCCGCGGGCAAAAGCTAGTCGTTTCATAAAACCACAAACTCTTTTTTTGTTTTTATAGTATTAAGGAATTTATGGAGTACGAAAATTGCACAAAGTGACATTTTTTAACAAACCTGAAACTGATATTGCTTACTTACCTAATTTAATCACTATTAATATTGACAATTTATTTTTTGTTTGTTTTTAATTTGCATGTCTTTATAAGAATGAATACGTATATTGGCATTGTACTTTTTAAGATCTGTATATTAATGACTTTAATATTATTGCAAATAAATTATTCTGATTCTGGTTCAAAGAATTCCACAACCACCGGTCCTGCGCTGCACGCATCCAGTGGCTTCCGGCGACAATATATCATTAACAGTAAATATATTTCAAATGTCGCATTAACAATGTGACTTAAATAATAATAGCATGGCAGTGCAGTGGTTGCAGCCAGCAGCCTGTAGACACACGGCTTCTTGAAAACTTACGCCTTCAGAAGCTTAGAGGACTTACAGTTGGTAGGTTACACTGTAGGTACCTACTCGTGAGCACGAGTACACTGAGGTGAAAACTTTGAACATAAGTATAACCACGTACCTACTTTGTACACTTTCAATACTAGGCAATATTGAGAAAGTTTTAATTAATTAATATACGCTGCGTCATTATTAACATAACAGTTCCATTTTTGTATCATAATTTTCTGGGAACATCTAAAATATAAAGTAAATTGTTGTCTGTGGCTTCTAAGTTCTTAATTTACCATCGACATAAAAATGTATTTAAGCAAATTCGTACCTAACACACAAATTCTCAATTTACAGAGAAATAGTAATTAAGGAATTACCATGTTTTAAAAGTACCTCCTCATTAATATACGCTGAGTCTGTTTGTTTTTATTAGACATCGCATCTAATAATAATAGTCAAGAACAAATCACCCCGGGTCATTTGGCCCCAAACTTCCGAAGTATCTATTCTGTGACCAAACTATTAAGGCTCTATGGGAACCATAGACCGATATACTTAATTAAATACGTTTAAATACATAACCGCCTTCGTGGCGTAATAAACCACTAGCTTCATATCAGGAGGTCGCGAGTTCGATTCCCGACTGAGTCTGACTTCGTAAGATCCATTGAGTTTAAATTTGGCACACACATGTAAGTCGGTACCGATTGCTTTAACGGTGAAGGAAAACATCGTGAGGAAACCTGCACAGGCCTGCGAAGAAACTCGAAGGTTGTGTGTGAAGTCGACCAACCCGCACTGGGCCCGCGTGGTCGACTAAGGCCTAATCGCCCTGATTCAGGGTAGGCTCGAGCCCCTCGGTGGGGACGTATATGAGCTGATATATAATACAATAATAATGTAAGTCGGTGACCCAAAAAATGACGTGTAACGTAAATAAATAAATTTCAAACATGGGGGCCACTTTTAAGTAAAGAAAGGAAAGAAAGGTCTTGTTGTTAGAATTTCAAATATATTATTTTTTTTAGATTTTTAGATATTTAAGGAATAGGCGAAAATTTACCATTCCTCCCCCCCCCCCCCTCTTATCTCCGAAACTACTAAATCTAAAATTTCGAAAAATCACAGTATATGAGGTTCTATGAAAAAATCTAAAGTCCTTCCGTTCCCACAAAAAGAATGAAATTTCTATGTCCAGAATAGGTAAACGCCTATTAAACTGGAGCAAAGTATGTACTGAGAGGTCAGGTCGGTTGGTAAATACGTTTTGGTGCGGAAGTTTTTTTGTGTGACCCCGAGTCGCACTACTCAATCCGAGTGGGTCGATCCGTGATAAAATAATATCGAACGTAAGTCTATTCATTTTAAGTTCAAATCAACTGTAAGACCTTCATCGCGGCTGGTACATTGACAACAAACGACTAATACTTTTCTTCTCTTTCAAATAAGTTTAACAAAATGTGTTCAATGAAAACCTTTTGTGTTAAAGTCACCGATTTTAGTGTGTTGATTTCATTCAACATAAACAACTTGTTTTCGAAAAATTTTGCCATTAATTTACAATCAAAGTGGTAATATTTTTCAAACTGTATTCAATTTAATAGTTTTTTTACTACTCTAAGTATCAACATCATCATCGTATTAGCCCAAAAACGTCAACTTCCCCAAGGATTTCCACGACGCCCGGTCCTGCGCCGCCCGCGATCTTCACCAGGTCGTCGGTCCAAAGCATGGGAGGCCTTTCTACGCTAAGTTTTCCGGTGCGCGGTCACCACTCGAGAACTTTACTGCCCCAACGGCCATCTGTTCTACGAGTTATGTGCCCTGCCCACTGCCACTTCAGTTAAGTGATTCTGTGAGCTATGTCGGTTACTTTGGTTCTCCTGCAGATCTCCTCGTTTCTAATTCGATCGCGTAGGGAAATTCCGACCATAGTTCGCTCTATTGCCCTTTGGGTGACCTTGAGCCTTCTTATGATGCTCATAGTAAGCGACCATGTCTCAGTTCCGTAATTCATCACAGGCAACACACACTGGTAAAAGGTCTTAGTCTTGAGACACTGCGGTATTTGGGACGTGAAGATATTGCAAAGTTTCCCGAACGCTGCCCAGCCGACTTGGATTCGTCGATTGATCTCCTTCTTGAAGTTGGACCTACCTAGCTAGACTGTTTGCCCCAGGTATACATATTCGTGAACAATTTTCAGTGTAGAGTCTCGAACCTTTAGAGGGGTGGGTGCGACACGGCCATTTAACATTATTTTCGTCTTGTCCCATGTTCATTTTAGAACCCACTTGTTGAGAGACATCGAGCATTGTGCTTAGGTCTTCCATTGTCTCAGCCATGACCACGATATCTTCAACGAATCGGAGGTGGGTTAACATTGATGTGAAGCGGCAAGTCCACCGAGTCTTTCAAAGTTAAACCCCGCCGGGATCGAACCCGCAACCTCCTTGTGTGAAGCGAATGGGGAGCGGGTGACGGCTATAGAAAACTTAATTTGTATGTATTTTTTACGCCATGGAAATGTTTTTAAAAAAACCGGCTAAGTGCGAGTCGTCCTTGCGCACCGAGGGTTCCGTACCACCACACCTATCCATGTGAGTACTACAGTGAAGGTAGTCATTTATTTCAACTAGAAGAAATAAATGAAAGTAACGGAAATGTGATTTTTCTTTTCTTTCATTTCAGGGTCAGAGTGAGTACGACTTACTCTTAGCTAGTTTTCATTATTTGTTGTTTTACTTTGGGGTGGTGCTATTCTAGGGCCGCACCACAGGCCACACAAGATCACTAATTATTAAATCAAAGGATGTACTTGTAGCAGTTTACATTAAATCATACTTAACTGCTATAATCACCCAAGCTTGACGCTTATATGCGTCGCAGCCATCTGGTTAAATCTGCTGTTCAATTGAAAGGCTAGCCCGTTGACTGAATGGCGACATTCAATTCAATGACTAAAGAACAACTGGCCAAGTCGTTGAATACAACGTTCAACGACTTTACTAAACGTCATTTAGCCAAAGCGTAACTACGAAACTCCGAGTAAACTTAAGATTTTTTCTTCTGCGAAGCAAACTCCTTATCCATACTCTTTGATTGTATAATCAATCAAACCTGACCGAACCTTATATCGCTCGCTTCGCTCGCTTATTTACAGTCTTTTACTCAGTAGATAGTTTTTTTAATCCACAATTGATAACTATACGCTACACGCTACAAATTCCGTACAACAAAAAGGGAGTTGGCATTTTTTTTTTCCAAAAAACTGTAAATGATCGAGTGCAGCAAGCGATATTAGGTCCGGACAGGTTTTATTGTTTATACAATCGTGAAGCTCCCCCCTTAAGGGTAACAGAATGCAGCGCAGAAGAAACGCTACAAGCTACGCGCTACACACTACGCACTACGCGCTACACTCTTACCCTACGCGCTACATGCTAACCCTACTCGCTACACGCTACACGCAACACACTACACTACACTGTTGTTCAATCAACGTTCGGGCTAGCTTACAATCAGCCAACTAGTTGCGCTTGTTTATTTAACGTTTGGCCTACTCATTAAATTGAATTTTGCTATTCAACCAACGGGCTAGCGTTGCAATCAAATGGCAGATTTAACCACATGACTGCGACATATATATAACAATTTTTACGATAGAGCAGAAACAAAAACTCTTCGAAAACACGTTTTTGTTTGTGAACCACCCTTATTTTTTAACTCTTTGTTTTTTTTAATAAATCCACCTTCATCATATCAGCCTATCCTGAGCCTTAGTCGACCACGTGGGCCCAGAGCGGGTTGGTCAATTTCACACACAAGCTTCGAGTTTCTTCGCAGGCGTGTGCTGGTTTCCGCACGATGTTTTGTTTACCGTACGAGCGTCGGATAAACGCACATATGAAATCGAAATTCGAAAACACATTGGTACGTGGCAGGATGCGAACCACGACCTCCCACTATGTCACCACTGCTCTAAATCCACCCAAGCCGACAACTTGATTTTGTCAGCGGCTTCACTTCAAGATTCAAGGTATTTTTTCAAAATAGGTGCAAATTACACTCTTTCTGATAGTCAAAAAATAACTTAATTTCATTTGTCAAAAATTAAGATATAAATATTTATTAGTTAATAGTTTGACAATTAAATCCTAGAAATAAACCAGATTATGTGATTAGAACATAAAAACAATATGACATGAAAATTTGTACATAAAATTATTGAATGTCATTGATACCTTTGACAAGAGTAAGCCAGTTCACACGGACAGCACCCGGTCACGAGTATAACGCGAGAGTCAGCCATCGATCCCATTTGCGTGAACATAGTTTCTACGATTGTTGAGGGTGCGCAGTGCGAAAAAAGTAGCCTATATGTTAATCCAGGTCCTAATCTGTATACCTACCAAATTTCAGCCACATACTTTCAGTAGTTTTTGCGTAAATGAGAACAAACATCAATACATATAAAATTTCACATTTTATGCCTCTAAACTATTGAGGTATTTACATCTTGGTGTGTAAGCTTAGTGAGACTAAAATGGTTTGTTTTTTGTTTTTCTCTTTTCAATTCCTTTCTTTTTTCGTCGATTTAATTTTTTCTTACTACGAATAACGTTGAAGCGGGCGTAATGTTGTTAACTTATCCTAGTTTTCCACGAAAAAGCCAGCAACAATATTTTATTAGGTCGCAAATAAGATAATTGCCAATTACCGTTTATTTGCAAAAAACATCATTGTATGTAATAGGAAAAGTTGAGTCCCTAACGACACCCCGACACACCCCGACACACCCCGACACACCCCGACACCGGGGGCAGATGATGCGTACTGAGTATCTCGAGGCAATCCTCTTACGCTAAGCCCCCGACTCCGGGCCGGCTCACGGTTGCAATGGAGATATGATAGACGTTATTAATTAGACGTCGTTACGTTCTGCCATTTCATTGTGCGAAAGAAAAACCCCGCGAACCCCGGGATACGTCTGTAGCTTCACCCCACCGTCCACGAGGTTCTAAAGGCGAATTACAAAGATAATGTTTGAAATGTTTAATATGTTTGTTAATAAACCCTGAAGGTGTCAAATAGGTCCCTATTTTCCTAATCACAGGTTTTACTATACGCCGTCTGTCTGTTCTTCCGTCCGTTACAGCAAAGGCTGTATCTTATTAACCGTGTACCAGTACTTGAAAATTTCATACAATACTTGTTAATGAATTGAATCACGAAAAAATAACTAAATGAGTGCGCGATATGCGAGCCGCTCCGCTATAAGTTAACATGCTAAAACGCGCCAACGAAGTTTTCTTTGCAGTTGTGACTCTGTAAGTCTCGACTCTTACCTTAAGAGACCCGGGTTCAAATGCCGACCAAGTAATGAAATGTTTTAGTCCGAGGTTTTCTTTTATTGCAGAAAAGTTTTTAGTGTATAGTGCTGCGCAAAAGCTTAGGGACAGGTTCGAAACGCCACTATATCATCATATCAGCCGAAAGATATCTACAGCTGGACAACCTTAAGTGGATATGAACCACGTATGAACGTAGCCTTACTAGTTTCCAATAGCAACGACGGCGTCGCAGAACGCGCGTAGTCGAAACATATTGTGGGTCTCGTACACACAGCGCCGTAAAATCTGTACGCCTGTCGATGTCCGTTGCACCCCCGCCACCCGCCCCCCGCCCCTTCGGTAATGGATCCGCTGCTGTCAAAATACCACGCAACGCAATCAGAGGGGCACCGGAAAATTATGAGCAACACTTG
Source organism: Coleophora flavipennella (assembly GCA_947284805.1). Taxonomy (NCBI): domain Eukaryota; kingdom Metazoa; phylum Arthropoda; class Insecta; order Lepidoptera; family Coleophoridae; genus Coleophora; species Coleophora flavipennella. Next base: position 18,706,851 of record OX369264.1, on the reverse strand, counting down.
ATTATACCAGCTCTTGTACTATTGTGACCTTCTAATATGGGGAATGCAAATAACTTCAATTGAACAATTGAATATACACAACTTAATTACTAGCTTTAGAAATCGTACGCAGCTATTCCTTGATATTTAAAGATGACCTAATGGTTGCAGATATGCCACCTTTCTCAATTATTGTGTAGTCTATAACATAATTAATACAGCCGGTCCAATCAATCACACGAACACAGCACCACGCGCTAATGAACTCCACAAAAGCTTCGCTACGTTGCATTGCATTGCATCGACGCACTGTTGTAGATAATTGTATCCAAAACTAATTATTCGCTTCCGCTAAATTTGCCCGCCAATTTGTTGTCAGTTGAAAGCAGCAATTATTTACGGTAAATTAAATTATATATTAAAATCTTCGTATCGGAGCGCAAGGATACTGTTACGCGCCATTTCATGCGTAATTTGATATTCGGATGACAAATTAGTTGACTAGAGCGCGCAGTGCACAATGAAATTACTGGCAGAAAGGCAAAGTGTGCTGTGCACGAGGGATACCAAAATTTTCCCTGCGAGGATCCCCCTTTCTTTCAAATTCCCCAATCACTATCGGAGATCGAAAAATTTGATTAAGAATATCAGTGAAGTGCTTCGCTTACAGTACACAATAAAACCGGCTAAGTGTGAGTTAGAGTCGCACACTGAGGGTTCCGTGCAAAACATCGTCATAAACCAACTTTATAGAAGATACTATTAGATCCTACAAGATATCGCAATTCCTTCACGTTTTAAATCACGTTTCTTGTACATGGTGCAGTAACAGAAATGCAAACTGAAAATTTCAACTATCTACCAATAACGGTTCATGAAGTACAGCCCGCTGACAGACAGACTTGAACAAAAAAAAAGTGTGTGTGTCAGCTCCGACGCACGACTGGAGTTCACTACTTAACGTACGATTGTCTAAACAGGCACAAAACAGGGCTTGACTTTAGTTTAAAGTTTACTCTGCACAGTTTTTATAACTAATCATTCCAATTTCCGGCCTCTTTTCATAGCTGATGTGTCAGGTGTTTTAGCTCCCATGGTCGCAGCTACTAATGATCCATTTGGTGTTTGGCAGCGACTAACCTCGTATGCTTTAGATGCGGTTATACGAGCATATCTTAGGTCATACCATAAAGGGCTCTAACATTGGTTTTGTGTTGACTCTTCAATTAAATCAAGAGCATTTTTGTTAAGTTTCTCTTGTAATGTTTCTAGTAATTTGTTGACATCTTTCTTTAAATCATCACTCGCTTGAATAAGGAAATGAAAACTGTCGAACATCACTGTGTTTAAAGTCGTTCTGATACTTTAAAACTTCACAATTCATAATTTTCTTCTTTTTTAATACCCAATAGCATCGTCACCATAAGATTCTCGTGCAGCCCTGAAAATGCAAACTAATTACTTACTGTAAACAAAATTTATTCTTTATAACCTAAAAAACTACTACTGAAAGAAAGACTATTATTTCGCCTTAGCAGAATTAAGGTTACTTACGTAGGTAGTGTTATATTATTTTATAGTACTTACATTGCTGTTTTTACATTTCTCAGCTCTGCAGAATAAAAATCGGGGTTATTTTTAAAGAACATGATTGCGTCCACTTTGGGCAAGTTTCTGCTATCTGCTTTCACAAAATTGACACCCATGATGGAGTGGAATACCAAATTATATAAAAATCACAAATTTTAAAATCTTATCAGATCAAAAATTGTAAGACTGCAACAATAACAGATCTGATTTGATTACTGTGTTGTGACTTCATTTTAGATTTCGTAGTGACTTATATTCTTTTTGTCAGATTCAGCCAATCCTGACTGTTTTGTATCACGTGACAGAGGTGCGCACAATAGGTTGCGCGTAAAAAACGTAACGCGCAAAGAGAATATAACAAATTACGTTTTCGATCACTAGATTTTACTCCTCATATTTTTTTCATACCGGGCGCCTTATATGCAAATCGATTCTTAAGGAGTAAACTCCAAAAATCTCGGTTCCTGTATGGAGGTACCCTTTAATTTTTTTATGACTTTTATTATTTGTGGATAAAGCGGCAAAAGTAATAAACATTCTGTGAAAATTTCAACTGTCTACCTATTAAGGTTTATGAAATACAGCCCGCCAACAGAAAGACTGACAGACGGACGGACAGCGGAGGCTTAGTAATAGGGTCCCATAGGTCATCTTTAGGATGTACGGAACCCTAAAATGCTTCTTTTAAACGTTTCAAGTAATATCAACACACGTGGTACACAACTGCACAGATGTCGCAATGATATGATGAAGTCAGGGATTTGAGATGTTTAAATTACAACTCATTTAAACGTTTCAAGTAATATCAACACACGTGGTACACAACTGCACAGATGTCGCAATGATATGATCAAGTCAGGGATTTGAGATGTTTAAATTACAACTCATTTAAACGTTTCAAGTAATATCAACACACGTGGTACACAACTGCACAGATGTCGCAATGATATGATCAAGTCAGGGATTTGAGATGTTTAAATTACAACTCATTTAAACGTTTCAAGTAATATCAACACACGTGGTACACAACTGCACAGATGTCGCAATGATATGATCAAGTCAGGGATTTGAGATGTTTAAATTACAACTCATTTAAACGTTTCAAGTAATATCAACACACGTGGTACACAACTGCACAGATGTCGCAATGATATGATCAAGTCAGGGATTTGAGATGTTTAAATTACAACTCATTTAAACGTTTCAAGTAATATCAACACACGTGGTACACAACTGCACAGATGTCGCAATGATATGATCAAGTCAGGGATTTGAGATGTTTAAATTACAACTCATTTAAACGTTTCAAGTAATATCAACACACGTGGTACACAACTGCACAGATGTCGCAATGATATGATCAAGTCAGGGATTTGAGATGTTTAAATTACAACTCATTTAAACGTTTCAAGTAATATCAACACACGTGGTACACAACTGCACAGATGTCGCAATGATATGATCAAGTCAGGGATTTGAGATGTTTAAATTACAACTCATTTAAACGTTTCAAAAGTCAGAGATTGGAGATGTTAAAATTACAACGCTTTTTTTTTACATTCTTATACCTAGTGATTAAATCCCGTAACTGGTCTTTTTCACCTAATTAAAAATATTTTAAGTCCACATTTTATAAACCCATCATTTCACCTGATGTTAAGGGTAAGTGACGGTGATGCCAAAGATGGAAGCGGGCTTACCAAGATTCCCCAACGCAATGGGGAACTGGCTATCTAAACTTCAAGCTGGAACACATCAATTCGCTGTTAACATTGATGTTTGGCGGCAAGACTTAGATATGATGGTGGTAGCTAGTAAAGCTGGCTAAGAAAATGCCCTTCCACCAACCAAACCGAGTCTTACAAAGTCGGGAATCAAGCCCGCGACCTCATAGACTTAACCATTACGCCACGCCGTCACGAAGGCGGTTAAGTATACTCACGCACTTCTCAGTTAGTGGCAACCCTGCCTGTTGGTGTGATGGTCTTCTCCCCCAGTCCCGACTTGTAACCAACGACCAACTTGTCGTCCCTAATTATTCTTTCCTCACTTTGATTACAAAGCTATCATTAGAGAAACTTGCTAATTATTACAAGCTTTTTGGAGTTTATTGGCGTTTACTCAAAAATGCATGTAATGTGGTCATTATTTTGACAACCTTGTTTGAGCAAAGTCGACCTTGCCGTTCTGTTTCAAACAGCGACCGGCAAAACATTGCCGGCCGCTATTTTGACGTTTCAACGTTTTAAAAAATCAAATGCAAAAAGATTTTATTTAAAGCACAGCTGTTTGTATTTATAGAGATAGGTACAAAAAGATTTTATTCCATATTTGGCTGTATAGTTCCAACTACCATTGCTTAAAAAAAAACAAAGAAGTAATAAATGAAGAAATAATACAGCAGTCAAACACCGCAATAGAATTATAGCAAACTATTAGTAATATCAAACCGGGAGAGTCGGTGTTGTATTTTAGTAACTGTACTTTTAATAATTGTCATTTTAATTAAATTTCTAGTTAATTAATATGTTTATTATTTGAATTACTTGCTGGTTTTATTTAGATAAGGTACTTGCATTTTTGAGTAAAGCACTATACAAGCCTTGGCCCACAATGACTGATTCGCTGGTCACGCTATGATTGCCTCGAGCTAGCCTAGCTACGCTCTAGGCCTTCCACCTTGGCCATCATTGCAGCCCTTGCTGTCCTCGCTGATCGTGCTGTGTCGGCCTGGAGCTGCGCTACGCTGCGCTGTCGGCCATCATCAGCGCGACCAGCAAAGTAGTCATTATAGACCGCGGCAGGAATGTACTATTACTTCCTTAAGGATCCATTTTCATATATAAGCCCGGGGTATGAAAATTTATGAGGAGTAAAATCAAAACGTTATGCGATATGCGATAGTTGTATAGTATAGTTATGAAATAATAGTATTCCCGGCGAACTTTGTACCACCTTACACTATACTACACTACCCTACCCTACCCTACACTACCCTACACTACACTACACTACACTACACTAACCTACCCTACACTAACCTACCCTACCCTACACTACACTTCCCTACACTACACTACACTACCCTACTCTTCCCTACCCTACCCTAACCTTCCCTACCCTACCCTACCCTAACCTAACCCTACCCTATCCTACCCTACCCTACACTACCCTACACTACCCTACACTACACTACCCTACCCTACGCAATCCTACAATACACTACACTAAACTACACTACCCTAACCTACCCTACATAAGAACATTTTCCTGGCAATAACGAACTCGGCAAAAAATAATTAGCGAAATCGGTCCAAACTTAAATCCAATATGGCTGACGTCCAAGATGGCGGACAGGCTATTTGAAATGCACCCCCATAAAAGTTTTAAGGTTTTCAGAAAATTATTTCCTGCTTCAAAATGTGATTTTACTCGTTCATTTTCTCAAACTACTTATCAAGCTGTTTCAGTGCCGGCACTGGCACTGGCACTACAAAATATTCTTTTACACATTCATTTTCACAAACTACTTATCAAGCTGTTTCAGTGCCGGCACTGGCACTACAAAATATTCTTTTACACGTTCATTTTCACAAACTACTTATCAAGCTGTTTCAGTGCCGGCACTGGCACTGGCACTACAAAATATTCTTTTACCCATTCATTTTCACAAACTACTTAACAAGCTGTTTCAGTGCCGGCGCTGGTACTGGCACTACAGAATATTCTTTTACACGGTTATTTTCACAAACTACTTATCAAGCTGTTTCAGTGCCGGCGCTGGCACTGACACTACAAAATATTCTTTTACACGTTCATTTTCACAAACTACTTATCAAGCTGTTTTAGTGCCGGCACTGGCACTGGCACTACAGAATATTCTTTTACACGTTCATTTTCACAAACTACTTATCAAGCTGTTTCAGTGCCGGCACTGGCAGTGGCACTTCAAAATATTCTTTTACACGTTCAGTTTCACAAACTACTTATCAAGCTGTTTCAGTGCCGGTACTTCCACTGGAACTGGCTTCGGCTTTGCAAAATATTCCCTTCATCCCCCAATCTCGGAAAGAGTATTTTGCTCTTCGACATCTGAGTGCAATAGCCGTTTTTATCCGCTAGAGTATAAAGTAAATTGAATTTAGAACATCGTGTGCCCTAAGTTTGTGAATTTAAAACATCATTAAACCTATCTACTTCTACCTCCATGGTGACGAATTTACTATTCAAACTTTTAATTCCTTAAAACCGGAACCTTCTTGGTGTACTTTTTTTTAATTTGCTTTTCATGCGCCATTTTCTTTTTACGTCATATTGTTAAAACCTTTAGTTTTTTTTTATTCACAATTGGTAAACCCTTGAGAACATCTCACCTGGTGGTAAGTGACGATGTTGCCGAAGATGGAAGCGGGCTTACCAAGATTCCCCAACGCAATGGAGAACTGGCTATCTTATCATCATGCCGGAACACACCAATGATATCAACATTGATATTTGGCGGCAAGGCTTAGATATGATGGTGGTAGCTAGCCAGGCGGGCTTAGAAAATGCCCTAACACCAACCAAACCGAGCCTTACAATTGACCCTGCCGGGAATCGAACCCGCGACCTCCTGTGTAAAGCCAGTAAACTTTGCCTCTGAGCTACGGAGGCGGTTAAAAACAAGAAAGTTGAAAATAAGTACAAACCTAAAATGAGGGATTCTAGCGACGAGGAAGTTTATTTGATGCCAACAGAATTGATTGAAACTATTAATAATTTGCAAATGTTTTTTTTTGCATTTTGTCATTTCCTTGCTGATGTGGGATGAAAAGTTACGAGTTGCACTCGAGCGCAAACATTTTTCACCTCGTTCTCTTTTGATTCCCTCGCTAACGCTCAATATTCAAATATTTGAATCACTCGCTGAGCTCGTGGTTCAATTTTATATTCCTTCGCTTACTCGGTTATCAAAATTGAGCAAGCAGTAAAAAACAACTTTGCACTCTTGTATAACAAATAACTATTTATACGTTCATTTTCACAAACTACTTACCAAGTTGTTTCAGTGCCAGCACTGGCACTGGCACTGGCACCGACACTACAAAATATTCTTTTACACGTTCATTTTCACAAACTTCTTATCAAGCTGGTTCAGTGCCGGCACTGGCACTAGAAAATATTATTTTACACGTTCATTTTCACAAACTGCTTATCAAGCTGTTTCAGTGCCGGCACTGGCACTGGCAGTACAACATATTATTTTACACGTTTATTTTCACAATTTACTTATCAAGCTGTTTCAGTGCCGGCACTGGCACTGGCACTGGCATTACAAAATATTCTTTTACTCGTTCATTTTCACAAACTACTTATCAATCTGTTTCAGTGCCGGCACTGGCACAGGCACTGGCATTACAAAATATTCTTTTACACGTTCATTTTCACAAACTACTTATCAAGCTGTTTCAGTGCCGGCACTGGCACTGGCATTACAAAATATTCTTTTACACGTTTATTTTCACAATCTACTTATCAAGCTGTTTCAGTGCTGGCACTGGCACTGGCATTACAAAATATTCTTTTACACGTCCATTTTCACAAACTACTTATCAAGCTGTTTCAGTGCCGGCACTGGCACTACAAAACACAGACTGTTTCAAGTAGGTTGTAAGTTTGTGAAGATCTTGTATTGCTAAGTCGAATTTGACTCTGTTAATCTGTTATGAAGATAAAAGGAAAAGAAAAAAATTATACAAAAAAAATCAACCGAATTAAAATTTTTGAGTAAAGTCTCTTGAAATTTTGATTGTAAAAATCGCGCTGGCTGTATAAATTGAATTTGAAAACAAAAGTCAAAGCTAAGTCTTTTTGATAATTGAACCGCCGCCGTCGTAATTACTGCTTTCTAGTGGATGGAGCCATCATCTTGTCGTCTCCGGAACCGGAAGCGCATTCGCTAAAACACGACCTTTAGGGGGAAGTTACACAGGGTGTCAGGCTAGGACGTAATCCGTTTGGATTATTTTAATGGAAAACTGAACGTACAGTCTAAAATACAGTTTAAAATAATAATGTGTTATAAAATATTCGTGCTCTAAAAATTTTTTTCAAACAAAACTGTCATTTAGTGTAGTTAATTATACAGTGCCAACTCAACCGATGTTTAAACAATTTTAACTGTATTTTGAAATCGACCATGACTTTACACTGCCCTGCAATACCCTCAACTAAAAACTTCCTGTTTTGCATCCTAGTCGTATTTACTGAGTGTTTGTACTCTTTTAAATACTGGCTTCGGTTGTAAACTTGCGACATCGCCACCCGGAAACAGACAGTTAACGACTCGACTGCGTTTATTTGTAACGAGCTGAGTCGGAAAATAAGCGGCGTCTTGGAACACAGCAATAGGGTAAGTACTTATTTCGGTTTAAAATGCTTTATTTTGGTTTATAAATTACTGGAAAACTTTGTATTATGGTAAATTTCCGGCTACCTGCTTGTATACAAAACAACACTGTGTGTAGGTACTAATTCCTACACCTCAACCATTTTAACATTAAAACTCTCTCGTACGTTAGGAAAAAGAAACTTACTTACAGTGATTTTTTTTCTCAATTGGTAAGCCCTTGGCATGATTTTCAGAAAGATCGCCCAGTTGGTCCAGGTGGCGCCCCAATCTGTCACAGTTTCTTTAGGTAAATGAACGATGGTCATTTCTGCTTGTGTGAAGTATCGTCGGAAGCAAAGTTTTATCATCAGCTGTTCTGTACCTTCCTAAGTACCTACAGTCAGTAATTCTATTGATTCAATATTTCTATGGTATTTGGTAACACCAACTTCGTTGCTCGATGTATTTAGAGGCTGAGAGTAAAAAGTTGCAGAAAATATATTTTCGGTACATACGTATCATCGCGTTGTGGAAAATTTGATACGCTACCATAGAAAGCGCTTTTCCGTGGTGACTTGTAGTGTCGACAGATTCCTCTGTAATCGTATTTTTAATTAATTGTTCTGAAGTTTTAGGTACCCATGACAAAAGCCCTGTCTTTGTACTCCATATTCTAGCTAGAAGTATGTAGGAACGGTGTGTTCCTACTCTCGAGAACAAAGGGAGATATCTCCGCCAGGCGAGGTTGTTGTGCCTGGGGTCCGGCCGTGGACCAACCGTGAATGGTTGGTGCTTGTATATATGCTTAGCGCTGAAGAAATTCTAATAGCGCGTTCTAGATGCCATCTATCGAGATGAAGATGTAACTTTCTATATAGTATGATCGATGGTTCAGTCTTGAGTTGAGGTTATGTAGTTGTATGTGGCGGGTGCTGCAGATGTCGCCACATTACTCCCCCTCCGAGACGGAGGTCGATATCCATATTGAGTTAGCTGTCCAATGTTGCGGTGCGGCGGAGCGACGATACGCGTCGCGATGCGGCGTCTGCGGTGAGTCGAGACGCCAGGCCAATGTTGCTCTACTCGAGTCCACGGTGAATTGGGACGAGGAGGTGGTTCAGGCGTACGGTGCAAGGGAAGCAGGTTACGTGGAGCGCGTGCTCTACAGCGTGAGCTGCCGACAACTTGCTGCCTGAAGAGTGAAGCTGCAGGTCCGTGGAGTTTTGATGCTGCGTCGACGGCTGCGAACCTGATGAGGCTTCGGAGTGAAGTGCAGGGCCAGGAAGCTCGATATGACGGCTGCGATGGTCCTGGTAAACTTCGCATTGGACTGCTATGCTGCTGTTGGCTTGCTTTACCGGCTGGAGGGTGTTGAGGAGTTGTTGCCGAAGGTGCGTCAATGTTCAGTGTCGGGGTCACCAATGTAGGAACGGATGTGTTCCTACATGACGAGAACAAAGGGAGATATCTCCGCCAGGCGAGGTGGTGTGCCTGGGGTCCGGCCGTGGACCTACCGTGAATGGTTGGTGCTTGTATATATGCTTAGCGCTGAAGAAATTCTAATAGCGCGTTCTAGATGCCATCTATCGAGATGAAGATGTAACTTTCTATATAGTATGATCGATGGTTCAGTCTTGAGTTGAGGTTATGTAGTTGTATGTGGCGGGTGCTGCAGATGTCGCCACAAGTATATAGCATAGCCTCTTTCATTATCAATATCATATCAGCCGAAAGACGTCCACTGCTGAACATAGGCCTTCCCCAAGGATTTCCACGACGACCGGTTCTACGCTGCCCGCATCCAGCGGCTTCCCGCGACGCTAGCCTCTTTAAAACCATGTAAAATTGCAAAGCGCAAAAGTCAAACAAAATTTTGAATTTGTAAAGAGTAGCCCTCTAGTCGTGCCGGCGGGAGGCGGGAGGCGGTACTCGCGTCTCTTTGTCACGCTTTGACTCACTTTCATGCCATAAAAAAGTCCATCCAACGCGTAGGTACGCGCACATTTACGAAGGCTAAAAGAACAATTTCGTTAGGTGCCCGTAGAAAATGTCGCTGACTTCAAAGGGCATTTTAACAACGCGCTGTTCCCCTCTTTATTGGCTCTATAGGAAAGTATTTTAAACTGAATACTATATTTCACTGCAAGTAGTCTAAAGTAAAAGAACAATATTTTAAAGAAAGTAACATCTTGAAAGATTTTTTAACTTGTAACTGTAACTTTCTTATACCTTTACACAAAAACCCAATAAAGTTCCCAAATGTTATTGAAAGGTGATAAAAGAGTTTGAATTTCGTATTAGAAGTTCAGATAAATTGAGTGAATGGATCCAATTTATTTATTTGAAGCACTTCTCAGATATCGCTACAGCTGTATTTTATTCGACATAGATTTAAGCAGATTTAGAGGCGTCGTCGTTAAATTCATCCATCATTTTTAGGCACGTTTACTGATATTAAGAACACCATTATAATAATGATGACAATCTGGAAAAGATTTTAACTAAAGTAAGGTTCTTCGTTTTGTTTTTATAATAGATATCTTGCGGCCTATTTATGTGACCTATGTGTTGTTTGTAACATCAACCTATGTTACTAGTATATTTAACTTACAATATTTCTATGTGTGTATGTACTCGTATGTTTGTTTAGTTTAAATCTTGCGATCGATTTTAGAGCGACTGTCAGGGGTCCGATTGAACTGAAATTTAAAATGAAGCAGTCTTCCCGGTGACAATAGATTCCTTTGGTATTTGATCTGATTATGAAATGTGGAGGTGGAATCAAGGTCCCAGAAACATCTTCTATTTTCTTTTTTTTTTCTTTTCTTTTATTTTTTTCGAAAATTATTTATTTTTACTTGACCTGTAAGTAAGTAGTTATGTGGTTAGTTTATGTGGTTCTAATCTTGCATTTTATTTTAGAGCTATTTCCAGGGGCCCGATTAAGCTGAAATTGCGTGTGAAACCGTATTCCCGATGACAATAGATCCCTTTCATGTTTTGAAGTTGACCTGCATCGTATGAAACTACTCAGCTCACTTTTTTTAAATTTGGAAACAAACAAATTTTATATTCACATTTGGTACTAAATATTCAAAGTTTTTGAGCGTTTTTAAAATTAAAGCTAGAACCTATCTAAAAGTTCTTAGATTACTCTTCAACTTATTTTTAATTAAATATTGTTGCAATCAAATTTAAATGAAATAATTTTAATCATTCAATGCTCTAGTTTACTCAATTTGTACGTTCGCGTAGAGCCGGGGACATGCGAATGCGAGTATTTTTGACTGGGCGTATTCATTCGACAAAAACTTTAAATTGCTTTCGACCCAGTTGGAGCGCCCAGTGCCTACGCCTGCCCGTTGAACCGGTCGCGAGCCGATTGCTGGCTGAGCTACACAGAAAGCTACAACTTGGCCTGATTTAAATGAACCGACTAAAAATAAATAACGTAAAGATTATATTCTAAGTGTGATTACAATGAAAAGGTAAGTATGGAATTAAGTGAACCTAAGAAAAGAAGAGAGTATCTGTGAATCTCCTCCTGTTGATCCTAATATTCAACAAAAGAGAAATAAAATGGTAGTATCAGGAGCGGAAAAATCTTGATTTAGAACTACATTCGCCTCACACCAATTTATTATACGCCTATCTTTCCTCTGTAACACAATTCATCATCATCATCATCATTACGTCAGCTCATATATACGTCCCCACCGAGGGACTCGAGCCTACCCTGAATTAGGGCGATCGGGCCTTAGTCGACCACGCGGGTCCAGTGCGGGTTGGTCAACTTGACACACAATCTTCGAGTTTCTTCGCAGATGTGTGCAGGTTTCCTCACGATGTTTTCCTTCACCGTAAGAGCGTCGGATAAACGGACATATGAGATCGAAATTCGAAAACACATTGGTACGTAGCAGGACTCGAACCACGACCTCCCGGATAGGAGGTAGCGGCCCTTGCCGTTGCGCCACCGACGCTCCAACACCATTAACAAAATATTTATTATTTATCCAATAAACATTCTTAAATGTATAAAAACTTTAATATTATGGGTAGAATCCATCAACTGTGATAAATGATAAAGATACACTTACCCCCCCTCCACCCCCCCCCCCCCTCCTCCCTAATACAAATCACTACAGAAGACAGTCATACTGTTATCAACTTTTTTTTTATTTTTTATTAACAATTGGTAAACCCTTGACAAAATCTCACCTGGTGGTAAGTGACGATGTTGCCGAAGATGGAAGCGGGCTTACCAAGATTCCCCAATGCAATGGGGAACTGGCTATCTTATCTTCATGCCGGAACACACCAATGATATCAACATTGATATTTGGCGGCAAAACTTAGATAAGATGGTGGTAGCTAGCCAGGCGGGCTTAGAAAATGCCCTACCACCAACCAAACCGAGTCTTTACAATTGACCCCCCTGGGAATCGAACCCGTGACCTCCAGTGTAAAGCCAGTGAACTTTGCCTCTGAGCTACGGAGGCGGTTAAAATCTCCTTTGTAATTGAATTTCTTTAATTTTGAACGTTAGTCATCATAATTATCTTAATGTTTTGTTTTTACCTCTAACATACCATAGCTTAGATAACGGAGCGAGATCCCCTAACACAGGTACTTTCGTACCTAAAAGGAGGTCTCAGCCATACAATCTGTGATACCTGGTGAAAATAAACTGTTAAAAAAAGGTGAGTATGTGAAGATCATAAAGAGTAAAGATCTCCAAGCACGCTAGGGACGACAATAAAGAGTAAAGATCTCCAAGCACGCTAGGGACGACAATAAAGAGTAAAGATCTCCAAGCACGCTAGGGACGACAATAAATAAAAAAGGACAAACCAGAGTAGAGACTAAGTAATATCAAATATGTTTAAACCGACTCAAACACAAACTATTGGGCCAATAAGATATAAAATAACAAGAGTCAATATTCAAACCATCGATTCGAAAAGAAGAAGAAGAACACAAACTAGGAACATGATTACCTACATTACTAGGTAATCTATCGAAAAATCATGTATAATAATATGATATTATAATGATTGATACACTTATATTAGTAGGTAGGTAAACCTAGCGATTTGAAACCAATTCATGTTTCGCACCGCGTGTAATATAAAGTGTAGGAAAAAACAACTTTGCGAATGTGTTTAAAATTCAATACACCTTGAACAACAAATCAAATCAAAATAATTTATGTTAAATAGGTGTTTACACACACTTTGAAATAGTCAAAAAACCTTATTGAATATTACAAATAATGCCATGATTCAGATTACAGCCTCAGGTAATGGTATTTGTTATAGAATCAACATATATATCTTTGTCATTTACATAATCTATTATTTTATAATATCCTCTAGAGCACAAGCATTTTTGACATGAGTCTTGAATTCATTCTCTGACAAACTAGTTACATTTTCTGGAATTTTATTTTAGAATCATAAACAATGCCCCACAAATGACTGTTTAACCTTACTCAGTCGCAAAAAGGCTATATCAATTTTATTTACATTTTTCTAATTTTTTCAACAGGTGTGATGAACAGCAACGGCAAAATGGCAAAATGTTTCGATGAAAACAATAGCTTTACATCGACACATATAAAGTCGCAGTAAAAATATAATTCCTTATTTAATCCACAAAGTAAAAAGGAGAAACTTTATTTATCAGGGGGCATGGCAGTGCCCCCGCTAAGTCGAGCAGACGAGCACGGCCGTACAACCTTTTCTCGAAACAACTTTACCCATTTTATATAAGATATTTTTTTGACTTGACAATCAGAAAAATTTTTCGATTTCCGGTCGAAATGGGCTCGAGAGATCCTTGTTGACTACGGAACCCTAAAAAGTGACCTACTTGCTTTTGTCATATTTATACGTAGTATAAATCAAATACGAGCAAGGTACTACTAGATCCTACTAGATGTTGATAGTTACTAAACAAACTGCAAAAAATCACGTTTTTTCTATGCCCCTTTAATTGTTTTCGTAATTTTCATTACTTTTTGCTAAAGCGGAAATATTCATACACACATTAAAACGCTAAACATTACTTAGGTACGTAAACCAAAAAGTTGTAGCTGGCTATCCGAAGATTTCTTGAATAGATTAATTATAAGTCTTTTATTAGGTACTCTCAGCAATTTCCTCTCAGTAGTTTAAGAAGCTTTGAAAATTAAATAATTATTGCGAGTTTGCGACTTACCAGAATAATAATCTGAAAGCGTTTGACAAAATCAGAAAGCTTCAAAGCAGGTACCCCTACTTATCTAAGTACATCCATTCAATGAAGTTTTACTAAAGATATTAAATTTTAAATAATTTATTGACACAAGAGAATTCCAAGGAATGCCAGTGGTATTATACTTCCATAGAACTCCTTTGGAAAATTCTACCTCCTCACATTTGTGAAAATATAAAAGATTTTTTTTCCATAATTTAGGATTTTCATTCATGAGTGACCGTTTTATTTGCTCATTTTTTTTGTAAGGGCTCAGTTTAGTACAGCAGGCGCCTAGTAAAATTATTTGAGCAATATTGTAGAACGGCAAAACATAAATTTTAGTTAAGTATTTGTATGAAAATGAATAGTATTGAATGCTCTTCTCAAGCTGTTTTCCAACTAATTTCATACAATAATTTACAGTTTTTGGCTTTAATTAAATATTTGTTTTTGTAAAGTTTACCTACCTACCAACTCGTGAAAGTCTAGACACACCATGGACACTACATACAACGGGCCAGAAATGACATTTCAAAAAACGAATGACGGAACAAACAAAATGGCGACGAAATCCTATACGTTCGACAACCAAATGCTAACCAATCTGCATCAATCTGGGTGACGAGGGGGTGAGATCGCAATCTAGAGAGCGGCAGGGAGTGTCCATACTTTATGTTAGTACTACTAAATACACTTTGGTCTAGATTTGCGTGGTTACCGATGTTTCCAGCCGAGAGCGTGCCGGCCGTAACATACAAACAATACTATATCATTAGCTACCTTGTATTCGAGCACGATGTCAGGTTACCGCGAAGTACTTCGCGACAGCTGATGTACTTACCTAAGGTACCTCAATACCTAGTACATTCTATTGAATTCAGTCACAATAATTGACAACGCTACTACGTTAATAATTAGAAAAGCTAACAAGTTTAAAAAACTACTTTCATCGCAACGACTTAGTACAATTTTGCATTATTATTTTAGGTTTATGTTAATTTTCCAAAAAAGTACTGCACCGATTCGGAAAAAAATACTTAGACAGTCAATCTGCGTAGATATCGCGTAACAAACATTCAATTACCTATGGCAGTCATTTATTTATTTTTTTCATAATTGGTAAGCCCTTAGCATCATCTCACCTGATGGTAAATGACGATGATGGAAATGACGAAGATGGAAGCGGGCTTACCAAGATTTCTCTACGCAATGGAGAACTAGCTATCTTATCTTCAAGCCGGAACACATCAATGTTGTTAACACTGATGTTTGGCGGCAAGACTTAGATAAGATGGTGGTAGCTAGCAAGGCGGGCTTAGAAAATGCCCTACCACCAACCAAACCGAGTCTTACAAGTTGACCCCACCGGGAATCGAACCCGCGACCTCCTGGTGTGAAGCGAATGGACTAACTATTACGCCACGGAGGCTGTTCGAAAATCATTCTGCGTAGATATCGCGTAACAAACATTCAAATAACAAAAACATATCGTCAAATTGAGAAGCCCCTCCTTTTTGGAAGTCGGTTGAAAACAATTAGATTTAGATTCACTCCTTTACGTGACAACCGACTTCAATTGTACTCTTGTGACAACCGATTTAAATTGTACTCTTTATGAGACAACCGAATTCAATTGTACCCTTTTTGTTGGTTTTTGTTAATTAAAAAAAAACGGTTTTAATAAAATTTACATGGGACCACTATAAAGCATAAACTATCAACCAAAAATAGATTTTTTAAAATCGTTAAACAATTGACTGAGAATCGGTAAATATAATATAATAATACATAAAGTGACCGAAGACCTGGTGAAGATCGCGGGAAACCGCTGGATGCGGGCAGCGCAGGACTGGTCGTCATGGAAATCCTTGGGGGAGGCCTTTGTCCAGCTGTGGACGTTTTTCAGCTGATATGATGATGATGACATAAAAAGGAACATTATTGTTAAGAACATGAATTGTTAAGAATCCCCTCTCAATATATTATCTTTTGAATACTCGATACACATAACGCTGATCGTTAAACTGCAGTAAAATCTTATGTTATTAAGGAGCGTTTGATTACAATCTCACCTGATATCCGAATAGACAGGCAAGGAGCAGAGTTTATACAGCAGCGCATTAAACAAGACGAAAATTCGGATTTCGATAAGGATAAAATAGGGAAATTTTAATTAATAACAAAATTGGATATGTGCATAAAACTACACACTTTTGCCTTCGGTCCTTTGGGGTGCTTGATTCAGCTTTACATTACTACTCTAATGAACATAACGAGTCCAGTTATTGGCAAGTATTTTCTGATTTGCTTACTTTCATATTTTTATCAACTAAGGTTCAGTCTTATTAATTGTCAGTCAGTCTATCATCGAATTGGTTTATTAGGGGTTCCGTACATTTGATGAAAAAAAGGAACCCTTACGATCACTCATGAGTCTGTCAGTCCTGCCGTCTGTCACACCGGATTTTCTAACAATTTTCTTTTATCAAAATCATATTTTACAGAACAAAAAGTTGAAATTTGGTACGTATACAGAGTTTGATAGCCCAATCACGGAATTATAGATAGCATAAAGAACAAATTTTAATATTGAGGGTTAATTTAAGTGGACAAGTTAAAAAGTTACAAATAATAATTTCAATTGCATCATGTGACATATCAAATTGAAAGGCTCGTAATAAGAATGTAAAAAAAATATAATTTTCAAAGCATAGTCAAAATATATTAAGGAAAATATGTGAAAATCGAGCTTTCTTAACTCTGAAACTGATTAGTCTAAAATTTTCAAAAATAGGGAATATGCCTCTTTTATAGTTTACAGGAAAACCTAAGCGAAAAGTGTTAACGTTCTCACGGAAAAGGGAATACTACGCAACCCTCTCCACGCGAATACGACTCGCACTTAGCTGGTTCTTTTTGGTACTGGTGTGGCTATAGTTATAGTTATAGTACTGGTGATCAGATCAATACCGTGGCGCGATATCGGGCCCGTAATGAGGCGGTCGGAGCGGAGGCGCTGGCGCGTGCAAGCAAGCCAGCCGTGTGCATTTCGTGAGCCGGCGTGTGCTGCTGCAATATCTACATAACCACACAGTAATATGGGAAAACAGAAAACAATATTTATTTTGATGTTAATCGAATAAACAAAAAATAACTTTTTGACATAAATCTCGTAAAGAGTATTTTTGTGCAAAAGTAGTTTTTATCCGCTAGAGGATAAAGTAAATTGAATTTAGAACATCGTGTGCACTAAGTTTTTGAATTTAAAACATCATTAAGCCTATTTACTTCAAGGTGCCGAATTTATCATACAATTTTTAATTTGCTTTGCGCGCGCCATTTTCTTTTCACGTCATATTGTTAAAACCTAAGGTTAAAAACAAGAAACTTGAAAACAAGTGAAAAACCTGAAAGGAGTGATTATAGCGACGAGGAAGTTTATTTGACGCCAACAGAATTGACTGAAACTGTTTGTAATGCGCAAATTATTTTTTTTTGCATTTAGTCATTTCCTCGCTGAGGTGGAATTAAAAGTTACGTGTTGGACTTTGGACTCGAGTGTAAAGATTTTTCACCTCGTGCTCTTTTGATTCCCTCGCTAACGCTTAGAATTCTAATTTTTGAATCACTGACTGAGCTCGTGATTCCATTTTAGAATCCTTCGCTTACTCGGTTATCAAAATTGAGCACGCGGTTAAAAAGCAACTTTGTACTCTTGTATAACAAATAACTATTGTTGTTCTACATTGATTTTGAAAAGTTATTATTGAAGGTTTAATTTCCGCGCATTATTTGAGAAAAGTACTATACAAGCCTTGGCTACAAGTAGGCATTGATGGACTTACGTTCGTCCATCAATGCCTCTTTTGCTGGCCGCTGCAGTAATGTACTAATATCAAATAAGAATAAATTGTAAGTATTCATTATTTAATTTGTAAGGGTGGTTATACTCGTACCTTTTTAGTGTATTTCTAGACATAAAACGTACCTTATTATATTCCAACTTCTGTGCATAAAACTGATTAAAGCCGTAAGGTAGTACTCGCCAGTAGTGAGGTAGTACGGTACGCTAGTAAGGTATCTCGATTGCGAAATTTTTAGTAATAAACTTAAAATAAATTTATTTAATTTTTTTATATTTTTTTTTATTCACTATTGGTAAGCCCTTGGCATCAACTCACCAGATGGTAAGTGACGATGATGCCGAAGATGGAAGCGGGCATGCCAAGATTCCCCAACGCAATGGAGAACTGGCTATCTTATCTTCATGCCAGAACACATCAATGTTTTTAACACTGATGTTTGGCGGCAATTCAATAGAATAAATTTAAAAATGTATGGCAGGGTACCATTTTTTGAGTTTTACCACTTAAGGCATATTTTAGGTGTTAACAAGTGTTGTCAACAAACATTTACGTAAACAAACATCCGTCGCGTCATTTTTGATTAAAAATATATTGTACTTTTTTGGATAGGAGGTACCCGTAATGTTCTGAAAATAAAAACAAGTGTGTGTGTCAGCGCCGACGCACGACTGGAGTCTACTCCTTACTAATGATTATAAATATGCTGGGGTATGGCGGCCAATTTTTTCAATTCTGACAACGGATTCGTGATTAGGGACCTCAGAGACCGTCAGACTTTGGAAGCATTCGGTCCAGTAACCAAAAAGTTCAAAATGACGGCCACTTTTTTAAATTCATTTGAAGGGACTTCAGCGCATAACGCATAACGTCTGATTTTACTCCCCATAAATTTTCATACCCCGGGCTTATGTATAAAAATCGATTCTTAAGAATACATAACGAGTAAACTCCAATAATCAAAAAAAGAGGTACCACTGGAACATAATTTTTAAAATACATACTTGTATGTGCAAAATTTGGCGCCGGTGGCGTCACGGCTAGAGCCGCCGCCTCCTGTCCGGGAGGTCGTGGTTCGAATCTTGCCACGTACCGATGTGATTTCGAATTTAGATTTCATATGCACGTTTATCCGGCGCTCTTACGGTGAAGGAAAACATCGTGAGGAAACATGCACACTCCTGCGAAGAAACTACTAACTACTAAGGCCCGATCGTCCTAATACAGGGTAGGCTCGAGCCCTAGGTGGGGACGTATATGAGCTGATATGATGATGACATGCAAAAAATTCATAAAATCGGTCCAACTGTTTATCTGCAAATCGAAGATAAGGACACACGCACACATTTTTTCTAGAACACTTTTTTGGTGTCTATGTTAATGTCATATGGTGCATTTTCGTCAAAATCTCATAGTAGATTTTTTTGGACGTTCACAGAACCTTCTATTTATGCCTTCGTCGCTTGAACGTAAAAACTAAACACAGCAAATACCATTTACAAATCAAACATTGCTTTAACAAGTTGAAGGATTAAAAACTTAAACCCGCCAACGGAAACACTCTTACCTGTAAATTTATCTTTACAATAAATGGTGTCATATTTAAGACATACTACTCGTTCCTCACTTATTTATCATCTGCTATAATATCTCTCATTTTGCCATTTAAAAAAAAAACACCAAAACGCACTATCTATAATTGAAAACGCTAAACACGTTAATAAACCGACTTCCATCTGACTGACTGACTCGGTGGCTCAGTGGTTTGTGCTCTTGACTGCTGATCCGAGAGTTGTGGGTTCGATCCCCACCCAGGGCAAACATTTGTGTGATGAACAGATTTGTTTGCTCTGTGTCTGGGTGTTAAGTATCTATATATGTATGTATATAAGTTTTTATATCAGTCTCTGGTTCCCATAACACAGGGAATCCTACTTTGGGGCCAGATGACCATGTGTGATTTATCCCTGAATATTTATTTATTTTATTTTTTATTTATTCCATCGCAACAAATTAGTACATTTTTGCATTATTATTTTTGGTTTTTGTTAATTTTCTACTAAAGTACTACACCGATTTTGATAAAAATTTATGTGACCACACGGGAAGCACTAGCTTTCAAACAAAAAAAGAATCATAAAAATTGGTTCACCCAGTCAAAAGTTATGAGGTAACAAACATAAAAAAAAAACATACAGACGAATTGAGAACCTCCTCCTTTTTGGAAGTCGCTTGAAAATACGCATAAATTAAAAAATATTATCATTGATCTAAAACCAAAGCTCACATAACTCTAAAAACAGATTTAAAACCTCAGGTCAAAAAAAATATCTGTTTACCTTTTTCTTATCCAGTACTCAAGTTATACTAGGTAGGTACCCATTAATATATAGATATAGTGGTGA
Organism: Coleophora flavipennella; assembly: GCA_947284805.1. NCBI lineage: Eukaryota > Metazoa > Arthropoda > Insecta > Lepidoptera > Coleophoridae > Coleophora > Coleophora flavipennella. The sequence continues at coordinate 18,686,404 of OX369264.1, read as the reverse complement.
TGTCATTGAAATTTCCCATTTCATGAAATGATCGGGCGGCTATTGGCGAGATCATGAAAATCTGGATTGTGCGAATGAAGCGAGCGATAATTGGTTTCATTCGGCTTGATAATGATACTGTCGAAGAGCCTCGCGAAGCCCCCTGGGTGGTGGAAGGCTTTTTAGGTTACGTTCGTTACCTATTTCATGATTTGGTCAATCCATTTCATGAAATGAACAATTCAGTGATATAGCGACGACATAGAGTTTCCTTGTCTAAGGCTAACCACACACCTACAATAATATATGCGCAATGTTGATGATTGCACAATATTATTGAACATATAGGGGTAGTATTGAAGATTTAATTGTACAATCATCAACATTGCGCAATATTATTGTAGGTGTGTGGGTAGCCTTAAACGTATTTGTCCCACCAATAGGTGAGTATACAGTCTCCTTTGAGTAAGTTGGATTTTTGAAATAAGTAATTACTTTTTTTCTCGTCTCTGGATGAAATTGATAAAAATTCCATAACTATGCAGACAGAAACTTTATTAGAAAAAAACTCGAATCTCTCTTTTTATTGGATCATAGATATAAAGTTTTCTTTTATGTAACTATTGACTTTGGTATACTGAAATACTTAGTAACTCTTTTCTATTGATGCGCGAAAGTTTTGAAAATTAATAAAAGACATACTGCCTACTTTCGCGATGCTTTCACCGTCTGAGGTAGTCGGGCATACACAAATCAATTACAATTAGTTTGGGTTGTATGGAAGGCTCCTTGATCAGGCTTTTAATTGTGAATTAACCAGTGAGTAGGTCTTATTCCCTCTAAATTATTCACAAAGTTTCATTAAAATCTTCAGTCATTTTTGTGTAAAATTAACAAACGACCTGGGTTTATATGAGAGGTCCCATATTTCTAGATAAGTTTGTATTAACGTTCAGAGTTTCGCCAAATCATTAGAGCCATTTTTGAGAATAAAGCCAAGTGCGAGTAGGACTCACGTTACTAGGGTTTCATTCCACCACATCTCTCCACACAACTATAACAATGATACCTATACTATACAAACAAAAGACATAAACGCGAGCGACAGAAAAATGCTTTATTCAGTTATTCTTAGCCCGCGTACGACTCACACTTAGCCAGTTTTAATTATTTTTTGTTATGCTTTATGATAAATACTACACCAAGTTTCACGATTTTATGCATTACCGTTTTTACGATAGAGCAAAAACAAAAAAGCCTTTAACAAACATGTTTCTTGTATGGGAGCTCCCCTTTCATTATTTGATGTGTAACATCTTTGCTCTCGCTTTCCTGCAATTTGTGGGAGTGATTTCGTGAAATGGGACGGAAATGTGTAACAGGAAATGCGAACGTTTTTTAATTCTCGAAAACTAAGGTTGTCATAGCCATGCCGCCTAGTGTGATGGCAAAGGCAAAGATGACATACTACTATTCAAAGGATCGGCCCGTGAATGTACGACCCGATAATTAATTAATTTCATAAGTATTTTGTCACATGTTACACATCATATGCGAGTACTGTAGGTCTCGTTTTTTTTGTTATAGTGGCAATAGAAATACACTATGTAAAAATTTAATTTAGTTTGTCTGACGTCTCGATTCTTATGAAAAAAATAGCAGGAACACGAATTTTTGTTTCGATTGTGAAACAAGAAGTGTCTATATGTTTGTACTGCGTCTGTACCAGGCTTGTAAATAATAAGTACCTTTACTTTTGTCGACTCTACCAGTGATGTAAAACAGTTTTTGTTTAATTTGTAGTACGTACTGATTTCAATCTTCTGTAAAAAGTTTTTATATCTAAGATGAGAATGTGAATAGAGTTTTTCCAAGTCACTGTTATACCTATTTGTTACCTGTGATAGTTTTCATTTATTTTTTATTTCCATGCATTTTTTGAGAAAAACGTTTCGTAAACTACTAATATATTAGTACTAACATACATATGGACACTCCCTGCCACTCTCTAGATTCCGACGACACCCCCTCGTCTCCCAGGTTGATAAAGATTGGTTTAAGTTTGGTTCTCAAACGTATTAAATTTCGCCGTCATTTCATTTTTTTGTCATTTGATTTTAGAAATGTCATTTCGCGCCCGTTGTATGGAGTGTCCGGGGTGTGGTGTAATGTTGTTTGACCTCATCTGACTAAGCAAAAATATACACACTAGTATTATAGTATACACCAAGATGTTCGGCGCATGGACCGACTCATACTTTTTTTTTCGGAAAAGGTTAGGTTATGAGAACCATTTGACTCCAGGGAACCTGTATACTAAGTGTTAAAATAGTAATTTTAATTTTGTATGGGAAATGATTTTGTGAATATGCTAATAACGATAGTGCACGTGTTCGGCAACGGCTCTTGCAAACTACTATCTTTAGTTTTAGCTACTTAATGAATGAAGCACATGTAGCATATATTTGTAAAGGGGATAACTGCATAAGTTGCCTAAATAAAAATAATTCTTGTCTATTGTTTACTTTTTTTTGATAATATTAGAAAATTTATATTTTTTTCAATTTTTACGTTTAAAGGATCATAGGTTATTTTTGGCTGCTTTTGCGTAAAGTAATGATTTATCTAAAACAAAGCTACACTTAAGAATACAATGAAAATATTTTTTTGCCCCTACCATCACAAATACAAAAGATATCATATCAAAACGGGTGATTTTGCGTAATTTAAAAAAAACCTACCTATGTAACCATAACACTTAGAGTAAAGGTTCCTTGAAGTCAAATGATCCTCATTAACTCACCTTCTCTCCGAAAGATTCTGTCGGTCCATGCGCCGAACACCCTGTAAATACATATATACTTAGTTTGGTAAATAACACACCTAAAATATTGAATTATCTATCGATCTAATAACACCTTTTAGCGAGCAATTCTTGCAAATCTCAATCTCGGAAACGGCTCCAACGATGCTTGAAAATTAGTATACCTACGGGGATTTTTGGGGGCGAAAAATCGAATTAGATAGGTCTCATCTCTGGAAAAACGCTATTTTCCGAGATTTTCGCACTGTAAATATGCCGCGCAATATGTATCATAGGTAGCGTATTTTTAAATGTTTTAAACGGCTCTGGGTACTATGCCCCGAGCAAAACTTCGTCGCCCGGGTACTTTTGAATTTATGTAGCCTAGGATACACTGCGGTATTCAGGGACACTGCATTTGTGTAGGCTGTGCGATCTCACTTGAAACATACATACATACATAGGTACACATTACACGTATAGCCTGTAAGAGTCATCGCCCATCCGGTAGTGGGTTATTAACAGTGGATTTGTTAATGACGACGATGATTCAAAAGTTGTGCCTATATAAATATGAAAATGAAATATTTATATTTTCAAACGTATAAAGCACCACAAAGACTCGTAAATAGAACTGAAAATAAATATCACCAAGAGGTGAGGAAATTCCAATCAAGTTTTTTGTGATGAGCGCTCGCGCTCTGGGTGCGCGCTCTGGGTGCGCGCCGCGCGCGAGCGGGTGTGAATGAAAGTTATGATGGCTGTCAAATGAGATCTCCGCCGCCGCTCTATCCAGGGTCTTGAATGATTCCCTATTTAATTTCGTCCGACGTCGTCTGTGTTAGCTAGGCAGCAGCAGCTCTAGTGCTCACTATTTAAATTTAGTTTAGGAGATTAATTAAACCAAGAGAGCGGGGCGCGAGCGGGTAGCGGCGGGCGGCGAGCTCTGTCACGGGCGTCAATGGCAGCCGTCGCAGTGTTTTATTCTCGCACTACTGCTGTCTGCCACCAATGGGAGACGTAATCAAATTTTCCAAATGACGCTCATACTAAATTGGTGAAGAGTGATTGATTGAACGCTCCTCAGTTAAAGCATTTTACACGAGAAATAATTGAATCCGAATATTTAGAGCTGGGCCTGTCGATGCTGAGAGGAAAGCGGTTAAGTTTGATTTTGAAATTTCGCTCTCCATCCCGCGCCCCAATTCGATCATATCGAATGTTATTAATCAATCGGAAATCCGTTTCATCGCGATATTGATGCACTGCCTATAAATTCTAAAAAGCTTTTTCGATCTTTCATGATTTGCAAAATTGATACTATAAAATATGCCATTTAAATACCTAAGTATGACATTTCATCGCAATCAGCGGGTTTACAATAACAGGTCTCAAAATATTAAGCTATTTACCCGTGAGAAGACAGATTTAACATTCTCAACTGCACCAATAATCAGTAGGTATGACAAGGCGATCCCGTGACCGCCAGCTCGCGCGCTGCAGTAGACCCGGCCGCGATTCGGGCCGGCAAGCCCCGCGGCAAGCCCCGCCTGCCTGACATACAGCATTAGCCTGATTAGCGGCAAAGCGCCGCCGCTGTGCAAAAAGCTTTAAACACGTCGCCACTGATTCAGTTACAACGCCACTGTACGCAGGCGTGCGACAACGCGCGGCGGGCCCTACCATGGATTATCTCGATGATATTTTCTATTTTTGCAGTAGAATCACCATAGATATGATTCGGTGTTAATGCTCTTTGACTCCTCTGCACCTAAATTGGGTCCAGAATCACCGTTTTTAAAGAGGTTCTTTACAAGAATCTATTGACAATATTGTGATGACATTTGAATGTTAACAGAGTGAGAGTTGTAATTCTCGAAAGTTGACAATTTCTAATATTTTTTTAATTTCAATCATCTCACCTAAACACATCTGAACGCAATAAGGTCTCTGACCATGTTGGAACAATAATTTCACATACAAAAGTGACACACGTTCATCTGGAACCAATCTAGGATTCCCTGTACTACGGGAACAAGAGACTGATATCATCATCATCATCATCATATCAGCCACAAATCGTCCACTGCTGGACAAAGGCCTCCCCCAAGGATTTCCACGACGACCGGTCCTGCGCTGCCCGCATCCATCGGCTTCCCGCGACCTTCACCAGGTCATCGGTCCACCGCGTGGGAGGCCTGCCTACGCTACGTTTTCCGGTGCGCGGTCGCCACTCGAGAACTTTACTGCCCCATCGGCCATCTGTTCTACGAGCTATGTGCCCTGCCCACTGCCACTTCAGTTTAGCGATTCTGTGAGCTATGTCGGTTACTTTAGTTCTCCTGCGGATCTCCTCGTTTCTGATTCGATCACGCAGAGAAACTCCGTATGGTTCCCGGCTAAGAATAGGACCATCCCATCTCTTCCAATGGGTGTCGTAAGAGGCGACTAAGGGACTTAAAACCGGAGGATGGGCAGCAGCGTCTTTCCGTGCATTGCAACACACCTGCAATCAAACTGCGATCGCCAACCCGCCTGCCAAGCGTGGCGATTACGGCAAAACCCCCCAATGAATCTCACACCTAGAAAACGGCCCCTAGTCCCCGGCAGCTCCGCTATTCCTGGCTCCGGTAGCAGTCATGGTAACGGCGGGGTAGGGGGTGCGAAGAATCCCCGGCAGATGCCAGGCTACCAAACCCAACGACCTTTGGCCCTGGCAACCTACAACACGCGCACACTGCGGACTGACGAGAAACTTGCAGAACTCGAAGAAGTATTGAGCAGGTTACGGTGGGATATCGTAGGTTTATGTGAAGTCCGAAGAGAGGGAGAGGACACCATGATCCTTAAATCCGGAAACCTGCTCTATTTCCGGGAGGGCGACCAACAGTCCCAGGGTGGTGTCGGGTTTCTCGTCCACAAGTCCCTCATTAACAATGTGGTCCAAATCGTGAGCGTTTCGACAAGGGTAGCATACCTTATACTCAGAATCACCAAACTGTATTCGATGAAGGTCATACAGGTATACGCGCCGACTACGGAACACTCCGACGACGAGGTAGAGTATGTACGAGGACATCTCTACAGCCTTACATAGCACCAGGACCCATTATACCGTTGTTATGGGGGACTTTAACGCGAAACTGGGCAAACGAAGCGATGGTGACCTGAGAGTGGGGCAATTTGGATATGGAGTAAGAAATGCACGTGGCCAGATGCTGGCCGACTTTATGGAGAAGGAGAGCCTCTTTATGATGAACTCCTTCTTTAAAAAGTCAAAACAGCGGAAGTGGACATGGTTGCATCCCAATGGCGTAACAAAAAACGAGATAGACTTCATCTTGTCGACAAGGAGGCAAATATTCAATGATGTCTCCGTGATCAATTCAGTCAAAACAGGAAGTGATCACCGGATGGTCAGAGGCACATTGAATCTAAAGACCAAGCTAGAAAGATGTCGACTGATGAAGTCTACGCTCCGACCAGCGCCCATCCAGCTCCAAAACCCCGAGAGCTTTCAGCTCGAGCTGCACAATCGTTTCGAATGCCTAGAAGACTGCGAGAATGTGGACGATTATAATGACAGGTTCGTGGAAATTGTTCAAACGGTCGGGTCTAAGTTTTTTAAAACTCGCCGTTCAAACAGAACCAAAAAAATCTCCGACTTCACCAGCAACCTCATGGAACAAAGACGCAGACTGGTTTTGCAGTCCTCTGAAGACGCTACTCAGTATCGGCAACTAAACAGGCAGATCTCTAAGTCCCTAACTCGCGATTTACGCCAATATAATACAAATTGTATTAAAGAGGCGATTGAGCACAATAAAGGCTCAAAAGTGTTCGCGAGAGATCTGTCTGTTGGACAAAGCCAACTGACCAAGCTGAAGACTGAGGACGGCAGAACCATATCGTCTAAGACTGAGTTGCTGGAAGAAGTTGAGAAGTTCTATGGACAATTGTACACGACCACACGTTTGCCTGTCAGTGATCTGGCTGAAGACCCAAGAGCCAGACTAACCCGACACTATACCGAAGATATCCCGGACGTCAGCCTGTACGAGATTAGAATGGCTCTCAAACAGCTCAAGAACAACAAGGCACCGGGTGATGATGGAATTACGGCTGAACTTCTGAAAGCAGGTGGATCACCGGTACTAAAAACTCTTCAGAAGTTATTTAATTCCGTTATACTCGAGGGACAAACGCCTAAGGCATGGCACAGAAGTGTGGTCGTGCTTTTCTTCAAAAAGGGCGACAACACCCTGCTGAAGAACTACAGACCCATCTCACTTCTGAGCCATGTCTACAAGCTGTTTTCGAGAGTCATTACGAATCGTCTCGCACGCAGGTTTGACGACTTCCAGCCTCCCGAACAAGCCGGTTTCCGAAAAGGCTTTAGTACCATAGACCACATACATACGCTGCGGCAGATTATACAGAAGACCGAAGAGTACAATCAGCCACTATGCTTGGCGTTTGTGGACTATGAGAAGGCCTTTGATTCAGTCGAAACCTGGGCTGTGCTACAGTCTCTCCAGCGGTGCCAAATTGACCATCGATACATCGAGGTGTTGAAGTGTCTGTATGAAAACGCCACCATGTCGGTTCGCCTCCAAGACCAGAACTCGAAACCTATCCAGTTGCAGCGAGGGGTGAGACAGGGAGACGTTATATCTCCGAAACTGTTCACCGCCGCCCTGGAAGATGTTTTTAAGCTTCTGGACTGGGGTGGACTCGGCATCAATATCAACGGCGAGTACATATCCCACCTCCGATTCGCTGATGATATCGTGGTCATGGCTGAGACTATGGAAGACCTAAGCACAATGCTCGATGGCCTCAGTAAGGTCTCTCAACAAGTGGGTCTTAAAATGAACATGGACAAGACGAAAATAATGTTAAATGTCCGTGTCGCACCCACTCCTCTAAAGGTTGGAGACTCTACACTGGAAGTTGTTGACGAATATGTATACCTGGGACAAACAGTCCAGTTAGGTAGGTCCAACTTCAAGAAAGAGATCAATCGACGAATCCAACTCGGCTGGGCAGCGTTCGGGAAGCTTCGCAATATCTTCACGTCCCAAATACCGCAGTGTCTCAAGACTAAGGTCTTTGACCAGTGTGTGTTGCCAGTGATGACTTACGGAACTGAGACATGGTCGCTTACTATGGGCCTCATAAGAAGGCTCAAGGTCACCCAAAGGGCAATGGAGCGTGCTATGCTCGAGACTGATATACATACTTAAAACTGTATACGTATAAATATAAAACACTCCGACACAGAGCCATAGTAATTAAAATTAAAACAGAAACTAAACTATGACAGAGCACATAAACTTTTTCGTCACTCGAATATTTGCCCTGGATGGAGATCGAACCTATGACCCTCGCTCGACGCACCTGGCAGGAGCTGACCACTGGACTACAAATGCAGTCAGTTTGTTATGTACTATGCAAATCCGTAGTAGGGCCAGTACTCGTGTACCGAAGATAATTAGAGGAGGCGCGCTTTTACAGTGGCGCGACTGAATGGCGACCAAATTGCGCCCTTCCCTACTGTTTGCCGCGAACGAGTGCCACTGTTGCCTTCGTTTGCCCACCACTTTGTGTTTTCCCTTCAATTTTTCTGTTTCTGAACCTGCTATCTAGTTGAAAATCAAACGAACATGTTGGTGGCCCCATAAAAAAGAAGTGCCTACTTATTAAATCTATTGAATTATATAAGTTCTAACAAAATTAGCTGAAACTATTTTAACTGGTGCTTCTACCCATGAAACTGAACAACTTTCCCCATGGAACCCATAGTCAAATTGCAAAAAAAAATTTGGCTCTCCCATACTAACTCAATCAACTGATCAGCCAACTTAGTATGGGAAGTTCAAATTTTTTTTGAGATTTGACTATGGGTTTCATGGGGAAAGTTGTTCAGTTTCATGGGTAAAAGCACCAGTTAAAATAGTTTCAGCTAATTTTGTTAGACCTTATATACTTTTTTTTTCTGCGACCTTCACCAGGTCGTCGATCCACCGAGTGGGAAGCCTGCCTACGCTACGTCGTCCGGAACACGGTCGCCACTCGATAACTTTACTACCCTTTTGGGGCTGTTCTAACAGCTATGTGCCCCGCCCACTGCCATTTAAGTTTAGCGATTCTGTGCACTATGTCGGTTACGTTGGTTCTCCTACGGATCTCCTCATTACTGACTCGATCGCGTAGGGAAACTCCGAGCATAGCTCGCTCCATTGCCCTATGCTTCTTTTGAGGCCCATAGTAAGCGGCCATGTTTCAGTTCCGTATTTTATCACTGCGGCTGGATGCGGGCAGCGCAGGACCGGTCGGTGTGGAAATCCTTGGGGGAGGCTTTTATCTAGCAGTGGACGTCTTTCGCCTTAAAATGAAATGAAAATCCTCCCATACAAACCCAAATTATATGTAAATTATAAATCTAAATTTATTCTTTGCTACTAAGTAAGTGTAATGTTTATTGTTGATTTGTGTATGCCCGACTGCGACAGATGGTGAAGGCTTCGCGAGAAAGTATGCACAGCGTGGCTGTACAATTTAGTATATATATACTAAATTGTACAGTATATATATATATATATAGTTATATATGCAGTTATATAGTTGTACAGCCACGCTGTGCATACTTTCTCGCGAAGTCTTCACCATCTGTCGCAGTCGGGCATACACAAATCAACAATAAACATTACACTTACTTAGTAGCAAAGAATAAATTTAGATTTATAATTTACATATAATTTGGGTTTGTATGGGAGGATTTTTCCTGGAATAATGATCCTAGTTTGTCATCGTTAAAACCATTTTTGGAAAAAGTAACAAACAACCTGAATTTGTATGGGAGGCACCTTATGACGATATTTCTTCGAATAACGAAGTACCGCGTACTGTAGTCCATGTAAAGTTATAGTAACTTACCGAGTTTCATCAGAATCGTTAGAGCCATTTTTGAGAAAAATACGTCCCGAGTTTCATCAAAAACGTTAGATCCATTATTGAGCACAGAAATATCAGTGTTTTTTTACTATGGTGGAAACCCTAAAAATAAAGATAGGGAAAATAAAAACGGCTGGAGATACATAAATAATATTGCTCTAACCCAAATTTTACCCAAACCCGTGCAGTAGTTTGGGAAAAGCACCGGACTGACGCATAAACGTATACATACACATACATTAGTGAAAGACAATCGATCCCATCAAAAACCAACTTTTTTTTCAACCGACTTCAAAAACGAGGAGGTTCTCAATTCGACTGTATGTTTTTTTTTGTATGTTTGTTACGCGATATCTCCGCCGATTGTGAACCGATTTAAATTTTTATTTGAAAGAGTATACCCCCGAGGTGGTCCCATTGTCACCAAGTCAGGATCTGATGATAGGATCCCAGGGAAATCCAGAACAACCCTCAAATTTTATAGGCACATATTACGTGGTTCATGTATTTCCTAAAACTATCCAAGTTTTGGCGTCTGATAGTCATCATCTCATTATCATCATCAGATGAGCTGATGAAGGAAGGTAAACTCCTTAACGGTTAGGAGTTGGAGGATAATTCTTTAAAAAACTCACGTAGACCGATAGTTGTATTGTTTCAGGTTATTCAGATGAGCTGATGATGGAAGATTTAACTCCTTAACTTTTATGCTGTTGAGATGATGATGATGGAAGCCACAGGAATCTGTATCTGTTAATGAAACACATGCATTATGAATTATGATTTGATGGTTCCTATTGGCAAGTGGGTGATTGGGTATAACGCTGTTAGATAGATAGCATTATTACTAAAAATAAATAAAATAAAAATTAAAAACCGACTTCAATATCAGCATACAGCTACTTACGTATCAAATGTTTTTAAATCGATGGCATTGCTGACTGATACCGACCTCAAAAAAAAAATTTAGGCCCCTAATTTAATTCCTAGCCACCTTTGATTTCGTTATTGTTGGTTAATGTCGTGTATCTATGTATAATAATATTATTTCATACTTTTGAGTGAATTTCATTTTGAAGTCGGTTTTTAAGTTTTTTAACTTTTATTTTTTGCTATCACAATACCTTTTCACTCCTTTGTCGCTCAAAAGTACAAATGCAGAGGTATTATTTATTCTTATTTCATATATTATATACTACGACAGACATCGTGGTTGGAGCTCCAAATAATTCAGAAGAGAAACGCTCATGGCAATATTCTTCTAAGTGTCTATCCATAGCCATTAGAGCATGTGGGTTGGAAAATTCTAGTTACGGAGAGCGATTTGCATCCGAGCCCCACTTACCAGCCGTTGATTAGGCGTCCCAGAAACCCCTCGAAACGACCGCTTCAGCTCGCCGGAGCCCGGAGCACCTGCACTTTTTGGCACGAGCCGCTCAAATTAAAGTGCGGATTCCGACGCGACGGTCTGAGCCAACTGTAGTGTGACGCGGACTGCATTGTGAGCTTGCTGTTTTGAAAGAGCAGAGTGGAAGTCTTACATGTTATTATTGTTGTTAATTGTTAACATAGATATTACAACGGTACGTTGTCGTTGAATTGGGCTCTCTAGCACCCCCACTAGGACTCCTGTGTTGGGGGTGCTAGTCTCTTCCCCAAGCTTAAAAAAGTAACAACATACAAAACAATGGTAAATTATTGAAAACAACAAATATAAACAAAGAAAAAAAAAGCAAACAAAATCAAGAGAATCACTGTGTGTGTGTGTGTGTGTGTGTTGTGTAAAAGAGAGAGAGAGAGAGACAGAGAGAATGAGTGTATGTATCTGCTCTGTATATTGTACATGAAACTGTCTAATTTAAAGGTATAATGAATTTTTCAGTTGAAAAGTAGTCCAAGTTAAGTAGCCAGTCCTTAATATTTTCTTGCAGGAATATCTTGAGCACGCCAAGACTTTGTGAGCTTGGTCTAGCTTTGTTTTTTAAAAAGGTCCACGAAAAGCAAAGGATCGCATTGCAAAGGCGGTTCTAGTATGGGGGACTAACCACGTGTTCCATTGTAACTCTACTCATATGTTCTGGGTCAACGTGATGTGCAACGAATGTCTGGTTATTCGTTATTCAAAAAGAGCAAACGGACAATATTGCACCATTGCACTTATTGTGAATTCATTCTACAAACTCGCTTTTGGCCGCATCTTTGCCCGCTAGGACATCGCTTTTGCCCGCGACTTCGTTCCCACTTTATCCCGTGAAAATTTTGGAAAATTGGGCACGTATTTTCGTACCTAACTAACTTATTTTGACCACTTTCATCCGTCTTTGTGTAAAAAAATCTTTGCTTTTCAACTTCTTCCCCGCCTTATCCTGTAGAAATTTTTAATATTGCAACATTACACTTATTGTGAATTCATTCTACAAACTCGCTTTTGCCCGCTTCTTCGCCCGCGAGGACATCGCTTTTACCCGCGACTTTGTTCCTGTTTTATCCCGTGAAAATTTTGGAAAATTGGGCACACATTTTTTACCTGACTAACTTATTTTGACCACTTTCATCCGTCCGTGTGTAAAAAAATCTTTGCTTTTGCCCGCCACTTTTTACCCGCCCTATTCTGTAGAAATTTTGAAAATTGGGCGCACATTTTTTACCAAACTTGCTTATATATGTATAATAATAATTATTTGTTTATTTATTCAAGTAACAAAGATTTACATTTTGTTAGTAGGTGGCTTATCATAGGTGTTAGTAGTTAATTAAATAAATTAAATTCTAAATTCCAATTATTCTGACAACCTTAATCCGTCTCTGTGTAAAAAATGTTATTTCCCAATTTATTTATTTTACATTTTCAACATAACTCATCCTTAAGTATTTAGCAGCACAAACATAGGACTTTCATATAAACTTACGATAGCCTTTAGATCCTCTTAATTTAGCTCCGTCGCAAAATCTGTTCTTAGCTGATGTCTCCTACCTAAAACTACCTACCTGCCTAGTTTTAGCTTCATAAGTCAAATGGTATTTAAGATTTCATGTTTAAAGAGTGAGGGATCTTTCGCTTTTATAAATATGTCGTCGACAAATCGTAAAAACCCGACAGTTCGCGATCTGCTCAGATAAACCCGGACACATCACGAAAGTTGCATTTCATCGCGGGGGCCCCGAAAAATACGAAGTCCTTCTCTCTACGGTAGCACCAGACGTGCTGAACGAACCTAAACTTAGTTATTTTTCGGAGCCCCGCGATGGAATGCCTGGACCTTTCACGATCTGCCGCCGAAATTTTTATGTACATTGTTATGAAGTCAGTGATTTGGATGTAAAACAAAAGAAATAATTTTTAACCGCCCCCGTGGCGTAATGGTTAGTCCATTCGCCTCACACCAGGAGGTCGCGGGTTCGATTCCCGGTGGGGTCATCTTGTAAGACTCGGTTTGGTTGGTGGTAGGGCCTTTTCTAAGCCCACCTGGCTAGCTACCACCATCTTATCTAAGTCTTGCCGTCAAAAATCAGTGTTAACAACATTGATATGTTCCGGCTTGAAGATAAGATTGTCAGTTCTCCATTGCGTTGGGGAATCTAGGTAAGCCCGCTTCCATCTTCGGCATCATCAGGTGAGATGATGCTAAGGGCTTACCAATTGTGAATAAAAAAAATAAAAAAAGTTATTTACGAGAAGATGACGGTTACATTTCTTTAAATAAAATAGTATTTTCTTTTTATACAATTGATAAGCCCTTGGCATCATCTCTCTTAGTATTGAGCAGTTGGAACATAATTTACGGTTTACATGCCTACTCGTATTCAATATTTTATTGAAACGCTCTCGCCGCGCCCGCAGCACGCAGCACGCAGCACGCAGCATTTAATGTATAAAGTGTGAACAAATAAAAAGTATCCCGAGGATTCAAAAGCGATGCGAGCGTTGTTACTCGTAACTCTATTGGCATTCGAAATTATTGTCAATCATGTAAATGTGTGCGTTGTAGGATCAACGAATAGTGCAGGATATGTAAACGAGTACCTACTGGGGAAGGTACTTGCATCATCTGCAGATAAGCTCATTCATTACAATTCAAGGGGCACTCTGCGACTACGCGTTATTTTCCACGAAGTCAACCCAGGCAGTTAAGGTGAGGTCTTGTCACGAAGAGGCTACATCTGATAAATCCGGTAGTTTGTTCTGCGACGGGCTTGTGCGACGTCAGCGTCATCGGTCGTCCGAGTGCGCGAGCGCAGGCCTCAAGACGTTGTTGTCGTGATCGTGTGGGCGTGTACATCCAGGTACTAAACATTCCAAGCGTTTCACATCGTATGTGGTACATTCGGAGCACCTTTCGTGGCTTGCGAAAGTCTGAAGAACGGATTGCTTCTAATCTCTTTGTAATTGAAATTAACTTTGTTAAGATCAATGTTATGTGTGAGTAACAATATACCGACTTATTTTTAAAATGTGATTAAGTAGGCGTAGCGTGACTGTTTATTTAAGCGTTAGAATAATGCTATCTTTAATACCTTTCTTACGACTGTTAAAACTTAGCATGTAATAGTGTTCGCGTTGATGTTTTTTCTATCTGTAGGCGTAGCATCGCTGACTCCTAATCTCGTCAGTAATTATACAAAAATAACCAGAAAACCATGAACTTTTAACATAATATTAAGTGAAGTCGAGTGGCTTATAGAAATAAGTACTGTATTGTAGTTGTGCTATATATAGATAACAAGTAGTTATCTTGAGTTTTTATTCATAACGTAAATGTTAATATAATTCGTCTTTTATTAGGTAATTTGAAGTTTAATACTAAGTATTTATTTGAGAATTCCAACGATTAACGAATGTAGGAGTTACTCGTAAAGGTGAAAAGGTCAATGAGAAGAAACAAAGTTTTAATTTTTAAGAATGTGTACAAGTAAAACCTATATTTTAATTCCTGTTGCAAAATTCATGTACAGGATGTACGAGTATCATCATCATATCAGCCAAAAATATCCACTGCTGGACAAAAGCCTCCCACAAAGATTTCCACGACCACCGGTCCTGCGCTGCGGGAGGCCTCTGGGAGGCCTACCTACACTATGTCTTCTGGTTCACGATCGCCACTCCATAACTTTACTGCCCCAACGGCCATCTGTTCTACGAGCTGTATCCATTCTCACTTTAGTTTAGCGATTCTGTGAGCTATTTCGTTTACCTTGGTTCTCGTACGGATTTCCTCATTTCTGATTAGATCGCGTAGCTAGGTAAACTCCGAGCTCAGCTCTCTCCATCGCCCTTTGGGTGACTTTGAGCCTTTTTACGAGGCCCATAGTGAGCGACGCATGTCACCACATCACAGGACGCATACAGAGCTATTTCTAGACCTCCACAAAACTTCACAGTGGCTTCTACTTACCAACAAATTATGTTTTATAACATTACTTTTTAACAAAAACAATATAGTTGTCTAATCTAATCAGCTGATCAAATAAGTACCTACCTAGGTACGCGGGAAGGCCATATTTTTGCGGCTTGAGCATAGTTGTGGTACAAAAGTTTTTCAGTTTCCTTAGTAGAAAGTTAAAGGGTACCGAGTAAAAGTAGAAACCATTAAAAAGTTTTGGCAGGAGGGGGGGGGAGGGGGGATCAAAATAGCTCAGTAATAAACAGAAGAAAATCTAACGTCATATCCAAATATAAATTATAAGTGTGATTGTAATTCCGCGAAGCTGACCCCGGCCCACGCAGCTTCCTCCGGGAAAGGAATACTTGCGTCTGCGCATATATTTCGTATTACATTAAAAACCTTTGAAAATTACGTACTTGTATATAATTTATTACATTACTTACAGATCATTTCAGCTTTGTTGTGGTGACGAAAATGTTCAATTTAATGTTGGATTTGCATTTTCCGAGCTCCTAATGATTGCAACATTAATCAAAAGCCATTGAAAGTCCTAAAGCTACTTGCATCATAGAGTTGGTTGATTAAAGTATCGTAAGAATTTTATGATTATAGTTTATTTTTAACCACCTCCGCTCCGTGGTGTAATGGTTACTAGAGCTGATTGGAAAGTTCGCGCCCTAGTCATTAAAAAAAAACTTTAGTTCTTTTCTTCTTCATCTTCGAGGAGACAGTATCGCCAATGGCCCTCGTCCTAGGAGGCCAACAACGACGACCAACCCGCATAATGTGGCAGTAATATGCGACATGATAAGGAAAAACCGGCGATCGAAAGTAAGAGAAATAGCTGACATCGTTGGCAGCTCCTTTAAAAGAACTGAAAATATCGCACCCACACCCTTCCCTAAGGGTATGGGTCGATCCGATGGGCTTTTAAGGTAGCCTAGCTGCCAAAGCCTTAGGGGGAGTTTAGTTGACCAAACTTTGATTTTAGAGCAAGCTGGTTTCAGACCACTTAAGTCTTGTTGCAATCAGACACTGAAACTAACGCAACGGTTTTGAACTAAGGAAGATAACTAGTACTGTATTTGTAGATCTGTCCGCAGCCTACGACACAGTGAACCTAAGGCAACTGTTATGGAAAGTGGAGACTATGACAGGCGACTACAAATTTGTCACAATTCTCAGAGAACTTCTTTATAACCGTCGCCTTCTTCAAGACAAAAGCCGTTGGAGATCACAAAAGAATGGACTACCTCAGGGCAGTGTCCTTGCCCCGCTGGTCTTCAATATTTACACAAACGACCGGCCGTCTAGCCCAAACACGTGTCGTTTTCTATACGCAGACGACCTTGCGTTGACGTCTCAGGCGACTAGTTTCGAGGAAGTAGAGTTAAACCTCTCCAGAGCTCTAAATAACCTGAGCAGTTATTATGAGGAAAACTCCCTTAAACCCAACCCCTCAAAAACTGAGTCTTGCGCCTTCAATCTCCGCAATAGTCAAGCAAGTCGTAAGCTTAACATCACTTGGCAAGGTGCGCCTGTAGTTCATAATAGCACTCCGAGGTATCTTGGCATATTCCTGGACCGATCGCTTACGTATAATAAGAACTGCCAAACGATTAAAAGAAAGGTGCACACTCGCAATAACTTGCTGCAGCGTCTCACTACTACTAAATGGGGAGCAACGCCACACGTTCTGCGGACCTCCGGGCTAGCGCTTTCCTTTTCTGCAGGCGAGTATGCAAGCCCTGTATGGTGTCGCTCTGCCCATGCAAAGCTGGTGGATGCAGCTCTAAATGAGACTTGTCGGATCATAACTAGTTGCCTCAAACCGACCCCGGTCAGTCAGCTGTACCAACTAGCTGGTATTGCGCCCCCGGCTGTGCGCAGGGCGGTGGCTAGCTCCTCTGAAAGATCGAAGATGGACACTGACACACGGCACCCTATGCATAGCCACAACCCAGTGCAACAACGGCTGAAAAGCCGAAATAGTTTTATAAAGTGTGTCTATCCTTTATCAGTAGAACCCAAGAAAGCGAGGTGTAACCTTTGGCAGGACAAAGTAAGCTTACCAACACCCTTCGTCCTGATATCAGAAAGCCTTCCCCCTGGACGTGACTTGCCATGGCCGGTTTGGAAGTCTTTAAACAGACTCCAAACCTAGACCGGTCGGAGCAAAGAAAACATGGTCAGGTGGGGATTTTTGGGTGACTGGGATATAAACTGTTTGTGCGGTGCAGTTCAAACGATGACACACTTAACATCGTGCCCTGCGTGCCCCTACATCTGCACGCAGGAAGACCTCATGACAGCGGCTGATAATGCTGTTAACGTGGCCAAATTCTGGGCTGCTACAGTGTAGTGTCTGCCATCGAAACGCTAAGAAGAAGAAGAAGTGGGTAGTGTGGTCTTGGGCCTGTGCATATTTATTTATATGTACCTTATGTATATAATGGTTATGTATGCATATAGGCGCAGGGTTGTGAGTCCCACATAACCAGTACAGCCGGCTGTTATTGGTATGCATAAATGCATTCTCCTCCCCTCCTTCGCAGTCCGAGGGGAAAAAAATATTGTCAACGAATTAGGCTTTTCCAATTGTCGGCGAGAGGGGCCCGAAGCTCTTTTCAGTGAAAAAAAATCACTCGTCTTACCAATTCACGTGACTGTCTAGACCTGTATGAAGCCGATCCTCAAGACTTTTTGGACAGATATGTAAGTATGGACGAGACGTGGGTCCACCACTACACGCCACTCCAGAGATCAAACAGCAATCGAAGTGTGCTCGATCTCCGCCTCCCAAAAAAGCAAAAGCAATCTTATATCCTACTAACACTATAAACGCGAAAGTTTGTAAGAATGTATGGATGTATGTTATTTACTCTTTCACGCAAACACTACTGAACGGATCCAGCTGAAATTTGCGAACTGCGCACCCTCGGAAGTCATAGAAACGTCCACGCAGATGAAGCCACGAGAAACAGATAGTCTGCCAATAAAGTCATGGCATTAGTTTTCTGGAACGCAAACTATCTCTGATCCTTGATTTCTACTTTATTTCTCATCAAAAGAAAAAAAATCAACATCCTCACCACTACATTATTTTAAATGTAGGTTCGTTCAGGGCCTGGGGACTTATCAGCCCTTTTTTTGAATACAGCATCAATTCCGGGTTGACCCGTGTTATCTGCGCCTCTGCTCGGGCCGCGCGCGCGGCCGCACAACACAAAGCGCCGCGGCCGCATTTCCCGCGCCGCACCGCGCCGCACCGCACCGCACCGCACCGCGCCGCCCGCTCATTTTACGGCACTCCTCCTAACGCCTTATCTCTCACATACGGCGGAACTCAAAGTGCACATACACAGCCCAAGTTATGGTAATGATTGCCTAACAAAAATGTAACTGTCCTGTTAGTGAGCAACGTTATATTTTAAATCCCATTAACGCTTGAAATTTGGAAAATCCTCTCAAAAATGTGGTGTTTGTTACAGGTACGTTACGTTTCACGGCGCTTTGTCAAACAAACTTGGAGCAAATGAGATCATCGCAGAAGGTAGATGGAGTTTCTGTTGATGTGGTGAGTTTATTTATGTAAGTTACTAAAACAACTCTGAAATAAGTTAGCGCTTTGATGTGTGCCGCTACTGCTGCTGACGGGTTTTCGTTAAATTATTCTCAAAGTTATCTGGTGAAATCTGCGTAGCCTAGCGAGTTTGTTTTGTTTTTACAAACGATATAGATAAGTACAAGTTAGGTAAACGTGTATAGTTTCTAGATTTGATTACTGGACATTATATGTTGGTCTTATATGGCCTCCCGACATGATGGAACCAATTGTTATGCTTTGGTTATCTGTACAAACACACGCAAGGGAGGTAACGCCGTGTTGAGTTGGTCGGATAGGGGGGGGGAGTATGTAATCACAGAGCAGCGCGTTTGTACGCTGTTTGGCACAGCAGGTGACGCGAAAGTTTAACTCTGCACCTAACAGCTAGTTAAGCCTTTGTGTGCCTCGATTTATTTACCTTTACCCTCTTGATGCGAGCAGTCACACACAGTCATGTACAGTCACGTACAGTCACGTACAGTCACATGCATTCTATCCACAACATTGGATCCCCTTGTTGTCGTCTCTGTTTCATACTCGTTCCCTGCGATCGTAACGTTTTGCAGTTCCTGATCCACGGTAATTTTAGGTCTTATAAAAAGTAAAGTTATTTTAAACCGTGAAAGTGAAGAAGTAAACAGATTTTTTTACCACATCTATTCAAAAAGAGCTGTTTGGTTTCTCGTTCATAGGAACCAAAATAGCTTTTTGATCCCTAGGTAGGAAAATGATTAAAAATTGGAATGTGGATATTGTTAGTAAAAGTTCCAATCACCAAAGAGGTCGATCACAAACATTGTATGCACAAGTAGCCATTCATGATACTACCGAGGGGAACACAGATATACGAAGGACAGGGATATACCTATAACATTCTTATCGAACCTATAGCTGTGTCCCTCTCGAGTCTCGGTCCGTGCGACAATCAGAACGCGTGCGCATCAAATAAAAAAAAATTTGGGAAGAAGTAAAAAACGCACGGAATGCATTCCGCTTCCGTAATTGTTTGCTTCGGATTAATGCTGATACTTTTAAGATACTTGGAAACGCTGAACACGTTAAACACCCGACCTCTTTCGCAACTACTTCGTACAATTTTGTATAATTATTTTTATTATTTGTATATTTTTATAAACGTACTACACCGATTTTGAGGAAATATACATGGGGCCAACACGAAAGCATACTCTATCGAATAAAAAAAAGAATCATATAAGTCGGTTCACAATTTGCGAAGATATTGAGTAACACACACACACACAATAAAACATATAGTCGAATTGAGAACCACCTCCTTTTTGTTGGAAGTCGGTTGAAGAATGAGTGTACCTTTCTCAAACAGTTATTATGAATTTATGATGTAAGTATTACATCAACTCCAGATAATATCGGATTGTGCGGTGCAGTTCAAACGATGACACACCTAACATCGTGCCCTGCGTGCCCCTACATCTGCACGCAGGAAGACCTCATGAAAGCGGCTGATAATGCTGTCAACGTGGCCAAATTCTGGGCTGCTACAGTGTAGTGTCTGCCATCGACATGCTAAGAAGAAGAATATCGGACGCTAAAACGCTGATACAAAGTCTCTTATGCACAAAATGAGTGTGCCTTTCTCAAAAAGTATTACATTAACTTTATATAATATCGGACGCTAAAACGCTGATACAAAGTCTCTTATGCACAAAATTAGTATGCCTTTCTCAAACAGTGTTACATTAACTCTAGATAATATCGGACGCGAAAACGTTGACACAAAGTCACTTGCGCACAAAATGAATGTGCCTTTCACAAACAGTATTACATTAACTCTAGATAATATCGGACGCTAAAACGCTGATACAAAGTCTCTTTCGCACAAAATGAGTGTGCCTTTCTCAAGCAGTATTATATTAACTCTAGATAATATCGGACGCTAAAACGCTGATACAAAGTCTCTTACGCACAAAATGAGTGTGCCTTTCTCAAACAGTATTACATTAACTCTAGATAATATCGGACGCTAAAACGCTGATACAAAGTCTTTTACGCACAAAATGAGTGTGCCTTTCTCAAGCAGTATTATATTAACTCTAGATAATATCGGACGCTAAAACGCTGATACAAAGTCTCTTACGCACAAAATGAGTGTGCCTTTCTCAAGCAGTATTATATTAACTCTAGATAATATCGGACGCTAAAACGCTGATACAAAGTCTCTTACGCACAAAATGAGTGTGCCTTTCTCAAACAGTATTACATTAACTCTAGATAATATCGGACGCTAAAACGCTGATACAAGGTCTCTTACGCACAAAATGAGTGTGCCTTTCTCAAACAGTATTACATTAACTCTAGATAATATCGGACGCTAAAACGCTGATACAGTCTGTTACGTTCAAAATCCCGTGAAAAATATGTGAAAGCATATCTTTTTCAGAAAATTTGTTTCTATGTTTTGCCTTATCGTTACTAATTGTGTGTAAATAAATAAACCAAAACCCCGAGAGCTTTCAGCTCGAGCTGCACAATCGTTTCGAATGCCTAGAAGACTGCGAGAATGTGGACGATTATAATGACAGGTTCGTGGAAATTGTTCAAACGGTCGGGTCTAAGTTTTTTAAAACTCGCCGTTCAAACAGAACCAAAAAAATCTCCGACTTCACCAGCAACCTCATGGAACAAAGACGCAGACTGGTTTTGCAGTCCTCTGAAGACGCTACTCAGTATCGGCAACTAAACAGGCAGATCTCTAAGTCCCTAACTCGCGATTTACGCCAATATAATAAAGAGGCGATTGAGCACAATAAAGGCTCAAAAGTGTTCGCGAGAGATCTGTCTGTTGGACAAAGCCAACTGACCAAGCTGAAGACTGAGGACGGCAGGACCATATCGTCTAAGACTGAGTTGCTGGAAGAAGTTGAGAAGTTCTATGGACAATTGTACACGACCACACGTTTGCCTGTCAGTGATCTGGCTGAAGACCCAAGAGCCAGACTAACCCGACACTATACCGAAGATATCCCGGACGTCAGCCTGTACGAGATTAGAATGGCTCTCAAACAGCTCAAGAACAACAAGGCACCGGGTGATGATGGAATTACGGCTGAACTTCTGAAAGCAGGTGGATCACCGGTACTAAAAGCTCTTCAGAAGTTATTTAATTCCGTTATACTCGAGGGACAAACGCCTAAGGCATGGCACAGAAGTGTGGTCGTGCTTTTCTTCAAAAAGGGCGACAACACCCTGCTGAAGAACTACAGACCCATCTCACTTCTGAGCCATGTCTACAAGCTGTTTTCGAGAGTCATTACGAATCGTCTCGCACGCAGGTTTGACGACTTCCAGCCTCCCGAACAAGCCGGTTTCCGAAAAGGCTTTAGTACCATAGACCACATACATACGCTGCGGCAGATTATACAGAAGACCGAAGAGTACAATCAGCCACTATGCTTGGCGTTTGTGGACTATGAGAAGGCCTTTGATTCAGTCGAAACCTGGGCTGTGCTACAGTCTCTCCAGCGGTGCCAAATTGACCATCGATACATCGAGGTGTTGAAATGTCTGTATGAAAACGCCACCATGTCGGTTCGCCTCCAAGACCAGAACTCGAAACCTATCCAGTTGCAGCGAGGGGTGAGACAGGGAGACGTTATATCTCCGAAACTGTTCACCGCCGCCCTGGAAGATGTTTTTAAGCTTCTGGACTGGGGTGGACTCGGCATCAATATCAACGGCGAGTACATATCCCACCTCCGATTCGCTGATGATATCGTGGTCATGGCTGAGACTATGGAAGACCTAAGCACAATGCTCGATGGCCTCAGTAAGGTCTCTCAACAAGTGGGTCTTAAAATGAACATGGACAAGACGAAAATAATGTTAAATGTCCGTGTCGCACCCACTCCTCTAAAGGTTGGAGACTCTACACTGGAAGTTGTTGACGAATATGTATACCTGGGACAAACAGTCCAGTTAGGTAGGTCCAACTTCAAGAAAGAGATCAATCGACGAATCCAACTCGGCTGGGCAGCGTTCGGGAAGCTTCGCAATATCTTCACGTCCCAAATACCGCAGTGTCTCAAGACTAAGGTCTTTGACCAGTGTGTGTTGCCAGTGATGACTTACGGAACTGAGACATGGTCGCTTACTATGGGCCTCATAAGAAGGCTCAAGGTCACCCAAAGGGCAATGGAGCGTGCTATGCTCGGAGTTTCTCTGCGTGATCGAATCAGAAACGAGGAGATCCGCAGGAGAACTAAAGTAACCGACATAGCTCACAGAATCGCTAAACTGAAGTGGCAGTGGGCAGGGCACATAGCTCGTAGAACAGATGGCCGATGGGGTAGTAAAGTTCTCGAGTGGCGACCGCGCACCGGAAAACGTAGCGTAGGCAGGCCTCCCACGCGGTGGACCGATGACCTGGTGAAGGTCGCGGGAAGCCGATGGATGCGGGCAGCGCAGGACCGGTCGTCGTGGAAATCCTTGGGGGAGGCCTTTGTCCAGCAGTGGACGATTTGTGGCTGATATGATGATGATGATGATGAAATAAACGTACTACGTGTTCTTATTCATTAGTTGTACTTATTTGCTCCGCTCTGGATTCAAAAAACACTCTCGCCTTTAAAATATTTGTTTGCTCCCCAGGTAAACAATATACTATTATTTCCCAACCATCACTTTTCTAACTTTCTTGCGTATCGATTTCATTTAACGATCAAGACCTCCTTTGAAAACTTCTTATTAGAAAGTGATTTTTAACAAAGGACACCACAGTGTATTTTAAATTTAAAAACACCCAGCATCCAACAACATGAACTATGCACATATTTTCAAAAGTTATTACCCTTTGCTTTTGGAGGCGACATTCATAACGAACTTTTTTAATTGTGCTTTGTTCTGGTGAAAAAAG
Organism: Coleophora flavipennella; assembly: GCA_947284805.1. Taxonomy (NCBI): domain Eukaryota; kingdom Metazoa; phylum Arthropoda; class Insecta; order Lepidoptera; family Coleophoridae; genus Coleophora; species Coleophora flavipennella. Next base: position 18,662,783 of record OX369264.1, on the reverse strand, counting down.
ACCTTCCGTAGTGATGGCGCACGGACGAGACGGCGGTGCCGATGCCGCGCCGGCTCGGACAGCCACCGCTCTTGTAATTAAACTGACACCGTCTCCCGGGACGAGTTTTGAATGTTATTAGAGAATCTCTTTCGCACCGTCGCCTCTGATTGGAAACATCACAAACACAAGCTCGAAGCTACAATACCAATGTTCAAATATTGAGACATAGAGTACTTTTCTATACAGGGTGATTTTTAATTAGTTCTTGATAACAAAATATATGCATGTACAACTTTCCCAAAGAAACTATATGTCAAATCAGAAAACAAAAATGGTCCTCCATACATTACAAGTTATTAAATCGGCAAAAATGTATGAAGCACAAAAAAAATGTCATATTTGACATATAGTTTCTTTGGGAAAGTTGTATGTAATCACGTGTACATTCATATCCTTTGCTATCAAGAACTAATTAAAAGTCACCCTATATAAGAAGAGAGAATATTGAGATATGCAAAAATTATAAGTGTATTTTGTTTGTAAAAATAAACAGAATCCCCGGAATAGTAAATACGATTTCAAAAGCGTTTGACATCAAAGATACTCGTACTGGTGAAATCAATCCAGAAACCAATGAAGCGTAGATGAAGATTGGTCCAAAAGTGTACAACACTGTACTCGAAGCAAAACTCAGGGGAAATTCTGAAATGTCGAACTGACAGAGAGAGTTAGTACACTACCTACTTTAGATTTGAGTGTGGGAATGACTTCTTTACGTATGTAGTTTTAGGGTTCCGTACCAGGTAACGGGACCCAATAGGGTCAGAGAACAACAGAGACGAACAGTGCAGGTTCGTCTGTCTGTTCATACAACTTTAAAAAGGCTCTTTTGGACCATTATAGGTTGCCGGCTGAAATTTTTACAGAATATTTTGTTATTATAGGGTATTTATAAAAAAAATTAAAAAGTTAAAAATTAAGGGGGGATACCCCATAACTGAGACATGTTTTTTAAATGTTTCTTTTGTTTTTGCTCTATCGCAAAAACGGTGATACACACTAGCGTGAAACTTGGTGAGATTGTAGTGCTAATCGTAAAGTAAAATATAAATAATTAAAAATGGTCAAGTATGAGTCGTACTCACGCTAAGGAGTCCGAACTCAATGAAGATAATTTTATTTTTCTGTTGCTCGCGTTGATGTCTTTTTATCAGCTAAAGGACGTCCACTGCTGGACGTAGGCCTCCGTCAAGGAAATGAATTTATGTCATTGCTAATACTTGGGTGGAGAAACGTGGTGGTACGGAACCCTCGGTGCGCGAGTCCGACTCGCACTTGGCCGGTTTTTATCTGTATTCTGATTCATTCGTGTGAACATAGTTTTGTTAAACTTTGGAAGCCACAAGCGAAGGAGCAGGTGTGCGGCCAGAAGTGGCAGCAAACCGCAGTCGAGCAGTGCAGGGAAGGGACTCGTCTCATTTCTCATAACAAGTTCAAAGCAGGAATTTCATCCTTCAATCCGACGATGAATGTGGCTCTTGCATCCTTTGATGCTTTATGTCTTTATGAGACAGGGCTTCACAAGTTAGCTTATTAACATGATTTTAAATTAAGAAAGATTACGACTAATAGTATTTTTGGGTGGTGTGATCAAGTTTAAAGAAGATCAAGACTTAGTATAAAACGAGCGTAAAGTAAAATCACCTGATTTACCGTGGCAGATTTTAATACTTCACGTGTATTTGTTTAAAAATCTAATCTATCCACAAACTATAATTTTGTGACTTGCTTATATGTATGAAGTTTCATTAGAATCCGTCCATCCATTTTCGAATAATTTTAAGTTTATAAGGGAAACGATTTTGAAAATACGCTCTTAATAATACCGCACGGTTTGAAGACCGCCTCCGTAGCTCAGAGGCAAAGTTCACTGGCTTTACACAGGAGGTCGCGGGTTTGGTTGGCGGTAGGGCATTTTCTAAGCTACCACCACCTTATCTAAGTCTTGCCGCCAAACATCAGTGTTAAAAACATTGATGTGTTCCGGCATAAAGAAAAGATAGCCAGTTCTCCATTGCGTTGGGGAATCTTGGCAAGCCTGCTTCCATCTTCGGCATCATCGTCACTTACCATCTGGTGAGATGATGCCAAGGTCTTACCAATAATGAATAAAAAAAAACTTCGTACCTATTTGTATTTATTATTTATTTATTTATTTACACTTATAGTACACCAAAACAATTACCTCTAGAAATTACTTGCATACATAAGATAAAGGATAGCGAAAGCAATTATAAACTATTTTCTTTTTTTTATTTAAACCTATTTGCTGACGAGCTAGCGAGCGGCCGGCGGACGGACATATTGACAGTCCCGGGCGACTCCACAAACACTCTCTATTTAAACAGCGACACATCCCAGTGTATGCTTTGAATTTAAACTAAAACACCCATCCACATCGAAACGTGCCTGCCAATTTTTAAGTCCAATTAATTTTAAAATTTTCAGCAGACTAGTGTTCATTAATAATTCTCCACGTGAGCACATGTTTAGCTCTGTGTCATTGTTCTGTTCATGGTGCGTTCAAGTAACGCAAAATGTTCCATCACGATGCATGATCATTCATTCCGTTTTGGGCAATAAAATTTTATCGGTGCTTTCATAATCCTTTCGTTGACAAAAATGTTAATTATCGGTTGTAAATTTCTTTCACAAATTAGATGGGACTCGTAAATAGCGTGCGTTGTGACGTGCGCGGGCGGTGCGGGCGGCGCGGGCGGCGCGGGCGGCGCGGGCGGCGCGGGCGGCGCGGTGCGGTGGCGAGAGTTGGCTGCCCGCCAACAGAGTCCGGGACTCCGGCTGCTTTCTTCACAGACGCAGCTTCACCGGGAACCGAACGAATGGGGCATATTGCCTCGCTTTCCGAGAAATTGTCGATTTCCAGTTGTAATGTGCTCAAATAGACATCGGAAATATTTTATGACTGATAAATTGCTACTGAATAGACGATTCAAGATTTCGGTAAAATACATGTCGGCAGTTTCGTGGCAACGTGGATTAGGGAAATGGCAGTTCGTTTAGTATCATTCAAGTACTTAACAGAGCTACTCGTAAATAAAACTTTCTTTGATCATCTTATAGTTAGATAAGATATGACTTCTATCATTAGGCATGATTTTTCTGAAGTATTCCACTGAGGGCACCGATTTTAAGGGCACCTTTTCTAAGGGCACCTTCTGGCGACCAATCATAATGGTCTTATCTGTTACTTTTTAGATACATAAGTAATCAACGTTGCTCTTTGTGTATGGCACGGCTAATAAAAAAACGTAACCAATTTAATTAAATATAAAAACCCGACTGCTTTAAAAATGTACCAGACAGTCGCAGTACAAAATCCGTCAAGCCGCTGAGGCTCCGCAGACTCAACCAAATAAAATTCATACCTACATACATACACCCCAACACATTACCCTCCTTCTTGGACAATCGGGTAAATAGATGACCCTATGGCTACTATACTGCCAATTCAGATGTGTCTGACATGCATTCATTTTGGATGACAAATTAAAATATGAATTAATCAGTATCTTCGATGCGGGTCGGTTGAATACAAATGCATTGAAATTTCCGCTAAAGCTGTATTATTCATGCTTTCATCGAACGCGCGCTGAAATACGGGTTAAATGCACACACACACACACATGTGCCGGTACGTGTCACCGCGCCTACCTACCACACTATTGTCAAGAATCTGTACTGTGTCTACCTGACTAAATAATTGACCACGCTGAACACACAAAGAAACCGACGCAACAGCCAAGTACAATTTTGCTACTTATTTGTTTTTGTTAAATTTATTGTAAAGTACTAACCCGATTTTTATAAAATGGGATCAATCTTGCGACATACCTTCTCTAGAGGTTTAAAAGGATTTTGCCAAATCGGTTTAGAAAAGGTGGAGTTCCGAGGTAACAAACTCTAAAACAATACCTACTACCGAATTGAGAACCTCGAACGTCGGTTGAAAACCTTAGTGTCCTTTAAACAAACAAGTAGAAGAGCACCTACACTTACACCTACACCTACACCTAGACCTAAACCTACACCTACACCTACACCTACATCTAACCCTACACCTACACCTACACCTACATCTACACCTACACCTACACCCACACCTACACCTACACTTATACCTACACCTAAACTACACCTACATTTTCACCTACGCCTATACCTACACCCACCTCTATACAAATCGGTATTGAGAGAGTGATCTGATCTTCCATCCTCGGTGATTGATTATTCAAGGTCTAATGGTCTGAATACTTCATCTTACGTAATTCAAAGTTCCGTAGCGTAACCAGCAGCCACAGCCACAGCCACAGTCGGACAACCACCTCCTGTCGGTCGTGATGCGATGGAGCGGGAACTAAAATCAACTGGGCATCATCTAGTCTGACACTGACAGGAGGTTTCATGTGTATTAGCTTGCCGGGGCAGTTTGTTTGGTAGTTTGGGGCAATTCTTGGAATCTAAATAAGAACCACTTTCCGGTTTCCGATTGAGCTGAAATTTTGCATACACGTGCATGCTTACCTAGGTCACTTTATTCTAAATCCAATATGGCGGACTCCCAAAGATGGCGGACCAGTTTTTTATGCATATACGTAGGTAGGGTTTGCTGAGAAGAATAGGAAATAACTAAAATTATTTTCAAAATAAAGCTTGTACCTAAAAGTTTTTAGGTTTCTCGAAAATTTATTATCTAACGAAAGTTCCACAAATCCACTTTATTCGTGAGATTACCATTCGATATCCTACTAATATTATCTTACGAAAGTTCCACAAATCCACTTTATTCGTGAGATTATTACCATTCGATATCCTACTAATATTATCTTACGAAAGTTCCACAAATCCACTTTACTAATGAGATTACCATTCGATATCCTACTATTATCTTACGAAAGTTCCACAAATCCATTTTATTAGTGAGATTATTACCATTCGATATCCTACTAATATTATCTTACGAAAGTTCTACAAATCCACTTTATTCGTGAGATTACCATTCGATATCCTACTAATATTATCTTACGAAAGTTCCACAAATCCACTTTATTCGTGAGATTATTACCATTCGATATCCTACTAATATTATCTTACGAAAGTTCCACAAATCCACTTTGCTAATGAGATTACCATTCGATATCCTACTATTATCTTACGAAAGTTCCACAAATCCACTTTATTAGTGAGATTATTACCATTCGATATCCTACTAATATTATCTTACGAAAGTTCCACAAATCCACTTTATTCGTGAGATTATTACCATTCGATATCCTACTAATATTATCTTACGAAAGTTCCACAAATCCACTTTGCTAATGAGATTACCATTCGATATCCTACTATTATCTTACGAAAGTTCCACAAATCCACTTTACTAATGAGATTACCATTCGATATCCTACTATTATCTTACGAAAGTTCCACAAATCCACTTTATTCGTGAGATTACCATTCGATATCCTACTAATATTATCTTACGAAAGTTCCACAAATCCACTTTGCTAATGAGATTACCATTCGATATCCTACTATTATCTTACGAAAGTTCCACAAATCCACTTTACTAATGAGATTACCATTCGATATCCTACTATTATCTTACGAAATTTCCACAAATCCACTTTATTAGTGAGATTATTACCATTCGATATCCTACTAATATTATCTTACGAAAGTTCCACAAATCCACTTTGCTAATGAGATTACCATTCGATATCCTACTATTATCTTACGAAAGTTCCACAAATCCACTTTACTAATGAGATTACCATTCGATATCCTACTATTATCTTACGAAAGTTCCACAAATCCACTTTATTAGTGAGATTATTACCATTCAATATCCTACTAATATTATCTTAGAAAAATTCTACAAATCCACTTTATTAGTGAGATTACCATTCGATATCCTACTAATAAAATCCTACGAAAGTTCCACAAATCCACTTTATTAGTGCGATTACCATCCGATACCCTGCTAATATTATCTTAACGAAAGTTCCACAAATCCACTTTATTAGTGCGATTACCATTCGATATCCTACTGATATTATCTTACGAAAGTTCAACAAATCCACTTTATTACTGAGATTACCATTTGATTTCCTACTAATATTATCTTACAAAAGTTCCACAAATCCACTTTATTAGTGAGATTACCATTCGATATCCTACTAATATTATCTTACGAAAGTTCCACAAATCCACTTTATTATTGAGATTACCATTCGATATACTACTAATATTATCTTACGAAAGTTCCACAAATCCACTTTACTAGTGAGATTACTATTCGATATCCTACTATTATTATCTTCACCCTCAAAGATAAGGTCCGAAATGAGTATGTCTGGAGCAGTTTTAAAGTGGTGCCTATCGCCTACAAAATTACCGAATCCAGACTGAGATGGTATGGACATGTGATGCGAAGACCCGATAGCCACGTCGTGAAAAGGTGCCTCTCTATTGCAACACGAAAGAGAGGGAGGGGTAGACCGCCAACTACATGGATGACTTGTGTCCAGAAGGACATGAAGAAATGCGGCCTCTCCCGGACAACGCGTACCAACGCAGTGAATGGCGCCTCAAGATTAGGAAAGCCGACCCCGCATAACGGGAAAAGGCTAGGACGAAGAAGAAGAAGAAGAAGATCCTACTATTATTATCTTACGTAAGTTCCACAAATCCACTTTATTAGTGAGATTACCATTCGATATCCTACTAATATTATCTTACGAAAGTTCCACAAATCCACTTTATTAGTAAGATTACCATTCGATATCCTACTAATATTATCTAACGAAAGTTCCACAAATCCACTTTATTAGTGAGATTACCATTCGATTTCCTACTAATATTATCTTACGAAATTTCCACAAATCCACTTTATCAGTGAGATTACCATTCGATATCCTACTAATATTATCTTACGAAAGTTCCACAAATACACTTTATTAGTGAGATTATTAGCATTCGATATCCTACTAATATTATCTTACAAAAGGTCCACAAATCCACTTCATAAGTGAGATTACCATTCGATATCCTACTAATATTATCTAACGAAAGTTCCACAAATCCACTTTATTAGTGAGATTACCATTCGATTTCCTACTAATATTATCTTACGAAATTTCCACAACTCCACTTTATCAGTGAGATTACCATTCGATATCCTACTAATATTATCTTACGAAAGTTCCACAAATACACTTTATTAGTGAGATTATTAGCATTCGATATCCTACTAATATTATCTTACAAAAGGTCCACAAATCCACTTCATAAGTGAGATTACCATTCGATATCCTACTAATATTATCTTACGAAAGTTCCACAAATCCACTCTACTAGCACAGTATATATATTAGTACTAACGCTACTAGTGAGATTACCATTCGATATCCTACTAATGTTATCTTACGAAAGGTCTACTAATCCACTTTACTGGTGAGATTACTATTCGATATCCTACTTATATTATTAATAAGAAAATTTGGATGTATGTATGGATTTTTGTTACTCTTTCACACAAAAACTACTCAACGTATGTGGCTTAAATTTGGTAAGTTGACAGATTAGGATCTGGATTAAAATATAGACTATTTTTTTTTCACGGTCGCGAGACGCTTGCGGCTCGCGCACTGCGTACCCTCGATGACACTCATAGAAACTATGTTCACGCGAGCGAAGCCGCTGACAAAATCTAGTCTATTATAACTTCATATTATAGACAGCTGACCATTAACAATTACCAATGTCTTTTTCCAATATATATACGTTTACCGCCCACTCTACCTTTTGCCTCCCTATCGTTACCTTTTGGGTAAAAATTCAATTAAATATCCAAACTTTCGTATTCCTTTATCAATGGAATACTTTCTTGTAAGTAGGAAATTTTAAATTTGTTGGAAGGACGACCTGTTGAAGGTCGCGGCGCGGGAAGCTGCTGGACACAGGCAGCGCAAAGCTGATCGTTGTAGATAGGGATAGCACTGCAGCTATATTCCACTTACCTGCGTGGCTGTTATAAGTAGGTTATGTTAGGTAGGTTATCGATTAGTTTGACGACAAAAAACTTACTGCGAGTTGCGTACATTAACTATAAGTAAATATGTTACTGTGAATAAGAAATATATTAGTTTGACACTCCCGGATTAAAATATTATGTAAGTACTACGTTTCCTAAGTAGCTACATAATGATTGTTTCTGCAACTGGCCATTAGTGACGATGATTTATTTTCTGATTTCAGAAACGTACTAATTCCTAATGGTTTTTTTTTTATTATTAATGACAATTGGTACGCCCTTGGAATCATCTCACCTGATGGTAAGTGACGATGATGCCGAAAATGGAAGCGGGCTTACCAAGATTCCCCAACCCAATGGAGAACTAGCTATCTTATCTTCAAGCCGGAACACATCAATGTTGTTAACACTGATGTTTGGCGGCAAGACGATGATGAAAAGATGATGGTAGCTAGCCAGGCGGACTTAGAAAATGCCCTACCACCAACCAAACCGAGTCTTACAAATTGACTCCACCGGGAATCGAACCCGCGACCTCCTGGTGTGAAGCGAATGGACTAACCATTACGCCACGGAGGCGGTTAAAATTGCTTAATATTTGAAGACTACAGTAGCCAAATACTTATGTAAAATGTATATAAAGTTAAATCCAAACAGCTGAGTGCAGTGGGGGGGTGCACAAGTGGTGGTGAGCGACGCGACAGGGCGCCGGGACGCCGCCGCCGACGCAGGCAAATCGGAAGTGGGCGCCAACCGGAACCTGCGTAGCTCCAGATCAAATTTCCGGTACCGGTCCCTAATAAGTCTTCTATTGACGAAATTTATTCAGCAAGATGATGAAATGTTGAAGGAAACTGACATAATGTTGTATACTTTGAAACTGTCTCTGCTGACGTGCTGAGGGATATAAGAAATAAGTTAAGTAACTAGCTAACTAAATGAAAACAAACATCTCAAACCACATTTTTCTAAAACAAAGTAGATAGGGATGTAGCTATTCTTTATATTCAGACACTGTCCTGTCCATTCTGCGTCTACAAAGTTAACTTCACTCCCTCCCTACTAATTAAGAAATCTACTGGAAAACAAATTCAAAAGCTTTAATCAGCGGGTATTTACTGTTCAAAGAGTCTCTTGTTTCTAAAAGGACGCAGTGCCGGGCGCCGGTGGCGGGCGCCGGTGCCGGGTGGTAATAAGAACTCTAAGAAACACTTTATCTTGCTTCAGCAACATTGAAACAGTGTCGCAGTAAGTACAGACAGATAGAAGAGTTGAGAAGTGCAAAAAAAACATTGGGAGTTATAGCTACGTACGTATGTTATGCTTTCGATGTGCAATTGTGCATGGAATAGATATCAAGAAAGTTGGTGCTTCAAGCTGAGTGTCGTAACTCCCGCGAGCGAGTCGCAGTCGGCAGTCGGCAGTCGACACAAAAGGAATATCACGTGCAAGTATCCAACAAAGAGCCCAGTGTGCTGCGTAATTCGATATTCTCGGGTTGAATGATCCCATATCAACGGCGAGAGCCTTAATTCAGCTCTTCGCGCGACACCGGCGCGACACCGCCGGCGGAGTGTTACTTGAGCGTAAATAAAGAGTTGAGCTCGGTGTAACAGTAGTTGAGACGATGACGCTAGACAGTTAGTGAGATGACACTCGGTGCCACTAGCCGCTACTCCTCTCCTACATTCTTTATGAAGCCGCCACCGCCACCGCCACCGCGTGCCTCTGAAAAATGTTTGTCACATTTTGATGAAAATGCAGATAGGAACTGGCCGGATGCAATGCAACCACATATTGTAATCCTATCCTGTTTATATTATAAATGTGATAGTTTGGATGCATGGATGGATGCTTGTTATTCAATAACGCAATAAAAGCTGTCGTTCAGCTTTTGTTTGGTAGGTAGAGAGATTAGGACCTGGATTAACATGTCTACTTTTTGTCCCGATTTCTGAACTCGTCCCCGTGGGATAGCTGTTAAACTCTCTCTCTTTTGTTAATTTGTATCACGTCGCAATAAACCGTGTTATTTTGCACATAGATAGTTGTAGGGTTGGAAAGTGGTGCAGTTTACTAATAAGCATAGCCTGACATAGTTCCCGAGGCATCTAGAGAAAACTTAATGTCCACGCTCGTGAGCTGCTTGCAGCTCGCGCACTACTGTGCACCCTCGGATACAGCTGTAGGAACTATATTTACGCGAGCGAAGCCAGTAGTAAAACATAGACACGCTAAACATAATTAGATTCCTGAAAATGATATTTCTTTCAAAAACTTTAAAAAAGAATTAGTCAAATTGTTCACATTATTCGGTTTGAATTTGACCAATTCAAAATCAACTTGAGAGATAAATTTTAAAGTGGTAATAAACCAACTACGATATCAATCAATTCCTGAATAATAAAAGGCAACTTTAATAATGCTGGTTACACTGTTCCTGTTGTTCCTGTGAGTTTAATCAATACACTTCTTCCGTTTTTGTTGTATCAAATTTTAATGAAAGCCATCGAATGCGGCATGCGGCATTGTGGGGCGGCCCGGGGCATTGTAATTTACATGGCGGCTATCGCATTAACGATGACTGAGCGGTTTCTCTTAATTATCATTTTGCACGGTTCGTCAGGCACAGGCCGCACGGGCCGCACAGCCCGCACGGGCCGCACAGGCAGCGCGGGTGCTAGCCCGGTCCAGTCCGAAACCTATTACACTCGACCCTCTGGGATTATCCAAACATTAAAGTTAGTGAAAAACATTAAAATGATAAAATTGAAGAGGAACTACTTACTGGAGGTCTAATCAAATCGTTGCTAAATTCAGTATCTATACAGGGAATTAGGTAAAATAGAACACTTTTTCGAGGCACAAACAAACATTTTTTGAAGTCACAAAAACGACCTTCATATTAAACAAAAATCAATCTGCTGAGTGGCTAACTTGTTACAGGAAGTCCAAAACCTTTTGCCATTTCAGGAAACTTGTTGTCCAAAAGTTGTTCAGTTAAGTGAGTGAGTATAGACGCCCTCCTCAAAACTGTGTTCTTAGATTCAATATCAAAGGGAGCGTCGACTGCGGGGGGGAGGGGTCCAGCAAATCTTACAAAATCTCATTAAATGGGGAGCTGGGTCAACAAACAGCTTACGTCGATATAGAGAATGTTGATCAATAACTGTTAGAAGTATGAACTGAAATAGACGAAAATATAGAAGCAATTCATTTCATTTTATTACATTAGTATGTTTGTGGATGCCCGCAGCTTCGTCCGCGTAGATCCCGATTTTTGCGGTTCCCGTGGAATTTCCCAAAACCCTTTCTTAGCGGATGCCTACGTCATAATATCTACCTGCATGCCAAATTTCAGCCCGATCCGTCCAGTGGTTTGGGCTGTGCGTTGGTAGATCACTATGTCAGTCAGTCAGTCACCTTTGAGTTATATATATTTAGACTAGGGGCTGCCCCCCCCCCCTACTCCGCCCGCGTTTTATTCCGGTGTTCGTGTGTTTGTAATTCATCCTCTCAACGGCCTGACCGATTTTGGTAACCATAAATTCAAACAAAATATATCAAAATCCGCCGGAATTTTATGTAAAAAAAACTCACGTGATTACATCGCAAACAAAAATTATCATAAACTGTTAAAAACTGATTACAGTGGTCAGCTTGAACTGTTTCCTTGTGAAAAAAGTAAAGACATAATTTCAGTCCAAATGATTTTATTGAAATTACTAGCTGTGCCTGCGTGGAGGTTTTTATTAACAGTATTTACACGATAGTAAAATAAAGAAAAGAAAACAGAAATATGCAAATAGGACTTTAAGATAAAAGAAAAAATAGAGAGCAAAAAAAAAGAAGAAAAACAATGAATAGGAAAGTGACCACACTAAATATCATGAAAAACTATAGTACAGATAAAAATACTTACGTAGAGATATAATTAATTAAAATAAATACTAAAGTTCTTTCTTTCTTATCGTGTGGCACAATTAACCCTGCTATCTAAGGAATAGACGGCGGTTGCCTGGTATTGCACTTAGCATCACCCGCGGTCACGTGTAAGGCATTTAGATTTACACCTACGGACGTGTGCAACGCGACCTTCATACACATCTGGAATCAGATGTGCAGGTTTGCTCACGATGTTTCCTTCACCGTTAAAGCAATCGGTAAGAATATGTACGTAAGTTTCGAAAAACTTGGTACATAGGCCGTCTGGATTTGATCCCGGGAACTCTACATACATAATCTATAAGTACATTTGAGTTTGCGTGTACCATCCTCGACTGCATCATCACTTACCATCAGGTGAGTTGCAGTCAAACGCACTCAAATTATTAATAAAAAAAAATAAAAAAAATATAATAAAACTGTATTGGGGCCGTGTCTGTACATGAAATATTTTTGAAAATAATAACTGTGGTGGATATTACTAACGATAGAGAGACCAAAACAACAACTTTTGGAATTTTTATCTGTCTGTCTGTATGTTCGCGCATCACGCAAAAACTACAAAGCCGATTTTGATGAAATTTTGAATGGTGGTTCCTTATTGCCCGGTTAACATATAGGATACTCTTTATCCGGTAAAATTCAAGAGTTCCTGTGGAAAAATCAAAAGTATACATTTCTAGAATGTCTCACCGCGCAAATGTTGCTAGACCTACATTTTACACGTTGATACCTGGTAATGCGATCTAAAGCTGGGACATTGTAAGTCCCAAAAATTAAATTAAGGGTTCATTACATAGTTGAGTATTCTTTATCCCGGACGGTTCTTGCTCTAGCTTTGACTCCCGCTGAAAAAAATATTTAATTGTTGAAAGAAAATTAAGTTAACTTGTTGGGCAATCAAAAAGCACAGTGTTACTGTCAAAACTGCCGCCTACTTTATCTTCGGAATATCAGCATTCAAGGCGAGTCTATTTGAAAGTAAAGGCATGACTGGGAAATGTATTAAATCCAGAAGAATGGACCTGGACAAAATATGACGCTCTCTTGATTCCTATGCTCACAACAGAAGCACCAGCTCTCGCTTCAACACTTAAATTAATATCATGTGTTGCAAGCTAAGCTGCGGGAAAAGATTCGGCTGCGTAAAAATATGCCTGCGATGTACTAAAGTATGTAACCGTTGCCGAGGTCTAAGCTGTTTTAATAAAAATCAAGATTGTGAAGATCCTGAGCAAGATGAGGAGACGATGTGAATAGTGTTTTTCTTATTTGAAATGTTTTATTAATTTTATTTCTTGTTTTCACATTCTTATTGGTTATTTACGACGATAAACTAGATACATAATAAATATTATAGTAGTCTATTCCTTCAATGGTTTTTTTTGCGTTAAAGGATTCCTTGAAGGAATTTCCTTCCGCAACTCGAGTACAATTATACGTAATGAAATGAATGATAGCTGGTTCATCATCATCATATCAGCCGAAGGACATCAACTGCTGAACAAAGGCCTCCCCTGAGGATTTCCACGACGATCGGTTCTGCGCTGCCCGCATCCAGCGGCTTCCCGCGACCTTCACCAGTTCATCGGTTCACCAAGTGGAAGGCCTGCCTACGCTACGTTTTCCGGTGTGCGGTCACCACTCGAGAACTTTACTACCTCAACGGCCATCTGTTCTTCGAGCTATATGCCCGCCCACTGCCACTTAAGTTTAGCAATTCTGAGAGCTATGTCGGTTACTTTGGTTCTCCTACCGGATCTCCTCGTTTCTGATTTGATCACGCAGAGAAACTCCGAGCATAGCACGCTCCATTGCCCTTTGGGTAACCTTGAGCCTTGTTATGAGGGCCATATTAAGCGACCATGTCTCAGTTCCGTATGTCATCACTAGCAACACACACTGGTTGAAGACCTTGGTCTTGAGACACTGTGGTATTTGGGACGTGAAGATTTTGTTGGGATAGCTTGTTCAGTTGATTAAAATGAGACTATTCTTCAGCTTCCTTTTGCATCTCTTGTAGATTTTGTAAAAAATCAGCTGTTATGAGTATTGTAATTTTTTGGTTTTTGTAATTATTTTTTTTACAATTTGGACTTGCTATACTTAATATACTTAAAAATGACACAGAACGTTTTTTTGTTCAGAATTAAGTTAGTTTTGCTTTTAACACTTTTTTCGTAGCTTTAATATCCCAAAAAAATTACAAAACTATAAACAGAGACATATTTTACGGTGAGGGATGGGGGGGGGGGGGGTAGTGTAGCGTCAGGTATTAAACACCACAGCCAAAGTTGTGTATCACACAAGTTTGAAAACTTTATTAATTTGTTTGTCTGAAAAACATAGAATGACCTTACTTATACATATTGGTAACATACTGAGTTACATCGAAATCTTTAAAGCCATTTATGAATAAAAAAGTAATTAATAAGTGACTTTTACTATAGTGGCAACCCTAAAAATCGAGATGGGTAAATTTAAAAATTTAAAAAAGGAGATAAAATAATATTTTCATAGCCCAAATTTCACCCAAATCCTTCCAGTGGTTTGGGAACTAAAGCACCAGACGGAGTTAAAGACACATACGCACTCACATTTTGTATTTTTTTGTTATTAGACTCTATTAGTGTAAGACAATCGATTCAATGAAGTCGATTAACCCGCACTCGGCCCGCGTGGTCGACTAAGGCCTAATCGCCCTGATTCAGAGTAGGACGATTCCCTCGGTGGGGACGTATATGAGCTGATAATAATATAATAATCGATCCCCATCAAAATCTCCACTTCAATTTTATTTGCCATCACAATACCTTCTTAACTCCTTCGTCGCTCGAAAGTAAAAATGTATGTCAACCTTAGTCATATAAACTGATTTTGGTAAGCGTAATACAATAGAACAAAAACAAGACCCTTAGTCATGGGGACAAGTAAGTGTGCAAGAAGGAGGGGATAAGAGATTTAGTGATACATTGAAACTGTTGAATTATAATTCAGCAAGAAAGGCAGAAGCTGCTGGAGGTTCGGCCTCCAGTGCCGCGGAGGTAGGACCTCCATTTAATTGTTGGTTCGGGCGTCGTCGGCGGGTGCGGCGGTACGGTGAACTTCTCGAATTAGGTAAGCCGGAATCGCCGCATTAATTAATATTTGTGTTTGAACTGTCTCCTTGCCCTTGAGTGATTAAGCGCCCTTTCAAATAACAGTTAGTTAAAGACAATTTCCATTGTTTGCCTTCCAATTTATAGTTGAACAGTTTTGTCCTGATTACTCAATTTGATTGGGTGATAAATATCCATGGTCGGAGATGTTGAAGGGTTTCATAAGCATGTGTATAACATCGCGAGTCTGGAGATCATAATGCTAGAGCTAGACGCCCACCGTTGGAGCAATTTTTTGATTATCCTCCAGACAATAGTAATATGAGACATGATTGGGCGTATCGTAACTCGATATCGGCTCACTAGCTAAAGAGGCGAAACTAATCGTAAATAATGCACGTGAATTAACGAGATAAATCCTTTTGTATATTGCGAGAAGATAGAGGCTGGTAGGCGCAGCTGTGTTATTATTGTAATTTTGGCATCGGCGTTTTCCTGCGTAGTCGAAGGTTACATCGCTTTTGTAGTTATCCGCTGCAAACGTGGCGTGGCGACATCTGCGACTGAGCCGCAGTTCAACTAATAACACGACCATAACTTGGATGGAGCAACCTGTAATGAAAACGGGAGGACGCTCCAAGTTACAGTCGAAGTAAACATCTCAGTCCAGCGCAAACAACTAATAAAGTCAAGTCACATGTTGACGCAGGCGAGGACTTTCTCATACCTAATAATAATAAGTACGTCCAAGGAGTTGCAACGTTTACTTTGTTCAGTTTTGTCTAATGAAATGCAAGTACCTCGACGACAGTTTTATTTCATAACATTACCGAGAGAATCTCATAAAAGAAAATGTGTAACAAGAAATCTATTGAATTCAAATCTTCAAATGGCATTGCATTGGTCATACACAATATAATTTCTAAGGACCAGTTCCGTCCTGGCGAACGGAATTTTAATAGCTCGTGAAAGCCAGATAAGGAATCCTCTAATCAAGTATTCTGAATCCTTCTTAAAAGAGCCTGGCTCGACAACTGGCTGGGCCTAAGCAACAATATCGATTCCTTTAAAGGACAAAGACGGCTAAAGGATGACTCGTAATCCTCCCGTTTGAAATTCGCGGCAGGCGGCGCGGCGGGCGGCAGGTAGTTGCGCTGTGTCGGGATCAACCAAACAACTCTGGGCCACGGCTGCGGCTGTGGGAAAAACAATAATATTAGACTCCTGTATGAGAAACCGGTCTCGCATAAATTAAAAAGGCCAAGACACAGAAATTTAATTGAAAAATTTATTGAAAATTATGCCATTAAGAGGATTGTGAACCTACGGCGAAAATAGGATGTTCCATATTTGTATGGAACCGTTTGCGGCGATAGCGTCTTCAACCTCTTGAATGGTAAGCGATATTGACCAATTTTTGATAGTCTGTCAGTCAGTACAAAAGCTGGATTAATAGGTTTCGTTTATTAGATTATTGATTATTAAAAAACCTAGTTTTACTTAAAAAATTAAAATCAAATAAAATGAAAGGAATAAATAACAATAAAAAATAATGTCCGAATTAGATTTCTAACACTGTGAGTGAACTACAATAAAATTAAACTTACACTGGAATTACATTGGAATAAACAGTGTGCGTGTCAGCTCCGGCGCGTGACAGGAGTTAACTTTTTCGATTCTGACACTATTTTTTTTCAACCTCCGGCCTTCCAATAGACGACATGGCTATATTCCTTAGCCTCGTGACTGAAAATAATGTAGTGACACTAAAAGTTACGGTATCTTGTTGCCGATCAACACACGATTCTACTCCTCATATATTTTTCATATCGGGCTCTATACTATATAATATTATGTACTAGCTGTCCCGGCGAACTTCGTACCGCCTCACGCTACACTACACTATACTACAGTACACTTGACTACACTACCACTACACTACTACTACCGCTACACTACCACTACATTACCAATACACTACCATTATCACTACCACTACCTCTACCACTTCACTACCAATACCAATACCACTACCAACACCAACACTACCACCACCACCACTTCCACTACACCACCACTACCACTACCAATACCACCATGCCCTACCACTACCACCACTACCACTACCACTACCACCACCACCACTACTACTACCACTATCAATATCACTACACTACCACTACCACTACACTACACTACTTTTTGTAGAGAATGCAGGATTTTTTAGGTAATTTCATACACCTTGGGTTACATTTTTTAAGTTTTAGAAAGGATCCCTAATTTTTTGAAAATATAATATAGCCTATAGCGACCTCGGATAGTGTAGCTTCCCAACAGTGAAAGAATTATTCAAATCGGTTTTTTTTTTCAATCCACAATCGGTCCCTTACATTAAAGCAAAATAGGGGATCGGTCCAGTAGTTTCGGAGCCTATTCAAGACAAACAAACAAACAAACAAATCTTTGATCGGTCCAGTAGTTTCGGAGTCTATTCAAGACAAACAAACAAATATTTCCTCTTTATATAATATGTAATATTATTATAATATATAATAAAAATAGTAATATATAATATTATAATGTAGATGAATAAATTCTTTGGAATTAAAAGTTTACTCCTTTGGGAGTAAACTCCAAAAACCAAAACCTATAAACCTAGGTAGCTTTTGTTCTGACTGACAACCTGGCTATCAAAAAATTGGTCAAAATCTATAACCGTTTGTATGAAAAGTCGCAGGTTCACAATTGTCTTAACACGTTTGAGCATAGGTAAATATCCTACATCCACATTTACTTTACTATTGAACATCACATTGCCTAATAGGGACAATATTGCACAAAAAAGAAACTGTCTCCTGGGTCTCCCTCAACGCATCTCAAGTCAAAGACGCTATTCTGTGTACGTTCGGTTAAATTATAGTTGAAAAACTCCAAACAACGTGACATCTGAAAGTTGAGCCTGCACCCCGCGCCCTGCACCCCGCGCCCTACACCCCGCGCCTCGGTGCCGAATTCTATTTACAATGAGTCATTGTTGTGTGGACATAATGTCGACATTAACATTTCGTACCTCGGTTCACGTCATTGATGACGATTTATTGTACGAGCACCGCGGTACGATTAATCCCCCGTTTTTTACCCGAGCGATGATTTACGTTTGTTGTGAAATTTGTTTTGCGGAGACATCTGCTGACGCGCCATTGTTAGATAACTGTCCTCAGGTAAACCAGATAATGGGAATTATCTCGGGAAGAGTTGACATTCCTCCTTTTGAACTTTTGTCGAGTCGAGTGTTTTGACGTCGTCGCTTGTTTATTTTAGGGATTTATTTACAAAGGTCCATCAAGATGCCTTGTTATCTAGGGACAGATTCCTTTTGAAATCGTTTTAACTTGAATACTTACAAGATTGAGTTTGGTTGTTTTATTTTATACAGTTGTGAAAGAATGCTTAAAAATTATGGATTTTCAAAATTGTGTCTATAAAGCAGCTAAAAATCTGGATTATCTATTCTTACGTCAATAAAATCGTTACGAGGCCGTATCTGTACATAAAACATGTTTTCAAAGTAATAATCGTGGGTAACATGCTGTCTATCGATATAGACTCAAAAATTCTAACACACATACATATTTTTACTTGTCTATTCACGCATCACGCAAAAACAGCAGAACGAATTTGAATGAGATTTTGCACGGTTGTACCCTACATTCATCAATAACATACTTTTTATCCTTCAAACTGAATTTATAAGATGCTTGATGATATCATAAATCATGAGTAAACATCACATTATTTTTTTATCCCAAATAATCGACGGATTCCCACTGCTCAATATGGAAAAACCCGATTAAGGTAACGAAAGTATACTTTTGATCCCGGAAATTATCAGGAAATCAGAAATCTTTGTTTTTCCTTCGACTAGGTGTGTCAAATATCTTAGCTATCTTTATGTACAAACAGTTTTAGTATGTCCAATACACCTACTTCCCGAGATAACTTACTACACTATCTGTATTAGAAATAAAGTGTTAACCAAGTGGACCTAACCTACCTCCACGTGAAATCACCTGCACCAGCTATACCGTCATAAAAAAGATACCCACGCGGGCGAAGCCAGGGGCAAAAGCTAGGTAGTCATATTATGTAACTTACAATCTATTTCTAGTGATATTCAATCTTTTCCTGTAAAATTTTAAACGTTTACACCCTGTTTATATGCTCTAGCAAATTTGTTAGTCCTAGGTAACCTAATCAACTCAGAAAACAAGAAAAGTGAATAGTAGTTCGACTCGGTTCATAGCTCCTCGATACGTACGCGTTCATTTATAGGAGTAAACAAAGAATTTATTGATGTCGTATAATTTTATGTTCTAAACAAAAGCTCCCCCCCCCCTAACGCCCCCTCCCCCCTCCGCACCTCTCCGCCCGCCCACCGCTGGATTGCACTTGTTCCCCAGTCCCCACCATGTGTCTACAAGTGCGTTTGTTTACAATACGCCTTTCGTTGTCTTAAAATAAGTCTTCGTTGCAATGTGAAGCTGATGTGAAGGATCAACAAAATGTCAGTAATGTTTATTCCTTCTTCGAATATATATAAATACAGTATTTGGAATTTCTAATGGATTTGGTTTCAGGAACTCGAGCAGTCTCTGGTCTAGACGATCAATCAGTGAGATAAGAAGGCCAAATCATCACCTAAGCAAAGGTGTAGTCATACATTTTCAAGTGAACGGGACCATTTTCGTAGAATATGTGTTATTTATTATGAGGGATTTAATAATAAATAATAATAATTAAAAAAGTTAAAATTAACGGGGTCCAGATAAAAGAAACCTTCTTTTTGAAGGTTATTTTTGTTTGCTTTATCCTTAAGAGCTACACCGAGAGCACGCCTCTTAAATTGTGATGTTGATGATCCTTAAAGTAGTTATAAATATATATAAGATAATGCATAGTACTAATCCTAAAGTAAAACAACAAATAGTACAAAACGGCCAAGTGTAAGTCGTTCTCGCGCATCGCGCTAAGGAGCCCCAAACTAGATAAAAAGCACTCTTCGTTCGCTCTCAAGCTAACGTCTTTTTGTTTGAAATGATTAGGTATCTTTATTATGGTTATGTGGAGCGGTGCGGTAGTACGAAACCCTCGGAGCGCGAGCTCGACTTTCACTTGGCAGTTTCTTTATAATTACATAAATAAACTTTACTCTTTTGAAGACACGTATCGGTATGTAACTCGTATCGTAAGATGCCGCATCTTTTATTAACTATACAAAGCGGTGGTAAAATCAATTGGTCAAAGTCGTTTTGTATGCGTCGGCCAGACTGGCTGCACGTGGAAACGTCTTTCGAGCCTCATTGTACTGTCGGACCCCCACTGTGATGTCGCCGCACCGACCGACATCTCCCCGCGACCAATCCCGCTGATCACTCGCTTCCCAGAATCACGTTATCAATCTTCTCTTTATTGCGTGCAACTGTACCAAACAAACAAATTTAACCGCCTCCGTAGCTCAGAGGAAAAGTTCACTGGCTTTACACAGGAGGTCGCGGGTTCGATTCCCGGCGGGGTCAATTGTAAGACTCGGTTGCCTGGCAAACTACCACCATCTTATCTAAGTCTTGCCGCCAAATATCAATGTTGATATCATTGGTGTGTTCCGGCATGAAGATAAGATAGCCAGTTCCCATTGCGTTGGGGAATCTTGGTAAGCCCGCTTCCATCTTCGGCAACATCGTCACTTACCACCAGGTGAGATGTTGTCAAGGGTTTACCAATTGTGAATAAAAAATTAAAAAATCGCATATACCTAATGAACGCATAGCGTGTAGATTGACGCACGAGAGCGCAGTAATTGGTGTCGGTCAGCAGCGGCTCTAACATTTTAAAAGTCATAAAACTAGATTGCGGATGTCCTGAGGAAAGTGGAACGCGAGATCCAATCCGAGTTTGCAAACAAGGGAAGTTACGGTGCGGCGGCGGCGATGCGGCGGCGGCGCGGGCGCCCGCCGGCCGGCTCGGCTCGGCAAATAAGAGTAGGTGCCGCCGCCGATAAGACGCCGCCGCTCGCTCGCCACCGTCTCCTGTGACTTCTATTTAAACAGAGAAACGCTTAGAGATTAAATTTTTTGTATGTTTATTTTTCTTTCAGGAATAAAGTCTGAGACTAAGATGACAAGTCGACTTCTTCCTATCGGCGCTAATCTAAACGCAGAATGAGCTTTTTAAAAGGTTCAGTCGTCGAGTCGTCTTCCTCCCCGCGGGGGCCTCGTGGAGGAGGTGAGGGTCGGATTATGCGAGCTTTCAGCGCGGTGCAATGCAACCTGCTTGCGTCACAGTTATTTATTACCTTTGACACAGCTGTTTTGTTTGCGGATTCGACGATCCAGCGCAAATCTCTGTCAGTAAAATATTAAAAAAAAAACACTAAAACAACATTGGTTGACGGTTAAAACTATTTAAAAGTCTTTTCAAGCGACTTCCAAAAAGGAGAAGGTTCTCAATTCGTCTGTATGTTTTTTTATGAGGTGTTACCTCAGTACTTTTGACTGAGTGAACCTATTTTTATGATTCCTTTTCTATTTGAAAGCTAGTGCTTCCCGTGTGGTGCCATATAAATTTTATCAATATTGGTGTAGTGCTTTATAAGAAAATTAACAAAAACCTAAAATAATAATACAAAAATATACTAAGTAGTTGCGATGGAAGTCGGTTTTTTAACGTGTTTAGCGTTTTCAATTATTAACATTATTCTTGACAGTATTGTTTTAATATTAATAAAAGAATTGCTTGAGCTAGAAGCTCGTTTCTCATATCCCCACAGAAGGTATTATTTCATAATGTAATCAGTAATTATTGCCCTAACGAGTCTGCCTTTAATTTGTTAGGCGTTTTAAACGGCTTTGCGCATTTGAATCGCAAATTTCTTAGAATATTTCACGAGGGTCGCTGACGTTTCGAGGACATTATATCTTCATAAAATTCAAGATCTCGCGGAGTACTCCTCGTTCATTGTATTTTATAATTAAACGTAACATAGGGCAAGCTGAGTGGCTATTATTAGGAGAAAGCTTACTTTTCTACTTGCGTCTTCAATATTCCTGTGAGAGAGAACCTTCTATATAAAACACTTTAGTATTTTCTTGACTGTTTTCCACTAAAGTGCAAATACAGTAATACCTCGTTTTACGCGACCGCACTTTTCGCGATTTCGTTATAACGCGGTTTTTGAAATTCGCGCTAATTCGCGCTATTAAAAAAAATCAAAAATATATTCTGGTCTAGAGATGTTAGAAAGTGCGGACAGTGATGTCAACCGTGCTTTATATCTGCGGCAATCCATAGAAAACGGTGTTACTTGCTACGAAAAAATTTTACTTGAGCGCAAGAATAATTCTACTCCAAAACGAGATGAGTATTTCTCTAAAAATTAAAATATATAGGTATTTCGTTTTTTTGTAAGCTTATAGGCAATAAAAGTAAATTTGTAATTTTATTTTGCTTGTTATTTCATTGACGTCGTTATACACGTATTTTGCTTAGCGAGAAATTGATCGGAACGCATCCTTCGCGTAAACCGAGTTATGACTGTACTAATGGATAGTATGAATAAGTGCATTTATTTAATTAAGGATATGTCCCGATCGCCAACCTTTGGCTGTAGTCGGTGGGGCGGTGGGGCGGTGGGGCGCCGGGTCCACGACAAGGACCACATACTCGCACATTAATATTAACTCCGGCGCGACGGAACCATCTCCGCATTCGCACGAATCTTTTATGACTCCAATAATGCACCACTCGTACACGTAGTCGTAAATATAAATGTTTACGTGTTCATGCGTTCATTACGAGCTCGATCTCGATTAGGGCTCGTTGCGTTGCGTCATGTAGGTACTTAATTACATTTCAGAATGTGCGATGCGATGCGATGACATAACAATAAACATTTGTATTGGTTGTAGGTGTTGGTACACCCTGGACACTTCATACAACTGGCCAGAAATGTCATTTCAAAAAACGAATGACGGAACGAACAAAATGGCGGCGAAATAATAATAGGTTCGACAACCAAACGGGCTCAATCTGGGTGACGAGGGAGTGAGGTCGCAATTTAGAGAGCGGCAGGGTATGGACACTCCATACTGTATGTTAGTACTAATATATATACTTTGGTGTTGGTGTTGGCCACACAATTATACGTACTTACATGTCTAACATATAAGTTATTAGCAAACGTCTAAATAGTGTAGATGTCCGTCTAGCCCTATGATTTCCCCAAATGTTTGGTACCTCCTATCAATAACTACTTTCATCATCGTCATCAAAAAACGAAAAACGTCCACGACTGGACAAAGGCCTCCCCAAGGATCCAATAAGTGTAATTATTCAATATTTTTCAATTTGACTATTATTTGTTGTGTAAGTATCTATGTTTGTATTATACAGGTTGTAACAAAATTATTGTAGGTTCCGTTACCTAGGGCTTCTACTCAGCATACTGAACAACTTTCCTTAAGGAACCCATAGACAATTCTCAAAAAAAAATTTGGACCCTCCATACTAAAATGCACAAAATTGGTCGATCAGCTGATCGATTTGTATGAAGAAAAAATATTTTTTTTTGCGATTTCAGCAAAGTTGTAGAACAAAAGTTGTTCAGTATGATGAGTAGACGCCCCAGTTAACTGGATCTACACCAATTTTGTTACACCCTGTATAGCATGTGTTTATTTGTTAAAAAAAATTATATTTGTTGTATTACATTTATCGTATAACAATATATTTAGTACATTTATTATACATACTAGCTGTGCCCGTGACTTCGTCCAGGTGGAGATTTTGAATTTCCCACGAGAACTCTTAAATTTTCCGGGATAAAAAGTATCCTTTAAGTTCACCGGAGCTATAAGGAACCACCATACAATATTTAATCAAAATCGGCCTGGTGGTTTTTGCGTGATGCGCGAATATACAGACAGATAGACAAAAATTCCAAAAGTTGTTGTCCTCTATATCGTTAGTAATGTCCACCACAGTTATTATTTTCCAAAAATATTTCATGTACAGACACGGCCCCGTTATACAGTTTTATTATATTATGTATACCAGCTAGTCGGGTCATAAGTTCTATCAAAACCTTATTATTTAAAATTTTCGAATACTGGCTAGATGAACTTCACCAATTTTAAAAATAGAACGTTTGCGCATGCCGAAAATAAAAAAGACTTTCATTTTCATTCATTTTCAAATATGGAGTGGTCGAAGAAAGAAGATAGAGTAATGGTTATCGCGTTGCACCGCACCGTTACGCGTCAAAAGAGATATTCAATATTCTACAAAAATTTAAAATAACCCTACGATTTGTTTGTCGCACTATCAAACTATTCACTGAAGATTCAAGCTTCGAATATCGTAACAGGACCGGCCGACCTCCGTACATTCAGGACACCCGCGATCATCATAGCAGGGAAGGCGCGAATTCAACGAAATCTTGTTCGTAAACAAAAAATCTTAGCTCTTCAGATGGGCCTAAGCAGAACCAAGGTCAAAAGATTGATAAATGAAGACTTGTGACTCCGAGCTTATCGTAAGAAGACCGGACATTTTTTTAACGAGCGTTTGAAAAAATCCCGCAGTTTATTACGGCCGTGCGCGGGCAAAAATACCACGAAATTTTGTTTTCGGATGGATTTTTTTTTAACATCGAAGAAAGTTATAATAAACAAAATTATAAGGTGTACGCCCACAGCACGCGTATTCCGAGGGTTCAACGAGGACATTATTCTTCCCTCATGGTTTAGCTTGAAGTCTCATATTCTGGCTTAACTGAGGTGTTTTTCTGTGAAAAAGGTGTAAAAACCAGTGCCGCTGTGTACCAAAATACCGTCCTAACAAACATAGTGGAATCTCTTTCTCAAACAATGTTCAAAAACAGACATTGGATATTCCAACAGGACTCTGCACCAGCTCATTGGGCACGAAGCACGCAAAACTGGTTGACCGCCCGTGGAATTGACTTTATCCGACATGAAGACTGGCCCTCTCCTATTCAAGATTTAAATCCACTGGATTACAAGATATGGCAACATTTGGAGGAGAAAGTCTGCGCTAAACCTCATCAGAACTTGAAATCTCTCCGAGCATATTTGGCTAAAGCAGCGGCAGAAATAGATATGAATGTGGTGCGAGCTGCGATTGATGATTGGCCGCGTCGATTAAGGGCATGTATTCGAAATAGGGAGGGCATTTTGAATAATGTAAATAAAATTGTATTGTAAATTAAATTTCCTTTCATTTCATATATAATTTCTATATAATTATCAAAAAACGTATCATTTATTTTATAAAAAGTTTTTGACAGAACTTATGACCTGACTAAGTATAAGATCCATTTTTAAATAATATCGAAATAATGTTGTTTATTTTTTATCTGCAGCTACCCACATTTAGCTTTTTTATTTAGCTACCAGTTCTTATCGGTTTTTTTAAGGTTGCCTTGAAGAAATCTCTAAAAGCGATAAAGCCGCCTATAATTTTTCTGGTGTGCAATAAAGAATTTACTTACTTACAACTTACAATATAGTAGGATATCTATTATAGGTAGGTAGGTAGGTAGTGGAACATGTAGCGTTTCGCGATAGATTCAAATAGTTTCCCGGATACGGATGTGCCGTGATTAGTTGATAGAGGAACAGTTTTGTACTCATTACTCTCTAGTCTCTAGTCTCTGGGCGGGAGTTTCCGAGCACCGGAAGTCGACCGGGAGTCTTGCGCAGGGCACCAGTCGCGCATACATCCGCTACACATCGAATGTACTTACGTATCCTTTACTATGAGATTTAATTCACTTGGCTTATAGTGGAGTTCCAGGGCACCGTAGTTCTGACGACCTGGATTATCGATTTATCTGGGATTGACTTGGAATAGGATAGGAACTGATTATATAAAAACTCCAAGCAAAACACTAAAATGTTTTAAAGCCATCAAAGAAGTTTATTTCATCAGGTAAAATTATCACATCAGCCGAAAGACTTCCACTGTTGGGCAAAGGCCGCCCCCGAGGATGTATACAACGATCGGTCCTGCGCTGCCCGCATCCAGCGGCTCCCCGCTACCTTCACCAGGTCGTCGGTCCATCGACTGGGAGGCCTACTTATGCTAGTTTGCTACCCCACCGGCCATCTGTTCTAGTGCTCCACCCGCTGCCGCTTGAGCTTAGCGATTATGAGAGTTATGTCGTTTATTTAGTTCTCCTACGTTTTATTTCTGATTCAATCACGTAGGGAAACTCTGAGCATAAAGCACGCTTCATCGCCCTTTGGGTGACCTTGACCCTTCTTATAAGGTCCATAGTAAACGACCATGTATCAGTTCCACGTGTCATCACTGGAAACACACAATGGTCAAAAACCTTAGTCTTGAGACACTGCGGTATTTGGGGCCTTAAGTTAAGTATAATCCCAACAAAACATATATATTGTACACAAACATTTAAATGACAAGAACTTAGATAGGACATGTACAAAGGTGGACTTATCGCTATAAGAGATCTCGTCCAGCCAACCTTACCATTCTGTAGCTGTTGTTTAGAAACCACTATAGAACTTGGTACTTAACCATTTAGATAGCTGTAATTTATTTACATTTATGTTTTGTTGGGATGTCATTATTTTTGTAAAGTATTAATTCTTATCTTTATTTAAGTAATAGACATACATAAAAGATATTTTTGGTGGTACCGAACCCTCGGTGCGCAAGCCCGAGTCGTACTTACTTACCCAGTTTTTTGAATTTTTACTTAACACGCCCAATAAACCTATTTCGATTCCAAATCTCAAATTAAAAAGTCACCTTGAAGTGGACTATATAATTATTCCAATGAGTAGCGATGGTACGGAATCCAAACTTCGTGAGTCTGACTCGCTCTTGCCTGGAATTTTTTTCTCCTAATAACCTACCTAAATGCCGAACCAGTTTCTAAGTCACCTGGAAATGGTCTATAATTTTTATAAGTAATAATAGTAAGGAATCCTATTTACGTAAGTCCGGCTCGCACTTGGCCAGTTTTCGATTTTTCTCTAGTTACCTGGAAGCGGTCTATATATTTTGCTGAGTAGTGGTGACACGGAGCCCTCAGCGCGAGTACGACTCACATTTGGCTATTTTTTCGAATTTTTCCTTTTGTATACGTCCAATAACTTACCTCGATGCTAAATTTCAAATTATATGTTACATGAAAGTGGCCTATAATTTTGTTAATCAGTCAGTCAGGCATAAAAATAGTGATTTTCGGACGTCAATATCTAATAAATGATTAATGGGGTCTTACTAGACAAACAAAATCGCATGTGTGTAAGTCAAACAGATTTTAAGTTACAGGTAAGTCGAAAGTGGCCCGAAATGGTTCGTGTAATATAACCCACGGCCGGTGTCGCCTTTTTCTTGTCGAACTTGGCGGACACACTGCCGTGAGTCTAGATTTTATATTCATAAGTTCGTAAATTGTAGGTTGGGAGGTACTAATGAGTAAAATTCCACCGTTTTAGTCTCATTTGCCTGTTTTATCATTATCACTGTTTTAACCTTCACATTACGGGACATCAGCAAGAACTTCTCCAAACAGTGATGTAAAAAGTCATTATTTTAAGGATTCATTTGCATCAATTTAGAACAGTCGCTCTGTTTTGTGGTTATTACTGACAGTTTGAGCAAGTTTGGGGGTCTCTAGCGCCCTGTGCGCCCCAGCGAGCGCCTCGTGCGCCCCGTGCGCCCCGAACAGAGTAGTAGAGGCACGTTCACGTTGCCAGTCACACAACAGACCAGCAACCCTTTGCCTGCGCCCGGTGGGGCGGTGGCGCCCGGGGCGTGCCCGCTGGAACAAACAAACGGAAGCGAAATTGAGAGGAGCGCCCCTAGAACAGCCAGTATACCTTTTCATTACGGAATCCCTTTTTAATTACCACGACTCGGACAAAAATTGTATTTTTTATTTCAAGTAGGCGTAATTGAAAAGGAAATTGCCGGCCGGGCGTCGGCGGCGGATAAAACTTTAATATAATGCATAAGGCCCTTTGATGTTCGCACTCGGCGCGCAAAATCGCGAAATTCTGACGTGTACGGGTGGGAAAATAAACATAGGAGAGGAGATGGATTAAATTAAAATGTTAACTTATACGTGGCGTCAGTTGCGTTACTGACGGTAACTTACGCTTCACAGGTTATTTTCAATGTGTTGAGGTGTCCAAGATAGACTACACTCTACATCAGTATATGAAATAATTGAAAACGCTAAACACGTTAAAAAACCGGATTCCATCGCAACAACTTAGTACATTTTTGCATTATTATTTTTGGTTTTTGTTAATTTTCTAATCATCATTTCAGCTCATATACGTCCCCACCGAGGGGCTCGAGCCTACCCTGAATTAGGGCGATCGGGCTTTAGTCGACCACGCGGGCCCAGTGCGGGTTGGTCGACTTCACACACAACCTTCGAGTTTCTTCGCAGGTGTGTGCAGGTTTCCTCACGATGTTTTCCTTCACCGTTAAAGCAATCGGAGAGTATATGTATGTGAGTAACGAAAAACTCATTGGTACATTGGCCGTCCGGATTTGAACCCGGCACCTCTGGTTAGGACGACCGAGTCGTTACCGGTTGAGCCACCGACGCTTTATTAATTTTCTAATAAAGTAATGAAATAAACTTTATTTTAGTTATTATTTTGAAAGGATTGCTCAAAATTTGCATTTATTTCCTAAAAACAGTGACAGGCATAATTTGAATTTAAGAAAATAATACAAAATATGATAATAATAGTACATCAAAAACCTTTACATGTTTATCCGTGTACTAGTTAATGTCGTTGCTGACAAAATACACTTAGGTTGAATTAAAGTAAGTAGCTACCCTATGTTAGCAAAAATCAAACAGATAAAAGAAAAAAGAAATAAATAAGAAAATACATCATTATTACAAAAATAATAATGAAATCAAATATGTATCCACCTACACGAAAAGATAAAATAAAAATACAGTAAAAGCTTAATGATATACCTATTTGAGAAGATGGGCACTATCATCACCATCGACTTTAAGTTTCACCATAGTTTAACTTTCGCTTGAAGATAAGATAGCCTGATGCCCATTGCGTTGGCAAATATTGGTAAGCCCGTTTCCATCTTCGGCATTACTCGTACCATCAGGTGAGATGATGCCAAGGGCTTATCAATAGTGGATAAAAAAAACCTGCATGATATTGAGGACAATTCCTGTGAGTCTCGTGCGTGTCACCACAAAGAGTTGTGGATAGCCACCACTGCAAAGGAGGTGCGTGATTACACCATCCGTATCCTGTCTGACAGCAGAGCCGTACTACAGGCCCTGCAGAGCAGCATGGTCACATCGGGGCTTATACTGAAGTGCCAAAAAAGTTACAGAGGTATGCACATCGGGGCTTATACTTGAGTGCCAACAAAAATTGACAAAGGTAAAACCTGCATGCAAGCGAGGTTGGCCCTGCCAGAAACTAACCCTGGTATATCCAGAGGCTTCTGAGACTTGGAAGAGCTCAGCTCCGCAAGGTTACAGCC
Organism: Coleophora flavipennella; assembly: GCA_947284805.1. Lineage (NCBI taxonomy): Eukaryota > Metazoa > Arthropoda > Insecta > Lepidoptera > Coleophoridae > Coleophora > Coleophora flavipennella. The sequence goes on along the minus strand of OX369264.1, from coordinate 18,633,056 downwards.
GGTATCACTGGACATGGCAATTTTAATAAACACCTATTCGCTCTAGGTATCACAGTGTGTGTTGCCAGTGATGACATACGGAACTGAGACATGGTCGCTTACTATGGGCCTCATAAGAAGGCTCAAGGTCACCCAAAGGGCAATGGACCGTGCTATGCTCGGAGTTTCTCTGCGTGATCGAATCAGAAACGAGGAGAACCGTAGGAGAACCAAAGTAACCGACATAGCTCTTAGAATTGCTAAACTTAAGTGGCAGTGGGCGATCACCAACAGCCCCCTATGCAGAGCGTGTATGGAGGCTGAGGAGACTGCTGCCTACATCCTACTGGATTGCAAGAGGCTGGTACAGTACAGGCTCGGTGACCCGAGGTCACTCCAGGAAGTCGTCGGCAACCTACGGGGGCTACTGGACTTATTGGAGGAGCTGGGTTGGCAGTGATGCCGGCCGATCACGCAAAATGGGCGCAGCGGTCGCCTGGTTGCGCAAATCAGCCCGCTCCTAACTTCAACTTCAACTTTATCCACGCGGGAGAAAGCGCGGGCAAAACCTAATATGCAATATCTTAAAGGAAATTGATCGCTTACATGCCAAAAGACTGCTAACGGAGACCCCGTGAATTTTTTTATTTTTTTTTTGAAGTGGAAACTTCCTTAGGCTCGTTCGGCATTTATTGAGATGGGAAAAAACCATTGGATTCGAGACCGTTACCGACACCGACAGGAACACTCGGAGGGTCAAAACTTATAAAACTGTAAACGTTTTCACTTGTCTTCACTTCCGGAGTGGTTAGGTTTTTTTTATTCACAATTGTTTAGCCCTTGGTATCATCTCACCTGATCGTAAGTGACGATGATGCCGAAGATGGAATCGGGCTTACCAAGATTCCCCAATGCAATGGTGAACTGGCTATTTTATCTTCTAGTCGGAATACATAATTGTTGTTAGCATTGATGTTTGGCGGCAAGACTTACATAAGATGGTAGTATCTAGCCAGGCAGGCTTAGAAAGTGCCCTTCCACCAATCAAACAGAGTCTTACAAAGTTAGATTCCGCCGGGAATTGAACCCGCGACCTCCTGATGTAAAGCTAATTAACTTAACCATTACGCCACGGAGGTGGTTAACGAAGAATTGAAGAAGTGCCATAAATTGCATGTGATAAAATTAAATAATATGTAATATGTAATAATATAATAATTTATTTATTTGATCTCTTTCACAAATGGAAGGAATCATTTCGTTCTTAATCGTTTCTGTGAACACCACCCTGTGCTGATCTCGCCGGAGAGACGAGATAAATGCTGATCCACTGTCGGTGAGGTAAGGTGAGGAGTCTCCAAAAAAAGTTGACAAATTTGTATTTGCATTGAGGCGATTAAGTAGGGTTTCATCTAGGGAAGTTGCTCTTACAGCCTATCATGGTTATGTATCTTCTGTGCTCAGTTACGGACTTTTGTTGTGGGGTAATTCAGTGAATCTGAAAAGGCATTTATAGCACGAAAAAAAATGTTTACCTGCAGTATGTAGAACCCCTAATGGAAATAGGGATTCATGTAAACCCTTGTTTTAAGGCAAACCGAGTGTTACCACTTCCATGTTTATATATTAAACAAATTTGTAAATTGTTCGGGATTACCCTGCATATTTTAAAACGCATGAAGAGGTTTTCGAGAGGGCTACACGTCATAAAGATCGACTCTATCTTCCCTATTCAAGAGTAAATGTCCACAAGCATAATTCCTTCTGTATGGCAATATGTGTTTACAACAACCTCCCTATCCACATTAAAACGTGTTCAAAATTTTCGTTTTGAATCTACATTGACCGAATGGCTACAAAACAAATGTTACTATTCAGTAAAAGAATTTCTCAGCGACAAAAATTGATGATAGTTTGTAAAACCTAGCCTAAACCTATAATATGTATATTTGCATGCCATTGATGGTGGGACATAAGATACCTTAAATTTAAGAACACCATGTACATTCAACTATGTTCTGGCAAATAAATGCTTTGACTTTGACTTTGAACTCCAATTAAATATCTACATACTCGTACCTACTCGACGAACGGCTCTTGCGCTGCTGCAGTGAATATCTTTCTACTCGCAGTAAAAGCCAAAGAAAATTTTAGAAATATAGTAGACAGGATACAAACTCACGCGCCGCGCCGAGGGAAACATTTACATATACATACGACTACACAATATATATTTGCGCTATTTATTTAGCAAAACATTTTTTCTTTCATTTAGTTGCGTATCCTTTGCGTGACTTCCACTCCTACTTGGCCGATTTCATTGTTTTACTTTACAGTATGCAGTGTAATCACACCATTCTTAACATTTATGCGATAGAACAAAAACAAAAAACGTTGAAAAAACACGCTTCTTTTCTCCTTTAATTTTTTTAATGTTTTCATACGACATATTCTTTGAATATTTATACCAGCTAGTTATAACGGTTCAAAAGATAAAGCCCTCAGACTGTCTGCGGACAGATAGTAGGCACAATAGCGTCCCGTTGGGTATGGAAGCCTAAAATACAAGACAAATCCGACCTTTTCTTCATTTTAAAGATAATCAGAAGATAAAAAGGTATGCAAAAGAAATGGGACAGCAAAAAAATATTTTACATAGTTCGTTAAAAAAAATTGGGAACAGAAGATTGCCAAAGGTAAGCGGTAAGACATACGATACGGTCAAAAGAAAGATAATAAAGCGTTGTATTTTCATTGTAATCCGGAGTCGAGTCAGGCAGAGCTAGGTTTGGGGAAAAAGATGGCGGGGAGGCTTGATATCTAAAATGACAAGCCTGCAAAGTAGCTATCTCCGGCCACACCGCTCTCCATTCCTTTGTTGTGTTCATGCTCAGCGTTCGTGGTTCAACTGCCACTTTCAGACGCACTCCCATTCAAACTATGCCCCAGATATGCGTAACTATATGAATATGATGGATTTTCAGCGCTTCAAAGTTGAATAGCATTGTAATTTAAATTGATTCTTTTGTTATGGTCTGGAATGAGTGACAGCGTGTAAATGATGGCGGTGTGTCGTAACAGATTGGAGGTGAGGCGGGCATGCGCATCGTGCGGCATCGTGCACGAGAATGCGGTCGCGTGCCGACACAGCATAAGGCTTTAAAGGCACTTACACTTGCGGCTAGCGACGGAAGCCTTATCCGAATGGACACGGTGCACGGTGGCGACTCACGGCTATTTATGGCACGACATGTGTCACGCCAAGCTCAGCTGTTTATCAGCCAGATACATAAAGAAAATTAGAAAAAAGTTTTGCCACCAAAATAAGTATCTGGGGCGTCTTTCAACTAATTAGTTGGTTTATATTTGTTTGCAACGAAACTAATTAAATCAAAAAAAGAGTGTGTGGTTTTATGAAACCACGGTAAAAGTTAAATTTTTTTTTCACATTATATTACAGAGCACGAAACGATCATGGCTGCTCTCGTCTTGGAGCTACGGTACAGAGGACGAAACGATCATACCGACCGTCACGCGACACACAGACGAAAAAATTTGAGACGATGTAATAAAAGTTTCACTTCAATATATTTTTATACGCATCAGTGCCCTACTACATAATATTCCGATCATTAGCTTATATTAGACTCTTAAGTAGGTATATTTCCAATATAACCGATATCTTTTTCACCGCGATAACCCATAATGCCTGTTTTCGCGGAAGAAGGGCTTGGAATATGAACAAAGCAACCGAATCGAATGTAATAAAAATCACTTTAGCATTACACTGCGACGGGAACTGATGTCTATCGGCTTGTGACACACGTGACACGCCGCGGCCTCGTACCCGCGGATGTCACGGGTGAAAAGGCTGCGGCGCCGAGCCGACTATTTTTTTCTACGACAAAACAAAATTGATTGAATGCCTTGCGTCTACATATCGTACGAATCTGATATAATATGAATAGTCTTTGCTTTCTGCAATTCTATAATTGAATAATTTAATGTTTAATTAGGCGATCCGTAGGAGAACCAAAGTAACCGACATAGCTCTCAGAGCAGCGGGCGGGGCACATTGCTCGTATAACCGATGGCGGTTGGGGCAGTAAAGTTCTCGAGTGGCGACCACGCACCGGAAAGCGTAGTTTCGGCAGGCCTCCCACTCGGTGGACCGATGACCTGGTAAAGGTCGCGGGAAGCTGCTGGATGCGGGCAGCGCAGAACCGGTCGTCGTGGAGATCCTTAGGGGAGGCATATGTCCAGCAGTGGACGTCCTTCGGCTGATATGACGATGAATGTTTAATTAAACAATCCAATTATAGTAGTGTCTCGGTGTGTGTAGTAGCTACTGTAGATGTACTTACCTATACTCGTATAGTTGTAACCAATCACTTCCAAATTTTATATTTCTAATGAGAAGTTTAAAAACCAGCCAAGTGCGAGTCGGCCTCGCGCAAAGTAGGGTTCCGTAGTCTTTTCAATAAATAAATGTTTATTTTAAAAACAAAATTATATTTGCGGATAGTAATAGAACATTTTGTATACAAAATCTATTAACTTTTTACAAATCCAACTGTATCTTAAGTTGGTCGACTTTTACCCCTAATCTAAGAAAGCCTTCCTAACCGTCATAGTTTTTCTTTTTAATTGATAATATTTCCTACTATTTATAATTTTTTTCAAGATGTTCTTGAAATAGCGGTTTAGCTTATAGGGAGGGAGGGGGGTTACATTTTTTAATTATATTTTATTTTTATTACTTTATCCTACGCGGAACTTGGCCTCCAGCCTCGTGGTTTAGGCTGTACGGCCATTGAGTCTGAGTCTTTCTAATATATAAGGTGACTGACATTAACACGGGAGTAAAAAATGTGAGTTAATGAATTCAATATTCGATTTCACTTCCTATGTATTTTTTGTACCGCGTGCTATATATAAAAAACAATTCTAAACGAGTTAACTTCGAAAATTTGCCTGTCGTTGCAATCTTTATCTTGAGTTGGAGGCGATATGACTCAAGTTTCTCTGAGCAAAGACCATGTCGGAGAGCACCAGTCAGAGGTTACATAATTATTATTACATACCTTTTATATTGATACTGAATAGAATAGAATGGAATGGTCTTTAGTGTCTTATTTTATGGGTAACTGTTCTTGCACTTTACGAACTAACTTCCTCAGGCTATCTGTTATTCCTGCATATAACGTTTTTAACAAAAGAGTATAGTGAAACATTACATTATTTATTTTTATTACCAGTTTTACAATTTGATAGTTACAACATATAAAAGGCTAAAGTACTGATTAACGCAGACACGCCCACCAGCTGTTATATATGTATGTATGTATATATATAACACCGGAAATTTTATTTTTTTAATATTTTTTATTTATTTTTTTCTAAGCTATTAGAACGACTACAAATCACATGCAATTATAAAAAAATAGTGATTTCCGTAGTAAGTGGGTTAATAATCAAGATAGAATAGAATAGAATAATATTTTATTTGGGTAAATGTGGTAGGTACAGTATGTTGATAGGTAAATTAATAGTCCAATACATATTTAGCCTTATTTCAAAGACATGCAAACAACAACTTAGAAAATAAAATTTTACTTTTGTGTCTTGTATTTCTAGGGTACACTTGATCAGCAGTCTTAAAAAGATCAGGATTCTCCTTAACAAACTTACATATTTCGTAAATGTATATACATGGTAATGGTAGGAGATTTAATTTCTTAAATATAGGTTTGCAAGGTTCATCTGGTACTGCACCGACAATGGCTCGTATGCATTTTTTTTGCGCAACAAATAGTTTTCCTATGTCTGTACCGTTGCCAAAGATTATTAGTCCATACCTAAGAACAGACTCAACGTAAGCCTGATAGGCTACTGTTGCTATTTTCCTTGAAGTAGTCATGGTCAATTTACTCCGAGCAAATGAAAAGCTATTTACTTCGTTACAGATTCTATTGGTTTGTTGTTTCCAGTCTATCAAATGATCTATTATAATTCCTAAAAATGTCACATTATCGGCCCTCCTAAAAGTTTTTCCGTCATAATTTATGTGTAACATATCGCTGAGATGGTTAAAATTTAAGAAAAGTGATTTATCTATATTTAATTGTAAATTATGTTTACTTAACCATGTCATTAATAACTCTAATTCATTGTTGATGTTAATTTCGAGATATTTTAATTTTTGTTTTTTGTCAGTGCTAATAATAATTGAAAGATCATCAGCAAATATAATACTCCTATGATTAGTCAATTCTAACAAGTCATTTATATACAATATAAATAGAAGAGGTCCCAATACACTGCCTTGCGGAACCCCAGAGTTGTTAAACGTAAAATTGCATCTATGTGTTTGCACTATATTTTTAGAGTTCATTTGAAGTACTTCAACACATTGAGATCTATTTTTCAGGTAACTTTGTAGCCAGCTCAATGCAGGTCCTCTAACACCACAGTTTTCAAGTTTGGATATTAAAATTTTGCGTGAAACCAAGTCAAATGCCTTCGACATGTCGCAAAATAGCACTGTAGTGTAGTAGTTAGCGTCAAAATGGCGGAGAACATCTGTTATCAAGTTAAATGCCGCAAGTGAAGAAGACTTGTGTCTTTGAAAGCCATATTGATCATGTTTGATGATGTTGTATTTTTTAAAGAATGCCATTAGTTTATTATACATGATTTTCTCATATTGAGATTGTTCGCGCTGGTGAAGCAACAAGTGGTGCGTGAAACTGAAAAGTCAAAGTATACGCGCCGCCCACGCTGCCTGCGCCGCCCGCGCCGCCCACGGCACCTTACTATTGTGGTATCGATCGACGACGATAAGTATTAAGTCCATATACATAATTATATTTAATAGACCAAGAGTTTACAGGAGTTTATAAGGAAATCTATGAGTTTCTCAGCAACAAAAATTCCTTTTCTAAGATTTAAACCTTGCCCAATCTCTATGGTTAGATTATGATATACTAAGTTACGTAAAATAAATTTACATTAAGATAAGATAAGATAAGCATTCATTAAGAGCCCACACAAGCAAAAAAAAACAGGTAATACAATGCAAGAAAAAAATAAATTAAAACTACTTATTTTAAAATCTTTATAACTATATTAAATATAAGATGGGCTAGGAAAATTACCAGGCTCAGCTTGTTTATCTTCACCTAGAAATATCTATGACAGACAGATTGTGTGTATTTTAGTGGGTAATACTACAACTGTTCGCCCATCATTATAATATTGTAATGTTCTCGTCGCGGGCGGTGCAGTGGCGCGCGCGGTGCAGTGGCGCGGTGAGCGCGTGTCATTAAATGACATCGTCGATATCTTGCCCGCCGCTGGGAGGGGGGAGGGGTGAGGGGGGAGGGGGGCGTTTGCACCCCAACTTTTTATTATTTCAACTTCACCTTTTATGTCACAATGCGAGTTTTATAGCTTTTATGGAATTCCTTTTCACAATTAAGTTGCACCCTCCGTAGTGCCGTAGTGAGGAGCGCGACAAGCGGTGCCCGTTAAGTTTTTGTTGATCGCCGTAATTAGTGGCACGCAGCAGCGGCAGCGGCGGGGAGCAAAGTGGAATGATAATTGTAAAGTGGCGGGAAGTTAAATCGGTGCGCTCGCGCTTACGAGCACCAAACACAAGTTGTCATTACCTTGACTGTAAGAAAACACGTGGGCGTCGTCTGTGTCAGGATTTTGTAGCTTTTAAAGTGAAACTTTTATTACATCGTTTCAATTTTTTTCGTCTGTGTGTTGCATGTCGCGTGACGGTCGCTTTCGTCTGACGGTATGATCGTTTCGTCCTCTGTACGGTAGCGAGAGCAGCCATGAGCGTTTCGTCCTCTGTAAAGTTTCACTTTTACCGTGGTTTCATAAAACCACACACTTACTTTTTTATTGCTTCTAATGTTAGTAATGTTACAAGGGTAGTAACTAGTAACACAGCTCTGCTCTGTTTCGTTACATAAAGTTATTGTATTAGTTAGTAACAATCCCTTACCGAAACCACAGCCCAAACTTACTGACCTGCGTCTCGGAACCGCCCGCGCGCGCGCGCCCACGGCCACCGGATCAACGACAAACAAACTATTTTTCAGCTATTGCATAGCTTTTATCGCGGGCTTTTAGCGCGGCGACCGAATCAAGAAATTCCGTCAAAAATCAAAATCAAAAACAATTTATTTCAAATAGGTGTTTACACACACTTTTAAATAGTCAAAACAAAAAAAAATACAGTATATTACAAATAATGTCATGATTCAGATTACAGTCTCAGGTAATGGTATTTGATATAGAATCAACATATATATCTTTGTCATTTACATAATCTATTATTTTATAATATCCTCTAGAGCACAAAACTTTTTTGACATGAGTCTTGAACTTATTCTCTAACAAACTAGTTACATTTTCTGGAATTTTATTGTAGAATCTTATACACTGCCCCACAAATGACTTTTTAACCTTACTCAGTCTCGAAAAGGCTATATCTATTTATTTACATTTCTTAAATTCAAATTATGCCTGTCACTGTTTTTAGGAAATAAATGCAAATTCTTACGAACGTACATGATGTTTTCATATATAAATTGACTAGCAACAGTTAAAATATTGATTTCTTTAAACTTATTCTGTAACGACTCACGTGATCGCATCTGATAGATTGCGCGGATAGCTCTTTTCTGCAGGATGAAAATAGTTTCTATATCAGCCGCATGCCCCCACAGTAATATGCCATAAGACATTATACTGAATAAATATAAATAAATAAATAAATAAATAAATACTATGGAAGTAACTAAAATACACTAGTCTCGCAGTATCTACATCCGTTAACTGTCTTATTTTCTTAACGGCATAAGCAGTTGAACTAAGCCTTCCCGCTAAAGTTTCAATGTGTGGTCCCCATTGAAGTGAAACATCCAAAGTTATACCAAGGAACACCGTGGTATTTACAAATTCTAATTTATTACTGTCTAATATTACACTATTATTGACCTTTTTTACATTTGGCAAACAAAATTTTATACATTTTGTTTTCTTAGCATTTAATAATAAGTTGTTCACAGTGGACCAGTTCAGTATCTTTGAAAGAGTGTTGTTTACTTCGTCAATTTCGTTTTCTTTCCTATTCACTTTAAAAATAAGAGATGTATCATCCGCAAACAACACAATATTTGACAGATGTTGCACCATAAAAGGCAAATCATTTACGTAAACAAGGAAAAGAAAAGGCCCTAATATGGAACCCTGGGGCACACCCATTTTCACTTTAGATCCAGATGAGTTCGTGCCATTCACTTGTACTTTTTGTGTTCTGTTGTCTAAATACGAATTTAAAAGACTGAGAGCCCCTTCCTCTACACCATAATGCCTTAATTTCATAAGTAATGTTTGGTGTTCAACACAATCAAAAGCCTTAGAGAAATCACAAACACTCCAATTGCATTCTGCGATTCCTCGAAGGCATTATATATGTTTCGAATGAGTGCTACTCCTGCATCGGTTGTTGATCGTCCTTTAGTGAAACCGAATTGTTGGTTATGCAGTAGTTTGTTTTCTGTAAACGAAAAAACCTAACACCCCACACTCCGCCTACCATGTAGCTCGGCCGAGCGTGGCGTACCGTTACCGCGTTCTAAAAAAACTTACAGTGCCATCTATTAGTGATTTGCGGTACTAAAGGACTTAGTAAATTTTTTTGGTGTAACTTTCTTAATGTTAAATGTTGATGAAAAATGCTATGCAATAGCTTTACCGCGGCAGTCCCCGAGTGCCACACGTCTTTTTATTCACATAACGTGTCCGCGCCCTGGCTCGGGCTAACTCCAAGCCGAGTGTAGGCAACTCGGTAGAACAATACGTTTGACCCACGCTTACCTCGCTGTCATCGCTTTAAAATAGCCAGTTAAATGATTAATGATGACACCCATCACCCGAGCGAGGCCTCACCGCGTAACGGGGTGTTAAAAGCAAACACATGTAGCCCGATCGCGTCTGATAACCATCGCATTGTCTTCCACTCTTCAGCGTTGTCTACGTGTTATCGGCTACACCTGTAAACAATAAATCGTGTGTGTACGGACACTATTGAGCAGTGAATGCTTAAGTGGACTCTGTTGCAGTTTGTACAGCTTCCAGTGAGTTGCGTAGTGGGTACTGACTGGGTGTAGCCCCGCCGCGCCGTGTTGTACAGCATACAGAATACAAGACTTTACCAACTATACCAATATTTTTCTATTGATTCTCTATAGGTCACTTATATAAGGTCTAACAAAATTAGCTGAAACTATTTTAACTGGTGCTTCTACCCATGAAAATGAACAACTTTCCCCATAAAACCCATAGTCAAATCTCCAAAAAAAAATTAATTTTCCATACTAAGTTGGCTGATCAGCTGATCGGGTTAGCATGGAAGAGCCAATTTTTTTTTGCTTATTGACTATGGGTTCCATGGGAAAACTTGTTCAGTTTCATGGGTAGAAGCACCAGTTAAAATAGTTTCAGCTAATTTTGTTACACCTTATATACTGAGACATATAGCATCACTCATAGATCCCTTGTCTCAAGTGTTACTTGTGTGTAAAGGTAAACGGTCACACTCCACTCCACGCAGGTGAGGTAGGTAGGTAACTAAACGGTAACACTCCACTCCACGCAGGTGAGGTAGGTAGGTAACTAAACGGTAACACTCCACTCCACGCAGGTGAGGTAGGTAGGTAACTAAAAAAACAATTTAATTTGCGAATCTCGGCAGCAGTCGCGAGGTGTGTGAAATATCATCCGGGAATGTTATTAGAAGGCGGCGGAATACCGGATCGATCGGCGGCATTTTCCACCAAGACAGACAGCTACAGTGGGTCGGGGTCTATGGTATCTCCTGTTTTTGTTATCTAGTGGCCTTTCGTAATGAAAATTTTATATTTGTGTTAAAAATCGGTTTTATAATGTACTAGCTTTTTCCCGCGGCTCCGCCCGCGTGGACATCGTTTTTATGATTGTCTTTAAGGGTGATTAGTAAATTATATCGTTTCCCACCTACTCAACCATCTCTGTGCAAAAAATCACAACTATCGAGTATTTTTTAGTTCCCTCAGGAACTGCATCAGATTATGATATTTTCCCGGGATAAAAAGAAGCTTATGTCCGTCCCCGTGACACAGGCTACCTGCATGCCAAATTTCATAAAGATTGGTCAAGGCGTTGAAGCGTAAAAAGGTAGCAAACAAACAAACACATTTTCAAATTTATAATATTAGTAAGGATAACGAAAGCGTCGGTGGCTCAACCGGTAACGACTCGGATCTTCTAACCAGAAGTACCGGGTTCAAATCTGGACAGCCAATGTACCAATGAGTTTTTCAAAAACTAACGTACATACTTACCGATTGCTTTAACGGTAAAGGAAAACATCGTGAGGAAACCTGCACACGCCTGCGATGAAACTCGAAGGTTGTGGGTGAAGTTGACCAACCCGCACTGGGCCTGCGTGGTCGACTAAGGCCCGATCGCCCTAATTCAGGGTAGGCTCGAGCCCCTCGGTGGGGACGTATATGAGCTGACATGATGATGAAGGATAACGAACTTATAGCTGAATCACTTTCAACAATGGACTTTAATGGAAAAGTTGTTTTTTGCAGACCGTGTGATGTGGCTTAAAATTGTGAACTAGTTCCAAAAAGTCACTGACTGTAGTTGTAGGAATATATTTAATTTACACTTACTTAGAAACGCAAGACCCCAGGGGTCTAAAGACGACTAACCCCTTTGCGATCCTCGCTACCTTGCGAGTTCCGCGGGTGGCGGGGTGGCGGGGTGGCGGGGAGGCGGGCCACTTCTTTGTGGTTTTTTAAGATTTACAAAGGGAATAAAGGTTGTGCGTCTTTCAGTTAAATTTGAAATTAAAATGCCTATAGAAAGTACTCATTTACATAAATACTTAATTATATAAAAATTACATCTTTAGGGATTAGGTAGATAACCCTTAAAAAAACGCGAGCCCCTGATTATGATATGTAAAAAACGGATACGGTTGCTGGGTTATATGGCGCATCTAATTCAATTTTTTTGGAAAAAAAATTAAAAAAGGGGGTGAAGAGTTAATTTTCGGTGGTAAACATATTACCATTGTCAATGTAAGACTTGTAGAATGTGGTAGTTGGTGGTATTTATATTACCATTGTCCGTTACGCTCTGTTTATAATTTTAGACTAGTTGTTTCACCTGATATTAGTTCTCATTTTTTTTATTTAAGTTTACGGTTTGTAATCAAAATATTTTACATTCTATATATTACTATTACAGTAGGACCTCTATAAGTCGAAACCCAAGGGAGGCGCCAAAAAATTCGAGTTATAGAGTTTTCGACTTATGGAGGATTTCGACTTAGGAGGATTTTAATTCGACATATAGAGGTTGAGATTCATTTGTATAAATTTTGAGTTAGAGAGGTAAAATATATAAAAATTCAAGTTGCAGAGGTGACACACATATTTTTATAAATCAACAGTTTACGTTTCACAGCACTCATGTTTTAACAATTTTATTTGTAAACTGTTGTACAAATTGATGTATGTGTATTGCAGTAGAACCAAACTACTTCTGTCAATATTTCAGTCGACAACAAATGACTTGCTTCGCCAAAGTTCAAATGAAATGAAAAATAATAAATTAAACACCTGACACCAATCAAGCAAACACGTGTTAACGTGAGTAATAAATTCGTGGTCAGGTTCCAGTTGGTAATAAGACCTAGCTGATGGATATTTGTAATGAAATGGAAAATATTAAATTTAATCAACAATTTTTAATGTTAATCATTAGTTTAATACATTTTCTATAAAATAATAAACAAAAAATGCATTTTATTACCATAAACGAAAACAAAATTAACCTTTTAAAAAACGTTACAAGTAGGCCTTATTTTACTATGGTAGGGTAATAAGGCCTACTTTACCATAATTAAAATAATATATTAGTTATATTATTGTTTAAATATCTGGTTATTTAAGATCATTAATCACAGAATTGTTGTTTCATCTATGTGATTATTGATGTCAAATCCCTTATTACCGGACAGGGCTTATTACCTGAAGGTACCTTAATCCTATTTATTGTATACTCCTTTGTTTTCTAAGCAACAATGGTGTACTTACATTATCGGCAAATTCTTAAAGTCGGTAACTTATTTTTCTTAGAACTGTACAGGTAATAAGTTCCAAATAATCGAGTTGTAAAGGTTGTAAAATAAAACATTGCTATGTTCGAGATACAGAGGTCCAATTTAATTTTTCGAGTTATAGAGGGAAAATATGTACCATAATGGCTTGCAGGGACTCACTAATTATTTCGACTAATAGAGGGTTGAGATTTCGAGTAATGGAGGTTTTGGTGTTTGAAGGGAAGGGAACAAGACATTGTTTCGAGATCTGGAGGTTTTCAACTTATCGAGGTTCGACTTAACGAGGTTCTACTGTATTTATTTCCAGATACATAAAACCATACTTACAGGCATTTCTTGTATTTATTTAGATTATTGACTTGTCGAGAATAAACAATGTTAAAATAGCTACCACTTATAGCTTCTACTTTGAGCTATCAAAAACCATACAAACACCAATAGCTTTCTCTTATACATATGTGTTAGATCACTCAAATATAGTAAAGTTTTCATAACTGAACTTAAATAGCACTTGTCAGAATTTTCAACAAACAAAAGTCACGAAAGTTTCAGATCGTCATACAAATCTTTGCATTAAAAACTGAAAATGACCGTTACATTGACTTTGACACCAACATTTACTGACAAATAAAGTTGTCAAGTGTAATGTTGCCAGGTATTAGATAAAAAATACTTAAATCATAAAATACTATTATGTACTTTCGAATTAAAGTGTTGCCATAAATTGCAAACTGTATTTTTTTGTAATTAAACTAGGTGGTACGTAATACGTACTATGTTACCTTTATTTGATTAAGAGATAAACACAATTCCAATAAATTTATCCATCTTCCCTTTAATTTTTTACAGGTGCTCGATTAATATATTTTTTTCAATAAAAAAATTGAGTGCGTTATATAATCCTTACTAATATTACAAATTTGAAAATTTATATGTTTGTTTGTTTGTTACCTCTTAACGCTTTAACACTACAAGCAAACTTGACAAAACTTGGCATGAAGGTAGCCTGTGTCACTGGAAAGGACATAGGCTACTTTTTAGTCCGATGCAGTTCCTCTTTCCTCCTCCAAAGACTCTTTTTTAGTCTGATTTCTTTAACATCGTATCGCAGCAACGGATCGTTGTGATTTTTTGCACAGAGATGGTTGAGGCAGTGGGAAATGACACCGACTACTAATTAGACTTATTTCCAGGCTCACGCACTTCAGCGTCGCAACGGAGCAATGTATTGACATGATTTTTTTTAAATAGAAATAATGGAGAGGATGGGAAATGACATAAACTGCTAATTAGAATAGCCCGATATAGTTCCCGAGGGATCTGGAGCAAACTCCCGTATCCGCTCGCGAGCTACACTATGCCCACGCTAGCGAAGCCGCGGGCAAAAGCTAATAACTTATAAGTAATAAAACTTACAAGCATGCTCCTAAGTTACATAACTTGGCATATTTTAGGGTTCCGTAGCGGGTAACGGGACCCTATTACTAAGCCTACATTGTCTGTCTGTTTGTTCGTCCGTCTGTCCTTGTAGGGTTGATTTTTTACAGGGTAGGTATATATATTATTCTGGGGATGTATTACAAAGTAATAATGAAGGGTGATACCCATATGAAATTGTTTGTATAGGTTTTTGTTTTTGCTCTGTCGTAAAAAGGGTAATGGATACAACCTTGAAACTTGGTGCGGTTTTAGTGCTTATCCTAAAGTAAATAAAAATAATAAAATGCGCACAAGTGTAAGTCGCACTCGCGCCAAGAATCCCGACCTGAATAAAAAATATATGTTTTCTATTGGTTGTTGGTGTCTTTAATTTGAAAGTCTTTAAAGACTTTTACTGTTTAAAGAGGTATGGTGGTACGGAACCCTCGCTCCGTCCGACGAGTCCGACTCACACTTGGCCGGGTTTACCTAAGCTAAACAAGTTTTACAAAACTATCTCTACATTCTTAACAAACATATAGACGTCGTACCCTAAAAGAGAAACAAACGATATTTTATTTGGTGTCCACTCATACTACGAGTATCTTGCCTTCTAGGCCCTAATTTAAAAATGCTTTCAACTACTTAATCGTAAGAAGATATTCAATAGGTTCATAATAAACAAGGATGCATCCGATACCGATACCGATACCGATATATCGGCGATACTTCGGGTTTGGCAATATATCGGTTTCGGCGATATTTGTATGGCAGATTCAAATATACTTTTCAAATTTCGCGCTTTACAAATGTAATGTAAACGCGCGTGTTGTCCTTTCTAATTTGTTGCAAACGAGGCATCTGTCGCATCTGAGAGTCTATTTTCCACCGCAGGTCTTATTCAAACAGACTTACACACTTACACACTTACAGACATAGGAAAACTATTTGTTGCGCAAAAAAAATGCATACGAGCCATTGTCGGTGCAGTACCAGATGAACCTTGCAAACCTATATTTAAGAAATTAAATCTCCTACCATTACCATGTATATACATTTACGAAATATGTAAGTTTGTTAAGGAGAATCCTGATCTTTTTAAAACTGCTGATCAAGTGTACCCTAGAAATACAAGACACAAAAGTAAACTAGTGCACGATCAAATACCAAGAACAACAAAATATCAAAAAAATTGCTATTCTATGTGTATTAAACTGTATAATAAATTACCTGAGGAAATGAAGGAATTGACGCATAACAAATTTTTGAAGTCACTAAAAACTATACTTATTGATAACTGCTACTACTCGGTGAATGAGTTTTTAAATGAAAAAATGTAAAATTTTATTTTCTAAGTTGTTGTTTGCATGTCTTTGAAATAAGGCTAAATGTGTATTGGACTATTAATTTATCTACCAACATACTGTACTTACCACATTTACGCAAATAAAATATTATTCTATTCTACGAAATCGCCTTTGCCCGCAAAACTTAAGAATGTTTTGTTTTTTAAATAAAAATCTTATGAATGTTAATTTTGATTACTAAAACTATTAATTAATTGTGTTTTATTTATTCTACCTTCCTTTTTTAATTCAATAAGCGTATCGGTATCGGTATCAGTATCGCCGATATTTTTATAAGAGTATCGGTATCGGTATCGTATCGGCAAAAAGGCGTATCGAGGCATCCCTAAATTAAACGTTAGTGGTTGGTAGGACGAAGTGATACAGACTGGTGGTGGTGGGTCGGACCGCGGACGGCAGTGCAGCGTTGCTTGGAAACGCTCGCCAGCTCGCCAGCTCGCCACACTCGCCAGATATGTTTTATGCAGCTATAGCACGCTATTCAGCTATAGCACGCTATACAGTTGTCCATAGCCACTTTGCTATTGTCCGCTTCTCCTTATTTCTCTCTCCTTTTCACGCTCAACGTAATGGGAATTTTTGAAATTGCAACAATACACGTATGGACTCGCTGCAGTAGTGGCTAGCGGAAATTTTCTCTTATTCTGCCTTGTGTGAGTGCCAGACAATTTATTTCCTTGAAATACTGAGGTTTTATAATGTCTCTTCACATTGGAACAAACAGGAAAACAGAAATTTACTTCGAAGGCTGTCATTCTTCACCTCTGGCTTTAACCTCGAATTAATTATACAGAGGCCATTTTTAATTAGACTTCGTATCAAAAACAAAACGTCCACAACCATACAGAGTTCAGTGTCCATATCCAATTTAATTTATCTCTCAGTAGTGACGCCCACTCGATATTGGTTTTATAATGGGATGTTGAGTATTGGTATTGACCACCTGTCCCCTGGCCACCGGGTCGGGAGGAAACGGAAGCGCTGCGCACGCGACGCCTGCCACCTGGCCTGGCCTTACGACCTACATATCCTTCAAGCCCTAAAAGTTTATAACATGGCCGCATACACCCTACGAGTCACGGTTTCTGGAAATATCTTTATGTTCACATCCTGTCCTTTCCAAGTACTTAAAGCTTAGCATTTTAAGGTTAATATAATTCATCATCATCATATCAGCCGAAGGACGTCCACTGCTGTACATAGGCCTCCCCCAAGGACCTCCACGATATAATACAATCAACCAAACCATTCATGCATTTATTTTATACATAAATTACAGTGTATTTGAAAGCACAGAAATAATAAAAGTAAATTAATAATAATCAATACCGTAAAAGTTAAAATTAATGTCGCAGATTTAATAATAATTATCAATGTCATAATATTTGTATTTTAAAATAACTAGTCATCCAGACAAATTTTTTTCTAACAGAAGCGCCAGCCCTTTATTAAATGTAAAGAGAGTTTCAGAAATATTCATCATCAATCATATAAGCCGATAGACGTCCACTGCTGGACAAAGGCCTCCCCCAAGGATTTCCACGACGACCGGTCCTGCGCTGCCGGCATCCAGCGGCTTCCCACGACCTTCACCTTTACCTACTTCATTCGTCAGTCCACCGCGTGGGAGGCCTGCCTACGCTACGTCTTTCGGTGCGCGGTCGTCACTTGAGAAATTTAGACACTTCATCACCATATCAGCCGATAAACGTCCACTGCTGGACAAAAGCCTGGGGGAGGCTTTTAAATACTTTACAGAAATATACAGTGTAAACTCTGTAAAACGTCACTCGATATAACGATTCACTCTTTAATACGTCAAAAAATTTAAAATGGAAGACACATATTGAAAACCTGAACACTAAATTAAGTAGGTATGTATATGTTTTAAGAAATTTAACTATAACCACATCACAAAAAACGGCACTCTGAGCATATCACGCATATGTGGCATCAAATCTGCGATATGGTATTCTTCACTGGGGAAATGCAGCAGCAGTTCATATCTTACCTCTATTTAGGACACAAAAGAAATGTATAAGAGCAATGTTTAGAGCTAGACAAACAGATAGTTGTGTTCCATATTTTAAAGAATTAGGAATATTAACCCTCCCATCATTATTTATATACGAAGCATGTATCTTTGTTAAAGAACTCTATAAAAGAATTAAACAATAGACAATTTAAATTAAAATTATACTTATATTTAAAGAACAGATGCTATTACAGTATTAACGAATATTTACTTGACTAGACTAAGTAATTAAATAAATGTTCATGTGTTAGATTAAAGAATGACATTGCACACCTTTTTAAGGTAGGCCATAGAGGACTTCTTTATTATCCTTAAGACCATTTTTATGTTTTACCTTTGGTTACGCAATAAATGTATTTTGATGTATTTTGAAAATTCTCTGGCTCCAGCTGGTTTACTTGACGCTAATTTCTCTCTGTATAACGAAAACTCTCAATAACGTCACAAAATGCCCGGTCCCTTGAGTGTCGCTATATGGAGTTTACACTGTACATGTAGCTGTCTATCTAGGAGACAAGGTAACCTTTTTACAATACTATGCTGCTGCAGTGTATAGTGTATACCTCTTACATTAATATTCTACAAATCTTTCTTACCATCTAATACAGCTACCTACCCAAAGTTTTTACGTAGGTATTCCGTTTTTAATAAAACTTTGTGGAGGCTTCGTCTGGAACAACACAGATAGCTGAGACAAGAAAGTGGTACTACTTCCTCTTGGGTACTTTCTGTGAGCGTCGTAAGAGTAATACGTCTTCATGCCCTCCCCCCCCCCCCCCCTCGCCGTCGAACGCCAGCCAGCGAAACCTCACGAGCTGCTGTTCATCTTCATTCCTTCCACTACGTCTACGATTCATTTTTATCCCTACAAGATGTCTACTTTAGCGCCAAATCATCATATTTCGTACCATCACTCCGCGGGTCATAGGATATATGTAGCATTTAAAAAATCTACATGGAAGATTTTATGAATGAACTAGCTTTTGGCCGCGGCTTCGCCCGCGTGGACATAGCTTTTATGTCTCTTTTTGATGGTGAGTGGTGCGCGAGCCGTAATCAGCTCGCAAGCGTGGACATGTGTTTCTCTAGGCACCTAGCAGTCTTTGTCACTTCCCACCCCCTCAACAAATTCTGTACAAAAAAATCACTTTAAACCTTTGCTCCGTTGCGACGCACCGACGTGCGCGAGCGTAGAAAACAGTTGTCCCCAGATCCCTCGGGAACTATGTCAGGATATACTTATTAGTAAATTATATCATTTTTTACCTCATCTCTGTGCTAAAAATCACAACAATACATTTTTCCGTTGCGATTTTAAATAACTTAACGAACAAAGAGTATGGTTTTAGTTTCCTCAGGAACTGCATCGGGCTATGATAATTTCCAGAGATAAAAAGTAGACTATTTCATTCCCAGTGAAACAGGCTACCTGCATACCAAATTGCATCAAGATTGGTAGAGGTGTTGAAGTGTGAATAGGTAACAAACAAACAAACACATTTACACATTTATAATATTAAGTAAGAATTTCTAAATCTTAAATAACATATAGATCGTCGGTGGCGTAAAGGTTAGGGCCACCACCTCCTGTCCGGTAGGCCATGGTTCGAATCTTGCCACTTACCAATATATATACGAATATCGATTTCATACTCGTATGTACGTTTATCCGACGCTGTAACGGTGAGGGAAAACATCGTGAGGAAACCTGCACACGCCTGCGAAGAAACCCGCGTGATCGTCTAAGGCCTGATCGCCCTAACTCAGGGCGGGTCGAGCCCCTTGGTGGGAACGTATATAAACTGATATGATGAAATAACACATATACCTATATTATTAAAAATAACTTATTCAAATCAATATCAATCCAGTAATAAAATTTCCTAAAAATATTATTATGGGTCAAATCCTCTAGTTGTATCACCTCCAAAGGAGCCCATGACGCACTTCTCGTTGCAGCGCTGGAGGGCAATAGACAACCTTAGCAACAGGTAGGACGCGAAGCGGGCGTCATATCTCCTCTCTCGAAGGCGACGGCCAATCTCCTTAATGAAGGCAAATGCCTCTGAGGGTTCAGCAGCCGGTTGTCTCACAGACCAGCGGCACAAAGCAGTAATTTGCCTCCAAGACCGAGTACTTATTATGCTTCTTTCTCGCCGCAAATTGAGCAGCAGTACCGTACGGGTGAGGTGTGAGGCAGAAAAAGTGGCGTCCCAAAGCAGGCACGTTCCTCTCTGTCATAGCACCTGTTTAAACCCTCCGGCCTTTTGCCATCAGATCGACTAAAGCCTCCATCATATTCCATCTGGCCGAGACCAGTGCCCTCCGAGTGAGGTCAATAAGGAATTGGTGACGTGGGAATCTTCACAAACAACGACCACAACTCAGTGAGTGATGGCCAATTGCCTCCACCGTGGACCCGCAAATACATTGATGAGGTTCACAGATATTGATATTGCAGGCGGAGAGCAACTGCCACACGCAAATAGTCGCCTTCAGAAGAGTTCCCATATCTGTGCCTCCTGTTAAACGATGCTAAACACGATTTATGTGTTTTTAATTTTTTTACACGATTGAAATCTGTAAAAAAAATACTTATCTGTTCGTCTATGAATCACATCGCTACGTGCCATAGTTCCAGAGTTAGATTTGTGTAAAGTAGCTTATGCTGAAAAATACATAAGAGAAATCCACTCAAAAGTATGAAATAATATTTTAATGTTTTTACACAACATAAGCGCGTTTTATTGTTCCTGCAGTGCCATCTATTGACATTTTGCTGCTATGATTATAATGTGTGGTATGTGTAGCTTATATGTTAAAAAAGTACTCTATATTTATTATTGTAAGTATCGATAGATAATTTCCCACGGTACCTCTTTAGTTTTCCGGGATAAAGAATACCCGACTATACAATGATGGTCAAAACAACCCATCCCAATGT
This sequence comes from Coleophora flavipennella, assembly GCA_947284805.1. Classification (NCBI taxonomy): domain Eukaryota; kingdom Metazoa; phylum Arthropoda; class Insecta; order Lepidoptera; family Coleophoridae; genus Coleophora; species Coleophora flavipennella. The sequence goes on along the minus strand of OX369264.1, from coordinate 18,612,114 downwards.
AAAGGTTTCATATTGTTACGTTGAGCCATTCTAAAGATACAATTTTTTGAATTCCTGCAGGAACCCTTATATTTTTTGGGATATACAATGTCCCAGTTTTAGTTCGCGATAAGGGTCTCAACGTGTAAAATTTGATTGTAATAGGTCAAGCCACATTTGCGTGGTGAGCCATGATATAAATGAATACTTTTGATTTTCCCACGGGAACTTGAATTTTCGGGGATAAAAAGTATCCGATATGTTAACCCGGGCTATAAGGAACCACCATACAAAATTTCATCAAAATCGGCCTGGTAGTTTTTGCGTGATGCGCGAACATACAGACAGACAAAAATTCCAAAAGTTGTTGTTTTCGTCTCTGTATCGTTAGTAATGTCCACCACAGTTATTATTTTCCAAAAATATTTCATGTACAGACACGGCCCCGTTATAGTTTTATTATATTATAGATTACACAAACCAAAAAAAAAATGTTGTTTAAAAATACGCGTCTCCAGTATGGAGGTATGCACATTTAATAATTGTTATAATACATGTTTTTAAGGTGAAAATGTTATAAATACAATTAAAGGTTTGTCACAACACCGCACAAGGTTTAGCCATCAATTTGAATCATTGCGTGAGTAACTTATATTAGTAGATAATTTAGTATCGTTTTGTAGCTTAACTTTAAATCTATTGACTAAAAAAACAACACTTTTTTGCAGTAGTTTCAAAGAAAGAAAAATAAAACTATATTTTTTTGAATTTTTTTCTTTAAACTTTTTTTCGTGTTTTTCCTCAACCCGAACTCCCAATAGGGGTTTTCTTGTCAATGAAATGTGGTGTATTACATGCCCTTAAAATATCGGTAACCCTATCCGATACACACTGTATTACACACTGTGTTACCGATATTTCATGCAACACCACGTTTCATTTGATGAAAAATTTCGGCAAGTCTCATGACTCTCCCCTGAAAATATATGAGATCTTATGTAAGGTGAAGCCAAGTCTTTATTAATTCAATGTTCATCAAATTGCAGCGTTGTTCTCTTTTAAAAACATACTGAGTAAATAATATTACTGAAACTTATGATCAATATATTTTATGCTTCTACGTTGCCTAGAACTTTTCAATTATAAAGATTTTTTTTACTTGCCAATCACAAAACTTGTCCCAAATCACTGTCAAAAAGGCTTAAGAGAGTTTAAAAAAAAGGGACGATGCATCCATGAGGGTTGGAAAGAATTTACATATACAAACAATATTTCGTGATTGCCAAGTCGAAAAAATATCTTTGCAAAGGAGATGAAATAAAGTTCTATGCATATAATATATTGATCATAGCTTCATAAGTTTAAGTATCATTATTTACTCAGTATGTTTAAAACAGAACTACGGTGCAATTTGCTGAAAATTGATTTTTACAAAGTACTGTCAGACTTGGCTCCACCTTAGATCTCATATATTTTAAGGAGAGATTCAGTCATGAGACTTAGCGATTTTTTACTTAAAAATGTTTTTGACGGGATCATTTATTGCATTACTCGTAAGATTTAAAATGAAACGTGGGGTGCATGCTTAGATCACAGTCATATAAAATCGCGTAACGTGTTCAATAGTGTCCGTACAGAAACTCACCCATTTTGTTCACGGATGAGGACACGGAGGTTCTCCCTTTCTGTCTAACATAGCTATTTGAATATTTCTATCCTTGCCTCTAGTCATAGTAGAAGCTCTAGTTGAACATCTTTTCGACTTTTTTAACGTTTATTTTGTACGAAACTGGGGGTCTAGTTCTTTATATGTGACATAAGGGCGCATGCAGTAGATTTAGGTAATTTAATCATGCATCAATAACCTATTCATTTTTATTATTATTATTATATCAGCTCATATACGTCCCCACCGAGGGGCTCGAGCCTACCCTGAATCAGGGCGATTAGGCCTTAGTATTCATTTAATTGTAATTAATGCTGTAAATCATACAAGCAATAAGTTTTTTTTTATTCACTATGAAAATATCACACATGGAAATTTTATTCGGCCATCTATTACAGTTCAGAATATGCAGCCCATTTAAGGTTAGACAGTCGAATTGCCGGCGTAGGCTTAGTAATACAAAAGAATATACTAAATATTCATTTACTACGTAAATAGGGTCCCCATTACTTTTAGGTACATGACCCTAGCATATCAGCCGAAAGACGTCCACAGCTGGACATAGGCCTCCCCCAAGTATTTCCACGACGACCGGTTCTGCGCTACCCGCTTCCAGCGGCTTCCCGCGACCTTCACCAGATCATGGGTCTACCGAATGGGAGGCCTGCCTGCCTATCAGAAACCAGGAGATCCGTAGGAGAACCAAAGTAACCGATATAGCTCTCAGAATTGCTAAACTTAGTGGCAGTGGGCGGGGCACATACTTCGTAGAAAGGATGGCCGTTGGGGCAGTAAAGTTCTAGTGGCAACCGCGTACCGGAAAACGTAGCGTAGACAGGACCCTAAAAACGAAAGAATGTATAGTGAAATTTAACAACACCTAGTTGTTTTGATAAACGCGAATGACTGACCGGTATTGGAAATGATGTAAGTAGTTACGAGTAGGTACACCTACTTATGATAGTCATCATCATCATACCAGCCAAAAGACGTCCACTGCTGGACAAAGCCCTCCCTAAGGATTTCCACGACGACCGGTCCTGCGCTGCCCGCATCCAGCGGCTTCCCGTCCACCGTGTAGGAGGTCAACCTAAGCTACGTTTTCCGGTGCGCAGTCATCACTCGAGAACTCTATTGCTCCAATGGCCATACGTTCTACGAGCTATGTGCCCACTGCAACTTCAGTTTAGCGACTTTTGATAGTAGGTATATGTAAACACGAAAGTATTAATTTATCTAGCTACTCGTAGCCCATTAGTGTCAGTTTGACCAACATGAACTTTAAAAGAGTGTAAACCGCAGTAAAACGTGCACCGGCCCAAAGTTGAAGGCTTTCGATTGAATGATGATGACGATGGCCAAGACAAAGAATACACTTAAGCACAAGTATACGTTAATCCGACGTTAATCTAACGGTAAATAAAAATATCGTGAGGAAACCTGCACACGCCTGCGAAGAAACTCGAAGGTTGTGTGTTAAGTCGACCAACCCGCACTGGGCCCGCGTGGTTGACTAAGGCCCGATCGCCCTTATTCAGGGTAGGCTAGAGGCCCTCGCTTATATACTGTTTATATACTGAGCTGATATGATGTTGAGTTTCATTCTCTCAGCGCAGTTACTCTGTTTTCCGATATTTCTTTCTACTAAAGCAGAGTTACTATGCTGCTGAGAAATAAACTTATGAAATTCCCCCTGCAGGTATATTGAAACAGACGTTAGATGCTTGTAAATATTCTGTTGTTTAATTTAAGAGCTGAACTCTTGTCGGTGGAGTAATTTCCATTGGCCTTGGTCTTTCGCCAACACCTTCACCTCTTGATACGACGCAACATCAATCTTCTTCTTTTCTTGTTACATAAAGTCTCATCTCAGCCTGCCCCTTCATCGACTTCCCTCTATTTTGGATTCCAAGATGGTCTTCAATTCAATTATTATGTAAATGAAAATTATTACGTAAATGCTCCTTTACTAAAAATCATTTTGCTATACTTAAAATAAGTACTAGTAGATACTACATAATAATAAGTATCATTTTGAGGTTGTGTCTTTATAGCCAGGATCACGTACAGAGTTGGTGGCTGGTTCCCTGCTGCCTGCAGACATGCAAAGACGGAAACACCGCAACGTGACTCGAGCCGACTTCGAGTAGCGACATTCAATAAAACTTCCATTTTGAACTTTCCTTTTCAACTCTTGCATGGGAATCAATTGAACATTTGTCAAGAACTTTTCGAAAGGCTTTTGAATTTTTCGTAACACTAAGTCGAGTAGTAAGGCCTGATTTCTTCGCAGGTTTGTCTCGTAGCCAGGTTCAATATATTGTAAGCTATTGAAGTGTCTTTATTTACGCATTTGACTTCAAAGAGGTTTCACCGTTTTGAAGCTGGCTTATTTACACGCCAACCTCGAGTCTCGCGCCGCGGCCGCGGCACAAGTTCAGAACACTATGCATTATCACAGGAGAGGCTGCACCAACTTTTTCCATTATCCCCGGTGATAGGTTTATAGGTAGGTACAACCGACCTTTGAAAGTTCTTCGTTTCCGACCGAGCGAGCCCTGAGATTCAATAAACTTGCAATATAAATTATTATTTAAACACAAACTACCATAAAGGTTAAGCTGCACCTAATTTAGTTGGGGTTGCGTAAACTAGATAGAATTTTGTTGCATTACGGGACCCACTGAAGATTATTTTAGGACTTTTTTTTAAATATCAGATGAGTAGAGAAAAACTTTTAATTTCAATATTTATGGGCTGTTTTAGATAAATTTCGCTTTTTTATCAACAATTAGTAATCCCATAGCATAGACTCACCTGATGGTAATTTATGATGATGCCGAACCGGCGACCTTCTGATGTGAAGCTAATCTAATGTAGGCTTAATCGTTAGCAACGAAGGTGGTTAAATAAAATTGATGCTTACTCCTAACAAGACCAATTACATTTTTCAATGAATACTGAGTTGTTAAATTTGTAAGAACGTAATGGATATTATCCGGAACAAGCCGCCTGTTTCCACAAAGTGTACGATTTGCATACAGGAGCAGCCCACTACAATCAATCTGGTGATTTCGTTCAGCCCTGCGACATTACGAGTAATCACTGCCTTAGATTGATTTGAAATTGCAGCACTTACAGCACATACAGCAGCTACAGATCGATACGAAGTTACAAACGCTTATTTGCGACGACGCGACGCAGCTTTTTTATTTTTTTATTCACAATTGGTAAGCCCTTGGCGTCATCTCACCCGATGGTAAGTGACGATGATGCCGAAGATGGAGGCGGGCTTACCAAGCTCAGTCACAGGTGTTGTTTTTTTGTTGTAAATAAAACAGGAAGTTTGAAGGAATTAGAACGATCGGTATTTTGAAATCTAACGTGTTTTACTCGCTTGATAAAAAAATAATTTTGGATTAGATAGAAAAACACGATTTTCATTGTCTATAGGTACGTTTCTAGAATAACCACTTAAAACTAAATTAATAACTGAGAGGAAACTCAGAACATTTGAACACCTTGGCACTTTGTGCCGTCCAAAGTAATATTACAACTTCTCAAAAAAAAATTCTCAAAAAAACAAACTTTCGACAATGTTGAGCAGTGTATTAAGTACCTGCTAAAATTTACGATTTTTAGAGTTTCCTCTAATATACAACCTATGCTATATTTTAGATATTAATGAGTGTGACTATTTTTGCATGTAAATGTACAGCTATTTTTGAAAAGAAAAAGAAACTTTTTGGTCTTCAAAATCAAAAAAAAAATTATTTATGTGTTTATTTTTTTACACACTTCTAAATAGTCAAAAAAAAACATTTTGTCTATTACAAATAATATCATGATTTAGATTACAATCTCAGGTAATGGTATTTGTTATAGAATCAACATATACATATATCTTTTTCGTTTACATAATCTATTATTTTATAATATCCTCTAGAGAACACAAGCATTTTTTGAAATAATTCTTGAATTTATTCTCCGATAAACTAGTTACATTTTCTGGAATTTTATTGTAGAATCTCATACACTGCCCCACAAATGTTAAACGGCTTAACAATTATGGATTCAGAAAAAGTGTGCGTTTGAAGCTCCGACGCGCGACTGGAGTGTAAAGTGTTGACGTCCCTGATCCTGGCCTCAAAAATTCAAAAATCCAAAAAACTAAGCCATCATGGCATATATTTTTAAACATCTATGTTCAAAATATATCCAAATTGGTCCAGCAGTTTCTCTTCAAATCAAGAATACCGATACCAAACATACACTTTTTTTTCTCGTCCTCTTTTTTGGTCCGTTCTTTTGTCCACATGTGACATAAAGTACATTTTCATCAAACTCTAGAAGTCACTCGGACATAAGTAACGTTAGTTTACTCGTACTTGTTCGTCACGTGGAATGAATGTACAGGGTGTCACAAAATTGATGCGGGAAGTTGGGAGCCGTTAACTGGGGCTTCAACTCATCATACTGAACAACTTTTCCCAAGGAACAATTCAAAACTAATTTGACGTGCCATAGCAAAATGGTCAATCAGCTAATCGATTTGTATGACGAAATCGAATTATGTTTTTGCGAATTGACTATACTCTTTATATACAAGAACAAATTTACAACATGCTTGAACTGGAAGGGTTTGTGTTAGTTCTAGTAGTCATCTTACGTCTGATGTTAAATAGACCCACGTGGGCTCCATAGATTTTATAAAGTAAAAACTTATTTATTACCCACATACCTACTTGAAAAAATACTATTAGGTGAGTGGGTTAACAACATTTTAGTGTACGTGACAGTTAGTAATTCTTTCATAATAATTATCTATTATATATAAAACTGACTGACTGACATAGTGATCTATCAACGCACAGCCCAAACCACTGGACGGATCGGGCTGAAATTTGGCATGCAGGTAGATGTTATGACGTAGGCATCCGCTAAGAAAGGATTTCGGGAAATTCCCACGGGAAACCAAAAAACGGGAACTTCGCGGGCGAAGCCACGAGCACCCACTAGTTCCTTAATAAAAGTCAATACAATATTTTATGTATTGTTTCATTCGCTTCCATTAGATCCAAAGTTGAATTGAAACTTTGTAAGACACTGAATTCTATGGTGACAGTTTCAAACATAATTTATGAAGCTGATCTCATTTCATACGATCCCAAATATTTCCGGTCAAATGGCAAATTCGGCGCGTGCGTCGGTGGAGCGCGCCGAATCGATTTGCTCTAAACGCGATAGTCACACATTCGGGCACCGGCGGCACCGGGCGCTACACCAGCGGACCGTGTAAGTGTTCCATTCACTGCGGGACCATTATTAATACATCCCCACCCGCGTCCTCCTCTAGCTCTCCCGGCTCCAGGCCCTCATTGTGAGTGGTCGCCAGTTAATCCTCCGGTCGGCAAAGATCGCCGATCGAATGCGATCGACCCAGCTTTGTGTAACGTAATAGGGTCCTACGATTAAATGCCCCGTGTAATTTTTGGTTTGCGATTGTAATTATCTATTGAGTCGCTCGCTGAGGGAAGAGTTCAATTATCGCGCGACAGTTCGTCGGACTGATCGATTGGTTTGGCCCATGTTTGTTATTCGACGGCCTGATAGTCACGCCGCACCATATACGTACACACATATACAGTCTTTGAATTAGCGGAGCGCTTCGGGCTTAATATCGCCCCATTGTTTTTTTCAGGTAGGCAACATGGAGCACTAACCGCTCATCTACTTTATCCAAAATGTATAACATTTCATGGCTGAAAACTCTGAGCGTGAATAGACAAAGCACTTACTGATGTTTGCCAAAACAGACGGAGGCTCGTTTTTGTCATTTCCATAAATTGTACGTGTTAAAATTCGGAGAATGTTTCTAGAAAGAGGGCTAAGAAGTTTGGACAAAATTAATTTTTGACGTATGTTTACTAAAAGGCCGCGGACCGAGTGAGCGGGAATCTCCAAAAAAGTTTCCAGTTGTTGGACCAACCACCGTCACCGTCAAGCAATTCATCCAATTTAATGTCATCGAGCCCATTGACAGACTCCCGCGTCCTCAATTCGAAAATAGACGCCATTGTGATCCTCTTGCGAATATCACGCTATCGCATACTGTACGGTATCCTTCATGCCTACGAAGAGTCTCAAGTTTTTCAATGTTGGTTGTCCATACGCAATGCAAATACAATGTCTAACAAGTCCGTTGGTAAAGCAATGTTTAGTTAGTGTTTACGAACCACGCACAGAATCTACGAACCTAAGGACCACGCTCAGGATATGCTCAGAAGCGATAAGCTTTCCTGCGGAAATTGCCCAGTAGGAGTAAGAGATAGGTAAGTATTTTAAGTATTTTTACCTTTCAGCGACAAATGACTAAAAAAAGGAAGGTGATTTTAACGAAAAAGCACTCTTTTTCTTTATAATAGACACCAAGTGTAGGTGTTGCACGAATATATTTTAATTTGTTTGCATTTTTATTATTTAAAATATCTAGGATATCTCTCATACAAAAAAATATATCTAAAGTTGCGCTATATTGTTGTTTATTTTTTTCTCAAAAATGGTACCTGTTACAGAATAATGTTTCAAAATATTTTTTCTTCAAAATAGCGCTGTTATTTGTCAAATTTACGTATTTGAGAAAACTCACTACCGTTTATAATAAGATATTGGGAAATCCTGTAAAAGTTACCTCCCCTACAAATTTAAAATGTGTGAGAAGGTAGGTTTTCTGTGAGATTTCCGTTTGTCTTGCACGTTATAAGTAACTTATCGCATACACAGTAGACATAATGACAGTAGACCAACTTCACAGGTGCTGAATCCTCTAAACACTCATAGCCGAACCACCTTAGACTGTGGCCGAACCTAATGTCTTCAGCCTCTCAACACCCTGCACCCGCCGCTTCACAGATTTGGAGCTTTTCTTAGAATATGATTTAGACGGTAGGTAGTTAAAGTCGCCGTTACCCACGTTTTGACGACACACTTATAACGTTATAACGCAGTAAAGTCCAGTTACGACTGGAGCCTAAAAATATTTTTGATATCTTCACAGAAATTGGAAGATATAATTATAAGAACTCAGATTATTCTTAAAAATCTGATGTCTGTTCGATGTCTTTATTTAGACTTTTACGCAGCGGCTTGTCTGATCTGTGACTTCAATAAATAAATTGTACAGCCACGCTGTTCATACTTTCTCGCGAAGTTTTTACCGTCTATCGTGGTCGGACATACACAAATCAATAGCAAAGTATAGAGTAAGGTATGTATGTCACACATTATGAAAATCTTACAAATAATTGAGATTTGTAGGGGAGGTACCTTATTCCCGTTCGTCTTGGAATAACGAGCTATCGCATCGCGCGTGTACCGGTACCTTGCGAACCGGCACGTAAAGTTTTAGTAATGAACCGAGTTTCATCAAAATCGTCGCCATTTTATAAATAATAGAAAAAAAAATTACAACGGTGGCAATCTTTAAAAATGGCTGGAGATGAAAATAATAATGCCCTACTTAATCTAAATTTTACCTGAATCCGTCCAGTAGTTGAGGACTAGAACACCAGATGGACGCACAGACTAACACTCACACACACACACACACACACACGAACACACATTTTTTTTGTCTCTATTGGTGTAAGAAAATAGATCCCCATCAAAATATCAACTTCGATTTATCACAATAATCCTTCGTCGCTCGAAACTAAAAACGGCAAATTATTTTATTATTTTCGCAGCTTCCGTGCATATTTATATTTCATTTTAACTTGTTATTGTGTATCTACGGTTTAGTCACATTGACGAGATAACGTTTTGCCGCCGCATTCATTCATTCAATGAGTTACAAAGTTTGGAGCAAATTAACGACATCGTGTCTGTTTGCAAAAAGTTTCGTGTTCTGATAAATTAGGCATTACAAACTACCGTTTACACTCTATAATCTGTCTTTTCCCAAATGCCTTTTTATGAGTGTTAATTAAATTATCACAATGTATTATTCCATTAGAATAATTAAGGAAGTGGTGATAATGCGTTGTTTTGTAGGGGTGCAGTCACATCGAACTCCACGGCGGCCGGGCGCGCCTGCCTACCATGAAAAATTATGAAAATAATTTTCACAAAAACACGATTATTCAGTTTGTATTTAAATACGTTATATCACTTTGGTGAAACTTGCATTAACGCTCCATACCTACACAGGCACAGGGCGTGTCGGTGCAGGCCATCATCATACTGAACGACTCTTCCCAAAGGGATCCGAAGTCAATTCTCTAAAAAAAACTTGACTCCACAGAAAAGTGGTCGATCAGCTGATCATCCTTACTAATATTATAAATGTGAAAAGGTGTTTGCTGTTTATTGCCTTTTTACGCTTCAACCAATCTTGGTGAAATTTGGTATGCAGGTAGCCTGTGTCACTGAAAAGGACATATGCTACTTTTAATCCCGTAGAAATAGCATAGTCCGATGCAGTTCCTGAGGGAACGGAAAAAATACTTACTTACTTCGCTAGCTCAGCGACCCGAAGTGGATCTTGGCCTTCGACATTAAAGTGCGCCACTCTATCCTATGAGTTGGGAGTGCCGGAATGGTCAAACTTGAAAAAATACTCTTTTTGGTTAATTTCATAAACATCACAACGGAACAATGGATTGTTGTGATTTTGTCCACAGAGTTGGTTTAGGAGGTGGAAATTGACATAATTTAGTAATTAGCATATCCTGACATAGTTTCCGAGGGATCTGGGAAATCTCATTTCCAAGCTCCCGCACGTCGGCGTCGTAACGAAACAACGCATTGAAGTTATTTTTTTTTTAATTGCTTGGGAAGTGACTTAGAACAACCCGATATAGTTCCTGAAAGACCCGTAGAAAACTCATGACCACGCTCGCGAGCCTCTTACCTTACCTTCAAAGACAGAGCTAAAAACGATGTCCGCGCGGCCGAAGCTGCGGGCAAAAACTAGTTTTGTATAACTATTATTATAATTAACATTAAATTAGCTGAATTAAAGTAAAATAAAATTAAATAAATTTTACTTATAAATTGTTATTTTATTTTCCCTAATAAAATAAAATAACTATAACAATAAATAGTTCCCAGTTTTCTTTAGAATTGTCTGTGGGTCCTATGGAGATGTTGTTCAGTGTGATGGATGAGTAGTACCAGTTTGTTACAACCTGTTATCAAGTACCTACTTTCACAATTAAAAATATCGCTAGCAAACGGCGAACAAGCAGCTAACGTGAATATTTTATTTTCTTGTAGCCTTTGTAGTCTTGCACTGATAGTAGCTACCTACTTTGTAGTGTTGCACTGATAGTAGCTACCTACTTTGTAGTGTTGCACTGATAGTAGATACCTACTTTGTAGTGTTGCACTGATAGTAGCTACCTACTTTGTAGTGTTGCACTGATAGTAGATACCTACTTTGTAGTTTTGCACTGATAGTAGCTACCTACTTTGTGGTCTTGCACTAATTGTAGATACCTACTTTGTAATGTTGCACTGATAGTAGCTACCTACTTTATAGTGTTGCACTGATAGTAAATACCTACTTTGTAGTATTGCACTGGTAATAGATACCTACTTTGTAGTGTTCCACTGATAGTAGCTACCTACTTTGTAGTGTTGCCTTGATAGTAGCTACCTACTTTGTAGTGTTGCACTGACAGTAGCTTCTGAAACGCAAAGTATCGCTTCAAGCCGATCTTCTTCCTTGCGTTTCAAGATTAAATGCTCTTTTGGTTTTGTTCGTCTATGAAAATTTAATTTGAAAATGATTGTGAGCTTTTGACAGGAGAAAAACAATTGATGACCGTCGAAACGAGTTGTAGTACAAAATACTATTTTAAATTTTAAAGTGCTGTGATTTTTCATTTTTTTAACAAGACCTCCTATATTTATCAAGGGTAAGTAATTTATGTTTAGAAATAGCTATCCGTTTTTATTTGTTGCTGTTGCGAACTAGATTTTTATTTATGTTCGTAGGGTCTTCCACCCTGCCCGTACTCCGAATCATAGTAACCCTGAGTCACTGCTGAGTCTTCCACCGGCATATATTTCGCCGCTCTGCACTACCTGCCGCTTACCCGAAGGGAAGTAGAATCCTTACTACTATCTAATTTTAAAGCCTATCGATATTGCTTATCATTGGTGACCAAGCACTACTACTGCCCTGCAAAATACTACTACCTGCCACCAAGCGCTGCTGCTGGCCTGCATAACTTCCTATTTCCGTCTTTATTAATTTAGTATTTAATTTAAAATTATTAAGAGTGTCGTATACTTACCCAAAGTGATTTCTACAACTTTGGGGGGTAATTCCGACTCCAAATAAATTTACTCCTTTTACGTTTTAGGTATTTATTCGATTATTTTTATACCAGGGGCGACGATCGATCGTTACCAAACCATTTTTTATTTTAAAATTTTGTAAAATGAATTATTTTTTTTATCAAGTGAAATTTGTCAACATAAGGCAACTCTATGTTATGCTTATTCCGAAGCCTATTTTTCACGGTCATCCATTGTTAAGACATTTACCTATTTTTTAAATATTATTAAATAAAAGTATTCCATATTACCCCAAAATTTATTTTCTTCCCGAAATTCATATTTAGGCTGCGATTAAAAAATTCTACGTATAATGTGGCGAAAGCAATACTCCATTATTATATTATTTAACCTATTTTAATTAAATTATGCAGCACTTCCTACTTTGTAGTGTTGCACTGATAGTAGCTACCTACTTTGTATTATTGCACTGCTAGTAGATACCTACTTTGTATTGTTGCACTGATAGTAAATACCTACTTTGCAGTGTTGCACTGGTAATAGCTACCTACTTTGTAGTGTTGCACTGATAGTAGCTACCTACTTTATTGAAAAATATTTTAATTAAGGTAATTAATAATTAAGTACTTTTTATTAGTTATTTTTATTTGAGTGACCCGTCGTTTATAAAAAAAAACTGAAAAACGACTTCAAAATGAAATTTACTCAACAGTATGAAATAATATTATTATACATACTTAAATACACGACATTAACCAACAATAACGAAATCAAAGGTGGGTACGAAATAAATAAGATACTTAATTTTTTTTTGAGTTTGGTGTCAGCACTCAACTACTTACATATCAAATGTACAGATTCAATGGTTTGCTGACACCGACCTCAAAAAAAATTTAAGCTCCTAATTTAATTCGTACCCACCTTTGATTTCGTTATTGTTGGTTAATGTCTTGTATTTAAGTATAATAATATTATTTCATAATTTTGAGTAAATTTCATATTGAAGTCGTTTTTCAGTTTTTTAAACTTTTTTTTTATTTCCTTTATTTTTAGTGATAATTCTGTCTATCTAACAACGTTAAACCCAATCACCTACTCGTCAATAGAAATCATCAAATAATAATGCATGTGTTTCATTAAAAGATACAGACTCCTGTGGCTTCCATCATCATCTCAGCAGCATGACAGTTAAATCTTATATCATCAGCTCATCTGAATAAGCTGAAAGAATACAACTATCGGTCTGTGCGTACCTACGTATCTATCTATATATAAAGAATTATCCACTAACTCATACCCGTTAATGAGTTGTATCTTTCTTAATCAGCTCATCATCATGAGATAATGACTGCCAAATGCAAATATGTAAGTACTTAAATAGTTTTAGAAACACGTAATACTTGCCTATAAAAATTGAGGGTGGCCCTCGATTTTCCTGGGATTCCATCATCAGATCCTGGTTTTATTATCATGGTGGTACCTTGGGATATCTTCTTTCCAACAAATAAAGAATCATCAAAATCGGTTCATAAACGACGAAGTTATCCGCGAACAAACATAAAAAAAATATATACTGTCGAATTGAGAAACCTCATTCTTTTTTGAAGTCGTTTAAAAAATAGAGTTCTAATAGCTTGTGTCTTCAATTTATTCGTATCGACATGTACGTTTTATAGTGACCAGTTTTGTTTAACAGTGTCATGTTGCTATTTTCCACTTAAAGGTAGACTGCAGTAAGGCTCAGTCCAGTATAAAGCTATTCTAAATCAACAAGCATGTCTTCGGCAACCCTGGGAAGTTACAAAGTCGCGATCGGGAAGCTAATCGTAATCTCAAACAGTAAATTGAAGGCGATCCACCAGCGAGGGAGCGAGGCAGCCAGGCAGCGAGGCAGCGAGGCAGCGAGGCAGCGAGGCAGCGAGGCAGCGAGGCGGTGCCGGCGCACCTTCTATAAATACTTTACTGAACACGCTTTATTACTCCGCCATCTTCATCCAATCCTATTAAGTGTCGGTTCGCGAAAAGCTTTTCTTTCTTGCGAACGCGTTCAGTTTTAGGATGGCCATTTTTTAAAATAGTATTAGGGTTCGATAATAGCTTTAACACGGGGCACCCTCGGCTAACGTCTGTATTATGTCGTGAGGATTTGGCGAGCTCAGGCGATATGCTAAACCCGGCCGGCGTGGTCGCTGACGCCGCGTCTGGTGTTGCCCTCGCCCCCGCCATCGGAGGGGCGGGGGGGGGGGGGGCGGTCGATCCGATGGCTCTCGATGAGTTGAGATGCGATAATTTAACGACAATGCTCCGAAGAGATTTCCCTTCGAGCGGCGAATAGCGGCGATATTACGATGCTGTGCTTGCGCGGACCGTGTTTCATAATTTAAGCTATTGCCCCGGGCTGCATAACATTTTACGCCAAGGAAATTTTATGCGAATGTTATTTTGCATTTTAAAGCATAATTTAAACTTCAATAACCGTGATACTGTTTCCTTTGAAAATCAAGTAAACAGGCCAGCGAGCGAATAAATTCGTACGTAAATCTTTCTTATATTCTAACCTGGAGACAGTACGCAATAATTTATGTAAAGTGGGTAGGAACTGCGTACCTACCTTAAGTAACAAAATTAACTTTATGCTATTTGATCTAGTAATGCCGTTTCGGCGTACACAACGACGTGTAGAACGGGGGGCGGGTGTGATTTATAGTGAGGAGTACCTTGGAAATCGGGCCATTTCAATTCGCGCGTCGCATTACGTTAATTGCCACCGCCAAATCTGCTCATATCAGCGGCCCTGTATAATTAGGGGTGACAACACAATGCCGGTGGGCCATACAACACAGTCTGCACAAACCACACGTCAATTTAATTTGACCCCCGATGCAAGATGGCGGCGTGCCCCGCTCCCCCGCCCGCTGCCCCGCTCGGTGTCGGCTCTCCCGGTCCCGAATGCCTGCGGTTTACGCTCGCCTGCTAATTGACGTGCTTTATAGAAACACTGCACGGTTCGTGTCAAAATGCCATCGATTTTTTTTCCGGTATTTAAAAATAAACACATTTTTTACTAGGCTCGTGTGACTGGCGTGAGAAACCGAATACCAGACTGATGGTCATGTTTACACATTTCGGCTGAGGCTTACTTACTATAAAAAGCTTAAATTAAAAATTTTAAAGACTCCCGACAAGTCATAGTGAAGTAAATTATTGTAAAGTTATGAGTAATTAGTTGTAGTTGTAGTGAAGCGGGTCACTTCATCAATGTTCAATCCCCGAAGAAAAAATAAGGGTGTTATAAGTTTAACGTGTGTATCTGTGTTCCGTCTCTGGCATCGTAGTTCTTAAACGACTGGACCGATTTTCAGGCGGTTTTTCTTGTTTGAAAGCTGACATGATCGAGGTTGGTCTTTGCTATAATTTATGAAGATCTGTCTAACCGTTTGAGGATTATCAGCTCTTATCTATGTGATGAAGAGATGTGGGCAACTTGTACAGGTCTGATCAATCCAAAAATTGGTGCCCTGTTACTGTAATAATATTAAAAACAATGGTAACCTTGACCTGATGATGCAGCATTTCAGGAATCTGCAGGATACCCAACTCCTCACCAACTTACAGCAAAGGCATCGTATTAGGGCTCATTGGAATTGTGAATGAATAGGAGTTAGATAGAACATGGTAACCTTGACCTGATGCTGCAGCATCACCTAGAATCTGCAGGATACCCAACTCCTCGCCAACTTACACCAAATAAAACGTGTTTAGGCTTATTGGAATAGTCTCAATGAGTAGGTTTTAGATAGCACATGGATGGTAATCTTGACCTGGTGCTGCAGCATCTCCTGGTATCTTACCAACTTACAGCAAAGGTGTCCAAGTGTGTCAGTCAAGGTGTTTAGGATACGTAAAGTAAAAATTAAAAAACCCTCGACAAAATATCGCCTAAATAAAAAGAGTAAGTTGTAAAATTATGAGTAATTAGTTCTAGTAAACTAAAACAGTTGAATTCTGATTTTATTTTATTTAATTAGTGGCCCCCCTACGCAATGACTCTTAGATCAAAATATGACTACTTATATTAAACTTAAAGAGCCAAGATATATTATTTTCTACTTTTACGCAGTTTTTTTAAAACTTTAGCGCTTCCCCTACGCGACGATTCTTGGAATAAAATGTTACTACTTATATTAAATTTAGATAAAGATAAGATAAATATTCTTTATTGCATACCAAAAAACTTAACTTAAAACTTAATTTAAAAATATACAATGCAAAGGCGGCCTTATCGCTTTTAGCGATTTCTTCCAGGCAACCTTAAGGTAACCGGTATAGGAGTTGGTAGGTAAAAGGCTAAATGCGGGTGGCTGCAGATAAAAAAATAATAAAAAAATTGTACTCAATAATACATGTATACTTATATAAATATATATAATACAAATCAAAACAAATAAATATTATATAAATAAAAATAAACATAAAAAAGTAATTCAATAGTAATTAAGAAATAAATAAAAGTTATATATATATATATACTTACATGTAACATACATATTATAATAAATAATAACCACAGAAATAAAAAAATATATATATAAGTATTCAGTAATTACACAGCTTACAGTAGTGATCCCTAAGTCTTTTTTTAAAGATGAACAGGGACTCAGATGTACGGATAGTATCCGGTAATTGGTTCCACAGTCGAACCGAGTGAGCCTTAAAAGATTTACTGAGGAAGTCAGTGCTGAAAGTGGGAAAAGAGAGAAGAAGAGCATTACACGATCGAGGTTGGCGGCCGTGCATTGACTCCCTACGCTGAAAATTGACCCTTAGATACGGAGGAATTTAAAGGATCATTACATTTTATTTTTACTTCTTAAAGGTTTTTATTTATTTTAATATAGGTTTTATTTCATGCTTTTTAAACTATATATATTACCTCTGCCTTTACCTCTACTGTAAATTGGTGAAGAGTTGGGTATCCTACAGATTCTAGGAGATGCTGCACATCAGATCAAAGTTACCATGTTCTGTCTAACGCCTATTCATTAATCATTAAGTAAGACTATTCCATTGAGCCCATACACAATACCTCTGCTGTAAGTTATTGAGGAGCTGGGTATTCTGCAGACTCCAGGAGATACTGCAGCATCAGGTCAAGTTTACAATGTTCTTACAATATAATTAAAGTAACAGTACACCAAGAATCAAATCGATCAAATCGGTGGATGTTGCCTAAATTCCTTCATCACCTAGAAAATAGCTGATGATATTCAGGCTGCACAGATCATCTCAAATTATAGCAAAAACCATCTCGACCACGTTAGCTTTCAAGCAAAAACTGAACTTCTCTAACACAGCCAGACACACAGATACACACGTTTAACCTGTAACTTAACCCCCGACGCAAAAAGAGGGGTGTTATAAGTTTGACGTCAATGCCTGTGTGTGTGTGTGTCTGTCTGTGGCGTTGTAGCTCTCGAACGGATGGACCGATTTTGATGCGGTTTTTTTTTTACTTGAAAGCATGTTTCCTTGCGGTGGTTCTTAGTAATATTTCATAAAAATCGATTCAGCAGTTTGAAGATCAGCTCTTTTTTAGGTGATGAAGGGATGTGGGCAACTTGTACCAGTCTGATCGAATCGAAATTTGGAGTTCTGTTGCAAAACATAGTTACTTAGACCTGATGCTACAGCATCTCCTGGAACCTTCAGGATACCCAACTTGCAGCAGAGATATAGGCAGAAAAATCCACTCCTTTTCTAGCTCATTATGGGGTCTCAGAAACTTCCACAGTTACAATTGATTTGAAGTTTACAGTTATAAAATACATTTAATTGCAGCTTTAAACAAGGGAGGTGAGCAACTTGTAAAGGTTTGTTCGATTCAGAATAGGCATGTCAATTTGGGGATAGGTTATCGATTGTAGCGTATCTACAAGTAATATAATAATATGTAAAGTTTAAAAAGCATAAAATAAAACTTAAATTAAAAATTTAAAAAATCCCTGACTAAAATCTCTAAAAAGTAAAAAACCGCTAAAATAATAAAATGAAAACAGAATACAACTGATTTACTTTAGTACAACTAATTACTAATAATTTCACAACTTAGCGGTCCCCCTACGCGACGACTCTTGCATCAAAATATTACTACTTATGTATATTAAATTTAAAGGGCCAATACATATTATATTTCTAACTTTTTACAGGTTTTAGTCAGGGGTTTTTTTAATTTTTAATTTTAGTTTTTGTGTCGGGGGTAAATATAAAATAAGCCAAAAAAAGTATAAAGTTCTGTACAATGAACGTCCACGCTACGACCAAGTTCACCTGACAATATGCCTAGGTTGTAAAATAAAATTATTCACTAATATTAACCTTTTACCTAATTCCTGGAATCAGTATGGAAATCCAGTCAGCCCATTATCATGTGGCGACATTCCCAATCAATTGTAGAGCAAAGCAATCAATGACATCTATGAATTAGTACGTAGTTGTATCTTATCACGAGTAACAGATACAGATGTTGCCGGCTGGTATCGTCGTTCAGACACCTACCAAACCAAAACAAACGAATGTACCTAGATAATGGACGGCGGGATCAATACAAAGTAATCGCGAGCGGATCCAATAAGCCGGCGTGCCAGCGGGGCTCCGCTCCGGAGCGGAGCCTGCCGGAGCCGGACGGAGCCGAACATGGGGAAACAATATGGCTGCATGCAAATAGTCGGCCATTATCGCACCTGGGCAGCGCAGGCCCGACGAGTAAACAAGATTACGGGAATTGAATGGCTAATTAGGGGAAAAGAAGCGTCCCAGCGACTCTGGCTGAGTAATCGCGCCTCGTCTCTGCCATATTTCACGACGCTTAGCTGCCTTTATTGTTTGGCCGCCTCTTGTTTAGCTAAAGAGGCTTGTTGGCTTATCTGTGGCCTAGGTAGAGTGCATTAATGCCGTTGCGATGCCGTCGCAGCCAGCCGCCGAGATTTAGTGCGCTACACGGATCCTAATGCCGCTAAGTAATTTGATAGTCGAACTGCACAGCACAGCACAGTTGGTAAACGGGAATTATTTAGTAGTACGCTCCTGTTCGATATGACTACTATGTACAGCTTTCAGTAGTAAGTGTTCTCAACTGTCTCCATACATCTATACTTATCACACTAATAGTATAAAGGCGAAAGTTTGTGAGTGTGTGAGTGTGTATGTTTGTTACTTCTTTACACAAAAACTACTGAACGGATCTGGTTGAAATTTGGTAGGTATACAGATTAGGACCTGGATTAACACATAGGCTACTTTTTTTCCTCGTAAAGTCAAAGAAACGTTGTCCACGCGGGTGAAGTCGCGGGAAACAGCTAGTAATATTATAAATGTGAAGATGTGTTTGTTTGTTACTTTTTCACGCTTCAACACCTCGGCCAATCTTGATGAAATTTGGCATGCAGGTAACCTGTGTCACTAGAATCCCGTGAAAATAGCATAGTCCGATGCAGTTTCAGAGGGAACTAAAAAATACTCTTCTTTTGGTTAAAATTTGTTTAACATCGCAACGAAACAATGGATTGTTGATGTGGTTTTTTGCACAGAAATGGTTGAGGAGGTGGGAAATGACACAATTTACTAATTAGCATATCACGAAATAGTTCCCGAGGGATCTGGGGAAAACTCATTTCTGCGCTCGCGCACGTCGGCGTCGCAGCGGAGCTTCAACGGAGCAACAGATTGAAGTATTTTTTTGTATATTAGGCGTCCGCCCGCGACTACGCCCGCGTCGTTTTCGATTTTCCCGTAGTAATAAAACGTTCCCTCGGGGTAAAAAATAGCCCATGTTCTATTCCAGGACCTAACCTATATGTTTGCCAAGCTTTATTCTGATCCGTTTAGTGGTTGAAGCGTGAAAGAGTAACACACATCCTGAACTGATAAAGACTGTTAATCAGAATAGCCCGATATAAATCTGAGGGATTCGGAAAAAACCCATGTCCATGCTTGCGAGCCGCTTGCGGCTCGCGCACCACTCACCCTTAAAGGCAGTCACAAAAACGATGTCCACGCGTGCGAAGACACGGGCAAAAGCTAATACTATAATGAGTTCTTATGGAACATTGGCAATGTCGCCTTCGCCTCATGTTCGAAAGAAAACAAAATGAATGAAACAAAACTGTGGAAAACTATTGTTGTAAGATGCACATTAAAACAACTTTGTGACGCCAGCGCCGATGGTATGTTAATACTTTTCCCTTTAAACATAGCAGCTCAGTTTCCGTTTCATCTACATTCGTTTTTAATTAACCACATAAATAAATACAGCTATGAATTATAGGATGATTAATAAACTATTCGGGCCCGCTATAAAAGTGCAGACGCATCGGGTTCGTAGGGCTGGGAGATAAAATTTATGAATCCCCGAGGGACACCGAGTTACGCCGCAATGAGGACATAAACTGTAGAGAGACGCACACTAAGGAGCCGTGTACAATAGTAACTTGATGCGCAAACATTTTTGGCGAAGACATAAATGTATTTTATGCCACGAACACAAGAACCATATAATTACTAGTATTCCCAGCGAACTTCGTACCACCTTACACTACCCTACCCTACTGTACCCTATCCTACACTACACTACACTTCACTAAACTACACTAGCCTACCCTACCCTACATAAGAACTTTCTCCTGACAATAACGAACTCGACAAAAAAAGAATTTGCGAAATCGGTCCAGCCGTTCACGCGTGATGCCGTGACCAAGGGAAATAGGGATTCATTTTAATATATATATAGATATTTATTAGTATGTCAGATAGGGAGGCCTATGTCCATCGGTGGACGTCCTAAGGCTGATAAGATGATGATGATGATGTCAGATGTAGAAAAAAGCGTGTCAATTCACGTAAATACTTTTATAGGCATTACCACCGCAAAAATCCAATCAAAACGAGTTATCAAGTAAACTATTGAAGCACAATCCTTTCTATACTTTTTTTTACACTTAATAGCTCAGAAAGCTGCAACTATAGACGAGCCTTACAGAATAGCCGCCGCGACTGCCCATCAGAACATAGTTAATCATTATTCAATTAATTAGTTAGTGACGTTTATAGATAATAAAATGAGAATATTTATGATTCGACTTCGATAAGTTAATGTTATCTGTTTAAATTGTATGAGCCTTCATGTAGCAGGGCATCGCGTTGGGTGTCTCTGTTCATAACGAAATTACATTAATAATATCCCGCGAGATGTCGATCACGGTTTAATATTATTATCAAGTTTCCCAACGCAATTCATTTATAGTAATCGTTATAAACATTTTTACTTATAGTTTACTCGTTTGTTTGGTTAGTCGTAAATCTTTACTATTCATGACGATGCTGAGTGATGATTGATATGAGTTTTAAAATGAATTTGTTTATTATTTTTTATGAATAAACTTTTCTGTATTCGTAAAATCAACTTACATAAGGTTACTCAAAATGATGTTTAACTTCCTCAATTGGCTACCTACTCACACAACACTTCCGACGAGGGAGGGTCAAAGTGTAACAAACTTTTCTATGTTCAGTCTCGACTATCTTATCTAAGTTATCTTTTCGATTTCCTTAAAGTCCAATAGTTAACTCCAAATTAATAGCTCTCATAAAAAGGCGATTTAGTACCAAAAATTCAGGAAATGGTCATCCATTTTAAACTAGCTTTATATCATATATCCAGCTGAGTTCAATTACGTGCCTGATATGGCGTAAAGAGGAGTGTCCGCCTCGGCAGACATTAAACTCTATTTAATTACAGCGGGCTTGTCACGGGCCCACACAAACATACTTTATGCAAGATTAATGACTTACATTGATAAAGATACACGGTCGATTGTAATGATATCCCAATAAAACTATCGAGTCTTCAAAAGAGATAGTAGAACTTTAAAAGCTCTTCAAATAGAAAAGATACTAAGTATCAAAAAAATTAAATCAGATAGTAAAGTAAAATATTCACGACACATTTGAATTACGAACTTTAAACGTATCATTAATTTGTGTAAAGCTTTTAGTGACCCGCGATCCTAAAAAGCCAAACACTTTGTCTATAGAGGAAGGCAGAAAGTTCCATAATTTCTTTGCTGAGATAAGAGGCGAAAGTTCACGCAGGAGCGAAGATTTATTACATAACCGTCGCTCCTTTCACTAAATAATAAAATGCCCGCTGTAAAACGCGGTGGTGGCATAAAGTTTTACGTCCACACAACCCGTTGGTGCGAGTATGTGGGGCGTGCGTTACGTACCGACCACAGATAACAGAAGTACCGACCGAGGCGCGGCGGGCGCGGCGGCATCGGCAGTGGTGGACACTATATAGGATGCCCATCTTCTCCATCATCATCATCATCATATCAGCTCATATACGTCCCCACCGAGGGGCTCGATCCTACCCTGAATTATGGTGATCCAGCCTTATTTGACCACGCGAGCCCAGTACGGGTTGGTCGACTTCACACACAACCTTGGAGTTTCTTTGCAGGTGTGTGCAGGTTTCCTCGCGATGTTTTCCTTCACCTTTAAAGCAATCGGTGAGTGTATGTACGTAAGTTATCTTCTCCATAAAGAGTACTAATCACTGTCGTGTCGGTGCACTTGCCCATCAGATCACGAAGTTTATGCCAAGATTATTTTGGATGTCGCGATTGGTGTTGCCTTGCACAATGTCGTCATGTGTTATGTATGATTGAAGCGCTTTCTTCGTTTGCGCCTATGAAAATCGATTTTCTAAAACGTACGAGTACAATAACTCGATCTGAAATTGCCCCAGAAACGAAACCCTGAAGCTTGCCCGAACTGACTTTATTATTTGAATAAGTTTAATGAGTTAGTTGTTCAATTCAGTGAACATGGAATTATAGACGTGTCTGCTTACAAATCTAATTTATTTCATTGGCAAGCCACTAAAACAATATTATATATAAAAAACAATATTACGAAATGCTGCAAATACACAAAATTTAATAAAAAAACGGGTAACAATTTTGTACTTTGTGCTCTGGTTGTAATGTGTCTCTATTGAAATGTGAATTTCGGCTCCTTTTTATTGCATTCAATGCTTGGAAATCCAATATGAAGATTATCGGGTTTTTATTGTGCTATTTATTCACGTGAAAACGGCTGATGTAGGTGTGTTAATACATAACTACATATATTAATAAAAATGTGCTATTAGATATTGTAAAAAAAAAGCGTCGGTGGCTCAACCGGTAACGACTCGGTCCATCTAACCAGAGGTACCGGGTTCAAATCTGGACGGCCAATGTACCAATGAGTTTTTCAAAAAAACTTACGTACATACTTACCGATTGCTTTAACGGTGAAGGAAAACATCGTGAGGAAACCTGCACACGCCTGCGAAGAAACTCGAAGGTTGTGTGTGAAGTCGACCAACCCGCACTGGGCCCGCGTGGTCGACTAAGGCCTAATCGCCCTGATTCAGGGTAGGCTCGAGCCCCTCGGTGGGGACGTATATGAGCTGTAATGATGATTAGATATTGTAAATCCTTTTTTTTATTTTGAAGCCCAAAGCGTCGGGAAATCCGAAAGAAGAACATATCTGGCTGATGAAGTTATCGGCAACACGATAGATTATGTACGTTCCGAGTTCTGGTAAAGGTAGATAGATAGTTGGAGGATTATCGATGTAAACAGTGTGGTAACTGAATGCGACACCTCGGGCTGGCGGAGTGGCGGCCGGGTGCGGCACTCGTGCTTTATGAGCGCGCGGTAATTCAATAAGGCGCTCCTAAACTGCCTAATGGAGGGTGCACCACACCGCCATCGCCATCGCGCCAGCGTGCAGCGGCGGCGGCAACACCATCACCGCGCCAAGCCTCAAACGCTACCTTCAATTTGTACACATTACACACCTAACCTGAATACAGTCCACTCACCCAACTACCTACTTACAAATTCAGGATTCATCTAAGTATAAACATGAAATATTAAAACATTCTTTTTTTTTAATTCACAATTGGTAAACCCTTGACAACATAACAAAGATCTTGATTTTGAATTCACTTTGTTTATAAATTGTAACGCTCAGATGGATTTTAAATTTTGATCCGCTTTGTTGTCGCACGCATGACAAATAGTAACGGCTTCGAAGTCATACAATGATGAAACCGATTTTGAGACGTCCTAAAACAAAATAATAAATACAATCGCTTTTCGATATGATAGGCTGAGTTATTCGATCGGTTAGGTGATATAGTTGGCCATCACGGCTGGGCTCGGCCGTGCATGGCCGTGCATGGCCGCACGCCCGTGCGCCTCCCGCCGGTGACAAAGAACATGACGACGAAGTTTCTGCAACGTCATGGCCTTCAATAGAAATGGTTCGATCAAGCTTCGATTTACGATCTATTTTATTGTAAGGTTTTTTTATTTAACTCAACTAGACGCTGTGCACACGACACAATTCCCGTCCAAAAACAATCTAAAATGGTAACAGGGACTAAATAAATATCTGAACTCAAAGTATACATGACAAAATCAATCCAATTTTACATAAAACTGAACTGTTTCATCTTGACGTCTATTTTAAAAATATTGAATTTCAATGTCCCCAGCTGAAATTAAAGGTAATACGGGCGCCGGGACGGGAGCCCGGGAGATCAAAGCGATAGCCACGACGTTTTACTTTTTTGATGAATAGATAGATACCTGTCTGCTCCTCAATCATTTCCTCTTGCGGATCCCAATAAGTGATAAAAACCTGTGGCAATTGTATTATTTTAAAATTCTTTTCAAAAAGCAAAAACGCTCTCAGTCTTTCATTGGAAAAAAGTACCTACTCGACATGAAATAAAATTGTAACGGCGACGAAGCTGTTCCTCTTCAGTAAGCATACCAATCGGATATCAAAACAATTTCAAAATACTTATGTTGTGGAGAGAGAGAGAGAGAGAGAAAGAGAGAGACTAAATAGTAATCGAGGAACGAGTACGTACTATACCCAAATGAATAGATTAATAATAGTAAACAATGGTTGAGTAAAATTGCGGTGTGGGGTGAAGTGGAGACGCCGATCAGATTGTAGTGAAGACAATGTGTTCTCAAGGCTCGAGGTGGCTAGTGGGGGAGCTATTTGTATGCGTAATGGGAGATCGAATTTCGTATTTGTTCGAGGGGTCGTTAGCAGCACCTACGCGCTTGTTTATAAAGAAAACAAAACCCCTTTCCCCGCAAACGCGACCGCGCCGCGAAGCCTTACACTTACAGCGCCAGCGCTCGCCGCTCCACTACCAGCAGTAATACGTATAACGAGTTCACTAATATCAGTTATTGTTAGCAATGTGCTTTTAGGTAGGTAAATAAGTAATTATCAGCAAACTTTGGCCACACCCTGGACACTTCGTGCAACGGGCCAGAAACTACATTTCAAAAAAGGGATGACGGAACAAACAAAATGGCGGCGAAATCCTATACGTTCGACAGCCAAACTGTAACCAATCTGTATCAATCTACGTGACGAGGGGGTGAGGTCGCAATCTAGACAGCGGCAGGGAGTGTCCAAACTGTATGTTAGTACTAATATATTATATACTTTGCTTTGGGACTAATTTGGAATTTAACCTCGACCGGGTAGCAAAATGGAGTCTCACTGGTCATTCCAACACGAAACATTTTGCTACTCGGGGAGGGAGCTACTTGGCGAGGCTCTTTGTCTGTATAATCAAATAAACCTAACCGACCTTACAAAAATATTAATAATAACCGGTCAAAATGATTATTTCCCCGACAAATATTACATTAACCTTTTGATGCAGTTATTATATTATTGATACCTGATTTGTTATAATAACCGTAACATATTTAGAAATTTTCCATTTAAAACTAATTTAAGAATTCTAATTTTCTCATAAATCGTTCATGTCAGAATTGTCAGATTTGTCTCTAATAATTATGCTGACAAAAAACCTTGTACTCGTATAGTCTCCGAGGAGTCGTTGCCGTCACTCGTGACTCGTGATTCATGGTGGAAGCGTTTGACGGCGGACACAGATTGTCCGCCAGATAGCATAACTTCAACCCGATGAAGTGGAACGAAAGTCACGCGCTCAGGATTTCATAGCTACACGTTACGTAGCTCAGCGCCCGCCGTGTTTCTACTATTTGTATCCATTTAAAAGCATTTAAGTTTCGTGGTCCTTGAAGACTACCTGTTCTTGTGATACAAAATCTCATCGATATTCACAGAGCAAGAAAATACTTTAATGGATGGATATTCATAGAGTACTTACGTTCATTACTATGGGCTTACTATGGACCTCTTATGAAGGCTCAAGGTCACCCAAAGGGCAATGGAGCGTGCTATGCTTGGAGTTTCTCTGCGTGATCGAATCAGAAACGAGGAGATCCGTAGGAGAACCAAAGTAACCGACATATCTCTCAGAATTGCTAAACTTAAGTGGCAGTGGTCTCGTAGAACAGATGGCCGTTGGGGTAGTAAAGTTCTCGAGTGGCGACCACACACCGGAAAGCGTAGTGTAGGCAGGCCTCCCACTCGGTGGACCGATGACCGGTGGTGGTGGTGAAGGTCGCGGGCAGCGCAGAACCGGTCGTCGTGGAGATCCTTGGGGGAGGCATATGTCTAGCAGTGGACATCCTTCGGCTGATATGATGATGGTGACTTACGTTCATGTCGATATTATTAAATCTAAGTAACTCGTAATTGATACAAAACGTTGCTCGGAGTCTCCTGGACACGTAAACTAAAAATACTAATTTTGTCAGGAATAACACTTGATAGACTTGAAATGTAAAACATTTCTTAAATACAAAATTTCATCGATATCGTTAGAGACGTTGACAAATAAAATAGAGTTCCGTATAGTCTTTTCAAAAACAAATGTGTATTTAAAAAACTGGCCAAGTGCGAGTGGGGCTCGCGCACCGAGAGCTCCGTGCCCGGTGCCACCGCACCTCTCCATAGAAGTATAACAATGATACTTATTCATTTCAAACAACAGACATCAACGCAAGCGACAGAAAAATCCAGTTTT
This sequence comes from Coleophora flavipennella, assembly GCA_947284805.1. NCBI lineage: Eukaryota > Metazoa > Arthropoda > Insecta > Lepidoptera > Coleophoridae > Coleophora > Coleophora flavipennella. The sequence goes on along the minus strand of OX369264.1, from coordinate 18,585,120 downwards.
TACCTTCTAGCGACGATAGAGAAAATATAAGGTTATATTGTGGTTATATCTTTGGAAAAACTGACTATAAGATTTTGCCGAAAATGGAGTCTATTTCACTTAAAGATACAAAAAAGTGTTACAGAAAAAATGTGTGTGTGTATATATTTTTGTATGTGTGTCCGTATCCTCGATTTACGGAGAAACTTTTGGACCAATTTTAATGAAATTCTACACATGGATATTTTAAATTATTTGCCAGGGGTACTTTTATTTTGATTTTTTATTTTTAAAATGTTAAGAGTACCTCATATACAAATAAAATAAAAAATCTCAAAAATAGCACTAAGGATTTTTTCCAATTTTTTGGTTTTCGACAATACTAAGACTTTTTAACCCAAAATATGCCATATGTGGTTTAAATGGGAAAACTCTAAAAATAAAACCTGTCATACAATTTTTTTATCCAAAATGGCGCTAATCATTTATCAAAGTTAACGCAATCACGTAATTTCACTAGCGTCTATAATATTCTATTAGTGGTATGTCAAGGAAAATCCTAAAAAAGATACTCCGCCCATACAAATTGAATAATGTTGGACGCTCGTGTGAGAAGGTAGTTCCGTGGGGAGTACAGTTTATTTTTTATTCACTTGGGACTTTTTAGAGCGGGTAAGACTCACACTTGGCCGGTTTTTATTACTTTTTGTTTTACTGTACTGGATTAGTACTATAGCCACACCAAGTTTCACGCTTGCAAGTACATATTACCGTTTGTGCGATAGAGCAAAAACAAAAAAGTTTCTTGTGTGTGGATCATGTTTTTTTTATAACTTTTACTATTTGTTACAAAATTCCCTATAATAAATAACACATATTCTGTGAAAATATCAGTATGTTACCTATCACGGTTCAAAAGATAAAGCCTTTTAAATGTTGGACAGATAAACAGATAGTCTAAGGGACAGCGTAGGCTTAATAATAGGGTCTTGTTACCTGAACCCTAAAAAATAACATTCACTTTACATGTAGCGTCACAGATTTGTATACCATACCATAACTTTACATGTAGCGTCACAGATTTGTATACCATACCATAACTTTACATGTAGCGTCACAGATTTGTATACCATACCATAACTTTACATGTAGCGTCACAGATTTGTATACCATACCATAACTTTACATGTAGCGTCACAGATTTGTATACCATACCATAACTTTACATGTAGCGTCACAGATTTGTATACCATACCATAACTTTACATGTAGCGTCACAGATTTGTATACCATACCATAACTTTAAAAGTCTTTGAGAAAAACGGCTGTGACAAACCAACGGTCCCACAAACAGAGAGACGAATTGTATGTAAGGGTTCTCAGTTTGACTACGAAACCCTAAAATGAGTTTTCATATTATTGATTTTAATTAGGTACTAAGTTATAAAAAACTTTTGTGCCAAGATATATACGTAAACTACCGAATAAAAAACCTGTAAAGTTGCAAAGACTTCAAATACAAAAGTGAAAAAAATTATCGTTTTTAACAAACAAACAAGAACATGTTCAAATTATAAACTTACGAGAAAAAATAAAATTCCGAAAAAATACTCTATTTCCGAAAGAAATATGAAAAATATGGCTTCTGAGAAATTCAGTGTGATCAAAGCCAAAGTAAAAAGTATGATAAAAAAGTGTTTAGGAGATTCAAGGTTGGGGTGTGGTTAGGTAGTGAGGAGCGAAGCGACGAGTGATGCTAGGCTTACATGGCAGACAACGCGTAGGCCGAGCGAGCGTAGCGAGCGTGCCGCGCGCGTCAGCGGGCGAAGAAACGCCAGAACGTACATCCCTCGCTCGTTGCCTTTGGTTCACAGCAAAAAAAGTAATGTCTGACCTTTACGTTTTCGCATCTTTCAGTATTTTATTTTGTAGTTTCTGTACTTATATTTATAAGTGTAAAAGGTCGGTAACAGTAATATTCAGTAATCTAACAATACATAACTAATTTTCTGAGCCATTTGAAATCCAGTCTGGAGTTAAACAATGTGACGTGTTATCTATCTTCAACCTTGTTCTGGAAGCTGTCACCCGTAGGCTGAACATGAGCGGGCTAATCGACTATAACACCTCCCAGAATGTGGCATATGCTGACGACGTAATAATCACTAGCAAATCCAAAGCGTAAAAAATATTATTTTCCAGATCCAAGAATCGAATGGTAGCCCATAGTTTGAACCTTGAGGTAGAAGCGAAAGCATATGGGCTTCATACCTCCAAAACCAAATGTCTCGCGCCCGGGTGCCAGCCGAGTCCTCTTTCAAATATCTGTGTCGGAAGTGATACCATAATGTTGAGAGCTTTAAATATCTAGGACCAGAACTAACAGGCAGAACAGGGTTAAGAAAGAAGTAAAATCTGCGGTTACAATTGGGGCTGTTACAAGGCAACAGGTGTTTCTACGCATGTATAAAACTCTTGAGCTCGAAATTCTTAAGCAGAGCGTCGTAGTTAATCGTCAGCCGTACCATCATAAGAACTGTTGTGACTTACTCATGTGAAACCTGGGCTATAACTCAGAAAGACGAAGAAAGACTTGCCGTTTTTGAGCGAAAAGTATTGAAAAAGATCTTTGGACCCGTGGGCCGTAGTAGAGGCGGATAATAGGCGGATGTATCGAATTCGAATTAACCACGAACTACAAGTACTGATGGGGCAAGAAACTATGGTAAGTCTGTAAGGCACAACGTCTTATATGGGCGGGCCATCTGGAAATAATGCCGGACAATCGGGCTGTAAAAGTTATGACCAGATGTAGAGGGAGCCGCAACAAAAGAGACCAAAGGGCAGCCCCAAGAAACGGTGGATTGATTGTGTCGATGAAACCCTACGAAAATGGGAAAGTTTAATCGCCTCCGTGGCGTAATGGTTAGCCCATTCGCTTCAGACTCGTAAGACTCTGTTTGGTATGGTGGTAGGGCATTTTCTAAGCCCGCCTGGCTAGCTACCGCCATCTTATCTAAGTCTTGCCGCCAAACATCAGTGTTAACAACATTGAAGTGTTCTGGCTTGAAGATAAGATAGCTAGTTCTCCATTGGGTTGGGGAATCTTGGTAAGCCCGCTTCCATCTTCGGCATCATCGTCACTTATCATCAGGTGAAATGATGCCAAGGGCGTACCAGTTGTGAATAAAAAATAAATTAAAAAAACTGGAGGAAGGAGGCACGTAATCCAGTCAAGAGGAGGAAAACTGTGGAAGAGGCCAAGAACCATAAAGGGTTGTAGCGTCGATGGAGTTAATTAATATTCAGTAACCGCATTTTGGATTAACTTTTCAGTGATTTGGTATAATAATCAATACATTAACAAATATATTTTACAAAATAACTAATTAACGTTTAATTTTATAACAAAACTTTTCTGAGGTTTTATCACTATCCGTTTCTGATGTAATGTAGGAGTAAACATATTTTTTTTCATTTTGTACCATGAATTGTCTGAGACGAAGGTATATCTCCAGTCATTACTATGATTGGGTCTCTTCCATATTAATTCATTTTTAGGTGGGCAATTAGAGTTTTAAATTTAGTGACCTGATACCTGATACCCGTGACCTGATAACGTTAGACTAATTAATTAGAGTTACTTTGGGGTGATTTAAAAAATTTTATACAGTGTTCATACAAACAAATGTGATGTTTGCTTTAGATGCCTGTTAAAACAAAGTGTTCACACAGTTAGAGCTAAAGCATCATCACAGGCTGAGTGTACGCGGTGTCAAGATCACGTCGCGTAGCGTCGCGCGCCCGCGGTGACACGCGCCCCGCCCGCCTACCCCGCGCCGCCCCTCCGGCGCCCTTCTGCTACCCTCAACCCTCGCACCACGCATGCTCCAATTATAATCTGTTTAGGGATGTTCACTGTCGATTAAAATTAAATTTTCAGTTAGCAAATACTGACTTCACCAACATAACACAAAACAAAACTCGTGCTTCGAACGATTAGATTCGTCTCACGAACCAACCCTTGGACTGCTCAAAAAGGCATTGCAAGTATTTTGTTCCAGTTAGTAAATAAAAGTGGAAAGAGAATCTCTCGGATGGCAGGTTGGAGCTTTCATGTGTCTAGTGGAGAAACTGACAGGGTTAAGCACGATAGCCACCCGCGGCGGATAACTCGATAGCTCGACATGGGACAGGGCAGGGCGGCATTATCCCTCCGAGCGACGTGCGCGCGCAGAGGCGTCGCGCGGAGCGGAGGGCTTCAAACCGCCTCCGGAGGGCGTCCGGTCCGCGCGCGTTTGTTCTGTGTCGCGAGCCGCTCTACACTGCCCCTCCGACGGCTGAGGTACGCTGGTGCTCGGACTCGCGACCGCTCCACGGTCCGGTCACTGACCGATACCCCGCGGTCGCCATCGGACGATATATCTCCGTCTTGCGCTCGTAGCCTCTCACTGTCACCGACGACCCGACCGACACCCGTCAGTCTGGCTCCTATGTATGGAACGTAGACCATGACTGCCAGGTATCCCTCAGTCCTTTGGTAGCGTGATACCCAGCAATATTGGCCTGAACGACGCAATTTCGCCGGGCTACCACCGCTTTTGTGTCCGACTTTAATTTGTTCTTTATTGTTTTCGGTGTTATTGTTTTCCTGAATTGTGCCTGAATAAACTGCTTAAGTCATACGAAACCCTCGAATTGTGTGAGTTTTGTTTACGGTGAGGAGTGTTCAAGTCGTGGCGTGAGTTTTGTGTACCAATGTTTTTAGACATTTATCAGTTTATGTATAGGTAACCTGACCGTTAATATTATTCTATATAAGGGTTATTTTAACTCTTAATGTATGGATAACAGTCAATACTTTTCGATGTAAAATACGGTAATATTAAGCTCTTCTTAGTTAATTTTAATAATTTTCGTTGTTGCTTTCAATTAGGCCCAATTTTCTTATTTTAAGTAAGTTTGATCTTGTTGCATGTTTTTACCTCATCTGCTACGATGGACGTTATTGTGAGACTACGCACGGGTTGCTAGTTGCTACCTGTTTCAATTTCTTGGCAATAAGAGGAAGGGCAGCTCCTAACCCGATTTGCTCCGCCGTTTATCGCCGCCCTCAGACCCGACATTACTTTGAAGGTGTGGATTTTTCCGTCGCCCGCCCGTTGCTACGGACGGCCGGTCTATACGTACCTAGCTAGATTGTACTAGAATATACTCCTTTAAAGTTACGAGTAGTGACATTCTGTACAAAACTAAGTTCAGTAAATCACCAAAGTAGTAGTTTGGTTTCTGCAAAGTTTATTTTAAAATCTCTTCCTTACCATGTCTACCTCACTTCTCTTTTACAAATTACCTATTATTCGTTAAGCTGTAAAACGGTGTTAATAATTTCGCCACTCCCCTTTTATGTAAGCCCTAAAACCGTAAATGATTTTTTTTTAAATCGTTCAATTGTTTCGTAGTTACTTAAGATTTCCGAAAACCCGGTCAAGTGCTAGTTGGACTCCGGCACACATGGTTCCGCACCAAACATCTTCACAAATCAGCTGTAGATGTAGAAGATACTCCTCGATCCTACTAGATGTCGCTAGTTTCTTTGCGTTAAAAAAATCACTTTTCTTGCACGGGGACCCCCTTTAACTTTGATTTTTATTATTTATTTTTATAGCGCCAATAGAAATAAAAATTCGTGAAGATTACAATTGTCTACCTATTACGCTTTATGAAATACAGCCCGCTGACAGACAGACGGTCTGACAGACAGCGGAGGCTAAGATAGGGTCCCGTTGGTCACCCTTTGGGTGTAGGGAACCCTAAAAACCGGCCAAGTGCGAGTCTGACTAACACTCTGAGGGAGACGTACCACCACACCTATCCACACAACTATTCTTAGCATTAGGACAATGATACCTTTTCACATTACAAACAAAACACATCATCGGGAGCGACAAAAATATGCTTTTTTGTCATTCAGTTCGGACTCCTCGGCGCGAGTACGACTCACACTTGGCCGATTTTTATTATTTGCTGTTTTACTTCAGTATTAGTATCGACCCAAGTTTCACGCTTGTATACAGGGTGTAACATAAAGGTGTGGTGATACTTTAAGGTGGGCTTGTACCCATCAAACTGAACAACTTTCTCCATGGAACCCATATTCAAATCACAAAAAAAAATTTGGCTCTCCCATACTAACTCGATCAGCTGATCAGCCAACTTAGTATGGGAAGTTCAATTTTTTTTTTGCGATTTGAATATGGGTTCCATGGAGAAAGTTGTTCAGTTTGATGGGTACAAGCCCACCTTAAAGTATCACCACACCTTTATGTTGCACCCTGTATATGTAGGTACTTCCGTTTTTACGATAGAGCTGAATCGAAAAATTTTCTAAAGACCCATAAAATACAGGTTTTTTGTATGTAGACCCCCTTTATTTTTTCTCTTTTTGTAATTTTTAGTATTTGTTGTTATAGCGGCAACAGCAATACACAATCTTTGAAAATTCCAACTATCTACCTATTACGGTTCATGAAATAGAGCCCGCCGACGCGACGGACGGACAGACGGACAGACGGACAGACGGACAGGCGGACAGACGGACACACGGACAGACAGCGGCGGAGGCTGAGTACTAGGGTCCCGCCGCCGCGCCGGTCACGCGTTGTTTGCACGGACGGAACGCTAGAAAGGACGGACAGACGGACAGACGGACAGACGGACAGACGGACAGACAGCGGCGGAGGCTGAGTACTAGGGTCCCGCCGCCGCGCCGGTCACCCGTTGTTTGCACGGACGGAACGCTAGAAAGCGACGCGACGGACGGACAGACGGACAGACGGACGGACGGACAGACGGACAGACAGCGGCGGAGGCTGAGTACTAGGGTCCCGCCGCCGCGCCGGTCACCCGTTGTTTGCACGGACGGAACGCTAGAAAGGAATAATAATCTTATAATACGTGGCACGGATGTACATATAAAAGGGGAGTGACAAGATTGGATGCGTTATTCTAATTATTATTAATTTAACAAATAAATAAAGCATTGAGCTCACGAATGCTATTATGTAGGAACCACGGATAAGATAAATAAGGCTGGATTGGCAATAGTCACACTTTTGTTTAAAAACCAGCGTCGCCGCCTGTCTTCCACCCATCAACATCTCTACACAAGCAATAATAATACATATACACAAAACACACTTAGAACACAGGGTTGCAATTGTGTCTCACACCATTTCGAGAGTCTGTACGTTACACACAACCACAAGCAAATAAAAAGTATGAACGTGTGCTACGGTTAAGTATGATTGTCTAATCATACTTGTGGCGCGCCTGCCCGGCGCACATTTCTAATCCAACCTTATTTATCTCATCCGTGGTAGGAACCTACGCATTAAATATTTTCGCTCGCACGATACAGTAGCTCTACAATCTGCATACTCGCCTCGTCTCGTCGATGTGTTCTCTTTGCACAAAACCCGCTCTAACGACGCATCCGCTACCTTGAGTTATTTCTTTATAATAACTGCTCTCCTGTTATCAAGTATATGATTATAACAGCGAGCTTGCTACTCATTGTGCATGTTTTTTTGCATAACTTTGTTTTTTTTTATCAAGCGACTTCCAAAAAGAAGGAGGTTCTCAATTCACCTGTATGTTTTTTTTTATGTGTGTTACCTCGTAACTTTTGACTGGGTGAACCGATTTATATGATTCTTTTTTTATTTTAAAGCTAGTGCTTCCCGTGTGATTCCATTATCAAAATCGGTATAGTACTTTATTAGAAAATTAACAAAAACTAAAAATAATAATGCAAAAATATACTCAGTTTTTGCGATAGAAGTCGGTTTTTTAACGTGTTTAGCGTTTTCAATTATTTGTTGTTTTGTAACTTGTGCAGTATCGATCTTAAACTTAAACAATAAATTGTCAATCACTATAGACACAGATATAACAGCCGCCCATGAACACACAAAACATGCCTGTCGGTGCCTACGTATGACTTTGTTACTATTGCTTAAGTGACAGCGGGGCGGCGGTGCTCTGAGGCAGAGTTTTTTTTAACACGTTTTAGGGCGTCGTATGAGGGAAAAGGGCCTGGACCCGAGGTCGGGCCCAACGCATCTCGCTGGCTATCCAGAGCGGGGGAATGTAGCAAGCGTCACGGGCACGTTTGGGAAAGGGACGCTGCGGGGAGGGCTTTTACAGAGGTAATTTGAAATTTCCTGGACTGGTAGATACTATTTATTTTACTTGTAAATAAGGGATGATGCCAAGGGCTTACCAATTGTGGATAAAAAATAAAAGATAATAAACTTTTATTTTTTATACGAATACATTTTAATAAATGTATTAAGTAATAAGATTCTTCCATAAAAGCAAACTCATTTTCTTCGTACAAGGTGCTGAATGGCAAATAAATCATGGTAATGTAATTAAATCGACGCAAGCGCTGGCATGCCGAGTCTCACTCTCACGGGTTAGCGACGCGTGGGGCGGGCGGGCGGTGGGGCGGGCGGGGCGGGGCGCGGCGCGGTGGGACCTTAGGAACCTGTTCGCGACACATTAACGGCGTCTTGAACTCGGACCTCACATCAATTAACATCGACTGGTTCTCGCAATTATGTGCTCAAACTTAATTGGTGGAAGATTCGACGGTCACTAATGGTGCAGCTGATTCACGCAGACGTGACCTCTGCGCTGGCGCTCAGCAGACGCGTGTTCGTACTCGCATGTCCGATCGACCGACCGCCCGCGTTCACACGCTGCCTGAAACGTTTGCGAAATCCATCATAATTTAAGCGGAGTCATTCCGCGCTTCACGTCCGATTTCTTTAGCGCTAAATGACTGTGAGCAGTATGTCACGTGTGCGTGGGGAGTGGGGGGAGGTGATCACTGATCACGCACACGCGGCTAATGCCCGGCCCGGCCTAATGCGCCGGTGGGCCGACAAGAGGACAATTTCCGGCCCGCCCCACCTACCAACCATTACGCACTGGAAACAATTCCCAAACCATTATAATCATTAATGACGTCTAACGCTATTACCACCCGCTAACATTGAATCTCTCTTGTCACTATTATTTATTGTCTTCTATCCGATTCTGAAAGTACATGTACAGGCAGACAGCTGCCTGTCTGCTTATTACTCTTTCACGCAAACTGCTGAACCGATATTGATGGCATTAAACTAAAGAACAGATATAGAGAGAACAACAAAGGATACTTTTTATTCCGAAATAACTTTCGCGATCCGTTAGCGGCTTGAGCATCGTGCACCTACGACTGACGATCAGATTGGCTACAAAAATATTTAAATGGCAAACAAGAAGATTTAAATGGGCTCATTAAGCGCCTTTCAACTACAATATCTACTACATAGTAGGAATACAGTCACAGAACTAGAGTGTAGTCGTGGATATCCACGCGGGCGCGGCCGCGGGCGCGGGCGAAACGACCTTTGACTGTACTAGTAATCAATATTAGCGAATTTGTTGTTTGTCAAATCAAAAAATCAAAATAATTTATTTTAAATAGGTGTTTACACACACTTTTAAATAGTCATAAAAACTTATTGAATATTACAAAATAATGTCATGATTCAGATTACTGGTATTTGTTATGAGTTCATGGGGTATCAAAACATATAGTTTAATAAAATAATGTTTGCTTGTTTGTAATCTCTTCATTGTACAATTTACAAATGACACTTAAAAGTAGCGTACAAAGGCGGACGTATCCCTGGAGAAGATATTGTCCCCGACAGTCTGTTTTGTAAATCGAGAAAAGACTGACTTTAAGAAAATAACTTTGTGATTAATTCTTTCAGAACCGGTTGTATGTGTCACCGTTTTTACGATTGAGCAAAAACAAAAAACCTTAAAATAAACACGTTTCTTATATCTTTCGTCTTAGTTTTTTGCTTTTAGTAGATTTCCCACTATAACGCATATTCTGTGCAAATTTTAGCCGGCTACAGTTACAGTTCAAAATATACATCCATTTAAAAGTCGGACAGACAGACAGACAGACTGACGATGCGGAACCCTATATTCCATATGTGGTATATCTGTAAAAAATCTAAAAATGGTACCTCCGGACATAAAAAAAAAGAATTGAAATGTTTTTTCTCCAAAATGGGGCTAAGTTTATTATTTAAATTTACACAATCGAGGAATTTTACTAGCGGCTAAAAAATAGCACCAGTGGTATGTCTCGGAAAACCCTACAAAAAAATAGCACCAGTTGTATGTCTCTGAAAACCCTACAAAAAATAGCACCAGTGGTATGTCTCGGAAAACCCTACAAAAAAATAGCACCAGTTGTATGTCTCTGAAAACCCTACAAAAAATAGCACCAGTGGTATATCTCGGAAAACCCTAAAAATATAGCACCAGTGGTATGTCTCGGAAAACCCTACAAAAAATAGCACCAGTGGTACGTCTCGGAAAACCCTACAAAAAATAGCACCAGTGGTATGTCTCGGAAAACCCTACAATAGGTACCTTCCATGCAAATTGGATAATGTTTCAATTTCCAGAGTTTCCTCTACATACAAAAAAATCGGGTGGGGCTGTATCGGGGGCCGCGCCGGGGCATACTGCCATTGTTGGTTTAAAGTGAAACAATTTCAACTATAGCGAGGTTTGCTTGTTCCAAGAAATGAGGTTGTTATACAATTGGCCGGTGTTCTACTGGAAACAGATTTAAATCTATGTCGTTATATTCGTTGCATTTCAGTTTTCTAACCCCTTATGTGATTTAAGAGACGTTTCACGTCAAACTTTCCGGTTTACAATATTAGAGATGTAGAACCAATTAAAACAAACTTGATTTTAAAAAGCGAACCCTTCGAACCCTCCGTCATGTGATGCGTAAATGTCTAAAATCTCTCCGCCGACAGACGCAGGGCTAATGACAAATTAACTGTTAAAAACTCGCGGAGAGGCAGTACGGCCCGTAAAAAAGGCCCGAATAAAAAGCTACGAGGCGATAGGCTCTTCTTTTATCTTATGGCTCATTTCGCGAAGACGTTTGTTTTGAATGGCCGACCTCCGCTCCAAGCCCGAGCCGGCGCCTCGTCGTCGAGTCGCCAGACTGCGCCTCTCTAACTCCCACCGAGTGTAAGAGCCATTACGCACTGTCGACTGGTCGACGGCGACTCAGTCGCCGGCAACTGTGACTTTCTTTAGTTTAAATTAGTGTTTACGCACTCGGTCGCCGGTTGCGCAGGCGACTCGGCGACTCGCCGCGTAGTGGCGACGCACAGGCGACTACCTGCACGACTGTACTTGGAATACTGTCGCTCGGCTTGGTCTCCGGCCCTAGTTGCCTACGTTTCGGTCGCCGAGAGACTGAGTCGCCGGCGACCAGTCGACAGTGCGTAATGGCTCTAAACAAGCGACGACGCGTCTACAACTGTCGGACATAATCATCGCTTACAACTCGAACACCGTTTGATGTCTTCTTTCTATAACCGCTCGCCACAACTCCACTTAGTTAACATCCCGTCCCGTCCCGTCCGCGTGAATCGAAGCGAAATTATTGTGCGTTACATAACTGTCTTAATAAAACAAAACTTTAGACTGAATCAGACATAATTCATAACCACTACGTTGCATCGATAATTAACTAAACCCTTCATCGTGTTGGCAATATCATACATTGCTATTCAACGCTTCATTGGCAGCGAAACAATGGGTATCATCAAACCAAAGGCTGAATGAATTCGATTCGCACGCGAGCTCTGATTGCTCCCACGATAATTACAATAAATGACGTGTTCAGCAAATCATACACTACAAAATGAGGCATAAAATGTAAGAGTTGAGGCTTGGGAACGGGAGGGAACATAATTACCGGCGAGAATGTGGCCACTGGCCGAGTCCTGCGCAGCGCGGCGGCCGGACGCGGCCACTCGGCCAGCCTCCCTGAACTATGAATAAAGTTCTGCCCCAAGTGTCGTCATTGCCTCAACTCGATAATTACGAGCACCCGTACTTATATACTTTACTTTATTTTATGTCATACGTAAAAAGCTGCAGCGCAAGGCGATACAATCAGAAAAGTTATCTAATTGAAGTGAATTTAAATACCTACAGTCATTTAAAAAGTGCTTAGTGTAATAATTTTAAACAAAAAAAAACGACTTCAAACGCACTAGTCGCCACTACGATTTTTGAGGGTTCCTCTCCATTTCTCTGGGATGCCATCATCAGATCCTGGTTTTCTTATCATGGTACCACCCTTGGGATATCTCCTTTCCAACAAAAAAAATCATCAAATTCGGTTCAAAAACAACGAAGTCATCCGCGAACAAACATTAAAAAACATATATATATATATATATATATATATACGGTCGCATTGAGAAACCTCCTCCTTTTTTTGAAGTAGCTTAACAATATATATCACATTGATACGAGTACAATCAAAACAAATAAAACGTTTGCAAAAGGAAAATGCCCTTTATTTCATTGAAAGTTGTAAGTATTTCTATGAAACTTTACTTACTAACGGTTTCTGTTTGCAGAGCTATTTTAATTGCCAACAAATTGTGTTTCCAGTAGACGTGATAATTTCTTCGAAGTGTGGTTAAACAAAGAGTGGTGAAGGTGAAGCGCTACGTCCTCAGGGCATCTACTAAGCGGACGGGAATCGTTTCCCACAGCCACAGCCCGCTCGCGCTCTCGGCTCGTCACGGAATCAATATCGTCTTTTATCTTATGAAACGTGCTCCACATACACGCACACACTCTTGCACACACACCACACACGCCCTGCATCTAGGGCTGCTAACATACAAGAAATAAACAAATAAGATATAGCGATAATTAAATCCAAATTTCTTCCTTCCAGCCAAACCATGTTTGTTCGCCCAGGCCCACAGTCTCTAAAAAAGCTAGGGTTTTAATTAAAGTTTGTTTTAAGAACCCTGATGTTGATTTTCTGTTAATTTCTTCAGGACGTTTTGTATTTGATATGTATTTCCTTTTAACTAATTACTTAGTAACACAGTAAATTATCACTGATTAAAAATTGCATCTATAAAAAAATGTAAGTTGACCTGAAGATACCCGGGTTATTGTACTTTGAGATTAATTATCGTTTGAGTACATTTAAAACATTATTAATCACTTCTCATTCTTTGTTAGACGCCGTCAAAACGCGTCACACACTTAGAGTCAGCCAGGAACTCGCAGATGTGAACTATGAGCCATTCATTGACATTTTTTCAACGAAACTACAAAGCTTTACGCCAATTAAAATAGTTTAGATTTTTTGTGGCGCAACTGGCTGACGGATGCCGATACATATTTAGGGCAGCAGCGAAGATTAATACGGTTCAAGCGGACGGGCGCCATGTTAATGTTAGTGTAAATACACCAACTCAAATGTGTTTATTGTTCAACAACTGCTCTCCTTAAATTAGGCCATTTAACATAAACCAAGCTGCTTTAATTATTAAAGATGCAGAATCGCGCGCCTGCTCGTATTGTGTAACAAAGAAACAATGTAAAACACACACACTTGAAAATGTTACCATAAATTTGGAAAGGAACAACATAAATATTAGACACAGATTTAACCGCCTCCGTAGCTCAGAGGCAAAGTTCACTGGCTTTACACAGGAGGGTTCGATTCCCGGCGGGGTCAATTGTAAGACTCGGTCTGGTTGGTGGTAGGGCATTTTCTAAGCCCGCCTGGCTAGCTACCACCATCTTATCTAAGTCTTGCCGCCAAATATCAATGTTGAAATCATTGGTGTGTTCCGGCATGAAGATAAGATAGCCAGTTTCCCATTGCGTCGGGGAATCTTGGTAAGCCCGCTTCCATCTTCGGCAACATCGTCACTTACCACCAGGTGAGATGTTGTCAAGGATTTACCAATTGTTAATAAAAAAAATAAAAAAAGGAATGTATTTATTGTTGCAAAGCTCGTATAACAGTCGAGTACGTATAGTTGGATACTGTGTTACAATCAAGCGAGCGCGATCCATGTAGGTTCAAGTGCACGAACAGACCGCGGCATACTCATCGATATATACGAGTATGTATAGGTCGATGGCCATACTCGTAACTAATACATCACTCGAACAGAAACACATCAGTCAGTGTGGATACGCTATGGGAAAGCGAATAGCGATCTGCGGAGATGCGGAGATGCGGAGACGCGGCCTGCTTGGTCCTCGCACTTGCCTTACATGACCCGACCGGTATTCCACTAGCTACAAACTCGTCAGTTCACAGAACTGTGAGATTGAGTCCGCGGTACGAGTGTGTACCGCTTTAGGAGTTAGCGCACCTATCTTGTAGCGACTATACCCTTACATCTACGAACCGTTCAAAGGTACCGTTTTTCTACTTATTTTTTCTCGCGTGGACAACGTTTCTATGACTTTTCGAGGGTGCGCCATGCGCAAGCCGCAAGCGGCTTGCGAGCGTGGAAAAATTTAGCCTATATGTTAATCCAGGTCCTAATCTGTCTACTTACCAAATTTCAGCCAGATCCGTTCAATAGTTTTTGAGTGAACGAGTAACAAACATACATCTATACATTCTTAAAAACCTTCGCGTTTATTAATAGCTTTTTCCCGCAGCTTCGCCCGCGTGGACAGCATTTTTATGTCTTTAAGGGTGATTAGTAAACTATGTCGTTTCTCACCTACACACAAAAAAAAATGCAAAAAATCACAACAATCGAGTATTTTTTTAGTTCCCTCAGGAACTGCATCAGATTTTGCTATTTTCCCGGGATAAAAAGTAGCCTATTTCCTTCTCCGTGGCACAGGCTACCTGCATGCCAAATTTCGTAAAGATTGGTCAAGGCGTTGAAGCGTGGAAAGGTAACAAACAAACACATTTTCACATTTATAATATTAGTAAGGATTAGTGGATTCCCGCGACTTCGTTCCCGCTTTAATAAAAAAACCCGACCAAGTGCGACTCGGACTCGCGCACAAAGGATTCCGTACCATAATCTAAAAAAATCACGTTTTTTGTATGGGAGCCCCACTTAAATATTAATTTTATTTAAATTTAATTATTTATTTTTAAAGTGAAAATATATTATAATATTCTGTGAATATTTCAAGCGTCCACCTGTTACCTTATCAATATCGATCAAAAACGAGTAAAAAAATCACGTTTGTTGTATGGGAGCCCCTTAAACATTTATTTTATACTGTTTTTTAGTATTTGCTGTTATAGTGGCAACAGAAATACATCATCTGTGAAAATTTCAATGATCTAGCTGTCACGGTTCACGAAATACAGCCTGGTACCAGACGGACGGACAGCCAGACAAACGGACGGCGGAGTCTCAGTAACAGGGTCCCGTTTTTACCCTTTGGGTACGGAACCCTAAAAATCTGGATCTCGATAGCAGCGATACCTTCCATAGCTAAGAACGATCCAGGTGACCCCATAAGTACAAATACAAAAATTTTGATAAAGCTGTGTCGGGGCACACGGCCGTTGGTTTAACGTGAAACGTCTAGGTATGTCAGCGAGTTAAAGATTGAAATAACTGAAATAACGATATGTCTACGATGAACGGTTACAGATATATAAGTGTCTAAATATTTTGTACAGCACAATGATACATAATAATATACATAATAATACATAAAATATTTCATGTCTAATAATCAGTCAACTTAGATAGAGAAAGATAGTGTTATTTCAATTTCTTTTTAAAAGAGTCTAGACTCTCACAGTCACGAATTTTGTGAGGAAGAGAATTCCACAACCTGACGACATGAGCAGAGAAGGAGTAGGAGTAGAAGTCAGTACATTAAGGAGAGATTTTGTTTTTATAATATTATTATTTTTGGTTTTTGTTAAATTTCTAGCTTTCAAATAAAAATAGATTCATAAAAATCGGTTCACCCAGTTAAATGTTCTGAGGTCACACACATAAAATAAAACATACAGTCGAATCCTCCTTTTTGGAAGTCGGTTGAAAATGAAACTTTTTGAACTCAGATCAAAACAGTCATTTAATTATGGGAAGTAATTTCTTTGGCAGTATTTTAATTAGTTGGTTGGTAATTTAAGTAGTCGGGCGGTAACACGTGGGCAGTAATATTAAAGAGTAATATGGCAGTTATTGGTTGGAGCGCTCTAGTCGGGGGTTAAGGAAGAGACAAGGTGGGGGTTTTGGGCTGCTGGTTGGGTAAGGTTATATTTGTCAGTTAGCGAAGAGCGAATCGGCGAGCTATTAGGTTTGACATAACAGACAACGTGAGAGCGGAGCGAGCGAAACGAGCGTGGCGTGGTAGCGGCCAGCGAAGCGCAGAAACCATCTTCGCTCGTTGCCCTGGGTACTACCCATGTGAAATGTGTAACTGCTCAGTTGTTAATTTTACTGACCATTTGAGAATATTTTACCACCCATTTCTAATTATTCTTCTACCCACATTTACCGCCTAACCAATTATTGAATCACCCCATGCGTATTTTCAAACTGCCCAGAATGCAATATTTTACATGCCAATTGAATATTTTAGTACCCATTTAAATCACTACCTTTCATTACCTATTTATTAAAATGAACCGAGTTGAAAGGTCGTCAGAAAGAATTTGGTGACATAGATGAATTTTGAAGGATTTCACTAGATATTATCACCTCGATGTGACACGTCGATCCAGAAATACAAAACAAAGTTTTTCGACTGGGGATTAAAATTCCCCAATGTTTGTCGAAACATACTTAAGCCTGTCAGGAGGCGCTTAAATCAATTTATTATACAGGTACTCAGAGACACTTCGCAACGAGTATGTTTACTCCACATGTATGTATGTAAATCTTGCGTTCGTTGCTTCCTCAAAAAGCCGTATGGAAAACTCTAAGCCTCTTTTATATTCTTTCTCCTTATCCTTGTGGGATAATTCAGACCCGTAGGACAGGTTTTTACATAATTTTACGACGGCCCTTTCTATTTGACGTTGCGTTTTGCACAGTTACAATTTCCGGCCGAATTGTAGGTCACACGTTAACAGAATTGGAAATTAAATTAGCAAACATTCAATGAATCACGCTCGCGTTGTACAATTTCGACGATCGTAAATAAAATTTCGTGCAAGGGGCAATGAGTTTAAAAAACAAACATTTTACTGGACACAAAGGGTAACGAACGAGTAGATCGTATTTGACGTGGAACACAGTATGGGGGGTAATTGTTTGACATGCAAAGTACTGAGATCAACCAGCGCCGCGCTGGCTCTCACAGGAGGGGAACGAAGCTGTCGTTTGATACCCAACATCTCTGATTGACAAACATAGCTGTAGGTACTGTAAATGACGTCTATAATATATCAGCTAATATACGTCCCCACCGAGGGGCTCGAGCCTACCCTGAATTAGGGCGATCGAGCCTTAGTCGATCACGCGGGCCCAGTGCGGGTTGGTCGACTTCACACACAACCATCGAGTTTCCTCGTAAGCGTGTGCAGGTTTCCTCGCGATGTTTTCCTTCACCGTAAGAGCGTCGGATAAACGTGCATATGAAATCGAATTTCGAAAACACATTGGTAGGTGGCAGGATTCAAACCACGACCTCCCGGACGATGCTCAACAATGACATCTATAGAGATAAATATTGCTATTTGGTACAAGATTTATGTCTAGATTCTTTTATTGGCATCTAAAGCGATGTCTCATAGTAGTCTGCAAGGTATTGTGTACTCACTCTCCAATTCGAAAGCCGCTAAAGATCTTTACCAACCTTTTTTGTTCTCTTTCATACCATACTCGTACTCGTAATGGTATGACGTACATAACACAGGAGCTTTGTGATCGTTACTTTCACTGCGTTTTATTTTTATTGCAATTTTATCGATTTCTACTTCTATTTATCCGACTGGCCCAGAAGAATTTTAATGTTTTTTGTTTTTTTTTTTTTGTTTTTTGTTTGTATATTTTGTTTTTTCGGCTTAACTTACAATCCAAACGGCCTAAACATAGGATACATTTTAAGGCTTAAAATGCAGTCAAGTTTTTTTTTTATTAAATTTGTTATCTTTAAATCTGCATCTGCAAAAAGAGATTTTAAACAGAAATTGAATCAAATATAGGTACAATCATGGACATAGTGAAGTATTTCCCATCAGCCGCGTAATTCAGTGCGTCGTGCGCTCCCCGACTCCCCGACCCCCCGACCCGACCCTCGTCCGCCACATAATCATATCGACTAGATGTCCTCTCTCTTCCATCCAAACTCCAGTTATTTGCACTACCACCTTTGCATTTCTCTTCATTTGACATCATTGTATATAATTTTCGAAAAACCTAAAAGCTTTTTGGTACAAGCTTTTATTTGAAAAGAGTTTTATGCTCAAAAAGCCAAATGCTCAAATATAAAAAATACACGGTTCTCAATTCAAAAAAAGTGAGCACACTAGTGTATTTCCTACGATTCTATTGAAAAATAAAACACGATTCTCAGAATCGCTAATCATAAATGGCAGGGGCGGGGAACATATCTCGTAGAACAGATGGCCGTTGGGGCAGTAAAGTTCTAAAGTGGCGACCGCGCATTAGAAGATGTAGCGTAGGCAGCCCTCCCACTCTGTGGCCCGAAGACCTGGTGAAGGTCGCGGTAAACTGCTGGATGCGGGCATCGCGGGTTTTGAAAACCTTGGAGGCGGTCTTTGTCCAGCAGTGGACGTCTTTCGGCTGATACGATGATGATATTATTAATTTACTAGCTGTGCCTGCGACTTCGTCCGCGTGGAGGTTTTAAATTTTCCTACGGGAACTCGTAAATTTTCCGGGATAAAAAGTACCTATACATGTATTAACCCGGGCTATAAGGAACCACCATACAGTTCATCAAAATCGGCCTGCTAATTTTTGCGTGACTAACAAAAATTCCAAAAGTTGTTGTTTTGGCCTCTATCGTTAGTAATGTCCACCACAGTTATTATTTTCCAAAAACATTTCATGTTACACGGCATATGTATAGATTATGGTTCTCACCAAGTATATTACGGGTCTCGTACAAAATCAGTGACAGAAACTGTCCGCCTTATGTTGACATTTAAAATTACAGTTGGTAAAAAAAATATGAAATTTTTAGAACAAGTTCAATCAAAATAGCGTCGCGCGCAAGAAAATCATAAAAAATAGCAAGGCGTTGGAAATTAAAATCCTTAAAATAAGTTTCTCAACAGCAACAATAAGTGCGGGGATACAATGCCCATTGTGTTTATACTTTTTACATTTTATCAAAACCGTTTTGTCTTACTAACACATTGTAGGTAATCGCACAAATCTCAGATTATCAACAAAAAAATCAAAGGCATTTAATGCGGCATCTCATAAAGGACCCTCATCGATCTATAGAAAAACAGCTGTTATTCACACTTCGTACACTGAATATCTCCAAAACACAATGAAAAATTTAACCGCATCACGTCACGTTGAACATGGGTGGAGATCGAGCTTTTACGTTCGGTTACGTCAAGTCTATTGCACTATGGTCCCTTGCATATGGTCCGCATTTTTTGTCAGCTCGTCTAATAACTCGGCGAGCTTTCGATGGCACCTCAGGCCGGGCGCAAAAAACAAACGACAAAAGCTTTAGCTCCATCACGCAGGCAAGGGTCGGTCGGACGCAAGAGTGTAGTCTCACTCTCTCTGTCAGTCAGTCAGTGAATCGCGCGCAGTGCGTACGCACCGGAGCAGGTTGCTGTGTCAGAACACCGCGTATATCCTCTGTGCTAACAATGCAATGATTAGCCCAACCGTTAAACAAATATCTTAAATTTTACAGATAAAAAATAATTGTGTGCAGTTAAAATGGTTAACATAAAGTTTATTTGAACTGTCAAGTGTATTTAAAACTATATAAAAGCGATGTCAACGAACAAAACTACGATGTAAGTGATAAAGGAGACGTTAAGGTGAGATGCTGGGTGTGATCGATCTATAGTGAAGTGGACTTAGCACGTATACAAGATGACGATGAAATCG
Organism: Coleophora flavipennella; assembly: GCA_947284805.1. Taxonomy (NCBI): domain Eukaryota; kingdom Metazoa; phylum Arthropoda; class Insecta; order Lepidoptera; family Coleophoridae; genus Coleophora; species Coleophora flavipennella. The sequence continues at coordinate 18,565,162 of OX369264.1, read as the reverse complement.
CTGAAGTACAGCGAGCGGGACGACATGATGGACGGCTTCAGCCCGGTGCCACCGCCGCTACCGCGCCGACAGCCCGTCAGGAACATCTATGCCGAGCCATTCGTGGATCCTAGGTAAGTTATTATGACAACTCTTTCTGCAACCACACATGTAAGTCTAACCACCTCCGTGGCGTAATGGTTAGCCCATTCGCTTCACACCAGGAGGTCGCGGGTTCAATTCCCGGTGGGGTCAACTTGTAAGACTCGGTTTGGTTGGTGGTAGGGCATTTTCTAAGCCCGCCTGGCTGGCTACCACCATATCTTATCTAAGTCTTGCCGCCAAACATCAGTGTAAACAACACTGATGTATTCCGGCTTGAAGATAAGATAGCCAGTTCTCCATTGCGTTGGGGAATCTTGGTAAGCCCGCTTCCATCTTCGGCATCATCGTCACTTACCATCAGGCACAGATTACTAATTAGTTACTACATCAGGTGAGATGATGCCAAGAGCTTACCAATTGTGAATAAAAAAAAAACACGCAAAAATTATCCCTATGATAAAATAAATAAATAGCAAGGACTTGTTTCGTTTTATCACGGTCTGCATTTATTTTTTCAAACACTAAGCTTTTTAAGTACTTTGTAATTAAATATGTGTATAATTATACCAAACCTTAGGTAAGCGGTACATCAGACAACATTTTTTGAAGAAGTCACACTAATATAGACTTCATACTTTTATCACAGTTGTGTAAATGAGCGCTAGTTATCACACCACGGTAATGGATGAGCTTCAATATGTAAGAGCATCTTAGGTCAGTTCAAAGGTTATCGTAAATCCAATAAAATTTCTTTATGTTTGAGAAATTTATACGGTATATCGAATACATGAACTCAAACACCGAAAGAAAGACTAAATAAGAGAAAGACTAAAAATAGATGCGACGGAGTTCATGCAAATAACAAACGCTATCAAATTATCTACAAAATATTAAATAGAAGTTATTGAGGAGCGGCAAGATGAAACACAATGGTAAAGCTGTCTGCGCACATAAATAACGAAGCTTTTGATAAAGCCGACAACAAGCAAAGGAACAAACGTAAATGATCATTTGGAACCATATCAAAAGCTGCGACACTATAGTAAAAGCTTTCAAGATTTTAAAACGTTAGGCTGTTCAGAGCACTGTTAATACATAGATTTTTCGATGTCTAGATTTTAAAACTCGCCAAGGATTTATTGATTTCTAACACAGGTATAGAAAATTTAATTTTTTACCTCTGGAACTAAGACGAAACATAAATAATACTACGTTTTTGTTTCACTTAGCTAAATCCTCCATCGAATGTTCTAAACTGCTATCTAAGATCGCCTAAACACCAACCAACTACATTTTAGACAGTGTTTACTTCTGCAAGTGCCATTTCCTAGAACCTACTAACTACAGGAAAACTTTTTTTCAGTATCACGAATACTCAAAACCTTTGCTCTAAACATTTAACAGGGTTCTATTGTTAATGATTTCGACCTCTTTTGCTCCAGCGCTGCATCACAAATTCTTTAATAATTTATTGATCCTCCTTGTAAAGATGTATTTTTACGTATATCTAATTAAGTGGATGTTCTGTTTTCATTTTTGTTTACTTTTTCATATACATTCAAACCATATTTTTACCCGACTGCGCCAGAAGGAGGGTTATGTTTTTCGAGAGTATGTATGTATGTATGTATGTTTGTATGTATAATTGTTTGGCACGCTCTGCAGCCTGAACGGCTGGATGAATTTTAGCTTGAGACGTGTCGTTAGATTCGTATTTACTGTGAGAGTGACACTGGGTATATCAAAATAAAAAAAACAAAATGGCGGATTTTTGGCGCCAAATTCAAATGTTTGACACGCTCTGAAGCCTGAACGCCTCGATGAGTTATAGCTTGAGGGTTGTCGTTTGATACGTTTTTACTGTGAGAATGACACTGGGTATATCAAAATTAAAAAAAACAAAATGGCGGATTTTTAGCGCCAAATTCAAATGAACTCGTTCAATAATAAAACTAAAAAAATGAATAAAATAAAAAACAGTAATTTAAAAATCTGAAAAACCCGCCTGCGTTTCGGTGTAATTTGGAAATGAAAAACCCTAAAACTAGAAAATCGTCATACCCGATTGCACTTAACTTAAGAAAAACCTGTAGGCTTGGACTAGGAAATGGAGGCTTAGTGAATTGAGAGCACATACCTATATTAAATTGCAGATTACTCCAATATACTGACTAGACGGCTGACTTTCTAGAATGGGTCCCGACTGCTACAGTTTTTCTTAAGTTAAGTGCAATCGGGTATGACGACTTTCGTGTTTTAGGGTTTTTCATTTCCAAATTACACCGAAACGCAGGCGGGTTTTTTAGTTTTTTAAATTACTGTTTTTTTTACTTTTTCTTTTGTTTGCTCTTGCTCCTAGCTACCTATCGGCAGAGAAATAGCACTGTATTTATTTACAATACAAGTTTCTGATACTGTCTTTAATATTTAGATATAAGTTTTTCTTAAATAAATAAATAAAGTTATAAATATAACTATTACTTACATTTCATGTTACAAAATTTATGTACAGGGTGACTAGCACATAACTGCAAATTCTACCCTTGAAACTGAACAACTTTTGTTCTAAAACTTTGAGGAAATCGATTAGCTGATAAGGTATCAGTGATAGATAACCCAAGTTTGTTTGAAAATTCTATTTTTTTTCTTTTTAATTTCAATAATGTTGTTTCAGAGGTAAAATCTCTAGTTAAAAGTTGTGCCATATGTGTACCAGTCACCCATAATTTGAAAAAATGCGATGTACAACAAAATAAATAACCAATTCACTCAGCAGTTTACTGAAATCGCAGTGCTCGTAGACGTGAAACAGAAAGAGCTAAGAGACTCACTTAAACAATATTAGTGGAAATGTATTTGCGAACAAACAATAACCAACCGGAACAGTAATAAAAAGGATCCACAAGAAATAAGGAAAATGTTCAATTCAATTGACTAGTTGAATCAGGCGGTAGTTGTTTACTTTCCCAACCCCAGCTCTGCAGACCCCTCATCTGTGTAGCTCTGCAAAGTAATAATAAAGAGCCTGAAGCCAGAAAACATCTATTTCATTATATCGTACGGCTACATAAACATGAATTGGGACTTGGAGGTACCTATAGCAGCCCCACAAACCTCCGAAGACCACAGAACATTATTAAAGTAAGGCAAGCAGACACGAAACTAATTCAGCGCCTCTTATTTGGGTTTTCCTTTGGGGGTTCGGGTTCGGATCGGACTTCCCACAATAAGATACTTGCGGGTTACATAGTTACATAGTTGTGACTACGAGTTTATCTGGTTGCGGCTCAAGTACAGACACTAGACTGGCTGACCGGATGTGTGGTTCTATATGCATCGCGCATCGCGCATCGCCGTAAATCATATTTTTATACTAAGCACAGGGCGGCCGGGCGCAGTTAGTGCCATCTGCGACACCCCAATCGCTGTTCGGCTTAATTTTATCAGATTTAAGGGCGAATCCCAACTATCGATAAGTGTTTTAATATTGAAACGTCTGTGCAAAGTGCTAATGTCTGTTGTTTCGGTATGTTGTGAAATGTCAATATTACAAATTATAATGAGATCCCTCTTGCTCTAATGGAGTAGGGTACCAGTCAAAACATAAACCAATAAAACTAAACACATATAAAAATTTACATAATGACTCTCAACAAGGTTGTAAAAGAACAAAGTTTGTAAAAGTCAATCCAATTTATTGACGCAAGTGTATAATGACAGCAATTTGACAATGACATGGTCGTGGTGCAGCGATGATCGATAACGGAAACACTATTTGACGCTGAGCAAGTGGTGAGTAAAGAAAGTAGTTCCTTCAATGTGTTATACTCGTATATAATAAGGCCCGAAACTGGAACGTGACTCATTTATACAGGGCTTACTATATACTAAAAATCATAAAAAACTAAGAAATAAAACGATGGAGTTAAAGGAACAAACGAGACTTACTTAACTATCGTAAACACTAACTAAAATTTTATTTCATAATATGAGCGCAAGTTAAGTATTTAACTAATTAATTTCCTTTACTTTATAATAATAATTGAAATTTTTATTTTTTTATAATGATAATTGATAACACTTCTTGAAGGGCAATTTTTATGACATTCTCTATATACATATTTTAAGGTTCCGTACCAGGTGACGGGAACCTAGTAGTAATCCTACGCTGTCCGTCCGTCCATCCGTCCGTTCGTCTGTCAGACCTTTAAACTGTATCTTTGGAACCGTGATAGGTAGTTGGCAGAAATTTTCATAAAATATGTGTTTTCATGGGGATTTATGAGCAAATAATAAAAATTAAAAATAGTAAAAAAGTAAGGGTGGTCCCAATACAAGAAACGTATTTTTCATTAAATATAGTTTGTTCTTGCTCTATCGTAAAAACGGTTATACAAACAAGCGTGACACTTTGAGCGATTACAGAACTAATCTCGCAGTATAACGCAAACAATAAAAACCGACCAAGTGTGAGTTGAACTCGCGCTAAGGAGTCCGACCTGAATGAAAAAAAAATCATTTTTTAGTCGCTCGCGTTGATGTCTTTTGTTCGTAAGGAATAGTTATAATTATTGTACATGTGTGGAGTAGTGATACGGTGGTGCGGAACCCTCGGTGCGCGAGTACGGCTCGCACTTGGCCAGTTTTTATGTATGACAGTTAATTGTAGCAACGACATCGATAATACATAGGTAGAAAGATAGCATCGAACCCGCGACCCCTCGCCCTCGCTCGGCACACGAAGCTTGACCGCTCTGCGCTTCGCTGGGCAATCATTTTATTACACGAAGGTGCGTTCAGATATCTGGTGTGTGACGACGTTCGAAGCTATGTTTTGTGTCTTCAACTCTTTACTCGTAGGATGACAACACATAATTACCTAAACTGTAATTTTGTTTGAACAAGTCCATTGTTAGAGCAGCAATATTTAACTTTATGTTACCGATGTTAGTAGCGTTTATAAACAGAACTTTGTATTAATCCGCATGTACTGTATTAACGAAGAGGAGTAAAACACAGTGTCCAATTTGTAAAAATTAAAGGTATGTTTAACAACAGGATTTGGAACCAATTTATATTCGTAGCCAAAAAAAAATTAAAAAATAATGTAGAGGTGAAGCCGACATATTCACCTACTTTGCTGGTAGACAAGTTGTTTTACTGGTTATTATTTATTAGAGATAAATACATTCTTTGAGCATTACGGTACATGAAAGCTACATTCTTCTTATGAAGATGTTCCTTATTGTAATCATTCATGTAGCGTCGCGTTGCATTGTACTTTTTCTGGCACGAGCTTTCAAACCGCATGACTCATCGGAAAGGGTTTATATTGTTTAAACTGTTTTTAACACTTGCGCAGGCGCAGCGCCTTTATAAAACCTAGAGAGGTATGTTTGTACAGTTTCACAACATCCGACTAATTATATGACTGAACGAAATGAAATTTTGAAGATTCGGTACAGTTGAGTTGAATGAGAAATGTATACAACTAACTGGGTAATTTAATTTGCAACCAAATCTCATGAACTTTTCGATCTCATACGTTTAAGTACAACATAAACAGTGCAGTAATTAGCGTGGCGGCACACCAGACGCGGTAAATGCGGCAAATGTTTGCAAAGACACGATCAGCAACGCTCGGGAGCGCCTCCGAACTGACAGCTAATATTTGTACATATGCGCAGCCGGAAAGTTCATCCGAGCAAGAAATGATTTCCATACGGCCCGGACAACGCAAACACAGCTCGGTGCTCACCCATCAAACTCCAACACAAACCTACAACTTAGGTAATAGCATTTAGACGATCGCTCGCAACGCAAGCCGCTCCCCCCTCCCCGCACGGATTCGCTTTGTTACAGAATTCAATTCAACCAACTCCTCTGTCTCTATAACCAAATTGAATAGCCATAATTAATTGTTCATGTCATTCTGTTAATTACTTTATGTATCCAAATATACGGCTGGATAAAGATAACTCTCCCGAGTTCAACGGACCATGAATTTCAAACAGAAACCATTTTCCAGGAGATCATTGTAAATCCACATAGAGTCTAGCGTTCAAAGGTAAATTGCACGTGGGTTCATTATCTGCTCAGAGCTTTGAGCCCGCAGTCAAGTGGCTCTGCCAGTAACCTCGGGGCGGGAGCACCGACACTTGTATTTATTTAGCTGCTGACACTCTCTGGTAATATTTAGTTGGAGACGAGTACAGCACTAGTTTTCCTGGGTGCAAAATATTGGCAGTAGAATAACGCTCTCCGCGTATTACTGTATCACTGAGATTGCTTGGAGCGATGTGCTTCCCGCTTCCCGGTGATGCGCTGCTTTTACACCCGAGGCTATGATTTTTAGAGCACTCCCTCCCTCGATATATTTCATAAATATTGTAGCAGTATTTTGATAGCATCTTCAAAACCGTCTTTACCTACGAGTAGTATATCCAATGCATTATTGAACTACACGTGAAAGGATTAAAGTAAGTTGGAAATGTTATTTCTATAAATAATCACGCTCTGATAAATATTTTAGCTTTTATTATAGTTCTTCCATGACACGAGTTATCGGTTAGAGATGCAACAAAAGGTGATTTGGCCGAATACCGAATACTCGGCGGCGCTCTCAGCCGAATACCAAATATATTCGGCTGGAGATCCAGTGCATTTTACGCGACACGTCTTGGTGCAGTTCACGCGGGGGTGACAGGGCGGGCAGTATTTGGCTCATTAGCCGGCAAGTCGTGTCACATCGTGCTGTGTTTTATTTTATCGCAGATAAAAAATAAGTCATACTGTCTAAAATAGATTTAGTTACAAATAAAAGTCTCCTTTTTGGAAAATTTTCAGTGAAGATTCCAAGTTAGCTGTGTGTTTGTTTGCTATGTAGTCTTGATCTCGTGTGGCGGAGAAGTAAAAAAAGCAAGCTAATAAATCTAATATTTTACTAACATTTTATTATTGATGATATGTTTAAAGATAACGGAAAGTCGAAATATTTTGTGACGATTTTAAATATGCTTTTATACAGGTGTAAAAAAATGGCATAGAGACCCGGTAACTGGAGGTTCTACTCATCATACTGAACAATTTTCCCAAAGAAACCCATAGACAATTCTCCAAAAAGAAATTGGATCCTTCATACTAAAATGCACAACTTTGGTCGATCAAATGATCGATTTGTATGAAGAACTAAGAAATGCGATTTCAGCAGTCATAGCAGAGATATGTTATATGTATAAGTATAAGGGGAGGTAGATGGTTACATGCATCTTAAAAGTAAAGCAAAACAATTGTCATATCTTATACATTATAGGTTGTATGATTCCGTTGCACCGAATGCTACTAAGAAAATAGCATTCGGTCTAACGGAAGCAAACAACCTTTAATGTTGTGTATGTGAATGGGTTCAATTTTCAAATGTTGTTTGTTAGAGCATACATAACCCATCTATGCTAACAAATCTCTGAGTAATAGAACAAAACCTGTATATGATAAATAAATAGGTATGTTTTTAATTCAATTGCGTTTTTATTTCCCTTTTTCAGATATTCGGCCGAATAGTAGGTTGTATTGGACCGAATACTGAAAAAAGTGTCCGAATAGGCCGGATATCGAATAATTACCGAATATTCGTCAAGTATTATCGGGGTCAGGCATTATTGATAGCCCAAAAATTAATATTTCCAAATTAAAAACTCGGCTAAATTCATGTCGAATCACGCATAGTGTAGGGTTCCGGCCATTACTTTGAAACTGTTTGGCTCAGGACACCCTGAATCGTTTTCCTAGGTGTAATGTTTAGCAACGCCAGGGACACGTTTTTATTTTAACGATTTTGACGAGTGTCTGGAGCACGGCACATATTATCTCATAAAAATATATTGTTAGAAAGCACTAAGTAGTTTATTTAAATAGAGAAATTCAATGACCATGAGCTCACAATTTTTTTTTGTATTTCGTACCTCATTTACTTGTAAATTAAATCTCCCAAAAAATTTGTTTGACCGTTTGTAAATCCGGACAAGTGCGAGTCGGACTCGCCCACCGAGGGATCCGTACACATTTGTAGGCACAATATTATTAAATCATAGCAATGCAAATTGTTAGGTACCACATACACCACAATTATTATGTACCTACTTACCACTTATACATATAAAAAAGTGAAAATATTTGTTTTTATTCTTCATTATAAATGTAAAACTATAGATCATAAAAATAATGTACCTCCCATACAAATCCAGGTTGTTTGTTACTTTTGCTCAAAATGGCTCTAACGATTTTAATGAAACTTTGTAAATAACTAGTACTTAAGGCGGTAATATTACAGATTTTCGTTATTTTTGACGTCAATTACTCCTACACGATAGAAAACCTAAGGTTGAAAAAAAACCCTTATTGTTGATGATGTTCCCTAAAGTCAAAAGCTATTAGAAACACGATTGAGCAGTTTTGGCTTGATAGAAAAAAATCCCAAAGATAGGTCAACACCGTCACTTTCAACTCCAGTTATGACTAATATTTTGAAGTTCCTATAAATTTTAAAAAATATACAAAAATATTTGTTATGTTTATACAAAGTGAGTAATGTTATTATTTTTTATACTTTCATTGAGGTTTTTGATTGAAAAGAAAAACCATTGAAAAAGTGAAAAGGTGTGGTTATTTTCATTACTCTTTGCACGTAAAGAAAAAGAACAAAGACAACTGTTCCGTCAATACCTCGCCTTAATAAGGCCTACTGGACTACTGCACTAGGTAGTTAATTATTTCAGGAATTATCCGAGTACTATATATTTATTTTTTAATTTTTCATCAAGTCCGATGTACTAACCTAACTTTAAAGTAAGAGATTTGTGTACGGCCGACTATCACAGATAGTAAAAGCTTCACGAGAAAGTATGCAAAGCGTGGCTGTACAATTTACAACTTTGGATTGGAGCTTCTGAGGAGCTCGCCCTGGCGACTCTGGCGACTCTGGCGACTCTGGCGAGCGACGAAGGAGTAGAGAAGGTATTGTGATATTTAAAAAATCTATGTTGAGATTTTGATGGGGATCGATTTTCTTTCACTTATAGTCTAAAAATATAACAATAACATTGAGTATGTGTGTGTGTGTGTGTGCGTCCGTCTGGTGCTATAGTTCCTTAACTACTGGACGGATTTGGGTTACAATTCGGGATAGGGCAATATTATTTTTATATCTCTAGCCGTTTTTTTTTAAATTTCCTCTATTTTGATTTTTACAGTTGCCACCATACTAAAAATCACTTATTATTTTGTGACTCAAAAATGGTTTTAACGATTTTGATGAAATTCGGTACGTTACTATACCTTTACATGGCGCAAAGCACGCAGAGGTTCGTTATTCCTAGATAAATCGGAATAAGGTAATCCAGGTTGTTTGTTACTTTTTCCCAAAAACACTTGTAACGATTCCAATAAAAACTACGACTTGATAAAGTCTACGAGTTTATAAGGCCTACTGCACTAGGTTGAATTATTCCAGGATAAATCGCGTAAGGTGCCTCCCCTACAAACCCAAATTATTTGTACATTCATCAAGTGTTATATACTGTAAGTATGCCCGACTACGATAGACGGTAGGCTTCGCGAGAAGGTATGCACAGCAAGTGTGGGTGTATGTTTTTTTCATTCTGCGTTTAAATTATTTATCTAAATATTACCGTAAATCTTAGGTATAGATGAGGAGGTGCAATCAAACACATCTTTTACTCGTAATAAACTATTTTATCACCAAAATAATTTTCGTTTTCTCATATATAGTATAACGTATTTTATTCAAAATTTAAAGTCCCAAAGTCATAAAGAAAAGTGTGATACTTTGTTTGGAGCTCAATATTTTGTAAATGCTGCTTTAATTTAAAAAGGGTTCAAGGAATATTTTTTTTGAGACCTTATCGTTATATTTTAATAGGTACACTCAAAAAAAGTAATCCCCCTTAAATGTACCCTTAAGGATACCATTATTGTCATATTGACCTAATTTTCCATTTTGGGGCATATTTTTTACGTCTTTGTTCTAAATTTCATTACTGTAGGTATAATAGTGGCAGAAGAAAATACTGTAACATACGGACAGACAGACGGACGGACGGATGGACATGAAGAAACTATAATATATAAGTGTTGCGTTTTGTGCCATTTTAGCTCCGAACCCTAAAAAGGACAGCATAGTAGGAATCTATTGAAAACAATAGACGATCCCTAGGCTCCACCTCCAAAATTCATCATTAGATCAACTTCAAAATACCAAAAGGATCTATCGTTATCGAGAATACGACTTTTTACCAAATATCAGCCCTATCAGACCGGTGGAAGTCGCTCAGATTTAACCGGAACAATTATACAGGGTCTTCGGCAGATGGTTGAAAATACGAAAATGGGGGATAGGTGGGGTCGCCTCCCACCTATTTTGAGAATTAAAAAAAATCTAGGACTTGTAATTTTTTTTACAGGATTTTTTTTCCTTTTTTAGAAATTTTGCCATTTTTATACCTTTGAACACATGTAACTTTTTGTTTTTTAAAGATAGCTCCAAAATCTTTTTTTTAATAGACTTTTATAAGATTGTCGGCTCTAAAAAAAATTATGTTTGTTTCAAGTTATTGCTAAAAACAAAAATGTGGGCCCCCGAACTTAAAAAAAAAGTTGAACAAAAATTTAAAAGTCAACTTTGTGATGCAATGGGGCTGGAAGGCTTCTGTTTTTTTTTAAAACATCTCTAAAGCTTAGGCTTTTGAATGGTATGTAATTTGTTTCGGTATCTTTTTTGTAACCGGAGTTGTTAATTTTTTTTACTCAATTGGACCATGTTAACGAAATTCCACTAGTTACATGTTTTGTGAAATGTATCAAATGCAAAGTTGAAAATAATGTAAATACTTACTGTTGGGACGGTTACAAAGAGCAGGTACGTTTTTTTACATTCTTGCACACACATAATGGCTATCTTTTGTCATTTATTGGCATATTGGAGTTAGCACTTCCATATGCCAATAAAATGTCCGCATATTCCGCATTGGTAAATTGAGCCATTTTAAACCACAACAAAGTCTTAACAAAACGTCTGTTAATAACAAAAAGTGACAAACAACAAAAAAACTTAACAAAATCACAAACGTTAATAACGTTAACGTTTTTTTTTGTTTTCGTTAATTTCACTTTGCTGTGTTTGTGATTTTGTTGAGTTTTTTTGTTGTTTGTCACTTTTTGTTATTATCAGACGTTTTGTTAAGACTTTGTTGTGGTTTAAAATGGCTCAATTTACCAATGCGGAATATGCGGACATTTTATTGGCATATGGAAGTGCTAACTCCAATATGCCAATAAATGACAAAAGATAGCCATTATGTGTGTGCAAGAATGTAAAAAAACGTACCTGCTCTTTGTAACCGTCCCAACAGTAAGTATTTACATTATTTTCAACTTTGCATTTGATACATTTCACAAAACATGTAACTAGTGGAATTTCGTCAACATGGTCCAATTGAGTAAAAAAAATTAACAACTCCGGTTACAAAAAAGATACCGAAACAATTTACATACCATTCAAAAGCCTAAGCTTTAGAGATGTTTTAAAAAAAACAGAAGCCTTCCAGCCCCATTATTATTTTTTTAAATGCATCGCAAAGTTGACTTTTAAATTTTTGTTCAACTTTTTTTTTAAGTTCGGTGGCCCACATTTTTGTTTTTAGCAATAACTTGAAACAAACATAATTTTTTTTAGAGCCGACAATCTTATAAAAGTCTATTAAAAAAAAGATTTTGGAGCTAGCTTTAAAAAACAAAAAGTTACATGTGTTCAAAGGTATAAAAATGGCAAAATTTCTAAAAAAAGAAAAAAAAATCCTGTAAAAAAAATTACAAGTCCTAGATTTTTTTTAATTCTCAAAATAGGTGGGAGGCGACCCCACCTATCCCCCATTTTCGTATTTTCAACCATCTGCCGAAGACCCTGTATAAATAAAAAAGAGTGTGTGGTTTTATGAAACCACGGTAAAAGTGAAACACATTTTCACATTATAGACATTTACAGAGCACGAAACGATCATGGCTGCTCTCGTCTTGGAGCTACGGTACAGAGGACGAAACGATCATACCGACAGTCACGCGACACACAGGCGAAAGAAATTGAGACGATATAATAAAAGTTTCACTTTAAAAACAAATATACTCGTCGTGAAGTAGAATAAAAGCTCGTAAAATACCCAGGTCTGTTTCATTTCAAACTCGTTACCTATCAATTACGACTATTATTCTTGGGAAAATCACAACTCAACCCTTCCATGTCTTCAACTAACCCTTGAACTTTATCTGTGGGAGTAACGCAATATGCGGTCATTATTTTACACAGTGATCGATTGTTTGAGGCATGAACCATCTTATTAATAGGTCGTATAATTAGAGGAACCGCCCCATCAAGCCAGCCACAAGCGTGTCCTCCAAATGTGGTCGAACCAAAGGCCCTTTAAGCCACTATCGCTCGATTCAAATGCTCTTGACCAATAATTGCATTGCAGGAAGTTCAATTATCTTCTTTTAACTTTTAATGTCTAATGTCGACACAATCATTTTATTACGAAATCTTGCTTCTTCAATCATCTATAATTGGTTCGATCAAACGATCCAATTACATATTTGAAATGTCACGTCATGCATCATAACTTATGAGTCCTTCATGACTGTACTTGTTAATCGTTAATTTTGTTTTTAACACAAATAATTTATAGAGAGGTCCAATAACATGATTAAAAATCCGTTAGATGAATAATTGAAAACATCTGTATGGTGCAATGCTTCAAAGTGTCATCCATGGAGTCACAACAAAGCTTATCAACAATGTATGGGCAGGAGTGACGTCGTGCTGAACAAAGGATAATCCTCGTCCACAGCCGCTCCACCGCCGCCGTCACGCATGGACTTGGATATAAATCTTTCACGGTGACATCGATCGACAGCAGCGAGTTCGGCACACACAGCCACACACACAATCTCCTGTCGCCGATCCCTAATACTTATCTATCTCCTAACGTTTGTAAACAAACCACTTTCCGTTTGAATAATATACTCGTTGAGGTGAGGCCCTGAATACAATAGCACTGCTGTAATAGTTTCCGTTTTGAATAAGAGATGCCCATTGTCTCCTTTCTATATTGATTGGCTTCGTCTCGGGATGCCAGCTTTGGATATTGTTTTCTTGTGTTGCTGTCCATCGTAATTTCTAGTGTGCTCTATTCAACCGACCTAGAGCAATCGAAAGCGGTTTGGTGCGATGCAGCTATAAATTGTCTATTGTGTTGATCACGGTAGTCATCATTCCACTGCTGGACAAAGGCTCTCTCAAGGATTTCCACGACGACCGTCTCTCGCTGCCCGCACCCAGCGGTTTCCTACTACCTTCATCAGGTCATCGGTTTACCGCGTGGGAGGCCTGCCTACGCTACGTCTTCTGGTACGCGGTCGCCACTAGAGAACTTTAGTGCCCCTACGGCCGTCTGTTCTATGAGCTATGTGTCCTGCCCTCTGCCACTTCAGTTTAGCGATTCTGTGAGCTATGTCGGTTACTTTGGTTCTCCTGCGGATCTCCTCATTTCTGATTCGATCGCGTAGGGAAATTCCGACCATAGCACTCTCCATTGCCCTTTGGGTGACTTTAAGCCTTCTAATGAGGCCCATAGTAAGCGACCATGTCTCAGTTACGTATGTCACCTTGCAACATACACTGGTCAAAGACCAGGGTAGTGTGTATAAACTATTTCCTACTTTCGGGCGTTTACTAGTGAAGGAATTATAGAGAGTTCGTTTAACGCATCCCCGAATAATAAGGAGGGTACAATAATAGAATCTAATAATTCATCATGTGCAAGACAAGGCCTGTCGGAGTGACGGCTCCCGAACGTCACGATATAGTCGAATCACCAACTCCAGCCCTCACCAGCCGCTTATCGCAACAGGGTATTTTAACCTAACCCGTTTTAAAAATAAACGAACTGTCAACCCGTCCGAATAAATACAAACCTCGCTTTGACACTGCCTCCTATAAATAACGGTAATGAATAGGCGGCTGGCATTCTCGTGGTAATATGTAATGTCGAAGTTTCCTCGCGTGGATTTATTTTACTCCCTATTTGAATACTATTTCATAATTCAGAAGAATAGACTGATTCATGCCCCAACAATTAAATAAACATTACTAACTAAACGGGTACATGCCATGGTAATAAATTCTATTTCTGTTTACGCAGAACGTAACAAGGCGCCTACTTAACGTACAGTACCGAGTTTATTCAACTTTAACAAAGCAATACGTATCATACAACACAATGCATAAATATTATCCACACTATTTTTCTTTACATTGCGATCATCTTATTCGACCTCATATTCACAAAATATAATCTTATTCTTGCGTAGTTTTTAATTATCCTTTTAGAAATTATAAGGCCCTGTCTCTGAGTAAACCTTAGTTCTCCAATCTAGTGATCGGTCCGACATTTCCACATTGTGTAACAAGACATATAAGTACCACACTGCTGACCACACATATTTGGTGAGAGCAAGCCAAACAGTAGACCACACAGGGTGGCTCCATATGCCTGGCTCCCTCGAGATAACAAACGTACTGGTTGCTGCAGCTTCACTTATCTAAACACTTAGCCGCCCAAACAAAGCTGCCCCTAACACACTTTTTACTATGAAACGAAACGGCTCTCCCTTTTTACCCTTTACGACTTCGCTGTAGGTGCTCGCCGTGTGCTCTGCGTGCCTTTCTCCCTCTACTCACTTTTGTTTACTTTAAAGAGCTCTTGCATTTGCGAGAATGTGCATTTTTGTTACCATACTGAGGTGACATCAAATTACCTTTTGCTTCATTTGTTAATGCGCTATGATTGCCTTCCCATTGCCTCACACATAACACACTACACATCTTGGATTCGTTTCAAGCTTAAATTCTCCTGATCTATGAAACAAAACCAAAAACCAGAATGATATTATCTTTGACAAAACCAAGTAGACTCGTAGTCATAAACCCTAACAAGGTTGTCGCATTATAATACATAAAAAATATTACAAAAAACCTTTTAAGACAAGTACCTGCCTGCTAAAAAAGGTAACGACGCTATCTTTCTAATAACAGTTTTGGTCTTGTCCAAGGTACACGTCATCGGGCGTGACTAACGAATGGCTCGCCCTACAGACCCTAAATTCAGAGTCGTAAGTATCAGAGACACGAAAAGTTCGTCGAGACCAAATCTACGCGGCTGCTGAACATTACCATAACTCTACTCGAGCTATAAACGTAATTAGAGACACCAATAACACTCGAAACACATTAATCCGTTTTGATTTGGAAGGGTTAACGTCCTGAGGTTTATATCAAACTGTATGGCCCTTGGGATCCTGATACACATATACCTTGTACATACCTACGTACAGTTATAAAATAGTCGTAACTTTCTAGAGTGACTGTGACATACGTCTATGTAAAATACGAGGAGTGAGTTGCGTTTGCGTGGGCGATTCGGAACGAAGTCGGGGAACTAATTAATGTGAAGAAGGACTTTTGTGTCCAAATTATAAAATAACTTTACCTACGTGCATTACCCACGGCTATATTACTGTATAGTAATTACTGTTGCATTAACGAATGGATAAAATTTTTAACGTCGCCACTTGTTCGGAACGCGGCCCCGCTTGACATCTCAAATAATGTAATTATTACAGAGAAACGGTAAATGTTTACAAATACAAATCGTAGGCAATTACATCCTCTTAGATTAGATTAAAATATTTACTCAGATAAACAGTTATCCACGGCTCGGCTGTGAATAATGCCTTTTGATAAACGAATTCTGATTATCACTAGAAAACCGCTTCTTAATGAATTTTACATTAAGAGTTTATTACTATTATGCATTCACTAGTAATAACATTATTTGATAAATAGGTAATAATTAAGTATTGCAAGATTGTCATAAACTTAGTGTGTATATAAAAAGACAACATATTTATATTTTTTGTTGGGAATATTTATAGTAAATATAGAGCTGGATTCTTCCCAGTAATCACGCAACTGGAACAAAAACTACCTCTTCTTGTTGACGCGTTTATCATTATTTACTGCATCAGACGCTTATGAAGCGACACCAATTTTCTTTTCTTTATTTAGTTTCTTAAATTATCGTTATTTTTATATCAGCAAATAATTCGTGTAACAACACGGTTTGTTTCCCACAGTGGGTACCTAGCTTCTAACATTAACGAATTTCCAAATATGTAACATTATAAAATCAATCAAAGGTAGTGGTTAAATTAACTAACTACCTTAAACTAACTTGGTTCTTCTATTATATCACTCCAGTGTACCAATCCACACTTGTAAATGTCAGTTGGATCCGTTAATCGAACGTTACAGCCATTAGACGCGTAAATATTCAACGATTCAACGTGCAAGTGGTAGCGTTTTGCAATTCAATCGAATTGCACAGGGAGCGTGGACGGGAGTCACCAGTCGGGACTCCGATCCCTACGGTTGAGCTGAGTTGGGCGGCGGGTCAACCGTGGCGGCATCAGTACGACGGGCTACACGACACCTCTCGATCGTAACTTTTAAATAAACGTGCGTGCGTCGTATATTTCCTTCCCACAACGCGGCGTTCCACGTCGTATCACTACTAAATCACCTGACGCTGATCCCTTGTTTCAAATAACCGTTCCCGAACTGGCTGCCTATTGTGTTGTCTTTGTCTTAACTCCTTACATCCTGTAATTTACATTGTCCGCCCGAAAAAATTGTTTACAAATAAATGGTTATCTAAAATTTAAAAAAAACCATATTGTGTGAAGCGAATATTCTTAGCATGAAAAGCATCAGTTTGTATATTACTTAGTTAGGTTTGAATAGATTATCATGCCCAGTCAACTGAAATTTAAATTTTGCTGGTGCGTGTTGCCACTGTGTATTTTTAAAATTGAAGCCAACCATGTCTAATAATAAAATATTAGACAGGACATAAAATAGTCCATTAATAAATTTCATGGACCATGCCCCGAATATGGGCAAAAAATTTAGATGAGTGAAAATGTCAATCGGGTTGAATTTTAAAAAAGGGTCCTGTACATTTCCAGGGATACGGTTAATGTAGTGCATCGGAAAACTTGCGCGCGCCCCTCATCTCACTGGCTTTCTGGGCCACCAACCGTGGAAATCTATGTACTAAGAAGTTTTCAACTTCGCACTTATCTTTCTAGCTGTAAGGTTGAAAATGGATCCCACTCCTTTGCATCAGTCTCCCTTGTTCTGAATACGACGGAGACCGTCGTTGCGCGCTATTTTGTCAACCGCTTTATTATTTATAGCTTTGTACTTAACTACTTGTGTTGTTTCTTACTTTTACGACTTTTTTATTATAATGTAACATTAGTTTGGAAAAGCTAAGTAATCTGATACGCTTTTTAATTTTATTGCTGTCCATGTACCCATTACACTGCTTTTCTTAGCATTCAATTCTTACTGATGCTACCCATTTTATGTCTACTAAACAAAGACCTCTCACAGTTGGAAGCTCAACCAGTTCCGTCCGAGGGATGGACTCGCTGATCACTCGAACGCAAATGCCCTTATCGATTGCTTTGAACTCGCAAGTTATTTGTCTTTCATTAAGGCCACAGCGAGGAAATCCGGTAACGGATCCTCATTTGTATCTTCCACTGTGTAAATAATGGCTGTGGGAGATCCACATGATACACACAGCCCAGAGCAAATATAATTAGAGGGATATTGTCAAGGCGCGTGCGATAAGACAACGCTCGTACTAACACTTTTAATATTGTTATACTTAATCTTCTTTTTCTTTCTTATGACCGGTCAAACTTCGTCCGACCGATAAAACGATAATAGTTAGAGGATCTCTTGCTCGATTAAATAATATGATGTTCATTTTAATTGTTTTAGCTTTATCTATATATGATAAGCCTATTAATCAAAGGAAGGCAAATACCATAGAAAAAGTTTTGTACATTTGCTAACATGTCCTGACTTCTATATAGTATAGGTATCTTCATAGGTAATATATGAAATTTGTAGATACCTCCAATGAGAGTGTGTCGTTTGCCAAACCAAAGTCTTTTAAGGTCTCATTTCATATTCATGATGAAACATATTATATTCCAATGTTCATCCGTGCTGTCTGACTATAAAGTAATGGCATAATACATCAAAAGTTTTCCAGCGGGTCGGAGCCGGTCCGGCGAGCGCCCATATTTCGAAAGTTGCTTATGAAAAGGTACGAGTTGGAGAGTTCCCGTGGCTCGTGCCGTCTCGTCCCGTTTGCTATTCAACGTTAATAATATTTGCTGTCTGGATAAGAATTACCAACTGAACAAATTTTTCATGCATCTCGTAAATTACTTGTTCTTTAATGAATTTGTTTAAGAGGCTATGTATGTAGATTCATGGACTTCAACCTCCATCGATTAGATCGCGTGGAATAGAATATTCCCGTTCATATGCAGAGGCCTGCCGGGGTCCCAACAGACACTACCCATGTCAAATATGTGCCTACGAGCGCTATCCATTATCGGAGGAGGCGGAGGTGGAATGCGATAAAATTTTTCAATCAGGCAACCGCCGAAAAATATTTACAGTGTAACCCGAGGCAACTGGGAGGACAATATTGTGGAGCGATACGCGAGGGCCCGCGGCGGCGCGGCCTTCCGCCTCTTTGTGAGCCACTGTCGAAATAATATTGAACTCCGGGTGAAATACGAGCGGCCGCGAGGGGCGCGCGCGCGCGTCTCCTGCGAAACCGTTTTTCCGTTTCGCTGAACAAAAGCAAGCGTTTAGTTCAGGACTTGCTTTCACACAGAATCGGGTCACCAGTCACGGAGATAGTTATCTTACTCTACCTCGAGAATGACTGGGTAGAGGAAACTGCTACCGTGCTTGTGCTCATGGGCTGCAATAAAATATTTACTACGTGCAGTTTATTACCTATGCACAGAAGTGGTAATCGCCGTTCCTATACGTGAATCCTTCTCATATTTCCCTTAATTAATAGATCTTTAATTCATTCTTTAATTGTACAATTGGTACTTTATGAGTAATTTCGTACCATGCTTTATTATGACAGAATATTTCATATTATGGGCGTTATTTCGCATACCCGATTGCGAATAGGTAATATTATTAACTATGTATATAAATTTATTCATTGAACAAGCGAGCGAAGTTCGCGGAGCCTAACTTCAACAATCCAGAGTTTGTTTAAATTATAAATATTTGTTCGACGATAACACTCGAGTATCTTTGATCAGATCTTCGTGAAATTTGGTAGGCAAATTATGAGTCAAAAAAAAATCTAACAAGAGCCAAATCGATTAAGGGGTTGCCGAGATATAGGGAGTTGTAAATGTAAAATCATAGTTTCTCTATACAACACTAGATGGCGCTGGACAGATCCAAGATCGCGCATGCATTAGCGGGCGAACGTATATTTTTTTAAAACGAGATCCCAATTTGGGGCGAAACACTAGTATTATGTCTCTAAATGGTGAACATAAATATGTACAGAGTGAGCGATACGATGCAATATCTTGCAGGATACACCGAATGTGAGATTATGGAAATTGGTTGGTCCTGCCTCTGCCCCTGCTGCCGTCGCCACAGCGCACCGTGGCGCGGCTAATAGAAACTGTTTATCGCTATCAGGTCTGCGCGTGAGCACGATTATTTAGGTGCAGGTCCCATAGTCTGCGTCAGGCAGTAATTGGCCGCATTCACTATCGCTTCCATTCATTTTCTCGCGATAAATCCGCCGCGGGCGCAGGGCGCGCCCTGAACAGCCAACGATGCAACCACACGAGATTATCTAACTCGTTGCAACTCCTGAGTGCTTACCTACATGCCACATATTTTGTTGTAAATAAGTTCTAAGTTTGCTTCGAATTCATAGAGTGTGTATTATATTTTTGGTGTGACCACCACGATACGGGCTCCGCCTAGTCTATTGCAATGTGGGGTTAAAATTTAATTATAAATTAAAACCCGACTGCAATTTGTTTTTTACACATTACCATGCTTTTTTTGGCAGTCGGGTAAAAATGTATTCTATGTCACTCACTCACGGGCTCAAGGCAAATCTAACGACACCGCGCACTCCAACATCCATCAAGCCGTTTAGGCTGCAGGCTCAGCCAAAGAAACAGACACACATATCATATTCAAATCAAACCAAAACGAACGTAACATCGCTCGCTTCGCTCGCTGATTTAAAATATGTTATGATTTGCTTTGACTGGCGAGTTGTGGAGACTGATGAACCAAGAAAACTGACGAGTGAGGAAATTGTCCAGCTAACGAATTTGATGAAACTGGCTGGTTACGGAAAATGGCGACCAATCATAACCCTACCTAATAATTTCGACAAAACTCGTTTTGTCTAGTTAGAATTAGTTTTATCTGACATTTAATTATGAGCTGCAGAAAAAACTAGTTGTAAAAAAATATTTAGTAAAAACTAGTTTTAACTAAAAACGGCTTTTAACTGTAACATATTCCTATATACTACATTTAATTTAAATCTATGCCAAATGAACTAAGTATTATAATATGTTTAAAACTAACTCACTGTCTAGTCCAAAAGGCCTCCCCGCAGTGCCCTCTGCCCAAATGTGCCCATAACGCTTGCTGCGTTTACCCGCTGGATAGCTAGCGAAATGCGTTAGGTCAAAAAGAAGCCCTATCTCGGGTTCAAGCCCTTTTCCCTCATACGATGCACTAAGTCGTGTAAAAAAGACTTGGCCTCAGAGCACCACGGCCCCGCTGTCTCGAGAACAATCGGAACAAATTCATACTTAGGCACCAGACAGGCATATTTTGTGTGTTTATGGACGGCTGCTGTCTCGGCCGCCGATCCGGGCATCCGCTGTGTGCTCCTAAGAAGGCGCAATGTGCGCACGTAGGTCATGTCCCAAAAGCATCAACCTTTTTGCCAAGAGATTAGCGTGAGCCAAACCGGCCGTTTCCCGTCAGTGCGACACAAACTGGAAGGCTCCAGGGCACAAGGTATCCCCGTGGAGACAGCAGCTGCTATGGGCAACTGCTATCCTTAGAGTGTTGTCGTCTAAGAGCGTCCCCATATGGGGTGAGTGTAGGATCTGTAACCAGGCACCAGATTCCGGTCTGGACACGGTGCAGATTCGAGCCCCCACGGTCAGTTCCGTTAGATATGCGAGAAGCCACCTAAACACGATTTCATCACATCCCCTTAGGGGTGCACGTTTTCGGAGCGATCTCCAGTTAGACAAAAGGTATCGCACGCCTGAGAAGCCTCCGCCACGAATGAAATGCAGTTCACGTTACCGTCAAATGGAACAATACGAGTGAAAAGTTCTGCAACCCCGTGAGCGGAGGACAGGGAGGCAATGGAACCCGCCTCAGTCAGTCGCTGTACTCCCAGCCCTCCATAGTGGACAGGCATACTGGCCTGACATCATTGGGAATCGCTAAGGCTGTCGTTCAGAATGCTGTCAAGGATATGCCTTAGGACACCGTCGAACCGCTCTACCACACGTGGGCAGTGGGAGCCGTTCTGATTGTGTAGACCAGTTAAGCCATTGCGAAGCAACTCCTCAGAAGTATAAATAACACGTGAGTAGGTAGAATAATGAAGTATACCAAAAGGGCTGATAGCTTCTCGGTCTTAGTCTTAATACCAGCATTTGCATTTGTATTATTGTTTGGCTATAAATAAACTTAATTTCAGAAATAGTTATTTTCACATAACAAGTTTTGATACAAATATAATCTAGTTATGAACTGATATAGTAAAACGGATATGTTAAAGTAGTCTTCCAGGAATCTAAGTACGATATGCAATGTTTTATTTGGACAGGATGCGGAATTAATTAGTCTCCAAATATAATTATTCATTTATGACTAATTTCTGTTTATCGCGGACCAGTTTTGTTTGTAAAATGCAAACTTTAAGAGCTTCCGTCGTCGTGTGATATATTTCCGAGAAATCTTCTTGCTAAATATACTCTTGGGTGAGGCACTTGCACTAGAGGTAGTGCAAACCACACGCTCTCCCATTCATGAATCAACTTTAGCGTTACCTAACCGGGGCCCGGAGCCGCGAAGACTAAAACAAACACGCTATGAGGGTTATTAATACGAGACCCGAGTTCAACGAATCCGAGAGCACTGTATTTAAATCTGACGAATCATACGTTGCACATGCACGCACAAAATGCGGATTATTACACAAACAAAATACGCGTTCACAATTTGTCTTCTTAAGTACAGCATTTGCGGAAATGACTACAAATGCATTTCTATCGCAACGAATAGGTAATATCTAATATTCATGATACATGTACCGAAAACTATCGCATGCTTAATCGAATGTCATAGATTACGTTGTTTATAACCGGTAACGCATAATTAATAAAGCAATATAAAGGAAAGACTTCGAGGAATAAGATAGCTATTTAAAAACCCATCTTGACGAATGTTTTTTAATTAATTCGCTGGGTGTGTCGGGAGTTCGGAGCAGGCAGCTATTTAAGTGGACAGATTCCGGGCGGGGCTTCAGATTCCAGCCAGACAGACGAGCTCTTGAGCTGTGCTTGTTTAATACCTTCTTTCGATTTATCTGACTGTTTTTACACTCCTTAACATTGACACGATTATTCCTCGATGCTCCTTGATACGTTTTGACATGCAAACTATGCAATGCAACATGCAATGATAGAGAAGATGGTAAATTTATTCTAGTTCTATATACTAAACTGAGTGCTTATGTCAAGGGAGGAAATTGGCATACGACGCTATTGTTACACATTTCGTTTAAATTGGGGGCTTTCTTGAATTTACACCCATGACTTGCATCAGGGGGCGCCGACGACTGAGGGAACGCTTCTTCGTGGCCGGACGAAAAATGTGTATTGATTAATCCAAGTAGACTGTTTTGGGCACTTTTTATCGTCCTGTTTTTGATTCAATGCAGCATTTTAATACAAAGAGAATATGATCCTTTTATTGAATGCAAGAGAATCGCCATTGTGAATCTCTGGAGAATGAAACCCTTAAATTGTTAATTTGTATTCAACGCGTTATTATACTTCAGGTGATTTTATTTTTCTCTTATTTTTCGCTTTGTTCTCCATGCAGTTCAACCCATAAACCAATTAGTTGAAGGGAGATAGTCCGAAAATAATCCTGTGCCGTATCATTATTACAGAATGTTATTCATATTAAAGACGATAACATCTCGAGAACGCTATCCGACCCTCGGAACCAATGTAAGGGGCGTTTAAAGATGGTCTACAAAAAGAAAATCGAGTGGATCGAGACGGTATACCGCGTATCTATAGGGCTAAATGAGGTTTCGTCCCAAGTCCTTGGGAAGCTATATTTGGTATGGTTACCGACGACGATTCCAAGGCTTATCCTTTTATTTCGTTGATCGGGAATATTTGTGTTGTGAATCCGTGGGTTACCATCTTTTAATATAATGTATCACAACTAGCTCAAAGCGCTATCAAGGCTCAGGAGATCATCTTTGCGCTTGCTTATCATCTGTATCGCAAGGTCTCATTCCATAATAGTGCCAGTCGTAAGATTAAGTATTAATGTTTGCAATTCCCGGGTCGGCGCGGCACGAGCCACATCATGACATCACCACCGACTATGTAGGTGTTTTTGCAACATGCACCTTTTTAATGCTTTTTACTTTCGAGTAACTGAGGATCGAGCGTTAGCGAGCGAGGAAGGAGTGAAGAAGGTATTGTGATACCAAAAAAAATCGACGGTAGGTATGATGAGGATCGATTCATCATCATCATATCAGCCGAAAGACGTTCACTGCTGGACAAAGGCCTCCCCCAAGGATTTCCAATGCGCTGCCCGCATATATCGGCTTACCGCGACATTCACCAGGTCGTCAGTCTACCTGTGTGTGAGTGTGTCTGTGTGTGTGTGCGTCCATCTGGTGCTCTAGTTCCTAAACCAATGGATGTTTTTCCCCATATATATCTTGATTTTTAGGGTTGCCACCATAGTCAAAAATCACTTATTTTTTATTCAAAAATAGCATAAACGATTTTGATGAAACTCGGTACTTATATAATTATTACTTAACATAGCCTAAAGGTAGTTTGTTATTCTAAGAAAAATCGGAATAAGGTATTTAATAAATACAGGTTATTTGTTGCTTTTTTCTAATTGCTCTAATGATTTTAATAAAAGTTTGTGAATAACTAGGAATTAATAAGACCTACTGCATTGGGTAGTTCATTATTGTAGGAAAAATCCAAGTAAATTATTTGTAAATTTTTCATGAAGTCTAATATACTTACCTAACTTTATTGTTTGCTACCAAGTAAGTGTAATGTTAATTATTGATTTGTGTAGCCCGACTACGACAGACGGCGAAGGCTTCGCGAAAAAGTATGCACAGCGTGTCTGTACAATTTGTTTGGATAGCGCCAGTGTTACAGCTAATTAACGTAAAAGTCAAGGGAACTCTTTTTAATTCTTATACCCTGACTTGTAACGCGGGACTCATTTGCTATTCACTCGAAATAAGCCAAGCAAGCTGTGTTACACCGGCCACTGCCACCTGTTCTTTCTGCACTTTTACTAATTAAGTACGTAGGTTCATACCTACATTAATATGAAGTGTACTTTCAGGGTAGGCTCGAGCCCCTCTGTGGGGAAGTATATATGAGCTGATGTGATGAAACATTTATTTGACAGTTATTAGCTATCAACACAAAGGAATCTTCATTTTCATCTTAACCGTTTAAACAACAAATATGCACTTGATCAGGCAGAAGCCTCAATAATTAGAACAGAATTCGGTAGGAACCCAGGTTCTGGTTCTGGTATTTGATTGAACGGATCTAAGTAATAGCCTCAAGAGGAAGTCGGGCATGAACTGTATACGGACATTATTGATTAACGCACAGAAATGTGAATAATATATGCTTTAGTTAAATTTCTTTAATCTAACGTCTATCTTTTTTATATTTTATATGTTCACAGATAAGTGCATAGCGTTGATGTCCCAACGAGAGATTAAGTAGGTATTATGAGTACTTCATTGATCATACAAAAGATGTATATAGGTGCTACTGAGTCACTGAATTAGTTATACTTGTAATTCTACAAACATGTACTTAAGATTACTCGTAGTTGCGACTGCGGAATCACCTAACCCACAAGAATCCAAACACAAAACCAGCACCTACTCAGTGGAAGAATTCAACGATGAAACTTCATTTCCATTGAACAAGTTGATTCGGCCAATCATTTTAGGGCTAAAAGCATTGTGGCTTACCTCCGCAGGCCTATATTTAAGGGCGCTCTGCAATAAAAGCACATCGCTGTCGGGTCCATTCCCGCACGACTGTGCAAGATAAATGGACGGCACGAAGCGGCCGCGCGCCGAAGAAGACGCGTTCTCACGGCCCGTGCCTCATGCCTGCACTCTTTCTTTTTGTTTCATCTGGTTCCGAGTTAGAGGTCGCCGAGCCTGACTAGAGATGACCGCTGCACACGAGATTGCGCCTCGATAAAAACTGTACGACAGACGCACTAACGAGTCACTGCGGCCGCAGCTAGCTGCTGTGCCGCGAATGCAACAAATTGTTTTTACATCCTCCGTAACATTACTGCAGTCTCTGAGTGATAACTTGCAGGTATTAAAATAATGGCGTGAAAGGATCGTGTCACGAGTATAAAGTCGGCGTGTGTGAACTGGTCGTGGTCTCTCGCGTTAATTAGACACGGCCCTCGCGCAACACCTCTCCTCATTATTTACCGGTTCATTAAGAGCTCACTCACGACGAGCGGCTGTCAAAATCTCGCTGAACTCCCCGTCTCGTCCGGGCCTGAAATATCGCAGCATTGTCCTACAATAACAGTGGCGTCGTCGCCCTCTTTAATTGTCACAGTCGTCTCGTTCTAGTAATGTTCTTCTATTCGAGATCCAGATTTTTGTTCACATTAAATATTTTGCGCGTTGCCGTTCCAAAATCGAAAGAAACACTCCTTTACATTGTGCAACTATTCATTGGCTCACCACAAAATTTCCTCCAACAAAAACAAAATGAACATTCAGCTCATTCCGGTAACGCGCGGAAATGATGAGCTTTAGGCAGTAATGGCACCTGTACGAAAACATAAACTATAAAATAGTAATGATGATGGATTTAAAAAATCAATTTCATGTACAGTTACCAATGATGGCGTGCCGATAATGGATGATTTACTAAATGTATGGTGCACTATACAATTCTGTGTAGACAGACAGGTTTATATTTTTTTACTTATACAGGATGTTACAAAATTGGTGTAGGTCCCGTTAACTGGGGCTTCTTCTCATCATACTAAACATTTTTTTTTCTATAACTGCTCAAATCGCAAAAAAAATACTTCATACAAATCGATCAGCTGATCATCCAATTTTATGTATTTTTGTATGGAGGGTCCAATTTTGTTTCGAGAATTGACTAGAACCCCCAGTTAATGAGTCCTACACCAATTTTCTTACAGCCTGTATGAATAAAAGAATAGGATGTTCCAGGAGAACTAAAGTAACCGACATAGCTCACAGAATCGCTAAACTGAAGTGGCAGTGGGAGTGCACATAGCTCGTAGAACAGGGCTGATGGGGTAGTAAAATTCTCGAGTGGCGACCGCGCACCGGAAAGCGTAGCGTAAGAAGGCCTCCCACGCGGTGGACCGACGACGTGGTGAAGATTGCAGGAAGCCGATGGATGCGGGCAGCGCAGGACCGGTCGTCGTGGAAATCCTTGGGGGAGGCCTTTGTCCAGCAGTGGACGATTTTTGGCTGATATGATGATGATGATGTTCCCAATATATTTGGTATAAACGATTCGCACAATTATATCCACTCTGAGTGGTGGACACTAACAAACAATACAATATTTAATTACATTCCGTTACATCCACAAAGCAGGCGGCGGCGGCCGTTTTAAAAGCTATTTAAGGGCAAACTCCGCGTGCCCCAGGCATTGTGATTTCTGTACACGTTTTAATGAATTCGTCCTTCCTTCGAGCGTTCCTCGGCCGCTATTCAAAAGAAAATTACAGTCAAGAGCCTCCTCGAAACAAACCCTTTAGAAGTCACGCTCCGTTCTTGCTAAACTTGGTCCAATTATTTTAACTCACTTTTTTGTTTATTCCTTCTGCTAGAGGTCATTACATGGCGTCAGTTGGTGAACGCTTCGCCCGGCCGGTGCAACATATGTTCTTAACCTTAAATATAGTCGTGACAGTCAAGTTCGGATAATTGATTAATAGTCTCACGGGGCGGACGTGTTTTAAACGCGCCGATCATCGTTTTTTGTCAGAATCCCCGTTAATGATACGTTCTGATAGTCTATAGAGGACCACAATGAAGAAGTCACCATATGGCGAGGCACAGATTCGTTTCGTCGACAGATGTCTATAATTGTAGGAGCTAAGGAATCTGGAGCTTTTTTAAGGATGGACGTTTCCGTTAGATATTAAATTATTTCCCTTTCTTCTTTAAAAGTATTCAATACAATCTTGCTGTATGTAGGTACTCCACAGCTGACTGCAGTGATTTGACATTTAAAATATTTTCTTATTGTTCTCAGATTGGGTGGCACGGGCATGTCTAGTGGTATGGGAGGCACGCTCGGCAGCGCGCACTGCCAGCTTGCCAACCAGCCGCTGGTGATGCCAGTGTTCCCGCTGCGAGCCAGCCAGCCTAGCCCGGTGCCGGTCTACTCGCCCTCTCGCTTCCACATAGACAAGCGATGCCAGCACCGGTGCACGTGGAAATGCCTCGCCATCGCCATGATATGCGTCTGCGTCATCTTGGCGGCGATGCTCGCCTACTTTATAGGTGAGTTTTTTACGCTTCACATGCCCGTTTTTGTTGTACATGCAAACACGTTTCGAGGTCATTGAATCTCTGTTGCTTTTTACTTTCGAGCGACTGAGAAGCAAGCGTTAGCGAGCGACATAGGAGTGAAGAAGGATTGCGATGGTAACAAAAATCGAAGTTGAGAGATTATCTTACACTAAGTGTAAAGAAAATAATAAAAAATATATTATTATGCGTGTGGCTGTGGTACGCTGGTGCTCTAGCGCCTAGTCTACTGAACGTATTTGGGTGAACAAAGTACATGTACAATATTATTTTTATATCTCAAGCCATTTTCTTCGATTTTTTCCTAGCTTGATTTTTTAGGGTTGCCGCCATAGTAAAAAAATACTATTTTTTACTCGGAAATGGATTTAACGACTTAGATGAAACTATGTAGATGTTACTGTTATTTTATATGGCCTACTTCACGCGGTAGTTGGTTATTCCAGGAAAAATCTAAATAAGGTACCTCCCATACAAGCCTAGGTTGTTTGGGGTTTTTTTCTCAAAAATGACAGTAAACAATTTTAATGAAAGTTTATAAATAACTAGGACTTATATATACGAGTAGCTTATTAAAGTGATTTGTTCATTAATCCAGGAAAAATCTTAATAAGATACCTCTCACACGGATCGAAATATATTTGTAAATTTGATATAGGTACATTTATTCCTTGCAACTAAGTAAGCGCAATGTTTATTGTTGAATACTACGCCAGTTGGTGAAGGCTTCGTGAGAAAGTACGCACAGCGTGGCTGTGCAATTCATTCTCTTGGAAGTTGGAATGCTTTAAGAGATTAAGGAGATTGATTGATTTTATTACCCTGACACTTTTTAATCTTTGGCAGGCTTTTTACTTGAGGTTTTTGCACCTTGATCCGTTGCACTTTTGATGCCAATTTTAAAACATCTGATAAGTTTTAAATTGAAACGTAGGTACCTACCAAATCAAGTAAAATCAGACGCACAACTCACACTAGGTATGTGTGAGTATATCATAAAAACTAAGCATCATTTATTAAGTATAAATTCCACGTCAAAATATATAGAAGTTGTGTGGGAGTTAATTTACATTAAACGGAAAGAAAATAATAAAGACAAAGCTAACAGTAACGTGGACGATCAATTAAATATTGAAAGTTTTCGAACAACAAGTTATATTGTCCATACATCTTTGTTCGTCTCACAGCGGGGGCTCGGCTCTCTCGTTAGGAGAGTATTTTTATTAACTCGCACAGAATACAGATTAGAATATTCCCAGTAATGTATTTCCCAATGCATTAGCGTTAAGCGCGATCAATGCTGCGTAGCCATAAACACTATTGTTGCTGAAAACTCCATAAGCTATGGCAAGGACATGACTGTTCGGTCTTTTTATCGCCTATAGTAAAATTAGTTTCTATTTTAACCTTCAATTCTTTGTATGAATGATAAACCTGTAATTTGCTATATTAAAGTGGATTACATTGCAATTTCCCCGTAGGCGATAGCAAAGCTCTAGCAGCGCACGCTGCTTTGCCTCGGGCCGGACATGCACTCCAATCAAGAGGCAGTTTTATCTGCGATTTGAAACAATCGAGAGGTTAGGCTGCGAGTATTACGCCTCCGGGCTACAATTTAATATGAAACAGTAGCGACCGGTCACAAAGATTGCTGCCTTCAATAAATCAATATATGTTGGAGTTTATTCCACTTTTTCTGTGACTTCATAAAATAGTCATACAATATTTTGTTGACGATTTATTACCCATAAAACTTCACAACAAAATAAGAAACTCTAAGGTATACAAACCTACTTAATCAAAGCGTACGTCTGTACCGATTAAAATTTTATTACTTTATTTTGAAGTTAACCTTCTTTGGAATAAAAAGTAGATACATTACATAGATAGACTAGACACCTCACCTCATCACAGTGTACAACTGTGTTACTGAAAGTGATAAATGAATATCAAAGTTAAGTATGGAAATGACTTGGTTAAACATTGATGTTGCAACGAAAACAGACATCAACCATTAGTCTTTCATCATTCTTTGTTTGAATTCTCTCGAGTGGTATCCACAGAGAGGCTCATAAAAACTAAACAAACATTAGAAAAATATAAATGATCCGGCTAACCTGAGGCAACGCGGCGTGGATCGAGACGCGGGCCGCACTCCCGTGTTAGCGGGGCGGCGTCATAAATTATCTCACATTTCTAACGTCCCATATTATTTCACTACGGATATATTAGACATTCGCAATCCCGGCCTACCCGCCGAACGACCAATCATAATTTACCACGCTATGCATAAATTTTGATTGTAATCCTTTCTTGATTTAATGCGAAAGGACTGCCCACCGGACCCTTAGAGTTAACATAGGTAGGTAGATACTTAATGAAATAATAAGTGCGACGGCGATGTACGAGTACATGTACGTTTGCGAGACTGCAAAGTTGCGAGAGAAGAATGGAAAGCATACTCCGTTAACGGCACGAAGACACGTAACAACATAAACAAAGCGCTAGATAGTCACGAGCTGTGTCCTAACAGCTGTTGCGTGGTGAGTACAATCAACGTCTAATGGAACTGCAAATATTCCATTTACCACGAAAATGTTGCAACTACAAGAAAGGAACTAGCTGAACTCTCATTGCACACAACTCTAGTATGAAGCAAATGAATCGAAATGAAGTGAACATTCAAAGAGATCCTCTTGAAAACATCACTGTTGTGCAGCGTCGTCTACCAAGCAAGATTCCACTAAGATTAAACGCCAAACCGCAGACGCACGTTAAGAGATCACTAAAATAGCATCAAAGTGGACAGGAGCCACGGCGTGGTGCCTCTGGACTCTGACCTACATTCTAGTCGCACATTCATTCCGCTCGTCGTTCATTCACATTTTATTGGGACGAAGTACTTAACTCTACATACACAACACATATAGCTAACAGGGGCATATCAAAATCACGTTGGACGAGTCCGCGATTTAAACATTTCTTACTTTTTAAGTTACTTTTAACTGCTATCTACTGATTTCCACACTTTTTCTATTTCGGCAGTTTAGGAACGTCTGGTAGGGTTAGAGCAAACCGCTACGTTACTATTGCTTCGTGTCACGCGAGCCCTCATACAACATTCCCAGAAACTGTGCATGCCAGTTGAATCATGATATGCTAACACATCTAAGTACATATAGGTCAACTGCATTGTGTTAAAGTATCTACAACATTCACTTAATAAAGCATTGTGGGTAGGGGAGAGTAATGTGATGGGGACCTACTAAGGAAAATTTAAAATAAATCTCATAATTTGTTGAAATTATTATTTCAAGTAATAAAAATGTAAACCTTGTTTATTTAACTACAATATCATATCTAAGGAAAAATTTAACACATTACCAAAAATATTTTAGTTTTTATCACGCTTTTATTAGCTTCACCTGTGTGTTTGTATGTAACCGACTCCTTTGGACTCGATTTTGACCCACTTTAAACGGACAGATTTAATTCAAACAGCGACAATATAATAATTTCATAAGTTTGAATTAAAAAATAAATAGAGTTTAAAAAAACTAAAAAACACGCTTTTAAAGTACATCACACTAAAAAGTAAAAAATAATTCTTAATATAATTTGAAAATAATAATTAACAAATTACTAGTATTATTGTGAAAAAGTGTGGGTTGCTCGATAGACGAAAAATATGGCACAGAGCGCCCCACGCTTTTTCACAATACTACTAGTAATTTGTTAATTATTATTTTCAACTTATATTAAGAATTATTTTTTACTTTTTAGTCTGATGTTCTTTAAAAGCGTGTTTTTTAGTTTTTTTTAAACTCTATTTATTTCAAAAAAAAATCGAGCGTGACCTACAGTACTCGCATATGATGTGTAACATGTGACAAAATACTTTAGGTTAGTTAGATTTGATGACGATATTGTACCTGGGTGGCGGATCTGACAGTAACGAAAAAACCGACCAAGTGCGAGTCGGACTCTCGTAAAGTAGAATTCCGCGCTTTCGCGACTTCCTGTTACACATTTCCGTCCCATTTCACGAAATCACTCCCACAAATTGCAAAAAAAGACCAAGTGCGAGTCGGACTCTCGTAAAGTAGAATTCCGCGCTTTCGCGACTTCCTGTTACACATTTCCGTCCCATGTTACACATTTCTGTCCCATTTCACGAAATCGCAGGAAAGCGAGAGCAAAGATGTTACACATCAAAAAGTCAATCGCTCCCATACTATACAGTAAGGGAAATGAGAGCCTAAGTGTACGGCCATATGGGAAATGAGAGCCATTAATTTTCCATCAGTCTCAAAAGTTTACTTTGCACTTCCAATAAGTACCCGTCTTTCCCAAATACGAGTACCTAGATGATTTTAGCTTATTGTTCTTAGTTATTGCCTTTATTTTGTAAAGCAAATTTCTCAGTCTTTCATTATCATAAGCCTTCGGAACTCTAACGAACAGATAACCGAACACCCGTTTCAATTTAACTTATGCAACAGTTCTATTAATTTCAAGAAACACTAAACAATGCGCCTGAACACGCGATGTGGCGCGATGTGGCGCGATGTGGCGCGATGTGG
The DNA here is from genome assembly GCA_947284805.1 of Coleophora flavipennella. Lineage (NCBI taxonomy): Eukaryota > Metazoa > Arthropoda > Insecta > Lepidoptera > Coleophoridae > Coleophora > Coleophora flavipennella. The sequence goes on along the minus strand of OX369264.1, from coordinate 18,532,542 downwards.
CGGAACACATAACAACATCCCGATGTAGATAAAGAGTAGTATAAAAGCTCGTTTTCATTAGCGTCTTCTTAACTATTTTATTCACTACAAATATGTACATGCTATTTCTCACGTAGGTGTATTAGATGGTAGAGACCAGCGGCAGCGGCAGCGGCAGCGGCAGCGTTATAAAGTGAAATAGGTACTTGAAAATTCAATCGTAAACAGCCAGAAATAAATGGGCTATTGAAGTAATCTGTGGCATTTCACCTCTTTCATTCAAGTAATGAACCGGCCTCAATATGAGGTGTTTAAAGTCAATGGAAGCTTATCGTATCGAATCTCAATTCATTTAGATTTCCATTAGACTGTAAGGGACGACAGATAAGGCGGCGGCGGCGGCGGCACCCGGCCACAACCCGGCATACTGATGCGGCGAGCCCTCAACTCAACACCGACGCGGAACACGTTCTTGGGGTTCCCTACTGGGTGACGGGGCCCTTTTACTAAGCCTACGCTGGCTGTATGGCTGTCCGACCTTTCAAAGGCTGTATCTTTTGAACCGTAATTAGTAGTCTACTGAAAATAGTCTTTTTTTATATGTGGCATAGGCTCATCAGAAACGTAAAACGTATAGTTATGAAACTCATGTCGTTTGCTCCTCATAATCTCTAGATTCATCATATCAGTCCACTGCTGGACATAGGCCTCCCACAAGGATTTCCACGACGACCGGTTCTGCGCTGCCCGCATCCAGCGGCTTCCCGCGACCTTCACCAGATCATCGGTCCACCGAGTGGGAGGCCTGCCTAAGCTACGTTTTTCGGTGCGCGGTCGCCACTCGAGAACTTTACTGCCCCAACGGCCATCTGTTCTACGAGTTATGTGCCCCGCCCACTGCTACTTAAGTTTTAATCTCTCGATTACAGTGGTAATATTATTAGTACCTTATCTAAAGGGAATGTTGAGATGTTAGTCAAAATACATGCAAGTTGGCGCACATCTAATCTTAACACACGGTTGACTTTTTGAACAATAACGTTGGCAGACCATACTGACACAGACACTTGCCTTAAATCTATTTTAAATGATAAATAAGTATCTATATTTTGGTATATTATTATTTTTGGTTCGCGTATTAGTTTTGGTCAAGTTAAACATAGAGCAACGGAGAGTTGCGTTATATGAAACTACTTAGAATGAATAAAGAGTTTGCCATATCAATTCATTAGGTACCATAGCAGGAGAATGAATCGTAGAGGAAACACTCAAAACAGAGCATTTTTAAATTGATTTCATGATTCCGGTTTCACTTTTGTCTTTAAAAAAAATAATTATCAGGTCACTTTTACAACATTTCAAAATAGAGGTTAAGACCTCCTTTTAGGTTTTTTTTGTAAACCTGTGTCAGGAGGACTCGCACTTCCATTACAAAAGTCTGATAATAAACAATGTGAACACATGTAAACAAGATATTAGGGAAACAAAAATGTAGAAAAAGAAAAGCTTGTGTATCTATGTTTTGTGTTTATTTTAAGTGTTTGTGTAACGAAGTATGAGTGTGTTGTATGTGAGCATGTGTGTGTGTGTACGTGTGGTGTGATGCAGTGCAGTGTCGTGAGGGTATGTGTGTGTTTATTCGTTTATTTGACAACTTCAAGTAAAGATTCAGTATCATCGTAACTAAGGGACTGCAACCAAGATACTACAGTTTTCTTACAATCGGAGAGTTTTATGGGTATATATCAAGCAATTTATTTATTTTATTATAAATATATGAAGATCTGGTTTTGTATTGATTTAAAGCGAATGAGGTCCTATTTATTTGTGTTGGAGCTATTAAATACTTGCGCCTTTTACTAAGGTTATCAGAGTTATATTCTAGGGATTTGTGGGTTTCATCCAATTACTACAACAAATGAATCATTATTTTAGACTCCATTAGCAAACGTTACAGTTTGTCAGGCCCATAAAAAATTGACTCCTCTAAACAAAATAAAGAAAAACAACAAAATTTTAAAACTAGCCAACTGTGAGTCGTACTCACTCTAAGAGAACGAACTAAATTTAATAAAACCATTTTGTCTCACTGGCTCAAAAAACTTTTTATTCTTAAAAGCAATGATCAAAATTGATTTTTGTTCATCGTTTTATAACGACTCAGAAAAGAAGTTAAAACACTGCGAATTGGCATTTCAAATTTCAATGGCTCATTCAAAAAAGGAATCAAGGAGTTTGGCGCAGCATTTAAATGTACAAAAAGATTCTATATCTATAAACATATACCTATGCTCATAAAAATTTAAAAGTTTTTAGCATTATTTATCAGAACCAAAGAGATTGCATGCTTACGTTTACATCAAGACTCATGTTCATATTTGTACGTGCGCATGTACAGGTAGGTAGGGGAAAGCTTAGTTTATTTAACTGACAAACTTCCCATGAAAATTAAACTTTACTTTAATTTTATATAGTCAAAGTTATAAATATCGATTGAGCATCCTGCAATCTCTTAGTTACACAATTAATGTCTGTGCATATTAAAAGTTTTTATTTAACTTGTAATGTATATTTATGTACGTTTGTTTAGTTCAAATCTTGCGATCGATTTTAAAACGACTTCCAAGGGTCCGATCAAGCTAAAATTTGGAATGAAGCCGTATTCCGAGTGACAATAGATCCTTTCGTTATTGATGTGTAACATCTTTGCTCTCGCTTTCCTGCAATTTGTGGGAGTGATTTCGTGAAATGGGACGGAAATGTGTCCCATTGTAACAGGAAGTCGCGTTTTTTCAGGCTTTAAAAGCGCGGAAAAGGCAAAGGTATCTATGACCATACAGCCTAGTCTGCCGTATCTTTGCCGTCCTTTTTTCAGGCTTTAAAAGCGCGGAAAGGCAAAGGTACCTATGACCATACAGCCTAGTCAGCCGTATCTTTGCCGTCCTTTTATAAAGTATATTGTCACATGTTACACATCATATGCGAGTACTGTAGGTCTCGCTCGAATTTTTTTTTGAACTTGATCTGATAATGAACCTTGGAGATGGAATCAAGGTCCCAGAATCGTCTTTTATTTTTCAATAGAATCGTAGGAAATACACTACTGTACTCTTTTTTTTTATTTAGAACCGTGTATTTTTATATCAATTTGAGCATTTGGCTTTTTTAAACATAAAACTCTTTTCAAATAAGCTTCAACAAAAAGCTTTTAGGTTTTTCGAAAATTGTTTTTAAATTTAATTACAAGTGTTTTTCTTTCATCTTGTTTTTTCGCTAGTGAGGTGAAAAGTTGTAGGTTCGTAGCACATAAGAGCAAAACTGTAAATTCTTGTGCTTTCGAATTTGAATCCCTCACTATTCCCAGGATACTAACTTGAAATGATAAATTATAGAATAATTATTGGCTTGTTCGGGATTCAAAGTCCGCAATACAACTTTACTCTCTTGTTGAACAAAACAAACTAGTTTTTGACGCTCTCGTTGATGTCTTTTGATTGAAATTAATAATTATGTTAAGGGTTTGTGGTGGTATGGAACCTTCGGTGCGCGAGTCCAACTCGCACTTGGCCGGTTTTTTGTCGGAGGTACTGAACTTCTAAATTACTACATTTGTGTGAGATAGATACCTATACATATGGAAATCAATGGATCTGTTTACTAAAATGGATATGTTTGACGCGAAAATGACGTGACGATGTACAGTACAATGTGAAGTTACTTTGGAAAATAAATACTTAACAGATATTCATTCATTTCATTTATTTATTATTTAGGTAGGTATTACGTTCGGTATACTTTATGTAGGTACTACGTTCGGTATACTTTAGGTAGGTACCTACCACGTTCGGCATACTCTCTCGATATGTACATTAGAAGTAAACAATAACAATATAGAACCCCGGATGCATCTACCTCCTAACCTGTCACTAATTATCATCTTATAAAACTTTATAAAACATAAGAAAAAAAAATTAAATAAGTTTAGTGGCAAACCATCCGTGTATCATTGGGCTCTACAAACTATTTCGTTGGACACACCTCCTGGCGTTCCGGACGTGTACCGTATAAAAAGTGGGTTCTGCAGTTTAATCCGACATAAATCTCTCGATTTGCGCCGCCCGCGCCGGTAGTGTTGGTGATGTAATGAAAAAATGTGGACCATCTGTTGCACCCTTCATTACGTTACTTCTACATATGATGTGAATAGGGGTAACATACAACACCATCAACTTTTTAATGTAATTGAAACTGTGAGGACCCCAAATGTTTTATTAAAACTTGCTCAATGTATGGCATTAGCGCTTTGTGCTTTTGAGCAACGAAAGAGTGAAGAAGGTATTGTGATGGCAACAAAAATCGAAGGTCAGATTTTGATGGGGATCTATTGTCTTACACTAATAGCTTAAAAAAATATATGTGTATGTGTGTGTGTGTGTGTGTTTGTCTGTGCGCCCATCCTTTGCCCAAACTACTGCACGGATGTAGATAATACTGAGGTGGGCAATATTGTTTTTACATCTTCAGCCGTTTTTGTTTTTAATTTTTTTTCAAGTATCTCTAACAATTTTTATTATTACACCGTAGTTCGTTATTCCAGGAAAAATCGGATTAAGGTTGTACAAACCCAGTTTGTTAGTTACTTTTTCTCAAAAATGAACTTTGTGAATAACTAGAACTTAATAAGGCCTATTACACAGCGTAGTTCATTATTCCAAGAAAAATCTGAATTCCTCCCATACAAACCCAAATTATTTGTACATTTCTCATCAAGCCTGGTACACCTTTATTTTTTACCCGTCTGCGACAGAAGGAGGGTTATGTTTTTCGAGAGTATATTTACCCGACTGCGACAGAAGGAGAGTTATGTATTTCGAGAGTATGTATGTATGTATAATTGTTTGGCACGCTCTGCAGCCTGAACGGCTGGATGGATTTTGCGCTTGAGAGGTGTCGTTAGATTCGTATTTACTATGAGAGTGACACTGGGTATATCAAAATAAAAAAAACAAAATGGCGAGTTTTTGGCGCCAAATTCAAATGTTAGGCACGCTCTGCAGCCTGAACGGTTCCATGAATTATAGGTTGAGGGTTGTCGTTAGATACGTTTTTACTGTGAGAATGACACTGGGTATATGAAAATAAAAAAAACAAAATGGCGGATTTTTGGCGCCAAATTCCAATGTTAGGCACGCACTGCAGCCTGAACGGCTCTATAGATTTTAGTTTGTGGGGTGTCGTTAGATACGTATTTACTGTTTGAGTGACACTGGGTATATCAAAATAAAAAAAAAACAATATGGCGGATTTTAGGCGCCAAATTCAAATGTTTGGCACGCTCTGCAGCCAGAACGGCTTGATGGATTTTAGCTTGAGGGGTTTCGTTAGATACGTATTTACTGTCAGAGTGACACTGGGTATATCAAAATATAAAAAAAACAAAATAGCAGATTTTCCGGAGAATTACAGCAAGCGGTGTTTGTCGACGATCGCACAATAAAAACTTATCAACCAGGAGTTCGTATACGGGTTGAACCATTGATTGATTGATTTTGACGCACTTCGAGGACAAGGAAAAATTGAACGCTGGATGTTGCCCTTAATCCTAAGTTGGGTTATAACTGTCCACAAACTTCAGGGTGCTACCACAAAACAGGTGGTGCTACACTCGATTTGAGACTTGTGGACCTCGGCTCACATATATTTGCTGAAAGTCAAGCATATGTAGCTCTTAGTCGAGTTAAAACATTAGCTGGACTGGTCATCTGTACACTTGATCCTAAAAAACTTTTGAATCGGCCACACGATCAGAATTCTTATATAGAGCTTCAACGTTTACGAGAATATTATTCTATCAACTGATAAGTTAATAATCTGCGTAAGCTTAATGTGTGTCATGTGTATATAGGTTACTACACAAACTCGTTCAATAATAAAACTAAAAAATGAATAGAATAAAATACGGTAATTTAAAAAACTAAAAAACCCGACTGCGTTTCTGTGTAATTTGGAAATGAAAAACCCTAAAACAAGAAAGTCGTCATACCCGATTGCACTTAACTTAAGAAAAATTGTTGCAGTCGGGACCCATTCTAGAAAGTCAGCCGTCTAGTCAGTATATTGGAGTAATCTGCAATGTAATGTAGGTTTGTGCTCTCAATTCACTATGCCTCCATTTCTAGAATGGGTCCCGACTGCTACAATTTTTTTTAAGTTAAGTGCAATCGGGTATGACGACTTTCTTGTTTTAGGGTTTTTCTTTTCCAAATTACACAGAAACGCAGTCGGGTTTTTTAGTTTTTTAAATTACCGTATTTTTTGTTACTAAGTAAGCGTAATTATTTATTTTTATTTGTGTAAACACGACTACACTTGATGGTGAGGGGTTCGCAAGGCGCAGAAAGTATGCACAGCGTGGTTGTGCAATGTGTTAAGTGCGCGAACACATTCGATGGAACGCGAATACGTACAATGCTCTATCATCGAATTCGCGTTATGCAACATGTGCTTATGTGGTTATTACAACTATAAATAAAATTTACTTATAGACAACACGGTTTCGTGTAAAAACGAGATCAGAATAAGACTTTTAGATATTTCACTTAATTAACGTCGCTATGATGTTTCTAACCTAACCAACCTTTCTTTATTTCAATTCTGTTAACTAATAATTTAAGTATCCAATTAACGCCCTGCTTTTGAACATTATGTAAATTGTACGTTCCATTCAGCTACAGAACCAAAATTCACACTCAAACACATATTTGTTCTTGTCGGCGCTCCTTATAATTTAGGGAATAAATACTAGACCTCGACCCTCCCGTGGATCATACAGAAGCGACAAGGACAGCGATATGAGATCTCGTAAATAATGGAAGGAGATAGGGCAACGCACACGAGCTGTAGGAAGATTTATCACGTGACTAATACCGAGTCAGTGCGACGGCGCGGCGTATCGTATCCCCCGAGACTCCATCAAACGAGTTTCGCTCCCCCAGCACACGATGCAATCTATGCTGAATCGTATTACATTAAATTGTATTAACTCGAAAAATAGTAGAGATAGCAAACATCGTCCATCTGCACTGCACACAATCGCGCTCGACCTCGTCAACGCAAGTACCCTCAATTTCCTACTCTCCCGCAATTCTATGGCGAAAATTTATAGATTTTACGAGGGATCATCGAGTAAAGTCGCGAAACCTACCACATTGCCATATTTCATTTGCGTGAGCGGAAATAACATTGTTCGAACTCGTTTATCTCGTGAAATTGACAGTATTTATTATACCTATTATTATTATTTGTGCTTATTGAGACTTTGAAAATGCAGCTAAACTAGAATATGTTTATTGCGAACACGGAAAGAACAACTAAAATTGAATTTTCTCGAAAACGACAGTTTCAATTTGGAAGGAGTATTAACATCATACGAACTTTTTTTATCTACAACTAGTAATCCCTTGGCATCATCTCACCTCATGGTAAGTGACTATGATGCCAAAGATGGAAGCGGGCTTACCAATAATCCTCAACGCAATGGGGAACTGGCTATATTATCTTCAAGGCTTGAAGATTGATGATTGACGACAGGACGATAGTAGCTAGCCAGGTGCGCTTAGAAAATGCCCTCTCACCAACCTAACGGAGTCTTCCAAAGTTAGACTCCACCGGAAATCGAACCCGCGTCCTCCTGATGTGAAGCTAATGAACTCAACCATTACGCCACGGAGTTGGCTATGTCGTTTATCTAGTGAAATTTATTGTACCTGTTTCCTTTTATTTGTTCTTTTTGAAAATTACCGAAAACGCAGCTAAACTAGACTATGTTTATTTACCAACACTAAAAGAACAACAGAAACCCATTGTTCTCGAAAATATCCGGTACAAATTAAAAAGAGACAGGACTAGTAAATTACAAATTTATTCATACGTTTGCCGTTAAAAATATTTGATAAATGTGCCAACCGAAATAAGCTCAACGAAAGCTCGTCAACAAAACATAAATGTTTATTTTCATTCGATACTATATTTTACATCACCTTATCTTATTTTGGCAGCGGGACTTAAAAATCGATAGAGCCACCAAAGCTTAACGGTGAATATAAATTGCCGAGTTAAACTGATGGGTGGAAGATAAAAGTTGTCATTAAACTATCGGTCATCGACTTAGCATAATGTAAATTGTCCAATTCAGAGGCAAACGGCCAAATGGCGTCAAAGCGATGCGATCCTTATCTGGGAGTAAATCTCGTGGCTGGTGGGTGGATGCGACGGTGGGGGAGGAGACGATAACTTAATTGCGCCAACACCGTCGTCGCCGCTGGGGGTATCTACCAAATTGTGGATAGCTCTGCGGGCGCTTTACATTTGGTGTCAGTTGTTTAACTTTTATCTAAAAGTAATTTTAGCGGCACCCAAAACGACAAATGATATTTCGCATAACTGGCAGGAGTCAGCCGGATTTTAAACACAACTGCCGTAACAGCATCTATCTATAAGTAGTGGTTTGACAGTGGTCGGTTCTTGTTATGTCTTTCAACAAATTAACATAATTTAAAAAATTAATTAGCGTTATTTGTAATGGATGATCCTTCAATTAAATGTAAGGATTGACGCATGACTTTCACGTGCCATGCAGCAGAACATATTGGGCGCACATCCTGTGCACGCTCCGAAATAAATAAACATAGCATCCCTGCCGGGGCACAAATCCCGGGCCCGCGCTCGCGGCCTCCTTACAAAACTAATAAATGTACACAATAAATTCTCTTTACATTACAATACCAGCTACGTTTGTTTGCTCCCTTGCAATTTCATGTTTACCCGTGTAAGTAGGTATTTTTACTTGGAAACATTCCGATTTAGAATTGAAATCCAAGGAAGAAATCACGCAGATAAAATTTGATGTACCGACAGCTATGTTATTTAGAAAGCTTTTATTTTCCGCTTCAGTAGTTTCACTCTAACAAAAAGTAAATCGTGTCAACCAAGGAATACAATTCGTGCTATCTGAGCCCGTGCTCTGCTTAGCACCGTGAAGAATTATCCAATTAGACTCCGTAGTGCGGCACCTGAGTGCTCAGATCGATGGCAACTGTCGCATAATGAGGAGACAACGGCGTTCGTTGCAGCAAGAAATGGCTGGGTGTCGTGGAGCCACCTACGGGTACGTGCCGATCCGGAGCGGCCCTCGGCGGCGGAACCGATCGCTCCGTCACGCCGCCACGAAATGCGCCTCAACTGTGCTTCGGTTAATTAAAAGTCGACGCAATGTCACGTCACCTACCCGCGTCGTCGTACTCACTACTCACGCACCTCTCGAGCTTCTGCGGCAATTCTGAATGACGTCTCTTTGTGACGCGTTTCGTAATATGTCGTTTGGAGCGACAACTGTGGGAACATGAATAGAGTTAGCTATTGGCTACTGGGCACTATCGATGTAAGCCTCCGATAACATGCAAACTTAACGGAAACTTAATTGGATGTTCAGATTGAGTGAGCTTAGAACATGAGATTATATCTAAATGAACATTATGAATCAATAGTCGATACATTTGATTTTAGGTTCTTGGTGAAACATAACATCACTCTTTTTGGGTTATTTTTTTTCACTATTCCACATAAATCATTTTTTTTAATGAGAAAAAAATTAACTCAAAATAATCATTATAAATAAATCAACTGTGATAGTTAAGTGATCAATGTTTTTGTTTGTTACAGCGTTATCGTCAATTAAAAGTAATATAGACAATTCAAATTGCATCCTAGTACAAGATGTGAAAGCAGTAACACACGCACAAGGAGTTAGAGATGCATTATCAACATTATCACCTTCAGATGGTAAGTTTAACTAGTTATTGGTCATAGGTTGATATATTATACAAATATTGTAATCTATATTACGATTTGTTTGCAGAATCAATATCAACGTCGTCTTTAGGCGGGTGGTCGTCGACGGCAGAAGCGGCATTAGAGTCTGCAATAATACCTCAGCAAGCACAGCAGGCCGCACCCCCACCTTGGTCGCCGGCGCTGGAACTTAGAGAATTCGATGAATTGCACAGTGCCACTATACCCGCATACCAATTTTGGAGTTCAGAATTCCGGAACAAACAACCCGCCTACGTTAGTCTTAACTTCACAGTGCCATGGGGTGCAAATTTTGCTGTTTATGGCAGGCGAAATGTAGCTCCCAGCGTAACTCAATATGACTTTGTCGAATTTATTCGAGGTGGTAGAGTCGACCATAGACTCAGAAGAAGAAGAAGTCCACACAGACCAGACTCGCACGAACACAGTACAAATGACTGGGATACATTGTTAAGCACGATAAGCCCATTACAGAGATGGAACCACACGATAAGCAAACGATCCACGGATATGAGGGTCAACGTTAGTATATTACAGTACCTCGACACCGGGAGATGGTTTATTTCTGTATACAACGATGAACTACAACCCCATAGAGTCGAGATGATCGTGTCTGAAGCTGAGGGCGTCACAAATTCTTGTCCCGATGACTGTTCCGGTCACGGATCTTGTTATCTTGGTAAATGTGAATGCATGGATGGCTACGAGGGTCACGACTGTTCCAAAAGTACGTTGAATTTCACATAACTGCATGCTTATTAGTAAGTTTAGATCCATTTAATTATGTGACAAACTATTTTAGGTGTATGTCCTGTATTATGCTCTGGGCATGGCGCGTACGCAGGTGGTGTATGCCATTGTTCTGAAGGCTGGAAAGGAGCGGAATGTGATATCCCGGCCCATGACTGCGAACCCGCAGACTGTTCTGGTCGAGGCCAATGTATTGCGGGTCATTGCCACTGCAAGCCTGGATGGAAAGGAGCCAAATGTGATGAAGGTAGACTATTGCTTTAGTTTAACCACTTTAGTTTGCAAAATTTTGAAATCTATTGACAATAATTAGTTATAGATAATTCTTAGTAGCATCCAGCTACTACTCTACCTTTTATAAGTGAAAAAGTAGTAATTACTCGTATGAGCATGTGCAGTCCATTGATAGATTTTAAAGTTTATGGTAAAGGTATAAAATGTTAATGCTCCGGTTGATGTTGCACAGAGGACTGCCTGGACCCGTCGTGCGGGGGGCACGGGTCCTGCGTGCGCGGGCGCTGCGTCTGCCGCGCGGGCTGGCGTGGTGCCGCGTGCAATGAGCGCGACGCCCGCGTGCAGCGATGTTTGCCGGCGTGCTCACAGCGTGGAGTTTACGATCTAGATGCGGGACGGTGCGTCTGTGATCCTTTGTACACTGGGGATGACTGCTCTCAAGGTACAGATATAATATAGAGATATTAAAACCTTCATTAAAAAATTTATTTGTTATACCAGATGATAAACAGATCGATTACTTCCCGCTTACAATTGTCTCTTCGTTCTTAATTCTGTAGTACCTGGGCACCGAACTTTGCTCACTGTCAAGTCGTGTAGTGCCAGCCATCTATTGTTGAGTAGCTGGGCAACCGAGTTTTGCTCGGTCTCAGCTCATGTAGAGCCATCTGTTGTTGAGTAGCTAATAGAAAACTAAAATAGTAGATTTTACAACAAGAGCATAAAACAAGCCATTTTATCCGAGACGTTCATATAGCCACCAGAGCCGTTACGGCGAGAGTGGATAGTCACATTGAGGGTAAAATGGGTTTCAAGCTCGAGTTTTACACACTGCTTTTCACTTCGATTGCAAGGAAATAATAAATATTCCACCGCAATACAACAAATTTGAGTAGTTTTGACGAATAATTAGTTTCCCCCCACACAATTATTCTTATTAGTTTTTCAACTTGTGACGTTTGACTATGGCAAAATATATATAAGTAACAGTATTTTAACTCGGCAGTGTCCTTGAAATCATTACCTACAACTGCGTGAACACACGCTCGGGCCTAGGGTTGTCTGTCTTGGGTTACACAACTGTGCCTTAATGCCAAGTAATAATAGGTCATCTTCGGCCAAGTTATAAATATTTGCGTTATTTTTATTTACGTAAATGCACGCCCGTAATCTTTAATTTTGTATTTATAAGTCGTAATTATTTCAAGATTTGAGGATATTTATTATTTGTTCAAAGTAGGTGCAAATTACACTATATCTGATAGTCATAAAATACTAATGACATAATTATTATACATGTCATTTGTGAAAAATAAACAATCATTAGTTAATGACGCCAAAATCATTGATATAAATAAAACAGATTATGTCATTAGAACATGAAAACAATATGAGACGAGAAATTATACATTAAAATCATTGAATGTCATTAATGCCTTTGACAAGAGTAGGCCAGTTCACAGGGACAGCACCCGGTCACGAGTATAACGTGAGAGTCAGCCATCGCTCCCATCAACCATATTACAGGGAAAGGAACGAATTAAATTAAGATATAGCCTACATCTCTTAAAACATATCTATTAAGTGAAGGTGTATTGTGTTTGTGACTGCAAGGCATAATTTCAGTAGTCTTAAAAGAACTTTAAAAATAATTAATGTATGCACAAGAGGAAGATATAACATTTTATGTATCCTTCTTTTGACATAAATAACAACTTTACGAGCATGAGAAGTGAAAATATTGTTTTTTTTGTGTGAAACAGATTTTCTAAGGGATGAAATCTATCTAGAAAAACTTGGAAAACAAAACATTATCTAATTTTTTTTTTTAATTGTTTAATCCGTTTCCAAGAAACCAATTTTAAATGTCAGTTGATGTCAGTACATAATATTATTATAATATTTTAAATATACATAGCAGGCCTCCTCGGTGGACCGATGACATGGTGAAGGTCCCGGGAAGCCGCTGGATGCGGGCAGCGCAGAACCGGTCGTCGTGGAAATCCTTGGGGGAGGCATTTTTCCAGCAGTGGACGTCCTTCGGCTGATATGATAATGATGATGAAATATACAAACATATACAAGAATGTTTGTTTTTGGGTCAAATCTGAAATTGGGAATTCTACTATCAAGACTTTTTTAATTTTACTTTCAGTGGTCTGCTCCCTGGACTGCGGCCCACACGGCGTATGCGCAGAAGGTGTGTGCCGCTGCGATGATGGCTGGACAGGAGCCCTTTGCGACCAGAGGCCCTGCGACACCCGCTGTCACGAACACGGACAATGCAAGAATGGAACCTGCGTCTGCACTCAAGGATGGAACGGAAAACATTGCACTTTGCGTAAGTTTGAAATCCTTAAACAATCTTAAAGACAATTATTTAGGTACCAGTTATGTTACGGACAGTTTCGTTCAAAAATAAAGCATGAAATTAAAGAGCAGTATCAATTACAACTTGTTAATTGAAGGATGTATGTTTGTATAGCTGGTTGCCCTAACGGCTGCTCGCGTCACGGTCAGTGCCTGCTCGAGGACGGCGTCTATCACTGCTCGTGCGCCGATGGCTGGGCTGGAACCGACTGCTCGATTGCTCTAGAAATGTCCTGTAGCGACAACGAAGACAACGACGAAGGTAAAAATTACCTTTCCTTTTCAGCCACTAAATTTTGTTGTAAAAATGTAACGATTGGCAATCTGACAATGGTCCTACCTTTGAAGATGGCATGACGGACTGCTCCGACTCTGAGTGCTGCAGTCGGCCGGAGTGCACGGAGCACATTATGTGCCTTGCATCCAACGACCCTGTCGAAGTCCTGTTGAGAAAACAGCCTCCTTCTGTCACCGCGTCATTCTACCAACGCGTCAAGTTTCTCATCGAAGAAAATTCCGTACAAAGCTATGCCCACATGGACGAATACTCAGAAAGGTGAGTGCCTATGTACTTAACGTAAGAAATAACTAAGATAAACAAACGCCAAGTCGATATATCTTAAGTAAAAGATATCGTTCAATTTCGGCGAAAAGCATAACTTATGGTGTCGACTAACAACTATATCTTTTACTCGTAAATTGATTTCAGATTAACCTACCGTTAGCACAATTCATCAATTACTTAATATTGCACTTTACAATGATTTTAGATCCGTGATATCATCGATGTACTAATGTGTAAATCCGTAAGAAGAAGGATCAATATCATAACAAAAAGTAACTAATAGGAACTAGCGCCCTTACCATTGATATCCCGATCATCTTCCTAAACCTCTCCGAGGATTTGGTGTGGTTATTTTAATTTAACTGATGGTTACTACTTTTATAAATTAAATTACGATTTATTTTTATCATCTGGTGGAAGTGTTTTGATTTTCCTATGTTTTCTCTCGTAAATAATATTGATTTACTCGTATTATTTGCGATCCTCGCATGGTTATGTTTAATCATTAACCACCGTTTAAGTCATAATAAGTTTTTTGTATTATAATTTTTCACACCAGATCCGATGTGTTGTGTATTGTCTAATGTTAATCCCTTGTGTGTGTCTTACCCTACCTGTTTGTCTGAACAAAGTAAAGCGTCATATAGTTATACAATGGAATTTAACATTCGAGTGCTCAAAAGCTTTGAACAGTTTTGTTTGTCTTCTCGTCAGACAAGTTAGTTAATGCTATTCCAATTATGAGGTTCATGTGATTATACTCGAATCATGAAATACGTTCGTATTAAATTTAGCTGTCAACAAAATGTAGTATACAAAGCTTACGTTTAGGCCCATTTAGTTGTTAATCCTATCATTCATTGGTTACGATAATCTTATGGAAAATGTCTTTCATGATCTGAGTAAGGAAAAAATACATATTTATTTCCGGTTTCGTTAGTTAACTTTTTTATATATTTTAATCAAAAAGACAAACCAAAACTGAATAACAATAGTAGTCAACCCACCTCGCTTTCTATGCAAAGGCGCCTCAAAAGTTTGTTTGCATTAAAACACGAGCCGCTTCACTATTTTGTTTGAGTTGAAAAGAGTGGTTGTATTGCGTTCTGGCATTTGTTCCATCAGATCGTGTGTATGTCCATAGTAATGATGAAAATCTACCGTGATCGTCCTCCAGCATGCTCATTTCGTATGAATCGTATAATCTTAGTTGTCATGCAAATTCTAAGTAAAAAAATAGACGAACTACAATAATATTGATTTATAGTCATGGTGGTCTTGTTCTAATGCAAACGGGCTTGCTGAACCGATGCGCATAAAGAAAGTAATGATTGGATAAAGCAAATGTTAAAACGCAAGCTAACCGTCCAGAGCGCAGAGCGTGTGATCGGAACGGGCGCGAGCCGGGGTGGGGTTGCACTGAGGGATGTAGGTATCTGTGTAGTAATCTGTCCTGTCTTTCTGTGTCCCTGTGCCGCCGTGTGTCCGCCACTCCTAGCGAGTTCTGGAATTCCTTTACACCATGGTAAGTGTCAGTCAGCCCGCCCTCGCCCCTCAGTGTTCAGTATCTGTTAACCTCTTCCCTTTGGTTGCAACTCCTGCATATATATGTGATGCCGGCGCCCGAAGCATGCTAGCCACCTGCCATGCAAACGGCGCTACTGCTTTTTCACTTTTCGTTCACTCCTTTGTCTGTATTCGTTTCATTCTCTATGTGTATGTAACATCTGTATGTTTGTCTTGAATGTTCTCATGTGGCTGCGACAAACTCCTCCATGTTTCACTGTACATCGCGCGACACCTCGTTCCAAATATTATTTGCCGCAGCCACAAATATATATTTTTTATAATGTTTATTTGTCTCGTCTACTGTGCTTATGTTTATAGTTCGAATACTATGGTACATTATGTTGAACTGTACAAAAACTTAGGAAAATCATTTACGCTTTCACGCAAAACGTTTGAACCATAATTTGGTAGGGTTAGGGCTTGTAAAAGATATAAGAATATAGACTCGAGTTGTATATTGTCAATTGAGCAGAATTCCAACGAACACGCAAATTTAGCTGCAAATAAACTTAGGTACCCTTTTATGTGTTCCTTACCCTTTGTCTGCGTCTTTCATCTGTTAACCAACCCCCTACCCTCTGCCCAAGCTCTTTATGTGTTTAGATCCTCACCCCCTGTGACTAACCAAAACACGACTTATTTGAATGTACTCTGACTACTTCATAACGATATAATAGCCGTTATTTTGTCGACATTGTACATCACATCGCTTCCATAAAACCATTCAGTTCCGGCCGACGTATGAAAACAGTTTGAAATTGGTGCAAAGAAAAAATGTGCAAAAACGTGTAGATTTCTGATTAAAATGTGTTCACGTAGTATACGGTTATTAATATACAGGGAGTTTAAAACACGAGTAATATTTACTCTACAGTGATATTTACTCTACAAAGGAGTTACTCTATAATATCTACTATACAATACAGGAAAAATATATAAAAAAATCTTTAATTAAATTAAATTTTCACACAAATTTTCATCGTAATCCATACACCATAAACACTATCTACTTACCGATTTTCGTCTTGGTGATTTCTCGTCTTGTATGGATAATTGCCGTGTGGCTCCCGGCTTAGAATAGCGAGATCCTATCTGTTCCTATAGGTGTCGTAAGAGTCGACTAAGAGACTTAAACCGGAGGATGGGCAGCAGCATCCTTTCCGCGACTTGCAGTCGAACTGCAACAACACTGCGATTGCCAACCCGCCTGCCAGACGTGGAGATTACGGCAACACCTCCCAATGACATACACAACAAAAAAACGGCCCCTAGTCCCCGGCGGCTCCGCTTTTCCTGGCTCTGGTAGCGGTCAACGTAACGACGAGGCATGGGGTGCTAAGAATCCCCGGCAGATGCCAGGCTACCAAACTTAAAGACCTCTGGCCTTGGCAACCTACAACACGCGCACACTGCGGACCGACGAAGCTGACAGAACTCGAGGAAGAATTAAGCAGGTTACGATGGGATATCGTTGGATTGTGTGAAGTCCGAAGAGAGGGGAAGGACACTATACTCCTTAATTTTCGGGAGGATGACCAACTGTCCCGAGTGGTGTCGGGTTTCTAGTCCAAAAGTCCCTCATTAACAATGTGGTCCGATTGATTCTGAATATAAGCGTACCTTATATTCAGAATTAACAAACAGTATTCGCTGAAGGTCATACAGGTATATGCACCGACCGTGGAACACTCCGACGATGAAGTGGAGATCCTATAATATGATGATACGAGGATTTGACTATATGAGGATACAGCTTTACATAGCTCCCAGACCCAATACACCGTTTTCATGGGATTCTTTAACGCGAAACTGGGCAAACGAAGTGATGGTGAGCTGAGAGTAGGGCAATTTGGATATGGAGAGAGTAATGCACGTGGCCAACTGCTGGCCAACTTTATGGAGAAGGAGGGCCTCTTTATGATGAACTCCTTCTTTAAGAAGCCTAAACAGCGGAATTGCATTGGGGAATCTTGATAAGCCCGCTTCCATCTTCGGCATCATCTTCACTTGCTATCAGGTGAGATGATGCCAAGGGCTTACCAATTGTAAATAAAAAATAAATTTAAAAAAGTGGACATTGTTACATCTCAATGGCGTAACGAAGAATGAGATTGATTTCACCTTTTCGACAAGCAAGCAAATATAATATGTAAGATGGTAAGATGCACATTAAATCTAAAAACCAAGCTAGAAATATGTCGACTGATGAAGTCTACGCTACGACCAGCGGCCATCCAGCTCCAAAACCCCGAGAGCTTTCAGCTCGACTTGAACAATCGCTTCGAATGCCTAGGAGATTGCGATAATATGGACAATTATAATGGCAGGTTCGTGGAAATTGTCCAAACGGTCAGGTCAAAAATTTTGAAAACTCGCCTTTCAAACAGAACCTCATGGAAGAAAGACGCAGATTGATTTTGCAGTCCTCTGAAGACGCTACTCAGTATCGGCAAATGAACAGGCAGATCTCTAAGTCCATGACTCGCGATTTGCGCCAGTATAATACATACTGTGACAAAAATAATGGAAACTGGGGATAAAAACCCTTACGGAATTTGCCACATATGATACGTAAGATTTAGAGGTAATAAATTAAAAATTTGTATTTAATAACAGCTAGTATCAAAAGGAATTGGTCACCGCGAAATGTAAAATGGTACTTATAATAATATCAATTTTCAATAGGTTGAGAGACTATGACTAAAATTGAACATGGAGTAAAATGTGTGATTACACTTTTAGTTATTGTTAAACCTTAATAAGTAGTAGAAGGGACAATCCATACGTATAGATTGTTACTCTTAATTCTGTGATAGATAATACCTTAAATTATACGTAAAAAGGCACACATAAAATAATAACACTGTTCAATTTCTAAAGTTCATGAAAACCAAAAGGAATCTTGACCGGGGAATAGGGAAATGTGAAGAAAAAAGGTGACTACTTCCCTTCGCAGGCGGCACGACGGTGGTAGATGCTCAGGCTGACGAAAAAGGTGTTCGAGCTGTACCAGCCAAGACTCGATCAGTTATTTGCTTAGCCTGCTGATGTAATACGTCGGCTATTACGCTGTTATTATATTAGTTGTCCATTAGGTACTCGGTAAAAACCCTCGAAATATCGGCAAAGGATCTGTAATATACTGAAAAACTGCACCATACAACTTTGAAAACAGCAAAAGGCAACTTATTAAATTTATAATCTTATTTACGGTCAAAAATAGGTTTGCGGTGACCACCATTCGGTTGTTAATTTTTTCTTCTCTCATCTTCTTGTCAAAAAGAAACAAATATTTTCAAATTCAATTTCCATAGACGAACAAAACCAAAAGAGCATTTAATCATGAAACGCAAGAAAGGAGATCGGCTTGAAGCGATACTTTGCGCTTCAATACATAGAGGCGATTGCGAACAACAAAGGCTCAAAAGTCTTCGCGTGAGATCTTTCTATTGGACAAAGCGAACTGAACAAGCTGAAGACAAAGGATGGCAGGATCATATATATCGTCTAAGACTGAGTTGCTGGAAGAAGTTGAGAAGTTCTACGGACAATTGTACAGGACCACACGTCTGCCTGTCAGCGATCTGACCAAAGACCCAAGAGCCAGACTAACCCGACACTATACCGAAGATATCCCGGACGTCAGCCTGTACGAGATGAGAATGGCTCTCTACAGCTCAAAAACAATAAAGCACCGCAAAAACAATAAGGCACCGGTTGATAATGGAATTACGGCTGAACTACTGAAAACAGGTTGAACACCGGTACTTAAAGCTCTTCAAAAGGGGCAATGGAGCCTGCTATTCTCGGAGTTTCTCTGCGTGATCGAATCAGAAACGAGGAGATCCGTAGTGGCAGGAGGCGGGGCACATAGCTCCTAGAATAGATTGCCGTTGGAGTAGTAAAGTTCTCGAGTGGCGACAAAACGGAAAACGTAGCGTAGGCAGACCTTCAACTCGGTGGACCGATGACCTGGTAAAGCCGCTGAATGCGGGTAGCGCAGAACCAGTCGTCTTAGAAATCCTTGGGGGAGGCCTATGTCCAGCCGTGGAAGTCCTTCGGCTGATATGATGATGATGATTGATATTTTAAAGATAGATTTTTTAAATATACTTTTCTTGTATTCTTTACTCGATACTGAGTAACTTTAAAATTTCACACGTGATTTTTTAACACCCTGTATATATATAATAATATTACGTAATATTACGTAATACTACGGGCAAAGCCCGAAGTGCGTCTATACCTGAGTTTACCCGGGCGTATTAGCATTACCCATGTATTTTGTTTACAGTTCAAACACAAACAAAAGAGCGGAGTGTTACGCACGTTTTTTTATTCGCTATTGGTAAGCCCTTGGCATCTCTCACCTGATGGTAAGTGACGATGATGCCGAAGATGGAAGCGGGCTTAGTAAGATTCCCCTACGCAATGAGGAGCTGGCTATCTTATCTTCAAACCGAAACATCAATAATAGACTAGACTTAAATAAGATGATGGTAACTGGGCTTCGAAATGCCCTTCCACCAACCAAACCGGGTCTTAAAAAGTTAGACTTCGCCGGTAAACCTATCCGCGATCTCCTGATATGAAGCTTATGGATTTAACCACTGCGCCACAGAGGTGGTTAAAATAGACTTAACGCAAGATGAGTCCAGTTAGGCAAAAAAGAGCGAAGCGACAATATTTGTTGGGTTGACGTGAGAGACAACGCGTAAGTCGAGCGAGCGAAGAGAGCGTGTCGCAGCAGCAGGCAGCGGAACACCAGAACCAACTCTGCTTGTTGCCTAAAGCTATAATTCTTAGCCTTAGGAAAAATGTGAAATTGGTTCTAGTGCTCCACCGTCCGCTGCCGTGACACGCTCACTTCGCTCGCTCGGCTCTCGCGTAGTCTGTCATGTCAACGTAGCATAAATCGTCGCTTCGCTCCTCGCTACCTAACTTTAGCCAGCTTCCCAGCGTTTAGTAAACTTAAGTGTACATGAATACCCCCGAAATTTTGTATGTATTCGGACCGTATCCAACGAATATGGGTAATGATAAGTATACCCGGGTAAACCTAGCTTTGCCCCTTCCTCTAGCATTACTCATAACCTGACATAAATAATAATGTATTCTTTGTATTGATGTCACACCAAACTCGAATCGTAACAACCTTTACTTAAAATTGAATATTTTAACATTTACTTTAAAAAACTAAATCCTTAGGTTGAATTTGGTTTTACATCAAGCTATCGATCGTAGTGTTGACTAACAAATTAATTTGATATAAAAATTTATTCATTCATTCAATACGTGATGTTCACTTTTAAGTTATGAAATATAAAACCTAAGGTGCTAAACTGCTAACCTAATGTCAAAATGTACTAACTTAGTTTTTCTTAGTAAATAATTAAGATAACTAGTAGTTTTTGTGAATAGTTTAAAACAACGTATTTCCAGCCAAGTCAGAATTTTATTTACTCTTTTGCTTTTTTGTTAGACTGTAATTTTAATGTACTTAAGCTTAAGCTTTTATCTATCCAGGTATCTAATCAAAATTAAGTAGATACAGCTTTTACATTTTTAAAAGGACAATATTATACACAACCGAATAAAGTAGAATACGTCCTATTCGTTTTGCAAACGAAATTCTGACATAACTACCTATTTTTACTAGAACACCGGCGTTTACTGAACTTATAATTCCCACTTAATTATAAGTGTTCACTGCCATTATTTTCTTTAGGTACAGCGATAATAAGGTAAATCGATTTACGGAATTGCAGACCTTTGTTTTCATTACATTCACTTCTTTGTGACCGTGTACAAACTTAATGCTTTAGTAAGCTTTTTAAGATCTTATTGTATTCAGAAATATCGAGTCAGCTCTACACAAGGATGCAAAATCTTGCACAAATTTGAGCCCTCCACCAGACTATTATTTAATCGTCATTTTGGTACGGATTCAAATATTGAAATACTCTTGCACCAATTTCAAGCGTCTCATTCTACTTGGAAGTTACAAAGTTGAACAAATTATGATGACTATAGTTTGTGTCGCAGCTGTTACATGCATTATGAATACCTTTCTAGTTGAATTTCCGTTTACAAAACTAAACTGATACTGTACAATTTTTGACTAAAACAATACATTGCCATTGTAAAATTTCAACGTGACTTGATATCAGGAATAGCAATGTGAGCTGAAATTCATACTAGACATTTAGCTGACCCTGATTATAAGAGAATGTGCAATGCTAAGACCTCTTTTTTTCAATTATTTTTCATATTCCTCACTTTTAAAAAATATGTAAATGACAAAGCACACAATAAGTATCTGACTGATAGAACAAACTGTGAGTCCAAAAGTTAAGACAGTAAAACATCTTTTCATCTGTTAAAAGTGTTTGATTCCGTGTATCTAAACAGCGCAGCGGTGCTTCTATCACAGACTGTCATATCATTTGGATGTTTATCCAAGAAAAAGCTTAACTAAGGATATCGTTCACACGTTTTCGTGTTCACAATACGATCTGAAATATTAGTTAAAAAAAATAAACAAATCATCGCTTAGTGAAGAATTCAGACTGATCGAATAATTCGTTACTATAAATGACTATAGTCAAATTGTCTTTTTAGAACTGTATATTGAATAGTTTTTGTATTTTTATGGATGTCTTCTCTCTAAAAATGAGTAAAAAAAAAGAAAACGTAAGAGCGATATCCTGCTCGTGGCACCAAACTGTGACGCAATATAACGTGGTGTTCTGCGCAGCCGCGTCTCCGTGATGCGCGGGCAGGTGGTCTCGCCCCAGGGGCTGGGCATCATCGGCATCAGGGTCTCCGTTGACCGTGAAGCCAGGTTCGGATTTACGCTCACCAGACAGGGAGGATGGTAAGTCGAAAGAATTACCTATCTCATCGTCCTACGTAAACCATTATTTGATTATTAATTAGATCTTTGACTAGTTTCTGATATTTCTACTGACGTTATTTCGGAAATGTACATGACATTTATTCTATTTATTTGCCTAAAAGACAGTGTAAAATTCATTAAAGTTTTATTGTAACGTCTAAACGGTAACGTAGATGTATGTGGTACTCGTATATCTACCACAAGATTAAGAACAGAAGGAATATTGCAGTGTTGTGAGTCTCGACACTAATGTGTTTCAAACAGGCATTTCTCAAACCGTTAGTTTGATAAAGATATCTCTGGACGTGTAGAAAATTCTTAACTCAGCGCCGTGGGTTAAAGATCGTGGGTCGGACGGAGCCCTACGACCGTTGAATTCCAAATCTTATGTACAATCTACTGCTTGAGAAAACTGGCTTGCGTGTTAAACGGATATATTTGTACAAATTAACAACATTAATCAATACAAAATGTTTGCAGTGTTAAAATCCGTATTATAATTAATTTTCTGTTACGGTCGTTTCGTATTCCTCGAGCGAGCCGAGCGTGCGAGCATCAAGCATCAAGTATGAAATCAAATTAGTTATATCGCGGTGGAACAGAACCAGTATCATGTTGTGAACGAGTTAATGAAATAACCTGACGCGCGAGTATAGCCATGTATAATTATGCAAATATTTACTGTGACGGATTAGCTATTTATTATTAAATGTCGAATCTATTGTTTTAATTGATTGAGATGTTATATTTTATAAGTGAATGGTTTTCAAAATAATAATCTGGCAATAAACCTTGTATAGATACCATAAAACGAACCTTTCTTAAAATTGGCAAATTGTTTTATTTTTGTTCAATTACAAAACTCTTACGTTAAATAAAATACTAAAGTAACGTGAAACGCTACAGGAGTGGTTTTATACACTTCAAAAATCCATATTTTATACAAAAACACAAAGAAACAATAGACATGATATAAACATGAATAACTCACTCTCATTCAGGTTTGACGT
This sequence comes from Coleophora flavipennella, assembly GCA_947284805.1. Classification (NCBI taxonomy): domain Eukaryota; kingdom Metazoa; phylum Arthropoda; class Insecta; order Lepidoptera; family Coleophoridae; genus Coleophora; species Coleophora flavipennella. Next base: position 18,509,297 of record OX369264.1, on the reverse strand, counting down.
GCTCGTGAACGGCGGTGGAGCTGTCACCCTGCAGTTCCAGCGATCGCCCTTCAAGCCTCTCCGCAGGACAGTGTTCGTGCCGTGGAACCAGATCGTCGTGTTGCCGCCGGTGCAGATGGAGCTCAGCGATGACAACGTCAAAGTGCCAACTCCAAGGTAAATCTTTGGTTGTTTCCCTTAGTTACTACTATAAAGTCCCAGTAATGACTGTGGTCGCCCTTCAAGCTTCCCGGAAGACCAGCTTCGTGTTGTGAAAGCAGATCTTCCATTAGGAGACGGTGCAGCAGCAAAGTGAGTCTCCTGGTTAAACATTAGGAATCTTATTAAAATGACCCGTTGATTTAGTGGCAGCACTGTTGTCTGCTGGGCCGTGGGTGATGGGGGTGGGTTCGATCCCTCGAACATTCGTATGACGAACAAGTTTTTTTGATCTGTGTCTGGGTGTTAAATATCTATTTGTGTATTTATTTAAACGTATTACAAGTATGTTTCTTCGCAGGCGTGTGCATTCCTCACGATATTTTCCTTCACCGTAAAAGCGTCGGATAAACGTCAACATATTAGTACGTTGCAGCATTTTAACCACGACCGGGACAAGAGGTAGCGGCCCTAGCCGTTACAAAGGTTGTGTGTGAAGTCGACCAACCCACACTGGGCTCACGTGGTCGACTTAATACCCAATCGCCCTAATTAAGGGTAGGCTCGAGCCTCTCGGTGGAGATGTATAGGAGTCGATATGATGTCATAAGTATGTACGATTGTACATAATATGTCTCTGGTTACATAGCAGGAATCCTAGTTTGGGGCCAGATGACCGTGTGTGATTTGGGAACTTAAATCTAGTTGTAATGTAATTTTGTTTTTTCGCTCGCGTTGACGTTTTTTGTTTGAAATTCATCATCATCATATCAGCCGAAGGACGTCCACTGCTGGATATAGGCCTCCCCCAAGGATCTCCACGACGACCGGTTCTGCGCTGCCCGCATCCAGCGGCATCCCGCGACCTTCACCAGGTCATCGGTCCACCGAGTGGGAGGCCTGCCTATACTACGCTTTCCGGTGCGTGGTCGCCACTCGCGAACTTTACTGTCCCAACGGCCATCTGTTATACGAGCAATGTGCCCCACCCACTGCCACTTAAGTTCAGCAATTCTCAGAGCTATGTCGGTTACTTTGGTTCTCCTACGGATCTCCTCGTTTCTGATTCGATCACGCAAAGAAACTCCGAGCATAGCACGCTCCATTGCCCTTTGGGTGACCTTGAGCCTTCTTATGAGGCCCATGGTAACCGACCATGTCTCAGTTCCGTATGTCATCACTGGCAACACACACTGGTCGAAGACATTGGTCTTAAGACACTGCGGTATCTGGGACGTAAAGATATTGCGAAGCTTCCCGAACGCTGCCCAGCCGAGTTGGATTCGACGATTGATCTCTTTCTCGAAGTTGGACCTACCTAACTGGACTGTCTGACGCAGGTATACATATTCGGTAACACCTTCGAGTTAGAGCCTCCAACTTTCAGAGGAGTAGGTATGACACGGACGTTTGACATAATTTTCGTCTTGTCCATGTTCATTCTAAGACCCACTTGTTGAGAGGCTCTACTGAGGCCATCGAGCATTGTGCCTAAGTCGTCCATAGTCTCAGCCATGACCACGATATCGTCAGCGAACCGAAGGTGGGTGATGTACGTTGATGTTGATGCCGAGTCCACCCCAGTCCAAAAGCTTGAAAACATCTTCCAGGGTGGCGGTGAACAGTTTCGAAGATATAACGTCTCCCTGTCTCACCCCTCGCTGCAGCTGGATAGGTTCCGAGTTTTGATCCTGGAGACGAACCGACATGGTGGCGTTTTCATACAACACTTCAGCACTTCGATATATCGATAGTCAATTTGGCACCTCTGGAGAGACTGTAACACAGCCCAAGTTTCGACCGAATCGAAGGCTTTCTCATAGTCCACGAACGCCAAGCATAGTCGCTGATTGTACTCTTCGGTCTTCTGTATAATCTGCCGCAGCGTATGTATTTGGTCTTTGGTACTGAATCCTTTTCGGAAACCGGCTTGTTCGTTTCAAGTGAAAAACCTCAAAGTCGTCAAACCTGCGTGCGAGACGATTCGTAATGACTCTCGAAAACAGTTTGTAGACGTGGCTCAGAAGTGAGATGGGTCTGTAGTTCTTCAGCAGGGCATTGTCGCCCTTTTTTAAGAAAAGCACGACCACACTTCTATGCTATGCCTTAGGCGTTTGTCCCTCAAGTATAACGGAATTAAATAACTTCTGAAGAGCTTTAAGTACCGGTGTTCCACCTGCTTTCAGAAGTTCAGCTGTAATTCCATCATCACCCGGTGCGTTATTGTTTTTAAGCTGTTTAAGAGCCATTCTAATCTCGTACAGGCTGACGTCCGGGATATCTTCGGTATAGTGTCAGGTAAGTCTAGCTCTTGGGTCTTTAGCCAGATCGCTGACAGGCAGACGTGTGGTCGTGTATAATTTTCCGTAGAACTTCTCAATTTCTTTCAGCAACTCAGTCTTAGACGATATGATCCTGCCATCCTCAGTCTTCAGCTTGGTCAGTTGGCTTTGACCAACAGACAGATCTCTCGCGAATACTTTTGAGCCTTTGTTGTTCTCAATCGCCTCTTTAATACAATTTGTATTATAGGGGCGCAAATCGCGAGTTAGAGACTTAGAGATCTGCTTGTTTAGTTGCCGACACTGAGTAGCGTCTTCAGAGGACTGCAAAACCAATCTGCGTCTTTCTTCTATGAGGTTGCTGGTGAAGCCCGAGATTTTTTTGGTTCTGTTTGAACGGCGAGTTTTAAAAATCTTAGACCCGACCGTTTGCACAATTTCCACGAACCTGTCATTATAATCGTCCACATTCTCGCAGTCTCCTAGGCATTCGAAGCGATTGTGCAACAAGACCTGAAAGTACTCGGGGTTTTGGAGCTGGATAGGCGCTGGTCGAAGCGTGGACTTCATCAGTCGACATCTTTCTAGCTTGGTCTTTAGATTCAATGTGCCTCTTACCATTCGGTGATCGCTTCCTGTGTTTACTGAGTTGATCGCAGAGACATCATTGAATATTTGCCTTCTCGTCGACAAGATGAAGTCGATCTCGTTCTTCGTTACGCCATTGGGATGCAACCATGTCCACTTTCGCTGTTTAGGTTTTTTGAAGAACGAGTTCATCATAAAGAGGCCCTCCCTCTCCATAAAGTCGGCCAGCAGCTGGCCACGTGCATTTCTCTCCCCAAACCCAAATTGCTCCACTCTCAGCTCGCCATCACCTCGTTTGCCCAGTTTCGCGTTGAAGTCCCCAATAAGAATGGTGTATTGGGTCCGGGAGCTATTAAGTAGAGCTCTAGAGATATCCTCATATAGGATCTCCACTTCGTCGTCGGAGTGTTGCGCGGTCGGTGCATATACCTGAATAACTTTCAGCCAATACCGTTTGGTAATTCGGAGAATAAGGTACGCTACCATCGTCGAAACACTCTCGATCCGGACCACATTGTTAATGAGGGACTTATGGACTAGAAACCGAACACCACCCTCGGACAGTTGGTCGCCCTCTCGGAAATAGAGCAGGTTTCCAGATTTAAAGATTATGGTGTCCTCCCCCTCTCTTCGGACTTCACACAATCTTACGATGTACCATCGTAACCTGCTCAATGCTTCCTCGAGTTCCTCGTGTTGTTGCAGATTGGCTGCAAGTCACGGAAAGACCTCCGGTTTGAGTCCCTTAGTCGGCTCTTACGACACCTATTGGATGAAATAGAATGGCCCTTTTCTAAGCCGGGAGCCATACGGCATACCGGCAGTTTAAAATTAATAGGTATCATTGCTGTACATGTGGAGAAGTGTAGTTGTACGGAACCTTAGCTGCGCGAGTCCGACTCCATTTTTAATCTCTCTGTTAACTTAAATGCTCCTAAATATTAAAAACCCCTTACATCCTCTGCAAACCCATCCCATCAAGGATTATTTTAGTATGTGTTCATCTGGACACCTCAAGGTATAACTGAACCGATTCTCAAAACAACGCGAATTATTTCCTCTTATTAAAAGCTTTTATTTAACTTGCAATGTTTGTATGTATTGTATGTATGTTTGTTAAGTTCAAATCTTGCGATCGATTTTACGTAGAGCGACTTCCAGGGGTCCGATTGAGCTAAATTATGAATGAAGCCGTATTCTCGGTGACAAAAGATCCTTTTGGATTTGAAGTTGATCTAATGTGACGATGAACTTTGGAGGTAGAATCAAGGTCCCAGAATCGTTTTTTATTTTCAATAGAATTGTATGACACCTCAATTTGAAACAGTCTTTTTTGAATTTAGAACCGTGTATTTTTATATGCATTTGAGCATTTACTTTTTTAACATAAAAACTTTTTTTTAAATAAAAGCTTGTACCAAAATGCTTTTAGGTTTTTCGAAAATTATTTTAAAAGCTTTTTGTAGGAACGGTGTGTGCCCAACTGCCCACTCTCGAGAACAAAGGCGCCAATCTCCGCCAGGCGAGTTGGTGTGCCTGGGCTCCGGCCGTGGACCAACCGTGTATGGTTGGAGCTTGTATATATGCTTTTTAGGAAATGTTGATAGCAAGTTGTAGATGCATTGTAGTCTTCATGCGACGATGGTGCCATCTATCGCGGTGAAGATGCAACTCTCCATATATAGTTTGACCGACGGTTCAGTCTCGAGATGTGGCAATGTAGTTGTTAGTGGCGGGTAGTGCAGATGCCGCCACATTTATTTAACTTGCAATGTTTGTATTTTTGTTTAGTTCAAATCTTGCGATCGATTTTACGTAGAGAGACTTCCAGGCAGGGGTCCAAATGAGCTGAAATTTGGAATGTAGCCCGGTGACAATAGATTTTTTTTGGTATTTTGAACTTGATCTGATGATAAACTTTGAAGGTGGAATCAAGGTCCCAGAATCGTCTTTTATTTTCAATAGAATCATATAAAATATGAAACACAGTCTTTTTTTAATTTGGAACCTTGTATTTTTTAATATTCATTTGAGCATTTGGCTTTTTCAATATAAAAACTATCTTCAAATAAAAGCTTGTACCAAATAGGGTTTAGATTTTTCGAATGTTATTATTAATTTTCTAAAACTTGATTGTTTTTTAGCTCAATAGTTAAAACAAAATTCGCAAAACCTAGGACTAATTCCGGCGTAAGGTTTTTTTAAGTGTTTCTTAGGTCCGCTTGAACATATCTGGAAAGTTCCCCGTGGATCCCGTGTACGCTTCCCCCTCAAACGTCTCGTTGATTGTAGTTTTTTTGTATTTATCTAAGAAACGTTTGAAGCTGGTAGAAAGTTGTCAACGTAAGATATAATTGTTATATAAAATAAAAGTTTAAAAAACTTAAAAACCGACTTCGTTTTTTAAACTTTTATTTTATTTTATTAATTTTTAGTGATAATGCTATCTATCTAATAACATTATACCCAATCACCCACTCGCCAACAGGAACCATCAAATCATAGTGCATGTGTTTCATTAACATGTGACATTTTTCATGTGATTCCTGTGGCTTCCATCATCTCAACAGCATGAAAGTTAAGGAGTTTAGTCTTCCATCATCAGCCCATCTGAATAACCTAAAAGAATACAACTATTGGTCTATACGTACATACGTATCTACGTAAAATATTTGAATAATTATCCTCCAACTCCTAATCGTTAAGGAGTTGTATTTTCAGACGCAAAAACTTAAATAGTTTTAGGAAATACATAAAACACGTAATATTTGCATACAAAATTTGGGGGTTGTTCCCGATTTCCCTGGGATCCCATCATCAGATCCTGACTTGGTGACAATGAGACCCCCTCGGGAGTATACTCTTTCGAATAAAAAAAGAATTTTGAAAATCGGTTCACAATCGGCGGAGATACCGCGTAACAAATATACAAAAAAAAAGAAAACATACAGTCGAATTGAGAACCTCCTCCTTTTTGAAGTCGGTTGAAAATATATACAATCCATCCACACTTCATTTAATTCGGTGTGAGCTTGTTCGTGACTAGCTAATGGTTTATTGAAAACACGAACCTGTGTTCCTCATGTTATAGTCCTTTAGTAGTCTTTTAAAAGGAGCGGTTGGCGGAGCGGAGGTGGGGTTGGCGTCTGTACCAAAAGTGGCAAGTTGGAGCCGGTCCCCGTGGAAGCCTTACCCGTCCCTGACAAGCTGATTAAACTTATAAGATGCTCCTGCAAAACGGGTTGTGCGGTTATTCATGTGTTTTCAAGAAGTACGGTAATGCCTGCTCCTTAGTGTGCGACCCATGCGAAGGGCACTACTGTAACAGTGTGCGACCCATGCGAAGGCCACTACTGTAACAGTGTGCGACCCATGCGAAGGGAACTACTGTAACAGTGTGCGACCCATGCGAAGGCCACTACTGTAACAGTGTGCGACCCATGCGAAGGGAACTACTGTAACAGTGTGCGACCCATGCGAAGGGCACTACTGTAACAGTGTGCGACCCATGCGAAGCGCACTACTGTAACAGTGTGCGACCTATGCGAAGGGCACTACTGTAACAGTGTGCGATCCATGCGAAGGGCACTACTGTAACAGTGTGCGACACATGCGAAGGGCACTACTGTAACAGTTGCGACCCATGCGAAGGGCACTACTGTAACAGTGTGCGACCCATGCGAAGGGCACTACTGTAACAGTATGCGACCCATGCGAAGGGCACTACTGTAACAGTGTGCGACCCATGCGAAGGGCACTACTGTAACATTTGCGACCCATGCGAAGGGCACTACTGTAACAGTGTGCGACCCATGCGAAGGGCACTACTGTAACAGTGTGCGACCCATGCGAAGGGCACTACTGTAACAGTGTGCGACCCATGCGAAGGGCACTACTGTAACAGTGTGCGACCCTTGCGAAGGGCACTACTGTAACAGTTGCGACCCATGCGAAGGGCACAAAAATTGTGGGAGCAGAAGATTATGAGGAAAATCCTAAAAATATTGATGATCTTAATTTCTAGATTTTCCATGTATCACAGAATATTATTTCTTTAATAAACTGATAACTTTCAAGAAACACTTTTTTTTTATGATAAAACATGATAAGATCTACTGTTTGACACTTAATTTATTAAAGTCCGAGCAACAGTTTATTTTTGTTTTACTTAAATGCAAGTGGTGCCATATTGTCACTAAAAACATAATTCTTTTAGTATTTCAGGGGAAATTAAATAGTTTAGTTTCATAACGTTTATTTAAAGAAATAATTGCCATAAAACTATCCTAAAAGGCAACGTCATTTTCACAGTTTCTGCTTTCTTAATACAGTAAAATTATATTGTAGTGTTTGACACTACTCGCTGTAAATCGATATCTAATACCGCTATAACAATGAAATGAAATTGGATCACTTTGCCACAACTCCAGTTATTTTTCTTTAAATTTATTACAAAGAGTGATTTTAGGCCAGTATTTTTTTGGTGAAATGTCTGTAGATGTATTTCTGAGACTATAGCTCACACCGAAATAAACGAAGTGTCGACGGATTGGATATTTTATAATAATTATATCTTATGTTGACAACTCTCTTCTAGCTTCAACCGTTACTGAAATAAATAGAAGAACTACAATCAGGAAGACGTTTGAGGAAAGGAAAGGGGGAGCGTATATGGGATCCACGGGGAACCTTTCAGATATGTTCATCATATCAGCCGAAGGACGTCCACTGCTGGACATAGGCCTTTCCCAAGGATTTCCACGACGACCGGTTCTGCGCTACCCGCATCCAGCGGGTTTACGCGACCTTCACCAGGTCATCGGTCCACCGAGTGGGAGGCCTGCCTACGCTCATTTTCCGGTTCGTGGCCGCCACTCGAGAACTTTACTACCCTCAACGGCCATCTGTTCTACGAGCTATGTGCCCCGCCCACTACCACTTAAGTTTAGAAATTATGAGAAATTATGATTTGGGTGACCTTGAGCCTTCTTATGAGGCCTATAGTAAGCGACCATGTCTCAGTTCCGTATGTCATTACTGTTAACACACACAGGTCGAAGATCTTGATCTTAAAATACTGCGGTTTTTGGGACGTGAAGATATAGCGAAGCTTCCCGAACGCTGCCCAGCCAAATTCTACGATTGATCTCTTTCTTCCTGAAGTTGGACCTACCCAACTGGACTGTTTGTCCAGGTACACATATTCGGCAATAACTTCGAGTGTAGAGCCTCCAACCTTCAGAGGAGTAGTTGTGACACGGACGTTTGACATAATTTTCGTATTGTCCATGTTCATTCTAAGACCTACTTGTTGAGAGGCTCTACTGAGATTATCGAGCATTGTGCTTAAGTTGTCCATAGTCTCAGCCATGACCACGATATCGTCAGCGAATCGAAGGAGGGTGATGTACTCTCAAATTGATGCCGAGTCCACCCCAGTCCAAAAGCTTAAAAACATCTTCCAGGGAGGCGGTGAACAGTTTCGGAGATATTACGTCTCCCTGTCTCCCCCCTTGCTGCAGCCGGATAGATCCTGGAGGCGAACCGACATGATGGCGTTTTCATACAAATACTTTAGTACCTCGATATATCGATAGTCAATTTGGCACCGCTGGAAAGACTGTAAAACAGGCAGGGGCTAAAGAACACTTTAAAAAAAACCTTCCGCCGGAATTAATCTTGGGGTTTTGCTTAAATTTATTGCGCTATTTGGTGCTCAAGGTTTTGGTAGATTCTTGTTGACCGCCTAAGACTAGTATCTCATGTGCGGCCTAAGTGACATAGGATACGTTTTAAGGAGTTGGGTTTTAATTTCTGAATTAAATGGTTAGGATAGTTATTCTGTGTGGTAATGTAATAAAAAAAATAAAAATAAAAGACTGAAATGTTTGTCAAAGAAAAATTCTTTGAAAACTACCATTAGGGTCAACCCAATTTAACTCATTTAAGCATTCTGTCATTGCCTTTTCGAAACAGAAAGAAAATGACAGAATGTTTAAATTTAGCCCTGTCAAATAAGTTAATACTGTAAGATTTTATCCATTGTACTTACACTATTTTATCCATTGTAATTCTAGAGCGCCACCTCGTCTGGACTGGTCTCCGAGTCCTCAGTGGTGGGAGGTGGAATCTCCCCCGTGCGCCGCGCACGACCACGAACGACTCCGCCCCGAGGTTGTAGCTGTACCACCTCTAGCGGCACCTGCTGCCTCGTCAGCTACCACCACTACCGTCATATATCCTGAGGCTCAAGTAAGTTACAAAACTAGAAGAAAGAAAGAAAAATAAAAAGCTTCGATAATAGGGATGACGAATGGTAGTCACCTGAGTTACTATTTATCATCTGTCAAAAACGACATTTTGTTCCAAAAATGTCTGAAATACCTAGGCGTGACGTCATAGTTTTGCAGCGTCATTTATGTAATCAGTTTGTGAAAAAATCGAAAACTTGATGGAAAACAAAAGGAGTAAGGTTTTTCGAAGTTTAAGTAGGAAGGCAATTTAGTGATCAAGAGTTCATAATTTATTTCTGATGCTATCGTAATCGTAATAGAAAGAATTAGAGCCAAAAATATGAATCAAGCCGATAATAGGTATCGGCTTGATTCATATTTTTGGCTCTTAACTCTTTCTAACAATAAAAAAAAATACGATATGGAAATACCAAAAATATTATGTAGAAAAGATAACAAAATAACTTTTAATTGTTTATAAAAGTAAATTTACCCACGGTTATTAATCAATAATTTTGTTTTTGTGACTTTTATTCTGAATTCGAGGTTTGACGCGTTTCGACACGTCACGAAACGTCAAAACTCAAATCGTATTCGGATAAACATGGCAGGACATAGCGCGCGGGCGCGACTCGCGAGGCTAGCCTGTTGTCAATGATAACTATAATAGGTATTAATGTTTTGTTTTTGCAATTATTTTTTTTATTTTATATTTTTTTATCAAAGTTATAATAATCGATAATGACGTGTATATCACGATAATTTTCTATTAGTTATCCCTTCGAACCCTGTCGCAGAACAATCTTACTATAATTATTAGTAAGTGACGACCACTTACTTACTTACTTACTTAAATACTTACGTAAGTTTTATCGTGTCGGTGTCAAAAATCCACAGTAAACTGCAATCATTAATTTTTGTACCATATTCTTGTGTAGATCGTGAGTGAATCCATCGGCATCCCCGGCTCCGCTGTCAAGCTGACGTACCGCTCATCCCAATCCGCCGGATACCTGTCCTGCGTGCACGTGCAGCTGACCAGACGCGTAGTGCCGGCGGCGCTTGCGCGAGTTCACGTGCGAGTGGAAATTGAAGGCTCGCTGCACACTCAATCGTACGAAGCCGATCCCGACCTCACTCATGTGTTCGCGTGGAACAAGAGGAACGTTTATAAGCAGAAGGTAAACAATACATAAGATCTAGCTAGAGTTATGATGATGACCAGATCAGGTTAAAACATAATGACATATATGACATCTGATCCCACTACTAGGAGAAGGGATCAAAGTAGTTGGTGCCAACAAGTGCTACTAAACAGATATTTGGTCGGTCAAATGATTCTACAAGTTTTGAAAGATCAATTGTGTTCATTTTTAACAACTGTTACAGGTGTATGGACAAGCACAAGCAAAGATCTCAATCGGTTATGAATACTCGTCTTGCGCTGCTATCGTGTGGGAGACTCAGACAGCGACTCTGGCTGGCTTCGATGTGGACATCTCTGACATTGGTGGTTGGGGTTTGGATATTCATCATCACTATAACTTCCATGAGGGTATACTGCAGAAGGGCGATGGAGCACTACTGCACTTGAAACAATACCCTAGAACTGTGCAGGTACGTAATATTCGACCTTTCCATTTCGTAAATCCCCTCTCTCCATTTCATCATCGGACGACCAGGCGCGGAGGGCGATTCCACCCCTTTGTCGTTAATGTTCCACCTTTACGCACGAAGAGTTTTGCTTCTTCGTTCATTATGCGAACGGCCAAGGAGTGAAATTCCCTACCGGCGTCTGTATTTCCCAATTTGTATAATTTAGAAATCTTCAAGATGAGAGTGAATAAGCACTATTTGAGCTTGCGTGTTACATCCTCGGCTGCATCGGCACTTACCATCAGGTGAGGTGCAGACAAACGCACTCCTTTTTTAAAATGAAAAATTGTTATCAAATGAAAAAGACTCGTGTCTGTACTTAATACCACGGCACGTAAGAATATTCCCACTTTATAACAAAAAAAATATTTCAGGTTGTGATGGGAACTGGTCTACAACGCTCCTTGCAATGTCCGGATCATTGCAACGGCAAAGCTGCTGATGCACGTCTGTTAACGCCTACAGCATTGACCTCTGGCCCTGATGGTTCTTTATACGTTGGCGATTTCAATCTAGTCAGAAGAATTACACCCGAAGGAATCGTCACAACTATTTTGCAACTGGAGTAAGTATCATAAGCTGATAAACAAATGTTGTCACCAAGACAAACAGATGTTATTTTAAGATCGTTTGAATTAACTCAACCTTATGATTTTACAGAACTACTCAAGTCGCTTATCAATACTACATCTGTATATCACCAGCCGACGGACACCTGTACATATCAGACTCTGAGAGACATCAAATCAGAAGAGTTCTGGCGCTAGAGAAAGTACGTGACCCAGCGCTGAACTCAGAACCCGTTGTGGGCAATGGAGACCGATGTGTACCGGGAGACGATTCTAATTGTGGTGATGAAGGACCAGCTATAAAAGCTAAATTGGCACATCCAAAAGGTAAGTTATTTTTTTCTAATATTTATAAGTAATAAAATTCAAATGTAAATTGTGACAGTTCACTGACCACATTGACTTTTTACAGGTCTTGCGATAGCAGCAGATAGAACAATGTACATCGCAGACGGAACAAATATCAGAGCAGTTGATCCAAACGGTATCATTCATACTCTAGTCGGGCACCATGGTCACCACAACCACTGGTCACCAGTCCCGTGCCGTGGAGCCATTGCCCCATACGAAGCGCAACTACAATGGCCCACAGGAATAGCCTTGTCCCCTCTTGATGGGTCTTTGTACTTTATCGACGACAGAATCATTTTGAAGTTGACCGTTGATATGAAAATCAAAGTCGTCGCTGGACAACCCTCTCACTGCAGAGTAGGAAACGATGGAAAACCACTCAGCAAATCATCTAACAAGACTTCTATAGATATTAGAGAAGACTCGAGCTTGGGAACTATATTGGCGATAGCTTTTGCACCAAGTGGTATTCTATACGTGGCTGAAGCTGATTCAAAAAAGACTAATGCCATAAAGACAATAGATCCATCTGGAAAGATCATGCACTTCGCTGGTAAATTGCAGGAGAACTTAAAAGAACTAAGCTGTGAATGTAACAGTTCCATGACTGTTACTGTTTCCCCAATGAATTCCCGGGACGACGCTGGGTGTCCTTGTAGACTTAGTGTGGCAGCTGGAGATGAACCACCGACGAGCACCGAAACTTTGTTATCATCTAATGCCAAGTTCCAGACGATATCTGCTCTAGCTGTTACACCAGATGGCGTTCTCAATGTAGTGGATCAAGGTACCTACAATAAGCACATTTAAAATAGATGCCATTTACAAAAGTTTTGTAAATAAGAGGTATTTCTCTAATATTTTATTTTGTCTATAGGTTCTCTACATATCCTGGCCCTCAAGCACTATCTTCCAACTCATGACGAAAACGGCGAATTCAGGATACCATATCCACCTACGTCCGAAATATACGTGTTCAATAGATACGGGCAGCACATAACTACTAAAGACTTAACTTCTGGCAAGACAAGATACTCATTCCTGTATTCAAAGAACACTAGTTTCGGTAGATTATCGACCGTAACGGATGCATCAGGCAATAAAATACAACTGCTAAGAGACTACAGCAATGTTGTGAGTTCAATTGAAAATACGCAAGATCACAAACTTGAACTGAAGATATCTGGAATTGGTTATCTAACTAAAATTGCTGAAAAGGGTACTACAGAGATGGAATTCGATTACGATGCTAATAGTGGATTGCTTAATAGCCGATCAGGGGTATGTATCAAACAATAGTTAACAATTGAAATATGTAGCACTCGTAGTATCTTAAGTTTTAGGACACTAACGAACATTTTCTTTTCAGGCTGGAGACACTGTTATCTATAACTACGACGAACTAGGTCGAGTTACCAAGATCATAATGCCTTCCGGTGAACAAGTACACATATCTTCTGGTCTGGCGAAAAACTACGGCTTAGCGGTCACTGTATCGAACCCTTCAAGCACCATACCTGTTGGCGTTGCTAAGAAATGTGAATACGTCCTTCATGGACAATCCTTCAAGCAGATAACTATAAATAACGGAAAACAAGTAACTGAAGGAAAAATTTACTCCAACAACACATTGATGCTTGAGACACCATGGTCTGGCAAGTTTGAAAGTATTGCGGCAACGAAACACCCATTGCTGGAGGCTGCTCTTCCTATCGAAGCTGAAATGCTCCACATGTGGTCGCATCAAACCACTACATTCGGTGACAATCTAGTCAATAACATGTACTCGTTGTATTCTTTAGTTGGCGATGTAAGGAATCCACAACAAACTCTGAACCGTGAGATTTGGGTCAACGATTCCAGAGTACTTATCATTGAATTCGATCAATTCAAAAGCCGAGAGACTTTTTTCAACGCCGACAGACACCCACAGTTTACTATTGCCTACGATGTAGCTGGTTTACCTTTGTCATTTACGCCTCATGGCGCTGGAGTTCCACTAAACATTTCCTATGACCGATTCTATAGAATTAACGGGTGGAAATGGGGTGACAGCGAAGAAACGTACAACTACGACCCTCACGGCATGCTCTCAGAAATCACAAGTCCTCAAGATGGCACCAAATTTATTTACTATAATGAAGGAAACCTCGTCTCCAAAATTACTTTAGCTAGTCAAAGAAGTTTCAAATACACGTATGATGGAGATGGTGGTTTGACTCACGTAATTTTGCCGTCGGGAACAAACCACTCTTTTAGCGTTCAGCCCTCAATTGGGTTCCTAAGGGTGACTTACATGCCGCCTGGCTCAACTAAGAAATACCTTCAACATTATTCTCACACCGGCGAACTCCTCCAGACCGTATTCCCTGGCGATGGGGCTAGAGTAGTTTATCGCTACTTCACTACTAACAAAGTTTCCGAAGTTGTACACGGGGATGGTCAAACTCAGATTCACTATGCAGAAAACAGTGGTCTGCCATCAGAAATATTACATGTAGATCGTGATGTGGATTACAGATGGGAGTCAACTTATGTCGGCGGCCTTCTCACAGAAGAGAGACTAGATTACGGTGCAAAGACTGCTCTCAGTAATGCCAAGATAATTTACGAGTATGACAATAACTACAGAATAACATCAGTTCAAGGACGCATTGGCGGGCAGACCTTGATTCCGCATCACATTGTTTATAATAGTAAAACTGGAACTCCGGAAATATTAGGTCAGTTTACAATATCTAAACAAAAATGGAACGAAACATCAGTCTATGACGGAATTGCAATGTTCTCACGAGCACTAAATGAACAGTTCCTTGAGAAGGAAGTCACTGTTAACATTCATAGAATGGAGGTATTTAGAATGGAATTCTCATATGATAAACATGGGAGAATTTCCCAGACCAGAACACATACAAGAAACGTTGGTGTCAACTCTTACACCAACGCAAAGAACTACACTTGGGACTGTGATGGTCAGTTGACTGGAGTAGAAGCTCAAGAGCCTTGGGGATTCAGATACGACGACAATGGCAACATGCTTTCTCTAACATACAGAGGAAATACCATTCCCATGGAATACAACGATATGGACCGTATTATCAAATTCGGTGAAGGACAATACAGATACGATAGTCGAGGACTGGTTTCGCAAAACGCCAGAGAAGAAAGATTCCAATACAACTCCAAAGGATTGCTGATTAGAGCGACCAAACGTGGAAGATTCGACGTTCGGTACTACTACGATCATCTTGATAGGTACGTAGTGCAAACCCAGCCGATATTTTATTTACCTAAATATTACGTGAATTTTCGATAAATTAAATATAAAATTTATTTTCCCAGGCTGTCCACGAGGAAAGATAACTTTGGAAACGTGACACAATTCTTCTACACAAACAAAGACAGACCTCATGAAGTCAGCCATATCTACTCACCAAGAGAAAACAGATTTATGACATTGGTTTATGATGACAGAGGACATCTAATTTACACACAGGTAAAAAATACCAGTTCTGAATTACTTTTTATTCTAGCCAGAGATATACGTACGTCCCACGTTGCTTTTATTTTCTGTAAGGCATATTACAACTTTTTTGTTGTTCCAGGTCGCTCGTCACAAATATTACATCGCCACGGACCAATGTGGAACTCCAGTAATGGTTTTCAATCAATATGGAGAAGGCATCCGAGAGATTATGAGATCACCCTACGGTCACATAGTTTATGATTCCAACCCCTACCTGTACCTTCCTGTAGACTTCTGCGGAGGCCTGTTGGACCAGGTTACGTCTTTGGTGCACATGGCTAATGGCAAGGTGTATGATCCCCTTATCGGGCAATGGATGTCTCCACTGTGGGAGAACCTTATAGAGAGAATCCACAACCCGACACATCTACACCTTTACAGATTCAATGGAAACGACCCTATCAATGTACGGCCACAGAACAAGAAGCCTACAGGTAATCATATTTTTTTAAGAAATAATGATTAAACATAATTTAATAAAATTATATAATATTTAATAAAATATAAAACTAAAATTGCATTAAAATTGAAGCGAACGATGTTATTATTAGTAG
Organism: Coleophora flavipennella; assembly: GCA_947284805.1. Taxonomy (NCBI): domain Eukaryota; kingdom Metazoa; phylum Arthropoda; class Insecta; order Lepidoptera; family Coleophoridae; genus Coleophora; species Coleophora flavipennella. The sequence continues at coordinate 18,493,400 of OX369264.1, read as the reverse complement.
GTATATAATTATCTTCTCTTAGTGACTGATTGAAGTCTATAATAATGGGAACAAATGATCTCTAAACTGAACAAAGCAACAGCGAAATGAATATGGTTTCCTTTTATTCCAGATCACTTATCGTGGCTAAAACTCCTGGGCTACGACACGAAGAGCCTAGCGCCACAGTTGTACCCCGACGAGCTACCGGGCGGGTCGGTGCTGCCGAGCGTGCCGCGCGGCCGGCCCGTGTGGGGCGTGGCGCCGGCGGACGGAGCGCCCGGCCTGCCCTCCGCCATGTCGCTGCTGCCCACCGTCAGCATCGAATCCGGTTTCCTCTCCCACATGTCCAACAAGCGAATAGCCGACTTTCGAAGTCTGTCGATCCCGGCCATGTCGGCGCTCAAATCGGATGCTCTAAATCTAGCGCCAAAACGAATCGGCTCGGACTCGGAACCTCCATTTGGACGTGGCATTCTCGTATCGAGAAACTCACGGGGCAGAGCCGTCGTCACCGCGGTGCCTTCCGCCAATGCGATCTACAGGGACGTCTATACTTCTGTCTTCAACCGATCTCACCTGCTGCCTTTCTCGTTCGTGGTGCACGGCGACCAACAGGACGTTTTCTACTTCGTGAAGGAGGACTCGTGGCGAGCCGCCGATGACAAACAACAACTGAAACGCATGCAAGGAAAGCTAAATGTGACATTCCATGAAGTAGCAGAGGGAGGCAGATCGTACGCGGACGTGAAAATTCACGGCCAAACGAGTATCGTGAACCTGCGATACGGGACGAGCGCCGAGCGGGAGCGGCAGCGGCTGCTGCACCACGCGCGCGCCGCGGCGGTGCGCAAGGCGTGGCACCGCGAGCGCGAGGCGCTGCGCGGCGGGCTGGGCGGCTCGCTGGACTGGTCGGCCGCCGAGCTCGACGAGATCCAGAAAGCGGGCTCCGCGGCGGGCTACGAGGGCGAGTACGTCCACGACGTGGCGCGCTACCCCGAGCTCGCCGAAGACCCCTACAACGTGCGCTTCGTGAAGAAGCGGTCCGACCGCGCCGAGCGCCGCCGGCGGAAGCGCGCCGCGTGCCGCGCGCCCTGGTGGCTCGCCTGGGACCGCTGCTAGTGCACCGCCATCCATATGCCAAATCGTGTGAATGTAAATCGATGTGTTTATGAACGGTGATGGATGCCTGTAAGTGTGCTTGTGAAAATATATTTTGTAAATACTCTCTATTAATTGTTAATTGTTGATGTACGTATGTATGTATGGTAGATGCGAATCCCTATCGCTGTGTAAATAATAATTTTTAATTTGCAGGGAGAGAATGGACCTTTTGAGAGGACTGATATTAAATAAATGTATTGTATGTATAAATAAGACGATTTATGTGAATATAAAATTATTTATACTTATTTATCGGTAAAAAAAGCTTCATTGTGTCCAATGTTCTTATAAAATTTAGATGAAGACTATTTGAAAGAATAAAAAAGCATAATTTTTTAACCAAATTCAAGTTGTAGTTTTCAATTTATCATCACCTTGTTATCACCTTGTTATCAAGCCCCAATAATGACAATGAAAAACAATAAAAAATTGTGTAAAATTTATTTATTAAGTTCGAACGTCAATCTCTGAACAACTTGCTAAAGTTAATTTATTCACACGAATCCATGTCAACGCAATCATAAAATTTTCATTATACATTTCTATGTAATAATCATCAGAATGCATATCACATTTCATGTTTGTGTAACTAATATTTACAAATTAAAATACGGTATTACACTAAATATATTGTTGACACTGAACAATTTATACAACCGTCGAACTTACTTAAATTGGATTATAGTATAAAAAATTACATTACAAAATATATACAATTTTAATTTAATATTTTCTTATACTTATAATTTACACGTAACTATCGGATAAAGTATGACTAAGTATATGATACAAGAAATCTACACATTGAGCTGCACATTCGTAAGTAAATGAGATCAACGATTCGCCCAATGTTCACTTTAACTGAACCCGAACCCTGCATGAGGCAACGGCGGCGGCGGCATCGGCGCGTGCGCAGCGGGCGGCGCCGGCGTCGGCGCCGGCGGTTCGACGAAACATTATTTTTGAGCTCCTACATTCAAGCCTACTGAACTAAGCGTGTACAACGATCGATTGCATATCGTAGAATACCTTGAACACATCATTGATAACTATCATTGCTAAACAAATACAGAAACACTATTATTAGACATAACTGAGGACTCTACTCATAAAACTAGTTAAGTATTCCCAAGGAACCTATAGTCTATTAGCAAAAAAACTTCCCATGCAAAGTTTGGGGATAATCTATGGGTATATACGATCATTTTTTTACGTGAATTGACCACAGATTTACCGGGACAAAGAGTCATGAGTGGAAAGCCCTAGTTTTATTCGGCCAGACGTTCAAAATTAACTCTTGCATACTTAACGTTACGTATTAGCTAGATATAAATACACACCTCCAAAATGTTCCTTCCTTAACTTTTTACTTATGTAATTAGCTCCATCTGATGACTTGCAAAGTTTCGCTTCTCTTAAAATTTAATATTGCATTGCAAGATTTTATCCAATATCCAAAACTCACTTTCTAATTTACAACTTGACAAGGCGTATTCACACAATCGCCAAAAACACCGTTCTAATTAAAATCATCATCATTAGGATCTTATACATTCAGTTTGTTGGTATCAATCTATATAATGAATGGAATACTAGTACAGGAGCTCGTTTCGTGATCTGGTGTGTACATAGGGACTTATACGTTGTCAAAAATGGTCACATTCAAAGACCTTCCACACCTACAGGGCCCCTCAATAAGATGCAATAATGAAAAGGGGTGAAACAGGACCAAGATGCATCGGAAAAAAAATTGTTTCGGAAACGTACTTTTAATTTCAAATAATATCTTAATTTTAAAAGATTTTCTTTTTCATTAATTTAATTTATTTTATGTTTACTGTAGTTTTATGTAACCTGGACTTGTATGAGAGGTTGGATGTATAAGGTATGGATTTTTCCTGGAATATAACCTATTAACCATAAAAAATTAAGAAAGATTAAATTTGAAAAAAAACCTTTGGAGATAAAAAAAATAATATGGTTGTAACCCAAATTTTACCCAATTCCGTCCAGTGGTTTGGGACCTAGAGCATCGGACGGACGCACACACAGACACATACACGTTGTTTTTTAGACCATTAGTGTAAGACAATCGATCCCCGTCAAAATCTTGACTTAAATTTTTTTGCCATCACAACTTTACTTCTTCATCCCTTGAAAGTAAAAATGAAAATAAAATTTAATTTAAAAGTAAAAAAAAGTATTTGACTGCTAGTCATTTGAGTTAATTTTTATCAACGGTCAAAAACGAAATTTTGTTCTGAAATGGTTCGAGTTACAAAATTGTGACGTCATTGTCTTTGACGAACTGATTTAGTGATTTTGATAAATATAAAATTGAATTTAGAATAAAATTTTAAATGAATGTTTTTATGCTTTTGTAGGAAATGCTATTTAGTGAATAGTATTTTTAATTTATTTTAAACACTGTCAAATACCCTATACCGTATGACAAAAATGATACGCCACAAGTCGCATAAACTTTCTCGTAAAAATATGTACAGAAGTCTAAAGTGTAATATATATTTTTTTGTTATCTTATCCAAATGTTTGGATTCTCCATACAAAGTTTGAGAAGTCCAACAAAGCTAAATTTGTATGAATATGACACAGCAGCCGGTTCCTTGGGGAAAGTTTTTCAGTTACATGAGTACAAGTCAAATTTTAAAGAAAACGAAAGGAATATACATAAATTCAACCTGTAAACAATACCTTTAGATGTAGGAATATGATATTTGTGTCGCGTAAATCCATAATCATGAATTATCCGCATTGGACCTCAAAAATCCATACGAGTGCAGATAAATCCGTATATATAGCAACACTGATTCATTCATATTCAGCCACAGAGTGTTACGGGGATAAGTGCGTTCGAAAAGTGTGTTGTTTTAATTTTTTTAACAAAAATATAAGAACATCTTTGAAAAACTGAATCTTTGTATTAGTTTTTTACACTATTAATTATGGGTGTTATTAATAAAAAATAAATCGATTTGTATTCACTCTGAAAAAACATTTTATATTTAGATTCCTATAACACAAGTAGAGTTTCAAAACGCACTGTTCATATATAGCTTTACGGTACGCATAAGTGTCTATGTTGTGTAAATGTAACGCACACATACGTAAAATCGACACTTTTGAACAAGATTTAAAACCTTAATAACTTTTCAATTGTTCGATTTATCACAAATCTGATTTCATTCGCGAAAACAAGATTTTTTAAACATTTTTTTGACATTGTTTCATAACCTAATAATCTAACACTCGATGAGTGTATTGGTCAAACGTTTTGTATGAAAATGACGCCTCTGCAACCACCTTAACCTATATTCAAAATTTCAGCTTAATCGGAAACCTCGGAAGTGGTTCTAATTTAGCTGCCAAGATTTGTGCCGAACTATCACGGCAAGTTACTATAAAGCTTGTAAAATAAATAGGACGCCCCGTGGAACTATAGTCTTTTGTTATTCAAATTTGAATGTTTTTACAAATTATTCCATATATTAGTCAGCTGAGCGTAGTTACCGTAATAATGGGGTATCAAGAGCTATTATAGTTAATGGAAGCTTATTAATGTAAATTTATCTCTTCGTTGGTATGGAGAAAGACATCGGGCGGGACCGACAAGTAAACACTTGATTTGTTTTGAAGCGAATGGTAGATAATTTAAAAAATACTGGTAGTTACAAAAGGCCACGGCAACGCCCACAGCAGCAGGACTATTCCGATTTTGATGTTAGTGTTTTAACATACTTCGAAGCATATCCAAAGGATTCAAGCAGACAAGCTGAGTAAGAAATTGGAACCAAGTGCTGAAAAAGTATAAGTGTAAATGTTATCGTGATGGTCGATTGGTTCAAAAATTGCGACCCGCAAATCGTGAGACTACTACATTTTTGTCAAAACGTGCTATGGACGTAGCGTAGGCAGGCCTCCCACGCGGTGGACCGATGACCTGATGAAGATCGCAGGAAGCCGGTGGATGCAGGCAGCGCAGGACCGGTCGTCGTGGAAATCCTTGGGGGAGGCCTTTGTCCAGCAGTGGACGATTTGTGGCTGACACGATGATGATGCTAACAGGGATTGCCCGTGACCCGAATTTTTGGGTGACACTGTGTGGTCTGCACGAAACCAACTTTAGTAATGATGGCTTGTGCAACCGCCGCAATAACCGTTATTGCTCTCGTGTGAATCTTGTGCGTGTCCTCTGTGAAACTAACAGTCAAGTAAGATCCTCTTTCAACATTTGATACGGAATTATGTGAAATATAGTTGTTTTTTTATTTTCTCTAAAATTGAGATCACGGTTCCTAAGAGCGTTTTTCTCTATCTCTCATAGTTTAGAATTTCCACATACCCTTAAAAAACCCTTAAAAAAACTCACCCGAATAATTATTTGTTTTTTTGTTTGTTACCTGTTGGTTTTTTTTCTGTACATATTTTAATTTCCATGCAGTTGCTCGATACTTTATATGCCAGTTTATTGTGCGAAATATTGATTTTACCCCACATGTGCATTTTACTTTGCCACTCTTTTTAATTTTCACAATAACAAATAAAATATCATAATAACTGATCCAAAGATATAAAAATTTCTTTTTTAATAATTTTGATAGAAGTTTAAAAATAAATTGTATCTTTGTGAAGCAAGGACAAAGAATTACTCACAGTGGCGTGTGTCAACGTCACATACGAGTATGACAAGCGCACAGGTCGTGCTCGTAAACCAAGGAGGTTGCATGGTTACCTTATTATTATTACCCGACTACGGCACTCGAGCAGGGTTATGATTATCTATTTATGGTTACATTAAAAAAACTTACGCATGTAGTGCGTAGTTAAAATAAGGCGCCATTTTCGTAAAACCTTGCAATGAGTTTTTTTTGTTCTGAATACGAGAATACTGAATAAAATGACGTGAGAAGGACTTGACCTGATATTTTAAATGAGCCGAAAATTGCGTAAAATGAACTTTGGCTGACAAAAACTAGATACCCATGTATTTTCTTTTTCTGTAACAGCATTTTTTATTTTAACTGTAAAAACAAAAAGAAATTACAACTGTATGATACATGGGTGTAATAGAACATTGGCAAACTCGTGACGATGACAAATGTATCTCGTTTATCAATCATTTATGTATCACAATGCACTAATATTTGTGCTTGGCTGTAATTTCAAAATGAATGGTATTTTATTCTATGCTGCTATTTTTCCATACCATTGTTGGTTGGGCATAAAAAACTTGTAGATTTATAAAACAACTACCTATATATGGTCTAACAAAATTAGCTGAAACTATTTAACTGGTGCTTCTACCCATGAAACTAAATAACTTTCTCCATGGAACCCATAGTCAAATCTCAAAAAAATGTTCAACTAATGGGAATACTAAGTTGGCTGATCAGCTGATCGAGTTAGTATGGTAGAGCTAATTTTGTTACACCTTATATACTATGTCCTAGAAATAAATGGTTTGATTCTAAATGACTACGAAACACTTGTGTATTCAGGTTTTTGTCGACGAATTTCGGTCCAGTTTCACTTTCATATGTGCTGCTTACGAGGGGACAACCTATATATATTACTTCGTTGGGACGAGTCTTTCGTATTCCTAATTCAATGTTCGTCGTTCTGGCAATAGAAGACCCTGACTTCCCCCTCGTCCGACCATGTACTTTTGTCAACGTGAGACAGACCGGCATTTGAACGGTGGATGCCGCCCCAGTTGGCTCTACCAAAACAGTGTCATTATCAATTCAATGTTCAGAAGGCCTCGCCCTTACGAATCAAGTTACATTTTTTAACTAACTTTCTAAATGCGAACCGAAATACAGCTAGTCCCTGGAATCAATATAATGTCCACTGTTACAACAATAACATTGTAAAAGAATTAATCCATTTTGCTTTTTTTGTGTTTGATACTTACGCCTATCTATTGTAGTAAAATAAAACATCTTAAGTTAGTTTGATATTATGTGGAAAAAACTCGTTGTACTTTGCCGAAACTTCAATCAATGCACCATGCAAATTATGTTATAATACTGTTTCTCCACAAGACGTACGTACATACGTACGTTATTCTTTTTTAATCAAACTGTTGCATACAAATCACTCAATGTTATTAACGATGCCATTCAACAATTTATTTACAAAGATCTTTCAAAAGATCACTTCTTTCATTCACACAAAAAAAAGGCTCAGAATATTATTATTTTCGTAATTAAGAGATTTCTGAAATTTATCTGACTACAGCTTCTTACGTATTAGGTACTTTAAATTACGTCGAATTCATTTTTAGGTAGGTACTTCAAATATAAATCTATGATCAAAACTATTTGTCATGTTCTGACTCATCCATCGAATAATAATTTCATGTTAAAATCAAGGATTAGAATCTCGTGTGTCAAGGGTGAGTAAATAATATACATAACTTACACGGTTTGTGACTTTTGAGCAATAAAAAAACATGATCGAGTAATTTAAAACAAAATGGGAAAACATAAAATACGGGAAACTCATGATTGTCAATGCAGCAAGTATCTAAACATAACAACAGTATTAACTTACAATATACAATAGTTACATAAAACAATACACTATAATATAGTCGTAATTCGAAAATTAATAACAGTTGATTTTCATTGGTTCGCTCATAAATATTAAGAGGAAAAGGAGCTTGCACTCTCCGTACAAAAAGAGAAAACGTTTTTCCACCTCTGAATATAATCCGATCATAATGATTTTTAAATGTAATTGACAAAATAAAAAACCAGGTTTATAAACATATAGGCTTTTCTTTTTTCAATACAATTAATAAGTTCATGTGTCATTCATTTTATGTGTCATTCAGTGTTTTCATACAAAACTAATTATGGCCATTATTTGTTCCATACCGAAAGACGTCCACTGCTGGACAAAAGCCTTCCCCAAGTATTTCAACGACGACCGGTCCTGCGCTGCCCGCATTCCGCGGCTTCCCACGATCTTCACCAGGTCGTCGATCAACCCCGTGGAGACCTGCATACGCTACGTTTACCGCTGCGCGGTCGCCACTCGAGAACTTTATTGCCCCAACGGCCATCTGTTCTACGAGCTATGTGCCCTTATTTTTATTTGTTTATTTATCATCATCATCATATCAGCCGAAGGACGTCCACTGCTGGACATAGGCCTCCTCCAAGGATTTACAAGACTACGCGCATCTAGCGGCTTCCCGCGACCTTCACCAGGTCATCGGTCCACCGAGTGGAAGGCCTGCCTATGCTACGTTTTTCGGTACGCGGTCGTCACTCGAGAACTTTACTACCCCAACGGCCATCTATCGACGGTCATTCTACGAGCTATGTGCCTCGCGCAATGCCACTTAAGTTTAGCAAATCTGGGAGCTATGTCGGTTGCTTTGGTTCTCTTAAGGATCTCCTCGTTTCTGATTTGATGACGCAGAGAATAGCACCGATCATAGCACGCTCCTTTGGGTGGCCTTGAGCCTTCTTATGAGGGCCATAGTAAGCGACCATGTCTCAGTTCCGTATGTCATCACTGGCAAAACACACTGGTCGCAAACCTTGGTCTTAAGACTCTGCGGTGTTTGGGACGTAGAGATATTGCGAAGCTTCCCGAACGCTGCCCAGTCGAGTTGGATTCGACGTATGATCTCTATTTGAAGTTGGACCTACCTAACTGGACTGTTTGTCCTAGGTACACAAATTCGGCAACAACTTAGAGTGTAGAGCCTCCAACCTTCAGAAGAGTAGTTGCGACACGGATCTTTACCATTATTTTCGTTTTGTCCATGTCCATTCCAAGACCTACTTGTTGAGAGGCTCTACTGAGACCATCGAGCATTGTGCCTAGGATATGCCTTGGTCTTCCATAGTCTCAGCCATAACCACGATATCGTCAGCGAATCGACAGTGGGTGATGTAGTCGCCGTTGCTATTATTGTTATTTATTGTTAATCAATAAAATATTTAAAAATCATTAAGATCGGATAATATTCAGAGGTGGAAGAACGTTTTATCTTTTTGTACGGAGAGTGCGAGCTATTCTTCCCTCTTAAAGGTAGGTGATATTAATATTACAGATATCAGTCATTTAAAGGTATCGGATAAAACATTATGATTTAATTCACCTTTACCCGCATACATACAACACTTTTCGTACATGCATTATCAGAATCTCGATGCCGCATACCACACTTTCCATAATCCTTACTAATAAATGTGAAAATGAATTGTTTGTTACTTCTTTACGCTTCAACACCTCAACCAATCTTGACTAAATTTGGCATGCACGTAGCCTGTGTCATGGAAAAAGACATAGGCTACTTTTGATGACGTGAAAATAGCATAGTCCGATACAGTTCCTGAGGGAACTGAAAAAAATACTCTTTTTGGTTAATTTCTTTAACATCGCAACGGAGCAACAACTTGTTGAGGGGGTGAGAAATGACATAGACTTCTGATTAGCATAGCCCGACATAGTTCCCGAGGGAACTGGGGAAAACTATTTCCACGCTTGCGTATATCAGCGTCGCTACAAAGAATTGACGTGAAATTTTGCATATAAATAGTAAAGGGGTTGAGAAATGACATAGACTGCTAATCAGAATAGCCTGATATAGGATAAGACACAAAAACGATGACCACACGCGGACGAAGCCGCCGGCAAAAGCTAGTATCTCTATATAGACGCAATATCTTTACACGGCTCAATGGTGAAATGGATTCAAGTAACATATTTAAAAAATTACCTCAGATAATCAAACTATCAAAATTAAACACTCTCCCTACAGCCACCTATGGGAGAAGTATGCCGTATGACATACTCAATCGTGTAGCAATTACGTCACATAGAATTTCCCTCTAAAGATACTACAGTAACTCTTTGCCGCATAGTATGTAAAAGACCGTAGTACGTAAATAATGTACAATAACTTAATAGTAACATTACGTCCTAATGTACGCAAGTATTTACAATGGTCTAGAAAACCAGAGCGATTTTGAGTAAATACATCGAATCTACTGGGAAATAAAAAAAAAATCACTAGTTATAGAATTTTCACCTCTTCATCTCACATACTTACTTTTAATTCAAACTTTAAAATTTTAGACTGATTCTAAAGAAACTTTATACTATACACGTAAGCAAAATACAAAGATGTATGGAATTATTAATGAATCATTTGAAGCTTTTCTTACTAATATGAACGCTTATCTTTTTTTGAATAAAGTATTTTTAAAGAACCCGCCAAGGGCGTGTCAGAACCGCACACAAAGGGTTCCGTATCATCATTGTACTAGTTTCTGCGCGTTTAAAAAAAAAGCGTTTTTTGTATGGAGACCCCCCTTATTTTTTCAATTTTTAGTACTTATTTTTACAGCAGCAACAGAAATACATCACCTGTGAAAATTTTAACTGTCTACCTATTACGGTTCATGAAATACAGCCTGGTGACAGACGGACGGACGGACAGTGAAGTCTTAGTAATAGGGTCCCGTTTTTACCCTTTGGGTACGGAACCCTAAAAAGTGATTAGCTCATTGTCCACAACTGCATGTTTTGCTCACCTATTTACATTGTTTCATTAGGATCGGCGCCGTTCATTTTAAAGATATTCGAATTAAAATTGAGTAGTATGAAGACGATTTTGTGTTGGGCCTCCTTAATATTAATCGGACAATGCTTAATTTTGCAGCACCGTTCGTTGGTGGTTTAAAAACTTTTTGTAGCTCAACAATTTACTTCATTCAATTCAATTCAATTCATTTAGTTGTCAATAAACATATTAATTGCTTTATAGCATATTTGAAATACAAAGTTATAAGTACGTGTCACGTACCTATGTAGTTCTAAAAGTAATTCGGCTAAAAATTCATCAGAACACCGACAAATAGCTGTGCGTAAAATATTATAATGATTCCGTCGGACCAAATTGAAATTTAAAAAATATTATCTTTGAGTAACTATAATATTCCACACCATGTTGTCTTTGATTCCACACATTTTGTCATTGAATATTGCACTTCATTTTAGCGTTGGTTTCACATTTTAAGCCGATGAATGCTTAAATAATTATGTTACAGGTACACTGTGATGACAGTTTTACATTAAAGGCAGTGATATCAAGGTTCACTGAACAAACCTACAGATGCTTCTCTCTCTAACCTCACTCACATCGTGTTGCACTCGCATCGTGTTGCACTCGCATCGTGTTGCACTCGCATCGTGTTGCACTCGCATCATGTTGCACTCACATCGTGTGATCGGCCACACGCTCCCCCTACCGCAAGCCCGCAAGGCGATATATTGACGGAGAAAGGAGATTGACATTTCTTCACGTAGTTAGGTGGGTGGGCGCACTGGCCTAGTCCTTTGCAGTACAATGTCAGTGTTCGCTTTCGCTTACCTTAGCACTTCACTTCACTACTGGGGCTTTCACTATGAACTGTCCGTGTTGGATTTCCGCCTCACCTGTTGCGCGTTCAGGGCCTGAGCCTGGGCTTGGGTTATAAACTGTGCTGTACCTGTGGATGAAGAAAATTACGATTTTATGGGTGTCGTATTGTAATAAATTGGTTTTGAACAAATGCTGCGACTATCTCTTGAAGTCTTTAAAGATATGGTAATGTCCAGCGGCTTAACGCGACCTTATAGCGACCTTGGACCTAAGCTATAAAACGTGTTTTCAATCACCACTTCTTTAGTGAACTTTTGAAATGCGCACCATCCAGTGATTTGATTGAATTAGACAAATGATTAACATTTTTAGTACCAGTTACAATAGCGCTTTTACTAAATATGTAGCTCTAGCTAATACAGCACACATCAGCACAGACCTGGCATAACAGATCCCAGTGGTACCCACCCAGTCAGACCTTGCATAACGTAATTATACCAGTGGTACCCACCCAGTCTGACTTTGCATAACAGATCAAAGTGTTATCCATCCAGTCTGACTTTGCATAACAGATCCCAGTGGTACCCACCCAGTCCGACTTTGTATAACAGATCCTAGTGGTACCCACCCAGTCAGACCTTGCATAACGTATACCAGTGGTACCCACCCAGTCAGACCTTGCATAACAGATCAAGGTGGTATCCACTTAGTCTGACTTTGTATAACACATCAAAGTTGTATCCATCCAGTCTGACTTTGCATAACAGATCAAAGTGGTATCCATCCAGTCTGACTTTGCATAACAGATCCCAGTGGTACCCACCCAGTCCGACTTTGTATAACAGATCCTAGTGGTATCCACCCAGTCAGACCTCGCATAACAGATCCCAGTGGTACCCACCCAGTCAGACCTTGCATAACAGATCAAGGTGGTATCCACTTAGTCTGACTTTGCATAACAGATCAAAGTGGTATCCATCCAGTCTGACTTTGCATAACAGATCAAAGTGGTATCCATCCAGTCTGACTTTGCATAACAGATCCCAGTGGTACCCACCCAGTCCGACTTTGTATAACAGATCCCTAGTGGTATCCGCCCAGTCAGACTTTTCATAACAGATCCAAGTGGTATCCACCCAGTCAGACATTGCATAACAGATCTCAGTGGTACCCACCCAGTCAGACCTTGCATAACGTATACCAGTGGTACCCACCCAGTCAGACCTTGCATAACGTATACCAGTGGTACCCACCCAGTCTGACTTTGCATAACAGATCAAGGTGGTATCCACTTAGTCTGACTTTGTATAACAGATCAAAGTTGTATCCATCCAGTCTGACTTTGCATAACAGATCAAAGTGGTATCCATCCAGTCTGACTTTGCATAACAGATCCCAGTGGTACCCACCCAGTCCGACTTTGTATAACAGATCCTAGCGGTATCCACCCAGTCAGACCTCGCAAAACAGATCCCAGTGGTAGCCACCCAGTCAGACCTTGCATAACAGATCAAGGTGGTATCCACTTAGTCTGACTTTGCATAACAGATCAAAGTGGTATCCATCCAGTCTGAATTTGCATAACAGATCAAAGTGGTATCCATCCAGTCTGACTTTGCATAACAGATCCCAGTGGTACCCACCCAGTCCGACTTTGTATAACAGATCCTAGTGGTATCCACCCAGTCAGACCTCGCATAACAGATCCCAGTGGTACCCACCCAGTCAGACCTTGCATAACAGATCAAGGTGGTATCCACTTAGTCTGACTTTGCATAACAGATCAAAGTGGTATCCATCCAGTCTGACTTTGCATAACAGATCAAAGTGGTATCCATCCAGTCTGACTTTGCATAACAGATCCCAGTGGTACCCACCCAGTCCGACTTTGTATAACAGATCCCTAGTGGTATCCGCCCAGTCAGACTTTTCATAACAGATCCAAGTGGTATCCACCCAGTCAGACATTGCATAACAGATCTCAGTGGTACCCACCCAGTCAGACCTTGCATAACGTATACCAGTGGTACCCACCCAGTCAGACCTTGCATAACGTATACCAGTGGTACCCACCCAGTCTGACTTTGCATAACAGATCAAGGTGGTATCCACTTAGTCTGACTTTGTATAACAGATCAAAGTTGTATCCATCCAGTCTGACTTTGCATAACAGATCAAAGTGGTATCCATCCAGTCTGACTTTGCATAACAGATCCCAGTGGTACCCACCCAGTCCGACTTTGTATAACAGATCCTAGTGGTATCCACCCAGTCAGACCTCGCAAAACAGATCCCAGTGGTAGCCACCCAGTCAGACCTTGCATAACAGATCAAGGTGGTATCCACTTAGTCTGACTTTGCATAACAGATCAAAGTGGTATCCATCCAGTCTGAATTTGCATAACAGATCAAAGTGGTATCCATCCAGTCTGACTTTGCATAACAGATCCCAGTGGTACCCACCCAGTCCGACTTTGTATAACAGATCCTAGTGGTATCCGCCCAGTCAGACTTTTCATAACAGATCCAAGTGGTATCCACCCAGTCAGACCTCGCATAACAGATCCCACCACTGTGGAGGTAGTAACATTTAGGGAGGCGACGTACCTGGCGGCGCGGGCTGCAGCGTGGCGAGGTGCGGGTGCGGGGGGCGCGCGGCGCGGGGTGCTGGACGCGGCGCGCGCACCACCTGCACCGCGCCCCCGCGCACCGCGCCCTTCACTCCGCCCGACATCAGTTGCGCTGGAAACACAACAATGTCACTGTGGCGCCAAACAACGACTTCACACATTACTTCGTAAAGAAATTATCAAAAAATATATCTAAATATATCTACATTTTTGATATTTGTCATATTAATTATCACGGCAACACAAGCCTCTGTCTCTATAGACATGCAGTAGGAAGCAGGTCGATCTATAATAAATTATTTATTTACATAATAGAATGTGTTAGCAAGTTCACATGGTGTTTTGTGTTGCGATGTAACCTTCCACGCAAGTCCACCTCACGAAATTTGGTCCTCCAAGCTAGGCGTGAAGTAGCGACCTATGCAACAAATTCCATGAAGTTGGTTACTATATTCATATCAGCTCATATACGTCCCCACCGAGGGGCTCGAGCCTACCCTGAATTAGGGCGATCGGGCCTTAGTCGACCACGCAGGCCCAGTGCGGATTGGTCGACTTCACACACAACCTTCGAGTTTTTTCACAGGCGTGTGCAGGTTTCCTCACGATGTTTTCCTTCACCGTAAGAGCGTCGGATAAACGTACATATGAAACCGAAATTCGAAAACACATTGGTATGTGGCAGGGTTCGAACCACGACCTCCCGGACCGGAGGTAGCAGCTCTTGCCATTGCGCCACCGACGCCGACGATTACTATATTATTTAGCGAAATATAGTAGTTTCATAAATTATATTTTATGATGCAGTGAACTACCCAATTATTTAAATCGAATATTCTACATCTCCATAGACTGAAATTCTTTGTTATTTGCTACCAAGCCAATCCAGATATTCCCAGATAAGTTGCGTTGTGTGCTTAGTAGTATTACTGTTAAGAAATCTGTGACTTCTATCTACCGATGTCAGTCAGATGTACCTTGTTGTAAACTAACTATCCCTTTCAGTCGCAAATGCACGTCACAAGTTTATTTACTACTTAAGACAGAAAGTCCAGCTATATTTTATGTAAAGTACGTTGGAGGAATTAGCTGCAGTACACCCGAACGGAGTTAGAAATGTGTTGAAGGATCATCATTACAGCTCATATACGTTCCCACCGAGGGGCTCGAGCCTACCCTGAATCAGGGCGATTAGGCCTTAGTCGACCACGCGGGCCCAGTGCGGGTTGGTCGACTTCACACACAACCTTCGAGTTTCTTCGCAGGCGTGTGCAGGTTTCCTCACGATGTTTTCCTTCACCGTTAAAGCAATCGGTAAGTATGTACGTAAGTTTTTGAAAAACTCATTGGTACATTGGCCGTCTATCATCTAACCAGAGGTACCGGGTTCAAATATGGTTGAAGGATAAAACAATTTAATTAAAAAAATTAGAATTAAATAGGATTTCTTTAATTAGAATTTATCATTAATTTTAATCACTTTCACCGCTGGACGAAGTATCTTCAGAATTGTTACCTACATTGACCGTTTGACGCGAGCCGGCTGCGGGGAGCGGCATTTATCAAAGGTGCAGCTAATTCAGCGAACGAACTGTATTTACAACGTGCTATTTGATGAATTTTTACGCATATCAATTCTTGGAAATTATTTCATACTAGTGGATGCCCGCAGCTTCGCCCGCGCAGATCCCGATTTTTGCGGTTCCCGTAGGAATTTCCCAAAATCCTTTCTTAGCGGATGCGTACGTCATAACATCTACCTGCATGCCAAATTTCAGCCCGATCCGTCCAGTGGTTTGGGCTGTGCGTTGATAGATCACTATGTCAGTCAGTCAGTCACCTTTGAGTTATATATATTTAGATCAGAGGTTCCCGCTACTCGGTCGCTTTCCATATCTAATAAGCGGAGAGTACATCGACGACGTTACGTGAGTATGGTGAAGGTCGCGGTGAGCCGCCGCATCTGTCGGAGAGAGCTAAGTTCAGCCGCGGACGACTGGATGTCTCTTGGCTGATATCATCACCATACTGACAGTATAACAGTCTAACTGGCATTGTTTAAAAAAATAATAGATAGACTTTCTTGAAACTTGCTCGAATATTATTATTTTCAAAGTGATGATGTTACAGGCCAAACATTACGAGAAAACCGGCCTCCATCAAAGTATATATGTCGCAGCGATCTGGTTAAATCCGCCATTTGATTGAAGGGCTAGCCCGTTGATTGAATGGCGACATTCACCGACTTTTCTGAACGTCGAACGTCGTTGAATGGATTGTTCCGAATATACTCCGAATAAAACAACAATGATTTCTTCTTCTGCGAAGCATTATGCTACCCATGGGCTTCGCGAGGCTCTTTGACTGTATAATCAATCAAACCTGACCCAACCTAATATCGCTCGCTTCGCTCGCTCATTTACAGATTTTTATAAAAAACTAATTTTTGCCAACACCCTTTTCTTTGTATGGGATTTTACGTCCGCCATGTTCAAAGGGCTAGCTTACAATCAGCCAACTAGTTGAACGTTGAGTGCGCTTTTTCAATCAACGTTCGGCCTATTCATATTGAATGTCGCCATTCAATCAACGGGCGAGCCTTTCAATCAAATGGCAGATTAAAGCAGATGGTTGCGTATATATACACTAGTCAACTTTATATAAGACTCAAACCTTCATTCGAAGATATTTGAAAATCTTGAGATCATTTAAATAAACAATGTTATATGAATAAAATCAGAATTAAATGCCTGTTTTAACAGTGAAATAAAAAAACTTACATCAATACAAAAAAATAAGTTTTTTAAGACGAACAAAACAATACATTAATTAGTTGAGAGTTTAAAGAAAAAAAACTGATTACAGCTGGGTTTAGTACAAAAACAAAAAAAAAGTATCTGTGGATAAAAGTTAATAGTCAGTCGAAACCCCCTAAAGCATTTGCTAAGGCTCTACATCTCCTTGGCGTGCTCAGTAACAGGTTGTCAATAGTGGCCCGGGGTATCGTGCTCCACGTCCGCGAAAGATGTGAGAAAAGATCTTGTTCTGTTCGTAAGTTCTGAGGAAGCTGTTGAAATGCTATTTCTTCCGAGTAAATCCCAGGCGTGCTCAATAGGATTCATGTCACAGGAGTGTGGAGGCCAGTCTAAGAGCGTGATATCATGTTCACGAAAAATATTTAAAACAGGTCCTGCAGTGTGCGGGCGAGCATTATCTTGCATGAACATGAAATTCTCTCCCATTTGAATTCGGTGCGGAACAACAATCGATTCTACCACCTCTTGACGGTATTTTTCTGCATTCGTGTTGCCCCGTATAAAAACGAGGTCAGTTCTTCCGCCAAGTCGAATTCCAGCCTAGACCATTATTGTGCCCCCCCCCCCTGATAGGGATGCACTGCCTGTGGAAACCGAATCTGGATTCATCAGAAAACAACACACGAGCCCACTCATCTTCTGGCCACTCTAGGTGAACACGTGCTCATCGTAACCTAGATCACGATTGCCTCGCCAGAGAGCTACAACCCGCAACGGCCTACGAGAACGACGAAAGCGACTTCATGCAATCTCCTCCTGGCTGTTTGAGTGCTGAGAGCCACCTGGTGTTGAGTTTGCAGCCTTTCAACCCGTTGCCGCGCCCTAGTTTTAGGCTCTCGCCCAACAATATTCCGAATAAAGGGGTCTTGTCTCTCAGTTGTAACACGTGATCTACCTGGATGTCATTCGGCCGTATTCCCGGTGATCCGATAACGTTGCCATAACCTTCGAATTACCGACTGGTTGGAGTCGATGGCATCCGCAACTTGACACTGTTTACTTCCGGCTTCCAGCATACCCACAGCGCGAAACCTTTCATCCTGAGTTAAATGACGGCGTGGCATTACCGCTTATAAGCCAATTCGTTATTTCAAATAAAATATAAATCAATTTTCAACATAAAAAAATTAAATTCCAGTCAACAAACAAAGAAACTTTATAACAAGATAAACCTTCTTTTTTTCAAAGAGATTATATAAAAAAGTTAAATTTGATGTTTGAGTCTTAGACAAAGTTGACTAGTGTATTAGAAACTAACATACTGTAAGACCTCTCCCTGCCGCTCTGTAGACTCCGACCTCACCCCCCGTCACCCAGATTGGTGCTATATTGGTTTTCGAACTTAAAAAAAATGTTTGACCCGTCTTTTGTTTTTAGAAATGTCATTTCTCGCCCATAGTATGAAGTGCCCGGGGTGTGCCTCTATACTAATTTCAATTGACGATTATGAAATGATTCGAGGTATTTATTGTTATTAAATTACTTTTTACAGCATAAAATCGTTATATCTCCGACTGGTGTTTTTTTTTCAGGGTTCCGCGAGATGTGACAATACTTACCTATAGGTAGCGATAGCACCGAGGGTTGGTTCGTGAGCACCACAGACGTGGTCGGCGGAACGGACACCAGCAGGCCGCTTGGAGCCCCTGACACGTTGAGCGAGAGGGAGATAGGCGCCGATAGCCCGGGGATTTGCACTTGAACGTTCTGAAGCCCTTGGATGCCTTGCAAGCCTTGCAGGGAGGTTAGGCTTAGCCCCTGGAAAAAAGCGTCGCTTAGAAAATTAAACCTGACCGGTTTAGAATCAACCCAGATGGGGAGCGAAGCGTCGCGAAGCGCAGCCGCGCTAATGATTTATAAACATTCCTCTTTGATATTATGGCTGTTTTTTATACTCTATATTCTACACAAAGAACTTATTATATTGGTATAAATATTGTTACTTCTAACATATAAATTGTCTTTTATTCTCAATCAAAGTTGCAAATACACAGACCCTGTAAATGTCAGTGACGGACTTTTGACAGCGGCATCTTGCAGAAGTCGCAGATCGCAGCATCAATGGATGCTCCAGGCGAATTTTGTTTTTGTTTGCGATTTTCGATCATCTTTGTGCTACGATACAGTTCACTATGCAATGCCTCTAGCTAGATTGATAAGACAAATGAGCTGCGCGTCGCGCTTCGCTTCTATGATGAGTTTCACGTATGATGTTCCGGTTCTCCATTCAAGTAATTTATTGCATGAAATTATAATAAAACAGTTCGCATACTTATAAACAGCATAAGACGGACTGTGGTTCCAGTTTCATGGATCGGTGCGGGCTCTGTACCAATGGTCACTCGAACATGCAATTTTCACAACTTAAAACATTTGCTGTCTCGTTCTTACAAGTACACTTTCTACTTACGAGTACCTACTTACCTACTAGCTAAAATATAACACTTTAAACTTTCACGATTATTCATAATGACATTTTGAAAGCGGGACTTAACGTGATTATATATAACATATGAGCATTGAGCAGGTATTGATGTTGTTTTTACCTCAACGTTTCGACTATGCTTCGATAGCCTGCTCATATGTTATATAAAATCACGTCAAGTCCCGCTTTCAATTTATCACTACTAGCTAAGCTAAAGCTCCTATCTAGACAACCAATGACCCTCACTATGCCTTTACTTGCAAATAGCAGTCAGAGCTGCGTATGTGCAGGTTTGATGCTCATTGATGGCTCCAGAAAAGCGCTCTTGCTACTTGACACGTTTACTGCCACAATATGGCACAAATTAGCCATGTCCGTTGCAAACAGCAGACGGGCTAATGCTTTATGACTAATTTGCTGTTTCAACCTCGGGTAAAATCATCATCATCATCATGCTGGACAAAGGCCTCCCCCAAGGATTTCCTGCGCTGCCCGCATCCATCGGCTTCCCGCGATCTTCACCAGGTCGTCGGTCCACTGCGTGGGAGGCCTGCCTACGCTACGTTTTCCGGTGCGCGGTCGCCACTCGAGAACTTTCTGTCCCAACGACCATATGTTCTACGAGCTATGTGCCCTGCCCACTGCCACTTCAGTTTAGCGATTCTGTGAGCTATGTCGGTTACTTTGGTTCTCCTGCAAATCTCCTCGTTTCTGATGCGGGTAAAAATCTTGTGTAAAGTTGTAACCATGTCCTTCTCCTGCAAATCTCCTCGTTTCTGATGCGGGTAAAAATCTTGTGTAAAGTTGTAACCATGTCCTTCTCCTGCAAATCTCCTCGTTTCTGATGCGGGTAAAAATCTTGTGTAAAGTTGTAACCATGTCCTTCTCCTGCAAATCTCCTCGTTTCTGATGCGGGTAAAAATCTTGTGTAAAGTTGTAACCATGTCCCTAACTTGCAAATGGCATAGGAGCCGTGGCGGCGGCGGCTGCGGTTGTGACGCGGCTGTTCCGCGGGCGCAGCTCATGTGCCTGCAATCACTCCAAGAAAGCGCTAATGCTCATGTTGCCTGACTAATAGGGACGACGACAGCATCAGAAATAAATTATGAACTCTTGATCACTAAATTGCCCTCCTACTTAAACTTCGGAAAACCTTACTCCTTCCGTTTTTCATCAAGTCTTCGATTTTTAATTCACTAAAATCACAAAATGAGTACGTAAATGATGCTGTACAAGTATGACGTCACGTCTAAGTATTTCAATCATTTTTAGAACAAAATGTCGTTTTCGACAGATGATAAAAAGTAACTAGATGACTAGCATTCGTCATCCCCATTGCACTCTTAACCTTTTGTAAAAGTTGTTAGTCACAGACGTGTCCCTTACTTGCAAATGGCACACGGGCTGCGGTTGCGGTTGTGAGGCCGCCGGCTGCGGGGCGGGTTGCGCGGGCGCGGGTTCCGTGCCCATTAGGCGCTCCAGTAAAGCGCTCTCACTGCTCGATACGTTTGTGGACTCATTGTCGCGCGTGTATCCGCTCATTACCTGGAAAATAATAATACAATCATTAGTCTATAAATATATATCTAATATATAAAAATGAATCGCAAAATGTGTTGGTAAGCGCATAACTCGAGAACGGCTGGACCGATTTCGCTAATTCTTTTTTTGTCTAGTTCGTTATTGTCAGGAGAAGGTTTTTATGTAGGGTAGGGTATGGTAGGGTAGGGTAGTGTAGTGTAGGGTAGTGTAGGGTAGGGTAGGGTAGTGTAGGGTAGGGTAGGGTAGTGTAGTGTAGTATAGGGTAGTGTAGTGTATGTAGGGTAGGGTAGTGTAGGCTAGGGTAGTGTAGTGTAGGGTAGAGTAGTGTAGGGTAGGGTAGTGTAGTGTAGGGTAGGGTAGTGTAGGGAAGGGTAGTGTAGTGTAGGGTAGGGTAGTGTAGTGTAGTGTAGGGTAGGGTAGGGTAGGGCAGTGCAATGTAATGTAAGGCGGTACGTAGTTCGCCGGGACAGCTAGTCTATAATATAAAAATGAATCGCAAAATGTGTTGGTAAACGCATAACTCGAGAACGGCTGGACCGATTTGGCTAATTTTGGTATTGAATTATTTGTGGAAGTCCAGAGAAGGTTTA
This sequence comes from Coleophora flavipennella, assembly GCA_947284805.1. Lineage (NCBI taxonomy): Eukaryota > Metazoa > Arthropoda > Insecta > Lepidoptera > Coleophoridae > Coleophora > Coleophora flavipennella. The sequence continues at coordinate 18,471,849 of OX369264.1, read as the reverse complement.
AACGTAGCGTAGGGTAGTGTAGTGTAGGGTAGGGTAGGTTAGAGTAGTGTAGTGTAGTGTAGTGTATGTAGGGTAGGGTAGAGAAGGGTAGGGTAGGGTAGGGTAGGGTAGTGTAGTGTAGGGTAGTGTAGTGTAGGGTAGGGTAGTGTAGGGTAGGGTAGGGTAGGGTAGTGTAGGGTAGGGTAGGGTAGGGTAGGGTAGGGTAGTGTAGTGTAGGGTAAAGTAGTGTAGTTTAGGGTAGGAAAGTATAGGGTAGGGTACTGTAGGGTAGGGTAGTATAGAGTAGGGTAGTGTAGGGTAGGGTTGGGTAGTGTAGTGTAGTGTATGTAGGGTAGGGTAGGGTAGTGTAGAGTAGGGTAGTGTAGTGTAGGGTAGCGCAGTGTAGTGTAGTATAGTGTAGGGTAGGGCAGTGTAGTGTAGGGTAGTGTAGGGTAGGGCAGTGTAATGTAATGTAAGGCGGTACGTAGTTCGCCGGGACAGCTAGTATATATATAAAAATGTCTCCCTATTTCCCTTGGTCACGGCATCACGCGTGAACGGCTGGACCAATTTCGCTAATTCTTTTTTTTTGTCGAGTTCGTTATTGTCAGGAGAAGGTTCTTATGTAGGGTAGGGTAAGGTAGGGTAGGGTAGTGTAGTGTAGTGTAGTGTAGTGTAGTGTAGTGTAGTGTAGGGTAGGGTAGGGTAGGGTAGTGTAGTGTAGTGTAGGGTAGGGTAGTGTAGAGTAGGGTAGGGTAGTGTAGTGTAGTGTAGTGTGGGGTAGGGTAGTGTAGTGTAGTGTAGGGTAGGGTAGTGTAGTGTAGAGTAGGGTAGGGTAGTGTAGTGTAGTGTAGTGTAATGTAGTGTAGGGTAGGGTAGTTTAGTGTAGGGTAGGGTAGTATAGTGTAGTGTAAGGTGTAACGTAGTTCGCCGGTACAGCTAGTAATATCATAAATGTGAAAATGTGTTTGTTACCTTTTCACGCTTCAACACCACGACAAATCTTTGTGAAATTTAGCATGCAGGTAGCCTGTGTCAATGAAAAGGACATATGCTACTTTTTATCCGATAAAAATAGCATAGTCCGATGCAGTCCCTGAAGGAACTGAAAAAATACTCTTTTTTGGTTAATTTTTTTAACATCGCAACCGAACAATGGATTGTTTTGATTTTTTCACAGAGATGGTTGAGGGGGTGGGAAATGCCATAATAAATACCCAAATAGCCCATACTGCCACTTGATGTAATAGTTACTACTACTAAGTTTAATCAAAACCGTTAGAGCCATTTTTGAGATTATGCTTTTTTAACTTTTTGTTGTAAATTATCATAAAACTCTAATTTCAAAATTTGGTGTTAATCGGACCATTGGTTTAAAAGTGTGCCGGACGGACGGCTGGACGGACGAGCGTTTCTGGCAAACAAGTTTTTCTCTTATACTAGAGACACAGAACATATTTTGGGTAAAGCAGAATATTTTTGTTGTTCAGTTGCTCGAATTTTTCGGCTCAAAAGACGAATAAAACAGACACAAAACCCAACTTCTAGACGGTTATGCATGATTTAAAATAAAAACATACTTACTTATTTTTAGCATAGACCGAATCGATTTTTTTTAAGGATGCTTTCTCTGTCTTGAGCTATGGACTGTATTGGACAAAATAAACGCTTTTGTGATATTGTTATAAAGTGAACCCTGACACGTGATGAACACGGAAACACAAGTGTTAAAGGCCGCTGCCCGCCGCCGCCGTACCATACACATACACATTGACATCTTTATTGGTAATGGTACATTATGGTACAAGTGAGTAATGTTGGTGACTACCGCTGAGGCGCCATTGATACCCGAGCCGTTAGGTGAGGGTCTTAAGAGAGCCGAGGACGGTAATCATCAATACACACGTGTATCATACGACGTTTTTCAACACACTTGTGAAGATAAATAAAATCTCTTATGTTTTACTGACCTGGTGCGTATACGTGGGTATCGTATGCGTCGCCGTAGTTGTAATAAGCCGGGCGCCAGCTATGGACACCGCTCTCCCCAACAGTTTGTGCGCGTCCATGGCCGCGTCCGATGACGACGTGGCGTGCGTCATGGCTGCCGGGGCGCTGTTCAGTAGGTTCAGTATTGTAGCGTTGCTACTTGGCGTGCTGACGACCGATTTCGCTGCGTTTTGACTGGCCGCTGTTGGAAAATAAAATATAATAATTCTGTTACAGATTGTTCGTTTGTTTGTAAACTCTTACGTACATTATACTTAAAAAAATCATTTTACGTAACTAAATTAAAAATAAAACATTGTAAAGGCGGCTTAGTTTGTAAAGCCATCTTTTGAAATATACAAATTGATGGTAAGAAATTAAGTTGCTGTCGATATACCTGTCGTTAATATTCTTCGGTTTGTATTCATATTGTAAAACAGTACAGTCAAATGACAGACAGTGTGCGTGTGTTTGTGTGTATGTGTGTAGGTATATATGTGTGTGTAGGTGTGTGTGTGCGTATGTGTGCGTGTACAGGTGTGCGTGTGTGGGTGTGTGTGTGTGGGTGGGTGTGTGTGCTACGCATTCAGAAACAAACCTTGCTGGAACTGTTGAGCTGAGTTCATGAGACTCGTGACAAGCGCGCTGATGGCCGGGTTGGTGGTGCGCGGCTTACTGAGCGTCGCCTTTTGCTGGGCCGTCGAAGTGTTCGTGTACTGGATGCTTTGCACCTACACAAAATAGTTTTATATTGTACTAGCTTCTTTCGCGTGGAGCTTACGTTACCTCGGTAAACACTTAGTTTCTTTTACTAGCTTTTGCCCGCGACTTCGTCAGCGTCCGATAACAGAACATGACAACTAATGAAAATTACTAATATTTAAAATGAGTAATATTTTGTAATCCTAAATCCGAAAAAAAATCCAGTTGTCACTAGATTTTGCGTTCTGATGTTGTTGTTTTTTTATATGTCACTCAAAAAAACAGTTTTGTTTTTATTTTATTTTTTTTACTAAGTTTTCGGGATCAGGGGGAAGCGTGGTATAAAAAATTGCCAAGTGCGGACTGCGCTGAAAGTAGGGTTCAGTAATCTTTTAACCCTACTAAACGAAATATATGTTAAGAAACATATGTGAAACGAAATATATGTTAATAAAAAAATAGAAACAAAGACTGCTGGGCCGAGGGTCGTAGGTTCGATCACAACTCAGGGCAATTATTCGCGCGAAGAACAGGTTTGCTTGCTATGTCTGGTTCAAAGTATGAATTTAAACGTCTATACAGGGTGTAACATAGAGTTGCAGGGATACTTTAAGATGGGCTTGTACACATCAAACTGAACAACTTTTGTCTACAACTTCGCTGAAATCGCGATTTTTTTTCATACAAAACTGGCAAATCAGCCGACCTATTTGTAAGAAAAAATTTAAAAAATCGCAATTTCAGCAAAGCTTAAAAACAAAAGTTGTTCAGTTTGATGAGTACAAGCCCACCTTCAAGTATCACTGCACCTTTATGTAATACCCTGTGTAAATATGTATATCAGTCTGTTGTTCCCACAGTACAGGCAATCCTCGTCTGGGGCCAGGGGACCGTGTATGGTTTGTCCCTGCATATTATTATACAGTTATTTTATACAACATTTCGTATGGAAAATCTATGAAGGAGGTCGCGAGCTCGATTCCCGGTGGATTATACTTTATGATTCGGTTTGTATGGTGGTAGGGCATTTTTTAAGCCCGCCAATCTACCAACCACGTTATATGTAATGCCGCCAAAACATCAATGTTAACACCATGTTGTGTTCCGGAATAAAGATAAGATATTCAGTTCTGTTGCATTGGGGAATAATGGTAAGCCCGCTTCCATCTTCGGCATCAGTAAGGCAGCCATTTACTATCCGCAGTCCGCACGTCGAAAAAAAGAATGTGTGTGGTTTAATGAAACCACGGTAAAAGTGAAACTTTACAGAGGACGAAACGATCGTGGCTGCTCTCGCTACGGTACAGAGGACGAAACGATCATACCGTCAGACGAAAGCGACCGTCACGCGACATGCAAAACACAGACGAGAAAATTTGATACGAGTACGTCCACGTCCTTGCAATATACTAACTGTGTGCGGTTTTGGTTGCTGGTTTACTATATCACGGTTAATTTTCGTGTTTTTTTATATTTTGTTAATCCGGGATATAAGCTGTCACTGTGCAAAGTTTCGTCATCATCCGTTCAGTGGTTTTTGCGAGGTATGCGTTGAAACAAACAGACAGACAAAAAAAATAACTTTAAAAACAAAAATTTTTAAAACTGTTCTAACATGTTTAGTTACTAGTTTTAGTCGCCCTGGTTGCTTTATTCCGAATACATTCAATGTAAAGATTTTTTTACCTTTACGACTTTGTTATATATAATAGTAGTTTATGAAACTGTTGCATAATGAGGGGTATTAAAACACGAGTATGAGTATATATATATATATATATATATATATATATATATATATATATATATATATATATATATATATATATATATATATATATATATATATATATATGATAGTATCTATACGAGTGTTTCAATACCTAGTTACGTGTTAGTTTCATACACTATCTAATCTCATACATTAAGGACAACAAAACCTACACACAGGTTCAAACGATGACGAAGAAAAAACTCGATGGGTAAAAATTGCAATAACTTTTTTGTAATGCTATAAAAATGGCGCGCCCGCATATGCGTTTCATTAGAAGAAAATAATTGATGGAATCTCCTTGGTGATGTTAACTTCTTGGATTTGTCCTGTATCGTTATGGTAAAAAAAAATGTTTATCAATATAGTTGAAATGTATGTTACTCGGGAATATAAGGTATAATCGTATAGTTCCAACAAATCGTTTCACCCGTTTACGCGTGTTGCGTGAACAGACAGAAAACAATAATACAAAAAAGTTCTGGGCTCTATATCGATAGCCAGCCGACACGGCCTCCCCATGACAGTTTTATTATATATATGTATAGAAAGAATATTTCTTTTTTCCATCTTGGTTCATCTGATTCCTCATAAAGATTCCTCATTCGTCACTTACCATCAGGTGAGATTATGCCAAGGGCTTACGAATAGTGAATAAAAAAAAAGAAGTATCAGGTTTCAACTGAAGCCTGTTACTGTTACTACCGACGAGCAGCTGCAGCGACAACGAAAAAACTTCTTCCGAAAGAGTGGACTTCTAGAGTCATGTAACAAACCAATAAAATTAATTAATTGTTGAATTATTGAGACTCAATCTCTATAGTAGCTTGTGTAACTCAATTTATTAGTTGCATCTAGTGACGGCATTTGGATTACCATATTAAATTGTCAGAAAATTACAGATTGACTTTTAATCACATTTAAGCTCGTTCTTGGTAAAGAAATGTATAATACGCAGTTTTGAGGCGAAATTTAGTTCTAAGCAGAAAACTGATTAATAGCGCCTTCCAGTTTTAACTCTTCAAGAATTTTTCAAACGTGCCTGGCTCCATCTAGTTTTAAGACAATATTTGGAACAGTATGAAAGTCTGCAATCTGTTCTCACTAAGTTATATTATCTTTAGTTCATTATAGCACAAAACGGTGACTAAAAAATGTAGAACAAGATCTACAGCTACCCACATCTTTTTAAGTTTTATTTTGAAGCCTTTCAACTGCAATTCTTTCATATATATACAACAGGGATGACGAATGCTAGTCATCTGATGTAATTTTTATTATTTGTCAAAAACGACATTTTGTTCTAAAAATGTTTGAAGTACCTAGGCGTGACGTCATAGTTTTGCAGCGTCATTTATGTACTCATTTTGTGATTTTGGTGAATTAGAAATCGAAGATTTGATGAAAAAAAGGGGGTAAGGTTTTCCGAAGTTTTTATAGGAGTGCAATTTAGTGATCAAGAATTCATAATTTATTTTTGATGCTGTCGACATCCCTATTGTAGATAATTGATTATAGTACAACGAATAATACCTTAAAAATTAAATTTGTTCTTCTTCGTGGCGATTAGAACGTATAACTCTTTGACCATTGTAATTGTTTGTGGTTGATAAGCCCAATACAAAAGCTGACCAGGTAACACGTAATGTTGATGTACTGACTCACCTGTGAAGTCCCAGCGCTCGACATGAGTGGGTGCTGTATGTGTATGATGGCTGATTGCATCTTCTGCGGGTTAAGAGGCTGTGGCGGGTTCGTCAGTTGCTGCGCTAACAGCTGGTTGGTGGACGCTTGCGTCGAGTGGATGTCGTGGACCTGACAAGGTATGTGTGATGTTAACAAATAGTAATGATGTACGGATCTTATTACACGAACTAACGAAAAGGGGGGTGACGAATGCTTATAATCTGTCAAAATAACAAAAAAATTAAACCGACGAAAAAAGAAAGGAACTGAAAAGCGTAAAATACAAAGAACCCTATGTGTGCGGTTCTGACTCGCACTTGGCCGGTTTTTTTACTGTATTATCATCGATGTGAGGCACGAAAGTTAATTTTTGTCAAGTAAAATACCCAAGTCACGTACCGTTTCAACGACAGTAAGATAGGATTCGGCAATTTTCTGTGATTGATAATACTAGCCATTTTACGAGTGAAATTTATGTGAAAACATTTTTTTGCATTAAGTTGCATACCGTTTCTGTTACACCATAAATCTAAGTTTTCAAGATCTTTTTGGAGGGTGTAGAAAAGGCGATGGGTTTTGTTGGTAATCAGGAATATCATTCACAAAAATCCTGAAAAGGATTGGACCTAGATGGGAGCCTTGTGGGACGCCCGATTTTATGGGCTACTTTAGGAACTCAAATCCTTTTACTACCACAAAAAAGATCGACCTTGGAGATAGGATTCTAACCAGATTAATATAGATCCGGTAAAGCCATATGCACTCAGTTTGGAAAATCATGACGGACCATATCAAAGGCTTTGCTAAAGTCAGTATAAATGACGTGCGCTTGTTTACCTCCGTCAAGAGCCGTCACTACACGTTCAATAAATGTTGCCAGATTAGTAAAGGTTCATCTACCATGGACAAACCCATGTTGGTAATCCGTGATATACTGTTTAAACTGCTGAGCATACTACAGACTCCAAGGTTTTTCCGAACGTACTGAGAATATATACTGGTATATAGTTATTGACTATAGTGCTCTCGTGGCTGTTAAAAATGGGGACCACTTTCGCGACCTTCCACTGATCAGGAAAGACACCAGTTTTATCTAGTCATTTATCTCACTTTTTTTCACTGACATACGGGTACTTCAGATCAGAATCGTTGTTCTAGGTTGCGTTGTTAATTCATATTAACTAAAGCTTGTTTTCACAATTATTTCAGTCGGCACAACAAAATACTTTTATGTTCACAAATAGTCTCTGAACTAGTAATTCTCAGGACAACGACCAAAACTGCTATTTCAAGGAGGGCGATTCAAGTTTTAAATGCAAGGTTTATTATTTCTCTTATGAAAATAGACTGCATGCGACGTCCAGTTTGAACCTACTTTTAACAGACTTCTGTCTCCATCATCATATCCTCGATGGTAGTCATAACCCATAAATCATAAGTTAGGGATAATGTTCGCATTAAGATGAATGAATAATATCAAACATAAGCCTAATAGTGTCATTCGAACTAAAGTTTCAACAGAATCGTTTCACGAATGAAAATTCAGTGGGTGAACAATTAATCATTCCCTATTTTTCTACCCTTAGGGGTGAAATTTTCTTTTTGAAATTTAAACGGGACCAACTTCGAAGTACCCTACCGAATAAAAAATAATTACCTAAATCGGACTACAGAATAAGTAAGTAAAATGATATGCGTGTCAAACATAAAATATATATACGGGTTGATTTGAGAACCTTCTCCATTTTTTCGTCTTTTCGTCGTTTAAAAATGACATTTTGTTCTAAAATTGTTCGAAACAGCTAGGCGTGACGTCATAATTATTTAGCGTCGTTAATGTACTCATTTGTAAATTGAAAATTAAATAAATAAATATTCTGGAACAAACCACACATGGTCATCTGGCCCCAAAGTAGGATTTCCTGTGTTATGGGTTACCAGAGACTGATATACATACTTATATACGTTTAAATACATACATATATTGAACAGTTTGTGGAAAACAAAGCAAGTAAGGTTTCTAAAAATTTCAGTAACAGGGAAATTTAGTGATCAGTTCATAAGTTAGTGATTAGTTCATAATTTAGTGATCAGTTGGTAACTTCGTGATCAGTTCATAATTTAGCTTTGTCATCATCCTTATTTGAACGTGTTACAAAACAATTAAGTGAAGGGCGAGGTTTATTGTATACGAGCATATAAACGTTGTCAATAGCCTCAGAATAGTTATTGTGTATGAGATAAACTCTACCCAATATGCCCACGCTCCCCTCATCCATGCAGTAGTGTTTTTACTTATCTACTATTTATTTATTAGAGGTAGAACCTTTAGTGTAAAGTCCGACTGGGTGAGCACCATAGCTCGCTCTAAACCTGTCGTCAAATAGCTTGCTGTGTTCCAGCGGGTGCGGCGAGATAGCCAGCGATATTACCGCCATACGAGGCATTCCATCGCGGTCCTCGAGAGTCGGCAAAGCACTGATGACTGCCCTATGGCGGTATTTATTTTATTTTTATTTATTTAGTACAAAAACAGATTTCAATCATCACAAAGATAAGATAGATACTAGGACAATTTAAAAAGAACTAAGTAATATGCCTCTACCCATTTGTATTTCATTTCTTCCTCACTTACAGGTTTGTTGGCAGAAAACTCTTGCAGAGTTAAACATACCAATTGTAAATCTTGTGTATTTAGTTTAAGTGTTTTTCATTTACTGTGTACAATAAACAATAATATAAACACGAACAAAAGTGTCGCTACTAGATTTTACCTAATAAATTCATAAAATAAACGAAATAATTAAAAGAAAATTATTACAAATTAAATAAAATATATTAAAAGGCAATACATGCAAAATTCATTCAGGTAAATTTATTCATTATAACTTAAAAAAATTAAAGAAAAATAATTTTAATTTCATTTTAGTAATCAAAAGCATCTTTATAGTGTTATTATGACTAGGAATAACCATATTACATATTACTGTGCCCCTGATTTCACAGTTGTATATAGGCGGCGCAGCGGTAGATACTTTTCGTAAGGTGGGCCGGCAGCTTTCTGCACCTTTGCAATAAAAAAGTGGCCAAGTGCGTGTCGGACCACGCGCCAAGTAGGGTTCCGTAGTCTTTTCAAAAAATAAACGTATATTTTAAAACAACAAAAATATTTTTGCAGTCACTAATAACACATTTTGTGTGGAAAACCTACGAACTTCTTACAAATCCAACTGCACATCTTGGTCGACTATTACTCGTTAACTAAGAAACACTACTTAGTCGTGATAGTTGCCCTTTTAAATTGGTTACATGTCCTAATATTTACATTTTTTTCAGATGTCCTGAAATAACGGTTTAGCTGGCAGGGTGGGGGGACACTTTACTGTAACAAAAATTAGCACCACAAATCTTAATATTTTTCAAACGGATCTGTGAATCATAAAATGGTGTCCGATGTGTGGACAATATTTTTGACGACCTATCCAAGGACACCCCCACTCTTACGTGTCGAGGACTTCGTCGACGTGATTAATATGTACACCCATGACCCTTTACAGCTCTCTAGTACTAAGGGTCACTGAGTGAAGCCGCGAACACACGGAGATGGCGAAACTGTAAGGGTTCCTTGTTAACTAAGGAACCCTGCAGGTCAATAATCGCCTACTTGCGAAAGTATAGCGACACATTAGGGGTGTACTAAGTGAAAACTGCAGTTCGAGTTCCACGTCCATCGCAGTTAACGACACCAAGCTCGTCCAGACAGTGACCAAACCAAACTAAAGTATAGCGAGACATTAGGGGTGTACTAGGTGAAAACTGCAGTTCGAGTTCCACGTCCATCGCAGTCCACGACACCAAGCTCGTCCAGACAGTGACCAAACTAAAGTATAGCGAGACATTAGGGGTGTACTAGGTGAAAACTGCAGTTCGAGTTCCACGTCCATCGCAGTCCACGACACCAAGCTCGTCCAGACAGTGACCAAACTAAAGTATAGCGAGACATTAGGGGTGTACTAGGTGAAAACTGCAGTTCGAGTTCCACGTCCATCGCAGTCCACGACACCAAGCTCGTCCAGACAGTGACCAAACTAAAGTATAGCGAGACATTAGGGGTGTACTAGGTGAAAACTGCAGTTCGAGTTCCACGTCCATCGCAGTCCACGACACCAAGCTCGTCCAGACAGTGACCAAACTAAAGTATAGCGAGACATTAGGGGTGTACTAGGTGAAAACTGCAGTTCGAGTTCCACGTCCATCGCAGTCCACGACACCAAGCTCGTCCAGACAGTGACCAAACCAAACTAAAGTATAGCAAGACATTAGGGGTGTACTAAGTGAAAACTGCAGTTCGAGTTCCACGTCCATCGCAGTCCACGACACCAAGCTCGTCCAGCCAGTGACCAAACTAAAGTATAGCGAGACATTAGGGGTGTACTAGGTGAAAACTGCAGTTCGAGTTCCACGTCCATCGCAGTCCACGACACCAAGCTCGTCCAGACAGTGACCAAACCAAACTAAAGTATAGCGAGACATTAGGGGTGTACTAGGTGAAAACTGCAGTTCGAGTTCCACGTCCATCGCAGTCCACGACACCAAGCTCGTCCAGACAGTGACCAAACTAAAGTATAGCGAGACATTAGGGGTGTACTAGGTGAAAACTGCAGTTCGAGTTCCACGTCCATCGCAGTCCACGACACCAAGCTCGTCCAGACAGTGACCAAACTAAAGTATAGCGAGACATTAGGGGTGTACTAGGTGAAAACTGCAGTTCGAGTTCCACGTCCATCGCAGTCCACGACACCAAGCTCGTCCAGACAGACCAAACTAAAGTTGTGACGAGTAGATAAAGGTAGTGTCCTGAGCCCAACATTTGCACATTTCGAATTTAAATGCAATGCAATAAAGTATATTTACTTACTTGTGGCGAAAGTCTAGGTGTAGGTGAAGGTTGCTGCTTGAGCCCCACGTCCGAGCCCACGCTTCCAACACTCCCTACGCTGCCGACACTCCCCACACTGCCCACGCTCCCCACGCTCGCCACACCACTGACAACGCCGCTAACTGATGCGACGTTACCCACAGCGCTGCCAACTTGTTGTAACTGCGCCTGCTGTTAAAACCATTGTTTGCATCAATTATCAACATCATCATTATCATCAGCCCGTGACCGTCACTGCTGAATAAACCAAAAGCAAATAAAATAATAGCTCTGTTTTTCGCATCATTTTTTTCCGGTCCTTCGCTAACTTTGTCCACTGTTTACCAGCAATATTTTTGTCATCCGAAAATCTGGCTGATGGAGTTCGTGCAGTGCACTCCCACAAAAATTAGTAACTAAGTACATAAAAAAATATATTAAATATATTTTTTAATCTGCTACCTAAATATATTTTTAACCCACACACACACACACACACACACACACGCACACACACACACACACAATCAGGTCGCCGATCATTTTTCGCGCGAATACGGCAGTTTTGTGTTATTTCACTATTAAAAATAGTTTATGTGCGTTATTTGTGCTAAAAATGGAACAATACAATGTATCTTATATTAAAAACTGTGAAAAGTTAATAGTTATTTATAGCAGAGAAGACTTTCACAATGCCACGGCGCCGTTGCTTTACTACAAAATTTTATGGAATTTCCCTTGGAATCCGTATTTGTTGAAAGCATGAAACTTTTGAAAATAATATGTACTAATGGCCCGCGTGGTCGACTAAGGCCTAATCGCCCTGATTCGGGGTAGGCTCGAGCCCCTCGGTGGGGACGTATATGAGCTGATATAATAATCATCACGGACAGGACTATTCCTTCGAATAAGCCTGATATCGTGCTGATGGATCGGACGCAGTCAAGGGTGTTTTTGGTTGATATCACTCTCCCATATGATGAAAACCTCGTGCAGGCTGATGCCGATAAAAGGACCAAGTACCTGGACCTGGCGCACGAGGTTACTGATATGTGGCGAGTGGAATCCACCAAAATCATCCCCGTAGTCCTAACCGTGAACGGGTTCATTTCAGCCGACCTTGAACGTCACCTAAGGCGGCTGGATCTCCGAGGCAGACCAATAATTGCAGCAATGCAGAAAGCAGTCCTCCTCGATAATGCCCGGATAGTTCGACGCTTTCTCACCCCGTCGCACTGAACTCCAGCCTACTGTGCTTCCGCTGGAGGTGCTCCTGCCACTTTGCCTCGTGCCAAGTGAGCAGAGTAGCTTAAATTTTATATCTTGAAATAATAATGTACTATTCCTATGACCTCGGTAGAAAGTGAGCTCTGTTTTTTGACCTCAAATAAAGTTAAAACGAGCTCAAGACCGCCTGAATGCATTGTGTATGATAAGCATAGATAAACGCTTGATGAATTCCATATCCGATTTTCACAAGAAAGTGAGACCGCCACCAAAGAGACCGGCGAATAGATTTTGTATACAAATAACTGGTAAGCTAGCCATTTTTTTTGTGAACACCCATAAAATAAAGTCACGAGCCGCCTCATTGTCAAGTAAATAGTTAAAGACAACCAGTTTCGACGTCTTCACAGGATAACTCAGAATAAAATTCGAGCAGTGAGTGCTGATCATGCGATGAATAATAACGAACAATCTCTGTTAAGTTGGTACATTTCCTTTATACTAACCAGAATGGGCAGTTGTCTCGCAGTTGTATGAGTATTTGGTGTAGCAGCAATTGCAGAGGTCCTGTGTGAAAGAAATGAATATAATAATTATGGCGTTTGAGAAAACTGTTGCTGTGGACAATTTGACAAAGAATGAACAAACAGAAAGCATATCGAATTCTTATATTTTTACAAGTTAGTCTGTTCCATAGGCAAGAGTTTGTATTACAGAAAAAACAGTACTTACACAACAGGTACAGATGTCGTGTGAGGTTGAGGGGTAGCGCTGCTCGCCGCGGCTGAACGTTGCTGCAGTAACAGTTGCTGACCCTTTAACGAAACAAGTATCTTCTATAATTTTCTAAAGCTCCAGCACGGGTGGCATGAGTCTGAGACAAAGCTGTTTGTCCCAGCACTGGTAGCATGAGTCTGACACAAAGCTGTTTGTCGCAATCATCGCAATTAAACAGTTTGATTGTTTTTTTCATTACCTTAGTATTAGAACAGAACAAATGGTAGATACGCCGCCATGCTACTGGTGCAGAGAGGTAACATTCCATGTAACACTCCGTACTTGGCGACGGAGACCAGCGAATGCGATCAAAGACCCGAATCGAATCGCGCGATCCACTGCTGATGCAAGCGACGGGAACGCGAGACACTGTTCATACACAACAGTTGGTCACACGACCCTGTCGCCATCACCAAGATCGGAATGCTACCTTTACTGATTTTAATCAGCTGCCAGGTCAACTTGGTACATGATGTCCAAATATATTAAATGGTTCAAAAATTCAGAAGTGCCTGGAGAAATTTGTTCAGAATTACAAGTAACATTCCTATTTTTACTGTTTAAAATATCAGGCACTTACAAAGTAGCACCATAACCCGTTCAAATACCTAATTATCAGCAGTTTATTCTACCAGCGCTCATGGATTTATTCCCTTCAAAGGTCATGATCTCGCAAAACATCTGAATAATGCTGATATGTGTTAAAATGTAAATTCACTATACTGCAGTCAAGGAAATAGACAATCGCAGACAGAATTTAAGTTTTTTGCTTTACTCAAATATTTTCTCCAAAATAAAGAATCGAGAAGAACTTTTGTGTTCCCGCACAGAGAACCAAGACGTCTAATCTGCTTGTAATGTAACATTATACTGTAGATTGTGGTAGATGTAACATTAGAAGACCATTAAAATCTCCCGGAAGACAATATAGTACTCTTAATATTTTAAATGTATTATTAATGTTGATTACTCTATGCCAAATAGTGATGGCTACCCGAGAACGCGTATTATTAATATTGATTTATCTATACCAAATAGCGACGGCTACGCGAGAAAGTATGCACATAGTGGCTGTACAATTTATTTTAAGGTGGGCTTTTACATGAAACAGGTCAACTTTTGTTTTGGTACTTCGCTGAAGTACCAAAACAATTTTTGGCCTCATATAATCAGCTGATTTGATAAATTTGTATGGGAAGTCATATTTCTTTGCAATTTCAGCAGTTTTTTTTTATTTTTAACCGACTTCAAAAAAGGAGGAGGTTTCTCCATTCGACCGAATATATTTTTTTCTTTTTTTTTTTGTATTTTCGCGGATAACTTCGCCGTTTATGAACCGATTTTGATGATTATTTTTTGTTCAAAAGAAGATATCCCACGGGTGGTACCATGATAAGGAAACCAGGATCTGATGATGGCATACCAGAGAAATCGAGGGGAAGCTTCGAAAATCGTAGTGGCGACTAGTGCGTTTGAAGTCGGTTTTTTTTGTTTAAAATTATATTTAATCAATTTAATTTTATTTGTAAAACAATAAAATTTTATCGCAGTTCAGTTGCTTGAGTAGAAGACCCCATCAAAAAAATAACAACCTACATAGTTTGTGCACTCACCATCTCCCTCATGCCGCCAGTGAAGGAGACCCTCGGCAGCTGTCCGGGCACCACGTGCTTTATCCGCACCGACTTGCGACCTTCTTCGGTGAAGATCTCTGTGAACTGCTGTATGTACTTGTTTGCTTGTAGTCTTGAACCTGTATATAAAGGTTTGGTTAGGTCATGACCAAGACAAAGATAGGCGGGTCGTTCCTTTCCCTCTAATATGGTTGAGAGGAGCGATGGCTGACTCTCGCGTTATACTCGTGACCGGGTGCTGTCCGTGTGAATTGGCCTACACTTGTCAAACGCGTTCATGACATTCAATAATTTTAATGTACCTATAATTTGTTTATT
This sequence comes from Coleophora flavipennella, assembly GCA_947284805.1. Lineage (NCBI taxonomy): Eukaryota > Metazoa > Arthropoda > Insecta > Lepidoptera > Coleophoridae > Coleophora > Coleophora flavipennella. Next base: position 18,456,848 of record OX369264.1, on the reverse strand, counting down.
TTTTATATCACAGATTGGATTTTGAAGTTATTAACTAATGATTATTTATTTCTTGATATTTACAAATGAAATTATGTAATCACTATTTTATGACTATCAGAAAGAGTGTAATTTGCACCTATTTTGAATACATATCTTGAATCTTGAATCAATGTTCTTCGTTATCAACCCATAAACGTCCCCACTGGTGGGGCACGGGTCTCTTTTCAGGCTCGTGAAGGTTAGGCCATACTCCACAAACGAGGGCCAGGTCCGGGTTAGTGGCGGTTGTAGGGCTAGCGGTGAACCCCGCTATCAGAAGTTTTTCAAGCCGCCTGTAAGACATCTGTCACGGCTTGACGACTGCCATCTAGTGATAGCAACTAGTTAACGTGCCTTGTGAAGCACGGCAACGGTCGAAAAAGAATCCACTAACAGTCAAACCCATTCAGGTAATGACCGTGCATCAGGTCAGTTAACTTACGTGATCGACCCGACCACGGAATCCGCACTGAGCAACGACCGTTTTATATAATTCTTTGTCGCAATATTCATCATAATCATAATCATTTATTGATAAACAATGTTTCATCATATCAGCTCATATACGTCCCCACCGAGGTGCTCGAGCCTACCCTGTATTAGGGCGATCCGGCCTTAGTCACCACGCGGGTTGGTCGACTTCACACACAACCTCCGAGTTTCTCCGCAGCCGTGTGCAGGTTTCCTCACGATGTTTTCCTTCACCGTAAGAGCGTCGAATAAACGTACATATGAAATCTTAATTCGTAATCACAATGGTACGTGGCAGGATTCGAACCACGACCTCCCGCCTGGACAGGTGGCGGCGGCCCTAGCCGTTACGCCACCGACGTTATTCACAATATTCATAGTGGCAGAAAATCAGTGTTTTTCTCCCACCACCGGGGCAAAGCCATTTAGTGAGCTGTGGCCCATTGTACTGCAACACACTCTTGTCATTTTATGTATTTGTTATTAGTTTCACTTTTTATTTTTATTTGTTTTATTTTTTAACTTTTTTGTGTTTTCTCTACTTATAATATTTTTTTTGAATTGTCTTATTTTCAGTGTGTTTATGGCTATAAACATTTAGCTTACTTAAAATACATTGCTAAACTTCGTACAGAAATAAAGTTCTCGAGTGTCGAACGCGCACCGGAAGACCGCTGAATGCGGGCAGCGCAGGACCGGTCGCTGTGGAAACGCTTGGGGAGTCCTCTGTTCAGCAGTGGACGTGTTACGACTGCAATGATGATGATGTACTTACCTAAAGTGAACCGACACGCCGCACCGTTCCTTTCCCCTTCGACATGGTCTCTATCGACGTACAGTTCTCCCAAAAACTCCTGGTCGGACGGCCGCTGCAATATCGACAGTTTGATGTGGAAGAAGCCGGCGCCGGCGTGCGGGGAAGTCTTCTCAGTTTCCAGTATGTATTCCTCCACCAGCTGTGGCTGGCAGTCCGGTGTGGGACGGGGGCGTTCGTACGCTCGGGCTAATTTTAGGGGACCACTTGGCTCTGAAGGCATTGCCAGGGGCAATGGATCCATTTTCGGCGGCTCTATTGGTTTGAACGCCTGCAAAAATATAACGAAGAATTTTAAAAAATAACTAAATTCAGACGGACATGGCGATTCGTCACCGCTGGATACAAATTTGAATATTTTCCCATTGGTCACCAGTGGTGGGGACAAAGCCAGGAATGAGCCCACATTCGTCACTGTTGAATTTCGCATGGTCACACTTAGACTAGAGCCACAGTATAATACACAGTAGTACTTTTTAGTACTAGTAACATTTTGGATAACTTTTTGATGAGTAACATCTTGCCTCTCGCTTTCCTGCAACCCGTGGGAGTGATTTCGTGAAAAGCGACAGAAGTGTGTAACAGGAAATTCGTTTTCTTTTTCAGTCACTAAGGCTAAGGAATCATGGCCATGCCGCCGTTCTTTTTTTTCAGTCACGAAGGCTAAGGATACATGTACAGTGAACAGCACATGCAGTTGGACATAATGGCCTTGAAAATGTTAGAAGTTGAACAGAGCGAATGCGAAAAAGAGATAGTAATTGTTCTCTTCGCATTGTTTTCAATCTGCGCTGCCGCTTACCGCTGGCCGGTGCGGGTAGGCGGGGTCGGGGGAGATCGCGTTCGTCCGAAGATTTTACATACATACTTATTGATGGAAATTCCGATTTATTTGTGAAAAAGACCAGACTTTTAAGAATAAAATATTATAGGTAGTGGTAAGATTTGATTATTTGTTTGGTTGTAGGGGGTTAAACTTTAGAATTATTGAACCGAATCTAAAATTCTTTAACCGCCTCCGTGGCGTAATGGGTAGGTAGTCCATTCGCTTCACGCCAAGAGGTCGCGGGTTCGATTCCCGGTGGGGTCAACTTGTAAGACTCGGTTTGGTTGGCGGTAGGGCATTTTCTAAGCCCGCCTGGCTAGCTACCACCATCTTATCTAAGTCTTGCCGCCAAACATCAGTGTTAACAACATTGTTGTTGTGTTCCGGCTTGAAGATAAGATAGCCCGTTCTCCATTGTGTGAGGGAATCTAGGTAAGCCCGCTTCCATCTTCGGTATCATCGTCACTCACCATCAAGTGAGATGATGCCAAGGGCTTACCAATTGTGAATAAAAAAAACAGTAAAGAATGAGACGGTGTACGCTCACAAATTCACAATAAATGCTATCTAATATCTATGCAACTGACAAACGTAGTAAGTATTGGTGACTTATATTATCTTGGACGGGACGAGACGGAGACGGATGATTGGTGACTTATATTATCTTGGACGGGACGAGACGGAGACGGATGAGTGAGTGACTTTAATATACTGGCAGTGTTGCCGTTAGGACAATCTTGTTTGTGGTTATTAAAATGAAAAAGTGGCCAATTTTGTAATAAGGATACATGTGGGTTTAATTAAAACAGTATCTAATACATGTAGAAAAAAAATAATTGTAGGTCTACAATGGCATCTGGTAATTCTGAAATCTCTACGTCAACGTCAATCGATCGGTGATGATGATGATGTAGATGGGGTTTCAATTTTTTGATTGCTTTGTCCGCTTCTGTAAATTTGTTTAAAACTTCAGGTGGCAAAACATAGTCATGGCATTTTATTATTTATTTTAATTGACTTTTAATCCTAATTATGGAATTAAGTGTTAATGCACACATTTTGTTTCATAATTTATTTTTCAGTGTGTTCATGACAGTTAACTACTTACTTCCGCATTAGAGTGAGGAAGACAAGACCGCAGTAACTAGGTCAAATATTTGGTCAACTGTAAACAGTAATTATCAAAAACATAATTACCAAAAGTAGCTAGAATCGTTTTGTTAGCTAAAATTATTTTTGGCTAAACCGTTAAAAATATGCTAGATCTAGCCACAAAGTGGCTAAAACGGCAACACTGCTTGCTAGCTCGTGTCACTGCGCGGATGCTTGGTTTATTAGATCTGTGGCGGATGCTTTGTAAGGGGCGTGGCTTATGATTTGTCAAAAGCACAGATATGTGGTCATAAGTTTGTGTGAATTCGTTATTGGTCTTAAATAGACGCTTATTTAGAAAATAATGTCGATTGGTATATTTTCGTAAAGATGACGAATTCTACCAATCACCGATGTGTGCGAGTGTTCAACTGTTCAAAATCGGTCGTTGTTATATGTGTGTATACTGTCCATCGCCACGTGCTGGCCACTGTACAGTGTACATGCCGCCTAATGCGAGGCCGGAGGCCGAAAGGCCGAAAAGTCAGTAGGTTTTTTCCTTATGTGAGATGTTACACATCATATGCGACCACTGTAAGGCTCACTCGTTTTTTTTGTATCACTCTCTTTCATATAAACATTAAAAACCTACAGATACGGATTAATTTAATAGTTCCTACGGCCCATAGAGTTGATGTAAAAGACAACTGTTGCGAAGACTAAACTTGCTCGTGGCAGTCTTAAGGTGAATAGGGATAGTGACTGCTAGTCATCTGAATTTCTTTCTGCCATATCTCAAAAACGACATTTTGTTCTACAAATGTTTTAAATACCAGGAGCGCGGTCGTGACGTCATAGTTTTGCACCGTCAATCGCTAGCTGTTTCCCGCGGCTTCACCCGCGTGGACATCGTTTCTTTGACTTTTCGAAGGTGCGCAGTGCGCAAGCCGCAAACGGCTTGCGAGCGTGAAAAAAAGTAGCCTATGTGTTAATCCAGGTCCTAATCTGTCTACCTACCAAATTTCAGTCAGATCCGTTCAGTAGTTTAAGTAACAAACATAGTGTAAGTAACAAACATACACACTCACAAACTTTCGCATTCATAATATTAGTGTGATTTCGTGATTTTGGTAAATTAAAAAATTGACTTGACGGAAAACAAAACGAATAAGGTTTTTAAAGTTTTAGTAGGTCTTTTCAAAATTCAGTAATCAAGAAGTCATAATTTGTTTTTGATGCTGTCACTATCCCAATTGAAATAGCTGCGGTAAGAATTTCTAACTTTTCGTGATTTTTCGTCATTTACGGCTTATATTATGTCCATGTCCATCTGAAACTCGTTTCTCGGCAATCTAACATTATTTTCTACGATTTCTAAAGTAATTGACCGAGTATCAATTGCTTATTTATGAGGGTTGCGTACCAGGCAACGGGACCCTATTATTCTAAGCTAACGCTGTATGTCTGAGCGAACTTTAAAAGGCTGTATCTTTAGTACTGCAAAAGATAATGACCATTATCACACTAGCTTAAAGACGTCCACCGCTGAACATAGGCCCTCCATAAGTTAGGGTGGAGAGGGTTTTGCCGTAAACACCTCGTTTGGATTCGAGTTGGCGATCGCATTGTGGGCAGTGGTGGCACTGTACGCGGGAAGGACGTAGCTTTTTGGTTGGTGGTAGGGCGTTTTCTAAGCCCGCCTGGCTAGCTACCACCATCTTATCTAAGTCTTGCCTCCAAACATCAGTGTAAGTAACACGGATGTGTTCCGGCTTGAAGATAAGATAGCCAGTTCTCCATTGCGTTGGGGACTCTTGGTAAGGTCGCTTCCATCTTCGGTATCATCGCCACTTACCATTAGGTGAGATGATGCCAAGGGATTACCAATTATAAATAAAAAAAAAAGCTGCTCATCCTCCGATTTATGATCCTATTAATTGCTTTTAATGCAATAATATAATATCCGACGCTCTTACGGTGAAGGAAAAATATCGTGAGGAAACCTGCACACGCCTGCGAAGAAACTCGCAGGTTGTGTGTGAAGTCGACCAGCCCGCACTGGGTCCGCATGGTGGACTAAAGCCCGATCGCCCTAACTCAGGGTAGGCTCGAGCCCCTCGGTGGGGACGTATATGAGCTGGTATGAAAAAAAAATGCAATATCTACAATTTGTTACCTCAGGTGGTTTCTTGGGGTACTTTGATGACAGTCTTGTATGAGGAACTGACTGTCTGCTATTTTTTGCTCTCTGACGATGTATCAGCTCCAGAAGCTCTAATCCATGATAATGAGTAAACTGATCCAATTTTCTTTTCCTATTTATTGCCACCTGAAAAATAATTTTACATCGATTTAAAGCCAAGGAGTGGTATTCTCTGCCAGCGTCTGTGTTCTCCAATTCGTATAAATTAGAAATATTTAGGGTGAGAGTGGTACATCCCCTCGGCAGCATCGTCACTTACCATCAGGAGGGGAACTACCAAATGTACTCAAAATTTAAATTTAAAAAATAATGCAATGAAATATGTTCTAGTTACCTATGATAACTTGATAAATTCCAGTTATTCCACCCAGAACAATATTTGGGAATATTATGACTTGTCTCTGTATTCATAGTTTTTAAAAAACATGCAACAGGAGTACTGAACCTCAATGCCAGCAGGCACATTTCCGGGTGCACATCACTAATAAAATACTTGTTATCTCAAGTCCATAATACCTGTGAGAATCTCCTCGCCTGCCTTCGTATCCGAGGCGTGTTGAAGAGCCGTGGAGCCGCATGGAGCCTGGCTGCCAACAGGCCTACGGCAGGACGCGGGTCCAGACAGAGCGGCGGCGCGGCGGCGTGCACAAGAGCTGCCTCCACCGCCTCCAGCGCGCCGCGCTCCTCCCCCGCCCAGCCGCACCGCCCACCGATGCACATAGCATCCGTTATTATGCTCTGTTTGTAATAAACAAGGTTTCATTGGATTAGAATATAATGGAATGAATTGGAATAGAAACGAATGGAATTGAATAGACTTAGCTTTATTTGATAATAAATGTTCCAGGTTTGCAAATTTTATATTGGGAAAAGGAAAAGTGGTGGGACACATCATCATATCAGCTCATATACGTCCCCACCGAGGGGCTCGATCCTACCGTGAATTAGGGCGATCGGGCCTTAGTCGACCACGCGGGCCCAGTGCGGGTTGGTCGACTTCACACTTAACCTTCGAGTTTCTTCGCAGGTGTGTGCAGGTTTCCTTACGATATTTTCCTGCACCGTTAAATCAATCGGTGAGTATATGTACGTAAGTTTGGAAAACTCATTTGAACCCGGCATCTCTGGTTAGGAAGACCGAGTCGTTACCGGTTGAGCCACCGACGTTGAGAAACATATGGTGACTGGCAGTCCGATGCGTTAGACAGACCAGATCCACAACACTCTCGAAACTACTAGCCTCCATGATGCTATACACACTGCCAAAAACATGTCGAAATGACTCAAGATCGCATCCGAAAAGACTCTGCCAGACTACCCTCATTAGTGAGGAACACGAGACGAGGAAGTGGAGGTAATACAATTACCTCATAAAATGCATAAAACAAAGACAAAAAGTTGAATTGACAACAATTTCATTGACTAAAGGCTTACAACTGTACACAAAATTAAAATAAAAGGCCCAATCTGACTCGAACTAGTGATTAGGCAAGTACGTAAATTGTAAACTATAGCTCTATCCCCACTGGAACTGGAGACCAGTGCAAATATTCCCAATTTTAACTTTATGACAGCGTTGCAGTACTTGCTTCCTTGCTGTAGTGCACATATTTACTGCACAGGTCCACTAACATTACCCGGTACACTTATTACAAAGTAACTGGTTTACACAAGGCAAGGGTGTACCTACAATGATTTTTTAAATCCACAATTAATAAACCCTTGGCTCCCTAATCACCTGATGGTAAGTGACGATGATGCCGAAAATGGAAGCGGGCTTACCAAGATTACCCAACGCAATGGGGATCTGGCCAGAACAACACTGATGTTTAGCGGCAAGACTTAGATAAGATGGTTGGTGGTAGCTAGCCAGGCGGGCTATGAAGATACCTTACCACCAACCAAACCGTGTCTTACAAAGTTGACCCCGCCGGGAATTGTACCCGCGACCTTCTGGTGTGAAGCGAATGGACTAACCATTACGCCATGGAGGTGGTTAAAAATGATGGTGTATGTTGTAAATAAAGATCCCCAGATATAATACTCATTCAGTAGTTTGTAATAAATTTAAGAATATTATCAGTAAACACTCAGAATTAGTTACATTGCAGGAAAAATACAGATCTAGTCTTTCTGCACCTAATTTGACACTTTCAGAGTCGTATGTATTAGATATTATTATTATCGTTGTATCTTTTTTTTTCTCTTATGTTGTGCAATAAAGTGTTTTCAATCAATCAATATTCTCATTTTCAAGCCATTTTTTTCAAGGAAAACTAGATTACATAATATTTTTAATAGCAAATAAGCATGGGATATTACAAAATTCCTGCTTTTAGTATATGAATAGTTTAGAATAAGCTAGGTGGACAGATGCACACAGGCAAGTATATGGATAATGTCATAATTACCACAATATCTGTTAGAGTGTGTTAATGATACAACTGTATTTTCGTTCATGGAGGTTCTTTATTTTTTGTGTGATATTACCTGGTTTGTAGGTCTGAGCAGCACATGATGTGTGTCACAAAGGAAACTAGGGTATGCCTGCCTATAGTCTCTGATTTGTGCTATTATACAGCCAGAATAAAAAAGGTTTGAGTGTTCGGATTCCAAGAGGTCCAGCAAAACCACAGGCAACTCTTCATTGTCTATGTAACTTAAAAGCTCTTCTTCTTCATATGGCCACCGAGGAGTCTCTATCAATGTGTCATCCTGGCTGGTTGAAGCCTGAAATTATGAAATTGTTAAATACTGATCGATGATAAAAAAGTAACATTGTTTTTAATGACACAAGTTTGAACAATGGAACCAACATAGCTCTCAGAATCACTAAACTTAAGTGGCAGTGGACAGGGCACAATGCTCATAGAACAGATGGCCGACGACGTAAAGTAGTCAGGCTTTCCACTGAGTGGTGAAGGTCGTAGGAAGCCACAGACTGCAGCCAGCGCAGAACTCATTGTAGTGGAAATCCTTTGAGAAGGTCTTTGTCCAGCAGTGGACATCTTTCGGCAGATATCAGGATGATGACATTTTTAATATTATTGTTAAAATTTATCAATAATATAATTGAATGATACAGAAGCAAAGTTAACAACATCCACTTACATACAGTTAGCAACTTTTAATTCAATTTTGTAGGGTTACATCAATTTATTTTGGTTGAATCATATTTATAAAAAAATTACATTTATAATTCTATTAATCATAAAATTAAAGCAAAACCAGTAATATTCTATACAAATGGTCAAATCATAAATAAAAAATTTACATTTGTGATTCTTTTAATCATAAAATTAAATCAAAACCAGTAGTATTTTATACAAAACAGTCATTATTAACTCATGTTATTAGCACAAACAGCATCATCCTCAGTGGTTGAGACAGACACAGCATTATCCCTTTAGACCAATCTTGATGTAAAAGTAACAACAGCTACACTTTGGTTTGAGGCAAAAACAGTAACAACCGAAAAAAAATCAAGAAAATTATCTCAACTTTTTTAAACAGGAATTATTATAATTTATAACATTCTTTGTTCAACAATAGATGTTAACTAATAATGACTAGAAGCTGCTGTATGAAATGTTATAAAAAAATATCTTGTGTACGATTTTTATTTGTGGATATTGCTGACTTAATTGTTGGAGGTCCGTCTCAGTTAAATTCAAAATAATTTAAGTACTTACATTTACATCCGGTGGGTAAATGTACTGAGTATTTCCATTAACTTTTAGGGATAAAGAGTAACCTTTATTTCCAGGGTACAGGTTAATAATCAATGTATTAAGGTTATAGGTTGCCAAAAGCTTTTCCAATAAATATGATGTTGTTTTGAGACCCTGCTGTAATAAAAATTATATCTCAATTTTACTATCACAACATAATTAAATTGCATATGCAACATACAGCATGTAAAAAAACTGAGCACTAATAAGTAAGTAAGGAACATACCCTTTCAGTGATGTTTTATTTTGGGATAAATATATATGGGTCGAACCAAACTTTATTACCGCTCTGATGTTGGCCGTAAGATGTGTCGCAGTAGCAAACTAGTAGTTTGGGTGTTAATAAGGCGTAAAGGTACCTACTACTCTACTGTACGAATGCGTTTTTGGCTGATATGATGATGATCCAGAACGGGCAACATCAGTAACAGAGAGATCAGATCGGGTGAAATACTGCTCGAGTATGGTCAGTGACCTTGAGCCTGCATTTGTAAACAGACACATAGAGCTGTACAAAATTCTGACACTAAAGCAAAACTAAAACATGTATGGAAGGTAAAACCATTTCATTTAGTGATATTACTTTTCCAGTGCATTCTTTAGATGATGTTAACGCCTACCTTAGAATCAGTGCTCAGTAGTTTTACACGCTGTACAGTTTTATATTATTTTTATTTTCTTATATATAAGGCCTAACACATCCGAATTTGGTAAGAGGCCATTTCCCTGCAGCGGGGATGTGCAGCAGGGATGTTCATGGATTGTTAACGATTCATATCCAAAATACGACAAACATGGACAATACAAAACAATACTTACGTAGCTGGCTTGTGAGGATTCATCTCTACTCAACTCTACATACAACTCATGGAGCTTTTTAAATAAATCAAATTTTTCATTAAGCTTAGAAGAAGAATTGCGCTGGAACTTAATCCTGGAATCATCTACAGACTCTGCTAGGTGCATCTTATCATGGGTCCAAGTCATTTTATGATCAGAAACACCACAGTCAATCTGTGTTAAGTTTGTATTCACATGTTTGGCCCGGTTAAGTATAACCTGTAATTAAAACATTTTACGTTATTATCATAAGCAAACTGAACATTTAGTACCTATCTAGAAATAGATTATAAATCATGAGGTAAGTGGAATACCTCTGCTTCCAATGCCGCGTGAACTAAACCATCCATAATGTTATTAATTATTGCAAATGTTTAACTGGCAGTTATATTTTAAAATGTTTTATTTCATATTAGCAATTTAGGCCTAAGTATTAAGTCATGATTTAATGAAAAACTAATAAGTTTTATTTATGTTTCACGATACATGACAGTAAAATAACATGTCCAGTGTCCAACCAATGTCGATCAACATTTTCTGACAGTTCTTTCGAAAGTTTGTAGTGTATGCAGCTTCGATTTTAATCAGAATCGATATAGTCGATAAGTTTATTATTAAAAAAAACCGGTTTAAACAATCTGCTCATGAAAGTATTCATTATAATATCAGCCGAAGGATTTATAATATTATTTAATAATATCATTTTGAAAGTAATGGTGGTGCATCGGGAGCCGGGTCGTTCCTTCCCCTCTATTATGTTTGATGGGAGCGATGACTGACTCTCGCGTTATACTCGTGACCGTGTGCTGTTCGTATGAACTGGTCTTCTCTTGTTAAATTATGCATTCAATGATTTTTATGTATAACTTTTCGTGTCATATTGTTTTGATGTTCTAATGACATAATTTGGTTTATATCAAGGATTGAATTTTGTCGTTAATAACTAATTATTCTTTATAACTTGATTCTTCACAAATGTCAGTTATTTTTATTTTATGACTATCAGAAAGAGTGTAATTTGAATAAAAAAAATTAAAAAAAGTGGCAAAAATTCTGACAATGGATTCGTGATCGATTACGACTCCTCTGGGACCTTCAAATACCGATTGTACACTATTGAAGTCATTTTTCTACGTGATGGCATTTTCTTTCATATAATAATTGTCAAGTATTGTAACAACCCTTGCAAGGAGTATAGAAATCACTACCCTTGGTACTGCGATCAATGACTAATGATGTCAGCGTTGACGCGATTATCAAAGGCATTGAACGACTGTACGGATTCTTAGACTGTGTTATAGTAGTACTCTTCCCTCAGGTATAGCCTGGGTTTATTTTCAAATTTTAATCGATCGTTTATCAATGGATCATAATTCTATACAACAACACTAAACCACAGTATATATATTAGTACTGTACACAGATCCACTAATTCTAGTAGATCTGTGGTACTGTACACAGATCTACTGTACTAGCGTAACCACAGCGTAACTAAGCTTAGTAATGTTTGTTTTAAAATATATTAACGTCTCTGGGTACAAGCCCTTTTGAGACATTCTCAATTTTTCGTCTTCATGTCTTTTTGGATTTGAAATGCTAGTGCCGGCGCATTACAAATCATCTCTGGAGTTCTTGACAGTATTTGCAGCAGCCTCATTCTGAGTTTGAAGACCCGGTCACAGTAGGGCGTGTATAAAACTTCACGTTCTTCTTCATTTTATTTTCCTGTTCTCCACATTGCTCACGTGCACCAGACGATTTTCTTCAACAAGCAGAAAACAATGCAAAAACAATAAAATAAAACTACGTATGCGTTCACCACAAATCCCGCCAAAAAACTCCAAACTTAGTGTCAATATAATGTTGCCAATTAGCTCTGAATATATTTTTCAACTTTAAATACCTAATAGTAATTTGCTCTACAGCTCTTTTATTTTAATTTTTCAGCTCTTTTTATTGATATAAAAAATATTTGTTGTTTTGATCAATTGTTTACGTAAATTCATAAATCCATTCGTAAATTGAACGCAGTTATACAATTCCCAACTCCAAAGTCGCATTTTGAACTTACCGGTAAGACAGAAACCGTTCTCTCTGACAACGGGTAGCATATTAAAATCTCTAGTTGCTGTTCGAGCGTAGGCACAGAATTACAATAGGACCTACAGTAGTGCAACAAATGTACATACGCAGAGCAACGGAGGGGTACTTGCGGTGGGCGGCAGGGGCACGCGCCTGGCAAACTCCGCCAGTTTGCCAGGGTAGCGCGAAGGGGTGTCGACGCGTGCATGTTTTGCTAGGCTCAAAATATTTTTTATATTAATTACGTTTGTAACCACTACTTACGTGTAATGGGTACTTAGTGTTCTGTGTACGGTTGTCAATCGACACTATAGTATAACAAGGGCAGGGTGTAAAAAAATTGGACCCGTTAACTGGGGGTTCTGCTCATCATACTGAACAACTTTCCCCAAAGAACCCATAGTCAATTTTCAAAAAAAAAATTGGACCCTCCATACTAAAATGCACGAAATTGGTCGATCAGCTGATCGATTTGTATGAAGAATAAAAATATTTTTTTGCGATTTCAGCAAACTTGTAGAACAAAAGTTGTTCAGTTTGATGAGTGGAAGCCCCAGTTAACGGGACCTACACCAATTTTTTTACACCCTGTATAAGGGGAGACAAGAGGTAGGTATATAGATATGTAAGTTTTCTGCTGCGGTACTTTCTACTTTTTAATAAATGCAGATAATCCGTCTATAGTATATTTATTTTTTATTGAACACCTCCGTGGCATAATCGTTAAGGTCATTAGCTTCACATCAAGAGGTCGTAGATTCGATTCCTGGCGGAGTCTAACTTTGTAATGTGGATGGAAGGGCATTATCTAATCTCGCCTGGCTAGTTACCACCATCTTATGTAAGTCTTGCCGCCAAAAATCAATGCTAACAATATTGATGTGTTCTGGCTTGACGAAGTTAGCCAGTTCCCCATTGCGTTGGGGAATCTTGGCAAGCCCGCTTCCATCTTCGGCATCATCGTCACTTGTCGTCAGGTGCGATAATGCCAAGGGCTCACCAATTGTGAATATAAAAAAATAGATACCTAAACCCTTATTAAGTATTAGGCACAGAGTATCAAGATTATGTATTATTATTATACCTCATTACGTTTCTAAAAGCGTCGGTGGCTCAACCGGTAACGACTCGATTCTTCTAACCAGAGGTACCGGGTTCAAATCTGGACGGCCAATGTACCAATGAGTTTTTCAAAAACTTCGTAGGTGCATACTTACCGATTGCTTTAACGGTGAAGGAAAACATCGTGAGAAAACACACGCCTGCGATGAAACTCGAAGGTTGTGTGTGAAGTTGACCAACCCGCACTGGGCCCGCGTGGTCGACTAAGGCCTGATCGCCCATATTCAGGGTAGGCTCGAGCCCCTCGGTGGGAACGTATATGTGCTGATATGATGATTATGTTTCTAAGTAGTGATGTAGGTACTACTCGGCATCAACTATAAAATAGGCAGGTGGGTGATATATACGAGTATAAAAGAAAGTCGTGTTAGTTACACTTACACAGTTAGAAAGGCTGGAGCAATTTTTATTATTTTTGTGTTTTTGCATTTGTCTTCGTCGGGAATAGGTTAATCCTTACTAGTAAGTACTAATATTATAAATGTAAAAATGTGTTTGTTTGTTTGTTACCTTTTCACGCTTCAACGCCTCGACCAATCTTTATGAAATTTGGCATGCAGGTAGCCTGTGTCACGGGGAAGGACATAGGCTACATTTTATCCCGGGAAAATAGCATAATCTGATGCAGATCCTGAGGGAACTAAAAAAATACTCGATCGTTGTGATTTTTTGCACAGAGATGGTTGAGTAGGTGGGAAACGACATTATTTACTAATCACCCTTAAAGACAGTCATAAAAACGTTGTCCACTGGGAACTGAAAAAAAACTCTTTTTTGTTTAATTTCTTTAACATCGCAACGGAACAATGGATTGTGTGAATTTTTGCACAGAGATGGTTGAGGGAGTGGGAAATGACCTGATTTACTAATAAGCATATCCCGACTCATAGTTCCCGAGGGATCTGGAGAAAATCCACGTCCACGCTTGCGAGCCGCTTGCGGCTCGCGCACCGCGCTCCCTCTCAGACAATTATAAAAACTATATCCACGCGGGCGAAGCCGCGGGCAAAAGCTAGTAAGATTAATAAGTCAAAAAATAATTGGTTTTAGCGTAAGGTACGGTAGTGTAGTGTAGTTAGGGTAGGGTAGGGTAGGGTAGTGTAGTGTAGGGTAGGGTAATGTAGTGTATGTAGGGTAGGGTAGGATAATGTAGGGTTGGATAATGTAGGGTAGGGTAGTGTAGGGTAGGGTAGTGTAAGGTAGTGTAGGGTAGGGTAGGGTAGTTTAGGGTAGTGTAGTGTAAGGTGGAACGAAGTTCGCCGGGACAGCTGGTTTAACTATAAATTGTAAAATGTTGCTGTAAGACTCCCAAATAAAATAAATTAAATAATAATAATAATGAGACCTACATAAGTTGGTAGTAGCTAGCCAGACGGGCTATGAAAATGCCCTACCACCAACCAAAAAGGCATATAAAATATAAATATAATAATTTTACTTAAAATAAATTGTATTTGAGAAATTCGACCAAAAATATTTAAAAATATAAATTAAAAAACTAAAAAACACGCTTTTATAGTAGATCGCACTAAAAAACTAAAAATAAACTATAGTTTATAAAAAATAAGAAGTGAACTAAAAAGTTAAAAATAAACATCAATTTAAGAATAAAGTGATTAAAGAGAAAATTAATGTCATTGTAAAAAAAAGCGTGGGGTGCTTGATATTAAATTGTTGTTGTAAGAATGTCGTACAAAGCAACCCACGCTTTTTAGGGTTCCGTACCCAAAGGGTAAAAACGGGACCCTATTTTAGAGACTTCGCTGTCCGTCCGTCACCAGGCTGTATTTCATAAACACTGATAAATTTTCACAGATGATGTATTTCTGTTGCCGCTATAACAAAAAATACTAAAAAACAGAATAAAATAAATATTTAAGGGGGCTCCCATAAAACAAATGTGATTTTTATAGATAATGGTACGGAACCCGTCAGCGCGAATCCGACTTGCACTTGGCCGGCTTTGTTTTACAATTACATTTATTTGTCTTTAATCATCATCATATCAGCCGAAGGACGTCCACTGCTGGACATAGGCCTCCCCCAAAGATTTCCACGACGATCGGTCGCGCTGCCCGCATCCAGCGGCTTCCCGCGACCTTAACCAGGTCATCGGTCCACCGAGTGAGAGGTCTGCCTACGCTACATTTTCCGGTGCGCGGTCGCCACTCCAGAACTTTATTGCCCCAACGGCGATCTGTTCTATGAACTATTTGCCCCGCCCACTGCCAATTAAGTTTTGCAATTCTGAGAGCTCGTCTTTTTTTTACCCGACTGCGCCAGAAGGAGGGTTATGTTTTTCGAGAGTATGTATGTATGTATGTATGTATAATTGTTTGGCACGCTCTGCATTTCTATCAACTGATAAGTTAATAATCTGCGTAAATTTAATGTGTGTCATTGTGTATATAGGTTACTATACAAACTCATTCAATAATAAAAGTAAAAAATGAATAAAATAAAAAACGGTAATTTAAAAAACTAATAAACCCGACTGCGTTTCTTTGTAGTTTGGAAATGAAAAACCCTAAAACAAGAAACTCGTCATACCCGATTGCACTTAACTTAAGAAAAATTGAGCAGTCGGGACCCATTCTAGAAATGGAGGCTTAGTGAATTGAGAGCACATACCTATATTACACTGCAGATTATTCCAATATACTGACTAGACGGCTGACTTTCTAGAATGGGTCCCGACTGCTAAAATTTTTCTTAAGTTAAGTGCAATCGGGTATGACGACTTTCTTGTTTTAGGGTTTTTCATTTCCAAACTACACAGAAACGCAGTCGGGTTTTTTAGTTTTTTAAATTACCGTTTTTTATTTATTCACTTTCGGTAAGCCCTTGGCATCATCTCACCTGATGGTAAGTGACGATGATGCCGAAGATGGAAGCGAGCTTACCAAGATTCCCCAACGCAATGGAGAACTGGCTATCTTATCTTCATGCCGAAACACATCAATGTTGTTAACACTGATGTTTGGCGGCAAGACTTAGATAAGATGGTGGTAGCTAGCCAGGCGGGCTTAGAAAATGCCCTACCACCAACCAAAAATTCTTTAATCACTTTATTCTTATATTGAAATTTATTTTTGAATTTAGTTCACTTTAATGGTAATAAAGCGTGTTTTTTAGTTTTTTTTTAATTTTTATTTCAATTTATCCAGCCTTTTACCTACCTTTGTAATATATATTATATCATTATTTGCGATATTTTATAATAACTAAGAAGCTGCTCAATGCGACTTACGTGGTTTGGTTGTGTCATTAGATTCGCCGTTAATCTTAACCAAAGTGTATATACAGGGTGACAGGGACAGTAGTACACAATATTAAAGGACGTTATTATTCAGGTCATTTGTAATATGGTGCCCGGAACTTAACCGGTTTGGAGATATTTAATTTTAAAGATATTTTTAAAAATCATTTAATTTTTGGCTTTTCATTGATTTTTTTGAGATTAGAGCTCCTAGAATTAGTTTTTTTGATGTATCTAGTTAGAAGGCATGAGTGAGTCGGAATCGTTCTTATCCAGGTTTTTCTTTATAGATGTCATTTTAAACCTTTATAATGAACTAGCTTTTGCCCGCGGCTTCGCCCACGTGGACATAGCTTTTGTTTTGTTTGTTTGTAAACTCTTTATTGATCTTTGTTACAAAACTTAAAAAATATATTATATAAAAAGGCGGACTTATCCCTTACGGAATCTCTTCCAGTCAACCTACTGATAACGTTTGAGATTTACAACAAAGAAAAAGGTAAGTGCAAAAGTTACAAACACGACTTTTTATAATCTATACCTTAATATTAAGTAATTAATTATACATCTAAAATCGTCGGTGGCTCAACCGGTAACGACTCGGTCCATCTAACCAGAGGTACCGGGTTCAAATCTGGACGGCCAATGTACCAATGAGTTTTTCAAAAACTTACGTTCATACTTACCGATTGCTTTAACGGTGAAGGAAAACATCGTGAGGAAACCTGCACACGCCTGCGAAGAAACTCGAAGGTTGTTTGTGAAGTCGACCAACCCGCACTGGGCCCGCGTGGTCGACTAAGGTCTAATCGCCCTGATTCAGGGTAGGCTCGAGCCCCTCGGTGGGGACATATATGAGCTGTAATGATGAATTATACATCTATACAGAAATATTTAAAAGTAATTAACAATATCACTTATATATTAATGCCTAGTAGTAAATACTTATAAATCAATGAAAAATACTTATAAAAATAATAATAAATACAATAAACATTATATAATAATAAATAAATAATAAATATATAAATACTTAAGTATATATACATATACGAGCTCAGGATTCAGTGTTGGGACTCCACATCTTCTTAATGGATGCCTTGAAGGTGGCTAAGGAAGGACTTAACCTAACATCGACCGGGAGAGCGTTCCAGAGACGTGCGGCTTGAACAGTGAATGATTTGGTGTAGGTGTCCGTGGTGTGGGAGGGGATTGCGAGGGCATAGGTTTTGCTGGAGCGCAACTTGGAGTCCACAGAGGTACGGAAGTTAAACCTCTCTCGGAGATATCGAGGAGCAGTAGGGTTGAACAATACATTATAAAGAAGGGCTAAAGTATGGGAGTCCCTGCGTTGACGGACGGCCGGCCAATTTAGTTTTACACGATATTCAGAGATGTGGTCGTACTTCCGAAGGCCAAAAATATAACGGATACATAAATTTTGCAGACGCTCCAGCTTTAGGAGCAACTCTGCAGTGGGGTCTAGGAAAGCAACGTCACCATAATCTAGAAGAGGAAGGAGAAGAGTACGAGCAAGCAGAAGTTTAGTTGTAAAAGGTAGAAAATTCTGTAGGCGTTTTAAACTGTGAAAAGAGGCAAACATCTTTCTACTCACTTCGTTAATGTGTGCAGTCCAAGACAAGGTTTGGTCCGTGATG
This sequence comes from Coleophora flavipennella, assembly GCA_947284805.1. NCBI lineage: Eukaryota > Metazoa > Arthropoda > Insecta > Lepidoptera > Coleophoridae > Coleophora > Coleophora flavipennella. The sequence continues at coordinate 18,438,729 of OX369264.1, read as the reverse complement.
ATGCCAAGATTCTTAACGGTGGAGGATAAGGTTAATAATGTGTTATTAAAAACGAGATCTGGTGTCGTCATATTATGAAATTTTGAAATGAAGTAAGGGCTACCAATGACGATAGCTTGTGTCTTGGCTTCATTGATGACAAACCCAAAGTTATTAGCCCACTCGGCAATGGTACACAGGTCAGCATTTATTGCAGCAACAGCCTGAGAAAAGTTGGAAAGGGGAGCAGCGGTATATATCTGCAGGTCGTCTGCATATAAGTGAAATGAAGAGCGAAGAGAGTTGGAAATGCTATTTATAAAAATAGAGAACAGAATAGGAGAAAGCACACCGCCTTGTGGTACCCCAGAACTTAAAGAACACCAGTCGGATAGTCGATCGTCGATTTTGACCAATTGAAAACGGTTAAAGAGATAAGACTTGAACCAAGAGAGGGCTGTTGAGGATAGGTTAAGAGATTCGAGGATACCGAGAAGAATATCGAAATCTACCGTGTTGAACGCGCTGCTGAAGTCCAAGAGAACAAGTAGCGTTAGCTCTTTTCTTTCTATGTTTAAACGGATATCATCCGTGATTTTGACAAGAGCCGTCACGGTACTGTGTCCCGAGCGAAAACCAGACTGAAAGTCCGACAGTAGACCGTTCTCACGTAAGTGACGAGACAGTCGCTGGTGCACCAGATGCTCAAGCACTTTGGACAACACTGGTAGAATCGATATTGGACGGAAGTCGGATAAGGAAGAAGGATTGAGTTTTTTGGGAACAGGAATTACATGAGCATATTTCCAAGAGGATGGGAAAACTCCGGATGAAAGTGAGCAGTTGAGAATATGAGTAAGGATAGGAGCGAGATGTTCTTGGATAGGATTTATCATATTAAGGCTTATACCGTCGTTACCGACGGCCATAGTCTTAATAGATTTAAGGATATTTAGGACTTCATTAACAGCTACCTCTCCCAGTTCAAAAGAGGAACAGTTAGGTCGAGGAATTGCGGACAAATGTGTAAAGGTTCTATGCTTTGTAGAAGTGTCTAAGCAGGTTGGTGACGTACTGAAATATTTGTTGATATCATCAAGATCATTGAAATAGGAAGAAACAGGAGAACAAGTTTTACCTACACCAAGTGATTTTAAGAACTTCCATAACTTACTAGGTGGACTGTTCTCAATAGTAGCATGGATATGTCTTCGTCTAGCCATTCTACATGCCTTGTTGCATTGGTTCCGCAAAATTTTAAACCTATCATGGTTATCAGCACTAGGGTGGTGGCGTAGGAATATACGTGCTTTATCTCTCTTTTCCATCAGGCGCTTGATGTCTAAGGTAAGCCAAGGTGAGGGGTAGTGTTTAACACGGACCGGCTTTAAGGGAGCATGTTTATCGTAAAGACTTATTAGTATGGTGTTGAAACCATCTAATTTATCGTTTACGTTTGAAGCTGTGAAAACTGAGTCCCAATCAGCTCCATAAAAATCTTCAAGAAACGCCTGATAGTCAATTGAGTTGAAATCACGTACCCAGATAATTTTGTGCTTCCTTTTAGGGACCTTGATCTTGAAAGAGGCATAGATAAGGTTATGTGCGGAGAAGGCAACAGCAGCGAGTTGGCCGTGAGTGGAAACTAAATCTGGAGAAGAGGTAATAATTAAATCAAGTAGAGAAGGAGGGCCATTATGAGGAAAGTGGGTAGCATCAAGGGGGAGAGTGTGAAGATCTAATGAGCGAAGGAGGGACAAAAGTTTATTGGAGCGGAGGTCATTTTTTATAAGACATGTATTGAAGTCCCCCATAATAATTATATGTTCATATTGAGAACGTAAGTTAGCGAGAGTAGTTTCCAATGTGTCAAAATAATTAATATTGCGATTGGGACTATAGAATACACCCAACATTATCTTAGTGTGGTGCAAGCAAACCTCCAGAAACAAGAATTCAGGACCCTGTAAAATGGGAGGAGACAAATAGATAGTTTTGGTAGAAATGTCACTTCGTAAGTAAATGGCAACGCCCCCATATCCCACTGACCTGGTTGCACCCCCACCAATATCTTTCACGCATTTTCTGTCATGTCTAATTAGACGGAAGCCTGGAATAGAGTAAAGTGTTGATGGCAGGGATGGCTTGAGAAAAGATTCTGATATAAGAATGGCGTGAATATTATCTACAGAAAATGTTATTAGCAAATCGGAAAAATGTGCCGCAATACTTTGTGCATTAATATGAACTACATTAAAGTTCTTAGGAAAGGAGGAGAACACTGCAGCCAGGTTCTCCCTAAGAGGAGGAAGGTTAGGTTCGTCACCTTCGGCACTCAAAAAGCTGTCTGAGGATGATAAATTAAAATATTCAGATTCTGAGTCAGATCTTAACACGTCTGACATATTGAGCTCTAACCCGAGCAGAGTAGGAAAATTAGAGGAACTAACCTATGTAGTTCCAAAAGTTTTAGGATTGTCTAGGGGTAGGTCCCCTGAACAAAGTCTAATAAATTCCTCTCGATAACACGCGCCGCCGGGGGTGGGGGGGAGGGTTAAAGGTCCCTTTTTTCTGTTTTTGACTCGTAACTCGAAAACGGTGCGCATTAGCGACCTTACTTCTAAGAAGCAATTAAAGCTTATTAAATTTCCTACAATTTTGGTCATATTCTTAATTACGAAAAAATGCATGGTTTTTAAGATATAACCTATACAAAGTATGTAATTTAAGAAAAATCTATAATTTGTCACTTTTTTCTCCAAACTTGACTGACTATCTAGGTCCTCGCTCGTTTGTTTTACAGACTTATCATCTAAAAAAAGTTGTTGACCATTAAATTTCCTTTAAGAATATATATACATATGTGCATTTATATTGAACACGTCAAGAGGTACAGGGTTGATAATATATTTGCCTTGAAAATAGTCATTTTGCAAGAAATATGTTTAGTTCTAATTATCATCAATGAGGGCTATAACTATCTACATAACGTTGAATATACTTTATATGACATTATGACTAATGTAAATGCTGAAAAAACGTTTTTCTATTCTATTCTATTCTAATGTGTTTACTACATGTTTGTTTTTAAACAAATGTCAATTGTAAGACTCGGTTTGGTTGGTGGTAGGGCATTTTCTAAGCCCGTCTGGCTAGCTACCACCATCTTATCTAAGTCTTGCCGCCAAATATCAATGTTAACAATATTGATGTGTTCCGGCTTGAAGATAAGATAGCCAGTTCCCCCATTGCGTTGGGAAATATTGGTAAACCCGCTTCCATCTTCGGCAACATACCACCACTTACCACCAGGTGAGATGCTGTCAAGGGTTTACCAATTGTGAATAAAAAAAATAAAAAAAACGAGAATTATAGAAAATAAAGTAAAACGAAAATTATTTAAGTTTCGAAAAAGGGTGTATTATCTAAAAATTCACTTACAAACTCATAGTTAATCTATCGCTACCAGGTCTATTGGCTCATCTTCCTCCTCCAACAGGTCTTCCTCCTCGATGAGTGGGCTGTTGAGGCAAGCTCCTTCACATACACAAACTGACGAACAGTGGATCCCCGCTTTTCGGCAGCCACACCTATTACTGCAGCCGGTAGCACAACGGCAAAAAAATGATTGAAGGACACTGGCAGGAGCAGGCGGGTCTGTGGTTTTAATGGGGTTAAGGATTCCACTATCATCTCTAACCCAACCCCACTGTTCTGGATCAAGAGAGTTACCCAGCCATATCTGAATTTGCAAGTACACTCTAAATGAGTGTTGTTGTGCTGCACCTTTAGTTGGTGGCAAGGAAGCCAGATTAGCTTTCACCTTGGTAGAGGATTTCACGAAACAGTTATAACGGTGGCTGTTCAAATCGTGTTGGTTCGGTGAGGCCTGGTACATGATGAGGAACATTTCCTCCCCTGCTTTGGTGATAGCATCCCTTGTTGAAATCGGACCCCTTCTTTACAAATAAACGAACAGCAACGTTTTCGTGCTAACCACTGAACCCGGTGGTGCAGCGATTAGCATTCTAGACCCGCATAGACAAGAAACGCGGGTTCGATTCCCGTCTGGTTCCGAATTTTTTAATTTTATCTCTTTACACTTGGGATTTTGGATACACGTAGACATTTATAGCCCTTATTGATGATAATAAGAACTAAACATTTTTCTCGCAAAATCACTATTTTCAAGGAAATATATTATTAACCCTGTATCTCTTGATGTGTTCAATATAAATGCACATATGTATATATATTTTTAAAGAAAAGTTAATGGTCAACAACTTTTTTTAGATGATAAGTCTGTAAAACAAACGAGCGAGGACCTAGATAGTCAAATTTGGAGAAAAAAGTGACAAATTATAGATTTTTCTTAAATTACATACTTTGTATAGGTTATATCTTAAAAACCATGCATTTTTTCGTAATTAAGAATATGACCAAAATTGTAGGAAATTTAATAAGCTTTAATTGCTTCTTAAAAGTAAGGTCGCTAATGCGCACCGTTTTCGAGTTACGAGTCAAAAACAGAAAAAAGGGACCTTTAACCCTCCCCCCCACCCCCGGCGGCGCGTGTTATCGAGAGGAATTTATTAGACTTTGTTCAGGGGACCTACCCCTACACAATCCTAAAACTTTTGGAACTACATAGGTTAGTTCTCCTATTTTCCCCTTTTTGGTTCAGTCTGCTCGGGTTACTCACAAATATATACTTTACAATACTAGTAAATAAATATAAAATATGTGTACAAAATAAACCTATGACTTACAATTATAATTTAAGCCTATTTACTTTAGCTATTCAGCTATTCACCGGCAGCAAACAATAAACATTCAATTTTACAGAAAATCATACCGTTGTAATATTATTACATTTAGAAAATAGAAAATAACGGAACGTAGATGTGTAATGACCGAATTGTCACAAAAATAATGAAACGATGAAACGTAACACTGATATCTTATAATGTCAAGTGAGACAAACGTGACAATTTACAGTATAACAATAAGAATAAAATCACTCACTACGTTATGTGTACGTTATAAACAACAGTGTTGCCAATTTAGCGACTTAGTAGCTAGATCTAACGTATTTTCGGAGCAGACTAGCAACAAAACAAAATAAAAAAAATAAAAATCGACGCTTCATACATTTAAGCGACTTCAAGCACAGTAACACCTTACATCTAGCAACAGAATTGCCATTTTTATATTGTTCTAGCAACTTTTCAAACTACGACTAACAACTTTTTAACATATAGAGTTGGCATCACTGACAAAGAGTATAGAAATCACTATTACATATAACGTAGTGTATTATATTCTCTTTGCTATTACAAACAAAGCAAAGCGGAGTTTGTTGGCGGGATTTGTGGTAGACGCATTCGTAGTTTTATTTTGTTGTTTTTTCATTGTTTTCTGCTAGGATTTTGTTTAAAAAGTGGTGCATTTTGGAGAAAATCGTCTAGTGCACGTGAGCAATGTGGGGAACAAGAAAATAAAACGAAGGAGGACGTGAGAACCCAACTTGCTCTAGGTGCAGTTTTATAGACGCCTTACAGCAACTGGGTGTTCCACCTCAGAATGTAGCTGCTGCAAATGCTGTCAAGAACTTCAGAGAAGATTTGTAATGCACCGGCACTAGCATTACAAATCCAAAAGCTAAGGAAGCTTAAATACGTCAGACCTGGCTGTATGGTCTTAGTAACCTTTGCCTTTTCCGCGCTTTTTGTAAGCCGGAAAGAAAAACCAAAAAAAAAAAAAGCAAAAAGAACAAGGCAGGATCGGAAAAAAGGCGGGAATCCTTGAAAGTGGAAAGGCGCGCTTTTGAGGAAAAAAATTGAAAATTTATTTGTTACTGTTTATATTTGCTGTAATTAAGTCTGTAAATACATAGCTTTTAAATAAAATTCGTGCCTCCCCTACGAAAAATGGGGAGGTCCTCTAAAAAACGTAAAACGGACGAGGTCCCCGTGAACCCTTCAGAGTCCTCTGATTCCGAAGTAGAAACAGAAGAACAGAATAAGTATAAACCCTATAAAGTTCCAGGCTATGTAAGAAAGTATCACGAAAACATTAAGAAACCTGAATACATTGTATTCCTCTCACATGATGACGACAAAATCCCCTTCACTGATCAGGACAGGCTCAAGATATCTGCAGCTTTACGCAAACATTGTATATCTGGTGTAATGCATCTAAAACCTATTAATCGATTTAAAGTGGGAATCACATTTGATGTGTCGAACAATGCAAATGTGTTTATACAAAACAACAAGCTTCTAGAAGAACTGTCTCTTAAAGCGAGCATACCGGCAACAGACACTGAAGTGACTGGAGTGCTTACTTCGGTCCCCATGAACATGTCCAATAAAAGTATATTTAATTTGATTGGTAGTTCCAGAAATGTTATTCAAGTCCGGCGTTTCATGCGGCGAGTACGGGATGAAGCAGGTTCGGTCTCCTACCAGCCCACACAGACTGTCGCAGTCACTTTCGCTTCGGATCAGCTTCCCGAGTACGTCTACCTTGATCACTGGAGACACGAGGTCAGTCTGTATGTTCCTCCTGTAAAACAATGTCTGCGTTGTCTCAAGTTTGGGCACATTGCTCAATACTGCCGCAATAGTGAGGTCTGTTCTATATGTGCAGAAAACCATAATTACAAAGTATGTAAAGAAAGTTCCCAAAACGCAAAGTGTGCTAACTGTACTGGAAATCATGTCGCTATCTCGACTTCATGCCCAGTAAAGAAACAGAAAATAGAGGAAAATAAAGTTAAGTCACGAGCAGCTAAGTACTCAGAACTATTTAATGAAAAGTCTTTCCCTCACCTCACTGCGAGATCATTAGAAACACAGATAAATAATATGACAAAATCAGAAACTTTCATGAACATAATTGTAGAAACAATTATGCAAGTAATATCTAATAAAAACAATGTCCCCATCAACACAGGTTCTATTAGGGAAATCCTACAGGCCACCTTCAGTAAGAAGGCCCTTATTCCAAAATAATGGATTACTTACACATTGTACAATGGAATGCACAGAGTTTACACAGTAACAGGCACATATTCACCCAATTCCTTTACGAAAAAAATATTCACATTGCTATTATTTCAGAAACTTGGCTCAAGCCCAATCAAAAATTAAATATTAGAGGTTATAACATAGAAAGAAATGATTGTGGTAATAAACATAATGGCGTTGCTATTTTAATACATCATAGTATAAGATATTCAAAAATTAATACTTATTCTGACAATTCTTTGCAAAATATTTGTGTTCGAATAACAGTTAATAAAAAAGAAATTAGTATTATAAGTTTCTATAGTCCGACAAATTGTCATCCGGCATTTGATAAAGTTAAATTTGATTCTTTGATAAAATCAATCCCTAGTCCTATTTTATTTGCTGGAGATTTCAACGCACATCACACATCATGGGGCTGTTCTGACATCACAGCGCGTGGTCGTGATCTGTTGGAAGTCATTGATGATAATAATTTGGTTCTTCTTAATAATGGACAAGTAACAACAGTTGGTTCCTTAACTTGGCGACCGAATGCTTTAGATTTATCTCTGGTCTCTCCTTCGATAGCTCTTTCTTGTGAATGGTCTGTTCATGATGATCCATTGGGCAGCTATCATCTGCCTGTAATTGTTAAAATGTTGATTGATGATTGTTTATCTAATAATAATTGTTGTAATAATGGCACACATTTGCCAAACTATCCCAATTATAAAAGGATGGATTGGAAAATGTATGAAAAAAATGTTGAATCTTTATTTTCTAACTTTCACCTTGAAACATATTCCCCTCTGAATGGATACAATTTGTTTTGTAGACTAATACATACAGCTGTTACACAATCAATCCCTGATTTACAATCGAATGGTTCTAATTCAGCATCTTTAAATAGTCAAAATCACATACATCAAAGAAAATCCTTCAAAAAATCTTTTTTACCTTGGTGGAATCAGAAGTGCTCTGAAGTGGTTTTAAATTCCAAAAAGGCTTACATCAATTTTAAACACAATCCCACAGAGGAAAATTATTTGGAGTTTAAAAGACTTCGAGCTATTAAAAAACTGACCTTGAAAATAGAACGAAGAAATAGTTGGCAGTCTTTATGTGGTTCTTTCAATCGTTGTACACCTTTGTCTGTAATATGGAAATATATGCGCAAGTTTAATAAAACGTATCCTAGAAATAATAACACATCTGATGATACATGGGTTTTGGATTTCTTACAGAAATATACTCCTGATTTTGTTCAAAATAAATATGATGTGTCAAGTAGAAATGAAGTAAATTCCGACAGCACTTATCTTCTAGAACCCTTTACTTTTGAAGAGTTGTACTCTGCTATATCATCTAGAAAAGATACTTCCTTTGGGCTTGATGGTATTCCATATATACTTTTTAAAAAAATGAATAAAAATAGTCTGTATATTTTCTTAAAGGTATTAAACTCTTTATGGCAAAGTAATGAAATACCACTGGACTGGAAAACTGAGTGTTTAGTACCAATTTTAAAACCCAATAAGACTAATTTACATCCAGATTCTTATCGACCTATTGCACTTACATCTTGTGTAGGAAAGATATTTGAACAACTTTTAAAACAGCGTCTAGAATTTTATGTAGAACAAAATTCTTTATTACCTTTAAATCAATTTGGATTTCGTAGAGGCCGTTCAGCACGAGAAAGTATTTGTCAGTTACACCTTGATATACATAATTGTATAACTAATAATAAGTATCTTCTGTCTGTTTTCTTTGATGTAGCTGGCGCTTTTAATAGTGTTAACATTGATGTCCTTTGTTCTGAGCTTTTGTCTGTCCGGATACCTGGAAAAATTGTGCAATGGATTAGAAATTTTCTTTTAGACAGAAAAGTATTTGTGAAGTATAATGAACATCTCTATGGTCCTAGATTATCTTCTTTGGGAGTATGTCAGGGTGGAATTTTGTCTCCCTTGATTTTCATTTTGTATATTCGTCGGTTGAATTTAATACTGGGTTCCAATGTCACAAACTTACAATTCGCTGATGACTTGGTTGTCTATGCATCGGGAGCGGACTTAGCTAAAGCAGTACAGTCTGTTAACAATGCATTGATAAATTTAAATAATTATTTTTCTCATCTTAATCTCGAAGTGAATCCGAGTAAATCAAAGATCCTTGTTTTCGGAAAAGGGTGTAATATTGTGCCTGTTGTAAATTATAATAACATATCTTTGCCAACTGCAAATGAAGTTAAATTTTTAGGTGTAACATTTACTGCTAACCTCTCCTGGAAAAATTACATTAGTCATATTACAACCAGGGCAAATAAAGCATGTAATATATTGAAATCATTAACTGCCACTTATTGGGGTGCAGATCCCAAGATATTATTGTTATTATATAAATCTTTAGTTAGAAGTCACTTTGAATATGGTTTCTTTTGCTTTGCAACAAATAAAAATTTTGTTGACAATTTAGAAAAAATTCAAAATAAATGCTTACGTTTAATCACAGGGGCATTCAAAAGCACACCAATAAATATAATGCAGGTTGAATGTAAGCTTCCTCCAATCTCTATTCGTTTTAGTTATCTAAAAGAAAGGTTTCTTTTGAAACTTCACAGCTCCCCAAATTATAATCTCCTCTTCAGTTTGTCAAATTGCTTCTCCAGGCCTTCTCAAAAATCTATATATCTTGTCCACAATTATGCAGATTTTAAGCTGTTTCTTCAATCTTTAAATATTTATCAAAATAGTTCTGTTTTGCCTTGTTATGAAGGTCCTTTTTATAGTAAATATCCTGCAATGAATATTGTCATAGATAACATCTTATCAAATAAAGAAAAGGTCTACGAAAAGTTATCAGAATGGGTTGGGTTTAAGTTTATTTATACAGATGGGTCCAAAAAAGATAACAATGTTTCTTTTGCCATTTTTGAATCTTCTTTGAATAGGGGCATTGGTTATAAGTTAGATGAGCATTGTAGTATCTTCACAGCTGAGGCAATAGCCATCTTACATGCTCTAAAATATATAAAGAATCATACTGTTCTTAGTACTAAATGGGTTGTAGTAAGTGATAGCATGAGTGTTTTAAAAAATTTAGCAAATAACAAGTTGGATGCTAACACTAATTACATAATTTACTTAATCAAGCAGTCATGGTTTGAACTTACTGGCTTGGCAGTCCAGGTCGACTTTATGTGGACCCCCTCTCATATTGGAGTGAAAGGAAATGAACATGCTGACTACTTAGCCAAAACAATAGTTCAATCATCAAAAATTATTCAGTCAGAAAATATTTTCAAAAGCCCTTTACCATTGACAGATGTTGTTACTTTTCTAAATCAACGCATGCAAGAGAAATGGGGAAGGCATATGTATCATTGCACAGAAATCTTAAACAAAGGTAGCTGGTACACTGCACTAGAGACCCAAATAAATAGTATTCCTTGGTTTTCAAAAAGTCATACTTACTTACACAGGAAGTTTTACTCTACAATCTGTCGATTACGTTTTGGACACTGCCGATTAAATTTCCATTTGTGTCGTTTGAAAATGGTCAACACTTCTCAGTGTGATCACTGTCATACACAGGAGGAACAGACTATCAACCACATCTTCTTTCATTGCCCGTCCTTCGGCATTCAGCGCCTTGTGTTGATGGATGAGCTGATTCAGTCCTATGGTACAGCCGACTTGGTCCCGCGTTGTATAAAAGAGTTGCTTAGGAATGCTTCTATTTATTCATATCTATACCGATTTATACTTAACACAGTACATGAAATATAAGCGGAAAAGAAACACCAGAAATAAGAATTACATTACATAGAAAAATAACGGATTGACGATTAATGTACTTACTGAGGTTGTCTGTCAGTTAGAAAGATTGACAGGAGAAAAAATGTGAGGAAACAAACAATGATATTGAAAACAAAAAAATGGACTGGACATCTGGATTTGACCAATATAATGAGCTTTTGACTGCGTAATCTGAAAAATATACTGAAAATTACTGAAGACGTGAATTCTACAAACTAAAACTACTGAAAAACATACACTGAAGACTAGGCGGTATGGCCAATGAGCCTTAGCCTGCCCTAAAAGGGCGAAGGAAAAAAAAAAAAAAAAACAAGGCAGGATCAAAGAGAATATAATAAACTACGTTTTGGCAGGATAATCAAATTTCACAAATTTGTGTTAAACAGTAAAGTGCGGTAGAATTTAAATTATTACAAGAAAACCAAGTTATAGTACCGCCATTAATAAAATGAAAGGTAGTTAGTATTACTTGGAGAATCAAGTCACTTCATTTTTACAACCAGTACCAATCAATACAGGTTATGAATTTTATGACTTTGTTTTAGGTGCAGCTGTCTTAGCACTCCTGGCACTACGTGGTTTGCTTTGGTGGCCAGACAACGGCACTTGGAGTGGTTTTGACACGGGTGCAGATGAGCTGCCCGTTTGTTGCTGATGTATATCATCTGATATGCCAGAATCCAAGAAACAGCGCAGCTCGGACATAGTCGTGACTCTTTTACGTATTCCATTTGCGCCAGCAAGTACTATTCTACCATTGTTGGTCCAGCTGCGGTTTACACCAAGTTCCTTGCGGGCCGCTACAAATACCGAGTGCCGTAAACTGGTTAGAAACTCTGAGATAGTGAAGCCACTGCCCTTCAAGTTCTTTTTGGCACCCCAGACTTGGTTTCTTGACTTCAGAGAACTAAAGCGAAGCAGAATGGGTCTCGGTTTAGCAGGATCTATTTTTTTGCCTAGCCGCATTAAATTTTCTAATAACTGGGGTGAGATCTCTGTCAGAGCCAGACTATCAGAACATAATTTGTGTACGAATGGGGATGGGTTTTCATTGTCCTTCTCTGGAACCCCATGCAGTAACAAAACATTTGCCCGGCCTTTCATTTCAAAGTTATCTAGCATCTTGAAAACAAGCTCCATCTGAGTTTTGAGGCCGGAGATGGCCTTCCATATAAAAGATTTGAAAGCATTAAACTCACTTGCCAGCACACCTGTCTGCTTTCTGCTGCTGGGGAGAAGACAAGGATTCCTCAAACGAAGCCATCTTTGTTGAGAACAGCAGTGTCATATCATCCATAGACTTCTTCAGTTCCGAAATGTGATCCATGGTATGTGCAGTGGTGTCAGCTCAGATAAAGGTGAAAGTGTGTTGTGATTACTAGTAGGAGTGACTGCCGGCGAGTTGCTGAAGTACTTTAACACATTTAGTTATTAGAAGGAGTGTTTTGGACTATTTTATCTAATATTAAATAGGAGCCCCAAAAAATGCGTGTTATTTCCTTAGCGCCTACCCGCAAAAAAAGCTTTTATGACTCTTTTTGAGGGTGAGTGGTGCGTGAGCCGCCATCAGCTCGCAAGCGTAGACATGAGTTTTCTCCCGGTACCGTTAAATAACTTAACGAACAAAGAGTATTGTTTTAGTTTCCTCAGGAACTGCATCGGGCTATGATAATTTCCATAGATAAAAAGTAGACTATTTCATTCCCAGTGATACAGGCTACCTGCATGCCCAATTTTATCAAGATTGTTAGAGGTGTTGAAATGTGAATAGGTAACAAACAAACAAACACATTTTCACATTTATAATATTAAGTAAGGATTTCTAAATCTTAAATAACATATAGAGCGTCGGCGGCATAACGGTTAGGGCCACTACCTCCTGTCCGGAAGGCCGTGGTTCGAATCCTGCCACTTACCAATATCTATACGAATATCGATTTCATACTGGTATGTACGTTTATCCGACGCTCTTACGGTGAGAAAAACATCGTCCTGCACACGCCTGCAAAGAAACTCGAAGCTTATGTGTGAAGTCAATCAACCCGCAATGGGCCCCCATGATCGTCTAAGGCCTTAGACTCTAAGGCCTGATCGCCCTAACTCAGGGCAGGTCGAGCCTCTTGGTGGGGACATATATAAATTGATATGATGAAATAAAACATATACCTATGCTATCAAAAAACTAAATCAAATCATTATATCAATCTTGTAAAAAAAATCCTAAAAATATAAATATGGGTCAAATCCGCGAGTTGTATCAACTCCAAAGGAGCCCACAACGCACTTCTCGTTGCCGCGCTGGATGGCAATAGACAACCTTAGCAACACGTAGGACCTCACGTCACATCTCCTCTCTCGAAGGCGACGGCCAATCTCCTTTGTGAAGGCAAAGGCCTCTGAGGGTTCAGCAGCCGGTTGTCTCACAGACCAGCGGCACAAAGCAGTAATTTGCCTCTAAGACCGAGTACTTATTATGCTTCTTTCTCGCAGCAAATTGAGCAGCAGTACCGTATGGGTGAGGAGTGAGGCAGAAAAAGTGGCATCCCAAGGCAGGCACATTCCTCTCTGCCATAGCACCTGTTTAAACCCTCCGGCTTTTTGCCATCAGATCGACTAAAGCCCGGCGGCTGCATCAAAGATGGAATATTCCATCTCGCTGAGACCAGTGCCCTCCGAGTGTGGTCATTATGGAATTGGTGATGTGGGAATCTTCACAAACAACGACCGCAACTCAGTGAGTGATGGCCAATTGCCTCCACCGTGGACCCGCAAATACATTGATGAGGTTCACAGATATTGATATTGCAGACGGAGAGCAACTGCCACACGCAAATAGTCGTCGTCAGAAGAGGTCCCGTATCTCGCCTCCTGATAAAAGATGCTAAACTCGATTTATGTGTTCTTAATTTTTTTACACGATTGGAATCTGTAAAAAAATACCTATCTGTTCGTTTTTGAAACACAATGCTACGTGCCACAGTTCCAGAGTTAGAGTTGTGTAAAGTAGCGTATGCTGAAAAATACATAAAAGAAATCCACTCAAAAGTATGAAATAATCTTTTAATGTTTTAATAAAACTTAAGTGCGTTTTATTATCCCTGCAGTGCCATCTATTGACATTCTGCTGCCAAGATTATAATGTGTGGTATGTGTAGTTAATATGTGGAAAAAAGTAATCTATTATTATTGTAAGTATCGATGGATAATTTCCCACGGGACCTCTTTAGTTTTCCGGGATAAAGAATACCCGACTACACAATGATGGTCAAAACACCCCATCCCAATGTAAAGGTTTCATATTGTTACGTTGAGCCATTCTAAATATACAATTTTTTGCATTCCTGAAGGAATCCTTAATTTTTTTGGGATTCACAATGTCCCAGTATTAGTTCGCGATAAGGGTATTAACATGTAAAATTTGATTGTAATAGGTCAAGCCACGTATGCGTGGTGACGCATTCTATAAATGAATACTTTTGATTTTCCCACGGGAACTCTTGAATTTTCTGGGATAAAAAGTATCCTATATGTTAACCCGGGCTATAAGGAACCACCATACAAAATTTCATCAAAATCGGCCTGGTAGTTTTTGCGTGATGCGCGAACATACAGACAGACAGACAAAAATTCCAAAAGTTGTTGTTTTGGCCTCTGTATCGTTAGTAATCTCCACCACAGTTATTATTTTCCAAAAATATTTCATGTACAGACACGGCCCCGTTACAGTTTTATTATAGGTCTTTTAATATCAAACGATACCCCCAGCAAATAGTGTTGCAACACTAATTAATAAGAGCTTTATCATCTCTTGAATTTTATATTTACAAAAAAAAATCAAATTATAGTCTGTCTTCTTCCAAAAAAAATAAAAAATTATAGTCTGTCTTCTTCCAAACAAATCAAATTATAGTCTGTCTTCTACTAATATATAAACTGAAATATGAAACCATAAATTTTTAAATACAAAATAAGTATTTATTTATCAGTTCTCATTTGATGCCATGTGACGAATTAAGTTAGATATAAACTTGTCTATTTTCCTAACATCTTGCTGTACTTCTGTCTTGTATTGCAGACACTGGAACAAAGACAAGTAAAAATAAACAAATTCTTCCATACAAAAAATTATCTACCATTCAAACTAACAATTTAAATAATTCATTAATCATAAAACCTCTTCTAATGTAACTTTTTTTTTACTTGAATAATAACTTTAGTAAGTACAGTAGGCTCTCAGTAACCCGGCGCACAGTAATTCGGCACTGCCAGTTTTTTTAATTTGGTGGTAAGTGACATGATGCCGAAGATTGAAACGGGCTTACCAAGATTCCCCAATGCAATGGGGATCTGGCTATATCATCTTCAAGCCGGAACACATCAAGCACTGATGTTTGTCGGCAAGACTTAGATAAGATGGTGGTAGCTAGCCAGGCAGGCTATGAAAATGCCCTACCACTAACCAAACCGAGTCTTACAAAGTTGACCCCGCTGGGAATCGAACCCGCAACCTCCTGGTGTGAAGCGAATGGACTAACCAATACGCCACGGAGGTGGTTAAAGCCAGTAGTGCCGCTCTATAATACGGCAGTATACATTGCCAACTTCTGGATTACTAAGCAGGTGAGCGTATATGCAGGGCTAGCTTTCGTTTGTATGTTTGTTTGAATGACTTTATTTACCGACTTTTGGTGCCTTTTACTACGATAATCTGTGATACAATTTATTTCTGACAGAATATGTTCGGGTCTCAGATTACGGAACGCCTACTGTTTAATATGTTTTTTTTATCATATTTTCACATATTATATTAGAGCGTCGGTGGCGTATTGGCTAGTGCTGCCGCCTCCTGTCCGGGAGGTCGTGGTTCACGTACCAATGTGATTTTGAATTAAGATTTAATATGTATGTTTGGACCGAGTCGTTACCGGTTGAGCACGACGAACGACTCGGTCCATCTAACCAGAGGTACCGGGTTCAAATCTGGACGGCCAATGTACCAATGAGTTTTTCAAAAACTTACGTACATACTTACCGATTGCTTTAACGGTGAAGGAATACATCGTGAGGAAACCTGCACACGCCTGCGAAGAAACTCGAAGGTTGTGTGTGAAGTCGACCAACCCGCACTGGGCCCGCGTGGTCGACTAAGGCCTAATCGCCCTGATTCAGGGTAGGCTCGAGCCTCTCGGTGGGGACGTATATGAGCTGTAATGATGATGTATGTTTATTCGACGCTTTTACGGTGAAGTAAAACATCGTGAGGAAACCTGCACACACCTGCAAAGAAACTCACAGGTTGTGTGCTAAGTCGACCAACCCGCACTGGACCCGCGTGGTCAACTAAGGCCTGATCGCCCTAATTCAGGGTAGGCTCGAGCCCCTCGGTGGGGACGTATATGAGCTGATATGAAAAAAAATATATTTGACAATGTTTAGGTCTCATAGTAATTTTAAAAAAGCTTTACTTCGAATGAATTAAGTTTGTCATACACTTACTAAAGGGGTTTGAAATGGCGTCGCACAATCTAACCTGTGTTTTTGGATAGAGGAACTATAGAAGAACAAAAAAAGTTTTGGCCTAAAGTGTCACGTTTCTGAGATAATACAGAAGTTAAAATTAATCAAAATTATTATAGAATATATACATTCAATTATCTCCGTAACGTGATGTTTTAGGACACTATGTTACATGACATTTTTTGTTTGTCTGTATATCCCCTATCCAAATATATTGGTCTCAATGTGCGACATCATTAAAAAAAAAAATATGGCTGACTCCAGTATGCCAGTCTCTATACAAAAATGTTCAAACCCCTTTCATGTTTTAATTACATGTACACAAAGTTGCATCATCACATCAGCTCATATACGTCCCCACCGAGGGGCTCAACCCTACCCTAAATTAGGGCGATCAGGCCATAGTCAACCACGTGGGCTAACTGTCAAACTTGTATCTATCACACTCTAGACACCTTTTGGTTGGAGTCTCTCCATATATAGAGCACAAGTGCAACAAGGAATC
The DNA here is from genome assembly GCA_947284805.1 of Coleophora flavipennella. Lineage (NCBI taxonomy): Eukaryota > Metazoa > Arthropoda > Insecta > Lepidoptera > Coleophoridae > Coleophora > Coleophora flavipennella. The sequence continues at coordinate 18,421,894 of OX369264.1, read as the reverse complement.
AAAAATTGATCGAAAAAATCAATCGCGATTTTACAATTTGAATTTAGAGTTTCACTTTGTGTGGGACTACCGTTTAATTAAAGAAAAATGTAATTATTACACTGGTGAAGCTTATCTCATCATCCATGTATTATAGGAATAATAGGGCAAAATATTGGATTATTTTTATTATTTGCTGTGCTACACCAACAGCACGGTATTTTTCTAGTGGATTATGGGTCTCATAACAATAATAAAACAATACATACCTACGCTTATTATTGACATAAATTTGACGTTGAGTTTTGAAAGGAATAGTCGAATTTGGGTACTTAAAAAAAGTTTACTCGAAGTGACGGCTGAAACTGTAAGTTGCCGGGGACAAGAGTTGACTCTAATTCTATTTGGTGTACCTATATCAAATTCTATTAGAAGAAGGGCCCTAACCTATAAACGCATTGTATCTAACAAATTTAGTGTATATGTACGTAATCGATTTCTATATTATTTAAAGCAGCGCATACCTTTTTATTGTCTGTAATTTTCACGAGAAAAACGCCTTTTGAATGGGAGTATTTCACACTGTAGCGAGTGTTTATTGGATCTCGTAAATACAGCATTTCTGCCGATTTTTCAAATTCTTCCCAAACTGGTACAAACGTCATGGTATTAATTTTTTTTTGTTTTCAGCGTAAAATTATCTATTATTTTCTAACTTTTAATTTAATTAATTCCAAACATGCAAATAAATCTAAGACAACAAATTACAAACGTAGACGTAGAGAACAAAAAGAATAGTACCTTGATTTTTTTTTAGGATGGAAAAGGCAAAGGTGACTAAGACCATACTGCCAGGTCTGACGTATTTTAGCTTCCTTTAGCTTTTTGATTTGTTATGCTAGTGCCGGTGCATTACAAATCTTCTCTGAAGTTCTTGACAGCATTTGCAGCAGCTACATTCTGAGGTGGAACACCCAGTTGTAGGGCGTCTATAAAACTGCACCCGGAGCAAGTTGGGTTCTCTTGTCCTCCTTCCTTTCATTTTCTTATTCTCCACATTGCTCACGTGTACTAGACGATTTTCTCCAAAATGCACCACTTCTTCAACAAAATCCTAGCAGAAAACAATGAAAAAACAACAAAATAAAACTACGAATGCGTCTACCACAAATCCCGCCAAAAAACCCCGAATATAGTACTTACACAACGTTTTACCACAGTCTAAGAATCCATACAGTCGTCCAACGCCTATAATAATCGCGTCATCGCCGATTTCACGAGTCACTGATCACAGTACCACGGGTTGTCACAATACTTGACAATTGGGTATGCTAAATTTTTTATAAGCCATGAAAATAAAAAAAACCATTTCGAGATATTTTTATTTAAAGCCATAATTTTTATTTTCCACTCGAAAAAGTAAAAGATTGCGTAAAAAAATCGGAAAAGGACAATAACCTTCATTTGACCCCTATGACGTCACGAGTTTACAATAAAACCTTATTTCACCACTGAACGGAACGTGCACTCTTACTTGTCATATCAATTACGGACCTTGCATTTGAGGACGAGCTTTCGTCGAGCACTGAAAAAGGCACTATTTATTTATCATCCACCAAAAACTACGTTTGAAACAATCAAATATTATTAGAACGTCATTCAAATTAAATACTTAAATGGGTAAGATATTCATTAGAGGTCCAATTTTTATTGTGGTTCTAAAAAACATTTAAACTCTGAAGGCCTTGTCCATACATAGATTATGATGTTTGATGACAAGTAAATTTTGACTTTGACGTTTCGTTGTTGGCTTTGTGATAGTTTCGTTTCGGAAAAGGCAAAGGTTACTAAGACCATACAGCCAGGTCTGACGTATTTAGGCTTCCTTAGCTGTTGGATTTGTAATGCTAGTGCCGGTGCAATGAAAAAACAACAAAATAAAACTACGAATGCGTCTACCACAAATCCCGCCAAAAAACCTTTGGGAATGATTGACTTGAGTGACTTGACAGTTGACGTCAAGGCCTATTCATTTCATCGTCTTAGAAATAGGGCTGTTCGTTTCATAGTAATGTGAACCGATGACGTCATCAAGGTTTCAAAATTTAAAAAAATATTTAAAAATATCTAGAGGCTTAAAAAATGAAATATTCAAATTAGTTTTTCAAAATGGTCTAAACCATCAGAAAAAAAATTAAAAAAGATACAAATTTTTTTTTAGCATACCCAATTCAATAAAAGAAAATGCCAATACGTAGAAAAATTACTTCAATAGTGTAAAATCGATATTTGAAGGTACCTTAGATGACTTAGATCTCTGATCATATTACGAATCCGTTGCACGAATTGAAAAAGCGGCCGCCATTTTGAACTTTTAAGTTACTGGACCAATTGCTTCCAAAATCAATATCTGAGGGTCCCTGAGGTCCCTTATAACGAACGCGTTACTAGAATAAATAAAGTGGCCGCCATTTTGAACTTTTTATTTAATGGACCGATTGCTTCCAAAATCGATATCTGGGGGTCCCGGAAGTCCCTTATCAAGAATACGTTGTGAAAATTAAAAAAGTGGCCGCCATTTTAAACTTTTTATATAATCTACCGATTGCTTCAAAAATTTATACCTGGGGGTCCCTGAAGTCCCTAATCAAGAATACGTTGTAAGAATTAAAAAAAGTGGCCGCCATTTTGAACTTTTTAGTCACTGGACCAATTGCTTCCAAAATCGGTATCTGGGGTCCCAGAGGTCCCTTATCACGAATCCACTGTCAGAATTGAAATAAAATGGTTGCCATATTGAACTTTTTACTTACTAGACCGATTCCTTCCAAAATCGATATCTGGGGTCCCTGAGGTCCCTTATCACGAATCCGTTATCAGAATTGAAAAAAAAAATCTGCCATTATGAATATTTTAGTTACTGAACCAATTTCTTCCAAAATCGATCAAATCCGTTGTCAGAATTCAAAAAAGTAGCCGACATTTTGAACTTTTTAGTTACTGGACCGATTGCTTCCAAAATCGATATCTGAAGTCCCTAATCAAGAATCAGTTGTCAGAATTAAAATGTTTATTGGTCCAGTGACTAAAAAGTTCAAAATGGCGGCAACTTTTTTTGATTTTCACAACGTATTCTTGATAAGGGTTTTCAGGGATCCCCAGATATCGATTTTGGAAGCAATCGGTCCAGTAAATAAAAAGTTCAAAATTGCGGCCACTTAATTAATTCTGGTAACTTATTCGTATAAGGGACCTCAGGGACTATCGATTTTGTAAGCAATCGGTCCAGGAACTAAAAAATTCAAAATGGCGGCCATTTTTTTCAATTCAGACAACGGATTTGTGATAAGGGACCTCAGGCACCCCCGATTTTGGAAGCAATCGGTCCTGTTATTAAAAAATTCAAAATAGCGGCCATTTTTTTCAATTCTGACAACGGATTCGGGATAAGTGATAATTTTGGAAGAAATCGGTCCAGTAACAAAAAAGATCAAAATGGCGGCCACTTTTTTTTAAGTGGGGCAACGAATTCGTGAAAAGGGACATCAGGGACCATCAGATATCGATTTTGGAAGCAATGGGTCCTGTAATTAGAAAGTTCAAAATGGTGGCCATTTTTTTAAATTCTGACAACGGATTCGTGATACGGGACCTCAGGGACCCTCAGATATCGATTTTGGAAGAAATCGGTCTAGTAACAAAAAATCTCAAAATAACGGCCACTTTTTTTAATAGGGTCAACGAATTCGTAATAAGGGACCTCAGGGACCTTCAGATATCGATTTTGAAATCAATCGGTCCAGTAACTAAAAAGTTCAAAATGGCGGCAATTTTTTTCAATTCTGACAACGGATTCGTGTTAAAAGACCTCAGGGACCCCCAGATATCGATTTTGGAAGCAATCGGTCCTGTTATTAAAAAGTTTAAAGTGGCGGCCATTTTTTACCCGACTGCGCCAGAAGGAGGGTTATGTTTTTCGAGAGTATGTATGTATGTATAATTGTTTGGCACGCTCTGCAGCTTGAACGGCTGGATGGATTTTGGCTTGAGAGGTGTCGTTAGATTCGTATTTACTGTGAGAGTGACACTGGATATATCAAAATAAAAAAAACAAAATGGCGGATTTTTGGCGCCAAATTCCAATGTTAGGCACCCACTGCAGCCTGAACAGCTCGATAGATTTTAGTTTGAGGGGTGTCGTTAGTACGTATTTACTGTGTGAATGACACTGGGTATATCAAAATATAAAAAAACAAAATGGCGGATTTTTGGCGCCAAATTCAAATGTTTGGCACGCTCTGCAGCCAGAACGGCTCGATGGATTTTCTATCAACGGATAAGTTAATAATCTGCGTAAATTTAATGTGTGTCATTGTGTATATAGGTTACTACACAAACTCATTCAATAATAAAAGTAAAAAATGAATAAAATAAAAAACGGTAATTTAAAAAACTAATAAACCCGACTGCGTTTCTTTGTAGTTTGGAAATGAAAAACCCTAAAACAAGAAAGTCGTCATACCCGATTGCACTTAACTTAAGAAAAATTGTAGCAGTCGGGACCCATTCTAGAAATGGAGGCATAGTGAATTGAGAGCACATACCTATATTACACTGCAGATTATTCCAATATACTGACTAGACGGCTGACTTTCTAGAATGGGTCCCGACTGCTACAATTTTTCTTAAGTTAAGTGCAATCGGGTATGACGACTTTCTTGTTTTAGGGTTTTTCATTTCCAAACTACACAGAAACGCAGTCGGGTTTTTTAGTTTTTTAAATTACCGTTTTTTATTTCAATTCTGACAACGGATTCGTGATAAAAGGACCTCAGATATCGATTTTGGAAGAAATCGGTCCAGTAACAAAAAGTTCAAAATGGCGGCCACTTTTTTAATTGGGGCAACGAATTCGTGATAAGGGACCTCAGGGACCTTCAGATATCGATTTTGGAAGCAATCGGTCCAGTAACTAAAAAGTTCAAAATGGCGGCCATTGTTTTCAACTACGGATTATAATATGTATGTCATATTCGTAAAAAAAACACTTCAATAATACCTATAAAATGATCCATATAAGGACTTTCAAGGCGAGAGTGACTAGACATTATTTGAGTTTGCGTGTACAATCCTCGACTACATCGTCACTTACCATGATGAGATGATGATGAGATGAGAATGAGATGTCATCTAACTCACACAAAATTTTAATTTTAAAAAAGTATCGATAATTATTATAAATTATATTTATATAATAATTTTAAATTTATTAAAAAATAGTTGTAGCAAAATTATTAATTTGAAATTTATTAAAAATTAAGTATAACAAAATGTTTTAATATTTATTTAAATTATATTTAATAATTTTTAATAATTTTGAACCGAAATAAATCAAAAGATAATAGGTAATTAGCCGTGCATTGATAATAAAAATGCAACGTAACGACCCTCAATGAATGGGCCCACCGCACCATACAAACAACAGACAATGGTCTAGTGGGCCCTACCCGCCCCGCAGCCCCCGCACGATTGCGCTGTCTGACGCCCTCCGTCGGATAACTGTATGGATTCTTAGACTGTGGTTTTACGTGTGGTTACGTTATTTATAAATATACTTTGATTGGTGTGGTAGAAAAAAAGCGCGGAAGAGGTAGACCTAGAATTGCTTATATAGACCAAGTTAAGAAGAAAGTTAAGGTGGAAACGTATAGAGAAATGAAGGAGATAGTGTGGGAAAGAGAGACCTGGAAAGAGCTACACCGACAAGAGCACGGCTCTTAAATTGTGATGATGATGATGGTGTGGTAGAGAAGCAAAAAGTAAATAAAAAAATAAAAAAGTATCGCCTAAAAAGTCTAACAAACATGCCCACTGTTTTATCTGCCTATCATGCGTGTGTAGCTTCGGTGCTCCGTTACGGGCTTATTTTATGGGGAAATGGGACCCACTGGAAATGAACCTTTATAGCACAAAAACAATGTGTAAGAGCTATAGCTGGCAAGTCATCACGAGACTCCTGCAAGCCACTATTTAAGGAGCTTGGTCTGTTGCCAATACCCGCGCTATATATATTTGAGCTCTGTCTGTTTGTGAAGCAACATCTGCAATTATTTTAAAAAGCCAGTGACAAAACCACAAGAATCCTTAGAGATCCATACAGGCTAGTTTTTAACGAATTCCCATTGACTGAAATGTATAGCCGAAATATTGTGTGTATGAGCGTGAGAATATATAATAACTTACCGATTGAACTACGAAAGCTTGAATCGAAAACCTTCAAGACAAAATTGTTGAAATGGCTTATTAACAAAAATTATTATAGCGTTAACGAATACCTCTGTGACAAAAATAAACTTGTTGACATTTGAATTTTTAAAGTTTACGTGACAAAATAATTATAATCTATGTTAAACATTTGCATGCCTTGCAACAGGCGAAACATGATTGCACTAAAAAATTATATTAAACATCCTACTTCCATGTTTGATGCAAATAAATTATCATTTCATTTCATTTCACCACATAATCACTACCAAAGAAGATATTAGTCACTTAAATTAACATCATGAAAGTAATAAGTACTAACACAACTGGAGAACATCTCTAAAGTAATGTCATGGTTACACCGAAATGTAAATAAAAAAAGCGTGATAAGGAAGTCATCGCGAGCGGCTCTATCTATTTCTTCTACTTGGGATGACCAGTTTGACAATGCTTCGTAAGAATAAAGAGACCGAGAGAAATATTGTAAAAACTGACTGTTTCACTAAAGCATCTTTCAATAGAAATATCCAACAAAATAAACAATAACCTAATCTGAAAATAAATATAGTTAAAAAAAACTAAAAAACACGCTTTTAAAGCACATCAAACTAAAAAGTGAAAAATAACTCTTATTATTAGCTGAAAACATTATTGAACGAAAAATAATAGTATTATTGTGACAAAAGCATGGGGCGCTTTGTGCCATATTTTTTTTTTTTTTTATTTACAATTGGTAAGCCCTTGGCATCATCTCACCTGATGGTAAGTGACGATGTTGCCGAAGATGGAAGCGGGCTTACCAAGATTCCCCAACGCAATGGGGAACTGGCTATCTTATCTTCATGCCGGAACACACGTATATCGAGCAACAATTTTTACAATATTTCTCTAGGTCTCTGTTTTTTTACGAAGAATTGTCACCCTGGTCATCCCAAGTAGAATGAGACGGCACCACGTGTGCTTGTCATCTCTGTTATTTTTTTAAAATTCGTTTTCAAGGTCATACATTAGACCGAAAAAACTCTTTGAACATCTTATTCCAGTTGTACGTTAGTACTTATTACTTCCATGATTAACATATAGTACATATATTAACGTCTCTAGGTACAAGCCCTTTACAGACAGTTAATTTTTCGTCTTCTTTTCTTCTTTTTTACAGTGTTTGTAGTAGCTGGAACACCCGGTCACAGTAAGGCGTCTATAAACTAGTGCAAGTCGGGTCTTCACGTCCTTCATTTTATTTTCTTGTTCTCCACATTGCTCACGTGTGTGGCGCACAACACTAGTCCACATCGTGCCCAACACTATCCGCGAACCCGTCCAGACCACAACGGCGGAGAGGAAGGCGCGCGGGGCAATCGTCGCGCCACCGGCTCCCATTCTCCGGCGGCCAGCGCAGTGTGTGCTGCTAAACCGTTCTCGCGAAAGACCTACGTCAGCTGATTCATTAAACCTACCTATTATCTTCAGTTTTCTCTATGTTTTCAGTTTTGTCTTTCTCAAATTCATCTAATATAGACCTATTTCAAAGTGTTATCAGTTAGTTTTATTTGTGTAGCGAACAGACAATCCTACATTATTGGTGACCTCCGCGTTCAACATGCCAAACGAACACGATACGAACAATAGTGCTAACGGCGATAACAAGATTGGAATGCAGAATAAAGATGGAAATGCTTGTGGTACTAGCGTTGAGCGCGTTTCGGTTAGACTACCCGCATTTTGGCCAGAAGAACCAGATGTTTGGTTTGCGCAAGCTGAAGCCCAGTTTAAAATCTCTGGAGTGAAGGACGAGTCAACAAAGTTCTACCATGTCATCGCACAGCTGGACCACAAGTATGCCCGTGAAGTGAAATACATTATCAAAAATCCGCCTAGGGATAACATGTATGACAAGCTTAAGCAAGAACTTATCAAGCGTCTTTCGAGTACCCGCGAACAGCAAATGCGTCAACTTCTAACCCACGAAGAGTTAGGTGATCGGAAGCCGTCGCAATTTTTACGACACTTACGGACATTAGCAGCAGATGGCGTTAGTGACGATTTTCTTCGAAGCCTCTGGTCAAGCCGGCTACCTACGCACGTTCAAGCCATTATTGCGTCGCGGAAATCCGCGAGCCTTGATGACATTGCAGAGTTAGCGGACACAATTTGTGAAGTCGCACCTACCCTCAATAATCAAGTAGCGAGTACTTCTGCGGATACCTACGACGGTTTGTTACAAAGGTTGGATGACATAATTTTCAAACGCATTCAGCATGAACTATCCAAGCAGATATCGCAGCTCAATATTCGCAGCAGCCGTCCTTCTCGTCGCGACAGTTCAAGGTCAAGGTCGGGAAGCCGCAAACGAAGCAGAAGCAGGACCCCAGGTATGTGCTGGTTTCATAGTATGTTCGGAAAGAAAGCCAGGAATTGCACACAACCTTGCAATTACCAATCGGTAAACAACCACGGCAGTCAATAGAGGCGGCAAACGACTGTCGATCCGCTACCAGCTGCCTGTTTGTCACTGACAAGAAGACTAAAATACAATACCTGATAGATACCGGCTCCGACCTTTGCGTACTACCACGCCAATACCTACGCCATTTTAGAGAGGTGACTGGTTACAAATTAACTGCTGCAAATGGCACTGTCATAGATACCTACGGAACAGTCACGATGCACCTGGACCTAGGACTAAGGCGTGATTTCGTATGGAACTTTGTGGTGGCCAACGTGAACAAACCAATCATCGGCGCTGACTTTATCTCACACTACGGCCTTCTTGTTGATTGCAGAAACAGACGACTTCTGGACAGCCTGACTACTTTATCTTCTGCTGGATCGCTCCGAAACTGTCAACTGTCTAGCATCAAGGTTATCACAGGTGATAGCGAGTATCATAAGCTGATGGCTCATTTTCCGAATCTTACGAAGCCTTCTGGATTACCACGTGAGGTAAAACACTCAACAGTTCACTATATCAGAACTACACCTGGACAACCTGTATTCTGCCGTCTACGTCGCCTAGCACCTGATCGTAAGAAGATTGCACAGGAACAGTTCGAAGAGATGGTACGTAATGGTACAGCTCGTCGATCAGACTCACCTTGGGCGTCTGCATTACACCTGGCACCCAAAAAGGATGGTTGGAGACCATGCGGTGATTACAGTGCCCTCAATGCACGCACAATACCCGATTGATATCAGGCACATTGAGGACTACTCACACCGGCTTACTGGCTGCACTATCTTCTCCAAGATTGACCTGGTAAAAGCTTATAACCAGATCCCAGTTTTTCCCGAGGATATTCCGAAGACAGCAATCACAACTCCTTTCGGTTTGTTCGAGTTCCCCTTTATGTCGTTCGGTCTGCGGAACGCCGCACAGACTTTCCAGCGTTTTCTCGATGAAGTCCTGCGAGACCTGGATTTCTGCTTCTCCTATATCGACGACATATTGGTGTTCTCAGCTAATCAAGACGAACACCTGGAACACCTGGAACAACTTTTTCAACGTCTGGAAGAATATGGCATGCTCATAAATGAAGGCAAATGCTATTTTGGACAAAATGAGGTAACCTTGCTTGGATTCCTTGTTTCTGCAGAAGGTACCCGACCAATACATGACAAAATAAAGGTCATTCAAGAATTTCCACTTCCAAAGACGGTGAATGGCCTGCGAAGATTTCTTGGGATGCTGAACTTTTATCGTCGTTTCATCCCGCACGCTGCTATTGTCCAAGCTCCACTTCACGACATGCTGTCAGGACCTAAAATAAAAGGTACACATCCACTTACCTGGTCTCCTGAACTTTTAGAAGCCTTTGAAGACTGCAAAACCAGTATAACTCGGTCGACTCTTCTCGCACACCCTGTGATGAATGCACCGCTTGCCCTCGTGACCGATGCCTCAAACACGGCCTTGGGTGCGGTACTCCAACAACTAGTAGAAGGATGTTGGCAACCCCTCGCATTTTTCTCTAAGAAGATGAGTAAGTCACAGCAGTTATACAGCGCTTACGATAGAGAACTACTCGCTATCTATGAGAGTGTAAAGCATTTTCGATACATGGTCGAAGGTAGACACTTCGTGATTTATACGGACAACAAACCCATTACCTTCGCCTTCCAACAGAAAGACCGTCAATGCTCCCCGAGGCAGTTCAACCATCTGGACTTTATCCCCCAATTCATCACGGACATCAGATACATTGCTGGCAAAGATAATATACCTGCCGACACCCTCTCCAGGATAGAAGCCATATCTAGTCCACCTGAATTCTCTACCATAGCAAAAGCACAACAGAATGACTCCGAACTCCAAGATCTTCTGTCTTCTGGATCCTCTTCTTTGAAGTTGGAGCAGGTACCAGTACCAGGTACAAACGTTACGCTGCACTGTGACGTTTCTCTGCCGAGGCCTCGTCCTTTCATCACAAAGGAGCTGCGTCGCCAGATATTCAATGCTCTTCATTACCTTAGCCATTCAGGATCCAAATCCACCACGAAGCTCATCACTGAACGGTTCGTATGGCCTTCAGTTCGTAAAGACATTCGTACGTGGGTTCAACAATGCTCAGACTGCCCTCGATGGCCGGAAGTCAAACCTTTGCAAGATATCTCTGCTGACACTGTAGCCAGGGCGTTCTACGAGATGTGGATTTCAAGATTCGGTTGTCCAGAAATCGTAACGACTGAGCAGGGACGACAGTTTAACTCACGTCTATTTAAATCCTTTACAGATCTCTGTGGAATCCAGCTTCGCCACACGACTGCTTACCACCCCCAAGCGAACGGCATGGTGGAGCGTCTTCAAGAACCCTAAAAACTGCTATCATGGCCCACGGCGAAACGAGATGGACTGACATTTTACCAGTAGTCCTCCTCGGCATCAGGACTGCTTGGAAAGCTGACTTGCAGTGCTCCGTAGCAGAGATGGTTTATGGTGAGACCTTGAGGATACCTGGTGAGTTCTTTAAAACTACACACACCCAAGACACCATACAACCACCAGATTTCGTCGTTCAGCTCAAGGAACAAATGTCTCGCTTACAACCACAGCATGCCTCAAGACATGCGAAGGACACAATTTTCGTACACAACGACTTAAAGACAGCTACTCACATTTTCCTAAGAAAAGATGCACTTCGCAGAGCCTTGGAACCTCCATACTCTGGACCTCATCGAGTCCTTAGCAGAACAGATAAGACATTCACTGTGGAATTGCCTAGAGGACCAGTGCCCGTTTCAATTGACAGAGTAAAGCCCGCCTACATCCATAATGAAAACAAAGATTCGCCCGCCAGCACGCAACTAACCAATTTGCCTACTCCAGCCAAAACCACACGTTTTGGCCGAGTAGTCAGATTCCCTGATTACTTTTCGGCAGGTCTTTCCATCTCCGAGGGGGGTGGTGTGGCGCACAACACTAGTCCACATCGTGCCCAACACTATCCGCGAACCCGTCCAGACCAAGATGGCGGAGAGGAAGGCGCGCGGGGCAATCGTCGCGCCACCGGCTCCCATTCTCCGGCGGCCAGCGCAGTGTGTGCTGCTAAACCGTTCTCGCGAAAGACCTACGTCAGCTGATTCATTAAACCTACCTATAATCTTCAGTTTTCTCTATACTATTGTCTTTCTCAAATTCATCTAGACCTATTTCAAAGTGTTATCAGTTAGTTTTATTTGTGTAGTGAACAGACAATCCTACACGTGCACCAGATGATTTTCTTCAAAACGCACCACTTTTTGAAACAAAACTCTAGCAGCAAGCGTAGCATGAGATCCATTTTGTCTACCCACTAATGTCAAATGTAGACTTCGAAGCGCGACAAAACGGTTATATGTCGACACTGAGCATGGCTCTCGCGAGATAAGACTGGTCTCGCTCTCATCTGTCATTTGTAGAGAGTGTGTAGAGATTTTTATCTCGTGCCGAGCATGAACGCACCGGATAGGCTTATTTTGATGTTTAATTGAAGACATATATGTCGGCACCCCCTTGAGGTGTCGGCAAACTTCTAACGACTGTTTATAGATTTTTTTTGTTTTATTAATGTTTTATAATCAAATAACAAATTAGGTACTTACTTTTTCCTTTTATTTACCTTTGCTTTAGTCTCAGAAACTTTCACGAAAACCAACGTAGCCAGATAGTTTCCTCACCTCCAAAGAGCATATTATAATCACTACGTTTGCCCACCTCACAATCGATAACAGTTGTTTTTGTGTCAAATTATTACATAATCTAGCAAATTTTCTTATCTCGGTCTTTTTTTGGAAATACAAACCAAGCAATTTGCGAAAAAAAAAACAAAATCATAAACAGATTTGTCGCCTATCAAACTGCTATGTCGCCGCGACTTTTCCCTCTACACACTCTCTACTAGTAACGGCATGCTCGCACACGCGACAAAAGCCCGTAGAAAGAGATAATTTATTTTCTCTCGTCGCGCGCGACACATGTCTATGACCTCATGCTACGCCTGCTGGAAACAATGCAAAAACAATAAAATAAAACTGCGAATGCGTTCACTACAAATCCCGCCAAAAAACTCATATTTTAATACTGTCAGTCAGTGTCGCCCTTACAGAATGTATACTCAAAGGTGTGGCCAATGATTGGCTACAGAGGTAGCCAGCTTCACTCCCATTATATTATTTCCTATGCTTTCTATTGGTTCAAGCAACCTTTGGTACGTAAGCCGGTTCAGTTTTAGAAAATAGTGGACTATAGTTGGCGGAAGCGGGTGGAATATGGCGGTTTATCAAATACTATGTGTGTATAGTCTATCATATATGCGGTAGGTGACTGTTCTGCCCTGGAATGAAACATGAAAGAGAAACAGAACAGTAAAGGAGAGGAACTCACCTGCACCACAGGAAGAATCGGCACGTGAACACCGGTGCCGGTTCAGATCCTCGTGATCCAGCTACAACTCCTTGCGGTACTTGAAATTTATCACTCAACAGCCACTAACACAGATAGTAGACAAACGTTATTTGATTATTTAAGTCTTCTACAGCGGTTTAGATATTAAATTTTATTTTTGTATGCAGGGCGACATGCGCTTGATCACGATGCCATAGTAGAGATCTTTTATATTGTTTTCTTGTTTTGATTTTGACATTGCCGCCGACACAACGGCGTTAATGTATGTTGTCTCGCTCGGTACGCCATGTGCAATGCAATGTCTGAGTGGAAAAAGGAAAGGGATATTACAGGATATGAAAAGACTGAACACACATATCATAGCGCAAGTTTTAAAATATAATTACGGCGTAAACAACCTTTGACGTAGTTTAGGCGCTAACTTGAACCGCCGTAAATCCTACCGCCTCGCGGGGCGCGGCAAACAGGGGTTTTGAATTTCTACCGTCAGGCGGTTTTTGACAGACAACTGGATTACAGGACACACTTTTACATTACGCAGAGCGATCATTAGGTCATCTTTGCCGATTGGCTGGTGTACGTCGCGTTGTATGTACTGCTGTATTTTGTTTTTTATATGGCATTGGCATAGCAACACTGGCGCAGCGCTGCGCAACCATCTCCTTGTTGCCTCAACTGACGAAGAAAATCAATAATCCGCACTGATATATTCACATTTTTAAAATGAGAACATGACAAACATTTATTTCTCCGAGGAAACAAATAAAATTTAAAAAACTACTGGTGAGATTTGATGCTCATTTATTGTTTATTTACATAGTGATGAATATTTTCATAGTTACGGCGTGGTAGAACATTCTGCGCGTTGATTAACCGCTTATTCTGCAAATTATTGCTGTTATTGGTAAGTAAAATTATGGATAAATTAATCACAATTCCCGTTTTATAAGCAATTTTCCAATAACATTGATTTTTCTTTGACTGAATCGTGTACAAATGAACTATGTATCGACCTTCGTCTGCAAGGCGCATAGCGTTTCGCGAGGCGAGCGCAAGCCGCGAGGGAGGTAGGTAAGTATGTAGGGGCGCCTGTTTGTCGTCAGGGACTTAAAAAACTGAAACTAGGTATTACTTATTGCTTAGGTTTTGTCTTGATAACTTAGATAGGTATAAAATAGGTAGTTGGGTATCTCTGAAGATTCAAGACAAGTACTAAACTAGATTCGAGCAAATCCTGGCTTTGCATCAAATTCTAACCATAGAACTTAGGTTCTTGTGGCCTCATTAGTTTTTATTTTATAATTTAGTTTTATTACTTGTACTTGACTATAAAAAATGATTTCCTGTGTATCTGTGCATGTGGGACTCTTTATTCCTTCACAACATACAAATGGTTGGATATTTTATAGTGTGATGTTTCATAGGATGTCTTGATCTCCTGAATATCATGGGATACCTACACTTTGAGCTTTTGGGTTTTTGGTTTTTATTTTAAAAGTTTATTTACTATGTAGAGGTACCTAATACTTTAGATTAAACAACCGTTTTGGCATGGGTAAATACATAATTAAAAAATGGGTTTCTTAAATAGGTCTAAAAGTTATGGATTATTGGGAAACTAGTATTGACTGCTTTTGCCCACAACTTTATCCAAGTGAAATTCAGAATATATGTCTTCTTCTTTAGTTTTGCCTTTTCCCAATTTATTTGGGGGCCGACCCCAACCTCTTTGTTCTAGTACAGGGATGGCCAATTTGGTGAGACCCAAGATCTACTGTTCACTGACGACACCCAGTGCTATCTACCAATTACATACTTCTTGAAATCTTTAATGATGCAGCATAGTGCAGTACACAATTATGTAGTATTTTTTATTTTAATAAGAGGGAAAAATAAAATTGAAAATTATTATTAGTAACTACTTATTTATATTAGTGTGAGCATTGCTTTTGAGCATCTTTCGCTAGATTAGCAAAATCCGGTTTGTAGTTGGAAACTGGTAACCTTAAGGAATCTAATGTGTGAGCTTCTATCAAGCGAGAAAGGTGTTTTTTTTGTTTGTTTTTAAGTAGGAAAATGCTGACTCACATAAATATGTTGAACCAAAACACGAATGCAGTTGTTCAACACATTTCTTCAAATTTGGATATTTTTCGCAGGAAACCAATGCCTAGAATTCTAGACCTAAGGATGGTCTTGCTTTTAGAAATATGTCGTAGCGCAGCGTAATTATTTCGTTAATAGGATTATCGAAAGAGAGCTATACTGCATAGAAGAGAGGATTAATAACGTGTCGGAATGGAGATTGAAAAAAGATACTAGATGATGCGTGCAGCAGTTAGTTATTAGGTACTTTGCGCAGTCTGTTCTACGTATTTAGATTTTTTGCCTTGCCACGATTGATTGAACTAACAGTCGCAATCGACCAGTCGATCGCAATCGACCGGTTGGCCACCCATGTTCTAGTACACCAGTACATTCTGTCTGGGTGTGAGTTGTCATTACTTGTCATTTCATTGTATTGAGCTTGTTCCAGAATAGTGTACAGAACGAAATAAAAAAGTAAGCCAAAGACATAAATTGCTATCCGACAGTCAAAGCGGTGGTCATGGTTTTTTGGTGTAACAAGGGTTGGAGTGCACACCACTACTGGATTGCCATTAAATCCAAAAATAGGTTCGGTCAGGTTCCATTGATTTGATTACACACACCAAGAGCCTCGCCAGCCCAGTTATGTGCACCCCAACCGTAACAAGTTCTTGTATGAATGAACTAGCTGTGGCCTGCCGCTTCGATCCTTTTTGCTGTTCCCGTGGGAATATCCTAAAATCCTTTCTTGGCAGGTACCTACATCATAAAATTCCAACCTGATCTATTGAGTGGTTCGAGCTGTGCATTGATAGATCAGTCAGCCAGTCAAGGTTTCCTTATATATGTACAGTTATCCTTTGTAAACTGAAAATTAGCACCCATAATAATATTGGTGTTTTTATTCAGATTTTATAAGCTGTATAATAGTGGAATTTATATAGGTCTTTCTTTTTCAGATTCTTCTTGTTGGCTAAGGTCAAGCATTATACAATATACATAAACATAATTATAAGCTAAAATGGAAGAACTAAATGGGGAGCTTTATGGGGATGGCTTGTTAAGTCTGGATGAGGGTTCTTTGGAGTCATCTGATAATGGGAAACTGGAGCAGAATTGTAAAATATGCGAGTAAGAAACTTAATAATAGTTTATTTTATTGACTTTTAATTTTTTTTAACACAAGTCTATGCTAGAATGTAAAAGTAATTAAAAGTGATTATTTAGGTTCAGTTGGGCTTCCTGTACCTACATACCTAATACCTACAATAAATTGTATTGTTTAGTTGGAGCATAATTGTGTGTTTTGGCACATAGTACCTCTATAATGCCCTTATTTATATTACAACAATGTACTTGTTTAGGTTGACTTGTTTCAAACACTAATGCAGTCCATTAAGGTTCCCTAACAAAATCTTCCATACAAACTAATAATTCTAATTTCTCTAAAATGAATTTGCCAAAGAGTAAAGCACATAAAAAATCTTAAAATTTCAATGTTTTTGTAGAAAAAAAATAAAATCGTATCATAGTTTCGTTTTTTTGCTCAAATTTCAAAGTTACATTAGAATAGGTTTTTTTTTATAATATTTGTATTATTCAGATCGAGATGCAATGCGACGAGGCAGCTCGCACTTTTTAAGATAGTGATACAAAATTCAACATTATGAACTACACAAAAATATATACGTTTTATTGGGATATGCCCCGCGGCGACGCGCTACGCCGCGCTGCGCCTCTAGATTCCTCGCGGCGTAGCAGTAGTAGTACACTGTAATTAAGTTTTGACCCAGGCATTCATAATTACTAAGTGGGACTTTTGGAAATATGTTTGAACACCTTCCAGGATGACGCTCAAAAAAGTCTTACAACTTCCCTAGTGAGATAGCTAAAATATCCTGGAAAAACACCGGATTTTCCAAGAAATTCCTGGAGCAGGTCCTAAATCGTTAGAAATAAAGCTACGACAATATTTCAAAAAATCAAGTGTCAGGAAATATAATAATCTCATGGGAAACACATAACAGAATTTCGTTCCTGAATTTGAATACAACTCACTTGTCTTTCAGTTTCCCCTTAGATGCTTTTCACTGTAAGTGTCATGGGTTGGATCATACTGCTTCTTCAATATAAGCTGTGCAAGAGTACACTGGCAGTCAGCACAATCGTCTTCTAGCGCTTGTCACAAGTTATTGAAACCTGCACTTTTCACTGCATAACCCTTCCTGGCCACTGCACCAGAAAATCCTGGGACTGAAGACCTAACATCTTGAAATAATTGTAACACTCCCTATGGTATCTATCTACCCTTAGCTACCACTAAGTCTAAACTGTGCTTAACTTTGTGGTGACCCACAACCCACTGGCCATTTCTCTTGACAGGATACTCTTGAATACTCTATATTATTTCTAAAGTCCCCACCTGGAAGAAAGGCATACATACAGCCTGAGTGTTGGTCTGATTGTTGAACATCCTCTAATTGAACGCAGAACAAGCAATGGAGCTTGAAGTCCGTGGTCGATGAGCAAGTTGAATTTTGCATGTTTTCAGGTGCAGTAAGAGTTTAAACGCTTAGTGTAAACTTTGCGGCACTCAACATGTAGCTCCACCTATGATTTTTGTTGTTGGATCTATCTTTCCGAATTACACCGCGCACACAAACGAAAAGAAAATTCTCGGAAAAATGCACTGCAACTACTTTTCACTACTTATCAGCGGTGGGCGGGGGTTCATCCTAGAATACTGGACCAGAAAAGATTTAACATGTTTAGAACAACAGAAAGTACCCTAAACTATCGTTTACTATTTAAAAATGATGTCCTGCCATCGTTCTAAACCCATCCTAGCGTTTTTAAGGAAAAATCCAGTTTTACCAGGTATCGGTATGCACTGGAGAGAAAATCTTGAAGACTTCGTTAGATGTCTTGTATCTAAAAAATTGCGACCGATTGAAAACAAAATATTGCCGTAGCGTTATTTATATCTACTATTAATATACTAGCTTTTGCCCGCTGCTTCGCTCGCGTGGAAATCGTTTTTATGACCTTCGTTGAGGGTGAGTGATGCGCGAGCCGCCTGCCGCTCGCGAGCGTGGAAATGAGTTACTCAGGAATTATGTCAGGATGTCTGTGCCAAAAATCACAACAATCCACTGTTCCGTTGCGATGTTAAAGAAATTAACCAAAAAAAGAGTATTTTGTCAGTTCCTTCAGGTAGTCCAATACTATGCTATTTTCATGGGATGAAAATTATAACCTTCCTCCCTACCTACATGGCAAATTACATAAAATGGCCTAGTGACGTCCCGATGCGTCTCGCGGCGCCACGCTGCGCAGCTCGAAACAACTGGCATCTTCAAGCATTGTTGCGTCGCGTCTCGTTCTGAACTAACCATAAGTTTGTATGGAAGACAATTTTTGATAGGGACTTAATTATTCAGCCTTCACAAGCCTACAAAATATTTATTTCAGCAATAAGCTATGCAGTCCTAGAGTGTTGTCTTGCCTTCATGTTTTTTGTGAAGCTTGCATTGACAAGTTGATGGTCAACGAAGCTGGAGATTCTCTGAAGTATGATTTGGCTGTAGAATGTCCTATGTGCAAGCAGGAAACTAAGGTAATTAATGTCATTATTTGTCAGTAATGCCAAAGAATTACCGAATAAATCATTATCTACTCAGGAATAATGATGAAGAATAATTATAATTTTAATTTATAAATTTTTAGATCTCTGGAGGAGGAGCAGCTTCTCTTCCTTCGGACTACTTGATTACCAATATCCTGGATGTATCTGCTATAGACCAATCTGAGTGCACATGCTGCAAAAGTAAGGAACCAGCAGTTGCTAGCTGCACTGATTGCATCCATTTCCTCTGCTCTAACTGCAATTCCGCTCATGAATTTATGAGGTGCTTTGAGAACCACCGGGTAGTTCCATTTGATGCTCTGCGATCTTCCAAGGAGAAATCTGCTGTGCATAAGCCAATCTTCTGCTCGCGTCATGTTGGCGAGAGTCTGAAGTACTATTGTTGCAAGTGTGAAGTTGGCGCTTGCACCGAGTGCCTCCCAGTAGAACACAAGGGCGGTGAACACCGCTGTGAGCGCATCGTGGATGCCGAACCAAACCTACGGACTGAGCTGCGCAACTTTATCATTGAAGCCAACGCTCGGGCACAAGCGGCTGGCAGCGCTTCCGCTAAGTTGGACGACGCGCTCGGTGATCTTCAGCGCCAGCGCGACGAGGCTGAAGCCATTATTAATGAAGCGTTCCACGCCTTCAAGGCTGCTATCGAACGACGTCGCGAAAAGGCTCTCGAGGAATTAGAACTTCTTCACAAAGAAAGAGAACTCAAAGTGATGGATTTGTTTGATCGCGTCGATAAAACTGTGCAACGCATTGATTGCGCATGCAAATTCACTGCAAGACTTCTTCGTCGCGGTGATGGCACCGAAATAGTGATGCTGAAGAAAACTGTGGCTACTCAGTTTGTTCGTTTGCTAGAAGGAGCACCAGAATTTGATGTGGATTACTCTTTGGAGTTTGTGACCAAGACCGACAATTTTGATACTGTGATTGAGGAAACCTTTGGAAAATTTCGCACTGAAGCTACCCGCGCAGAAGAGAAGAAACGCGCTAGCGAGTCATCGGCGATTGTGTCGGTGGCTTCTAATTCCCATTCCCCTGTGGTTTCTATTACCAACGCGCCTGTTTTCGATGACTATCCTTTAGGGAACGTGCGCCGTGTTACTGGAGTGTCTAGCGTAGCGAGCATGGTTGGCGTGACCGGTGTCCCTGGGGTAGGTGGCGTCCCTGCTATCGGAGTGCCCGGCGTGGGATCTGTTTCCGGAGTTGGCGCTGTCACCAACGCTGGCGTAATTTCCGGAGTCGTCAACGTCAACAACGTTCCTGGAGTTGGCGCCGTTTCAGGTGTAGGCGGGGTACCTGCTTTGCCCTCGATGGTTGAATACAACTTGCAACAGCTGGCTAGCATTGCTGAAAAAGATGTTACTCCAGCGGCTCACGCGTCACCCGCACCTTCGTTCACTCTTGCCGAACTACTTGCTGGGGATTTAAACTCACCTCAAGCTTACAACAATCTACAAGCTCTTGCGAAACTTGGACTAAATACGGGTTAGTTAAATAATTTACGTAATTTAACGCATGCACTGAAAATTATAATTGAACGTTTTGTCCAGATCATTAAAATTCATATATTTTTCCAGAAGTAAATGGATATGGCGGAGTAGGTGGTGTGGGTGGTATCAGCGGTGTGGGCCCGCGCGGCGTGTCGCCCGGCCGGCCGCTGCTGACGGCCGCTGAAGAGGCTGCGCTAGTGGCACCCCCCGCACCTCTCGTGCGCGCCACCAAAGCCACGCCCATGCACATTCGATTCAAGTTCGGCCAACTGGGCGGCGGCAAGGGACAATTCAACTCGCCGCACGGATTCTGTCTTGGAAACGATGAAGATATTATTGTAGCCGACACGAACAACCATCGCATCACGGTATAATAAACAAAACTGGCTAAGTGTAAGTTGGGCTCACGGGCTGTTTTATACCAGCACACAATATTTGTGTTGAGTATTTCAAACATTCAGTTTGGGATCTTAGAGTGAGTACAACTTACACTTGGCCGGTTTTTGTTATTTGTTGCTGTACTATAGAGCTTGTACTATAATAACACCAAGTTTGAAGCTTGTACGTTTGACTTTTTTTACAATAGTTTAAAATTTATTAATTTAATATTGTTCTTGAGGCTTTTATTCAGCAGTGGACGTCTTTCAGCTTATATGATGTTTTTTTTAAATCAATTTAAGGGAATCTGCTATAATCCGAAAATTTCAAATATCTACCTACATACCTAGTTGTAAAGATACAACCCTATACAGATCGACCGCCAGATAAATAGACGGACAGATGGTCGGTGTAGGCTCAGTAATAGTCTCGGGTGCCACCCTTTAGGTACGGGTCCCTGAAAAGGATCTAAATTAGATTATCCGCCTCCAATGAAACAATCTTTTCAGGTGTTTGACAAGTCTGGGAACCACAAATTTAACTTTGGAGTGGCTGGAAAAGAGGAGGGCCAGCTCTGGTACCCACGCAAAGTGGCTGTCGTTCGCGCCACTGGCAAGTTCGTCGTCTGCGACCGAGGCAACGAGAGATCCCGCATGCAGATATTTACCAAGAATGGACATTTCTTGAAGAAGATCGCGGTATGTACGTCATAGTTAACATAGAATAGAAATGAAATGATGGTGGGCAAAAGTGGTGTAAGAGCGGCTAGAGTTGCGTGGTATATCAAACTAAGAGCACCTCAGTGCTGCATGCAGACTGGTACTACTGGTAGTGGTCCCATCAACATGTAGCCCTGGAAACTTGAAATCTCTGCTGTCAAACCTATTAAAATGGTCAAAGTAATTCTTTATTCGCTTTCAAACAAGGTACTCAAAGTCATGTTCTATTTAACAATACAGAATCACTTGTTTAGCTATTAATATAGCATGCAAATGTTAACACAGCAATAAAAGGTAGGTACGTATTTAAATCATACAGTCATATACATGTTCATTAAAAAAAAAAAACTGCACCACCTGTGATCCAAAAACACATCAAAAGAGTAGAACATATTTTGAAGTAACCATTCGTGTAGACATTTTTGAAACTTGTTAAAAGGAAGGTCTTTGTATGATTCTGGTATTTTGTTATATATAACGTAACCCATCCAGTAACAATTCTTTTTATAACAGGTCGTTTTTGGAACGTCGCTCATAACCAGCCTATTAGGGTTTCTTTTTACTCTGGCATTTACTTGTCGCGCTTGTTGGTAAAATGATTTCTCATATCGTTTTACAAATTTAGCCACCTGAAAAACATCAACTTTTGGGTTTGGACCAGTGTAACAATTTATACTCAAACTCAAAAGGCTTTATTTGCTAGAACGCTGTAGGTACAGGATCTTGTTATTTTCTTAGTGCTAGTGTTCAACCTGCAGGCAGGTGTGCAAACATAAAGAAATTAAAAAACAGTTTAAAATAGTTAAAATTACAAAAAAATCTATCAAAAAAAAATACAATTGCGAGTATCTCATCAATTAACAATTAAAATTTCTTATTTTTTCTTATAATTAATAAAGTCATTAACAGTATAAAAACAATTTCCTAATAGCCATTTGGTCAAATCATTCTTAAAATATTTGATGTCAAGTGATTTAATTTCGTCAGGTAGGTTATTATAAATTAAAATACACATATTATAAATATTTATACGGTAAATATCTAATGAAACCAAGCTCCATCAATTACTCGAATGCACTTTTTCTGTATTTTAAAGACTCTTTCCACGTCTACAGAATTTCCCCACATGATATGTCCGTAGCTTAGCACTGAGCTTACATACCCATAGTAGGCTGTCAATGCAGCCTCAGTAGATACCGTTTGTTTTAATTTCTTCAACGCAGAAACAAACCGATCTAGTTTCTGACAAGTTATTTCTACGTGTTGTTTCCAATTCAAGTGTTTGTCAATAGTCAACCCTAAGAATTTCATGGAATCTACTTGTTCTACAGTAGTATGATTATGATGAACATGGATTGGTAATATCTTGGAATTATATGATTGAAATTGCATGATTTTAGTCTTAGTCATATTAATGCTTAAATTATTTTGTTCCATCCAGTTTATGATGTCTGCTATAGCCTGGTTTACACCAGGGCCTACCTAACCTAACCTAACATGCGTAGTGCGTGGGATTAAAGAATTAGTAATTCCTCCAGCCTGCAGCCACTTGTAGCACGATTTGTAGGTAGTAGGTAGCAGTGCGTGGGTTTAAATAGAATATGCGTGCCACAGAATTAATTTTATTAGTAAAAATAAGACCTAAAAAGAAATATACGAAAATTTGAAAACATACATTAAATTTACACTATACACAAACGAATAAAACATATAATTATATATTACCCAAAATGGGTCTTATAAAGGGAGCAGCCGGTAAATATATCTAGATATCTAGGTATTTAGGTAATTTATTTTATAATTTATTAAGTTTTGTGATTGTGTTCGGAAAGAATTTAAAATAATATTGTCAAATAGATTGACGCATGCGCCGAAAAGAAATGAATGGGATAAAAAAAGGTCGAATGAAAGGAGAATGAATAACTGCGCACCGCGCTACACACTACAATGCCCTTACTTTTAGTATACCACACATATTTAGCAGTTTTTAGATAAAGCTGCCTATTAATGTGCGCAGTATCTTACTTTTGGAGGTGTTCATCATTTGATTTATATTTTTGTTAAATTAGGTGCGCTTTATCGATATCGTCGCGGGCTTGGCGGTCACCGCCGAAGGGCTGATCGTTGCCGTAGACAGCGTCACCCCAACGGTGTTCATCCTATCCGAGGAAGGTGACCTCATGAGTTGGTTCGATTGCAGCGAGTGTATGAGGGAGCCATCGGATATCGCTATTAGTGGTAAGAGGTTTTCACATTTATTTGGATTCAGATTCAAGATATTTATTCAAAATAGGTGCAAATTACACTCTTTCTGATAGTCATAAAATAGTGATTACATAATTTCATTTGTAAAAAATCGAGAAATAATCAATCATTTCATTTCAGTTAATAACGTCAAAATCCAATATGTGATATAAAAAAAAACAAATAATGTCATTAGAACATGAAAACAATATGACACGAGAAGTTATACTTTAAAATTATTGAATGTCAGGAACGCCTTTGACAAGTGTAGGCCAGTAATATGGATAACTTACAACTGGGAACAGTTACACTACACGACTTAGCAAAAATTATAGCTACTAATTAAAAAGTTTTTACTTATAGAACGTGACTGGAGCAGATAGTAAATAGTAAAATTATAGCTACTAATATTGTTTTAACGTGAGTGGACCAGACAGTAAATAGTACGTAAGGTGGTGTAATGGTTAGTTAATTGTTAGTAAACGCCTCCGTTGCGTAATTGTTAGTCCATTTTCTTACACCAGGTGGGTTCGATTCCAAGGCTCGGCATTTTCTAAGCCCGCCTGTGAGATGATGCCAGGGCTATCAATTGTGTATAAAAATTGTAAGTGGCTTACAACTTGAGATCTCGGCAAAGTGTGTCAAGTTTTCACCTATATAACATGACTCAAACTAAGTGTGCCTTCACTAGGACAGATAGTGGTTTGGCTGGATAACCGGATATTCGGCCTTGTTATAGGCCGGATAACCGAATATTTGGCCAAAAAACCTGGCTGCCTAAAAACACTACGGGTGGCGCTTTTGATTGCTTTCGAACAACTGAGAAGTGTCGAGTTGCAGCGCGGCACCCAAGTACGCCACGTCAAGTAGCTCGGTTTACAGCGAGATTCAGAAGCCGGCTTAGTTTGAAAAGAAGCGTTAGGCTTGCAACAATAATTTTAAATTTGCATGACAACCTTCCACCCACAGTCTAAGAATCCATACAGTCGTCCAACGCCTTTAGTAATAGCGTCATCGGCGACATCACGGGTCACTGATCACAGTACCAAGGGTTGTCACAATACTTGACAATGATATGAAAGAATGCCATCACGTAGAAAAATGACTTCAATAGTGTAAAATCGATATTTGAGAGTACATTAGATCTCTGATCGATCAAGAATCCGTTGTCAGAATCAGAAAATGGCGGCCATTTTGATTTTTTACTTAATGAACCGAATGCTTCCAGAATCGATATCTGAAGCCCCCTGAAGTCACTAATCACGAATACGTTGTCAGAATTGAAAAAAAGTGGCCGCCATTTTGAACTTTTTATTTAATGGACCGATTGCTTCCAACATCGATATCTGGGAGTCCCTAAAGTCCCTAATCAAGAGTACGTTGTGAGAATAAAAAAAAGTGACCGCCATTTTGAACTTTTTAGTCACTGGGCCGATTGCTTGCAAAATCGATATCTGGGTATCCCAGAGGTCCCTTATCACGAATCCGTTGTCAGAATTGAAAAAAGGGGCCGCCATTATGAACTTTTTAGTTACTAGACCGATTGCTTTCAAAATCGATATCTGGATGTTCCTGGTGTCCTATCACGGATCCGTTGCCAGAAATTAAAAAAGTGGCCGCCATTTTGAACTTGTTAATAACTGGACTGATTGCTTCCAAAATGGATATCTGGGTGTTCCTGAGATCCCTTATCATGAATTTGTTGCCCGAATTCAAAAAAGGGGCCGCCATTTTGAACTTTTAAGTTACTGGACCGATTGCTTCCAAAATCGATATCCCTGAGGTCCCTTATAACGAATACGTTACCAGAATTAATAAAGTGGCCGCCATTTTGAACTTTTTATTTAATGGAACGATTGCTTCCAAAATCGATATCTGGGGGTCAGTTATCGATATCGATTTGGAAGAAATCGGTCCAGTAACAAAAAAGTTCCAAATGGCGGCCACTTTTTTAATCGGGCAACGAATTCGTGATAAGGGACCTCGGGGACCTTATGATATCGATTTTGGAAACAATCGGTCCAGTAACTATTCAGTTCAAAATGGCGGCTACTTTTTTGAATTCTGACAACGGATTCGTGATAAGGGACCTCAGGGACCCTCAGATATCGATTTTGGAAGAAATCGGTCCAGTAACAAAAAAGTTCAAAATGGCGGCCACTTTTTTAAATTCGGGCAACGAATTCGTGATAAGAGACCTCAGGGACGTTCAGATATCGATTTTGGAAGCGATCGGTCCAGTAACTAACAAGTTCAAAATGGCGGCAATTTCTTTCAACAACGGATTATAATATGTAAGTATGTCACATTCGTAAAAAAACCACCCCAATAATACCTATAAAATGATCCATATCAGGATCTTCAAGGCGAGAGTGACTAGGCATTATTTGAGTTTGCGTGTACCATCCTCGACTACATCGTCACTTACAATGATGAGATGTCTGACTTGCACAAATTTTTAATTTTAAAAAAGTATCGATAATCAATATATATTATATTTATATAATATATTATTTAAACTGTTGCAATTATTTTTTTAATAATTTGAAATTTATTAAAAATTAATTATAACACAATGTTTTAATATTTATTTTAATTATATTATATAATTTTTAATAACTTTCAAAAAACTTCTTATATTATATAATTTTTAATAACTTTAAAAAAATATGAACCAAAATAAATCAAAAGATAATAATTAGCCGTGCATGAATGATTGATAATAAAAATGCAACGTAACGACTCTCAATGAATGGGCCCACCGCACCATACAAACGGTGACAATGGTCTAGTGGGCCCTACCCGCTCCGCAGCCCCCGTACGATTGTGCCGTTTAAGTGAATTTGTTTTTCTCTATAACTATTTAGAGAGCGTCGATCCGTGAAGTATGGAAGTTTCTCCGGTCTGTTGGTGTCGGCAAGTCTCGCAACGGTGATAGCCTTGCCTTTGAATGCAAACTTCTCTTCTTCTTCCTCCATAGACCCCAATGTGAAAGCTGATACACTTTTCCAACTCAGCCAAAAACCAAAACCTGCTTTCCCCCCTTCTCCTTTAGTCAATTCTCTGTTAACGATGTCAAGAAAAGCATAATTTCTATCGCGTCTCATGCCATCGGAGTTGACTGTATCAGTCATCGTATGATCACGCCTCTTATTGATATTCTATCGCCTATCTTCACTGTAATATTTAATAAATCAATTTCTTCTGGAACTTTTCCTTTAATATGGAAAGAAGCTGAAATTATTCCCCTACCTAAAAACTCTAATCCTACCTTGTTCTCTGATTATCGACCTATATCTATTTTACCTCTCTTATCTAAAGCTCTTGAACGACTTGTACATTCTCAACTTTCTCAATTTCTTGTCCTAAATAACCTACTTAATCCTCTTCAGTCTGGCTTCCGTCCTGGGCACAGCACCACTACTGCCCTGATAAAAATTTCCGATGACATCAGACATGGTATGGAGCAGCAGCAGCTTACAGTTTTAACGCTGCTTGACTTCAGCAATTGACCATGACATCCTATTGGAGTTGCTGAGCTCTCTGAACGTTGCCCAGACAGCTGTTGACTGGTTTCATAGCTATCTGCATGGACGTCGACAGCGAGTTCGGGTTGACAATACCATTTCCGGATGGTGTGCTGCATCTGCTGGGGTCCCTCAGGGTGGCGTGCTTTCACCGCTTCTTTTCGCTGTATTTATAAATTCAATTTTTGTTGAACTAGAATCATCTTATCACTTGTACGCGGATGATTTGCTTTATACCCAGACAGATTCGGCAAACCTTTCAGATGCCATCTGCCGGACCAACAGAGACTTGGTTTTAATATCGGATTGGAGCAGGTCGTTTGGTCTTAGAATTAATCCGTCGAAGACTCAAACTATTGTCATAGGAAGTTCCCACTATATTTCACGGATTGATTTTGGGAGCCTCCCGGCCGTCTTTTTAATGATGTAAGAGTACCGTACAGTGACAAGGTGAGGAACCTCGGCATCTACTTTGACCGAACGCTGTCTTGGGAACCCCAGGTTGCCGAAGTCAGCCGGAAAATATTTGGTTCTGTCAGGTCCTTAAACCGTTTGCGGAACTTCCTTCCTACAGCCACAAAAATTACACTAGCACAAACCCTTCTCCTTCCGCTCCTTGATTATGCTGACGTTTGCTATCCTGATCTCACGGGAGTTCTCTATAGCAAACTTGAACGTCTCCAAAACGTTGCCATTAGGTTTATATTCGGTCTACGTAAATACGACCATGTTTCTGAATACAGAAGTAAACTTAAGTGGCTTCCCGTCCGCCGGCGTAGGGACCTACATATCCTTTCCCTTCTATATTCTATCCTGTCCAATCCTAAAACACCCTCTTACCTCAAAGAGACCTTTCAGTTTCTCTCCTCTACTCATAACCGTACTCTCCGCTCCTCTGACAATCTCTGCCTGTACATTCCTACTCACTCTACTAACTTCTTCGCTCACTCCTTCACTATACAAGCTATCTAGCTTTGCAATTCTCTTCTCGTTTCTATCCGACTATTACATATATATACTAAAGATTGTCACTATTCAGTGAAAAGAGAGATTTTTAGAGAAAGATGTTTACGTACCTGCATTACATTTGAATATTTCAATGATAAAAATGTATGGGTAGTCAGTGTTTCATGTATCGACGCTTCTAATCATCTCATATACGTCCCCACCGAGGGGCTCGAGCCTACCCTGAATCAGGGCGATTAGGCCTTAGTCGACCACGAGGGCCCAGTGCGGGTTGCTCGACTTCTCACACAACCTTCGAGTTTCTTCGCAGGCGTGTGCAGGTTTCCTCACGATGTTTTCCTTCACCTTTAAGCAATCGGTAAGTATATGTACGTAAGTTTTTGAAAAACTTATTGGTACATTGGCCGTCCAGATTTGAACCCGGTACCTCTGGTTAGATGAACCGAGTCGTTACCGGTTGAGCCACCGACGCTTTTATCAACTCATTAATTAATCATCTATATATATGTATATAAATGAACCCCTATTTTGCTGGCTATCGCATCACGCGTGAACGGCTGGACCGATTTCGCCAATTCTTTTTTGTTGAGTTCGTTATTGTCAGGAGAAGGTTCTTATGTAGGGTAGGGTAGTGAAGTGTAGGGTAGGGTAGGGTCGTTAGTACTAATATATATATTGTGGTAGGGTATAGTAGTGTAGGGTAGGGTAGGGTAGGGTAGGGTAGGGTAGGGTAGGGTAGGGTAGTGTAGGTGGTACGAAGTTCGCCGGGACAGCTAGTGTTAAATAGTAATAAAATTATGACCAATCTAAGAGTTGACGTGGAAGCGACAAGCAAGACACGTCTTAGTACTTCTTTTAATAAATATATTTATCTTAGGATTGACATGAGTGGTGCTTGCTCGCTTAAATGTTCGTGCGGATGGTGGCGCATCGGGAGCTGGGTCGTTCCTTTCCCTCTAATATAGTCGATGGTATTGTCTCTCGCGTAATACTCGTGACTGGGTGCTGTCCGTGTGAACTGGCCTATTCTTGTCTAGTATAACTTCTCGTGTCATATTGTTTTCATGTTCTAATGACATAATTTGTTTTATATCAAGTATTAGATTTTGACGTTATTAACTAATGATTGTGTATTTCTTGATTTTTCACAAATTAAATTATGTAATTACTATTTATGACTATCATAAAGGGTGTAATTTGCACCTATTTTGAATAAATATCTGTAATCTTGGGAAGAGACCCATGCAGTGCAGCCCGTGTCCCAGCAAAGCGGACGTTATGAGTTGTTTAGAACGAGCTGGAGGTTACTGAGTACCGAGCTTACGAGGTGCGGTCCAAAAGTGTCCGGCCTAACAAAGAAAACAAGTAGATATATTTACAATTTTATTTTTATTTTTCGATATAGTCCCCCTCTATTTCAACGCACTTTGCAGATCTCGTGATAAGCATTTCTATCCCCTTATAAAAATATTCTGGAGTTTTGTCCTCGAAATGGGTAAAAACTGCTTGGGCCACTTCATCATCCGAAGAAAATCGTCTTCCCCTTAAGTCTGCCTTAAGTCTCGAGAACAAGTAGTAGTCGCTTGGGGCCAGGTCTGGGCTGTAAGGGGGGTGGCGAATTTCCTCGAAGCCACATTTAGCTACAGCAGCTTTGGCAATTGCAGCAGTGTGAACGGGAGCATTATCGTGGAGAAGCCGAACACCTCTACTAAGTTTTCCACGTCGTTTCTGCTTGATCGCCTCTCGCAACTGCTCAATAAGGGTGGCGTAGTAGCTGCCATTTACCGTGGTATTCCTTTCTTTTATGTCAATCATTAGTATTCCGTGACAATCCCAGAATACCGTTGCCATAATCTTTTTGGTGGATTGCGTTACCTTGGCCTTTCTAGGTGGCTTTTCACCAAGACGACGCCACTCCATCGATTCCCTTTTAGACAGGGGATCATAGTACAAAACCATGGTTTCGTCTCCCGTAACAATCGACTCCAAATAACTTTTTCCGTAACGCCTATACGCGTCTAAAACTTCTTGAGAACACGCTTTTCTCTCAGTACGCTGCAAGCTCGAAAGAAGTTTGGGTACCCACCTAGCACTAACTTTATTCATGTGAAGATGATCATGTAGTATCCTAAGTACTGAAGTTTTGGAAAGTCCGGTTCTTGCCGCTATTTCTTTAGTCTTTAGTCTTCGATCACTCAGAACTTCCTCTTCCACTAATTTAATACATTGCTCGGTGAGTACTTCTATAGGCCGGCCGGAGCGAGGTTCGTCGTCAATGGATTCCCGCCCCAATCGAAACTGTTTACTCCATTCTTTTACCGTGGAAAATGATGGAGAAGAATCCCCGTACACGGCATCCAACCTTTTTTTATATCGGTCGGGCTGACCCCTTCTTTAGTCAGGAATTTGATCACGGAACGATATTCCAATTTGATCATTTCGAAAGTTTTCCGGATTCGTATCGTTAAAACGCCGTAAAATCAAAACTACAACCAACAGAAACGCCAAAACCAGACTCGAAAAAGCAGACTAAATGACAATCGCGATGACATCTTTTTTATTTTTTTTTAAGCCGCCAAATTTTTACAGCCAGAAAGTTTTGGACCGAACAGGTATCATCATTTGAGATGAAGTTCATTAAGTTCAACCAATGAAACTAGTTTCTCTTCATAGTTATGTTTAATCCGTGTATGTTGTTACTAAAGTATGAGGGCTGTTTGATAAGTCCTTTTAAAAAGTAAAAAAATAAATAAAAAAAACTATTTACATTTATTTTTCAACATAGTCTCCTTTAAGGGCTAAACACTTATTCCAGCGAGTTTAAGCCATCCTTTCAAATTTGGCTAAATAGGTAGTAATCACACAGAGCTAGGTCCGGTAAATACGGAGCATGCGGAACCAGCTCGAAGCCCAACTCGTGTATTTTAGCCATTGCCATGGTTGACGTGTGCACTGGGGCATTGTCTTGATGAAAGAAGATTTTCTTAGGGGACAATTTTGGTAGTTTTTCCAACAATTCGGCATTAAAACGGCACAATAACTCTGCGTAATAACGGCCAGTAATAGTCTTCCCCTTTTCCAAGTAGTCAATCATGATGATTCCTTCGCCATCCCAGAAAAACTGTCGCCATCACTTTCCCAGCCGATAAAACAGCCTTAGCCTTCTTTGGAGCACGTTCACCATCCATCATCCATTGTTTGCATTGCTGTTTTGAAGGATGTTTCGTCCACAGTGACAAAACGACTCAAAAAATTCCGAGGATTACTCTTCATCATATCCAAACACAGCTTTGAAATTCGCTTTTGTTCGATCGTCAACAAACTTGGCACCCATCGTGCAGACAGCTTTGTCATAGCCAAATCTTCGTGAAGTATTTTATGTACTCGCTCAGTGGAGATGCCTACGATCTCAGCTATTTCACGCATCTTCACTCGGCGGTCGTCAGTCGTCGAGTAAATATTATGGACTTCAACAACATCCTCAGTAGTGACTTCTATTGGGCGACCAGAGCGCGGAGCATCAGATGTGCTTTACCGACCACGTTTAAAATCATATAACCAGTTATAAACAGTCTGCAACGTTGGTGCTTAAGTGCCATGAGCAGAATCAAGTTCAGTTTTCATTGTAGCAGCACTGCAAACTGTAACGAAAATAAATGATAATAGGTTATGAATACCCTCAAGGAATTATTCACATTATACGTAGAATTTACACGGCCTAGCGGAGGAAAATAACGAAATAAAAATATTTTTGGGGTAAATCAGAATACCTTTAATATTAAAACAACTTAAAGTAAAAATAAGGGGAAAACATACTAAAAAGACGACGAGATGACGATGTAGGCACGTTTTAACATAAATTAGGTCAATGCATCGGTAAAACCTAAATTTAAAAAGTTTACTTGAATTAAAAAAATAATAAATAGATAAATTTTAATAGTAGGCCGGTTAGACAACGATCGTCGCCCTTCCCTAGGTATTCAAACGAAAAAAACCAAATAGTGAAATATAAAACTTGGGGTCAAAATTACCCCAAGGTTGTAAGTATCACCAGTAGGGAACACATTCTTAATTAATTTAAAATTTACAGTCCGCTAAAATAGAAAGAGGTGAAGGAATTTGAAGGCTGGAAGTAGCGCTTGATGTAGACAAACAGAATCCCGCAGGGCAGAACTATATTTGGCATAGCACGGCCTCGAAGGCAGCTCACGGTTACAAATAATGAGAAAAGAAATCACTTCCCTTGGAGCAAGAAGTCGGACGTGCCACGCAGCAATAAAAGGTGGCTGGCAGAACGCACAGCTCCGTCCTGGGATCCAACTACTTTTCGGGCAAGCTCTGCAACGTGCGGTGCAGCAAAAAGGGGCGGCTGGCAAAACGTATAGCTCCGTATCAGGCTCTTATTCAGAGGCGGAATAGCCTCGGGAGTCCAAATATGCAGCCGGAGTGAAAGGCCCTACGGACATAAGAACTTGTTCGTAGCAACACCAAAAAAATTTACAAAGCGAAATCCTTACAACAATCACTTACCTCGGACAAACATGAAGGGCCTCAAAATATAACCATGAGATAACTAACAATTTAAATATTTATCACCAAAATAAACACAAATCATTACACCGTCATCGATTTTTTCCTCATCTTGTCAATCTGTCACCGTTAAATAAAAATCAATACTTAGACCAAGACGGAACCCAAAAAGATTTTAATATGAAACAGAAAGAAAGGAGAACGACTTTGAAGCCATACTTTACGCTCCAAAATACCCACAAACTCACAAAAAAAAATTAGGCGAGAAGTCCGTTTTTTTTTTGTTTTGTTTGGACAACCCTAAAGTCGTTAGACAGCCCTGAAGAAGAAATTAAAAATAGGCAACTCTAAGTAACTAGTTAACCACTAACGTTTACTTGAAGTTGGTAGAAATTGACATTTATATACGAAGCTACACATACAAACAAAAAAAGCGTCGGTGGCTCAACCGGTAACGACTCGGTCCATCTAACCAGAGGTACCGGGTTCAAATCTGGGCGGCCAATGTACCAATGAGTTTTTCAAAAACTTACGTACATACTTACCGATTGATTTAACGGTGAAGGAAAACATCGTGAGGAAACCTGCACACGCCTGCGGAAAAACTCGAAGGTTGTGTGTGAAGTCGACCAACCCGCACTGGGCCCGCGTGTTTGACTAAGGCCTAGTCGCCCTGATTCAGGGTAGGCTTGAGCCCCTCGGTGGGGACGTATATGAGCTGTAATGATGACACATACAAACGACAAAAAAATAAGTTTTAAAAAACTGAAAACCGACTTCAAAATAAAATTTACTCAAAAGTATGAAATAATATTATTATACTTGAATACACGACATTAACCAACAATAACGAAATCAAAGGTGGGTACGAATTAAATTAGGGTCTTAAATTTTTTTTGAGGTCGGTGTCGGCACACAACTACTTATATCAAATGTTTTAGATTCAATGATTTGCTGACACCGACCTCAAAAAAAATTTAAGACCCTAATTTAATTTGTACCCACCTTTGATTTCGTTATTGTTGGTTAATGTCGTGTATTCAAGTATATTAATATTATTTCATACTTTTGAGTAAATTTTATTTTGAAGTCGGTTTTTAAGTTTTTTAAAACTTATTTTAATTTGCTATATTTTTAGTGATAATGCTGTCTATCTAACAACGTAAAACCCAATCACTTACTCGCTAATAGGACTCATCAAATCTTAATGCATGTGTTTCATTAAAAGGTACAGAGTCCTGTGGCTTCCATCATCATCTTGGCAGCATGAAAGTTAAGGAGTTAAATCGTCCATCATCAGCTCATCTAAATAACCTGAAAGAATACAACTATCGGTCTATGCGTACCTACGTATCTATCTATATTTAAAGAATTATCCTCTAACTCCTAACCGTTAATGAGTTGCATCTTTCTTCATCAGCTCATCATCATGAGATGATGACTGCCAGACGCAAATACTTTAATAGTTTTAGAAAACATATGAAACACGTAATACGTGCCTATAAAATTTGAGGGTTGCCCTCGATTACCCTGGGATCCCATCATCAGATCCTGGTTTTCTTATCATGGTACCACTCTTGGGATATCTTCTTTCCAACAAAAAAAGAATCATCAAAATCGGTTCCTAAACGACGAAGTTATCCGCGAACAAAAAATAAAAAATATATACGGTCGAATTGAGAAACCTTCTCCTTTTTAGAAGTCGTTTAAAAACTCCATCTAAAAGTGAACAAACTTAATAACCCCAACAAAACACAATAAATGTTAAGGGATCGCTGTGCACAGCCTAAAATAGTCAACTAATGTCAAAAGAGCACAACTAAACAACTAACTAAAACTAAATAATATAAAGAAGAGTGAAAGAAGAAGGAAAAAACGGAGCACACCGCACAATAGGCAAGTAGGGCTGTCAAGCTTAACACTTCTCGAGGGAAAAACCAAGAGAAACGAGAAAAAATCAGGGACTACCCGCGAAAAATTTTTGGAGACCCTCCCTCAACGAAAGAAAAAAAAAGGCTTCCTATTTTAAAATATC
Organism: Coleophora flavipennella; assembly: GCA_947284805.1. Taxonomy (NCBI): domain Eukaryota; kingdom Metazoa; phylum Arthropoda; class Insecta; order Lepidoptera; family Coleophoridae; genus Coleophora; species Coleophora flavipennella. The sequence continues at coordinate 18,387,148 of OX369264.1, read as the reverse complement.
CTTTATGTGGTAATTACCAACATAAGGAGAATCCAAGTCCTGTAATTCGTACGTCTGAGAAGAAACGGCACGTAAAACTCGACACCGAACAAAAAGTAGTGCAAATTTGCCCATAAAATAATCAACTCCAGACGAACGTGCGAAGTTCCTACGCCAAACAATATCAGAACAGAGAGGACTACAGACTCCCTCTTCTCGTTAAACGTTTTTGAATTTCTTAGAAAAGCCTGTGAAAGATTGTCCGCAAATCTAGCATAAATTTGATCTAAAGATGCCAGAGCAGAAGCGCGACGATGCCGACTCTCGGATAAATTAGCACCGGGAGTCTGCGGACCTAAATTTAATTCAAGTAAACTTTTTAACGTGTGGTCTTGTACAATTGTCCATAGAACTTCTCAACTTCTTCCAGCCACTCAGTCTTAGACGATATGGTCCTGCCATCCTCAGTCTTCAGCTTGGACAGACAAACCTCTCGCGAACACTTGTACAAGACCACACGTTTGCCTGTCAGCGATCTGGCTGAAGACCCAAGAGCCAGACTAACCCGACACTATACCGAAGATATCCCGGACGTCAGCCTGTACAAGATTAGAATGGCTCTCAAACAGCTCAAGAACAACAAGGCACCGGAAGATGATGGAATTACGGCTGAAGTTCTGAAGCAGGTGGATCACCGGTACTAAAAGCTCTTCAGAAGTTATTTAATTCCGTTATACTCGAGGGACAAACGCCTAAGGCATGGCACAGAAGTGTGGTCGTGCTTTTCTTCAAAAAGGGTGACAACACCCTGCTGAAGAACTACAGACCCATCTCACTTCTAAGCCATGTCTACAAGCTGTTTTCGAGAGTCATTACGAATCGTCTCGCACGCAGGTTTGACGACTTCCAGCCTCCCGAACAAGCCAGTTTCCGAAGGCTTTAGTACCATAGACCACATACATACGCTGCGGCAGATTATACAGAAGACCGAAGAGTACAATCAGCCACTATGCTTGGCGTTTGTGGACTATGAGAAGGCCTTTGATTCAGTCGAATCCTGGGCTGTGCTACAGTCTCTCCAGCGGTGCCAAATTGACCATCGATACATCGAGGTGTTGAAGTGTCTGTATGAAAACGCCACCATGTCGGTTCGCCTCCAGGATCAGAACTCGAAACCTATCCAATTGCAGCGAGGGGTGAGACAGGGAGACGTTATATCTCCGAAACTGTTCACCGCCGCCCTGGAAGATGTTTTTAGCTTCTGGACTGGGGTGGATTCGGCATCAATATCAACGGCGAGTACATATCCCACCTTCGACTCGCTGACGATATCGTGGTCATGGCTGAGACTATAGAAGACCTAAGCACAATGCTCGATGGCCTCAGTAAAGTCTCTCAACAAGTGGGCCTTAAAATGAACATGGACAAGACGAAAGTAATGTTAAATGTCCGTGTCGCACCCATCCCTCTAAAGGTTGGAGACTCTACACTGGAAGTTGTTGACGAATATGTATACCTGGGACAAACAGTCCAGCTAGGCAGGTCCAACTTCAAGAAAGAGATCAATCGACGAATCTAACTCGGTTGGGCAGCGTTCGGGTAGCTTCGCAATATCTTCACGTCCCGAATACCGCAGTGTCTCAAGACTAAGGTCTTTGACCAGTGTGTGTTGCCAGTGATGACTTACGGAACTCATAAGAAGGCTCAAGGTCACCCAAAGGGCAATGGAGCGTGCTATGCTCGGAGTTTCTCTGCGTGATCGAATCAGAAACGAGGAGAACTAAAGTAACCGACATAGCTTACAGAATCGCTAAACTGAAGTGGCAGTGGGCAGGGCACATAGCTCGTAGAACAGATGGCCTATGGGGCAGTACAGTTCTCGAGTGACGACCGCGCACCGGAAAACGTAGCGTAGGCAGGCCTCCCACGCGGTGGACCGACGACCTGGTGAAGATCGCTGGAAGCCGATGGATGCGGGCAGCGCAGGACCGGTCGTCGTGGAAATCCTTGGGGGAAGCCTTTGTCCAGCAGTGGACGATTTTTGGCTGATATGGTGATGATGATGAAACTTTTTAAATTTAGGTCTTACCGATGCATTGACCTAATTTATGTTAAAACGTGCCTACATCGTCATCTCGTGCCTACATCGTTTTTAGTATATTTTCCCCTTATTTTTACTTTAATTTAAATTGGTTTAATATTAAAGGTATTCTGATTTACCCCAAAAATATTTTTCTTTCGCTATTTCCTCCGCTAGGCCGTGCAAATTCTACGTATAATGTGACGAATTCCTTGAGGATATTTCGTTACAAAACCGCCATAAAAAAATGTTTTACAACCCACGAAATTTCGATTTTTCCATAGATGGAAAATTTAGAAGTGATCACATTCGAGCAATGGTTAAAGTGTTAATTTCTTGTTTTTTTTTACTAAATTTTTGAAATTCTTCATTTGAAAGATTGTTCCTGCCAGTGTTAATGCCATTTACCAAAAAAAGGTTTTACAAATAGTTTTTAAAAGGACTTATCAAACAGCCCTCGTAACTCTCCAGTTGTATTACGTTAAGTACACAAACTATCTACCCTATACTGGATATAAGGATTGAGCAGGTTGCGGTGGGATATCGTAGGTTTATGTGAAGTCCGAAGAGGGAGAGGACACCATGATCCTTAAATCCGGAAACCTGCTCTATTTCCGGGAGGGCGACCAACTGTCCCAGGGTGGTGTCGGATTTCTTGTCCATAAGTGCCTCATAACAATCTGGTCCACATCGTGTGTCGACAAGGGTAGCATACCTTATACTCAGAATCACCAAAAGTTATTCGATTAAGGTCATACAGGTATGCGCGCCGACCACGGAACACTCCGGTGACAAGGTAGAGACTGTATGACGCAGCGATCACCCAATGGTAAGAGGCACATTGAATCTAAAGACCAAGCTAGACAGATGTCGACCATCCTGCTCCAAAACCTTGAGCTCGAGTTGCAAAATCGCTTCGAATGCCTAGGAGAGTGCGAGAATGTGGACGATTATAATGACAGATTTGTGGAAATTGTCCAAACGGTCGGGTCTAAGATTTTTGAAATTCGCCCTTCAAACAGAACCAAAAATCTCGGACTAAACCAGTAATCATGGAAGAAAGACGCAAATTGGTTTTGTAGTCCTCTGATGACGCTACTCAGTATCGGCAGATCTCAACGTCCCTGACACGCGATTTGCGCCAGAAAGATATAAATTGTATTAAAGAGGCGATTGAGCACAACAAAGGCTCAAAAGTGTTCGCGAGAAATTTCTGTTTGACCAAGTGCAAGCTGAAGACTGAGGATAACAGAATCATATCGTCTAAGACTTGAGTTGCTGGAAGAAGTTGAGAAGTTCTGCGGGCAATTGTACAAGACCACACGTCTACTTGTCAGCGATCTGGCTAAAGACCCAAGAGCCAGACTAACCCAGCACTATACCGAAGATATTCCGGACGTCAGCCTGTAGGAACTTAGAATGGCTCTCAAACAGCTCAAGAACAATACGGCACCGGGGGATGATGGAATTACGGCTGAACGTCTGAAAGCAGGTGGATCACTGGTACTTAAAGTTTTTCAGAAGTTATTTAATTCCGTTATACTCGAGGGACAAACGCCTAAGGCATGACACTGAAGTGTGGTCGTGCTATTCTTCAAAAATGGTGAAGAACTACAGACCCAACTAATTCTCATTTCTGAGCCAAGCTGTTTTCGAGAGTAATTACGAATCGTCTGGCACGCAGGTTTGACGACTTCCAGCTTCCGAACAAGCCGGTTTACATACATACGCTGCGGCAGATTATACAGAAGACTGAAGAGTACAATCAGCCAGTATGATTGGCGTTTGTGGACTCTGAGAAAGCATTTGATTTCGTCTAAACTTGGGCTGTGTTACAGTCTCTCCAGAGGTGCCAAATTGACTATCGATACATCGAAGTGCTGAAGTGTTTGTATGAAAACGCCACCATGTCGATTCGCCTCCAGGATCAAAACTCGGAACCTATCCAGCTGCAGCGAGGAGTGAGACAGGGAGACGTTATATCTCCGAAACTGTTCACCGCCGCCCTGGAAGATGTTTTTAAGCTTTTGGACTGGAGTGGACTTGGCATCAATATCAACGGCGAGTACATTCACACCTTCGATTCGCTGACGATATCGTGGTCATGGCTGAGACTATGGACGACTTGGCACAATGCTCGATGGCCTCAGTAAAGTCTCTCAACAAGTGGGTCTTAAAATGAACATGGACAAGACGAAAATAATGTTAAACCACCCCTCTAAATTTCATGTATACGCATATGTATACCTGGGACACACAGTCCAGCTAGGTAGTTCCAACTTTAAGAAAGAGATCAAGCGACGAATCCAACTCAGCTGGGCAGGTTCGGGAAGGTTCGCAATATCTTCACGTCCCAAATACCACAGTGTCTCAAGACTAAGTTCTTTGACCAGTGTGTGTAGCCAGTGATGACATACGGAACTGAGACATGGTCGCTTTCTTTCGCGTCTTTAAAAGGCTCAAGGTCACCCAAAGGGCAATGGAGCGAGCTATGCTCGGAATTTCCCTACGCGATCGAATCAGAAGTTAGGATATCCGCAGAAGAACCAAAGTAACCGACATAACTTAACAGAATCGCTAAACTTAAGTTGCAGTGGGCAGGGCACATAGCTCGTATACCAGATGGCCATCGGGGTAGTAAAGAGTGGCGGCCGCGCACCGGAAAACGTAGCGTAAGCAGGCCTCCCACGCAGTAGACCGACGACCTGGTGAAGATCGTGGGAAGTTTCTGGATGCGGGCATCGCAGGATCGGGCGTCGTGGAAATCCTTGGGGAGGCCTTTGTCCAGCAGTGAACGTTTTTCGGTTGATATGATGATAATACGTAAATCCAGGTCCTAATCAGCTGTCCACGTACCAAATTTCATACAAATCCGTCCAGCCCTTTAGGCATAAAGAGGTAACAAACACACACTTTTTAATTATTAGGACTAGAAATAAACATACCTTATGTTACACTAGACCTTCGCTGAATGGATGTGAGGAGACATGGACTTATAAAACCGACTAGACATCGGAGAATTAGACGTTTACGGCGAATCATATACAATCTGAAAGTATTTCTCTTTTTGCTAATAACTATTAAATATTCTAAAGATACTTATACACTTAACATCACTTCTGCAGGCAAGGAGTTTTACGTGTGCGATTTCAAGGGGCACTGCGTGGTCGTGTTCGATGATGAGGGCCGCTTCCTACGCCGCATTGGATGCGAGAACGTGACTAACTTCCCCAACGGCATCGACGTGTCGGACGCGGGCGACGTGCTCATCGGCGACTCGCACGGCAACAAGTTCCATGTTGCCGTGTTCTCGCGTGACGGCGTGCTCGTCACGGAGTTCGAGTGCCCCTATGTGAAGGTGGGTATTCTTGAGCGACCAGATAGAACTATCTATTTATCGGATGTAGGTTACGTGTCTGACAACGCACACTGTCCCAGTATGTATGGTATTAGCGGCCAATCATCATATCAGCCGAAGGAAGTCACTGCTGGACATAGGCCTCCCCCAAGGATCTCCACGACGACCGGTTCTGCGCTGCCCGCATCCAGCGGCTTCCCGCAACCTTCACCAGGTCATCGGTCCACCGAGTGGGAGGCCTGCCTACACTACGCTTTCCGGTGCGTGGTCGCCACTCGAGAACTTTACTGCCCCAACGGCCATCTGTTCTACGAGCAATGTGCCCCGCCCACTGCCACTTAAGTTTAGCAATTCTGAGAGCTATGTCGGTTACTTTGGTTCTCTTACGGATCTCCTCGTTTCTGATTCGATCACGCAGAGAAACTCCGAGCATAGCACGCTCCATTGCCCTTTGAGTGACCTTGAGCCTTATGAGGCCCATAGTAAGCGACCATATCTCAGTTCCGTACGTCATCACTGGCAACACACATTGGTCGAAGACCTTGGTCTTAAGACACTGCGGTATCTGGGACGTAAAGATATTGCGAAGCTTCCCGAACGCTGCCCAGCCGAGTTGGATTCGACGATTAATCTCTTTCTCGAAGTTGGACCTACCTAACTGGACTGTTGGACCAGCACTATGGACGATCCGACAGGCTTACCAGGAGTCAGACCATTCAATTGACGACAGGGGAGATTGGAGTTGAAATGTCCGGCGAGACTACTGAACGAGACCAGTCTCCGCCGTCGACATTAAAATCTGTAAAATCCGCACGCTCACAGTGTAGCATGACCTCAAGCACAAGACAACAGCTCGTAGAATTAAAATGAAAGCCGCCAGAAAGGCTGCGGAGGTCGAGAATAAGCTGATCTATGAGCAAACACGAAAGGCTGCAGAGGTCGAAAAAAACCGGATGTATGAGCAAATGCGAATTCAGGCTGAAGCACTCAGTGAGAAAGGCGACGACATCTCAGAGCGCAGTTTCCAGAGAGGAACAGTGCAGCCGACAGCTGTTGACGCTACTGTCTCTTAGGCAGTACCCCCTTTAACTAAGGCAGAGATCTACACGTCTAATTTCGACCGAGATGAACACGCGCGCATTCCTGAGGGTGAGATCAATAAATTCCTGGCACGCCAGACTTCGATAAAAGAACTACCAACCTTTTCAGGAGAACCTGAAGACTGGCCGTTATTTTACAGCCAACTTAAGACCACCACACGTCTATGTCGATACAGCGACGATGAAAATATTGCTCGTCTAGCCAAATGTCTGCGGGACAAAGCGCGAGACTCTATATTCGCATTGCTGGTAAGCGCCATCAATGTACCCAAAATTATTGACACACCTCGACTACGTTTCGGCCGCCCGGAATAAATAATCGAAATTATGCCCCTGTAGCCACGTAGTCCGACTGCTTTGTCCGACTAGTCGGACGACGTGGATTTATTTTTCCTGTTGGTTCGTCTATCGGACTATAAGGAATCGCAATTCCACTCCGCCCGACTAGTCGGACGACGTGGATTTATTTTTCCCGTTGGTTCGTCTATCGGGCTATAAGGAATCCTAATTCCACTTCGCCCGAGTAATCGGTCTACTTGATCTTTTTAATTCCACTTTGATCGACTAATCGACCTGCAAGGATTCGCATTCCGCTTAGTTCGAGTGATCGGTCTACCTGGCCTCTTTTTTCCCTGTTAGATCGATCAATCGGACTAGAAACTCTCACCATATAGTCAAAATAATAAAACCAATTAAGTACGTGTTTTTTTATTATTATTATATACCTAAATTAACATTATAAAAACAACTTTTCTCTTTTAAAATTAAACTTTCCTTAACCGCACTTAAATGAATACTATTAAGATTTATCCTATGGTAACACAGTTTGCAGGATCATATTTACCATTCAAATTCTATGCTCACAGATTTTGATATGGATGTAGGTTATAAGTCTATAAGTCTTAAAACTAAAACGCACCGCACTATTAACATTTAAAGAGCGAGCCTTTCCACGCCAATCGCTCTAAAAAAATTATAAAAATATAAAAAGTAAATCAAAATAAATCTGTGAGCATAGAATTTGAATGGTAAATGTGATCCTGCAAACTGTGTTACCATAGCATAAATTTAATAGTATTCATTTAAGTGCGGTTAAGGAAAGTTTAATTCTAAAAGAGAATTTTTTTTATAATGTTAATTTAGGTATATAATAATAATAAAAAAACGTACTGAATTGGTTTTATTATTTTGACTATATGGTGAGAGTTTCTAGTCCGATTGATCGATCTAACAGGGAAAAAAGAGGCCAGGTAGACCGATCACTCGAACTAAGCGGAATGCGAATCCATGCAGGTCGATTAGTCGATCTAAGTGGAATTAAAAAGATCAAGTAGACCGATTACTCGGGCGAAGTGGAATTAGGATTCCTTATAGCCCGATAGACGAACCAACGGGAAAAATAAATCCACGTCGTCCGACTAGTCGGGCGGAGTGGAATTGCGATTCCTTATAGTCCGATAGACGAACCAACAGGAAAAATAAATCCACGTCGTCCGACTAGTCGGACAAAGCAGTAGGACTACGTGGCTACAGGGGAATACGCAACAGCTACAGCTGTTCAAAACGTTGTGGCCACGATGACAGGTACCGACGAGTCCGGCCAGATGACTAACACGTCACTCTTTCGCGAGATCATAAGCAAACTGCCGTCTCTTTTAAAATATCAATGGAGTTTTTACTTAAGCGAGAGAGAGTTTAATCACGCTACTCTAATTGAATTATCTGAATGACTTATGAAGATAGCGACGGCAGTCACTAGTATTGCACCCATGCCGAAGACAACTGAACGCGCAACACCGACTACGTCGAGACCTACACCTACGCATGTAAATCAGAGACATACTGTGTATGCAACAAGCAGCCAGACCTGTACTATGTGCTAGAAAGAGCACTGTAGAATCGTGCCCTGTTTTTACACGCATGACAGTCGATGAACGTTGGAAGTTTGTTACGGAAAGTAAGCTGTGCTTTTCATGTTTAGCAGCGACGCATCAGAAGAACTGCCGACGTAAAAAAAAGTGCCAGTCATGCGAACGTGTGCACCATCCAAAGCTACATGCAGAACCCTTGAACAACGCTGCCGCGCCCGCTGTGGTGAACCACGTGTCTGAGAACGGCGGCACCATACTCCTGAAAGTTGCGCCCATCGTCATTAAGGGACCTGAAGGTGAACTGGAAACACTGGCACTACTAGACGAAGGGTCGTCCATTACCCTGATAGACGAAGATCTCGCAAAGCGAATTGGTGTGTCGGGACCCGAGAAGAAACTGCATATCCAGGGTGCCTCCGGCATGATGACGACGGTGGACTCCTACAGTGTTTCCTTTGATGTGCGCGGTGTAAATAGTGCTGAATTTTTTAAGTTATCTAAATTCCGTAAAAAGTTTATCCCTACCTATGTACAAATGTAACTACAAAAAACTTGCACATAACTGGGACATTTTGACCGACTATATTGTAAATATTGACGCGAGTAAATGTGCCCGACCTATGCTACTAATAGGACACGACAACATCGACCTCATTGTGACGCGCCAGGTAATTCAGGGACCGAAGAACGCACCGATCGTCTCCCTCACCAAGCTTGGCTATATTATTCACGGTACCTTGCCCGGCGCAACACCTGACAGCGCCGCCGTGATGCACGTCTGCGAATGTAACGAGCTGAACGAAGCCTTCAGACGCACGTTTTTCACCGAAGGTTTTGGTACCAAACCGAATTTTGACACTCCGCGCTCCAGGGAGGATACGAGGGCGCTCGACATCATGCAGAAGACGGCTAAACTGGTAGGTGATCGCTGGGAAATCGGGCTTCTTTGGCGTGCTGACAATCCTGTGATGCCTAATAGCTACCCAGTCGCTCGCAAACGCCTGGACGGCCAGCGTCTACTTTGGGACGGCGGTGAATATGTAATGAACGTTATGACTTTCGGTGCGGTATGCTCTCCATCTGCTTCGCAATATATCAAGAATCAAAATGCACAAAGGTTTGAGTCAACCCACCCATCATTACGTTGATGATTTCATCATGTCTATCTGTAGACAGCGAGAATGACGCGGAACGGGTGACGACGTGGTTCGAATCCACTCTAGGGGGCTTCAACATGAGAAATTTTATGTCGAACTCCAAACAACTTCTGAGACACCTACACCAAGATAAGCTAGCGCCCAGTGGGTTGAATATTGGCCGCTCATTCCATACAATATACAGTGTGCGACGTGCTCTTCGGCGACGCACGGCAACAAGTTCCATGTTGCCGTGTTCTCGTGTCACAGAGTTCGAGTGCCCCTTGTAGGCCGGATGGTAGGTTACCTGTCGGACGCAGGCGACGACGTGCTCATCGGCGACTCGCATGACAAGTTTCACGCGACGGCTTGCTCGTCCAGATTACGTTGACAACCGAACACAGGTTACGTGTCACGCGAGCAACGTGCTCGTCGGCGAATCACACAGCAACAAATGTCATGTCGCCGTATTCTGCCGCTATGGCGTGCTTGGCAAAGTGGAATGTGTGAAGGGACTATTGTTTTATTTTCTTGTGCTCATCGGTACCAAATAACTTAAGTTTCATATGGGCGTACTGTAAGTTCCATCTAGAATAAAAAAATATTCTGGCGCAGTAGCCAGTTTTAACTATTTACAAACAAGAGATCGATGGGTTCGAATTTTTTTGAGTCCAATAGGATCGAAGCCAGTGTAGCTAACTACCATGGTATTGACACTTTCATACAATTTTTAACTTATGATTTCAAATATTTTAACATAAATTGATTCCACGCAACTGGACTTGCCCGCGCAATATGATTGGTAATTGCGAATTAAATGTTATGGGCTTGTTAGCCTAATGGTTAGGTTAGCTGTTCAATCGTCAGAGCGTGCGGTTTCAAATCCAGTAAAATTTTTAAATTAACTTTTACGTTATCTCTATAGTCGGTACTTTATGCTTACTACTATCGCCACTCCAACATTGCGTTGGCGAATTTTGGTATGCCCACTTACATGTTACATCTTTGGCATCATTGTCTATCACCAACAAGTGTGATTATACCAAAGCCTTACCAATCTAGTATTTTCCACTTTGATAAATCAGGTGATATTTTATATCTCAAAAACAATATTTAGTTCAGAAATTGTTTGCTTTACACAGATATGTCGTCATATATGGGTAACTTTTTGGATGTTAAAATTTTGTGATTTTAATCTTGAAATTAAAATGTCAAAACAAGTAAGGTTTTCAATTATTCTAGGAGAAATGCTATTTATAATTCATTTTTATAGTGTACTGGAATGATTGTGGATATTAAAACACCATCTCATCAAGTTTAGCCTTCGATTAACAAAGTTAACAGCATTGATGTTTTCTTGTATTGGAGAAAGCTTCATCTTTATATTGAAAGCCGAAGCCCGTCAAAAGTCAAAGCATTTATTTGCCAGAAGTTGAATACAGTTGATCTTAAATTTAAGGTATCATATGTCCCATCATCAATGGCATGCAAATATACATATTCTAATAGTACCTAGGTTTTCAGTGTAATATTCAACGATGTCTATGTGATCAAATCAGACAAAACAGGAAGCTATTACCGGATGGTAAGAGGCACATTGAATTTAAAAACCAAGCTAGAAAGATGTCGACTGATGAAGTCTACGAGTACGCTACGACCAGCGCCCATCCAGCCCCAAAACCCTGAGAGCCTTCAGCTCGAGTTGCACAATCGCTTCGAATGCCTAGAATTTAGACGATTATAATGACAGATTGGTGGATATTGTCCAAACGGTCGGGCCTAAGATTTTTAAAACTCGTCGTTCAAACAGAACCAAAAAAACTCTGACTTCACCAGCAACCTCATGGAAGAAAGACACAGATTGGTTTTGCAGTCCTCTGAAGACTATACCCATCATCGGCAACTAAACAGACAGATCTCTAACTCGCGACGTCCTGACTCGCGATTTGCGCCAGTATAATACAAATTGTATCAAAGAGGCGATTGAGCACAACAAAGGCTCAAAAGTGTTCGCGAGAGATCCGTCTGTTGGACAATGCCAACTGACCAAGCTGAAGACTGAGGATGGCAGGATTATATCGTCTAAGACTGAGTTCCTGGAAGAAGTTTAGAAGTTCTACGGACAATTGTACAACACCACACGTTTGCCTGTCAGCGATCTAGCTAAAGACCCAAGAGCCAGGATAACCCGACACTCTACCGAAGATATCCCGGTCGTCAGCCTGTACGATATCAGAATGGCTCTCAAACAGCTCAAGAACAACAAGGCACCGGGTGATGATGGAATTACGGCTGAACTTCTGAAAGCAGGTGGAACAACGGTACTTAAAGCTCTTCAGAAATTATTTAATTCCGTTATACTTGAGGGACAAACGTCTAAGGCATGGCACAGAAGTGTGGTCGTGCTTTTCTTCAAAAAGGGCGACAATACTGCTGAAGAACTACAGATCCATCTCACTTCTGAGCCACGTCTACAAGCTGTTTTCGAGTCATTACGAATCGTCTCGCACGCAGCTTTGACGACTTCCATCCTCCCGAACAAGCCGGTTTCCGAATAGGCTTAAGTACCATAGACCATATACATACGCTCGCTGCGGCAGGTTATACAGAAAACTGAAGAGTACAATCAGCCACTATGCTTGGCGTTTGTGGACTTCCACTTGTGGAAGCCTTTGATTTAGTCGAAACCTGGGCTGTGCTACAGTCTCTCCAGCGGTGCCAAATTGACCATCGGTACATCGAGGTGTTGAAGTGTCTGTATGAAAACGCCACCGTGTCGGTTCGCCTCTAGGACCAGAACTTGAAACCTATCCAGTTGCAGGCACTCGAGGGGTGAGACAGGAAGACGTTCTTCGTCTTATCAGCTCATATACGTCCCCACCGAGGGGCTCGAGCCTACCATGAATTAGGGCGATTGGGCCTTAGTCGCCCATGCGGGCCCAGTGCAGGTTGGTCGACATCACACACAACCTTCGAGTTTCTTTGCAGGCGTGTGCAGGTTTCCTCGCGATGTTTTCCTTCACCGTTAAAGCAATCGGTGAGTATATGTACGTAAGTTTCGAAAACTCATTGGTATATTGGCCGTCCGGATTTGAACCCGGCACCTCTGATTAGGAAGACCGAGCCGTTACCGGTTGAGCCACCGACGCTTTATTTTCGTTTCGGGAGACGTTATATCTCCGAAACTGTTCGTGGCCGCCCTGGAAGATGTTTTCAAACTTCTGGACTGGGGTGTACTCGGCATCAATATCAACGGCGAGTACATAACCCACCTCCGATTCACTGACGATATTGTGGTCATGGCTGAGACTATGGAAGACCTAAGCAGAATGCTCGATGGCCTCAGTAAAGTCTCTCAACAAGTGGGTCTTAAAATGAACATGGACAAGACGAAAATAATGTTAAATGTCCGTGTCGAACCTCCCCTCTAAAGGTTAGAGACTCTACACTGGAAGTTGTTGACGAATATGAATACCTGGGTGTTTGAGAAGCTTCGCAATATCTTCACGTCCCAAATACCGCAGTTTCTCAAGACAGGTCTTTGACCAGTGTGTGTTGCCAGTGATGACTTACGGAACTGAGACATGGTCGCTTACTATGGGCCTCATAAGAAGGCTCAAGGTCACCCAAAGGGCAATGGAGCGTGCTATGCTCGGAGTTTCTCTGCGTGATCGAATCAGAAACGAGGAGAACTAAAGTAACCGACATAGCTTACAGAATCTCTTAACTGAAGTGGCAGTGGGCAGGGCACATAGCTCGTAGAACAGATGGCCGTTGGGGTAGTACAGTTCTCGAGTGGCGACCGTGTACCGGAAAACGTAGCGTAGGTAGGCCTCTCACGCGGTGGACCGACGATCTGGTGAAGATCGCGGGAAGCCGATGGATGCGGGCAGCGCAGGACCGGTCTTCGTGGAAATCCTTTGTCCAGCAGTGGACATTTTTTAGCTTATGTGATGATGACCTAAGTTTCATGTTTAATCAATTTTTGTCGCAAAGAAATTATTTTACTGAACAGTATCATTTGTTTTGTAGCAATTCGGTCAATATAGATTCGAAATTAGAATTAGTACAAGTTTTAATGTGGACAGGGAGGTTGTTGTAATTTCAATCATCGGTTCATCATTTGGCATCAGTAAAAGTAGATAATTATTATTATCCGTGGGTTTTATCGTGAAAAGTGGCAAAAAAACTGAAGGCCCGTCTGATGGATAGTGGCAACGCCGCCGCTTATAGTAACTGTCACACCAAGGGTATTCTGACTGTTTCCAGTCTTTTTACACTGCCAGGAGCACACATCAATGCTTTGCCGATGCAGGACTTGAATGAAATGCCTGGTATACCGGTGATCAACTGTCTCGCCTCACCCGCTGGTACGCAGCATCTGCTTGGCTGCATGTGTGGAGCGACCTGTGGTACCCTCCCACGAATGATCCTGCCACTCTAAATAACGAGACGAAAGTGTTGAACTTACCAATGTAAATTTTTTTTGCAGGTTTCTCGTTGCTGTGGGCTGAAGATAACCTCGGAAGGCTACATTGTCACTCTGGCTAAGAATAATCACCATGTTCTAGTCCTCAACACACTTTACATTATTTGAGGAGCTACTTGATGGCTGTAAGTCTGCATACTACAAGATCTCACATTTATTCCCTTTAATTTTATATTTTAATTGCTGTTTTTACAAAGCTTAACATTTTTTGCTAAACCAGTATTTGACTACTTATTCGTTATTTTGTGTTAAATTTCACGTTAGTCTGATTTTCACAGTTATCCATTTGCAGTGAACACATTTATGTGTGATTTATCTGGATAAAAATTTAGAGCAAGTATTTTATACTTTCACTGCTTTTGGATGTATCCTATAAGTCATTATATTTCCAAAGTACTGATAACTTGCGTACGAGTATATTTCGGTTTTGTTCATTTTATATGTTGCATTTAGTTATAGTAACGCGAAACCCAAAGTTTAGTTTAATATTATTAAACCTTCTATTGTTTATAATGTATTGTAGCCCAGTCCAATGATACTAGTATTTTTATATAATTTGGTTACACAGTTTCGATTCGAATTATACTACGACTTAATTTAAAACATACGTAGTGTATGGTAGATATTAAATTCCACCGATATATTTTTGCTTTTTGGCTTCCCTGTTGTACAGTTCACTAATAAATAAACTTGTCAGTTGACTGCTCAGGCTAACTGAATGAAACTTGTTAACCAAATTAACTAGAATGGGTCCCCATTCACTGGGCTATCATGTTTTGTTTCTAAATTTAGCAGCTGGTATGGTTCCTAGTATGAGTGAAGTTTACATGTCAATTAGAGGACTGCGTGGGAGTGTCGCCCCGATTATACATAACTCTTAACATTTTGCCTGATATACGTACATACATTAGAAAGTTGTTCAACGATGTTTACTTAGTGAACAAAATTAATAAGAACGCACAATAAGTTGATTTTTTTGTGTAAAAGAGAGCAAAAAGGGGCGACACTAAATTATCGTGCCATCTAGTTTAGGTTATCTCGTATACAATATTATATATTGTCCGTTAAAAGTATATTTACCATTTACAGAATTCTTGTGTCTATACAAAATGTTTTTCATGTACTCTTGTTTTGAGAGCCTATACTGTATTTGAAATATTTTTCATGTGTAGGCTGTTAAATTAGTAAGCAACATACACGGTTTGGTTCATCTAAAATTTTACAAGTACCACCTACTTGAGCCATCTGACACCTAAATTATTGGATATAGTGGCTGTAAAATCACCATTGCAATAATTTTGTACAATTTAATGGATAGTTAAAAATGTTTATTTGGCACTTTCATGTATGTGAATGAATAGATTTGGTATTAAGTAGTTTTTAGCACATAAATTGGGGCTTCAAAAACAATGTAATTGGTTGTAACTTTGGAAGTTTGTTTTATCGAGTTGAACGGCGTGTTTGATCGTAGTATTGAGAGCATTCCCACCGCATTGTTATTGTTTTACAAAACGGGTACTTTACATACATGCATTTGCCATTGTAAACTATTTTATTTCTACTACCTATATGTTTAACATTCATATACAGCTCGCCAAAATTATATATGTATATTTTTATAATTATCCACATTTTTAAAATTCAAAATTGAGATCGATAGTTTTTAGACGATAGATTCAAAAATAAGGTTTTTATAAAATGCGATATCATATTTAGAATTTCACAGTAAAGGCTGTCCCTCTATAGCCGTTAAAAATAGATAGCTTTTATGGGGGACATAAAATATTCGTGGAGCACCTTTGATAATAATAATATGGTATGAAATGTATATTTATAATATTCTAATTCAATTCAAACAACATTTCTGTAACCCATCTGTATAATTGTCTTCCAACTGTGATTTTGGGCTTTTTGGCAACAAGGGGCTAACTAAAGAGGGTAAAACTAATACGGTCATTAATTAGGTTTTTCGTAAGGTTATGTATGTTAAAAATACGGCGAGTAACCGACATTGATGCAAAAGATAGTGATGATGGACACATGTGAATATTTATTGTTCACTCTCATAAATAGTTAAAGGTTAGTACTTATTTATTCAGACTACCAAATTTTAGTGTGATATTTTGTTTCGTAATGATTTAAAAAATGCTCTCTAATTTTGGAAAAAAAGGGGCTGATTAATCCCCCGCTTCAGTATTGCATTGCTGAGCCATATTATTATCATACAACATACAAAATATTTATAGTAACAGATTACATTGTACTTAATTAGAATATATTTTGTTTGTAATGTATTCCTATGTTCTATGATCGATACACAAGCAAAATTTAATGTGATATGAGCAATAATAGAGAGACATAATGAACCAACAATCTAAGACTTACATGACTCAATATTTGAAAGACACTAGTTGAGTCGCAGTGGGGACGGGGAGTATGGGGGGGGGAGGCTTCACTCAAAACCCAGTGATAGTTGAACCTGACGTCGAGTCTGAATCCTCTATTAATTAGTATGTAACTTTTGGGTTTATTTTTCATATTGTTTTTAAGTTATTTGTTTCAGGATTTTTGTCCCGATAGTATTAGGGAATTTTATTTTCTTTATTTTAATTAGGTTTAGAATTCCCCTCGCGGATGAGTAGTTGATTAATACTCTTAATTTTGTCATTTTACTATTTTGTTTAATTATTATTATTATATATGTTCTGGGCCTATTATATTTAAATAGTATTTTTGGCCAGTGTGTTTAGGCCTTTAGAATTACGAATTTTTACTGCCAAATTATTTTCTTACTATATTTGTGCATGCACATAGTAATTATTTTATTGTATAATGTTTGTAAAAAAAATAGTTACTAATAATTATTATTGTTGCCAATTTTTTTGTTTTATTAATATTCAGGGTTTAATATTATTATATTCAATTTTTGATTTGTTGTCAATGATCAAAATTATTGTGTGTTAGTCAGTAAATATAACCGAAATAGAACTTAGGCCCCAAAGGGAGCGTTTGACGCTATTAATGACATTGCTTTAGGGTTGCATAAAATTATTAAAGTGGTGTGATAAGTTTTGGATAATTTTACAAATTATACTATTTTGTGTGAATTCCAATATTGATAAATTTGAAGTTTAAATATCTTATATATTATTATAACTAAGTAATATGTCATTTTACAAATATTTACGATGACATTTGAAATATGTCTTAATAATTGAAAGTATTATTATTTATGTATTGTATATTCTTAAAATTCGGTTTGGTGATAACTGCGTTGACAATGTTTCCTTTGTTCTTGCCATGTATCTTATGTAGGGATCAGTATAGAGTTTTGTAGGAATTAGTATTTTCAATATACAACAGTATCACAAGTTTGCCTATATGGTGGTGTTGTTTAGAGAGTTTTATTAGTGGTTGGCGCGCGTGCGTGCGCGGGCGCGGCGGGGCGGGTATTCGCGCGCCCGCCGCCGCCGGCTGTATATTCTTGCTGACGTAGCAAGTAAGCACTATGTCATAGTCATGGGATAATGGCAGGTCAAATGGTTTATTGTCCATTGACGTTACTCGATAATAATTGTATCATTAGAGTACATTACTGTAGCCTTTCTTGGAATCTTAAAAAGTTACCTATATACACTTTAAAAAGCAATTTTTGGTAAATATATTTCTCTTTAAATCTATATCCCTTATATGTATCCAGCAATAAATTACTTTAGTAGTTGTATCACTTATGTGGCACTGAACCCTGCGATTTAATTAACATCCACCTGGTCTCCGAGGAATTATAGTAGACTAGGCATATTGTTGTAAAGCGAGGCCCTTCACAGCAGTACGAAAGATGTTCGTAGCTACTATCACTCCTTTGGGTGACTGCATAATGACCTCATCTCACAATGTAACGTCATACGCTGAAACGCTCGAGATGAATGAAAGAGCAGCGTGGTTGCATTCGGTGCCAAGTAAGTCGACGTGGTAGGGTTCGCAGCGCACAAGGTGAGCTCTTGTTACCCTCCCTATTGGAGGTGGGCGTATTGCCTATGTAGTGGCAGTGGCAGTGGCACCAAGCACACCAAGTTGGTTCCGTTGGAGAGTAATGCACCATTAACAATTGGACTCGGTATTAACAACTAGTTCCAGTCTGTAGGTGGGATAAACTGCATGTTTACCATTTAATCTTTCCAATATCATTCAGATGACGGCGATTCGTTAATTGTCACCCACCATATTATAAAATCTCCACTGTTCAGGAAATAACATACTAACTAATAATAAATTAAGGTTGTGAGCTGTATCTATTCCACGGGTCGGGCATGTCCCATAGCCACATGTGTGCTTGTGCAATAATATCACCGTTTGGATCTAGGCTTTTAAATTATCATAGATTATATACATTGTTGAGCTGATTATAAAATTTAATATATTATTATACCTTTTAATATTGTTAAAGAATTCTAATTGCATTCCACATCTTAGAGTGAACGAATTTGAGATAACCATTTTCAATCTACATTATACAAGTTTTTTTTTACAATTGTAAGGTTATTAGCAGTTGCCAATGTTTTTTTTCCTTTTAGTCAGTAAAAGTACAAATATTTTAATATACAATTCTTGGTATTTACATATTGTAGTGATCTTATTTTTTAATTGATTCTATAACTTTAAGCATAATTTTTCTCATAAGCGGCCATTTAGATGTTTCTTGTCTCACAAATTATTCAGTAAATAACAAAACATATCACGCAGAATCAATTTAGTTCCCATCGAAATTGTGTCTTCTGTGTTTTTTCTCATTTGTTTAGTTAATGGTAGAATGGCTGCCTATTTTCTTTTGTTTTTCAAATTAGATTTAAGTATATCTTATAGGTTACACTGTATTAAGTTTCTTGTCATTTTTACGTTGAAACTGTGAAATTTATTGTAATAATTTGTGTGAAAGGTGCATGTTTCAAATGCATATTTTACTTTTTGATCCAAAGATTTCGTTTATTGTAGTAATTATAATGTTTTGATTCTCATGATAATTTGAAATGACATTTGTGGAGTGTGCATTGGTAGGGTATTCGATATTGATAGTAGGGTTAACATGATATTTCCGTAGAGTTGGTGCAGCCGAGCAAATCTTTACCAATATTCTCATAAGAATATATTATATTGCTCAATGATTATTCTGTTATTAAAAGTATTTTAAACTTAGGTGTAGTCCACATGGTGTTGTTTTATTACGGTGGACTTCAGTACCACGAAAATTATAGATATCTTTACAGACAATACCCTCCTTTAAAATTGGAAAGCATTATGAAGTGAAGTTTAGATGTAGTGTTTTGCCTTCACGGCAGTCGCCGCGAGAGGCGCTGCAGGGGCTCGGCACCATCAGCACACGAGAACCGACGGCTCTGAAACCATTATTCTATCTGCTACTTACCACATCGCGTCCTTACACTTGCTGAAAGCTTCTTCATCGCGCCAGTTTGTATAAGTAATATAAATAACAATAAATTATCTCACTTTTCCCTATATCCACTGCAGTAGATGGCAGGTCTCAAATAATGTTTTCAGCTATCTTGTGTGGTGGTGTTGGCTGAATAACGATTGTACTATATTGCCCCACATTCAACGAAAATTGTTATATAATAATCCATACAGGAGTCTCTGCTGCATTGTGCCTAGATCTTAGAAGTTAATGGTATCAAGGTAGAGTTTAATCTCAAGTATTTTGGCTCTTTGAATATTCCATGATATTATTATTTAGTTTTTCATGAAAATGTATTTACATTATATACATACACTTAGTAATATTGTATACATGAATATACATTGCGTGGTTTGTAACTTATGTTTAATTTTATCGTAAAACTAAGATGCCCAACTGGTTATCTGTCTGTCCACACCATCGCCACGATCCGGAAACAAACTGGAGGAATTGAATGTGTTGAATGTTGTCTATTGTAACTTGTAACCGAATAATAGTTTCGATGTTTACTAGTGGACAGGGGTAGTTTTATTGTTTCAACTAGTTGTACATCTTACTTTGACCAAATTACCGCTGAATTTACTTGAGAATTTAAAGAAATTTGTCTGCTGCACTCATTTTTCGTTTTATGGCGAGTGCAAATTTTCACGTGACGTCAGCGGCTTCTTAATATAAGTTTATTATCGTGAATTGTGGCCAGGATTAACATCAGCACATAGCAGTGTAATTCAGAGCCTGCCTAAAGTATATTTTTGTCATGATTTTATTTAGGTATATACATGTTATTATTCACATATTACAGTTTTCTCAATATTAGCTTGTATTTTAATTAAGAAATAATCATATTTAACATTGCCAGGTGATCATCAACCTGCACTTTAATATTTTTGGAAACTATTGAACTTAAATTGTACTGACTTTATAAATATATTTACTTCAATAAAGATTTTCCATGCCACTAAATGGCATTTTTATTTGTGAAATAGGTAGGAGAAAAAGTTGAGAGGTTAGGTATAACTTAATTTATTTAACATGTGTACATATATTGTGTATGTTGATTGTATTGAACATTTATATCACAGTTTGATTACAATAGCATTTTTAGCATTTATAAACACATTCACCTGCTATCCACGTCGACAAGACTTTCAAAGAAGTAGGATGAAGAACAACGAAATCTGCATCACAACCGAAGTTGAGGTTCCCTTTTTTGCGCTCAATACCCAAAGCCTTGGCAGGGTGAAGAGATGCGGTTTCTAGAGCATACTCTAGTGAACATTCTGTGAAACAATTGTATGGGAATATCAGAGCAGAAAATGTAGAACTACTAATCATTGGTCATTGCAAGTTAGAACTACTGTACAATTGCTAAACATAAATGGCAGTTGGCGGGGCACATAGCTCGTAGAACAGATGGCCGTTGGGGTAGTAAAGTTCATAGATTATAGCAAGTGAGTTGGGTCAGTTATGTATGACCAGTAAGTACATCCCAAAGATCTGATGGGCAATCTGTTCCTGGCAGCTACTGAATTCGCTAAAATAGATATAATATGTATATTAGAACAAGTTATAAATAGTGGTGATTTATTTATTTATTGTACACTGAAATAGGGACAAACAATAAACTAGATAAGAACATACAAAAAGTATAGGCACAGATTACTAAATAGTTACTTCGTAAGTATAGGTACATAAAATACTTACAAATTTTTTTTCTTACCTGTAGCTTGTTTAAATTTCAGTACACAAGTGTCGAGCGCAGTAGTGCTTCCGCATAAAGTTTTAGTGCCACTGATGTAAGCTAGGCCTTCTTTTAAAGTTACTGACTGTGGGCCTATTTTGTATTCTCCATCAACCAGTCCTTGAGCTGCGATTGCGTCGCTTACGAGAACCAGACCTGGAAAATATGGTTCTGTCAATAGTCTCACCAAAGGTTGTCTGGAAGAAATCGCTTGAAGCGATAAGGACACCTTTGGTGCCATTGCTTTGTTTTTTATATTGTTTTATGGTTTTCTTTTGTATTTTACAGCAAGCGCTTGAGGCCGATGCGCCTTGGACGCTTGCTATGGTTACCAATTCTATGCATTACTCGTATAGCATAATATTGGTACTCTTAAACTTTATAGTCACCTGTACAGACATCAAGTTCAATAACCGAATTCGCGCGGCACTCCTACCTACGTTGCTGCACTGGGCAAAAAGTAATGTTCAGCAACTGTGAACTCTGATTTCGCTCAGTGAGCGAATTTGGTTGTTGAGCCTGACAACAACATTATTTTATTGTACCTTCTGGATTAGTTCGACAAGCAATACGAAGCGCAGCAGGATGCGTGTGAATACCGTCAGCTATGATTCCATAGAACACTTGCTTGTCTGTTGTTGAAGCCAGCAACCCTATTAGCCCAGGGTCTCTATGGTGGAACTAGAAAGGAAGGAAAAGTATTTATTTTTATCAGGTAGACTTGCACCGTCTATTACTAGGGAAGGTAGGTAATAATACCTACTTTTCCTATTGTAACCCCTTTTTTACCATTCTCGTTTTGTGCTCTACAGGAAATATTAAGAATAGACCATATTTAGTACCTGTCATATCAGAAACGAGGAGATCCGTAAGAGAACCAAAGTAACCGACATAGCTCTCAGAATTGCTAAACTTAAGTGGCAGTGAGCGGGGCACATTGCTCATAGAACAGATGGCCGTTGGGGCAGTAAAGTTCTCGAGTGGCGACCACGCACCGGAAAGCGTAGTGTAGGCAGGCCTCCCACTCGGTGGACCGATGACCTGGTGAAGGTCGCGGGAAGCCGCTGGATGCGGGCAGCGCAGAACCGGTCGTCATGGAGATCCTTGGGGGAGGCCTATGTCCAGCAGTGGACTTCTTTCGGCTGATATGATGATGATGATAGTACCTGTCATCATATTTTTTTGCCTGACCATACTTTTTCAAATCAGGAATATCTTCCCAGTGGATGATAGAATAACAAAAAAAGACGAAAGGGGATCATAGCTAGGTAATATCAAACAGGAATTATATAATCACACTAAACATTTAATCAACAAAGTAAAGCATAACTTACTGGAAGCATAGCATTGAATAAGTGTGTTATCACATTGGCACCATTCTTCACAGCCTCTTCCGCTTGGGCCAAACTAGCTATGGAATGACCGAGTGCCACCTTGATTCCAATACTAGATAGACCTTTTATAGCTTCCATAGCCCCTGGGAGTTCAGGGGCTAAAGTTACAATGACAGTATCCTCAAGAGAACCATAAATTTCTTTTAAAGACTGCAGGCCCTAGAAAGATTAAGGGTTTACAAACTAAGCCATTTTAATTTTATTCTACATATTTGTAATAAAAGAGAAGTTCAATAACTATGAGAGATAACAAACAATAGCCACTTGGCAAAAGTAGGTTAGTGATAAAATAACTGATACTTAAAACATGTTTCAAAACAATGTAAATAATCGGTAAGTTACAACTTTTTGATTAAGTAACCAATATTAGGTATCAGGGTATTGATTGATTTTCTCGTCAGTGATCTAGGTTTTTGTTTATGAACTAAATGAAGTAAATATTCAAACTAAGCAGATCTTACTTTTTCTGGTGATGTGATATATCCTTCCAGATGAGCTCCTTTCTTAGCTGAGTTTATGAAAGGTCCTTCAAGATGCACTCCTAGTACAGTGGCTCCATGTTTACCACCTTGTGCCTTCTTTATTTTGGGTAAAATCTTCTGATAGTCTTCTTTAGTTGAAGTTATCATAGTAGGACAGAAAGAAGTCACTCCATGGGCAAGAAGCTCCTTAGCCACTTTCTGGACTCCTTGTTCAACATTTTCAAAGTTGGCTGAGAAGTCTATCCCCCATCCACCTGCCACACAAATTAACATGTCAGGCCAAATTTACAAGATTTATAAAGAAACCTACACTGAATCGTCAGAGCATACAGGAGGTGATTATTTTTAAGAAAATAGGCACTAAAAAGAATTTAATACAGAGTTTTGATTATGCTCTGCTCTGCTGTATGGCAAGGGGTACTACGAACCAACATTTAGTAGCAGTAGTTCACAAAAGTCTCGGGTACCTATGGCATACCCCAGACACCTTCATACAATGGGTGAAAAATTTCTAAAAACAAATGAAATCAAAGTGCAATTACTAGAGAGGCGGCAGGGAGTGTGCATACTTTATGATATTACTAATATACTTTGCCTATGGTCTAAACTCAAGTAAACAAAAAACTATTTTGACATATAATTAAAAACCACCTATATAAACTAGGGATGTAACGGAGGTAGTTTTATCGGAACCGAAATCGGAATCGGAGTTTTCAAATTTGATTTATCGGAATCGGAATCGAAATCGGAATCGAAATCGGAGGCAGGGTCAGTTTGTTTAAGGACAAATAAAACATGATTTATAGTCAATTCTTTTCATTTTTATTTTTTATTATAAAATAAAAAACAACTGTGAAAAAAAATTGGCATAATTCCAAATAAACAAAAGATAAAGTCGAAGGCTGTACAGTATCTTTTTTTTCAGTTTCTGACTTAATGAATTCTTCATATTCAGTGGCATGGACAGACTTCAAATGACTTTTTAAGGACGTTGTCGTACCTCCCTTTCTTGAATACGTCTTCATACACAGTTTACACTTTGCCGAATCTGAATTAACTTCATTGAAGTAGTTCCAAATACAACTGGATTTAGGTTTCATTATCCCACACAAAAACAGATCACTTTCATTGATAATAAGCCGCAAAAATCAAAACAATTATCTATAACCTATAAATGTGTCGTGGGCGTAACAAATAATAACAAGTGAAAAAATAATTGATGATAGAGTGCACGTAGTGGGGGTCGGGGGATTCCCCGCGCGACATGTATGAACCTGTTCGGCACAGGTCGTCGCGCGCCGCCCGCTTTGTTTCGTTCGACCTCCGATTAACATCCGATACAAAAGTATCTGAACCGAAGTCGGAACCGAAAGTGTAATAATAATCGGAAGTTCCGACTTAACGGAACCGGAATCGAAGCTCCGTTACATCTCTGATATAAACTGTGTAATACCACTGTGAAGAATACCTAGTATCAAATTGCAAAACTCCATAGCTTCAAAGCACTTTTCTGTAATTTTATTATGTGTAAACTTGGTTTGGGGCATAACCGGGCTGCCATTGGGAAGAGCCTCGCGAGGCTCTTCGACTGTAATCAATCAAACCTGACCGAACCTAGTTTTGGATTTAATGGCAGCCCGGTTATGTGAACCAACGGTGAACTTACGTTTACTTTTGTAATAATATGAAAAATAAAATAGGTACCATTGATCTGTATTTCAATAAAACCGGCCGCGATGAGCAAGCCTTCACAGTTCACCGTTACATCAGCCTCGAGTTGTTCCGTATAAAAAACTTGTTCAGGATTTTCGATTTTACCATCTCGAATCCACAGGTCTTCTTTAAATATTTTATGGTCGCGTAAAATTAAACAATTGTGAAGACGGGTCAGTTCGGACTTCGATTTCATAGCGGAATTTTCCAAGGAGATAGCACTGCGCTCACTAATTTTCCTTAGAAAAAGGGGAAATGAATATTCTAACTTCACGAGAAAGAATTCAACCAATGATTGGTTTGGAATGGAATCTTCCAACAAACTTTTGTGTTTCTTGTTTTAGTTGTTTTGTTGATTGTTCAGTCAGTCAACTAACTTTTGCGAAGTAGCTATTCCTACGGGGCACAGATAATTTTTACCCATAAAAATTTAATTTTTTTGTTGCTCTGGGTACAAAATATATCAATTTTTTCACCAATTTCGGTGGTTTCTTTGTGAATCGGTAACTTCCAACTCTACAATATTTTTTCCTGAATGTTGGCTGTTTTGTCAATTTTAGACAACTAAGAAACAAACCAAAGTCAACCCTAATGACGTTTGTTGTGGCTATTCTCACGGGTTGCTATGGGTTACCAGACAGAGTATCGTGACGTCATCACACCGGCCAGCTAGCCAGACGGAGTTGATTTTAAGCTTCACAAAACATAAAGGTGAAAGGGAGCCAAGTTCGATATCAACAAATTACGACTGAATGGGTAGGTTAGGTACCAAGTTCTATAGTGGTTCTTAAATCATCTTTAAATAGAAATAATAATTTTAGACTTCTCCAAATAATAAGGAATGTACAGCGGTTTTCAGTTGCTTAAAAAAAATGTGTCCTGTGCTACTACATGGTGTAACTTGGCAAGTTTTCACTATCCAATTTTATTTTACACACAGAACATAACACATTTTTCTAACCAACTGAAAACATTGTACATTCTCTATTATTTGGAGAAGTCTAAAATTAATATCCATAGCCATTATTCAGGAGCCACTATAAAACTTGGTACCTAGTCATTATGAACGCTGTATTTTTTTATATCAAACTTGGCTCCATTTCACATTTATATTTTGTTGGTAGGTATATCATTAATTTTTGTAAAATATTAATACAAATTTCCTATCGTTATTCAAGTAATACACATACATATAAGATATTACCGATCCCTCGGTGCGCAAGCCCAGAGTTTTTTGAACAATTGGAACAGGCGTATACAAAGAAAAAAGAGAAACCAGCCAAGTGCGAGTCGGAATCACGAAATTAGTTTTCCGTACAGTGGTGGTGCAGAACACATGGGAATAATGATATAGACCACTTCCAGGTGACTTTTTAATTTGAGGTTTGGAATTGAAATAGGTTAATTGGGCGCATTGAGTAAAAATTCAAAAAATCAAAATGCCAAACTAGTATCTAAGTCACCTGGAAATGGTCTATAATGTGGTCGGTAATGGAAGGAACCCTAATTACGCATTTTTTTTTTGTATACGCCTAATGTAATAACTTACCTCGATGCCAAATTTCAAGTTTCTAAGTTACGTGGAACTCGTGGAAGTGGTCTATAATTTTGATACGTCAGTCAGTCAGTGAGTGAGTTATAAAAATAGTGATTTTCGGACGTCATTATCTCAAAAATGGTAAAAGATGTATCTATGAAAATTGGGATTTTAGGTGATAGCGTGGGTCTTACTAGACACGCGAAATCGCAAGTGTGTAATTCAAACAGATTTTAAGTTACTGGTATGTAGGTCAAAAGTTGCCCGAAATGGTTCGTGTAATAAAACTCACGGCCGGTGTCGCCTTGTTCTTTTCGAACTTGGCGGACACACTGCCGTGTGTCTCGATATTATTAGTTTTAATTAAACTTAGTGATTTCTATACTCTTTGGTTTCTTTAGTCGCCCTGACGCTAAGATAATAAAATAAAAACAGAATACAACTGTTTTACTTTACTACAACTAATTACTAATAATTTCACAACTTAGCGGACCTACCAGACACGCCTATCTGTCTGTGCTGTCGTGGCAATAGCAAACAAACAGCTTTAGGCGCATCAAATTAATAAATTAAGGTAATTAATTATCAGATTGCTGCAAGCAAGTGTAAGTAGTAAATTTCTCTTAAACTTTGCTGCTTGCAGTAAAGTACTTACTGTAAGCAGCAATTTTCTCATTTGTCTGTGTTTAAGTTTCAACTACATGGTCCTAATGGGCCAGTGATAACTCGAGCCTAAACCATCCTTCATGTATGACAGACGGCTTGATAAATTAGTAGTTTAGAATGCTCTGTCATGTAAAATCTTAACTGAGAAAACAGTTAAGATTTTACATGAAATTTCTCTTCCATTTCAGGTATACTGTCGATAGGATTAAGGAAGAGGAACTATGCAACCTGGAAATCAGTCGCATAACGGAGTACTGTAGAAGGAGTTCAAGGTTTGAGGGTGGGATGCCACTGGGGTCACAGTAACCATCGTACCACCATGGGAATAGGATGTAATGATTCCACTTAGACATGAACACTCGCCTGTACCCCGCAGGCGTCCCACCCAACAACAATAATATTTATAGTGTGACTGCAAGTTGGACCTGGAATTGGTGTTGGTAAGTAACGGCAGAATGAAATGATTGTGAGTGGACAAGAACAAGCAACAATATTGTACATTAGAGTGGAACTGTTATTTTCAGAACAGAATTCTAACCAAACGAGGAACTGGAAGTCAATGTGAGCCACTTCATCTGCCCACAGAGTACTAGGACCTAATAGGTTTTGCCGAACCAGTACCTAAAAATCCATCATTTTCTGTTAAATTTAAAAGCTCAAACTGATGGTGCCTTAATTTCAAACTGCATGAAGATCTGTAACATGTATTTCCAACCAATGAAAGGAGATGCTCCTCTTTTAGGGGCGTAGATCCAAGTATTGTATCCTTGTATTCTTTTACCATTATCAACTAGCCATCTTTGTGAATACTACTTGGAGATGTAGCATAGGCAGGCCTCCCACTCAGTTGACCGACGACCTGGTGAAGGCCACTGGAAGCCTCTGGATGGGGGCAGCGCAGGACCGGTCATTGTGGAAATCCTTGGGGGAGGCCTTTGTCCAGCAGTGGACATCTTTCGGCTGATACAATCTTTGTGAATTCCAAGTATATATTCCTTGTATTCTTTTACCATTATCAACTACCTACCTATCTTTGTGAGTGGTATTACAATGCTGTTGGGAATAAAAACGAAACAAAGAAAGGGACTACAAATGTTGAAAATGATCTCCGTTGTGCACTGAGAAGCCAAGGAATCACTTATGTACTGTATGTTTTACTTTTGTTAATTGATTACTTACGAGTGCTTGTCATTTGAATAAAAATGCCCATTTTTATTTTTTCATTTGTTTATTACTTATTTTGACACCCCATTTCGGCTCCTCTTGCAAAGTAAATTATTGAGGGCATATGGGCATAGTATTTTAGCAGAGAGGTGGGTGAGCCGCATAGGGTATAAGGTTGATCCCTGTATCCCTGATCTTGAAGAAGAAAATTATTAACCTATGTGTAAGTATAAAGTTGTGTGCATACAATTTTACCACAACCACCACCGTGGCGTATTGGTTAAACATATAGAAGATAAATGCGAAAATGTGTTTGTTTGTTACCTTTTCACGCTTCAACACCTAAACCAACCGCCCCCGTGGCGTAATGGTTAGTCCATTCGCTTTAAACCAGGAGGTCGCGGGTTCGATTCCCGGTGGAGTCATCTTGTAACTCGGTTTGGTTGGTGGTAGGGCATTTTCTAAGCCCGCCTGGCTAGCTACCACCATCTTATCTAAGTCTTGCCGCCAAACATCAGTGTTAACAACATTGATGTGTTCCGGCTTGAAGAAATGATATCCAGTTCTCCATTGGGCATTGCGTTGGGCCAGTATAATAAAGAGTACTGCGTTGGGGAATCTAGGTAAGCCTGCTTCCATCTTCGGCATCATCGTCACTTACCATCAGGTGAGATTGGGTGAGATGATGCCAAGTGAAGTCAGTGATTAGTTCTCCATTGCGTTGGGCCAGTATAATAAAGAGTACTGCGTTGGGGAATCTAGGTAAGCCTGCTTCCATCTTCGGCATCATCGTCACTTACCATCAGGTGAGATGATGCCAAGGGCTTACCAATTGTGAATAAAAAAAAGTGAAGTCAGTGATTCAACACGGACCTACTTTTGTCCCTTTGTTCCTATTGGAATTGTAAAAGTAAGTGCTAAGTATTAAACTTTTAAGGACATGTCAAGTTTTCCGCCCTTAAGTCAGCCCCGCATGCTTTCCCCGCCTTGATACTCCCACATTCCTATCGGATCCCGGAGGATTGTTGATCAAAATTGTTGGCGGGGGCTACGCTTATTATAAATCTTTCGGAACGAAGTTGGAGGGTTCGGTCATCTTTAGTCTCATATAATACACTCCAAAGATGACATACACTGCATTGTTTCCAGATAATTTTATTTAAAGGAAGTAAGGGGTCTCGTAGGGACCTCCTCCCCAGCCTCCCCCTAAACTCAATACTTTTTAAAAACAAACAATTTAGTGTATGTTATCTTTGGTGGTGTGTATTATATGAAACTAAAGATGACCTAACCCACTAACTTCGGTCCGAATTTTTTAAATTCTGTAATGTCTATGCTTTTTTCTTTTCTGCTCGTTATTAAAATGGACAAGCGTTTCCTTGTCGATTGGCACAATAAATTAGTTAAAAAGGAAAAAGAGTCTTTTAACTTTCTCTATCATTATTAAGTTTTCTCATTTTTAACTCGAAATATCTCGGTACATATAACCATCGAAGTATTATGCACCACAACACAGTAGCAAAGTATATATATTAGTACTGACGTAACAGTAGGTAGGGCAATAGATTAATGCCCGCCGATTAAGGGTGGAGTGCGGATAAACACTAGGAAACGTAGAGAGGTGCACGCGCAACAGGGGGGGGGGGGGGGGGAAGGGAGCGAGCCTCACTTCGCGGGGCTCTTGACAGTATAATCAATCAAACCTAACTGAAACTAATATCGCACTCAAGTCGGACCTGCATGCTTTTCCCGCCGTGATACTCCTACATCCCCTTCGGATCCCGAAGGTTTTTTGGGGAACGTAACCTCGACCCTGATCTTGGTATTGAAATTACCTTGACAGATTATCTGCCAATATTTCAATTTTTTACCCCCACGTTTTCCTGTAGCGGACCCTTAATTAAAAATCTTTCGGAACGAAGTTGGTGAGTTAGGTCATCTTTAGTCTCATATAATACACTACCAAAGATGACGTATACACTACATTGTTTCCAGATTTTGAAAAAATATTTTTAAAAAAGTATTGGGTTTCGGGGGGAGGACGTTGAGAGGGGTTAGGGGGAGAGTAAACCAGATGTAAACTAAGAAGGGGAAGTACGCTATTTCCCTCCCTTAGTTAAATTGAATTTTGAAAATATTCTATATGGTCATCTTTGACAAGAAATCTGGTACGGCTATAGATTAATGCCCTGGAAAATTTATGGGGTAGGATCCGGGAGAGTGGGATAAACCTATCCAATGGGAGAAGGGTGAGAGCGTGAATGATCTACATTTAGAGAAAATGAATTTTCAAAATTTAAACTATAAGGTAATCTTTGACCAGAACTTCGTTATTACCTACCGAAATTGCCTTGCCTTCGTGATCCGAGGGGGACGTGGAAGTACTAGAGTTGGGAACATGTGGGGGGTTCCTTTGCTCAGGATGGATTGCGGAAACACAGTTTACGCAGGTTTCGACATACTGATCTTTCTAAATTTATAGGTTATGCTACTTTTCATCTACTTTTAAGCGATTTAGGAATGCGACTGCTCCGGTACTGCGGGAATGGCAGCTCCTTTGCCCTTGCGTAATAAAACCCAGGTACCCAGGCGAACCGTAGCGGCTGAGGCTGGTCGCCGAAGGTGGGCTGCCCTTCCTCCGCGCCCCCAATTGAAAAAAAAAACTATCTTAAGGAGGTGGACTTGTCCTACCTAACCAGCCAGAGTCCTACATTTTGACTTGTAGGTCAACAATGGAGAGGGGGGGAGGCTCTTGATAGTATCATCAATCAAATCCGACCGAATCTAATATCGCTCGCTTCGCACGCTCAAGTTTTTTTCCACTTTCAAGTCGAACTCTCAAGCTTTCCCCGCCCTAATACTCCCATATCCCCCTTGGATCCCGAAGGTTTGTTGGAGATCGAAACGGTTAGCTGGGGCTTCGACTTCGGAATGAGTCATTTAATCCTAACTGAAATCTGAATCTAACCTAACCTTGACCCTGACCTTGACCATGAAATGACCTTGACGCAGTTTGCACACTGTTTGTGATATTGATTTTTGAAAATATATAGGATACTAGCTTTTGCCCGCGGCTTCGCCCGCGTGGACATCGTTTTTGAGACTGACTTAGAGGGTGCGCGGTGCGCGAGCCGCAAGCGGCTCGCGAGCGTGGACATGGATTTTCTCCAGATCCCTCGGGAACTGTCAGGATTTGCTTATTAGTAAATCGTGTCAATTCCCACCCCCTCAACTATCTCGGTGCAAAAAATCACACAATCCATTATTCCGTTGTGATGTTAAATAACCAAAAAAGAGTATATTTTCAGTTCCCTCGGGAATTTTATCGGGCTTTGCTGTTTTCACGGGATAAAAAGTAGCCTATGTCCTTCCTTGTGACACAGGCTACCTGCATGCCAAATTTCATTAAGATTGGCCAAGGCGTTGAAGCGTGAAAAGGTAACAAACAAACAAACTAACTAACAAACAACCACATTTTCACATTTATAATATCAGTAAGGATGCTACTTTTCAACCAATTAGCGATTTAGGAATGCGACTGCTCCGGCGCTGCGGGAATGGCAGCCCCTTCGCCCATGCGTAATAAAGCTCAGGTACCCGGTCGAATCGTAGCAGCTGAGGCTGGTCGTCGAAGGCGGGGACTGCCCTCTTTCCGCGCCAACTGCTTTAAAAAAAAGACTAGGGATCGTAGGGAGGTGAAAGCGTGCTAAGCAGCGAGAGCTATAAATTTATACTTTCGTAACTGGTAGATCTGCCACAGGAGGGGTATATTCAATCAAACCTGACCGAACCCACCGGCGGGGGCTACACATTACGTATACGTATTATAAATCTTTCAATAGTTAGTGGGTAAGGTCATCTTTAATACTATATGTATAATATACTACCAAAGATGACCTATACTCTATATTGTTACCAGATTTTGCAAATTTACTTTTCAAAAGTATTGTTTAGGGGGAGTGCGGTAAGGTTACCTCGCTCCCATAATAGATAACATTAATTTACATTTTTTATTTTAAATCTGGTACGGCATTAACTTAATGCCCTTAAATGTAAGGGAGGGGGGGGGGGGAATCCGGGAGAATGGGATAAATCCATCTCTAGAAGGGGGGAGTGTGAATCCTCCCTTTTAGAGAAAATGAATTTTCAAAATTTAAACTATAAGGTCATCTTTGATTAGAAATTTTCTTTACCTACCAAAATCTAATCATACTGTCTAGATTCGAGGGGGATGTGGAAGTACTAGAGTTGGGGGACTCCTTCGTTTAGGGTGGATTGCGAAAACGCAGTTTACGTAGTTTTAGTGATTGGTTTTTAAAAAATTATATGTTACTAGCTTTTTCCCGCGGCTCCGCCCTCGTGGACATCGTTTTTATGACTGTCTTTAAGGGTGATTAGTAAATTATGTCGTTTCCCACCTACTCCACCATCTCTGTGCAAAAAATCACAACAATCGAGTATTTTTTTAGTTCCCTCAGGAACTGCATGAGATTATGCTATTTTCCCGATTATTATAATTTCTATATTTATTTATTTTTTTATTTTTTTTTCTATTTTGCCTATGTCCTTCCCCGTGATACAGGCTACCTGCATGCCAAATTTCATAAAGATTGGTCAAGGCGTTGAAGCGTGAAAAGGTAACAAACAAACAAACACATTTTCACATTTATAATATTATAAGGATCCTACTTTTTAGAATGCAAATGCGGCAATGGTAGCTCCTTTGCCCTTGCATAACAAAGCGCAGGTACCCGGGCGAACCGTAGATGAATATCCATAAAGTTCCGGTTTTTCCAGCTCTAGTGACAAGTATACCAACATTAAAACAAATGTTTCTAGAGTGTTTATATTCTTTTTGCAAGAGTGTTTACATTCGCTTTGTTAGAGTGTTTACATTGATTTTGCGCCGTACGAATAGGCCCCGCCTAACTTTTGACGTGACGAGATTATGACATTGTAATTTTTTTGTTATCCCTTTTCAGGGCAGGCTATGTCTTTGCCATACTGCCTATCTTCAGTACATTAATTTTTTTCAGTATATTATATAGTATTAGTTTACTACTTCTGTAATTTTTCTTTTACAGTTTTCAGTACCTGTTTTTCAGAATCATTGTATTTTTTTCACTGGCACTATATAACTAACGTAACCTACACACTCCAGCAAAATGATAGCACTTTTGCTGAAGCTAGTTTAGGGGCCTCCTTGTGGTAA
Source organism: Coleophora flavipennella (assembly GCA_947284805.1). NCBI lineage: Eukaryota > Metazoa > Arthropoda > Insecta > Lepidoptera > Coleophoridae > Coleophora > Coleophora flavipennella. The sequence continues at coordinate 18,353,756 of OX369264.1, read as the reverse complement.
CACGGAACACACTTTTATTTCATTATCCTACACAACAAACACATAAATGGTACTTTGCTGATTAATACTCTAGGTATCAATATTGTACATCGAAAACCACGAAATGTATTTTTTAGGATATTAAAAGAAAAATGACAAACTGAACTCTACAATTCCCGCCAAAAAGGCCTATTGTTTTACAAGACCTTTTGAGATAGTTTCTATTTATTAATCTTTTTTTTAATTTGAAATACAAACTACCAGTGCATTACAAACTTTTAGTTTACTTTCGAATGTATACAATCTTCTCTGGAGTTATTGACCGCATTTGCAGCAGCTTCATTCTGAGGTGGAATACACTCACAGATCTACTAATTCAATAGATTAAACATTGATGACGTCAAACCGTACCACCCTAATTGTCAATTGGATAACTATGGATATCTGTCCAAGCTACCAAATAAAGAAGGCACTTTTAGCCCAAAGGGTAACAAGCATTCGGAGTCCTTTAAAATTTTGTTGCGTTGTCATTTGCGTCGGTCTTAAGGTGCCTAGTCGGACGAAAAAGGTTTTAAACAATCTTAAAGAAATAGTTAAGTGCTTATTTTTGGTTGTGGAATAGTGAACAATACATGGAGAATGTCGTGCATTGTGCGTGGTTGCAAATCTCATTCGAGAAATAGAGAAAACTCGAGTGATAATAGCAGTTTCCACACGTGAGTAAAAGAAATACGTTTTCTCGTTAAATGAACCACGAAATGTTTCGATATCAATGAGACAAGACTTTCATGAAGGCTCATTTTACAAATCTAAATGAAACTATAATGTTAAGAGTGAAAATAAGAACAAAAATTGTAAAAATAAACAAAACTGTTTTTAGGTTACTAGTGACGTGAAAATTATGGTCGATAAATGTGCGTCACTTAGTCATCATATCAGCTGAAAGGCGTCCACCGCTGGACAAAGGCCTACCTCACTTAGTAATAGTAATGGTATCTTACATTTTAATTATTTTCTTTAAAGTTCCCCCAAAGTGATCAATTTCGCTAGCGGTGGTTTGACGCCATTAGCAAAAATGAGAAGCAGCATAAAAAATCTTGGAGTTTGTGCTCAAGACACTTCAGCCCCGAGTGCTTTGTACGAGGAAACTTATTGCAAGTACGAGAAGATGCCGCACCCACTTTGAATTTACCCGATAAGACAGCAGTTGTGGTAAGGAACTTTATAGTATAAATTATAGATTACAATTTTAGTTTTTATTTGAACAGAGTTTTTTATGCTCAAATGAATATAAAATGTCAATTGCCATGACAGATATTTACAATATTTGATATATTGTGTATACGCTGTCCCCAACACTGAAGGACTTGTCACACTGGATGCGGTCTGTGGTCATGACGCTGTGTTCGCTTTGACCTGACTGCTGACCGCATACTAAGCAATGCCTGTCCTGTGAGGGATTGAAATAAAAATTTACCATTTGAATATGGCTATAGAAAACATACATTCAGCTCGGGGCTTTGCCATACAACTCCTAAGAATATACTGGGATGCCGGCTAAAATGTATGGATTGATACAACTCCTAAGAATATACTGGGATGCTGGCTAAAATGTATGGATTGATACAACTCCCAAGAATATACTGGGATGCCGGCTAAAATGTATGGATTGATACAACTCCTAAGAATATACTGGGATGCCGGCTAAAATGTATGGATCGATACAACTCCTAAGAATATACTGGGATGCCGGTTAAAATGTATGGATTGATAGGTATGTGACCAGTGGCATAGTATGTAGGTGGCATATTTTTGTAAGAATTCATAGTACAGATGTCAGAGGACATCAACTATTAACATGTTTTTATTTGTTCGTTCTGGGTGGAATTTTGCATTAAATAAACTAAAATCCACTTTTTTATTTGCCTTAAAAAGAATAAAATAACGCTTCATGGGTCTTGATGATCCAAGAGGACATACACACATAAAACACACACAACTACCACGTACATGCTAACAAGTGAACTTGGAAAATATGGGGCGCATGAAACTTGATGAATGTGAATATGAAAATTTGAGTTTTAATATCTTAGTAGAAAGATACATCTAACGTTTTTCGAGTTTTTCTTACATCACTGTTTTATCCGCACATACTTTCTATGCATACAAGACACTACATTTACTTATATAATATCTGTTTATTATTTTATCACGTTTTAAAGTTTGATATTTTTTTTCAGGATTTTACGATCTTGCATGGGGCTACGAAACCAAGTATTACTAATGACACTTTTTCATCTATGCCACAAGCAACCATAACCATGGTAAGCATCTGACAAGAACATGACACATGCGTTCCATTTTTAGGGTTCCGTACCTCATAAGAAAAAACCAAACCCTTATAAGACCAGTCACGTGTCCGTCCATCCGTCCGTCACGCTTGTTTTTCTCACCGACTGTTTAACGCAGAAAGTTAAAATTTGACGTAACTATAGTTTTAACCCACACATTTTGCAACGATAAAAATATTTTTGGGGAATTTAGGAGGTGGCAAGTTTGGTGATCACAAAAAAATATATGAACCCTTAAGTGTTGAGTGTCGTTTAAAAAAGGTTACTTACTACTACGCATTCATATAGTATTTCTTCCAAATTTTACCTTTGTTTGTTTTGGAGATATTGCTCAAAATATCTGCCAAAACACTATTCGCACTCAAAACCGCTGAAGTCAAAATTTTGAAATTAATACAGTTTACTACAACTTAGATCACAGATTACTTGAAAACTGCCTGGAATATCGTTATTATCATAGATTTTCAAAAAATAAATAAAAGCATTGTCCAGTAAAAGCAGATCTCTGATTATGTGAGACAATGTATGTAATTAGAGGTCTTGTTATACCGGTCACAAAAATTTTGATACGGAACCCTGTTTGTGTGAGTCCTGCTTGCGCTCTTGACCAGTTTTTCAATTAACACTACTTTTTTGTTTATTTTTAACTATGGTATCTCAATGTTAAATAAACTTTTTTTCAGGATTTCCCGATGTTAAAAGCAAGCGAACCAAGAAGTTGTAGTGAGCCTTTTGTGCCTAGGCTACAATCAAACACAACCACGGTAAATTTCTTGACAATAATATAGCACATGCTTTCTATTTTTAGGGTTCCGTAGTCAACAAAGATTAACCCTTTAAGAAGAACCCTTATAGTTTCGCAATGTCCCCCCTGGCTTAGCTAAGTCAGAGACTTTTAGTAGGTACTAGAAAGCTGTAATTTGGCAAGGGTATATAAATTAATGAAGTGGTGGAGTAAGAAATCGAAGGAAGTTTTCTCCACAATTCGAGCACTTACTGTATTATAACTTTTTTTTACAAAATCATAATAAATACTAGCTACACTTCTATTTCAGGACATGTGGAAAAAAATGTAAATAGTAGGATATATAATCAATTTAAAGGGAAAACTATCACAGCTAAGTAGGCTTTTTTAGTTTAGGAGTAATAGTCGTCCAACTTAAGATTTATAAAAAGATTTGTTGGCATATTAAGCAGTTCGATTTATAAAAAGTTCATCGATTTTCCATACAAAATGTTATATCACCAACTAAAAAAAATTAAAAAAAATATTAAAATAAACATATTTTTTTTGAAAATAACTACGGAACCCTATTTTACGCGAGTCTGACTCGCACTATGCCAGTTTTTTAATGTACACTTAACTTAAAGTTAGTTGTTTTCTGTTTATGTTTTATCGTATTTCAAAGTCTAATATATTTTTCAGGATATTAACCATGTCACATGTAGCTAACGAACTAAGTAGGACTAATGACACTTTGCTGCCTATGCCACAAGAAACCACAACCACGGTAAGCCTTTGACAACATCGCACGTGCTCGATTTTTCAGTCTACATACTCGTATAGTCATTAAAATTTCTGTTTTGTTTACATTTTATCGTACTTCAAAGTTTTTCTATATTCCATGTCACATGTAGCTAGCCAACCAAATGACAATAATGCCAATTTTCTTCCTACGCCACAACCAACTGCAACCACACTCACATACCTCAAAAGAAAAAGCAGAACCCTTACAAGATCACTTACGCGTCTATCCGTCCGTCTGTCACGCCCATTTTTCTCAGATACTTTTTAACATAGAAAGTTTGATTTTTTTTCAGCATTCCATGCCACATATAGCTGGCGATCCAAATAGCATTAATGCCACTTGCCTGCCTACGCCACAAGCAACCGCAAAAATGGTAAGCTAATGACTTTTAGGGTTGTATACTTTCCTTATGGAAAAACAGAACCCATACAAGGTTACTTACGCGTCCATTTGTCCGTTTGTCACGCCCGTTTTTCTCAGATACTGTTTTACGTAGAAAGTTTGAATTCGTCATTGTTATATATTATACTAGCTTTTGCCAACGGCTTCGCTCGCGTGAACATAGTTTCATGACTGTGTTCGAAGGTGCGCAGTGTGCGAGCCACACGTGACTCGCGAGCGTGGAAAAAAGTAGCCTATATGTTAATCCAGGTCCGCATCTGTCTACCTACCAAATTTCATCCAGATCCGTTTATCTGTTATGGCGTGAAAGAGTAACAAACATCCATACATCCATACAAACTTTCGCTTTTATAATATTAGAAAGGATCATACTGGCTGTGCCCGCGATTTCGTCCGCGTGGAATAATGTCTTTGGGTAGCATTTTTAATTATTTAGGCTAATTATTTTACAAATAAGATACATACGTATAAATAATGAGCGATTTGCAGTGTTTCACTGCAAAGAGCTTATTAAATTATTTAAGTACATATATATGTATATTAAGGTGTAAAGTATTAATATGAGTTTATTTAAGTACGTTTTTATGTCATAGTTTTCCCAAAAAACTAAAAACCATAGTCCAGCATAAGTAGTAGATAGTATATTAGACAATGTATTACCGAGAGGTCTTGTGAAATTGGTGTTACGATTAATTCGATAAACGCACATTCACATTTTTGCATTGATTGAAGTAATTGACAAGTTTAACTTTTGCCTTCAGGGATTATTAGATGAGACTACGACAACGAGTACCATCATTGCAGTGCAGGAAGGGCGCATTGCCAAACCAGAAAAAAAGATTTAAAAAATGGAGAAAATAAGGGGGTCTCCATACAAAGAAATGTGTTTTTTTATAGGTCTTTAGAGGTTTTTGATTTAGCTCTATTGTAAAAACGGTAATACATTAAAAGCGTGATACTTGGTGTGATTATAGTACTAATACTGAAGTAACACAACAAATAATAAAAATTGGGCAAGTGTGAGTCGTACTTGCGCTAAGAAGTCCGAACTGAGTGACAAAAAAAGCATACATTTGTCGCTCGCGTTGATGTCTTTTGATTGTAATGTGAATAGGTATCATTTCGTTATACTATGTAGTTGTGTGGAGACGTGGTGGTACGGAACCCTCAGAGTGCTTATCGGAATCGCACTTAGCCGGTTTTTTATCTTCATTTGGTTAAGCCCTTGGCATCATGGCAACCCGGCGTGGATGAGGTCGGGTATCTCATAACCATCAATTCATAAAACACTAAATATTTCTAAACTCCGCGATTCCTGGAACTTGGCTGGCTCGGTAGCCGGAGGGGGTGCCGCGAGGAGTGATTTTAAGGGATTTTTTAATATATTTAAACATTATCTAGTGAACTACACTTGCGAAAACACAGCGGGTACGTAATATGCGACCTCATAAATGAAGTTATTAGAATGTTTTATGTTGACTTTATGTTATATTGAAGCTAAATTATATTACACAGATATATTTTTTTATTTTGTGTGCACAGTAGTCAAAATATCTGTTTTTTAGATAGTAAGTCATAGTTCCTAAATATTGTTGATTTTTGTATAAAAAAAATATTGTTTATAACATCATTCAATTTACAAAATAGTTTACAGTTTCTGAATACTTCTTTTAAGAAATGTTAATAACTGCCTGTGTCAGAAGTATTCGCCCATCTTTACCAAAAACATGGATACATAAATAGTTTTTTGATACTCTAAGTCAGATTAAAAAATAATAATAATTAAATTTAAATTATATATAAAGAAGGCGCGAGCGTCTGAGTGTTTGTGTATATAGGGTGACCTCAAATTAGTTCTTGATAGCAAAGGATATGAATGTACTCGTGATTACAAACAACTTTCCCAAAGAAACTATATGTGAAATATGAAAAAAAAATTTTCGCCCTCGATACATAATAATTTATCAAATCGGAAAAAAATGTATCAAGGACCAAAATTTTTTTTTCATATTTGACATATAGTTTCTTTGGGAAAGTTGTTTGTAATCACGAGTACATTCATACCCTTTGCTATCAAGAACTAATTAAAAGTCACCCTATATATATGTGTGTGTGCGTGCATCAAGGAAAGAGATAGTGAGGGAGTAAATTTGCAATTGTAATTAGGATATGTGTGTAAGTAGATCTTCTACCTCTTCATAGTTTAGAATTTTTAGCCATTCAATCACGTTTTTTTTTGCATTCATAGTAAGTCATAGGGTAGATATTAAGTTTTTTTGTTCACAGTATTATATAAGAAAGTTGATAACGTATTGTACTGGTGCCTTGCAAAACTAGTTCTAATGGTCTTGGAATAAGTCTTATTTTACTTAATAAATACTGGTTAAAATTGAGAGATTCATGTTTTTTCATTATGATATTTATAACATACAATTTACGAACTGTCATTAGTCACGACCTCATAAAATAAGTTATTAGAATATTTTTTGTTGATTTTATGTTATCTTTTAGCTAAATTATATTAGACAGATGTATTTTTTTAATTTCGTGTGCACAGTTGTCAAAATATCTCAGTTTTTTAGATAGTAAGTCATAGTTCCTAAATACTTTTGATTTTTGTGTAAAAAAACACTACTTTGTTTTTTTATAGAAATATAAATACTTTTATAACTAGAACTCGGTAATTTTATCATTTTACCTCACGTCCCTAATGTAAATTAATATATTACAGTAATAAGTAGTCATTTCAGTTATCAAAATCGACAACTTCTATATTATGTATTTGCGTATGTCACACCCACCTCATAGTTGGTGTAACTATTTTTCACCTCATTCACATTAATTTACATTCACTTGGCATGTACATAATGATAACGGTTGAATTATGTTTACAATAATTATTAATGACTAGGTTTTTCCAGCGGCTTCACCCGCGTGGACTCCGTTTTAATGACTGTCTTTAAGGGTGATTAGTAAATTATGTCGTTTCTCAACTACTTAACCATCTCTGTGCAAGAAATCACAACAATCGAGTAATTTTTCAGTTCCCTCAGGAACTGCATCAGATTATGCTATTTTCCCGGGATAAAAAGTAGCCTATGTCCTTCCCCGTGACACAGGCTACCTGCATGCAAAATTTCATAAAGATTGGTCAAGGCGTTGAAGCGTGAAAAGGTAACAAACAAACACATTTTCACAATTATAATATTACTAGCTTTTGCTCGTTTTTATGACTGTCTTAGAGGTGCGCGTGGACATGAGTATTCTCCAGATCACTCGCGAACTATGTCAGGATATGCTTATTAGTAAATCACGTCATTTCCCATGTTAGATGGCGCTAAAGTAGCAAAATGTTGATATTTGTTGACAATTTTTTTTTAATAAAAAGTACCCTATGTTACTTCTAGTACCTCCCAGAATATGTGTACAAAATTTCATGATTATTCGTCAAGTAGTTTTTGCGTGAAAGCGTAACAAACATCCACGCTTTCACATTTATTATTTTATTATATATTATATATATACTAGCTTTCGCCCGCGGCTTCGCCCGCGTGGACATTGTTTTTATGACTGTCTTAGAGGGTGCGCGGTGTGCGAGCCGCAAGCGGCTTGCGAGCGTGGACATAGATTTTTTCCAGTGCCACATATCCTGACATAGTTCCCGAGTGATCTGGAGAATATACATGTCCACGCTCGCGAGCCGCTTGCGGCTCGCGCACTGCGCACCCTCTAAGACAGTCATAAAAACGATGTCCACGCGGGCGAAGCCGCGGGCAAAAGCTAGTAATATTATAAATGTGAAAATGTGTTTGTTACCTTTTCACGCTTCAACACCTTAACCAATCTTGATGAAATTTGGCATGCAGGTAGTCTGTGTCACTGAGAAGGACATAGGCTACTTTTTATCCCGTGAAAATAGCATAGCATAGTCCGAGTCCGATGCAGTTCCTGAGGGAACTGAAAATATACTCTTTTATTTGTTAGTTTCTTTAACATTGCAACGGAACAATGGATTGCTGTGATTTTTTGCACAGAGATGGCTGAGGGGGTGGGAAATGAAATAATTTACTAATTAGCAAATCCTTACATGGTTCCCGAGGGATCTGGTGAAAACTCATTTCCGTGCTCGCGGACGTCAGCGTCGCAACGGAGCTACGGACTGAAGTGTTTTTTTTGTATAGAATTGGTTGAGGACTTCTAATCAGAATAGCCCTATTTATATATATGTATATATATATATATATATATATATATTAAGGGTAGTAAGGAATAGTACCAATGAGTTTTTCAAAAACATCTTGAGGAAACCTGCACAGGCCTGCGAAGAAACTCGAAGGTTGTGTGTGAAGTCGACCAACCCGCACTGGGCCCGCGTGGTCGACTAAGGCCTAATCGCCCTGATTCAGGGTAGGCTCGAGCCCATCGGTGGGGACGTATATGAGCTGATATAATAAATAATAAGTAAGGAATAGTAAGGATAAAACATGCCCATAGCTAAATTATGGTAGCTGCCAGCTTTTGGGTTCTTTCGATATCGATTAAATCTGTACGGCACATCCCTGGTGGCCAGAGTTTGACATTTAGGGCTGTACGGGGCATGAAATCGGCATACTGACAAGAATAGAGTCATCTCCTTTTCTCATATGGAGGGTTAGTTTGCGTAAGCACACAGCAATATCGTCGCAGTTTTATTTTAATTTGTGTTTAATCTATTGAATTAGTAGATCTGTGATAAAACTGCACCCAGTGCAAGTCAGGTCTTCATGTCCTTCTTCATTTTATTTTCCTGTTATTCACATACCTCACGTGCATCAGACGACTTTCTTCAAAACGCACCACTTTTTGGAGTAAAATTCTAGCAGGAAACAATGCAAAAACAATAAAACAAAACTATGAATTTATTCACCACAAATCCCGCCAAAAACTCCCCTATTTTTTTCTTGTCCATGGAAACGAGTTCTTCATAATTTTTCATAGTTTTTATTCACTTTCACAATTTTCATTACTTTTCACAATAGGGATGACAACAGCATCAGAAATAAATTATGAACTCTTGATCACTAAATTGCCCTCCTACTTAAGCTTCGGAAAACCTTACTCCTTTTGCTTTCCATAAGTCTTCGATTTTTAATTCACTAAAACCACAAAATGAGTACTTAAATGATGCTGCTAAACTATGACGTCACACCTAGGTTTTTCTAACATTAGCAAAATGATAGCATTTTTGCTGAAGCTTTCGCGGACTTCTTGTCGCGAACACGACGTTTGGTAGATTTAATGATTTGTGGCGAAATAACTTTTACAAAGATAGCCTAAAACTATTGTCGATGCAAATCTTTGAGTATACATTAGGTAAAGAGCACGTCCTTCATAATGGGAACAGTAGGCACGGATGGGAACAAAGCGACGTTCCACGCGCAAGCGCTATCTGTCATAATCGACTGCTAGCGGAGTGCGTGCGTGGGATATCCCTAGCAGTATTTTCGAGAAATTTACCTACCAAAATGGTCAAATGTGCAGTGAAATCATGTAAAAACGATACTCGAAAACACACGAAACATAAATCGAGTATCACATTTCACCGGTTAGCCATTTTTTTATTCTTTTAAGCTAAAAATTAATCACGCATTGCGGGGGTGAAGGAGACGTGTGGGGCGGGAGCTAGGTGTTCCGCGCGCACTACCCCGCACCGCCGCCTCGGCCTTAATGTCTAATTAGTGATGTGGCGCGTTCGGGAATAGTATACATACTTTCGATATTTATTATGAAAGTTTAATCTCTTTCAACAAATAACTTTTAATGAAGATATTGATTCAAATATTGAGTTTTATTTATATGTTGTTATTTAAATAATTTTCCAATAGGCTCATTATAAAATCGAAACGTGATATCTAAATATGCTGTAAAAGAACAGCTTTCTCCAAACTGAATATTAAAAAGGAAATAATTTTATGTGCCGTTCATCTCAGAAATAAACCTGTTATTTGATATATTATTCTAAGATGAACGGCACATAAAATTATTTCCAAACTTATTCTAACCCTAAAAACTGGCTTGCATCGGTACCACCGTATCAGTTTATGAAAATCTATACCTTGCACCCTGTTTGTTATTTTAACACATGATAGAGTTTGTCGTAGTCATTTAACTGAAAGTCATAAATTGAAATGATTGTCGTACTTAATTGCTGTTAGGTAGGGTAGGGTAGGTACATTCAACCTACCTAACGGATTTTCATACGGTTTTCACCAGTGGGCGGACTGGTTCACGAGGAAGGTTTTTAAATTATTACTTTGGAATACCTTATCATATCAGTCGAAAGACGTCCACTGCTGGAAAAAGGCCCCCCCTTTAAGATTTCCATGACGACCGGTCCTGTGCTGCCTCATCTAGCGGCTTCCCGCGACCTTCACCAGGTCGTCGGTCCACCTAGTGGAAGGCTTGCCTACGCTACGTCTTCCGGTGCGCGATGGCCACTCGAGAACTTTACTACCCAAATGGCCATCTATTCTACGAGCATGTGCCTTGTCCACTGCCACTTCAGTTTAGCGATTCTGTGAGCTATGTCGGTTACTTTGGTTCTTCTACGGATCTCCTTATTTCCGATTCGATCGCTTAATGAAATTTCGAGCATAGCTCGCTTCCTTAGAATAAATACCTAATAAGAATATTTCGCAAATCCGACTCACACTTGGCTGTTTTTTCATTTGTTTCCTTTTTAGATAAAAGTTATAATCGTACTTGTATCACATTAGTATAATACGTACTCACGTGCATGACTACCTACCTGTATGTAGTAAGTATTTCTTAAGTGCTGGCACCAACCTCAAAAAAATTGTAGCCCCTAATTATTCGTACCTGCTTTTGTTTCGTTTTTATTGGTTAATTTGGTGTATAAATAAATATCATCTCATAATTTTGAGTTAATTTCTTTTTGAAGTCAATTTATAAATTTCTAATTACTCATTTATTTTGTAATTTTCATTTTTAAGTATAAAATGGTATATCTGTTTGTAATAAATAGGTAGATGATTTTTTTGTGCTAAAACTGTAGGTATGTAAGTTTTTACACCTGTTAGCTCGTATAAATAAGTCGGGCCGTCACAGTTACATAACTTATTCGTAGATCAGATTAATAGTTTTAACACTTACATACAAATATATATCTGTATCTTTTATCTGTATTTTGTTTTAAAGCCCTACTAATCGATTTTTTGTTAATATATGGCAGTTCTAAGAATATTACACACAAACGTGTCGAATTGATAACCTCATTCTTTGCAGTGGCGTAATAAAAATTTACGTTAAGTGAATATGTAGTGATTTTTCATTTCTCTATACAGGGAATGTTAATAAAGGTGCAGTGACACTTTAAGGGTTTAAACTCATCAAACTGAACAAATTTGCTGAAATCGCGATTTTTTTTTTATTTTTCTACAAATTGGTCAGCTTGGCCGGTTTTGTTTAAAAAAACTTTTAAAAAATCGCGATGTTAGCAAAGTTGTAGAAAAAAAAGTTATTCAGATTAATCAGTACAATCAAGCCCACCTTAAAGTATCATTGCACCTTTATGTTACACCCTGTATATTATACTGAAATTGGTTTTATTGTTAATTGTCTTACCTACCCCAAACAGTACCTACATGTGGGTGTGAGTATATACTTGTATGTACAGATGTTTTATTTTTGTATGTATTAGGAAATAAACATTATATAATCCATAAAACAAACATAAATTCTTAAAATTACGTACTATATTATGCTGCTGTTTATCCTTGGTTATCGATAATCCACTAAGGCGATAGTGCCCTGCAGCCCATCCCTATTAGTCACGTATACATCTATACAGTTTACTATAGCTCACTTGCCTACGATGTGTTAGAAGCGACCGATGCGGTAGACGCGCTCTATACCTACAAATGATTACTCTGAGATGCAAATATTATCCGCGCGCCTCCAGCGGCGAAACTTAGAAGTTGTCTAAAAAACTTAGTCTAAGTTTTTAGTAAGGACGACACTTTGCTTTAAAGTTGAGGTTTAGTTTAGCCATAATCAAATGGATACTAGAAACCTGTTGCTATTAAAAGCAGAAATACGAAATATTGTTGCGTTCCTCAACGTAGTACTTACGGAGATTCGAGAATATGTTTTCATTTGTTTCCAAAAGACAAAATTATGAAGAAAAAATGGGAGACTGTTCTTATAATTTTCGAGCTTCAAACTATACTTTCCAAACAGTAAGTATAATAAAGTTTTAATTACTTCATTGTACTTATATTCACATGTAGGTATTTTAAAAGTTATTTGTTTATTTTAGGCTAAGGTAAGTATCTCGTCAGGTTATTTTTATCATTCCAGATTTTAAAAGACAGAAGTTGTTTCCTAATGTCGTACCGTCTTAGAATATTTCTAAAACTCTATTACTGAGAATTCGCTGTCCGTCTGTCTGTCACTAGGCTGTATTTCATGAACCGTGACAGCTAGACAGTTGAAATTTTCACAGATGATGTATTTCTGTTGCCGCTATAACAAAAAATATTAAAAAAATATCAAAATAAATATTTAAGGGGGTTCCTATATAACAAACGTAATTTTTTTGCACGTTATTGCTCGATATTGATAATGATTACCGCCTCTGTAGCTCAGAGGCAAAGTTCACTGGCTTTACACAGGAGGTCGCGGGTTCGATTCCCGGCGGGGTCAATTGTAAGACTCGGTTTGGTTGGTGGTAGGGCATTTTCTAAGCCCGCCTGGCCAGCTACCACCATCTTATTTAAGTCTTGCCGCCAAATATCAATGTTGATATCATTGGTGTGTTCCGGCATGAAGATAAGATAGCCAGCTCCCCATTGCGTTGGGGATTCTTGGTAAGCCTGCTTTCATCTTCGGCAACATCGTCACTTACCTCCAGGTGAGATGTTGTCAAGGGTTTACCAATAGTGAATAAAGAAAAAAAATGGCAACAGGTAGATGCTTTAAATATTTACAGAATATTTAGTTATATATTCATTTTAAAGTTATATATTCACTTTCCAGCAAGAAATCACATAAATCTGAATTATATAATATAACAAATAAATTTTCCGTCATTGAATTACTACTACTACGTATGGAACCGACGCCGCGGACCAGTTTTTTGCGCCGTGTGTTGTTGAAAATTGTCAACAACGCATTTAGTCACTTGCCTAACGCTCAAGCGATCGCCCGCGTGCCGATACCTAAGAACAATCTAAAAATGCCGGCTTGCGTTTTAAAAACTAGTAAAAATCTATCCACTGCAAAGAAAAAAGATGGTGGCGTGACTTATTATCGGTAATTAAACACAATATTAATGAAAACCAACCAAAACAAGTTTTGTTTTCTACATTATTTTTAACCACATGCCGACATTTTGTTTGAAAATCATAGATTATGAAAAGTGAACCATACAGATAGGACGCGAAGGTAAGGTACTATGGTTGGTGAACTATATGACTGCTTCCGTGGCGAAGTCGAGCTGGGTTGCACTTTACTGTGACAGTAACGTGGGTCATGGGTTCAATTCCCGGGTCGGACCAAAAAAGTGTAACCTGAAAAAGAGCTTAATAACTATAGATGTGTAATGTTTTTTTTCCCGATTACAACTGTATTCCATGCACCCCTTGCGCAAGTGTGTATTTAGTGCCAATTAGTCTTCATATTTAATTTGATTTTAAATGCGTAACAATTTATTTTCATTTACTTTATTAATTTAATATTTTTTTATCCACGTAACTCATTACACATACATACATGCGTGCAAATACAAACATACATACTTACATTGCAAGTTAAGCTTTTAAAATAAGTTTCATATCATGAGTAAGAATAGCCCTTAGTTTAACAAATTAACAAAATACCTTAAACCTAACTGCATAAAATCACAACGCTCATTTTGTTTTTTCTGTAGTCGACAAAAAAAATCCTTGTTAATGTGTACAAATCTAACAACACCTCGCATTCTAAAATCCAACAAGCCGTTTTGACTACATGCGGTAACAATGAAACGGACAACACACACACCCACTTACACGCACGCAAACACACATACATACCCGAAAAAGGTCTTGGTGAGCAGTCGGGTTGCTCAAGTGTTAGTGCTAATTAGGCAGATAACTCCATTACAGTGAATTTCGCATCTGTTTATTTATTCTTCATGAACGTTACGCGATAGTCCCGCCCCCGCGCACTCCTCGCGACCCCCGAGCGGAGCAAGATATTTGTTTTGACTAGCTGTTCTATACGTAGTCAAATCGCGCCGGAGGGAAAACAGCTTTTTAAAAACTAAATTAAAAACTAGTTTACGAACGATTCGTAGTTGGGTCGATGTTAGACTTTATTTATTATTTATTTATTCACAATTGGTAAGCCCTTCTTGGCATAATCTCACCTGATGGTAAGTGACGGTGATGCCGAAGATGAAAGCGGGCTTACCAAGATTCCCCAACGCAATGGAGAACTGGCTATCTTATCTTCAAGCCGGAACACATCAATGTTGTTAACACTGATGTTTGGCGGCAAGACTTAGATAAGATGGTGGTAGCTAGCCAGGCGGGCTTAGAAAATGCCCTACCACCAACCAAACCGAGTCTTACAACTGACTTTTTATTACATGTAAAACTAAGAGCTAGGGCCTTAATCTACTCCAGACGCTTACTATGCACTTTTGGTAGCCACAGCATGTATGCTGACTACGCGGTCTATATACTGGTTACGCTCCGTAACTCCTCCTTTCTTAAGTTCGAAATTGTCCGAAGAACAATCTTTCTGAGGACGATTTCGACCTTTGCAATACTTGCATACCAAAAATGCATACTTAAAGTTCATAAAAGAGACAAAACTTATGACTAAAATTGTATATAAGACAATGGTTCCTATGCTAACACTTTCCGTATTCACTACACTTTCACTTTTCACGTCATTATTCTTCAGCGCTAAGATAGCACTTTCAGATTAGTCAGGTCAACTCCAGTTAGTTTGACAGGATTCTCGTTCTGTTGGATGTCTATTTGTAGATTTTCCGGAAGCTTCACCAAAGGAAGTTTTGAATATAAAATTTTCTCTCCTTTCAGTATACGTTTTCTCAAATAATAATTTCCAATTTTGTATTCACATTTATCATCGATGGTAAGCAGGTATGTGCCGAAAATGGTATGATGAAGAATTTCGTTTGCACATGTCCTTGTGAGGTCATTAGCTGATTTGGTGTACAGTATCCATCGATTTGTCTGAAGAGGTTCCACCTTTACTGTTTCCAGTTATATTGGGATTCGAATACATTCAGCCTTATTAGAATATCTCATTAAGTCGAGAATGCAGGTATCTTCAACAGGTACTAAGGTCTGGGTCTCATCACACAGGTATATTTCGTCTTCTATGGCTTTACACGGTGTGGACAGCGAGCTGGCTTTCAACCCCTTCACTATAAGGTTAGGATATTTAGGCAAAATAATCAGGGTAAGGTTTGTTTCAGGGTCGGTGACAGGTAAGGAAACACTTTTGTAGTAAAAGTAACTATCTTTCTTAACTAAAGGTATTTCCATTACAAACATAATTTCATGATTCTTAAAATAGGACTTTAATGTAATTGACTGTTCAATTTGTACAATATTTTCAGGAATCGACGGAAATATTAGTTTATCTGTTTTTTCTATAATCTTGAGCAATTTAACAAGTTCATGGGTATTTATAATAGATTGATGTAATATTTCTATTCTACTAAACGCTATAATATTTACAATCTCATTCAATTTGGTGGAAATTACCTGAAAATTGTGTAAAAACAAATTATATGCGTGTATTATTTGGTTAATTTGAGAGGTTAATGAAATCTTAATTATGTCTATTAATTCTATTGACGGCTTCGTATAATTGTATGAGATTGTTAGTTATATTTGCAGTAGAGTTTGTAAGAACTTGAGCCATTTCAGCTATTAGAGTTGTTTTCTTTTCTATTGAGTCTGTATATTTCTGTGATGGTGGAATGAAAACGTTCTATCAGTCCCATAGAATTGGGGTTGTTTGGGGTACCTATATGAACCTCTATTTTATAAAATGAGAACATTTCCTTCATAAGCTTTTTGTTGAATTCTGGACCGGGATCTGAGCTAATTTTGTTGGGAATTCCATAGAATGAGAAATACTTAATCAGAGCTCTAACTACTTCAGGAGTTGATCTGTCAGGAATTTCAAAAGCTTGGGCCAATTTACTGAATGAGTCTAACAGTTAGGTAGTATTTGCTCTCTATAGAATAAAGATCAATGAGTAACTCTTCAAACGGTTTAGTTTGAGTCAGGGTAAGCTGTAGTTGGGGTTTGAAAGGTCGCCCATCGTATTTCATACGTTTACAAGTTTCACATGAGTTTATGATACTGGTTACTATTTGTTCCATATTATTCCAAAAGTAAGTGCGCTTTAAGTTCCACGATGACAAGTTTTACCTTGATGGTACTTCTTTACTATTTCTTCCTGTTCTTTTTCATCAGTTACGTTAATTACTCGCTCAGTACACTCATAGAGTAGTACAGTATCTTTTCTAAATAATGCAATTACTATTTCTGAAAACTGTCGTCTATGTTCTTTGTTCTCATAGTAGATAAAATATTTAATTTTGGGCCGGATGTATTCCTTAAGGAATTGTTTGATTAGTTCAGGATTATCCAAAGGTTAATGAATTTTCAGCATGTGTTGTTTTGAATGTGAGATAATGTTGACTGAGAGTTTATTTTTGTACCAAACATTTACTATTATTTGGTTGAGTTTTGTATCTATGGCTTCGTGAAGTATAGGGACGCCATTTGTGTCCATATCTAAAGCAGAATGTACAGTATCTGTGGTAGAACTTGCTGTTTCAGTATTTGCTGTAATGGTACTGTCATTTGATTGCAGTAAGGGTGATGCCTCTGATCGGGCTTGGGGTGGACTTTCCTGTTCATTTCCGACACTTACGGTAGACTCGGTATCTGAGGAAGCAGAAGCGGGTTGTTTTTCGCTTTCTGTAGTATTTTCATTGTTAGTTGTGTTCTCAGGGTTGTGTATTAGTTGTCCCAAATCCCTTATTTTGTCAGTCAGCTGTCGTATATAGTCATTGTCGTCATCTCCTACGTTCACTGCCATTGATCGTTGGTCATCATTATATTGGCCAACTAAGGCATTTAATCGTACCCGGGAAAGTGCATCGGCGTTTGTATTTTGTTTTCCACTCTTATGTACGACTTTGTATGTATATTCGCTTAACTTCAGGCTGAAACGGGTTAACTTATTGTTTGGTTCTTTCAGTGAGTGTAACCAGGCAAGTGGCCTATGGTCAGTGTATATAGTGAATTGGTTGCCGTACAGGTACGGTCGAAAATGTTTTACCGCCCATACTATAGCTAGGAGTTCTTTTTCGATTGCACTGTATCTTTTTTCAGCGTCATATAGGGTCCTGCTAGCGTATGCTATGGACTTGTCGCTTCCAATCGGGCCTTGTGATAGTACTGCACCAATGGCGAAATCGAAGACGTCAGTGGTAAGTACAAAAGGTTTTGTAAAATCGGGGTATTGTAATAGTGGCGCGCTCGTTAGTAATTCTTTACATTTTTGGAATGCATTAATACATTTATTATCAATTACAATTTTATTGTTCTTTTTCAGACGTGATGTCATAGGTTGTGTTATTTTAGGGAGGTCCTTGATGAATTTTCTGTAGTAGCCAATAAGTCCTAAAAAACTTTGAATTTCAGTTCTTGTTTTTGGTAATGGGTATTTCAGTATAGCGTCTATTTTGTCTGTATTTGGTTTCAGTCCATCAGGGGTGATAGTGTGTCCCAGGTAAGTTGATTCTTTAAATAAAAACTCTGATTTGTCAAGTTGTATGTACTTTCAAATTGGTTTTCCTGAGTCTGTCAAAAACTGCTCTAAGTTTTGTTAAGTGTTCTTCGAGGCTTGAAGAAAAGATAACTATGTCATCTAGATAGGTTAAACAGTGTATTCCCTGTAATCCTATTAGAACATTGTCTATTGCTCGTTGAAATGTCGCTGGAGCCGTTTCAGCCCGAAGGGCATTCTAAGAAACTCGTAGTGACCGAATTGCGTTGACAAAGCGGTCTTGGGTTGGTATTCTTCTCGATTTCTATCTGATGGTAGCCGCTAGCTAGGTCAAGTACAGAGAAAAGGCACCTTTTGCCTAATTTGTCAAAGAGGTCAGTAATATTGGGAAGAGGGTATTTGTCATCTACTGTTATTTCGTTAAGTCGTATATAGTCTATAACCATTCTGTATTTTTTCTCGCCACTAACATCTAGTTTTTTGGGTACTAAGTGCACCGGAGCACTCCATGGAGAATGAGATTCCTGTATAAAATTATCATCTAACAGCTTTTGGATCTGCTTTTTTATTTTGGTGGCTTCTACTGGGGCTTGACGATAAGGCTTTACGTAAATTGGGTCTTCGTTAACTGTCCTGATTTTGTGTTTTACCTGGTTTGTAAAGGACAGCGACAAGTGTTCTGTGTAAAAGATGTCTTTGTATTCTAAGCACAAATTGTAAATTTTGTAACGTTCCTCTGGGTTCATGTGATCTAACCGTAATTTATTTAGATTTTCTTTCAGAATATTATCTTTTTCAATGTTACTATCTATTTGAGTGTTGTTAACTTGGATTTCTTCAGGTTCGTATTTTGGTAATGGGTTTACTGAATGTAATATCAAAACAATTATCAGATGTATTTTGGATAACAGTTGTAGCAAATCCTTCTTTGCATTGCACAAGTGCAGTAGGTGTGTACACCTTCGCCAAAATTTATATAGTTAACTATTGCTTCTCCATTCAAAAGATCAACAGGGATTTGTGTACGTGTTTCAGAACGAGATTCAATGCGAACTGTGTAAGGTGGGTTTTATATAATTGGTATTTCTGTGTCTCGTGTTCTTAGTATTTGATTTTTCACATCTATATTCGCGTCTATTTGTTTTAATAAGTCAGAGCCTATCAGTCCTTCGTAATTACTGCAGACCTAGTATACGTAAAATTTATGTGTGTCAGTACTTATAAAAGTTTTTAGTGATGGTATAATTATTATTTCATTATGAGAACTTCGCGCGTGGGTACTAACGACTTCAAAGGGCTTGCAATATTTATAATCTGAAAAATATTTATTAGCGATTTCAGGGCTGATAAAGGATTTCGTGCTTCCTGTGTCAATCATAAATTTAGTGTCAATTTCAGGAATTTCTATGTGGCGTAATTTTAAAGCATCATGATGGTTAAGATGTACTATTTCGGGGGGTGTATCGTGGAGGCCTGTAACTGAAAATTTTCTGTTTCAAAGGGTTTCCTGTGACGACTGAGCATTTTCAAAATTACTACAATCTACTGAATATTCATCACTACATACCAGCTGGTATTCCTCGTCGTAATCGTTTCCTTCAATCGCATAAAAAGCTTCGGGGGTGTATTCATGTTCATCAAGTTCATTGGCATAGACAAGTTATTGGACGTTCGCGGGGCTAAATAATTTGGTCTCGGTTGAGGAGCCGTTCGCATAGAGACGATATCGTACCGGTATGAAGGTCGTTGACCTAATGTCTGTTGACATTGACCTTGTGTTTGTTGAAATGTGGGTCTCTGACCTTGCATTTGTTGGTATGAAGGTGGGATACCAAATCTAAACTGGATTTGGATGTTGTTGGGCCTAGGCTGGTTATTATTATTAAAGAATGGCCTGTAACCTACATGTTGCTGTGGAGTTCCGAACTTAAGGTTTGTTTGGTTGGGCATGATAGCTCTGTAACCTTGAGGTTGGTGAGAAATCCCGAACTTAAAGCCTTGATTTTGCGGGAATTTGCTTTGTGCAGCGTTTACATTAAAGCCAGAGTTTTGTGGCTGGCCAAAGAACCCCGTACCAAAAGTATGGAAAATGTGGTTTCAGTTAAATATTCTAAGATTTTGATATAATATAGTTGTTAACGTCCTGAACAAAAGTCTCTATGGGGGCTACCAATGTTTCCAAGTCCCTTTCAGAGTTACGACTGATTTGATTTGAAATGAACCCTTAATAAACCGAGTTTAAAAGTTTAGTGTTCATGTGTATCTATGAAAATATATGTAGATAAGATTTAACGTGTAACACTATTTTTCTTTCATTTAACTCGTTATTGATAGTTTGTTTTGTTTGGTAAGTCTACTGTAAAAATATGGGTGCATTAAAATGCACAAAAATATGTTCCAATGATCTGTGTGTCGTTGTAATAAGAACTTCGTAAAATATTTATGAAACGATTTATTTAGCACTTGAAAAAGACACTGGAGGTGTCATATTACTGATATTACTGTCACTGTGACAAGGTGCGAATTGGTACTAGAGTCGATTTCCTTGAGGGTACAAAACCAGTCCTAACTCTGAAAGGGACTCGGCAACAGTGGTAGCCCCCATAGAGACTTTTGTTCAGGACGTCAAAATCTATATTATATCAAAATCTCAGAATATTTAACTGAAACCACATTTTCCATACTTTTGGTACGGGGTTCTTTAAAAATTTGTCCAAAATTATTATTTTGCGGGAAAATAGGCTTGGAATTTGGCATTTGCGTTTGCGGTGAAAACCTTTGACGGTTTTTGTTCTTTGCATTATATTGATTTAAGAAATTAACTTCTTCCATAACTATTTTCAATGCGTCTTCTAGCTTATCAGGGTTGTGAAGCCGTGCTACACGTAAAATGTCTTCTGGCAGATTATACAAAAATACATTCAACGTAATGTGTTTATAAATGGTCATTTTTGTTTGCCTTTCATTATTCAAATTTATTTTGGAAAATAATGTACTTCTGACATTTTGGATACGACTACAAAATTCTAAGTAAGATTCACTCTGTCTAATTTTCATACTGGTTAGTTACTGGCATAAACTATTTCATAATCGGTGGACAACACTAGTGATCTACATTCCTTCTGGGTTTGTGCTTCTGAGTGGGGACTTACCACAGATAAGAAAACAATTTTGCCGCTCCGATAGATTGCGGAAGGAAGCTTCTTGTGCAACGAGACATGTTGCTGTAATTCGTGAATGATTGTACTGCGCAGAAATTGTATAATTTTATGGAAGGCTGAGCTCCGCATAACCGGTCAACTGCCCCGTGCGGTACGTCAAAAACCCCCTAGAGTGCCTGCGAGCGCGGAGCGAAAAATCGGTATCTGGCGCGGCGGCACCCGGATTCCCAAAAACAAGATTTATGAGTTGGGTTCTCTGAATATAGAGCTCAAGTATTGTTTTTTGTAATAGTGTTGAATGTAGCTTTCTATTCATTCCAAGTTTCATATGATTTTATGCTTTAGTTCAATGTTAAACATGGCGTAATGGCATTTCAGAAAAGTTTAGAAGGTGTGTTGTAATTCGTTGAAATAACTTATGATTGGCACCCCAGATTGACACTTTACATGTAATTTCACTTGTACTTACCTTTTTGATGAAACTTGCCTCAAGCAACACTGAACGAAACACAACAATCACTAAAAACACTTGTATTAGCGAGCACTACGGTGCGCGTCGTACGAAGGACTGACTAAACTTTTTTTTCTCTATTATTTTCTATGGTGGGACGCTGTTTTATCACTTCACCTCGTTGCTACGTTCATAAGAAAGAGACAAAAATATTTTTATACGTTGAAAGTCACAGAGTAGAAAGAGAAATTACACTTTTTACAGAAATAATGGCTTGGGTACTCCAGGTACCCTAGGGCAGACAACGGAGGAAAATTTTTGGGTACCCCCAGTACCCGAGGGCAGCTGATCGGGTATTTTTGTGTCAAAAATGCCGAGATGTGCAATAATAAGCTGCAAAAATGCAACTGGCAAAGTAAATTTAATAAATAGAGGAGTTTCTACCATGTGTAAGTAAAAAACTTAAATTAAAATATGAATTTATATTTTTGAATTCTTGTTATTTAGTGCGAGGGTGTTGTCGATATTTTTCAACGATATTTTGTTTATTTTAACATTCAGTTTTCCAAAAATCACGGATTGAAGGAAAAATAGATCAGAACTACAAAACGTAACAATTTGTTTCCCACAAAATCAAGCACTGTTTGCTCAAAGCATTTCAATGATGACTTTGTGGCTACACCACGTAAGAAATGCATAAAATCTTCTGCACTGCCTCATGTACACGTTTGCATACTGTCTTCAGTACGTATCAGTTGTTCTAATGTATTCTTTACTTTTTACCAATTTACAACCCATAGTACTGGGAAACATAGTTTAGGGCTAGATGACCGTGTGTGATTTCATGATTTGTCCATAAATATTTTTTTCTGTAAGTAGGTAAGTATCAAAGGTACTTCCGGGTGATAAGGCCCGCCGTTTTGCAAGGCCCAATCGCAGAAAACCATTTAAAATACATTTGATCCGCGCCAACTTCATAGTACGTATGAAACAGACCAATAGGAACGCAAGAACGCAGCGTCGGCTGCGTTCGGCCGCCATCTTGCCAGTGAAGCTCGGTTGTTTGCCGACCTCGGTCACGGTCACTGTTTTCGTTAAGTTTTGCTTCCACAAACGTTAGTTTTTACTAGTTTATACTGAGATTTGTAGGTAGATTTTTGTTTAGTGTGCTCATTTGAACATTGTTCTTTTGATATATACATAGACATGTGCGATTTTATAAATATTTATTACGAAAATGATCGATTTGCAAGTGCAAGTGTTGCAAAGCCCACGTCGTTTAGGAAGGCCCAACAAAATTGCTGCTTGGGCCTTACAAGACTTGGCTGGGCCTTCCAACCCTACTGCAGTCTTATAAGGCCCCTTAGTGTTTTATAAAATGAGTGATACATTTTAGAAGAATTTCCGTGGGGAAAGTTGTTCAGTGTCATGAGTAAAAGCTGTATTTAAAAGTATGAAAGCTAATAAATTTGGACCTTATATTTCCGTACTGAATTTTACAGGGCCTTGTAACCCACAATAGGGGCCTTCTAAGCCAAATATGTGTAATAAGGCACAATGTATGAAAATTATAAATCAAAAAACCTTGACAATAAATACTTAATTCTAGCATGAATAACGATATTTTTAAGTAAAATACTAATATTTATACACTAAACACCTAAAAATTCGATAGCTGGGCAGTTTTCTTACACAGTGAAAAAGTGTATTTTTCAAAAAATATATTGATGATTTTAGTTTCTGCATGCTGTTATCAAGTTCATGAATAATTACTATGGTCATAATTTAATATTTTTGAGGTCTTTCTTGCTTACTTTTGCGCCAAACATCGGCAACATCGTCACTTAACTCGCGTTACACAGCCAACGCGCGATCCATTCAGTGCCACCCGGCTACGAGACGCGCACTACTACGCCGTAAGATTAGACAATGACCTAACCAACAGTAAATTCAAAAGTGTGTACTACGCTGGGGTCGCAATTAGTGAGGTTGAGATTCTTGGAATCAAAAAAAGGAAATTTGGTTGAAAGAAAATTTTGACCCGTTGTTATGGAATTCCTTTTTGTCTACGTCTTTCGGTTGCTATGATGATGATAATGGGGATCTGAGTTACTTTTAATCATCTGTCAAAAACGAAATTTTGTAATGAAATACCTAGGCGAGACGTCATAGTGTTGCGACGTCATTTAAGTAATTGTTTTGTGATTTTGGTGAGTTAAAAATTGAAGACTTGATGGATAATAATAATTTAAAAAAACTAAAAACCGACTTCAAAATGAAATTCACTCAAAAGTATGAAATAATATTATTATACTTAAATACACAACATTAACCAACAATAACGAAATCAAAGGTGGGTACGAATTAAATTAGGAGCTTAATTTTTTTTTTGAGGTCGGTGTCAGCAATGCCGTCGAACCTAAAACATTTGATACATAAGTAACTGTGTGCTGGTACCGACCTTAAAAAAATTTATCACAGTTTACAGAAATCATTTTCACTAAGCTTACAAAATAAATTATCACTTTCAATAAAACAGTCAAGTCAATGTCAATCGTAAACAATTTATCTCGTTTAATCACCTAAATTATATCGCAATGTTTCGCAATGTATCGCAATGTTTAAGCATCAAGACATTTTTCTCACAGTATACAGAATTGTATAGGTCGCGGGAAGCCGCTGGATGCGGGCAGCGCAGAACCGGTCGTCGTGGAGATCCTTGGGGGAGGCCTATGTCCAGCAGTGGACTTCCTTCGGCTGATATGATGATGATGATACAGAAAACATTCTCACCTAGCCCACAAAATAAATATACTTTTTCAATAAAACAGTCAAGTCAATGTCAACTGTTAACAATTTATCTCGTTTAATCGTTTGAATTGTATCGCAATGTTTCGCAACAAATTAACTGCTGTTCGGTAACCCCCATTCGGTTGATAACTACAACAGTCACCCATCTTGGCAACTCTGGGCCACCTCCATCCGGTGCCCGCCCAAACTCACAGTCGCTCTACCTGGCGACTTTCAGACAAATCCACATTATCGCATTCGACCAGCGATCTCGAACTTCACCTAATTTTGGTAATTGCCAACATCACCTCCCTCCGGTGATACGCCTGCGAGCCAAACGCACGCCACACACAGTTGTGGCCGCACAGCAACGAGAAAATAACTCGGTGTTTTACGCCTACGTCTACGAATGGCTGAGGCTATTGGCATCCAGTTGCGAAAAATTGTTTACGTCTAAGGTTCAAAATACAAACTAGTGAACGTTAAAATCACGGTCAAGAACAAAAGTCCTTACTCTGCACTAGTAGATGGTCGAGGTTCAGTCTCTCCATCATCAATTCTGTCCAAGTCAATAAATAATACTGTCACTATCGGGCATTTAACGTAGTCTGTCCTCAATAAATCTGACGGTATTTGATATCTAAAATGGTCGGTTACGCTTGTCCATTTGTAACAACATAAAGTTAGGTAACTTGTGAAGCTAAGCTTTAATTTAGAAATCAGCCTGTGGTGCTGCCCCAGAGCAATGTAACACCCCATCTCTTTCCGAGGGTTCCTTATGAAGCAACTAAGGGACCAAAAATTTGAGGATGAGCAACATCGTCCTTCACGCTTATACTGTACCGCCAAACAGCCCGCCAAGCGTAGCGTTTTCTTTTACAATTGGTAAAACCGCTCCAACATGGGGGAGGCCCATGTCTATTATCATATCAGCAGCAAGCTGATTAACAATTCCTGTAATAGGATGCGTTACTCTCCGTATTATCACTAGTCTGTTGTCGTGCTTCACTTGGATAAAATTACAGCCTGTGTGTATAATCGACAAACATGACATTTTGAGGTTAAGCTACTTTACTCGTACCTAGAAGGAACTCCAAGAGGCTGTACCTCGTAACTCGGTTAATCCAACAGTTCGGTTGTTGCCAAATGATCACCATGTAGGGACTTGTAACATGAAATCTCATTACTATAGTCTAAGGAAGTGAGCATATTTTAAAGGACACTTAACTAAGAGTACCAACGTTTAAACGTACTAAGATTCACCTGACCGTTGCCACGCACCTAAAGCGTTTATGAACGTAAGTTGAAATACAAGGGGGCATTACGTAGATCGAATGACACGTGGACGTATTTGAACAGAGGTTACATAATCAGTCATTTCTTTTTAATAGGTAAAGAATGCACCTGATGTAACCACTAGCTATGCCTGACGTGGTGAAATAGTGACCACATATGAAGTCAATCGATATGCTAAGCTATCAGAGGAAACAATTTCCGTTCAGGCATGTTGTTGTCATTTTTTTTCACGGTTATCAACACTTGCGTTCTATACCATCATTTTTCTCTACCAGCATGATAAGGCCGTCAAAAAGGGAAAGCTTCGGGGCGTATGATATTCGCAGCCTACAGCCCATGAATCCTGCATCATCATCACATCAGCCGAAAGATGTCCACTGCTAAAAAAAGCTATTAAAATAGACAACAACTTTGTCCTATGATCAATGAGGATATCAGTCCCAATACTACGAAAGCTACTCCAAGTTTACTCCATGTTAAGATGTTGGTCTCAATATTATAAAAGCTTGGGGGGTTTCAATACTTTCAATCCTGGTTTAGGTTTGTATAACCGAAACTCTAGTTAACTAAATGAATATTTACAATGAGTCCTCTTTTTAAATCTTCCGTTCAAAAACGACGTTGTGTCACAAGGAATGATCCGAAAGCACGTGAAAGAGTACTTTGAAGGACTACAAGGCATAATCATAGGCATAATTAATGCAATCACCACTAGAAGGGTAAGCGACTACTCTATTCGAATCCTTTCCGACCGTCGAGCTATTTTGTTATTGACAAACTCGATTAATTATACCGTCAAGCCTAGATTTAAAATATCTGAACCGATCATAATATTGTTGGCACGTAAGTACTTATCTGGTAAAACAAGAAATGACAATTTTGAACAATGACCGTCAATATTACCCTCACTCGATATTTGTTCTGTACAGTAAATGTAAGCCTTGTCTACAAAAGTCAATCATGTGTTAGTATTTGAACACACTCCCGAAAGTCTATACATGAAACTTTCTTTAACGAGTGAATACTCGGCACCACCACAAATTAGGTAATAGTACTACGTACGTACTAATACCAGTATCAAAACAAAAAGGGTACGACTCACCGGATTTTCGTAGCTCCGCGTACATCACGCACTTCGCAGAAGCCGCACGCGCCGCTTGCGTGCATCTCCGCTGCTGCCAGCGCAGCCCATGCTGTCACCTTATTCCAACGGTCGTTCCGTAAGGGAGATGTCGACAGTTGAGCACCGTTCACGTGAATTAGCTTCAGGTATATTCCGGTTGAATGCTGGCAATATGATTGCAGCAGATGTTGGATGGTGCTCGCATAGCCTCAATCAATCGCAATATGTTCTGGTTCTGTAGCACGAAGAGTTGTGGTTAGTGGGTTTTTATTTCGCTGCTCCATTATCATTTTTCACATTTTCTCGTCGTTGTCCACCTGTTGCGAGCGCTTGGAACAATCCAACTTCTGATGTCGAAGGGGTGCTTAGGTTATGGATGGCCTTGTGGTTCAGTCTTTAACCGTCTCGCGC
Organism: Coleophora flavipennella; assembly: GCA_947284805.1. Classification (NCBI taxonomy): domain Eukaryota; kingdom Metazoa; phylum Arthropoda; class Insecta; order Lepidoptera; family Coleophoridae; genus Coleophora; species Coleophora flavipennella. The sequence continues at coordinate 18,326,435 of OX369264.1, read as the reverse complement.
AACCGAGGAAACCGGTCGAATCCGCGCACATCGCTTGCTGCACCGCGTACGCATACCGCGTCGACTGCCATCCGTCCGTTATTTCCCGCGCTGTGCATAGAGTAGTGAACGGAATAGAGAAATACTGTGCTACAACATGAACTCTACTTTCAATGCTGAGATGTCCATCGATGGTATCAACGTTTCCACGACCAGCACCGAGATTATGAGCATTGAAACCCCTCCTCAAAATTATGTGAATGCCGGTACCCGTGGCGGACGTAATGAGGCCCGGCTATCTTCACCTGAAAGAGAACAATCCCTGCGGAATGATGCAGATGATACTAATGAGGTGGAAAATGCTTCTTATCGACGCGATTTCAAGATATTTCAGGACAGAATGCTTGATCTGCTAGACAAGTGGTGTGACAGACAGGACAAAAAGATCTCCAAAATATCCCACGACTTTGATGAGTTCAAAAACTCCGTGTATGAAATGTGTGATGATATTAATAAAAAAAACTGAAAATGCCTGCCAGGGAGTTTTTAAGTTGGACGAAAAGTTGAAGTCCCTTGAAACACAAATAATTCATGTCAAAACACTGAAAAAGAAAATTGAGTCAATGGAACAACAGGCAAGGCAGTGTAATATTGAAATTGGGAATATACCGGACCGTCGGGGTGAAAATCTCGTTACTCTATTTGAGAACCTGGGAAAGGTGATAAAACATAATGTCATGCTGAGTGACATTGCAGCTGTTCATCGCGTACCCCACGCGAATGCGTCGAGCACACACCCTAAAAACATCATTGTAAAATTTCACTCACGCATCAAGCGGCATAACGTGCTGGCTGCCTTCCGATTGATCAAGGGAGTTACCACGGACAAACTAAATATCACTGGTGAACCGCGGAAGGTATACGTCAATGAGCATTTAACTCTAAATAATAAAAATCTGTTTCGGGAAACCCGCGAGGCTGCAAGGAAGAGCGGCTATCGCTACGTGTGGGTCAAACACGGCACAGTGCTCGCATGTGAAAATGACACCTCCCCTGTTATTGCAATTCGCTCTGCTAGTGACGTTTCTAAAATTGTACCTAAGCCCGCTTGATTACTGGTTAAAATACTTAACATATGTCCTCTTATCTTGGTGTTTTGTCTCACCGTATCAGATGTTAATCGTTATCGATCTGGATTTCCTGGTATTTATAAAAACTACATTTTATACAACCTTCGTAATACATCTCAACCTATATTATACAGGGTCTTCGGCAGATGGTTGAAAATACGAAAATGGGGGATAGGTGGGGTTGCCTCCCACCTATTTTGAGAATTAAAAAAAATCTAGGACTTGTAATTTTTTTTACAGGATTTTTTTTACCTTTTTTAAGAAATTTTGCCATTTTTATACCTTTGAACACATGTAACTTTTTGTTTTTTAAAGCTAGCTCCAAAATCTTTTTTTTAATAGACTTTTATAAGATTGTTTAGATGTTTTAAAAAAATCAGAAGCCTTCCAGCCCCATTTTTTTTTTAAATGCATCGCAAAGTTGAGTTTTAAATTTTTGTTCAACTTTTTTTTTAAGTTCGGGGGCCCACATTTTTGTTTTTAGCAATAACTTGAAACAAACATAATTTTTTTTAGAGCCGACAATCTTATAAAAGTCTATTAAAAAAAAGATTTTGGAGCTAGCTTTAAAAAACAAAAAGTTACATGTGTTCAAAGGTATAAAAATGGCAAAATTTCTAAAAAAAGGAAAAAAAATCCTGTAAAAAAAATTACAAGTCCTAGATTTTTTTAATTCTCAAAATAGGTGGGAGGCGACCCCACCTATCCCCCATTTTCGTATTTTCAACCATCTGCCGAAGACCCTGTATAATGTAAAGATTCCTAAATCTTACTTAGTACAGTTACTCTGTTTTCTGATCTACTCTATGTTTGCAACTGACTTGCGTCCACATAATTATGTAATATGTAAAAATTCTCGATGCTTATTACTTTACAAATATTTAGCTTGCATTGTTTCTGGTTACATAATAAGAATACCAACCTATACATATAAAATATGTTCAATTTGCCAGCATTGCTCCTCATTACAAAAATATGATAAAAAATTCCAAAAAAATAAAATAAAAATTAAATTTAACCTGAAACTTCTGTACTTCTTACTACTATTTAATGACAGTTGGATTATACTTTGTAACTTACGATTTGTTTGTTTCTCACATAATTTGATTATACCATACGCTCTGACGGTCACTCCTACCCTCAAATATTATCAACTTTGTATCACTGGTGTAAACTTAAATCAGTACCAATATTTTATTACTATGTACATTTAAGATCATCAGAAGGGTTTTGGCCATATATAAGAAATAAACTCGTCTTCGAGAAGTTTTGGAGTGTACAATCAATATTCACACACGTTTGCAACACGAGGCTTCACGATGATTCGGATGAAAACCGATTATTTTATAGACTGCGATGAGTTCGGCACGGGGCTGGCTACCCAAGTTGACAGTTCAGCTGCTCGATCAGAAATGCTCGTAAAATAATTGGCGCTTCTGTCGTAGCCTCTGTAGGTAGGCTGCACTGTCTTTAATGGTTCGATAATCACAACGATTCTGATTGGCTAACAAACAAGTACCAACACTACCAACTTCCGGGTTCCGGTCTCGCACAGACCACGCCTTGGCCAAAGATGACTATTATTACTACCCTAGCTAACCGCTTGACGTTTCAAGATAAAAACACGGTGCTTCGATGCATGCATAGATGGCGCCACGTCCTTGCGCTCCGACATACACATTATGCTTCCAGGTCACTTTATTATATTATATTATATATATATATAATAAGGTAACGAGTAATTAATAATGGCAGCGAGTATGGCATTGTTCGGAATAAATCGTATTTGAATGAGTAGGTAGTTCTCATATTATGGACAATACGCGTCAATAATTCATTTTCAACCACATAACAACAACGTAACAATAAAGTGACCTGGAAGCATAATGTGTATGTCGGAGCGCAAGGACGTGGCGCCATCTATGCATGCATCGAAGCACCGTGTTTTTATCTTGAAACGTCAAGCGGTTAGCTAGGGTAGTAATAATAGTCATCTTTGGCCAAGGCGTGGTCTGTGCGAGACCGGAACCCGGAAGTTGGTAGTGTTGGTACTTGTTTGTTAGCCAATCAGAATCGTTGTGATTATCGAACCATTAAAGACAGTGCAGCCTACCTACAGAGGCTACGACAGAAGCGCCAATTATTTTACGAGCATTTCTGATCGAGCAGCTGAACTGTCAACTTGGGTAGCCAGCCCCGTGCCGAACTCATCGCAGTCTATAAAATAATCGGTTTTCATCCGAATCATCGTGAAGCCTCGTGTTGCAAACGTGTGTGAATATTGATTGTACACTCCAAAACTTCTCGAAGACGAGTTTATTTCTTATATATGGCCAAAACCCTTCTGATGATCTTAAATGTACATAGTAATAAAATATTGGTACTGATTTAAGTTTACACCAGTGATACAAAGTTGATAATATTTGAGGGTAGGAGTGACCGTCAGAGCGTATGGTATAATCAAATTATGTGAGAAACAAACAAATCGTAAGTTACAAAGTATAATCCAACTGTCATTAAATAGTAGTAAGAAGTACAGAAGTTTCAGGTTAAATTTAATTTTTATTTTATTTTTTTGGAATTTTTTATCATATTTTTGTAATGAGGAGCAATGCTGGCAAATTGAACATATTTTATATGTATAGGTTGGTATTCTTATTATGTAACCAGAAACAATGCAAGCTAAATATTTGTAAAGTAATAAGCATCGAGAATTTTTACATATTACATAATTATGTGGACGCAAGTCAGTTGCAAACATAGAGTAGATCAGAAAACAGAGTAACTGTACTAAGTAAGATTTAGGAATCTTTACATTATACAGGGTCTTCGGCAGATGGTTGAAAATACGAAAATGGGGGATAGGTGGGGTCGCCTCCCACCTATTTTGAGAATTAAAAAAATCTAGGACTTGTAATTTTTTTTACAGGATTTTTTTTCCTTTTTTTAGAAATTTTGCCATTTTTATACCTTTGAACACATGTAACTTTTTGTTTTTTAAAGCTAGCTCCAAAATCTTTTTTTTAATAGACTTTTATAAGATTGTTTAGATGTTTTAAAAAAATCAGAAGCCTTCCAGCCCCATTTTTTTTTTACATTTTACCCTTACGATTTGTTTGTTTCTCACATAATTTGATTATACCATACGCTCTGACGGTCACTCCTACCCTCAAATATTATCAACTTTGTATCACTGGTGTAAACTTAAATCAGTACCAATATTTTATTACTATGTACATTTAAGATCATCAGAAGGGTTTTGGCCATATAAAGGGTGTCCAGCGGGAATTTTTCAAATTCAAAATTGAATACAAATAAAACCAAAGAGATTTTACTCTTTTTTAGTTTTTCAAAATGGAGTTTGACAATGCGGATTTGACAGTCGCCATGAGTTACTGGTGGGGAGCCCACCGCGCGTTTGCGGTTGAGCAATATTTGAAATGCGACGAATCACGTCGCGCTTTTCGTACTCATTTTAATATTCGGCGATTAAGTGATAGCCCAAGCACACAACTTATCTCGTCGTGGGCGCAAAGATTCAGACAAGAAGGGACAGCCGTCAACAGGATTCCTCCAGGCCCATCAACATCAGCAGCGACGCCGGAACGTGTGGCCCAAGTTCAAGACGAAATTTATTCTGGGCAAGGAATAATTGGCCCTTATTTTGTTAACCAGCGAGAGACAGTCAATACTGAGGTGTATTGTCGAATGATCGATGAGTTTCTGCTACCGAAACTGCAACTGCACCCTAGCAAAAACAACAGAACGCTATTTCAGCAAGACGGTGCCACACCACACACGGCTAGAATCTCGATGGAGAAACTGAGGACCATTTTTCCGAATAAATTGATCAGCAAGTACGGGGACATACCCTGGCCGCCTCGGTCGCCAGATCTCACACCATGCGACTTTTTGTTGTGGTGATATCTCAAGTCAAAGGTTTACAACAACAATCCTCAAACGATTCAGGCTCTACCAGAAAATAACCACCGTGAAATTGCAGGAATTTCACCAGCGCTTTGCTCTCGCGTCATTGAAAATGTAAGGGTCCGGTTGCAAGAGTGCCTTGAGAGAAACGGTCGTCACTTAGACGAAAATGTCTTCAAAAAATAAAATCCGCATTGTGAAACTCCATTTTGTATTAATAAGAAATAATAAAAACTCTTTAGTTTTATTTATTTTAATTTTTGAACTTGAAAAATTCCCGCTGGACACCCTTTATAAGAAATAAACTCGTCTTCGAGAAGTTTTGGAGTGTACAATCAATATTCACACACGTTTGCAACACGAGGCTTCACGATGATTCGGATGAAAACCGATTATTTTATAGACTGCGATGAGTTCGGCACGGGGCTGGCTACCCAAGTTGACAGTTCAGCTGCTCGATCAGAAATGCTCGTAAAATAATTGGCGCTTCTGTCGTAGCCTCTGTAGGTAGGCTGCACTGTCTTTAATGGTTCGATAATCACAACGATTCTGATTGGCTAACAAACAAGTACCAACACTACCAACTTCCGGGTTCCGGTCTCGCACAGACCACGCCTTGGCCAAAGATGACTATTATTACTACCCTAGCTAACCGCTTGACGTTTCAAGATAAAAACACGGTGCTTCGATGCATGCATAGATGGCGCCACGTCCTTGCGCTCCGACATACACATTATGCTTCCAGGTCACTTTATTGTTACGTTGTTGTTATGTGGTTGAAAATGAATTATTGACGCGTATTGTCCATAATATGAGAACTACCTACTCATTCAAATACGATTTATTCCGAACAATGCCATACTCGCTGCCATTATTAATTACTCGTTACCTTATTATATATATATATATATAATACAAATAAGTATAATAGCTATAATGAAGATAACTCTTTGAATAAACATTATATTATATTTGTTACCGGAACAGGTGCGGGCGATAAGCATGTACGAATTACATACGTACATGTAATTTATTTTTATATTATTTTGTTAAGATTTGGAAGCAGTCGCGCTTGTACTGTGTACTTTGCCCGCGACCCAGTTAAGAGTGCATTGACACACGACAACTTAGCATAATTTTATTAGAGAGTTGAGCATTTATTACCAAAACTGTAGTGGCATTTGAACAAAACTGAACACTTTGTACATGAACATTTTATCCTTTGATTTTGACGTAATTATTTTAACTGAAACTTGGCTGGTTCCGGACATTAGTGAGGGTGAGTTTATCGATGATAGGTATGTAGTGTTTAGATGCGATCGGGACCGCGTGACGAGCGGGCGGCGCGACGGGGGAGGGGTGCTGGTGGCCGTTCGCCGTGTGTTGCGCCCGGCCGAGCGGCACCTGGGCCGCACCGCCGCCGCCGCCGCCACCTTCCCGCTGATAGATCATGTCTTGGTCGAGCTGCCTCCGCCGCCTGCGACTGAGGGCGCAGGTCGGGCAAGCCCCCAGTTGATCGCCGCCGTCTACATACCACCGCAACAGCCGCTAGATACCTACGCCGCATATCTAGACAACATTGGTGATCTTATTACTTCTGAATGCCCAGAAAATTTTTGGATAGCGGGTGATTTTAATTTGCCAGACCTACTATGAGACAATTCTGAGGGACGCCACTGCACTCCCATCGCACATAGTACTATTAACCTTGCTAGTAAGCATTTACTTAATTTCCTTTCAGTTACCAATTCTTACCAATTTAATTACTTAAAAAATGACAATGACCGTACCTTGGACCTTTTCATTTCAAATGTAGATTGCCATCTTTCGAGCTCCCTAACCCCGGTGCTACCCCCCCCCCCCCCGTCACCACCCCCCTCTTACTGTTCTAACTCAACTGAGTATTGAATATGATTGTATTAAACAAAACAAACGTACCAAATACCGTTTCTATAAGGCAGATTACAGTCGATTAAATTCTGATATTTTAGAAACAGATTGGACTACATTATTTGATGGTTTAATTGCTGAAGATGCTGTGAAGGTATTCTACGAACGAATATATGCGCTTATAAAACTCCATGTGCCCTTAACTCAGTTTAAAATTAGCGATTTTCCTATTTGGTTTACACCTTCATTAATCCGTATTTTGAAATCTAAATCTAAATACTGGACTAAATGGAAAAAATACTAGTGACTATGAGATTTTTTCTCTCTATCGCGATCGTTTTAAGGACCAGTGCACACAATGTTATCAATCTTACATAAATTCAGTTGAAGATGGTATTCATAATAACATGAGACTCTTTTGGAAATATGTCTCAAGCCGTAGGACCAAGCAGGGAATACCGACCACAATTTGCGAATAATCCTAAATCTATTTGCAACATGCTATCCATTTTTTTCCAATCTGTCTATGAATCGTCAACGCTTGATAACAATGGCTGGTCGTATGCACCCGATTATCATAACGCCAATCATGATGTTCATGTTAATATAATTAATTTTTCACTTGCTGACGTAACTTAAATCACTTGATACTACCAAAGGCTCTGGTCCAGATTGTATTCCCCCTTCGTTCTTGAAATCTACTGCTGAGAGCATATGCTTTCCTCTCTGCATATTATATAATAAATGTATGTCTGAAGGTGTATTTCCTAGCATATGGAAGCTGGCTAATATATCACCTGTCTTTAAAAGTGGTTCTAAATAAAATGTTGAAAATTATCGTCCCATTTTAATTTTGTCCGCCTTGTCGAAGCTTTTTGAACGACTAGTTCACAATGCTATTTATCCTGTACTCCATAATATTATAATACCTTCCCAACATGGATTTGTTAAATACCGCTTAACAGTCACTAACCTACTAGTTTTCTCAACCTATCTTTTTGAGAATATGGACAACCGTATACAGGTGGACACTGTGTACACGGATCTCAAGAAGGCTTTCGATAAGGTGGACCATAAGCTTCTATTAAACAAGATTGCATATAATGGCATTAAAGGTAACCTGCTTCGGTGGTTCACCTCCTATATAACGTCTAGAACTCAAAGAGTAGTAGTAAATGGCTATGAATCTGAAACATTCATTGTATCTTCTGGCGTGCCACAGGGATCCATCTTGGGACCTTTACTTTTTTCTATTTTTATTAATGACATCGATATTTGTTTTCTGCATAGTAACTTTCTTCTATATGCCGATGATCTAAAGGTTTACTCAGGTATTCGCTCTATATCCGACTGTTACAAACTTCAGGAAGACCTTGACAGACTTCACACATATTGCTTGAATAATAAATTACAACTCAGTTTTTCAAAATGTCTTAAAATAACATTTACAAAAAAAAAATAACATTACATACCCCTACCACTTAGGTGGTGTTTGTCTATCTTCTACTCAGATGGTGCGGGACCTGGGTGTACTTTTTGATCATCAGCTTCACCTCGATAGCCATGGCGATAAAATTATTAATAGTGCCTTTCAAATGTACGGTTTTGTGATGCGTTCAACTCGAGATTTTAAACGCCCATCCACCTACTTACATCTATATAATACCCTAGTTCGCCCTCATCTTGAATATGCTGCTCAAATCTGGAATCCATTGTATAACAAATACAGTGATCAACTTGAATCAGTGCAAAGAAGATTTATTCGTGGTACACTTTATCGGTGCTCCAGGAATAAAATTTCTTATGCCAAATTGCTCGATAAATACTCAATTTTACCGCTTGTTGCCCGACGAAAACTCATTAACATGATGACGCTTTATAATATCTGTAACCATAAATTTGACTGTCCTAAGCTAACAAAATACCTTGCGTATCAAGTACCTTGTAGTAAACCAAGCTTAGTTAAGCACGGAAAACTATTTTTCACCCCTGCTTGTAGGACCAATGCTGGTGTTCGGTCTCCTCTTAGACGTATTGTTAGTGCTACAATGAGGATTTCTCACACATTGACATATTTGTTTTATCTCCTGGTAGATTTAGGAATTTGATAATAGAGTGTTTAAAACAATCTCTTTAAAAGCCTCATGTCCATTAAAACCATTTATCTTTTGATACTGTTCTTATATTTAGTTGTGTTCTTATTTTTATTTTACCTACTAATGTTGCCTGATAAAAATAAGTCATAAGTATTTCATTTCTGTGAGATGTGTTGTAGTTGTATTTTTATTTTGTTAATGTTTCCATTCACTATTTGTGCCTTATGTTTAATATACCCGTGGATTGCGTTGTGGGTTATGTACACACCAACTTATGTAATGTTTAACACTGATGGTATGTTACTTTGTGCATAACTGTTTGCTTTCCCAAATAAATAAAATAAAATAAAAATAAAATAAAATAAACTATTTCGGTCGTGGGCGTCGAAATAACAATGCAGCTATATCGCAGAGGTCCTCTTCAATAGTCTTGATCATTCGGCAATCGAAATTGTACAGGATTCCTTGGATTACGATGGATGTAAACGCGGTGATCCCAGCGATAGCGTGACACGTCCGATTGGCTCACAGATCACCACTAATTGTGTTCTGCTCGACGCTCCGTCAAAAAGTGTCTGCTCCGAGACTGACGTCCAGCTAATATGGCTTCTCCACAGATCTAATAAATTCTCAACTCAGTGTTGATCACATCACAAACAGCCTTCCGTTAATACGTCATCTTTGCTAGCACAAACGATCGTCTCACGAGTAGAAGCGATTGTCACGCCACCACCGGTTTCACCCAGGTACTACTACCTGACGTTTGATCCAAACAAAGTTTAACGATCTATGTAAACTTATCTCGAGCTGGTATTGGTCGTGTTTTCAATGACGCTCCGACATATCTATGTATAATATTGAAAGAATTTTCCTCCAACTCCTAACCGTTAAGGAGTTGTACCTTCCTTCATCAGCTTATCAACATGAGATGATGACTAACAGATGCAGTGTTTTAATAGCTTTAGAAAACATATGAATCACGTAATAAGTGCCTACGTAATGAGTAATTTGAGGGTTGCTCTCGATTTCCCTGGGATCCCATCATCAGATCCTGACTTGGTGACAATGGGACCCCTCGGGAGTATACTCTTTCGAATGAAAAAAGAATTTTGAAAATCGGTCCACAATTGACGGAAAATACGGTGAACATACTTACATAAAAAAAATATACAGTCGAACTTAGTACCTCCTCCTTTTTTGAAGTCGGTAAAAACAAAACGAGTAAGGTTTTTCAAAGTTTTAGTAGGAGGAAAATTTAGTAATCAAGAGTTCATAATTTATTTTTGATGGTCTCATCGTCCCGTATACTAAATTAATTAATCTGTGTGTATGCGTAGCCGTACCAACAAAGTAGCTACCTGAAGAATAAGGCTTGACGTGCCCTCGTGCCCGCATAAATACTCCTTCCGTGTTTGTAGTTTGATTTACAGTTTGAGCACATTCCTAGATGACAGTAGGGGACAATTATCAGGGCTCTAACTCGCGACTGCGCGGTCTGTTGTGAAATGCAGCTCCAGGCATCGCCTCCGCCGCGCCGCGCGCTCCGCCAGCAGCGGCGGCCGCGTCAGTCCGCTCGCGACCGGCCGCGCAACCTCCCCAGGCCTCGCTGCTGCCCCGACAACTAGATCACTCGTCCACAAGTCGCGAATCGCGTAATGTCCGCGTGATCGCATGATTATTGCTACTTAACAGTGACAGTTCAAGTGAATAATAATATTTACGTTAAAACAGGTGAAGTTTGTTTGTATGTTTATTAAATGTTTTATGTTTCTTTGAGCTACAGTTTCTTTCTTAGAAATTTTCCTCCTAAGGGAACGAAAGTTTTGCACCTTCCCTACTTCTGTTATTACTGTTTTAAGTTTTAGCACGTAATGTATGCGGAATTATTTTATGTTGGCGTTCATATCTACTTCAATTAATTAGAATCGTGTTGCTTACCTATTTTATTTTGAATTTATGTTTGTACATAGAAAGGGAGTAGAGTTAACTTCCAATTTTTTATATAAAGTCATCATCAGCACATCAACCGTCCAAGGTCCACTGGCAAACCAAATGAAATGACCGCACTGCCGAGGGATGAAATGAAGCACGTGGAGAAGTGCTTGTTCACTGCAAGACATGCAATTGCTATTGCTGTCGAGGCAGATTTAGTGCAGGGAACTATAGATTGATTAATTGATTGCAATGAAAATAGAGAGTCTCGCGTCGGTGGCGTAATGGCTGCTGCTACCTCCTGTCCGGGAGATCGTGGTTCGAGTCCTGCCACGTACCAACGTACTTTCGAATTTCTATTTCATTATGTACGTTAATTCGATGCTCTTAGGTTGAACGAAAACGTCGTGAGGAAACCTGCACACGCCTGCGAAGAAACTCGAAGGTTGTGTGTAAAGTCGACCAACCCACACTGGGTCCGCGTGGTCTTCTCAAGTCTGATCATTCTAATTAAGGGTAGGCTCAAGCCTCTCGGTGGGGACGTGTAGGAGCTGATATGATAAATGTTAATAAGATTGTTTGGGTTAAAACTTCTTAAAATTATGTACCTCTAAATTAGATTTACGTGCGGTTGTTTGTATACCTACATAACAAGTATTTGGTTACTAAAATGTCAAAAACAACGATTAAAATATTACTTGATTTTTTAAATGTAAAGTACCTACCAGGCTATTTATTTAACTACAGGTAGATTAAATACCTACTATAGGGAAGTGAATAATCGCTAAGACAGATAGGTTTACCTATCGTTACGAATACTTACTACAACGTGTCTACATTATTATAATTTTACGACTACAACTAAAGTACTATATACCTTGATATATGTCCCTCTTAATTTATGGTTTTGATTACTAATTCATCTCTCTTTTAGTTCATCATCATATCTGCCTTAAGACGTCTACTACTGGATATAGGCACATCCCGGACACTGCATACAACGGTCGTAAAATGACATTTCTAAAAACAAATGACGGAGCAAAGCAAAGACGAGAGTGAATAGGCACTATTTGAGCTTGCGTGTTACATCCTCGGCTGCATCGGCACTTACCACCAGGTGAGGTGCAGCCAAACGCACTCAAATTTGTAATAAATAAAAAAAAAACTGCAACCAATCTGAATCGAACTGGGTGACGAGCGGCAGGAAGTGACCATACTGTATGATAGTACTAATATATATACTTTGATATAGGTCTCCCACAAAGATTTGCACAACGACACTCGCTGCGTTGTCCGCCATCTAGCGACTTCCTACCAAAAGGTCTTCGGTCCACCGACGAAGCCTGCCTGCTCCGCGTCTTCCAGCACGCTACTCCCCCCCAAAACTGTAGGAGTTATCCTTGCCCACTGCAACTTAGTAGCAATTTGGTGAGCTATGTTGCTGACTCGTTCTCCTATGGCTCTCCTCATTCACGATTTTGTGACGTTGGGGAACTCCAAGTTTAGCTTACGCCATCGCTCATTGGCTGACATTGAGCTACAGCTTATTGAGCCTTCATATGAGGCGCATGGTGACCGACAATGTCTCAGTTACGTATGTCACCAGTGGCAACATATACTGGTCCAAAGCTTTATGCAGTGCGGGTTGGTCGACTTCACACACAACCTTTGAAAGTTTCTTCTCAGGCGTGTGCAGGTTTCCTCACGATGTTTTCCTTCACAGTAAGAGCGTCGGATAAACGCATATATGAAAACGAAATTCGACACACATTAGTACGTGGCAGGACTCGAACCACGATCTCCCGGACAGGAGGTAGTGGCCCTAGCTGTTGCGCCACCGACGCTCTTAAATATGCAAATACTTTGAATACAAATTTTGAAATTGATATTTTAACTAATTCGCTGATTGTACTCTTCAGTCTCGTGTTTGATGGTTGAATATATTGTGTGTTCCTTCCTGCATGAGACGATTCGCAATGTTTTTCACACCTATTCATCACACCTATTCACAAAACGACGATAAGTGCAAACAAAATACTACTTTACACCCTGAAAGGAGATTTGTTTGCCTCTTCTGATTGGTCTCCGTTCGTGCTCTGATACGACGCGGACCAATCAGAAGACAGAATGCTCAAACTGACATACTAGTTTCTTTTTCTTATAGATTGTAATGAAAAATTGTGTGTCACTCGGAGCCAAAATATTTTAATGTCGGGCGACGTATATTGGATTCCTCGCTAAGCTCAGGATTCTGCTTAAGATTCCCATGTACTACAGGATCCTTCGCTCAGCTCTGACTTCAAACTGTCGCCCTCGAAACAAAACATTAATTTGTCCCCTTGCGTACAAACAACTACTCGCAATTGGGTAGGAGACTGCGTCAAAAATAAACTATGAAATAAAATCACTTTATATCCTTCTGTCATTTTAGAAAAGCTACACATTTTCCGTTCTTCTTCTTCTTCTTTTCGAATCGATGGTTTGAATATTGACACTTGTTACTTTATATCTTATTGGCCCAATAGGTAGCCACGCGTATGCCATTAGGTATCAGTGGCCCCCCAGAGGTCTACCATTGTGCAGGTGTCCGGGCACTCGGGGCAAGCCATTAAGTGCGTCATAGTTTGTGGGGTGACTCCACATGGACACTCTTCTCCGTCACAGAAACCCCAATATATATATATATATATATATATATATATATATATATATATATATATATATATATATATATATATATATATACATTCCGTAACACTTTTAAATCATAATTTTCATTTCTATTTTTTATTTAGCAAAATTACATAATTATGACGCATCATTAACGGACATTTAAAAATAGATCAACGAAATTAATATTATCGTTTAAATAGCTAAAGTTAAAAATTTAAAATCATGACATAATAGATCAATATTTCAAAATCTTTCAGAAAATAGTCTCGTTTTTGATAGTTCATAACCAAAACACGCCAAGTGCGGGTCGGGCTCGCGCTCGGAGGGTTCCGCACCACCGGTCGGGCTCGCGCTCTGAGGGTTCCGCACCACCGCCAAGTGCGGGTCGGGCTTGCGCTCGGAGGGTTCCGCACCACCGCCAAGTGCGGGTCGGGCTCGCGCTCGTAGGGTTCCGCACCACCGCCAAGTGCGGGTCGGGCTCGCGCTCGGAGGGTTCCGCACCACCGCCAAGTGCGGGTCGGGCTCGCGCTCTGAGGGTTCCGCACCACCGCCAAGTGCGGGTCGGGCTCGCGGTCGGAGGGTTCCGCACCACCGTTAAGTGCGGGTCGGGCTCGCGATCGGAGGGTTCCGCACCACCGCCAAGTGCGGGTCGGGCTCGCGCTCGGAGGGTTCCGCACCACCGCCAAGTGCGGGTCGGGCTCGCGCTCGGAGGGTTCCGCACCACCGCCAAGTGCGGGTCGGGCTCGCGCTCTGAGGGTTCCGCACCACCGCCAAGTGCGGGACGGGCTCGCGCTCGGAGGGTTCCGCACCACCGCCAAGTGCGGGTCGGGCTCGCGCTCGGAGGGTTCCGCACCACCGCCAAGTGCGGGTCGGGCTCGCGCTCGGAGGGTTCCGCACCATCGCCAAGTGCGGGTCGGGCTCGCGCTCGGAGGGTTCCGCACCACCGCCAAGTGCGGGTCGGGCTCGCGCTCGGAGGGTTCCGCACCACCGCCAAGTGCGGGTCGGGCTCGCGCTCGGAGGGTTCCGCACCACCGCCAAGTGCGGGTCGGGCTCGCGCTCGGAGGGTTCCGCACCACCGCCAAGTGCGGGTCGGGCTCGCGCTCGGAGGGTTCCGCACCACCGCCAAGTGCGGGTCGGGCTCGCGCTCGGAGGGTTCCGCACCACCGCCAAGTGCGGGTCGGGCTCGCGCTCGGAGGGTTCCGCACCACCGCCAAGTGCGGGTCGGGCTCGCGCTCGGAGGGTTCCGCACCACCGCCAAGTGCGGGTCGGGCTCGCGCTCGGAGGGTTCCGCACCACCGCCAAGTGCGGGTCGGGCTCGCGCTCGGAGGGTTCCGCACCACCGCCAAGTGCGGGTCGGGCTCGCGCTCGGAGGGTTCCGCACCACTGCACTGCACCTCTTCATACAACTGTGACAATGATACCTATTCAATTTACAAAGAACATAAATCAACGCGAGCTACAAAAAAAACACTGTTTTATTCAGTTCGGACTCTTTAGCGAGTATGACTCACTCTTGGCCGGCTTTTATTATTTGTTGTTTTACTTTAAAATTAGCACTTTAATCACATTAAGTTCCGTGCCTGTATGTTTCACAATTGTGTATAGCAAAATAAGTTAAAAAATACAATAAAAAGCATTTTTTTGTAAGGGGGTTTACTTTTAACTTTTGCTAATTTTATCATATTTTGTTATAGCGACAATAGAAAAACACACTCTGCAAAACCTTCTTTTTGTCTACCTATTACGGTTAAATACAATCTGCTGACAGACAGACAGACGGACGTGTAACGGAGGCTTAGTAATAGGGTTCCGTTGGGCACCCTTGGGTGTACGGAACCCTAAAAAGTAAGTCACATGAGTAGTGGAGTGGCCACCGCCGGGTTCTATACAATATTGTCACGTGGAATGGGTAAAACTTATCTATTCTGCTCCATTATGTTCGTATTCTTGTGACTTGAATCCGATGAACGGTACGTTTCGTTCCACAAAAACTGCTACATATAAAAACATTTACTTACGAAAGCTTCGTAAACTTTAGAGTATATAAAAATATTTACTATACCACCGCGCCTATAAGATTAGGAAAATACGTAAATATATTTTTGGACCCGCCGCTGAGGGTCCAGGGTACAATAGTAGGTACGCGAGTAGGAGGTGTGACTGTCTCGGACTAGGAGAGGGATGACGACAGCACCAGAAATAAATTATGGACTCTTGATCACTAAATTGCCCTCCTATTTAAACTTCGGAAAACCTTACTCGTTTTGTTTTCCATCAAGTCTTCGATTTTTAACTCACCAAAATCACAAAATGAGTACATAAATGACGCTGCTAAACTATGACGTCACGCCTAGGTATTTCAAACATTTTTAGAACAAAATGTCGTTTTTGACAGATGATAAAAAGTAACTCGGATGACTAGCATTCGTCATCCTCATTAAATGGTTTAGTTCCAAAATAATTATGTTGGATTCTGTAATTATCTATTATAAAGTACCTATTTTGACTACGGTGTATTCGTCGCATAACTCGTATAGTTAAATTATTCCGTTGTTATGTTATAGCTGGTGTGTTAGGTATTTAATTAATAGTACAGGCTACTGTAATTATTGTGGTTTGCGTTTATTAGTTACAAAACGTATGATGACTTTCATAATTACTCACTAGGCGGCGCTCCAATGCACCGAGGTTACAAACATGGTGACAAAAGATAGATATTAGTCGCAGAATAGAAAATTAAGCCCCTTATTTAATTCGTACCCACCTTTGATTTCGTTATTGTTGATTAATGTTGTGTATTTAAGTATTATAATATTATTTGATACTTTTGAGTGAATTAAATTTTTAAGTCGGTTTTTAGTTTCTTTTAACTTTTGCTTGGCGCCTTGATTATTTAAACTTGCCAAGTTACACCATTTAGTAGCACAGAACATTTATTTTTTTAAGAAACTGAAACCCGTTGTACTTTTTCAATCATTTGGAGAAGTCTAAAATAAATATTTCTATTTGAAGTTTCGTAGCTATGATTTAGGAACCACTATAGAACTTGGTACCTACCCATTTAGATCGCTGTAATTTTTTTTATATCGAACTTGGCCCTATTTCTAATTTATGTTTTAAATTAATGTTTTAAATTATATAAAGTACAAATACAAATTTCCTATCGTTATTCAAGTAATAGATATACATTTAAGATATTTTTGGTGGTACTGAACGGTTTTGATTTTGTGGAAAACAAATTGTTACGTTCTGTAGTTCTGATCTACATTTCTTTTTTTTTATTCACAATTGGTAAACCCTTGACAACTTTTCCTTCAATTCGGGATTTTTTGGAAAACTTAATGTTAAAAAAAAAATATTGTTTAAAGATATAGACAACACCCTCGCACTAAATAACAAGAAACCAAAAATAAAAATTCATATTTTTATATATTTATTGATTTTAATTTAAGTTTTTCACTTACACATGGTAAGTAACTCCTCCATTTATTAAATTTACTTTGCCAGTTGCATTTTTGCACCTTATTATTGACCATTTCGGCAATTTTGACACCAAAACACACGGAGCTCTGCCTGCCATGAAATTGTGCAATTTCTGCGCAGTACAATCATTTACGAATGACAGCAACATGTCTCGTTGTACAAGAAGCTAACACAACTGCCACGCCTCCTTCAGCAATCTATCGGAGCGGCAACATTTTTGTCTTATCTGTAATATTAGTGATACTTTGGCATTGGCAGTGTGTGTAATGCAATGCTATTAGCACTATTAGTTAGTGAAGTTTGGTATGTCTTAGAAGCGAACCAGTTTTATTAATATATCCTGCAATTATACGGAACTCCTGTCCAAACCTCTTTAAATAATTGAAATCACGAAAAAACTGGCCCCGACTACTACCATTCTTTCCTATGGTTTTTTGCTTACTTAGCAATAGCGACTAAACTTTGTTAAACGTTTTAGCACCCAAACTGTAAAAATATTAAAAAGCTGAGCTGACATGGCTCGCGAGCTCGTGAACTGGTGACAGTGAGTTATGTGCAGGCAACCCTACGCGCGCCAGGACCCAGGACCCCGCGTTTCTCGCTTTCCAACCTGCTAACAATTTTGGAGCGCTGTTGTCACTTTATTTTTCATGAAGTGTACGAATTAAAAGAGTCATAATATTAACAATGATTTATAATACTGAGGCCGTTATAAGAATTGCTAGGTAATATTCTTTTCTAAATAAAAGAAAACCTTATATTTATTGCAGTCTCTACTAGCTTAGTAATTTAACCTTTTAAGTCATTTTACTACCTGTCCAGTAGCGTTTATACTTAGTGGACTTAATTAAAGCTTCACTTTAACGAGGGTAAAAATTTATTTATATATATGATACTTTAAAAGATTGTGCTCGTAGCTCTCAGAATTGCTAAACTTAAGTGGCACGTAGCTCGTAGAACGGATGGCCGTTGGGGCAGTAAAGTTATCGAGTGGCGACCGCGCACCGGAAAAAGTAGCGTAGGGAGGCCGAGGAGGTGGACCTATGACCTGGTGGAGGTCGCGGGAAGCCGCTAGATGCGGGTAGCGCAGAACCGTTCTTGGTGGAAATTCTTGGGGGAAGCCTGTGTCCAGCATAAAAAAAACTTCAGCTGATATGATGATGATGTAATTGTACATGTCTTATCTCTTTACCGCCATAAGTACACCAGACACCTTCAACTTTTAATTAAGAATATCTGGAAATAACGACCCTATACACCTGCTCTTCAGATAGAACAGATGGCCGTTGGGGCAGTAAAGTTCTCGAGTGGAGACCGCGCACCGGTAAATGTAGTGTAGACAGGCCTCCCACTCGGTGGACCGATGACATGGTGAAGGTCGCGGGAAGCCGCTGGATGCGGGCAGCGCAGAACCGGTCGTCGTAGAAATCTTTGGGGAGGCCTATGTCCAGCAGTGGACGTCCTTCGGCTGATATGATGATGATGACACCTGATCTGACGGTAGTTTTGAAACAAAAACAAGAAAAAGTTGTCAGTGTAGATAGGCAGTCAAAGAGACAGTAACGGCGGCGGCGGCGGCGGGCAGATAAAAAAGACGTCGGCGGTTACACGTGATAGTGACGTATGGCGCGCCCCACCCCCGCCCCCTCCCTAGGTCGCCAACGCAACGCTCTCCACTCTTGAGTAATGCCCTAAATTAATTTAGGGTCATGGCCGACGACGGAAGTGGCCATTTCTGTAGATGTTCCCCGGCTTATATTGTATTGCAGACATTTTCCGGCTCACATTACGACCAATATAGGTAAACATTTTGATTAGGGTATACTTGTTTGGTAGATTCTTACGATGGTTTTTCTTTTTTTGTACGTTGATCTTGATGATATAGGTTATGTTCAACTTAATATAGTTAAGTAAGTACCTTGTAGATGTTATGCTTAGCGTATGCCTTACATAGAATATTTTCAATACTTACTTGTCTAAAAGTTTTATACACTGTGCGCTGAGTGAGTAACTTGTCCGTTACGAATCGTTTTTCTATTTGTCCGTTACCATTTGTTTTTCCACTTGTCCGTCGCTGTTCATTTTTCCACTTGCCTGTTGCGATTCGTTTTTCCACTTGTCCGTTGCCATTCGTTTTTCCACTTGTCCGTTGCGATTCGTTTGTCCACTTGTTCGTTGCCATTCGTTTTTCCACTTTTCCGTTGCGATTTGTCTTTCCACTGGTCCGTTGCCATTCGTTTTTCCACTTGTCCGTTGCCGTTTGTTTTTCTACTTGTCCGTTGCGATTCGTTTTTCCACCTGTCCGTTGCCATTCGTTTGTCTGTTGCGATTCGTTTTTCCACTCGTCCCTTGAAGTTTAACTTCTACTATTTTTAAACACAATTTGGTAAGCCGAGCTGGTAAGTGACGATGATGCTGAAGATGGAAGCGGGCTTACCGAGATTCCCCAATGCAATGGGGATCTGGCTATCTTATTTTCAAACCGGTACACATCAATGCTGTTAACACTGATGTTTGGCGGCAAGACTTAGATAAGGTGGTGGTAGCTAGCCAGGAGGGCTATGAAAATGCCCTAACACCAACCAAATAATGCTCTCGTGGTATTGGAGTTGGATAGGCAATGGTCGGAGCGTAGACGTTTTTTGTTGCTTAGTTTTTAGATTCATTGTTCCTCTGACCATTCGGTGATCACTTCCTGTTTTTACTGAATTTATCACAGAGACATCATTGAATATTTGCCTTCTTGTCGACAAGATGAACTCAATCTCATTTTGTGTTACGCCATTGGGGTACGGCATGGATACACTTTCGCTGTTTTAGCTTTTTGAAGAAAGAAATCATCATAAATAGGCCCTCCTTTTTCATGAAGTCGGCTAGCAGCTGGCATTCCTCTCTCCGGATCCAAATTATTGCCACTCTCAGCTCACCAGCAGTTCGTTTGTCCAGTTTCGCAGGAAAGTCCGCCATAGCGGTGTTATCGGACCAGGAGCTATGCATAGCTCTAGACATATCCTCATACAGGATCTCTACTTCATTATTGGGGTATTCCGCGGTCGGTGGATATACTTGTATGACCTCTGGTTAATCACGTTTTAAGCAAAATCGCAAGGTACTTATGTACTAAGAATCACGGATTGGTATCTACCTAAAATGAGCAGTGACAGGTTCTATATTTCGTATATCCAGTTAAGCGATGGAAAATTTTATCGCTTCGCATTTTCATAAAACGCTCGTAGCTATCATTTATCGGGTGCTCCGCCGAGAGTCAGAATTCACAAACCGTTTTGTTTGCTTCATTCGTTGAGATTTACATGCTCACGACACACGACACACATTAATCGCAAACCTTGGCGGTTTAGTTTGCTGCTGAACCCTTTCATAAATAGACCAGTGTAGCGTGAAGCCGTTTTTTGTCCTCTCTCTCATTATGCGAGGCAGTAAAAAAAATTGCTTCTCTTCTCCATAATTGTGAAAATTTACCGGGCTTACCTTTATGACGCTTCATAATTTAACCTGGATATAACTTTGAATAGAATCGGCGCTGCTTTTATTGCTGGGGTGGAGCGAGTAAACATCAACGAGTTTATTTACTCGCTTAGCAAGTTAAGTAATAAATAAATCTTTTCAATACACAGCTGTGTGTATTTAGGTTGTTTGGAGAATATTTATACCGGCCTTTAAGTCTTGTACTTTGTGAGTAGCTTTGTGATGAGTAGGTGATTCCTCCTTTGATGTTCTATTCAGGAGCTTATCAGATCGTAAAGGCTTACTTCCTACCTGCCATTCTACTTTATATGAAAAAGTAGGTAGGTTCTTAGTAATGCGATGCGTTATGAGTGGGTAGGGCGGGTAGGGCGGGTAGGGCGGTCACTCGTGTATGATGTATGCGACTTTTTGTACCCATTTCACTAGGCGGCGCTTTTTATAGGAAATGGTGATAATGTGACGAGAGTGTTGTTCTTCTTCGTGTGGTTAGCTCGACAATTTGTCGGAATTTAGATGTCTTGCGTGACGAAAGTAAACAAAGTTATTTTACTGTCGTTAAAAAAATATGTAAGTATGATATTTTAAAAATCTGTTAAAGGATAAGTCTTTGACATCTCCTCACCTGAGGGAAATAACCAATTTCATTAAAAAAATTAACTCGACTGCATAAACATATTACCCTCCTCTTTTGAACGTCACAAATGACGATTTGTTCTATCTCCGACTAAAAAACCTTTTGTTGGATAATGAATTTTACAATGTTGACGAATTTCTACAAAAGAAATTCTAACATTATGATGGATTTACTATTTTGTTTTGACATCCTATTTTTTTTATTTTGACTTGTTACTTAACTTTGTTTTAACACCTTATTTTTATTGTGACATTGATTTTATGAATTTTGACGATTATGTTACACTTTGACATTTTTAATTTTTAATAAATATATAATTGGTAACATGAAAGAAATAATCTAATCTAATCTTTTGGGTAATTGGGTAAAAAGAAGTTGGGTATAAAAATTTATTCTGTCACTCACGGGATCAAGACGGATCTAACGACACCTCGCACTCCAGAACTCATCGAGCCGTTTAGGTTATAGACTCAGCAAAAGAAACATACACACATACATACACCCGAGAAAATTACCCTTCTTTTTGAGCAGTCAGGTAAAAATGATAAAGATGACTTCCAACGCTCTGTGTACAACTGTCTGTATTACTAAAAACTAGAACACGTCCGATTTATTTAGTTAACTGACTAATTCCACTACCAGTTATATTGCCAATAGCAATTTTAATTTAGTTAAGTGACTACTTCCACTAAGGTACTGGGTTCAAATCTGGACGGCCAATGTACCAATGAGTTTTTCAAAAACTTACGTACATACTTACCGATTGCTTTAACGGTGAAGGAAAACATCGTGAGGAAATCTGCACACGCCTGCGAGGAAACTCGAAGGTTGTGTGTGAAGTCGACCAACCCGCACTGGGCCCGCGTGGTTGACTAAGGCCTAATCGCCCTGATTCAGGGTAGGCTCGAGCCCCTCGGTGGGGACGTATATGAGCTGATATAATAATAATAAGTGACTACTTCCACTACCAGTTATATTGCCAATAGCAATTTTACTTTAGTTAAGTGACTACTTCCACTACCAGTTATATTGCCAATAGCAATTTTAATTTAGTTTAGTGACTACTTCCACCACCAGTTATATTGCCAATAGCAATTTTAATTTAGTTAAGTGACTACTTCCACTACCAGTTATATTGCCAATAGCAATTTTAATTTAATTAAGTGACTACTTCCACTACCAGTTATATTGCCAATAGCAATTTTAATTTAGTTAAGTGATTACTTACACTACCAGTTATATTGCCAAAAGCAATTTAAATTTTTGTAGATTTAACAGCTTTAAAAAACTTTTTTAAAATAGACTTCTACTTACTTACTTAAAATTCTACCCCAAACTTACTAGGCCATACATGGATTCATTTATTCAAATAATTAGTTGAATGAGGCTTTCATCCATTGGAGGTGCAGTACGACCGTGTTTGTAGCTGTGTGAACCAACTGCTACGATGCCCAACTAATATGCCAAGTAGAGTAATAACTCACGCACTCGACTTGTACGAGAAATTAAGTAAAGGCGTTCTACCACTGAGTATTATATTATTATGTTATGGTACGTTAATTAATGAATGAAAAACAACCGAATCCAATCACAAAACCGAAAATGTGATTTTTCAGTAAGTTGCGCACCCTTAACAGTCCATATCTTTAAAACTATAGAACCAATTTTGATGAAACTTGCACCGTACCCTCAGTTGAAAGATTAAGTATCCAATAAAAAATATATTGCATTTTAATTTCTAGCATCTGAGAAATACGTGGGTAAACATACACTCATGATGATATTTGGTGCACCTGTTTAGAAGCCGACATATACTTAATTTTTTTTCTTTTATTCACAATTAGTAAGCCCTTACCTGATGGTAGTGACGTACGAGAAAATTGTGCAATTCCAACAATTAGACATACTACATGTCGAATAGAATACCTCCTTTTTGTAAAGAAGTGGCCAAGTGCGTGTCGCTCCACGCAAAACGTTCCGTAGTCTTTTCAATGTGTTTAAAGTTCGTTCACTGAATTAGTCTCATCTTTGACAAATGCGCTCGCCGCGCCGCGTCGCATCAAACACACATACATTGTCCTTTCACGCGGCGAGCGGCATTTGCCAAAGGTGGAGCTAATTCAGTGAACGAACTAAATGTATATTTAAATAAATATAGTAAAAAAAACTAAAAGACACGCTTTTAAAGCACATCAAACTAAAAAGTGAAAAATAATTCTATAATATAAACTGAAAACAATAATGAACGAAAAGTATTAGTATTATTGTGAAAAAAGCGTGGGTTGCTCGATACACGAAAAATATGGCACTAAATATGATGCTTTTTTCACAATAATACAAGTATTTTTCGTTCATTATTGTTTTCAGTTTATATTAAGAATTATTTTTCACTTTTTAGTTTGATGTGCTTTAAAAGCGTGTTTTCAGGATTTTTATTTAACTATATTTATTTTATATTTTTTAGTTCAGGATAATGAGATAAACTTATGAAATGATTGTATTGTCACTGATACTTGATAAAGTACAAAGTTTAAATTAAATCTGTCCGTTTAAAGTGGGTGAAAATCGAGTGCAAAGGAGTCGGTTACAAACATACATACATACATACAGGTTATGCTAATAAAAGCGTGATAAAAAAGAGTGTTGTTTTGCAGTTGCTAAAGAACATTTTGTATGGACAATCTATGAACTTTTTACTATTCCAACGGCACATCGTAAGTTGGTCTACTGGTACTCATGAACTAAGAAAGCCTACTAGGCCGTATAATTTTCTTTTAAAATTGATCATAATTGCCCTAACAGATAAATAAAATCGCCAATTTCTTATTTTATAATTAGTAACAGTATATAGTTTATCGGAAAAATGATCTCTATAAGTTCTCAGTGGTTTCAAAAGATCTATTTAACGATACCCCATACGAAAGTGTAAGTGAATAAAAAATAATTATATAACATGTGTACCCTAAAAATTTTTATTCACAGATTTTATTCCATAACTTTATAGATTACACCATTGGTTATACCAAATTTCAGCTTCACTTAAACTATAAGGGTCCTAGTTTTACTAAGAAACCCTAAAAAACGTCTTTAAACGATTTAAGCACGTGTTTTCGAATTTAGGTTTCATATGTACGTTAATCCGACGCTCTTACGGCGAAGGAAAACATCGTAAGCAAAACCTGCACACGCCTGCGAAGAAACTTTAAGGTTGTGTGTGAAGTCCACTAACCCGCACTGGGGCCGCGTGCTCGACTAAAGCCCGATCGCCTAATTCAGGGTAGGCTCGAGCCTCTCGGTGGGGACGTATAATATGAGGAGATATGATGAAAAATGTCTGTAATACGAGAGGTATGTCTTCTTAGACAGGCGGGTTCATCGTAAGCAATGGTTCTCTTCTTGATGACCTTTAATGAAGTTCATCGAAATACCAATTTTGTGGAGTCTTTAATTAACAATGTGTATAAATTAAACTGTAACGTAAATTTTATATAAAAAAACAATAAAAATAAATTAACTGCGTATCAAAATAGATATAAAAATAATAAAAAGACGTGTGGCACTCGGGGACTGCCGCGGTAAAGCTATTGCATAGCATTTTGTATCAACTTATGCAATTATAATTATTTATTTATTTTATTTATGCAGTATTTCTTTTTCTTTGATATTAATTCAAGTTACACTTTTTGAGCGTGGTGACCGATAAGAAAACATTTTTTTCTTTTATTAATTAAATAACAATATTTAGAAGTGATTATCGAATTTCGCGCGATGTACATTTATATAGATATAATATCATATATACTTTCTCTGCGCGGCATTCATGTGCATTATCTATACACCAAAAACAAAGGTACTGAATAGTACACGTGCTTGGTTTGATGGTTTCTGTTATATACTTAATGAAGAATGAATTTATTTATATATATAAATATAATACTGCTATAAAGGTGACCTATATATATATATATATATATATATATATATATATATATATATATATATATATATATATATATATATATATATATATATATATATATATATATAGGTCACCTTTATAGCAGTATTATATTTTCAATTCAAAATTAATACTGCATTTGTGATAATAAAAAAATGTATGTATATAGAGTACTCACTCATTTTCTTTCACTATTTTTTCGTGACTTTCTTCATTAATAATAAATGCACTTTGTTCATTCATATTTATTATTTATTTTCGCTTAACCGCGCTTTTATTACTTTCTTCATTAATAATAAATGCACTTTGTTCATTCATATTTATTATTTATTTTCGCTTAACCGCGCTTTTTTACATCTTTGTTTTTGCAATGGTAGTTGGAACTATACAGCCAAATATGGAATAAAATCTTTTTGTACTTTTTTTTAAGCAATGATAGTTGGAACTATACAGCCAAATATGGAATAAAATCTTTTTGTACCTATCTCTATAAATACAAACAGCTGTGTCTTAAATACAATCTTTTTGCATTTGATAAATAAAAAATAATCAAATCTTTTTTGTCATATGGAGGTATATACAGTTTATGAAAAGAGTTTTATTATTCTCCGGAAAGGATCAAATCTTCTTATATGTTTGTTTTGACAACCGATATTGTTGCCATGGCAACGGAGCGTCAGGTTTTTCTTCGTTACGGAATTTCTGGATTCGGTCCCCGCGCTCAAAGCCTGCGATAAAATCTATGCAATAGCTTAACTAGCCAAGAGCCAAGCTATCCGACAGTGAAGTCTGAATACTAGTTTCGGAGGAAAAAAGGGACAACGCTAAAAGCAACTGTTATTACAACATGTGGTGCTCGTAGGTAGAGAGTGGGATTGGTGCGCGTAGCTACGGAATTGTTACGACTACGAGTACATTCGCGTAGGCCGCACTCGTCATCTCTGGAAATGCTGCTAAATCTAAAGCCGCTTCAAATACACATTCAAACAGAGGCGGCCAAGAACCTACACAGGTTATCGTTAAATGGCATGTGGAATTTCGACATGCCCAAAACCAGACATACCAATCTACAACTAGACACAGGTATGGAAAGGCTTATGCACATGGGATGTGACAAAATAGAGACTGTGCATATATTCAAAAAAGAATATAAAATCTATGTTCCTACGAGGGAAGAATGGAGTAAAGGACTTAAACAACAAGGACCAAACACTCTTACATGGTTTATAGATGGATCGAAAATGGAGTCTGGTGCTGGTGCAGGCGTTTATGCTAAGGATTACTCAGCGAGTATTAGTCTAGGGCAATATGCAACAGTCTTCCAGGTGGAGACTTATGCTATCATTGCATGTGCACATGAGATTATAGACAAGGAAGTCAAAGACAAAACCATCTATATTCTCAGCGATAGCCAAGCTGTTCTTAAAGCTCTTGATTCCTTCAAGGTTGACTCCGGGCTAGTGCTAAATTGTGTAAAGGTCCTCAATAAGGTGGGCCGACACAACAAACTGCAACTGGTCTGGGTCCCTGGACACGCAGGAGTGGAAGGCAATGAAGAAGCAGACAAACTGGCTAGAATGGGATCACAAACAACAATGTGTGGTCCAGAACCGAGGATAGGGCTACCAAGGAGCACTATTATAAGGGCATTAAAGGAACAAGCCGAGGGAAGACACAGATTGACATGGCTATCCAGAGATGGACATAAACACTCTAAGCTCTTCATCGATGAGGCCACCACAGGGGCAACCAAGTACATTTGGAATAACAGCAGGACGCGACTTAGGGCGATAACAGGAGCGTTGACGGGCCACTTTGCCACAAACGCACACCTGCAAAAAATCGGCCTGACGAACGACCCGACCTGCAGGGCCTGTGGTGAAGATATAGAATCAATGAAACACTTACTGTGTCACTGCGATTTCCTGGCTAGCAAGCGTATGTACCTCCTAGGTGTGATGGCTACCCAAAACCGGAGGACTACAAGCACCTTCCAATCAGCGGAATTGCTGCATTAATGCAGCACATCTTCGAGTAGGTTGGGGTGCAAAGGTTATAGGGGTAGACACAAAAGATCCCATTGGGTCGAAGTGTCGCTGCAACTGCAGCCCCCACTTACAAAGATAAGATAAGATAAGGCCGCACTCGTAGCGCTTAGCAAACATGTTTTTTCTACATGACGTGTTGCTTTAAAGAAATTGCTACCTACATATCATAAATAAGGCAGTCTATTTTCTTTTTTAGGGTTCCGTACAAAAAAAAACGGAATCCTTATAGGATCACTCGTGCGTCTGTCTGTCTGTTTGCCCGTCCATCTGTCACAGCCAATTTGCTCCGAATCTACTTGACCAAATCAGATGAAATTTGGTAGGATGGTATAATCCTCTGACCCAAACACAGATGTGCAAAGTAAATAATAATTATAGACCGTTAATAATTATAGACCGATTTCAGTTTTGCCTGTGGTTTCCAAAATTTTAGAGAAATTGATAAATATCAGGCTACTTAGTTACTTAAATTCATTTGACCTACTTTCCGAGTCTCAATTTGGGTTTAGGAAATCTAAATCAACTGAAGATGCTGTGACTGCTCTTAGTAATATTATTATAGATCAACTTGATGCAGGAAACAAATGTGTCTCAGTATTTTTAGACCTTAAAAAAGCTTTCGATACTGTCTCTGTCCCCATTCTTGTAAAAAAGTTTGTAAATTGTGGTATTAGAGGCCCTCCTTTGACTCTACTTGAAGATTACCTTAGTAAACGTAAACAATCTATTAAAATTGGTTCTTACATCAGTGATGAGGCTGACGCATTACCTATGGAGTTCCTCAAGGGAGTGTCCTTGGGCCAACCTTATTCTTAATATACATCAATGATCTCTGCAAAATGAAAATTAAGAATGCACACATTTTCTCTTATGCTGATGACACTGATGTTGTTTTCTCTGGTAAATCTTGGAACACTCTTCGGACATATGTTGAACAGGGTATGGCAAAGATTGCGAATTGGCTTGACTGTAACCTTCTCACCCTAAATACGGAAAAAACTAATTACATTTGCTTTACCATCAATAATCGTACTCAACCTGATACTAACTTCAAAATTAAGATACACAAATGTGGGAATTCCCTTGATTATAATTGCTCATGTCCCGAAATTGAAAGGGTTGCTAATACTAAATACCTGGGTGTTTTTATTGACCATAGACTAAAATGGCACTGTCAAATAGAACATATTTCAAACCGAATACGTAAATTAATATGGACCTTTAAGATTCTACGCCATATTGTTCCAACTAAATATACACTTAATACTTATCATACGACTAAAATAAATCTACTTAATACAATTTACATTGCTATGGCTCAATCTGTTATAACTTACTGTATCCCGATTTGGGAATGTGCTCTAAAAACTAAATTTTTAGAGTTAGTAAGATCTCAGCGTTCATTGCTCAAGGTAATGTATTTTAAACCTTTTCGATTCCCAACTGAAACTCTATACTCAACATGCGAACTAATGACAGTTCGTAAATTGTATGTTATAAATACCATACTGAAAAAACATAAATCTCTCAATTTTACCCAGGATTTACTAAGTAAAAGAAGAAAGGACATTGTTTGATTATTCCAAGACCATTAGAACTAGTTTTGCAAGGCACCAGTACAAAACTTTATCAACCTTCTCACCCACACATCCACACACACACACATACATATACACATACACAAACACACAGCCGCGAGCTTGCGCCTTCTATAAACTACTAATTTTAAATTTAATTATTATTTTTCTTATTATTACTATTTCTTTGAATCTGTCTTAGAGTAACTATTTATGTACCCTTGTTTTTGGTAAAGAAGAGCGAATACTTCTGACACAAGCAGTTTAACATTGCTTAAAAGAAGTATTCAGAAACTGTATACTATTTGTAAACTCAATGAAGAAATAAACAATTAAAAAAAATAAATAAAAAAAATATGGAAAAAAAACAAATTAGGAAATAAAAAAAAATGCAAACCTTACTGTGTCATATATAAAATGAAAGGGTTTGTTATGAGAATCTCAAATATATTTTTGTTATTATTGTGAAATAAATAGTTTTGATTTAATTAATGAAAAAAGCCAAAATTTACCATTCCCCCCTGATCTCCGAAACTACTGAGCCTAAAATAAAAAAAAAATTACAAAATATAGTTTATTGCTTGGCCGGTTTTTTCTTTATTCTATCAATTGGTTCCTATTCTATAATGCTATTGAGCAAAGACTTTTTGGCGGGAATTTGTAGCGTTCAGTTTGTCGTTTTTCTTTTATTGTCCGAAAAATTACATTTTGTGGTGTTTAATGTATAATAATGATAGTGTGTTATTCAGCAAAGTTCCGTTTATGTGTTTATTATGCAGGATAATAAAATAAAAGTGTGTATGATGTGTTTCGAGTTCTCGCAAGAAGTCCGCGAAAACTACAGCAATAGTTCTTTCATTTTGCTGGAGTGTAGGTCAGTACTTCCACTGAAAAATTCTACTGAAGACTAGGCGATATGGCCAATGAGCCTTAGCCTGCTCTAAAAAGGGCGAAAAAAAGCAAAACTCGCAACAAACAAAGCGAGCGAGTTTTTTTGGCGGGATTTGTGGTAGACGCATTCGTAGTTTTATTTTGTTGTTTTTTCATTGTTTTCTGCTAGGATTTTGTTTAAAAAGTGGTGCATTTTGGAGAAAATCGTGTAGTGCACGTGAGCAATGTGGAGAACAAGAAAATAAAACGAAGGAGGACGTGAGAACCCAACTTGCTCTAGGTGCAGTTTTATAGACGCCTTACAGCAACTGGGTGTTCCACCTCAGAATGTAGCTGCTGCAAATGCTGTCAAGAACTTCAGAGAAGATTTGTAATGCACCAACACTAGCATTACAAATCCAAAAGCTAAGGAAGCTTAAATACGTCAGACCTGGCTGTATGGTCTTAGTAACCTTTGCCTTTTCCGCGCTTTTTGTAAGCCGGAAAGAAGAAACCAAAAAAAAAAAAAACAAAGCGAGCTTCTTGCGTAGCGATGGTAGGTAGTAAGTGTTAATTGGACAGTAACGCCATTCTGGTGGATTATTAGGATTATGTACCTAAACATGACCATCCGTCCGTCTGTCCCGGAACTGTATCTTTTTATCAAAAAGTGTGGGTTGCTCGATAGACGAAAAATATGGCACAGAGCGCCCCACGCCTTTTCACAATAATACTTGTATGTTTTGTTAATTATTATTTTCAACTGAAATTAAGAATTATTTTTTACTTTTTAGTCTGATGTACTTTAAAAACGTGTTTTTTAGTTTTTCAAACTCTATTTATAACAGTTATAGATAGCCACTGTAATATTTTACAACAATTGTGACAGTGGCCTTTGTACACGGTGAGTTTTTAATGGTGGGTGAAAAAACAACAACGTTTATAATTCAGACTAGCTGTCCCGACGAACTTCGTACCGCCTTACACTACACAACACTACCGCTACACTACCGCTACACTACCGCTACACTACCACTACACTACCACTTCACTACGAAAGGCAACAACTCTTGTTCGACCACTTTTTAAATAGACATTTTTTTTGACTCCAAACAAAAGCCATCGACGTAGATGATCAATTTGTATGAAAATACTAAAAGACGTAGTTTTATTTCTTTAGAAAGTGGTATATTAATTGCTAAGCCCTTGGCATCATCTTACCTGATGGTAAGTGACGATGATGAATAGAGGAAAAAAGGATCGCATTATATGCAAATAATAATAAATAATATTAATCTAAAAATTTTAAATTGGCTAGCTACGACGATAATAATTTCGAAAACCTCAATTTTTTTAAGTACAAGCTTTTAATTTTGCATTGTCATGCGATATACATATGTATGCAAAAGTTTATCTCAATCGGAAACCGGAAAGTGGGTCAAATTTAACTTACAAGATTACATTACAGACACCGGGACAGGTGAAATTAAATAAGAGCTTGTAAAAAGATGCAGTTCTGTGACAAGCGGACAGATAGACGGCTTTATTAAAGGCTCCCATTTGGCACCCTTTCAGTACAGAACCCTTAAACGTAAAACCCAAAAACATTAACATACAGATGATGTTTTCGTAATGCTGCCAACAAGAGGCCCTTGATAATCATTACGCGTTATCGTGCCTAAACTGCCACAAGCATCCCCCCAGCTTGCTCTACCCTACAGTATTGACGTGGCGCCCTGAAAATTAATATCGTGTGCATCACGGAGCCATTAGTGGCTAGAGAGACATGTTAAGTGGAACCACCCCCCGAGGTTACTGCAGCGCGGCGTTACGCTAAATATTACATTACATGACGTTGCTTGCACCATGCTCACTTAATAATTTCCTAGTGCCAGTTGCCAAAATACATGGCTTATATTACATAAAAGAACGGCCACTACACCTCTCCACACAACTATGACAATGATATTTATACACATAAAAAAAAAACGCGAGCGACAGCAAAATGATGTTTTTTTCGTTTTGTGCAGGCTCCTTACCGCGAGTACGACTCACTCTTGGCAAGTTTTTATAATTAGGATAAGTATGTACTATGACCCACACTAAGTTTCACGATTGTAATATATAACTGTTTTTACAATGGAACAAAAACAAAAAAAGCCATTAAAAGCATGTTTCTTGCATGGGAGTCCCCTTTAATTTTTTATTATTTTTTATGTATATTATTTGTTGTAACAGCGGCAATAGATATACACACTCTGTCAACTGTCTAACTATTACGGCTCATGAAGTATAGCCCGCTGTCAGACAGACAGACTGACGAACAGACAGACAGACAACACAGGCTTCGTAATAGGATTCCGGAACCCTAACTAGTTCCATTTTTAAAACACTTGTTGTTCTTTGTGGATGTAAATATTCAAGTTCGAGCCAGCGTGGTGAATCAACTTATTTATGACTTTTATTTTTTCCCAAAAAAGGTGAAATCCGATTTTTCTAAACAAATTTGTATTTTTTGCATCATTGTCACTTACCATCAGGTGAGATGATGCCAAGGGCTTACCAATTATGAATAAAAAAAAACACCTCTAGAGAGCTAAGCGTTAACCACTCGCTAACAACACTATGTTCAACTATTTAGTAATCTGTGGTTTAAGGCGGTAATATTACAGATTTTTGTTATTTTTGACGTCAACTACTCATAAACGATAGAAAACCCAAGGTAGAAAAAAGAAATACCCTTATTGTTGATGATGTTCCTTAAAGTCAATTAGAAACACGATTGAGCAGTTTTAGCTTGATAGAAAAAATTTCAACGATAGGTCTACACCGTTACTCCCAACTCTAGCCATGACTAATGTTTTGAAGCATGAATTAAAAAAAAATATACAACAGTATTCGTTATGATAATACAAAGTGAGTAATGTTATAATTTTTATACTTTCATTGTAGTTTTTGATTGAAACGAAAAACCATTGAAAAAATGAAAAAGTGCGGTTATTTTCTTTACTCTTTACACGTAAGGAAAAATGCAGAGACAACTGTTCCAATCAATACTTCGCCTTAAAAAAGATAACAGAACGTACTTGTAGGTACATAGAACATTTTGAGGGATACAGTGCGCGGTGGCGGTGGCGGTACTACATTATTCAATTCAATTCAATATAATTATTCAAAATAGGTGCAAATTACACTCTTTCTGATAATCATAAAATAATAATAACAATGTCATTTGTTAAGAATCAAGAAATAAACAATAATTAGTTAATAACGTCAAAATTAAATCCTTGATATAAACCAGATTATGTCATTAGAACACGAAAACAATATGACACGAAAAGTTATACTTATAAATCATTGAATGTATTTAACAAGAGTAGGCCAGTTCACACGGACAGCACCCGGTCACAACTATAACGCGAGAGTCGGCCATCGCTCCCGTCAACCATATTAGAGAGAAAGGAACGACCCGGCTCCCGATGCACCACATCCGCATTATTTTAGGTAATATATCAAATAAGGTTTGCGTATGGGACTTGAAGGTTCTGAATATCCCTTTTAATAGCCCACCACATTATTTATGTGACGGAATGCTGAAGAAAAGGGGCTGCCTCGCTACCGAGAACCTTACTAACATTGCAAATGTGAAAATTTGTTTGTTATATTTTCACCCTTCAAAACCTTGACCAATCTTGATGAAACTTGGCATGCAGGAAGCCTGTATCACGGGACAGGACGTAGGCTACTTTTTTCTCGTGAAAATAGCAAAATCTGATGCAGTTTCTGAGGTAACTGAAAAAAATAAACTTTATTGGTTCTGGGGAAAACTCATTTCCACGCTTGCGCACGTTGGCGTTGCAACAGAGCAACGGATTTAAGTGATTTTTGTATACAATTGGTTGAATGGTTTGGGAATTGACATAGACTGCTGCTAATCACAATAGCCCGATTTGGGACACGGATCTGGAGCAAACTCATGTCTATGCTCGCGAGCCGCTTGCGGTTCGCGCACCACTCACAATCATAAAAACGATGTACATGCAGGCGAAGCCGTGGGCAATAGCTAGTTTCGAATAAATTTAACATCACTGAAATTGTACAGGTTAGAGATGGGTCGTACTAGGTAATTTTGATACTAAGTGTACCTGTTCCTAGTCCGTTTAAACACTCGGTCCAAATACCTGTTCCACCTAGTCCACCTAGTATTGTTGGAGTCCATACTTTCCGGCTGCGTAGCGGAATAAACTACGGGTTCACGTTTACTCTCAATCGCAACACAACTCGGTGCTTTTGATTATCTGTCAAAACGACCCATTCGTTTGTTTGTAATTTGTACAATAAAGAATTTTTATCTTTCCTTCAAACTTTCACTTTGTTGCAAATAAAACTTAATTGATTTTTACATACTTTACTTTACACTGGCCGACGTCTATAAAATGATCCCAAGCCACACTACTTCCTTTTGGAGCCATTAGTTAAGTAGCTCAGTAAAGTTCGGTCACTCGGTTCCGTCACAGTAGGTACTTGATAAGGTATTCTGTCACTGCGGTACGACGCGAACTTTCTTTCATTCCATACGATACCCGCTCGCTGCACGCCCGCACTCAATACCATAAACTAATATTGTATATAGCTCAATACTCAATCGATACTATACAATACTAGTCGGTACTTGATCTCTGGAACTCGACGCGACGAGTGAGCGAGATGGCGAGACACCGGCGGCGAAGAATGGAGCGATCGAGCGCTAACCTTCCGCGAAATCCGCGATGACTCTTGCGCGAGTGAGATGTGAAAACAACGTGGCATTTTTTAGGACTAGGTGGATCGAGTATTAGTTTCATTGGAACAGGTGCCACCTATTATCGTATAATACCTGTTCCCCGGATCTGTTCTAGTGTATACGCCTCACCTCTAAGCGAGATGGCGAGACAACGGCGGCGAAGAACAGAGCGAGCGAGCGCTAACCTTCCGCGAAATCCGCGATGACTCATTGCGTGAGCGAGATGTGAAAACAATGTGATATTTTTAATACTAGGTGGATCGAGTATTAGTTGCTTTGGAACAGGTGCCGCCTAGTATCGTAAAATACCTGTTCCCCGTACCTGTTCTAGTATATACGCCTCACCTCTACTGGCGTACCTACTACAGGTACCTATTGTTTCACTTCTGCTATTGAGCACAATATAGGCATTATAACGGAAAATGTGGAGTGTTGTTATTTCTAAGAGCTCTTCTATTTTCTCCTTGAGCAAATGTTTTCCTTCTGTCAAACGTGTGGGATAATGGTATTTGCGTCGACACGGTGTCGTGGAAGTCATGTTATTGTTATTTTCTTGATCGCTACTCGTAGGTACAGGTACGCGTGTTATGGTTTTGCCGCGTGCTGCGTGCTGCGTGCCGCGTGCCGCGTGCCGCGTGCCGAGCTCAAATACCGAGCTCCCACATGTAGCGGGATGAGAAATGTATAACTAGCATTGTTCCATTTTTACGTTCGAGTGACGAAGGCGTGAAGAGGGTATTGTGATTGCAAAAAAAAACGACCAGTAGTCTAAATAACAAAAAAATAAAATAAAGAATGTGTGTGTGTGTGTGTGTGTGTATGTGTGTGTCTGTACGTCCGTCCGGTCACACCCTGGGCACTTCATACAACGGGCCAGAAATGACGTTTCAAAAAAGGAATGACGGAACAAACAAAATGGCGGTGAAAGCCTATATACGTTCGACAAACAAGCTGTAACCTATCTGTATCAATCTGGGTGACGAGGGGGTGAGGTCGCAATCTAGAGAGCGGCAGGGAGTGTCCATACTGTATGTTAGTACTAATATATATACTTTGGTCCAGTGCTCTAGTTCCCAACCGTCCAGTAGGACGGATTTGGGTAAAATTTGGGTAAGGGGAGTTTTATTTGCCGCCGGACCACTTGTACCATGGGACAGTACCATTGATGGTACATCTGGCACCAAATTGTCCCAATTGTACCATGATCAACAAAACTAGGATGCCGCTTGGGTTTAAGTCCTTTTTTCAAATTTCCTTTGAATTTATTTTTTAGCGTTGCCACTATAGTAAAAATAATAAATTTTTTTTGACTCATAAATAGCTCTAACGATTTTAATGAAACTCGGTATGTTTGTATAACTGAATATAGTCTGTAGTACGCAGTAATGCGTTGTTCCAAGAGAAATCGAATTAAGGTATTTCTCATACAAATCCAAGTAGTTTGTTACTTTTTCTCTAAAATAGCTCGAACGATTTTAATGAAACTTTGTGAATAAATAGGATTTAGTAAGGCCCACTGCACTACGTTATTCCAGAAAAAAATCTGAGTAGTATAGCAAATTTTTTGCTACATGATGAATCTCCTTGCCATTTCCGTCTTCATAGTTTGTGACTAAATGCTCTTTATCGAATCGTCTTTAAAAATTGAATATTTTGACGGACAGCTGTTTGTATAGGTGTTCGTTTTTTAAAGACTGGTTTGTCATCGCAGCAAAATTCATGTCGAAAATGTATTAAAATTCATTATTATTTCACTTTAATTAATTATACTATAAAATGTGTTAATTCAGTGTTTGCGATACCCTCACCCGTTATGGTGAGGTAAGTTTGTTTTTATTCCCTTTTTGTCTTCAATTTTGCCACATGGTGGTGTAGATTACGGTCCTTTTTACGGTCTATGGTCCTACCATACATTATACACTGAACGGGAACCTTCCGTAGCCCGGCATCAGAAAAGTCTGGTCACCGGGAACTGTATCCCGATTTCACAGCTTGCACGGCTACACGTCCTAGCCATCTCGGATAACAAGTAACATCTTTAAAATTTATTTATTCCTCTTGGCATGATCTACGCGATCAAGAATCGACATTGGACTTACTGTACGTTTTAAAAATTAGGAAGTGTTATATGTGTGTTTCAAGAAATTTAATAATATAAATTAAATTAATTAACTAATTTATAAGACTGATAAGTCAACTGCGGCCCCGTACGTACGAGGTTGCTACGGCAACTTAAAACAGTGATGTGAAATAAATTTAAATTTTAGGTGTAATTTCACATAAGATCCTTTATTTAAAATATTTTTGTTTTAGTTAGCGATGACAACCATTTTTTAAGATTTCTGTCTTTTTTATCTTTTCAAATAATTTAA
Source organism: Coleophora flavipennella (assembly GCA_947284805.1). Taxonomy (NCBI): domain Eukaryota; kingdom Metazoa; phylum Arthropoda; class Insecta; order Lepidoptera; family Coleophoridae; genus Coleophora; species Coleophora flavipennella. Next base: position 18,289,597 of record OX369264.1, on the reverse strand, counting down.
TTTACTTTCCTCACTGTCATTTTTTTCTTTCTTTTCATTCTACAACTTTTAGACCAACATTTCCAAAATTTTACGTATTCATGTACGAGTAACAAAGGCTTTTCTGGTAATTTTCTTTATTTTAATCAAATTTTGCTACATTTTGTACCTTCCGTACAAACCCGAATTGTTTGTCAATTTCTCGTAATGTCTGATACACCTAGCTTTATTATTTGCTACTAAGCAAGTGTGATGTTTATTTTCGATTAGTGTGCCTATATCCGACTACGAAAGACGGTGAAGGCTTCGCAAGAAAGTATGCACAGCATAGCTGTACAATTTATTTTATGAGGCATGAAAATATAAAAGCCATTAGGCGATATTTCGACTTTATATTGTAAAAAGTAAATCCTACTATCCTTACTAATATTATAAATGTTAAAATGTGTTTGTTTGTTACCTTTTCAGCTTAAAAACTTCGACCAATCTTGACGAAATTTGTAACTATCCTTCCTAATATTATAAATATGAAAATGTGTTTGTTTTTTGTTACCTTTCAAGCTTTAACACCTCAATATTGATGAAATTTAGCATGCAGGTAGCCTATGTCACGGGGAAGGACATAGGCTACTTTTTATCCCGTGAAAATAGCATACTCCGATGCAGTTCCTGAAGGAACTGAAAAAGAACTATTTTTTTTGTTTATTTCTTAAAAAGCGACATAGAGCATACGCGGCGTCCTGCTCTCACGTTTTATTGCCCCGCGGGCAACGATTGCTGAACACCGTATAGCAGGCTGGGTTACATCAGCGTGCCTTGTGCAACAAAATATTTTTTTCGGCAATTTTTTATTTTGTTCGTTGATAGAAGTCGGTTTGAGCTTAAGGGGGTAAGGTAGTGCCCCCGCCAAGTTAAACTTTTAATTTGCTTTAAAACATTTTACTAGAAAAAGAAAAATTTTACATACTTATTCGAACAAAATTTTTAATTTATTTATACATATTTATTAATTCATTACTTATTTACAGAAAACAAAGCCGTGAGAGGTCAATCTCTGAATCAGGTTGGTTTTCAGAATAAAAAGACTAACGCAATGATGATATAATGCGAGGGTAGAGAGGGGTAATGACGACTAATAAGCTGCAACAATGGGAAGCCACAGCAGAGGGAGTTCAGGCAAAAAGGGAATACGAGATTTGTTTCCATGTTTCCACAATGTAAACAATCCGCTGAATAACAGCATTGCTATAGTATAAAGACTATTCAGTGTCTACCGACAGTGTAATTCCGTTTTCAAACGGTTGATTTCAGAATACTACATTGACATATTTGAGGTCCCTATTTAAATTTTATTTATTTTGAACATGTAAATGTTTTTTCACTCGCTTCCGGTAGGGGTACCTTTTTCAATGAAAGTGTGACATGGCGATTGCACTGAAAGTGTTGGGATATCGTAATAATTTAAGTTGTTTTTTTTTTTTGAAAAATCGGTAAAAACTTAAAACTATGTTGTCTATAAAGTCGGTTTACGGACGATAATTTTACGGGATCACAAGCCAAAAGCTTGTGTGCCTTATGGCTATCCAGATGCACGTCGTCATGACCAACTCGATTAGGTACAATCTAGTCGGCCGTGGCGAATCTAGTCGGCAGTTGCAAGTGGCCATTGCGAACGCTCTCACACGAACTTTGAAACGTACACAGTATATGTGTTTTCCTAACAGAGAATCGACAGCATTGGAACACCTCTTGTAAGGTCCTGGAAGCCTAGCACTTTCAATCCATTGACACACACAGATACGTGTTTTCCTCACAGAGAATTGACCGCATTGGTTGACGGACCTTGTTTGACGGTTCGTCCGTCCGTCCGTCCAAGTCCAAGTCAAAGTATAAGTACAACTCTCGCTTGCACGCTCGGCTCAGGCGTATCGCGACAATGACATTACACTGGCGTAACGCGACAATGACATTACACTGGCGTAACGCGACAATGGGCGTAATGTGACAATGACGTCACACTGGCGTAACGTGATAATGACGTCACACTTTTTAGTGAATTCAGCCCGTGTCATCAATTTATAAGACGTTATCACGTCAAAATTTGTTTTTTTTCTATATTATAGTCACGAAAAAGCCCATATCTTAGAAACTTACTAATTTACTGAAAAAAATCAAAAAGCACGAACAAAGAAATTTTGGTAATATGCTACATTTTAAATGAAATAAAATTAAAATTGTGTGAAAAATGAGGGTAAATAGTTATTTAGAGTGCCGCAGTTTGTAAGTATAAGTAAATACACGGCAGATACGAGTTTACATAATAATTTGTTTGGCCGCTAAAACACGACAGATATGGATTTTCATACAACTTTTGCCGGCCGCTGCAAGTCGTCAAACTTCCAAGCATGTTTGAGAAAAAAAAAAATTTACTGAGTTCATTTTCTATGTACATAAAGTTCATGTGATGCATGAGATCTGTGTTTTTCTTTAAATTATTTGGGAAAACATCTCATTAAGGTGTGCGCGTAAGATCCGGTGTTCCGCTTGGCCTCAGAGGTAGCGTGAACTTTCGAAGTATTTTTATCAAGCTTTTATTTAACTTGCTATGGAATTATTATGCAGGTAACTTGTCCGTTTCAAAATTTGCAATTTAAATTTGAACCACTTCCCGGTCTCCAATTGAGCTAAAATTTTGTATACATGTTTAGTTGGGATGACATGAATCTAATGTCAAGACTCCCAAAGATGGCTGACCAGATATTTTGGACGTGAAAACGTCTTATAAATTAATGACATGGGCTGCATTCACGAAAAAGTGTGACGTCATTATCACGTTACGCCAGTGTGACGTCATTGTCGCGTTACGCCCATTGTCACGTTACGCCTGAGCCGAGCGTGCAAGCGAGAGTTGTACTTGTACTAGTAATTGTACTTGGACTTGGACTTGGACGGACGGTGTTTTTTTTCTTATATATACACATAAGTTTATTTTTTCATACATATACAATATTAACTATTCTTAATTTTATTAGTTTTCACAACTAAAACATCTCAATTCAGTTTTACGAAAATTGCGTCATATTTAGACTAGCACACGAACGCATGCGTAAGTTTTTTTATTTATTATCATAAATAGACTACAATAAGGCTTGGGATACTTAACCTCTTTAGAAAAGATGACCTATTCCTTGGTGTAACCGGTTCCACTTCATACATATTTTTTCTCTTTTCTTCACAAAGATATAACCCAAAGAGAATCTAAACAGCCTACCGTTATGTACTAACCTCACGGAGGAACTACTTATCTCTTTTAAAATTCTCCTTTCAAAAGTCTTAAAGAAAATTCTATATCTTTGGTTATTATATTTTTTATTTACTTTCTAGTCTTATTCCTCCTAGCTAAAAATTAAAAAAAGTGGTAAAGTAAAAGCACGTGTGCGGTAAAATCAATTTTGCGCACACTTGACTGGCACTTTTCTAGCAACTGTATTGAAAAATACTTTATAACATTATTTTGTTAGAGAAATAACGTTATAAATTGTTTTTTTTTTATTTCGGTGTTGTGTTTGTACAGTATGCCAATATAAATTCGTTTTTAAGTTTACAATTCGAACTTTACGATATGGAAGTAGATACAATTATTTTAAAAAGCTTGGACCTAAAAGTTTTTAGGTTTTCCGAAATGAACTAATTTCATAATATTTCTCGCGATATTTGGCGGTTAACATAAAATGGCTTTTTTTCACGTTTTAAACTTCTACTGATAAAACAGTATTTTCTAACGCTGTAAGCGAGGCCATGAGGTCATAATCAGTGCATAATAATATAACCGTTACAAAACAAAACGACGACGCAACACAAGCCTGCAAAGTTCTTGCGCCAGACGCAACGACATGAATTACAGATACGAGCAGACCCCTTCGCCCAGCCTGATTAACATTCAAAGTCGCAACACCAACCACTGTTCTTTTAACAATAGCGCCGCGAAATAAAAGCTTAGCACGTCCGTTTACTGAAAGGGGCCATTCTAAATACCGCTTAAATATAACTTCGCAAAATAACCGAACCAAACGGTCATAACAGTGGTTTTTGCTATGCAACAAGAATTGCGTACAATGCAACTGCTGTATTTTAAAATCCTCAAGCGAAAGCTAATTCGGAGACAAGGATGAAGTCGGAGTGAAATCAGATTTATTATCTGCGCTGGAGCGAGGCGAGGCGGCGCCGGCGCCGGCCCGAGGAACAGAACGTATCAGGGAAACAGGGTGTTCTTTAAATGCAACTTTTTTCTTCTTAAGAATAAACGAGTAGGAATGAAATAAAAGCTGTGAAATCTGAATACTGATCTGCCTGTACCGATTACTATTAAAACGTTGTGTTACGATCAAGACACAATCAAAGGAATTGAGTTACGAGGCATAGTAATGACTCAGCAAGTATTTTCATTGGCGTACTTAGAATCTTGTCTGGAAAAAAACGAAAAATACAATAAGCGCACCGGAAAACGTAGCGTAGGCAGGCCTCCAACTCGGTGGACATATGACCTGGTGAAGGTTGCGGGAAGCCGCTGCATGTGGGCAGCGCAGAACCGGTCGTCGTGGAAATCCTTGGGGGAGGACTTTGTCCTGCAGTGGACGTCCTTCGACTGATATGATAACATTTTCTTTACATTCAACCTTCACAAACGCGGATCAATCAGAAGAGAGAAAAAAAACTTCCTACAGGGCGCAAAGTAGAATTTTGTTCCTACTTATTGAGGAACCAATCGTCGTTTTTCGTCATATAAGAGTACTAAATACCTATTGTTTACGTTTCTCCTAGTATTAAGGTTACTTATCTTTTTATAACATCCTTATTTAACATACAATAACAAATTGATTGCGATTTAAAAAAAATCCACAATTGATAAGCCCTTTGAATCATCTCACCTGATGTTAGTGACGATGATGCCGAAGATGGAAGCTTATTAGGTACTTTAAGTAGATGTAGATATGTATATTAATATAAGCTATATTTTATTGTTTGTACATTCTTTGACTAATGAATGTTGAGATGATAAGATAAGATAAAGATAAGATAAATTTTATTGATAACAATTGTTACACGTCGAAAATAAAATACAAAATTAGATTATTATAATAATCTAAGGTCTAAGCAACCTTACATATAAATTTCATTTTAACATATAATCAAAGTCACTACTACTTAAAATAACTATTTTTTTGCATACTTTGATGACTAAATTGGATCTACCTCAGAGATGTGCTATTCGTATGTATAAGGGAGGGATCTACCTACACAAGCGGTACCTAGCTGAAAATTTACCTATAAATTCAGAAATTGTTTTAAAAGCTTTTCAGGATGGAATGGTAATGGGCAGGAAGGTGAGGGGTGGAGTAGGGGTGGAGGAGGTCGGGGTAGCCGTTCGTATTGTATTCTCGTTGCACGGCGCGCTGCTAGCCTGTAGCCTAAGTCCGACAAGAAACAATGCTGAAATTCTGATTCTGACCTATCATCACTTGTATAGAAAAATAACTAAGCGTAAATTAAAAAAGCGTCGGTGCTTCTAACCAGAGGTACCGCGTTCAAATCTGGACGGCCAATGTACCAATGAGTTTTTCAAAAACTTACGTACATACTTACCGATTGCTTTAACGGTGAAGGAAAACATCGTAAGGAAACCTGCACACGCCTGCGAAGAAACTCGAAGGTTGTGTGTGAAGTCGACCAACCCGCACTGGGCCCGCGTGGTCGACTAAGGCCTGATCGCCCTAATTCAGCGTAGGCTCGAACCCCTCTGTGGGGACGTATATGAGGTGATATAATAATATAAAAATAACTAAATTGTTAGCCGACAGACGCCCACTGCTGGACAAAAACCTCCCCCAAGGATTTCCACAACGACTAGTTGAGCGCTGTCCGCATCCCGCGGCTTCCCGTAACCTTCACCAGGTCATCGGTCCACCGAGTGGGAGGCCTGCCTACGCTACGTCTCCTGGTGCGCGGTCGCCACTCGAGAAATTTACTACCCCAATCAGTTCTATGTAAAAATGGAACCTCTATAGGATTACTCGTGAGTCTGTCTGTACGTCCGTCTGTCACAGCCAATTTGCTCCGAAACTACTGGACCGGTTGAATTGAAATTTGGTACACATATGTAAATCAGGGACTCGGAGACGGACGTGTAATATTAATAAATGAATTTAAAACATGGGGGGGGGGGGGGTAAATTAGGAATTTAAAAACTCCGGACTTTGGAAATTTTATTTTTACTGTGGGAACGGAAGGACTTCAGATTTTCTTATAGGTTTTCTTATAGGTGTTATTTTAACTCATTAAAATCTTAAAAAAATTATATATACAGTCGCGCGTGGCTGATTTTATTTATAAATGATCTATATATCTTTTGCGGGATTCGCAATTGGGAGTTTTTTTATATTGTTTGTTTCCAGCTTTTGGCTGTCTCCCTAAACACCGTCTCAAATTATCGTAAACGCCTCTTTCACTAAGAACAAGAACGTACGTAACAGTGTGTGTGCATGTTGTTTAGCGCGGGAGAGCTTTTGCGCAAAATACAATGGAAAGTCAAAGTGGACTAGCAGTTTTGTACGATATTCCATGTAGAGTAAGCACGCACACAGAGAACAGTTAAACTCTTAACTTTTGGGTAGTAAAGTTTTTTAAAATTAAGGCAAAAAAACTTAAAAAAAAGACGTCTCGGTGGCACTCGGGGACTGCCGCGGTAAAGCTATTGCATAGCATTTATTATCAACTTTTAACTCTAAGAAAGTTACACCAGTAAAATTGAGTAAGTCCTTTTTGTACCGCAAATCGCTAACAGATGGCACTTTAAGTTTTTTTAGAACGCGGTAACGTTACGTCACGCTCGGCCGAGCCAGTGAAATTGACTAAGTCCTTTTAGTATAGTATCGCAAATCGCTAATAGATGGCACTGTAAGTTTTTTTTAGAAAGCGGTAACGTTACGTCACGCTCGGCCGAGCTACATGGTAGGCGGAGTGTGGGGTGTTAGGTTTTTTCGTTACGAAATTTATTGATTCGGTCGCCGCGCTAAAAGCCAGCGATAAAAGCTATGCAATAGCTTAATGTAACAATAAGTTCTGCTCCACAGCATTTTATTTATTACTAGTTGATGCCCGCGGCTCCACTCGCGTGGACATTCATTCTATGACTGTCTCTGAGGGTGCGCAGTGCGCGAGCCCCAAGCGACTCGCGAGCGTGGAAAAGTAACCTATATGTTAATCCAGGTCCTAATCTATCTACCAACCAAATTTCATCTAGATACGTTCAGTAGTTTTTGCGAGAAAGAATAACAAACATCTATACATGCATCCATACATACAAACTTTCACATTTATAATAGTAGGATGGACATCGAGAGTGCGCGGCGGGCGACCCGCAACCCGCAAGCGGCTCGCCATCGACGTTGTGCGGTGTGCGAGAATGTTCTAACCTAGCTTTCCTCCAACCCAACCAATTTAAGTGGCAATAGCTCAAATTAAAGAGCTCGTTCCAGCGATTGCTCTTAAACCAAAAAATCCGTACTTCAATTAGAATCGGAGATATTGAGAAATAAAGCTATTTGCGTTTGCGCTTGCTGTTCGCGTTGAAGTGGGCGAAAGCAAAGTATATATATTAGTACTAACATACAGTATGGACACTCCCTGCCGCTCTCTAGATTGCGACCTCACCCCCTCGTCACCCAGATCGATACAGATTGGTTACAGTTTGGATGTCGAACGTATAGGATTTCACCGTCATTTTGTTTGTTCTGTCATTCCTTTTTTGAAATGTCATTTTTGGCCCGTTGTATGAAGTGTCCAGGGTGTGGCGAAAGTAAGCTAATTACTCGTACCAATGCTTGATGACAAATCTGTTTTTTTTTTATGCACAATTGGTAAACCCTTGACAACATCTCACCTGGTTGTAAGTGACGATGTTGCTGAAGATGGAAGCGGGCTTACCAAGATTCCCCAACGCAATGGGGAACTGGCTATCTTATCTCCATGTCGGAACACACCAATGATATCAACATTGATATTTGGCGGCAAGACTTAGATAAGATGGTGGTAGCTAGCCAGGCGGGCTTAGAAAATGCCCTACCACCAACCAAACCGAGTCTTACAATTGACCCCGCCGGGAATCGAACCCGCGACCTCCTGTGTAAAGCCAGTGAACTTTGTCTCTGAGCTACGGAGGCGGTTAAAATGGTTAAAAAATTAAAAAGGTTAAAAAATCTGTGCATGAATACCTTCATTTAAAAAAAATAAGCAAATCGGTTTGATGGAACTACCGGACGTACTCGAAAGAGAATTCATATCTTTTTAGGGTTCCGTACCCAAAAGGTAAAAACGGGACCCTATTACTAAGACTTCGCTCTCTGTCCGTCTGTTTGTCTGTCTGTCTGTCTGTCTGTCACCAGGCAGTATTTCATGAACCGTGATAGCTAGACAGTTGAAATTTTCACAGATGATGTATTTCTGTTGCCGCTATAACAAAAAATACTTAGAATTAGAATAAGTGACAGAATAAGGGGGGTCTCTATACAAAAAATAGTTTTTTTTAAACATGAAGAAATTAGCGCTATCTAGTATGATGGTAGGGAACCCTTTGTGTGCGGTTCTGACTCGAACTTGGCCGGTTTTTTCATTTTGTTTATTTATTTGAGAAGGGCGAAAGGTAGGTGATTTTCAATGCTTAATTGAAAATCCTTGCAATCCATGCTTTTAATTAAAAAAAAGGGAAATCGGTTCGATAGAAAGGCTGGATGAAGTCGGATTAGATTTCATATTTTTTTAGTATATATTGAGAAGGGCAAAAGAGAGGTAATTGCCAATGTTTGGTGACAAATCTTCGCATCAATAATTTTTATTTTAATAAAAAGCAAATCGGTTGGTTAGAGCGGCCGGACGCGGTGCGCGAGACGCTATTTACTCGCGGGGGTGATTTCCAATGATTCCAAATCCCTTTTTTCTTTTTGAGTTCCGGAACCCTACAAAAAAAAGATGGATTCAAAAGTAATATTTAATTATTTTCTCATTCTCTTCTAAACGTATAAATTATAATATTTGAACAAAGGTAACATAAAACAAGGATATTTTCATATTTTATTAAATTTCACCGTTATTAGTAGAGCAATTCTTGCGAATCCCAAGTTTTCCTGGCGTTTATTTTCGTCAGCATTACGAGTATCATATTAAAATGTACGTCTCGCCATAAAAAGGGCGTGCGAGGGATACAGTTGACACATTTAATCGCGTGCGCGTCTGTCCAAGATTAACGTGTCACCGCGAGCAGCGGGCCTGCGGGCCCGCGGGCCCGTTTGTCTTGCCCGTAACAAAAACAATTTTTAAGACCAAACATAGGTAAGGCGAAAAAAGTGTGTGGTTTTATGGAACCACGTTAAAAGTGAAACTTTACAGAGGACGACACGATCGTGGCTGCTCTCGCTACCGTACAGAGGACATTACGATCGTACCGTCAGACGAAAGCGACCGCCACGCGACATGCAACACACAGATGAAAAAAGTTGAGACGATGTATGTAATAGAAATGTAACTTAAAATTAGTATTTAATTGGTTGTTACAGACTTAGTAATCGTAGTTATTAGTTTACTAGCTGTTTCCCGCGGCTTCACCCGCGTGGACAACGTTTCTATGACTATTCGAGGGTGCGCAGTGTGCGAGCCCCAAGCGGCTCGCGAGCGTGAAAAAAGTAGCCTCTGTGTCAATCCAGGTCGTAATCTGTCTACCTACCAAATTTCAGACAGATTCGTTTCGTAGTTTTTGCGTGAAGAAGTAACAAACCTACACACTCACAAATTTTCGCCTTTATCATATTAATGTGATTTTACCTGGGATATTGAACACGAGTGCGGAGCTCCTCCCCAGATCAGGGCATACCTTTTATGCTGCTCTGCGTGTCCTAGCACCTGTGTGCGCGAGGAGCTTTACCACAGATTAGGTAATACTCCTTGACAAGGCAGCAGACAGTGCAGTTCCGTTAGTAGAGCGTTGGCACAGCCTAAAGAACTCGTAGTTTTGTAGTTTAAAAAGCATCGGTGGCTCAACCGGTAACGACTCGGTCCTCCTAACCAGAGGCACGGGGTTCAAATCCAGACCGCCAATGTACCAATAAGTTTTTTTACACTTACATACATATACTTTGCTTGTGAAGGAAAACATTGTGAGGAAACCTGCACATCTGATTCCAGATGTGTATGAAGGTCGCGTTGCACACGTACGTAGGTGTAAAATTAAATGCCCTTCAAGTGACTGCGGGTGATGCTAAGTGCAACACCAGGCAACCGCCGTAAATCCCTTTGATAGCACAGTTAATTGTGCCACACGATAAGAAAGAAAGAAGAATTCATACAGTCGTCCAACGGAGTCATCAAGACTGGGCAGTCTAGTGGGGGCCGAGGCAAAGTATATATATTAGTACTAACATACAGTATGGACCCTCCGTGGCACTCTCTAGATTGCGACCTCACCCCCTCGTCACCCAGATTGATACAGATTGGTTACAGTTGGTTGTCGAACGTATAGGATTTCGCCGCCATTTTTTTTGTTTCGTCTTTCCTTTTTTGAAATATCATTTTTGGCCCGTTGTATGAAGTGTCCAGGGTGTGGCCGAGGAGGGGCCAGGGGAAGTCGAGCCCCAAATTCCATATTCCAATTTCGGTACACTTCGTACCACAGCTTCGCACATTCGGGCGGCGGCGGCGGCGCGGCGTGGCGCAAGGAGCAGCTGCCCAGAGTCTACCAGTAAATCGGCGTTGACGCAAAGATCAAAGGGGATGGACTACTGAATGGATTGACAAATTGAAAACGGGGCTTGACGTGATTTTATATAATTGATGTTGTTTTTACCTCAACGTTTCGACTATGCTTCGATAGCCGTGCACGTGGCCGCGAGTAGACTGAAGCCGCGGTGTCATCGCCGCCGGCGCATCGCAGGAACACCTCCATCTACCCTCACTTGATTTTGTGAAGGGTTAGGGTCACCACACATTTCACTTAATACGTTAGGGTCACGACACACTACACTGACACAGTCCACAGGCGGCACGGGTGTTTGTTCGCAGTTTACTTGTCTACACTTATCGATCACCGGATTCCATTTTGTAATTTTCCATTCCAATTTGTCAGTATGAATAATCGTGAAACTTTAAAGTGTTATACTGTCTGGATTGTTCCACTGTGGTATTGGTCTGGAAAAATTTAATTTTAGCCAAAGGAACGGCTTTTAGTGAATTCCAATCTAGCTTTTACCCGCTGCTCCGCACGCGTGGGCATCATTTTTATAACTATCATTGAGGGTGAGTGTTGCGCGAGCTGCGAGTGGCCCGCGAGCGAAGATATAGCCTTTGTCACTCAGAAATAATGTAGACTTTTACTGGTGAAAGTATTTTCAAAATCGGTTCAGTAGTTCCAGAGATTACTCCCTACAAACAACCTTACAAACTTTACATTTTTATAATTTTGGTGTAGATTGGTAAGCCTTTGGCCTCATCTCACCTGATGGTAAGTGACGATGATGCTGAAGATGGAAGTAGGCTTATCAAGATTCCCCGACGCAATGGGGTACTGGTTATGTTACCTTTAATTGATGTTTTGCGGCAAGGCTTCGATAAGATGTTGGCAGCTAGCCAGGCAGGCTTAGAAGACGCTCTCTCACCAACCAAACCCAGTCATACAAAGGTGAGACTCCGCCGGGAATTGAATCCGCGACCTCCTAATGTAAAGCTAATGGACGTAACCATTACGAGGCGTTTAAGTGGCTTTAGTATAGGTCTGAAAATATTAATTTTATCTAAAGCATCGACTCGCTAAGAAGAAGATTTATTTGTCTTCTAGCTGTTTCTCGCGGCTTCACCCGCGTGAAAAAAAGTAGCCTATGTGTTAATCTAGGTCCTAATCTATCTACCTATCAAATTTCAGCCAGATCCGTTCAGTAGTTTTTGCGTGAAAAAGTAACAAACATACACACACACACTCACAAACTTTCGCCTTTAAAATATTAGTGTGATTTAAACAAATTAAGTGTAGCGCTATTTGACAAACTTAAGTAAATGTGAAAGTTGAACTACTGCGACCAACACTGCTTTATCCATTTGCAGTTGGTCTTCAGTGATTAAGATAAGAGGTTTCTAACAAAATCTGTTTCCTTCCATGTACAAGTGGCTAGGGCCGCCGCATTCTCTCCGGGAGGTCGTGGTTCGAATCCTGCCACGTACCAATGTGCTTTGTTATTTAGATTTCATATGTAAGTTTATCCAACGCTCTTACGGTGAAGGAAAACATCTTATGGAAACCTGCACAGGCCTGCGGAGAAACTCCCAGGTTGTGTGTGAAGTCCACCAACCCGCGCTGGGCCCGTGTGGTCGACTAAGGCCCGATCGCTCTAATTCAGGGTAGGCTCGAGCCCCTCGGTGGGGACGTATATTTTTATTTTATTTTATTTTAGTTTATTCGGAAAACAAACGGTATTTCTATGACTAAACAATAGCTAAGTGTAATTAATATATACCACTTATATGTTTTCGCATATGAGCTGATATAATCAATCAAGTGTTTATACACGAGACCTATGGAAGAGGAATTGGCTTATAATTGAGTTCTGAAGCGGCGCGGGCACTTGTGTTGCACAACAAGATTTGTAGCGGTTATTATAAACTAATTTGAGCGAACGTCTCTGTGACTGAACTGACTATGAACTAAACTAGTAAATTAGAGAGGCAGGCCGTAGCGGGCCAACTTTGGGGACTCCCGCCCGCCCGCCCGCCCGCCCGCCCAACTCCAGGGCTGTGCGAATATTGTGCGTGATTCACTAATAAATAGCTCCGACACTCCGACGGTTTGAAACTGATCTTTCTGTTTAAGTTTTAAGGTGGGGCTTCAGTTGTTTAGGTAACTTATGTAGGAGGTAAGCTCCGGAACTATTCATCCGATTATAAAAAAAATATATCACCAAATGTAGTATGAACCTTTAGGATGAACATAGGTTTAAAATATCGTGAGCCACTTGCGACTCGCTCACCGCGCACCTTCAATATCCATACACCCTCGACATCCACGCGGGAAAAGCCCTTACGTAATAAAAATGTAACGACGCTATGTCTGTATATATAAATAAATAAATAACCGCGGGGAAGATGTTTATCGATGTAGAAACAATTTTTTTTTGAATCTTATCGTTTATATGTACGCGCATCAAGAAAAACGACTAAATAGATTTGAGTAAAACTACGTACGATCATAACTGATATGCCTCACTATCATATCTTTTCTCCCCGAAAAACAAAGGTTCTCAGAGGAATGAGAAAAAGCTAAATTATAAAACACTTCATTGTACAAAAATGTAAAGAAATACGTTTATTTTTCCAGTAACACCACAACACAATACATAACACATTAGTAACAAAAGTTTAGGTAAATATAAAAAAACTTCGGTATTTTTTCAAAATAATTTCAATATACACCTACCTTCCGAGATAGACCATACAGCGTGCAGCGGCCGGTACATCTCGCTATACATATATTGAAACTGTAGAGGTCGAATGTCTGTACAAAGAAAAAAATGATAAAAACCGAGTCAGGTGGATGTAAGAAAAGAAATAGAACAAATCCTGATTTTTTTAATTTTTGGAGTTTACTCCTTAAGAATCGTTTTTCATATTAGGCGCCCGGTATGAAAAAAATATGAGGAGTAAAATCTGGTAATCGAATAACCGTGTCACGTTTTTTGAAATACCTATGTTTTTTTGAAGTATTTTTGGAGTTTACTCCTTAAGAATTGATTTTCATAATATAGAAGGTGTGTAATTTATGTAATTTACTGTATTGTGTGTGTAATGTGTGTAGTGTGTGTGTAATATGTGTGTCATGTGTGTGTGATGTGTGAAATGTGTGTGTGTGTGTACGTACGTAGGTATGTGTGTATGTCCTGTAGCCTAAACGGCTAGATGGATTTGGGAGTGTGAGGTGTCGTTAGATTTGTCTTGTCAGAATTGAAAAAAGTGGTCGCAATTTTGAACTTTTTAGTTACTGGACCGCTTGCTATCAAAATTTGAGGGTCCCAGAGCTCCTTTTTCACGAATCCGTTGTCAGAATTGAAGAAAAGTGGCCGCCATTGATTGATGCTACTTTATCCTTACTAATATTATAAATGTGAAAATGTGTTTGTTTGTTACCTTTTCACGCTTCAACACTTTGACCAATCTTGATGAAATTTGGCATGCAGTTGCAGGTAGCTTATGTCTTAGAAAGGACATAGGCTACTTTTTACCTCGTCAAAATAGCATAGTCCGATGCAGTTCTTGAGGAAACTGAAAATATACTCTTTTTTTGGTTAATTTGTTTATCATCGTAACGGAACAATGGATTGTGTGATTTTTTGCACAGAGATGGTTGAGGGGGTGGAAAATGACATGATTTATTAATAAGCATATCCTGACATAGTTCCCGAAGGAACTGGTGAAAATTCCGTCCACGCTCACGAGCCACTTGCGGCTCGCGCACCGCGCACCTTCTAAGACAGTCATAAAAACGATGTCCACGCGGGCAAAGCCGCGGGCAAAAGCTAGTATTGAATAAAGTCAAGTGAGTGCCGATGTGCCGAGTCTAGCTGTATGGATTATCATGAGTATGGACAGGTAGAATCTAAACTGCCTCATCAGAACATAAATAAACCTACATTATGTAAAAGTGCTCTTACGTACGTAAACAGTTGTAGCGCTAGTAATGCCGCAAATAAACACATACAACGGATGTGTAAACCGAGTGATGCTATGCGCGCGACATTAATTTCACATGGAAGTACATTGCAACACAACACTGTGTGTAAAACGTGTATTTGTTGAGCAAAAAGACATTGTTGGGGAAGCGGCATCATATCATAAGTCCTCCCCGCCGCCGCGCCGCGCGCCGCGTTTACGAGTTGGCACATGCCGTGGGTAGCGAGCTCCGCGTGCGGTGAGTATTGTGGTAAACTGAAGGAGGTTCTCATTCTATTTTTTAGGGTTCCGTACCAAAAGGTAACGGAACCCTATCACTGTCGGTTCGGTAAAGGGCGGTATCTTTTGAATTGTAATAGGTAAGCGGTTAATTTTTAAAGTGAAACTTTCATTACATCGTCTCAATTTTTTTCGTCTGTATGTTGCATGTCGCGTGACGGTCGCTTTCGTCTGACGGTATGATCGTTTCATCCTCTGTACCGTAGCGAGAGCAGCCATGATCGTTTCGTCCTCTGTAAAGTTTCACTTTTATCGTGGTTTCATAAAACCACACACTTAATTTTTTTACAGAATTTGTATTATTAACGGATTTTCTAACATATAATAATAAAAAAATTAAGAGGGTACATACAAGATATGTTTTTAAGTTTTTTTTTGTTTTTTAATATGTTCTCATACAAGATACGTGTTTTTTTGTGAAGCACGGAAACCCTCAAGAAAAATGACACTAACAGTCAATCCCATACAGGTAATGACCGTGCTTCAGGCCATTGAACCTGCGTGATCGCACTGCGAGCTACAATCGCTTTGGATTATCAGCGTTAGATGTTTCCGTTCAAATATTCAAACCAATACTCTCCTCCCTTCAAATGTCTGTCCACTCGCTAACAGTCTAGTCGCTCTAGCGCAAAGTTCCATACATTCAGCATGGAATCTAAATCATGTACAGAACTCATCATTTAGAATGTATCCTCATACGCTAACAACCCATTAACGTCTCCACTGCTGCGGCGCGGGTCTCATCCCAAACGTCTCCACTGCTGGGGCGTGGGTCTCATCCCAAACGTCTCCACTGCTGGGGCGCGGGTCTCATTCCAAACGTCTCCACTGCTGCGGCGCGGGTCTCATCACAAACGTCTCCACTGCTGGGGCACGGGTCTCATCCCAAACGTCTCCAAGGCTGGAGCACGGGTCTCATCCCAAAGCTCTCCACTGCTGCGGCACGGGTCTCATCCCAAACGTCTCCACTGCTGCGGCACGGGTCTCATCCCAAACGTCTCCACTGCTGGGGCACGAGTCTCATCCCAAACGTCTCCACTACCGGGGCACGGGTCTCATCCCAAACGTCTCCACTGCTGCGGCACGGGTCTCATCCCAAACGTCTCCACTGCTGGGGCGCGGGTCTCATACCACACGTCTCCACTGCTGCGGCACGGGTCTCACCCCAAACGTCTCCACTGCTGCGACACGGGACTCATCCCAAACGTCTCCACTGCTGCGACACGGGTCTCATTCCAAACGTCTCCACTGCTGCGGCACGGGTCTCATCCCAAACGTCTCCACTGCTGGGCACGGGTCTCATCCCAAACGTCTCCACTATCGGGGCACGGGTCTCATCTCAAACGTCTCCACTGCTGCGGCGCGGGTCTCATCCCAAACGTCTCCACTGCTGCGGCACGGGCCTCATCCCAAACGTTTCCACTGCTGGGCACGGGTCTCATCCCAAACGTCTCCACTACCGGGGCACGGGTCTCATCCCAAACGTCTCCACTGCTGCGGCGCGGGTCTCATCCCAAACGTCTCCACTGCTGCGGCACGGGTCTCATCCCAAACTTCTCCACTGCTGCGGCACGGGTCTCATCCCAAACGTCTCCACTACCGGGACTCGGGTCTCATCCCAAACGTCTCCACTGTTGGTACACGGGTCTCATCCCAAACTTCTCCACTGCTGCGGCACGGGTCTCATCCCAAACGTCTCCACTGCTGCGGCACGGGTCTCATCCCAAACGTCTCCACTACTGGGGCACGGGTCTCATCCCAAACGTCTCCACTGCTGCGGCACGGGTTTCATCCCAAACGTCTCCATTACCAGGGGCACATATCTCCATACATGGCTGAAAGTCACGTGCACAAACGCACAGATATACAAAAGTTCTGCTATTATTTTATTGTGTATGTATGTAAAGACTTGCTAAGTGGATGCTATGCTAGCCAGTTTTTATTCATCATAGACGTAGTAGACCGAGACCGACACGTGCACGGTAGAGGAGGCACGTCCGGTGGTGCAGGCGAGGAGGCGAGGAGGCGCGGAGGCGAGCTGAACGTTTCCCCGGTGTACTCGTGTGATTGATCGCCAGTCGCCACCGAGAACCAATTAAACTTGTCCACTACGATGGGTGACATCAAATTTAGCTAGATAAATTGAACATAGAACGTTTGATGTGGAATATGGATGGGTTGAGCCCGACGCACCGCAACGCCTGACTATTGATTTGGTAAACACACATTTAATAAGTTCATAATTCATCTAGGTATAATTCAGTTTGCAAAATAGAATTAATAAACGTATACATGATGAGAGATTACCAGTTGTAAATAAAAAAAAAGTATTTCACTTGTTACCCGACGGTCTTGAAAGGTGGGTACGTAATGTTTTGCGAGCGGTTATATGTATGTATGTAAGTCTGTTTTTTAGGCTAAGACTGTAGCATAGGCTGGATGGATTTTGGAGCGCGAGGTGGCGTTACATTCGTCTTGATCCCTGAGTGACATAGGATACATTATTACCCGACTGTCCAAAAAAGGGGTAGGTATTGTATTTATGAAGCGGAAAGGTTTTTAATTTTTAATTAATTTGGTAAAGCTATTTTCATTGTTTTTCTGCTGGGGTATAGAAGTATGGCATAGTACATATTTTGCAAGATCGTATATCACAGAACATGAATTAATAACTGACTTTTAACAAAAAGGTATGTATGAAATATTGTTAGAATTACACAATTCTTGTCTATTAGTCTGTGTGGGCTTACAAACAGGTGTGCCAAACTTACTCATATATATGTATGTTTGTATTTATTTATGTATGTATATCTTCAGAAACAAGAAATGTATATGTAAAAATAATTACTTATTAGATAAAATGTCTTTCAACTTGGGGAACAATACAAGTTTTAGCCTAGCTTAGAGTTGGGACCACTACTTACTGTATTATCGTATGACTGTGATTCTGTTATTGGAATGAATTTATTATTATTTATTGCAATGCCCTATGATTATGGTGCAGAGTCCTGTTGGAATATCCAATGTCTGTTTTTGATCATTTTTTGAGAAAGAGGTTCCACTATGTTTGTTAGGACGGTATTTTAGTACACCTCGGCACTGGTTTGTACACGTTTTTCACAGAAAAACACCTCAGTTAAGCCTGAATATGAGACTCCAAGCCAAACTATGAGTGACGAAGGATATTGTCCTCGTTGAACCCACGGAATACGCGTGCTGGCTTCTTCACTGCTGTGAGCATACACCTTATCATTTTGTTTATTGTAACTTTCTTCGATGTTAAATTTTTTTTCATCCGAAAACAAAATTTCGTGGTATTTTTTCCCGCGTACCGCCGTAACCAAAGCGCGGGATCTATCCAGCCTAATTTTTTTCAAACGCTCGTTCAAAAAACGTCCGGTCTTCTTAAGATAAGCTCGTAGTCCCAAGTCTTCATTTATCACTCTTTTGACCGTGGTTCTGCTAAGCCCATCTGAAGAGCTTAGATTTTTTTGTTTACAAACAGGATTTCGTTGAATTCGCGTCTTCACTGCTTTGATGATCGCGGGTGTCCCAACTGTACGAGGTCGGCCAGTCCTCTTACGATCTTCGAAGCTTAAATCTTCAGTGAATCGTTTGATAGTGCGACAAACAAATCGTAGGGCTATTTTCAATTTTTGTAGAATATTGAAAAATCTCTTTTGGCGCGTAACCACAGTGCAGCGGTGCAACGCGATAACCGCTACTCTATCTTCTTGCTTCGACCATTCCATATTTGAAAATGAATGAAAATGAATGTCTTTTTACCCGACTGCGCCAGAAGGAGGGTTATGTTTTTCGAGAGTATGTATGTATGTATGTATGTATGTATGTATGTATAATTGTTTGGCACGCTCTGCAGCCTGAACGGCTGGATGGATTTTGGCTTGAGAGGTGTCGTTAGATTTGTATTTACTGTGAGAGTGACACTGGGTATATCAAAATAAAAAAAAACAAAATGGCGGATTTTTGGCGCCAAATTCAAATGTTTGGCACGCTCTGCAGCCAGAACGGCTCGATGGATTTTCTATCAACTGATAAGTTAATAATCTGCGTAAATTTAATGTGTGTCATTGTGTATATAGGTTACTATACAAACTCATTCAATAATAAAACTAAAAAATGAATAAAATAAAAAACGGTAATTTAAAAAACTAAAAAACCCGACTGCGTTTCTGTGTAGTTTGGAAATGAAAAACCCTAAAACAAGAAAGTCGTCATACCCGATTGCACTTAACTTAAGAAAAATTGTAGCAGTCGGGACCCATTCTAGAAATGGAGGCATAGTGAATTGAGAGCACATACCTATATTACATTGCAGATTACTCCAATATACTGACTAGACGGCTGACTTTCTAGAATGGGTCCCGACTGCTACAATTTTTCTTAAGTTAAGTGCAATCGGGTATGACGACTTTCTTGTTTTAGGGTTTTTCATTTCCAAACTACACAGAAACGCAGTCGGGTTTTTTAGTTTTTTAAATTACCGTTTTTACCCGACTGCGCCAGAAGGAGGGTTATGTTTTTCGAGAGTATGTATGTATGTATGTATGTAGTATGTATGTATGTATGTATGTATGTATGTATGTATGTATGTATGTATGTATGTATGTATGTATGTATGTATGTATGTATGTATGTATGTATGTATGTATAATTGTTTGGCACGCTCTGCAGCCTGAACGGCTGGATGGATTTTGGCTTGAGAGGTGTCGTTAGATTCGTATTTACTGTGAGAGTGACACTGGGTATATCAAAATAAAAAAAACAAAATGGCGGATTTTTGGCGCCAAAGTCAAATGTTTGGCACTCTCTGCAGCCAGAACGGCTCGACGGATTTTCTATCAACTGATAAGTTAATAATGCGTAAATTTAATGTGTGTCATTGTGTATATTGGTTCCAATACAAACTAATTCAATAATGAAACTAAAAAATGAATAAAATAAAAAACGGTAATTTAAAAAACTAAAAAAACCGACTGCGTTTCTGTGTAGTTTGGAAATGAAAAACCCTAAAACAAGAAAGTCGTCATACCCGATTGCACTTAACTTAAGAAAAATTGTAGCAGTCGGGACCCATTCTAGAAATGGTGGCTTAGTGAATTGAAAGCACATACCTGTATTACATTGCAGATTACTCCAATATACTGACTAGATGGCTGACTTTCTAGAATGGGTCCCGACTGCTACATTTTAT
Source organism: Coleophora flavipennella (assembly GCA_947284805.1). NCBI lineage: Eukaryota > Metazoa > Arthropoda > Insecta > Lepidoptera > Coleophoridae > Coleophora > Coleophora flavipennella. Next base: position 18,269,367 of record OX369264.1, on the reverse strand, counting down.
CTTAAGTTAAGTGCAATCGGGTATGACGACTTTCTTGTTTTAGGGTTTTTCATTTCCAAACTACACAGAAACGCAGTCGGTTTTTTTAGTTTTTTATTTATTTTTAGCATGCGTAAACGTTCTATTTTTAAAATTTGTAAAGTTCATCGAGCCAGTATTCGAAAATTTTAAATTATAAGGATTACAAGAAGAAGACAAAACTTATGATCCGACTAGGTATATAGTCCAGTTTATTGTACTTTTTAATCTAACTGTACATCATTAAAATGCTAAGCAAATATAACCTTAAAGTTTTAGAGGTCCGGTCCAGAGCCAAAATGGCAAAAGAGGAACGCTTGTAATTTCGTCTTGTCCGTCCGTCCGTCGGTCTGTATGTTCGTTTGTTTGTATGACACAGTTAATTTTCTCTGATACTATTAAACCTAATAAAAGTAATAAAATGTTGTACACAGGTGTAAAATTATGACTCAAAATAAAATATGAAGTCAATATTTATCAAAATAAAATACATATGTATGTATCCTACTCATATTATAAATGTGAAAAATTGTTACTCTTTCACGCTTCAATTACTAGACGGTTCATCCATACAAAAATGCACAAAATTAGTCGATCAGCTCGTCCGTTTGTATGAAGAGTTAAATATTTATTTTGCGATTTCTGCAGACATTTAACCAAAGTGTTTGTCATCTCTCCTTTTCGGAAAGTATGATTTTCATAAATAGATAGCCGGGCGGAACATTGTTTTTCATTCCTAGGGTGGAAAGTAATTTATTTTAATTGAGTTACGTCATATTATTAAACTAAATGAAAATAAAGGTTTTCATATATCGCAACTCAGCTATACATTAAACGACGTGTTTATTACGATCTATGGGTTTGATATTAAAATCATTTTACAGTTGGTATATTTTTCCACAACTACAGAAGATCAAGATTTAAAATCATCCCTCTATTCTGCTGCCCGCCATAATGCCATGACAACGTGACACTTTTTTTTCACGTTTCGGCATGACCATCTAGATGCACGTCGTGACCAACTCAATTAGGTACAATCTAGTCGGCCGTGGCAAGTAGCCATTGCGAAAAGGTTGGATATAGGTAAACTTAATTTTCCTCACAGTGGAAATGAAAAGTAGAGTGTTTAACTCGGGTGACATTGCCCATTTCACCCTCGAACTATTTCTTACTTCGTTCGAGCGCCAGAAATATCTGGGGTGAAATGGTCACTTACTTCCGTTGGTTAACAATGTACCATTTGATTTCTACTCATCAGTAGAAGCCCCAGTTAACGGGACACCTGTGCACTTGTTACACCTGTATATTCTTTACACAAATATTTACATGAGAAACATACAGCTCGTCCAAGATGCTAGAAACGTGCCCCTCCCTGGTGTTTCTATACTATTGGGTCTATAGGAAAACGATTTGATGATCATGATCTATCCGACCGATTTGGGTCATGGCGACCACTTCGACTCCTAGTCGGCTTGCCGCGCGTGCGCTCGAAGATGGTTTATGTAGCCAATCTTCGCAGCGAAACGATTTAGGGTATCCTGAAACAAACAGTTTCCAAGAAATAACTCCGGGACCCTTCATTATGCGTGGTCTGACACGCAGTTAACTGATTTATTTTTAATTTATAGCTTGTTGTTATTGTAAAATGAGTTTATCCCTAGCTAGTAATTAATGTAACTATTCCCAGCTACGAACAAAAAAGCTGCATGACCTGAAGTCGCTACCTTGTATTTATTCGGCACGGGCACGGCAGATATTCGTAGATACTGGTGGGTACCAGGTACCCAGATGGGATCAAGTTCCATTGAATTTACTGTCTCTTAATTTTAGTTAAGTGGAGTGAAAATTCATTGGGTAAAGGTTGAAGCTCACGAGTATAGGCACGGGTGGAGATCGAAGGGGAACATTACGAATACTTACCTATCTACCTCGTAGTATATATCTATTCCTCAAACATGCTTGGAAATTTGAGCATTATTTTGACAACCTTCTTCGAGATAAATCGAAATTGCTGTACTGGCCAAATACATGCGAGCAGCGGCCGGCAAAAGTTGTATGAAAATCTATATCTGTCGTGTTTAGCGGCCAAATAAATTACTATGTAAAGTCATATCTGTCGTGTAATTTAAAAATAGAACTATATTTTATTACGAAACAAGGCAACCAAGTAGGTAACTTATCAAAGGTTTTATTTAAATTTCGAACTGGCTTGCAAATAGAAACCTGTTTATTGAATAAAAAATATGGTAAAAAAAACCGGTTGTCTGTTAAGTCGGTTTACGGACGATAACTTTACGTGATAACAAGTCCCCGTCCAAGTCCCTTTTTGTGTTTCCTCACAGAGAATCGACCGCATTGGTACACCTCTTGTAAGCTCCTGGAAGCCTAGTACTTTTAATCTATTAACACACTCGTTAGACGGTTCGTCCGTCCGTCCGTCCATCCAAGTCCAAGTACAAGTACTTGTACAAGTTCAAGAATAAGTTCTCGCTTGCACGCTCGGCTCAGGCTTAACGTGAATTGTCACACTGGCGTAACGTGACAATGACGTCACACAGGCGTAACGTGAAAATGACGTCACACTTTTTCATGTGTGCAGCCCGTGTCATCAATTTATAAGACGTTATCACGTCAAAAAAAAAGTGAACACTCTGGCGCGTGAAAAATTATTGTTGTTCGTTGTTTGTCATTGATTTTGAAAAGTAACAACTGTATTTTCAAATAAAAAGTTCTGCCTGGGTACTACTTAGTTTTAATTTCTGCGCATTATTTGAGAAAAGTACTATACAAGCCTTGGCCACAACTAGGCATTGAAGGACTTACCTATGTGTGGCCCACATTTACACGTTCGTCCATCAAGTCCTCTTTTGCTCATCGCTGCATTAATGTACTAATCACACACATATCTTGAAGAGTTTAACCATTTTACGTATTCCTAGTGGTCTGAGATCAACTATGATAGACGATGCACGGTTATAGTACTCGTATTTGCTATGTCACTTTTTCAACAACTTTTTCTTCAGCGACCATACTGAAATCTAAGAAAAAAAATCTACAATTAAAAAACAAGAAATCTTCATGAATCCGGCACTGGCGATCGTACCGTAGCTTAGCAGCCGCAGCCCACGCGCCTCCGCCACAGATGATAATAATAGCACAATGAAAGTAAGTAGGTATTTCAATTCAATTTCTTAACGTCAACTGACATGAAATCAATATAGATCTTACTTAATTATAAATGGCCAGTGTTACTATGGTGAATGAGAGTTGAGCAGTTGAGCAAAATTAGGGCAGTGGGAGCACTAAGTTCGAATATACAATGCGATGACCCACTGCTCAACTGCGCAACTGGTTGAGCATTTAGATGAGCAGTTGGGAAGAAGGGTATATATATATATATATGTCGGAGGGTCATTGAAAACGCGACCAATACCAGCTCGAGATAAGTTTACATAGTTACACTTTGTTTGGATCAAACGTCAGGTATTAGTACCTGGGTGAAACCGGTGGTGGCGTGACGATCGCTTGTACTCGTGAGACGATCGTTTGTGGTAGCAAAGATGATGTATTAACGGAAGGCTGTTTGTGCTGCCACACTGAGTTGAGAATTTATTAGATCTGTGGAGAAGCCAGATTAGCTGGACGTCAGTCTCGGAGCAGACACTTTTTGACGGAGCGTCGAGCAGAACACAAGTAGTGGTGATCTGTGAGCAAAATGGACGTGTCACGCCATCGCTGTGATCACCGCGTTTGCATCCATTGTTATCCAAGGCATCCTGTACAATTTCGATTACCAAATGATCAAGACTATTGAAGAAGGACCTCTGAGATATAGCTGCATTGTTATTTCGACGCCCACAACCGAAATAGTTAAGGACGTGAACCACGAGGCCATCCATAACCTAACCATCACCTCCTCCTTCTACATCAGAAGTTGGATAGTTCCCTGCGCTCGCAACAAGTGGACAACGACGGGAAAATGTGAAAATTGATGATGGAGCAGCGAAATAAAAACCACTGGCAACAATTCTTCGTGCTACAGAACCAGAACATGCTGCGATTGATTGAGGTTATGCAAGCACCATCGACTACATCTGCTGCAATCATATTGCCAGCATTCAACCGGAATATACCGGAAGCTAATCCACGTGCACGGCGCTCAACTGTCGATATCTCCCTTACGGAACGACCATTGGAATGAGGTGACAGCGTGGGCTGTGCTGGCAGCAGCGGAGATGCACGCTAGCGGCGCGTGCGGCTTCTGCGAAGTGCGTGATGTACGCGGTGTTACGAAAATCCGGTGAGTCGTACCCCTTTTGTTTTGATGGTGGTAGTAGTACGTGCGTAGTACTATTACCTAATCTGTAGTGGTGCCTACTGTTCTCTCGTTAAAGAAAGTTTCGTGTATAGACTTTCGGGAGTGTGTTCAGTACAAACGCACGATTGACTTTTATAGGCAACGCTCACGTTTACTGTACAGAACAAATATTGAGTGAGGGTAGTATTGACGGGAATCATTCAGAATTTTTATTTTTTTTGTTATGCCAAACGAGTACCTACGTTCCAACCTACGTACAACAATACGTACCAACAATATTATGATCGGTTCAGATATTTTAAATCTAGGCTTGACGGTATATTTAAACGAGTTTGTCAATAATAAAACAGCTCGACTGTCAGAAAGAATGCGAATAGAGTAGTCCCTTAACCTTCAGTGGTGATTGAATTAGCAGCCAAAATGATGCCTTGTTGTCCTTCAAAGTACTCTTTCACGTGCTTTCGGATCATTCATTGTGACACAACGTCGTGATTGAACGGAAGATTTAAAAAGAGGACTCATTGTAAATATGATGATTCATTTAGTTAACTAGTTTCAGTTATACAAACCTAAACCAAGATTGAAAGTATTGAAACCCCTTTAAGCTTTTATAATATTGAGACTGACATCTTTACATGGAGTAAAAAAAAACCTTTATTAGCTTTCGTAGTATTGGGACTGATATTCTCATTGAGCATAGGCCAAAGTTGTTGCCTATTTTTAATAGCTTTCGCGATGAATTTGTCGAGGGCATCCTTAATGCCCCGCTATCGTATAGACCCTATGTAGGTAGATTAATTTCGGTGACCCCAATAAAATATTTTGTTTACCAATTGTAAAAAAAAAAAAAAAAAAAAAAAGAATAATAACAGGGTAGTATGCGGAGTGCAGTGGTGGACGTCTTACGGCTGATGTGATGATGATACAGGATTCATGGGCTGGAGGCTGCGAATGTCATAAGCCCCGAAGCTTTCCCTTTTTGACGGCCTTATCATGCTGGTAAAGAAAAAGGATAGCATAGAACGCAAGTGTTGATAACCGTGAAAAAAAATGATAACATGCCTGAACGGAAATTGCTTCCTCTGATAGCTTGGAACGTCGATTGACTTCATAGGTGGTCACTATTTCACCACGTCAGGCATAGCTAGTGGTTACATCAGGTGCATTCTTTACCTATTAAATCGAAATGACTGATTTTGTAACCTCAGTTCAAATACGTCCACGTGTCATTCGATCTACGTAATGCCCCCTTGTATTTGAACTTACGTTCATAAACGCTTTAGGCGCGTGGCAACGGTCAGGTGAATCTTAGTACGTTTAAACGTTGGTACTCTTAGTTAAGTGTCCTTTAAAATATGCTCACTTCCTTCGAGTATAGTAATGAGATTTCAATGTTACAAGTCCTTCCATGATGATCATTTGGCAGTAACCAAACTGTTGGGTTAACCGAGTTACGAAGTACAGCCTCCTGGAGTTGCTTCTTGGTACGAGTAAAGTAGCCTAACCTCTAAATGTCATGTTTGTCGATTACACACACAGGCTGTAATTTTATCTAAGTGAAGCACGACAACATACTAGTGATAATACGGAGAGTAACGCATCCTATTACAGGAGTTGTTAATCAGCTTGCTGCTGATGTGATAATAGGCATGGGCCTCCCCCATGTTGGAGCGGTTTCACCAATTGTAAAAAAAAAAAAAACAAAAAAAAACGCTACGCTTGGCGGGCTGTTTGGCGGTACAGTATGAGCATGAAGGACGATGTTGCTTGTCCTCAAATTTTTAGTCCCTTAGTCACTTCTTGTGAAACCCTTGGGAAGAGATGGGGTGGTGTATTGCTCTGAGGCAGCGCCACTGGCTGATTTCTAGACAAAAGCTTAGTTTCACAAGTTACCTAACTTTGTGTTGTTACAAATGGAGAAGCGTTACCTACCACTTTAGATATCAAATACCGTCAGTTATTGAGGACAGACTACGTTAAATGCCCGATAGTGACAGTATATTTGACTTGGACAGAATCGATGATGGAGAGACTGAACCTCGACCATCTACTAGTGCAGAGTAAGGACTTTTGTACTTGACCGTGATTTTAACGTTCACTAGTTTGTATTTTGAACCTTAGACGTAAAAAATTTTTCGCAACTGGATGCCAATAGCCTCAGCCATTCGTAGACGTAGGCGTAAAACACCGAGTTGATTTTCTCGTTGCTGTGCGGCCACAACTGTGTGTGGCGTGCGTTTGGCTCGCAGGCGTATCACCGGGGAGGTGATGTTGGCAATGACCAGAAAGAGGTGATGTTTGAGATCGCCGCATGGAAGCGATAGTGTGGTTGGACACCGGAGGGAGGTGGTCCAAGAGTCGCCAGGTAGGGTGACTGTGTTTTTGGGCGGACACCTGAGAGGTTGTCTGAGAGTCGCCAGGTCGAGTGACTGTGTGTTTGGGCGGGCACCGGATGGAGGTGTCTGAGAGTCGCCAGGTTGGGTGACTGTTGTTTGTTTGGGCACCGGATGGAGGTGGCCCAGAGTTGCCAAGATGGGTGACTGTTGTGGTGATACAAAATAAGGAGCGTAACCAAACCAAGTTAGATCCCAAATACCGAGGGCCGTTCAGGGTCGTAGAGGTCTTAGAAGGTGACAGATACAAATTACAAGCTTTGAATTTGAGACGAAGTTACAAGTATGCCCATGACCGTTTACGTAGTATGTCCGAAGGTTATTTGCCTCCGGATGTTGACGATGAATCTGGTGCAGAGGCGTCTACCTTTCAATGTTAATTGTATTGACAGATCGTAACTCAATCAATTGTATACAGTTGTAATTTTTTTCTTTATCGTTTATTTTTGTGTGTAGTACTGAAGTATTCCAACATGTTTCAGCGGTAAATGAAGAGTGCTGAATGGCGCTATATGTTTGCATGAATTGGCTGCTGCTTGTTTTGTCAGACTCGTTCTGTCATGATGTGTAGCAGGTACATTCGTGTTTTTGTAAAAAAGAAGTATCCCGTTTACCGGCTAAAACTGTTGATGGTATTCCGTCGCCTGTACTGGCGATGATGGTATTCCGTCGCCTGTATTGGTGATGATGGTGTTCCATTGCCTAGATTGGTGATGATGGTATTCCGTCGCCTGTATTGGTGATGATGGTGTTCCATTGCCTAGATTGGTGATGATGGTATTCCGTCGCCTGGATTGGTGATGATGGTGTTCCATTGCCTAGATTGGTGATGATGGTGTTCCACTGCCTAGATTGGTGGTGATGGTGTTCCGTCACCTGGACTGGTGATGATGACTGATTGGTATTCCGTCGCTTGGCGTTAGTGATGATGATTCTTTGTGGTGTCCCGCCACCCGGATGTGGTGATGTTTAATTCTGGTGTTCCGTCGCTTGTGATTTGCGATGATGATTATGTTCCGTTCTATGTGCCCCTAAAGGTTGTAAATGGTTGTAAGGTTTCAAGCCTTGCAGCTGTGATTTACCTTGGAGACCTAAACTGATTTGAGATTGTTTGAGTTACGATGCTAATGCTGAGGTTTATTTAGTTTACGAGAGTGAAATTATTTGGTTTTTTGAGGCTGTTAAAATGTGTTGTTACCATGATTGTAGTCTTGAATTAAAGCTTCACATTATTAGCGTTGCTTTTATTCCTTGAGCTGTGGACCTTCCTAATGAAGGTCAGGATTGGCCGAACGAAATGGAATCTACTGGCTACCCTTTTCTTTTTCAGGTTAGTCACCCGAGGACGTGTGACTCGCAGGATGGCCGTGTCGGAGGGTCATTGAAAACGCGACCAATACCAGCTCGAGATAAGTTTACATAGTTACACTTTGTTTGGATCAAACGTCAGGTATTAGTACCTGGGTGAAACCGGTGGTGGCGTGACGATCGCTTGTACTCGTGAGACGATCGTTTGTGGTAGCAAAGATGATGTATTAACGGAAGGCTGTTTGTGCTGCCACACTGAGTTGAGAATTTATTAGATCTGTGGAGAAGCCAGATTAGCTGGACGTCAGTCTCGGAGCAGACACTTTTTGACGGAGCGTCGAGCAGAACACAAGTAGTGGTGATCTGTGAGCAAAATGGACGTGTCACGCCATCGCTGTGATCACCGCGTTTGCATCCATTGTTATCCAAGGCATCCTGTACAATTTCGATTACCAAATGATCAAGACTATTGAAGAAGGACCTCTGAGATATAGCTGCATTGTTATTTCGACGCCCACAACCGAAATAGTTAAGGACGTGAACCACGAGGCCATCCATAACCTAACCATCACCTCCTCCTTCTACATATATATACGAGGGCAGTTTGACAACTCAATGACTTTAAGGTTGAGTAAAAACTTTTTTTAATATGTTTTTTTTGTCTCATATTTGGAATTCACTACGAAGCGCATGCCGTTCTTTTTTCAGATTTATCGCGAAAACAAGCTTTTTAGAAACAAAAAAGTTAGACGACTTCTAAGTATTCCTTGAAAATGGAGAAAAGCGAGTTTCGAGTGCTAATTAAACACTATTTTTTACGTGGTAAAACAATTAAGCAGACCGAAGACAAATTGAAAAAGTATTATGGTGATTCTGCGCCTACTCCTAGTATGGTACATAAGTGGTTCACTGAATTTCGTTGTGGACGTACTACCACTAATGACGCGGAGCACCCAGGAAGGCCGATTGAGGTCACTACGGAGGGCATGGTTAATAAAATACATGATATTGTTTTGGCAGACCGTCGAGTGAAGATACGCGAAATAAGTGATGCTGTGCACATCTCGACTGAACGAGTTTTTTATATTTTGCATGATATTCTGGGCATGAAAAAGCTTTCTGCAAGATGGGTGCCGCGTTTACTAACAGTCGACCAGAAACGAAATCGTGTAACAGCTTCTGAGGAATGCCTAGCCACGTTTAATCGCAATCCGAGTGAGTTTATGCGTCGGTACATAACAGTTGACGAAACGCGAGTCCATCATTATACACCAGAGACTAAGCAACAGTCAAAGCAATGGACTTCTACCGGGGAACGTGCCCCAAAGGAAGGCAAAAACTGTTTGCTCGGCTGGTAAAGTGATGGCCACAGTCTTTTGGGACAGCCAAGGGGTAATTTACATCAATTTTTGGGATAAAGGCAAGACAATAACCGGAGCTTACTATGCTGCATTGTTAGATAGATTCAATGAAAAGTTGATCAAGAAATGACCGCATCTAGCAAAGAAAAAAATATATTTCATCAGGATAATGCACCGGCCCACTCGTCTGCAATCGCGACATTAAAAATTGTCGAATTAGGATACGAATTATTGCCACACCCTCCGTATTCGCCAGATTTAGCCCCCTGTGACTTTTTCCTCTTCCCAAACATAAAGAAATGGCTTGTGAAACTAAATAAAAGCTTGTAAATATTTTGAATGTTAATGATGATTTAGTCCGCGAGATCGAGAGTAAACTTCAAAAGCTCTTACTTATACTAGTATATCATGGGGTGGAGAGTTTGTTCAGAATAGTCAGCTAACACACACACACACACACACGCATATACACCTTCACTCACCTTCACTCACATAGAAAAACGCATACATGCTCGAATATTACTGCAGTGATACTAAATAACAACGAAGCCTTCGGGTATATATACTTACCGACTTAAACTTTTTGACCAAAAAAAGAGTATATTTTCAGTTCCCTCAGGAACTGCATTGGACTATGCTATTTTCACGGAATAAAAAGTAGCCTTTGTCCTTCCCAGTGACACAGGCTACCTGCATGCCAAATTTCGTCAAGATTGGTTAAGGTTTTAAAGCGTGAAAAGGTAACAAACAATCACATTTTCACATTTATAATATTATTAGTAAGGATTATTTTCCCCAGTCAATCAAGGAGACGACCTTACAATGTTTAATGCAAATAATCTACTAGGTAGCTTATTGTCATTTCGAATGCAATGGCAAAATGTAAAAAGAGACTTCAATGTCTGTCTATAGAAGAATGGGCCCAGGTTGGCAGTCGATTGCAATTTGCTCATTACATTATGCAACTAACTACTTAAGAAGTTTCATCCAAGACCTAGGTAAATTAAAGAACGACGAAGGAGTGAAGAAGGTATTGTGATGGCAAAAAAATATCGAAACTGAGATTTTAATGAGGATCTATTGTCTTACATAGTCAAAAAAAGTGTCTATGTGTCCATCCGGTGCTCTAGATCTTAAACTACTGAACGGAATTTAGGTTTGAGCAATGTTACTTTTATATCTCCGGCCATTTTTTTCAAATTTTTCCTATCTTGATTTTTTAGGGTTGCCACTAAAGTAAAAAATAATATTTTTTTTTTACTCCAAAATGACTAACAATTTTAATGACGGTACGTTAATATAACTTTACATGACCTACAGCAGGAAGTAGTTTGTTATTCCAAGAAAAAAATGAATAAGGTACCTTTCATACAAATACAGGTTTTTTTTGAAACTTTGTGAATAACTAGTACTAAATAATTCCTACTGCACTGGACAGTTATTTAAGTACTCCAGGAAAAATCCGAGTAAGCAAAACCTTCAATACAAACCTAAATGATTTGTAAATTTTTATCAACTCTGTTTTGCTACCAAGTAGGTGTTATGTTTATAGTTGACTAGTGGATGCCCGCAGCTTCGCCCGCGCAGATTCCTATTTTTGCGGTTCCCATGGGAATTGCCCTAAATCCTTTCTTAGCGGATGTCTACGTCATAACATCTACCGTCAAATTTCAGCCCGATCCGTCCAGTGGTTTGGGCTGTGCGTTGATAGATCACTATGTCAGTATATCAGTCAGTCAGTCACCTTTGAGTTATATATATTTAGATTGCCCGACTACAACAAACTACGACAGATAGTGAGGGCTTCGTGAGAAAGTATGCACAGCGTAGCGGTACAATGAATATATCTTGTAGGATATAATAAAAATTAAGCTTTCTGTTGTAATTTAAAATCACTTCTATTAGTATCTGACTCAGATTTTGAACAGGTAGATTACACATTTAATTTATTGTAGGTTTTTTTGATAAGCCCGAAACCTCTAAGCAATCCAATAAAAAAGTTTGCGATAACAGCACCAAAGAGGTTACCGGGGTGATTGCAGCCCTGATTGATTGATTGTTTGAAAACACTTTATTGCACAACATAAGAGAAAAAAAAAAGATACAATGATTAAGGAAGTTGTACATATAGGCGGTCTTATCGCTAACAAGCGATCTCTTCCAGACAACCTTTAGGTGAAGAAAATATGAGAAATCATTATTGCCCTGTTTACCTATATGGCTAGTTTTACGTTGCTATCTAAAATAGAAACCCATCCTTGAGTTGTCCTTCCGCCGCAAAGTTAAATGCAAATTACAAAAACCATTTGAATTGGAACTTACTAATTGTAATAGGACCCTTTGAAATGATCGACCCTTTCATCTGAATTTTCATTCGAGAAAAAGACCGGAAGAAAAATTAAGCGCCTTTTGCTTTGGGCAAAAAAGGGGAATTTCCGAGACATATTAATTAAAATAAAAAATAAGTAGATTATTCTGTTTCGCAGCGCCCGGTGGAGTGATGGAGGGGTCCAGGTGAGGGCGCGCGGAGGGGGGCCGGCGCCCCCCGCGCCCGCCCATGGCCCCCGCCTCCCGACTCAGGTAACTGAATAATTTACCTCCAAAACATGACTTCCATTTGTTATGATTTCATTTAAACGAGGTGCTGAGTGAATACCTATTAATGTTATGGAAACTTATTACTTTCCAATCAGCATGGCGGGCGCAGGCGGTGCGGGGAGCGCGGGGGGCGCGGCGGGCGCCACTGTCTAGACGAAAATTGCTTGAAAATTTAATTTTCTCTCTCTTTCTCATATCCTGAACAAACTATTCATTGTCTCGGAAATATTTCGAACAGCCGCTCTGTTATTTATAAAATCGCCTCCGTGGGGTAATGCTTAAGTCCACTAGCTACACATCTGGAGGTCGCGGGTTCGATTCGGTTTGGTTGGTGGAAGGGCATTGTCTCCGCCCGCCTCTCTAGCTACTACCCTCTTATAAGTCTTGCCGCCAAACATCAATGTTAACAGCATTGACATGTTCCGGTTTTAAGATAAGAGCCAGTTCCCCAGTCAGTTCATTGCGTTAAGGATTCTTGGTAAGCCTGCTTCCATATCCGGCATCATCGTCACTTACCATCAGGTGAGATAATGCCAAGGGCTTACCAAGTGTGGATAAAAAATATAATAAAAACTTTCCTTTATTGCCATTAGATGGGCGCGGGCGGTACAATTGATCGTGACGGCGACAGCGTGGACTTTCATCGCTGGTGGTGGGCTCGCCAACTCCCAGCTGACACCTGCACTCACTCCACCTTGTCCCTCCGAGTGCATCTGTCTATCTCAGTCACAGGTGAGAAATCTAAGCATCTGACGTCATTCCCTCTCGTATATCTACCAGATACGCTAAACTGCCAGGTTTATGATATAGCGTCCTCACTCACCGACAGCAAGGTCATATAGTGAGGGCCGCTATTCCTGCCAACACCATAAGGTGAAGACAAGGACCAGTTACGGTAGGTCTTGCTACCAAGACGCTTGTCCCGGTACTCTGCAAGGCGAGTGCCTCGTGGAAGAGAACCACTACCTACTGTCCAGGTAGGTCCCGTAGCTGTAGGCACACTCACCTCCCGCGGCGTCATCTGACGTCAGTAGTGCTCAAAGACACGCAATTTTTAAGGACGGTGACTGACAGCTTGGGCTGCCCTTTCCAGCGGCGGGCTCATAATGTCTGCGGTCGCGCTGTCCTGTCCTTCTCAGTGTAATAAGTGTCTGTCTTAGTCACAGGTGAGGCGAGCGTAAATTAAAGCAAAGCAAAAAGGTACATCGGTCTTGATAAATAATCTATATCTATATCTATATCTATATAATATAATAAAACTGTAACGGGGCCGTGTCTGTACATGAAATATTTTTGGAAAATAATAACTGTGGTGGACATCACTAACGATACAGAGGCCAAAACAACAACTTTTAGAATTTTTGTCTGTCTATCTGTCTGTCTGTCTGTCTGTATGTTCGCGCATCACGCAAAAACTACCGGGCCGATTTTGATGAAATTTTGTATGGTGGTTCCTTATAGCCCGGGTTAACATATAGGATACTTTTCATCCCGGAAAATTCAAGAGTTCCCGTGGGAAAATCAAAATTATTCATTTATAGGATGGCTCACCACGCAAATGTTGCTTGACATATTGTAAAAATTTTACACGTTGATACCCTATATGGCGAACTAAAACTGGGACATTGTGAATCCCAAAAAAAATTAAGGGTTCCTGCAGGAATGCAAAAAAATTGTATCTTTAGAATGGCTCAACGTAACAATATGAAACCTTTACATTGGGATGAGGTGTTTTGACCATCATTGCATAGTTGGGTATTCTTAATCCCGGAAAACTAAAGATGTCCCGTGGGAAATTAGATCTATCGATACTTACAATAATAACAATAGAGTACTTTTCCCCATATTAGCTACACATACCACACATTATAATCATAGTAGCAGAATGTCAATAGATGGCGCAGCAGGGATAATAAAACGCGCTTAAGTTGTATTAAAATATTATTTAATACTTTTGAGTGAATTTCTTTTATTTATTTTTCAGCATACGCTACTTACATAACTCTAACTCTGGAACTATGGCACGTAGCGATGTGTTTCATTAACCAACTGATAAGTATTTTTAAACAGATTGCAGTTGTGTAAAACAATTAAAAACACATAAGTCGAGTAAAGTATCTTTTAACAGGAGGCACAGATATGGGAACTCTTCTGACGGCGACTATTTGCGCATGGTAGTTGCTCTCCGCCTGAGCTGCAAAATCTGTGAACCTTATCCTGTGACCTCATCAATGTATTTGCGGGTCCACGGTGGAGGCAATTGGCCATCAAGCACTAAGTTGCGGTCGTTGTTTGGTGAAGATTCCCACGTCACCATGCCCTTAATGACGTCACTCGGAGGGCACTGGTCTCGGCCAGATGGAATATTCCATCTTTGATGCAGCCGCCAAGCTTTAGTCGATCTGATGGCAAAAGGCCGGAGGGTTTAACAGGTGCTATGGCAGAGAGGAACGTGCTTGCTTTGGTACGCCAGTTTTTCTGCCTCACTCCTCACCCGTACGGTACTGCTGCTCAATTTGCGGCGAGAAAGAAGCATAATAAGTACTCGGTTTGGAGGAAAATTACTGCTTTGTGCCGCTGGTCTGTGAGACAACCGGCTGCTGAACCCTCAGAGGCCTTTACCTTCATTAAGGAGATTGGCCATCGCCTTCGAGAGAGCAGATGTGACGCCCGCTCCGGCTCCTACTTGCTGCTGAGGTTGTCTATTGCCATCCAGCGCGGCAAAAAAGAAGTGCGTCATGGGCTCCTTTGGAGCTGATACGACTCGAGGATTTGACCCATATTAATATTTGTAGGATATTTTATTACTAGACTGATATAATTATGTGAATTAGTTTTTTGATAATATATGTGTTATTTCATCATATCAGTTCATATACGTCCCTACCGAGGGGCTCGACCTGCCTTGAGTTAGGGACATCAGGCCTTCGACGATCACGCGGGCCCATTGCGGGTTGATTGACTTCACACTTAAGCTTCGAGTTTCTTAGCAGGCGTGTGCAGGTTTCCTCACGATGTTTTCCCTCACCGTAAGAGCGTCGATTAAACGTACATATGAATTCGATATTTGAATAGATATTGGTAAGTGGCAGGATTCGAACCACGGCCTCCCGGACAGGAGGTAGTGGCCCTAACCGTTACGCCACCGACGCTCTATATGATATTTAAGATTTAGAAATCCTTACTTAATATTATAAATTTGAAAATGTGTTTGTTTGTTTGTTACCTATTCACACTCCAATACATCTACCAATCTTGATGAAATTTGGCATGCAGGTAGCCTGTGGAAGGAAATAGTCTACTTTTTATCTCTTGAAATTATCATAGCCCGATGCAGTTCCTGAGGAAACTAAAACAATACTCTTTGTTCGTAAATTTATTTAAAATCGCAACGAAAAAATGGGTTGGTGTGATTTTTAGCACAGAGATGAGGTGGAAAATGATATAATTTACTAATAAGTATATCCTGACATAGTTCCCGAGAGATCTGGGGACAACTGTTTTCTACGCTCGCGCACGTCGGCGGCGTCGCAACGGAGCAACGGATTAAAGTGATTTTTTGTATAGAATTTGTTGAGGGGGTGGGAAGGGGCAAAGACTGCTAAACAGAATACCCCGTTTAAGTTCCTGAGGTACCTGGAGAAAACTCATGTCCACGCTTGCGAGCCGATTGCGGCTCGCGCACCACTCACTCTCAAAAAGAGTCATAAAAGCTATGTCCACGCGGGCAAAGCCGCGGGCAAAAGCTAGTTTACAAATAATTAAGGTCTCTATGGGAACCTTGTGCAGGTTTTTTTCTGGAATAGTGATTTACTTAGTGTAGTAGACCCTACTAAACCCTAACTGTTCACAAAGTTTCATTAAAATCTTTAGGGTCATTTTTATAAAGTAACTAACAACCTGGGTTTGAATGAGAGGTTCCTTAGATTTTAACGAAATAATGAACTACGGCTTGTAATATTAACACACAGAGTTATATCAAAACCTTTACAGCCATTCTTAGAAAAAAGCGGTTTGGTTAACTATGGTGGCAACCCTAAAAATCGAATTCCCCCTAATTTGAAAAAAAAAACGGACAAGTGCGAGTCGGACTCGCTCACCGAGGGTTCCGTACAAATTTGTAGATACTGTTTATTATAAATCATAACAGTGCTAACTGTTGTGTACTACATACGCCAAAATTATTAGGTACCTAACCATACATATAAAAGAGGGAAAATATTTTTTTTTTCATTCTGCGTCATAAATCGAAAACTATACATCAAAGAAATAATTGAAAATCTGTTTAAGCTTGTGCCAATGAAGCTCTTTCATACAATACCCCACAAGACACGGTTAACTCAATAGGCATTTTGACTATGTTTAAATTATGTAACAATTTGTTGTCATCCTAATAAAATGTAATGTAAAAAGCATATTTTATTAATGTTCTGAAAAAATAAGGTCATTTTCTGTATAAAAAACATAAACGAAATTTAATTTTTTTTGTGGTTTGATCACGTGTTTGAAAACGCTTTGTTATTGGTTGCAACTCTGCTGACGTCACACATAAGTAAACATTAGTTTCAGTGCGTGCTTTCACTATTACAGCAGTTTGTTGTTTACTTATGTGTGACGTCATCTGTCAGAGCAACCAGGCGCCATAGCGAACATTGCGTTTTGGCGCGTATTTTTAAAATTCAAACTTTAACTTTGATTTTCTCCATATATACGACAGATCTCCAGGAAATATTAAAATGGTTTGCATTTTATGCAATAACAAATAATACAAAACTATTTTCCAGTAGTAGTCAAATAGCCTATTCAAAATTTGGACCGCGCGCCGTTCCTTGCATAATTGATTACGTACTTTAAATACTCGTAAAGATGATTTATTTACTAATTAAGTTAACATTGTGTGCTTGTAAATTTAAATTTCAAGTCTATGTTAGTGCACACTAACAATTAAACGCTTATGAAATGTTAGTGCACACTAACAATTTAACGCTTATGAAATGCTAATATCAGTACTATAATACTTCATCAGCTATTACTTTAGTAGGTAGGTTATCAATTAACTAGCTTTTTGCCCGTGGCTTTATCTGCGTTGTTATAGTTTTTAGGGTTGAAATTTGGCATCTTGGATTCCAAATTTCAACCCTAAAAACTATATCCTATGCAAAGGAAAAAATCCAAAAACGGCCAAGTTTGAGTCGTAATCGCGCACGCCGTATCATATCTTGTCATCACAATATACACATCACTTCTAGGTAACTTATAACCTTAAAATTTGGCATCGAGATAAGTTATCATTACCATATCGCGGAAGGACGTCCACTGCTGGACAAAGGCTGCCTGCATCCAGCGGCTTCCCGCGACCTTCACCAGGTCATCGGTCCACCGAGTGGGAGGCTGACTAGTTACGTTTGCCGGTGCGCTCATTGTATTTTTAGTTTAATGTATATTACATAAATATTGTTTTAGTTGGATGCTCGTGCTCTATCAGTTATTATGCTTTTGTCTCCAAACACCGGGTTGTCTGGAAGAAATCGCTTTGAGCGATGAGACCGCCCGAATTGTACCGCTATAGTACGTTTATAATATTTTGTTTTTGTGATTCTTTTTAACTTAAGTTAAAGTTTTTAAGTTTTACATTATGTTTACTTATTTTTAATTAGTGTGTACAATAAAGAGTATTTTTCTTATCTTTAGTAAGCACCGTTTTTTTGGCAATTATGACGAGTCAGCAGGGCCTAAGGCTTAGGGGGCGTTGGAGGGCAAGGATTTCGTCTACAGACTACGTAATATCTTACCTCCCCTGCGGTGTACTGTTCCGCTGGACACAGGGAGGGCAGGGGCCGAAAGAGTCCACTTGTGTTTGCGCGCACACTTGCGCAGTTAAATATTTCCAGCGCAAATGACTGTTTTTTGATTAATTTATTAATTGCTTTATACATAACCTTAAATCATATCACAAAAGTATTCATTCCTAGAAGTCGTTTTTCAATGATCATTTCAAAACGAGACAACTGTACTACAATGCATCTGCAGTGCCCTTACAGGGTGCGTGTACAAACTACAATTTTTACTGTTTTTGTTCCATCTTTATGTTATGTACATGTAAGCAGAAATAAATGAATATGAATATGAAACTTTTTAAATATTTTTATGGCTTTGGCTAAAACTTCAATATATGTTTGTGACAAAATTTAAATGTGTTTTGTGCAAGATGCCAAGACCATTTAAAAAAGCGCGCGTACCTACGCCATGGCTAAACATCGCGTGTGATTAGGCTGTATGGATGAATTTTGGAAGATTTAATTTTTATTTATTTATTTCATGGTCGTAAAAAAGTACTGTATGCCACTGCACGCAATTAGACATTGTAAAACTCGTGCAGTCTATAGTGCCACTCAGATTCACTTCGTGGCACAAACTAGAACTCATGTTAGAATGGCTCTCATTACTTGGTAGTGGCATAAATAACTATATCTTTGCAATTTCAGCAAAGTAGTAAAACGTTCATTATCATAGTCCCTTCTCCAAAGGTGTGTTCTGTTTTTCTAGCACCCGGTATAGGGAACCCTGTGCAAAAATGTTTGTTTTAGACCTACCAGTGGCGCCGTGCGTTGTGTGCCAAATATCAACTTTCATCCTCTATTTAACCACCTCACGGGATGAATATCTTGTCTAGTGTTCTCTTACAGTAGGTACTCGCATATAAGGAAATCCTGTGCAAAAGGGTGGGTCCACTTAGGCTGTGCTACGGCTATCAGATTGCACTTCAGGCTGGGATATCAAACGCGCCGCCATGGGCTCTCGCGGGGAGGGTAATTTTGCCGGATTGGAGCGGTGGTCAGCCGCGCTACAGATTTATGATTTCTTAGTATTTTTGTATGCTACTTACCAAAATTAATAACTGATCTAGAAAGCGTATGAAATTTCCTTACTGACCATATATATTTTACATGTCTTGGATTTAAAACAAATAAGATACAATATTTATATACCGTAACAGTTCCGTAATTACTGAAGGTTAAAATTGCCGACCGTTAAAAGCAAGTTTAAACAAATCGTTACCTTTAAATAAATCTCTTGAAATCAATCCCTCTACAGTATCATGGTGTTGTCTGACACACACCAAACAGTATAGGTTTAATTGTTATAAACGTCAATTAGCCCGCCCGGTCTGGTGCCTCCGGACCACTCGATCCGCTTGAGCGTTGTCAATTATCGATGCCCCAGAGGCACTCGTCCCGCTTGAGAGGATACAGACTTTGATCCCCCTCCTCTATCTCTCTCCGTTTTAACCCCCTTAATAGAGGGCGAACTTTGAAAAATCCTTTCTTAGGATTACCTACTCGTAGAGAACTCCTGTGCAAAATGTAATGCTTCTAGACCCACTGATCAAAGCTATTATCTTGTCTGTCAGTCAGTCAGTTTTAGTTTCTGGCGTAGATACTTCTTTGTTCGGAATCTGGTAGGGCACCAAGTTCAGCATTTTATACGTTACATCCAGAACATTTTTTTACGTAGGAGAATTTATTTTCTATTCAAATTTAATTCGAGTAACAAAAAACTCATAGTGTGTTAGTAAACCTTTAGACTATGTTTGTAAAATATTAAAATGAAGATACACGTAAATTTTTTTAATCAAATGATTTCGTGGGACCTGTCGGTCACAGCATTTCAATATATACGGACAGTCCACTCTGTCTGCAATCATCATTCATTAGGACGCTGTTGGAGCTGGCGCGCACCCTGCGCACCAAAGACGCGCATCTCTTGCGCATTACTGCATAAAAACAGTCGATGGCGCTGCAGCGCTACGGCAGCCCCAACATCGCCCTAAGCGCATTGTTATATTGGACCCGGAAAGCCCCATACGATTTTTGAGTGTAGTTCACCCACCACAGGTTGCACGTATAAAAAGATGCACAGTGGGCTCGGAAAAGCGACTTTATGACCGTTCTTTAATTAATCATGACTTGCTATTAGGCACTATTCATGTCATGATAGTGTTTATTTAATCGAATTTGTAAAGCTTTTGGAATGACCTCATAAACTAATGCGCCGACATGAATTCCTTATTGCAGGATACTAAAGAGGCGGGATAAAAAGTATTCACTTGCATAATTTTTCGGTTGTATCTCGGACACAACTTTTTTGGGTTCCGAGGTCAACAACGAACCCTTATAGTTTCGCCATGTCTGTCTGTCTGTCTTTCCGCGGCTTAGCTCAGAGACCATGGGTAGGTACTAGAAAGCTGTAATTTGGCATGGGTCTACATATTAATCACGCCGACTAAGTAGTACAATAAAAGCTTGAAAAAAATTATGTAAAGAGGGGGTGATTTGTTTTGTTGCCGTATTGTATCGCGCGCGCGCGGGGGGGGGGGGGGGGTCTTTGAATAGGACTTGCGACACTACTAAGGTTTTAAAGTGTCTTCCCCCCTATTTAAGGATATCTGAAAAATGTACCGGCGTGAAGTTAGCAGCCAAAAGTTAGCAGCCGTTATAAACCGACCATATTAAAAAGTCATCTTATATCTGAGTAAATAAGAACCAAAGAAGATAACTAAACATGATATTCGTTAGATCTACACTTTCTGATTCCCAGAAAAATGTTTCATCATCATCATCATATCAGCCGAAGGACGTCCACTGCTGGACATTAGCCTCCCCCAATGATCTCCACGACGACCGGTTCTGCGCTTCCCGCATCCAGCTAAAAATAAAACAAAAAATATAAAAAAATGTTTAAACAGTAGGAAATATAATCAATTTAAAAGCAAAACTATCACGGCGAAGGAGACTTTCTTAGTTTAGGAATAATAGTCGACCAACTTAAGGTAAGAAGAAAGTTCATAGATTTTCCATACAAAATTATCTATTACTAACTGTAAATAAAATTATGTTCTTTTTTTTTCAAATATACATTGAAAAGATTACGGAACTCTTCTTTACCTGAGTCCCACTCGCACCTGGCTGGTTCTTTTATTAGGTAAATATGATTTGTATGATATCGTTCAAAAGGTATACAAGAATCTTTCTGTTGCTTTGCCACACATTGATTTTCTCTTTTACAATATATTTGACGTCAAAATTTTCCTCATAATATCATTAAAGGTTCAAAGGACAAATTGAATTGGATTTCTGACACCGTCGCTGCCTATATATGTTTACGGATCGCTGAATGGAATTAATATTTGTATTGGTTGCTTATTTGAGAAGCTTAAGTTCTGAACAATCGAATCAAAATATGAACGTGCGTCTGTGTGCGTCCCCGGGATACACCACGGGGGATTAATTTTATTGACAAGATAAACACGGCGGTAATAGGGTGACAGGTGAAGCATTCATAAAATATTTTAGTTTGCAGTATGTTTTAGTTTTTAGATAGCCGGCTCTTCCATTATACTCATGAACAGGTGCTGTCCGTGTAAACTGGCCTACTATTGCCAAAGGGTTTATAACAAATTTAACAATTTTAATTTTATTGACAAGATAAATACGGTGTAATAGGGAGGCAGGTGAAGCATTGGGGCTACATTATGTGCTCTAACTAAGAAGGATGGGGGCCTACGTCCCATTGCCGTAGGCAACACATTTCGCCGCTTGACAGCTAAGCTTGGCTGTCAGGCGGTAAAAGAATCAATGGCTGCCCGATTGCAACCCCACCAGCTGGGATTTGGCACACCCCTGGGCTGCGAGGCGGCCATTCACGCGGCGCGCTGTTTCGCCATGGAACCGGTCAACACCGAATGTGTTATTGTTAAGCTGGATATCAAAAACGCCTTTAACAGCATAGAATGGGACATTCTGCTGAGGAGGATACGGGAAAACATCCCTTCCTTGTACCCCTTTCTCCACCAGGTCTACCACACGCCCAGCAACCTGTTCTATGGCGAACACCAAATATCGTCGCAAGTAGGCGCTCAACAGGGGGATCCTCTCGGCCCGCTCATTTTCAGTCTGGCTATACATGGCATCATCTCCAAACTTAAATCGCCACTCAACGTTTGGTATCTGGACGATGGTACCATCGGAGGCAGAGCGGATACTGTTGAGCAAGATCTATTAAATCTGATCCCCCAGTTTAAAGACATCGGGCTGGAGATTAATACCGCAAAATGCGAACTTTTTACTTGCGGTCAGAGTCACACTAATTACTTCTCCCGCCTCGAGCGCCTTATCCCTGGCCTCAAAGAACTCCACGAAGGCTCTTTTAACCTGTTAGGGTCACCTATTTTCCCATCAGGGATATCGGAGTCGCTTAAGGCGAGAAAAGAGGGGCTTTTGAAAGCTCATCTTCGTTTACAAGACCTCTCACCACACGTTGCCCTCATTCTGCTTCGATTGTGTTTCTGCGCACCAAAGGTGACGTATCTCCTGCGCACCGCTCCTACTTGGCTGTATCCGGCTGAGGTTTCGGCTTTCGATGTGTCTCTTAAGCACGTTCTTGAGCGCATCACGAATGTTGAACTCAGCGATGACCAATGGAGTCAGGCCACGCTGCCTATCCGGCATACGGAACGTTGGCTTTCCGGCATTCTTGGCATCGGCGCATGGAGCCGTAGACCTCGTCGCTGATATTCTTTTCATTGAGGGCGGCGGGGTGATCATTCCCTTTGCATCCGATGCCCTGAACGCCTGGTTGGATATCTGCCCAGATGTGCTGGATTTTCCGACCCGGCAACGTTCGTGGGATGACGCTGCCTCCAGGCTTGCTTTGAGTCACCTTATTGGAAATGCCACGGGGTTAATAATTGAGTTAACTGTATCGTATGAAAGGGCTTCATTGGCACAAGCTTAAACAGATTTTTAATTATTTTTTTTGATGTGTACTTTTCGATTTATTATTTTTAAAAGAACCTACTGTGAGGAAGTCCGACTCGCACTTGGCCGGTTTTATTTCGCGATAACAATACTTTCTCTACCCTACGTACGTACTCCTACCGTACTGCGGGCTCGAGAAAGTAGAAAACAAAAACTAGTAGTTGCTACGATTGAAGTCGGTTGTTTTTAAACGTGTTTAGCGTTGTCAATTATACTATAAAGCTTACAGTAAGCAAAGTAAGCGGAGTAAGCGGAGTAAGCCAAACCACAGATGATTCGAATAGTACTACGTCAACACTAAATACGTTAAAATCAACATGCTCCAATCGCACCCAAAAACAACATTATTTTTTTGTATTGTTTTTTTTTTGTGAATTTGTTAAAATACTTTGCTACAATTTATATGGGACCGTGTTTACACACACACACCTTTATAATTTAAAGGCAAAATGGCCAACGGTTTTATTTTTTATTTTGATTTTATAAGTATTGTTCCTATTTTTGTTCACAATTGGAAACCTCAAGAAGTTTTCGCTTCAAAAATTCATTCCCTACTTTACATGTCGGGAACGCTGGTACTCTGAAACACAACTCGACTCGAGCGGGTACCGGGTGTTTTGTTTTATATTATCGATTTCTAGAAGGCCTCATCTACACGTTCAACGCTACTGTGATCACTAGAAGGCCTCATCTACACGTTCGACGGTACTAGTGGTATTATAATCACTAGAAGGCCTCATCTACACGTTTGACGGTACTAGTGGTACTATGATCACTAGAAGGCCTCATCTACACGTTCGACGGTACTAGTGGTCCTATGATCACTAGAAGGCCTCATCTACACGTTCGACGGTACTATCTGTGGTACTATGATCACTAGAAGGCCTCATCTACACGTTCGACGGTACTAGTGGTCCTATGATCACTAGAAGGCCTCATCTACACATTCGACGGTACTATCTGTGGTACTATGATCACTAGAAGGCCTCATCTACACGTTCGACGGTACTATCTGTGGTACTATGATCACTAGAAGGCCTCATCTACACGTTCGACGGTACTATCTGTGGTACTATGATCACTAGAAGGCCTCATCTACACGTTCGACGGTACTATCTGTGGTACTATGATCACTAGAAGGCCTCATCTACACGTTCGACGGTACTATCTGTGGTACTATGATCACTAGAAGGCCTCATCTACACGTTCGACGGTACTATCTGTGGTACTATGATCACTAGAAGGCCTCATCTACACGTTCGACGGTACTATCTGTGGTACTATGATCACTAGAAGGCCTCATCTACACGTTCGACGGTACTATCTGTGATACTATGATCACTAGAAGGCCTCATCTACACGTTCGACGGTACTATCTGTGGTACTATGATCACTAGAAGGCCTCATCTACACGTTCGACGGTACTATCTGTGGTACTATGATCACTAGAAGCCTCATCTACACGTTCGACGGTACTAGTGGTACTATGGTCACTAGAAGGCCTCATCTACACGTTCGACGGTACTATCTGTGCTACTATGATCACTAGTAGGCCTCACCTACACGTTCGACGGTACTAGTGGTACTATGATCACTAGAAGGCCTCAGTTACACGTTCGGCGGTACTACCATATACATACACCGTCACTTCAGCAACACTTTACAAAAAATAAAAACTTAGTTAGCGCAAACCCGCCATTGAGCCGTAAAGCGACTTTGTAAAATTATAACAAATTTCTTTTCTTCGGAATGACGGTGAAATATAAATGAAAATAATCGACAGATTACGTAGCGTGTAATGAAAGTGATATTTTATTTGTCAATGAGGCGTAACGAGGAAAATTTTCCGTTACAAAGATGACGGGAATGATGGGTATTTTTCGCTATACCTAGTTCTTGGCGAATTTTTTATGTAATACTAGCTGTCCCGGCGAACTTCGTACCGCCTTACATTACATTACACTGCCCTGCCCTACCCTACCCTACACTACCCTACACTACACTACACTACCCTACCCTACCCTACCCTACATACACTACACTACACTACCCTACCCTACACTACTCTACACTACCCTACACTACACTACCCTACCCTACCCTACACTACACTACCCTACCCTACACTACCCTACCCTACCCTACATACACTACACTACACTACCCTACCCTACACTACTCTACACTACCCTACCCTACACTACACTACACTACCCTACACTACACTACCCTACCCTACCCTACACTACCCTACCCTACCCTACACTACCCTACCCTACACTACCCTACCCTACCCTATCCTATCTCTCAAGTTGGATCGAACTGCACATGGTGTGCGAATTTTATTATAATCGGTTAAGTGGTTTAGGAGTCCATTGAGGACAAACATTGTGACACGAGATTTATATATATTAAGAAGATTTTACAACGCAAACGTTATTGGTATTGCATACAACTAAAAGTATAGCATTCAGCTCCAAGAATCTGTTACTTATTAGGAATATCTTTTTTGTTTGAGGTCTAGTTATCTGTTTTAAAAAACCAGATGCCACCCACGTAGAGGACCACCTACGAAAAAACTTCTTAAGGGCGTTTTGGGGTAATTAGCATAAACCAATAGGCGCGAGCTACGGGAGCCTTTTAGTAGGGGTTACAGAATTGTATAAATAACCACACCAAATTTCAACTTTATAACTGTGATAGTCTGAGAAAAACGGGTGTGACATACTGACGGATAGACAGACAGAAATGGCAAAACAAACACACACACACACACACACAAAATACACACCCACACACCCACAAGCATACACTATAATTTCGTCTTGTCTGTCCGTCCGTATGTCACACTTAATTTCGTTTCTACTACATAAATAAATGAAATTTAGTACTCAGATGTAAAATAATGACGCAAAATGGAACATGATGTTAATTTGGCAAGATATTATGTAATTTAGCTTAGCCTCCCCTGATATTTGTTTAGTATACTCCTTTGATTGGGATACAAATCTCTTAACACTTTAGTTGCCATGTCAGAATATGGTGATGGCCAGTAAATGTTTCGTACGGGCCGCGTCGGACAACCGTGACCGACACGACACCTCATACTTTGACTTACGCTTACTCGCCGGTGGTGGCGGTCACGTTTCAACTACATTCAGACGTATCTACACTCGAGAGCGATGAATCCGGGTCACTTAAAGAATCCTAAAAATCTCGGAAACTAAGAAGGCTAGCTTCATGAAATAAATTGTGTTTAATAGACACTTTAATACCCCTTAAATGAAAGTAATAAAATTTACGAGTCACTACATTTTATTTACAAAAAATTACATAAATAAAAAAAACTGCTGATCTCGCCTTAAAACAAAAATAGGAAACATGACATTTTTAAACAACATTACGATTTACTTGAATTTTAATACTTCGTATTGCCTCCTCGTGCTTCCATCACTGTGTTTACGCGGTTTGGAATGCTGTTCACCAAGTTCTTTATACGATTTTGGGGAATATTCTCCCATTCCTCTGTGAGAGCAATTTTGAGCTCACGAAGCGTGATTGGGGGAGGGCTTCTTTGTTTTACGCATCTCCCTAGCTCGTCCCAAGCATGCTCGATCGGGTTGATATCCGGGCTGCGTGCTGGCCACTCCATACGAGTAATGTTCATCTCTTGAAGGTATTCATTCACAATCCAACCCGTATGAGGCCGGGCATCGGAAATTGACCATAAATGGACCAACGTGTTCATTGAGGATTTCTTCCACATATCTTTCGCTAGTTAAAGAGCCGTTTTCTATGAACACCAGTTCTGTGCGACTCTCAGAAGAAATTCCGGCCCACACATGTACAGACCCACCACCGTAGGCTACTTTTTCTTCGATGCATGCTTGCTTGAATCTTTCCCCTGGTCTTCTATACACTCTGTGTCTTCCATCGTGCTTGTAGAGCATAAATTTTGATTCGTCGGAGAACATAACTTTTGACCAATCTCCAATACTCCAATTTAAGTGGTTCTGGGCATATCTTAGTCTTGAAATACGATGCCCACGCTCCAGTTTAGGGCCGTTTGCAGGTCTAAGTGGTTTCAAGTTAGCTTTAGCAAGTCGTTGCCTTACTGTCCATGCGCTTGGGTTACTTCCTCCGAGGCGTCGAAACTGATTTGTAAGTTCAGTTCCTGTGAAAAAGCGATCACGAAGCATTGTGTTCACCAAGTATCGATCTTCTCGTGCTGTGGTACACCTGGTTCTGCCTGTTCTTGGTCTGCGTAGGTTAGAGCCAGTTTCCTCGTAACATTGGAGAACTCTTTGTACTGTTGAGAGCGACACACCGACAGTCGTGGCTGTATCGCGCTGACCCCGGCCGTTTTCCAGCATTGTGAGTATTCTGGTGCATTCTTCAGGTGTAAGCGACATGATTACTGCTTGAATAATAAATATTGAACACAATCAACATGGTTTATGTACCCACTTAAATGACAGATTAGAAACAAAAGCAAAAACAAATGTAGTAATTTCGTAGTTCCATCTTCGAAAGTCTCCCTTTTTCAAATTTGATTTTTTATGACATAACTTTACAATAACTAAGAAGTTTTAATGACTTCATTTAAGGAGTATTAAATTGTCTATTAAACACAATTTATTTCATTAAGCTAGCCTTCTTAGTTTCCGAGATTTTTAGGATTCTTTAAGTGAGCCGGATTCATCGCTCTCGAGTGTATATAGACGACCCGCGCGGCCCTGTCGAGTTGGAAAACTAGAGTGTCAACCTTATTTTACTAAATATTTGTGATGGAATAGACAAAAATTTCAATTATCTGAATAGGTAAAATAAATAGAGTTTAAAAAAACCGGCCAAGTGCGAGTTGAACTCGCGTGGAGAGGGTTCCGTACAATGCCAAAGTCAAATACAAAATATCACATTTGAAATCGTCACAGTAAGATGCTAGTTTTTTTTTATTATTAAAAATTTGAGTGTTTTTGGCTGCACCTCACCTGATGGTAAGTGCCGATGCAGCCTAGGATGTAACACGCAAGCTCCAAAAGTGCCTATTCACTCCCGTCTTAAAGATTTATAAATTTTACGAATCGGGGAATACAGACGCCGCGAAGGGAATTCCACCCCTTGGCCGTTCGCATGATGAACGAAGAAGCAAAACGCTTCGTGTGTAAAGGTGGAACATCATCATCATCGTTATATCAGCCGAAAATCGTCCACTGCTGGACAAAGGCCTCCCCCAAGGATTTCCACGACGACCGGTCCTGCGCGGCCCGCATCCATAGGCTTCCCGCGATCTTCACCAGGTCGCCGGTCCACCGCGTGGGAGGCTTGCCTACGTTACGTTTTCCGATGCGCGGTCGCAACTCGAGAACTTTACTGGCCCATCGGCCATCTGTTCTACGAGCTATGTGCCCTGCCCACTGCCACTTCAGTTTAGTGTTTTTTTTTGTCCTTTTGCGTGCTATTGCCGGTCAAGAAATTGGACATTTGGACGCGCCTCTAGTGACAAAAAGGGCACTGCGACGAACACACGCGGGTGTCCAACAGAGTAACCCGCGTGCGCTATTGAAAAAAATATTTCTTTCAGACCACGGCGGACTCATGTGAATGCCAGTAGTAAATAGGCACTTAAATGCAAGCTAACACTTGCGTATATAAGACTGCTACTTATTTTTTGGCTTATCTCTACGTAATAAACAAAAAAAAACAAGTGACATTTTAAAAATTTCCCTTTGGGCAATTAACGTGTTATATGAATTAAAGGTTTGTTTGAATGAGAAAAAAATACATATACTAGACATTGCTAAAATGAGCAAACCAAAATTATTTATCCACAGTTATAAAAATTTTTGGATACTTATATTTTAAACTATAAAGCAAAATTAAAAATGGAATCCTTTTCTTAATCGAATTTTTTTAGGGATGCCATCCATAGGTAAATAAAAGGAATATTAAAAACATATATTTGTGGACCCCTCTCGTATGGGGTATCATTGAATTGTTTTTTTTAATTGAAATAGTACTCTCTAGCAACATATTTGTGTGAGAGTGAGCTTTTCAAGATAAACCTCGTGAAAGTCATTTAAACGTGTCCCTGGTGATTCTACATTATTGGAAATAGGGTTTCCTGAGACAATAATGACTCCGGAGTATACGCGTGGTCCGAAAGGCACTTTGCTGATTTTATATTTTTTTAGAATCCATTAGTGTCAGAAAATCAATCCCCATCGAAAAAACTGTTTTTATTATCCACAATTGATAATCCTTTGGCGTTATCTTACCTGATGGTAAGTGACGATGATGCTGAAGATGGAAGCGGCTCTACCAAGATTCCCCAACGCAATGGGGATCTGACTATCTTATTATTTTTTGCCACCGTAATACCTTATTAACTCCTTTGTCGCTCGCTAGCGCTCACTAAGTAACTAACGCTCAAAAGTAAAAACATATAGTCCAATTGAGAACTTTTTGAAATCAGCTAAAACGAAACAAATGAATGTTAAGAAAGTGCAGAAACTACAATAGTACAGGATCCAGTAATATCTGCGTACCGATCTGAGTTAAAATGGATTCCCATCTGCCGTCGGGGGGATGTTCATATCTTGTCCCCCCTTTATAATGTACCCTCTTTAATAGAGTCTATATTTGTTTCTTTAACTCTTCTTCCCTGCCCTTAAATGAGTGAAAGTTTTGAGTTCTTGGTGCCCTTCTTCTCAAATACCCGACCCACACGTCATCTCGCTACGTCAGCTCTTAGTTCCACAGTCTTATCGCGTGTACCAGACACGCGATAAGACTGTGGAACTCCCTCCCACATGAAGTCCGTGATAGCCCATCACTTATTGTGTTCAATAGGAAAGTAAAATAACATTACTTTACTGCAAAGTCGTATCGTATATTTTATTAGTGTAACAATAAAATAGATAGATAGATAAAACATTTATTCAAAGCTACATTACAATTGATACACAAAAATAAAAATAAAATAAAAAACTTCTTATATCTAAGCTTAAATGTATAAAGATAGATACATAAAATTGTTAAAAATGGTGATATTTTGAGTTGAAAATAACTGTCTTTATGGGTTTAAAGCCACCATGCTCTTAAAATATCTGAACAATAGGCACACATTCATCACCTATTTATTTCTAATAGTCATAAGCTATTTTGAAAATAAAGTTTGTTTTAATTTCTATTTTTCTTAATATTGATTTTCAACTTTTAAACTTTTTTATCTAATCGGCAATTTCATACTTAAACACCCTAATATTTGGGTATTTGTATAGTTTGATATTTAAGTACAAACTATATAAGATAAATATTATTTAATTATCTGTGTACAAGCCAAGGTGGACCGATGACTTACCTGGTGAAGGTCGCGGGAAGCCGCTGGATGTGGGCAGCACAGAACCGGTCGTGGTGGAAATCCTTCGTGGACGCCTATGTCCAGCAGTGGACGTCCTTCGGCTGATATGATATTCAAGCCTATTGTACCCTTACATCTCTTTCCTTCATCACCTTGTAGTATGTGAGAGTAAAACTCTTGCAGAGTTATTAATGCCATTTGTACATTTAAACTAAATGTACAAATGGACTGTTAATAACGATAATGGTGCGTGTACAAACCCTTACTAATCTAATATATAAAAACTAGCTGTCCCGGCGAACTACGTACCGCCTTACATTACAGTACACTGCCCTACCCTACCCTACCCTACACTACACTACCCTACCCTACCCTACACTACCCTACCCTACATTACCCTACCCTACACTACTCTACCCTACCCTACACTAACCTAACCTACACTACTCTACACTACCCTACACTACACTACCCTACCCTACCCTACACTACCCTACCCTACACTACTCTACCCTACCCTACACTACTCTACCCTACACTACACTACCCTACCCTACACTACCCTACACTACCCTACCCTACACTACCCTACCCTACATACACTACACTACACTACCCTACACTACCCTACCCTACACTACACTACTCTACACTACCCTACCCTACCCTACACTACCCTACCCTACCCTACCCTACACTACCCTACCCTACACTACACTACACTACCCTACCCTACCCTACCCTACACTACCCTACATAAATACATTCTCCTGACAATAACGAACTCGACAAAAAAGAATTAGCGAAATCGGTTCGTGCGTTCTGGAGTTATAGCGTCAGGTAGGAAAACCCGACTTATTTTTATATAGTAAAAAAAAAAAGGAAGAATCGCAAAATGTTAAGCGCATAACTCGAAAACGGCTGGACCGATTTCGCTAATTCTATTTTGTCGAGTTCGTTATTGTCAGGAGAAGGTTCTTATGTAGGGTAGGGTAGGGGTAGGGTAGGGTAGGGTAGGGTAGGGTAGTGTAGTGTAGTGTAGTGTAGGGTAGTGTAGTGTAGTGTAGTGTAGTGTATGTAGGGTAGGGTAGGGTAGTGTAGGGTAGGGTAGTGTAGGGTAGTGTAGGATAGGGTAGTGTAGTGTAGGGTAGAGTAGTGTAGGGTAGGGTAGTGTAGTGTAGGGTAGAGTAGTGTAGGATAGGGTAGTGTAGTGTAGGGTGGGGTAGTGTAGTGTAGTGTAGGGTAGGGTAGGGTAGGGCAGTGTAATGTAATGTAAGGCGGTACGTAGTTCGCCGGGACAGCTAGTAATTAATAATAATGTGTTTGTTTGTTACCTGTTCACGCTTTAACGCCTTGACCAATCTTGATGAAATTTGGCATGCAGGTAGCCTGTGTCACAAGGAAGGACATAGGCTACTTTTTATCTCGTGAAAATAGCATAGTCCGATGCAGTTACTGATGGAACTGAAAAAATACTCCTTTTTTTGGTTAATTTATTTAACATCGCAACGAACATCTACCAGATACGCCAAACTACCAGGTTTATGATATAGCGTCCCCACTCACCGACAACTATGTCAAACATATAGTAATGGTCGCAATTCCTCCCAACGCCGTGAGGCGAGGGCAAGGACCAACTGCGGTAAGTCTTGCCGCCAAGACGCTGGTCCTGGTACTCCGCAAAGCGAGTGCCCCGTGGAATAGACCACCTACTATCCAGGTAGATAACGGAGCTGTAGGCACGCTCACCTCCCGTGGCTTTCGCTGCTGGCGGTTCGACCCCCGCTCGGAACGCCAGAGAAACTGGCTCCCACATCTCCAGTGTAGTACCAGAGCTGTAGGCACGCAACAGAACACATTCCATCTCGTATATTATCTACCAGATACGCTAAACTACTAGGTTTATGATATAGCGTCCCCACTCACCGACAGCAAGGTCATATAGTGCTATTCCTGCCAACGCCGTGAGGCGAGGGCAAGGACCAATGCAACGGAACAATGGATTGTTGTAAATTCTTACACATAGATGGTTGAGGAGGTGGAAAATGACATAATTCACTAATTAGCATATCCTGACATAGTTCCCGAGGGATTTGGGGAAAACTCATTTCCACGCTCTCGCACATCGGCGTCGCAACGGAGCAACGAATTGAAATGTTTTTTTGGTTTATATACGTAGTACTATTATCTAATCTGTGATATAGAATTGGTTGAGGAGGTGGGAAGTGACATAGACTGCTAATCAGAATAGCCCGATATAGTTCCTGAGGGATCTGTAGAAAAGTTCGCTTGCGGCTCGCGTACCACTCCCACTCAAAGACAGTCATGAACACGATGTCCTCGCGGGCGAAGTCGCAGGCAAAAGCTAGTTAGTTAATAAATAAAATAAAAAGAAATGAATTGTTGACTGATCAAAGGTATTGGTTTTAGGTGGTATGCAACAGCGCGACGCTGCGCGGCGTGCCGTCAGCGCTGAGCTCCGGCGTCACGCAGCTGTCCCTGTCGCGCGCCGACCTGCGCGTGCTTCGCTCCGATGCGTTCGCGCACCTCCGCCAGCTGCGCCGCCTCGTGCTCGACGCGTGCAACCTCACGCGAATCCGCCCGTTCGCCTTCAGGGGTTTACCTCGACTGCATGAACTGCACATACAGCACACTCCGCTGACCACTGTCGACGCCTTCGCCTTCGCAGCGTTGCAGAACATCTCCTCAATCGTCCTCTCGCACAACAGAATCACGCAAATAGAAGGCTACGCGTTTGCCGGAACTAATTATATCAAATTGATATCTTTAAGAAATAATCCGATTAAGAAAATATTGGCGCACTCCTTTTCTGGCCTCAACGATGTCTCTCAGATTGAGTTACCGTCTGGCATCAGGACGATCGAACCCTTAGCTTTTGCCGGGCTCGAAGGCGTAGGCGTGCTAGAGCTGACGTATATGGATCTACCTTCTCTATTACCAGATACGTTTCGAGGCTTACTACGAGTTGGGAGACTTGCACTTCGAGAATCAGATCTCGGCGTGGTCAGAATGGGTGCTTTTGACGGTCTACAGAAAGTGGACGTTCTCGAAATGTGCAACAACAAAATCGACGGTGTCGAAGAGCTCTCACTTGTGCAGAATAATAGTGTAACAACGTTCAGAATGACCGGCAACCACATGCTGGAGACGCCCGAGGTTGTGGTGTTGGAAGTTGAAAATATTGTGATACGCGGTAACCACTTACCGTGCGAGTGCGGTCGCGATCCTTTGGAGAATCCACTCGCACTGGCCGAGGGTTTCGCGGAGGAGAACTATTGTATATCGCCGCTGAAAGTGCGCGGGCGCAGCCTGGCGAGCGCGGCGGGCGCGGCGTGCCGCGGGGAGGCGGGGGGCAGCGCCCGCGCACGCGCCGCCGCCGCCGCCGCGCCGCTGCGCCACCCGCTAGCCCCCGCGCCGCAGCACTTGGCTCTCGCGCTCGCCGCCTTCACGTGTCTCGCAAACAGCTAACCGCCCTCGAGTCGTTAAAAAGCCCATAGCGTCCCCCCTACTGGGACATTGGTGTTCAATTATTACAATTAAAATATTGTGTACGTAATTCAATCTGTAAATATTGTAAAATATTACGTGATTATTATAATGCGAAGTTTTACATTGAAAGGGTCCGTTCATTGAGTATACGTTGGACCACAATAAAATTTGCCTTTTCAAATTGGTATGTTTTATTTAAATTTCTCTCTCTCTCCTATCGTGTGGCACAATTAACCGTGCTATCCATAGGATAGACGGAGGTTGCCTGGTGTTGCACTTAGCATCACCCGCGGTCACGTGTAAGGCATTTTTTTAGATTTACACCCACGAACGCACATCTGATTCCAGATGTGTAGGAAGGTCGCGTTGACCTTCCTACACATCTGGAATCAGATGTGCAGGTTTCCTCACGATGTTTTCCTTCACTGTTAAAGCAATCGGTAAGTTTAAAAAAACTCATTGATACCTATATTGGATTTGACCCGGGACCTCCTGTTAGGAGGAACTAGTCGTTATCGGTTGAGCCACCGACGCTTTTAATCAGTTTTAGGGATTACGGTCAATAAAGAACATTTATAGTTTTACCATGTCCATCTGTCCGCGGTTTATCTCACAGTCTTAGTACTAGGAAGCTGTAATTTGGCATGGGTACACATATTAATCACGTCAAAGTGGTAAAATAAAATCTCGAATTTTTTTAAGGTACTTCCCTTACACGTAAAGGAGAGGTAATTTTTTTCTCGTCTCTCCCTCATAATTCCCTCATCTGGTGTGGGATGTCGTTGGATAGGTCTTTCAAAAACATTGCGGGTATGTAAAAACCATTTTTTGACTTTGGTATCCGTTTGCGAAATATTAAGCTTAAGTGTTAATTTTTGTTAGTCACGTGTCTTCCCCTGGCAGTTAAACCACTAATTCAGGACATCTCAAAAAAATTGTAAATGTTAGAATATGTTTTGTCGATTTAAAAGAACTATCACGGCTAAGTAAGCTTTCTTAGTTCAGGTTCAGGAGTAATAGACGACCAACTCAAACAGCACAGTTGGATTTGTAAAAAGTTCAAAGATTTTCCATACAAAATGTTCTGTTACCAACTGCAAAAATAATTTTGTTTTATAAATAAACGTTTTTTTTTTAAAGTCTACGGAACCCTACTCTGCGTAAGTCTGACTTTCATCATCATCATCATATCAACCGAAAATCGTCCACAGCTGGACAAAGGCATCCCCCAAGAATTTCCACGACGACCGGTCCTGCGCTGCCCGCATCCATCGGCTTCCCGCGATCTTCACCAGGTCGTCGGTCCACCGCGTGGGAGGCCTGCCTACGCTACGTTTTCCGGTGCGCGGTCGCCACTCGAGAACTTTACTACACCATCGGTCATCTGTTAGTCTAACTCTATCCCTATCATGTTATATCATACATCGATGACAGTAAGTTTCACAGTCTGGTTTTAACCGGATCTGTGGATCTGCGAGTCAGTACTATTCCGAGATTTATGGACGTGTAAAAATGGTGTTTTATCTGTATTTCTGGTCAATTAGCGGACGGCATCAGATAGCCACTGAGTAATGTCGTGTCGGGCCGAAAAGTCCCCCCACCCTTCGTTAACTTGGCCAATCGTACAACTGTGCTCTTTGGGAAATGTCTCCACTGTTTTTCCTGTAGGTATTGCGTTTTATTATAAGTTGTGCAAATTAAAAAAAAGCGTCGGTGGCTCAACCGGTAACGACTCGGTCCCCCTAACCAGAGGTGCCGGGTTCAAATCCGGATGGCCATGTACCAATGAGTATTTCGAAACTTACGTACATAATATACTCACCGATTGCTTTAACGGTGAAGGAAAACATCGTGAGAAAACCTGCACACACCTGCGAAGAAACTCGAAGGTTGTGTGTGAAGTCGATCAACCCGCACTGGGCCTGCGTGGTCGACTAAGGCCCGATCGTCCTAATTCAGGGTAGGCTCGAGCCCCTCGGTGGGAACGTATATGAGCTGATATGATGATGATGAAATTAAAAAAAAACAACACGAACCTATATGTACTTTTGTAGAGTAGGTACCTTTTCTTTACAGAAAACAACAACCTATAAGTACTTACGTAATTTTTATCAAAAGCCGTCCTGTTTGCAATGGTGAAACATTATTGTAGAAGGATAAAATGAAGCAATTGCAGGTCGAGTAGATTCAAGTTTGGAGCCTGAGCTGCAGCGAGGACTTTTATTAATACAAGACTTGCACTTGCTATTGCTGCCGAGTCCTGTATGCACTCGCATATAGTGATATCTCAAAAAATGCAAGAAAATAAAAATAACCTACTAATTAAAAAAAATGTGTATCTCAGTAAAGTGGAAAAAGTCTATTTAAATACAGTTGCTCAGTTGCTCGAAAAGTGGTACTTTGCTTGCCAGTTTACTGTGCGCAAAATCTGGGGGCACGGTAGTGCTCCCGTCAAGTCGAGCGCAAAGAAAGCACTGCCATTATCTGTTAATATCCGTATAATAAGCTATGTGTACTTATAGGGCTGCCAAAATTATAAGTTTATAACATATATTTTTGAAGATATATATCTGATGGTAAAGTTCTATCAATTTAAAATTCACTGACTCGCTCACTTATAAATAACCAAATAGACTAGTACTTCCCATATATCCAAAGAACTGAAATTTGGAGTAAGGTAGGATAAAATGTCTACACAAAAGGAAAGCTTTCAAAATGAGTGTTACCATAGTAAGAACAGCTAAAGTATTAGAGATAAAGAAATGCCGCAATAGCAAAACAAATCAACTAACTTAGTCATTAAACATAGTGCTCAGTGTAATTTGAGATGAAGTCTAAATTTGAGATAAATTAAGTCTGGGTAGTTAAAAAATAAATTGAAAATAATATTTAAAAATTGAGTCGTCGCGTAGGGGGAACTTAAAACAAAATGCAAGTGATTTACTTTACTACAACCAATTTCTAGTAATTTCACAACTTAGCGGTCCCGACACGACGACTCTTGGATCAAAAAACTACTACTACTTATATGTTAAAATTAAGGACCAAATCAATACATATTATTTTTCACTTTTTAGAGGTTTTTTGTAGCGGGTTTTTGTGGTCCCCAGGAGGCTTTAGTTTCCATACAAACGTAGTTTCGCTTTAATAAAACTGCTTGCCGGATTGAATCCAAACTTTGCAAATATATTGAGTAGACACATATCGATTAGTTTTTGAAGTACTAATATAAAACGGAAAAAATAAGAACAGTTTCAAACTTTCAGTACGAAACTAATGTAAGCCTTTTTTTAGTTAAGTTTCAATTTACTACTTATTATAAACATCGATATGTGTCTACTCAATATATTTACTAAGTTTGGATTCAATCCGGCATGTAGTTTTTGTATTAAAGCGGAACTACGTTTGTATGGAAACTCGAGCCTCCTGGGGACTCTTTATATACAGGTGTAACTAAACTGGTAGGAAAGCGGTTGACTTGGGCTGGATCTCTTCTTACAAATGGATTGACCAATTTGTGCAGTTTTGTTTGAAGCGTCGAAATTGTTCTTTAAAAATTGAGTAGTTTCCTTACATTAAAGTTGTTCAGTATGATAATTATCGTTTTGTCCATCTAGTCCTACTGGCAGTTCTACTAGTAGAACTATTTGGATTAAAAAAGTCCAGTCTGTTATACTTTGCAAATTGGTAAAACTATTTGGATAAAAAAAATCCAGTCTGTTATACTGGCAAACAACACTTTATGGAATCGCCAAATTTTTTCCAAAGAGCACTACGGTTAGTGGAGACAAGTAAAATAAAAAAACGAGCGAGACCTACAGTATTCGCATATGATGTGTAACATGTGACAAAAGTCCAGTTAACGAGTCCTATACCAACTTTTTTAAACCTTCTACAAAAAGTAACAATACCCTTCCTTTGCAGTCGAATAAAAAGAGAAGTTCTGACTCACATCCTCACTGACTGACTCATCATCCCCCAGCCCAAACCCTGGGTCCTTGAAAATTGAAATTTTACATAGAGATAATGAAGAAAAGGAATAAGGGCGAATTCCCATGGGAAGGGAGTACAGTCATAAAAACGCAATCCAAGCATGTAAAGCTCAGGGCAATACTAATATTAGATAATAACAAAACTAGACTTTTTATCAGAATTTAATAAGTTACACCTAAAATAGACACAGAATTAGCTTTGTAACTCGCATAGTCATAATTAAAAGTCATATTAATTAATTATTAGCTATAAAATATTTAAAGATGGCTGACTCTCGCGTTACACTCGTGACCGGAGGCTGTCCCTGTGCTCTGGCCTACTCTTGTCAAAGGCATTTTAATGATATCTACACCTCATATAATTAATCTGTAACGGGGCCGTGTACATGAAATATTTTTGGAAAATAATAACTGTGGTGGACAATACTAAAGATACGAGTATAGAGGCAAAAACAACAACTTTTGGAATTTTTGTCTGTCTATATGTCTGTGGTTTTTGCGTGATGCTTGAATCACGCAAAAACTACCAGGACGATTTTGATAACATTTTGTTTGGTGGTGCCTTATAGCCCGGGCTAATATATAGGATACTTTTTATCCCGGAAAATTCAAGATTTCCCGTGGAAAAGTTTATAACCTCCACGCGGACGACGGTGGCGTGATGGTAACGTCCTTTAGCTTCACATCAGAAGTATTGGGTTCGATTCTCAGCGGAGCCTAACTTAGTATGATTTGGTTTGGTTGGTGGAAGGGCATTTTCTAAGCCCGCCTGGCTAGCTATCACTATCTTTTCTAAGCATCAATGTTAACAGCATTGATGTGTACCAGCTTGCAGTTAAGATAGCCAATTCCCCATTGCGTTGGGGATTCTTGGTAAGCCTGCTTCCATCTTCGGCATCATCATCATTTACCACCAGGTGAGATGATGTTAAGGGCTTACCAATATTAAAAAAAAAATAAAAAAAATCTGGAATCTTGAAAGAAAAAGTTAAAATAAATTACAGGTTTTGCACAAAATTTAACGATTAGATGATCCGCTATATGAAAAAATATTTTTTTGGCGAACTGACGATGGTGCTCGTGGGTTAAGTTGTTCAGTATAATGAAAAGAAGTTCCAGAAACGGGTTTACCAATTACACCAATTTTGTAACACATTATATCGCGGATATTTGTCTGTACATCGGTGCCTACAATAATCTAATCAGAACATTCGATCAAAATAATATGTTTATAATACCAACAGTACGGTTTTTTATTTACAAGCCGGAATACATTAATGTTGTTACCACTGATGTTTGGTGGCAAGACTTAGATAAGATGGTGGTAGCTAGCCAGGTGGGCTTAGAAAATGCCCTACCACCAACCAAACCGTGTCTTACAAGTTGACGGTAATTGAAAAGGAATCATTTTTCAAGGAGGCTTTTTGATATTTGGATGATTCGCGGCTGTGGGCTTCAATTTTTTTCTGATAAATGTTAATATATATGAACAAGCTGTTGGCCGCGGCTTCACCCTAGTGGATATAGGGAGTGAGTGGGGATTTTTTAGCCTATATGCATCCTGAAATTCCTTTTCAACTATTGTTGAAAGATTTTTTAAATCGGATGAGTAGTTTCAACGATTATCCCCAAAATACCAACATCTCTTTATAATATTAGTATAGAACGATTACGCCGAAATACTCTCTAGTTATGAATATTTTGTAGAACCTACATAAAAATTAAGGAATAAAGTTCTCGGAAAGAAGAAAAAAGGAATGGAGCGGCGGCGGGGGGCAATAATAATAATTTTGCCGGGCAATAAAGGAAAGGCAAACAGAGGTGAAATAATTCACTCTGCTAAAAAGTATACATGAACATTGTTTTAAGGTGAAACAGACAAATTAGGTTATGGTTTGTGAGTCGAAGTCACCCACAGATCGATGGAGTGTGCTATGCTTAGAATTTTCCTACATGACCGAATCAGAAATGAAAAGGTCTAATAGCTCACAGAATCGCTATACTGTAGTGGCAGAGGGCGGGTTGTATAATTAATAGTTTTTTTTGTTATTCACAATTATTATGCCCTCGGAATCATCTCACCTGACGGTAAATGACGAAGATGGAAGCGGGCTTACCGAGATTTCCCATCGCAATGGGGATCTGGCTATCTTATCATCATGCCGGAACATATCAATGATGTCAACAATGATGTTTGGCGGCAAGACTTACTTAAGATGGTGGTAACTAGCCAGGCAGGCTTAGAAAATGCCCTACCACCGAAGAAACCGAGTCTTACAAGTTACCTTATATAATTATGATTTCTGTGCGCAAAACGGAGAGCCGTAGAGGCATAAAAAATTTCGAGTTGCGACTGTGCACCGGAAAAAGTAGCGTCAGCAGGCTTTTCACCCGGTGGATCGACGACCTGATAAAGCCGCTGGATGAGAGCGTTTTACCATAATTTTCTTCTTCTTCTTAACTAGTCGATCCTTTGGTTCACTAGTATTCTGCCGCTAAGATCGCACAGGTCCTCGCGTGTACAGGTGCTAGGGTACGCAGGGCAGGACAAAAGGTGTGCCGTGGTCTGGGGATAGACATCGTACTCGCATGTATTATCCCACCGTAGCCCCACCTGCACATATTTTCCTTGCACCGGCCAACTTGAATCCGGAGTCTGTTTGAAGACTTCCATGTTGGCCAGGGAAGGTTTTGTTTAGGGGGAGTCTCTCTGAAAGGGGGATGTGTGTTGCCACAGAATACGTCTCCTGCTAGAGATTTAAGCGAGCTTTTGAGGCGTCACCAATCAGAGGCAGCAACCCTTTAATGAAGCTGCGGCCTTGCAGGAACAGGAACGTGACGTAGCATTGGTTTTCTTCTTGTTTGGCTCTCTAAGTTGAGTTCGACACTTCTCTACGGTCATCTGGTGGTGCAACAACGGTCAGAGGATGCAGCGTTTCGACGGGATTCGGTTTCAGTCAGCCCCCGTGATAATTCGGCAGATGTCGTTTAAGGCTGTATCCACAAGCCGTGTGTGCGCAGAGCGGCTCCAAACGGGGCTGGCGTATTCGCTAGCTGAAAAGGGGAGCGCTATTCCAGTCATCCGAAGGACTATGGGCGAGGCTCCCCACATGGGTGAGGTTAGTCGGCGCAGCAGACTGTTACGTGCACCAACTTTCTGCTTGGTCTTATTGCAGTGACGTTTGCACGTTAACGACCTGTCCACCGTAATTCCAAGGTATTTCGGGTAAGGACAGGGGGCATTCAGCACGTTTTTTTTGCCACGCATTATCAAGTGTTCGTGATCATACTTACCACTAGCAAAGTGAATCGGGCGCACCCATTTTTATTGGAATGCGCCAGAAGAAATATATTTATTTCTTTCTTTGGCACGCCCTGTAGCCAAAACGTTTTGATGGATTTGGGAGTGCGAGGTGTCGTTAGAATCATCTCGGTGCCGAGAGTGACATAGAGTATATTTTTACCCGACTGGCAAAAAAAGAGGGGATCAGTTTTTATGCATCGGGTTTTCAATTTTCAATTAATTTGTCAAATTATATTATCATTGTGTTATGTAATAAGGTATTGTGTGAAAATTCCAAGTGCCTAGCTATCGCGATTAAAAATGTGCAGTTCTGTTTCAGACGAACGGATGGCATAGAATTAGCAATAAGGTCCGTTTGGCTTGGAACCCTAAAATTCAAAACAAATTGGAGACAGTTTTATCACTTTTTACTGCTGATGTGGTCGGGTGGTGGGGTGTTTTTGTCTCTTATCTACCTGATGGGGAGGGGCGACTTGTCGCTGGATAACGTGAAGCCGACCGTGAAAAAGACTATAAAGGCGTTCTTTTGTTTTTAACCCCTTGCTCTGATTATGGTGTTTTGGTTGTAAGCTACAGTTGAAGTAAGTACATAGGTATAATAGTTCAGTACGGTTAGGTTACCAGGTACCTCAACAGAAGATCGATAAATCTTTACTAATATATTAAATGTGAAAACGTGTTTGTTTGTTACTTTTACACCCTCTAACACCTTAACCAATCTTGACTAAATTTGGAATACATGTGGCCTAAATCATGGGAAAAGACTACAAAATTACTTTTTATGAAGGGACCTGGTAAAAAGACTATTTGCACGCTTTATATTAGCTTGCCGTGTTAGTTAGTTAGTTAGTCTGTTAGTTAGGGAGAGATCTTGGAAGCTCAATTAAAACCACTTCCCGGTTTCCGATTGAGCTGAAATTTTGCATGAACGTTAAATTGTGAAAACAATGCATGCTAAGTGACGTCATTCTAAATCCAATATGGCGGAATTCCAAAGATGACAGACCGGTTATTTTTTTATGCACTCCTATGATATGGGTATGAATTGAAAGGGTTTGCTAAGAAAAATACGAAATAATTAAAATTATTTTTAAATTAAAGCTTGTACCCAAAAATTTTTAGGTTTTGCGATAATTATTATGGTTGATCTCCTTAGCATCTCAACGGAACAACGTATAATTGTGATTTTTTTGCACAGACATGTTTGAGAGGGTAAGTAATGAATGACATAGACTACTAATTAGCATAACCCAAGATAGCTTCCGAAAGAACTGGGGAAAACCGCCTCCGTAGCTCAGAGGCAAAGTTCACTGACTTTACACAGGAGGTCGCGGGTTCGATTCCCGGCGGGGTCAATTGTAAGACTCGGTTTTCGTTGGTGGTAGGGCATTTTCTAAGCCCACTTGGCTAGCTACCACCATCTTATCTTATCTTATCTTGACTTGCCGCCAAATATCAATGTTGATATCATTGGTGTGTTCCGGCATGAAGATAAGATAGCCAGTTCCCCATTGCGTTGGGGAATCTTGGTAAGCCCGCTTCCATCTCCGGCAACATCGTCACTTACCATCAGGTGAGATGTTGTCAAGGGTTTACCAAATGTGAAAAAAAAACTCATTTCCAGGCTCGCGAACGTCGGCGTCGCAACGGAGCAACGGATTGACGTGATTCTTTGCATGAAAATAGTTTAGGGGATGGTAAGTGACATAGAAAGCTAAAAAAATACCCCCAATAAAAGTCTCCAAGGGATCTGGAATAAAATCCTGTCTACGATCGCGAGCCGCTCGCAACACTCACTCTCAAAGACAGTCATAAAAACTATGCGTAGGCGAGCGAAGCCGGAGACAAAAGCTAGTGTAACTAACGTGAAT
Source organism: Coleophora flavipennella (assembly GCA_947284805.1). Lineage (NCBI taxonomy): Eukaryota > Metazoa > Arthropoda > Insecta > Lepidoptera > Coleophoridae > Coleophora > Coleophora flavipennella. Next base: position 18,226,514 of record OX369264.1, on the reverse strand, counting down.
AACTTAACTTAACCCGAAGGTATATGGATATCGATGAACCTAGTTAATGTTATCAAACCCGACTGCTTAATAAGTATCCTACTCGTATGTCGCTCAGGAGATTAAGATGAATCTAATGACAACTTAAACACTAAATCAATCAAACCATGCAGGCTACGTGCTCAGCCAATTTAACGGAAATACTTACGTACATACTTACTTACATTATGTCCCCACAACGGGGGCACGGCTCTTTTTCCAAACTCGGAAAGGTTTGGCCATATTCCACACACGGGGGCCAAGTCCGGGTGATGGAGGTGGTAGGGCTAGAGTTGCGGACCCCACTGTAAGAAGTTTTTTCAAGCCTCTATAAGGCATCTGACGCGGCTTAACGACTGCCATTTAGTAATAGCAATTGGCTCCAATGGCTTAACGTGGCTTGCTAAGCACGAAAACGGCCGAGAAAAATGCCATTAACAGTCAAACCCATCTAGGTAATGACCGTGCTTCAGGGCAGTTAACCTGCGTGATCGACCTAACCATTATGCCAGTCGCACTGAGCTACGATCGCTTCAAACTTCCTCACAGTCATACAACATACATTAGCCTTGTAACGATCCATATGTATAAATAAATATCTATAGGTAATACAGTAAGTCTTGATAGACTAAAAGGAATCTGTCTATTGGGAAAAACATAACTAGTTTTGTTCGGTCGGGTGAGGATTAACCTCGAGTCGAGTGAATAGACAGTTATTGAAACAAATTAGCTCAGGGATTATTTCCGAGAAGCCAGACTACCGCCTGTCGGTCGTCATTCGAACCACGCGGTGCGCACGTTATAACAGATTGCCTTAGGTAATAAATGGCGCGAAAACCGAGGCTAAAGGGATAGAGGCGTCGCCCTGTCTGCGTCCGGACAGCGGCCGGCGCTCGCGCAGTTCGACCACGAGGTCAGATGTATGTGTGCGGCGGCCCGCGCGCTGCCGAGGCTGCATCTGTGTGAAAGCTTTTAAAACCACGGACACGCGGACGCAGCGGCATTCAGTCGAACAGACCATCACAGGAGGAGGACGTATCCGAAGAACAGCTGCCGCACGCCCCGGGCAAGTGTCACGCCAAGTACTTATTAGTCGCGAATTAACTTAGGAATCTCACTTTATATTGTGAGTTTAGAATAGAATTTAGTGTGGCCGAAATCCTAGTTATTTGCCTTCGAAAGTTCAGGCTCCTACCTGGGATCAAGCCATAGTTTAGTGCAGTTAGGAAGTGAGGTACAGTGGGCAATCGAGCTGGGATCTAGGAATTGAAACAAGATGCCAGGTCGGTTGCTAGCTGAAGGTATCATCAGGTGACCAGGTTGGTAGTTCATGTTTTCAGGAAGGCTAGTTGATTTAATTCACGTGGATACGCAACCGTGACAACGAAACGTGGGTTTTTCAGCGCAATTGCCGAAAGCAAGCTGACAGGAGGGCTTGCCTGGCTAGCGACCCAAGTTTGGTTATGGCCGGAACATCCTGACTGTACCATCTTACGACCTACCGTCATGAGGACCACAGGTTGGACATGCGTTAGCGCACTCATGTACGGAGCCACCGTATTTGGGACAGGCCTTACCTATCCAAATCCCATCCAAACACACTGTTTAGGAGGTGCAGCGAAGCGGCAGACCTGGTCTGTCGTGGCAGCTGCATTTCTTATTCAGGGCAGGTACACTTTAGCCGTAGGGAACTAGGACACAAGTTAGCTTTAGGTACACACCACACCATGACACACTACACCTAATTTGGTTCTTCTCGAAGGCACGGTTGGTTTAGTACCCCGGGGGAAAGACGAATAAAGCCGCCACGAGTTGTAACTATTTGTTGAGACATGGACATCAAATAAAATTTAGCTCTCGAAATACTTAGCTATCTCGCTAGGATAGGGAAAACTAGGGCTGAGTTAGGGGGGGGGAAGCGATCTGTAGGAAATCTAGTTAATAAATCTAATACTAGGGAGTAGCGAATTAGGTTTTGGGATGACGTTATTAGGAAGAAAAACGAATCATATTAGCAAATAAATAGTAGGTATGTCTAAGCGATGCCCACGTTTTATTTAATTACAAACTGCCGTCATTGCAGGTGCCACGCGGCATTATAAGTTTTAAGGTTCCGTGAACACGTGGTCCATTCAGTTCACTAACTTCATTCGGGGTAGTACAGTGCTATGCTATCGAAGGGAAGGTTTATTTTATCGAACTGCCTTCATTGCAAGTGCCACGCGGCATCATAAGTTTTAGGGTTCCGTGAACACGTGGTCCGCTCAGTTCACTAATCTCATTCGAGATAGTACGGCGCTATGCTGTCGCGGGAAGGCCTATGTCATACTTGAGATGGCTGTTTACCAAGCTCCATGCAATATGGGCTAGATATGTAGTTCAGTGGTTCATAGATATGAACAACTCCTAATTTTACCAAATTTTAGCTAAATCTGTCCACACTTTTATGGGATAAATGTAATGGACTAACAAACAAACTATAGGCGTTCGAGCCTCGCCTATTTTGATACTAAAGTAATTTTAGATAGGTAGGTCCTATCTGTAGCTTGTCACAAGCATGCCTCGGCAGAATTTCACCCAAATCGGACCGAGCGTTTAGGAAACTATTGGGCAAGCAAACGAATAGTTGGGCGTTCGCGCCTTACTACTAGTGATTATAACAAGACCGATTATGATGTAGGTAGACGACCCATCCTAATGGTAACCGTAGCTAGGGTCAGTTGATATGCGCTAGATTTAGAAACTAAATCTATTCTACGGTTTTCGGATATTATGGGCAGTGTTCACGGTGTCCGGGTCCTGTCGGCTCCTATTGCGTCCTGAACTGGCGCCTCGACCAAACACTTGGCTTACACGCCTTCTCGCTTTGACCTGATTGTGATGCCGCGACTATGATTCGCGTGGGTCTCACAGTGGGTTGCGACTGTGTTGGTTCGTTGTTCTTCACGTTCAGCCAAACTATTAAACTGACATTACTTTCGCCCTTTATCAAGGGTTTGCTACGTCTAAAGACAGAGCTTTAACACTATGTATTATTTTGGAGCCGGCGGCACGATGGATATCGTGTCCATTTCGCTTTAGTTATATAGACCGCAGGTCTTTATATCATTATATATAACTGTATGGCACAGTTCCAGGTCTAAGAACCATATTAGTAGATTAACTACTTATTTCACATTCCGTAGTGCTCTTCTCACAGGATGAGCGACATTCAAGGCGGAATATCTACTTTATTTTAGTACCTAGTGCTAACATGTATTCGCGAACAATCGCTGTTCGAAGGTATTAATCCTACCTGTCGAATAGGGATGGACAAGCTATAGCTGTAAAGACTCAGCTATAGCTCACACTATACACGTATAATAAGGCGCCTCACAAGCGTTTTATATACACTAGATTTGGGATTCGGGTGGAACACGACATAGTACACTTTACATTGTCGTGTAGCTTAATTAAATTACACTTGAAGCGTGGTGGACTCCGATCGTGTACCTTAGTGGCCTGCAGGAGACAGTAGCTAGCGGGGCTCAACGTAGGAGTAATTATCTGTTTAGAGCTAAAATCGCTCGTTCAATTACTTTGAATTAGATGTACATTGTTTTAATCACCAAAATAATGCAGTACTGACGTCAGCCAAGTATTGCGTTATTCCGAGCACTGGGGGCTAGCTACCCTCCCCAATTTGGGGGGGCCCAAAATAGGGACCAATCACAGTAGGGAAATTAGGGTTCTGCGCGAAATTCTTCAAAATTATGGGTTAGACTACATCGTTCGTCCAAACACAACGTGATAGATTAATCTCTTAAAAATAACTTGTCATTCACCTTCAAAAAGACTCTGAGTTACTGCGATCACGAATTAGGGTTCTCTAGACGATCTGGCCAAACGTTTAATCGTATTTTAAAATGCAATAAAAATCAAGTATAGTTTACATACTTCTTATAGGTAGATAGCGGTAGGTTGTATTTTGTATGTACGTATGCGTATTATAGGTAGGTTTAGTTAGGTATATTTATATTTATATATATTTGTATGTATAGGCTGGTGGGGTGTTACAATTTGATAAGCCGTGATCAGGATAAGAAGAGGGTCCAAAATATTACATTTGGATAGCCAAAATCAGGATTCGTGGGCGGAAACGGACTGTTACGATGTGCTACCAAAGAACTTGGATGTCTGACATCTGATTTTCGCGTTCGTAGACTGAATCTTGTAGGTAGTCGTTTTATACAGGGTCTTCGGCAGATGGTTGAAAATACGAAAATGTGGGATAGGTGGGGTCACCTCCCACCTATTTTGAGAATTAAAAAAAATCTAGGACTTGTAATTTTTTTTACAGGATTTTTTTTCCTTTTTTTAGAAATTTTGCCATTTTTATACCTTTGAACACATGTAACTTTTTGTTTTTTAAAGCTAGCTCCAAAATCTTTTTTTTAATAGACTTTTATAAGATTGTCGGCTCTAAAAAAAATTATGTTTGTTTCAAGTTATTGCTAAAAACAAAAATGTGGGCCCCCGAACTTAAAAAAAAAGTTGAACAAAAATTTAAAAGTCAACTTTGCGATGCATTTAAAAAAAAAATAATGGAGCTGGAAGGCTTCTGTTTTTTTTAAAACATCTCTAAAGCTTAGGCTTTTGAATGGTATGTAATTTGTTTCGGTATCTTTTTTGTAACCGGAGTTGTTAATTTTTTTTACTCAATTGGACCATGTTGACGAAATTCCACTAGTTACATGTTTTGTGAAATGTATCAAATGCAAAGTTGAAAATAATGTAAATACTTACTGTTGGGACGGTTACAAAGAGCAGGTACGTTTTTTTACATTCTTGCACACACATAATGGCTATCTTTTGTCATTTATTGGCATATTGGAGTTAGCACTTCCATATGCCAATAAAATGTCCGCATATTCCGCATTGGTAAATTGAGCCATTTTAAACCACAACAAAGTCTTAACAAAACGTCTGATAATAACAAAAAGTGACAAACAACAAAAAAACTTAACAAAATCACAAACGTTAATAACGTTAACGTTTTTTTTTGTTTTCGTTAATTTCACTTTGCTGTGTTTGTGATTTTGTTAAGTTTTTTTGTTGTTTGTCACTTTTTGTTATTATCAGACGTTTTGTTAAGACTTTGTTGTGGTTTAAAATGGCTCAATTTACCAATGCGGAATATGCGGACATTTTATTGGCATATGAAAGTGCTAACTCCAATATGCCAATAAATGACAAAAGATAGCCATTATGTGTGTGCAAGAATGTAAAAAAACGTACCTGCTCTTTGTAACCGTCCCAACAGTAAGTAATTTACATTATTTTCAACTTTGCATTTGATACATTTCACAAAACATGTAACTAGTGGAATTTCGTCAACATGGTCCAATTGAGTAAAAAAAAATAACAACTCCGGTTAAAAAAAAGATACCGAAACAAATTACATACCATTCAAAAGCCTAAGCTTTAGAGATGTTTTAAAAAAAACAGAAGCCTTCCAGCCCCATTATTTTTTTTTTAAATGCATCGCAAAGTTGACTTTTAAATTTTTGTTCAACTTTTTTTTTAAGTTCGGGGGCCCACATTTTTGTTTTTAGCAATAACTTGAAACAAACATAATTTTTTTTAGAGCCGACAATCTTATAAAAGTCTATTAAAAAAAAGATTTTGGAGCTAGCTTTAAAACACAAAAAGTTACATGTGTTCAAAGGTATAAAAATGGCAAAATTTCTAAAAAAAGGAAAAAAAATCCTGTAAAAAAAATTACAAGTCCTAGATTTTTTTTAATTCTCAAAATAGGTGGGAGGCAACCCCACCTATCCCCCATTTTCGTATTTTCAACCATCTGCCGAAGACCCTGTATAATAAAACTTTGTGTTCAGTTATTTGTGATAAACATAGATAAATAACTTTAGTTGGCTACGTTTTAGGCCACAATTTGATGTTCGTGAAATGGAATGAAGTGCGAATGACAATTATAACTGAATGATTAATCTATCAAACAAAGAGAATTATTATTTTTATCCTATGTAGTTTTATAGTTTATAGGTTAATTTAAACCCCAGCTATTGTCTTATATCCGGGGGGTTGAATACAGGAGTCGACGAGTGAGTGAGTGCTCCCGTTGAATTCTTTTATATGACAGCGTATTTGAAGTAGGCATTGATAATATAATTTCTTCTCAATACTCCGTTGGTAAAATTCCGGATTTCAATAATTAAATAAGTTATTTGTTCGAAAGAAATATTTGGTAGGTACATTTTCTAGTTGGTGTATAAGATGGGTAGTTAACGATTTAGTTCAGAGAAAAAGGTCTCTCATAATAATTGATAAATAAGGTAGTTGAACGTTACGGATAGCGTGTACTTATGTAGGCAGACGGGGCTGTGAAGTTGCACTTATTTAATAGGTTGAGTAGAAAATAAATTTTAGGCAGTTATAAGTAAGTAAGTAGTGCGAAACGTTTGAGAAGTCCAGGGTTCGATTCCGGGCGAAAAGGGACATCGCAAGCTGGCTCTGAGTAGGTCGTTTTACATTGCCTTGTTACTAAATGTAATTGTGTGAGCTGTGAACATGTAGGTTCAGTTTTAATTTAGTATGCGATTATTTAGTACAAGTTTAGTAGGTTAGATAATTTAGGTAAGTTTAGGTAGGTTATATACTATTTTGAATCAAAATATAGTAATATTTAAGTTATTTACATTTCGTAAAAGAAGCAGTTGTTATGTTGAATGCCTACTGTCGTTGGAATCGCAAAAGAAGGTCTGTGAAGGACATGCGATTTGCTCTTGATATTGTCGTAGGAACTTCAAGCTAGTGCGCTATGGCACAATAATATATCCGTAGCCTTGCAATTTACAGTCGCAAGTTCGATCCTGTTAGAGGTTATTTGTTTTAAAGATAAATTTTATTTTTATTTTGTTAGATTGTATATTAGGAGTTTGTAATTAGCCTCGTAACTTGGTGTCGCCAGTTCGAGTCCCGAGGGAGGCAAATTTAGAAAAAAAAAAAATATTATTTTAGTTCTTAATATATCTAGGTTGTAAACTAGAAATAGTCCGTAGCTTCGCATACTAGGGTCGCAGGTTCGGTTCCTGTTGCGGTTGAAAAAAATATTTTTTAGTTTTAATTTATTTACGTTATATATTAGGAATACCTAGTAGCTTCGCATACTAGGGTCGCAGGTTCGGTTCCCGTTGCGGTTGAAAAAATATTTTTTAGTTTTAATTTATTTACGTTATATATTAGGAATACCTAGTAGCTTCGCATACTAGGGTCGCAGGTTCGGTTCCCGTTGCGGTTGAAAAAAATATTTTTTAGTTTTAATTTATTTACGTTATATATTAGAAGTACCTAGTAGCTTCGCATATTAGGGTCGCGGGTTCGATTCCCGTCGCGGTTAATAAAAATATTTTTTTTTTTGTTTTGTTTGGTTTGTTCCGCAGTAGATCAAGGTTTCCAAACGTATATTGTGTGCATCTAGGGACATTGGATGCAAGATAGGGTACATAATAAAGATTGAGTTTTAAATATCTACCAGTAACCTTGAGGTATAATGAGGCATGGTCGTGTTACGAGCCTTATGTTCGGATGTTAGGAATTTCAGAGTAAACAGGAATAGGTACTGCTCTGAATTTTATTATAGGTACTTTAAGACAGATACAGCTGTTAGGTAATAACTTTCAGTAAGTGAATTGGGTCTTTAGGAACGGATTAGTTCATATGGTGGGTTATACTAAGAAATTATTCGTATTGGAAAAAAGAAACCTTCAAGGTAAATAGGCAAATTTTCATAAGGTGGGTAGGTAGAATAAATGGACTTAAGAGGTAGTGTTACATATCTATTATACTGGGGTTAGTCAGTGATATGGTAGACAATATTTAATATTTCGGAAATTTTATTCTAGATCCTATTAGGGCAACTTTGTACTTATAAGTCTACTATACGGGGGGTTGTGTAGGTAATATAGGCGCCTGAACTTAGTATTTTACATAGCACTATCGCGGAAGCGAACCGCAGTGGTTTATAGGATAGTTAAGATACGAGGAAAATATTTTAAATTAGTATCTCGGAATTAAAATATTCAAATTAAATAATTTGTTGAGGTCCACGGTAGTCACTCAATCAGACAAATTAAGGGATAGTCTTAATAAATGATGGATATATGTATATGAGTGTGGAAATAATAAAATAAAATAATACATATATGAAATAATAAATATTTAATTTAGTATTTGTAATTTATCCTTGTTCAGTATTAGTTTTCGTATACTTTATTTTGCTCAGCCTTTATTAGTTGCTTGAGTGCCCGCATATAGTTTCACTTTTGTCTCTTCCGATCGACAAAGGATGCCGAAAGAGGTCGCTTGGAGCGATAAGGCCGCCTTTGCATATAGTTGCGTGTTTTGTTAGATCATATGTATTTCCTTTTGTATGTTTGGCGTACAATAGAGAATATTTATCTTATCCTATTTCAAGGATAGAAAATTAAACCTGGGTGGGTTTTATTTTAAAATCTTTAAGGTCGGAGGGTTGACAAGTCTTCTACTAGGAATCAAAATAAAATCGGCTTGCGTGGTAGTTAGGTAACCTTATGGTGCTAAAATGAATGAGTACGTCGGTATGCGCTGAGAATAATTTGTAGGCGTATTTTAAAATAGGTAGCATTTTGTTTTGTCGTCATGTTAAAAAATTATATAGGTAAGGTACATGTTAGCAATGGCATCAAATAATAAAAACTAATTCGAAAATAGTGTTTCGAAAAACCAGTTACATATAATTTTAAATGAAGTAGGTACTTATTTGATTTAGCTCATTTGAATATAACATAGGTAATTCCTTTATTCATGTACCTAAGCTGCGGTATTCTACTGGAATAGGGTTACTTACATATATCTATGTAACTTATTTTAAGTTAATATCGTTTCACTGTTAGTGTAGGTGACTAATAGGAAATCTAATTTTACCTATAAATAATACCTTCATTTGACTAAGCCGCGTCCAAGGTGTAGATAAATAAATTGAAATGACAATAAATACATAAGTAAACTAACCATTAAGTTTTAGTTATAAACATTTTATAGACAAGTTTTAGGTTTCTTAAATAGGCACTCTTTTACGCATTATTAAGTAGTATTTTTAAAAGTGAACAATATTAGTGTACTTGATTCCCTTTAACGTATCTCGTAGGACTAGTTGGTTAAAAGGCATCGCTAGCGGGAGCAGGTTCCGGGGGTGCGCGAGACGCAAGCTGATCGCGGGTGTGGAGAGAAGGGTGCCGGTGTGTTAATTCGGATCCTAAGCTATTTGCCTACTAAAGTCATTCAGCTAGGTACGTTAGGTAGCTTTGTGTGAAGGAGTAACAAACATACGTACATCCGTACATGCAAGGTTTCGCGTGTGTAATATTGGTAATGATTTAAGTAGGTTAGGTGGGTAGAAAAGAAAACTTAGTTGTCTCTGGTTTAATTACCTACCTGCATTTACCTTATGTAAATGTTGGCTATAGATGAGTTTTGAAACATTTTGTTGTTTTGATAAAGACGTCTAGTAAATAGCGTCTAGGATAAGTATATAAGGTACTTAAATAGATAATTTATCCTAAAGGTGTAGGTACCTATGACTGCTTATCAATCTAAATTAGAAAAACCTTTTGACGGTAAAAATAAATTATTTCCAACCATTTCACATTTCAGTGTGTAAAATAGGGAGATGAGATGAAGCTCTAAAATAGGTACATAAATTTTAAGTAATTTAAAATATCATTCCAAACTAATAAATAAGGTCTTATCATTAGTTCAATCTTAAGGATCATTCAGTACGAAACTTTTATTACTAGTAGGTAGCTAGTTATTCGTATTATTCGGACAAGTAGGTAATTATTCGGATTATTCGGGCAGAGTAAATAGAAAGGCATAGGATATTATTCGGTACGTAGGTAAGTTGGAGAATCTATAAGTTAGACGATTAGTCAAAGGTTTATTTTTTTTAGGAAGTCCTCACGTATTTATAAAAGAAACTAAAATAGTATCATCATCATCATCATATCAGCACATTTGCGTCCCCACCAAGGGGCTCGAGCCATAAAATAGTATAGACGTAGGTAGTTCAGGAGATTTGGAGTGAAGTTGAGACAAACACATAGTCACATTATTAGATACATAGGGAGTACCTACACACTTCAGTTTTGATTTTATTTGTTTATCGCAATAGTTTTGTAAATCAATCTTACAACAGCGGAAATTTTAGCTGGAACATTCTACTTACTTTTAATTAAATACTGTACCAATAATTAGTTATTTGTATAATATAATAAAAGGCAGGTAAATAGGTAGGGCGTGCTAGTACCTACTATTTCCTTCAAATGTTTTGATTGTGGCGCTGTTACGAATGACATAGGCAGCTACTAATAGGTGTGACCTTTCGCCACAGGGAAAGTAAGGAGTTAGTTTGTCCTTTTTCAATAGATGGCGCCACGGGTCATACATTTTGTTCAAAACATTTTTACGGTTTCATTGAAAACAATGTTTCGTAGAATTTCTAACTTACTAGGCGATAATAGAATTTATTCAATAGGATAGAGATATTTTAGTTCAATTCGATCGAATATTGATGCAAGACAAATGTCTTGTAGTTCGGCCTGTTTTCACAAGGTGTCGCTGACCATTTGAGTTTGCACAGTGAGTTTGTCACAGATATAAAAGTCTGTCGACTTGCCGCTTATAAGTAATGGCGCTAGCGTAGTTCAGGGGTCGCGTGCGTTCAGGAATTATCACAGATCTACTAGGAATTATTTGCAGTCGAGAACTTAACGCACGAAGAAAAAAAAAAGGTTAGGTTTTATAAGTTTAAGTTAAAAGGAGACGCCATCGGAATAACAATTGTGATATTTTTGGATTAAATGTTTTAATATCGGTTGAGTTTTATTATCTAGTTTCAATGGAAAATGAAAAAAAAAACTCACTTGTCTTTTATTTTGATAACCCGGTAAAATGTGTAAAGGTATGTTTGAATAACAGGTACAGCGAAGCTATGTTATTTCAACATTAGCATATCTACGCTTTGGTGAATGGCTAATTTTAGTAATAAAATTAGAAGGTACAGTAGGATTATAATAAAAATATTATAATCTTGCTAAATGTAGTAAAATTACGCATGAATAGGAAAGGTAGGGAGTCGGTATTAGTTTTATAAGGTTGCGGTTAGTTTTAAGTTTGCAATGATGCATGCTGCTTCAATTATTTATTACTCTTATATAGGTTGTGCCGGGTTGTGGTGAAAGTAGGTCATCTTTGGTGCGTTAAATTTAGCGCTCATTTATTTTCAATTTTCGGATCTGATTTTAGAACGAAGTCACGATCTGACATTCATTGGAAGTAAATATTATTTTCTCTTAATTGCAAGATGAGGGTTTTGGTTATGAATTAGTGAGAATTGTGTTTAAATACTTGAATAAATAGGTCTACGTAATCTCTTGTGTTGACTACAATAAATATCCTGGCTGAAGATAAGGATTTGTTGACCTTTCCAGGATTGGAATATTACAAAAGGATATTTGAGAGTGATGTGAAAAGTGGTTTTGAGTGAGTTGCTTTGATATTTTGGGAGTAAAATTAAGGGAAAGTGTGATCTTGAAGGAGAGTCAACAAATACTGGATATCTGAGTCAGCTGTTGGCACACGCTGTCCTACTTCATGAATACAAAAATAGTACGAACCAACAATTTGTTCTTTTGAGTTTTACATTACGTTGGTTTGGGCTAATTACTCTACCAGAAGCTAAGAACTGGACTTATACACTATACATACTCCAAGGTAAGATTCCATTGTCACTTGGGGGAAGCTCTATTCGGAGAACTTGGCTGATTGTCGCGGGAAACGCTTGTGTTATATCACAGACAGTTTGGAGAGGTAAACTAGATTGACAATTTACTAATGCGCTTATGCCAGTAGAGTTTCCTGGTGCGTGGGGAATTGGAAGCTAGTGGTCCACTCAATGTATACGCCTATGAGCGAAACGTAGCAGTGGCTTCGACTCACAACCGAAATGCCCGTTCGAACTCCTCTGTGATGGCAGGAGCTGGTCCTGTGCTAATCCGGTTTTGGTTATGGTTGAGCGTATCAATCAAGGGACAATAAATGACATGCCTGGTTTAAATACACACCACACGTGGGGGAGAATGTGCCAACAGGAAATTTTAATAGTTATTAGCTATTTTGAAAATTTCAAAAAGACAATTCTCTGAATTCTATTTTTAAAAATTTTCAGGGGGTTGGATTGTAACGATCCATATGTATAAATAAATATCTATAGGTAATACAGTAAGTCTTGATAGACTAAAAGGAATCTGTCTATTGGGAAAAACATAACTAGTTTTGTTCGGTCGGGTGAGGATTAACCTCGAGTCGAGTGAATAGACAGTTATTGAAACAAATTAGCTCAGGGATTATTTCCGAGAAGCCAGACTACCGCCTGTCGGTCGTCATTCGAACCACGCGGTGCGCACGTTATAACAGATTGCCTTAGGTAATAAATGGCGCGAAAACCGAGGCTAAAGGGATAGAGGCGTCGCCCTGTCTGCGTCCGGACAGCGGCCGGCGCTCGCGCAGTTCGACCACGAGGTCAGATGTATGTGTGCGGCGGCCCGCGCGCTGCCGAGGCTGCATCTGTGTGAAAGCTTTTAAAACCACGGACACGCGGACGCAGCGGCATTCAGTCGAACAGACCATCACAGGAGGAGGACGTATCCGAAGAACAGCTGCCGCACGCCCCGGGCAAGTGTCACGCCAAGTACTTATTAGTCGCGAATTAACTTAGGAATCTCACTTTATATTGTGAGTTTAGAATAGAATTTAGTGTGGCCGAAATCCTAGTTATTTGCCTTCGAAAGTTCAGGCTCCTACCTGGGATCAAGCCATAGTTTAGTGCAGTTAGGAAGTGAGGTACAGTGGGCAATCGAGCTGGGATCTAGGAATTGAAACAAGATGCCAGGTCGGTTGCTAGCTGAAGGTATCATCAGGTGACCAGGTTGGTAGTTCATGTTTTCAGGAAGGCTAGTTGATTTAATTCACGTGGATACGCAACCGTGACAACGAAACGTGGGTTTTTCAGCGCAATTGCCGAAAGCAAGCTGACAGGAGGGCTTGCCTGGCTAGCGACCCAAGTTTGGTTATGGCCGGAACATCCTGACTGTACCATCTTACGACCTACCGTCATGAGGACCACAGGTTGGACATGCGTTAGCGCACTCATGTACGGAGCCACCGTATTTGGGACAGGCCTTACCTATCCAAATCCCATCCAAACACACTGTTTAGGAGGTGCAGCGAAGCGGCAGACCTGGTCTGTCGTGGCAGCGGCATTTCTTATTCAGGGCAGGTACACTTTAGCCGTAGGGAACTAGGACACAAGTTAGCTTTAGGTACACACCACACCATGACACACTACACCTAATTTGGTTCTTCTCGAAGGCACGGTTGGTTTAGTACCCCGGGGGAAAGACGAATAAAGCCGCCACGAGTTGTAACTATTTGTTGAGACATGGACATCAAATAAAATTTAGCTCTCGAAATACTTAGCTATCTCGCTAGGATAGGGAAAACTAGGGCTGAGTTAGGGGGGGGAAGCGATCTGTAGGAAATCTAGTTAATAAATCTAATACTAGGGAGTAGCGAATTAGGTTTTGGGATGACGTTATTAGGAAGAAAAACGAATCATATTAGCAAATAAATAGTAGGTATGTCTAAGCGATGCCCACATTTTATTTAATTACAAACTGCCGTCATTGCAGGTGCCACGCGGCATTATAAGTTTTAAGGTTCCGTGAACACGTGGTCCATTCAGTTCACTAACTTCATTCGGGGTAGTACAGTGCTATGCTATCGAAGGGAAGGTTTATTTTATCGAACTGCCTTCATTGCAAGTGCCACGCGGCATCATAAGTTTTAGGGTTCCGTGAACACGTGGTCCGCTCAGTTCACTAATCTCATTCGAGATAGTACGGCGCTATGCTGTCGCGGGAAGGCCTATGTCATACTTGAGATGGCTGTTTACCAAGCTCCATGCAATATGGGCTAGATATGTAGTTCAGTGGTTCATAGATATGAACAACTCCTAATTTTACCAAATTTTAGCTAAATCTGTCCACACTTTTATGGGATAAATGTAATGGACTAACAAACAAACTATAGGCGTTCGAGCCTCGCCTATTTTGATACTAAAGTAATTTTAGATAGGTAGGTCCTATCTGTAGCTTGTCACAAGCATGCCTCGGCAGAATTTCACCCAAATCGGACCGAGCGTTTAGGAAACTATTGGGCAAGCAAACGAATAGTTGGGCGTTCGCGCCTTACTACTAGTGATTATAACAAGACCGATTATGATGTAGGTAGACGACCCATCCTAATGGTAACCGTAGCTAGGGTCAGTTGATATGCGCTAGATTTAGAAACTAAATCTATTCTACGGTTTTCGGATATTATGGGCAGTGTTCACGGTGTCCGGGTCCTGTCGGCTCCTATTGCGTCCTGAACTGGCGCCTCGACCAAACACTTGGCTTACACGCCTTCTCGCTTTGACCTGATTGTGATGCCGCGACTATGATTCGCGTGGGTCTCACAGTGGGTTGCGACTGTGTTGGTTCGTTGTTCTTCACGTTCAGCCAAACTATTAAACTGACATTACTTTCGCCCTTTATCAAGGGTTTGCTACGTCTAAAGACAGAGCTTTAACACTATGTATTATTTTGGAGCCGGCGGCACGATGGATATCGTGTCCATTTCGCTTTAGTTATATAGACCGCAGGTCTTTATATCATTATATATAACTGTATGGCACAGTTCCAGGTCTAAGAACCATATTAGTAGATTAACTACTTATTTCACATTCCGTAGTGCTCTTCTCACAGGATGAGCGACATTCAAGGCGGAATATCTACTTTATTTTAGTACCTAGTGCTAACATGTATTCGCGAACAATCGCTGTTCGAAGGTATTAATCCTACCTGTCGAATAGGGATGGACAAGCTATAGCTGTAAAGACTCAGCTATAGCTCACACTATACACGTATAATAAGGCGCCTCACAAGCGTTTTATATACACTAGATTTGGGATTCGGGTGGAACACGACATAGTACACTTTACATTGTCGTGTAGCTTAATTAAATTACACTTGAAGCGTGGTGGACTCCGATCGTGTACCTTAGTGGCCTGCAGGAGACAGTAGCTAGCGGGGCTCAACGTAGGAGTAATTATCTGTTTAGAGCTAAAATCGCTCGTTCAATTACTTTGAATTAGATGTACATTGTTTTAATCACCAAAATAATGCAGTACTGACGTCAGCCAAGTATTGCGTTATTCCGAGCACTGGGGGCTAGCTACCCTCCCCAATTTGGGGGGGCCCAAAATAGGGACCAATCACAGTAGGGAAATTAGGGTTCTGCGCGAAATTCTTCAAAATTATGGGTTAGACTACATCGTTCGTCCAAACACAACGTGATAGATTAATCTCTTAAAAATAACTTGTCATTCACCTTCAAAAAGACTCTGAGTTACTGCGATCACGAATTAGGGTTCTCTAGACGATCTGGCCAAACGTTTAATCGTATTTTAAAATGCAATAAAAATCAAGTATAGTTTACATACTTCTTATAGGTAGATAGCGGTAGGTTGTATTTTGTATGTACGTATGCGTATTATAGGTAGGTTTAGTTAGGTATATTTATATTTATATATATTTGTATGTATAGGCTGGTGGGGTGTTACAGCCTCCAACTTGAGCAGTCGGTTAGAAATTAAAATATCTACTACGATTTATTCGGTAACTATAACTGACTCGGTGGCTCAGTGGTTAGTGCCCTTGACTGCTAATCCGAGGGTTGTGGGTTAGATCCCCACCCAGGGCAAGCATTTGTGTGATGAGCAGATTTGTTTGCTCTGGGTGTTAAATATATCTATATATGTATGTATTTAAACGTATATTAGTATGTATAGCAGTCTCTGGTTCTCCCATAACACAGGGAATCCTACTTTGGGGTCAGATGACCATGTTAGATTTGTCCCAGAATATTTATTTATTATATTTTATTTAAAATTTTTGCTTAAATATTTATTAGTCACACTCGTTGCTTAGTGCAACGACTTATTGTTTCGATGTTCTGTTCATAAATTTAATAAAAACTCATCAGCTCTGCGATTATAAACGTCCACACCGAGTGGCTCGAGCTTACAATGAATTAGGGCGATCGGGCCATAGTCGACAACGCGGGCCCAGTGCGGGTTGGTCGACTTCACACACAACCTTCCAATTTCTCCGCGGGCGTGTGCAGGTTTCCTCACGATGTTTTCCTTCACCGTAAGAGCGTCGGATAAATGCATATATGAAATCGAAATTCGAAAACACATTGGTACGTGGCAGGAATCGAACCGACCCTAGCCTTTACGCTATCTACGCTTGTGTTGGCGTATCTACACATAACTCTTTGCTGTAAGTTCAGACTATGTATGTATGTCTGTATGACGCCGTTAATGCTATCACATTGATTTAGACAAACAAATTCAAATATAACAAGACGTACAAATAGGCTGCGATGGTCTCTTTTCTTGTGCAAGAAAAGAGACCATCGCAGCCTGTTTGTTCCGTCTCGTCACACTTTTGCTCGATAATTCAGTACAAACAGGACGAGTATTGCATATTGATTTGTACAGGGTGTGCCTGTGCCGGCGTGTCGCGCTTCATTAGTGGGCTATCGATCGTAGCTTGCAGCGCTTGCACAAATTACTACAGCCTGTACATGCTATGCCGCTCGCTGCTGGCTACAGTTTTATAGAAAAATACACCGGGGACTAGCTGGTATACATTCCCAAAAATGCAACA
Source organism: Coleophora flavipennella (assembly GCA_947284805.1). Lineage (NCBI taxonomy): Eukaryota > Metazoa > Arthropoda > Insecta > Lepidoptera > Coleophoridae > Coleophora > Coleophora flavipennella. The sequence continues at coordinate 18,209,625 of OX369264.1, read as the reverse complement.
ATAGGGATGACGACAGCATCAGAAATAAATTATGAACTCTTGATCACTAAATTGCCCTCCTACTTAAACTCGAAAAACCTTACTCGTTTTGTTTTCCATCAAGTCTTCGATTTTTAATTCACCAAAATCACAAAATGAGTAAATATAATTATGACGTTGCTTAACTACTAGGTATTTCTAACATTTTTAGAACGAAGTGTCGTTTTTGACAGATGGTAAAAGTAACTCAAATGACTAGCATTCGTTATCCCTATTCTTTTTGAATTGAATTAAATATCTTTCAACCTATGAAACAATGCAAGTTTAATAATAAAATGGTTTAGAAATTATCAAGATATAGACCGCTATATGTGCACCAGTCACTGGAACAACACGTCGTCGGTGTAGCGCTGCAAGTTTGTGATTGAAGTCGGTTTTTTATTTCCTATATTTTTAACGTTTCTAGCGTCGCGTTGTCAATTATAAAAATGACACGACTAAAACGTAACAAACAACATGGTCAATATATACTAAATTATAATTCCTTAGCATTGAGGGTAAGTATAATATTCGAGAAACACCAAACAAACACTTTAAATGTTGAATACAATGAAATTGAGTAAACAAACCACAAAATGGCCATTTAAAAACATAGTTTTCATGCTTGATAGAGCACACAGATCTCATGTTTATATTTCGCCCTGATGAAATTTCATACTTACTTCTTTTTTCCCATCTATACAACGTGTATAAAAATTGAGTACATTAGTACCTATTAAAGTAAAGTAGGCATCTACTCTTCAAACTAAAAACTTTCGTTGATTAACTTTCGTATGATTTTTCATACAAATCGATCAGCCAACTGGTAAAATGATTTTGTTTGGAAAGACCATTAAAAAAAAAACAATATGAGTGGTACTTGGGGAAAAGTTGTTCAGTTTAATAAGTATGTGAAAACCTTAAAGTATTAGTGCTTAGTTTTTTACACGTTGACAGATAGACAGCCATGTTATACAAAAGTCTTATAACCAAATAACCATACAAAGTTAGTCGATTGGACTCATCGACTTTGTCAGTCACATAAACAGACATAAAAAGTCCTTTCAAAATTTTTTTTTTTAAATTTAGTCCTTACCAAAAATTGTTTAGTTTAACAAGTAGAGCTTACACTTGACGGCTTGCACACTCTTAAAAACTCCCAATCAGTTATAGCAGGCGGTACACTACTACGGGCTACGCGGCTACGGCTCGTAGCGCGGGCGCGGCGTAGTGCGACGACTACGCCGCGCCCGCGCCGCCTAATGAGCGCGGACGCCGCGTGCGCCTGACGGCTACGAATCGCAAAAATAGGCCAGATAAAAGAAAATATGACTTCAGCTCGAGTAACTTTAACCGCCTCCGTAGCTCAGAGGCAAAAGTTCACTGGCTTTACACAGGAGGTCGCCGATTCGATTCCCGGCGGGGTCGAGCTTCCATCTTCGGCATCATCGTCACTTACCATCTGGTGAGATGATGCCATGGGCTTACCAATAGTGAATTAAAAAAAAAAACAGATGTAGGTATGTAGGTACCCATTGACCTGTACATCTCTAGATCCACTTCATATAATTTGTATGCCCGCAAGTGCTCAAATTACTTCATAATTATCAATTTATGTTAACACTGAGTTATTTTAATAGCCTCTTATTTCATCAATTTACAAAATTAAAAAATACAAATAAATATGAATTGATTAAAAAGTCAAAAAATTCAAATTAGTTTCTTAAATTTTCGTTTTAAAAAATGGAAGAGGTAGTAAATACGTCAGATTTTTTCAAATTACGAGTTGTAAATTAAAATTAAAAATGTTCTGTTTACATGGAGCCCTTTTTAATACCTGAGATGGCTCCCCCCTCCCCTTTTAAATGTAACCCCAATTTCACACCCTATTTTTATGTGTAACATTAAATGGTTTAAAAGTAATTTTACTTTCAGTTTTTTGGGATTAATAGGAACTACATACAATCTTGGGAAATTTGCACTCCATAGTTTTAATGGTTACCGTAAAAACTGAGATTTTTTTTTCTTCGAAATTTCAACCAATCTTGATATTTTCGATGCTATATTTCACAAAATGACAGATCGATTTCGTTCTTGTTCGATTTTGGCTCTGAGTCTGAGCTGAATAAATAATTTTTGAATAACCTGAAAACTTGTAGGTAGGTACAAGGTTTATTTTAGAAGGCAATTTTTAATTATAATTTGGTATTCTTCTCATTCCTTTTCATTTGATACCCATGTCGTGGAGGTGCAAAAAATAACTGGTCCGCCATCTTTTGAAATCCCTCTTAGTATATTTAGAATGACATCATTTAGTTAACAATGCATTGTTCTCCAAACTTGACGTGTGTGCAAAATTTCAGTTCAATCGGAAACCGGAAAGTGGACCTAATTCAGCCTCCAAGATTTGTCACAAACTAACAAATTAACTAACAAACAAACTAATACAGTCTAAAATAGACTCCACGTAAGATGTAATCTGCAAAAGAGCTGATAGCTAAAACTCCGTTTGTCGCCAAAATTGGTGCTAAAATCAATTTTTTTTAAAGCCGACCACAGATATTACGCAGTTCATTATACGCATATGTACTTATATATACAGGGTGTAGCAAAATTGGTGTAGGTCCCGTTAACTGGGGCTTCCACTCATCATACTGAACAACTTTTGTTCTACGACTTTGCTGAAATAACAAAAAAAAGTTTTACTCTTCATACAAATCGATCAGCTGATCGACCAATTTTGTGGATTTTAGTATAAAGAGTCCAATTTTTTTTTTGAGAATGGGTTCTTTGGGGAAAGTTATTTAGTATGACGAGTAGAACCTCCAGTTAACGGGTCGTACACCAATTTTGTTACAACCTGTATATCACTACATAGTATAAAACAAAGTCACTTCCCGCTGTCTGTCTGTCCCTATGTATGCTTAGATCTTTAAAACTACACATCGGATTTTGATACGGTTTTTTTCAATAGATAAAGTGATTCAAGAGGAAGGTTTAATGTATAATAAATGCATAATATAGTAGAGAAACACTGATAATATTAGAGGTTTCTAATGTGATGTCGTAAATAAACACATTTTTTCCGCTTATATTGCAAACGCTGGCTGAACCCTACGAGATAGATCAAAATAATGTACTATAGTATTGTACACCTTAAAAAGGTCTACAAAAAGTTCTGATAATATATGTCTATCTCTTAGGGATAACCATTTTTTATCCTTTGCTTTTTTAAATAATGTCTTCTTTACGAAGTGATTTTAAGTAATACAGCAATAATCCTTATCCAATTAGGTACCTTTAATACATTGTGCATTTAATATAGATTAATACGGCCCTTACAGAATGTAATTGAAATGAATATTTTTGAAGATATTACAGATTTTAAATACAGGGATTAGCACCACGCGGGCGAAGCCACGAGCATAAGCTAGTTTTATAATATTTTGTTTTTGGTTTTTAAACTGGTGTGTGCAAATAATATAAATTTAAAACAGCTTAAATTGTAAAAAATGATTTTTGCGGGGTAAAGCTAATTGAGAGACATATTCCACGTCAAAAATAGCCAATTTTCTATGGTAAGAGAGATAAAATTTGACTTCACTGCATTGTCACAGTCAAACGCACTCAAATTATAATTTAAAAAATCTATACTTCTTGGGACACACAGATGGAGCTAAATTTATGAAGAGAGAAACTGTATCTCGAATACGAGTCTTATCTTATCTTTGTAAGTGGGGGGACTTCGACCCAATGGGATCCTTTGTGTCTACCCCTATAACCTTTGCACTCTAACCTACTTGAAGATGTGATTGGAAGGTGCTTGTAGTCCTCCGGTTTTGGGTAGCCATCACCTAGGAGGTAGATACGCTTGCTAGCCAGGACATCGAAGTGACACAGTAAGTGTTCCATTGATTCTGTATCTTTATCACAGGCCCTGCAGGTCGGGTCATTCGTCAGACCGATTTTTTCCAGGTGAGCATTTGTAGCAGAGTGACCCATTAAAGCTCCTATTACAGCTCTGACATATGTCCTGCTGTTCTTTTAAATGTACTTGGTTGTCCCTGTGGTTACCTCACCGATAAAGGGCTTAGAGTGTTCTGTCCACCTGTAGATAGCCATGTCAGTCTGTGTCTTCCTTCGGCCTGATCCTTTACCGCCCTCATTATAGCGCTCCTAGGTAGCCCTATCCCTGGTTCTGGACCACACATTGTTAACTGTGATCCCATTCTAGCCAGTTCATCTGCTTCCTCTGCTGCTTTAAATACGAGTAGATCACAAAATTTACATCAGCATGAAAAACACATTCAAGTTATTCATTTTTAGTTCCATTGACGATTAATATAAAGTCCCCGCTAATCTCATGTCAGGACTCTCCACTGGCGAGGGAAATAAAACGCTACAAATAAAGTCAGTGATAAATAGATTCACCGTCGTTAAATCGGCAGCGTGGGGCCCGGGGCGGGGGGGGCGGGGCGGGGCGGGGCGGGGGGGGGGATGCTAAATAACTAACGCTGCGGCCGACAAGTAGGCGGATTAATATTTAAGCCGTGGACGACAGCGACAAAAAAGCTGTCTCTCTAATAGCGCCCTGATTATGTGGACTGACTGCTTCAAACGTTGAGGGGAGAAAACGTCGTGAAGAAATCAGCAGACCTAAGGTACAACAATTAGATTTGCAAAAATGAGTGCTTTGCAACAAGAACGTAGGGGTCGCCCTGCAAATGCGCTACACGCGACCCCGGGAAATGCTACGGGCATTTAGCTCGTAGAACAGATGACCGTTGGGCAGTAAAGACATAGCGTAGGTAGGCCCCCTCCCTCCTTTTTGTCCAGCAGTGGACGTCTTTTAGCTGATATGATGATGATGATGATGAATAACGCCTAACTACCCCGGGTAGTATTTTATTCCCGAAAAAATCTGAATAAGGCACCTCCCATACAAACTCAAATTATTCGTAAATTTTTCATAAAGTCTGAAGTACATTTAAAGTAGTTTATTTTTGATTTTTGTATATCCAACTACGCCAGATGGTGAACACTTCGCGAGAAAGTATGCACGGCATGGCTGTACAATTGATTTATTTACCCTTTTTTCTCACAACTATCTTTAAAAACGTCGTTGATACATATATAGGCGTAAAATGTAATTGGATTTTATACTGTAAAAGTAATTTTTAACACTAAATGACTACAATTTTTTCATAATGGCAATTAGTACCTACTACGACTGTTATTTTCATAGTATCCCGGCTAACTTCGTGCTACCTCACACTACACTACACTGCCCTACCCTTCCCTACCCTACCCCTACACTACATTACACTACACTAAACTACACTGCCCTACCCTACCCTACCCTACACTACACTACCCTACCCTACCCCTACACTACACTACACTACACTAAACTACCCTACCCTACCCTACACTACCCTACCCTACATACGAACCTTCTCCTGACAATAACGAACTCGACAAAAAAAGAATTAGCGCAATCGGTCCAGCCGTTCACACTTGATGCCGGGACCAAGGGAAATAGGGATTCATTTTTATATATGTAGATAAAATTGTGACGTTACCTAATAAGTAACCAGTGATTGGAAATAAAACTCTTCAAATTTATTTGTTGAAAAAGTAAACAGATTGTACCATATAGGTGCAGTGGTACTTGAAGGTGGGCTAGCACTCATCAAACTGAACTACTTTTGTTCTACAACTTTGCTGAATTTTTTCTGGATTTTTTTTGATGAGTACAAGCCCACCTTAAAGTATCACTACACCTTTTGTTACACCTGTATATTTTTAGTAAGAAATATAAAAATATCTTAATTTTTTGAACACTGTCAACTCGCAAACTTGGGTCTGTTTTGACTTACAAAGCAACTAGTTTGGTGTTTACCTTTTTATCATTCTTGTATCTTAAATAACTGTTCCTGCATATTTCCACTTTTTCAATGCAGCTGGGATGTCTGACAGACAAGGCAATCTTCAGATGCAACAAACAGTTTCATTTTAATGATGAGCATAACGCAGTTGATTTGATATTATTACAATCTTTCATTTAACTTGCAATATTCGTATGTTCATTCGCTTTAAATCTTGCCATCGATTTTAGAGCTATTTCCAGGGCTCCAATTGAGCTGAATTTGATATGAAACCGTATTTACTGTGACAATAGATCCTTTTGGTATTTTAAAGTTGATCTGATGATGAACTACGAAGGTGGAATCAAGATCCCCGCAGTATATTGTTTTCAATGAAATCATAGGCAATACTGTGCCTCTCAGCCCGGCTTTTGTTTTAAATTTGGAATGAACATTTATTTCATTACTTTTCATCTTATTAGCTCATATACGTCCCCACCAAAAGGCTCGAGCCTACCTTGAATTAGGGCAATCGGGCTCTAGTCGACTACGCGGGCCCAATGCGGGTTGGTCGACTTCACACACAACCTTCGAGTTTCTTCGCCGGCGTGTGCAGGTTTCCTCACGATGTTTTCCTTCACCGTAAGAGCGTCGGATAAACGTACATATGAAATCGAAATTTGAAAACACAGTGGTACGTGGCAGGTTTCGAACCACGACCTCCCGGACAGGAGGTAGCGGCCCTTGCCATTACGCCACCGACAGATATGGAAATTTTAATAGATGTGAGTATACAACTATGAAAAATAAATTTTGTTTCTATGAAAATTTTCACCAATTCCAACTCTCCTAATGAGAAACTGACGTAGATGCCCACAAAATGGAATATTAAATTAAGTAGGCATATGAAATGACATCTTAAGACTTCTTCATTCATTCATTCATTATTCTCGTGAGAATATTATGCGACGATAGGTAATGAACGAATAGCAACGAGGACAATCAGCATCACTTCCACACGAGGACAAGGCTTTCTTTGTCGCGACAGACGACGAATGAAATTACATTTCCCAGATTATTATTACTTACGACATTCTGAAATGAAAAAGATGTAAATCTTCAATATGACATATTTATAACCTGTTTGCTGTGTGGTTGGGTCGATCACGAAGGTTAGCTGATCTGAAGCACGTTCATTACGTACGTTCACGTACTTTACACAGGAGGTCGCGGGTTCGATTCCCGGCGGGGTCAATTGTAAGACTCGGTTTGGTTGGTGGTAGGGCATTTTCTAAGCCACCATCTTATCTAAGTCTTGCCGCCAAATATCAATGTTGATATTATTGGTGTGTTCCGGCACGAAGATAAGATAGCCAGTTCCCCATTGCGTTGGGGAATCTTGGTAAGCCCGCTTCCATCTTCGGCAACATCGTCACTTACCACCAGGTGAGATGTTGTCAAGGGTTTACCAATTGTTTTTTTTATATAAAAAAAATGGGTTTAACTGTTAATGACATTTTCTATAATCGTTTCCGTGCTTTGCAAGGCACGTTAAGCCGCTGGTGCCAGCTGCTATTACTAGATGGCAGTCGTTATGCCTTACAGCGGCTTGAAAAAACTTGAGAGCGGGGTCCACCGCAAGCCCTACCAACTCCATAAACCCGGACTTGGGCCCCCGCCCCCCGCCCCCCGCCCGTGTGTGGACTGTGGAGTATGCCCTAATCTTTCCCAGTTTGGAAGAGACCCGTGCCCCACCAGTAGGGATTTTTTTTTATTCACAATTGGTAAGCCCTTGGCATTATGTCACCTGATGGTAAGTGACGATGATGCCGAAGATGGAAGCGGGTTTACCAAGATTCCCCAACGCAATGGAGAACTGGCTATCTTATCTTCAAGCCGGATTGTCACTGATGCGATTAACAGTAGCAAAAATGAACATTGAAATCGAGAAATATTTTTTCCCTTTCATTTTTGCGTTGGTGTGTTTCAGTTATGTTATGTTTGATCTCTGCGCCGTGATTCCATTGCAACAGTTTGCATAAATACCCTAAAATATGTGTATTGTCTACTAGTTTCCAAAGATACCTAGATAAGAGAAGACGAGTAGGGCCCTCCTTTTATTAAGAACGTAGTAAGACTGGCTCAAGACCTTTAGAAAAGTATATATATTAGTAGTAACATACAGTCTAGACACTCCCTGCCGCTCTCTAGATTGCGACCTCACCCCCTCGCCACCCAAATTGATACAGATTGGTTACAGGTTGGTTGTCGAACGTATAGGGTTTCACCGCCATTTTGTTTGTTCCGTCATTCCTTTTTGAAATATGATTTCTGACCCGATGTATGAAGTGTCCTGGGTGTGCCTTTAGTTTGTAACCTTTTTCTTACTGCTCAGCTTTTTGTTGTTTAATGACATTTTTGGTGAATTTTCTTGCGATCAAAAACTGGTAAAGTTTACTTATAAAGTAAAAAAGACGCAAAATTAAACAACTTTCTTTACTAAAAAAACCCGGCCAAGTGCGAGTCGGACTCGCACAAAGTAGGGTTCCGTAAGCTTCTCAAAAAATAAATGTATATTTAAAAAATAAAATTATATTTGTATTTGGTAATAAAACATTTTTTGTATGGAAAATCTATGGAGTTTTTACAAATCCAACTGCACATCTTAAGTCGGTCGACTATTACTCTTAAACTAAGAAAGGCTACATTTTTCTTTTAAATTGTATATATATCCTACTGTTTAAATTTTTTTCAGATGTCCTTAAATAGCGGTTTAGCAATAACAATTTGTTACTAATAAATAATTTCATTTCATTTCAATCTTAAGCCTAATATTTCACAAACTAATCACTAAATCGATAATTAGTTTTAGCAACCCCTCAGTAGTTTTGATAGACCTATTCAACGATACCCCACAGGATAGGGTACGTCAGCAAAAAAATGCATCCCGTATTTACAAGTAGGGGAAGTACACAAAATAATTTTTTTTTCAAGATTTTATTGTGCTACTTTGACTGCGTGATTAATATGTATACCCATACCAAACAACAGCTTTCTAATATTAAAAGTCTTTGAGCTAAGCCGCAGACAGACGGACAGACAAACAGACATGGCGAAACAACAAGGGTTCCTTGCCGACTTCGGAACCATAAAAACGAAGTGAGTCCGAAATCCAAGTTATTTAAGGATTCAGGAGAAGTCTTCCGAGGCCTAAAACCGCCAGAATGTCACCCCCTACCTATGCACCACCTGGGGCTACATAATATCGTCCCCACGCTACTGTTTTAGTTTTGATCGTAATCAATCAGAGTTGTTTAAATTTATCTAGAGGTTCTATATAAGAAAACCGAAACATATTCTCCACTCTCCGATTTAGTGAAAAAGCTCTATCGATGTTTATTCTCATAGATAATGTATTCAGGTAACGTGATCGATATTCTGATAAAGAAATAGTTCAACGACACTCGATACACGTACAATGATCATTCGAGAGGCATTGAAAGCCCATGAGCTCGGCGATTCGTTAGCAAAGCGAGGAAATACCTTAAATTGCACGTGAAACGGTCGCACTCCGTTCCATGTCCTCAACATTGTGACGTACCCAGTTGTTATCAGGGATTTCTGGCCTACAATCAGAACTTTTACTCTTACTTCTTCACTGTTAATGCCGTCAGGTTATGGAATTCTGTTCCTCACGAAATTCGCGATTGCGTGAGCATCTTTTCGTTCAAAAAGAAACTCAAGGAGTACTACCTCTCTCTCTCTTCTTAAGGTTGATAAGCCATGTATGTATGTAATGTATTGTATGTAATATATAAAGTATATTATATGCATTTATATAAGTAGCCCTGTATATGTATTCAATAACATTATTTATAAAATTATGAATTGTACTCTACTGTGTTCTTATATTAAATACTACAATAGCTTCTTTCTCCCGAGTTTGCTGGAAGAAATTTCTTATTAGAAATAAGTAATACCCTTTGTATGACTTTCTTTAAGGCCTGTTTGTTATCTTATTTGTACACAATAAACTGTTAAATAAATAAATAAATTCTACCTAGACTTAAGACTATTACACTATATTCTTCTCTACAAATAGCTATGTTTTGTAGTAGACTAAAAAAAATAAAAATAAGAAACACAAAAGTTGGTTGTATCTCTCAAGAATTTATAGACGTCAATATAAAAGTTGAGACCTGAATATGTTTTGGAGAAACATTTCAAAGTTTTATTTAGTAATACCCTAGAGCAATTCCTACTTTGTTTACAAATAAACTTGGCGTAAAAATTGGGAGGAAAAAGCTTTCGAAAGAGGATAGGTAAATCGATTTATGCAAAACAGATAGCGCTTTTTATATGCAAATTTTTGTTGATTTCACAAAGATTGAAATCGTGGTATTCTGGAAATGAAAAATATTGATGTTTCAATTGCAATTGAATGTCAGGAAGCTCGTTGTCATTTCATTGTTTACAATTAATTAGTTTCGTTAACATTTAGCTGTTAAGCTGACTTTTCAAGCGACTTCCAAATAGGAGGAGGTTCTCAATTCGTCTGTATGTTTTTTTTCGGTGTGTTACCTCAGAAATTTTGACTGGGTTAACCGATTTTTATGATTCTTTTTTATTTGAATGCTATTACTTTCCGTGTAGTCCCATATAAATTTTATGAAAATCGGTGCAGTACTTTATAAGAAAATTAACAAAAACCAAAAATAATAATGCAAAAATGTACTAAGTTGTTGCGATGGAAGTCGGTTTTTTAACGTGTTTAGCGTTTTCAATTATTCTTTCAAATGTCTTTTGAGCAATACGAGAAAATGATTTTGTGAAGAATGAGTAGGTTTCCACAGCCGCGAGGGGTGCGTGCTCTCTAGGTAAATTACAAACCGCTAAAATCCCTCAAGGTAATAAATCTCTGTCGAATCCGTCAGAGAACAGTTTTATTCTTTTCACTCTAAGAAAATTTATGCGACAAAGAACCAACAGACTCGCAATTTTATTTTACAATTTTATTGTATGTAAGCATTCGATTCGATATGTGAATGTAGTTACTTGTGAAACGGCTCACAATTGATTCTTCTATGTCTTCGCCTTTTGTGTCGGAAACAGTCAGAGTGAAAAGTCCTGTGTTCTACCAGAGATATAAGGTATTCTACAAAAAACTTTAAAAAATATTAATGTACATAATATTTTAAAATCCTCAACATAATTTAATAATTATTATTTGTCTTTTTGCAAAATAAAACCACAATAAAAAAAATTAAAAGTTGAGAAGTTCTACGGACAATTGTACACGACCACACGTCTACCTGTCGGTGATCTGGCTAAAGACCCAAGAGACAGACTAACCCAACACTATACCGAAGATATCCCGGACGTCAGTTTGTACGAGATTAGAATGGCTCTCAAAAAGCTGAAGAATGCACGGGACGATGATGGAATTAGCTGAACTTCCGGCTGAACGTCTGAAAGCAGGTGGAACACCGGTACTTAAAGCTATTCAGAAGTTATTTAATTCCATTATACTCGAGGGAAAACTCCTAAGGCATGGCACAGAAGTGTCGTCGTGCTTTTCTTCAAAAAAGGCGACAATACCCTGCTGATGAACTACAGACCCATCTTACTTCTGTGCCATGTCTACAAGCTGTATTTAAGAGTCATTACGAATCGTCTCGCACGCAGGTTTGACGACTTCCAGCCTCCCGATCAAGCCGGTTTCCGAAAAGGCTTTAGTACCATAGACCACATACAGACGCTGCGGCAGATTATACAGAAGACCGAAAGAGTCAAATCAGTCACTATGCTTAGCGTTCGTGGACTATGAGAAAGCCTTTGATTCGGTCGAAACTTGGGCTGTGTTGCCAAATTGACCATCAATATATCGAGTTACTGAAGTGTTTGTGTGAAAACGCCACCATGTCGGTTCGCCTTCAGGATCAAAACTCGGAACCTGTCCATCTGCAGCAAGGGGTGAGATAGGGAGACGTTATATCTCTTAAACTGTTCACCGCTGCCCTGGAATGGACGGGGTGGACTAGGCATCAATATCAACGGAGAGTACATCACTCACCTTCGATTTGCTGACGATATCGTGGTTATGGCTGAGACTATGGACGACTTAGGCATAATGCTCGATGACCTCAGTAGAGCCTCTCAACAAGTAGATCTTAGAATGAACATGGATAAGCCAAAATTTATGTCAAACGTTCATTTCATACACTCCTCTGAAGGTTGGAGGCTCTACTTTCGAAGTTGTTGCCGAATATGTGTCGTCAAATCAATCGTCAAATCCAACTCGGCTGGGCAGCGTTCGGGAAGCTTCTATATATCTTTACGTCCCAGATACCGCAGTGTCTTAAGACCAAGGTCTTCGACCAGTGTGTGTTACCAGTAATTATATGCGGAACTAAGGCAAGGTCTCTTATTATGGGCCTCATAAGGAGGCTCAAGGTCACCCAAAGGGCAATTTAGCGTGCTATGCTTGGAGTTTCTCTTCGTGATCGAATCAGAAACGAAGAGATCCGTAGGAGAACTAAATTAACCGACATAGCTCTCAGAATTCCTTAATTTTAGTGGCAGTGGGCGGGGCACATATCTCGTAGAACAGATGGCCGTTAGGGCAGTCAAGTTCTCGAGTGGTGATCGCGCACCGAAAAACGTAGCGTAGACAGGCCTCCCTCTCGTTGGACCGATGACCTAGTGAAGGTCGCGGGAAGCCGCTGGATGCGGGCAGCGCAGAACCAGTCTTCGTGGGAATCCTTGGGGGAGGCCTATGTCCAGAACTGGACATCCTTCGGCTGATATGGTGATGATGAAAGAAAAAATAAGCACTACCTTACATACACATAGCTCATGGAACCAACGGTGATTGGGGTATTAAAGCTTAAGATTACCGAGAATAATAAACTTGTACGGAAAAAGAGAACTTAAATATTATATTGTACCATTCCTAATCAACCAGCTACCAATATGTCTCATGACAGAAATTAATAAAAACAATATAAAAAATAAATTAAAATTATTATTTCTTGCTAATCCTAATATAAAATTCGAATAATCATAAAATTCTGAACATTAATAATAAATATAATAACATGGACAAAGGAGGCCTTTGTCCAGCAGTGGACGATTTGTGGCTGATATGATGATGATGATAATAACATACAAAAAATAATAAAATAAAAATAAAAAATACTCCAAAAGTCACATCATGTCTGTCAAGTAAACATACCTGTATCAGCGACATACACTGACACACAGTCACACAACATAAAGTTATTTCACAGATAGGGGTACACATTGACGTCACCATTGTTCTTGTGTTGTGAACATCTTTATGGAAGTTCTTTTTATTTAAGTACCTACACTACATTTTAAGCTTAAAATGTAGTGTAGGTACTTAAATAAAAAGAACTTCCATAAAGATGTTCACAACACAAGAACAATGGTGACGTCAATGTGTACCCCTATCTGTGAAATAACTTTATGTTGTGTGACTGTGTGTCAGTGTATGTCGCTGATACAGGTATGTTTACTTGACAGACATGATGTGACTTTTGGAGTATTTTTTATTTTTATTTTATATCTATATATTCCAAACACTAAAATTACATCTGATACTGCTATAATTTAGTAAAATCCCCGAAAAAAGTTATACTATTTACATAGCTATATTGCACTACCTGACTGTTGCTAAGCAATAATGGAGTAAGGTACACCCATACTGCGATTTTTCTTAGTAATCAGCCTGAAATGCCACTTGACTTTACTAAGCAAAACATGTTTTTCTTTATTATTATATTATTCAATAAACCAACAATGATAATTGATACATTTATGAAGACTACAAACAATTAGCAATGTATGAAAATTACAACTTTTTTGAAAAAATCAATTATAAGACTGATAAAAGGTAAAAGAAAAAAAATTAATAATAATCGCGTTTATCTCAGTTTTACGGTAAATGTGCTTTACTGCATTCTTGATTAGCGCGGCAGATTAGTATGGTTTGGGTGTCACCTGCCCTCATTAATCATTATATTCAATAGTCTTCGACTTCTGTGCAATACAAAACTTTGTACTGTATTAATATCTTTGTGTTTGTTCTTTAAAGCTATGATAAAAAAAAGCTCTCGAGTAGCGATTGCGTTTTAGAAAACGTAGCTTAGGCAGGCCACTCGGTGAAACGACCTGGTGAAGGTTGCGGGAAGCCACTGGATGAGGCGCAGGACTGGACTCATTGTGGAAATCCTTGGGGAAAGTCTTCAGAAATCAGATATCATTTATTGCATTTATCACAGGTCATAAAATAAGATGTGATTGTGTATGGTAAGCTCACTATGATATACCTTAACATTACAGGCGTACAATATAAAGTTAATTAACAATGTAAGTAAAAAAAAGCAATTCATTAAATTGACATTATTAAATAAAAATAAATCAATAATGACATTACAATTTGCTCTTATTTTCTATGAATTCTCGCATTTTATAAAATAGTTTCAACGACTACGGAACACTCCGACGACGAGGTAGAGAGTATGTATGAGGACATCTCTACAGCCTTACATAGCACCAGGACCCATTATACCGTTGTTATGGGGGACTTTAACGCGAAACTGGGCAAACGAAGCGATGGTGAGCTGAGAGTGGGGCAATTTGGATATGGAGTAAGAAATGCACGTGGCCAGATGTTGGCCGACTTTATGGAGAAGGAGAGCCTCTTTATGATGAACTCCTTCTTTAAAAAGTCAAAACAGCGGAAGTGGACATGGTTGCATCCCAATGGCGTAACAAAAAACGAGATAGACTTCATCTTGTCGACAAGGAAGCAAATATTCAATGATGTCTCCGTGATCAATTCAGTCAAAACAGGAAGCGATCACCGGATGGTCAGAGGCACATTGAATCTAAAGACCAAGCTAGAAAGATGTCGACTGATGAAGTCTACGCTCCGACCAGCGCCCATCCAGCTCCAAAACCCCGAGAGCTTTCAGCTCGAGTTGCACAATCGTTTCGAATGCCTAGGAGACTGCGAGAATGTGGACGATTATAATGACAGGTTCGTGGAAATTGTTCAAACGGTCGGGTCTAAGATTTTTAAAACTCGCCGTTCAAACAGAACCAAAAAAATCTCCGACTTCACCAGCAACCTCATGGTAGAAAGACGCAGATTGGTTTTGCAGTCCTCTGAAGACGCTACTCAGTATCGGCAACTAAACAGGCAGATCTCTAAGTCCCTAACTCGCGATTTACGCCAATATAATACAAATTGTATTAAAGAGGCGATTGAGCACAACAAAGGCTCAAAAGTGTTCGCGAGAGATCTGTCTGTTGGACAAAGCCAACTGACCAAGCTGAAGACTGAGGACGGCACGACCATATCGTCTAAGACTGAGTTGCTGGAAGAAGTTGAGAAGTTCTATGGACAATTGTACAAGACCACACGTTTGCCTGTCAGCGATCTGGCTGAAGACCCAAGAGCCAGACTAACCCGACACTATACCGAAGATATCCCGGACGTCAGCCTGTACGAGATTAGAATGGCTCTCAAACAGCTCAAGAACAACAAGGCACCGGGTGATGATGGAATTACGGCTGAACTTCTGAAAGCAGGTGGATCACCGGTACTAAAAGCTCTTCAGAAGTTATTTAATTCCGTTATACTCGAGGGACAAACGCCTAAGGCATGGCACAGAAGTGTGGTCGTGCTTTTCTTCAAAAAGGGTGATAACACCCTGCTGAAGAACTACAGACCCATCTCACTTCTGAGCCATGTCTACAAGCTGTTTTCGAGAGTCATTACGAATCGTCTCGCACGCAGGTTTGACGACTTCCAGCCTCCCGAACAAGCCGGTTTCCGAAAAGGCTTTAGTACCATAGACCACATACATACGTTGCGGCAGATTATACAGAAGACCGAAGAGTACAATCAGCCACTATGCTTGGCGTTTGTGGACTATGAGAAGGCCTTTGATTCAGTCGAAACCTGGGCCAAATTGACCATCGATACATCGAGGTGTTGAAGTGTCTGTATGAAAACGCCACCATGTCGGTTCGCCTTCAGGACCAGAACTCGAAACCTATCCAGTTGCAGCGAGGGGTGAGACAGGGAGACGTTATATCTCCGAAACTGTTCACCGCCGCCCTGGAAGATGTTTTTAAGCTTCTGGACTGGGGTGGACTCGGCATCAATATCAACGGCGAGTACATATCCCACCTCCGATTCGCTGACGATATCGTGGTCATGGCTGAGACTATGGAAGACCTAAGCACAATGCTCGATGGCCTCAGTAAGGTCTCTCAACAAGTGGGTCTTAAAATGAACATGGACAAGACGAAAATAATGTTAAATGTCCGTGTCGCACCCACTCCTCTAAAGGTTGGAGACTCTACACTGGAAGTTGTTGACGAATATGTATACCTGGGACAAACAGTCCAGCTAGGTAGTTCCAACTTCAAGAAAGAGATCAATCGACGAATCCAACTCGGCTGGGCAGCGTTCGGGAAGCTTCGCAATATCTTCACGTCCCAAATACCGCAGTGTCTCAAGACTAAGGTCTTTGACCAGTGTGTGTTGCCAGTGATGACTTACGGAACTGAGACTTGGTCGCTTACTATGGGCCTCATAAGAAGGCTCAAGGTCACCCAAAGGGCAATGGAGCGTGCTATGCTGGGTGTTTCTCTGCGTGATCGAATCAGAAACGAGGAGATCCGCAGGAGAACTAAAGTAACCGACATAGCTCACAGAATCGCTAAACTGAAGTGGCATTGGGCAGGGCACATAGCTCGTAGAACAGATGGCCGATGGGGCAGTAAAGTTCTCGAGTGGCGACCGCGCACCGGAAAACGTAGCGTAGGCAGGCCTCCCATGCGGTGGACCGATGACCTGGTGAAGGTCGCGGGAAGCCGATGGATGCGGGCAGCGCAGGACCGGTCGTCGTGGAAATCCTTGGGGGAGGCCTTTGTCCAGCAGTGGACGATTTGTGGCTGATATGATGATGATATAAAATAGTTTAGACAGCAACCATTCTGTAACTGTTTTTTAAAACAGTAGTCATTAAGCTGCTTAAAACTATGAGGTAGGTTATTGTACAATATTACTGCCATGTAGTAAATGCTTTTCTGATAAAAAGTTGTCTTAGGGTGATGCGAGTGTAGAAGTTTATGATTCTTCTTTCTTCAGCATTTGATGTCTTCCGGATGATATGATAATTATACATAATAAATAATCACCTTACATGAGTAAACGTAAATAAGTACGTTATGTTTGAAAACTTATGAGCACTAAAATATAACCTAAGGCGAAGTCTTCACTTTGACTGGCCGAGTGGCCGTGAAGATTCTGCCCAACAATAATTGCTATGAAAGAAATGGTATTTTGTAAATATTCTTGCTCCTTGTTCCTGAAAATAAAATATAAAACATTTCGTCACTCATGAATAAAACATTGATAGCTACAGATTTGCGTAATGAAATCAATATAAAGAAAATATTTTAACAGTATTTTTTTACACCAGGGGCTGCCATCAGATATGGATTGAAAGACCTCTTTCACAAATGCTACTACCTAGTTAACCCCATGTGAGTTATTTTTTGCCAATCCCTCAATCAATCAATCAAATCAATTTATTTGTGAATCACAGGTTACAGTAAAAAGGTGTTATTCAATAAAGTTGGACGCTGTGTTCTGCCTTTTGGCATACAAATTAAGACAATCTTAATTAAAATAAACTTAAATCACGAAATCAAATACACTATGTCAAAAAAAAAATCATGAAGCATGTCAAACAAACTTATACGCACTTATGTCATTTTTTATTTATATCGTGTTAAACTAAATATTAATTATATATTTTAACAACATTATTATGGTATATATGGCTTCGATTAAAATAACAATTAATAAGTATCACCTATATAAGAATATCTTCCAAAATACAAATCAAATAGGTATTCGAAATACTCACGTAAAAGCTGTGATCACCAGAAACCAAGGAATATTTTACAATGAATTTTGTCGCTCGCTGCAAATATTATCAAAAATTCAATGCGCTTGAAGGAACTGTAGATAAAAATAGGAATTTTCTTTTGTCGGCGCTTCCGAAGCCCTCGACATTAGTTACCCGTCAGACTCAGGGGAGGTGCGCGGGTGCGGGGCGGGATTTGTTCCCAGAATTGCATTGTTCCGCGAACACCTGGAATCTGAATTCGGTTAGTGGCACCTCTTTCGAAGGAGATTTGTACGTTCGCCGCGTAAAATTTGTTTATAGGGACGCGATACGTATTCCGTACGTAAGTACGTTCACGTAACAAATGCCTGAAATAATACGAGCAGGTTTAAAAGCAGTAGAATTTACATCATGAGCTGAAGTTTGATTTGATTTCGAAATCAGGCAGGGACGCGTATACGTTCGGAATATTTGAATTTCGAATCTAAGTACGTTATTGTAAGAGCCTGGTTTTTTTTGTTATGTTGGTCATCATTACAGCTCATATACGCCCCCACCGAGGGGCTCGAGCCTACCCTGAATCAGGGCGATTAGGCCTTAGTCGACCACGCGGGCCCAGTGCGGGTTGGTCGACTTCACACACAACCTTCGAGTTTCTTCGCAGGCGTGTGCAGGTTTCCTCACGATGTTTTCCTTCACCGTTAAAGCAATCGGTAAGTATGTACGTAAGTTTTTTTGGAAAACTCATTGGTACATTGGCCGTCCAGATTTTATGTTGGTACACATGTTTTAATTTGTGTGTCAATTTTCGGCAACTTTTAACGCGTAGTTGGTATTTGACAGACGAACTTGTAAGACGCGGTTTAGTGTGATCGGTGATTTTTCAAGACATTTGAGAAAATTATGGAGTAAAGAATTTGTTTGAGCAAGTTCGCACCTTTTTAGCGGCTTTTTGTCAAAAACTCGGTCAACATTGATGCCTTAGTCACCTTACTCGCCGAACTTGGCCCCATGCCCCGCTCCCTAAGATGAAGAGAACTATGGAAGAAAGACGTTTCGTGACCATAAAGGAGGTAAAGACCAAATTGCTGAAAGAACTGAAGGCTATAAAAAGTGCGTTCCCGAAACGCTTCGAAATTTTAAAAAAGACGATGGCAGAAGTGTATTATCTTCGACAGTGATCATTTTAAAAGGTCCAATATTAAAGTTTAGTAATAGGTTAATAAAATATATACATTCACAAATTCCGGGTAATTTTTGATCAGCCTGTTACCATGTTAACTAAGAGTTATATACAGATTTTTATTCAGTAGGTACCAACATGTGTGTATAAACGCGTCAATTTTAGGGTTCCCTACCCAAAAGTGCGAAACGGAGCTTATTACTAGGCCTCCGCTGTCCATCCGTTCGTCCGTCTGTCTGTCAGCGAGCTGTATTTTATTAACCGTAATAGGTAGACCGTTGAAATATTTACAGAGTGTGTATTTATATTGCCGCTTTACCAAAAAATAATTAAAATAAATAATTAAAGGAGGTTCACATACAAGTATTGAAACGTAAAGTAATAAAGTGACGTATGATCCAGTTTTTTTAAAAGTTCATTAATGAAGATGTTTTAATACAGAAAAGATCCACTAAAACAGAAATTTGTTAATGGGTGTTCAATTTAAAAACCGGATACCTTTAGCCGTTCCCCAGAAAAGTGTTATTGGCGGACATAAAGACAGGCAGGCAACAAAGTGATCCTATATAGTTAGACCCCATAACTCTTTAATGAAGTTTAATCTCTGGTCGGATGACAGGTCGGGGAATCCCATGCAAGTAAAGTTATGATCGTGTTTTGATTAGCACAAAAGCAAAAAGTAAAGTTAGAGGTGGGATGGTCGCTAATCTTAAAAAGTATTTCCGTTTCATCTCCTCGGTGACTGTCCACTCGGATTATGTCTTTGATCGATTGCACTCAGCCAGGACACCGTAATCCGGTATCTTCAGAAAAAGTTATTGCGAAGTTTTTGGGGAGAATTGCCGTAAATGGCTTCAATATCGAGAACAACAACAAAAAAAACAAAAATAAAAATTATAGCGAACTAGTTATAGAAACTGAGCGACCAAGCCTGGTTAAAAAGAAGTATCCTAAGTATGTAATAAGTTGAAGAAAACTTAAAATCTTTTAGGTACAAGCTTTTATTTGAAAAGCGTTTTTAATGCTCAAAAGCCAAATGCTCACGGCAAGTTTCAAAATTTTAAAAAGGCGAGCGATTCTACTGACAACATAAGATGATCCTGGGACCTTTCCACCTCCAAAGTTCATCATCAGATCAACTTCAAAATACCAAAAGGATCTATTGTCACCGGGATTATACCAAATTTCAGCTCAATCAGAGCCCTGGAAGTCGCTTTAATATCGATTGTAAGATTTGACCTAAAAAACGTACATGCACACATACACAGAATGTAACAAAATTGGTATAGGACCCTTTAACTGGGGGTTCTACTCATCATATTGAACAACATTCCCCAAGGAACACATACTCAATTCTCAAAAAAAAATTACCCTCCATACTAAAATGCACAAAATTGGTCGATCAGCTGATCGATTTGTATAAGGAAATAGTTATATTTGTTATAGTTGTATAACAAATACAAGAGTGCAAAGTTTTTTTTAACCGCGTGCTCAATTTTGATGACGCTCAGGATTCTAATTTCACTAATTAGAATCCTGAGCGTTAGCGAGGGAATTATTAGAGCATGAGGTGAAAAATCTTTGCACTCGAGTGCAAACGTAACTTTTCATTCCACCTCAGCGAGGAAATTACTAAATGGAAAAAAAAACATTTGCGCATTACAAACAGTTTCAGTCAATCCTGTTGGCGTCAAATAAACTTCCTCATCACTATAATCACTCATTTTAGGTTTTTCACTTGTTTTCAAGTTTCTTGTTTTTAACCTAAGGTTTTAACAATATGACGTGAAAAGAAAATGGCGCACGCAAAGCGAATTAAAAAAAATGTAAACCAAGAAGGTTCCGAGTCTGAGTTTTTAACAAATTAAAAAAGTTTGTATGATAAATTCGGCACCATGGAGGTAGAAGTAAATAGGTATGATAATGTTTTGAATTCACGATGTTCTAAATTCAATTAACTTTTCTCCTCTAGCGAATAAAAACGGCTTTTGCACTCAGATATTTACTTTATCCTCTAGCGAAAAAAAATGGCTTTTGCACTCAGATATCGAAAAGCAAAAATAAAATTTCCGAGATGGGGGAATGAAAAATTTTTTTTTTGCGATTTCAGCAAAATCGTAGAACAAAAGTTGTTCAGTATGATGAGTAGAAGCCTCAGTTATCGGGACCTGCACCAATTTTATTAAACCCTGTATACATTGCTAGTTAAAAGCTTTTAACATTGGAAGTTTAATAAAAGCTTTTGAAATATTTTTTTTCGTGTGTGAAAACAGATTATCTCAGGAATGACACCTAGCTAGTGCAGCGTGATTTCTGTGTTGGGAGCTTTATGAAGCCTTTTCTGAAACTAAGATAGAAAAGAAAAATTTGTTTTTTTTGGAAATAGGAATTTTGTTTTTTTGGGTGAATCTACGGGAGGTTTTGGGATGAAAACTGGAATGTGTGATAAGTGAGAATTGAATTGAAACATTGGTGTTAAGTTACAATAAGTTTTTAGGATTTTCACCAAAATTTTCTTATAACATGTTCTGTTCAGTCTTATTTTGTGAACTAAATAGGAATTAAATTATACATTTCGTCATAATAGTAAAACACCGTTCCTTGGTTTAAATACAGCACATCATCTAAGTCGTTAGAGCCGTTTTGGAAAAACCAATTTTATATTCTAAAGCGGTAAGATACTATTATAACATTTGGTTTTAACTCAAATCTGATTAAAAAGTAATTTTCTCACAAAAATGTGCTTTTCTCATTTTAAAAAAACCTACCACAGAACACGATCAAGCCAACCAAGTTGAGTATAGTGAGATATTATTGTAACAAATTACAGGGTACACATAATCTATTCATGCGAATTTTTATTTTAGAATATATATTTTCCTATTGGCAGAGATTACGTATATAACTTTGTTCCTGATCATTATATCAGCTCGTATACGTCCCCACCGAGGGGCTCGAGCCTACCCTGATTTAGGGCGATCGGTCCTTAGTCAACCACGCGGCCCCATTGCGGGTCGGCGGCCCTAGCCGTTACGCCATCGACGCTCTAAGTTCCTGATGGGACATTTATTGTCTAATAATTCTCAATTGCGAAGCGAATGATTAGTCCTCATCCCTGACCCCCTTTCCACGCTATAACGGTAACTAATCTCAGCCAGCCACTAGACCGGCGACGATTAATATTTGTTCCGATATTTATCGACACTCGCACACAAAGGAAAGAAAATCATTAAATCCACTTGACGGGACTTATTACCAGAGAGATACGAGTATCTAATCGTTGTTCTAAAGACCGGCGCAATTTGGAAGGATTTGGGAAGAGCAAGATGATATCGCCCGAAGTTGTATAAAATTCGACGCGAGAACGAGGAGGCTTAGGGCGCGGCTCAAACTTTCTCGATGTTATTAACTCCTATGGCTGATATGCCTACTCTAAATCTCGTTGTTTGTACATAAATATTCAAGTTATATTAAAGGGGAGCACACGGGGGTGCGTGGATAATGAGGTTGTGCGGTGTGCGAGCTAGTTTTAGCCTATGTTCATCTTGAAGGTCCAATTTATCTCTTTTTTAAAAATTTAAAAGCAGGTTTTGCCCGCTGCTTCGCCCGCGTGGACATCGTTTTTACGACTGTCTTTGAAGGTAAGTGGTGCATGAGCCACCGCTAGAGTTTTGTCCAGACCCCTCAGGAACTATGTCGTTCTATTCCTATCCCACCAACTATTTCTGTGCAAAAAATAACACCAATCCGTTCTCCGCTGAGACGCCGAAGTACGCGAGGGTAGAAATGAGTGTTCCCCAGATCCCTCGGGAGCTATGTCGGGCTATGCTTATTAGAAGTATATGTCATTTCCATCCCTTCAAGCATCTCTCTGCAAAAAAACACATCAATCGGAAGCTCTGTTGCGATGTTAAGGAAATTACCAAAAATAGTATTTTTTTCAGTTCCCTGAGAACCTGTACTGGTCATGCTATTTTCACAAAAAAAGTAGCCTCCATGACTCAGGATAAGTGCATACCAAATTTCGTCAAGATTAGTTGAGGTGTCGAAGCGTGAAGAGGTAACAAAAAACAAACAATCAAATTTTCACAAATAGAATATTAGTAAGGATTTAAGTGCGTTTGACTGCAATACACTTAATCTCTTTCTTATCTTGAGGCACAATTAACCGTGCTATTCGAGGGATAGATGGCGGTTGTCTGGTGTTGCAACTCGTGTAGGGCTTTAAGATTCACACATACAGACGTGTGCAAAGCGACCTTCATACATATCTGGAATCAGATGTGCAGGTTCCCCCTAACGATGTTTTCCTTCACCGTTAAAGCAATCGGTTAGTATATTTCCAAAACTCATTGGTACAGCTTTGAACCCGGCACCTTTGGTTAGGAGGACCGAGTCGTTACCGGCTGGGCCACCGACGCCTTTTAAGATGCTTCCTGCTCACTTGATACGAAATGACGATGTAGTTGAGGATTTTACCCGTATACTCAAATAATACCTATTCACTCTCACTTTGAAGGTCCCGAAATTGTAGGAGTCGGGTAACACCAGCGCAGTCAAGTAGTTCCACTCCTTCGCTGTCCACATAAAAAATGAGGAAGCCTATCGTTTCGTGCCGATAGCCTGAACATCAGCAACAAAGGCTTGCAACCCCTCCCTTCGTATCGATGACCGACGGTGGAATGAATGAATGAATTTTTTTTTGAATGCAGCCGTAAAATTCTTGCGCACACTCTCCGTAATGAATACGATAATAACAATGGACAGGCGACTTTGCGGCGATGTTCAAGGCTTTGGAACTTGTTGTTGACTAGTTCGTTGTCAAAGATGAGTACTGGGTGCATTTGGCTGGTATACATATTGGTGAAAACATTTTTTAAATAGGATCAGTAGCTCCTACATAAAAACTTATAAACTTTAACTCTTATAACATTAGTATTGATAATTATATTAGTTAAGTCTAAATACTATCTTTTGCCCGTGGCTTAGCTCGCGTAAGCGGCTCGCGAGCGTAGGCAGGAGTTTATTCTATATCCCTCAGGAACTATATCAGGATATTCTAATTAGCAGTCTCTGTCACTTCCCACTTCCTTAAATATTTCTATGCAAAAAATCACATCAATCCGTTGCTCCCTTGCGACGCTGACGTGCGCGAGCCTGGGAATGAGATCCCTCGGAAACTGTCTTGGGCTATATATGCTTATTAGTAGTCTGTGTCATTTCCCACCCCCTCAAACATCTCTGTGCAAAAAATCACAGCAATCCGTTGGTCCTTTTTTAATTTCAATATTTATTAATAATTTAAAATAAATTAGTTGCGATGTTAAGAAAATCAAACAAAAAAGAGTATTTTTTTATAGCTGTATAGGATTATGCTATTTTTATACAGGTTAAAAAGTAGCCTATGTCCTTCACCATGATACAGGCTACTTCCACGCCAAATTTCGTCAAGACACAAACAAACACATTTATAATATTATTAGTAAGGATTACCGACATACTAGGCATTCCATGTCATCGAAGGTCGCCAAAGCACTGATGACACAGCGGCACAGGTTAAGAATACGACCAGTCGTTATAATGTACCCCTGGTGGCATACTTGTGTGTAGGCACACATGAAGGAAAAAAAAAAAACATGTTTGCGACGCTCTCGAGTTTCAAAATTAATTAAACTGTACTCCCTACGGAGAACTACTTTCTCGCAGGAGCTTGTAACATTATTTGATTTGTATGGGAGGTACCTTTTTAAAGGTTTTCCTAGACGTGCCACTGATAGAATATTATGTAGACGCTAGCAATATTATTCGATTGCGCCAACTTGATAAATATACTTAGCGCCATTATGAAGAAATAATATTTGAAAGCTTTTTGTTTGAATGACAAATGTCATTTTTAGAGTTTTATCAGATATAACGCACAATTGTAGCATATTTTGGAAATAAGTTACACTGTTGTAAATGACCTAAATTTGGAAAACATCCTACGCTCCATTATTGAGTTTTTTTTAATTTATTTTTATGGGAAGTAGGTACCCTTAATATTTTAAATAAAAAAGTCCAAAAAATGTTTCCCCAGAAAATGATCCATGTGCAAAATTTCCTCAAAATCGGTCGAACAGTTTTTTTGCTATTCGAGGATAAACATAAAATATTCTTAGTACCGCTGTCGCCATGAAGCAAAGAACACGATAGCTAGACATGAACTGATTGTATTCTTAGGTTGACCCTCATTTTAACAATTTCAAAATTGATGATACACAACACATACGTACACACAAATTCTTTCTAGAGTACTTTTTGTGTCCCTAAGTGATATAGAATGTTCATCAAAATCTCGTGGTCAGTTTTTTGGATGATCACATAACCTTGCTCCTTCGTCTCTCGAAGGTAAAATTTTAATAACCAACTTTTTCGTTAAAATGATCAAATACTATCATTTGTAGTGAAACCCTGCATTCAAATTTAGTTAATAGGTCAAAAATACCATTTACATTGGACTGTAACATAAATAAGTTTCCAGCACTGGCCAGCTTCTCCTAGTTTCTAAAGACGCCCGCAGTAACTCATTATTAACTTCGCTGACAGCTTGTTTCGCAAACCACGTTCGTTTCTGTAAAACTTTTAAACAATGAAAATTTCAGTAGAAAATAATAACGCTGTAATTTTTTTTAGTTATGAGCTTATTTCAGTTCAAGTTCATGAGACGAGTTAACAGTCGGTAATTATCAGGCCGTAAATTAGTGAGTCGTGCGCGAATTACTGGGACCACGTTATGCATGTTTCAAAATTCAAAAATGGGCGAGCTTACTGGGAATATCATAAAAGATTAAAAAAACTAAAAACAGATTTAAATAAGAAGTTAACTAATAAAAATTATCCAGAGGACGAAAGGATCATGGCTGCTCTCGCAACGGTATAGAGGACGAAACGATCATACCGTCAGACGAAAGCGACCGTCACGCGACATGCAACACACAGACGAAAAAAATTGAGAAGATGACATAAAAGTTTCACTTTTAAAAAAATATGAAATAATATTTACTCGTAACTAACAGTAACGAAATAAAAGGTAGGTACGACTCAAATTAGGGAAATACAATTTTTTTTGAGGTCGGTACCAGCACTTGAGAAAAGAATACTTACCTATCAAATGTTTTAGATTCGGTGGCTTTCGAACGATATGTTGCTTCATCTAAAATACATCAACGAGCAATGTAAGTTACATTTTATGTTTATGACACAGCTGTGTTAGCGGGCTGACACCAACCTTAAAAAAATTTTAGGTCCCTAATTTATTTCGCATCTACCTTTGATTTCGTATTAGGGTTCCGTAGTTAACAAGAAACCCTTATAGTTTCGCCATGTCTGTCTGTCTGTCCGTCCGTCCGCGGCTTAGCTCAACGACTGGTAGTACTAGAAAGCTGTAATTTGGCATGGGTATACATACTGATTACACCGACAAAGCGGTATAATAAAATCTTAAAAAAACCTTTAAGGGTACCTCCTCTACAGGTAGATGGGGTGATTGACGTACACTGTCATGCGGGCTACCGTTGAATAGGTTTTTCAAAACTACTATGGATTTGCTCTTGATTTGATCTTCAAGGCAAGAGTGAATAGGCATTATTTGAGTTTGCGTGTACCATCCTCGACTGCATCATCACTTACCATCAGGTGAGTTGCAGTCAAACGCACTCAAATTTTTAATAATAAAAAAAAAACTATTTTTGGATACAGGTATGTATCCGTTTGCGAAATAATAAGCTTTAAAGTGCTAATTTTTGT
Organism: Coleophora flavipennella; assembly: GCA_947284805.1. NCBI lineage: Eukaryota > Metazoa > Arthropoda > Insecta > Lepidoptera > Coleophoridae > Coleophora > Coleophora flavipennella. The sequence goes on along the minus strand of OX369264.1, from coordinate 18,182,818 downwards.
AGGAGTCAAGTGCCTCCGTACCAGCTAAACCGCTGTTTTAGGACATGTAAAAAAAATTAAAATAATTGGCCATATAATAATCAATTTAAAAGGAAAACTATCTCGGCGTAGTTGGGTTTTTAGTTTAGATATAATAGTCGACCAACTTAAGATGTGCAGTTGGATTTGTAAATAGTTCACAGATTCTCCATAAAAAATGTTCTATTATCAACTGCAAATATAATTTTGTTTTTTAAAATATACATAAATTTTTGTTGTAAAACACTACGGATCCCTACTTTGCATTTAGCCGGTTGTTTTGTTGGTTAATTTCGTCATAATTATTACATTATTTTAAGTGAATTGGTTTTTGAAGTCGCTTTTTAGTTTTATCAAACTTTTATTTTTATTTTTAGTGATAATTCTATCGAACAACGTTCAACCCAATCACCTACTCGCCAATAGGATATCATCAAATCATAATGCATGTGTTTCTTTAACCTATACAGAGTCATGTGACTTCCATCATCGTCTCAGCAGCATGAAAGTGAAAGAGATAAACCTTCCATCACCAGCTCACCTAAATAACCTGAAAGAATACAAATATCAGTCTATACATCATATCAGCCAAAAGAAGTCCACTGCTGGACAAAAGCTTCCCCCAACGATTTCCATGAAGGACGACCGGTCCTGTGCTGCCTGTATCAAGCGGCTTCCTGCGACCTTCACCAGATCGTTGATTCACCATTTGGGAGGTCTGCCTACGCTATGTCTTCCTGTGCGCGATCACCACTCGAGAACTTTACTGCCCCAACGGCCATCTGTTCTACGAGCTATGTGCCCTGCCCACTGCCAAGTTTAGCGGTCTATACGTACCGATAATATTAAAAGTATTACCTTCCAGCTTCTTATCATCAAGAAGTTATACCTTCCATCACCAGCTCACGAATGACCACCAGATGCTAATACTTGATTACCTTTAGAAAATATATGAAACATGTAATACGTACCTACAAAATTTGAGGGTTTACCTCGATTTCCTTGGGATCCCATCATCAGATCTTGGAAAGTATGCTCACCACCTGGAAAGTTCAAATAAAAAAAGAATATTCCAAATCGGTCCAGGCGTTTTTTTTTTGATTCTCTATTGGTAAGCGTCTTTGAGTAATCGGCGAACATACATAAAATATATTTTTTTTAAATCGGTCGAGCGATAGGATCCTGGTACCTTGATTCTACCTCCATTCTACTTCATCATCAGAACAACTTAAACATCAAAAGGATCGAATGTCACCGGTAATACGGATTTAAACCAAATTTCAATTTAATCGGAGCCCCGGAAGTCGCTCTCATATCGTTTGCAAGATGTGACCAGCAAAAATAAATAAACCAATAACCAAACATAGATAGATACCGCCAAACGAACTCCAATTTTTAATAAAAAAAGAAAAACCGGCCAAGTGCGAGTCAGAACCGCACACAAGGCGCTAGTACAGAGGGTTCCGTACCATCATACTAGATGGCGCTAGTTTCTTTATGTGTAAAAAAACACGTTTTTTTGTATGAAGACACCCTTATTTTTCACTTTTAGCGTTTGTTGTTATAGCGACAATAGAAATACAACATCTGTGAAACTTTCAACGGACTAGCTATAACGGTTCATAAAATACAGCCTGGTGACAGACGGACGGACAGACAGACAGACAAACAGACAGACAGACGGACGGACAGAAAAGTCTTAGTAATAGGGTCCCATTTTTTCCCCTTTGGGTACGGAACCCTAAAAAAGAAACACGTTGTAATCATAAGGAATATCTAACGGAATTACGGAACATATCTTTGGCGCATCCTCTTAGACATCCTGTCTTTTGAAAATTAGTTAAATTGGAAGGAAAATTTCACGGAATATGCTCAGTTTTATTGTAGGTACTCATTATTCTCCAAACCCCTAAAAGGATATGCCAAAGATGTGTAACATAGACTGGATTTTAAAAGGATACGCTAAAGATGTGTTACATAGACTAAATTCTAAGAGAATACACCAAAGATGTGTTACATAGACTGGATTCTAAAAAGATACGCCAAAGGTGTGTTACATAGACTGGATTCTAAGAAGATGCGCCAAAGATTTGTTATATAGCCTGGATTCTAAGATTATACGCTAAAGATGTGTTACATAGACTAAATTCTAAGATAATACGCCAAAGATGTGTTATATAGCCTGGATTCTAAGATTATATGTCAAAGATGTGTTACATAGACTAGATTCCAAGAAGATAGGCCAAATATATGTTACATAGACTGAATTTTAAAAGGATACGCCATAGATGTGTTACATAGATTCTTTAATGTTGATTTAGTAGAAAGTTGGAAAAATATGAAGACATGTAAAGAAAATGAACGTGTTTGGTTTGAAAACAATGCATTTTCATCCTAAGATAGTCTCCGACAGCGCCTAGGTATGGACGGAGGTATTTATTTAGAGTAACCGGGGCGAGTTTAGTGCCGGCGGCGGTGAGAAGACCTAACGAGTTTCTCCTGATGTGACTGAAGAAGACTCGCTTCACTGTGTTCCAAGACTGCATATTAAACATAAAAAAAAACTTCTGGTATGTTTCGTCGTCGTCGTTTTTTAGGTAACAGCTCATCAAATTAAATAGTTATAATTTCTGCGGTTTGAAAACTAATGAGTTTCTCCTGATGTGCCTCACTGTGCTTAAAGACTGCATATTTTTTTAAATGGACTTCCTTCTCATGAGTATGTTTCTTATCGTTGTCGTTATTTGGGTAACAGTTCATCAAATTAGAACTATCTAATTTAATAACTATGACAAGACAATAAGAAACACAAAAAAATATTAGGACATTTAATTGAACTTTATAAAGTAATTAGGTTTTACAAGCTTTTTTTTTTAGCTATTTCAGAAAGACAGTATCTAAGGGGTAAAAGAGAAAGTGGATGATGTAACGCGTATTTTTCGGTTGCCTTTTGAAACTTTGCTCATACTATCTGTCGCATTCAGCCCACAATCGTTATAGACGTTTCGTTACAAAAATCTATAACGATTTTTACCTTTAAAAACCGGCCAAGTGCGAGTCGGACTCGCGCAAAGTAGGGTTCCGTAGTCTTTTCAAAAAATCAATGTATATTTTAAGAACCAAGTTTAATTTGCAGTTGGTAATAGAACATTTTGTATGGAAAATCTATGAACTTTTTACAAATCCAACTGCACACGTTTATTTGGTAGACTCTTACCCCTAAACTAAGAAAGTCTACTAAGCCGTGACAGTTTCCCTTTTAAATTGATAAAATGTCATATTATTTACAATTAAATAGCGGCTTAGCTTGTAGGGGAGCGGGGACGGGGGCGGGGCACCGGTCTCTAACGAAAATACCACTTTAAAGTTTAATATTTCGCAAACTGATCCTTGAATCGAAAAAAAAGTTTTAACAAACCCTTAATAGTTTTAAAGTACCTATTCAACGATATACCCTATCGTGTGGGATATCGTTAAATAGGTATTTCAAAACTATTTCAACGAAAAAAAAACACTCCCTCTACATGTAGAGGAGGTATCCTCAAATATTTTTTCGGCGTTATTAATATGTATAGTCATGCCAAACTACAGCTTTCTAGTACTTATAGTCTCTGAGCTAAGCCGCGGACAGACGGACAGACGGACAGACAGACAGGCAGATATAGTGAAATATAAGGGATCCTTCATTAAAAAACCCTAAAAAAGTATTGTATATGCCTCTTGTTGGCGAAACACATTGTTCTTTCTAATTATAGTTTAAAACTTAACATCCTTATTACCGTGTTTCCACAAATAAACTATTTCATTTCATTTACCACAGAATACGGAAAAGTAACAAGGTCGGTACCACAACATATGAACAGTTGCCTGCACTACCCAAGTCAGATTGATAAATTTAACTTAAAAGTTGATTTCTAATATAATTCAGGAACGTTGCGGAATAAAATCTACAGTAGAATTCGCTCAGTGCCCCTCCGGGTCGCAGCTAGACCCGGGGCCGCTAAATAGTTAGCTATCTCTAACTTCGTAAATCAAAGTACGATCTTTGTTCTGTTCTGGCTCGCATAAGTATACGTGACTAAATGCTGGAACTCCAAGTTTAGAGCACGTATTGCAAGTTTGTTGATTGATTGATATCTATCCCCGAGCTAAAGCTTCAGACATATTTAGCTTTTATTATTCTTTAAAATCAATCAATCAATCATTTATTCACAAACAATGTACATTGTATTTGAAATGTCAATAATTTAAATAAAAGTAATTAAGTACATACACAAACAATACAAATATGATAAGTAACATTGAGATAACGCAAATTTGCCAGTACAATTCATGTCCTAATTCAAATTGAAAATATTATGAAATGCAAAATAAAGTTAGTACAAGTAAAAATAAAAATAAAATGAATGTATAAATGTCAAAAAAAAAATGCATGTCAAGAAAAATAATATTAAGATAAAGTGAGAGATTACAGAAAACCACAAGAAATCACATCACGTGTCCTTAAAAATAAAACAAAAAAAAAAAATGAAAATCAAGTAAATCATGCAATAAATTCATTCAAGAGTCATAATTTGTATTTCTTATTTTATCATTTAAATAATCATTTATACTATAGTAACATCGCTTAATCAAAAAATTCTTTAGCTTATTCTTGAAAGAGTTTAAGCTCATTTCTTTTTTCAGTGATAGCGATAAAGCATTAAAAAGCCTTACAGCCTGAAATTTGGGACAATGCGTAACAACATTTAGTTTGGGACAAATTATTTGCTGAAAGTCTTTCCGCCGTGTCATCATTCTAATCTTATTTTCATCGTCTGTTTCAAACTCATGAAGCCGCTTCTTCATGTCTGTTAGGACAACCAAGATATATAGACTGGGAACAGTAAGAATGCCTAATTTTTCAAAACTATCCCTACATGAGGTAGTTTGGGATATTTTTTCTATTGTTCTCACTGCTCTCTTTTGTAACCGGAAAGCTTTTATAATATTATAGTCGTAGCTACATCCCCAAAATTTAATGCTGTAGCGCAAACGGGATTCTACCAATGCATAATAGACCATAATCAACTGTCTAGTAGTGAGTTCATCTCTGAGGCTTCTGAGTGCATAACAAGCTGAACCAATACTTCCCTCAATGGCATTCAGTTCACATTTCCAATTTAAAAACTCATCCAAGTGCACACCTAGAAATTTTGTGGTTTTAATAGTATTTATAATCTCTCTGTTCAATTTAACCAGTAGAGTTTCTTGGTTTCTTGCTGTAGATTTGAATAGAATAAGGCCGGTTTTACTTGTATTTAACTTAAGGTAATTGTAACTAAACCACTCATGCAATACAGTTAAGACAGTATTAACTTTAATTTCAAGGGATTCATTATTATCTGCTGATATGACAGCATTGGTATCATCGGCATAAACGGTCAAATTAATGTCAACTTGGTTATTATAAATATAGTCAATTAAATCATTAGTGTAAACTATAAACAGAATTGGTCCCAAAATGGATCCTTGAGGTACACCACTTTTTAGTTTAATCAGTTTAGATTTGTAAGGCTTTTCGTTATAACCTTCCTCGACGCTATTAACCTCAACAAATTGATAACGATTTTTCAAATAGTTTTGCAACAGGCAATGAATTTTTCCCCTAACCCCATAATGTTCTAATTTATGTAAAAGAAGTTCATGATTTATAACGTCAAAAGCAGAGCTAAGATCGAGGAATAGACCGGCAACTCTCTTCTTTTGATTTAACTTACACACCACATCATCTACTAAGGCACCTATTGCTTCAGTAGTGCCAATCCCCTTTTGGTATCCAAATTGTCTAACACTAAGTATTTTATTACAATTAAGAAATTTAACAAGTCGTGTTTTTATGAATTTCTCGAAGAGCTTGGATAAAATTGGTAGCAAAGATATGGGTCGGTAGTTTTTGGGATCTTTTTTGCAACCTTTCTTAAAAATAGGTACTACTTTGGCAATTTTCAATTGTTCCGGAAAAATACCCGAATCTGAACATTTATTATAAAATTTCGCCAATGGTTCCGCTAAAAGATCGATATTATTTTTGATTACACTGATAGGCAACTCATCATACCCACAAGATCTTTTGTTTGGCATAGAATTTACCACCTTAGCGACCTCATATGGTGTTATGGGTTCCCATGTCATATCTGTGTTAAGACGCTGACTAGTCATTTGTAACAAATAAAGAGCTAAATCTATATTCCCAGTAACTTCTAATTTTTCACGAGTAAAAGTGTTAGACAAAATATCTGCTACATTTTGTGGGTCATCGATAATTTTTTTGTTTATTTTTAACTTAATTGTCCCTTCTGTTTTAGTTGACCTATTGTTTCTGTATTTATTAACAACTTCCCAGATACCCTTTGCAGAATTTTTGGATTTCTTAATTTCTGACTGCACTGTTAATAAAAATAACATTTCTTACGTAGTATAGTAAATAACTTGCATAAGAGCTCTAAGCATACGGCAGTGCGCCATACCAAGTTCCAGTACGACGCGTATCTTTACACCAAGCCATTAGCCCGGGCTTTGTCAAGTTTTACACTAGTACGTAAATGAAAACATTAGGAAATTAACGTAAGGGGAATTGATATAAAACTTGACTGCGATGTAGATATAAATTGATTGGCAGAATTTTTGGAAAAAAGATTCTGACCCTATTTTCAATGATATATTTTTTTAAGATTATTAAAGTTTTAGACATGGAACGTCTTTCATTTGGCATTTATTTTTGGGGTAACCACGCTGAAATCGTATTTTGCGATTTTAATAGTTTTTTGAACTTGGCAAACTAAAGTTACTATATATACATATTTAAACGTATATAAGTATTTAAATCAGTCTCTGGTTCCCATAACACAGGCAATCCTACTTTGGGGCCAGATGACCTTGTGTGATTTTTCCCAGAATATTTATTTATTTTTATTTATTTAAAGAACAAATACGAGGGGTGGAATTCCCCGATTCGTTAAATTTAGGAATCTTCAAAACGAGAGTGAATAGGCACTTTTTGTGCTTGCGGGTTACATCCTCGGCTGCATCGGCGCTTACCATCAGGTGAGGTGCAGCCAAACACACTGAAATTTTTAATAATAAAAAAAAGCAACTCGCATATTACTGTGAGGATTCCAAATGTGATATTTTGTATTTGACTTTTGCATTATTCGGAACCCTCTCCACGCGAGTTCAGCTCGCACTTGGCCGTTTATTTAGAGTCATTACGAATTGTCTCGCATGCAGGTTTGACGATTTCCAGCCTGGGAGGCAACAAGCTGGTTTCCGAAATGGCTTAAGTACCATGGACCACATACATACGCTGCGGCAGATTAAAGAGTACAATCAGCCACTGTGCTTAACGTTTGTGTACTATGAGAAAGCCTTTGATTCGCTTGAAACTTGTGCTGTGTTACAGTCTCTCCAGCGGTGGTAAATTGACTATCGATATAACGAGATACTGAAGTGTTTGTATGAAAACGCTTCATATCGGTTTGCGTCCAGGATCAAAACTCGGAACCTATCCGGCTGCAGTGAGAGTTGAGACAGGGAGACGTAATATCTCCGAAACTATACACCGCCGCCCTGGAAGATATTTTTAAGCTTGGACTCAGCATCAATATCAACGGCGAGTACATCACCCACCTTCGATTCGCTGGTGATATCGTGGTCAACGCTGAGACTATGGACGACTTAGGCACAATGCTCGATGGTCTCAGTAGAGCCTCTCAACAAGTAGGTCTTAGAATGAACATGGACAAGACGAAAACTATGTCAAACGTCCGTGTCACACCTACTTCTCTGAAGGTTGGAGGCTCTACACTCAAAATTGTTGCTGAATATGTGTACGTGGGACAAACAGTCCAGTTAAGTAGGTCCAACTTCAAGAAAGAGATCAATCGGTGAATCCAACTCGGCTGGGCAGCGTTCGGGAAGCTTCGCAATATCTGCACGTCCCAAATAGCGCAGTGTCTTAAGACCAAGGTCTTCGACCACTGTGTGTTGCCAGTGATGACATACGGAACTGAGACATGGTCGCTTTCTATGGGCCTCATAAGAAGGCTCAAGGTCACCCAAAGGGCAATAAAGCTTGCAATGCTCGGAATTTCTCTGCGTGATCGAATCAGAAACGAGGAGATCCGTAGAAGAACTAAAGTAACCGACATAGCTCTCAGAATTTCTAAACTTATGTGGAAGTGCGCGGGGCTCATAGCTCGTAGAACGGATGGCTTTTGAGGTAGAAAAGTTATCGAGTGGAGACTGTGCACCGGAAAACATAGCGTAGGCAGCCCTCCCACTCGGTGGACCGATGACCGTCGTCGTGGAAATGATTGGGGGAGATTTGAGTCTAGCAGTAGACGTCCTTCGGCTGATATGATGATGATATACGTATAAATAAGGCCTGAATGGGGTCAAAATTTTATAAGGGGAATCTGGGGTCAATTGGTGTATCATATGAATTATAAACAATTTATTGTAAATAAAATTTTATTTTATTTTACACATCGTAGTTTTTGAATGTCTACCAAATATTGGAAAAAAATACCAAGCCGCCTTAATCTTCAAGTTCTATAGGCAAAAAGTAAAAAAAAAACTAATTAATATAAAATTACGTTTTTTTAATAGAAAAATTATAGCAAAGATCCATATTTTCGAGAAATTGAGCAAAAAGCATATAAACAGTCCTTATTATACAGGACGCACAAATAATCTTCCACAACTACTGAGGCTTTCACTTATCATCTTACCAATGATGAGTCTTCATACTTAACAACTTTAACTAAGAAACCTATAACTTCTGAATTAAAAAAAATCGGTTAGGACTGTGTCGCTGGCATACTGCCGTTGGTTTAATGTGAAACAATTACAATTTTCCTCAAAGAGTGGATAAATAAATTAAAGAGGTTTATTTGTTCCAAGAAATAAGATTGTTATACAATAGGCTGGTTCTACCGTAAACAGATCTAAGTTTCTTTCGTTATATCCATTACATTTCAGTTTTCTGTCTATATATGGGTTATGTGATACAAACTTTTCATTGGGGTATCAAATGAAATACTCGTATATTATACTCTATTTTATTTCACACATCGTAGTTTTTGAACGTCGACCAATTATTAAAAAAAATATAATTTCATCTTAATTTTCAAGTTTTCCGGGCAAAAATTATAAAAACAACAGATTTTTATAGTTTTAGAGAAATTGAGCTAAACAATAAAACATATAAGCAGTTCTTGTCAGTTAGTGACCCATTTCACCCGAGATATTTCTAGCGCTCGAACCAAGTGAGAGCGCCAACCAGTTCAAGGGTGAAATAGGTAATTTCACCCGAGTTAAACACTCTTCTTTTTGTTTCGACTGTGAGGAAATGTATTATTTATATGATATAAATATATAATCAGATATAACAAAAACAAGTTTACCTATATCCAACCGCCAACATTTTCGCGATGGCTACGGCAGACTGGATTGTACCTAATCCAGTTGGTCACGACGTGCATCTAGATGGCCATGCCGAAACGTGAAAAAAAAGTGTCACGTTATCATGGCATTATAGCGGGCAGGAGACTAGAGGAATGATTTTCAATTTTGATCTTCTGTAATTTTGAAAAAATAAACCAACTGTAAAATGATTTTAATATTAATCTATAGATCGTAATAAACACGTCGTTTAATGAATAGCGGAATTTAGGTACATGAAAACCTCTTATTTTAATTTAATTTTGACCATTTAGTTGACCAACCCGCTCTGGGCCCGCGTGGTCGACTAAGGCCTAATCGCCCTGATTCAGGGTAGGCTCGAGCCCCTCGGTGGGGACGTATATGAGCTGTAATGATAATTTAATTTAATAATCTGACAAAACTTAATTATCTTGGACTCCGTTAAAATTAAAAAAATACTTTCCACCCTAGGGATGAACAAAAAATACTTTCCACCCTAGGGATGAACAAAAAATACTTTCCACCCTAGGGGTGAAAAAAAAACAATTTTTCTACCGGGCTATCTACTTATGAAAATTATACTTTCCGAACAGGAGAGTTGAAAAGAATCTTCCACAACTCAAACTGAGGTTTCCTCATTACGATCAACAAATTTTACTAAGAAACCTATTTCAAGATTCAAGATGTAGTGCAAATTACAGTCTTTCCGATAGTCATAGAATAGTAATTACAATATGTCAATTGTGAAAAATCAAGAAATAAACAATTATAACTTATTAACGTCAAAATCCAATCCTTGATATAAAACAAATTATGTCATTAGAACATGAAATCAACATGACACGAGAAGTTGTACATTAAAAGATAGGCCAGTTCACACGGACAGCAGCCGGTCACGAGTATAACGCGAGAGTCAGCCATCGCTCCCATCAACCATATTAGAGGGAAAGGAACGACCCGGCTCCCGATGCACCCGATAAGTACTGAATTAAAAAAAAAACGGATGGGGCTGTCTGTGGTTTACCGTGAAACAATTTCAATTTTCCCCGTGAGTAGATAACTAATGAGGTTTGCTTGTTCTAAGAAATGAGGTTGTTATACAACTGACTGGTTCTACGGGAAACAGGTCTAAGTCTCTTTTATCTGTTGCATTCCAGTTTTTGATCTGGCACCCAGTTGTGACTTCACGTTAAAAAGTAGTTAAGCAAAAATGGTAATCATACACCTGGCCATTCTGATAAACGATTCGAATAAATTTGAATTTAATTAATTTAATGAAAAGTATTTTAATATTGTTTTTTATTTATTTATTTATTTTATTCTCTATTGGTAAGCCCTTGGCATCATCTCACCAGATGGTAAGTGACGATGATGCCGAAGATGGAAGCGGGCTTGCCAAGATTCCCCAACGCAATGGAGAACTGGCTATCTTATCTTCATGCCGGAACACATCAATGTTTTTTTCAACACTGATGTTTGGCGGCAAGACTTAGATAAGATGGTGGTAGCTAGCCAGGCGGGCTTAGAAAATGCCCTACCACCAACCAAACCGAGTCTTACAAGGTGACCCCGCCGGGAATCGAACCCGCGACCTCCTGTGTTAAGCCAGTGAACTTTGCCTCTGAGCTACGGAGGCGGTTATAAAAAAAAATGCTTCAAAAATGTATTTTAACGATGCTAACAGTTAAAACGATCCAAGTAATACGCACTTATGGTGAGTTAATTAATTGGTAAAAGCGTCGGTAGCTCAACCGGTAACGACTGGGTCCTTCTAACCAGAGGTACCGGGTTCAAACCCGGACAGCCAATGTTCCAATCGTAAGTAGACCTTACACTTGATAAACCAAAGACCTTCTGAACATGTTACGGGCAGCGCAGGACCGATCGCTGTGAAACTATAAGGTTCCGTTTTTTGCAATTTTGGGCTTATAACCCTAAAAAGGGATTTTTCCGTGGAAACGTCTCTAAATTAAAAGCAACATACTCGTAAATAGTACAGCTTTGCTAATAGAGCTGTGTCTTATAGCTTACATTGGTCTTTAATGTCTTGTCTATGATGTTAGAAGTTATCAAGTCGTTTATAAAACTGCCATCTAATGATAGCAACTGGCACACGTACCTTGCGGTCGCACTTTAGTTAACTGACCGTCATCATATCAGCTCATATACGTCCCCACCGAGGGGCTCGAGCCTACCCGGAATTAGGGCGATTGGGCCTTAGTCGACCACGCGGGCCCAGTGCGGGTTGGTCGACTTCACACGCAACCTAAGAGTTTCTTCGCAGGTGTGTGCAGGTTTCCTCACGATGTTTTCCTTCACCGTTAAATCAATCGGTGAGTATATGTACGTAAGTTTCGAAAAACTCATTGGTACATTGGCCGTATAAATTTGAACCCGGCACCTCTGGTTAGGAGGACCGAGTCTTTACCGGTTGAGCCACCGACATGAGGTTGAGGTTACAAAAAGTAACAATTAATTAATTCAATGCGAATTTACTTTGCCAATAATAATGCCACTAACAGTCAAGCCTATACAGGTAATAACCGTGCTTCGGTAAGTTAACCTGCGTGATCGACGCATACACGTCAGTTACACTGAGCTACGACACTCCTAAGTATTTTGTAAAAATGTGTTTAAGTGAGTTTCCGTAGGGCTGGGCGTTCCTTCTCGCTTCCCTAACTGTTGAGTAACACGGGTTGCTCGTGGAAATACCTCAGTTTAAAGAATCATACAGATACCGAGACAGGGAGTTCGAGCCCCAGGTCCCCTAGTCACTGTTGTTCAGAAACTCGGGACATTCATTACAATCAATAATTTATGCGGTAGCGCCAGGAGCAAGTGCCTGGTGACCATAGTGACCATAGTGATGGCGCCTTTGACGCAAACATCGAAGGCGTTGGACTACTGTCATGTGTGATATAATCTGTGATAGGAACTTTGTACTAGGTAGCCAAAAATTGGACTTCAATACCAAGTGTATTCTGCCTTCAAAAAAAGGAGGAGGTTTCTCAATTCGACCGTATATATATATATGTGTGTGTGTTCGCGGACAACTTCGTCGTTTATGAACCGATTTTGATAATTCTTTTTTTGTTGGAAAGGAGATATCTCAAGGGTGGTACAATGATAAGTAAACCAGGTTGAAGTCGGTTTTTTTGTTTAAAATTATTACTTACGTAGGTAATATTATGTAAATTGATAAATAAATAACTAAAGAATTTAATTCTAAATTAACAATCAGTCTGCATACAATATTACGCCTCTTTTTGGGCAGTCGGGTAAATATGCGCGTTACGTCACTAAGGAGTCAAGACAAATCTAACAACATCTTGCACTCTAAAATCCATGAAGCCGATTTGAGCTATGGCTCAGCCAAATAAACAGACATATATACAAACAGACATACATACATAGGTACAAACGAGTATATACATACACCCGAAAAACATAACCCTCCTTTTTTGGTGACCAAAGGGTGACCAACGGGACCCTATTACTAAGCCTCCGCTGTCTGTCCTACTGTGTCTATCAGCGGGCTGTTTTTCATGAATCGTAATATTTATACAGTTGGAATTTTCATAGGATATGTATTTCTATTGTCGCCGTGCCTGTAACAAAAAATACTAAAATGAGAAAAAGTTAAAAAAAAGGGCATACAAAAAATGTGTTTTTTATAGTTATTTGAAAGGTATTTTTTCAGCTGTATCGTAAACTGTATACACACAAGCATGAAACTTGGTGTGATTATACTTGTAGTAAAGGGTGTCTCATATTGTTTTTCGTTTTTGGTTTGACCGTTACGCGCCAAATACAGATAGCGGGGGGAGGGGAGTGGTCTCGGACGCTTGGCGGGCTTGTTAAATTTAGTAGTACATAATTGATCGCTTCACGGGATCGCAGCGTGCATTTCGCGTGCGAGCTTTTTTCGTACACTATTGTTCGGCGCCTCTACAGGACACATTTTAATTTAACGGGTATGAGAAATGGACCAACTGCGAATTTAATCAAGCATTGGGTGCACAAGTTGGAAGAAACTGGGAACACAATGCCAGATAAATCTAATGGGCGCAAAAGGACTTCGAGAACGAGCATCAATGTCGACCCCGTTCGCTAGTCTGTTATGAGCGACCCACGGCAGTCACTTTAATTGCGCGCAGCGTCTCTGAATCGTTATTTTTATAAAAAGCTCGCACGCAAAGTGCGCGCTGCGATCCTGTGAAGCGATTCAATATTACTAAACTAAACAAGCCCGCCAACCACTCCCCTCCCCCTGCTATCTGTATTTGGCGCGTAACGGTCAAACCAAAAACGAAAAACAATATATGACACCTGTTACTAATTTTGAAATGAATAAAAAAATTATAAAAACCGCCCAAGTATGAGTCGTACTGTTTATATGTTTTTATAAGCTTTTAATAAACTTGCATTGTTTGTATATAAGTATGTTTGTTTAGTTCAAATCTTGCGATCAATTTTAAAGCGACTTCCAGCGGTCCGATTGAGCTGAGCTTGGAAATGAAGCCGTATTCCCGATGACAATAGATCCTTTTGGTATGTTGAAGTTGATCTGGTGATGAAATTTGTAGGTGAAATAAAGTTCCCAGAATCGTCTTTTAATTTCAATGGATCGAAAGAAAAATACCGTTTTCCACTTTTTTAAATTTGGATCGTATTTAAATTCATTTGAGCATAAAAAGGTCGATCAACTTTTATTTGTCCCGATTGTGATTTTTGTTTATATTAATATTTAAATTTCACTTAATAAGTTATCTCACATTGTAAAATATTATCGATATCAAGTAGTTTCGATATCAAGCAGAGCACTTTTTTATTCCATAAGTACATTATTAAGCGGAAATATGTAAATCGATATGATAAATGTGTCCCTTGGCCAACTAATTATTTTTTTAATTTAATGGATTAAGCTTTGGTGAAAATTAAAATCGCTCTTTCCATGTTATTAAAAATATCAAACACTAAAGCTTACGATTATTTAAAAATATTTTATGTATTAATTTAACTGATATTTTACTATAAAGGGTCTCTTAGACAACCGTTGTCTTAAAACTTAGGGAAAATTAAAGTAAAGCCACAAGTAAAGATGATTAATTGTAAAAACTGCAAGATCTGAATATTTTTTGTAATAATGTTTTAGTATTCAAGTTAAAAAATACTTATTTAATATTTCTAAACAAAACAATGCTTTCATGACTCTAAAATATAGGGGGACAATGCGGTTGTCTAATAGACAAAATTAACTGTCTCAGAGTCATTGCAGTCCTTCAAAATTTAATTTTCAATAAGATTTTAGAATTAAATATTTAAAAGACCATATTTTGTTATAAAAAACTAATATTTAAGGAAACTGGTTCTCAAAATAGTAGTTAGTAATATAATCTTATACCTATAAACGAGCAATTCTTGTATATATATTTCTGTGATCTCGGAAACGGCTCTTAACGATTTCGCTGAAATTTTGTATATGGGGGTTTTTGGGGGTAAACAATCGATCTAGATTAGTCTTATGTTTGGGAAAATGCGTGTTTTCGAATTTTCATGCGTTTTTCTTTCCACGCAGGATATGATCGCTAATTTCGTGATTATAGCTGGCTGTCCATCTGGTCCAGCGGGTTAAGACGCGGACGGCAAGAAACAAGTGTTACGGGTTCGAATCCCTCCCGGTGACTAACTTTTGTTTATTTTTTTATATGTTCAAGTTTATAATATTTTTTTTAATTTTTATTGTTTCTAGACAAGTTTAAAAAATCACCTAAACACCACCATATTACAATAAACAGTTATAACCGAGCAAAACTTGGTCTCCCAGGTACTGTTAGTTATTTGAGATAACTCAGTTGTCCAAGTGATCGGCTGTCCAATAGACATTTATTGAGTTTTGAGTTTTTTTGTTTAAAGGTCTACATCTATTTTATCTTATCAACTTTGTTATGTGAATCCAAGATCAAAATGAATCTATTAAACTAAAATTCGTAATGAAAAATCAATTTATTTCCGTTTTTGTTGCGGTGGTTCAGCGGATACACAAATAAACCACACACTCTCTTAACGGAATTTCCGACGAATAACGCCACGAATATAACGAATAAAACAAAATGTCGCTTGAATGGTTTTGGTGCTACAAGCAATCATTTATAAGCAATTATCTATGTTATTTAGTTTGAATTATATAAGTGGTTGTCTAAGTGACTTATGATTATGACATTAATAGGGACGAAGTAACAAGAAAAATATTTCATACATTAACACACCAAAAAATTTCAAGTGTTTATCGGAAACTAGAAATATACTACTATGAATGTATATTTCGGATCATCAGAAGGGTTTTGGCTGTATCTAAGAAATAAACTCGTCTTTGAGAAGTTTTGGAGTGTACAATCAATAATCACACACGTTGGCAACACGAGGCTTCACGATGATTCGGATGAAAACCGATTATTTTATAGACTGCGATGAGTTCGGCACGGGGCTGGCTTCCCAAGTTGACAGTTCAGCTGCTCGATCAAAAGTGCTAGTAAAATAATTGGCGCCTCTGTCGTAGCCTCTGTAGGTAGGCTGCACTGTCTTTTATGGTTCGTTAATCACAACGATTCTGATTGGCTAACAAACAAGTACCAACACTACCAACTTCCGGGTTCCGGTCTCGCACAGACCACGCCTTGGCCAAAGATGACTATTATTACTACCCTAGCCCTACGACCGCGAGTCCGACTCGCACTTGGCCAGTTTATATAAACCCACTACGAATTTTGAACGAGGTTAAATTAAAAGTGACGAAACTCTTACTGTGTTTAAAATTTTAATTTAATTAAACAAGGACAAGGCGATCAAGATTAAAAAACAGTAAGAAAAGACAGATTAACAAAAAGGCGTTCATTTCGGGAGGCGCCGCACGTCCCCGTCCCGGCCGCGTCGACGAACAAATTGAAACTTTATATTTGAGCGCACTTTATCTGACCGAGGAACCTGGAACCTTCCGTCTGGAAAATCCTCAGTCGAAATAAAATAAAACACGAACGAATTTCCTCAGCACCCATTTTGTAACGCTATAACACGGGTTCTCACTGCGATTTGTGAACGTCTTTATTTTGTATTATATTCTGCATGACTACGAGACGATATTGAATTCAATATATTGAACTCGGCGTCCGCGCGTGTCTCTTGTATTTTACGTACGTACCTCCGTCATACTCTTCTCTTAATTATATCTCTTTACTGTGGTAACTTACCTTGAATGATTACTTTGTAAAGAGCAATTTGTTTTTTCATATCTACCAAACCATCAACCAAAGACCTAAGTAATATCAGACGAACATTAATAATAACAAATAAGCCTCCGGAGACATTTAATTTTGTCAAACTCAACTCCGCGCTCTCCTCAAACAAAGTACTGCTTATCTACAGAGTAACAGACAATAACCTTAGCAATTTAATTAAAAATTAACAACCCGACTCCATAAAACATTAGGTATCCATATTTTTTGTGCTGTCGTGTTAAAATGTATCCTGTGTCGCGTGTCGGGACCAACACCAATCTAACGACACCTCGCACTCCACAGTCCATCAAGACATGAGACACCAGGGTCAGCCAAAGAAACACACATGTTTTTAAGCTTTTGCATAGCTTTTATCGCGGGCTTTGAGCGCGGCGACCGAATCAAGAAATTCTGTAACGAAAATAAAACCTAACACCCCACGCTCGGCCGAGTTCTAAAAAGCGATTTGCGGTACTAAAAAGACTTAGTCAATTTTACTGGTGTAACTTTTTTAGTGTTAATTTATTACATAAACATCCCGCGCCCCAAGGACTATAAGGTACTGGTAAATACTGCATAAATAAAAAATAAATAAATAATTATAATTGCATAAGTTGATAAAAAATGCTATGCAATAGCTTTACCGCGGCAGTCCCCGAGTGCCACACTTTTTTTGTTTTTTACAGTTTATTGTGTACAAAAAAACATTACATAACAGACAGAAAATAAAATCATACAATAGGTATTACTTACTTCTCATTAGAAATTTCTTCCAGCATAAATACATATATAATTTGAAAAACATGACCCCCTCTTTGTGGGCAGTCAGTCGGGTAAAGCTCAGTACGTACTCGTATATGTACATTTTTTAATTTAACTACCAAAGCTTTGGATGTACGAGTACAATGAAATGTGCCGACGTTGTACATTTTGTTATCTACGAATCAGGTAAAAAAGAAATATCCTCGTTTCCTTTACAAGAAATTGGGATTAAATTTTACGTATATATTATTATTTTATTTTTCTTTGTGTGGAGCTGTTAAACACTATGTACATGTGACTAATTTGAATGCTGAGAAACGAATGGACATGGCAATCTTCTTAAAATTCTTCTTTTTAAAAGTGAAAGCTCCGACACAGACTAACAACTTATCAGTATTACAAGATTACTATGATATTTAACTTTTGTATATATTTACGTATTTATCTACGTATGTTTGTATGTATTGTATATTTGTTTAGTTCAAATCTTGCGATCGATTTTAGAGCGACTTGCTGGGTCCGATTAAGCTGAAATTTGGAATGAAGCAGTATTCTCGGTGACAATAGATCTTTTTTATTTTGAGTTTGATCTGATGATGAACTTTAGAGGTGAAATCAAGGTACCAGAAACGCCTTTTATTTTTCAATAGTATCGTAGGAAATACAGTACTGTGCTCATCATTTCATTTGAGCATAAAAACTCTTTTCAAATAAAAACTTGTACTAAAAAGCTTTTAGGGTTTTCGAAAATTATTTAAATTGTATTCGATTTAAATATAGTTCAATATATTTAACTTTTATATTTTAAGTGTGAAATGAATTGTACAGCTACGGTGTGCATACTTTCTCGCGAAGACCTAATCGTGTGGCGCGGTCGGACATAAGTACATAAATTAACAAAGAACATTACGAAACTAATAAACTTCAAAACGAGTTTATAAACACCATCATAATCAACAAACTGAAGTGGCAGTGGGCAGGGCACATAGCTCGTAGAACAGATGACCGATGGGGCAGTAAAGTTCTCGAGTTGCGACCGCGCACCGGAAAACGTGGTATAGGCAGACCTCCCACGCGGTGGACCGACGACCTTGTAAAGATCGCGGGAAGCCGATGGATGCGGGCAGCGCAGGACCGATCGTCGTGGAAATCCTTGGGGGAAGCCTTTGTCCAGCAGTGGACGGTTTTCGGCTGATATGATGAGGGGCTCGAGCCTTCCCTAAGTTAGGGCGATCGGGCTTTAGTCGACCACACAGGCCGAGTGCGGGTTGATCGATTTCACACACAACCTTGAAGTTTCTTGGCAGGCGTATGCAGGTTTCCTTACGATGTTTTCTCACAGTAAGAGCGTCAAATAAACTTACATATGAAATCGAAATTCGAAAGTACATTGGTACGTGGCAGGATTTGAACCACGACCTCCCGGACAGATGGTAGCTCTAGTCAATCTCGATGTCCACGGAGGTAAAGTCGCAGGCAACAGCTAGTCTTAAATTTTTACAAATTCAAAATTTGAGTGCGTTTAGCTACACCTACTAATTTGCTGCAGGCGTTTGAAAAATGCCCTACCACCATCCGTTCCGATTCTAACAGAGTACAATCCATTGGGAATCGAACCCTTGACCTGATGTGACGTGAAGCGGTTGGATCAACTACTACGCCACGGGACCGGTTTACTCTCAGACACGTATACACTGCGAACACGCTGCATTACAATGCAACTGAAATGCCGCGATCGTGAGTTAAAGATAACATCAAAACACTCGGCAAAAATTTATTTTCGATTCAAATTCAAATTAATTTGTTTGCCTTGATAAAGTAGTAAAAAGCGTGGAGCTTCAAATTCGTCTTCAGGAATCGCTCTCACACTGTTTCAAGGTGGTAAAACGTGCCGCGTACCACCTTCAAGATTCGCATAGAAGTAGACCCCACAAAAACTGCTGTGTGTGAAACTGGTAACAATTTTTTTATTATTAACAATTGGTAAACCCTTGACAACATCTCACCTGGTGGTAAGTGACGATGTTGCCGAAGATGGAAGTGGGCTTACCAAGATTCCCCAACGCAATGGGGAACTGGCTATCTTATCTTCATGCCAGACAATGACAAAACCCGGGTGGTCTTAGGTCTCTTGTGTAATAGTTTGGGGTGAGTGCACTATCGGCTGATATGATGAGTGCACTATGGCCTACATGAAAACTTTAGAAGGTGTGGACAGAACGGTCCAGAACACCCAGAGGGAGAATTGTGCGATGGGTGATATAACCGTTCTTTTATTTACGCCAGACATTGCTGGTGGTGACGCGAGGCACCAGGCCTGATAAGTTTAATACCTGCCTCAAGCGCTATTTATATGGCCGGGAGAAGGAACTTGAATTGCACCTCAAGCAAAATATCCAGATCCAAATCGGTGGCGAGAGTTTTCAGACGAGCACCTCAAGATCATTGAGGGTTATTATCGAACAACAACGGACTGATACAACTGCCATAGTCTCTGTGTCAAATAGGAACTAGTTTACAGCATGTACGGTGACATTGGTCAAATAGGAAATAGTTTACAGCGTGTACTGTGATATTGGTCAAATAGGAACTATTTTACAGCGTGTACGGTGATATTGGTCAAATAAGAACTATTTTACAGCATGTACGGTGATATTGGTCAAATAGGAACTAGTTTACAGCTTCTACGGTGATATTGATCAAACAGGAACTAGTTTACAGCATGTACGGTGATATTGGTCAAATAGGAACTATTTTACAGCATTTAGGGTGATCTCGGTCAAATACGTACTAGTTTACAGTGTGTACGGTGATATTGGTCAAAAAGAAACTAGTTTATAGCTTGTACGGTGATATTGGTCAAATAGGAACAATTTTACATTGTGTACGGTGATATTGGTCAAATAGTAACTATTTACAGCGTTTACGGTAATATTGGTCAAATTGGAACTAGTTTACAGCGTGTACGGTGATATTGGTCAAATCGGAACTAGTTTACAGCGTGTACGGTGATATTGGTCAAATAGGAACTATTTTACAGCGTGTACGGTGATATTGGTCAAATAGGAACTAGTTTACAGCATGTACGGTGATATTGGTCAAATAGGAACTAGTTTACAGCATGTACGGTGATATTGGTCAAATAGGAACTATTTTACAGCGTGTACGGTGATATTGGTCAAATAGGAACTAGTTTACAGCGTGTACGGTGATATTGGTCAAATAGGAACTATTTTACAGCGTGTACGGTGATATTGGTCAAATAGGAACTAGTTTACAGCATGTACGGTGATATTGGTTAAATAGCGCACCAAAGTTCTCTCTGGGGTGTGTGAACGGGCAATATTTACCTTTAAAACAAGCTGGAGACGGATTTAAATGATTGCATCTGTAGCAAAATACAGGGGAACGGGGTTATAATTAATGTATTAATAGCGTTCTAACAAGGCAGCGCTCCATTTCCTAAACCTAAACTATAAGAGGTTTCGCCATGTCCATCGTCTATTTAAAAGGAAAATTATCACGGCTAAAGTAAACTTTCTCAGTTTAGGAGTAATAGTCGACTAACCCAAAATATATAATTAGTAAAAAGTTCATAGATCTTCTACACGAAATGTTCTGTAACAACTAAAAAAAAATACTTTGCTTTTTAAGTACCTACAGATCTATTTTTTGACCCCCTGGTGGACCCTACTTTGCGCATAGTTGAACCGCGACTTCAAGAATATTGGCTTGATGAAACCATTATACAAATAACTAGCTTTTGCCCGCGGTGTCATCAGCGTGTCTGTCTTTGAGAGTGAGTGGTGCGCGAGCCGCAAGCGGTTTGCGAGCGTAGACATGACTTTTCTCCAGATCCTTCGGGAACTATGCCGTGCTATATGCTAAATTGTAATCTTTATTAATTCCCACCCCCTCAATCACCTCTGTGCAAAATACCACAAAGGGTGGGTATTCGTTTTATCCCGCCGAAACTGTATCGGGCTATTCTGATAGCAGTCTGTGTCACTTACCACCTTCTAAACTATTTCTTTAAAAAAAATCACAAAGCGTGGTCCAGATCCCTCGGGAACTATATCGGGCTATTCTGATTAGCAGTCTATATCAATTCTTAACTATTTCAGTTCTTAATTAATTAATTATTCATAATCACACTAAGTTTCATGCTTGTAATACATATTACCATTTTAAACAAAAAATCTTTAGAAATACATTTCTTGTATGATTAATTTTCACTTTAGAAGTCTTTATTATTTTTTGGTAAATCTCCTATTATCCTTACTTAATATTATAAATGTAAAAATGTGTTTGTTTGTTTGTTACCTTTTCACGCTTCAACGCCTTGACCAATCTTTATGAAATTTGGTATGCAGGTAGCCTGTGTCACAGGGAAGGACATAGGCTACTTTTTATCCCGGGAAAATAGCATAATCTGATGCAGTTCCTGAGGGAACTAAAAAAATACTCGATTGTTGTGATTTTTTGCACAGAGATGGTTGAGTAGGTGGGAAACGACATAATTTACTAATTACCCTTAAAGACAGTCATAAAAACGATGTCCACGCGGGCGGAGCCGCGGAAAAAGCTAGTAAAACATATTTTGTGAAAAATTTCCAGGTCTGTTTTAATTTAAAGGTCGGACAGACAGACTGATAGTGTAGCCTAAGTAACAGAGTCCCGTTATATGTTACAGAACCCTAAAAAATTACAACAAGCGTAGGCCAGTTCACAAGACTAGCACCTGATCACGATTATGTCGCGTAAGTTAACCATCAGCCCCTTCACCCTAAACCATATGAGAGGGAAATGGACCATGCTCCCGATTTTTCACCATCAGTAGATACGAACTAAGCGAGCATGCACCACTCAGGTCTATGCTAAAACTGAAGTTCAAGTTAAACAACAAACTGATGGATCTCGTGGATGGCGTAGGCTAAATAAGAGGGTCCCGTTGACACGCTTTGGGTACGGGACCAAAGGGTCCCGTTAACACGCTTTGGGTACAGGACCCTAAAAATGATGAACCACCTACATACAAAGGATTGAACAAAATATACCTACAACAACTTTAAAGTTTTTAACGGATTTTTCATAATTTTTTCATGAGTAAAGAGGACTTTAAGGGAGTTCATACCAATATACTGCACAAAATCGGCTTGAGTCGGTATAAAAAAAACCTTTGTGTCAACGTAGTAGAGGTGTTAATGACGTAGACTGATCGGAATATCTGAAATCGGCCAGATTAGGCCGAATGATAGAAGTAGCGCTCTTATCGCGTTAGTATAACGGTTTTTACAAGCTTTTATTTAGCTTGCAATGTATGTATGTTTTTTCGGGTGAAACGTTGCAAGTTAAATTTGAACCACTTCCCGGTTTCCGATTGAGCTGAAAGAAAATGTATATCGCGTCGTATTTTGCTACGGAGCCCTAAAAAACTGGTATCACTGCCTTCACCCGCGTAGACAACGTTTTTACCACTTTTCGAGGGTGCATTACTAAAAGCTTGTACCTACAAGTTTAGGTTTTTTGAAAATTATTTCTATTGGCTTAAGCCGAATCCGCCGCGCGTATAAATTTGGTTAATGCCATAATGCTTTAGCTAACCACTTTTATTTTCCCTAAAAAACTAATTAGATTTTCATATACGTGTAATGTGTGACCAACACGTACCTAAATTAATTGACCTGCGCCAGGAATGCCTCGCAGTCTGAGTTATGATTTAATCTTCGAGGTCAGTAGTGTGTAATCCAGTTATGTTTACAAATCTGCGCCCACACGGCAAATAAAGCAAATATCATCGAGGTAATATATATTTTGCTGCTGCCCGTTACTACTTTCGAGTATTATTAAGAAATCCGCTGAATTCAAAAAAACTCATAACAATCGTAACCTATCTTCCATGAATAATTCTTCTAAGCGTGATAACCCGAAAATTCAATCTCCGAACAATGGGATCGTATTAGCATACAAAAGGTTTCACATATTTTACGCAAATCTGTTATATTTTGAGCTATCTTTTCATAAAAGGCAACGTTTCGGTGTGACCTGTGAAATAAATTTTATTTGAGGCTCAATCTGCAAAAGGCCAGCCGGGCCCGCCAGTTCAGTTCGACTGTTTGAAATATTAATTTTTAACTTGATCAAATTTGAAATAACGGTGAATTTTTAAACTAATGAATTTTAAGAAAGTTTTAACTCAATGTGATCCATCGTGTTCCAATATTGGAATTCGGCACTAAGCAGGTGTGCCATATGTGATTTATGAACTTACATGTACAAAGTAGATATAGAGTTCCATTGTTATACTTTCTCGAATTTGAAGTAGCTTGTACTGTACGTACACATGCAGTAGCTGGATATGCGCCGGTTCGTGTGCACAGCAGCCAACAACCTCCATTTTAAAAAGCTCTCTTGAAGTTTTTCGGTTATCGCTGTGTTTTTCAGCGAATATTTTCGCAATTACTCTCCAGTGCACCGTACAGCTGCGTCTTTCTATCGTAACACTGCGGATATTCCGTATTTTATACGACAACAGCGTTTTGTTCTTTAACCAAAGCATGCCAACAAACTGTTGTGGTTTTAAGTCCGATTTTGTGTGAAAATGGTTTTAGTAACTTGCTTATCTTAACTAATGCAATCGTGTTAATGCAAGTCGCTATTAAATTATCAAGTTACAGCTCTGTTCCGTTAAATGTTTTATTTGTTGGGCAAGTGTTTTCGTTGTTCAGTACTTTCCTGTTTTACTGTAACGCCACTTATGAAGGGTTCTAGATAGTTTAAATAGGGATTAGGTATTGAGGTTACGATCAAAGGTTCTTCTTCTAAGAGCAACTTGTTTTCCATCAAACGCAAAAGAGCGGCTATTGAGACCCATGATTGACTGGGGCATTCGCGTTTCCATCAGGTTATTTAATTTCACGTTCGGGAGCCTCCGACTTCCAATCAGTTCCGCACTCTGGCCAATCATTCAATCAAAATGCTTATAGCATCAGCTCCCTCGTTAGCGGCTACTGTTGACTTCCATGTAATTCTCTGGTAATTGGACCTATTAAGAGTCTCCAGGAGACTCGAGTTTCCATACAAACGTAGTTCCGTTTTAATACAAAAACTACATGTCGGATTTAATCCAAACTTTGTAAATATATTGAGTAGACACATATCGATGTTTGTAATTAGTTTTCATCGTAGTAAATTTTAACGTAACTAAACGAAGGTTTAAATTAGTTTAGTACTGAAAGTTTAAAACTGCTCTTATTTTTTTCCGTTTTATATTAGTACATCGAAACTAATTACAAACATCGGTATGTGTCTCCTCAATATATTTGCAAAGTTTGGATTCAATCTCGCATGTAGTTTTTGTATCAAAGCGGAACTACGTTTGTATGGAAACTCGAGCCTCCTGGCGGCCCTTAAAAGTATTTCAATGTGAAATTAATATACGGAACGTAATAACCAAATAACTGGATATGTTTTTAAGCTTTGCAAAAGTCAGAGATGAAACGACGAGGGAAGAATCCAGTCCTAAGAAGTTGGTAATCATTTCCTTCAGGTATTGATTTCAATGGATCAGCCCGCTATCAGCTGGATACCTTGGACGCCATCGACCGACGCGCACGGAGACTCATTGGTGACAACGAGCTAGTCAATGACAAGCTCCAAAGCCTTGAGCATCGCCGCAAAGTCGCCTGTCTATCGGTATTCTATCGAATTCATTTCGGAGAGAGCGCGCAAGAACTTCACGACCTCATTCCCCCTGCTCCATTCCACCGTCGGTCAACGAGACGCAGGGAGGGGTTGCACCCCTTTGTTGTTGATGTTCCACCTTTTCGCTCGAATCGTTACGCTTCTTCATTTATTATGCGTACAGCGCAGGAGTGGAACTCCTTGCCTGCGTCAGCGTTTCCCGATTTCTATAATTTGGGGATCTTCAAGGCAAGAGTAAATAGGCATTATTTGAGTTTGCGTGTACCATCCTCGACTACATCATCACTTACCATCAGGTGAGTTGCAGTCAAACGCACTCAAATTTTTAATAATAAAAAAAAAGTTTCAATATACTGTAGTTTAAATTTAAGATATCGCTTAAGGGCCGCCAGGAGGCTCGAGTTTCCATACAAACGTAGTTCTGCTTTAAAGCAAAAACCACATGCCGGATTGAATCCAAACTTTGTAAATATATTGATCAGATACATATCGATGTTTGTAATTAGTTTTCGAAGTACCTACTAATCATCATCATCTTCCGAGCCTTATTAATCCCAACTATTTGGGGTCGGCTTTAAATGTTTTTTGTCGCCATTCCGGCCTCATACTGGTCAACTCCTGCGTCACTCCACACTCCTCCATATTTTTCGAAGTACTAATATAAAACGGAAAAAAATAAGAGCAGTTTCAAACTTTCAGTACAAAACTAAATTAAGCTTTCGTTTAGTTACGTTAAAATTTACTATGATGAAAACTAATTAAAAACATCGATATGTGTCTACTCAATATATTTACAAAGTTTGGATTCAATCTGGCATGTAGTTTTTGTATTAAAGCAGAACTACGTTTGTATGGAAACTCGAGCCTCCTGGAGACTCTAAAGGGTTAAATTCTACTCCCTCGTAGTGTTTGTTCAATTCTAGGTTACTGAAATCAGAGCCGCGCATGTTGTGTATATTGCTGTACGTGCCTGCTTCCACCCAGCCACGTCACCGCGCATCCCCGACGCGCCTAACTATGTGCCGATAACTATTCAAATTCTGGTAACGTCGTCACGCGCGTACCTTTATTCGTGCCTACGCGTAGTTAGAAGACGGCGCAAGTAGGTGTGACATGAGCCCGAAGCGCGAGTTGGTAACTTCATTCATTATACGGCCGTGTTTGAGTTCGCGAGGCCCGCCCGGTCCCGGCCTTCGGCCCTCGGCCCGACCCTTTCACAAACAGCCACCTGATTGACGCCCTGTGCTATGGAAATCGCAAAACTTTCCTATGTGTCTCTTTGTGCAAGTCTACTCGGAGTTTTAGGTCGCTCGGTTTAAATATATTAAAGGCAAAACACCTTCCGTCTTGACCCTAAGTGCCGGAGTTAACCTTTTGTTAGAAAAGTTATTATACTTATTAAATAATAAATTAATTAAGTATTAATTATTTAAAGTCAAATATTAAAAATTTATGAGCATAAATTTGCCATGTTTGTTATGGGCTCGTAGAAATTTCAACCTCGTGTCTATCAAAATATTTACCAAAGAAATAAAGTTACGAAGTTGATGAGGGCATTTTGAGATGTAACGTCAGCAGCAAAACTTAGAAGAAAACAAATTTCAACTTAAATTACCTCTCAAATCAACGAATTCCTATCTAGCTTACCTTGTATAAAGGAATTTTCCTTGCAACCTTTCAGTTTCAGATAAAGACCGACGTCTGGAAGTCTCATCCAGAGGTAGAGACAGAGACGCACAGACGCAATTTTGCTAAAAGCACAATAATTTTACGTGCAACTTCGGCGAGTTGATTGTAATTTTACATTGTGATATTGCTTAGTGTCTCGGGTCTCGGGGGAACGTTTTGCTGACTCGTTCCGTAGTTGCAGTGTCGTTGTGGCTGCAGGACTAGGCGAGGCTTATAAGTGTGCAAGTTGTCACCAGTACACTAATGAATTAAAAGTTCCCCGGACTAGTGCGCAGTCGTGACTGCACTTTTGCTACAAGTTTACATTCATGACGCACGTTCGTGTAAGTCGAGCACGGGCCTCTCGTGTGTGGAGCTCGCAGTGTGGAGTTTTACAACTTTTAATGGCTTGTAGTAGTTGTTGTCGCATTACAAAAATAAAATTGGCAACCAAACATTTGTTTTGTCTCTATAAATGCCAAAGAAACGTCTCTCGACTAGTAACAAACTATGATTGATCAATTGCCTTAATAAATAAAAAAAATAAGTGTTGGGATTATAAATAAATTAACTGCCTCCGTGGCGTAATGGTTAGTCTATTCGCTTCACACCAGGAGGTCGTGGGTTCGATTCCCGGTGTGGTCACTTGTAAGACTCGGTTTGGTTGGTGGTAGGGCATTTTCTAAGCCCGCCTGGCTAGCTACCACCATCATATCTAAGTCTTGCCACCAAACATCAGTGTTAACAACATTGATGTGTTCCGGCTTGAAGATAAAATAGGCAGTTCTTCATTGCGTTGGGGAATCTTGGTGAGCCCGCTTCCATCTTCGGCAACATCGTCACTTACCATCAGGTGAGATGATGCCAAGGGCTAACCAATTATATACTCTTTTTTGGTGCTATGAATTAGAATGGAGCAAAACAAAGAAAATCTAATTATAAATTTGTGTAGGTATAATGGTGATTTCAAATATTTTTAGCGGCAGAGATGTAGCCTCGCGGGAAATTACGCCGAAATCCCGCTCGCTATAGACAGTTTGGCTCCTTTGTGCCTTGAATCAATTCCCGTAACTTATCTGCATATTTTATAATGCGAGACGAAGTGACGTTGCAGTATCGGGAAATCTCCTTCGGGATTCTATCGCATTACGGAGCTGAGAGAGAGTATGCTGCTAATAAATGTTTTAAAAATGTATCAACATAGCAGCGACATTGAATTTCTTTTTAATATAATTTTAAACAAAAAAAACGACTTCAAACGCCCTAGTCGCCCCTACGATTTTTGAAGGTTTCCTTCGATTTCTCTGGGATGTCATCATCAGATCCTGGTTTCCTTATCTTGGTACCACCCTTGGGATATCTCCTTTCCTACAAAAAAAGAATCGTTAAAATCGGTTCATTAATGACGAAGTTATGCGCGAACACACATAAAAATATATATATACGGTCGAATTGAGAAACCTCTTTCTTTTTTTGAAGTCGGTTAAAAATGAATTGGAAAATGACGTGAGTCGAAAAAATTTGCAGTCACAAAATTACCAAGATTTGAAGAAACAAGCAATAAAATGTTTAAGAATAAGACAGCTTGTAGCACTAAAGTGTACCAAGGTGATCCCGCGGGAGCCTGGCGTCACCGGCGTCACTGGCGGCTGCCATGTTTTATTTATGTTTAAACATTTCCATGTTATTATGTAGATGGTGGCAAAGTGTGGTGACGGCGGTATCAACGGGAATTTCAAGTTCTTCAGCTCACAATGGAATATCCTTGCGTGTTCCTGGCGAGGATTAAACGACACAAAGGTTGCAGCTGTGAACTTTAACCCTTTCTTACTGAATACGTTCCATATTAGCGTCAAAGAACTTAGAACTTTCAACTTGGCTTTACCTTTATGATGATGATGAAATAAGATAATTGAATTACTTAACTTAGGGCATCAAAAGCTCTAAATGTGGTTAGACAATATAAAACAAAAACAAAAAGCTACTCTTCTATTTAATAGTTTTAACCTTCGAGTAACGAAGTAGCAATAATTAGAAAGGTTTAACCTTTAAATCGTACATAAAATCAAACTTCGAGATTTTGATTTTGACAGACACTAAGAAAAATATTTGTGTATGTATGTATGTCCGTCCACCTGTTTTGCGAGGAAACTGTCAAACTGATTTTATTAAGATTTTTCATTTATAATTCTTAAATTATTTTCCAGGGTTATGCTTTTTAAGATTTTTTTATTTTAAAAATTACCTCTTATAGAAAAAGGGACAATCTTTGTTTCCCCAAAATTTCTGTTACGATTTCTTCAAAATTTTTGATATCGACAACGCTTATTAACATCTAAAATATGCTCTATGGGCAAACCCTAGAAATTGTATTTGTCATTCAAAAATATTTTAAAAACGTAATCGAGAAAGCGTGTGCCATAGTGAATGATCACTGATCTGAATTCTTAGAGTATATGTGAATGACTAAAGTTCGCGACAGGATATAGCATTGCACCACATATATTGATTTAAATTTGGTTTTCTTTTTAATTTTATTTTTGTGCATTGACTAAGTAACTAAAGTCAGCTATGCGATGATTCAAATATTTCATTTTCGTTTAAAGTTTTCTAGATATCTCTAAAAGCCTACGATCCAGAATAAATATTATTTAATCAATGTATTAACAACTCCGTTGTATCCTCTCGCGAACTTTAGGCATTTATTCTCTACCTATTCCGATCCCTGGCCATGAGTGAACAGTTTGTCTCGAAAAACCGCAAAAGGTACCTCCCATGCAAATCGAATACTGGTAGACGCTCCTGCGAGGAGGTATGTTCTCCGTGGGGAGCTTCATTTGTTTTTGAGAAAATTTCTAGTATCAAAATGTAATTCATTACGATGGACAGTTAATTGAGTACTTTGTAAGTAATTTAACAAGTTAACTTAATAACTTATATATAACTCATGAATAACCTTATATGAGAGGTTTTCATTATTTTTGCCCGAAATTTAAAAAATACAATCTTTAGTTTATTTATGGTAATTAAATCTCATAAGAAATAACTACCGTTTCTTTAACGATAAATACTTACCGATTGCTTTAACGGTGAAGGAAAACATCGAGAGGAAACCTGCACACGCCTGCGAAGAAACTCGAAGGTTGTGTGTGAAGTCGACCAACCCGCACTGGGCCCGCGTGGTCGACTAAGGCTCGAGCCCCTCGGTGGGGACGTATATGAGCTGTAATGATGAAATCTCATAAGAAATAACTAAATATCCAGCTAATATTATGAATGTTAAAGTTTGTATACATGAATGTATGTATAGATGTTTGTTACTCTTATACGCTTCAACCACTGGACGGATCGGGATAAAAATTGGCACAAATATAGTTTAGGTCCTGGAATAGGACATAGGCAACTTATTACCCCGGAAAAACTTATTATTTCTACGGGAAAATCGAAAACAACGCGGGCATAGCCGCGGGCGGACGGCTAGTACGTAATAAAATAAAACCGGCCAAGAGTGAGTCGGACTCGCGCAAAGTGGGGTCCGTTGTCTTTTCGAAAAATAAATGCAAAATTTAATAGAAAAAAAAACTAATTGGTAATAGAATATTTTGTTTGGTTTTTTTTTTTATAAATTCAACTGCACATCTTAAGTTGTTTGACTATTACTCCTAAACTAAGAAATCCTACGTAACCGTGATAGTTTTCCTTTAAAATTAAGTATATATTCTACATTTTATTATTTTAATAGCGGTTTCGCTGGTAGGGGGAGGGGGGACACTTAACTGTAACAAAAACAGCACTAAGCTTAACATTTCGCAAACGAATCCCTGAATCGAAAAATGGCTTTATTATTAATCATTTATTTCAGACATAAGTAGTCCATATTTAGGTTAGTATATTACAAAAATCTTAAAATTAATATTAGTGTACAAATTGATAATGAATTAAAATTACAGATTTACAACACAAAATTAAATTAAATATATTAAAATTTAATAAACTTATCTATTTAAATTAAAAATAACTACTCTAGAACCCGTATGGGTACAGTCCCAGTGTAAGCAAGCTCTCAGTAGTTTGAAAACGCCTGCTCAACGATACGGTTACATGTACATGCAGGTGGGGTACCCTACAAACTTTTTTAATTTATTGTGCCACATTGTCGGCTTGATTAATATTTATATCCATGCCAAATTACAGCTTTCTATTACAAATAGTATCTTAGTTTAATAAATTTCATTTAATTTTATTTTGTAAATCTGTAATTTAATTTATTTTTAATTTGTATACTTGAATTAATTTTAAGATTTTCATAATATACTAACCTTAATTTGAAGTACGTCTGAAATCGATGATTAATAAATAAGCCGCGGAAAGATGGACAGACAGACATAGCGAAATTATAAGGGTTCCTTGTTGACTACAGAAACCTTAAAAGTAAGTTTAAAAACTAAAACCCAACTACTAAAAAATAACGGACAAAAAAAAATCTTTTCTAAAATTGTAACGTACTTACTAACTATTCCATATTGATCTTCTATTAAATAACTGACACTGCAATATATGGTCATCTTTGACTGAGTGTAATAGGCACGTAATATATTTAATACATATTCAAGGTGATGTTCAGAAGATAGCCCTGGTCAGTTGCCACTTTGCCCTGGAGGTTATGATCGCTTTCTACTGTTCGCATGTATTGGTTTGTTAAGGTAGGTGACATATGACCACGGCTATCCTCTGAACATCACTATGAATTTGTAAT
Organism: Coleophora flavipennella; assembly: GCA_947284805.1. Lineage (NCBI taxonomy): Eukaryota > Metazoa > Arthropoda > Insecta > Lepidoptera > Coleophoridae > Coleophora > Coleophora flavipennella. Next base: position 18,151,171 of record OX369264.1, on the reverse strand, counting down.
AAATACATTAAAATATATCGTAGTGTCAGTTGTTTTTAATAGACAATAATTATTGAATAGTTAGTACATACTTGTAACAATTTAAGGTGAGAACTTTTTCTTGTTTCATACTTTTTAGAGCGTTATTTTTCAGTAGTCGGGTTTTAGTTTTTAAACTTAAGATAAGTTGAGATAAGATAACATTTATTCGACAAAAATACACACAGACAACATAAAAATAAAAAAGGTACAAAGGCACAAAGAAAAAGTTGAAAATCTATATATATAAAAATGAATTGCTGTTCGTTAGTCTCGCTATAAAACACGAGAACGGCTGGACCGATTTGACTAATTTTGGTATTGAATTATTTTTGGAAGTCCAGAGAAGGTTTAAAAGGTGAATAAACATAAAAACGCTCGGAATTAAATAAAAAATAAAAAATTTTGGTTGAATTCACACACAACCTTCGAGTTTTTATACATACACTTAAGTACATTTTTTTGATGTTCGTTTGTCTCGCTAAAACTCGAGAACGGCTGGACCGATTTGGCTAATTTTGGTATTGAATTATTTGTGGAAGTCCAGAGAAGGTTTAAAAGGTGAATAAATATGAAAACGCTCGGAATTAAATAAAAACAAATAATTTTGGTTGACTTCACACACAACCTTCGAGTTTTTATACATACACTTCAGTATATTTTTTTGCTGTTCGTTAGTCTCGCTAAAACTCGAGAACGGCTGGACCGATTTGGCTAATTTTGGTATTGAATTATTTGTGGAAGTCCAGAGAAGGTTTAAAAGGTGAATAAATATGAAAACGCTCGGAATTAAATAAAAACAAATAATTTTGGTTGACTTCACACACAACCTTCGAGTTTTTATACATACACTTCAGTATATTTTTTTGCTGTTCGTTAGTCTCGCTAAAACTCGAGAACGGCTGGACCGATTTGGCTAATTTTGGTATTAAATTTTTTGTGGAAGTCCAGAGAAGGTTTGAAAGGTGAATAAATATGAAAAAGCTCGGAATTAAATAAAAAAAATCCAAAAATAAAAATCAGTCAAAAAATAATTGGTTTTAGGGTAGTGTAGTGTAGCTGTAGGGTAGTGTAGGGTAGTGTAGTGTAGGGTAGGGTTGGGTAGTGTAGTGTAGCGTTGGGTAGGGTAGTGTAGTATAGGGTAGGGTAGTGTACGGTAAGGTAGTGTAGAGTAGTGTATGTAGGGTAGGTTAGGTTAGGTTAGGGTTGGGTAGTGTAGTGTAGGGTTGGGTAGGGTAGTGTAGTGTACGGTAGGGTAGTGTAGAGTAGTGTATTTAGGGTAAGTTAGGGTAGTGTAGTGTTGGGTAGTGTAGGGTAGGGTAGTGTAGGGTAGGGTACTGTAGGGTAGGGTAGGGTAGTGTAGGGTAGGGTAGTGTAGTGTAGGGTAGGGTAGTGTAGAGATGGGTAGTGTAGTGTAGGGTAGGGTAGTGTAGGGTAGGGTAGTGTACGGTAGGGTAGTGTAGAGTAGTGTATGTAGGGTAGATTAGGGTAGTGTAGTGTAGGGTAGGGTAGTGTAGGGTAGGCTAGTGTAGAGATGGGTAGTGTAGTGTAGGGTAGGGTAGTGTAGGGTAGGGTAGGGTAATGTAGTGTAGGTTAGGGCAGTGTAGTGTAGTGTAAGGTGGAACGAAGTTCGCCGGGACAGCTAGTACTCTAATATATATTAATATTAATGTACATTTATATGAATATATCACTTTTTAGAATAATTATTTTGTAGTTCCAACGATACCTCATTTTTAAAAATCGGTCAAGGGGTTTTAGCTCGTAAATACGAGGGAACAGATGAACATGCATACATACCAGTCAAACTCATAACCATCCTTTTGGCTTCGCCGTAGTGGGCTAAAAACTACAAAACTAATCCGGACTTTCAGACACGGAGTGGCGATGGCGTCTCGAAATATTTCAGTAGGATTTTTTGTTTTCTATTCCCAGGAGTAAGTAAATAGATTGACAAAAGCAGGTAAGTAAGTACCTACGAGTGAATGGAGAAAACTGATTGTATGAGTGCAGAATCTTTTTTTTTTATTCACAATTGGTAAACCCTTGGCATCATCTCACCTGGTGGTAAGTGAAGATGTTGCCGAAGATGGAAGCGGGCTTACCAAGGTTCCCCAACGCAATGGGGAACTGGCTATCTTATCTTCATACCGGAACACACCAATTATATCAACATTAATATTTGGCGGCAAGACTTAGATAAGATGGTGGTAGCTAGCCAGGCGGGTTTAGAAAATGCCCTACCACCAACCAAACCGAGTCTTACAGTTGACCCCGCCGGGAAACGAACCCGCGACCTCCTGTGTAAAGCCAGTGAACTTTGCCGCTGGGCTACGGAGGCGGTTAAAAGAGTTTGTGCAGAGTTGGTCCCATATGGACTCCGCTCCTCCAGGCTTACTCCGCGGGTCTAACTTGTAGGGACTAGTGGTGGCGCGCCACCACAATAGGATTACTGAGCAGCCTCTCGCCAGCCTAATTCAATTCTGTTGTTGATTTAAAAGATGGCTGTTGGATTTTTTCGGATTTTGTTTGAGTGAGTTTTTGTTGTCAATCAAAACAAATAGGTGTGGTACTTACTCAAATAATATTACGGGTCACTTCCCACACTCGGGAAGGTGAGGTCGTACTCAGCACACGGGGGCCGGGCCGAGGGGGTGAAGGTTGTGGGGCAGGTGGCGGACCTCACTGTCACAAGCTTTTTAAGCTGCCTATAAGGAATCTTATAGGCGGCTTGAAAATATTAATTTTAACCGCCTCCGTAGCCTAGAGGCAAAGTTCACTGGCTTTCCACAGGAGGTCACGGGTTCGATTCCCGGCGGGGTCAATTGTAAGACTCGGTTTGGTTGTTGGTAGGACATTTTCTAAGCCCGCCTGGCTAGCTACCACCATCTTATCTAAGTCTTGCCGCCAAATATCAATGTTGATATCAATGGTGTGTTCCGGCATGACGATAAGATAGCCAGTTCCCCATTGCGTTGGGGAATCTTGGTAAGCCCGCTTCCATCTTCGGCAAAATCGTCACTTACCACCAGGTGAAATGTTGTCAAGGGTTTACCAATTGTAAAAAAAAAAAACTAATACGGCTTACGATTGCCATCTAGTTTTAGTAACGGCATCAACGGCTTACGTGCCCTGCGAATCATGGAAACTAATGCCACTAATAACAAACCCATCCATGTAATGACCCCGATTCAGGTAAGTTAACCTGCGTGATCGACGCAACCGCAAGCCGCACTGAGTAAAAGAGTATCTAAACTGAAAATATTGTAAACATTTGAAGTAGGGTTTCTCATGCATGTCATCACTCCTTTATTACCCGCCTGCACCAGAAGGACGGGTTATGTTTTCCAGTGTATGTATGTTTATTTCTTTGGCACGCCCATGTAGCCTAAACGGCTTGATGGATTTAGGTGTGCGGGGTGTCGTTAGATTCGTCTTAATCCCATGAGTGGCATAGGATATATTTCTACCCGACTGGCCAAAAAAATAGAAATTGAGTTTTTATGCAGTTGCATTTTTTTTGTATTAATTCCTAATCCACTTATTTAACTAGTATTTATTTAATGAAGAAACGCAAGGACACCTTGTTACTAATATTAGATTCTGAAACCTCAGCTTGTCAATGTGCGACAAAACTAACACAATAGAATTTGAGATGAGAAATCTTTTGAATGCCCAATTTTAACGTTGGCTTGGACTGGACGAGCCTTTGAAACCGACAGAGAATTGAGTAGTCGATTTGTTACAGCTTCAGTTCTGACTGCAGCCAATCAAAGCATTTTCAATTTTAGATCGGCGCCGGACGAGCGAGCTGTGCACGAAACAATAAGAGACACTCCAGCTCCGCCAGCTCACTGACCGCTGTACACGCTCACTTCGCTCGCCTCTATCGGACCAACGACACTTTTATTTCCCCTAACACACCACTCATCAGCTCAACTCATATTACCTACAATAAAAACAGGCAATATACAACTGTATTTTCTATTACCCATCAATGCCATCGAGTTTCCGTACAAATAGGAATCCTCAAATAAAACTTTATTTTTACGACTGTTCTAACGACTTCGCTAAGATGGCCGATAAGAACTCTTTGACCGCAATGCTTTAGGCGCAGGAAGATTAGATAGGTGCTGCTTGGATTTGGGAAAAGTTTAGGAACAATCTGCTAAAAGTACTTGCTTATCAATGGGAAAAGGTTGCAGGTATAAGTTTAGTAAATAAATTTAAATTTGTACCTCCCGGGTCATGCCGGTATTATTCAATATTTTTTCTAAGTACAATTTCTCTCTTCTCTCATAATGTAGCATAAATAAAAATTTCACTTGAAAACCTCTTTTGTTGCCGCTATAACAACAAACACTACACTAAAAAAACAGAATAAAATAAATATTTAAGGGGGCTCCCATACAACAAACTTGATTTTCTTTTGCTTGGTAACGACTCAAACGTACTCAAATTTTTAATAAAAAAAAAAAAAAAAACCAGAGGTACCGGGTTCAAATCTGGACGGTCAATGAACCAATGAATTTTTCAAAAACTTACGTACATATCATTACCGATTGCTTTAACGGTGAAGGAAAACATCGTGAGGAAACCTGCACAGGCCTGCGAAGAAACTCGAAGGTTGTGTGTGAAGTCGACCAACCCGCACTGGGCCCGCGTGATCGACTAAGGCCTAATCGCCCTGATTTAGGGTAGGCTCGAGCCCCTCGGTGGGGACGTATATGAGCTGTTATAATAATAAATAGTTAAAATAAAACAAATATGTCCCATACAACAAATGTGATTTTTATAGATAATGGTACGGAACCCTTCGTGCGCGAGTGCGACTCGCACTTGGCCGTTTTTTTTTTCGTTAGCAATTTTGCTATTTTTTTACCCGACTGGAGGGTAAACAAAGTAGGGTAATGTTTCCGTATGTATGTAAATGCTTGTGTGTACGTATTAATGTTTTTTTCTTTGGCTGAGCCTGGAGCTTGAACGGCTTGATGGACTTTGAAATGCGAGGTGTCGTCAGATTCGTCTTGATCCCGAAAGTGACATTGGATACATCTGACCCAACTGACTAAAAAAGACGGGTAATGTAAATACATAAAAACATAAAACTAAAAAATACTGCATAAATATGCAGTCGGCTTTTTAATGATAATGATAAATCTTTATTCAGTACAAAGTAACGCTACAAATGTTTACGGTGACCTCACACTAAAACAGCTAGTTATATAAATTATGTAATAGTATAATAAAGTAATAGTATAGTATTAGTATATTAGTATTAGTGTTAGTAATTAGTATAGAAAAAAAAAACTAAAACTTAAACAAGTATTTTTATACTGTGTTCATTAGTGTGTGTGTGTGTGTGTATGTGTGTGTGTGAGTGTAACTGGTTTTTATTACCTAAAACAAATCTTATGCAAGTAATGTTAAAACAAACACAATGCTTTTAAAACTCATATTATGCTTCAATACAGGAATGGTTCGCGGAAATCCGGTTTTTAGTTTCGCGACACAATGGGAGCGACGAGGGAGGGAAGAAGGTGTTGTGATGCCAACAAAATCTAAATTAAGGTTTTGATGGGATCGAATATCGATTCTCTTAAAAAAAATGTATGTGTGTGTCTGTGCGTCTTTGCCGTGGTAAGATATTGATCAGATTTGGTTGAAATTCGTGTAATAGTAATGTTATTTATGTCTCCAGCTGCTTTTTAGGGTTTCTACCATAGTAAAAACAGTTTCAATTTTTTTCTCAAAAATGGATATAACAATTTTGATGAATTTACGTACGTTACTACAACCTTGAAGTTTTCCGGAAAATATTGGAATTAGGTACCTCCATACAAATTCAGTTTAATTGTTACTATTTCTCGAAAATGGCTCTAACAATTGTAATAAAACTTTGTGAATAACAAGGACTTACTAAGGCCTACTGCACTAGGTAGTAGTTCATTATTCCAGGAAATATTTGAATAAGGTACCTCCCATACATACACAAAATAATTTTTAAATTTTTCATCAAGTCTACTATCACCTTTATTCTTTGCAACTAAGTAAGCATAATGTCATAACCGCCTCCGAGGCGTAGTGGTTAGTCCATTCGCTTCACACCAGAAGGTCGCGGGTTCGATTCCCGGCGGAGTCAACTTTGTAAGACTTGGTTTGGTTGTTGGTAGGGCATTTTCCTAGCCCGCCTGGCTAGCTACCACCATCTTATCTAAGTCTTGCCGCCAAACATCAGTATTAACTGCATTGATGTGTTCCGGCTTGAAGATAAGATAGCTAGATCCTTATTGCGTTGGGGAATCTTGGTAAGCCCGCTTCCATCTTCGGCATCAACGTCACTTACCATCAGGTGAGATGATGCCAAGGGTTTATCAATAGTGAATAAAAAAAAAATGTTTCATGTTTTTTTATGAATGCCGGACTACGCCAGACGTTAAAGGCTTCGCGATAAAGTATATACATAGTGACTGTACAATTGATTTTTCTCGTAACTATTGCTCGTCAGTACTCAATGGAAATGCAGTATTTGTTCTACACTTGTGACATGTATTAATGATATTACAGTGTTTTATCCGACTGCCCAGAAAAAGGGGGGTTGTGGTTTTCGGGTACGCATAAACATATACATAGTAGCTGTATCCCGCGGCTTCGCCCGCTCAGATCTCGGTGAAAAATTTTCTATACCTATTTTCAGACCTGCCGAATATACACAGAAAAATGTCATGGAAATCGATCCAGCCGTTTCCGAAGAGTGTGGCAACTAACACTGTGACTTATCATACTGAACAACTTTCCCCAAGGAACCTATAGTCAATTCTCAAAAAAAAATTGGACCCTCCATACTAAAATGCACAAAATTGGTCGATCAGCTGATCGATTTGTATGAAGAAAAAAATATAGTTTTTTGCGATTTCAGCAGTCGTATAACAAAAGTTGTTCAGTATGATGAGTAGAACCCCAATTAACGGGCCTACACCAATTTTGTTACACCTTGTATAAGTTTCTTGAGCTGAGCTTGTAACCTAACCGGTTCAGTGGATTCTGGAGTGCGACGTGTGGTGTCGTTATATTCGTCTTGATCTATTCTCTGAGTGACGTAAGATATATTTTTACCCGAATGCCCAAAAAAGAGGGGTCAAGTTTTCATGCAGTCAGGGTCTTAATTTTTAACTAAATTATTCAGGTTTTTGTTATTACGAGATCATTTCTAGGTGTTCGTTTTCATTAGAACTGTATTTAAACAGTTACACAAACATACGAGTATATCTTTTCAATTTTAATAAGATCGACGCAAGAACGAAACAAGGATATATTTATGCGTAGCAAACAGTCATATATCATGTTTTTGATAAAGGACAAGCTAGCTGGACGAACGTGTTTTTCTTGTAGCTCGGAACAAATGAGGACGAAGTGGTGTCGACCCCTCTAATCACGGGATTCAAGGGATTACTTTATTAAGTCCCGGTGTCGTTGCGACCACCGACCGACTTCGGGGCTCCGAGGTTCCGGGGTTTTTGTTAACTGAGTGTTGGTGTGTGTTAGTGTATTATTAAAGGACCTTCACAGAATATTGATTAATTAAAGGTCCCAAATTTAAATTCAGTGTGTCAAAACATGTTTAATACCTCTCGTTAATCTACAGTAACGAGTACTTACGGCATCTTTATTAAAAAGTTTCGTGTTTAGTTATAGTGCAAATCATACTAACCGTAGATCATCATCATCATAACAGCTCATTTACGTCCCCATCGAGGGGCTCGAGCCTACCCTGAGTTACGGCAATTGGGCCTTAGTCGACCACGAGGGCCCAGTGCGGGTTGGTTGATTTTACACACTAACTTCGAGTTTCATCGCAGGCGTGTCGCAGGTTTCCCTGTCGTGGTTTTCCTTCACCGTAAGAGCGACATCGTATAAACGTACATGTTCGGGACCAAGCTACAATTTCTTGCGCGCGCTTGGCAACAGCCAGTGATCTGCGCCGACACGGTTGAATGGCGTGAAGGAATGCGCCAGCGTGACAGCTCGACGCCGCAGTTGGCGTGCGAAGTAGTAGTTAGTAGGCCCCGGAGGCGATCACGGATGGACGGTCGTGGCCCAGTAGATAACGCAGTATGTCCGTGCGTTAGCAGGCCATCGGGTGCGATAGATGAATCGCGGGTTCCGCAAATAACTGTAGGTCACAGTGAGCGCCGAGATAGGTGCGACCTCATTTGTGGGTCTTTAGTTGCAAGCAGACTAAGCCACGACTCCCGGATACATGCAATTAGCATTTCGGAGTTTACCGAGAATCCTTCTGCCTATCGAGTTAAGGACGATAGTTATAGCGTAGAAATAACCAATAAAACCGCAGAAATCGTGTCAGACCAGTGGTTACGTGTTTTGCGTGTTTTGTTCTGTGTGTAACTACCCCAGACCGGCTTTCTGACCGCGTATTAAGTTTAACGGATAGTGAATAAACGTATGTACTTTAGTTGTCAATCTGACAATCTAATTATTGAGTTTCGAGTGTACCTACATGCTGACCGTTCAAGGTGTCCTGAATTCGAGCAATTGCAGTATCCTTTGAAGAGAAAGACAGGTCTTTGTGGCTTTCACTCATACACATACAATTTCACTACACAAAACATTTAACACTACCTACTTTTGCCACCTACAAGCAAACGAGCTGCGTAGTAAAACGTAGTTATGTGCAAACTGTTTATGATTGTTTGTTTTATTTGTAGATTGTTTGTAACTTATGTACCAGCAACAGTCCACGGGGACTGCAATCGATATAAATTCACCGCCTTCAGTGATTAAGGCTACGAATAACGCGAGTGGGTGACGCTGTGTCCCCTGTGTTACGGCGACTTCGTATCTCCTGTGTTACCAAACCTAATTTGTGTCTCCGTTTACGGAACCTATGCTGAAATTTGCATTCGCTTAGTGGATTTAAGCACTGAACCCTTAGCGCTGCGTATCGCAGCCGAGTTCAATTCCCCACCTGTGGGCCTGGGACACGAAAATTACGACTTCCCGGACAGGAGGTAGTGGCCCTAACTGTTGAGCCACCGATGCTCTACCAACCATAATATGTGTATCAATTTCAAAGAGGGTACAGATGTTCTTGGAGTCGATTTCGATTTCATCTGAATGTACCAACCTACTCCTGTCTACATGAAGGGTCGCGCACTAATTCACTTCTAGCACCATGATGATGGAACTGCTAAAATCCCAAGTGATTTTTAACTGCTCCTCTAACCGTGTTACATTAGGAGTGAACATTTTAAGATCGTCCATGTATAAAAGGTGGGTCATGCGTGAATCACCTCTCCGAAACTGATATCCCATCCCTGATTCCTTGAGCAGAAAGCTGAGTAGATTCAGGGACAGGCAAAATCAAAGTGGACTCAAGACAGAAGCCCTGGAATATTTCCCTCTTAATCCAAATCCGGTCCTCCGCATTCGAAAACCGCTGACCATGGAGACTAAAGATCGTACTCCATTGCACCATACACGATCTGAGGAAAACTCAAACTGTTTCATCTATCTTGTACAGTTCAAGGACCCCGTTCAACCATGAATGGGGGACCGAGTCGGAAGCATTCTTATAATCAAACCAGGCAGCGGAGAAATTACGTCGATCGCGGTTCACCAATTTATCTACGACCGCATCAATTAGGAGTAGCTCCTTCATACCGCGACTACCGCCCTGACTGGTTACTGCCATGATAACATTCGCCTTAATGAAGGCGTCAATTTTAGCCTTCAGAATGGATGACAGTGTCTTGTCTTGTAGGTTGTGGAAAGACAAATGATAGGGCGGTATTGACTAGGATCAGCGGTATTACTCGACTTAGAAGCTAAATGAGTGATCCCAGTAGTCAAGAAGTTCGGGACTTGACGCTGCTCAAATGCTTGCTGGAACTGGCAAGCCAAGGTCTCGTGACGCGCATGAAACCTCTTGAGCCAATATTGGTGTATTCCATCGCTCCCTAAAGTTTTCCACTTCGGAGCCTTACTGACCGCTTGCAAGATATCATCGGAACTAATGGTCATGTAGTTCATAGGTTCGATGCGCGCACTCGACTTCTCCAGCTCAGCCATCTATTGCCCTTCGTTGTTTTCCACAGGCCGGGACCACAGGTTACGCAAAGGTCTCTCGTTTGTGTTCAACACAGCAAGTCAGTCCATTGACGTGTAGAACTTCTTCTGATACTCATGAACAGGAGATTCTGGTAAAACTGGTCTACCAGCTCAGAGTATCGCCGAATACGGTTTGTCCACGCAGCTATCTGTTGCTTTAGGTCGTCGATGAGGTCTGTCACTAACCGCATGGCGTTAAGTCCTGTGTTCTCAAATTCTGATCCCGTAAATTCGACCTGACAAAGCGCGTCACTCGGGGCCTACTATTACATGACCTGAAAGCAATCAGTTTGCCGATGAGGACTCTAGCCTCAGCAATACGACGCTCACTCTTTTTCGCTATGCCGGATTTTCCCGCGGACGGGATGTGCGAGCCAGTTCCGGCAATTTGGCACCGATAAAACGGCAGACTGCCATTGCAGCTCCAAAGAGGATTGAGTTCGTATCACTAAGTTCGCTGCTATTCGCCAGATATTCTGGCAGCATGCGTTTTACAGCCTCAATGATATCCCGATTTCGGACGCCAAGGGGCAATCGTGGAAGCCGCGGCCTCTCCTCGGGAAGCAAAATACGGAATCCCTGAATTGCCTCCTCTAGTGTACTCCTAATTTGCTCCAATTCCTGGGAAACTGCTTCTGTCTCACGATCCTCGCCAAGTGATGGTGGTGGCGGTTGGGCTGAAATTGGCTCAGCCACTTGCGGAATATTGAGCCCGCCTGGGTAGCTACCATCTTATATAAGTCTTGCCGCCAAACATCAGTATTAACGTCTTTGATGTATTCCGGCTTGAAGATAAGATAGTCAGTTCCCCATTGCGCTGGAAAATCTTGGTAAAACCGCTTCCATCTTCGCCATCATCGTCACTTACCATCAGGTGAGATGATGCCAAGGGCTTATAAATTGTGGATAAAAAATAATAATAATAAGTGAAATTATAACGCCCAATTAGGCTTCCCTAGTTTAGGAGTAACAGTCGACTAACTTAAGATGTGCAGTTGGAGTTGTAAAAAGTTCATAGATTTTCTATACACAATGTTCTATATCAACTGCAAACATAGCTTATTTTTTAAAATATACGTTTATTTATTGATAAGACTACGGAGCCCTATTTTGGGCATGGTTCGACATGCCCTTCATTAGTTAAACTAATAAAATCTCTTTAGAGGTAATTTGCAAAATATTACCAGACGAGAGGCATTAACTTGAGCCGCTTATTCCCATCCGTCGTCACTGCCAACGAACGGGAATTATTTTCCAGTGGCAGTAATTGTGGTGTTGCGGATAGTAATGGCACAGTATATATATTAGTACTATGGTAATGGGACGTGTATACCGGAATCCGAATCTCCAAGACAGTTCATTCAAGGAATTTAATATTTGATAGTCAAATTCGAAACTAGATTCCTTCGACGAAATGACACATGCAAAAGAACATTGACAATGAGTCATATAGTTAAAAGCAAATTCGATAATGTTTGGTGCCGATTAGGCCTGAGATCCTTATCCTTCGTGTATTGTTCATTAATCTTGGTATAGGTTTGTATAACTTTGAGATGAGGTCAATGCCCTGGCCTCGCATTTGGCGGCAATGGCGGCATGTCCACGTTTCCTTAACCTTCGCGGCTGAAAAAAAGATAAAGCGCCATGGCCATTTTTTCTTAGCCTTCGTGACCGAAAAAAAATGCATTTCCTGTTACACTCTTCCGTCCCTTTTTACGAAATCGCACCCACAGATTGCAGGAAAGAAAAAGGAAAGATGTTACACATCAAAAAGAGCTACTTAAGTAGATTTAGATTCTTAGTGTGGCAAGTAATTGTTATGCTTACTAATATTATAAATATGAAACTGTGTTTGTTTGTTTGTTACCTTTTCACGCTTCAACGCCTTGACCAATCTGAACGAAATTTGGCATGCAGTAGCCTGTGTCACGAGGAAGGACATAGGCTACTTTTTATCCCCTTAAAAAAAGCATAGCCCGATGCAGTTCCTGAGGGAACTGAAAAATATACTCTTTTTTGGTTAATTTCTTTAACATCGCAACGGAACAATGGATTGTGTGATTTTTTGCACAGAGATGGTTGAGGGGGTGAAAAATGACATGATTTACTAATAAGCATATCCTGCTATAGTCCCGAGGGATTTGGAGAAAATTCATGTCCACGCTCGCGAGCCACTTGCGGACAGTCATAAAAACGAGGTCCACGTGGGCGAAGCCGCGGGAAAGAGCTAGTAATAAAAAAAAATGTGTATAGTATGTTACAAAGTAGTGATATTAATGTATCAGCACTCAGTAGGAGCTATGGAAGCCGCCGCCGATAGCTCTGATAAAATGGCTAAATACCTACCAGCACTCAAAGACTCGTTGCTAGAATATTGGCAACCAATCACCAACCAAGTACCATTCGCTACATTTTTAAAGTTTTTATAAAGTTTCTAAAAATTACTGAACCGATTTTGATGCAATTTATATGAGACCTACTTAGCATACTCATCGAATATATTTTTCCCAAATCGTTTTATAAATGACGGAGCAAATGCAATACACTGCGGAAGCTTGACCTTAACGTAAATAAATTGTTATCTGTTCAAGTTTTGGAGTAATTTATTTAAAAGTATCAGATTAAAGGGGGTCGGGGCGGATTTGCTTAGGAGTCCCGACCTCGGTCAGCAATTTATGTCGGCTGGTGCCACAGATGTGGTCCTGCGAGCCGAGGAGTAGTGTGCACATGTCTACATAGTCTTTTAGTGATACATTTTGTTTGAATTTGAGCGGCGGATATCCGGGAGGGAGCGTCGGTGGCGTAATGGCTAGGGCCGCCGCCTCCTGTCCGGGAGGTCGTGGTTCGAACCTGCCACGTATCAATGTCGTATTTAGATTTCATATGTACGTTTATCCGATGCTCTTACGGTGAAGGAAAACATCGGGAGGAAACCTGCACACACCAGCGAAGAAACTCGCAGGTTGTGTGTATAGTCGACCAACCCGCACTGGGCCCGCGTGGTCGACTAAGGCCCAATCGCCCTAATTCAGGGTAGGCTCGAGCCCCTCGATGGGGACGTATATGAGCTGATATGAATGAATGAACATTTCGTTTGACACCAATAACAATGTATATATATTAGTACTAACATACAATATGGACACTCCCTGCCGCTCTCTAGATTGCGACCTCACCCCCTCGTTACCCAGATATATACAGATTGGTTACAGTTTTGTTGTAAAACATATAGGATTTCTTTGTTGGTTCTGTCATTCCTTTTTTGAAATGTCATTTCTGGCCCGTTGTATGAAGTGACCAGGGTGTGCCAATGTTATGTTTCCTTTCTTTGTGTGAAGAAGGAGAAGAAATAGATAAATTTATAATTATATTTTGTTAATGACCAGCTTATTCATGTAACTGACCAAGAAGATCAAGAAGGATCTAGAAGCTTTCTTCTTCTACCGTATCGACGACAAGTCATATTTCTCCTGCCTAGTTTATGGTCATCTTAACGGAGCTGTTGGCGTCGTTCATTACGTAATAAAATAATTGCACTGAATTTGGAGTTGTTATACACATCAACAGTTGTAGAGTAATATATAAGGTCTAACAAAATTAGCTGAAACTATTTTAAGGGCAAGTTCAGTAAACGAAACTGAACAACTTTTTCTTCAGCGACCATACTGAAATCTAAGAAAAAAAATCTACAATAAAAAAAAAAGAAATCTTAATAAATCCGGCACTGACCATCGTACCGTAGCAGTCCACGCGCCTGACGCGCCTCCGCCGGGCTCCGCCACAAGCCACGCCAGATAGTACAAGCCGTGTCTTCCGTCGCGTCGGACACATATTGGGTAGGTATCTAAACCCTATTTGTTTGGAAATAGCCAGACATGTAAACAAAACATAAACTTCAAAATAAACTAGTTTCAATTGGTTTTCAAGTCTTAAATGAACTAAAACACAGTATTTATGTCAATAAAATCCTTGATGTCCAAATGTAAGTGATTAAGCTAAAATGATAAAATGATTTGTTTACATGTTTGGCCATTTCCAAACAAATAGGTAGATTTTTCTTTAATGTGACTTGTCCGCAAACAGGCTAAGGCGAACTACCTACCTACTTGCTTCTTATGTCTCCGGTGATTTTCTTGGTTGACCGGCATCTACAGGTCGTGGCATACTCGTAAAAGTACCGTAATCCCGGAATCGCTGCAAAGCACCTATAGTATTGTGTGTAGATGGCATGTAGATGGGGTCTACGGCTATGAAAGTCTTGAAACATGTTCCTGGTGTCTATTAGGTTGTGGTTACAAACTTCATATCACACCGCCATGTCCAAATATTTGTACATGGCATTTTCACAATAAAACACTTAACTTAGGCACTTAGGCACAGATTACTAAATAGTTACTTCGTAAACTTAGGTCACAATCTGTAGGTTAGGCTTTGAGAACGTAACTCAATGAGTGCGCGAGAGTAACTGAGATATTTTTTTCGCGCACGCATCGCACTTGTTTGTAGGCGAAATGTACCTACGAGCGAGCAGCAAAATAGGTCAATGGCCTCAACGCTTCAAAGAAGCCGCTCAATTTCTTATTTTTCGAAAAGTGTAAATACCTGTTGGGTTGTATTTTACTACCTACATCTAAAAGGGGAACTATAAGGTTTTAAATAGGTAATATTCGTTTTTAAATAAGAATTGATTGAGAGAACTACCAAAGGTCAACGGCCAGGCACAGCGCAGTTTCGTTGCGGCAAGGCACGAATCCAGCGAAAAGAAAGGACCGTACTACAACACGAGAATATTATAGTGGACAATAATGGAATGTGGCAATTTTTTTTTAGAATTCGGTATGGTCACTGAAGAAAAAGTTGTTCAGTTTCGTTTACTGAACTTGCCCTTAAAATAGTTTCAGCTAATTTTGTTAGACCTTATATATAAAAAAAAATAATAATTTTGTAACCCCTACGTGTAAAGAGAAGGTAAAGTTTTTGCTAACGTACCACGTGTCGTGTTACGTGGGATATCGTTCAATAAGTCTGTCACAACTACTGAGGGTTTGCTTAAACCATTTTTTGATTCAGGGATTGCTTTGCGAATATTAAGCTTAAAGGGCTAATTTTTGTTCAAGTCAAGTGTCCCCCCCCCCTTCTTAGAAGCTAAACCGCCATTTCAGGACATCTAAAAAAAATTTAAATAGTAGGAAATATAATTAATTTAAAAGGAAAACTATCACGGCTAAGTAGGCTTTCTTACTTTAGGAGTAATAGTCGACCAACTTAAGATGTGCAGTTGTATTTGTCAAAAGTTCATAGATTTATCATTCAAAGTGTTCTATTACCAACTGTAAACTGTTTGTTATTTAAAATGAACATTCATTTTTTGAAATACTGCGGAACCCTACTTTTCACGAGTACGACTCGCACTTGGCCGGTTTTCGATCTACGAGTCTAGGTATCTAACACAATAGGATTGCGATTTGTTTTTTAACTAGAAAAAAATTATTTTTTCACGAAATTACTGTATTAAAACCCTAAAATTGTGTAATATGGACTCCGTCGACTCGGGACTCCTTTTTACGATAGCATCAGGGATGCTGAACTAACATAATAATCATATTCAACTAATAAGCGATTTTCCAGACGTTCCTAATGATAATATCTACAACATCTGCCCGACATTCAGTAGCTACTATTATCACGTGAAGTACATATTCGAAGAACGCTTAACATCACATTTAGAGGTATGTCACTTCAATGTCCAAGTTTCTTCCTTAATATGGACACCCCACTCGCGGGGCTTGCGCCGCTGTTTATAACAACAAAGGCGGAGTAATTAAACACTTAGACGCGGCTCGCCGGATAATGCTGTCGTACAGAACTGGCCCCGAACTTTCGCCAACTACACCAGTAACGCCGATAGCTAATATTAATTGGGCCGGCCCGGACGAACTGGACATGGGGATATTTTATATGATTGGGTTATAGTGTGATAGTTTGTTCAGGGTGTTTGTATTCATCGCCAATATAACAGCTATGGACCGGCCTACGCGAACAGCGGTTTTGATAACATCACCAATATAACAGCTATGGACCGGCCTACGCGAACAGCGGTTTTGATAACATCGCCAATATAAGAGCTATGGACCGGCCTACGCGAACAGCGGTTTTGACGCCGATAAAAATGAGCGAATTCGCTCATTTCATCTCAGTCGATCAGTATTCCCCAAATCAGTTGAAGGGCAAAGTGAGTGAAATTTGTTATCTCAATCGTTCTTCATTAGGATACGTCTCTCTATCTCTGTAATTGTTTTTATTTAAACGAGACTCGGTAGACCTTACTACCTAAAATACAACCGAATTGAGAATCTCCTCCTTTTTTTGAAGTCGGTTGAAATCGAGTTTTATCCAAATAGATGTCAGGAAGTGAAGTTTTATCTTGAACCACAATTACACAAGAACCACAATTACACAAGAACCACAATTACACAAGAACCACAATTACACAAGGCGATTCGTCCGAAGAGATTAGCGAATTCTCAATGTACATCTCCAATCCGTACCCAAAGGGTAAAAACGGGACCCTATTACTAAGACTCCGCTGTCCGTCCGTCTCTCTATCTGTCCGTCTGTCACCAGGCTGTATTTCATGAACCGCGATAGCTAAACAGTTGAAATTTTCACACATGATGTATTTATGTTGTCGTTATAACAAAAAATTCAAAAAAATTGAAAAGTGAATAAATAAGGGGGTTTTCAAACAAAAAACATATTTTATTAAATGTAAAAAACTAGCGCCATCTAGTATGATTCAATGATCGGAATGGGTAGAATATAAATACCTAAAGTTCGCAAGAAGGTACAACATGGAGTTGTTAGAACCACCAAATAAATTTATATTTTTTTGTCTTATATGCTACCGTGTATTATTTTATCATTAACTATTTTCATGATCGCTAATAATACAGGATAGCTCATATTATTATAAGATAAAAAAAATATATAAAAATAATATGTTAATAGCTTATAAATTTGCAGTTGCAGCGGCATTGCACAGTGCGCAGCCGGGACCGCTCGCCTTTATGTGTTTTCTACAGAACATACGTCATGTGAAAGTGAGCCAAGTTACATACAAAAACATTATACAGATCTAAATGGGTAGGTACCAAGCTCTATAGTAGTTTCTTATCTCACAGCTTCTGCACTTCAAATTGAAATATTTATCTTAGACTTCTCGAAATATTAGAGAATGTACAAATGTGTATTGTACATGTAGAATGTGTGTGTTTTCAGTTGGTAACGCAGATACGCCTACCAGCTATTATAACACCGGAATATATATTTTTTTAATATCTTTTTTTTTCTAAGCTAGTAGAACGATTACAAATCACATGCAATTATATAAAAAAGTAGTAATTTCCGTAGTAAGTGGGTTAAAAGAAAAGTTGTTATTTTCTGTGCTAGTAATGGTGTAACTTGGCAAGTTTTCACTATCTAATTATGTTCTAATAGCTTTTGCCAGCGGCTCCGCTCGCGAGAACATAGTTTCTATGACTGGCTCCAAGGGTGCGCAGTGCCTAATCCAGGTCCTAATCTGTCTACTTAACACATCACATTTCATTCGGTACGTTCAGTAGTTTTTGCGTGAAAGAGTAAAAAAACATCAATACGTACAACCTTTCACGTTTATAATATTAATAGGATGTTGGCGTTCAATTTAAGAAGTAAGTTTTGCTTGCTTGGCGGCTTAACTATAGATTTGTCAAGTTCCATCATAAAGTATCACAGTGCATAACAAATTTTCTTTTAAACAACTGAAAACCGTTGTGCATTCTCTAATATATGGAGAAGTCATATATAAATATTTCAATTCAAACTGCCGTAGCTATGATTTAAGTGGCTCCCACTTAGATTTATGTTTTGTAGAGATATTGTATTCTTTTGTAAATTTTTTATATTTATTTGCTCTATTTAAGTAATAGACATATGTAATTTTTTTTTCGTGGTAAGAAACCCTCAGTGCGCAAGCCCGACTTGCACTTGGCCGGTTTTTTTTATACGCTCAATAATTTATTTTGATACTAAATTTCTAGTTTAAAAGTCACCTGAAAGTGGTCCATATAATTATTTTGATGAGTAGTGGTGGTACGGAACCCTAATTTTGCGATTCCGATTCGCAAATGGCTATTTTTTTTCCTTTGTATACGCGCAGCTGGATACCTTGGACGCCATCGACCGACGCGCACGGCGACTCATGGTGACGACGAGCTAGTCAATGACAAGCACTAAAGCCTTGAGCATTGCCGCAAAGTCGCCTGTCTATCGGTATTCTATCGAATTCATTTCGGAGAGTGCGCGCAAGAACTTCACGACCACATTCCCCCGGCTCCATTCCACCGTCGGTCAACGAGACGCAGGGAGGGGTTACTAGGGTTGCCAACCGTACTCTAAAATAGAGTATTGTACTCTATTTCGTGTAGGTGTACTTTATTATCTATAACATTAATAGAGTACTTTAAATACTCTTTTTTACATAAACTGACTTTTGGCACAATTTTTTTTATGCCAGACATGTTCAATTGATATTCAATACATAAAATGACTTTCTTTTTACTGAATTTAATATACTGGTACCCAAAGCCATAAAACTTGTGAGTTTCTGAACGCAGACACAATCAGTCACGTCAAAGTAATGTCAATGACTTCAGCTCAGCGTTCACTGAGAGAGTATTTTCGGTCATGAATGTGAATTGGCGAGAGGAGAGGAACAGGGCTACATTGAAATAGATAAAAAATGAGCTCCTGATCTATATAAACTTAGAAATAGGATGTTTGGAGTCTCATAATTCTGAGTAATATCAAAGGTGCAGTAGCAAATGTATTGCCACTTTACCTCTCTGACCATGATACTGCACAGTTATTGAGTTTTCCTATAAAGCAGAAAACAAACCAACATGTACTACAATACATATATAAAAAGGATTACAGCTCTGAAAATATTAAGAAGTTCAAAAACTGTCTAAGAAACTTGTCCTGGCTAGAGATATTTAGTGAAACTGATTCAAATTTAGCTTTCAAGAGTTTCCATGAGATCTTTTGCCTATTTTATAAACTATGTTTCCCTATAGTTCGAGTTAAAATAGGCAATTTGAAAAAGAAGGGAAACTGGAAAAGCAAAGGATTAAAAGTGAGCTGTAAGATCAAAAGAATATTAAGATATAAATACTACAAAAATAAAACATCTTCAAATAAAAATAAGTATTTAATATACTCTAAAATATTAAGAAAGTGCATCTTTAAATCAAAAAAGATTTCTAACATTAAGTACATAAGTTACAGCAACAACAAATGCAAAGCTGCATGGACAGTTATAAAAAATGAGATAACTAAATCAAAAGAAAATGACAATATTAATAGAATTAAGTTCAAAAACCAAATTTTGACAAATCCCTTAGACATAGCTGAGGCTTTTAATAGCCACTTTATTTATTCTACAAGTGATAAGACTAGTGACAATAAAAAATTACAAAAAACTAACAAAACATTACCCAATTCGATGTTTCTCAAGCCGATGACAGAGAATGAAATAAGAGTAGAGGTTCTTTCATTAAAAAACACCAACTCTGTAGGTTACGATGAGATCAACACTAGAATAACGAAGACGTGTATTGATGAAATTGTTCCTGTCTTGACTTATTTAATCAATTCCTCGTTCTCAACTGGAACATTTCCTGAACCCTTGAAAATTTCAATAGTGAAGCCACTGTTTAAAAAAGGCAGTAAAGAAGAAGTCAAAAATTATCGCCCAATTACGTTAATCCCAATTTTTTCAAAGATATATGAAAAGTGCATGCTTAAGAGACTTCTTGAATTTTGTGAAAAATATAAGCTTATTAATGATGAACAATTTGGATTTCGGAAAGGAAAATCGACTACACTAGCTCTTTTCTCTCTACTTCAAATTATTCTGACTAATGTTAACAAAAATTTTATGACTACAGGGCTATTCCTTGATCTTTCTAAGGCATTTGACAGCATTCAGCATGACATACTACTTTCCAAATTAGAAGCGCTTGGTATTAGAGGTCCTACGCTTGAATGGATATCATCATACCTAGTTAACAGACAACAATGTGTAGTTATTAAAAAATCAGACAGCAAAAACAACATATTATCCTACTCCTCTAAATATAAGACAAATAAATATGGCGTTCCTCAGGGAAGTGTGTTGGGACCAATCTTATTTATACTATACGTAAATAGTATTACTGACATAACTAATCATAAATGCATTTTATACGCTGATGATATTTCCATTATAGTAACTTCTGACAAAAAGAGTACTTCAATCAAGGAACATGAAAACGACATTAATAATACATTAGAAAAAATAATAGACTGGCTTGACATTCATAATTTGAAAATTAACTTGAATAAAACTAATTATATACAATTTAATAAGTCTCTTAATAATAAATATAATTACAATTTAGACATTCAGTATGAAAATTATACAATCAACGAGGTTAATAAACATACATTTCTAGGAATAACTATAGATCAGAATATAAACTGGAAACCACAAATAGATAATGTATGCTGTAAAATAAATAGATTTGTGTATGCTCTCAAACAGGTCAAAAATTGCACTAACATGAAAACGGCTTTATTAACATACCGTGCATACGTAGAGTCAGTTTTACGTTATGGTCTTATAGCTTGGGGAAATAGTACTGACATGAATCGAGCCTTTATTGCTCAAAAAAAATGTATTCGCGCTATGTATGGAATCCCACCCTTCGTATCTTGTAGATCACTCTTCAATAGACTTGGTGTTTTGCCGCTACCCTTGCTCTACATTTATGAAATTTGTATATTTGCACGGACAAATAGCGGACTATTTAAAAGAGCATGTGATGGAAGTATCAGATCCCGCAGGGACCCAGAAAAGCTAGTGTTTCAAGAAATTCCCAGGTCATTTGTATATGATAAAAGTTGCCTGACGATGTGTATTCGCATGTATAACAAAATACCACATGAAATTAAGGATCTAAACAATAAACAATTCAATAACAAATTACTTAAGTGGCTGAATGACACAGACTGTTATAATATTAAAGACTTTTTAAATTTGTAGATTATTTTAGTTGAAGATTGACATTATTTTGTATGTTTGTGACTAAGATTAAAATATTTTGCATGCTATTTTAAATACTAGCTAAACATGAGTTCTATATACATATGTTAAGATCTTTTTATACCATGTTTAAGGCAAATAAATTATTATGAATATGAATATTAAAAAAATAACCAAGTTGTTATGTACTGCAAAAAGCACTAAAAATACATTTTCAAATTTGTTTAAATGATACTCTTTTTTATTAATCTGTACTCTTTATTTAGACTCTCTGAAATCAGAAATACTCTACTTCTTTTAGAAAAAGTTGGCAACCCTACGGGTTACACCCCTTTGTTGTTGATGTTCCACCTTTTCGCACGAATCGTTACGCTTCTTCATTTATTATGCGTACAGCGCAGGAGTGGAACTCCTTGCCTGCGTCGGTGTTTCCCGATTTCCATAATTTAGTTATCTTCAAGGCAAGAGTGAATAGGCATTAGTTGAGTTTGCGTGTACCATCCTCGACTGCATCATCACTTACCATCAGGTGAGTTGCAGTCAAACGCATTCATATTTTTAATAAAAAAATAAAAAAAATAACGTACCTAAATGCCAAGCAAGTTTCCAAGTCAGCCGGAAGTGGTCTTAATTTTGATGAATAGTAGTGGTGAAGAACCCTAATTTTGCAAGTCCGACTCACACTTGACTGGTTTTACCAAATCTCTATGCCAAATTTTACGTCACCTGGAAGTGGTCTATATATTTTGATGAATAGTGGTGTTACGGAACCCACGGTGCGCGAGTACGACTCTTACTTGGCTGTTTTTCCAATAACCTACCTCGATGCCAAATAACAAGTTTTTAAGTCACACCCACTCCTCTAAAGGTTGGAGACTCTACACTGGAAGTTGTTGACGAATATGTATACCTGGGACAAACAGTCCAACTAGGCAGGTCCAACTTCAAGAAAGAGATCAATCGACGAATCCAACTCGGCTGGGCAGCGTTCGGGAAGCTTCGCAATATCTTCACGTCCCAAATACCGCAGTGTCTCAAGACTAAGGTCTTTGACCAGTGTGTGTTGCCAGTGATGACTTACGAAACTGAGACATGCTCGCTTACTACGGGCAATGGAGTGTGCTATGCTCGGAGTTTCTCTGCGTGATCGAATCAGAAACGAGGAGATCCGCAGGAGAACTAAAGTAACCAACATAGCTCACAGAATCGCTAGACTGAAGTGGCAGTGGGCAGGGCACATAGCTCGTAGAACAGATGGCCGATGGGGCAGTAAAGTTCTCGAGTGGCGGCCGTGCGCCGAAAAACGTAGCGTAGGCAGGCCTCCCACGCGGTGGACCGATGACCTGGTGAAGATCGCGGGAAGCCGATGGATGCGGGCAGCGCAGGACCAGTCGTCGTGGAAATCCTTTGGGGAGGCCTTTTGCTGTACAGCAGTGGACGATTTTCGTCTGATATGATGAAGTCACCTTGATAGAATTCTGAACGCAGCCTCGATTACGTGACAATTTATTTTTGGGCCGTACCCTACTTAAGGAAGTGTTGCATACTTTTTATGTCTTGCCACTTCCGTCCAACCTTTTGAACAAAAATTCATACGTTATACGTTCCATATAAATATTTTTTAATTTCAGTTTTCATCAGTAGAGTTGTAATATAAAACTATCTTCAAAGACTGTTGTATAATTTAACAAAATAATAACCTGGTTCTCACCGTTGATGCACTGAATAATATGTATGTTGTCAATAATGACACATATGCTTGACTGTCTTCAGCTCATCTATGGCATTAGACAATGGGTCATCTTAACTATAAGGATCTATGTTAGAGCAAAGAATCTACGGAAGGAGTATAGATGGAAATGAACAGAGAAAAAAAAATGATAATGCACAACATGTCTGCAAGGCAAACAAACTGGACAGCCTTTTAGCAAACTGGTACCAGAGCTTCCGCTTTTCTTGAGGTAATACACTCCGATGTATGTGGCCCCATGGAGAAAAAGTCTATCGGAGTTGCCAGATATTATGGGTCATTTATCGATGATTTTTCAAGAAAAGTATTGTTTAATTTATGCAAACAAAGTCATAAGTTTTTGAGAAATTTAAAGAGTTCAAAAGTTTAGCTGACTATCAATTCAATATTAAGATAAAAATATTAAAATCAAATAATGGCAAAGAGTATGTAAACAAAGCATTTGATAAATTTTATAGGAATACTGAAATAAAAAGTCAGTTTACTGTTCCATACACACCAGAACAATATGATATGAGTCAACGAATAAACCGAACATTGGTAGAGCAAGCTAAATATATGCTCATCATTGCACAGCTGCCGAAGAAATTTTGGGCAGAAGCAATCTCTACAGCTGTATATGTAATTAACCGCACGCCTACAAAATCGCTCGAATATAAAACACCTGAGGAGATGTGAACTACATTAAAACCAAACATAAGCAAGATTTTTCGGATGTGGTGCAATGATGCATTTACCAAAAGAAAAGCGTTTTAAAAGAGATAGTATAATCAAAGAAGCTTTTATTTGTTGCTACTGCCTGGAGTCCTTTATATTTGGTATCCTTTAAACAGTTTATATGATAAAGACTCCGGAAAAAAATTACGAAGTAGATATGTCGTATTCTTAGAAGAAAGTGTAAAAAATGATTTCGTTTTAATGCTATTAAGTGAAGTACAAAAATAGAATTAGACATCAGTACGAATACAAATACACGTGTGATTACTGTGGTAGAAGATGACACTTTTACAAATAAAAATGAGCATAACGATGAGTATATTCCTGATGTAACTTTAAATAAAACAATTCGATATAAAAATTTGATTTAGGACCAAGAAAACAATACAACGAAACCTAACTTTTTATGTCAAAATGAAGACAGAGTTCTTATAGCAAGTAATGGCTAGTAAAAATTCTCAAGAATGGATAAAAGCCATGGACAGCTAATAAAATTCATTAATAGAAAACAATACCTGGACTTTGGCTAACCTACCTCCAAAAAAAAGGCAATTCCATGAAAATGGGTATTCAAAACCAAATAAGATGTTAATGGGAAAGTAGTAAGATATAAAGCACGACTTGTAATCAAAGGATACGAACAAAAACCAGGAATTGATTACACTGATGTGTAGGCACCCGTAGCACGTTTGACATTCATCCGATATGTAATTGGAGTGGCATCTAAATTTTGTCTGAAGATTGAACAATTAGATTCTGTAACTGCTTTTTTGCAGGGTGACATCGATGTAGAGTACATGTCACAACCTCCATCATATGAAAATGGAACTCAAGTCTGTAAACTAAACAAATCAAATTTATGGCTTAAAACAAGCTAACAGAACATACATCATCATCATTACAGCTCATATACGTCCCCACCGAGGGGCTCGAGCCTACCCTGAATCAGGGCGATTAGGCCTTAGACGACCACGCGGGCCCAGTGCGGGTTGGTCGACTTCACACACAACCTTCGAGTTTCTTCGCAGGCGTGTGCAGGTTTCCTCACGATGTTTTCCTTCACCGTTAAAGCAATCGGTAAGTATGTACGTAAGTTTTTTTGAAAAACTCATTGGTACATTGGCCATCCAGATTTGAACCCGGTACCTCTGGTTAGATGGACCGAGTCGTTACCGGTTGAGCCACCGACGCTTCACAGAACATACAATATGAAATTAAATATTTTTTTGCTTAATATTGGATTTTGGGTAATTCTAAAATGAATCCATGTATGTACTAAAAATGTGAGAATAAAAACATATTACATATGACAGTCTACGTTAATTATTTGCTGTTATTTTTTCATTGTCAAGATCAAGCTGATCAAATCGAGAATCAGATGTTACAATACTTCAAAATAAAAGAATTGGGAAGAGCCAGTCAGCACATTGGTCTCCGAATCACTTACTATGAAGAAGAAATTGGAATTCTCAAAACAAAGTATATTTCAGATACCTTGAAACGTTTTGGAATGGCAAAATGCAAAGCTGTCAGTACCCCAATGGAAACAAATCTTAAATTCACAGACGATGACAATAAAAATGGTTACAATATACGATATCAGGAAGCCATAGGATACTTGTTGTATATTTCTCTGGGCACTCGTCCTGATATCAGCTTTGCCGTTCATAAACTAAGTCGTTATAACAAACCTCTAACTGCAGAACATTGGAATGGACTTTTCAGATACCTACAGGGGACAAAGCACCTGCATTTGTTTTACTGTGCCAATGCTAATGAAGAAATCAAAGGCTACAGTAATTCAGATTGGGCATCGTGTCCAGATAATACAAAATGAATAAAAAAGACAGCAAACTGTTGTGCTGTCAACTACCGCAATAGAATACATGTCAATTTCAACTGCAACTCAAAAAGCGTTGTGGTTGCGAAAGATGCATTTGGAACTGTGGCCATCTCTGAAGTCTAAACCCTTAACTTTGTATTGCGATAATCAAAGTGCCATTAAACTTGTAGGTACAGACCATTTTTTAACCCTGTAGTAAGCACATTGACATCCGTCATCAGTTCATAAGGGACAAAGTATCTTCTGAAGAGATAAACATCGAGTATGTACCAAGTGACTCTATGACTGCTGATTGCTTGACGAAAGCACTCCCAACAAAGTCATTACCGCTGCCTGAAGAGCATGGGTCTTTGCTTACGTTCATAGGAGGATGATGCAATTCTGAACTGAACACAGCCTCGACTACGTGACAACTTGTTTTGAGAACGTTTTGCTTAAGAAGTGATAATTTTTATGTCTTGCCACTTTCATCCAACCTTTTGAATAAAAAACTATATGTTACATAAACGTTCCATATAAATATTTTTTAATTTCAGTTTCCATATTCAGTAGAGTTGTAATTTAAAACTATTGTTTCACTATAACACCTGAAAGTGGTCTATTTATTTTGATGAGTAGTAGTGATACGGAACCCTCGATGCGCAAGTAAGACTTACACTTGGCCGTTATTTGAGATTTCACTAACAGTCAAAACCAGGTAATGACCGTGCTTCAGGTCAGTTTACCTGCGTGATCAACCCAACTTGGCAAGTTGCACTGAGCTACGACTGCTTCAGCCTTACAAATGGAATAAGTGAAATGATCGAAATATAATCGTTTATAAATTTTGAATTGGCATCGGTATCCTGCGCGGTTCAGTTGGAAAAGTTTAATGATGGCTAAAGCCGATGGGCCAAGTTTGTGGGTAACGACGTTTATTCGCAAACTTGCCCGCGGCGGAATAAAATCAACAATTGACGAGCCTCGCTGGTACAGTCAGCGGAAATTGGAAGTTGTCGCGGCGTTCTAGCAACAAGAATACTTTGTTGATAGAACCAAAATTCTCATTAAAGATAGACAATCAGTAGATAATAATATACAGGGTATTATAAAAGTGGTTAACTGAGCCCGTTAATTGTTACTTTTACTTATTATACTTGTAGCACGTCGGTCGGAGTAGGTAGGGCGTGGGTTTGAATATATTTGTAGCACGTCGTCGGTAGGAGTAGGTAGGGCGTGGGTTTGAATATACTTGTAGCACGTCGGTAGGAGTAGGTAGGGCGTGGGTTTGAATATACTTGTAGCACGTCGGTAGGAGTAGGTAGGGCGTGGGTTTGAATATACTTGTAGCACGTCGGTAGGAGTAGGTAGAGCGTGGGTTTGAATATACTTGTAGCACGTCGGTAGGAGTAGGTAGGGCGTGGGTTTGAATATACTTGTAGCACGTCGGTAGGAGTAGGTAGGGCGTGGGTTTGAATATACTTGTAGCACGTCGGTAGGAGTAGGTAGGGCGTGGGTTTGAATATACTTGTAGCACGTCGGTAGGAGTAGGTAGGGCGTGGGTTTGAATATACTTGTAGCACGTCGGTAGGAGTAGGTAGCGCGTGGGTTTGAATATACTTGTAGCACGTCGGTAGGAGTAGGTAGGGCGTGGGTTTGAATATACTTGTAGCACGTCGGTAGGAGTAGTTAGGGCGTGGGTTTGAATATACTTTTAGCACGTTGGTAGGAGTAGGTACGGCGTGGGTTTGAATTAGGGATGCCTCGATACGCCTTTTGCCGATACAATACCGATACCGATACTCTTATGAAAATATCGGCGATACTGATACCGATACCGATACGCTTATTGAATTCAAAAAGGAAGGTAGAATAAATAAAACACAATTAATTAATAGTTTTAGTAATCAAAATTAACATTTATAGGATTTTTATTTAAAAAACAAAGCATTCTTAAGTTTTGCGGGCAAAGGCGATTTCGTAAGTCTGTTTGAATAAGACCTGCGGTGGAAAATAGTCTCTGAGATGCGACAGATGCCTCGTTTGCAACGAAATAGATGGGACAACACGCGCGTTTACATAATATTTTTAAACCGCGAATTTTGAAAAGTATCGTTGAATCTGCCATAAAAATATCGCCGATACCGATATATCGGCAAACCCGAAGTATCGCCGATATATCGGTATCAGTATCGGTATCGGATGCATCTCTAGTTTGAATATACTGGTATCACGTCGGTAGGAGTAGGTAGGGCGTGGGTTTTAATATACCTTTAGCACGTAAGTAGGAGTAGGTAGGACGTTGGTTTGAATATACATGTAGCACGTCGTTAGGTGTAGGTAGAGCGTGGGTTTGCATAACCGTGCATGTTTACAAATTAATTTAATTGTAGTAGTAGAAGATAAATATACGACCTAAAAAAAGTACACAGGAATTAGAAAAGTATTACACACGGTAAATTATTATCACCAACATATCACGGAAAACATAATTACAACTTAATTGTATCTTACCCAAAATTGGTCTTAAAGAAAGTATCAGTGTCAAAAAGTATTAATTCAGTTTATTTTCAGTTTAATTTTATTATTGTTTCAGTTTCAAATGGTACTGAAAAACATTGAAGGATAGGAAATAAATCGGAGTTTGAAGCACATGTGTCAAATTTTGCTCCAAAATGTTTTGAATTTTTTTTTCAGAATGTTATGAAGCAAAATATGACACATAGATTGTTATGTGCAAGCGCATGTGAAATAGATGAAATAGATCAAAAGTAAGGAGGATAAATAACAGCAAAGCGTTACCGCGTTATATACTGAACAACTCTCCATAAATGAAATTAAACCTTGAATGAAATTTTAAACCGAGGGTTCCTTGCATCTCTGGATATAGAAACTTAAAAATAATAAATCAAAAACAATAGAGGGTGTTAAAAAATAGTTCTAGGGCTTATTACTCATCATACTGAACAACTTTCCCCGAATTTCGACGCTCCATACAATAATGCACAAAATTGGTCAACCATCTGTTCGTTTTGTATAAAGAGTTTAGACTTTTTTTTCCATTTCAGCAAATTTGTAGAGCAAAAGTTCAGTTTGATGAGTAGAAGCTCCAGTTAACGGGACCTACACCAATTTCGTTACACCCTGTATATCATAAAAATAATAAAAATCTGTTTAAGCTTGTGCCAATGAAGCCCTTTTATACGATACCCCACATGACCCGGTTCACTCAACTCAAAATTTAGATCACCCCGTTGATAACGTACTTTAAATAAAGACTATATTTTATATGATTTAATTACAAATTTATAGTTTTCAGATTTTTCTTTATACTTGTAGCGTAAGACCATATTAATTGCTAAATCTTATAGTTGTAGGTCAACGGAAAATACCCTGTAAATTTTGATTCCCTAGAGAGTGTCAAAATGTACGTGTTTTGCGGCATAAACGCCTGTTTCGTTTTTCACGTTAACTTAGAAGTTTAATTTTTTTATAGCTTCAAGGGACTGAGTAGGCCGGAGTATATGGTTAAAATTGCAACTAGATACCTCCACGCGTTCCCGAGATAAATGGTCTTGATAGACAGACAGACGGACGGACGGACAACAAAGTGATTCTATAAGGGTTCCGTTATTGCCTTTTGAGCTACGGAACCCCAAAAACCGACTTCCATCGCAACATTATAATACAATTTTGCACTATTATTTTTGATTATTGTTAATTTTCTAAAAAAACTACTAAACCGATTTTGGTAAAAATACAGTGTAAACTCTATATAGCGACACTCAAGGGACCGGGCATTTTGTGACGTTATTGAGAGTTTTCGTTATACAGAGAGAAATTAGCGTCAAAATAAACCGACTGGAGCCAGAAAATTTTGACGTTTCAAAGAGTGAATCGTTATAAGATAAGATAAATACTCTTTTTGTACACTATATATATATACATATATATCATCATATCAGCTCATATACGTCCCCACCGAAGGGATATATATATATATATATATATATATATATATATATAGAGTGACGTTTTACAGAGTTTACACTTTATGGGACAAACCCTACTGAATAAAGAAATAATCATGAAAATCTGTTCACAATTTGCGAAGATATCGAGTAACAAATATACAAAAAAAAACCACTCCGCGAGTACCGACAGAAGTGCAAACTTTTTACAGTTTTATTAGTTGTTCCTGGTAAGGTGACGGTGACGGTTATGATAACGGTTACAGTGTCGCGAGTTCAATGATTTTTTGCTATCCGAAAAATGCCCAACGTGCCTAATAAAGTTTTCACTTCAAAAACATACAGTCGAATTGATAACCGCTTCCTTCTTGGAAGTCGATTGAAAGTGCACAAAATTAGTCGACCAGCTGATCGATTTTTATATTTTTTCTTTCGAGCGACGAAGGAATGAAGGAGGTAAAAAAATCGAAGTCGAGATTTTGATGGGGATCGATTGTCTTACACTAATACAGTTTAAAAACTAAAAAAATGTGTGTGTGTGTGTGTGTGTGTTTGTGTGAGTGTGTGTGTTTGTTTAAGTTCCGAAACTACTGGATGGATTTTGTAAAAAAAAATGGGTTCATGCAATTTTATTTTATATCTCCAG
This sequence comes from Coleophora flavipennella, assembly GCA_947284805.1. NCBI lineage: Eukaryota > Metazoa > Arthropoda > Insecta > Lepidoptera > Coleophoridae > Coleophora > Coleophora flavipennella. The sequence goes on along the minus strand of OX369264.1, from coordinate 18,120,997 downwards.
CCAGTTTTTTTAAAATTTCCCCTATCTTGATTTTTATTGTTGCTACCATAGTAAAAATCGTTTATTATAATTAACTCAAAAATGGCTATAACGATTTTGATGAAACTTATATTTAACTTATAATAAGTATTCTTTGCTACTAATTAAGTGTAATGTTTATAGGTGATTTGTATTTGCCCAACTATGACAGATGGTTAAGGCTGGCAGTACAATTTATTATATTTGTTTTTTTTTCAGTTTTTTTTTGCAAATTGACTATGGGTTATTTGGGATAAGTTGTTCAGTATGATGAGTAGAAGCCCCAGTCAAAGGCCAAGTCGTGCACTAATTATGTTAAACCTTGTTGCTATAAAGACTGTGAAGCGTTGATATACTTGTTAAACCTTGTTGCTATAAAGATTGTGAAGCGTTAATATACTCGTTAAACCTTGTTGCTATAAAGATTGTGAAGCGTTGATATACTCGTTAAACCTTGTTGCTATAAAGATTGTGAAGCGTTGATATGCTTGTTGAACCTTGTTGCTATAAAGATTGTGAAGCGTTAATATACTCGTTAAACCTTGTTGCTATAAAGATTGTGAAGCGTTGATATACTCGTTAAACCTTGTTGCTATAAAGATTGTGAAGCGTTAATATACTCGTTAAACCTTGTTGCTATAAAGATTGTAAAGCGTTGATATACTCGTTAAACCTTGTTGCTATAAAGACTGTGAAGCGTTGACATACTCGTTAAACCTTGTTGCTATAAATATTGTGAAGCGTTGATATACTCGTACAACTTAAAAATTCAACAAATTTCCAAGAATAGGGACGCCAATAGGGAGCTCTGTGGTCTTATCTACCTCCATACTCCATATCTCCTGAATCTCTGACCTACCAAACAATTGGCGATAACTGTACGAAGCCCAGCCGGCGTTCTTTCTTCTTATTTTCATTGTACTACTTATTTATGTAACACCGATTCGAATCTAGTTTTGTTCGGAGTACAATAGGCGAATATAAAGTTGAGAGTAGGTAATAATTAGAGGAAACGAGGCACCGGGCCAGGCAGGGGCACAAGGAAGGCAGGTAAACATTGCGATTCGCGCCACGCGCCACGCGCCACGCGCCACGCGCCGGTACATGCACGGGGCGCCTTAATCGGCTCCAGGCTACTAAATAAGATCACTTAAATTCTGGGCCCGTAGCCTAACCCGGATAGCACTGCCCCGCTCTACCTCTATGAGCCCACACAGTAATTACACAAAAGAATTGTTACTAAAGAAAACTTTTAAACATTGCCTCGGTGAGGCCATTACATTCTGCTGATAAAACAGTGAATTACTGAAAAACGTGGTCTGACCATGTTATTAACTGCAGAAGCTGTCAGGTCAATCCAGCAGGCATTCTTTATTCAGGCGGAGTGGAATTTGGAAGAAACACTTGGCTTTATTTTATACTAGCTGTTTCCCACGGCTTCACCCGCGTGGACATCGTTTCTTTGACTTTTCAAAGGTTCGCAGTGGGCGAGCCGCAAACGGCTCGTGAGCGTAAAAAGAAGTAGCCTATGTGTTAATCCAGGTCCTAATCTGTCTACCTATTAAATTTTAGCGAAATCCGTTCAGTAGTTATTGCGTGAAGAAGTAACAAAAATACACACTCACAAACTTTCGCCTTTATAATATTATAGTGTGACTAGCTTTTGCCCGCGGCTTTGAACAGCACCCGCTTAAGCGCAAGCGTAGTGATGTGCTGGGTTTTGGCGCCATTCATACGTTTGGTTGTACTGAATTTCTTTGGATTTTTTTCTTTCTCTTTTAACTTTGATCTTTTATAAAGTAGTTTAAATCCCAATGTGTGACATAAGATAGTGGATGAAACTGCACATGATTCGCTATTAAAACACGAGTGTTTAAAAAACTAGTATATCTACCTACTTCACAGCTATAGAAGTCGTATTTCCTGGTATTTTTCCGCAATTTTTTTTATTGATAAATTTAAAGTCAACAAACGATCCGTGTTTTCGTCTTGGCTCTACAAATGGCGGCCGTATCGGACGCGAACAATCAGATCTGTCGGAAGTTGGCCCATCGCGGCTATGGCCGAAGTTAGCCACTAAATCAGTGCGCTGTTAATCGACGTGTTTTTCGTGTTTCTGTGCTTTACTTCCTTCATTTGTTTTATAATACTACAATCAAAAGAATGAATTTATATGTATTAATTTTCTATTTGTAGCCTTTATTCAGTCAATATCCTTACTATAATATTATAAATGTGAAAATGTGTTTGTTTGTTGGTTACCTTTTCACGCTTCAACGCCTTGACCAATCTTTATGAAATTTGGCATGCAGATAGCCTGTGTCAAGGGGAAGGACATAGGTTACTTTTTATCCCGGGAAAATAGCATAATATGATGCAGTTCCTGAAGGTACTTAAAAAATACTCGATTGCTGTGATTTTTTGCACAGAGATGGTTGAGTAGGTGGGAAACGACATAATTTACTTATCACCCTTAAAGACAGTCATAAAAACGATGACCACGCGGGCGAAGCTGCGGGAAAAAAACTAGTAATATATATTTTACATTTAAACATTTTTTGTTTTTCATTTCCATCTTAGTGTCCGTTTTCCATCTGGCATAGTCCTGCTTCAACTCATTTCATTTATTGCGATCTTGACTTTTCTTTAATACATAGAGGGTGATATTAATTAATTTTTCATCAAGTTTCTATATCGTAGAAGAATAGGGTGAATTATAAAATCCTACCGATTGAAAAAAATATATGCTTAGTGATCGACGTAAAATTCTAAGAAAATAATGTCGATTTTTTGTAATAATTTCAGAACTAGCTACCTAGTACCCATTTTACAAGCTTTTATTTAACTTCACCTTTGATCCTTCAAATCTTGCGATCGATTTTAGACTGACTTTTAGGGTCCGATTGAGCTGAAGTTTGGTATGAAGCCGTGTTTCCAGTGGAAATACATCTTTTTGGTATTACGAAGTTGATCTGATGGTGATGTTTGAAGGTGGAATCAAGGTTCCTGGGTCATTTATTATTTTAAACTGAGTCTTTGGTAGTAGTGACCTTACTCAGCTCACCTTTTATTCTTAAATTAGAAAACATAAATGCTTGTTCACATTTGGCAAACTCGACATTTGGCGTTCATTTAAATAAAAGCTTGTAGCTACCTAAAACTTTTTAGATTTTTCTTCAATTTATATTGATATAATTTCTAAATTAGAATCACTAAGCTACGAGAACGAAACGAAGATAATGTCAGCCTGTATATAGATATTGGGTGCTCTTACATGAGCGTTCAATCGTGTACGCTCAATCGTGTAATCAGAGTCGCAAAATGCCATAAATTAGATAGGATACGGGAGAAGCTTACGTGAAATTGTCAGAATATCAACTAAATTGGTTTTGTTGTGTGTTAATGTCAGTGAAACTCTACAATGAGAGTAGTACACTATGAATGACTCAGATTTTAGTACCTAACTACAGAGTGTAATAAAATATTGTGCCAATAATATACGGAGGTTTGTGATCCTGAAACTGAATCATTTTCTCCAAGAATATATATAGTCAATTTGAAAAAAAAAAACTCCTTGCAGTTCTTCAACCAGCTGATTAATTAGTATTTGAGGCTCCATAATTTGTTCACGAATTTATTGGGGCAAGTTATTCAGTTTAAGAAGTAGGAGCTACTACTCTTCTGCTGCCGTGTAACGCTACCTTATTACAATACAATACAATACAATATTCTTTATTGCATCACAACATAAAAAAAGAAATTGACAATATAGAAGACAGCCTATACAATAGGCGGCCTTATTATTTGTAACTGACCTGAAACCTCTAAGATGATACTCTCTACACAAGTCCGATCTTGCGTAGAGTATTGCTCTCACTTGTGGGATGGATCCGCTCGATATCAGCTGATAACATTGGTTTTGATCGACCGCCGTGACTGGAGACTGATAGCTGACGAGGCGTTTGCGTCTTCTAAGCTCTATAGCCTGGAGCATAGGCGCAAATTCGCTTGCCTTCAATTATTATAGGTTACATTTGAGTGAGTGTGTGCAGAAATGGTACGGTCTTATTCTCCAAGCCCCATTCCATCTTCGGTCAACCAAACGCAGAGCTCGCTTCCACCCGTATGTAGTAGACAACCTACCTTTACACACGAACCGCTTTGCTTCCTCGTTCATTATGCGTACATTATGAGCGAAATTATTTGCCAGCGTCTGTGTTTCCCGAGACACATAAATCAGATAAATCGTGCTGGAAATCTTGAACTTCATGAAAGTAAAGATTTAGGTCGAGAAAAAAGTATTGACTCACAACCACAAATGCCTTCCATTTCAACGTGCGTTCGCGTAGACGAGCGACTCAATTGAAGTTTTTACCCACGAATAGTGAAGACAGAGATGAAAATGGAAGACTGTCCTTCAGCACCAGTTGCAGACAGTCACTCGAAAACTCCAGCTATAAAAAGTAAGTACCTGGGCGACTGAGCTTTGCTCGGGGCATAGTACCCAGAGCCGTAAAAAACATTTAAAAATACGCTACTTAAGTTACACTTTGCGCCGCATATTTCCAGTGCGAAAATCTTAGAAAATATCGTTTTCCCAGAGACGAGACTTATCTATCTAAATCTAATCGATTCTAATCTAAATCGGTTTTTCACCCCCAAAAAATTCCCGTAAACTAATTTTCAAGCAAATCTTTGGAGCCGTTTCCGAGATTTAGTATGTATTCAGTATATACAATAATTGCTCGTTTAAAGGTATTATTAGATATATAGATTATGTTCATCCAGTTAAGAAGGAGCAGAGAAGTGAAGAAACAGCGCAAATCCGTATTAGGTCTCGACGCAAAAGGAAAAACTTAGATTTTTGTAAATACTTTTAGAACGTTTTTTATGTAATTAGGGTTAGGTTCCAAATCCTCATTTAAAGGTGGAGGAAATATCGTATATATTGTGTGAGGGTACCTGAATAACACAATTTAAAGTTAGTGCGTAACGAACTATCGGCGGTATCATTTCACTCCTATAATTTAACCAGTATAATACTGAACTTGCCTATTGGACAAAGCCAACTGACCAAGCTGAAGACTGAGGACGGCAGGATCATATCGTCTAAGACTGAGTTGCTGGAAGAAGTTGAGAAGTTCTACGGACAATTGTACACGACCACACGTCTGCCTGTCAGCGATCTGGCTAAAAACCCAAGAGCCGGACTTACCCGACACTATAAGATATTAACATGACTTTAAAACAGTTTAAGAACAAAAAGAACTAACAACTGGGTGATGTGGAATTACGGCTCAGCTACGGATCTATAAGGAGAGAGTGAATAAGCATTGTGAGCAATTGCGTGTTCCATTTTCGACTAAATCATCGCTTATGGTGAGTATACTGCAGTATATGCTGAGCCAGTACCGTATTGGTGCACAGTACAACCATTTTTTATAGTTAGATATACTATTGTGTGCAAATTGTACTTAAAAATTGTTGAAATGTTATCTAAATAAAATATTTTCTATTGTATTCTATTTTATTCTGTTCTGTTCTATTCCGTTCCATTCCATTCCATGCTATTATATTATATTATATTATATTATATTATATTATATTATATTATATTATATTATATTATATTATATTATATTATATTATATTATATTATATTATATTATATTATATTATATTATATTATATTATATTATATTATATTATATTATATTATATTATATTATATTATATTATGATATGGTATATTATATTATAATATTATATTCTATTCTATTCTATAGACTGGAGTTAAACGCTCTCAAATATACAAAAAAAATCAACAACCTTGGCTCTACAACTTAGCTAAAAGCACATTAAAAAAATATATACGAATCAATCAGCTGAGCCGCTAACTTTCTCCAAAAAGTTCAATATCGTTTGCCATTTAGTAAGTTATAGAACACAAGTAATTTTTATTTTAAGGCCAGCTTGACGGGGATCGTCACAGAGCTTGACACGTCCACGTTGAAATTTCGCAAACCGGCGATAAATTGTGGTTTTACGTCGGGCTTCGTCACCAAATGCTAAAAGCATCCGATCAATACACTGTTTTTGTGTTAAACTACTTCGAAAGTCATAATATATCACTGCTCTTGAATTTTCTTGAGTCGATTCCATTTTCACACCGACTTTACAAGTTTACCGCGTTCTTTTTACCCGACTGCGCGACGCAAAGGAGGGTAATGTGTTTTTACCCGACTGCGCGACGCAAAGGAGGGTAATGTGTTTTTACCCGACTGCGCGACGCAAAGGAGGGTAATGTGTTTATCAGCCTATATATGTATGTATGTATGTTTGTATGTTTGTTCCTTTGTGGCACTCTAGAGACCAAACGCGTGGGCCGATTTTCATGATTCTTACGTCAATCGATTTGTCTTAATCTTGTGAGTGTCACTAAAGACATGACATTAATCAAAATTCAATATGGCGGCAACCAGACGCCATATTGTGAAAACAAAAAAAGTGAAAGTTGACGAACTATGTTAAGTGGGGTATCATTGAATAGGTATTTGAAAATCAACTTTAGGTTTCCCATATCATTTTTCATTTCGAATAACCATTTTGGATCTATAAAGGTTTAAAGATAGTTAGCAACCATTCTCACTTAAATTGTCAACAATACTTATATTAACAAAGCTGTAATAAAGTTCTTAGGTATACAATCGGTTGGCCCCTGTCTTCTTTATTTATCCATAATTATAAATGTGAAAGTGTGTTTGTTGGTGTGTCCTTCTTTCACGCTGCAACGATTGCAACGAAGCAACAAATCAACGTGATTTTGCACAGAGATAGTTAGAGGGCCTAGTAGTGACATACATAGGCAACTTTTTACTTGGCATGTATTTGATTTCTGTGAATTACCACAAAATATGAGACAAGGACATGACACTACATTTGTGGATATATTAAACAGTCTTAGAGTCGGACAGCTGACAATGCAACAATTGGAGATATTAGATAGCCGACGAGTAGACGTAAGCGAGCTCAATGAAGACATACGAGTATTTCCAACTACTAAACAGGTTGATGAACACAATCAAAAAATGACATTCATACTGGAAAAGACAACAAAACTATATAAATTACATGCAGTTGATATATCAGTCGAAACAAAGACATATGGTCAAAAACCGAAAGATGTATATAGGGTGACCTTAAATTAGTTCTTGATAGCAAAGGATATGAATGTACTCGTGATTACAAACAACTTTCCCAAAGAAACTATATGTCGAATCAGAAAAAAATTTTAGGTCCTCGGTACATAACAAGTTATCAAATCGACAAAAATGTATGAAGGACCAAATTTTTTTTTTCATATTTGACATAGTTTCTTTGGGAAAGTTGTTTGTAATCACGAGTACATTCATATCCTTTGCTATCAAGAACTAATTAAAAGTCACCCTATATGTTTCTGATGACCCTAATAAACTGGAGGAATCGTTAAAAATTTGACAATCGGGTTAGGATCTCGAGTAATGTTGCGAAGAAATTTGAATGTTAACCACGGTCTTGTCAACGGAGCAATGGGAGTAATTAGGACAATTGAGTGGCCAGCTCTTCGAAGAGACCAGATGGAACCCGGAGAATTGCCACAGGCTGTCTATGTGGAATTTGACGACAAAGCCATTAAAAAACAATGTCCCTGGAGTGGGAGTCAGAATCGAACCATCGACGACAGAATTCGATGCACTTCGTGGAAAGGGCAAAATAGAGCGAAAAATGTTGCCATTGATATTGTGCTGGGGTGTAACTGTACATAAGTTACAAGGAACTACTTTGGACCGAGCTGTGGTCGATTTAAGTTTACGCATTTTTGCGAAAGGTCAAGCCTATGTAGCTTTGAGCTGGGTTAGGTCCCTAGATGGATTAATAATCAGTACTTTAGACCACCGCAAGCTACTTAATAATCCCCACGATATTAACTCCCTCAATGAAATGACAAGATTGCGAAATTTACCATCTTGTACTCCTCACTAAAAAGTTTAAAATAAAAAAGTTAATTAATAAAAAACAAAAAACCCGACTGCGTAAAAAGTAAACTTTGAAAAGTTAATTTAAAATAAAAAAGAAATAAATAAAAACTAAAAAGAGAAAAACAAGTCCTGGAGTCTATTTGATAAAGCTACAAGTTACAATTTTTACAGGTGTAAACTGGCAACACTGGGCACATGTATGGGATCTGACAGTAGAGTGGCCAGTTCACACATGTAAAATTGTAACGTGTAGCTCTATAAAACCGGCCTCCGTAGTCTATAATTCTATTAAATAATATTGAATAAGTACACAATGAAATAGTTTTGTGATCGATAGACACATAAAACAAATAATTAATTATAATGCGGTACATAGCAACTTTTACAGTCGGGACCCATTTAAAATTCTAGACCGGATCATACTTTCCCAATAATGGGTCCCGACTGTAAAAGTTGCTATGTACCGCATTATAATTAATTATTTGTTTTATGTCTATCGATCACAAAACTATTTCATTGTGTACTTATTCAAGATTATTTAATAGAATTATAGACTACGGAGGCCGGTTTTATAGAGCTACACGTTACAATTTTACATGTGTGAACTGGCCACACTACTGTCAGATCCCATACATGTGCCCAGTGTTGCCAGTTTACACCTGTAAAAATTGTAACTTGTAGCTTTATCAAATAGACTCCAGGACTTGTTTTTCTCTTTTTAGTTTTTATTTATTTCTTTTTTATTTTAAATTAACTTTTCAAAGTTTACTTTTTATTTAAAAAATAAATAAATGGTTTTTGATTAATGAAACCAAGAAGTTTTCGATTATAAATAATTTATTATGCCAGGAGCAACGGAAATATTCCATTCCCGATACTTTTATTGCAGCCATAGTATTAAGTCACTTTCTTTTTGTCTGTATGCCTGGCGTTTCGGGTAGAATCTTCAACTCATATTCCGAGCACTTCCCGATTAGCTATCCGGCTGAACCTTTCAGATAGCTCACAACTCTATGCATTATTAACTTTCTTGTTTGTCTGTATGTCCGCCTGTCTGTCTGTCTATCGTTCTGAGTGGAATCTTGTAAGTCAAATTTTAAATACCGAGCATTTCAAGTCATTTCAGTCGACGATCGACAATGCATTTTAAACTTTCTTAATACTTCCTGTTATCCGATAATGCTGGAAATTTGCACACAGCATCAGTTTCGGCTCATATACGTCCCCACCGAGGGGCTCGAGCCTACCCTGAATTAGGGCGATCGGGCCTTAGTCGACCACGCGGGCTGAGTGCGGGTTGGTCGTAAGAGCGTCGGATAAACGTATACATATGAAATCGAAAGTCAAAAACACATTGGTACGTGGCAGGATTTGAACCACAGCCTCCCGGACAGGAGGTAGCAGCCGTAACCGTTACACCACCGACGTTTACGACCATTTAATCACTAATAGTCTAATGCTATTTTGAGAAAAAAAAAAGTTTTAATAAGTATGTTCTTAATATTGATTTTCATCTTTAAACTTTTTTATACAATCCGCAATTTCATAGGTAAACACCTAATCTTCTATCTTCTATAATATAATAAAACTGTAACGGGGATGTGTCTGTACATAAAATATTTTTGGAAAATAATAACTGTGGTGGACATTACTAACGATACAGAGGCTAAAACAACAACTTTTGGAATTTTTGTCTGTCTGGCTGTCTGTCTGTCTGTCTGTATGTTCGCGCATCACGCAAAAACTACCAGGCCGATTTTCATGAAATTTTGTATGATGGTTCCTTAAAGCTCGGATTGGTTTCATATGAATAACCTTACACTTAATTTGTTAAAAACAAATGTTGTATTATTTAGGACGACTGCCAAAAATAAAGAGAGTCTAGATATAAGGCTTGACAACAACAAAATAGAGTTAGTTGATTCAGTTAAGTTTTTAGGTATTCATGTTGATGCAAACCGTAATTGGAAATGTGAATTAGGAAAAATAGAGGGTAAAATAAGTTCAGCCTGTTATGCACTCAGAAGTTTACGGGAAGTGATTACTATTGAACAACTAAATTCAGTTTATTATGCACTTGTTGAGTCACACTTAAGATATAGTATAAAATTTTGGGGTGGAAGCTTTAACTATAATATGAATAAAGCTTTCGTATTACAAAAAAGAGCCATAAGGAGTATTATGCGAATTCCACCATGGGAATCATGCAGAGATCACTTTAAAAATCTGCAAATTTTGACTGCACCTAGCTTATATATACTCATATTGTTAACTGACCTAATAAAAAATCTAGACAAGTTTGAGACACCTGAAGATAGAATGAAGCGTCTTGAGACACGTAGAAAGGATCTTCAGCACAAACTAGTGCCTACACTGAGAGTTGTACAGCATAGTGTTAGGTTTCAAGCAGTGAAACTGTTTAACAATCTCCCTATTGACATGAAATCTATTATACATATACAAATTTTTAAACCAAAATTAAGGCGTTTCTTGTTAGAGGGATGTTTCTATAGTTTAGATGATTTTATGACAAATAAATTTTAAGCATTGACAGTTAATTATTGGAATATTTGGAATGACATAAGATTAGATATTAAAATTATTGCTTACTTTATTACTTTTAATTATTATTATTTAAGTTATGTTTAATTTTTAGCACTTATTATAATTTATTACCTACTTTAATATATCCTACACAATTGACATTGTTTCTGGATTGAATAAATAAATGAAATGAAAGATAACATATAGGATACCTTTTATCCCGGAAAATTCAAGAGTTCCCGTGGGAAAATCAAAAGTATTCATTTATATCATGGCTCACCACGCAAATGTGGCTTGACCTATTACAATCAAATTTTACACGTTGATACCCTTAACGCGAACTAAAACTTGGACATTGTGAATCCCAAAAAAATTAAGGGTTCCTGCAGGAATGCAAAAAATTGTATATTTAGAATGGCTCAACGTAATAATATTAAATCTTTACATTGGGATGGGTTGTTTTGACCATCATTGTATAGTCGAGTATTCTTTATCCCGGAAAACTAAAGAGATCCCGTGGGAAATTATCTATCGATACTTAAAATAATAACAATAGAGTACTTTTTTCCATCCACATTATTAGCTACACATACCACACATTATAATCATAGCAGCAGAATGTCAATAGATGGCACTGCAGGAATAATAAAACGCGCATAAGTTGTATTAAAACATTAAAATATTATTTCATACTTTTGAGTGCATTTCTTTTATGTATTTTTCAGCATACACTACTTTCTAACCCTGGAACTATGGCACGTAGCGATGTGTTTCATAGACGAACAGATAAGTATTTTTTTTACAGATTCCAATAGCGTAAAAAAATTAGAAACACATAAATCGTGTTTAGTATCTTTTAACAGGAGGCACAGATATGGGAACTCTTCTGACGGCGACTATTTACGTATGGCAGTTGCTCTCCGCCTGCAATATCAATATCTGTGAATCTCATCAATGTATTTGCGGGTCCACGGTGGAGGCAATTGGCTATCACTCACTGAGTTGCGGTCGTTGTTTGTGAAGATTCCCACGTCACCAATTCCTTATTGAACTCACTCGGAGGGCACTGGTCTCGGCCAGATGGAATATTCCATCTTTGATTCGATCTGATGGCAAAAGGCCGGAGGGTTTAAACAGGTGCTATGGCAGAGAGGAACGTGCCTGCTTTGGAACGCCACTTTTTCTGCCTCACACCTCACCCGTACGGTACTGCTGCTCAATTTGCGGCGAGAAAGAAGCATAATAAGTACTCGGTCTTGGAGGCAAATTACTGCTTTGTGCCGCTGATCTGTGAGACAACCGGCTGCTGAACCCTCAGAGGCATTTGCCTTCATTAAGGAGATTGGCTGTCGCCTTCGAGAGAGGAGATATGACGCCCGCTTCGGGTCCTACCTGCTGCTAAGGTTGTCTATTGCCATCCAGCGCAGCAACGAGAAGTGCGTCATGGGCTCCTTTGGAGGTGATACGACTCGAGGATTTGACCCATAATAATATTTTTAGGAAATTTCATTACTAAATTGATATTTATTTATTTATTTTATTTCCTTAATGAAACCTACAGATATAATGATTTGAATAAGTTTTTTAATAATATAGGTATATGTGTTATTTCATCATATCAGTTTATATACGGTTCCACCAAGGGGCTCGACCTGCCCTGAGTTAGGGCGATCAGGCCTTAGACGATCACGCGGGCCCATTGCGGGTTGAATGACTTCACACATAAGCTTCGAGTTTCTTCGCAGGCGTGTGCAGGTTTCCTCACGATGTTTTTCTCACCATAAGAGCGTCGTATAAACGTACATACCAGTACGAAATCGATATTCGTATAGATATTGGTAAGTGGCAGGATTCGAACCACGGCCTTCCGGACAGGAGGTAGTGGCCCTAACCTTTCTGCCATCGACGCTCTATATGTTTACTATCCTTACTTATAATATTATAAATGTGAAAATGAGTTTGTTTGTTTGTTACCTATTCACACTTCAACACCTCTACCAATCTTGATGAAATTTGGCATGCAGATAGCCTGTATCTCTGGGAATGAAATAGTCTACTTTTTATCTGTGGAAATTATCATAGCCCGATGCAGTTTCTGAGGAAACTAAAACAATACTCTTTGTTCGTTAAGTTATTTAAAATCGTACCGAAAAAATGATTTTTAGCACATAGATGAAGTGAAAAATGATATTAGTTACTATTAAGTATACCCTGACATAGTTACCAAAGGGATCTGGGGACAACTGTTTTCTACGCTCGCGCACGTCGGTGGCGTCGCAAAGGAGCAACGGATTAAAGTGATTTTTTGTATAGAATTTGTTGAGGGGGTGGGAAGTAACAAAGACTGCTAATCCGAATAGCCCGATACAGTTCCTGAGGTACCTGGAGAAAACTCATGTCCACGCTTGCGAGCTGATTGCGGCTCGCGCACCACTCACCCTCAAAAAGAGTCATGAAAGCGAAGCCGCGGGCAAAAGCTAGTATATATTAAAAATAATCTAAAACCATGTTTTTATGTGCCTCAAAAAGAATAAAATAACCTTCCGGGGGTCTTGATGATCCAAGCGTACATACATACATAAAACACACACCACCACCACATGCATGCTTATAGGTAAACTTAAAAAACGTGGGGCGCATGAAACTTAATGAATGAAACCTAAGCTCGGTCCTCCTAACCAGAGGTCCCGGGTTCAAATTAGGACCGCCAATGTTCTAATGAGTTTTTCTAAACTTACGTACATATATTTACCGCCTGCTTTAACGGTGAAGGAAAAAATCGTGAGGAAACCTGCACATCTGATTTCAGATGTGTATGAAGGTGGCGTTGCACGCGTCCGTAGGTGTAAATCTAAATGCCCTACACGTGACCGCGGGGGATGCTAAGTGCAATACACGGCAACCGCCGTCTATCCCTTGGATAGCACGGTTAATTGTGCCACACGATAAGAGAAAGATGCGCTCCACGTTTTTCGAGTTCACCTGTAAGCAATTATGTGGTGGTGGGTGGTGGTGTGTGTTTATGTGTGTATGTCCTCTTGGAACATCAAGTCAAAAAAAAATTCTGCCAAAAGATTATTTTATCCTGGGCATATAAAACATGGTTTTTAGACTATTTGTAATCCAAAATTTTCGTCTTTAATTAGAATGACCGCCTGCCTTTAGGGTAATTACAAATAACTCTTTAGTATGATTATATTGTGGTCTACTACGAGCTATGGTTCGTAGCACTATCTTTTTACTGCGAGCTAAAGCAGTCCTTTTATGGAACATTAAGTCCACTACTCCACATTAAACTGTTCCAAAAGTAAGTACTTACAATAATTACTTATTGTATAATGTACATACTCGTATTAATGACGCAACTGGAGATCATTTCTATCTCCTCAGCCAGCTTGTATTATCAAAGGCTCTGTGGTTTACAGACCAGCGAAAAGGTTCCAGCAAAATCTGCACCATTTCGAATACGCTTTCAGAACTATTTCACTGATCACATCAATCTATGTTTAGAATTGACTCTTAAACTGCAGATACAAGTATAGAAGTTCATTTCAAATAGGATTATACAAAAGGAGACATGAAAGTTATATGGTTTTTACAGTGTACTGTACACACTTAATTTATTGTTCTAAATACACCAAAAAATGGGTGGGACTGCTTTGGGGCACACGTCCGTTGGTTCAATGTGAAACGCCTTTGTCAGCGAGTTGCTTTTAGTTTTAAAGTTATGTCTACGATGAACAGTTACAGAGATACATCCAAATAATAGACTCCCAGCGCCTAGATCTGGCTGAGACAATTCATATGAGTCCAAACACGAGGGTTCGGCGATGGATAATGGAATGTTAAGTTTTGACGTAAGCACACGTAAGTGAGCTTGCAGACAGGACGCTTCGGGCTTTGCCCTATGCGGAGCATAGCCATTGGCCTCGCAGGCCACGCAAATATTTGGAATTCCCGCCACAGTTCCTCTCAATTTGTCTGCATGAAATGTTTATAACCTCTGCATCTGCGTGACCCCTAGGTCACCTTTTGTCTAACCCTATTTGAAATGAAGTTTGCCAATACAGGATTTTTTGATTCGAGGTCACTCTGCAACAAACATAAAATATATACAAAGGTCGGCTATTGCCATTCAGCGGGGTAATGCAGCTGGGAACCTTTGCACCGGGTTCGGTAAGGGGCGGGTTATTTATTAACTCATAGTTATTTATTTACAGATTATTAAGACAGATTTTTATTTGACTTTTGACATAATATATTATTAAATTTAATACAAATATATACTAGTTTATACAGCCATACCTCCTCTTATTTATTTTACAGTTTTTTGTACACAGAAAAGTGACAAACATACTAAAATAACGTAAAGAAAGACATACAAAAGGCGCAGCTTATTCCTTAAAGAAATCTCTTTCAGCAGACCTTGGTGATATAAAAATGGCAGAAAAACGCCACTTCGCTTCGCTATGAGCGAAATTCCCTCTTGTACGACTTAGCGTTAGAGGGCAAAAGTGAGTTAGATATTTTAGTATGGACTATAGATTGACTACAAATTTGCAAAACCATCTTTGAGCTATCTAATCCAATGAGAGCAAGCTCTCTCGTAAATCTACTAGATAATGCGTCCAGGTTTATGATAATGCGTCCCTACTTACCGACCCTTAGAATACAAAGTGAGGGCTGCTATTCCTGCCAACACCGGCAAATGCAAGAACCAAATGCGGTAGGTCTTGCCGCCAAGACGCTTGTCCTGGTACTCTGCAAGGTGATGGCCTCGTGGAAGGAACCACTTCTTCTCTCTAGGTAAGTACTGGAGCAGTAGGCATGCTCACCTTCCGCGGCTTTCGCTGCTGGCGGATTGATCTCCGCTCGGGACGCTAGAGAAGCTGGCTCCCACATATCCGGTGTGGTACCGGAGCTGTAGGCACGCTCACTTCCCGGCACTTATCGCACCTGTCCAGTCTCAGTTCTACGCAGCTGGATCGGCCAGAGCAGTACTACCGTAGCCTTGCTTGCTATCCAGGCAACTTTCGAAGTTGCTACCCCGCCAGAAAAAAAACTAGCGCTTTCGCTTAATGTTACAATGAAAGCTTATCTAGGTACTTGTATTAACTGACTAGTGGGTGGCCACGACTTCGTTCCCGCTTTATTCCCTATCCGGTCTCTTTACCTCGTCAAAATTTCAGTTTGCCTACGTTTAAATGTTAGGGCTGGGCATTATAGAGTCAGTCAGTGAGTTAGAACTTTTGATTTTACTTTCGAGCGATGAAGGAGTGAAGAAGGTATTGTGATGGCAAAAAATTTAAGTTAAGATTTTGATGGGAACGATTGTCTTACAGTAATAGTAACAATCCAAAAAACAATAAAAAATGTGTGTGTGCATATGTGTCTGTGCGTCCATCTGATGCTATAGTCCCCAAACTACTGGATAGATGTGGGTAAGGAAAATCTTATTTTATATTTTCAGCCGTTTCAAATCTAGAATTTAATAGCTTCACCTGTATGTATGTATGTATGTACGTTTGTAACCGAATCCTTTGCACTCAATTTTGACCCGCTTTAAACGAAAAGATTTAATTCAAACTTTGTACATGTATCAAGAATCAGTGACAATACAATAATTTCATAAGTTTATCTCATTATCTTGAACTCAAAATTAAAAAATAAATATAGTTCAAAAAAATAAAAAAACACGCTTTTAAAGCACATCAAACTAAAAAGTAAAAAAATATTTCTTAGTAGGTATAAGCTGAAAACAATAATGAACGAAGAATACTTGTATTATTTTGAAAAAAGCGTGGGGCGCTTAGTGCCATATTCTTCGTATATCAAGCAACCCACGCTTGTTTCACAATAATTCTAGTATTTTTCGTTCGTTATTGTTTTCAGCTTATATTAAGAATTATTTTTCACTTTTTAGTTTGATGTGCTTTAAAAGCGTGTTTTTTAAACTATATTTTTAAGATAAAGTCTGTTGTTACTTTCTCTTTAAAATAGGTCTGTCGATTTTAATGAAATTATGTGACTCACAAGGAATTAATGAGGCCCACTGCACTGGATAGATCATTATTCTAGAAAAAAAACCTGAAAAAGGAACCTTCCCTAAAAACCCAAGTTATTTGTAAAATGTTCATCAAATCAAATACACCTCTTTATATAGCAACAAGGTTAGGTAAATGTTTATTACTGTTTTATATATTCCTACGCCAGACGGTGTAGGCTTCGCGAGAAAGTATGTACAGCGTGGCTTTACAATTTGTTACATTATATATGTGTGAAGTTGTTCGTAGGCTTGTTACAATCAGGATAATGTAACCGAGGGAAAAGTTGTTTTATTTGTTGTAATAAGTAGGAAGGAACTGATAAATTAGAAGAACATGAAGTGGACTGTCAAGATGGTAATCGCCCATAAGACTGCATTTGGCATATCTTTAAAAAAATGTGTTAACCCTCAACTAGATTTTTTTTTATACATTTTGATCTGCCTACGTTCCCTATAAGGATGTCCACTGCTGTGGTATTTTTTCTTATCGTAGCACAGTTGTACCCGAATGTAACCGTTCTACGTTTTGTGGTTCGGATTTTAGAAATCTATTGAAGTATTATTTTGCGCTGATCAGTTCAATAATCGTTATTTTAATGTTCTAATCTTTTTAATCGTTAAAAAACCAAATGTGGCAATCTTGCATCAACGATAAACATCAATCTGAAAGATGTAATCAAAAGCCTGTATCATAAACGTTTTTACATTATCCGATTCAGTGAAACAGCGATAAGGCCATTATGTTGTACATAGTGCTCAATGGTACTCCTAGATTTGCTTTCTGTCTGTACTAGTAGGTACAGGCTACACCAAACTTGTTCAATTGGTGCAAAGTGGCGTTTAGGATGCGTTTCCACCAGAGATGTGCTTCGCGAGGGTTGTGTATGATATTTACGAATAAACGGCATGATTTAAGCAAAGATTCCACAGAATCTTGCAGTGATTTCACGGAGTTAGCTATAAAGAAAACGTCGTCAGCGTACAAAATGTCGGCGTACAAAGATCTTTGTGACTTTTTGCTTTGATCTAAAGCCCGAAAGATACGTTTGTCCGTTCTAGAGTTAATATCGATTAATTAGATACAATATTTAGTAGTTTTTTGCGTTACAACATAAAAGTATAAAGTGAACAAAGTTGTGGCCAAAACGCCGCCTGGCTTCACCCCGTTGATAGCTAGAAATTAGTCTGAGAAGTTATTTTCGTGTCGAGTTTTGGCCATCATATTAACATGGAACTGGCGTATCAAAATTACTAGCTTTTCAGAGCATTTAATTTTCTTGAGCACGATCCAAAGGGCTATCCGAGGTACTTACTCTGTCAAAGGCTTTTTTCTAAATCAAAAAACACATGGACTGAGCACGGTGTTGTTCTACGCACTAGGAACCCTACCACTAGCCATCCATCGCTCATTTCGCGTCACGCATCTTCCTAGTACAGCTTCTTCGAGCAAAGCGCATCTTCACAACACATATTACCTGCTCCACTACACCACTTATATATGTTGGAAAGAGACACATAGTTTTAAAGCTAAGTTTTACCTAAGAATATATATTAGTACTAACATACAGTATGGACACTCCCTGCCGCTCTCTAGATTGCGACCTTACCCCCTGATCACCCAGTTTGATACAGATTGGTAACAGTTTGGTTGTCGAACGCATAGGATTTCGGCGGCATTTTTTTTTTGAAATGTCATTTTTGGCCCGTTGTATGAAGTGTTCAGGATATGGTTTTACTCGCTTGCAGCGTAGCTATTTCGCACATGTCTGGTGGAAACGCAGCCTTAGTCGGGATCACTGTAGCGGAACGCGCTATGTTTCAGCGAAGCCGAGCTACATGGTGCGGACAGCGCTGGTGCGACCGCAGACTACGCTATAAGCGCTCATTGCACATCGTTTTAACAGGCTCCAGGCAATACAGCATTGTTGAACTTGTTGCGGTGATGCTTCAATTATGTCTAGGTATCTACCACAATAGGAGCGTCGGTGGCGTAATGGAAAGGGGCACTACCTCCTGTCCAGGAGGTCGTGGTTCGATCCTGCCACGTATCAATGTGTTTTCAAATTTCGATTTCTTATGTACGTTTATCTGACGCTCTTACGGTGAAGGAAAAACATCGTGAGGAAACCTGCACACGCCTGCGAAGAAACTCGAAGGTTGTGTGTGAAGTCGACTAACCCGCACTGGGCCCGCGTGGTGGACTAAGGCCCAATCACCCTAACTCAGGGTAGGCTCGAGCCCTTTGGTGGGGACGTATATGAGCTGATTTATATATATATATATATATATATATATATATATATATATATATATCACAACAGATATCGTCACGGTATATCGATAACTGTTTAAACTGTTTAGTCGTCTTATAGGATTTAGGTATAATGAAACTGAATATTTTTAAAATGAATAAATTGTGTGCGTTTGGTGCAACTGCATGCCATTGCATCCGAGGATGTAAAATGCAAGATCAAATAAGCCTATTCACTTTCGCCTTAAATGTTCCTAAATTACAGAATTCGGAAAACATCGACGCCGTCAGGGTATTTATTCTACTCTTTGTCGTTCACATGATAAACAAATGAAGAAAAACGCTTTGTGCTTATAGGTGGAACATCAATGACAAAGGAGTGGAATCGCTTCCCATGCATGGTCTGAATGGAGCAAGGGGTATAAAGTCGTGAAGCTCCTGGGCACACTCTCCAAAAAGAATCCTGTAGAACTTCAATAGGCAGGCGATTTTGCAGCTATATTGAGGCTTTGTTTGAAACCGTTTTTCGTCACCGGTGATTCTCCTGGTTTTTCTGGCTGGTAACGAGCCGATCCTTTGTATAAGACGTGAGGGCAGTAGGTACTCCATACATGATAGAACTTGAGCTTGGTAATATAACTTTGCTATATTATTATTATTTTAGAATAATTTATGTATTTTTAAATGTAATATGCAATAAAGAGTATAGAAACAAACAAACATTATATGAATTAAGATGAATTTTCTGTATTATCTTACTTCCATTTACAGGATGTGAAGTAAAATGGAGAAAACTTTCTACTGAAATTGAATAACTTTTATAAAACTACTAAAATTTTGCTACAAATCAAAAAGTATAGCAATTCTCAAAAAAATCAAAAATATTGAAATTGATTAGCTGATTTGACACATTTGTATGGGAAGCTCGATTTTTCCAGCGAAAAGTTGTACAATAAATGTTGTTCAGTTTCATGTGTAGAGGCCTCTTAAAAATATTTGCTATTTTTCCCAACATCCTGTTAATGCAAGTAAGGTAATACAGAGAATACATCTTAGTTAATCTTATTTTAATACTTCGTTTTACATTGTTTTGTACCAGATACCACGTTTTTAGGATATGAAAAATAAAATCAATATTATGTAACAAAAAAAAGGTACACGGTACATAGATAACAGATTCGGCGTTAATTTGTAAATTAAATTAAAATATTTCCCGAGAGTCTTCCTTCAGGATTACTGTTGCACAGACAATGTGATTTTTCGACGAATTATTCTTTGTTTGCACTTTGTTGATCAGATTGTCTGTCGTTTAGTGTTCGGGAACAAAGGGAGGAAATCAGGCCTCGTCAGCTTCGAAAGCATCCCCAATCAGCGGTCACGGTGGCCCCCGGGGAGCATGCTCAGTTGGCGCCGACCGATCGGACTTGGAGAGCTATACCTACATATCACAATACAGGCTACGTGAACAAAAGATTATTAAGGGATATTTTTAAATGCACATCTGTATAATTTTTCAGCACACTAGTTAATTCTACTGATTAACTGAATGCATACCAGAAAATAGAATGCTGTGCAAAAAAACCAATTGATAAACTAAACATGTCCTACAAAAAAAACTAAAAAATCACACAAGACGCGATGACCTTTTTTTATCGAATTCACACCAAAAATGTGGTTCGTACATCGGTTATATGTTTTATAAAACAAAAATACGAATTGTTTATCAAAAATACTAACTTGCACTCTAAATAGTAAAATCTTATTACGGAATTTCTAAAACTGATATCTAAAGGTGCACCACAATAAAGTAAGTTTCCATTATCAAAAAAAAACTATACAAATCGACTAATCGTGCAACTATAATTGAAAACGCTAAACACGTTAAAAACCGACTTCCATCGCAACAAATTAGTACATTTTTGCATTATTATTTTTGGTTTTTGGTAATTTTCTACTAAAGTACTACACCGATTTTGATAAAATTTATATGGGACCACACGGGAAGCACTAGCTTTCAAATAAAAAAAGAAAAAAAAACATACAGACGAATTGAGAACCTCCTCCTTTTTGGAAGTCGCTTGAAAATACATTAAACCTGACTTTATTTGCTTTTTGGTTCTCTGTTTTACTGAAAAACATGTTGGCGCCTGCACATATAACGCCGCGCTCGCTCTTTACAAACTAACGCAAGTGCGAGGGAGACCGAGCGATGCGAAGTAAGCAAACGGTGCGGTGGCGCGGCGGGCTGGCTGGCAGCGCATGCATTTGTTAATTGTTATTGTTTATCTATGACGTCGGATTCGCTCGGAGCGATCTCGCTGGTATTTATTTGCAAATGGGATATTATAATTTTCCGCTGCGTGTACGTACATATAAATGGCCGTCATAAAAAACTGTAGGTTGGGTTCGGTCAGGTGTTCTTTTTCAGTCACAGCACGCGAGCCGAGCGAGCGGAGCGAGCGTGCCGCGGCAGCGGCCGGCGAAGCGCCAGAAGGGACATCGCTCATGTATACAAATTCTGTCACAAAAAAAATTAAGACGACTGTGACTAATAAAATGCTGTTTTATTTAGAAAAACTGCAGTAAATAATATAAAAATAGAAGCTATATTTAAAAGAAAAAGAGTTCTGTGCATTGATGAAAAAGCTTTTGCTTTAGGAAAAATTGCTGTACGCTGCGAAAATAAATTGTAGTGTGTTTAGTTCACATGATAAACAAATGAAGAAAAACGCTTTGTGCTTATAGGTGGAACATCAATGACAAAGGAGTGGAATCGCTTCCCATGCATGGTCTGAATGGAGCAAGGGGTATAAAGTCGTGAAGCTCCTGGGCACACTCTCCAAAAAGAATCCTGTAGAACTTCAATAGGCAGGCGATTTTGCAGCTATATTGAGGCTTTGTTTGAAACCGTTTTTCGTCACCGGTGATTCTCCTGGTTTTTCTGGCTGGTAACGAGCCGATCCTTTGTATAAGACGTGAGGGCAGTAGGTACTCCATACATGATAGAACTTGAGCTTGGTAATATAACTTTGCTATATTATTATTATTTTAGAATAATTTATGTATTTTTAAATGTAATATGCAATAAAGAGTATAGAAACAAACAAACATTATATGAATTAAGATGAATTTTCTGTATTATCTTACTTCCATTTACAGGATGTGAAGTAAAATGGAGAAAACTTTCTACTGAAATTGAATAACTTTTATAAAACTACTAAAATTTTGCTACAAATCAAAAAGTATAGCAATTCTCAAAAAAATCAAAAATATTGAAATTGATTAGCTGATTTGACACATTTGTATGGGAAGCTCGATTTTTCCAGCGAAAAGTTGTACAATAAATGTTGTTCAGTTTCATGTGTAGAGGCCTCTTAAAAATATTTGCTATTTTTCCCAACATCCTGTTAATGCAAGTAAGGTAATACAGAGAATACATCTTAGTTAATCTTATTTTAATACTTCGTTTTACATTGTTTTGTACCAGATACCACGTTTTTAGGATATGAAAAATAAAATCAATATTATGTAACAAAAAAAAGGTACACGGTACATAGATAACAGATTCGGCGTTAATTTGTAAATTAAATTAAAATATTTCCCGAGAGTCTTCCTTCAGGATTACTGTTGCACAGACAATGTGATTTTTCGACGAATTATTCTTTGTTTGCACTTTGTTGATCAGATTGTCTGTCGTTTAGTGTTCGGGAACAAAGGGAGGAAATCAGGCCTCGTCAGCTTCGAAAGCATCCCCAATCAGCGGTCACGGTGGCCCCCGGGGAGCATGCTCAGTTGGCGCCGACCGATCGGACTTGGAGAGCTATACCTACATATCACAATACAGGCTACGTGAACAAAAGATTATTAAGGGATATTTTTAAATGCACATCTGTATAATTTTTCAGCACACTAGTTAATTCTACTGATTAACTGAATGCATACCAGAAAATAGAATGCTGTGCAAAAAAACCAATTGATAAACTAAACATGTCCTACAAAAAAAACTAAAAAATCACACAAGACGCGATGACCTTTTTTTATCGAATTCACACCAAAAATGTGGTTCGTACATCGGTTATATGTTTTATAAAACAAAAATACGAATTGTTTATCAAAAATACTAACTTGCACTCTAAATAGTAAAATCTTATTACGGAATTTCTAAAACTGATATCTAAAGGTGCACCACAATAAAGTAAGTTTCCATTATCAAAAAAAAACTATACAAATCGACTAATCGTGCAACTATAATTGAAAACGCTAAACACGTTAAAAACCGACTTCCATCGCAACAAATTAGTACATTTTTGCATTATTATTTTTGGTTTTTGGTAATTTTCTACTAAAGTACTACACCGATTTTGATAAAATTTATATGGGACCACACGGGAAGCACTAGCTTTCAAATAAAAAAAGAAAAAAAAACATACAGACGAATTGAGAACCTCCTCCTTTTTGGAAGTCGCTTGAAAATACATTAAACCTGACTTTATTTGCTTTTTGGTTCTCTGTTTTACTGAAAAACATGTTGGCGCCTGCACATATAACGCCGCGCTCGCTCTTTACAAACTAACGCAAGTGCGAGGGAGACCGAGCGATGCGAAGTAAGCAAACGGTGCGGTGGCGCGGCGGGCTGGCTGGCAGCGCATGCATTTTAATTGTTATTGTTTATCTATGACGTCGGATTCGCTCGGAGCGATCTCGCTGGTATTTATTTGCAAATGGGATATGATAATTTTCCGCTGCGTGTACGTACATATAAATGGCCGTCATAAAAAACTGTAGGTTGGGTTCGGTCAGGTGTTCTTTTTCAGTCACAGCACGCGAGCCGAGCGAGCGGAGCGAGCGTGCCGCGGCAGCGGCCGGCGAAGCGCCAGAAGGGACATCGCTCATGTATACAAATTCTGTCACAAAAAAAATTAAGACGACTGTGACTAATAAAATGCTGTTTTATTTAGAAAAACTGCAGTAAATAATATAAAAATAGAAGCTATATTTAAAAGAAAAAGAGTTCTGTGCATTGATGAAAAAGCTTTTGCTTTAGGAAAAATTGCTGTACGCTGCGAAAATAAATTGTAGTGTGTTTAGTGATATTTTGAGTTGAATATTATGCTGTGCAATCAGTAATTTTGATTGGAATTTGGAATCTTATTGCATAGAAAAAGGATATTTTTTGATTTGCGTTTAAATACTACCCTTTGCAAATTGGGTATAATATAATAATAAGTGAAACTTGAACTTTTAATACTTAGTGGTTGTTTCTACGGACAATTAATATGGAATTAAACCAAATACTATTAGAAGCCGGCAGCAGTAGTGGTGTGCAAAACCAGCAAAATGTTCCTATTTATTGTTCAGACGAATCTGAAGTGGAAGACCAGCCCTAATCATTCAATAAAACTCTAATTATTATTACTACCTCAGTATTGTTTGTTTCTAAACTGAGGTACCACTCAGTGTGCCAGTGTTTAGTGCATGTTAAGTAAGCACTTGTTTATTTTTTTGTGTACTCAAATATATAAAGATGACTGATTAAATTGGTTTTAATTTAGAATAAACGATGTTCCATAAGGTAAATCAGGTGATGGTGTTCCTTAAAAAAGTTTTAATATGTTTGTTGAACTAAGGAATTGTTAGATATACTATTTTGATAATAGTTATCCGTTTAGCAAAACAGTTCTGCAAATACCATTAAACAGTATATTTAATTTGATTTACTTAGTGTGCATAATTTGTGTGCAAGTCAGTATTTTTGGTTTAACTTTGAAATATTTTGTACGGAAAAAGGGAATAAACAGATATCGATTTAATTACATGCCGATTATTAATAGTAGTTCATAAAACTGTTGCATAATGAGTGTTTTAATACCTAGTTATGTGCAGTTTCATACACTACTTTATCTAATCTCATACATTGGGATTGAATCAACGAATCAACATAGATCATAATTAAATGAGAAAAAAAAAACCCACGAAATTCAGTACCTGCAACAAAACGTGTCATAGCGCATCCCAGCACATCACCGCGCTTGCGCTGAAACGGACGGTGTCACAGACAGGTAAAAACAATGCTTTCACTGATCTCAGACATTTTTAAGCAAGAATGAAAATCATCCACGAAATTCAGTAACTACAACAAAATTCAATGAATGCCGCCAAAACCTAGCACATCACCGCGCATGCGATATAGCGGCCGCTGTCACAGACAAGTAAAAATTGGAATGAAAATTTTTGTAATGCTGTAAAAATGGCGCGAACCGCATGTGTTCCAATAAAAAAAACTGATATGGAACCTCGTTGGTGATATTAACTTTTTGGATTAACTTGTATCGTAATGGAAAAAAAAAATACATGATCTTATATATAGCATATCTCTGTACATGATAACATTATTTTGTTAGAGAAACAATGTTATAATATAAAGTGTTTTTTTTTAAAATTTCGGTATTTTGTTTGTAAAGTATGCCAATATAAATTCGTTTTGAAGTTTGTAATTCGAACTTTACTATATGCTAGTAACATTGATTTTAAAACAGTTTGCATAAATAAAAGAATGCCTTTAGGATGCTGTTGAGACTGCCACGTTTCTGTAGTGCATCTGGTGTGTTCGCGGAGGCACGTGCAGATGACTTTTATGCTATAATGCGGAAAAAAGTGCCTCCATGCTACTCAGGCTTCGCGGCAGTGACAACGGCAATCTAAAGATGTTTGCAGACCGAATGGATTTTCCCATCCAGAAATCCTGGGTGGAACGATCCATTGGGTTATTTAAATAAATTATTTGTGTTCTTATGTGCTTTACTAACCTAGTTATAAGTCTACACCTAGTTTTAATCTGATATTAAAAAGTTATTTATTTATTTATAAAGCAATATCTCTAATTTATATGATAAGCGTTAATATATAGATTTTTTCGGATTTGTAGGAATCAAGCTAAATTGAATTTTCAGTTTTTTTACCCTATTCTCAAAAAGGAGGGCTATGTTTTATCCCTACTGCCAAAAAAGAAGGGGTATTGTTTTAGGGTGTATGTATGTCTGTTTGTTTGGTTGAGCCTGAAGCCTGTTTAGGCTTGAAGGATTTTGGAGTGCCGGGTATCGTTAGAGTTGTCTGGATCCCTGACATTCATACCCGACGGACCAAAAAAGAGGGGTAAGTACTGTTTTATGCAGGCGGATTTTTTATTATTAAACTGGTTATACATGTTATTAAGCTTAATATATATATATACTATACTTTTAATGACTTACATTTTTACATACATAATATTTTTTTCATTTTTTTTATGCACAATTGGTTAACCCTTGACAACATCTCACCTGGTGGTAAGTGACGATGTTGCCGAAGATGGAAGCGGGCTTACCAAGATTCTCCAACGCAATGGGGAACTATTATTCATAAATATTTTGTCCTACAATAAAAATAATACAGTTTTTATGAAGACAAGGTCGAATGAAATAGATATGAAATCTAAGTTCGAAATCTCATTGGTACGTGGTAGTATTCGAACCACGACTTCTCGGACACGAGGCGGCGGGACTAGCCGTTACGCCACCGACGCTCTTAAACTTACAATGTTTCTATGTTAATTTGTTTAGGTAGGTTTAAATCTTGTGATCGATTTTAGAGCGATTTCCAGGGGACCAATTGAGTATTGGCATGAAGTATGGTGGAATCAACGTCCTAGCATCGTCTTTTATTTTCAATTGAACCATTGGAAATACTGTGTGAGTCCTTTTGCATTTGGAAACGTGTGTTTATATTCATTTGAGCAAACGGATTTCTGAGCATTCAAACTCTTTTCAAAAAAGCTTCTGCTAAAAGTTTTTATGCTTTTTGAAAATTATTCATTCAGTAAGATGAAATAATTTTCGAAAAACCTAAAAATTTTTAGATACAAGCTTTTAATATTGCTTTGTCACATGATATACATATGTATGCGAATTTTCAGGAAAGTTGGTCAAGTTTGACTTGCAAGATTCCACCCGAACAAACATACATACATTGCAAGTTGTAAAAATTGGTTGTCTGTAAAGTCGGTTTACGGACGATAGTTTAACGAGACAACGTCATAACATAATGAAATGATTTCGAGCGTAACGGGACAATGAACGTAACTGGACAATGAGTCATCCTTTTTCGTGCGTGCAGCCAGCGTCCATCGATTTATTAGACGTAATCACGTCAAAAACGGAAAACTAATTGATTGCACTAAGCCAGCGTGTTAAGTCTCATTATTATTTAGTTGTGTTGATAACGTACTCGTTTCTCGTTCTCGGTTCGGCTCGGGCGGGACGTACCTACCTCGTTGCAGTTTCAGTTCAGGCGCTGAGTTTTAGTTTAGTTTCGCTGCGGAAATCTCTCGTGTGTGCTTACTTATTCCATCTGCTGCACGACGTGTTGGTGAAGTCAAATTTCTCAAGGAAACAGAGCTTCGGTAGGTGGTATTTTGTTTCAAAGAAAATACCTCGGCGTGCGGAATACAAGTTTCGGATTTTATGCTTTTATTTTTGATGTGTAACATCTTTGCTCTCGCTTTCCTGCAATTTGTGGGAGTGATTTCGTGAAATGGGACGGAAAAGTGTCCCAGGGAGTCGCGTTTTTTCAGGCTTTAAAAGCGCGGAAAAGGCAAAGGTATCTATGACCATACAGCCTAGTCTGCCGTATCTTTGCCGTCCTTTTTTCAGGCTTTAAAACCGCGGAAAAGGCAAAGGTCTCTATGACCATACAGCCTAGTCTGCCGTATCTTTGCCTTCCTTTTATAAAGTATTTTGTCACATGTTACACATCATATGCGAGTACTGTAGGTCTCGCTCGAATTTTTTTTATTCTAGGTATCTACACACATATCAATTTTTAGTTGGTAAGTACGGACTTGGTTAAACAGGATGTTCCAGAAGTTGAGGATAATCCTGGGACATATGATGTGACTTTATTATGTATCATTTGACAGATTTTGACCTCAGTAAAAGTTATTTGGTTTTCAAGTTATTTGCATTTGTTTTTTTCTAATATTGTATGAAAAATATGTTGAGAGTATCTAGAATTTTTAAGATCTTTGAACATGTTACACATATTTAACAAATAATTTTTTTGATTGATTGATTGATTGAAAAAACCCATTTGTTTAAATGTAATGTTATGAAAAAAGTTATTATTCAGTTGGGGTGCAAAATACCGGAAAATTTTCCCATTTCATCAACTTTCCAGGAAAAACATGGAAATAATGTTTTTTTTTTTTAATTTGTATGGGACTCGATCATCTTTTTGACAGAAATCATTGCATTTTGTTGTAATTTGTATTTTGCAAATATTAACTTTCCTGGAAAGTTGATGAAATGAGAAAAAAAATCCGATATTTTGCACGCCAACTGCAGAATAACTTTTTTTTGGATAATCACAATACTTTTAAAAAAAAAATATTTTTAATACAAAATCAGAATTAAAAACAAAAGCAAATATCTCGAAAACCAAAATTCTTTTAGTGTGGTCAAAATCTGTCCAATGGTTGGTAATAAGTTCACCTATAGGTGATCCCCCTTAAGGATTATCGACAACTTATGAGACATCTGTAGAAATTAACCCCCTTGTTAAAAAAAATCGCAAAATTTTTGTATTGTAATCGTATGACGTGCCACTTAAAATATAATGACAATAAAAAAATCTAATAATAATATTTTTTGTTCGAAAAAATGTTGTTTTTAAAACGTCAGTAGTAACAGGTGGGGTTAAGCACACGCATATTTTCTTTTATAAACGAGGAGATCCGCAGGAGAACTAAAGTAACCGACATAGCTCACAGAATCGCTACACTGAAGTGGCAGTGGGCAGGGCACATAGCTCGTAGAACAGATGGCCGATGGGGCAGTAAAGTTCTCGAGTGGCGACCGCGCACCGGAAAACGTAGCGTAGGCAGGCCTCCCACGCGGTGGACCGATGACCTGGTGAAGGTCGCGGGAAGCCGATGGATGCGGGCAGCGCAGGACCGGTCGTCGTGGAAATCCTTGGGGGAGGCCTTTGTCCAGCAGTGGACGATTTGTGGCTGATATGATGATGATGATATTTTCTACAAAAATTTAATTGACTTCAAAATACGAAGAGGTTTTCAAGTCCACAGGTTTTGTGTGTGTGTGTGTGTGTGTGTGTGTGTGTGTGTGTGTGTGTGTGTGTGTGTGTGTGTATGTTATAACACTTTAAACTTTCACGATTTGTGTATGTTACGCTATCTTTTAACGATGCAGTACAATACTATTAAGGGCTCCGTACACCTAAAAACTGACCAACGGGACCCTAATACTAAGCCTCCGCTCTTTGTCCGTTTGTCTGTTAGCGGGCTGTATGTCATTAACCGTAATAGGTAGCCAGTTGAAATTTTCACGGAGTATATACTTCTATTGCCGCTATAACAACAAAGTATGGTAAAATAAAAAGAAATAAATATCCAATATACATGATTTTGTTTGCTCTGTCTGTTTTTCAGCGGGCTGTATTTTATAAATCGTAATAGGTAGACACTAGACATTTTCACAGCTTGTGTACTTTTTTCATTGCCTCTGTAACAACAAATAATAAAATCAAAAAGTAAATGAAAAATTGAAGGGGCCTTAAGAAACGTGATTATTTCTTGCACGTTGGTGCGCCCTTTACTGTGAGTCCGACTCGCACTTAGCCAGTTCTAACACCTTTTATTTAACTTGCAATGTTCGTATGTACCTGTATGCATGCAAGTTACCCGCTTCAAAATTCAAAAATGTTAAGTTTGAACCACATCTCGGTGTTCGATTGAGCTGAAATTTGGCACACGTATGTATAGTCGGAGACTTTGCAATAATTTAATACCACCGACATCGAGCTGATATGATGAGGGAGCCGGAAGGTGGCCACAGGGACTTAGTACTAAAACAATGCAATAACATCGAGTTTAAACTCGTTTGATTTGCCTTGAAGATAAAAAGTAGAACGTACAGGTTTTAAGGTTTAAAAATTACATATATTGTATAGTCTATGATTTAGGAGTGGTTCCATATAAGTTGTAGGTATTCAAATCGATGAAATATTTTTTAGCAAAGACAAAACGTTTAAGCATTGTCAATTGTTGTTTGGAATATGCGTACTTTGCTCCAACATTTTACCAAGTGGGTCTCAAATAAAAAACTCGTAGAAAAATGTTCTTTAAAACAGGGTGTAACAAACATGGTGTAGGGCCCGTTAACTGGGGCTTCTACTCGTCGTACTGAACAACTTTTATTCTATGACTTTACTGAAATCGCAAAAAAAAACTTTACTAACAAATCGATTAGCTTTGCCCTGTAATGAAATTGTATAAAATTGATAAAATAGAATGAGACGAAACGAAACGAAACAAAACAGAATAAAATAAAATAAAACAAATTTTGTCCATTTTTTATGTGGGGTCCAATTTTTTTTGCGAATTGTCTATAGGTTTTTTAGATAAAGTTGTTCAGTATGACGAGTAGAATCCCCAGTTAAATGGTCCTACACCAATTTTTTCATCATATCAGTCGAAAAACGTTCACTACTGGATAAAGGTCTCCCCCAAAGATTTCCACGACGACCGGTCCTGAGCGGTCCGCATCCCACGATCTTCACCAGGCCGTCGGTCAACGCCTTCCTACGCTACGTTTCCCGGGTCGTTTACCGCGAGGTCGCCACTCGAGAACTTTACTACCCCAACGGCCATCGGTTCTACGAGCTATGTGCTCTGCCCACTGCCACTTCAGTTTAGCGATTCTGAGAGCTATGTCGGTTACTTTGGTTCTCCTGCGGATCCCCTTATTTCTGATTCGATCGCGTAGGGAATCTCCAAGCATAGCACGCTCCATTGCCCTCTGGGAGACCTTGAGCCTTCTTATCAGGCCCATAGTAGGCGACCCTGTCTCGGTTCCGTATATCATCACTAGCAACAGACACTGGTCAAAGACCTCAGTCTTGAGGCACTGCGGTATTTGGAACGTGAAGATGTTGCGAAGCTTCCCGAACGCTGCCCAGACGAGTTGGATACGTCGATTGATCTCTTTCTCGAAGTTGGACCTACCTAGCTGGACTGTTTGTCCCAGGTATACATATTCGTTGACAACCAATTTTTGCACCCTGTATAAACAAAGGGTGTATAAGAGGTTTTAACCGCCTCGGTGGCGTAATGGTTATTCCATTCGCATTACACCAGGAGGTCGCGGGTTCGATTCCGGCGGGGTCAACTTGTAAGACTCGGTTTGGTTGGTAGTAGGGCATTTTCTAAGCCCGCCTGGCTAGCTACCACCATCTTATCTAAGTCTTGTCGCCAAACATCAGTGTTAACAACATTGATGTGTTCCGGCTTGAAGATAAGATAGCCAATTAGCCAGTTCTCCATTGCATTGGGGAATCCTGGTAAGCCCGCTTCCATCTTCGGCATCATCCTCACTTACCATCAGATGAGATGATGCCAAGTGAAAAAAAAAGAAAAAAAAGGCCTTGATTTCGATCAAAGTCTAAGAGAATAGCATTTACGAGCAATCATATTAGCTCCTATATAGGTCCACACCGAGTGGTTCGAGCCTACCAGAATTAGGGCGATCGGACCTTAGTCGACCACGCGGGCCCAGTGTCGGTTGGTCGACTTCACACACTACCTGCGAGTTTCTACGCAGGCGTGTGAAGGTTTCCTCACGATGTTTTCCTTCACCGTTAAAGCAATCGGCGAGTATATGAACGTAAGTTTCTAAAAACTCATTGGTACATTGGCCGTCCGGATTTGAACCCGGCACCTCTGGTTAGGAGGACCGAGTCGTTACCGGTTGAGCCACCAAGCAATACGAGCAAATGAGTACTTAATTATCTGCAGCAAGGGATGACGCACGTCGTGCCTGTTTAGCGTGCGACGCGGCGCGCGCGAGCGCGGGCGCGATGCAGCTCGGAGCGGCGCG
This sequence comes from Coleophora flavipennella, assembly GCA_947284805.1. Taxonomy (NCBI): domain Eukaryota; kingdom Metazoa; phylum Arthropoda; class Insecta; order Lepidoptera; family Coleophoridae; genus Coleophora; species Coleophora flavipennella. The sequence continues at coordinate 18,089,194 of OX369264.1, read as the reverse complement.
ATGCGACGGACGGGCTTCCAATCGAATTATCGTAATTACTGGATTGCCCCGCTGGGGGCAGTTCGCGCCGCCCATAATAGCTGTCGGACTGTGTCGTTGTCTGTTATATATAGCTACGATTATCTACTTGGACTTTGGATTTGGAGATCCATTTATTTTTAACTAGATTTTCCAGCGGCTTCGCTCGCGTGAACATAGTTTCTATAATTGTCTTAAAAAAAATCTTGAAAAAAGCCTACAGTGTAAACGCTGTAAAACGTCACTCGATATAACGATTCATTCTTTGAAACGTAAAAATTTTCTGGCTCCAGTTGGTTTACTTGGACGCTAATTTCTCTCTGCATAACGAAAACTCTCAATAACGTTACAAAATGCCCGGTCCCTTGAGTGTTGTTACCAAATTTCAGTTAGATACGTTCAGTAGTTTTTGCGTGAAAGAGTAACAAACATCCATACATACATAGAAACTTTCACATTTATAATATTAGTAGGAAGTTTGACGGCCCATTATAAACTTATTTCATTAATTCCTACCATTATTTTCCACTTAACTTAAAATTATTTCGTTTCCATTTAGCCCTCATTAAATGTAAATAGAATCGCCATAAAATACCTGAAGCTTTTTAGTCAAAATCGCTAATTTGAAAGTTCGTCTCGAAATACGAATTTATTCGCTATTTTGAATAATTTGAATAATCATTTGATGAGGCATTTGAAATAGCGATTTGAGTCCATTTGCAATTAGCGGGAAATTTCTTTAAGTTGTCGACAACTTCGCCGGCGCGGCGCGACCGAACTGATCAAGTTGGGCGCGGCACGTCGCGAGTTGCTAACACTCATTAATTTCTTTGAAGCCCCGCCGCCGACAACTTGCTGGATTTCTCACCAACAATAATTTGGGAATTACTGCCGCTTCATTATTGCGAATACAAATTAACGTGCAAACAAAGCAGCGCCACTCGTTACGCGTTTCTGACCAAGTTTTGTGCACCTACTCCTTCTCAGATTACTGATGGTGATTACTCATGCTTTTCTGTACTCTCATTATGTACACCCATAGCCGTGGCAAAGTAAATATATTAGTACTAACATTCAGAATGGACACTCCCTGCCGCTCTCTAGATTCCGACCTCACCCCCTCGTTGACCCAGATTGATACAGATTGGTTACAGTTTGGTTGTCGAACGTATAGGATTTCGCCGCCATTTTGTTTGTTTCGTCATTCGTTTCTTGAAATAACATTTCTGGCCCGTTGTATGAAGTGTTCAGCAGGGTGTGTGTGTTCTCACCTTTAGTGCTTTTTGGAGAATATATGAGGGGTGAAACCAAGTGTTGATTGGTAATGCGTTATCGTTACTTTTACCGTCATAACGTTGTTTCAGTCACGAAGTCTAAGGCAACATGGCAGGCTGGCAACCCAATGCAGGCCGACCTTCGAGTAGGGCGTAGCTCGGAGCGCGAGCGTGACAAAAAATTGTTTCATGAGTATACTCCTCTCGCGCGTTGGAGCTGCCACGCACACTATTTTTTCTGTACATACATTTTGATATTTCAACAAAAACGCGTTCCGTTCTTGATCGTCAAAACAATTTTCACGTTGGAGTTGGTATAGCCGACCTTTGTTTTGTTGTCGGAGCTAATGTAAGCGCGTATTCAACTTTTACTCTCCGCAAACATTCCTGGTAATAGGTTATTTGCCTAAATCAGCATAGTGTCACATAGTATCACATAGTGTCACATAGTGTCATATAGTGTCACAAAGTATCACATGGTATCACATAGTATCTCATAGTGTCACATAGTGTCATATAGTGTCACATAGTATCACAAAGTGTCACATGGTATCACAAAGTGTCACATAGTATCTCATAGTATCACATAGTGTCATATAGTGTCACATAGGCGCAGACATGTATCGAAAACAAATATGTACCAAATTATACCCGAATCTGCCTGATCAAGGTATTGAGCGGGCGCTGGCGGCTGCATGAACAACTTCGGTAATAGTTGTAAAAGCCAAGCGAAAGTTTACAGAACGTCTTAAGGAATATTATCACTTTGCTAAGAGGATTTCAATGACCTATAGGATTTGCTGGAACCAGTTAGCGGATAATGAAGCGAGATGCAATATTGTGGATAACTGGTGTTTGAAATACTTCACTTTTCTATTGAAGTAAAATGAGAATTCATTTTATATTTTGCAGATTTAAAAGGTTGACAGTAAATGTTTGGAAACTTTTACAGGTTTCAAGAAAGCTTTGATAAACAGCGGAACAGCGTAAAACCAAACGACTAGGAGTCGCCGTGACCGAAATCGGTCGGATAGATCATCATAATCATCAACAGCGTAAGCTGCAGTTTGGACAACGCAATAAGTAAGTAAAACTTTATTTGCAGAATATTGGTAACAAAAGTTGTAGTAATTAAAAATAGTTGTGCCTATAGATACCTTAGTAAACAGCCTTGTGTAAACTGGTATTGTAATATATTTACCTGATATGTGCGTTAACTGCCTATCACTCCGTAGTCAGTACCTCACGTATGGCTGAGGATTTGTGCGTTAACTGCCTATCTCTCCGTTGTCAGTACCTCACGTATCGCTGAGGATTTGTGCGTTAACTGCCTATCTCTCCGTTGTCAGTACCTCACGTATGACTGAGGATTTGTGCGTTAATTGCCTATCTCTCCGTTGTCAGTACCTCACGTATGGCTGAGGATTTGTGCGTTAACTGCCTATCTCTCCGTAGTCAGTACCTCACGTATCGCTGAGGATTTGTGCGTTAACTGCCTATCTCTCCGTAGTCAGTACCTCACGTATGGCTGAGGATTTGTGCGTTAACTGCCTATCTCTCCGTAATCAGTACCTCACGTATGGCTGAGGATTTGTGCGTTAACTGCCTATCTCTCCGTAGTCAGTACCTCACGTATGGCTGAGGATTTGTGCGTTAACTGCCTATCTCTAAATTTCTTGCCACTTACGTTGCCTTCTATCACAGGTTTTTCCAGAGTGTTATTACTACATTTCATTATACATAAGACCGAAACATGGAAGGCTCCGTTCTTGGTATTTACCAAAAATTATGTTTTGTGATAAATGTTTCTTGTGATATTTCGGCTTTCATACTTGTAGTATCTATAGGCAGCTACCACTATTTAGGCCTCTTACGTCGGCCGTTTTGATTTTCTGTTCTATATATGGAATTAAAAAAATTTGATCTATGAAAAAAAAAACTGACCTAAGTGGCAGCTGACGTAAGCGGAATAAATCTATAGATACGTACTACAAAATTAAATATGAAACAGCCTGTTAGGTTTAGAATTTTTTTTTATATTTACAATTGGTAAACCCTTGACAACATCTCACCTGGTGGTAAGTGACGAAACAAACAAACTTGATATACTTTTAATTTTAGCTAGAAACACACAGTCCAGTACTTACTCTAATAACTCGTCATTACTGAGATCACTGAGACTTATTCAATTTGCCTCATACTCAATTTTTTAGCTAGCGACGAGTGAAGCGTGCGCCATGGCGAACTTTACGCTTATACGTAACAGATTCTGAGCAATGAAGTTAGTCGTAATAATTGAGACGCCGCCGGCGCCAGGCGAGAGCTAACGAGACTTCACCTGCCATACGGAATGCGGAGTCACACGCGGTGCGGGTGGCGGGTCACACCACACACACACCCGGGGTAGTTAGGGGCCCCGAGTCACATACCCCAGGGGTAGGGGTTTCAACTCACAAACACGGCTTGTTTGCACAACAACTCCGCATTATACATGCGCGCATATGCTTACTGATTGAAACAAGCTTTGTTAGAGGAATGGAATAATCTTAGAGCACTAGGGGTTATGGCGATATTTTACAGGAAAGCTGCATTTTGTGACAAAGCAAGCCACTTTGAACAGTGATGCTATAGACCAGCGATTTGACTCGCAATACCGATAGTTTGATATTTGAAAAACATAAAAATTCAACGCAATTAACGAATGCAACAATTTAAACAGATTTTTTTTCAAATTATAAGTATTTTTAAGCTTTTTTTAATATAAAAAATATATAATTTTTCAAATTAAGTGACAAAACATATGCCAAATAATTTACGTGTATTTTGAACATAATTATATTTCTGATACTTACTATTATTTATTTAAAATATTGCAAGTCCGAAAAATAATGCGGTTTTGCATTAAAATTAGTTACGTTGTTTTGGAGATATTTGTCGTAAAAATTGGCAGACAAGACTGAATAAAAAAAGAAAAAAGTATATTTGGATATCATATTACTTTAGGGGAAATGGAGTAAACATAACGTTTTATATGTAATTCGACTTCGTTGAATCCAAAAATGCCTGTTACCAACCCCTCTCACTCCTGTTCTCCCTTTTTCCCCTTCGAAGTATCCTTCGCGGTAGTTTTTACCATTATACAAAAAAACTATTACAGTTAGGAACAAATAGTGAAAAGAAAAGTTAAACTTCAATAGATGCAATAGATTTATACCAAATTCACATCATTACAACTAATATTAAAGTTCTTACAATGCACTTAGTTACATTACAAAAAACGTAAAAAGTCTTTAATTTTTACTTTTTTTTCAGTTTGTTGGGAAAATAGAAGTCGTGGTTCGTATCCTGCCATGTACCGATGTGTTTTCGAATTTCGATCTCATGTACGTTTATCCGGTGAAGGAAAACATCGTGAGGAAACCTGCACACATCTGCGAAGAAACTCGAAGGTTGTGTGTGAAGTTGACCTGGGCCCGCGTGGTCGACTAAGGCCCGATCGCTCTAATTCAGGGTAGGCTCGAGCCCCTCGGTGGGAACGTATATATGAGCTGATGTGGGGAAACTACGGCCGTCATGATAAAATCATTTCATATTTTTATTTCGCACCAAATAAAATGATTTACGTAAATCGGATTATGTACTTAGCACGACACTAGCCACTTTCCCGAAAAGTCTTTGGCTACCTAGATACCTAAATTAATCTAATCACTCATTAATTCTCAGATCAATCTTTGCTTTGTTACAATTAAGTATTAATAGGTATAAATAAATCAGTATATGTACGAGTATAATAGCAGTGTTGAATGTTTGACAATAGAATTTAGTGTCGCACTGGACAATAACGGTGACACATTACCGCCCACATTTATCTTAACGGTACATTAATTTTATGTAACTAAATTGGGTCCGGGAAACGTTTGAATAACCTTGTATTTCAGTAAGTGCGAGTATGCTACAGGAGTGATAATTCGGGACTTTACAATTAAGCATACTTTAAAAGATGAAGATTTTTTTGGTATATACTTATATAAGAGTTATCCTATATGTATGTAACATTTTCTTACTTTTTTAAAATTCATTTTTTATTGTTTGTTTTAAAATTTAAGTGTAGGTCGGTTGAGTAATCCATACTGACACGATACGACAGCGACCTTCTCCTTCATATCAATTTTTAAGCCCAACTAAAATCTTTAATTTGCTATAACAACAAATTTTTCATCACACAGCTAATCAGTACCTACTAGCTAGGTAAGTCACCTGAGAAATATACCTCGAAAATACACATTTTATGTTTAAGAGCGTCAAAACCCGACAGAGTAGTTTGGAAGACCTAACTTAGTAATTAAATGATTAATTTATTCATTATTCAAACAGTAACAAAAGATAAAAAAACGTTTATTCAACATTAAGTAAATAATTAACCAAAGCCAATAATTTCGGAGTATTTCAAAGAAGAGGGTGGTGCCAGGTTTTAACGCTCATTAGAGTATAATCATGATATTCTAGATCAAGTAGCTTATCTATTTAATGACATAGCTTATCTATAGCGCGTCCTGACTTGACTGTAGCTGGCACTGGCTCAGCCACGAGTGAACCGAGTCGGCGGCTTCTATGCTACATTAGATTATAAGTTAGGCCACTGATCCCACTATCCGCCGCACTCATTAGACTGCGCTTAATTTCAAATTCCATTTGAACTGAAAAGATAATGCACTGCACTCGAGACTAACTCAAATTGGCCTTCTAAACATTAGAAACTTTCTTGAAAACTGGAGTGAAGAGTGAAGTTGTGTTGAGGCGTGGTTGAAGCTGTGACGCGGATTCTAAGGCTAGCTTTATTGAGAGCACATATTTTTCAGCCATCGCATCGCATCGTTCGTGAAGTCGTTGCAATTTATTTCCGGTTCAATTTTGTTGCACTTCTATGCTACGTGTAAAAGCGCATCTCTTTTGCTGAAGCTATTTTGTATAAAATTTACATTACATATAAATAAGTTTAATAAAAAATTAAATAAGTCGTTATTAGACTTATTAGGATATCTAACCTAATCATTGCAGGATAATTACGAACACAAACCTTTACAGGCTGTCCCGGGAAGTATGGGTCAAATCGAACAGGTGCATGGCGGAGGTTAATTTTATACAATTTTAACCCTACAAATGCCTGTTCTATATATAACAGTTCAAAAGTTATGAAATTTGAATTTACAAAAAAAAATAAACTTAAATTAAAAATTTAAAAAACCCCGACAAAAATACCTCAAAAAAGAAAAAAAAAATTTGATCTAAGAGTCGTTGCGTAAGGGGACCACTAAGTTGTGAAATTATTAGTAATTAGTTGTAGTAAAGTAAAACAGTTGTATTCTGTTTTTATTTTATTAATTTAACGGCCCCCCAACGCGACGACCCTTAGATCAAAACATAACTTCTTATATTAAACTTAAAGGGCCAAAACATATTATTTTCTACTGTTTTGAGGTAGTTTGGTGAAAGTTTTTTAAAATTTTAATTTAAGTTTTATTTCATGATTTTTAAACTTAATAAATCTCAAACACGATACCTCTAATGTAAGTAGGTAAGGAGTTGGGTATCATGCAGGAGATACGGTCACCATGCTCTATCTAAAACCTATTTATTGAGTCTATTCCAATGAGCCAAAACACGATTTATATACTTAGTGACGAGTTGGGTATCCTGCAGATTCCAGAAGATGCTGCAGCATCAGGTCAAAGTTACCATGTTCTATCTAACACCTATTCATTATATTCCAATGAGCCCTAACAGGATACCTTTGCTGTAAGTTGGCGAGGAGTTGGGTATCCTGTAGATTCTAGGAGATGATGCAGCATCAGTTCAAGATTACCATATTATATGTAATACTTATTATTTGGACTATTCCAATGAACACAATATGATGCCTCTGCTGTAAGTTGGTGAGGAGTTGAGTATCCTGCAGATTCTAGATGATGCAGCATCAGTTCAAGATTACCATATTATATCTAACACTTATTATTTGGACCAATCCAATGATCACAATATGATGCCTCTGCTGTAAGTTGGTGAGGAGTTGGGTATCCTGCAGATTACAGGAGGTGCTGCACCATCAGATCAAGGTTACCATGGTTTTGCAATATTGTTACAGTTACAGGGCATCAAATTTCGAATCGATTAGAATGGTATAAAGTGCCCACATCCCTTCATCACCTAGATAAGAGCTGATGATCTTCAAACGGCTAAACAAATCTTCATAAATTAATTCCAGCCGTTTAAAAACTACGATGCCACAGACAGACAACCACACACACAGACTTTGGCGTCAAACTTATAACACTTTATCTTTTTGCATTGGAGGTTAAAAATTAAATAATGCTAAATTGTTACCGCACCATGCGTTTTTATATTAAAAAAACATTAAAGTGAATTATGAACGCTATCAGCTCATTTTTTTCAGAATGATATACAACAATTTTCTTTACATAAATAAGACTTGTTATATAAAAAAAATGAACAGAAAGTTTAGTATAAAAAAAAATATTTTACTTGGTTTTCAAGCGATTCTCGGAAAACCTACCTATTACTCAAAAACAAAAAATAACGTTTGTACCGTAAAAACGGAACAGGCATACATGAGATTAAAAAGTTAGCAAATGACCTCCGCCACGCCACAGATTAGGTAATAGTACCACGTAGCCATGCCCCTGTTTGATTTGATCCTAATTTTCCGGGACACCCTATATAGTAATCAATTAATTTTATAGTCACAAAAACTAGGTATTTGTACCTAATAAATAATAGTTTCCTTAGCAACGACATCTCCCTACAAATCCACGTACACGAAGTTCGGTCCGGTTGCAGTGTTGCCTGCAAAATTAATATAGGATAACTTTATATTGACATACATATGCTATACACCCACGCGTTGAGAGTCTCAACTTGAGACCGGTCTTGAGTATAAACAGTGCCTCAAGTTTTCGTGAGTCACGAAGCCTTTAGTTGATTACACTGAGCTCGGAAAATTTTGTATTTACGAGTGCAAAGGGCAACTCATCTGATTTCCTTAATTAACTTTCTTCCTCATGTTGTGACGGCGGGGAACAATGTTCTGTGTTAAATTATGCACTCATTTACTTGAAGTCACTCGTGATTTGTTGCCTGTTGCTTCTAAAATACATGCGTCGTGTACAGCCTACTCCTCCGTGTGGCTAGTCAATCTTTTGTATTTACGAGTGCAAAGAGCAACTCTTCTGATTTTCCTAATAAACTTTCTTCCTCATGTTTTAGGGGTTGGGGGAATAATGTTCTGTGTTGAATTATGCACTCATTTACTTGAATTCACTTGTGATTTGTTGCCTGTTGCTATTAGAAAACATGCGTCGTGTACAGTTTACTCCTACCTGTAACTATTTTTGTATATAAGAGTGCAAAGATCAACTCTTTTGCTTTCCCTAATTAACTTTATTCTTCATGTTTCGCGGGGGGGGGGAGGGGAGGGACCATATTCTGTGTTAAATTGTGCACTCATTTACTTGAAGTCACTTGTGATTTGTTACGTATTGGTTTTAAATACATGCGTCATGTACAGTTTACTCCTTCGTGTCGTTTAGCTTATCAATTTTTTGTATGTATGTACATGACTTTTAATTAGTATACAAAAAATAGTGCCTTAAACTATAACATTCAGCGCCATACATTATTTGAACTTAATATAAAGTAAGGTGCTGACTATTTTATTACTAATTATAGAATGCGACCTACGAAACTTATTCGTAGAATGCGACCAAGATTTGCTCGGGGCATAGTATCCAGAGCCGTTAAAAACAATAAAAAAACGCTAGCTTTGATACACTTTGCGCGGCATATTTACAGTGCGAAAATCTCGGAAAATAGCGTTTTCCACAAATGAGACCTATGTAAATCGATTTTTCACCCCCAAAAATACCCATATTCTAATTTTAAAGCAAATCGTTCGAGCCATTTCCGAGATTCAGATTATATACAGAATGTAACAAAATTGGTGTAGGTCCCGTTAACTGAGGCTTCTACATACTGAACAACTTTTGTTCTACGACTTTGCTGAAATCGCAAAAAAAAAAAAATTCATACAAATCGATCATCTGATCGACCAATTTTGTGCATTTTAGTATGGAGTGTCCATTCTTTTTTGAGAATTGAGTATGGATTCCTCGGGGAAAGTTGTTCAGTATGATGAGTAGAACCCCCAGTTAACGGGTCCTACACCAATTGTTTTACACCCTGTATAAGTATACAAGAATTGCTCGTTTAAAGGTATATAATTTATGTACTAGTTTTAGGCTGTGTGTTCCAAGCGTTAAAAGTAGGTAGAATATAAAAATAAATTGCACAGACACGCTGTGCGTACTTTCTCGCGAAGCCTTCACCGTCTGTCGTAGTCGGGCATACACAAATCAACAATAAACGTAACACTTACTTAGTAGCAAAGAATAAAGTTAGGATTATCAGACTTGATGAAAAATTTACAAGTAATTTGGGTTTGTAGGTACCTTCCTCGGATTTTTCATGGAATAATTAACTACTCAGTGCATTAGGCCTTCTAGGTAGTCCCAGTCATTCAACAAAAACAAGCTGGATTTGTATGGGAGGTATCTTATACCGATTTCGCTTAGAATAACGGACTACTCTAGGCCATGTAAAATTGTAGAAATATACTTTTTCACTTTGGTGGCAATCCTAAAAATCAAGATAGAGAAAAAAAGGCTGGTTATATAAAAATAATATTTCCCCGACTCAAATTTTAGCTAAATACTACTGAAGTTCGGGAAATAGACTACCGCACGGACGCACATACACACGCTCACGATTGCTCCTCAGTTGCTCGAAAGAAAAATTACTCATTTTTAAAAAATCGTACAACGGAGCAGTTACAGACGCGTAACCTTGACGCTCTGGAGCGTCCAGGGTTCAGATTTGCGGAGAGCCAAACGTTATAAAACTATTTATAACAAGCTGTTGCCTGCGACTTCGTCCGCGTAGATAACTGAACTTGACAAATTATGTAACAAAACTGGCCAAGAGCGACTCGGGGTCACACAAACAGGGTTCCGCACCAAAACTGTAACTACCAACAGAACAAGATCACTGAGTACATACTTTGTTCTAGTCTAGGTAAATAGCAGAGATTTGTTACCATAGATCGGTTATGCACTAACAAACAACATTTGAAAATGGAAGCCATTTACACACACAATGTTATAAGTAGTTCCCTTCTATTTACACACACAATGTTATAAGTAGTTCCCTTCTAGTTACACACACAATGTTATAGGTAGTTCCCTTCGATTGCACCGAATGCTACTAAGAAAAGAAATGCCAATTGTCATCATTTTTTTGCTTCACTTTTTGGACGCATGTAACCTATCTACCTCCCCTTTTATATAGCATATCTCTGGTAAATAGGGGTCTACTTATTTAAGACTTTGGAAAGGGCTTTAGATTTTATCATAGGTTTTCCTGTCATATATGCATGCAATCTCATATACTGTGATGTTTTCAAGATCTTAAGCCCAGTAGTAGTTGCGGAGATAAGGGGAATGGTACATTTTCGCTCATTTCCTTTTGTAGCGCGGTGCGCAGTTATTCATTATTATTATTATTCAACTTGTATTTATTAGATAAGATAACTTCGTAAATAATTTTTTTATGTCTTTTATGTCTTTATGTCTTTTATGTCATTCTCCTTTCATTCGACCTTCTTTTCACTTCTTTTCTTTCAATGCACCCCGCTACACTTTAATAACTTAAAAACTGTATATCTTAAAATTATTATCTTATCTTATCTTATCTTTGTAAGTGGGGGCTGCAGTTGCAGCGACACTTCGACCCAATGGGATCTTTTGTGTCTACCCCTATAATCTTTGCACCCCAACCTACTCGAAGATGTGCTGCATTAATGCAGCAATTCCGCTGATAAAATTATTAACAAAATACATTTGAGATTCTTACATTTTTTTATTCACAATTGGCATTTGGCATCTTCTCACCTGATGGTAAGTGACGATGATGCCGAAAATTAAAGTGGCTTCTCAAGATTCTCCAACGCCATGGGGAACTGGCTATCTTATCTTCAAGCCGGAACACAGCAATACCTTTTATTTTATATACCTCACCTTTATCACATGATAGTTTGCTGTGTTTTTTTAATTTTCTAATTTACCGGCCAAAACTGGCCCACATATTTAAAATTCATTTATTTACTTAACACTTCCGTCTTTGGGTCACTGACTTACCTAAATATATGTACCAAATTTTAACTTAATCGGTCCAGTAGTTTTCGAGCTAATTGGCTGTGATAGACGGACAGACCGATACTCAGACAGACGCACAAGTGAGCTAACAATGGTTTTGTTTTTAGCTTTTGAGTTACGGAATTTGAAAAAGCATATGAAAATTAATCATTGAAAATATAAACCACCATTTCGCACGAATCGTTACGCCGCTTCATTTATTATGCGTACAGCGCAGGAGTGGAACTCCTTGCCTGCGTCAGTGTTTCCCGATTCCTATAATTTGGGGATCTTCAAGGCAAGTGGCATGATTTGAGTTAGCGTGTAGCATCCTCGACTGCATCATTACTTACCATCAGGTGAGTTTCAGTCAACCACACTCAAATTTATATATATATAAAAAAAAGCTTTATAGCTGTAATAGTCTTTTAATAAAACGGCTGTGACATACCGACGGACAGACAGATGGACGACATGGCAAAACTATGCACGTAGGTTCCTAGTTTGAGTTAATGGATGTATTACGACCTTGTTCGCCCTCGATCTCGCTAAGGTTGCGATCATTTAAACCTTCCAACAGCTCGTTATAAGGGTGAGTATTTCTCGTTCACTATTTCTTTGTACGCTATTTGATCTAAATCACCGTATACACGCTATGAATCAGTTCCTCAACGGACGGACGATACAATTCAACATCGAAACTGTGGCAGTTGTACTAGTCCAGTGGTGTTCGGTAATCACCCCTTTTCGATCGTGACGAGCACGTCCGAAAACTCTTGAGCGTGAACATCAGGTTATGTACAAATTACATGAAGCAGGTGTTTACCCTGTCGGCCCTGGTATCCCGCGTCACCACCGGCAACGTGTGTCGTAAATATCGCCCATTGCACGATTCTCTCTTTGCTTCACAAAATCGCCTAGGTGGAATAGGACGTTTTACCGGAGAGCAGAGATGTGCCCAGTAGATAGATAGATAGATAGATGTAACATTTATTCTTTACCACAACACAAATACAGTACGGCGAGGTGGTGTGCCTGGGGTCCAATCGTGGACCAACCGTGTATGGCTGGTGCTTGTATATATGCTTATGAGCAAGGAAATGTTGATAGTGCGTTGTAGATGCTTTTTAATAGCCTTCTTGCGATGATGGTGCCATCTATCGAGATGAAGATGCAACACACCATATAGTATGACCGATGGTTCAGTCTTGAGTTGAGATATGTAGTTGTTAGTGGCGGTAGCCACATGCTTAACAGACACACCCCAGTCGAAAGTGTTCGGTGAATAACAATACTGTGCCGTAGCAAAGAAAAGGCTGCGACTCAGCATATGCTGTGACTGACCACAGCGCTGATATTCTGTCGGCTGAGTACTAGTCCTACCGAGTAACCGAGTACTACTTGGTTTTACCGGCAGAGGGCGATTTTCCCTTGTTGCCTGATTTCCGCCAGAAGTATCATCGTCATATCATCCGAAAGATGTACATTGTTGAACAAAGGCCTCCCCTAAGGATTTGTATGGCGCTGCACGCATCCAGTGGCTCCCCGCAACTTTCACAACGTCGACCAGCTAAGAAGCCGCCAGAAGTATGATAGCGACATATGTTCTTCTGGTAACACCCAGTGCATCAAGAACAAAACGTTTTAAAGAGCTACAGCTTCACGCTTCTCACTACTTTGTCGAAAACAACTTTTCTCAACTCTGAGTCTGTTATCAAATACAATAGCTCGGGTGCACTGAAAACAGTCAAAATCAAAATCAAAAACAATTTATTTCAAATAGGTGTTTACACACACTTTTAAATAGTCAAAACAAAAACAAAAAATACAGTATATTACAAATAATGTCATGATTCAGATTACAGTCTCAGGTAATGGTATTTGATATAGAATCAACATATTATATATCTTTGTCATTTACATAATCTATTATTTTATAATATCCTCTAGAGCACAAAACTTTTTTGACATGAGTCTTGAACTTATTCTCTGACAAACTAGTTACATTTTCTGGAATTTTATTGTAGAATCTTATACACTGCCCCACAAATGACTTTTTAACCTTACTCAGTCTCGAAAAGGCTATATCTATTTTATTTACATTTCTTAAATTCAAATTATGCCTGTCACTGTTTTTAGGAAATAAATGCAAATTCTTACGAACGTACATGATGTTTTCATATATAAATTGACTAGCAACAGTTAAAATATTGATTTCTTTAAACTTATTCTGGAACGACTCACGTGATCGCATCTGATAGATTGCGCGAATAGCTCTTTTCTGCAGGATGAAAATAGTTTCTATATCAGCCGCATGCCCCCACAGTAATATGCCATAAGACATTATACTATGGAAGTAACTAAAATACACTAGTCTCGCAGTATCTACATCCGTTAACTGTCTTATATTCTTAACGGCATAAGCAGCTGAACTAAGCCTTCCCGCTAAAGTTTCAATGTGTGGTCCCCATTGAAGTGAAACATCCAAAGTTATACCAAGGAACACCGTGGTATTTACAAATTCTAATTTATTACTGTCTAATATTACACTATTATTGACCTTTTTTACATTTGGCAAACAAAATTTTATACATTTTGTTTTCTTAGCATTTAATAATAAGTTGTTCACAGTGAACCAGTTCAGTATCTTTGAAAGAGTGTTGTTTACTTCGTCAATTTCGTTTTCTTTCCTATTCACTTTAAAAATAAGAGATGTATCATCCGCAAACAACACAATATTTGACAGATGTTGCACCATAAAAGGCAAATCATTAACGTAAACAAGGAAAAGAAAAGGCCCTAATATGGAACCCTGGGGCACACCCATTTTCACTTTAGATCCAGATGAGTTCGTGCCATTCACTTGTACTTTTTGTGTTCTGTTGTCTAAATACGAATTTAAAAGACTGAGAGCCCCTTCCTCTACACCATAATGCTTTAATTTCATAAGTAATGTTTGGTGTTCAACACAATCAAAAGCCTTAGATAAATCACAAAACACTCAAATTGCATTCTGCGATTCCTCGAAGGCATCATATATGTTTCGAATGAGTGCTACTCCTGCATCGGTTGTTGATCGTCCTTTTTTTTCAGTTTCAATCAGTTTCCGCAGCGTACTTACTGTTTACACGAGGCAGGCCTGGGTGTAGTCCGGTTTCGTCGAGTAGCGGTAATATTAAAACACATTTCGTAAAACACATAGCGTAGGCAGGCCTCCCAAGAGGTGGACCGACGACCTGGTGAAGATCGTGGTAAGCCGCAGGATGCGGGCAGCGCAGGACCGGTCGTCGTGGAAATCCTTTGGGGAGGCCTATGTCCAGCAGTGGACGTCCTTCGGCTGATATGAGGAACGATATGTCTGCAATGAACAGTTACAGAGATATTAGCATCCAAATAATTGGATTCCAGCGCCTAGATCTGGCCGAGACAATTCATATGAGTCCAAACACAAGGAGTCTACGCTAGATTTTTTTTCTAAATTTTGAGTTCTTTTAATGGAATGTAAAGTTTTGACCTAAGTGAGCTTGCAGGCAGGACGCTTCGGGCTTTGCCCTACGCAGGACCGGTCGTCGTGGAAATCCTTGGAAAAGGCTTTTGTCCAGCAATGGTCATTTTTCGGCTGATATGATGATGATGATTTAGTAACATAAGTATTTCAACATGTTGGTACACGTCAACTAGGTAATTTACATACAAATTCGCCACCTCGTGAATTCTATGAAATCCGTTGATCCGCCTGACCCGGATTTAATCCACAGAACAATAAAGTAGTTAACATTTCATTACTCTTGGTTAGCATTAACGTTACGTCTGCGATATTTAGTACCGTTTCACAAATTAAATTAAGTCTCTGCTTTATGTGCCGTTATTATGATTAATAACGTACACTCCGAGTGAAGTCTTCTTGACTCACGACTTGGTACTCAGGGGATGAGTGACGCGTTGTGTCAAAGTTTATTAAAAATAAGCCATTTTATTAAATGATACGGCCGGTAACGGCCGCTACCTCCTGTCTGGGAGGCCGTGGTTCGAATCCTGCCACGTACCAATGTGTTTTCTAATTTCGATTTCATATGTACGTTTATCCGACGCTCTTACGGTGAAGGAAAACATCGTGAGGAAACCTGCACACGCCTGCGAAGAAACTTGCAGGTTGTGTGTGATGTCGAGCAACCCGCACTGGGCCCGCGTGCTCGACTAAGGCCCGATCGCCCTAATTTAGGGTAGGCTCGAGCCCTTCGATGTGGACGTATATGAGCTGATATTATGATGAATTTTAACCGCCTCCGTAGCTCAGAAGCAAAGTTCACTGGCTTTACACAGGAGGTCGCGGGTTCGATTCCCGGCGGGTTCAATTGTAAGACTCGGTTTGGTTGGTGGTAGGGCATTTTCTAAGCCCGCCTGGCTAGTTACCACCATCTTATCTAAGTCTTGCCGCCAAATATCAATGTTGATATCATTGGTGTGTTCCGGCATGAAGATAAGATAGCCAGTTTCCCCATTGCGTTGGGGAATCTTGGTAAGCCCGCTTCTATCTTCGGCAACATCGTCACTTACCACCAGGTGAGATGTTGTCAAGGGTTTACCAATTGTGAATAAAAAATAAATAAATTAAGAAGGCCAAAAGTATATCTGATATTGCAGACGTTCCAGCCCTAGAAGCAACTCTACGGTAAGGTCTAGGAAGGTAACGTCACCGCAACGCTGGAGAGGAAGAAGAAGAGTACAAGCAAGCAAGAGTTTAGTTTTGAAAGGTGGAAAAATCTGCAGGCGTTTGAAACTGCGAAAGGAGGCAAACATTCTCTACTCACAATATTTATGTGTGCAGTCCGAGACAAGGTTCGGTCCATGATGATGCCAACACTCTTATCGGTTTTCTTAAGCCAAGCTTTTTAACGATTCTTTATTTTGTTGTGATGCAATAAAAATATTGTATTCTATTGTAATTTACTATTTATTTATTATTTATTTATTTTGTCGTGGCAAACAACACAACACCCCTGAAAGTGTTTTCTGTTATATGGTAAGTATGATACATACAACTGTCAATGTATGTTATTTGTAAAATTTAATGTAGCTATAATAGTAGTTCTTTAATTTAATCTTCAGGTTATTCACAACCACGTAAATAGAGACGTTACGTACGTTCACAAAGCTAAGGTGAAATGTGTATTGGCTTACGATGTTATCATTCAGCGCAGTCACACTGTATGTGACTATTAAGTGATAGCATCTCTATTTGGACAAGCGCGTCGCCAACGAGGGGCTACCGTCTACGGCTAACTACACTCACTGGTAATAAAATCGAAGCACTTGGAAATATAATTTTTTTAAGTTATCATCAACATTAAGAGCCGAAGATTGGTGGGAGAGACACGCACTGGAGGCTTCTGTTCAACAGTGACGGGTTGATGATGATAATTTACAACTGAGCTCTTCTCTAGAAATTTTGACTTTTTTGTAATGATTATGTTTATCCCTTTTTTAGTTGATATTATGTTAATATTATCTATTGTGCACAGGCCAGCACATCAAGCTACACACTTTGGACTTTGTAACGTTCTTATGCCGAATGCGTATGGATCAAAATCGCACTACGAGTGTATAGCTTGATGTGCTGTCCTGTGTACATTCTTACTATTGTTATATTTAGACAATAAACTTTTAGAATATTTGCAACTTAGTAATTGATCACGCTAAACACGCTAAAAACCCGATTTCAATTGAAAAAAGCAAGTACATTTTTTTGTTTATTTTAATGGTCAAAAAAGTATTTAACCGATTTTGATGAAATTTATACGAAACTACCTGAAGAGCATATTCTTTCAAATAAAAAAAATAATTAAAATCGATCTACAATAGTCGGAGAAATCGATGGATGTACGTACATTAAAAATATATGAAGTCAAATATAGAGCCTCCTCCTTTTTTAAGTCAGTTAATAACATCCACACGGTTTGGAAAGCTTTTGCGCATAAACGCCCATAGGACATGCGATGTGTACTGTGCCCATATTGTGCCTTTTTTTACTCTAATTCCGCGCGTGGTGCAATAACCATATGGACGACGACGCGACGTGAGCGTGGGCACTAACAGTCTGCGAACATAAAGTGAAAGTCAGGTGAAGTGATGCCAAGGGTTAACAAATTTAAGATAAATTATAGCCAGGGACTGTTTGTAGTTATTTTTATTTTGTGTCCCAAGTTTTGTTGTAAAGGATTGCGTGGTTATGGGCAAGAAGATTTAATTAATAACCTTGAGCTATTTTATTTAAATAAATCTCACCAAAAAATAAGGTAGTTAATTAAATTCAAATAAAATGAACTCCCCACGGAAAACATATCTTCTCACAGGAGCGTCTAACTATGGTGGTGAGGTGACCTTTTTCCGAGTTTTTCTAGACTGAGTACTGATAGCACATTCTAGAAGCTAGCAAGATTTCTCGATTGCTTAATTTGATAAATAAACTTAGCGCAAAATAGAAAAAAAAAACATTTTTGTACTTTTTTTATGCGAGGCAAGTACTCTCAAAATTATGAAGTTGCAAATCTAAAACTATATACCGCTGACAAATAATTTAAAATCGGTCCAGCAGTTTTCCTGAAATCAGGGATCAGACACACACAAATAGATACACACGTACACAAACACACATCAAATTTTTTCTCGAGCACTTTTTTGGTGTGAATAAGTGAATATACAGGGCGTTTTCGTCAACAATTTTCGGACGATCATGTAACCTTATACTTGCTACCTTGTCCCTCGAGGGTAAAATTTTTCGAAAAACCTAAAAACTTTTAAGCACCAGCTGTTATTTAAAAAGAGTTTTCATGCTCAAAAAGACAAATACTCAAAAATATAACACTCATATTTCTCAAATTAAAAAAGGCAAGCACAGTATTTTCTGCGATTCGCTTGAAAATAAAGGACTAACCGGGACCTTGATTCCACCTCCACAGTTCATCATCAGATCAACTTCAAAATACCAAAAGAATCTACTCTCACAATTAAGGCTCAATCGGAACCCAGAAAATAGCTTTAAAATCGATCGCAAGATTTGAACCTACCTAAACAAACTTATATATACAAACATTGCAAGTTATAAAAAGCTTTAAATAAATAATTTTCGAAAAACCTAAGAACTTTTATTAAAAGCTTTAATTTAAAAAAAAAAACGTATTTTTCCCAGCAAACCCTTATATTTAATACCTATATCATGGAGGTGCATAAAAAACAACTGATCCTCCATAATATAAAAAAAAATAATAAATAAATATTCTGGGACAAATCACACATGGTCATCTGGCCGCAAAGTAGGATTCCCTGTGTTATGGGAACCAGACACTGATATAAATAATTGTATACTTTTAAATACATACATATATAGATATTTAACACCCAGACACAGAGCAAACAAATCTGCTCATCACACAAATGTCTGTCATGGGTGGGGATCGAACCCACAACCCTTAGATCAGTAGTCAAGAGCACTAACCACTGAGCCACCGAGTCAGTCATTAAGGAGTCCATTGGATTTAAAATGACATCAGTTAGCTAACTTGTTAGCCAAACTTAAGTGAATGGAAAACTTCAGCTCAATCCGAAACCGGGAAGTGGTTATAATTTAACTTCCATGCTTTTTGTCGCAAACTAATTAACAAACAAACTTACTAACACAGCAAGCTAATATAAAGCTTTAAAAAAAATTAAACGTAATTTACTTGACTCGTACTTTCAAGTATAATAGCTTTTATATAGAGAGCAAAGTTGTTTTATTATCGGTGACAAGTTCCTCTAATTAGTTTGCATGGCGTGTGAAATCACCGGATGGTAAGAAGTACATTAAATTTAAAAACCTAGCTTGATGTCGACTGATGAAGTCTACGCTCCGAGCAGCACCTATCCAGCTCCGAAACTCCGAGAGCTTTTAGCTCGAGTTGCTTAATAGCTTCTAATGCCTAGGAGACTGCCAAATGTGGACGAATATAATGACAGGTTTGTGAAAATTGTCCAAAGGTCTAAGATTTTTAAAACTCGCCGTTAAAACGGAACCAAAAAGATATCGGACTTCACCAACAAACTCATGAAAGAAAGACCTAGTTTAGTTCTGCAGTCATCTGGAGACGTTTCTCAATATCGGCAATTAAGCAGGCAGATCTTCAAGTCCTTGACCTGCGATTTGCGTTGGTTTAATATGAATTGTATTAAAGAGGCGATTGAGCACAATAAAGGCTCTAAATTATTCGTGAGAGATCTGTCTGTTGGACAGAGTCAACTGACGAAGCTGAACACGGATGATGAAAGGATAATATCGCCGAAGCCTGAGTTGTTGAGAGAGGTTGAGAACTTTTACGGTCAATTATACACGACCATACATCTAACTGTCAGCATTTTGGCTAAAGACCCGAGAACCGGACAAACTCGACACTATACCGAAGATAGCCTGCACGAGATTAGAATGGCTCCCAAATAGCTTAAGAACAACAAGGCACCGGGTGATGGTGATTTTACGGCTTAACCGCCTCCGTTTTGTAATGGTTAGTCCATTCGCTTCACACTAGGAGGTCGCGGGTTCGATTCCTGGTGAGGTCAACTTGTAAGACTCGGTTTGGTTGGTGGTAAGGCATTTTCTAAACCCGCCTGGTTAACTACCACCATCTTATCTAAGTCTTAGCGCCAAAAATCAGTGTTGACAACATTGATGTGTTCCGGCTTAAAGATAAGATAGCCAGTTCTTCATTGCGTTGGGGAATCTTGGTAAGCCCGTTTCCATCTTCGGCATCATCGTCACTTACCATCAGAGATGGCGAGATGATGCCAAGGGCTTACCAATTACGAATAAAAAAAATAAAAAAAACCAGTGGAACACCACCGGTACTAAAAGCTTTTCAAAAGTTGTTGAATTTCGTTATATTCAAGGGATATACACCTGCGGCACGGCACTGAAGTGTGGTAGTGCTATTCTTCAAAAAGGACGACAAAACACCCTGCTGAAGAACTACAGACCCATCTCCCTTCTAAGTCAAGTCTATAAGTTGTTATCGAAAGTCGTTACGAAATGTCTCGCACGCAGGTTTGAAGGCTTTAGTACTGTGGTAACACATACATACGCTGCGGCAGATTATACAGAAGACCGAAGAGTACAATCAGCCACTATGCTTAGTGTTATTGGGCTATAAGAAAGCCTTTGATTCGGTCGAAACTTGGGTGGTGTTACAATCTCTCCAGTGGTGCCAAATTGATAAGCGATACTGATGTGTTTGTATGACAATGGCACCGTTCCGGTTCATCTCCAGGACCAAAACTCTAAACCTATCCGGCTGCAGCGATGGGTGAGACAGGGAGAAGTCCAATCTCCGAAACTATTCACCGCTGCCCTGGAGGATGTTTTTAAGCTTTTTGACTGGAGTGAAATCAGCATCAATGCATCGAAATATTATGTACTATTGCTGCATTAATATCAATGGCGATCACCTTTGATTCGCCGACGATATCACGGTCATGGCTGAGAATATGGAAAACTTGAGCATAATGCTCGATATCCTCAGTAGATTCTCTCAATAATTAGGTCTTAGAATGAACGTGGACAAGAAGAAAGTTATTTTAAAACATCAGCGTCGCATTTACTACTCTGAAGGTTGGAGACTCTACACACGAATTTGTTGACAAATATTTATACCGGAAGGTCGTGGTTTGTCGTGTGTAATGTTGACCAACCCTCACTGGGCACACTTCTTCATCTTATCACTCATGTGCGTTCCCACCGAGGGGCTCAAACCTACCCGGAATTAGGGTGATCGGGCCTCGTATTAGTGCCTTTGTTTGACTTCACACACAACCTTCGAGTTTCTTCGCAGGCGTGTGCAGGTATCCTCACGATGTATTCCTTCACCGTAAGAGCGTCGGATAAAATGCAATGTACGTGGTCGACTAAAGCCCAATCACTTTAATTGGGTGGAGATGTAGAGCAGATATGATGATTTTTACCTGGGACAAACAGTCCAGTTAAGTAGCTCCAACTTCGAGAAAGAGATCAATCGTCGAATCCAACTCGGCTGGGCAGCGTTCTGGAAGTTTCGCAGTACCTTTACGTATCAAATACCACAGTATCTTAAGACCAAGGTGTTTGACCAGTGTGTGTTGCCAATGATAACTCATGCAACTGAGACGTGGTCGCTTACTATGGGCCTCATAAGAAGGCTCAAGGTCACCGAAAGAGCAATAGAGCATACTATGCTCAGAGTATCAGGTATGATGATAAGTAATTTATAATAAGAGATACTACAAGTGATGGTTTTAGTATCCTGTCACTGTACAAGCAGCGATTTTATCAGGCTTCACTCGTATTTAAACTGAAGCCGACTTCATCCATAAATAGAGACCAAGGAGCCGTCAGAACTTCATTCAATGACACGAAAGGCTTTTAAACGTGAGGCTTGGTAGTTCTACTCGTAACTCCAACTGGCCTTATTTATATCTGTCTGTGAAACACTGTGCAGACGAGTATTGATTTTCTGTACTACAAATTATTCAAGTGCGCTATAAAAAAAAAACAGTAGTAGAAACTAACGCATGGGACTACATATGTCATTGTTATTTTTACTTTTGTGCGACGAAGAGTAAATTGAAGTATTTGAATCCTTAAAAAATTCGACTTTTGTTTTTGATGAATATGTACTTATAGACACTAAAACATTGGTCGAAAAAAAAGTGTGTGTATGTATGTACGTATGTGTATGCATATCCCTGATTTGCGGAGAAACTACTACACCGATTTTGATGAAATTTATTAACCAGAGATAGTTTTACTTTTTTTAAATTTGAAAATATAAAGAGTATCTGTCATAACAATAATTGTTTTTCTCGAATATGTTTTTATTTCTTTTTTTTATACGTAACATTTATAAACATGTAAATTATTGTTTAAGTGGCATATTCAGGATAACTAAAAATGTTATCTGTCCTGTCATATAAAAAAATAATATTTTATTCCAAAATGGCGCTATGGATGTCGATTAAATTTTCACCCTCTAGAATGCATATAATCACCTCGTATGATTATGCTATAAGTGAAATATTTGGGGATATTTTATATGTTCTATTATAAGTGCTATAGAAATAGAATTTCTTAAGAAGCGTCCGCGAGAAAGCGATGATCGCGTAAAGTTCACTTTAATTGGATCAGTTTAAGTAAGTCATCAATTAAAGTAAGTTATCAATTAAAGAAACGCTGGTACCTTGTAAGCCATTTTATAATTTCAATGTTTTTAATATGTATTACTCTTAAAATTACTTTGGCATACATTTTATTATTCGTTTATACATTTATGCAACAATTAATCAATATTTACCGAAAATGGGTAGGTAGGTATAATATTTAAATAAATATTTTACGTGACATTGTAATTTAATTCAATTATATAAGGTTTAACAAAATTAGTTGAAAATATTTTAACTGGTGCTTCTAACCATGAAACTGAACAACTTTCCCCATGAAACCCATAGTCAAATCGCAAAAAAAAAAATTGGCTCTCCCATTCTAACTCGATCAGCTGATCAGCCAACTTAGAATGGGAAGTTCAAAATGGGTTTCATGGAGAAAGTTGTTCAGTTTCATGGGTAGAAGAACCAGTTAATATAGTTTCAGCAAATTTTATTAGACCTTATAAACATATAAAACATATTTCAGTCCACATCATTACGTTCTTTCAAACTCATCATCATCATCATCATATCAGACGAAAGACGTCAACTGCTGAACAAGTGCCTTCGGCAGGATTTCCACAACGACCGGTGTCGCACTGCCCGCATCCAACGGTTTCCCGCGACCATCGCCAGGTCCTTGGCTCACCGAGTGGAAGACCTACCTATGCCAAGTTTTTTTTTGTGCGCGGTCGCCTCTAGATATCTTTACTACCCCAATATCTATTGTGCGATCTATGTGCCACGCCCACTGACAACTAATAGATTTTTAAAAACCCACTTTAGGGTTTATTTTGGACTCGGCTGTGTTTATTCTCACTTCAGTAATACTTCACAAGTTCCACGTGGTAGGAAATTTGTGTTTATTCTCACTTCAGTAATACTTCACAAGTTCCACGTGGTAGGAACTTTGTGTTTATTCTCACTTCAGTAATACTTCACAAGTTCCACGTGGTAGGAAATTTGTGTTTATTCTCACTTCAGTAATCCTTCACAAGTTCCACGTGGTAGGAACTTTGTGTTTATTCTCACTTCAGTAATACTTCACAAGTTCCACGTGGTAAGAACTTTTTGTTAATTCTCACTTCAGTAATACTTCACAAGTTCCACGTGGTAAGAACTTTTTGTTAATTCTCACTTCAGTAATACTTCACAAGTTCCACGTGGTAGGAACTTTGTGTTTATTCTCACTTCAGTAATACTTCACAAGTTCCACGTGGTGTTTCTTCTCACTTCATTAATACTTCACAAGTTCCACGTGGTAAGAACTTTGTGTTAATTCTCACTTCAGTAATACTTCACAAGTTCCACGTGGTAGGAACTTTGTGGTAATTCTCACTTCAGTATTACTTCACAAGTTCCACGAACTTTTGGTAGTTCATATTTATTAAATAAATAAAATTCTACATTTGCGATAGAAAAGTAAATTAGCGTGAAAATTCAGAACGACGCCATTTATTGATAATGTAGGTAGATTTTTTTCTTTCTTGAGGAAAGGCTGTTGTCTGAAATAGACCTTATAAATACAATTCTAGGTCTTTAACGTGCGCACAAGTGGTGAACAGGTCTTAAGTGCATCTCGCGGTCTCATTCCCTTTTAATTAAACGGCTTCCTGACAGCGCCCACCGACGCGGCGACGCGGCGAGTCCAAGTTAGGTAGGTACTCTCAATGGATAAAAGGCTTCAACTTTCTATAGAATAGATGGTGGTAACGACGCTGTAATTATTACTGGAAACGAGATTATGAATGAGGACAGTAAAGTTATTTTCCTTTAAATAGTCCTTTAGTGGGCAGGGCAAATAGCTCGTAGAACACATAGCTAGTAGAACACACGGTAGTTAAGTTCTTGAGCGGCGACCGGGCATCGGAAGACTTAGCATAGGCAGGCCTCCACCACGCGGTGGACTGACGACCTGGTGAAGGTCGCGGGAAGCCGCTGGATGCGGGTAGCGCAGGACCGGTCGTCGTGGAATTTTTTTGGACAGGGCCTTTGTCCAGCAGTGGACGTCATTCGGCTGATATGGTGATGAGTCCTTTAAACTTAGATATTTTTTTTTAAAAAGTGTTAAGAAAACGTGATTTATATATGTTTATTTGTGAAAACACTTGCTTAAGCCAAAAAGTTTTTTTTTTTCAAAATCTTAAATTAAAAAAAATATATAAAATTTACCGGTGCTAAATGGAAAACGAGAAACAGAACCGATACAAAACTCATTTAAAGGCAATACATAGGCAGCTCACGAGACACGATTGATAGCAATCCATTTCAGATTTTGGAGGGAAAAATAATCACCGCCCCTTTATATTGGCCGTAGCCTGATCACGAAACCGTTCATAAAACGACGATATAAATCTTGGATCACATATAAAAGAACGAGATTAACGGTAACGCAGTCAAAATATCCGAAAATAAAGTCGCCTTTTTATTACTCACGGACGTTTACCTTCGCAGCTCTCTCTCTCTATCCTTGTCTAACATAGGCATAGCTACTCATATTTAAATAGTTCTATCCTTGTCACTGTACGAACGTTTTGAAAGTAACTAGTATCTCATCTGTGGTTTTGTCGTGAAACAAGAATTAAGGGTTAAAATCACACCAATACATAAAGGTACCAGGCCAGAAAAGTAGACCGTCACAAAATTGGTCTAAATCGTCTTACCTCCATAATACAATACAATACGATACATTACATTACAATACAATACAATATAATACAACACAATATATTTATTAGCTAAGAACATACGTTATTTAACAGATATTATGCTTATTAATAATAACAGTCTCAGTATATACAACCACAAAATGACATACAAACATTTGGTTACCCATTCCCATTACGTCAATCATGTAGTCTTATCAAGAGTCCATGAAAAATTCACTGAGCGAGTAGTAAAATGTATTAATTAGCCATTCACGTAACCTGTTGATGAACAATTTTGTTGATAGCAGCCTAAGTACAGTAGGGATTTTGTTGTGTACTCTAATAGTATTAAGTTGGCATTTTTTTTCATAGAGCGTACTTCTAAACGATGGTATTACAATTTTTGTGAGGTCTCTATATCTAGTCTATGATTTGGTATAGGATGACTGAAATATCCAGAGTATTTAGAAATAATTACAAGTATTATTACAAATCTGAATGAGTTGTAGAAGTTGTAGAAACATGAATCTAGTGTCATTATTTAGCAATGTTATGACCTGGATTTACGTAGTAAATAGTCTTTATTTATTACCTAGAGTTTGCATCGGAGCCGGGTAAAATGGCCAAAACCGGCGCACTCGCTCCTTTCTTTTCTAGATATCTCCCGACATACACTGTTAGTGCGGTGATTTTGTCGTGTATTTATAGAAATTATTTAGACCAATCGATTAAAACTAGAAAAAAGTTTAATTCAGAATTTTTGTGGTTAAAAATAATCAAGGAATATAAAGAATATAAAAAATCAATATGTAGTCTTTAGCTCGTAAAATGTCAAAAATATAAATCATAGCCACACCCCGGACACTTCATACAACGGGCCAGAAATAAAATTTCAAAAAACGAATGACGGAACAAAATGGCGGCGAAATCTTATATGATCGACAATCAAACTGTAACCAATCTGAATCAATCTGGGAGACGAGGAAGTGAGGTCGGAATCTAGACAGCGCCAGGGAGTGTCCATACTGTATGTTAGTACTAATAAATGTACTTTGTCATGGATATTGTCGGGTTATGGGCTACGCACAAGTACCTCAAAGTCCAGCGCCAAGCGAGGGAGGTGGTTTTGGGTGCGTCTCAAAGCTGCCAAGGCGCGATTTACACGTGATATCGCGGCGATTCTTTCGTATATTTATTAAGTTTGTTTATAACTATCAATTGAAATAGACAAGTATAATTTTTACAATATTTATAGGTAAAAATAGTCAAATAACAAATAATTAAAAAAATAAAAAAAAACTCTTCGAGGCTTGAGACCATTACATTCAAATACAAAATTAAAATATTAAAATACTAGATGTCAACATTAAATTAAAATACTGGATTGTAAAAACAGTCAGTCAATACAAAATAATAATAATATGTCATATAATAGAATAAAAATTACTTATCAAAAGATAATGTTATTTTAAATTTAAGAATTCATTCAAACTGTAAAACGTGTGCTCGAGAAGCCAACGCTTTATACTTTGCTGTAAAGCTTGCCTGTGTGGGAGCTTCTGTGACATAAGTCGGCAGCTTGTTGTAAACTGATGGCCCCAACACATGAGTCGTCTTACCGGACTTAGCGAGTCTACACCGCACCGGCAGGAGCCTGACCACGTGGCGGTGGTTGCGAGTGTGTACATCCCTCGGTGTCACGTACTCGTGATCGACGATGGTTGTACACATACACAGCCACCTGAAGGATCAGTAGCGAGGGCAGTGTAAGAATTCCTAAACTTTGAAAGTAAGGCCTGACAGAAGTGTAGCGCGACACCTGTACTATCGCATGCACAGCCTCTTCTGCATCCGGAAAGCGCGTTTCCAATCGGCTGCGCACCCCAAAAGCTTTATCCCGTACTGCAGAAGAGACTGTGCCGTCGCGAAATAGCTGGACCTCACCACCTCCCTCGGGACCACCCACGAGAGCAGCCGGAGAGCGAAGCAAACTCCTCCTAGTTTCACACATAGCTTTGCTATGTGAGATTTCCAGGTGAGACCACGGTCGAGTTCGAATCCGAGGAAGGTGGTGGTGTCCACCTGGTCTATATTTACTCCACCTACTCGTATCGACATACTTCTAGGTGGTTTCCCTCCTAGATGGAAATGCAGGAAGTGAGTTTTTTGGAGGTTTAGGGCGAGTCCGTTACATCCAAACCACTGCGACAGCTGGGTGGCGGTATCATTTAGTTGCTGCTCTAGAAGGTCTACAGTCGGTGCATAAACGACAGTGGCAACGTCATCTGCGTACATAAATACTTCACCACACGATACGGCTTCTGGTAGGTCGTTCAGCAGCAGTGAGAATAGGATATTGGATACCGACGATCCCGGATATTCGGATGTTCATATCTCTGTAACCGTTCATCGTAGACATAATATCGTTATTTTAATTAACTCAATCCATAACCCTAAAAGCGACTCGCTGAAATAGACGTTTCACGTTAAACCAACGGCCGTGTGCCGAGACAAAGCCCATCCGATTTTTTTTGCATGAATCCGGGGATCTATTTCTTTAATATGTGATCTAAGATAAAAATAAAATAAGTTCGTTGATTGTTACATTTTATCCGTGGTTATTCTGACGGTGTTACCTCCACTCTGAAGGGTACTAAATAAAAGCAATTTGTATACTTTCATCGATATCCATACTTATAATTATTATAAACCTGCAAGTTAAAATCGTAAAATTTTCATTCTTGTATGGGGAGCGTAATAAGCGCTACAGGCGACGGAATTGTGTACTAAATTACTTATTCCCTTGATTTTTAGCTTCTTGATTATCTCTAAATTTCAGTATGAAATGAGTGGTGGTGCTTACGTGCACTACGAAACTACATCATGGTAATTTATACCGTCAGATTGGTGATTTAAACCGCCCTAATGCTGCAGGGCTATTTCCTGCTTAAGACGTAGGTTCCAGAATTCCTTTAGATTTTAAATTAGTTATGTCAGTATGAATCAGGTATTTGATGTCCAGATTCCAATTATTCAGTTCTAATCATCATCATATCAGCCACAAATCGTCCACTGCTGAACAAAGGCCTCCCCCAAGGATTTCCACGACGACCGGTCCTGCGCTGCCCGCATCCATCGGCTTCCCGCGACCTTCACCAGGTCATCGGTCCACCGCGTGGGAGGCCTGCCTACGCTACGTTTTCCGGTGCGCGGTCGCCACTCGAGAACTTTACTGCCCCATCGGCCATCTGTTCTACGAGCTATGTGCCCTGCCCACTGCCACTTCAGTCTAGCGATTCTGTGAGCTATGTCGGTTACTTTAGTTCTCCTGCGGATCTCCTCGTTTCTGATTCGATCACGCAGAGAAACTCCGAGCATAGCACGCTCCATTGCCCTTTGGGTGACCTTGAGCCTTCTTATGAGGCCCATAGTAAGCGACCATGTCTCAGTTCCGTAAGTCATCACTGGCAACACACACTGGTCAAAGACCTTAGTCTTGAGACACTGCGGTATTTGGGACGTGAAGATATTGCGAAGCTTCCCGAACGCTGCCCAGCCGAGTTGGATTCGTCGATTGATCTCTTTCTTGAAGTTGGACCTGCCTAGCTGGACTGTTTGTCCCAGGTATACATATTCGTCAACAACTTCCAGTGTAGAGTCTCCAACCTTTAGAGGAGTGGGTGCGACACGGACATTTAACATTATTTTCGTCTTGTCCATGTTCATTTTAAGACCCACTTGTTGAGAGACCTTACTGAGGCCATCGAGAATTGTGCTTAGGTCTTCCGTAGTCTCAGCCATGACCACGATATCGTCAGCGAATCGGAGGTGGGATATGTACTCGCCGTTGATATTGATGCCGAGTCCACCCCAGTCCAGAAGCTTAAAAACATCTTCCAGGACGGCGGTGAACAGTTTCGGAGATATAACGTCTCCCTGTCTCACCCCTCGCTGCAACTGGATAGGTTTCGAGTTCTGGTCCTGGAGGCGAACCGACATGGTGGCGTTTTCATACAGACACTTCAACACCTCGATGTATCGATGGTCAATTTGGCACCGCTGGAGAGACTGTAGCACAGCCCAGGTTTCGACTGAATCAAAGGCCTTCTCATAGTCCACAAACGCCAAGCATAGTGGCTGATTGTACTCTTCGGTCTTCTGTATAATCTGCCGCAGCGTATGTATGTGGTCTATGGTACTAAAGCCTTTTCGGAAACCGGCTTGTTCGGGAGGCTGGAAGTCGTCAAACCTGCGTGCGAGACGATTCGTAATGACTCTCGAAAACAGCTTGTAGACATGGCTCAGAAGTGAGATGGGTCTGTAGTTCTTCAGCAAAGTGTTGTCACCCTTTTCGAAGAAAAGCACGACCACACTTCTGTGCCATGCCTTAGGCGTTTGTCCCTCGAGTATAACGGAATTAAATAACTTCTGAAGAGCTTTAAGTACCGGTGTTCCACCTGCTTTCAGAAGTTCAGCCGTAATTCCATCATCACCCGGTGCCTTGTTGTTCTTGAGCTGTTTGAGAGCCATTCTAATCTCGTACAGGCTGACGTCCGGGATATCTTCGGTATAGTGTCGGGTTAGTCTGGCTCTTGGGTCTTCAGCCAGATCGCTGACAGGCAAACGTGTGTACAATTGTCCATAGAACTTCTCAACTTCTTCCAGCAACTCAGTCTTAGACGATATGGTCCTGCCGTCCTCAGTCTTCAGCATGGTCAGTTGGCTTTGTCCAACAGACAGATCTCTCGCGAACACTTTTGAGCCTTTGTTGTGCTCAATCGCCTCTTTAATACAATTTGTATTATATTGGCGTAAATCGCGAGTTAGGGACTTAGAGATCTGCCTGTTTAGTTGCCGATACTGAGTAGCGTCTTCAGAGGACTGCAAAACCAATCTGCGTCTTTCTTCCATGAGGTTGCTGGTGAAGTCGGAGATTTTTTTGGTTCTGTTTGAACGGCGAGTTTTAAAAATCTTAGACCCGACCGTTTGAACAATTTCCACGAACCTGTCATTATAATCGTCCACATTCTCGCAGTCTCCTAGGCATTCGAAACGATTGTGCAACTCGAGCTGAAAGCTCTCGGGGTTTTGGAGCTGGATGGGCGCTGGTCGGAGCGTAGTCTAATGCTGTCAGTTCTAATGCTGCAGAATTACATACCGTTGCCTTAAGGGGATATCTAACCTGTAACGTTTATACTAAGCAATTTCTAAACGCGGCTACAAAAAACTTTAACTGATGGGAGTCGTCTAAAGAACTTGAACCCAGCGACACAGCCAATTTAGACGCTGCAGATCTAAGCGCGTTACTAACGTTATCACCTCGTATAAGTTCTTCAAAATTAATTTTTAAACGCAGTGACAACAAAACTTTAACAGATGGGAGCCATCTAAAGAACTTGAACCCAGCTACAAATCAAATTTAAACGCTTCTGGAACTCGGCGATTGTCGCCACGTCTACTGTGGTATGTCCCTATCACAAAGGTACCTTGTCGGTACGCCTACGCTGGTATGCCTCTTTTTCAAAGGTACCTTGTCGCTGCGTCTAAGGTGATATTTCCCTATCACAAAGGTGCCTTTTCACTGCGTCTCCCCGAAATTTGTTGTAGCGGCAACGTGAAACACAACACTGGGTACGCCGACGCTGTACCATAATAATATGCTCTTTATCGAAACCTGTTGCAGACTTCAAAGAGGAGCGTGGCACTTTGCACCTCTTGCACATCTCAAGAGGTTGTGTTACTGTAGTGTCAATATTACCATGATATTCATAATACATAGCGATAGTGACACAGCAGTAAGTCAACTTCCTGGGATGCGTAGTTTTTGCGAAGCACCTCGCTTTTCTTTGAAGCCATCTTGAAGTCCATGACCATAAGTAAAGAAGGTTTCAAAGAGGATTGTAGTGCTAAGCATCTGCGTATCCAAAGGTCGAGGTTTTCTCATGCTGCCGACATGACAAACTTTGTGAAGCAATGACAAGACCTGTAAAAAAAACAAAACATGTTTACGTTATTTATTATAAAAATTAAATATACTGGTACAATTATAGCGCACAAATCTTTACATCTACAAGGCTTTTTGTCTTATAAAGGGCCAATTTCTTGAATAAAGTTCCACTTTTCTTCTGACCACTCGCTTCTGAACATTAAAAAAAAAACAGTAAGACGAATGTTTTGTTTATTTAGACGTACTTTTCAAAAATTACAGTGTACTGCAAATGTAGAGGATCGCTAAAATGATTTTTCTAAATCAATCCCTAAAGTTGTAAATGGGGTCTCAAAGTACTGAACATCAAAATTTTGATGGAACTATCTGTATCCAAAATCCATGCGAACGAAGTTACGTAAAAATCCACTAGTTAATATATTCTTAACTTACCAACAAAAGGGACTTGTCAATTGTCGCCCACGGGTAGGCTTCCACTATCAAGTGTACTGCCTGCCTCTGACTGGTCAATGTTTTTACTCCATTTAAAAAAAAAAACATCATAATCATGTGAAACTACAAATGCAGAGAAGCACGAAAATAGATTTTTCAAAATCGATCTCTAAAGGTGAGACGGTGTGAGAAGGTGTAGAACCCCACTAGCTTACTAGCTTATTCTATAAAAATGTCTTCATCATCATATTAGTCGACATACGTCCATTGCTGGACCAAGGCCTTTCTCAAGGATTTCCACAACGAGTGGTCCTGGACTGCTAGCATCCAGCGGCTTCCTTGCACTTTACCAAGTCATAAAATATGTCATTATTACTTTTCTGGTGAAAATGTTACAAATGTTAGTAAAAATAATTCCAAAAGTAAAAAAAAGTTAGTAAAATACATGGTTGAGTTGTCGGGGTGCACTGAGGATATTGTACTTACATTTTAGATTTTGATAGGTGCCTCAAATCTGCAGTATAGAGATCCATTTATGGACTTTCCTACTTACTCGTTATTTTCTTTTTCTTCATAACACTAAAATAACAGTAAAATAGTTGTTTAATGGATGAGTAATGAGTAAAGATAGCTTGCTCACGCCCTTAGAAAATGTACCATGAGCTACGCATGCCACTACAAATATGCGTAAGCAGTGTTGTCAGCACTGGTCGTCCATTTTTGTCGAATTTAAAAAAAAATGTGTTTAAGTAGAAAAATAGATAAGTAAATAATAAGTCAATAAGGAAAACTCTTTATATTAAATTGGGTTTACCTACAACAGTAACTATAGAATAATATGATCCTTTTACATATTATAACTTTCTGCCGAAAAAAAAACGTTAAAAAAACACACTATATTCTATTCAAATCTCTGAATCAAAGATTCAATGAGCGTTTTTTCTAGCCAGCTCAATGCAGTACCTCTAACACCACAGTTTTCAAGTTTTGATATTAAAAGTTTGTGTGAAACCAAGTCAAATGCCTTCGACATGTCGCAAAATAGCACTGTAGTGTAGTAGTTAGCGTCAAAATGGCGGAGGACATATGTTATCAAGTTAAATGCCGCAAGTGAAGTAGACTTGTGTCTTTGAAAGCCAATATGACAAAGGAAAAGTATTTGTTGCGCAAAAAAAATGAATACGAGTCGGTGCAGTACCAGATGAACCTTGCAAACCTATATTTAAGAAATTAAATCTCCTACCATTACCATGTATATACATTTACGAAATATGTAAGTTTTTCAAGGAGAATCCTGATCTTTTTAAGACTGCTGATCAAGTGTACCCTAGAAATACAAGACACAAAAAAAAACCAGTCCATGATTAAACCAAGAACTACAAAATATCAAAATAATTGCTATTCTATGTGTATTAAACTGTATAATAAGTTATCTGAGAAAATGAAGGAATTGACGCATAAAAAATTTTTAAAGTCACAAAAAAATTACTTATTGATAACTGCTACTACTCGGTGAATGAGTTTTTAGATGAAAAAAATTAAAATTTTATTTTTTAAGTTGTTGTTTTGCATGTTTTTGAAATAAGGCTAAATGTGTTTTGTTCTATTAATTTACATGCCACCATACTGTACCTACCACATTAATGCAAATAAAATATTATTCTATTCTATTCTATTCTATTCTATTCTATTCTATTCTATTCTATTCTATTCTATTCTATTCTTACTTCTAGATTAAGGTTTAAGCACATATCAGTACATTTATACATAAATTTTTAGCATAATTTGTTCAAGCAATCATCATGGCAAGTCTTAGAATTTGTTTGTTTTGGGATACACATTAGCTTAAAGGTTTTCTTGTTGGATAGATCCGATACTGGCCCTGATGCTTTGTTATGTTCTAAATTTTGAGGTATAATCTTAGGACTCTTGTGAGACAATTTGTATTCTACTTGCTGAGGTGTTGTGTTGTGGCTTAGATGATGCTACCGATCTGTCGTAAATCTTTTAAAAAGGTAGCTTCGTTAGGAGTCCCGAATTCCTAGATATTTATAAACATTGATTTTTAGTCAAAAATGCTAAATATTAACTTCAAGAGATTCATTGAATCTACTTAGTTTCATTTCTTCTACAACTTTTTGCCATTTCAAATTCAAAAATAATCAAAATTGGCAGTGTATGTTACTACCATAAATCACAGTTTACAAACCATGCTGCTGTCTAGTGGTGCAAAGGAGAAGTGCTGAAAATAACAGTCATCCAACTTTGCAAGCAGAAATTAATACACAGACTGTGTAGGTAATTAAAAAAGGTGTAAGGAAAAAGTTTTCCTATTATATTCTGTTTCATATTTCTTGACAGACAGACAAAATTTTTACTTTTGACACGTAAGCAAACTCGCCAATGAATAAATTATTTTTTTACAATATATAAATTAATACAATGACGATATAACTGTTGTGCCAAAATATATTAAAATCAATTAACATTACTCAACAAATGGTCACCTACCAACAGTTACCGAAGTGTAAAAAAACTCTCAATAAGCCCAAAAAAGCTGAACTGGTAACACCAAAAAAAACGCTAAACTAACTTCCATCGCAACAACTTCGTACAACTTTGCAATGTTATTTTGGGTTTTTGTTAATTTTCTAATAAAGTACTACACCAATTTTGATAAAATTTATATGGGAACACACGGAAAGCACTAGTTTTTATATAAAAAAAGAATCATCAAAATCGGTTTACCCAGTCAAAAGTTCTGAGGTAACACACATAAAAAACATACAGTCGAATTCAAAACCACCGCCTTTTTGGAAGTCGCTTGAAAAAGCAGATCATAATGATCAACGCGCAGGCGTTCATAGAGATACAAAATTGCGACAAAAGACTTTGTAAAATGCTCAATGTTGATTTATCGAACTATGACGCAGTCATAAAAGTCTTGTAATGCTGTGTTTTAGTATATCTAAAGCTCATTTGCATACCAATAAAAGAAAAACAAAGTATTTTGTGGATTGCAATGTAATGTATGATTATCAATGTAGTTTTAACGGATTCTTTAAACCTACTACGTCAATATGACTAAACTAAACTATGTATATATGCAACGAAACAAAGGCCTTTGTGGATTGTAGTATTGACTGAGTATTAATGTAGCATTAACGGATATAAAAGAACCTACTATGTCGACACGACTTAAATTAATAACACTACGTACAAAGGAACATAGATGCTGTGTAAAAAGAGTTTCGACAAAGTGAATTTTAACAGAAAGTTAGTAGTAAACAAACGCTATGCTGAAGGTAACGTCTGTACTTATATTTATTTTGATGCATTATTAACCGTTTTTTGTCGCTTTAACTAAATTAAATAAAAAGTCAACGCTGCGTACATAGAAAATTGGTCACATTGTTGAAGTTCGTAAAAATGATCCGACAAAAAAGAATGTTACGTGACGTTTAATTTTATCGAAACACACCGTTTAAAACATATGTCATGTCACAAAAATATTCAACAAAGGGATTTAGTAACTTAAACGGCTCTTTTTTTGAGTCTCTAGTGAAACTTAGGCGGAGGTGGTGGCTGACAATGTTAGTTCAAATTAAAGTTTAAGTTTTATCGTTAAGATTTTATCTATTTTATTTCGTTCTTGTAGGAAAAACTAGCTCCGTCGAATACATCTGAAAAAAACTTTTTTTTAATTTTTTTCTTTTGCACCTAGTAAAGGGTACCCTTATGCGGGAGAGAGCTCATGGATACCCGTACAGCCGTCTGCTCGGGTTATGAGGGACTCACAGCTAATCTGTGCCTACCCACTAAACACCGCCTGCTATCATAATATAAAATAAAATCTGTTTTGTGCCCGTGGGGCCTTGAATCTTCGATTGTAGTCCCATTTGACGGAAATTTGTTAATAACAAAATATTTATTGTAGTTTTCTTGATATGTAAAGGCAGGAGTTATGTCATTCAGCTAAATGTTTTATGAGTTACACAGAAAATTGCTCACAGATTAAGGATACATAAATACAGAATATGGAATTAATGTTACTAAAAAACAAGCAATTGTATTAAATTAAAGAGCTATATATGTTCAATTTAAGTGCAAAAAAAATGTGACGTAATACAAAAGAATAAATATTATATTTGCAACATATAGGTTAACATCAACATCTTTGACATGCAATTTAAAAAAATGAAACTGTTTCATCGCAGACCTGTGTAATCAAAGAAACAAAACTAGATTGATAAGGACGAAAGGTCAAATTATTTTTAGAGCTTTCATCAAAGTTATAGAACAAAAGTTGTTCACTTTTCTTGGTAGAAAGAACACTTTACAGGTTTTGCTCTAATTTTAAATAAACCGATGAATACTTTTTATAACTGTCATGAATTTGGTACCAAAATGGATCACTTAAATTATAACTATATACCCCAAACATCAAGTAGGCTTTGAGATAAGGGAAGTACCATACAAAGACCTTTGTCTAAGCTAGAGAAATGTATAATGATGGTATATATATTACAAATAAATATAAGTAGTTAAGTAGATTAAGTTTGTATTAGGTACTAATCAAAGGTAGGTAAGTACAACATGCTTTGAATATTCTTTAATATTCGTACCAATATTTCAATAATTTTCAAAAAAACCTAAAAACTCTTTGACACATATTTAAATTTGAAAATAATTTTAATTATTTCGTGTTCTTCTCAGGAAACCCTTTAATTTGTTCGTTAATAGTAGATTTAATTATTTTAAGTAATATAGTAAATGAAACTTTTTAAACATAACATGAATGATAACTAATTGAAAATCACGATGGATTAAAAAAACGTAATAACCTATTATCAGAAATCAAATTCTTTGCGTTAAAAAAACTTGTTCCGGATGTGACGAACGTTTGAACTGGGTGCCCAACTAGACCTCGAACAAAGAAGTATCCACTTCAAAAATTCAAGCAAACCCACCTATCTGTCTAAAGATAACCTTCAGGCTACGGAAATGATGCTCTAGCTACCCACGCGGCTCCGCTAATACACCTATCTGTCTATAGATAACCTTCAGGCTACGTTAATGATGCTCTAGCTACCCACGCAGCTCCGCTTAACGCTATATATCTATAGATAACCTTCAGACTACGGTAATGATGCTCTAGCTACCCACGCGACTCTGCTTACACACCTATCTGTCTATAGATAACTTTCAGGCTACGGTAATGATGCTCTAGCTACCCACGCGGCTCCGCTAATACACCTATCTGTCTATAGATAACCTTCAGGCTACGTTAATGATGCTCTAGCTACCCACGCAGCTCCGCTTAACGCTATATATCTATAGATAACCTTCAGACTACGGTAATGATGCTCTAGCTACCCACGCGACTCTGCTTACACACCTATCTGTCTATAGATAACTTTCAGGCTACGGTAATGATGCTCTAGCTACCCACGCGACTCTGCTTACACACCTATCTGTCTATAGATAACCTTCAGGCTATGGTAATGATGCACTAGCTACCCACGCGGCTCTGCTTACACACCTATCTGTCTATAGATAACTTTCAGGCTACGGTAATGATGCTCTAGCTACCCACGCGACTCTGCTTACACACCTATCTGTCTATAGATAACCTTCAGGCTACGTTAATGATGCTCTAGCTACCCACGCAGCTCCGCTTAACGCTATATATCTATAAATAACCTTTAGAGTACGGTAATGATGCTCTAGCTACCCACGCGACTCTGCTTACACACCTATCTGTCTATAGGTGACCTTCAGGCTACGGTAATGATGCTCTAGCTACCCACGCGGCTCTGCTTACACACCTATCTGTCTATAGATAACCTTCAAGCTACGTTAATGATGCTCTAGCTACGGTAATGTTGCTCTAGCTACCCACGCGGCTCTGCTTACACACCTATCTGTCTATAGATAACCTTCAGGCTACGGTAATGATGCTCTAGCTACCCACGCGGCTCTGCTTACACACCTATCTGTCTATAGATAACCTTCAGGCTATGGTAATGATGCACTAGCTACCCACGCGGCTCTGCTTACACACCTATCTGTCTATAGATAACCTTCAGGCTACGGTAATGATGCTCTATCTACCCATGCGGCTCTGCTTAAACACCTATCTGTCTATAGAACTGATAACCTTCAAGCTACGTTAATGATGCTCTAGCTACGGTAATGTTGCTCTAGCTACCCACGCGTCTCTGCTTACATACCTATCTGTCTATAGATAACTTTCAGGCTACGGTAATGATGCTCTAGCTACCCACGCGTCTCTGCTTACATACCTATCTGTCTATAGATAACTTTCAGGCTACGGTAATGATGCTCTAGCTACCCACGCGGCTCTGCTTACACACCTATCTGTCTATAAATAACCTTCAAGCTACGTTAATGATGCTCTAGCTACGGTAATGTTGCTCTAGCTACCCACGCGGCTTTGCTTACATACCTATCTGTCTATAGATAACCTTCAGGCTACGTTAATGATGCTCTATCTACCCCCGCGCCTCCGCTTACACACCTATCTGTCTATAGATAACCTTCAGGCTACGTTAATGATGCTCTAGCTACCCACGCGGCTCCGCTTACACACCTATCTGTCTATAGATAACCTTCAGGCTACGTTAATGATGCTCTAGCTACCCACGCGGCTCCGCTTACACACCTATCTGTCTATAGATAACCTTCAGGCTACGTTAATGATGCTCTAGCTACCCACGCGGCTCTGCTTACACACCTATCTGTCTATAGATAACCTTCAAGCTACGTTAATGATGCTCTAGCTACGGTTATGTTGCTCTAGCTACCCACGCGGCTCTGCTTACACACCTATCTGTCTATAGATAACCTTCAGGCTACGGTAATGATGCTCTAGCTACCCACGCGGCTCTGCTTACACACCTATCTGTCTATAGATAACCTTCAGGCTACGGTAATGATGCTCTAGCTACCCACGCGGCTCTGCTTACACAACTATCTGTCTATAGATAACCTTCAGGCTACGTTAATGATGCTCTAGCTACCCACGCGGCTCCGCTTAAACACCTATCTGTCTATAGATAACCTTCAGGCTACGTTAATGATGCTCTAGCTACCCGCGCGGCTCTGCTTACACAACTATCTGTCTATAGATAACCTTCAGGCTACGTTAATGATGCTCTAGCTACCCACGCGGCTCCGCTTAAACACCTATCTGTCTATAGATAACCTTCAGGCTACGTTAATGATGCTCTAGCTACCCGCGCGGCTCCGCTTCTCGCGTATATACGTATATACGAGCATTTCAAACTTTTCACATTTGCCCGTCGCAATTTCCGTTTTGAGCATGAGAGGCGATCTATACACGTAATATCTTCTTTTGAACTTTCTTATAAGAACTTACTTATTATTGTTCTTTATTTTAAGATTACGATCGTTCAGTACTTAAATGTTATTCGTATTACAGAGACAAAGCTCACGAATACTTAGGTAAGGTATTCAAATTTTTATTTCAGCATAAGAATCTCAATTATTTTGACTATTACACATTAGGAAAGTAAATAAACTTTACCTTACATAAAATATTCAAAAAATCACAAATGCAGCCATCCTCGACGGATCTCTAAACTTTTGCGTTGAAAATAATTTTCTTGTTTACATTTCACAAGCCGTTCAAATTTTTATTTCAGCATAAGAATCTCAATTATTTTGACTATTACACATTAGGAAAGTAAATAAACTTTACCTTACATAAAATATTCAAAAAATCACAAATGCAGCCATCCTCGACGGATCTCTAAACTTTTGCGTTGAAAATAATTTTCTTGTTTACATTTCACAAGCCTTGTGTGTAATGAAGTTGACAAAATAGCTAGTTCTTAGGGTCGAAGAGTAATAGCAATCTAGGTAAAGGCTCCCTGGCGACTCCCACAAGAGAAATTAACCAAGATTTGCATAAGAGACTCCAGGGATTGTCTTTGAAACTCATCCCTAAGTTTGTGGACATCCTAACATGCCTTATATTAAGTTAGGAGCGCTTTGCTTTCTCTCAAGCTGAGCAAGCCGCACCGACGTCAAACAGCAGCGATATGTGAAAACTTTGTGCGATTGCTTGACTGTGTCAAAGTATATATTATATTAGTATGAACATACAGTATGGACACTCCCTGCCGCTCTCTAGATTGCGACCTCACCCCCTCGACCTATAAGAACGTTACTGTTGAAACTTGGTTAGTAGATGTATTGTATATTGTGAACCGCATTAAGATTTTTACACAAAAATAAAAAAAAACAATAAATTTTGGGAGTTCCCCCCATACTTAGAACTGAAACTGAATTTTTTTTTCATCAAACCCATACGTGTTGGGTATCTATGGATAGGTCTTCAAAAATGATATTGAGGATTCTAATATTATTTTTTTCTAAACTAAATAGTTTGCGCGAGAGACACTTCCAAAGTGGTAAAATGTGTGTCGCCCCCCTGTAACTTCTAAAATAAGAGAATGATAAAACTAAAAAAAAATAATGATGATGTTACCATGCAAACTTCCACCGAAAATTGGTTTGAACGAGATCTAGTAAGTTGTTTTTTTTAATACGTCATAAATCGTAAACCGCAATATACCTTTCATTCAATCAACTCAAATATAAAAATAAAAAAAAAAAATTATTTCGTAAACATAAACCTTATGCATAAACCGTGATTGCCGCTATAACAACAAATACTAAAAACAGAATAAAGTAAATATTTAAGGGGGCTCCCATACAAAAAACATGATTTTTTTGCTCGTTTTTGCTCGATATTGATAACGGCAACAGGTAGACGCTTGAAATATTCACAGAATATTAAGTTGTATTATTCTCTTTAAAAATAAATAATTAAATTATAATAAAACCTGATTTTTATAGATAATGTTACGGAACACTTCGTGCGCGAGTCCGACTCGCACTTGGCCGGTTTTGTAATGTTATTTATGTAAACCACGTTTTTTTATAAAATTTAATTCACACATATTTATACTCACACATATTCCATGTTTTAATAACCTCGCACATTCATGCTATAATTGCGGAGAGGCAATCATGAGTGTCTGCAGCAATTCGAGATTATCACAGTGGCTAATGGCGGCAGTTAGGGCTATCTGTGGCCGGTGGACAGCGCATTTGTCCACCGGACAGGTCCAATTACCGGCAAATACCGCCCTCGTTCGTTAAAACACCTAACCGATTTACTTTCATACCTCTACTGGTTATTATTTTAATCGAACCCTTTAATTCGTGGATCCTAAAAAAGTGAAATTTTTGTACTGGTTAGCGAGTGTAACTATTACATTAAATGTTCTTATTTTATTATTTCTTCAAACATAAAAATACAACAACATCTTTGGCATAGCTAATAAATAATTTGAAGTCATCTGTATGTGTACATTTTAGGAATTCAGAATTATGTTAGTACATTTTAAGAACATTTTACAATTTTATTATTTAACTAGAGGCTACGCCCGCGTTGTTTTCGATTTTCCCGTAGGATTAAGATGTTTTCCCGTGTTAAAAATAGCCTATGTTCTATCCCAGGACCTATTTGTGCCCAGTTTCATTCCGATCCGTCCAGTGGTTGAAGTGTGAAAGGGTAACAAACATCCATACATACACGCTTTCACATTTATAATATTAGTAGGATTTGTTTATCTTCGTTAACGGAATCTAACCACAACTGAACCACAGTATATATGTTAGTACTAGCTGAACTAACTATTTATGGCGATTTTAATGGCAACTGAAAAAATAATTGAATAAATTAAAATCTTAGGAATGTTCTAAAATTTCCCATTAGCCCTTAGGCGAAGAACTCTACAACGTTACTGCTAATAGGGTATTATGTATCAGGTAACAAATACGACCAAAAATTGAGCATGTACACGGCAGCGGCTGATTTCCCTCAGGACAACGGCTTCAAGAAAATTAGCATCACTATAAACATTTATTAAATGGAGCCAAACCGACTTTGCATGTTTTGTTTTTGGCTTCACGAGACTTGTTGTTTAGAACAAAGTTTAATCGACGTAGACAAATTAGTTGCCTTTTATTTTGCTGCAAACTTGACCTGTGAGCTTGGGCTGCAAGTGACATTTTTGTGGCAAAATGTAAACCTTCCTTAAATTACACGACCTTTTCCTCAATCTGTCTGCCACGCTTAAATAACTTCCTATAGTAAACCAATCTCTTATAA
The DNA here is from genome assembly GCA_947284805.1 of Coleophora flavipennella. Classification (NCBI taxonomy): domain Eukaryota; kingdom Metazoa; phylum Arthropoda; class Insecta; order Lepidoptera; family Coleophoridae; genus Coleophora; species Coleophora flavipennella. The sequence goes on along the minus strand of OX369264.1, from coordinate 18,047,183 downwards.
AACTCGTTCACTGTAAGTGTGATCCGTTACCTTACAACCGTTGTGACGAGCGGCACGCGTTCAGGTCGCTCGCTAGTATTGGATCGGAAGGAAGACATGGCACATTACTGGACGTTATCGGGAATTGAGATGTGTCACGAGCACGACGCGAGACACGAGTCGCGGCTGCCAGCGACGCGGGCGCACAACTAATTCCTGGTCAGATGAGGGTTGCGATAACAAGAAACCAAACTGATGTCCGCTGTCACTCTCGTGGCGAGATTGACGTATCGCGGACATTCGCTTATAGCTTTAAGTGGACTCACTTTTTGCTGTGAGTGATGCTCGTTTTCCTTAATACCAGCCAGGATTCACTACATATACGTATTTCTAAATTTAATTATAGTGACTGCCCACTAAAAACAAACTAGACATTTGGTTATCGAAGTTATTAGTCGATGAAATAGTTGATATTTCATGACTCTCATAAACGTCTTTAAATAATTATTGTTGATCTTCTAAAATTTTCTCACTTTTTTATTTTAAAAATAAAAAGTTATTGTTGAAATGTTCGTTCAAAAACAGAAAAGCTCAGGTAAGCATTAATGAGAGGGCTCCAGTTGCAAAGTCCGGCGGAGCGACGGCGGCGGCGGCGTACTCCCAGTGAGAAAATTACGCGGGAATTTGCATAATAGAGAATCCGTGGCGTCCTGGTCCTTTGAAAATCGGAGCTGTGGTCGCTCCAAGTGACACCCTCCACATTAAATTAACATCTACACTTTGTTTGTAGAACTAATTACACCGCCGTCTAATTTGAGATGATACCTCCAGCGCTGGCACCGCTGAACCGTCTAGTTAATTACCTAAACCTATCGATGAATTGGTTCAGCGTCATCAGTTAAGTACCTACAGGTAAGTGTAGCTAAACCACACCCCGGACACTGCATACAAACGGTCGTGAAATGATGTTTCTAAAAACAAATGACGGAGCAAACAAAATCACGGTGAAATCCTATACGTTTGAGAATCAAACTATAACCAATCTGAATCAATCTGGGTAACGAAGGGGTGAGGTCGCAATCTAGAGAGCGGAAGGGAGTGTCATGTTAGTACTATACAGGGTGTAAAAAAATTGGTGTAGGACCAGTTAATTGGTGGTTCTACTCATCATACTGAACTACTTTCCCCAAGGAACCCATAATCAATTCTCGAAAAATAAAATTAGACCCTCCATACTAAAATGCACAAAATTGGTCGATCAGCTGATCGATTTGTATGAAGAGTATTTTTTTTTTAGCGATTTCAGCAAAGTCGTAGAACAAAAGTCGTTCAGTATGATGAGTAGAAGCCCCTGTTAACAGGACCTACACCACTTTTGTTACACCCTGTATATACTTTGACTAAACAGTAACTGTACGTAAGCAGTAAAACGATTCATGCCTGTAGAAATAATTGCTCGCATGTGCTTGATCGTGTACACTATCTATGTGTATTTAAAGGAACAAAAGGTGATGTCAATAAATTTTATAGTTGTTCCGGTGAACCTGCAGAACGGCGGTGAAATACCGAGCCAGGGCCGCATCAGCCTCGCGGGCAGCTAAAAACGTAAATGCAGCATTTGTCGTAATTAAGTTACCGCTGCGCATCATTAGGTAATTGCAGCTGCGCTCCACCCACCCCCCCACTGGCCCAAACTACCCCACCCGCTATTTGGGGTTAATAGATTATATACTTGTATCCTAACCTTTCCTTATTCCTTACTATAATATTATAAATGTGAAAATGTGTTTGTTTGTTACCTTTTCACGCTTCAACGCCTCGACCAATCTTTATGAAATTTGGCATCCAGGTAGCCTGTGTCACGGGGAAGGATATAGGCTACATTTTTTCCCTGGAAAATAGCATAATCTGATGCAATTTCTGAGGGAACTAAAAAAACACTCGATTGTTGTGATTTTTTGTACAGAGATGGTTGAGTAGGTGGGAAACGACATAATTTACTAATCACCCTTAAAAACAGTCATAAAAACGATGTCCACGCGGGCGGAGCCGCGGGAAAAAGCTAGTAATGTTATACATGTGAAAATGTGTATGTTTGTTTGTTACATCGCCACGCTTCAACACCTTAACTAATCTTGACGAAATTTGGCATGAAAGGACGGATAAAGGAGAAGGATACATAGACTACTTTTTATTTCGTAAAAATAACATACTCCGATACAGTTCCTGAGGGAACTGAAAAAAAAAGTAAAAAATACTCTTTTTTGTTGATTTCTTTAAGGGTGGGATTTGGACCCTCGCCCACGTCGCAACAATGCAAGGCATTGTTTTGATTTTTTGCACAGACATGGTTAAGGGTGTAGGAAGTAACACAGACTATTAAATAGCATAGCCCGACATACTTTTCGAGGGATCATCATCATTACAGCTCATATACGTCCCCACCGAGGGGCTCGAGCCTACCCTGAATCAGGGCGATTAGGCCTTAGTCGACCACGCGGGCCCAGTGCGGGATAATTCGGGGGGATTCGAGGGATAATTAGATATAATAAAAGATATACATTTTATTTAGAACTATAAAGGTATGCTATCGTTTTTTACGTAATCTCAAACCCATTTTGAGGGGGATAGAGTATAAAGTTAAGGGTTAACTCTCAATAGAGGCGGACTTAGTAAACAGTTTTCCTTTTTTTTCGGTAACCTAAAAAAACAAGTGCTTACAACAAAAGTCTGGGAGCGAATGTTCGATAAACCGTAATATTAGCTTTTCCCTTTCGATAATAAACTTTGTTACGTTACCTGTATAACGTTTTAATTAAAGGAACCATCTGAAACATTTTCTCACTCCAACCAATATGCTGATATAACTCGATGAACAAGTCGAAGGAATAATGAGGTCATTATGACAGCAGCCGATGCTCGGAACTTACACTAAGTTGGTCTTACAGCTCAACTTGGAGTTTCGCATTCACTTCCTATTCACTGTCATTTTCTCCTAGATATCCACTTACAAGTTATTTTCACTAAGTTTTTACGCTAACACTACTCTGATTTTATTTATGTAATAAAATTTAATTAAATCTAATAAGTACGAGGCGTTTGGAGTACTTTGTTTAAAAGGTCATTTGTTATAATTACATACTAGGTACTTCAATATTTTCTGCCAACAAACTAAATTGGGACTGGAGTGATGTCACATCTTATTATAATATGTTTTCTTGGAAACAACACAATTATCTTCCGAATAAATATTCTTTTGTCTGTTTGTTTCTTGTCTTTCTTTTGGCGAAGGTTAATAATAAATACAAGGACATGATTAGTTAATAATCAGTAATAATTAGTTAATAATCATGTCTCCTAATATATAATTATCTAATTATTTTGTTAAGGAAAATGTACATTCTTAGGTTCTTAATCTAGCTATGAAATTGCTGATTTAGTTCAATGCTAATTTTATTGATTTTCTCTTGTTTTTAAATTATTATCCATAATATTATGATGATACTACTTATGGTCTTTTATTAACAAACAGTGCGATGTCTTTTATGTTCCAATCCCCGGTGCTACGTACCATTGAATGGAATAGAGGCGTTTTCTACTAAGACCACTAGGTCAGATGGGGCCATTTTAGAACTAGTTAACTTTGTTGAATTTTTCTGAAAATGACGATATCTTATGCGATTATTCCCAAATATGACACGAGTAACGAATAAAGTCCCTAAGATTTTTAAAATCGAAAAAAAAATTAACTTATGTATTTTTTGATTTTTTCGAGATATCTTACCGATTGCTTTAACGGTGAAGGAAAACATCGTGAGGAAACCTGCACACGCCTGCGAAGAAACTCGAAGGTTGTGTGTGAAGTCGACCAACCCGCACTGGGCCCGCGTGGTCGACTAAGGCCTAATCGCCCTGATTCAGGGTAGGCTCGAGCCCCTCGGTGGGGACGTATATGAGCTGTAATGATGATGATCTTAACAATAAATGTATGCATTTACTACCATTTAGTATCTAAGTCTAATGTTGTTTTGTAAATAATTGTTTTCTATAGTATAACAACGTAGATTTTTATCACATTAATTTTCTTCATTATTTTTTATCTAATCGGCAATTTGATAGGTAAAGAACTCTTAATAATCTGTGCTTAGGTGTGGTTACACCGTTTTATAATGTATCGCTATTTAAGCATTAGGTCGATATGCTGTTTTAAAACTACAGACTTATGAAAGTCATACTTTCAAAGTTTGAAACTTCTTACACTTCGGGCCCTACCTCACTGAGACGCCATGGCTACATCGCCGGCTACGTAGCCATGGTTACCTCTAGCTACCTTCGGCCGCCAAATGGAGTAGCCAGTGGCGACCATCTGTCAGTTCAGTTCTCTTGTCCTCGTATCGAGAATGGACGCTTCGTGCATAGAAGAAATCTGCCGGTTGGACACTGAGTGAGTGAGACGCAGCTTGCTCGTGTACATTTTACTGGCGACGTTGCCAGGTCGCCACGGTCTCCAGACTTCACACAGAAAGCCGACAGTCGTGGCTGCGCTTCCAAATTGGCGACGTTGCCAAACCGTCGCCAAGTGAGTTAGCTGCCAAAGACAGAGTCATGCTGCTTCCTCACAGAACTACACTCGCAGCACAGAGTGCATTCTGTGGTATAATAACCTCTCGATATGTGACATTACAAATTTAAAACTACATAATTAAGAAAACCCTGCACCAAATTTTAATAGAATAATGTTATTACATACTTGACGAGTACTTAAATGATAAGTCGCTATGATTGCTAGGTAGAATAATTTCAATTCTTTGTAATATTTAACTATTTTGTACTAGATTTCGACATTTGTTTGATATTGCTTGAAATTTTTTGATGTGTTTTTATTAGTATGACTGACTATTAGTATACTGACTCGCAATTAGTTAGATTTTATAAAAAAATGTATAATTTAATGAAATTTAATGAGATTTAATATTATAGACTTATTTTATACTATCGTATGCCTTAGTGTGTTATTTTAGTGTTCATTCAGGGTAGGCTCTAGCCCCTCGGTGGGGACGTGTATGAGCTGATATGATGATGCCTTAGTGGCGGGACATAGCTGTACTATATTTTTATTATTTTATCATCTATTCAACCTATGATCCACAATAAATAATTTTCATTTCAAATCTTTATTAATTAAACTTTAAACTCTATTTACAAGAATACAACTAATATTGCAACGTACATAAGTAGTTACAAACAAATAATTTTACTTTTATATGAAAGTTGTGAAGTGTGAAGTGGTCAACAGAAAACTAAATGCAGAATGATTTCTGGAGCCAAAAATGTTACAGCAGGCCAATATTTATGTTATGTTATGACGCATAATCGGACGATATTTATCACACGCGAGGAAATACATTGTGAACATGCTATACATAAGCAGTGGTGGCTTCATATTTCATCGGCCATTCGGTCATGCGTCAATGAGGAAGCGATAAGCGCCTGTCGCTATGGCGATATTCTGGCTGGCTGCACCGTGGCTGACCGACGAACGCAAAGCTGGACTCCCCCGATAGACCCTGGGGGCATGATTCTGTTGAAATGTAGCTCATTGAGCTCTGAAGTTGAGCCGCCTCCTCGGCATCGCGTTCACTGCATTTCACTTGACCTTTACAACGTCACCTATGCTTATAAACTATTCAATGAAATGAAATGAAATATAATTTATTTGCTTAGTTTTGAGTACAAAATTTGGTGTTAATATACAATAAATTAAAAAGTTCATTTCAAAACCTGCTCATAATTGAAGCGTGCAAATATTTAAGGCGAACTGTCTTAATTACATTTTTATTCATATTTATGTCAAGGTATGAATTCGTTCATTGAATAAAACCATTTATATATTAACCATTTATGTAGTTTTTTTAAATAATCTGCCAGACAACCTTATTTCGTCAGGTAAAGCGTTGTATACTTTTGCTGCCATAAAACAAACATCGCTCCTTCACAAACAGACACAGTTGTTTTATATATAGGCTAAAGAGCGCAAGTAATTTGTATTGTATAAAAAGTGGCCTGCAGGAGTCCAAAAAACCCGCGCCACAGAATGATCTATATGTCTTTCATTTGGTGCATATATATATATATATATATATATATATATATGTGTGTTATTTTTAAGTTGATTTTATGTTGCGTCCATTGACTATTACTGGCAAGCGTTCTACTTAAATTTTAAAGACAGTTCCAAATTAGCTAAGCTACAATAGTTTTCCATAAAGTCCCATAACATATTTTCATACTATGAAGTAAAGCAGAAACAGAAATAAATAACTTGAAAGTGATTTTGTAAAATAGGTACTACATATGAAAATGGTAAGCTTAAAATAAATAAATATGCTATGTGCGAAATAAAATGGTGACTGCGGCGTCACGTCGCTACGTGCGCTACGTGTCGCTATGGGCTATGTACGCCACGAGCTACGTGCAACGGACGTCACCCAAGAGAAAGTGTTGAATTTAAATTGAATTTCTTTCTTAGGATAGCAAACCACAAGGGTAAGGCTCCATAGAGGGGTACTTTCTGTTATTTTTGACGTGTTTACATCTATAAATTAAAACTAGACATAGACCACAACTGACTAATTTAAGTCACAATCCAATTTAGTTTCCAAATTTTCGGCTTAACCTAGGTATCTTAAATTAGCAGCTTAAAGCGAGGCATTGATTGGAACAGTTGTCTTTGTCTTTTTCTTTACACTTTTGTACTTTTTCAATGTTTGGTAGTTATAATTAAAAACTACAGTTAATTTTAAAAAATCTAACTGACATTATATATTAAAGTGTGTGTTAAGACAAATCGGCTTAGAAAATTTAGAGGTGCTAAATCGGTCTGGTTTTCGTGTAGAACGCAAATCTCTTTTTTTGAAAGAGGTTTCTTTGCTATATTTTTTTCTGTTATAAACGTTAACGAATCGTGTTTCTGCAACTAAAAAAAGGAAGTCATTGAAATTAAGAATCAGGTTACAAAATATCACTTATGTTTTGTATTTTTTGAGAAAAATCTAGATATCCGCGATCAAAGTTTCCAATGCGTCGCTTTAATTTGCATCAGTACAAATTTCGATAAAAATTACACTGGAAAAACGTTGTTGGTAGCGCGCACCGCGATGTGGCCGTTACGACGCCTTTGTGAGCATTAAATATATTTTTAGAGCAATATTCTGTGAAACTCATGAAAAATATGGTCGAATCACATAACTAAGGCCTTAAAATTTCAAGAAAACTACGAGAAATATTTTGTTTTATTTTATTTGTCAAATGGGACTATAAACGCAGATCTTGAGAAAAGAAAAAGATTTTGCGGATGTATTTGACTTTTTAGGGTTCCGTACCCAACGAGTAAAAACGGGACCCTATTGCTAAGAATTCGCTGTCCGTCCGTCTGTCTGTCTGTCTGTCACCAGGCTGTATTTCATGAACGGTGATAGCTAGACAGTTAATTTTTTTACAGATGATGTATTTCTGTTGCCGCTATAACTACAAATACTAAAAATTTGAAAAAGTGAAAAATAAGGGGGGGGGGCGGGCATACATAAAACGTGTTATTTTTGAACACACTATCTAGTATGATGGTACGGAACCCTATGTGTGCGGTTCTGACTCGCACTTGGCCAGTTTTTTTTATTTAAAAACGAAATAAAGCGAATAAAATCAAACTTTACGACATCATTAGGTAAGCTTAATTTTCAACTAACTTTGTCGGCCACCAGCTGTGCTTAAGTTTCACTAAAGACACTCAAAGTCAAGCGTTTCAGATTTGTTAAGCCCTTAAACTATATTTAACTTAAAAATTAAATAGTTATACTTCCCTGTTGTCTATATCTATATACATAAAAGAAAGTCGTGTTAGTTACACCATTTATAACTCAAGAACGGCTGGACCAATTTTTATGATTTTTGTGTTTTTGCATTTGTCTTCGTCCGGAATAGGATAATAAGTATTAAAAAATGATCAATAAAAAATAAATATTACCAGTCAAAAAATAATTGGTTTTAGGGTAGTGTAGGGTAGGGTAGTGTAGGGTAGGGTAGGGTAGTGAAGTGTAGTGTAGTGCAAGGTGAAACGAAGTTCGCCAGGACAGCTAGTATAGAATAAAATCCGATCAGCGCAATAACCATCGAGCTGGTCGCGTACCATTAAAGTGTTTGTTTGTTTGTAAACTCTTTATTGTACAAAAATATACACTTAAAATAATGTATTAAAAAAAAACCTTAAGTACAAAGGCGGACTTATCCCTTAGAGGGATCTCTTCCAGTCAACCTTTGCAATAATAAATAGAGGACTTAGTAGGACAAAGAAACACGTAATTACGTACAAGCTAGTTAAAAAATATCAATACAACTAATATTACATTTAAAGTGCCTACTCCTAACTACAAATCCGTCCGCTTATCGATCCGATTTGGATTAAAAAAGTTCCGATACTGTTACAAATTCCCAATACGTTTGTAAATGCTCCGCGGGGCCGGCCGGGGTGACGCGCCTGGATTTATACACTCCATGCTGTTTGACCCCCGAGCCATTTGCTCCAGACCACCTCACTTGGCTATACGTATGCTATCTACGAATAGCTAGCTCGATATGAAGTTGGGAATTCGAAATTTACGAGAGCCTAGATACCAAGGAAAGCTGAAAATACACAAATATGACAAATTTAACAAAATACCATGGGAAATTAAGTTAAGTGTGGTTTTATGAAACCATGGTAAAAGTGAAAAATGTTATAGAGGACGAAACGATAATGGCTGCTCTCGTCTTGGAGCTACGGTACAGCGGAAGAAACGATCATAGCTGCTCTGACGAGCGCCTTTCACTTTATCCCTACTCCGCGGCCGACCGTCACGCGACATGCAACACAGAGACGAAAAAGTTTTAACCGATGTATTAAGTTTCACTTTAACATTTTAATACTTTTATTTGTTTTTCTTTAGGTAAAAAAGACACGACCAAATAGCACATAAGTGCGAGTCGGCCTCCCACACGAGGGGTAACGCCACAGATAAGAAATTTTTTTTCCGCTCCGATAGATTGCGTAAGGAGGCGTGGCACACGCGTCGCCTTCATGCATAAACGGGTATGTTACTGTCATTCGTAAATGATTGTACTGCGCAGAAATTGCACAACTTCATGACAAGCTGAGCTCCGAGTATTTTTGTGACAAAATGCCGAAATGTGCTATAATAAGCTGCAAAAATGCAAGTAGTAAAGTGAATTAAAAAAATGGAGGAGTTTCTTACCAATGTGTAAGTGAAAAACATTAATGAAAATCAATAGTTATATAAAAATATGAATATTTGTTTTTGGGTCTTTGATATTTAGCGCGAGGGTGTTGTCGATATTTTTCAACGATATATTTTTATTTTTACTTTCAGTTTTCCAAAAAATCCTGAATTGAAGAAAAAGTGGATCACAAGTACAGGGCGTAACAGTAATTGGTTTCCCACAAAAACAAGCACTGTTTGCTCAAAGCATTTTAACGATGATGACTTTGTGGTTACACCAAACAAAAAATACATAAAATGTTTTGCTCTACCTCATGTAGACGTTTGCATACTGACTTCAGTACGTATCGGTCGTTCTAATATTTTCTTTACTTTTTACAAATTTACAACCCCATAGTACTGGGAAACATAGTTTGGGGCTAGATGAAAGTGTTTGATTTGTTCATGAATATTTTTACTGTAAGTAGGTAAGTATCTAGTAAGCATCTTTAAGTAGCAAAAATTATAGTTTTAATAAAGCTTTAGTTTAGTTTTCCTTGAAATAAATCATTAGTACAGGTAAGCAACAAAGTATTTCGTGGCTTAAAAAACGTAATAGTTTGTTACCCATTCGTAAAAACATAAAACTCGAAGTCAAAGGAAAAAGGTTGCTAAGCAACGCATATGTTGACAGTTATAAACAGCAATAAGTACCTATTTACAGTGGCACGACTAAGCAGTCCGCGGACTACGGTAAATATTAAATATTAGGGTAGTAAATTATTAGGTTTACTTTTTGTAAGTACGAAGTATTTATGTATAGTAACATTACATTGTTTAAAAATAGTAACTAAGGGTTTTATTATCTTCGCATCGGAACCCGCTTTAGGTACATCATTTTACTAGCCAAGGGACGTCCACTGCTGGACAGAGGCCTCCCCCAAGGTTATCCACAACGACCGCTCTTACGCTGCCTGCAAGCAGCGGTTGTCGGTCCACCGAGTTGGAGGCCTGCCTAATCTACGTTTTTCGTTACGCGGTCGCCACTCAAGAATTTGACTGCACCAACAGCCATCTGTTCTATGTACAGATTGTTAGGTTGTTGTTGTATTCTAACTTTGTATAAATTCTGAAATTGCAGTAATGTTTTAAAACAGAAGTTGTTCAGTTTCATGAGTAGCTTTCTTGAAAAAATGTGTTGTATTAACATCCTATATAGGTACTTCGATTTTTTTTCAGTTTGATACAAGTCCAATAAAAGTAGACAATGTTTCGGTCACGCTAAAGATGTTCGAGCGTAATATGTACCGAACTCGATCCGCTAGGTTCAATTACTATATAATTATTATTATTCATTTATTCTCAGGTTACTTAGTACTAAAAGTACAGACCCATAGATATATAAAAAACTTATAAAAATAACATTACATAGATACTATAAATATAATACATTATATGTATGTCAGTGTGTAACTTAACCAAGATGTTAGTAGTTTCGGTGACGCGTTGATAGGCATGGTGCCTCGGAACCGCCGAAACACGACATCTTTCGGCCAGAAGTCGGTGCTGGCGATGGTCTCCAGCAGAGGCTTCGGCACGCGCACCACGTACGACGTGAAGTGCACGTAGTGGCGCGACTCCAGCGGGAACACCCGCAGACCGTAGCAGGACTTCTGGTGGACGCACTCCGTCACGTCCTTAGCCGTGACCGAGTGGTGCAGCCACGACACGTAGAGCGCGACGTTCGGTGTGGCGGCACGCAACACGGAGCCCTCTTCCGGTGCGGTCGTACCACACAAGCTTCTGCGAGGTTGCCTTCGGAATTTGCACCTCCTCTGTACCAAGGTGAAACCCTCCTCATCCACCCTGGCACGAGAGGGGTCGCTCGATGTAGGCGGCGACCTCGGTTTTCCGGACGACTTAGGTGGTGCGGGTCGCCGGCGGTGGCGTGCGGTGGCGGTGAAGTCACGGCAGCTCGCACGAACCAGTGGCGTTGGGTTGTCGGACATAGGCGCCAGCGGCGGGGGCTGAACGGCCGCGCGGGCAGCGCTCACAGGCGGCGACACAGGCTGCGACGAAATCGCTGACACGACGGAGCACGACGTCGGTTGTTTATCGAGGGCTCCAGGTAGCGCGTCGATGTAAGCTGGCCTAGTTTCAGTGCTGTGTAGCGAACGTACTTCATTGCATGTCGGGCAGACTCTTTTTTAGGAACACGATGTCCTTCAGCAGGCTGGTGACGTCGACGTGGTCGAACCTGACAGGCGGTAGTTTGGCCAGCTCCTTCGCCACAAACGACGGCATATCGTCAGAGTCCGTCTCCTTCAGGACCTTAATGATGTCTTAAAGGGACTTCTTTCCATGTTCATCACCCCTTCTATGGGGAGCGAAGGTGCCACAGATCTTCAGTGACCGGTAGAGCACCTCTTTGGCGCTGCAGATGTCACTCATGCTGAAGTTGCTGGAACAGATGTGGATGGCAGACAGCTCATCCATCACGTCCAGCTTCTGCTGCAGGAACGCCAGGAGCTATTTGACGATGAGTGGCGCGTCGGAGGTGCTCTTGATGACGCGAGCAGCGGTGCGAGCCGCGCTCGACACGTAAAATGTATCACTATTAATTCCCTGACTCGGTAAATCGACCGCATCGCAGCGCGCATTGCACAGAACTGTGACACTATATTATAGTAAAGTGTACGTACGTGTAATATTATAGTACGTGTAATAAACACCTAATCGATATCTGACGGTCCTTGAGGTCTCTGACGACGGATCCGTGGTCACTTTCGTAGCAATCGACGCAGTAACTGAAAAACCTACCATACCTCGCATTCCTAATATAATCTATCGATATTTAAAAAATGCCCTAATATAACCACAACACTATGAAAATGATACCATTTTTGGAAAAATTATTGCATGGAAAGTTTCAATTGAATAACTTTACTTCTAGTATTACGATCTGAAATTTTATTCGAAATAAATGTTTTTTAATGAATTGCACAATATTACATATTATTTATTTAGTTCTAAACAATCACATTATTTTTTAAACTTTTAGTGTTCATCAATTAAACTGGGCAGTTTTACTATTCTGGTATCACCTTACCGTTGTCATTCTGTCAATTTTCATAAACTCAATCTTATTTAATACAGTTTTAAGTCTATTTTTATTAAATGATTTTAAAGGTTTGTTTTTTTGTTTTTGGGGGAGGTTACTTTTAAAAAATACCCAATAGCATCAACCTGTTTGTAGTGTGCTGTATGTGTAATGGCTCGCTCGGTGCTAGTACTAAAAAATAAACATCAGCGTTCTATTTAATTCTTCTATTCTGTGGGTAACGCACACTCGTACACAATTTGATAATGTGTATTCTTTAAATACCTACTTTACACGTTTAAAAATATCACGTTTCTCGTTTGAGTTTATCTCATTTTCATTCCCTTTTTTAGGGTTCCTTACAACAAAAAAAAGCGGAACCCTGTATGTCTGTCCGTCTGTCTGTCACAGCCAATCTTCTCCGAATCTACTGGACTAAATCAGATGAAATTTGGTAAAATAGTGTAATTCTACGACCCAAACACAGATGTGCAAAGTAAATACATATTTTTTTTTAAATGAGAGTCATTTTTGGGGGTAACATTTAGGCAATTTTAAAAAAAAAGTTTTGACAACCTTACTGTGTCTTCTATCACATAAAAGGGCTCGTTATGAGGATCTGAAATATTTTTTGTTATTATTGTAAAATAAATAGTTTTGATTTTATTTATGAAAGAAGACGAAAATTGACCATTCCCCCCCTGATCTCTGAAGCTACCGAGCCTAAAATTTTGATTCACTTGCGGAAAATAGTTCACTAAAACACCACTAGATAGCACTAGTAGTATTTTTCTGTTGCTCGTGTTTGTGTCTTTTGTTTGTCATGCTACGCGTATCATTGTCATAGTTCTGTGGAGAGGTGTGGTGGTACGGAACCCTCATACAGGGAGTCCACTCGCACTTGGCCGGTTTTTTGATATAGCGGCAAAAAAATACACACTCTTTGGAAATTTCAACTGTCTACACATGATGAAGACGATGTTGTTCTTAGATAGTATACCTATACACAATACAAATTCATCATATCAGCCGAAAGACGTCCACGCTGGACAAAGGCCTCCCCCAAGGATTCCCACGACGACCAGTTCTGCGCTGCACGCATCCAGCGGCTTCCCGCGTCCTTCACCAAGTCGTCGGTCAATCGCGTGGGAGGTCTACCTAATCTACTTCTTCTGGTACGCGGTCGCCACTCGAGAACTGTACTGCCCCACGAACATCTTTCTACGAGCTATGTGCCCTGCCCACTGCCACTTCAGTTTAGCGATTCTGTGAGCTATGTCGGATACTGTGGTTCTTCTGCGGATCTCATTTCTGATTCGATACATATTGATACAAATTCACGTAAAATTATTGTGATATAGCTGTTTCCCGCGGCTTTACCCGCGTGGACAACGTTTCTATGACTTTTTGAGGGTGCGCAGTGCGCGAGCCGCAAGCGGCTCGCGAGCGTAAAAAGAGTGGCGTGTGTGTTAATACAGGTACCAATCTGTCTACCTACCAAATTTCAGCCAAATCCGTTTTGTAATTTTTGCGTGAAGAAGTAACAAACATACACACTCACGCGCTCACAAACTTTCGCCTTTATAATATTAGTGTGATGCTATATGAACATTCGACAAATCACATATTTAATTCTGCTTATGTAATTAAATTAATTTGGTTTTAGGTACCTAAAAACTTAGTTAGCCGGTCCACACGGCGCGTTGCGTTGCTTTGCGTCGTCGTCGTCTCGGGGGTTGCAGTTCAGTCGTGTGTGCGTTGCTTTGCGTCGTCGCCTCGGGGGCTGCAGTTCAGTCGTGTGTGCGTTGCTTTGCGTCGTCGCCTCGGGGGCTGCAGTTCAGTCGTGTGTGCGTTGCTTTGCGTCGTCGCCTCGGGGGCTGCAGTTCAGTCGTGTGTGCATTGCGTCGACGTCTCGGGGGCTGCAGTTCAGTCGTATGTGCGTTGCGTCGTCGTCTCGGCGGCTGCACTTCAGTCGCGTGTGCGTTGCGTCGTTGTCTCGGGGGTTGCAGTTCAGTCGTGTTTGCGTTGCTTTGCGTCGTCGTTTTGGAGGCTGCAGTTAAATAAGTAAATAAATAAATATTCTGGGACAAATCACACATGGTCATCTGGCCCCAAAGTAGGATTCCCTGTGTTATGGGTTACCAGAGACTGATATACATACTTATATACGTTTAAATACATACATATATAGATATATTTAACACCCAGACACAGAGCAAACAAATCTGCTCATCACACAAATGCTTGCCCTGGGTGGGGATCGAACCCACAACCCTCGGATCAGTAGTCAAGGGCACTAACCACTGAGCCACCGAGTCAGTCGAGTTAAGTCGTGTGTGTGTTGCTTTGCGTCGTCGCCTCGGGGGCTGCAGTTCAGTCGTGTGTGCATTGCTTTGCGTCGTCGTCTCGGGGGCTGCAGTTCAGTCGTGTGTGCGTTGCGTCGACGTCTCGGGGGCTGCAGTTCAGTCGTGTGTGAGTTACGTCGACGTCTCGGGGGCTGCAGTTCAGTCGTGTGTGCGTTGCGTCGTCGTCGTCTCGGGGGCTGCAGTTCAGTCGTGTGTGCGTTGCTTCGACGTCTCGGGGGCTGCAGTTCCGTCGTGTGTGCGTTGCGTCGTCGCCTCGGGGGCTGCAGTTCAGTCGTATGTGCGTTGCGTCAACGTCTCGGAGGCTGCAGTTCAGTCGTGTGTGCGTTGCGTCGTCGTCTCGGGGGCTGCAGTTCAGTCGTGTGTGCGTTGCGTCGTCGTCTCGGGGGCTGCAGTTCAGTCGTGTGTGCGTTGCTTCGACGTCTCGGGGGCTGCAGTTCCATCGTGTGTGCGTTGCGTCGACGTCTCGGGGGCTGCAGTTCAGTCGTGTGTGCGTTGCGTCAACGTCTCGGGGTGGCTGCAGTTCAGTCGTATGTGCGTTGCGTCGTCGTCTCGGGGGCTGCACTTCAGTCGTGTGTGCGTTGCGTCGTTGTCTCGGATCGTCCAGTCCGTCGATACACGTCTAGTCTACTATTAGAGAGCGTCTTGTCATTATTTTTACAAAAAAATTGAACCCTCCATACTAAAATATACAAAATTTGTCGATCAGCTCATCGATTTGAATGATGATATGAGCTCATATAGGTCCTCACCGAGGGGCTCGAGCCAACCCTGAAATAGATTTATCGGGCCTTAGACGATCACGCGGGCCCAGTGCGGGTTGGTAAACGTACATATGAAATCGAAATTCGAAAACACATTGGTACGTGGCAGGATTCGAACCACGACCTCCCAGACTGGAAGCAGCGGCCCTAGCCATTACACCACCGACGCAATCGACTATTTTAGAACACGCTATAGGCCTGTACATGCCTGGTGTCAATTGTCAATAGAACAATTCCCGTTTTTTTCCCAAAATCTCGGCTCTACACGCGTAATTTAGCGGTCATTACACGTGTTTTATAGTTACCGTTACGTATGAAGTGCCCTAATATAACTCTGCGAGGAAAGGAAATTCAGAAAATTTACCATTTCACATTTAACTACTCATTAAATGTTTTGCTGTTTAAATGCTTGGTCTTGGAAAACTTGTGTACATAAATGGATGGGAAAAGATATCGCATTAAATCATATTAATACTCTAAATGCATACGAATTCAATAACACTGTGAATTTTGGCTTTTTATTAACCGACAAGCATCGCTGGCTCAACCGGTAACGACTCGGTCTTTTTTACCAGAGGTACCGGGTTCAAATCTACCAACGGCCAATGTACCAATGAGTTTACAAAACTTACGTACATACTTACCGATTGCTTTAACGGTGAAGGAATACATCGTGAGGAAGTCAGCATACGCCTGCGAAGAAACTCAAAGGTTGTGTGTGAAGTCGACCAACCCGCACTAGGCCCGCGTGGTCGACCAAGGCCTGATCGCCTTAATTTAGGGTAGGCTCGAGCCCCTCGGTGGGGGCGTATATGAGCTGAGCTGCATTAACCGACACCAAAAAAGGAGAAGGTTCTTTGTTCGACTGCGCAGCACTATATGTCTTGCACATATGTACATTACACGCACACAGCTATTTTGGTCTCGCCCTAGTCAATCCACATCCGATATATAAGTATACAATCTACGGTCCGCGACCCCGTCAGTGATATTTGGTATTATCGGTTTTATTATGAGCCAATTCAACACTCACCTCCAGGTATTCATAGATACCTATTGATTGGTTGTTTGTACTTGGCAGCAGGCTGGCTGGAAGTGCATTGATACGGCAACCGGCCGCCGGCGACGGCAGCCGGCTCGCGTCCGCTCCCATCGTCGTCCGAATCCGATTATCTACATCCACAATGACTTGGTGATCATTCAACAGGCAATAACTTGTGTTTAATTTATCAAGCGACTTCCAACAAGGAGGAGGTTCTCAATTCATCTGTATGTATTTTTTTTATGTGTGTTACCTCATTACTTTTGACTGGGTAAACCGATTATTATAATTCTTTTTTTATTTGAAAGCTAGTGCATTCCATATGGTCCCATATAAATTTTATCAAAATCGGTGTAGAACTTTATTACAAAAAAACAAAAACCAAAAACAATAACGCAAAAATGTACTAATTTGGTTTTAGATGTAGTTTAATTATTAATCAAGGTAGCACAAATTACTTAAGTAAATTAATAAATGTAGAAATTAATGAGCGGCGGTCAATGGCCGGGTTGATTGCGAAGGTAGAATGATTCAATCGCGTTCCAGTGTCTAGGTGGCGCTGGCTGTCGATGTACTCGATCCGCTCGTACATCCTGGGGGCCCATTGAAAGCTCATTGGCAGCTTTCAATCAGTTGCTCTGGTCAGTTTGGAGCTTGGTAACATATTAGTTTCGTAATAAAGAGGGCAAACTCGACTTGTCGCTCTTCTGAGAATGCTTTGTGTGGTTTTGAAGTCAGAAACTCTGAATATACCATCGGGTCCGGGGTATGAACGTTCCACTCTCGCAAGACGCCTTTTCAGAGGAGGAAGGTTTTCTTCTTTAAGGATTACAAGGTATTTAGCTTGAAGATGTCTTTGTGTTGTTCGCCATTTGGCTCGTTGCTGCAATTCGCTTAAATATTCCTTTCGCCAACGCTTCCAGAAGTGTTGTCGTAGCTGTTCGCTGCGTTCATATTGCGTCAGTTGATTTGGATTATCGTCGAGTAAAATCGGTGAAGGTAAAGTTGTCAATGCTCTTCCGACTATGAAGTGGCCCGGTGTTAAGGGTTGGTAATCGTTAGGATCAGAGGACATCGGGGTGAAAAGATGAGAATAAAGGATAGCCTCCACTTGAGAGAAAAGCTTCTCGAATGTTAAGTGAATATCACCTAAAATGCGCTTTATGTGAAATTTGGCAGATTTAACGCAAGCTTCCCAAAGACTTCTAAAATTAGGTGAATGTGGGGGAGAAAAAACAAATTTGATACCCTCATTGGCCGCCAATTCAAAAATTTGTTGATTGTTGGATCTAATAAAGTTTTCTATTTCATTGCACGTACCAACGAAATTAGTGCCGTTATCACAGAAAATGGTATCAGGTTTACCTCTTCGAGAAATGAACCGTCTGAGGCACATATTAAACACATCCTTCGTCAAATCACTTGCAACTTCTAAATGAAGTACTTTGGTCGCAAAGCAAACAAAGATGCACAGGTAGCATTTGGTTATTTTACAGCCTCGCCCCTTTCGATCTGTAATTTTAAAAGGTCCAGCAAAATCAGTGCCACATGTACGAAATGGAAAGTCCGGTGTCACTCTTTGCATTGGCAAATCACCCATTATTTGATTCGAGAACTTAGCTTTCATTCGCTTACAGACTGTGCATTTATTCGCAGTGGTTCGAGCTAATACCCTACCCCTAATGAGCCAGTAGCGATCGCGTATACTACTCAATAACAGTTGAGGTCCTGCATGTAGTAAACGTAGGTGTTCGTACTCAAACAAAAGTTTTGTGAACGTGTTACTTGGGTGTAGTAAGGCGGGATGTTATTTGTAGTAGTGTGCTGATGACTGTTGGATTCGACCTCCTGCTCGAAGAATGTTTTCATTATCGAGAAACGGATTTAGTGACAGTATGGAGGATTTTGCCGGTAAGTTATTTTTATTTTTTAGTATTTTAATTTCTTTGCCAAATGTTTCGGATTGTGACTGTTTGATGAGGTAATTTAGAGAGGAATTTAATTCAGTTGTAGTTAGCGCCCCATCACGTTTAGCCTTAGGATTTTTCAGATTATCAATAAACCTTTGTACATAGGCTACAACTCTTTGTAGTTTTGAGAATTTTGAGTACCTTTCAAAGTCTATGATATTTAATTTCGGATAAGGTTTGGTTGTGTTGGTATAGGTTTGTATTATAGGTATTTTACTCAGT
This sequence comes from Coleophora flavipennella, assembly GCA_947284805.1. Classification (NCBI taxonomy): domain Eukaryota; kingdom Metazoa; phylum Arthropoda; class Insecta; order Lepidoptera; family Coleophoridae; genus Coleophora; species Coleophora flavipennella. Next base: position 18,028,492 of record OX369264.1, on the reverse strand, counting down.
TTACTAATGTTAGTTTTAGTTTTTGTTTCAGGTAAGTCCACGGAGTCGGACGGGAGTCGGGGCCACGCGGAAAAATTACTCAGCAAGAACTGTGGCCCTTGCCATCACATCGATGCTGCATGTGCACGCTTTGGATCTACGCCTCGAGTAGCTAGGTCAGCCGGGTTTTGATTACCTGGCACGTGATTCCATGTTGCGGAAGAAGTCAAATGCTGGATTTCGCCTACACGATTGGACACGAAAGTTTTGAGAGTATGAGGATCACAGGTAAGCCATCCTAAAACAATAGAGGAGTCGGTCCAATGGTAAATTTTGTCTATACGACAACGCAATGACTTGACAACCTTAGTGCTCAGTCGAGCTGATAATACAGCACCACAGAGCTCTAGACAAGGTATGGTTACGGTTTTTAGAGGAGCTACTTTAGTTTTAGCACATAATATACGTACTGTAGCCTTTCCTGTTCGATCAAGCGAACGAATATAGATGCATGATGCATAAGCTTCTTCAGAAGCATCTGAGAATGAATGGAGTTCTATCGAAACTGTATGGTTACCTAACATCCATCTAGGAACTTGCAACTTAGATAAGGCGGCTAAGCCGTTAACGAATGTTGACCATAGTTCTTGTAAGTTATCTGGAACTGGGTCGTCCCATCCCAGTTGACTATTAACCCACAGTTTTTGTAGAAGAATCTTTGGTATGATTGTTACTAGGCTAAGTAATCCTAATGGATCAAACAGCTTAGATGAATTTGATAGAATTGACCTTTTAGTCGCTTGTGGATCAGCTTCGATTTCTGCTGGAAATTGGAAAACATCTTGAGATGGAAGCCATATCAATCCTAAAGTTGTAGATGGTGAACTTACATCAAAGTCTTTAGGGGATGGTAAAAACTCATTGTTTTCAAATATAGACGGAGTATTAGTTCGACATTTTCGCAGCGGAAAACACGCTGAATTGAGCATATTGGTAACTGCACTACATATTCGTGACAGTTCTTTTTTAGACGAAGCTCCACTGATGAAGTCATCTACATAGAAATCGTGTTCTATTATTTCAGAAATAGTTTTATCATTGCATTCTTTTGATAGTTGCAAAAGGCACCGGGTACTAAGAAATGGTGCTGAAGCTGTTCCATAAATGACAGTATTTAGTTGATAAATCTTGATTGGCTGAGATTCATTTTGTCTCCAAAGAATGAGCTGTAAATGTCTTTGTGCTGAATGGACCAATATTTGACGATAGCATTTTTCTATATCAGCACAGACAGCATATTTGTGTTGTCTGAATCTTAGAAGAATAGAGAAGAGGTCGTCTTAGACAGTTGGTCCGACGTGTTGAATGTCGTTAAGGGATTTACCGCTAGTCGTTTTTGCAGATGCGTCAAACACGACGCGTAGTTTAGTAGTCTCCCTCTTTTCTCGGAGGACCGCATGATGCGGTAAAAAATAGTTACACGCTGGCAGATTATTTGGTTCATTTACTTCTTGGAGGTGCCCTAGTTTCTTATATTCATCAATGAAGTCATTGTACAACACCTGCAGTACTGATTGCTTACGAAATCGTCTTTCTAAATTCAAGAATCTCTTTTCTGCTTGTTTATATGAGTCCCTGAGGACCTCGGGGGGCTCACGGAGAGGCATCGTCACTACAAACCTACCAGTATCAGTACGGGATGTAGTCTCAATGAAAAACTTCTCACATGGATGTTCACGCGAGTAATCTTTGTCATTGTGAGTAAAGGTTTCTAATTCCCAGAATTTAGACAGAGAATCATTGATTTCTTTGTTGAAGCTATTGTTTTCCTGTACGAAATGACAATGAACTTGTTTGGAATGATTGGAGCGTCCTATAGGACCTGCTACTATCCACCCTAGCATCGAATCTTGTAGAATGGGTTTGTTTCGCCCCAACTTTACCTTATCAGTCCCGATGATTTCCCAAAAAACATCTGCTCCAAGGAGAAGATCGATCTCAGAGGGACGACAGAAGCTTGGATCAGCGAGTATAAGGTTGGGTGGAATGTTTAGATCTGTGAAAGATATTTTTATGTTTGGTAATTTGTCGGTAATGGTAGGGACAACCAAACAGTCTACGTTGAGTTTGAATGGTTTATTTGTTGAATTTATTTGTATTTTACAACATTCTGTAATATTAAATGATGCATTGTTAAGCCCAGTTATACTACGAGGTGCATTCGTTGTGGTAGCGATGCAACCAATCCTTTTCTTCGCTGATTCTGTCAGGAAGGAAGCTTGGCTACCGCTATCAAGTAGGGTTCGTAGTGTGAATGTTTTGTTGTCATTGTTTGTGACTTGTACCAGCGCAGTAGACAGCAAGACCTGGTTTGGAGCCACAGCAGACATCGAAACGTATTCAGTTTCAGATTCACTGTTTGGAGGTTGCACTTGTTGGCTTGAGTACATAGCAGGATCTGGTTTAGTATCAGCCATGTCTGAAGGTAGGTTTGTAGATGTAGTAGTAGACATGGCCGCTATGTTAGTAGATTCCTGTGTACACCTTTGTTGCCTGTGTAATAATGTGTTGTGTTTTTTGTTGCAGATACGACAGCCGCCGAGGCGACAGTACCGTAGCTGATGACCGCCGCGAAGACAGTTGTTACATAAATTTGATTTCGTAACATAATGATTACGTTCATCGATTGTCATACCCTTAAACTTAGGACATTCATATAGAAAATGTTGATTTTGACATAGTGGACATTTGTTGGACTCAAAGGCATTTGAGGAAGAAGAAGAAGCATTGAACGAATTGAATTTTGTTTGTGTGTTCGAATAAGATGTGTTGGGTGTGCTACTTCTGTGTGGGTTTGAAAAACTTACACGTCGATTTGAAACGTTTGACGTAAACTGTTCATTTTTATTTGAACGATTTGAGTTGACACTTTCCAATACATCAGCGCAATTGCGCAAAAATTCAGTTAAATCATCAATTGTTGGAAAACCTTTTAATGTGTTTTTATGTTCTTCCCATTTTTTTGCCGTGATGGCATCTAACTTTGCCGTCATGAAATAAATAATTATTGTATCCACTGATGGTTCATCAATTGAATTTAGCGCGCGTAAATTTTTTGTGATTGTATCTATCATAAAACGAAGAGACCTGTCTGATTCTTTAGATATCGGTTCAATGGCAAACAAAGCCTTTAGGTGATTATTGACTAAGGTGCGTTTATTATCGAAACGCTGGCAAAGCAAATCCCAAGCAATTTGATAATTATCTGATGACAATGATATAGACTTGATGACAATGCTAGCTGAGCCTTGTAAACAGGAGCGCAGGTAATGAAACTTAGCTATGTTGTCAAGAGATTTGCGGTTGTGTATGAGTGATTGAAACGTATTTCTAAACTCTAACCACTTGTTACTGTTTCCATCGAAAGGTTCAATCGAAATTGTAGGTAACTTCACGTTAGAAAGGTTGACAGAATGAGAGCACTGTGAGTGAACACTTTCGTTTAATTTATTGCTATCGTTAGAGTTAAGAAATTGTTGAGCTTGTGATATGAGATGGTAAAATTGATTCTCAACCTCTTCTCTTTCTAGTAATTGGCTTTCTGACGAGTCAATCTCCTCTATTTGGCTCTGAATCTCCTCAAAATTTGAAAACGCAACTTCTAACTTTCCCACACGAAGTGATAACTCAGTTAATTTAACTTGATCTACCTGGTGTGTCCCTATCTCAATTAAAGGTTCTATGTATTTTTTAAATAACGTAAGACGCTGCTTAATATTGCCTCTTTGACTATTTAATTTTTTGATATCAGTATCATTCATTGTTACGCTAATTAGATTGGTACGCAACAAAATAGAAACTAAAACGCAAACAAACTGTTACTGCTAACGTACGAGTAGGTAGTAGGTAGGTACCTACTAATAAAATAAAATAAATTTCAAACCTCGAATAGGCCAAAACAATAGCCAGCCAATGATGATAACAAACCGGTCCTCGCTCAGTTCGCCGCGTCGGGCATGCCAGTTGCGCACTGTATTCACCTCACCTGGAATTGATCGTGGAAAACAGCTGATCATAAATATAACATTAAGTTTTCGTAAGCAGCTGATCTGATGTGTTTATGAATGCTGGATATTGATAGGTAGTAACTACTTGAAACAGTATGTCGAATATTGTTTTACAAAAAAATAAAATTGCGACGAATTAACAACCTCCTCCTTTTTTGAAGTCGGTTAATTAGTTTTCTTTTATAATATACGAGTATGTAGGTTTTGTGAGTTATACGTACTATGCAGTATCTACTAAATTAACACCACTAGAATTATGTAGGTAGGTAAGCTAACAAAATGGTAATTTGTTATAAATGATAAGTATATTTTTAACTAGGTAGGTTATTAGAACGTAGTCTTGTAAACAAATAGGTATATACACTTTTGATACACTTAATTTATCACGATAAATGTTTTGAAGGGAAAATAAAATAGGCTTGCGTTGTATGGAAGGCTCGAGAAGTACCAACACCCTTGACACAAACTGAGGCTGGAAGAGGTGGGAATCACTTGGGGAAATAATAGGGAACGGGCTCACCGTTTCTGTATATAGGTAGTAATGATCCTTTAATCCTCTCGTCCAGCAATCGTAGAAATCGTAGATTGTGGGGCGTTGGCGTTCTTCTTATCTCACGGTCGCCAAAATCGCTATGTTGGAGCGATTTAAATGATGGAACACAACACATATAGTTTTGGTTTTAGATGTAGTTTTATTATTAATCAAGGTAGCACAAATTACTTAAGTAAATTAATAAATGTAGAAATTAATGAGCGGCGGTCAGTGGCCGGGTTGATTGCGAAGGTAGAATGATTCAATCGCGTTCCAGTGTCTAGGTGGCGCTGGCTGTCGATGTACTCGATCCGCTCGTACAGTTGTTGTGATGGAAAATCGATTTTTTAATGTGTTTAGCGTTTTCAATTATACGTAGTCAAGTAGATATTAATTAAGATACATACCATTATATATGCTTGATCTAGACGCTAGCACACCCCTGGACACTTCATACAACGGGCCAGAAATGACATTTCAAAAAACGAATGACGGAACAAACAAAATGGCGGAGACGTCCTATACGTTCGACAACCAAACTGTAACCAATCTGTATCAATCTGGGTGACGATGGGGGTGAGGTCGTAATCTAGAGAGCGGCAGTGAGTGTCCATACTGTATGTTAGTACTAATATATATAATTTGACGCTAGTTAGCTGCTAGAGGCTTTGCGTTGTGGATAGCATAATATCATTTTTTTAATTCCGAGCGGCTGTGCACAGCGAGAGAGCAATAAAAAGTGTTGTCATTGTAGAAGAACTTTTTTTTTAATTTTTAGCAAAATGTGTTCTATTTCACTATAGTATTAACATAGAAAAACATTCGTAGCGGCTAAACCAGTGACCCGATTGTATTTTTTTTAAAGTTTATGATAACTTAACAAAGGACTCTGAGAGGCTCCTGGGTTGGATGCCATTTAAGGTTAAACCATCATGCCGTGCCTACTGCGTGGCTAATTATAGGCACAGTGTGTTAAAAAACCCTTTTTTGGTACATGCAGTTTTTGTCTAATCCTTTTAATTTTTTTTTTTTTAAAATTTAAACTGTTTATTTCAATAAAAAAAAGGAAACAAGATGCCACACAAAAAACGCAAATCTTGATAAAAAAGATTATGTGCGTTTATTGTTAGTTGCACAGCTCGCGACTTGAGCGTCTGGATGTCCACCAGCCTCGTCAGTTAGGTAGTTTTTCTGAGCAAGGAAACTTTTAAGGATCTTTTTTGTTTGGTTATTGTTACTATTTTCTATTTTTTCTACTAGGTCTTTAGGTAGATTGTTTAGGACACAAGGTAGTGTGCACCTCCAGACTCTCTTACCATATACATTATTAGATTTAGGTATACAAAATAAAGGAAGATATGACAAATTACGCATATTACCAGGTCTTACACGTTTTTCTAGTTGATTTATGTTATTGTTATATTGTGTTACAATTGCAAGTTTCACTTTGTCGTACACATTTAGAACATTACAGTATTTGAATAAATTGTCGTAGTTGTCTTTGTATTTATATTTAATTTTTAGAGGGACAATAGTTTTTAGCATTCTTAATTGTAAGTTGTAGATATTATGTAAATAAGTTTTGTATGTGTGGACTGTATATCCATAGGTCGCTGGTTCATATCCGGCTCGAAGGACCATAAATGTAGGAGCCCCAGCTTAGTAGACGGCTGCGACCCAATACATTCAGTGAAGTTTGCAGATGTTGAAGTTAAAAGTTTTTCTTTGTAGAAGTTAGTTTATTTGTAGTGATTTTACAAGGCACTTAATGCACTTCTAGTTTTGGTAAGAGTTAGTAGCAAACTTAAAAATAATGATTAGTTATTTATTATATATAACAGTAACGAGGTCGCACGATGTGCTGCCTCAACATAATGTGCGGTCTTTGAACCGTACACCTACCATAGCTTGACAATCCATAGCTTATTACAGAATCTGCCAATGACAAGTAAAGTAGTCTCAGTGTATTATACGGAAGCTTGTGTTTAAGTACACTAAGTTTAGCTAGTATTGATCTCAGTTTACTGCACACGTGGTCCACATGTGGTCCCCAATTAAATTTATGGTCGATCTTTAGCCCAAGGTAAGTATGTTGGTAGACAATATGAAGAGGCTTACAGACACAAGTATTGGTTTGTAGATGCATGCAGTTGTGGTCATGGGCCACGATGGTGGGAGTGCCGGTAACTGTTTTGTAGGGAGAATGAATGTACATCAGTATAGTTTTATCGTAGTTTATCGACAGTCCCACATCGTGTGCCCATTTACACAGTAGATCAAAATCTTCCTGGAGTCTAGCCTGGGCTATTTTAATATCCTGGTGGGCAGTTACAAGACATGTGTCGTCTGCAAATTGGTACACAGAGCCATGGCGGAATATTTTACACATATCGTTAACGTAAATTAAGTATTCAGTTGGACCTAGTATAGAACCTTGGGCCGTGCCGTGTAGGGTTGGAACAAGGTCACTTATTTCGTCTGCAATGCTGACTGTGTTATATCTATTGGTATGATAATTTTTAAGCAATTCCAGCACTGGTCCCTGTATACCATTCTGCTGCATTTTCTTATACAGGGTGTCATAATTTAAAGTATCAAATGCTTTGCTAAAGTCTATCATGATTGATAGGACATGTTTTTTTTCGTCTAGATAAGAATTTATTTCATCTGTAAATAAGGACAATAATTGTGAAGTACTTTGGAATCCAAATTGTTTCTCGTGAATAATGCCATTATTTGATAAGAATTGATTAATTACTTGGCCAAGATATTTTTCTATTATTTTGTCTATGCAAGATACAATTGTTATCGGTCTATAGTTATTGGTATCTGTATAGCTACCTTTTCTATATCTAGAAATGCATACATTAGTTAGGTGGGTTAACACTGGGGTCATTTTGTCACCTATGTATTTTATGTCCTTAGCACGAATCTTATCGTACCCTGGGCGTTTTTTGTCATTTAGGTTATTTACAATTTTAAACATAATTTCTTCGTTAATTTTATTAAGTTTTAATGATAGACTTGGGGTGTAACTATATGAAGTCTCGTCAAGTAATGGCTCATCACAGGTTTTTAAGACATTTTTAACATTTTTCTCAAAATCTAAGGCAAATTTTTTAGTCAACTTTTCCGCTTTTAGTTTAAAAGATTTTATAATAATATCATCTATTGATTAATAATTCTGCCTGTAAGTCTGTTAATTAATTCCCACATTTTCTTTGGATTTTTAAAATTATCACAAATTTCTTTTTTGGTGTAGTTATTTCTAGCTTTACTTATTAACCTATTAGTTCTGTTTCTATATTTTTTAAATATAAGTCCATTCTGTTTGTTGTTAGTGTCGTTAAGATAAATTTTATACAATTCTTTCTTTTTATCACACATTCCAATCAGTTTATCAGTTATCCAGTTACATTTTTGTTTACTGTTTGTGTTAATTTTGGCCTGGTAGGTACAAGTGATATATAGTTCATCAAAATGACAAGTTATGTATTCAATTATCTCATTAGGATCACTGCTACTAAAGATCGGACTCCAATCGATATTACATAATCACTCTTTCACCTTATTGTTGTCTAGTTTAGATACAGTTTTCAATGTGTTAATACAATCGTTACTGACAAGCGCTAGTCCCGTTATGTAATGATCAGCCAGCGCGTCAGTCACAACAGCTGATCGGATCGAGTGGCCGCAGCCGTCTCGCCCCTGGCGAATGTCACGGATGAAGAAGTGATCGATGCATGTTTTGGATGTTCCGATAGTGGTGGTTTGAACTCTAGTAAATTGAGTGATACAGCATTCGAATCCTAGGCCAGTTAGGGTATCAAGGTATGACTTAACTATAGGTTTTTTTTTCTTTTTAATATCTATGTTAATATCGCCCACTAATACACAGTTAGTATTGGTCGGATATAATGATAAAATTCGCGGGAGTTCACTTATGAAATTCTGTATGTTTTGGCCGGGTGGCCTGTATATCGCACATATATAGATTTTATAGCCACTTATATCTTCCACTTCACCACACAAACACTCAAAAGATGAAATCGCGTTCACTGTATGTTGGATAAAAGAAATACTCTTGTGCGCGTAGACTATTATACCTCCTCCGTTCCGAGCATTTCGTAGCTCAGTGTGCATAGAATAGTCGTTGAAGCCAAACAAAGTTGATGTAAGTTCCGAGAGGTTCACTTCGGTGATAATTATGAGATGAATAGTTATTGGGCTGGTGGCGATGATGTACTCTAGTTGAGAATGATTTTTAATCATAGATCTTATGTTGACATGAAGTAATAATAGTTTATTCTGCTCGTGATTTATGTCACATGTAAATGCTGACCAAGTGTCGTGATTTGTTTCTGTCACGTATCGGTTGTAGTTATCCATAAAACAAATACTAATAAAAGTTTAACACAGATAAACAAATAAGTTTACGTACCTATATCCTTTGCAAATCCTTCTTGATTTTATCTATGTCTCCTTCAGAGCGCACATAGAAGATTTTTTTGTCACCATCTTCTTTTCGCACCATGATTAGACCATTTTTACACCATACGTACTTGCACAAGGAACTTTCCTTTAGGAGTTTCTTGGTTTTCCATAGTAGGTATGCAGTCATCGGGCTCAGGGACTCACGAAGGTACACTTTCCCGTCTCCATCTCCTCCTAGGTCCTTGGCGGTGATATTGGCTGACTTCGATGCGTCTATCCAGTGGTCACGCTTTCCTTCGCGCAGGACCACGGTGATCGGCGCGACGGCGCGGGCGCGCTCGGCCTGCGCCGCGCCGGTCCGGCTGGGTTTCTTTTTACGGTACACTCTGATGACATCTTCAGGTTTCTGGTGTAGTATCTGGCTGAGTGATGACGCAATTATGGAGACATCTTCGTTTTCTTTCTCGGTAACACCACATATCTCGATGTCGTTTGTCGCCTGCGTTTGTTCCAACTTGTTTATTTTCTGTTCAAGCAGTTCATTTTTCAACGTCAAATTTTTACATGTGTTGAGCAGATTTTTGTTTTGATTTTCCATCAGTTTCACTTTCATATCAAAGCCTGTCATTTTCTCTTCGTAGTCATCAATTTTGCTAGAATAGTATTTGAGGGTATTTTGAAGCTCCTCCCTGATGATCTCGCGGACCGACTGGCGGATTTGACGAATTTCTTGATGAATATCTATGAGCATTTTGTCTTGTACGGCCTGATTGGGTCCCTCTGTATCGGAATCCTCCTCCTCGGGGTCCGGCAGGATGACCGAAATGCGCTTGCTTTTCCCGCCAACCGTCAACGAGCACCCACGACATTTCCAGTCAACCGAGTCGGCCGACGACAATGCACATAATTGCTCCGTGGACAGGGATGCACATGTACCGTGAAACCACTTACTACACTTGGTACACTGTACTCCAGGGTTCTTTTTGGCAACTACTTTTCCGCATTTCGCACACTTCACCATTTTGTGGGTATTGACCGAAGCGACGCGCGCGCAGATATGTACCGCTAATCGGGTCGCGTCCTTCCGCTGTCGCTGCGAGCGGACAACTGAATTTGTGAAACCTTTTGTTTTTATCATTTCTACCATTTACTTTATATTTCAATTCTGGCATCGATAAGACTTGTAAATTTGAAGAAAAATTTATCAGTCTTAAATTTTCGATTCATCGAAAATAAAATAAAAAAATATTTCAAAAAAACGAAACTTCTTTTTGCATTTCCAATAATTACTATTTTAGGATAAAATAAATAAAATTATAAAAATAAAGTAATATATAACAATATATAATTACTCTCATTAATTTGTGACGCTTTACTCTCAGTGAAAAGCCTTATATAAGTGTTTTTTTTTTCTTTATAATTTTCAACAGTCTTCAAACAAGTGAAATTAATTATCATTTAAAAATCCGGCATGTAGTTTTGTTTTATTAAAGCAGAACGACGTTTGTATGGAAACTTGGGCCTCCTGGGGACCCTTAACCCTTGGTTGGTCATGTTAAAAACGAATACTACTACCTGCATGGGTTTAAATCCTACCCCAATTTTCAGTATTCAATAAAACCAAAAGTGCATTCAAAATCAGACTTTTAATTAGGAAGCATGATATATCGAACAATCACCTTCAACAAAAATTATTATCTTTCTTAAATATAATCAACTTAAAGAAACAAAAACACTTTTTTAATGTAGACACTGTTTTAAGTTTAAAAATTTCGTTATACAATGATTTGATGCTCCTTGCATACTTACTATATCCTTGCTTTTCTGGCATATGGTACACGCAATCTTTGTTTATAAAAACCCTTGACCCTTGGGCACATGTCACATCTACGAAATTGGCCTTCGTTAGTTTCTTAGCTAAGCCATAGCTGTCCACACCTTAAACTTTCACCTCGTAAGAACTCGCGTGGGGTTAGATTTTACCCCAAGCACATTCTCAAGGCGCATCCACACTAATTAGCGATGAGCCCAGCACCAATTATCAAAGGTCACGGCGTTTTAGGAAGCTACAAGAAAAGTTATGACGGAAGAATCAGAAATTAATGACAATATAAATGTATGGTTATCCTCTGGGGTAAAATATTACCCCACGCGAGTTATTAGGGGTTATTAATCTTACATTACGTCAAAGCCCCCCTCATTTACATCATTATCACCCACGTTTACTTTATTGATGGACAGTTGAGACCGACAGCCAATAATAATATATTCAAATTATTTAAGATCATGTCCTCCCTATTTGAACACGCCGCAAATGAAACCGCTGAAGCACTTATTGATTTCTAACGATTTTTTTTAAAAGTAGGCACGCAGTAAAATTCAAATGTTACCTGTATAAGGTTTTTTAATACAGAATGATACTTTTAGCTGTGAGTATTGGTAGATTATTGTTCTAAAGTTTATTTACGTATTTAACAGGCGCAGCGTGATTGTTTGATTCTATAGGTAATAAAAAAAAAAACAAGACACTAACAAAACCAAAACGAAATTAAATTTGCCACTGTACCTTAATCTCTTGCACTCTTTCTTGGATTTAGTTTAGTTCTGTTAATCCTAAAAGATATATTTTGACGTGAAACCTTTCTAAAATTATATACAGGGTACTAGGCCAGGAAAATTAAATGCAATGGATATAACGAAAGAGAGTTAGATCTGTTTCCGGTAGAACCGGGCAATTGCGTAATAAGCTCATTTCTTGGAACAAGCAAACCTCAAACTATCATTAGTTATCCACTCACAGAGGAAAATGTTATATTGTTTCACGTTAAACCAACGCTAGTGTACCAAAACACAGCTCCATCCGATTTTTTTTTCATTTCCATGTTTTCCAACAACTTTCTACATTGCCAAGGGCAGTGGCAAGGTCACACCCTGGACACTTCATACAACGGGCCAGAAATGACATGACAAAAACGAATGACGGAACAGACAAAATGGCGGCGGAATCCTATACGTTCGACAACCAAACTATAACCAATCTGTATCAATCTGGGTGACGAGGGGGTGAGGTCGCAATCTAGAGAGCGGCAGGGAGTGTCCATACTGTATGTTAGTACTAATATATATACTTTGGCATGGTTTCTCGGGCGTTACCGCGATAATCTTGCATTTTTTGGGCGGCGTGATCTTAAAAACTTCAAGTTTGTTGGTTAACTTACCGAAGTTAAGTGTCTGACTTCAATTATTAATACAGACTTAAACAGTATCTTTTGCGTACTTCTCAACGGTTAAGTATAGGTATAGGTACTCGTATATATGTATAGAATCTACTACTCGTATAGAATCGGGCAGATCATGAGGTGCCCGGGCATATCATACAGAGGCTCCAAGAAAAAACTAAGGTAAACTGGGTTTAGCATGTTCAGTTTTTTGTCAGTGCCTCTCTATGATATGGCATTTTATGATCTGCCCGATTCGCAAGATCGGCCACCGACATATATATTAAGTTAAGGCTATTAGGATTTGAACTCGGGACCGCCTGGTTAAAAGGATAGAGTCGTTAAAGCCCCTGACGCTATGTTTGTATGACGTTCACTTGCGATAAAGACACCTACACTTCTGTAATATGCAAGACATGTCAATGAATTCCGTTTCATTTCAAAAAGCATATAAAGTATGTTATGACAATAGGAGTTCAATCGTTGCGAAAAAAGTTGAGTCTCTTGACAATAATGGAAACGTATTTTTAGCAAAGATTTTCTATATAGGTTATATCTACAATTTTCAACTTTTATTTAAACAATAGTCCTGCGTGGTCGATTTAGGCCCGATTGCCCTAGGGGTAGGCTCGAGCCCCTCGGTGGGGACGTATATGATCTGATATGATGATGATGATTTAAAAAATAATGGTCACGAATGGGTAACAACTGATTATAATTACGAAAATTGATCTCTGGAAATAATTGAATATGTACAAATACTCCTTGTGTTTGGTTAAGTATATCAAGTGTCCTTAAAAAATTACTGAATACATCTTACGTACTTGTATTGGCATTTGGTAAAACTGGGACACCATTTTTCGGAGGTTGAATTTATCCAATTTAAACTTTAAAATTAAATATAGTAAATTATTAGTTCAGCTTAGCAATCAACAACTTACCACGTTCGCCCCACGCCCCACGCCGCACGCCCCACGTGGATTTCGTGTAAATAAATAAAAGTATAGCATTACGTTTTCCGGTGCGCGATCACCACTCGAGAACTTTACTGCCCTATCGGCCATCTGCCCTGCCCACTGCCACTTCAGTTTAGCGATTCTGTGAGCTATGTCGGTTACTTTAGTTCTCCTGCGGAGCGTAGGCAGGCCTCCCACGCGGTGGACCGATTACCTGGTGAAGATCGCGGGAAGCCGATGGATGCGGGCAGCGCAGGACCGGTCGTCGTAGAAATCCTTGGGGAGGTCTTTGTCCAGCTGTGGACGATTTGAGGCTGATATGATGATGATGATGATAGCATTATATCTTTGGCGTACTCAATAGGTACCAATCTACTAAGCTTACTAGGTCAGGAGTTAATAAATGTTAACACAGACTAGAGACTTGTTTAATCGTGACTAAGTATGTATAAAATCCTTGGAAAACCTTGAGGGAGGCCTTTGTCCAGCAGTGGACGTCTTTCGACTGATATGATGATGAAGTACATATAAAAATTGAATTTTATTGATAACTGAAATAAAAAGACAATCTGTGTATTAATAGTTTAATGGCAAAGTCAAGTGAATAGACAACAGGTAGAGTTTTTTTATTATTATTCACAATTGGTAAGCCCTTGGTATCATCTCACCTGATGGTAAGTGACGATGATGCCGAAGATGGAAGCGGGCTTACTAAGATTCCCCAATGCAATGGAGAACTGGCTATCTTATCTTCAAGCCGGAACACATCAATGTTGTTAACACTGATGTTTGGCGGCAAGACTTAGATAAGATGGTGGTAGCTAGCCAGGCGGGCTTAGAAAATGCCCTACCACCAACCAAACCGAGTTTAACACAATTGACCCCGCCGGGAATCGAACCCGCGACCTCCTGTGTAAAGCCAGTGAACTTTGCCTCTGAGCTACGGAGGCGGTTAAAAGTATCAGCACATCAGTTTGAATAACACGAAGTTATCTTTCACGCCATTGCATATAATATTTTTCAAGTGGTTTTGCTCGGCACTCAAATGTTATACTTCGTGATTTATATTCATTTTTTGAGTTCCGTGCCTCAAAAGGTAAAAACTAAAAGGATCACTCGTGTGTCTGTCCGTCCGTTTGTCACAAAAAAATTTCTCAGAAACTAATGGACCGATTTAGTTGAAATTTGGTACAAGTATGTAACTCAGTGAAACAAAGACGTAACGTAAATAAATTAATGTTAAAAATGGGGCCAATTTTGGAGGAAAAACTTTTGAAAATTAAAAAAAGTTTTGCAAACTATATGAAATGACATATTAAATGAAAGGACTTGGGAAAATCTTAAATATTTTTTTTTATAACTTCAAGATAACTAGTCTTTAAGTTATTTAGGAAAATAGGCAAAAATTTACCATTCCCCTCTCCCCCCCGCTATTTCCGAAACTAGTTGAAAAAAACACAGTATATATAAAATTAAATTTATAGATTTCACGAAAATCTATGAGACAATCCAAAATCGTTCAGATCCCACAGGAAAAATAAAATTTCGAAAGTTCAGAATAACTATTTTTACAGAATGTTTCTGTTAGGATTTCACTTCTTTTTGTACGAACAATACTTTATCTAGGAGGACTTTTTTTTTGGAAAATTCCAATCTCAATAAACAACTTATCTCCAATACTTTAGGTGTTCCCCCTATGGTTTCTCGTATGGTATAAAAAAAGCTTAAAAAAACTAAAAAACGACTTCAAAATGAAATTCACTCAAAATTATGAAATAATATTATCGTACTTAAATACACAACAATAACGAAATCAAAGGTAAGTACGAATTAAATTAGAGGCTTAAAATTTTTTTTGAGGTCGGTACCAGCACACAGTTACTTACGTATCAATTGTTTTAGATTCGATGGCATTGCTGACACCGACCTCAAAAAAAAAGTTAAGCCTCTAATTTAATACCCATTTTGTACCCACCTTTGATTTCGTTAATGTTGTGTATTTAGGTATAAAAATATTATTTCATACTTTTGAGTGAATTTTATTTTGAGTCGTTTTTTAGTTTTTTTAAACTTTTTATTATTTTCTTTATTTCAGTGATAATGCTATGTATCTAACAACGTTAAAACCAATCACCTATACTCACCAATAGGAATTATAAAATCATAATACATGTGTTTCATTAACAGATACAAACTCCTGTGGCGTCCATCATCATCTCAGCAGCATGAAAGTTAAGGAGTTTAATCGTCCATCATCAGCTCATCTGAATAACCTGAAAGAATACAACTATAGGTCTATGCATACCTACGTATATATCTATGTATAACATTAAAAATAATTTTCCTCCAACTCCTAACCGTTAAGGAGTTGTACTTTCCTTCACCAGCTTATCAACATGAGATTATGACTAACAGACGCAAGTTTTTTAATAGCTTTAGAAAACATATGAATCACGTAATGAGTGCCTTTAAAATTTGAGGGTTTCTCCTGATTTCCCTGGGATCCCATCAATAGATCCTGACTTGGTGACAATGGGACCCTCTCGGGAGTATACTCTTTCAAATAAAAAAAGAATTTTGATAGTCGGTCCACAATTGACGGAGAAATCGGTGAACACACATTAAAAAAAATATACAGTCGAACATAGAACCTCCTCCTTTTTTGAAGTCGTTTAAAAAGAGGAATGAAATGGGGGCTGATACTCGTTATAAAAGATATCCTTTTGAATTTGTACTGAAACCTATACTTGTACCAAATTTCAAGTTAGTAAGTAAGCTAAAAGTACTTGAGAATTTTGATGATCAGTAGTGAGTGAGTGAGTGACAAAATAATAAATGAAAACGCTAAACACGTTAAATAACGCAACAACTTAGTACATTTTTGTTCTATTATTTTTGGTTTTTGTTAATTTTCGAATAAAGTACTACACCGATTTTGATAAAATTTATATGGGACCACTAGCGGAAGCACTAGCTTTCAAATAAAAAAAGAATCATTAAAATCGGTTAACCCGGTCTAAAGTTATGAGGTAACAAACATTAAAAAAAACATACAGACGAATTGAGAACCTCCTCCTTTTTGGAAGTCGCTTGTTAAGGGAAATTTGACTTGAGATATTTCGCAAACTATATTAAATACAAACTTGTAATTGGGGGCACACGTAGGTGCTGTAAGTACTTATGGCTACTTAAATTTTAAACCTATACCTGTATCCAAAATGAAGATACAGGTGTCTTAAATGTACCGTTAATTGCTTCGAGAAAAGTTTGTTACAGGCCCCCAGATTAAAAATCATTATATTATAACCACGAAGGTCATTCAACTTGTTCGATTATAAATTTTGAAACATATCGTTTCGTCGCCCCCGACAAGGCTCATTAGCGGCTGAATTAAAGTGAATGTAAATTTCTCGATAGTCACGAAAAAACTTCCCCCCTCCCCTCCCCCTTACGCACCTGTGGTGGGCGCAAAATGAGCGCCATTATCCCACACCATAATCTTGAATCACTTCGGCTTAGTGTTTCGATTACAGACAAAGGTTCGGTGGAAACCCACATTATGATCGTAGTTGAATAATTGTATAGATAAGTGAAACTGATGGCTTTACCTCTACATAGTAACGTGGACTTGCGGGGCTTGGGGAGGTGGCGATGCGATGGCGTATCGATTCCACTTCACGATAGGTGGGCAGGAAGCGTGCGTCTGTTTAACGAATAGCGGCTAATTTAAGAGCCCGGGGAGGATGGAAAATGAAGCTGCGGTAACGATTGAAAGCTTACGCTACCGTATAATGAAAAATCGGTCAAGTGTGAGTCGGACTAGCACTCCGAGAGTTCCGCACCACCACCACCACACCTCTCCACACAACTACATAGTACAATCACAATGATACTGCATATTCACATTAGGTTTCATTCATTTTAGGTATCTACCCTCTTTTTAATTTAAGCTTAGATATATAATATGTAGTTTTTATTATTTTTTTGTTTTCTTTTTGTGTATCAACTGTAATGTAGCTTTGAATAAATGTTTTATCTATCTATCATAACAAACAAAAGATAGCAACGCTAGCGTCAAAAATATGCCTTTTTACCCGACTGCGCCAGAAGGAGGGTTATGTTTTTACCCGACTGCGCCAGAAGGAGGGTTATGTTTTTCGAGAGTATGTATGTATGTATGTATGTATGTATGTATGTATGTATGTATGTATGTATGTATGTATGTATGTATAATTGTTTGGCACGCTCTGCAGCCTGAACAGCTGGATGGATTTTGGCTTGAGAGGTGTCGTTAGATTCATATTTACTGTGAGAGTGACACTGGGTATATCAAAATATAAAAAAAACAAAATGGCGGATTTTTGGCGCCAAATTCAAATGTTTGTCACGCTCTGCAGCCAGAACGGCTCGATAGATTTTAGCTTTGATTTTAGATTTTTCCCGCCTGCTACAATTTTTCTTAAGTTAAGTGCAATCGGGTATGACGACTTTCTTGTTTTAGGGTTTTTCATTTCCAAATTACACAGAAACGCAGTCGGGTTTTTTAGTTTTTTAAATTACCTTTTTTTATTCGAGAGTATGTATGTATGTATGTATAATTGTTTGGCACGCTCTGCAGCCTGAACGGCTGGATGGATTTTGGCTTGAGAGGTGTCGTTAGATTCGTATTTACTGTGAGAGTGACACTGGGTATATCAAAATAAAAAAAAATACAAAATGGCGGGTTTTTGGCGCTAAATTCAAATGTTTGACACGCTCTGCAGCCAGAACGGCTGCAGAATATAATAATATTATTATATCAACTGATAAGTTAATAATCTGCGTAATCTTAATGTGTGTCATGTGTATATAGGTTACTACACAAACTCATTCAATAATAAAACTAAAAAATGAATAAAATAAAATACGGTAATTTAAAAAACTAAAAAACCCGCCTGCGTTTCTGTGTAATTTGGAAATGAAAAACCCTAAAACAAGAAAGTCGTCATACCCGATTGCACTTTACTTAAGAAAAATTGTAGCAGTCGGGACCCATTCTAGAAAGTCAGCCGTCTAGTCAGTATATTGGAGTAATCTGCAATATAATATAGGTATGTGCTCTCAATTCACTATGCCTCCATTTCTACAATGGGTCCCGACTGCTACAATTTTTCTTGAGTTAAGTGCAATCGGGTATGACGACTTTCTTGTTTTAGGGTTTTTCATTTCCAAATTACACAGAAACGCAGGCGGGTTTTTTAGTTTTTTAAATTACCGTATTTTTTGTCATTAAGTTTGGACTCCTTAGTGCGTGTACGACTTATACTTGGCCAACGTTTGTTATTTTTTGTTTTACTTCAATATTAGTACTATAATAATACCAAGTTTCACGCTTGTATGTTATGTACTACTGTTTTTACGATAGAGCAAAATAAAAATACTTGTAAAGACCTATAAAAATACACGTTTTTTGTATGGATACTCCCCTTATTTATTCATTTTTTTAAACTCTTAGTATTTGGTTTTATAGCGGCAACAAAAAAAACATTCTGTGTAAATATCAACTGTCTACCTATTATGTTTCATGAAATACAGCCCGCTGACAGACGGACAGACAGACAGCGGAGGCTTAGTAATAGGGTCCCGTTGGTCACCTTTTGGGTGTACGAAACCTCAAAAAGCAGGTGTCATTATAGTATTGCAAGTACCTGTACCACTTGCAATACTATAATGGCACCTGCACTCCGCCTAATTCACTGTCGTTGACATTTACATTGATAACATGCCGTAAAATTTAAATAAATCCGTTTATGAAGCAAAATGATATGTAAGGCATTTAGTGCGTGACAGACCACGCGCAAAGTAGGACAGTGTATTACACTATTTGTGGTTAAAAAAGTAATTTATGCAGTTGTTAAAGAACATTTTATATGGAAAATCTGTGGACCTTGTTCAAATCCAACTGCATATTTTGACGTGATAACGTCTTATAATTCGATGGAGCCGGCTGCACGCACGAAAAAATGCGTCGTTACCGTCTGAGGCGTTCCGTCGTTACCTCGCTCTGAGGCGTTCCGTGAGGCGTTCCGTTTTCGATATTATGAAACCATTCCATCAGTATTTTCTTATGACGATATCACGTTCAACTATCGTCAGTAAACCGACTTTACAGACAACCGTTTTTTTAGTTGGTCGATTATTACTCCTAAACTAAGAAAGCCGACTTAGCTGTCATAATATTTCTTTTGAATTCCTGAAGTAGCGGTTGGTATGGGTACAAACGTCTCTAACAAAAACAAAATACCACTTTGTAAATTTATGTTTCACTCGGTGGACCGATGACCTGGTGAAGGTCGCGGGAAGCCGCTGGATGAGGGCAGCGCAGAACCGGTCGTCGTGGAAATCCTTGGGGGAAGCCTATGTACCGCAGTGTACGTCCTTCGGCTGATATAATGATGATGATGAAATTTATGTTTAGTAAACGAATCATTTATCGAAAAAATTAAAGGATTCGTGAACGAAAAAAGTTTATCCCCACTTTAGATGTACGGGGATGTGTCTTATTTTTTTTTTACAGGTTTTTCATTTTTCTCATTGCGATATATTATGATAGGAGATATCACCTCAGTTGGAGACGTCCACTGTTGAACATGGGCCTCCCCCATTATGGACCTGCTCTAAGCGTGATTTTGGGTCACATACATGCATAGGCATCCTGGCGAGCCTAACCACATCATCAGTCACTCGGCGAGGGCCATCCAACCCAACGTCTTTTGGTCTGTGGTCACCACTCCAGAACATTTCTTTGCGATCGATTGTCAGTCGTATGACTATAGACTTCTACGAATAGAAGTCATAGTAACGGTTAAAAATACTTCCCTGTTAAATAAACGGACGGACGGACACCATAGACTTACTACTCACTTCATACAGTCTCATTTGGGAAAGCAGCCGTAAAAGTCTTCTAATTTTGTTTGAAATTTGAGTAAAGTAAAGATGTAAAGTAAAAAATTCAGAATGCTGGGTAGTAGTCGGAGCTACTGCCGCTTGTGTTTTTATGAATTCGATAATTTTTAGAGATCACTAGCAAAATATATTTTTGTATTGTCGTCAGAGGGATTTTAAAAAGGCTGTATAATATTACACTTATGGTACACCAAAAACAATTTCGTAATGTTTAATACGTAGAGATACTATAATATAGTTTACAGTAGGCGGTCTTATTGCTAAAAGCAATCTCTTCCAGACAACCTTTCATTACAGGAAAGCACGCATAATTCTTAATTTTACAAGTAGGGCAGAGAAATAAGCAACTTAATTAACTGACTTAATATTATTAATACATGCTAATATTATTATTCTATACATATATAATAATTATTTATCTGCTGTGCTGTACGAAGAACGAAGCTCTTAAAAGTACATGTTTTTTACGTCGCAATTTTTCTAAACGTAAGACGTTCATCTAATTCACGTCAAAACATACTGCTCTGTTGGACAGACAGACTGTGCAGATTTAGTAATATAGTCTCGTTTTGCACCCGTTTGGAAAAAAACCCTAAAAATTATTTTAAATAAAGGGTTATTTTAAGCTAGACTTGGACCAAATCCTGTAACTCACTCGCCGATCGTGTACAGTACCTAGTAACTTTAAGTAAGCAAACAGCGCGGCGATCCCTTCCGCTGCCGACCTACCTATTTGTTCACCCCCCCCTGTTCTCCTCGTAACAACTCAAATTACAGTAATTTCATCCTATGAAAACAATATTATAATCCCTTCAATTTATATTACGTTTAGTTTAGATCGGAAACAGATTGTTTGCGTTAAGTTGTTCCTGGAAATGCGTATAGGTAATCCGTACTTACTAATAATATAAATGTGAAAATGTGTTTGTTTGTTACCTTTTCACGCTTTAACGCCTTGACTAATCTTAATGAAATTTGGCATGCAGGTAGCTTGTGTCACGAGTAAGGACATAGGCTACTTTTTATCCCGTGAAAATAGCATAGCCCGATGCAGTTCTTGAGGGCACTAAAAATATACTCTTTTGTGGTTTATTTCTTTAACATCGCAACGGAACAATGGATTGTGTGATTTTTTGCACAGAGATTGTTAAGGGGGTCGGAAATGACATCATTTACTAATAAGCATATCCTGACATGGGATCCTGAGGGATCTGGAGAAAATTCATGTCCACGCTCGCGAGCCGCTTACGGCTCGCGCACCACGCACCCTCTAAGACAGTCATAAAAACGGTATCCACGCGGGCGGAGCCGCGGGCGAAAGCTAGTTGTCAATAAACTGATCAGTTCACAATTCACTTCACGACGAGAGAGCTTCAACATGTCGTCGGCATTATATTGGGGCACGAGAGTCACGTACAACGGAACGCATTCAAGTTTTCTCGTTATGCTGTTTAGACGTTTTGAGATTTGCAGCAGCTTCCGAGTGTATCGGAGGGACACAATGGCCTGTCTTTATCCTCTTTGCGGGAAATGTTTAGTTAGTTTTTTTTTGTTGTTGGGACTTGGAACAGTTGGTCGGGGCACGTACGCTCGCTCGTCGGGGACGCGCTTAGAATTCAATATGTTCGCTTCAGGTAACCCTCTTTTGCACATACATAAAAGAATCAATAGGTATGTGTAGGTGACTACAGTTAGGCGGCTTAATAGTAGTGGATTAACTTTACTCTAACGATTAAGCTTTAACAAAAGCTTTGCACTCATTTAAGTATATTCGCTTTTATGTGTTGGTATATAGATATCTAAATTCAATTTGAACTGATCACGTCTAGTGCTAGTCGTAAACCGTTTACATTTACGTTAAATAAGCATCAAGGGTGCTAACTTGAATTAAGGACGCAATTTAAAACAAAATTACACAGAACAATCATCTGGCTCGTAATTCGTTAACAACCTAACTGGTTAATTAATTGAAAAATATATTTGTTTTATCTCTCATCCACGTTTGGTGAGCTCTTGGCCTCACCTGATAGTTGATGATGCTGAAGATGTAAGCGGGCTTACCAAGATTCACCTAAGCGATAGGAAACTAGTTATCTTATCTTCATGTCGGAACACCATCAAAGCTGTTAACATTGTTGTTGGGCGGCAAGACTTAGATATGATGGTGCTACCTAGCCGGCGGGCTTAGAAAATGCCCAATCACCAACAAAATAGAGTCCTAAAAAGTTTGACTGCGCCGGGAATCGAACTCGCGACCGCAACGTATGAAGCAAGTGGTTTAACGTGTACGCCACGGAGGCGGTGATCTTTGTGAAATGCGAATTTTAAAAGTTAATTAATTTCGTTTGTTGATATTGTTAAACTTCATATTGATACTATATTACATTTGCAGTGGGTCGAAGGATGCTTAATTTTTGAAAACAATTTCGGAAGCTCTGCGTAGTTGTTGGTTCTCTTCATTGACACAAAACGGGAATCCGACCGCACGCTGCACCATCACAGCAGGGTTATCAGTTTTGTGTGTTCATAAATTTAATTTTAGATTTTTCGAGGCCCCAAAATATACAAATAAATAAAAATCTGTTTAAATACATAAATAATTTTCTCGGCTAATATGATGATGATGCTGAAAACCAGCCAAATGCGAGTCAGACTCTCGCACAAAGGGTTCCGTACCGTTACCTGTTGCCGTTAATAATATTGAGCAAAAAACGGTAAAAAATCACATTTGTTGTATGGGAGCCCCGCTTAAATATTTATTTTATTCTGTTTTTAGTATTTGTTGTTATAGCGGCAACAGAAATACATCATCTGTGAAAATTTCAACTGTCTAAATATTATGGTTCATGAAATAAAGCCTGGTGACAGATAGACAGACGGACGGACAGTCAGTGGAGTCTTAGTAATAGGGTCCCGTTTTTACCCGTTGGGTACAGAACCCTAAACACCGCCCTATTTCTGAAACCTTTAGGGTTTTTAAAAATTGAAACTTTTATTACATCGTCTAAATTTTTTTCCTCTGTGTGTTGCATGTCGCGTGGCGGTCGCTTTCGTCTGACTGTATGATCGTTTCGTCCTCTGTAAAGTTTCACTTTCACCGTGGTTTCATAAAACCACACACTTACTTTTTTCACTTGATATCATTTTTTTAATTGTGACAGGTCTTAGAGACCGTTTCCGTCAGCACCAACACTCAGTAGACAGTAAACACCCTGTACTATTCACGTGTAAAATTCACTTACAGGGTTTCCTCTTTCTTTACTTGTTGTCATGGTTTCCTGTGAGAAAAATAGATAAGAATGTTAAGTAGGTATTTCTTTCTATTCTTCTTCCTCTTGTTGTTTACGCGTCGACTGTTTCAAAAAACTTTGGCCCAACTTTGATATAGTGTACAACTATTTGACTATTCGTGAGTTGCACAGACGTCCATTAATTTTAATCATCATCATCATATCAGCTCATATATAAAATGTTAGTGACTTGGATGTGAAATCTGTAAGCTAGCATTTACGAATAAATGAAATGAAATGAAATATACGTCCCGATCGAGGGGCTCGAGCCTACCCTGAATTAGGGCGATCGGGCCTTAGTCGACCACGCGGGCCCAGTGCGGGTTGGTCGACTTCACACACAACCTGCTTTTAATTTTAATAATTATTATTCTTTATTTGTAGCCAAAACGGCTAAAAAGGATTTGAAGGCTTCATTAGTTCCCACACGGTCATCTGGTCTCAAATCAGAATAAAATAATTGTAAAGCCACGCTGTGCATACTTTCTCGCGAAGCCTTCATCGTCTGGCGTAGTCGGGATTACATAAAACAACAATAAACATTACAATTGCATAGTAGCAAAGAATAAAGCTAGATATATCAGACTTGGACTTGTATAGGGGGTACTTTCTTCAGATTTTTCCTGGAATAAGAAAGTAAATCTAAATCAAATCGATGGAAATCTTGAACAATTTTTCATTCATAACTTGCCGTCCGCCCATGGCTACGCTTGTGTTGTTTTCAATTTTCAGTTTTCAATAAGACGTTTACCGGAGTAAAAATTAGTCTATGTTCTATTCCAGTATCTAACCTATATCTGTGCTAAGTTTCATCTCGATCCGTGCAGTGGTTGAAACGTTTAAGAGTTACAAACATCCATAAATACATAGGATTGATAAACTTTTGGTATCATCTCACTTGATTGACGATAATACTGAAGATGGAAGCTATAAGCTAATAGCTCACCAAGATTACCCAACGCATTTGGGAGCTGACTGTCTTGTCTTCATGTCGGAACACATCAATGCTGTCTTGGCGGCAAGACTTAAATAAAATGGTGGTAGCTAGTCATGTGGGCTTAGGAAAATGCCCTGCCACTAACCAAACCAAGTCTTAAAAAGTAAGACTCCCCGGAAATAGAACTCGTTACCTCTTGGTGTGACGCTATTAATCATTACGATACGGAGGCGGTTAAAATAAAATCACTCATCACACAAAATCACCTTGGTGGTATAGGACGTTTTGCCAGAGAGGGAGGTTCCCTTGTCGCCTGATTTCCAACAGAAGCACACCATGGACTCCATACAACGGGCCAGAAATGACATTTCAAAAAAGGAATGACAGAACAAACAAAATGGCGGCGAAATCCTATACGTTCGACAACCAAACTGTAACCAATCTGTATCAATCTGGGTGACGAGGGGGTGAGGTCGCAATCTAGAGAGCGACAGGGAGTGTCCATACCTGTATGTTAGTACTATAATATAAATACTTTGACAGAAGTAAGAAATGTTTTTCCGATGCTCCGCGGTGCATCAAAAAAAAAAAACGTTTCTCATAGTTACAGCTTCATGCTTCTTACTAGTTTATCGAAACTCACTTTGCTCAACTCTGAGTCCTGGGTTGTTATCACTTCGAATCACGATAGCGAACATTTCAGCTGCCCTGTAATCGGTCTCCGTAGCGTAGTCGCTGTTTATTCGTGGCTGACTTGGGAGTAAACCGGTTCGATGGCGTAGTGGTTAGTCAACTCGTTTCACATCAGGGGGTCACGGGTTCGATTCCTAGCGGATCATACTTTACCTACCACCATACGGTTTGTATGGTGGTAGGGCATTTTGAACCTGCCTGGATGGCTAGAACCATGTTATCTAAGTCTTGCCGCCAAAACATCAATGTGACACCATGAATCTTAACCCCGATAGTGCACCAGGTCTGGATAATATTGACAACAAAATTCTAAAAGCTATTGGTCAGGATATTTCAGCGCCTTTGTCTGCTATCATTAATTTAAGTATAAAATTAGTAATTTCCCCTGAGCAATGGAAAACAGCAGCAGTAATCCCAATTCACAAAAATGGTTCCAAGGACAACCCTTGCAACTATCGTCCTATATCACTATTGAGTTCTTTTTCTAAACTCTTGGAGCGTGTGATCAGTAAAAGATTGGTTGACTATTTGGTAGCGAATAATAAACTATATGAACACCAGTATGGCTTTCGGCGCGGGAAAATTACAGAAGACGCTGTTACTCGCCTCACAGACATAATTTCGACCCATTTGGACAAAGGTAAAAAATACATACGTGTGTTTTTGGACCTTGCAAAGGCCTTTGTCACGGTTTCGATTCCCATACTATTAAAAAAGTTGGAGTTGGTTGGGGTAAGGGGCATTGCACTTCAATGGTTTTCGTCTTATTTATCAAGCAGACAACTGTGTGTGAAGATCGGCAATGACACTAGTGAATCAAGGTGTGTGTCTTTTGGCGTACCTCAAGGCAGCATTCTGGGACCAATACTCTTCATTCATACTTATATACATTAATGACATTGCAAACTCTTCTTCACCTAATCATCATATCAGCCACAAATCGTCCACTGCTGAACAAAGGCCTCCCCCAAGGATTTCCACGACGTCCGGTCCTGCGCTGCCCGCATCCATCGGCTTCCCGCGACCTTCACCAGGTCATCGGTCCACCGCGTGGGAGCTTCTTCACCTAATACAGATGTAATATGCTATGCTGACGATACCGCACTAATTTTTGGAGAATCTTCCGACCAGGCTGTCAACCATGAGGTTGAGTTTGGTATGTCTAGAGTTATGGAATGGTTGAAGCGTAATCTATTAACCCTCAATTTATCTAAGACAAAGTTTTTGTATTTTCATAAAACAAATGCCTCTTGTTGTTGTTATCACTTCGAATCACGATAGCGAACATTTCAGCTGCCCTGTAATCGGTCTCCGTAGCGTAGTCTTATTAGCATTAGCATACATAAAACACATTGCAAGCGTCAAAATTGTAACTGTGACTGTATCGAGAGAACGAATGCTTTAAAATATCTGGGCATAATACTAGACGAAAAACTGACATTTAGGAATCAGGCCATAGCTCTTGCGAATAGAGTCAAGAAAGTCATGTACGTCATGAAACTCCTACGTGAGGCGATTGACGGCAAGATATTAAAAATGGTTTATTTGACGCTGTGCCAATCTCTTATTAATTACTGTATTCTTGCATGGGGAGGAATGTGTAAAACTAGGTACTCTCATTGTTGTTGAAAGAGCTCAAAGAGCCGTTCTTAAGGTTGGTCTAAGATAACCTCGCAGATACCCCACTATGTCTCTCTACAAGGAAGCAGAGGTTCTCACTGTGCGCAAGCTGTTTGTTTTGAGGTCAGTTAAATTCACACATATACTAACAATAAAGTCTCCTTGCTACCAGTCCTTATTGTGTAAAAGAATATTTAAAATCAACACTGTCTCAGTGCAGGCTTCCTTCGCACAAGGATTTAGACCATTTCTTTTTCCCCATATTTATAACAAAATTGTTAAGCTTTGCAATGTGAAAGATTTTTCACCAACCAAAATAAAAATAGTTATTCGGGGTTTGCTTCAAGATATGAATTATGATGATGTGGAGAGCCTTCTAAGAATTGTTCAGTAAAATACATAGTAGCCTCCTTTCACATACTCACACACACACACACACCCACACACACACACACACACACACACACACACACACACACACACACAAAGTGTTGTTATATGTTCTTTGTTTAATCTTTTGTTGTTTTCCACTTCTTGTAATAATCACTTAGTTTCTGTTAAGTTGCTTGGCCGCCACCTGTTAAATTTGTTTTATGTTAATGTTCTTTTGACCGCCACGAGACAGCCCTAGCATAGTGTGGGGTCACAGTTAACTTGTACTTATTAGATAAGATAACTTCGTAAATTAAATTTTTATGTCTTATGTCTTATGAATACCAGATGTCCAGTTCTATTGCATTGGGGAATCTTGGTAAGCCCAATTCTATCTTCAGCATCAGTACTTACTACATGTGCAGTCAAATACGTTTACCTCCAGTTATAATAGACCCCTGAAGTATATAAACTTTGTAGAGCTTTTGGTTGATTTTTATAAAATATTTCTTGATCATTTTTCGTATCTTTGTATTAAGGTAAATGCGGGTTTTACCAAAGTATTTTCAGGGCCTTAAGGTTTGAACCTCAAAATAAGAATTTCCAATCGGAAAAAAGTTTAAATATATTATTTTCTGACACATTGAGGTTCGACTTTAGGAATACATAGCTTTTGAGTTAATAATTTACAAAAAAAATGTTAAATATAAAAATCCGGATGAAGCTATTACCGAGGTATGCTAAACTGATTGCAGCCAATACCGCTTATCGTGATTCTATTACTGAGGGTAGAAAAATAATAGGCAATTTAATTCCAGACAAAATCTTGATAAAAAAACAAACTATTTTAAAAGAAAAGAGTTTACTTGATGTATCGCTTACTGTATCTTCGCCACGTAAAATTCAAATCCTGGGCTAGAAAGATGTACGTAAAAGAGCAGTTCCGAATGTCAGATATCGTTTCTAGAGAACCTATCTACATAGTATTCGTACTCAAGTATGTTTTGGTATGGAACCCCCAGTGCGCGGGTGCAACTCGCACTTGGCCAGTTTTTTACACAGATTTAAACTTTGTACTAACTCATTAACGCAGATACGCCTACCAGCTGTTAAAATACCGGATTTTTTTTCTATTTTTTTTTTCTAAGCTAACATAGTTTTAAGCACATTGTTACTAACATTCTACGAGTCTTAAGTTACTGTAATAAATGAATTTATTTGTTATTAAGCTACTAGAACGATTAAAAATCACATGCAATTATAAAAAAGTAGTACTTTCCATAATAAGTGGGTTAAATTAAATATCAGTTCTAATAGGCAAGTAGGGCTGCCAGCCCTGCCGGACACAATAGGCGAGCTTGCTTCATCGCAACTCGCAACAATGCCTCGCCGAACCTCTCTCATTCTGCCTCATGCCGTTTTTAGGGTTCCGTACCCAAATGGCAAAAAACGGAACCCTTATGGATTCTTTATGTCTGTTAGTCTGTCCGTCCGTATGTCACAGCCACTTTTTCCGAAACTATAAGAACTATACTGTTGAAACTTGGTAAGTAGACGTATTATGTGAACCGCATTAAGATTTTTACACAAAAATAGAAAAAACATAATAAATTTTTGGGGTTCCCCATACTTAAAACTGAAACCAAATTTTTTTTTTCATTAAACCCATACGTTAGGTATAGGATAGGTCTTGAAAAATGATATTGAGGTTTCTAATATATTTTTTTCTAAACTGAAACTAGCGCGACAGTCACTTCCAAAGTGGTAAAATGTGTGTCCCCCCTGTAACTTCTTAATTAAGAGAATGATAAAATTTAAAAAAAACATATGATGTACATTACCATGCAAACTTCCACCGAAAGTTGGTTTAGACGAGATCTAGTAAGTAGTTTTTTAATACGTCATTTATTATAGATAATGGTGCGGAACCCTTCGTGCGTGAGTCCGACTCGCACTTGGCCGTTTTTATTGTCTTGTGCCTCCGCCCGAGTCGGCGGCAACGATGCGACGCGGGCGCAGCTGCTCGCAAGTCGCGGTTCATCCCCGGATTAATACCCGCCTAGTGCTACCCGTGGGGTTTTCGTGGCACGCGCCCTAGGTAATACGTAAACACCTATATACATGATGTCACAAAATTGGTGTAGTTCCCGTTAACTGGAGCTTCTACTCATCATACTGAACAACTTTTGTTCCACGACTTTGCTGAAGACTTAAAAAAAAATTTACTCTTCATACAAATCGATCGAGCTAATCGACCGATTTTGTGCATTTTAGTATGGAGTGTCCCATTTTTTTTTGAGAATTGGCTATGGGTTCCTTGGAGAAAATTATTCAGTATGACGAGTAGAACCCCCAGTTAACGGGTCCTACACCAATTTTGTTACATCCTGTATACAAAAAGAGACAAAACTTTGCACTTCAATGTTCACTTTTGAGTAACTCGAGGCAACTTTAGTTGCTTTTCACGATGTCTCTCTTTTCCAATATTACTGAATAGATTTAAAAGCGGTTTTCACTTGCGTTGCTTGGTTTTTGGTGTATGTAAATATATATATCATTGATAAAAATTATTTTTTACACAAACATTGAAAATATAGGTATATATTGCAGTTTCTTATTTTTGAGGACCAAAAAAGCAAAACCGACATATAGCACGGCCAAAAATTTTGGTGCGTGAGATCGGTCGTGCATCGGCGGCGGGCGCTTTCGTTTCTTTCTTTTATGGAGCCCAAAGGCATGTAAATTCCCAGGCGAAGCATTGTAAAAATAACTAGTTTAATTGAAAATAAATAAAGTAAAACAGTAAAGGCTCAAACATTATTTCTTGCATAGATATTTCCAATAAAATTTACTGTAATTCCTAGTAGATGTAGCTCTACTTTCAAAACATTCCGGGATGAAATGTTTTGAACTCTAACCTAACATAAACATTTGCATTTCATATAAGCTAGTGGTTGGTATATGGTCTTACAAAAGAAACCGTAAAATAATAGTATATTATGCAAATAGTGAATAAAGGACGGATTTAAAGCGAGGGCCATGGATGAATCGTGAGCAATTGAAGGACTCTAACGATTGAATCACAACCGTATTTAATCCGTTTTATTCAACAGTTGCATACTATACTTTACACCACGACTCCCAGAAAAAAAACATTTAAGCGAAAATAGACATTTAATGAAGAATAAAGGAAGGATAAGTTAATTAAATGCTCATTGAAGATGAAACAATTACTAAAATTAAGAGTAATTTTCTTTGTGTTTGTAAACTTACAGTATTCAAAATAGCGCCAATGAAATGACAGCTAAGAACACCAAACAGATTTATTTTAATGCTAAACTTCTTGTCTAAAATGACCAAAAATGAAATCTCGAGGAGTTCTTTGCACAAGGAGTTTGTATGTCAAATATTCTTTGAACAAGGAGTTTGTATCGAGTATTTTTTTATGTTTTTTTATTCACAATTGGTAAGCCCTTGGCATCATCTCACCTGATTTTTTTGCGCAAGGAGGTTGTTATAGCATTGAGATGGAAGTCGAATATATTGGTGTGTTGTAGACTTTTTGGCGGGAATTGGTAGCGTTTAGTTTTTCATTTTTCTTAGTATCAGAAAACACAGTGGTTTTTGATGTATATAATATTGATAATGTATTAATTAGAAAAAATACATTTATGTGTTTATTGTGTAGCATAATGAAATAAAAGTGTGTATGCTGTTTTTCGAGTTCCCACAAAAAGTCCGCCAAAGCTTCAGCAAAAGTGCTATCATTTTGCTGCAAGGAGTAGGCTAAGTTAGTTATATATATTACATACCTATACGCACACGCGCACACACACACATACACACACACACACATACGCACCCAAACCTTCACTAACTCATACAAGCATACAAGAATACACGCAAGAGCATTGCTTGGTTCTGATACTCCCACTAACCCACAGTATAATGTTGTACCGAAGGGGTCTGGTTTCTGAAATACAGGGTTACCCTAGCTTAGAAACCAGGGAAACAAATTGATGCAAGCAAGTACTTAATTTTTAAAATTCCATAGCTACCCTAAGTGTTGTCCTATTCAATGTGTAAACTATTAACTTGAGATTTATATAACTCAACAAAAATATTCTCATTCTTATATAGTGCCAGTGAAAAAAATACAATGATGCTGAAAAATACTGAAAACTGTGAAAGAGAAATGACTGAAGACGTAAATTAATTCAATCTGCCTTGTCTTCAGTTCATATATTTTTCAGTAGTATAAGATTACGTCTTCAGTTATTTTTTGTACAGTTTTCAGTATTTTTCAGCATCACTGTAATTTTTTTCACTGGCACTAACTTAATCTACACACTCCAGCAAAATTATACCACTTTTTCTGAAGCTTTGGCGGACTTCTTGTGGGAACTTGAAACACAACATACACACTTTTATTTCATTGTCCTACACAGTAAATACATATAAGCTACTTTGTTGATTAATATACTATCAATGTTATACATCAAAAACCACGAAATGTAATTTTTCGGATAATAAAAGAAAAATACTAACTGAACGCTACCAATTCCCGCCAAAAAGTCTAGAACACGACAGTATATTCGAACTCCATCTCAATGCTATACAACCTCCTTGCGCAAAAATACTCGATACAATCTCCTTGTTCAAAGAATATTTGACATACTAACTTCTTGTGCAAAAATATCCTCGAGATTTGATTGTTCGTCATTTTTGACGAGGAGTTTACCATAACAATAAAAACTGTTTTGTGTTCTTTGCTGTCATTTCATTAGTAAATTGGCGCTATTTTGAATACTGTAAGTTGTACAAACACAATATTTTTTTTCTGAATTTTAGTTATTGTTCCAATTGTGAGCATTTTAATTAATTTATCCTTCCATATTTAGGGTTCCGCACCAAAAGGGTAAAAACGGGAGTCTAAGACTTCGCTGTCCGTCCGTCTATCTGTCTGTCTATCCGTCTGTCACCAGGCTATATTTCATGAACCGCGATAGCTAGACAGTTGAAATTTTCACAGATGATGTATTTCTGTTGACTCTATAACCAAAAATACTAAAAATTAGAAAAAAATAAAAAAAGGGGCCAGAAACTTGTTTTTTTTAAAAGTGAAGAAACTAGCGCCATCTTGTATGATGGTACGGAACCCTTTGTACTAGCGCCATCTAGTTTAATGGTAGGGAGCCCTATGTGTGCAGTTCTGACTAGCACTTGGCTGGTTTTTTAATTTTCTTTATTAAATGTCTTTTTTCGCATAAATGTTACTTTTTCTCGGAGTAATGGTATACAGTATAGTACGAAACTCTTGAATAAAACGATTTATATCGAGGGCCATGAATCACTCGCGTCGCTCAGGATTCTAATACTCGAATCAATCGCTACGCTCGTGATTCAGTCATCTTGAATCACTCCCTACGGTCGTGATTCAGTCATTAGAGTCCTTTACTTCCTCGTAAGAGCGTCAGTGGCGTAACGGCCGCCGTCTCCTGTCCGGGAGGTCGCGGTTCGAATCCTGCCATGAACCAATGTGATTTCTTATTTAGATTTCATATGTACGTTTATCCGACGCTCTTACGGTGAAGGAAAACATCGTGCATAATGTATGCGATAAAACTCGCAGGTAGTGTGTGAAGTCGACCAACCCGCACTGGGACCGCGTGGTCGACTAAGGCCCGATCGCTCTAATTCAGGGTAGGCTCTAGCCCCTCAGTGGGGACGTATATGAGCTGATATGATGACTTGCTCTCGCTTTAAATCCGTCCTTTATTCACTAGTTGCATAATATACTATTATACTATTGAAACTGAAAACAGTAAATAAAAAGCTCTTTTTATCACTGTTTTGGAGTTTTAATTTAGAATACTTGAATACATTCGACCTCCATCTCAATGCTATATAACCTCCTTGCACAAAAAGTAATCAATACAAACTCCTTACTCAAAGAACATTTGATAAACAAACTCCTTGTGCAAATAACTCCTCGAGATTTGAATGTTCGATATTTTGGAAACGGAAGTTTAAGCATTAGAATAAAAACTGTTTTCTGTTCCCTGCTGTCATTTCATTAGTAAATTGGCGCTATTTAGAATACTTCCAGTTGTACAAACACAAAGAAAATTAGATTCTCTTAATTTAAGCAATTGTATCAATTTTAATGAGCATTTTAATTAATTGAACCTTCCATTTTTCTTCATCATAATCATCATATCAGCCGAAAAACGTCCACTGCTAGACAAAGGCCTCCCCAATTATTTCCACGACGACCGGTCTTGCGCTGCCTGCATCCGCAGCTTCCCGCGATCTTCATCGCATGGGAGTCCTGCCTACGCTACGTTTTCCGGTGCACGGTCACCACTTGAGAACTTTACTGCCCCAGCGCTCATCTGTTCCACGAGCTATATGCCCTGCCCACTGCCTGTCTATTGTCGCTTAAATGTTTCTTTTTCTCGGAGTGCATGGTATAAAGTATAGTATGCAACTCTTGAAACTGATTATATCGATTATATCGAGGGCCATCAATCACTCGCGTCACTTAGGATTTTTATAATTGAATCACTCGCTACGCTCGTGATTTCTTCATCATGAATGACTCCCTACGTTCGTGAATATGTTTTTATTCACAATTGATAAGCCCTTGGCATCATCTCACCTGATGGTAAGTGACAATGATGCCGAAGATGGAAGCGTGCTTACCAAGATTCCCCAACGCAATGGAGAACTGGCTATCTTATATTTAAGCTGGAACACATCCATGTTGTTAACACTGATATTTGGCGGCAAGACTTAGATAAGATGGTGGTAGCTAGCCAGGCGGGCTTAGGAAATGCCCTACCACTAACCAAACCGAGTCTTACAAGATGACCCCACCGGGAATCGAACCCGCGACCTCCTGGTGTGAAGCGAATGGACTAACCATTACGTCACGGAGGTGGTTGAATTAGTCGTTGGAATCCTTCGCTTGCTCGTGATTCCTCTATAAATCCGTCCTTTATTCACTAGTTGTATAATATACTATTATATAAAATACCCAAGCCCACTGTTTTTTTTTTTAAATTTCAATGTTGAGTCTCATACAAAGCTACTTTCTAAAGAAATGGGTAAGCATACTAGTGAATAATTCCTATTATTTTTGCCTCACTGTTTTCTTATAGTTGCGAATATGTGGAAAATCTGTCAAATATCCATCTTTTGCGTGTATCACTCTTCGCACTACATAACTTATTTTCTCTCTCCAGAAAATGTAACACTATATTCCGTTGTATTATCATATAAATGGATAATAACATACGCAGACACTTCCTATACAAAAATACATAGGTATATGATAACAAAGAAACATATAAATATGTACAGGAATGCTAACATCTACGTATTACTGTTAAAGGTAAGTAAACATATTTTTTACTAGCTTTTTCCCGCGGCTTTGCTCGCGTGGACATCGTTTTAATGTCTGTCTTTAAGGGTGATTAGTAAATTATGTTGTTTCCCACCTACTCAACCATCTCTGTGCAAAAAATCACAACAATCGAGTATTTTTTTAGTTCCCTCAGGAACTGTAACAGATTATGCTACTTTCCCGGGATAAAAAGTAGCCTATGTCCTTCCCCGTTGCCACCTGCATGCCAAATTTCATCAAGATTGGTCAAGGCGTTAAAGCGTGAAAAGGTGATAAACAAACAAACAAACCCATTTTCACATTTATAATATTAGTAAGGATTAACTGAAGCTATTCAGAACTCAATTATCTTGTTGAATTTTTTTAAGAATCATACGATTTTCAGAAGAAAATGGATTTTCTAGAAGCCTTCAATGAAAATATTTATACGGAAAAATAATGATGTGATAGTGTAGTGATATGACGTCAAGCATATAATAGAGTAGAAAGCATATTTTTACTTGTCTGTCTTTTAAATAAAAATTTACAGATCGCATGCATTACGTGACCTTCGTCGTCATCATCCGAAAGTCGTCCAGTGCTGGACAAAGGCCCCCCCCAAGGATTTCCACGACGACCGGTCCTGCGCTGCCCGCATCCAGCGGCTTCCCGCGACCTTTACTAGGTCGTCGTTCCACCGTGTGGGAGTTTTTCCTACGCTACGTCTTCCGGTGCGCGGTTGCCACTCGAGAACTTTACTGCCCCAAAAAACCTTTGTGTCAAAGTACATACTTACGAACTGCGGCGCTATTGATCAACTAATTTCATTTTTAATGCATTTGAAATATAGCGGAACATCTCTAGGAGTTTATATTTTTTTTATGTTTGAATTAGTTTTTAACATAATATGGGCCTTTTTATGAATAAAGTCGACAAAAACGATCTCATTGTTAAGTTTTTTTCAATTTTTCAAAAATCTTTTGACTTGAAAATAATACATTTGAGCCCTTGCAATACCTACATTGTGACACTTGTATCATAACGATACCTTTAGACTTTCAGAGTAATCGCCATTAATCGCTAAAAAAGGTACCGAGCACAAACGATTTTAACATTTAAAAAACATTTTCAATGTTAAAATCATTCTAGGCCATCTAGGACTTTTTGAAAGAAGAGTACATTAACTAACATTACAATTTTTACTTTCTTTTTACATACGTACTTTAAGGGCCGAAAACAGAAGCCATTTTGAGGAACTTTAAATTTAAATAGTAATTACTATCTCCTAATAATTATGATAAAACACATACATTAAAAGTAAGTGTATGTTGCAAACTTTCTATTTTGGCCGATTTCTTTAAAAAATATTGTCACAAAGTCTCAATCTTCAGTTTGATCGTGCTCAAGTTCTTTTCAAAAACGTACTCGACGCTTAAGAGCATTCACACACTAAAATAGGTAATTACATTGATACCCTTGCCAATACCTATGCCAATAGCCCCATTTTGAGTTGAGGCCCAGTGGTACCTAAAAATCCACTTAAACAGGTTTTTAGAATTAATTTTTGAGGTAGTTAACAGTAAATTTAAATTCTAGGAAAACATATTGGTATTATTGAGAATAGTTACAAGAGACTATATCGACTGGAAACACGATTTAATAAAGTTGGCTCGATAGAATAATATCGCAAAGGTACCTCTTTTCGAGCCATTTTATCGTCTATTTTCGGTTTTGTTCTTAAAATAAGTAATTTGATAATATGATTTATTTACTAAACTAAAGTTCATAGGTGACTGAAGGGAAAACATTGAATGGATTTTTACTCAAGATGAATATGATGAAAATAAAAACGAAAACATAGAAAAAGTGAAAAAGTGTGGTTATTTTCTTCCCTCTTTATACGTAAAGAAAAAGACAAAGACAGATTTTTAAGTACCACTGGGCCTTAAATTATAACAATACCCCAAATACTTTCAGATTTATTAGCCATGTAACACTTTCGCTGAAAAAGGCACCCCAAACCAGAGCGAGCGGAAAAAGGTTTCAATGTTAAAAATATATTTTAACCTACAACAAAGGGTTGTTTTACAAATTATTATGTTGTAAAATAATAATTTATGCAGTTTCCTAAATACTAAAAGAAATTTATTATTATGAAGTGTAAGTAGAAAATTATAACAGAGTTTATCAAAAGGCCTCATCTACATTTCATTGTTGGCCGGCCGCGGCCGGTCGCAAGATAAATGAAGAGACGACGCTCGCTCGGTTTGATTACTATTCATAAAGTGGCGAGTGGAGAGTCCTGCGCACGTATTTAAATTAAATTGTATAATAGTAGATAAGGTAGGCATCAAGTGCTCACAGAAAAGCAGTATCTAAATATTATTGGACAAAGTATAGCTTATCCTGTAAGCTACGCCTTCACTCGTTATGTGCGGAGCTCCAGGGACTTGGGAATATAAACAAGATAAAGCTCATTTCACGCATCCTCGGTCTCAAATTCACATAAAAAGAAGCCTTTAAAAATGATGTGAGTACGCCTGTCTTAATTTACAGCTTGTGGCCGTTTTAAATACCTCGTAAGTGATAAGTTAGAACCCAGTAAGTTACGTTTGTGTACCTCGAAATAAATTTCTCTTGTCGTTTATATTTATTGGCTGTAAACCCACCTGCACAAGCGACATGGACTCAGACCAATAAAAAATGGCGATGGTTACGTTTCCCCCAGAGTTTTTACTCCGTGAAAAAAATGTGTATTCTCGTTAAATTTAATTCAGATAAAATGTCAGTCGGGGATTGATGCCTATCCAATTTAAATCGACTTGTCAAAGGGGATCGTGCGTAGGGAAAGCTTTAAAAATAATAATTTTAAATTGGTGTGTCACCTTTGTAGAGCACCTAAATAAACATGAGCTGTGGACAGCTTCCTCTGTGCGTAGCGTTAGGGTAAGCAAATTAGAAGTGGGGAAAGTGTGCGATTATTACGTTTTTACCTTCGAGCAACGAAGGAGCCAATAGAAGGTTATAAGATCGTCCGAAAAACCGACTACGAGGTTTGACGAAAACGCACACCAAAAATGTGTGTGTATATGTGTGTCCATATTCCTGCTTTGCAGAGAAACTGGTAGATCGATTTGGACAAAATTTTAAACACAGATTTTCAAAATAATTTTCTAGCGGTAGTGTTATTTTTAAATTTAAAAAGAAAAAAGAAACAGAATTTCCTCAAAAAATGCACGTATGATTTAATTAAAATGTTTGTCATGGACAGCATTTATCTATAAACTCCTAAAAACTTTCATAGGCATATGGAAAATCTCAAAAAAAAAATATTTGTCATACTCGTGACCGGGTGCTGTCCGTGTGAACTGGCCTACTCTTGTCAATGGTTTCAATGACATTAAAAAATTATATTCTTTGTGTATATAACTTTTCGTGTCATATTTTTTTCATGTTTTATTGACACAATCTGGTTTATTTCTAGGATTTAATTTTGACATTATTAACTAATTAATGATTGTTTATTTCTTGATTTTTCACAAATAAAATTATGTTATTATTAATTTATGACTATCAGAAAGAGTGTAATTTGCACCTATTTTGAATAAATACCTTGAATCTTGAATCAAACAAAAGTTTTAAAATATTGTATCTGCAAAATGGCTCTAAGACTACAAATTTACGCAATCGAGAAATGTTACTAGCGACAATTACTAGTTTTCAGTGGTATTTCTAGGAAAACGCTAATAAAGGTACCTCCCATACAAATTAAATAATATTGGACGCCCCTGAGAAAAGGTCTCCGTGTAGTGAGGGGATTCAATTTATTTATTTCACGTTTTTTTTTATTCACTTTTGGTAAACCCTTGACAACATCTCATCTGGTGGTAAGTGACGATGTTGCCGAAGATAAAAGCGGGCTTACCAAGAATCCCCAACGCAATGGGGAACGGCTATCTTATCTTCATGCCGGAACACATCAAT
Organism: Coleophora flavipennella; assembly: GCA_947284805.1. Lineage (NCBI taxonomy): Eukaryota > Metazoa > Arthropoda > Insecta > Lepidoptera > Coleophoridae > Coleophora > Coleophora flavipennella. The sequence continues at coordinate 17,990,078 of OX369264.1, read as the reverse complement.
GATATCAACATTGATATTTAGCGGCAAGACTTAGATAAGATGGTGGTGGTAGCTAGCCAGGCGGGCTTAGAAAATGCCCCACCACCAACCAAACCGAGTCTTACGATTGACCCCGCCGGGAATCGAACCCGCGACCTCCTGTGTAAAGCCAGTGAACTATGCCTCTGAGCTACGGAGGCGGTTACGTGGTAATGGAAAAACACGCTGCCTACCTACCTCCACATAGATCTACCTACATAGACGGCCTGTCACCGCTACATTCAGGCGCACCGTGGCGCTATCCACGTTCATATCTCACAACCGCACGTCAGAACCACCACACCCGTTCCATGCGTTAACTAGAGATGTTCTATTACCTCTGAAAACATTTGTGTGGTAGCTTTACAGTCTTTCAATAATTTGAATTGAATTATTGTCATTTGACCTATCTTAAGGCCTTAAAGCTAATACTTAGGTATATTGTATATAATGTCCAGTAAGCGGTTCTTTTTGGTAAGAGCAATAGCTTCCAAATGTTAATTTACTTAATGTAAATTACATAACTATTTTTCAAAAACATTAACACTTTATAAAATTATAAAAAATCAAAAATCCTGCCCCGAATTGCCCCAGATTAAAAAGTACCGCACACACCCGCAGCGTTACCGCGTTGGATTGCGATGGACACACGTTGTATCAGGTACGAAAGTGTGTGGTTATATATTCAGTAAAAGTTTATTTTTCAGGTAGCCTAGTATTTTGTGTCATCATGTCAGCTCATGTACGTCCCCACCGAGGGGCTAAAGCCTACCCTGAACTAGGACCAGGCGGGCCTAGTGCGGGTTGGTCGACTTCACACACAATCTGCGAGTTTCTCCGCAGGCGTGTGCAGGTTTCCTCACTATGTTTTCCTTCACCGTAAGAGCGTCGGATAAACGTACGTATGAAATCTAAATTCGAAATCATATTGGTACGTGGCGGGATTCCAACCACGACCTCCCGTACAGGAGGAGGCGGCGGCCCTTGCCGTTACGCCACCGACGCTCAGTATTTTGTGTACAATAAAGTGTTGTCCCTAATACTGGTTCATAAGGTAGCATTTTTCAAAAAGATCCGTTCTATATATCTGCAGATTATACTCATACACATCAATACGTAACGTGACAATTGAAACCTGTAAAATTATATTTCTCAAACATGCTTGGACGTTTGAGCATTATATTGCAAAACTTCGTCGAGATAAATCGTACTTGCTGTACTGGCCAAATACATGCGAGCAGCGGCCGGCAAAATTTGTATGAAAATCCATATCTGCAGTGTTTTAGCGGCCAAATAAATTACTATGTAAACTAATATTTGTCGTGTAATTTAAAAATGGAACGATCTTTTACTCCGATCAATGCCTCTTTTGCTGGCCGCTGCAGTAGTGTACTATAGTACTACTCTAATATTGGGTATATAATGAAATATCATCATCATCATCATATCAGCCGAAGGACGTCCACTGCTGGACATAGGCCTCCCCCAAGGATTTCCACGACGACCGGTTCCGCGCTGCCCGTATCCAGCGGCTTCCCGCGACCTTCACCAGGTCATCGGTCCACCTTGTGGGAGGCCTGCCTACGCTACGTTTTCCGGTGAGCGGTCGCCACTCGAGAACTTTACTGCCCCATCGGCCATCTGTTCTACGAGCTATGTGCCCCGCCCACTATAATCGTAGTATTTGAACAATATAATCGTAGCTCATTTACAGTTGTGTGTAGTCGGGAAACACTTTGATATGGGTTATAAGGGTGCATGTAGGGATGCGCGAAACATATAAGGGTTGAACTACAGGGTTGAAAGAGTACATAGTATATTTCATTCTTCGGAAGCTTCGCAATATATTTACGTCCCATATACCGCAGTGTCTTAAGACCAAGGTCTTCGACCAGTGATGACATACGGAACTGAGACATGGTCGCTTACTATGGGCCTCATAAGAAGGCTCAAGTTCACCCTAAGGGCAATGGAGCGTGCTAAGCTCGGAGTTTCTCTGCGTGATCGAATCAGAAACGAGGAGATCCGTAGGAGAACCAAAGTAACCGACACAGATCTCAGAATAACTAAACTTAAGTGGCAGTGGGCGGAGCACAAGCTCGTAGAACAGATGGCCGATGGGGCAGTAAAGTTCTCGAGTGGCGACCGCTCACCGGAAAACGTAGGGCCTCTGGGTAACTTTGAGCCTTCTTATGAGGTCTATAGTAAGTGACCATGTCTCAGTCAAGTCTCAGTTCCGTGAGTCATCCATCACTGTATAGGTACTAACCGAAAATAGCTATTTAAGGAGCCTTTTAAATTTGATTGATCCTTGATGATGTACGCATCATCTCTTGCTACTTTAATCTAATGAACAGTGTTCGTGACAGTTTATAGTCAAATTTGCGTCGTATGCTACTGAACTGACATCCCCTAAACATGTACGCATGTATACCTACCTCTGGAGAAATCACAACGCAATTTGCATAACGAGCAGGTTCGGGTTCCTTTGAGTCGCAACTCGACACCACTGTAACGGCGAGAGGGGGATCAAGCTCTCAGCATTAAACCAGTCAAGTGATGACCAATTTTATAGGTAAGTAGGCTGTTTGTGGTGATACGTAATTGATAACAACATTGTACGGTTCAGAGACCGCACATTATGTTGAGGTAGCATATTGTGCGACCTATTTAATATTATATATAATAAATAACTAATTAATATTTTTAAGTTTGCCACTAATTCTCACCAAATATAGAGCATTGTAAAATTATTACAAAATAAACTAACTACTACAAAAAAAAACTTTTAACTTCAACATCTGCAAACTTCACTGAATGTACTGGGTCGCAGCCGTCTACTAAGCTCTCCTACAAACATAATAATAGCAAGTTTACGTTCGTAAAAATTAACGCATGATACGCAGAAGCCTTGTTTTGACAAAAGTGTTACAACATGCATGTTTACTTAATCAAACGTTTTTTTTAATAATAAATAAATTACACCAAGCCTAAGTAGTAATTACAGTAATGAGGGTGTCATTGGTATTACAAACTATTGTATAACAGTTTGTTCAAGAGTTTAAAGGTAGGTAAAAGAAACTTCCAATAATATACTCCTCGCAATTTAAGAATAATGATAAAATAAGGGTACATTACAATAGGCTAGTCGTTTACGTAAAGTGCGACGCTGCTACCTACTCTAGGGAAACCTGAGTTGTAGGTAACAGCGATTCCTCTTAGGTACAAGAAGCCATAATGCGTATTTAAGTATGCTTAATTATAATTTACTAATCTTCCTAAACTTATGGGTGACAAAGAAACATTATAATAGTCTACTATTTATAAACCAGTAAGTAGTAAAAGCGTCGGTGGCTCAATCTGTAACGACTCGGTCCTTCTAACCAGAGGTACCGGGTTCAAATCTGGACGGCCAATGTACCAATGAGTTTTTCAAAAAACTTACGTACATAATATACTTGCCGATTGCTTTAACGGTGAAAGAAAACATCGTGAGGAAACCTGCACACGCCTGCGAAGAAACTCGAAGGTTGTGTGTGAAGTCCACCAACCCGCACTGGGCCCGCGTGGTCGACTAAGGCCTAATCGCCCTGATTCAGGTTAGGCTCGAGCCCCTCGGTGGGGACGTATATGAGCTGATAAAATAACTTGTTGTTAAAGCAGCAATAGAAATACACACTCTGTGAAAATTTCAACTGTCGGCCTATAGTTCATGAAATACAGCTCGCCGACAGACATTATTTTGTCTCCAATTAATTTTTATCTTTTAAGTACAAATAATTGCAAGGAAATCATTGCAGATACCTACTTCCACTTTTGAGCAGCATATTTGGTGCCATAATGTTGATACTAATTCATACTTGATAAAGCTTTGGGTGTGTAGAACCGTATAATCGTCTATGAACTTTTAAGTTTTATGAGGTTAAAATAAAATAATAATATGATAGTAAATGCGAAAAGTTACTCTGAAAGCTTTTATCTTTGGAATACTAATCACTAACCCTCGGCGAACTGCTAATGGAAGTTCGCAGATTTTATGACTAACTGAATTATTTCACGTAATTATTCATAAGCACCTTACTTATCCTTACTTAATATTACAAATGTGAAAATATGTTTGCCTGTTTATTTGCTACTTCTTTACGGTACAACGCCTTAACCAATCATGATGAAATTTGGCATGCACATAGCCTGTGGCATAGAAAAGGACATAGGCTATCTTTAATCTCAATTTCATTAGTGGTTGTCGTGGAACTTCACGACCTTATTCCCCCCCTGTCCATTTCATCATCGGACGACCAGGCGCGGAGGGCGATTCCACCCCTTCGTAGTTAATGATCCACCTTTACGCACGAAGCGTTTTGTTTCTTCGTTCATTATGCGAACGGCCAAGGAGTGGATTTCCCTGCTGGCGTCTGTATTCCCTGATTCGTATAATTTAAGAGTCTTCAAGTCGAGAGTGAATAGGCACTATTTGAGCTTGCGTGTTACATCCTCGGCTGCATCAGCACTAACCATCAGGTGAGGTGCAGCCAAACGCACTCAAATCTAAATATATATAACTCAAAGATGACTGACTGACTGACATAGTGATCTATCAACGCACAGCCCAAACCACTGGACGGATCGGGCTGAAATTTGGCATGCAGGTAGATGTTATGACGTAGGCATCCGCTAAGAAAGGATTTTGGGAAATTCCCACGGGAACCGCAAAAATCGGAATCTGCGCGGGCGAAGCTGCGGGCATCCACTAGTTTTTTTATATAAAAAAGGGATAGCTGTAAAATCTATATTTTTATGGTTCCGTACCCAAAGGGTAAAAACGGGACCCTATTACTAGACTCCGCTGCCCGTCCGTCTCTCTATCTGTCCGTCTGTCACCAGGCTTTATTTCATGAACCGTGATAGCTAGACAGTTGAAATTTTCACAGATGATTTATTTCTATTGCTGCTATAACAACAAAAAGTAAAAATTAGAAAAAATGAAAGTCTCCATAAAATAATCGTGTTTTTTTGAAAAGTGAAGAAACTAGCGCCATCTAGTATAATAGTGCGGAACTGAAGAAACTAGCGACATCTAGTATGATGGTAGGGATCCCTATGTGTGTGGTTCTGACTCGTACTTTGCCGATTTTTTGGTAATTTCTTTCCCATTGCAATGAAGCAAAGGATTGCCACGTGATATGTTGCACAAAGAAAGTTGAGGGGATGGATACTGACACAGATTGCTAACGAGCATAGCCTGACATAGTTCCTGACATAGATCCTGGGGGATCTGGAGAAAACTCATATGCACGTTCGCGCATGTCGTACGCAACGGAGCAACGGATCGACGTGATCTTTTGCACAGAGATAGTGGCAGGGAAAGGAAGGGACGAATTAGCATAGCCTGACATAGTTCCTGATGATGCCAAGGGCTTACCAATTGTGAATAAAAAAATATAACTTTATTGTACAAGAAAATATACATTTCCAGTTACAGAATAGAAGTAGCATGCACAAAGGCAGACTATCCCAAACAGGGATCTCTTCTAGCCAACCCTTAATTACGGTTTTATTACGGTTTTTTGTGTTTTTTTTTAAAATAATAACTTTATTTTTGGTTGTATTTTATTAAAGCATAGATTGTCAGCCAATGTCAGGGCGTTATAGGTGCGTGCGGGAGGGGGAGAGGGGTGGGGTACGAGCGTCCAATGACCACATGTTGCATTTGTATGTTTTATTATGTTTGAATGATGAATATTACTGTCTATTGTAAGTAAGCTGCAAGTTATCAAATTATAATTTTTCCAAACTTTGACAAGAGGTAGCGACCCCTAAAACTCTGTCAAAAAAAAGAAGTAAGTGTGTGGTTTTATGAAACTACGGTAAGTGTGAAACTTTACAGAGGACGAAACGATCATGGCTGCTCTCGCTACGGTACAGAGGACAAAAAACGATCATACCGTCAGACGAAAGCGACATGACATGAACACACAGACGAAAAAATTTGAGACGATGTAGGAAAAGTTTTACTTTAAAAAAGTGTGTGGTTTTATGAAACCACTGTAAAAGTATTTTTTTTTTACATTAATAGACATTTACAGAGCACGAAACTATCATGGCTGCTCTCGTCTTGAAGCTACGGTACAGAGGACGAAACGATAGTACCGACCGTCACGCGACACACAGGCGAAAAAGTTTGAGACGATGTAATAAAAGTTTCACTTTAATAAATAAAAATTAAAAATTACAGGTTCATTTTTTAGGTGACAGAAGTGAATGGTGGGTTGACGCAGTCATTTTTCAAAAGTTGAAGAATAAGAATCACCCTAACATTCACTATTTATTATTATTATTATAACAGCTCATATACGTCCCCACCGAGGGGCTCGAGCCTACCCTGAATCAGAGCAATTAGGCCTTAGTCGACCACACGGGCCCAGTGCGGGTTGGTCGACTTCACACACAACCTTCGAGTTTCTTCGCAGGCGTGTGCAGGTTTCCTCACGATGTTTTCCTTCACCGTTAAAGCAATCAGTAAGTATGTACGTAAGTTTTTGAAAAACTCATTGGTACATTGGCCGTCCAGATTTGAACCCGGTACCTCTGGTTAGATGGACCGAGTCGTTACCGTTTGAGCCACCGACGCTTTTTAATTATAGCTATTTAACATTCACTATATAAGCATTGAATGTACCTGTAACTACAGTCAAAGTAATGACTCCACCCAACATTTCGGAGAACAGGATAATTCCCTCTGGCGAAGGTTGATGTACACATTTTTTTTCTTTTGCTTTCATGTGCGGGTCTGCAGTGGGCGGGGGGAGGGGGCGGGGGGAAGGAGGGGGGGGGGGGCTAACGAGGTTTCCTCGCAAATAACGTGTGTGTAGTGGCTAATGGACCGGCCGGGATGTCGCGCGCTCTCCAGCCCCCAGCCCAGGGCCAGGCTCAGAGGGCATGAGATGAAATACCTTTTATTTTTTACTAGCTGTTTCCCGCGGCTTTACCCGCGTGGACATTGTTTCTATGACTTTTCGAAGGTGCGCAGTGCGAAAAATAGCTTTTATGTTAATCCAGGTCCTAATCTGTCTACCTACCAAATTTCAGCCAGATCCGTTTAGTAGTTTTTGCGTGAAGAAGTGTAACAAAGCTGACTTTCGGCTAGCTTATGCCTGACAGCTCTGCTATCATGCCCTTGCAGTTGTGAATGCTGAAGGTACTAATTATTGAGGATCGATGAGGGAAACACATCGGCAATCAGTGACAGTGATTTATTTAATCAATCTTATGTCGTGGTTAATACTAATGGTACAGATACAAATATTCTACATGTCTCGATCATTACTGGGAAAGGGGGTTCTCTCTCTTTCTATTATTTCTTGTCTTTCTAAAGGGAGACGGATTACTACTGTTACGGTTATTACGGAATCTACCTTCGTGCTAGTAGAAGAGGATATTTGGGCCTGGAGGTCCCTAAGGTACCATTACGCACCACCTAGTTGCGCGCGTGTGTCGTACCGCCCAGAGGGAGCTAATGGGATATGGTTCTGGGGACAGTGAGTGCCTGTAAGGCCTGACTCATATGATACCGCACACCTAGCTGCGCGCGTGTGTCGCACCGCCCAGCACTGAAGACCTGGTATGGGCCATAGGATTGATTCCACACACCTAGCTGCGCGCATGTGTCGCACCGCCCAGTGAGGGTTTGAAGCTGGGCATGGATGAGCATGGTATGGCTCATGAGGGGACCTACACACCTAGCTGCGCGCGCGGGTTGCACCGCCCGGTGAGGGTTGAGCATTGAAGCTCAGAAGGGCTGCTGGTAGCTGCGCGTGAGTGCCGCACCGGCACCAGCTGCCGAGTGCGGGCCGCGGAGCGCCTTATATATGATTACAGCGCGCCGCGGGCTGAGGTGCGGGGGTAGCGGCCTACCCCGCACGTCCCGCCTCGATCTCCGCGCGAGCGTTCTAGAATGTTCTATGCGAGGCGAGTGCTGGTTGTGACGTCATCGTCACAGAAGTAATAAACATACACACTTACAAACTTTTGCCTGTATAATATTAGTGTGTTTTTTATCCAAATTTCTTATTGTTTTCATCAAAATATCAGCCGAAAGGCATTTACTGCTAGACTAAGGCCTCTCCCAAGGATTTCCACAACAACCGGTCCTGCGCTGCCTGCATCCAGCGGCTTCCCGCAACCTTCACCAGGTCTTCGGTCTATCGTGCGGGAGACCTGCCTACGCTATATTTTATGGTGCGCGGTCGCCACTCGAGAACTTTCCATGCGCAATGAGTATCCCTAAGCGATCGAATCAGAAATGAAGACATCCGTAGGAGAACCAAATTATCCGACATAGCTCACAGAACCACTAAACTTAAGTTGCAGTGGGCAGGGCACACAGCTCGTAGGACAGTTAACCGTTATTGTGTTAATAAATTGATATTGTCTGAAACTATATGTAATGCATCATCATCATTATCATATCGGCGGAAGGATGTCCACTGCTGGACATAGGCCTTCCCCAAGGATTTCCATGACGACCGGTATTAATATGTATGCGTATTAATTTTTAATTGCGAAAATAAGCTTGTTTCTCTGTTCTGGAACTGAATGAACAGGTTATAGGACATAGTGTAGCGACTGCGGCGTAACACATGTACGTGGAGACAGTGTAGTGGCTACGGCATAGCACATGCATGTGGAGACAGTGTAGTGGCTACTGCGTAGCATATGTATGTGGAGACAGTGTAGTGGCTACTGCGTAGCATATGTATGTGGAGACAGTGTAGTGGCTGCGGCGTAGCACTTGCATGTGGAGACAGTGTAGTGGCTACTGCGTAGCATATGTATGTGGAGACAGTGTAGTGGCTACTGCGTAGCACATGCACGTGGAGACAGTGTAGTGGCTACTGCGTAGCATATGTATGTGGAGACAGTGTAGTGGCTACTGCGTAGCATATGTATGTGGAGACAGTGTAGTGGCTACTGCGTAGCACATGCACGTGGAGACAGTGTAGTGGCTACTGCGTAGCATATGTATGTGGAGACAGTGTAGTGGCTACTGCGTAGCATATGTATGTGGAGACAGTGTAGTGGCTACTGCGTAGCATATGTATGTGGAGACAGTGTAGTGGCTACTGCGTAGCATATGTATGTGGAGACAGTGTAGTGGCTGCGGCGTAGCATATGTATGTGGAGACAGTGTAGTGGCTACTGCGTAGCACATGCACGTGGAGACAGTGTAGTGGCTACGGCATAGCACATGCATGTGGAGACAGTGTAGTGGCTACTGCGTAGCATATGTATGTGGAGACAGTGTAGTGGCTACTGCGTAGCATATGTATGTGGAGACAGTGTAGTGGCTGCGGCGTAGCACTTGCATGTGGAGACAGTGTAGTGGCTACTGCGTAGCATATGTATGTGGAGACAGTGTAGTGGCTACTGCGTAGCACATGCACGTGGAGACAGTGTAGTGGCTACTGCGTAGCATATGTATGTGGAGACAGTGTAGTGGCTACTGCGTAGCATATGTATGTGGAGACAGTGTAGTGGCTACTGCGTAGCACATGCACGTGGAGACAGTGTAGTGGCTACTGCGTAGCATATGTATGTGGAGACAGTGTAGTGGCTACTGCGTAGCATATGTATGTGGAGACAGTGTAGTGGCTACTGCGTAGCATATGTATGTGGAGACAGTGTAGTGGCTACTGCGTAGCATATGTATGTGGAGACAGTGTAGTGGCTGCGGCGTAGCATATGTATGTGGAGACAGTGTAGTGGCTACTGCGTAGCACATGCACGTGGAGACAGTGTAGTGGCTACTGCGTAGCATATGTATGTGGAGACAGTGTAGTGGCTACTGCGTAGCACATGCACGTGGAGACAGTGTAGTGGCTACTGCGTAGCATATGTATGTGGAGACAGTGTAGTGGCTACTGCGTAGCACATGCACGTGGAGACAGTGTAGTTGCTACTGCGTAGCATATGTATGTGGAGACAGTGTAGTGGCTACTGCGTAGCACATGCACGTGGAGACAGTGTAGTGGCTACTGCGTAGTATATGTATGTGGAGACAGTGTAGTGGCTACTGCGTAGCACATGTATGTGGAGACAGTGTAGTGGCTACTGCGTAGCACATGCATGTGGAGACAGTGTAGTGGCTACTGCGTAGCATATGTATGTGGAGACAGTGTAGTGGCTGCGGCGTAGCACACGCACGTGGAGACAGTGTAGTGGCTACTGCGTAGCACATGCAGGTGGAGACAGTGTAGTGGCTACTGCGTAGCATATGTATGTGGAGACAGTGTAGTGGCTACTGCGTAGCATATGTATGTGGAGACAGTGTAGTGGCTACTGCGTAGCACATGCACGTGGAGACAGTGTAGTGGCTACTGCGTAGCATATGTATGTGGAGACAGTGTAGTGGCTACTGCGTAGCATATGTATGTGGAGACAGTGTAGTGGCTGCGGCGTAGCATATGTATGTGGAGACAGTGTAGTGGCTACTGCGTAGCACATGCACGTGGAGACAGTGTAGTGGCTACTGCGTAGCATATGTATGTGAAGACAGTGTAGTGGCTACTGCGTAGCATATGTATGTGGAGACAGTGTAGTGGCTACTGCGTAGCACATGCACGTGGAGACAGTGTAGTGGCTACTGCGTAGCATATGTATGTGGAGACAGTGTAGTGGCTACTGCGTAGCATATGTATGTGGAGACAGTGTAGTGGCTGCGGCGTAGCATATGTATGTGGAGACAGTGTAGTGGCTACTGCGTAGCACATGCACGTGGAGACAGTGTAGTGGCTACTGCGTAGCACATGCACGTGGAGCCAGTGTAGTGGCTACTGCGTAGCATATGTATGTGGAGACAGTGTAGTGGCTACTGCGTAGCATATGTATGTGGAGACAGTGTAGTGGCTACTGCGTAGCACATGCACGTGGAGACAGTGTAGTGGCTACTGCGTAGTATATGTATGTGGAGACAGTGTAGTGGCTACTGCGTAGCATATGTATGTGGAGACAGTGTAGTGGCTGCGGCGTAGCATATGTATGTGGAGACAGTGTAGTGGCTACTGCGTAGCACATGCACGTGGAGACAGTGTAGTGGCTACTGCGTAGCATATGTATGTGGAGACAGTGTAGTGACTACTGCGTAGCACATGCACGTGGAGACAGTGTAGTGGCTACTGCGTAGCATATGTATGTGGAGACAGTGTAGTGGCTACTGCGTAGCACATGCATGTGGAGACAGTGTAGTGGCTACTGCGTAGCATATGTATGTGGAGACAGTGTAGTGGCTACTGCGTAGCACATGCACGTGGAGACAGTGTAGTGGCTACTGCGTAGCATATGTAAGTGGAGACAGTGTAGTGGCTACTGCGCAGCACATGCACGTGGAGACAGTGTAGTGGCTACTGCGTAGCATATGTATGTGGAGACAGTGTAGTGGCTACTGCGTAGCACATGCATGTGGAGACAGTGTAGTGGCTACTGCGTAGCATATGTATGTGGAGACAGTGTAGTGGCTAATGCGTAGCACATGCACGTGGAGACAGTGTAGTGGCTACTGCGTAGCATATGTATGTGGAGACAGTGTAGTGGCTGCGGCGTAGCACACGCACGTGGAGACAGTGTAGTGGCTACTGCGTAGCACATGCACGTGGAGCCAGTGTAGTGGCTACTGCGTAGCATATGTATGTGGAGACAGTGTAGTGGCTACTGCGTAGCATATGTATGTGGAGACAGTGTAGTGGCTACTGCGTAGCATATGTATGTGGAGACAGTGTAGTGGCTACTGCGTAGCACATGCACGTGGAGACAGTGTAGTGGCTACTGCGTAGCATATGTATGTGGAGACAGTGTAGTGGCTACTGCGTAGCATATGTATGTGGAGACAGTGTAGTGGCTACTGCGTAGCATATTTATGTGGAGACAGTGTAGTGGCTACTGCGTAGCATATGTATGTGGAGACAGTGTAGTGGCTACTGCGTAGCACATGCACGTGGAGACAGTGTAGTGGCTACTGCGTAGCATATGTATGTGGAGACAGTGTAGTGGCTACTGCGTAGCACATGCATGTGGAGACAGTGTAGTGGCTACTGCGTAGCATATGTATGTGGAGACAGTGTAGTGGCTAATGCGTAGCACATGCACGTGGAGACAGTGTAGTGGCTACTGCGTAGCATATGTATGTGGAGACAGTGTAGTGGCTACTGCGTAGCACATGCACGTGGAGACAGTGTAGTGGCTACTGCGTAGCATATGTATGTGGAGACAGTGTAGTGGCTGCGGCGTAGCACACGCACGTGGAGACAGTGTAGTGGCTACTGCGTAGCACATGCACGTGGAGCCAGTGTAGTGGCTACTGCGTAGCATATGTATGTGGAGACAGTGTAGTGGCTACTGCGTAGCATATGTATGTGGAGACAGTGTAGTGGCTACTGCGTAGCACATGCACGTGGAGACAGTGTAGTGGCTACTGCGTAGCATATGTACGTGGAGACAGTGTAGTGGCTACTGCGTAGCATATGTATGTGGAGACAGTGTAGTGGCTACTGCGTAGCATATGTATGTGGAGACAGTGTAGTGGCTACTGCGTAGCATATGTATGTGGAGACAGTGTAGTGGCTACTGCGTAGCACATGCACGTGGAGACAGTGTAGTGGCTACTGCGTAGCACATGCACGTGGAGACAGTGTAGTGGCTACTGCATAGCATATGTATGTAGAGACAGTGTAGTAGCTACTGCGTAGCACATGCACGTGGAGACAGTGTAGTGGCTACTGCGTAGCATATGTATGTGGATACAGTGTAGTGGCTACTGCGTAGCACATGCACGTGGAGACACTGTAGTGGCTACTGCGTAGTATATGTATGTGGAGACAGTGTAGTGGCTACTGCGTAGCATATGTATGTGGAGACAGTGTAGTGGCTGCGGCGTAGCATATGTATGTGGAGACAGTGTAGTGGCTACTGCGTAGCACATGCACGTGGAGACAGTGTAGTGGCTACTGCGTAGAATATGTATGTGGAGACAGTGTAGTGGCTACTGCGTAGCATATGTATGTGGAGACAGTGTAGTGGCTACTGCGTAGCATATGTATGTGGAGACAGTGTAGTGGCTGCGGCGTAGCACATGCACGTGGAGACAGTGTAGTGGCTACTGCGTAGCATATTTATGTGGAGACAGTGTAGTGGCTACTGCGTAGCATATGTATGTGGAGACAGTGTAGTGGCTACTGCGTAGCACATGCACGTGGAGACAGTGTAGTGGCTACTGCGTAGCATATGTATGTGGAGACAGTGTAGTGGCTACTGCGTAGCACATGCATGTGGAGACAGTGTAGTGGCTACTGCGTAGCATATGTATGTGGAGACAGTGTAGTGGCTAATGCGTAGCACATGCACGTGGAGACAGTGTAGTGGCTACTGCGTAGCATATGTATGTGGAGACAGTGTAGTGGCTACTGCGTAGCACATGCACGTGGAGACAGTGTAGTGGCTACTGCGTAGCATATGTATGTGGAGACAGTGTAGTGGCTGCGGCGTAGCACACGCACGTGGAGACAGTGTAGTGGCTACTGCGTAGCACATGCACGTGGAGCCAGTGTAGTGGCTACTGCGTAGCATATGTATGTGGAGACAGTGTAGTGGCTACTGCGTAGCATATGTATGTGGAGACAGTGTAGTGGCTACTGCGTAGCATATGTATGTGGAGACAGTGTAGTGGCTACTGCGTAGCACATGCATGTGGAGACAGTGTAGTGGCTACTGCGTAGCATATGTATGTGGAGACAGTGTAGTGGCTACTGCGTAGCATATGTATGTGGAGACAGTGTAGTGGCTGCGGCGTAGCATATGTATGTGGAGACAGTGTAGTGGCTACTGCGTAGCACATGCACGTGGAGACAGTGTAGTGGCTACTGCGTAGCATATGTATGTGGAGACAGTGTAGTGGCTACTGCGTAGCATATGTATGTGGAGACAGTGTAGTGGCTACTGCGTAGCACATGCACGTGGAGACAGTGTAGTGGCTACTGCGTAGCATATGTATGTAGAGACAGTGTAGTAGCTACTGCGTAGCACATGCACGTGGAGACAGTGTAGTGGCTACTGCGTAGCATATGTATGTGGAGACAGTGTAGTGGCTACTGCGTAGCACATGCACGTGGAGACAGTGTAGTGGCTACTGCGTAGTATATGTATGTGGAGACAGTGTAGTGGCTACTGCGTAGCATATGTATGTGGAGACAGTGTAGTGGCTGCGGCGTAGCATATGTATGTGGAGACAGTGTAGTGGCTACTGCGTAGCACATGCACGTGGAGACAGTGTAGTGGCTACTGCGTAGCATATGTATGTGGAGACAGTGTAGTGGCTACTGCGTAGCATATGTATGTGGAGACAGTGTAGTGGCTACTGCGTAGCACATGCACGTGGAGACAGTGTAGTGGCTACTGCGTAGCATATGTATGTGGAGACAGTGTAGTGGCTACTGCGTAGCACATGCACGTGGAGACAGTGTAGTGGCTACTGCGTAGCATATGTATGTGGAGACAGTGTAGTGGCTACTGCGTAGCACATGCATGTGGAGACAGTGTAGTGGCTACTGCTTAGCATATGTATGTGGAGACAGTGTAGTGGCTAATGCGTAGCACATGCACGTGGAGACAGTGTAGTGGCTACTGCGTAGCATATGTATGTGGAGACAGTGTAGTGGCTGCGGCGTAGCACACGCACGTGGAGACAGTGTAGTGGCTACTGCGTAGCACATGCACGTGGAGCCAGTGTAGTGGCTACTGCGTAGCATATGTATGTGGAGACAGTGTAGTGGCTACTGCGTAGCATATGTATGTGGAGACAGTGTAGTGGCTACTGCGTAGCACATGCACGTAGAGACAGTGTAGTGGCTACTGCGTAGTATATGTATGTGGAGACAGTGTAGTGGCTACTGCGTAGCATATGTATGTGGAGACAGTGTAGTGGCTGCGGCGTAGCATATGTATGTGGAGACAGTGTAGTGGCTACTGCGTAGCACATGCACGTGGAGACAGTGTAGTGGCTACTGCGTAGCATATGTATGTGGAGACAGTGTAGTGGCTACTGCGTAGCACATGCACGTGGAGACAGTGTAGTGGCTACTGCGTAGCATATGTATGTGGAGACAGTGTAGTGGCTACTGCGTAGCACATGCATGTGGAGACAGTGTAGTGGCTACTGCTTAGCATATGTATGTGGAGACAGTGTAGTGGCTAATGCGTAGCACATGCACGTGGAGACAGTGTAGTGGCTACTGCGTATCATATGTATGTGGAGACAGTGTAGTGGCTGCGGCGTAGCACACGCACGTGGAGACAGTGTAGTGGCTACTGCGTAGCACATGCACGTGGAGCCAGTGTAGTGGCTACTGCGTAGCATATGTATGTGGAGACAGTGTAGTGGCTACTGCGTAGCATATGTATGTGGAGACAGTGTAGTGGCTACTGCGTAGCACATGCACGTGGAGACAGTGTAGTGGCTACTGCATAGCATATGTATGTGGAGACAGTGTAGTGGCTACTGCGTAGCACATGCATGTGGAGACAGTGTAGTGGCTACTGCGTAGCATATGTATGTGGAGACAGTGTAGTGGCTACTGCGTAGCACATGCATGTGGAGACAGTGTAGTTGCTACTGCGTAGCATATGTATGTGGAGACATTGTAGTGGCTACTGCGTAGCACATGCACGTGGAGACAGTGTAGTGGCTACTGCGTAGCATATGTATGTGGAGACAGTGTAATGGCTGCGGCGTAGCACATGCACGTGGAGACAGTGTAGTGGCTACTGCGTAGCATATTTATGTGGAGACAGTGTAGTGGCTACTGCGTAGCATATGTATGTGGAGACAGTGTAGTGGCTACTGCGTAGTATATGTATGTGGAGACAGTGTAGTGGCTACTGCGTAGCACATGTATGTGGAGACAGTGTAGTGGCTACTGCGTAGCACATGCACGTGGAGACAGTGTAGTGGCTACTGCGTAGTATATGTATGTGGAGACAGTGTAGTGGCTACTGCGTAGCATATGTATGTAGAGACAGTGTAGTGGCTGCGGCGTAGCATATGTATGTGGAGACAGTGTAGTGGCTACTGCGTAGCACATGCACGTGGAGACAGTGTAGTGGCTACTGCGTAGCATATGTATGTGGAGACAGTGTAGTGGCTACTGCGTAGCATGTGTATGTGGAGACAGTGTAGTGGCTACTGCGTAGCACATGCACGTGGAGACAGTGTAGTGGCTACTGCGTAGCATATGTATGTGGAGACAGTGTAGTGACTACTGCGTAGCACATGCACGTGGAGACAGTGTAGTGGCTACTGCGTAGCATATGTATGTGGAGACAGTGTAGTGGCTACTGCGTAGCACATGCATGTGGAGACAGTGTTGTGGCTACTGCGTAGCATATGTATGTGGAGACAGTGTAGTGGCTACTGCGTAGCACATGCACGTGGAGACAGTGTAGTGGCTACTGCGTAGCATATGTATGTGGAGACAGTGTAGTGGCTGCGGCGTAGCACATGCACGTGGAGACAGTGTAGTGGCTACTGCGTAGCATATTTATGTGGAGACAGTGTAGTGGCTACTGCGTAGAATATGTATGTGGAGACAGTGTAGTGGCTACTGCGTAGCACATGCACGTGGAGACAGTGTAGTGGCTACTGCATAAATGAAATGAAATGAAATGATAATTTATTTGCATCAAACATGGTAGTAGGATGTTTAATATAATTTTTAGTGCAATCATGTTTCGCCTGTGCAAGGCATGCAAATGTTTAACATAGATTATAATTATTTTGTCACGTAAACTTTAAAAATTCAAATGTCAATAAGTTTATTTTTGTCACAGAGGTATTCATTAACGCTATAATAATTTTTGTCAATAAGCCATTTCAACAATTTTGTCTTAAAGGTTTTCGATTCAAGCTTTCGCAGTTCAATTGGTAGGTTATTATATATTCTAACGCTCATACACACACAATTTCGGCTATACATTTCAGTCAATGGGATTTCGTTAAAAACTAGCCTGTATGGATCTCTAAGGGTTCTTGTGGTTTTGTCACTGGCTTTTTTAAATAATTGCAGATGTTGCTTTACAAACAGACAGAGCTCAAATATATATAGCGCGGGTAGTGGCAACAGACCAAGCTCCTTAAATAGTGGCTCCTTAAATATAGCATATGTATGTGGAGACAGTGTAGTGGCTACTGCGTAGCACATGCATGTGGAGACAGTGTAGTGGCTGGTGCGTAGCATATGTATGTGGAGACAGTGTAGTGGCTACTGCGTAGCACATGCATGTGGAGACAGTGTAGTTGCTACTGCGTAGCATATGTATGTGGAGACAGTGTAGTGGCTACTGCGTAGCACATGCACGTGGAGACAGTGTAGTGGCTACTGCGTAGCATATGTATGTGGAGACAGTGTAATGGCTGCGGCGTAGCACATGCACGTGGAGACAGTGTAGTGGCTACTGCGTAGCATATTTATGTGGAGACAGTGTAGTGGCTACTGCGTAGCATATGTATGTGGAGACAGTGTAGTGGCTACTGCGTAGTATATGTATGTGGAGACAGTGTAGTGGCTACTGCGTAGCACATGTATGTGGAGACAGTGTAGTGGCTACTGCGTAGCACATGCATGTGGAGACAGTGTAGTGGCTACTGCGTAGCATATGTATGTGGAGACAGTGTAGTGGCTACTGCGTAGCACATGCACGTGGAGACAGTGTAGTGGCTACTGCGTAGCATATGTATGTGGAGACAGTGTAGTGGCTGCGGCGTAGCACACGCACGTGGAGACAGTGTAGTGGCTACTGCGTAGCACATGCACGTGGAGACAGTGTAGTGGCTACTGCGTAGCATATGTATGTGGAGACAGTGTAGTGGCTACTGCGTAGCATATGTATGTGGAGACAGTGTAGTGGCTACTGCGTAGCACATGCACGTGGAGACAGTGTAGTGGCTACTGCGTAGCATATGTATGTGGAGACAGTGTAGTGGCTACTGCGTAGCACATGCATGTGGAGACAGTGTAGTGGCTACTGCGTAGCATATGTATGTGGAGACAGTGTAGTGGCTACTGCGTAGCACATGCATGTGGAGACAGTGTAGTTGCTACTGCGTAGCATATGTATGTGGAGACAGTGTAGTGGCTACTGCGTAGCACATGCACGTGGAGACAGTGTAGTGGCTACTGCGTAGCATATGTATGTGGAGACAGTGTAGTGGCTGCGGCGTAGCACATGCACGTGGAGACAGTGTAGTGGCTACTGCGTAGCATATTTATGTGGAGACAGTGTAGTGGCTACTGCGTAGCATATGTATGTGGAGACAGTGTAGTGGCTACTGCGTAGCACATGCACGTGGAGACAGTGTAGTGGCTACTACGTAGCATATGTATGTGGAGACAGTGTAGTGGCTACTGCGTAGCATATGTATGTGGAGACAGTGTAGTGGCTACTGCGTCGCACATGCACGTGGAGACAGTGTAGTGGCTACTGCGTAGCATATGTATGTGGAGACAGTGTAGTGGCTACTGCGTAGCACATGCACGTGGAGAAAGTGTAGTGGCTACTGCGTAGCACATGCACGTGGAGACAGTGTAGTGGCTACTGCGTAGCATATGTATGTGGAGACAGTGTAGTGGCTACTGCGTAGCACATGCACGTGGAGACAGTGTAGTGGCTACTGCGTAGCATATGTATGTGGAGACAGTGTAGTGGCTACTGCGTAGCATATGTATGTGGAGACAGTGTAGTGGCTACTGCGTAGCACATGCACGTGGAGACAGTGTAGTGGCTACTGCGTAGTATATGTATGTGGAGACAGTGTAGTGGCTACTGCGTAGCATATGTATGTGGAGACAGTGTAGTGGCTACTGCGTAGCATATGTATGTGGAGACAGTGTAGTGGCTACTGCGTAGCACATGCACGTGGAGACAGTGTAGTGGCTACTGCGTAGCATATGTATGTGGAGACAGTGTATTGGCTGCGGCGTAGCACATGCAAAAAAAAATCAGCCCCTCTTAACATGTAAATTTTTTTCAAGGTTTTTGTCTGTGTGATTAAAATATTAATCACACAGACAAAAACCTTGAAAAAAATTTGTATATTATGTATACCCATACCATATTACAGCTTTCTAGTACTAATTCTCTCTGAGCTAAGCCGCGGAACAGACGAAAGGATAGACAGACTTGGCGAAACTATGGGGTTCCTTGTTGACTTCGGACTCCTAAATAAATACTACCAGACTTGGCTCCACCTAATATCTCATATATTTTAGTGGAGACTCACGAGACTTGTCGAATTTTTACATAAAAATGTTTTGATGAGATACATTTTGTCTAAGACCGATTAGTGATAGTGTGGCTCGTGAACATAGTAATAAGTACTAGCTTTTTGATGATGGCCTCGCCTGCGTAGATATGTTATGACTGTCTTCAACGGCAGGGAGCACTTTTAATAAAGTAGCAACCGCAATCGCGCGGTACCCGTGGCACTGCCAGAAGAACTACCTTAAGGGCCATGGTAAAATTTTATTAACCGCAGCACTCCAGATTTAATTTCAAAGGTTTACTTTCGTTGCGATAAAACAAAAAAAACCGGCCAAGTGCGAGATGGACTCGCGGTATGAGGGCTCCGTACCACCACACCTCTCCACACAACTATGACAATGATACCTATTTACACGACAAACAAAAGACACATACGCGAGCAACAAAATTATACCTACTACTAGCTCTACTATTTTCCATAAGTGAACGTATTATATTGATTTTACCACTTTATTTTCAATTGAAAGAATTCTTGTAGGTTTTCCTGTAATCTACAAGCGGTTAACTATATTTTGTATTTTTTTTTTCAAAATTTTAGGCACAGTAGTTACGGAGACCAGGGGGGGAATGGTAAATTATCGTCTTCTTTCATGAATAAAATCAAAACTGTTTATTTTAAAATATTTACAAAAATATATTTGAGATCCTCATAACGAGCCTTTTCATTTGATATATAACACAGTAATGTTTGCAAAACTTTTTTTAAAAATTTTCTAATGTTTTCCCCCGAAAATGACCCTTATTAAAAAAAAACATTTATTTTGCACAACTGTGTTTGGGTCATAGGATTACAACATCCTATTAAATTTCACCTGATTTGGTCCAGTAGATTTACAGCGAATTGGCTGTGACAGACGGACGGGCAGACAGACAGACGCACGAGTGATCCTATAGGGGTTCCGTATTTTTGTTGTTGTACGGAACCCAAAAAACAAACCAGCAGATTTATACTCCATGATTTTACATTGTTATAATATACAGTTGCTTTCATGAAATTCTTGAAATAGGACCTCTTTGCCGAATACCAACCAATTTTACAAATATATTGTACCTACCGATGTCGATATAGAAAATGTGTTGCGTCAAACCCTTCGCCCACGTCTGCTTTACTTATAGCAAAGGGCACAAGCTATCATTATGACAAGTAAATATCAGACATATTTCTAGCAATTCACTACATGGAATAAAATTATTTTCGATATGACTGTAGGAATGAAATTTTTTCTTAGTTTTGTGCGAGTATTCTCTAACAGTGTTGTTTTATAACAAACAAAGGGTGTGATTTTTTTTGTATGAAGATACCAATACCAATCCGCCATTTAACCTTCAAGCGACCAAGGAGGTTAAGTGATCGTCCAAGAAACCTACTTTGAGATTTTTCAAAAGTGCACTCTATATCACTGAGTGTATGTGTGTTCATAGATCTCATCGATTTAAATGAAACTATTGACCTAATAAACAATTTTTTTTATTGAACCGATTTTGATGAAAGTAGGTACATAGATATTGTTTAAAATTATTTTCCATCTTTTGATTTTGATTTTCGAAATACTAAGGGTACTTCATCATCATCATCATATCAGCCGAAGGAAGTCCACTGCTGGACATAGGCCTCCCTCAAGGATTTCCACGACGACCGGTTCTGCGCTGCACAGGGTACACTAATTAATCCCAAAAGTATGCTTTATGTGGTATTTCTTGGAATATGTAAAAAAAAATACCTGTCGTACAAAGAAATATGTTTTCATATTTTGCCGTTGCTAAGGATTATTGGTAAAATTGATACAATCGAGAAAACTTTCTATATGTACATCAGTAATGCTATAAATAGTATATATTATAATCTAAAATCTATGTCGTGGAAATCTTTGGAGGAGCCTTTGTCCAGCAGTGGTCGTCCTTCGGCTGATATGATGGTATATTTAAAAAAACTTGTGACAATGTATGTTCTCCTTGGGGAGCAACGTTTATTTCAAAATGGCGTCGCACACCTTTAGATAGAGGACATAATATGTATATTTAGATACAGGACTTCATATGCTTATTTAGATAGAGGACATATTATACAACCGAAAATCACACTAATATTATAAAGGCGAAAGTTTGTGAGTGTGTATGTTTGTTCTTTCTTCACGCAAAAACTACTGAACGGATCTTGGTAGGTAGACAGATTAGGACCTGGATTAATACAAAGGCTACTTTTTGTCACGCTCGCAAAGTGCGCAAACTGCGCACCCTCGAAAAGTCATAGAAACGTTGTCCACGCGGATGAAGCCGCGGGAAACAGCTAGTATAGCAATAGACCGCAATCAATGCAATATCTGAGAGAACTATCTTGCGAGAAGTTATGTTCTCCGTGGAAGTACAGTTCATTTCAAAATGGAGTCGCACACTAAACCTAAGATATACACTGCTCAATATTGCCTAGAGATATTTTAAGAATTTTCGTGCAAAACATGATTTCTTGAAAAGCTATCAAAATTGCTTGTACCCTGTACTGCACATGTCCAGTACAGGGTACAATAACTGTCAAGATGTGCAAGTTCTATATTTACGAGTACCTTTTCAGTTCTTAGAAACATGGGTTCTACTAATTTCATAGACGTCTACCCCTTGGGTGGCACGGTTGGTTTCACCACACGATAAGAAGAAGAATAATTTCATACAATCTGTGCCATACTTTTATGACAAATTAAAAACTCTATTTTAATTTTAATTTAGAGGGTAAGTAAATTAGCACTTATTTATCTCAAACGTTTCTACTCTACACACTGTGATGGTTCCTGCGTGACACCATACGGAACCCTAATAATAATAACTTTTGAAATAGAACTACTGCGTAACACCACATGGAATCCTACTAATAATATTGAGTTGCTAAACTATTTTTTTTTTGTTAACTGTGCAAAAGATTCTGCTTGTGTTTTTTTTTATACATTACAGATGCGTGCTTTGGGATTTTTGTGCCTTGGGTATTTCGAGACGAAGAATGCGAGGGTTTTTGCGTTGAGTGACGCGGCGACGCTCACCCCGGCCGGAGACAATGAACAAAAAAACTTTCTACCTGCTCTTGGGGTGCGGACGAACAAGTTAAGTGGTCCCTATCTTTGAGCCAAATTGAGAAATTGAGTTTTACGCGTCTGGTAAAAGAGGAATGAAATTTCTATATTCACTTGCATTCGTGCATTCCATTAATTCTTTAAGCATTAATTAAATTGAATTTCATTATATGTGTTTAAGACATCACCGTGTCTTGTTTTCTTAGATCAACAGTATAATGTGGTGATGTTTTAATAAAAGGATCAATGAAATTAAGAGCATAATAAATCAAGTATGCTTCAGGAACAACATATAAATAATTTATTCGCAAATACCTAACTACTTGATAACTGA
The DNA here is from genome assembly GCA_947284805.1 of Coleophora flavipennella. Lineage (NCBI taxonomy): Eukaryota > Metazoa > Arthropoda > Insecta > Lepidoptera > Coleophoridae > Coleophora > Coleophora flavipennella. The sequence goes on along the minus strand of OX369264.1, from coordinate 17,967,305 downwards.
ATAATATGTTCGCAAATCGATTTAAGATGGGTGGAATCTTAACGAACTAATCAATGTAACATGTATGTTATGTCATCTAGCTGTTTCCCGTGGCTTCGCCCGCTTGAACAGCGTATCTATGACAGATAGAAGGTGCACAGTGTGCGAGCCGCAAGCGGCTCGCGTGTGAGAAAAAAAAAAAAAAAAAAAAAGTGTGTGATGGTTCCTGCGTGACACCATACGGAACCCTAATAATAATAACTTTTGAAATAGAACTACTGCGTAACACCACATGGAATCCTACTAATAATATTGAGTTGCTAAACTATTTTTTTTTGAAGGTTCGGTCTGACGCCGAATTCCTTAACTCAAGTATGTAAAATGTTAGCACTTGGGACCAATGAAATACGATTTGATGTACGCAAGATAGGGTAGGAAAGAGCGAGAGAGTAAGAGGATTGGATTTGTGTTGTTGTGTGAAGGAGATAGAAAGCCAGGGCTGTTTCTTGAAAATGCGCGTGGGCAGGGGGACAGAAGAGAGAATGGCGGAACGAGTTGGTCGTGTCTCGAGGCTGAAATATTGTTTGTTTTGCTGTGTGAATTGTGGTGTGAAAAGTAATAGTTTTGTGAGGTGCGACGTGTGTCTGGGTACGTATTTCTTTAGGTCTCAAGGCCTAACTAGAATCACCTTTTAAATGTCCAAAGTTTTATTAAACCCAAATAGGGAAGCACTCGAAAGGTTCTTTAAAATTTAGGGTTCTCTGTGAGTTACAGAAATGTACAGTGGTTGTAGTTTGGTTGCTTGACGTAAATGTATAATCTAAAATATCTAAATTATCTTTTCATTACTGTCATTAGTCTACTTAATTCTGATTAATTCTTTAATTTATGTAGATAAATTAAATGCTAATTCATATACGCCCGTAAGTTTAGTACGTGACATTTTACAGGGCGAGCTGTATAATTCAATATAATATCAAATTTGTACCATTAAATACTAGAATAAATGCAAATTCCTCTTGGCCAATAATTAACACATAGAGATAAAATTAATGTATGGCCGTACTTTTAATACTTACTATATAATGTAATGTGGAGTTTTACGCCTACAACAAGTAAGGTTTCTCCACAATTTGAGTCAAATAAACTTTCAATTTCTATTAAGACTCAACCAGGATATTTTATTTTATTCTTTCCTTTTACCTTCGCTTACAACCTCGACCTATATCTTTTGTTATTTAGATCTAGAACAAAAGATAAAGGTAACTCGCATTTTGGTAATTTCTGAATAGTCTATTTTCAACTTCCTAAAAAAGTAGAGGACTGAGCCCCACGATGGGGACGTGTAGGGACTGATATGATGTTATTTATAGACAGAAAGCATCTCGTGGGAACTTTATATTCCATAGCTACAATTTCCCTCCAATGAAGGGGCAATGCAGGGTTCACTTTCCCTTATGGAAAAACAAAACGAATGACGATCAAAAATTTCCACTAAGACATAGGCCTTTGGTCTTAGATGGGGAAGTTGGGTCCTGTTCATCTGGTGCCGATGACCGTGGATCAAAGCGATGTGTTATCGATAACACACCTTTGGAAATCTGAATAAAAAGATACACAACGTAACTAATTGGGTCCATTGTTCATTCTTCTATAGATATGAATTAATATTAAAATATATTTATTCAAATATATATTCAAATAACTCTTTATTGTACATCAAAAATAAATACATAACATGCAAGATTTAATTTAAAACTAAGAGACGTACAATTAAGGCGGTCTTATCGCTGAGAGCGAATTCTTCCAGACAACCCAGTGCTCAGAGAAAAGGCACGGAGACAGGTAGTACGCGAGCAATAATAACATTTAATGATTAATTATTAATAATTTTAGTTTCATTTTGTACGTTCCCAATCAAAAAAAAAAAAAAGTAATAACTCAATGAGTTCAATATAAAACTTATAACCAATTTTCTTAACCTCAATGCAGTCGAAAAAAAAATAAGACATTTTAATAAGAGGTCACCACGTAGTAAATGATTAAAACATTGTGTTACGTTGACCCAGCTCACGGTTTCCGATTGAGCTGAAATTTTGCATGCGTATGCATGGCCCGTGACGAAACAATATTGAAAGAACCCGGTAATCATAGGATTTTGTAGCGTGGGTTGAAATATCGCCCCACGAACATAAGTTATGTATAAATCAAGCATTTGGTTTGACAAAGTTCGCCACTTAGGATGGCTGGCGATCGGAACAGGTCAATTTTTTTTTGTTACTGTGCAAAAGATTCTGCTTGTGTTTTTTTTATACATTACAGATGCGTGCTTTGGGATTTTTGTGCCTTGGGTATTTCGAGACGAAGAATGCGAGGGTTTTTGCGTTGAGTGACGCGGCGACGCTCACCCCGGCCGGAGACAATGAACAAAAAAACTTTCTACCTGCTCTTGGGGTGCGGACGAACAAGTTAAGTGGTCCCTATCTTTGAGCCAAATTGAGAAATTGAGTTTTACGCGTCTGGTAAAAGAGGAATGAAATTTCTATATTCACTTGCATTCGTGCATTCCATTAATTCTTTAAGCATTAATTAAATTGAATTTCATTATATGTGTTTAAGACATCACCGTGTCTTGTTTTCTTAGATCAACAGTATAATGTGGTGATGTTTTAATAAAAGGATCAATGAAATTAAGAGCATAATAAATCAAGTATGCTTCAGGAACAACATATAAATAATTTATTCGCAAATACCTAACTACTTGATAACTGAATAATATGTTCGCAAATCGATTTAAGATGGGTGGAATCTTAACGAACTAATCAATGTAACATGTATGTTATGTCATCTAGCTGTTTCCCGTGGCTTCGCCCGCTTGAACAGCGTATCTATGACAGATAGAAGGTGCACAGTGTGCGAGCCGCAAGCGGCTCGCGTGTGAGAAAAAAAAAAGAAAAAAAAGAAAGAAGAAAGGCCTTGTATTAGTCTAGATCCTAGTCTGTCTACCTACCAAATTTCAGCCAGATTCGTTCAGTAGTTTTGCGTATAGAGATACATACATATTTACAGCGAGCACTTGTCGTGATCGGTGGATGTAATTAAGCTAAAGCAGTTCAATATGGAGGATGGTCAACATAGCGCAATTCTAGAGGGTTGCGTTCAAGCCAGGATAGCGGGTTCGATTCTCGCACAGAAAATTAATCAAGGAATGATGACTTATATTAAAGGAATACTTATTTGGTACAAAGTTGTGATGAAGAATATACATGAGAAAAGCTGACTAACATTAGACGGAGAAAAATTTTATATTTTGAAAATAAAAGGATAAATTATTCTGTGTGGGTTTAAACGCACTTGAACATAAATAATTCCAGGGTGATCCGGCTCATTTTGTCGTGACTAAAGCTGGTTAGCCGAGGCGGATTCGAGCTGACGAACGTTAGACGCGGAACGCTGACGAAAGACTTTATCAGGACATCATGGAGAGAGTGTGGCAGGAAAGAGAAGGAGTTCCTCATGGCAGAGAAGTATCGCCTAGTTTCCTTTATTTTATTTCAGACATAAGCGTACCTATTGTTTACGCTAAACTGGAAACTTGCGGTAAAATGACACAGTTTACCGTCATCATGGTCTGAATGTCAGTTCCACAACAGCATTGTGCTGCCTGCGTCCGAACGGCTTTCACCCTAAATGTAAAGCACTAAATCAGGGTTTTCACGAAATGCATCCAAGTGGTATTTTGGCATCCTGTTGGAAAAGGAGGCGATTTCCACAAGCTGCTGCTGGCTTTCAATATAGGTACAATATGAAGGAAACATTATCTTTTGGCCTGAGGGAGTTGAGACAGACAACGACATCGAAGGTGTATTATTTACACATTAATGTTAATATGTATTTACCATATAGAAAAAAAAAATATATATCTGCGCATGAGATTTCCACGTGCAATTTGGCGCAAAGGTTGCATCCGAAGTGGCTTCGCTGGTGTCTGTACGTAGGACGACAGACCTAGCGTACGACGCTATTTTAGTAGCGGTCGTCACTCCACAACTTCGAAAGAAAATATAGTGAGGTACAACATATAGCCACGTGTTCAGCTGTCAGTATCTAGCGGCTTTAGAACAGTAATTGTTGAAAGACTACACAAAACTATTTAAAGTAACTGTAGTCTATGCCGTACATTACGCACTTTTCCACACTTTTATGGTTTCCGGAGTGGAGAGAGATGAAGACACAAAGAATCCCTAAATAATTGTTGATAGTACATATGCAATCAATATAACTATTCAAGAAAAAACTTAAACTTAAACGGAATACTTAATATGTTTCTTTGATATTATAAAAGAAAATAATTTAAGTATTCCGTTTAAGTTTAAGTTTTTTCTTGAATAGTTATATTGATTGCATATGTACTATCAACAATTATTTAGGGATTCTTTGTGTCTTCATCTCTCTCCACTCCGGAAACCATAAAAGTGTGGAAAAGTGCGTAATGTACGGCATAGACTACAGTTACTTTAAATAGTTTTGTGTAGTCTTTCAACAATTACTGTTCTAAAGCCGCTAGATACTGGCAGCTGAACACGTGGCTATATGTTGTACCTCACTATATTTTCTTTCGAAGTTGTGGAGTGACGACCGCTACTAAAATAGCGTCGTACGCTAGGTCTGTCGTCCTACGTACAGACACCAGCGAAGCCACTTCGGATGCAACCTTTGCGCCAAATTGCACGTGGAAATCTCATGCGCAGATATATATTTTTTTTTCTATATGGTAAATACATATTAACATTAATGTGTAAATAATACACCTTCGATGTCGTTGTCTGTCTCAACTCCCTCAGGCCAAAAGATAATGTTTCCTTCATATTGTACCTATATTGAAAGCCAGCAGCAGCTTGTGGAAATCGCCTCCTTTTCCAACAGGATGCCAAAATACCACTTGGATGCATTTCGTGAAAACCCTGATTTAGTGCTTTACATTTAGGGTGAAAGCCGTTCGGACGCAGGCAGCACAATGCTGTTGTGGAACTGACATTCAGACCATGATGACGGTAAACTGTGTCATTTTACCGCAAGTTTCCAGTTTAGCGTAAACAATAGGTACGCTTATGTCTGAAATAAAATAAAGGAAACTAGGCGATACTTCTCTGCCATGAGGAACTCCTTCTCTTTCCTGCCACACTCTCTCCATGATGTCCTGATAAAGTCTTTCGTCAGCGTTCCGCGTCTAACGTTCGTCAGCTCGAATCCGCCTCGGCTAACCAGCTTTAGTCACGACAAAATGAGCCGGATCACCCTGGAATTATTTATGTTCAAGTGCGTTTAAACCCACACAGAATAATTTATCCTTTTATTTTCAAAATATAAAATTTTTCTCCGTCTAATGTTAGTCAGCTTTTCTCATGTATATTCTTCATCACAACTTTGTACCAAATAAGTATTCCTTTAATATAAGTCATCATTCCTTGATTAATTTTCTGTGCGAGAATCGAACCCGCTATCCTGGCTTGAACGCAACCCTCTAGAATTGCGCTATGTTGACCATCCTCCATATTGAACTGCTTTAGCTTAATTACATCCACCGATCACGACAAGTGCTCGCTGTAAATATGTATGTATCTCTATACGCAAAACTACTGAACGAATCTGGCTGAAATTTGGTAGGTAGACAGACTAGGATCTAGACTAATACAAGGCCTTTCTTCTTTCTTTTTTTTCTTTTTTTTTTTCTCACACGCGAGCCGCTTGCGGCTCGCACACTGTGCACCTTCTATCTGTCATAGATACGCTGTTCAAGCGGGCGAAGCCACGGGAAACAGCTAGATGACATAACATACATGTTACATTGATTAGTTCGTTAAGATTCCACCCATCTTAAATCGATTTGCGAACATATTATTCAGTTATCAAGTAGTTAGGTATTTGCGAATAAATTATTTATATGTTGTTCCTGAAGCATACTTGATTTATTATGCTCTTAATTTCATTGATCCTTTTATTAAAACATCACCACATTATACTGTTGATCTAAGAAAACAAGACACGGTGATGTCTTAAACACATATAATGAAATTCAATTTAATTAATGCTTAAAGAATTAATGGAATGCACGAATGCAAGTGAATATAGAAATTTCATTCCTCTTTTACCAGACGCGTAAAACTCAATTTCTCAATTTGGCTCAAAGATAGGGACCACTTAACTTGTTCGTCCGCACCCCAAGAGCAGGTAGAAAGTTTTTTTGTTCATTGTCTCCGGCCGGGGTGAGCGTCGCCGCGTCACTCAACGCAAAAACCCTCGCATTCTTCGTCTCGAAATACCCAAGGCACAAAAATCCCAAAGCACGCATCTGTAATGTATAAAAAAAACACAAGCAGAATCTTTTGCACAGTTAACAAAAAAAAAATAGTTTAGCAACTCAATATTATTAGTAGGATTCCATGTGGTGTTACGCAGTAGTTCTATTTCAAAAGTTATTATTATTAGGGTTCCGTATGGTGTCACGCAGGAACCATCACAACACACATGTCCTAAGTATTTTTATAGTTATTAAAAAAACATGTTGTGCATGAAAAGTCTCAAAATATCCCTAGGCAAAGTTGATGTATGAATTTAGATATACGAGTATAGAGGATATAGTTTTCATTTTACACAAAAAAAATGCTGTTTACCTTCCTGTTCCAAGTCCATTTTATATTTTTTTCAGCATTTGGCTTTTTGAGTATAACAACTCTTTCATTTAAAAGCTAAGAAGCTTTTAGGTTTTTCGAAAACTATTTCCCGCCAACAGGACGGAGTTATGAATGTTAAAGGGTATATAATATTATGTCTGGATGGCATATAATTAATTATAACAATGTTGGATCGCCTGAAATACCCTTTGTCTGACCTTACTATGTAATAAGCGACGGTGGCTCAACCGGTAACGACTCGGTTCTCCTAACCAGAGGTGCCGGGTTCAAATCCGGAAGGCCAATATACCAATGAGTTTTTCAAAACTTACGTACATATACTCACCGATTGCTTTAACGGTGAAGGAAAAACATCGTGAGGAAACCTGCATACACCTGCGAAGAAACTCGAAGGTTGTGTGTGAAGTCGACCAACCCGCACTGGGCCCGCGTGGTCGACTAAGGCCCGATCGCCCTTTTTCAGGGTAGGCTCGAGCCCCTCGGTGGGGACGTATATGAGCTGATAGATGATAGATGAAGATTGACATTATTTTGTATGTTTGGTTTGTGAATTACTTCGGATGAAGATTAAAATATTTTGCATGTTATTTTAAATACTAGCTAAACATGAGTTCTATATACATATTTTAAGATCTTTGGTTTGTGAATTACTTCGGATGAAGATTAAAATATTTTGCATGTTATTTTAAATACTAGCTAAACATGAGTTCTATATACATATTTTAAGATCTTTTCATACCATGTTTAAGGCAAATAAATTATTATAAATTATACTTATATACACGTATATATTAATCACATTTTTATAATAGACATAATAATTAATAACATGATAAACATCTACGCCAAGCAGCCATGTGCAGAGTTTTTAATTTAGTATTTCATCCACTTCAGTTGGCCAAAATCTAACAATAGAAGACTTTTCAACAGGAGATGGAGATCCTTAGCCTGATCAAAGAAGATTGTAAACCACTTTACTATGTCCAACTTATGGTATGTGTTATTATATTTTAAAGAATCACCTCACAATAAGGTATTATGATGGCAAAATAAATATATCATGATTTTGATGGCGATCGTTTTTCTTAGACAAGTAAAAACTTGAAAACTCAAAAATATGTATGTCCGTGTGTCTGTGCGTTCATCCGGTGCTCTAGAACCTGACATACTGAACGGATTTTGGTGCACTTTGGATCAGGGCAATATCATTTTTCTTTTTCTAGCCTTTATTATAAAATTTTTCGTATATTGACTTTAATGGATTGCCACCGCAGTAAAAATATCAATCATTTTTTTTTCTCAAAGATAACCCAACCATTTGCCTGCCTCTGTGTTTCCCGACTCTTACAATTTAGGCATCTTCAAGGCGAGAGTGTATAGGCATTATTTGAGTTCTCATTTACCATCCTCGACTAAGTCGTCACTTACCATCAGGTGAGATGTAGTCAAATGCACCCAAATTTTTAATTAAAAAATCAATAGAACTTTGTGCCTACGTAGGGTAATACAACTTTATACAAGCTACAACGCTATGAAGTTCACTTTTCCATGAAAAATCAGAATGAAGTACTTCCCAGAAAAATTCAGGGCCTTTGTTATTTTTTTTCTCAAATATGGCAATTACGATTTCATAATAACTTTGTAAGTAATTATAACTTAATGAGGCCTACTACACTTGGTGGTTCATTATTCATTAAAAATCGTAATGGTACCTCCTACAAAACACAGAGTTGTACTTAAGGATGTATATGCAAAAAAGTATGCACAGCGTGGCTATATAATTAGTTTTGATTGTTTCAGTTGCGTCAAAAGCCATATTAAGAAATAAATAGCATATGAGAAATACATATGTATCTATTGTTTAACATTTTCATGGTATGAATATTTTTTAAAGTTAGTTAATATATAATTTTTCTATCTGCTCTAAATGAATAAATATATTACTTTACGATACTGGCTACTAACAGTCCACAATTTTTTAAAATGGCGTCGCTCAACTAAATCTGTATAATTGTATAGGGGATATAATTTACGAAAAAGTCCACGTTTTTTGGTAACGCTATATTTCCTGGAATATCTGCAGGGGTGATCAGGAAGACGTTCATCGAATTCGAGTCAAAAGCTATAAGGAGTAGATATACAGCATTTTTTACGATTTGATGATTAGATAACCTTGATTCCACCTTCAAAATTCATCATTAGGAACATCCACTTCAAAATATCAAACGTTCAATTTTAATTATTGCATGCAACTGGCTAGTAACAGTCCACTATTTGTACTTTTAAGGACGAAGAAGTGAAGAAGGTATTGTGATTTGTGAAGACCGATTTGGTTGAATTTAGGGATAAGGCTATACTGTTTTTATATCTATGCAGTTTTTCAAATTTCATCTATATTGATTTTTTAGGGTTACCAACGTCGTTAAAATCTCTTATTATTTTTTTTACTCAATATCGGCTATATCGATTTTGATAAAACTCGGTATGTTACTATAACTGTTTAAGCCTTATAGTACGAAGTAGTTTTTGTTCCAAGGAAAATCGGAATAAGGCACCTCCCATACAAATTTAGGTTGTTTGTTACTTTTTCTCAAAAATACCTTTGACGGTTTAAGTTAAATTTTTAACTAATTATGACTTAATAAGGCCTACTGCACGGGGTAAACTTCATTATTCCAGGAAAAATCCAAGTTAAGTACCTTCCATACAAACCCAAATTATGATATAATTTTTTCATCAAGTCTGATATACCTAGCTTTATATAATTTGGTTACTAAGTAAGTGTAATGTTTATTGTTGACTAACTGTTTACCGCGGTTTGACCCGCGTGGATAACGTTTCTTTGGTCTTACGAGGGTGGAAATAAGTAGCCTGTGTGTTAATTCAGGTCCTAATCTGCCTACTTAACAAAATTTCAGCCAGATCCGTTTAGTAGTTTTTGCGTGAAAGAGTAAAAAACATACATCCATACATATATACATTTTTACAAACTTTTGCGTTTATAATATTAGTAGGATTTTTGTATGCCCGACTACGACAGATGGTGAAGGCTTCGCAAAAAATTATGCACAGAGTGGCTATACAATTGATATAAAAATGGCGTCGCTGAACTAAACCATATTGTAGACGTTGTAGATTAACAAAAAATGACATAGGTAAACTCCTAAAAATATCACATTACGGAAATAATTGAACATAAAAATATAAATCAACAATATTTCGAGTCTTTCTGCGATTTCATGTTTCAATTTAGGACATTTTGCTAGATTACATTTTTGTTTATCTGTAGGGTCTTTCTGAAATACCTGAAAATAGTTTAATGAGGGGTTCAGCTCATGGAACTAAACTACTTCCCTCAAGGAACATAGGTAGACAAGTAATGTACATATTTATATTTGTAGCGATATGTGCTACTTTTTTATTTGCTCTGCGTAAGCAGCTAACCAATACATTGGGCTTGGCTCGACAGTCGTTCCCTACACTCGACGACGTGAAGTCGTTCATTACTCGCGCCTCGCTATAGACATAACCTAGGCGCGAAACGAAATTAGCCGTGTAATAGGTAGCGTATTTTTAAATGTTTTTAACGGATCTGAGTAATACGACCCGAGCAAAGCTCAGTCGTCTGGGCACAGATGATAATAATGCCTGGGTACTTCTTTTAAATCAAAATAAATTCGGACTTACGTGAACTGCAAACTTACGTCATTTTTCATCATCTCCATGCAATCGCAACCTGGAACTTTCATACAGCGAGATTGACATATAGTTGCTGTTTTCTACTGCTGGCACCATCTATTCAAATAGCCTTGAACTAAAACGTTTGGTAGTACGACAATTATGGCTATCGTCGGTAGACCCGTTTATAAACGTAAGCAAAGAAAGAGAAGTATCATCCACCTCCATCTTTCAATGAGTCAGAAGTTTGGTCCTGCTGTTTAAAGAGAATATAACAATCTGAAGTTCTAATGGTTCTACTGTCAACGATACTTGACCAGGCCCCCGTCAATCGGCCGAGAGCGCGAGATAAGTACCTACACAACGGCGCGGCCTACAGGCCGCGCTCGTCAGTCGGTTGTCACCTCGTGCAGAAAGCGGAGCGATTATCGAGCAAGCGAGTGCGCAAGTTGAAACATGTTCGTCGTGCGGTCTCACAACCCTACCGGTTGATCAGTTGCGACAACACTAGACCGGCCAGCGCAAAATAATCTATCACGCGCATTAATTCGGTTCATTCTTGCGTAAAAGCGCGATTGTTATCGGTGTATGTGTAGGCATGTTGAAGAAAAACTAGAGGCACTAAGCGCGGTTGCGAACTAGACTGTTCTTTATTACCGCGTAGCGAGAGTTGCTATTTATTTAAAGCGTCATTACGAGTAATTCATCTGTACTTGTACTATTATTACCATCTGTGACTTGACGTTTAATACCGATCGCGCTGGTTGTGCGCACTAATTTCATCCCACAAATCAAGATGGCGGACGAAGGCGATCCTCTTGGCGAAGCAAATTCAGATAAATCTACAATAATTATATATATTTAGGCACATACTACATATGTTATTTATTGTGTAGACACCAATACAATGATCACATCTCATGCTTTATCGCCATAAGTAGGAAAAAAAAACACTTGCAGAGTTATTTATGCTACTTGTATTGGTACATTTAGTTTCTAAGCTTTGAGTATACATTCAAAGTATGTATTCTCAATGTTTCTTAGCAACTGTGAACATCAACTGTGTGTGTGTGTGTGTGTGTGTGTGTGTGTGTGTGTGTGTGTGTGTGTGTGTGTGTACAATAAATAAATAAAATAAGGAATCTTTCTAAAGATTAACAATGGTGGAATAAAAACTACATAATCTGTATGTCGAAGGAAGTGAGTGGTTAGGTTATGGATGGCCTCGTGGTTCACGTCCTTAACTATTTCGGTATTGGGCGTCGAAATAACAATGCAGCTATATCACAGAGGTCCTTCTTCAATAGTCTTGATCATTTGGTAATCGAAATTGTACAGGATGCCTTGGATAACAATGGATGCAAACGCGGTGATCACAGCGATGGCGTGACACGTCCATTTTGCTCACAGATCACCACTACTTGTGTTCTGCTCGACGCTCCGTCAAAAAGTGTCTGCTCCGAGACTGACGTCCAGCTAATCTGGCTTCTCCACAGATCTAATAAATTCTCAACTCAGTGTGGCAGCACAAACAGCCTTCCGTTAATACATCATCTTTGCTACCACAAACGATCGTCTCACGAGTACAAGCGATCGTCACGCCACCACCGGTTTCACCCAGGTACTAATACCTGACGTTTGATCCAAACAAAGTGTAACTATGTAAACTTATCTCGAGCTGGTATTGGTCGCGTTTTCAATGACACTCCGACACGGCCATCCTGCGAGTCACACGTCCTCGGGTGACTAACCTGAAAAAGAAAAGGGTAGCCAGTAGATTCCATTTCGTTCGGCCAATCCTGACCTTCATTAGGAAGGTCCACAGCTCAAGGAATAAAAGCAACACTAATAATGTGAAGCTTTAATTCAAGACTACAATCATGGTAACAACACATTTTAACAGCCTCAAAAAAACCAAAATAATTTCACTCTCGTAAACTAAATAAACCTCAGCATTAGCATCGTAACTCAAACAATCTCAAATCAGTTTAGGTCTCCAAGGTAAATCACAGCTGCAAGGCTTGAAACCTTACAACCATTTACAACTTTTAGCGGCACATAGAACGGAACATAATCATCATCGCAAATCACAAGCGACGGAACACCAGAACTGAACATCACCACATCCAGGTGGCGGGACACCACAAAGAATCATCATCACTAACGCCAAGCGACGGAATACCAATCAGTCATCATCACCAGTCCAGGTGACGGAACACCATCACCACCAATCTAGGCAGTGGAACACCATCATCACCAATCTAGGCAATGGAACACCATCATCACCAATCTAGGCAATGGAACACCATCATCACCAACCTAGGCAATGGAACACCATCATCACCAATACAGGCAATGGAACACCATCATCACCAATACAGGTGACGGAATACCATCATCACCAATCTAGGCAATGGAACACCATCATCACCAATACAGGCAATGGAACACCATCATCACCAATACAGGCGACGGAATACCATCATCGCCAGTACAGGCGACGGAATACCATCAACAGTTTTAGCCGGTAAACGGGATACTTCTTTTTTACAAAAACACGAACGTACCTGCTACACATCATGACAGAACGAGTCTGACAAAACAAGCAGCAGCCAATTCATGCAAACATATAGCGCCATTCAGCACTCTTCATTTACCGCTGAAACATGTTGGAATACTTCAGTACTACACACAAAAATAAACGATAAAGAAAAAAATTACAACTGTACACAATTGATTGAGTTACGATCTGTCAATACAATTAACATTGAAAGGTAGACGCCTCTGCACCAGATTCATCGTCAACATCCGGAGGCAAATAACCTTCGGACATACTACGTAAACGGTCATGGGCATACTTGTAACTTCGTCTCAAATTCAAAGCTTGTAATTTGTATCTGTCACCTTCTAAGACCTCTACGACCCTGAACGGCCCTCGGTATTTGGGATCTAACTTGGTTTGGTTACGCTCCTTATTTTGTATCACCACAACAGTCACCCATCTTGGCAACTCTGGGCCACCTCCATCCGGTGCCCAAACAAACAACAGTCACCCAACCTGGCGACTCTCAGACACCTCCATCCGGTGCCCGCCCAAACACACAGTCACTCGACCTGGCGACTCTCAGACAACCTCTCAGGTGTCCGCCCAAAAACACAGTCACCCTACCTGGCGACTCTTGGACCACCTCCCTCCGGCGGTGTCCAACCACATTATCGCATTTATCCAGCGATCTCGAACTTCACCTAATTTTGGTAATTGCCAACATCACCTCCCCGGTGATACGCCTGCGAGCCAAACGCACGCCACACACAGTTGTGGCCGCACAGCAACGAAGAAAATGAGCTCGGTGTTTTACGCCTACGTCTACGAATGGCTGAGGCTATTGGCATCCAGTTGCGAAAAATTGTTTACGTCTAAGGTTCAAAATACAAACTAGTGAACGTTAAAATCACGGTCAAGTACAAAAGTCCTTAATCTGGTTAAATTAAGGTTCAGTCTTTTTTTCAATCATCAATTCTGTCCAAGTCAATAATACTGTTACTATCGGGCATTTAACGTAGTCTGTCGTAAGCGTATTTGTAGGTCCTGTTAGAACTTAACGCTTTAAGGACATAACGGTCTCCTTCCAGCACCTCAATAACTCTGACGGTATTTGATATCTAAAGTGGTAGGTAGCGCTTCTCCATTTGTAACAACACAAAGTTAGGTAACTTGTGAAACTAAGCTTTTGTCTAGAAATCAGCCAGTGGCGCTGCCTCAGAGCAATACACAACCCATCTCTTCCCAAGGGTTTCACAAGATGTGACTAAGGGACTAAAAATTTGAGGACAAGCAACATCGTCCTTCACGCTCATACTGTACCGCCAAACAGCCCGCCAAGCGTAGCGTTTTTTTTTTTACAATTGGTAAAACCGCTCCAACATGGGGGAGGCCCATGTCTATTATCACATCAGCAGCAAGCTGATTAACAACTCCTGTAATAGGATGCGTTACTCTCCGTATTATCACTAGTATGTTGTCGTGCTTCACTTAGATAAAATTACAGCCTGTGTGTGTAATCGACAACCATGACATTTAGAGGTTAGGCTACTTTACTCGTACCTAGAAGCAACTCCAGGAGGCTGTACTTCGTAACTCGGTTAACCCAACAGTTTGGTTGCTGCCAAATGATCATCATGGAAGGACTTGTAACATTGAAATCTCATTACTATACTCTAAGGAAGTGAGCATATTTTAAAGGACACTTAACTAAGAGTACCAACGTTTAAACGTACTAAGATTCACCTGACCGTTGCCTAAGCGTTTATGAACGTAAGTTCAAATACAAGGGGGCATTACGTAGATCGAATGACACGTGGACGTATTTGAACAGAGGTTACAAAATCAGTCATTTCGATTTAATAGGTAAAGAATGCACCTGATGTAACCACTAGCTATGCCTGACGTGGTGAAATAGTGACCACCTATGAAGTCAATCGATGTTCCAAGCTATCAGAGGAAGCAATTTCCGTTCAGGCATGTTGTTATCATTTTTTTTCACGGTTATCAACACTTGCGTTCTATGCTATCCTTTTTCTTTACCAGCATGATAAGGCCGTCAAAAAGGGAAAGCTTCGGGGCTTATGACATTCGCAGCCTCCAGCCCATGAATCCTGTATCATCATCACATCAGCCGTAATACGTCCATCACTGCACTCCGCATACTACCCTGTTATTATTCTTTTTTTTTTACAATTGGTAAACAAAATATTTTATTGGGGTCCCCGAAACTCATCTACCTACATAGGGTCTATACGATAGCGGGGCATTAAGGATGCCCTCAACAAATTCATCGCGAAAGCTATTAAAAATAGGCAACAACTTTGGCCTATGCTCAATGAGAATATCAGTCCCAATACTACGAAAGCTAATAAAGGTTTTTTTTTTACTCCATGTAAAAATGTCAGTCTCAATATTATAAAAGCTTAAAGGGGTTTCAATACTTTCAATCTTGGTTAAGGTTTGTATAACCGAAACTAGTTAACTAAATGAATCATCATATTTACAATGAGTCCTCTTTTTAAATCTTCCGTTCAATCACGACGTTGTGTCACAAGTAAAAATCCGAAAGCATGTGAAAGAGTACTTTCCACAAGGCATCATTTTAGCTGCTAATGCAATCACTACTAGAAGGGTAAGGGACTAACTACTCTATTCGCATCCTTACCGACAGTCAAGCTGTTTTGTTATTGACAGACTCGTTTAAGAATACCGTCAATCCTAGATTTAAAATATCTGAGTCGATCATAATATCGTTCGTACTCGTCTGGCATAACAAGATATGACCATTCTGAACAATGCCCGTCAATATTACCCTCACTCGATATTTGTTCTGTACAGTAAACTTAAGAGTTGCCTACAAAAGTCAATAGTGCGTTAGTATTGAACACACTCCCGAAAGTCTATACACGAAACTTTCTTTAACGAGAGAACAGTAGGCACCACTACAGTTTAGGTAATAGTACTACGCACGTACTACTACCACCATCAAAACAAAAGGGGTACGACTCACCGGATTTTCGTAACACCGCGTACATCACGCACTTCGCAGAAGCCGCACGCGCCGCTCGCGTGCATCTCCGCTGCTGCCAGCACAGCCCACGCTGTCACCTCATTCCAATGGTCGTTCCGTAAGGGAGATATCGACAGTTGAGCGCCGTGCACGTGGATTAGCTTCCGGTATATTCCGGTTGAATGCTGGCAATATGATTGCAGCAGATGTAGTCGATGGTGCTTGCATAACCTCAATCAATCGCAGCATGTTCTGGTTCTGTAGAACGAAGAATTGTTGCCAGTGGTTTTTATTTCGCTGCTCCATCATCAATTTTCACATTTTCCCGTCGTTGTCCACTTGTTGCGAGCGCAGGGAACTATCCAACTTCTGATGTCGAAGGAAGTGAGTGGTTAGGTTATGGATGGCCTCGTGGTTCACGTCCTTAACTATTTCGGTTGTAGGTGTCGAAATAACAATGCAGCTATATCACAGAGGTCCTTCTTCAATAGTCTTGATCATTTGGTAATCGAAATTGTACAGGATGCCTTGGATAACAATGGATGCAAACGCGGTGATCACAGCGATGGCGTGACACGTCCATTTTGCTCACAGATCACCACTACTTGTGTTCTGCTCGACGCTCCGTCAAAAAGTGTCTGCTCCGAGACTGACGTCCAGCTAATCTGGCTTCTCCACAGATCTAATAAATTCTCAACTCAGTGTGGCAGCACAAACAGCCTTCCGTTAATACATCATCTTTGCTACCACAAACGATCGTCTCACGAGTACAAGCGATCGTCACGCCACCACCGGTTTCACCCAGGTACTAATACCTGACGTTTGATCCAAACAAAGTGTAACTATGTAAACTTATCTCGAGCTGGTAGTGGTCGCGTTTTCAATGACACTCCGACATGTATATAATATCATTATATAATATCAGGTCATTAGGTACCGGTACCGAGGGGCTCGAGCCTACCCTGAATTAGGGCGATCGGGCCTTGGTCGACTTCACACACAACCTGCGAGTTTCTTCGCAAGCGTGTGCAGGTTTCCTCACGATGTTTTCCTTCACGGTAAAAGCGTCGGATAAACGTACATATTTTTTTTATTTTTTTTAACTCACAATTGGTAAACCCTAGACAACATCTCACCTGGTGGTAAGTGACGATGTTGCCGAAGACGGAAGCGGGCTTACCAAGATTCCCCAACGCAATGGGGAACTGGCTATCTTATCTTCATGCCGAAACACACCAATGATATCAACATTGATATTTGGCGGCAAGACTTAGATAAGATGGTGGTAGCTAGCCAGGCGGGCTTAGAAAATGCCCTACCACCAACCAAACCGAGTCTTACAATTGACCCCGCCGGGAATCGAACCCGCGACCTCCTGTGCAAAGCCAGTGAACTTTGCCTCTGAGCTACGGAAATCTGAATTCGAAATCACATTGGTACGTGGCAGGATTCGAACCTCGACCTCCCGGGCAGGAGGCGGCGGCCCTAGCCGTTACGCCACCAACGCTTTAATATTATACTCAATTTGCAAAATACTTGAATTTCTCTTACTAAATTGATCAACTGATAGCGTTTATATGGTACGTCCAATTTTTTTTGCAAATTCAGTATAGTTTATTAGGGTAAAGGTGTTCAGTTTTAAGAGCTTAACCTCCTTAAATTACTAGTAGTACTACAGAAGGAGCCTATATATTATATCCCCTATCCAAATATAGAAGTTTTATTATGCGACGCAATTACAAACTAAATCAACACGAACTCGGAATTTCAGCTCAGTGGGACCTCTGGAAGTCAATATAAATCAATAGCAAGATTTGACTCATTCTTAGAAATAAATAAACAGATATATTGTAAATTAAAACCCCGTAAAACAATCTGAACGATAATAACATTAGGCAGGCAGGTGATGATGATGATGATCCATCCGACCGATTTGGGTCATGGCGACCACTTCGACTCCTAGTCGGTATGCCGCGCGTGCGCTCGAAGATGGTTTATGTAGTCAATCTTCGTAGCAAAACTCCTCGCGCACTGAGGGCATTTAAGTATTAGGCAGGTATTGAAATAACTTAAGTGAGTAAGTAGCGTAGAACCACATCCCGGACACTTCATACAACGGGCGAGAAATTACATTTCAAAAATTCGAGAACCAAACGGTAACCAATCTGCATCAGTCTGAGTGGCGAGGGGGTGAGGTCGCAATCTAGAGAGCGGCAGGGAGTGTCCATACTGTATGTTAATACTAATATGTATACTTAGGTAGAACTGTGTTTAAGGAGTCAATATAAGTAAATCTTCTCAAAAGAGTGCGTGCTGCAACCGATAGGAAACTAGAACAGTTCGCAGTAGTACTCCCCGATTTCTTCGAAGGAAAGTTCCATTTCCGCTCAGTATGTTATTTTCTCTCTTTGCTCTTACGGTAAAGGAAAAACATCGTGAGGAAACCTACACACGCCTGCGAAGAAATTTGCAGGTTGTGTGTGAAGTCGACAAACCCGCACTGGGCCCGCGTGGTGGACTAATGCCCGATCGCCCTAATTCAGGGTAGGCTCACGCCCCTCGGTGGGGACGTATACGAGCTGATACGATGATGTCTTTTGAGTAAATCATTTAGCATTTAGAAATATATGTAAAATTGACCAAATAGACATTATTTGGTTTGATATATTTACTTTTAAAACGTAGTGAGTACCCGCTCTTTGGTTACTACAAGTATTATAAAGTATTTAAGGTTTCGTACCGAAGGGTGCCCTCGGGACCCTATTACTCCGCCCACGTAACGGCGTAATGCGTTCTCCGTTCGTCTATCTGTCTTAAATTTTAAGGGCTGTATCTTTTGAACTATAATAGGTAGCCGCCAATTATTAAAAAAAAATACACAGTAGTGTGCTATTATAGTGAATTTCCTACAAAATAAAAACAGGATCCCAATCAAGAGCGTCGGTGGCGTAACGGTTAGGGCCCCTACCTCCTGTGCGGGAGGTTGTGGTACGATTTGTGGCACCAATTTGTTTTCGAATTTAGATTTCATATATGTACGTTTATCTGACGTTCTCTCGGTGAAGGAAAACATAGTGAGGAAAGCTGCACGCGCCGGCGAAGAAACTTGAAGGTATGTGTGAAGTCAACCAACCCTCACTGGACACGCGTGATTGACTAAGACCCGATCACTCTGTTCAGGGTAGACTGGAGCAGATGGTAATAGAACACTTTGTATGGAAAATCTATGAACTTTTTAAAAATCCAACTGGTCGATTTAACTACGAAAGCCTACTTAGCCGTGATAGTTTTCCTTTTAAATTGATGATATATCAAACGGTTTAATTTTTTTAGGTGTCTTGAAATAGCGGTTTAAAGTTCTTTACGTAATTTGAAGTTGATCTGATGATGAACGTTAGAGGTCAATCGAGGTACCAGGCTTCTCTTTTGTTTTTATTAGAATCGTAGGAATTACTGTGCTTGCTTTTTTTATTATTATTTGGAAATGTGTATTTATATCCACATTTGGCACACTAAGCATTTACCTCTTCATTTGGTATTTTTGAACATTAAAGCTTGTACCTAAAAGTTTCTGATTTAAGGTATATTAAATCTTTTTATATTGTGATAGTGGTTCAAAGCCATAAGTGTCAAAAAAGTTTTATAAAGATTAATATACAGTTTCATCATGACATAAACATCATATCATATCAGCCAAAAGACATCCACTGCTGAACAAAGACCTCTTTCCCCAAGGATCTACACAACGACCAGTCTTGCGCATCCTGCATCCAGTAGCTCTGCAGAACCTTCGACAGGTCCACAGACCATTATATATAGGAGAACTGTGGTCTGATATATTTTTAAATTCACAATTAGTAAGCCGTTAGCATCATCTCACCTGACGGTAAGTGAAGATACAAGCGGGCTTAGTAAGATTAGCCAACGTAATGAAGAACTGGCTATCTTCAAGCCGGAACACATATTTGCTGTTTACATTTTGGTGGTAATATTTAGATAATATCACCCAAAGAGCAATGGAGCGTGCTATTCTCGGAGTTTCTCTGCGTGATCGAATCAGAAACGAGGAGATCCGTAGGAGAACTAAAGTAACAGACATAGTTCTAAGAATGGCTAAACTTAAGTGGCAGTGGGCGGGGCACATAGCTCGTAGAACAGATGGCAGGGCAGTAAAGTTCTCGAGTGGCGACTGCGCACCGGAAAACGTAGCGTAGGTAGGCCTCCCACTCGGTGGACCGATGAACAGATGAAGGTCGCGGGAAGCCGCTGGATGCGGGTAGCGTAGAACCGGTCATCATGGAATTCCTTAGGGGCGGCCTATGTCCAGCAGTGGACGTCCGTCGGCTGCTATGATGACTTAGATAAGATGGTGATAGCTAGCCAGGCGGGCCTTAAAAATGCCCTACCACCAACCAAAACGAGTCTTACAAAGTTAGACTCAGCTGGGAATCGATCCCACAACCTCCTGATGTGAAACTAATGGACTAACCATACGAAACCATTACGCCATGATGGCGCTTAATACCTGAAAATGTATTTAGTTTCAATTAGGCACGCATAGTGAATGCAATAGATTGCTCACGGCGCGACGAGTGGAGTATTTTGGGACATCATTTTATTAAAATAACTATTTTATAATTGCCATCAGATTGCCCTGCGGAACAAGTCCAATATTTTTAATGAAGTCAAAAGCTATTTCATACATTATTGATTTAAGTAATTCTCCTGAGTATCGGCTTAGCCACTTTAGTTGCGCGGAGTAAAATGAAGTGGCATGTGGGAGTACGTGATGTAAATATTAATCATCCTTCTAACCACCTCCGTGGCGTTATTGTTAAGACCATTAACTTCACATCAGGAGGTCGCGGGTTCGATTCCCAGAAGAGTTTTTGGACTTCTCGCCTAAATAATTTTTTTGAGTTCGTGGGTAGTTTGTAACGAATAGTCTTTTTTTTCGTCACAAAATAAAAATCGATTTCCTGCTAGACGATTATTTTTAGAATCAAAGGAAAATTTTAAAAGTGGCTACTGACATATTTTGACGGGAAGGAAAAAAGGAGTGATGGTTGTAGGTTTATTTTTGTGGTTTATATATTTTTGGTAAATTATTGTTTAAAATGTTATTTATTGTTATCAAATCTTAAAATTTAAATGTAAATTTGTGAGCAGTGCCCTCGATATTTGACAGAGGTAAGCAGTGTAATTCCTGTTATGTTACGTACTTGGTACGGCTTTCTTGTGATGAAATTATTATTTTATAGGGTAACTAGTACCGGTATTCACCGCTGATAGGGCTACTGCCACCTAGCCGCCGGTCGTAGACTGGTCGTTGAGCACCGCAGCCGGGCAGACGGCTTTCCTTTTTGAACCTCCGCGTGCTGCCAGACAGAATCCTATTCCAGACGCACGTTCTCATCGCCAGTACCTTTGCCGACTGGTGTTGTCACAACACGGAGTTTAGTCCCAAATATTCGGCCACTCATTTGCCAGTGTTTGCAAGACCCTTTTAAATTAAAAAAAGGAACCGTTTAGGGTGCTCCGAGGTTACTTTTCAACCACAAAATTTAAGTTGGGTGTAGACTGCCTCGGGGTAATTCCGTCTAACGCTAGTTGTTTTTTGTTAGTGTCTTTATTTAGTAGGTGATTTTATCCGGATTATAGCGACGATCGTTGTTTATCCGGACCTCAACCAAATCTATATTAAGAAAATATTAAATTTGTTCTTATTTAACCTAACAATTTTACTTAAGATAAATTTAATGTTGTAGGTTTATTCTTAGACATGTACATCACGACCATCACCTTTTATAGCCTTTTTTACGATTTCTTTATTTTAAAATATGTTTCCGATTTGCCCCACAAATAATTTGTTTTCATTTAACCGCTTTTAGGCCCTAAATCTAAATTCTACGTATTAAGTAGCGAAACCATAGCAGATATTTTAATACAATTTAATTCATTTTTGCTACACTACCTAAGAAGATCCTTGCTGTCACCAGGCACACCTTGCTAAAGCGTTCGCGATATTACCTTAATTAAAGCAACCATTCGACACAGTACACCAAAGACACATCTAAAGAAAATATCGACAAATTAATCTTATTCCTGTTACATTATGCTGTCACTAGGCCCACCTTGCTGAAGCGTTCGCGATGTTACCTTAAATCAAGCAACCATTCGACACAGTACACCAAAGACACATCTAAAGAAAATGTCGACAAAGTAATCTTATTCCTGTTACAATATCATGCACTTCCATAGTAAGTCTATCAGTGCCGTGGATTAATGGTGTCATGCCGAGTGGAACATCGTCGCAACATTGCCTCTCGACCTTGCTGCAACATTGCGGACACCGACAGCGCCTAGATTAATGCAACCATTCGACACACCACACCAGATAAACGGCCGCGGTTACAATGCGCGCTCTAGGTAGCGCGTAATACAAACATATTGTGCTGATTTCAGGGGCTACCAGCTCTCTTGCTAAAATAAAAAACAGGTTAAGTGCGAGTCGGACTTGCGCACCGAGCGTTCCGTACCACCACATCTCTGGATAAGGAACCTTAAAAATATCAACACAGTTGACTCTTACAAAAATAAGCACTTTAAAGCTTAATATTTCACAAACCGATCCTTGAATTTTAAAAGACCTATTCAATGATACTCCACACGATAGGCTACTTTAACGAAAAAAAAATTCACCCCCTTTTTACATGTAGGGGAGGTACCATAAGAAATGTTTTTTTTTAACATTTAATTTTACCACTTTGTCGGCGCGATTAATATGTATACCCATACTAAATAACAGCTTTTAAGTACTAATTGTTTCTGAGCTAAGTCGCGGACAGACAGATAGAAAGACATGGCAAAACCATAAGGGTTCCTTGTCGACTTCGGAACCCTAATGACATCAACGCGAGCAACAGTTTTTTTTTTTAATTATTTTACTGTAAGATTAGTACCTACGTACTATAATCACACCAAGTTGTCATTTTTAAGGTGGAGAAATATCGAAAATCCTTACAAAGAACATGTTTCTCATATGGCGATCCCCCATATTTTTATACTTTTTGTAATCTTTATATTAAATAACAAGTTGCACACAACATAATAACTATACTATACAACTATCGAGTAACGCATAACGTCTGATTTTACTTCCTAAAAATTTTCATACTCCGGCTTATATATGAAAATCAATTCTTAAGGAGTAAACTCCAAAAACTTTACAATAACACATTGTTTTGTGAAAATGTCAGGCGGCTCCCCGTAACGGTTAAAAAGATACAGCTTTTTAATTGTCGGACAAACAGACAAATGAACAGACAAACAGAAAAGGCTTACTAACAGGGTCACATTACCTTTGGGGACAGACCTAAAAATGGCGCATTGTTCGAAAGGCGTACGAAACTATATCTATGTGTATCGTTAGATACGTAAACGAAGCTTACTTAACCTCAAACAAATTATCGATTTCATAACATTGCTAAACCTGAAGGAGAACTTTGTTTGACAAAGTGCCCAACTCTGAACAAACGTCGGTTCCTATATTACAGTTTCTGGGTTTAGAAAATGAAATCCATCTGGTCCGCTCTAATTGAACTGAGAATAAAATTGAAAGTTCCTTTCTGCCGAGTATTTCACTGACTGGGACCGCCAGACAGTCGGGTCAAACACGAGACAATAATAAACGAAGGCATATTTTTTTAATTCATATGTTACGAAGTTCGTGCAGGCTAAGTGGCACTCTATTATTAAAAAAAATCATAACTCCCTAAGTTTATTAGAAATCGGCCGAGGACGATTGAATATAGGTAGCTACTCTAGTCTATTTAGAATTCACTAACTCTGTAAAATGTGGTTTATTGTAACTAAAGTGATAAAAACTAATTTCCGTTATAAATTTGTAGGTTATCAAAATATACTTACTATTTTTTATCATATCGAAAATACACTATTAATCCGATGGCGGTAAAGCAAGCCATTTAAAAAAAAAGTTCTTTTCATGATAACGAGCTGAGTGAAAACGACGTGTTTTCAGGTCGGTATTGCTATAGATTTTCAAAAAAAAAATTGACCGACGATGAAAGAAAGGAACTGAAAAGTGAAAAATACAAAAACATTTTTAGTGTAAAAACGCTCCTACACTAATGTAAATACCTAAATTATTTTGAGCCGGCGGCGCCAAACAGACGAGCAAATCAATTATTACGTAAAGTGAAATGATGACAGCAAAATGCGCAGCGGCGGAGACGTGACGCCTCCCTTTGTTGGAAATTGCCGAACGTTCCGTTTATTTGTTATTTAGGTTATTTAGGTTTATATTAGTGTAGGAGCTTAGTAAACCTAAAAAGGTTCTTTTTAATTTTTTTTTTCTTTTTTTGGTCGGTTTAATTTTTTTTACAGTTTTTTGTGACTAAAATATACCTACTAATTATTAGCAACTTATTTTTTGATGACCTACTTATTACAGCTTTGCGTCTTCATCATCACACCCTTGACAGTAGTTATAACCTATAAACCTTAAGTTATGTATAAAATTCTTTTTTTTGTTTCAAAATTGGTAAGTTCTTGGCATCATCTCATCTGATAGTAAGTGACGATGAGGCCGAAGATAGAAGCGGGCTTACCAAGATTCCCCAACGCAATTGGGATCTGGCTATCTTATCTTCAAGTCGGAACACATCAATGCTGTTAACACTGATGTTTGGCGGCAGGACTTAGATGAGATGGTGGTAGTTGACCCCGCCGGGAATGGAACCCGCGACCTCCTGGTGTGAAGCGAATGGACTAACCATTGCACCACGGAGACGATTAAAATCATTAAAATTTTAAATTCTCGCGGCTAAAGTTCTCATTGAAATGAATGAATAAGCCCAAACATAATGCTAATAAGTGTCATTAGAACTAATTATGTAGTGACAAGTTTCAACATAATCGATTTACAGTATGATATTCAGTGGGTGAACAATCAATCATCCCCTATCTTTCTACCCTTCAGGGTCAAATTTTGTTTTCAAGTTTAAATGGGACCAATTTCAACTCCTTTTTTGTGGGCATTCGTGTTCTAAATTCAATCCATATTTTTTTTAAGTTATCACGCAATTTTTTTACAGAGTAGTTCCATTTTGATAGTTCTTTTTTATTGGATAGGATATTCCCCTATCGGACTGCTCTGTAAAATTTATGCGTGATTCATCATACGAGTTATGGAAAAAAAAATAAAGAGGTCGACTTGAGGACTTCCTCCGTTTTTTGGTCGGTTGAAAAGTATTGAGATACATACACGGATATACGTTTTTACACCACTTGTGCAAAAATCTGCGCGATTTTCGTGCGCACCAACAGCATCCTAGCTATGATCGCTGACAGGCCACCACATGAATCAGTGCTGCAGCATTCATGTAGCAGCAACCAAACCTGTCTTTAAATTTAACCGCCTTCGTGGCGTAATGGTTAATCCATTCTCTTCACACCAGGAGGTCCCGGTGGGGTCAACTTGTAAGACTCGGTTTGGTTGGTGGTAGGGCATTTTCCAAGCCCGCCTGGCTAGCTGCCACCATCTTATCTAAGTCTTGCCGCCAAACATCAATGTTAACAACATTGATGTGTTCCGGCATGAAGATAAGATAGCCAGTTCTCCATTGCGTTGGGAAATCTTGGTTAGCCCGCTACCATCTTCGGCATCATCGTCACTTAGCATCATGTGAGATGATGCCAAGGGCTTGCCAATTGTGAATAAAATAAATTGTTTATAAATATTTTACGTTATTAACATTTAAGTAAGTCTTAGACATCTCCATTTGTAAACATTATTCACTGCGAAGACTGGGACCGTGGTCCGAACCTCTAGCGGTCCCTGCTGCTGAATCTTCGCCCCAGCGACCAGCTACGGCTGCGCTGGCGGCGCGTGGTTCCAGCGGCTAATTAAATAGGAAGCTCGTTCACAAACAAAGTGACTCGTTAATTTGATAGTGTCGTTGATGCTCGCACCTGACCCAAAAGTTAGTCTTCAATCTCAAAGGAACCAACACCGACCCCGCCATTACTGAAAACTGTTTCACCTGTTTTTTACATTTACCAAATTCGCCCTGCCACGGAGTGTGGGGCGTTAAAGTAATTAGAAAAGTTTTCTATTATTACGCTTTGCGGAGTTTAGCTTGTTATACTGAGGATTAAATAAAACAAACTATTATTGTAGTTGCCTAAAACGCTTTAACAATTGATATAGTTTTACTGAATATGATATTATACAAAAGTTTATGTTATTATCATTCATTTCAATAAGAACTCGTACAATGAATCCTTTGACAGCTTTCTACAATTGTTTAAAAGACGAGCGCGTGCTCTAACATATTTTTATTTTAAATAAAAAAATAAAAGTAAAAAAAACCTAAAACCCGACCCGAAAAGTATGAAAACAAGAGTTTCCTGCCTGAAATCATAGCCTTTACTTTTCCCTTTATCTAGGGTAATAGCTGTGTGTGGTCGTAAACCATAATGAGAGATACTTATGATATATGTTTAATTACAATATATTTCTATTTAGATGCTCGTCAAGACCTTTCTTCCGATATCAAATATAATATGAATGCCTAAAAAATTTTTTTTCGTTGTTTAATTTATCCATGAAATCCGCCATGTTGATTTTTTAAAATGTTTTATATGACACGTGGAGTGATAACACGTATCCAAAGACACCGCATTTGTTACGATCGGTTTAGTGGTTTAGGAAATACAAGGGAACAGATGAATATCCATACATATATACATACATATACTATGAAATACATTACCTTCCTTTTTTTAGTCGAGTAAAAATTATAGTGCATTTGACTGGTTTCACTGGAATTGACTCACCTGATGGGAATTGACGATGCAGTCGAGCACGGTACACGCAAACTCAAATAGTGGTTGTTCACTTTCGCCTTCCTTTTCGCGAGCCACCGACGCTTTAAAAGCCTCGCGAGCCACCGACGCTTTACAAGCCTCGCGAGCCACCGACGCTTAATGATGATACTGCTAAAGAGGCTCCTTGCCTAGATGTTGGAATGCAATTAGAAAATTTAAATTTAGATGTCAGGTTCTTTTACGATGTGCTCGGCCATTTCATAATCTGGTCAACCATTCAAGAAATTTATGATATCGCTACGACATACACATAATATTGCGACGTTTTCAGATAAGGACCTTTACTGGTCTGGACAGGTGCGATAAGCGCTGGGAAGTGAGCGTGCTTACAGCTCCGGTACCACAACAGATATGTGGGAGCCAGCTTCTCTGGCGTCCCGACCGGGGATCGAACCACCAGCAGCGAAAGCCACGGGAGGTGAGCGCGCCTACAGCTCCGGGACCTACCTGGACAGTAGGTAGTGGTTCTCTTCCACTAGGCACTCGCCTTGCAGAGTACCGGTACTAGCGTCTTGGCGGCAAGACCTGCCGTAACTGATCCTTGTCTTCACCTTATGGTGTAGGCAGGAATAGCGGCTCTCACTGTATGCCCAAGGGTAGGAAAGTGGGGACGCTATATCATAAACATGGTAGTTTTTAGCGTATCTTGTAAATATAGGAGAGGGAATGAACCTTTGCTATGTCTTCCACTCCACTCTTCGCAATTGGCGCATAGTCAACTTTTCTTAGGGTTCTTATTACTGTTTCAGATAATTAGGCTCCTGCAAATGTAAACAAATTAATAAAATAAAATAAAAATTTAGTTTATTGACAAAAACACATGAAATCAGCACACTAATACAATGATCCCACACTAGGCTACGCCTGTCTTGTGGAGACCAATAATACGATTTACAAATTGAAATGCGGCTGCAGATGTACGCTAAGATAAATAAATTTAAAGCTGAAACTGATTCGAAGTTCTGAATCTATTTATCTAAGTTTAAGGCTTATTAAATATTCTAGGCGTAAGTTTTAGCTTCTAAACTGAGATTCTTAATTCATGTAAGTACAGTAACGAAAAAATATTCAGAGTATGGAGTCGGCACTAGAAGCAGCACTGCTGGTCCGCGTTCGCGCCAGCCTCAACAGCATCTTGAGCGTATTGGTAGACGGGTGGGACTCCCCAATGCTGGGTCGCTGGAACCAGATGCATAGATCATATTAAAGCCTACTCTAACTGCTTATACTTAAGGCTCCGTGGTACTTAAAAATCTGTCTTTGTCTTTTTCGTTACGTGTAAAGAGGAAAGAAAATAACCACACTTTTATATTTTTTTGGATGTTTTCGTTTTTATTTTTATCATATTTATCTTAAATAAAAATCCAATCGATGTTTTCCCTTCAGTCACCCACGAACTTTATTTTAGTAAATAAATCATATTATCAAATTACTTATTTTAAGAATAAAACAAAAATAGACGATAAAATGGCTCGAAAAGAGGTACCTTCGCGAAATTATTCTATCGAGCCAACTTTATTAAATCGTGTTTCCATTCGATATATTCCCTCGTAACTATTCTCAATAATACCAATATGTTTTCTTAGATTTTAAATTTACTGTTAGCCACTTCAAAAATGAATTCTAAAAACCTGTTTAAGTGGATTTTTAGGTCCCCCGTACCACTGCGCCTTAAGGCCAGGATATCCCGAACCACCTGTATTTGATAAAGCTGTAAACATAGTAATATATTTTTTTTGTTCACGTAATTTTTTTTTGGTAACATGCGTAGTTTCTGAAAAAAAATGCTCTTTAATTTCTGGGTCAATTTTCTCGGAAACCGTTCATACGAAAAAACTTCTAATCTCCAAAATTTATTCTTTTTATAAGGCCTACACGATATTGCTAGTAAAAACATTTGAATCCGATTGTGTAAGTTTTTTGAGTAACGTTGTTCAGTTTTTTGAGTGAGATTTATTTCGATGTGAGCGCATGAAAAAGGTGTTGTCAATGACATTATTTTTGGTCATGTAATTTTTTTTTGGTTACATGCGTGGCTACTGGGAAAAAAAAATTAAATGCTCTTTAGGTTGTGGGTAAAAAAATGCTCTTTAGGTTGTGGGTCAATTTTCCCGGAAATCGTGCAAGGTAGAAAAAAACTTCTAATGACAAAAAAATATTATTTTGATAAGACATACACGATATTGCTCGTAAAAACAATTAAATCCGATTAAATAATCTGTTTTAGGTAAAGTTGTACAGTTGCCTTGGTTAGATTCATTTCGATGTTATAAAAACCCCCATTTTTATAAGTAAGCGCATCAAAAAGGTATTGTCAATGAGATTATTTTGGGTCATGTAATTTTTTTGGTAAAGCAAAGTTTCTGGAAAAAATGCTCTTATTTTTGTGGGTAAATATTTTCGGAAACCGTTCATGGTAGGAAAAAACTTCTAACGACCAAAATGTATTACTTAGATAATAATACCTACACGATATTGCTAGTGAAAACAATAAAATCTGACTGTGTGAGTTTTTTCGATTAGAGTTATACAGTTTCTTGTGTGAGATTTATTTCGATATAATGAAAACCCCAATTTTTATTAGCGCATCAAAAACGTATTGTCAATAAGATTATCTCACCCAAGAAACTAACCAAAAAAACTTACACATTCGTATTTAATTGTTTTTACAAGTTAAAGCGTGTAGTTCTGGTTAAAGGAATAAATTTTGGTCATTAAAAGTTTTTCCTACCGTGCATGGTTTCCGAGAAAATTGACCCAGAATCTAAAACCCATTATTTTTTTCAGTAACGTTGCATGTTATCAAAAAAATACATGACCAAAAATAATCTCATTGACAATACCTTTTTAATGCGCTAATAAATGGGGGTCTTCACAACATCTAAATAAATCTCAAAAAAAACGTTGCGTTAACAGCCGAGGAGAATGAACAGCCTTCAAGTCCAACACAAGATTTTCAGGAACCAGGTCCAATCACACGCCTATTTGATATTACAGAATTTTGATTTTTGTTGCGATATGTATCCGTAGCTATTAAGCTATATTTGCGAAAACTTATTTATTGAACTGAAATGAAATTATAATTAATAAAAATGATTTATTTTTCAGCTATGTAAACCCATAAAAAATTAAACAATTAATATTTTTATCTACTTCTCTTAGGAATTAAATTTAACTACGATTACATTATGTTGCATTTTATGTTGTGCCTTCAGGATTGAAAAAAAAACCATACAAAGTTCATTAAGTAATGTAATCCTTACTATAATATAATAAATGTGAAAATGTGTTTGTTTGTTACCTTTTCACGCTTCAACGCCTTGACCAATCTTAATAAAATTTGGCATGCAGGTAGCCTGTGTCACAAGGAAGCACATAGGCTACTTTTTATTCCGTGAAAATAGCATAGCCCGATGCAATTCCCGAGGGAACTGAAAATATACTCTTTTTTGGTTAATTAACATCGCAACGGAACAATGGATTGTGTGATTTTTTGCACCGAGATGATATACTAATAAGCTTTATTATATCCTGACATAGTTTCCGAGGGATCTGGAGAAAATCCATGTCCACGCTCGCAAGCCGCTTGCGGCTCGCGCACCGCGAACCCTCTCAGTCAGTCACAAAAACGATGCCCACGCGGACGAAGCCGCGGCCAAAAGCTAGTTATGAAATAAACTAAAGTAACGTAAAACCTAGTAAGTTGCACTACTGTCGCCGCGCGCGGGGTCACAGAGGTCATTAAGGTCATCAGGTGAGATGATGCCAAGGGCTTACCAATTGTAAATTAAAAAAATAATAATAATAAGATCGGAGACTTCGCGCAACTAGCCGCGCGGGGAGTGAGGTAGCGCAGAATGCCTACTACGCTCGAATATCCTGGCCTTAAACTGCGGATGCCCAGCGGTGTTGTCCGCGCAGACCCTGTTTTTCACTGTTTGCCAGGAATTTCTCAAAATCTTTTTTTAACGGATGCCTACATCATAAATTCTAACTGTATGCCAAATTTCAGTCCAATAAGTGCAGTGGTTTGAGCTGTGCGTTAATAATCAGTCAAGACAAATGATTTTTTAACTGACTTTAAAAAAAGGAGGAGGTTTCTTAATTCGACCGTATACATATTTTTTTTTATGTGTGTTCGCAGATAACTTCGTCGTTTATGAACCGATTTTGATGATTCTTTTTTTATTGGAAAGAAGACATCCCAAGGGTAGTATCATGATAAGGAAACCAGGATTTGATGATGGCATCCTAAAGAAATCGAGGGGAACCTTAGTTTCGTGTTTGAAGTCGTTTTTTTTTGTTCAAAATCATTAAGTATAGAAGAAGATTAAGATATCTACTTAAAAACTGGCTAAGTGCGAGTCAGAACCGCACACATAGGGTTCCCCACCATCACACTAGATGGCTTTAGTTTCTTAATGTTTAAAAAACACGTTTTTGTATGGAGACACCCCCTTATTTATTACCTTTTTTAATTTTTAGTATTTGTTTTATAGCGGCAACAGAAATACATCATCTGTGAAAATTTCAACTGTCTAGCTATCGCGGTTCATGAAATACAGCCTGGTGACAGACGGACATACAGATGGACTGCCAGCGAAGTCTTAGTAACAGCGTCCCGTTTTTACCCTTTTGTTACGAAACCCTATAAAACTATGGACAATGTAATCATCATCATATCAGCTCATATACTTCCCTACCGAGGAGCTCGAGCCTACCCTGAATTAGGGCGATCGGGCCTTACACGCGTGCCTAGTGCGGGTTGGTCGACTTCACACACAACCTTCGAGTTTCTCCGCAGGTGTGTGCAGGTTTCCTCACGATGTTTTCCTTCACCGTTAAAGCAATCGGTGAATACTTACATGTACGTAAGTTTCAAAAAACTCATTGGTACATTGACCATCCGGATTTGAACCCGGCACCTTATTCTGCAACAAATGTTACGAAGTGAATTGAATTGAAAAGCACAATTATAATAAGTTTGATCGGAATCAAATTAAGAGAACCTCTACCAGTTGTAATCTAGCAGAGTGGCGAGCACGAAAGTTAATTAGTGGCCGAGCCGATAAGAAAGCCAAGAATCGGGTTAACGAAAAGCGTTCAAAGAAAAAACGTTGGATTGAAATTAAGTTAATAGTCAGCAGCAGGCGGCGAGAGGAAACCGCAGCAGTGTGGAGGTGGGCCACGAGAACTACGACTCATCCCTCTGATATGCTGTATACTGTGAACAACCGCCTTAACCGCTTAAGAGGAAGCGCGGGTTATATATTATTGTTCAACTTTTTAACCGCCTCCGTAGCTCAGAGGCAAAGTTCACTGGCTTTACACAGGAGGTCGCGGGTTCGATTCCCGGCAGGGTCAATCGTAAGACTCGGTTTGGTTGGTGGTAGGGCATTTTCTAAGCCCACCTGGCTAGCTACCACCATCTTATCTAAGTCTTGCCGCCAAATATCAATGTCGATATCATTGGTGTGTTCCGGCATGAAGATAAGCTAGCCAGTTCCCCATTGCGATGCGGAATCTTGGTAAGTCCACTTCCGTCTTCGGCAACATCGTCACTTACCACCAGGTGAGATGTTGTCAAGGGTTTACCAATTGTGAATATAAATAAATAAATAAATAAAAGCAGGAAATAGGGGACTAGGAAATGCTGTTTTGGTCAATTTTAGTGCCTATTATCGGTCTGCGCTGCAGTTCTCCCTTTCTTGCTGTATACGGAGAGGTTTAGTGGAGGGAGATAGCAACATTTTATTCAAATATCTATTCTTAAGGCCGCGTTTCCCCTTATCTGTACCCGTATTGTTATGGTTAAGTCTATTAACTTCACACCAGGAAGGTGCGGGGAACCTTGGTATACCCGCTTCCATTTTTGCGGTCATCTTCACTTACCATGAGATGAGATGATTGTGGATTAAAAAATTGTACATTTTTGCATTAGTATTTTTGGTTTTTGTTAATTTTCTAACAAATTACTTAACCGATTTGATAAAATTTGGGACCACACGGGAAGTACAAGCTTTCAAATAAAATTGAATCATAAAAATCAGTTCACCCAGTCAAAAGTTATGAGGTAACACACATGAAAAAAAAACATACAGACGAATTGAGAACCTCCTCCTTTTTGGAATGAGATTCTTTGTCTCCAGAGAGAGATTCTATGACACATAAATAGCCCCACGTGAAGTTAACCTTACAGCACACTCTTGTTCACAGGTTGCTATAGTAAGAGCGAGACACAGTGTGATTTTCATACAATTTATTTTTCTCAGCTATATAACAATTTTCTACTAGTGACTAGATTCATGAATTAAACAAGACGATTTTCAGCTGAATTGTGGTTTGCATTGTAGGTTAGACCTTCATAATTGATAAAAAAAAAAACTTGTGGCACTCGGGGACTGCCGCGGTAAAGCTATTGCATAGCATTTTTTATCAACTTATGCAATTATAATTATTTATTTATTTATTATTTATGCAGTATTTACCAGTACCATATAGTCCTTGGGGCGCGGGATGTTTATGTAATAAATTAACACTAAGAAAGTTACACCAGTAAAATCGACTAAGTCCTTTTAGTACCGCAAATCGCTAATAGATGGCACTGTAAGTTCTTTTAGAACTCGGCCGAGCGTGGGGTGTTAGGTTTTATTTTCGTTACGGAATTTCTGGATTCGGTCGCCGCGCTCAAAGCCCGCGATAAAAGCTATGCAATAGCTTAAAAAATTTTTTGGGAGCGTTTAAGCCAAGTTTAGTGGCCTAGTAATAAGAATAAATGTAGCGTCGTCGTCGGACCCCGGATCGCTGAGTTAGTGCGGCCGCGGCCGGAACCAGGTGCCAGCCGGGCCCAGCCGTACTTATAACTCTCTAATTTTATATGTGAACAAAGCAACCGGCCAGATCTTTTCACGGTGCCACCAAACTTGAAGTCTAGAGGAACACTGGACTGGGTATATAGAACATCCCACCGAATATTGCACAACGATAAAGTAACGTAATTTTTTTTAATATTTTTTTAAAGACTTGGTATACAACTCACGCACCACTGCACTTATCAAATTACGAGTATGTGCAAAGCAGCATTTTTCTCCAAAACTAAGTTACAAATAAACAGAGTTTAAAAAAACTTAAAAAACACGCTTTTAAAGTACATCAGACTAAAAAGTAAAAAAATAATTCTTAATATAAGTTGAAAATAATAATTAACAAAAAATATTAGTATTATTGTGAAAAAGCGTGGGGCGCTCTGTGCCATATTTTTCGTCTATCGAGCAACCCACACTTTTTCACAATAATACTAGTATTTTTTTTTCAATTAATATTTTCAACTATTAAGAATTATTTTTTACTTTTTAGTCTGATGTACTTTAAAAGCGTGTTTTTTAGTTTTTTTTAAACCCTATTTATTTATTAGTTCAAACTTATGAAATTATTATATTGTCGCTGATTCTTGATAAGTCTACAAAGTTTGAATTAAATCTGTCCCTTTAAAGTGGGTCAAAATCGAGTCCAAAGGAGTCGGTTACATACAAACATACAAGCATACAGGTGAAGCTAATGCGTGATAAAAATATATTTGAATTTTACTAAAGAGTCTTTACATATCTGTAGTTACATATCAGTGTCAGGATACAGTACGTTTGCGGTCCGTCCTAACCGCATGCTGAACATGCGAAAGATATTCTTTTTAAATGTGGATATCTACGGTACAATAGTTCATTTCTAGTTTTCTCGTATAATGAAATTCAGGACGGAAGTTATACCACTCTGAAAGAAACCAGTGTCGATCAATTGCTTCTACATGCTTTCATATGCATGACTGGAATGGCTTCGACAATTGGCAAGCAATCCATTCGGGGTCCATTGAGCAAACCGGGAAATTGCTCGGTCTTACGTAGCATTAATTAATGAGGAACATGGGGAAATTGGAAGGTACGTTTGAATGGCACCGGTAAGGCGAGACATTGACAAACATCTAACAGTATTTACGACGAGTATTTCACCATGGAAAACAGTAGAATTCGTAAACAGAATACATCGTCAACTAGGTATGAACACTGTTTAAATTGAAATTATTTATTTCCATTCAATAGGTTACATTACAATTTAAGTGAACTTACTGTAGTGCTAAATCAAAGTAATTAAGAAATGATATACGTACACAAGAGACGTGAAATACGTTTAGTTCTATTTCTAGACACACGCAGGTATGTCAGCCAAGTACGAAATAAAAAGGGCGACACCGGTCATGGGTAACATTACACAAAACATTTCAGACCAGTTTTGACCTATCCGTAACTTAACACTTGTTTGACCTACTACTAACCTACCACTTGTGTATCTACTAAAACTTCCCCGATGACTTAGAAACCAAAATTTCATAAATATAATTTTTACAATTTCTGAGATATTGACGTCTATAAATCGCCATTTTTACGATTCACTTACTGACTGACTCACTCATCAAAATACTTCTCCTACACATATAAAAAAACAAAATACTTATACTAGACTAATTCCAGGAGACTTACAACCTTGAAATTTAGAATAACGGTAGACTATTGGACTAAGTACAAAGGAATAAAATTCCACTAAAAGGAGTCCTTTCAACTTGACTCCTACTTTTCGGAATAAAGTCATTTATATATCCGACCACTTTGAGCTTCTTGGCGTGAAATTAACACCTAATCTCAATTTCGGTCGATACATTGAGTCCAAGGCAAAATTTGCTACGATGAAGCTGGGAATTCTCTCCAATATGAGACGTACTTCACACCTGGACAGCTTCTTTCTATAGATCAAACACAAGTCTAATCTTGTATGGAGTACTGTTCTCACCTATGGGATGGATCAGCCCGCTATCAGCTGGATACCTTAGACGCCTTCGACCGACGCGCCCGAGAGTCATTGGCAACGATAAGCTTGTCAAAAAAAAGCTCCAAAGCCTTGAGTATTGCCGCAAAATTGTAATTCTTTCGCTACTCTATCGAACTCATTTGGGAGAGTGTGCACAAGAACTACACGACCTCTTTCCCCCAGCTCCATTCCACCTTCGGTCAACCAGATGCAGAGAGGGATTCCACCCCTTTGTTATTGATATTTAGCCATTTATTTTAATTCTTGTCGCCAAATATCAATGTTGATATCATTGGTGTGTTCAGGCAAGAAGATAAGTAAGCCCGCTTCCATCTTCGGCAACATCGTCACTTACCACCAGGTGAGATGTTGTCAAGGGTTCACCAATCCCTACTATCCCTATCCCTTCCCTACTAATATTAAAGAGGCGAAAGTAACTCTGTCTGTCTGTTACGCTTTCCCGCAAAAACTACTGAACGGATTTGGCTGAAATTTGGTAGGTAGACAAATTAGGACCTGGATTAAGACACAGGCTACTTTTTACCACGCTCGCGAGCCGCTTGCGGCTCGCGCACTGCGCACCCTCGAAAAGTCATAGAAACGTGGTCCACGGTACGCGGATGAAGCCGCGGGAAACAGCTAGTTGTGAATAAAAAAAAGCCTATACGCACGAAGCGTTACGCTTCCTTATTTACTATGCCGACAGAGATGGAGTGAAACTCCTTGCCTGCGTCCGTGTTTTCCGGCTCTTATAATTTGGGGATGTTCAAGGCGAGAATGTATAGGCATTACTATCAGGTGAGATGTAGTCAAACGCACTCAATTTTTTTTCACAAAAATGGCCAAGTGTGAGTGGTACTCGCGCACTACTCATCAAAATATGTAGACCACTTCCAGGTTACAAATAAACTTGAAATTTTCGTTGGGATAATGCAAAGATAAAAAATCGAAAAACCAGCCAAGTGCAAGTTGGACTTGCGAAATTAAGGTAACTTAATACCATCATTCATAAAAATTATAGACCACCTCCAGGTGACGTAGAAACTATAGACCACCTCAAGGTGACGTAGAAACTTGTAAGGCATTTCAGTAGATTATTGGGCGTATACCAGCCGTAGGACGTCCACAACTGGACATAGGCCACCCCAAAGGATTTCCAGGATGACCGGTTCTACGCTGCCCGCATCTAGCGGCGGTATGATGATGATGATGATGATTGGCGTATTCCAAGGAAAAATATAAATATTCGAAAAACCTAAAAACTTTTAGGTACTATAGCACAGATTACTAAATAGTTACTTCGACTATAGCTATTAAAAAGAAATTAATTTATTTCGTATTCTTCTCAGCAACCCCTTTCGTTTGCTTCCCATATCATGGAGGTGCATAATAAAAAACTAGTCAGCCATCTTTGGTAGTCCGCCATATTGGATTTAGAATAACGTCACTTAGCTAGCCATGTAATGTTCTTCGAACTTAATGTGTATGCAAAATTTTAGCTAAATCAAAAATAGAAAAGTGGTTCTTTATCCCAAACTGACAGACACGCAGATAAACTAACTAACACGGCAAGCTAATATAAAGCTAGTAAAACTGGTTAAGTGTGAGTCGAGCACGTACGACTTTCTTGTATGTTTAACATGTGTGTGCACCGGTGCTTTGTAAAGAATAGTCCCCATAAAGAATTCGAATTTAAGAAATGTAAATAAAATTGATATAGCCTTTTCGAGACCGAGTAAGGTTAAAAAGTCATTTGTGGGGCAGTGTATAAGATTCTACAATAAAATTCCAGAAAATGTAACTCAGAATTTATTCGGATCCAAAAGTAAGGACTTAACTAAACTCGACGAGATTTTCTGTGAGTGCGCATCAAAAGATTAGAAGAAAACAACTAGAAAATTCTTATAAAAAATTTAACCATGCGCACTGTTTATAATTGTACAGGGAGCGTTAAATGAAACACAGATGTTATCCGAAATGATTTATTATGGCTGAGTAATGGCATTTTCGTAAACAAGACATCACATCAGGTTCATAACATATATTCAGTGGATTTTGATATTCTAAAACATGTAGGCGCTAAAGAATGACCATTTAATGTGTTGGATGGCTATCGTTCTATGCTGAATCATAATGGTTGATAAATAGTGAATTTTATGGTATCTGAGAGCTTACAAATCTGTGACTAGTTCGCAAATTTTGTAGCTTTTTAGAGAATGAACGAAAATACACATCAAATGTCACAAATGAAGTCTATACACTCTATAAAAACTTAATGAAGATAATGTCTAATTACACATATAAAGTTTCAGAAACAAAGAAATCTTTTTACAACTCGAGATAATAAATAATAACATAAAAACATTGGCAGTTTTCACTAGCAAACAAAGAAGAAACCTAAATTACTCTATAATTATATCTATGACCTATTTCTTCTTAAGTAAAACATTAATTACGAAACAGTAGCTCTATGCATATCTTTATACACGATCCTGAACTATATAAACTTATCTACGGTATTAATGTCGCATATTTTAAATTTGCATAACTTTTATGTATTTTTTTTTACATTTTCATTTCCTAAGACCCTTAAAATTAACCCTTACCTCTAAATTAGAAAGAAAAAGACTATTTTACTTATATTATTTGACCACGAGGTGGTGTCATGCAATTGCCAGATACCAATAGCAGTACCGTACTTCCGTCGGAATTTCCCTACTCTCAAAATAATACTTTGTCCTGTTAGATAACGACTGCAACATACATATTATTAATATAAAAAGCACACGGAGAAAAAAATATAGTCAGAATAACTATTCAAAGTTATAGTTAAATTAGTTAAATGACGTATCGTTGATGTAGTCAACTGTTTTCTAGAATTGAGGATCTGTATAGCCAATTCAGCGATACAGATCCTTAGTTTGACGAAACAGTTGGCTATATTAACGATACGTCTTTTAACTAATTTAACTATAAACTTTGAATAGTTATTCTGACGATATTTTTTTCTCCGTGCACCCTAGGTCAGTCGGGCCAATGGAGAAAGAAAAGATAAGAGAGAGAGAGGACCGTCTTGGAATCTGAAGATTGTCTGAAAATTTCATCGAAATCGGTCCAGCCGTTTTGGAGTCTATAAGGAACATTTTTTTTTCCTTCACATAACACAGAGATAGACTGGATTCAAGTGCTAATAACTACAGCCTCCCTGATATAATAAAAGGATTTGAATGTAAATCACATGTTAAACGCTCATAAGAATTAGAAATGATTTGAACGATTAAAAATTATTCAAAATGATTACAAATCAAATCATTTTTAATCCTTTTTAATGATTTTGTTTAATCAGGGCTGTGATTAAAATAACTAAAAAAGAGATTATAAGGTTTTCTTATTTGTTTACTTAGCTTAAGTAATAAAAATATGTATCGTTTATTTAAGTAAATAAACTTTAAACAAAAAAAAATGTTCTGAGGACAGGTTATAGCGGTGAATACTTATAACCTGTTTTGTCCGTTAAATTTGGAACCATATTAAAATAAATAAACTCATGTGAGTCCAACTATGTAACTTAATTAATTAATTCATTAACTTTAATTATCTTAACGTTAGTTAAAAAACACTATAATATTAAGAAATTATAAAGTCACATGAACAATGCGTTCATAAATCTTATTATTGGTCAACTGACAGCCAAAACCGTGTGCTAACACTGGTCTTATGTACAGTTGGTAATATTACAAATTATACAGTCAGTCATTCAAATCACCTACCCAGATAACCAGGGTTGTCAATTTTGAACTACATAAATATAATCATAAAGTTTAAAAGACACTTACAATTACAAATTTTGAAATTACATGAATACAAACGCAAATTTAAATTTCCAACTAATTAACCAAGAAAGTGTAACAACGGTACTTTTTAAAGATTATTTTAATTTAATTAAATCATGGTAGATCTTATCTATGGTTTCTGTATCTTTCCTTTTATTAATTAAATCTTGATGCCTCTCCATTTACATAGATTCCATAATCAGACGCTTTTTATAATTATGTTCTGTATTTAAAATTTTTAATATTTTAAGATTTTAGCCTGCTTACCCTCGAGTAGGCTTTATCATTACAAAATACAAAAGCTTTAGCTCAACCTTTTTTTTTAAAATAAAGACAAAAATAATATAAAACTCATGGCATTTAAAAAAACAGAAACAAAACGATTTACAAAAAGTATTGTATCATATAACACTTGACAGCCCTACCAGCACATCACACACCAGAAACTATGCACTCGCGACTTAGCTTGCTCAATAGCAAGTAAGTGGTTGTAGCATCGTCTTGAATTCATCCAGGGAAGCAGCAGTTGAAACAGCAGGTGGCACAAAGTTCCAGAAAGCAACTCCAAGGACAAGAAAAGAGCTCTTGTACATTGATGTACCCGGAATCGGCGATAACAGCGTATAGTCCGGTTGTTCTCAGATCATTGCAGAGTCGGATCGATAATAGCTTCCAGGTTCTTGAGAATACTAACTTACTCAATATCTTTACCAGCTAACGACAGCACTGGCTTCTCACTGCTATCTATGAGGATAGTACGTTTAGACAAACACCAAAAAAAATGTTAGACACGAAATTCATGATGTGTGAACGGAAGATTAACACTTATTTTTTTTTTTTTCTTCTCCTCCTCGATAAATTTATTTATTCCGCAGTCTCTGCACCACCTCCAAAAAGGGCTAAAGTCGTAACTTCGGCCACAATTGATACATATTTTTTTTTGGGACTCCATTTGACCGGAATGGTTGCAACAATATGAATCATTTCGACCCTCCGTCTCCGTTTAAATAGCAATGCTTATCAAAACTAGGGCTACCACTTTCTCATAACATTTTTTTTTGTTTAAAGTTTATTTACTTAAATAAACGATACATATTTTTATTACTTAAGCTAAGTAAACAAATAAGAAAACCTTATAATCTCTTTTTTAGTTATTTTAATCACAGCCCTGATTAAACAAAATCATTAAAAAGGATTAAAAATGATTTGATTTGTAATCATTTTGAATAATTTTTAATCGTTCAAATCATTTCTAATTCTTATGAGCGTTTAACATGTGATTTACATTCAAATCCTTTTATTATATCAGGGAGGCTGTAGTTATTAGCACTTGAATCCAGTCTATCTCTGTGTTATGTGAAGGAAAAAAAAATGTTCCTTATAGACTCCAAAACGGCTGGACCGATTTCGATGAAATTTTCAGACAATCTTCAGATTCCAAGTAGGTCCTCTCTCTCGCTTATCTTTTCTTTCTCCATTGGCCCGACTGACCTAGGGTCCTTTTTACTTTTAAATTGCATATTTTTAAGACCGTTTTTCAAACAACTATCAAATGTCCACGTAAGTTATTTATCTCTTGTTATTGAAGTCTGGTTTTCCTTAATAAATGCGATGTACCTATGCCGACCACTCTTATCTAAAAAGTTTTATGTTTACATATTTTTAGTTCGGGAATTCACATGACTAATATAATGTGTGTGTTACAGTCGTTATCTGACAGAAAAACATATTGTTTTGAGCGTAGGGAAAATCCCAAAGTTCTGTCATCCACGGATTGTAAGTACAGTCACCATCAACCAACTGATCTATCTCAACTGATCTATCTCAACCAGTTCACGTATTTTGGGTACCAAGAAGCTAGAAGCTAAGAAGCTAGTGGGTGTTTGATAGACATAAAATTAGCATATTATTTGACTAGGTTAGGGATCATCTATTTTGAATGGAAATTATTTATTTAAAAAAATGGTCAGATTTCAGACAAGTTTTGTCATCAAATAAATCCTATGTAACTAGTTTGTCAGAGAACAAATTCAAGACTCATATCAAAAAATTGCTTGTGCTCTAGAGGATATTATAAAATAATAGATTTTGTAAATGACAAAGATATATATGTTGATTTTATAACAAATACCTTTACCTGAGACTGTAATCTAAATCATGACATTATGTAATAGAAAATAAGTATTTTTTTTGACTATTTAAAAGTGTGTGTATGCACCTATTTAAAATAAATTATTTTGATTTGATTCGACTTGTCCCCATTGGAAAATCAGCAGGCTTACCACTTTTATGCCATTGAAACCTTATCAAGGTCTTATAGGACTCGTCACACATACATTTTTTTTTTCGAATGGACAAGCTAGTTGTTGGCCGTGGCCTTTGCAACTTTGTCTTCTAAGCTGTCGATGGGATGTAGGCCGGGCTACTGAAATAGCTACGACTAGGGTAAAATGCGCAGGTGGCGTAACGGCTACAGCCGCCGCCTCCTGTCCCTGTCCGGGAGGTCGTGGTTCGAATCCTGCCATGTACCAATCTGATTTCGAATTTAGATTTCATATGTACGTTTATCTGACGCTCTTACGGTGAAGGAAAACATCGTGAGGAAACCTGCACACGCATGTGGATAAACTAGCAGGTTGTGTGTGAAGTCGACCAACCCGCACTGGGCCCGCGTGGTCGACTAAAGGCCGATCGCCCTAATTCAGGGTAGGCTCGAGCCCCTCGTTGGGGACGTATATGAGCTGATATGATGACGGTATAATGCGACTGTTTTGATGTATGTATATAATATATAGCTTGGTCCGTTTATGACGTGAAAGAAGGAAGAACAAATAAACAAACACAATCAGATTTATAATATTAGTAAGGTTATTGTAACGCACATGATACATACAACTCTACTTACGCCTGTAGCTTTTTGTTGAGCAGTTATTGATTTTTTATCTGGCTGGAGCCGGATAATGGACGCTTTTATGCAAATGCGGCATCCGCACTGCATCACATCCTGCTGCAAGTTACTTGGCTGATCATAATCATAATACTAACACCTTCCGGAGAACGTAGTATTATCACAAGTTTGTAAACTCTGATGGGAGTTAAAGAAATGGTGTCTGTGTCTGAGAGATTAATCAGTATTAGGGACTAGTGAAGGGTAACATATCAAATTGTACACTATTTTGCCGTCGGGATACCTTTTGTCTGTTATACAGGTTGACTTTTAATTAGTTCTTGATAGCAAAGGATGTGAATAAACTCGTGATTACAAACAACTTTCCCAAAGAAAGTATATGTCAAATATGAAAAAAAATTTTGGTCCTTTATATATGTATAAAGACATTTTTGCCGATTTGATAACTTATTATGTATCGAAGAACAAAATTTTTTTCTGATTTGACATATAGTTTCTTTGCGAAAGTTGTTTGTAATCACGAATACATGCATACCTTTTGTTATCAAGAACTAATTAATTAAAAGTCACCCTGTATATGCACATTGCAGTCAAAACTGTTCTATTACAAACGACTTTGGTTCAAAGCATAATGTTATGTCGAAATATGTACTAAATTTCGTAATACTATTTACTAAGGTGGTATTTATATTATTAAAATGCACCGATATAACCACCTTTTTACCAAATATCTGTTTGTTGTTTAAATTGAAAACGACCCACATGCGAATTCAAAATGTCTGTTTGTTGTATAATTTAAAACAACCCACATTAATTTGCTGTAAAAGTTCAATAATGTTGCCAGAGAGTTTTAACAAAAAAACAAAACCCTGAACGTTTGTTGTAAACGCTGATGTAAAGCCACGCCAATGAAGATTGTTTCACTAAAATCTACATTGTCTCAACTTAAACTTACTTCGTTTGACCTCTGTCCTACAAAATTCATGAGAGTTGTTTGTTCCAAGTTGTTTGCAGCAACTCTGCAATACTTAACCTCGCGCCGCCCACGCCGCCGCGGCAGTCAGAAGATCAACTGCCAAACCCGGCGGCCCACGGATATTACCCAGAGACATTTAATTTTCTACGTGAAAGGATAAGACGGGAGAATTTCCCGGGTTTCCTGCAGCGCTTCTCGAATTGTGTTAGGCTTCGCCATAAATAGGTCGGCCACGGAGTAAATAACTGCACTTGTTGCTGGAACTTGCATGATGAGGACTCAGGATATGTGCAAGCTTTTTGTCTCGCATAATAAAATAGAGGTACAAGTTACAGTCGTGCTTCTTTTCAAATTTATTTTTGTTTCATCTACTACAGGAAACAATATTAGTTACGACATTCGTAAAATTAACGCAGATACGCCTACCGGCTGTTATAATACCGCATTTTTTTTAATATCTTTTTTTTTCTAATCTACTACTAGAACGATTACGAATCACATGCAATTATAAAAATAATAGTAATTTCCGTAGTAAATGGGTTAATCCTGTGACGTGGCATCATCTCATTTTACCCATTGACGATGTCAAAGAAGAAAGTACGACTTAAAACATAATCAAAGAGCTATGTTACTTAACAGCTATAAAGTGGTAAATCGGAGGTGGTAGTCGTTAAACTGAAGAACTTTCCTCAGATTTTCATCGTCACTTAACATCAAGTGAGATGATGCCAAGGGCTTACCAAAAGGATATATATGTAGATTCCATTTATACATTTTTTTAGGATTTTATAAGTTGGCGACAGATCTTTAGATTCCGGCAGATCGCGATGTACCCAGATATTCCCATGGAGATCATGAAAGGTCCGGACGCGTAAATACAAAAGCGGTTGCAACACAGACAGTAACGCTACCAGGTCCGTATATTTGTATTTTTGGGATAATTACAAACACACTACACTACACTACAGACATTTGGAAACGAGTGGAACTCCTTGCCTGCGTCTGTGTTTCCCGACTTCTACAATTTGGGGATCTTCAAGGCGAGAGTGAATAGGCATTATTTGAGTTTGCGTGTACCATCCTAGACTACATCGTCACTTACCATCAGGTGTGATAAAGTCAACCGCACTCAAATTTCTAATTTAAAAGAACTGTCTGCACTGCAATACAGACAGTTCAGCCGTTCTCGTCAAACGCTTTGCGAAGCTCTTCGATAGTACAATCGATTAAACCTAATAAACCAACTATCGCTCGCTTTACTTTAAGAAATAAATACAGCTGTCTACGTCACAAATACGTCCCAAATACCGAAGTGTCTCAAGACTAAGGTCTTTGATCAATGTGTGTTGCCAGTGATGACTTACAGAACTGAGACATGGTCGCTTACTATGGGTCTC
This sequence comes from Coleophora flavipennella, assembly GCA_947284805.1. Taxonomy (NCBI): domain Eukaryota; kingdom Metazoa; phylum Arthropoda; class Insecta; order Lepidoptera; family Coleophoridae; genus Coleophora; species Coleophora flavipennella. The sequence goes on along the minus strand of OX369264.1, from coordinate 17,922,517 downwards.
ATAAGAAGGCTCAAGGTCATCCAAAGTGCAATGGAGCGTGCTATGCTCGGAGTTTCTCTGCGTGATCGAATCAGAAACAAGGAGATCCGAAGAAGAACCAAAGTAACCGACATAGCTCACAGAATTGCTAAACTGAAGAGGCAGTGGGCAGGGCACATTGCTCGTAGAACAGATAGCCGTTGGGGCAGTAAAGTTCTCGAGTAGCGACCGCGCACCGGAAAACGTAGCGTAGGAAGGCCTCCCACGCGGTGGACCGACGACCAGGTGAAGATTGCGGAAGCCGATGGATGCGGGCAGCGCAAGACCGGTCGTCGTGGAAATCTTTGGGGGAGGCCTTTGTCCAGCAGTAGACTTTTTCGGCTGACATGATGATGATGATGATGACAAGCTACTGTGTTGCAGGCATCCGCAAGGTAATGCAGCATAGACTATGGGTGTCTGTGTTTAATCAGCCTTTTCATTGACTTATTGAAACAAATGCGGCTGCACTACATACCGCCGCGCTGTGTTGCAGATGGGTTTAGTTTAGACAGGCAATAACTGTTTTAAACCATCCGCAAGGTAATACAGCACAGACAATGGGCGTCTGTGTTGCATCCGTCTTTGTACTTATGAGGCCCAGCGGCCCAGGCTTTTCATCGCAGGACTCCGAAAAATACTATGTCGACGTAGCTGGGGAAAGTGGCGGGAAGCCGCCGATTGCGAGCAGCGCAGGAAAAGTCGTTCTGGAAATCCTTAGTGGAAGCCTTTGTCCAGCAGTGGACGACTTTCGGCTGATACGATGATGATGCCTACTCTTTGATGATACGTACAATCTACACTTCATGTTATTTCATAGCATAAAATAACGTACCTTCTTACTTATTTATTACGAATATTATTTTTCAATAGCTACATACTAAGATTAAATGTAGAATGAAGAGCGTCGGTGGCGTAACGGCTAGGGCCGCCGCCTCCTATCTGGGAGGTAGTGGTTCGAATCCTACCATGTACCAATGTGATTTAGATTTAGATTTCATATGTACGTTTATCCGACGCTCTTACATCGTGAGGAAACCTGCACACGCCTGCGGAGAAACTCGCACGTTGTGTGTGAAGTCGACCAACCCGCACTGGGCCCACGTGGTCGACTAAGGCCCGATCGCCCTAATTCAGGGTATTTTCGAGCCTCTCGGTGGGGACGTATATGAGCTGACATGATGATGAAGGATCTTAAATAAAGTATTCCACAAATAAAACTCCAACAAACCCAACGAGTACTGTGTGTGTCCTATGTCTTGTACAAAAATTAGATTCTTTTCGTTTTTACGTAGTCATATCAAATTTGACGCAATGCATCTAAAACTCTCAGCCCATTTCAGCTGAAAGTCTGATTAGGAGCTGATTACTAATTCTCTTTTATTTCACCGGTAAAAGCCCATCTTGCGGAGGTAATTCCCGTGTAAACGAGCTTGATTCGCAGGCAACGCCGGCGCCGGAAACGGATGGAAAGCGCCGCCACGCCGCCACGTCGCCCCACCGCGCCGCCTCAGCCCAATTCAAGTTGCGTACAACTGCTCACAGAATCCGAAAATAAACATACTTCAGGGAGGAAGAGGTTGGCTTCTGGCTTTGGGTCATGACTTGTTTGAACAACTTAGCTTCTATTGTTCAGACGCCATGGATTGTACAACCATTGTAATAATAATTTAAGCTTATAATGGTTATGAAGCTTTTAAATTGCCTACTGGACACGTGTAAGTGCAAGGTATTAAATCTTTTTTTGGCCCTAGCATCAACTTTCTTATTTATTTATTTTATAGGAAGACTTACAGCTAATGTAACATTATAAAAATCAAATAAAAAACAGAAAGTCTCTCAAAAGTCCTCACTAATAGAAACAATATAAGAAATTCAAAACGGCAACTTCGAAAGTTCACGGCAACACGCAAGTCAACAAAAATAAGAAAGACAAAAATTAATAAAGGTTATTAAAGGTTAAACAAAATAAAAAGTAAAAATACAGCACCTTTATGGTCAGTGGGCTAGTCCTCGAAGAAAGGCCGACTAAGCATTCGTCTCGCCACCGCCACACTTGTATACAAAAAAGATCTAGTGGATAATCCTTACACAAATTGTTGAAACCAATTATACCAATCCATCTTTTCTACGATCTTTTAAGTATCTTATACCTGGTCTTCTACTAGTTTTGCGGTTATGTATGTAGATGCCAAAATGTTTTTCATAGTCTACTTCTGAATAAAACAAGTTCAACGAGGCAAAATAACAAAGTTGTTGTTTATATTTTTTTACTGTGGCAGCTCGGAAAGAGTGCAATAAAATCCAATATCGTGACTCAAACTTTAAGCGCTGCCCCAACTGAAAAACATTAAAAGCCACTCCGTGTAGTTTTTGCTCAAACCTCTGATAGTTCTCTTTCGATGAAATACAAGAGTGCTCGCAGAGAGTTTAGAATTGAAAAACTGCTTCTTCCATACATTATAATTCGAACATTTTTACCGCCTCCGTAGCCCAGAGGCAAAAGTTCACTGGCTTTACACAGGAGGTCGCGGGTTCGATTCCCGGCGGGGTCAATTGTAAAACTCGGTTTGGCATTTTCTAAGCCCGCCTGGCTAGCTACCACCATCTTATGTAAGTCTTGCCGCCAAATATCAATGTTGATATCATTGGTATGTTCCGGCATGAAGATAAGATAGCCAGTTTCCCATTGCGTTGGGGAATCTTGGTAAGCCCGCTTCCATATTCGGCAACATCGTCACTTACCACCAGGTGAGATGTTGTCAAGGGTTTAGCAATTGTGAATAAAAAATAATAAAAAAAGAACATTTTATTGTTTTTTTAGTTTTTCAGATTTTTAGCTTCTTTTAAAAACCGGCTAAGTGTAAGTTGGACTCGCGCATAAAAGGTGCCGTAATACACCTCTCTGAACAATTATAATAATAATACCTATTCATTTTAATTAAAAAGCATTAACGCGAGCGACAGAAAAATATTTTTTGTTCAGTTCGGACTTCCTAACACGAGTACGACTGACACTTCTCTAATTTATTTTTATTTTACTGTAGGATAAGTACTATAATCAGACCAAGTCCCACGCTAGTGTATGTTACCGCTATTACGATAGCGCAAAAATAAAAATAAAAACCTTTCATAAATCACGTTTTTTGTATGGAAGCCCCCTGTAATTACATTTTTGTTTTACTTTATGATTTATTGGTTTTCTAGTAATAGAAATATACACTCTGTGAACATTTGAAGTATCTACCTCTTACGGTTCACGAAATACAGACCGCGGACAGACAGGCAGACGGACGGACAGACGGAGAGCAGAGGATAAGAGATAGGATCCCATTGTTCGTTGGAAAATAGGCTGTAAAGGACAGACAGATGGATGAAGAGCAGAGGATTAGTGATAGGATCCCATTGGTCGTTAGAAAATGGGCTGCAAAAGACGGACGGACTGAGGGCGGAAGATTCGTGATAAGATCCCATTGGTCGTTAGAAAATGGGCTGTAAAAGACGGATGGACGGAGGGCGGAGGATTAGTGATAGGATCCCATTGATCGTTAAAAATGGGCTGTAAAAGACGGACGGATGGACGGAGAGCGGAGGATTCGTGATAGCATCCCATTAGTAGTCCCATATCCCATAGCCCATTTTCTAACGACTAATGGGATTCTATCAGGAATCCTCCGCACGACGGACAGAGAGACACACGAGTGATCCTATAACGGTTCCGTATTTACCTTTTGAGGTAAGAAATCCTTAAAAGAACTTTAAAAATTACTACCTATTTTGATCAGAAACGAGGAGATCCGTAGAAAAACCAAAGTAACCGACACAGCTCTCAGAATTGCTAAACGTAAGTGGCAGTGGGCAAGGCACATATCTCGTAGAACATATGGCCGTTGGGGCAATAAAGTTCTCGAGTGGGGACCGCCCACCTGGTGAAGGTCGCGGAAAGCCACTGGATGCGGGTAGCGCTGACCTGGTCGTCGTGGAAATCCTTTGTCCAGCAGTGGACGTCCGTCGTCTGATATGATGTTGATGATGACTTATTTTGATAAAGTTTTATACGGTACACCCATGAAGTATTTCTTATGAATTAAAAAAATAATCATCGAAATCTGTTCACAGTCCGCGAAGACATCGTGTAACAAATAAAAACGTGTGGCACTCGGGGACTGCCGCGGTAAAGCTATTGCATAGCATTTTTTATCAACTTATGCAATTATAATTATTTTTTTATTTATGCTGTATTTACCAGTACCATATTATAGTCCTTGGGGCGCGGGATGTTTATGTAATAAATTAACATTAAGAAAGTTACACTAGTAAAATTTATTAAGTCCTTTTAGTACCGCAAATCGCTAATAGATGGCACTGTTAGTTTTTTAGAACTCGGCCTAGCGTGGGGTGTTAGGTTTTATTTTCGTTACGGAATTTCTTGATTCGGTCGCCGCGCTCAAATCCCGCGATAAAAGCTATGCAATATCTTAAAAAAACCTACAGTCAAATTGAGAACCTCTAGTAAGTTGTAAACAGGGAGGTTATGTAAAATACTGCCGTTTGATTTGTTTTATCAAACTGACTGCGTGTCGAAAACATCGAATTTAATCCTATTAATGTGATAACAAATGTGAAAGTTTAAATGGATGTTTGTTATTCAATCACAACGTAACAGCTCAACGGATCTGAATAAAAGGTAGTTAGATATATTAGTACCTGGGTTCACATATAGTGTAGCGCGGTGCGCTCTGACAATTTCATTCAAAAAAAAAACTCGATCATCAGCTCTCATTACAATAAATTTAATAAATTCATATTTTAATATCTTCCAAAAGACCCATTATGTACGCAAAAAACCGAGTACGCACGGCATTTTTAAGAACCTTCGCTCTGCTATCTACCTACCTACCTGTCGTGTAACAATAGGCTAATTTTTTCTACACTCGCGAGCTGCTTGGGGCTCGCTCATTGCACACCGTCGAAGACAGTCATCGGAACTATGTCCACGCAAGCGAAACCGCTGGCAAAGCTATAGTAATATATAAACAACATTAGAATAACCCCGACAATATTTTACGATCGCGCATCGGAAAACGTAGCGTAGACAGGCCTCCCACGCGGTGGACCGACGACCTGGTGAAGATCGCGGGAAGCCGATGGATTCGTGGAAATCTTTGGGGGAGTCCTTTGTCCAGCAGTGGACGTTATTCGGCTGATATGATGATGATAATGAATTTACAATTATATTTACAAATTTCTCAAATACCATAACGTAAGATGATGCCAAGGGCTTATCAATTGTGGATTTAAAAAAATGAGTTCTGAATTGTGAATTATAAACTGACAAAACCTATTTTCGCAGAGTGACTATTTCAGATAAGGGCCCGGTCTAATGTCTTTAAGTTGAACTCGATTTAGTGGAGAAAGCCTGCCCACTTAAGAAACGATAACAGAGCTTAGAGGTTGGCGAGCGTCGTTTGTAAGGTAAAACGTACCGTCATTTAGAGTGGAAAAAGGTCAAATGCCACTTGTGTGTGTACCCTCGGAAGTGAGACCGTGCGCGTGCCTTGTATCGATCATACATACATACATTTCGCACGTTTCCTTTTGACTCCTGAGTCCTGACTCGCTGATCTGATCGTAATGATACTATAGATACTCACATCACTCACGAACCTACTCGTACTTATGGCAGCAATGTACCGTTTAATTCGTACTGTCCCAGAGATTTATATATAGCATATCTCTGTACTGTCCATATTTTATTATAAGTTAGCGTTAGCGAACGACGTAAGATTGAAGAAGGTATTGAGATGGCAAAAAATCAAAGTTGAGATTTTGATGGAGATCAATTGTCTTACACTAGTACTTACTAATATTATAAATGTAAAAATGAGTTTTTTTGTTTCCTTTTCACGCTTCTACACCTCAACCGATCTTGACAAAATTTGGCATACAGGTAGCCTGTGTTACGGGGAAGGACATATGCTACTTTTAATCCCAGGAAAATAGCTTAATCCGATGCAGTTCCTGAGGGAACTAAAAACAATGGATTGTTGTGATGTTTTGCACAGAGATAGTTGAGGAGGTGGGAAACGACATAATTTACTAATCACCCTTAACGACAGTCATGACGATGACGATGTCCAACGCGGGCGAAGCCGCGGGAAAAAGCTAGTAGACTATAACACTAAAAACTAACAAAAATGTATGTGCGTCTGTCTTTGTATCTGTGCGTCCATCCAGTGCTCTACTGCAAAAACTACTAAACTGATTTTTGGTAAAATTTGGGTTAAGGATTTTTTTTTTATTTATAGCTGATTTTTTTGTCAAATTTCCCTATCTTGATTATTTATACCACAATAATAAAATCACTTTTATTTTTTTCTCTGAAATGGCTCTAACGATTTTGATGAAACTCAGTGCATTATTATAACCTAACATAATCTACTCGACGCCGTAGTTCGTCATTTTACTTTATTAAGAAAGTTTACAGCCAAAATACATTCTTTGTGTATTCCAGGAAAAAATGGAATTAGTACCTTTTATGCAAACCACGCTTGTTTGTAAGTTTTTCTCAAAAATCGCTGTAAACTATTTGAAAGAAACTTTGGTTATAACTAGGACATTATAAGACACTAGCGGTCCGCCCGCGTCGTTTTTGATTTTTTATATCTTAATCCCTTAATAAGATACTCGTGACCGGGTGCTGTCCGTGTGAAATGGCCTCCTGTTGTCAAAGGTATCAATGAAATTCAATAATTTTATCTATAACTTTTCGTGTCGTATTGTTTTCATGTTCTAATGACATAATCTGGTTTATTTCTAGAATTTAAAACTAATGCTTGATTATTTTTTGATGTTTCACAAATGAAATTATGTTATTATTAATTTATGACTATCAGAAAGAGTGTAATTTTCACCTATTTTGAATAAATACCTTGAATCTTGAATCTTAAAGCAGCATTTGATACTCTCCAGACCTCTGACTATATCTAAGCAAAAAACCAACGTGGATCCAATGCTCCGTTCCTCTGTGAAAGGAGGACAAACAAAGAAACACACTTTCGCATTAATAACCGGTCGTCGTGGAGATCCTTGGGGGAGGCCTATGTCCAGCAGTGGATTTCCTTCGGCTGATATGATGATGATGATGATGATAAAAGTAGTGGATGCCCGCAGCTTCGCCCGCGCAGATCCCGATTTTTGCGGTTCCCGTGGGAATTTCCCAAAATCCTTTCTTAGCGGATGCCTACGTCATAACATCTACCTGAATACCAAATTTCAGCCCGATCTGTCCAGTGGTTTGGGCTGTGCGTTGATAGATCACTATGTCAGTCAGTCAGGCAGTCACCTTTGAGTTATATATATTTAGAAGAAAGATTAGGAAATTAGTACGTATTAAATTGGCTATATATGTTGAGATTAAGGTACGATAAGGTTTAAGATCTTTGAACATTTTACACATACTTCACAAATTCAATGTCAATCGCCTCCGTGGCATAATGGTTAGTCGATTCGCTTCACAACAGGAGGTCGCGGGTTCGATTCCCGGTGCGGTCAACTTGTAAGACTCGGTTTGGTTGGTGTTAGGGCATTTTCTAAGCCCGCCTGGCTAGCTACCACCATCACCTTAACATTAATGTGTTCCGGCTTGAAAAACTGTTATAGATAAAAAAATACATACAGAGGAACATATAATATACGATTAGAACCTCCTCCTTTTTTGAAGTCGGTAAATAAATAATGCAATAATGCAGAATAATTTGAACAGAAAATAAAACTGCATTTAATGAACAGGAGGTCGCGGGTTCGATTGCTGGCGGAGTCTAACAACCACCTCCGTGGCGTAATGGTTAAGGCCATTAGCTTCACATCAGGAGGTCACGGGTTCGATTCCTGGCGGAGACTAACTTTGTAAGACTCGGTTTGTTTGGTGGAAGGGAATTTTCTAAGCCCGCCTGGCTAGCTACCACCATCTTATCTAAGTCTTGCCGCCAAACGTCAGTGCTAACACCATTGATGTGTTTCGGCTTGAAGATAAGACAGCCAGTTCCCCATTACGTTGGGGAATCTTGGTAAGCCCGCTTCCATCTTCGGCATCGGCGTCACTTACCATCAGGTGAGATGATGCCAAGGGCTTACTAATTGTAAAACGAAATTAAAAATGGATTACTGTGTTTTACCCGACTAGCGCACAAAAGGAGGGTTAAGAGTTTGGCAGTATATGTATGTATGTGTGTATGAGTGTTCATCTGCGTCTTAGTAGTTCAGATTTGGACAAGTGAGGTGTCGTTGGATTTGTAATTTGTATGCTTATGTTGTATATAATTGAAAACGCTAAACACGTTAAAAAACCGACTTCCATCGCAACAAATTAGTACAATTTTGCATTAATATTTTTGGTTTATGTTTATTTTCTACTAAAGTACTACACCGATTTTGATAAAATTTATATGGGACCACACGGGAAGCACTAGCTTTCAAATAAAAAAAGAATCATAAAAATCGGTTCACCCAGTCAAAAGTTCTGAGGTAACAAACATAAAAATAAAAAAAAAACACAGACGAATTGAGAACCTCCTCCTTTTTGGAAGTCGCTTGAAAATTAAATATTGATGTTGTATTTTATATGTTTAATAAACACAAAATACCTACCCAACTTAAAACATAAGTTTGGTATGAAAAGTTTAAATGCGCACATTCTGAAATTGTAAACTAAGCATGAATTAAAATGTAACAATGTCCCGTAAACGTTTAAAAACTATTTATATGTTTAATAAACACAAAATACCTACCCAACTTAAAACATAAGTTTGGTATGAAAAGTTTAAATGCGCACATTCTGAAATTGTAAACTAAGCATGAATTAAAATGTAACAATGTCCCGTAAACGTTTAAAAACTATTGTTTTTCACACTTTATCTTAATTTTTAATGAATACACAATATACACGGAAAACGGTTTTGTTTTCATTTCGCCTTGAATGAGATAGGTATGTGAGAATACGCGTAAATAAGTGGGTTTCAAGGTACCTGGAGTATTTTAGAACATTTGTACCTACATATTACTCGTTATTGTACCTACTCAACTATATCTATAGTATATTCACTGAGTGACTTACGGAACTGAGACATGGTCGCTTACTATGGGCGTCATAAGAAGGCTCAAGGTCACCCAAAGGGCAATGAAGCGTGCTATGCTCGGAGTTTCTCTGCGTGATCGAATCAGAAACGAGGAGAACCGCAAGAGAACTAAAGTAACCGACATAGCTCACAGAATTAATAACAGTGTTGACCGAACTTAATAACTAAGATCTGTCTGTCATGTTAGATAACAAATGTTCTGTCTTACTTTTCTTTTTTTTGTGTCCTCTCTGCATGTTTTTATTATTTCAAATTGGGGACAACGGTGCTGGTTGTACAATTATTTTCTTTTAGTTTCATTTAATATTTATAACATAAGCTTTATTGTATAATCGTTTGTTGTTCTAAATAAAATAAAATAAATAAATAAATAAATAGAATCGCTAAACTGAAGTGGCAGTGGGCAGAGCACATAGCTCGTAGAACAGATGGTCGATGGGGCAGTAAAGTTCTCGAGTGGCGACCGCGCACCGGAAAACGTAGCGTAGGAAGGCCTCCCACGCGGTGGACCGACGACCTGGCGAAGATCGCGGGAAGCCGATGGATGCGGGCAGCGCAGGACCGGTCGTCGTGGAAATCCTTGGGGGAGGCCTTTGTCCAGCAGTGGACGATTTCCGGCTGATATTATGATGATGATGATGATTCACTGAGTGAATAATTACCAGTTACCTTATTCTGAAATTAACTCCAATTTTTTAATACATGGTAGGGTCATTACTAAGGCTGGTGGTAACTAGCTCGAAGCAAAACATCGTCTATACAGTCTACGATTTATTGGTATACCGGCTGATTTTACCCGACTATGTCCGGTGGGGCTGGCCAAGCCTAACATACAGTATACTCGTCACACAGATTGATACAGATTGGCACTAGTTTAGTTTTTGGTCGTAATGGATTTCGCCGTAATTTTGTTTATTCTGTCACCGTAAGATTGTAAATTCCGTTATATTATAATCTAACAGGATTTATTTCGCAAGATTGTGAACTGTCGAAAGATTGTGAACTGTAACATATTGTTTACAATTTAACTGGTGACATTGTAAACTCACTAGTGACATTACAATAACACTAAACGATGTGAAAAACACAAAATAAATGAGCTCGCATAGCGAGCAATGTTAGGTTCGGTCAGGTTAGATTGATTTAACAGTCAAAGAGCCTCGCGCGAGGCTCCCCCCCTGGGTAGCAGAATGCTTCGCAGCAGAAGAAACCATCGGTTTTATTCGGAGACAAGAATAGGCTGTGATATTGTGATCCGATTCACAATTTACCGTTACATCATAATATAACTAGTGAGATTATAATATCGCGGTTTTCACAATATCCCGGTGACAGTTCCATTATTTGTTTTTTGAAATGTCATTTCTCGCCAGTTGTATGAAGTGTCCGGGGTTATCCAAGCCTTAGCCTTCTCTTTGTAAGAATAAAACGACAAAAGTAATATTACGCATTAGGATCGAACCCGTACACTTCTGGATTTACAGTCTTTAAATTTCAGATTTTAAGTGTAACGCCTGCGTCACTGTGATAGCCTTGTTCATTTGAAAAATCTGTTTCATTTGATTCTCGATATTTGGCCGTCAATTTTTACAAAAATGGCGTCCCGTTGGTCACCCTACGGGTTTAGGGAACCAAAAAAAGTGTTCAAAAAAACCTTTCATTCATTTTCAACAAACTTACACAAACTTACACAAAGGATGATGTTCTCAATTCATAGTTTTTTTTGTATGTTTGATACGCGATATCTTGATACGCGATATCTTGATACGCGATATCTTGATACGCGATATCTTGGCAGATTGTATATCTATTTTCATGATTATATATATTCCCGAGTTAGTCTCAGATAAATTTTATCAAAATTGTTTTAGTGCTATATTAGAAAATTAACAAAAACGAAAAATAATAATGCAAAATTGCTGCGATGGAAGTCGGTTTTTAAACGTTTTAGCGTTTTCAATTATACGGAACTAATCAACAAAACCACACTCGAGCCGTTAACTAAAAAAAATATCCCCCATCAGAGCTTATCTATCTACACTAAAACTTTTTTGACATATTAACTTCATTTTCTGTTACAGACAGAGATACAGACGGACGGCCATGACAAAATTAGAAGGGTTCTGTTTTTGCAACTTGGGCTCCGGAAGTAGCCTCCTAGTTTTGTATTGGAGGTACCTAATTTAGATTTCCTTTGAATAGGAATGACGAATGCTAGTCATCTCAGTTACTTTATAACATATGTCAAAAACGGCGTTTGTTGTGACGATGTTTGAAATACCTAGGCGTGACGTCATAGTTTTGCAGCGTCATTTATGTACTCATTTTGTGATTTTGGTGAATTAAAAACCGAAGACTTGATGGAAAACAAAACGAGTAAGATTTTTCAAAGTTTAAATTAGAGGGAAATTTAGTAATCAAGAGTTCATAATTTATTTCTGATACTGTCGACGTCCCTACTAAGAACTACCTAGTTTTTTACTTTCTCGACCCCGTAGTACGGTAAGTACCGTACGTAGAATAGAGGAAATGGTGTTATCGCAAAAAAAAAGATTTTCCAATTTTCGTGAAAATGTGTTCTTTATCATTAACACATACCGATTCAAGATTTAATATTCAAGATATTTATTCAAAATAGGTGCAAATTACACTCTTTCTGATAGTCATAAAATAGTGATGACATAATTTAATTTGTAAAAAATCAAGAAATAAACAATTAATTAGTTAATAACGTCAAAATCCAATCCGTGATATAAAAAAAAACAAATAATGTCATTAGAACATGAAAACAATATGACACGAGAAGTTAAAATTATTAAAATTATTGAATGTCATGAACGCCTTTGACAAGTGTAGGCCAGTTCACATGGACGGCACCCGGTCACGAGTATAACGCGAGAGTCAGCCATCGCTCCTCTCAACCATATTAGAGGGAAAAACCATACATCTCAATTCCATCCGTCCGTGCGTGCGTCCGTCCGTCACGCTTGGCTCTAGAGGCTAAATCTTTAGTTCGATTGGGATCGACTTTGCAAATTAAAAGTTTTAAATTATTTCATCGAGGGATTATCAAAAGTCTCTTCGTACAGTCAAACTCGAAGAGTAGCTATCATACAACAAAAACTGTTTTATTTTCTTAAAACCACTCTATCGATTTTTATGAAATTTTGCACGTCGTAGTTGAATACGTGTGTATATTACATTGTAATAACCATTGATCTGGGAAAAATCGTGCTTGTATGGTTCTCATACAAATGAAAATTGAAGCGAGCTATGCTTGGAATTTCCCTACGCGATCGAATCAGAAATGAGAAGATCTGCAGAAGAACTAAAATAACCGACATAGCTCACAGAATCGTTAAACTAAAGTGGCAGTGGGCAAGGTACATGGCTCGTAGAACAGATGACCGTTGGGGCAGTAAAGTCCTCGAGTAACAAACGTAGCGTGGATCGACGAACTGCTGAAGATCGAGAGGATCTGCTGGATGCCGGCAGCGCAGGACCGGTCATCGTGGAAATCCTTGGGGAAGGCCTCAAAATATACATAGATAGAAGGTACCTAGTGTAAAAATTTTCATCCAAAACAGAGGAAATTTTGAAGAATAATTACAGCAATGGTTTGTATTGGAGGTATCTTACTAATTTTTTTTCCTTGATTTACTCTGTAAAGTAGATCGTACAAAGATATAGTAACGTACTAAATTTCATCAAAATAATTACAGACATTTTTGAGTAAAAACTTAAAAAGTATTTGTAAAATTAGGAAAAAATATAGGCAAAAAGCTCATAGATCGCGGAAAAACGCCGCTGCCTATCCTCCGGTTTGTTCCTTTGGTCGCTCTTACGACAACTTTTGGGAAAAGAAGGGGTGGTACTATACTTGGACCACACCAGAGGCACCATAGGATAAGGATATTTTTAAGACAGCCTCGGGAAAGATGGGGTGGTAATATTCTAGGGCCTCACCACAGGCACCATAGGATAAGGATATTCTTAATACACCCTCGGGAAGAGATGGGGTGTTACTATTTTTAGGCCGCACCACAGGCACCATAGGATAGGAATATACTTAAAACAGCCTCAGGAAGAGATGGGGTGGTACTATTCTAGGGCCACACAATAGGCACCATAGGATAAGGATATTCTTAAGACACCCTTGGGAAGAGATGGGGTGGTACTATTCTAGGGCCGCACCACAGGCACCATAGGATAAGGATATACTTAAGACACCCTCGGGAAGAGATGGGGTGGTACTATTCTAGGGCCGCACCACAGGCACCATAGGATAAGGATATTTTCAAGACACCCTCGGGAAGAGATGGGGTGTTAATAATCAAGGACCGCACCACAGGCACCATAGAATAAGGGTATTCTTAAGACACCCTCGGGAAGAGATAGTGTGGTACTATTCTTGGGCCGCACCACATGCACCATAGGGGTAAGGATATTCTTAAGACACCCTCGGGAAGAGATGGGGTGGTACTATTCTAGGGCCGCACCACGAGTACCATAGGATAAGGATATTCTTAAGACACCCTCGGGAAGATATGGGGTAGTACTATTCTAGGGCCGCACCACAGGACACGGATATTATTGGAATAAGGCAATCTATTGCCATCAAAATCTCAACTTCAATCTTAATTGTCATCACAATACCTAGTTTCTTAACTCTTTTATTGTCATCACAATACCTAGCTTGTCTGCTCTTTCATTGTTATCATAATACCTAGCTTCTCCACTCTTTCATTGCCATCACAATACCTAGCTTCTCTACTTTTTCATTTCCATCACAATACCTAGCTTCTCCACTCTTTCATTGCCATCACAATACCTAGCTTCTCCACTCTTTCATTGCCTTCACAATACCTAGCTTTTCCACTCTTTCATTGCCTTCACAATACCTAACATCACCACTCTTTCATTGCCTTTACAATACCTAACATCACCACTCTTTCATTATCATCACAGTACCTAGCTTCTCCACTCTTTCATTGCCTTCACAATACCTTGTTTCTCCACTCTTTCATTGCCTTCACAATACCTAGCTACTCCAAACTCATTGCCTTCACAATACCTAGCTACTCCACTCTCATTGCCTTCACAATACCTAGCTACTCCACTCTCATTGCCTTCACAATACCTAGCTTCTCCACTCTTTCATTGCCTTCACAATACCTAGCTACTCCACTCTCATTGCCTTCACAATACCTAGCTACTCCACTCTCATTGCCTTCACAATACCTAGCTTCTCCACTCTTTCATTGCCTTCACAATACCTAGCTACTCCACTCTCATTGCCTTCACAATACCTAGCTACTCCACTCTCATTGCCTTCACAATACCTAGCTACTCCACTCTCATTGCCTTCACAATACCTAGCTTCTCCACTCTTTCATTGCTCGCTACCGCTCGTTCCCAACATTACGATAAGTGCTAACGTTTTTAAGTCGCTAAAAACTAATTAGTAAATGTTTTACTACTTTTGATGTTTTAACTCTCAAGGTCTCAAGAAATACGTCGCATATGCAAGTACGAAATGTTATACCTTTCAAAATGATCCTCAGACTCAATTATCAAACTACGTGTATTATGTATGTAAGGTACCTACAAATTTTTGGTATTTATACAAAACGGAATTGTTAGCTAACTACCCTTAAAAAATTAATAATTTTAAGATACCTACTTCACCATACCAGCCGAAGGACGTCCACTGCTAGACATAGGCCTCTCCCAAGGATGAACACGACGACCGGTTCTGCGCTGCCCGCATCCATCGGCTTTACGCGACCTTCACAAGGTCTTCAGTCCACCAAATGGGAGGCCTGTCTACGCTACGTTTACTGCCGCAACAGCCGTCAGTTCTACGAGCTATGTGCCCACCCACTGCCACTTAAGTTTAGCATTTCTAAGAGCTATGTCGGTTACTTTGGTTCTCATACGGATCTCCTCATTTCTGATTCGATCACGTCGAGAAACTTTGAGCGTAGCACGCTCCATTGCCCTTTGGGTGACCTTGAGCCTTCTTATGAGGCCCATAGTAATGTCATCACTGGCAACACCACGCTGCCCAGCCGAGTTGGATTCGACGATTGATCTCTTTATCGAAGGTGGACATACCTAACTGTACTGTTTGTCCCAGGTACACATATTCGAGACCAACTTCGAGTGTAGAGCCTCCAATCTTCAGAGGAGTAGGTATGACATGGACGTTTGACATAATTTTCGTCTTTTCCATGTTCATTCTAAGACCTTCTTGTTGAGAGGCTCTACTGAGGCCAGCGAGCATTGTGCCTAAGTCGTCCAAAGTCTCAGCTATGACCACGATATCGTCAGCGAATCGAAGGTGGGGGATGTACTCCCCGTGGATACTGATGCCGAGTCGACCCCAGTCCAAAAGCTTAAAAACATCTTCCAGGGCGGCGGTGAATAGTTTCGGAGATATAACGTCTCCCTGTCTCACCCCTCGCTGCAGCCGGATAGGTTCCGAGTTTTGATCCTGGAGGCGAACCGACATGGTGGAGTTTCATACAAATACTTCAGTACCTCGATACGATCATTTGGCACCGCTGGAGAGACTGTAACACAACCCAAGTTTCGACCGAATCAAATGCTTCCTCATAGTCCACAAACGCCACGATACCTACTTACGTCAAACGAATTACGCATCTGTCGAGTGAAATCATCTAAACAGTTTAATATTCCATTCACATAGCCCTAAACATTTACATATTCATGTAAGCAAAACCTTCATAATTTGTTTGAAAGGGAATCATTGTTAAATGACGGAATACATTGTGTAACGGATTTTAGTGCGTTCTCTATAAAATATTCAGACAAGCAGGGAATCGTTAGTGTTTTGTAAACAATGGCACGCATACAACTAGTTTTGTTAGTAGTTCTGATCATGGTAGGTCTGGTGATTGGGAGTACCGACACCTACACCACCGACGATTACAGCACCGGAACTACTGCTACCTCCAGGAGCAGATACCCAAATAACAACAACGATGACGGTTACACCACCGAACCTCCCGCCACCTACAGGCGCAGACATGGGTCTGCGCCTGTAGGTGGCGGGAGGTTCGGTGGTGTAACCGTCATCGTTGTTGTTATTTGGGTATCTGCTCCTGGAGGTAGCAGTAGTTCCGGTGCTGTAATCGTCGGTGGTGTAGGTGTCGGTACTCCCAATCACCAGACCTACCATGATCAGAACTACTAACAAAACTAGTTGTATGCGTGCCATTGTTTACAAAACACTAACGATTCCCTGCTTGTCTGAATATTTTATAGAGAACGCACTAAAATCCGTTACACAATGTATTCCGTAATCTATGGAGATTATGACTACAGCCCTATGGAAAAGGAACTTAATGTAAGTACTTACTTTTTTTTTCATTCTTTCTTTCTTTTGTACAGTAAATGATATCTCTTAAAGGGTGTTAAACATTGATTTAAAAAAACCGGCCAAGTGCGAGTCGGAATCGCCCACCGAGGGTTCCGTACAAATTTGTAGGTACATATTGTAAATCATAACAGTGCAAACTGATGATGGTGGCGAATCGGGAGCCGGGTCGTTCCTTTCGCTCTAATATGGAGCGATGGCTGACTCTCGAGTTATACTCGTGACCGGGTACTGTCCGTGTGAACTGGCCTACACTTGTAAAGGACATTCAATGATTTTAATGTATAACTTCTCGTGTCATTTTCATGTTCTAATGACATAATTTGTTTTGTATCAAGGATTGGATTTTGACGTTAATAACCAATGAATGTTTATTTCTTGATTTATCACAAATAACATTATGGTTTTACTATTTTATGATAATCAGGAAAAGTGTAATTTGCAAGAAATAAAAAATAAATCCAATTTGCCCACCTAAGGTGAACAGCATGTTTGAAATTCTTTTTTTTTATTAAAAATTTGAGTGCGTTGGGCTGCACATCACCTTATGAATAGGATGTAACACGCAAGCTCAAATAGTGCCAATTCTATATCGTCTTGAAGATTCCTAAATTATATGAATCGAGGAATACAGACGCCGGCAGGGAATTCCACTCCTTGGCGGTTCGCATAATGAACGAAGAAGCAAAACGCTTCGTGCGTAAAAGTAAAAAATTAACGACGGTAGGGTGGAATCACCCTCCGCACCTGTTCGTCCGATGATGAAATGGAGAGAGGGGTATGAGGTCGTGAAGCTCCAGGGCACACACTTCGAAATTGATCCTGTAGAACACCGGTAGACACCGACTTAGCGGCGATGCTCGAAGCTTTGGAGCCTTTTTGATACAAGTTTATCGACGCCAATGAGTCTCCTAGTACGTCGGTCGATAAATCCATGGTATCTAGCTGGTAACGAGCCTATCCGTCCCATAAGTGAGAGCAGTACTCCATACATGACCGAACTTAAGCATGCTATAATATTAGAAGCTGCTCTGGTGTGAAATAAAGTCTCACCTTCGAGAATATACAAAGCTTTTTGGCAGCCGTTTTTGCTTTGGATTCAATGTATCTCCCGAAATTCAGATCAGATGTTAAATCTACGCCAAGTAACTCAAGATTGTCGGAGATCTAGATAGATTCATCTCGGAAAATAGGAGTTAGGGTTAAATGACTCCTTTTCGCAGTGAATAGACACGCCTACGTTTTTGAGGCATTAAATCTAACAAGATTATCATCGCCCCAGTCATAGACTGCCTTCAGACTGGCCTCTAGCCATGTTTTATATACATTACACGTTATATTTATTTACATTACACGTCCGTCTTCGGGTAACCAACTTACGAGTACATATATGCGCCAAATTTCAACTCAATCGGTCATTAATTGGCTGTGGTAGACGGACGGACAGACACACAAGTAATCCTATAATGGTTCGGTTTTCACCTTTTGAGGTACGGAACCGTTATTATCACGGTCAAGTAGGAAACTAAGAAAGCTCAGTTTAAGAGTAGAGTATAATAGTCGACCTACTTGTGATGTGCAGTTGTATTTGTAATAAGTTAACAGATTTTATGCAAGAATGTCCTTTACCAACTTTAAATAAAAATATAGTTTTATTTAATTTATTTTATATTTTATTTAATTGAATTAAAAAGACCACGGAACCCTACTTGGTGCGTAGTGTGACACGCACTTGGCCACCTTTTATCTATATAGATTATTTTAATTAAACTATTTTGATCATAATAATAAAAAAAAAGAATTAATATAGTGCTAATCTAAGTGTAGCATAGGTTTCTGCTGTTTTGCAACATATCGATTATTCGATTATTGTGAACAATTTTTTATTACTTTTCGGCCCTAGGCCCGGAACGTATCACTTCCAACCCCTTCCTGGGTATACTGTGGTCTACTTTCAGAGTTTGAGAAATGAATCATCGTCACTTACCATGAGGTGAGATGCTGCCAAGGTATTATCAATTGTAGATTTAAAAAAATGAAATAATTTTTATAGAACAGTTTTTTTGGTGTACTTGTACAGAGTACATTTCATCAAAATCTTGAAATTTAATTTTTAGACGTTTACATCTATTTAATTAATTATTAAGATATATAGATACTTACTAATTTTCAGACGTTTACATCTATTTAATTAATTATTAAGATATATAGATACTTACTAATTTTCAGACGTTAACATCTATTTAATTAATTATTAAGATATATAGATACTTACTATTTTTTTTTTTTTATATTCAATTAAATTTGTTTTTATTTTGCAGCTCTTGGACCTTTTTGGTAAATAGGTAAATATTCGATTATTGTCTACAATTTTTTATTACTTTTCGGCCCTAGGCCCGGAACGTATCACTTCCAACCCCTTCTTGGGTATACTGTGATCTACTTTCAGAGTTTGTGAAATGAATCATCGTTACTTACCATCAGGTGAGATGCTGCCAAGGTATCATCAATTGTAGATTTGAAAATTTAAATATTTTTTCTAGAACAGATTTTTTGGTGTACTTGTACACAGTACATTTTATCAAAATCTTGAAATGTAATTTTCAGACGTTTACATCTATTTAATTAATTATTAAGATATATAGATACTTACTAAAATTTATTTTATTTAATATTCAATTTAAATTTGTTTTTATTTTGCAGGTCT
Source organism: Coleophora flavipennella (assembly GCA_947284805.1). Taxonomy (NCBI): domain Eukaryota; kingdom Metazoa; phylum Arthropoda; class Insecta; order Lepidoptera; family Coleophoridae; genus Coleophora; species Coleophora flavipennella. The sequence goes on along the minus strand of OX369264.1, from coordinate 17,903,253 downwards.
TGGACCTTTTTGGTAAATAGGTAAGTTAATAAAGTTTTACTCGTGGATTTTGTTTCAATCTTTGACTTTCACTTTTTCAAATTTTTAGTATTTGTTGTTATAGCGGCAACAGATATACATCGTCTGTAAAAAATTCAATTGTCTAGCTATCAAGGTTCATGAAATATACAGCCGCGTGACAGACGGACAGCGGAGTCTTAGTAATAGTGTCCCGTTTTTACCCTTTGGGTACGGAACCCTAAAAACGAGCTTTTACCCGCGGCTTCGTTCGCGTGGACGTCGTTCTTATTACTTTACTAATATTATAAATGTGAAAATGTGTTTGTTTGTTTGTTTGTTAGTTTGTTTGTTACCTTTTCACGCTTCAACACATTAACCAATCTCGATTAAATTTGGCATACAGGTAGCTTGTGTCAGTGGGAAGGACATAATATGCTACATTTTATCTCGTGAAAATAGCATAGTCCGATGCAGTTCCTGAGGGAACTGAAAAAATACTATTTTTTGGTTAATTTCTCTAACATCGCAACGGACCAATGGCTTGCTGTGATTTTTTGCACAGATATGGTTGAGGGGGTGGGATATGGCTTGCGGCTCGCGCACCACTCACCCTCGAAGACAGTCATAAAAACGATGTCCACGCGGGCAAAGCCGCGGACAAAAGCTAGTAGATAGATAAACTGTTTTATTATTATTGACTATGCTATTTTCGCGGGATAAAAATTAGCATATGTCCTTTTCCGTGACACACCCTATCTCCATGCCCAATTTCGTCAATATTGGTTGAGGCGTTGAAGCCTGAAAAAGTAACAAACAAACAAACATATTTTCATATTAGTAAGGATGCAAGTAAAAACAGAACTTTAAATTTTAATAACATGGCCCCAGGACCAAAGTTTCTTCTATGTCTTCATAAAGAGTTTCACTGAAAAAGAAAAATAGGTTTAAATAGATTAAGACATTTTTACCATATGAAGAAGAAAATTTTGTAACTTACGTCTGGTTAGTACAAGAGCCCATACACATTTAGCAAGCGGGGGTGCACAGGAGGTGGAGACGGCGGCACCTTGTCCAGGGCCCTGCACTCTGTCCAAATAGTCGGCCCAGCAGTCCTGCAGTGCCCAGCCCCAGGGATCAGGCGAGAGTGGTTTGCTGTTGTTGGACGCTCTTCCCCAGACCTATTCTGCTGGTAAATGGCGCGATGCAGTTTTATTAAAGCGCCTTTGGAAGGAGGTAGGTATAGCCTGGACTGAACGGTTTAAATTGGCAAAAATGTACTGCTAGGTGCCGTTCAACACCGTAGTAATTTCCGGGTCCTTGATTACATTCCATACATCCGAACGACGATATTTCAACGGTATGGAGTACATCTTCTGGCAATAAGAGACTTATTGAATGGCTCAGCTTGAAAAAATCCTCCGTCTCTTCATCCGTGGTACGCTTCTTCCACTGCTTGTCTGAGTGTGACACTGTGAGCTATTTTTCTTCTCGCGGATAGTGTACTGCTTTGACAGCCTGGACCAGGGAGGAAGAGACGCATGCTTTCTTTAAGCTGAGCCATACAACAAGTCTCCCATCGCCAGAAGATGTATTCCGTACCGTCGAAAAGTTCGTCACCCAGATGTATGGAATCAAGGACCCGGAAATTACAACGGTGAACGGCGCCCGGCAGTACAAGTTGCACTTCAAACCGTTCAGTCCAGGCCATACCTCCTTCCAGAGGCGCTTTAATAAAGCGGGAGCATCGCGCCATTTACCAGGCAGGAAAGACCTGGAGATGGGTGGCAGACGGCAGCAAACCACGCTCGCCGGATTCCTGGGGCTGGGTACTGCAGGACTGCAATTGGCAGCCGGTGTGGACTGCTGAGCCGACTATTTGGGCAGAGTGCAGGACCCTGGACACGTGCGGCTGCAACACTAACTGCGGGACTCAGAGCTGCTAGTGCAGCCGTCTTCACCTCCCGTGCACCCCCTGCTTGCAAAATGTGTAAAGGCTCGTGCACAAACCAAACGTAAGTTACTACAATCGAAGTAACTAGTGTCTCATCTGTGCTACAATTTCCTTCTTCATCTGGTAAAAAATGTTTTAATGTATTTAAGCCAATTTTTTTCAGTGAAAATTTTCAGGAAATAGATGAAACTGTAGATCTGGACCAAATAATTGAAATTACAAATTCCATTTTCGTTTTCATTTTTAATATTTTTAGGATTCATTTGAGCTAATATGAAAAATAACTTTGTACTCATGCTTAGCGGTACGGAATTAGTGGAAAACTTTACCAATCATCTCCCCCCCATTTTTTCCAAAATTTATTTCTTATGACTTATTTCGATTCAGCGCAGAAATTTGCACTAACTTGGCTATTGTATGAATTATATATTATCTTAAATTTTAGACCAAAAAACACCCTTAACCTCTACAATATCCAAAATTGCAATGTGAATGATCAAAATTACTTCAAATTCCATTTCTGCGATCTCAAATAATGCAAAAATGACTACTTGATTGTCATTCTCAGTTAAGATTTTAGGAATTTAAGAAGTAGTTCACCCCTCACCCCCCAAAAATCACCCCCTAAGAGGCGAATCAAAAATCACTCTAGGGCCTTATCATTCTAAAGGGTCGTAACTATCACTGTGCCAAGCGGCATGCTTTTAAGGGTACCCAGGCGGCTTGAGTTTCCATACAAACGTAGTTCCGCTTTAATATAAAAACTACTTGCCGGATTGAATCCAAACTATGAAAAATATATTCAGTAGAAACTTATCGATGTTATACTAATATAACTACTTATCTTTTATAAGAGAAGTTTCAAACTTTGACTAAGAAACTAATTTAAGCCTTCGTTTAGTTATGTTTTCATTTACTGCTATGAAAACAAATTACGATCATCGATACTCAATGTACTCGAAAAGTTTGGATTTATTTATATATTGCATGTAGTTTTTGTATTAAAGCGGAACTACGTTTGTATGGAAACTCGAGCCTCCTGGGGACCCTTAACATAAAACGCAGTTTTGCTATTGAAATACTGAACTTACCGCTACCACTAAAAGACGGCAATGTCTCTATATTACAAGTAAGGTCTTTGACCAGTGTGTGTTGCCAGTAATGACATATGGAACTAAGACGTGGTCGCTTACTATGGGCCTCATAAGAAGGCTAAAGGTCATCCAAAGGGCGATGGAGCGAGCTATGCTCGGAATTTTTCTACGCGATCGAATCATAAATGAGGAGATCCGCAGGTGAACTAAAGTAACCGAAATAGCTCACAGAATCGCTTTGATTCATCTATGGCCCTCGCTTTAAATCCGTCCTTTATTCACTAGTTGCATAATATACTATTATACCATTCATCATCATCATATCAGCCACAAATCGTCCACTGCTGAACAAAGGCCTCCCCCAAGGATCTCCACGACGACCGGTCCCGCGCCGCTCGTATCCACCGGCTTCCCGCGACCTTCACCAGGTCATCGGTCCACCGCGTGGGAGGCCTGCCTACGCTACGTTTTCCGGTGCGCGGTCGCCACTCGAGAATTATACCATTGCCCCTCTAAAAATCTTATTTCATTCACTGAAAACAGTGAATAAAAAGCTCTTTCAATAAATATTTTGGTGTTTGAATTTAGAACTCACGATATTTTTTTTGGTAGCTCTTTTCAGGACAGGCTAAGGCTCATTGGCCATACTGACTTGTCTTCAGTACATTATACATTTTTCAGTTGTGTTAGTTTACGTCTTCAGTAATTTTTATCTTACATTTTATAGTATTTTTCAGCATCATGGGAATTTTTTTTCGGTGGCACTATTTAACTAACTTAAGCTACACACTCCAGCAAAATGTAAGCACTTTTGCTAAAACTTTGGCGAGCTTCTAGTGGGAATTCGAAACACAGCATACACACTTTTATTTCATTATCCTACACAATGAACACATAAATGGTACTTTGTCGATTAACACACTATCAATATTATACATCAAAAAACCACGAAATGTAATTTTTCGGATAATAAAAGAAAAATGACAAACTGAACGCTACCAATTCCCGCTTAAAAGTCTAGAACGCACCAACATATGCTATTGCACCTCCTTGTGCAAAAAAAACTCGATACAAACTTTTTGTTCAATGAATATTTGACATACAAACTCCTCGTGCGACAAGGAGTTTAGCATTAGAATAAAAACTGTTTGGTGTTCTTTGCTGTCATTTCCTTAGTAAATTGGCGCTATTTTTAATACTGTAAGTTGTAATAAACACAAAGAAAATTACTCCTAACTTTAGTAACTGTTCCAATTTTGATAAGCATTTTAGTTAATTTATCCTTCCTTTTTTCTTCATTACATGTCTATTTTGGCTTAAATGTTTCCTTTTCTCGGAGTCATGGTATAAAGTATAGTATGCAACTCTTGAATAAAACGGATTTATATCAAGTGCCCTGATTCAGGGTAGGCTTGAGCCCCTCGGTGGGGACGTATATGAGCTGTAATGATATCAAGTGCCATGAATCACTCGCATCGCTCAGGATTCTAATATTTGATCATAATCAAATCTCGAGGAGTTATTTGCAAAAGGGGTTTGTATGTTAATTATTCTTTGGACAAGGAGTTTGATCCGAGTATTTTTTGCGCAAGGAGGTTGCATAGCATTAAGATTCTAAATTCAAACACGAAAACAGTGAATAAAAATAAGCTTTTTAGAGGGGCAATGTTATAATGTATATTTAAACTTGCGATTCACTTAAAATTTCTTTATCTTTATGTATATATCGCATTTTTAGGTATATATCACATTTTACCATAAATCGAATTATGCCAAAATTTATTCCCTCTAAAAAGATGTAATAGTTGCTGAGACAGTATACCCGTATCTTTATGATTTAGGACTTCTCCTTATTGTCCCAATTAAAAAAAAACACTCTCTATGTTGAAACTGTCGAAGTACAATATTCAGGTATCTTCTGATAAGTATATTGATGGAGCCAGCTAGGCTGATATGATGATCAGCCGAACGACGTCCACTGCTGGACATAGGGAGGCCAAGAATTTCCACGGCGACAGGTTCTGCGCTGCCCGCGTTCAGAGGCTTCCCGCGACCTTCACCAGGTCATCGGTTCACCGAGTGGGAGGCCTGTCTACGTTACGTTTTCCAGTGCGCGGTCTCCACTCGAGAACTTTACTGCCTCAACGGCCATCTGTTGTACGAAATGTGTGTCCCGCTCATTGCCACTTAAGTTTAGCAATTCTGAGAGCTATATCGAATACTTTGGTTCTCCTTCGGATCTCCTTGTTTCTGATTCGATCGCGTAGGGAAATTCCGAGCATAGATCGCTTCATTGCCCTTTGGGTGACCATGAGCCTTCTTTTGAGGCCCTTAGTAAGAGACCATGTCTTAGTTCTGTAATTCATCCATCACTCGAAACACACACTGGTCAAAGACCTTAGTCTTGAGACACTGCGGTATTTGGGACGTGAAGATATTACGAAGCTTCCCGAACGCTGCCCAACCGAGTTAGATTTGTCGATTCATCTCTTTCTGGAAGTTGCACTGTTTGTCCCAGGTTTTTTTGTTGAATATGTTTATACATATTCATCAACAACTTCCAGTGTAGAGTCTCCAACCTTTAGACGGGTGGGTGTGACACGGACATTTAACATTATTTTTGTCTTGTCCATCGGCTTGATATGATGATGATAAGTAGTCCCCCATACATCCGTGCCATTTCCTTTGCTTAACATCTATTTTACTCATTTCAGACGATCCGGGGAATTGTCGTACTTTTCTTCGGTTGATTTCGTCTCTTCACCTTGAATCTTTAGATTTTATCTAGTTTCTGGAAAAAAGTATTTCTTCATTTATTTTGTATTTTCTTGAAATAAAATTACAGTTCAGTTTTACTAACATAGCTGTTAAGTGATTTTTATTCTAACAATTCTATTGAATTATTTAATCTAAAATAAAAATAAATGTTTGATATTTGATATGAGTTTTTCTGATTATTTTAATAATCCATTCCTTTATATCACGTCTAACTGGTTTAAAGCGTCGTTGTTTTGTAGGTATTCTGTATGGCTCCCGGCTTAGATAGGGCCTTCCCATCTCTTCCAATAGGGTCGTGAAAGACTTGAACCGGAGGATGGGCAGCAGCGTCTCTTCCACGCACTGCAACAGACCTGCAACAACACTTCGATCGCAAACCCGCTTGCCAAGCGTGGCGATTATGGCATATCTCCCCAACATGATTTCCACATTATTTATCCTTGGAGGAGGCCTTTGTTCAGAAGTGGACGGCTTTCAGCTGATATGTTGACTTGTAGGTACAGTCGCCATCAGTTATATCGTAGCAGGCGAAATTTTCAAATTAATACATCTGAGCAGTGTTGAATTTCAATAAATTATGTACATATTTAGTATTATTCTTTGCTAGGACTACGAGTTGCTATTAATATATGATTTGTCATAAATATCCGGGCATTCCCTCTCGTATATCTACCAGATACGCTAGACTACCAGGTTTATGATATAGCGTCCCCACTCACCGACAGCTAGGTCATAAAGTGAGGGCCGCTATTCCTGCCAACACCATAGGACAACCGTCATTGTCGATATAATATGGTCGATATTCCGTCATTATATCCATTTCTTCACCAAGTCTATCTATGTCCCTCCAACCTCTTCTATCACAACTCTGATACTCTCTCAAGTTGGAGCGCAGCAGGGGGACCCGCTCGGTCCGCTTGTCTTCAGCCTAGCTATCCATAAAGCGATCTCCAATTTGAAATTACCGCTTAATATATGGTACTTAGACGATGGCACCATAGGGGGAAAGCCAGAGGACGTGAAACAAGACCTGCTCACGTTGCTTCCCCGTCTCAGGGAGCTGGGTCTGGAGATAAACACGTCAAAGTGCGAGTTGTTCCCCTGCGGCCCTGCAGCTTATCATTATGTTTCTACTTTCAGTTCTATTCTCTCCGGGTTGAGAGAACTATTCCCTAGAACTTTTAGTCTCCTGGGTTCACCTATATTTCCAGAGGCTATACCAGATGCCATTGAATCTAGGAGACGTCTCCTTCTCCTCGCCCAGGACCGTCTTAGAAGTGTCTCCGCGCATGTCACCTTGGTTTTGTTGAGGTTGTGTTTCGCAGCCCCTAAAGTTATGTATCTTTTAAGGACGGCCCCTACATGGATGCACCCACATGCCATTGCTACCTTCGATGCCACTTTAAAAGATACAGTTGAAACACTGTTGAATGTGTCACTGAGCAACGACCAGTGGAGTCAGGCATCTCTTCCCATACGGTGTGGGGGCTGGGGGTGCGACATGTGAGGGATGTGGGTGTTCCGGCATTCCTCGCTTCATTTTTTTTTTTTTTTTTTTTTTATTAAGAATTTGAGTACGTTTGGCTGCACCTCACCTTCATTATCCTATAACATCATTATAACAGGACCAGTTACGGTAGGTCTTGCCGCCAGCTTGTCCTGGTACTCTGCAAGGCGAGTGCCTCGTGGAAGAGAACCACTACCTACTGTCCAGGTAGGTCCCGGAGCTGTAGGCACGCTCACCTCCCGCGGCTTTCGCTGCTGGCGGTTCAATCCCCGCTCGGGACGCCAGAGAAGCTGGCTCCCACATATCCGAGCAACGGATTTTTAAAATATTATACTCTTCGTACACAATGCTACCGCAATGTAACTGCGGGTGATGCTAAGTGCAACACCAGGCACGATAAGAAAGAAAGAATACTACTCATTTATTTATGACAAATTAGATGTGCATTAATAACAACATCTAGTGTACATAATTTATTGAAATTTAACACTGCTCAGATATATTTGAAAACCTCGCCTGCTACGATATATCTGATGCCGACTGTACCTACTTTGAACGTATTACGCGTCACATTATTTAATTAGTATTCCGATTTAAATGCTACAATAAAAATTCATCCCGCCTCGTCTGCGCCAGCGGCAGCGCCATGTAAAATAATGAGTATAATATTTAAATTACAAGTATTTACTGAGATAATCTATGGAAAATTACACAAGTTAAATCGATACTTTTAGTAATTTGAGTATTGTTTTTTTTAATTCACAAGTGGTAAACCCACCTGGTGGTAAGTGACGATGTTGCCGAAGATGGAAGCGGGCTTACCAAGATTTCCCATCGCAATGGGGAACTGGCTATCTTATCTTCATGCCGGAACACACCAATGATATCAACATTGATATTTGGCGGCAAGACTTAGATAAGATGGTGATAGCTAGCCAGGCGGGCTTAGAAAATGCCCTACCACCAACCAAACCGAGTCTTACAAATGACCCCGCAAGGAATCGAACCCGCGACCTCCTGTGTAAAGCCAGTGAACTTTACCTCTGGGCTACGGAGGCGGGTTGTGGTGACTCTGGCGGCAGATGCCGAGAATCCTGCTGACCGAACCGACCCCCGCTGTTGCATACCGCCCCGGCAGCAGCTGCCGTCCTCGCCATGCCACAACCATCTTCTGAAAAGTTACCATCGATAAGTGTAGAAGAATTGAATGGTAAATGGAAAATAATTATTTTGATGAGTACCTTCTTCAAAATTACAGCCTCTATCTTCTATAATTGAAAACGCTTAACACGTTAAAAAACCGACTTCCATCGCTACAACTTAGTACATTTTTACATTATGATTTTTAGTTTTTGTTAATTTTCTAATAAAGTACTACACCGATTTTGATAAAATTTATCTGGGACCACACGAAAAGCACTAGGTTTCAAATAAAAAAAGAATCATAAAAATCGGTTCACCCAGTCTAAAGTTATGAGGTAACACACATAAAAAAAACATACAGACAAATTGAGAACCTCCTCCTTTTTGGAAGTCGCTTGAAAAATCGATCAACGGTACGTTATAATCACTTTCTGACCTCAAGGTTACGTCATCATCATATCAGCCGAAGGACGTCCACTGCTGGACATAGGCCTCCCCCAAGGATCTCCACGACGACCGGTTCTGTGCTGCCCGCATCTAGCGGCTTTCCGCGACCTTCACCAGGTCATCGCGGTCGCCACTAGAGAACTTTACTGTCCTAACGGCCATCTGTTCTGTTATCGGAGCTATGTGCCCCGCCCACTGCCACTTCAGTTTACCAATTCTGAGAGCTATGTCGGTTACTTTGGTTCTCCTACGGCTCTTCTCGTTTCTGATTCGATCACGCAGATAAATTCCGAGTATAGAACGCTTTCGCATTGCCCTTTGGGTGACCGTGAGCCTTCTTATGAGGCCATGTCTCAGTTCCGTACGTCATCACTGGCAACACACACTGATCGAAAACCTTGGTCTTAAGACACTGCGGTATCTGGGACGTGAAGATATTACGAAGCTTCCCGAACGCTGCCCAACCGAGTTGGATTCGACCATTGATCTCTTTCTCGAAGTTGGACCTACCTGACTGGACTGTTTGTCCCAGGTACACATATTCGGTAACAATATGCTTAACACTAGAGTACACGCGTGGCCTACTATAGTAGACCATGGTGACATATAAGATTGCAATTTTTTTATTTCGCGCGATAACACGTTGTGCCTCAAGCTATTCCTCGTAAAGACAATTACGCTTAAGGTCAGTAACAGGTGCGACTCCAGCGCGTACGGACGAGTCCACTATTTGGCGCCAAAACTGCAGGACTACCATAATCATTGGAGTCCGCGCGAGCACTGGCGTAACAAATAAATGTAGGTGACTATAATATTAATAATATGTATAAAATATTATAAAATGTTTCTAATGTTGTGTTCTTTGTTTTATAGGTTAGGTTTCAGTTTGACATTGAAATAATAAGTCTAAAAAGATGTTTTTTTAAGTTTTGGAAAGAAATTCCTCAATAGTGCCATATTTTTGTTAATTTTCTTAAGTTTTTTTTTATTTGTTAATTATTTACTAGTTTAAAAAGCAAATAAATGCTGAAACTGTGTTCTTAACATAAGACTAATAAATAAAGAACTGATACCAAATACTATTTTATTCATATAGTACGTAAACAAAAAATAAACATGTTTTTATAAGGCCTACTATAGTCGGCCACGCGAGCACTCGTACTAAAAAACAGGCGCGTGTACTGTAGTGTTATTAACCTACCTAAATGCAAAACCAGTTTCTTGGTCACATGGAAATCACACTTATATTTTAAAGGCGAAAGTTTGTGAGTGTGTATGTTTGTTACTTCTTCACGCAAAAACTACTGAACGGATCTGGCTGAAATTTGGTAGGTAGACAGATTAGGACCTGGGCTAACACATATGCTACTTTTTTTTACGCTCGCGCACTGAACACTCTCGAAAATTCATAGAAACTTTGTCCACGCGGGTAAAGCCGCGAGAAACTGCTATTGGTCTATAATTTTGATAAATAGTAGTGGTTAGAACCTTAATTTCACAAGCCCGACTTGCACTTTGCCAGTTTTTCGATTTTGTATACTTACGCCTATAAATTTCAAGTTTATAAGTTACTTGGAAGTGGTCTATACATTTTGCTGAGTAGTGGTGATACGGAGCCCTTAGTGCGCGAGTGGGAGTTACACTGTACCGTTTTTTCGAATTTTTCCGTTGGAGACGTCCAATAATCCACCTCGATGCCAAATTTTAATTTATATTATGCTGAGCAATGGTGATACGAAACCCTCAGTGCGTAAATGACAATTGTATCATTAACACTCGTTAGTAAGTTACGAGTAGTTACATTACGTCACAGATAAGAATAAAAAAAATTGCCGCTACATAACGTACTACTCAGCGAAACATAATATATTTTTTTTTATCATCGCAGCGCACCGCGAAACCTCTCAAACAGTCATTACGATGTCCACGCGGGCGAAGCCGCGAGCAAAGCTAGTATTATCATAAATATACTACAAAAGGCTTGGGATGATATTATTATAAGCATTAAAACCTCCATGGAAAATGTGGCATACTCTTTGGTGTAACCTATGCGCTTCATGCATTTTTTTTTCTTCATAAAGATATAACCCAAAGATAATCTAATCAGCTAGCGTTATGTACTAACCTCACGGAGGAACAACCTATCTCTTTTAAAATTCTCCTATCAAATGTTAAAGAAGATTCTGTATCTTTGGTTATTATATTTTTTATTTGCTAGAAATGTCTTGTTCTTCCGAGCTAGAAATAAAAAAAAATGGTAAAGTAAAAGAACGCTAGCGGTAAAATAAATTTTGCGCACACTTGACTGACAATAAAGGACCACTTTTCGAGCAAAGATTTTTTCTTAGGGATTCTGTGAGATATGCCGATTACTTTGGTGATTACGGATCCCCTCATTTCTGATTGGATCCCGTAGGGAAACTTCTTTAGTTCTTATTATTCTCTATAGTTCTAATAAACCGAATTATTTAATACAAGATAAGATAAATACTGTATATTTAACTCACTAATTAGAAATAAATACAATGTAAAACTTGAAAAAACTTAGAGTAAAGTTTATATAAAGTAATTCAATACCTTTTATATTTAAAAAAACGAATGAGTACCAATTTCAACAATTAAGCTTTACATTGTAGCAGATGATTAAAGGATAGAGGAAGATGCAAAAATTAGTCACACAAACATAGTAAAGTTTAAAGTATGCTAAATTCCTGAACTTCCCGGCTTCCTGCAAACCCTACGATAGTTATCTCTGTGCGGGAACGAGCGAGCGGGCAGTCCGCTCGTTTTGTCGTATGCACAGGAATTCAATTCAGTCCTTTCTTTTATTTGTAACCACAAATAAGGTTTCATCTTTTGTATTAAACACGCAAATTATATTTTGGTGCCTGATATATAACTAATTTATTCTTTTGTCACTCATTTACTCTTTTGTTGTAGATACTCGTAGCACACCCTGGTCACTTCATACAACGGGCCAGAAATGACATTTCAAAAAACGAATGACGGAACAAACAAAATAGCGGCAAAATCCTATACGTTCGACAACCAAACTATAACCAATCCGTATCAATCTGGGTGACGAGGGGGTGAGGTCGCAATCTAGAGAGCGGCAGGGAGTGGCCATACTGTGTGTTAGTACCAATATATGTACTTTGTATAGGTACATACATTATGGAACTAATGTTTGCATTCTTATTATCCTTATCTTTACTAATTATATAAATATGAAAACGTTTTTGTGTGTCTGTTACATATTTACGCTTTAACAACTCAACCAGTCTTGACAAAATTTGGCGTGCAGGTAGCCTGTGTCGTAGGGAAGGACATAGGCTACTTTTTTCCCGTGAAAATAGCATAGTCCAATACATTTCCTAAGGGAAATGAACAAAATGGTTTTTTTAAGAAGATTTCTTTAACATCGTGACTGAGCAACGGATTGTTGCGATATCTTGCACAGAGATGTTTGGCGGTGGGTTGGTAGTTCCCGAGGAATCTGGGGAAAACTCTTTTCCAGTCTCGTGCACGTCGGCGTCGTCGCTACTTAGCTTCTTGCCCTCCGGAGAACCTCGTCTACTTTCCTATTTCGACTACTTTCCTACTTCGTCTACTTGTCTACTCCGTCTACTTTCCTACCTCGTTCACTTTCCTATTTCGTCTAAAAGGTCGAATAGAAAAACACCTTCGGAGCATAATGTAGAAAACGCAAAATGAGCACCACGCTCAAAATGCAGAAAACGAAAATGAGCACCACACTCAAAATGTGCAACACACAAAATGAGCACAATACGCAAAATGAGTAAAACGCAAAATGATTAAAAAAATAGGTAGGTACCTATTATTTTCTGCTACCCAGGGGGCTTCGCGAGGCTCTTTGACTGTAAAATCAATCAAACCTGAACAAACCTAATATCGCTCGCTTCGCTCGCTCGTTCACATGTTTTCTTGAGTTTGACCTCATGATAATGACCTCATACATACATAGCAACATGATGGCAACCAATATGAACTCATAGCAACAAATGCAGAATTTTAGTTCACACTATCTGAGCTATTTTGTAAATTTTAATTTGTACTCATTTTGCGTGTTGTGCTCATTCTGCGTTTTCTACATTATGCTCCGAAGCTCTCAAAATGTGCAACACGTCTGAGATGGATTGAAGAGTGGACCAAGTATGAGAGTGGACGAGGTAGGAAAGTAAACGAAGTAGGAAGAGGACGACATAGGAGAGTGGACGAGGTAGGAGTGTGGGCGAGGTAGGACAAACAGGTGGACAAAGCGCAATAGTGAACGAAGTAGGAAAGTAGTCGAAATAGGAAAGTAGACGAGGTCCTCCGGAGGGGCTTTTTGCACAGAAATCGTTGAGGGGGGGGGGGGGAATCAACTTAGAGTGCTAATCACAATAGCCCGATATAGTTCCGGAGGGATTTGGAGCAGACTCCTGTCACTTACCCTCAAAGACAGTCATAAAAACGATGCCCACGTGAGTGAAGCAGCGGGAAAAAGCTGGTTTACAATTAACAAGAAATTAAATACAAAAGAAAAACTGCATTTCTAAATTTTAAACTATTAACGAAACGAAAAATAAAATGTTTCTAAAATTGTGATATTTTGTTGATATAATTCAACGTAATGAAATAAAAATCAAGTTTATTTACAAGCTTTTGTAGTTTTGTAATTCAAATTTTGAGGTTACTATGCTGATGAATGGTCATGGTTTGGCCATTGGCCACGCATCGCCGGTCGTCTGTCGTTATTATTGTTTTTCACAACTTAACTGGAGTTTTTCATGACAACACATTATACGCGGAAAAGGCTTTTGTTTTCATTTCGCATTGAATGAAATATATGAGAAAAATAATAATTTCACACTTATTTGCGTAGATAAGTGGATTTTAAGGTAACTTGTATATTCGAGAACATTTGTACTAAGTATGTTTAACTCGTTATTCTACTTAACTACCTATATAGTGTACTACTTACACTGTGAAAATAATTACCAGTTATCTTCATCATCATCATATAGGCCGAAAATCGTCCATTGCTATCGTATCTTACCAGTTATCTTATTCCAGATGAATTTCAACTTTTTGAATAAATCGTATTATTGCAAAGGTTGGTTCGTTACTTATAAATATAGGTAACTAGCTCAAAGCAGAACATCGCTTGTACCATTTAAGATTTAGGTTCTGGTATACTGGCTGATTGTACCCGGCCATGTCCGGCTGTGATTGCCCAAGCCGAATAAATAAATTATTAAAAAAAAAAATTAATTTGAATTTGGCCTAATCCTTGAAAGAAATAAACAGCAAAAAATGTATCTGCATTAGGTTTAAACCCACGCACTTCTTTCAATAACAGTCCTTTAAATTACAAATTTACATTCTAACGCCTATGTTACTATGATCGACGTATTTTTTAGAGTTTCGTAACTCAATAGGAAAAAACGAAACCCTTATAGGATCATTCTTTGTCTGTCCATCCGTCTGTCACAGCCGATTGAAACTACTAGACCAATGGAGTTGAAATTTAGTACACATATGTAAGTAGGTGACCCAAAGACGGATAAGTAACGTAAATATATTAAATTTAAATATAGGGGCCACTTTTGGGGGGTAACTTAGAAAATTTAAAAAAAAAGTTTTACAAACTTATTTAATTCAATATGAAATGAAATTATTTATTAGTAACAAATTGTTATAAGTCTAATGAGATTTTATAAAATCATAAATTTAAATATAAATGTCATTACTAAAGTAATTATTATAGTAAAATTCCTCAAATAATAAAATACTAATTACGATATATGTAATTTAGGCGATTTAAAAAAATGTTCGTAATTATAAAAAACTATTTCATGCAGCCACTCTTTCAAGGTTTTTTTTAAACATATTTGTGGAAGCTGATTTTTTTACGGCGGCGGGCAACCGATTGTAAATTTCAGGTCCTATAACATAAATGGACTGTTTAGAATTTTTTAGTCTGCTAACTGGCCCTCATACGCGTCTCCTTTCGATGAAACTGACGCAGAAGAAAATATTATAAAAAAAGGAAAAAGAGAAGCAATTGCAACTCTTGCTCTCAAAAAAAGACACATGAGTGTTTATTACTGTGCAAAATGCAACAAACCATATTGTCTGAAACATAAATCTCCTAATTGCTTGTCTTGCGAGAAGAAATAATTACACTATTTTCAAAGATATGTGCCATAAAATTTTTTATACTAACCATAAGTTTTTTATAGTGATCTTATTTAATTTTATCTTACGCATTATCCAGTATAATAATGCGTTTAGGGTGCTGTTGGGGCTGCCGCGGTTCTGCAGTGCATCAGGCATGCTGGCTGAGGCGGAAACCGACAGCTTTCATGCTATAATAAGAAAGCGATGCGCGTCACTGCTGCGCCGCGTTCGTGCCAGCTCCAACAGAATCCTGAGCGTATTTGTAGACCGGTGGGACTAGGGTGGGACTCTCCAATGCTGGGTCGCTGGGTCCGGATGCATGGATCCAGCAGATTGTTGTATTAAAGTCTTTGTTTTTATACGTTTTGCTTTTGTATTTTACTAACTCTAGAATTAAGATCTATGTTACTAACAAAACTATGGACTAAGTTGTCTGTAATAAATGTCTAATAATAATAATAATTATTATTTTACTTTTAGATTAATAATTTGTTTATAAGAATTTCGAAGAAAAAACCTTTTTTTCATACACTTTATTACTATAAGAAAAATTTACCTATCTGTTAAGTTTAAAGGTCAATTTACGACTGTTTTGATTCAAAACAATACTTTTTTGTTAAGACAATTTAAAAAAGCAGATGTTAGCTTCTTTGTAAATTAATAATTTTCATACTTTAATAAAGATATTGAAGAAAAAATTACCTGTTTTTCAAAAAGTAGCCTCCCAAGCAATGATTAGTACTAAGCAATAAAAAAAATATATTAATACTCTAGGGTTATGGCAGGTTATTGCGAACAAAGGACACTTTATAAGACCTAATGAAAATAGTATGAGATTAAATGCATAGACTACAGGAAAATCTATAAGAAAATCTAAAGGCCTTCCGTTCTTACAGGAAAAATGAAATTGCCAAAGTCCGATTGTTTAGAAAACTAGCGACACCTAGTGGGATCTAGTAATATCTTCTACAAAGTTAATTTACGTGGTAATAAGACAACAGTGGACGATTTTAGGCTGATATGATGATGATGATAAAGATAACAGAAATTAGTTCTCTTTTACCTATACCTGTAAAATATGGCGCTGTAGATGAAAATTATTTTTTGGTACGGAACCCTTATAGCGCGATTTTGTCTCGCACTTGGTCGGTTTTATTAAAAATTAAGTTCCATTTAATTCTCGATTGCAATTGGCATTTTTTAGTATTTATTACCCCTTCTTTGTTATTGTTTTTCTGAAAATGAAGAACATTTTGAGAAAATAGTTTCAAGGATTTTAATTTTATACGCCCAGCGGTTTTTTTTTCTATTTTTTTAAACATGAATGTGCTGTGCCGGAAGTACGTCATCAGTGGCATAACATAAAAATGCCTAAATAAAGGAACGTGCTTGTAAAAAAATTTGTGTCATTCAATTTCACACAAGGGAGAACCCATATATTTAATATTTTAGAAACCACTTTTTACCCGACTACCCAAAAAAGGAGGTTAAAGATTTTCAGGTGTTTGTACGTATGTTCGTATGTATGTTTGCATCTATGTTTGTTTCTTTGGCTAAGACCGTAGCCTCAACGACTTAATGGATTTTTGAGTGCGAGGTATCGATACAATCGCCTTGATCCTCTGCTGAGTGACATTGGACTATACAGGATGGTCCAAAAAATGACGTCAAGCGAAGATCCGGAAATAGAACACCTTTAGGTGGATCCAAATCAGCCCCATATATGTTCCGTGAAAGTCTACGGTTTTCGAGATATAAGCTTTTTTATTTTTAGATTTTGTATGAAAATCATCTTTAGTGGATTGACGTCAATTTGTGAAAAAAAATCATCATACAATTAAGCCAGTCAGTTACAAGAAAAATTTCCTTATTTTGTCAGCTTTCCAAAAAAGTATTAAGAGGTTAAAAAATACAAACATATCATACCAAAATAAATGATTTCTGTAAAAAGGATACCTCAGGTCCCATACTAATTTACATTTAAATATTTTTTCATGATATTTTAATTTCTAAGTTTTATCATGCCTTTCCTATCATCAGACATTTCTGACTCTCTAGTTTCATTATAATATCTTTGATTCGTATGCCAATCGAAAAAAAAAAAAAAACTAGGCTTTTTTCATAATTGGCATTGTTGGAGAAAATGTATGAGACTCAATCTTCTGATAAATTTAAAATTTTTATAATGATTTTTTTTTTCATTTGTTTTAACTTTTACACTTTTTGGAAAGCTGATAAAATGAGCAAATTTTTCTTGTATCTGCCTGGCTTAATTTTATAATGATTTTTGTCACAAACTGACGTAAAAATCCAGTAAAGATGACTTTCATACAAAATCTAAAAATAAAAATGTGAATATCTCGAACACCGTAGACTTTCGCGGAACATAGATGGTGGTGATTCGGATTCATCTAGAGGTGTTCTATCTTTGGACTTCCACTTGACGTCATTTTTTGGACCACCCAGTATAAACTGTACTTTCTTTTGCCCGCGGCTTTGCCCGCGTGGACTTAAACTTTCATACAAACTACCATCCCCTCTTTTAACCCCAAAAGGGGGTGGATTTCTGAAGATACATTATTAGTACACCTCCACACAATCTATAGAGTATACATTTTAAATTTCAAGTTTCTTAGTTCAAAAACATGGGACTTTCATACAAACTTCCAACCCCCGTTCTACCCCCTCAGGGGTAGAATTTCGTAAAACCCGTTCTTAGCGTATGTCTACACCCTATAAGAAACCTACCTGTCAAATTTAAAGTTTATATGTGTTATAGCTTCTGAGATTTCGTTTTAAATCAGTGAGTAGTATTTCGCTTTTTTTTAATATAGATTGTACCTGTCTGACGTTTTTATGCAGAAGGTTTCCTAATAATTAATTAAATTAGTTAAGTTATTGACGTGATAACGTCTTATAATTCGATGGAGCCGGCTGCACGCACGAAAAAATGCGTCGTTACCATGCGTCGTTACCTCGCTCTGAGGCGTTCCGAAAAATGCGTCGTTACCTCGGTCTGAGGCGTTCCGTGAGGCGTTCCGTTTAAGGCTTTTTTCTTATGACGTTGTCACGTTCAACTATCGTCAGTAAACCGACTTTACAGACAACCGTTTTTCTCCAGCATATAGGTAAGTAGCAGTTGCTCACAGTAATAAGTTCGCTGGTGTTACGGGAACAAACGAATACTTAAGTAAATGCCTACTTCCTTCACTGGCCTCTGCGTAATGGCGACCTTTATGCTGAGATGCATTTGCATCTCATTAAGAAATAGCCTTTGTTTCTTCTGCGACCCTTGAAGCCTTTTCAGTGAACGCTGGATTCGTTATGGGATCAAATGCAGTATAAAAGAGTTTTCTGTCTAGCTAATGAAATCAGAATACAAGACGTTAGTGAGCAACTAGTTCTCTAATATGGCTCGTAAATTTATGGTGATACTTTTGGGGGCAGTAATGGTGGGATTAGTTTTGGGAAAAGATAATGTCACCACAACCACTACTCCTGCACCCTCTACAACGACCCCTGGACCAACCACGACTAGCCCCAGAACTGTAAGTTAAATTACTTTCATTTGTGAATTTTTTACAAAAACTTTATATCACGTTACATGACAGGCTAAGGGTTTGGCAATCAGGAAATAAAAACAGGGCACTTAGATATGTGACATTGTATTCATATCCAAAGTCAATTAGAATAATACCTAGATGCAGTAGACTATCTCACCAAGCTTTTTGAATTTTGACGCTTTGATTTTATTTAAAAAAAAAAACCGGAAAAGTGCGAGGCGGACTCGCCCACCGAGGGTTCCGTACAAATTTGTAGGTACATATTATATATTATAACAGTGCAAACTGTTAGGTACTACATACGCCAAAATTATCAGGTACTACCTATACATATAAAAAGGGAAAATATTTTTCATTTCATTCTTCGTCATAATTTAAAATGGACTGTGCCATATTTTTCGTTTATCGAGCAACCCACACTTTATCACAATAATACTAGTAATTTGTTAATTATTATTTTCAACTTAAATTAAGAATTATTTTTTACTTTTTAGTCTGATGTACTTTAAAAGCGTGTTTTTTAGTTTTTTCAAACTCTATTTATTTTTTAATTTTTTAGTTCAAACTTATGAAATTATTATATTGTCGCTGATTCTTGCTAAGTCTACAAAGTTTGAATTAAATCTGTCCGTTTAAAGTGGGTCATAATTGAGTCCAAAGGAGTCGGTTACATACAAACATACAAGCGAAGCTAATAAAAGCGTGATAAAAAAAAATATCTACCCAAACAAATTTTCATCCAGAGTTCCTAATGAGGCGGTATATATGTGATTAGGTACAGGATCTTGTTTTTGGTACAGGACAGTGTTTCATACATGATTGATTGGTTGATTGAAAACACTTTGTTGCACAACATAAGAAAAAAAAATGATTGAGGAAATTGTTTAAAGGAGGTCTTAATGATTTTTTTTAATCATTACTCGTACTTAATCAGACAATGCAGTCCATTTTGTTAGTAAGTTGCTTGTAAACTTATGTTAGTGAAACACAAAAGAAAACAAAATACAATAACTACGATTAAAACCATTTTCACACTTCACATATTTTTAACCACAGTAGGCAGTTGTTTGGCTTAATATGTCATGTCCCTTAGCGTTTATTAAATGTTGCATCAATAAAAATTAACTCTCTCAGTATATTGGGTCTTAAAAGGAACTGTACAAAAAATAGGTGACACCTTGTGACCAAAGGGTTTCATGTTATGAAGTAGAATAACTCAGGAACCCTATACAGTGCGTGACCCGACATCCACTTAGCCGAATTTTTATTTTTTTAATTTCATTTACAGTTGCTGAATCGCTGGATAACTGACTGCCAGGACGTGAGTTTCAACCGACAATCCCATCATGTTTATTCTTCGCCCATCATCACCTAATTTGATTACCCGTAATATTTTATGCTGAAGCGTCGGTGCCTCAACCGGTAACGACTCGGTCCTCCTAACCAGAGGTGCGGGGTTCAAATCCGGACGGCCAATGTAGATACCAATGAGTTCTTCTATACTTACGTACATACACTCACTGATTGCTTTAACGGTGAAGGAAAACATCGTGAGGAAACCTGCACACACACACCTGCGAAGAAACTCGAAGGTTGTGTGTAAAGTCGACCAACCCGCACTGGGCCCGCGTGTTCGACTAAGGCCCGATCGTCCTAATTGAGCGTAGGCTCGGGCCCCTCGGTGGGGACGTATATGAGCTGATATGATGAATATGTTATGTAAAGTTATTTTTTTTTATCTTTTGCAATTAAAATAAAAATGTTCTGTTTATATTAATAAGACTAATAATCTTTTCAGGTGGTAGACGCAGCATACGAAGCGTTGAAATACATTTTTTAACAAAGTCTTGAATAAAATCGTGTGAAACGATTACGACGCAGATTTATAAGTAGGTTTAAGTTATATTTAAGCAACATGTACATAAAACTAAGTAATTCAGTAAAGAATCAATCGAGTAAATAATGTTTGATTTTCTCCTCTATATAAGTTAATATATTGTGCATGATCTCACGTAACCTTTAAGGGCCGCCAGGAGTCTCGAGTTTCCATACAAACGTAGTTCCGCTTTAATACAAAAACTACATGCACGATTGAATCTAAACTTTGTGATTATATTTAGTAGACAAACATCGATGTTTGTAATTAGTTTTCATTGTAGTAAATTTTAACGTAACTAAACGAAGGCTTAATTAGTTTTGAACTGAATGTTTAAAACTGCACTTTTTTTTCCGTTTTATATTAGTACATCGAAAAGTAATTACAAACATCGTAATGTGTCTCCTCAATATATTTGCAAAGTTTGGATTCAATCTGGCATGTAGTTTTTGTATTAAAGTGGAACTACGTTTGTATGGAAACTCGAGCCTCCTGGCGGCCCTTAAATGGCTGGTGTAGTGGAGCATACACAAACATTACATTTACAAGGGTAAAGCAAGAAGTTCTTAGAAACTCAAAGATTTTTTTATGCACAATTGTAAGACCTACAGGCATCATCTCACCTGAGGTACCTAAGTGAACATGATGCCGAAGATGAAAGCGGATTTACCAAGATTCTGGCTATCTTATCTTCAAGCTGGAACACATCAATGCTGTTAACATTGATGTTTGGCAGCAAGAATTAGATAAGATGGTGGTAGGTGGCCAGGTGGGACTAGAAAATGCCCTTCCACTAACCAACCCGAGTCTTACAAAGTTAGACTCCGTTGGGAATCGTACCCGCGACGTCCTGATGTCAAGCTAATGGAGACACGGTTATAGAAAACTTATTTTGTAGGTATTTTTTAGAACTGTCATTATCACATGGTATTTACTCGTATGTCAAGTTTCTGTTGTATCTGTCTTGCCATTTTAATTGTATTAATAACTAGCTGTCCGGCCAACTTTGTTCCACCTTACACTACACTATACTACACTACCCTACCCTGCACTACCTTACTCTACCCTACCCTACACTACCCTATCCTACCCTACTCTACACTACCCTACCCTACATACACTACACTACCCTACCCTACCCTACACTACACTACCCTATCCTACCCTACACTACACTACACTACACTACACTACACTACCCTACCCTAACTACATTACAGTACACTACTCTACCCTACCCTAAAAACCAATTTTTTTTTGACTGATATATTTTTTTATTGATGAATATCATATTATTTTATTACTTATTATCCTATTCCGGACGAAGACAAATGCAAAAACACAAAAATCATAAAAATTGGTCCAGCCGTTCTTGAGTTATAAATGGTGTAACTAACAAGACTTTCTTTTATATATATAGATTTTGCATGACAAGTTGTAAAAGTTTACCAAATATGGACAAACACGAGTTCTAAAAAATCCTCCAGTGATAAAGTTACACGCCTGAAAAAAAATATCCACAATGTTATAACACTTATTTTTGTTACAAGGGTCCAAAGTAATATTTTGTTCCTTGAGGGCGTTACATTAAATTCTGAACCAAGTGAAGGATTCTAGAGTAGATTCCTGACTTTCACGAGGAATTCAATGGAATATTTTTGGTTGTTCATCAAACAACTAATCACCTATCAAATTAGTTCCATCATTTATTTATGACAATCATATTAAATTATCTATCATTCTCAACTGGACTAGACTTGAACGAGCGAAGCGAGCGATAATAGGTTCAGTTAGGTTTGATTGATTATACCGTCGAGAATTTTTGCTTCGCCCCCCTTTTGGGCGGCGGATCTGACTTACGAAATAATAAAACAGTTTTGCTTAAACCAGTTAAACGCTGTACTTGTAGGTAGACAGTGGTGCGCCACTAACTTAAATTGTTGCTTAAGTATAATTATATTTTGAGGTGCTAAGTATTTCAATATACGCCGCCCGAAAACAAAATATTTTGGCCCCGTGTGTCACATACAATTTTTCATCACAGCCTTTGAGAAAAATAATTTTCGAAAAACCTAAAAACTTTTTTTAATGCATTGTCTTGCAAACATATGCATGCAAAATTTCAGCTCAATCGAAATCCGGGAAGATGGTCAAATTTAACTTGCAAGATTTCACCCGAACAAACATACATATATTGCAAGTTAAATGAAAGCTTGTAATTAAAAGAAGCTGGTATATATAGATATCAGAAGAGAAAACTCAAGCTCAAGCACGAACACGGCCCAATCAAAATAGACAAAGCTCAAACTCACTAGGAGACCAATTTGATTTTGATCCCGTTATCCTCTAGAACCAATTGTTGTTTTTTGAACAGGTGTGATGAAAATATTCCTTTTAGGGTTCCGTAGACCCAACGGGTGACCAACGGGACCCTATTACTAAGCCTCCGCTGTCTGTCCGTCTGTCAGCGGGCTGTATTTCATGAACCGTAATAGGTAGTGTAGCGAAATTAAATAAAATAGATTTAAAATTCTAGCGCCCGAACAAGGACGCACTAAATGTAGCGAAAATAATTTCAATAATATAATTTACGAAGAAAATCAAAATAACACCAGATGAAAATCAACGACCATCTCTTTTTTCTCATAAATCAAAATATCACACCTTCTGCTTTCAAAATTTTCCTCACATTTATCCGGCTAGCCAAAATTCGAAAAAAACCGATTTTATTTGTGACGAAAAAGGAGTTGTATGTGTATTTCTGGACCAAAATACGTCCACTCCTCTCGCAGCTTCCCCCTTTTTGCCCCTCGCCGTGGTTTTTGTCATTTTACTGAAAAACGTTAGATTAGATTAGATTTATTTGGCAGAATGCACGTAATTACATGTGATATATATTAACAATCTAGAATAGGCATCAGCACACTCAATTATAAAATAATGGCGTGCAAAAATAGTTGATAGTTTGATTATGAGTGTCCAGTTATTTTTAATAATTAACAAACGATAGACACTAAATACAATGAATAGTTTTGAAATTCGGCCAGCACAATGGCATGAAAATATGAAAAACTTTTTTAGAAGTTACGGCAGCTGTGACAATAATATGATCTTTAGATATTTTAACCTTGTATTAAAAGCTTAGTTATTTTTCAGGCCCCTATATGATCAAAGCAGAGATTTTTTTCTATAAATTGAAAGAAAAAAAAAACTATTTTCTTACAATATAATGCCATATCGCTTATATCGATATAAAGTCAACGTTTTTCGTCACTTGTATGAGGGGTGGGCACTATTTTTTTATTGGCCAATTTTCGTTCGCTCATTTTAGCATTATCTAGTATTTGTTTTTTTTTTCAGAATTTTAAGTCCTGCACTTAAAAAGTTAGAGGGCGACGCAAAAAGAGTTATTTTCGAACACCATCTTTAAAAAAAATCTTTAATTTTAAAAGTGTACGTAGAAACCTTTAATTTGTTTTATGAGATCTATTTAACCGTACCCATAGGAATACCGATGACCTGGTGCAGATCGCGGGAAGTCGATGGATGCGGGCAGCGCAGGACCGGTCGTCGTGGAAATCCTTGGGAGGGGCCTTTGTCCAGCAGTGGACGATTTGTGGCTGATATGATGATGATGATAGGAATACACTCAAACAAAATTTAATCCCCTATCTTCCTTAAAAACTTTTTTTGACATATTTACTTGATTTCTCATTACGGACACGGACAGGCAGCTGGAGGAACGAAATTAAATGGGTTGCGTTTTTTTGGCATTTTGTCTACGACACTTATTAACACGTTGACTGTCCGTGCATTACATGCAATGCATTTTTGATCTGACTGTGACGGCCGTGCATCACATGTAATGCATTAACCAGAGTCCAGAGGCAAGTGAACCGCGTTTATTGGCCTGGACGTGTGAGCTAGGACTTTGATTTTCTAGGGACGTATGAACAATGAATTTGCGAAAATAAAACTCAAATTTCCCATATTTTGTTTTGTTTTTATATTTTTATAGGGACTTATGAACAATGAATTGGTGAAAATAAAACTCAGATTTGCCACCGAATTTTTTGATTTTGATTTTTTTATGAACGTATTATAATCAGAAGAACAAAACTTTAATGCCACACTTTAAAACACAGCCGGGACAAGCTGGGGTAGTACTGTTCTAGGGCCGCACCACAGGCACCATAGGATAAGGATATACTTAAGACACCCTCGGGGAGAAAGGGATGATACTATTCTAGGGCCGCTCCGCAGGCACCATAGAATAAGGATATACTTAAGACCCCTTCGGAAAAAGATGAGGTGGTATACTATTTTAGGGCAGCACCACAAGCACCGTAGGATAAGGATATACTTAAAACACCCTCTGGAAGGCATGGGGTGATACTATACTAGGGCCGCACCACAGGCTGAACCCTCGAGAAGAGATGGGGTGGTACTATTCTAGATACGCACCACAGGCTGCACCCTCGGGAAGAGATGGCGTGGTACTTTTCTAGGGCCACACCACAAGCACCATAAGATAAGGATATACTTAAGACGCCCTCGGGAAGAGATGGGGTGGCACCACAGGCTGCACCCTCGGGGAGAGATGAGGTGGTACTATTTTAGGGCCACATCACAGGAACCATAGAACAAGGATATACTTAAGACGCCCTCGGGAAGAGATGGGGTGGCAGCACAGGCTGCACCCTCGGGGAGAGATGGGGTGGTACTATTTTAGGGCCACATCACAGGAATCATAGAACAAGTATATACTTATGACGCCCTCGGGAAGAAATGGGGTGGTACTATTCTAGGGCCGCACCACAGGCTGAACCCTCGAGAAGAGATGGGGTGGTACTATTCTAGGGCCGCACTACAGGCACCATAGGATAAGGATATACTTAAGACACCCTCAGAAAGAGATGGATTGGTACTATTCTAGAGCCGCACCACAGGCTGCAACCTCGGGAAGAGATAGCGTGGTACTTTTCTAGGGCTGCACCACAGGCTGAACACTCGGGAAGAGATGGGGTGACACTATTCTAGGACCGCACCACAGGCTGCATCCTCAGGAAGAGATAGGGTGATACTATTCTAGGACCGCACCACAGGCTGCACCCTCAGGAAGAGATAGATAAGATAAGATAAATTTTATTGGTAACAATTGTTACAAGTCAAAAATAGAATACAAAATTAGATTATTATCAATAATCTAAGGTCTAGGCGACCTTACACATAAATTTCATTTTAGCATATAATAAAAGTCACTACTACTTAAAATAATTAAACTATTGCATTTTAATGCAATTAAATAAAAAAAAATAACGATAACACAGAAACCGTCGTCGTTAGCATTAATTAGATAAATAAAATTATAATAGTATTGGCAGTTCCAGGAATTCAGAAAACTCGTAAAATCGTTTCTCGAGCAGCCACTTTTTGATACGAGTCTTAAATGATTGTGTGGAAGGTGCATCCCTGACAGAGTCCGGCAGCCTGTTGTATACTGCAGGCCCCAGTATGTACACGGACCGCTCCGACTTACTGAGCTTGTGTGCTCCGCGCTCCGTGACCAACCTATCTTTGTGGGAGTTACTTCGGAGATTGAAAGCAGTGTTGATACCTTTATTTTTAAATAAATGCAGGTTATTGTGTGTGAAAACTGCGACTTCTTGTATGAAAAGGCAGTGAAGCGTCATATTTTTAAATTCAGTGAAATATTCACTCGCAGATACATCATCTGGTACGCCCGCCATTTCCCACACAGCTCGCTTCTGCATGACAAATATTCGGTCTCTATCGGCAGCGCGTGCCCATAGTTCCGTCCCGTAGGTCAGCAACGATAGTACGGTGGCAAAATAGCAGCTCCCGACGGCTTCCCTGGTCGCAGTGTTCGCGAGGCGGCGCAGCGCGAAGCAGGCCCGGCTCAGACGCGCGCACATCACGATTATATGCGTCTTCCAAGTGAGGGCGCTATCTAGATGGAAGCCCAATAGACGCGTGGTACCTAACTGTTGTATTAAACAATTTTCGGCGTAAACTTTCATTTGACGCGACCTTGCACCATTCAGATTGAACAAGTTTTTTCTTTGTTCAAGACAAGACCATTCGATTGGAACCCCAGGTTTATCTTCTGAACAGTGTCATTCAGGGCACATTTCAGTTGGACGTGGGTTTTGGCAGTAACTACAGCGGTAACATCATCGGCATACATGAAGAGTTCTGTACCCTGAATGACACTGGGGAGGTCATTTAGTAAGATTATAAATAAGGAGTTAGATAGACAGGAACCCTGCGGTACGCCTATAATGATGTTCATCTCTGTGGACTGAATGCGACCTTTATCACCTACGCATACCTGTGCTCTATCTGACATAAAAGAGGCTAAGAGTGATAGTGCCGGGCCCCTAATGCCGTAAAAGCTTAGCTTGGTCGCTAAAAGCGAATGGTCGGCAGTGTCAAAAGCGCGAGATAGGTCACAGCATAATACCGCTACTTGGTGGCCCGCCTCGCGAGCGCTCAGCACCCGCCACACCACTTCTCGCACTAGGTCAGTGGTTGATCTTCCCTCACGGTACGCGTATTGTTTATCCGACATTATGTCGCGACTGAGCCAGAAAGAGAGCAAACCTACTTCAAGGACCTTGCTAATGCCAGACACCAGTGATATAGGTCGGTAGGATTTGATTTGGGATTTATGACCTTTTCCCTTGTAAAGTGGGGACATTTTAACTATTTTAAGTGCACGAGGAAAGACACCTTCATGTACACATTTATTGAAAAGGTACGCTAGGGGCAGAGAAATTGATGGGCTAACAAACCTTAGGAGGCCAGCAGATACGTCATAGATGTCAGTGCTGGTTTTAGGGGCGATGTAAAAGGGTAAGATGTTTATAACTTCGTCATCTGAGAACGGTTTGAGCCACATTGAGGAATCGACGGGGGATGAGATGTCGTGGAGAGACGTCATCGATCGGGGGAGGTTGGCTGGCGGAGCTCCGCAGCGCGTAGCCGCTGTCACGAACTCCTCATTCAAGGCGTTCACCAACTCCTGCTTAGTGGAGAATGGTTGCCCGCAGTCGTCTACTATAATGTCTGTGAAGTCCACGCGATCCCGCCTATTACGCCCTAATTCGATGTTAATGATCTGCCACATACATTTGCATCTATTACTACTGTTATTAATTAATTTCGAGTAATATTCAGTTCGTTTGCTCTTAAGTTGGATGTTGTACCGTTTTAATGTTTTCTCTGCTATAACGATGTAGATGGGGTGATACTATTCTAGGACCGCACCACAGCCTACAGAATCTATTAGTGTAAGACAATCGATTCCCATCAAAATATATAAATTCGATGATTAATACCATCACAATATCTACTTCACTGCTTTGCTCCTCGCCACCGCTCGCTCCTAAAAGTAAATAAGTTTGCAAGTCACTAGTTTTGAGGCATTTTATGTGAAAGACTAAAGACTATACGTCGCATATGTTTAAAGAAAATCTTATATTATTCATTATGATCCTCAGACAAAATAATTATACTACAAATATTACGTAGATGTCTACTTATCTATGGTATTTATGCTAAATGCATGGAATTGGTAGCTTGTTACATATAAAAGTAAACATTCGAGAATTTGAAGATAGTTACGTCAAGCGAGTTAGCCGTCTGTTGACGTAAATGATCCATGAAATTTAATATTCCATTCACATAGCCCAAAATATTTGCAAATTCATGAATTTTGTTGAATGGCAATCATTGTTATATGATGAAACACATTGTGTTACGGATTTTAGTGAGTTCCCTATAAAAGATTAAGCCAAATGGAGGATTATTAGTGTTTTGTAAAAAATGGAACGCATACAACTGGTTTTGTTAATAGTTCTGATTATGGTAGGTCTGGTGATGGGGGCTGGCAACGTCACTACCACCACAAGTACCACAACCGAGGCTACTATCACCACCGAGACCAGCCCAAAACATCATAGACACCACCATAAAAAACACCATTGCTTGGAAAATGCTGCAAAAGTAAGTACTTACTTTTTTCATCCTATCTTATATTACGATGCAGTAAGTAAATGATATCTCACACAGGGTGGCATTCATTAAAAAATGGCTCGATTCCTTGGTGTTAGGAAAACACAGCATATTAATTTTAAAGGGACTTCTTTCTACTAATAAAACTGAATGACTTTTGTTCTGCACATTTTTGCTATAAACTTTGCTAATCTTTCCTTACAGTGTTAGTTGATCAATTTGTATGAAAATAATCTATTTTTGCGATGAGTTTATGAGAAGACTAGCTGATTCCCGCGGCTTAGAAGCGTGAACAACGTTTCTATGACTCCTCGAGGGTGCGCAGTGCGCGAGCCGCAAGCGAGTCGCGAGCGTGGAAAGAAGTAGCCTATATGTTAGTTAATCCAGGTCCTAATCTGTCTACTTACATAATTTCAGTCTACATTCTTACAAACTTTCGCGTTTATAATAATACTAGGATGGGATGCACCTCTAAAAAATATACTCTACGTTAGTCCATCCGATACGTCTTGCATTATACACTTACCACTTCTGATCTTCTTATTTTCACTTTTAAGTGTAAGGTAAGGTATTGTGATGGCAAAAAAAATCGAAGTTGAGATTTTGATTAAGATCCAGTATCTTAGACTAAACAGTCTATAAAGCTAAACAAATAAAAAAAAAGGTGGGTGTGTGTGTGCGTCAATTTGGTGCTCTAGAGTCTAAAACTGTACGGATTTGGGTGCAAATTGGGTTAGAGTAATATCTTTTTTTTTTATTAAAAATTGGAGAGCTTTTGACTGCAACTCACCTGATGGTAAGTGATGATGAAGTCGGGGATAGTACACGCTAACTCAAATAATGCCTCCAAACTATAGGAATCAGGAAACACTAATGCAGGCAAGGAGTTCCACTTCTTCGTTGTACGCATAATAAATGAGGAATATTTTTTTATATCTATAAAATATGGATTTTTCATACATCATATCAGCCGAAGGACGTCCGCTTTATGTGTAACAAGCTACCAATTCCATGCATTTTGCATAAAGACCAAAGATACTGGCCTCCCTCAAGGATTTCTATGACGACCGCTTCTGCGCTGCCCGCATCCAACGGCTTCCCGCGACCTTCACCAGGTCATCGGTCCACCGAGTGGGAGGCCTTCCTACACTACGTTTTCCGGTGCGTGGTCGCCACTCGAGAACTTTACTGCCCCAACGGCCATCTGTTCTACGAGCAATATGCCCCGCCCACTGCTATTTAAATTTAGCAATTTTGTGAGCTATGTAGGTTACTTTGGTTCTCCTACGGATCTCTTCGTTTCTGATTCGATCACGCAGAGAAACTCCGAGCATAGCACGCTCCGTCGCCCAATGGGTGACCTTGAGCCTTCTTGTGAGGCCCATAGTAAGCATGTCCCAGTTCCGTATGTCATCACTGGCAACACACACTGGTCGAAGACCTTGGTCTTAAGACACTGCGGTATCTAGGACGTAAAGATATTACAAAGCTTCCCGAACGCTGCCCAGCCGAGTTGGATTCGTCGTTGGACCTGCCTAACTGGACTGTTTGTCCCAGCTACACACATTCGGCAACAACTTCGAGTGTAGAGCCTCCAACCTTCAGAGGAGTATTTTTTTCCATACATATATGCACATATTTAGCCATACAGCTGATCGATTCGTATGAAAAGTTATTTTTTTTTGCCAATTTACTTGGGTTCTCTTATGGATACAGCATACTGTCAGTCTTTCTACACGTGCAGCCTATGGGTCAAGTATACGCAGAGTGCATGCGAGGCTCTGCGTATCCAGTATAACAATGCATTCAGGGTGCTGTTGGGTCTGCCGCGCTTTTGCAGCGCCTCCGGCATGTTTGCGGCGGCACAAATAGATTGTGTTCACGCAATCATTACGAAACGCTGTGCCTCCATGCTGTGGCGTGTGCGTGCCAGTACCAACAGTATCCTGGGCTTAGTCGCTGACAGGTGGGAAAGTCCGATGCTGGAGCGGTGGATACACCTTTACACAGTGAGGTAGTATCTACCGCTTCCCATCGTAAGACTGACACTTAATTTAATTACTTTGTTTTATTATTATTCTTTAGTTTAGTTGTATGAATAGTTTATTTTGTATTTTTATTAACACAATTATGGGTCTATGAAGCCTGAAAATAAAATGATAAATAAATAAATAAATATGGAAGGTGTTCAGTTGAACGCGTAGAAGCCCCAGACAACGGATTCTACAGCAATTTTGTTACACTCTGTACTTATTACAAGCTTTTGTTTACTTTGACAAGTCCCGGTGTCTGTAATCATTTTGCATTAAGTCTTTCAAGTTAAATTTGACCCACTTCCGGTTTCCGATTGAACTGAAATTTTGCACGCATAGGTAGGTACATCTCAATCGGATATTATTATGACATAGAACTGATCTTTTGATGGAGCTGAAAAGCGGTCATGGGAACCTTGTAATAAAATGTCACAACTTTATCGTGTATGTATGGTTCTCCTACACATGAAATTGAAACTTGCGATTTACTCACAAATGGTTGGACCTATTCAATTGTCATATATTACTAATAAATATATATTTGGTTACGAATTTGGTCATTGTAATATGAATTCAACAAAATTAATTTTATTTTATTTCTTTTTAATTTTTGTATGAAAATTGGTCGGGAAAGTTTAGAGCGGGCTTTCGTACAGATTAACTCTTAAAATTTTACCTTTCCCTAAAAGAGAAGTAATACTTTTTATTTGTATAAAAGAATCTGAATGATAGTTATTAATGCTTTTTATTGATTATGTACTAGTAGTTGCTTACGGCTTCGCCCCCTTGGATATCGAGGGTGTGCGGTAGCGGCTTGCGGGTTGTTTTTCTTCTTAAAAACCTTATTCGGACTATTGGCGGCTTGCGGCTCGCGCTGCTAATACTGCTTAGTACTAATATACGTATATATACTGTGCTACGGCGCTTGAAAAATGTTGCGCGTGAAAAAGGCGGGAAAGCGAGATTGGTGCAAATTATTTTTAAAATTTAAAACAAAAATTAATGAAATCTATCCAGCCGTTCTCTAGTTATGCGCTTACCAACGAACGAAAAACTAATGACGGAACAAACAAAATGGCGGCGAAATCCTATACGTTCGACAACCAAACTGTATCCAATCTGTATCAATCTGGGTGACGAGGGGGTGAGGTCGCAATCTAGAGAGCGGCAGGGAGTGTCCATACTGTATGTTAGTACTAATATGTATACTTTGGTTTCGCCATGTCCGTCAGTCTATCTGTCCGCGGCTTATCTCAGATACTCTTAATACTGTAATTGTAATAATCTTAAGCTGTAATTTAACATCGGTATACATAATAATAATTACGCCGACAAAGTGAAAAAACGTAATCTTATAAATTTTTTTTTTGGTTCATGTAAAAAAATAAAGGTCTAAAAAATCTAGGAACGATCCGTCGATTGTATGTATATGTTTGATCGATGATAACTCGAGTCGTTGATCGGAACGTCGTGAAATTTGGTAGAAGAAACATGAGCCAAATGTGTCAAGGGGTTGCCGAGATAGGAAGTAGTAAATGTTGAAAGTTAGGTTTCTCTATATGGCGCTGGACGGATATTACAATGCGCAATCGTTAGTGAGCGTACCTATATTTTTTCGTTCGTGTAGTTTAGGGCGAACCACTACTGAATATTAATAATCATTAATGTCTGTAATCCTTCACCGTTAAAGCAATCGGAGAGTATATGTACGTAAGTTACGAAAAACTCATTGGTACATTGGCCGTCCGGATTTGAACCCGGCACCTCTGGTTAGGAGGACCGAGTCGTTACCGGTTGAGCCACCGACGCTTGAGGAAACCTGCACAACACACCTGCGAAGAAACTCGAAGGTTGTGTGGGAAGTCGACCAAACCGCACTGGGCCCGCGTGGTCGACTAAGGCCCGATCGCCCTAATTCAGGGTAGGCTCGAGCCCCTCGGTGGGGACGTATATGAGCTGACATGATGATGATGAATGTCTGTAATCATTAATGAATGAAGTGACTTACTTAACTGAAACATGGTCACTTACTATGTGCCTCATAAGAAGACTCAAGGTCACCCATAGGGCAATGGAGCGTGCAATGCTTGGAGTTTCTTTGCGTGATCGAATCAGAAACGAGGAGATCCGCAGGAGAACCAAAGTAACCGACATGACTCACAGAATCACTAAACTGAAGTGGCAGTAGGCAGGGCATAGCTGGTAGAACTAATGGCCGGTGGGGCAGTAAAGTTTTCAAGTGTCGATGGCGCACCGGAAAACGTAGCATAGGCACCCCACGCGGTGGACCGACGACCTGGTGAAGATCGCGGGAGGCCGATGGATGCGGGCAGCGCAGGACCGGTCGTCGTGGGAATCCTTGGGGGAGGCCTTATGCTGTACAGCAGTGGACGATTTTCGGCTGATATGATGATGATGATGAATATTTACTTACTACAATTCTATTTTTAGTCTCTTAAAAAAGTGAAAATTTAATCTTGTTTTTTTTACAGATCGTGGATGATACCGGCGATGCCGTTGAGGATGTAAGTTATTAAAGCCATACTTATGACTACGTTCGTTCAAGAAGAGATTCCAAAGTGGATTTTGTTTCGATAGTTCTACAAGGAACTCTTTGTTGGAATGGGCTAATAATACATCGTTCTGTCCATCAATATCTACCACAATGTCACACCTTTTATATTTTTACCTCACTGCCCAAAAAGGAGGATATTTTTTTCAGTTGTATGTATGTATGTGTGTTTATATGAATGTCTGTTTCTTTGGCTAAACTTGTAGCCTAAACGGCTTGATGGATTTTGAAGTACAAGGTGTTGTTAGATTCGTTTTGATTTCGCAAGTGACATAAGGTAAATTTAAACCCGACTGTCTAAAAAAGTGGGGTAAAGTTTTTATGCAGTATGATTTTTCATTTAATTAAAATGGTCACATTATTTATTACCCGCACGGCCTCCCCCTCCCACTCGGTGGACCGATGACCTGGTAAAGGTCGCAGGAAGCCGCTGGATGCAGGCAGCGCAGAACCGGTCGTCGTTGAAATTCTTGAGGGAAGCCTATGTCCAGCTGTGGACGTCCTTCGGCTGATATGATGGTATTCACTAAAATCAAAGACTCTTTGCGTGGTCAGCAGTTTCAACGCCCAGAAGAAGCAGTTGAAGCGTACAAGTTGACCATTTTGACCATGTTAACTTCGGATTGGAATTGCTGCTATAATAATTGGTTCGCACGAATGCACAAGTGCATTCACTGCAACGGAGAATACTTCAAAAAGCAATAAAAATAAATTTAGTTATTTTCTGTATGTAGTTTTTTCTATTCCCGATCATTTCGGTATGCCACACGTACTATGCAGGGTGACTGGTAAGCAGTGCAAATCCTTTTAAGGGGATAAACTACATCTAATTTGCAATAGAAAAAGTCATACTAACTGGGGGTCGGAAATCAACGGTTTTCGAGTTAAAGCCTATTTAACTTTTTAATTTTGTATAAAAAATTATTTTGCTCAAATGTTTTGTGATTTTTTAACAAAAAGTTATAATAGAGTTGGTATGCAAGATACGGTAAAACCTACCTCATTTTATCACGCTGTCGAACAAAGTAAAAAACTTAAAAATGTACAATATTAATTGCAACAAAAAACAATGACTGTTGTCAAAAGGGGGCCTAAAATCCCATACGAATTATCCAACAAAGTTCGAATTTTTTGGATAAGCTTGTGAATCAAAGTTAGTCATGATGCTAGAGGGTCAGAGATGTTTGTGTATGCGAAAAACATGATAAATTATGAAATTTAAAAAAACATAAAAATAATGTTTATTGAAAATTTGTATGGGATTTGATACACCCTTTTGACAACAATCATTCTTTTTTGTTGCAATTAATTTGTATTTTTTTACTATTTTACTTTTTTGGAATGCTGATAAAATGAAAAAGTTTTAACCGTATTTTTCACGCCAACCGTATTATAACTTTTTTTTGTAAAATCACAAAACATTTGAACAAATGCGTTTTTCATACAAAATTTAAAAATGAAATGGGCTTTAACTCGACAACGATTGATTTCCGACCCTCAGTTAGTATGACTTTTTCTGTTGCAAATTAGATGTAGTTTATCCCCTTAAAAGGATTTGCACTACTTACCAGTCAGCCTGTATAATTATGAATAATAATGAATATTTACTTACTAAAATTCAATTTTTTATCGTCCCAAAAAAGTGAGAATTTCATCGTGTTCTTTTTTTACAGATCGTGGAAGATACCGGCGATGCTGTTAAGAATGTAAGTTATTAAAGCCCTACTTACGACTGCGTTCGTTTAAGAAGAGATTCCAAAGTGGATTTTGGTTCGATAGTTCTACAAGGAACTCTTTGTTGGAATGAGCCAATCATAAATCGTTCTGTCCATCAATATCTGCTTCAATGTCTCACCTTTTATAATTTTTACGCAACTGCCAAAAAGGAGGTTAATATTTTTTGGGTGTGTGTTTGTATGTGTGTATTTATGAATGTCTGTTTCTTTAGCTGAACTTGTAGCTTAAACCTCTTGATGGATTTTGGAGTTGTCGTTAGATTCGTTTTGATCCCAAAGGTGACATAGGATACATTTTA
The DNA here is from genome assembly GCA_947284805.1 of Coleophora flavipennella. Lineage (NCBI taxonomy): Eukaryota > Metazoa > Arthropoda > Insecta > Lepidoptera > Coleophoridae > Coleophora > Coleophora flavipennella. The sequence continues at coordinate 17,868,034 of OX369264.1, read as the reverse complement.
AACCAACTGTCTAAAAAAGAGAGGTTTAGTTTTTTTGCAGTAGGGTTTTTCATTTTTAATTAAATTGGTCAGTTTATTTATTACCCGCTCGGGCTCCTGTTCGGTGTACCGATGACCTGGTGAAGGTCGCGCGAAGCTGCTGGATGCGGGCAGCGCAGAACCGGTCGTCGTGAAAATCCTTGGAGGAGGCCTACTATATCTAGCAGTGGACGTTCTTCGTCTGATATGATGATGATGATTTATTAAATTGTTTTTTAAATTATATAACTTAGTTTTAGGAATAAAAATATACATATTTTTTCAATACAGTTGCTCGAAAAGGGGCACTTTATATGCCAGTTTACTGTGCGCAAAATTAATTTTACCGCACGCTTTTTACTTTGCCACTTTTTATTTCTAGCTTCACACATTTCTAGAAAACAAAAAAAATATTATACCCAAAGACACAGAATCTTCTTTATGGCTTTTGAAAGAAATTTGTTAAAGAGGGGTTATACGAGTATAACGCTAGTTGGTTAGATTATCTTTGGGCTATATCTTTGTGGAGAAATGAGAATAAACACCACGGCGACCTGTGTCAGAAGGAGATAGACTGATGATGAATGAAGCTCAATAGGTCACACCCAGGTATAGGTCATCCTTTCGAAGGAGGTTTTCAAGCTCTCAAGCATTATTGTAATCTATTTATTGCGTATATGTGGCTAGCTAAAATAAAGCGCAATTTCCGTAAAACTGGATTCAGTTGTTTTAGTTGTGAATACGAATTCAATAACTGAATAGTTAATATACTCGTATTATGTGTGATGAAAATATATTTATGTGGATATAAAAGCGTCGGTGGCGTAATGGCAAGGGCCGCTACCTCCTGTCCGGGAGGTCGTGGTTCGATCCTGCCACTTCATTTGCGTCTCGCGCTCTTAAAAACAGTCATCAAGACGATATCCACGCGAACGAAACCGCGGTCAAAAGCTAGTTAATACATTCGACCATAATGACAATACAGGGATACCCCATATGAATTATCATCATCATTATCATCATATCAGCCGACAAACGTCTACTGCTGGACAAAGGCCTCCCCCAAGGATTTCCACGACGACCGGTCTTGTGCTGCCCGCATCCATCGGCTTCCCACTACTTCACCAGGTCGTCGGTCCACCGCGTGGGAGGCCTGTCTGCACTTCGTTTTCCGGTGCGCGGTCGCCACTCCAGAATTTCACTAATTTTGGCCATCTGTTCTACGAGCTATGTGCCCCGCCCACTGCCACTTAAGTTTAGCGATTCTGAGAGCTATGTCGGTTATTTAGGTTATTTATTTAATAGTCTCCCATACATCCGCACCATTTTTTTACCTAAAAAAACCATTTTACTCATTTCAGGTAGTCGGAGGATTTCTCGGAATGCTCTTCGGTTGATTTCTTCTTTTAAAACTCTTATCTACATGGATTTTGATTTTATATGGTTTCTGGAAATAATGTTTTGTTATTCATTTTGTATTTTCTTGAAATAAAATTTCAATTCAGTTTTATTTTGATTATTTATTTGGACAGTAAGGTTGTATGGAAGAGATTGCTCTTATCAATACGACCACCTGCTGTACATTTTACACAATATCCATATGTATTAGCTTTACGAAATTATTATTGGTGTACTATAAGTGTAAATAAAAAAAAAAAAATACTACTACTTCTTCACTGGCTCAGCGACCTAAAGAGGACCCTAGCTTCTGACACCAAAAGTCGCCAATCGTCCCTATGCTACGCCTCCTCACGCCAGTCGGGTCTCTGGAGGGCGCTCGGGCGCTCAGGTCCTTCTGCACCTCATCGCTCCAGCGGTACCTGGTACCTGGGACGCCCGACCGGACGTTTTCCTGTCGGTCATCCAGTGTACGCTCTCTTTAACAATACATTCCTTTATATTACTCACCCCCAGTCTAATCTTTCTTAATATATATAAATTTCGTGTCACAATGTTTGTCCTCAATGGACTCCTAAACCACTTAACCGATTATAATAAAATTCGCACACCATGTGCAGTTCGATCCAACTTGAGAGATAGGATAGGGTAGGGTAGGGTAGGGTAGTGTAGGGTAGGGTAGGGTAGTGTAGTGTAGGGTAGTGTAGAGTAGTGTAGGGTAGGGTAGTGTAGGGTAGGGTAGTGTAGGGTAGGGTAGTGTAGTGTAGTATAGGGTAGTGTAGGGTAGGGCAGGGCAGTGTAATGTAATGTAAGGCGGTACGAAGTTCGCCGGGACAGCTAGTATCACATATAAATCAAAGTTATTTTATATGTGATCTAAGCCTTTAACTGATTTAAAGCGTTGTTGACTCGTAGGTCATCATATCAGCAGAAAATCGTTCACTGCTGGACAAAGGCCTCCCCCCAAGGATTTTTCACGACGACCGGTCCTGCGCTGCCCGCATCCATCGGCTTCCCGCGATCTTCACCAGGTCTTTGGTCCACCGCGTGGGAGGCATGCCTACGCTACGTTTTCCGGTGCGCGGTCGCCACTCGAGAACTTTACTGCCCCATCGGTAATCTGTTGACAGTTGACTCGTAGGTAATTTAAACATATTACGCGTCACATCACTTAGTATGCCGACTAAAAACGCTACAATAACAAATTAGTCCCGCCTCTTAAGCCATTGCATCGCCAGCGTAAGCGTCTTATAAAAGAATGAGTAGAAATTTTAAATTAACAGTGTTTACTGAGTTAAGCTATGGAAAATGGCTCGTGTGAGATCGATACTTTTAGTAATGGGGATATTGGTTGTGGTGACTCTGGCGGCAGGTGCCAACAATTCTACCGCCCCAACCCCCGCTGTTGCAACTACCGCCCCGGCAGCAGCTACAGTCCCCGCCATGCCAAAACCATCATCTCAAACATTACCTTCGGTAAGTGTAGAACAATTTTAACCGCCTCCGTAGCTCAGAGGCAAAGTTCACTGCCTTTACACAGGAGGTCGCGGGTTCGATTCCCGGCGGGGTCAATTGTAAGACTCGGTTTGGTTGGTGGTAGGCCATTTTCTAAGCCCGCCTGGCTGGCTACCACCATCTTATCTAAGTCTTGTCGCCAAATATCAATGTTGATATCATTGGTGTGTTCCGGCATGAAGATAAGATAGCCAGTTCCCCATTGCGTTGGGGAATCTTGGTAAGCCCGCTTCCATCTTCGGCAACATCGTCACTTACCACCAGGTGAGATGTTGTCATGGGTTTACCAATTGTTAATAATAAAAAGAATAATGGTAATTGTGAAATAATTACTTTCATGAGTACCTTCTTCAAAATGACAGTCTCTAGCTTCAAAAATTTGTTGGAATCGCTTTTGGACATCGAGATAAGGTTATATAAGACCACTTAAATGAGGAATCAGGAGAAAAAAGAAGCAAAAGCTTCTTACTGTCTGTATCTCGCATGAATCTGCGTGATATTGTGACATTTTTTTTGTTTTTACTACTTGCCGAGATAGTTAGTTAGTTTGGGACAAATTTTGGAAGCTAAATTAGAACCAATATCCGGATTCCGATTGAGATGAAATTTTGGAAGCTAAATTAGAACCAATATCCGGATTCCGATTGAGATGAAATTTTGGAAGCTAAATTAGAACCAATATCCGGATTCCGATTGATATGAAATTTTGGAAGCTAAATTAGAACCAATATCAGCATTTTGATTGAGATGAAATTTTGGAAGCTAAATTAGAACCAATATCCGGATTCCGATTGAGATGAAATTTTGGAAGCTAAATTAGAACCAATATCCGGATTCCGATTGATATGAAATTTTGGAAGCTAAATTAGAACCAATATCAGCATTCCGATTGAGATGAAATTTTCGAAGCTAAATTAGAACCAATATCAGCATTCCGATTCAGATGAAATTTTGCATACACGTTAGGTTTGGAGAACAAAGCATGGTTATCTATGTGACATCATTCTAAATCCAATATGGCGGACTCCCAAAGATGGCGGACCATTTTTTTTTATGTACTCCCATGAAACAGGTATCAAATGATAAGTTTTTTGTGTAATTAAAATTATTTTCATAATGCTTGTACCTAAAGGTTTTAAGGTTTTTCGAGAATTACTTTTTAGCCAAACGTTGGGCTCAAACGATCCAAACTGATTTTTATGATGCATTCCACATAAAGACAGTCGTAGTTTAAAGAGTCCCTATCATCAAAAATTATCGTCTTTTTTTTTTTTTTTATTCACACTTTCATACAAACTAATAATTTCAATTTCTCAAAAAATATAAAACTTTCAGCCTGCTTTGGCATGTGACGATGATGGATGACCATCATCACATCAGCTAAAAGAAGTCCACTTTTTTTCATTTATTTATTTATTCACAATTGGTTAACCCTCGGCATCATCTCACCTGATGGTAAGTGACGATGACGCCGAAGATGAAAGCGAGCTTACCAAGATTCCCCAACTCAATGGAGAACTGCTATCTTATCTTCAAACCGGAACACATCAATGTTGTTAATACTGATGTTTGGCGGCAAGATGGTGGTAGCTAGCCAGACGGGCTTAAAAAATGCCCTACCAACAACCAAACCGATTGTTACAAGTTGACCTCACCGGGAATTGAATCCGCGACTTCCTGGTGTGAAGCGAATGGACTAACCATTACGCCACGGAGGCGGTTAGACAAAAGCCTCCCCCAAGTAGGGGGTCTTGCCATAATCACCACGCTTAGCAGGCGGGCTGGTGGTCAGTGCGCGATGTGGGGGCACCTTAATTTGGCACGTTATAGAACGCGGAAAGGACGCTGCTGTCCATCCTCCTCCGGCTCAGTCCCTTAGTCGTCTCTTACGATATTCACGGGAAGAGATGGGATGGCCCTATTTTGAAGCCGGGGGCCATACCTAAAATGCAACTTTATTCATTTAAACTTTAAAAAATTCTAGTAATTGTATGATTTATTTTTAAAATAAATTGTATTTATTACAAAAATATTGAGATTTTAATTTGTTCAGATTTTAGAAATGTGCTTCACGTCTTTTGAATTAAGCATAAAAAAGGGTAACGGCGGAAATCAAAAGTGTACACTTACTACTATTTCGTGTTTTACTCACTTATATGTACAAAGTTTCACTACAACTGGCCAATTCATTTTCGAGAAATTATAATTATTGGTTTATATGCAAGATTTTTTTGTTGGGAAACTAGTTTTAATTCGCTAAATGTCTTGTGTCAGCTACAGCTTCCTCCGTGAACAAACTTAGATAGATAGATAGATTAGAGATAACAAAGATAGGTTACTTACAGGTATGATTGATGAGATTAATCACATTCTATTTATTTAAAGACTACTTTATCACCCTTGAATTAAGGCGATCGAGCCTTAGTCAACCACGCGGGCCCAGTGCGGGTTGGTCGGCTTAACACACAACCTTCGAATTTCTTCGCAGCCGTGTGCAGGTTTCCTCACGATGTTTTCCTTCACCGTAAGAGCGTAGGATAAACGTACCTATGAAACCGGAATTGGAAAACACATTGGTACGTGGCTGTGGCTGGACTCGAACCACGACCTCCCGGACAGGAGGTAGCAGATCTTGCCATTACGCCACCGACGATCCACCGAAGACCACTTAGCGCCGATCGTTGAAGTATCTTGTTCGTTACGTACATAATTATCTCCCTATTTTTAATTGAATAAAAATATAGCAAAATGAGATAACTAGTTGGTCGTCTAGTTGGAATTGATTTTCATTTCTTTTTTCAGTTTTTTAAACTCATACAAAACGCTGTTAAAGAAGTAAGTATACCAAATGAATGCTTCAAAATTATATTATTAGCATTTAGAAAAAAAATACTCAAAATTAGAAAATTTGCTTTTATTTCAAAAAACCTTGTGGATACACTGTTTAGTTCAACTGTGTGTTTACAATAAATATATAAATAAATAAGAAATAAATAAACAGTTCTCCATTGCGTTGGGAAATCTTGGTAAGCCCGTTCCCATCTTCGGCATCATCGTCACTTACCATCAGGTGAGATGATGCCAAGGGCTTACCAATTGTAAAAAAAAAAACAAAAAAACTTACTTTTATTGCTAAAAATGTATAATCAAAATCTACTCTAATATTTTTTTTATCGTACATAAGGTAAATCTATAATTACATAATAGATTTATTAATAATAACAATGCTTAACATTATATAAGAACTCTCGAACTTCAATAGCAACAACTAACAATTATACTATTTTGTATGTTTTTGTGAATTTGCTTAAAATAACTGAACCGATTTTGATACAAATTATATGAAAGAACCCTGAAATTATAATCTTACAAAAAAATAATTATTAAACTTGGTTTTCAATTAACTGGAGAAGAAATCATGTATCGTACAAAACATATAGTTCGCGCGTGTAGGTGGAACTTTAACGACAAAGTTTTGAGATACCCGTTTTATTTCCATCGTGGGGTTTTTTTTTTATTAAATAATGCTCTAACATATTTTTATTTTTAATAAAAAAATAAAAGTTAAAAAAACTAAAACCCGACCCGAAAAGTATGAAAACAAGAGTTTCCTGCCTGAAATCATAGCCTTTATTTTTCCCTTTATCTAGGGTAATAGCTATAATAATAATAAATAATAAATAAATAATCATTTATTATTATTTTTTTTAATTTTTTTTTTCATTGCACTAAATTACAGAATTAGATCTTCAGTGATGTTCTTAAACTATATATGACTTGCTTTTCAAACATTTAAAATTTCATTTTTGAAATTGATGAAAAGTAAATCAAATGACTAGCTATCAATTACCCTCGTGTGGTATCGCAGTCATTGTCGCAGTCATATTGTAGAATAAGCCATTTTACGAAATGGCGCACGGCTTTGTAAAACTACTGAGTAAAAAAGTCACAATAAAACCGACTCGGTAGGAGCCCCGCTTTGCGTTAGAACAAGACATGCTAACCTAACCTAACTGTCTGTCCGTCCGTCCGTCCGACTCAGTTTTATTCGGAGTTTTTTTACTCAGTAGTTTACAAGGCGGCGTGCCGTTTTGCAAAGCGGCTAATTCTACAATTTGGGTGCGACATCGCTACCATGGCGGCACAAGAAATTAAAAATTTCTTACGATAAGCGATATTTTCCAAATAGAAGTGATGAATAACATTTTTTTTCTGTTTTCAGGTGATTACTTCGATTTCTACCTTCTGCTCGCATAAGTTAAGCCTGTGGTAGCTAATAAAGCTCTAAATATTGCATGAGATTTTGGAATATTTTTTTTCTATACAGACAGGGTGTTACAAAATTGGTGTAGGTCCCGTTAACTGGGGCTTCTACTCATCATACTGAACAACATTTGTTCTACTACTTTTCTGAAATAGCAAAAAAAATATGTTTACTCTTCATACAAATCGATCAGCAGATCGACCAATTTCGTGCATATTAGTATGGAGAGTCCAAATTTTTTTTTGAGAATTGACTATGGGTTCTTTTGGGAAAGTTGTTCAGTATGATGAGGAGAACCCCCATAACGGGTCCTAAACCAGTTTTTTTACACCCTGTATACTTTCTACTGTTTTCTTAATAATTAGACTAAAATTAAAATTAATTAACAAATGTGGTAATTAAAGGCTCTTCGATTTAGCCACAATGGGCCGAAAAATGTACTACCCGGCACGATGTCTTATCCGGATCCTTGCTTGGTGGATTAATGATCTAAGTACTGTTGCTCATATTGAGCCGCTGGATAATTATTCCAATAAATCAATACACTACTTAACATTGCCTAGGTATAAAGTTAGATTTTTCATACAAATCATGTTTTTTTTCAAAAGCTAAAAAAAATACTTAGATTAGGACATGTGTAGAAAATTTTATCATGGAAAGTCCCTCAGTTCTAATAAATACATTTCGTTTAAAGTTAAACAAACACATGAAAAATTAAAATTGGATTCTAACAACTTTATACAATCTGTCTTTCTACAAGCGTCGGTGGCTCAACAAGCGTCGGTGGCTCAACCGGTAACGACTCGGTCCATCTAACCAGAGGTACCGGGTTCAAATCTGGACGGCCAATGTACCAATGAGTTTTTCAAAAAAAAAACTTACGTACATACTTACCGATTGCTTTAACGGTGAAGGAAAACATCGTGAGGAAACCTACACACGCCTGCGAAGAAACTCGAAGGTTGTGTGTGAAGTCGACCAACCCGCACTGGGCCCGCGTGGTCGACTAAGGCCTAATCGCCCTGATTCAAGGTAGGCTCGAGCCCCTCGGTGGGGACGTATATGAGCTGTAATGATGATACAATCTGTATACCTCTCTTCAGTGCTATGAAAATAGAAAAAATCTTAATTTTCATTGTCTGTGCGTTTGCACTAAATCCACTTAAAATTATATTCATTTAAAAGAACTGATATGGTAAATATAGCACTTGCTCATCCTTAAAGTTTCTACCCAAGACAAATATCTAAGTATTTACGTACAGCTTTTTAAAAACAACATGCATAAAAAATAGAAAAATATATATTGAACCAAAAAGAGACTTATAGCTGGTGCACAGTAAGTATCCCTGGTCCCCACACTGGGATTCCCCGTGTTGTGGGTAACCAGTTTCTTCCCCAATTTAAGAACAAAAAGTAAGTTTTAATGCTTTAATCTCGTCTATAAAAAATAAATAAAAATGTGGGTAGATATATAATTATGAAAAATCTTGGTTTATCCCTCGGGAATTTTGATCAGTGTAGATAAGTACTCAGGGACAAATCACACACGGTCATCTGGTCCTAAAGTAGAATTCCTAGTACCTACCATGAGAATCAGAAATTGATCTAGCCAAGTGCAACACCAGGCGACTGTCGTCTATGAGAAAGAAAGAATAGAAAACTTTTACTTCGTTTAAATACATACATATAAAGATATATTATCTCTTTAAGCATGCTTCTATCCGTAATGAATAGAACGGCGAGACGCGATCAAATATGCTTCTATCCGCTACGGATAGAAAAAGTGAAAGCCGTGTGACGGCTGACTGTCAGTTTCAAAAAGGGGCTCTAAAACTGTTCTGGTCACTGTAAAAATACACTGTAATACAGTTTAGGGGTTGTCTATAATTGGGTTGACGACAGCATCAGAAATAAATTATGAACTCTTGATCACTAAGGTGCTCTCTTACTTAAACTTCGAAAAACCTTACTCGTTTTGTTTTAACTCACCAAAATCACAAAAAAGAGTACATATATGACGCTGCTAAACTATGACGTCAAGCTTAGGTATTCCTAACTTATTAGAACGAAATGTTGTTTTTGTCAGATGATAAAAAGTAACTCGGATGACTAGCATTCGTCATCCCTATTGGAGTTATTTTTAACAAGGTTTTTTTCTAGGGTGAAGGTTTCTTAACTGTTTCGGTGTCAATTTCATACAAACTTTGAAACCTGACTCCATTTTTTTGCAAAAAAAACAATGCAATCGTGTTTAAAGTGAATTAGTTAGAACGGCGATTTCTCTGGCTATGATCTAGATCAATAATAAATAGATATAATATATGAAAACCGGTTACTGATCTAGTTAGTTAATTAATAGGAGTGTGAACCTACGGCTAAAATTAGACTTTCCTTACAAACGGCAAAGGCGATTTTCACCTCTTAAATGTTAACCGGTTTTGACCAATTTTTCAATAGGTTGTCAGTCAGAACAAAGGCTAGGTTAAGCTTTTGTTTTCACTAACAACCTATAAAAAATTGGTCATAATCGGTTAACATTTAACGCCGTTTTTATGAAAAGTCGCAGCATCACACATGGTCCAAAAGTACAAAAAGAACAAAAAAAAAACGGCTCCATTCGATTGTAAGCGGAGCGCTTTCTCTCCGCTTACCCGATTTTTTTAAATTGGTTTAAGGGTTCAACGATAATTTTTTTTGGTTTTTGTTATGTAGAACTATAAAGTGAGCCGAAAACGGAATATAAACAACAGTGAAGTGCACGTCTTATGTTTAAGGTCATGAACAAAAAAAAAATGGGACTTACAAGTTAGTTCCCAAACTAGTAAAACTAAAATTTGTAGTTCCTTCCATTTTAATAGAATACAAGTCCAGCTATACTTTTTTATTGCTATAAGCTTAATAAAAGTTTTGATTTAACTCGATATGTTTGTATGTATGTTTGTTTAGTTCAAATCTTGCGATTGATTTTAAAGCGACTTCAATATCCCTCATCAAATCTGCCGAAAAACGTCCACTGCTGAACAAAGGCTTCCCCCAAGGATTTCCACGACGACCGGTCCTGCGCTGCCCGCATCCATTGGCTACCGCGATATTCACCAGGTCGTCGGTCCACCGCGCTGGAGGCCTGTTAACTTTTTCTGGTGTGTGATCGCCACTCGAGAACTTTACCGAGAACGGCCATCTGTTCTACGAGCTATGTGCGTGCCCTGCCCACTACCACTTCAGTTAAGCGATTCTGTATGCTTTGTAGGTTACTTTGGTTCACCTGCGGGTATCCTGGTTGTTGATTCGATCACGCAGAGAAACTCCGAGCATAGTAAGTTATATGCCCTTGAGCCTTCTTATGAGGCCCATAGTAAGCGACCCTCTCAGTTGCGTAAGTCATCACTGTTGGATAAAGCCAACTGACCAAGCTGAAGACTGAGGATGGCAGGAACATATCGTCTAAAACTGAGTTGCTGGGAGAAGCTGAGAAATTCTACGGACAATTGTACAAGACCACACGTTTGCCTGTCAGTGATCTGGCTAAAGACCCAAGAGCCAGGATAACCCGACACTCTACCGAAGATATCCCGGACGTCAGCCTGTACGAGATAAGAATGGCTCTCAAACAGCTGAAAAACAAGAAGACACCGGGAAATGATGAAATTATGGCTGAACTTCTGAAGGCAGGTGGAATACCGATACTTAAAGCTCTTCAGAAGTTATTTAATTCCGTTATAATCGAGGGATAAACGCTTAAGGCACGGTACAGAAGTTTAGTGTGGTCTTGCTTTTCTTCAAAAAGGGTGACAACACCTCGCTTAAGAACTACAGACCAATCTCACTTCTGAGCCATGTTTAAAAGCTGTATTCGAGTCATTACGGATCGTTTGCACGCAGGTTTGACGACTTTCAGCCTTCCGAACAAGCCGGTTTCTGAAAAGTACCATAGACCACACACATAAGCTGCGGCAGATTATTAGAGTACAATCAGCCATGATTCTTGGCATTTGTGGACTATGAGAAAACCTTTGATCCAGTCGAAACCTGAGCACAGCGGTGCCAAATTGACCATCGGTACATCGAGGTGTTGAAGTGTCTGTATGAAAAGGCCACCATGTCGGTTCGCCTCCAGGACCAGAACTCGAAACCTATCCAGTTGCAGGCACTCGAGGGGTGAGACAGGGAGATGTTAGGTATTGACTGTGTAGCAAACTCCCTGGGTAGCAGAACGCTTCGCAGAAGAAGAAATCGTCGGTTTTATAGATGGCACTAAGAATAGGCCGTGAATTTGTAAAAAATCGTCGTGCAATTGACAATTTACCGTGCATTTATAATTTCACTAAATTTTGTTAGTGAAATTATAATATCACGATTTTGACAATATACCCGCGACATATATAATTTAAGGAATTTGTGTGTGATAACGATAAGGTGTTAAGTCCATGGTGATGCTACTGACTAAATAAAAAGTGTGCTTACTCTTTTCTTTTTTTTACTTCTTACTAGCTTTCCTGGCGAACTTCATTCCACCTTACACTACACTACACTACCCTACCCTACCCTACCCTACACTATACACTACACTACCCTACACTATCCTACCCTACCTTACACTGCACTACCCTACCCTACCGTACCCTACACTAACATACCCTACCCTACACTACTCTACCCTACCCTACACTAACTACACTACATCTACACTACACTACAGTACCCTAAAATCAATTATTTTTTGACGGATAATATTTTTTTTTATTGATAAATATCATATTTTAATACTTATTATCCTATTCCGGACGAAAAAAAATGCAAAAACACAAAAATCATAAAAATTGGTCCAGCCGTTCTTGAGTTATAAATGGTGTAACTAACACGACTTTTTTTATATATATTTTGATATAGGTAGCTTACTTTCAATTTTAGAGGTAGACCATCAGTAGTAATTTTATTTTTATTTAATAGACAATACTTTTTAAAAAATCTTTTTTTATATAACACTGTAACGATACGTCTCTATGGGTGAAAACCTAAAAGAGAACGTATGCACAATAACTTTAGTAGAAAGAAAAGGGGTATCTATTCGGAGTATTAACATGTACCATAGACAGGCATTTATTCTAAGGAAAAGTATTTGCAAGCTAGGAGATGAACTATCTGCTTAGAATTGAAAGTCCCTGAATTGAAAAGGATATTTATTTACAAAATTATACAAAATTTTGGAGGATCACCAAAATCCGGAAACAGTAATTGAGGAAGCTGGAGTTAGCCGGGTGGCTCCAACATTAGTAGCTGGAGCAACTCGCAGATGAAGCTTGGCAGGCGCTACCAGCGGGCATGAAAGGAGCTCCGACCCGCGGTATCAGCTCGGGTGGTACAGCTCACGTTGTTCCCGAAATGGTTCGTGTTAACCCACGGCCGGTATCGCCTTCTTCTTTTCGAACTTGGTGGACACACTGCCGTGTGTCGCAATCATAGTGAGCTTACCATACAAAACAAGATCTTATTGTATGACCTATGATAATTGCAATAAAGGATTTCTGATTTCTAAGAAAACCTACTTAGCTGTGATAGTTTTCCTTTTAAATTGATTATATGTCTTATTATTTAAAAGTTTTTTAGAAGTCCTGAAATAGCAGTAGTTTAAAAAGATCTATTCAATGATACCACACACTATAGAGTACGTCAATGAAAAAAAACCGGCCAAGTGCGAGTCGGACTTGCGCGCGAAGGGTTCCGTGCTATTATCTATAAGAATCACGTTTGTTGTATAGAAGACCGCTTAAATATTAATTTTATTTTAATTTAATTAATTATTTTTAAAGGGAATAATACAACTCAATATTCTGTGAATATTTCAAGCGTCTTCCTGTTGTCGTTATCAATATCGAGCAAAAAAATCACGTTTGTTGTATGGGAGCCCCCTTAAATATATATTTTATTTTGTTTTTAAGTATGTTTTGTTATAGCGGCAACAGAAATACATCATCTGTAAAATTTTTAACTGTCTAGCTATCACCGTTCATGAAATACAGCCTGGTGACAGACGGACAGACAGACAAACAGACAGCGAAGTCTCAGTAATAGGGTCCCGATTTTACCCTTTGGGTACGGAACCCTAAACATCATCTCCTCTGTACATGTAGGGGGGGTACCTTAAAAAAATATATCAAAATTTTATTGTACCTCTAAGTCGGTGTGATTAATATGTATATCCATGCTTAATTATAGCTTTCTAGTACTAATATACTCTGAGCTAAGACTATAAACTATAAGGGTTCCTTGTTGACTTCGAAACCCTTAAAACCAGCCAAGTGTGAATAAAAAAAAAATACTGTCACTAACGTTGTCTTCTTTTGTTTGAAATTTGAATAGATATCATTGTCATGGTCATGTGGAGAGGTGTGGTGGTGCGGAAACCTTGGAGCACGAGTCCCAACTAGCGTTTCGGCGGGTTTTTTATTTATTTAATTATAGTTTATTGCTAGAAACATATTAATAAAACAATTAAATAGTAGGAAAATACAAATGTAAAGCTTATTCCTGAGAAATTTCTTTCAGCAGACTCGAAAAATATAGAATTACGACGTTTTTACTTTTTGTTATTTTTTATATTTATATGTTAGGATATAATGTATGTTATTGTGATAATTTAATTTTTAATTTAAGTTATGACTACACAAATTAACGCGGTATATTGCATAGAAACTACTATATTTTAAGAACTTTTATACTTGCAATTATGGTCTAATAAATGAATGAATGAAAAACAATGGGCGAAAATTTCAACCAGCTCACTACTACTGTTCGAAAGATACAGCCCTTTAAATGGACTGATGGGCAGACGGACGGATGGCGTTGACTTAGAAAAAGGGTCTCGTTAACTTTGGGTACGGAACCCTAAAACAATAAGGCTTCCTAAGTTTTAACATAATATCACCTTGAGCTAAACAGTGGACTGACTACCAGTATACAACATACATCCGATCTAAGCAGGCCTGCGTGACACTTCAACACTCACCAAATAAATAAGCAATTCATTAAATGGCCAAGTTGTTTATACGACGTTTGATAGTATTTGCGGCGTTGCTAGAAGTAGTGTTGAGTGCTGGGAATGCCACGACAGCGGCCCCTGCGCCACCGATGCCGCCGCCGCCACCAGCGCCCCCCAATGTGGCACCCCAGCCACCCCCACAGCAGCAGCAGCAGTACTCGAGTCCTGGAGTAAGTATTTATTACGACCATTCCTTTATAGATATCCATAGTTTCTCGGAGAAACCTTTATATGATCGATCTGACCATCCGTCACACAAACGTAACGGCGTTTTTTTTAACCTATTGCATAGCTTTTATCGCGGGCTTTGAGCGCGGCAACCGAATCAAGAAATTCCGTAACGAAAAGACCTAACACCCCACCTTCCGCCTACCATGTAGCTCGGCCGAGCGTAACGTAACGTTACCGCGTTCTAAAAAAACTTACAGTGCCATCTATTAGCGATTTGCGGTACTAAAAGAACTTAGTCAATTTTACTGGTGTAACTTTCTTAGTGTTAAAAGTTGATAAAAAATGCTATGCAATAGCTTTACCGCGGCAGTCCCCGAAAGCCACACGTCTTTTTTTTTATGTACAATTGGTAAGCCATTGGCATCATCTCACCTGATGGTAAGTGACGATGATGCCGAAGATGGAACCGGGCTTACCAAGATTCCCCAACGCAATGGAGAACTGGCTATCTTATCTTCAAGCCGGAACACATCAATGTTGTTAATACTGATGTTTGGCGGCAAGACTTAGATAAGATGGTGGTAGCTAGCCAGGCGGGCTTAGAAAATACCCTACCACCAACCAAACCGAGTCTTACAAATTGAAACAACCGGGAATCGAACCCGAGACCTCCTGGTGTGAAGCGAATGGACTAACCATTACGCCACGGAGGCGGTTATAGTAATATGCAAGGCAACACTGGGTACATTGACTGTACTGTATTGATGTACGGTGGCTCAGTGGTTGGTGCGCTTGACTGCTGATCCGAGAGTTGTGGGTTCGATCCCCACCCAGGGCAAACATTTGTGTAATGAGCAGATTTGTTTGCTCTGTGTCTGGGTGTTCAATATCTATATATGAATGTATTTAAACGTGTATAAGTATGTCTATCAGTCTCTGGTTCCCATAACACAGGAAATCCTACTTTGGGGCCAGATGACCATGTGTGATTTGTCCCACAATATTTATTTATTTATTTATTGCTCGCTCGCTCACTATATATCTTAGGTTGAATCCTTCCTAATACTATAATTGTGAAAATGTGTTTGTTCATTACCTATTCACACTTCAACGCCTCGACCAACCTTAATGAAATTTAGTATGCAGGTAGCCTGTGTCACTGGGAAGGACATAGGCAACTTTTTGTTCCGAGAAGGTAGGTAACATAGTCCGATGCAGTTCTTGCGGGAACTGAAAAAATACTCTTTTATTGGTTAATTTATTTAACATTGATACTGAAAAATGGATTGTTATGGTTTTTTGCACAGAGATGGCTATGAGGGGGTGGGAAATGACATAATGAGGGATCTGACGAAAACTTATTCCCACGCTCGCGCACGTCGGCGTCGCAACGGAACAACGAATTGAAGTGATTTTTTTGTATGGAAATGGTTGAGGAGGTTCACCCTCAAAGACAGTCATAAAAACGATGTCCTTGCGGGCGAAGCTGCGGGTAGTAAGTAAAAGCTAGTAATAAAAATATATATGTAAAGTAATTTTTGTAACCTGCATTTTTTACATTTTACAGGCTTTGGCCAGTCTCGCGAAAATGTTCATCGACATACCGCTGGGTATAGTGGAAGCTCTCAAAGATGTAAGTAAGACCATTCTCTCTTGACCTAGAAATTACAATATTATTTTTGAACTTCAATGATTGTATAATTAGATATATTATTTTATTATATATATTATTTTTCCAGGGTGCCGAAGCAATCGAAACTATGGTCGTGGCTATCATGAGAGGAATATTTAAATAAAATAATAGTAGGCAGGCATTTACCTACAATACCGGTGATATTCAAAAAAATATTTTTTTAAATGTTTTATACCGAACTCTATTTAAAAAGTAAGGTTAGCCAAATAGTAAGTTTAATTTAAAAAGTAAGGTCAACGTAGTTAAATAGTAAGTTTAATTTAAAAAGTAAGGTCAACCTAGTTAAATAGTAAGTTTAATTTAAAAAGCAAAGTCAACCTAGTTAAATAGTAAGATAAACTTTAAAAGTAATGTAAACTTAGCTAAATAGAATTTAAAAAGTAAGGTTGACGCTAAATAGCCAGTTTAATTTAAAAAGTAAGATCAACCTAGTTAAATAGTAAGTTTAATTTAAAAAGTAAGGTTAACCTAGCCTACCTTAATAGTAAATTAAATAATCAAGAAATTAAACTTACTATTTAAGTAAGTTTAATTTCTTGATTATTTAATATAGTATTAAAACAAGTTAACTCGAAAACAGTGGATTTTTTCTCACTGACATGGAGGTCAGGTCGATTCATGAATGGTATTATTATTATTATTATTATAACAGCTCATAAACGTCCCCACCGAGGGGCTCGAGCCTACCCTGAATCAGGGCGATGAATGGTATGTCACCTCCTATAAGAACCAGCAGCGTCATATTATCGCTCGTTCCATGGACATCCTGTATAAGTTAGTACAACAAATCTCAAATTTGTAAATACAACGAATTATGCTTTATATCATTTTTTTTATATTATCTCAGTTAAATTACAAATCGGATTTTGACGACAACATCTACAAAACTTGATCAACGAGTAAATTATAAAATCAAAATCATAGTGAAAACAAAAATTATAAGCAAAACATTTCCATAAACTTCAATGCTAATAATAAAAATGCTGAAAATATTTAATAAGTCTTCCGATATATTATAGATTTTAATGTAAATATAAACTGAATAAATATCAAGTTGAATAATAATTATGGGTGTTAATGGATATTTCGTAATACAGACATGGAACTTTCTCAGTCTATCCTGCGAACAAAATAGTTTCCTACTTGTTAAATAATGTATATACCCTGGCTAGTTCATTATACATTTTAGACATCAAGAAAACAAATTGAATAAATCATAAATACATCTTTAAAAACCGGCCAAGTGCGAGTCGGACTAGCACTCCGAGGGTTCCGTACCACCACACCTCTCCACACAACTACATAGTTTATTGACAATGATACCTTTTCACATTACAAAACAAAAGATATCAACGCGAGCGACAAAAAGGTTTTTTTGGTCATTCAGTTCGGACTCTTGAAAGCGAGTACGACTCACTCTTGGCCGATTTTTATTATTTGTTGTGTTAGTCCAGTACTAGTAGTGTAGTATGTGATTATAATCACATCAAGTATCACGCTTGTACACATTACCGTTTTAACGATAGAGCTAATTAAAAATACTTCTAAAGCCCTATAAATAAAAAGTTTTTTGTACTGACACCCCTCAGATTTTTTCACTTTTTCTAGTTTTTAGTATTCTTTGTTATAGCGGCAACAGAATTACACATTCTGTGGAAATTCCAACTGTCTACCTATTACGGTTAATAAAATACGGCTCGCTGGCAGACGGATAGATGGTCGGACACACGCACAGACAGACGGACAGACAGCGGAGGTTTAGTAATAGGGTCCTGTTTGTCTCCCGTTGGGTGTGTGATAAAGGTAAAAGGTACTTTCATTATATATTAAATGCAAAATATTATTTTAAAAAGTATGGTGGGCTAAACTTAATGCCTACTTTGTCATGCTTAAGTCTATTTACAAAGTTTTACATAAATATTTGAATCTAAATCACTAAATATTTACCTACAAGCTGTTTTCGAGAGTCATTACGAATCGTCTCGTACGCAGGTTGAACGTCTTACAGCCTCCCGAACTTCCGAGCTTCCGTACCATAAACCACATAACTACATACGCTGCGATCGATAGACTAAACAGTAATAGTAGTCTAGTACCTAGATGACAAACTTCAAGTTTCTAAGTTATCTGGATGTGGTCTATAATTTTGTTAGTCAGTCAGTCTTAAAAATAGTGATTTTCAATATCTCAGAAATGGTAAAAGATATATTTATGAAAATTGAGATTCTAGTTTATCGAGGGGGTCTTTCTAGTAATACTATTACTTACTGTCTAAACACACAAAATCGCAAGTGTGTAATTCAAACAGATTTTAAGTTACAGGTAGGTCGAAAATGGCCGAAATGGTTATATATATATATATATATATATATATCCTTTATTGTACACAAAATTTAAATGACAAAACCTTAGAGAGGACGTGTACAAAGGTGGAATTATCTCTATAAGAGATCTCTTCCATCCAACCTTACCGGGTGTTAGGAGACTTTACAGTATGGGAGGCAAACCTGTGTGTACTTAATAATCATATAAACTAAATAAAATACAATTCAATATAAACTAACCTAATATACGTACATAACTATCACATACCTAATTATAATGAATAAGTTAATAGCATAATAATACATAACTAAAACTATAATATTTAACGTAACACCCATCCAGCTCCAAAGCCCCTAGGGCATTCAGCTCGAATTGCACAATCGCTTCGAATGCCTAGGAGACTGCGAGAATGTGGACGATTATAATGACAGACTTGTGGAAATTTTCCAAACGGTCAAGTCTTAGATTTTTAAAACTCGCCATTCAAACAGAACCAAAAAAATCTCGGACTGACATTGCGCTTTGAGACGATCTGAATTTTTAAATTTTGCTTGATGAGTGAATTTCCACGTTTGGCCGGCGTAGGTTAGTGTTGGTATTACACAGGTATTCATTACTATTTGTTTAATTTTGATCGACATGTCACTTTTCATAATTTCTTTTAGGCTCCAAAATTTTCCCCAAGCATTTGAGACTCTCCTTTCTATTTCATGCACAAAACCAATATTATAATTGAATGGTATATAAAAAAATATAATAAATGAATAAATAGAATACAATAGAATAATATTTATTTCAGATCATTACAAATGAATTGAATTGAAAAAATACAGTAAATTAACATAATATAGTAAAATTATTGTCGTCCAAATCATATTCAGCCGATGGTGCCAGTTGCTATCATTATATGGCAGTCATTACACCGTGTCAGACGCCTTACAGGCGGTTTAAAAACTTCTGACAGGGAGCGGACCCGAAACTAGCCCTACAACTTCCATCCACAAGAAGCGAAGCCGCCGGCAAATACTTGTAAACAATCAGATTATACTGTTATATAGGCGATTATTTATTGATTAGGCCATTTGGTTTGCGTTGGGGAATCTTGGTAAGCCCGCTTCCATCTTCGGCAACATCGTCACTTACCACCAGGTGAGATGTTGTCAAGGGTTTACCAATTGTGAATAAAAAAAAAAAAAAATTATTAACTATTGATGAACTTTTGCCTCATCATCATCTTTTTTGTAATTGTGTTTCATAATTTAATTGGGTTGCATGTTCTGGGCGTTCGGTTTGGTTTCTAAGACCTCGTCGGATTCTTCCTCGATGCGGGGACACGCACTGAGGCAGGAAGGGGAATGGCTCTCCTGGTCCGACTCTGAACCATTGCGAGATAGGTTGCTGAACGGCAACATCGGGGTCGACTCCGACCCGTAAATGTTCGCCTCCGAAACTCTAAGGGACAATTTCCGAGCGTCAAATTCGAATTTGGTGCCCTGAGAAGGGCGTGAGTCGAATATTCGTTGTCTCGTTGCCGGACTCATCTGTGAGTAGCCTTCGTCTTCTGAAACATATCGAGACACAATATGATTATGTTTCGAAGGTAACTAAAGATTATTTAAACTGTGCATAATCCATGCAGCACTAAGTTGTTCTCCTTTAACACTGCTTGTTAGACACAAAAACGAACTCGTCTTTGTTTAGCATGTAATATATAAACAATAAATCATTAACATTTGTTGGTAAGTTAGGCATTTACACAAAAGCAAGTTTCTCTGCGTGATCGAAATTGAACCTTAAACGAGGAAAAACGTAGGAGAACCAAAGTAACCGACTTAGCTCTCAGAATTGCTAAACTTAAGTGGCAGTGGGCGGGGCACATTGCTCGTATAACAGATGACATTACCACTCGATAACTTTACAGCCCCAGCGGTCATCTGTTCTACGAGCAATGTGCCCCGCCCACTGCCATTTAAGTTTAGCAATTCTGAGAGCTATGTCGGTTACTTTGGTTCTCCTACGGATCTCCGCGTTCTCTACTTTCGTCTTTAAGATTCCCAAAAATTTACGAATCGGGGAATACAGACGCCGGCAGGGAATTCCACTCCTTGCCCGTTCGCATAATGAACGAGAAGCAAAACGCTTCGTGTGTAATGGTGGAACATCAACGACAAAGGGGTGGAATCGCCCTCCGCACCTGGTCGTTCGATGATGAAATGAAGAGGGGGAATGAGGTCGTGAAGTTCCAAGACACAATTTCCGAAATCAATCCTGTAGAACACCGATAGACTTTTTTCTATTATGACTAGAACTTTATTCCGTAGGTGAACGTATTACATTGAATTTACCACTTTTTTTTCAATTGATAGAATTCTTATGGATTTTCCTGTAATCTACAAGCAATGAACTGTATTTAGATTTTTTTTTTAATTTTAGGCTAAGTAGTTTCGGAGAACAGGGGGGGGGGGAATGGTCAATTTTCGTCTTCTTTCATGAATAAAATTAAAACTATTTATTTTAAAATATAAACAAAAACATATTTAAGATCCTAATAACGCGCCCTTTCATTTGATATATGACCCAATAAGGGTTCCAAAACTTTTTTTTAAAATTTCCTAATTTGTCCCCCGAAAATAACCCTTATTAAAAAAAATATTTATTTACTTTGCACATCTGTGTTTGGGTCCTATGATTACACTATCCTACCAAATTTTACCTGATTTGGTCCAGTAGATTCGGAGCAAATTGGCTTGGACAGACGGACGGACAGACAGACAGACGTACGAGTGATCCTATAAGGTTCCGTTTTGTTTTTTTGTACGGAACCTAAAAAACAAAAAAAAAACAAAGGCGTTCCAACCTAGTGGAGAGTGCAATAAATTAAGGCAATTGTAGTTTTAGATTTCGGCCTAAGCGAACCGCGGTTTGGATGCCTTCGCTCGTTTCGACTCAGGCGATCAGTATTCCCTAAAAGGGTTGAAAGTCGAAATGAGTGAAAGTTATCCTTCCAGCATGCCCACAGTGCGTAACCTTTCATCTTGAGTTAAATGACGGCGTGGCATTACCGCTTAAAAGCCAATGCTTTGTTTTAAATAAAAAATAAAACAATTTTCAACACAAAAAAATAAAATTCCAGTCAACAAACGAAGAAACTTTATAACAAGATAAACATTCTGCCGCCAATTTCATTGAAAATGATGTGAAAGAGAAGAATTATATTGCTTAAATTTTTGAAATTGGAACATTATTTATCGAGCTTTTAATTCTTTAAAAAAAATTGTAGGTGTCCAGTTTCTTTTTCGAAGAGATTATACAAAAAAAAATATTTTGATGTTTGAGTCTTAGATAAAGTTGACTAGTGTATTTAATCAAAATGCCCAACAGTGATGATGATGATTATATATTACCGGGAATCTGGCTCGGTGTCGGTGGGAAGAATCTTTCCGCGTCGTTGATGTGGTGGTCCAGGCTCGGTGTGACCAGGTTATTATAGTCGGGGGCGGTCATTCTGGCGAGGTAGTCCTCATCACCTTCCTTCTTCGTATTCATGGCAGTGTAAACTGCGTCCAAATCAACGTAGAGCTACGTAGGTAAACAATAGAATTTTGTTAATATTAAAAAAAAACCTTCTTCGTGTACCCGCTGCCTTCTTTAGCATCAAGGACCTACTAGCAGCTGATGAGTATGAGGTTTATCTGCTTAAAATAGATTATAACAATAATAATATAATATTCTGGGACAAATCACACAAGGTCATCTGGCCTCAAAGTAGGATTCCCTGTGTTATGGGATGACCAGAGACTGATGTACATACTTATATACGTTTAAATACATACATATATAGATTAAAAAGAAGAAGCCAAAAGTTATTTTTGCAGTTATTAGTTTAAAACCTTTTGAATGGAAAATCTCTGAAAATTTCACCAATCGAACTGCACATCTTAAGAAAGTCATAAAAATAACTTTTATTATGTGCCCTACTACTTACAATACTTTTAAGATTTCTTAAAATAGCGGTTAAGCTGGTAGGGGTTGAGCACATGTAACTGACAAAAATTAACGCTTAAAAACTTAATATTTTGTAAATGAATTACTTATCGAAGAAGTGTTTGTCGCGAGCCCTAAATAGTTTTGAAAGACGTATACAGCGATACCCTACACTAAAAGGTACTTACGTGAATAAAAAATACCCCCACTTTAAATGGAGGTAAGGTACGCACCCTAAAAAATATGAATATAGGCTTTACAAATTTGCAAAACCATACCAAAGTTCAATTTATAATTGTAATAGACTTTGAATAAAAAATGAAAGTTAAAAAACTTAAAAATGGACTTCAAAATAAATTCACTCAAAATTATGAAATAATACCTATTATTGTATTTAAATACAGGTAACTTACCAACAATAACGAAATAAAAGATAGATATATAATACATATTGAGCCTAAATTTTTTTTGAGGTCGGTACCAGCACTCGAGTAAAGTATACTTACCTATGAAATGTTTTAGATTCGATGTCTTTGTTAGCATCGACCTGAAATTAATGTAGGCCACTAATTTATTTCGTACTTACCTTTGATTTCGTTGTTGTTGAGTAATTTCGTTTATTTAAATTAATAATATTATTTCATAATTTTGGGCAAATTCTTTTTGAAGTCAGTCTTTATTTTTTTAAACTTTTATTTAGTGAAAATGTTGTCTAACAGCGTTAAACCCAATCACCCACTAGCGAATAGGATAAAATCATATCATAATACATGTGTTTCATTAACCGATACAGAGTCCTGTGGCTTCCACCATCATCAGCAGCATGAAAATTAAGGAGTCAAACCTTCCATCACCAGCTCACCTGAATAACTTAAACGGTCTATACATACGTATAATATGTAAAGAATTGTTCTCCAACTCCTAACTGTTAAGGAGTTGTAACTGCCATCACCAGCTCATCAACATGAGATGATCACTACCAGACGTAAATACTTGAATAGCTTTAGAAAATATACGAAATACGTAATACGTGCCTATAAAATGTAAGGGTTACCCTCGATTCCCTGAGATCCCATCATCGGATCCTAACTTGGTGAAAACAGTACTACTTCAGGAATATATATTCTTTAGAATAAAAAAATATTTTTGAAAATTGGTCCACAATTGACAGTGAAATCGGTGATCATAGGTACATAGAAAAAACATACATACAGTGGAACATAGAGCCTTTATTGAAGTTGGTTAAAATGGCTTTGACATACCGACGGACAGACACACAGACTTTGTAACTTTGTGTGTGTTGATTTTATACAAGTCTATACAACTTTTTTAATACCTAAATTATAACCACTTAAAATGTACGAAGCAGTCGTTTTATATTTTAATTTTCACTTACATTGCGCACATTGTCTTCCAAAAATGTTCCCAGCTTGGTCTGCAGCTCCGTGAAAGAGGGCCTCTTGGTGGGCTTCTGTTCCCAGCAGCTCCTCATCAGCTCGTATATCCTGTCGTCGGCATACGCAGGTTTTTGTAGGCGCTCCCTTAAAAAAATGAATATCTGCTGTGAAATGAACAAGATAACAGTAGGATAATATTAGGAATTCTGTCCCACCTTACGTTCCTTTGGGTATGAAAATCACCTTCTCTCACTTATGGTGTGACAAATTTATTTCCATGCCTTCCAAATATACAAAAATAATAAATGCTATAGTACTTAAGAAGACTTGGTCCCTTTTCGGGTATAGGCCTCCTCCGGATGGAGGAGGCCTTTGTCATATATTATATTATATTATATTATATTATATTATATTATATTATATTATATTATATTATATTATATTATATTATATTATATTATATTATATTATATTATATTATATTATATTATATTATATTATATTATATTATATTATATTATATTATATTATATTATATTATATTATATTATATTATATTACTAGCTTTTGCCCGCGGCTTCGCCCGCGTGGACATAGCTTTTATGACTCTTTTTGAGGGTGAGTGGTGCGCGAGCCGCAATCAGCTCGCAAGCGTGGACATGAGTTTTCTCCAGGTACCTCAGGAACTGTATCGGGCTATTCGGATTAGCAGTCTTTGTCACTTCCCACCCCCTCAACAAATTCTATACAAAAAATAACTTTAATCCGTTGCTCCGTTGCGACGCCACCGACGTGTGCGAGCGTAGAAAACAGTTGTCCCCAGATCCCGCGGGAACTATGTCAGGATATACTTATTAGTAAATTATATCATTTTCCACCTCATCTCTGTGCTAAAAATCACACAAACTCGTTTTTTCGTTACGATTTTAAATAACTTAACTAAAGAGTACGGGAGTAAAAATTAGTAACTTAACTACTGTAGTTAACCAGATCACGAAATGGTAATAACTGTTAACGGGAGTAAAAATTAGTAACTTAACTAAAGAGTATTGTTTTAGTTTCCTCAGGAACTGCATCGGGCTATGATAATTTCCACAGATATAAGGTTGACTATTTCATTCTCAGTGATACAGGCTACCTGCATGCCAAATTTCATCAAGATTGGTAGAGTTGTTGAAGTGTGAATAGGTAACAAACAAACAAACACATTTTCACATTTATAATAATATAAGTAAGGATTTCTTAATCTTAATTAACTTATAGAGCGTCGGTGGCAGAACGGTTAGGGCCACTATCTCCTGTCCGGAAGGCCGTGGTTCGAATGCTGCCACTTAACAAAATCTATACGAATATCGCTTTGATACTGGTATGTACGTTTATCCGACGCTCTTACGGTGAAAAAACATCGTGAGGAAACCTGCACACGCCTGTAAAGAAACTCGAAGCTTATATGTGAAGTCAATCAACCCGCAATGGGCCCGCGTGATCGTCTAAGGCCTGATCGCCCTAACTCAGGGCAGGTGGATCCCCTTGGTGGGGACGTATATAAACTGATATGATGAAATAACACATATACCTATATTATCGAAAAACTAATTCAAATCATTGTATCAATCTAGTAATAAAACTTCCTAAAAATATTAATATAGGTCAAATCCTCGAGTCGTATCAGCTCCAAAGTAGCCCATGACGCACTTCTCGTTGCCGCGCTGAATGGCAATAGACAACCTTAGCAGCAGGTAGGACCTCACGTCACATCTCCTCTCTAGAAGGCGACGGCCAATCTCCTTTGTGAAGGCAAAGGCCTCTGAGGGTTCAGCAGCCGGATGTCTCACAGACCAGCGGCACAAAGCAGTAATTTGCCTTCAAGACCGAGTACTCATTATGCTTCTTTCTCGCCGCAAATTGAGCAGCAGTACCGTACGGGTGAGAAGTGAGGCAGAAAAAGTAGAGTCCCAAAGCAGGCACGTTCCTCTCTTCCATAGCACCTGTTTAAACCCTCCGGCCTTTTGCCATCACATCGACTAAAGCCCAGTGGCTGCATCAAAGATGGAATATTCCATCTGGCCGATACCAGTGCCCTCCGAGTGAGGTCATTAAGGAATTGGTGACGTGGGAATCTTCACAAACAACGACCGCAACTCAGTGAGTGATGGCCAATTGCCTCCACCGTGGACCCGCAAATACATTGATGAGGTTCACAGATATTGATATTGCAGGCGGAGAGCAACTGCCACACGCAAATAGTCGCCGTCAGAAGAGTTCCCATATCTGTGCCTCCTGTTAAAAGAAGCTAAACTCGATTTATGTGTTTTTAATTTTTTTACGCCATTGCAATCTATAAAAAAAATACCTATCTGTTCGTGTATGAAACACATCGCTACGTGCCATAGTTCCAGAGAGTTGTGTAAAAAGCGTATGCTGAAAAATACATAAAAGAAATCCACTCAATACTATGAAATAATATTTTAATGTTTTAACACAACTTAAGCGCGTTTTATTATTCCTGCAGTGCCATCTATTGACATTTTGCTGCTATGATTATAATGTGTGGTATGTGTAGCTTATATGTTGAAAAAGTACTCTATATTTATTATTGTATGTATCGATAGATAATTTCCCACGGGACGTGTTTAGTTTTCCGGGATAAAGAATACCCGACTATACAATGATGTTCAAAACACCCCATCCCAATTTAATGGTTTTATATTGTTACGTTGAGCCATTCTAAAGATACATTTTTTGCATTCCTGGAGGAATCTTTATTTTTTTTGGGATTCACAATGTCCCAGTTTTAGTTCGCGATAAGGGTATCAACGTGTAAAATTTGATTGTAATAGGTCAAGCCACATTTGCGTGGTGAGCCATTCTATAAATGAATACTTTTGATTTTCCCACGGGAACTCTTGAATTTTCCGGGATAAAAAGTATCCTATATGTTAACCCGGGCTATAAGGAACCACCATACAAAATTTCATCAAAATCGGCCTGGTAGTTTTTGCGTGATGCGCGAACATACAGACAGACAGACAGACAGAAAAAAATTCCAAAAGTTGTTGTTTTGGCCTCTGTATCGTTAGTAATGTCCACCACAGTTATTATTTTCCAAAAATATTTCATGTACAGACACGGCCCCGTTACAGTTTTATATTATAGATAGATGATTTCCCACGGGCCCTCTTTAGTTTTCTGGGATAAAGAATACCCGACTATACAATGATGGTCATAACACCCCATCGCTATGTAAAGGTTTCATATTGTTACGTTGAGTCATTCTAAAGATACAATTTTTTGCATTCCTGTAGGAACCCTATTTTTTTTTGGGATTCACAATGTCCCAGTTTTAGTTCGCGATAAGGGTATCAACGTGTAAAATTTCATTGTAATAGGTCAAGCCACATTTGCGTGGTGAGCCACTCTATAAATGAATACTTTTGATTTTCCCACGGGAACTCTTGAATTTTCTGGGATAATAAGTATCCTATATGTTAACCCGGGCTATAAGGAACCACCATACAAAATTTCATCAAAATCGGCCCGGTAGTTTTTGCGTGATGCGCGAACATACAGACAGACAGACAGACAGACAGACAGACAAAAATTCCAAAAGTTGTTGTTTTGGCCTCTGTATCGTTAGTAATGTCCACCACAGTTATTATTTTCCAAAATATTTCATGTACAGACACGGCCCCGTTACAGTTTTATTATATTATAGATATTATATTTGTATAGACTATTATGTAGGTCTTTATGAGCCTAACTAAGCCTTTGGCTAAGAATTATACATAACTTAGGGCAACAAACGAAGTTGGTTCGGGCGCTTCGGCGGCCGCTGCCGTGGCCAGGCCTGTTTTTTACTTTCTCGACCCCCCAAGTACGTAGGGTAGATGAAGCATTGATAACGAGAAAAAAAAAGTTTTTCCAATTTTCGTTAAAATGTGTTCTCATATCAATATAAATTTTTCAATTCCGTCCGTGCTTCCGTCCGTTACGCTTGGTTTTGGAGAATATATAAACTGTACTAAAGATATTTAGTCCGATTGGCAGTTGGGACCAAAATTGGAACTAAGATTTTATCAAAAGTTTCTTCGTACCGTCAAACTGAAGAATAACTGTCATATAACAAAAACTGATTTTTTTATATATAAAAAACGGTTCTAACGCTTTTTAATCAAACTTTGTTTTTCGAAGTTTCTTATGTTCATACTACGTAATTACCTACCCATTGGTTGGTAAAATTCGTGTTACTAATGTTCTCCTACAAATAAATTCTAACTTGTGATATACTAACAAATGGTTGGAGCTATTAAATTGGCATGTATTACGAATAAATTTACATATATTTGGTCAAAATATAAATTAATCATAATTTTTTTTATTCGAATTTTGTATAAAAATAATGAAAAAAAATACAGATGAAGTTAAGTGCGGGGCTGCCGTACAATTTATTCTATCGGCTACTCTGGGCAAATACCCAGGGCCCCGCAACCCTTATATTACATATTCAGATAAAATTACAAATGTTAGGGCGCGCAAATCACGCTATTGCCTTATTTTCTTTGATTATTCAATTTTAATAGAATAGCATATGACATGCAAATAATTTAAGTGTATAACTAAGTTTTAGTTTTATATCCAACACACGAAGTCATGGGGTAGGTGGAAATGATCATCTAGGGGCTCATTGTAGGCAAAATTTTGTGCTCCACATTTTGTTCCTCTTCACCACACTCAAACAGCGCTTGCTTTGTAAAACGAGGCCATGCATTTAAAAGGTTTGCTTTTCCTGTACTGTTGTTTTCTCTTCTACCTAAACACGAAAATATATCAAAAAATTGCGCTATATTATAGCCTTAGCCTTGGTTGCCTTAAAAAGAGGTTCAGTATTGTAAAGAAAATTAAAAGCTGTTTCGCTCGCGCCTTTTTAAGTTGATTTTCTGGCAGGCTCTTTGCTAAATCCTGGATCTACGCTTGACTAACTGTAGATTTTCCAATTTGAAAAGAATCAAAAATTAAATACGCGATGAAAGAAATATTGACAGGTTGTGTTTAATGAAGTCCATAGAATATAATGTGCTCAAAGATGAACTTTGATAAAGTGTGATGTTTTACTTGTACAAAATCTAATCAAAATAGATATTTAACGTTACGATACTGATTAGTGTGCGTTGTAGAAGGAAATTTCATATAAAGAATGCTGAATGCCTTGAGTTAAGGCGATGATGAACCGTTTACGAGTTGATATTCGTGCTTCAACCTGACTCTTAATGTGGACGACTCAAATTCACTCAAATTGCAGCTCGCGCACCACTCACCCATAAAAACGATTTCCACGCGGGCGAAGCGGCGGGCAAAATGTGGTATGTAACACAACAACAGTATCTACAATAATTTTTCATAAAAATATTATTCATTAAATAGCATTTATTCATACAAAAACTCTAAATCTTATTAATTTGATATTATAATCCATTTTAAACTTTGTATTTATTAAAATTACTATATTTTGTGAAAGACAATGACGTCACACGCTAGCAACACGAACAACTTCAGAACGTTGTTTTTGACAGTTAATAAAATGTACCTCAAATGACTGGTTAGTAGTCAAATAACCCAGCAGCTGGGGGTTGTATATATTTTGTACAAAGATAAATAAATAAATAATAAATAAATAAATATTCTGGGACAAATCACACATGGTCATCTGGCCCCAAAGTAGGATTCCCTGTGTTATGGGTTACCAGAGACTGATATACATACTTATATACGTTTAAATACATACATATATAGATATAATTTAACACCCAGACACAGAGCAAACAAATCTGCTCATCACACAAATGCTTGCCCTGGGTGGGGATCGAACCCACGACTCTCGGATCAGTAGTCAAGGGCACTAACCACTGAGCCACAGAGTCAGTCAGATAAAATCGAGCATAAAGCAGAAACTATTGCCATAATATTATTTGTTAATGGCATCTTGTAGTTTTGCATCCGAATATTACTTAAAAATTGTTATTCGCTTCATTTCGTCATTGCTCACCTTTCTGCTGGCGAGGTATTCCATTCCCCTGGCTATCTGGAAAGCCCAGGCCAGCAGGTCCCTCGTGTAGAGGGGGCGTGGACTCCGCTCGTCGAAGCTGTAGTCACTGTCATAGTTCGATCCTGCGTCTGACCGTTCAAAAAAGGTATTGGATTTAAAACAGAAGGAGCTTTAATATTTTTTTACATATCGACGGTAAAAAGGAAGTAGGGCATAAGCGACATTTTGGTCAAAAATAAGTTATAAATGCCATCTTACGTAAAATTTTCCGCTCTTTCGAATGCGCTTACTCCCATGGCTCTACGATGACTTTTTTGGCGTTTATGCCCTAGCAAAAAATATCATTTTCCTAGTATTATTTTTCGTAACCGACGAAATATCAGGTCCTTTTTGCTATAAAGGTGCTTGTGCCCCTACAAAAATGATTTATTTTGGGTTTGTTGTCGGTAATGCTTTTTTACTTCATAAGGGTGTCGAGCTTTCGGTTGTTTATGCCTTTTAAGCTTTTCCCTCAAAAAGTACAAACGTTGTTTATAGCTTACTTCCATTTCGTAATTTAACATAGCTATGGCGCTTGTACCCTATATACAAAATTCATTTTCATATTACTCTGTCGGTTATACCCTATTACCATTCAGTAGTTATGACAGCTATGTAGGTAATGCCCTATTACCTAAATTTATTTTAATATCACACTCTTGGTTATACCTTACTTCTGTTTGCAATATAAATATAGTTTTGTCGCTAATATCTTATTACTTAAATTAAATTAGATATCATGGTGTCGATTAATTACTATTTCCACGTTCTACAATCATACTTATACGTCACTTGTATTGCAATACCCAATAAGGATTTAATTACGAGTCGGTGCTTATGCCATGTGATATCACAAAAGTAGGTTTTAAGCGCGTCGCTTGTCCGAAAAACACTCTGCCGCGTGCTGTGACGGCGAGAGCACGCGCGGCTTGTGCGCTCCTTTTTTCACAAAAAACAGACCGGTAAGCTATTAGTTTTTGAAAATATCTTCTATTTTATTGCTTGTGATTATGTATTTCATTCAATGGTGTTTATTTTAGGTTCAAAAATGGAAAGGAAAGGCCGAAAAAGAAAAAGGGACATTTTGGATTTTTTTATTCACGGGGCACACCTATATGACAATCGATTTTGCACGCGCAACAATTGAAAACCAAGTTAAAAATACCACTATCTGGGCTTCTTCGCAATGGTATACAGTTTTTCAGACGGCAAGACAAAATCCAAAGCCTTTTGATGTTGAGAAGATAAATCACACAGACTTTATGAGATGGGACCTTCTCGCTGACAAATACTTCGTGGGTAATCTTGTCGGCAAGATTAGCAAAATACGAATCGCTACTTTTAAAAATAACCGCATATCATCAGGTCAAATACTTGATGGAACCGGAGGCACCCGAGTTTAGTAAAGAAATCGTATCAAAAACGAAGTTTCTTGATTTACCGGACTGCTATCCCACGCTCCTACAAATTTCTGAGCGTAAGCACAAAGATTTGATGAAACTTTGTTCGTACAAAGTTACACCTCAACAGTTTCAGGCAGAGTACTTTGATTTTTTACTTTTAGCAAAAATGCAGCAGATGATTGAGATCAATAGTATTATTTTGATAATTTTTTATGTTATTTTTTCCAAGAATATTTAAATAGTAGGTTTCGAATCAAGACAGATTAAGAAAAGTTGTGATTTCTAATGTTAAGAAATAATTGTGATTTCTAATGTTGGTCTCGATAGCTATAAAGTAAGTAATTATTAGCAATGATAATTGATCTAAGACTGTCCTGTTTAATGTGATATACTAAGTAGGTACCTACCAACTTCGGCAGAGCAGGAAAATTTCAAAATAGGAGAGCCTATATAACAAGTTAACTATTTCTTAAACTGAGATTCATAAGAGTGGAATGTTAATTAAATTTACACACCAAATTGTCACTTTTGATAACAATTTTTAAACATTAATCTTTTATGCGTATCTGTGTGTGCTGTATTTTGAAGAAAAACATCGTGAGGAAACCTGCACACGCCTGCGAAGAAACTCGCAGGTTGTGTGTGAAGTCAACCAACCCGCACTGGGCCCGCGTGGTCGATAATAACCACTTAATAGTAAGGTCCGATCGCTCTAATTCAGGGTAGGCTCGAGCCCCTCGGTGGGGACGTATATGAGCTGATATGAATGATGAGTGAATATTTCTCCATTTCATTTGCTTTTTGACTGATTATTTAGGTATTGTAGCGCGACTTTGTATTTTAATTTTGAAACGAATCTTTAACACTTAAAAATGTAAACGTTCTTAGTTGTAAGTAAAAACATTATTTTTATTCCTAATATTCCTATGTTTCTTTGAATGTTGTTGTTTGACTTAGATACCATGTTATGTTTAACAATGCCAAATAAGTCTTAAATTACGAAGCTTTTTATTTTTTTCTAAAATGTTTGTTATTTTTTTAAATGTTTAATATTACGGATACATACCAAGTTTTCATAATTGATTCTTAAGTTACCTACCTTGCAGTGTTATTGTTTCCAAAAATGATTAGCTTTATTATTTTTTATCAGGAGAACACAAACGGTATTTGATATTTAAGGGATGAAATATAAGTAGAAAGGTAAGTCCATACATTGCAACAACGAGTTCCACAATTATTAAAAAATATAAGCCTACTTATCAATCTACCCCTATAAACTGTCAAAAATCTGTCATATTTGTTTTAAAAAAACTATCAAATTTTAGAAAACAACAGCAATTATAAAAATAGTAGTAAAAAGAATAAATAACTATTAGAGAAAAAAAATACAGTAAAACTAAGAATCAAAAAGTGTGTTGAAAAACAATAAAAGTGCTAGTCTATGCGCTGTTAAGTATATAGATAATATTTGTTCTATAGTAGCTGGTTGATAACTACCCACTCTTTTTAAGTAGCTTTGATTTTTCTTGATTAAAAACTATTAACAAAAATGTCTTTTTTTATTTAAAAACATCCTACTATGCGCTTGTTAGTAAATAAGTAGGTAGGTGACACGAAAATGAGTATAATGACGAACTATCATCTTTTAAATCTACCATTTAGTGTAAATTTGAATTACTTGAACGGGTAGGGTATGCTGAAACAGGCCCCTAACCCCTAAGACTAAGGATTCTTAGTCTTTTTTATGAAAATCGACTCCCTAATACTTATAAGGTACTTCACCCTATTTTACGAGTTAGGCACACAATTAAAGTGTAGTGTAATACCCGTTTTAGCTCTTATTCTGATGAAGGATCGTGTTGGTTGCGCTACTTCTATATTTTTGGGGTGTCTTTTCATCCATATTTCCATAGACTCACGCAATGCCAAATGTTGATTATCCTTCTTTTCCTTTGCTTTCAAACGACATTGTGCGTCACTAATGTCTTATATCCTAGTAATGTTTTAAAAGCCGACTGTTTCTTGTGCTCTATTATCTTTTATACAACCACTGTGAAAAGTACCTTATCCTTATTTTCCTATAACACTTATTGAACTGTCTAGTCTCTTATACCCTTTTACCTTGCGATGTGAGAAATCGGTATGTCCCTTAGGCTTCTTATCCTTTAATATTTTATTTTGTTATTTGTATATTATGCCATATTTCTTCATTGGAAAATTAAAAGCTATTGTTATAAGCGACACAAACTACTTTAAATAGCGTCAAATCATTAAAACTAAAAATACAGGTAACTGCTCCATTTTTTTCTGATTTTACAACTGTTTTATTTTTCACGATATCTTAATAAAGGACAAAAATACGTCAGTTTTTCTAAAATTTAAAACTTTGAACGGCTCTCCTGAACATTTTATTTTTTGTCACTTATGCCCAACTTCCTTTTAACCGTCGATATGCTTTGTTTACCCATGCAACATTTCCGGAAAAAAAAGTTGTTCTGCGCCTTTTCGTTACAACCCGTATGCATCCCCACTGCTGGCGCACGAGTCTCTTTCCAAACTCGAGAAATTTAGACCTCCACACACTGGAGAGTTGGTTGGTAGAGTTTGTAGGGCTAGCGGCGAACCCCACATTTTTGAGCCGCCTATAATTTGTGTAACACGCCTTAACGGCTGCCCTCTAGTGATAGCAAGCAGCACTTGTTCATAAGCCCTTTATTTTAACTTTTATTCCGAATTTCGGCTAGCTGAGCTTTTTGCTAAATCTGGTCAGATGTTTCAGCAAGAAAATACAAATAGACAGATACCGAACATTTGGACACATATCTAACGTACAGATTGATTTTGTACCTTAATGATTATCGTGAGAAGGTAACTGTTACAAATGAATGTGCGCAAGGACAAAAGATAGAATGATTGAATTAAATGTGCAAACCAGCTCTTTGAAATTGCCCCAGATATGGAAGGACCACAGTACACAACACAGGCCTCCTTTGCACTTTACTAAAATTGGAAGGTCGTGTATAGTTTTTTTGTGGTGCTATTAAGTACGAGTATATTTACTTACTAACATGACATTTTTATGTTGAATGTAAAAAAAAATTGGCTTTTATTCGTGAAACTGAACACATTTTAATTTATGCAATTTTGCTAAAATTGCATTCTTTTGAGTATTTGAATATTTGTACAGTTTATGAAACTTACATACTTACCGATTGCTTTAACGGTGAAGGAAAACATCGTGAGGAAACCTGCACACGCCTGCGAAGAAACTCGCAGGCTGTGTGTGAAGTCGACCAACCCGCACTGGGCCCGCGTGGTCGACTAAGGCCTAATCGCCCTGATTCAGGGTAGGCTCGAGCCCCTCGGTGGGGACGTATATGAGCTGTAATGATGATGAAACTTCCAAACAATCCAGAAAGTTGGATCTCTGATTATACTCAGTAGCCGTATATACAGGGTGTAACATAAAGGTGTGGTGATACTTTAAGGTGGGCTTGTACCCATCAAACTGAACAACTTTCTCCATGGAACCCATAGTCAAATCGCAAAAAAAAATTTGAACTTCCCATACTAAGTTGGCTGATCAGCTGATCGAGTTAGTATGGGAGAGCCCAATTTTTTTTTGCGATTTGACTATGGGTTCCATGGGGAAAGTTGTTCAGTTTGATGGGTACAAGCCCACCTTAAAGTATCACCACACCTTTATGTTACATCCTGTATACGTACTATGAATTGATAAATATCAACATTGAAATATTTGTAAGCATACGTCGGGTACGGTAACGTCTGTTTACATTACGTACGTTTTCTGCTAGATCTGTTGGTTCTTGCTGACTTCAGTAGTGTGTAGTCGTTGTCCGGGGTGTGGTTTGAGCCGCGATGGTCCGAGTACATTCTGAAATGGGTGCATAAATTGATCTAGGTATTGACATGATTGATGATTGGAGAAATGTAGGAAAATGTGCCTTTATACATATCATCATCATCATCATATCAGCCGAAGGAAGTCCACTGCTGGACATAGGCCTCCCCCAAGGATCTCCACTACATATAATTATGCTATATTATTCACAAAATATGACCAAATTCGACACATTTTTATATTAGTGGTAACAATATCTTTTATCACAATGGAATGATTGATAAATGAACTTTACTTGCGTTATTCCTAAAAGATTTTTAATAATCTGCTTATACTAATGGTAAAATTCAAATATTGTAACAATAGAGTTAAAAAAAATTCACTGTTGTAACATCCACTAATTCGAAATGATGTTAAGAATTACGACTAGATGTCGTTGTGTGATTATAAAACGCGCTATTGATACGTTCGTTCGGATCAACGTATAAAATCGTGAGTTATAAATCCTTGGACCATCGATTCGCCGGCTACCGCCCTTGGTGGACGTGCGCTCCGACCAACTGCTATCGGCGCCCCACCGTCGCCCGCTGCCCCCGCTGCCTTATATTCCCATAAAATATAACCTTATTCGGAATGACAGACTCGACAGATACGGCGGAGGAACAGCCATCTATTATAAGAAAGCAATCCATTGTTCTCACATTCCACCCCTCCACTCGTTAACATGGAAGCCACTATAGTCAAACTAGCCATGATGGGTCAAGGTTTGGCATGCAGGACTCGTTTAAAAACTATACCACTTAGGCCTTCCTGACCGAGTCGTCCGTATAAAGGAGTCTTATCTCCAAAACCGCACTTTCCGATTTAGACACGACTCAGAATTTATTCGGATCCAAAAGTAAGGACTTAACTAAACTCGACGAGATTTTCTTTGAGTGCGCATCAAAAGATTAGAAGAAAACAACTAGAAAATTCTTATAAAAAATTTAACCATGCGCACTGTTTATAATTGTACAGGGAGCGTTAAATGAAACACAGATGTTATCCGAAATGATTTATTATGGCTGAGTAATGGCATTTTCGTAAACAAGACATCACATCAGGTTCATAACATATATTCAGTGGATTTTGATATTCTAAAACATGTAGGCGCTAAAGAATGACCATTTATTGTGTTGAATGGCTATCGTTCTATGCTGAATCATAATGGTTGATAAATAGTGAATTTTATGGTATCTGAGAGCTTACAAATCTGTGACTAGTTCGCAAATTTTGTAGCTTTTTAGAGAATGAACGAAAATACACATCAAATGTCACAAATGAAGTCTATACACTCTATAAAAACTTAATGAAGATAATGTCTAATTACACATATAAAGTTTCAGAAACAAAGACATCCTTTTACAACTCGAGATAATAAATAATAACATAAAAACATTGGCAGTTTTCACTAGCAAACAAAGAAGAAACCTAAATTACTCTATAATTATATCTATGACCTATTTCTTCTTAAGTAAAACATTAATTACGAAACAGTAGCTCTATGCATATCTTTATACACGATCCTGAACTATATAAACTTATCTACGGTATTAATGTCGCATATTTTAAATTTGCATAACTTTTATGTATTTTTTTTTACATTTTCATTACCTAAGACCCTTAAAATTAACCCTTACCTCTAAATTAGAAAGAAAAAGACTATTTTACTTATATTATTTGACCACGAGGTGGTGTCATGCAATTGCCAGAAACCAATAGCAGTACCGTACTTCCGTCGGAATTTCCCTACTCTCAAAATAATACTTTGTCCTGTTAGATAACGACTGCAACATACATATTATTAATATAAAAAGCACACGGAGAAAAAAATATAGTCAGAATAACTATTCAAAGTTATAGTTAAATTAGTTAAATGACGTATCGTTGATGTAGTCAACTGTTTTCTAGAATTGAGGATCTGTATAGCCAATTCAGCGATACAGATCCTTAGTTTGACGAAACAGTTGGCTATATTAACGATACGTCTTTTAACTAATTTAACTATAAACTTTGAATAGTTATTCTGACGATATTTTTTTCTCCGTGCACCCTAGGTCAGTCGGGCCAATGGAGAAAGAAAAGATAAGAGAGAGAGAGGACCTACTTGGAATCTGAAGATTGTCTGAAAATTTCATCGAAATCGGTCCAGCCGTTTTGGAGTCTATAAGGAACATTTTTTTTTCCTTCACATAGCACAACAGAGATAGACTGGATTCAAGTGCTAATAACTACAGCCTCCCTGATATAATAAAAGGATTTGAATGTAAATCACATGTTAAACGCTCATAAGAATTAGAAATGATTTGAACGATTAAAAATTATTCAAAATGATTACAAATCAAATCATTTTTAATCCTTTTTAATGATTTTGTTTAATCAGGGCTGTGATTAAAATAACTAAAAAAGAGATTATAAGGTTTTCTTATTTGTTTACTTAACTTAAGTAATAAAAATATGTATCGTTTATTTAAGTAAATAAACTTTAAACAAAAAAAAATGTTATGAGGACAGGTTATAGCGGTGAATACTTATAACCTGTTTTGTCCGTTAAATTTGGAACCATATTAAAATAAATAAACTCATGTGAGTCCAACTATGTAACTTAATTAATTAATTCATTAACTTTAATTATCTTAACGTTAGTTAAAAAACACTATAATATTAAGAAATTATAAAGT
This sequence comes from Coleophora flavipennella, assembly GCA_947284805.1. NCBI lineage: Eukaryota > Metazoa > Arthropoda > Insecta > Lepidoptera > Coleophoridae > Coleophora > Coleophora flavipennella. The sequence goes on along the minus strand of OX369264.1, from coordinate 17,830,163 downwards.
CACATGAACAATGCGTTCATAAATCTTATTATTGGTCAACTGACAGCCAAAACCGTGTGCTAACACTGGTCTTATGTACAGTTGGTAATATTACAAATTATACAGTCAGTCATTCAAATCACCTACCCAGATAACCAGGGTTGTCAATTTTGAACTACATAAATATAATCATAAAGTTTAAAAGACACTTACAATTACAAATTTTGAAATTACATGAATACAAACGCAAATTTAAATTTCCAACTAATTAACCAAGAAAGTGTAACAACGGTACTTTTTAAAGATTATTTTAATTTAATTAAATCCTGGTAGATCTTATCTATGGTTTCTGTATCTTTCCTTTTATTAATTAAATCTTGATGCCTCTCCATTTACATAGATTCCATAATCAGACGCTTTTTATAATTATGTTCTGTATTTAAAATTTTTAATATTTTAAGATTTTAGCCTGCTTACCCTCGAGTAGGCTTTATCATTACAAAATACAAAAGCTTTAGCTCAACCTTTTTTTTTAAAATAAAGACAAAAATAATATAAAACTCATGGCATTTAAAAAAAAACAGAAACAAAACGATTTACAAAAAGTATTGTATCATATAACACTTGACAGCCCTACCAGCACATCACACACCAGAAACTATGCACTCGCGACTTAGCTTGCTCAATAGCAAGTAAGTGGTTGTAGCATCGTCTTGAATTCATCCAGGGAAGCAGCAGTTGAAACAGCAGGTGGCACAAAGTTCCAGAAAGCAACTCCAAGGACAAGAAAAGAGCTCTTGTACATTGATGTACCCGGAATCGGCGATAACAGCGTATAGTCCGGTTGTTCTCAGATCATTGCAGAGTCGGATCGATAATAGCTTCCAGGTTCTTGAGAATACTAACTTACTCAATATCTTTACCAGCTAACGACAGCACTGGCTTCTCACTGCTATCTATGAGGATAGTACGTTTAGACAAACACCAAAAAAAATGTTAGACAAAAAATTCATGATGTGTGAACGGAAGATTAACACTTATTATTTTTTTTTTGTTTCTGCTCCTCTATGAACTTATTCAGTCCACAGTCTCTGCACCACCTCCAAAATGGGCTGAAATCGTACACTCGGCCACAATTGATACATGTTTTTTTTTGGGACTCCATTTGCTCGGAATGGTTGCAACAATATGAATCATTTCGACCCTCCGTCTCCGTTTAAATAGCAACGCTTATCAAAACTAATTAATTAATTAAGTTACATAGTTGGACTCACATGAGTTTATTTATTTTAATATGGTTCCAAATTTAACGGACAAAACAGGTTATAAGTATTCACCGCTATAACCTGTCCTCATAACATTTTTTTTTGTTTAAAGTTTATTTACTTAAATAAACGATACATATTTTTATTACTTAAGCTAAGTAAACAAATAAGAAAACCTTATAATCTCTTTTTTAGTTATTTTAATCACAGCCCTGATTAAACAAAATCATTAAAAAGGATTAAAAATGATTTGATTTGTAATCATTTTGAATAATTTTTAATCGTTCAAATCATTTCTAATTCTTATGAGCGTTTAACATGTGATTTACATTCAAATCCTTTTATTATATCAGGGAGGCTGTAGTTATTAGCACTTGAATCCAGTCTATCTCTGTTGTGCTATGTGAAGGAAAAAAAAATGTTCCTTATAGACTCCAAAACGGCTGGACCGATTTCGATGAAATTTTCAGACAATCTTCAGATTCCAAGTAGGTCCTCTCTCTCGCTTATCTTTTCTTTCTCCATTGGCCCGACTGACCTAGGGTCCTTTTTACTTTTAAATTGCATATTTTTAAAACCGTTTTTCAAACAACTATCAAATGTCCACGTAAGCTATTTATCTCTTGTTATTGAAGTGTGGTTTTCCTTAATAAATGCGATGTACCTATGCTGACCACTCTTATCTAAAAAGTTTTATGTTTACATATTTTTAGTTCGGGAATTCACATGACTAATATAATGTGTGTGTTACAGTCGTTATCTGACAGAAAAACATATTGTTTTGAGAGTAGGGAAAATCCCAAAGTTCTGTCATCCACGGATTGTAAGTACAGTCACCATCAACCAACTGATCTATCTCAACTGATCTATCTCAACCAGTTCACGTATTTTGGGTACCAAGAAGCTAGAAGCTAAGAAGCTAGTGGGTGTTTGATAGACATAAAATTAGCATATGATTTGACTAGGTTAGGGATCATCTATTTTGAATGGAAATTATTTATTTAAAAAAATGGTCAGATTTCAGACAAGTTTTGTCATCAAATAAATCCTATGCGAAGGGTTACTGTCCTATCCGCGACCTCTTAAAGCCGGGGTCATCCCCATCCTGCAAAAAGGCGTACAGTTTTCCCTCTTTGCGGACGACACTGCCCTCTACATAAAGGGGCGGCAATTATGAACACTAATAAGCAAACTCCATCTCTCAGTTGACGAGCTAGGCAAATGGTTTAGGAAATGGAGAATCCAAGTGAACCTGAGTAAAAGCTCCACGGTTTGCATCGACTACCATCGTAAGTGCCATTACCCCGAACAGTCGACCCGTATGCTAGGCACCCCTGTCCCCTGGCAAGTCACAGCCAAATACTTAGGAGTCACTGTCGACCCCCAACTCACTTTTGGACCCCACATCCAAAATGTGACCCAAAACGCTCACTTCTACCTAGGCTGTCTTAACAGTATGCTACTCGTAGGTAGGTATACAAAATGTCCCCTTCAATAAGCGAACACTCTTTAAGGTTTGAATCTGACCGGTAATGATGGACGCGGCCCCCGTCTTGCGCATGCGTTCGAAGGGACCATGAAAAAAATTCAAATTGTCCGAAACCTGTTCTGTCGTAGTTATGCGCTCTTTAGGACGTGGACCGCACAGGCGAAGGATTCAAAAGTCTTAGTAGATTTAATATCTACTTCAGGGGGAGTTTTAGTGGATAGGAGTAGCTTAACTGTGAGTCCCACATAACTAGTACAACCAGGCTGTACTGGTATGCATGAGCATCACTCCCCCTCCCTCCGAAAAGGAAAAAAATGTATCTTTGTAGCGTTAAGAAACCTTACCAATGTTATCATCATCATCATCATCATCATCATCATCATCGTCGTCGTTGTCATCATCATATTACCCGTAAGACAAGACGTCCACTGTTTGATAAAGGCCTCCCGTAAGGATTTCTACAATGACCTATCCTGCGCTGCCCGCATTCAGTGGATTCCCGTGACCTTCACCGGGTCACAGTATATATATTAGTACTAACGTACAGTATGGACACTCCCTGCCGCTCTCTAGATTCGACCTCACCCCCCCGTCACTCAGATTGGGTGTAGATTGAGTACCAAACGTAAAGGACGAGCTACGCAAGCACTTTTATTCACTATATTCACTTTGCGCGCCGCTGTGATTTCGTTCACAAGCATAAAAACCACAACCAGTTAGCGAACGTAAAGGCCCAACTGAACTCTTTTTTTTTTCATACTTGTCTTATGTTGTAAATAACCACCGCTCGAACAAAAAACACCACTTTCCGAATACACCATACACATTATGAGACTATAAAACATTGTAAATGGTAACTGCGACGTGGACGTATGAATTAACACTGAAAACTGCTATTATTTTATACATCTTTTAACAGTTTTTCCATAAAATTGCGAAATTGATAAAGGATTTTGTCACAGATTAAAAATCGACATGATAGTTTTGTTGCTTTGGTGTAGAGATGGGATGAAGTGAATGACTGTATGAATGATTTTGAACTGTTGTTGCGAGGTAAAAATTGGGTCATCTTTGGGCTCAACTGTACAATAGAGTACATCGATTTGGCAGTCCGCGATTTTTTGGTAAGAGATAGACTTTAGCTGAACATCCATACCATATTTCAAGGTTAGGAAACCAGCGGTTTTTGAGTTATGAATTTTTGAAAATTGTATTTTAGGTACTCTTTGGTCTTTGTTTTGTGAGTTTATGTAGGACCAAAGATGACTTATTACTGATTGTATAATTTGATTCCAAAGATTCATAATATGTGGTTAAAACCCCCAACAACCTTCGGGATCCGAGGGGGATGTGGGGGTATCAAGGCGGGGAAAACACGCGGGGCCGACTTGAGGGCAGACAAACTTAGGGGTAACAAATCGAAAACCAGGGGGTAATCCGTCAAGGTCAAGGTCATTTCAAGGTCAAGGCCTAAGTCAATTTGATCCCAAAGATTCATAATATGGGGTCCGCGAGTGAGGTACGGGGAGTTCTAAATAGAAGCGGGAGCGAGCGAAGCGAGCTCGGACTTTCGGAGCACCCTGACTCGGATCCGTTAGGTTCGGAGACTGCGCGGGGAGGCAAGCTAAGCTCGCCTCCCCGCACAGTCGTAGTGTTAGGTTTAACATGAGAATGAAGAAGTAGGAGCCCCGAGTTTGTCGGCCCCGCGTGCTTTCCCCGCCCTGATACTCCCACATCCCCCTCGGATCCCGAAGGTTTGTTGGGGGTTTTAAATGGGTGGCGGGGGCTAAGCCCCCGTTAGTGGTCCGGGCCCCGCGTCTTTCCCTGCCCTGATACTTCCACATCCCCCTCGGATCCCGAAGGTTTGTTGGGGGTTTTAAATGGGTGGCGGGGGCTACGCCCCTGTTAGGGGTCCGGGCCCCGCGTGCTTTCCCCGCCCTGATACTCCCACATCCCCCTCGGATCCCGAAGATTTGTGGATGACCTTTTTTTTATTAAGCGGCAGCGATTTTCGGCATCATGGAAGTAGATGACCTTTTTTTAATAAGCGGTAGCGATTTGTCGGTCAAAGACTACATTTTGTCACCATAAGTCGGCCCCGCGTGTGCTTTTCCCGCTTCGCGGACCCGATATTTGGAATCAAATTATACAATCAGTTTTCAGCTCGCAACAACAGTTCAAAAATCATTCATTCAAAGTAACTATTTAGTAATGGGTGTCAATTAAATGGTTAGCATAGTATTGTTATTTCTGTGAGCAGAAAAATATAATCGGTCAGCAGAAATAGCTAATCGGTCAGCAGAAATAGCTAATTGGTCAGCAACTCATGGTCAGCAAACATTTCAAAATCAATCAGCAATTTATGTCATTCTGGATGGCTGTAATTATTTTAAACATCCCCGTACTACACTCTTCCTACAGTGTTGAGTGGTCGACGGAGCCCCTTCGGGGCTCCTACTTCTGTGTTCTCATGTTAAACCTAACACTACGACTGTGCGGGGAGGCGAGCTTAGCTCACGGATCCGAGTCGGGGTGCTCCGCAAGTCCGAGCTCGCTTCGCTCGCTCCCGCTTCCATTTAGAACTCCCCGTACCACACTCTTCCTACAGTGTTGAGTTGCTGCTTATAGACATGTTTTTCTGCCGCTCAATCATGAAATCTTGCCGCTCAAGTAGTTATTTTGCGGACCGAATGTTTATTATGCCTTTAAAAAATATATATTTCTTTAGTAATCTGTGACCAAACCAACAACACTATCATGTCGATTTTTAATCTGTGACAAAATCCTTTATCAATTTCGCAATTTTATGGAAAAAGTGTTTAAAGATGTACAAAATAATAGCAGTTTTCAGTGTTAATTCATACGTCCACATTGCAGTTACCATTTACAATGTTTTTAGTCTCATAATGTGTACTTATGGTGTATTCGGAAAGTGGTGTTTTTTGTTCGAACGGTGTTTGTTTACAACAGAAAAGTATGAAAAAAAAAGAGTTTAGTATTCACACTGTTGCATTCAGTAAATAACTAACAAACATTTCGTGACCAATACCGCCGGTGTGATTCAACCCTACCTGCATTCTCGCCTATAGATACGTCAGTTATAATTATGTATATCATTTCTCGCTCGTTTGTATGGAGTGTCCGGGGTGTGACCGGGTGGTCAGTCAACCAAGTGGGAGGTGCGCGGTCGCCACTCGAGAACTTTACTGCTCCAATGGCCATCTGTTCTATGTGCCCCGCCCACTGTCACTTAAGTTTAGCAATTCTGCGTTCTGTGTCGGTTACCTTGGTACTCCTACGGATCTCCTTATTTCTGATTCGATCACGTAGGGAAACTCCGACCATAGCTCCCTCTATCACAGTTTGGATGACTCTGAGCCTTCTTATGAGGCCCATAGTAAGCGGCCATGTGTCAGTTCCGTATATCATCACTAGCAACACACACTGGTCAAAGACCTTAGTCTAGAGACACTGCGGTATTTGGGACATGAGTAGGATATTGCGAATCTTCCCGAATGTTGCCCAACATACATGGATTCGTCGATTTATCTCGTTGTTGAAGTTGGACCTACCTAACTGGACTGTTTGTCCCAGGTATACATATTCGTCAATAACTCGAGTGTAGAGTCTCTAACCTTCAGAGGAGTGAGTGCAACAAGGGCATTTAACATATTTTTTTTCTTATCCATTTTCATTTTAAGACCCTTTTGTTGAGACACTCAACTAAGACCATCGAGTATTGTGCCTTAATCATCTATTGTCGCAGCCATGATCACAATATTGTCAGCGCAAAGGTGGTGGGTGATGAACTCGCCGTTGATATTGATACCGAGTCCACCCCAGTCCAGAAGCATGAAAACATTTTCCAGGGTGGCGGTAAACAGTTCCGGAGATATGATGATGTCCTCCCAGACGTATCCGTCGACGGCGACACCCTTAGCTCGAGTTGGGCTGGGCCATTGCATGGGCGCGAGCGTGACTAGTAAAGCCATACTTGGTTTTAAAAGGCCTGTTGCAGGAGAAGGTTAATAAAGAGACCACCTAGTAAAGTATAGCCGTAGAAGGGCTTAGGCTGGGTTTTTTGGATCTGGCGTTTGGCGTCAAGATCTTCAATACAGCCACGCTTATAGTTTTCTAAGCCCGATTTGACACCAGTTCGCCATTTTCGTCTCTGAGTAGCAAGCTTCTATCATGAATCGCTAGATATTCCGGTAGCAATCAGGTTGCGCTTCAGAACATCTCTGTAAAGAAGGTACTGTCCGCCCGGTTACCGTTTACCTGAGCTATGCTCAGAGCAAAATATCTGCTTTGGCAACCTAGTAGACTCCATGCGCACAACGTGTCCGCAGCAGAAAAGTTTGCCTTTCATTAAAAGATACTCCGTTCCGCACATTCTTGTACGACGCAGTACCTTTGGAGACAAAACGTCTATCTGTCTCACCCCTCGCTGCAGCCAGATAGGTTTCGAATTTGCGTCCTGGAGTCGAGTTCATACAAACACTTTAAAAGATTACGGTTGATATATGTCGAATATGTTTATATTGCTCGTAGAACAAATGACCTTTGGGGCAGTAAAGTCCTCGAGTGGCGACCAGCACCAGAAAACGTAGTGTAGGCAGGCTTCCCACTCGGTAGACCGATAATCTGGTGAAGGTCAGTGCAGAAACGGTCATCGTAGAAACCCTTGGGGGAGGCCTATGTCCAGCAGTGGACGTCCTTCGGCGGATATGATGATGATGATATTTTTATTATCCGTAAGTGTGTTAACAGGAAAACTCATTTATTTATTATACTGTTTCATTAAAGAAAATACCGATAATTTATTAAAAATTCTCAAGTAAATGTAACATAATATATCTTACCCGCTGTTTTCTCTGCTATTCAAGTGTCCCCCGTTGATTTTTCCCATGTTATGCTTCTCAGGGTTGTCATTGAGCTGGTCGATGAAGACGTCCCTGTGTTTCTGCATGTAGTTCTGGATGTTGCCAAACTTGCAGAACTCGACTATCACCATCAGCTCCCCTGAAATGTAGCTTTATATAACTACCTAATTCAGGCATTGTTTTTATTTGGATCAAAAGTAATTTATCTACAAAAATAACCTATCTGAAAGATTTACCTCTAAATCTCAGAGTTAACCGTAGTGTTAGCTTTTTCATTTAAATAGTGTGAAACACCTTGTTGTTTTGGATTTATTCATTTTAGTTTATTTTAATAGTTTCAATTTTTTCATGAATTAATTTATCTATTGTATTTTAATAATTACTTTTTAAATAAAACGGTTTCATTTCATATTATATGATGTACTAAAAGGTAGAAAAAGTAGTTTATGAAACTGGTGCATAATGAGGGGTATTTAATACCTACCTGATGTTTTTTAATACCTAGTTATGTGCAGTTTCATACACTACTTTATCTAATCTCATACATTGGGATTGAACCTACTAAATAAAAGATCAAAATTAAAAGAGTTAAAAGAGTTAAAAAAATCCCACGAAACTCAGTATACAACAAAAGATATGGATGGCGCCAAAAGCCCAAAACCCAGCACATCACCACGCATGCACTAAAGCGGGCACTCTCACAGACAGGTAAAAATTTGAATCAAAGCTTTTTTGAATTGCTATAAAAATGGTGCGATCCGCATATGCGTTCCACAAAATTCGATTTCATGGCAAAAACTGTTATAACCCATATTAACTAAGTCTTGCCACCAAGAATTAATGTTAACAAATGTGTTCCAGCTTTTAGATAAGAAAGCCCGTTCCCCATTGCATTGGGGAATCTTGGTAAGCCCGCTTCCATCTTTGGCATCATCGTCGCTTACTATCAGGTGAGATGATGTCAAGGGCTTACCAATTGTGGATAATAAAAATAAAAACTCTGTGGCGTTCCAGTGGAATTTGATGGAATCACCTTGACGATATAAACTTCTTGGAATTCACCTGTATTGTTCATTACATTATTTTGTAAGAGGAAAAGTGTTATAATATGATTATATTTTTAAATTATGGTAAGATGTATATAAAATATGGATGAATAATTTTTGGATGAGGGCAGCGCAGGACCGGTCGTCGTGAAAATCCTTGGGGGAGGCCTTTGTCCAGCAGTGAACGTTTTTCGGCTGATATGATGATGATATAAAATCATCATTACAGCTCATATACGTCCCCACCGAGGGGCTCGAGCCTACCCTAAATCAGGGCGATTAGGCCTTAGTCGACCACGCGGGCCCAGTGCGGGTTGGTCGACTTCACACACAACCTTCGAGTTTCTTCGCAGGCGTGTGCAGGTTTCCTCACGATGTTTTCCTTCACCGTTAAAGCAATCGGTAAGTATAAGTATAAAATATGTCAATATAATATACTCGTTTTTAAGTTAACGATTCGAATTTTACGATATGAGAGTACCTATATAAATAATTATATCACACACCTGGGGCCAAAAACCTGCAGCTTTCTGCTTGAGTGGAGCGAAAATTTTGTTCAATATATTTGCCTGGGGCCTTCATTAGATTATATTAAAGATAGCTAGTTCCCCATTGCGTTGGGGAATCTTGGCAAGCCCGCTTCTATCTTCGGCAACATCGCCACTTGCCACAGGTGAGATGTTGTCAAGGGTGAATTAAAAAAAAGCCGTCGTGGGGCGCAAAAAGTATCCTTAGTTAGATATAGTACTTACAAAACAGACCATATCATTTAAAACAAATGTCTAAGTGCGTGTTCAACCGCTTGCATAGTAGAGTTCCGTAGTTTTTTTATATTGAATTTAAAAGAACAAGTTTTTTTGCAGTTTTAGAACATTTTGTATGTAAAATCTATGATTTTTTTACAAATGCAACTGCATATTCTAAGTTGTTCGACTATGACTCCTAAACTAGGAAAGCCTTCTCGATTGGAATAATTATTTTGCCTGTAAATTGATAATATGTACTAACTATTACCTATTCGCAGATTGCCTGAAATAGCGCATTAGCTGGTACCTAACTAACAACGAATAGCACTTTAAAGCTTTATATCTTGCAAACGGTTCCTAAATCGAAAAATGATTTTTCCACATCCGCAAAATTTTTAACGACTTATCCAACGAAACCCCACATATGGGACAGACAACAAAAAAAAAATTTCATTCCCACATTATAGGTAAAACCAACAGCCCACGCCATATCCTAAAAATTGTTTCTCAAGATTTTATGTTAATTTGATAACAGTAAAAAGTAAAGTGTTATTTTGATAACAGCAAAACTTTGTTACAATTTTATTAATATTTGATAATAATCGAATATTTTTTCTAGAAATATTTTTTTATTCATGTGTGTGAATGTGCCTTAAGCTAAGAAGCTATTGCTTTGTACGAAGCCCCAGAAGTGGGACATCTCCGTACGATTTCTATCTTTGGGAAAAATGGCATATTTATTTATTTATTTATTTACACAGATGTATGTACATATACCAACTATGTTACTATACTTTCATAGTCAGAGAGGAAGGATTATGTATCGGAGTTAAAATCAGTTTTAAATACCTTTTAGGTCTTTTTTAACAAGGCTCTAAGAAAAAACTGTAGGAACCCTTTCTCCCCCTTTCCCCCCTGTTAACATTGGTTTGTACAAAAAAATATTACTGCAGCGCCCTCTGGTGACCGTAACATCTATCTAAGAACATGCACCAATCAAATCCAAACCCATCACTGAAAACCGCATCAAATTCGGACTAGTAGTTTTGGAGATAAATGGCAATATTGTTTTGTTAAAAAAATGTTTACTGCCGCACCCCCTGGTGAGTTGTCACCGTTTTTTCTTTTAGCTCATTCTAGAGTAAAGTTTTACAGCGACAAAAATCGCACTGTACTCTTTTAACTGCAGTGCCCGTTTCCTGCATCATCAGGATTGGTAAAGGCAAGTCGTACTCCTGTAACTCGAGACCTAATGATTTGGAAACCTGGGGATCACCGCAGTCTTTTGATTGAGGCGATAGTGCAGCGCTTGAAAATCTTAACCATTTCGAAGGAGAAATTTTCATTTCTTATCTGTGAAAGAACTTATCTTAATTGCAATTTAATATAAGAAGGTCAATTTTAGACTCTCTTTCGTATGAAATATTTTTGCCACTGGCTTGATATCCTTAAGATTATTATCCAAAATAAACAAACACCCAAATCTCTGGACTCAAGTGGGAAGGAGCTCCATTGCAAAATTTCGCAAGACAGCGGTATTTAAAGGTTAGAATAAAAGCCGAAGTTCAATGAAAAAAATCTCTTCTTGATACGCACAATATATGTTATGGTAGTTCTGGGTGTTAAATATATCTATATATGTATGTATTTAAACGTATATAAGTATGTATATTAGTTTTTGGTAACCCATAACACAGGGAATCCTACTTTGGGGCCAGATGACCATGTGTGATTTGTCTGAGAATATTTATTTATTATTATTATTATTAATATAAATTAAATTATTTCCAAAACGGTTAAGGTAACGCTATGTATTCCTGCAACATAAGGAATGAAGAATTGTACTCCGGAGATCAATGATAATGATAAGTACTAGCCTCATACCTACAGAACAAATTTAAAATCAACAGAATCTGGAACCTTACGTGTTATGTAGGCAACACTTCTGCAGCACCAGGACTTGGAAATGAAGGTTAAAATAACTATAATCTATTTTCGTTGTTAAGACTTAATTTGTGTGCAGAAGTTCTTCGCTCAACTGCTCGGGCGAATCATTTAGCAATATTTTTAATGTTTTAACTGCCTTCTTGGCTTAGTCTATTCGCTTCACACCAGGTCGCGGGTTTGTAAGCCTTGGTTTGGTTGGTGGTAGGGCATTTTTTCTAAGCCCTCTTGGCTAGCTACCACCATCCTATCTAAGTCTCCAAACCGCCAAACATCAGTGTTAACAACATTGATGTGTTTCGGCTTGAAGATAAGATAGCCAGTTCTCCATTGTGTTGGGGAATCTTGGTAAGCCCGCTTCCATCTTCGGCATCACCGTCACTTACCATCAGGTGAGATGATGCCAAGGGCTTACCAATTGTGAAAAAAAATGTATACCGATCAAAGCGGTCGCAGCCAAATGCAACTGAAGTGGTTGTAGCTTATTGCGACAAGTCGTTAGAGAAGTTGGGTCGATTACACAGGTTAACTGACCTGAAGCAAGGTCAATACTTGAAAAGGTTTCACTGTTAGTTGCATTTTTCTCGACAGTTGTCGTGCTTTGTTAGGCACGTATAATCGTTGGTGTCGGTTGGTATCCGAAAGCCGACTCAAATCTCTTAAAGGTGGCTTCTGACTACTGTCGCCACCTGACCTGTTCGACAATAGCCTTCCCATCTGTCCTAAAACCTGGACTTGGCCCCCGTGTGTGAAGTATGGCCTAACTATCACGAGTTTGGGATGAGACCCGTGTCCTAGCGGTGGGGACATATTTTAAGGGTCCCCACAGCATCAGAACTGAGGAGTTGGAATTTTAAGAGCCGCCAGAAGGCTCGAGTTTCCATACAAACGTAGTTCCGCTTTAATACAAAAACTAAATTCCAGATTTAATCCAAACTTTGCAAATATGTTGAGTAGACACATACCGATGTTTGTAATTAGTTTTCGATGTACTAATATAAAACGGAAAAAAATAAGAGCAGTTCCACACTTTCAGTACAAAACTAATTTAAGCCTTCGTTTAGTTACGTTAAAATTTACTACGATGAAAACTAATTACAAACATCGATATGTATCTACTCAATATATTTAAAAAGTTTGGATTCAATCCGGCATGCAGTTTTAGTATTAAAGCAAAACTAGGTTTGTATGGAAACTCGAGCCTCCTGGAGACTCTTAAGAATAATGATTAGGTTTTTATTTGATACTTACAATCGACATTTTAAATTTGCAGGTCTTCGAGTCTCATGGTTAAGGTAGGAAGTACCCCTGTAGCGTCAAAGTTTGAGGATAATAAGTTGAAATATCATAATTTCGTATTGTCATGGGATTTAAATTGGTGAACATATTTTCAGTCCTTCAAGTCTCATGGTGTTGGTCAAAAGTATGTGCCTGAGTATCACAGGACTAAGGAGTTGGAGTTCGGAGAACAGTGAGAAAGTGTTTTTTAGATAACTGTGATACAAATTGCAAATTAAAAGATCCTTTAATACTCCTTGTTAAGTTAAGTCACACCCTGGACACTTCATTTTTTTTTTAATTAAAAATTTGAGTGCGTTTGGCTGCACCTCACCTGATGGTAAGTGCTGATGCAGCCGAGGATGTAACACGCAAGCTCAAATAGTGCCTATTCATTCTCGTCTTGAAGATTCCTAAATTATACGAATCAGGGAATACAGATGCCGGAAGGGAATTCCACTCCTTGGCCGTTCGCATGATGAAGGAAGAAGCAAAACGCTTCGTGCGAAAAGGTGGAACACTGACGACAAAGGGGTGGAACCGCTCTCCGCGCCTGGTCGTCCGATGATGAAATGGAGAGGGAGGAATGAGGTCGTGAAGTTCCAGGGCACACTCTCCGAAATGAATCCTGTAGAACACTGATAGAAAGGCAACTTTGCGGCGATGCTCGAGGCTTCATACAATAACGGGCCAGAAATGATATTTATAAAAAGGGATGACTGAACAAACAAAATGGCGGCGAAATCCTATACGTTCGACAACCAAACTGTAGCCAATCTGTATCAATCTGGGTGAAGAGGGGGTGAGGTCGCAAACTAGAGGGAGGGAGGGCAGGGAGTGTCCATACTGTATGTTAGTGCTAATATATATATATATAGTTAGGTAGTGCCCCTGCAGCACAAGAATTACGAGTAGTAGATCGATAGTTGAATTCATCATAATGTTGTATTGTAACCGTTACTTATGGGACCCTAAGTTAGATTGAAATGAAAGAATTAAATTCAGAACTGAAAGGGGATTTTATTGTAGTTAAACAAAGAGAAGCACTTATGTAGTAGTTACACGAGTGATCGGATCACTTATAAAGAGGTTATCAGAAATGAAAGTAGTTGAAGTGTGGCTATACAAATAGAATCTTGGGTTCGCGGATTATAATTTACTGCAACTAGCTTATTGAAATTAAAGGAATTAATAAATTAACCAACTTGTACCTATATAATAGAATGTCTTAAAGTATTGCGTGTACAAAGTTTCAGTTTCACAAATCTCATGGTTTAGGTAGGCAGTACCTCCATAGCACCAGGGTTTGAGAGTCTAAGTTTAAAATCTTAATAATTTTGTATTGTCCCCAAAACTAAATACATAAGTGGAGTTTGATGAAAATCAATTAAATTAACGTAGGGAAAATGTCGGTCGCAAGATTTGACCCAAAAACACAGCTCAAATATTAAAGCGAGTGAAGCTTTAAACCGTTTAAAAAGAGACGCTTACTAAAAATAAGTTTAATAATTTAATGATTAAACTAGTGGCGACACCTGGCAGTTCTGGATGTAAACTACTACGTCCCACAGCTAACGTCTAATTTACGGTCAAACTTTATGGAGTTGCTTCATCGCCACAGACAAACCTTCATTCGCACCTTGACAGATGGCACTGTCGTCAGAGGAAGATTATTTTTAACTAAAGTGGAATTTAACACAAGCAGCATCGTGAGTACAAACGATATACCTACTATATCTGCCCTCTTACTACTCAACTATTATTGGGCAGAAAATGTCTGTTGTGGAACTATCAATTAGATTGAGTGAGAAATTTCGTTGAATCAATTTATTTTGTTGAAGGAAATCACAAGTTTAAAATTTTATATAAATTTTCGAATATCCAGCTTTTTGATTTTAATATAAACAGCCAGATGTAAATAAAAATGTCCTAAAACGTCACGTTATGGAGACAAACTTGACTTAGACACGTGACTTAGAGAAATCAAATGAAAATATTTCAAGTCATTCTGCAATTTCATTCTGCAATATTAACGTGGCAACGTCTAATAAATCGATGGACGCCGGCTGCACGCATGAAAAAGGTTGACTCAGTGTCCCGTTACGCTCAGTGTCCCGTTACGCTTATTGACTCGTCATAAAAGTATGCAATCATTTCATCAATGTTTTGATATGACGTTCTCACATTAATCTATTGTCCGTAAACCGACTTTACAGACAACCATTTTTTTTATCTTTCCTGTTCGGAAGTTTACTTTTCACGAGTAGAAACTACCCATTTCACCCTAGAACTATTATTGGCGTTCTCACATCTCGGGTGAAAGTCACTTTTTACCTTTGGTTAACAATCTACTATTTTGTTTTTCTATAATGTTCCATACCCAAATACACAGGTTTCATCGTTCGGAAAAATATTGACAAAATAATAATATGGACTTCGCCAATAAACAAATTCCTTTAAACTTACAAAATGCAAGTAAACTTTTTCCCCGACCTATTATTTGCAAAAAGTTTTGCACTCTCCATAGTTTAGTAGGCTACTTAAATCAACAAGGGACACCAGGAACACCCAGATATCGATTTTGAAAACAATCGGTCCAGTAACTAAAAAGTTCAAAACGGCGGCCACACCAGGAACACCCAGATATCGATTTTGAAAACAATCGGTCAACTAACTAAAAAGTTCAAAATGGCGGCCACTTTTTTCAATTCTGACAACGGATTCGTGATTAGTGACCTCAGGGGGCTTCAGATATCGATTTTGGAAGCAATCGGTTCATTAAGTAAAAAATCAAAATGGCCGCCATTTTGAGATCCTGACAACGGATTCCTGATCGAGCAGAAATCTAAAGTACCTTCAAATATCGATTTTACACTATTGAAGTCATTTTTCTACGTGATGGCATTCTTTCATTTTATTGTCAAGTATTGTTTCAACTGTGGTTTCAACCCTTTGTACTGTGATGATTAGTGACCCCAGATGTCGGCGATGACGCGATTACTAAAGGCGTTGGAGGACTGTATGGATTCTTAGACTGTGAACAGATTGTGCGTTTTTCTACTAAAGGGAAGCAAAAATGTATGGAAATAATGTATGTATACAGTATCTTTCAACCGACCGGCAACGGCGGCGACGGCATCGGCCCAATGGAAAAATAAAGCCCCTGTGCCGTGCCGGTGCCGTGCAGCCGGTGTAGTGGAAAAACAGCGATTGATATTTAAAACTGCGACAATCTTGTCATTTTAAAAAGACATCAACGCGAGTACTATTACTAAACAAAACAGTCGTGAGAATCAACGCGACCAGCGTGATTCGCAAAAATAGTTAATAAATTGTACGGCAGCCAGCACTAAACTTTCTCGACCATTTTTTAAAATTATTTTATATTAAACAAAAAATTAATTACATCTTAGGGTTCCGTACAACCAACGGTTGACACCTGTATTTCATGATTTACCTCAAAACATAGTTAGCTAATTTAATTTTTTGACATTATCTATAATTAATTAACATATAATATTGCATGGCTTCTTAAGGCAGGTTATTGCGAACATAGTACAATTTATTTAAGACCTAATTAACATTGGTTTTGATTATGAATCTGCAATAAAATATTTGAGTTTGAGAAACAAAACAAACCTACATAAACCAATATAATAATAAAAAAACCTAAAGAATCGGCAGTGTGCAACACTTAGAACGTAGGTATCTTTCAGTCAGCTTGCAGTACTAAATAGAATATAATAACACTACGTCACATTTTATTTTTATAAGTATTTTACACCTTTTATTTACCTTCTAAATGGAAAAAACAACACAACAACAATTACACGGAATATTTCGTTATAAACTACTTCAAATGTGATTACAATCCTGTTAAACAATTGTAGTTTATGAAACTGTTGCTTAATAAGGGTTCTTAAAATACGAGTGTAAGTTAAAAAAACGAGCAGTAGGCGAGCATTACACGAGTGTTTTAAGACCAAATTATGTGCAGTTTCATACACTACTTTATCTAATCTCATACATTGGGATTGAATCAACTAAAATACAATGATCAAAGTTAAGAGTAAGAAAAAAATCTCACGAAATTCAGTAAGTACCTACAACAAAACTAAATCCCAGCGCATCACCGCGCATGCACTGAAGCGGACGGTGTCACAAACAGGTAAAAACAATGCTTTCACTGATCTCAGACATTTTAAAACAAGAATGAAAATTATCTACGAAATTCAGTATCTACAACGAAATTCAATGAAAAACCAACACATCACAGACAAATAAAAATTGGAATGAAAACTTTTTGTATTGCTGTAAAAATGGCGCGAACCGCATGTGCGTTCCAATAAAAAAAATGATATGAACTTCGTTGGTGATATTATCTCTTTGGTTTAACTTGTATCGTAATGGAAAAAAATACATTATAACATTATTTCTCTAACAAATGTTATTATGTAATTTTCTTTTAAATTACGGTATTATGTTTATAAATTATGCCAATATAAACTCGTTTTGAAGTTGATAATGCGAACTTTACAATATGAGAGTAGATAAAAATATTTTTTTGAATGTATTCGACGGACCTAGTTTTTCTTATAACAACAAAATGAAACAGATAAAATTAAACCTTACGACATCAACACTACCAGGTAAACTTTATTTTGAACTAACAATTGTCGGCCACCACATATAGCTAAGTTTCACTAGAGACGCTCAAAGTTAAGCATTTGAGATTGGCTAAAAACGAAAAACTGTTATTTGAAATACCCGCCACAGTTGTTAATTAACCTTAATTAAAAAAAATAACAACCTCTGCTTCTGCGTGACCTTTATTTCACCTTTTGTCTAATGTTATCTGAAATGGCAAACTTATTTATCTCAGATTTGCCGACGACATCATTCTGTTCTCAAAAACAGCGGCACAGCTGGAATCAATTTTTTTTTTTTTATTAAAAATTTGAGTGCGTTTGGCTGCACCTCACCTGATGGTAAGTGCTGATGCAGCCGAGGATGTAACACGCAAGCTCAAATAGTGCCTATTCACTCTCGTCTTGAAGATTCCTAAATTATACGAATCGGGGAATACAGATGCCGGAAGGGAATTCCACTCCTTGGCCGTTCGTATGATGAAGGAAGAAGCAAAACGCTTCGTGCGAAAAGGTGGAACACTGACGACAAAGGGGTGGAACCGCCCTCCGCGCCTGGTCGTCCGATGATGAAATGGAGAGGGGGGAATGAGGTCGTGAAGTTCCAGGGCACACTCTCCGAAATGAATCCTGTAGAACACTGATAGACAGGCGACTTTGCGGCGATGCTCGAGGCTTTGGAGCCTGTTTGATACAAGTTCCTCGTCGCCAATGAGTCTCCTAGCGCGTCGGTCGATAGAATCCAAGGCATCTAGCTGGTAACGAGCCGATCCGTCCCATAAGTGAGAGCAGTACTCCATACATGACCGAACTTGAGCTTGGTATAATAATAGAAGCTGCTCTGGTGTGAAGTAAAGTCTCACCTTCGAGAGGATACCAAGCTTTTTGGCAGCCGTTTTTGCCTTGGATTCAATGTATCTCCCGAAGTTCAGATCGGATGTTAAATCAACGCCAAGGAGCTCAAGATGGTCGGAGATCTGGATAGATTCATCTCGGAAAGTAGGAGTCAGGGTAAAAGGACTCCTTTTTGCAGTGAATAGACACGCCTGCGTTTTAGAGGCGTTAAACCTAACAAGATTGGCATCGCCCCAGTCAGAGACTGCCTTGAGTGTAAGGTTCACGCGCTCAATCATGGCCTCTCTTTGAGATAGTATATCCGGACACCTAGCTCGAGCACTAGACAGGTATTTCTCCGCAACCGTGCTGTCGTCTGCATACCCAAATATACCAGGTTTCAGCAGATCGTTTATGTGCAGCAAAAACAAAGTTGCGGAAAGAACTGAGCCCTGAGGTACCCCGGCATCAATAGCCAATAGGTCAGACGAGCAGCCATCGATGACCACTCGAATGAACCGTTCCCTCAGGAAGTCAGATATCCAGTTGCCCAAACCAGTAGGTATTCCGTAGGAAGGAAGCTTACCAATAAGGCTAGCATGCCAGACCCTATCAAATGCCTTAGAGACATCGAGAGATACGGCAAGAGCTTCACCGTGCTTCTCTATGGCTTCACTCCATACATGTGTAGCATACACTAGAAGATCTCCCGTTGACCGGTGGCGGCGAAAGCCATACTGTCGATCACTCAGGAGGTCATTGTCTTCTAGGTATGCTAAGAGGTGGGTGTTCAATACACGCTCCATAATCTTACAGAGTATGGAGGTGATTGCAATAGGTCGATAGTTGGATGGGTAAGCACGACTACCTTTTTTAGGCACGGGCTGCACGTTGGCAAGCTGCTGAACGACGACTTAAAATCGGTCTAGACAAAACCCAAATACCTTAAATAAAAAATTATGACCAATAACACAGAAATGCCCATTAAAGTACCGTAAACCGTAATTGAGTATGTGCATAATTTACCATTAAATTTTGGTTTTGTACTGTAATTCTGTAAATTCATTTAAATAAATAAATAAATGACCTGATGACCTGGTGAAGGTCACGGGAAGCCGCTGGATGCGGGCAGCGCAGAACCGGTCGTCGCGGAGATCCTTGGGGGAGGCCTATGTCCAGCAGTGGACGTCCTTCGGCTGATATGATGATGATGAAATAAATAAATAGAGTTAAAAAAACATGCTTTTAAAGTACATCAGACTAAAAAGTAAAAAATAGTTCTTAATATAAGTTGAAAATAATAATTAACAAATTACTAGTATTATTGTGAAAAATTGTGGGGCGTTCTGTGCCATATTTTTCGTTTATCGAGCAACCCACACTTTTTCACAATAATACTAGTAATTTGTTAATTTTTATTTTCAACTTATATTAAGAATTATTTTTTACTTTTTAGTCTGATGTACTTTAAAAGCGTGTCATCATTACAGCTCATAAAAGCGTGTATTTTAGTTTTTTTTAACTGTATTTATTTTTCTATTTTTTAGTTCAAACTTATGAAATTATTATATTGTCGCTGATTCTTATTAAGTCTACAAAGTTTGAATTAAATCTGTCCGTTTAAAGTGGGTCAAAATCTAGTCCAAATGAGTCGGTTACATACATACAAACATACAGGTGAAGCTAATAAAAGTGTGATAATGAAATGAAATGATTACATCTACTTGGGCAAACAAGCATCTTTCAAAAATCAAGACACCACGATGAGATCAAAAGACGCGTGACTCTAACATGGAATAAACTGTGGAGCTTTAAAAAAATGTATTAAAATGTAGACTTCCCTCAAAATTAAAAAAGTCAACTTTTGACTTTTGTCTTCTACCATAAATCAACTACGCATGCGTCATAGATAAAAAAAAATAATTAACAAAAAGCCATGGAACGGAGCATTTTGAATTTAAAACGTAAAGATAAAATATTAAATATTACAATAAGAGTAAAAAGTAATGTCTTAGATGCTCTACACCACTGTCTAAAACAAAAATGGAGATGGGCCGGCCATGTAGTGCGCATTTATGATAAGAAGGACTTAAACAGTAACAACATAGAAAGGCCCTATTGGCAAAAGAAAAAGAGGCAGACCTTTAGCAAAATTGGCAGACAAAATAAAGAAAATCGCAGGAGAAAAGGGGAACAAACTGGCCCAAGACCGAAAACTGTGGAGTGAAATGGAGGAGGCGTATACTCGCAAGAGAGGTCCATTAATGTGTGAGCTGACAAAATATTATTATGATGAATTTCAATATTTTTTTTGCTGTGATACTGTCTTGGATTGTTAATTTTATTTTCTTTATTTGCATGATAATTTTTTTAATGATTCACAATTTTTGTTTGATTTACGATTCACAAATTTATAACTAACATGACATGTAAATTTTTTATTAATCTATATGTATAAAAATTAACCCCTATTTCTTCTGGTCATCGCATCACGCGTGAACGGCTTTTTTTGTTGAGTTCGTTATTATCAGAAGGTTCTTATGTAAGGTAGGGTAGGGTAGAGTAATGTAGGGTAATGTAGTGTAGTGTAGTGCAGTGTAGGGTAGAGTGGTAAGAAGTTCGCCGGGACGGCTAGTGAGAAATAAATGGCTTAATAATAATAATGTTGACGATATCACAGACTTGTATAAACATACCAAATTTAAGCTTCATAGTTTTGAGTGAAAAAACTGTGACACACCCATGTACAGACTGATGGACATACAGACGGACTTGGCGAAAAAATAAGAATAGCAAGTCTGACCATGAAATCATAAAAAGCTATTTTAATGCGAACCTCATTCTGTATGGGACGTAAATAACTTATGAAATATAAATCTTGAAAATAATCTCCTAACATTTTGTGATTGCGAAGTCAGAAAAATATTTTTTTAATGAGATGAAATAAAAGCAACAAAGACCAAAAGTGTATTATTATTTACTCAATGGTATGTTTAAAAAAATCGGTACACTTTGCTGAATATTGATTAAAAAAGTACTGCCAGAACATCTTAGATCTCATAATTTTTTACCGGAGAGGTCACGACATTTGGCGAATTTGATGGGATTTCATTTCTTTTTAATTGAATCACTTCTAATTTCAATTGAAAGCGCTTAACAGAACCCGTATAACCCACGGCAGTCTTCTTTGTATAGTTGATACTTTTGATTGTAGGTTCTTGGTGGAACTTTATATCACACATATTGGTATATATTTACACTAATTCCACATGAAAGAATTTCTTGTGTTTTCGTGTCTTCTTTGTATAGTTTTATGGTATGTGGAACAATAGTTTTCAAAAGTCTCATCTGTAACTGGTATATCATACAGGTAAAAGCTACATTGACAAATTTGAAAGATTAGTAAAAAAAAAGGTAATTTAAAAAACTAAAAAACCCGCCTGCGTTTCTGTGTTATTTGGAAATAAAAAACCCTAAAACAAGAAAGTCGTCATACCCGATTGCACTTAACTCAAGAAAAATTGTAGCAGTCGGGACCCATTCTAGAAAGTCAGCCGTCTAGTCAGTATATTGGAGTAATCTGCAATGTAATAGAGGTATGTGCTCTCAATTCACTATGCCTCCATTTCTAGAATGGGTCCCGACTGCCACAATTTTTCTTGAGTTAAGTGCAATCGGGTATGACGACTTTCTTGTTTTAGGGTTTTTTATTTCCAAATTACACAGAAACGCAGGCGGGTTTTTTAGTTTTTTAAATTACCGTTTTTTATTTTATACATTTTTTTTGTTTTATTATTGAATGAGTTTGTATAATAGTAACCTATATACAAATGACACACATTAAGATTACGCAGATTATTAACTTATTAACAGTTGATAGAATAATATTCTCGTAAACGTTGAACCTCTATAGAAGAATTCTGATCGTTTGGCCGATTCAAAAGTTTTTTAGGATCAAGTGAACAGATGACCAGTCCAGCTAATGTTTTAACTCGACTTAGAGCTACGTATGCTTGACTTTGAGCAAATATATGTGAGCCGAGGTCCACAAGTGTCAAATCGAGTGTAGCACCCTGAAGTTTGTGGACAGTTATAGCCCAACTTAGGATTAAGGGCAACGTCTTGCGTTCAATTTTTCCTTGTCCTCGAAGTGCGTCAAAATAAATCGTACATGGTTCAATCCGTATGACGAACTCTTGGTTGATATTTTTTTATTGTGCGGTCAAAATACCGCTTGCTGCAATTCTCCGGAAAATCCGCCATTTTGTTTTTTTTTTATTATTTTGATATACACAGTGTCACTCACACAGTAAATATGTATCTAACGACACCCCTCAAACTTAAATCTATCAAGCCGTTCAGGCTGCAGTGCGTGCTTAAAATTGGAATTTGGCACCAAAAATCCGCCATTTTGTTTTTTTATTTTGATATACCCAGTGTCATTCTCACAGTATAAAAGTATCTAACGACAACCCTCATGTTATAATTCATCGAGTCGTTCAGGCTGCAGATCGTGAAAAAAATTAAAAACACATAAATTGAGTTTAGCATCTTATAACAGGAGGCACAGATATGGGAACTCTTCTGACGGCGACTATTTGAGTGTGGCAGTTGCTCTCCGTCTGCAATATAAATATCTGTGAACCTCATCAATGTATTTGCGGGTCCACGGTGGAGGCAATTGGCCATCACTCACTGAGTTGCGGTCGTTGTTTGTGAAGATGCAGCCTTTTGTTGATCTGATGGCAAAAGGCGGAGGGTTTTAACAGATGCTATGGCAGAGAGGAACGTCCTCACCCGTACGGTACTGCTGCTCAATTTGCGGCGAGAAAGAAGCATAATAAGTACTCGGTCTTGGAGGAAAATTACTGCTTTGTGCCGCTGGTCTGTGGGACAACCGGCTGCTGAACCCTCAGAGGCCTTTCCTTCACAAAGGAGATTGGCCGTCGCCTTCGAGAGAGGAGATGTGACGTGAGGTCCTACCTGCTGCTAAGGTTGTCTATTGCCACCCAGCGCGGCAACGAGGTGTGCGTCATGGGCTCCTTTGGAGCTGATACGACTCGAGGATTTGACCCATATTAATATTTTTAGGAAATTTTATTACCAGATTAATATAATGATTTGAATTAGTTTTTTGATGTGTTATTTCATCATATCAGTTTATAAGTCCCCACCAAGGGGCTCGACCTGCCCTGAGTTAGGGCGATCAGGCGTTAGACGATCACGCGGGCCCATTGCGGGTTGATTGACTTTTCACATAAGATTCGAGTTTCTTCGCAGGCGTGTGCAGGTTTCCTCACGTTGTTTTTCTCACCGTAAGAGCGTCGGATAAACGTTCATACCAGTATTAAATCGATATTCGTATAGATATTGGTAAGTGGCAGGATTTAAACCACGGCCTTCCGGACAGGAGGTAGTAGCCCTAACCGTTCTGCCACCGACGCTCTATATGTTATTTAAGACTAAAAATTCCTTACTTAATATTATAAATGTGAAAATGTGTTTATTTGTTTGTTACCTATTCACACTTCAATACCTCTACCAATCTTGACGAAATTTGGCATGCAGGTAGCCTGTATCACTGGGAATGAAATAGTCTACTTTTCTGTGGAAGTTATCATAGTCATAGCAGTTCCTGAGGAAACTAAAAGAATAGTCTTTGTTCGTTGAGTTATTTAAAATCATAACGAAAAAATGGGTTGGTGTGATTTTAAGCACAGAGATAAGGTGGAAAATGATATAATTTACTAATAAGTATATCCTGACATAGTTCCCGAGGAATCAGGGGACAACGGTTTTCTACGCTCGCGCACGTCGGTGGCGTCGCAACGGAGCAACGGATTAAAGTGATTTTTTGTATAGAATTTGTTGAGGGGGTGGGAAGTGGCAAAGACTGCTAATCCGAATAGCCCGATGCAGTTCCTGAGGTACCTGGAGAAAACTCATGTCCACGCTTGCGAGCTGATTGCGGCTCGCGCACCACTCACCCTTAAAAAGAGTCATAAAAGCTATGTCCACGCGGGCGAAGCTGCGGGCAAAAGCTAGTCTATAATATAATAAAACTGTAACGGGGTCGTGTCTGTACATGAAATATTTTTGGAAAATAATAACTGTGGTGGACATTACTAACGATACAGAGGCCAAAACAACAACTTTTAGAATTTTTGTCTGTCTGTCTGTCTATCTGTCTGTCTGTATGTTCGCGCATCACGCAAAAACTACCGGGCCGATTTTGATGAAATTTTGTATGGTGGTTCCTTATGGCCCGGGTTAACATATAGGATACTTTTTATCCCAGAAAATTCAAGAGTTCCCGTGGGAAAATCAAAAGTATTCATTAATAGAATGGCTCACCACGCAAATGTGGCTTGACCTATTACAATCAAATTTTACATGTTGATACCCTTATAGCGAACTAAAATTGGGACATTGTGAATCCCAAAAAAATTAGGGTTCCTACAGGAAGGCAAAAAATTGTATCTTTAGAATGACTCAACGTAACAATATGAAACCTTTACATTGGGATGGGGTGTTTTGACCATCATTGTATAGTCGGGTATTCTTTATCCCGGAAAACTAAAGAGGTCCCGTGGGAAATTATCTATCGATACTTAAAATAATAACAATAGAGTACTTTTTTCTATACATTAACATTATAATCATAGTAGCAGAATGTCAATAGATGGCACTGCAGGGATAATAAAACGCGCTTAAGTTGTATTAAAACATTAAAATATGAGTTCATACTTTTGAGTGCATTTCTTTTATGTATTTTTCAGCATACGCTACTTTAAGCTCTGGAACTATGGTACGATAGCGATGTGTTTCATAGACGAACAGAAAGGTATTTTTTTACACATTCCAATCGTGTAAAAAAAATAAAAACACATAAATCGAGTTTAGCATCTTTTAACAGGAGGCACAGATATGGGAACTCTTCTGACGGCGACTATTTGCGTGTGGCAGGTGCTCTCCGCCTGCAATATCAATATCTGTGAACCTCATCAATGCATTTGCGGGTCCACGGCGGAGGCAATTGGCCATCACTCACTGAGTTGCAGTCGTGTTTGTGAAGATTCCACGTCACCAATTCCTTAATGACCTCACTCGGAGGGCACTGGTCTCGGCCAGATGGAATATTCCATCTTTGATGCAGCCACCGGCCGGGCTTTAGTCGATCTGATGGCAAAAGGCCGGAGGGTTTAAATAGGTGCTATGGCAGAGAGCCTTTGGGAAGCCACTTTTTCTGCCTCACTCCTCACCCGTACGGTACTGCTGCTCAATTTGCGGTGAGAAAGAAACTTAATAAGTACTCGGTCTTGGAGGCAAATTTCTGCTTTGTGCCGCTGGTCTGTGAGAAAACCGGCTGCTGAACCCTCAGAGGCCTTTGCCTTCACAAAGGAGATTGGCCTTCGCCTTCGAGAGAGGAGATGTGACGTGAGGTCCTACCTGCTGCTAAGGTTGTCTATTGCCATCCAGCGCAGCAACGAGAAGTGCGTCATGAGCTCCTTTGAAGCTGATACGACTCGAGGATTTGACCCATATTAATATTGTTAGGAAATTTTATTACTAGATTAATACTTTATTTTTATTTATTTATTTTGTTGTTGGAAAATTCACAGACAAATAATTTCCTTAAATAACATAAAATAGGTAAGACAATGCTAATTACGAATTTCCATACCTATAATGATTTGAATTAGTTTTTTGATAATATAGGTATATGTGTTATTCATCATATCAGTTTATATACGTCCCCACCAAGGGGCTCGACCTGCCCTGAGTTAGGGCGATCTGGCCTTAGACGATCACGCGGGCCCATTGCGGGTTGATTGACTTCACACATAAGCTTCGAATTTCTTCGCAGGCGTGTGCAGGTTTCGTCACGATGTTTTCTCACCGTGAGAGCGTCGGATAAACGTACATACCAGTATGAAATCGATATTCTTATAGATATTGGTAAGTGGCAGGATTCGAACCACGGCCTTTCGGACAGGAGGTAGTGGCCCTAACCGTTTTGCCACCAACGCTCTATATTTTATTTAAGATTTAGAAATCCTTACTTATAATAATAATATTTATAAATGTGAAAATGTGTTTGTTTGTTTGTTACCTATTCACACTTCAACACCTCTACCAATCTTGATGAAATTTGGCATGCAGGTAGCCTGTATCACTGGGAATGAAATAGTCAACCTTTTATCTGTGGAAATTATCATAGCCCGATGCAGTTCCTGAGGAAACTAAAACAATACTCTTTGTTCGTTTTATTTAAAATCGTAACGAAAAAATGGATTGGTGTGATTTTTAGCACAGAGATGAGGTGGAAAATGATATAATCTACTAATAAGTATATCCTGACATAGTTCCCGAGGGATCTGTCGACAACTGTTTTCTACGCTTGCGCACGTCGGTGGCGTCGCAACGGAGCAACGGCTTAAAGTGATTTTTTGTATAGAATTTGTTGAGGGGATTGGAAGTGACAAAGCTGCTAATCCGAATAGCCCGATACAGTTCCTGAGGTACCTGGAGAAAACTCATGTCCACGCTTGCGAGCTGATTGCGGCTGGCGCACCACTCACCCTCAAAAAGAGTCACAAAAGCTATGTCCACGTGGGCGAAGCCGCGGGTAAAAGCTAGTGTTCAAATATTAGACTAAAGCTACCAGCGGAAGCACAGTTGCATGGAGTTCAGTGCGATGGGGAGAAAAAGCTAACCGGCACTTGGTCCTTTTTAAGCCTTCATGAGGTTTTCGTCGAATGAGATAGTGACATCCACCGATAAAAACTAAATAGGTAGTTAAAAAAACTGCGGAGAAAATTTTGAAGTAAAAAGTAATAAACAAGTTGTGCTCATTAAGAGCGATAAAAAGGTCATAGAAAAGCCTTAACTTGACTATAGTCAACTTAATAAATTTTACATGCACTTTGGTACAGTAATTTGTCAATAATCCAAGAAATTGGGGACTAGCTTTTGCGCGCGTCTTCACCCACGTGAATATTGTTTATATGACTGTCTTTGAGGGTGAGTGCTGCGTGAGCCGCAAGCGGTTCACGAGCGTGGACATAAGTTTTCTCCAGATTCCTCAGGAACCATATCGGGCTATTCTGATTAGCAGTCTATGTCATTTCCCACTTCGGCAACCATCTCTATGCAAAAAATCACAACAACCCATTGTTCCGTTGCGATGTTAAATAAATTAACCAAAAAAGAATAATTTTTCAGTTCCCTCTGGAACTGCATCGGACTATGCTATGTTCATGGGATAAAAAGTAACCTATGTCATTTCCAGTAACACATGTTACCTGCATACCAAAATTTCACCAAGATTGTTCGAAGTGTTGAAGCGTGAAAAGGTAACAAACACATTTTCACATAATTTATAGTATTGGTACGGATACCACCTACGAGTACCTACCTACATAACTAGATATGTCCGCAGACAACAGATTACTGATTACTTTTAAGTTTTACTTTTCAGCTTAACACAACATAGCGAGCGTACTGTGCACAGAGCACACATGTGATTTTAATCTGCATCTCCGTTTAAAGCTGGGGCAAAAATGTTTTCTTATGTCTGTCCGGCGTCTGTCCGGTCGGCGTCTGTCTGGCTGTTTCCTCTTCAGGTTGCATTTCTCAACCGATTCTCGTAATTTTTTGTGAGTAGTTTCGATAGTATTGAATTTTTTTTCAACTCAGTTTTTGGAAATTTTTGTAAAATGGCGGAGCCATGGAGGTTGAAAACGAAAAAATATCACATTTCAGTCATTTAAAAAAACTCGCGAGGTCTATAGCTCACAGAGCGACTAGTCAATATCAAAGTAGTTAATTTTTTGACAGTTTTGGGACGATGAGTGCAAACAAGTAAATTATTGACAGAGCGAGCGCAAAGCGATTTTTTCGAGTATTGTTTTTTTTATATAAAGATGACTGATAAGACGTCATATGGCTCCCGGCTTAGAATAGAGTCATCTTACTTCTTCACATAGGTGTCGTAAGAATTGACTAAGGAACTTAAGCCGGAGGATGGAAAGCAGCTTCCTTTCCGCAAATTGCAAGTTGCAAAGTGCAACGACACTGAGATCGCCAACCCGCCTGTCAAGCGCGGCGATTACGGCAACACCCCCCAATGATCTACGCAACTAAAAACGGCCCCGCTATACCTGGCTCTGGTAGCGGTCAAGGTAACGACGAGGCATGGGGTGCGAATAATCCCCGGAAGATGCCAGACTATCAAAGCAAAAGACCTCTGGCCCTGGCAATCTAAAAAACGCACACTCTACAGACCGGCGACGCGAAGTTGACATAATTTGAGGAAGATTTGAGAAGATTACGATGCGATATCGTTGGATTGTGTGAAGTCCGAAGAGGGGGGGAGGACACCATAATCCTTAAATGCAGAAACCTGCTCTATTTCCGGGAGGGTGACGCAATGTCACAGGGTGATGTCGGGTTTCTAGTCCACAAGTCCCTATCAACAATGTGGTAAAGAGAGTTTAGACGAGGGTAGCGTACCTTATACTCAGAATCAACAAACGGTATTCGCTGAAGGTCATACAGGTATATGCACCGACTGCGAAACACTCCGACGACGAAGTGGAGATCCTATATGAGGATATCTCTAGAGCTTTACATAATAGCTCCCAGACCCATCACACCGTTGTTATGGGGGATTTTGACGCGAAACGGGGCAAACGAAGTGATGGTGAGCTGAGAGTGGGGCAATTTGGATATGGAGAGAGGAATGCACGTGGCCAGCTGCTGGCCGACTTTATGATGAACTCCTTCTTCAAGAAGCCTAAACAGCGGAAGTGGACATGGCTGCATCCCAACTTCATCTTGTCGACAAGAAGCGAATATTCAATGATGTCCCTGATCAATTCAGTCAAAACAGGAAACAATAACCGGATGGCAATAGGTACATTGAATCTAAAAACCAAGCTAGAAATATGTCGACTGATGAAGTCTACGCTCCAACCCGCTCCTATCCAGCTCTAAAACCCCGAGAACTTTCAGCTCTATTTAGCTCCAGGGAATTGCGATAATGTGAACGATTAGAGTGACAGGTTTGTGGAAATTATATAAACGGTCGGTTCTAAGATTTTAAAACTCGCCGTTCAAACAAATCCAAAAAAATCTTGGACTACACCAGCAACCTCATGAAAAAAAGACGCAGATTGATTATACAGTCTTCTGAAGATGCTACTCAGAATCGGCAACCAAACGGGCGGATCTCTAAGTCTCTGACTCGCGATTTGTGCCGATATAATACAAATTGTATTGAAGAGGCGATTGACAACAACAAAGGCTCAAAGTGTTCGCGAGAGATCTGTCTGTTGGACAAAACCAACTAACTAAGCTGAAGAGTGAAGACGGCAGGATCATATTGTCTGTGACTGAGTTGCTGGAAGAAGTTGAGAAGTTCTACGGCTAATTGTACACGACCACACGTCTGTCTGTCAGCGATATGGCCAAAGGCCCAAGGGCAAAACTAACCCGACACTATACTGAAGATATCCCGTACGTCAGCCTGTTGTTGTTGTTGTTGTTGTTAGGGGCGGGCTGGTTTCCGCAACCAGGCGACCACTGCGCCCATTTTGCGTGTTTGGCCGGCATCACTGCCAGCCCAGCTCCTCCAAGAAGCCCAGTAGCCCCCGAAGGTTGCTGACGACTTCCTGAAGCGACCTCGGCTCACCGAGGTGCACGACCCTGTACTGTGCTAGCTCCTTGCAATCCAGTAGGATGTGGGCAGCAGTCTCCTCAGCCTCCATACAAGCTCTGCATAGTGGGCTGTCGGTGATACCTAGAGCGAATAGGTGTTTATTGAAATGGCCATGTCCAGTAATAGCGGCTGTTACCTTGCGGAGCTGAGCTCTCCCAAGTCTCAGGAGCTTCCTAGATAGGCCAGGATTGGTTGTCGGCAGTACCAACCTCGCTTGCCTGCAGGTTTCCAAACCGGACCAGTACAAATTGTGTTTGTTTCTTGTGCGTTGCCTCAGGGTGAACCGCAGCCAGCCAGATGGGAGGGGTATTATAGGTTCCGGTCCCACGGCCATATGCTCTGACCCTCTCCTGGCAAGCTCGTCCGCCGCATCGTTGCCGCGCGAGTTGCTGTGCCCTTTAATCCATTGCAGAGTTACGGCGCCGTGGTTACATACCTCTGTCAATTTTTGTTGGCACTCCAGTATAAGCCCCGATGTAATCGTGTTGCTCTGCAGGGCCTGTAGTACAGCTCTGCTGTCAGACAGGATGCGGATGGGGTAATCGCGCACCTCCCTTGCAGCAATCACTTCAGCTGCCTTGATGATGCCCATACACTCAGCCTGAAAGACCGTGTTATGTGCACCAAGAGGATTGGCTATCCTGATGTTTAGATCCTCGGAGAAGACACCATACCCAGTGCCAGAGCCTGTTTTGGAGCCATCAGTGAATACTCGAAGCTCTTTCAGGTTCTGGCCCTCCCAGGGCTCTTCATACAGTTGCACCATGTATTTTTTCTCAAAAACATACCGCTTGGGGATTCTAACGTCAGCCTGTACGAGATTAGAATGGCTCTCAAACAGCTCAAGAAGAATAAAGCACCGGGTGATGATGGAATCACCTGAAAGCAGGTGGAACACTAGAACTTAAAGCTCTTCAAAAGTTATTTAATTCAGTTTTACTCGAGGGACAAAAGGCATGTGCACAGAAGTGTGGTCGTGTTTTCCTTCAAAAAGGGTGACAACACTCTGCTGTAGAACAACAGCCCCATCTCACTTCTGAGCCACGTCTACAAGCTGATTTCGATAGTCATTACGAATCGTCTCGCACGCAGGTTTGACGACTTCCAGCCTCCCGAACATGCCAGTTTTCGAAAAGACTAGTACCATAGACCATATACTTACGTTGCGGCAGATACAGAAGATCGAAGAGTACAATCAGCAAATATGCTTGGCGTTTGTGGACCATGAGAAAGCCTTTGATTCGGTCGAAACTTGCGCTGTGTTACAGTCTCTCTAACGGTGCAAAATTTACTATCGATATATTGAGGTACTGAAGTTTTTGTATGAAAACGCCACCATGTCGGTTCGCTTCCAGGATCGAAACTCTGAACCTATCCGGTTGCAGCGAGAGGTGAGACAGGGAACGTCATATCTCCGAAACTGTTCACTGCCGCCCTGGAAGATGTTTTTAAGTTTTTGAACTGGAGTGGACTCGGCATTAATATTGATGGCGAGTAGATCACCCAAGTTCGATTCGCTGACGATATCTTGGTCATGGATGAGACTATGGACGCCTTAGGCACAATGCTCTATGGCCTCAGTAGAGCCTCTCAATAAGTAGGCCTTACATGGACAAGACGATAAATATGTCAAACGTCCGTGTCGCATCTATTCCTCTGAGGGTCGGATGTTCTACGTTCGAAGTTGTTCCTGGGACAAACAGTCGCGCTAGGTAGGTCCAACTTCAAGAAAGAGATCAATCGTCGAATCCAACTCGGCTGGGAAGCGTTCGGAAAGTTTCGCAATATCTTCACGTCCCAAATACTGCAGTGCCTTAAGAACCAGTGTGTGTTGCCAGTGATGACATACGGAACTAAGACGTGGTCGCTTACTATGGGCCTCATAAGAAGGTTCAAGGTCATCCAAAGGGCAATGGAGCGTGCTATGCCCGGAGTTTCTCTGCGAGATCGAATCAGAAACGAGGAGATACGTAGGAGAACCAAACTAACCGACATTGTTTGCAGATTGCTAAACTTAAGTGGTAATGGGCGGGGCACATAGCTTGTAGAACTGATGGCCGTTGGGGCAGTAAAGTTCTCGAGTGGCGATCGCACACCGGAAAACGTAGCGTAGGAAGGCCTGCCACGCGGTGGACATGTGGGTAGCTTGAACCGGTCGTCGTGGAAATCCTTGGGTAAGGCCTATGTCAAGCAGTGCACGTCCTTCGGCTGACATAATGATGATGAAGACTGATAAGATAACGAACAAACTTTAGGAGGTGGATCGCAAGAAACTAAAAAACTTTTCCCGTGACAACTACGATCAAATCTAAAAAAAATCTACAAAACTCTCCTTTACGTACAAATCGATCACAGCTCATGAGTCAACTTTGTATGAGAAGTTAAAAAAAATGTTTTGCTTTTGTTTAACTTGTAATGTATGTATGTTTGTTTCGATAGAATCTTGCAAGTTAAATTTGACCCACTTCCTGGTTTCCGATTAAGCCAAAATTTTTTATGCATATGGATGTATATCTCGTGACAATGCAATATTAAAAGACTTTAAAAGAATTTGACCATGTCTCCCAATACCGTCAGCAACTCAAGTGGCTTCCGATTCGTCTTCGCAGGAACACTCATATCCTTAGTCTCCTTTTCAAAATACTTCACAATCCTTCTTCTCCATCCTACCTACAGGAACGCTTTAACTTGCAGCGTCCTCCCGACCAGCAATCCCGTGCTCATCTCAAATCCCTCCTTTCTTTTCCCACCCATTCTACCGACTTCTATTCTTATTCCTTCTCCGTGCATGCGGTTAGGTTGTGGAACTCACTTCCACACGAGATTCGCGATAGTCAGAGTCTGTATTCTTTTAAATCTAAATTAAAAAAACACTTCTTGTCTTTTCCTTTTTAAAGTTAGCCATATTTATTTTATAGTTTATTTTTTTTTATTATTATTTACCAATTTTAAAACAAAATACAATTTTTTTATCATCTAGCACCATTAAACCTGAATGGTTTGTCTAGGTGCTCAACAGTCGTCTACGAGCTATCTTAAAATATATATAAATCTCGTGTCACAATGTTTGTCCCCAATGGACTCCTAAACCACTTAACCGATTATAATAAAATTCACACACCATGTGCAGTTCGATCCAACTTGAGAGATAGGATAGGGTAGGGTAGGGTAGTGTAGGGTAGGGTAGGGTAGTGTAGTGTAGGGTAGTGTAGAGTAGTGTAGGGTAGGGTAGTGTAGTGTAGTGTAGTGTATGTAGGGTAGGGTAGGGTAGTGTAGTGTAGTGTAGGGTAGTGTAGGGTAGGGCAGGGCAGGGCAGTGTAATGTAATGTAAGGCGGTACGAAGTTCGCCGGGACAGCTAGTCTTAATATATATAAATCTCGTGTCACAATGTTTGTCCTCAATGGACTCCTAAACCACTTAACCGATTATAATGAAATTCGCACACCATGTGCAGTTCGATCCAACTTGAGAGATAGGATAGGGTAGGGTAGGGTAGTGTAGGGTAGGGTAGTGTAGGGTAGGGTAGGGTAGTGTAGTGTAGGGTAGTGTAGAGTAGTGTAGGGTAGGGTAGTGTAGTGTATGTAGGGTAGGGTAGGGTAGTGTAGGGTAGGGTAGTGTAGTGTAGTGTAGTGTAGGGTAGTGTAGGGTAGGGCAGGGCAGTGTAATGTAATGTAAGGCGGTACGAAGTTCGCCGGGACAGCTAGTATACTTATAAAAACAAAAGAAAAAATATACATATATATAAAAATAATAAGTTAAGTAATGCATACCTACATAATATATACTTAACCATACTGCAATGCATATACAGGCTCAGTGAGATACTAGTTACTTCGTAAACACAGGTCACCGGCGTAACAAACGACACACTTCTATTATTGTAGTAGTGTGAGTGCGAACTCCGCAGTCACATATACAGGCTGATTCAACAAATCTAAATCTATCTAGTGTTATTCCTGAAAGTTTATTATTAATTGACATATTTAAAAAAAGATAAATGTTTTGACATTTTTATGTTTCGACATATACAGTAAGTAGGTACCTATGTATTTTGCATTACTTTATTATAAAGATGTTTTGTTTGTGTAAATTTACTAGTTGTTTTGAGTTAGATATGTATTATTAATTTAAATGTATCATGTTATTTCACGATGAGGTCGAATTATCGTTTAGTGCTGAAAGGATTTAAATTAAATTGTTTAAGATGTATCTTTTATATTTATGCTTCACATTTTCTTCCGTCATTTCAGTTTTAAATAAATCAGGGAGGTTATTTAATATCGATGCCATTATATTTACCGTTAGCCTGTCGCCATAAAAGTTATTGGATTTGATTTTTGCCACAGTTTTTTTGTTAGCCTGTCGTGTTTTTTTACTGTATTTTACAGTTTGCAATGTAGGAATTTTTTTAAATTGCTCTATCATGGTGTGATAATCAAGTTTTTTGATTACGGGAATAACGTTACAGTGTTTAAATAAACCCATGTAATTATTTTCTCTATATTTAATTTTTACTTTTTTACCTACAATTATTTTTAAGAATTTTAACTGTAAATTATTAATTTTTTCTATGTAAGTAACGATCTGAGTTTATTACAGACTGCATCTATATGAGGACCCCAATTGAACCTGTAATCAATTATTAAACCCAGATATTTATGTTCTGTCACTTGCTCAATCGGTGCACATGAGCATTTAAGTGATTGCTTATGCATGCATTCATGGGAGTGTACAGTGATCAATGTTGGATTATACACCATATTGTGGCTCGATCTGATATGCATGAACTTAGTTTTATCTGCATTCAAAACCAATCCCATATCATGTGACCACTTATTTAAGAGTGTGATCTCATCTTGGAGGATTTTCTGTGCAGTGTTAATGTTACGATCTGCTGATATGAGGCAGGTGTCGTCTGCAAATTGGTACACTTTACATTTTGTGACGAGATTGTTCATGTCGTTAACATAAGCAAGGTAATGCAGCGGACCTAACACAGATCCTTGCGCCGTTCCTTCTGTAATGTCTATTTTATCACTAATGCTGTTTTCCACTCTGACAACATACTGTCTATTACAAAGGTAGTTCTTACTCCAATTTAGTAAAGGTCCCCTGATGCCCGTGTCGTCAAGCTTTTCAATAAGTGTTTTATGTCTCAAAGTGTCAAAGGCCTTACTATAATCTATAAAAGCAATCAAAACGTGTTTTTTATCATTTAGGTAGCCATTAATTTCATCAGTAAATTTTGATAAGAGTTGTGTAGTATTTTTCCCGGGTTGGAAGCCATATTGATTATTAGACAATATCGAATGCGTATTATAAAACTGTTGTCATCATCATATCAGCCGAAGGAAGTCCACTGCTGGACATAGGCCTCCCCCAAGGATCTCCAAGGATCTTATAAAACTGTTGTATTTGTTCACAAATGTATTTTTCTATTATTTTATCGATAGTAGGTAGTATTGATATTGGTCTGTAGTTTCCATACTCTTTTTCGGAATTTTGTTTATGAATTGGTCTGATAATGCTTGTTTTTAATTCATCTGGGTATAAATTTCTCCTTATACTTGTATCTACGAGTTTTGTGATTGCGTATGAGATTTTTTCACATATGCTTTTTATGTCTAATGCTCTGATCTTATCAAAACCAGGTGCTTTATTAGAGTTAATGTTTTTTATTATGTCTTTTATTTTCTGAACACATGGTTTTTTATAGTATATTGACACGCATGCAGGTTTTTTATACATCTGAGGATCAAGTAAATCGTTTCTACACTTTGGTATTATTTTGGATACATTTGCTTTAAAACTCAATGCAAAATTATTTGCTATTTTATCATTTTCTACACTATTTGTACAAAAAGCCTTTTTAATAACTTCATCTACAGATCGTGTTATCCTACCTGTTATTCTGTTTAATATATCCCATAGTTTCTTAGGATTTTTCATGTTTTTATTTATTTCTGCCTTATAAAAGCCGTTTCTCGATTTTTCTATTACTTTACGTGTCTTATTTCTTATTTTGTTATACTCTAATCTCAAAACCGCGTTGGTTGGATCTTTTTTCCACAATACAAACAATTCATCTCTTTTATGACATAGTTTGTTTATGGTTTTGTTAATCCATAATTCTTTGTTTCGTTTCGATGACGATTTTATTTTTTTTGTATACTCAGATTTTTTATAGCACTCGGTTACTTTCTCTTTTATGTGATTGTATATTAAATTAGGGCAATCTAAGGTATTTATATCGTTCCAGTCTATATTTTGTAATTCTTTATTTAAGATATCGTTTTTTTATCGTATTAATGTAATAGGATCAGCCTGTATAAGTGGCGGGGCGATGCATGAGAGCGCGGTCATTCGATGATCCGCCAGTGCCCAGTACAGTGCCCAACGCCGCGCTGTACATGTTTTGTTTACAAGACCGTACGAAAATATGATCTATGCAACTCTTAGTTACCAGGTTTTTACGTATTTCGATTCTAGTGTAGTCGGTTATCCCACAGGTTAATCCGTATTCGCTCAGTAGGTCTACGTATTGTGATATAATAGTGGTTTTAAGTTTTAGGTTTCAGTTAATGTCACCCATAAAAATAAAAATAAAATTACTTAGTATAAGGAGCTTGTGGCGACATCTATAGTACCCAACACAAACAACTTCATTCAACAGCTGGAGGCTGATTTAAGGCCATGATTTAAATGATTTAATGAAAGTTTAAGCTATGAAATAAATAATTTTCGAAAAACCAAAAAGCTTTTAGATAACTAAAATTTTTATTTGAAAAGAGTTATTATGTTAAAAAAGCCAGCGATGAATACACGGTTCAAAATTCAAAAAAGGTGAGCACAGTTCAAGAAGCAAATATTCAACGATGTCTCTGTGATCAATTCAGTCAAAACAGAAAGCGATAACCGGATGGTAAGAGGCACATTGAATCTAAAGACCAAGCTAAAAAGATATCGACTGATGAAATTTACGCTTCGACCAGAGCCCATCCAGCTCCAAAACCCCGAGAGCTTTCAGCCGGTTCAAATTATGGAATTTTATCAGCCGAAGGACGTCCACTGCTGGACAATGGATTTTCACGACAACCAGTCCTGCGCTGCCCACATCCAGCGCCTCCCCGCAACCTTCAACAGGTCATCAGTCCACAGAGTGGGAGGCCTGCCTACGCTACGTTTTCCGGTGCGCGACCGCCACTCGAGAACTTTACTACCCCAACGGCCATCTGTTCTACAAGATATATGTCCCGTCCACTGCCACTTAGTTTAGCGATTCCGAGAGCATGTCGGATACTTTGGTTTTCCTACGGTTTTATTCTTTACAAGGATAATTAAGCGGAAAATGAATAATTATTATAATATTTAGTTTGCGCTTGGTAATCCGGATATTCTCCGACATTTATAAAGGAAACCTGCGTTATATATGAGGGGTGAGACAGGGAGACGAAATTGTTCACCGCCACCCTGGAAGTTGTTTTAAGCTTACATCACCCAGCTTCGATTCGCTGACGACATCGTGGTCATGGCGGAGACTATGGACATCTTAGGTACAACGCTCGATGGCCTCAGTAGAGCCTCTCAACAAGTAGGTCTTAGAACTAACATAGACAAGACGAAATATATGTCAAACGTCCATGCAGCACCCACTCCTCTGAAGGTTAGAGGCTCAAAATACAAAGTTGTAGCCAAATATGTGTATCTGGGACAAACAGTCCAGTTCGGTAGGTCCAACTTCGAAATAGAGATCAATCGTCGAATCCAACTCGGCTGGGCAGCGTTCGGGAAGCTGTGCAATATCTTCAAATCCCAAATACCACAGCGTCTTAAGACCAAGTTCTTTGACCAGTGTGTGTATGACTACGGAACTGAGTCATGGTCGTTTACTATGGGCCTCATAAAAAGGCTCAAAGTCACCCAAAGGGCAATGGAGCATACTATGCTCGGGGTTTCTCTGCAAGATCGAATCAGAAACGAGGAGACCCGTAAGAGAATCAAAGTAACCGACATAGCTCTCAGAATTACAAATGGCCGTTGTAGTAGTAAAGTTCTCGAGTGGCAACCGTGCACACACCGGAAAATTTATCATAGGTAGGCCTCCCACTTGGTGGACCGACACCCTGGTGAAGGTCGCGGGAAGGCGCTGGATGCGGGCAGCGCAGAACCGGTCATCGTGAAAATCCTTGGTGGAGCCCTATGTCCAGCAGTGGACATCCTTCTGCTTATATGATGATATGTATTATCTATAGTTTCTAGTCGGTCTACAGTCGCCGGAGTGATCTCGGTGATCTCCATAGGTCCGCCCGCACCGGAGTGGCTGGGCTCCTCGACAATATGCGTGACTGTTTGATGCGGTGCACCAAAGTAACACGCAGGAGACTCTCTTAAGTACATCTTGGCTGAGTACCTGCTTATGTGGGTGATAGTCCAACAGTCTCGCACTTTGCAACTCGGCTCTCCTGCTATTTCGGAGCGAAGTTTTGATTGTTGAACTTGACAGGTGCGATAAGCGCCGGGAAGTGAGCACGCCAACAGCTCCGGTACCACACCGCTGATGTTAAAGCCACGGGAGGTGAGCATGCCTACAACTCCGGGACCTACCTGGACAGTAGGTAGTGGTTCTCTTCCGCGAGGCACTCGCCTTGCAGAGTACCAGGACAAGCGTCTTGCCAGCACGACCTACCGCAACTGGTCCTTGCCTTCGTTTTATGGTGTTGGCAGGAATAGCGGCCCTCACTGTATACTCTAAGGGTTGTTTCGTGGGGACGCTGTATATATCATAAACTTGGTAGTCTTAGCGTATCTGGTAGATATAAGAGAGGGAATGTTGAACTTGACAATGAGACACACAACCTATTAATTACATTAATTAATTAAACAAGGTATTTTCCGTTTTAACGAAAACTTACTAGCTATTTCCCGCGGCTTCACCCGCGTGGACAATGTTTCTTTGACTTTTCGAGGGTGCGCAGTGTGCCGCAAGCGGCTTGCGTGCGTAAAAAAAGTAGCCTATGTATTAATCCAGGTCCTAATCTGTCTACCTACCAAATTTCAGTCCGAACCGTTCAGTAGTTTTTGAATGAAGAAGTAACAAACATACACACTCACAAACTTTTGCCTATATAATTTTAGTGTGATTCATCATCATTATCATATCGGCCGAAAAACGTCCATTGCTGGACAAAGGCCTCCCCCAAGGATTTTCACGACGACCGGTCCTGCGTTTCCCGCATCGATCGGCTTCCCGCGATCTTCGACTAAGGCCTGATCGCCCTAATTCAGGATAGGCTCGAGCCCCTTGGTGGGGACGTATATATGAGCTGTTGTGTTGTGATTAAAAAAATTAAGTAGGTGCTACTTGGTTATGCATTCATGTGGACATCCATGCCAGATTATAGGGATTATTGGATTTTTGTAGGAACCAAACGTTTTACAGATTTGCACAGTAAACATCTTTATTAGTTTTTATCTTCTTACTAGCTGTCCCGGTGAACTACGTACCGCCTTACATTACATTACACTGCCTTACCCTACCCTAACCTACACTAGGGTAGTGTAGGGTAGGGTAGTGTAGTGTAGTGTAGGGTAGGGTAGTGTAGGGTAGGGTAGGGTAGTGTAGGGTAGGGTAGGGTAGTGTAGGGTAGGGTAGTGTAGTGTAGGGTAGTGTAGGGTAGTGTAGGGTAGGGTAGTGTAGGTTAGGGTAGTGTAGGGTAGGGTAGTGTAGTGTAGGGTAGGGTAGTGTAGTGTAGGGTAGAGTAGTGTAGTGTAGGGTAGAGTAGTGTAGGGTAGGTTAGTGTAGGGTAGGGTAGTGTAGTGTAAGGTAGGGTAGTGTAGTGTAGTGTAGGGTAGGGTAGGCTAGGGCAGTGTACTGTAATGTAAGGCGGTACGTAGTTTGCCGGGACAGCTAGTATTAAATATAATATTTTTTAGTTAATATACCAATCACCCGGTCGTCGGTCCACCGCGTGCGGGTTGGTCAACTTCACACACAACCTTAGAGCGTCGGTGGCGCAACGGCAAGGGCCGCTTCCTCCTATCCGGGAAGTCGTGGTTCGACTCCTGCCACGAACGAGTTCCAATGTGCTTGCGAATTTCGGTTTCATGTTAAGTTTATCCGACGCTCTTACGGTGAAGGAAAACATCGCGAGGAAACCTGCACGCGCCCGCGAAGAAATTCGAATTCTGTTAATAATGTCAATAATTTAATTACTTTTTGCTAATGCCAATTAAATCATTATTAATCAAATGTCGCTCATTACTGTATTTGTTATTAACAAAATTAATGAGCGTCCTTTATAACATGAACAGAAGCCATTAGCTTATCAAGCCACTACTGGAAGTTATGACATTTCCACCACAGTTGTTAATCATAAAAACTCGTTACAAACAATATTGGGCAGTTATTTTGATAATATGATTTAATGTTAGTATTTCGGAATCCATACCTAATTATTTTTTTTAACATTGATGAAAAAATATCATTGTCACATTTTGAACATCATCATCATATCAGCCGGAAAACGTCCACTGCTGGACAAATGTCTCCCCCAAGGATTTCCACAAAGACCGGTCCTGCGCTGGCCGCATCCATCGGCTTCTCGCGATTTTGAACGTA
Source organism: Coleophora flavipennella (assembly GCA_947284805.1). Lineage (NCBI taxonomy): Eukaryota > Metazoa > Arthropoda > Insecta > Lepidoptera > Coleophoridae > Coleophora > Coleophora flavipennella. Next base: position 17,789,712 of record OX369264.1, on the reverse strand, counting down.
GGTGTGTTTATTATTATTATAATTATATCAGCTCATATACGTCCCCACCGAGGGGCTCGAGCCTACCCTGAATCAGGGCGATTAGGCCTTAGTCGACCACGCGGGCCCAGTGCGGGTTGGTCGACTTCACACACAACCTTCGAGTTTCATCGCAGGCGTGTGCAGGTTTCCTCACGATGTTTTCCTTCACGTATGTTTATCAAAATCAAATAAAAAATCGGCCAAGTGCGTATCTGTACAGTTAGAATTCGGTGTAGAATTATGCAGGCTTTACTTAAAAACTATTTGTCTCAGTTTCATATCCTAAACAGTTTTGTGGTCCACTTTTAAAAACTTTTTTATTTTATTTACAATTGGTAAGCCCTTGGCATCATCTCACCTGATGGTAAGTGACGATGATGCCGAAGATGGAAGCGGGCTTACCAAGATTCCCCAATGCAATGGAGAACTGGCTATCTTATCTTCAAGCCGGAACACATCAATGTTGTTAACACTGATGTTTGGCGGCAAGACTTAGATAAGATGATGGTAGCTAGCCAGTTAGGCTTAGAAAATACCCTACCACCAACCAAACCGAGTCTTACAAGTTGACCCCATCGGGAATCGAACCCGCGACCTCCTGGTGTGAAGCGAATGGACCATTACGCCACGGAGGCGGTTAAAACTTCTTAGGAACGGAACATCTGATAAAAATGTGTTGTTAAAAAGCCCAAATTTGTTCAAAAAGAACAATTGAATGACACCATACACGATAGGGCGCACACAAAAATTGTATCATTCCACTTTTAATCGTTTACAAGGTAACCTACAAAATATCATTTTTTTTTAAGTTGTTTCTATTTTTTCAACCGACTTCAAAAAGGAGGAGGTTCTCAATTTGACTGTATGTTGTTTTTTTGTATGTTTGTTACGCGATATCTCCGCCGTTTATGAACCGATTTTAAAAATTCTTTTTTTTTTAGAAAGAGTACCTATACTCCCGAGGGGGTCCCATTGTCACCAAGTTAGGATCTGATGATGGGATCCCAGGGAAATCGAGGGCAACCCTCAATATTATAGGCACGTTTTACGTGTTTCTTGTGTTTACTACAATAATGAAAGTATTTTCGTCTGGTAGTCATCATCTCATGTAGATAAGCTGATGAAGGAAGGTACAACTCCTTAACGATTATGAGTTGGAGGATAATTCTTCAAATATTTTACGTAGATACGTACGTACGTATAGACCGATAGTTGTATTCTTTCATGTTATTCAGATGAGCTGATGATGGAAGTTTTAACTCCTTAACTTTCATGCTGTTGAGATGATGATGGAAGCCACAGGCATCTGTATCTGATTAAACACATGTATTATAATTTGAGTGTTCCTATTGGCGAGTGAGTGATTGGGTTTAACGTTATTAGATCAATAGCATTATCACTAAAATTAAATAAAATAAAAATAAAAGTTTAAAAAACTAAAAACCGACTTTAAAATGAAATTCACTCAAAAGTATGAAATAATATTAATATACTTAAATACACAACATTAACCAACAATAACGAAATCGAAGGTGGGTACGAATTAAATTAGGGACCTAAATTTTTTTTTGAGGTCGCTGTCAGCAATGCTATTGAATTTAAAACATTTGATACGTAAGTAGCTGTGTGCTGGTACCGACCTCAAAAATAAATTTAAGCACCTAGTTAATTTCGTACCCACCTTTGATTTCGTTATTGTTGGTTAATGTCGTGTATTTAAGTATATTAATATTATTTCATACTTATGAGTGAATTTCATTTTGAAGTCGATTTTTTGTTTTTTAAACTTTTATTTTAGTATTATATAAGTTATCCGTAGTGGGCAACTTTTATCTATCCAGTGATATGACTCTGAAAGACTCATTGGTGACGATGAGCTTGTCAAAAACAAGCTCCAAAGCCTTGAGCATCGCCGCAAAGTTGCCTATCTTTCGGTTTTTTATCGAATTCAAGAACTTCACGACCTCATTCCCCCAGCTCCATTCCACCTTCGGTCAACGAGACGCAAGGGGAGGTTCCACCCCTTTGTTGTTGATATTCAGCCTATGCGCACGAAGCGTTACGCTTCCTCATTTATTATGCGGACAGCGATGGAGTGGAACTCCTTGCCTGCATCTGTGTTTCCTAACTCCTACAATTTGGGGATCTTCAAGGCGAGAGTGAATAGGCATTATTTGAGTTTGCGTGTACCATCCTCGATCACATCGTCACTTACCATTAGGTGAAATATAGTCAAACGCTCTCAAATTTTTAATAAAAAATAAAAAAAATACCTACAGAGTTTTGGGGTCAGATTATTTCTGGATTTCTGGCTTAACCGACTTCTAACGTGAAACGTTCAACGAATTTTAAACAATTTTTATGAGACCCACTCAACAATACACAACGGAGACGTTACCCTAATATTGATCCTTTGTTTAAAAAAAAAGATTCCGATGAATTGAGAACCTCCTCCTTTTATGGAAGTCGGTTAATGAGTAGGTACCTGTTGTTGTTGTAATCATGTGGGAGGTGAGGTGGTACGGAAACCTGTGATGCTCGAGTCCGACTCGCTCTTTGTCGGCATCTTTTCTAATGTTATAAATGTGAATAATGTTTTATTATATTTTATTATGTTTATCATGGACGTTCGTAATAATTTTGCATTTATTTCCTGAAAACAGTGACAGGCATAATTTGAATTTAAGAAATGTAAATAAAATAGATATAGCCTTTTCAAGACTGACTAAGGTTAAAAAGTCATTTGTGGGGCAGTGTATAAGATTATACAATAAAATTCCAGAAAATGTAACTAGTTTATCAGAGAATAAATTCAAGACTCATATCAAAAAATGCTTGTGCTCTAGAGGAAATTATAAAATAATAGATTATGTAAATGACAAAAGTACCTATATATGTTGATTCTATAACAAATAACATTACCTGAAATTGTAATCTGAATCATGACATTATTTGTAATGTTCAATAAGTTTTTTGACTATTTAAAAGTGTGTGTAAACACCTATTTAAAATAAATTATTTTAATTGATTTATTGATTGTCTTCACGCTTCAATGCCTCTACTAATCTTGGTAAAATTTGATACGCATGTAGCCATTGGCATAGAAAAGGACATAGATTATCTTTTATCCCGATTTTATAAGTGGTACCCGTGAGATAGCTGTTGGTTAACTCTCTGTCTGATCCTTTTCGCTGAGCCTGCACAGCTCACCTGGCTATATGTAACTTTGTATATTTTTCACACTTTCCCTAGTATGGTGAAATGTAAATATTTTATTTATCTGTTGCAAGTTGTGTTGGTTCGTAATTAAAACATTTTCTATTCTTCTATTCTATTCTCCCTGTTTTGTTAATTTTTCTTTCACGTCGCAATGAAGCGAAGTATTAACGTGGTATTTCGCAAAGAAATAGTTGTGAGGTTAAAAAGTGACACACACTACTAATTAGCATAGCTCGATACAGTTCCCAAGGGCTCTGGAGAAAACTAATTTCCTCGCTCACGCTGCTGGACGCAACGCAACAACGGATTGGCATTGTATTTTGCACAAAGATACTCGTGGAGTAAGGAAATTACATAGACTATAATTAGCATAGCCTGACATAGTTCCAGAGGAAAACTTATTTCCAAGCTCGCGATCCACTTAAATTATGGCCACGTGGGCGAAGCTGCGTGCAAAAGCTAGTTTTTAAATATTTGTCGTGAAAGTTGGCTGTAGATGAGACCAAATTTAAGAAAAATAAACTTTTACCTAACAGATATTTTACATCTAACTCGACCTCGTTAAATCTCAAAAAGATCCAACCTTATAAGAAATAGACAAAGTAGCAGTCTTATGAGAAATAGATGCTTTTGGAAATATAGTTTGCTGCGACTGTGTTGCCCCCTTTTTCCTTACGGTGCACTTACCTGCGACTGTGCTACCCCTTCGGTAAGGTGTGCCGTTACAGTGCAACTTACCAAAATTTCAGATTTAACCTCGCTAATGAAGTTTCAATGAAGTTTAACCGCCTCGGTGGCGTAATGGTTAGTCCATTCGCTTCACACCAGGAGGTCGCGGGTTCGATTCCGGCGGGGTCAACTTGTAGGACTCGGTTTGGTTGGTGGTAGGGCATTTTTTAAGCCCGCCTGGCTAGCTACCACCATCTTATCTAAGTCTTGCCGCCAAACATCAGTGTTAACAACATTGATGTGTTCCGGCTTGAAGATAAGATAGCCAGTTCTCCATTGCATTGGGGAATCTTGGTAAGCCCGCTTCCATCTTCGGCATCATCGTCACTTACCATCAGGTGAGATGATGCCAAGGGCTTACCAATTGTGAATAAAAATTAAAAAAATCAATTTAAAAAACAAATATACGGGTTGCCTGGAGACTTACTTCTTTTTTTGAAGTCGGTTGAAAATGGGAGCGATAGTTTTTTTTATTTATGACTTTTCCATCGCCGCACAGTACTCTCCGCCGCGGTTGTTATAGGTAACAAAACGAGGAAAACCTTTGTTTCATAAATAACTGTTTAACTGTATTAATAGTTAACGAAACATGAGAACAAAATATTATAATTTTGATTATTTCATCGTCCACAGCAATGGCACAGATAAGTTACTAGTTACTTCGTGGTCATCATTTACTGTGGAAATTGCTCTTCTTTCTGAAGTTGGTGATAGATAGCTAATAAGTTTGGTTTATAAAATGTTCTAATAACTAGCTTTTGCCATAGTATTCGTCCGCGTGGAAATTTCATGACAGGAGCGGCTCGCGAGCGTAGAAAAGCATTTTCTTCAGATTCCTGTGGAACTATGTCGGACTATGCTAATTATACTTGCCTATGTCACTTTCTATTTATTATCTTTGTGCAAAAACAATGTCGATCCGTCGTTTCGTTGAGTGCGATGTGAGAAAAATTTACAAATTATCCTGAGTAACCAGATTAATTAAAATAAGTAACACCTGACTATGTCACTCGGAAGACGAGACGAATCTTACGACAACTCGTGCTCCAAAATCCATCAAATTGCAAGGGAACAGGAAAGGCTCAGCCAAAGAAACAGACATATGCGTACATACTGTAGCATAATCGGGTTGAAACAGCAAATAAACCCCACTGCTTCAAATACGAAATAATTTTGTATTTGGTCCTAAAGGTTTCTTTTTTTAAATAGGGTGAAAGGTGGAAAGGCAAAATAACGTTATTAGATTGAATATCACTGTGTTATAATTGTCATCGCTCGTATTCAAAAAATAACCTAGGTACAAATTAAAAACAAAAAATTCCACGAGTACAAACGGGAAAACACATGTGATAATAATTTATACAAAAATATTTTCAAATAACTAAATATTTCAATCGCTAACCAGGTTAGTACGTGTTTATCAGTGCTGCTTAAAATTAAGTATTATAAAAGAGATAAACAAATTTTTAAACAATTTGAAACTTAATCCTAAGGCGCTGCGGTGCGGTGGGAGCGACGAAAATTACCACAAAATAAACAAGAATACTGTCCGGAGGGCTGGGTGCGGTCGGGAAGATCGTGACCCTTGCTTCGAATGTGGAATGTGGAGCGCTAGGACGAGCCGCTGAAGCGCTCGGAGACAGCTCGGAAATTGTTTCCGGCCAAAAGCTGGTGGACGGGAGGCTGGTGCCTGATTTGCATGCCGCGCAGATCAGCCCGTGTGAAAACCCTCAGCAAAACGCGGAGGGCATCTTTTTTATTTTATATTTACAAAGAAATATAGTCGAAAAAGTAAAATAATTTTCCTATTGTTAAGCGAGGACCACCTCTCAAAAAATAAAAAAAAACTTCACCACTCTCGTTAATTTTGAATCGAAAAAAATAAGTTTAAAAAACTAAAAACCGACATCAAAAAGGAAAATACTCAAAAGTATAAAATAATTTTCTTTTTGAAGTCGGTTTTTAGTTTCTTAAACTTTTTTTTTTGTATTAAAAAGCATACCATTCTGTTTGCCCCACTCATTAACGGCTTCTATATTTTGTTGCAAGAGAGCGCAATCGTCTGGATTTTTAATCTTCGATACAAGTTTGAGGTCGTCAGCATATAGAAGGCATTTCGCGTTGGTAACCATCTGAGCCAGGTCATCAGTCATGATCAAAACAGGAGGGGGCCAAGAATTGATCCTTGACTTACCCCGGAATGTGTGTGATTGGGTTGGGATGCATAGCATCCATACTTAACAACCTGCCGGCGGTCTATTAAGAAATTAGCAAAAGGTAATTTAGTATGCAGTATGTCGTTGTCAACCCTATCAAACGCCTTCCGAAAGTCGAAATACAGCATATCCACCTGAATGCCGTCGTCCTTGGAGCTGGAGATGAAGTCGACAAGCGTAAGGAGACTAGTGTCTACTGACCTTACCCCTCCTTAAACCATGCTGCTTATCGCACAAGCACGCATCGCATACAGCTGACTGTGAATGACCCTTTCGAAGATCTTGGCAAATAAACTTAATACTGCAATGGGGCGATACTCTTCTACAGCAGACTTGTTCTTGGATTTGGGTATAGCCGTCACCCGTCAGAGTTTCCTTTCTTCCGGATTAACACCTGTTTTCAAAGCCAGGTTTATAATGTGACATAAGGTTCCACGCAATATAATTTTTAAATGCTTTAATGATGGTAGAAGGGAGATTATCGGGGCCATCAGCAGCACTTGGTTTTAATTTATTAATGCCCGTACGCACCTGTTGAAGGGTAACAGTGGGGACGTCGATAACAGTAGCTGCCGTCGAGCTCGATGTGCACATGTTATCGGCGTTGAGCTGAGGTATTCCAGGCAAAAACACGTTCGAAAAATATCTGGCAAAAACGTTCACGGCTTTGCAACCAGAAAAAACTCTTACCTTCGAAGGAAACTGTTGCTTCGAAACCACCTTTGGAACGGAAATTTGAATAGTGCTGCCAGAATTCCCTGGGATTGCGTATAATATTGTGCTCAACCTTACGTATATAAGCATTGTAAGCAGCTGGGATACGTTATTTTACCTGTGATCGTTGGTCTGAGAACAAGGTGTAAACTTCTGGTGACCCAGTTGACTTCTAGGTCTTATGTAGTTAGTTTTTTTTGTTAACATCGGATATTAATTCTTGATTAAACCACGTAGGATATCGACTTCCCCTTTTCGGTACAATGTCGGATTAGTCTGGCTTTTGGGTCTTTGGCCAGATCGCTGACAGGCAGACGTGTGGTCGTGTACAAAGTTGCTGGAAGAAGTTGAGAAGTTCTACGGACAATTATTGTCCCTAGAACTTCTCAACTTCTTCCAGTAACTCAGTCTTAGACGATATGATCCTGCCATCTTCAGTCTTCAGCTTAGTCAGTAGGCTTTGTCCAACAGACAGAGCTCTCGCGAACACATTTGAGACTTTGTGGTGCTCAATCGCCTCTTTTATACAATGAGTATTATACTGGCGCAATTGGTGATTCAAGAACTTAGAGATCTGCCTGTTTAGTTGCCGATACTGAGGAGCATCTTCACAGGACTGTAAAACCAATCTGCGTCTTTCTTCCATGAGGTTGCTGGTGAAGTCAGAGATATTTTTGGTTCTGTTTGAACGGCGAGTTTTAAAAATCATAGACCCGACCGTTTGGACAATATCTACCAATTTGTCATTATAATCGTCCACATTCTCGCAGTCTCCTAGGTATTCGAAGCGATTGTGCAACTCGAGCTGAAAGCTCTCGGGGTTTTGAAGCTGAATGGGCGCTAGTCGGAGCGTAGATTTCATCAGTCGACATCTTTCTAGCTTGGTCTTTAGATTCAATGTGCCTCTTGCCATCCAGTTATCGCTTTCTGTTTTGACTCGTTGAATATTTGCTTCTTGAACTGTGCTCACCTTTTTTGAATTTTGAACCGTGTATTCACAGCTGGCTTTTGAGTTTAATAACTCTTTTCAAATTAAAGCTTGTAGTTACCTAAAAGTTTTTTTGGTTTTTCGAACGGTCGGGCCGTTTGGACAGTATCCACCAATCTGTCATTATAATCGTCCACATGTTTAACTTAAGCTGAAAGTTCTCGCGGTTTTGGAGCTGAATAGAAGCTGGCCGTAGCGTAGACTTCATCAGTTGACATCTTTCTAGCTTGGTTTTTAGATTAAATTTGCCTCTTTCAATTCGGTGATCGCCTCCTGTTTTGACTGAATTGATCACACAAAAATCATTGAATATTAACCTCCTTGTCGACAAGATGAAGTTTACCTCATTTTTCTTTACACCATTGGCATGCAACCATATCCACTTGCACTGTGTAAAGTCACAGCAGCTGGCCACGTGCATTTCTCTCTCTATATACAAACTGCCCCACTCTCAGCTCACCATCACTTCGTTTGCCCAGTTTCGCGTTGAAGTCCCCCATAACAACGGTTTAATGGGTCTGGGAGCTATTATGTAAAGCTCTTGAGATATCTTCATATAGGATCTCTACTTCGTCGTCGGAGTATTGCGCGGTCGGTGCATATACCTGAATAACCTTCAGGGAATACCGTTTGGTATATCTGAGTATAAGGTACGCTACCCTCGTCGAAACACTCTCGATCCGGACCCTATTGTTAATGAAGGACTTGTGGACTAGAATTTGATGGACTAGAAGAAGACCACCCTCGGAGAATTGCTCGCCTTCCCGGAAATATAGCAGGATTCCGTATTAGACGTTTAGCAGGACGATTATAGTGTCCTCACCCTTTCTTCGGACTTCACACAATCCTACGATATCCCATCGCAACCTGCTCAATTCTTCCTCGAGTTCTGTCAGCTTTGCGTCTATTCGCAGTGTTCGCGAGTTGTAGGTTGCCAGGGCCAGAGGTCTTTTGGTTTGGTAGCCTGGCATCTGCCGGGGATTCTTCGCACCCCACGCCCCGCCGTTACCTTGACCGCTACACGAAGCTTTAAAATTGTATTTTTAAAAGTCTGAAAGAATAAGATTTTGTATCTTTGGTATCTCTTTTTATTGACTTGAACGCCTAAAATTTTATTTTTCAATCACTGTATCTAATTATTCATGTTATGTTATAATAGAATAGAAATATAAGTTTTAAGTGTGAAAGAAAAAAAATGGTAGATAACTGCTTTACACCAACAAAAAAACCGTTATAAAAGCTTCTGCAGTTATACGGTTTTGCAAGATAGAAAAGCAGAAAAAACTAAGGATGCCTTTGTATTAACTATTTTTTTAAAAGTTTTGCACTTATTCGGCTCAGCCACAATATGTAAATTTAAATTTTGTAAAAATGTCAAAGTTTTCGAGAAATTGGCACTTTTATAAAATTCTTGAATGTCTCTTCCTTGAGTCAATACTATGGACGCCATATCTACAAATTTAAGTATAATGTAATTCTGTTTTTTCTTAGTACTACCGAAGAATAAGGCTATCGAATGCAACCATAGATTTGCTTAAAATGGCTACTTAGCCGTGATAATTTGTGTTATAAATTTATAATATTTTGCCCTTTTATTTCCAATACTTTTCAGACTTTCTGAAATATCAATTAAGCTGGTGAAGGGTGGGGGTACATGTAATTATAACAAGCCAGGTAGAAATAATACAAGCAAAAAGATTCTATTCCAAATTTGTACTTACAAAATACGAAAAACCTTTTTCCCCGGCCTATTATTAAGACAAGGTATGTCGGTACTCTACTTTTAAGAGAATTTACGTAAATCTTACAAAAATTACAACTTAAAAAACGTATTATTTCATAAATGCAATCTCGCCTTGAATATCCAGATATGGATCATTTTATAGGGTATTTTATGGGGTTTTTCTTTACGAATACGACACATATTCTATAATCCATTGTTATGTTGAAAAAAGTGGCCGCTATTTTTAACATTGTAGTTACTGGACCGATTCCTTCCAAAATCGATATATTATTGTCTCTGAGGTCTCTTATAAGGAAACCATTGTCTGAATTTGAAAAAGTGGCCGCCATTTTGAACTTTTTAGTTACTACACCGATAGGGACTCCTTAAATATTGATTTTGGAGGTCAAACTCTATATTTAAGTAGTCCCTAATCACGAAACCGTTAAACAGAATTTAAAAAAAAATTAGTTACTAGACTGATTGCTTCCAAAATCGAAATCTGAGGGTCCCTGAGGTCACTAATCACGAATCCGTTGTCAAAATTGAAATAAGTGGCCGCCATTTTGATTTGTTTAGTTAGTGGACTGATTGCTTCCAAAATTGATTTCTGATGGTCCCTGCAGTCCCTAATCATGAATAAAAGCAGCGTAAAGCAGTTCAAAATGAATTTAACAAAAATAAATTTCATTTGTTGCTCGCGTTTATGTAATTTGTTTGTAATTAATAGGTATCATTGATATACTCGTATGGAAGGTTGTGGATGTATGAAGGTTTCTTGTGAACGATTCTGACTCTCACTTCGCCGGTGTTAACGGGCACCAAGTAAAACCTTTATGTGTGTGCCCTAATCACATACATGCACACACACCGATATTGCATCAGCAAGGAGGCAGCGATGGCGGCAGCAGAATGCCAATACATATCATCTCTAACTAGCGCAACCCATGCGCAGACACGGCGTTCGTCAATATTTTCATTTCAAGTTAACGTGTGAATCGAATATTCAAACTTCTCCAATATACTCTATTTCAAAATAATTGTGTGTATCGCCTACGTCATTTAGTTCCCAACTTCGATTCTCATCAGCTGGTTTATTAGCTTGCTTGTCTATTTTCGAAACAAATTTCGTTATCGTTTTTTAACTTATTTTGAAGGCTTCAGATTTCACTTGTTAGGGTTCTGGCAGATTAATAGCGTTGTAGGTTACCTTCGTAACTCTAGGTCTAGCCAGAACCCATTCCAACACAGTTTTTTTCTCTTTGTTTACGTTTATGTGTTTTTTTTTATTAAGTTTAATTCAATATTGTTGTAACATAACAATTTAATATTCTGTATGTGTCTGAATTTATGTAACTCGTCATTAAAAGAGACTTAAAAGTAATGAAATAATTCTTAAGATTAAACAATAATGATTCGTAAAGATTAAAGAAAAAATATGGGGGCGAATGAATAATTGACCTAGGTCTTTCACGCGTCCTATGTTTTTAGTTTTAAATTCTACGAACCATAGTATAATTTATTATATTACTATTCGACCATTCATTTTGGGAACGTATGATTTTAAAAACTTTTAACTTGAAAGAATTCAAATCTTAGACGGCAAAAAGTTTATTTTAATTTATTTAGATAGCTTAATAACTAAAAAGTATTTAAATTAATTATTTAAAAGTTTTTAAATAAAATAATGTTTAAAAGAATCTATTAATCCAGATAATTACATTTATAATAAAACTTAACTATATATACTACGTTAGTTGGTGCGCATAAACAAATATACTGTCAAAAATATTTGTTTATGCGCACCAACTAACGTAGAATTCAGATATCGATTTTGGAAGCAATCGCTCCAGTATCTAAAAAGTTCAAAATGACAGCAACTTTTGTCATTTGTGACAACGGATTTGTGATGAGGGACTTAAGGGACCCTAAGATATCGATTTTGGAAGCAATCGTTCCAGTCACTAAAAAGTTTTAAATGGCGGCTACTTTTTTCAATATAACAACTGATTATAGAATATGCGTCATATTCGTAAAAAAACACTCCAAAAATACTTATAAAATGATATGATGGATTTTCAAGGCAAGAGTGAATAAGCATTATTTGAGTTTGTGTGTACCATCCTCGACTACATCGTCACTTACCATCAGGTGAGATGTCATCAAACGCACTCATTTTTTTAATTAGATAAAGTGCCGATATTGCTTCACCATAATATTTAATATATTAAAATCAGTTTGGGTTTAGGGCAGGTTTGTCTACAGACAGTGCGATACTGTGTCTCAAGCAGGCTGCCAAATACTATACCGATCGCAAAACATCCGTTTTTGCATGTTTCCTTGACATGTCGAGGGCTTTTGACCTGGTTTCCTATGATATCCTATGGAAGAAGCTTGAAAGCGTCAGTACACCACCCGAACTCATCACAATATTAAAATTTTGGTATGGAAACCAGGTCAACAGCGTTCGATGGGGGGGGCGCGCTTTCGGAACCGTATGGGTTGGAGTGCGGGGTGAGGCAGGGTGGCCTGAGCTCGCCCACGCTCTTCAGCCTGTACGTCGACGGGCTGATCGGCGAGCTGAGCAGCATGCGTGTCGGTTGTCATATTGACGGAGTTTGCGTCAACAACATCAGCTACGCGGACGACATGGTGCTGCTCAGTGCGTCGATCTGTGGCCTCAGGAGACTAGTGGCCGTGTGTGAGCAGTATGCTGCTCAGCACGGCCTATTGTATAATGTGAAGAAGAGCGAGGTCATGGTGTTTGGGGTCGGCGGTAAATCTCCAATGAGTATGCCCCCAGTCTTTCTTTATGGAGCTGCCCTGCAGCGAGTTTACAAGTTTAAATATCTGGGGCATATTGTTTCCGCCGACCTCAAGGACGATGATGATATTGAAAGGGAGCGGAGGGCGTTGTCAGTGAGAGCGAATATGATAGCCCGCAGGTTTGCTCGCAGCTCGAGGGATGTTAAAGTCACACTATTTAGAGCGTATTGTACATCCCTCTATACCAGCAGCCTGTGGGCGAACTATACTCAGCGAGCTTACACCGCCCTCCGTGTCCAGTTCAATAACGCCTTCAGGGTGTTGATGGGGCTGCCGCCCTACTGCAGTGCCTCGGGAATGTTCGCGGAGGTGCGCGTAGACTGCTTCTATGCCACAATGCGCCAAAGGTGCGCGTCCTTAGTGCGCAGAGTGCGCGGTAGTGCCAACAACATCCTGGCTATGATAGCGGACAGGTTTGATTGCTGCTACATGAATCATTGTTGCAATGTTCATGTGCCGGCAATCAAACCTCAAAGAAGTTTATGATTTTATGATACATTTTTACTAACATTTAGTGTATAAGATTAGTTTGTAAGATTACTAACACAAATTGATCCTAAAGTTGGTCGTAAATAAATTGATTATAATTATATTATATTATATTATATTATATTATATTATATTATATTATATTATATTATATTATATTATATTATATTATATTATATTATATTATATTATATTATATTATATTATATTATATTATATTATATTATATTATATTATATTATATTATATTATATTATATTATATTATATTATATTATATTATATTATATTATATTAATATTGATATTAAAATATTCAAATGTTTTGTAACAACTAAAGCATTCAAATATTTTGTTAAGTACGTGAACTTGGACGGCGCCTGAAGAATAATGGTGCAGATCCCCGCACCGAGTGGTATCTTGTGCAACGCATATCATTGGCCATACAGCGGTGTAACGTTGCTAGCGTAATGGGACCATTTGCATCAGGCACGACTCGGGGCGGGCTTTTTGACTAAGGCTTAGACTGTATATTAATTTTATTATATATTTATTTAAGTTATATTTTAATTTTTTACATGTAAATTAAAACACATCATGCATAAGACAATATAAATATTTATTAATTTCACTATAACCACAAAAAAAAATTAATGCATGTCCGTCATTTAAAAAAATATATGAACCAAAAAAAATCAAATATGAAAATGAGACATACATGAATGATTGATAATAAAAATGCGACGTGACGACCCTCAATGAATGGTCCCACCGCACTGAACAAACGGGCCATACCCGCTCCTTAACTCCCGCACGATTTTCTAGACGTCTCCGTTGGACGATTGTATGGATTCTTAGACTGTGGTCACGTCGAGGGCAAAATGGGTTTTATGGTCGAGTTTTACACTCTGCTTTTCAATTCCATTGCAAGGAAATAATAAATATTCAACCGCAATACAACAAATTTGGCTAATTTTGACGAATTAATTTCCCGCCACACAATTTTTCTTATTTTCCACCCCTTCACCCATTACCACCCCTAAAATCGACGGTCCACAAAGTACATTTTAGCCTCGGGTTTGGCAACACTATTTAGGAAATGGCTATTTTATTTCCTTATATGTTACATCTACATAATACGTACATAATATCTACTATGGAGAACTATGGGTACATCACTATTTACGTCGAACTAGCATAAGTCAAATCAGCATTCTCTGGACGGCCGCAGTATAGTTGTTAAATTTGTACTTTATAGTATCGATTTTAGTATCGTTATGGACAGCTGTCATAGTAAAATTATTTGTCATAATGCTGGTCATTGCCTACGGATTTTGAACGCATTTTAAAGTACTTATGATATACGTATGTAGATAAAGTTTATTTTGCCGAGTTGTGGTAGTACGGAAATCGCGGTGTACGACTCGCATTTGGCCTGGTTTTCATGGGATCTGTCACCGGCAGCTGAGAGACTTCCTAAAATGAAATAAAATAATTTTTATTAATAACAGTTTTGAACTTCTAATGGGACATTCTTGTTATTTAAAAAAAATAAAAAAACTTATACATGGCTTAAATCAACACTAACTATTTTATGTGAAAATGGCGTAGTGTAACAGTGTTTAAAGTTCATTATTATAGCTTCGGTGATTCATACTTACTACTCATCGCGAAATGTTCGCAGTAGAGCGTAGACCAAAGTAGGAAATAAAATCCAAAGGCTAAAATAAAGAGCTGCCTATTAAAATTTTCAGAAAGTGTTCAGGTCTACATTAGGCACTAAATAAATTGTGGCACAATGATCACCAGCTGGGATGCGCGGGCGCCACGCGCTGCCGCCGGCGCCTTATTATTGGCCTTCATGACTACAGCCGACATCTATTCCACCGCAACAGGTTGGTCACTATGATCTAAGGTATTGTACTGTTTACTATTTGTAATGCACGCATTTAATGGTCTGCTGAGCCTTCCTTAATTGAAATTTAGAGCGTTTGGGAGCGACGAAGGAGTGAAGAATGTATTCTAATGGCAAAAATAGAAGTTGCTTGCTTGCATTTTGATTTGGATTGTTTTGAACTGTATTAGTCTTCTAATAGAGGTCTTCTTTAAGTGCACCGGAGGCCAAATGAGGGTTGTCCTGAGATAACGACAGTTTTGTTTACAGCCAATGTTGTTTGGTCGATTTCGTGATGTTGATATTTGTAGTGACGACTGCAACAAATGCACATTAATACCGTCATTCCTTTTCCCCTGTGTATCATGGCATACAAGACCGCCCAGAGCACAGCATCGACCACCTCCTTTTTAGGGCCCCTGTGTACCACCGTCCATATGATCATATGTGCCTAGAATACAGAATTGATCTAACCTTTATCATTTAAGTGCCTCTGTGTACCACAAGGAATCGGCATCTACGTATTCCCTTTGTTTTTATGAGCTTTACTCTGTGTAAAGCGAGTTCAATTACCTACTTATTTTTATTTGGAAGGAGAGTTCAAGAATCTACCTAACTCATCGTCATCGCATCGTCCACATAGGCGGAGTTTTGCTGTAATCGCAACGCTTATAGACGGGTTGAGCGATCGCGGTGTGTGGCACAGTACGCCAAAAGGGCGCTGCTGCCTATCCTCCAGTTTTTAATCCATTAGTTACTTCTTACCACACCCTCAGGAAGAGATGGGTTGTTAAATTCTAGGGCAGTACCACAGGCTTACTTATATGTAGTTAATTTATGATAAGTTAGGTAAATTGAATACCTAACTTATAATCTACACACCTACTCCTCTTTACACATAACGGCAGCTGTTGGGCACGCATCGCTGTCAGGATGGCCGTGTCGGAGCATTAGGTGGTGGCGCCTACTATGCATGCGTCAAAATGCCATGTGTTTTGTTTTGAAATGTCAAGCTATGGCTAGACTGTGGTTGGTGCGAGCCTGGAGCCCAGTTTTGGTTGTTTGGTATCCATGTTGCATTAGCTAATTAGAATCGTTGTGATTAGCAAATACAGATGGAAAAATCAATGAATGACAATTCAGCCATCCTACGGAAGCTACGACAGAGGCGTCAATTATTTCACGAGCACTTTTGATCAAGCAGCTGAACTGTCAACTTGGGAAGCCAGTCCCATACCGAACTCACCCCGTTTCTGAAAATAATATGTTTTAATTCGCTTTATCCTGAAGCCTTATGTTGGAATCGTGTGTGAATATTAAGTGTACACTCCAGAACTTCTCAAAGACGAGTTTATTCCTGAAATCCGGCCAAAACTTTCTGATAACCCGAAAAATACTATAACTGCATTAAATTGTTCAAGGCCCAAGCACTTTTGCACCCAAGTTGCGCGCAAGTGCTCTTTAGTGAGCAGAATGTCTGAATTTTAGAAAAAAATCTATGCAGCAATAGATAAAGATTATGTCAATAAACGCCTGAATACTTAACGAATCAAAAACAAAAACGTTACACAAGATTGTGTACTGTATTAATAAACTGAAAGGGCCTAAAGTAGCGTACATTGGACCGGCTGGGGCTTGACGGAGTCTTTGTAAGAAGCGGTCTTTAGTGGTATCCTCTAGAGCACAGGCATTTTTTGACATGAGTCAAAAACTGACAAAGTCCACAAAGATGTTTTTTTCATACAAAATCTAAAAATAAAAATGCTAATTTCTGGAAAATACCATACATGGGTATGATTCGGATACCCCTAGACATAAAGCACCAACAAATAATTTTTGGACGTGTCTTGACTGGCCATTGTTACTTCATTGTTACTATGCCACGCTTAATTTAAAAAGTTTCAAATTTTTTATACTAGCAAATATAAAAAAACCTTGCCAAAACCTCTAAAAAGTAAAAAAAAAACAATATGTATTGACCCTTTTTTAATAAAATTAGTAATATTTTGACCCAAGAGTCGTTGCGTCGGGGAACCACTAAGTTATGAAATTATTAGTAACTAGCTTTTGCCCGCGGCTTCGTCCGCGTTTGCATCCCCCTAAACGACGACTCTTGGATCAAAATTACTACAAATTAATAGATTATGTGAATGACAAGAATATTTAGATAAATATCAATCCTCCAACAAATACCATAACATTATTTTTTAATAGACATTAACGTATTTTTTGTCAATTTAAAAGTGATTGTAAGCTCCTATTTATTATTTAGTGACTGACTTACAGGGTGCGCGGTGCGCGAGCCGCAAGCGGCTCGCGAGCGTGGACATGAATTTTCTCCAGATCCCTCGGGAACTATGTCAGGATATGCTTATTAGTAAATCGTGTCATTTCCCACCCCCTCAACCATCTCGGTGCAAAAAATCACACAATCCATTGTTCTGTTGCGATGTTAATTAACCAAAAAAGAGTATATTCCCTCGGGAATTGCATCGGGCTATGCTATTTTCACGAAATAAAAAGTAGCCTATATCCTTCCTTGTGACACAGGCTACCTGCATGCCAAATTTCATTAAGATTGGTCAAGGCGTTGAAGCGTGAAAAGGTAACAAACAAACTAACAAACAAACACATTTTCACATATATAATATTAGTAAGGATTATTGAACATTGGTGCAAGAATTAAATTAGAATCACCTTGGTGTTTCAGATTTACCGCCAAAGGCCGCTCCGACCATAAGACCAACACAAAGGGAAATTATGTTGCAATCTGGGGATAATTTTACACTCTATTGTAGCGGAACAAGCCAGATACAGTTCAAGCATCAAAATATGTTTGTTGGGGATTCTTGGAGTTATTTTTTTATAAAAAAAAGAATCATAAAGGACGATGAGTCAGGGTACGAAGTAGCACTCGACCTGGTTGATGTGTTCAGCTATGCAGTCGGCTACTACGCATGCTTTGACGACTCAGTGGACGCCCCTGACGTGCTAGCTGCCATTGTGGAGGAGCCCCACGACACGCCGCATATCACTTACATTTACGTCTACGTCAACGGTAAGTTTCCGGCCGGTGAAAATTATAGTCCAAAAAGTTTATTTGCGAATTGACTATGAAGTCTAGTGGTTAAATTTGTTTAGTATGATGATTAGAAGCCACAGTAAACGGCTCGTACACCAATTTTGTTACAATCAATTAATGAAAAGCGATCTCGTTACAATTATTTTCTATATTTTTTAGAAACAAGTATGTTGCCACCTGTGAGACCTTATGTGATACAAAAAGGAAAGAAGTCTTTAATTGAATGTAAACCCACAGCACCCGATATTGTAGTGAGCCTAACAGTGGTACGTATAATTACAAGGTAATTAAAGTTGCAATTAGCACATACTCTCGAAAATGTGTCATGATCATGAAGCATAGCTTTACAGTTTTTACGAAAGCGCAAAAACAAAAAACCAATACCAAATTCCTTTTTTTTTGTATGGGGTTCCCTTAGTTTTTCACTTTTTATTTTTTCATAATTTGTTAAACACATATTCTGTGAAAATTTCAAACGGCTAATTATGACGGTTCCAACGTCCGGACGGATAGACGGACAGCGTAGGCTTAGTAATGTAATAGGGTCCTGTTATCTAGTAAGTCTATTTTTATAGTTAAATATTTGAATATTACGAATTAAACAAACTTATTTATTTGGCGACGCCCGTTATAGCCGGATAGTAGCGAGAAACTGAACTATGAAAAGTTTTCACCAAAGATTGGTTTTACATTCGCGGAAGTACCAGAGAGTCCCAAATATCGCTGCGACGCGAGGCGTGGCGTTTTCAACACTTCTGTCACTATACTTAGTAAGTAACCGTGGTTGAATTATTATAGTTAATGTCATCCAAGGAGGAAGCATGGTGCGATGGTTTCATTTGCATAATTTATTTATTTTTAAGCTATTGCATAGCTTTTATCGCGGGCTTTGAGCACGGCGACCGAATCAAGAAATTCCGTAACGAAAATAAGCTAACACCCCACGAGTTCTAAAAAATCTTACAGTGCCATCTATTAGCGATTTGCGGTACTAAAAGGACTTAACACCCCACGCTCGGCCGAGTTCTAAAAAACTTACAGTGCCATCTATTAGCGATTTGCGGTACTAAAAGGACTTAACACCCCACGCTCGGCCGAGTTCTAAAAAACTTACAGTGACATCTATTAGCGATTTGCGGTACTAAAAGGACTTAACACCCCACGCTCGGCCGAGTTCTAAAAAACTTACAGTGCCATCTATTAGCGATTTGCGGTACTAAAAGGACTTAACACCCCACGCTCGGCAGATTACTAAAAAACTTACAGTGCCATCTATTAGCGATTTGCGGTACTAAAAGGACTTAACACCCCACGCTCGGCCGAGTTCTAAAAAACTTACAGTGCCATCTATTAGCGATTTGCGGTACTAAAAGGACTTAACACCCCACGCTCGGCAGATTACTAAAAAACTTACAGTGCCATCTATTAGCGATTTGCGGTACTAAAAGGACTTAACACCCCACGCTCGGCCGAGTTCTAAAAAACTTACAGTGCCATCTATTAGCGATTTGCGGTACTAAAAGGACTTAACACCCCACGCTCGGCCGAGTTCTAAAAAACTTACAGTGCCATCTATTAGCGATTTGCGGTACTAAAAGGACTTAACACCCCACGCTCGGCAGATTACTAAAAAACTTACAGTGACATCTATTAGCGATTTGCGCTACTAAAAGGACTTGACACCCCACGCTCGGCAGATTACTAAAAAACTTACAGTGACATCTATTAGCGATTTGCGCTACTAAAAGGACTTGACACCCCACGCTCGGCAGATTACCAAAAAACTTACAGTGCCATCTATTAGCGATTTGCGGTACTTAAAGGACTTAACACCCCACGCTCGGCCGAGTTCTAAAAAACTTACAGTGCCATCTATTAGCGATTTGCGGTACTAAAAGGACTTAGTCAATTTTACTGGTGTAACTTTCTTAGTGTTAATTTATTACTTAAACATCCCGCGTCCCAAGGACTATATGGTACTGGTATTGTATTATAATTGCATAAGTTGATAAAAAAAAAACGGGTGGGGCTGTGTCGGGGCACACGGCCGTTGGTTTTAACGTGAATACGTCTCGTAACGGGTAATATGTAGTTTCTATATAAAATATTATTATTATTAATATTATTATCTGCGTAATTTCAACCGTCCCAGCTGCAGATGTACTGGCACCGTCGTTGATCCGCTCGGCCGCATTCATTACTTTACGTTGCCGGCACTGCTTGACTCAATCATATGGTGTTTTATTGGTACCATTCGATTGCTGTTGAGATGCCCTTTCCAACCGTATACGATCTCTGTATTTCGATTTGGCTTTTCGACGCGTATATGCCGACATTATATATTTTTTGATATTATTTTTTTATTTAAACACCTTATTATAATCACAGTTACAATTTTACACTAATGTTTTATATATAATCGATAGATTTTGACGAGAGCTGACGATTGAAACTTGAATGAACGTCGTAGCTTCAGCGAATCGAAAGTTATACTAAATGGAAATCTCGATACGCAGCAAAATGACCTTCAAAATGGCGGGGCTGCCCCCTCCCCCGCGCGCGATGTGTTACAGTCCTTACTTAGCTTAATAAATTCTTTGATTCTTTAGCTATCAAGTGGTGTAAACAAAATTTGGATGGAGATGATAGATATGTAGCTACAACACTAAACTGTATCCCCCGATTTTGTTATATTCAGTTATATTTCATTTTGTATTCACGTCAAAATGCTATGCAATAGCTTTACCGCGGCAGTCCCCGAGTGTCACACGTCTTTTTTAACCTATTTTGTTTCCGCTTTCGGCATCTTGTGTTGTTTCATCTTATTAACTTTCATCAGTACGTTCCCTTAACTTCTTTTCTACGTGTTGCTTTGCATACTGTATTAACCACTAACAGATATGTTAACACTATTCATTTATACACTAAATGTATGTAAATGTATATGTTATAGGCAATGTGTATTATTGCTTTTCGATGTTATTTCTTCGTGTTATTGTAGTTACTCGTATGTAAGTAGAATCTGACTGAAATTATTTAATTTGATTAAAAAATAAATTATATGGTTGTCCGGAGCAATAAGTTTTATGAATTTTTGTAAGATTTTGTGCGCGTGATTGTAGTGCATTGTGTAGTGTGGTTCATTGATTAAACGGTTTTGTTGTTATGTTTGTTTAGGCCAAATCTTTCGACTTATTTTAGAGCGACTTCCAAGGGGTCGGATTAAGCTGCAATATACTTAGACCACAGTCTAAGAATCCATACAGTTGTTTACGTCTCGATAAGGCAATTGTGCGGGGCTGCGGGGCGGGTAGGGCCCACTAGATCATTGTCACCGTTTGTATGATGCGGTGGGCACATTCATTAAGGGTCATTACGTTGCATTTTTAATTAAAAATTTGAGTGCGTTTGACGACATATCACCTGATGTTACACGCAAACTATAATAATTCCTATTCACTATCGCTTTAAAGATCGTGATATGGATAATTTTATGTTGTGTAATTTAGTCTTAGGGCTTACGGCGATCTGGTCATCGGAAGCTGCACCTGCGGCGGATTACAAGCCGCTTTGCACAGTGATACTAGGGACCAATATGAATGATTTCATTCGAGTAAATGAAAATTTCATCCACTGGAATTCAAGATGGCGGACCTTTTCCAAAATGGCGGCGGCATAATTTTAAAATAATTATAGTGTCAAAACGGCTGCACCGATTTTTGTGATTGGGGTGTCAATTGATTTGTATTGAAAAGCTCTTATCAAAAAAATATACCATTTCATAAATAAAAGATGGCGGCCGAAGATTACCAAAATTGTGTAAAATTTCAATTGTTTTTTTTTTCGTTCTATTGAAAATAATAACGAAATATTCTATGATATGGTTACATAGTTTTTAATTTAAATAAAACCTGATAATATTATCTACAAAATAAAATAAAATGCTTGAAAATCCGACGAATAGTTTTTGAATTATACGCATTACAAAAGAAACGCGTGGTTTTGAAAGCCTTCATGTCACGTGATGTGATGCATCGTAAAATCAAAATGAGAGCACTGATTTCAGTTTTTTTCATTACAGATGATTTGTATTTAATCCTGTATTATATGGCGTCTCTGTGAAAACGGGCTAAGTGCGAGTTGGACTCGCGCATAAAGGGTTTCGTACCACTACACACATAATTGTTTATTTGTTTTAATCACAAGTGTCACAACTTACTAAAATGTCATTCTGAATCAACAGTTTCAGTTATATGTTTTTTATGTAGTTATGACTATGTTTCTTTTATTACCTATGTAGAAATCTCAAATCCTACCTGGTTTAGTTTTAGGGGATATTATATTAGGCCCTCGTAACAAAAACACAACTTTGATGGCCCCCTTTTCTTTATTTTTAGACGTAAAGCAGAAATGTACATATGTATGTATGTGTGTATATATATATTTTTTATATATATTATATATATAATTACACTACCTTCCCGCCCAAGATAATAAAAACTTATAATCACTAACCAAACTTAGGTATTTATTATCACTCCTCGTCCGATGTGCTTAAACTGAAAGAAGAGAAAATTCATATGAAATCAGAACAAAATATACCTAATATAATTTATAAATAGTATGTTATATACCTTTCGTTTTTGCAGCTGCCTTTGCATATGCTGCATTGCACTGTGCAGGGAAGACCCACCCGCCGACATGTGCAGCGCATTGTTTCGCAACCTTTTTTACAACCGCAATGATCCAAATATGACAACTCACGCCATATCTCCCTGGCTTCAGACCACTGCGGTACCCAGCTATCGTTCAAGGTCTTCCAACCCCAAAAGGATGGCAATGGCACAG
This sequence comes from Coleophora flavipennella, assembly GCA_947284805.1. NCBI lineage: Eukaryota > Metazoa > Arthropoda > Insecta > Lepidoptera > Coleophoridae > Coleophora > Coleophora flavipennella. The sequence goes on along the minus strand of OX369264.1, from coordinate 17,766,965 downwards.
AGGCATCATCAAGTGTTAGAGCATTGCCCCATAAGTGGCCCGCTTGATAAACGACACGGAGCGCGTGTTTTTCTAATGCTGCCGCTGTTGGTGGGATGCTGGTTACTGGTTTATTTTTTGTGGCAAACAGTTCCTTGCGTACCAAGTTCACTGATGAATGTGCTGTTTGCGGATCATACAGGTAGCAAGTGAACTTTTCCAGCATAGCCATTGTTTCTGCAGAAAGTCTTTGTAATGGCTGCGATATTTCTTTCAAAGCCGGAGTAACTTCAGGATGTGACAACCACGTTTTAAAGCACGACCTTTTTCCTTTTGTGTGGAAGTAAGAAGTAGTGTCACACCCTGTAAAGGCGTGAAAACCACGAAGAGCAGTCGATCTGTCAGGACCCAAAGTTTCAGCAATTTTATGGACTTCGACATAACGGCGTTTATTTGCAGTTCCGGTCAGTAGCCATACCTCTTGCAGGCTGCTCTCAATTGACATTTTATGAAAATATGAGATTAATAACACCAAAACATCTGTATCGGAAGATCTGATCAAAATGCGCGTTATTCCTATTTTATTAAATATTTTATTACTTTTAAGTCTCTTTTAATAAGGAGTTACATAAATTAAGACACTTTTTCCTTAACGAATTATTTCTTGTTTTTTTTCTATCTTTAAGTAATCCCGCTTTGTCATGCAGTTCTGAGCTAAGTATGCAGCTTCAAGTCTAGCTTTTGCGGAAATAAGTTAAAAATCCATCATGGCATAAAATTGCAGTAGTCCCGGAATCGCTACACAGCACCTAGTATTGTGTGTAGATGGGGTCTCCGGCCATGCCAATCTTGAAACATGTTCCTGGTGTGTGATAGGTTGTGGTCACAAACTTCATAGCACACTGCCATGTCCAATTACCTTCTGTTACGGCATTTTCACTACGGACTACTTAGGTCACAATCCGCGTAGGTTAGGCACTGAGCAATGTAACTCAATGAGCGCGCGAGAGCAATTGAGTTAATTCTTCCGCGCATCGCATACGCATAGTTCAATGACCTAGAAGGACACGAAGAACTTCAATTCTTCTTTTTTGTAAAGAATAAATACCTGTTAGGTTGTATTTTACTACCTTAAGCAATAGGGAACTAGAATGGGAACTGTAAGGTTTTAAATAGGTAATATTAGTATTTTGTATAAGTACTGATTGAGAGAACTAGCAAAGGTCAACCGGCCAGGCACAGCGCGCAGTAGTTTCGTTGCGACACGGCACGAATCTCGAATTCAGGCGATGTAAACAAAAGACAGGGCCGTACTACACGAGAAATTTATTTATTTAAGTGGGAAATAATGGAATGTGGCTTTTTTTTTGAATCGGTATGGTCGCTGAAGAAAAAGTTGTTCAGTTTCGTTTACTGAACTTGCCCTTAAAATAGTTTCAGCTAATTTTGTTAGACCTTATAGACGTTGTGTGTGAGAGAGAATGGGATTGTGTATGTGTGTATAGTGTCAACTTAGCGCTATGAAATATCCATGTTGCGTAACGCCAAAAATTTGAGGTTTTGATATGTTATGGCTCAATTACGTCACAGATAGGATTTAGTATTTTTAACTGACGTTTATCTGCGTTGTTGAAGTAAATCAAGTATGTTGAGCGACGTATTCATTCGTTGTTGTACATGTATTGTCAGTATTTCGGTCGTATATATACGTAGTTCACGCTAATGTGTTATTATCTTTATTTCATTATACAATTATATTCGTTACTCATACCTAATACGGAAAATTTATAGGTATTCTATAGGCACTCGGGTAACTGCTCAAAACAATAAATAAATAAATGACAATAACTGATGTATTTATATTGATTTCCTGATTTCGGTTTCAATTTTTTCCTTGTCTGTTGTCCGATTAATATAATAAATTAATAAAAATTTAGTCTGTAATACCACCAATAAACGTTACAGTTACTAATGAGCCCACAAAAGTGGATTCCTTTCATACAATTTTACTTTTTTTAGTCGTATTTCAATATAAATTTGTTACTTATCAGTCAAAAGTTAACATGGCATTTTTCAATTTCAGATATAGAACCACCAGCAACGCCACAACTGTTTGGTGGTTCGACATATTTTTTAAAAGGAGAAACGTTTTCCGTCAATTGTACTGTCAAAAAACAAAGAAACTACAACACAATACTGCGCTTGTTGATACCAGACCCATTTGGAAAGGTAAGCATTGGAAATGCCCTACACGTGACCGCGGGTGATGCTAGGTGCAACGCCAGGCAACCGCCGCCGTCTATCCCTTGGATAGCACGGTTAATCGTGCCACACGAAAAGAGAGAGAGAGTAGTGGATATAAAATTTAACTAAAAGATACCATAAACAAAACAATGTGGTCTGTCATCTCAAGTGAACCGATATCTACAAAACGTTGTGGAACCCCGCTTGGTATGAGGTATTCAGTAATAAGATAAAAAACGATATTCACCTCTTAAAGTCAACCGATTTTAATCCATTTTTGATAAGTTCTCAGTCAGAACAAAACTAGGTTTACAGGTTTTTGTTTTTCAATACAATTAATTAGTTCAATTTCATTTTTCGCTCAGTTTTTCACACAATAACTAATTCAGCCATAATTTGTTTAATTGTAATCAATATATTGTTTAAAAACTTAACGTATAAACCTGCCCTTCCCACCTTGTCAACTAACTTGTGCATAAAATCACGTTGATCCGAAGTTCCGCTGCGGCGTGAAGGAAAGACAACCAAATCAAAAAAACAAAAAGACTTTCACATTTATATTTAGAACTAGCTGTCCCGGCGAACTACGTACCGCCTTACATTACATTACACTGCCCTACCCTACACTACACTACCCTACTCTACACTACACTACCCTACCCTACCCTACACTACCCTACCCTACCCTAAACTACACTACCCTACCCTACACTACACTACCCTACACTACACTACCCTACCCTACACTACCCTACCCTACCCTACATACACTACACTACACTACACTACCCTACACTACACTACCCAACCCTACCCTACACTACCCTACCCTACACTACCCTACCCTATACTTTCCTACCCTAAACTACACTACTCTACCCTACACTACACTACCCTACCCTACACTACCCTACCCTACACTACCCTACCCTACACTACCCTCCCCTACCCTACATACACTACACTACCCTACACTACACTACACTACTCTACACTACCCTACACTACACTACCCTACCCTACCCTACACTACACTACCCTACCCTACTCTACCCTACCCTACCCTACATACACTACACTACACTACCCTACACTACACTACCCTACACTACACTACCCTACCCTACACTACCCTACCCTACCCTACACTACCCTACCCTACCCTACACTACCATACCCTACCCTACACTACACTACACTACCTTACCCTACCCTACACTACCCTACCCTACCCTACCCTACCCTACCCTACTCTACATAAGAACCTTCTCCTGACATTAAGAAACTCGACAAAAAAAGAATTAGCCAAATCGGTCCAGCCGTTCTGGAGTTATAGCGTCAGGAAGGAAAACCCGACTTATTTTAATATAGGAGATTAGTTAGTGTACCAAAAAGGTTCGTTATGCTAACTTTACCACTTTCCATTCCACAATAACCGCTATGATGGTAGTTAAATCGATGTGATTTCAGGTTCAACACTTTCGCGGAGAAGATGACGATGTTCTGTACAATAACATCACTATCAGATACGCCGATATGTGTGATGAAGGTCTTTACGAATGCTTTTACGATGGTGTGCAAGAGACAAAAAGGGCAAAATTTATGAAGACGTACTTAGGTAAGACAAACGTTTTGTAAAATTAGGTAAGTAGTTATTTATTCTTTTTTTTTTCAAATTTAAATATTTTATTTCAGAAAAATTATACCATAGTATGCAATGTATAAAATAATTAATGTTCATTTTATCTTAATATTGTTGTAAAAAATAGACTTAAAAACAAAATTAAAAACAATGTTAAATTACACGTCATGTCTAAAAAAAAATTCACAAGTTACATACTAAAAATTTAAAGTCCAATTACCGCACTCATGCTTACCGCTGATTACCTTCAGAATGCTGTTAGTGCTACCGCTCACTCTGGTCATGGTTGATGCCACTTTTATGCTCATTATGCTCATAGGAGCTCACTCTTTTTGGTGTTATATTTTAGCTCATGAGTTTGAGTGTAGCTTTCATACTCTTGCAGCAGTTTCCTTAGAGCACTGATTGATGGACTCAGCAGCACCATATCGTCCGCGTAACTAATGTTATTAACGTTAATGCCATCGATCGAACATCCCATAGGCATGCTGCTGAGCCGGCGGATCAGTCCGTCCATATACAGGCTAAAGAGCTTCGGAGAAGAAACTCCACCCTGCCTTACGCCGCACTCCGACCTGTACTCTTCCGACTTACCATCCGCCCATCTTACGCAATTTACCTGATTCCCATACCAATTTCTAAAGATGTCGATCATCTCCGTCGGGAGGTGGATCTCTTCCAACTTGTCCCATAAAACCAGATAAGACACCATATCGAAAGCTTTTGTCAGGTCTAATAAGCACGCATAAATTGGTGTGCTTCTGTCAGTATAGTATCTGACAGTGTGCTTGAGCGCCAGGATAGCACTTTCAGTAGATAGGCCCGCTCTGAACCCAAAGTGGGCTTCGTACAAGTTCATGTGTTTATTCAAAAGCGTATCAAGCACACCGTCAAACACCTTGGCTGTAATGGTAGCTAACTAAATGGGTCGGTAGTTGGTCATGTCCCGTTTTGTTTTTAACTATAGGTATAAAAGTAGTTTTTATAAACTCAGGCGGTAAGTACGAGTGCCGTAAATACAGATTATAGAGAAGAGCCAAGACACGCGGTAAAAGAGCCCCAGCATGTCTAAAATGTTATAAACTGAGCGCATCGTGTCCCGGGGACTTTCGCCCGCTCATTTAATTGATAAGCTTGCTTTGCCGTAATAAGCAGCGGCGCGGGGCCATTATCGGAACAGGCGGGCGCGTGCGACGCGCTCACAAGCCCCGGTAAGGGCACCAGCTGCGCCGCTACTTGGAACTGCTTTTTGAAGACGTTCGCTATGGCTGTGTGTTCAGTCACCCCCTGAATACTCACCGGCAGCGTGGGCTTGGTGTTATGTTTGCTTATACCTTTCCAAAATTTGTTAAAAAAAATCACAATGACTGTTTGCCAACATATCCATTTTAATTTTTTCTAGATTCCTAACACACCATTTAATTTTACTTTTAAACATTTTTAAGCTATTGCATAGCTTTTATCGCGGGCTTTGAGCACGGTGACCGAATCAAGAAATTGAAAAATACCTAACACTACCGCGTTCTAAAAAAACTTACAGTGACATCTATTAGCGATTTGCGGTACTAAAAGAACAGTCAATTTTACTGGCTTAGCCGAGCGTGACGTAACGTTACCGCGTTCTTAAAAAAACTTACATCATCATCATCATATCAGCCGGAAATCTTCCACTGCTGGACAAAGGCCTCCCCCAAGGATTTCCACGACGACCGGTCCTGCGCTGCCCGCATCCATCGGCTTCCCGCGATCTTCACCAGGTCGTCGGTCCACCGCGTGGGAGGCCTGCTTACGCTACATTTTCCGGTGCGCGAAAAAAAACTTACAGTGCCATCTATTAGCGATTTGCGGTACTAAAAGGACTTAGTAAATTTTACTGGTGTAACTTTCTTAGTGTTAAAAGTTGATAAAAAATGCTATGCAATAGCTTTACCGCGGTGTCACACGCTTTTTTTCTACTTTCCGTCATTATCTTGTAACTCTTACAATTTTTTCGTTTCCCATCTAAAATCCACATTTCAAAATCATGCCTCGCCTGCCGATGACGTGCCTGTTCCACCCCACCAAATGCGGTTTTCTACGAGTACATGTGCCACACTTCTTATGATTTTAGGTCATTACCGCTGCCTCAGACAATAAATTTGTAATATTGCTATACAGCCTATCTATTAGACTGTTGTGGTCCAGATTTTTACAAATGTGGCTAGTACAATATATTAGGCATTCAATTGGAAAGTCAATTTTACTTAAACGCGCGTGATACAACTGATGGTATTTGGTTGTCTGTTGTTTATCTCGCTCTCCCCATAAAACTTTATTAGAGACTTTGACAGTGGTAGGTAATTTTGTCTTTAAAACTTTAAGATTACACTGTACTAAGAACGGGAAGTGATCAGACCAATACACCCCGTGGCATATTGTTACATTTTCTATTGCTTTCCATGCTGTTTTGGTAACGATACAACAGTCTAATCAGGGTTTACAGCCATGGGCTTCACTAACGTAAGTAAAACTTAGAATTATCAAAGTCAGCACATACCCATTCTTGTTCTGTGCAAAAAGATAAAAGTTCTTTTATAAACGGTTGTCCGGGGTGCGCGTTGAAATCTCCTAGCACATACACACAGTCCACTCCAGCATTTTCTATGATAGCACTAACTGCTACTAATACAGCTTAAGTATGTTTTTTTCTTGTTTATAATTATTGTTTATGATCTTAGAGAAACCCATAATTGAAATGGATAAATCAACTGTAAGACTTCACAAAATAGAAAAAAAACCGAATGATATGTTAAGATTGGTTGTCGATGTGACTGCTTATCCACCAGCAGAAATTACAGTGTAAGTTTTTTGTATACCTACCTCTTTAATCTACCTAGGCTATAACAGATATTTTCGTATTTTAAAAACTAATAATTTTTGAAAAACCAAAAAGTTCTTTGGTATAAGCTTTTATTTCAAAAGACTTTTTATGTTCAAAAAGGCAAAGGCTAATACAAAATAATTAAAATTATTTCAAAATTGAAACTTGTACCTAAAAGTTTCAAAGTTTTTCAAAAAATTATACTTTATTGTATTTTGTAAAAGCTCGCTTCGCTAAGCCCTCTTCCACCAGAACCGAGCTGAAAATTAACCCGACGAAAAAGTTCATTTAGTCTAAAAAGGTTCTTTTTATTTTTCGTTTTTCAGTTCCTTTCTTTTCCGTTGGTTTAATTTTCTGAATCCTATTAGATTATGTCATTTTAATGGAATTAAAGGTATTTGTCCTTCTCCGTGGTAAAGGACACGTGTATGCTGAATTTCATCAAGATTGGTTGAGCTGTTCGACAATACCTTGCTCTGTTGCGACGTGCGCGAGCGTGTAAATGAGTTTTGCCCAGACCTCCCGGGAACTTAACCGGGCTAAGCTAATTAGTGATCTGTGTTATTTTCCGCCCCTTCATTCATCTGTGTGTAAAAAACCACGACAATCCGTTGCTCCGTTGTAATGTTAAAAAATCTACCATAACAAAAGTATTTTGGAAACGGAATTGGACTACGCTATTTCTACAGGATATAAAGTAGCTTATGTCCTTTTCCATGACACAGGCTATGTGCATGCCATTTTTTGTCAAGATTGGTTGAGGCATTGCAGTGTAAAGTGGTAACAAACAAACACATTTTCACATTTAAATTATTAAGTAAGGATACAAGAATTGCTCACTTAAAGCAATGAAGATATACAAGCTTTCCGCCCATTGATCATCAAGCACCGTATTTTTAGTGAACACCGAGGACATTCGAATTATTTTATTCTAAATTAGTTTACCTAAAACAGTACGTAATTTGAATCCCTTGCAGTAAGTAATTTGAATCCCTTGCTTTTTAAATACAGACTAAAAGACGGTGCGAGCCTCCCAAAGCATTTCAATGTATCCTTGAAAACGTTTACCGACAAAATGAGGGTTAAATTAATACTTGAGAATTTGAGGGTCAATGATACAGGAAAGTATACTGTGAAGGCTACCAACCAGTATAATATGACAAAAAATTGTACTTTTGACTTAACAGTATCAGGTATGTAGTATAATTTAGTAGTTAAATTACGACGATATATTAAATACTTATTTCTTATAGACTGCGGTGGCCAGTTTCTTCAGGTGAGCCCTAATTTATAAAAAAAAATTGAAGGAAAATTTTTGGGGAATAATTTTTAATTATTACTTTTACATAAAGTGTCCTTATTATAGATAAGGTAGTCGAATTTTTTTATTATTTCAGCTGCACCATCGGTAAACTTTGGACCGCTAAATAAATGTTTATCTTCATCAGTACCTTTGTTATGTGAAGCAACTGGATATCCGTTGCCTAACATAGAGTGGATATTCACTACAAAAGAAGAAACATATTACCTAATGGTAAGTGGCACATTAAATCCAAATTAAAATCGGCCAAGTGCGAGTCTGACTCGCGCACCGAGAATTCTGTACCACCACACCTCGCCACACAAGTTTAACAATGATACCTATTCATAACACAAAAAAAATTGCAAACGATAGAAAAGTGTTTTTTTTCTCATTTAGTTCGGACTCCTTTGCGCTAGTACGACTCACACTTGGCCGGTTTTAATTATTTGTTGTTTTTTATCCACAATTGTTTAGTCCTTGGCATCATCTCAGCTGAAGGTAAGTGACGATAATGCTGAAGATGTAAGCGGGCTTACCAAGATTCACCAACGCGATAAGGAACTGTTGATGTTCGTAAGCAAGAGTTACATGAGATGGTGGTAGCTAGCCAAGCGAGCTGAGCAAATTCCCTTCCACCAATCAAACCGAGTTTTAAAACGTTAGACTCCGCCGATAATCGAACCCGCGGCTGCCTGATGTGAAGCTTATGGATTTCTATTACGCTATGGAGGTGTTCAAAATGGACGGTGGTGTTTTAATATAGAATTAGTACTATTAGTTTCACTCTTCTACTCGTATGTGGACAAGGGTGGACATGGGATAAGGGCCCCAATGCATCTCTAGAGACCCAAGCCAACCTCACCTGCGCGTGGTGCACCCTGCCGAACAAAAAATAAGGCTCTGGCGTTTCATTAGGTGGTAGGCTTCGGCCGTGGCTTGTCACCACCCTCTAGGCAAAGTCGTGCCGCCAAGCGGTGTTTCGGTACGATGCCTAGGGAAGCCATTTGGGTAGGCGGGTCTGTGCAGTTGCGCTGAATCAGTATGCCGTTCCGGTGTCAGAGTGTCGCTGCACTTGGCGGCTAGTCTTGGAGGGCAGCGGGATCCGAAGCAAGGCGCACCGCTGGCCGACCGTAGGAAGTTGGGGGCCCAATTAGTAGGCCAGCCGCCTATGAAAGGCTGCCCCGTCACCTTACTTAAAATCTTGGAATGCTCCATTGTGCTAAATGGCGATTGGATGGGAGGACCCGAGGGCCATCCCCGGGTGGCAGGGTTCGGGTGTCCCCGCAATCTCCAGACTAGTCTATCCTTCATTGCAGCGATTCTGTGTTCTGTGTTCTGAATTCTGATCAGCGCCTCGTACAACTTCCGCCTTCCCTATCTATTCACTCCACAAAATAAAAATGAAGAAATTCACAAAAGGAAATAGAGTTTTACAGCAGCGGCACTTCCTCCCACTAAAAGTGCACCTCGATAACATCAGAGGGTTGCACTCCAATATCGATGCGGTCCACCACCATCTTAAGACCGACAAGCCGGAGCTGCTCTTTCTTACGGAGACGCAAATCAGACGTCCAGCTGACGCGTCTTACTTGCAGTACCTACACAACACAACTTCAAGGCGCATGCCAGTATTTTTGTCTAAGTCAGCGATAACATCTGCTACCAGGTTACGGTAACCTAAAAGAATCCTCGATTTCAACGCTCTGGGTGCTGGTCGACACTGGCGTAGACAAAATAGTCTACGCTTGTGTATACGCTTGTATTTGAACATCTGTGTGAGGCCGCCGATGTGGCTCAAATAAGGTACCCGTCTGCCCAACTGGTCTTTCTGGGGGACTTCAATGCCCACCATAAGGAGTGGCTGTTCCGGTACGAAAAGAGAGACCACGTTGGGAGAGAGGCACTCAAACTTGCTTTGTCGCTAAATCTTTCCCAGCTGGTAGACCAGGCGACGCATGTGCCTGACGTTGATGGACAAACGGAAAATCGTTTGTTTGTTCTTCTGCTGACAACAGAACCAGATCGTTATAATCCTCACCTTTGGGTACGCCTGACCATTGTCTGGTGAAATCTGTATTGTCTTGTTCACCTCCCGATTTCAGCCCTAAGGGATATGGCGGTACAAGTCAGCAGATTGGGATGAGATGCGCCACTTTTTTGCATCTTATCCTTGCCGCCAGACGTGTTTTTTTTCTAACGATCCGTCGAGATGTGCGACCAAAATCTCAAAGGTAATGGAATAGAATGGCGATGGAATACTATATTCCATTTTCTGACATTCCTTTGGAGAGTAAAGCTCGCCCGTGGTTTAATGCCGAATGCTCAGTTGCTGAGGCACAAAAGCATTGGCTTACCAGGCGTGGGCCCATGCTTGAAGTACTAAAGCTCCGTATACGCGTAACAAGAAGAAGGCATTCAATAAAGCCGCCAAGACCTACAAAGAGACGCTGCGCAGTGCACTTTCGACCATGTTAGCCGCATAGGATCTAAACTGGCTAAAAAAAAACAAGACAACAGAGGGGAAAAACCTATAAAAACACGTTTCTTGTACCTATGTATATTCCCCTCAATATGTCTTTCTTTCATTTTTTACAATTTGGTGGTGAATATCCCATTACAACAACCCATTCTGTGATCATTTAGCTACCTATATTGGTTTCAATAATACAGCCTTTTTAATAGTCGCACTGACAGACGGACGAACGGACAGCGTAGGGTTAGTAATACGGTTTGTGGCGCTTCACTAATTCGTGCGCACAGCACTACGACCACCGGCCTGAGATCAGTCGCAGACAGACTCCACAGTGCTCCACAGACCAGCGTAGGATCCATATCGCTGTTTGTGGCGCATCACTTAATCATGCGCACAGCACTACGGCCGCCAGCCTCAGCGCAGTCGTAGACAGACTCCAGAGTGTTTGCCCGACCAGCGTAGGACTCATATCGCTGTTTGTGGCGCATAACTAATTCATGTGCACAGCACTACGGCCGCCGACCTGAGCGCAGTTGCAGAGAGACTCCAAAATGCTCGCCCAACCAGCGTAGGACCCATATCGCTGTTAGTGGCGCGTCACTAATTCGTGCGCACAGCACTACGGTCACCGGCCTGAGGTCACCGTTTGTCGCTAAGGTCTGTCCTGTCGTAGTCGGACATAAACAAATCTACTATAAACATTACACTTGCTTAATAGCAGCCATTTTTGAGAAAAGTATGAAACAACCTGAATTTCAATGGAATGTACCTTATTCCGATTTTTCTTGGAACAATGAAATACTGCATACTGTAGGCCGTATATTATAATAACATAAAAAGTCACTTTTTTTTTTTATGTCTGTAACGATTTTGAAAAGGCCACCCAAAAATATCAAGCTGGTGTCAGAGACATATAAAATTGTAATGATTACTGGCAACACTAGTCTCTTGTCTCTATGCCGTGCTAAGTCTTGAAACCTTAAGCTTTGTGTTGTGAAAATATATATTTGTTAAATACTGTGTAAGATATTATTGAACTTTTATTATATTATTAATTGCGCCTAGCTACCGCTGAGTGTCGAACATGGTCCTTCGAACCTCGCATCGCAGTATTTATGGAGAATACCTGGTGTGAAAAAATCTCCCTACAGCGGACGTCGCCATTTTCACCGAGAAGTAACACAAAGTCAAGCAGAGTGTATGTGCAGTGGTTGCCTATTCTTGTACGCCATACACAGATCCACGGAAGAAAATTGCCTGCATTATGCTGTATGTGCATTATTTGCATGTTTGGTCAAGATTTTCATTATCAAACGACGCCATACAACATTTAAAATACGCCATATTTTGTTTTTTCATCAGCGAATTCAACGACAAAACGTGTGCCGAACATTGCCGAAACTATCTTTATTTGTCATTTTTTCGGTTGGTGCTACGAATTCTTTGCCGTGATTGGTCTTTCTACAACAGTTTCAGAACACGTCGCTTTCATTCGGCGGTCCTGTCAAGTCTGCCTGCGTGAATTCCGTCCTTGCGAGTGACAACTTTGAATTTCCATTCAAGCTTTGACGAAACAAATGAAAATTTTTATTTACATTTCGCTTGTATGAAAATTTACTTTTTTGAAATTATTTATTTTTTCTAGGTAAAACTTATTTAAAACAGCATAAGTAGTTCTGTAATAAATGTTTGTGCATAGTTACTAGTTTTAAAAATAGAAACTTTGTAAAAATGTCGAAAGATCCGACTAATGTACAAACTCAGATTCACGAGGCTGTAGCTGCTCGCGGCTACGTAAAAGCTGCCTTAACCAGATTAAAAAATTACATACAAGATTCCAATATAAAGGAGGAAACATTAGATAAACTTCTGTTAAAAAAACAATCATTAGAAGCAAGCTTCAACGACTACAACAAACGTTGTTTGAAGGTAAAAATGTTGGATGAAAATGACGAAGAGGATCCAGGTGAGTGGGAAAACCTTCATTTTGAACTATTGTCAACGTTAGATGAGCTCATAAAGGATCGCAATGGGTCTAAAAGTAGCCTTAGTAGCAACAGTGAGAGTACATATTACACTACTTGTGATATCCAGTCTAGCATCAAGTTACCGCATGTAGTTTTACCCACCTTCAGCGGAAAGTACTCTGAATTCTTTGAGTTTTACAACATGTTTGAGTCGATGATTGGGTCCAATCCTAAGTTGCCACCTGTTCAGAAGCTTTACTATTTAAAAAACTATGTTACGGGAGAAGCACTAGCATTGATAAGCAACTTGCCAATCACTGACAGCAGCTACTTTGCAGCAGTTAAGCTTTTAAAGGAACGCTATGATAACAAGTCTAAGATTATTAATGAACACATAAATATAATACTTGATGAGCCTCCGATCACCAAGTCTATCCCAATCTCGCTGCGGACTTTTGTCTCACATATGAAACAGCAGATTGCTGCATTGAAAAACTTGGGAGAGCCTATTGAGCAATGGAACGGTATTCCGATTTGCATACTGTCTAAGAAATTGGATCCATTTACAAGCAGAGCCTACCAGCTTGAACGGGATGTATCAAAGTCACTCACGGTCAATGAGTTCCTGGAGTATCTTGAGCGCCGAGCCCTTGCTCTTGAGAATACAGAGATTATAAACCAGAAACCACAACGCTTCGCGTCGAACGCCGTAATTACAGGTAACACATCAGTGTCATCGCCGGAAGCTCAGAACTGCATATACTGTAAGTGTAGTCACAAATTATATGCTTGCCCTAAATTTAAGCTCGCGCCGATTAAAAAGAGATGGGAGTTCGTTGCGGCTAATAAATTGTGTAAGATCTGTCTCAACCAACATGTTAAGAAATGCCGCTTCCATTTCAAGTGCAATGTTTGCAAGCAGTCCACCATACGCTGCTTCACAATGATGAGGTCATCGATTCAAAGCCCACGACAGTCACACTGATGTCCGGTGCAACAAACGTCCAGGTACTATTGCCTACTGCGCGAGTGAAGCTTATTTCTAAAACGGACACAATAATTTATTGTAGAGCGCTGCTAGACAGTGGCTCGCAGGCAGCTTTTGTTACACAAAAGCTTGCTGATTTAATGGGTATCGTGCCTCACCAAACTAAAAGTAATATAATTGGCATAACTAACACTGAAAAAACTATAAGCCACTCGACAGACCACGATACCGCACAATTGATCAAATATCCAACCAAGATAAAAACTGTTAAACCTGTTAAATGGTATACCGAGAATAGAGATTTAAGTGAAGACATTATTGATAAATTTAGACAATGTATGGCTGAACTATCGTTTAGTGATGTTTACAATGAAGCAGACCCAGATAAAGCTTTTACAATATTTTATGAGTTAATTTTATTTTTTTATAGATTATGTTTTCCTATCGTAAGGAAAACCAGAAGTAATAAAATTACTGCTCCAAAATGGATATCTAAAGGTTTGAAAGTAGCGTGCAAAACTAAAAGAAATTTAAGATTTCAATATTATAAAAAGAAATGTAATGATGCAAAAAAAATATTTAGACTATTCCAAGCTTTTAAAGAAATGCATAGTCAATGCGCAATATTTAACTAATATTAAATATTTATCAAATAACAAAAATGTTAGTAGAGCATCCTGGAATATTATTAAAGACAATAGCAGCAATAGGACAATAACTCCAATCTCAAAAATAAGAATTAATGACACTATTATTAATGATCCACTTGACATTGTAAAATCATTTAATGACCACTACATTGACATGACAAATCAAAATGTTCCTTCTGACAAGCTACAAAAAAATTGCATGAATACTTGCAATGAGAGCGTACAAAGCTCCATTTTTCTAAGGCCAGTATCAGTGCACGAGTTAATTAAAGCTATAACGTCATTGAAAAATTCAAGAGCATGTGGATATTACGAGATATCTACAATAGTCATAAAAGCATGCAAAAATGAACTTGCACCAGTGTTAAGTTACCTAATAAACTTATCGTTTGAAAAAGGAATTTTCCCAAGCTGTTAAAGATTTCAATTGTAAAGCCTATAAATAAGAAGGGTGATCCTTTGGATTTATGCAATTACAGACCGGTAGCACTCATATCAATTATCGCCAAAATTTAAGAGAAGTGCATGTATTGTAGGCTGTCTGAATTTTGTAGTAAATATAATATTATAAAAAACGAACAATATGGATTTCAGAAGGGCAAGTCAACACTTTTGGCTACTTTTAATTTAGTAAATGACATAATACACAATATTGACATGAAAAATTATGTAATGACGTTGTTTCTAGATATGTCGAAAGCTTTCGACTTCGTAATGCATGGTTTGCTTTTAAATAAATTGTATAGATATGGAATTAGGGGCTCAGCTTTGGATTGGTTAAAATCATACCTAACTAACAGAAAACAATGTGTTGAAGCAGTTATTATGAACGACAATAACTGCGCCTTGCAACATAGGTCTAACTTTAGATGTAACAATTTTGGGGTTCCACAGGGAAGTATCCTGGGACTACTACTGTTCCTTCTTTACATCAACGACCTTCCAAATGTGACTGAGCATAAATGCATACTATTTGCTGATGATGTTTCTATTACAATAAGCAGTAATAGCAACGATTTACATAAGTATGAAGCGGACATTAATAAAACTATTGATAATATTTTAAATTGGGTTAATTTAAATAATCTACATGTAAACTTAAGCAAAACGAACTTTATGCAATTTTATTCAAGACAACGTAAACAAATAAATCTAGACATAAAATATTTAGATCAGTCAATAAAAGATGTAGAACAGATATCATTCTTGGGGGTAATTTTTGATAAATATATTTGTTGGGAGGCACATATTGAGAAGGTTTGTAATAAAATAAATAGATTTGTTTACGTGTTGGGCAGACTACGGAAAATATCAAGCCACAAAACAGCCATTTTAGCGTATCATGGTTACATAGTGTCTGCTTTACGATACGGACTGGTTATGTGGGGAAATTCCTCATTGTTAGCAAGGGTATTCGTTGCCCAGAAAAAGTGTGTACGTGCTATTTGTGGAGCACATCCTATGGATTCTTGTAAGTCACTTTTTAGACAACTTAGATTGCTAACGCTACCAAGCCTATACATATTTGAGACTTGTATGTTTGTGAAACGGCATAAGTACCTATTTAAAACTGCAAAAGATGTTTACCCAAGGTGCACTAGGAACGAGATTAAATTGGTGCTTGATCACTGTCCGAGAACTACACTATACCAAAAGAATTGTTATTATATGTCTATAAAAAATTATAATTGTATCCCAAATGCAATTAAAGATTTTCACCTAACATTATTTAAAAAAAGATTGTATAACTGGTTATTAGATCAAAATTTTTGTGATGTGAATGAATTATTTAATGATATATATAGAATTGACATTTAACATTTTAAATTATTATATTGTAAGATTTGCATGCTAGACTAAGTTTTAGCTGAACAGATGAGACTTTAATTATTTTATGTTACCTTTCAATGTACCTGTTTTATGCAAATAAATAATCTTGAATCTTGAATCTCGATGAATGTCAAAATACATTCAATAATATACCCCTTTAAAGTAAATGTCAACTGTCATGTGGTGCCGCAGATCACGTCTAAATTGCCGCAGTCAACGTTTGAAATTTCTCACATAAAGTATCCGAATAACTGCCAGCTTGCGGATGAAAGCTTTTACGAACCGGGTGATGTGCACATGCTATTGGGAGCTGATGTATTCCTCTCAGGCCCTACTACCTCAGACTGAGTCCAGCGAAGAGGAAAATGCTGCTTTTAACAATTCAGAGCAGCCCAGACTCGTCCATACCACCTTCGGGTACATCATAGCAGGGCGCATCCCTACAGCGGCGACTGATACAAAGAAGGTAGTTTCTTTATTCTGCAATGAATGTAACAATGAAATTAGTGAGTCGATGTCAAGATTTTGGAAGGCCGAACAAATAGATGAAATTTATTCAGAGAAAATTCCCGAATTGGAACATACTGAAAAAGTAGTAGCGGAAATAGGTTGGGATCAAGCCTTGCCAGATGATATAAGGGATCAGTGGGGCAGGATTTATCTCAAGTCTGTCCAAGATGGAACCCATTCATGTGCCACGCTGCATCATGCCATCAAACGGTCACACCATTCAACTGATGCTGATGCTTGTGTAGCAGCTCATGGTTGCTGTCTGTACCTGCTATATCTAATAAATCCCTATTATTCTATTACATGGCAAGAAAGTATTTTCAATAGTTTCGCTTAAAGAATTAATAATCAGTCAGCTGACAGAGCTATCATCGATTTTTACGTATTAAATAAATATATCAATTTAACGATATTTAATACGTACTTTGGTGTTTCTTTTATAATATTAATCTGCCGAGCTACAGATCCCCACGGTGTCACGTCGACGACGTCGCAATATAGTCTTCACCACGATTTTTGACTTCGCATTGATTTGAGAAATTATGTACCATACCTGCGAACCAGATCAACTCAATTCACATTATCAGCTTACAGCCAGAATCTTACATATCTACACACGAAACCTGTAAAAGCCTTGAGAGGTTCTGGGAGTCAAAAGAACCCCAAAATCATATACGGACTAGCCCGTTGCCAGTGTGAAGAAATTTTCCGCACCACAACCACTTGAGAACCATCAGGCCGCTATATGACAGCATTGCTCTGTTTACTAGATGCGCCGATCTTAAGCAACACTCATGCTATTGTGCTACGTAGGTTTCTTAATCTTGAAAAGAAGCTTCAAGCTAATCCGCTCTAAATATGTTGACTTCATGAATGATTATATCAACCTAGGACACATGTCACCTTATCACCCAAGTACCTTTGCGAAAAGGCCTCACTTATATATTCCCCGTCATTGCATCTTCAAAACGGGATCAGACAAGCTACGCACTGTATTTGAAGGTAGCAATAAAAGCTGAAATGTTGTCAGCCTAAATGATTGCCTGCACATAGGTCCAGCTCTCCAACAAGATATGATTGTCTTTCAGGACACTGTAGTTTTTTAGTACTGACATCAAAATCATGTTCAGAAACATATTCATCCACCCAGATTAAAAGCTGTATCAACTTATTCTATGGTTGTCCTCACCTGATCAGCCTTTGCTCACATATGAACTAAATACTTACACGTATCATATGGTTTACGGTCTAGCCCGTACCATGCAATCCGCACTCTGCTCCAATTGGCTGATGACGAAGGTCATCGCTACCCGCAAGCTGCTCACATCGTACGCAATTCATTTTTCGTCGATGATATACTCTGCGGTCATGACTCTGTGGAGTCTGCTCAGTTACTCCAAACAGAGTTGATTAACTACTCGCCCTAGGTGGCTATCAGCTCAGTAAATGGACTTCAAACTCCTTGAATGCTTTTGTAATGACGAAAGACTTTGATATTAGCTCAGAATCATTTTCCATTAAAGTACTCAGAACACAATGGGTTCCTCAAACGGATGAGTTTACTTATCGGATCTCTCTCCTCGCAATAACCCGAGTCACACACAAAGCGTTCTATCACAGTAGCATCGCTTTATGACCCCAACGGTTGGGCTACACCGTTTGGCGTTTGAAACTGGGATGGGATGAACCGATAAAATTCTCACAGATTAGCGGACGCATTAGAGGCTGGATATGGCGCTCATATCCAGCTTATATATATCATTTACCTTTATAAGCTGTAACAGTTAGGACACGGAAGACTTACACGTGCTTGTATGAACCATATAATGAAGCGGGCTAGTGACGTATTGTACCAGGAATTCAAGGAACTAGCAGAGAACCGTGAAAAGTGGCGATTACTCCACAGACAAGAGCTGAGATTTTAAATCTTAGAAGAGAGATCTGGTGCCAGCCATTTTGAGTTTTTGTAAGTTTGATTTTAATTTACAAATTTTAGTTTTACCCTTTTTTCTATTCCTTAATACTTTATAGATTTTTATGTTAATTCACCCCGTTTTACAACCTAGCGGAATGATTTTCGGGAAATGTTGATATTAGTTCTTCATAATCAACTTTGAACTTCTAATCGTAAGCTTAAAAACAAAGTTTCATACTTCTGGCTTTAAAAATGATACATACTTCCATACACAATGTGAACCCTTCCTTTACCCCCGTTAGGTTTGAATTTCAAAAAATACTTCCTTTTTCCTCGTTTTCATTTTCGGGAAATGTTAATATGTTAATATTTGTTCATAACCAACTTTTAAATTCTATTCTATCGGTTGCTAAAGATCTGCGACACCTTCGTCTCCCATAAGATAAACAAGGAAAGAAGACCCTTCAGGACATTATTCAGGTGTTTCAGGAGACTGATTCAAATGAATTGTCATCATTTGTGGCGCCAAGTTATCGCCCGTCACGTTCAACCATGTTAACTTCATCAGGCTGCTGAAGGACATTGTTTCCCTAAGAGTTTGGCCGACATGCAGCTGAAATTTCAGGCCTTACAAAATATCATCGCCGAACTACGTATTGAAGTACGTAAATCTAGATCAACATCAAATTTCATCGACGTGCTACGAGGAGCCCACGACAGATCAAACGGCGCCAGCCCGCCGCCACTAGTCCACGTGAACCACGGTGACGTCACCGCCGTCGTGCGCCACCGCCGGCTGCCAATTAAGGCGTTAATAAAACCGAGGCCCCTAACAACATTAAACGATCCCCTCATGCCAAGGTGGATGTAGTAGGATTAACTTGGTAGAAAAGAAGAGCAAGGCCCGTGAGCAGCCTTGCAAAAACCGTATGGTACCGCCATACTGGAGAAAGGCTCTGTGCTGCGTAATGCTACACCAAACGTGGCGCTGTAAGTGTCGCGCGTGCACCACTCTGTCATAGCCAAGCAAGTGACAGAGTACGTCCGTCAGAAGTCCAGATACGGCCTGCGGGTATTTTGCTAGAGTTGAGCCACTACGCGCAATTTACGTCGTACGTGGTGCGCGTGCCAAAGTCTCTACCTGAGACCATCGCCAGCATAGAATTCTGACTAAAGAACGACGTATTTCGCCGGTTCCTAGGCACCATGCCAGCGCACGCGGCAACACTAAACATTATTAACATAGATATATATATATATAAGTCGAAGGGTGGGTGGTTAGGTTAGGTTTTGGATGGCCTCGTGGTTCACTCCTTAACTATTTCGGTTGTAGGTGTCGAAATAACAATGCAGCTATATCACAGAGGTCCTTCTTCAATAGTCTTGATCATTTGGTAATCGAAATTGTACAGGATGCCTTGGATAACAATGGATGCAAACGCGGTGATCACAGCGATGGCGTGACACGTCCATTTTTCTCACAGATCACCACTGCATGTGTTCTGCTCGACGCTCCGTCAAAAAGTGTCTGCTCCGAGACTGACGTCCAGCTAATCTGGCTTCTCCACAGATCTAATAAATTCTCAACTCAGTGTGGCAGCACAAACAGCCTTCCGTTAATACATCATCTTTGCTACCACAAACGATCGTCTCACGAGTACAAGCGATCGTCACGCCACCACCGGTTTCACCCAGGTACTAATACCTGACGTTTGATCCAAACAAAGTGTAACTATGTAAACTTATCTCGAGCTGGTATTGGTCGCGTTTTCAATGACCCTCCGACACGGCCATCCTGCGAGTCACACGTCCTCGGGTGACTAACCTGAAAAAGAAAAGGGTAGCCAGTAGATTCCATTTCGTTCGGCCAATCCTGACCTTCATTAGGAAGGTCCACAGCTCAAGGAATAAAAGCAACGCTAATAATGTGAAGCTTTAATTCAAGACTACAATCATGGTAACAACACATTTTAACAGCCTCAAAAAACCAAATAATTTCACTCTCGTAAACTAAATAAACCTCAGCATTAGCATCGTAACTCAAACAATCTCAAATCAGTTTAGGTCTCCAAGGTAAATCACAGCTGCAAGGCTTGAAACCTTACAACCATTTACAACCTTTAGGGGCACATAGAACGGAACATAATCATCATCGCAAATCACAAGCGACGGAACACCAGAATTAAACATCACCACATCCGGGTGGCGGGACACCACAAAGAATCATCATCACTAACACCAAGCGACGGAATACCAATCAGTCATCATCACCAGTCCAGGTGACGGAACACCATCACCACCAATCTAGGCAGTCGAACACCATCATCACCAATCTAGGCAATGGAACACCATCATCACCAATCCAGGCGACGGAATACCATCATCACCAATCTAGGCAATGGAACACCATCATCACCAATACAGGCGACGGAATACCATCATCACCAATCCAGGCAATGGAACACCATCATCACCAATACAGGCGACGGAATACCATCATCGCCAGTACAGGCGACGGAATACCATCAACAGTTTCAGCCGGTAAACGGGATACTTCTTTTTTACAAAAACACGAATGTACCTGCTACACATCATGACAGAACGAGTCTGACAAAACAAGCAGCAGCCAATTCATGCAAACATATAGCGCCATTCAGCACTCTTCATTTACCGCCGAAACATGTTGGAATACTTCAGTACTACACACAAAAATAAACGATAAAGAAAAAAATTACAACTGTATACAATTGATTGAGTTACGATCTGTCAATACAATTAACATTGAAAGGTAGACGCCTCTGCACCAGATTCATCGTCAACATCCGGAGGCAAATAACCTTCGGACATACTACGTAAACGGTCATGGGCATACTTGTAACTTCGTCTCAAATTCAAAGCTTGTAATTTGTATCTGTCACCTTCTAAGACCTCTACGACCCTGAACGGCCCTCGGTATTTGGGATCTAACTTGGTTTGGTTACGCTCCTCATTTTGTATCACCACAACAGTCACCCATCTTGGCAACTCTGGGCCACCTCCATCCGGTGCCCAAACAAACAACAGTCACCCAACCTGGCGACTCTCAGACACCTCCATCCGGTGCCCGCCCAAACACACAGTCACTCGACCTGGCGACTCTCAGACAACCTCTCAGGTGTCCGCCCAAAAACACAGTCACCCTACCTGGCGACTCTTGGACCACCTCCCTCCGGTGTCCAACCACACTATCGCTTCCATGCGGCGATCTCAAACATCACCTCTTTCTGGTCATTGCCAACATCACCTCCCCGGTGATACGCCTGCGAGCCAAACGCACGCCACACACAGTTGTGGCCGCACAGCAACGAGAAAATCAACTCGGTGTTTTACGCCTACGTCTACGAATGGCTGAGGCTATTGGCATCCAGTTGCGAAAAATTGTTTACGTCTAAGGTTCAAAATACAAACTAGTGAACGTTAAAATCACGGTCAAGTACAAAAGTCCTTACTCTGCACTAGTAGATGGTCGAGGTTCAGTCTCTCCATCATCAATTCTGTCCAAGTCAAATATACTGTCACTATCGGGCATTTAACGTAGTCTGTCCTCAATAACTGACGGTATTTGATATCTAAAGTGGTAGGTAACGCTTCTCCATTTGTAACAACACAAAGTTAGGTAACTTGTGAAACTAAGCTTTTGTCTAGAAATCAGCCAGTGGCGCTGCCTCAGAGCAATACACCACCCATCTCTTCCCAAGGGCTCCACTAGAAGTGACTAAGTGACCAAAAAAAACTGAGGATGAGCAGCACCGTCCATCACGCCTATACTGTACCGCCAAACTAACCGCCAAGTGTAGCGTTTATTTTTTTTTTTTACAATTGGTAAAACCGCTCCAACATGGGGGAGGCCCATGTCTATTATCACATCAGCAGCAAGCTGATTAACAACTCCTGTAATAGGATGCGTTACTCTCCGTATTATCACTAGTATGTTGTCGTGCTTCACTTAGATAAAATTACAGCCTGTGTGTGTAATCGACAAACATGACATTTAGAGGTTAGGCTACTTTACTCGTACCTAGAAGCAACTCCAGGAGGCTGTACCTCGTAACTCGGTTAACCCAACAGTTTGGTTGCTGCCAAATGATCATCATGGAAGGACTTGTAACATTGAAATCTCATTACTATACTCTAAGGAAGTGAGCATATTTTAAAGGACACTTAACTAAGAGTACCAACGTTTAAACGTACTAAGATTCACCTGACCGTTGCCACGCGCCTAAAGCGTTTATGAACGTAAGTTCAAATACAAGGGGGCATTACGTAGATCGAATGACACGTGGACGTATTTGAACAGAGGTTAAAAAATCAGTCATTTCGATTTAATAGGTAAAGAATGCACCTGATGTAACCACTAGCTATGCCTGACGTGGTGAAATAGTGACCACATATGAAGTCAATCGATGTGCTAATCTATCAGAGGAAACAATTTCCGTTCAGGCATGTTGTCATATTTTTTTTTTTACGGTTATCAACACTTGCGTTCTATGCTAACCTTTTTCTTTACCAGCATGATAAGGCCGTCAAAAAGGGAAAGCTTCGGGGCTTACGACATTCGCAGCCTCCAGCCCATGAATCCTGTATCATCATCACATCAGCCGTAAGACGTCCACCACTGCACTCCGCATACTACCCTGTTATTATTCTCTTTTTTTACAATTGGTAAACAAACTATTTTATTGGGGTCCCCGAAACTCATATACCTACATAGGGTCTATACGATAGCGGGGCAT
Organism: Coleophora flavipennella; assembly: GCA_947284805.1. Classification (NCBI taxonomy): domain Eukaryota; kingdom Metazoa; phylum Arthropoda; class Insecta; order Lepidoptera; family Coleophoridae; genus Coleophora; species Coleophora flavipennella. Next base: position 17,743,832 of record OX369264.1, on the reverse strand, counting down.
TAAGGATGCCCTCGACAAATTCATCACGAAAGCTACTAAAAATAGGCAACAACTTTGGCCTATGCTCAATGACAATATCAGTCCCAATACTACGAAATCTAATAAGGCTTTTTCACTCCATGTAAAGATGTCAGTCTCAATATTATGAAAGCTTAAAGGGGTTTCAATACTTTCAATTCTGGTTTAAGTTTGTTTAACCGAAACTCTAGTTAGCTAAATGAATCGTCATATTTACAATGAGTCCTCGTTCAAAATCTTCCGTTCAATCACGACGTTGTGTCACAAGTAAAAATCCGAAAGCATGTGAAAGAGTACTTTCCACTAGGCATCATTTTAGCTGCTAATGCAATCACTACTAGAAGGGTAAGGGACTAACTACTCTATTCGCATCCTTACCGACAGTAAAGCTGTTTTGTTATTGACAGACTCGTTTAAGAATACCGTCAATCATAGATTTAAAATATCTGAATCGATCATAATATCGTTCGTACTCGTCTGGCATAACAAGATATGACCATTCTGAACAATGCCCGTCAATATTACCCTCACTCGATATTTGTTCTGTACAGTAAACTTAAGAGTTGCCTACAAAAGTCAATAGTGCGTTAGTATTGAACACACTCCCGAAAGTCTATACACGAAACTTTCTTTAACGAGTGAACACTCAGTACCACCACAGATTAGGTAATAGTACTAGTACCACGTACGTACTACTTCCACTATCAAAACAAAAGGGGTACGACTCACCGGATTTTCGTAGCTCCGCGTACATCACGCACTTCGCTGAAGCTGCACGCGCCGCTTGCGTGGATCTCCGCTGCTGCCAGCACAGCCCACGCTGTCACCTCATTCCAATGGTCGTTCCGTAAGGGAGATATCGACAGTTGAGCGCCGTGCACGTGGATTAGCTTCCGGTATATTCCGGTTGAATGCTGGCAATATGATTGCAGCAGATGTAGTCGATGGTGCTTGCATAACCTCAATCAATCGCAGCATGTTCTGGTTCTGTAGCACGAAGAATTGTTGCCAGTGGTTTTTATTTCGCTGCTCCATCATCAATTTTCACATTTTCCCGTCGTTGTCCACTTGTTGCGAGCGCAGGGAACTATCCAACTTCTGAAGTCGAAGGGTGGGTGGTTAGGTTAGGTTTTGGATGGCCTCGTGGTTCACTCCTTAACTATTTCGGTTGTAGGTGTCGAAATAACAATGCAGCTATATCACAGAGGTCCTTCTTCAATAGTCTTGATCATTTGGTAATCGAAATTGTACAGGATGCCTTGGATAACAATGGATGCAAACGCGGTGATCACAGCGATGGCGTGACACGTCCATTTTTCTCACAGATCACCACTGCATGTGTTCTGCTCGACGCTCCGTCAAAAAGTGTCTGCTCCGAGACTGACGTCCAGCTAATCTGGCTTCTCCACAGATCTAATAAATTCTCAACTCAGTGTGGCAGCACAAACAGCCTTCCGTTAATACATCATCTTTGCTACCACAAACGATCGTCTCACGAGTACAAGCGATCGTCACGCCACCACCGGTTTCACCCAGGTACTAATACCTGACGTTTGATCCAAACAAAGTGTAACTATGTAAACTTATCTCGAGCTGGTATTGGTCGCGTTTTCAATGACCCTCCGACATATATATATATTCTAACAAAGAAACTTTTTAACAATATTTATTTTAGATATAAGATAATAAAAAACATAAAAAAGTTGTAGAATAACTTGAGTAAGCTACATTTTTTCACTGCTTCTTGGTAAATTTTGTATGGGCCGAGAACAGTCTTCTTTATCCACTAAAACTTATTTATAGAATTATGTCCTAAAATTAAATTTTCAGGGCAATGTATCTGTAGAATCTCTTTACAAAATAAAGTCCGATTATAACATGCGAGTTCATGTTTCCGGTAACATTACTTGCAAGGCTTCGAACCAAAACAATGAAAGTGATGCTGTCACAAATGAATTAATCTTGTACGAGATCGAGGATGGTTTCGGTATCATGAAGGAACGGACTTCGTTCTTTAACGACCAGGACGCTGAAATAAAATGTTTTGCGTCTATATTGGATTTTTCGTTTGCCACTTGGTATGGACCTGATTTAAGAAGAATGACAGACGGTGAGAGTTTTCTATTTTTTTGTAAATTTATTTTTGTTTTTATAATTGTTTTTATTTAAATAATTTAAACATATTTGACTTTTCTAGTGGTATAATATAATTTTTTGTCTACTTTTTACCGAGGCAGGTCCACGAAATGCTGAAAATTATCAGGGAATAATTAAGGCAAAAGTTGTATATTTTAGCACAAAATATAATTGTTGAAATGAGAAACCCGGGTATCTATGCCGCATAGTTATTTTGTCTTTAAGCATACAAGTGACTTCAGTAGCAAGCCACAAGTTGTATATTCTATTTAAGAAACTGAATAACTTTACCCAAGTAATTGAATTAAAAAAAAAACTTTCAAATACACACTTCAAAAAGTCTAATCAAAACGTAGTTAGTTTAGATATTATGAACTATTTGTATACTATATTAAATTTAATTTATTTTAATTCTATTATAGTCGTTTATTTGATTTCGAAAGTGAAATGTTAAAATAGTGTTAATTTAAAATTTTATAACAAAAATTGGTTGACCCTAACTACCAATAAATTGAATTTTCAAACACATTTAAATTCAAAGATTGTTTTAATGTCGATCAATGTTTAAGTCAAAATTTATTTAAGTCAAAATTAGTACAGATTAAAATATTCTAGTTAATTTAACCTATGTCTGCACTGTTTTTTTGCAGAAATTATTTTTTTTTTTAAATTCTCTTGAATTTATTCTTAGTGGAATTTAAGCATGTCTCTCTCGTGTTATAGTATTTAAAAACCTTTGAGGTCTTTCATAAATCTTTTTTCAAGCGTGCCTATGTGCTTTAAGTCATGAGTTATTCATGGTAACAGGCGGATGTTCTGTACTATCATTTTCATGTCCTCCTTCTGTATGTGGAAGGGCTTTTATGAGTATATTTTCAATATTCAACCCCATATTATGCATCTTAGGAGGACAAAGAGGTGTTAAAACGTTTTCAAGACAATTTTGAACGTTAAAGTTTTCTTTTCAAATAAAGATCTAGGTATTTTGGTTAACAAAACCCGCCAAATCTATCACTGTAGAGCCGCCATATGAGAAGACTTCCTGGACACAGCTGATATGCGCAGTATTGGCCAAGGAGGTACACACTTCCATTCTGCTCGTATCAGGCCTTACAACAAATTGTGACTCATCGTAAAATATTTCTCGTGAGCTTATTGACTTGTACAAAGGCCATACTCCTTTGATCCGTTTCGCACAGTTTCAGGGCATACAACTGCATCGTCATCATTCTGCACCATTAATCTGACGTCCAGGCAGTCAAAATTGTTCATGTGTGTACAGAAAATTTTACCATGATTAGCTTAGCTGCAGGCCTAAATCCCATAGAAAACTCAGAGAACATGCTTTAGAGAAGTACTCTGAAAGACTGATGGAGTTTTAATGTCACACATAAGAGATGAGAGACCTGATGAGATACCACTGTGGGAACAAGTTCCTCGAGAGGACAAAAAAAATTCATAAATTTCTGAAAATGCAGACATAAAGAAAAGAGTAGATTATACTGTGAATTAACTTTTACTTTAAAAACCAATTTGGTCCACCTTTGAAAAATGACAATTTAAAAATGAGTAAAAAATTCATTTTGCAGATAGTTCAACTGCTGACAGATGACTGATAAATATGAGAAGTCATTTTTTTTCGCCCGTTGCACAAATTTTTTTGCTGAAATTTATTTAGCTTCATAAGTAGAATCAACAATTTGCCGCTTTTCAGCAAATACAAAGTTACCTTGTATAAAAAAACACTTGCGCCAGTGCGCATAATAATTTTTTCTTCTGCTTTTTAATTTTGATAAATCTTACAGTGGAATACATGGAGAGTGACTGTTCGCACGTGGCCAAATTAAAATTTCACCCTTTTTCTACGAGCCAAGCGGGCAGATACACATGCATCGGTTACAGCCTTGACGGCTCTGAGGCACGCAATGATACCATTACCATCACTGTTGCAGGTATTAGAATCAGACATATTAAATATTAAATAAATTAAAAACGATTTAATGAACAAGTATCTGTTAAGCGTGACCTTTATTATAAGACCTATTTAAGTTTCCATTCATAATTTCTGTTTATTTACACAGAACATACATACATTTCATTTTTACTGTAAATATAAAATATATTATGTATATGATTATTATATTAGCATTTATTATTATTGAAATATATACAATTTAAGCTTCTCTGCTCACTGGCACGAGGTAAAGTGGCAGGAGCACCTCCAGCGGAAACACAGTCGGTTATTAATATTATAATTAGTCAGATCATTAAGTTGCTTATTTCTCTGCCCTTATTGTACAATTAAGTAGGTATTTAATTTCGTGTTTCCTATAACGAAAGGTTGTCTGGAAGAGATTGCTCTTCGTAATAATACCGCTTACTGTACATCATATGGCCTATCCCTAAGAATTAGCTTTAAGAAATTTTATTTTGATGTACTATAAGTGTAAATAAATAAATAAACATGTAGACAACATAACATTTGCAAAAAATATATATTTTTAGCAATAAAACCAACAGAGTTTGTTATGTTTAGAGACTCGATCACCGGTTATAGAGGACATGATTGAGGATGGTAGAAGTGAGGAGATCTTACCGTTCCACCCGGTGAACTTCACCTGCACCGCCGAGGCCTTTCCGCCACCCACCATTGAGTGGTTCAAGGTATGTAAAAATAACAAAAAAAATAATGAAAAATATAACTTGGAAAGTTATTAGGTAAGGGGAATTGTAGCAAAAAACTTATAGAAAACAACCTATAAATTCCTAGGTATAATTATTGACAGCCGCTGCAGTTGGAAAGCACACATACAAAATCTCTGTGATCGATTGTCAAGTTTTGTGTATCCCTTAAAAAATATTGGCCGTATTACATCGGAGCAAGCAGGATTATTGGCTTACTTACTTTGGATATGTACAGTCAGTTTTAACTTACGGATCCATTTTTGGGGTAACTCAACAGATTTTTTGAAAGCTTTCGTAATATAAAAACGATGTGTTTGTGTTGTTGTGGGCTATCGTAAAGAGATTCATGTAAACCTCTCTTTATTAAGTACATAATTATGCCTCTGCCTTGCTTTATTAAGGAAGTTGCAATGTTTGTAAAAAAGAACATTCCTGTATGAGTCAGTCAGTATATACAATAGAAATTAGTAGAAACCCTGTAGTTGTGCAGTGAGTTGTGTGCGACCCTTTGGACTGCACCGGTGGTGTAGTGGTTAGTGCACCTGCCTGCTAGGTCGAGGGTAGTGACTTGTGTAATGATGTTTTTACCTGTCGCTTATTGACTGGCCTGCTAAGCACTCACAGAGTCATGCATGGTGAGGGGTGGTCGGTTGTGTTGTGATTTAACGTAGTGAGTTTAATGGTCAACGTATTATATGTTTTTTTTTATATTCACATTTAAATATCTAAATGTTTTTCTTGAAGAAAGTTGTTCAGTAATATGTCTGAGTAAACATTTTTTTATTGTTTATCCAAGTTATACAATTGTTTTTCGCCCTTTAATTTAACTCTGTTCCAACTTTCAGTAAAATCGGTTTAGTATTTTAAGATTGAAAGAATAACAATCAGACAAAAAAACAGACACAACTTCTATACAAAAATAGCTTTCGTACAGGTGGCATGCACTTTTCTGGGATACAAATTAGCCTATGTGCTAATCCAGTATTGATCTATCTAACTACCAAATTTCAGTTAGATGCGTTCAGCCGTTTAGGCGTTAAAATAGGAAAAACAAACAAAATTACATTTGCATTAATTATAATATTATTAAAATGTTACAGTAATTTTTGTATTTGTTTCTTAAATTATTATTCCTTTATTCACTATAGTTTGGGAATAGCAAGTTCAAAAATTCTCTAAAATTGTAAAATCGATTTCAGTGGGGTGACTTCCAGTATCGAAAAGCCAAATTTAAGATGTTCCACGTTTAATTTTGTATTTTTCTGAACTGGGTGACCGTGGGGTGACCCTACCAGTCCCCGAACAAGGAATATCCACTTAAAACAATTGCTCGTACATTATGGAACCTATATTTGATTTTTTGCAGTAGTAGTATAATTTATATGCCTTGAAATTTTGACAGGATGGTGAGCCGGTACAAAACGATACAAATGTGGAGGTATTTTTCAAACATATAAGCAACTTCACTCGATATTCAATTATAAAAATATTGCTTATGCAGGAGGATAATGCAGGCAAATACGAATGTAGAGTGACCAGTCACGGTGTCACTGACAGCAAATTCTTCAATTTGATAATGAAAGGTACGAAGACAGGTCACATATATCCACTCATGTTGTGCAAACATAAAGAATTCAGTCAACCAACCAATCAAATATGCTTTATTGTGCAATAAATAAAAAAATATTTATAGAGTACAGAATACACAGGAAATTGGACAGGAATTGCTTAAAGCAATTTCTTCAGGGCAACCCTGAGATTCTACTGTCTAAATTATGTTTGAAATATCTAAATGGAGACATAAAAGCACTGATAACGCTATATGTAGTCAGTTCTCTTATTACTCCTATATGTTATTTGTTTGAGGTATAGTAAAAAATTGCAAATTTGCGTAGAAGTACATTTTTACTACTAGTGGCTTGAGAATCAATTTGAAATCATTTTCTGTACTTTGTAAGCTATCCTATCTTCTTCACAAAGAACATCACTAACGTTTCTCGTATATGTGGTCAGTTCTCTTGTAACGCCCTAATCTCATTTATATAAAGTAAAGTAGTAAAAAAAAAGACGTGTGGCACTCGGGGACTGCCGCGGTAAAGCTATTGCATAGCATTTTTTATCAACTTTTAACACTAAGAAAGTTACACCAGTAAAATTGACCAAGTCCTTTTACTACCGCAAATTGCTAATAGATGGCACTGTAAGTTTTTTTAGAACGCGGTAGTGTTGGGATGTTTTCGTAACGGAATTTCTAGATTCGGTCGCCGCGCTCTAAGCCCGCGATAAAAGCTATGCAATAGCTTAAAAAATACATTTTCGTGGAAGCGCATTTTACTAAAAAGCTTAGTAATCAATTTTAAATAATTTTCTGAACTTTGTATAATTTTTTCCATTTTCTTTACAGATTATATTAAAGAAAAAACTTACAATCAAACTTATTTGAGCATCATAGGAGCGATATTCCTCGTTTTGATGATTATCGTGGCATACTTGGCGTGGAAGATCCGAAAGGAGAAGGAGTATAAAAAGGAACTTGCTGCAGCTGGGCTGCAGTACTTCATGGAAGGCGTCGTAAATTCCATCAACCCTAACATTGGCATCGAAGAGCAGGCCGAGTTGTTGCCTTACGATGAAAATTTTGAATTTCCTGCCGAGTGCCTTAAGTTGGGTAAGTGCTTAAGTTGTAATATAAAGAAGTTTCCGCGATATTTAAAATTTAAGGTTTCAATAAAATAACGACTTGCCCTTAGACATCGCGTTACAAATTCGTGACTTCAATCTTTCTCTTATACAAAAGCGATAACTTGATATTTATTTAAGAATTTTCCATGTAATCTGGTCACTTTTAATTTTATTGCTTTAAGTAGAGCAGGGTAAATGAAACATACCTTATTGATTCTGGAAAATCTATTGGTTTGACAACAATAATGGTCCTTTGACAGTGACAATATAACGTAAACGTCAACAAAATTGTAAAGATTTTTAAATTTAACATACTACTACATACTACCCTAGCTTTATTCATAATAGATAAACAAAAGGAAATATACACAAAGTAAAAACATACACAAATAAACTGTTTCACTAGTCCCGCCACCGGAGCTAGTGAAACAGTTGTAGGTGTACAATATAAGCATATTTATACTAGGTTACTAAATTGCTAAGTTCGTATCTTATAAGCATTTATTTATTACCCAATATTAATTTTGTTATTGTGACAATTTAGTATATGTAGACAGAAAATATAAAACTTATTCAGTCACCGTATAACCTTGTCTCGTTGCACCTTACCCCAATACAAAGACGTCGCAACACAGTCATATTTAAAACTAAGTATGTTTTAAAATTAACAGGTGATTTCGAAAGTTTTGTAACCTTGCCATGCTGGATTAAGGTTAATTTTTGCTTAGAATAGCAAAAATATTAATTTAAGATAAGTAAAACATACATCTGAAACCAGGATCGGTTTTATTCTTGACAGTGAAACAATAGTTATTTATGCCACTGCCAAGTAATGAGAGCCATTGTAACATGAGTGCTAGTTTTACAATGGATAATTGCGTGCAGTGGAATACAACATTTTTTTACGTCCATAAAATAAATAAAATACATTGAAATTTTGTCAATCATAAATTGAATTTTTAGAGCTAAAGCTATATAATTATTTAAATAGTTTCATTGTAATACAGTTGTCCCGTTTTGAAATGATCATTGGAAAACGACTTATAGGAATTAATACTTTTGTGATATGATTTGAGGTTGTAGATATATTTAACAAATGGGAGTAGAAAAAAGTTTATCCTTACAAATATATGAATTTATTGGTTTCGCAGGTATTACAGATATTTTCAAGCTTTATTGCTAGACTCACTATATGTTCACGAAGTTAATTGTAGTTTTTTATTTTTATTTTCAAGGTCTTACTTTATACTTGACTCGAAAGACATAAGACATAAGACATTTATTGATTCCTTGTCACCAAACACACATACATAATATTGGGATTAAATTAAATAAACAGCTTAAAAAAAATAAAAATGAGAGGATAACAATAACAAAATAACAGTACCTAATATTACAAGTAGAGAAAAAACTATCAAAGTACGATATGTGTGTATGTGTTTGTGTGCGTGTGCGTGTGTGTGTGTGTGTGTGTGGTGCAAGAATCACGGACCGCGCTCAGCATATACTGCGTGCGGCTTATGCTGCAACACAGCGCTGATTTTCAGCGTGGCCCAGGGCTGCTGCGATTGCGTGCCGTCAGCCGTGTTGTAGTAATATATATTGTATTTATGATATACATATAATTTAATTTTTTAAACCTGTTCATAAGTCTCACTTACTATACTGTAAGGTAGGTAGGAAGGACGCGGTGACCCACAGGCAAAGTTTTTTGGTATTCTAGAAGAATATTTTTAAACTTTAATTTGAACCCGTGAATTCCCACCAGGTCCCGCACAGGTGGTGGTATGTTGTTCCAGCATTTCGTAGCAGTATATCGGAAACTGCCTCGAAATGCCGCTGTCCGATGCCTGTACGGAACCAGCACCTTGCCGGAAGCTCGGATCACTCGCGTACTCGTAGTGTTCTCTGATCGCCATTTAAATTTGCCAAATAGATACTCCGGCTGCCCATACTTCACAATACCGAAGATAAGAGTAGCCAACCGAAGTTCTCTTCGAAGCGTCATTTTTAATATATTTGCGCTATTTAAAAATGGTGTGCGAGGTGGGATGTTAAAACAATAGCGTGCGCATGCGTTTTGAACCCTTTGAACGATTTGCTCGGTTCGAGCCAGCAAGCGTGGTCCGTGCACCGTGTCGCGTAGCCCAGCCTGGATAAAACTAGTGAGTCACATAACTTTATGCGGAGGTCGACACTGAGAAATTGACGTATTCTATAAAGAATTTTTAATCTATAAAAACAATTACGAGCGATATTAAGTACGTGGTTCTCAAAGTGAAGGCCTTCGTCCATTTGTATTCCCAGGTTTCGGGCCTCAGTGACGCGCTCTACATTCTCTCCCATGATATTTATAATTGGATTTTACTTCGTGATACTTTCGACTTGATGTTTTGTTCCCAAAATCATGAACTTAGACTTATTTGGGTTTAGTACCAATGTGTTCTCTTCAGACCACCTGCAAATGTTATGAAGATCGTTATTGATTCTCTCTATGGCCTCGTCTATGTCACAGGGTTTAAAAGAGAAGTATATTTGTATGTCGTCTGCATACATGTGGTACTGACAATGCTTGATCATCTTGCAGACGTCCGCAGTATACAGTATAAAGAGAGGTGGTCCCAGGATCGAGCCCTGAGGTACCCCTCTCTTAACGGGGCATGGGTTAGAAAATATGGGTTTACCATCCTTTCTAGTTATTTTAACCTGCTGCGAACGTCCACAGAGATAACTAGCAAACCACTTAATTGTTTTAGGATCGAAACCATAGTAAGTCATCTTCGATAATAATAAAGAAATATTAATCGCATCAAAAGCACGGGAGTAATCTAAAAGTACCATAATAGTGCCCCTACCAGCATCCTGTGCAGACAACACATTATCAATTACATCAATCAAAGCAGTCGATGTACTTCGCATATTTCTGAAACCCGATTGAAAAGGGGGCAGAATATTTGATTTCTCTAAGTACAGTGTAAGTTGGCTGCAGACAGCTTTCTCAACAATCTTGGAGATGCAGGGAAGTATGCTGATGGGCCGTAGGTCTTTAAAGTCAAAGATATTGCTGCTCTTAGGGAGTGGAGTAACCATTGCTACCTTCCAGGTATCAGGGAATGTATGCGTTACGATAGACCGGTTCACTATATCCCTTATCGCACCAACCGAGTAAGGCAAAGTGAGAACCAACATGTCAAGGGAGATATCATCAATACCAGTAGCATTAGATTTTAATGATTTAATAATTTTAAAAATTTCGTTCTCGCCTATACTTTGCAAGTTAAAAACGGATGATCCATGGCTATTTATTTCAAAATTTGTTAAGGTGGATATAGGAACATCAGTCTTTCCGGGAACATTCATAAAATGCAAGTTAATTTGATCGGGATCAGAGAGGTGGTCTGGTAAATCAGCTAAGTTGTTCCTACTGTTTATGTCAACTGTTCTTTTTATGTTTTTCCATAGAGCGCGAGGCTTAGTTACATTATTGTTTACGTTTTGAGAAAAAAATGCACATTTTTCATTAAAAATGGCTGAATTTACACAAGTTTTAAGATCTTTATAATATTTTTTATGTGCTGCTTCACCAGTTGAACGGAATCTATCATGAGCCGCATTTCTTAACCTAATCATCTCTTTGATCGTACATGTTATCCAAGGATAATGATGCTCCCTTGCGATTACACGTTTTTTTGGTGCAAAACAATCAAATAGTAACGAAATAGTTTGCGTAAATACAGTGACCATGTCGTTAACGTTCTGTAAACAGGATATACTATCCCAATCAATATTGCGCATTGACTGATTAAATAAGTCAATGTCGAGATTACCTAAAGATCTTGTAGTGAGCCATCTGGCAGGTTGTTTCTGTTTACGGATGTTAACTTCGCAAGTTAAAAAAGCGTGTCTGCTTAAAGTTGGTATATAATCAACTTTATGGCGACTAATCACAGTGTCGCTGCAGATCAAATCTATTAATGTTTCGCTATGATCAGTAAGATCATCGGTGGCTCAACCGGTAACGACTCGGTCCATCTAACCAGAGGTACCGGGTTCAAATCAGGACGGCCAATGTACCAATGAGTTTTTCAAAAACTTACGTACATACTTACCGATTGCTTTAACGGTGAAGGAAAACATCGTGAGGAAACCTGCACACGCCTGCGAAGAAACTCGAAGGTTGTGTGTGAAGTCGACCAACCCGCACTGGGCCCGCGTGGTCGACTAAGGCCTAATCGCCCTGATTCAGGGTAGGCTCGAGCCCCTCGGTGGGGACGTATATGAGCTGTAATGATGATGATCAGTAAAATGGGTGGGTGTATCTACATACTGCGTTAAATTTGTACAACGAAGAAAGCAGCTTAATATTTTGTAATTTGAATCATTCGATAAAATATTAATATTAAAATCGCCTACAAGTATAATATAATCGTACTGTACAAATGAGGTTATGGAATCCGTTAGCGCATCCAAAAAAGTGTCGACATCAAACCAAGGTGGCCGATACGCGGTACCTACTATGAGCCTTTTGCCATTTAGAGATACACTGAGCCACATTTGTTCGACGGAAGGTGATGGTGGATGTGCGCAGGTGCGCGCAGTGAGCCCGCGCCGTAGATAAAAGCCGACGCCGCCGCCGCGCGCACGGACGCCGGCTGGCCGCGGACAGTGACGTAACCGGTAGTTTGGCACAGTAGGTGCTCGGCCCTCCTCCCCCTCCCGAAGCCAAGTCTCATTGATGGCCATAATGTCAACATTATTCTGTTCCATAGCCACTATGAACTCGTCATGCTTTGTACCTAGAGAGCCTGGATTTAGAAACCCAATTTTTATATTCAACTTCTTAGGACCTTTGATAGTAAGTATTTACAATAGAAAGAGTTTTAATTGTACGAGCGATTAAAGGCGAGTAAAATAAGAGGATTACAGGGCCAACTAGGTAGTTAACAATTAAATACGTAAAGATAGACCGAGTGTGTGTAGCGAGTGGCAATAATATTGATATTGTTGTGTTCGTGCATAATTGTGAGTTGTTTTGCGGGTAGGACTGGTGTTGGTAGTATATCTTACGAAAAAAGTAAATATAATTTGGATGCGGGTACACAAGGAAATACATAATTTGAACTTAAAAAATAGTAACCATGATATGTTTCACTTTTGGTATTTGAGTTTGGAAAATAGCTATGTTTATATAAACTACTAGCGACATCAATGTTATAAGCGAGCAGAATAATTAAGTTTGTACACACTGAGAATACGCCATTAAAATTAATTTCATTTTTACACAAGCATATACGAGTAGGCTGACAAAGCAAAGCATAATTATACCTAATAAGATTTTGTGCACTATAGAGAAACAAGTACACACATAGCTGTACTAAAATAGCTGATAGCAAACGTGAAAACTTACAACAAAGCAAGCACGAAAGCAGGATCACAGACCAATGGAACCATCGCCAAAAACCACAGCCAGGTCAGCCTCCGTACGCAAACGTCGGGCTTCAGATTCTGTGGTGCGCCGTGCAAAGATGCGCCCGTTACGCGTCCACACATACTTCCACTTGACCTGGGCGGCCGCCTGACGCGCCTTGTAGAACAGCTGCCGGTTGTAGCGGGTGAGGCGCTCGTTCACGTAGAACTTCCGAGGCCCACCCGGGAGCTGCATACCGGAGGTATCGGCACCGCGGCGCACTCGAGCCGCGCTCAGCAGCTGGTCACGGAGCACGCGCCTTGCTAGCCGCACAACAAGCGGGCGCGGGCGCACGTCGGCGCCCCCTACGGCGCCCTCCAAGGCGCCCCCGCGGCGCGGCCCTCCACGCTCCACGCTCACTACGTCGCGCTCCTCAATCTGCACGCCAAGTTTCTCAGCTACCAATACGACGAGATGAGTGGAGTTCTCACCGTTGACTTCGGGGAGACCCGTTATTTCCACATCAGTAAGCAGTAGGTCCTGGTCTCTGTCGTTAAGGTCGAGCTTCAGACGTTCAATGGTATTGACTAACTCATGGTTTTCACCTGGGGCAGCCGCCCGTAGGGAGCTGCGTTCCTCCAACGCGGCGACCCTGCCCTCCATGCTATCGATGCGCTTGTTTAGGTCGTCTACGGCGTCGAGTAATTTATCAAATTTCGATCCGATACTGGCTACTTCGGATCGCATGGCAGATACCTCTGCTCGAAACTCGGCCCGAAACAATTTTAATTCCTGTTCGACACCGGCGCCCGTTGTTTCGGTAGCTCTAGCCTGCAATTTAGGAGTGATCTGTTTTGGTGGTGGTGGATCAATCTTTTTTTCTTCAATAGGAGTATTGATGTTATAATTTCTAGGTTGATTGCAGGTACAGCCAGGGCATAACCAGTTTGGTGGTATTGATGCGCTCTTAGGCAATTTTAGGCAAAGTCTTTCGTAAACACTGTCGCACGCCGTGCATTTAATAGCTTCCGCCGTTGATACAAAGCGTCCGCAACCTGTGCATTTGGACATTTTATCAAAGTTTTACTTCAGTATTTCTGAATTAAAACACCCACAAAATCACTCGTAGTTTAAATAGACGCGCTAATTCGCACTGTATTGACCGAGACTCGGTGACGCAGCGGTTAAACTTTCAAGAAGAATTGTGAGGGCCTAAAACGAAAGGTGCACTGCCGCAACAACCTAATACAGCGTCTGGTAAGTACTGAGTGGGGTGCTACGCCGCAAGTGCTGCGAACTTCAGGACTGGCGCTAGCATTTTCTGCCGGCGAATTCGCATGCCCCGTATGGGGCCGCTCTACTCACGCCAAGCTTGTGGATACAGCCTTAAACGAAACCTGCCGGATAATTACTGGATGTTTGAAGCCGACCCCGGTGATGTTGCTGTATCCACTGGCGGGCATAGCGCCGCCAGTTGTTCGCAGAACCATTGCAAGCTCGCGAGAGAGGGCTACGTTGGATGAGGACAAGCGGCATCCCCTACATGGGCACGAGCTACCGCCGCAAAGGCTAAAAAGTCGGAAAAGCTTTTTAAAACATGTCGACACCCTCACAACTCAGCCCTCTCAAGCGAGATGCAACATGTGGCGTGCTCGAACACCGCTTCCTGATCCCTTTGTCCCGCTTTCTGAGAGTCTACCGGCTGGACATGTATTACCATGGCCGATCTGGAAGTCTTTAAATCGACTTCGGACTCAGGTCGGCCGGAGCAAGGAGAACATGTTCAGGTGGGGACTCTCGGAAAACCCAAATTTGGACTGTGTGTGTGGAGCGGTGCAGTCCATGGCTCATTTAGTTTCCTGTCCTGCCTGCCCTGTCACCTGTTCGCAGCAGGACTTAATGGACGCCACAAATAGTGCAGTCGAAGTGGCTAAGTTCTGGGCCGGAATGATTTGATTTGTCATCGACACGCAAAGAAGAAGAAGCGGTTAAACGCTCGGCCGCAGCGGTAACAAGACAAAGTCGCGGGTGGCGGTTCGAGTCCGACTTACGGAAAGCACCTTTTCTCTGAGAAACTCACAAATAACTTCTTGCTCACTCTAATCCCGCCTACTGGGCGGTACTAGTCCATATGATCACCACAAGAGTAACAAGGAATTGAAAATTGTATGAATTGACCAATCGCTTAACTGTAATTAGAACTTCAAGAAGTCGAGCGTCCGGATCCCAGAAACACGACCGATCGCAGCGCAAGCGCAAGCGCAACTCCTCCGCGCAAAGGAGTGTTATGTGTTTATGTAGCGTTGCCAGGCGTCCGGATAAACCCGGACAGGGTTAGGCTTTTTGGATGCGTGTCCGGCCAAATTGGAAGGTGTCCGGCCTGTCCGGATTTTTAGGTTTAATGATTTTTCCAGTCACCTGGACATTTGGGTGAGCGCTGTCGTATTTATGAGACTATGGCGGCGTTTCTTTGTCTGATTAGGACCTCGCTAAAGGCCAGTAAACATGACTGACTGATTTAGGGATGTCTAAATAGGGCTTTAATAATTTAGGGAGTCCGGCTTTTTAACCCAAAAGTCCGGCTAAACTGGCAGGTATGTCCGGCTATTTAGTTTTAAGACCTGGCAACCCTATGTTTATGTATGTATATACGTGAGTTTTTTATTCCATAAACGCCTGAACCGATTTAGATGTTTGTGGTATCGTTAGAATCAAATTCAAGTTCAAATAACTCTTTATTGTACATCAAAATACATATTAAAATCCTTGCATTACTCTGGTTAACATAAGCTAGGTTATAAAATAACGCAGTAATCCCTACTAATATTATAAATGCGAAAGTAACTCTGTCTGTCTGTTACGCTTTCCCGCAAAAACTACTGAACGGATTTGGCTGAAATTTGGTAGGTAGACAGATTAGGACCTGGATTAAGACATAGGCTACTTTTTACCACGCTCGCAAGCCGCTTGCGGCTCGCGCACTGCGCACCCTCGAAAAGTCATAGAAACGTGGTCCACGCGGGTGAAGCCGCGGGAAACAGCTAGTTACTTCATAACTTGAAAAGTATTGTATTACTAAATACAGGGTGACTGGAAATACGACTAACGCATTTCAGGAGGTGAATGAAAATATGAAACAAAACAACTTTCACCTAGGAACCAATGCAATGGTCGATTCGCAAAACATTTTTTGGACTTCTCATACAAAGTTGACTCATGAGATGTGATAGATTTGTACGAAAAGATGAGTTTTTTTTCAGAATTGATCTTAGTTTTTGTGGGAAAAGTTGTTCACTTTCATGTGATTCTCCTCCTGAAGTGTGTCCGTCATCTTAGCAGTCAACCAACTGTCCAAGACGACCTCTTCTTTATTCTTCTCAGATTCAGACAACACAAATATGCTGTCTGTGCTGATATAGAAAAATGCTATCTTCAAATATTAGTCCATTCAGCACAAATATATTTACAGCTCATTCTTTGGAGACAAAATGAATCTCAGCCAATCAAGATTTATCAACTAAATACTGTCACTTATGGAACAGCTTCAGCACCATTTCTTAGTACCCGTTGTCTTTTGCAACTATCAAAGGAATGCAATGATAAAACTATTTCTGTAATAATAGAACACGATTTCTATGTAGATGACTTCATCATTAGAGCTTCGTCTAAAAAAGAACTGTCACGAATATGTAGTGCAGTTACCAATATGCTAAAATCAGCATGTTTCCCGCTGTGAAAATACCGAACTAATGCTCCGTCTGTATTTGAAAATAATGAGTTCTTACCATCCCCTAAAGACTTTGATGTAAGTTCACCATCTACAACTTTAGGATTGATATGGCTTCCATCTCAAGATGTTTTTCAATTTCCAGCAGAAATCAAAGCTGATCCACAAGCGATTAAAAGGTCAATTCTATCAAAATCGTCTAAGCTTTTTGATCCATTAGGGTTACTTAGCCTAGTAACAATCATACTAAAGATTCTTCTACAAAGACACTGTGGGTTAATGGTCAACTAGGATGGGACGACCCAGTTCCAGATAAGTTACAAGAACTATGGTCAACATTCGTCAACGGCTTAGCCGCCTTATCTAAGTTGCAAGTTGTTAGATGGATGTTAGGTAACCATACAGTTTCTATAGAACTCTATTCATTCTCAGATGCTTCTGAAGAAGCTTATGCATCATGCATCTATATTCGTTCACTTGATCGAACAGAAAAGGCTACAGTACGTATATTATGTGGTAAAACTAAAATAGCCCCTCTAAAAACCGTAACCATACCTCCTCTAGAGCTCTGTGGTGCTGTATTATCAGCTCGACTGAGTACCAAGGTTGTTAAGTCATTGCGTTGTCGTATAGACAAAATTTACCATTGGACCGACTCCTCTATTGTTTTAGGATGGCTTACCTGTGATCCTCATACTCTCAAAACTTTCGTGTCCAATCGTGTAGGCGAAATCCAGCAGTTGACTTCTTCCGCAACATGGAATCACATGCCAGGTAATCAAAACCCGGCTGACCTAGCTACTCGGGGCGTAGATCCGCAGCGTGCACATGCAGCATCGCTGTGGTTGCAAGGACCACAGTTCTTGCTGAGTAATTCTTCTGCGTGGCCCCGAGTCCCGTCCGACTCCGTGGATCTACCTGAAACAAACGCTAAAACTAACATTAGTAAACTGAGTAAAATACCTATAATACAAACCTATACTAACACAACTAAACCTTTTCGAACCTAAATATGATAAACAAAAATAATCACATTAACCGCCTAACGAAAAAGTTTAAGCGTCTTCCAATAAGGCGATACTTTTTGCGCCACCGATAGACTTTGAAAGGTACTCAAAATTCTCAAAACTACAAAGAGTTGTAGCCTATATACAAAGGTTTATTTACAATCTGAAAAATCCTAAGACTAAACGTGATGGAGCGCTAACTACAACTGAATTAAATTCCTTTCTAAATTACCTCATCAAACATTGACAAACCGAAACATTTAGCAAAGAAATTAAAATACTAAAAAATAAAAATTACTTACCGGCAAAATCTTCCATACCGTCACTAAATCCGTTTCTCGATAATGAAAACATTCTTCGAGCAAGGAGGTCGAATCCAACAGTCATCAGCACACTACTACAAAAAACATTCCGCCTTACGACACCCAAGTAACACGTTCACAAAACTTTTGTTTGAGTAGGAACACCTACGTTTACCACATGCAGGACCTCAACTGGTATTGAGTAGTATCCGCGATCACTACTGGCCCATTAGGGGTAGGGTATTAGCTCGAACCACTGCGAATAAATGCATAGTCTGTAAGAGAATGTAAGCTAAGTTCTCAAATCAAATAATTGGTGACTTGCCAATGCAAAGAGAACGTTCCATTTCGTACATGTGGCGCTGATTTTGCTGGACCTTTTAAAATTACAGGTCGAAAGAGGCGAGGCTGTAAAATAACCAAATGCTACCTGTGCGTCTTTGTTTGCTTTGCGACCAAAGCACTTTATTTAGAAGGTGCAAGTGATTTGACGAAGGATGTGTTTAATATGTGCCTCACACGGTTCATTTCTCGTAGAGGTAAAGCTGATACAATTTTTTGTGACAACGGCACTAATTTTGTTGGTACGAGTTATGAAATAGAAAACAATTAGATCCAACAATTAACAAATTGTTAAATTTGCAGCCAATGAGGATATCAAATTTGTTTTTTCTCGTCCATATTTACCTAATTTTGGAGGTCTTTGGGAATCTGGCGTTAAATCTGCCAAATTTCACATAAAGCGCATTTTAGGTGATACTCACTTAACATTCGAGTTCCTTTTCTCTCAAGTGGAGGAGAGGACATCGGGGTTAAAGGACGAGAGTTAAAGATTCTCGTCCTTTAACCCTGATGTCCTCTGATCCTAACGATTACCAACCCTTAACACAGGGCCATTTCATAGTCGGAAGAGCACTGACATCTTTATCTTCGCCGATTCCACTCGACTATAATCCAAATCGACTGACACGATATAAACGCATCGAACAGTTACGACAACACTTCTAGGCGCGTTGGCGAAAAGAATATTTAAGCGAATTGCAGCAACGGGCCAAATGGCGAACACCACAAAGGCAACTTCAAGCTGAAGACCTTGTAATCCTTAAGAAAGAAAACCTTTCTCCTCTGAAATGTCGTCTTGCGAGAGTGGAACGTTTACACCCCGGACCCGATGGCATATCCAGAGTTGCTGACTTCAAAACCACACAAGGCATTCCCAGAAGAGCGACAAGTCGAGTTTGCCCTCTCTTTGAGGAACCTGATAGGTTACCACGCTACACACTGACCAGAGTAATTGATTGAAAGCTTCCAATGGGCCCCCAGGATGTACGAGCGGATCGAGTGCATCGATAGCCAGCGCCACCTAGACACTGGAACGTGATTGATTCATTCTATCTTCGCTATCAACACGGTCACTGACCGCCGCTCATTAATTTCTACATTTATTAATTTACTTAAGTGATTGGTGCTACCTTGTTTAATATTAAAACTACATCAAAACTCAAAACTATATGTGTTATGTTCCATCATTTTAAATCGCTCCAACACTATACTCAAGTAAAGGCTTTTCTAGTATCTTTTTCTCCTTCTAAATGAGCAAAACTTGTTTTTTACTTTTTTGCTAAAATTTTTCATCGCAGTTTTTTAAATACCTATTCAGTTTTTATCGGTGGATGTCACTATCCCATTCGAGTGCTGGTTAGCTTTCTCTTCCCATCGCACTGAACTCCAGTTGACTGTTTCTCCGCTGGGTTGGCTTTAATTTTATACATGAACTTATATTATTATATAGGTAAAAATCGCACACGGTTATCTGACCCCAAACTTTCCCTGTACTATGGACACTAAAGACTGAAATACGTCTATACAGGGTGTAACAAAATTGCTGTAGGTAGGTTAACTGGGGCTTCTACTTATAATACTGAACAACTTTGGTTCTACGACTTTGATGAAATTGCAATTAAAACAATCATAAAAAATTGTACATTTTTATACGGAGGGTCCAATTTTGTTTTTTGAGATGGGTTTTTTGAGGAAAGTTGATCACTATAAAGAGTAGAACACCCAGTTAACGGTTCCTACACCATTTTTTTACATCCTGTATAAAGCATAGTTTTTATACATCTTCTTCTTTATGTTCCATCTCCATCCAGGAGGTCGGCGACCATTTGTCCATACATCTTTCTGTCTTCCATCTTGTAAACCAGTATTTCTTTGTTTTCCACCCTTAACCAGTCTCTTATGTTTTTATTCCATGAAATTATTCTTCTACCGCGGCCTCGTCTCCCCTCAATCTTCCAATAATTATCCTCAAAACGATTTATTTATCATTTCTATTTAAGTTCCCAAAATAAGCTGCTTTCCTCTTTTTGATCGTTGAAACTACTTCCATGTCTTAATTCATTACTTGTAGAACTTTTTCATTCGTTATTCTGTCCGTTCATATACATTATGCGACAGATCGATATATCCACAAGGCTCTCAATTGATTCAATACATTTTGTTTTAAGGTCCAGCTTTCAGAACCATACATGACAATTGGGAGAATTGGGACATTTTACCATCCGCCACCTCAGTTTTATTTTGCTGTTTAAGATCAGTTAATTCATGCTCTGGGAGGTGTTTCTGGCTATTTCTATTCTTACTTTGATCTTTTAATACAAATACATATTAGATATTATAGACATTGAACACACATTTACAAAGCAAAAAAACCTGCTCGTCACACGAAAGATTGCCCTGAGTGTGGATCGAACCCACGACCCTCGACCCAGCAGACAGTGCTCTGACGCTGGACCAAATTTGAGTCATTAAAAAAAAGCTTTTAGCTGACCCGTTGTTAGCTGACCCGTTGCAACGGGTCAGATGAAAACTTATTTTTTGTATTGACTCAAATATGTTATGCCTGTATTGAAACACTTGAAAGTAGAAGTGATTATAAAATAGTGGTATTAAGATAACTGAAACTTAACCAAATTGCTCTTGTAATTCCAGGCGAGCAACTCGGCGCCGGTGCATTTGGCGTAGTCTATAAGGCTGAGGCCCGCGGTATCATGAGAGGGACTAGCACTGTCGCCGTGAAAATGGTTAAGAAGACAGCTGACAATATGTACATCAAAGCTCTAGCGACGGAGCTGAAGATTATGATCCATTTGGGGAAGCACCTCAATGTTGTCAACTTGCTTGGAGCATGCACCAAGAATGTTGGAAAACGTAAGTGATTTTATTTATTTTAACTAATCTTTCAAACTTGTCGATGTATCTATAACCTGTATGGTATACCAAAACGTCATAAGTTGACAAGTGATAGTTTCTGGTTGAGCTCGCAACGTAGATTTGCACAAAAAAACTTAAATATGTGAATCTTTTTTTATCTCCCCCATCAGGGGGTGAATTTCCATTTATGTGGCAGGGCGACAACTTTTTTAACACCCTTAAGTAATCACAAAGTTTATTCTTTAACTACGGGTCCTTCTCTTCTATTTCTGTAAAAAGCACGCCATCTAACCTAAGACGCCATGTTACATATTTGATTTTGCTTGTAAAATTTCGCGGTTGCTCCTGCAAACTTATGCGGATTTCATGAAAATGAGCCTCTGCGCATCGATGTAGTGCCACGACCCCAAAGGGGTTGTGACACCTAGCTTTTTCAATTCATTTACTCCGCGTTGCTGCCCCAGACCGATGAGGTCCTTCATCCTGTCGGCAGTTTGCTACACCTGGTGAGCCCATCGCTCCCAGAGGCTCCACCAATGAGCCCCAATGCTCCTTCTGCCTCGGTGCTTAGTTTACTGGTCAGTTACTTAGGTAGGAAGTGAGTGCCTTGTGATAAAAACTGATCAGTGAAACTTAATCTCTAGTATGACATAGGAAACTCCTAGTGTCCTAGAACTTAAACCTAAAACTAAAATAAAAAGGTACTAAGTAATAACCGATGTATTTTCATTTTTCATAACCCACCGCTACAGTCCTTGAACTATTAGTTTGATAATTTGATAAAAAAATTACAAAACACCTCAACATCATATTTTTACATTTTTTAACACTACAGGCTGTATATGTTCTTTCAATCACTTTTAATTCAGAGCTAAATAAAACGAGCTATTCTCAAAAACGAACACACATGTCGTAGCGTTTCGCTGGCTACGCCAACCGGTACTGATCTGTGATCGTCTCGTATTTAGAAATAACTGCACTTTCATCAATCCCAGCTGTCTCACTTCTTTAACTAACGCTAAAATCCCTGGTTTTAGGATATAAAGGAACTGTTTCTATCAGTGAGCTAGGTTTACTTAAATTGTATTTCAGGTGATTAGGTACTTTAGGTTTCAGATTTAGGCTTGAAAATGACTGTACATGGGCTTGGTTGCTGAGCAAAACAGGTGGAAGCCTAGACGGTTTCAGAAACACAGAGCTAGGCTTTCCTGCGCTGTGGACAGAAATGTCCTAATGAAACCACAACCCCCGCCCAATGCGAGAGACCCCTGGTCCCTGCTTCCAGCCACCTATGCTAATGCCTAGGTGGAATGGTGGACCGGCTAGATCACACAGGACTGCCAATCGCCTATCAACGATTTAGAAGATATGCCTTCGTCTTCGAACATATGTGTGTTCACTGTTCGTAATGTTTGAGTGTATAGTTCTTATTGTTGTGTTAGCGTACGCAAGATAAGATAATTGGTGCACCGATGGATTTTATATGCCCTAGCCTAGCATAATATTGTGTTAGAACTTCTGTTGTTTGCAGGCCCGCGGAAGGTCAATATCTGAGGATTGCAAAATCATAGCGCAACCTAATTTGTATTTGTTTTACAGTCACCTCTATGCTTCTAACTGATTGCTAGATCTGGGCACTGTGTGAGCTAGGGTATGAACAGACAAATGATAGTTATATTAGTCTTTACGCTCACGTAAATTAAGTAGTCCGGATTAAAGTTCAACCGTAGGCATTGGGCCACTGGCTGTATTGTGTATGCAATTACTAAATCCTTGCTAGAATTATGGTGTGTATGAAGTAGGCGTATCACAAAGAAAACAGGAAAATGTGATCAAACAACGCTTATAATGTCTCAAAACAAACACACAAATAGAATAGGGACACGAGTTATATACATTTGGAGACACAACAGTTAAGAGATATTATAATACAATATGGTAATAGCATAAGATCGCGATTGACACAGTATATTAGTTAGCGAGAGTGTACCTCCACTAATGGCCTTAATTCATCAATCAATGATTTGATTCGTGAACCAAGTACGTCTCCCATCACTCGCCTCGGGGTCTCGACGTGTCTATACGAGACCCGTAAAAACCCGTACACACACTCATGGAATCAAGAAAAGGGTGCAAGTTAAATGACCATAATTAATGTCTTATTATAGACATTGGAATCTAATATTGCAGGAATGATAGTTGGTCAGACAGAGAGGGCGCGAAAGTATAGACTACGAAAGTGATCCTTTAGTTACTAAAACAGCGTACCGTGGTTCTCTCAATCCATAAGGTTGTCTTAGCTTATTCGTCCGCTGTTAACGGGCGATTATTTCCAAGGGTCTAGAGTCCACGGTATGCGTGTACTTAGTCTAAATTATAATAGGTACTTAGCTGATTATCTAGTATGGTCCGCCTCACTGTCACTCTGCTACGTCTAAGCCGCGTCACTTAACACCGCACTTGTTTAGTTAGGTAAAACTTTATTTTGCGCACACGTGGGTACCGACCACACACGCTTATCACTCGCTTTCTCTCCACGATCCCCCAGTTGCCTCGCAGACAGCTCCGACCCAAGTGTCCGGTCCGTCGGCTCTCCATACCTCCCAGACTCCGCCCCTGATGCGCCACTCTCGCGCATCAATTGGCTGCCTCCAACCCCTGCCTGTAGTACAGCATTCTTCCGCGCGCACGCAGCGCACAGTTCCTGGAATTTGTCACACATCCTTTCTGTAGTTTAAAACTAAGATTCTCATAGGCTACAGACAAAAGAAATATTCAAACGAGATACCGCGTGACTGTTCTGGAAATTAACTAGCAATAAACCCGCCCAGGCAGGGTGCTCTAACAAAGGACAGTTCCTCGTTTTATTTGACTTTATTGAGCTGGGAATATTTGTTGTATTTAAATGACATGGCTCGCTATTGTATCTTTGTCTTAATACGAAGAACTGCCGCCATCAGCCATGGGTTCGTCACAATAGTTGGATATATTGTAAAGGAACAAAACACCTCTTAAACAAAAATATTTCTAAAAGAAAAATAATAAGTAAGAAAAAAATAAAGCGACAATAGACTGCATACCTACTCCGTACTATTACAATGTGACTAACAATTATTATAAACAAGGAAACCAAATTTAAAACAACTTGATAATTGCAAAATTTATTTACGGCCTAAATTCAACAATTGATATGGAAAAATAATATTTCCCAACATACTACTTAAAATAATTAACAGTTTACTTGGAGAACTGCGGGAAAAATATGTACAACACAGTGTTAATTCGATCAGGGCCCCTTCGCCAAAGTGATCGGCTGCGATACGCAGTGCCAGGGGTTCATAGCTGAAAGCCGCTAAGCGAATACTTATTCAAGTCTAGACTCCGCAAACGGAGATACAAGCTAGGCCTGGTGACGCAGGGGACACGAAATAACCGTGACCCTTGGGACACAAGCTCTCCGTAACCCAGGGAACACGACGTCACCTACCGGCGTTATTCGCGGCCTTAAGCATTGAAGCGGAATGTTTATATCTAATGTAGTCCCCGTGGTCTGTTCCTAAAACATTAGGTACAATCAATCTTTAAATAAAACAATTACCTACACAAACAAAGACAACAATTTACATCAAGCTACTCACCAATATTGAAGTAATGCGACTTCCTCGTAGGTCATTTGTTTGGTGGCAAAATTAGGTAGTGTCAAGTGTGTTTGTAATGTATATATATGTATGTTTACCGCAAGGACCTGTCTTTTTCTTCAAAAGGTGAAGCAATCCTCCTATTTACATGTAGGAAGGTCGGCAGGTAGACACGTTTTATAATAACTCGACTTACAAGTCATTCACGAAGTACATACATTTATTCACAGTCACCAATTACAAACGCGGTCAGTCTTATAGGTACAAGGCCAGATCTATGCTTAGTACAAATCACAGAACATAAGCGCGGAATGTATAGCTGTCACAATTCACGCTTAATGTCGGTATTCGAACAAATTCCACAGTCCATTTTATTACACTACCTACACAAAATAACTATCTAGCTCGATAGGTAGGACTTGTGCAACACTTCCGAATTACCAAATTGTACGTATCCTCGGAGCCTTAGCCTACTGACTCACAAATAAGGACTCAGAACGTATTGCCGTATTCCGCACTAAAAGGCCCTAACCGACTCACCTCAACAGGCGCGGCGTGTGCGTCACCTCTCAAGGCTCCCGACTAGATTGCGGAGCCCGGAACGCGTCCGTCCCACACAAAGGCTTGCTAACGCATTGCGCTTGGCGCATCCACATGGCGGCGCCGTACTGACGGTGTGCGGGGCGGCGGCTTGTCGCAAGCCGGATCCTTATCGCCGTTTTTTTCTAAGGAGCGCACGACTTCAAGCTTTAGTTCCGAACATATAGAGAGATTCCAATTAAAAGTCCCTATTAACCTGTTTTAATGATGTCTTTGACATGGTATTTGCCGGTGTTATTGGAACCTATCGCATCGAGGAAATATTAATAGGTCAGAGATTTTCTGAATGACTGTACACTTAATGAACGTTGGAGCCAGTTTAGCAGAGAAGAATTTTGCTGCATTTAACTGACAGATTTTTTGCGCCAAATAATGTCACCGGGTTTGAATACCTCGTGTTTACGTCTTAGGTTGTATCTGGAAGTGTTTCGTTGATATGCTATTATCAACGCATCCTGTATGCTTAGAAAGATGTCCGAGAGTTCTTTAAGAGCTGTTGAAGAGGAGTCTCTGTCAGCAATGACTCAATCGTCCAAATTTTTTGGTGGAGATGAACGAACTGAGTTAAGTTTGCCATCAATAATAATATCTCTACCCGTGGCAAGGAAATAAGGGGTATAGCCAGTAGCTACGTTAACTGAGCTCTTGAGAAAGTGTTGAACATAAGGTAATTGTTTTGACCACGAGCGTTGGTCTTGTTCGACTAAAATAGACAGGTTATCGTTCTACAGTATTAGATTGCGGAGTATAGTAAGCATTAAAGAAGATTTTTGGGATGTTCTATTTTTCACAGAGATCAGTAAATTGTCTACTCCTGAAAATGGTCGCGTTATCGCAAATAAGGATGCAAGGCGTACCATGCTTTATGAATATTTCTGATTCTAAAAATGAAGTGACCGTCTTAGTAGTTTCCGTACGTAATGGATGTAACCAACAGAATTTAGTAAAGCCATCGACTACAGATAAAATGTATACATGACCAGAGTATGCTTTGGGAAGTGGACCGATAATGTCTACAGATAGAGTGTGCATTGGTGTTCTAACGATTTTCTGGTTGGTCATGTGACCATGAGGTTGGAAATTGGTGTGTTTATAAACTTTACACTTGTCACTAATTTAAATAAAATATTTTTTTATAATTTTGAGTTCTGTCTTGACCACCTGAAAAAATTTTGGAATACCAGAGGTCGGTTGTATTTTGAACACCGCCTGAGTAAGAGATAAGGTCTAATGAGACTCTAGACAGAGTTTAGGACGACGTAGAGTTTATCTTGTCTATGAAAGACATCAAATTATATTGAGAGATTTCCATAGCCCATTTAGCTAAGCGACCAGAGGTATCGTTAAGAGTTTTCAACCATTTTAGGCTTATATGATCTGCTACTATTGTAAATTTCGCCCCGTCGATGTATGGGCGGAAATGATAAATTGAGTCGACAAGGGCTAGTAATTCACGTTCCGTGGTACTAAAGTTTCTTTCTGATTTAGTTAGAAGGCGAGAGAGATAAGCAACTAGATGTTCAGTGCCATCAAATTCTTGTGTGAGAACGCTACCTGTTCCAGCAGATGAAGCGTCAGAGTATAAGTAGGGCACGCTAATACAGGTGCAGATGTGAGAGCACGTTCCAAAAGTTCAATAGAGGCTTGAGCGTCTTCGTTCCATTCTATGGAATCTTAACCTTTCCTTTTTCCTAATAAGGCAGTCAAAGGAGCGATGATTGAAGAGAAGTCTGAAACGAATCGCCTCTAATAGATTAGATTAGATTATTTATTTCATGTTACCAATTACATATTCATTAAAAATGTCAAAGTGTAACATAATCGTCAAAATTCATAACATCAAGGTCACAATAAAAATAAGGTGTCAAAAAAAAGTTAAATAATAAGTTAAAATAAAATAAAATAGGATGTCAAAAAAATAGTATATCCATCATAATGATGATTAAGATTTCTTTTATAGAAATTCGTCAACATTGTAAAATTTATTATCCAACAAAAGGTTTTTTAGTCGGAGATGGAACAATCATCATTTGTGACATTCCTTAGATCTACAGGAAGGTGCTCGTAGTAGGTGGGTCCGATAAAGCGCGGGTTTTACGTGGCGAGTTCAGTTCGCCGCGGCACAGCCACGAGCCAGCCCTCGCTGCGCAGTGCGAGCCCGCCGCCCGTGCGACACTCGAACGTGGACAAGTTTCTCCGTACTTATGCCATTACTTCATACAAGTACAGCGAATACAGCGTCATTAATTTATATTGGGCAAAGATGGTGCGGCACGTTTCCCTCGGTTTGGTTCCAGATAGGACTCGCAGTGCTCGCTTTTGCAGAACGAACACGCAACTAGAGTCAGTGGAATTTCCCCACAGCATGATTCCAGGATCGGAAATGTGCAAAGTAGGTTTGCCTTAGAACTGCGTAGGACACTAAAGGACGTAGCTTTCGTAGGGCATACGCAGCGCTGCCGAGCTTCACACATAGTTCTTGCACATATTCTTTCCAGTTCATGTTCGGGTCTAGTGTGAAATCTAAAAATCTACATTTGTCATTGCCCTTTGAATGGGGCGTGCAGTAAAGACCATTAGATTGGATTTGGCCGCATTTAGTACCAAACCATTTGACGAAAACCACGCGCGTAATTGGCTATAGGTGTTGGTAATTTTTACATCTAGTTGCTCGTATGTTTGCGCACAGAAATTAATATGTGTCATCAGCAAACAGCACCGCTATGCCATCCGTGACTGAGTGGGGTAGGTCGTTAATAAAAATTAAAAATAAAGTGTTTCCAAGGACTGAACCTTGAAGAATACCTATAGTCACATCGCCTGCTTCGAACCTAAGCCTTTTTCCTGCTGTATTGATTTCTACAGTTTGCTTCCTATCTGCTAAAAAGGATTGCAGCAACCGGTGAGCGCTGTTCTTTACACCATAGAACTTTAGCTTCATAACTCAAATAGGAACATAACCTATATTCCACGAAATTTTTTGGCTGCAGTTGGGATGGAGAAATCAACACATATGAGCTTGTCAGGGTCGGTATGAAAGCCATCAGTGTTGACGATGTATCGTGGATACTTAAGTATGTCCAAGCAAAATTAACATTTCCTTAGATTAATAGTTAGTCCAGCTTCTTTTAAAACGTCAAATACTTTATTTAGAATCTCAATATGTAGAGAAAAAGAATCTGTGGCGATTAGTAAATCGTCCAAATATGCGAAGACTCTATTCTCAAATCGATGGAAAATAGACAGCCAACTAAACATATTATTTCGGGACCAGCATTGGATAAACCAAAGGGCATCCTTTTGAATTCGAAGGAGCCGCGATTAACAATAGATACTGTTTATTTGCCATGAATTACTGGTGTCTAAAGGATTAGAGTTGGTAGAGTCTTCGTTGTTCTCAAGTGGAATTTGCCAGTAAGCGCTAGAAGGGTCAAGAAAAGTGAGGTATCGAGTTCCTTTTAAATTCTATAAGATGGAATTTATACGAGGAATCGGGTAAGGATATTTCACTGTACCGTCATTTTTTTTTATATGTCATTAAGTTTACGTGCGTCTAAACAGAAACGAAGGGATCCATCCTTTTACTGGCCGTCACTACAGGATGAGTCCAAGGGGAACGAGAAGGATTTATGACGTTTAGAGCTAACATACGATCTACTTCATAGTTAAGTGCGCACTATTTTTATAGCAATTCAAAAAATCTTTTATATTACTGTCTGTGACAATGCCCGCTTTAGCACATGCGCGGCGATGTGTTGCTTTTGGCGCCATCGATACCTTTTATTTTACTGAATTTCGTGAGTTTGTATGAGATTAGGTAACTAGGTGTCAAAAGACTGTAGAAATGTATTAAAAAACTCGCCTAGGCTCGGTTTTTAAACTCACACTCGTGTTTTAAAACCCCTAATTTTGCACCAGTTTCATTAACTACTTTTTCTACCTTTTAGTACATCATATAATATAAAATGATACGACTTTAAAAATTAATTATTAAAATACAATAGATAAATGAATTCATAAAGATATTGCACCTCTTAAAATAAACTAAAATGAAGAAATCCAACTCAACAAGGCGTTTCACGCTATTTAAATAAACAAGCTAACACTACGGTTTACTCTGAGATTTAGAGATAAATCTTTCAGATTGGTTATTTTTGTAGATTAATTACTTTCAATCCAAATAAAAACAATGTCTCAATTAGAAACTACATTTCAGGGGAGCTGATGGTGATAGTCGAGTACTGCAAGTTTGGCAACATCCAGAACTACATGCAGAAACACAGGGACGTCTTCATCGACCAGCTCAACGACAACCCTGAAAAGCATAACATGAAGAAATTCAACTGGGGATACTCGAGTAGCAGCGGAAACAGCACGTGAGATATTTTATGTTACATTTACTTTAGAATTTTTAATCAATTATTGGTATTTTCTTTTATGAAACAATATAATAAATAAAAGAGTTTATTTGCAGTTTTAACGTTTACACACTTACGGATTATAAAAATATTATTATACTGCTTTCTTACTTGGCATACAGTGGTGGTCATATAATTAAGAACGATAAAAGATACGAGGCCAATTCAGTTTTGTCACCAGAATAAATTATACAATAAGTTTATAAAAATGATTTATTATTGTTGTAGAATATTGCTATGACTATCCTGTTTTATTTAGTACTAGCTTTTGCCCGCGGCTTCGCCCACGTGGACATAGCTTTTATGACTCTTTTTGAGGGGAGTGGTGCGCGAGCCGCAATCAGCTCGCAAGCGTGGACATGAGTTTTCTCCAGGTACCTCAGGAACTGTATCGGGCTATTCGGATGAGCAGTCTTTATTACTTCCCACCACCTCAACAAATTATATACAAAAAATCACAAAATACAAAAAAGGTTGACTATTTCATTCCCAGTGATACAGGCTACCTGCATGCCAAATTTCATCAAGATTGGTAGAGGTGTTGAAGTGTGAATAGGTAACAAACAAACAAACTCATTTTCACATTTATAATATTATATATAAGTAAGGATTTCTAAATCTTAAATAAAATATAGAGCATCGGTGGCAAAACGGTTAGCGCCACTACCTCCTGTCCGGAAGGCCGTGGTTCGAATCCTGCCACTTACCAATATCTATACGAATATCGATTTCATACTGGTATGTACGTTTATCCGACGCTCTTACGGTGAGAAAAACGTCGTGAGGAAACCTGCACACGACTATACAATGATGGTCAAAACACCCCATCCCAATGTAAAGGTTTCATATTGTTACGTTGAGCCATTCTAAAGATACAATTTTTTGCATTCCTGCAGGAACCTTTATTTTTTTTGGGATTCACAATGTTCCAGTTTTAGTTCGCGATATAGGGTATCAAAGTGTAAAATTAGATTGTAATATGTCAAGCCACATTTGCGTGGTGAGCCATTCTATAAATGAATACTTTTGATTTTCCCACGGGAACTCTTCAATTTTCCGGGATAAAAAGTATCCTATATGTTACCCCGGGCTATAAGGAACCACCATACAAAATTTCATCAAAATTGTCCCGGTAGTTTTTGCGTGATGCGCGAACATACAGACAGACAGACAGACAGACAGACAGACAAAAATTCCAAAAGTTGTTGTTTTGGCCTCTATATCGTTAGTAATGTCCACCACAGTTATTATTTTCCAAAAATATTTCATGTACAGACGCGGCCCCGTTACAGTTTTATTATATTATTATAGAAGATCACAATATTGTCAAAACAGTGTGCATGTTTATTTAATTATTTATTTATTAAAAATCACAAGAACTCATTTATTTGCAGGAACACTAGCTGGACAAATAATTAAGAACGAAATATTTTTTTTATTTTTTCATCAGATTGAAAATGGAATGCGATGCTCTTCTTTACTATTTTTATTGCAGTTTTGCGCAGTTATTGATTCCTTTCTCGTTTTTTGCAATTATTCGTCAAAAACCATTGGAAAAAATAAATTTTGTGACTCTGCTACTAGAGAACTAATAATAAAGTTGCGTGGTCGTAATAGGTCTTACAAAAAATTTGTGGATCATTTGGCTTGCTCTAAAACGATGGTGTACCAGGCTGTGATACATTTTAATACCCATAAAGCTACTTCTAATAATCCCCGCAAACGAAAACCAAGAAAAACGTCTCCTCGACACGATTTAATAATAGTTCACTTTGCTAAGCAGGACCCATTTAAAGGCTCTAATCAGATAAAAATGATGTTTTTATTGAAAATAACCCTCAAACAGTCTCGGCGCGCACTGTTCAAAGACGTTTGGTGGAGGCACAGTTATTTGGGAGACGAACCAGAGATGTACCCATGCTGACACCATGCCATAGACAGGCCCGAGTTGCGTTTGCAAGGAATTATGTAAACTGGACAGAACAGCAACGGAAGAATGTACTTTTTTCTGACGAAACCAAAATAAATAGAATATGCTCTCATAGCAAGCAGTACATACGCCGACCTGCAAATAAGGAATTCGACCCAAAATATACAAAAAAAATCGTAAAGCATGGCTGTGGAAAATTCAAAATTTGGAGTTGCTTTGCCGGTTATGGCATGGGACCTACCAGCCTGATACAAGGTTACACGGACCTATACCAATATAAACAGATTACTCTGAAGAATGTATGCTGCCATACGCTGACGATAATCTCCCAGTAATTTGGACATTCCAGCACGATTATGACTCAAAACACACCGCCAACTCTGTAAAAACGTTCCTCAATAGGCACATGGTAACTATGTTAGACTGGCCACCAAATAGCCTAATCTTAATTCCATAGAAATTCTGTGGTATCAAGTTAAAAACAAATTAACAAATTGTCGAACAGAGTGTGCGGTAACATGAATGAACTTTACAATGCATTTGTTTTTTAGTTGGAACCTGCCAAAGGTTCATAGCATCAATCCCGCGCCGCCGCCGCCACTGTCATGCAGTTACCACGGTAGCACACATCCAACTAAGTACTAACGTTACAAAACAAGTTGATTTCATTAAGAAAAACGCTGTTAAATTCACTTTAAATTAATGAATAACTTAAATTATAAAGTTATTGTTAGTTTTATTTTAAAGTTTTAACTCGTTCTTAATTATTTGTCCAGCCTTTGCCAACTGCTATGTGAACAATACCTAAACAACAGCTCATTAAATTGAATATTAAATATCATTTCCTAGTTTTCTTTTTGGATTATGTTGGCCTCATAAATATACTAACCAGCAGTATAGTCAATATTGTTCAATAAGGTTTAAATATCTTTATTATGACCATATACACTTTAAAGCGATGTCTGATTATGAAGCGTTCTTAATTATGTGAC
This sequence comes from Coleophora flavipennella, assembly GCA_947284805.1. Lineage (NCBI taxonomy): Eukaryota > Metazoa > Arthropoda > Insecta > Lepidoptera > Coleophoridae > Coleophora > Coleophora flavipennella. The sequence goes on along the minus strand of OX369264.1, from coordinate 17,711,074 downwards.
CACCACTGTATATCAACCGTAGTCTTTTGAAGTGTTTGTATGAAAACGCCACAATATCAGTTCGCCTCCAGGACCAGAATTCGAAACGCAGCTCGGGGTGAGACATATAGACGTTATATCTTCGGGAGTAATACGTTGAACCAGATTGTCCGAAATGGAGTGTATTTTAATGAACGGCCAACTTTGCTGGTGCGGAAATGTTGCGCGCATGGAGTCTACCAGATTTCCAAAGCAGATATTTTGCTCTAAGCTTAGCTCAGGTACACGTAAACCGGGAGGACATTACCTTCGTTACACATATATTCTGAAGCGCAACCTGTTTGCAACTGGCATATCTAGCGATTCGTGGGAGAAGCTTGTTCTACTCAGAGGAGAGAATGGCGCGATGCTGTCAAATCAGGCTTAGAAAACTATGTGCATGTCCGTATTGAAGATCTTGATGCCAAATACCAGATCCAGAAAAACCAGGCCTAAGCCCTTCTACGACTACACTCATAATTCAAGTAGATCTCTTTATTGTGCTTTCTGCAAAAGTACATTCAAAACTAAGTTTGGCTGTGCTAGTCACGCTCGCGCCCTATACAAGGGCCCAGGCCAACACTAGCTAAGAGTGTCGCCGTCGACGGATACGTCTGGGACGACATCACCACATCTTCAGAACTGTTCACCGCCGCCACCCTGGAAGATTTTTTCAAGCTTCTGGACTGCAGTGGATTCGGCATCAATATCAACGGCGAGTTCATCACCCACCTTTAATTGGATTACAAAATCGAGGTCATGGCTGCGACTATAGAAGATTTAGGCACAATACTCGATGGCCTCAATTGAGTGTCTAAACAAGTGGGTCTTAAAATGAACATGGACATGACAAAAATAATATTCAATGCCCGCGTGTTGCCCTCAGTCCTCTGAAGTTTGGAAACTCTACACTCAAAGTTATTGACGAATATGCCTAATTAGGACAAACAGTCCAGTCAGGTAGATCCAACTTCGAGAAAGAGATAAATCCACGAATCCATTTAGGCTTGGCAGCGTTCGGGAAGCTTCAATATCTTCACGTTCTAAATACTGCAGTGTACCATGACTTAGTTCTTTTACCCAGTTTGTAACCTGAGACATGGCCGCTTACTATCTTCCTCAAAAGAAGGCTCAAACTCACCCAAAGGGTGATAGAGCGAGTTATGCTCGGAGTTTCCCTATGTGATCGAATCAGAAATGAGGAGATCCGTAGGAGAACCAAGGACATAGATCGCAAAATTGCTAAATTTAAGTGGCAGTGGGCGGGGCACATATTTCGTAGAACAGATGGCCGTTGGAGCAGTAAATGCCTCCCACTCGGTGTACTGAGGACCTGGTGAAAGTCGCAGGAATCAGCAGAGCAGAACTGGTCGTTGTGAAAATCCTTAGGTGAGGCCTTTATCCAACAGTGGACGTCCTGTCTTTCGGATAATAAACATTGTACTAAAAGATCTTAATAACCTAAAATATGTCGAATTTGACCATATTTTGTGATTAGCACAGCATAATTAAATTAGGGCACATTTTCCTTCCTTCCTCTATTCATCAATAATGTCAGTACCTAGATCAATTTATGCACCCATTTCAGAATGTACTCGGACCATCGCGGCTCAAACCACACCCCGGACAACGACTACACACTACTGAAGTCAGCAAGAACCAACAGATGTAGCAGAAAACGTACGTAACATAAACGTTAACGTACACACGTTACCGTACCCGACGTATGTTTACAAATATTTCTATGTTGATATTTATCAATTCATAGTACGTATACATACGACTACTGAGTATAATCAGAGATCCAACTTTCTGGATTGTTTAGAAGTTTCGACAACTGTGTAAAAATATTCAAATAATTTAAAAAAATGAAATTTCAGCAAAATTGCATCAAACAAAGTCTGTTTGTTTGTTTGTTTGTAAACTCTTTAATGTACAAATATACACAAAATAATTTATAAAAAAAACCTTAAGTACAAAGGCGGACTTATCCCTTAGAGGGATCTCTTCCAGTCAACCTCTGCAATAATAAACAGAGGACTTAGTGAGGACAAAAAAACACGTTATTACGTACAAGCTAGTTAAAGAACATCAATACAACTAATATTACATTTAAACCTACGTAGCCTAATTTTAATAAATACATCTGTAAAATCAATCTGTACGTTAGGTATCGATCCAAATGTTCGGTATCCTGTAACGAAATGTTTCTGTCTGTCTGTCTATTTGTATTTTCTTGCTGAAACATCTGACCAGATTTAGCAAAAGCTTAGCTGGCTGATATTCAGAATAAAGTTTAAATAAAGGACTTAAGTTAACAAGTGCTGGTTGCTATCACTAGATGGCAGCCGTTAAGGCGTGTAAAATAGCTTATAGGCGACTTAAAAATGTGGGGTTCGCTGCTAGCCCTACAAAGTCTACCAGCCCGGACTTGGCCCCAGTGTGTGGAGGCCTAAATTTCTCGAGTTTGGAAAGAGACTCGTGCGCCAGCAGTAGGGTTGTATACGGGTTGTAACGAAAAGGAGCAGAACAACATAACATACTTTTTTTCGAAAATAATTCATGGGTAAACAAGGCATCTGTAAAAAAATATCAAAGCTTTATTCTGTTTTAAATCCAATACCTTTTTTGAACGGTCAGACGCAGGATTGAACTATGACAGTGACTACAGCTCCGACGAGCGGAGTCCACGCCCCCTCTACACGAGGGACCTGCTCGCCTGGGCTTTCCAGATAGCCAGGGGCATGGAATACCTCGCCAGCAGAAAGGTGAGCAATGAAGAAAGGAAGCGAATATAAATTTCTAAGTAACATTTGGATACAAAACCGCTCCGCTTTTTAATCTCCTCTGTGGCGTAATGGTTAGTCCATTCGCTTTACACCAGGAGGCCGCGGGTTCGATTCCCGGGGGATCAACTTGTAAGACTCGGTTTAGTTGGTGGTAGGGCTACCACCAACTTATCTGTCTTGCCGCCAAACATCAGTGTTAAAAACATTGATGTGTTCCAGCATAGAGATAAGATAGCCAGTTCTCCATTGCGTTGGGGAATCTTGGTAAGCCCGCTTCAATCTTCGGCATCATCGTCACTTACCATCAGGTGAGATGATGGCAAGGGCTTACCAATTGCGAATAAAAAAAACTACAAGACGTTATAAACAATAATTAATATTATAGCTGTAGCTTCTGCCTTATGGTCTTTATATAACATTGTATACTTAAAATGCAGATTTTATCTTTCTTCTTACAAAAATATATACGATTACAATCCGTTATTTGACTACCAACTAGTCATTTGGGTATTTTTATCAACGTTCTGAAATGGTTCGTATTGCTAGCTTGTGACGTCATTGTCTTTTACGAAATAATTTAGTGATTATAATTAGTATAAAATTTAAAACAGATTATAATTTTAAATCAATAAGATTTTGAGCCTTTGTAGGTCAAACACTATTTAGTGAATAATATTTTTATAATTTATTGTAGTTACTGTCAAATACCATATTTTAGGCTGTTTAAATATATTGACATACTAGATTTTGCCTGCGGCTTCGCCCGCGGGGACATGGTTTTTATGGCTGTCTTTGAGGGTTAGTGGTGGGCGAGTCGCAATTTGCGTTAATTTGAGTCGTCCAAATTAAGTCAGGTTGAAGCACACATATCAACTCGTAAATGGATCATCATTGCTTTCACTCAAGGTGTTCTTTCTATGATTTTTTTTTCTACAACGCTCACTCATCAGCATCGTACTGTTATCCCCTCGTCTGGGGACCCAGCTCACGAACCTCAAGCAGTACGTGGTTAACTTGCAGTCCCGGCGTTTAAGTCTCCAGGAAGCTCGAGTTTCCATACAAACGTAGGTCCGTTTTAATTCAAAAACTACATGCCGGATTGAATCCAAACTTTGAAGATATATTGAGTAGATACATATCGATGTTTGTAATTAGTTTTCATCGTAGTAAATTTTAACGTAACTAAACGAAGGCTTAAATTCGTTTTGTACTGAAACAACAAAACGTACATAACTACAATCTACATACAAACAAAACAAGGTTCAAGCTTTTGTTTAAGTAGCTAGGGAACGTAGGTAGATATAATATTATGAACGTACCTTTATCGATGAAAGCAATCGTATTTGTTGGGTCAAATATATGTATAAGGAAGTAACTAGGTGTCTTACCTAAATCTAAAAAGACACTCTTAGAATTATTTGTAAGTACGTAGCATTAACCGCGGATACTAAATAGGTACTGCGCGCGGCACTCGCAACTAATCTTTGGCGAGGTACGGCGACTTTTTACTATGACGGTAGTGGGTCGGCTTGGAAGTGTGCTATGGATTATGAATGTGTGCGTACGGCCAGTTTTGCGCTGGTTGTTGGAAGCTGTCCCTCTGTATCTATCTACTTTGGCCTTTATGTTTATTGTGCTTAGAAACTCCATTCGCGGATAAAATCAAACATTTTCGTTTTCAGGTTCTTCACGGAGACTTAGCAGCAAGAAATGTTTTGCTGGCTGAAGACAACGTAGTAAAGATTTGCGATTTTGGTTTGGCGAGAAGCATTTACAAGAATGACGAATACCAAAAACAGGGAAATGTAAGCATTATTCTCTAATAACTAGCATCACAATAAACTTAGATAGGAAACAACTCAATCTGATTAATTAATGGACTTGGCAAAAATTTAGCCGCCGAGTAGATGACGTCACAACGAATTCAGGGTCTAGGCCGTTCCGAGCGGGCAATGTTCTAGATTTGGTGTGACGCTCGAGCTTGCCGTGGGATTCTAATGAATGTGAATTTGCCTAATGAATGAATTGCTAACTGCGGGTGTATAAGTAGCGATTAAGACATAAATAAAATATAGAATATATAGCTTTTTCAAAGTAGAATTAATATTGTGAATTAATCACTCCCGTATAGTAATAGTTAAAAAAATAAAAATGAAAAAATCAGATTAATTTTTCTAAGCCACTAAAATATTTTTTGAGTTACAACCGTATTAAACTGCAATATTTGCAAAATTGGTAAAATCTAATTGACGTAATGGAATTATTCATGATTTATAAAAATGTTAGTATAGGCATTGGAAAACACTAAGTTGATAAGGACTTCAAAAACAGGAAATCCATACTGGCCTTTCCCGTCCTAATTACAGTTAACAATACAATCGTAACCTTATGTAGGCATCAATTACAAATCATGTACTTCTCCTAATGAGGTATTATTCATCATCAACTACTGAGCTCATTGCTCATATTCATAAACCACAATTTCCTGTGGTTTGAATTATATAGGTACCACCAACTCCTGAGTTTTTCTATCCATTGCAATAAATAATTAATAATTAACATACTTAGGTCATACCAAAGAATATGGGTTCGAGTATTTTTCTAAAAATTAAACTAACATTATTCCCCATTAATTAGGGAATTGTGGGTTTAAATTCCCAAGTTCGTTACTTTCGAAATAGGTTTTATAGCCGATCAATTTAAATTGGTTTCGCGCCTACATTTGGAGTGCTAGGTAAAACTCGTGACGTTTTATTCGGGACTGCACTGTAGTCTGCCATGCAGTAAAAAAATTTGTATTTTTCTGATCAGATTTTCGAGAATTGAATCACAAATGTGATAAACCAACATGTAAAAAAAAGATTTGAACTAAACTGCATCAATATCGATATTTAATCTTTTCATGTTTTCGAATCATCATTGAGCTATAAATAAACCCAGTGTCTCACACGGCGCGAGCGTTCGGTGAATGTGATGCGGATGACACGCGTATCTAGCACTAAAACAATAGTATATTACGGTCCTAGGCCAGTAAAGTAAGAAATGTCTCAGATCACATGTAATTGTCAGCCGAAGCGAAGCTGAGGTCGACAAACATGTGATCTGAGGCTTTCTTATTTACTGGCCAAGGCCTGTATACTATTTTTCTGTTCGACGGAGCCGGAAAGCGGCAACTTCGTTTAGCGCAGCGGCCCGAAAGTTGACGCTTTCCGGCCGGAGGACAGAAAAACACTTTTCCACCCTAGAGAGCAACTTCGGCTGAAAAAATTTAGGTTATTGCCTTTGTTACTTTATTTCTAACCTTACGGCTGTCAGTTATTTCAGTTTCAATGTTTCGAGTTGCAAACTTTACTTTTTTACCTGTCTCGTAACTGAACTGCCATAGCAGCAGTGACGGATTTAGGCTTGCTGCCGCCCTAGGCCCCGTTTGATGCGCCGCCCTTAACATCTTACCCGTACAGATTGAGAAGTAAATCCATGAATTGAATATTCTATAGAAAATTCTTTATAAAAACTAATGTGAACCAATTATTGAAATTGATTGTCTATTTCTTTTGGCCTCTAAAATTTTCGCATCTTAAAAATTCTGCCGCCCTAGGCCCGGACCTCACGGGTCTTGGCGAAAATCTATCACTGCATAGCAGACAGTAATGAATGTTAACTAATACAAAGTTATATATTAGTTCAAAGCATCTAAGTAACACCCATCATCTCACCGTGAACTGCTTTATTGACACTCAATTCAATGGAATGCATGCGGTTGATAAAATTGGGTGATTCTGAAATGTGGTACATTTATCTTTGATTTAAAATATTTTGAATAATTTTGATACGCAATAAGTTAATTTTGCTGGTTAAATTATGCTCCCGGGAACTGACGGGAATTACTGTAATAATTTTTTGAAGTTTTACGTACGAGGGGCTGACATTTCGAGGCTAGAAAGCTAATTTTTAAAATTCCAATATTCATTATGTGGATTAATATACATAGTCAATTGTCCTTACAAATCAAACATTGTGTAAATCAAACATGTTTTTGCAGAATTGCCAACTTAAACTGCAGATGCCACATTTCGTTGGTGTAATCATTCTTTTGCGAAATAAGGAGGTTTCTATTGAATTTTTCATCAACATCTCCATCAAAAATGTACTTACCTTGCTTCTGAGCACGTGTTAAAGTTTAACAATCATAAAATCACAAGCAGGTGGCTCATTTTTGTAAAATTCACGTTAATGCTGGTAAAATAAGCTTGGATCTGTCTTTTTTAATTTTTATTTTGTCATCATTTTTACCTCTTTAATAACAGTTTGAAATTGATTGCGTAGGAATAACGAAAATCTCACTATTTTCAGCAATTAGAAGTCTACTTCCATTTCAGATGCCAATTGGCCTTTTTGGATCTAGTTACGTCATGTCCTAACTCTGGTGCCCTTAAAACTCTGTTGGAGCTTAAAAAAAGCATATGGAATGTTGATATAATCATTTCATATGCGTACACACTTAATTTCAAAATGAAACAACGCCTACTTTCGTTAGTCTAATTCTCCGCTACGGGGCAGTAATATGACATTATTGTCTAATTATAACTCCAATATGTTCCATTCGCACAACGCAGCCAGCATAAATGCAGGTGTCCCGAGGGGGGACCAGTCAGGTTCAAATCTTAACGGGCTAACAACGTATCTCCAAAATGTTCGCCAGACGAAGTGTGGAATCTACAGTGAACAGAGTACAGAATAAAATCAAATCCCTAGAAATAAAATTGAGCAGACTCCAGTCGGAACCTAATCAAGCGAAGTCGGAATTAAGGACGGCCCAGCGCGAATTGGAGAATTCACGAAACACATTGCGCGACAACAATGCCCGGAACTGAAAATGTAAGTATTTTCTTTATTTCTAACAAGGGTTATTTTCAAACAAGTGTGATAAATAGAAAATAATGATCTCATCTGTATTCTAGCCATCGATTAGTAACTCAAATTTTGATTTTTCAGTTCAGTAAGCAATAATTTTCTATGAATATTAATCAGTTTTCAGTAACAGCAAGTGGGTGTCTGGGACATGTATAGAGAGGGGTTCATTTACTCGTTTTTAACCTATAAATACCAAAAAGGCTGCTTTGCCTACTGAAGCAAATACAGGCACGCCCACACAAATCTGGCTTAATTTATCGACGGTCAATCTTCTCGCGCACCAAGTGAACTGTTTTGCTGACGGCTGAATATCGCTAAGTAAACGTGGAAGGTTTTCAGTGGTCCAACGCTCGATCTTACGGGAGGGTGCGCCGTAATTTAAAGAGTGCTAGTCGAAATAAGTTTTACTTAGTCGAACTTTTGTCTTGTTCTAGAACCAGCCATGAAGAAAAAACAACAGGTAGAGAACCAAAATTTCATCTATTTAGACGTCAATAGCTTCGTAAGTTTTATGGAACATCCTAGTGCTGTCGCCCGAATTGTGCAAGAACACCATCAATTACCCAAGATCTCAAACAATGAAGACTGCAAGAGACAAAAGACTGATGAGATCGCTTCTGCTTTTCAATTGAACCCACTGAAAATGTTTCGTAGATTCGGGAAGACCATAGCGGACAGTATCAGCAGTGATGTATCCAAATTCGTGTGTATGACTTATCCTACTGGAGATGGTATGTACGAATTTTGGATGAAAATTTTGAAGTCTAAGAGCCACGTGATAGTCGAGCTGTCAGCGAACGGAAGCTTCAGCAATCAGTACTGGAGCTTGGAAAACGATGCAGAGGTCGAGTGCAAGAAGATTAAGATCAAAACTATTGAAATTGTGACCATGCAGTGCTGCGTGAAGACAACGTTGCAGATTAGGCAAGACTGTGAAGTTCCACAGGAAGTTGTGCATCTTTACTATACAAAGTGGCCTTTGGATAAGGTATCACATTGTCCGAATCAAATATTAAGGTTTATCAGTATTGTGAATGACGTCACTGCTGAGAAGAATAAGAAAACTGATCGAGATGTACCTGCCAGTGGGCCAATATTGGTCCAATCTGCTGATGGTGGAGATGAATCTGGTGTGTTCTGTTTGCTAGACATGTGTATAAATGACTTTAAGAATAACAAAATTTTGTCCGTGTCTAAAGCTCTACTGAAGATAAGAAAGGTTTATGGGATTTCAATTAGCGAGCCTGAAAATTATGTATTTTGTTACAATGCGCTGTATCATTTTATTACCAAATGTAAAAAGTAGTTTGAATTATTCAAAATCTGTTTTGAGGATAGAATTCAATTTTCTATATCATTGTTCCTATAGGCTGCTACGATATCTAGAGCTGTGAGATTGGTGGTGGGAAACGACGACAAAATGACGGAACTATTTTAAGTAAGACTGATTGTTTGAAAAGGGACTTTCTTCGGCAGCTTTATAGTTAGTTTTTGAGTAATAATGAAAATTCCGAATTATGTAACTTGTGATCTCTAAAGAGTATTGTAAAGTAAATTTAATTATAAGATTATGACAATGTTTGTGATGTTTTTCATTTTGAGTGGAGGATCAACTTTGGTTTTGTATACTATAGTTTTTAGTTTTTAAATAAATATGTAGATTAGTTAACATGATTTCATTTACTCCAAAGACAGTATTTTTCCAATCACAATATTTCTCATGCTAAGAACAAGACTTGGTATTGCTCTACTAACAATACGAGTATTTTGATGAGCACAAAACGTATTTTCACTGAAACTAAACTCAGTATTGTTATAAAAAAATAATTTTTTTTTAGTGTACTTCTAAGACCTCTATTTTTGCTTCTATTCAGCGACGTGCTAGTTAAAGACTAGAACAGTCCGATCAGTCCTACAAGTTTTTGTTAGCTAATGCGCTTTATGTCTGAAATATATGGCTAATATGCCAATCAATCGTTTAAATTAAGTGACATAACTCAACTCCAGATTATCATGAGAAGCGATATGTCTCAGGGCAGCGAATCAATCAGAAATGACTCTTATTTTGTAGCAGTAAGAACCGAAGTCGTTTGCTCTATAATTTTTCACGCATCCTCGACATTTTTTCAGGCATTCCATTCTATTAGTGAATCATCAAAACCTTATCTAACTTTTATATGTTATTTCGCTGTAAAATATATGTTTCTGCTGTACCAGTAATAAACTTTTGATGGAGGTTCGTTTTCCAAAAGTTGTGAAAGTTTATGGTTTCGTACTAATTTTCGGCGTGCGTGTACTTGTATAATTAATCATCATCTTCCTTTAATAAGCACGTTAATTGATGTAGCGTAAATCAACTGTCACTTGCTCACGAAGAAAGCAGTACGTTTAATACGCCGATAAGCTTAGAATACACAAGGAATAGCATAACTCATTTGATTGTGCACCCATGAAATATTTATTGTTGTTCTCCGATTTTGAGTGCATTCTATTACAATATTGCATTGCATTAACCTCAAGTTATTGACCCAAAATATTCTAATGTATAGACATCGCTGCAAAGTTACATAACGGAAAAGGATTTTCATTCTTGATACAGAGAGTTGAAAATTACGTGCAGTGTATGTTTAACTTTGTTGCCTAAAACCGGTGACTGAAAAAATCAAGGATTCTCTCAGGAAGTTTATTCCGTTAGTAACTTACGTCTGGGTCAAACGTATTGACATGTATTCTCCTGAAGAAAGGCTAGAGCTAGCTGCTGAAGTTTTGGAGCTTTAAATGAGGATTCATATTCTTAGAAACAGAAAACCCAGAACTCAGGAGGATCAGGAACGGAACGAGGAAAAAATAATTATTGCGAAGCGAAAGTACGAGTCAAAAAAGAGCGAGCTCTTAATTTTGTGCTTGAGAAAGCGCTTTGTTGAAGCAATAGTGGAGCTGGCTCTTATGTAATTAAGTAAGTGCATACTTTATTATTATTTTGTTTCTTATTAATTGTACGCAGTTAATAGTGCGTAGGACGTTTGGAAAGAGTTGGCCGTTTGCACGCAAATGCGATCAGGAACTAAATATTAAGATGTAATCATGTACGTTAATTAATTGAAATTGATGATCAACCCATTAATGAATTGACGCATAAGGTAAAGCTTCGACTAGTTGAAAATTTAGTTTTGACGTCAAATATGACGATCATTAGGACATTATTGCTCTAGATAAAACTCTGACTAATTAGGGAATGACTGTTTGTGTTTACGTCAGCGATTATTAAAAGTATTTTATACGAAAAATGTGATAGTTTGAACGCAATTCGTAAGCAGGAACGCTCTTTTGTTACAATAGGGCAGATTTGATATCAATGGCAAGTAGTTAGCAATATAAGTGAGAGTTAGTAATTAATTAATAGAGCTTAATGTCTACAGTGAAATTTATGTTGCAAACAAAAAATTTGGCTAATTGGGAAACTATTGTTTACGTATGCGAATAAGGGTGCTAATTTGCATAATGTCTCACATGGATATAAAAGGGTCTCCGCCATTGAACGAACGTTCGTTTAATGTAAAGTGCGCTCAAGAACGAACTCTCTATTGGAGCGACCTGAACTTTGAAGCTTTTGAACAGTTTTTGTGCTAACAGACGCTATCGTTCGTTTCCAGCTAATCCACACAGTCGTTTTTTTTCTATCAGAAACACAGCATCCTATAACGAAACTATGGGCACCAGTGACTTTTCGGAAGAACACATTATCGCAGAATTCAATTCGATGACTCCGCAAGAAAAAAGAACAAGCCACAGACCAGACCAGGACGAGGACTTGGAGATCAAAGGGTGGTTCTCGATGGTGCGATTCCTTCCACGCCGTACAAAGCCTAGTAACAATGAAGCGGAGCTGGGCGCATGCTTCGTGGACAGCTATGATACCGATAACAAGTTCCTGTGCATCAGAAATCCGCGGGCGAAAGAGATCAACACTTTCTGGCATATACTGTGGGACAACGGCGTGCGGATAGTTGTGATGACCTGTCAGTTAGCTAAAGACAGCTATCAATACTGGTCCCCGAAAGAAAACTCCACTTTATCTTGCAGCAATTTCAAGGTCAAGACCCATAAAATTCAAATCCACTCTCACTACATTTTGGCGGTGTTGGGAGTGGCGAAAAGTGACAGAAAGTCGAAGAACCGGATGGTTTATCACTTCCAATACACCGCGTGGCCGAGGATCAAGTTCGCACACCAGCCAGAAGCCTTTGTCCAGTTTTATCGGGATGTCGATAACCTCTATGGTGTGTTAAAGAAACGCGCGTCTGGGAAAAAACTTTCGCCGATGCTGGTGCACTCTCTTGACGAGCCTGCTGGTTCTGAAGTGTATTGTATTTTAGACATCTGCGTCACGCTGTTTAAAATGACCGGAGTGTTGTCACTGTCGAGGGCGCTTGGAAAATTGAGACAGAAAAAAGTTGGGGCCATTGATCGGGTCGAACTCTATCTGCTGTGTTACCAATTAGCTAAAAGTTATGTTAACGTAAGCTCCTCATCAAAACTCTAGCTTTTACAGTTTGTAGTTCTCACTTTTAAGTATTATGTCATACTGCTTAGAAAGTATGGAAGGATCAATAGAGTAAGTGTAACTATTTAACTCTAGATGTGACGTTCTATTCCATAGTTATGACTGGAAAATTGGTTTAAATTCTTTCAAATTTGGGATGTTGTAGGCCTTATCAATAGAGTTTAATAGTCTGTAAAACTTTCATTCAAAACTGTTTTTATGTTTAAATTATTGTTCAGTTTAAAAGTTTGATTTTCCAATAACTGTACCAAAACTTATTTGTAATATTGTGGAATTTGTCTTGCAGTTTGTTAGGACAAAAAATAACTACAAACGAACAATTGAAGAAAAACTGAACTTTTGGCTGTGATTAATTGGAATATGTGTACCTCTTAGAAGTTATCCTTGGAAATTGTGACTGAAATTGTGAGAAGGTAATAGGTATTCTTAAAATTTTTGGAACTGGTACTGACATCCAAATTAATTATAAGTATGTAGTTAATTTTTTAACGTAATTTATGTATGTTTTGTCATGCACATGTTATTTCAATAAAAAATATTACTTGCACTGAGACTTTTCATTACAACTCTTGAGAGCCTTATCCGAATGTTTACTGCTGATAATTTTCTGCTAATAATTGAATGTTACTACTCAGATGCCGTATAACGATATACGGCAACTGTTAAGTAATCGATACAATATTGGTCTTTGAAGAAATAATAACGAGATACTTACAAATTACATCCTCCAATTTATTAAATGTTCAACGAAATTTTGATATGTTTTATGCACAATTATGGACCATAATATCTACTTATGGGACGTAAATACTCATTATTTATACAAATCTTAGCCTAATTTGTCTATAATTAATCTTTGGACATACAGTAATATAAACTAGGACAAGATACAATAAAATAAATTCCTTGAGACCTATTTTGCCTAAAATCAATTACAATACTGATCTTTCTTTAACATAAACTCATATAAAGTAGAGTAGCAAAAAAAGTAATACTCAAAGTCAGACAAACAATTAAACCTCTCTTTTTGAAATTTTGACACCGTCGAAAATACATTTATTTTCTTTGTTTGGAAATATTCTGATATACACTTATCGATTGCGCAGTAAGCCATACTTCGTTGTAGACCATCACTACAGTGGACCAGAATCGGATTCAGATGGCGGTGATATTGGCGAGAGCTTTTAACATACACTGTCGGCTCTAACCTTTTACTGTATCTTCTAACCTTGAACAGAAATTCCAAAAACTCTGCCTTAGGAGGCAAGATATCGTAACATATATCGTAACAGATATCGTAACAGATATCGTAACGGTTGGACCAGACAAACGAACCGCTGCTGCAGGAATACAATTATGAGGGATATCAGTGTGTCCACATTGTTGTGCGAAATCACAGAGGGCAGAAGGCAGTGCGGTTAGTGGAAATTCTGATGCAGTTGGGGGCAGACCTGAACGCACCTGACAGAACCTCAGGAAGCACTGTGCTTCACACTGCTGTATGCTATAAAGATCATGAGCTGGTAACTTGGATCTGTCAGCAGATTGGCGTGAACTTGGAAGCTTATGACTGAGGAGGGCAAACGGCCTATCAGCTTGCTTGGCGAAGACATGACCTCAAAATGATGGACATCTTCTTGAAGTTCGGCGCTGACTGTCATCAGCCGTCCTCGAGTGAGAGTGAATGTGAACTGAGCGAAAATGAAATCTAGGTAGTTCTCACTTTCGTTATTCGTTAATAGGTTATACATGTCTGATGAGTATTAAGTTAGAATCTAAGTGTTTTGAGTAGTGCAAACTATTATCTAAAGTAGTGTTTAAGTTTTGACTCTCTACAAGTAAGTTATAGACTGTGTGTCGTGATGCTTGTAAAATCGTACATTCTGTCTATGGTCGTGTGAAAAGCATCTAATAAAAGGTGTTTATTACGAGATAAGTAAAACTAAATGTACAATTATTGTAGAGCTTATATTTAAAACTATGTGAGTGAAAATTAAGACTGGATAGTTTTTACTTTCGTTAATCGTCAATAGGTTAGACGTGTTTAAAGACTATTAAGTTAGAATCTATACAATTCGTTAATTAAAAATTACTTATAAAATGGAGTTGCCACCTATTTCATATCATTCGTAATTTCGGTAGTCAAATTTCACATGTCTCGTGCACATATGTATTTTATTTATATAAATGAAACAATACTTACTATCATTTATGGCTACGTGAGGTGCATTTACTAAGAGTTATATAGCGCTTATGAGTTCAATAAAATAAAATTAAGAGTTATTGTAAAATCTTTTATTCAAAATCACAAACAAGATAACAGATTTTTTGACTTATGATTTCCCAAAAATACATAAAAAATATCGAGAAAACCATTATCGAGATATGATTGATCTAGGGGTATGCATTCACCCTGCAGCGCTAGAATTACCTGTAACAAAAGTTCAATATTAAAATAAGACGCCAAAAAACATCTTATATTTTGGGAAGAAATACGAATCACTGCAGTTAAAATCAAAAAGTTCGACTACGATTAGATAAAAGGGCGAAATGGAAACACTCCCTAGAAACTAATCTAACAACATGAAAAATTGTAAAACTTACCGAAGTTTTGGAAGCTGCTAGAAACCTGCAACATTCCATTCATAGTCAGAAAGCTCCTTTGACAGTCATATAGGATCTAGTTCCGATGTTTCTGACATTGGTGACCTCGGTTTGTTCTAATCATTGGCTGGAATCGATTTCTATCAAAATTGTTCATTCTTGCACTATATTCTTGTGATGACTGTAGAATCCTGTGGAAAGAAGTTTACTTTAATGTACAGTAGTAGTTTATACTACATGAAGTAGGTGTTGCACTATTTATAAAGCAAGAAAAAAAACTTTGAATGCCTGAGTCAATTGTAAAAAACAAAAAATAGTTAATGTCTAGTAGAGTTTGCTCGCTAAATGAATACACGTAGAAGCTCTGCGCGCAAATACCGTGTGTATGTGACGCGCAGACGCACTTAGTAGTACAAATGCCTGGCCTGGGTATAGCGGCACTATAGCGCGGTAACGAGCAAGCAGTAACTATATGTTGTTTCTCACCATATTTGCAAATGGCGGGAATTACTTTTCTTTTAATTAATTACTCGGACAAGGATTCATTTTTTAGGGACAAAATTATCGTTAAAATATCTACTTTTATCTTGGCAATATTTTTTTTTAATATTTATTGATAGCTTCACGACAAAAATTCATAAATGTGTCGAAACTTAGAGGTTACTTAATAAGACCAACGTTAAAAGTCTAAAACTTGAAAGTTAATTATTTAATTAAAATTATCAAAATGTATTTGGACGTATTTAAACTAAATAGTTTTGAAACAAAGCGACTATATTACCTTAGTTTTCTAAACTCTCAAAAGTTTTTGATCACCGGGTACTCTGATACTTGGCGTTACCCATCAAATGATAATCGATTGCATTTCGCGCTAATTTTAAGATTTCGCTACGTACTGCTTGCACTGGCCATTCGCTGGGTACCTGAAATTCCGATGTTAGTGATTGGTATTGATCCATGGTTGAGATCTGAGCACCGGTTTTCAATTATCTTGATCGAAAAGATTATTACACCCAGACCGTGTTATGAGTACCAAGGCTGTCATCCCACTGAATAAGCGCCCTGGAGTAATATGCAAGGGTGAGGTCATAGATCTCAAAGACGGCTTATAAATTATAATGGAACGTAATTCGTTCCAGCATTCCACTTTAGGTGACGTATAGTACCTTAAGTTGGACATTGGAATTGTATTGCGTCCATTCTTTGATCACTTGAATATTATTACTGCTGATGCGCCGTCTACGAAGCAACGATAGCAGTTAACTGTTTACAAAGGATATATGAAGAAACAGATTAACCCGACGTCATCTAATAAAACTTAGGTGTCATCAGACGATTATGTTTATCTATTACATTTGCCATCGCAATTTTGGAACTTTCTTTAATATTATATAAATGTAATCGAGTGTAGCGAATAAATCAAATGTTGAAATATTTTAATTTTTTTTATTATGAATCATTACAGAAGCATTTTGATAAAATAAAAAATTGCAAGAAAACAAAAAAGGATTATTGTTAAAATGAAAAAATACATAGAAAACTTAAATAAAATCGTCGGCCAGTTGTATCTCCGTTGCCTGTAACAAAAGTAAAATATTAGCATAATCACACCACGAACAACATTCAATTTTTTAATAATGAATTTGTCCTGTAATTCAGAATGTTTAGGGGAGGAGGAGGGGAAAGCGGGCCCCCTAAAATTAGTAAGCAAAAGATGATCATGTCTCATTTCACTTTTTTCGATGTAATTAACCGTTTGGCACCAAGAAAAAAAATTCATTTTGGGGGCCCACTTTTCCCCTAGGGGCCCGCTTTGCACCCCCCCCCCTCCCTCCCGTACGTATAGTTTGAACATACGACACCCGTTTCACAAAACATCTAAGAAATTTTAGCTTTTTTTACTCGAAAAATTTGAGCTATAAACACACAGATTTGAGTACTTTCGAAAGTAACTTATAATATATATAAATAGAAAAATGCAACAGCATCTTACGTAGACTTTGGTAGACTGTCTAAAACGACCACATCCCAGTCTTCAAAGGGATCCATCTCCGATGTTATACCAGAGGCAGCCGATGTTGATGGAACTTGTTCAGCTTGAGCTCTGAAAGTTATAAAAATCCATCAAAGAAAGTTATCGATAACAGTCTTACTCACTGGCTTACCTGACACATTGGGACAGTAGTTATATTTGCGACATATAAAAGTATCGACAGTACTTACGTGTTACTGTCCACTTTTTTTGCTAGCCATAATTTATAATTCACCATAAGAGAAGTTTGAGTCTGACCGACCAGTTTGGCCGCGAACACAAAATATCCCTCTACCAGTACACCGCTTGGCCGAGGGACAACTTTTCTCATCAGTTAGATGAGCTTATAGATTTTTTTTGTAATGTAAGAAACTCCTATCTTCAGCTGGAGAGACAAGCTCCTCACAAGAAAATCGCTCCCATGATTGTGCAGTGCATAAACGGTGTCGGTACACGGAGAGAAATACATGGTGTATATCACTATGCCAGCATGGCCGTGAAGACCATGTTGTATGGTATTGACGATTTTCAATACATTTTTATTCAGAAGTTTTGTGTATATTCACCAAAAATTATGAACAAGGTGTCATTTGGATCGGGAAGGCACTCAGAAACTTTTTGGAAGGGTCCCAAAAAAAACTAAAAAAATTGCAAAAGTTATAAACAATTAAGTAAAAAAAAGGAGGGGAGTTTGGTTTTTTGCGATTATCTCAAAAACTATTCGAGATATTGGAAATAGCAAAAAAGATCCTAAAAGAGCAGAAAACTACCTACAAAAAAGTCCCACCTCCCCAAACTCTAAAACCAATATTTATAATTTTAACTGTGTGGCGAAACAAAGGCAGAAAATGAGTTATGCGGTGGCTGAGCGCCCAATTTTAATCTTTTCTTCACCTTGGAATTAAAATTATAAATATTGGTTTTAGAGTTTGGGGAGGTGGGACTTTTCTGTAGGTAATTTTCTGCTCTTTTAGGATCTTTTTTGCTATTTCCAATATCTCGAATAGTTTTTGAGATAATCGCAAAAAACCAAACTCCCCTCCTTTTTTTTACTTAATTGTTTATAACTTTTGCAATTTTTTTAGTTTTTTTTTGGGACCCTTCCAAAAAGTTTCTGAATGCCTTCCCGATCCAAATGACACCTTGTTCATAATTTTTGGTGAATATACACAAAACTTCTGAATAAAAATGTATTGAAAATCGTCAATACCATACAACATGGTCTTCACGGCCATGCTGGCATAGTGATATACACCATATATTTCTCTCAGTGTAGCTGTGCAGTATTTTGTTTATTGGACATATGTGTTGCGCAATTCGAAAAAACAGAAACCATATCACTGCCGAGTGTTCTCAAGAAAGTCCGACTGCAGAAATATGGGTTCATGAACAGAGTAGACGAATATGTGTTGTGTTACCAATTACTCGAAGCCTATGTCAACAAAAATTTGGCTCCGCCATCTTCATCTAAGTTTTATGTCACTCTATTGTAACCAAAAAGCGATACTACTTTTTGTACTTTAAATAATCTCTTAAGTGTTATGTAGAACCAAAAGTTGAAAAAATCGTTAAATATAGTTATTTACTTTGTACATCTGTCTTTGGATTTTTCCTCGAAATTTTCCGAAATATTTCAGTGCGCACCTTATTTATTCTCTGCTGACGTCCCTGGTTAAAAATGAGGCAATTCTATCGCATACGGAATACTTTGAATACTCAATAGATATTATGAATCTTTCATTCAGAATCTGGATACATAATGGATACCCTCTATCTAGAGCTCAGTATTATTACAACCTCGTGTTGGGTTGATGATTGATGTGGACGTCCCGATAAAACAATGTAAGCAAGCGTTCACAATGAAATTATTCATAACTTGATACTCGGACAATGTCGAATATTTTTGGCGCAGAGCCATAGTAAATAGTTTGTAGACTGTTGATATGAAAATAAATTTATGTATGAAGTAAAATATATGCGCCATATTACACCATACATAAATCTGTCTCATGTCTTGCTACTCTATCAAATCTCCAACATAATGTTTTCTGAGAACCAGGTCGTAAAGTGAGATTCTCTGCATTAAAAACAGATTCGAAAGAACTCCGCCGTGAACGTGAACCTTACGCGGAGACCCATAAATGCCACATATATTATCATAATCATTGCTAGTAGATAAGGTGTTAGATCACGATAGCTTTTAGTTCGATTGACGGGAGTGTCTATAGACACGAGACACGGGATTTCCGTCGCTCTAAAATTAAAAACACGGGAAAGTTACGGAAACGGTAACTTTTTTTTATTTCCCGGGTTTTTAAGTAAAAACACGTTAACAATATGATACATAATAAAGCACAAAAAACCCGGAAAGTCGCTAAAAAAGCGGGAAAACGGAAAAAAGGGGAATCCTAAGCAGCCGGAAAATCACTTATTACCAATTAGCGGTCACACTAAACAGCCGGAGATGGACTAAAAAGGCGGGAGAACTTAAAAAAGCGGGAATCTTATAAACCCGGGAAATTAATATCCATTAACTAGCGGTAACACTAACCAGCCGGAGGACTAAAAAGGCGAAAAAACTTAAAAAACCGGGAATCTTACAAACCCGGGAAATGACTATTAACTAACAAGCCGTCACACTAACCAGCCGGAGATGGACTAAAAAGGCGGGAGAACTTAAAAAAGCGGGAATCTTATACACCCGGGAAATGACTATTAACTAACAAGCCGTCACACTAACCAGCCGGAGATGGACTAAAAAGGCGGGAGAACTTAAAAAAGCGGGAATCTTATAAACCCGGGAAATGACTATTAACTAACAAGCCGTCACACTAACCAGCCGGAGATGGATTAAAAAGGCGGGAGAACTTAAAAAAGCGGGAGTCTTACAAACCCGGGAAATTAATATCCACTAACCAGCGGTAACACTAAATAGCCGGAGATGAACTAAAAAGGCGGGAGAACTTAAAAAAGCGGGAATCTTACAAACCCGGGAAATGACTATTAACTAACAAGCCGTCACACTAACCAGCCGGAGATGGACTAAAAAGGCGGGAGAACTTAAAAAAGCGGGAATCTTACAAACCCGGGAAATTAATATCCACTAACTAGCGGTAACACTAACCAGCCGGAGGACTAAAAAGGCGGAAAAACTTAAAAAAGCGGGAATCTTACAAACCCGGGAAATGACTATTAACTAACAAGCCGTCACACTAACCAGCCGGAGATGGACTAAAAAGGCGGGAGAACCGCTAGTTAATGGATATTAATTTCCCGGGTTTATAAGATTCCCGCTTTTTTAAGTTCTCCCGCCTTTTTAGTCCATCTCCGGCTGTTTAGTGTGACCGCTAATTGGTAATAAGTGATTTTCCGGCTGCTTAGGATTCCCCTTTTTTCCGTTTTCCCGCTTTTTTAGCGACTTTCCGGGTTTTTTGTGCTTTATTATGTATCATATTGTTAACGTGTTTTTACTTAAAAACCCGGGAAATAAAAAAAGTTACCGTTTCCGTAACTTTCCCGTGTTTTTAATTTTAGAGTGACGGAAATCCCGTGTCTCGTGTCTATAGACACTCCCAAAGTATCAGCAGCTTTACAAAGCCGGAAAATGAAGAAAAAAACCGGTACTTTGACATTCCGTGTTGGGAACATTCTCGGGTCTTGCTACATCCCGATAACGGTGGGTCTGACTACATTCACGCGAACTGGATTGATGGGTTCGAAGAGCGAAAGAAGTTCATAGCCACGCAAGGTCCTCTGAAGAACACCACTTCAGATTTCTGGAAAATGGCTTGGCAGCGGCATTGCCACGTGATAGTGATGTTAACAAGCACCGTCGCCGATGGTAAGGACACATGCTTTCAGTACTGGTCTACTAAAGAAAATAGGGAGAGAGTCACAGATGGACATCGCATCAGAACTTTGAAAGTCATAGTACGACCTGGCTACATCACGACACTCTTGAAAGTCACTGACATTTCTTCGAAGAAATCGAGAACCTTTACTCACTTCAAGTGCACTAATTGTCCAGAGTTCAAGAGTCCTTCCGATCCGGCATGGTGGGTGCGCTTTACAAGAATGGTCAACAGAGTGCGTCGATCCTACATGGGGCTATCATTTGAACCTACGCAGACGTATCCTTCTCCTATGATAGTACACTGTAGCTCTGGTGTCAATGAAACGGCTGCCTTCATCGCAGTGGATATCTGCTTGAGCCAAGTGATGATATCTTCTACACTATCGATACCCGAAGCAGTTTTAAAGCTTCGGAAGCAGCGATACGCGAGTGTTGTGAGTCTTAAGCAGTACTTGTTCATTCACAGAGTGTTAGAATATTTCTTGAGTTTCGAAAAGAATGTTTGTGAGTCATCAAGTGGTCAGTGTTCAATATGTTTTCGAGGGTAGTCCAAGTGTTTGAGTGAGCATGATATCATGAGTCGTAGTATTAAGTCTCTGCTAACTCTTAGATTAAAAAAAATATCAACAAGGGGATTGACACTCGCGTATGGCTACAATTGCTGTTGCCCTACTAACGCTGTAGACAGTATGGCGGCGCTTATTGAATATGCCCCGCTTATTATTTTTGATAAGCTCCGCCTATAGTTTTGATGTACGGGTTGTAATAGGTACTCTCTTAAAATGAATCAGTGGAATTTTACTGATTCTACAGTGAATTTCACTGATTCAACCAGTGAATGAGAATTCCACTAGTAAATCAGTGAAATTCCACTGATTGAATCAGCAAACAGAGAGATTTATTTTAAGAGAGTAGGGATTTTTCCGATGTTAATAAAAGATTTTTTACTATGTCAATATAGGGGTTTTTCCTATGTTAACAAAATAATTTTTCCTATGTTAACATAAAAAAAAGTTTCTATGTAAACAATTAAAAAATTCCTATAATATATAGGTATTTTTTCAATTTTTCACTAGAAAAAACTCCTGTGGTGACATAACAAATTTCACTTTGTCAACTTAAAAATTTTTCCTGTGCAAAAATGAAAAAAATTCCTGTTGATTTTTCTCCGTGTGGATTTTATTATCAACAAACTAACAACAACAACAACCGCGTGCTAACACTAGCCTTATGTACAGTCGGTAATGTTACAAATTATATACTCAAAGTTATTCAAATTATTACCTATAGTCAATTTTGCACTACAAAAGTATAATCGTTAAATTTACAAAACACTATCTCCAAAATTACAAACTTGTAAAAATTTATAACTTGTAAAAATTTGTTTTTGTCTGTTAAAACTAGATATAACTTGTAAAAATTTATAACTTGTAAAAATTTGTTTTTGTCTGTTAAAACTAGATACCTGAGGATGTCGGAATAAAACCGACGAAATGTCGTATTACGAATGATGTGTTAAAACGTATTTTTGGTTTTTTCACCTGATTTATTTAACAAATTACAAAATTACAAATTTTGAAATTACATAAATACATACGCTAACTCTAACAAATTTAAATTTCAAACTAATTAACCAAGATAGTGTCACTGTGATACTTGGAAGATTATTTTAATTTAATTAAACCATGGTCAGCCTTATCTATATTCTCCGTATCTTTCCTCTTCTTAATCGAATTTTAATGCCTCTCAATGTACATAGATTCCATAATCAGAAGCTTTTGATAATTATGTTCTGTATTTAAAATTTTTAAATGAACCAAATAAGTGAAAAATAAACCAAGAATTGAACCTGGATCTTCGCGATGACATGCCAGGTGCTCTTGCACTTGAGCTACCTAGTCACTCATCACTTACTCCCTCTCTATACGCTCTAAACTCTCAATGCTACTTACGCTTTTGCTTGCCTCCCACCCAAACTAAGTACTATGATGGTAAACCTGGTTCCTGGCTTGGTTCATTTTTCACTCGCTTTTCAAGGTCAACAATAATTTGTACCTAAACTTGGTAAAAGCGGACAGAAATACCAAGTTTAGGCTGAAATTATGGTTTTAGTGTACTGGTTGTGATAGTCTGAAACAATGATTTTAGCCTCCTTACCTTTGAGTAGGTTTTATTATCACAAGGTACAAAAGGTTTAGCTAAAACTTTTTATAAAAAATAAAGACAAAAATAGCAAAAATAATATAAATTTTATGGCATTAAAAAAAAAGAAACAAAACGATTTACAAAAAGTAATGTAGTACGTAACACTTGACAGCACTTCCAACACATTTATACACCTGAATCCATGCACTCTTGACTTCATCTTGCTTAATAGCAAGTAAGTGATTGTAGCATCGAGTTTTGAATTTATCCAGGGAAGCAGCAGTTGAAACAGCAAGTAGCACAGAGTTCCAGAAAGACAAGAAAAAAGCTCTTGGACATTGATGTATGTGAAATCGGCGCTAAGAGCGTATCAGTCTTGTCGTTATCAGACCATTACACGACGAATACACGAAAAAAAAGAATTAAAAGAAAAATTACTATTTTACATCGTAATCGAGGACCAGAAATTCAGTGTCTCACTTTTTACTATTTACATTTGAAAATTTACTATAATACCTACTTTATTACTATCCAACACCGTGAAATGAGCAAGGTGTATAGTAAATTTTAAAATGTATGCTCAAGTGAAAGGTGAGATGAATCTCCGGCCCTTCCTTGACTACGATGTGAAATAGTAATTTTTCTTAGATTTTCCTTTCCGTGCATCCGGACACTTATTTTTTGTTTTTACTGTTGCGGTCTTCAATTTGTTTATTTTTGCGACACTGGCTGCACCATCTCCAATACATGCTCACTTCGTAACGACACCCACACTTTTAGCAGATTTTAGTGGCTGAAGAGCTTCCTCTTGCTCCATCTACGTACATCTTGTCGCCACACTCCTTGCATGCCCTGAAGTATCCACTGCAAGAATACGTTTTTTTGCAAAAGTAGCACTCCATTTTTTCCTTTTTATTCAGTTACTTGATTACAAATAAATGGTATAACGTGTGATCACACGGGTTGGTTGTAACGTTATGAATTATTTCGACCCTCCTTCTCCATTAAACAAAGTTAATTTTGTTACAATTATTGGGTCATGCGGGTGAATCACAATCGTTCGTGTGACTGTTGGCTATTGTTTTGAATCGGTCTGCCCATATAACGCTAACATGTTGACTACAGTTAAGTATCTCTGGTATCAATAACGATGCTGGGAATTCCAAAGTGTATAAATGTGCATGTGTGAAATTAAGGAAAACTTATTGTTTATTAAAATAGTGCGTGAATGCTTAATACGTATTGTGAATCTTTTATTCAGAATCTAGATACATCATGGATACCCTCTATCTGGAACTAAGTATTGTTGAAACCTAGTGTTAGTTCGACGATTGATGTACGCATCCTGATAGAGCTTGAAAATCTTCTGGAAGGTTTAGGTGAACGACTAAGAGTTTCATTTCATGATGATGAAACAACGGCTATTGTTTGGTCAACGCATAATCATGAAAAAACTCATACTTTGTTCGAATTACGTCTGAAACAATGTTATCGCAAGTCGCAAGAGGAAATAGCTCATGAAAACAAGTTGATTAATACATGGCTCATGAATGTGGAGGAATAATATAGGTTTATTTAGGGACCAGTTGCTATGCTTCAAATAAATAGAGACTCAAGATCTCTAGCTTTCTGCAAGGAGTTCATACTTTCAAATTTTAGATTCTGTGGGTCCTTACCATTCTATACCGACGAAATTAATGAAAATGTAATTTCAAGTGGGAGTGCACATTCGCCGGATTTTTGAGTATCAGGTGACATAATGTCATTCAATGTGCGCATGGAAAGCTGATCTCAAGGCAACGACCAGTTGAAGACAGGTACAAGTCTAAGGTCAAGTAGGCAAAAATTTTTGCTCCCCAAATCGTCTAAATCATTTTCGACTTCATACACTCGCAGAATCATTTATCGACACGTTGTCGACCGGGAACGAAAATGATAAGAATTAACCTCATTCATACCTCGGCTTCAGGAAAGTTTAATTGCAATAGAGGTATTCAAACATCTAATGCAAGTACTGTTAAAATGGCATGTTTAAAATGATTCTAAAACTGACGGATAAAGTCTCAAATTGACGACTAGTTTTACATGTGGAATTTTTTTTTTAAATTGCTGAGTTTTTTTAGATTTTTATTTTTAGATTATTTCATGGGAACTGTCACTAGTAGTATCGAGAACCTAAGTCTAGATAACAATATTACTAAGTTCTTTAGATGGCAGTTTCTAAGCCATGTCTAAGGCCTTTATATAAGGAGCTTAAAAAGTTCCGCTTGTGGGTTTCGTCACTAGCCCTACAATACGCTCACCAATCCCAACTTGGCCCCCTTATGAGGAGTGTGACCAAACATTTCCAAGATGCGTGCTCCAGTAGTGAGGACGGATGTAACAAGTTGTTCATAAAATATCAGAACACGTCGCACGCAAAGGAGAAACCGATCTTCGTGATTTTTTTCACCGATATTTAAAAAAAGAACCTGGCGTACATGTCATTATATTTTGTAAAAATAAAGGTGAAAGAGTGAAAAGCGACCAAAGCTACTGTTTATCTCGTAAAACAGCACAAACAAGTTGCCCAGGAATCTGAAAAAAAAATGGGGTTTTTGTAAATAAAAAATTTCATGGTTTCGTCGCCTATGTCAATTTGTTTTCATTGCTCACAGTGTCCTTTACCGGTGAAGTGGTTGGCCATCGAGTGCATGACGGACCGGATATTCTCCACCCAGTCTGACGTGTGGTCATTCGGCATCGTGCTGTGGGAGCTGTTCTCTCTCGCCAAGACGCCGTACCCTAACGTCAGCCCGCCGAGCTTGCTGCAGTGGCTTCTCCAAGGGTAATTTAACTTGCTTGATTGTGAGACGATTAAAAGTAGCAAACGGTAGATGCTATTTATGAATCTAAACATCTTTTTCCAAGGAACTTAGGGACCGTTTCATTAATACGTAACGCAGATTTTAAGTATCAAACCAAGTAACCCTCTGTAACGCGCTGCACCGGTACCGTAACGTTTCGCTGACATGGTCAGATGCTGGCCGACTTAGTGGAAAATGGGGCCTCTTTGTGATAACTAGCTTCATATAACTCCTTCTTCAAAAAGCCAAAAAAGGGGAAGTGAAAATAGTTGCAATCCAACAACGTAACAAAGAATGATATTGACTTCATCGTGTCGACGAGGAGACAAATATTCAACGATGTCTCTGTAATCCATTCAGTAATAAATTTCGAAAAAACCTAAAAACTTTAGGTACAAGCTTTAATAAGAAAATAATTTTAATTATTTCGTACTATTCTTAGCAAAACCTTTCAAACTGATCAGCCATGGGAATCCGCCATATTGAATTTATAATGAAGTCACGTATATATGCATTGAGCTCAATACTTCACGTGTATTCAAATTTTCAGCTCAATCAGAACCCAGAAAATGGTTCTAATTTAGCTTCCAAGATTTGTCCGAAACTAACAGATAGACAGACTAACTAACTTACAAGTTAAGTTAATATAAGGCTTGTCAAAACAGGAAGCGATTACCGAAATGTTAGAGGCATATTGAATCGAAAGAACCAAGCTATAAAGGTGTTGGCTTATGAATTCCATGCTCCGACCAGCGTCTATCCAGCTCCAAAATCCCCAGAGCTTTTAGATCGAGTTGTATAATCGCTTCGAATGCCTATTAGACTGCGAGTATGTACAAAATTATAATGACAAACGTTCTTGGAAATTGCTCAAACAACCGGATCCTGTTCCAGAGATAATTTTATTAAATAATTAGTTCAAAATAGCAGTCAATCTTAAAATTCCAATTAAAAAACGGAATATTTTAAATTAACTACTATCTTTAAAAAAATGGTAGAAAAAAATTTGACCCCGATTTCGGAATTAGTAAGCATTAAGACTACAAGATATCGTTTTTTATGCCTATCGGAAGTAATCTAAGATTCGTTGAAAATGTATATTAAAAAAATAATTATTGGGATTTCAAGAAAATTAACGTCCTATCTAATAACTCTTATTGAGCCTTTAATGAGTACAAACACAATGGGTCTACGAAAAACGGATCCAGAGATATTTGCATCCAAATATTTCACCTTTCATGTGTCTAGATGTGGTTGAGCCAAGTTATATGAGTCGAAACACGTTGAGCCTACGATATGTAACTATAAATACGCGTATCTCTATATTGGAATATAAAGTTTTGAAGTCCTTGGCCTTAAAGGAGGGACGCTCCAGGCTTCACCCTACGCGGAGCTCAGACTCCGACTTTGTACAGAGCTTTCCGGGCTTCGCCCTACACGTAGCTCGGCCTGCGTTCTCGCGATTAGTTACTTGGTTGTAGGTAAAATGGTATTCTGCTGTCAGAGTGATTGGTGTCGCAAATTTATTCGATATTTCACAATTTCTGTTGAGGGTTTTCCTGGTTTTAATTGCTAAACTTACCATTTGTAGGTTTGTATTAGTAGATAGTTAACATATTATGTAGTTACTTATCTCGGATTTAGAGGTGGTTGAAGGCGTCAACGACCCACCAGATCCTGGTGAGTCCACGACTGCTGTGTCACAAGAAGCGCCGCTAGACATTTTGTTGTCTGACCCAGGTGGCAATAAAAGAAAAATTGTAGAATGTGCCCAAAATCAGCCCAACGCTAAAAAGATCGCTGTTGACCCAAATCAAATGTCAGCGTCGATCCAAACTATATACTTACATCCTGATGCAGGTAAACCTAATAAATAAAATTTGAATGACAAAGGTCCCTATGTTGTCCATGTATGTAGGATAGAACCCGACAACATAACAGGTCTCACCCTGAAACCTGTTAAATTACATAGACCAATTTTTGTACCAAGACAATTTAAAGAATTTGGTTTCTCTAACCCAATTTTGATGCAGTCAAAACTCTTTGCAACAATTGCCACGCATAATTTTTCACGAATGAGTATAATACGAAGCATCCCTTTAGACTTTACCATGGAAGAATTGACTTCCTCTTTCGAAACCCCTGCTGGTTGTAGTGAACTAATAAAGGCGATAAGACTTAGTAGGAAAGTAATCCGTGATGACTCAATTGAATGGATATCAACTCAAACTATGGTTATTACACTAGCCGATCAAGTATTACCCGAGAGATTTTACTGCTTCTACTCTTCTATTCCAGTTGAATCCAACTTACAATGGTGACGTATAATATAGTTATATCAACTACACAATTTCATACATAATATTGAGCATTTGTCACACCTTAAATGAGAGAAGGTGATTTTAATACCCAAAGGAACGTAAGGTGGGACAGAATGCCTACTGTTATTATTTTATTCATTTAACAGCAGATAGACATTGTTTTTAAGGGAGCGCCTACAAAAACCTGCGTATGCCGACGACAGAATTTACGAGCTGATGAGGAGCTGCTGGGAACAGAAGCCCACCAAGAGGCCCTCTTTCACCGAGCTGCAGACCAAGCTAGGAACGTTTTTGGAAGACAATGTGCGCAATGTAAGTGAAAATTAAGATATAAAACGACCGCTTTATACATTTTAAGTGGTTATAATTTAGGCTTAAAAAAAGGTTGTATAGAGAGGAAAAAAATCAACACCTATACAGGGAGTGACAAATTTTGTGTTAAATTAGCGCTTCTACTCATTGTATTTATTCCGCAATAAAACCAAAGTCACTTTTTATCAGGTGGGATTATGTCGAGGGCGTACCAGTTGTGGATAAATATCAGGTGGGATTATGTCGAGGGCGTACCAGTTGTGGATAAATATCAGGTGGGATTATGTCGAGGGCGTACCAGTTGTGGATAAATATCAGGTGGGATTATGTCGAGGGCGTACCAGTTGTGGATAAATAAATAAACAAAACGTCAATGCGCATTTTTTAATCCAAAAATAAAATTTAGGATTAAAGAATCGATCAGATAATTGACCAATTTTGAGAATTATTGTTATTATGATTGATAATTTGATTTTATTTGACTTGCTGTGTTAGTGTGGGTCAAACCTTGAAAGCTGAATTTGAACCAATTTCCGATTTCCGAATGAGCTAAAATGGAGGACGAGTTATTTTTTATGCACTCTCATCGTATGGCTATCAAAAGAAAGGATATTCTGAGATAAACACTTAATAATTTAAATCATTTTCAAAAAAAAAATGGATTGTACCTAAAAGTTTTTAGGTTTTAAGAATGTTATTTTTTTTAATTATGTATTACGCATACATTTTCCAATTGTCATTTTGTGAAATTATTTTTTTGTTTGTGTATGGATTTGAGTTGTGAAATGGTAAATGATTTTGTCTCAAACACCATAAAACGGGTTCGGATCAGAACGCCTTTCTCTTAAAAAATATGATTATAATCTGTGGAGATGTGGAGCGTGTCTCCTGTTCTTAGGGTTCCGTAGTCAAACTAGTTATAGTTTCGCCATTAGCGGTCTGTCTGTCCATCTGTCCATCCGT
This sequence comes from Coleophora flavipennella, assembly GCA_947284805.1. Classification (NCBI taxonomy): domain Eukaryota; kingdom Metazoa; phylum Arthropoda; class Insecta; order Lepidoptera; family Coleophoridae; genus Coleophora; species Coleophora flavipennella. The sequence continues at coordinate 17,681,713 of OX369264.1, read as the reverse complement.
CCGTCCGTGTGTCTGTCCGTCGGTATGTCACAGCCACTTTGAACTGACTTTGAAAAAAGGTTCTATGTTCTACTGTATGTATGTTGTTTTGTGTATGTTTACCAATTTCACTGTTAAGTGTGGACCGATTTTCAAAATTCTTTCTTGATTTAAAGAATATACTCCTGGGTTAGTCCCATTTTCACCAAGTTAGGATCTGATGATGGGATCCCAGAGAAAAGAGGGCAACACTTAAATGATATAGGCACTACGTATTTCGTATATTTTCTACAGCTATTTAAGTATTATCGTCTGGTAGTTATTGTATCATTTTGATGAGCTGGTGATAGAAGGTACAACTCCTTAACGGTTAGGATTTAGAGAATAATTCTTTACATATTATAAGTATGTATGATGGTGAAAGCCACAGGACTCTGTATCGGTAAATGAAACACATGTTTTATGATTTGATTACATCCCATTCGCGAATGGGTGGTGATAGGGTTTAACGCCGTTAGATAGCATTATAACTAAATATAGAAATAAAATTTAATAAAACTAAAAAAATATTAAAAATTGATATTCACTCAAAATTATGTTATCTAAATCAAAGGTAGGTACGAAACATAATAGGGGCCTACATTTATTTAAAGTCAATGCCGGCAAAGCCATCGAATCTAAAACATTTGATAGGTAAGTATACTTTTCTCAAGTGCTAGTACCGACCTCAAAAAAAATTTTGTAGGTCCTTAAACATATATCGTCTCTACCTTTTATTTCGTTATTGTTGGTAAGTTTCCTGTATTGAAATACAGTAATAGGTATTATTTCCTAATTTTGAGTGAATTAATTTTTGAAGTCGATTTTTAGTTTTTTAAACTTTTATTTTTTATTCAAAGACTTTAACAATTATAATATAAAATTTGGTATGTATTTGCAAATTTGTAAAGCCTATTATCATATTTTTTTTGGGTTAGTACCTCGCCTCCATTTAAAGTGGTGTTATTTTTTATTCACGTAAGTACTTACCCTACAATGTAAGGTATCGCTGTATACGTCTTTCAAAACTATTCAGGGTACGCGACGAACACTTCTTCGATAAGTAATTTATTTACGAAATATAAAGTTTTTAAGCGTTTATTTTTGTCAGTTACATGTTCTCAACCCCTACCAGCTAACCGCTATTTCAAGAAATCTTATAAGTAGAAGTAGTAGAGCATATAATAAGAGTTAATTTTTATGACTTTCTAAGTTTAGGAGTAATTGTCGACGAACGTAAGATGTGCAGTTGAATTGGTAAACTTGTCATAGATTTTCCATTCAAAAGGTTTTTAACTAACTGCAAATATTACTTTTGGCATCTTCTTTTTAATTCATTTTAAGCAGCTAAACCTCATACTCATCAGCTGCTGGTAGGTCCTTGAAGCTGAAGAAGGCAGCGGGTTCACAAAGAAGATTTTTTTAATATTAAGAAATTCCTATTGTTTACCTACCTAGCTCTACGTCCATTTGGACGCAGTTTACACTGCCATGAATACGAAGAAGGAAGGTGTAGAGGACTACCTCGCCAGGATGACCGCCCCCGACTATACAAATCTGGTTACACCGAGCCTGGACCACTGCGTCTACGACGCAGAAAGATGCTTCCCACCGACACCGAGCCAGATTTCCGGTAATATAACCATCATCATCATCACTGTTGGACATTTTGATCAAAAATTAGGGACCAGCCCTATACATTCATAACAAATTTGTCAAAAAGAACTTTACGCAAACACACACTCAGACCACTATTATAGTCTACAGAGTCTCGATCAAATATAGACAATGACAGAGATAGAGAGACGTACTCGGAATAAAGCATGAATAAGACGGTAAATTTCACTCATTTCGACTTTCAACCAATTTGGGGATTACTGATTGACTGAGTCGAAACGAGCAAAGCATCAAAACCGCAGTCCATAGCCGTAATATTGGTCGAAAGTTGGACATAGATGGCCCTCAACGTATTTACTTTAACTGATCTAAGGCCATATTTATGCCATTTCTTCAGCATTTTTATGCAAATATAGGTGTATACCTAGGAGAATCCAACTCTACAATTACCTTAATTTATTGCAGTCTCCACTAGGGTGGATCGCCTTTGTATGTTCTTTTTTTTATTTTGAATGGGATTAGGAACGAAATGATGTCTGTCATACATACAAATAACACCTTTTTTTTCGAGAATTTTATTTTTACATTTTATGCCCTCGCCAAAGGCTTCAATGTATTTTTTTTTTTTTTTAAATGCGGTCCTATTCCTGATAATTAGTAATAAGTCCTGGTCCTAATAATTAATAATTTTAATGTTTTTCTAAACTGTAATTGTATAAAGTTAAACTTAAGTTAAATATTGGAAGTGTTTATTGAAATTAGAAAATAGGATTACGAAAGTAAAAAGTAAGGAAACCTTAAACTTCTTGACACGAATATTCCTTTTCGTCTCAAACTTCAGCATGTCCTTACTTGATGCTAATTTAGACTCTTTATGGATCCCTCTCTTGTAGTTTTGCCGCTTACACTTAACGCAGCTTCTGTAACTACTTTGACTGACCGTTCCACAGCCTGGGTGTGGCATAGCAATCTCATAAACTCTAAAACTATGTCACCTCCATTTTCAATTAGATATTGTAACTGCTAATTTAAAATGTTCTTCGATATTGGGGGTTTATAAACGTGTTACTGCCAGACAATCATATCGTTGTATGAGCTCGCATTTAAATTTATTTTAGATACTTCAAATTTTCATTAAACAGTATTTTCATCTCATTGACGAGCCTTCAAAATGCGTCTTGCGGGTAGTTCTCTGATGGACTTTTGTGGATCTGTATCAAAGTAATTGTTTCGAATTATGACAGGATCCGCAATCCTAAGCAATTCGTCAGATAAATATCTGGTGCTGGAAATAAGCTTCCATAGGTGTCTTAACCTTTCAAGGACCTTACTATATTAGCAAATATTCGTCCAGGGCTTAATGGAACCCATCGGCTCCATAAGAGTGCACGCCACTTGAAGCCCTCACCGTGAATAAATACGGATCAAAATCTTGTGTCTTTTTGTTTAATTGCCTTTTTTGAAGAGTCCTATGTTCATTGATATGGGCTTTTGTAGATCTGTTATCGTACTCAGTAACAAATTTTCTGAAAAAAGCAAAGTAACTGTTTCGAATTATGACAGGATCCGCAATCCTGAGTAACTCGTCAGGTAAATCTCTGGTGCTGGAAATAAGCTACCATAGGTGTCTTAAACCACCTTTGCTGGTTGAATGAACTTTCATGAAAAACCACACTGGTGCGTATTTATTTACTACAAATATCGCTAATTTCACGAGGATTTTTGGTGGGTCTTCTGAACAAACATATAAACGTAATATATGGTTAGCTTTCATTTTCCACCGGGCTTCCGTCATTGTAAAAAGAAAGAATAGTTGCTTTTCTTCATATAATGGTACATCGCGCGATTTGTACGTGTGCGCGCAAGTCGGCACGCACCATACGCACGCACACTACAATAATTAGGATTGACATAAGACTGATGCAATGAGGAACTTTCCAGGCTCCGTTCTTTAAAAAAATCATAGATGGCGCTGTCTAGTGTACTTAACAAAGAGAGTTTAACAAACTAAAGTTTTTACTTAGTCAAAGATGTCCTTTTATTCCCCATATGATGTATTATGTGGGTCTTTTTAATGAGAACAGTAGGCACAGGTCAGAACAACGCGACGTTCCGCCCTCAAGTGATGCTCAAGTGCTAGTGGTCATAATGGACTGCTAGCGGTGTGCGTCAGTGGTAGTCTGTGGTATTCTTCTCGTTGCACCCGAAGGGGGCGATGGGGAGACTTCCCCGAGGCGTAGCCTCCTTGGCGTGGCTGCTTCCGCCGCCCATTACGATGAGCGGGTCCTTGGCGGCACAGGGCCCTTGGCAGCCTTTCCAGCCACGGCTGAGGCGAGCAAAAGCTGAATCACTCCCAGAGCTTGCAGGAGGTCGCTCTGGGAGGGCACGGCGGTGGTGTTGGTGGCATTGGGGGCGGCGGAAGCGGGGGCTATGGGCCTCTTCTTCCTCCGTCGGGTTCGTCGATTTTTACGGCTGGGCGCGGGCACGGCGGCCGAGCCGCTCTGCATGGCGGGCGCTGCCGGTGCGGCGCGCTCAGCAGTGACGCCAGGCGCTGCAGGGCGAGAGGTGGTGTTGGTGGTCCGGGCGACTGTCCCGGCCCTCTTGTTCCGGAGCTCCCTTCGGAACACCGGGCACGAGACGTGGTTGGCGGGGTGCGGGCCCGCGCAGTTGGCGCAGGTCGCTGGGTCCTCCCGCTGCCGTAGGCAGTCCTTTGCTGCATGGGAATTACCGCAGCGGACGCAGGCCAGCGGGAGGTGGCAGCCATGCGAGGAGTGTCTAAATCCTTGGCACCGGTGGCACTGCGCGGGTCCTCGCGATTAAAATGCTTGCCACGCCAGGCCTCGATGACGATGCCCGGCATGTGAAGGAGCTCCGCGATGGTGCAGAGGGCCGTAAAGTTGGTGGTCCGCCAGATCTGCACGTAGAAGATGCACCCGGGGCGTCCTGCGCGCGCCCAGGTGGCCTTCACGTGCTCTGCCTCAAAGCCGTGTTCGGCTAGGGCGGCAGTGATATCGGCGGGCTCGGTGGTGGAGGGGAGGCCACGGATGGCCACCTTGAGGGGCCTCGCGGCCGGCAGCGAGTACGAGAACCATTTGACCTCCGGCAGCGAAGACAGCATATATATTGACGTAAGACATAAGACATTTATTGATTCCTTGTCACCAAACACACATACATAATATTGGGAATAAATTAAATAAACAACTTAAAAAAAAATGAGAGGATAACAATAACAAAATAACAGTACCTAATATTACAAGTAGAGAAAAAACTATCAAAGTACGATATGTGTGTATGTGTTTGTATGCGTGTGTGTGTGTGTGTGTGTGTGTGTGGTGCAAGAATCACGGACCGCGCTCAGCATATACTGCGTGCGGCTTATGCTGCAACACAGCGCTGATTTTCAGCGTGGCCCAGGGCTGCTACGATTGCGTGCACGATGCGGTCAGCCGTGTTGTAGTAATATATATTGTATTTATGATATACATATAATTTAATTTTGTAAACCTGTTCATAAGTCTCACTTACTATACTGTAAGGTAGGTAGGAAGGACGCGGTGACCCACAGGCAAAGTTTTTTGGTATTCTAGAAGAATATTTTTAAACTTTAATTTGAACCCGTGAATTCCCACCATTGCATCATGTGTAGACATAAATCTTTTTTGCACACATCCAAAAAAAAATGGGACGTATTTTATTAGTCTTTTTTATTATTATTCACAATTGGTAAACCCATCGCATCATCTCACCTGGTGGTAAGTGACGATGATGCCGAAGATGGAAGCGGGCTTACCGAGATTCCCCAACGCAATGGAGAACTGGCTTTCTTATCTTTAAGCGGAATATTGTTAACACTGATGTTTTGCGGCGAGACTTAGATAAGATGGTAATAGCTAGCCAGGCGGGCTTAGAAAATGCCCTACCACCAACCAAACCGAGTCTTGCAAGTTGACCCCACCGGAAATCGAACCCTCGATCTCCTAGTGTAAAGCGAATGTACTAACCATTACGCCTAGGAGGCAGTTAGACCCATATAATACATATGGGGAATAAAAGGTCATCTTTGACTAAGTAAAAACTTTAGTTTGTTAAACTCTGTTTGCTAAGTACACTAGACAGCGCCATCTATGATTTTTTCAAGGAACGGAGCCTGGAAAGTTCCTCATTGGGGCCGCACCAATGCATTACAGATACTTGTAGTAGTTTGTGTAGCCGAGCCGGCCACGTTCATGTAGGTAACTGCACGCCGCCCGCTGCCCGCAATAAAAGATTTAAAATTTATTGTAATCGACGTGAATGTTTTGTAATTTGTAAGATTTTGAATACAGTTTGAATATTATGTAAACTTTATTTTTATGTAATATATCGTGTTGTTTTTTATCGTGTTAATTACTTAGCGTAGACAGGCCTCCCACGCGGTGGACCGATGACCTGGTGAAGATCGCGGGAAGCCGATGGATGCGGGCAGCGCAGGACCGGTCGTCGTGGAAATCCTTGCCTGGCCTTTGTCCAGCGGTGGACGTTCTTCGGCTGATATGATGATGATCGTGTTAACTCTAATAAAACGTCATTTTATGGCGACGTTGTAAAACAAGGAACCCTGTCCGTCCATACGCGGTTAAACTCAGAAACTATTGGTAGGTACCTTAAAGCTGTGACTTGGCATGGCTATACATATTAATTACGCCGATAAAATTGTGAAATGAAATCCTTCAGGCTTTTTATTGTTTAGGGAGAAGGAATAGTCGAGCAACTTAAGATATGCAGTTGGATTTGTAAAAAGTTCATAGATTTTCAATACAAAATATTACATTTCCGTACCCAAATGGTGCCAACGGGACCATATTATTATGTTAATATAGTCCCGTGTATGTGTATGTGGCCTCCGCTGCATGCCGTCTGTCTGTCAGCGGGGCATTTCTCACTAATCTTAATAGGTAGACAATGGAAATTTTCACAGAGTGTGTATTTCTATTGCCGCTATAATACGAAATATATAAAAATAAAATAAAATTGAAAATAAAGAGAGCCCTTACAAGAAACGTTACAAGTGACAAACTATACAAGAAACTTTATTTAAACGTTTTTGTTTTTGCTTTATCGCAAAAACAGTTAAACACACAAACGTTAACTTCGTGTGGTTAAAGTAATTATCAACAAATAATAAAAACTAGCCAAATGTGAGTCGTATTCGCGGTAGGGAGTCTGAAGTGAATAAAAGGATTTTTTTCTGACGCTAGCGTTGATGTGGTTTTGTTTGTAATGTGAATAGGTATCATTGTCAAAGTTCGACTTGCACTTGGTCGGTTTTTTAAAATTAGCATTTATTTTTTGAAAAAACTACGTAACCCTATTTCGTGCATGGTCCAACGCGCAATTGGCCGGTTTTTTAATATACCTTAATCAATGTCATGCGAATACGGATGAGGTATAAAAATAGCAATTGCATAAATTACGAATAATTTTGCAAAAAAATGGTGTAGTATCGGAGTAAAAAGGCGGCGTCATCGTCTCAATCGATAATCCTGAGGTTGGTAATGTCTATAGTTTATTGTGAACGAGAAAGTATAGGTAATAATTATTTTGTTATCGTTTTAGATTTAAGGTTTTGATATCCGCAGTGAACATTCCAGAAATTTATTCAAAACTACTCTAAAGAATATTTTACTTAGTATCCGTGTAAAAGCAGGGACTAAAATTATATCCACACGTATTTTTTGTATTAAATATAACTAAAAATCCAGGTTAGTGGATTTTAAAAGCGAATGGCACAGCCCTGCGTATCTGCGCAACAGTAGGCTATGAAGTCTCCCACGCGGCGGAAGACGACTTACTGTTCTTTTTCTTTTGCTATGCTTCTGTGAATTAAATCTGGGGAACAAGAGCCATTTATGATAGCTGTTATGATTTCGTGTAAATATTTCTGGTCTGAACAACGATCTGCTGGTATTGGTGGTGATAGTACAGTCTCTATCCTCAAAAACTGTACCAAAGACAAGTCTCTATTGCCATATAGGATTCTGCCTGCAAATGATTTAGGTCCAGCAGTAGGGGCATTCAAATAGGTGAAAATATGCCATTCGTCGGAGTGCAACAGACATCATCCATTGCAATGGTGGTGACAGTCTATGTTCAAGTAGACAAATCACTGTATTGGCGTTAGTGCTATCACGGCACTTTAAATACATATCCTTTAAAATATATATTTTTTTCATTTTGATGTCTTGAGAGGGGCTCTTGGCTCTTACAATTGTTTAACATTTTTATTTTTTTTACTTAGAATACTGGTGGTGATGGGCAACTTTTCGCAACTATTCCAAATCAAAACGTGAAAAGTTTTTTTTTCTTTCCACCATAGTCTCCACCCCACCCTAAAGCTATCTTTGCACCATGGACTATAAACATAGACTCCGGCAGATTTTACGCCATTTTGGACTGAAGAATACGATCAGCCACCATGCTTGGCGTTTGTGGACTATGAGAAAGCCAAGCAGTGCTAATGTCTCTTCAGCGGTGCCGAATTGACAATCGATACATCGAGGTTTTGTAGTATGAAAACGCCACCATGTCGGTTTGCCTCCAGGACCAGAACATGAAACCTATATCCAGCTGCAGCGAGGAGTGAGACAGGGAGACGTTATAACTCCGGAACTATTCAACGCCGCCCTGGCATATGTTTTCAAGCTTCTAGACTGGGTTGGACTTGGCATCAATATCAACGGCGACTACATCACCCACCTCTCCAATTCGCTGACCATAACGTGGTTATGGCTGAGACTATGGAAGATCTAAGTACAATTCTTAATGGCCTCAGTAAAGTCTCTCAACAAATGAGTCTTCAATATGAATATGGACAAGACGAAAATTATGTTGAATGTCCGTGTCGCACCCACTTCTATAAAGGTTGGAGACTCTTTACCCAAAGTTGATCATGGACATGTATACCTAGGACAATCAGTCCGGCTAGGTAGGTCCAACTTCAATAAAAATATCAATCGATGAATTCAACTCGGCTGAGCCGCATTCGGGAAGCTTCGCAATATTTTCACGGCCCAAACACCGCAGTGTCTCAAGACTAAGGTATTTGATCAGTGTGTGTTGCCAGTGATGACATATGGTACTGAAACGTGGTCACTTACTATGGGCCTTATAAGAAGGATCAAGGTCATCCAAAGGGCAATGGAGCGAGCTATATTCGGAATTTCCCTACGCGATTGAATCAGAAATGAGTGGAAAGTAACCGACATAGCTCACGGAATCGCTTAACTGAAGTGGCAGTAGCAGGGTACATAGCTCGAAGAACAGATGGCCGTTAGGGCAGTAAAGTTTTCAACTGGCGATCTTGCACCGGAATAGCGTAGGTCTCCCACCGCAGTGGACCACCGACCTGGTGAAGGTCGCAGAACGCCGCTGGATTCGGGCAGCGCAGGACCGGTCGTCGTGAAATTCCTTGGGGGAGGCTTTTGTCCGGCAGTGGACGTCTTTTCGCTGATATAATTATAATGAAAAAAAAATACGTTTTCTTTTTATCATGAGAAGATTTGCTGATGGAAACTGTGTTTCTCTTTGTAGTATTTGTACCTAACTTTTCAACGAGTGTTAATGATTCATTGTTTGTGTGTTACATGCTAAACAAAGACGAGTTTGTAGAGGAATAACTTAGTTCCGCATGAATTACACAATTCAGATAATCCTTAGTTACTTTCAAACCATACTAAAAATAATATTGTTTCTCTAAATGTTTCAGAAGACGAAGGCTACTCACAGATGAGTCTGGCAACGATGCAAAGAATATTCCACTCAGAACCTCCTCAGGGCACTAAATTCGAATTTGACGCTCGGAAATTGACCCCTACAGTTACGAAGGCGAACATTTACGGGTCGGAGTCCACCCCGATGTTGACATTAAGCAGCCTATCTGGCAATGGTTCGGAGTCGGACCAGGAGAGCCATTCCCCTTCCTGCCTCAGTGCGTATCCCTGCATCGAGGAAGAATCCGACGAGTTCTTCGAAACTAAACAGAACTCTAAGAACATGCAACCCAATTCAATTAAAAAACATAATAACGAAGAAGATGATGATGAGACAGAATTTCATCAATAATTAATTAAATAATTAACCAAATGGCGTAATTAATAAATAACAACCTAGGTACATATATACCAGTATACAATATGTTTTATTTTTTACTAGAATTTGCCCGCGGCTTTGCTTCTACACCTGTGGGCACGGGTTTCTTTCCAAACACGGAAAGGTTAGTCCATACTCCATATACAGGGGGCCAAGTTCGAATTCGTGGAAGTTTTAGGGCTAGTTTCGGGTTCTCTCCCTGTCAGAAGTTTTTCAAGCCGCCTATAAGACATCTGACACGGCACAATGAATGCCATATAATGATAGCAACTGACACCAACGGGTAAAGTGTAGCGTGTCTTGTAAAGCATTTCGCAGTAGAAGTTCAACCAATGGAATTATCTGTGCATTGTCCGAGTACCTGGACAGTACTATTATGTATAACTGTATTTCCGTGCACCGCCGGGACGAGAATAGGAAGTGAGATTTAAGTGGCTTATAATTTGGACAACAATATTTTTCTATGTTATGTCAACGTACTGTATTTTTTTAATATACCATTAAATTCTAATATGGTGATTTAATCACCGTTGATATTGATGTCGAATGGCCTTCACTCCAGTGTGATGGCACCTAGATCACCTACAGGTAGTCTGGATGACCTAACTTACCTACTACTGAAAATACTTACGACATGGAAAGCTTAAATCGTCTAGAATATCTAACTATTTTCGGAGAACCTTTGCAGGTACCTACGTCAAAATAGTAATAAATTAAGAAAATACGTTTCCTAAAGAAAATTAGGAATGCATGAATTAGGTTCAATAAATAAAATATCTTTGTTTGAGTCATGAGTTGAATTTGGTTTGGAGACTCAATTTCTGGGAAAAACCCGGTTTCTAGAGACCGGGAAAAAACCCACATAATAAATACATCCAGCCTTATATGGTAAAATGTAATATGAGCTATATTCAATTAGTTAATTATTCACAATGTTTCTTCACCACAAAGGAACTATTGCAAAGGTAAGCGTTTTTAGAACATACTCGTGTCTATTTATCAATTCTAGTTCGAAAACAATAAACAAATAAAATAAATTTAGACAACAAAACACTATTGAGCAGGTACAGTAAACATAATGTGTACCAAAGGACTACTTGCGCTTCAAGGCTTCTTTAAGATACTTTTTTGTAATTTATCCAGCATGGTTACACTTAAGAAAAATTACATACAATAGGCTAGTGTGATTGTCTGTTTGACACTCTAAACTAAATCTATAAGATTTAGGAAAATCAAACAACTTATGGGTGCTCCAAAATTATTTAAATGATTTTATGTTTTGCCTCTTCGTATCAAGCACTAATGTTTGTAAATAAAGTTAATTGAGCCTGTTTAGAATCGTTCTTACAAAAATCATATATCGTCAAAGTCGCCGCTCATACAAAAGTCATTACTAATCAACATTTTCAGTGTCGCAAGAAGCGCAAGACATGCAGCATGAGGTAGCGAGGTTCGACCCCCACCCATGGACATCGCAGGCAACGGCCCTCACTTCTCGTCTCGAATGTGTAGCGCTGTGAACGCATTATATCATATTTTTTTGTTAATTTCAAATTCATTATACAAGGCATTTACGCAGACCAAAAGGCATTTTTGATCATCCGCATATACATATTATCAACAACAGATCTAGTTTCACGGGATTTGTACAAATAATGCATCACTAAAGCTGTGACTTGGCATGGCTATACATATTAATTACGCCGATAAAATTGTGAAATGAAATCCTTCAGGCTTTTTATTGTTTAGGGAGAAGGAATAGTCGAGCAACTTAAGATATGCAGTTGGATTTGTAAAAAGTTCATAGATTTTCAATACAAAATATTACATTTCCGTACCCAAATGGTGCCAACGGGACCATATTATTATGTTAATATAGTCCCGTGTATGTGTATGTGGCCTCCGCTGCATGCCGTCTGTCTGTCAGCGGGGCATTTCTCACTAATCTTAATAGGTAGACAATGGAAATTTTCACAGAGTGTGTATTTCTATTGCCGCTATAATACGAAATATATAAAAATAAAATAAAATTGAAAATAAAGAGAGCCCTTACAAGAAACGTTACAAGTGACAAACTATACAAGAAACTTTATTTAAACGTTTTTGTTTTTGCTTTATCGCAAAAACAGTTAAACACACAAACGTTAACTTCGTGTGGTTAAAGTAATTATCAACAAATAATAAAAACTAGCCAAATGTGAGTCGTATTCGCGGTAGGGAGTCTGAAGTGAATAAAAGGATTTTTTTCTGACGCTAGCGTTGATGTGGTTTTGTTTGTAATGTGAATAGGTATCATTGTCAAAGTTCGACTTGCACTTGGTCGGTTTTTTAAAATTAGCATTTATTTTTTGAAAAAACTACGTAACCCTATTTCGTGCATGGTCCAACGCGCAATTGGCCGGTTTTTTAATATACCTTAATCAATGTCATGCGAATACGGATGAGGTATAAAAATAGCAATTGCATAAATTACGAATAATTTTGCAAAAAAATGGTGTAGTATCGGAGTAAAAAGGCGGCGTCATCGTCTCAATCGATAATCCTGAGGTTGGTAATGTCTATAGTTTATTGTGAACGAGAAAGTATAGGTAATAATTATTTTGTTATCGTTTTAGATTTAAGGTTTTGATATCCGCAGTGAACATTCCAGAAATTTATTCAAAACTACTCTAAAGAATATTTTACTTAGTATCCGTGTAAAAGCAGGGACTAAAATTATATCCACACGTATTTTTTGTATTAAATATAACTAAAAATCCAGGTTAGTGGATTTTAAAAGCGAATGGCACAGCCCTGCGTATCTGCGCAACAGTAGGCTATGAAGTCTCCCACGCGGCGGAAGACGACTTACTGTTCTTTTTCTTTTGCTATGCTTCTGTGAATTAAATCTGGGGAACAAGAGCCATTTATGATAGCTGTTATGATTTCGTGTAAATATTTCTGGTCTGAACAACGATCTGCTGGTATTGGTGGTGATAGTACAGTCTCTATCCTCAAAAACTGTACCAAAGACAAGTCTCTATTGCCATATAGGATTCTGCCTGCAAATGATTTAGGTCCAGCAGTAGGGGCATTCAAATAGGTGAAAATATGCCATTCGTCGGAGTGCAACAGACATCATCCATTGCAATGGTGGTGACAGTCTATGTTCAAGTAGACAAATCACTGTATTGGCGTTAGTGCTATCACGGCACTTTAAATACATATCCTTTAAAATATATATTTTTTTCATTTTGATGTCTTGAGAGGGGCTCTTGGCTCTTACAATTGTTTAACATTTTTATTTTTTTTACTTAGAATACTGGTGGTGATGGGCAACTTTTCGCAACTATTCCAAATCAAAACGTGAAAAGTTTTTTTTTCTTTCCACCATAGTCTCCACCCCACCCTAAAGCTATCTTTGCACCATGGACTATAAACATAGACTCCGGCAGATTTTACGCCATTTTGGACTGAAGAATACGATCAGCCACCATGCTTGGCGTTTGTGGACTATGAGAAAGCCAAGCAGTGCTAATGTCTCTTCAGCGGTGCCGAATTGACAATCGATACATCGAGGTTTTGTAGTATGAAAACGCCACCATGTCGGTTTGCCTCCAGGACCAGAACATGAAACCTATATCCAGCTGCAGCGAGGAGTGAGACAGGGAGACGTTATAACTCCGGAACTATTCAACGCCGCCCTGGCATATGTTTTCAAGCTTCTAGACTGGGTTGGACTTGGCATCAATATCAACGGCGACTACATCACCCACCTCTCCAATTCGCTGACCATAACGTGGTTATGGCTGAGACTATGGAAGATCTAAGTACAATTCTTAATGGCCTCAGTAAAGTCTCTCAACAAATGAGTCTTCAATATGAATATGGACAAGACGAAAATTATGTTGAATGTCCGTGTCGCACCCACTTCTATAAAGGTTGGAGACTCTTTACCCAAAGTTGATCATGGACATGTATACCTAGGACAATCAGTCCGGCTAGGTAGGTCCAACTTCAATAAAAATATCAATCGATGAATTCAACTCGGCTGAGCCGCATTCGGGAAGCTTCGCAATATTTTCACGGCCCAAACACCGCAGTGTCTCAAGACTAAGGTATTTGATCAGTGTGTGTTGCCAGTGATGACATATGGTACTGAAACGTGGTCACTTACTATGGGCCTTATAAGAAGGATCAAGGTCATCCAAAGGGCAATGGAGCGAGCTATATTCGGAATTTCCCTACGCGATTGAATCAGAAATGAGTGGAAAGTAACCGACATAGCTCACGGAATCGCTTAACTGAAGTGGCAGTAGCAGGGTACATAGCTCGAAGAACAGATGGCCGATAGGGCAGTAAAGTTTTCAACTGGCGATCTTGCACCGGAATAGCGTAGGTCTCCCACCGCAGTGGACCACCGACCTGGTGAAGGTCGCAGAACGCCGCTGGATTCGGGCAGCGCAGGACCGGTCGTCGTGAAATTCCTTGGGGGAGGCTTTTGTCCGGCAGTGGACGTCTTTTCGCTGATATAATTATAATGAAAAAAAAATACGTTTTCTTTTTATCATGAGAAGATTTGCTGATGGAAACTGTGTTTCTCTTTGTAGTATTTGTACCTAACTTTTCAACGAGTGTTAATGATTCATTGTTTGTGTGTTACATGCTAAACAAAGACGAGTTTGTAGAGGAATAACTTAGTTCCGCATGAATTACACAATTCAGATAATCCTTAGTTACTTTCAAACCATACTAAAAATAATATTGTTTCTCTAAATGTTTCAGAAGACGAAGGCTACTCACAGATGAGTCTGGCAACGATGCAAAGAATATTCCACTCAGAACCTCCTCAGGGCACTAAATTCGAATTTGACGCTCGGAAATTGACCCCTACAGTTACGAAGGCGAACATTTACGGGTCGGAGTCCACCCCGATGTTGACATTAAGCAGCCTATCTGGCAATGGTTCGGAGTCGGACCAGGAGAGCCATTCCCCTTCCTGCCTCAGTGCGTATCCCTGCATCGAGGAAGAATCCGACGAGTTCTTCGAAACTAAACAGAACTCTAAGAACATGCAACCCAATTCAATTAAAAAACATAATAACGAAGAAGATGATGATGAGACAGAATTTCATCAATAATTAATTAAATAATTAACCAAATGGCGTAATTAATAAATAACAACCTAGGTACATATATACCAGTATACAATATGTTTTATTTTTTACTAGAATTTGCCCGCGGCTTTGCTTCTACACCTGTGGGCACGGGTTTCTTTCCAAACACGGAAAGGTTAGTCCATACTCCATATACAGGGGGCCAAGTTCGAATTCGTGGAAGTTTTAGGGCTAGTTTCGGGTTCTCTCCCTGTCAGAAGTTTTTCAAGCCACCTATAAGACATCTGACACGGCACAATGAATGCCATATAATGATAGCAACTGACACCAACGGGTAAAGTGTAGCGTGTCTTGTAAAGCATTTCGCAGTAGAAGTTCAACCAATGGAATTATCTGTGCATTGTCCGAGTACCTGGACAGTACTATTATGTATAACTGTATTTCCGTGCACCGCCGGGACGAGAATAGGAAGTGAGATTTAAGTGGCTTATAATTTGGACAACAATATTTTTCTATGTTATGTCAACGTACTGTATTTTTTTAATATACCATTAAATTCTAATATGGTGATTTAATCACCGTTGATATTGATGTCGAATGGCCTTCACTCCAGTGTGATGGCACCTAGATCACCTACAGGTAGTCTGGATGACCTAACTTACCTACTACTGAAAATACTTACGACATGGAAAGCTTAAATCGTCTAGAATATCTAACTATTTTCGGAGAACCTTTGCAGGTACCTACGTCAAAATAGTAATAAATTAAGAAAATACGTTTCCTAAAGAAAATTAGGAATGCATGAATTAGGTTCAATAAATAAAATATCTTTGTTTGAGTCATGAGTTGAATTTGGTTTGGAGACTCAATTTCTGGGAAAAACCCGGTTTCTAGAGACCGGGAAAAAACCCACATAATAAATACATCCAGCCTTATATGGTAAAATGTAATATGAGCTATATTCAATTAGTTAATTATTCACAATGTTTCTTCACCACAAAGGAACTATTGCAAAGGTAAGCGTTTTTAGAACATACTCGTGTCTATTTATCAATTCTAGTTCGAAAACAATAAACAAATAAAATAAATTTAGACAACAAAACACTATTGAGCAGGTACAGTAAACATAATGTGTACCAAAGGACTACTTGCGCTTCAAGGCTTCTTTAAGATACTTTTTTGTAATTTATCCAGCATGGTTACACTTAAGAAAAATTACATACAATAGGCTAGTGTGATTGTCTGTTTGACACTCTAAACTAAATCTATAAGATTTAGGAAAATCAAACAACTTATGGGTGCTCCAAAATTATTTAAATGATTTTATGTTTTGCCTCTTCGTATCAAGCACTAATGTTTGTAAATAAAGTTAATTGAGCCTGTTTAGAATCGTTCTTACAAAAATCATATATCGTCAAAGTCGCCGCTCATACAAAAGTCATTACTAATCAACATTTTCAGTGTCGCAAGAAGCGCAAGACATGCAGCATGAGGTAGCGAGGTTCGACCCCCACCCATCGACATCGCAGGCAACGGCCCTCACTTCTCGTCTCGAATGTGTAGCGCTGTGAACGCATTATATCATATTTTTTTGTTAATTTCAAATTCATTATACAAGGCATTTACGCAGACCAAAAGGCATTTTTGATCATCCGCATATACATATTATCAACAACAGATCTAGTTTCACGGGATTTGTACAAATAATGCATCACGACCGCTAACGCCGTATGATCCGATCGGCTTGTTCGATCAATCGGACTTGGTAAACCCTTGACAACATCTCACCTGGTGGTAAGTGACGATGTTGCCGAAGATGGAAGCGGGCTAAAAAGACCAAACAAATCAGCCAGTCTAGTATATACCCGCTTCCCACGCAGCAACAGATCTCACTTAACACACAACTTTCACTTACTCCGTCTCAAAACAACGTCTTACCTCTTCGGCGTCCTCAGGCTCTCTGCCCCAAAAACCCTGCCACCTATCACGCATCCCTCTCTCTCTCGAACCTTCCCGTCCATCAATTACACAACTCTCCGCGCTTGCCTAGTGCCTATATAACGTTGCCCGATTTCCTAGCGTCTCATTTCGTTCAACAAATTAGAAATCTTGCAACATTGCAAAAGCTATCAGCCATGCAACACTAATATCGTACATACAAACACTATGTAACAAAATAAAATGTCCATATTAACAGTAGAAAAGGTACAAAATAAGTTTTTAAAAAATCTCCACTTTCGCACTGGTATATGGTTCTCCGTAAAACAGCTGCTAAAAGCTATAACATCGCCTCTCTAAAGTCTAGGAGGGTGTATCACGATCAAGTGTACTTATTCAAAATAATAAATAACATTATTGACTCTCCCGCACTATTAGCTGAAATTAACTTTAGAATACCACCCCGCATATCCTCTCGCACAAAAACAACCTTTTCAATTTCTCCTTTTTCGACAAATTACTAAGTACTTATTTTGAAATAACTTGTACCTTTTGACGAGACAGAGAAAAATAGATGACGGTGTGTTGTTGTATTTCATATTATTTCGTGTTATAAATTTTTAAATTATTGTGTATCATAGTGAGGCTCTCAAGTTTTATCCGAGGTAAGCGTTTTGTGTAAGGATTCCGCTGTGTGTATGTTTTTGGTTCTGCTGCGAACAAGTTTAACTTATTTTCGTAGGGCCCAACCCGCCACCCTCGAGGTTTAAAACACAACCAGCTACTTTCCTTGGCTACACCGGGAACTGAGCCGTACCCTCTGCCAGCTGGCCATCAGTTACGAGAGTACGCCCAAAGACAATGCGGCGGAGCTCTCCCATCCACCACCTGGCTCATCGCGGTGCTGTTTCTCCGGACATTCAGCTAAAGGAAAGTGGACACAAATTTTATTTCTTTAAAAAGAATCACGTACCTAACTTTTAATAATATAAACAAACTAAGGGTATTTCAGGAAAATTTTGTAAATTTAAAATTTTTAACATTTGAATATTAGAGGAAATATTTAAATTATGGGGAAGCAACGATCGTTGCCAAAGCGGCTATCTATTTAAAATTGGGTAATTCGTATTTTAAAATATTTGTAAATTTATGTAATTTTTTTTTATCAACGCCGTTCTCTTTTTAACCCTTTAAACCTTTTATAAATTAAAACTGTTTGGATTTACTTTCACTTTCTATTTTGTGTTGCTCACATCACTATCTGGAACACGTGGGGCGTCCATGTCCTATCCCAATTCTGATTTCGGATCATCAGAAGGGTTTTGGCCGTATCTAAGAAATAAACTCGTCTTCGAGAAGTTTTGGAGTGTACAATCAATATTCACACACGTTTTTAACACGAGACTTCACGATGATTCGGATGAAAACCGATTATTTTATAGACTGCGATGAGTTCGGCACGGGGCTGGCTTCCCAAGTTGACAGTTCAGCTGCTCGATCAAAAGTGCTCGTAAAATAATTGGCGCCTCTGTCGTAGCCTCTGTAGGTAGGCTGCATTGTCTTTGATGGTTCGATATTCACAACGATTCTGATTGGCTAACAAACAAGTACCAACACTACCAACTTCCGGTTTCCGGTCCCGCACCGACCACGCCTTGGCCTAAGATGACTATTATTACTACCCTAGCTAAGCGCTTGACGTTTCAAGATAAAGCACACGGTTCTTCGACGCATGCATAGATGGCGCCACGTCCTTGCGCTCCGACATATATATACAAATATATTACAAATATATATATACTTTTGAGTGATTTTCTTTTTGAAGATTGATTGTTCACCCACTGAATTTTCATCTGTGAACCCATTCTGTTGAAACTTGGCACACATAGTCAGTTCTAATGACACTATTAGGCTTATGTTGGGATTATTCATTTATCTTAGTGATTAACTGATTTGAAGTAACGATGTTGAGGTTTACGTGAGATGCATGAGTAGATTAAGTCAATGTGGGGGGTCTAGGTGGGGCAAGGTTGGTTGGTTAGGTAGCAAGGATCGAAGCGACAAGCTTTTAGGTTTGATTTTTAAGGCAGCTAACTTTATTCGTTGCCCTGGGTTGCGTTGCCGAGTCATATTAACTGCTGCTGAGTCATATTAACTGAAGCTTCTTTTTTTGTAATGTATGGTCGGCAAAACTGTCTTTTTAGATGCTCGCTAACCTAGAAATTTAGAGAATAACTTACTTTTTTAGATGACAAAAGTTTTATAAAAAAGATGGTGATTTAATTATCACCCGCTATTAATTATACAGACTGATAAGTAGTGCAAAACCTTTTAAGGGCATACACTAAATCTAATCCCGAAGACCTCTGGGGATTATCGGTAAGCTTGATCAGTAATGTAATTGATACTTTAGCGCCATATTTAGCATGTCTTTTTAATATTAGCATTGATAGTGGCGTCTTTCCAGATCTCATGAATCTTAGTAAAGTGATACCTTTATATAAATCTGGTTCAAAAACTGATCCAGGCAACTACAGGCCAGTTTATGTACTGCCAGTTCTTAGTAAAGTGTTTGAAAAGATTATGCTTAACCAAATGCTACAATATTTTACAGAAAACAAACTACTGCATAACCAATAATTCGGTTTCACTAAAGGACGCTCAACAACCAATGCAGGAGTAGCACTCATTCGAAACATATATGATGCCTTCGAGGAATCGCAGAATGCAATTGGAGTGTTTTGTGATTTATCTAAGGCTTTTGATTGTGTTGAACACCAAACATTACTTATTAAAGCATTAAGGTGTAGAGGAAGGGGCTCTTAGTCTTTTAAATTCGTATTTAGACAACATAACACAAAAAGTGCAAGTAAATGGCATGAACTTATCTGGATCTAGAGTGAAAATGGGTGTGCCCCAGGGTTCCATATTAGGGTCTTTTCTTTTCCTTGTTAACGTAAATGATTTGCCTTTTATGGTGCAACATCTGTCAAATATTGTCTTGTTTGCGGATGATACTTCTCTTATTTTTAAAGTGAATAGGAAAGAAAACGAAATTGACGAAGTAAACAACACTCTTTCAAAGATACTGAACTGGTTCACTGTAAACAACTTATTAAATGCTAAGAAAACAAAATGTATAAAATTTTGGTTGCCAAATGTAAAAAAGGTCAATAATAGTGTACTATTAGACAGTAATAAATTAGAATTTATAAATACTACGGTGTTCCTTGGTATAACTTTGGATGTTTCACTTCAATGGGAACCACACATTGAAACTTTAGCGGGAAGGCTTAGTTCAGCTGCTTACGCCGTTATGAAAATAAGACAGTTAACGGATATAGATACTGCGAGACTAGTGTATTTTAGTTACTTCCATACTATAATGTCTTATGGCATATTATTACGGCATGCGGGTGATATAGAAACTATTTTCATCCTGCAGAAAAGAGCTATCCGCGCAATCTATCAGATTCGATCACGTGAGTCGTTACAGAATAAGTTCAATAAAGAAATCAATATTTTAACTTTTGCTAGTCAATTTATATATTAAAACATCATGTACGTTCGTAAGAATTTGCGTTTATTTCCTAAAAACAGTGACAGGCATAATTTGAATTTAAGAAATGTAAATAAAATAGATATAGCCTTTTCGAGACTCAGTAAGGTTAAAAAGTCATTTGTGGGGCAGTGTATAAGATTCTACAATAAAATTCCAGAAAATGTAACTAGTTTGTCAGAGAATAAATTCAAGACTTATTTCAAAAAATGTTTGTGCTCTAGAGGATATTATAAAATAATAGATTATGTAAATGACAAAGATATATATGTTGATTCTATAACAAATACCATTACCTGAGACTGTAATCTGAATCATTACATTATTTGTAATATACAATATTTTTTTTGTTTTGAGTATTTAAAAGTGTGTGTAAACACCTATTTGAAATAAATTGTTTTGAATTGAATTGATTGAATTAATTTTCAACAGAAAAAGTCAGGGGCTCGGAAACTAATGGTTGTCTAGTTAAAGCCCATTAAATTTTTAAATTATGTATGAAAAACGCATTTTTTCAAATGTATCGTGTTCTAAAAAAAGTTTAATATGGTTGGCGTGCAAAATACGGTGAAAACTTTCTCATTTGGCAGTTTTCCAACAAAGTAATAAAGTTAAAAAAATACAAATTAATTACAAAAAAAATGGTGTCTCCAAGTCCCATACAAATTTTAGATACATTTTTTTTTATTCCATGATTTATCATGTTTTTTTGTATTAACAAACATCTTTAACCCTCTAGCATCATTAACTAACTCTGATTCACAAAATCATCCAAAAGTTGAAACTTGTTTTTTTCCATGTCAAATTGTTGGATAATAAGTATGGGATTAGAGGCACCTTTTTGACAACTATCCTTATTTTTTTACCTTTTTTTCTTTGTTTGAAAGCTGAAAAAATTAGAAAGATTTTACCGTATTTTGAACGCCATCTGTATTATATATTTTTTTTATCACAAAACATTTTTTATTTTTCCTGTAAGAAAGGAAGGACTTTAGATTTTCTCGTAGATTTTGCGGTAATCTATACATTTTGACTCATATAATGTAATTTTGACTCATATAATGTAATTTTGACTCATATAATGTAATTTTGACTCATATAATGTAATTTTGACTCATATAATGTAATTTTGACTCATATAATGTAATTTTGACTCATATAATGTATTTTTTTCAAAATTTTACGCCTAGTAGTTTCGGAGTAAGGAGGAGAATGGTAAATTTTTGCCTATTTTCTTAAACAACTTTAAAACTATTCATTTTAAAATTAAAAAAAAAACATACTCGAGATTTTCACAATAAGCCCTTTTATTTGATATATCACACAATACATTTTTCAAAACAATTTTTATATTTTACAATTTACCCCTCAAATGTGGCCTCTATGTTTAAAATTATTTTGTTTACGTTACATATCCATCTTTGGGTCACCAATATACATGTGTACCGAATTTCAACTCGATCGGTCTAGTAGTTTCTGAGAAAATCGGTTGTGACAGACGGACAGGCAGACAGACACACGAGTGATCCTTTTTGGGTTTCGTTTTTTTCCTAACCCAAATGAACCCTAAAAATCAGTTGCCATATATTTTGTATGATGGAATATCACTTGTGAACAGCGCGACCGATTTGAATATATTTTTTGTTGTGTTCTCAACAAAGTCTGTTTAAAACAAAAAAAAACCCGCAAGCCGCTTGCGGCTCGCACACCGCACCACGGGGGTGAAGCCACGGGCAACAGCTAGTTTTTAATATTAGTATAAGGACGACAAAATAACAATGTACTTCATTTTTAGCATAATATCACCCTGAGCTTCACGGTGCAGTCACTACCACCAGTATACCACAGACATACAAACTGAACAGACCTGCGTTACTTTTCAAGACTCACCAAACAAAAAAGCGATTGAAAATATGGCCATTTTGCTTCTACTACGTTTAGTGGTATTAGCGGCGTTGTTGGTAGAAGTAGTGTTGAATGCTAGGAATGCCACGACCGCGGCCCCTGCGCCGCCGATGCCGACGCCCCCCAATGTGGCACCCCAGCCACCCCCGCAGCAGCAGCAGTACTCGAATCCTGGAGTAAGTATCTATTGCTTTTTAGAGTTTCGTAGTTCGTTCGAGGAACCTTCATAGGATTATTGTGTTCGCCACAGATAGATGCAGAGTCATAGCAATACGCAAGGCCTGACTGGGTGGATACCATTGCTCGCCAAGCAGCTTGCTTTGTCTCTGCGGTGAGGGGCGATATAGCAAGTGAGATCACTGCGTACGAGGTACTTCATCTTAGTCCTCGAGGGTCGGCAGACTGATGTCTCTTCAGAAGCAATGTTAAGGTTACGAATAGCCATAATGTATGTGCCCCCTGGGTTACAGCTTTTTACAGTCATAATGCATCTGTCCCTGGGGAATTGGGGAAATAGGTGTTTATAGTCATAATGCATGTACCTCTGGGGATACAGGTGTTTATAGTCATAATGCATGTACCTCTGGGGATACAGCTGTTTATAGTCATAATTATAGTCGTAATGCATGTGCCTCTGGTGTTATAGCTGTTTAAAGTCATAATGATTTGTGCCCCTGGTCAAACACTTATTTTTAGTCATAATGCATCTGCCCCTAAGGTTACAGCTATTTATAGTCATAATGCAAGTGCCCTTAGTATTTCAGTTGTTTCTAGGCGGGGCGGTAGCCACTTTCCATCAGGTGGGCCGTGAGCCTTTTTTTCACCTTTCACAACAAATAGTAGATTGATAACCAAGGCAAGAAAGTGACCCATTTCACCCAAAATATTTCTGGCGCCGAACGAAGTGTAACTCACTCACTCTCTTCGTTCGAGCGCCAATAGTTCGAGGGTGAAATGGGTAATGTCACCCGAGTTAAACATTCTACTTTTCATTTCGACTGTGAGGAAATGTATTATTATTATGATAAAAATTAATAATTAGATATGAATTAATTAAGTTTACCTATATCCCACCTCCAACTTTTTCGCAATGGCTACTTGCCACGGCCGACTAGATTGTACCTAATCGAGGTGGTCACGACGTGCATCTAGATGGCCATGCCGAAACGTGAAAAAAAAGTGTCATGCTATCATGGCATTATGGCGCGCAGCAGAATAGAGGAATGATTTTAAATGTGTATCTTCTGTAACTGTGAACAAAGTAGACCAACTGTTAAATTATTAATAATGTATAGCTGAGTTTAGATATATGAAACCTCTTATTTTAATTTAATTTAATAATATGACGTAACACAATTATCTTCGACTTCGTGGCAATAAAAAAAAATACTTACCACCACAGAAGAGAAGAGTCTAGGACTGTGCTTTCCACCCTAGGGATGAAAAAGCAATGTTTCACCCGGCTATCTACTCATGAAAATTACACTTTCCGAACAGGAGAGATGAAAACATACTTTACATTTTTGAATAAAATAAATTGCACAACAGCACTGCACATACTACATACCTACTTTCCCGCAAGTTGGCAAGACGTGAAAACTACTAAATCTGACTGTAGACTTCTGTTATACTAAAATATGCAAGCAACAATAAGAAGAGAATTGATTCTAAGGAAAATAACTTAAACAAAAAAATTTGGTTGTATGGGAGAGGCGTTTGACGTAGTTATTTAACAAATTTTGCTTTGCCATACAATATTAATAGGTTCACAGTTGCACATTTCCATCAAAATCGTTAGTCATTTTCGTTAGTCATTTTCGAGATGTTTGCATTTTTTTTGGTATTGCAGCTAACCATAGGTAAGTAAGTAATTAAGTAAATATTATTTATTGCACGCCAAAAAAAAACAGTACAGAAACTTAATTAAAATATGTACAGTGGAAAGGCGGCCTTATCGATTTTAACGATTTCTTCCAGGCAACTTTAAAGTAACCGGCAGGAGTTGGTAGGTAAAAAAGCTTAGTGCGGGTGGCTGCAGATAAAAATAAATGACAACCCAGCCAGAAATATGTATATATACTTTGCCAGAAGCGACCCAGAATCCTCTGAAAAATCTAACCATTGGTTTAGCCGCTAGAGAAAGCATGACGAAATGGTTCTTTTGTTTATATACATGCATGCTAATAGCGAGGGAGTTGAATAAATTAAAATAGGTAAATGGAAAATGGAGACATCCACGGCACGCATAATTTCTTGCTTATATGGCAAACAAAAATCGGCATCCTTACTATAATAATATTATAAACGCCAAAGTTTGTATGTATGGATGTTTGTTACTCTTTCACGTTTCAACCACTGAAAGGATCAAGATGAAACTTGGCACACATATAGATTAAGTCCTGGAATAGGACATAGGCTACTTTTTACCTTCGTCTTAATTCCACGGGAAAGTCGAAAAAAATGCGGACGGCCACCCAAGTAGCAAAATGTGGTCCTGTACATTTTTTTTAATGCACAATTGGTAAACCCTTGACAACATCTCACCTGGTGGTAAGTGACGATGTTGCCGAAGATGGATGCGGGCTTACCAAGATTCCCCAACGCAATGGGGAACTGGCTATCTTATCTTCATGCCAGAACACACCAATGATATCAACATTGATATTTGGCGGCAAGACTTAGTTAAGATATTCTAGGAGTATGTATTTTTAGGTCCTATAGAATTTCTATAAACGTTTATAGAACCTACTTTGGGCGCAGTTTACAGGAGTAATACGCAATAGTGCAACTATAGAGTTATTTTGTTAGAGTCTAGTAAAGTGCGATTTGATTTTATAATATCTTTTACAGCGCTTTTGCAAGATAACTTGTTCTATAAGGATCCGATAAACGCATTGAAGAAGCGCGATTAGTGCTGTAAAGGTCTGGCGCGTGCCGCTACTAGCGTTATTAGTTCTGTAACGATCTAGCGCGTGCCGCTACTAGCGTCATTAGTTCTGTAACGATGTAGCGCGTGCCGCTACTAGCGTTATTAGTTCTGTAACGATCTAGCGCGTGCCGCTACTGGTGTAATTGATCTATCAGTGATCAACTGATCAGTATGATGCCATAACTATAGCATTTATTTTTTATTTATGTTCGTGTTCTATGTAAAAGATGCTATGCCGGATTTTTAATAAAATAGTATAATGTTGACAAATTAATATCAGAATCTCTTTTTCATAATAATATAATTAATATGTAAATAGCAAAACTTAGGTAGGTAACTATGTCTTTTGGCTGTAGTGTAAAGAATGCCTACTCGACTTGCGAAATGAAACAGTAGGAAAGAAACAGGGAAATAAAACTTGATGAAAATTTTTTTGCTATCACGATATCATCGTCCGTCACTCACTACCACTCACTCCTCAGTTGCTAGAAAGTAAAAAAATATGTTATATTTTATAAAATGCAGTTTTATGTTTCACAGGCTTTAGCCCGTCTCGCGAAAATGTTCATCGACATTCCTCTGGGTGTAGTTGAAGCTTTCAAAGATGTAAGACTATTCTTGACCTACAAATGTTAAGGATCCCCAGGTGGCTCGATTTTCCATACAAGTGTAGTTCCGCTTTAATACAAAAACTACATGCCGGATTGAATCCAAACTTTGCAAATATATTGAGTAGACACATATCGATGTTTGTAATCAGTTTTTATCGTAGTAAATTTAAACATAACTAAACGAAGGCTTAAATTATTTTTGTCAGCAACCGGTCTTTTTTAAACGACTTCAAAAAAAGGAGGAGGTTTCTCAATTCGACCGTATATATATTTTTTTTATGTTTGTTCGCGGATAACTTCGTCATTTATGAACCAATTTTGATGATTCTTTATTTGTTGGAAAGGAGATATCCCAAGGGTGGTCCCGTGATGAGGAAACCAGGATCTGATGATGTCATTCCCGAGAAATCGAGAGGAACCTTCAAAAATCGTAGTTGTGCCTAGTGCGTTTGAAGTCGTTTTTTTTTGTTTAAAATTATTCCGTTTTATATTAGTACATCGAAAACAAATTACTAACATCGATATGTAGCTACTCAATATTATATGCCAAGTTTGGATTCAATCCGGCATGTGTTTTTTGTGTTAGAACGGAACTACGTTTGTATGGAAACTCGAGCCTCCTGGAGACCTTTAATATTTTATAACTTAAGTGATATATTTTAGTAATAGTTAAAATAAATACATTGTTTTTTCCAGGGTGCCGAAGTAATAAAAACTTTGGTTGTGGCTGTTATGGGAGAAATATTTAAATGAAAAAATATAGGCAGCTAGTTATCTACTATACCGGTGATATTAAAATAGTCAAACTATTTAAATGATATATCGAAATATATTTACCTAGTAAAAAAGAAGGTCACATCAGCTCATATACGTCCCCACCGAGGGGCTCGAGCCTACCCTGAATTAGGGCGATCAGGCCATAGTCGACCACACGGGCCCAGTGCGGGTTGGTCGACTTCACACACAACCTTCGAGTTTCTTCGCAGGCGTGTGCAGGTTTCCTCACGATGTTTTCCTTCACCGTTAAAGCAATCGGTAAGTATATGTACGTAAGTTTTTGAAAAACTCATTGGTACATTGGCCGTCCAGATTTGAACCCGGTACCTCTGGTTAGAAGGACCGAGTCGTTACCGTTTGAGCCACCGACGCTTTTTGGTCGATCAGCTGATCAATTTGAAATATATTTTTTTTGACGTGACAATGTCTAATAAATCGATGGACGCCGCCGGCGGCATGCACTAAAAAAAGGTTGACTAATTTTCCCGTTACGCTCATTGTCCCGTTACGTTATGACGTTGTCACGTTAAACTATCGTCCGTAAACCGACTTTACAGACAACCAATTTTTTCTTTATTATAAAGAACAAAAGTTATTCAGTAGAAGCCCCAATAAATTCGTTAAACCTGTTTACAGGGTCAGTTTTTTAAGGGTCAGTATGGGGAAATTCTAAACTATTAGAGATAGAAAAACGCTTTTGGGAGCCGTGAACTCAATTTTAAAGATAATAAAAATGGCGTTTTAAAAAATTTAAAAATCTAGATATGTTCGGAAATACGGTTTTTAAAAATATTTTTTTTTTGTTATTCCGATTGCATATCAATATACAAACCAAAAATTGTACAGAGACAGGTTGCTAGAAGTTTTTGAAATTAACGTTTTAGTTTTCTTTAATAGTTATGTTGAAACTAAACTTACTGGCCGATTTTCAAATGAAAAAGAAAAATAAGAAAAAACAAATAGACATAAAAAACAAGTTGTGTGTTTCTGTCATTCAATAAATGCATAATTTAGTCTATTAATTAGTTGTGTTGTAAATTCAATGGTGAACCTAAGAGAAACCAAGTCGTCATACTTTGACCACAATGTTGAATAATTTACTAAGGTACGTAAGGTTCACGGAGCCTCACAAAAACATTCCTACATCATCAGTCGAGATGTCGAAATAAAGTTTTGTGTTTTGTCGAGAGTTTTCCGGATATTTCTGCGAGAGATATCGCTACGGAAATAGCTATTGCACACCGTACTGTAATGATGATACTTAAAACGTATAAATACAAACCGTACCGACAAGGATGTAGTTCAGAAACTTTTCGAAAGCGATCATGCGAGAAGATCAGCATTCTGTAATTGGGTTATCCACCATGTAACGGGATACAAACTTTTTGAGCCGAATTCTTTAGACGGATGAGACTAACTTCTCAAATAATGGTAAACTGGGATTACTTATCCGCTTTATAAATTGCAGCGTTTTTATGACGTAAACTTATAATGCCACGTATCATTTCAGGGATGTTTAACCGGCGCAACAAGCATTATTGGTCTATAGAAAATCTTTTGCGAAATTTAATTGTTGGTGCTGGATTTTGGTCCCTTCGTGGTCCAACATACCTGGATATTCCAAAAATCTTGATGATAATTAAAATGATATGCCTTTGGCAGCAATACGGAACATGAGGTTCCAATAAAATGGAGCCCCTGCGCACAATAGTCGCCTTGCACAAAATTACCTCAACGAAAGGTTTGGGAACACGTAGATGGCGAAATCCAGTGTCCAGCGCGGTCACCTGATCTAACGCCCATGGATATTTTTTTCTATGGGGTCACTTAAAAAATGAAGTGTACAAAAATCTCTGTCACTGTTGATGAATTAAAATATTCAGTCCGTCAAATCATAACTATTTAGTAAACTGTGGTCAAATGCTAAACAAGTACCATACATTTAATTGAGAAATATAACTCGGGGAGGGCTTTGCCAAAGTCGATTGTGACTAGGCGAAAGTGGAGGACATTTAGAACATTTTTTTAAGATTAATTTAGTTTCGTGTGACTAGGCCAAGTGGCAAATTTTTGATTTTGTTTCATTTCAATTATCTCCATCCTATCAACTGGATAATAAAATGTATCTTTAATAAAATGTTTATTTCAAATAATTTCAACAACTTCTAGCAACTTTAGACCTTGGTATCCATTCAATTTTCGGTTTGTATAGTGATATACAATCGAAATAACAAAAAAAAACCTATCCGAACCTATTAAGATTTTTTTTTAAAACTCCATTTTTATTTTCTCTAAAATTGTGATCACGGTTCCTAAGAGCGTTTTTCTATATCTCTAATAGGTAAAAATTTTTCCCATATACTGACCCTAAAAAAACTCAACCTGTATAACAAAAGTTGTTCAATATGATGAGTAGAAGCCCCAGTTAATCGGACCTATACCAATTTGGTTAACTGTATATAAAAAAGTTGTTCAGTATGATAAGTAAAAGCTCCAGTTAACGGAACCTTTACCAATGTGGTTACACCCTGTATGTAACAAAAGTTTCTTCAGTATGATGAGTAGAAGCCCCAGTCAAAGGGACCTATACTAATTTGATTACACCTGTATACAGGATGGTCCAAAAGTGACGTCAATTGGAAGTCCAGAGATAGAACACCTCTAGGGGTACCCGAATCACTCCTATGTATGTTCCGCGAAAATCTACGGTTTTCGAGATATTCGCATTTTTATTTTTAGATTTTGTATGAAAATCATCTTTACCGGACTTTGACGTCAGTTTGTAAAAAAAAACATGATACAATTAAGCTAACCAGATACAAGGAAAACTTAATTTTATCAGCTTTCCAAAAAGGTAATAAGAGGTTAAAAAATACAAATTAATCATACCAAATCAATCATTTCTGTAGAAAGCAGGTCCCTTATAATTTACATTTTTTTATTTTTTTTTCTAAGCTTATCATGCCTTTTTCTATCGTCAGTCATTTGTGACTCTCTAGCGTCATTTTAATATCCTTGATTCGTATGCTAATCGAAAAATAAGAAACTAGGTTTTTTTCATACAAAACTGTTGGAAAAAATGTATGAGACTCGATACACCCTTCTGGTTAATTCTCAATTTTTTTTCATGGTTTTTTTTTTTAATGTTATAACTTTTACACTTTTTTTTGAAAGCTGATAACATTAAGAAGTTTTTCTTCTATCTGACTGGCTTAATTGTATGATGATTTTTTGACGTCAAGTCCAGTGAAGATGATTTTCATACAAAATCTAAAAATAAAAATGCGAATATTTCGAAAACCGTATACTTTTGCGGAACATACGTGGGGGTAATTCGGATACCCCTAGAGAGGCTCTATCTCTGAACTTCCGCTTGACGTCACTTTTTGGACCATCCAGTATAAAGGTATCTCGAAAACCGTGTCTTACCAACATAAGGCCGGTGCATGATATTTGACCTCCTTTATTTGCCACTAGCTTTTTCCCGCGGCTTCGCTCGCGTGGTCATCGTCTTTGTAGGTGAGTGGTGCGCCGGCTCGTGAGCTATGCTAATTTCATTGTCTATATCATATCCCACCCCCTTAATCATCTCTGCGCAAAAAGTCACAACAATCCGTTGCTGAAATCAACCAAATAAAATAGTATTTTTCAGTTCCCTCAGGAACTGTATCGGTCTATGCTATTTTCACGGAATAAAAGTAGCCTGCGTCCTTCACCCAGATAAAGGCTACCTTCATGCTAAATTGCGTCAACATTGGTTGAGGTGTTGAAGCGTGAAGAGGTAACAAACAAACGCATTTTAACATTAACAATATTAGCACGGATCAGCGGCATATCAGTCTTTCCTGAAACACCCTGTATAAGTTGTATACTTTACAGATTTGTAAAGAAAACGAACAATATTTTATATCACATTCATTATTTTCGCAATAAAATTACAAATTGTATATTGACGACAAAATTTATGTAATAGGTACTAAATTTGATCAAAATTATAAAAAAGGTCTAAGAAGTAGGTACTTAAAATTAGAAAATTATTAAATTAAAACTTCTTCCTTACTTTTTATACCGATCGACTAGACTTTATCTAATTAAATAAAAATATTTTATAAGTATTCCGATATAATAACATATTTTTTATGTTATCATCGTCATCATCATATCAGCCGAAGAACGTCCACTGCTGGACATAGACCTCCCCCAAGGATTTCCGCAACGACACCGGTTATGCGCTGTCGCATCCAGCGGCTACCCGCGAACTTCACCAGGTCATCGGTCCACCGAGTGGGAGGCCTGCCTACGCTACATTTTCCGGTGCGCGGTCGGTACGCTAAGTTTAATGTAAATCTGAACTGAATTAATATCAAGATGTTTAATAATTATTAATATTCAGTGTAGAGGGAGATATCGCAACAAATAGATGCATAGAACATACTCAGTCTAGCCTGCGAATTCATTTGTTTCCTACTTTTAAAACAATCCCTATACTAAAGAGTTCATTAGACATTTTAGACAGCAACAAAACGAATTATTTAAATAATAAATGCATCGTTTAAAATTGTAATAATAATAGAATTATAGCACGTTTAATTGTGCCACACGATAAGAAAAAAAAGAGGAAAGAATCTTGGTAAGCCCTCTACCATCTTTATCGTTATCGTCACTTACCATCAGATGAGGTGATGCTAAGGAATTATTAGTATTCACTAAAGGAAAAAATATATGTCATTCAGGAACAAACGACACACGGTCGTTTGGCCCCAAACTATGATTCCCCATAGTATGAGAACCACAGACTGATATAGATATTTATATATGCGTTTAATACTTTTAAATACGTACATATACATTTAGATATTGAACACTCAGACTCAGCAAACAAACCTGATGGTCACACGAATGTTTGCCCTGGGTGGGGATCGAACTCATGACCGTCGGCCGAGCAAGCAGGTGTGCTGCCACTGGCTCAACGAGTCTACAATACATCTATGTATCAAGGAATGGTTTTTTTTACTATACAAAATAATATTTAAATAATGTGGTGGGCTATTAAACTTAATACCTACTCCATCATGCTTGAGTTGATTTACAAAGTTTTGCCTAAATATATGTATGAATCAAAATAACTAAATTGTACTGAGATTTCGTAACTTACAATAACATTTTACAATAACTATAATAACAGTTTTCCCACCTTAAAACACATTACTAGCAAGTTCTTAACAATTCAATGCGAACCAATAAAATAGACTCTTCCAAACAATAATAGACGAAATAAAAAATCTAGAGGAGAGAACAGAGTATTTATAAACTCATTAAATTTTAATGTGATCTTTCCGTCGCTCAGTGCGCCTTCGTCATTTTCTTAAACTTGACCTTTTTCTAACTTGTCACTTAACCTAACCTAACCTAACTCGTCACCTTTCGCCTTCACCTTACCTAATTTTAACTCGCCTTTTTCTGCTGACTGTATAATTAATCAAACCCGACTGTTCCTAAAATCGCTTGCTTTGCTCGCTCCTTTACAGATTTTTACTCAAGTTTAAAAAAAAAACTGTAAATGAGCGAGCAAAGCGAGCGATATTAGGTTCGGTAAGGTTTGATTGATTATACAGACATGCTCCCCGCCATGGGTAGCAGTATGCTTCGCAGGAAGAAATCATCGACCAAGAATAAGGTGACGAGGTTAGGTAAGTTTCAAGTTTGAAAAAGAGACCAGTTAATAGGTGACGAGTTAGGAAAGTGTCAAGTTGGAAAAAGTGGAAAGAAAAGGTGACGAGTTAGGGAAGTGACAAGTTAGAAGAAGGTCAACTTTTAAGAAACTGACGAAGGCGCACTGAGCGCTTTCCGTAAGTGTGCAACGGAATTCTTTCAACTATCAACCGGCCATCAGTTGCATTGCAATGCATATTTTACTTATATACACCTACGATTAAGGTCTTAACAAAGGTAAGTAATTACGATTCAATACAAACCAATAAAATAGAATCTATAAAACAATAACAAACCAAATAAAAAATTCTACAAAATAAAACAGAGCATTTAAAAAATCATAAAATTTTTATGTGATCTTACCTTATTGTGCAACAGAAAATTTTAACTACTGGCTATATGTTGCGTTGCATATTTTATTTGACGCTTACTTTTATGGTCTCATGATTATTAAGGTAAAAAAACTTGCTTTCATGTAGTCATGAACGAGAGTTAGAATACTAAAATACATAATCGCATTTATTTGAATACCAAAAACCTAAATAAATGAGCTTGGTATTGTGTAATAAGAACATATATTACATCAATGATTTTAATGGCCTCCTAGTCAGCAAATATTTTAAATAACTCATTCCTACCTTTATTGAGACCTCTTTCACTCGATTCTTCATTCATTAATCATTCATTCATTAATCGATCGTCCTTTTAATGGTACATATTTTTTATGTATTTTATCAAAAATAAAGTTAACAGCTGATAGGTAGATACCAATTCAATTTTAATATTCGATACCTACCGACAACTTATTATCCACACCAAAACAGTCAAAATGAAACAATTTGATAGGATTTACTGTAGCACATACATGTTTGCGATTATTCACTTGACTAGGCCATTTGGTACATTAATATAATTATTAGTAAAATTGTAGGATTTCTTATCGTTGTCAGCCGACATCGTAATATACGTTGGGTTCGTTATTGAATTAGGTTGCATGTTCTTGTGGTTTAGTTTGGTTTCGAATACCTCGTCCGTTTCCTCCTCGATGCGGGGACACACGCTGTGATAGGGCGGAGACTGTCCCTCTTGGTCTGATTCAGAGCCACTGCGCGGCAGATTGTTCAGGGTCAACATCGGAGTCGACTCAGACCCGTAACTATTCGCCTCCGACATTTTAGGGCTCAATTTACGAGCATCAAAATCGAATTTAGTGCCCTGAGGGCGAGCGTTGCATATATTTTGTCTCGTCGCCGGACTCATCTGTAAGTAGCCTTCGTCCTCTGAAACATATCGAGAGACAATGCGATCACTGTTAGTTTGAGGACAACTGAAGAATATATTTTAAACTTTGAAACCCATGCGGAACTAATTCCTCAATTAGTATTGTTAGATACAAGGATAAAAATCGTTTTTGTTTAGCGTGAAACACACAAACACGTGTAGAACATTCAATCAGTAACACTCGTTGGTTAGTTAGGTAAGGACACACGTCAAACTGTTTTTACCGCGCGACACGACTTTCCATCAGCAAACGCTTATTTCCTCTTCTCCTGATAAAAAGAAAATCTATTTTCTTCATAATATAATACTAGACACGAAACAAATTTGAACAGAAAAAATATCTTCATATTAGATAGTTAATTTACTAGATTCATGTTTCCTGTGTTCACGGTTCTACGTGGCCCGTAAGGAAAACCCAACTTTTAAAACACATGTTAAAAACATCTCGAACTCTTTGCTATGAAAAATCTATAACTTTCAATACAAGTATTATATATATTATTGTAAATAAATATAATGATCATTACTAGACATAGTTAAAAACTCTAGTCCCGAATATCATTATCATCGTGATATCAGCCAAAAATTGTCCACAGCTGGACAAACCCTCCTACCCCGAAGGATTTCCACAACGGCCAGTCTTGCGTGAAATCCCATCCGAATATTATACTTCAATAAAATAAATAATTAAATATTCATATTCACACACATATTGCTTTATACTAGGATTCCCTGTACTTTGGGAACAAGAGACAAATATACATACATACCTACTTACATAGATATTTGCCCTGGGTGGGATTGAATCTACATCCCTCGACCCAACAGGCAGGAGCGCTGACCACTGGACCACCGGATCAGTCAAATTTTTAGGTAGGTTTAGGAAATAATATTGCATAGGCAAGCCTTTTTCGAAGGGTATTTGGAACAATTTTCGTGATTACTAAGTCAGAAAAAAACATGTTTATAAATGAGATGAAATAAATTTCTAGGTAACGAAGATGCATAAAATATATTGATAATACCATATGTTTAAGTATAATAATTAACTGAGTATGTTTAAAAGAGAACTGCGGTGGAATTTGCTGAATATTGATTTTTAAAAAGTATTGCTAGACTTGGCTCCACCTTTTAGATCTCATATATTTTTAGAGAAGACTCACATTTATATATAATATATGTATACATAAAAATGTTTTAATGAGATTTAATTTTTATTGTTTATTGTAATAATCGTAGATAGAAACGTACATGTTTGGAGAGATTTTGATTAGCTTCACATTAAATTTACGTGAGATTCTAAATGACCTTTTTTTGATCTGAGGTTGGACCTTACTTGCACCTAACGGAGACCCTATGCCGGGTTTGATTTTTAATTTTATTGGAAAGGGAAGTTGATCACATATAATTTTGGAAAAAAAATCCAACCCTAAGGGTAGGAAAATAGGAGATGATTGATTCTTGACCCACTGAAACTACATCTGTGAACCGATTCTGTTGAAACTTGGCACACATAATTAGTTCTAATGACACTTCTTATTAGGCTTATGTGTAAAAGTAAGTCATCAATAAATAAGTCTACAAATTTTTGCCGACGAGAATGGAAAGGAACTGAAAAGAGAAAAATAAAAAGAACTTTTTTTAGTCTAACTAAGCTCCTACACTAATTCAAATACCTAAATAATTTTGAGACTTAGAATGGAGTTAGGCACAAGCAGGCAAACACTGACAAAACTTAAGCGGTTGGCTTGCCTGGCAGTTACTGGAGCATTTCGTACAAGACCTACTGCATCTATGGAAATGCTGCTAAATCTAAAGCCGCTTCAAATACACATTCAAACAGAGGCGGCCAAGGCGCTACACAGGTTATCGTTAATTTGGAATTTTGACATGCCCAAAACCAGGAATACCAATCTACCATTAGACACAGGTATGGAAAGGCTTATGCGCATAGGATGTGACAAAATACAGACTGTGCACATATTCAAAAAATAATATAAAATCTATGTTCCGACAAGGGAAGAATGGAGTACAGGACTTAAACAACAAGGACCAAACCACAGGACCAAACACTCTTACATGGTACACAGACGGATCGAAAATGGAGTCTGGTGCTGGTGCAGGCGTCTATGCTAAGGATTACTCAGCGAGGATCAGTCTGGGGCAATATGCAACAGTCTTCCAGGCGGAGACTTATGCTATCACTGCATGTGCACAGGAGATTATAGACAAGGAAGTCAAATACAAAACCATCTATGTTCTCTGCGATAGCCAATCTGTCTTAAAGCTATTAACTCCTTCGAGGTTGACTCTGGGCTAGTGCTAAATTGTGTAAAGGTTCTCAACAAGGTGGGCCGACAAAACAAACTGCAACTTGTCTGGGTCCCTGGACACGTAGGAGTAGAAGCCAATAAAGAAGCTGACAAACTGACTAGAATGGGATCACAGACAACAATGTGTGGTCCAGAACCGAGTATTGGTCTACCAAGGAGCACCATTATAAGGGTATTAAAGGAACAGGCGGAGGTAAGATACAGATTGACATGGCTATCCAGGGATGGACATAAACACTCTAAGCTCTTCATCTGTGTGGTCACTACAGGGGCAACTAAGTTTATTTGGAATAACAGCAGGACGCGCGTCAGGGCTGTAACAGGAGCGTTGACGGGCACAAACGCACAACTGCAAAAAATCGGCCTGAAGAATGACCCGACCTGCAGGCCCTGTGGTAAAGATACAGAATCAATGGAACTTTTACTGTGTCACTGCGATGTCCTGGCTAGCAAGCGCATGTACCTCCTAGGTGATGGCTACCAAAAACCGGAGAACTACAAGCACCTTCCAATCAGCGGAATTGCTGCATTGATGCAGCACATCTTCGAGTAGGTTGGGGTGCAAGGTTATAGAGGTGGACACAAAAGATCCCATTGGGTTGGTAGACACAAAAGATGTGTGCAGCCAAACGCACTCAAATTTTTTAAATAAAAAAAATAATTAAAAAAATCCCATTGGGATAAAGTGTCCCTGCAACTGCAGCTCCCACTTACAAAGATAAGATAGTAAGACTAAAAATGTTCTGTTTATTTTTCGCTTTTCAGTTCCTTTCCATTTTCGTCGGTTTAATTTTTTGTTAAAAAGTTTTGTAGTTTTCCTTTTCTTAGACATGTTGCAGACCAATGCTCACAGGGCCCTTTCCTCGAGGATGTGCTTTAAGTACTCTTTGTTAACTTACCGGCAATCTGGTTCGGTGTCGGTGGGAAGAAGCTTTTCGCGTCGTTGACATAGTGGTGCGGGCTCGGTGTGACCAGGTTATTATAGTCGGGAGCGGTCACCATAGCGAGGTAGTCCTCTTCGCCCGGCTTCTTCGTATTCATGTCCATGTACGCTGCGTCCAATTCGACGTAGTGCTAGGTAGGTAAGAAATAAAAATTTGTGAATTAGTTGTTCAGGCTTGAAAATAAGATAGCCAGGTCCTCATTGCGTTGAGAATTTTGGTAAGCCCGCTTCCATCTTCGGTATCATCGTCACTTACTATCAGGTGAGATATTGTCAAGGGTTTACCAATTGTGAATAAAAAAATGAAAAAAAGCTTTTTGCATAGCATTAATGACTTAACTGTTAGGCTTACCAATCATAGATTTTAGAAAATAGGAGGAGACCTCCACAGGTTATGAAATAAAGGCGTTCTTGATTTGACTCCACGGTATACACTTATGTCTTAAACTAAAGGTATTTTTAACTGCAGATTTTGTGTTATAGTGGGATGAAGACTGCTTTAAAAATAAATTAAAAACGATTGATCACTACATTTCTTTCCTACTAAAATTTTGAAAAACCTTCTAATTTTTTTTAAATCACAATGAGTACCTACATAAATGATGTTGATATACTGTGACGTCATTTTTACGTATTTCAAACAACAAATTTTTGTTTTTGACAAATGATAAAAAGTTACTCAAATGACTAGTCATCATCCCTATTTGTTCACTGCCATAGTTTCTTAGGTTCATAAACATGAAGTCACTGTCTGCTTTCATTAACTGGACCCTCCATACAAAAATTCACAAAATTGATTAATCAGCTGATGGATTTGTGTAAGTACTCAGTTCAATTGTTTTTTTGCACGTCTTTTTCATTTTTTGTTCAGCTTGATGAGTAGAAGCCCCAGTTGACGGGTTCTATACCATTTTTTTTAATTTCTGTAAAAGTGTTGATTTTTGACAAGTCTCTTTATTTAGTTTAGAATACAACACAATTTAATGATCGTTATCTATGCCTTAAATATGTCTATTACAGGCCACTCGTCTTACATCCTACTTGTTCACTTACATTGCGCACATTGTCTTCCAAGAAAGTGCCCAGCTTGGTCTGCAGCTCGGTGAAAGAGGGCCTCTTGGTGGGCTTCTGCTCCCAGCAGCTCCTCATCAGCTCGTATATCCTGTCGTCGGCATACGCAGGTTTTTCTAAGCGCTCCCTGAAAAAATTAAAATATAATAATAAATATTCTTTATTGCATACCAAAAAACTTTACAGAAACTTAATTTAAAATTAATTAATTTTAATTTAATATAGCTGCTATTGATGATCAAAGTACATATTAAATGTAACGAACCCTTACTACTAAAGACTATAGATGGCATAAGCAAACTCATCATATCAGCCCACCCCATATACTTCCTCACCGAGGGGCTAAGGCCTACCCTGAATTAAGGCAATCGGGCCTTAGTCGAACACACGGCCCCAGTGCGCATTGGTATACACATAACCTTCGAGTTTCTTCGCAGGTGTGTGCAGGTTTCCTCATGATGTTTTCCTTCGCCGTAAGAGCATCGGATAAACATCATCACAAGCAAGTTCCCTTACCCCTGAAGAAGCCACTGCAGCAAGCTCGGCGGGCTGACGTTAGGGTACGGCGTCTTGGCGAGAGAGAACAGCTCCCACAGCACGATGCCGAACGACCACACGTCGGACTGGGTGGAGAATATCCGGTCCGTCATGCACTCGATGGCCAACCACTTCACCGGCAAAGGACTCTGAGCAATGAAAACGAATTAGCTGATGGGATGAAATAAAGAAATTAGGTTATTAGTTATTTGACATTTGACCGGTCCTGAGCTGCCCGCATCTAGCGGCTTCCTGTGATCTTCACCAGGTATTGTATTTTTTAACTTTGTATTGCTTCTGGAAAAACCTAAAGTCGGAACTTTTGAAGCCCACAATTAAGGCCTCTGAAGCGGCTTAGCAACTGCCATCTAAATAGCTACCTAAATTATGTTATTATCAACACAGGGTCCCCAAGAGGCTCAAGTTTCCATACAAACGTAGTTCCGCTTTAATACAAAAACTACACGCCTGATTAAATCCAAACTTTGCAAATATATTGAGTAGACACATATCGATGTATTTAATTATCGATGTATTAAGTTCTTCGACGGCACATTTATTTTAAAGCTGCTAAAAAGAAGTAATTACAGGAAATTGCTCACATTTTCTTGTTTTTGGTATTCGTCATTCTTGTAAATGCTTCTCGCTAGCCCAAAATCGCAAATCTTCACGACGTTGTCTTCAGCCAGCAAAACATTTCTTGCTGCTAGGTCTCCGTGAAGAACCTGAAAACATAAACACGTTTTTTTAACTGATAGTGGAGTTTTTCCGGTATTTTACTACTAGTCATTTGAGTAACTTTTTATCAACTGTCTAAAACGAAAGTTTGTTCTGCAATTATTCGCGATACTGACATAATGATGTCATAAGTGCCATATTCTTTAACGAACTAATTTGCTGTTTTTAATAAATATAAAATTAAAAATTGTTTAATATTTCAAATGAGCAAGTGATTTATCTCTTTTAGAAGAAGTTATAAATGCTATTTATTGAATATTATTTTTTCAATTTATTTTTTATAAGGTAAGATAGCCTATTAACGAAAAAGTGTTTCATTCTAAGTTTCTGAAGTTTCCAAAATAATAATCGATAAAGTTTAAATGATGTACAAATCAATAATAAAAATATGAAGGCCTTAAAATATACCTTAGTCAAACCCTGCCACTGCACGTCTCCGATCCATAGGTCACCATGATCCTCGCCGCATTGCCACGCTCTAGTTGGTTATATACGACTGTACAACCACAGACTTATAAGTTTCTGTGTACAACGCTACTCTCCCTACGAGCCAGTACGGGGGTCATCGCTACGCTCCCTTAGGACGGGCACGGGTGTCACGTATCAGCACTCTGTTCCCTAAGAGACGGCACGTAGGTCATCGCTAAGCTCCCTACAAGCCGGCACGGGGGTCACTAATATGCTCTTTAAAGAAGTGGCACGGGAATCACTGCGAGCCGGCATGGGGTTAACTTCTAAGCGCCCTATACGAGCCAGCACGGGGGTCATATCTACGCTCCCTACTAGCCAGCACGGGGGTCACCTTTACGTTCCCTACGAGCCAGCACGGGGATCATATCTATGCTCCCTACGAGCCAGCACGGAGGTCATATCTACGCTCCCTACGAGCCAGCACTGGGGTCACCTCTACGTTCCCTACGAGCCAGCACGGGGGTCACCTCTACGTTCCCTACGAGCCAGCACGGGGGTCACCTCTACGTTCCCTACGAGAACACGGGGGTCACCTCTACGTTCCCTACGAGCCAGCACGGGGGTCATATCTACGCTCCCTACGAGCCAGCACGGGGGTCACCTCTACGTTCCCTACGAGCCAGCACGGGGTCATATCTACGTTCCCTACGAGCCAGCACGGGGGTCACCTCTACGTTCCCTACGAGCCAGCACGGGGGTCATATCTACGCTCCCTACGAGCCAGCACGGGGGTCACCTCTACGTTCCCTACGAGTCAGCACGGGGGTCATATCTACGCTCCCTACGAGCCAGCACGGGTGTCATATCTACGCTCCCTACGAGCCAGCACGGGGGTCACCTCTACGTTCCCTACGAGTCAGCACGGGGGTCATATCTACGCTCCCTACGAGCCAGCACGGGGGTCACATCTACGTTCCCTACGAGCCAGCACGGGGGTCACATCTACGCTCCCTACGAGCCAGCACGGGGGTCACCTCTACGTTCCCTACGAGCCAGCACGGGGGTCATATCAACGCTCCCTACGAGCCAGCACGGGGTTCATATCTACGTTCCCTACGAGCCAGCACGGGGTCATATCTACGTTCCCTACGAGCCAGCACGGGGTCATATCTACGTTCCCTACGAGCCAGCACGGGGTCATATCTACGTTCTCTACGAGCCAGCACGGGGTCATATCTACGTTCCCTACGAGCCAGCACGGGAGTCACCTCTACGTTCCCTACGAGCCAGCACGGGGGTCATATCTACGCTCCCTACGAGCCAGCACGGGGGTCACCTCTACGTTCCCTACGAGCCAGCACGGGGGTCACATCTACGCTCCCTACGAGCCAGCACGGGGGTCACCTCTACGTTCCCTACGAGCCAGCACGGGGGTCATATCAACGCTCCCTACGAGCCAGCACGGGGGTCATATCTACGTTCCCTACGAGCCAGTACGGGGTCATATCTACGTTCCCTACGAGCCAGCACGGGGTCATATCTACGTTCCCTACGAGCCAGCACGGGGTCATATCTACGTTCCCTACGAGCCAGCACGGAGGCCACTGCTAAGCTTCTTATTATATTTCTAAATGAACCAGTTAACCACACCTAAGTAGAGCTTTATTATTTTTGTACAAAATCAACTAGTTTAAACGTAACTCAATCAGGGTCTCGTAAAATTATTTTTTCATCTCTCCTGTTCTGAAAGTTTAATTTTCATGAGTAGATAGCCGGGTTGACTAATGCTTTTCCATCCCTAGGGTGGAAAGCATTTTCATCCCTAGGGTGGAAAGTATTTTCATCCCTAGGGTGGAAAGTAATTTTTTTTATTGCCAGCCACGGAGTCGAAGATAATTGAGTTACGTCATATTATTAAATTACATTAAAATAAGAGGTGTTCATATATCTAAACTCAGCTATACATTAAACGACGTGTTTATTACTATCTATAGGTTGATATTAAATCATTTTTTAGTTGGTCTATTTTTTCACAATTACAGAAGATTGAAATTTAAAATCATTCCTTTATTCTGCTGCGCCAAAATTCCATGATAACATGACACTTTTTTTTTCAATTTTCGTGCATGGCCACCTAGATGCACGTCGTGACCAACTCGATTAGGTACAATCTAGTCGGCCGTGGCAATCGGCCATTGCGAAAAGGTAAGAGTTTGGATATAGGTAAACTTAATTTATTGATATCTAATTTATATTTTATATCATATATGTCGGAGCGCAAGGACGTGGCGCCACCTATGCATGCGTCGAAGCACCGTGCGTTTTATCTTGAAACGTCAAGTGGTTAGCTAGGGTAGTCATAATAGTCATCTTTGGCTAAGGCGTGGTCGGTGCGAGACCGGAACCCGGAAGTTGGTAGTTTTGGTACTTGTT
Organism: Coleophora flavipennella; assembly: GCA_947284805.1. Taxonomy (NCBI): domain Eukaryota; kingdom Metazoa; phylum Arthropoda; class Insecta; order Lepidoptera; family Coleophoridae; genus Coleophora; species Coleophora flavipennella. Next base: position 17,639,674 of record OX369264.1, on the reverse strand, counting down.
TGTTAGCCAATCAGAATCGTTGTGAACCATTAAATGACAATGCAGCCAACCTACAGAGACTACGACAGAGGCGCCAATTATTTTACGAGCACTTTTGATCGAGCAGCTGAACTGTCAACTTGGGAAGCCAGCCCCGTGCCGAACTCATCGCAATCTATAAAATAATCGGTTTTCATTCGAATCATCGTGAAGCCTCGTGTGTCAAACGTGTGTGAATATTGATTATACACTCCAAAACTTCTCAAAGAAGAGTTTAATTCTTAGATCCGGCCAAAACCCTTCTGATGATCCGAAATATAAATAACACATTTCCTCACGGTCGAAATAAAAAGTAGAGTGTTTAACTCGGGTGAAATGACCCATTTCACCCTCGAACTATTCGAAGGCCTTCGAAGAATTTCGGCGGTTATTTTTCGACCTCCCGCAAGATACGGTTTTTAAATGTTTTGAAAGCTGGTTTACTCGAATGCATAAGTTTATCGGGGTTGGAGGAGAATATTTTGAAAAGCTCTAAATAAACTTTTTTCTAATTCTAACTATTTTTAATTTAACTAAGTATTTTTGGAACAGACCACGTATGTATATAGAAGACAAGTAGTCATCAATTCTTATTCGCCTCCTTTTGTCATTTCCTCACCTTTCTGTTGGCAAGGTATTCCATGCCCCTGGCTATTTGGAAGGCCCAGGCGAGCAGGTCCCTCGTGTAGAGGGGCCGTGGACTCCGTCCGTCGAAACTATAGTCACTCTCATAGTTCGACCGCCATTCTGGCTGCACATACCCTGTTTCTGAGTCTGAAACGTCATAAAAGAGGTATTTGATTTAAAACAGAGAGAAAAGAAAGCGTTAAATATATTTTTTCAATTTTTTTGGGAACTGTACATCTTTTCGGGAAACGTATCCTATGGTGTGGCGTTCGCCGCTCTTCGCTTTCCCGCGGGGATATCGAGGGTGCGTTTCTATTTTACCCCATGCTGCTACGACTACTAAAGGTCAATATTAATTATTTGTGAAATAAATTTTAAATAAAATAGGATGAGGCCTCTTACATCCAAACTTCACATTTTTATAATATCTATTCTATATTCTATTAGGTACAATACATGTATATAGTATATACTGAGTTTCAGAGAAACAGTTTAGTAAGAAGAAACAAACAGACTCACTTTCGACTTTATAACATTTTTACTGTTATAATACGAAATATAATAAAAATAATTACCTACGCACGTCTTAAGGGTCCCCAGGAGGCTCGAGTTTCCATACAAACGTAGTTCCGCTCTAATACAAAAACTACATGCCAGAATGAGTCCAAACTTTGCATATACGAGTACATTAAGTAGATGCATATCGATGTTAGTATGAGCTTCCATCGTAGTAAATTTAAACATAACTAAACTAAGGCATAAAGATAGGTACTGAAAGTTTGAAACTGCTCTTTTTTTTTCTTTTTATATTAGTACATCGAAAAATACGATATGTGTCTACTCAATATAAAGTATTTTCAAAGTTTGGATACGATCCGGCATATAGTTTTTTTTTATTTAAGCGGAACTACGTTTGTATGGAAACTCGCGCCTCCTGGGGACCCTTAAGTTAAAGCAATGCGGATTGATTTCACATCTTATTGATGATCATGCGAGGGCACTACTGTTGCAGCTGTTACAAATGAATGTGCTGTTATGCCCACAGTCAATTTTACAATAGTCTTTATTCTTTGATTGTACTAAGATAAATATGTAAATAAGTGAGCGCATGCGTGCTTTAGAAATTTTGTAACATGTTAGAGTATTCAGAGTAACAATATGATAACTAGCATTGTTCAATTTTCAAAAGGCATGTAATAAAAATAAAAAAAATTGGAAATACACTCACGAGTGTTAAAGAGTCTCCAGGAGGCTCGAGTTTCCATACAAACGTAGTTCCGCTTTAATACAAAAACTACATGCTGGATTGAATCCAAACTTTGTAAATATATTGAGTAGACACATATCAATGTTTGTAATTAGTTTTCATCGTAGTAAATTTTAACGTTACTAAATGAAGGCTTAAATTAGTTTTGTACTGAAAGTTTGAAACTGCTCTTATTTTTTTCCTTTTTATATTAGTCCATCGAAAACTAATTACAAACATCGATATGTGTCTCCTCAATATATTTGCAAAGTTAGGATTCAATCTGGCAAGTAGTTTTTGTATTAGAGCGGAACTACGTTTGTATGGAAACTCGAGCCTCCTGGCGGCCCTTAACACTGGACAATAGACAGATTTTTATTAGACATAAACACACAACGATTTATTCAAGATACAAAAATTTAAAGAAAGAGAAAACAAAAAATAAACACAAAGAAACAAATAAAGCTAACGAAATCGGTGTGATGCGATGTCAAAGACTTTTGTCGACTTTTCTCATCATTACATGCAGGAGAACTGCAGCGCTGGTTTTCAGAAAAGCCCATGCTATCGTGTCCAGGAAGCGATCGGCTCACTAGTGCGATAATGTCAACACTATAATAGCACGACAGTATACGTCATATTCAAACTTTAATACAAATACGAGATAAACTCGTAATCAGCCATTTTGTGCTATGTCTGTGCTGTGCTGTCATGATTATGTGCAAGAAATTTAAAAAAACATAAAAATGATGCATTAAGTCTTTACCTATTAAATTGCCGATTGTATAAAAAAGTTTAAAGATGAAAATTAATATTAAGAACAATAGTTATTAAAACAAAGTTTATTCTCAAAATAGCATTAGACTATTAAAAATTAAATGGTGATAAACATATGACTATTGTTTTGATATTTTGAGAGCACGGTGGCCTTAACCCCATGAAGTCGGGTTTTTTCACCTGAAAAAATCGCCTTTGTTGAGGCAAAAAATATACAATTTTAATTTTAAAGCTCTAGTTATCGCAGCAGTTTTTTCGTTACTAATGTCATATTTAGGAATACGATTTCAAATATTATAAGATTTCGTCACTTTCAGGAAAATTCAAGAAAATTAACTAGTCTAAAAAATTGCCCCATCTGACCACTAAGAAAACGCCTTTGTTCCATTCAATGGTACATAGCTCAGGGGATTGGAACATGAAAGACATGCCACTAGTTACTTATAAAAGACCATAAGTAGTGTCACCATAAGGTCAATAATAAAAAAAATACTTTTTTATTTTCAATAAAAATTGGTTCCAACTTCAAAAGCTGAATCGGCAATTTCGTAGGTAAAGACCTTTTATTTACCTTTATTGAATTCCACCTTCTTTGGAACAGCTGGTAATGAAAAATAAATTTGTTTGACACTTTTGAGCAAGGGTCTTACTAATGGGCGAGAAGGAAGACCTAAGAGGAATGCGCATCAGCTCTCTGAATAGTTGCAAATATGGGCAGAATCACAGTACGTGAAGAATATGACCCAGTCGCCCATTTTTGTAAGCTGGATGTAGCAATTTTTTTTTGTTTGTAACTGAACCGCTTTTGTTTCACAACTTTTTTACAATTGCAATTTTTAGTAACTTTCCAAGTCCTAAACGGTTCAGAAATTGGAAAAGGTCTGACTAAACTAGTAGGCGTATAAATAATACTATAAAAGAAATCTATAAATATACAGGGTATAACAAAATTGGTGTAGGTCCCGTTAACTGGGGTTTCTACTCATCATACTGAACAACTTTTGGTCTGCGACTTTGATGAAATCACAAAAAAAATTAACTCTTCATACAAATCGATCAGCTGATTTACTAATTTTGTGCATTTTTGTATAAAGGGTCTAATTTTTTTTTGAGAATTGACTATGGGTGCCTTGGGGAAAGTTGGTCAGTATGATGAGTAGAACCCCCAGTTAACGGGACCTACACTAATTTTATTACGTTTTTCGTTACGTTTTGCAGTATACAGGTACTTCGGTACGGTACCGTCAAAACCGATAACTAAGTATGTCGTCTTGCCGCCATACATCAATGTTAACAACATTGATTTTGGTATGAAGATTACATAGCTAGTTCCCTAAACTCTCACTAGAGACAACAACGAGAGAAAGAGTGTACTAACACTCACTCACACACTTTGTTTTAATAATTGCATTTTGTAATCTCTTGTTATTCTATCTCACTTATAGTAATCTGTAATTTAGCTTGTCGGACGGAACGCCTTTGCTTACCATGGGTGGGTTTTGGTTCCAAATAAATATTTATTTTATTATTTATTAATTTGGGTTATATTGGTAAGCCCGTATGCATCTTCGGTATCATCGGCACTTACTATCAGATGAGATGAAGCTAAGGGCATATCAATTGTGGATTAAAAAGTGTGCAGTACTTATATACTAATACGTACGTTTTCTGCTAGATCTGTTGGTGTTTGCTGTATTCAGCAGCGTGTGGTCGGTGTTCTGCGTGTTGTTGGAGCCGTAATAGTCCGAGTACATTCTGAAATAGGCGTAGACACAGATAAATAGATCTGTATCAGTTCAAGATTTTAAAACGGTATGAAAATGTGTCTTTTTAAAAAAGAAATAAGTGCGTGTGGCTGCACCTCACCTGATGGTAAGTGGCGATGCAGCCGAGGATGTAACATGTAAGCAAACCCTGGACACTTCATACAACGGGCCAGAAATGACATTTCAAAAAAGGAATGACGGAACTTATCCTATAGGTTCGACAACCAAACTGTAACCAATCTGTATCAATCTGGGTGACGAAGGGGTGAGGTCGCAATCTAGACAGTGCAGCGACAGGGAGTTTACTATACTGTATTTTAGTACAATATAATATATACTTTGACGCAAGCTCAAATAAAACAATATATTTTTTATGATATGCTATTTGCAAATGGCCGAATACCGAGAGTCGAGACATTTTTGGATTAGAGACAAGATCTTTAAGAATAATTTTAAAAATAAAAAAGATAATTAACAAAAAACAAAAAACCCGACTGCGTAAAAAGTAAACTTTAAAAAAGAAATAAAAACTAAAAAGAGAAAAACAAGTCCTGGAGTCTATTTCATAAAGCTACAAGTTAAAATTTTTACAGGTGTAAACTGGCAACACTGGGCACATGTATGGGATCTGACAGTAGTGTGGCCAGTTCACACCTGTAAAATTGTAACGTGTAGCTTTATAAAACCGGCCTCCGTAGTCTATAATTCTATTAAAAAATATTGAATAAGTACACAATGAAATAGTTTTGTGATCGATAGACACATAAAACAAATAATTAATTATAATGCGGTACATAGCAACTTTTAAAGTCGGGGGACCCATTATTGGGAAAATATGATCCGGTCTAGAATTTTAAATGGGTCCCGACTGTAAAAGTTGCTATGTACCGCATTATAATTAATTATTTGTTTTATGTGTCTATCGATCACAAAACTATTTCATTGTGTACTTATTCAATATTTTTTAATAGAATTATAGACTACGGAGGCCGGTTTTATAAAGCTACACGTTACAATTTTACAGGTGTGAACTGGCCACACTACTGTCAGATCCCATACATGTGCCCAGTGTTGCCAGTTTACACCTGTAAAAATTTTAACTTGTAGCTTTATGAAATAGACTCCAGGAATTGTTTTTCTCTTTTTAGTTTTTATTTCTTTTTTAAAGTTTACTTTTTACGCAGTCGGGTTTTTTGTTTTTTGTTAATTAACTTTTTTATTTTAAACTTTTTAGTGAGGAGTATAAGATGGTAAATTTCGCAATCTTGTCATTTCATTGAGGGAGTTAATATCGTGGGGATTATTAAGTAGCTTGCGGTGGTCTAAAGTACTGATTATTAATCCATCTAGGGACCTAACCCGGCTCAAAGCTACATAGGCTTGACCTTTCGCAAAAATGCGTGAACTTCAATCGACCACAGTTCGGTCCAAAGTAGTTCCTTGTAACTTATGTACAGTTACATCCCAGCACAATATCAATGGCAACATTTTTCGCTCTATTTTGCCCTGTCCACGAAGTGCATCGAATTCTGTCGTCGATGGTTCGATTCTGACTCCCACTCCAGGGACATTGTTTTTAATAGCTTTGTCTTCAAATTCCACATAAACAGCCTGTGGCAATTCTCCGGGTTCCATCTGGTCTCTTCGAAGAGCTGGCCACTCAATTGTCCTAATAACTCCCATTGCTCCGTTGACAAGACCGTGGTTAACATTCAAATTTCTTCGCAACATTACTCGAGATCCTAACCAGATTTTAAAATTTTTAACGATTCCTCCAGTTTTATTAGGGTCATCAAAAACATATACATCTTTCGGTTTTTGACCATATGTCTTTGTTTCGACTGATATATCAACTGCATGTAATTTATATAGTTTTGTTGTCTTTTCCAGTATGAATGTAATTTTTTGATTGTGTTCATCAACCTGTTTAGTAGTTGGAAATACTCGTATGTCTTCATTGAGCTCTCTTACGTCTACTCGTCGGCTAAGAAGACAGGGGCCAACCGATTGTATACCTAAGAACTTTATTACAGCTTTGTTAATATAAGTATTGTTGACAATTTAAGTGAGAATGGTTGCTAACTATCTTTAAACCTTTATAGATCCAAAATGGTTATTCGAAATGAAAAATGATATGGGAAACCTAAAGTTGATTTTCAAATACCTATTCAATGATACCCTACTTAACATAGTTCGTCAACTTTCACTTTTTTTGTTTTCACAATATGGCGTCTGGTTGCCGCCATATTGAATTTTGATTAATGTCATGTCTTTAGTGACACTCACAAGATTAAGACAAATCGATTGACGTAAGAATCATGAAAATCGGCCCACGCGTTTGGTCTCTAGAGTGCCACAAAGGAACAAACATACATACATACATACATATATACATATATAGGCTGATAAACACATTACCCTCCTTTGCGTCGCGCAGTCGGGTAATACATACATACATATATACATATATAGGCTGATAAACACATTACCCTCCTTTGCGTCGCGCAGTCGGGTAAAAAGGTGAACAAATCGGTAAATAATGACGCAACACATTATACCTAATCTAATAATGAGTTTCATTTCAATTGTGGCGCGTATGTTAAAGTTCGTCAACAAAAGTACCACAGATAAAACAAGATAATTTAATTCGACATCTTGTATAGAACGAGTTTTTTTTAAATAATATATTAACGTGCCTGGGTAAAAAAGCCCTTTTGAGACGGTCTTCGTTAATAGATCTTAATTTGTTTTTGATTTGCAATGCTACTGCCGGTGCTTACAAATCTTCTCTGGAATTCTTGACAGCATTTGCGGCAGCCTCATTGTGAGGTGGAACACCCGGTTGCAGTAGGGCGTCTATAAAACTGCACTAAGCGCAAATTGGGTTTTCACGACCTCCTTCATTTTATTTTCTTGTTCTTCGCATTTGTCACGTGCACCAGATGATTTTCTCCAAAACACACCACTTTTTAAAGCAACTTCTAGCAGAACACAATGCCAAAACAAAAAAATAAAACTACGAATACGTTCACCACAAATCCCGCCAAAATCTCCCTTGGTGTGTTTTACCATGTTTGGCCGACAAGTTCAGTATACATAAACCGTCTTGGCACGAGATAGTACGTTCGTTATCGTTAACACAAATGTTAAGGCCTGCTGGGCAACCGTGTCTGCTCGGTGTCTTTCAAGTTTACCGCAGACAAAGATAACTAAATTTCATGTCCCACCATCTGTCGTTGAGTAGGTTGTAGCACGACTCGTAAGTAGTAGGTAGCAGTGCGTAAGTTTAAATACAATATGCGTGCCACAGAATTAAATTAATTTGTAAAAATAAGACCTTAAAAAGAAATATACACTTAACATCGTGTCCTGCGTGCCCCTTCATCTGCACGCAGGAAGACCTCATGACAGCGGCTGATAATGCTGTTAACGTGGCCAAATTCTGGGCTGCTACAGTGTGGTGTCTGCCATCGACACGCTAAGAAGAAGTAAGGATTCATAAAAGTATAACTAAATAGACCTTACCCGCTGTTTCCGCTGCTACTCGAGTATCCCCTGTTAATTTTCCCCTGGTGCTTCTCAGGGTTGTCGTTGAGCTGGTCGATGAAGACGTCCCTGTGTTTCTGCATGTAGTTCTGGATGTTGCCAAACTTGCAGAACTCGACTATCACGATCAGCTCGCCTGAAATTTCAATTCAATTCAATATATTTATTTAAAATAGGTGCAAATTACACTCTTTCTGATAGTCATAAAATAATAATAACAATGTCATTTGTGAAGAATCAAGAAATAAACAATAATTAGTTAATAGCGTCAAAATGAAATCCTTGATATAAACCAGATTATGTCATTAGAACATGAAAACAATATGACACGAAAAGTTATACTTATAAATCATTGAATGCATTTAACAAGACTAGGTCAGTTTACACGGACAGCACCAGGTCACGAGTATAACGCGAGAGTCAGCCATCGCTCCCATCAACCATATTAGAGGGAAAGGAACGACCCGGCTCCATGTAGATGTAGTTTCATTTAATTATTACACTTATTGCTTTATCCAAGAACGAAGGTAATTTTATCTACAAATCCCGCCAAACATAACCTAACAAAAAAATTATCTATAAGAGTCTCCAGGAGGTTCCAGTTTCCATACAAACGTAGTTCCGCTTTAATACAAAAACTACATGCCGGATTAAATCCAAACTTTTTACATATATTTAGTAGACACATATTGATGTTTGTAATTAGTTTCATCGTAGTAAATTTTAACGTAACTAAACGAAGGACATGAATTTTCTCCAGATCCCTCGGGAACTATGTCAGGATACACTTATTAGTAAATCGTGTCATTTCATTAGTTTTATACTGAAAGTTTGAAACTGCTCTTATTTTTTTCCGTTTTATATTAGTACATCGAAAACTAATTACAAACATCGTTATGTGTCTCCTCAGTATATTTGCAAAGTTTAGATTCAATCTGGCATGTAGTTTTTGTATCAAGCGGAACTGCGTTTGTATGGAAACTCGAGCCTACTGGCGGCCCTTAAATCCCAGAAATAACCATAGTTTCGGCTTATATATCTAAATAGCATGAAACGACTCATTCTATCCGATTACTTTATTTAGATAGTCGATACTTTTGATTGTAGGTTCTTGGTGGAACTATATATTACACATATTGGTATTTGGTATTATATCTATTGTAATTCTACATAAAAGAAATAAAACTGCGTTTATAATTTGTCTGCGATGAAGATGGTGTTCGAAACCGGTCGCTAACAAATTATAAACGCAATTTAATTTCTTTTATGTGGAACTAGCTTTTGCCCGCGGCTTCGCCCGCGTGGACATCGTTTTTGTGACCGACTTAGAGGGTGTGCGGTGCGCGAGCCGCAAGCGGCTCGCGAGCGCGGACATGGATTTTCTCCAGATCCCTCGGGAACTATGTCAGGATACACTTATTAGTAAATCGTGTCATTTCCCACCCCCTCAACCATCTCTGTGCAAAAAATCACACAATCCATTGTTCTGTTGCGATATTAAAGAAATTAACCAAAAAAGAGTATATTTTCAGTTCCCTCGGGCTCTGCTATTTTCACGGGATAAAAATAGCCTATGTCCTTCCTTGTGACACAGGCTACCTGTATGCCAAATTTCAATAAGATTAGTCAAGGCGTTGAAGCGTGAAAAGGTAACAAACAAACACATTTTCACATTTATAATATTACTAGCTGATTCCCGCGGCTTCACCCGCGTGGACCACATTTCTATGACTTTTCGAGGGTGCGCAGTGCGCGAGCCGCAAGCGGCTCGCGAGCGTGGTAAAAAGTAGCCTATGTCTTAACCCAGGTCCTAATCTGTCTACCTACCATATTTCAGCCAAATCCGTTCAGTAGTTTTTGCGGGAAAGCGTAACAGACAGACAGAGTTACTTTCACATTTATAATATTAGTAGGGATTAAGTCAGGATTAGTGTGGAATTAGTGTAGATATATACCAATATATGTATTTTATTTAGTTACTTTAAATAAAGCAATAAAGAATCGAGAACTTCAGTCGGTGGCGTAACGGCTGGGGCTGCTACCTCCTGTCCGTTAGGTCGTGGTGCGAATGAATCCTGCCGCCTACCAATGTGCTTTCCAATTTAGATTTCATTTGTTCTGTCTTTCAAAGGTATTAATGGAAAATATGTTCATTATTACAAGCTAACAACAGTGTTAACAACATTGATGTGTTCCGGCTTGAAAATAAGATAGCCAGTTCTCCATTGCATTGGGGAATCTTGGTAAGCCCGCTTCCATCTTCGGCATCATCGTCACTTACCATCAGGTGAGATGATGCCAAGGGCTTAACAATTGTGAATAAAAATAAAAAAAGCTTTTATTTAGAGCTTTGTCTGTCCGATGCAACATGCTGGCCCGTAGGTTTGCACGCTGTACTAATGAGGTTAAAAAGACGCTTTTTCGGGCATACTGTCAGTCTTTCTACACGTGCAGCCTATGGATCAAGTATACGCAGAGTGCATGCGAGGCTCTGCGTATCCAGTATAACAATGCACTCAGGGTACTGTTGGGTCTGCCGCGCTATTGCAGCGCCTCAGGTATGTTTGCGGCGGCACAAATTGATGGTTTCCATGCCATCATTAGGAAACGCTGTGCCTCCATGCTGTGGCGTGTGCGTGCCAGTACCAACAGTATCCTGGGCTTAGTCGCTGACAGGTGGGACAGTCCGATGCTGGAGCGGTGGATACACCTTCACACAGTGAGGTAGTATATACCGCTCCCCATCGTAAGACTGACATTTTATTCAATTACTTATATAATTATTATTATTATTTTCTTTGAATATTTAGTTGTACCCTACTAACAATAGTTATTTAAGGTTTTCATTTATGGGTCAATGAAGCCTGAAAATAAATAAATAAATTGAAATAAATTGAAATTGAAATTTAACTTTTTTTTATTTTTATTCACAATGTATGTATGTTTGTTCGGGTGAAATCTTGCAAGTTAAATTTGACCCACTTCCCGGTTTCCGATTGAGTTGAAAATTTGCATGCATATGTATATGGCGTGACAAGGCAATATTGAAAGCTTGTACCTAAAAGTTTTTATATTGCAGTCTGTCACTGCCTCATCTCTTTCAAACACCATCACTTTTGTCTTCTTTACATTCATCTTCATTCCCTTTCTAACAAAAGCACCACTCATACGAATTATAGTTAAGTTAAAATAGTTTTGGTATTTGAAATAGCTATCACCTCGAATAAATCAATAAACAACTTTTCTTCTTGTATTAATTACCTGTAAGTTTCTTGTTATAACCTTACCTAACCTAACCTTCCCGAGTTTGGGATGACACCCGTGCCCCAGCAGTGGATTATTAACGAATTATAGGGAAATTAAAAACAATTTTGATATTTAATATAGCTATCACCTCAAATAAATTAATAAACAACGTTTATTCTTGTAACATTATTGTTAGCCATAAACATTTGAAGTATTGAAGTACCTACAAAACCTAAATTAGGTACCTACGTGATAATTTATGCATTGGATAATAAACAAATCAGTTCCTACTGATATTGCTCACAATACATCTAATTTAATAGCTTAGTATTATTTCATACAGTAGGTACGTAATTAGATGTATTTGAAAAAAAAAGGTAGGATGGTCCTAGATATCACACTAATATTATAAAGGCGAAAGTCTGTGAGTGTGTATGTTTGTTACTTCTTCACGGAAAAACTACTGAACGGAATATGGTAGGCAGATAGATTATGACCTGGATTAACATATAGGCTACTTTTTTTCACGCTCGCTCACTGCGCACCCTCGAAAAGTCATAGAAACGTTGTCTACGCGGGTCCAATCATTTAGGTATTTCGAGTCGTTACAAACCAATTTTACAAAAAGACAATGTACGTTGTATAATAAAAAATTAATTAAGTTGAATGAATCAACTGACTATTAAATCAGTTAATTAATTAATTACATTAACTATTATTAATTGTAGTAGTGGATGGTTACCTTATCTACAAAACTAGTTACTTGCAAAACATGTAATCTATTTATAACTACAATCAAGGAAAATAAATAAGGACATCGCATTTTGCATATTTTTGTTATATTACACACATTAGTATAACCTTTGCGGTTTTTCTTGTGGTTGTCGATAATGATGAATAACATATAATATAATAAACAATAACAATTATATAGTACTTTTAGGTTTAGATAGCTAAGTAAATTTTTGTACTTTTCTACTGTACTTCATATCTGTAAGATCTATTTTTAAATTTTCTTTTTGTTTTACATTTTATTCGTTAAGGAACGCCATATTATTATTTCTTCCGGAGGTGGGCATTAGTAACTGCGACACAGTCCTCGACTAATGCAGTTGCTATCGTACACATTAAATTTGTTTCCAAATAAATATATTTTTTTTTTAAATAGTGACTTAACAGAGGTATGCAATTTCGCAATGATTCGCAATGATTATATTTTAATTAAATTATCACACTGTTCAGAATACATCTCCGCGTGTATGATCAGCTGAGACCAGGTGAGTTCAATGACCGCGCGGTCACGCACTTTAGTATGGCTGTGTTACCTATTCTGGCGAATTCAGCGCAAGTTAATAATTTTAATTTAAAAAAACAATTGCGAATGCCCATGGGTTTTTTGGGGAAAGTTTTTCAGTTATATGAGTACAAGTTCTAGTTAAAAAAAGTGCATAACTTTGTTAAGACCTTGTATGTGACACATACTTGAACCAATGAGCTATCCTTTAGTACTTTTCTTAAGGCTTATACCGCCGCCTACAACCAACTTTGTAACCACTTTTTACTTCAATTAATGAAATTTTAATACAAAAAAAAAATGTTTTCCAATTTACAGGATATGAGGAGTGATTTTGATTTCCTTGAATTCTATTTCAATACACAGGACTAAAGAAAAAAATATCCTAACGCACATTTTTTTTTGTTGTAACCATATAACTGTTGCAATTTTAATCGAAACATTATGAAAATTATCGACTTATTAACAAAGAATTATAAAATGATTTAAGTCTCTTATTTTTTGTAAATTCTTCTAATTTAAACAACAATTTTCGCACAATTCGTCCGCAGCAATTGACGTAAAAGCCACGTTGCAGAACAAGCTGACAATAACTTTATTTCCAAGCTATTTCGTTCGATGTTTGAAACATTCCGAATCGAGTTGCTAATTTTTGGGGAGCTCTCGGCAAACTATGAATTTTGAAAGATCACATCAGCTCATATTGACGTTCCCACCGAGGGACTCGAGCCTACTCTAAATAAGGGCGATCAGGCCTTAGTCGACCACGCGGGCCCAGTGCGAGTTGTTCAACTTCACACACAACCTTCGAGTTTCTTCGCAGGCGCGTGCAGGTTTCCTCACGATATTTTCCTTCACCGTTAGAGCGTCAGATAAACGTGCATATGAGATCTAAATTCGAAAACCCATTGGTACGTGGCAGGACTCGAACCACGACCTCCCGGATAGGAGGTAGCGGCCTTTGCCGTTGCGCCACCAACGCTCTCGATTCAATGATGCGTTAATTAAAAAAATCACTTGTGTATTAAAGCTAAAACCTTAAATGTACTTTGACCATTTAATTTGGTGACTTTATCAAAAATTTGAGTGCGTTTGGCTACACCTTACCTGATGGTAAGTGCCGATGCAGCCGAGGATGTAACACGCAAGCTCAAATAGTGCCTATTCACTCTCGTCTTGAAGATTCCTAAATTATACGAATCGGGGAATACAGACGCCGGTAGGGAATTCCACTCCTTGGCCGTTCTCATGATGAACGAAGAAGCAAAACTTTGACTTTAATAACTTGATCATTTCACTTACGTTTTCCAACATTCTTGGTGCACGCCCCGAGCAAGTTCACGATGTTGACGTGCTTCCCCAAATGGACCATTATTTTCAACTCCGTCGCTAAAGCTTTGATGTACATGTTGTCTGCTGTCTTCTTAACCATTTTAACGGCAACGGTGGTAGTCTTCTCTGCGTCGATGATACCGCGGGCTTCAGCCTTATAGACCACGCCGAAGGCGCCCGCGCCCAGTTGCTTGCCTGGAATTGGAAGAGAAAAAAGATTCAATTTAACAACGCATACTATGATCCAAAAAGCGTCGGTGGCTCAACCGGTAACGACTCGGTCCCCCTAACCAGAGGTGCCGGGTTCAAATCCAGACGGCCGAATTTACCAATGAGTTTTTCGAAACTTACGTACATATTCTCACAGATTGCTTTAACGGTGAAGGAAAACATCGTGAGGAAACCTGCACACACCTGCGAAGAAACTCGAAGGTTGTGTGTGAAGTCGACCAACCCGCACTGGGCCCGCGTGGTCGACTAAGGCCCGATCGCCCTAATTCAGGGTAGGCTCGAGCCTTACGGTAGGGACATGTATGAGCTGATATGATGACTATGATCTACATTAAAATGCAAACAGAGAAGAGAATAAAATCAACTATAGTATAATACGAATAGGTGACGAGCTTGAAAACATCTTCGGAGATACAACATCTCCCTGTCTCACCCCTCACTGCAACTGGATAGGTTTCTAGTTCTGATCTCGGAGGCGAATCGACATGGTGACGTTTTGAACATTGTGAACTCATAGAACAAATGGCCGTTGGGGCAGTAAAGTTCTCGATTGGCGACCGTGTGTCGGAAAACGTAGCGTAGGTACGCCTCCCACGCAGTGGACCGACGATCTGGTGAAGATCGCGGGAAGCCGATGGATGCGGGTAGCGCAGGATCGGTCGTCATGGAAATGCTTGGGGGAGGACTTTGTCCAGCGGTGGACGTTTTTCGGCTGATATGATGATGATGATGAGGTGACGAAAGTAGGTATTCTAGAAAAGTGTGAAACCTTTATGATGAATTTAAAACAGAGATATGATTACAGAAAACCTAAATAAACAGAATTTTCACGAACAAAGTGAATATAAGTATGAATGAAGACTGAAAAACTTACACAACGCAATTTTTTGTTGAATTAAATTTAGCGTCAGAATTCATCAATAAAGCAAATTACGATTGGCGAAGATCACACGACTTCACAATCATCGCCGGTTTGCGGTGATGCGGTCCAATTCATAGGTTAAAACTTCAAAAATATTTTCAACTGCAATTTCAAGCGTACTAAGGTTATTTGAAGTGATCAGTGTTTGCCATGAAAACAAACGGTAATACGTTAATTCTCAAAAAAGATCGTTTTTGTAGAAATCTAAACATGGAATTCCCGAATTTACTACGTGATGGATGATCCGATAAAGCGGGATCTTTATTACCCGACTGAGCCAGAAGGAAAGTTATTTTATTCTCTCTTATTTATTTGGGACAATTATACTGAAACATTAAATTTGAAATTACGTGGATATTACTTAAATTACACTGTGTCGCTTACCTAACTTGAGGCATTCGGCAGGAAATTCAAACTTTTCATCATATGGCAACAATTCGGCCTGTTCTTCAATGCCAATATCACGATTAATGGACTTGATGGCACCTTCCTTGAAGTTCAGCAGCCCAGCTGCACGAAGTTCATTTTTAAACTCCTTTTCCTTTCGGATCTTCCACGCCAAATATGCCACAACAAGTATCAGCACGAGGAATATCGCTCCTATGATGCTTAAGTAGGTTTTCTTGTGGCTAGGTTTCTCTGTGAAGAAAATGGGATAGTTTGCGAAGCACAAAAATATTTAATATTGATCTCATAGCATTAATCACCATTGGTCTACACAAATGTGCAATTTATGAGAGAACTTCGGATATTTACCTATACTCATAAATAATAGATTAAATAGAAACATGTGCGTCCAATCCAGTTTCACAAAAACAATAAGTAATGTGTTCCGGCATGAAGATAAGATAGCCAGGTCTCCATCTTGGTAAGCCCGCTTCCATCTTCGACACCATCGTCACTTACCATCAGGTAAGATGATGCCAAAGGCTTACCAATTGTGAATAATAAAAATAATATGCTTGAAAGAATTGTTGAAAATTTCTACAGAATAATTTAAAGCTTTATATATGTACAATATAAATAGGTATCTATAACCTGTAGAATATATCGTACCTTTAATTAGTAAATTGTAGATTTTGCTCTGCACGTGATCGGAACTGGTAACTCTACATTCGTATTTTCCCGCTTCATCCTCGTTCGGTAATATTTTTATAATCGAATATCGAGTGCTGTGGTCTACGGAATTGGTAAATACCTCCATGTTGGTACCGTTCTGCACCGGCTTGCCATCCTGTGGAAATTTTAAGCGTAAACATGTTATTATTGCAAAAATGTAATTATAACTTCCGATATGTAACTAATTCTTTAGTTAGACCAAATAAAGAGGAGGATTAAGCACTATTAAAGAATATAGCTTATTACCACAGATGATATACTTGATTACTAAGTAAAAAAAGATTCACTCCGCAAAAATAATGTAATTAAAAAGTGACTTTTAGTACGACACAATAGAGTGCAATTCAGGTAGCTCAGCGCGAATTTATGAACATTTTGCGACAATAATTATTCTGTACATTTCCATACCTTGAACCACTCAATAGAGGGGGGTGGAATCGCATTAGCGTTGCAGGTAAAGTTCACCGGGTGGAACGGTAAGATCTCCTCGCTTCTACCATCCTCAATCATGTCCTCTATAACCGGTGGTCGATTCTCTAATTAAAACATAACAACATCCGTTAATTTTACCAGTAAACATATTTATTTGTGCAAATGGTGACTAATCCATATTTATTTTAAACATTTACACAGAAACTCTGAACGGTTAATTAAGTAGGTCTCTTATCACATACTTCCTGTTAAATAGATACCTTTTCATAAAAACAATTTACTTGTTTATTTAAGGATCATATCAGCTCATATACGTCCTCACCGAGGGGCTTGAGCCTATCCTGAATCAGGGTGATCGGGCCTTAGGTGACCACGCGGGCCCAGTACGGGTTGGTCGACTTCACACACAACCTTCGAGTTTCGTAGCAAGCGTGTGCACGTTTCCTTCACGGTTAGAGCATCGGATGAACGTACATATAGGATGACTTTTAATTAGTTCTTGATAGCAAAGGATATGAATGTACTTGTGATTACTATATATATGTCAAATATGAAAAAAAAAATTTGGTCCTTTATACATTTTTGCCGATTTGATATATATTACGAGTATGTATCGAGGACCAACATTTTTTTTCTGATTTGGCATATAGTTCCTTTCGGAAAGTTGTTTGTAATCACGAGTACATGCATATTTTTTGTTATCAAGAACTAATTAAAAGTCACCCTGAATGAAATATAAATTCTAAAACACATTGGTGACGTGGCAGGATTCGAACCACGACCTCCCGGAGTAGCGGCCGTAACCGTTACGCCACCGACACTTAAGGGCCGCCAGGAGGCTCGAGTTTCCATACAAACGTAGTTCAGCTTTAATACAAAAACCAAATGCAGATTGTATCAAAACTTTGTAAATAAATTGACGAGACACATATCGATGTTTGTAATTAGTTTTCGATGTACTAATATAAAACGGAAAAAAATAACAGCAGTTTCAAAGTTTCAGTACAAAACTAATTTAAGCCTTCGTTTAGTTACGTTATTTTTTTTTTCTTTTTTTTAAAAAAAATTCGAGTGCGTTTGACTGCAACTCACCTGAAGGTAAGTGATGATGCTACTATGAAAACTAATTACAAACATCGATATGTGTCTACTCAACATAATATTTACAAAGCTTGGATTCAATCCGGCATGCAGTTTTTGTATTAAAGCTGAACTACGTTTGTATGGAAACTCGAGCCTCCTGGAGACTCTTAAGGGTCAGTGGTACCTAAAATCCACTTAAACAGGTTTTAAGACTTCATTTTTGAAGATTTTAACAGTAAATTTAAAATGTAGGAAAACATATTGGTATTATTGAGCATAGTGACGAGGGACTATATCGACTGGAAACACGATTTAATAAAGTTGGCTCGATAAAATAATTTCGCAAAGGTACCTCTTTTCGAGCCATTTTATCGTCTATTTTCGGTTTTATTCTTAAAATAAGTAATTTGATAATATGATTTATTTACTAATATAAAGTTCATAGGTGACTGAAGGGTTGCATTTTTATTTAAGATAAATATGATGAAAATAAAAAACGAAAACATCGAAAAAGTGTGGTTATTTTCTTCCCTCTTTACACGTAAAGAAAAAAACAATGACAGATTTTTAAGTACCACTGAGCTTTAAAGATAATCTTTATAATAACTATACCTGCGACGGTGATAGTAATGGTGTCATTGCGTTCCTCAGTACGGTCGAGGCTGAGACCGATGCATGTGTAGCTGCCCGCCTGGCTCGTAGAAATACGGCTCAACTTTACTTTGGCCACGTGCGAGAGATTGTTCTCCGTGTGTTCCACTGAAAGGTTGTTCAAGATCAAACAAACGCACTCCAAGCTTTAAATATAAGTATCAAAAAACGCTAAACACGTTAAAACACCGACTTCCACTACAACAACTTAGTACATTTTTGCATTATTATTTTTGGTTTTTGTTAATTTTCTAATAAAGTACTACACCGATTTTGATAAAATTTACATGGGACCACACGGAAAGCACTAGCTTTCAAATAATAAAAGAATCATAAAAATCGGTTCACCCAATCAAAAGTTATGCGGTAACACACATATAAAAAACATACAGACGAATTGAGAACCTCCTCCTTTTTGGAAGTCGCTTGAATATTATGTGCGATCGCGCAAGTATCCTTCCATACAAGGTGACTTAAATGTAAGATTTTACTCATGAAACTAAATAACTTTCCACTGGGATTATATACAGGGTGTAACAAAATTTATGTAGGTCCCGTTAACTGGCGCTTCTACTCATCATGCTAAGCAACTTTTGTTCTAGGACTTTGCTGAAATAGATAGATAGATAGATAGATAAACCGTTTATTCACCGACCAGGCACAAAAAAACAATGAGTAAAGCTATGGTAACAATAAAGTAAAAAAGAAAAAAAAGAAGATTAACCCACTAAGACTAACTTATAGCTACTTACTAATAAACAATAAAATAAAATGGAATTACAGTTAGTGCCAGGCCAGTGAAAAGGCCCTGGCTCAGCATATGTTATAGGTGAATTCCCATAACGCTGATATTCTGCCAAGGCCCTCACCAGTCTGTGTACCGCGACAGTATACTAATACATACAATAAAAAAAACCTATAAGCTACCTGCAGAATAAATTAACATAGTTCGCAGTTGCTTACTTCTACATAAGGTACTTAAAAAAAAAAAAAAAAATAATAATAATACATATTCAAAAAATAAAAAATATTAACAAAAACAGATTGAGCGCTTTCCGTGCCGAGAAGGAAAATAAACCCAAAAAAAAAGCACTAGTTGCTAAAATTCCCCATTACAAAGAGGATACCGCGGTTCTTGCCTTAGAGACATAGGTTAGTTGATTAATATGACTCACCTATTCAGAGCAAAACAGTGTGCGAGTAACCATTAAGTACTTAGGAAGATTAAAATTAAAATTTACTTTTCATACAAATCGATCAGCTGATCGACTAATTTTGTGCATTTAAGTATGGAGGGTCCAATTATTTTTTTGGTAATTGACTATGGGTCCCTTGGGGAAAATTGTTCAGTATGACGAGTAGAAGCCCCAGTTAACGGGTCCCTATACCAATTATTTCACAGTCTGTGTAATTGGCATTGATCAGTTTTTAAAAGGCATGTAGATAAACAAACAAAAACATTTAAATATTTATTTTGATTTATTAAGTATAAAAAGTATTTTTATAACACTTACTAACAAATTTTTATAGTAATTAGGCCTGTGAGAATTTTTTTTTAACAATGCTAATTGGAGCCATTGCCAATAATTCATCATCATATCAGCTCATATACGTCCCAACCGAAGGGCTCGAGCCTACTCTGGATTAGGGCGATCGGGCCTTAGTCGACCACGCGGGCCCAGCGCGGGTTGGTCGAATTCATACACAACCTTCGAGTTTCTACGCAGGTGTGTGCAGGTTTCCTCACGATGTTTTCCTTTACCGTTAAAGCAATCGGTGAGTAATTTATACGTAAGTTTCGAAAAACCCATTGGTACATTGGCCGTCCGAATTTGAACCCAGTACCTCTGGTTAGAAGGACCGAGTCGTTTTGAATTTTTTTTAAAATAAATCATCGATCGAATTGAAAAACCGGCCAAGTGCGAGTCAGAACCGCACACATAGGCTTCCGTACCATCATACTAGATGGCGCTAGTTTCATGTCTCACAAACCGGCCAAGTGCGAGTCAGAACCGCACACATAGGGTTCCGTACCATCATACTAGATGGCGCTAGTTTCATGTCTCACAAACCGGCCAAGTGCGAGTCAGAACCGCACACATAGGGTTCCGTACCATCATACTAGATGGCGCTAGTTTCATGTCTCACAAACCGGCCAAGTGCGAGTCAGAACCGCACACATAGGGTTCCGTACCATCATACTAGATGGCGCTAGTTTCATGTCTCACAAACCGGCCAAGTGCGAGTCAGAACCGCACACATAGGGTTCCGTACCATCATACTAGATGGCGCTAGTTTCATGTCTCACAAACCGGCCAAGTGCGAGTCAGAACCGCACACATAGGGTTCCGTACCATCATACTAGATGGCGCTAGTTTCATGTCTCACAAACCGGCCAAGTGCGAGTCAAAACCGCACACATAGGGTTCCGTACCATCATACTAGATGGCGCTAGTTTCATGTCTCACAAACCGGCCAAGTGCGAGTCAGAACCGCACACATAGGGTTCCGTACCATCATACTAGATGGCGCTAGTTTCATGTCTCACAAACCGGCCAAGTGCGAGTCAGAACCGCACACATAGGGTTCCGTACCATCATACTAGATGGCGCTAGTTTCATGTCTCACAAACCGGCCAAGTGCGAGTCAGAACCGCACACATAGGGTTCCGTACCATCATACTAGATGGCCCTAGTTTCATGTCTCACAAACCGGCCAAGTGCGAGTCAGAACCGCACACATAGGGTTCTGTACCATCATACTAGATGGCGCTAGTTTCATGTCTCACAAACCGGCCAAGTGCGAGTCAGAACCGCACACATAGGGTTCCGTACCATCATACTAGATGGCGCTAGTTTCATGTCTCACAAACCGGCCAAGTGCGAGTCAGAACCGCACACATAGGGTTCCGTACCATCATACTCTTAGAGCATTCAGAACGGGAGATGGTATGCGCGGGCGAACCCCTCTGCCAAAGTATATGTACGCGCGTACAGGTACGTTATATAAAACTACTTCACCGGCGACCGCTGCCATTTTGTGTCGTATTGTGTCGCGAAACAGAGCTCCCCGAAAAATGGTGAAATGTGCGGTTTTGAATTGCAAAAGGCGATCAGAAACATCAAATTTGCGAGTAAATGGTGTTTCCTATCACATGTAAGTATTATTTTGCACATATATTTTGAAATAATAGCACAATCTCTTTTTTAATTTTACTCGGTTGCGACAAGTTAGCGATAGCAAATATCGTGGTAGGCAGGTAACGTGTGGTGTATTGACGCGTAGTGCGGGGATGCGTGACCGAATGGAAGTGATTGAATAAATGAATGAATTCAAAAGGCGGGCTGGGGAAGTGCTCTGAAATTCTGTGAAAATAATAAGTAGGTATGTAGGTTTAAGTAGTTTATGTGATCATATACTGGATTTTCAAAAAAAATGCTAAATAATACTCTATTTAAATCAAGATTACCAGGTTTTTGTGCATTTTTCCTTATTAATTAGCTTATGTTCAGAATTTCTGAATGTAACAAATAAGCGTGAAATATTTTACAGATTCCCAAAGGATCTCTTAAAAAGAAGGGAGTGGGTATCATTTTGTGTTAGGGGTGATACCTGGACCCCTAAAAGAACAAGTGTTATCTGCTCGGACCACTTTGATCCTTCGTGTTTCGAAACACCCACGTCCAGCAATGCAAGGAGAAGATTGATACAAGGTGCACAACCAACAGTATTCAAGGTAAAAGTGAGTTATTAATTTTTAGAATTAATTTTTATTTATTGTTATCACTTATCAGTTACATATTCCGTGTACAGAGTGACTGATTGAAAAACGGTCCTATTTAAGGAGGCGAATAAAAAGATAAAACTAAACAGATAAATACACATTTTCTCAAAAAACCTGTGTTCACTTTTTTTATTATAAAACTTTGAGTGCGTTTCACTATATCTCACCTAATTGTAAGTGACGATGTAGTTGAGGATGGTACACGAAAACTCAAATAATGCCAACTCACTCTCGCCTTCAAGATCCTCAATAATAAGTATAGTATAATAATAATCATAAGTCCGAATAATAAATGAGGAAGCGTAACGCTTCGAGCTTGTTCGTGGATAATCGCTGATAGATTCTTCAAATTTTTCTATTTTGAAAAGCTGTTCAGTTATGTCCTCCTGCTCACTCCCTGAAATGCATCCGACGTTCAACCAGTCATTCTATATAAACACAGAACAAAAACATGGGTATCTCTATTTATTTTTTAGAAATTGGAAACGAATCTACAATCAAATTATGAAAAAAAGCTTGCGGTTACTGCGGAATCCAGAGATGATACAAATTCTGAACCACAACAGCACACAAGTCAACAGCAATCAATAGAATCTGTTCACATCTTATCATCATATCCTAGCTCATCGTCATCAATGCAATCACAACCGAGAGTAGTAAGTACACCCTATGATTTTTCTAGTGATCGATTGTTACTCCTAAACAAAAAGCTAATGTAGGTCTATATATTATATAGGTTTCTACGAATAATGTGATGGAATTATTAATTTACTCATTACATTTAATATTGCTAAATACAATTGAGTAAGCTTCATCATATAAGCTCATATACGTCCCCACCTAGGGGCTCGAGCCTACCCTGAATTGAGGCGATCGAACCTTAGTGGACCAAGCGGGCCCAGAGTGGATTGGTCGACTTCACACACAACCTTCGAGTTTCTTCGCAGTCGTGTGCAGGTTTCCTCACGATGTTTTCTTTCAACGTAAAAGTGTCAGATAAACGTACATATGAAATCATAATTCGAAAACACATTGGTACGTGACAGGGTTCCTATTAATGATGATAATTTGTTGTCAGGCTGATACTTCTAAAAAGAGAAAACTGTCAATTCTCACGGAACCAATGGAAGAAGAGAGCAGAAAAATAGGAAGAATGCATGCAGAAGTTGTATTTTCAGAACCAAAAATGTCGTCTATAGATAATCAGCAATCAGTGGAATCTGAATCTTTGTCATCAACGCAACGTCAATCGATTTTAGTAAGTACAATTCATTATTTTCTCGTGAATACGATTTCATTTCAATTATAGGCTGACCGGTTGTAATGGACGCATTTTAAGAGGTCAATAAGAAGACAAAACTGATCAACTTTCCCAAAGAAACCTATAATCAAATCGCGTTGTTTTTGACTTCTCGTACAAATTGATCAGCTGATTAGAAAACTTTGCATAGAAAGTAGATTTATTGCGTAAGTTGTTCAGTTTCGTCATCTTATTCACTTTCTGACGTGTAATGTGGCAAATTACAACATCACCACACATCTGCTGTTTAACCAGTCGCCCTGTATATAGTGGGTTATTTTTCAATTAACATTGATGATTATTTATATTTTTTATTTTCTTTATAGACTGATACTCCTAGAAAGAGAAAACTCAAAAAACAATTAGAATATAAAAGTAAGAAGATAAAGAGGTTGCAGGCAAAAAATCGTTATTTAAAAAAAAAGGTAAATGACTTAAAAGAACTATTAAATGATTTAAGTGAGAAATCTTTCATTAATCAAGAGGAACGAAGCTTACTTGAAAAAATTGGAGTGGAAGAAAAGGAACTGCTTCTAAGGCAGTTAAAATCCAGTGAAAGCGATAAACTTCCCAGGACTAAATATTCGCCTGAACTTCGCTGCTTCGCCCTTACTTTAAATTATTACTCCCCAAAAGCGTATAAATATGTACGGAAAACATTTGGAACATGTTTGCCTCACCCACGCACACTGTCAAAATGGTATAGCAATATCGACGGTAAACCAGGATTGACAAAAGAAGCTTTAGAGGCCTTAAAATTAAAAGCCGAAACAGAGTCAGAAAAAATATTTTGTTCTTTAGTAATTGATGAAATAAAATTAAAACAGTATACAGAATGGGATCCAAAAACTCAACGATACTATGGATATGTTAACCACGGTTTTGACTACCAGACTGACAACAGTGACTAAGCGACCGAAGCACTTGTTTTTCTGCTGGTTGGTATAAATAAAATATTTAAAATACCAATTGGCTATTTTCTGGTAAACGGCACGACTGGTGTGCAAAAAGCGCAGCTAGTGTTAAATGCTTTATCAGCAGTCAATGATACTGGAGTTGAAATCAGAGCTTTGACCTGTGATGGCAATAAAGCAAATTTAGCCATGGCCCAAGAATTAGGCTGTTGTTTAGATCCAGAGAATTTGCAAACAACATTTTTGGATCCTGTATCAGGCCAACAAGTTCATTTCTTTCTTGATCCATGTCACATGTTAAAACTGATTCGGAATTCATTTGAACATTACGGAAGTCTTTTTTCTACATCAGGTGAAGAAATCAAATGGAGCCATGTAGTAAATTTACATAACCTACAAGAGAAAGAATTGTTCTTTTTAGCCAACCGATTGAAAGCATACCACATTCATTTTAAAGTTAAAATTATGAGTGTCAAACTAGCAACTCAATTGTTTAGTAACAGTGTTGCAGATGCGCTACTGTTTTGTCAAAATATTCTGGAATGGCCAGGTTTTGAAAATATCACAGCTACAGCTGAATTTCTTAAACTCTGTAATGATGTGTTTGATATTTTGGATTCGCGAACGAGGCAGTGCGGATTGAAAAGGGCCCTCAACGTTGAAAATTATGAAGAAGTTTGCAAAAGGTTGGATGAGGCTAATAATGTTTTTTCCAAGTTATTTACAGATTTGGTAAAAAAAAATAAAAAGACACGAGTAAACGTACTCCGATCTCCTCGATACACTGGGTTTCTTGGTATTTTAATTTGTGTTGCCAGTACAAAGTCAATGTTTGAAAGCTTGGTTTTAAATGAAAAAACTAATCTAACTTACCTCCCCATGCATAAGATCAGTCAAGATCATATCGAGATATTTTTCTCTGTTGTACGCAGCCATGGTGGATATTCAGACAATCCTACAGCGCGTCAATTTGAGGCGATATTTAAAAAAACTTTTGATTCATGGTGAGCTGCAAAGCTTTGCAAAGGGCTCCAACTGCACTCCATTAGAAAAAATTATAATTCTTAACTGTTCCTCTGGTTTACAAAAAATTAACCAAACATCAAGGTGCGATGATGAAAATCCACACAATAATGAGACTGTTGATAATAATGAGACTGAAGATGCTAAAATTGTTCTAGAAATAGAAAGCCAAATGTTTCTTTCACCCTTTGGAGAAAAGGTTTTAGAATATATAGCTGGATTTGTTGTGTTCGCATTGAAAAAAATAATCAAATGTAATACATGCATCAAAGGTTTACTAGGACCTCCTTCAGAAAAAAGTCTGACGTACCAAAAAACTTGAGGTCAACTAGTCTATGCATCAAAAGATGTCATAGATTTGTGTCGACAATGCGAAGTAATTATTCGCAGAAATTTAGATGAAAATAATAGAGTAAAGACAAAAGCGACCACTCAATACATCGTATCTAGATCATTGAGTTTTTACCAGGGAAAAGACATATTCCCGCACATAAATCTACATGCTTACGATAACGACTTTGTCAATCACAATATGGAGTTAGGAAGGCTCATAATGCAAAAGTACACCGATACTCGACTTTCTTTTCTTATGAAAAAAAGTGATCCGAAAAAATGTATCAGACATATTTATAATAAATTAATTCATTTCAAAAATCAGTAAGATGTGTTTAGTTTGTAATTGGTATTTAGGTTAATTGTTGTTTAAGTACTTATAATAACTTTAAAGAAATTGTAAAATAATTAAATATAAAACTAGATAAAAAAATATATATTTTTAACTAGCTGTCCCGGCGAACTACGTACCGCCTTACATTACATTACACTGCCCTACCCTACCCTACCCTACACTACACTACACTACCCTACCCTACCCTACACTACCCTAACCTACACTAACCTACCCTACATACACTACACTACACTACCCTACCCTACCCTACACTACACTACCCTACCCTACCCTACACTACCCTACCCTACCCTACCCTACACTACCCTACCCTACCCTACATACACTACACTACACTACCCTACCCTACACTACCCTACACTACACTACCCAACCCTACCATACCCTACCCTAAAAAAAATTGATTTTGGCCGATTCTCAGACCTACTCAATATGCTCACAAAATTTCATGAGAATCGGTCAAGCCGTTTCGGAGGAGTAAGGGAACGAAAACTGTGACACGAGAATTTTATATATTAGATTTTCACAACTGAATATTCAATACTTCAGTTGTTCAGTGTAATGTGTGTAACACCCTGTATGCATACTATTCTATTTTAACTATGATGGGTTGGCCGGACCGTCCGACCAAGGCTTTGGTTTTTAAATTAAAAGTTTTCATTTAACCTGCAATGTTTGTATGTATGCATGTACGAGTATTCCTTAATTATACGAATCGGTAAAACAGAACCGCTGGCAGAGAACTCCACTCCGCAATTTTTTTTGAAATCCTTTTTTGGGTTCCGTACCAAAAGGGTAGAAACGGGACCCTATTATTGAGACTTCGCTGTCCGTCTGTCTGTCTGTCTGTCCGTACATCTGTCAGCAGGCTGTATTTAATTAACCGTGACAGCTAGACAGTTGAAATTTTCACAGATGATGTATTTATGTTGCCGCTATAACAACAAATACTAAAAAACAGATTAAAATAAATATTCTAGGGGGCTCTCATACAACAAACGTGATTTTTTTACTCGTTTATGCTCGATATTGATAACGGCAACAGGTAGACGCTTGAAATATTCACTGAATATTAAGATATATACTTACTTTAAAAATAAGTAATTAAATTAAAATAAAACAAATATTTAAAGGGGGGCTCCTATACAACAAACGTTATTTTTTGCTCGAAATTGATAACGGCAACAGGTAAACGCTTGAAATATTCACAGAATATTGAGTAGCATTATTCACTTTAAAAATAAATAATTAAATTATAATAAATTTAATATTTAAGAGGGCTCCCGTAAAACAAACGTGATTTTTATACATACATACGGGTACCCTTCGTGCGCGAGTCCGATTAGCACTTGGCCGGTTTTTTTGTAAGACACAATTTACTTATTATTTTGACATAAAATGTAAGAAAACACGGAGTTATTCAAAGCAAGACCTCTCTGTCCTGCCTCTAATTCACAAAGCTACGATTTCGATTTGTTATACGGAACCCGCTACGCTGCATCGAACGATTTTTACTCATTTGTCTTTATAATGAGGTCGGTATGATTCTGTTCAATTACTAAGTGAATTTTCGTGTATCAAAATAAAATACGAGTATAAGCTTTGTAAAGAGGAAACATAATGATTCATAGTTTTGGTTAAAAAATTCGACGTCCTACATACCTCAATTTCATTCATTCTTATATCATTCAGTTAAGTCGTTCATTTTGCACCCCCATCACTAGTTTTTTGCATTAGTTTACTTGTCAACTGTAGCGTAAAGACAGTAAATACTTTATTTGTGTGCGTGTTTTGTGTTTGTGTAAAGATTTTATTTAAGTGTGCGTTCATGAAGACGTGAATGTTTTTGAAACGAGTGTGCGGGACGACATAGATGTGTGCTGTACGTGTTTACCTCGTCTCCCGAACAACATGGCAGAATAATTACGGTACTGAAACTATTGCAAGGCATCTCCCGTTCTGAATGCTCTAAGATCATACTAGATGGCGCTAGTTTCATGTCTCACAAACCGGCCAAGTGCGAGTCAGAACCGCACACATAGGGTTCCGTACCATCATACTAGATGGCGCTAGTTTCATGTCTCACAAACCGGCCAAGTGCGAGTCAGAACCGCACACATAGGCTTCCGTACCATCATACTAGATGGCACTAGTTTCTTTATGTTTAAAAAAAAAACATGTTTTTTTGTATGGAGACCCCCTTATTTTTTCACTTTTTCTATTTTTTTGTATTTGTTGTTTTAGCGGCAACAGAAATACATCATCTGTGAAAATTTCAACTGTCTATCACGGTTCATGAAATACAGCCTGGTGACAGACGGACAGACAGACTGATGGACAGCGAAGTCTTAGAAGTAGGGTCCCGTTTTTACCCTTTGTGTACGGAGCCCTAAAAACTAAATCGTTTTTGCTTTGATTTTAGACGTTTCTTGTAAAAAAAAATCAGTTTCCTTAGTACATAACACATACCCTTTGCCGCTTTCAGCAACTAAGTAGACCCCCTGTTAATAAGTTATTGTGCGAAATATCAAGGCTTCTCGTTTCGACAAACAATCTAATTCTGTGCTAAAATAAGAACAACTTTCGCCTAAACTATTCCTTTGTAAATTTCAGCGTTTAAGTAACCCATGATAAAAAGTGTCCTTTCCGGACTAGTCGATTCGATCATGTTATAGATAAAATACATACAATTTTGAACCTTATTACAACTCTGAGTATAACTCTACAAATTAGTTGCATTACTTAAATTAAAGTTCATGTTTTCTTTTTATTTTTTTAAACTTTATTTATTTATTTTTAGTGTGTTATTTAAATGTGGGAGAAAGAGACCTGGAAAGAGCTACACCGACAAGAGCACGCCTCTTAAATTGTGATGATGATGATTTAAATGACTGTTACGTAAAGGTTTACTGTGCAAAACAGTTAATCTTAAGAGTACATTTCCCTTAAGAATACATTTCCCTAAAGAGTACAATTCCCTTAAGTGTACATTTCCCTTAAGAGTACATTTCTCCTGAGAGTACATTTCCCTTAAGAGTACATTTCTCTTTAGGTCGATCCGGAAAGAGACAGAACTATAGTTATTTCAATAATCAAGAATTAATTAAAATAAAGACAATAATTACAAAGCAAAAAATGTAAGTAATATCATAATGTTTTACCATTTTCAATTTGTCTTAAATCAGGTCCATACCAAGTGGGCTTCGAAAAATCAAATATGGACGCCAAGCACTTTAGTTCAACATCTTGGTTCTCAGGGAACCAAGTATGGTCCTTTATGATGCCGAAACCGTCCTCGATCTCGTAAACGATGAAGTCAGCAGTGACAGAACTGCTTTCCTTGTTCTCATTGGATGCCTTGCACGTAATGTTACCGGGAACACGAACCGGTATTTCGAGAACGGACTCTGTTTCGTAAAGAGATTTTACTCTGTCATGTTGATAGGTCTGAAAATAAAATAAAAACTTTTTAATATTTGAAGAACTATTCAATGATATTTTTATTCAAAGAATAGAACTTCTGTAGAATTTTCTATATTTAGGGTTCCATGCCCAAAGCGTACCAACGGAACCCTATTACTAGGCCCTACGCTGTCCGTCCAACCATGTAACCTAAAAAGTCTATATGAAGCCGTTACGAGCTAACCGGCTGTATCATCATATCAGCCGAAGGACGTCCACTACTGGACATAGGCCTCTCCCAAGGATTTCCACGACGACCGGCTGCATACTTCACAGAATATGTGTCATTTAGGCGGAATTTTCAAAAAATAATTAAAATTAAAATAAACTTTAATTAAGGGGTTTCCCGTTGCAGGAAACGGTTTTGTTTTTGTTTTAGCTATATTGTAAAAAAAACGGCTAAGTGCGAGTCAGAACCGCACACAAAGTGTTCCGTAACATCATGCTAGATGGCACTTGTTTCTTCACGTTAAAAAAAACACGTTTTTTGTATGGAGGCCTCCCTAATTTTTCACTTTTTCTAATTATTAGTATTTGTTGTTAAAGCGGCAACAGGAATACATCATCTGTGAAAATTTCAACCGTCTAGCTATCACGGCTCATGAAATACAGCCTGGTGACACAGACACGGCATCATCTTCACTCACCATCAGGGGAGATGATGTCAAGGGCTTATCAATTGCGGATTTAAAAAAAAGACAGACGGACGGACAGTGAAGTCTTAGTAATAGGGTACCGTTTCTACCCCTAAAAATGGTAATACATACAAGGGTCAAACTTATAGCCTGAAGCACAGGTTTTTCCTAGTTCAGGCTTACACAATTTTGTTTTTTTTTACTTTTAAAAGACTTATTTTAACTATTTTTCCTCTATTTTACAAATAAGTTGAGTGCGCGCAAGAACTTCACGACCTCATTCCCCCTGCTCCATTCCACCGTCGGTCAACGAGACGCAGGGAAGGGTTGCACCCCTTTGTTGTTGATGTTCCACCTTTTCGCACGAATCGTTACGCTTCTTCATTTATTATGCGTACAGCGCAGGAGTGGAACTCCTTGCCTGCGTCAGTGTTTACCGATTCCTATAATTTGGGGATCTTCAAGGCAAGAGTGAATAGGCATTATTTGAGTTTGCGTGTACCATTCTCGACTGCATCATCACTTACCATCAGGTGAGTTGCAGTCAAACGCACTCAAATTTTTAATAAAAAAAAAACAAAAGTAAATGTATTATTATTGTGTGAAAATATAAACCTAAAACTAAACTGCCCCCTTGGCTCGAGGCGAAGTGGCAGGAGCATCTCGAGACGAAGTGGCAGGAACACCTCCAGTCGGCTGGAGGTCAGTTTTTTTTTATTCTCAATTGGTAAGCCCTTGGCATCATCTCAACTAATGGTAAGTGACGATGATGCCGAAGATGGAAGCGGGCTTACCAAGATTTCCCAACGCAATGTGGAACTGGCTATCTTTATCTTCAAGCCGGAACACATCAATGTTGTTAATATTGATGTTTGGCGACAAGACTTAGATAAGATGGTGATAGCTAGCCACAGGCGCGCTTAGAAAATGCCCTACTACCATCTAAACTGAGTCTTACAAGTTGACCCCACCGGAAATCGAACCCACTACCTCCTGGTGGAAAGCGAATGGGCTAACCATTACGCCACGCAGGCGTTTAAAAGTGTGACATGGAGAGGAAGCGTCGGACTATCCGGGCGTGGTGGCAAGGAGAACGAATTATTTTTAATGTGATTTTGGTGTTAAACTTTTCCCTTTAACCGACATAACTCTTAAAATTGCTAAACTTAAGTGCCAGTGGGCGGGGCACATAGCTCGTAGAACGGATGGACGTTGGGGTAGTAAAGTTCTTGAGTGGCGACCGCGCACCGCAAAACGTAGCGTAGGCAGGCCTCCCACTCGGTGGACCGATGACCTGGTGAAGGTAGCGGGAAGCCGCTGGATGCGGGCAGCGCAAAGCCGGTCGTCGTGGAAATCCTTGGGGGAGGCCTATATCCAGCAGTGGACGTCCTTCGGCTGATATGATGATGATGAGTGTAAAACTTAAAGTAAAACAACAAATAATAAAAACAGGTCAAGTGTGAGTCGTACTCACGCTAAGTATTCCAAAATGAACGATACTTTTTTTTGTAAAAACACGACATAAATATGCTGTGTGGTGGTACGGAACCCTCGTGGTGCAGGTTTGATAGCCAACTCAGACTCGCACTTGACTATTTTTATGCTTTTTCTTATCTCCTAGTCCAGAAGTAGTTAAATTGTTCAAGAATACTTAAATCATTAATAATAGTCATTAAGTAGTCTTGCACTGTTGACTACGTTTGACCCAGTAAAACTTTTAAAGGACAATGGGAAACGAATGTATGGAGTCTGGGCCCACCCCTCAATAGTGACATCTGATATACCGTTGGAAAGGGCTTTTTAAGCGGAACATTCTTTACTTATAAACCTATAGTGAAATTATTATACTTTCGGAGATACGACGTATTACTTGTCTCAATCTAACATATTATTTATGGATATATATTATGTACAATAGTAATAATACATGAATTTCATTTTAAAACAAGATTTATTATTCGTCCTGTGCATCAATAACAATTACATCATTTAAAAAACCCGCAGGGGCCACGAATGGTTGATATCTCCCAACTCCTAGATACCAAATCAAAGAGATCTATTGAGAGGTGGGCCCACCATTACTTATTGTTCTTTATTTAATTATTATTGCGAATAGGTTACCTACCCTGTTTATATAAACTGGTGCACTGTCTTTTTCAGCAAATATCCACTCTATATTGGGCAGCGGATACCCAGTCGCTTCGCATATCAAAGAAGATTTTGTATTTAACAAATATTTCTTTACCGATCTCAAACTGACCGACGGCGCAGCTGAAATAATAAACGATATCGATCAGATTATTATTAGTTCGCGCACATTGAATAAAAGTATGTATTTGAATTGATTCAATGTGCAAAAAATACTCTTCTAAATATATAGGGTGACTTTTAATTAGTTCTTGATAGCAAAGGATATGAATGTACCTACTCGTGATAACAAACAACTTTCCCAAAGAAACTATATGTGAAATATGAAAAAAAATTGTTGGTTCTTCATACATTTTTGTCGATTTGATAACTTATTATGTATCGAGGACCAATAATTTTTTTTCTGATTAGACATATAGTTTCTTTTTTTTTCTATTGGTAAGCCCTTGGCATCATCATCCTTGGGAAAGTTGTTTGTAATCACGAGTACATTCATATCCTTTGCTATCAAGAACTAATTAAAATCACCCTATATAGGGTCTTAACAAAGGTATGCACTTATTTTTAACTGGAGCTTGTAGTCATGAAACTAAACAACTTTCCTTAAGAAACCCATGGTCAATTCGCAAAAAAATTTTTGGACTTCCATACAAAGGTTGCCCGCCAGCTGATCGATTTGCATGGGAAGTCCAAAAAATTTTTTGCGAATCGTCCAAGGGTTTCTTGGGGAAAGTTGTTCAGTTTCATGAGTACAAGCTCCAGTTAAAAATAAGTGCATACCTTTTTTAAGATCCTGTATATTTTATTCACAATTGGTAAGCCCTTGGCATCATCTCAGCTGATGGTAAGTGACGATGAGGTCGAAAAAGTAAGCGGGCTTACCAAGATTCCACAACGCAATGGGGAACTGGCTATCTTACGAGTATCTTCAAGTCGGAACACATCAATATTATTAACACTGTTTTTGGCGGTAAGACTTAGATAAGATGGTGGTAGCTAGCCAGGCGGGCTTAAAAATGCCCTGCCACCAACCAAACCGAGTCTTACAAGTTGACCCCACCGGGAATCGAACCCGCGGCGTATATTTCTCGAATTTTTAATTAAAGATGACGGCAGCCCACAGAACAGAGTGGCCGCCGTCGCCTAAGCATCTGTTACATCGTCAGAATATGATATTTTCCACTAAGTCAAATCAGTTATTTTTATCATGTGTCAAAAATGGTATTTTGTTATAATTTTTTTCATTTTACACAAGATTATGATGCTACAAATACATTATAAGTTTTTGAGGAAAGAATTTTGTGATTTGATTAAATATAAAATTAAAGTCAGGTTTCTTTACAATTTATTTTTGACACTGAAAAATACCTTATTATCAGGTATTGCATTACCTTTTATCCTTACTAATGTTATAAATGTAAAAAGGGGTTTGTTTCTTTGTTTGTTACCTTTTTGACCAATCTTGATGAAATTTGGCATACAAATAGCCTGTATCACGAGGAAGATATAGGCTACTTTTTATCCAGTGAAAATAGCATAGTCCGATGTAGTTCCTGAGAGAACTGAAAGTATACTCTTTTTTGGTCAATTTCGAAAATTTGTAAAAGTAAGTGTTTTTATTTGTATACAGTTGGTTGAAGGGGTGTGAAGTAACATAGACTGCTAATCAGAACAGTCCGATATATTTCCTGAGGGATCTGAAAGAAACTCATGTCTTGCTTGCGGCAAGACACGCGTGCGAAGCCCCGCGCAAAAGCTAGTACTACCATAGGCATAAAACTATTTTATTTATTAGCAAGGTAAATTATTCTACATACCTGATACCCTTACGTCAAAAGTAGAACTGTTAGTCAGATTCTGGTTGGTAGCCACCACAGTGTAGTTCCCTGTAAGACTGATCTTCCAGTTCTTTAGAGTCAAGTAAATCTTCGGTCCCTTGGTAAACGGATTTAACTTCACTTTGAATGGGTTACTGCTCTCTGGTAGAGTGTTGTTGTCCTTTAGACTGAATTTAATCAAGATTATGGGTTAAAGTAACTAAACTACAAAGTTACAAATATTTTTTTAAATTAAAAATTTAGACAAATTGATGTAGAAATATAATTCAAAATGAGTATACAAACATTACATTTAAATTCCTACTTTCAGCTTCGGTGTATGTATTACAAAGTAAATCTGTGCAATATCTGAGTGTTGTTAGGATCGAATACCTATAGAAATATTATTTTTACAAGGATTTATTATACTTCGTGATGAGTTTATTCATTTAACCGTGCTGTTTAAATTTATCAATCGATTTTAGAGCGACTTCCAGAGGTCCGATTGAGCTGAAATTGGATATAAAACCATATTATCGGTCACAATAGATTTTTTTGAGCTGAAATTGGATGTAAAACCATATTCCCGGTTACAATAAATTCTTTTGGTATTTTGAGCTGAAATTGGATATAAAACCATATTCCCGGTTACTACAGATTCTTTTGGTATTTTGAGCTGAAATTGGATATAAAACCATATTCCCGGTTACAATAGATTCTTTTGGTATTTTGAGCTGAAATTGGATATAAAACCATATTCCCGGTTACAATACATTCTTTTGGTATTTTGAGCTGAAATATGATATAAAACCATATTCCCGGTTACAATAGTTTTTTTTGTTATTTTGAGCTGAAATTGGATATAAAACCATATTCCCGGTTACAATAGATTCTTTTGGTATTTTGAGCTGAAATTGGATATAAAACCATATTCCCGGTTACAATAGATTCTTTTGGTATTTTGAGCTGAAATTGGATATAAAACCATATTCCCGGTTACAATACATTCTTTTGGTATTTTGAGCTGAACTATGATATAAAACCATATTCCCGGTTACAATAGTTTTTTTTGGTATTTTGAGCTGAAATTTGATATAAAACCATATTCCGGTTACAATAGATTCTTTTGGTATATTGAGCTGAAATTGGATAAAAAGCCATATTTGGATGATCTGATGATGAAAAGTGGAGGTGGAATCAAGGTCTCAGGATTGTCTTTACTTTTGAACAAAATCGTAAAAGATAATGACCTCGTCTTTTTTTAATTTGGAAACACGCATTATTATACTAATACCCGACCCGATAATGGCATAGAATTGAATTATTGGTACACTGAAATAAAAGCTTGTAGGAACCTCGAAAATTTTATGAGTCTGATGATTTTAACTTTTAGGGTTCCAGAACTAAAATGGCAAAAAAACAAAATCCTACTAATATTATAAAATATGTGAAAGTTTGTATGTACAGATGTATGTATGGATGTTTATTACTCTTTCACGCTTCAACCAATGGACGGATCGGGATGAAACTAAGCACACATATAGGTCAGGCCTTGGAATAGGACATAGGCTACTTTTTAATCCGGAAAACGTCTAATTCCCACGGGAAAATCGAAAACAACCCGGGCGTAACCGCAGGTGGACGGCTAGTCCACACTAATATTATAAACGTCCAATCTTGATGAAATTTGGTATGCAGGTAGCTTGTGTCACTGGGAAGGACATAGGTTAATTTTTATACCGTGAAAATAGCAAAGTCCGATGCAGTTCTTGAGGGAACTGTAAAAGTGCTCTTTTTTTGGTTAATTTCTTTAACATCACAACGGAACAATGGATTGTTGTGCTTTTTTGCACAGGGATGGTTGAGGTAGTGGGAAATGACATAATTTACTAATTATCATATTCTGACATTCCCCAAGAGATCTGGGGAAATCTCATTTCCACGCTCGCGCACCCTTACTGTGTACAGTTTATTGTGTACAAATACAAAACATAACAAACAGGCATATAAGAGAAATTATGCAATAGGTGTTCATCACATCAGCTCATATATAGGTCCCCACCGAGGGGCTCGAGCCTACCCTGAATTAGGGCGGCCGGGCCTTAATCGACCACGCGGGCCCAGTGCGGGTTGGTCAACTTTTTCACACAACCTTCGAGTTTCTTCGAAGGCGTGGCCGGTTTCCTTACGATGTTTTCCTTCTTCCTTCCTTCCTTCTTATTTCTTCCGTAAGATGCGTGTTACTTATTTCTAAAAAGAATTTTTTTCCAGTATACCCGGGAAAGATTGAGGGTATTGTTGAACAAGTCTCACAAAATGAATTAAAGGTTTCTTTGAACACTTTTTTTATTTATAGTTTCATTTACAATATTATTGAGCTCCAAAATGACGCTTTTCGTGTGTCACTTTGGAGCTCATCACTCTCTAACTTTTTAACTCTGGGACCCCAGTTACCCCTATAATTACTATTTTTGAAGGAAAAGTTCTATGTATACGGGGATTATTAGGATTTTTTCTGTCACAGAGACAGAGAAAGGCTGGCGGCGGCGGAGTGAGGGCAACGGCTGTATTCGTAGATAGAAAAAAGTTGAGATGGAGATATAAAGCAGGTACTTAGCCTGGGTTACCCTTTCCACTTGTCCGTTGAAGTTTCACTTCTACTATGTGTCCCAGCACACATTTCGTTTCTTTTTATAATTTAATTTCATGTTATTAGTTATCGATCTCCTGACGTGAAAAAATATTTTTTAAAAAAACAATTGTGCGTTTTAACGGCCAGTAGAGGAACCTAGCTTAAACTCGTAAATTATTGTAAAGAAGGCAAACAAAAATTACTTTGATGATAAGAAAAACCTAAAAATAAAAGTTGTTTTTGTAGTCTACCTCTTCATCTATAAGATCTTTAATTGTAAGGCAAAATTAATCAATTGTACAGTCACGCTGTGCATACTTTTTCGTGAATTACACTATGGCATTCACAAATCAGCATTAAAAACACGTTTAACTAATAGCAAAGAAAAGACGTCCACAACTGGACATAGGCCTCCCCTAAGGGTTTCCACGACGACCAGTCCTGCGCTGCTCGCGGCCAGCTGCACCACCAGGTCATCGGTATCAGACTTAGATGTATCAGACTTGATGAACAATTTTTAAATAGTCTAGGTTTGTATGGGTTTGTATGGGATATAACTTATTACGATTTTTTATGGAATAATAAACTTCCCCGTGCAGTGGGTCTTATTAAGTTCTAGGTTTATCTGAATCGTTACAGCCAATTATTATATAACATAACAAGGCCTAAATGTACAACCGGAAAACGTAGCGTAGACAGGCCTCCCACGCGGTGGGCCTACGACCTGGTGAAGATGGATGCGGGCAGCGCAGGACTACGGCAGGTGGAAATCCTTGGGGAGGCATTTATCCCGCAGTGAACATCTTCTCTTTGCTATTAAGTAAACGTGTTTTTAATGCTGATTTGTGAATGCCATAGTGTAAAAGATAAAGCTTCTTTAAAACCTTTTTTTTATTTTTCTATTTCACAATTGATAAGCCCTTGGCATCATCTCACCTAATGGTAAGTGACGAAATTTTTTTTTATTATTATAGTTATTATTTCTGAGAAAAAAATATTATTATTACTATGTTTACACGAAAATTGACAGTTTGGAGCTCAATAATTTGTGAATGCTACTTTAAACAAACAAGTAATAAAAGAAACCTTTAATTCATTCAAATAACGATACCCCAACAGAAAGAGGTACACGCAAAAAAATATTTCATCCGCCTTTTACATGTACTAATTTTACCGTTTTTGCCATTTTGACCGAAAAATGGAGGCCTTTCTTTAGTCAAACAAAAATTTTTAGGAGTGCCAAAACTGCACGAAAATGAAACATTTTTCTGAATTTGTTTTTTAGTTGTTTTTTAATCTATTATTGTTAAGCAATCAAACCTCATAAAAAGCTGAACTTATTTTTTAAGCTATTGCATAGCTTTTATCGCGGGCTTTGAGCGCGGCGACCGAATCAAGAAATTCCGTAACAAAAAAAATCTAACACTACCGCGTTCAAAAAAAAACTTACAGTGCCATCTATTAGCGATTTACGGTACTAAAAGGACAGTCAATTTTACTAGCTCGACCGAGCGTAACGTAACGTTACCGCGTTCTAAAAAAACTTACAGTGCTATCTATTAGCGATTTGCGGTACTAAAAGGACAGTCAATTTTACTAGCTCGGCCGAGCGTAACGTAACGTTACCGCGTTCTAAAAAAACTTACAGTGCCATCTATTAGTGATTTGCGGTACTAAAAAGACTTAGTCAATTTTACTGGTGTAACTTTCTTAGTGCTAAAAGTTGATAAACAATGCTATGCAATAGCTTTACCGCGGTAGTCCCCGAGTGCCACACGTCTTTTTTGTGCCACCACACTAGGTACCTTTTTCACGCCTCAGTCGCTCGAAAGTAAAAAAAAACATGATTCTCGTTGTTGTTTTCCTGCGCTATAAAAGCGTTATGGTTCTTATTAATTTGTGTTTGCCAGAAGACGGTAACCGGTGCACGTTGGTGCCGGCTATACGAGCAAGTATACACAGCCTAGCTGTGCAATTTATATCGAGTTTAACCTAAAAACTTTTAGGTACAAGCTTTAATTTGAAAACAATTTTAATGATTTCCTATTCTTCTCAGAAAACCCTTTTATTTGATACCCATATCGTAAGAGTGAATTAAAAATAACTTGTCCGCCACCTTGGGTGTGCCTCCATGTTGAATTTAGAATAACGTCACACATTTAACTATGCATTGTCATCCAAAATGAACGTGTATACAAAATTTCAGCTCAATCGGTGGAAAGTATCTGCTTCAAAATTGAGTTGCTACATTCCACCCGAACAAACATACATACATTGCAAGTTAGATAAAAGCTACACCCTAATTTGGACTGGTATAGTAGGTACCTACCTGTTCAAAAATACTTACAATTGAAATGTTGCTGGTGGATAAGCATCCACATCGACAGCCACCTTTAACACAGGACTATCCAGTTTTTTTACTATCGGAGAATCTGTGTTTGTTTTGACAAACTCAATTTTGGGATGTTCTGAAATTGTAAACATTAATTATTAGTAACAAGTCTAACAACTAAAATGAAACTTATATTTATTGCTTAAATTAATACTTAATCTTAAAAAAAACTTTTTTCTTACTTAAGTGCTTCTTCCAAATACTTGTATTTTGGGTCCCAATAACGTTTTTGGAAATGCATTCGTAACGACCTTCATCCATCTTGTTTGCGTATCTGATAGTCAAGTTCTTGTAGAGAGTACGACCACTCGTCTCATTCTCATTAGACTTGTATATAACCTGGAATTAATTGACCGTATCAGTTTGTATGTATGTTCGTAATCAAAATCTATATAGGGTCTTAACAAAGGTACGCATTTTTTTTTACTGGAGCATGTACTCATGAAACTGAACAACTTTTCCCAAGAAACCCGTGGTCAATTTACATTTATTATTTTTTAATTAAATTATCAACTGCTCAGAATACAACTCCCAGCTGGTATCCGCGTATTGACAAAGTTCAATGACCACGCCGGGCCGCCTCGCCGCCGCGGCGTATTCTGGCGTATTCCGCGAAATTTAATAATTTTAATTAAAAAACAAAAGCGAATGACCATGGATTTTTGGGGAAAGTTGTTCAGTTTTATGAGTACATGCTCCAGTAAAAAAAAGTGCGTACCTTTGTTAGGACCCTGTATATCGTATATCTATAATATATATCATATATCTTTAGAGCGCCGGCAGAATATCAGTGCTGTAGGTACAAGCATCGTCGGATCCATTTCGAAGCTACGGCACAATTTTAGGTATCTACCCTCTTTTTACATTTAAGCTTAGATATAAGAAGTTATTATTATTTTCAAGCGACTTCCAAAAAGGAGGAGGTTCTCAATTCGTCTGTATGTTTTTTTTTATGTTTGTTACCTCAGAACTTTTGACTGGGTGAACCGATTTTTATAATTCTTTTTTTATTTGAAAGCTAGTGCTTTCCGTGTGGTCCCATATAAATTTTATCAAAATCGGTGTAGTACTTTAGTAGAAAATTAACAAAAACCAAAAATAATAATGCAAAAATGTACTAATTTGTTGCGATGGAAGTCGGTTTTTTAACGTGTTTAGCGTTTTTTTGTTTTCTGTTTGTTTATCAACTGTAATGAAGCTTTGAATAAATGTTTTATCTATCTATCTATATCGTTAAAGAATTTGTGAAAATGAATGCCAGTCCGTCCGGCCGTTCTATTCAACCGGTTTACTTTTTTTTTAATGAAAGGTATTTATGCATAGATTTGTCATGAAGCTTTGGAAATCACCCCCGCTAGCAGCTAGCGGCTCGCGCACCGTGTTCCCTCTAAAATGTAATACGATTCCGTCCGGCCGTTCTATCCAAACCATTTGCTTAATATTGTTTTTAATTAATGGTATTGATACACAGGTTCGTCATTCTTTCTCAATATCTCCAGTTGTAATTGAAGTAGGCAGTTCGTTTTGGTCTGAGAACACCCGCTGGAACGAGCTCTTTCATTTGAACTATTGCCCACTTAAATTGGTTGGGTTGGAGGAAGGCTGGGTTAGAACATTCAACGTGCACATTCTCGCTCACCGCGCAACGTCTATGTCGAGCCGCTTGCGTTTGCACTCTGTCCATAATACAAAAAAAATATCAAAAAAATTAATGCTGCACGTTTGCTTCCAAATATCATTATTATTTTTAATACAAAGGAGGAGGACCCGTGCCGTGGCCATCGATGGTGCGCGCTGTGCAGGAATGTGCGCGTTGAATGTTCAAACAGGGGCGTAGCTACCGCCGTATTTGCCGTATCAATTATACGGGGCCCCCGGGCCACGGGGGCCCCCAAAGTGTGTAAGGAAAAAGAATAAAAACTTTCTAATTTATTTTATTTTACAAATGACAAAATTCTATAAAGCAATTCCTTTTTTTCCCGCCTTAAGGCGCTTTGCACACGACGGGGCGGGGCGGTCTTTTTGCCCGCGAAGCAATAAAGACTGCGTCTGCCCGTCGATGCCCGCGGCTGTCCGCGCCGCGTACACAAAGCACACGAGGGACAGATGCGGTCAGTTCAGTACGTTCGTTCTAGTAAAGAGCATATGTCAGTGAAAATGGATATACAGAGAATTCGAGTCCTTTTTAAGACCCAGTAAGTATACAAAATTAGTGTAGGACCCGTTAATCAATGCTTTTGATTATCATACTGAACAACCTTCCCCAAGCAACCCATAGTCAATTTCCAAAAGACAATTGGCTTCACCATACAAAATTGGTATGTTTTATGGAGGCCAATTTAAAAAAAATACTACCTACGTGTTCCCTGGAGAAAGTTGTTGCCTTTGTCCAGCAGTGGAAGATTTGTGGCTGATGTGATGATGTCAGATGGCGCTACTTTTTGCTTGTATAAAGAAAATCTGAGTAAATTATGGAGACGGCCGGATCTTTTGAAGTACACCTATTATAATTAATAAATATGTGTACGCATGCATCCACCGCCAAATTGGCGGTGGATGCTTGTGGTACAATTTATAGTAAAGTGGTAAAGTTGTTCAGTACCTATGATGTCCATGAGCAGAAGCCTTGATGAACGGGTCCTACACTAATTT
This sequence comes from Coleophora flavipennella, assembly GCA_947284805.1. Taxonomy (NCBI): domain Eukaryota; kingdom Metazoa; phylum Arthropoda; class Insecta; order Lepidoptera; family Coleophoridae; genus Coleophora; species Coleophora flavipennella. The sequence goes on along the minus strand of OX369264.1, from coordinate 17,597,934 downwards.
TGTTACACCCTGTATATACTTACCTAAACATAAAGGTTTGGTAGTTAATACTTTTAAATCAGTTTGCCGAAAAAAAGGCAAGGAGAGTGAATATTTAAAATTCGATTTTTATTTGTAAAATGGGTAAATTATGTGATAAATAAATATTTCTTCTCACAATATTTTTTTTTCTTTTGTGAAAAATCTTTACCTCCATATAAGGGCCTCCAAAAAAATTTTTATACGGGGCCCCGACAAGGCACGCTACGCCACTGTGTTCAAACCTAGCTTCATACATACTCCGAGCACTTTTCGTTTCCTTTCCAACACCCATAAATGAAAGCACAACAACTCTACTCACAAAATATAGTGTAACAAGACATTTTTTTTTCGTCATAAAATAAAAACTGTTTGGTTCGATTTCCTGCTAGACGTATATTTTTAGAATGAGAGGAAAATTTTAAAAGCGGTTTCTGACATATTTTGATAGGAAGGAGAAAAAGTGATGGTCGGTGGTTTATTTTTATGGTTTTTGTATTTTTGACGAATGATGGTTTAAAACGTTATTTAATGTAATTGAAAATTAAAACTTAAATGTAAATTTGTGAGCAGTGCCCTCGATATTTGCTAGAGGTGAGTAGTTTAATTCATGTTCTGTTACGTGCTTGGTACGGCTTTCTTGTGATCAAAATAATTATTTTATAGGGCATCTAGCAACGGTTTTCACCGCTACTAAGGCTACTGCCACCTAGCTGCCGGTTGTAGACCGGTCGTTGAACACCGCAGCCGGGCAGACGGCTTTCCTTTTTGGACCTCCGTGTGCTGCCAGACACCATCCTGTCCCAGTCGCCATAAGGAAAGTGAACATTTTATTATCCGCACGTTCTCATTGCCAGTAGGTACCTTCGCCTACCGGTGTTACCACAGCATGGAGTTTCGTTCCAAGTATTCGGCCACTCATTTGCCAGTGATAACAAGACCCTTTTAAATTAAATAAGAAACTATTTGGGGTGCTTTTCAACCACAAGTTTTAAGTAGGGTGTAGACTGCCTCGGGGCTATTCCGTCTAACGCTAATTATTTTTAAGATGTAATCTGTATTTAGTAGGTGATTTTATGCGGATTATAGCGACGATCGTTTTTTATCCGGACCTCAAAAAAATCTTTATATAGTTTTGTTCCTATGTAGCCTAAAAATCTTTATATAGTTTTGTTCCTATGTAGCCTAAAAATCTTTATATAGTTTTGTTCCTATGTAGCCTAAAAATCTTTATATAGTTTTGTTCCTATGTAGCCTAAAAATCTTTATAAAAATCTTTATATAGTTTTGTTCCTATGTAGCCTAAAAATCTTTATATAGTTTTGTTCCTATGTAGCCTAAAAATCTTTATATAGTTTTGTTCCTATGTAGCCTAAAAATTTTACTTAAGATAAATTTTATGTTGTACGTTTAATCTTGGACATGTTAATTACGAACATCACTTTTTATAGCCCTTTTTACCATTTCTTTATTTTAATATATATTTCCGATTTACCTATCGATTTAGCTATCCGTGCAATCTATCAGATGCGATCACGTGACTCGTTACAGAATAAGTTCAAAGAAATCAATATTTTAACTGTTGCTAGTCAATTTATATATGAAAACATCATGTACGTTCGTAAGAATTTGCATTCATTTCCTAAAAACAGTGACAGGCATAATTTGAATTTAAGAAATGTAAATAAAATAGATATAGCCTTTTCGAGACTGAGTAAGGTTAAAAAGTCATTTGTGGGGCAGTGTATAAGATTCTACAATAAAATTCCAGAAAATGTAACTAGTTTGTCAGAGAATAAATTCAAGACTCATGTCAAAAAAGTTTTGTGCTCTAGAGGATATTATAAAATAATAGATTATGTAAATGACAAAGATATATATGTTGATTCTATAACAAATACCATTACCTGAGACTGTAATCTGAATCATGACATTATTTGTAATTTTATTTTTATTTTTATTGTATTTTTTTTGTTTTGACTATTTAAAAGTGTGTGTAAACACCTATTTGAAATAAATTGTTTGGAATTTGAATTTGAATTTGAACCCCACAAATAATTTCTTTTCATGTATCCGCTTTTGGGCCCTAAATCTAAATTATACGTACTATGTAGCGAAACCATAGAAGGTATTCTAAATCAATTTAATTTATTTTTTCCTCAGTAGGTACCGTGCGTTTTAAATGAAAAAAATTGAGGTCGCGCTAACTTTTTATTTATTTATCAAAAATACATGGCCAAGCTTACAGTATATACCAAAGCGCCAACCAAGTCAGTGAATTTACATTATAATATAATAGAGAAGTATAGTTTAACTGACTAATTGTCAAAATAGTACTGTCAGTTTAAAAAAAGATAAGGTAAGACAAATTATCTTTATTGCACACACTATACAATTAAAAGAAAAATACAATATTGAAAAAAATCAATGTGATATAGGTATTAAAAAAAGGTTATATTCTTATTAGGTATTCCATAATAATTTAAATTACTAAATCTTCCTCATGAACGGACTGGTCCACTGATGAAAACCGTATGAAAATCCCTTTGGTAGGTGAAATGTTCACACCTAGTTTCCCTCCAACTCAACCAATTTAAATGGGCAATAGCTCAAACGAAAGAGCTCATTACAGCGAGTGTCCTTAGATCAAAACCTACCTAATTCAACTAGAAACGGAGATATTGAGAAAGAAAGAAACGAAAACCGCGCTTGAGTCTTGGGTTATTACTTGAGAAGGGCAAAAGTGCATATCAATACTTGATGACAAATTTATGCATCAATACATTACATTTAAAAAAAAATGGTTGTCTGTAAAGTCGGTTTACGGACGATAGTTTTACGTGACAACATCATAACGTAACGGGACAATGAGCGTAACGGGACAATTAGTCAACCTTTTTCGTGCATGCAGCCGGCGTCCATCGATTTATTAGACTTTTTCACGTCAAAAGCAAATCGGTTTCATAGAACTGCCAGACGGACTCGAAAGAGATTTCTTTTTTTCTTTTTAAAGTTAGATGATTTTTAATGTTTGACGACAAATCTATGCATAAATACCTTTCATTTAAAACAAAATAAAGCAAATCGGTTCGATAGAATGACCAGACGTTCTCGTATTACATTCTAGACAGAAGCGCGGTGCGCGAGTCGCTAGCCGCTCGCGGAGGTGATTTTCGATGCTTAGTTACAAATCTGTGCATTATTATCATTTAACCTTTCATTTTAAACAAAATAAGCAAATTGATTGGATAGAACGGCCGGACGGACTTGCAGTAGTTTTCATCAATTCTTTTAATAAAATACTGATTTGTGTTTAAGTGTGCACACTTAGCGCTGGGCGAAATGGCAGGGAAGCGCAGTCGGTTAAAGGCTTAGATCACATAATAAAAGACCTAGATCCCCGGTTTCATACAAAATAAACTTCAAAAACCGGCCAAGTGCGAGTCGGACCCGCACAAAGTAGAGTTCCGTAGTCTTTGTAAAAAAAAAGTGTAGGTACACTGGGTTGCAAAGAAAACAGGTCGGCTATAAAAATGCAATATCTTTTAAAATAACAATCAAATTAAAGTGTATTTCATTACGAATGAATGAAGGAGTAAAACCTTTTTATTTCTTTTTGGTGATTGTATTAAAAACCATAAATAATAAATAAACACGATTTTTAAAACTTGCGCATCAAATTTGGAATCGTCTGTTTTACTTTTTGTTTCTTTTCTAGTAAATAGGGCATTTCTTGTGAAAAAAATCATTATTCTGATCAAATTCAGTTAAAAAACATGTTACTAACTACTGGAAAAGTGTACCAGATTTCTGGCATTGCTTGAAGACGGACCCAGACAGTGTTATGCAGGAAGAACTGTTGGTGTGTCGCTATCAGAGTGCTCCAGCTATTTGAAGAGAATGGATCCAATATTCGCAGACCAGGAACAGGCCGAACAAGGTGTATGACAGCGCGGGTGAATCGATATATGGTGTCAACAATATTGAGAAACGACTGTTGAAGTAAAAAATCACCTTTTACGTGCTGGAGGGAGCAATCAAAGCACGTGTACAGTGAGGCAGCGTCTTGCTGAAGCAAACTTGTAGCCATTTAGATTCGCCAATGGCCCGAAACTCGAAACGTATCATCGAAATGCAAGGCTGGGTTACGCTAGGGAACATATGAATTTGACTCTCGATGGTCAACAGTTATGTTTTCGAACGATTCGAGATTCATTTTATACAAGCACGATGGGATGCAAAGTGTCTACAGAAGACCAGGAGAGTGCTATAGCCAAGCTTACACTGAAGAGATAGTGTCATACGGCGAAGGCTCCATACACGTGTGGTCTGGAATTTCTATTGAAAGCCGCACCGAGCTAGTGGTGATCGAAAATGGAACTTTAACTGCAGAGAGATAAGTGAATGAAATCTTAAATGAGTATGTTTTCCCATTTTTAGTAAACATGGGCGGCAACGCCATCTTTATACAAGATTGCCCCCCCCACACAGCTCGAATAGTGTTTGACTACCTTGATGATGTCGCTTCACACGCATGGAGTGGCCAGCACGCAGCCCAGACTTGAACCCCATCGAGCATGCCTTTGATGAACTGGGACGACATGTACGCCAGCAAAACCCGGCAAAATCACGCTTAGTGAACTGAAAGAGAAGCGCTGATAGAGGGATGGGAGAATATTCCTCAGAATCGGCTCAGAAATCTGTTGGAAAGCATGGAAAACCGAGCAACAGCTGTTTTAATAGCTCGCGGTGGTAATACAAAATACTGAAATGTATGAAAATTGCACATTTGACACTGTAGCACATTTATCGAAATCTTGTAAAAATTTTCATATTCAAAATAAACTTTATAATGTTGAACTTCTACGACTTATTTTTATTAAACAAACACTATAAAATTTTCTATAATCCAGTCTTTATTTCATAAAGAATATTTTGGAAGTTTTTGAGGTTTTTGTTACCGACCCGTTTTCTTTGCTCTCAAATGTATATTTTAAAAAACAAGATTATATTATCTGCTGTTGGTAAAAGAACATTTTGTATGGAAAATCTTTGAACTTTTTTTTTTATATTGGTAAACCCTTGACAACATCTCACCTGGTGGTAAGTGACGATGTTGTCGAAGATGGAAGCGGGCTTACCAAGATTCCCCAACGCAATGGGGAACTGGCTATCTTATCTTCATGCCGGAACACATCAATGATATCAACATTGATATTTGGCGGCAAGACTTCGATAAGACGGTGGTAGCTAGCCAGGCGGGCTTAGAAAATGTCCTATACCATCAACCAAACCGAGTCTTACAATTGACCCCGCCGGGAATCGAACCCGCGACCTCCTGTGTAAAGCCAGTGAACTTTGCCTCTGAGCTACGGGGGCGGTTGCTTTTTCAAATCCAACTGCACACTTTAAGTTAGTCGACTATTACTCCTAAACTAAGCAAGCCTGCTTATCCGTGATAGTTTTCCTTTAAAATTGATTATACTATTTTCATTTTTTTTCATATGTCCTGAAACAGCAGTTTAGCTGGCACACTTGACTCTCGCAAAATAGAGCACTTTAAATCTTAATATTTCGCAATCAAATTCCTGGATCGAAAAATGGTCATAGCAAACACTCATTAGTTTTACTGCGCATGACATATTGGTACATCAAAGAAAAAAATAACCTCCTCTTTACATTTAAGGGTAGGCACCATAGATTTTTTTTAAAGATTTTATTGTACCACATTGTCGGCGTGATTAGTATGCCAAATTACAGCTTTGTAGTACTAATAGTCTCTGAGCTAAGCCGCGAACGGACGGACAGACAAACATGGCGAAACTATAAGGGTTCCTTGTTGACTTCGGAACCCTAAAACAGGAGGAGTTTCTTGTTTGACTGTATGTTTTTTGTGTATATCTACGTTTATTTCTTTAACAGATTTCGATGATTATTTTTGAATTGATATATAACAATAGCATCCTGGCTATGTTTGCCAGTAGACTAGATTGCGCAATTGTGAACCACTGCTGCTTGGTTCACGCTGCCAATAACACTCGTGATATTGTAAATAAATTTAATATAATGTAAATGTAATTGTGTATATTACTAACACTAGTCTAAGTCCTAGAATAACTTACTAACACTATGGTGATCCTTTGTTGGTCGATAAATAAATTTTATTATTATTATTATAACGCCTGCAGGTCGGTCTCAATTTTTTTTTTATCCAAATCGGTTTAGTATTTTTTTGAGTTCCGTACAGTGACACCAACGGGACCCTATTCCTAAGCCTCCGTTCTCCGTCTGTGTGTGTGTGGGGGGGGGGGGGGGTGTATTTCTATTGCCGCTGCAACAACAAATAAAAATTAAGGGGTAACATACAAAAAACGTGTTTTTATAGATTTTTGCGGTATTTTTTATTTAGCTCTATCGTAAAAACGGTAATTCATACAAGCGTGTGAAACCTTATGTGATATTACTAATTTTAAAGTAAAGCAACACAAGTGTGAATAAAGAAAAAGTATTTTTCTGTCGCTTGCGTTGATGTCTTTTGTTTGTAATGTGAATAGGTAACATTGTCCTAGTTGTGCAGAGGACGGAGTGATAGTACGCAACTCTCAGAGCGCAAGTTCAACTCGCACTTGGCCAGTTTATTTTTAGAAGAATAATAATGTAAATTTTGTAGATATTGGTTCACTTGATAGAGTCGTCCTTATCAGATACAGCCCTGAAGACCTGGAAGCGTCTCTCGAAACTTGGAGATCCGCTCTAGAGACTGCTGGATTAAAAAATCAGCCGGCAAAAGACGGAGTGCATGAAGTGCTACTACTAGGCATTTAACCAACATCGCGTTAATCTTCAGAGCCACCAACTGAGAGAAGTCGACCATTTAACCAACATCGCGCGGTTAAACTTCAGAGCCACCAACTGAGGGAAGTCGACCATTTAACCAACATCGCGCGGTTAAACTTCAGAGCCACCAACTAAGAAAAGTCGACCATTTAAACAACATCGCGCGGTTAAACTTCAGAGCCACCAACTGAGAGAAGTCAACCATTTAACCAAATCGACCATTTAACCAACATCGCGCGGTTAAACTTCAGAGCCACCAACTGAGGGATGTCAAACATTTAACCAACATCGCGCGGTTAAACTTCAGAGCCACCAACTGAGGGAAGTCGACCATTTAACCAACATCGCGCGGTTAAACTTCAGAGTCACCAACTGAGAGAAGTCGACCATTTCCAGTACCTGAGTTCTGTTATTGCTAATAACGGAACTATCAATGCCGATCAACACTTGGTGGATGAAGTGGAGAGAACTCTAGTGTGTGTTATGCGATAGCAGAATGCCAGTACGCGTAAAGGGGAAGATGTTTTTTTTTTATTATTCACAATTGGTAAACCATTTAACCAACATCGCGCGAATAAACTTCAGAGCCACCAACTGAGAGAAGTCGACCATTTAACCAACATCGCGCGGTTAAACTTCAGAGCCACCAACTGAGGGAAGTCGACCATTTAACCAACATCGCGCGGTTAAACTTCAGAGTCACCAACTGTAAGAAGTCGACCATTTCCAGTACCTGAGTTCTGTTATTGCTAATAACGGAACTATCAATGCCGATCAACACTTGGTGGATGAAGTGGAGAGAACTCTAGTGTGTGTTATGCGATAGCAGAATGCCAGTACGCGTAAAGGGGAAGATGTTTTTTTTTTATTATTCACAATTGGTAAACCATTTAACCAACATCGCGCGAATAAACTTCAGAGCCACCAACTGAGAGAAGTCGACCATTTAACCAACATCGCGCGGTTAAACTTCAGAGCCACCAACTGAGGGAAGTCGACCATTTAACCAACATCGCGCGGTTAAACTTCAGAGTCACCAACTGAGAGAAGTCGACCATTTCCAGTACCTGAGTTCTGTTATTGCTAATAACGGAACTATCAATGCCGATCAACACTTGGTGGATGAAGTGGAGAGAACTCTAGTGTGTGTTATGCGATAGCAGAATGCCGGTACGCGTAAAGGGGAAGATGTTTTTTTTTTATTATTCACAATTGGTAAACCCTTGGCATCATCTCACCTGAAGTGACGATGACGCCGAAGATGGAAGCGGCCTTACCAAGATTCCCCAACGCAATCGGGAAACTGGCAATCTTATCTTCAAGCCGGAATACATCAATGTTGTTAACACTTATGTTTGGCGGCAAGATTTAGATAAGATGGTGGTAGCTAAATGACCGCCGTCAGTTCTGCTCTTATTTAAAGTGCCGAACATTGACTTACGAGGTCTTAAAGGTCCTCACCACTACAGTGCAGAAGACGGAGATGCAGATGCTGAGGTGGGCAGGAGGTGTCACTCTGCTCGACAGTGAGAAATGAGCATATCCGTGGTAGTTTTAAGATATGGTCAAGATCATAAGATGGGTCAAGTCACAATATTCAATTCAAATTATTGAAAGACTGCCCAAAGCTATCACTAAGAAAAAATATATAATATACTTAAAGTAATAAAAAAACGATTTTAATTTCAAAAATATTACCACTTTTAATGTAAAAAAATATCATGTAGTCTGTTTTTGCATTAAAACAAATTGTTTCTGTTGAATGAAACCAACACACACAATCGGTGACTTTAACACCTTTAATTTAAATTTAACACATTTATTTAAACTGATTAGAAAGTGAAGAAAAGTAATAAAAACATGTAAAAATCGGGAATTGGGCGTTTAGTTTAAACGTTACAGCCGTTTTGATGCCCGCATTAAATTGAACTTAAAAGGAATAGAGTTACGTTCGATATTATTTTATCACGGATCGACCTACTCGGACTGAGTCGTCTTAAAGCATTAAGATCCGCCCGATTGAAAAAAAACTCTCCGAAACACATCAAGTTGGTATGGACATATTATGAAAAGGATTTAGAAGACCATATGACCAGATAAATCTTGAGCATAAATACCGGTCACAAAAAGCGAGGAAGACCCCCCTTAACTTAAATATCCATCATCAATAGAGACCTGAAGAAAGCCCGACTAGACGCTTTGACGACCTAGAATAGACCGGTCTGTCGAAGGATAACGAGGAGAGCTGAGCCGACCCCAAATTAAATGGGAAATAATAAGGTTCACTTGATAGGGAAAAGCACCACGTTGTTTTTATTGGTAGGGTCTTTTCATGACCTGATTGTTGGTAGTCTGTTAGTTTAAGTTTGTCAACTTACTGCAAGTTTTTTTTTGTTTTGTAATCTTTTTGGCCATTTAATAAATTTATTTTTACTTTTACTTTACTTTAAATTTAATTTTCGCTTCTTACCGTAGCATTTGGATTTGGTATATTCCAGACCAACTCTACGCCAGAATTCATTGGTCTTTTCACAGTACAATTAACGGACAATGTTTCACCTTCTAGAAAATATTTCGAACCACCAGACACTTCTGGCCTTGGTGCTGGTGCCATTTTATCTGCAATGGAAAATGTCACGTTTAATACTTATTAAATTAAATTGCAGCATAACAAAATTATATGTCATTTTAAAACAATAAAAGCATTTTAATATTTTGTAGCAATGTCAATCTAAAACGTACGTAATTCAAAATTAAAGATGTAAACAACTAATTTAATTTGTTTGAAGAAAACTTAGACTAGATATATACTTATGTAGACAATAAACATAATTTGTTATTTTTATCAAATTAAATTATTGCAGTCAGATTCATACTTTAACTTTATCGTTAATGTTTCAGGTCGACATAATCTACCTGCGTTATATTTTATAATAATTGATATAAAAAATATGCTTACCTGAAACATTGTTAAAGTATGAACCTCATTCAATCCATTTATATACAAATATATATACATTTCATGTTAATATGATTAGTGTTAGTTAACAGATTTGTTAGTGGTTATTACACCTAGTTACATAACATACATACATACAAGTGCAATGAAGTACGCAGAGCAACACAGAGATAAGAAGTGAGAAGGATGTAACAAAACAGATAGAATGAAAACGAAAACATAGAGAAAAACAGAAAGAGATAAAAAATATAATTGAGCAAATGAAACCATCACACCACACTACCTCATTAGGTAACATCGACTAATTAACCCTACCACGATTACTTACGACTTATGGAGATATCAGAGGTGTCATTGCCGCGCCTCGCGAAGCAGCTATAATCTTTACTCTTTGGTACTTTCGCGAATATAAAACCGATCTTTGGTGAAAACTTTTCATAGTTGAGTTTCTTGCCACTCTGCGGCTATCATGGATGTCGCCAAATAAATAAGATTGGTTAGTATGGAATATTTACATACATATGTACTACATACAATCATTATGTTTTTCCATTGCATTAAATTGGTATAAAATTACATTCGATTGGTATATCGTTTCATAAAAAGGTATATGTAAATCGAAAAACATAATATGCCATGTTCACGTAAGCATCTTAAATTAGATATACATGTATACGTTAAACGCTTCACTAATGCAACTCAAGATTTTATCCTGAAATTATTTATTATCATATCGTGAATGAGGTAGTTGTAAAATTATATTGTATAAAAGTTAGATAGTAGGAATTCACACAACTTGTAATTACCTACTTTTGAATACAATAACATCTTTGTTAAAGATAACGCCTTGTCGCTCAAACACACAGATAAAAATGCTTGTCGAAGCATCCGAGAGCACATCGCTACCCACTATGAAGCCCACTTTAGGACTATAGTGGTCATACTTCACGTCTGCAATGTCCTGCATAGTAAGAGCATTGTATAGAACCTTATATCGTAATTGGCACTACTCCAAATTAGAGTGCTTCATGCTTTCTCATTTGTGAGCAATAAGCGTTAGTTTCGGACTGGTATCGCATAATACATATATAAGACTCATTTGAGTAATAAACTTTATAGGAGAGACAGTTAATTTGATAATCACAACAAAACATGCATTAAGTAAGTATGCCAAAGCTAAAGCTATGCTTCAAATCACGCGTCCGAGGGTAGCTGAAAAGTTCAACTTTCGTTACGTGCAATTTGATAACTGAATCGATTTGTAAATTTTAATATAAGTAGGTAAACAGTGATCAATACACCGAAATATACGCTCATTATTAAATAAATACGTACCACTTCTAGGCTAACTTTAATATCGGGTGCTGTCGGTCTACATTCAATTAAAAACGTCGAATTTCCTTTCGGTATCAATAAAGATCTCATAGGTGCGAGCATATCGATGGTGCCTAGAAATTATACAAATAATTATAGCGAGTTTGCAGTTACTATTTGTCAGTAAAGCAATCTCCGAGTTTTTGGTATGAGCTATGACCGGCCGGGATCTCACCGTTGACGTAGATGTAAATGTAAGAGATATGTGGTGTATCATGGGGCTCCTCCACAATGTCAGCAAGTACGCCAGGGGCGTCCACAGAGTTATCGAAGCACGCGTAGTAGCCGACTGCGAACCTGTCCACATTAACCAGGTCCAGTGCCACTTCGTACCCTGTCTCATTTTCCTTTACTATTCTTTGCTCCGTATAAAAATCACTCGTAACCTCCTCCGGGATATCTTGTTGCTTGAATTGTATCTGACTTGTGCCGCTACAATAGAGCGTAAAATTTTCCCCAGATTGCAATATAATTTCTCTTTGTGTTGGTCTAATGGTCGGAGCGGCCATTTGCTGTACATCTGAAACGCCAATGTGATCTATTTTAATTCTAGCGCCACTGGCCAGTTTACTTTTTTTGAAATAATATGAGACATGTATTATGTTTTCAAGACCTGCGTCAATAGTAACACTCAAATCAACGTCACTAAACCGGCTTGCTGATTTTTATTATTTGTTATTATAGATTCTGTGTATTTTTTATTCGGCATAGGAGGATGTAGGCGCTCGTCCGCGCTGCGCAGTTGTTAAGGGATATCATTTACGAAGAACATGAGAAATTTTCCAGCGGCTAATTTATCAACGTGGGAAGAAGCAAGGTTACCTATCTGTCGCGCAGTTAATCATGTCGCGTCGGTAAAACAACATCGGTGACCTTGACACGAGCCGGTTAAGCTATCACAGGTCGAGAAGGGATTCGTTTATTTGGGGTTAAAGTGACGTGCTCGAATTCAGAGCACAGAATACCTAATAAGTTCTTACAGTCCAGATGTAATGATATCGAACCCTAGCCTATTTACCAAAGAGTTATCCTAAATAGAAGCAGATTCGTTTATTTAATCATTGCTTCAACAATAAAGTAAATTATCGCGAGGAAACTTGAACATCTAAGATAACCAGATGTTCATTAAACGGTCGCCTCGCACACATAGGTCGCCAATGCTGCACACGTGGTCGCGGGTAGCGCTAACGCTAAACATACCAACAATACCTTGACTGACCTGTTGTAGCTTATTGCGCCACATGATAAGGAGAAACTTTTGGAGATAAAGTTTTAGTTTTCATCAGTGTAATTGGCGGTGTAACATGAGCACCTGACATTGAGGTGTTCACCTATCGAAAGCACAATTAATTAGTGGCTAGGTGGGTGTGGTGACAGGCGCGGTCAACTTTTGGGAAATTAATCCTAGCAGGACAAATGAAACGGCGCGACGCACGTCGTGGGCGCTGATAGCAATTGATCGTGTCAACTCCAGAACGGGCGACCAATTTAGTGATTAGGACCCCCGGGCTCTCGGTTTAATAACAAATTATAGTCATTGTAAGTAATTATAGTAAGTGCAAGTAATGACGTCTCCGCCTCATGATGTTTCTAGCTAATGAATAGGCGTAGCGAGGTAACCAAAGGCCCTGGGGCAAAAAGTAGACTAGGGCCCCAACTAAGCTATTTAAAATCTTTTGTCTCGTATTCCTCGTGTTCCGAATTCTACGTAGGTACTCTAGATTAATTTTTAGGAATGAATAATTGGATAAATTAATTAATATGGGTATATTGGTATGCAAAAATTCAAAACATGGGATATTTTTGAGAATTTGGGAGAAATGGGAGAAAATTTTCACTAGTTCAATTTACAGTTTGTAAGTAGGAGTCCGAGGGGCCCCCTGAGCTTGGGGGCCCCGGTGCACTGCCCCGTCTAGCCCTCCGGTACCTACGCCACTGCTCTACATCCATAACACATGAGAAATAGGTATCCATTTTACAGTATTTTTCCTTTTCAAATTATCCGCATTATGTTGAACACTGTTGAAAATTAATTAAAGTGGCTTTGCGTAAAATATATATAAATAAATAAATATAATGTAAAACTAACTATAATGTGCACGTATTATTTTACTGTTGAGCATTGTTCGAAACAAAATGGCGGTTGCCGTGCCGGATGCCCAGTTAAGATATCAGTGTGGATGCATCCTGCTGCTAAAATTATTGTAGAACGAGATACTTCCTCCACAATATGAGAGTACAAAGTGATGCACGACATCAATGTAATGAAAGAGATATTTTTAACTCCTACCTACTACTAGATGCGTTACATATGCCGCCTTTGTTACGGTGACTTCTTTGCTAAAAATTGATTCTTTCTTTATTAACAATTGGTAAACCCTTGACAATATGGTGGTAAGTGACCATGTTGCCGAAGATGGAAGCGGGCTTACCAAGATTCCCCAACGCAATGGGGAACTGGCTATCCTATGTTCATGCCGGAACACACCAATGATATCAACATTGATATTTGGCGGCAAGACTTAGATAATATTAAATTATGAAAGCCAACTAACCAAACCAATTCATATAAAAACCGGTCAAGTGCGAGTCAGAAACGCGCACAAAGGGTTCCGTACCATCATACTACATTGCGCTAGTTTCTTCACGTTTTAAACAACACGTTTTTTTTGTATGGAGACTTTCAGCTTTTCTAATTTTTATTATTTGTTGTTATAGCGGCAACAGAAATACATCATCTGTGAAAATTTCAACTGTCTAGCTATCACGATTCATGAAATATAGCCTGGTGACAGACGGACAGCGGAGTCTTAGTAATAGCGTCCCGTTTTTACCCTTTGGGTACTGAACCCTAAAAATTAAAAATCCGATTGTGTAACATTACCCCTATTTTTGTGCTATCGGGTAAGAGTGTACGAGTATCTTATGTCACTCAGAGGATCAAGACGAATCTAACAATACCTCGCGTTCCAAAATCCATCAAGCCGTTGAGACTACAGGCTCAGCCAAACAGACATACATACATACATTTTCATACTGTAAAGGAGTTCGGCTCTTGCCTATGTAACTATTCACTTAGAATCTAGTTACCACAGTTACGTCTTATCTGTGATTGTAATGTATAATTGTGAGACTGTCGATCCCACAGACAAACTGATCATTCAGTTTTGTGGGTCTAATGTTTACCTGTGTACTCAATTTTTTTCGAACAATAAAAATAAATAAATAATAATACACATAATTATTATTATTCACAATTGTTAAACCCTTGACAACATCTCACCTGGTGGTAGGTTAGTGACGATGTTGCCGAAGATGGAAGCGGGCTTACCAAGATTCCCCAACGCAATGGGGAACTGGCTATCTTATCTTCATGCCGGAACACACCAATAATATCATCATTGATATTTGGCGGCAAGACTTAGATAAGATGGTGGTAGCTAGCCAGGCGGGCTTAGAAAATGCCCTACAACCAACCAAACCGAGTCTTACAATTGACCCCGCCGGGAATCGAACCCGCGACCTCCTGTGTAAAGCCAGTAAACTTTTCCTCTGAGCTACGGAGCCACTTTTTGCATTCACACTATATCCCTCAGTACAAAAAGCAAAATACTTTATTTGAAAAACTGGCCTGTACTTTAGTATTTTATCTACAAATTTATGAAAATTAAAAAACATTATTTTTAATTTTTTTTAGAGTATTAGCGATTTTTGCGGACCTCTACATTTTGGGACTTCTATCCCACATAGGGGATAGTTGCCTAATCCCTGTTAATTACGTTTAGGATAGATGCCCCGCCGAGAAACAGGATATCTACCCCGCAAAAACATTGATTGGATTTTGCTTTCCCATGCAATCGCACAGAGACATGAGACACTGTCAACTAAGTGGTAAGTAGTTGGAGAATCCTCCGATAGATTAATAAAACAGCATGCGATTTATCCGCTATACTAGAGGAATTACAATCGGGGCAACTATACCCCTGGGGCAACTATCCTGGTTTTACCCTACAAGAACAAGTCTGTATGACTTTTAAGATAGACGGGAGCTAGTGTCTTTATTGACGTCTGCTGTAAATAATAATTTTGAACAAAAAAAACCGACTTCAAACAGGAAACTAAGGTTCTCCTCGATTTTTCTGAGTTGCCATCATTAGATCCTGGTTTCCTTATCATGGTACCACCCTTGGGATATCTCCTTTCCAACAAAAAATAATCATCAAAATCGTATCATAAACGACAAAGTTATCCGCGAACACACAAAAAAATATATATATTATACGGTCGAATTGAGAAACCTCCTCCTTTTTTTGAAGTCGGTTGAAAACCGCCCTAGTGCGTGTCGGACTCAGAATTTTGTAGGGTTCCGGAGGCATTACTTGAAAAATACTTGTCTTAACATATTCTAAATAGTTTTGCTCGAGAGTTCCTACTAAGGCCCACTTTTAAGATCGATTTTAAGTTTATAATGCATTCGCTGAATTAGACAAAGCTGCCGGCTCGCGTCTCTAACTCTCCGTCAAAGGGGCCGCCCTGAGTTCAATTGCGACGCCGACAACTTCGGAGACGCGGCGGGCGGTGCAATTGAATTGATTCAGAGCGGCCCCTTTGACGGAATGTTTGACGCGAGCCGTCAAAGGTGCAGCTAATTCATCAAACTAACTTTATATGAAAGTCCAACAGTTTACAAATGCCAGGACACGAACACTGATATAAACATTGTTAGAAATTTTTTCATGTCCTTTTTACTAGTTGGGAGGCACGCCTAAAATCATTTTTAAAAAGTGACACCATTTTTTAGGGTTCCATGCTCAGACTAGGAACCCCTATATTTTCACCACATCCTGTTTTAATTTATTTTACATGTCTACATGAATGTAGGGAAAAAAAAAATATTTTTAAAGATCTTGTGCAGTCAAAAACATCATTCACTTGTATGGGAGGGCGTGTAAAAAAATCTGAACCAAAATAATTTTCGTTTGCTCATTTCAGTAGTCCAGTATGTGTATTTTGTTCAGAACCATCTTTAGCCCCCCGCTTCACCCTTATGGATATCAATGGTGGGGGGTGGGGGGGTGCGTGCGACAACTGCACGAAGTTTCAAAGCAATCACATGAATCGTATGTATGGCAGCGCATAAAATTTCGAAAAAACAAACAAACATTGATTTTCATTTATTGAATTTAAAGACCCATTCTCAGTTCAAAAGTTACAGGGCGAGGACACAAGGAGCTCCTCTTCGGGGCTCAATATTTCTTAAATTAAATGCGAGTTAGTAGGTTCCGTAACAACACTCCTCTCCACACAAGTATAAAAATGATATCTATTCATTTCGATCAAAAACATCAACAAAAGCATTAAAAAAAATATTCCTTTTTTAATTTTATTATTTTTTAGTAAACCTTATTTTTTTATTATTTGTTAGTAATAACACGTTATTCTGTGAAAGTTTATGAGCCGGCTACCTATTAAAGTTCCAAAGATACAGTCTTTTAAAGGTTGGACAGACAGACAGAAGGACAGCGAAGGCTTAGTACCTATAGGGTATACGTAGGGTAGTATTATGGTCCCGTTACCTATAAAATCGTTAATTCATTTAATTTCAGGATTTTATTATTTGCTGTTAAAGCGGAAATAGAAATACATAATCAGTGAAATTTTCAACTGTCCACCTATTACGGTTCATTAAAAAAAAACAGCCCGCTGACTGACTATCCTACTTAAGGATATCGTACTTGAGGGGTGCAATAAAAAAAACTAAAAAAACACGCTTTTCAAGCACATCAAACTAAAAAGTTAAAAATAATTCTTAATATAAGCTGAAAACAATAATGAACGAAAAATACTAGTATCATTGAGAAAAAAGCGTGGGTTGCTCGATATACGAAAAATATGGCACAAAGCGTCCCACGCTTTTTTCACAATAATACAAGTATTTTTGTCCATTATTGTTTTCAGCTTATATTAAGAATAATTTTTAACTTTTTAGTTTGATGTGCTTTAAAAGCGTGTTTTTTAGTTTTTTTAAACCATATTTATTTTTAATTTTTAGTTTAGGATAATGAGATAAACTAATGAAATTGTTATATTGTAACTGATTCTTGATAAATGTACAAAGTTTGAATTAAATCTGTCCGTTTAAAGTGGGTCAAAATCGAGTGCAAAGGAGTCGGTTACATACATACATACATACATACATACATACATACAGGTGAAGATAATATAAGCGTGTTAAAAATAACTCTTCTTTTACATGTAGTGAGGGAACCGGAAAAACTTCTCATTTAGATTTATAAACCCTAAATTCTTTGATATTTAGAATTCCTTTTTTAGTTTCGGGTCGGATCTGAGTACGAAACATTAGCAGGTATAATAGTGGCAGAGAAAATCAACTGTGTCATACGGATAGACAAAGGACATGATAGAATTCTAAGGGTTCCCTCTTTACATTTTAGCTCCGATACCCTAAAAATAAGTAAATTGCCTCAGTTTGACTCTAGGTCGTTATAACTGCCAACATAAAATCAAACAGTGCACTTATATGTCTATCTCTGACTCTCGCGTTACACTCTTGACCGGGTCCTGTCCGTGTGAACTGGCCTACTCTAGTCAAAGGCATTAATTACATTCAACTATTTTAATGTACAAATTCTCGTGTCATGTTGTTTATGAAAACATGACATGAGTTCTAATGACATAATTTGTTTTATATCAAGGACGTTATTAACAAATGATTGTTTATTTCTTTATTTTTCACAGATTTTTCTATTTTATGACTATCAGAAGGATTTCCACGACGACGACCAGTCCTGCGCTGCCCGCATCCATCGGCTTCCCGCGATCTTTACCAGGTCTTCGGTCCACCGCGTGGGAGGCCTGAGAACCGATCGTCGTGGAAATCCTTGGGGGAGGCCTTTGTCCAGCAGTGGACGTTTTTCGGCTGATATGATGATGACGACTATCAGAAAGAGTGTAATTTGCACCTATTTTGAATAAATATCTGTTTCTCTCCGTACTTGATAGTTGGTGAATTCGGTTTATCAATTTTAGAGCGACTTTCAGCGGTCCCATTGAGCTAAAATTCAGTATGAAGCCGTATTATTGGAAGTTGATCTGATCCGTGCGGGGCAGAAGTCCAACTAGTTGGAATACGGGCCTTTACTAGGGCTTTTGGTCCAACCTTTTTTTTTTGTTGTTCCGCCACCCAGGATAAAAGATTGTACCACGGGACTGTGATGCGGGCTTGTTAGTCCAACTACAAAAATAGGTTGAACGCGATCTAGCAGAAAAACAGTGATTTATTCACGTATTTGTTCCTGAGTGAATTTCCCTTGCTGAGCTATGGCCTATTTACACTGCTGCAGCACACCCACAGTGCTTTTTATTCTTTATTATTTTCAAGCGACTTCCAAAAAGGAGGAGGTTCTCAATTCGTCTGTATAATTTTTTTTTATGTGTTTACCTCTTAACTTTGGGCTGGGTCAACCAATTTTTATGATTCTTTTTTTATTTGAAAGCTAGTGCTTCCCGTGTGGTCCCGTATAAATTTTATCAAAATCGGTGTAGTACTTTATTAGAAAATTAACAAAGACCAAAAATAATAACGCAAAAATGGACTAAGTTGTTGCGATAGAAGTTGGGTTTTTAACGTGTTTGGCGTTTTCAATTATATTATTTTTAAAGTTTTGTTTTAACTTTGTTGCCCTAACACTCCGTACTTGTTACACCGTAGGTTCTATATTTATTTATTTTTTTATTATTCATGTGTTTGTGTGTGTGTCTTCAGATACAAATAAAACAGTTTATCTATCTATTTAACGAACCAACGTGTAATGTAAAATAGGTGTGATTTTTTTGTTCACGGCCTTATCGTGTAGGATATTTATGTCTTTCAAAACTACTTAAGCTTGCGTACATATTTTATGTGTTAAATTTTTTGTTTACTAAATATTATGGTGTTAGGTGTTATTTTTGTTAAGAGTGACATTTCCCCCGCCCGCTAAGATTAGCTAACTCGCTGTTTCAGGAAATCTAAAAGTAATGAAAATATATTTTGGGTAGGTACCTGTATAATCAATTTAAGAGGAAAATTATCACAGCCAAGTTGGCTTTCCTAACTTAGCAGTAATATTCGAACAACTTAAGATGTGCAGTTGGATTTGTATAAAGTTCATAGATTTTCCATACAAAAATATATTCAACAACAACCGTATATTTAACAACCGAAAAAATTACTAAAAGTTTTAAACTTCATCCAAAGACACCCTTTCTCGGTGTAATCACATATAATAACTAGTATGCGGCCTCGACGCGCCCCCCAATCGCGTCTGAGCCAGCCCAAGTAAAAAAAGGTCCAAATCATTCGAAACTATTGTTCGAAATAAAGACATTATTATTATTATTATAAATTATTTAAATAAAAGTTATCACCACCACTAGCTTTAATAAATATGACAAAAATTTAATTAAAAAGATATCATATCAGATAGTATTAAGTAAGGAATTGGAAAAACGAAGACAGACAGATAAAAAGGTAGTGACAGCAACGAACAAAGTCAAAATTAAGAAAAAATAACAAAGACAAATTAAAGAGAAAATAGCACAAAACAGATCGAAAATAAACAAAAACAAGACAATTACTGTGGCATTTTTTGGTGAAACTTTGACATCATCTCACCTGATGTAAGTAACGATGATGCTGAAGTTGGGAGCGTGTAGCGCGGTAACGCCTGTTATTCGACCTTTTTTCATTCCATCTATTTGTTTCATTACGCATGCGCTGGCATGTGTTTTTAAAACTCAAATTCCATCAATCATTCAACATTTCCGTTCTTCAATATTTTTATTAAAAATAAATTAAAATAAAATATCTTGCTGCTTTCTTTAAAGTGATAACGATGTCGCCTGCGGAAAAGCTGTGACGTTAGTGGTAATGTATTGTGAAGTGTCATAATGAGTCGTGTAAAAGTACTATAAAAGTATAATAATTAATGTAGTTTACTATAGGTGTACCTACTTTTTCATAATTTACTAGTACAAGTTGTTAAAAAAGAACTGGAAAGCAAAGGAAGTTAACATTTTTGGTTTTCTTTCAACGAAGCCAAGAATGAGATGATTCAGTATATTCTTTTAAATTGGCAAATATAATAGATTTTATAAAGTACATAGATAACACTACCGTTGATTTAGCGTTAAACAAATCGTAATGAGGTTTGCTAGTTCCAAGAAATAAGTCTGGTATTTGACTGCTAGTCATTTGAGTAACTTTTTATCAACTATCTAAAACGTCATTTTGCTCTAAAATCGTTCGAGTTGCAAACTTGTGACGTCATTGTCTTTGACGAACTAATTGAGTGATTTTGATAAATATAAAACTAAAAATGGATTAAAATATTCGCTTCCATCTTCGGCATCATCGTCACTTACCATCAGGTAAGATGATGCCAAGGGCTTACCAATTGTGAATAAAAAAAAGTAAAAAAAAATGTTTTGTAATATTGTAGGAAAAATGCTTTTTAGTGAATAATATTTTATAATTTATGTTACATGCTGTCATATATCCAATTGGCCGGTGTTCTACCGGAAACAGATCTAAGTCTATATCGTTAATCCGTCACATTCCAGTTGTCTGACCTGGTCCCCGTATGTGATTTTAAAGACCTTTCACTTTTTACTCACAAGACGCCAGATATTCAAGGAATCCAAAAACTTCCACTTTCGATTCTTATAAAGACAATGGCGTAAAATTATGTGGAAATACAAGACTTGACTTGTGAGCGACGGTGGCGTAAAGGCTAGGGCCGCCGCCTCCTGTCCGGGAGGTCGTGGTTCGAATCTGCCACGTACCAATGTGATTTAGAATTTATTCATATGCACGTTTATCCGACGCTCTTATGTTAGATAACGAAATAAATAAATAAATGAAGGAAAACATTGTGAGAAAACCTGCACACGTCTGCGAAGAAACTTGCAGGTTATGTGTGAAGTCGACCAACCCGCACAGGGCCCGAGTAGTAGACTAAGGCCCGATCACCCTAATTCAGAGTAGGCTCCAGCCCCTCGGTGGAGACGTATATGAGGATGATGATAATCCGACATAGACATTTATCGACATACATCACATCAATATAATAATAGTCTATGGTTAGTCGCGCCTGTCTATTCTTACATCAAACCGCATCAAATGACACAGAATGTTGACATTTCGAAATAGTCCTTATAAGTACTTTGCCAATGACTAAGAGGGATTTGGAGCCCAGTGCATCAAAACACTCTTCCTTCTTCAGTGTCAAAGATATGTTTCTGTACGCTAGGCACACAATATCTCCACAATACATTTCTAAGATAGAATTCAGAGCGAATGACGAAAATTTAGTAAGAACTTAGTCATACATTACATCTTATAAAATGTGGGTGGCTGGGGCGGGGCTATTGTGGCATTCAGTCCTGTGAGAAACGTTGAATGGTAAGGACGTTGATAAATGATTTTTTCGTTTAGGTTCGTACTCTAAAGGAATGATAATAGTAGAATTCTGACGCTCTTTATCACTTAATTTTGATAATTTCATTAATGCTCATTTAGTATACTAACCAAGCCATTGTTGCTATTCACAACAGTAGAGCCTCGATAATCCGTACCCAGACTAACTAATCCGAAATGCCCAACCACACCTAATTTCTTTAGCTACAAGGGGAACTTTTTTTCCCTCGGGAGGGGGGTAAATGCATTTACGCATACTAGTACAGCCGGCTGTACTGGTTATGTGGGACTCATGCTGAAATGTCTGCAATAAATATCGTGTCGGGAAATCTACAATTACTTTATGACATCTCGTTGTGCTTCGTAAATCCTACTGATATTATAAATGTGAAAGTTTGTATGTATGGATGATTGTTACTCTTTCACGCAAAAACTATATACTGAACATATCTGGCTGAAATTTGGTAGGTAGACAGATTAGGACCTGGATTGATATATAGGCAACTTTTTTTTCCACGCTCGCGAGATGCTTGCGGCTCGCGCACTGTGCACACTCGAAGACAGTCACAGAAGCTATGTTCACGCGAGCGAAGCCGCTGACTAAAGCTAGTTGAGAGATAAAGCTTTTTCTTGGTCTACTCGTATAAATAAAATTCGCCAGACTATAATAGATCAGTTTATGACTAAGTGAACTTACTTTATGATTAAGAAAGTTAACAAAGATGATTTTGCGAACATTTTTAATTTTTGTGTTTAATATACTATAATCCGAACGCTTCGTGGGTATGAACCCCTGTGTTCCCCTGTGTTCGGATTATCGAGGCTCTACTGTATATCATCCTATGGTACGTGTGCACACACGGCGCGCGTATGTAAGATTTTGCTTGAAGCTGCTACCTATACTTGTATATGCTACCTATACTATTATATCAACCTGTATGAGTGAGTTGAGTCTTATCTTATCAGCTTATATACGTCCCCACCGAGGGGCTCGAGCCTACCCTGAATTAGGGCGATCGGGCCTTAGTCGACCACGCGGGCCCAGTGCGGGTTGGTCGACTTCACACACAACCTTCGAGTTTCTTCGCAGGCGTGTGCAGGTTTCCTCACGATGTTTTCCTTCACCGTAAGAGCGTCGTCGGATAAACGTAGGTACATATGAAATCTAAATTCGAAATCACATTGGTACGTGGCAGGTTCGAACCACGACCTCCCGGACTGGAGACGGCGGCGGCCCTAGCCGACGCTCTCGATTGGTCATTAAATCCATCCATCGCAACTCCTTGTGCACACGCTCAGGTCGCGCGTTATTAAAAAATTAAATTAGTTAAAATTTTAAACATTCGCGTTCGGAATTCTGTCAGATTTTTCTAGATTAATTATTTGCTTTTGATCTGAAAAGAACTCACGACAAAGTTCTTCAGAACTACTCTATCATCTTGTGTAACGTTTTGTTCCTAATCTCAAACAATAATCAGCTAGCCACCAAAGCGAAAAGTTGAATAGTTTGAAAAGAGAAAGTGCATGCATTAGTTTTTATCTAGATACTCCACCTAGTTACGAACCCCGCTTTAACCGCCTCCGTGGCGTAATGGTTAGTCCATTCGCTTCACACCAGGAGGTCGCGGGTTCGATTCCCGGTGGGGTCACTTGTAAAACTCTGTTTGGTTGGTGGTAGGGCGTTTTCTAAGCCCACCTGGCTAGCTACCACCATCTTAATTAAGTCTTGCCGCCAAACATCAGTGTTAAGAACATTGATGTGTTCCGGCTTGAAGATAAGATAGCCAGTTCTCCATTGCGTTGAGGAATCTTGGTAAGGCCGCTTCCATCTTCGGCAACATCGTCACTTACCATCAGGTGAGATGATGCCAAAGGTGATCAATTGTAAATAAAAAAAATAAAAAAAAACCCATGTTAGAGGTGCGCATAGGCTTTTGACAGTACCATCCTCGAACGCATCGTCACTTTGTATTAGTTGAGATGTAATCAAACGCACAGATTTTTTTAGTAAAAAATAAAAATAATAATAGCTACACACTACACGAACTAATTAAAGGTTTTTATATCGACTGCATAAAAACTTAACGCCTCTTTTTTAGCCAATCGGGTAAAAATGTATTGTATGTCACTCCCAGGATCAAGACGAATGTAACGACACCTCGCACTCCAAATCCATCAAGCCGCTTAGGCTACAGAGCGTGCCAAAAAATATACATATTATACACATAAAAACATAATCCTTCTTCTGGCGCAGTCGGGTAAAAAACATGTACTATATTTTCCTGTGGTCAGGCCTACTTTACTTTGTCCATAAAGACTAGCCTGCAGGATGTTCACCGAAAATAACCGATAACGATTTTCGTATAGTCCTGATTTGTCGTCTAAAATCCAAGGAGTTATGGTTACGAAGTAACTATTTAGTAATCTGTGGTTATGGAAACAAAGAAAAATCGAAGGGGGCTAATAATAATCTGTAGGATATTCTCACCTGTTTCATTTTGTTCCCTGTGTCAGGTAAAAACTATGGACAGTGTTATTGCGGAAAAAAACCGATTACTATCTTTATATAGACCTGATTTTTCGTCTAAAAATCTGAGGCATTATGGAAACAAAGAAATATCGGCGGGGCTAATTATAATCTGCAGGATGTTCATCTGATTAATTTTGATCCCTGTCAAGTGAAAGCTGTTGCGAAAAATAACCGATTACGATTTTTAGGACCTAAATTTTTTCGCCTAAAAATCTGAGATAATATCAAAGATATGGAAACATAAAAAATAAAGTAGTGAAGATAATGGATCCTCTCCCTAACAACAAAAATTATCTCGCTAAAAAATATTATCCGTTATCATTAAAATAGGACAAAGTTTAACCGCCTCCTTGGCGTAATGTTTAGTTCATTAGCTTCAAATCAGGAGGTGGCGGGTTTGATTCTCGGCGGAGTCTAACTATGCAAGACTCGGTTTGGTAATAAGATAGTGGCGTATCGAGATTAAATATTAATCAGTTGTTATTTTATTAGATATCTACGTCTATAAACGAAGTAGATACGTCATGGTTTATTTTAAAATAAAATTATCTGCTTCGTCGTACTTAATATGGTTATTATTATCTATGTAACAACAATACATGTGGAAACGCTACACACGTTAAATGACCAAGTGTGTGTCGGATCACGCTTAAAATAGGGTTCTGTATTCTTTTCCAAATACAAAATGTAAAAATTTAAAAATAAAAATTAATTTTGCATTTAGTAATAGAACATTTTGTATGAAACTTGATAGTTTTAAATTTAAGTTAACTATATTATTATGACTATTTTCTTTTTTTTATTTAGATGTCCTGAATGCTCACGAAATAGCTGTTTCGCTGGCAGGGGGAGGAGACACTTGACTTTAACACCTAACCAACGTCACCCTACACTATGGGATAGACGAAAAAAGAAAATTTACCCCCAATTTATACCCCCATAGCTCGTAGAACAGATGGCCGATGGGGCAGTAAAGTTCTCGAGTAGCGACCGCGCACCGGAAAACGTAGCGTAGGCAGGCCTCATACGCGGTGGACCGATGACCTGGTGAAGATCGCGGGGAGCCGATGGATGCGGGCAGCGCAGGACCGGTCGTCGTGGAAATCCTTGGGGAGGCCTTTGTCCAGCAGTGGACGATTTGTGGCTGATATGATGATGACCCCCAATTTAACGTGCAGGAAAGATACGTACCCAAAAACATTTTTTTCAACATTTAATTTTACCACTCTTGCGCTATGATTAATATGTAACCCTTTCATAAATTATAGCTTTAACTTTGTTTTCCTACCAATGACTTCAATTGCAACAACTCTAAATAAATGTATTTGCTATAATTTTTTCCGATTTTCTAAAACAATAACATAAACGATTCTGATAAAATTTATATGGGACTATCCTGGAGGCATAAAATATCAAATAAAAATAATCAAAATCGGTTAACCGATTGTAAAATCAGCGGAAAAATCG
Source organism: Coleophora flavipennella (assembly GCA_947284805.1). Taxonomy (NCBI): domain Eukaryota; kingdom Metazoa; phylum Arthropoda; class Insecta; order Lepidoptera; family Coleophoridae; genus Coleophora; species Coleophora flavipennella. The sequence continues at coordinate 17,572,269 of OX369264.1, read as the reverse complement.
CGTAACAATTTATACACAAAAGAACACTTTTTTTTAAGTCCCTTTGTTGTTAATGTTCCACTTTTTCGCACGAATCGTTACGCTTCTTCATTTATTATGCGTACAGCGCAGGAGTGGAACTCCTTGCCTGCGTCAGAGTTTCGCGACTCCTATAATTTGGGGATCTTCAAGGCAAGAGTGAATAGGCATTATTTGAGTATGGGTGTACCGTCCTCGACTGCATCATCACTTACCATCAGGTGAGTTTCAGTCAAAAAAAAAATAGTAGTTTATTTTGTAACAAAACCCTAACAGTCTGTGTTGCAAATTTTCATAACATTATTAACAACACGTTGTGGATGAATCACTCGGGTCGTTAAGTGAACCTCTAACAAAAACAAATATTCATCCGCGACGGGAACTAAGATGACTCACCGGCCTAACTTGGTCGGAAGCTGACAACTGAGACACACTGAGACGAACAAAAAACCGGCCAAGTGCGAGTCGCTCTCGCGCACCGAGGACCCTCGGTACCACCACTCACACAAGTATAAATTAATTTATTTACTGTCATCCTTTTTGAAGTGGAAACTTCTTTAGGCGCGTTGGGTATTTTTGAGATGGGAAAAAACCATTGACTCACGACACTGTAAAGTAATGTAACTGCCACCGTACCAGGAACACTGCCAGGGTCAAAAATTTATCAACCTAGCCGTTCGCCAGGGACACTCGGAGGGTCAAAACTTATAAAACTGTAAAATGTTTTCACTTCTGTCTGCACTCCCGGACTGGTTAGGTTTTTTTCATCAGGTGTTCTACTCGTGATTCTAAACAATCTTCTCAAAAAGCCTACTTACAAGTCCATAGTTCGGAAATTAACTTCTTTAGTTCAGTAACAGTTACTTAAGGAACTCATTTCTCAAAGCCAAAACGATGACACTATAAATTTTTTGGCGAATATTAAAGTCATTTTGTTATAGTGTTTTAAGATGACTTTATATAAATGATTTGAAATTGATGGTTTTTTTACATTCATATTTACTACTAGCTATTGCCCGCGGTTTCGATCCCGTGGATATAGAGGATGCATGGTGCGCAAGCCGCAAGTGGCTCGCGGGTGATATTTTTTTTTTAGAATTGTCGAAATCTATCCCGTAATTTTTGCCTGATACGTGCACAACAGCAGACTCTATCATTTTATTTATATAGATTGTGTAGGTTTTATTTTACTATATTTTGTAATGGTTACCTACCAGGTATTTCATACGTTTTCTCGATACGTTTTTCGTCTCTTTATATGAGTAAGTAAGGCTTCGTGAACATTATTTCGTTTAGGATCTCCGAGGTTTTAAATGCTAAATGTATGTGTTTTTTCAAACATGCGTGGAAATGTTATCATTACTCTTGAAATAAACTGTCTAGCCACGCTGTGTTTACTTTTTCGAATTATATGCGAGTATGTATAAATCAATAATAGAATTACGCTTTTATAGCGTAGGCAAACAATAACAGGAAAAGAATTGATTTATAAAGGAAGTCGCAAACAAAAATTGCCGTAATTGTATAGACGACTGCCTTTAACGAATTTCGCCAGAATAACCAACATACACCACAAATACACCAATAATATTTAATATACTTACAAAGATTTATCAATATCGTTAGAGAAATTTTCGAGATGTTTGCATTTTTTTGTCATAAGGTGCTCGTTAAATGGCAACCCAGCAAGAACCTACCTAGAATCCATCGACAAAATTAGCCCATTATATGGCAACCCAGCGAGAAGCTACTCAGAATCCATCGACAATTATCATTAAACTTTTTTTTCGAATTAATATAAACAGGACTAATAATTTATACGTGCGTGACGGACCGTTTATACTAGTAATGCAGAATGCAGGACACATTTTGGGTAAAGTTTTTTTTTTCTTTCAGGCAGGTCCGTAACAAGAAGCTTTGAGGCCCCGGGGACAGAGTGTGATCGTGCAGGGCCCCGTTTCGTTGAATCAACGGTTATTGATTTTTCAAACGACTTCCTAAAAGAAGGAGGTTCTCACTTCGACTGTATGTTTTTTTTTATGTGTGTTAGTTAAGTACCTCGGTACTTTTGACTGGAAGAACCGATTTTGATGATTCTTTTTTTTTGAAAGCTAGTGCTTCCCGTGTGGTCCCGTATAAATTTTATCATAATTGGTTTAGTACTTTATTAGAAAATTAACAAAAACCAAAAATAATAATGCGAAAATGTACTAAGTTGTTGCGATGGAAGTCGTTTTTAACGTGTTTAGCGTTTTCAATTATTCACTTATTTCTTAACCGACTTAAAAAAAATAGGAGATTTTAAGTTCGACTGTTATTTCTCCGTCAATGAAGAATAGGCATGATTATTTTTTATTTTAATAAAAGCTCATTCATATAAGAAATGGTATACAAAAAATATTTTTTAATAAAATTATAAAAATAACCAAGATATTTTTCTATTTATTTTCAAACAAAATACAAAACAATTTATCATCTAGCACCATTAAACGCTAAAACGCTAAAACGCTTCTATCAAAAAAGAATGTATCATAGAGTTTATATGGACCGTGTGTTTTTAAATATCGGATTTCTCTGTCTAATTGGTACTTGAAAATGCTTATATCTTCCGTATTTCTTGCCCGATTTTTTCATTTCACTTTTTGCCAATGGTTTTTACGGAATTTTCATATTTTGTTAAGAAATGCGATAAAAAATTTCAAGCATATACCCTATTGTGGACTGCTTTTAAAAATTATTTTTATTATTCAAAATAGTACCTACACACCTGAGGTGGTCCCATTGTCATTATTTAAAAAACTGGTTTGGTACTGTTTTTGGAAACCACGAAACACAAAATTAAAAAAATGTTATTAACTTGTTTATCGCTGTACACCACTTTGATAATTTATTATTAGGTATCATAATAAGAGCAACTACCCGCAGTCATTAAAGACGAAACGTTAAGTCGCTATCTGAGGAACTTTTTGTTGAATAATGAGTTTTATTCAGTTAATCAAGTTTTTATTTTATAATACTTATCACTAGCTTATACCCGCGGCTTCGCTCGCTTGAAAATCGTTTTTATGACTGTCTTTGAGGGTGGGCGGTGCGCGAACCGCAAGCAATGGCGATGTTAAAAAAAATCACCCAAAAAAGTATTTTTTTTTAGTGTCCTCAGGAACTGCATCCAACTATGCAGTTTTCGCGGGATAAAAAGTAGCCTATGTCCTTTCCCGTGATACAGACTACCTCCATGTCAATTTTTTATTAGTTGAGCTGTTGAGGCGTGAAAAGGTAAACAAACAAACACATTTTCACATCCTTACCACAGTCAAACTATATTATATGTACTAACATACAGTATGGACACTCCCTGCCGCTCTCAAGATTGCGACCTTACTCCCTCGTCACCCAGATTGATACAGATTGGTTACAGTTTGATTGTCGAACGTATAGGATTTTGCCGCCATTTTGTTTGTTCCGTCAATCGTTTTTTTGTAATGTCATTTCTGGCCCGTTGTATGAAGTGTCCAGGGTGTGCCACAGTATAATAAAGACTACTAGCGTCCTTACTAATATTATAAATGTGAAAATGTGATTATTTGTTTGTTTGTTTGTTACCTTTTCACGCTTCAACACCTCTACAAATCTTGAACAAAATTTGGCATGCAGGTAGCTTATGTCACTAGCGAGGACATAGGCTACTTTTTATCCCGTGCAAATAGCGTAGTCCGATGCAGTTCCTGAGGAAACTGAAAAAGTACTCCTTTTTTGCTTAATTTCTTTAATATCGCAACGAAACAACGAAGTTTGTGATTAGGATCGGAGTGAAAGATCCCTTTAAAAAAATTGCTAACAATTTAATAATATAAAATAAAACTCTGGATGTAACTACATATAACTCTATGTAGCCTACTATACGCCCTAGTTTGTCATTTCGGAGAAAAATGGATTATGGTACCTCCCATACAAGTCCAGGATATTTGTTACTTTTTCTCAAAAATTGCTCTTATGATTTTAATGAAACTTTGTAAATCCTTACTAATGTTATAAATATAAAAAGTTTTTGTTTATTGTTACCTTTTAACGCTTCAACACCTCGACCAATCTCGATGAAATTTGGCATGCAGTTCGGTTGTGTCACTAGGAAGGACATAGGCTAGTTTTTATCCCGTGAAAATAGCATAGTCCGATGCAGTTCCTGAGGGAACTGAAAAAGTACTCTTTTTTTTGCTTAATTTCTTTAACATCGCATCGAAACAATGGATTGTTGTGATTTTTCACAGAGATGGTTGAAAGGGTGGGAAATGACATAATTTACTAATTATAATAAGCATATCCTGACATAGTTCCTGGATCTGGGGAAATTCATTTCCACGCTCGCGTACGTCAGCGTCGCAACGGAGCAACGGATTGAAGTGATTTTTTGTATAGAAATGGTTGAGGGGGTGAGAAGTGACATAGACTGCTAAACAGAATACCCCGACATACTCTCTGAGGGATCTGCAGAAAACACATGTCCACGGCTCGCGAGCTGCTTGCGACCACTCACCCTCAAACACAGTCAATAAACACGATGTCCACGCGGGCGAAGCCGCGGGCAAAAGCTGGTTTATAATATTAGTAAGGATTTTTCCATTATACAACAAATTGAAGTATTGACTTGTATGTACCTACTAGTGTGACATTTCTTTGATCATCATCATCATCATATCAGCCGAAATACTTCCACTGCTGGACAAAGGCCCCCCCCAAGGATTTCCACAACGACCGGTTCTGACGGCTAATCAAAATGACATAAGAACGCATAGTATATCTCATCATCATCATTATATCAGCCGAAGGACGTCCACTGCTGGACATAGGCCTCCAAGGATTTTCACAACGACCTGTTCTGCGTTGCCCGCATCCAGCGGCTTACCGCGACTTTCATCAGATCATCGGTCCACCGAGTGGGAGGCCTGCCAACGCTACATTTTTCGGTGCGCGGTCGCCACTCAAGAACTTTACTACCCCTACGGCCATCTGTTCTACGAACTATGTGCCCCACCCACTGCCTTAAGTTGAGCAATTCCGAGAGCTATGTCGGTTACTAAAGTATATCTAAGAGCAGACAAATCAATGCGATGCCGTTATATCTCGCTCTCAGTTTGGGCGACACGACATCCAGTGACTCACCACCGCTATTCTTTTATTATTTATTGTGTCTGACTCGTCTATGTGCTGTCTATGCGTTGTCTATGTGCTCTTCAAGCCTTGTTTGGACAAAGACTCTATGTGTTCTGTGTAGGGTTGCCAACTCCTGCAAAGACCAACCCTGGAGACTTTTACGGATGTTGAATTGTTTTGAAGAAAATCTCATTTTTTTATATATATTTATTTTTCTTTTGAGCAGCATCTAATATTTGTTGGTTTTTCATCACAAAATCATAAAATTGTTTACATGCATATAATCGAAGTTTGTTAGTTTTTTTTTTCACCATTGGTAAGCCCTTGTAAGTACTTGTAACTCTGCTTTTACTAAAGAAATACTCATTCGGTTTATACAGACGAACAGGTAATCTTGGTAAGCCCGCTTCCATCTTCGGCATCATCGTCACTTACCATCAGGTGAGATGATGCCAAGGGCTTACCAATTGTGAATAAATAAAAATGTTGTGTATGTGTGTGATTGATTGCAATCAAAGCACGCAAAGAGAGCGAGTAGCGACGAGCGAAGGATGGGTAGTATTTTTTAAAAAACCGGAGAAATAATTGTTTCCCGGGAGGTCGGGAGATTAACCACTATTACCGGAGTCTCCCGGGCAATCCGGAAGGGTTGGTAACCCTAAATCTATGCCATGCTTGTTAACGCTGGGGCAAATATATTATACTTATGCCTCCTCCGACACTAAAATTAGCAACTCGATTTACGATGTTACAAACATCGAACGAAACAGCTTGGAAAATAGAATTAGAGGGAATCAAAATCACCCCTGATATCATGTAAATTACAAAACATTATTTTTTTTCGATAAAAAAATTTCTTCATTGAAGTAAACAGTGGTTACAAAGTTAGTCGTTGGCGGTGGTATTAGCCTTAAGGCGCAGTGGTACCTAAAAATGCACTTAAACAGGTTTTTAGAATTATTTTTTTAAGTAGTTAACAGTAAATTTAAATTCTAGGAAAACATAGTGGTATTATTGAGAATAGTTACGAGGGACTATATCGACTGGAAACACGATTTAATAAAGTTGGCTCGATAGAATAATTTCGCAACGGTACCTCTTTTCGAGCCATTTTATCGTCTAATTTCGGTTTTATTCTTAAAATAAGTAATTTGATAATATTATTTATTTACTGAAATAAAGTTCATAGGTGACTGAAGGGAAAACATGGAATGGATTTTTATTTAAGATAAATATGATGAAAATAAAAACGAAAAACATTGAAAAAGTGCAAAAGTGTGATTATTTTCTTCCCTCTTTGCACGTAAAGAAAAAGAGAAAGACAGATTTTTAAGTATCATTGCACCTTAAGCTCATCTCATTGGTGAATTCAGCAAATTGATCAACAGCTGATACCATGCGCGGCCCGACGTCCGATAGGAGGTTGGAGGTGGGGGTCATGGGGTCATTCCCTCCCCCAAATTTTCTAAGAAGTACGTACTTTTAGAGTTTTATTTAAATATCCTACTATTATATTATAAACGCGAAAGTTTGTAAGAATGTATGGATGTATGTTTAATACTCTTTCACGCAAAAACTACTGAACGGATCTGGCTGAAATTTGGTAGGTAGACAGGATAGGACCTGGATCAACACAGGAACTGCGCACCCTCAAAAAGTTATAGAAACGTTGACTACCTACCGTTGGGAAACAGCTAGAATATTATATTTCAGCATTACATTTTTTGTTCTTACTTAAATTAAACTTTGGTCCTTTATGAAATTTAATTTAATATCTAAATTAAACTTTGGTCCTATATGAAATTTAATTTAATATCTAAATTAAACTTTGGTCCTATATGAAGTTTCGTTTAACATCTAAATTAAACTTTGGTCCTTTATGAAAATTAATTTAATATCTAAAAATGAAGTAATGGTATCCAACATACTCTTATCAACCGAAGGACGTCACTGCTGGACAACGTGGATATTACTTTTTTTTGTACAATCGTACGGAACCCTTCGTGTCGGACTCGACTCGCACTTGGCCAGATTTTTAGATTATTAAAATGTGAAATAGATACTAACCCTGAAACACAAACAATATTTGGAACACATATCTCAAGTCCCTATGATTGTCATTCAATTATTTCTACAGTTTTCTTTAATCAATCTCGATTTTTTTGCGCTTGTCCCATATTAGGAACGGAGTGAAAGATCCCTTTAAAAAAAATTGCTAACAATTTGGTCGAAACTCTGGATGTAAATACATATAACTTTATGTAGCCCACTATACGCCCTAGTTTGTCATTTCGGAGAAAAATGGAATAAGGTACCTCCCATACAAGTCCAGGATGTTTGTTACTTTTTCTCAAAAATTGCTCTTATGATTTTAATGAAACTTTGTAAATTCTTACTAATGTTATAAATGTAAAAAAGAGTTTGTTTGTTTGTTACCTTTTCACGCTTCAACACCTCTACCAATCTTGATGAAATTTGGCTTGCAGGTAGCTTGTGTCACTAGGAAGGACATAGGCTACTTTATATCCCGTGAAAATAGCATAGTCCGATGCAGTTCCTGAGGGAACTGAAAAAGTAATCTTTTCTTGCTTAACTTCTTTAATATCGCAACGAAACAATAGATTATTGTGATTTTTTACAGAGCTAGATGGTTGAAAGGGTGGGAAATGACATAATTTACTAATTATAATAAGCATATCCTGACATAGTTCCTGGATCTGGGGAAATTCATTTTCACGCTCGCGTGCGTCGGCGTCGCAACGGAGCAACAGATTGAAGTGTTTTTTTGTATAGAAATGGTTGAGGGGGTGAGAAGTGACATAGACTGCTAAACAGAATACCCCGACATACTCTCTGAGGGATCTGCAGAAAACACATGTCCACGGCTCGCGAGCCGCTTGCGACCACTCACCCTCACACACAGTCAATAAAAACTATGCCACGGGCGAAGCCGCGGGCAAATAAGCTAGTGACTTAATTATGTCTACTGCATTGAGTAGTTCATAATTCCAGCCAAACCTAAATAATTTACCTACCATACAAATCCAAGTTATTTGTAAAATTCTCGTCAAATCTAATACACCTCTTTTTATTGCTAGTAGGTAAGCGTCGGTGGCTCAACCGGTAACGACTCGGTCCATCTAACCAGAGGTACCGGGTTCAAATCTGGACGGCCAATGTACCAATGAGTTTTTCAAAAACTTACGTACATACTTACCGATTGCTTTAACGGTGAAGGAAAAACATCGTGAGGAAACCTGCACACACCTGCGAAGAAACTCGAAGGTTGTGTGTGAAGTCGACCAACCCGCACTGGGCCCGCGTGGTCGACTAAGGCCTAATCGCCCTGATTCAGGGTAGGCTCGAGCCCTTCGGTGGGGACGTATATGAGCTGTAATGATGAGGTAAGCGTAATATTTACTGTTGTTTTATGTAATCCGACTACGCCAGATGGTGAACGCTTTGCGGAAAAGTACGCACAGCATGGCTGTACAATTTTTGAGCTTGCTCGCTCTGCATGCTCGCTTAAATGTTTGTGCGGATGGTGGCGCATCGGGAGCCGGGTCGCTCCTTTCCCTCTAATATGGTTGATGGGCGCGATGGCTGACTCTCGCGTTATACTCGTGACCGGGTGCTGTCCTTGTGAACTGGCCTACTCTTGTCGAAGGTATCAATGACATTCAATGATTTTTATGTATAACTTTTCGTGTCTTAAATGGTTTTCATGTTCTAATGACATAATCTGGTTTATTTCAAGGATTGAATTTTGACGTTATTTCTTGATTTTTCACAAATGAAATTGTAATTATTATTTTATGACTATCAGAAAGAGTGTAATTTGCACCTATTTTGAATAAATACCTCAAATCTATTCTAGATTGATTGATTGAGCTATCAAATCTAAAATTAATAATTAGAGACGAAAATATTTGTTGAGAGGAGGTAATCAATGACTTTGTTTTTCCAACTGATTGAATTCCGTTTCCGCTTCTGATAAGTCTGACGTAGTTGCACATCAAAACAACTATAAATTCATAATTTGCGTACTATTTGGTACCGCGCACTATTTACCGACTCTACAATATCATCACATCAGCTTGTATATAGGGTGACTTTTAATTAGTTCTTGATAGCAAAGGATATGAATGTACTCGTGATGACAAATAACTTTCCCAAAGAAACTACGTACGAATCCGGGAGACTTGCCCACTTTTTTTTAACCGTCACGGGCAAGTCACCCGGTTTCCCCCTATATGTCAAATATGAAAAAAAAATTGGGTCTTTTATACATTTTTGCCGATTTGATAATATTATGTACCGAGGACCAAATTTTTTTTTCTGATTTGACATAGTTTCTTTGGGAAAGTTGTTTGCAATCACGAGTACATTCATATCCTTTGCTATCAAGAACTAATTAAAAGTCACCCTGTATACGTCCCCACCGGGGAGCTCGAGCCTAAACTGAATTGGGGCGATCGGGCCTTAGTCGACCACGCGGGCCCAGTGCGGGTTGGTCGACTTCACACACCACCTTCGAGTTTCTTCGCAGGCGTGTGCAGGTTTCCTCACGTGTTTTCCTTCACCGTAAGCGTCGCGGGTAAACGTACATGTGAAATCGAAATTCGAATACACATTGGTACGTGGCAGGGGCAGGATTCGAACCAAGACCTCCCGGACAGAAGGTAGCGGCCCTAATCATTACGCCACCGACGCTCTACTATCTGCAAGATATAAGTCGCCCAAAGACGTCAGAACTCAGATTGCTAGTAAACGCTTGGAGGGCAGGGGAACTATCCCTTGGCGCTTCTTAGCAGTTTGACACAGAAACTTGAAGGCAGTAAACTATGTAAGCAGGTCTTAGTAAGAAGGAACACTAATTGAAAATATTTCAATTTATTAAGTAGGTAATTAATTTAGGGTTAATTAATTCAAAATTAAAAACCCGACTGCAAAAACAAATTAAACACTATTTTTTGGCCAGTTGGGCAAAAATGTATCCCATGTCACTCAAGCGGTTAAGACGAATCTGAGGACACCTCGCACTCCAAAATCCATGAAGCAGTACAGGCTACGGAGCGTGCAAAATAAATAAATACCCTCTTTTTTGGCTTTCCAGTCGGGTAAAAGTGTGTCCTATGTCTTTCAAGGGATCAAGACAAATCTAACGACACATCGAACTCCAAAATCTATCTAGCCGTTTTGAGACTACAGGGCGTACCAAAAAATAAATAAAAATACATATACACTCGAAAATCATAACGCCCCTTCTGGCGCAGTCGGGTAAAAAGGCTAGTAAACTTTTTATGTTATATCATTGTTTCCCTGTCTGTGACATCAATATCTGTGCAAATGGCTAGACCATCTTCCTTGCTAAACGATGTCTGATATGTCCTACACGTGTTTAAATACAGATGTGTAGATTGTGCCACACTTCGAGCTCGTATCATCCTTTAAAAATAATTCGGATCAGAGCTCTCTTGGCCTGTGGGACTCTGTGGAGCATTCAGCGTGGTCCTTGGACTAAAAAATTTGAAGACACCTACTCTACTCTATTCGTGGTCCGGTTTTCTTAATACATTCCTCAGGTATGAGGTACCCTTATACTTTATATGAACGAGACATCACCCATATTGACAGCTGCACTGTCCAGCCAGACCTACTGTAAGCATGTTTGTTTAATTAACAAAGAATATTGTATCGTATTAATTCATTGCTTCATAAGGTGTCTAGGTTAGCCCAGTATTTTAACAGTGCAAATCAAAGCATTACCCTTTTGTTACACAAATCCGCTTTGGATGTATGGTTTCAATATTAATTAGTTACAAACAGCTCCATAGCATCAGTGACCTTCATCATAATGCATATTTTTGGTTAGCACATTGCGCACATACTTACCAATCGGTACAACATAACATCCCAAGCAATGGTATTGTCTATATACTATACAGTAGCAATAGTCTCAACTACTTAGCACGTTTTTCCACTACTATAGCATCATACAATATTTAGTTAACCAACATTAAGTAAACAAGCCTTATTATAAAATTAGTGACCAAAATGTGTATTACAAAAACCTAGCTGTTATAATAATTAAATGTTCATAAATGCTGTTCAAGTTATTCACATTGTTGTTACCAAGAGCTGTAAATACTTAGCAGGGCCTAAGTTGTCGTGTTTGTGTTGTAACGTCAGTGCAAAACCAAAGTCTTCAATTTAAGTAGGTGGGAATACTTAACCTTTTTGCTTCGTCCCGTTTGAAATTGGCTTGGCCTTGCTTGATATAACTAAAGTCTTACCGAAATTATCACAATTGTACCTAATGCGTTTTAACTATTTACATTTTCATCCTTTTGAAGATTTCACTAGTTACAGTGTTAATTTTATTGATATTAGGTTAAAATGTATACATATACAAAGTTTATCACAAAATTCTATAATCAAAACTGGAAACCAAATTTAAAAAATGACATATTTTACAATTATGAAGATATGATAAGACTTTGGAGATGACACTGACGATAAGAACAAGGTGCAAAAGTTTATAATTAATGTGTTAAAAGTTTCAATTAAGGAAGGTCTCAGCAGATAATTATGTGCGTATATTAACAAATAGTGTACAGACGACGGCAGATCTTCGCTAGTAAGTAGTGATCAAACCTGTTGCGGTGTCGATGTCGGCTGTTGTCATAGTGGCTAATATAATGACGCCAGCGGCAGCGCACAACGCCCGCGCATCCCAGCTGGTAATCATTCTGCCGCAATTTATTTAGTGTCCAATATAAACATGAGCGTTTTCTGCCATTAATTACGACCACTATTTCATGACAAGGAATTTCAATAGGCTGCTCTATATTTAGCCTTTAGATTGTATATTTCCTCTTCTGCTTTGCGATTTACTGCGAACATTTCAAATGTAGCAATTCTCAATCACTGTTGATTATACCATAAACACTGAGTCATTTTCACTTGAACCATGCATACGTGTTATAATTTTAAATAGAATAATGTGATTTCACAAATTAATCAACTCTTCAGTTGCAATATATTTGACAAAAGTTACGTAGATAGTTAATGTTAAGTTGATAAGGTCACAAAAAGTTGACAGTCGTATCGCTTGGGTTTAACGACGACGTGTGACGCGCGCGGGTCGGGTAGACGCGGCCACTCTGACGCGCTCGCGTGCTTCTACTGGTACGACACTACGTAGTACGTACATACACCGGTACTTTGGAATTTCGGCCTCGCCGCCGCGCCTCGACCGACCAAGATAACACCATATACCAGCTCGCAGCGAGGAAACGAGACGCATCTACTGCCCGAACATGCAAAATAAAATTATCAAATAACCCAACTCCGCAACTACGAAAGCGATGAAGCGTAAAATTAATAAAATCCATCGCCGCCATTGATATCATTCAAAACACAAGACACCTGAACGATTCGCTGCGCTGGTGGACATGCAGCGATCGTTGGCGTTTCTAAGAACTCCAGCGATTAATCTAATTTTTTAGGGTTCCGTACCCAAAGTGTGAAAACGGGACCCTATTACTAAGACTGTTCTGTCCGTCCGTCTGTCTGTCTGTCTTTCCGACTGTCACCAGGCTGTATTTCATGAACCGTGATAGCTAGACAGCTGAAATTTTCACAGATAATGTATTTGTAATACCGCTATAACAACAAATAACTAAAGAATTAGAAAAGATGAAAAAATTAGGGGGGTCTCCGTATCAAAAACGTGTTTTTTTAAACACGAAGAAACTAGCGCCATCTAGTATGATGGTACGGAATCCTATGTGTGCGGTTCTGACTCGCACTTAGCCGGTTTTTTATTTTTGTTCCTATGGGATTTGAGGTGTGTTTTTTAACATTATCTAACAACGGAAACAAAACAAAACAATTTATTTATTTTGCAATAATACGGCTGAAATCAAAAAATCTATCTATCTACTCTTTTTTAATTGTATATGACTGTTTGTCTTCAAAAATATAATTAGTTCACCGCCTCTGTAGCGTAATGGTTAATCCATTCCCTTCATACCAGGAGGTCGTGGGTTCGATTCCCGGTGGGGTCAACTTGTAACACTCAGTTTGGATGGACATTTTCTAAGCCCGCCTGGTTGGCTACCACCAACTTATCTAAGTTTTGTCGCCAAACATCAATGCCAACAACATTGATGTGTTTGGGCTTGAAGATAAGATAGCCAGTTCTCCATTACGTTCGGGAATTTTGGTAAGCCCGCTTCAATCTTCGGCGTCATCGTCACTTACCATCAGGTGAGATAATGCCAAGGGCTTAACAATTGTGAATTAAAAATAACCTAACTAGTAGGTACTGCGCATTTATACTGAGCAGTGCTGTTGCATAATTTCTGCTTAACAAACGTTGTTACATAAAATAATAACCAGTGATGTTTGTTTTTAAACGACTTCAAAAAAGGAGGAGGTTTCTCAATTCGACCGTATATATATACATATATATATATATATATATATATATATATATATATATATATATATATATATATATATATATATATATGTTTGTTCGCGGATAACTTCGTCATTTGATGATTCTTTTTTTGTTGGAAAGGAGATATCCCAAGGGTGGTACCAAAATAAGGAAACCAGGATGTCATCCCAAAGAAATCGAGAGGAACCTTCAAAAATCGTAGTGGCGACTAGTGTGTTTGGAGTAGTTTTTTTTTGTTTAAAATTATAGATTCTTCGGTTTATGTGAGAAGTGTCTATTTGGGCCTAAGCTATAACAAAATAACAGTAACTGGGGCTTCTACTCATCTTATTGGACAGTGTTCCTCAAGGAAATCAATTATCTTTTTTTTTTCGAGTCTCCGTATTTAAATGTTGAAAACTTATCATTTACCTGATCATTAAAGGGTTCTGTAATAAAACTAGAAACCTTTAAAGGTTCGCCATGTCCGTCTGTCTGTCCGTATGTATGTCATAGCCGTTTAACTCAATGAAAATTACAGAAACTTAAAAAGCTAAAATTTGTTATGGTTTTTACAAATCTGTGAAGCCTATAAACATATGGATTAAAATTTGTAAAAAAAAATGGTACGGGCAAAGAAATTTGGTACGGGTGAGGTCTTTGTCTTTGTTTTATTAATTTTAGGTAAACTAGCTGTTTCCCGCGGCTTCACCCGCGTGGACAACGTTTCTATGACTTTTCGAGGGTGAGCAGTGCGCGAGCCTCAGGCGGCCCGCGAGCGTGGAAAAAAGTAGCCTATGTGTTGATCCAGGTCCCAGTCTGTCTACCAACCAAATTTCAGCCAGATCCGTTAAGTAGTTTTTGCGTGAAATAGTAACAAACATACATACATACATACTACGGAGCCCTATTTTGGTCTGCTCGCATTTGGCAACCTTTTTGTATTAAAAGTCAATTAGTTTTTTTTATTGACTCTGGGTTCTTTGAGGAATAAAAACCCTAGTTTACGACGTGTAAATTTTATTACACCCATTTAGATAAGTTTTTATCTATGTTCCCCGATTACTCGAAGACGACTAGACCGATATAGGAAATTCTATTTTTGTTTGAAAAGGTATACACCTACTTCCCAGGTGGTCCCAATATAATGTCAGGATCTGATGATAGGAGCTCAGGGAAATCAATGGCAAACCTTTAAATTTTATACGCAAGTGTTATGTGTTTCATATATTAGGTCGGAGAAAAAGTTTTTTTGAATTTTGTATGTAAATTTAAACAGGCCGAACAAAACGAGCTGCATCTTGAACGTTAAGATTTCCGTACTGGAAACGCTTGAACCATCTTGAACCAAGTTTGTGCTACCTACTGACTGATACTGCGTTGTATCCATAAGGAGAACAAATTTTATTCGCGGCCTGTGCTGCATTTTTACCTGTTTTCACATAAAATTTCAAAATGTAGCAAATTTCACGTAACTTTCACTCATTTTCACTGACAGAAATAACAATTTTAAAGTGGGGGGATTATCATTTTATAATTTTATTAAAATTTTGAAAGTTCACTTACTTAATTTTATTATAACCAGCCAAGCACAAATAATATAAGCAAAGAGATTTGATGAAAAATGTATACTTACAAAATACGAAAAAACTTTTTCCCCGATCTATTATTTTCTAAAGCTATTCAAGTATTTGCTTCTGGTAGCCATCTTCATGTTGATGAGCTGGTGATGGAAGGTACAACTCCTAAACGGTTAAGAGTTGGGGGTAATTATCTAAATATTATAGGTACGGTAGACTGCTAAACTTAAGTGGCAGTGGGCAGTGTATATGTATAACTCGTAGAACAGATGGCCATTGGGGTAGTAAAGTACTCGAGTGGCGACCGCGCAGCGGAAAACGTAGCGTGGGCAGGCCTCCCACACGGTGGATCTACGACCTGGCAATGGTCGCGGGAAGCCGCTGATGCGGGCAGCGCAGGACCAGTCGTCGTGGTAATCCTTGGGGAAGGCCTTTGTCCAGCAGTGGACTTCTTTCGGCTGATATGATGTATAGACAGATAGTTGTATTCTTTCAGATTATTCAAGTGAGCTGATGATGGAATTCATAATTCATTTATTTGCTTTTTACAGGGTAAAGATACAAAAAATGCAATATAACATAGTACAAAAAATCTCCTGGTAGAACTATTAAAATAGCATGCAAACATAAATAAGGTTAATACAGTTACAATTTTACTTGGCTACAATACATATAATGACAAATTGAACGGCTTGTGTTATACGCTACATATGCAAGGCAATAGGTACATCTAATTATTAATTTATATTATTAAATTACATTTCCAACATCTCAAAGTTCTAATAATTAGTCATTAAATTATCCTTCAAGAAATTCCTTAACGCTATAAAAATTATGCTCTAATTAAATAGCCTTTTCTTAAACAGATTTATGGGCAGAATAATTTTATTACGTGGTAGTTTATTATAAATATTGATGCACATATTGAATAAATTATTTGGCTATAAGGTTGGACAATGATCTAGAACCAGTCTATCTGGGTGTCTCGTGTTATGAGGGTAAATATCTTTGGCAGTTTTAAACAGGTTATCGTTCTGTTTCACGAAAACACAAACTTCGTATATATATATATATACATGCTAGGCAAAGTTAAAAGCTTTAACTTAGAGAATAGTGGTTTGCATGAGTCGAAAGGATGGCCACTGCACATTGCTCGAATACACTTTTTTTGTGCAATGAAAACCCTATTCGCTAATGAACAGTTCCCCCACAACAATAGACCATATCTTAATATAGAGCATACACACCCGTGATACGCCATCAAAGTAGTTTGTTGTGACGAAACCTCAGTTAATTTTCCCAAAACATATACAAAGCTGTTAATTCGATCGAAAATATTATTAACCTGTGCATTCCAATTAAAAAACTTATCAATAGTCAAGTCTAGAAACTTCACCTCTTCAGCTTTTATCAAAGATTGTTCTGCATATTTTATGTCCAAAGTGATTTGATTGCTATGTCTACTAGAGAAATTTCCATAATTAGTGTCAGTCAAATTTACAATTATATTTTAATTAGATAGCCAATTTACAATATTTTTTACAGTTTCATTTATTTCATATTCAAATATTCAATGTCATTTACTTAAGATATCACAATAACATAAATGTCATCAGCAAAGAGAATGCATTCATATTTAGTCACTTCAGGCAGATCATTAATATAAAGTAGAAAAAGTAGTGGGCCTAGTACACTACCTTGTGGTACACCCTTCCTGTTATATTTGAAAAGTGACCTGTATGTAGTCATTACTTTATCTCCATCTAGATTGCTGATTTCAACACATTGTTTTCTATTTTGTAAGTATGAACGAATCCAATCCAGTGTCTTGCCTCTTATGCCATACTTTTCTAGCTTATATAATAATAAATTGTGATCGAAATAGTCAAATGCTTTTGACATGTTAAAAAAACAGAACAGATTTCAGCACCTTACAGTGAATATTTTTTAAAACATTGTTATCAAATTAAATATGGCCAGCGTAGTAGTTTTTCCTTTTTGGAACCCCTATTGTTCTGGTCTTATGATACCGAATTTGTTACAAAAATCTACTAGTCTCTTATACATACACTAGTGGATGCCCGCAGCTTCGCCCGCGCAGATCCCGATTTTTGCGGTTCCCGTGGGAATTTCCCAAAATCCTTTCTTAGCGGATGCCTACGTCATAACATCTACCTGCACGCCAAATTTCAGCCCGATCCGTCCAGTGGATTGGGCTGTGCGTTGATAGATCACTATATCAGTCAGTCAGTCAGTCACCTTTGACTCAGAATTTATTCGGATCCAAAAGTAAGGACTTAACTAAACTCGACGAGATTTTCTGTGAGTGCGCATCAAAAGATTAGAAGAAAACAACTAGAAAATTCTTATAAAAAATTTAACCATGCGCACTGTTTATAATTGTACAGGGAGCGTTAAATGAAACACAGATGTTATCCGAAATGATTTATTATGGCTGAGTAATGGCATTTTCGTAAACAAGACATCACATCAGGTTCATAACATATATTCAGTGGATTTTGATATTCTAAAACATGGAGGCGCTAAAGAATGACCATTTATTGTGTTGGATGGCTATCGTTCTATGCTGAATCATAATGGTTGATAAATAGTGAATTTTATGGTATCTGAGAGCTTACAAATCTGTGACTAGTTCGCAAATTTTGTAGCTTTTTAGAGAATGAACGAAAATACACATCAAATGTCACAAATGAAGTCTATACACTCTATAAAAACTTAATGAAGATAATGTCTAATTACACATATAAAGTTTCAGAAACAAAGACATCCTTTTACAACTCGAGATAATAAATAATAACATAAAAACATTGGCAGTTTTCACTAGCAAACAAAGAAGAAACCTAAATTACTCTATAATTATATCTATGACCTATTTCTTCTTAAGTAAAACATTAATTACGAAACAGTAGCTCTATGCATATCTTTATACACGATCCTGAACTATATAAACTTATCTACGGTATTAATGTCGCATATTTTAAATTTGCATAACTTTTATGTATTTTTTTTACATTTTCATTTCCTAAGACCCTTAAAATTAACCCTTACCTCTAAATTAGAAAGAAAAAGACTATTTTACTTATATTATTTGACCACGAGGTGGTGTCATGCAATTGCCAGAAACCAATAGCAGTACCGTACTTCCGTCGGAATTTCCCTACTCTCAAAATAATACTTTGTCCTGTTAGATAACGACTGCAACATACATATTATTAATATAAAAAGCACACGGAGAAAAAAATATAGTCAGAATAACTATTCAAAGTTATAGTTAAATTAGTTAAATGACGTATCGTTGATGTAGTCAACTGTTTTCTAGAATTGAGGATCTGTATAGCCAATTCAGCGATACAGATCCTTAGTTTGACGAAACAGTTGGCTATATTAACGATACGTCTTTTAACTAATTTAACTATAAACTTTGAATAGTTATTCTGACGATATTTTTTTCTCCGTGCACCCTAGGTCAGTCGGGCCAATGGAGAAAGAAAAGATAAGAGAGAGAGAGGACCTACTTGGAATCTGAAGATTGTCTGAAAATTTCATCGAAATCGGTCCAGCCGTTTTGGAGTCTATAAGGAACATTTTTTTTTCCTTCACATAGCACAACAGAGATAGACTGGATTCAAGTGCTAATAACTACAGCCTCCCTGATATAATAAAAGGATTTGAATGTAAATCACATGTTAAACGCTCATAAGAATTAGAAATGATTTGAACGATTAAAAATTATTCAAAATGATTACAAATCAAATCATTTTTAATCCTTTTTAATGATTTTGTTTAATCAGGGCTGTGATTAAAATAACTAAAAAAGAGATTATAAGGTTTTCTTATTTGTTTACTTAGCTTAAGTAATAAAAATATGTATCGTTTATTTAAGTAAATAAACTTTAAACAAAAAAAAATGTTATGAGGACAGGTTATAGCGGTGAATACTTATAACCTGTTTTGTCCGTTAAATTTGGAACCATATTAAAATAAATAAACTCATGTGAGTCCAACTATGTAACTTAATTAATTAATTCATTAACTTTAATTATCTTAACGTTAGTTAAAAAACACTATAATATTAAGAAATTATAAAGTCACATGAACAATGCGTTCATAAATCTTATTATTGGTCAACTGACAGCCAAAACCGTGTGCTAACACTGGTCTTATGTACAGTTGGTAATATTACAAATTATACAGTCAGTCATTCAAATCACCTACCCAGATAACCAGGGTTGTCAATTTTGAACTACATAAATATAATCATAAAGTTTAAAAGACACTTACAATTACAAATTTTGAAATTACATGAATACAAACGCAAATTTAAATTTCCAACTAATTAACCAAGAAAGTGTAACAACGGTACTTTTTAAAGATTATTTTAATTTAATTAAATCATGGTAGATCTTATCTATGGTTTCTGTATCTTTCCTTTTATTAATTAAATCTTGATGCCTCTCCATTTACATAGATTCCATAATCAGACGCTTTTTATAATTATGTTCTGTATTTAAAATTTTTAATATTTTAAGATTTTAGCCTGCTTACCCTCGAGTAGGCTTTATCATTACAAAATACAAAAGCTTTAGCTCAACCTTTTTTTTTAAAATAAAGACAAAAATAATATAAAACTCATGGCATTTAAAAAAACAGAAACAAAACGATTTACAAAAAGTATTGTATCATATAACACTTGACAGCCCTACCAGCACATCACACACCAGAAACTATGCACTCGCGACTTAGCTTGCTCAATAGCAAGTAAGTGGTTGTAGCATCGTCTTGAATTCATCCAGGGAAGCAGCAGTTGAAACAGCAGGTGGCACAAAGTTCCAGAAAGCAACTCCAAGGACAAGAAAAGAGCTCTTGTACATTGATGTACCCGGAATCGGCGATAACAGCGTATAGTCCGGTTGTTCTCAGATCATTGCAGAGTCGGATCGATAATAGCTTCCAGGTTCTTGAGAATACTAACTTACTCAATATCTTTACCAGCTAACGACAGCACTGGCTTCTCACTGCTATCTATGAGGATAGTACGTTTAGACAAACACCAAAAAAAATGTTAGACAAGAAATTCATGATGTGTGAACGGAAGATTAACACTTTTTTTTTTTTTTTTGTTTCTGCTCCTCTACAAACTTATTCAGTCCACAGTCTCTGCACCACTTCCAAAAAGGGCTGAAATCGTACACTCGGCCACAATTGATACATGTTTTTTTTTGGGACTCCATTTGCTCGGAATGGTTGCAACAATATGAATCATTTCGACCCTCCGTCTCCGTTTAAATAGCATTGCTTATCAAAACTAATTAATTAATTAAGTTACATAGTTGGACTCACATGAGTTTATTTATTTTAATATGGTTCCAAATTTAACGGACAAAACAGGTTATAAGTATTCACCGCTATAACCTGTCCTCATAACATTTTTTTTTGTTTAAAGTTTATTTACTTAAATAAACGATACATATTTTTATTACTTAAGCTAAGTAAACAAATAAGAAAACCTTATAATCTCTTTTTTAGTTATTTTAATCACAGCCCTGATTAAACAAAATCATTAAAAAGGATTAAAAATGATTTGATTTGTAATCATTTTGAATAATTTTTAATCGTTCAAATCATTTCTAATTCTTATGAGCGTTTAACATGTGATTTACATTCAAATCCTTTTATTATATCAGGGAGGCTGTAGTTATTAGCACTTGAATCCAGTCTATCTCTGTGCTATGTGAAGGAAAAAAAATGTTCCTTATAGACTCCAAAACGGCTGGACCGATTTCGATGAAATTTTCAGACAATCTTCAGATTCCAAGTAGGTCCTCTCTCTCGCTTATCTTTTCTTTCTCCATTGGCCCGACTGACCTAGGGTCCTTTTTACTTTTAAATTGCATATTTTTAAGACCGTTTTTCAAACAACTATCAAATGTCCACGTAAGCTATTTATCTCTTGTTATTGAAGTGTGGTTTTCCTTAATAAATGCGATGTACCTATGCTGACCACTCTTATCTAAAAAGTTTTATGTTTACATATTTTTAGTTCGGGAATTCACATGACTAATATAATGTGTGTGTTACAGTCGTTATCTGACAGAAAAACATATTGTTTTGAGAGTAGGGAAAATCCCAAAGTTCTGTCATCCACGGATTGTAAGTACAGTCACCATCAACCAACTGATCTATCTCAACTGATCTATCTCAACCAGTTCACGTATTTTGGGTACCAAGAAGCTAGAAGCTAAGAAGCTAGTGGGTGTTTGATAGACATAAAATTAGCATATGATTTGACTAGGTTAGGGATCATCTATTTTGAATGGAAATTATTTATTTAAAAAAATGGTCAGATTTCAGACAAGTTTTGTCATCAAATAAATCCTATGTGAGTTATACATATTTTGATTTCTCACCTATTTTGGAGATAACTGAGGTTTATCTCATTTACTTTCATTCTGCTGAGATGATGATGGAAGCCACAGGACTCTGTATCAGTTAATGAAACACATGCATTATGATTTGATGATGCCTCTTGGCTAGTAGGTGATTAGGTTTAACGCTGTTAGATAGCACTATCACTAAAAATTAAAAATTAAATAAATTCAATTAAATTGAAAAAAACTAAGAACCGATTTCAAAAAGAAAGTCACTCAATATTATGAAATAACATTTTTATAAACACACGCAACACGAAATCAAAGGTAAGTACGAAACAAATTAGGTACTAAAAATTTTTTTTGAGGTCGGCGCCAGCAAAGCCATAGAATTTAAAACATTAGATAGGTTAGTATACCTTTTTTATATACCGGTATACCAACCTCAAAAAAAAAGTAGTAAGTAGGTATCTCGTATGCTCTAATAAAAGGAACCCTCAACCTCGTATCAAGGTTCTTCCGTCCGTCCGTTAATTTAGACAGTAAAAAAGTCAGAAAGTTTACATTTTTGAGGCGAATTACATGAAATTTGGTACAAAAATAGTTTTAATAACGATTATTATCAATAATTTAGTTTTGATGACATTTTCTATATTATTTTTAAGAGCGTCGGTGGCTTTTAAATTATGAAGTGTTGTCTAATGCGGAACCATACATCTACGAGTTTAAGAGCGTCGGTGGCGTAACAGCTAGGTTAGCCGCCTTCTACCCGGGAGGTCGTTGTTCGAATCCTGCCACGTACCAATGTGATTTCGAATTTAGATTTCATATGTACGTTTATCCGACGCTCTTATGGTGAAGGAAAACATCGTGAGGAAACCTGCACACGCTTGCGAAGAAACTCGCAGGTTGTGTGTGAAGTCGACCAACCAGCACTGGGCTCGCGTGGTCGACTTAGGCCCGATCGCCTTAATTCAGGGTAGGCTCGAGCCACTCGGTGGGGACGTATATGAGCTGACATGATGATGATGATGACATCTACACTATGCGTGGTCGAACACGCACTTGGCCGGTTTTATATTACCTCTTATTGTCTCATTGCTGTCCAGACGTATCAAATAAAACAAAATATAATTTGTAATGCAAATAGGAGAGTTGGCGCGGCGTCTTCTAGGGTGCCACCCTTTTGAACCCCTACCAGCTTGTAAACAGGACCATTACTGGGTGTCAGCTATTCATAAAATTCATAGGCCCCTAAATTGTTTAATTCTCGACATCAACACATTAATGTAAGCGAACTAACTCGTTAAGGGGATCCTCCTATCGCCGCCATTAATTAAAAAATAAGTAAACTCCCTGAATGAGACGATGCCAAAGGCTTACCAATTGTAAATAAAAAAAATAAAAAAAAGGAATAAATACTTTAACGAAAACTTTCAACAATGAAAATAGGTAGGTACTTAAGTTTATTTACAAACTATGAATTGTTCGCTATAGTTACACATAGCATTGTGCTAAAGCTATCTATAACTCCAGCCAACTATACATTTCTTAAAGTGGATAGGTTCTAAATAAATAACAGTACCCCCCTATTTTTAAAATCATCGTAAAAAATTTCGTCAAAGTATGTCATTATTACCTCCCTAATTTATTTTTATGTTGTGATGCAATAAAGAATATTGTATTGTATTGTATTGTATTGTATTGTATTGTATTGTATTGTATTGTATTGTATTGTATTGTATTGTATTGTATTGTATTGTATTGTATTGTATTGTGTTGTGCTGTGCTGTGCTGTACTGTGCTGTGTTGTGTTGTATTATATTGTACAGTACTGTATTTGTAATAAGCGAGTAATTAGTTTGTAACTGATGGCGGCGCTAGTTAGGTAGGGGGATCACTACTGGTAAAAAATAGATTCATCCATATAAATACTTACTGGGCCACTCACAATATATTAAATCTTGAAATTTTACCAAAAACATGTTCTTTTTGAGGTCAATATCTTTTAAAATTACATAAATATACAATTTACCACTGAAAAGTTTATAAATTTTCATTTACAAAACTGTAGTTTTATATTGGACCACACGTCGCGTGAGCTATGCAGGCAAGGAAGTGTGTAATGCTGAATAGTAGTTACTGTTAATATTAATTAGAACTTACTAGGTATGTTGGCGTAAATTAAAATTAAAAATATCTTCATTCCTGCCAGCTCTTTTAGTACTTACAAACTCATAAAGGCATGCTTTGAAGTTTATTTATGAGTTTTTATCTTTTAAATGTAACCTATACTTAAAGTTTAATCGTGCTTTTTACATGGTGGCATTTTTACATGACAGTAGCTAACAAAATCGGTAGCTCTGATGATTGATTTATTCGACATTTACAAGACATGTATTTGACGTGTATTTATATATTTTATTTGACGTGTATTTATATATTTTATTTGACGTGTATTTATATATTTTATTTGACGTGTATTTATATATTTTATTTGGCTTTTCGAAACGGGAAGTAACCGCGCTGAAATCGATGTTACGATATTTATAAGTAGTTTTTGAACTCGCTAATATTCGCAAACAATCCTTAGTTATATAACATTACTAGCTTTTTCTCGCGGCTTCGCCCGCGTGGACATAGTTGTAATGACTGTCTTAGAGGGTGCGCGATGCGCAAGCCGCAAGTGGCTCGCGAGCTTAGACATGATTTTTTCCAGATCCCTCGGGAACTATGTCAGGATATGCTTATTAGTAAATCATGTCATTTCCCACCACCTCAACCATCTCTGTGCAAAAAATCACAACAATCCATTGTTCCGTTGTGATATTATAGGAGCTGCATGGACTATGCTATTTTCATATGATAAAAAGTAGCCTATGTTCTTCCTCATGACACAGGCTACCTGCATGCCAAATTTCATTTCGTAAACACAAAGTAAAGGCGGTGAAGCGTGAAAAGGTAACAAACAAACAAACACAATTTCACATTTATAATATTAGTAAGGATACGCATAAAATATGTATTTGCATGTTTTTTTGTTACCTTATCACTGTCACGCTTCAACACCTCAGCCAACCTTGACGAAACTTGGCATGCACGTTGCCTGTGTCATCGAGTCTACCCTGAGGGCGATCAGGCCGTAGTCGATCACGCGGGCCCAGGGCGGGTTGGTCGACTTCACACACAACCTTTGAGTTTCTTCGCAGCCGTGTGCGGGTTTCCTCACGATGTTTTGCTTCACCGTAAGAAGAACGACATAGGCCATTCTATTCCATGAAAATAGCAGAGTCTGAAAAAAATACTCTTTTGTACCATTGCCCCTCTAAAAAGCTTATTTTATTCACTGAAAACAGTGCATAAAATGCTCTTTTAATTACTATTATGGTGTTTGAATTTAGAACGCACCAATATAATCTACCTCCATCTCAATGCTAAACAACCTCCTTGTGCAAATAATACCTACTTGATACAAACTCCTTAACCAAAGAATATTTGACATAGAAACTCTTTGTGCAAATAACTCCTCGAGATTTGAGTGTTTGATATTTTTGAAAAGTAGTTTAGCATTAGATTAAAAACTGATTTGTGTTCCCTGCTGTCATTTCATTAGCAAATTGGCGCTATTTTGAATACTACAAATTGTACAAACCCAAAGAAAATTACTCTTAATTTTAGTCATTGTGCCAATTTTAATGAGCATTTTAATCAATTTAACCTTGTCATGTACGTTTATCCGACGCTCTTACGGTGAAAGAAAACATCGTGAGGAAACCTGCACGCGCTTGCGGAGAAACTCGCAGGTTGTGTGTGAAGTCGACTAACTCGCACTGGGCCCGCGTGGTCGACTAAGGCCCGATCGCCCTAATTCAGGATAGGCTGGAGCCCCTCGTTGCGGACGTATGTGAGCTGATATGATGAACCTTCTCATATCAGCCGAAAAACGTCCACTGCTGGACAAAGGCCTCCCCAAGGATTCCTCCACGACGACCGGTCCTGCGCTGCTCGCATCCAGCGCACCCTACGGCTTCCCGCAATCTTCGCCAGATTGTCTGTCCACCGCGTGGGAGGCCTGTCTGCGCTATGTTTTCCGATGTGCGGTCGCCACTCGAGAACTTTACTGCCCCAACGGACATCTGTTCTACGAGCTATGTGCCCTGCTCACTGTCACTTCAGTTTCTTTTTTTCTTCATTAAATATCTATTTTCGCTTAAATGTTTCTTTTTCTCAGAGTCATGGTATAAAGTGTAGTATGCTACTCTTGATTCTAATACTTAAATCATCATGAATCACTCGCTACAGTCGTGATTCAGTCGTTAGAATCCTTCACTTACTCGTGATTGATCTAAAGCCCTCGCTTTAAATCCGTCCTTTATTCACTAGTTGCTTAATATACTTTTTTTTGTTCGATTTCTTTTACATTATAACGTAGCAACGGATTGCTGAGATTTTTTTCACAGATATGGTTTTGGGGGTTGGTAAGTATCATAGACTACTAATTAGTGTAGCCCGACATACCTAGTACCCAAGGGATTTGGGGGAAACTCATTTCCACGCTCGCGCACGTCGCATCACAGTAAGGCAATATTGTGATTTTTGCACATACATGGTTGAGGAGATTGAAAATGACATAGAATACTAATTAGCATAGCCCGAAATAGTTCATAAAACTCAATTCCACTCACGGGCACGTCGCACCACAGCAAGGCAATATCGTAATTTTTTACACAGACATGGTTAAGGGTATTGAAAGTAACATAGACTACTAATTAGCATGGCCCGAAATAGTTCATAAAACTCATTTCTACTCTCAAGCACGTCACACTACAGCAAGGCAATATCGTGATTTTGTACACAGACATGATTGAAGGGATTGAAATTGACATAGAATACTAAGTAGTTCTTAAAACTCAATTCCACGAACGCGCACGTCACACCACAGCAAGGCAATATCGCGATTTTTTAAACAGACGTGGTTGAGGGGATTGAAAATGACATAGAATACTAATTAGCATAGCCCAACATCTAAATATATATAACTCAAAGGTGACTGACTGACTGACTGACATATTTATTTATCAACGCACAGCCCAAACCACTGAACGGATCGGGCTGAAATTTGGCATGCAGGTAGAGGTTATGACGTAGGAAGAAAGGATTTTGGGAAATTCCCACGGGAACCGCAAAAATCGGTGTCTGCGCGGGCGAAGCTGAGGGCATCCACTAGTATTTCGTAACACTCATGTTTACGCCAAAGCACGTTGGCGTCGCAACAGATTAACATAATTTTTGCTAAGAAGAACAACTCAAATTATTTTTAATTTAATAGCTACCTTTATTCTTTGCTACAGCGTAATGTTCATTTTTGATTTGTGTATGTCCGACTGCCAAAGATGGTTAGAGCTTCGAGAAATATAATGCACAGTCTGGCCACACCCTGGACACTTCATACAACGGGCCAGAAATGACATTTCAAAAAACGAATGACGGAACAAACAAAATGGCGGCGAAATCCTATACGTTCGACAACCAACTGTTACCAATCTGAATCAATGTAGAGAGCGACAGGGAGTGTCCATAGTGTATGTTAGTACTAATAATATACCTACTTTTGACTGCCTGAACAATTTATAATTGACTATGTTATTTGGAGAATGTCAAAATTTTATCACTTTGTTACACGGAGTACAAAAACTGAAATTACCCTGACAAAAAGTAGTTCATAAAAATGAAATTTTTAGTAACAGAAATGTATGTAGATAAATGAATTCTTCTTTTATTTTATTAATTATCGTGTCCGAATTGTCCGATAGTACAATCACCATTTCAATACAAGTAGAGCCCCGTCACGTCCCCAAAGGCGTTATCTAATTTTATCAATGAATCCTGTTTTAGTCGTGATATTGATAACAATGACCGATTATATAGTATAGATGTTTACTTGAGCACTTGGTTTAACTCGTGTCGCGGAATAGCGAACGCTACCTATTCTGTACTTGCGTATTTAATTTTTATCTTTTAAACGGTACCTAACTGCTCTAAAATCCTTTCTACATTCGATAATTGTCTTTGTTTAAAAATACAATGAATAACCTAAAAAAAATTTTTGGCTTTCTGAAAGCACGACAAAACGCAAAGGTATCTTAGACCATACAGCATAATCTGTCTTATATTTAACTCGTATTTTAGTTGAATCTGTTCTTTATCTTTTTTTAAAAAAAAAGCTTTTTTTTTCTTCGCCCTTTTTTAGGGCAGGCTAAGGCTCATTGGCCATACTGCCTTGTCTTCAAAATATTAATTTTTCAGCAGTATTTTATTTCGTTACGAAATTTCTTGATTCGGTCCCCTCAAAGCCCGAGATAAAAGCTATACAATAGCTTAAAAACTACATACTTTCACTAAACACACAACGTTTATAGATGTTTCATCCGCTACTACCGATTTACCCTACACTGTGTTCAAAGAGTTACAAGTCCATACAAAGCTATGTTCCTATGTTTGTATCTAGACACACGGATATCTAGTTCGTAGAGGAATAGGGCGACACAGGCAGTGGGTTACACGAAGTTTTTCGGTTCACTTTCGACCTACCCGTAACTATATTTTTTTACCATTTCTAAGATATTGACGTCCGAAATCACTATTTTATGATTAACTCACTCACTCACTCACTCGCTCACTCATCAAATTAAAAACCACTTCCAGGTAACTTAGAAACTTGAAATTTGGTATATTGAGGTATTTAACCGCCTCCGTAGCTCAGAGGCAAAGTTCACTGGCTTTATACAGGAGGTCGCGGGTTCGATTCCCGGCGGAGTCAATTGTAAGACTCGGTTTGGTAGGTGGTAGGGCATTTTTGTAGCCCGCCTGGCTAGCTACCACCATCTTATCTAAGTCTTGTCGCCAAATATCAATGTTGATATCATTGGTGTGTTCCGGCATGAAGATAAGATAGCCAATTCCCCATTGTGTTGGGGAATCTTGGTAAGCCCGCTTCCATCTTCGGCAACATCGTCACTTATCACCGGGTGAGATGTTGTCAAGGGTTTACTAATTGTTAATAAAAAAAGGTTATTGGGAGTAAATAAATGAAAAATTTTTAAAACGAAAAATTGTGAGTCCCCCTGATTTTCCGGACCAAAACTATATTTTCGTAACAATAATCAGATGTTAACTTATTGAATACACCTAATCTAGTGAAAGTTTTATTTTACAACATTGAGCCATTTCAGAGGTACAATATTCTTCTTTTCCTGCGGGAACTTTTTGATTATCTCGGATTATAAATGTGTCATCAAGCTAAGTACCGTATTTGTTCGCCACGGAATATTTCATGTACAGAGATCCTTCGGGAACTTTGTTGGGCTAGTCTACTTCACTTCTCCTCAATTTTCTGTCAAAATATCACAAAGCGTGAAAGTTGGTTTTGTCCAGATCTCTCAGGAACGATATAGGGCTATCCTTATTAGCAGTCTATATTATTTCTTATCTCCTTTGTTGCTCATTTGCGACTCCGACGTGCGCGAGCATATTATATTTCATGTACAGAGATCCTTTGAGAACTATTTCAGGCTATGCTACTTAATTTCTAACCCCTTTAATTATCTTTGTGCAAAATATCATAAAGAGTGAAAATTAGTTTTTTCCTCATCCCTCGGGAACTATACCGGGCTATCCTGAAGATCCCTCGGGAACTACTCAGCTTTATAATTAGTAGTGTATGTCACCCCCTTAACCATCTCTGTGCAAAAAATATTATAATACGTTGCTCCGTTACGATTTTTAAGAAATTAACTAAAGTCTTGTTTTTTTTTTCAGGTTCCTTTGGAACTGTACCGATCTATGATATTTTCACGGGATAAAATTAACCTCCGTCCTTTTCCATCACACAGGCTACGTGCATGCCAAATTTCATCTAGATTGGTTGAGGCATTGAAGCGTGAAGAGGTAATTTATTAGATTTGGCCATACAAATTTCCGTTATTTTAATGTCTTTAATACACATTCATAGTGATATTCAGAAGATAGCCGTGGTTATACCACCTACCGCAACATTAATACAATCAAACAGTACTTAGGGATCACAAGTTAATTTAAGACCAGAATATTTTATTGTCTCATACTCTTTATAGCGTCGGTGGCTCAACCGGTAACGACTCGGTCCATCTAACCAGAGGTACCGGGTTCAAATCTGGACGGCCAATGTACCAATGAGTTTTTTTAAAAAACTTACGTACATACTTACCGATTGCTTTAACGGTGAAGGAAAACATCGTGAGGAAACCTGCACACGCCTGCGAAGAAACTCGAAGGTTGTGTGTGAAGTCAACCAACCCGCACTGGGCCCGCGTGGTCGACTAAGGCCTAATCGCCCTGATTCAGGGTAGGCTCGAGCCCCTCGGTGGGGACGTATATGAGCTGTAATGACTCTTTAGAGCGTGATTTTTTAGTAGTCAGGTTTTAGTTTTTGAACTTACTTTTTATTGAGTTTGACTCTACGCGTAAGCCTTGTTAAACATAATATTGACTTAGAAATGGTAAAAAAAAAGTTACGGGTAGGTCGAAAGTGAACCGAAAAGCTTCGTGTAATATAACACACTGCCGGTGTCGCCCTATTCCTTTACGAACTTGGCTGATACACTGCCGTGTATCTAGATGCGAACATAGGAATAATAGATTAAATGAGATTAATAAAGTTTGGCAGTTGGTAAAGATTGTTTAGGCTAATATTAGGATTGATTTTTTAGTCATCACATCAGTAATCATTAATAAAAATTTCATCTCTTACCTATTACGTACAGTCTGACGAAAATTCTACGAGTACAAAAGCAAAGAGATAGCGGCGAAAGTGTTAACCCGCTAACTACGAGTATTGCAGAGCCAGGGAAGCGCCCTTTGCAGTGACGAAAAAGAAATATTTATTTTTCGTCAATTTCCTTTGTAACACGCGTTGACTAAATTAACTATTTTAAAAAAAATACTACGGAATTACGAGTGACATTTGGGTAGCAGCACGCGACAGGTCAAGGTCTATGGTGCCTGCTACAGCCGCCCGCCCTACGCGTGGCCGCCCAAAGCAATTGTCATTTGGACCTATTTAGCGAATTAAATTACTTGGATATTATGTTGATGTTAGATTTAGGTTACGAACTTTTCTTGTATTGATATGGGCCTTGATTAGATTAGATTTATTTATGTCATATTATCAATCATATTACAATAAAGCTTATTAAATAATTTGACAAAGGAATTTTGATTTTCATTTGTTAATGAATGATAGATAGATAGATAGATAGATAGATAACACGTTTATTTGTCACTGCAATCACACACATATTATTACAACATATTATTATTTTGATCGGCTTATTTATGCATATGCCTACGGTTGCGTCAAGAAAGTGATCAAGTGTGTGTAAAAACATTAAGGTCCGTATCGTTTAAAAATATTTATACTTTAAAAACGAGTTTTTCTTGCAGTTATTTATTATTATTTTATTAGGGAAGTTTACATCTTAAGTACCTACTATAAACTACATGATAACATTACATATTAACTATAAGCTAATGAGGAAACTTTCACAAATTAATTTCGATATAAACACACAAAAATTGAACCAAAGTAAAAATAAATAAATTGTAATTACAAAGATTGATTTCCTTATAACACAGTTGGCATAGAACATTGTGTTCGGAAAATCTATTTTTTTTTTCAAATTTAATGAAATTACAGTTTGCTTGTTGGAGACATGTAACTTCAATGAAAATCACTACTTATGAACTTAACGCTTACTAACTAACAATTTATCTGAAAAAAAGATATTTGTAAACTATCGGCCTAGTAGTTTTTAAAGGCCAGTTCAACGATCCCCCACAAGAGGGTAAGTGAACAAAATAAAATTCGGCGCCACAAATTCACTTTAAATGTAGGGGAGGTACCCAAAAAAATGACAGATTTTATTCCATAATTTTGAGGGGTCCAAAATTGTATAACCTTACCAAGTTGCAGCCCTATAGGCTGTAGCAATCTTTGAGAAACCATGGTTTTACCCGGGCAAGAGTCCCCATGTACGGTTTTCATCTCTTCTTGAATGGTTTGAACAGACTTTCCTTGCTTGGTAAGGAACTTTATAACAGCGCGATACTCTATTTTCTCCATAGTTCACACTTTCTTCCCGAATGAGTTGCTTAGTCGGCGATAGTTCAAGAACTAATGACCCAATTGCGATACATGATGCGATACCAATGATGACTTAATAACTACCCTCATTTACAAATTTACTCTGTCATTCCGCGAACTTATAAACGCACCCTTGTATTTCTAGACGGGACTATAGCGGCGGTGTATTACTTAAGAAGTGTATAAATAGAAGGGCTTACCAGTTGTGGATATAAACTTTAACATTTCGTTTTTTTATCCATCACTCCCTTTTACGAAGTAATTAGACTTTCCTGCCACCCACTTACTTACCTCAATGTAACAATAGTCACATTCTGTTGTACAACCGAAAATTTCCGGTTGCTTTCTTATCCGCCGTGTAAATTGTTTTTATTACAAGGCCAAATTTTGGCGTTGGAACATTTTTAGGAACATTGGCATTACCTGTTTGCATCTTTTGTTATCCAGGCATCCTGTACAATTTCGATTGCCAAATGATCAAGACTATTGAAGGAGGACCTCTGAGACATGGCTGCATTGTTATTTCGACGCCTAGGACCGAAATAGCTAAGGACTGAACTCCGACATGTACGAGTTATATCGTACAGAAATTCTTACCCTTTTTAAAATTATTTATTTACTAGCTTTTGCCCGAGGCTTCACCCGCGTGGACATCGTTTTTGTGACTGACTTAGAGGGTGCGCGTCGACATAAATTTTCTCCACATCCCTCGGTAACTATGTCAGGATATGTTTATTAGTAAATCGTGTCATTTCCCACCCCCTCAACCATCTCGGTGCAAAAAATCACACAATCCATTGTTGCGTTGCGATGTTAATTAACCAAAAAAGAGTATATTTTCAGTTCCCTCCGGAATTGCATCAGGCTAGTCTATTTTCACGGGATAAAAAGTAGCCTATGTCCTTCCTTGTGACACAGGCTACCTGCATGCCAAATTTCATTAAGATTGGTCAAGGCGTTGAAGCGTGAAAAGGTAACAAACAAACAAACAAACACATTTTCAAATTTATAATATTATTAAGTAAGGATTAAAAGACAACGTAGGTCCATAATATACTAAAAGAATGTGATAATAATAAACTTATTTATACAAAAAATGTGCTCAACATGTGGGTGTATAAGGGTTGAGGCTGAGAACCAATGCTTCTGCAGTACACAGTCAGGTCTATGTTCCAGCACCCTCAGGATGGTATTGTTGCTGCCCAGAATTCTACTTTAAATCGAGACAATTTATTTGCGTATTTTCACGTGAAACCCATCCATTCGGGCGGCGGCAAACAGGCCAGAAGCGCTGCAGAATCTGGGCATCCTGAACAAGTGATTGTACTGGACCCGCAGTATATTGAAAGTTCATAGGGTAGCTAGCTCATGGGCCCCTTGTATAGAACGATTGACAGAATAATTTGAACAATGTGACCTTTAATTTCTTCTTCATCATATGTGTTATTAGCGAACCTGTGTGCGAGCAAATTCCCCCGTACCATCAACACCCTACGTTCCCTCTCCCTATGGTCACAATGTGCCCTAGGTACTTAAGTTTATTGACTCTAGCCAGATCCTCACCGTATATACTGACAGGAGACACATGACTAAAAGACATGTCACGCGCCGCGAACACTATCTCCTCATTTTGCTGCCACGTTGGAGCCCATGAGCATCGACATAGCACTCGCAGACACGCAGCAACTCTCTCAGCGCACAGACCTATGGGCTTAGTAGCACCGAGTCATCCGCGTAACTAATATTATTGACCATTTGGCCATCGATAGAACATCCCGCCCACATGCTGCTAAGCCTAACAATCTTTGCCTTTCTAACTCCCTGACTCACGCCACATTTAAGCCGGTACGCGTCCATAAAGTGACCGTCCCATCTCACAATTCTCCTGTCTAGCATACCAATCCCTGAAAAGATCTACGAGCTCCCTTGGTATACCAGTAGCCCCAAGTTTATCCCATAGTAGCTGATAGGACACTAGATCAAAAGCTTTCGAGAGATCTAAAAAACAGCTATTTACATTTTTTTTTTTTTTTTTTCCCCTGTTAAGGGAGAGCGGAGGTGAATGCGTTTACGCATACCAGGGGAAGCTTCGGCCGCAGGCCGAAGCTGCCGCTGGTTATGTGGGACTCATAGCTCTGCGCCTATATGCATACGTCCCCGTTACACTCGGAAGGTGTATGAATACGTATGCACAGGCCCAAAGACCACACTACCCACTAAACACCCCCTCGCGAAGTTTGGCAGCGTAGCCACCTTAAAACTACATCGGTGCGACGCCCCCCCCTGGGGAGGGGGGGGAGTGCAAGAGCTATTTACAGGAGTTCTATGAGTTTTAACTTGAAGGCCTCCTTGAGCCTCGATCATGCAGACACAGATACTTACTTAGCTAATTATCAAGAAGCCCGTCAAGCACCTTAGCAGTTATTGTAGCCAGGGATATACTCGTATCCTATAGGACTATTATTGTTTCAATCAGCTACGTCACCGGTTTTATTCTTATATTTATAATTCTTAAGAATCGGGACCACTAGCATAGTAAAACTAAACAATCTACTAGCGTGCGCACAAGCTCAGGGGACAGGTAGGTATGCCTAGAACATATTAATATGTAGGGTGTATAATATGCTGAGAGAGCGACACACAACCCCGCGTGCTGAAAGTGCTCGACACTGAGCCCGTCGGGGCCAGGTGACTTTCCCCGTGTCATGTTTTTAACAATGTTTTTGACATCTTTGACCAATAAATTTACCGGTGCCTCGCCACGACACGCTCCAGCGCCTATACCTCCCGACTGCGACTCCACACAACCCAATACATCGTAAGGAGGTAAGACCTGAACCTTGAAATGCTGCATTAAAAAAAACATATATTTGTGTAAGGTCACTGACCTCTTAATGCTCGCAGAAAAGCCAGGCTCTAAATTTTATCATCATCATCATCATCATATCAGCTGAAGGACGTCCAATGCTGGACATAATAAAAAAATATAATTTTTGGTATTTTTTCTAAAATAATCCGAAATCTTTATTTTTATGTTGAGTAGCAATATTATCAATTTGAATTTAATTTCAGTGATTTAAAAACCACCTTTACTTGGATTTGAATATTTTGCGAGATTCCCTCTCATTAAATCATAGGTCCGACCAGACAGTGGTTTACCATAAATAATACAACATAGTTCCAACTTTAAAATTTATAATTAATAATTTTGAGTCCTAAATATTTATTAGTTTTCCTTCATTTCAATTCATTTTATTTAAAAGTTGTATTAATCCCTGTTTGTTTAATATTTTAAACATTGTTTTGAACTGTGTTGTTAAACGGAATAAAAAACATTGTTTGATTTCACCTTTAAAATACGTGTTTTAAAAAATCTTGCTTCTTATTGAAAAAAACTAAAACCCGACTACGAAAAAGCCTTTATTTTTCCCTTCATCTGGGGTAGTAGCAGTGGTCGCAAGACATAATGATAGGTACTTATGATAAAAAATTTGATTATGATAGGGTTCGTGATTACGACTGTTACCCCACATGAAGAGAAAAATAAAGGCTATGATTTCAGGCGGGAAAATATTTGTCGTGTCTCTTTGTCGTGTCGCTTTATTGTAGCGCGCGTACATTGGGCCGTCTTATAATACCACTTGTGAGACCATTAGCTATAAAATCAAAATTTTTATTTTATAGCTAATGGTCTCATATATAGAATGTGCTCGTGAAGACCTTTATTTTGATACCAAACATGATACGAATATCTAAAAAAAAATGTTGTTTAATTCACCTATAAAATATGCCATGTTGATTTTTATAATGCTTTGTATCCTACTAGCTGTTTCCCGCGGCTTCACCCGCATGGACGTTTCTATGACTTTCCGAGGGTGTACAGTGCGCGAGCAGCGGGCGGCACGCGAGTGTGGAAAAAAGTAGCCTATGTGTTAATCCAGGTCCTAATCTGTCTACCTACCAAATTCCAGCCAGATCCGTTCAGTAGTTTTTGCGTGAAGAAGTAACAAACATACACACTCCAACACTTTCACTGTCCAAGCTGTGAGCCTTTGGAATTCATTACCAGTGAATGTGCCCCTCGCTCCTTGCATTTAAGACTGCACTCAAAAAACATTACCTAAATCCTGCTCCCATAAGCTAAATATATTATAATATGTATGTAGAGTATGTATTTATTATATATAAGTATATTAGTTATCTATGTATATATTAATATACTAGAGACGATTATATGATAGTTAAATATATTTTTTTACTCGTAAACTTTACCTGACCGTATGATATGAAGTCCTTTCAGCATTCCAAGGTTGACTGGAAGAGATCCCGAAAGGGATAAGTCCGCCTTTGCTATATTTATAATCTTTTGTCTAAGTTTACAAACAAACAAAAAACAAACACTCACAAACTTTTGCCTTTATAATATTAGTGTGATGACACGCGAAGTGATGGCACGAATCCAGACACTATATTTGTCAAGATCGGTTAAGTACTTTCGGAAATACGAGAGAACAGATGAACATCCATTCATACTTACATACATACATATATAGACTTTGAAATACATAACCCTTCTTTTTATTCATGATTTAGATTATCAATAGTTTTCGAGTTATGGCAGTTTTAAATTTAATTAACAGCTATCAGCCAAAATGAAGATCTCACCGAGACGTATCATTTCTCATTAGAAACTAGAAGCCAGACATTGGATTTTAGGAGCGAAATCTTTTTATTAACTCTGTGCTATTAGCCTAGGAACAAACATATGACCATTTGAACCTTATTATAAAGTTGGATCCCGCCGCGAATCTAACCCGCGACTTCCTAATGTGAAGATAATAGACTAACCATTACGCTACGGAGGCGGTAAAGAAAACAGTTCTTCGGTGAACTAAAATTTTTATTTGCCGCTGCAAACTTCACTTGGAACTCTAATGGATTTTGTTCTGATAATCCATTTTTAGGGTTCCGTTCACCAAAGGGTAATCAACGGGACCCTATTACCACACCGCGGACATCGCAAGACACTTTAGGTGGGGATCGAACCCACGACCCCTTGCCCAGCAGGTAGAACCTGACCGCTGGACCAACGAAGCAGTTACAATATCGTGTCGAAGCTGGCGTGTCCCCACTGCTGGAGCACGAATCTCTTCGAAACCTCGGGAAGGGTAGGCCATACAATATTATTAATTACTAGCTTTTGCATGCGGCTTCGATCGCGTGAACATAGTTTCTTTCTATGACTGTATCCGAGGGTGCGCAGTGCGCGAGCGTGGAAAAAAGTATCCCACATGTTAATCCAGGTCCTAATCTGTTTACCTAACAAATTTCAGCCAGATACGTTCAGTAGTTTTTCCGTGAAAAAGTAACAAACATCCATACATACAAACTTTCGCGTTTATTATATTCATCATCATCATATAAACTCATATAAGTCCCCTCTCGAGGCTCGAGTCTACCCTGGATCAGGGTGATCGGGCCTTAGTCGACCACGCGGGCCCAGTGCGGGTTGGTCGACTTCACACACAACCTGCGAGTTTCTTCGCAGGCGTGTGCAGGTTTCCTCACGATATTTTCCTTCACCGTAAAAGCGTCGGATAAACACACATATGAAATCTAAATTCGAAATCACATTGGTTATAATATTAGTAGGATTCATATGGTCATACACCACACGCCTGGTTGTGCCACGGCAAACTAGGCCGAGGGCCAAGTCCGGGTTGAGGAATTGTAGGGCTAGTGGTGGACTTTACAGTCAGAAGTTTTACAATCCGCCTGAGTATAGGGCTTCTGACTCTGACTGAATCATTATATCAGCCGAAGGACGTCCACAGCTGGACTAATGCCTTCCCTAAGGATTTCCACGACGACCGGTTCTGCGCTGCCCGCATCCAGCGGCTTCCCGCGACCTTCACCAGGCCATCGGTCCACCGAGTGGGAGGCCTGCCTACGCTACGTTTTCCGGTGCGCGGTCGCCACCCGATAACTTCACAACCCCAACGGCCATCTGTTCTACGAGCTATATGCCCCGCCCACTTAAATTAACTTACATGAAAGCAAACGACAACAACGGCTTAACAGAAAAACGGCCAAGGGCGAGTCGGACTCGCTCAAAGTAGGGTTTCGTAGTCTTTTCAAAAAATAAATGTATATTTTAAAAAACAAAATTATATTTGCAGTTGGTGATAAAATATTTTGTATATAAAAAAATCTATAATTTTTTACAAGTTCAATTGCACACCTTAACCCTGCAGTGGTCGCGCCCCCAAAAGTCATTTAATGAAAAATTAAATAATAATAAGAAACTGAACAGAACAATTAACAGTTTTGTCAAAATAAAACAAAACACAAACTTCTTATAAATCGTCTTTGAAAATGTACTTTGGATTATGTGAGACCGCGTTAACGCTTATTGCGAAAACAAATCAACTAATATTTTTTAAACAGGAACTACACACATATTTGGAATGTACAGAGCGGGGGTGGGGATCGTCATACTTAAAGCACACGGAGTCCTGTGTAACACACTTGAACTGTTTACGAATAATTTTATTTTTAATTATCATTTATTACATAATTTATGTAATCCGCGCGACCACTGCAGTTGGTTGACTATCACTCCTAAACCAAGAAATCCTACTTAGCTGTGATAGTTTTCCTTTTAAATTGATTATTATTATTATATTATTATATCAGCTCATATACGTCCCCACCGAGGGGCTCGAGCCTACCCTGAATTAGGGCGATTAGGCCTTAGTCGACCACGCGGGCCCAGTGCGGGTTGGTCGACTTCACACACAACCTTCGAGTTTCTTCGCAGGCGTGTGCAGGTTTCCTCACGATGTTTTCCTTCACCGTTAAAGCAATCGGTAATGATATGTACGTAAGTTTTTGAAAAACTCATTGGTACATTGGCCGTCCAGATTTGAACCCGGTACCTCTGGTTAGATGGACCGAGTCGTTACCGGTTGAGCCACCGACGCTCATTAATTGATTATATGTGCTATTATTTAAAAAAAAAACCAGATGTCTAGAAATAGCGGTTTACCTGTTAAGGGGATGGGGGGGGACACTCGAAAGTAACTATTTAGTAATCTGTGACTCGACTCTAACAAAAATTTGCATTTTAAAGGTTAACATCTCGCAAACCAATTCCTCAACCGAAAAATGGTTTTAGCAAACCCTCATTAGTTTTTAAAGAGCTATTTTACGATAACACACGATAAGGTATCGCAACCTAAAGAGCTATTTTACGATAACACACGATAAGGTGTCGCAACCTAAAGAGCTATTTTACGATAACACACGATAAGGTGTCGCAACCTAAAGAGCTATTTTACGATAACACACGATAAGGTATCGCAACCTAAAGAGCTATTTTACGATAACACACGATAAGGTATCGCAACCTAAAGAGCTATTTTACAATACACACGATAAGGTATCGCAACCTAAAGAGCTATTTTACGATAACACACGATAAGGTATCGCAACCTAAAGAGCTATTTTACGATAACACACGATAAGGTATCGCAACCTAAAGAGCTATTTTACGATATCACACGATAAGGTATCGCAACCTAAAGAGCTATTTTACGATAACACACGATAAGGTATCGCAACCTCAAAAAAAATCACCCCCTCTTTATGCGTGGGGAAGGTCCCTAAAAAATATTTATCAAGATTTTGTTGAACCACTTTGTCGGCGTGATTACTATTCAAAATTCAATTCAAATTCAAAAATCTTTATTCGTGGTAAACATGGTGATTTTAGATGTTAATAACATAGGAGCTCTCATGTCTAGCCGAGTACAGCATACAAATTAAAATAATAAAAATATAAAAAATAAAAATTAAGACAATATTTGTACAATTTTATCTAAGGATGTCATTAAATAATGACTAAATAAACAGTAAAAAAAATATCGATTAATAAGCTGGAAATTGATTAAAGTTTAAATTGCTTGTACACTAAAAATTCATTAATACTATAAAAATTCATATCTAGAAGCCACTTAAATAATTTATTACACATTTGATTATTATTACACATTTGACTATGTATAACCGTGCCAAATTACAGCTTTCTAGTACTAATAGCCCCTGAGCTAAGTCAAGGACAGACGGACAGACAGACATGGCGAAACTATAAGGGTTCCTTGT
Organism: Coleophora flavipennella; assembly: GCA_947284805.1. NCBI lineage: Eukaryota > Metazoa > Arthropoda > Insecta > Lepidoptera > Coleophoridae > Coleophora > Coleophora flavipennella. The sequence continues at coordinate 17,532,339 of OX369264.1, read as the reverse complement.
TGACTTAAAACCCTAAAAATGAGAAAAATGCTACTAACAGTTAAACCCATCCAGAGGAAGTCCGCGCTTCAGGTCAGTTAACCTGCGTGATCGAAACAAACACGCAGGTCGCATTAAGCTACGACCGTTTCGAATTACAAATAGTGTCATCATCATCATCATCATGTCAGCCGAAAAACGTCCACTGCTGGACGAAGGCCTCCCCCAAGGATTTCAACGATGGCCAGTCCAGCGCTGTCGGTTCCAGCTGCTGCCCACGATCAAATAGTGTAGTGGAGCTTGATCTCAAGTTTAAGATCTGCTCCAGAAAATGTTATTTCTCTAATTAAACGATTAAAGTATTTCCGCTTTCCCTATTGGTGTTGGATAAACTAGTTAACTTAGTATTAACTTGCTTATAAAGTACAAGCAGGAAAATATAAATAATATTTAGTGGGGGTTAATTAGTGGGAATAGGTACTACGCGTGTCATTTGTTTTTAGCTACTTCACAGATAACGTATTTCTGGTTTTCCCTACTTTGTTTATTATACTACTAGCTTTTTCCCGCGGCTTCGTCCGCGTGGACATCGTTTTTGTGACTGACTTAGAGGGCGTGAATTTTCTCCAGATCCCTCGGGAACTATGTCAGGATATGCTTATAAGTAAATCGTGTCATTAAAAAATCACACAATCCATAGTTCCGTTGCGATATTAAAGAAATTAACCAAAAAAGAGTATATTAACAGTTCCCTCGGGAATTGCATCGGGCTATGCTATTTTCACGGGATAAAAAGTAGCCTATGTCCTTCCTTGTGACACAGGCTACCTGCATGCCAAATTTCATTAAGATTGGTCAAGGCGTTGAAGCGTGAAAAGGTAACAAACAAACAAACAAATTTTCACATTTATAATATTAAGTGAGGATTTCATTTCATTATGCATTATAGATCAGTAAAATAAATCGTAATATCACGCATGGTAGGTATGTAAATGTATTCTAGTTCCCTATTTTGTTAATATTTTTAGGGTTTCGTACCCAAAGGGTAAAACGGGACCCTGTTACTAAGCCTCCGCTGTCTGTCCGTCTATCTGTATTTCATGAACCGTTATAGGTAGACAGTTGAAATTTTTACAGATGCCGCTATAACAACAAAAAATTTAAAATTAGAAGAATTAAAAAAAAAAAAGGGAGCCTCTATACAAAAAAAAACGTGTTTTTTTTAAAACCGAGAAGAAACTAGCGCCATCTACACTTTTTTTTATTTCATTAGAGATCTGTAAAAGAAATCGTAATATAAGTACACGGTAGGTAAATAAATGTATTTTCCGTAAAAGAAAAACATTTGAGCATTAGGGAAAGACAGAGAATTAAAATATCACGTTCATAAATTGACAACTAACCATTGAATACGTACCAAATCTGTACCTATTCTGGTACTCGGTATGTTGTGAAAAGGTTTTGTGATCTCCACCACGTCTTTTTTTCTTTTATTCACTATTAGTAAGCCCTTGGCATCATCTCACCAGATGGTGACGATGATGCCGAAGATGGAAGCGGGCTTGCCAAGATTCCCCAACGCAATGGAAAACTGACTATCTTATCTTCATGCCGGAACACATCAATATTTTTAACACTGATGTTTGGCGGTAAGACTTAGATAATATGGTGGTAGCTAGCCAGGCGGGCTTAGAAAATGCCCACCACCAACCAAACCGAGTCTTACAAGGTGACCCCACCGGGAATCGAACCCGCGACCTCCTGTGTAAAGCCAGTGAACTTTGCCTCTGAGCTACGGAGAAAAACTTAAAATTAGAAGAATTAAAAAAATAAGGGAGCCTCTATACAAAAAAAACGAGTTTTTTTAAAAAACCTAGAAGAAACTAGCGCCATCTACACTTTTTTTTATTTCATTAGAGATCTGTAAAAGAAATCGTAATATAAGTACACGGTAGGTAAATAAATGTATTTTCCGTAAAAGAAAAACATTTGAGCATTAGGGAAAGACAGAGAATTAAAATATCACGTTCATAAATTGACAACTAACCATTGAATACGTACCAAATCTGTACCTATTCTGGTACTCGGTATGTTGTGAAAAGGTTTTGTGATCTCCACCACGTCTTTTTTTCTTTTATTCACTATTAGTAAGCCCTTGGCATCATCTCACCAGATGGTAAGTGACGATGATGCCGAAGATGGAAGCGGGCTTGCCAAGATTCCCCAACGCAATGGAGAACTGGCTATCGTACCTATCTTCATACCGGAACACATCAATATTTTTAACACTGATGTTTGGCGGCAAGACTTAGATAATATGGTGGTAGCTAGCCAGGCGGGCTTAGAAAATGCCCACCACCAACCAAACCGAGTCTTACAAGGTGACCCCACCGGGAATCGAACCCGCGACCTCCTGTGTAAAGCCAGTGAACTTTGCCTCTGAGCTACGGAGGCGGTTAAATACACGTCTACACGTGTCTACACGTATACGCGTTGAACACGCATATTGAGGGCAAACACTAATTCTCGTTTATAGGGAGTGAGGAGAGGGTGACGCGCGGTAAATTGCGTCACACACCCCGTCATCCGTCAAACGGGCTCGTCACCATGCTTCATTAGGCAGCGGCACTGGGACCGTTTTATTTTTTCCCATTTCATTAGAGATCTGTTAAATAAATCGTTATTTAAGGTGTAACAGATAAGATAGCCAGTTCTCCATTGTGTTGGGTATCTTGGTAAGCCCGCTTCCATCTTCGGCATCACCGTCACTTGCCATCAGGTGAGGTGATGCCAAGGGCTTACCAATGTTGAATAAAAAAAAAACAAAGTTAGCTGAAACTATTTTAACTGGTGCTTCTAACCATGAAACTGAACAACTTTCCCCATGGAACCCACAGTCAAATCGCAAAAAAAAAATTGGCTCTCCCATACTAACTCGATCAGCTGATCAGCCAACTTAGTATGGGAAGTTCAATTTTTTTTTGAGATTTTATTGTTCAGTTTAATGGGTAGAAGCACCAGTTAAAATAGTTTCAGATAATTTTTTTAGACCTTATATGCATGGTAGGTCTATGAGTGTATTTTTTGTAAAAAAATAATCATTTAGCTTTATAGAGAGACAGATAATTAAAACATCACTGCGTTACTTAACTTAATATCGCACTTAACATGATAGTTATTTATTGTGTGCAGTTTTGCAGGTTCCGTATCCAAAGGGCCAACAGGACCCTATTACTAAGCCTCCGCTGTCCGTCTGTCTTTTAGCGGGCTATATTTCATGAACTGTAATAGGTAGACAGTTGAAATTTCACAGATTGTGTATTTCTATTGCCGCTTTAAGAACAAATAAAAAAAAAATATGAATACAATAAACGTGTTTTTTTTATCACTACGTGTGCGCACTTAGCCGATTTTTTCTTAAAATAAGAGACGCTGCTACGCACTACATTGGACTACGCAAGCGTAAAATCGTTATTTAAAACTTAAAAACAAATAAGGTTTTTCCGTCATGAAATTTACATATTTATATCTCCTTTAATATTTATCCTCCTCTGAGTAGTGTTAATACAATTTGAGGACAATTCTTAAAATTATCAAATTCCACGAATGGGCAGGGTAATTAAATTAGACCAGTGGGTGGAGCCTCCGTGACGTCAAGGGCTTACGCTTTTAAATGACGTCAGGGGGTATTGTTACGTTGAAAGGTTATTCATAATGCTTTAACTTCATATAATAGTTCTATAACAGAAGTTGAGTTTGCGGCTTTTAAAAGGTCAAGAGTATAAATCTTCGATTGTTAGGAGACTTCCGCGAAAGCGGTTTTTTCATATAATGCATTTTTTAGGATTGTAATTTTTCTGTAATCAGATTTTTTCAATAACTCATGTTTTTTGTGTAGTGTATTTTAGAGTCGCATTTTTCCGTGATCGACATTTTTCAGTAACGCGGTTTTTCTTGATAGCGTTTTTTTTTCTTATGCCGTCTTTTAGGGTTCCATGCCCAAAGGATAAAAATAGAACCCTATTACTTAGACTCTGCTGTCCTTCCGTCTGTCTGTGTGTCTGTCCGTCTGTCGCCAGGCTGTATTTCATGAACATATCTAAACAGTTGAAATTTTCACAGATGATTCATTTCTGTTGCCGCTTTAAATAAATAAATACTAAACATTAGAAAATGTTACAGTCTCCATACAAGAGACGTGTTTTCTTTTTTAACGCGAAGAAACTAGCGCCATCTAGTATGATGGAATGGGACCGTTTGTGCGCGGTTCACTCGCACTTTACCAGTTTTTCTTGATAGTATAGATTATTATTCTTTTGTACTGAACTCGCAGGGAATAAGGCCTGTCGGGAAATAAGGCACAGCTATGGATGTTTTATGTTTTATTTAATTAAGATGTTTAAATGTTAAATATTATTTATATACTTTTTTTATCTATCTATCTTCTATCTATAATATAATAAAACTGTAACGGGGCCGTGTCTGTACATGAAATATTTTTGGAAAATAATAACTGTGGTGGACATTACTAACGATACAGAGGCCAAAACAACAACTTTTGGAATTTTTGTCTGTCTGTCTGTCTGTCTGTATGTTCGCGCATCACGCAAAAACTACCAGGCCGATTTTGATGAAATTTTGTATGGTGGTTCCTTATAGCCCGGGTTAACATATAGGATACTTTTTATCCCAGAAAATTCAAGAGTTCCCGTGGGAAAATCAAAAGTATTTATTTATAGAGTGGCTCACCACGCAAATGTGGCTTGACCTATTACAATCAAATTTTACACGTTGTTACCCTTATCGCGAACTAACAGGACATTGTGAATCCCAAAAAATTTAGGGTTCCTACAGGAATACAAAAAATTGTATCTTTAGAATGACTCAACGTAACAATATGAAACCTTTACATAGGGATGGGGTGTTTTGACCATCATTGTATAGTCGGGTATTCTTTATCCCAGAAAACTAAAGAGGTCCCGTGGGTAATTATCTATCGATACATACAATAATAACAAAAGAGTACTTTTTTCTATATATTAGCTACACATACCAAACATTATAATCATAGTAGCAGAATGTCAATAGATGGCACTGCAGGGATAATAAAACGCGCTTAAGTTGTAATAAAACATTAAAATATTATTTCATACTTTTGAGTGGATTTCTTTTATGTATTTTTCAGCATACGCTACTTTAAACTCTGGAACTATGGTACGTAGCGATGTGTTTCATAGACGAACAGAGAGGTATTTTTTTACAGATTCCAATCGTGTAAAAAAATAAAAACACATAAATCGAGTTTAACATATTTTAACAGGAGGCACAGATATGGGAACTCTTCTGACGGCGACTATTTGCGTGTGGCAGTTGCTCTCCGCCTGCAATGTCAATATCTGTGAACCTCATCAATGTATTTGCGGGTCCTCGGTGGAGGCAATTGGCCATCACTCACTGAGTTGCAGTCGTGTTTGTGAAGATTACCACGTCACCAATTCCTTAATGACCTCACTCGAGGGCACTGGTCTCGGCCAGATGGAATATTCCATCTTTGATGCAGCCGCCGGCCTTTAGTCGATCTGATGGCAAAAGGCCGGAGGGTTTAAACAGGTGCTATGGCAGAGAGGAACGTGTCTGCTTTGGGAAGCCACTTTTTCTGCCTCACTCCTCACCCGTACGGTACTGCTGCTCAATTTGCGGTGAGAAAGAAGCATAATAAGTACTCGGTCTTGGAGGCAAATTACTGCTTTGTGCCGCTGGTCTGTGAGACAAACGGCTGCTGAACCCTCAGAGGCCTTTGCCTTCATAAAGAAGATTGGCCTTCGCCTTCGAGAGAGGAGATGTGACGTGAGGTCCTACCTGCTGCTTAGGTTGTCTATTGCCACCCAGCGCGGCAACGAGAAGTGCGTCTTGGGCTCCTTTGGAGCTGATACGACTCGAGGATTTGACCCATATTAATATTGTTAGGAAATTTTATTACTAGATTGATACCTATAATGATTTGAATTAGTTTTTTGATAATATAGGTATATGTGTTATTTCATCATATCAGTTTATATACGTCCCCACCAAGGGGCTCGACCTGCCCTGAGTTAGGGCGATCTGGCCTTACGATCACGCGGGTCCATTGCGGGTTGATTGACTTCACACATAAGCTTCGAATTTCTTCGCAGGCGTGTGCAGGTTTCCTCACGATGTTTCTCTCACCGTAAGAGCGTCGGATAAACGTACATACCAGTATGAAATCGATATTCGTATAGATATTGGTAAGTGGCAGGATTCGAACCACGGCCTTCCGGACAGGAGGTAGTAGCCCTAACCGTTTTGCCACCGACGCTCTATATTTTATTTAAGATTTAGAAATCCTTACTTTATATTATAAATGTGAAAATGTGTTTGTTTGTTTGTTACCTATTCACACTTCAACACCTCTATCAATCTTAATGAAATTTGGCATGCAGGTAGCCTGTATCACTGGGAATGAAATAGTCAACCTTTTATCTGTGGAAATTATCATAGTCCGATGCAGTTCCTGAGGAAACTAAAACAATACTCTTTGTTCGTTTTATTTAAAATCGTAACGAAAAAATGGATTGGTGTGATTTTTCGCACAGAGATGAGGTGGAAAATTATATAATTTACTAATAAGTATATTCTGACATAGTTCCCGAGGGATCTGGGGACAACTGTTTTCTACGCTCGCGCACGTCGGTGGCGTCGCAACGGAGCAACGGATTAAAGTGATTTTTTGTATAGAATTTGTTGAGGGGGTGGGAAGTGACAAAGACTGCTAATCTGAAAAGCCCGATACAGTTCCTGAGGTACCTGGTGAAAACTCATGTCCACGCTTGCGAGCTGATTGCGGCTCGCGCACCACTCACCCTCAAAAGGAGTCATAAAAGCTATGTCCACGTGGGCGAAGCCGCGGGCAAAAGCTAGTAATAAATATAAACAAAAAGTTGTAACTTTTAACATAAATTAGTCGGGTAATAACTGCGGTTTCAACATTCTTAGAACAGTAAACTATAGATTATATTTTATATTGTATTTGGTATTGAGATGAGATATGAATGTACTAATAACACTGTAATTAAAATAAATAAATAAAGCCTTTATTACTGACATTGTGTTAGGTTATGTATTTTAAGTCGTAGGCCTTATTATCCTATTGTAATGTCATGTGTTTTTTATTTTTTTTTAATGATTGTACTCTAATGTTTTGTTCGGTCACTGGAATTAAAAAATAAAATAAAATTAAAGCCTACTTGTAACGCTTTTGAGTATATCTTATTTTGTGATCTTTTATGTTCCCTTTACAAGAAGAAAATATGATTGGCTCGCTAACCTGAAGTGGCAGTGGGCAGGGCACATAGCTCGTAGAACAGATGCCTAATTGGGCAATAAAGTTCTCAAGTGGCGACCGCACACAGGAAAACGTAACGTAGACAGGCCTCCCATGCGGTGGACCGACGACCTGGTGAAGATCGCGGGAAGCCGATGGATGCGGGCAGTGCAGGACCGGTCCTCGTGGAAATCCTTGGGGGAGGCCTTTGTCCAGCAGTGGACGATTTTCGACTGATATGATGATGATGATTATTGGAACGTACTAGTTTAAAAACCTCTCATAATATCAATATATTGAACTATGTCTGTATAGAAAATGAAGGTCACCCAAAGGGCGATGGAGTAAGCTATGCTCGTAATTTCTCTACGTCGTCGAAACAGACATAAGGAAACGACAGGCAAGCTCACATGTTGGCAGGGCACATATCTCGTAGAACAGATGGCCGTTGGTAAAGCTCTGTTAGGGCAGTAAAGCTCTGGAGTAGCAACCGCGCACCAGAAGACATCGCGTAGGCATGTCTCCTACTCGGCAGAATGACGACCTGGTGAAGTACGCAGAAAGCCGCTGGATGCTGGCAGCGCAGCGGGCCGGTGGTTGTGGAAATACTTGGGGAGGCCTTTGTCCAGCAGTGGACGTCTTTCGGCTGATATGATGATGACAAAAAATTGAATGAAACTAAAAAAGTATCTTTTTAGTTACGTACTTATGAGTAGTCTGTGACTAGAAAATTATTAAAAATTAAACATATTTGAACTCTAGAATAATATTAGGAAATTGAAAATTTTTATTCTTTTATAATATTACTAGCTTTTTCCCTCGACTTCGCCCGCGTGTACATCGTTTTTAGGACTGTCCTTGAGGGTAAGTGCCACTTTCGTGCCACGGTTCGGCCGGATACCGGATATTAATAAATACGCAATACTAAATTTAGGAAAGTACTTTATTTATAATTATTTAATACTTTACTAAAACTAGCACAGAATTTTCATTTGACAACTTAGAAAATTAATTTAATTAATTATTACTCGTACTGCACTGAGGGCAAATTATGGTGAATAATAATAATAATTATTTTTATTAAAGTACATAGCTGACAAAATAAAACAATGGGTTAAGATTTTACCTCCTAAAAAAGGGAAAAACCCTGTGTTATAGGATAGGTAATAATGCTCATCCCACCAAATCATTGACACAAAAAGAACCAAGTAACAAGTCACTGTAGCACAAAAATTTAAACTAGAATGAATACTAATTTCTCTCCGATTGTTTTCATAAACAAGGCCAGCTTCAGAAAACAGTCATTCGCTGTACGAAGAGACCCGAATTCGACCGAGTCCGCCCGATCGTTTATGCACCACCTACACAAGCTCGCTTCTTGCGATGCACCAAACGGCAATGTTCGCCGGATATCCGACGGCCGGATATCCGGCTATCCGGCCTGATAGTCGGCTGGATATCCGGTGTCCGGTATCCGGCCAAACCACTATCCGTTTCATCTCTAGTAAGTGGTGCGCGAGACGCAGCATGCACATGAGTTGTCTGCAGATCCCTCAGGAACTATATCGGGCTATTCTGATAAGCGGTCTATAATGTCACTTCCCACCCATTTTACCAAAAATAAAGCTGAAAAGGTTGGTAAAAATCCTATATTATAAAAAAACTGGCCAAGTGCAACTCGGACTAGCGCAAAGTAGGGTTCCATATAGTTTTCAAAAACCACATTATTTTTGCAGTTAGCAATATAATACTTTGATTGGAAAATTTATGATTTTTTTACAAATCCAACTGCACATATTAATTTGGTCGACTATTACTCCTAAACTTAAAGTTTAATGTTTCACAAACGTATTCCTGAACCGAAAAATGGGTTTAGCAAACTCGCAGTAGTTTTGAAATACCTATATTCAACGATACCCCACCCTAAAAAATGTAAAGATTTCATTTCACCACTTTGTCGGCGATATTATTATTTTTTTTGCCAAATTACACCGACAGACGGACATGGTGAAACTGTAAGGGTTCCTTGTTGACAACGGAACCCTAAAAAAGAGTCCGCTGCTTTTTGGACAGCTGCAGCATGGAATCAAATTTATGTAATAATTTATTTTAGATATAGTGCTCAGAGGAAACCTGCACACGCCTGCGAAGAAACTCGAAGGTTGTGTGTGAAGTCGACCAACCCGCACTGGGCCCGTGTGGTCGACTAAGGCCGTTCGCCCTAATTAATAGTAGGCTAGAGCCCCTCGGTGGGGACGTATATGAGCTGGTATGATGATTTAGAGTTGGATTTAAAATAAATTTAAACAATTTGATGAAAACAGATTGTAACTTAAAATGGAAGTTTTCACGGCCGATCCTGTCCGAGGCGACCTAAATAGTGCACGCCACATTCCGTAGATTCCCTCGAGCTATAAAAAAAAATACTTTGCAGACTATACGTAACAGTTTTACTACAACAAAGTTTTATTCTAAACACTAGCTGTCCCGGCGAACTTCGTTCTACCTCACACTCCACTACACTGCCCTACCCTACCCTACCCTACCCTACACTACACTACACTACCCTACCCTACACTACACTACCCTACCCTACACTACCCTAACCTACACTACCCTACCCTACATACACTACACTACATACACTACACTACACTACACTACCCTACCCTACACTACCCTACACTACACTACCCTACACTACACTACCCTACACTACCCTACACTACCCTACCCTACACTACCCTACACTACACTACCCTACACTACACTACCCTACCCTACACTACCCTACCCTACCTTAAATACACTACACTACACTACCCAACCCTATACTTTCCTACCCTAAACTACACTACTCTACCCTACACTACACTACCCTACACTACACTACCCTACCCTTCCCTACCCTACCCTACCCTACCCTACATAAGAACCTTCTCCTGACAGTAACGAACTCGACAAAAAAAGAATTAGCCAAATCGGTCCAGCCGTTCTCGAGTTATGCGCTTACCAACACATTTTGCGATTCATTTTTATATTATAAGATATAGATAAAGGCCTTAGCACACCCTGGGCACTTCATACAACGGGCCAGAAATGACATTTCAAAAAACGAATGACGAAACAAACAAAATGGCGGCGAAATCCTATACGTTCGACAACTAAACCACAGTATATATATTAGTACTAATAAACTGTAACCAATCTGTATCAATCTGGGAGACGAGGGGGTGAGGTCGGAATCTAGAGAGCGGCAGGGAGCGTCCATACTGTATGTTAGTAATAATATATTTACTTTGCCTATGCCCTAAGGCCTCTTACACTGAAAATACTAATGGTCGAATTTTAATACACCTACCTAATTACGGACTAAACTACTGAACGAAATCTCTTTATTTTTTCTTAAATTTCCTTTTATTTTATTTTAATTTTTACTGTCCTTAATGAAACCTACAGCGTACAATTTAAAAAATACAATAAATCACTGTAAATAACAATCACAATAAATAACTGAAAGTCAAAAAAATTGATTCATTATAAGAAGTGATTTACTTCGCTTGAAAGTATGCACACCGTGGCTGTTCAATTTATCAAACTTCATCTTCACATACTTGCCTACAACAAATATACTACAAATATTTTATCTTTAAACAAAAATACTCGCTGGTGGATTTTTATCTGTGCCCCTATGGGTATCACAAACAACAAACTTTTTTCGTATCCGTTTTTCTCATTGTGTGTGTATTGATAAGGAACATAACAAGCGTTCGTGCGTGGTGCGTGGGCGCAACAGTTCATTGTCCACTTATCCAAGACAGTCCACTGCCACTGCTGGTACTTCCGCCCTCCGCAAATTTTGAAATTATCTATCATGCGCTTACATCCGCTCCTCTGATTGTAAAATGCTACAATGATAAAGAGGTTGGAACATTTTTGTATGGAGAGTGGCATAGCGACTATTATACAGGTTGTAAAAAAATTGGTGTAGGACCCGTTAACTGGGTGTTCTACTAGTCATACTGAACAACTTTCTCCAAGGAACCCATAGTCAATTCTCAAAAAAAAATTTGGACCCTCCATACTAAAATGCACAAAATCGATCGATCAGCTGATCGATTTGTATAAAGACTAAAATAGTTATTTGTTATACGTGAGTGCAAAGTTGCTTTTTAACCGCGTGCTCAATTTTGATGACCGAGCAAGCGAAGGAGTCTAAATTTGAATCACGAGCGCAGCGAGTAGTTCAGAAATTAGAATCCTGAGCGTTAGCGAGGGAATCAAAAGAGCATGAGGTGAAAAATCTTTGCACTCGAGTGCAACACGTAACTTTTCATTCCACCTCAGCGAGGAAATTACTAAATGAAGAAAAAAAAACATTTGCGCATTACAAACAGTTTCAGTCAATCCTGTTGGCGTCAAATAAACTTCCTCGTCACTATAATCAATCATTTTAGGTTTTTCACTTGTTTTCATGTTTCTTGTTTTTAACCTAAGGTTTTAACAATATTACGTGAAAAGAAAATGGCGCACGCAAAGCAAATTTAAAAAAACAAATTTTTAACAAATTAAAAAAAAAGGTTGTATGATAAATTCGGCACCATGGAGGTAGAAGTAAATAGATATAATAATGTTTTGAATTCACGATGTTCTAAATTCAATTTACTTTTCTCCTCTAGCGAAGGAAAACTGCTTTTGCACTCAGATATTGACTTAATCCTCTAGCGAATAAAAACTACTTTTGCACTCAGATATCTAAGAGCAAAAATACAATTTCCGAGATGGGGGGATGAAATTTTTTTTTTTACGTTTTCAGCAAAAATTTGGCTCTCCCATACTTACTCGATCAGCTGATTAGCCAACTTAGTATGGGATGTTCAAATATTTTTTTTTTAGATTTGACTATGGGTTTCATGGGGAAAGTTGTTCAGTCTCATGGGTAGAAGCACCAGTTAAAATAGTTTCAGCTAATTTTGTTACACCTTATATACAGGATGTTAGGTAAAATAGAACATATTTTTGAGGGAAGCTTCAACTCATGAAACTGATCAACTTTTGGTTTACAAATTGGCTGAGATCGTTAAAAAAACTGGACTCGCTATACAGCTGATCGATTTGTATAAAAAGTCAAAATAGTTTTAGCGATTTCAACAAAATTTGTTTAATTTCATGTTTAGAAGCCCCTATGCTCTATTAATAGAGAACCATCGGCACTAACCATCAGGTGAGGTACAGCCAAGCGCACTTAAATTTTTATTAAAAAATTATTAATTAGTTTAAAAAACTTAAAAACACGCTTTTAGCACGCATCCGCCATCTTGGACGTCCGCCATATTGGATTTAAGTCACGTCACTATTTTTTTCGTATTCCTGACAGCAAACCCTTTCATTTGATACTCATATCATGGGGGTGGATTTCAAACAGTCAGTCCGCCATCTTGGGGAGGCCGCCATATTGGATTTGTAATGACGTTTCTTAGCTAGTCATGTATTGTCATCAGAACTCAAAGCGTGTGCAAAATTTCATCCTAATCGAAGACCGGGAAGTGGGTCAAATTAAGATTCCAAGATTTTCTTACATGCATAGTTAGTTAGTTACAAGTGAAGCTAATAAAAGCGTGTTAAAAAGAACCACTGCGACCGAGCGTTGCTTGGAGTCGCCTTACAGACATGTAAACTAAGAATCTAAGAATACTATTTTTTGTGTAAAAACAGATTTTTCTCAGGGATGGCACCTATATAGATAGACTTGAAATGTAAAAAAACACAAACACAAAAAAGTGCTAAATGCAAAATTTCGTCCAAATCATTAAAGCCATTTCAGAGAAACATTATATCGAAATAATAAGATAAATTCATTGTTTCGAAATTTTTTACACAAGACATTTTTCCGCGGAAGACGCAAATCAAATTATAGGGCATTTTAATGCAAGTAGGTATGATCCTTACTAATATTATAATTGTGAAAATGTGTGTATTTGTTTGGGACCTTTTCACGCTTCAACGCCTCGGCCAATCTTGATGAAATTTGGCATGTAGGTAGCCTGTGTCGCTGAGAAGGATACAGCAGGCTACTTTCTATCTCGTGAAAATAGCATAGTCGGATGCAGTTCCTGAGAGAACTGAAAAACCTTTTTTTTGGTTAATTTCTTTAACATCGCAACGAAAGAATGGATTGTTGTGATTTTTTGCACAGAGATGGTTGAGGAAGTGGAGAATGACATAATTTACTAATTAGCATATGATGACGTAGTGTCCGATGGAACTGGGGAAGTCATGAAAACGATGTCCACGCGGGCGAAGCCACGGGCCAAAGCTAGTATGATATTACTTTTTAACGAGCGGTCAAAGTTTTAGACTTTACTGAAACAATTCGCCGTTTGTATGTATATAAGGTCTAACAAAATTAGCTGAAACTATTTTTAGTTAGTAATATGAGAGAGCCAAATTTTTACTATAGGTTCCATGGGGAAAGTTGTTCAGTTTCATGGGTAGAAGCACCAGTTAAAATAGTTTCAGCTAATTTTGTTAGACCTTATGTACGATGTAAATGTTTTTTGACGATAACTCGAGTATCGTTGGTCGGAACGTCGTCGTGAAATTTGGTAGGCGAATTAATGATAAAAAAATAAAGTTTCAACATGAGCCAAATCGGTCAAGCGGCTGCCGAGATATAGATTGTTGTAAATCTTGAAAACATGGTTTCTCTAAACACCACTAGATGTCGCTGGACGGATCCTTCATCGTGCATGTGTTAGCAAGCGTACGTATATATTTTAAAAACGAGTATATCGTATAGTTCATTTTTCGGAGCGAACCACTTGTATATTATCTGTGAAATCAATCCACCAACAATTATTCCTGGATTTATGGGCTCGTAAACCATCTGGCGATCGTAAAAACCCGTTCATTGTGTTATTATTCCCAATAACTCCCGACGCGCATTACACGGAAATCCCCACAGATTCATTACGTGTTTATTTCCAATCAATAGTACACATTAATGTTTTGACAATCTAGTCAATAGTACACATTAATGTTTTGACAATCTAGTCAATAGTACACATTAATGTTTTGACAATCTAGTCAATAGTACACATTAATGTTTTGACAATCTAGTCAATAGTACACATTAATGTTTTGACAATCTAGTCAATAGTACACATTAATGTTTTGACAATCTAGTCAATAGTACACATTAATGTTTTGACAATCTAATCAATAGTACATATTAATGTTTTGACAATCTAGTCAATAGTACACATTAATGTTTTGACAATCTAGTCAATAGTACACATTAATGTTTTGACAATCTAGTCAATAGTACACATTAATGTTTTGACAATCTAGTCAATAGTACACATTAATGTTTTGACAATCTAGTCAATAGTACACATTAATGTTTTGACAATCTAGTCAATAGTACACATTAATGTTTTGACAATCTAATCAATAGTACATATTAATGTTTTGACAATCTAATCAATAGTACACATTAATTTTTTGACAATCTAATCAATAGTACAGATTAATGTTTTGACAATCTAATCAATAGTACACATTAATGTTTTGACAATCTATTCAATAGTACACATTAATGTTTTGACAATCTAATCAATAGTACACATTAATGTTTTAACAATCTAATAAATAGTACAAATTAATGTTTTGACAATCTAATCAATAGTACACATTAATGTTTTGACAATCTAATCAATAGTACACTTTAATATTTTGACAATATAATTAATAGTACATTATCATCATCATCACATCAGCTCATATATGTTTTTTCCCCACCAAGGGGCTCAAGCCTACACTGAATTAGGGCGATCGGGCTTAGTCGACCACGCGGGCCATATTATAATCGTATATATTACATACTAGCTTTTGCCCGCGGCTTCGCCCACGTGGACATAGCTTTTATGACTCTTTTTGAGGGTGAGTGGTGCGCGAGCCGCAATCAGCTCGCAAGCGTGGACATGAGTTTTCACCAGGTACCTCAGGAACTGTATCGGGCTATTCGGATTAGCAGTCTTTGTCACTTCCCACCCCCTCAACAAATTCTATACAAAAAATCACTTTAATCCGTTGCTCCGTTGCGACCCCACCGACTTGCGCGAGCGTAGAAAACTGTTGTCCTCAGATCCCTCGGGAACTATGTCAGGATATACTTATTAGTAAATTATATCATTTTACACCTCATCTCTGTGCTAAAAATTACACCAATCCATTTTTTCGTTACGATTTTAAATAAAACGAACAAAGAGTATTGTTTTAGTTTCCTCAGGAACTGCATCGGACTATGATAATTTCCACAGATAAAAGGTTGACTATTTCATTCCCAGTGATACAGGGTACCTGAATGCCAAATTTCATCAAGATTGGTAGAGGTGTTGAAGTGTGAATAGGTAACAAACAAACAAACACATTTTCACATTTATAATAGTGATATAAAGTAAGGATTTCTAAATATAGAGCGTTGGTGGCAAAACGGTTAGGGCCACTACCTCCTGTCCGGAAGGCCGTGGTTCGAATCCTGCCACTTACCAATATCTATACGAATATCGATTTCATACTGGTATGTACGTTTATCCGACGCTCTTACGGTGAGAAAAACATCGTAAGGAAACCTGCACACGCCTGCGAAGAAATTCGAAGCTTATGTGTTTTTTTTTTATTTTTTTTTATTAAAAATTTGAGTGCGTTTGACTGTGAAGTCAATCGACCCGCAATGGGCCCGCGTGATCGTCTAAGGCCAGATCGCCCTAACTCAGGGCAGGTCGAGCCCCTTGGTGGGGACGTATATAAACTGATATGATGAAATATTATCAAAAAACTAATTCAAATCATTATTGGTATCAATCTAGTAATAAAATTTTCTAACAATATTAATATGGGTCAAATCCTCGAGTCGTATCAGCTCCAAAGGAGCCCAAGACGCACTTCTCGTTGCCGCGCTGGATGGCAATAGACAACCTTAGCAGCAGGTAGGACCTCACGTCACATCTCCTCTCTCGAAGGCGAAGGCCAATCTTCTTTGTGAAGGCAAAGGCCTCTAAGGGTTCAGCAGCCGGTTGTCTCACAGACCAGCGGCACAAAGCAGTAATTTGCCTCCAAGACCGAGAACCTACTTATTATGCTTCTTTCTCACCGCAAATTGAGCAGCACTACCGTACGGGTGAGGAGTGAGGCAGAAAAAGTGACTTCCCAAAGCAGACACGTTCCTCTCTGCCATAGCACCTGTTTAAACCCTCTGGCCTTTTGCCATCAGATCGACTAAAGCCCGGCCGGCGCCTGCATCAAAGATGGAATATTCCATCTGGCCGAGACCAGTGCCCTCCGAGTGAGGTCATTAAGGAATTGGTGACGTGGTAATCTTCACAAACACGACTGCAACTCAGTGAGTGATGGCCAATTGCCTCCACCGAGGACCCGCAAATACATTGATTAGGTTCACAGATATTGATATTGCAGGCGGAGAGCAACTGCCACACGCAAATAGTCGCCGTCAGAAGAGTTCCCATATCTGTACCTCCTGTTAAAAGATGTTAAACTCGATTTATGTGTTTTTATTTTTTTACGCGATTGGAATCTGTAAAAAAATACCTCTTTATTCGTCTATGAAACACATCGCAACGTACCATAGTTCCAGAGTTTAAAGTAGCGTATGCTGAAAAATACATAAAAGAAATCCACTCAAAAGTATGAAATAATATTTTAATGTTTTAATACAACTTAAGCGCGTTTTATTATCCCTGCAGTGCCATCTATTGACATTCTGCTACTATGATTATAATGTTTGGTATGTGTAGCTAATATATAGAAAAAAGTACTCTTTTGTTATTATTGTATGTATCGATAGATAATTTCCCACGGGACCTCTTTAGTTTTCCGGGATAAAGAATACCCGACTATACAATGATGGTCAAAACACCCCATCCCAATGTAAAGGTTTCATATTGTTAGGTTGAGTCATTCTAAAGATACATTTTTTTGCATTCCTGTAGGAACCCAAATTTTTTTGGGATTCACAATGTCCCAGTTTTAGTTCGCGATAAGGGTATCAACGTGTAAAATTTGATTGTAATAGGTCAAGCCACATTTGCGTGGTGAGCAACTCTATAAATGAATACTTTTGATTTTCCCACGGGAACTCTTGAATTTTCTGGGATAAAAAGTATCCTATATGTTAACCCGGGCTATAAGGAACCACCATACAAAATTTCATCAAAATCGGCCTGGTAGTTTTTGCGTGATGCGCGAACATACAGACAGACAGACAGACAAAAATTCCAAAAGTTGTTGTTTTGGCCTCTGTATCGTTAGTAATGTCCACCGCAGTTATTATTTTCCAAAAATATTTCATGTACAGACACGGCCCCGTTACAGTTTTATTATATTATATAGATATAGATATTTATCTGTATTATGTGTAGCAGTAATGATATTGATATCTTCCTAACCGCCTTTTTAACCTTTTTATCCTCTTTTTAACCGCCTCCGTGGCGTAATGGTTAGTCAATTCGCTTCAAACCAGAAGGTCGCGGGTTCTATTCCCGGCGGGGTCGACTTGTAGGATTCGGTTTGGTTTGTGGTAGGGCATTTTCTAAACCACTATCCTATCACTATCCTGATAATATCTCAGATACCTTTGATAACAAACTTATCCATGCAATTCTTGTTTCCGCATCATTTTGGCATCCTTCCCTTCCTTCGGCATCCTACTGTATCCCCGGTTTCCTGTTGATTCGTAACGACCGTTTAACCTCGTCTCACGGTAGCTATCTATCTCCGCAGCAACATTCCTTTCTCCATTATAAGTAGGTCGGATCAACCACCACCTCCTAATACAGCGGAACATTCTGTTTGTTGAGGTCAACTACACTTACCGATTGCTTTAACGGTGAAGGAAAACATCGTGAGGAAACCTGCACACGCCTACGATGAAACTCAAAGGTTGTGTGTGAAGTCGATCAACCCGCACTGGGCCCGCGTGGTCGACTAAGGCCTGATCGCCCTAATTCAGGGTAGGCTCGAGCCCCTCGGTGGGGACGTATATGAGCTGATGTGACCTTCTTTTTTACTAGGTAAATATATTTCGATATATCATTTAAATAGTTTGACTATTTTAATATCACCGGTATAGTAGATAACTAGCTGCCTATATTTTTATTTCTCCCATAACAGCCACAACCAAAGTTTTTATTACTTCGGCTTAGAAAATTGTTGTATGACAGGATATCATTTTTAGACCACATATGGCATAACTAAGCCTTAATAAGTGTTGTCGATAACCAAAAGTTTAGAAAACATCCTAAACGCCATTTTCGAGTATTTTAATTTTTTTCGTATGGTAGGTAGTAGGTATAACTTTGAAAAAAAAAATAACATGACAATTTGAGTACGTCTAACTACATCTCACCTGATGGAAAGTAAGTAGTCTAGGATGGTACACGCGATTTCTCAGTAAATCGAGAATACGGACATTCATGTACATCCTCCCCCCCTCATACACATACACGCACACTCACACATTCACTCACACACACACACAAACTCACTAACACACATACAAACACACATTTATTTCTGGTACACTTTTGAATGTCTTTATGTGATATAGAGTACCTATATTTTCGCAAAAAATATAAACCATATTATATTATAACCTTCAATTTGCACCTTCGTCACTCGAAGGTAAAACAACAAGCAAACAAAAAATAGTTGACTACGCTGAACACGTTAAAATTGACTTCAATCGCAACAACCAATGCAATAAATTTTGCTACAGATTTTTTAGTTTTTGTGAATTTTCTAAACAAGTACTTAACCGGTTTTGATAAAATTCATGTAAAATCACCTCGATAATATACAAAACCCTTTAAAACAAAACAATCATTTCCAAAATCGGTCCACAATTGACGGAGAATTCGGTGAACGTACATAAAAATACACAAAGAATAATATAAAACCTTCTTGAAGTCAGTAAAGATATCATCATCATATCAGCTCATATACATCCCCACCGAAGGGCTCGAGCCTACCCTGAGTCAGGGCGATCAGGCCTTAGTCGACCACGCGGGCCCAGTGTGGGTTAGTCGACTTCACACACAACCTTCGAGTTTCTTCGCAGGCGTGTGCAGGTTTCCTTACGATGTTTTTCCTTCACCGTTGAAGCAATCGGTAAGTATATGTAAGTAAGTTTTTGAAAAACTCATTGGTACATTGGCCGTCCAGATTTGAACCCGGTACCTCTGGTTAGAAGGACCGAGTCGTTACCGGTTGAGCCACCGACGCTTTTAAATATCAAATCTAGGTAAAACATCGTCCACAACTGCTCAAAAATCGTAAAAAAATATGTTTTCATACAAATCGATCAGTGGATTATACATAATATACTGTATGTCGTGTGAAAATATATACCTAATGAAAACAGTGACTTATATATTACTGGCGAATGAAAATTAAAATTACCACCTTTTAATGTAACTTTAAGGCTTTCCGCAGACGACCGACTTTTTGTAGGCCCGACAATCGGTCCTACTTTTTCGCCGACTTTTACCACCGATTTTCTGACCGACTCAACACAGACGTGCTACTTTTTGTAGGACGACTAGTGTGGGAAGTGCACGTTATAGGTATCGACATTTCGATTAGGTATCCAAGGGATTAATACAAGAATTTAAAAAAACCGGCCAAGTGCGAGTCGGACCACCAAAAAATATATTATTCTCTATCCAACTATATATTACGACTAGCATTTTACCGATTTTTACTTTCGAGCAACGACGGAGTGAAGAAGGTAGTATGATGGCATAAAAAAATCCAAGTTGAGATTTTGATAGGGATCGATTGTCTTAGATTATGTAATTTGTCTTTTTGTAATTGACATGTGATAGATGAGGGTAAGGCAACTAGGTACCTACTATATAGATAGATAGATAAGTAACGGTTTTTTGCATAAGTACCGGCGCCTTTGTGTTTCTTGCCGCGATCCGCGCGCCGCCTCTACTCAAAGGATGCCGGCAAGAAATTATCGAAATTTTCAAGTTCTAAAAAATATTCTGGGCCGATTTTCTCAAAAACGATGCATTCTACGCAAAATGTATATAGGACCTAAAATGATGCCATTGACAAAATCTTTACGATACGTGAATAATAATGAGGAAATATACTTACATCGAAAAATCATGTTTTTTTTAACCTTCGGAGCCGATTTTGTCAAAAACGGTGCATACTACGCAAAATATGTACATGACTTAAAATGATCATTTTGACAAGATCTTCATGATGCAGTTATAAATGGGAGGTTATACTGACGGTTGAAGTTCACTCAAAAAGGATGCCATACAAAAAAAACTTCCCAAAAAAATCTTTTTTGCTGAGTGATTTTTTTAGTATCAGCCCTTTTAATACACCCCAACCATACTGACATCAAAAAATCATCGATTTGTTAAGTCCTAGAAACATTCAGGGTCGATTTTCTCAAAAACGGTGCATCCTACGATCTTTTTATACATTAACTACATCCGAACAATCCGTTCGGATATACTGGCACTATGAGTGAATGGACTATACCTGACTACTTTATGATTACATACTCGTAGTACCTACCCTCTACTAGCTAAAACCACTATTTCAGGAAATATGAAAAATTATGAAAATATGTAGGTATAAAAGTTTTGAAGAGAAATTATAATCGCCAAAATTTTTAGTTTACGACTAATATCTCATCTGTGGTTTAGGAGCAAAAGTCGACCACCTTAGAGTGTGCAGTTGCATTTGTATAAAGTTCATAGATTCTTTCATACCTATACAAACTGCAAAAATTACTTGGTTTTTTTATATATTTTTTTTAAAGACTACAGAACCCTGAATTGCGCGTGGTCTGACACGAACTTGGTCTGTTTTGTTCAGATCACTTACCTAGTTCTTCGATATTGTCAATATCGATATCCATCGCCGAGCATCGACACGACGTCCTTCCCTAGCAAGTGCTCTCGACCGATTGTCGGTGAGTCGTGTGCGTTAGCGCATACTATTCCATACGTTCCATTTTTTCGCCGATAATCGGATCGGCCGAAACCCACCGACTTTTTGCATTGCCTACTTTTTGTAGGACGTGTGCGTTTCAACATTGCAATCCATATGTTCCATTTTCCACCTACAAAAAGTCGGTCACCGATTGTAGGACGTGTGCGGAGAGCCTAACAAACAAAAAAAACGGCCAAGTGAGAATCGGGGTCACACAAAAATTTAACCACACCAAAAATTAAACTACCAACAGAACAAGACCTACCGTTACATAATTTGCTCTAGGGTTTACTTATACTGAACTTTCGAAATTTTATTTGTCCTGTGTGTACGGAAGGATTTTAGATTTTCTTATACATTTTCCTTTAATTCAACCTCATATACTGTTTCTTTTTTTCAAGATTATAGGCCCAGGAGTTTCGGAAATAAGGGGAAATTTTTGCATATTTTTTAAAATAACTTTGTGCTATAATTAGCCCCCACCCCCTTATCTGTTGTAACCGGGAGCCGGAATTCAACAGACAGGCTTTTTACCGGCAGCCGGTACGCAACGGAAAGGGTTCTGGGCGCGTTTATTGGATTTTCTCTGAATCTAAAAATATTGTATGTTGCCATTTAAAATATTACTCTGACACTCCCATACATGTCAATAATATGCATTCTAAACCGTGCATACCAACACCTTTGGCGTATTTTTAGGCGCTAATGTCTAATTCTTCCGGCTCCCGGTAGGCCCACAGACAGGGATTTGTGTGTTTTTCCGAGTGCCGGAAAACAACAGACAACATGCTATCTTAAAATCTCACGACAAGCCCTTTTATTAAATATGTCACACAATATATTTCCAAAAACATATTATTTTTTTTTTTACCCCCCAAAACTGACCCCCATGTTTATAATTCATTTATTTACCTTACACGTCAGTCTTTCAGTCATCATCATTATCAAATCAGCCGAAAAACGTCCACTACTGGACAAAGACCTCCCCCAAGGATTTCCACGACGATCGGTCTTGCGCTGCCCACATCCATCGGCTTCCCGCGATCTTCACCAGATCATCAGTCCACCGCGTAGAAAGCCTGCCTACGCTACAATTTTTGGTGCGCGGTCGCCAATCGAGAACTTTAACGCTTCTGCGGCCATCTGTTCTACGAGTTATGTGCCCTGCCCACTGCCACTTCAGTTTAGCGATTCTGTGAGCTATGTCGGTTACTTTGATTCTCGTGCGGATCGCGTAGGGAAATTTCAAGCATAGTTCGCTTCATTGCCCTTTGGGTGACCTTGAGCTTTCTTATGAGGCCCATAGTAAGCGACCATGTCTCAGTTCCGACTTACATATGTGTACTAAATTTCAACTCAATCGGTCCAGTAGTTTCCGAGCAAATTGGCTGTGCCAGACGGATGGACAGACAGACACACGAGTAATGCGCTGCGATGCGCCTTCCATCGCCGTTTTTAAGGGAAGTCTGAAGCAATGGCTTCTTAATAAAATTGACTACAAATTTTACTCAGAAGAACCGTTACTATAATTTAGGTAACTGTATAATTTATTTTTTATTTTAATTACTTTTTCTGGTATATTAATTATATTTGATTAAATGAGTATTGACTATAAGTACTTAATGAATTACTTTTGTATTATTAACTATTGTTTAATGACATGTAACAAGGTTATGAATAAATTTTCATTTTCATTTTCTTTTAATCCTATAATGGTTTCGTTTTTACCTTTTCAGGTACGCAACCCTAAAAATAACTCCGTGCCTCCACTGTTCACTGTGTACTTGCAAGGCGCAATATGGACAAATGCGAAAATTATCATTATCTACTAGAAAAAAATATTTCATGACAAATTAATTAGGTTTTGATAAACTTAAGTGATAAACTTGTGGCAGTGGGCGGGGCACATAGCTCGTAGAACAGGTGGCCGTCGGGACACTAAAGTTTTCGAGTGGTGACCGAGCACCAGAAGACATATAGTGTATGCAGGCCTTCCACTGGGTAGACCGACGACTTGGTGTAGATCGCGGGAAGCCTCTGGGTGCGGGCAGCGCAGGACTGATCGTCATGGAAATCCTTGAGGGAAGCTTTTTTTTAGCAGTGGACTTCTTTCGGCTGATATTATGATCACTGCCTTATATAAAAAAAATATCTTAATAACGTATGGTTCGTGGTTCGCCTGTGAAAAATCTTAAAGTTATAACAAAATAACGCATATCTTTTCTAGGAGATAGTGTCATAATGCCATAATGTCATTTGAATTAGTAATTTGTAATTTACACACGTACTTACAAAAAAGAAAAATCTTTCAGTACATTGTGCTTTCGGGGGTTATTTTTATCTTTCAGCTTATTGTGCTTTCGGGGGTTATTTTTATAATTTAAGAGTATCCAGGAGGCTCGTGTTTCCATACAAACGTAGTTCGTACAAAAACTCAACGCCGGATTGGATCCAAACTTAGCAAATATGTTGAGAAGACACAAATCAATGTTTATTAGTTTTCATCGTAGTAAATTTAAACATAACTAAACAAAGGCTTAACTAAGTTTTGTACTGAAAGTTTGAAACTGATCTTATTTTTTTCCGTTTTATATTAGTACATCGAAAACCAATTACAAACATCGTTATGTGTCTCCTCAATATATTTGCAAAGTTTGGATTCAATCCGGCATGTTGTTTTTGTATTAGAGCGGAACTACGTTTTTTTTTTAATCACAATTGGTTGACCCTTGACAACATCTCACCTGGTGGTAAGTGACGATGTTGCCGAAGATGGAAGCGGGCTTGCCAAGATTCCCCAACGCAATGGGGAACTGGCTATCTTATCTTCATGCCGGAACACACCAATGATATCAACATTGATATTTGGCGGCAAGACTTAGATAAGGTGGTGGTAGCTAGCCAGGCGGGCTTAGAAAATGCCCTACCACCAACCAAACCGAGTCTTACAATTGACCCCGCCGGGAATCGAACCCGCGACCTCCTGTGTAAAGCCAGTGAACTTTGCCTCTGAGCTACTGGTTTGTATGGAAACTCGAGCCTCCTGGAGACCCTTAAGAATACACACTGCGGTGTGTTGACGTTGACTGTCGTATTAGCTTACTAATTCAAAATACCAACCCCTGTAAATACGTGGTTGGTAAACTTTCAAAGAGCTCACCTTGTTTCTGTCACATAAATAGCTAAATTGATCGTTACAAATAAAACTGTTTAAATCACATCAAAATTTATTGATAGAATCTCCATCAAGTAACATTAGTACAGTTAGCAAAATATTATAGTAAATAATAATATGTCATTTTCAACAATTATACATAAGGTAGTCTGAATTATCGTAGTGATTATATTAACAACAATAAAATTATAAATAGGTAGTAGGTACTTAAAGCAAAGATAACTGTAAAAGAGATCACGTGTTTCTAAAAAGTAGAAACACGAATCAAACAAACTCAAAACGAATAAATAATTACTTCAAAATGTTTCGCGATTTCGCTTAATGATTACATTTTGCTTATCGTACGCGACTGCTTAATGTTAAAATGAAGCAAACATAAAGCTATGAATTATTTTTGCACTTATTATAAAGCTATAAAGGTTCAGTTATGATTGCGAGTTACTTAGTCCCGATGTCCCGTAACGTCACAGCGCTCGCGAGTTACTTAGTCCCGATGTCCATTGACGTCACAGCGGTCGCGAGTTACTTAGTCCCGATGTCCCCTGACATCACAGCGGTCTTGAGTTATTTAGTCCCGATGTCCCGTGACGTCACAGCGGTCGCAGTGCGAGTGACTGTGGTGGACGAGTTTGCTGTTTTGGCAGCCGTCCCCACTTTTCGGATGGTCGTCGTTGTAGTTGTTTTGGCGACACCACCATTAGCCAACTGTTGCACTTCAGTACCAGTGCGAACTTCTTCGGTAGCAGACTGAGATTTTTCGTGCGCACTTGCATTCTGCACCTTCTTCTGAACACTCTGTTCAAAACCTTCTTTACGAATGACAGCACTTGTGTTTTCTTCAGTGCACACAGCACCTCTTTCCCCACTCTCTGCTACTCTAATCACTCCATTCTCCACGGGAATCACTTCGCTGTGTTGGAAACGCTCAACAAGTCCGTCACCTTTGTCAATAGTGTAGGAACCCCGACGAATAGGCTTATCTGGTACCCACACTATCTCCTGAGTTAAAGTTTCTTGAACATGCTCAGGCGTAGCAGTTGAATTCCTTAGCTCACTCTCTGCTCTCACGTGAGTCAAGTGCGTTTGAGTATTCTGAACTTGTCTGCTAGTTTTATTAGATTCGTGCACACTTTCCGCTATCGCACTTTGTCTCGTGATATCGTTGTCGATCGTATGTGTCCGCGATACATTCGTCCGAGTTTGTGACGAGTCGTTGGATTCCTTTGTAGGCGCTACTTTTGTAGTGGTTGTTGTTGCAATCTTCTGTGTAACTTGATTTGAAGTGGGACTTAATGGTTCGATTGGTTTCAACTGTCCTAGTAATGGCGAATGTTTTATACCAAACGTTATCTGTGGCGTTCTGTTTATCTGCACCTAAAATTAAACAGTTTCATTTTATCATAATAATACATATTTACCCACGAATTCGACATATAGGTACTTATTTAAAAATACAATTGATTGAATTAGTTTAAATAACATTAACCATATCTTTGCGCAATGGTTAAATCTATTAGTTTCACATCAGGAGGTCGCGGGTTCGATTTCCTGCGGAATCTAACTTTGTAAGACTTGGTTTGGTAAGTAAAAGGGCATTTTCTAAGCCCGCCTGGCTAACTATCACCATCTCATCTAAGTCTTGCCGCCAAACATCAATATTAAAAACGTTGATGTGTTCCGGCTTGAAGGTAGGATATTCCGTTCCTTATTGCGTTGGGGGATCTTGGTAAGCCCGCTTCCATCTTCGGCATCATCGTCACTTACCATCAGGTGAGATGATGCCAAGGGCTTACCAATTGTGAATAAAAAAAAACCTGATGGTAAGCGACGATGATGCCGAAGATGGAAGGGTTTTTTTTATTCACAATTAGTAAGCCCTTGGCATCATCTCACCTGATGGTTAGTGACGATGATGCCGAAGATGGAAGCGTTTTTTTTTATTTACAATTGGTAAGCCCGTGGCATCATCCCACCTGATGGTAAGTGACGATGACGCCGTACATGGTAGCGTTTTTTTTTATTCACAATTGGTAAGCCCTTGGCATCATCTCACCTGATGTAAAGTGCCGATGATGCCGAAGATGGAAGCGGGCTCACCAAGTTTCCACAACGCAATGGGGATCTGGCTATCTTATCTTCGAGCCGAAACACATAAATGCTGGTACAATAAAATTACATGGTTGAATTCTTAAAGATACCTTTTCTGGGGAGTAGGTGCCCGGAGCGGGAACTCGAGTTCGATCATCCACAGGAACCTTATGACGACCAGATATCGTGTACACAGGTGTGTCCAGCACTGATGGAATTCGGTAGGTATTAGGAGCTGTAATACAAATGAGTAGTTATTTTTAAGGTAGATATTTTTTAAACAATATAAAGCTCAACGGCAAGTGATTAATTTGACAGGCATCCTGATCATGGGATGCTGCTCACCCCGCTGAACCCAAAAATACCGTGCTCTCCTCTCCTCTCTAATAACAGAGCCAGCCATTGCAGATAAAAAATAACAAAGAACCTGGATTTGTATTAAAAAATTCTTTATTTTTTTAGATTAGAGTTAGAGACAGCCCTAGCTAGGCGACCTTCATGACTAAATTAGAGGAAAGGTTGGTTAATGCGGCATTATAATTATGACACAGATGAATTCTTTAATAAAACGTGGTCCAAGTGGCTCAGCACTACTGTACGAAGATGTAATATTAAATGATATATTAATTATTCATAAATTTATATTTTACTTTTAATTTGTGATAAGTTTTAAATTTTGACATGTAAAATTAATTAAAATTTATAAATAAATGATTGTATTGTATTGTATTCCGATTTATTCTGAAATAATGAACATCATAATAAAGTAGATCGTATGAAGTTAAAGTAACATACAAAGTTTCAATGGAGCCATTTTTGAGGAAAAAAATAAAAAGTGATTTACTATGGTGGCATCCCTAAAAACTCAACACAGGAAACAATAAAAAAAAACACCTGGAGATATTAAAATATTATGTTTCCCATAACACGACTCCTACAATTTGGGGATCTTCAAGGCGAAAGTGAATAGGCGTTGTTTGAGTTTGCGTTTACGATCCTCGACTACATCGTCACTTACCATCAGGTGAGACATAGTCAAACACATTCAAACTTTAAATTAAAAAAAAACCAAATGTATCCAAATCCGTCCAGCAGTTTAGGCGCTAAAGCACCGAACTGACTTACACACACATAACTTTTGCTTTCACAATACTTTCTTCACTGCTTCGTCGCTCGCTAAGGTTTGCTCCACACTCGCACGAAAGTAACAAATAAGATGATTATCGCACAAGTATTAATTTCCAAGCTGCAGCTCTACAGACGGCGGTTGTCTTGCGCATACTGTACTTACTTTCTTTGGTTCAGTATGTAAGGTGTATTAAAATTAGTACATAACTTTATTATAATCTTAGATAAGTAGGAACTAGTGTAAGATTAAAAGGTCATGATAGTCGGGGCTCATCACATCATCACATACAGAACTTTCCTAAACACATTTAGAGACAATAAATCACCTATACTTAATTTAATACATTTAAATTGCTCGATTATGTAATTGATTTTTATTAGAGGCGTAGTTCTTTTTCACACACTCTGATCAACGTAGAAAATCGCAGCAGAGTCCCTAAACTAGTAGGGCCCCAAGTCAAAAAAACTGATAAAATCAGTCACTTATTTGATCAATATAACGAAGTTTTGTAAAGGTATTCAATTATTTTTTAGCGAATTTACTAAGTTTCTTGGGAAAAGATGTTAAGTGTGATGGATGAGTACAAAGAAGCCACATTGAACATGGCCTATGCTAATTTTAATACAACCTTTAAGGTTCAAAGTATTTATTCCAAATAGGATGAACAGGACCCAACTTCCCCATCTAAGACCATAGGCCTGTGTCTTAGTGAAAGTTAAGTGATCGTCTAATTTATTCTGAAGTGGATCCGGCATTAGGTTCCCTACTGATGGAAAGTTATACCTATGGAATAGAAAGTTTCCACGAGATGCATTGCATCTATCGTCTACCATCATATCAGCTCATACACGTCCCCACTGAGGGGCTCAATTCAGAAATTACCAAAATGCGAGTTACATTATTTTTGTCAATTCTAAGTGAAGGGAATTCGTAGACTCCCTCAAGGATGCCTCAATGTTGCATGCAGAGGGTAAAATAAATAAAATGACTTGATTGAGTCTAAAAATTAATTATGAATTTATTTGACTCAAATTGTGGAGAAACCTTTTTATTTTATATAGGCGTAAAACTCCACGTTACAACATTTAATTTGTATTAAAAGTACGGCCATACATTAATTTTATCTCTATATGTTAATTATTGGCCCAAGAAGAATTTGCATTTATTCTAGTATTTAACGGTACAAATTTGATATTATATTGAATTATACAGCTCGCCCAGTAAAATGTCACGTACTAAACTTACGGGCGTATATGAATTAGCATTTAATTTATCTACATAAAATAAAGAATTAATCAGAATTAAGTAGACTAATGACAGTAATGAAAAGATAATTTAGATATTTTAGACTATACATTTACGTCAAGCAACCAAACTACAACCACTGTACATTTCTGTAACTCACAGAGAACCCTAAATTTTAAAGAACCTTTCGAGTGCTTCCCTATTTGGGTTTAATAAAACTTTGGACATTTAAAAGGTGATTCTAGTTAGGCCTTGAGACCTAAAGAAATACGTACCCAGACACACGTCGCACCTCACAAAACTATTACTTTTCACATCAAAATTCACACAGGACAAAAACAAACAATATTTCAGCCTCGAGACACGACCAACTCGTCTCCCCATTCCATCTTCTGTCCCCCTGCCCACGCGCATTTTCAAGAAACAGCCCTGGCTTTCTATCTCCTTCACACACAACACAAATCCAATTCTTTTACTCTTTCGCCCTTTCCTACCCTATCTTGCGAACGTTAAATCGTATTTCATTGGTCCCAAGTGCTAACATTTTACATACTTGAGTTAAGGAATTCAGCGTCAGACCGAACCTTCAAAAAAAATAGTTTAGCAACTCAATATTATTATTAGGATTCCATGTGGTGTTACGCAGTAGTTCTATTTCAAAAGTTATTATTATTAGGGTTCCGTATGGTGTCACGCAGGAACCATCACAAGGTGCTAATTACACTCTTTCTGATAGTCATAAAATAATAATAACATAATGTCATTTGTGAAAAATCAAGTAATAAACAATCAGTTAATAACGTCAAAATTCAATCCTTGAAATAAACCAGATTATGTCATTAGAACATGACACGAAAAGTTATACATAAAAATCATTGAATGTCATTAATGCCTTTGACAAGAGTAGGCCAGTTCACACGGGCAGCACCCGGTCACGAGTATAACGCGGGAGTCAGCCATCGCTCCCATCAACCATATAAGAGGGAAAGGAACGACCCGACTCCCGATGCGCCACCATCTGACAAACATTTAAGCGAGCATGCACCACTCATGTCAAGTAAAGAATAATATAAAGAAAGAAAGAAAGAAAAAAGAAAGAAAGTTCAGTACGTGCAGGAGAACTAGGTGCGTGAAGAGCTGCAGCTGCTTGTATAATACGACAGTGAATTAGGTCTATTAGAGTTGAATTTATATGGTTTAATTTATCATCATCATATCAGCCGAAGGACGTCCACTGCTTGACATAGACCTCCACTGAGGATTTCCACGACGACCGGTTCTACGCTACCCGCATTCAGCGGCTTACTACGACCTTTACCCGGTCATTGGTCCACCGAGTGGAAGGCTGCCTACGCTACAATTTCCGGTGCGCGGTCGCCACTAGAGAACTTTACTGCCCCAACGGCCATCTCTTACTGCCCCAAGTTTAATTATTTACAAGCTTGTATTTACTTTCACCTCTCCCGGTACCTGTAAAATCTTGCAAGTTAAATTTGACCTACTTCCCGGTTTTCGATTTAGTTTTCCTTAAAGTTTTGAGGTTTTTGAAATTATTATATACAAGAGGTGTGGCATAAAGTGTGGTGATACTTTAAGGTGGGCTTGTACTCATCAAACAGAACAACTTTTGTTCAATAACTTTGCTGAAGTCACGTTTTTTTTGGATTTAGCACACAAATTTTTTACGTATTGATCATAGATTACTGCTAGAAAGTTGTTCAATTTGACAAGTAGAAGCCCACCTTTGAATATTACAACCTACATAAATCATTACAAAAATATTTTTCTTCACATTGTAATGCCATATCGCTGCTGGTTGTATAAAACAGTCTTTCGTATCCAGATAAGTTTAGTTCCTATCTTTAGATACGTGATTTTATATTATTTTTATTTCACATTTATTGTAAAGCCCTTGGCATTGTATCATCAGAATCTGTGCCTTTTTGACCTTTTTCCTCCTGGCTGTAACCTTTTTCTTGTAAAATTGCAAATACCAGGGCGAGGATAACTTCTTAGGGGCCAAAAAATGAGGCGAGATGTGGGGGGAGGCATATGGTATTTTCAAGTAGAGGCGGGGTTGAATCAGTTCAAAAACAGCAGATGATAAATAACTTGCCGTTGATAATGATTTCTAGGCCGTTTTCTAAAAAATAATCCCACTCTACTCTATCGCTTACGGTCTATCTCTATCTTGGCACAATTAACCGTGCTAGACGGCGGTATAGGGAGTATACAAAATTTCCTAAGCAATTCTCCGTTCACAATATTGCCAATGATATAAACTCCACGCTGTATAATATCTTTGGAAAAAGTGGATCAGTTTCCTAAGTAAATTCTTAGTTCAGAGTATTTCCAATGATATAAACTACATCCTGTATATTATAATGGTCTGTCATACCATATGGCGTTTACAAAATTAATAAGCCTCAGAAAAATGTAATGCAGATTACACTTACCAGGCGATTCAGCGTATTTCTCTGTCTGAATTCTAATTCCGAACGTGTACTGAGGAGAGTATGTCAGCACAAATTTAGTACTTTTCTCTGGGCTATATGTGCCAGGCGCAGGGACCTTTAGGCGTTCATCTATGGGCTCCTTGTGCCTTCCAGAAATGGTGTACAGTGGCGTTCTCACGGGATTTGGAATGTTGTAGGAGTTGGGTGCTGTAAATAAAGTTCATGTTTAAGTTGCTGATATTAAGAGAATACTATTTAAGTGCGCAAACAATAATGAGGAGAAGCATTTACCAGGGGTATCAATAGCTTTCAGAGTTTCAGGCTTGATCCTAAAAGTATACTGTGGAGGGTTATGCAACAACACTTTATCAGCTTTATCGGGATTATAACTATTCGGCGCAGGAACATTATCTGGCTTTGGAAGTTTGTTCTTTATTCTGAACGAGTACCGGGGTGCGCTGTCCAACAGTACCTTATCAGCTTTTTCAGGATTATACAGATTTGGCCCCGGAGTTTCGGCTATCTTTGTGTGATCGACCTTAGGCCTAAACGTATAGGCTGGAGAGCTTTCATGAAGTACTTTATCAGCGTTTTCAGGGGAGTATGCGTTTGGTGCAGGATTATTTGAAGGTTTATCTGCTGGACCTTTAATACCAAAGCTATATTTAGGTACTCCATCTAGCATATAATCATATTTGCTCGGATCATAAGCATTAGGTGCAGGAGTGTCGTTGTACTTCTGAAGTGGTAGTTTAGGGCTAAAAGTATAAGCTGGCGAACTTTCCGATAAGACTTTATCAGCTTTATCAGGGTTGTAAGCATTAGGTGCTGGATTATTATCAATTTTCCCTGGTTGCCCTTTACCAGCAATCGTATACTTTGGAGTGCCATCAATATAGTGTGGTTCATATGCATTTGGAGCGGGAAAATCAGATCCTTTTGTATCGTGGCCTTTTCCAGACATTGTATAACTCGGTGTGTTAGTAGCAAGATGAGGATCATATGCATTCGGCCCAGGGGTATCTGATATTTTAGGTGATTTTCCTCTACCAGAGATTGTAAATGTGGGAGTTCCATCTGGTAAACGGGGATCGTAAGCGTTCGGGCCGGGTACATCAGATGTTTTACCGTCGGGTCCTTTTCCAGATATTGTGTAACTTGGTGAATTAGTTTGTAAATGTGGATCATAATAATTGGGACCAGGTGTAAGAGATATTTTACCATCGTGGCCTCTTCCCAACATAGTATACTTAGGAGAGTTGTCAATTAGGTGAGGGTCATATGCATTTGGCGCTGGTACATCAGACTCCTTCCCTGTGGGACCTTTGCCAGAAATTGTGAATTTTGGTGTTCCATTGGGAAGATGAGGGTCATAATAGTTGGGCCCTGGTGTATCGGATAGCTTTCCATCAGGTCCTTTTCCGTAAAGGCTGTATTTTGGTGAGCCATCTAATAAATGTGGATCGTATACATTTGGTCCTGGGGTGTCATTTGAAAGTCCAATTGGAATCTTTGGTCTAAATGTATAAGCTGGTGAAGAATCATGAAGAAGTTTATCTGCTTTGTCCGGACAATATACATTCGGTCCTGGTACATAGTCAGTTTTAGGTGTCATCCCTTTTCCTGATATAGTATATTTAGGAGAACCATCCAACATATGCATGGATTTTTCTGGAGCATATACATTAGGTGCAGGTGTATCGTCTGGTTTGTGCAATTCATCTTTCGCTCTAAACGTATAAGCTGGAGAAGATTCGTGTAGTAGCTTATCTGCTTTATCTGGACAGTAAGAATTTGGAGCTGGAGTTATTTCAATTTTTGCATTAGCTCCTTTTCCACAAATAGTATACTTGGGAGTGCCATTCAACATGTTCATAGATCTTTCAGGTGCGTAAATATTAGGAGCAGGAGAATCACTCCTTATCACAGCTTGTTCTTTACTCCTAAATGTGTAAGATGGTGAGCTATCATGTAGAACTTTGTCAGCTTTCTCAGGACTGTAGCTATTTGGGCCTGGTGTTTCAAATACCTTAGAACAGCCAGTTTTACCAGAAATAGTATATTTCGGGCCTCCGTTCAACATTTGCATAGACTTTTCTGGGGCGTATACATTTGGTGCAGGGGTTTGCTCAATTTTTTCAACAACTTCTTTTGATCTTATAGTATAAGCAGGTGAACTCTCATGCATGATTTTGTCGGCCTTTTGAGGGTTGTAAGAGTTTGGTGCAGGCGTAATTTCATGTTTTTCGGCGACACCTTTTCCAGCTAATGTGTATTTCGGTCCATTCTTAAAAGCATGAAGGGATTTCTCAGGCGTGTACACGTTGGGTGCTGGAGCATCTTGTACTTTCACTATCTCTGTTTTGGTTCGAAAAGTGTAAGCTGGTGATTTCTCCCTCAGAATTCTATCTGCTTTTTCTGGACTATAAGCATTAGGAGCAGGAATTTGATCAAATTTATGAGCTATTTTAGCTCTCGAAGAAATCGTGTATTTAGGTGACTTTGATCGCAACACTGAATCAGCCTGGAATGAAACAATATATTATTTTAATAAATAAAATAATTCCTAGCATATTCTAATATTCAAACAAAAGGGATAAAAAGAAACATCTACATTTTTTTTTGTTACTGAACCTATAAAACTGCATCTACTAAGTAAACTAAAAAACTAAGTATACCAAGAAAATTGAGTTTTCTACATATTATAAAGAAGAATGAATAGGTATAGGTACCTTATTATTAGAAACGAAGACTGGCAGCGTGCAAACAATAACGACACACAAATAATAAGTCAATAAATAGTAAGAACAATACTATAATGTAATAATTGTATCATACAAAATAACACTTTTAAACAAATATAGTAAGTACATTAGCAATTTCTAAGACTTCAGTAACGTTTGTGTAGAATATATTAATCGATCAAAGTTATATGATTACTCTTGCGTCGCTCTTTGCCTGTACAAGGTTAGATTGAGATTCCTTCCGGGGCTGGATAGTGCACCGCTTGGCCCGCAAATGGAGAGTGTCGGATGCCGAATGTGTGCGCGGGCGCCCACGGCAAATTGACGCAAACCTGTTATGTACCCGCCAGTGTTAGTTACAGGATAGTTTTAAAAGATAAATATTAGTACTTCCATGAGGAAGTGTGCAACATTACATAAGTTATTTTTAGAACAGATTGTAAGGATTAAGAGGAAACGCGGTCTAAAGAATAGATATTTGAGTAAAATGTTGCTGTCTCCTTCCCCCAAACATCTCCGTATACAGCAAGAAAGGGAGAACTGCAGCGCAGACCGATAATAGCCACTAAAATTTACCAAAACAACATTTCATAGTCCCCTATTTCCTCCTCCAAAACTTGAGCAAAAATAGTATTATTTTCAAAGTTAATTAAAAAAACGCTTTACCTATGCCTCTATGTTTTAATTTTTTTCTTAATACATATGTGTATTACTTTTTTGGTGGGTGTCTGAAAATGACGTTTCAGTAAGGCAATTTTTTCAGTTTTTGAAGGCTCCTACTTCCTATTATAATTAGAATATGGGAAAATAACAAAACATAGGGGCACGGCCATGGTAGATATAGGTTTGATGGAAAAAACATTTTTGCTCTAATGTCATCATCCAGGAAGGAAACAAGGGACGAAGTACGTTTGTATCGAAAAAATGGCGCCCGCGTTTCCTCTTAAGACAAGATCAGGGAAGAAGTATTCCAAAGTAGAGGCAAACACCAATGTCAATAAGGTAAGTATATAAATACCAATACCATAGTAATGCATACCATAAAATACCTATAAATGGTCACTCAGTCACCTCTCGCGTAACGTGTCTCCTTTGATCCTGACTATGCTCTGTGTTGTTCTTATAAACAATAAAACAACTTAAGTAGGTAATAAAAGCAAATGTCACCTTTTCAGGGCAGTACACTCCAGGTCCAGGGACGGCAGCAGATGGATGCCGCAGCTCCCTCCTTGGGGCCATGGTGAATGCAGGAGGCTTCTTCACGAGCGCAGCCACGCCTTTCTCCGTCGTGTAGGCACCGGGACCAGGCATGGGCGTCTTCGCTTCCAGGACTTTCCCACGTCCGGTGATGCTGAACGCTGGCGCCGCGCGTTTTCCTCCTTCCTTAGCTTCTCCGAGAACTGGTGGCATGGAATACACGTTGGGAGCTGAAAACAAAAAAAAAACGTGTAAATAAAGAACAAAAGCTAGTGTGATTCAAGAACACAATCAAAGCAAAAAAGGCTTTGCCATGCAATGTAGTGATCAAATATAAATCAAGGAGATAAAAAGATCTATTTGTGAGAATGAGTTAATTGAAATGGTTTTTTTAATGTTATTGTAGCATACCTAATCTAATCGGAATGAGATAAAAAAAAAAATATAAAGGAGCTTGTGATACAATCTAACGAACACTACTCGCAACAGATCATGACTACCTAAAGTACCTAATTTAAGCAAAATATACCATACAAAACATTTCAATGGACAATACAAAAAGCCATAAACAAGACTAAAACAATTATGATTAAGTATCGGCTGACATGATGATCTCAAAATAAACTAAAATGAATCAACGAGAAAACAACAGCCAGTGACGTAATAGGCATTGTCAGACTGCAAGCGGGTATGTCCTCCACCTGGGATGTTAAGGCCGGGCTGCGGCGGACCGACTCGCAGACCGATAGAGAAGGCAGGTGGCTTCTCCAGGACAACCTTGGCTGCTTTGTCCAGCTCGTAGTCACAGGGGGCCGGTGTTGCGATTACCCGCGGAGGGGGCCACCGGCCGTGGAGAGACGAGGCCTGTGCGGACGCGCGTCCTGTCGTCCCGGGATCGTTAATGATAGTCTCTTAAGAGGAAACGCGGTCTACAGAATAGGTATTTGAAAAAAATGATGCTGTCTCTCTTCCCCAAACCTTTGCGTATACAGCAAGAAAGGGAGAACTGCAGCGCACTAAAATTGTTAAAAACATCATTTCGTAGTCCCTTATTTTCTCCTCCAAAACTTGAGCAATATTTTTTTTAAATAATAAAGAAAATGCTTTACCTGCTTCTATGTTTTCATTTTTTTTTTGGTGGGTGTCTGAAAATGACGTTTCAATTGGGCAATTTTTCCAGTTTTTGAAAGCTCCTACTTCCTATTATAATTAAAATGTGGAGAAAATCAAAACATAGGGGCACGGCAATGGTATACGTAGGTTTGATGGAAAAAAACATTTTTGCTCTATTGTTATTATCCAGGGAGGAAACAGGGGACTACGTTTGTTTGGAAAAATGGCGCCCGCGCTTCCTCTTAAGTCATTGAATCTTGTTTGAAGACCAATTACATTATCTGTTTTATGGCCCTATACTCTTTAAAAATCTTGTGGTATTCATTCATGGAGAAAGAACTCATCTATATAAGTACTAATATAAGAAATATGAAAGTTTGACTGGATGGTTCGATGTTTGTTATTAAATCACGCTACAACAGCTGCTGTACGTCATCATCATCATCATATCAGCCGGAGGACGTCCACTGCTGGACATAGGCCTCCCCCAAGGATCTCCACGACGACCGGTTCTGCGCTGTATAACATCTGTACGTATCTGAATAAAATTTGGTAGGTAGACAAGTTAAGACCTGGATTACAATATAGACTACTATAAAATCTTATGGTATTCATTCATGGAGAAAGAACTTATCTATATAATATAAGATAAGAAATGTGAAAGTTTGGCTGGATGTTTGTTATTCAATCAAGCTACAACAGCTGTATACGTATCTGGATAAAATTTGGTAGGTAGACAGATTAAGACCTGGATTACAATATAGACTACTAAAATAAGGACTGCTTGCGGCTCGCGCACTGCGCACCCTCGAAGAAAGTCACAGAAACTACGTTAAAGTGAACGCTGGCAAAAGCTAATAATAAATAGTTGTTATACGTATTAATAGTTCAAAACCTTTATACTTATAAAAACTGTGTACGGACTTAATTATGCTGCATACTTTTCAGAAAAAAAGTATTTTAGAGCTTATTGCCTAGCTTTGTGACTCGCTTTTCCAGTGGTCCTCGGCGTACTGGGCCGAGGGTCATAGGTTCGATCTCCTCCCAGGGCAAACTATCGTGTGATGAACACGTTTGTTTGCTCTGTGTGTTTATTATCTACATTCATAGGTATTTAAACGTGTATGATTATGTAAATCAATTTCTGGTTTCCAATTCCTTTAATCCTAGTTTGGGGCTAGATGACCGTGTGTGATTTGTCCCTGAATATTGTTATAAGTTCCTACTGTAAAAGTTTTTTATTAGTTTAGAACAACTGAATGTGTTCTTTTATTACTATTGCAACTTTCAAAATTCTTCAGGCGTCACACGAAAATGATTAAAGAATATAAATAATATATTGAAGACTCACGTTTTACGTTGATAAGTAATCTGACGAGAACAACTTATGCACTGAACTGTCACCGTATCATCCACATAAAACTAAATATAAATTAATCGAAGGTTTCCGGAGCGTGTAAGTAGCGCGAACGTCTCTGAGGTACTGAAGGCGTCGCGAGCTGGTTTACCAACTCAGGGCCCATCTGAGGCACCTACATGCTGACTCACGCGCCGATCACCTTCGACCATACGGACTTATTTGGAGACATCGGCCCAGTGCAGCCGGTGAAATAATCGCAGATACTCAATGCCATTCTGCGAGAAAACTTGAATGCAGCTTGCAGTATCATTGAACGACCAAAATAAACGAGGTCGACCAAGTTTTGATGAAAAAGAGGTTCCGGTAACACAGATAATACCGTATAGGTAGGTACATACATACATACAGCTTCTCTTCATCTGACTGCCTCTTACTCTCCCAAAGTACCCACTTATTTACCTAGGTACTTATCATAAAACACGTAGGTAGGTACTACTTTGTTATCTCTGCGTTTGTGCA
Source organism: Coleophora flavipennella (assembly GCA_947284805.1). NCBI lineage: Eukaryota > Metazoa > Arthropoda > Insecta > Lepidoptera > Coleophoridae > Coleophora > Coleophora flavipennella. The sequence goes on along the minus strand of OX369264.1, from coordinate 17,493,955 downwards.
CTTCGTAAATTGATCATTGCAAATTCTGAACTTTACCGAAAATTTTTATTAATTTTTTTTTCAACCGACTTCCAAAAAGGAGGTTTTCAATTTGACTGTATATTTTTTACGCGATATCTTCGCAGATTGTGAACCGATTTTCTTGATTATTTTTTTTATTCGAACCCTATTTGCCAGGTTGGTCCCATATAAAATTTATCAAAATTGATCTCTCTCTCTCTTATCGTGTGGTACAATTAACCGTGCTGCCCAAGGGATAGACGACGGTTGCCTGGTGTTGCACTTAGCATCACCCGCGGTCAAGTGTAGGGCAATTAGATTAACACGGGCGTGTGCAACGCTGGAATCAGATGTGCAGGTTTCCTCACGATGTTTTTCCTTCACCGTCAAAGCAATCGGTAAGAATTTGTACGTAAGTTTCTAAAAACCATTGGTACATTGGCCGTCCGGATTTGAACCTGGGACCTCTGGTTAGGAGGACCGAGTCGTTACCAGTTGAGCCACCGACGCTTGTGAAAATCAAAATCGGTGTAGAAAATTAAGAAAAACCCAAAAACAATAGCGCAAAATTGTACTATGTTGTTGCGATAGATGTCAGTTTTTTAAGGTGTTTAGCGTTTCCAATTTATTCCAAATAACATCAACAGTAGGTACACAAAAATAGTTTAGTTGGAAACTTTCCAGTAGTTGGAATTCAAAACAGGTAAAGTGTTGATGTAGGTTATAAAGCAAGCAAACCACGGGGCAATACATTGCAGATGTCAGCGCTTATGCTAATCAGACTGCAGTCGTGTCCCACTCCAGTGTCGCAGAATGAATCACGATGTTAAAGACATCTAGTTGTTACTAAGTTTCGTTAAATATGTACAAGAAGGCCTTCAGAATTGCCATAAATATAGTATGGAGTAGATTTTACAGAAACAAAAACCTACACCTACATAGAAAAATAGGAATATGTAAGCAAACATCAGGCAAACAATATGACTAACATAACACGCTTCAGCTCACCAAATTGAAAAACTGGGCAAAAAATAATCAACGCCGGAACGATTCTTAAAAGGAGTAGGTACTGACTGACGGTGGGCGACACTCGACAGACTGTATGATTGCTGAGCGACTGCTAGATGTACGAAGTCCTCACAATTATTGGAAAACTGAACAAAAATAATCAACGCCGGAACGAATCTTAAAAGGAGTATGTACTGACTGACGGTGGGCGACACGCGACAGACTGTATAATTGCTGAGCGACTGCTAGATGTACGAATGTCCTTACAATTACCGACGAGTGGCAATTGCAGTTAATCTGCCCACGGCCCCATTATTCCACATCCAAGTAAAGTGACGGCGATTTCTCAATATGGCACCAATAGCCAGTGATTAAGAGTGGCATCTATAAATGGATGATCATATCTATTCTATTCATCACATCAGCTCATATATACGTCCCCACCGAGGGGCTCGAGCCTACCCTGAATCAGGGCGATCGGGCCTTAGTCGAGACCACGCTGGCCCAGTGTGCTGGTCAACTTCACACACAACCTTCGAGTTTCTTCGAAGGTGTGTGCAGGTTTCCTCACGATGTTTTCCTTCACCGTAAGAGCGTCGGATGAACGTACATATGTGATTGAAATTCAAAAACACATTGGTACGTGGCAGGACTCGAATCACGACTTCCCTGATAGGAGGTAGCGGCCTTTGTCGTTGCGCCACCGACGCTCTCATCTATTCTATTACTAATCAACATTTCGATAAATGTCCCCCACTGCGGGGCATATGGGTCTCTTAGAAGGTTACGTCATACTCCACAGACGGGGGTCAAGTCGGGTTGGTGGGGCTTGTAAGGCTAGTAGCAAAACTAGCGAACCCCATAAAAAGCTGGCCTGTTCCTATTGCAGCGATTACAGGGTGAAGCTCTATCTAGAGAGAGTCAATAATCAAAGCGTCAGTCTAATCCCATTCGTCACAAATTTGGCTAATCAGCTGATCTTTTTGTATGAGAACTTGTAAAGTCCAGTTTTTTTTTAAGTTTCTTCTGTTTTAGTATAATTTTCAACCTTCAACTTTATACAGTGTAGTTACATAGCGCATGTTATGTCAATATAGTTACCTATACCAATTCAATTGTTACAATAAAAAAACCGGCCAAATGCGAGTCGAACTCGCGCAGTATGGGTTCCGTACCAAAAACTAATTTTCATCTACAGCGCCATCTATAGATATAGGTAAAAGGGAACTTAGTGCTGTTGTCGTATTACTACGTAAATTAACTGTGTAGAAGATACAACTAGATCCCACTAGGTGTCGCTAGTTTCTAAACAATCGGACTTTGGAAATTTAATTTTTTCTGTTAGAACAGAAGGACTTTAGATTTTCTCAAAGATTTTCCTGTAATCTAAGCATTTAACGTCACATACTGTGATTTTTACTAAATTTTAGGCTCAGTAGTTTCAAAGATAAGGGGGGGGGGGATTGTTCAATTTTTGCCTAGTTTCAAAGAAAATAACTTCTAAACTATTTATCTTGAAATTTTATAAAAAAAACATATTTAAGATTCTTACAACAATCCCTTCTGTTTTAGATGTCACACAATAAAGTTTGCAAAACTTTTTTTATATTTTCTAAGGTTCCCCCAAAAAAGTGGCCCCCATGTTTAAAATTAATTTATTTACGTTATATGTCCGTCTTTGAGTAACCGACTTACAGTGAACCAAATTTCTACTCAATTCGCCTTACATATTATGTGTACCAAATTTCTACTCAATTGGTGTAGTAGTTTCTGAGCAAAGCGGCAGTGAAAGACGGACTGACAGACAGACACACGAGTGATCCTATATGGGTTTCGTTTTTTTCCTTTTGAGGTACGGAACACTAAAAACTAACAAATGTCTAAGTAGATCGATCAAAATAATTAAATTAAATGTAGCATATCGTGTCTACTTGTGATGACACGCTCCAGCGGTTCCTCGCCAGTTCCGCGGGTGTGTCGACACCCGACACAAATGTCTGATCAGATGTTAAGGATGTTAAGATGTTGATAGGTACCTATTGATATTACCAAGGATCAGATAAATAAGGTTGGATTGGAAATGTGCGCCGAGCAGGCGCGCCTCAAGTATGATTAGACTATCATAGTTAACCGAAGCACTCGTTCATACTTTTTATTTGCGTGTAGTTGTGTGTAACGTACAGACTCTCGAAATGGTGCGAGACACAATTGCAGCCCTGTGTTCTAAGTGTGTTTTGTTTATTAGTGCGCGCAATTCGTGTATATTATGTATTATTATTGCTTGTGTTTTTTTTTGTTTTTTTTTATTCACAATTGGTAAACCCTTGTGTAGTGGAGTTGTGGACAGGCGGCGACGCTAGTATTCAAACAAAAGTGTGACTATTGCCAATCCAACCTTATTTATCTTATACATGGATATTACCATATGCAGTAGGTACACAATAAAGCGATTACGATATGCTATGCAGATGATAAGGCCAAAGTGTCAACTCAAAAAATTATTATCAGAAGAGATAAAAGGTAAATAAACAATAAATCACTATGTATTGTGACCAGTTGTCATGTCATTGCAATATATAAAATTATTGAAAATGCTGACCACGCTAAAAAAAATTAATCGCAATAACTTGGTACCATTTTTGTAAGCCCGCTTCCATCTTCGACAACATCGTCACTTACCATCAGGTGAGATGTTGTCAAGTGTTTATCAATTGTGAATAAAACAAAATTAAGGAAAAAATATTATTTTTGGTTTTTGTTAATTTTATTAAAAAAGTACGACCGATTTTTATTAAAATTTATATGGCACAAACCTGGGAATTAGGTATATACCCTATCGAATAAATCATGAAAATCAGCTTACAATCTGTGAAGATATCCGAGTAACAAACATACAAAAAAATATATAGTTGAGAACCTCTTCCTTTTTGGAAGTCGGTTGATAAATATTCAGGAACACTATTTTCGTAAAATTATCTTTACCTTCATATGGTAATATGAAGGAGATAATGTGGGAGAGAGAGACCTGGAAAGAGCTACACCGACAAGAGCACGGCACTTAAATTATGATGATGATGATCTTTATTTGGAGTGACAATACAAAGACTTTCAAAAGACGTCGTCAACTGAAGGCATCTGAGATAGAAAACATCTATTACGTCATACTTAACAAACTTTGTCTAAATCCGTCTTTAACGATATTGCAAATGTGGGTGGCACATTCGCGGGGCTAAGCTAGACAAATATCGCCCTCGCACGCAACCATAGGCTGATGGTATAGGTACTGCACCACACGACTGTTTCATGCCTCTCTCTTTCTCTCTTATCGTGTGGCACAATGTCACTAGTTCGTTAGTTTCATTACCAAGCCTTAGATGCTTATCAACACAATCACACTTAAAAGTATATCCTATAGAACAGTTAATATTGGAGTCGGTGACTGAAGGAGTTGTTTGTTCATTCCTTATTTTAGACATAGACATAGACATCATTTATTAATAATATACATTACACGTCAAGAAATTAAAGATGAAATATGAAATAAAAATTATTAGATTAAAATACATAAAAATGTCATTTAAATATAGCCATAACCAAGGTATGTTATTTACATAAATAAAATATACAAAATAGTAATATTTTCCAGCTAAGGGTCATTAATTGGTTTTAATAGTCAAAAACTCATTATGACTGTTGAAAGAGTGCTCGACGAGCCATTTTTTGAGTTTCCTCTTAAAAATAGAATAGCTCGGAGCTTCAGTAATATATCGGTTGTATATGGACGGGCCCATGACATGTGGTTGTTCGGGATAACTTTTCCAATCTCCTCAGAACAGTAGCTAGCTTGTTCCCATTCTTGGTATTGTATTGGTGTCCTTCACCACGCGTCACGTACAAATATAAAAATATTAATTATTTATAATAAATAATTATATTTATACATATAATAGGTGAGATGTTGTCAAGGGTTTACCAATTGTGAATAAAAAAAAATCCTTATTTAATTATTGTTGGTTCTTACCTTTAGCAGTCATTCCCTCAGTGTTGTAGGTAGCCGGGCCAGGGCCGAACTTAGTGGATCCCGGGGGGTCCAACTTCTGTCCGAAAGAGAACGCTGGCGCTCGGGGTTTGCGGGACTCTGGCGGTGGCTTTCCTGAAACAAGTCATGGAAAAAAAATATTTAATTTGCATGTTCTTAGAATATTCAATAATATACCTGTGTGCGGTCACCACTCCAGAACTTTACTATCCCAACGGCCATCTGTTCTACGAGCAATGTGCCCTGCCCACTGCCACTTAATTTTATGAATTGTGAGAGCTTTGTCGGTTACTTTGGTTCTTCTACGGATCGCCTCGTCTCTGATTCGATCACGCAGTGAAACTCTGAGCGTTGCACGCTACATTCCCTTTGGGTGAACTTGAGCCTTCTTATGAGGCCCATAGTAAGCGACCATGTCTTAGTTCCGGTATGTCATCACTGGCAAAACACACTGGTCAAAGACGCTGGTCTTAAGACACTGTGGTAGCGTGCCCCCCACTTAGTGGAACGACTACCTGGTGAAGGCCGCGGGGAGCCGCTGGATGAGGGCTGCGCAAGGCCGGTCGTTGTGGAAATCTTCGGTAAGGCCTTTATCTAGCGTAATGAAATAATATACCGGTTAATTAAAATAGAGCAGTTATTTAAGGGGTAAATAAACTCAAGAGTTATGTCTTTTTATAGCCTATAACTTCGATTTCAGCAAAATTGTAGAAAAAACTGTTAAGTTTTACAAAAAAAAAGTTTTACCAAAAAGTTTCAAGAATACTTAAGTTAAAGAAAATTTTAGTTATACGAAGGTTTTAAGAATAATGTTAAAAAACACCTACTAAGTGAATAAAAGTGAATGTGGGTCGATCACCGAGCTAAAGTTATAATTACTGGCCTGCATCTATTTAAAATTCAGTAAATAGCTGCAAATGTTGTTAAAAGCGTAAAGAGCGTCGGTAGCGTAACGGCTGGGGCCGCTACCTCCTGTCCGGGAGGCCGTGGTTCGAATCCTGCCTAGTATCAATGTGTTTTCGAATTTCGATTTCATATTGTACGTTTATCCGACGCTCTTACGGTGAGAAAACCTGTACACGCCTGCGAAGAAACTCGAAGGTTGTGTGTGAAGTCGACCAACCCGCTCTGGGCCCGCGTGGTCGACTAAGGCCCGATCACCCTAATTCAGGGTAGGCTCGAGCCCCTCGGTGGGGACGTATATGAGATGATAAGAAGGTGTTAAAAGCATAAAAATCGGAACGACTGATCTTTAGGCCATATGAATCAAATTGACCCGTAGCACCAAAAAATAAAAAACAGGAGTTATGACGAAACGTTTTTAGCATAAAAAAATTGTTTATGTTCTGAAACCTATTGTTTCTAGTATCAAATGAAAATGCTTTCTGGGGCAATTCTAAAAATATTTACATTTTTACAATTCATTTACTTGTGGCAGACTTGAATAAGATGGTGGTAGCTAGCCAGGCGGGCTTAGAAAATGCCCTTCCACCAACCAAACCAAGTCTTACAAACAGAGTCCGTCGGGAACCGAACCCCGGACCTGAAGCTGTTGGCCTTAACCAATACGCCACGGAGGTGGTTAAACTTAATCAATAGTGAAAATGCCCTTCCACCAACCAAACCGAGTCTTACAAACTTAGAATCCGCCGGGAACCGAACCCCCGACCTCCTGGTGTGAAGCTATTGTCCATAACCAATACGCCACGGAGGTGGTTAAACTTAATCACTAGTGAAAATGGCCTTCCACCAACCAAACCGAGTCTTACTAACTTAGAATCCGTCGGGAATCGAACCCCCGACCTCCTGGTGTGAAGCTATTGGCCTTAACCAATACGCCACGGAGGTGGTTAAACTTAATCAACAGTATAAATCTACTTTACAATTCAATCCCTTTGCATAAAAGGCAGTCTTATTCCGATTGAGTAGCGAGTCTCAATGTCGTCAACTCGTCAGGGTCGACGAAGGCAATCTAGATATCAAATTTAAGTAAAATGGCTCCTTACATTTGAACGAACCTACCGACCTTAATACCTAGATAACTGTTTCGTAACTAGATAACTTTATAGCCATGCCAAGCGAAACTACACGCGAAATAAAATCGGTTATACATTATCTGGTACGCGTACGGTATCAGAGAAGGGCTTAAGTCTAGTATCTCATCTGTGCTTTAGTGGCTTTTCAGGATTAACATAGGTACTTGGATACATAGGTACTTGGCTTCATACATACTTAATTACATAGTTGTGATAGATAATTTTTTTTTTTTAATTTTTTTTTTAAGAGGTCTGTGAACCCACGGCGAAAGTTCGACTTTAAAATGAATAAATAAACCGGCAAAGTGCGAGTCGGACTAACACTCCGAGGGTTCCGTACCACCACACCTCTCCACCAAACTAAGTATGATGACAATGATATCTGTTCACATTACAAGCAAAAGACATCAACGCGAGCGAGAAAAAAAAGCCTTTTTTGTCATTCAGTTCGGACTCCTTAATTTTATTATTTGATGTTTTACTTGAGTACTAATACTATAATCGTACCAAGTTTCACGTTTGTATGGATTATCGTTTTTACGATAGAGCTTAAATCAAATATATTTCTAAATACCTGTAAAAAAACACGTTTTTTGTGTGGAGATTGTACTTGTTGCTAATAAAGTCGATGTTTTTACGTGGTCGATTGTAGTTTTATTACCTACTTAGATTAAAGTCACATAGATCCATGTCACTTTGGTTCTCCTACGAATCTTTTCATTTCTGAATTAATCGCGTTGGAAAATAACGAGCATAGTTCGCTCCATCAATCGCCCTTTGACATAGCTTACAGAATCTTTAAACATAAGTAGCAGAGGGCGCGGCACATAGCTCGTAGAACATATGGCTGTTGGGTTGGGGCATTAAAGTTGGCAAAAAAGGAAGACGTAGCGTAGACAGGCCTTCCACACGGTGGACCGACGACCTCGTGAAGGTCGCGGAAAACCGCTGGGTGCTGGCAGCGCAGGACCGGTCGTCATGGAAATCCTTGAGGGTGGCCTTTGTCCAGCAGTGGACGTCTTTCGGCTTTGATGATATTAATGGTGAATTTCATGTTCATCATCAATCCCTCGCTGCCGAGAATCGTGACAAAAAGATGTTATGATTTATGGATCAAGTGGACTGCCCGGTGGAAATTGCTCCCCATTTTTCTCTTACGGTAGCAGAAGCAGATGGAGGGATACATATACCTACTACACATGAAACTGACAACCACTTTCCCTAAGAAACTATGTTCGTTAACAACTCATTAATACTTTTAGACTTCTTATTTTATATATATTTTACCCGACAACAAGGAAAAAGGGAGGGTCTTTAGGTATGTATGTTTATCTGTTCCCTGGTATTTCTTAAACAACTTAACCGAATTTGACAAATGTGGTGTCTGGATTTTTGCCATCAATCCGCATAGTATAGGATGTATATAATTTTTTAAAAAAATCAACATGGCGCATTTATAGGTGAACTACACAAACAAAAATTTTTTTTAGATAATCATGTCATGTTCGATATCAAAAGAAAGGATTTTATATAAATTAGTATAGCACATTTAGTATGTATGCTATTCGTGTTCTAAATACAATTATAAACATTTCGCCGTTATGACGTCACAACGTATTCTCAATATCAGATAACAAATAAATATGATTATTAATATTATCCTTAAAGTGTGTTTATTGATATGTTATCAAGGCTCTCACCAAGCGTGTGTTGGACTGTTGTATTTTTTATTAACGTCTTTTTGAGATTTAATTAACTCTTTACCTACTTAAAAACAAAAGTAGATGTTGGTACGTAAGTATTAAAATCATTAAACCGCCTCCGTGGCGTAATGGTTAGTCCATTCGCTTCACACTAGGAGGTCGCGGTTTCGATTCCCAGTGGGGTCAACTTGTAAGACTCGGTTTGGTTGGTGGTAGGGCATTTTCTGAGCCCGCCTGGCTAGCTACCACCATATTATCTAAGTCTTGCCGCCAAACATCAGTGTTAACAACATTGATGTGTTCCGGCTTGAAGATAAGATAGCCAGTTCTCCATTGCGGAATCTTGGTAAGCCCGCTAACATCAGGTGAGATGATGCCAAGGGCTTACCTATTGTGAATAAAAAAAAATCCTTGAAGTGTGTTTAATGATATGTCATTATGATTCTCACCAAGTGTGTGTTGGACTGTTGTGTTTTTTACAGCTATGGCTTAACGTCTTTTTGAGATTTAATTGATCCTTTACCAAAGTAGATATTGGTACATATGTACTGGTTTTTTTTTTTCAAATAGACAACTAAACCAGTAGGTAAGTATAACAACATAAAAGTTAAAACAGAATTGGAAAACCAAACCAGACCTTGACTTGCTACAGTATAACGCTATCTATTGTTGTCATTTGTCACAAATAAGTAGTTATTAAGAGCATGAATTGTGTTTTATGGGTGCTTAAGTACCTCACAGTCAGAATTCACCTTGGCCAGGGTCAATGATACCACCCACGCACTTGCTTCTATTACCTTCTATGGCACAATTGTATCGACAGATACAACATCGAGTCACCAACCACTTTTTGTGTTCACATCACACCCGATATAGTTATCTATAAAAACGATTGGTTCTAATCAAATAGCTAAATTTAATTTTTATATACCATTTCGCGGATTAAAACGAGTTTTAAAGGATTTTATTACTTACCTACATTGATCGATGAAGTCCGAGGTTTTTGCGCGAAAAGGTCAGAAGTATTAAAGTATAAAGACGCCAAAATCTCGTCTATTGTTTTGGTGCGCACAAAATATTAACATTATGATGTCACGCTGTTGTGTGTGTATGCTGTGTACCGACAATAGAGCAAGGCCGGTGTTTGCGGAGCCGAGGCGATAATCTCGCGCAACCTCCGGGTGACGTCACTGTGCTCCTGCGACGAATACTACTATACAGACTCACTCTGAACAAAACGTTCTTCATCTAATGTAAGGAGTGGTGTATAAGACATTGTAAAATTTGACTTTAACCCGGCGAGTATGTGGCGGGGACCTTGGTATCTCATACAAGGGCCATCAGTGAAAGGTGTATATTTTTTATTCGTATTGATCTTGCAACACTCGTAAAGGATAGTGGCATATTCGCACTCTGGTTGAAAAAACCAAACATCTTAATAAAATTAATAAAATCTTAAAACAAAAAAAAATATCTTTACACAAAGCAATTCTTTTTTACTTTTTTAAATACAATATCTCATTGACTTGTAGTTCTAAGTAATCTATATACAAAACAATAATAATTTTGGTTGTTTTCTAAACCCTTGAACTTCTGTTCCAAATTTTGCAAAAAATAACATTTTTATATACGATACGCGGCCTTATTGCTAGGCAGATAATACATACATACGTTTACGACAGAACATTAAAATTTCAGGATGTCACACCTCTACCTACTTTGAGAAAGAGATCCAACTCGACTGGGCAGCGTTCGGGAAGCTTCGCAATATCTTCACGTCCAAATACCGCAGTGCCTTAAGACTAAGGTCTTCTACCAGTGATGACGTACGGACATGGTCGCTTACTATGGGTAACCTTGAGCCTTCTTATGGACCTCATAAGTAGGCTCAAGGTCACCCAAAGGGCAATGGAGCGTGCTATGCTAGGAGTTTCTCTGCGTGATCGAATCAGAAACGAGGAGATCCGTAGTAAAGTAACTGACATAGCTCTCAGAATTGCTAAACTTAAATGGCCAAGGGCGGGGCATATAGCTCGTAGAACATCATTTTAGCCATCAGGCCGTTAGGGCAGTAAAGTAATCGAGTGGTGACCGCACACCAGAAAACGTAGTACAGTCAGGCCTCCCACTTGGTGGACCGATGACCTGGTAAAAGTCGCGCAGCGCAGAACCAGCCGTCGTGGAAATCCTTGGGGGAGGCCTACGTCCAGCAGTGGAAGTCCATCGGCTGATATGGTGGATGTCACACCCCGCCACATACTGCGAGTTACATTTCCTCACCACATACCTCACGGGTTAAGATAACTATAATTTTGAAGATCAACGATAAAATCACTGACACTGTTGTAATAACAGAAAGCTTGCTTGCTTGCTTGCTTGCTTGATAATATATCCTCATCCTCTCACTCTTTCTCTCTTATCGTGTGGCACCGTGCTCACTAAATCTTAAATTGATCGATCAAATCATTTGTCCCACTATGTTTGAATAGAATTTTTCTATGGCAATATACTATTTATATAGGGTGTAACAAAATTGGTAAAGGAGTGGGCTCCGTTTACTCATTATACTGAACAGCTTTCCACAAGAGTCATAGACCATCCATTATAAAAATTCTAACCACTTCGTGATTGCCGACAGAATTGAAAACTTTACAGTTTTATAAGTTTTGACTCTTCAAGTGTTCCTGGAATGTAACCTACAGGTTATAACACAATGTCGCGAGTTCAATTGTTTTTTCCCATCTCAAAAACAGTATTATAATTTTTGAGTCTACGAGTGTTCCTGGTATGTAACCGACAGGTTACATTACAGTTTCGCGAGTTCCAGTGGTTTATTACCATCTCAAAAACAGTTTTATAAGTTTTGATTCTTCGAGTTTCGGTTACATACCAAGTGTCGCGAGTTCCAGTAGTTTTTTCTCATCTCAAAAATGCCCAAAGCGCCTAAGTTTTCACTTCAAAAATTGTTTCACGGTACATCACGATCTGGTTAATTTTACGGAAGCCGATGAGTAGTTTTTTTTGTATTTTTGTATGGAGATACCAATTTCATTTTAGGAATGGATCATGTGTTCCTAGGAGAATGTTGTTCAGTATGATGAGTAGAAGCTCCAGTTAACGGGTCCTATACCATTTAATATAATGTGTCACCTGTGTAGTGCGTACTTTTCTGTGCTCTACCTCTGTGGTCTATGAGGCTTAGGTTTAAAATGGTTCTGGAGTACGCTCATGAAGCTCAAGTGCTCCTTCGTCATCATCAATGGAACTATGATTTTGTAACGTAACTTTAGTCTATTGACGTCATAGACAATAGACTAAAGTTACGTTTTACTTTACTCTAAATAATTTATTGACCTCCATGACAAGATTTTTTTTAAATATATACTTATTTTTGATTTTTTTATATTGACACGAGTGGTGCATGTTCGCTTAAATGTTCGTGCGGATGGTGGCGCATCGGGAGCCGGGTCTTTCCTTTCCCTCTATGGTTGAGGACAGCGATGGCTGACTCTCGCGTTATACTCGTGACCGGGAGCCGTCCGTGTGAGCTGGCCTACACTTTTTAAAGGCATTAATGACATTTTTTTATTAAAAATTATAGTGCGTTTGACTACATCTCGCCTCACATTCATTGATTTTTGTATAACTTCTCGTGTCATATTGTTTTCATGTTTTAACGACATATTGCATCAATCACGATTGAATTTTTATCAAAAATGAAATGTATAATTATCTAATTATCTAATTATTATTTTATGACTATCTTAAGAGTGTGATTTGCGCCTATTTTGAATAAAAAATCTTGAAATCTTGAAAATCCTGAATTTTATAAAGAGACTACGTATCCAATCATTCCTGTTTACAATTATCCGAATTGACTATATCTAATCAATGTAAATTCATACCTATAAGTGTAGACAAGGACACAACAGCAGGCCCAGGGCTAGCGTACTCTGCGGCGATGGGTCCTCGTCGTTTGGTGGGGGTCCACGCGTTCTGACGCACTCCTACGACGCTCATCTGCGCGTCCGAACACTGCGTGACCGATTTCTTTGCCGATGACAATATCGTGCGCGCAAACCGGCCCTGACTTTGTGACAAGGTCTGGAAAAGAAAGTCACATTATACTTAAGTACTTAGGTTAAATTCACAATATACTTAAGTACTTAGGGTAGATTCACATTATACTTAAGTACTTAGGTTAAAGTCACATTATACTTAAGTACTTAGGTTAAATTCACATTATACTTAAGTACTTAGGTTAAAGTCACATTATACTTAAGTACTTAGCTTAAATTCACATTATACTTAAGTACTTAGGTTAGATTCATATTATACTTAATTACTTAGGTTAAATTCACATAATACTTAAGTACTTAGATAAAACTTTTGGTAAAGTTGGGAATAAGTATAAATACGGAACACAGTTCAGTCGTTAAAATTAGGTGTATCGAGTAACAGAAGGTAAGGTAATAAAGGTTGTCTGGAAGAGGTCGCTTGTTAGCGATGAGATTGCCTAGATGTGCAACTTCCTTAATCATTGTATCTGTATTTTCAATCAATCAATAGAATATTGCAGACATTGTGTCAATCTTTAGACACCCAAAAACCTATCACTGATGTAGAGCTACAATTTGTGGTGTAAGGGCGAGTTCTCTTGTAATGTCAATATCCAGTATGCGCCAAACGTACTCACATGTACAGAGGCCAGCACATCAAGCTAGACCCTCGTTGTGCAATTCTGATCCATACGCAAACGGCATAAGAACGGCCAAAGTCCAAAGTGTTTAGCTCGATGTGCTGGCCTCTGTACCTTACCTAATTTGTGATCCCTTGCGGAATACCCCAGTTTACTTTGATCTTCTACTAAGTAAATATGATTAAAAGGAATAATTTCATTCGTTAGGTACCGTTCCAGTTGTATTAGCACTGGCACTTCCTCGCTTCATGTTTGTGTCTAAATTTCTAGTTAGTACAAAATATGAACCACGAAAAATATATAAGTTTAAACAAACATGCAATTAAACATAATTTCTAGGTAAATATATGTTGATCATTTGATAATGGGAAGTTACAAAAATCGCAAAATGTAAAACCAGTAGATGAAATTTTACAAAACGTGACAAGTTTTTTGTGTCAAATTTAGGTTTTTAAAGTTGAAAGACTGCAACTAATTAACAAAATCTTCTTTGTGCAAAACGAGGTAAGTTGATAGTTTTGCACGATTAGTATTTCTTCAGGAGTATATTTTTTTCCACAAAGTAAAAAAAAATTTGCTCCCCTCTAAATCTGGGGGGAAATCCAATGTTTTTTAATTTTTCAACCGACTTTGAAAAAGGAGGAGGTTTCCCAATTCTACTGTATTTTTTTCAACCGACTTTTAAAAAGGAGGAGGTTCTCAATTCGACTGCATTTTTTTCCAAACGACTTCTAAAAAGGAGGAGGTTCTCAACTCGACAGCATTTTTTTCCAAACGACTTCTAAAAAGGAGGAGGTTCTCAATTCGGCTGCATTTTTTTCCGAACGACTTCTAAAAAGGAGGAGGTTCTCAATTCGACTGCTTTTTTTTCCAAACGACTTCTAAAAAGGAGGAGATTCTCAATTCGGCTGCATTTTTTTCCGAACGACTTCTAAAAAGGAGGAGATTCTCAATTCGGCTGCATTTTTTTCCGAACGACTTCTAAAAAGGAGGAGGTTCTCAATTCGACTGCTTTTATTTCCAAACGACTTCTAAAAAGGAGGAGATTCTCAATTCGACTGCATTTTTGATGTGTAACATCTTTGCTCTCGCTTTCCTGCAATTTGTGGGAGTGATTTCGTGAAATGGGACGGAAATGTGTAACATGGGACGGAAATGTGTAACAGGAAGTCGCAAAAGCGCGGAATTCTACTTTACGAGAGTCCGACTCGCACTTGGTCGGTTTTTTTCGTTACTGTCAGATCCGCCACCCAGGTACAATATCGTCATCAAATCTAACTAACCTAAAGTATTTTGTCACATGTTACACATCATATGCGAGTACTGTAGGTCTCGCTCGTTTTTTTTTTCAACAGACTTCTAAAAATTCTCTCTCTTTTAAAAGTTCTCAATTCGACTGCATTTATTTTTTTTTTTTTTTTTTTTTAATAAGAATTTGAGTACGTTTGGCTGCACCTCACCTGATGGTAAGTGCCGATGCAGCCGAGAATGTGACACGCAAACTCAAATAGTGCCTATTCACTCTCGTCTTGAAGATTCCTAAATTGTACGAATCGGGGAATACAGACGCCGGAAGGGAATTCCACTCCTTGGTCGTTCGCATGATAAACGAAGACGCAAAACGCTTCGTGCGTAAAGGTGGAACATTGACGACAAAGGGATGGAACCGCCCTCCGCGCCTGGTCGTCCGATGATGAAATGGAGAGGGGGGAATGAGGTTGTGAAGCTCCAGGGCACACTCTCCGAAATGAATCCTGTAGAACACCGATAGACAGGCGACTTTGCGGCGATGCTCGAGGCTTTGGAGCCTGTTTGATACAAGTTCCTCGTCGCCGATGAGTCTCCTAGCGCGTCGGTCGATAGAATCCAAGGCATCTAGCTGGTAACGAGCCGATCCGTCCCATAAGTGAGAGCAGTACTCCATACATGACCGAACTTGAGCTTGGTATAATATTAGAAGCTGCTCTGGTGTGAAGTAAAGTCTCACCTTCGAGAGTATACCAAGCTTTTTGGCTGCCGTTTTTGCCTTGGATTCAATGTATCTCCCGAAATTGAGATCGGATGTTAAATCTACGCCAAGGAGCTCAAGATGGTCGGAGATCTGGATAGATTCATCTCGGAAAGTAGGAGTCAGGGTAAAAGGACTCCTTTTAGCAGTAAATAGACACGCCTGCGTTTTAGAGGCATTAAACCTAACAAGATTGGCATCGCCCAAGTCAGAGACTGCCTTGAGTGTTAGGTTCACGCGCTCAATCATGGCCTCTGTCTGAGATTGTATATCCGGATTTTATGTTTGTTACCTCAGAACTTTTAACTGGGAGAACCGATTTTGATGATTCTTTCTGTATTTGAAAGCTAGTGCTTCCCTTTCCCATATAAATTTTATCAAAATCGGTGAAATACTTTATTAGAAATAGCAAAAATAATAATGCAATATTGTACTAAGTTGTTGCGATGTAAGTCGGTTTTTTAATGTATTTAGCGTTTCAATTATTGATTGTACTTATACTAACCAACGCTGTGGTGGAATATGTGCGGCCGTCCATGTTTTAATCCACAGTTTAATTGAGATGTGATCAAGCAATCAAAAGATATTAGCTACTGTATAATTTAAGATATGTTTCTCCATTTACCAAACCATCAATTACGAAGCCATCTAGACCATTTAATACTATTGAACGTAGTATTTAAGCGTGGAATTGTAAAAGCCTTATTGTAGCTGCTTTTAGGTAAAACCATAAGGATTTAAAAATAAAACTGGCTAGTCGGACCACGCAGGTGGTTGTGTTCCGCAGACAATACTTCAAAACTTAAGCTGTTTATCACAGAATACCTGAAATTATTTCCCCATAGATTTCCTAGTGTTCTCTTATCGTGTGGAACAATCAACCAGGCCATCCAAGGGACAGACTAAGACCTACGCAGAGAGGTGATTTCAAGTTTCTACTCCAAACAGTTCATAAACACCCGGGTTGACACCTTGTTAACTTCTTCGGCAGCCCATATCTCACAAACGGCAAACCAAGTAAAAATATGTTTTTAGAAAACTACTTGCCACTTTATTTTAAGGCGGTAATATTACAGATTTTCGTTATTTTTGACTTCAATTACTCCAAAACGATAGAAAACCCAAGGTTGAAAAAAAAACCCTTATTGTTGATCATGTTCCTTAAAGTCTAAAGCTATTAGAAACACGATTGACCAGTTTTGGCTCGATAGAAAAAAATCCCAAAGATAGGTCTACATCGTATTTTAACTCTAGTTATGACTGATATTTTGAAGTACATATTTTAAAACATATACAACAATAATTGTTATAATAATAAAAAGTGAGTAATGTTATTATTTTTTAAACTTTCATTGTAATTTTTGGTTGAAACGAAAAACCATTGAAAAAGTGTGCTTATTTTCTCTACAGAGACAACTATTTCAATCAATACTTCACCTCAAAAGACCTATTCAACGATTCTCACACAGGAGAATGCACTCGAAATTTTTTATCCCCTTTACATATATGCAGGAGGTATCTATGAAAATAAAACTAATTTTTAATTACTTATCCAAAATCCTACTTACCTAAACTATTTATATGACACCATGCAGTTTGGTTAAAAAATCTTAAATAGTTATGACGTCTTGACAAACAGATCGATCTTATAAGGGTTCCTCGTGCGGACTACGGAACCCTAAATATATAAGAATGTAATTTTAACTTCGTTTATTTCCCGTGACACTATTAGTAGTGCCAAAGTATTTTTTTCTCTCCCGTAACACTACCAGTACCGCGGTGAAGATATTTTAGGTTAGAATATTGTTAAACCAGTATTCGATATGCCTCAATTAGGATTACTAACGGTTCCTATGTTCCTATCCTGCATTGCTTATGATTCCTTGGAAGGGCTAATTAGATATGGCCGAAATTAAACAAATAGCGCTTATCATCATGAGTAGTTCCCAACGTAAATACTCTGTCCTCTCTGAAATTACTAAACCTATTTTAACGTGTTTAACATTTTTCATTTGAATGGCCCAGTTCAAGAAGTCCCTATGTCCACTTAGGGACTTTATGCACTAGCAACACTGCTAGGTTGTGCTCGTCATTGTCTATGGTTTTCTGTATGTAAGTCATTTATAAGATGTTCCTAAGTGTGTTTTTTGTATTCTTTGTTTATGCCCAAGTCCAGTGACTTGAGTTCAAAAAATCCTTATGTCCAAAGAAAACCCTAAGTCCAAGTTTTTTTTCTTTAATATGCCTAAGTCCATTCTTTTTAAAAAAAAAACCTTATGTCAACAGAAAACTGTCAAATATTTCAAAAATGATTCTTTCTGCTAACCGAAATTTGCTGTGATTGAAGTGGAGCAGAAGAATTAGAATAGTAACTAAGAGAAGGTTTATATTATGCAGCAGAAGATGAAGCAGAAGAATTAGAATAGTAACTACTAGAAGGTTTAGATATAATTGTAATTTTTTTCTAATAGTCGTTTAATTTTTACTGTTGCAATGATTAAACATATTTTGCTTACTTACATGTACGCCAGTAATATATAAGTCATTGTTAAAAATTCGTTTTTTTAATTTGTTTACAAGAAAAAATACAATGTAAGGTTACTTATCGATAATACGACATCCCATGTTTCTTTTTAGCCTTTCTTTTATGATATTTACGGCCTCTTACAACACAATAAGGCATTTTTTATGGAATATTTTTCCACCGCACTGAACAATGTCCCGCAGACGACTGAGTCGCAATTGTGCGAAACTTTCGATTTTCGCACCAATTCGCTGGGCCCATTAGTCGCGCGCGTTGGCCGGGTCCTTACGACAGTAATATATAAGTCATTGCTTACATGATTGTTTTGTCCTTTCTCCATACCCAAAAACAGAAGTTATAAGAAAACCTGTGTTTTTTACAGTCATGTTAGGATGTATTTCTCTAAGTCCTAAAACTTTTGGAGTAAAATCCCTAAGTCCAACCAAAAGACCCTAAGTCCCATAAAGAAATCCCTAAGTCCAAAAGATTTTCGTTTAAGTCCAATCAAATTTTCAATACTTTTCTTCTATGAACTTTATTAGAATTTCAAAATCAGATATTTACTTATAAGAACCCCCTATAATTTGCCTTATGAGCACTATCAATAGTTCAAACTGGTTTATTATTCGTTTTAATATCAAAAAAAGTATTAAATTTTATGGATACGCAATACATTAAAAATGGACTTAAGGACTTCTTGAACTGGGCCATTCATTTTTAGTAATAACCTCAAAGTATATACTTAGAATTATTTTTTTATTGGTTTATTTCTTTCGTTATACATTCTTCTTACTACACAAGTCCTTGATCATTTTTCCAAATTCCGTATTTATGTTTTGCTTTTTGTAAATAAAATCAATAATTTTTCCCCGTTTTTTGTCTGTGGATAAATACGCTTAGTAAAAACCAAAAAAAGAGTGTGTGGTTTTATGAAACCACGGTATTTTTTTCACATTATAGACATTTACAGAGCACGAAACTATCATGGCTGCTCTCGTCTTGGAGCTACGGCACAAAGGACGAAACGATCATACCGACCGTCACGCGACACACAGACGAAAAAATTTGAGACGCTGTAATACAAATACAATACAAATACAAATAATTTATTTAAAACAGTTATTTACAAAGTATGTGTACATATCGGTCCCAAACTAGGCACAGCCTGTATCTTGGGCACCAACAATAGATTAGACAACGTAGATACTGTTTGTTGAACTAACTACATATTTAATTTTAAAATACTATATAATTATTAATCACTGAAGAAACTGTTCACACTGTACTACTATTTAACATGTTAATAGTACTAAAATAATTAATTAATGGAACAAAAAAATAAAAAAAAATAAGTAGCGTATAGTATAAGTTGTGTGTGTGTGTGTGTGTGTGTGTGTGTGTGTGTGTGTGTGTGTGTGTGTGTGTGTGTGTGTATGTGTGTGTGTGTGTGTGTGTCTGCGTGAGTGTTATGTGTCATTTAGTGTAAGTGAGTGTGTGTTTGTATGTGGGAGAGGTTTAGGAGGATTCGTGTTATATAATAGGCTTGAGAAGGTTTTCTGTATCCGCGTAAGAGAGTTTCTGCAACCAGTCTCTGATAAGTCTCTTAGCTTCCCTAACCGTTGTTTTCTTAATATCACAGTGCCTTATTATTCTGTTGTACAAGAAAGGTTGCATAAACGTAGGTAATTTGCGAGCAAATTCAGACTTAACTTGAGGCTTTTCCACCCTAAATGTGCGTTGTTTTAAAAGTTTTTTGTACTCTTCAGATTTAAGAACCTTGCAGTGTGCAGAGAGAGATGATTTAAGAATGTACAACTGGCGAACGTTAAGAACCGCAGCCTCAGAGTATAGTTTTGAGGTAGGAAACCTGAATGGTTTTCTTAGCATCACTTTAAGAACTGAGCGCTGAGCTCTTTCCAAAGTAAGCATCGTGGTTATGCAACTACCGCCCCAGATTTTATTACAGTATGTAATTATAGATTCACATAGTGAGGTGTACACCAATCTAAGAATATTTTTGTCAGCAGAGTTCCTAAATAATTTCATTACGTATATTAAACGTCTTACTCTATCTGCTAAACACGTAATGTGTGGCTTAAACGAGAGTGTCTGATCAATCAGTACACCAAGGTATTTTATGTGATCAACTCTTTCAATTTCTTCGCAGGTACACTGGGTGAAGTTGCATGCAGTGTGTAATTTAATAGACGGTGGAAACTCAATTCTTTTTGAACGCGGTTTGAGAAATGTCAAAAATTTTGTTTTCTTTAGGTTGATTGTAAGCAGATTGTCATCAAACCACACTTTCAACGCAGATAATCCTATTTCCGCTTTTTTAAACGTATCAGTCCAGGCCTTACCGTGAAAGAGAACAACAGTGTCATCAGCGTAGCAAAAAATATCAGAATTAACGGGAGCGCATTTATATAAATCATTTATATAAACCAGAAATAGCGTAGGGCCTAGAACGCTGCCTTGCGGTACTCCGAAATCAATAGGGAGTTCACTACTTATTCCCTCTGCAATTTTTAGGCATTGGCGTCTATTTGTCAGATAACTGCCGAACCAGTCCAACGGGGGCCCTCTAATTCCTAAATACTCCAGCTTTCTCAACAACATTGGAAGCGAGACAGTGTCAAAAGCCTTTGCGAGATCCAAAAACACTCCTAAACATTTTTGACCTTTATCGACATAGGAGGAGATCGACGAGACTAGCGATTCCACAGCGTCTTCTGTCGATAAACCTCGTCGGAACCCGAATTGTTTATTGTTAATGAGCTTATGCTTTTCAAGGTACTTGGTTACACGTTTATTTATCACTCTCTCTAATAATTTTGAGAAGACTCCAAGCAAGGAGACTGGTCGATAGTTTTCCGGGGTGCCTTTGGATCCATTTTTGTAAATAGGTACAACAGCTGCGAGTTTCCACGCGTGAGGGAATACACCTGAACTAATGCTTAAGTTAAATATAGAAGTGAGAGGTTCTAAGATTGCAGGCTTGATCTCTTTAATTAAAGTTTCACTTTAAAAATAGCGAGTAGACTTTGGTCTCTACAAGGAATTTCTATGCATTTAGTTACATAGAAATTCATGGGTCTGTACCCATAATAATAGAGATGACATTCTCTTTGGTTTATGCGACTGGACATAAGCATTGCTACAAATAGAAGTGATCTATGGTAAGCATTTCATATGACGCGCTACTGTCAACGCGTGCCTTTCGCTATGTTTTTCCAGTTAATATATAGAAAAAAACGAATATTATACTACCACAAAACAGCGACATCTGCCACAAAAGGCTTTAGCAGCCCTCCTCGTTTACCCATGTATTTTCTATCAATTGGACTAAAATAAGCTTTCTTTGTTGATGTCTTTTCCAAAGCTTTTCCTTCGTTTAACATTTTCTTTATAGCTACGATTTGCACCAATTGTTGATATATTTTCTATGAGGCTATAACTTGCATTCCTCGTTGATGTATTTTCTATCAGGCTGCGACTTTCATTCTTCGCAGATGTTGATTGTTCTATGAGCTGCAACTCGGACGGTCCTTAATATTTTTGTGTGATTTTTTTAAATACACAATTGGTAAGCCCTTGGCATCATCTCACCTCGTGGTAAGGGACGATGATGCCCAAATATGTAAGCGGGCTTACCAAGATTCCTCAACGCAACGGAGAACTGGCTATCTTATTTTCAAGCCGAAACACAACAATGCACACGTCAATGCTGTCAAACTGATGTTTGGCGGCAAGACTTAGATAAGATGATGGTAGCTAGCCAGGCGGGCTTAGAAAATGCCCGTCCATCAACTAAACCCAGTCTTACAAAGATAAACTCCTCCGGGAATCAAACCCGCGACCCCCTGATGTTATACGAAGCTAATGAATTTAACCATTACGCCACGAAGGCGGTAAAATGTCAAAGGATGCAGACTGAGAAGTTTTATAATTGCTTGTCCAATACAATGAAGTATTTTTTATATTGCTAACAACACTTAACAAAAGTAAAATAATCGATAAACCCATTAATTAAACGGAACAAAAGTTATGACAATCTACGCTTATGACTGTGTTTCTTGCACAATATTTCTTTTATCTTTAGGATTGTAATTGGAACGCATTACCAGACATGGTCCTCACGAGTACCAGAATGAGTACGAGTGTTGCCTACCTACATACTTCAGAGGATTTCATTACTGATTTCGCAAAGTTTCGTAAAAAGATCGATAGAAAGTTGTTCTTCCTTTTAGGGGATGTGCCGTGGCCTGTAGCATAAGTTAACAGTATACATTTTATATAGTACATAATATTGTATATGTCACTGGGATATTGTGAAAACCGCGATAGTACAATCTCACTAGTTAGATTATGATAATGATATAACGGCAAATTGTGAAACGGATCACAATTTCACGGCCTATTCTTGTACCTTCGAATAAAACCGATGATTTCTTCTGCTGCGAAGCGTTCTGCTACCCAGTTGTTAGACTGTTAAGTCAATCAAACCTGACCAAACCTAACATCGCTCGCTTCGCGAGCTCATTTATTTAGTGATTTTTACTTCGCTTAGTGTTATTGTAATGTCACTAGTGAGTTTACAATGTCACTAGTGAAATTGTAAACAATATGTTACAGTTCATAATCTTTCGACAAATAAATCCCGTTGGATTATCATCATCATCATTGCAGCTCATATACGTCCCCACGGAGGGGCTCGAGCCTACCCTGAATCAGGGCGACTGATTAAGATTGGATTATAATCTTAATAAAATAACGCACCTTCTTGTAGGGCCATCGCTTTGCTCAATGGATTTGTGCTTGAGATCCAAGATGTTGACATATTTGACGATCACATGGGGAATATTTCCACTAATCTAAAACTGTACATAACAAATATTTAAGAACATGTGTAAGAATGTTTTGGGAAACTGTAAGTTCTTATTGAAAGTAAATAAATAAATAAAATCTAACGAAACTTACAATCTTACGGTGACAAATATAAAAGTCGATTTATATGGGCAAGCCTATAATGTTCTTTTTAAAGGAGATTCCCTTTGACTGAACTCATAAATTCTAAGTTGTTTCACCTGTTTGCTGACTACATTAGGTAATAAATTAAGTAGGTCAATCATTGTTATGTAATAAATATTGGTTAATACCGTGCTCGTAAACAATAATTAATTTACCTACGTACGATTATATGTTGTCTCTACACCATTCAATACAAATTGTATTAGGTTATTGTTGCCTATTCATTGTACAATTAAACCGCCTCCATTTTTCGCCCACCAGCAATTCGCAAATGACGGAAACTGATTTATAGTGGGTTCATAATCAGCGTTCTAACTTTTTTCTTTGTAACCATGGAATACTTTTGTAAAAATTGGGTAAATAACTTTAAGAATTATTTTTATAAATTTTGTCAAGTTTCAATCGGATTCGCGCACGAAGGGTTCTGTAGCATTATATCTGTTGCCGTTATTAATATCGAGCAAAAGACGGCAACAAAATTACGTTTGTTGTATGGGATCCCCCTAAATATTTATTTATTCTGTTTTCAGTACTTTTTTTTTAATTTGAATAAGGCACACCAACGGCATAAATATTACACGTTTCCATAACATAGTTAGGTCTTTTTCTAATACAAATGCTTATTATAGGTGTACACAACATTGACATAAAATTATTGTTAAAACAACATGGAAAATACTAACTAAGAAATTAATGAAACATTACTTTTAAATTTTGGCAAGGAGTTAGAAAATATATCAATTTTGGATAGTTTAGAGTTAATGGTGTTGTAATCCATACACATTCTACAGAAAGGAGAATTCTTACCTATTCTTCCTTACTTGTTGCAATAGCGCCAACAATCATATTCTGTTAAAATTTCAACTGTCTTCCTATTACGGTTCATGAAATACAGCCTGGTGACAGACAGACAGATGAACGGACGGACAGTGAAGTCTTAGTAATAGGTTCCCGTTTTTCCCATTTGGGTACGGAACCCTAAAAATAAAAAACTCGACTGCATAAAAACTGAACCCCTCTTTTTTGTAAGGCAGGGAAAAAATGTATCTGTATAATCACGGTATTAAGACGAATCTAGACTCCTCGCACTCCAAAATACATCAAGACGTGTAGGCTGCAGAGCGAGCCAAATAATTAAATAACCTCTTTTTTTGGCCAGTCGGACAAAAACATGTCACCACGGGATCAAGACGAATCTAAAGACACCTCGCACTCCAAAATACATCAAGCCGTGTAGGCTGCAGAGCGAGCCAAATAATTAAATAACCTCTTTTTTTGGCCAGTCGGACAAAAACATGTCACCACGGGATCAAGACGAATCTAAAGACACCTCGCACTCCAAAATACATCAAGACGTGTAGGCTGCAGAGCGAGCCAAATAATTAAATAACCTCTTTTTTTGGCCAGTCGGACAAAAACATGTCACCACGGGATCAAGACGAATCTAAAGACTCCTCGCACTCCAAAATACATCAAGACGTGTAGGCTGCAGAGCGAGCCAAATAATTAAATAACCTCTTTTTTTGGCCAGTCGGACAAAAACATGTCACCACGGGATCAAGACGAATCTAAAGACACCTCGCACTCCAAAATACATCAAGCCGTGTAGGCTGCAGAGCGAGCCAAATAATTAAATAACCTCTTTTTTTGGCCAGTCGGACAAAAACATGTCACCACGGGATCAAGACGAATCTAAAGACTCCTCGCACTCCAAAATACATCAAGACGTGTAGGCTGCAGAGCGAGCCAAATAATTAAATAACCTCTTTTTTTGGCCAGTCGGACAAAAACATGTCACCACGGGATCAAGACGAATCTAAAGACACCTCGCACTCCAAAATACATCAAGACGTGTAGGCTGCAGAGCGAGCCAAATAATTAAATAACCTCTTTTTTTGGCCAGTCGGACAAAAACATGTCACCACGGGATCAAGACGAATCTAAAGACTCCTCGCACTCCAAAATACATCAAGACGTGTAGGCTGCAGAGCGAGCCAAATAATTAAATAACCTCTTTTTTTGGCCAGTCGGACAAAAACATGTCACCACGGGATCAAGACGAATCTAAAGACACCTCGCACTCCAAAATACATCAAGACGTGTAGGCTGCAGAGCGAGCCAAATAATTAAATAACCTCTTTTTTTGGCCAGTCGGACAAAAACATGTCACCACGGGATCAAGACGAATCTAAAGACACCTCGCACTCCAAAATACATCAAGCCGTGTAGGCTGCAGAGCGAGCCAAATAATTAAATAACCTCTTTTTTTGGCCAGTCGGACAAAAACATGTCACCACGGGATCAAGACGAATCTAAAGACACCTCGCACTCCAAAATACATCAAGCCGTGTAGGCTGCAGAGCGAGCCAAATAATTAAATAACCTCTTTTTTTGGCCAGTCGGACAAAAACATGTCACCACGGGATCAAGACGAATCTAAAGACACCTCGCACTCCAAAATACATCAAGCCGTGTAGGCTGCAGAGCGAGCCAAATAATTAAATAACCTCTTTTTTTGGCCAGTCGGACAAAAACATGTCACCACGGGATCAAGACGAATCTAAAGACTCCTCGCACTCCAAAATACATCAAGACGTGTAGGCTGCAGAGCGAGCCAAATAATTAAATAACCTCTTTTTTTGGCCAGTCGGACAAAAACATGTCACCACGGGATCAAGACGAATCTAAAGACACCTCGCACTCCAAAATACATCAAGACGTGTAGGCTGCAGAGCGAGCCAAATAATTAAATAACCTCTTTTTTTGGCCAGTCGGACAAAAACATGTCACCACGGGATCAAGACGAATCTAAAGACACCTCGCACTCCAAAATACATCAAGCCGTGTAGGCTACAGAGTGTGCCAAAGAAATAAATAATCATTCCTACATACATACACTCAAAAAACATAACACTCCTTCGGGCACAGTCGGGTAAATGAAATGTCACCTGTCGCCAATGTTTTTATTTTGCCCTTTAGAACTGTTACGTGGCCAACATAAAGTACTTACTACATTTGCACGAATAAAAAACGGGCAAGAGTGAGTTGGACTAGCACTCCGAGGGTTCCGAACTACCACACCTCTCCACACAACTACATAGTATAATGACGGCGATATCTATTCACATTACAAACAAAAGATATTCTTTTTTGTCACTCAGTTCGGACTCCTTAGCGCGAGTACGACTCACACTTGGCCGATTTTTATTATTTTTTGTTTTAGTTCAGTATTAGTACAATAATCAGTGTTCTCGAATTTAGATTAAATATGTACGTTTATCCGACGCTCCTACGGTGAAGGAAAACATCGTGAGGAAACCTGCACACGCGTGCGAAGAAACTTGGACGTTGTGTGTGAAGTCGACTAACCCGCACAAGGTCTAAGGCCTTGTCGACTAAGGCCCGATCGACCTAATTCAGGGTTGGCTCGATTTTAACGATGGAGCTAAATCAAAAATATTTCGTAAGACCTATAATCCCTATAAAAAACACGTTTTTTGTATGGAGCTTCCCCTCTCTTTTTCACTTGTACATTTTTTTTTGTATTTGCTGTTATAGCGGCTTCAGAAATACACATTCTGTGAAAATTTCAACTGTCTACCGATTACGGTTCATGAAATACAACCCGCTGACAGACGGACAGACAGCAGCGGAGGCTTTATAATACCCTAGGGTCCCGTCGGGTGTGCGGAACCCTAATAAGGAAGCATCAACATAACCTTCCATAAGAGAAAGAAAAGCTAATTCAGTGCCAGGCCGTGCGAGTCGCTGTGTCGCCGTGAAAAATGAATAAACTTGTATTTAGGCCGGCCGCTCTGTCGCTCCGCCGCTCTGTCCTGGCTGGCGAACGCTCTCGCCAATTCGATCGTTTTCTTTCAACTTTTACTACTAGGTATATCGTTTTAATATACTCCTATGTAGTGAAGAGTTATGTAGTTAACTTTAAATATATGTAGTGAAGAGTAGCCTGGTACACTTATCCCGCTGAGCTATCTGTACTGGTTGGCATAAGTACTCGTTATATTATATTTATTTCTACAGGTAGGGATATGTGGAAATGAACTGTTCACGTATCCCTACCGGTGTAACATATTTTAAATGAGCGAGCTAAAAGAGCTATGTTAGGTTCGGTCAGGTTTGATTGATTGATTATACAGTCAAAGAGCTGCAGAAATTATCGGTTTTTTACTTCACCAGGTCGTCAGTCTACCGTGTGGGAGGCTTGCCTACGCAACGTTTTCCGGTGCGCGGTAGCCACTCGAGAATTTTAAATTAAAAACTTTATTAAAACACGACTGATTTAAAACATTTTCGGGAGTCAGGAAAAATATTACTCACAGGATCAAGACGAATCAAACGATACATACATACATACACTCGAAAACGTAACCCTCCTTCTGACTCAGTCGGGTAAAAACACACAGGGTTGTACCATGTCACAAAGGTTGGTTGATTTATTTGTAAGTATAAAAGGTCAAGGTCAAGGTGAACAAGCAACAACAACAACACCAGGTCGTAGGTAGACAGCATGGTGTATACATAAAGTACAAAGGCGGCCTTATCGCTTTAAGAGGAAACGCGGGCGCCATTTTTTCCATACAAAAGTAGTCCCCTGTTTCCTCCCTAGATAATGTATCATCATATCAGCTGAAAGACGTCCACTGCTGGACAAGTTCCTGTCCGGTGCAGTTGTAAAGCCCCCACGGCCAACGACAAGCTTTTTCTTTCGAAAAAAAAACTGCTGGAGAAAGGCCGCCCCCAAGGATTTCCAAGACGACCGGTCCTGCGCTGCCCGCATCAAGCGGCTTCCCACGATCTTCACCAAGTCGTTGGCTACGTTATCCGATGCGCGATCGCCACTCGAGAACTTTACTACCCCAACGGCCATCTGCTCTACGAGCTATGTGCCCTGCCCACTGCTACTTCAGTTTAGCCATTCTGTGAGCTATGTCGGTTACTTTGGTTCTCCTGCAGATCTCCTTATTTCATATATCTCCATTGCGTAATTATATAAAAATATTAATTCATAAGTTTGAGTGATTTTTTTATGAAGTCGGTTTTTATTTTATTTATTTTTTCTACTTTTTATTCGTATAGTATTGTGGTTCATCATGAAATTCCATTTAAACTATTGGTGAAAGATTTTTTAAAATCTGATGAGTAGTTTCGAAGATTACCTCCTACATACAAACACACAAACCTTACCTCATTATAATATTAGTGTAGATAGTATAGATAAAGTTAGTATAATTCTTTGCTATAGGTACGGTCAGCATCAAAAATATACATACATAAAAAACTCACTTCGATTTCAGAAACATCCATCAATATCTGACACCATAAAATTGGATACATCAGCTGTTTCAGAATGGCGTAAGCATAAAATACTTCATAATACTTCATTCTTCATAGTATTTTATGTTTACGCCATTCTGTAATTGGATCACAGCTGATGTATCCAATTTAATGGTGTCAGATATTGATAGATGTTTCTGAAATCGAAGTGAGACCACATATTTCTGAAACCTTGTTGATGTATACATATTTTTGATGCTGACTGTACCATAGGTACGCAGTCTAGCCAGACACTTGACACTACACACAGAAGTCGATAAATTGGTAATAAGTTCACTCAATTGAGCTTGTTTGCGATAACCTGCGCCAGCGCACACGGCGATGACGATGAGCCCCGAGTGCCGTCATCGACTGTTTCACCAAAGTTTATTATACTAGCCCATACCCACGGCTTCTTAGATACTGAGTGACAAAGGTTATTATAGCCTTTGTCACTCAGTATTAATGTAGCTTTCTACTGGTAAAAGAATTTTCAAAATCAGTTCAGTAGTTCCAGAACTTACTTTCTGCAAACAAACTTACAAACTTTACCTCTTTATAATATAATTTAGAGGAGTACTAACGGTTTCACGCTGGCCTTGTAAGTAAATGCTCTTTTACAAGATGGCAAAAGGAGAGTCGATCTGTAGTAAATATACAAGTATTCAAGATTTACAAAATTTTCTACTTGTCATACTAAACCACTGTTTCCAAGGAACACATATCATTACCTGTTTGTTTATTCTGTGTCCATCCATAGTCGGTTTTTAAAAAACATTTGAACTCTCCGTTTATGTACGGACTCCTTTAAAATTGAAGCACATTTTACACAGACCGAATACCGGACACTTTCATAGAATAACTTTAAAATTAAAAGTTACAAACCTACTAATAATATTATAAATGTGAAAGTTTGTATGTATGGATGAAAATTTGTTGCTCTTTCACGCAAAAAATACTGAACGTATCTGGATGAAATTTGGTAGGTAGAAAGATGGGACGAGGAGAGTCGGTCTGTAGTGAACATATTCAGGATTTTACAAAATTTTGTACTCATCCTACTAAACCACTGTTTCCAAAGAACACATATCATTACCTTTGATGTATTCTGTGTCCATCCATAGTCGGTTCTCAAAAAACATTTGGACTCTCCGTTTTTGTACGGACTCCTTTTAAATTGGAGAACATTTTACAGAACCAAATACCGGACACCTACATAGTATAAATTTAAATTAAAAGTTTAATACAACCACGACTGCATAAAACATTAGGTACCCCTCTTTTTTGGGAAGTCGGTAAAAATGTATCTTATATCACTCACGGGATCAATACGAATTTAACGATATCTCTCACGCCGTTTAGAAGATATCGTGGATAATACATACACTAGCTTTTTTCCACCCGCGTGGACATTCGTTTTAATGACTGTCTTTAGGGATGATTAGTAAATTATGTCGTTTCCCACCTACTCAACCATCTCAGTGCAAAAAATCACAACAATCGGGTATTTTTTTAATTCCCTCAGGAACTGCATCAGATTATACTATTTTCCCGGGATAAAAAGTAGCCTATGTCCTTCCCCGTGACACAGGCTACTTGCATGTCAAATTTTATAAAGATTGGTCAAGGCGTTGAAGCGTGAAAAGGTAACAAAGAAACAAACAAACACATTTTCACATTTATAATATTAGTAAAGATACATTATACCTGATTTTTTTTTGTTGGCAGTCTTGTAAGAATTGACTAAATATCTGATCGATTGGTTTGAGTCAAACTTTTTTTGTTAATTAACTGCAGATCCCCCAGGAACAGTTGTGCAGTATGGCGAGTAAACGCCGCCGCCGCGGAAAACGGACCCCACACCAATTTTGTTACCTCTAGAGGTAACAAAATTGGTGTGGGGTCCGTTTTCCGTCTGTATAAGAGACACAAAAAACACTTCATTCATCATTACAGCTCATATACGTCCCCACCGAGGGGCTCGAGCCTACCCTGAATCAGGGCGACTAGGCCTTAGTCAACCACGCGGGCCCAGTGCGGGTTGGTCGACTTCACACACAACCTTCGAGTTTCTTCGCAGGCGTGTGCAGGTTTCCTCACGATGTTTTCCTTCACCGTTAAAGCAATCGGTAAGTATGTACGTAAGTTTTTGAAAAACTCATTGGTACATTGGCCGTCCAGATTTGAACCCGGTACCTCTGGTTAGATGGACCGAGTCGTTACCGGTTGAGCCACCGACGCTTTTTTCTACTTCATTACAAGCTTTTATTTAACTTGCAATGTATGTATGTTTGTTCGGGTGGAATCTTGCAAATTACCTAAATTTGACCCACTTCCCGGTTTCCGATTAAGCTGAAATTTTGCATGCATATTGATATCGCGTGACAATGCAATATTAAAAGCTTGTACTTAAAAGTTTTAAGTTTTAAAAAAAATTATTTTGACAGTCAGAATGTGTTTTGTTCATGTTTAAATTGTCTTGAAAATCATAAATCTATTTTTTCAAATGCTTTCAACCGCTTCCATGGTGTAATGGTTACTCCATTCATTTCACACCAAGTGGTCGCGGGTTCAAATCTCGGCGGGGTCTTAATTTGTAGGCTTCAGTTTGGTTAGTGGTAGGGCATTTTCTAAGCCCGACTGTCTAGCTACTAGATGGTGGTACCATCTTCATCATATCAGCTCATATACGTCCCCACCGAGGAGCTCAGCCTACCCTGAATTAGGGTGATCGGGCCTTAGTCGACCACGCGGGTCCAGTGCGGGTTGGTCGACTTCTCACACAACCTGCTAGTTTTTCCGCGGCGTGTGCAGGTTTCTTCACTATGTTTTTCCTTCACCGTTAAAGCAATCGGTGAGTATATGTACGTAAGTTTTGAAAAACTCATTGGTACATTGGCCGTCCGGATTTGAACCCGGCACCTCTGGTTAGGAGGACCGAGTCCTTACCGGTTGAGACATGTTGTATATTTATTTTTCGTCATGAAAACAGGAGCCAGTCCTCCATTGCGTGGGGGACATTGGTACGCCCACATCCATTTCGACATAATCGCCTCGTACCATTAGGTGAGATGATGCCAAGGGCTTATCAATTGTGGATAAAAGAAGCCATTATTGTTAACTGATCTTGTCTGAGCATGTATTTTTTTATTCTCTGTAATTAGACCTTCGAGGTCAATCAAAGTATGTGTAGAACATCCCTGATCTGATTTCGAACTTTTATTTAATTTAATGGTAACGAACGACCACGCCAAACTAACCTAACCAATTTAATTAAAAAACATAAACCCCGATTACACAAAAAAATTACCCCTCGAGCAAACCCTGAATTAGGGCGATCGGGCCTTAGTCGACCACGCGGGCCCAGTGCGGGTTGGTCGACTTCACACACAACCTTCGAGTGTCTTCCCAGACGTGTGCAGCGTCGGATAAACGTACTCGTACATATGAAATCGAAATTTGAAAACACATTGGTACGTGTCAGGGTTCGAACCACGACCTCCGGGACAGGAGGTAGCAGCCCTAACCTACATACATACGTACACCCGAAAAACATTGCCCTCTTTTTGCACAGTCGGGTAAAAATTTAACACTTAATCGATACTGACGTTAGTATTATACCATTTATTTCAAGCGGTCGGAACTAGTTTTGCTAGTAAACATAAGTTACGTTGATATTTTAAAATGTTTTATGAATAACGATCGCAGACTGGTAGTTACAGTGTCATTTCTGGTTTAGTGTAATCTTTATAAATACGAATGACCTCAATACCTTTACAAGCGTACAGGGTGTAACAAAAGTGGTGTAGATCCCGTTAATTGGAGCTTCCACTCATAATACTGAACAACTTGTGTTCTAAGCCTATGCTGAAATTGCAATGCTGTTGTTTGTGTAGAAATTGTATAAAAATATGATACTTGTTTAATTTGAGACTCTATTATCTGATATTTTGTATGATGATGATACTAATGTTGCTATGATGTTAATATGCCATTCTCATTGTTTTTTGTGTTTAAATTACTAGCTTTTCACTAATTTTTGCAAGCCAGATTTTCTGATAAAGTATGAGTACCTCTAATTTTACATTTGTAAGATCTTTTGTAACAATATTTTTATACAAATAAATCACTTGACTTGACTTGACAAAAAAAATACTCTTCATACTATCACAATCAGCTGATTGACCAATTTCGTGTATTTTTTATGGAGGGTCCAATTTTTTTTGAGAATTGACTATGGGTTCCTTGGGGAAATTTGTTCAATATTATGATTAGAACTCCCAGTTAACACGGGACCCTATTACTAAGACTTCGGTGTCCATCCGTCTATCACCAGGCTGTATTTCATGAACCGTGATAGCTAAACAGTTGAATATTTTCGCAGATGATGTATTTCTGTTGCCACTATAACAGATACTAAAAATTAGAAAAAGTGAAAGTTTACATACAAAAAACGTGTTTTTTTAACGTGAAGAAACTAGCGCCATCTAGTATGATAGTACGGAACTGAAGAAACTAGCGCCATCTAGTATGATAGTACGAAACTGAAGAAACTAGCGCCATCTAGTATGATAGTACGGAACTGAAGAAACTAGCGCCATCTAGTATGATAGTACAGAACTGAAGAAACTAGCGCCATCTAGTAAGATGGTACGGAACCCTGTGTGTGCGGTTCTGACTCGCACTTGGCTGGTTTTTTACATCCTGTATCATATAGCGCGAGCGTAGCGTCATCTCGACAACAAAGTGGATGGCGCTGTCTGTCACCTTCTTGGCGCACTTTTGTTAAGTTTATCACGGCTTTAATGAAATATGTTCTTGAAAAGACGTAGCACGAACTTTTTAATATTTTAACCGGAACACATGAATGTTGTTAGCATTGATGTTTGGCGCCAATACTTAGATAACATGATGTCAACTAGCCAGTGAAAAATATGCAATAAATTTATAATATAGCATTAAGTAATATGAGAATAAAAAACATAACATCATATTTGTTTATATTAAAAAGGTTTATCTGGGTGTTACTTGAAGTAGTTCTTTATAATTAAAAGGTTTATTTAGGTATTACTTGAAATAGTTCTTTATAATTAAAAAGGTTTATCTGGGTGTTATTTGAAGTAGTTCTTTATAATTAAAAGGTTTATTTAGGTATTACTTGAAATAGTTCTTTATAATTAAAAAGGTTTATCTGGGTGTTACTTGAAGTAGTTCTTTATAATTAAAAGGTTTATCTGGGTATTACTTAAAATAGTTATCTATAATTAAAAGGAGAGGAACTTTCCTGAAATAAAATAATAATTTCATGTCCGTCCGCATATTCATTTACATCTTCAGGTTAATGTTTGATCCTGTCCATGCCCACTTTCTAATTATATAGTTTTATTTACACTAGCTGTTGCTCGCGGCTTTGCCCGCGCAGATAATTTTTTAGCCGTTCTCGTGGAGATCCCAAAATCCATTCTTTAACGGATTCTTACACCCTAATTGCTGTCTCTATGCCAAATTTCAGCCCGATTCGTTGAATGGTTTGAGCTTTACGTTGATAGATCAGTCATTCACGGTTTCACATTTATATTCATATTCAATTAAAGAGTAAAGAAAAGCACTCACTCTCTGTACAAAGAAAGAAACGTTTTTTCACCACTGAATATTATTATATCATAATGATTTTAAAATATGTTGTGGACACAAAAAAAAAACTGGATTTTTAAATGTTTTTAATACGAGTACAATAGGGATGACGATAGCATCAGAAATAAATTATGAACTCTTGATCACTAAATTGCCCTCCTACTTAAACTTCGGAAAACCTTAATTGTTTTGTTTGCCATCAAGTCTTCGATTTTTAACTCACCAAAATTACAAAATGAGTACATAAATGACGCTGCAAAACTATGACGTCACGCTTAGGTATTTCAACCATTTTTAGAATAAAATGTCGTTTTAGACAGATGATAAAAAGTTAATCAGATGACTAGCATTCGTCATCCCTATTGATACGTTCAATTTTAATTTTCAAAACTTCTCAATTTTTTTTCCGTTTTATATTATTAAATCGAAAAGTAATTACAAACATGGACATGTGTCTACTCAATATATTTTCAAAGTTTGGATTCAATCCGGCATGTAGTTTTTATATTAAAGCGGAACTACGTTTGTATGGAAGCTCGAGCCTACTGGGGACCCTTAAGTGATTCTTCGAATAGTGTTGGACGTATACTATTTTCTTGTTTTAACCTATATAACTACAGCCTGTTATGTAAAACAGTTTGTATTGTTTCTTGACGTTAATTGATAGATAACCAAATGACATGCTGCGGTAAAGCAATCTAATTCACAAATGTATGCAAATAAGCGAGCAAATCACTAGTTCAGCACTTAGTAATACGGGGATAATGTAACCGGTGTGTGCGGTGATCGTGGGCCGAATGTAACGTAACGCCCTAGTGTCTGTTGTTTATTTGTTCTCTATGTACCTATGAGTATGTACGTATGTATTTCATAATGGATGGTTGGGTAGATAATATAACAGTTTATCTACTCTCATATCATAAAGTTCGAATTATAAACTTCAAAACGAATTTATCAATATAAATGCGTACTTTATAAACTCAATACCGAAATTTAAAAAAAAACACTATAACATTATTTCCTTAACAAAATAATGTCATAAAGGTTTTTTTTTCCATTACGATACAAGTTAATCCAAAAAGTTAATATCACCAACAAGGTTCCATATCAATATTTATTTTTATTGGAACGCGCATGCGGTTCGCGCCATTTTTACAGCATTACAAAAAGTTTTGATTCAAATTTTTATCTTTCTGTAGAGCGAGTGCTGTACAGAAAGATGCGCATGCGCGGTGATATGCTGGGGTTTTGGCGCAATTCATACCTACGTTTTGCTGTACTAAATTTCGTAGGATTCTATTTTTACTCTTTTAACTTTGATCATTTAATTAGTAGGTTCAATCTCAATATATGAGATTAGATAAAATAGTTTAGGAAACTGCACATACTCGTAGTTAGGTATTATAAGTAACTATTATCTCATCTGTGGTACTATGCAACAGTTTCATAAACTACTATTACATTAAAGAATCTTTTTTACCCGTCTGCGCCAGAAGGAGGGTTATGTATTTCGAGTGTATGTATGTATGTATGTTTATTTATTTCTTTAGCACGCTCAGTAGCCTAAACAGGTTGATGGATTTTGGAGTGCGAGGTGTCGTTAGATTTGTCTTTATCCCGTAAGTGTCATAGGACTCACAAAAAATTGCCACTGTTACTTGTAAATTGCCACTTCTACTTGTAAATTGCCACTTCTACTTGTAAATTGCCACTTCTACTTGTAAATTGCCACTTCTACTTGTAAATTGCCACTGTTACTTGTAAATTGCCACTTCTACTTGTAAATTGCCACTGTTACTTGTAAATTGCCACTTCTACTTGTAAATTGCCACTGTTACTTGTAAATTGCCACTTCTACTTGTAAATTGCCACTGTTACTTGTAAATTGCCACTTTTACTTGTAAATTGCCACTTCTACTTGTAAATTGCCACTGTTACTTGTAAATTGCCACTTTTACTTGTAAATTGCCACTTCTACTTGTAAATTGCCACTGTTACTTGTAAATTGCCACTTTTACTTGTAAATTGCCACTTCTACTTGTAAATTGCCACTTCTACTTGTAAATTGCCACTTCTACTTGTAAATTGCCACTTCTACTTGTAAATTGCCACTGTTACTTGTAAATTGCCACTTCTACTTGTAAATTGCCACTGTTACTTGTAAATTGCCACTTCTACTTGTAAATTGCCACTGTTACTTGTAAATTGCCACTTCTACTTGTAAATTGCCACTGTTACTTGTAAATTGCCACTTTTACTTGTAAATTGCCACTTCTACTTGTAAATTGCCACTGTTACTTGTAAATTGCCACTTTTACTTG
This sequence comes from Coleophora flavipennella, assembly GCA_947284805.1. Classification (NCBI taxonomy): domain Eukaryota; kingdom Metazoa; phylum Arthropoda; class Insecta; order Lepidoptera; family Coleophoridae; genus Coleophora; species Coleophora flavipennella. The sequence continues at coordinate 17,457,618 of OX369264.1, read as the reverse complement.
TAAATTGCCACTTCTACTTGTAAATTGCCACTGTTACTTGTAAATTGCCACTTTTACTTGTAAATTGCCACTTCTACTTGTAAATTGCCACTTTTACTTGTAAATTTGCCGCTTTACTTGCCCCTTAAAATTTTTTGTTTGACGAAATGCCTCCAGTTTTTATTTCGCATTATATTATAAAAAGTATCTACGAAGTTTTATAACTTGAAACAACTTTCACTTGTATAGGACGGGGTCAAAAAAATAATATTGTTATTAAAATAAATTTCGTTAACTCCCTTTATATCTGATACTTGTATTTTTTTATAAATAAGACTCCAATTGTTAAAAGTTACATTTATTCAAAAGTATAACTTGGAGTTCAACGTTTTGAAAACACTCATGTAAAAAAATGTTCAATGAAACCTTTCATTCATTTTACGAGACCTATTCGTCGTTACCCTACTAGAGGGGTACACTAAGAAAAATTCTGTTTCACATTAAATAAATAGCCTACCCTATTTTTTTACATGTTGACTTCATTTTCCAGTTCGGGTCATAATTTAACATGTGCTTCATTACTGCAGGTCTCTGGTGGAATAGAAAATTGATAGTGACGAACGGACATGACGAAATAACGATTAAAGGGCTATAAGGGTTCCTTTTTTGCCATTTTGGCTCCGAAACCTTAACAATAGGGGTCGAGTAAAATAAATAAAACTACTATTAACTGAATTTTTTACCCTGATCTCTCAAACGGGAACTAAAATAGGGGATAAACCATCTATTTTTATGAAGGTCTCTAGTTCCAGGGCTCGAGTGGGTCGTGAACCATATCTACATAGGTGTGTAGAGTCCATATTGTATAAGAGACGTTATTGTAGGTAAAAATCACCAATGTAGAGCTACATAGGTGTGTAGAGTCCATATTGTATAAGTAGGTAAAAATCACCAGTTTAATAATGTCCTAATATGTACTTAACTACTTACTTTGCCAAAAATAAGAAACCCCACTAAAATAGTAACTACAATAAGACATAAAAATAAGGTGTAAATAGTTCGAGGAAAAAGTTTCTTCGCATTTTGTAAGTATAAATTTGTAATCAAATCTCTTTGCTTGTACCTATTATTTAAACCTGGCTGGTTTTTATAAAATTAAAAATGTAATTTAATAATTATATACGAAATTTTAATAAAAATAATATAAAAATCCCGCCATTTTTCAATTGTTATTGTAATATATAAATCCCGCCATTTCTGTCTACGAAAATAAAGAAATTCGCTGCATTTTGAATTTTTATTTTAAAAAAAACAAAAAATGCAACACAGGCCGCAAATAAAATTTGTGTCGTTTAAGGACTTAATGCAGTATCAGCTTTTCTAATCTGTAAATTTTAACATTCAAGATGCAGCTCGCTCTGGTCGCCCTGTTTGAATTTTCATACAAAATACGATGAAACTTTTACCCCGACCTAATATTATACCAAATGAAAGAGAACGACAAACAACAAGATAAAAAATTAACTTACTCTTCAAGGTTGTGTGCGACAGTAATTTCCAACTTCGTTTCGACGAAGACACGAAAGGTAAATCGATAAATTAGTACTTAAATGAACGATTATTTTCAAAAATACTATCAATAATATGTTTTAATAGTTAATTATGTTATTGTTGATTCACAATAATTATCAATTTGTAAGTAAGAGTCGCGAATTTCGATCAGCCGTGAGTAGCTGTCGTCGGTGGCGTTCGTCGCTGTGCACTGCGGTCGAATGTGTTTGTGTTGTGTTGTGATGCCTTTGCCGCCGGCCGCGGCCTCATGCCTGGCTGTTCCACGAGTGGCCAGTGATGCCAACTCTATATGTCAAAAAGTCGTTAGTCGTAGCTTGAAAATTCGCTAGAACAGTATAAAAATGGCATTTCGGTTGCTAGATTTATGGTGTTACTGTGCTTGAAAAGTCGCTAAAATTTATGAAGCGTCAGTTTTTTTTTGTTGCTAAACTGCTCTGAAAATACGTTAGATCTAGCTACTAAGTCGCTAAATCAGCAACACTGCGAGTGGCCCAGCCTGACTGTAGTTAGCGTAGGCGATTCCCGCCAAAACCGGTTGCCATGGTTACGAGACGCCGCTAACTACTGCTTTGCTGCTGTGCTGATGTTGTCATCGCTTGTTCCAATTTCAATTTTCACTCTGTATGGGCAACTTTTCAATGTCGCGGAAATAAGTCGACTGTGTCCTCTATTCCGTCCAGTGTCTCCTCAGTAGTCTGGATTCTACCAACCTTGAAAGTAAACCTTTACATTTACACTTAACTCTATTGATTTAAAGTGTAAGTAGTTGTCAGCCTTTTGCTTTCGAGCGACAAAGTAGTGAAGAACCGTCTGAAACGCTCGCTAACAATAGGGATGACGAACGCTAGTCATCTGATTTACTTTTAACCCTTAAGAGCGTAGACGGGCTGCATTTTTTCCATACAAATGTATTCCCCTATTATCTTCCTGGATAATGCGTCTAGAGTAATCATTTTTGTTTCTAAAAATCTAGGTCTATTGCAGGCATGCCCCTGTCATTTATTTTTTTCCAAAAAATTATTAAAAAAATAAATATGACTTTCCAAAAACCTAAAAAAATGCCTCGTTTTTACCGCCGTAATCAGACGACAACCAAAGAAATTCGAAAAGTTTTTAAGATAAAAACAAATGATAGGAGCATAGATCTATTCTTCCTTTAAATTTTGATACCAAAAACAATTTAATCGGCTTAGTTTTCGAGGAGAAAACAGGAAAATCCGAAACGTCGAGCGGTCGTGGTTTTTGTAGGTATAATCGTTCTAAGCAGCAGTTGTCCCTATCGCACTCTACGGGGAGAGACTCGGTTGCTCGGGCGCAGCGCGACGGCAATAGTTTCTTCAAATATCTATTTCTCAATTCCCGCGCAGACCGACTACGCTCTTAAGTTCCTGCCCGCGGTCACAGTGACCCCGCCGAATATTTGAATTTGATTTTTTCCGTTAAACGGCTGCGCGTGTTGGTGTGCGTCTATGTACCTTCTCTACTTATCGGTTAGTGTCGCGCATGCGCTCAGCGAGGCTACACGTGCGCGCGTTTAGCTTGGGTGAGTAAAACAATCTCGTGCGCGGTCATGGTGACCGCGCGTAGGAAGTTACGTGATTATTTTGTATTATGTGTATTTGTTTTGTTTTAGTGTCAACATGAATAAAAACGACAAAAATATAACAAGATGGTTGGAAGAAGAGATGTCGGATGTAGAGGAGAAACATTTCACCTGTGTTTTATTTGTAAAAAACCCATCTGTTTGGAGTGCGCCAAAAAAATGTGCCAAAATTGTCGTGAAAAATTGTGAACTTTACCCTCTGCAATTTTTATCAAATTTTCATATTTTTATAACTTTGTTTTGTTCAAATGTTTATAGATATTAAGAAAAAAGTGCAAATTGCTGTAATTTTAAGTTCCTATTTTGATAAATCTCATTATTTGAAGATGATTGTTAATTTTGAGTGAAATATGTCTGCATTTATGTTTTTGTCATTTCATAGAAAGAAATATTGTGTCATTTAGTTTTTTTCTTTTCAATATCATTATTATAATCATAAAGTGCGTTTTATTTATTATTTGTTACAATATTGACTCATATTACATTAAAAAACACGGTTTTAATGTAGGAGTCACTGTGACCGCGGGCAGGTAGTTGCGTTATAAATATAGGTGGCAGGAACTTAACGGTTAATCATCTGTCAAAAACGACATTTTTTTCTAAAAATGTTTGAAATACCTAGGCGTGACGTCATAGTTTTACAGCGTCATTTATTTTTCATTTAAAATACATTTTGTGATTTTGTTGAATTAAAAATCGAAAATTTGATGGAAAACAAAACGAGTAATGTTTTCCGAAGTTTAAGTAGGAGGGCAATTTAGTGATCAAGAGTTCATAATTTATTTCTGATGCTGTTGTCACCACTATTATGATGACAAAAAATCGAGGTTTTGATTGGGATCGATAATCTGTACACTAATAAATTCTAAAAAAAATTAAAATGTGTGTGTGTATGTGTGTGTCGGGTGCTCTAGGGCCTAAACTGATGACTGGGTGGATTTGGATTAAAGAAACATTTACTTCACCAGCGCGTCAGCTTCATCAGGATGCGATAGGCATCATTCTTATCACGCCCGCTGCGGAATGAGTTTTGTGGCCTCCTCGCCCCCGCACGACAACATTCTCAATTATTATAAGGAAGTACTACACAGCCTCATATCATAGTAAAAGAAAATAATTAGTAGGTTATCTTCATACATGGGTACGTCGAGCGGTTTGTATGTGTGCGCGTCAGTAGGCACACACGCACACCACAATAATAACAAAGATTTAAGATGGATTTAAGATTACAGTACTGCAACGTTATTATTGTAGTGTGCGTGCGTGCCTACTGAGATGTGCACACATACAAACCGTGCGATGTACCATTGTATGAAGATAACCTACTAATTTTTTCCTTTTACTATGCTCATATGACAACATGAAGCGTCGGTGGCTCAACCGGTAACGACTCGGTCCATCTAACCAGAGGTACCGGGTTCAAATCTGGACGGCCAATGTACCAATGAGTTTTTCAAAAACTTACGTACATATACTTACCGATTGCTTCAACGGTGAAGGAAAACATCCTGAGGAAACCTGCACACGCCTGCGAAGAAACTCGAAGGTTGTGTGTGAAGTCGACCAACCCGCACTGGGCCCGCGTGGTCGACTAAGGCCTAATCGCCCTGACTCAGGGTAGGCTCGAGCCCCTCGGTGGGGACGTATATGAGCTGATATAATAAATAAAAAATGACAACAGAACACAACACGGGACATTATTCAGTTCAGTCAGTTCTACTTTATCTACGTATTTATCCATGCTATAATAAATGTGAAAGTAATATAGTATGATTTTTTTAATGTTTGTGTAATCACGAATGAATGGCGCGACGGGTATGAATAAAAGACAAATAATATGGCAATAGGAGTTGCTTAAATCGTAGAATATAAAGGATTCTTGTTCCAATGCTCGCGAGCCGCTTGTGGCTCTCCCGCTACTCTTTCTCAATATGCCCGCGGGTGAAGCCAAAGGCTAGTGTACTATAAAAATAAAAGGAAAAATAGTTCGGATAAAAAGCGTTCGGAAACCTTCGCAATATCTTCACGTCCCAAATACCGCAGTGTCTCAAGACTAAGGTCTTTGACCAGTTTGTGTCGCCAGTGATGACTTACGGAACTGAGACATGGTCGCTTACTATGGGCCTCATAAGAAGGCTCAAGGTCACCCAAAGGGCAATGGAGCGTGCTATGCTCGGAGTTTCTCTGCGTGATCGAATTAGAAACGAGGAGATCCGCAGGAGACCTAAAGTAACCGGCATATAGCTCACAGAATCGCTAAACTGAAGTGGTAGTGGGCAGGGCACATAGCTCGTAGAACAGATGGCCGATGGGGCAGTCAAGTTCTCGAGTGGCGACCGCGCACCGGAAAACGTAGTGTAGGCAGGCCTCTCACGCGGTGGACCGATGACCTGGTGAAGATCGCGGGAAGCTGATGGATGCAGGCAGCGCAGGACCGGTCGTCGTGGAGATCCTTGGGGGAGGCCTTTGTCCAGCAGTGGACGATTTGTGGCTGATATGATGATGATGATGATGATAAGGAAAAATGGAACCCTTAAAACCCTTAACCCTTTTCCGGTAGTCCCATTAATTGTTTCTGGAATAAACTTATCATTTATCTTTTCGAATTTTGATTTTTGACAATGACAGAGAAGTGAAAGAAGAGTACCAACTTTTTAGTGATCGTTTCATCTCTTTCATACAGAGCATGACGTCTTTTTCGTGTTTTTTTCACACTGGCAGAATTTATCAAATAACTGTTCGATATTTCATTTACTTAATTCGCTTTTAAATTTAATAAAATGTTAGCTTGGTTTTCTTATTCCAGACAACAAAATAAACTAAAACAAAAATTATTCATATTTTTACCTCATAGAATAAATAATGAATAGCTAGATAAAATTTATTCTACACAAATGAAGTCGCGGCCAAAACATTATAAAAGAGTTTTCATTTACTTAAAGAAAATCAATGAGGGTCTTGCATCAAAAGATTTTGAATTCAGAACACTGCACCGTTCGGATTATATTAAAATATGACTACCTAACTGGACCATTGAACCGTATAAGGCATGTAATAAAGTGCATTTTCCTAATCTGTTGTCCCACAGAATAGAAGCAATTTCTTTTTCTTATCTGTGCGTTGTCCCATACATTGGACACTTCGGGTGCTATGCTACCAATGTCGGTATGGGTGTTACGGTACTAATGTCAGCTTGGATGTTACGAAGTGTTAGGCGTTGTGCGTGTGCGTCAGCACGCACAATAAAGTAGTGAGAGAGACAGTCAATATTAATGACCAGTTTGGACGTTACGAAGTATTTGGTGATCTTGCCTACTACAGAGATTTGTTACAATAGATGGATTATGCTCTAACAAATAACATTTGAAAATCGAACCCATTTACACACACTACATAATAGGTAGTTCGCTTCCCTTGCACCGAATGCTACTAAGAAAAAAGATGCCAATTGGCATCATTTTATTTGCTTCACTTTTATTACGCATGTACCCTATCTACCCCCCGTTATACAAAGTAACAAGAATATAAGCAACTCCGATTTTGACATTTTTTTCTTTTATTCAAAACCGTTTCGAAAAAGTAATTGGTATGAACATTAGACATTAGCCGTCCGGATTTGAACCCGGGACCTCTGGTTAGAGGACCAACTCGTTACCGGATGAGCCACCGACACTTTTTTAACTGTTATTACGCTGACTGCTCAATACTCTATTCTTGATAGAATAATCTCAAAAACTATTGTACCGATTTTAAAAATTATTTCACCAGTAGAATTATATATTAACAATGAATAACAAGGCGGGTTTTAAAAAAGCCCTACCACCATCCAAACCAAATCTTACGAAGTATGATACGCAGGGAATCGATTCCGTGATCTCTTGATGTGAAGCGAATGAACTAACCACTACGCCACAGAACCGGTTAAAGCTTTTACCGCCACCTTGGACTTATTTTTTTTACTTCATTTAAAGTTTTTTTTTATCGAAAAGAAAAATATATTGTAATCTCCAGGATAGGAGTAGTTTATTTTTTTATATTTTAATTAACAGAACTTAAGAAAAAATGCACCCTATTTTCCAATTTTTCAACAGACTTCAAAAAGGAGGAGGTTCTCAATTAGACTATGTTTTTTTTTGTATGTTTGTTACGTGATGTCTCCGCCGATTGTAAACCGATTTTCAAAATTCTTTTTTTTATTTGAAAGAGTATACTCACCAAGTCAGGATCTGATGATGGGATCCCAGGGAAATCGAGAACAACCCTCAAATTTTATAGGCACATATTACGTGTTTCATGTATTTCCTAAAACTATTCAAGTTTTGGCGTCTGGTAGTCATTATCTCATCATCATCAAAGGATTACTAACATACAGTATGGACACTCCCTGCCGCTCTCTAGATTGCAACCTCACCCCCTCGTCACCCAGATTGATACAGATTGGTTTTACAGTTTAGTTGTCAAACGTATAGGTTTCGCCGCCATTTTGTTTGTTTACTTTTTTGAAATGTCATTTCTGGACCGTTGTATGAAGTGTCCAGGGTGTGCCCATATTATGATTTTATTAGTGTGCTTGCGTGTTACATCCTCGGCTGCATCGGCACTTACCATCAGGTGAGGTGCAGCCAAACGCACATTTTTTAAATTTAAAAAATACTGCCACATTGTTTGTAGGATTCCGTAATCAAACCAGGAACCCTAATAATTTCACTATATCCCGTCTATCCGTTCGTCTGTCTTTTTTTTATCCACAATTGATAAGCCTTTGGCATTATCTCACCTGATGGTAAGTGACGATGATGCCGAAGAGGAACCGGGCTTACCAAGATTCCCCAAAGCAATGGGGATCTGGCTATCTTATCTTCAAGCCGGAACACATGAATGCTGTTAACACTGATGTTTAGCGGCAATACTTAGATAAGATTGCGGTAGCTAGCCAGGCGGGCTATGAAAATGCCCTACCACCAGTCTTATTTAAAAAGAAAATTATCGCTTCTCAAGTAATCTTTTCTAGTTTAGCAGTAATAGTAGACTAGCTATAGGGAGTTCATAGTTTCCATAAACACTTCAGTTTTTAAAATACACACTTATTTTTTGATCCCTGTGTCAAGTGTCTGTGTCTGACACGCACCTGGCCATTTTCAAGCGACTTCTAAAAAGGAGGAGGTTCTCAATTCGACTGTATGTTTTTTTTTTTTTTTTATGTGTGTTACCTCAGAACTTTTGACTGGGTGAACCGATTTTGAGGATTCTTTTTTTATTTGACAACTAAGTCCTTCCCGTATGGTCCCATATATATTTTTTTTAAATCGGTGTAGTACGTAATTAGAAAATCAACAATAACCAAAAATAATAATGCAAAATTGTTTCGAAGTTGTTGCGATGGAAGTCGGTGTTTAACGTTTTCATTTTTTATGCCAAGTCTCCCATCACTAAAAACTCTCTGTTTCAGTTCAAACGCTTGCGAAGTTTCCTTTTTTACGACTTAGGATCTCGAATGACCATGTGGTTTATTCATAATTTTCCTAATTTGTCACGTTCAGTTATCAACGGTTACGAAGTCGCAGGCAGCAGCTAGTAAACAACGTGTATAAATAAAGGCCAATATCAAGAAAAAAATACAATACGCGAAATACTCCTTATTAGTTCAGCGTACCTAATGGAGTTTTTATTCTATTGATCCTTCTGGTATTTTAAGTTGTTCCGATGAAGTGGAATCAAGGTCCCAAGGTATTGTTTTCAATCAAATCATAGAACATACTCTGCCTCACAGTTCGGCTTTTTTAAATTTGGAATCACTGCACTTAAGATTCCGACGTATTGAGAACTCCTCCTTTTCTGAAGTCGGTTAAAACCGTTTCAAATAAATCTTGAAAAGTTTATAGGGTTTCAAAAAGAGCTTACTGTTGAGAGAGGTACAGTATTAAACAATAAAACGATCCTGGGATCATCAGATCAACTTCAAAATACCGAAAGGATCTATTGTTACCGAGAATATGGCTTCATGCCAAATTACTTTCGGACCCCTGGAAGTCGCTCTAAAAACGATCGCAAGATTTAAAGCGGACTTACATACAAACACAGAGATATGCTATATATATAAGGGGAGGTAACAATTAAATCTCTGTACATACATAAGAGCGTCAAGAGCGTCAGTGGCGTAAGAGCGTCGGTTGCGTAACGGCTAGGGCCGCCGTCTCCTGTCCGGGAGGTCGTGGTTCGAATCCTGCCACGTACCAATGTGATTTCGAATTTAGATTTTATATTTACGTTTATCCGACGCTCTTACGGTGCAGGATAACATTGTGAGGAAACCTGCACACGCCTGCGGAAAAACTCGCAGGTAGTGTGTGAAGTCGAACAACCCGCACTGGGCCCGCTTGGTCGACTAAGACCCGATCGCCATAATTCAGGGTAGGGTCGAGCCCTTCGGTGGGGACGCATATGAGCTGATATCACATACATACGAACATTGCAAGCTAAATCAAAACTCTTAACATTATTTTTCTGCAAGTGCTCATTTTCCATTTCACTCAATATATTAAGAATAAGCGGTATCAATAATAGGTGTATAGTATACAATCATTAATATAACGCATATAACATCCATTTCATAGCGGTTTCCCGCGGTTTCACCCGCGTGGACGTTTCTGACTTTTCGTGGGTGCGCAGTGCGCGAGCCAAAAGCGGCTCGCGTGCGTGAAAAAAGTAGCCTATGTGTTAATCCAGTTCCCAAACTGTCTACCTACCAAATTTCAACCAGATCCGTTCAGTAGTTTTTGCGTGAAGAAGTAACAAACATACACACACTCACACACTCACGAATAGTCAGGCATTAGTCTAACCTAGAAAAATATTCCAATTTCTGTGGGTTTAACCCTAATTTCCAATTAGAAATACATATTTAAAATAAACAAAAATGTGTGAACAATTTATTTTTAACAAAATAACCTACAAACATTACAATAAACATTAACAATACAATAAGTATATTAGGAAATTAAAAATAAAGGTAACAATATAAAGAACTACATTAATATCAAAACAGTAACGGCATTAAGTTGATACAATGAAATCATCCATGTGAAAAGTAATGATGAAGTAATACATCCACAAGCTTTTTTAAATATTCTCAAATGATAAGCCCTTGGCATCATCTCATCTGGTAAGTGACGAAGAACCAAGATTTACTAAGATTCTCCAGTTTAATAGGGTGTAGTGTGTAACTACCATAAGGATATTTAGTGTACAACTACATTAAGTATATTTGATTAAGCAGGTAATTAAATCATAGATCAAATACGAGTACGTTAAGATTGTATATTAATCATGAATCATATAGGAGATAGCTACTATGTTTCATTTCAAGTCATTATATCAGCCGAAGGACGTCGACTGCTGGACATATGCCTTTTCCAAGGATTTCCACGACGACCGGTACTACACTGCCCGCATCAATCGATTTAGCTCATGTTCAAAGTTAAAAAAATATTACTCTCTTAAAAATTCGCCTTCCAAATTTCACGACGGAACAACGATACTTGAGTTAATGTTAACAAACATTTATACAAACATACATACAAACACCGGATCGTTCCAGCGGTCTCTGAGAACTCGCTTCGCTCATTCAACTAAAACCGCATCAGAAAGACATCAACATCAACAGGGAACTTCATTACATATTATATAATATGGCAAACAACATCTTATTGCTTAAGATACATGACATCCTAATATCATAGTGTCTCACTGATAAAATTAGGATCTTATCAGCACTCGATTAACTAAGTAGCTATTTAAAAAGTTTTAGAAGTTACAGTCACAGGAGCAGCTGGCAACTCAGCATCCTGAGCATCTTAAAACCTTTTCTAACAAGGAATCTTAAAAACAAAAATTCTACAGAGGGGGGCCACAGGTTCTTATTAAATGTCGAACATCTCCTCAATACGGATGGAGTAGGGCACGTCGTGCACAGACGTGAGGTTGACTGCCTTGGAGTGCATCACCACGTCGTCCACAACTTGAGTGCGGAACTCCTCCCAACGGCGCTGACGTAGGAACTCCTTGAACAGTTGCTTCTTGTTCGGAATCTGTGGAAGTTAGGGGTGAATTATCTCAACTGTCGCCAGCAAGCGAAGATCATGTTACGTTAATGAAAGACCGTCTGTCTAGTATTAAAGTTAGTTTTAGTAAATCTAACCTTTAAACATTTATTTTCTAAAAGTTGTTATTCCTCTAGAACGTGAAATAAAACTTCAAGTAGATACCTTTTGTATTGACTATGATGCCCAAGATGTAAGTGGGCTTACCAAGATACTCAAGATTCAATAGGGAACTGGCCATCTTATCTTTATGCCGGAACACATCAACGCTGTTAACAGTGATATTAAGCGGCAAGACTTAGACAAGATGATGGTAATTGGCCAAGTTGGCTTAAATGCGCTACCACTAGTCTTGAAAAGGTAGACCCCGCCGGAAATCGACCCTACGACCACCTGGTGTGAAGCAAATAGACTAAACATTACGCCACGGACGCGGTTATTAACCCGGTTATAATTACCTACCTAACATTATGTTATAACTACATCTAGTGGTATGCTAAGATCTGCGTACGGAAAGACCTGGGGCCTGAAACCCAGAGTCATTTATTGGCTATACACAATGATAGTAAGACCCATTATTACTTATGGCAGCATTGTGTGGTGGCCTAGAACGGAGTTAGGCGCGTGCAGGCAAACACTGACAAAACTTCAGCGGTTGGCCTGCCTGGCAATTACCGGAGCATTTCATACAACACCTACTGCATCTATGGAAATGCTGCTAAATCTAAATCCGCTTCAAATACACATTCAAACAGAGGCGGCCAAGGCCCTACACAGGTTATCTTTAAATGGCATGTGGAATTTTGACATGCCCAAAACCAGACATACCAATCTACAACTAGACACAGGTATGGAAAGGCTTATGCGCATGGGATGTGACAAAATACAGACTGTGCACATATTCAAAAAAGAATATAAAATCTATGTTCCTACGAGGGAAGAATGGAGTAAAGGACTTAAACAACAAGGACCAAACACTCTTACATGGTATACAGACGGATCGAAAATGGAGTCTGGTGCTGGTGCAGGCGTTTATGCTAAGGATTACTCAGCGAGTATTAGTCTAGGGCAATATGCAACAGTCTTCCAGGCGGAGACTTATGCTATCATTGCATGTGCACATGAGATTATAGACAAGGAAGTCAAAGACAAAACCATCTATATTCTCAGCGATAGCCAAGCTGTTCTTAAAGCTCTTGACTCCTTCAAGGTTGACTCCGGGCTAGTGCTAAATTGTGTAAAGGTCCTCAATAAGGTGGGCCGACACAACAAACTGCAACTGGTCTGGGTCCCTGGACACGTAGGAGTGGAAGGCAATGAAGAAGCAGACAAACTGGCTAGAATGGGATCACAAACAGCAATGTGTGGTCCAGAACCGAGGATAGGGCTACCAAGGAGCACTATTATAAGGGCATTAAAGGAACAGGCCGAGGGAAGACACAGAGTGACATGGCTATCCAGAGATGGACATAAACACTCTAAGCTCTTCATCGGTGAGGTCACCACAGGAGCAACCAAGTACATATGGAATAACAGCAGGACGCGAGTCAGGGCGATAACAGGAGCGTTGACGGGCCACTTTGCCACAAATGCACACCTGCAAAAAATCGGCCTGACGCACGACCCGACCTGTAGGGCCTGTGGTGAAGATATAGAATCAATGGAACACCTACTGTGTCACTGCGATGTCCTGGCTAGCAAGCGTATGTACCTCCTAGGTGATGGCTACCCAACACCGGAGGACTACAAGCACCTTCCAATCAGCGGAATTGCTGCATTAATGCAGCACATCTTCGAGTAGGTTGGGGTGCAAAGGTTATAGGGGTAGACACAAAAGATCCCATTGGGTCGAAGTGTCGCTGCAACTGCAGCCCCCACTTACAAAGATAAGATAAGATAAGACATCTAGTGGTTATAAACTAAACCTTATTGTAAATAGTGTCACAACCTTTCAGGGTTCTTTACTCAAATTTAATAATATTATTATTACTAAGCCTCCGCTGTCTATCCGTCCTTCTGTCAGCGGGCTGTATTGTTAAAATTTTCACAGAGTGTACATTTCTATTTCCGCTAAAATAAAAAATAATACAAAAAAAATAAAATTAAAAATTAAAGGAGGTCCTCATATCAGGAACGTGATTTTTTTAAACGTGAAGAAACCAGCGGCAACTAGTAGAATCTATGCTTATATTATATGATGAATCAAAATAAGCTGATGCTCATATACGTCCCTACCGAGGCCGAGCCTCGAGCCTACCCTGAATTAGGGCGAGCGGGCCCAGTGCGGGTTGGTCGACTTCACACACAACCTTCAATTAGTGTCTTTGCAGGCGTGTGCAGGTTTCCTCACGATGTTTTCCCTCACCGTAAGAACGTCGGGTAAACGTGCATATGAAATCAAAATTCGAAAACACATTGGTACGTGGCAGGATTCGAACTACGACCTCCTGGACAGGAGTTGGCGGCCCTAAACATTACGCCACCGACGCTCATTGATTATTTAATTAAGTTAATGTTATTTTGAAATGTGAAATTAAATATTGTACGATGGTCCGAAACCCTTCGTGTTTGAGTCCAACACCTTAAACCCTTACAAACGCTTCCTTGTTAAAAAGCATTAAAAGGACGAATCGTTGGCCACCCCAAAGGTTCGCCACTTACAAACCGATCTTCGGCCCTGCGAATCCAGTTGTCGCCAGCAATCTTGCGCAAATTATTGCTCCACGTACCCGGGGGGGCGTCCCACGTCCCACACTACGTTTGCCTAAACGCGGTCTTCTCTCCAGAACAAGATGGGATACGTCGGCAATTTTGTCCATTTACGATATCCTGACGTCACTTTAGCAGTCATTTTTCTCTTATCATCATATCAGCCGAAAGATGTCCACTGCTGGACAAAGGCCCAAAGATTTTCACTATAACCGGTTCTGCGCTACCCGCATTCAGTGGATTCCCGCATTCAGCGGCTTACCGCGACCTTCACCAGGTAATCGGTCTACGGAGTGGGAAGCCTGCCTACGCTATATTTACCGGTGCACGGTTGCCACTCGAGAACATTAATACCCCAACGGCCATCTGCTTAACGAGCTATGTGCCCCGCTCACTGCCACTTAAATTTAGCGACTCTGAGAGTTATTTTGGTTACTTTGGTTCTCCTGCTGTCTCCTCGTTTCTGATTTGATTACGCAGGGAAACTCCAAGCATAGTACGCTGCATTGCCCTTTGGGTGACCTCGAGCCTTCTTGTGAGGCTCATAATGAGCGACCATGTCTCAATTCCGTATGTCATCATTGACTACACCCACTGGTCAAAGACTGAGGTATTTGGGAAGATATTGCGAAGCTTCCCGAACGATGCCTAGCCTATGTGGTTAGACGATTGATCTCTATCTCGAAGTTGGATCTACCTAACTGGACTATTTGTCCAGGTATATATATTCGTCAAAAACTTGTAAAGAGTAGAGCCTCCAACGTTCAGAGGAGAAGATTCGATCACGCAGTGTAACTTAGAGCATAGCACAATACATTGCCCTTTAGAGTGATGACGAAATCACGGCTAAACTTCTGAAAGCAGGTGGAGGTGGATCATCGGTACTAAAAGCTCTTCAGAAGTTATTCAATTCCGTTATACTCAAAGGACAAACGCCTGCGGCATGCCACAGAAGTGTGGTGGTGCTCTTCTTCAAAAACAGCGACAACACCTTGCTGAAGAACTACACACTCATCTCCCTTCTAAGCCACGTCTAACTGTATATGTTGTTTCGAGAGTCGCGTGTCCTCGCACGCAGGTTAGACGACTTCGAGCCTCCCGAACAAACCGGTTTCCGAAAAGGCTTTAGTATCATAGACCCCATAAATACAAGTAAAATCAGCCACAATGCTTAGCATTTGTAGACTATGAGAAAGTCTTTGATTCGATAGAAACTTGGGCTGTGTTACAATCTCTCCAGCGGTGCCAAATTGGCTATCGATATATCGAGGTACTGAAGTGTTTGTATGGAAACGCCACTATGACCTTTCCCCTCCAGGACCAAAATTCGAAACCAATCCAGCTGCAGCGAGGGGTAAGACAGGGAAACGTCATATCTCCAAAGCTGTTCACCACCGCTCTGATAGATGTTTTATCTCTTATTACTAAGAATTATTTGAGAATAGTTTCAATGTTTTTCAACATTACATACCTACCTAAAAGGTCTAAACTTAAGATGCCTATTTGAAAGACAACCAAGAAAGAATGATGTAAGTCAATGTTTCACATTTCATGAGAACCTTTTTATCAAGGTAATGCTGTATCCTCGTCCATATGTTGGCAGTGTTGCGTTGCAGCAGCCAGATCTTCGGCATCAGCATGCAGTACACCGGTGTCTTGGCCACGATTCGCCGGTCACGCATATTTTCGCCGAAACCAAAGGTCGAGCCAGGGTTAAGCAGGCACACCTGTACATAAGAAGACTTTTAATAGGAAATTCTTTTTAAGACCAGCTAAGCAATAACTGTCCAGCTTTTACACGCTAGTGAAATCTGGTAAACCTACCTGCATGAAATAGGTTCGTATGTTACTCGGCTTATTTGGCTGACGAATAACGCTGAATCTGAAAAATGGGTCATTTAAATTATACCATCAATATTAAAATAATCAATCATTAGTATTAATTGTTGACTTTGTTACCTGACTGATTCCCGATGATGCTCAGAGGGTGGCAAGATTATTTTGCCGTGTCCTTCGTCAGTGCTGATCCTAACATTGCTTCTTAATCTTTTAGTACTAGGAATATTATTATCGTACATAGCTTCAGTGCTCTCTTTCAGTATACCGATATTTTCCCCTGATAGACGTGTACTACCATTCTCTAGCGGAACGTACAGTACTCCAGGTTGTTTGTCTATGATTTGTACATTTGAACCAGGCCTAACGTTGGCAGTAAAATCTTTGGTGAGGCCAGATTCGTCACTAAAACTTGATTGAAATTTGTCTTTGTATGCTTCAAAGTATTTCTTTTCCAGGTCTGGTTCACTTTCTTCTGGTTTGACCTGTAAAACATATATTTTAAAAAAATCAAAATTAAAAAAAGCTAACCTAAAATACTATGAATACGGTGATTTTGTATCGATACACTAAGCTAAGAGTAATAATCATTCAAACTTAATTAAATTGGCTGTATCAGGTGATGTCACCGATTGATCTCCCTCTGTTTCCCTGGATGATACGTAATCAGGTGACCTCAAGTGTCATGGTGATAAAAACAACAGTGATTTTAATGATGAGGTACAAGCTAGTGCCTCTGCTTATGCCATTCCACCATCATCACTGAACCGTCCAGTGGCAGCGATGCTGTCTGCTGTGCCGCGGGTCGTGGGTACAATCACCATCCAGGGCAAACATTCGTGTGTGTGTATGTGTGTGTGTATTTAAAAGTAGATATATATGTATGTACAGTAGTGGTCACATAATTAAGAACGCTTCATAGTTCGACATCGCTTTAAAATTTATATGGTCATATTATTGAACAATTTTGACTATACTGCTGACTAGTATATTTATGAGGCCAACATAATCAAAAAAGAAAATTAGGAAATAATATTTGATATTCTATTTAATTATCTGTTGTTTAGGTATTGTTCACAGATCATTAGGCGAGAGGCTGGACAAATAATTAAGAACAAGTTAAAACTTTATAATAATACTAACAATAACTTTATAATTTGAGTTTATATTAATTAAATGCGTTTTTCTTAATGAAATCAGTTAGTTTTCCAACGTTAGTACTTAGTTGGATGTCCTCTACCGTGGACAACTAAGGGCGCGGGCGCGGCATCGATGCAAAAGCATATTCATTTCAGTTGAAACAGAAAAGTTAAAAGTTAGTTAATTTAAAGTTTATTAACTTTTGGCAGGTTTCAACTGAAATAGAGTTCCACTCATCTAAAAATGCATTGTAAAGTTCATCCACAGATTTTGTATGGGATTAAGATCTGAGTTATTTGGTGGCCAGTCTAACACAGCTACCATTTGTCTATTGAGGAATATTTTTACAGAGTTGGCAATGTGTTTTGGGTCATTATTACGCTGGAGTGTCCTAATTACCGGGATATTGTCGTCAGCGTATGGCAGCGTACGTTCTTCGAGTATCTATTTATATTGGTATTAGTCCATGTAATATTGCATTATACTGGTAGGTCCCACGCTATAACCGAAAAATCTACCCCAATTTTTATTACCCGACTGCGAGGGTTATGTTTTTCGAGAGTATGTATGTATCATCATCATCATCAGTATGTATCATCATTGCAGCTCATATACGTCCCCACCGAGGGGCTCGAGCCTACCCTGAATCAGGGCGACTAGGCCTTAGTCGAACACGCGGGCCCAGTGCGGGTTGGTCGACTTCACACACAACCTTCGAGTTTCTTCGCAGGCGTGTGCAGGTTTCCTCACGATGTTTTCCTTCACCGTTAAAGCAATCGGTAAGTATGTACGTAAGTTTTTGAATAACTCATTGGTACATTGGCCGTCCAGATTTGAACCCGGTACCTCTGGTTAGATGGACCGAGTCGTTACCGGTTGAGCCACCGACGCTTAGTATTTATATGCATTGTACATTACATGCATGTATTTATACGCCGACAGTATGTATATGCATGTATAATTGTTAGGCACGCTCTGCAGCCTACACGGCTCAATAGATTTTAGCTTGAGGGGTGTCGTTAGATACGTATTTACTGTGAGAGTGACACTGGGTATATCAAAATATATACTTCACACCAAAACAGCTTCTTATATTATACCACGCTCAAGTTCGGTCATGCATGTATGGAGAACTACTCTCACTTATGGTACGGATCGACTCGTTACCAGCTGGATGCCTTGGATTCTATCGCCCGACGCGCCAGGAGACTCTTTGGCGACGAAGAACTTGTATCAAACAGGCTCCAAAGCCTCAAGCATCGCCGCAAAGTCGTCTATCTATCGGTGTTCTACAGGATTTATTTTAGAGAGTGTGCCCTGGAGCTTCGCGAACTCATTCCCCTCTCTCCATTTCATCTGGATCTAGAGTGAAAATGGGTGTGCCCCAGGGTTCCATATTAGGGCCTTTTCTTTTCCTTGTTTACGTAAATGATTTTCCTTTTATGGTGCAACATCTGTCAAATATTGTGCTGTTTGCGGATGATACTTCTGTTATTCTTAAAGTGAATAGGAAAGAAAATGAAATTAACGAAGTAAACAACAATCTCTCAAAGATACTGAACTGGATCAGTGTGAACAACGAAATCTTATGCGTGGTATTCTCAAATATGACATTAGTAACGAAGAAACTGCTGCGATAACTCTAGAGCTTTAAAACTTAAAATGTTTATTTTTTTGCCTCAATAAAGACAATTTTTTTAGGTGAAAAAACCCAACTTCATGGGGTTAATAGCCACCGTGCTCTTAAAATACCTAAACAATAGGCATATGTTTACCACCATTTTATTTCTAATAGTTAATGCTATTTTGAGAATAAATTTTGTTTCAATAACTATTGTTCTTAATATTAATTTTCATGTTTAAACTTTTTTATATATTCAGAAATTTCATAGATGAAGACCTAATATTACTCCACTACTAAGTTCGGTCCACCTGAAGATAAAATTATGGTATTTTCGCGTAGTATCCTGGCACTGCGATACTACATATTACATAATATTACAAAATAATGGCACTAATAATTTTACAACGAAATCTAACCTTTGGGACTAGCGAGCTAATTGCCTAGCAACCATCGTCGTCCGCGCCTCTGTTGCCTAGCAACCTCCGTCCGCACCCTAATTCCACACACAACATTCGAGTTTTTTTTTTGTTTCCTTTGTTTTGTTTCCTCACGTCACGACGGTTTCCTTCACTGTAAGAGCGTCGGATAAACGTATATACGAAATTGGAAACACGACCTCATAGGCAAGAGGTAGCGGCCCTAGCCGATACGCAACTGATGCTTAAATAATACCTACAGTTGAAATGCTAAGATAAAGATATTTTATTGCTGTAAATGTGGTAAATACAATTAGATCTTACAAAACATAGTGAGGTTCAGCACATTTAGTCATTAGCAGTAACTAATTAGTAATCTGTGTCATTAGTACGACACACAAAAATTTAAGAAAAAAAAAGTAAATATAAATTATGGCATTCATGTAAAAAAACAAAATGAAAATCGTATTCTTATCATAATTTGACATCAACAGAATAATCAAGTGTTTGATTCAAGTAGTTTTTTGATTGAATAGAATATTTTTTCCTTTAGCAATTTTTTGAGGTTTTTACGAAAGCGTGGTTGTGGTAAGATTTTTATTTCACTTGGAAGTGCATTAAATATACTTTGACACACATTGCATGATAATTTTTTTGGTACATTGTTGTCAAAGGTCTCACTTCATAAACCAATCGATCTGGATTTCTAATATTACGGAAATGAATGTCTCCTGTTTTATGAAATAAATGATTGTTTAATTTAACAAAATTACCTATGGTATATATTATGTATATAGATGGAAGTGATAATATGCGCAACTTTTTAAAAAGAGGTCTGCATGGCTCATCTGGTTCTACTCCGCACATAGCCCTAACGCACTTTTTCTGCGCTATGAAAACCCTAAGAAAATCAGTACTGTTGCCCCACAACAAAAGGCCATATGCGAGTACAGAATGAAGAAAGTCATAATATGCAGACAGAACGACATTTTGAGAAGTTAGTTTACGAAGTCTACTTAAAACATAAATATAGCTACTTAGCTTGTTACAAACTACGCCATGATGACCCTGGTCCACGACTAGACTCAAGAGTGAACCCACAAAGAATAATAAATGTTATTAAAAATACGTAGTACTCTTACATAAGGATCGTAGAGCTGGTAGTGTTTGCGATTGAGAGTCTCTGTGACGATTACTTGCAGTGTCTCGATCATTTGGCACTGGCCAGAGAGCACGAAATATACAAAGTTACGGACACCACGTCCGTCGCCGACCAAAGTTTCATTGATATTGAATGCTTTCAATCTCGCCACAGTGCACCCTTCGCGAAGAGCCACCTGGATGAAAGGTTTTGATTGATATAATTATTTTAAAACTTTCTTCGTACGCTTTCTGTCAATTTTCTACACTTGGGCATCGCTTCGGTATCCACTAAGAGGAGATCCAATAATTAGGTGAGAAATGGGGCAGAGGGATCCGGCAAACTCTCACCATATCTTAATTTAAAGGGACAACTCTTACGTACCGTTTTTAGTTCAGAGAGTATTAAAACTACTTTTTGGATGAGCCGTATCATATTTCTCCTCTTCTTTCACAGAAAAAATATATTTCATAGAAGACATCAGTTACGCTTTAGATATTTAATGGTGTGAAGCAATGATACATGTAGGGAAAATCTCACTTAAGGCTCGCCCCTTAAAGACCCCACCATATCTCCCCAATAAAGGGACAAAGCTGGGCACAAGACCATTCATCGTTACATAACGAAGTTAACATATCGAGTAAAGGATTAACTTTTTAGTTAACTTTAATATTTGATAACGGACTCATAAACTTCCGTTAACTTTCCATAAAAGTCCGCTTCGTTAAAACAAAAAAAATTAAGTTGAGATTTTGATGGGCATCGATTGTGTTACACTAGAGTCTAAAAAACCAAAACATTGTAAAAAATACTTGTAATTTTTTATTCAAAAATAGCTTTGGAGTAAAAATCGGATTTTGATAAAACTTGGTACGTTACTATAACTTCAAATGGCGTATAGCACGTCGCGTGGTAGGTCGTTATTCCAAGAAAAATCAGAAAAAGGTAAAAATCCATTTTCTCTCAGAAATGGCTCAACTACTTAAATTAAATTTTGTAAATTACTACGAATTTTAAAGGCTTAATAATTAGAAATGAGGAGATCCCTATGAGAACCAAGGTAAACGACGTAGCTCACAGAACCGCTAAGCTTGAGTGGAAGTGGGTAGGGTACATAGCTCATAGAACAGATGGCCGTTGGGGTAGTAAAGTTCTTGTGGTCGCTACCACGCACCGGAACACGTAGCATATGAAGGCCTTCAACTCGGTGGACTGACGATCTGGTTAAAGTCGCAGGAAGCTGCTGGATGCAGACAGCGCAGGACTGGTCGTCAAGTAAATCCTTGGAGGAGGCCTTTGTCAAGCAGTGGACGTCTTTCGGCTGATATCACGATGATGACTATGGCCTACCGCACTGGATAGTTAAATATTCCAGGAAAAATCTGAGTACCCCCTCGTTACCCAGATTAATACAGATTGGTTACAGTTTGGTTGTCGAACGTATAGGATTTCGCCGCCATTCCTTTTTTTAAATGTCATTTCTGGCCCGTTGTATGAGGTGTCCGTGGTACGGGTCTGATTCCAAATCGATCTTATGCCAGTCGCTAGTTTGACCTAAGTACTTGAGTCATCTTGAGTCTTGACTGTTTGATGGAGTTGTATTGTGGTATGGTTTCCCTTTTTACCCGACTGCGCCCGAAGGAGGGTTATGTTTTTTGAGTGTATGTATGTATCTAAAAAAAGCATCGGTGGCTCAACCGGTAACGACTCGGTCCATCTAACCAGAGGTACCGGGTTCAAATCTGGACGGCCAATGTACCAATGAGTTTTTCAAAAAACTTACGTACATATACTTACCGATTGCTTTAACGGTGAAGGAAAACATCGTGAGGAAACCTGCACACGCCTGCGAAGAAACTCAAAGGTTGTGTGTGAAGTCGACCAACCCGCACTGGGCCCGCGTGGTCGACTAAGGCCTAATCGCCCTGATTCAGGGTAGGCTCGAGCCCCTCGGTGGGGACGTATATGAGCTGATATAATAATAAATGTATCTATATATGTATGTATGTATATGTGTCGTTAGATTTGTCTTGATCTCGTGAGTATCATAGGATATATTTTACCCCACTAGCCAAAAAAAACGGCTTGATGGATTTGGGAGTGCGAGGTCTCGTTAGATTCGATTTAACCCCGTGAGTGACACAGAATACTTTTTTGCCGGAGTGGCCAAACAATAGGGGTTACGTTTTTGTGCAGTCCTGTTTATTTATTTTTTAATTCCTAAACTTATTACCCTACTGTACGAATGAGGATAATGTTTTTCAGGTGTAGGTATACTTGTATGTTACGTTGGTATAATTATCTATGTATATGTCCTATCCTTTAAGACAATGTAGACATAGAGCGGGAACGTAGGGCATTATTATATGTCGACGCTCCCACACAAACCAAAATTATTTATAAATTGTCATCAACTCTGATATAACATAAATTTATTCTTTGCTAATATAAGTGTAATGTTTGTTGTTGATTCTTGTACTACCATAGATGGTGAAGGCTTCGCGAGAAAGTACGCACAGCGTGGCTGTGCAATTTATTTTGTCGCTTAAAAGAGCCTCGATTTCAGATAATGTTTATGAAAGGGAAAAGGCACCGTATGTCATATAGCGATGAATGACTGTTCTTGATATGAATTTGATCTCTTAATAATTATTATTACAAACTTTAATTATACTCTTCTTTAATAATTTTTTCATGTCCTGCCTAAACTTCCATAGCCCGTACTAACACTATTTTTGAGCAATAAAAAGTGATAATGAGTGTGACGCAATTATCTTTTAAAATGTTTTTTTTTTATTTTTCGACGTAGTCACCTTTCAGGTTTACTTAATTTGTATACCTTTTTTCTGAACCTTAAATTCCCTTTCTGAAAAAATATTCTTCCTGATCCCTTAAAAATCGTGTACGGCAGCGACTACTACGTCATCATCTTGAAATTTCTGGCCCCTGAGATGTTTCTTTAACTGTGGAAATAGGTAGAAATCACTAGGAGCAAGGTCCGGTGCATATGGAGAATGTTCCATCAATTCGAAGCCAGCTTCTTGAATGGCAGCCAACGCAACTCTGGACTTGTGCATGTGGGCGTTATCTTGGTGAAACAAAACAACTTTAGCGAGTTTGCCACGCCGTTTCTTGCGTATTTCCACACGCAACTTTGTTATTTGTCGTGCGTACAAAGTTCCCGTTATAGCGGCTCCATGATTAAGGTATTCGATCATTACCACCCATTGGCTGTCCAGAAAAGAGAGCCCATGATCTTACCGGCGGATGGAATTGCCTTAAATTTCTTCGCAGTTGGATATGACGATCTCTTCCCAGTCATGTACTATTTTTCCGTTTCATTCATAGTTATGTCAAAAATTTGCAAAGGATCTTGTAACAAATCCAAACATCTTTGTGAAATTATCAGTCTCGTTTGTTTTTGCGCGTCAGAAAGCATTCTTGGCACCCAAAGCGCTGACACATTTTTCCATACCCAAATGGTCGTGTATAATATTATGGACACTTCCTATTAAAATCTTCATTTCTTCTGCTATAAAATAAATAGTAACACGAAGATCCGCCAAGACAATGTTTTCAACTTTTTTTAATCATTTGTTCAGTCACTGCCGATGTATGGTGTCCCGTGCGTGGGTCGTCCTTAGTGGAAGTTCTTCCTCGCTTGAACTCAGCACACCAACGCGCAATCGTAAAATATGGAGGAGCATGAACCCCTAATGGTGCTCTCAAGTCTTGATTTACCTGCTCCGTAGTAAAAATGACAGAGCCCGGTGGAGAGCAATCTGCGTCCCCTCGATGACATGACGGTCACGATCCCCAACATTGGGGGAACGACTGGTTGGTTGGTTGGTTGGTAGTAAAAATTTTCAAGCAGAGATATTGTATTACCGCGCGAACTTCAATTTTATCCATTTTTAAGAACACATTCCGACACGACGCAAACGAAGGACATTTATTTTTAAAAACAAAAGAGAATTGAATGCTTATTTATTTTCATCATTTCAAATGTCTGGGCTATGCCTGCCAGTATTTTTTTTTCTTTCCAATGAGAATGTATCTCATTATCACTATTTATTGAACACCCCCCGTAATTCACTCACACAATGACATATAAAATACAATTTATCTCATGATTAACGTTAACTTTTCCTAAATCTTCCGGAATGAGATGCTTTAACGTTCAACGAAGTATTTTTTTTGTAACGGATTAACGAAGTTAACTGTTTGATTAAATAACGGTGCCCAGCTCTGTAAGGGGGGAACAATATAAAAAATACCTCACGTTATTATAAGATCTCACAAGTGGAACCGTTCTCGCCCATTTCCGACCTCATTACTTACGTAGTAACTAATTAGTAATCTGTGTCATTACGTCCAGCCTGCGTTTCTTGCGCCTCCCGTGAGATCTAGGACCTTCATCGTAGTCAAGGCATCTGTTGCCGTACCGAAGATCCTGCTTAGTTCGTCTAGCAGTAACTGGTGGCCTACACGGCTGAACTTTCATCATATAGGTATATCAGCCGACAATATATTGACCTTGTGAAGGTCACCTGAAGCTGCTGGATGTGGGCAGCGCAAGACGGTTCGTTGTGAAAATCCTCACCTTTGTTGAAAACGTTATACAGGATGGAAAGTTGAAATGGGGCAGACAGGGCAGCGACCAGAAGCATATCCCCAACTTTTGGATTATTTTACTTCTTGATTCACAGAATTTAGAAAAAATGTATAGTCAGCAAGGAAATAGGAAATTTACACAAACACTTTATATGACGCCCAACTTAAAACTACAAACGTCGGTAATCGCAAAAATCTTTTCCCATACATTCAACATAAAAATATGGAAAACCTAATGTTCTTCTCTAATGCAAATAGATCCTTTCACTGATAAGCAGCAAAATACTACATAGAACCAAGTTAGATAAAAGTAGAAATAGTAAGAAATCGTTAAAGATATTTACGATTCATTTTTTGTATAGAAGTTTTCGTTATTTCTGGGTTTTCCAGTACCCAATCTAAGGCACAGAATTACAATATAGGCAATATCGTCATGCTGTGTCTTAGGTCACTAAGAAACTTTTGATCCCTTATAATAAATAGGATCGTTTGCCGTTATAAACGTATTTTTTTTGTAAATTGCCCCTTTTCTTGCCGACTGTTCATGTTTTCCAAAATCTGTGAGTGCAGGAGTAAAATACTCCAAAATTTCTAACTTTTGGAGTATTTAACTGTAGTTAGTCTCCTGAGTACCTTCAAAAATCAAAATCAAAAACAATTTATTTCAAATAGGTGTTTACACACACTTTTAAATAGTCAAAACAAAAATAAAATTACAGTATATTACAAATAATGTCATATTACAGTATCAGGTAATGGAATTTGATATAGAATCAACATATATATCTTTGTCATTTACATAATCTATTATTTTATAATATCCTCTAGAGCACAAAACTTTTCTTGTAGATATGATATGCTTCTGGTAGCTGCCCTGTGTGCCCTATCTCAACTTTCATATGAGAAAGTCTTCAGAGGACTTTGAACCCACGGCGACAATATGACTTTTCAAATAAACGGCGATAGCGATTTTCACCTCTTAAAAATTAACTGATTTTGATCAGGGTTTCAAATTCGTTTATTATTTAAATATAAACCAATAGTGGCTAAAATTTGCTTTATAAGACAACACGTGAACGAACGGCAATAAACTAGAACTGAAAAAACAAAAACCTATGAACCTAACTGTTGTTCTGATTGACAAACTATCAAAAATTAGTCAAAATCTGTTAACGTTTAAGTGGTGAAAATCGCTAACAGCTTCACAGTACCCGTAACGTAACTGCGTTACCTATATAATATTTTTAACATTACGAGGGTATTCTGATAGAACCGAATAAGTGCAAAACTTTTAAAAAAATAATTAATACAAAGGTATACCTTAGTTTTTGTCTGCTTTTTTATCTGGCAAACCCATATAACTGCAGAAGCTTCTATTACGGTTTTTTGTCTGTGTAAAGCAGTTTTTTTTTTAAAGTTAAAAGCGTCGGTGGCTCAACCGGTAACGACTCGGTCCATCTAACTAGAGGTACCGGGTTCAAATCTGGACGGCCAATGTACCAATGAGTTTTTCAA
Organism: Coleophora flavipennella; assembly: GCA_947284805.1. Lineage (NCBI taxonomy): Eukaryota > Metazoa > Arthropoda > Insecta > Lepidoptera > Coleophoridae > Coleophora > Coleophora flavipennella. The sequence continues at coordinate 17,431,370 of OX369264.1, read as the reverse complement.
AAACTTACGTACATATCATTACCGATTGCATTAACGGTGAAGGAAAACATCGTGAGGAAACCTGCACAGGCCTGCGAAGAAACTCGAAGGTTGTGTGTGAAGTCGACCAACCCGCACTGGGCCCGCGTGTTCGACTAAGGCCTAATCTCCCTGATTCAGGGTAGGCTCAAACCCCTCGGTGGGGACGTATATTAGCTGATATAATAAATAAAGCAGTTATCTACAATTTTTTTCCTTTAAACTTAGAAGAAAAGAGTGATATAATCTCATATATGACACAACATTAAAATAATAAAGTACAGTGAGAACAAAATAAAATTGTTTAACTCTCTTTACTCATAAAAACGAAATGCTCTTTTTCTCATCATGACATATTGTGCACTTATCCGGTGCTGCTAGAATACCCACGATTTATTCATTTCATTTTACATCATATACTAAAGTAGGTACCTCATACCTCATCGAGAGCGTCAAAGTAAGTAAACGCAGACATCGCACGGCTAATATCCTCCCATTGCTTCTGAACCGTTGCTTGAAGTATGCTTTTAAAATCTTCTTTCAAAAGCTCCAAAAATTCTGAGTGTTCTGCACAAAGAAAAACAGATCCTATTTAATTTTTAAATACTTGTGTGCAACTAGGTCGTGCTTCACCTGGTGTCGTGCTGGGGCAAAGCAATATAGCATCAATAATAGTGTTTTGTATTAAATTAATACTTTTATCTTCTTAGCTTTTGACCTTAGTACCTGCTTAGTTCTAACTCGGCTGGGCAGCGTTCGGGAAGCTTCGCAATATCTTCACGTCCCAAATACCGCAGTTTCTCAAGACTAAGGTCTTTGACCAGTGTGTGTTGCCAGCTTGGACGGTTGCAAGTGATGACTTACACGGAACTGAGACATGGTCGCTTACTATGGGCCTCATAAGAAGGCTCAAGGTCACCCAAAGGGCAATGGAGCGTGCTATGTTCGGAGTTTCTCTGCGTCATCGAATCAGAAACGAAGAGATCCAACCAAAGTAACAGACATAGCTCACAGAATCCGTAAACTGAAGTGGCAGTGGGCAGGGCACATAGCCCTTAGAACAGATAGCTGATGGGGCAGTAAAGTTCTCGAGTGGCAACCGCGCACCGGAAATCGTAGCGTAGGCAGGACTCCTACGCGGTGGACCGACGACCTGGTGAAGATCGCGGAAAGTCACTGGATGCGGGCTTCGCAGGACCGTTCGTCGTGGAAATCCCGTGGACGTTTTTCGGCTGAATTTTTATTTAATCATAATTGGTAAGCCCTTGGCATCATCTGAACTGATGGTAACGGGCTTACCAAGATTCCCCAACACAATGGAGGACTGGCTATCTTATATTTAAATCGGAACACATCAATGTTGTTAACACTCATGTTTAGGGGCAAGACTTAGATAAGATGGTGGTAGCTAGCCAGGCAGGCTTAGAAAATGCCCTACCACCAACCTAACCGAGTCTTACAAGTTGACCCCACCGGGAATCGAACCTTGACATCCTGGTGTGAAGCGAATGGACTAACCATAACGCTACCGAGGCGGTTAAAATACGATAATATGATGATGATGACTTACTTAGTCGGTAAAGTAAGAATCTTACCAATAGTAGTGACTGTAGCAGTCCTAGGAATACTATGCAGCAAGGAGATCTCTCCGAATATATCCCCACTATGCATTGTCCTGATCTCCACAGGAACGTGTTTCTCCAAGAGCCCATCGTAGACCAAGTGGCTGACGGTGACCTTGCCGCTGATGATGAAGTAGAGCGCTTGCGCCTCGTGATGCTGCCGAACGAGGACGCGGCCAGGACCGTAGTATTTGAAGTATGTGACCGCGGCTAACTTCTTTTTCACTTGCTGTGGATATTATTTTGAAATTAGAGCGAAGATCACATTTGCTGTGGATATTCTTTTGAAATTAGAGCAAAGATCACATATGCTGTGGATATTCTTTTGAAATTAGAGCGAGGATCACATTTGCTGTGGATATTCTTTTGAAATTAGAACGAAGATCACATTTGCTGTGGATATTCTTTTGAAATTAGAGCGAAGATCACATTTGCTGTGGATATTCTTCTGAAATTAGAGCAAAGATCACATTTGCTGTGGACATTCTTTTGAAATTAGAACGAAGATCACATTTGCTGTAAATATTCTTTCGAAATTAGAGCGAGGATCACATTTGCTGTGGATATTCTTTTGAAATTAGAACGAAGATCACATTTGCTGTGGATATTCTTTTGAAATTAGAACGAAGATCAATCACGCTTGTTCGTTTCGGTGGAGCAATGCAAAACCAAGGGAGCGCCGCGACCAAACCAAACCAAACGAACCCGTTGGAATTAGGATACAAACTATACTACCCTATTTCACCGCGCTCTTTTCATGGTTCCGTAGTCAAACTAGGAAGTTTTATAGTTTAGCCAGATCCGTCTAAACGTCGGTATATATAACAGCCGTGTAACTCATAGAATATTATAGCTATAAAGCTGAAATTTGGTATGGTTACAAAAATCAGTGACTCGTTATAAACATAGGTATTGAATAAAAGCTTTTCAAAAAATTGGAGAGTTGTTTGTTTGTTTGTTACCTTTTCACGCTTTAACGCCTTGACCAATCTTAATGAAATGAAATATAATATTAATTTAGGGAGCGCGGTGAGAGAGCCGCAAGCGGCTCGCGAGCGTCGACATAAATTTTCTCCAGATCCTTCGGGAACCATGTCAGGATATGATTATTAGTAAATCATATCATTTCCCACCCCCTCAACCATCTCTGTGCAAAAAATCACAACAATCCATTGTTCCGTTGCGATGTTTAAGAAATTAACCAAAAAAAGAGTATGTTTTCAGTTCCCTCAGGAACTGCAGCGGGCTACGCTATTTTCACGGGATAAAAAGTATGCCAAATTTCATCAAGATTGGTTAAGGTGTTGAAGTACGAAAAGGTAACAAACAAACACATTTTCACATTTATAATATTAAGTAAGGATTAGTAGGAAGTAGGATTTTTTTACGGTCTTAATCTATTTGTTAAGATTCCGTTCCTAAATTTGACGATTAATGTGAAACTTTTTGTTTTGGGCTGAGTTGTCATCGCTTAACATGTGAATATGTGAACAATCTTAATTCTTTATATAAAAATAACAATTATCGGTGTATTTCGAAACCAAACAGAGCCCTGTTTGTGTAGCTGAGGGTTGTACCACGCGCCGAACTGCTGTTACGCCCAACGATTAGCGGCCAGCGACTAATTCGCGCCTTCTCCGTTCCAAACTATTATTATACTCGTACCTACATTAGTACTAACATACAGTATGGACACTCCCTGCCGCTCTCTAGATTGCGACCTCACCCTCTCGTCACTTAGATTGATAAAGATTGCTTACAGTTTGGTTGTCGAACGTATAGGATTTCGCCGCCATTTTGTTTGTTCCGTCATTCCTTTTTTGAAATGTCATCTGGCCCGTTGTATGAAGTGTCCAGGGTGTGTCCGAGCGCTTCACCGAGTCGCCCTAGTGCTGACCAGTACTTCGCACATGAATCCGTGGTCAAGCCCTTCCCGACCGCCGCGCACACCACGACCTTCTCTGGTCGTGCACTTACTCAGGGGGCAGTATTTATGTTAATTTTTGGTACGCCTTGTTTTAAAAATGTTGTTTTAAAGTGTTGTTTTAAAATTAAATAACTAATAATAAACAATAATTATACCATTTTTTTTATTATGAACTTTAGACTATAGTGCAGCGATCCGGCAAGGTCGCCCCTTGCCACGACGCGGTTAGCTGTTTGTTTTTTAAATTCTTGTTTGGCAAACTAATTTTAAAAATTCCCAGTTTACACCTTTTCTACTTTATATTTTCCCACTTGTATCCCTATCATTTAAATAATATTTTTTAAATGAGCGATAAGACTTTTTTTATGTTCTGTATTTTAAATCTAATTATATTCCTTGACCTTTCATCCTCTTTTTTTTTTTTATCTTCAACGTAAACGGCAACTAATAAATATACTTTGGTTTAGGTCTTAAACCAAAATTCAACCGTATTCGTGGCAATCGGGTTTCTCTATTATTTTATTTCAATTTTAACCCGATTTAGCTACAATAGGTAGATAATATTATGTTGAACTACAGACAAGCAAGAAAAATTGGACAGTTTGGGGCATCAACTTACGTTAGGATATCTCTTGAAACATTTCAAACCTCCGATGATGCGGTAAATGTATTTTTTCTCATGCTCGGTCCTTACATCAGCCGGTTTATTTAGGAGTGCTTTATCCTAAAAGGGAACTTCGTTTTAATTATTAAAGTTCTAAAGAATTTTCTCCTGATACTAAAAACAAGATAAAGATACACCTCTTTTCACCTCTGACTTTATACATTCACTTGGGTGGATTACATCATAATAAACCAGACTAACATTTCGCTTAATGGTTAGGGCGGCTACCTTCTTTCCGGGCCGTCGTGGTTCGAATCCTGCCTCTTACCATTTTTTTATTCACAATTGGTAAGCCCTAGGCATCATTCCACGACATTAACCAACAATAACGAAATCAAAGGTAGGTACGAATCAAATTACGGGCCTACAATTTTTTTTGAGGTCGGTACCAGCACACAGCTACTTATACCTATCAAATGTTTTAGATTCGATGGCTTCGTTGGAACCAAATTTAAAAAAATATAGTATTTTGGTACCTAACTTTGATATTGTTTTTGTTGGTTAAAGTCATGTATTTATATATAAAAATATTATTTCATGATTTTGAGTGATTTCTTTTTGATATCGTTTTATAGGTTCTGTTTAACTACCTATATTTCTTATGACAATGCTGTCCATCTTATAACGTTAAACCCAATCACCTACTCGCCAATAGAAATCATCAAATCATAATGCATGTGTTTCATAAAACACTACTGAGTCCTGTGGCTTCCATCATCATCTCAGCAGCATGAAAGTTAAGGAATTAAACCTTTCATCATCAGCTCACTTGATTATGCTGAAAGAATACAACTATCGGTCTATACGTACCTTAGTACCTACGTACAATATTTAAAGAAATATCCTCCAACTACTTACCGTTAAGGAGTTGTACCTTCTATCATCAGCTCATCAACATGAGATGATGACTACGAGACGCAAATACTTGAATCATCATTACAGCTCATATACGTCCCCACCGAGGGGCTCGAGCCTACCCTGAATCAGGGCGATTAGGCCTTAGTCGACCACGCGGGCCCAGTGCGGGTTGGTCGACTTCACACACAACCTTCGAGTTTCTTCGCAGGCGTGCGCAGGTTTCCTCACGATGTTTTCCTTCACCGTTAAAGCAATCGGTAAGTATGTACGTAAATACTTGAATAACTTTAGAAAATACATTAAACTCGTAATACGTGCCTATAAAATTGGAGGATTACCCTCGACTTCCCTGATGGTGATGGGATCATCATCAGATCCTGACTTGGTGACAATGGCAATATATTGGGAGTATATTCTTTTGAATAAAAAAATAATTTCTAAAGTCGGTTCACACACTGCGAAGATATCGCGTAACACACATACAAGAAAAACATGCATTCGAATTGTGAAACTCCTCTTTTTTGAAGCCGGTTTTAAAAAGAGAAAGCTGACGCCGACCATATGGTTTGGTCTTTCTCATGGTAACGGATTTAGCGACAGAACTGTTAGCATAACATACGATTACAGGCATTACAGGCATGCGAGGCATTCTATCTCTGAGCCGCAAACATCGGCTAAGTATCATCTTAGGCCCCAAAATCGGCTTAGTATCTCTTGGACCCCAAACATCGGCTAAGTATCTCTTAGGCCCCAAATATTGGCTTAGAATCTCTTAGGCCTCAAATATCGGATAATTATCTCTTAGGTCCCAAACATTGGCAAAGAAACTCATAGGCCTCAAACATCGGATAATTATCTCTTAGGGCTCAAATATGGCTAATTATATCTTGGGTCTCAAACATCGGCTAAGTACATCTAGGCCCCAAACATTGACTAAGTATATCTTAGGCCCTAAACATCGGCTAAGTATCTCTTAGGCCCCAAATATCGGCTAAGAATGTCTCAGGCCTCAAATATCGCATAATTATCTCTTAGGTCCCAAACATCGGCTAAGTATCTCTAGGCCCCAAAAATCAGCTAAGTATCTCTAAGCCCCAAACATCGGCTTAGTATCTCTGAGGTCCCAAACTTCGGCTATGTATCTCTAAGGCCCCAAAATCAGCTTAGTATCTCTTGGACCCCAAAAATCTCTTTGTTATTAATAACACGCAGTTGTTACCGATGCCTATGGTATAAGCACAGTTTAAGAAACCTACAGTGGTCAAACGTTATTAATATTGGCCCAAAGCTGACATCACCAGTCTCGTTCTACGCCTCCTGAAATGACATGTCCCAAACGGCTGAATAACGTTGACTATGGCAGTTTGGGCTCGACATCCCCGTCTCGCCCTTAACCCCTACACAATTGCCACGTCTGCACGTCTCCTTTGGCTATTTATATGGACTCTTACTGGACCTTTCAGCTACATTTTGCAATACAAAAAAATCGAACATGAATCGTCAACAGCTGCTTCTTCTTGGATTTCGCGCGCACGGCCTGCTCGACCCTCCGCTTGACGTCCTCAACTCCCTCGTACTGCTCCACGCCCTCCATCAACCAGTACGCGTTGGCCATCACCATGCGCGCAATTGCCCGGAAGCGGCATTTCGCTCGAAACTTCCGAGCCAGAATCACGTCGGGGTCCTGTTGATAAAGGCCGTAGATACAAAACGTAAGTATACATAATCTGAGGGTGATCAGAAATTTAAATTGTTGACATTATTATGATATAAAGGCTCTGTCTAGGGTTCTTCTGAAATACCTGAAAAATTTTAAGGGTAGCTTCAGCTCATGAAACTGAACAACTTTCCCCAAGTAACCAACACTCAATTCGCAAACAAATTGCAAATTCAGTAGGTTCCTTGGAGAGAGTTGTACAGTTTCATAAGCCGAAGCCATAGTAGATTTTTTTTCAGGTATTTCAGAAGAACCCTCCCTGTTTCTGGAAGAGGGTTTGAATAAAGTTTTCAGTTTTCATTTCATTCTTTTTCTTCAACTCAAACCCACAGAAATTTGGAAAAAAATCGCGGTCTGTTGGTTTGTGCTCTAACCGAAGGAGAGAGCGGGTACAATTCAGTCACTTTTTACTCTCTGCATTTCATGATTAAACTAAGAAAGGTACGTCTATAATCATTGCTAATATAATAAATGTGAAAATGTGTTTGTTTGTTACCTTTTCACGCTTCAACGCCTTGACCAATCTTTATGAAATTTGGCATGCAGGTAGCCTGTGTCACGGAGAAGGACGTAGGCTACTTTTTATTCCGGGAAAATAGCATAATGTGATGCAGTTCCTGAGGGAAGTACAAAAATATTCGATTGTTGTGATTTTTTGCACAGAGATGGTTGAGTAGGTGGGAAACTGCATAATTTACTAATCACCCTTAAAGACAGTCATAAAAACGATGTCCACGCGGGCGAAACCGCGGGAAAAAGCTGTTAATAAACGCGAAAGTTTGTAAGAATGTATGGATGTATGTTTGTTACTCTTCCACGCAAAAACTATTGAACGGATCTGGCTGAAATTTCGTAAGGAGACAGATTAGGACCTGGATCAACACATAAGCCCCTTTTTCCACGCTCGTGAGCCGCTTGCGGCTCGCGCACGGCGCACCTTCGAAGAGTCATAGAAACGTTGTCCACGCGGGTGAAGCCGCGGGAAACAGCTAGTAATTAATAATTTAGATTAATCTTTAAATAGATAATTTATTTGTAGCTGAATAAATTACCTATCTAATGGTAAATCTAATTATTCCTTTATCTACATACGCTTTTAATGTTGATGAAAATCTTACAATTAAGAAGCGGACTAATAAATCGAAGAAAAACCTTTAGTTGAAAAGATTTTTACGCTCACAAGCCAAATGCTCACGGTGCCAAATGTGAATATAAAACACGTTTCAAATTTAAAAAAAGGCGAGCTCAGTATTTCCTAAGATTAAATAAAAGACGATTCTAAGATTTTGATTCCACCTCCAAAGTTCATCATCAGATCAATTTTAAAATACTAGAAGTGTCTATTGTCACCGGGAAAAAATTCATTAAAAATTTCAGCTTAATCGCATTTCTGGAAGTCGCTCTAAAACCGTTTGCAGAATGTAAGCAAACTATCATACATACATACATACTATTACATGCGTACAAATATTGCAAGTATATAAAATTATGGGTTGATTTTTTCATACGCTGAAAATGAACTCATAACCATCAGAGAAGAAAAAACCGTATTTTTAATATCAAATCATAACAAATTCATAGTTACATGGGTAAGTAAAAAACACACAAATTATAGGTAAGTAACACTGAAGTAAATAAAAATTTTCAGAGCTTATGCTTTGCGGCAAGATGGATAGTTATGGAATTATTGGAAAGACCTTTTCAACTAAACTCCACGTCGACAAAAAAAAACACCTCCTCTTTAGTTACATGTAGGGGAGGTACCCTATAAAATTTGTTTTGTTGGCGTGATTAATATATTGTATAGCCATGCCAAATTACAGCTTTCTAGTACTAATAGTCTCTGATCTAAGCCGCGGACAGACAGACAGACATGGCCAAACTTAAGGGTTCCATGTTGACTACGAAACCCTAGAAAATGCGTGAAGTACTTGATTTAGGCTGGGAATACACGTCAGATTTTTCAATCCGACAGTCCGATCCGAAAGTCTGATCCGACTACCGGAAGCCGTTCATACCATATAATTGTGTTAATACTTAATACACGTCCGATCCGATAATCGGACGTCCGAGTCGGAAACAGCGCCGAGGCGTTAACGATTTTATTGCGCGATCCGGTTGTCTAAAGGCGCGGTCTGCATATTTCTGTACAATACTGTAATAGACGTCCGATTTCTCCCTCCGATTTGCCAGTTGACTTTAGCCAAAGTATATTACATATTAGTAAAAAAATACAGTATGGACACTCCCTGCCGCTCTCTAGATTGCGACCCTCTCGTCACCCAGATTGATACAGATTGGTTACAGTTTGCTTGTCGAATGTATAGGATTTCACCGCCATTTTGCTTGTTTTGTCATTCGTTTTTTGAAAAGTCTTTTCTGGCCCGTTGTATGAAGTGTCCAGGGTGTGCTTTAGCTTTGAAACTGTACGGACTTATCATTTTTGAATGTTTTACGTGGAAATGACTATCGGCAAGTCTTGTCAAATTAATAGGGTGTGGATCCAATAGAGACGTCGTTTCTTCTTTTGCAATAATACGAGCAAATATGCAATGAGGAACAGTACTTCGTCGCCCATCTTTTATTTCCGCTCCGTATACAAGAACCAACACTCACGATAATAGCTCTGGAACGACTGAGTTCAGAAAAAATCTGACGCAAGAAACGGATGTGTATCGAGTAAGAACGATCAAATAGTCTGATCATACATCGGAAACAAAATCTGACGTGTATTCCTAGCCTTATGGGTCAAAAAAGCGTCGGTGGCGTAACGACTAGGCCCGCCGCCTCCTGTCCGGGAGGTCGTGTTCGAATCCTGCCACGTACCCATGTGATTTCGAATTTAGATTTCATATCCTACGTTTATCCGACGCTCGTACGGTGAAGGAAAACATCGTGAGGAAACCTTCACACGCCTGCGAAGAAACTCGCAGGTTGTGTGTGAAGTCTACCAACCCGCACTGGACCCGCGTGGTCGACAAAGACCCGATCGCCTTATTTCAGGGTAGGCTCGAGCCCCTCGGTGGGGCTGTATAAGAGCTGATATGATGATACCACGTAACATCGCAGTGTTTAGGTGATTTATAAATAATTGTAGAATAAATAATGTAACTTGCGGTTGTCACATATTTACTTACCATTTCTTTCTTGGCATCTTTTCCACGTGACATAGTAGGTAAATAATTATTAATAATTAATCAAATTATTTTACAAAACACTGCTGTGACTTATTGTATAATAAATAAATGACACCGTGAAATAAACATATAGCTTGGCAGAACGTGTAGCTTTTCCGTAGTTATTGTGATGCAAAGAGATTGAACAAATCATAGACATGTGGCAGGCAAGTTGTATAATTCGTCCATATGTAAACGATCAGGCAAAATGTAAAATTCTGTAAGCAGATTGTAAAATGCCGAGCCACGCAAATTGTAATAATTCGTCCGTATATAAACAGTCAATGCCGAGTCATGCAAATTGTCAAAATGCCGTACGGCAGATTGTAAATGAGCGATGTTAGGTTCGGTCAGGTTTGATTGATTTAACTGTCAAAGAGCCTCGCCCGCCCTCGCCATTATATAATTTGCCTGATATTTTTCTGACCATATGTATAATTCCGAATTATGCAGTATGCCTGCGACAGACATATAAACTTTGCCAGTTTGCAGAAGAATAAAGGTTCCTGCTTCGATCAGAGACTCTAAAAGCTCAACGGCTACAAGCAAGTCATTTTTTTAAATCACGATAATATTGGTAAGCACTTGGCATCATCTCACCTCTTGGTTTATTACTCTAAGTCTCACCTGATGGTAAGTGACGCTTATGCCAAAGATTCCCTAACGCAATGGTGAATAAATAGGTATCTTATCTTCATGCCGTATCACATTATTACTGTTAACTGTTAGTTAGTAGTGGTGGTAGCCAGCTCGGCTTGTAAAATGCACTGCCATCAACCAAACCGATTCTTAAGTCTCTGTGCTAAAAATCACACCAATCCATTTTTGCGTTGCGATTTTAAAGAAATTAACGAAAAAAGAGTATTGTTTTAGTTCCCTCAGGAACTGCATCGGGCTATGCTCGCGCACCACTCACACTCAAAGAGTCTTTAAACCTATGTCCACGCGGGAGAAGCCGCGGGAAAAAGCTAGTCTAGTAATAAAATTTCCAAAAAATATTAATATGGGTCAAATCCCCGAGTCGTATCAACTCCAAAGGAGCCCATAACGCACTTCTCGTTGCCGCGCTGGATGGCAATAGATAACCATAGCAGAGCGCGCGTTACATCCCCTATATCGAAGGCGACATCCAATCTCCATAATGAAGGCAATAGGGCCTTTGAGGGTTCAGCAGCCGGTTGTCTCACAGACCAGCGGCACAAAGCAGTAGTTTTCCTCCAAGACGGACGCGTGAGGTGTGAGGCAAAAAGTGCTGACGCACGTGGCATCCCAAAGCGGGCACTCTCCTCTCTGCCATGGCACCTGTTTAAACCCTCCGGCCTTTTGCTATCAGATCGACTAAAGCCCGGTGACTGCATCAAAGATGGAATATTCCATCTGGCCGAGACCAGTGCCCTCCGAGTGAGGTCATTAAGGGCATGGTGACGTGGGAATCTTCACAAACAACGACCGCAACTCAGTGCGTGATGGCCAATTGCCTCCACCCTGGATTCGCAAATACATCGATGAGGTTCACAGACATTGCAGCCCAGGCGGAGAGCAACTGCCACACGCAAATAGTAGCCGTCAGAAGAGTTCCCATATCTGTGCCTCTTGTTAAAAGATGCACAACTTGACTTATTCGTTTTTAATTTTTTTTTACACGATTGGAATCTTTAAAAAAATACCTATCTGTTAGTCTATGTAACATATCGTTACGTGGCATAGTTCCAGAGTTAAAGTTGTGTAAAGTAGCGTATGCTGAAATATACTTAAAAGAAATTCACTCAAAAGTATGAAATTTTAAATTGATTCTATTATATGTATATAGATAGATCTAATTTTCCACGGGACCTTTTTAGTTTTCCGGGATAAAGAATACCCAACTATGTAATTATGTTCAAAACACCACATCTCAATGTAAAGGTTTCATATTGATACGTTGAGCCATTGTAAATATTTTTTTTCCATTCCTGCAGGAACCCTTAATTTTTTTGGGATTTACAATGTCTCAGTTTTAGTTTGCGATATAAGGTATCATCGTATCAAACTTAATTGCAATAGGTCAAGCAACATTTACCTGGTGAGCCGTTCTAAAAATTCATACTTTTGATTTTCCCACGGGAAATCTAGAATTTTCTTGGATAAACAGCATTCTATATGATAACCTGGGCTATGAGGAACCACCATACAAAATTTCATCAAAATCGGTCCAGTAGTTTTTGCGTGATGCGCGAGCATACAGACAAACAGACAGACAAAAATTCCAAAAGTTGTTGTATTGGCCTCTATATCATTAGTAGTGTCCACCACAGTTATTATTTTCCAAAAATATTTCATGTACAGACACAGCCCCGTTACAGTTTTATTATAATATAAATAGATATCTCCCTTTGCTCCCGAAGAGTAGGAACACACCGTTCCTAGTTCCCCTTATCATATCTTCTTCAACGGCTGTCCTATAGTTCAACACGTCACAGACCGGTGTTGATGTGGCAGGCAAATTGTATGATTGGTCATTTTACATACGGTCAGGCAAATTGTATAATTCGTCCGTAAGTAAACGGCCACGTAACATGTAAAATGCTTTACGCCGATTGTAAAATGAATAAGCGAATGTATGATTAGTCATTTTACAAATGGTCAGGCAATTTTTAATAATTCGTCTGTATGCAAACGGCCAGGCAAAATGTAAAGTTCTGTACGTAATTGTAAAATGCCGAGCCAGGCAAAATGTAATAATTCGTCCATAAGTAAACGGTCACGCAACATTTAAAATGCTTTACGCCGATTGTAAAATGAATAAGCGAATGTATGATTAGTCATTTTACAAATGGTCAGGCAATTCGTAATAATTCGTCTGTATGCAAACGGTCAGGCAAAATGTAAAATTCTGTATCTACGCAGATTTTAAAATGCCGAGCCGTATCGTATTTTCGTATCTGCGGAGAGAGTTACCGACAGTTCCGAAGTAACTAGTAATAAGAAGATCTAACAACTTCGGGACGTGCGAGGGGCATGAGATGACCCCCCTCCTATTTTTGGGAGGGGCAGTTCGAGTCTGGCCCACGGCGTGTGCGCGCATGGCTATTGTAAATTTATTACTTAATTTCTCTTATTAAAATACAGTGCTAAATATTAGATTTATAAAGGACTATTATTTTCGATCTAAAAGAATCAGAAGTGGGATGGTGATACCTACCGTACATTTCCACAAGTGTTGGTGTAGTAATCGTATATAGTGATAGAACAGGGATTGTTTTGGTGAGTGACTCAATAGGTAAAAAATAAAAGTCAAATAAACTATTATTTTTTTATTGCTAAAGGACACAATTATTTTATTGAACTAACTGTGAGTTACATGTACATTGTACATCCATTAACTTTAATGTTTACATTAGCGTAAATAATTTATGGGTTGGGCACACCATTAGTGGCTAATGGCGGATTAAATGCTAATGTTCGTTTCTGCAAATGGCTGTGTGTCTCACGATTTGTGTATGATAGAAAACAATAAATATCACTGCGTGTGATTATGAACTATCGAATAATTTAGTAATAATTTGGTTATAAGAACATTACTGTTAAAAAATGTATTAAAAACTTTAGAATTATATTATTAGTCTAAGGGACAAAAGTTCTTTGTGTTGTGTTCGAAGCTCGGGTTTGTTTATGTTAGTGCGCCAGTAATTTGACTCTGTCCGTCGCAATACGGGCGTGTTTATCTGGACACTTGAAAAGGTGAAGCTTGACACTGTTTAAAGAACTGTTTTGTAGAAGTACTTGTTAAGTTGCTATTTTCAATTTTTAGGGTATCGTATGTAAGATGGGTCGGTATAAAAAGAGACATCGGTCTCACAGTTCTTCCTCATCAAGGTCGACTGAGGTAGAAAGACGCTCCAAAAGAAAGAAGTATAGGGAGAATTTGAAGAGAAAGGAGAACAGAATTGAAGCTTTAGAAGGTTTAATAAGGGAGTTAAGGAAGAAAAGAAATTATCATTCCGAAACCGCAACTGAAACTTTAACTCCAGGACCGCAGGCAATAGTTCGCTATGTGGGCCGTAATGACTTCATACCTGAGTTCAATCCACAGACTTCTTCTGTGTCTGTTGAGCATTGGATCCGGAATTTAGAAGGTGTTGCTAACATGCATGGTTGGGATGAACGAACATTGATCTGCAACTGTACTTCGAAACTTAGCGGTTATGCTAAGGGTTGGTATGAACGCCAAGCTTCTTATGAAATCAGCTGGAATGAGTGGAAGGAGAAATTAATCAGAGCATTTCCATTTACTAAAAATAAACTGTCACAAATCAGAGAACTTGTGAATCGTATTAGATCAAAGAATGAAGATCCGATCAAATTTTATTATGATAAACTGGGTATTGGCATGTCATGTAATATGAGTGATGAAGTAATAGCCCAAGCAATCATAGGGACTCTTGGGGACAAACTGCTTGAGGTTGGCGCTTTATCTGCTGGGTGCTATGATACAAATTCTTTGCTTAAATACTTGGCAAACATGAAGACATCGACTGATTTTGCCGAAATAAAGCACTCAGAAACATCTCTTGCTCAAAATAATTTAAAGAAACTGATCAAGTGCTTTGCATGTGGCAATGTTGGCCACAAGGCAAAGGTTTGTGGGAATATTAAACATAAAAAAAAGGATGAAAGAAAATGCAACTTCTGTGACCACCTTGGCCACCTTGAAGAAAATTGTTTTAAAAAGAAAAATCAGAACAAGCATTGCTCGTATTGCAACATCAAGGGACATTCATTAGAGGAGTGCAGAAAAAAAAAGTTGGGCAAGACAAAACTATACGGAAAATTCAATCTGTTTGCAGTGAAACATCTGACAGGAAATATTTTAAAACTGTTTTGATAAATGGATCTCCAGTTGAGGCATTTATAGACTTTGGTAGTTCGTGTAACACGATAAGGAAAAGCTTATGTGATCGATTACAACTAGTGTAGTGTGTAAATGACTCACCTCACCCTACGTGACATATTGATTAAGCTGTAGTATATAAGATCATAATTATTACATTTAATAGTCATTATACGAGCTACCACGGAGACGTAATATTTTATTAACTACTACCCGAAGTCCCATCATCGCATGGCGACCCTGCCAGTGCTGCCTAGCGTAGCTGGGGCAGCGCTGTGCAACACATAAAAAACAAGTGTGTTTTACGCAAGAGACTTCTGGTGAAATTGACTATAACAATAGTGTTTTGTCAAGAACAACAATAAGAGTACCCACTGCACTAATGGAGCCGAATGAAGAGCGGAGGAGGGTTACGCATGCCCTGGTGTCACATGGCGGAGTTGCTGCTGGGCGCTGTTGCTGTCGTGTGTCGTGTGACGGTCGACGAGACGGCTGGTATTGTTGGGTGCTGGGAGTGGTTCCTGGCCTTTTCCTGCCCTACTTCAAGATGGTTGCCGCCAGAGGGACAGTGAAGTAACGGAAGATGCGAGGAAGTAAGTTTAGTGGAATTTAATACGGACAAATTTTCTTATTTTAAATGTGACCATAGCGTAATTTACTTTCATTATTATTTTACAGTTTAAGAATTTAATTTGCTAATCACTTTTGAGTTAGGAAGTTTAAGGGTTTTATGTGCCTATTTATTTTTGGTTTAAGTATGGTCATTTTTGTTGTGTTTGGTGCTTTTGGACTTTTATCACATTTTATATTATGCTCTTTGCACCGTTTGATCTGAGCATTAGATGAGATAATATTATCATTTTTAATTTGGTAAAAAATAGTTTTTATAAATTAACAATCAAGTGAAGAAATTTAAATAATTTGTTTATCAATATTGAATTTTACATACCAAATAAGTATGATGAGTAAAACTAAAGTTAAAGTACCTATTTATGTTTATTGTAGGTAAAAAAATATAAAACATATCTTTTATTTGTATTTTGTTATAAATGATAAAAGAGTTAAACAAAAATATAGTCAGTACCCTTAAACGATTTAAATCGAATCAAAGTCGAAAATTTTGAATATGTTTTGAAATGAATATCAGTATGTGTTTGATATAATATGTTTGGGTTCATTAAAATTCGCGCTAGAAGCTATTTAAGATATTTTCCTCGAAGGAACTAACATCGCATTATGTAGTTCAAAATTATATATTTTTTTTTATGTAGTTTGGAAAAATATGCATATCTAATAATTAGACTAGAATGTGATTAAACGTGTAAACGTGATAAAACGTGTGACTTCCTGATGTTAGAAACGAACGTGATACGTTAAACATTTTTGTGGTGGGTTAGATAGGCATAGAATGTGTGCAAATCAGTGCACTAAAAAGCACGTTTTAGAAAATGCATCGGAATCTGTATAAACATAAAATACAAGTGACTAGAGCACGTTTTCTTAAATTCATTGGAATGTTAAATAATTAAATGAGAAAGTAATTTTATCTGACTGATTGTACATTTAATTTGAGCATTTTTTTTTATGAATTCTTGTCAGCCGAAAGGTTTTGTAGTGCATTTATCTTATTTTTGTATAGACGGACATACGATATTGGAGATTGTTAAAATTTTTAGATAAGTAAATATTTTGTGAACATCAAAGACTAGTAAAGTTATCAAACATGTCAAGTATTGAGGGCAATTATAATGATTTTAAGAATAATAAATCTAAAAATGGATAAAATGTCATTAATTGTACATACGGTTATCTAAAGTTAAAATGAAATGGTAATTTTTTTGGAAAACTTTTCTTAGTAGAGTTTTGGGTAAAGTTGTAAAAATCTTTTGTTACCATCGAGTACAATTAGGGACTTATACTCGTGTTAGGAATGTTTATGAAGAGTTGTGTAATTTAGATGGAATTGGATGTGTTATTAAAATATGGTTATTGTTTTGGGAATGAATAGTATGTTAATGAAGTTTGGGAATGTTGGTTAATAAGATTTTGTTGAGCGATTGGACTGATCACCCAAAAGCTAAGCAATATTTTAGAAGTCAAAATTTCATTTGGAATGTGCTTATATGATTGGAAATATGATTGTATGAATTAGTATGTTTATTATGAGTTTGAGGATACGGTACACAGGAAATGAAGGCAAGGCACATTGAGGGTTGGATCCTTCTTCTTGAACATAGAGCGAACGAGTTTTCCTGTATGAGAGAGAGTTGGAGTCTTTTAGTACCAAGTAGTACGGAAAACCCCATAAATATAGGTTGTGCGCACAACCCCATGTTTAGACACTAAGTTTGTCAACATGATTATTTTATTTTTATATAAATTGTTTTAGAGTCGACTCATATGATAAAATGCCTGTTGTTTATTTTGTTGTTGTATGTGGTAAGGACCAACGGTTCGGCGAGCTCGACGTTGAATCCCCCATATTTGTTGTGATGTGTACCGTACCGTTCTGAAAACAGATTATGGTGTGGAAGAGGAATACTATGAAGGAAGAATGTCATTGTAAAGGGATGTAGGGTTGTATAACCGTTAATTATTATTTTTTAAAGTTATATTCTATTGTACTGATTGATTAAAATAATGAATGAGTACGTAACTGAAAATAATTACTATGTTTAGGTATAGTTGTAAAAAAAGATTTGTTTTGTAATGTATTTTATTTTAATTTTAACCAATATAATAAGAAATTGATCTATAATATTTTAAAATAAGTAAAAAAAAAATATTTATATAATATGGTAAATATTTTTTTTTCGTCAACGGGGGAGGTGTAGTGTGTAAATGACTCACCTCACCCTACGTGACATATTGATTAAGCTGTAGTATATAAGATCATAATTATTACATTTAATAGTCATTATACGAGCTACCACGGAGACGTAATATTTTATTAACTACTACCCGAAGTCCCATCATCGCACTAGAATCTACAGTCAAGGACGATATTATAATCAAAGGGTATGGAGATGCCTTGACAATACCGTTGGGTTTTACATATGCTTCTCTGTCCGTTGATGGTGTAGAGTTGGAAACACATTTTTATATAGTACCAGATGAAATCCAAGAATTTGACGTTTTAGTGGGCCAACCATATACTGAGTCACCTGATTTACTTATCGTTAAAACGTCGACACAGCTCAATGTGTTCAAAAAAGAAATGGCATTAAATGTAGAAGAGCTTTGCGAAAATTTAAATAAAGTTCGCTTATACCCACTCAAGGACACAGAATTAAATCCTGGGTTGAATAAAATCCCAGTGCGATTAGACCCTATTGTTTGTGGTATGATGAACATCAAGAAGAGCGAACAAAGAAAACCACTGTGTGAAAGGGATGTGCTTGATGATAGTTTTGAGTCAAACGATGGTCATGCCGTCATAAGACTAGTTAATAAAACTAACGCGATCATAAATGTGAAAGAAAAAGATTGCATAGCTCGAGCCGAACTAACTGAAAAAAATCCATGTACACCTAAAATAGGTGAGAACCTAACTACATCACAGAAAGACTCACTTACCACCCTCCTGTGTGACTATGAGTGTTGCTTCTCTGGAGAAGGTATGGAATTAGGTAATTGTGAAATTGAGATGACTATTAAGTTGACTGAATATAAAGTGATTAATTACAAACCTTATAGAATGTCATTTCATGAAAGAGAAGTAGTGAAACAGATTTTGGCTGAATTACTAGAAGCTGGCATCATTGAGGAGTCGACATCATCTTATGCCAGCCCGATTCTGTTGGTCAAAAAAAAAGATGGTGGACATCGACTATGTGTTGACTACAGGGCTTTAAATAAAATCACCGAAAAGGAAAGGTATCCATTACCTTTGATACAAGATCTTCTGGATAGATTGGGGAATAAGTCAGTGTTTTGTAGTTTTGACCTTGCTAATGGCTATCATCAAATTAAAATATCACAACCATCAAGACATCTTACAGGATTCGTCACCCCTGATGGACATTATCAGTATCGAATGATGAGCTTCGGATTGTGCAACGCGCCAGCTGTTTTTCAGAGGGCTATGAATCAGATTCTTTCTCCAGTTATTCATAAGTGCGCAGAGGTCTATATCGATGACGTGATTGTGTGGGGAGAGGATGTCGATGACTGCTTGAACAATCTTCGGAGCGTTCTCGAGTTGATCAAAAGCGCGGGTGTAAAACTAAGGCGGAGTAAGTGCTCTTTTCTGATGACGACTGTAGAATACTTAGGTCATGAGATCACCCGTGGAGAAATTAGACCATCTACTCACAAGTTGTCTGCAGTTGCTGAATTTAAACCACCTGAGAATGTACATGAAGTCAGACAATTTTTGGGACTCGCTTCTTACTTTCGCAAGTTTATTAAAGGGTTTGCTACAATTGCCAGACCACTTACTGCTTTAACAAAGAAGGACGTAGAATGGTGTTGGAGGCTCGAGCAATCCGACGCCTTTAATAATCTGAAAAGATTACTCACTTCTGGTCCTGTCCTTGCTATCTATAGCCATACTCGGGAAACGCAAATCCATACTGATGCTTCCAAAGTCGGACTTGGTGGCGTACTTTTGCAACGTCAGGAGAAAGATGAATGGAAAGCTGTTGCTTACGCGAGTAGACAGACAACTGCTACTGAAGCAAAATACCACAGCTTTGAACTGGAGGCGTTAGCCGTTGTTTTTAGCATCCAAAAGTTCTGGATTTATGTCTCCGGGCTTAAGTTCTGTGTAGTGACTGACTGCTCCGCTTTGCGGTTGGCATGGTCAAAGAGAGATTTGTCAAATCGTATTGCACGATGGTGGCTTGATCTACAAGAATATGACTTTGAGGTCGAGCATAGACCAGGAAGTGCGATGTCTCATGTTGACGCTCTTAGTCGGAATCCGATTGCAATACAACACATCGAGGAGAAAGATTTTGTTAATGCCCTTCAAGATGGCGATGAAGAGATTCAGTTGCTGATCAAAAATCTTCAACTGGAGCTTGAGGCTGGCAAACACAAGAAAAATGGACTCTCCAAGGATTATAAAGTCGTCAATGACTTGCTGTACCGTATTGTAGATGGCGGAATGAGACCCGTTCTACCTAAAAATGCTAGGTGGCACATAATGAAGACCTACCATGATAACAACGGTCATCTAGGGGCGGCAAAATGCTTAGAGGCAATCCAGGCAAAATACTGGTACCCTAAGATGCGGAAAAGCGTGGAGAAGTATGTGGCTAGTTGTATCGGATGTCAGTTCACGAAAAAGCCCACGGGTAAGCAGCCGGGATTACTACATCCAATACCAAGGGATCCTGCTCCCTTTCACACGTTACACGTAGATCATCTGGGGCCATTTTGCAAGAGCAGTGGTAATACTTACATCTTTGCCATTATTGACGGGTTTACAAAATTTGTATGGCTAGAAGCCGTCGCAAGTGCCAATGCCAGAGGTGCTATTACTACACTAAACAGGTTAAGCCAGGTTTTCGGTTACCCAATGAGAATAGTCAGTGACAGAGGCACAGCATTCACGTGCCGAGAGTTCAAAGACTATTGTGAAGAAAACGGAATAAAACATGTGTTAAACGCAGTGGCCTCTCCAAGAGCAAATGGTCAAGTCGAGAGGTTAAACCGCACAATTTTGAGTTGCTTAACTGCTCATATGGGAGAAGAGCAAAAGGGCTGGGATGCCTATTTACTAAACGTTCAGTTGGGCATTAACTCTACAGTGAGCCAGGGGACCGGTAAATCTCCTCTTGAATTACTGTGTGGTCTGAGACCACGACTGGCTGGTGATTTCCAAGGTGCACAACGTACTCCAGATCTGGAAGGACTGAGAAAAATCGCAGTCGAAAATATTGCGAAAAATTCATATGCCATGAAAAATCGTTTTGATAAGAGCCGACGGGTAACAAAGCCGATACCAGTAGGCAAACTGGTTATGGTAGAGCGCAAAATCTTACGACCCGGACTTACAAGTGGGAAGCTTGTTCCGAGGTATGCAGGGCCTTACAAGGTGACCGCAGTCTTACCAAACGATCGGTATGAGGTTACCTCAGCCGCGAGGGGCAAGAGGGCATATAAAAATGTTATCGCACGAGATAAACTTAAGCTCTGGTGTGCCAGACAAGAGAATTCATCAGATGAGGAATTAGAAGAGAATACTGTATCATAAACATTTATTATATTTTACCTTAATCGAATTAGTAGGCATTTGGGCCGTAAAAACTGTTAACGGAACTATTGTTACTGCCTTTGGGGCTATTGATTTCGCCTTTCGGGCTATAGACTTACTTAACTATCTTACTGTATTTACATTGCCTATGGGGCTATATTATGTGTAACTGCCTACGGGGCTATATTATATTGCTGCCTACGAGGCTATTTACAACTGCCTACGGGGCTATAGTTTGTGCAACTGCCTATGGGGCTATGGTATGTGCAATTGCCCTCGGGGCTACAATATGTACAACTGCCTACGGGGCTATAGTTTGTGCAATTGCCTATGGGGCTATGGTATGAGCAATTGCCCTCGGGGCTACAATATGTGCAACTGCCTACGGGGCTATAGTATACAACTGCCTACGGGGCTACATTATGTTGTTGCCTACGGGGCTATGGAACTGCCTACGGGGCTCTATATTACTGCCTAAGGGGCTTGCTGAGGAACAAGTTCAACGTGGAAATCTTTGACGAAGAATGTTGGATCTCCTTCGAGGGCGAAGGAGTACGAGCAGGATGGCCGAACTAATAAGAAGATCTAACAACTTCGGGACGTGCAAGGGGCATGAGATGACCCCCCTCCTATTTTTGGGAGGGGCAGTTCGAGTCTGGCCCACGGCGTGTGCGCGCATGGCTATTGTAAATTTATTACTTAATTTCTCTTATTAAAATACAGTGCTAAATATTAGATTTATAAAGGACTATTATTTTCGATCTAAAACTAGTAGCAAAGTTTAAATATTAGTACTGACATACAGTATTGTGATGGTTCCTGCGTGACACCATACGGAACCCTAATAATAATAACTTTTGAAATAGAACTACTGCGTAACACCACATGGAATCCTAATAATAATATTGAGTTGCTAAACTATTTTTTTTGAAGGTTCGGTCTGACGCCGAATTCCTTAACTCAAGTATGTAAAATGTTAGCACTTGGGACCAATGAAATACGATCTAATGTTCGCAAGATAGGGTAGGAAAGAGCGAGTGAGTGAAAGGATTGGATTTGTGTTGTTGTGTGAAGGAGATAGAAAGCCAGGGCTGTTTCTTGAAAATGCGCGTGAGCAGCGGGAGAGAAGATAGAATGGCGGAACGAGTTGGTCGTGTCTCGAGGCTGAAATATTGTTTGTTTTCCTGTGCGAATTTTGATGTGAAAAGGAATAGTTTTGTGAGGTGCGACGTGTGTCTGGGTACGTATCAAATTAGGTCTTAAGATCTAACTTGAATCATCTTTTAAATGTCCAAAGTTTTATTAAACCCAAATAGGGAAGCACTCGAAAGGTTCTTTAAAATTTAGGGTTCTCTGTGAGTTACAGAAATGTACAGTGGTTGTAGTTTGGTTGCTTGACGTAAATGTATAATCTAAAATATCTAAATTATCTTTTCATTACTGTCATTAGTCTACTTAATGCTGCCTAATTTTTAACTTTAAGTAGATAAATTAAACGCTAATTCATATACGCCCGTAAGTTTAGTTTGTGACATTGTACAGGGCGAGCTGTATAATTCAATATAATATCAAATTTGTACCGTTAAATACTAGAATAAATGCAAATTCTTCTTGGGCCAATAATTAACATATAGAGATAAAATTAATGTATGGCCGTACTTTTAATACTAACTATATAATGTAACGTGGAGTTTTACGCCTACAAAAAGTAAGGTTTCTCTACAATTTGAGTCAAATAAACTTTCAGTTTCCATTAAGACTCAACCAGGATATTTTATTTTATTCTTTCCTTTTACCTTCGCTTACAACCTTGAGAATTACGGGGAGTCTACGAATTTCCTTTATTTAGAACTAGAACAGAAGATAAAGGTAACTCGCATTTTGGTAATTTCTGAATAGTCTATTTTCAACTTCTAAAATAAGTAGAGGATTAAGCCCCACGATGGGGACGTGTAGGGACTGATATGATGTTATTTATAGACAGAAAGCATCTCGTGGGAACTTTATATTCCATAGCTACAATTTCCCTCCAATGAAGGGGCAATGCAGGGTTCACTTTCCCTTATGAAAAAAAAAACAAAACGAATGACGATCACAAATTTTCACAGGCCTTTGGTCTTAGGGGGGGAAGTTGGGTCCTGTTCACCTGGTGCCGATGACCGTGGATCAAAGCGATGTGTTATCGAAAACACACCTTTGGAAATCTGAATAAAAAGATACACAACGTAACTAATTGGGTCCATTGTAAAATAATAATAATAATAATAAAAATAATAATCTTTTAAAATCAGTTATACTCCGCACGACGTCCATAGTGCGGAGACATCTAAACCTTTAATAAGCC
The DNA here is from genome assembly GCA_947284805.1 of Coleophora flavipennella. Classification (NCBI taxonomy): domain Eukaryota; kingdom Metazoa; phylum Arthropoda; class Insecta; order Lepidoptera; family Coleophoridae; genus Coleophora; species Coleophora flavipennella. Next base: position 17,407,972 of record OX369264.1, on the reverse strand, counting down.
CACCCTTTTAATCTTGCCTCTTAGGCCGATTAAAAAGAAAAACCCTGAAAAGGAGATTAAAATAGAAAGAAAAAATAATAAAATAATAATAATACTAAACATATCATAAGTACATAATGATTCATTACAGTTCATAGAATGGGAAAAGAGAAAAACCATTTTTCCTAAATAGTTTAATCGAAATCGGTTCAGCCGTTCATGCGTGAAGCGATAACCAAGGAAAAAGAAATTCATTCTTCTATAGATATGATTTAATATTTAAATATATTTATTCAAATTCAAATAACTCTTTATTGTACATCAAAAATAAATACATAACATGCAAGATTTAAATTAAAACTAAGAGACGTACAATTAAGGCGGTCTTATCGCTGAGAGCGGTTTCTTCCAGACAACCCAGTGCTCAGAGAAAAGGCACGGAGACAGGTAGTACGCGAGCAACAATAACAGAAAATTTAATGACTAATTATGAAGGGCGAGGGCATTTACTTCGATCAATTTAATAATGTATTTTAAATTATCCATGAGGGCGAGACGATTTCAACGACCCCTCACATTCTCAAATCGGTCCAACAGTTTAGGCTATAGAATCGAATCAACGGGGGGGACATACACACAAACATTTAAAAGAAAGATTACAGTCCTTTTGAAGCGTACGAGACATACAGAAAAAAAAAATGCTTTCAAATGAGCGGCGCAGTGCCATTGTCTAACGACAAACAATGCGGTAGGGACGAGTCGTCTAGCCCCAGGTAGTGCTGTTGAAAATGTGGTCGTTTTGGCGTAAGGGTAAAATTATTTGAAATGCTCGGTTTAGTCGGTTGAATTTTATTCATTTTAAGTTCAATTAAATGCGAAGCCGGATGTTCAAGTCACTATCCGTACAAGCTTTATTAATTTCATCACTTTAACTACGCACTTTTGCATAGTGCGCCCGGAATAAAATGTACAGCCACAATGTGCATACCTTCTCGCGAAGCGTTTGACGTTAGTTGTGGCCGGGCATATACAAATCAGCAGTAAACATAACGCTTTTATAGCACAAGCGCACAAAATCAATAAAAATGTACATTTACAAAGTGCATGCTTAGGGATCTCCAATAAAAGCATGTCACTAAAGTGGCAAAGCGATCAGCGCAGGTCAGGTTTTTTGTTTACACCAGGGCGACGAGTCTGGCGACGGTTGCCACTTGAGAAATAACACGAGGGACAACGCAAGCTGTGATGGTTTTGAGTCGAGAACAAAAATTTCTCTCGTGTGTTTTTATTTTAAATTCCAGGGCTGCTTAGCGAGACTGGAGATGAGTCAAGAAGCTCACACGTGCGTGCTGAGATGGCGTCAGTTGCTGTGAGGTGCAAGCGAGCTGAGGAATTTAAAGCGCACATGCAGGCTACGTTGCGTTGGCGCCTACTGAGGACAAAAAAAGGGGTCTCCTACCTGTGGCGCTGTACGGGTGTACGCGTCGGCGTGGCTGTTTTGCTGAGCGTGAAGCATCTTCGTGAGAGTTAAGTTTTGCACACTTTAGAAGTTATAAGTCAAGTTGAAGGAATGAAATACATATGTCCACATACTTGAGTCTTGCATTCCGTAGAACAACTGGGTTGGGTCTCAGCAAGCGTGTTTTGGATGTCACCGTGTCCTATTTGGCCTGAGCGATGAATTATAATTTGTTGGAATGCATTGTTTTCGTTTTGGCAGTGGACGGCCTATCTTCGTAAACTCACAGTATATTATGTCACCTTGCTTTACTTACTTAAATTCCGATGACAGCTTACCAGCTACCAGATAACTTCACCCGTTTGGACAACGTCCCGATGACATATAGAGGATGCGCAGTGTGCGAGTCGCAAGCGGCTCGCGAGTGTGAACAAAAAGAAAAACAAAGAACGAAAGGCCTTGTATTAGTCTAGATCCTAATCTGTCTACCTACCAAATTTCAGCCAGATTCGTTCAGTAGTTTTGTGTATAGAGATAACAAACATACTTACTTATAGCGAACACTTGTCGTAGCCGAATGGTTGTGACTAAGGACTGGGGTGTTCGACTATGAAGAGCAGCCAACATGGCGCAACTCTAGATGGTTGCGTTCAAGCCGGGATAGCGGGTTCGATTCTCGCACAGAAAATTAATCTAGGAATGATGATTTATATTAAAGGAATACTTATTTGTTACAAAGTTGTGATGAAGAACATACATGAGAAAAGCTGAATATATGCGATAAAACCGGTGGAATGAAAGGGGTTGGTTGTTTTCTGTGAAAATTTCACTTACATCGGGCATCGCGAATAAACAGCGCGCCCAGGTAATTTTTATAGACGAGAGCACCAAAGGGCTATCCACTTATATATTATAATAATTACTATCTATAATGGTATGGATATTTAGACGGAGAAAAATTTTATTTTTTTGAAAATAAAAATATAAACTGTTATGTATGGATTTAAACGCGGTTAACGTGAATGTTTCCAGAAAGACCCGTTCGTTTTGTCGTGACTAAAGCTGGTTAGCCGGGGGTGAAGGCAAGCCGACGAACATTAGACGCGGAACGCTGACGAAAGACTTTATCAAGACATTATCATGGAGAGAGTGGGACAGAGAAGGAGTTCCTCATTGCAGAGAAGTATCACCTAGTTTCCTTTATTTTATTTCAGACACAAGCGTACCTATTGTTTACGCTAAACTGGAAACTTGCGGTAAAATGACACAGTTTACCGTCATCATGGTCTGAATGTCAGTTCCACAACAGCATTGTGCTGCCTGCGTCCGAACGGCTTTCACACTAAATATTCTGACCAAGCTGATGAAATGTCAGGGTTCCACGAGGAGCGTCTAACGGTAACGTGGCATCCTGTCGAATAAGGAAATGATTTCCACAAGCTACTGCTGGTTTTAATATACGAAATGAGGAAACATTATCTTTTAGCCTGAGGGAGTTGAGGCAGGCAACGACATCGAAGGTGTATTATTTACACATTAATGTTAATATGTAGTTACCATATAGAAAAAATATATATATATATATATATATATATATCTGCGCATGAGATTTCCACGTGCAATTTGGCGCAAAGGTTGCATCCGAAGTGGCTTCGCTGGTGTCTGTACGTAGGACGACAGACCTAGCGTACGACGCTATTTTAGTAGCGGTCGTCACTCCACAACTTCGAAAGAAAATATAGTGAGGTACAACATATAGCCACGTGTTCAGCTGCCCGTATCTAGCGGCTTTAGAACAGTAATTGTTGAAAGACTACACAAAACTATTTAAAGTAACTGTAGTCTATGCCGTAAATTACGCACTTTTCCACACTTTTATGGTTTCCGGAGTGGAGAGAGATGAAGACACAAAGAATCCCTAAATAATTGTTGATAGTACATATGCAATCAATATAACTATTCAAGAAAAAAACTTAAACTTAAACGGAATACTTAATATGTTTCTTTGAAATTATAAAACAAAATAATTTAATTATATAAAAAAAAAAAGAACGTCGGTGGCTCAACCGGTAACGACTCAGTCCATCTAACCAGAGGTACCGGGTTCGAATCTGGACGGCCAATGTACCAATGAGTTTTTTTCAAAAACATACGTACATATACTTACCGATTGTTTTAACGGTGAGGAAAAACATCGTGAGGAAGCCTGCACACGCATGCGAAGAGACTCGAAGGTTGTGTGTGAAGTCGACCAACCCGCACTGGGCCCGCGTGGTCGACTAAGGCCTAATCACCCTGATTCAGGGTAGGCTCGAGCCCCTCGGTGGGGACGTATATGAGCTGATGTAATAATAATAATAAAAAAAATTAACGATAAAGCCTTACACAGGCTGTAGAATCGAAGGGACTGTTAATTAAAGAAAAAAAATATAAATATATATATGATGTTATCTCACTGTTTGCGACTATCGATTGATAGACTTTAATTGGGTTTTTTTTTGTTGTTCGACCATAGAACAGGAAAGAAAACAAAAATACTGTACTTTGTCGAATAATGCCTTGCATAAAGTTTACGAAAACTCATTAATGGAAAAAGGGACACAAAGATTCATATGTAAGGAAATGTTTAGTATTTATAGAACCCAATCAAATACCTTTCTATATCATGGATTAGGTACACCTTTTGATCATTAGTTAAATTAATTACGTTAATTTAAAATAATTATTCCTTTGAACAAAGTATTATATGGTAACACTTGGTGATATTAACAATTACTAATGTAATAAATAGACATCAAGGTTATGATAGAGCAGTTTTGCAAAATCTACTTTATTCGCTTAGAGAAACAGCTCTTGCGAATAATAGAATATCCTCCTTAATTTATGACCTTAAGGTTCTAGTCAGTGTCTCTGCTATAGCTTGAACAGATTGACTAGGCATCTGAAAAATTAGATAAATGGAAAAATGAAAGGTCTCAGATCTAAAATTCTTATACCTATCTACCTTTTGTGTGGTATGGAATCTAGTTTGCAATACCATTTGGTATGATATAGTATAATTCGGGACTTCGTGTGTAGTTCTTATCGATTGATGTATTATTATTATTAATTTTGCTTTGAGAAATGTTGTTAGGCTAAAGTGAGTTTAAATAGGAAACCTAGCCAGGTGAAACCTAGCCACCAACCCAAATACCAAATAATAGGCCTATCTAGCTGTCTATAGATGCATCTACACAAACATAAATATTGGGTTCAAATAAACACAAATTTAAATATACCCGATAGAAATACAAAATTTTGCGTGAGGACGCTCACCTATATAACAAAACAAAGCAACAACATATACACATTATATAACAAAACGCAACAATTATTAAAGACAGCTTGAAACAAATGGATATAATCCATTCAAACTATAATAAACTAGATCTAGAAGAAATACCTAACCTAGGTATTTCATATGGGCTTGGAAAGGCGAAGTGGCAACTTTCTGGCACCGTACATACACTGAGTTAAGGTTTTGGCCTGTTCGATGGGTAACAAGCCTCTCATTAATCAGTGTCGGGGAATTCGAACAAGAATATAAGGAGGACATAACACACCTATGATCTAAAATGATCAATTATATTACAAATTTCAGCTTTTTTGGTCTAGGGACGAGATCTCGCAGCATCTGAGCCCCGAAATCCGCTCTATTTCTAGAAAAGCTTAGTACCTCTTTTTGTAAACTGAGATCTTTTTGATTCCTATAAACAAACGAAAAAATTGAAAAAAAAACACTTACCTACTATTACACATATTATTATGTTTGTACACCATTAGTTGTGACACAGCAATGAATAAATGAAATGAAATGAAATGAACTCTAACCCCAGAGTCATTGACACCTACTGCTCCATGTGAGAGCATATTTCAGTTTTAAACAAATAAAAAATAAATAAAAATAAAAATAAATAAAAGGTCACAAGTATATGCTCAGCACATCCGAGGCCTTAGGCTGGACTAGACTAGACAAGACTAGCAGTCTAACAGGAGGCTGAAGCCATGACACGTATTCATAGCAGATGCACAGGCCGACGGCTTGTGTCGCGAGTTAACAAAAAAAAATGGTGAGGTAGCAGCATATGAAATTAAATTATTTCAAACGTCTTGTAACACGTTTTTTTTTTAATCAGGGTAATCCCATTTAACGCAAGAAGCGAAATAGAGATTTGAAACTTCGAATTCAGACACCTTCACTTCTACAAACCAGAATAAACCCAATTGGAAGGTCCGACAATGTGAAGGATTCCGATATGACTGTATTGTATTTAACATTTTGTATCTGTTTGCAGTGTGGAAATGCGCCCGCTTGCCTGTGGTTTCGCTGTCTCATTCCCAAGGGGGGGTGTGTGATGGTTCCTGCGTGACACCATACGGAACCCTAATAATAATAACTTTTGAAATAGAACTACTGCGTAACACCACATGGAATCCTAATAATAATATTGAGTTGCTAAACTATTTTTTTTGAAGGTTCGGTCTGACGCCGAATTCCTTAACTCAAGTATGTAAAATGTTAGCACTTGGGACCAATGAAATACGATCTAATGTTCGCAAGATAGGGTAGGAAAGAGCGAGTGAGTGAAAGGATTGGATTTGTGTTGTTGTGTGAAGGAGATAGAAAGCCAGGGCTGTTTCTTAAAAATGCGCGTGAGCAGCGGGAGAGAAGATAGAATGGCGGAACGAGTTGGTCGTGTCTCGAGGCTGAAATATTGTTTGTTTTCCTGTGCGAATTTTGATGTGAAAAGGAATAGTTTTGTGAGGTGCGACGTGTGTCTGGGTACGTATCAAATTAGGTCTTAAGATCTAACTTGAATCATCTTTTAAATGTCCAAAGTTTTATTAAACCCAAATAGGGAAGCACTCGAAAGGTTCTTTAAAATTTAGGGTTCTCTGTGAGTTACAGAAATGTACAGTGGTTGTAGTTTGGTTGCTTGACGTAAATGTATAATCTAAAATATCTAAATTATCTTTTCATTACTGTCATTAGTCTACTTAATGCTGCCTAATTTTTAACTTTAAGTAGATAAATTAAATGCTAATTCATATACGCCCGTAAGTTTAGTTTGTGACATTGTACAGGGCGAGCTGTATAATTCAATATAATATCTTTGTACCGTTAAATACTAGAATAAATGCAAATTCTTCTTGGGCCAATAATTAACATATAGAGATAAAATTATAGTATGGCCGTACTTTTAATACTAACTATATAATGTAACGTGGAGTTTTACGCCTACAAAAAGTAAGGTTTCTCCACAATTTGAGTCAAATAAACTTTCAGTTTCCATTAAGACTCAACCAGGATATTTTATTTTATTCTTTCCTTTTACCTTCGCTTACAACCTTGAGAATTACGGGGAGTCTACGAATTTCCTTTATTTAGAACTAGAACAGAAGATAAAGGTAACTCGCATTTTGGTAATTTCTGAATAGTCTATTTTCAACTTCTAAAATAAGTAGAGGATTAAGCCCCACGATGGGGACGTGTAGGGACTGATATGATGTTATTTATAGACAGAAAGCATCTCGTGGGAACTTTATATTCCATAGCTACAATTTCCCTCCAATGAAGGGGCAATGCAGGGTTCACTTTCCCTTATGAAAAAAAAAAAAAACGAATGACGATCACAAATTTTCACTAAGACACAGGCCTTTGGTCTTAGGGGGGGAAGTTGGGTCCTGTTCAGTATGGACACTCCCTGCCGCTCTCTAGATTGCGACTTCACCCCTCGCCACCCAGATTGATACTGATTGGTTACAATTTGGTTGTCGAACGTATAGGATTTCGCCGCCATTTTGTTTGTTCCGTCATTCCTTAAATGAAATGTCATTTCTGGTCCGTTGTATGAAGTGTCCAGGGTGTGCTAGTAGGTATCTCATCCATCTGTGGTGACAGCGAATTGGACGTTGTCTGCTTCGAACGTGTGATGGGCCAGTTTCTAAGATAACGCTTATTCAACGATTAAATTAAAACAATAAATATTTTATTTTTTTCCAATATTTTTTTCGATTTATTTTATGCGATGATGTATGCGGTGGAAGGACTTCGGGTAGTTAATAAAGTAAAACGTCTCCGTGGTAGCTTGTATAACGGCAATAAAATGTGATAATTATGATCTTATATACTACAGCTTAACCAATATGTCACGTAGGGTGAGGCGAGTAATTTACACACTACACCTCCCCCGTTGACTAAAAAAAATATTTACCATATTATATAAATATATTTTTTTTAAAACCAAAATACTTATTTTAAAATATTATAGATCAATTTCTTATTATATTGTAAAAGTTAAATTTTTTATGTTTATATCATCAAATAAAATACATTACAAAACAAGTCTTTTTTACAACTGTACCTAAACATAGTAATTATTTTCAGTTACGTACTCATTCATTATTTTAATCAATCGGTACAATATAATTATTTTTTTTACTACGCTTATCAATCCTACATCCTTTTACAATGACATTCTTTCTTCATAGTATTCCTCTTCCACAGCATAATCTGTTTTCAGAACGGTACGGTACACATTACAACAAATATGGGGGATTCAACGTCGAGCTCGCCGAACCGCTGGTCCTTACCACATACAACAACAATATAAACAACAGGCATTTTATCATATGAGTCGACTCTATAACAATTTATCATCATATCAGCCGAAGGAAGTCCACTGCTGGACATAGGCCTCCCCCAAGGATCTCCACGACTACCGGTTCTGCGCTGCCCGCATCCAGCGGCTTCCCGCGACCTTCACCAGGTCATCGGTCCACCGATTGGGAGGCCAATTATATAACAACAATTTATATAAAAATAAAATAATCATGTTGACAAACTTAGTGTCTAAACATGGGGTTGTGCGCACAACCTATAATTATGGGGTTTTCCGTACTACTTGGTACTAAAAGACTCCAACTCTCTCTCATACAGGAAAACTCGTTCGCTCTATGTTCAAGAAGAAGGATCCAACCCTCAATGTGCCTTGCCTTCATTTCCTGTGTACCGTATCCTCAAACTCATAATAAACATACTAATTCATACAATCAAATTTCCAATCATATAAGCACATTCCAAATGAAATTTTGACTTCTAAAATATTGCTTAGCTTTTGGGTGATCAGTCCAATCGCTCAACAAAATCTTATCAACCAACATTCCCAAACTACATTAACAACTCTTCATAGACATTCCTAACACGAGTAAAAGTCCCTAATTGTACTCGATGGTAACAAAAAGTTATTACAACTTTACCCAAAACTCTACTAAGAAAAGTTTTCCAAAAAAAATTACCATTTCATTAAAAACTTTAGATAACCTTATGTACAATTAATGAGATTTCATCCATTTTTAGATTTATTATTCTTAAAATCATTATAATTGCCCTCAATACTTGACATGTTTGATAACTTTACTAGTCTTTGATGTTCACAAAATATTTACTTATCTAAAAATTTTAACAATCTCCAATACCGTATGTCCGTCTATACAAAAATATTGTCAGCCGAAAGGTTTTGTAGTGCATTTATCGCACTACAAAACCTTTCGGCTGACAAGAATTCATAAAAAAAAATGCTCAAATTAAATGTACAATCAGTCAGATAAAATTAATTTAAATTACTTCACTTAATTATTAATTCGACAATAAAAACTGTTTATTTTTCAAATTACTAGTAACATAACAAAAAATAATTAAAAATAACATTATCCCCTCTAGCGCTCAGATAAAAAGGTGCTGACAGCCGTCAACAGTCAAAAATAAAGTAGTGGTAGGTAGATACATTAAATCTACAAACTTGTAATAATCGAAATAAATTACGCTATGGTCACATTTAAAATAAGAAAATTTGTCCGTATTAAATTCCACTAAACTTACTTCCTCGCATCTTCCGTTACTTCACTGTCCCTCTGGCGGCAACCATCTTGAAGTAGGGCAGGAAAAGGCCAGGAACCACTCTCAGCACCCAACAATACCAGCCGTCTCGTCGACCGTCACACGACACACGACACCAACAGCGCCCAGCAGCAACTCCGGCATGTGACACCAGGGCATGCGCAACCCTCCTCCGCCCTTCATTCGGCTCCATTAGTGCAGTGGGTACTCTTATTGTTGTTCTTGACAAAATTGACATGTTATAGTCAATTTCACCAGAAGTCTCTTGCGTAAAACACACTTGTTTTTTATGTGTTGCACAGCGCTGCCCCAGCTACGCTAGGCAGCACTGGCAGGGTCGCTATGCGATGATGGGACTTCGGGTCTTAATTAATAAAGTAAAACGTCTCCGTGGTAGCTCGTATAATGGCAATAAAATGTGATAATTATAATCTTATATACTACAGCTTAACCAATATGTCACGTAGGGTAAGGCGAGTCATTTACACACTACAGTTTCACAAAATATACTATAATTTATTTTTTTAATGTCTAGTACTATTTGTTGTGTCATCAGTGATCAATCAGTACACCAAGGTATTTTATGTGATCAACTCTTTCAATTTCTTTGCAGGTACACTGGGTGGAGTTGCATGCAGTGTGTAATTTAATAGGCGGTGGAAATTCAATTCTTTTTGAACGCGGTTTGAGAAATGTCAAAAATTTTGTTTTCTTTAGGTTGATTGTAAGCAGATTGTCATCAAACCACACTTTCAACGCTGATAATCCTATTTCCGCTTTTTTAAACGTATCAGTCCAGGCCTTACCGTGAAAGAGAACAAAAGTGTCATCAGCGTAGCAAAAAATATCAGAATTAACGGGAGTGCATTTATATAAATCATTTATATAAACCAGAAATAGCGTAGCTGCCTTGCGGTAGTAACTAATTAGTAATCTGTGCTTGCGGTACTCCAAAATCAATAGGAAGTTCACTACTTATTCCCTCTGCAATTTTTAGGCATTGGCGTCTATTTGTCCGATAACTGCCGAACCAGTCCAACAGGGGCTCTCTAATTCCTAAATACTCTAGCTTTCTCAACAACATTGGGATCGAGACAGTGTCAAAAGCCTTTGCGAGATCCAAAAACACTCCTAAAAATTTTTGACCTTTATCGACATAGGAGGAGATCGACGAGACTAGCGATTCCACAGCGTCTTCTGTCGATAAACCTCGTCGGAACCCGAATTGTTTATTGTTAATGAGCTTATGCTTTTCAAGGTAGGTACTTGTTTACACGTTTATTTATCACTCTCTCTAATAATCTTGAGAAGACTCCAAGCAAGGAGACTGGTTGATAGTTTTCCGGGGTGCCTTTGGATCCATGTTTGTAAATAGGTATAACAGCTGCGAGTTTCCACGCGTGAGTGAATACACCTGAACTAATGCTTAAGTTAAATATAGAAGTGAGAGGTTCTAAGATTGCAGACTTGATCTCTATAATTAAAGTTGCAGTGTATCCATCCATGACCGGAGCACTGTTGTTATTTAACTGCAATATGAGATTGTCCACTTCATAAACATCGGTTGGCTGCATGAAGAATGAGAATTGCACCGAGTCACAAATGTCCTTACTGGCTAAATCTGGATTCGTACCTAGCGTGGTGACCCATTGTTCAGCAAGATTATTTCCTACTGTAGAAAAATATGAATTGCAGTAGTCAAGAGACTCGCTTACTGTGTTCCTTATTTTAGTAAGTTCTATAGGGCAATTGTTCTTGGAGGGGCGGTGACTAATTTCGTTTATCGCCTTCCAGAGTCCCTTTGGTTTGCTTTTGTTTTCTTCGAAAAGCTTGTTTTCATATTCAGTTTTGAGTTTATTAAGCAAATTACCTAGATAATTTCTATATCTTTTATACTAATTCACTAAATTTATCATCCGGCCTTTTCCTATAATCTTGGTGTAGTTCATCTTTGTGCCTCATACATCTGATAAGTCCGGGAGTGATCCAAGGCTTTACAATATATTTAGTTCTACTGGCTCTTTTGACTATTGTATGTTCGTCTACAGCGTTACGTAAGAGTGTTAAATTTTTTAACAGCTTCATCCACATTTTGAGTCTGTGTACAATAACGGACAAACATATAGAAAACTTGCTAAAACAGAAAGAGCAATGGAAAGAAGCATGTTGAGTATCAGGCTTAGTGACAGAATCCAAAATTTGGAAATAAGAAGGAAGACAAAAGTAAGGGATATATTAACTCGTATAGAACATCTACTCGTAAAATGGAGTTGGACAGGACATATGATACGTTGCAAAATAAATAAATGGAGCAAACAAGTAACCTTGTGGCATCTAAGAGGGGAAATCAGAAGACAGGGGCTTCTGAAAACAAGATGGAGTGACGATATCCGTCTAACACTAGGACCATACTGGACCAGAGTTGCAGGAGACCGAACTCAATGGAGAGAGCTGGAGGAGGCCTATGCCAAGAGGTACACCGAATTGCGTGATATATTATAAGAAATAAAACTTATAAAATAAAAAATGGTAAATTGCATGTAGTTCGGAATAAAAGGGCTTTATTATTATTATTGAACATATTTAGGTTTTTTCTTGCACTATTCCACAATTAATGTAAATAAAACAAAATTTGTTTATACTGCAACCGGTTTCGTGATCATCTTCAGGCAGTAGACTACTTTATTTCAAAGTGAGGGTAGTGTGATCACACTGTTTGTTATCACATTGTTTTATTTACATTAATTGTGTAATAGTGCAAGAAAAAACCTAAATATGTTCAGTTCAGTGTTCCACCAAGAACCTACTATATCAAGCATACAATATTATTATTATTCATTAAGACTATTCCCATAAGCCCAAACATGCTGTAAATTGGCGAGAAATTATTATTATTGTTGGGTGGGACGCCTGCGGGATACAGGCGGGTGTTCAAGTCTCTATTAAGTGGACTCATTACACCCTATTCTCATGCTGGTACGACGGTTACTGTAACCCCGGTGGCGTCCCTTCTCAAACCTTGAGCTCCTTCTAGTACTCCCTTATGCGACTGATTTCCAGGTCACATAGTTCCTCTTCCTTGATCTTATTGGCGCCAAACGTCTCGTAGAAAGCCAAGTAGTGTTGGCTGGTCTCCAGTTCTCCGCAGTTGGGGTAGGAGGGGTCTATGGTCCTGTCTATTAGGGACATATGTTGATTTAGTCTTACTATGCTGCCTCTGCTGTAACTTGGCGAGGAGTTGGGTATCCTGCAAATTCCAGTAGATGCTGCAGCATCAGGTCAAGGTTACCATGGTTTTGCAATATTATTACAATTACAGGTCACCTAATTTCGAATCGATCAGACCGGTACAAGTTGCCCACATCCCTTCATTGCCTAGATAAACGCTGATGATTCTCAAACGGCTAAACAGATCTTCATAAACTATAGCTAGGAACCACCTCGACCACGTCCTTTAAAAATAAAATTTTAAAAAACTTAAAAACCGACTTCAAAAAGCAATTCACTCAAAAGTATGAAATAATATTTTTATAAACAAATACTGAAACCAACAATATCGAAATCTCAAAGGTTGGTACGAATCAAATTAGGGGTCTACAATTTTTTTTGAGGTCGGTACCAGCACACAGCTACTTACCTATCAAATGTTTTAGATTCAATGGCTCTGCTGGCACAGACCTCAAAAAAAAATATTTTAGGCCCCTAATTTGATTCGTACCTATTGTTGAGTTCGTTATTGTTGGTTAATTTCAGTATTCGTTTATAAAAATATTATTTCATACCTACTTTTGAGTGAATTTCTTTTTGAAGTCGGTTTTTAAGTTTTTTGAACTTTTATTTTTATATTTCAACTTTTAGTGGTAATGCTATGTAACAAACCCAATCACCTACTCGTCAATAGGAATCATCATATCACAATGCATGTGTTTCATTAACCGATACAGAGTCCTGTGGCTTCCATCATCATCTCGGCAGCATGAAAGTTAAGGAGTCAAACCTTCCATCATCAGCTCACCTGAATAATTTGAAACAATACAACTATCAGGCTATACGTACCTATGTATCTAAGTAAAATAATTTCATTTTATCCTCCAACTCCTAACCGTGAAGGAGTTGTACCTTCCATCATCAGCTCATCAACATGAGATGATGACTACCAGACGCGAAAACTTGAATAGCTTTAGAAAATACATGAAACACGTAATACGTGCCTATAAAATTTGAGGGTTCCCTCCGATTTCCCTGGGTTTCCATCATCAGATCCTGACTTGATGACAAATACAATTATCGGTCTATACGTACTTATGTATCAATGTATAATATTTAAAAAATTATCCTCCATCTCTTAACCGTTAAGGAGTTGTACCTTTCATCATCAGCTCATCAACATTACACTAATAGCTTTAGAAAATACATGAAACTTGCATTACGTGCCTATTAAATTTGAGAGTTGCCCTCGATTTCCCTAAGATCCCGTCATCAGATCCTGACTTGGTGACAATGGGACCACCTCGGAAGTATACTGTTTTGAACAAAAAAAGAATTTTGAAAATCGGTCCACAATTGACAGAGAAATCGGTGAACATACATTAAAATATATATTTCGGATCATCAGAAGGGTTTTGGCCGGATCTAAGAAATAAACTCGTCTTTGAGAAGTTTTGGAGTGTACAATCAATATTCACACACGTTTGCAACACGAGGCTTCACGATGATTCGGATGAAAACCGATTATTTTATAGACTGCGATGAGTTCGGCACGGGGCTGGCCTCCCAAGTTGACAGTTCAGCTGCTCGATTAAAAGTGCTCGTAAAATAATTGGCGCCTCTGTCGTAGCCTCTTTAGGTTGGCTGCATTGTCATTTAATGGTTCGATATTCACAACGATTCTGATTGGCTAACAAACAAGTACCAACACTACCAACTTCCGGTTTCCGGTCCCGCACCGACCACGCCTTGGCCTAAGATGACTATTATTACTACCCTAGCTAACCGCTTGACGTTTCAAGATAAAGCACACGGTTCTTCGACGCATGCATAGATGGCGCCACGTCCTTGCGCTCCGACATATATATGTATACTAGCTGTCCCGGCGAACTTCGTACCGCCTTACATTACATTACACTGCCCTGCCCTACCCTACCCTACACTACCCTACACTACACTACACTACCCTACCCTACACTACTCTACACTACCCTACACTACACTACCCTACCCTACCCTACACTACCCTACCCTACACTACCCTACCCTACCCTATCCTATCTCTCAAGTTGGATCGAACTGCACATGGTGTGCGAATTTTATTATAATCGGTTAAGTGGTTTAGGAGTCCATTGAGGACAAACATTGTGACACGAGATTTATATATATTAAGATATATATATATATGTCAAAGGTGGGGTGGTTAGGTTATGGATGGCCTCGTGGTTCACTCCTTAACTATTTCGGTTGTAGGTGTCGAAATAACAATGCAGCTATATCACAGAGGTCCTTCTTCAATAGTCTTGATCATTTGGTAATCGAAATTGTACAGGATGCCTTGGATAACAATGGATGCAAACGCGGTGATCACAGCGATGGCGTGACACGTCCATTTTTCTCACAGATCACCACTGCATGTGTTCTGCTCGACGCTCCGTCAAAAAGTGTCTGCTCCGAGACTGACGTCCAGCTAATCTGGCTTCTCCACAGATCTAATAAATTCTCAACTCAGTGTGGCAGCACAAACAGCCTTCCGTTAATACATCATCTTTGCTACCACAAACGATCGTCTCACGAGTACAAGCGATCGTCACGCCACCACCGGTTTCACCCAGGTACTAATACCTGACGTTTGATCCAAACAAAGTGTAACTATGTAAACTTATCTCGAGCTGGTATTGGTCGCGTTTTCAATGACCCTCCGACACGGCCATCCTGCGAGTCACACGTCCTCGGGTGACTAACCTGAAAAAGAAAAGGGTAACCAGTAGATTCCATTTCGTTCGGCCAATCCTGACCTTCATTAGGAAGGTCCACAACTCAAGGAATAAAAGCAACACTAATAATGTGAAGCTTTAATTCAAGACTACAATCATGGTAATGACATATTTTAACAGTCTCAAAAAAACCAAAATAATTTCACTCTCGTAAACTAAATAAACCTCAGCATTAGCATCGTAACTCAAACAATCTCAAATCAGTTTAGGTCTCCAAGGTAAATCACAGCTGCAAGGCTTGAAACCTTACAACCATTTACAACTTTTAGGGGCACATAGAACGGAACATAATCATCATCGCAAATCACAAGCGACGGAACACCAGAACTAAACATCACCACATCCGGGTGGCGGGACACCACAAAGAATCATCATCACTAACGCCAAGCGACGGAATACCAATCAGTCATCATCACCAGTCCAGGTGACGGAACACCATCACCACCAATCTAGGCAGTGGAACACCATCATCACCAATACAGGCGACGGAATACCATCATCACCAATCTAGGCAATGGAACACCATCATCACCAATACAGGCAATGGAACACCATCATCACCAATACAGGCGACGGAATACCATCATCACCAATCCAGGCAATGGAACACCATCATCACCAATACTGGCGACGGAATACCATCATCACCTATACAGGCGACGGAATACCATCAACAGTTTTAGCCGGTAAACGGGATACTTCTTTTTTTACAAAAACACGAATGTACCTGCTACACATCATGACAGAACGAGTCTGACAAAACAAGCAGCAGCCAATTCATGCAAACATATAGCGCCATTCAGCACTCTTCATTTACCGCTGAAACATGTCGGAATACTTCAGTACTACACACAAAAATAAACGATAAAGAAAAAAATTACAACTGTACACAATTGATTGAGTTACGATCTGTCAATACAATTAACATTGAAAGGTAGACGCCTCTGCACCAGATTCATGGTCAACATCCGGAGGCAAATAACCTTCGGACATACTACGTAAACGGTCATGGGCATACTTGTAACTTCGTCTCAAATTCAAAGCTTGTAATTTGTATCTGTCACCTTCTAAGACCTCTACGACCCTGAACGGCCCTCGGTATTTGGGATCTAACTTGGTTTGGTTACGCTCCTTATTTTGTATCACCACAACAGTCACCCATCTTGGCAACTCTGGGCCACCTCCATCCGGTGCCCAAACAAACAACAGTCACCCAACCTGGCGACTCTCAGACACCTCCATCCGGTGCCCGCCCAAACACACAGTCACCCTACCTGGCGACTCTTGGACCACCTCCCTCCGGTGTCCAACCACACTATCGCTTCCATGCGGCGATCTCAAACATCACCTCTTTCTGGTCATTGCCAACATCACCTCCCCGGTGATACGCCTGCGAGCCAAACGCACGCCACACACAGTTGTGGCCGCACAGCAACGAGAAAATCAACTCGGTGTTTTACGCCTACGTCTACGAATGGCTGAGGCTATTGGCATCCAGTTGCGAAAAATTGTTTACGTCTAAGGTTCAAAATACAAACTAGTGAACGTTAAAATCACGGTCAAGTACAAAAGTCCTTAATCTGCACTAGTAGATGGTCGAGGTTCAGTCTCTCCATCATCAATTCTGTCCAAGTCAATAATACTGTCACTATCGGGCATTTAACGTAGTCTGTCCTCAATAACTGACGGTATTTGATATCTAAAGTGGTAGGTAACGCTTCTCCATTTCTAACAACACAAAGTTAGGTAACTTGTGAAACTAAGCTTTTGTCTAGAAATCAGCCAGTGGCGCTGCCTCAGAGCAATACACCACCCCATCTCTTCCCAAGGGTTTCACAAGAAGTGACTAAGGGACTAAAAATTTGAGGACAAGCAACATCGTCCTTCACGCTCATACTGTACCGCCAAACAGCCCGCCAAGCGTAGCGTTTTTTTTTTTTTTTTTTTTTTTTTACAATTGGTGAAACCGCTCCAACATGGGGGAGGCCCATGTCTATTATCACATCAGCAGCAAGCTGATTAACAACTCCTGTAATAGGATGCGTTACTCTTCGTATTATCACTAGTATGTTGTCGTGCTTCACTTAGATAAAATTACAGCCTGTGTGTGTAATCGACAAACATGACATTTAGAGGTTAGGCTACTTTACTCGTACCTAGAAGCAACTCCAGGAGGCTGTACTTCGTAACTCGGTTAACCCAACAGTTTGGTTGCTGCCAAATGATCATCATGGAAGGACTTGTAACATTGAAATCTCATTACTATACTCGAAGGAAGTGAGCATATTTTAAAGGACACTTAACTAAGAGTACCAACGTTTAAACGTGCTAAGATTCACCTGACCGTTGCCACGCGCCTAAAGCGTTTATGAACGTAAGTTCAAATACAAGGGGGCATTACGTAGATCGAATGACACGTGGACGTATTTGAACAGAGGTTACAAAATCAGTCATTTCGATTTAATAGGTAAAGAATGCACCTGATGTAACCACTAGCTATGCCTGACGTGGTTAAATAGTGACCACCTATGAAGTCAATCGATGTTCCAAGCTATCAGAGGAAGCAATTTCCGTTCAGGCATGTTGTTATCTTTTTTTTTTTCACGGTTATCAACACTTGCGTTCTATGCTATCCTTTTTCTTTACCAGCATGATAAGGCCGTCAAAAAGGGAAAGCTTCGGGGCTTATGACATTCGCAGCCTCCAGCCCATGAATCCTGTATCATCATCACATCAGCCGTAAGACGTTCATCACTGCACTCCGCATACTACCCTGTTATTATTCTTTTTTTTTTTTTACAATTGGTAAACAAAATATTTTATTGGGGTCCCCGAAACTCATACCTACATAGGGTCTATATGATAGCGGGGCATTAAGGATGCCCTCGACAAATTCATCACGAAAGCTATTAAAAATAGGCAACAACTTTGGCCTATGATCAATGAGAATATCAGTCCCAATACTACGAAAGCTAATAAAGGTTTTTTTTTTTTTTTTACTCCATGTAAAAATGTCAGTCTCAATATTATAAAAGCTTAAAGGGATTTCAATACTTTCTATCCTGGTTTAGGTTTGTATAACCAAAACTCTAGTTTTTAAATCTACCGTTGAATCACGACGCTGTGCCACAAGGAACTATCCGAAAGCACGTGAAAGAGCACTTTGAAGGACTACAAGGCATCATTTTGGCTGCTAATGCAATCACTACTAGAAGGGTAAGGGACTAACTACTCTATTCGCATCCTTACCGACAGTCAAGCTGTTTTGTTATTGACAGACTCGTTTAAGAATACCGTCAATCCTAGATTTAAAATATCTGAACCGATCATAATATTGTTGGCACGTATTGTTGTACGTAGGTTGGAACGTAGGTACTCGTTTGGCATAACAAAAAAATAAAAATTCTGAATGATTCCCGTCAATACTACCCTCACTCAATATTTGTTCTGTACAGTAAACGTGAGCGTTGCCTATAAAAGTCAATCGTGCGTTTGTACTGAACACACTCCCGAAAGTCTATACACGAAACCTTCCTTAACGAGAGAACACTCAGTACCACCACAGATTAGGTAATAGTACTACGTTTGTACTAGTACCACTATCAAAACAAACGGGGTACGACTCACCGGATTTTCGTAGCACCGCGTACATCACGCACTTCGCAGAAGCCGCACGCGCCGCTCGCGTGCATCTCCGCTGCTGCCAGCGCAGCCCACGCTGTCACCTCATTCCAATGGTCGTTCCGTAAGGGAGATGTCGACAGTTGTGCACCGTGCACGTGGATTAGCTTCAGGTATATTCGGGGTCAATTCTGTCAATGTGATTGCAGCAGATGTAGGATGGTGCTCGCATAGCCTCAATCAATCGCAGCATGTTCTGGTTCTGTAGCACGAAGAATTGTTGCCAGTGGTTTTTATTTCGCTGCTCCATCATCAATTTTCACATTTTCCCGTCGTTGTCCACTTGTTGCGAGCGCAGGGAACTATCCAACTTCTGATGTCAAAGGTGGGGTGGTTAGGTTATGGATGGCCTCGTGGTTCACTCCTTAACTATTTCGGTTGTAGGTGTCGAAATAACAATGCAGCTATATCACAGAGGTCCTTCTTCAATAGTCTTGATCATTTGGTAATCGAAATTGTACAGGATGCCTTGGATAACAATGGATGCAAACGCGGTGATCACAGCGATGGCGTGACACGTCCATTTTTCTCACAGATCACCACTGCATGTGTTCTGCTCGACGCTCCGTCAAAAAGTGTCTGCTCTGAGACTGACGTCCAGCTAATCTGGCTTCTCCACAGATCTAATAAATTCTCAACTCAGTGTGGCAGCACAAACAGCCTTCCGTTAATACATCATCTTTGCTACCACAAACGATCGTCTCACGAGTACAAGCGATCGTCACGCCACCACCGGTTTCACCCAGGTACTAATACCTGACGTTTGATCCAAACAAAGTGTAACTATGTAAACTTATCTCGAGCTGGTATTGGTCGCGTTTTCAATGACCCTCCGACATATATATACACAGTCGAACATAGAACCTCCTCCTTTTTGAAGTCGGTTAAAAATAAAGGACATCTGGCAACCTAGCTCACTGACCCACACTTGGCCAGTTATTATTTGTTGTTTCACTTCAGAACTAATATGTACTAAATTTAACCGCCTCCGTAGCCCAGTGGCAAAGTTCACTGGCTTTACACTGGAGTTCGCGGGTTCGATTCCCGGCGGGGTCAATTGTAAGACTCGGTTTGGTTGGTGGTAGGGCATTTTCTAAGCCCGCCTGGCTAGCTACCACCATCTTATCTAAGTCTTGCCGCCAAAATATCAATGTTGATATCATTGGTGTGTTCCGGCATGAAGATAAGATAGCCAGTTCCCCATTGCGTTGGGGAATCTTGGTAAGCCCGCTTCCATCTTCGGCAACATAATCACTTCCCACCAGGTGAGAGGTTGTCAAGGGTTTACCAATATTGAATAAAAAAAAAAACACACCAAGTTTCATGCTTGTATGTATTACTGTTTTTAAGACAGAGCTAAATCAAAAATATCTCTAAAAAACATGTTTTTTTTGTATAAGGTAAACTCTATTTTTAACTGTTTCTAATTTTTATTGACAAGCAAATTCGTTTTTTTAACTTTCAATCAGATGAACGGATCGACAGTGGTGGCTTAGTAATAGGGTCCCGTTAGTCACCCTTTGAGTGTAGGAAACCCTACAAACAGTAAGTAATTATTAAAATAAAAGTAATTTATTACACAAAATTAAAATTATAAAATAATTTATCCTAATAAGCATGTAATAGATAATTTGATGCATGAGTAAAAGGTTGATGTACAGAGGCCAGCACATCAAGCTATACACTCGTAGTGCGATTCTAATCCATACGCATTGGGCATAAGAACGGTATGAAGTCCAAAGTGTGTAGCTTGATGTCCTGGCCTGTGTACAAGGAAACTACTTCCCTAAGTGTGTAGTATAATAAAAATATTGAAGTACCTAGGTTTAGGTACACTTTAAATTCTTAAGGAAATTGACTTTGTAACTATACTGAATTGTTCATTAAAATCTAAGCCATATCCATGCAAGCGTATTGCTTGCATGTGTCATCAAATGTGCTGCCAAGTAAGATTTTTGGTGGAATTGTTTGTCACATTCTAAACAATGATAAGGGTTCTCCCTTTCATGTCTTCTCTGATGTCTCACTAAAGAATTTCTGTCACTGAATAGCATATTATATTCTGAACATGAATATGGTTTCTCACTCACATGAAACGTCAATTGTTTTAGCAAATGATTTTTTTCACTAAATGCTTTGTCACATTCTGAAAGCAAATATGGTTTATCTCCTGTGTGAATCCTCATGTGTTTTAACAAACTACATTTCACACTGAATGATTTGTCACATTCTGAACATAAATATAATTTGTCTCCAGTGTGAATCCTCATGTGTTTCACCAAATTACTTTTTACGCTGAAAGTTTTGTCACATTCTAAACATGAATATGGTTTCTCTCCTGTGTGAATCCTCATGTGTGTAACCAAATTAACTTTTCGACTGAATTCTTTGTCACATTCTGAACATAAATATAGTTTATCTCCTGTGTGAGTTCTAATGTGTGTAACCAAATTAACTTTTCGACTGAATGCTTTGTCACATTCTGAACATGAATATACTTTATCTCCTGTGTGAATCCTAATGTGTGTAACCAAATTAACTTTTCGACTGAATGCTTTGTCACATTCCAAACATAAATATGGTTTCACTCCTGTGTGAATCCTCATGTGTCGCACCAAATTACTTTTTATACTGAACTCTTTGTCACATTCTGAACATGAATATAGTTTATCTCCTGTGTGAGTCCTAATGTGTGTAACCAAATTAAATTTTCGACTGAATGCTTTGTCACATTCTGAACATGAATATGGTTTCTCTCCTCTGTGAATCCTCATGTGTGTCACCCAACTCCTTTTTATACTGAACTCTTTGTCACATTCTGAACATGAATATAGTTTATCTCCTGTGTGAGTCCTAATGTGTGTAACCAAATTAAATTTTCGACTGAATGCTTTGTCACATTCTGAACATGAATATAGTTTATCTCCTGTGTGAGTCCTAATGTGTGTAACCAAATTAACTTTTTGACTGAATGCTTTGTCACATTCCGAACATAAATATGGTTTCTCTCCTGTATGAGTCCTCATGTGTTTCACCAAATTACTTTTTACACTGAATGTTTTGTCACATTTTGTACATGAATATGGTTTCTCTCCTGTGTGAATCCTCATGTGTGTCACCCAACTACTTTTTACACTGAAGGCTTTGTCACATTCTGAACATGAATATGGTTTCTCTCCTGTGTGAATCCTCATGTGTGTCACCCAACTACATTTTACACTGAACACTTTGTCACATTCTGAACATGAATATGGTTTCTCTCCTGTGTGAATACTCATGTTTGTAACCAAATTAACTTTTTTACTGAACGCTTTGTAACATCCAAATATAAAGTTTATCTCCTGTTTGAGTCCTAATGTGTTGTATCAAATGACTTCTTTCACTGAACGCTTTGTCACATTCCAGACATGAATATGGTTTCTCTCCTATGTGAATCTTCATGTGGTTAATCAAACTACCTTTTACACTGAATACTTTGTCACATTCTGAACATGAATATGGTTTCTCTCCTGTATGTGTTTTACCAAATTACTTTTTTCACTTAATGCTTCATCACATTCTGAACATGATAATGGTTTATTATCCTCATGTGTTTCACCAACCTAACTTTTACACTGAACGTTTTGTCACATTCTGATCATAAATATGGTTCCTCTCTTGTATGAATCCTCATTGTGTTTACCAAATGACTGTTTTCACTGAAAGTTATGTCTCATTCTGAACATGCATGTGGTTGCTCTCCTTACCTTATAAACTGAATGCTTTGGAATATGGTTTCTCTCCTGTGAGGATGTTTCATCATGTTTCCAAATTTACTTTTTTTACTTTGCTTTGTTACATTCTGTACAGTGGTTGTATTTAGATCAGTAAGTACCTATGATAGTTATATTTTATATCTCTCCTCAATCATAGAAATAAATGTATACTCGTAGGCTCGTAGGTATCTATTACTGGAAGTTTCTCAAGAAGTAGGAACCTACCCACAGATCTACTAATATCTGTGAACCTACCTATCGAAGTCTTTCGTTGTGGTCGGTGAATTTGTTTCAAATCTTCAACTTTCATGGAGATCTCTGGTAACCAAAGTACATTCGCGTTCGAGGTAGGTAAAGGTTCCAAGTTCCAACACATACTAATTCATTTGAAGATTATGGATGGTGCACGTGCGAGGGATGCACTAAGCACTCCAGCCTCCAGGCCTTGATTTACTTTAGCTTGCATTAACTAATATGATCACAGTCTACTCATTTAAGGGTAAAAAAACCGAGACCTCTCGTATTAATTAAAGTACTTTGTGACCGAGACGAAGAAAAAGTCCTATACCTTTGTCCTATACGTGTCCTATACAAAACAACGTCAAAGAGAGAGACAAAAAGAGAATAGTTAATATGCAACCAATAATGCGCACCGTGGAACGCGCGACAAATAACGTGCATCAAATAATTCACGTTTTTGTTGTCACGATATTTGACACGTATTTTGTGATGCACATTATCTGTGCGCTCGTGGAAATGGCGACAGATTTTGTGCACAATAAAATACGCCGCAGATTTTGTGCACCGCGTAATCCACGTCAAAAATTTTTTGATGTCGTGGATTATTCGCTGCTACGCCAGTAATATAGAAGTCATTGTTCGCTGCGCATTTTATGGCGCCGATTATACGTGCGCTCTGATACATCAAATAAGAAAAATTCATTAATACTATAAAAATTACATTCAGTCAACCAATTTTTTACAGATTTTTTAAAGGTATAACTTTATGCTCATTATATTACTATTTTTCGCAACCATTGTCAATTTCGTAGTTGGCACGTATAGTTTATTTTTATATTGTGATCTTAAATTCCTTTTATTAATGTCTTGGTTACTTTTTGAACAAATTTCTATGTTTATGAACAAATATATTTCGGATCATCAGAAGGGTTTTGGTCGTATCTAAGAAATAAACTCGTCTTTGAGAAGTTATGGAGTGTACAATCAATATTCACACACGTTTGCAACACGAGGTTTCACGATGATTCGGATGAAAACCGATTATTTTATAGACTGCGATGAGTTCGGCACGGGGCTGGCTTCCCAAGTTGATAGTTCAGCTGCTCGATCAAAACTGCTCGTAATATAATTGGCGCCTCTGTCGTAGCCTCTGTAGATAGGCTGCATTGTCTTTAATGGTTCGATAATCACAACGATTCTGATTGGCTAACAAACAAGTACCAACACTACCAACTTCCGGGGTCCGGTCTCCCACAGACCACGCCTTGGCCAAAGATGACTAATATTACTACCCTAGCTAAGCGCTTGACGTTTCAAGATAAAACACACGGTGCTTCGACGCATGCATAGATGGCGCCACGTCCTTGCGCTCCGACACGACCATCCTGACGGCGATGCATGCCCAGCAGCTGCCATAATCAGTAATGAGGAGTGGATGTGTGTTTAAGTTAGGTATTCAGATTACCTAACTTATCATAAATCTACTACAGATAAGTAGGCCTGTGGTGTGTTCCTAGAATAGTACCACCCATCTCTTCCCGAGGGTGTGGTAAGAGGTGACTAATGGATCAAAGACCGGAGGATGGGCAGCAGCGTCTTTTCTGCGTAGCGTGCCACACAACGCGATTGCCCACCTGCCTGCCAAGCGATTGCGCCTTTGTACAGCAGTGAACGTTGCCTGGCTGATGTGATAACGATGAGCTGTGTAGGTACTTGAACTCCCCTTCCACAGGGCAAAGTTCATAAAAATAAAGGGAATACGTAGAGGTCGATGCTGTGTGACACACAGAGGCTCTAAAATGATAAAGGTCAGGTCGATGCTGTGCTCTAGGCGCATATGTCCATATGCGCCGTGGTACACAGGGGCCCTAAAAAAAAGGAAGGTCGATGCTGTGCTCTGGGCGGTCTTGTACGCCGTGGTACACAGGGGAAAAGGAATGACGGTAAAAATGTGAAATAGATTGCAGTCATCACTACAAGTATCATCAGGAAACCTGACCAAACAACACTGGCTGTAAACAAATCTACACGGAAACGACCAAATCATACGGTCGGCACCATCTTTTTTTTCTTTGTTATAGCTTATGGTTAGTTAGTTTATGGTCAGTTAGTCTATGATGGTTCCGAACCAAGGTGTCGTGTCGGCTCCGTGGGGACATTGAGTCGTCAGACTAAAGAGTCGGACAACCAGCTGTCGTCAGTCTGTAGCATTGTCAATGGTAGTCGTGTACTCGTAACTTGCACTGACGCAACAGATAACAACAGATTTCTCTTTAATGAAAACTGCTCACCCGATGGAATTCCAGTATTGTGCATCAACCACGCAAAGGTTGACTCTCTTCTCCATCACTGGGGCAGCTTCGCAGGTGCTTCCCTCTTGGCTGCATCGCTTCAAGCAGCTAGACATGTAGTGGCCCTGCCCCTTGCCGATATGGGTCGTACATACACAGATCCGTAGTAGGAATCCATGCACGTGCATTCACATCCGATCTATAGGGGTTGAAATCGGGTAACCTCAATTCATGGGACGATGATGGCGTCCGCGTGGCTAGTCCGTCCATGTCCTATCCCAATTCTGATTTCGGATCATCAGAAGGGGTTTGGTCGTATCTAAGAAATAAACTCGTCTTTGAGAAGTTTTGGAGTGTACAATCAATATTCACACACGTTTGCAACAAGAGGTTCACGATGACTCGGATGAAAACCGATTATTTTATAGAACTGCGATGAGTTCGGCACGGGGCTGGCTTCCCAAGTTGATAGTTCAGCTGCTCGATCAAAACTGCTCGTAATATAATTGGCGCCTCTGTCGTAGCCTCTGTAGGTAGTTTGCATTGTCTTTAATGGTTCGATAATCACAACGATTCTGATTGGCTAACAAACAAGTACCAACACTACCAACTTCCGGGTTCCGGTCTCGCACAGACCACGCCTTGGCCAAAGATGACTATTATTACTACCCTAGCTAAGCGCTTGACGTTTCAAGATAAAACACACGGTGCTTCGACGCATGCACAGATGGCGCCACGTCCTTGCGGTCCGACATTTTTTTTTTTTTTTTTTATTCACATTTGGTAAGCCCTTGACAACATCTCACCTGGTGGTAAGTGACGATGTTGCCGAAGATGGAAGCGGGCTAACCAAGATTCCCCAACGCAATGGGGAACTGGCTATCTTATCTTTATGCCGGAACACACCAATGATATCAACATTGATATTTGGCGGCAAGACTTAGATAAGATGGTGGTAGCTAGCCAGGCGGGCTTAGAAAATGCCCTACCACCAACCAAACCGAGTCTTACCATTGACCCCGCCGGGAATCGAACCCGCGACCTCCTGTGTAAAGCCAGTGAACTTTGCCTCTGAGCTACGGAGGCGGTTGAAACATGTGTCTAATATACAGGATGTAAAAAAACTGGTGTATGTCCCGTTAACTGGGGCTTCTACTCATGATACTGAACAACTTTTGTTCTACGACTGCTGAAATCGCAAAAAAAAAAATTTCTTCATACAAAACAAATCGATCAGCTGATCGACCAATTTTTTGCATTTTAGTATGGAGGGTCTAATTTTTTTTTTTGAGAATTGGCTATGGGTTCTTTGGAGAAAGTTGTTCAGTATGATGAGTAGAACCCCCAGTTAACGGGTCCTACACCAGTTTTGTTACAACCTGTATACAAGCATGGCAATGTCATGAGTTTGTGTTTTCTAAAATGAGGTTGGCATAAATCTGTCTGTTTTAGTCCAAATATAGCTTTCGAATCATCAGAAGGGTTTTGGTCGTATCTAAGAAATAAACTCGTCTTTGAGAAGTTTTGGAGTGTACAATCAATATTTACACACGTTTGCAACACTAGGCTTCACGATGATTCGGATGAAAACCGATTATTTTATAGACTGCGATGAGTTCGGCACGGGGCTGGCTTCCCAAGTTGAAGGTTCAGCTGCTCGATCAAAAGTGCTCGTAAAATAATTGGCGCCTCTGTCGTAGCCTCTGTAGGTAGGCTGCAATGTCTTTAATGGTTCGATAATCACAAAGATTCTGATTGGCTAACAAACAAGTACCAACACTACCAACTTCCGGGTTCCGGTCTCGCACAGACCACGCCTTGGTCAAAGATGACTATTATTACTACCCTAGCTAACCGCTTGACGTTTCAAGATAAAACACACGGTGCTTCGACGCATGCATAGATGGCGCCACGTCCTTGCACTCCGACACGGCCATCCTGACGGCGATGCGTGCCCAGCAGCTGCCATAATCAGTAATGAGGAGTGGATGTGTGTTTAAGTACGATCCCCTATTTTAAGATATGGTATTATGATATGGGGAAATTCTTGCGACATTGATAAAACGCAAAAACGTTGCTTAAGGGCTATGTCGGAGCGCAAGGACGTGGCGCCATCTATGCATGCGTCGAAGCACCGTGTGTTTTATCTTGAAACGTCAAGCGGTTAGCTAGGGTAGTACTAATAGTCATCTTTGACCAAGGCGTGGTCTGTGCGAGACCGGAACCCGGAAGTTGGTAGTGTTGGTACTTGTTTGTTAGCCAATCAGAATCTTTGTGATTATCGAACCATTAAAGACATTGCAGCCTACCTACAGAGGCTACGACAGAGGCGCCAATTATTTTACGAGCACTTTTGATCGAGCAGCTGATGGTTCCGAACCAAGGTGTCGTGTCGGCTCCGTGCCGACATTGAGTCTTCAGACTAAAGAGTCGGACAACCAGCTGTCGTCAGTCTGTAGCATTGTCAATGGTAGTCGTGTACCTACTTAGTGCCTCTTAACTTGCACTGACGCAACAGATAACAACAGATTTCTCTTTAATGAAAACTGCTCACCCGATAGAATTCCAGTATTGTGCATCAACCACGCAAAGGTTGACTCTCTTCTCCATCACTGGGGCAGCTTCGCAGGTGCTTCGCTTCAAGCAGCTAGACATGTAGTGGCCCTGCCCCTTGCCGATATGGGTCGTAGATACACAGATCCGTAGTAGCAATCCATGCACAACACATCACATCCAATCTATAGGGGTTAAAATCTGGTAACCTCAATTCATGGGAGGATGATGGCGTCCGCGTGGCTAGTATCAGCGTCAGAAAATTCTGATTTCGTTGTTCCAGAAGCACTTTCTATTTTTGTTGCTCACATCACTATCTGGAACACGTGGGGCGTCCATGTCCTATCCCAATTCTGATTTCGGATCATCAGAAGGGTTTTGGTCGTATCTAAGAAATAAACTCGTCTTTGAGAAGTTTTGGAGTGTACAATCAATATTCACACACGTTTGCAACACTAGGCTTCACGATGATTCGGATGAAAACCGATTATTTTATAGACTGCGATGAGTTCGGCACGGGGCTGGCTTCCCAAGTTGACAGTTCAGCTGCTCGATCAAAAGTGCTCGTAAAATAATTGGCGCCTCTGTCGTAGCCTCTGTAGGTAGGCTGCAATGTCTTTAATGGTTCGATAATCACAAAGATTCTGATTGGCTAACAAACAAGTACCAACACTACCAACTTCCGGGTTCCGATCTCGCACAGACCACGCCTTGGTCAAAGATGACTATTAGTACTACCCTAGCTAACCGCTTGACGTTTCAAGATAAAACACACGGTGCTTCGACGCATGCATAGATGGCGCCACGTCCTTGCGCTCCGACATAGCCCTTAAGCAACGTTTTTGCGTTTTATCAATGTCGCAAGAATTTCCCCATATCATAATACCATATCTTAAAATAGGGGATCGTACTTCTAGTCATTTGAGTTACTTTTTATGAACTGTCAAAAACGAAATTTTGTTCAAAAAATGTTTGAAATACCCACAAGTGACGTCATAGATTTTAAGCGTCATTGACGAACTTATTTTGTGAATTTGATCAATTAAAAATTAAAAACGTGATGGAAAAACTAAACAAGTAAGGTTTTTTGTAACTTCAAGAGGAGAGCAATTTAGGAAATCATGTTTCAGATTTTATTTTTAATGCAGTCCGATCCCCTATTGAGTTTACATAAGCATGATAAGCAGTTAGAGCAGCCTGTTTTGATACTGTTTGTGTTACCCTTCTTAAGGCATATACAAAAATATTGATCTTTGCACAAATATTATCAATATGATTTTTCCAATTACAATGAGAATCAATATTTATATCCAATAAAAAAAAGTTTAAAAAAACTGAAAAACCACTTCAAAATGAAATTAACTCAAAAGTATGAAATAATATTATTATACTTAAATACATGACATTAACCAACAATAACGATTTTGAAGTCGTTTTTCAGTTTTTTAAACTTTTTTTTAATTCCTTTATTTTTAGTGGTAATGCTGTCTATCTAAAAACGTTAAACCAATCACTTACTCGCCAATAGGAATCATCAAATCATAATGCATGTGTTTCATTAAAAGATACAGAGTCCTGTGGCTTCCATCATCATCTCAGCAGCATGAGTTAAATCTTCCATCATCAGCTCATCTGAATAACCTGAAAGAAAATAACTATCGGTCTATGCGTACCTACATATCTATATTTAAAGAATTATCTACTAACTCGTACCCGTTAATGAGTTGTTCCTTTCTTAATTAGCTCATCATCATGAGATAATGACTGCCAAATGAAAATACTTTAATAGCTTTAGAAAACGTATGAAATACGTAATACTTGCCTATAAAATTTGAGGGTTGCCCTCGATTTCCCTGGGATTCCATCATCAGATCCTGGTTTTCTTATCATGGTATTACCCTTGGGATATCTTCTTTCCAACAAAAAAAGATTCATCAAAATCGGTTCATAAACGACGAAGTTATCCGCGTAGAAACATAATATATATATATACGGTCCAATTGAGAAACTCCTCCATTTTTGATCCGAATACAGTATTTTCAACCTTTTCTATTAAATGACCCTCGAATTACATTTTAAAATTTTGAGTAGTACCCTGATAGGAAGAAAACTGTATATATTTAGTTTTAGTTAAATTATCTTTTAAATTATTTACTGAGAACCATGTTACAGTTTTAGCTAATGTTGCATTTATTATTTTTCCATAATTTAGTATAATTATCTGTCCCCCCTATGATTATGGTTGTATCATCCATCAGCAAATAATATGCATTTTTGTGGAACAACCGCCTTTGGTAGATCATTTATATACATAAGGAATAAAAGCGGCCCTAAAGGCACACCAAACTTATTTATTGTATAATTTGATCTTAATTTCTCTAATGCTTTGGATTTTTGGCTATACTGAGTAATTTCTACACATTGTTCTCTTTGTGTAAGATATGACTTAAACCATTCAGGGTCCCCGGATACCATATTTATACAGCTTAACAAGGAGCCGATCGTGACAAACAAAATCAAATAACTACTACTACGTTACTAACACATTATGGATTGACTGTCTGAAATAAATTATTTGAATTTGAGTTTAACAACAATAATTATTTGGCGACTCAGTAAATACCCATCTAGAATTAAATGTATTTATTATTGAATCTTTAAAGTATCTATGTAGTATTTATTATTTATTACATTCGGTTATTACTACTAACAAATTTTATTTTAATTTTAAATAAAATCATATTTGCACATTTGATGTTTCGAGATAAAACTAGCTGAGAAAAAATAAAACTGTCACTAATATAAATTAGCTTACTGAAGCGCAACCTGGTGTCAAAGTTTTGACTTAGGCAAGAAAATATGCTCTTGGTTTCAGATAGCATGCTAACTAAGTAACTAAAGACTAACTATTTTCTAGATACTATGTTACTGATTCAAGATATTGTACACTTGATTCAAGATGATGAGTTTCAAGACAATAATTTCTTGAATCAAGACAACCGGTTGTCTTCGCAATGGTTTTCTTGGGTCGAGAATTTTCTTAAGTCAAGTTATTTTTTCTATCAGTGCAGTTTCATTGACTTTCTTAGACTATTTGGACCCTAGACGCTCAGAACCCTAAAAACGAAAAAGGGAGGGTTGTCACGACACTCAGAACTTCAACTGACCCAAGAAAATTTATAGCAACCCTCAAGCATCAAAAAAATCTCTCATTCACAACTAAAGTCTCCAGCCTCTGGAACCAAACCCTATCACTCATCATCACCACTCTCATCATAGCTGTCACTTTGGCAGGGCTGGTCACCGTCAGCGCCGAGTTCCCACAGCAAGTCCACCATCTTGGTATCGCGTCACTTCCAAGCCACCTGGAAGGCCGTCATCCCGGCGTAGTTGCGAGCTTCCAGGTCGACGGCGTCCTGCCGACAAATCCAGCCCGCCAGCTGGTACTACTGGTGGACGACAGCAAGGTGGAGCGCAGTGGCTCCCGAGGTTGTGTCAGGTGCGTCAATGGGTACGTTCCACTAAACGCTCAGTTCAAACGGCTCAGTTCAAACGGCTCAGTTCTATCACCAACCCCATCGACCGCAACATCACTATGTTCGGTAGCCCTATCCCTTGGAAACACTCGGTCAAGTATCTGGGGGTAACCCTAGATAGTCGACTGACGTTCAAGGATCACATAGAACGAGTTCGAAACAAAGCCGCGTTCGTACTAGGCCGTCTCTACCCCATGACCAACAAGCGGAGTAAACTGTCCCTTAGAAATAAGGTGACAATTTACAAAACTTGCATCCGAATTACCGGTTTTGAACTGACAATATTTTTTTTTTCGAAAGGACAAGCTTGTTGTTGGCCATTGGGGCCTTTACAACTTCACCGGGCAGGGGAGGCGAGTACGGAAGGCACTCAACCTAGTGCAAAGCAAAAAGATGCAACTGCCTAAGGGCGCCCAGGTGGGCACGGACCTCGGCTTAGGTCGTTGCTTGGACGTGGGAGGATCGGAGAGAAGCGGCCTGGTATATGCCGGTAGCGCTGGTAAGCGCCAGAAGCGGGGGGACGCCGCCCTCGCCGGCGAGGGCAGAATGTCGGTGCAGTGTTTCTCTGTGGGTTAGGGGGTGGGGTCAGGGCAGCTACGACTAGCGTGGTCGGGTCGTCGGGGTCAGTGAGTACGGGTCTGGGGCGTCGGATTACGCGAATGGGGTTCGCGGGTAGCTCGTAAACGGCGGCGTTTACGAGTAGCGGGTTGGGGTGGTGTTCGGCAGACTTAAAGTATCGGATGGAGGCCTGCTTCAGGTATTGAGCTATAGTGGGGAGCTCTAAATCGCAATGGAGATTTTCATTCCGTAGAAACCACGGGCAGCCCGTGGCTCTACGCATGAAGCGATTTTGGATTAGCTGAAGTCGGCGAATGAGACGGGGACTGGTGTGAGCGAAAGCTACACCGGCATAGGTGAGGATGGGTCGGATGCAAGTTTTGTAAAGTGTCACCTTATTTCTAAGGGACAGTTTACTCCGCTTGTTGGTCATGGGGTAGAGACGGCCTAGTACGAACGCGGCTTTGTTTCGAACTCGTTCTATGTGATCCTTGAACGTCAGTCGACTATCTAGGGTTACCCCCTGATACTTGACCGAGTGTTTCCAAGGGATAGGGCTACCGAACATAGTGATGTTGCGGTCGATGGGGTTGGTGATAGAACTGAGCCGTTTGAAGGTAAACAGAATCGCTGCGCTCTTCTGTGGGTTTACCTCGATCCTCCATTTCCTAAACCAGTCTCCTAAGACTTGGGCTGAGGATTGGAGGCTTTTGACTATAAGAGTCGCGGATCGCCTGGACAGATAAAGCGCGGTGTCGTCTGCGAAAAGCGCGAGATTGACACTGGGGAATCGGGGCATGTCGCTGATGTAAAGCGAAACGAGCGTGGGGGCTAGTACGGAGCCTTGGGGGACTCCCGCTCTGATGGGTCGGGAAGATGAGAAGACTCCTTCTAGGCGGTAGTGGAAGCTCCGATTCCTGAGAAAGTCTCGTAGGATGAGTACGAGCCGGTCTGGCAGTCCCAGCTGATATAGCTTGTATATCAAGCCGTTGTGCCAGACTTTATCGAAAGCTTTCGCTACATCAAAGAAGAGAGCTCCTGTATACTGTTTGCGGGCGAAGCCGCTTATTATGTGCTCCGTTAGGCGGTGCACCTGTTGGACGCACGAGTGTTTGGCTCTGAAGCCAAACTGATAGTTGGGGAGAAGGTTTTTAGACTGCACTACTTCGTTAAGTCGGGCTAAAAGGATACGCTCGTATAGCTTGCCAAGAGCCTTGAGCAGGCTAATGGGTCTATAGCTGGAAAACACGCGATTGATTCTGAGTCCCACTCTCTTTCCTTCCTCCTCCAACACCTCTGTCATGCGAATTACTTCCCTCTCACTCTGACCCAGTATTGCAAGATCGTCAGCATACCCCATGATTGTGTGTCTTCCATTTAGCTCTACTCCTCCATCTATCAATAGAACTTTTCGGATGATGTGTTCGAGAGCTAAGTTGAATAGGATCGGCGATAGAGCATCTCCCTGCTTAAGTCCGGTCACTACTTCAAAAACGTCCTTGTCGCACTGACTCCTCTGAAGGTTGGAGAGCCTACACTCGAAGTTGTTGCCGATCATATGTACCTGGGACAAATAGTCCAGTTAGGTAGGTCCAACTTTAAGAAAGAGATGAATCGTCGAATCCAACTAGGCTGGGCACCGTCCGGGAAGCTTCTCAATATCTTCACGTCCCAAATATCGCAGTTGCCAAGGTTGCCAGTGATGATTATAGGGAACTGAGACATGGTCGCTTACTATGGGCCCCATAAGAAGGCTCAAGGTCACCCAAAGGGCAATGGAGCGTGCTATGCTCGGAGTTTCTCTGATCGAATCAGAAACGAGGAGACCCGTAGGAGAACTAAAGTAACCGACATCATCATCATCATCATATCAGCCGAAGGAAGTCCACTGCTGGACATAGGCCTCCCCCAAGGATCTCCACGACGACCGGTTCTGCGCTGCCCGCATCCAGCGGCTTCCCGCGACCTTCACCAGGTCATCGGTCCACCGAGTGGGAGGCCTGCCTACACTACGCTTTCCGGTGCGTGGTCGCCACTCGAGAACTTTACTGCCCCAACGGCCATCTGTTCTACGAGCAATGTGCCCCGCCCACTGCCACTTAAGTTTAGCAATTCTGAGAGCTATGTCGGTTACTTTGGTTCTCTTACGGATCTCCTCGTTTCTGATTCGATCACGCAGAGAAACTCCGAGCATAGCACGCTCCATTGCCCTTTGGGTGACCTTGAGCCTTCTTATGAGGCCCATAGTAAGCGACCATGTCTCAGTTCCGTACGTCATCACTGGCAACACACATTGGTCGAAGACCTTGGTCTTAAGACACTGCGGTATCTGGGACGTAAAGATATTGCGAAGCTTCCCGAACGCTGCCCAGCCGAGTTGGATTCGACGATTGATCTCTTTCTCGAAGTTGGACCTACCTAACTGGACTGTTTGTCCCAGGTATACATATTCGGTAACAACTTCGAGTGTAGAGCCTCCAACCTTCAGAGGAGTAGGTATGACACGGACGTTTGACATAATTTTCGTCTTGTCCATGTTCATTCTAAGACCCACTTGTTGGGAGGCTCTACTGAGGCCATCGAGCATTGTGCCTAAGTCGTCCATAGTCTCAGCCATGACCACGATATCGTCAGCGAATCGAAGGTGGGTGATGTACTCACCGTTGATATTGATGCCGAGTCCACCCCAGTCCAAAAGCTTAAAAACATCTTCCAGGGCGGCGGTGAACAGTTTCGGAGATATAACGTCTCCCTGTCTCACCCCTCGCTGCAGCTGGATAGGTTCCGAGTTTTGATCCTGGAGGCGAACCGACATGGTGGCGTTTTCATACAAACACTTCAGCACTTCGATGTATCGATAGTCAATTTGGCACCTCTGGAGAGACTGTAACACAGCCCAGGTTTCGACCGAATCGAAGGCTTTCTCATAGTCCACGAACGCCAAGCATAGTGGCTGATTGTACTCTTCGGCATATTACTCGGAATTGCTCAACTTAAGTGGCAGTGGGCGGGGCATATAGCTCGTAGAACAGAACCATTGGGGCAGTTAATTTCTCGAGTGGTGACCGCGCACCGGAAAACATAGCTTAGGAAGGCGTCCCACTCAGTGGACCGATGACCTAGTGAAGGTCGCGGGAAGCCGCTGGATGTGGGCAGCGCAGAACCGGCCGTCGTGTAAGTCCTTGGGAGAGGCCTATGTACAGCAATGGGTGTCTTTCGGCTGATATGATGATGATGATGAAGCCAGTTCATTCCTACTTATATTATAAAATGTGAAAATGTGTTTGTTTGTTTGTTACCTTCAATACCAATATTGATTAAATTTGGCATGCAGGTAGCCATGTCACTGGGACTAACATAGGCTTCTTTTATCCCGTGAAAAAGGCATAGATGCAGTTCCTGAGAGAACTAAAAAAATAATATTTTTTGGTTAATTTGTTTAACATTGCTGCGGAACAATGGATTGTTGTGATTTTTTTACACAGAGATGGTTGAGGATGTAGAAAATGACATAATTTACTAATTAGAATATTCTAACATCGTTCCCGAGGGATCTAGGGAAAACTCATTTCCACGTTCGCGCACGTCAGCGTCGCAACAAGACAACGGATTGAAGTATTTTTTTGTATTGAATTGGTTAAGGGGGTGGAAAGTGACATAGACTGCTAATCAGAATAGCCCGATATAGTTCCTGAGGGATCTGGAAAAAATTCATGTCCACACTAGCGAACCGCTTGCGGATCGCGCACCACTCATCCTCAAAAATAGTTATAAAAACGATGTCCACGTGGGCGAATCCACAGGCAAAAGCTAGGTTAGTATAAGCCAAAGTGGCGGACTTCCATATAGGCTCGGT
Source organism: Coleophora flavipennella (assembly GCA_947284805.1). Taxonomy (NCBI): domain Eukaryota; kingdom Metazoa; phylum Arthropoda; class Insecta; order Lepidoptera; family Coleophoridae; genus Coleophora; species Coleophora flavipennella. Next base: position 17,372,141 of record OX369264.1, on the reverse strand, counting down.
AAGTTTGTAACACTCGGTTTGATTGGAGGAAGGCATTTTCTAAGACCACCTGACTAGTAATTACCATCTGATCTATGACTTGCCGCCAACCATTGATGTGTTCTGGCTTGAAGATACTCCATTATTACGTCGGGGAATCTTGGTAAGCCCGCTTCTGTCTTGGGTATCATTGTCATTTACCGTCAGGTGAGCTGATTCCATCACCAATTTTAGATTTAAAAAAGACCACGTAGGCGGTCTACAGTTGCCAGAAAACAGAGGCCGCACGCCAGCCTGAAATGGCCCCAAAAATACCCAGGACCTCTGCCGGAACTCCGCTCCGCTTTGGTAACGTTTCTGATGTGTTGGTAAACAAAATAAATATGAAGCAGACTAACTGAGCAATAGTCTGATCTGATAAGTATGGCACCTTATGCTTGAGAAAGTTTAACCCCCCTCTTAAACAATAAATTTCCCTAAAATTATTTCGGGTGTCCCGTGATAGGCGTGCGTGAAACACAACTTTCGCGAATATACCTATTAGAGCGTGGTCATCCGACACGTACTTGGCCTGTTTTTGTATCATTTGCATTCGCGAGGAAAACGTTTTATTGAATCTGGCAACTCTCTGGGGTAATTTTTTTTTTTTTTAACTTCGCCCTTTTAGGGCAGGCTAAGGCTCATTGGCCATACCGCCTAGTCTTCAGTATATGTTATTCAGCAGTAGAATTCACGTCTTCAGTAATTTTTAGTATATTTTTCAGATTATGTAGTAATTTTCTCCTTTTCAGTCTTCAAGGTCACTGTTCTTCACGTTCACATCATATCATTGTCTATATACTAACCTAACCTACTTACTCTAGCAAAATGATAGCACTTTTGCTAAAGCTTGCTCGGACTTCTTGTGGGAACTCGAAACACAGTATACACACTTTTATTTCATTATCCTACACAAGAAACACTTAAATGATACTTCGCTGATAAATACACTATCAATATTACACATCGAAAACCACTAAATGTAATTTTTCGGATAATAAAAGAAAAATGACAAACTGAACGCTACAAATTCCCGCCAAAAAGTCTCTCTGGGGTAAATACGAATTGTCATCGTCTTGTGCTTGTCAATGTTGCTGTTGGCCATAGACACAGATAATAAATCGACTTATTTTGTGCAACATTTTCATTCATAGTGATTCTGTGATTTTACATAAATTTACCACAGAAACTAAAGTTTACTCGAAGTATTGTTATTTTCTTGATAATTTGATTTATCTCAGGTTTGAAAATGGTACGTCGATGTTTAATTACAACCTCTTTCAAATCGTGCAAGGTTTTGTTCATTGGGCAAGTTTTTGATTGTACCATTTATTTGCAGAGTTTTGGACTGCCGCCCGTTAAAGTGAGGGCTGAGCCCATACAGGGCGCTAAAGTAAGCGAGGGCCCCTTCGGAATATCCAACCCGCTGGTCGCGGGGATAGCAGCCACGAAGAACAAAATCGCTGTGTCACATCCACTAGAAGCTTCGGAAAAAAATGTGATTATACCTAACTGTCCCCGTAAGAACTTGGCCATGTAACCGGGGATTTACATTCAGCCACTGCCAGAAATATTGCCCTAACTACTTAGACTCAAATGAGTGTTCACACTCAGCCAATTCCTTTGACTGCCGCACGAAAGACGACAATGGCAGCGCGAGCGACCTATTTACATACTCGCACTGCCCACTTCTCTGCTCACTTTCCTGCCCAACAGGGCTGTGTGTAAATGATCCATAAAGTCTACTTTCTGTCCCAAATGATATATAAGCTAAATTGTCATTAATAAAATTGCTGTGTCATGTTCAAAGCTTTGGAAAAAAATGTGACTATACCGTACTGTCCTAATATTCCTTGTAAGAACTTGACTAAGTAAAGGCTACTCTCTCAGATAATAGGTAATAGTTAATTCTTGTTAAAAATGGAGAAGGAAAACATTGTAAGGAAGCCTGCACATGTCTGCAAAGACTGAAGGTACTGTGTGAATTCGACCAACCCGCATTGGGCTCGCGTGGTCAACTAAGGCCCAATCATCCTTATTCAGGGTAGGCTCGAGCCCCTTAGTGGGGAGGTATATGAGCTGATATGATGGTTAAACTGTAATATCCCAAGGGATTGACAGCTGTTCTCTGATGCCACTTTGTAAGAAGAAGAATTAATTGTATTTACAATATTTTAACAAAACTTTTCTAAACATGTTCCAGTTCCAATTAAATGAAGAGAAGATGAACATGGCGATGCTACGTAACATACAAGGCCTACACGCACCACTGAAGCTAACAATGGAGAAAAAATTTTGTGCAATGGTAAGATGCACTTTTATGGTTTGGTACGACCAACAGATCCCTATTTCTAAACCTCCACCACACCCCGGACACTTCATACAAATTAGCAAAAAATTATATACATATATATATATATAAACAACTGACTTACCTATAGGCGTACATGCACGTAGGGCTGAATCACCGGTGGCATTGGCTGTTAGATATTTACTGCATGTAACAGTCAACCGTGGCTACTATCACATCACTAAATATTTCTATACAACTCATTTTCATACCATCTAATCAAATTAATGTTTCAATTACGAACAATCATTTTAAATCAAATAAACGACACCCATGAATGAATGAATCTACAAAACAGACAAAACTCCATTCATACTGCATTTCTAAAGAATGTACAACTAGTAGAATGAAGATTCATACAAACTGATTGTTCTTAGATTTAGTTGTGTAATACTACTGGGTTGAACGAACCGCACGAAATTAATATGAACTGGCTTTTTGTGTAGCATGTTATCCAAAGGATATCTGTTAAAGATTTTTTGACGGCCTTTATCAGTATGTGAACTAAAACATAAGTAAATATAACAGTTTACCAGATTAGGATTTAATAATTCCCAAACAAAATCATTACAGGGGAGTGAGGTCGAATGTAGAGAGCAGCAGGGAGTGTCCATACTGTACGATAGTACTAAAATATATTCTCCGCTATCTCTCTGTCTGTCCGTCTGTCAGTGGGTTGTATTTCATGAACTGTAATAGGTATATTGTTGAAATTTTCACAGAATGTGTATTTCTGTTGCCGCTATAACAAACAATATTTAGAAGGATTTTTTAATTAGCTCTATCGTAAACTCAGGCGTGAAATTTGGTGTGATTATAGTACTAATACTGAAGTAAAACAACAAATAATAAAAATTTACCAAGTGTGAATCATACTCGCGCTAAGGAGTCTGAGCAATGACAAAAAAAGCATATTTTTGGCGCTCGTTTGTATATTGTGTCTTTTGTTTTTAGTATGAATAGGTATCATTGTCCTTATGCTATGTAGTTGTGTGGAGATGTGTGGTGGCACGGAACCCTCGGCGTGCTAGTCTGAGTCGCACTTGACCGATTTTTATTTTATATTGTACAGGCTGTTGGCACATTGATGGTCATTTGCAAGATTTCGACTTATGATGAGAAAAAAATTACCAAGTGTAAATCAAACTCGGACATGTAGGGTTCTGTACCATCATACAAGATTTAAGACTTTGTACTTTTTAATAGGTTATTTTCATGTTTTTTAAAAAAAATATTTCTTATGTGGTTCCTCTTTTTTGTTTTATTTTTATTATTTGTTGTTATGGTGGCAATACAGTTCCATCTTCGACATCATCTTCACTTACCATGTGAGATGATGTCAAGGGCTTACCAATTGTGACTAATAAAAAAAATTGATAGAGCCTTTTAAAATATCAGCAACAGACAGTTACTACTATAAAAGTTGCATCCGCTGTGGCATGAAGGTATTTAAAATAAAATAAAACTTGTTTTTTCTTTTTCAGGTTGGCCACTTGCCTTTCCTACCCAGCTCAAATCTACAGAGTGACGTGATCTCCGGCCGTTACCTGGACATCGGTTTCGAAGACATTCTCAACTTAAGGGACCTCTGCGAGGTGGCCGGCCAGCCCCACGCGGTAGTGGAGCGATCCCTCGGCATCCTATGAGCTAGTTAAGTTACATTCTATCATATAAAATCTCTGGAAACATCTTTAAATAAAATATTGTAATATTCAGCTTTTGTCTTATAAATGTTATTTATTGTATATTGAGTCAAAGATAAAAAAGCATGCATAAACAAAGTACAGTCAAATCACTGACATAGTTTTGCAATAGTGTGAGTGCAAAGGGGAGAGAACGGAATGCGAGGTAGGCGCCACAGATAAGATAGGCCCTAAGATGGGTCAGATCACAATATTCAATTCAAATTATTGGAAGACTGCGCAAATCCATCACTATGGAAAAACATATAATATAGTTAAAGTAATAAAAAAACGCTGCGTTTTCCGGTGTGCGGTCGCCACTCGAGAACTTTCTAGTCCCAACGGCCATCTGTTATCAGCTATGGTGCCCTGCCCACTGCCACTTCAGTTTAGCGATTCTGTGAGCTATGTCGGTTACTTTGGTTCTCATGCGGATCGCCTCCCACGCGGTGGACCGACGACCTGGTGAAGATCGCGGGAAGCCGATGGATCCGGGCAGCGCAGGACCGGTCGTCGTGGAAATCCTTGGGGAGGCCTTTGTCCAGCAGTGGACGTTTTTCGGGTGATATGATGATGATGAATAAAAAACGACTTAATTGAATACAATTTTAAAAATATAACCACTTTTGGTGTAAAAAAATATCCTGTAGGTCGACCCAGTTTTTTTTTTAATTGCAAACTTTCTCGAAAACAAGTTGCTTACGTTGAATGAAACGAACACACAAAAATCTGTGACTTTCACACCTTTCATTGAACAATTTTTTTTAAAACTTATTTGAAAGTAAAGAAAAGTAATAAAAAACCGACCAAGTGCGAATCAGAACCGCACACAAAGGGTTCCATACCATCGTACTAGATGGCTCTAGTAGAAAGGGTTCCGTACCATTATACTAGATGGCTCTAGTAGAAAGGGTTCCGTACCATTATACTAGATGACGCTTGTTTCTTCATGTTTAAGTAAAAACACGTTTTTTGTAAAGAGTATTATTTTTCACGCTTAGTTTTTCACTTTTTCTAATTTTTAGTATTTTTTGTTATAGCGGCAACAGAAATACATCATCTGTGAAAATTTCAACTTTCAGCTAGAAAGTTCATGAAATACAGCCTGGTGACACACGGACAGACAAGACAGATGGACAGCGAAGTCTTAGTAACAGGCTCCCGTTTTTAAGGTTCCGTACAATAATAAAAAAACGGAACCCTTACAGGATCACTTGTGCGTCTGTCTGACTGTCCGTTCGTCTGTCACAGTCAAATTGCTCCGAATCTACTGGACCAATTTAGGTGAAATTTGGTAGAATGGTGTAATCCTATGACCCAAACACAGATGTGCAAAGTAAATATATATTTTTAAAAAAGGGTAATTTTCGGGGAAAAGGAAATTAAAAAAAGAGTTGCAAACCTTACTGTGTCTACAGAGTACCACATTCATATATGAAATGCAATGGGATTTCCAATATTTTTTTGTTATTATTATAAAATAAATAGTTTTGATTTATTAATGAAAGAAGACGAAAATTGACCATCCCGGCCCCTCCTGATCTCCAAAACTACTGAGCCTAAAAGTATGAAAAAAAATAAAAAATACAGTTGATTGCTTGTAGATAACAGAAAAACCTATAAGAATTCTATCAATTGAAAATAAAATGGTAAGCTCAAAATAAATGTTCACTACGGAAAATAATTCACTAAAACACCACTAGATAGCGCTAGTAGTATTTTTCTGTTGCTTGCGTTTGTGTCTTTTGTTTGTCGTATGCATTGGTATCATTTTCATAATCGTGTGGAGAGGTATGGTGGTACGGAACCCTCATACTGCGAGTCCAACTCGCACTTGGCCGGTTTTTACCCTTTGGGTACGGAACCCTAAAAACATGTAAAAATCTAGAATTGGTTTCGTTTCAACGTAACAGCAACTATTTCATTTTCATTAGAAAATGAATCTGAATTATTTTTCGACCACGCAGAAATGCAGAAACTTTATTCTTAGGACACGACAATTATTTTTGTACAAAATTTTATGTAGTATACAGCCTAATACATACAATTTTATCATCATCATATCAGCCGAAAAACGTCCACTGCTGGTCAAAGGCCTCCCCCAAGGATTTCCAAGACGACCGGTCCTGCGCTGTCAATTTTTTACGAAGAAAAATATATTTGGTCGCATCGCGTCGCGTAGGTAACCAAAAAAAAGCACAATTTAAACAAACTTAGTAGGCATTTGACAGTTTCAAATGTCAATTCCATAGTACTTTTGTTTACCTTCTGCTTTTTTTGGTTGATATATGGTATAGATTCAGGGATTCAGGGTGATTCAGGGTAGGCTCGAGCCCCTCGGTGGGGACGTATATGAGCTGTAATGATATGGTATAGATACACCCAGTGCGATCGGACCTTTACCCTATCGGTGTACACTCACACATATGCAAAAACTATGTCAGGGTGATTTTACTGTAGGCATACTATAGGTAACCTGTAGTTTTGGCATTACAGTAGAAATTGGAGAGATATATCAGAAAATACTGTACCATTTTCTATTGTAATGCCAACTAATACGATATTTGGTCTAGTCACTCTTCACAATATCTAAAATTCTCAATCTGCATATTTTTTTGACTTCAGAGATGCCTGTGGTGATCTCTTGATCACGAGTATTATTGCAGCGCCTTTGTAAGCCCTCCACGATAGACTGGACCTTGTTCTCTCTTGCACAGATTATGAAAGGAAATCCAAACTTTATTTTGTATCTGGAAAAAAAAGTTAATTGATACCTGTCAGTAAAAAATACAATCACGCATATTGGTATATATCTACACTAATTCCACATAAAAGAAATAAAACTGCGTTTATAATTTCTCAGCGACCGGTTTTGAACACCATCTTCAAGCTTAAGAACCTACCAAGAACCTACTATCAAAAGTATAAACTATCCCAAAAAAAATACAATTGTGGCGCCATCTGCGGTTGCTTTTAGAAACTATAATGTCGCGAGTGCATGAAAGGTGAATTTTGTGTTTATTACGAATGACTTTCGTACGCGCTCTGTAACATAGATGGCGTTAACTGTAGCAATTAAAATCAAAGTAAAAATTTGGTCCGTTGCGTTGTTGGACCGTAAGTTTAGTACGTACAGTCGCCATCAGATATATTTTAGTAGCATGCGCTGTGTTCATATACATCTGAGCAGTGTTGAGTTTTAATAAATTATGTACAGTGGGCAGCACATCAAGCTTAGACACTTTGGACTTTGTACCGTTCTTATGCCGTACGCGTATGGATCAGAATAGCACTACGAGTGTCTAGCTTGATGTGCTGGCCTCTGTACACCAGGAGTTGTTATTAATATCTGAACATCTAATTTGCCATAAATATCTGAACAGCTGATTTTTCAATAAGTTATTCATACACAAAATGACGCAAGGTTGTTTTTCCTTAAATGCTACATATTGAAAAATCTGTTGCTCAGATATTTAAAGTAGATGTTCAGTGAGTCCTGGCATACCAAAGTCGCAATATCGGAACCAGACAAAATAGTTAAATAAAATACGGTTTAACTGCGGTATTGGAGCGATTAATAGCAACTCCTAGTGTACATAATTTATTGAAATTCAACAGTGCTCAGAAATATTTGAACACCTCGTCCGCTACGATATATCTGATGGCGACTGTACCAGAACCGTAATTAGTCTGTGGTACGTGTACGTACGAGAATCTTAAAACATACTGGGCTATAATATGCCAACAAATCATATCACAGCCACTCCTAATAAAAGTTCGGTTCTTCGAGGCTGTCATGAACTCATGAAACTGCAAGCTACTTAGTACATCCCTACTACGAATAACATTACCTAGGTACTTACTAACTGACTTTATAATCAACGTGGTCTTTAGAGCCGGATCTACAAAGTGTAGCCACAGATGAGATACTAGTTAATTGTTATAGCCACGAATCAAGCTCTCACTGTCATCTTGAAGATTTAAATTCCTAAGTGTTAGGTACTTACAGCTTAATGTTAACAGGGTGTAACAACCGTTAACTGGGGCTTCTACTCATCATACTGAACAACTTTTGTTCTACGACTTTGCTGTAAAAGCAAAATAAAAATTTTTACTCTTCATACAAATCGATCAGCTGATCGACCAATTTTGAGCATTTTAGTATGGAGGATCGAAACTTTTTTTTGCGAATTGACTATGGGTTCCTTGGGGAAAGTTGTTCAGTATGATGAGCAGAACCCCCAGTTAACGGGTCCTACACCATTTTTTTTACACCCTTTATATTATTTACTTTCTATCCAACGATAAGTCGATCTTATCAGCTCATATACGTCCCCACCGAGGGGCTCGAGCCTACCCTGAATTAGGGCGATCGGGCCTTAGTCGACCACGAAGGCCCAGTGCGGGTCAGTCGACTTCACCTTCGAGTTTATTCGCAGTCGATAAGTCAATTATATTACAATACAAATACTCTAGGTCGGTAGGTACATACCTACATGGACATTCAACAGGATTCAAGAAGTTGTCGGCGATCTTGGTAAGTGGGTTACTGGATTTTAGGGAGGAGGCGGACAGTAAGTAATGAGGATAGTAACGCAACCTTTACGCAAAATGGGCGCCTGATGAGTTGCTTGATTTTTTTTTTCACAATTGGTAAACCCTTGACAACATCTCACCTGGTGGTAAGTGACGATGTCACCAAAGATTGAAGCTAAATGGAAGACGATGTTACCAAGATTCCCCAACGAAATGGGGAACTGGTTATCTTATCTTCATGCCGGAACACACCAATGATATCAACATTGATATTTGGCGGCAAGACTTAGATAAGATGGTGGTAGCTAACCAGGCGGGCTTAGAAAATGCCCTACCACCAACCAAACCGAGTCTTACAATTGACCCCGCCGGGAATAGAGCCCGCGACCTCCTGTGTAAAGCCAGTGAACTTTGCCTCTGAGCTACGGAGAAAATGAATACGGCAAATAGTCCGTTTTAATCATAAATCAGATAGCAAGAATACTAACCGTTCGTTATTGAACTGTATGTCAGCCTTCTGGTCCTCTGTTATGTCGTTTAGTCCAGCTGCGCGCTGTTCTCTCTTGGATTCCTTCGTCAGCTTGCCCTGGGCAGCCAGGCGGCCAGCGAGGTCTGGGTGCAGTTTCAGCACCACTTCCTTCCCTGGAAGTAGAGGAATTCTTATAGATTGGATTGGGATAAGCCGCTAGTTTTATTTGATTGCGTGTGGTTGTACAGTCGCCGACTGTAGCGAGCGAGGTGTTCAAATTTTATTTTATTTGAGTGCGTTTGACTGCAACTCACCTGATGGTAAGTGATGATGCAGTCGAGGATGGTACACGCAAACTCAAATAATGCCTGTTCACTCTTGCCTTGAAGATCCCAAATTATAGGAATCGTGAAATAATAATAATAATAGTTGGTATTAATATCTGAACATTTCATCATGTCAGCTCATATACGTCCCCACCGAGGGGCTCGAGCCTACCCTGAATTAGGGCGATCGGGCCTTAGTCGACCACGCGGGCCAAGTGCGGGTTGGTCGACTTCACACACAACCTTCGAGTTTCTTCGCAGGCGTGTGCAGGTTTCCTCACGATGTTTTCCTTCACCGTTAAAGCAATCGGTAAGTATGTACGTAAGTTTTTGAAAAACTCATTGGTACATTGGCCGTCCAGATTTGAACCCGTTTCTGACCATTTAATTTGTCATAAATATCTGAGTAGTATTATTTCTTTCTTATCGTGTGGCACAATCAACCGTGCTGTCCAAGGGATAGACGGCGGTGGCCTGGTGTGGCACTTAGCAGCACCCGCGGTTACATTGCAGTACCATTGTCTACGAAGAACATATTGAAAAATCCACTACTCGGATATTTATGACAAATCAGATATTAATAGCAACTCCTAGTCCTAGCAAAAAATAATACTATAAATATGTCCTAGTGAACATAATTTATTGAAATTAAATTTTCGCCTCGCCTTCAAATTTTGCATAATATATCTGAAGGCGACTGTACAGTAGATGTAACAAAGAACTGCCCATTCAAAAAGAGAGTTAATATATTATTGAAGAACGAAGAGAGATACCGTCAGACTTTTGCCGCCCTTTTTAGGATTCCGTCCGTAGTGAAACTAGGACTCCATATAGTTTTGCCTCGTCCGTTCTGTCTATCTTTCAATAAGTCACAGCCACTGGGTAAAGTGTAAAAAAAACATTGCAGCTATAAAGCTCAAATTTAATATTGTCATATAAATCTGTGACGCCTATAAACATGGAAAAATCTTTTAAAAATATTCTAGCACGTGGGTACTGGGTACATCTGAGACATGTGCGCCGCACCGCACCGGTGACCGCCGCCGCCGATCAGGACTTGAAGCCGCTGACCATTTAGAAAAATCGGCGTATTCGGCGCAAATGATGCGAACGGCGAAAAGTTCAGCGCTCGCCTAGGTTGCGTGTATCGCCTTCGGATATATTACAAAAATCTGAAAACGTGTCAAGGTTGTCTACTTACCAAAGCCGGAAACAGAGAGCTACGATGAACCGATGTCCTACAGACCCATATACCTTTCATCATTTCTGCTGAAGGCTCTGGAAAAATTGGTCGACAACTACATAAAGGAGGGGTTCCTCGCGGAAGAAAACACTTCATGTACTACAATGTGCATATCAGTCTGGTAAAATGACTGAAAGAGCACTTCATCTTGTAGTATACCGTGATAAAAGTGCGTTGGAAAACCAGAAGGTATGTGCTGCTGCCTTCCTCGATATCGAAGGAGCCTTTGATCGCACTAATTTGGAGGCAATCAAGAATGCAGCTATCTCCCATGGTATAGACCAAACGTTATGAAAATGGATAGATAGCATGCTTAGGAAGATAATCATAACATCTTTACTATTGGGGGAGAAGGTTACTGCTACCACTTCAAAAAGATGCCCGCAGGGTGGCGTTCTGTAGGTGGCTTCTGCAGCAGCCGAAAAAACGGATCTTTCTACACGTTTGGTTAGGCTGACGATCTAGTTATTATAATTAATGTTAAATTCCCGAACATATTATCGCGAATAATGTACTCGTGAAGGGCCTTGCGTAAAGTTGAAAGGTGGTGTGATGGATATCACCTATCGATTAAACGTAGCAAGACCACGGTTGTACCATTCAAAAGAAAAAGAAACCGACAAGGTTTAAAAATTCTCAAACTGTATGGGACAGTCTACGATCGTTAAGTATCTAGGCATGACTCTGGATAAAAAACTGACGTGGAACCTGCACATAGAAAGGACCATGGCCAAGGCCACAAAAGTCTTCAGTATGCTAAAATCTGCGTACGGTAAGAACTTGGGGTTTAAAATCCGTAGTCATATACTGGCTATACACAATAATAGTAAGGCCCATTCTAGGCGTAAAAGGAACAGGCCGAAGGAAGATTAAACTGACATGTCTTAGACTCAAAGATTCCAAGCTCTTCATCGGTGAGGTAACCAAACCACAGGGGCAATCAAGTACAGTTGGAGAAACAGCAGGACACGTGTCAGAGCGGTAACAGGAGCGTTGATAGGTCATTTTGCTACAAACGCACACTTGAAAAAATCAGCCTGATGAATGACCCGACCTGCAGAGCCTGTGTGGATACAGATTCAATGGAACGCTTACTGTGTTACTGCAATGTTCTGGCCAGTAGCGCATTTGTCTCATTGGAGTCATAAATATAAGATTGTAACTTACAATTTGTAAGTACGTTATTCGTAACCAAATTACCAAAGCAAACTATTTTTGTGCCATATTTTATTGCGACTTTAACGTTTCTATTCATACCTTATATTAATTTTTATGAAAACGTTTTTTTTATTAATTTTACTTCTGATTCTCCTTGTTTTTTTGTGTAATTTACGCCGCCATTTACGACGCCGTTTACGCCGCCATTTACGCCGCCGCCGACTAAATTCTACCTCTACGCCGCCGCCGAATATTTCGGCATCGGCGCACATGTCTAAGTACATACCCCATCGTATCGTATCGGTATCTTTGAATAGGTCTTCTAAAACTACTGAGAGTTTGCGAAGAACATTTTATCGATAAATGTTTTGTTTATTAAGTGCTGATTTTTGTTATAGTTACTTATCTAACATACTATACCAGCTAATCTACTATTTCGGGAAATTCAATATATTTATTCAAAATAGGTGAAATTACACTCTTTCTGATAGTCATAGATTAATATTAACAATGTCATTTGTGAAGAATCAAGAAATAAACAATAATTAGTCAAAATTCAATCCTTGATATAAATCAGATTATGTCATTAGAACATGAAAACAATATGATACGAAAAGTTATACATAAAAATCATTGATAGTCATTAATGCCTTTAACAAGAGTAGGCCAGTTCACACGGACAGCACCCGGTCACGAGTATAACGCGTCAGATCAAATCAGATAAGTGTTTGAAATAGTAATAATGAATTTCAAAGGAAAATTATCACGGTTATGTAGGCTTGCTTTGTTTAGAAGAAATAGACGACCAACTTAGTGCAGTTGAATTTTTAAAAGTTCATAGACTTTCCATAGATACAGAATGTTCTGTACCAACCGCAAAAACCTTCTTTGATATTATTTTTATTTTTTGAAAAAACTATGGCACCCTACTTTGCGTGTGGTTCAACACGCACTTGGCCACTTACTTGCGGTAAGTATCTGTTAAAGTTATTTTTTAAAGCCTACAAGAGTTCACTAGAGGCACATAACCAACCTTTCCAGTTCTGGAGGCACGGCTAAGTCTATTGCACCATAAGTAAGTAAATATACTATTATTATAATAATAGTATTAAATAAATAAATAAATTTTACGCCAAAAACAATACAGAACTCAAGGGCCGCCAGGAGGCTCGAGTTTCCATACAAACGTTGTTTCGCTTAATACAAAAACTACATGCCAGATTGAATCCAAACTTTGCAAATATATTGAGGAGACACATATCGATGTTTTTAATTAGTTTTTGATGTACTAATATAAAACGGGAAAAAAAGAGCAGTTTCAAACTTTCAGTACAAAATTAATTATAGCCTTCGTTTAGTTACGTTAAAATTTACTACGATGAAAACTAATTACAAACATCCATATGTGTCCCCTCAATAAATATTTGCAAAGTTTGGATTCAATCCGGCATGTAATTTTTGTATTAAAGGGGAACTACGTTTGTATGGAAACTGGAGCCTCCTGGAGACTCTTAAGTCTTATGGTCTAATAAATTTCAAGAAAACAGAAGTTGCTCACCTTCTACGTGCAGATTATCCAGATATTGATTAAAAGCATCACAGATTTCTTTCACATTTTTAAATGGCCTTTTCTTGTTCACTTGAACGGCTGCATCCGTACACAGTTCTATCACATTCCCAAACACCCACTCGAACTGATCTCCGTCCATGGAATTGACTTCAGAAACACTCAGTAATGCAGCCATGTTTAGTTCTACAAACCCAGACGAGCACTGAACTTTAGTTGAGTTTTATCTTCTGTTGTTTCTGTAGTCCTACGTATATGCTATGATATTTATGTGTATTTATTTATCAGCTGTTGTTACGGTAGGTCATTAGTTCAAGTAAGTACACATACAATCGAGGAGGAGGGGAAACAAAGTTATTTGTCGATACTTACGTTGTTTGTTAATGTGTTTACAGAGATAAGGTAAATCATTTGTTGCTGACTTGTCCCCTGTCAAAGTTATTTTTTTTACCCGACGGCCCAAAAAGGAGGGAATGTAATGTTTTTCGGGGGTCATATGTATGTATAGCGTCGGTGGCGTAACGGCAAGGGCCGCCGCCTCCTGTCCGGGAGATCGTGGTTCGAATCCTGCCACGTACCAATGTGACTTCGATTTATATTTCATATGTGTACGTTTATCCGACGCTCTTACGGTGAAGGAAAACATCATGAGGAAATTTTTACACGCCTGCGGAGAAACTCGCTGGTTGTGTGTGAAGTCGACCAACCCGCACTGGGCCCGCGTGGTCGACCAAGGCCCGATCGCCCTAATTCAGGGTAGGCTCGAGTCCCTCGGTGGGGACGTATATGAGCTGATATCATCATATGTATGTCTGTTTCTTTGGCTGAAATTGTAGTCTAAACGGCTTGATAGATTTTGTAGTATACGACGTGTCGTTCGTCTTGAACCCGTGAGTAAAATTAAAAGAGGGGTAAAATTTTTATGCAGTCGGGTAGGTAATTTTTAAATTAAATTGGTTATGTTATTGCTTTAGCGTCATCGATTGGGCAAAACAATAACATTGTAATAAATAAGTTATTATAATAAGATTTTTTATTAATAATATTTATATTAATAAGATAATTTTAACTTCAGATTTAAGATTTACGTTTATAAACTTACTAGCTTTTGCCCGCGGCTTCGCCCGCATGGACATCGTTTTAATGACTAACTTTGAGGGCGAGTGGTGCGCGAGCCTCAAGCGGCTCGCGAGCGTGGACATTAGTTTTCTCTAGATCCCTATCCCAGATCGGGCTATTCTGATAAGCAGTCTATGTCATTTCCCAATCCCTCAACCATCTCTGTGCGAAAAATTACAACAATCCATTGTTCCGTTGCGATGTTAAAGAAATGAATCAAAAAAAGACTATTTATTTACTTCCCTCAGTAACTGCACCGGACTATGCTATTTTTCACGGGATAAAAAGTAGCCATGTCCTTCCTCGTGACATAGGCTACCTGCATGCCAAATTTCATCATTACCATCAAGATTTGTCAAGCCGTTGAAGCGTAAAAAGGTAACAAACAAACACATTTTCATTTTTATAATATTATTAAGGATAAGAACCTTCTCACTTCATTTAGTTTAGTCGTCATATTTCTCATATTATCTCTGCTTCGACAATATCTCTTTGATCAATTTGGTTGCCGAAGAATAAATACTCGTATGGTTCAACTCGCCCACCTTCGATTCGCTGACGATATCGTGGTTACAGCTGAGACCATGGAAGACTTGGGCACAATGCTCGATGGCCTCAGTAAAGCCTCTCAACAAGTAGGTTTTGAAACGTCCGTGTCGCAACTACTCCTCTGAAGGTTGGAGACTCTGCACTCGAAGTTCCTGACGAATATGTGTACCTGGGACAAACCGTCCAGTTATAGGTAAGTCCAACTTCGAGAAAAAGATCAATTGTTGAATCCAACTCGGCTGGGCAGCGTTCGGGAAGCTTCTCAATATCTTCACGTCCTAAATACCGCAGTATCATAAGACCAAGGTCTTTGACCAGTGTGTTGCCATTGCCAGTGATAACATACGGATATGAGACATGGTCGCTAGTAAGCGACTAATAATGCCATAGTAATGAGCCTCATAAGAAGGCTTAAGGTCACTCCATTGGAGTGTGTTATGCTCGTAGTTTCAAAGCGTGATCGAATCAGAAACGAGAAGATCCATAGGAGAACCAAAGTTACCGACATAGCTCTCAGAATTGCTAAACTCAAGTGGCAGTGGGCGGGGCATGTAGCTAGTAGAACAGATGGCTGTTGGAGCAGTAAAGTTCTCGAGAGGCAACCGCACACCGGAAAAAGTTGCGTAGACAGGCCTCCCACTCGGTGGACCGATGACCTGGTGAAGATCGCGGGAAGCCGTTAGATGCGGGCAGCTCCGTGTCAGTCGTCGTGGAAATCCTTGGGTGAGGCCTTTGTCCAGTCCCTACGGCTGATATGGTGATGATAATGGTTTGGCTGTCCCCAAAATTTACTAATTTTTGAATAAGTCCCATACACCACCATGTATATGTTTGTCGCTGCTCTTTTAAATTCTTTTTTTTTGCTTACTTATACATAACCTTCCTACTATCTTCATCATTTTAAGAATCCAGTGCTGTTTCAAGATACACCCCTCCGTAGCGTAAGGAAAAGTCCATTAGCTTCATATCAGGTGGTCGCGGGTTCGATTCCCGGCGGAGTCCAACTTTGTAGACTCGGTTTGGTTGTTGGAAGGGCATTCTCTAAGCCCGTCGGGCTGCTACCACCATCGTATCTAAGTCTTACCGCCAAACATCAATGTTAACTGCATAGATATGTACCGGCTAACAAAATAGCCAATCCTCCATTGCGTTGGGAAACTTTCGTAAGCCGGCGGCGCTTCCATTATCGTCACTTATCATCAGGTGAGATGACGCCAAGGGCTTACCAATTGTGTTTAAAAAATACAATGATTATTTAAGTGCCATTTAGGTACGTACGTCATTTACTCACCTCACCCACCATATAACGGCAACTTTTAAACCTTTTTTTGCATTTTCATCATTTCATTTCAAGAATTCAGGTTTGTTTTCTCATTGAAGTGCCATCTATTTTAGGGTGCCGTACCCAAAGGGTAAAAACGGTACCCTATTACTAAGACTTCGCTGTCCGTCCGTCTGTCCGTCTGTCACCAGCCTGTATTTCATGAACTGTGCTAGCTAGACAGTTGAAGTTTTCACAGATGATGTATTTCTGTTGCCGCTAAAACAAAAATTGCAAAAAATTTGAACAAGTGCAAAAATAAGGGGGGTCTCTATACAAAAAACGTAATTATTTTAAACGTGAAGAAGCTAGCGCCATCTGGTATGATGGTACGGAACCCTTTGTACTAGCGCCATCTAGTATGATGGTACGGAACCCTATGTGTGCGGTTCTGACTCGCTCTTGGCTGGTTTTTTCTTTATATACCTACACAATTGGTAAGCCCTTGCCCTTGGCATCATCTCACCTACCGAATAATTTAGCACAGCTAGATATTACATCGTATCGTAGACTCTAGAGTATATACAGGGTGTAAAAAAATTGGTTTAGGCCTCGTTAAGTGGGAGTTCTACTCATCATTCTGAACAACTTTCCCCAGGAACCCATAGTCATTTCTCAAAAAAAAAATTTGAACCTGCAAATTGTCCAATCAGCTGATCGATTTGTATGAAGAGTAAAATTTTTTTTGCGTTTTCAGCAAACTCGTAGAACAAAAGTTGTTCAGTATGATGAGTAGAAGCCCCAGGTAAGCGGACCTACACCAATTTTGTTACAGCCTGTATAATACATAGATAGATACAAGAAAACTGGAAACCAGCCTCAAACATCAGAAGAACAACCGACCTTAGAATAGGACATCAAACATTACACGTACACCCACCCCCCTAAGCGTGGCAGCCCTAAATTGGCTAGTAAAGAGAAACAAAAGCGACATTTATGTGTCAGCTGTATCAAGTTGAATAAATCAGGGGCGGCTCGGGATGGCGCTAACCGCGCTAACGGCGCCTCTGGGAGAGCGCGCGCGGATCGCAGCCACAGACAAAATGGCCGCCGGGGAATATTCGCGACTAGCTTCACCATTGTCTCAGCATTTTGTGGGATAAATACAAAATTAAGACCTTAAGATCGGTCCAATGACAATATATTCAATTCAAATTATTGAAAGACTGTGTAATGCTATCACCATTAAAAAAATATATGTAATATACCTAAAGCAATAAAAAATCGATTTAATTAAATACAATTTTAAAAATATTAACACTTTTGATGTTAAAAAAATATAGTGTAGACCCTGTTTCTGGCATTAATTGTAAAATTTCTCGAAAACAAATAGTTAATATTGAATGAAACCAACACACAAAAATCGGTGACTTTAAGACCTTTCATTTTAATTGAACACATTTTTTAAACTTATTTGAAAGTGATGAAAAGTAATAAAAACATGTAAAAATCGAGAATTGGGCGTTCGGTTTCAACGTAACAACCGCGTTGAAGCCCGCATTGATTTGAACTTTAAATGAATAGACTTACGTTCGATATTATTGAAATACGTATCAATCTGCTCGGATTGAGTCATCTTAGCGCCTTAATAACTGAAGCTGAATAAATTCTAGGCAATCTGCACATCTATTGTGAATGTTAATGGCATTTATACCTAAGTACGATGTGTAAAGTGCAGATGAGCAGCGTAATAATTTGTTTTCTATTATTCACAATTGGTAGGTAAGCCATTGGCATCATCTCACCTGATGTTAAGTGACGATAATGCCAAAGATGGAAGTGGGCTTATCAAGATTCCCCAACGCAATGGGGAAATAGCTTCTTACCTTAAAGCTGCGACATATGGCGGCAAGACTCAGATAAGATGGTGGTTGCTAGCCAGGCGGGCTTAGAAAATGCCCTTCCGCCAATCCAACCGAGTCTTATGAAGTTAGACTCCACCGGGAATCAAGCCCGCGACCTCCTGATGTGAAGCTAATGGACTAAGCATTACGATTAAATAGCGTAATCGTACTGTACGCATAAGCACCAAGCAATGACAATCTGTATCCCTCTGGGTGCAGAGACGGTGGGGGAGGGTGGAAGGAGTCTAGAGAGTGGCTGGGAGTGGCCATTTGGTCCAGCGCTAGCCAAATCCAGCGAACAACTTACTTGTAGCTACTTTTTGCATTTGATTGGACTGCACAGTCTAAGAATATTCTTATACTGTGCCTACTGTATGTTAGTACTAATATGTATTTAAGTATACTTTGGCCAGTGTCTCGTATTTGCTCTTCAAGTATAATAGTCCACTCTGCCTGATCTTCTGCACACTGAACGACTTCAACACGGAAGCCTTATGAGAACCATTGACTCGATAGAAGAAGAAGGGATTGATGAATGACAGTCGATCAGTTTAATGTGATATATTCGAATGCTTTTGAAACCTTTGTCTCATTTTTCCTTTATCGGGTAGTCACCCTTTTTCCACCTCCATGGTCGTTGTGCTATATTTTCCTTGTTTTAATAGCGATTGCGGTACGTTTGTGCTTTGTAGGCAGATCTTTGTCGTAATCTAATATCTCGGAATGCATCAGTTTCTATACATGTTGTGTGTTTGTTTGTTTATGGTTAAAAACAGGCCAAGTGTAATTTAGTGTTTTATACCACCACACCTCGCCACACAACTATGACAATGATATAAATACTTATAAACAAACAAAAGACATTAACGCGAGCGACAGAAATATGCTTTTTTTCATTCAGTACGGACTCCTTAGCGCGAATACGACTCACACTCAGCGGGTTTTTTTTTGTTATACTTCAGGATTAGTACTATAATCATTAATCACACAAAGTTTCGCGCTTATAGTTATGTTGTATGTACACAGGCCAGCACATCAAGCTACACACTTTGGACTTTGTACCGTTCTTATGCCGAATGGGTATATGGATCAGAATCGCACTACGAGTGTCTACGAGTGTATAGCTTGATGTGCTGGCCTCTGTACATGTGTATTACTGTTTTTACGATAGAACTTAATCAAAAATACCAATAAAACACGTTTTTTGTATGGACTCCCTTACTTTTTCATATTTTCAATTTTTGTGTGTATTAGTTGTAATAGCGGCAAAAGAGATACATATTCTGTGACAATTTCAACTGTCTACCTTAGGGTTCATGAAACGCAGCCCGCTGGTAGTGGAGGCTTAGTAATAGGGTCCCGTTGATCACCCTTTGGTGTACGGAACCCTAAAACATTGTGCTTGTATACAAATTGATCGTGTGGTTAGCCAACTTTGTATGTTGGTGGGGACCGATTACATACAAAAAAATACTTAGTTGCCCATCTTTCACTTTATTATAATTACGGATAACCCTGCACTCTGTAGGTGTGTTCTTTGAACTCCTAAGATTATTTAAGGACCAGTTGCCCGCAACCTCACCCCTCCGAAACGTCCCTCTCCGTGTATTTTTTTAATTTTAGAGTAAAACGATACAAGTTAGGGGAAAATTGTCAAAGACAAAATTAATCTACATCTATATAATTATACATAAACACACTTGCTTTTGTGGCAGTAACACAATATACTTACACATATCTTCATTTATGTGTCCTTATTTACAATATAGGTAAATTGTGTTGGACGTTAATGTATAAAAACATACATTTAAATCAAATTAAATTATTAAACATTACGTAAGTCATTCAAACATTAGAGAATATCAAATAATAATAGAGCACTAAAACAATTAAAATTTAATAAACATAGTTGTTAAATAGATTAAAATGTCACTAAAAACATTATTTATGTCAAATAATAATTGTGCACTAAAACTAAAATTCAATAAACATTTTTGTCAAATAGAATAAAATTCACGAAAAACATCAATTACATCAAAGTAATGCACTAAAACGAAAAATTAAATAACATGTTTGTCAAAAAGATTAAGATGTCATAAAAAACAATAATACCTAATATCAAAAAATAATAGTGCGCTAAAACTAAAGCTAAAACTTAAATTAAATTTATATTAAAATATTTGTCTAATAAATTAAAGTGTAATTAAAACAGGAAATTTGTATAAAAATAATAGGTAAATAAAACCAAAATGTAATATACTATAAAATGTGTACATTATATTAATAAAAATCTATAAATAACCCATGTGACTGACAGGTAGTCAGTCACTCAATATTTTTTTCCAACATAGGTCCTGACAATTCTGTAAAAAAAAAAGCGAGGTTGGCCCTGCCTGCCGACAACTAACCCTGGCCTATCTAGGAAGTTCCTGAGACTTGGGAGTGCTCAGCTCTGCAAGGTAACAGCCGCTATTACTGGACATGGCCATTTCAATAAACACTTATTCGCTCTAGGTATCACCGGCAGCCCCACTATGCAGAGCGTGCATGGAGGCTGAGGAGACTGCTGCCCACATCCTACTGGATTGCAAGGAGCTAGCACAGTACAGGGTCGCGCACCTCGGTGAGCCGAGTTCGCTTCAGGAAGTCGTCAGCAACCTACGGGGGCTACTGGGCTTCTTGGAGGAGCTGGGCTGGCAGTGATCGCGGCCAAACACGCAAAATGGGCGCAGTGGCGGAAACCAGCCCGCCCCTAGCAAAAACAACAACAACATATACATATGTTATTAGTTTACTGTGCGTACTATTGCCACTTTTTTTAAATTTCAAGCTTGGAGGAACACACATTTCTATAAAATATAAAAACCAAAGATGCAGAATCATCTATAAAACTTTTGAAATGAGAATTTTAAAAGTGATAGTTTGTTCCTGCAAGCTAGTACATAACGTTAGCTGATTAGATTCTCTTTGGGTAATATATTTGTAAGGAGAATAATTATAAATGAAGCGCATAGGTTTCACCTGTGGGTTTCGCCAAGATATAGCTCATCTTTTTCAAGGAGGTTTTAAAGCTTACAATATTATCCCAAGCCTTGTTGTAAGCTATTTAGGGTAATATTTTAAAAAAAAACTTACGCATGCGTATGGGTGCCTAACTAAAATAAGGTGCAATTTTGTAACACTGAAATAACTGTTTTAGTAGTGAATACAAATAAAGTAGGGAATGAATAGTTAATATGTGTGTGATAAAAAATATACTTTTATGTGTATATATAGGAAAAATAAAGTGAGATAACTCCCCCTGACCAAAGTATGCCATACGTGGCCATACTTTGAGAACTTAACATTAATTGTTTTGCTAACGTTAAAGTGCAAATTATAGTTACCAAACCATTTTGCTATAGAATCAATAGTGCCATTAATATTTAACGGGAATTATATTTTTCGTCCCCAGTTAAATAGATTCATCTCTATTCAATATTTTCGTTCTCAAATTGATAGATCTGTCACCAAATTGATAGATCTGTCATCAAATTGATAGATCTGTCATTAAAAATACGTGTGGCACTCGGGGACTGCCGCGGTAAAGCTATTGCATGGTAACAAATCGAAAACTGGGGGGTAATCGGTCAAAAACAATACATAAATGAGCGAGCGAAGCGAGCGATGTTAGGTTCGGTCAGGTTTGATTGATTTAACAGTCAAAGAGCATCGCGAAGCGAGGCTCCCCATCCTGGGTACAAAATTACTTCGCAGCAGAAGAAATCATCGGAAGATGACCCCTAACGGGGGCGTAGCCCCCGCCGCCCGTTTCGAACATCAACAAACTTTCGGGATCCGAAGAGGATGTGGGAGTATCTGTAGGTCACCTTTGTTAGTAATTTTAGGCATTTATTTGGTGACAGATCTACTATTTTGAGTACAAACTATATTATTTATGAAATTTAAATTTTTTTTTAGTGATCGAAGCTATTTAATTGACAATCGATAAAAGACTTTTCTGGTGATAAATCTTTTCCTTTTGAGTATTGTTTTGGTGTTGTTTGATGACTTTACTTTGGCGACAGATCTACTATTTTGAGTACAAACTATACTATTTAGGGAATTTCATTTTTTTTATTTAGTGATCGAATCTATTTAATTGACAATCGATAAAATCATACCCATATTTAACTCGTAATCAGTTGAGTCAATATTTTATCTGTGGTCACTACTAACGAAATCATCATCTTATCAGCCGAAGGACGTCGACTGCTGGACATAGGCCTTCCCCAAGGATTGACACGACGACCGGTTCTGCGCTACCCGCATCCAGCGGCTTCCCGCGACCTTCACCAGGTCATCGGTCCACCGAGTGGGAGGCCTGTTACATTTACTACGTTTGCTGACGAAATATCGTCAGCAAGAAGAATAGTCATTTATAGTAACGTTAGAAAGGTCCTTAATATATAGGATGAATAGTAGAGGCCCCAGTACGCTTCCTTGGAGTACCCCTTATGCATTCACTTCGAATGAAGATCTGTGGCTACTAAGAATTATATATAACTAGCTTTTGCCAGCGGCTTCGCTCGCGTGAACATAGTTTATATGACTGTCTTAGAAGGTGCGCAGTGCGCGAGCCGCAAGCGATTCAGGTCCTAATCTGTCTACCTACCTTTCAACCAGATACTTACCTTCAATAGTTTTGGCGTGAAAGAGTAACAATCATCCATACATACAAACTTTCGCGTTTATTATTAAGGATTATTAAGGATTATTTTGATGAGTAGTGGTAGTATGGAACCCTGATTTTGCTGGTCCGACTCGCACTTGGCCGGTTTTTCTTTTTACTTTTTACACGCCCAATAACTTACAACAAGTTTCTAAGTCACCTGGAAGTGATTTATATTTTTTATAAATGGTGTCTAGATTATTATAGAATGTGTCTGTTTAATGCTCCTTGTAAGTATAAGTATATTGTAACAAAGTTTGATAACCAATATTCTACAAAAAAACCTACTGCTACGTAACCTAATTCATGTTTTATATACTTTTTGTCACGGGAATGTATATTTGATGAGGTTAATGTCATGTCCTGATTCAGGGTAGGCTCGAGCCCCTCGGTGGGGACGTATATGAGCTGATATAATAATAATAATAATGTCATGTATTTTGTTTATCCATACAATAAGCTTATTATATATTATAATACATACATATATTATTTTGTGTTTGTTTTAGGTACCTACTTAGCTGGTGTATGATATAATAACATCTCAAAAGTATTGCATAATTTAAAAATTTCCCTTGTTTGGTTCTAATTTTGATCACTTTCACTGTGATTTTTCTTCTACATTGACATTGGCGGAATTATTTTTCCTTAACACAATAGAAGGCCAAAAAAAAAAGACATGTAATGTGAGTAATAAGGAACCCTAATTTCGCAAGTCCAACTCGCACTTGGCCGGTTTTTTGATATTTTTTTCTTGTATCCGCCAAATAACTTAGCTCGATGCCAAATTTAAAGTTTATAAGTTACCTGGAACGGTCCACCTATATAATTTGACGAGTAGTGGTGATACGGAACCATGTAACTGCGCAAGTACGATTCACACTTAACCGTTTTCCGAATTTTTCCTTTGCATACCCTACTTTGTGGTATACGTCCAATAACACCTCGAATCTCGATGCCAAGGTCACCTGGAAGTGGTCTATAATTTAGGAACATAGATGAGTGAGTCAGTGATTCGTTCAAATATTTATTTTCGGACGTCAATATCTCAGAAATGATAAAAAATATATTTTTAAAAACTTAGATTCTAGGTGATCGAGGGGGTCTTACTAAACACACAAAGTCGCAATGGTTCGTGTAATTTAAACTCTCGGCCGGTGTCGCCCTTTTCTTTTCGAACTTGGCTGACACACTGCCGCGTGTCTAGATTGCGGAATACCTCCCAGAGCGTTTGTTTTTGGGAGGTAAAGAAAATCTGTAAATTAATATACCTAAGTACCTAATAACTTTTACTGTGTTTTTTTGCGAATATTTGAATTCATTTATCTATCTCACTGTTATTTAATATCTAATCCATGGGCCCATCCCCATCACTGACCTGTGTACGACCACTGTATGGATTCTTTGGCACTGGTTCTTTGGTTAGGTTCTTCGACAAAAGCAAAATTGGTTCCGGAGGCCATTAGAAGAAGATCATAAAGACTACTTGTTTTATTTCAGTCTATTCGAAGCCACCACGCCTACTGTTGGCTACTTATTACTAGATGACTTCCATATTACTGTAATATGCTTTAAATTATAAGAGATAGATAACACTATTTACATTTTATTGTTCAATAACATTAAGTGAAGTTGCACAATGACCGTAATATTTACATGCGGATAATAAACACCAAATTTTATAAACAACACGTTATGGCAGCGGCGGCGGCGGGCACTCTAGAGAAATCAGAGTGCGGCGCTTTTAAATGATATGAAAACAATAAACATAAAAGCCGGGGTAGGTACCTATGTGGGTGCCCGTGTGATTGCTGTGAATTAATTAAAGTGGTTTTCATTAGGCGGTGGCGTCGTCGGAGCCGCCATGGCAGCCGTGGCCGCCATGATGGCGCGCGCCCGCCGCCGGGCGGGGCCTCGATCGCAGATAACAAAGCTCCGCTCGCTCGACATTAGGGATGTTAGGGAGCTCCGTAACCGTAACTATCGGATATCCGATATAAAATAATATCCATAACCGTAACCGAATCCGAAATAAAAGTTTCGGATAGTATCGGATAGGGGCGGAGCCTAATTGCGACACGTTATGACAGGTTGTTTTGTTGATTGGCCGGGCAGCGGTCGACACACGCGCGCATTGTTTGTTTCCTTCTGTTGTCGTCTTATCATCATACTCGTAACGTAACGTAACTAACTTGTGTTGTGAGCAATTAAACATTCACGAATAGTTCAACAAATAAGTGAAACAAAAGTATTGTGTTACGGAATTGATTGAATTGTTACAAAATGCGTTAAGTCGAGTGTAATTTGGAATTTTTTTGATGAAGTTCCTTAAAAATCTAATACCCTTATCCGAAACTAACGGATAATCCGAAATAATTTCATATCCGTATCCAATCCGTATCCGAAATTTCATATCCATATCATCCCTGCTCGACATGCCTGCCGGGCCGAACTGTGATACGTGACGTGTTGCGTGCGTGCGCACGCGTGCGATGCGATTCGCGTGAGTTGCTCATTGCGCACTTCTGGTTCTGGCTACCGACGATGCCGCTGCCGAAGACGAATGCCCGCCTTTCGACGTTTTTAAGGTTCCGCACTTAAATGGTGACAACGGGCAGGATTCTGTTACAATGCTGAGGTACGTTGTCCGTCCGTCCGACCTTTAAGAGGAAGTATTAATGTATGTAATACAACATTCACATTCTCATCATCATATTAGCCGAAAGTCGTCCACTGCTGGACAACAAGGATTTCCACGACGACCGGTCCCGCGCTGCCCGCATCCATCGGCTTCCCGCGATCTTCACCAGGTCGTCGGTCCACCGCCTGGGAGGCCTGCCTACGCTACGTTTTTCGGTGCGCGTTCGCCACTCGCGAACTTTACTACCCCAGCGGCCATCTGTTCTACGAGCTATGTGCCTTGCCCACTGCCACTTCAGTTTAACGATTCTGTGAACTATGTCGGTTACTTTGGTTCTCCTCGTTTCTGATTCGATCAATTCACATTATTTAAATGAATTACCTGAATCACCTATCCATTAATTTATTTAAAAAAACTTTTTTTTTAGATTAGGTACATACTAGGGTTTTCAAATACCCGACAATTTTGGATACCCGGGTCTCGGGTACATTTTTTTAAAATACCCGGGTATACCCGGGTACCCGGGTATTCTTGTATTTTTTGTGAAACTGGAAAAAAAACTACAAAGATATCAAAAATCAACTTTTATTACGATAATTACCACTCAGATAATATAACCAGCCAACCAGGTACACAGGGCGACACATCAAGCTACCCACCCGGAATAATAATAACTACGTAAGATTTGACAGCGAATTGTAGGAAAGGGACTGAATAGTGCGCATCAGCCAATCACAGACCACAGCGCAAAGTATGCGCTACGTTGCCGTTCTGCTCCGCACATTTTTTGTGCTCGTACGGCCCAGCGTGGTGATATTTTGTTTTGTTATCATATCACGTTAGCAGTAATCAGTACTGGACGTAAGAGAGGCAGGTATTTTTTTTTTCTTTACTAAGAAATTAGCTGAATTTACTTTTCTTTTTAAATCTAAACCCACCCTCACACTTCATCCAAATTGTGACCACATACAGACTTTTAGGTCTGCCTGACATTATGAGATACCTAACAAATAATAAGTAATTAATTAATAAGCAGTCCATGTCACATCCCGTCCCCTCATTTTTTTATGCAAAAAATTACGTCAATCCGTGGCGACGCCGACGTGCGCGAGTGTAGAAATGAGTTTTCCCTAGATCCATCGGGAAATATGCTAGTTAGTAGCCTGGGTCATTTCCCACCTCCTCAACCATCTCTGTGTAAAAAAATCACAACATTCTGTTGCTATGTTGCGATAAAGTTTTTCTCTCATGAACTTTATCGGACTGTTCTATTATTAGGCTCAATTCACACCGGGACGGCAGCGGCCGGCAGCGACGCGACGAGCACTTTCAGTGTAAAACAATTTTAAACTTTATCTTCATGCTTATAAAATATTAGTATCGTTTGAAAAGTACGAAAACGCCGCGCGGCTGCCCGCGGCGCCGCGAGCCACCGCGCGGCTGCGCGCTTCCTGCGCGCGCGTCCGCCCGCGACGCCGCGAGCTACCGCGCGGCGGCGCGGACGGCCGCGAGCGGCTGCGCGCGCTCGCCCCCATACAAACTATGGTCGAAGAGGAGGCCGCGTGCGGCTGCCAGCGGCCACGCGCGGCTGCCGGCGGCGGCGCGAGCCGGCTCCGACGGTATCTACTCGCCGCTGCCGGCCGCTCCCAGCCGCTGACGGCCGCTCCCAGCCGCTGCCGGCCGCTGCCGTCCCGGTGTGAATTGAGCCTTTCGGAATAATTAAGAAATTGGCCAACTTTTATGTGCGAGTCTGACTCGCGCACGAAGGTTTCCTTACCTATATCTATAAAAACGACAAAAAAATCACGTTTGTTGTATTCCAATACAATCTATGTCCTTTTTTATAATACAGATTACCTACAAGCTACGTGGTTGCGAGGTGATTGCCAAATTTTGTCAAGATTGGTTGAGGTGTTGAAGCGTGTAGAAGCGTGTAGAAGTAACAAACAAACACAGTTTCACATTTAAAATTTAGCTTTTGCCCGCGGCTTCGCTCGCGTGAACAAAGTTTCTGTAACTATCTTCGAGGGTGCGCAGTGCGCAAGTGGCTGGCGAGCGTGCAAATTGAGTTTTCTCTAAATCCCTGGAACTAGGTATTTCGGGTTATGATAATTATTAGTAGTTTGTGTCACTTTCCAACTCCACAGCTATCTGTGCACAATAGCACGAATTCCTTCGCTTTATGTGCCAGAAATTAATAAAAAGAGAGTTCACAATATCCCACGGGAACCACTTAAAAATCGGTATAAAAAGTAGCCTATATGTTAATCCAGGTCCTAATCGGTCTACCTACCCAATTCCATCCAGATCCGTTTAGCGGTTCTAGCGTGATTAAAGAACAAACGTCAATCCATCCATCCAAACTTTCACGTTTATAAATATTAGTTGGATTAATAAATGGAAAAAAAAAACATTTTAAATTAGTTATCAAGAGCAAGACGCCATTATAGTATTCATGGCTAACAGTTATTCTAGAAGAGCACATGCGAACGATGTTGACGAAATCCTGATTCATCTTTGCTTGAGTCTGCTTTAGTGCACTCCGAATAGTATATTATGGATTGTAACAGGTTGTAAGATGACAGTCGACGCAGAGCGGCAACGCTGCGCGCGGGCTGCACGTGCGCGAGTGCAACGAAATAACATAAATATATCGCACACGCTCGCACGATTTGCCAAGTTCAACTTTAACGGTTCAAAGTCCAAACAGGGTAGGTTGATGAGGAGTCGACTGTACATCATAACCTTGTTCTGCAGCATCTCCTGAAATCTGCAGGATACCCAACTCTATCAACTTACAGCAGAGAAATCATATTGGGCTCATTAGAATAGTCTCAATGAATAAGTGTTAGATAGAATATAGTAACCTTGACCTGATGCTGCATCATCTTTTGGAATCTACAGGATACCCAACTCCTAGCCAACTTACAGCAAGGGTATCGTGTTTAGGATCATTGGAATAGGTGTTAGATAGAACATGGTAATTTTGACCTGATGCTGCACCACCTTCTGGAATTAGCGGGATACCTAACTCCTCACTAACTTACAACAGATAAATCGTGTTTGGGCTCATTGGAATAGTCTCAATGAATAGGTTTTAGATAGAACATGGTAACCTTGACCTGAAGCTGCAGCATCTTCTAGTATCTGCATGATATCCGACTCACCAACTTACAGCTAAGTTATCGTGTTTGAGAAACATGTAGTTTAAAAAGCATGAAATAAAACTTTAATTAAAAATTTTAAAACTAAAAATATTGACAAAACAGATCTGCTGCTATTGTGTCCTAATAAAAAACCGATTGAACCAGCAAAACTTCTCATTTGCAATCGATGTACAAGTTAATTCCTGAGAATAGTCTCCAATTTTATAAAGCTTAAAGAGTTCAGAGGACATTATTTACGACTTTGATGGATTTGGTGAAGTACCAGATTTAGGACATTATTTACGACTTTGATGGATTTGGTGAAGTACCAGATTTTGACGTGGATGACACAGAAGAACAATAACTTTATAATATTTTTTTTACATTTTAGTTAAACTTTATAACTGTCACTGGTTTATTATTTAAATAAAAGGTTATTTTTTCTGTAGTAATTTATAAGAGTTTCTTACAATATAGTATTATTAGGGTATAAAAATAATATAATGTGATTGGATCGTTTTAGCAGAATCATCTCAATTTATTGGCCATACAAATTAACTTTTTGAAAAATGTTCCAAAAAGTTTTTTTTATAAAAATATTATCAAAAACTATCACTTTACAAAAATCCAATACATGTAAACATAGGAAATTTATATTTCGATTAAATAATCCGTACAACTTTGTCAAAATAAATAACACAAAAAAGTATACCAATAATACACAAATTTGCGTTTATCTCAATTTGAACTCGGTGTGGAATGGAACGTTTACGCAAAACGACGTCTATATCAAAATTACCCGAGACCCGGGTACGTCCGTTGTTTGTACCCGGGTACCCGAAGTCTCATATACCCGGGTATACCCGAGTCCGGGTACCCGGGTAAAAAACCCTAGTACATACATCTGACTCTGAGAACTGACTCTAGCCAAAAACATGGTTGCTCATATCATAACTTCCTGGATAAAAATAATTAATTGTCAATTATCAACTGACATTACAACTCGTATAAACATAAAGACCTAAAAAATTAAATAGGTACCTTTAAATGGCTACACCCACCATTTTTTAAGGTTCCATAGTCATAATAGGAACCCTTATACAGTTTCGCCTTGTCCGTCGATATGTCACAGCCGTTTTTCTCAAAGACTATTACATACAGCAGAGCTATAATCTGAAATTTGGTATGGTTATACTAATCTGTGGCTCCTATATAGTTATGGA
The DNA here is from genome assembly GCA_947284805.1 of Coleophora flavipennella. NCBI lineage: Eukaryota > Metazoa > Arthropoda > Insecta > Lepidoptera > Coleophoridae > Coleophora > Coleophora flavipennella. The sequence goes on along the minus strand of OX369264.1, from coordinate 17,342,238 downwards.
ATAAAATCTGTAAAAAAAAATTACGGTACCTGTTCTAAATGTAAAGTGGGGATGATTTTTTGTTCACTATACCCTGGCCGCACGCCAGGTATCGTTGAATAGATCTTTCTTAACTACTGAGGGTTTGCTAAGATCTTCGATTTGTTTTCTAAATAAAGAGTTATGAAGTGGTGATGTTTGGTACAGTTGAATGCCCCCCCCCCCCCCCCCCCCCCCACCCCGTACCAGCTAAACCGCTATTTCTGGAAATCTGAATAGTAGGTATATACCTGTTTACAAGGGCATACAATAAATTTTCAAGGAAAGTTGTTACGGCCAATTACAGGCTTTCTTACTTGAGGAGTAATACTGGACCAGCCTAAGATGAGCAGTTGAATTTGAAAAAGTTCATGGTTTTTCCATACAATTGTATACCAACTGTAAAAATAACTTTTTTTTATATTACATACATTTATTTGGACTGACGACCTGGTGAAGGTCGTGGGAAGCCGCTAAATGCAGGCAGCGCAGGATCGGTCGTCGTGGAAAACTTTCCGTGGAGTCCTTGTGGGAGGCTTTTGTCCAGCAGTGGACGACCTTCGGCTAATATGATGATAATGATGATAAGATGATACATTTATTTATTGAAACGACAACGGAACCCTACTTTGGGCGTGGTCCGACTAGCACTTGGCTACTTTTTTTGTTATTTTTGAATTATTCAATAAAAACTCAATTTTTGTATTGTTTGTGCCGCCTGTGTTTTAAACGGGAATCGGGATGGCCTTAGAGTATAAGAGCGAGGTTAATAATCGCGTAAGAGCGAGGAGAACCAACATTTTTTCTTTATACGCCGTCTTAAGAGGAGTGTTTCTTAGTGAGTGTTCTCCATATAATATAAACGAAGTTTAGTACTTTTTTGTATATCAATCAATCAAAGTAATATTTTTTTTTTCAATAGAAAGTACTTCGTTCTAGAAACTATAAAGTGGTTTTACCAATGACTTCTATATATCTGTGGGTTTTACGGATTTTCATTTAAAAAATCGCTAGGTATGGAAACATGTTATTTTTCCAAGGTGTTGTCCCTGTATTGTAAAAACTATAGGTAATACATATTATACAAGCGTAAAACTTAGTGTGATCACAATAAAAAATCTATATAAAAATATAATGTTGTTTATTGTGAAGCGCATCATTTAATAACGGCTGGACCGATTTGGCGATTGTTTTGAATGTTCGAAATAGTACGAGTAAGCCTTTATAGAGAAAGAAAAATTGGAAACGTTGCTTAAAAAAATTGAACATTCGGGAAAAATTTAAAGTAAGTACTTTTTTCTATGGTATTTTTAATGAACTTCAAGCAAGTCAAACGAAAACTAAATCCACATGGGCGAAGCCGCGAGCAAAAGCCAGTACTTATTTAATAAAATAGCCATATGTGAAATGTTCAGAGATGCATTATGTGATTATTATGTATGACTGTTGACTATCCGTCTTCTGTTCGTACATATTTCCTGTTCGCAGCAACGAAAGAAGTGAACTTCACAGCCGCATCGATACTTTTGAAATATGGTCCTGAGGAGACAAACGTTTCAGGTTCTGTAGACGGCAAGTCGCACAGTCAGACAAATGCACCAATTTTGCCCAAATCACATCTACGTTCTTGAGTAGATCACACATCACTGCATCACATTATCATTTCGACGATAAATTGATGTGCTTTGGCTTGTCCTATATTGATTTATCATCTTCCCGAACAATGTCTACAAATCCAACTCCTTATCAATTGCCCCACGTTGCTTACGAGTGCGGCTATAAAACCCCTTTACTGCCACGTGATACGTCCCGCGAGTGATTTACGTCCTCCGTCATCGGGACAATATATCCCGAGTTTACTTTACGCGACCCGTCTAAAGCTCACAATGCGCTAGATAATTTATTTACACGACACAAACTAACCTTTATCTCTTTTGGGGTTTCAGCTCAGATAAAATGGAGTCCCTTTATGTATTTAATCGCAATCGTAAAATTGACGCGACCCGTCGGCGTCATGGGGTAATTCAATTTACGCCTATATCCGTGCAAGGGTTGGTCTTAAAATGTTTGAAACACACTATCGGTTGACATTGCGGACAGAATTACTTAGGTAGGTATATCGATTCAGGGTAATACCACAGTATTACGATATGGCTTACAGTAGCGCAACGCCTTTGATGTCGCACGATGCCCCCACCAGCGGCGTAGGTATATAGCCAGTCAACTTCGTGCGCGGTACGTCTGCGGTACGGGCGGGTAGGCGGGGGCGAGATAGCACGACACGACACGATCTCCACGGGAGAGCTTGAGCCTAGCGGGGAAGGGCATGAGCTTCCCCTCTAGCCTCAAGCTCCCCCGCTGAGATCATCCCGCACACCCCGTCTCAGCTGCTCAGGCGTCGGGCACGAAGTTGACTTGACGGGCTATAGCAGTACTAGCCTATAGTCAGCCTAGCTAACTCGCGGAGTTTGTCAGGCCCGCCGCCCGCTGCCCCGCAAGTACCTTTCCGTTGCTCTGCGTAAGTACATTCGTTGCGCTACTGTAAGCCGCTATATAGTAATACTGTTGTAATACCTACCTTTAACAATTTATGGCGGATTAGGGAAACTTTATCATGGCAATAAAACCTGTATCGTAGATGCAAGATAGACTTGTAGGTGTAGGATTTAAAATGACCTCTATCTCTTCCCTTTTAGTGGTAGGTTAGGTACCTTCGGTAATTTCGGATGATGATGCTATTTCGGAATCTCTCCCTTGAGAACAAATAATGTTCCCGAAAATTAAATGAACCTTAAAGGTATATTTATTCCATACTCTACGAATTTCTTTAAGATCGATTCAGTCGCTTTGGCTTGGTGGAAAAGTAACAAACATTCAAACTTTAGCATTTATAAAATTAATGAGATTTTATATTTTCTCTTATTATTATTTAGAAAATACCTTGTCTTTATTGATTGTAACGCTCTACATACATACTTACATTACAACTTTGATAAGTTTCAGTTTGAGTTGTCTTCCTTTCAATCCCAAATAATACTACAATCCTGAAAATTACAATTAAATTATTAATTAGTTACCGACGTAGCTCACAGAATCGCTAAACTGAAGTGGCAGTGGGCAGGGCACATAGCTCGTAGAACAAATGGTCGTTGGGGCAGTACAGTTCTCGAGTGGCGACCGCGCACCGGAAGACGTAGCGTAGGCAGAACTCCCACGCGGTGGACCGACGACCTGGTGAAGCCACTGGATGCGGACAGCGCAGGACCGGTCGTCGTGGAAATCCTTTTTGTCCAGCAGTGGACGGTTTTTCGGCTGATATGATGATGATGAAAATTACTTCATTTCATAACCCACGTGTAAAAATTTCTTACCTTCGTCGAAGTACCTAGGTCAATCTTTTTGAATCGACTTCAAAAAGGAGGAGGTCTCAATTCAACTAAGTTTTTTTTTGTATGTTTTTTACGCGATATCTTCGCATATTGCAAACGGATTTTGATGATTCTTTTTACATTTGATAAGTGCCAGGTTGAATTAATGTAGGGGAGGTAGGGGAGGGATGGGCAGTTGGGAGACATGGGCACCCCCCTTTTATTCTGATTTGATCAAAGATTTTATTTTATTTCTGATTTGGTAGTTTACTTTACCGACTGGCAACACTGTTCATCCATAGACTATCTGTCATTCCTGTGAGTTGTCAAACACAAACACGTTTGAAGGTTATGCGCTCGTAAAAGTAAATATTTTGTTGCGGTTTCGAATCATTATAAAGAGAAAACTAATGAAAGGTATGTGTATTTTCTATTATTAATCTATTGTACATTTACTAATCTATAAAGTAAACTGAAATGAAAACCTAAATACGTAAATAAAAAAAAATACCGGTAACCTATGTCGAAAATGTATACAGAGGGAGCAATGGGCATCTAGACGTGCGGGTGGTTTGGGCATGCCCAACACTCCCTCCTATTATGTTCAGTATAGGAGGTTTTTTTTTAGAAGAGAAAAAAAGAGAGAAAGAAGAGTTTGATGAAGATGATGTGATAATGGTTGACAGAAATTTTAAAATAAATGATTTCGTTCTTGTTAAATTTAATACAAAAAAGACTTTTGTGCACTATGTCGGTCAAATCAAAGACATTAGTCCTACCATGGCTACAATAAAATTTATGAGGCTGAGTAAGATAAGAAACACATTTTTTTTTCCTGAAGTAGATGACATAGCTAGTGTCCTTTTAGACGACATCAAAACTAAATTGCCAGTACCAAAGACATGCAATAAAACCAAACGTCGTAGCTCTAAGTACACATTTGATAGTCCTTTACAGGTTATACCCAATCTCAGATAAGTTAAGATACTTTTTAAGATGTTTTTTATTTGTAAACTTTTATTTCTGGTTTCTATTATTGATATAGTTTAATAATAGTTTATTTGTTAACTAATTATTATATTCCATTATGGATACCTATAAAGTGATTTAAAGGCCCAAGCCTCCCACAGGGTATGTCCAAGCCTCCCTACCATAGGGAGCATTGGGCACTTTTGACTTAGTTTATAAAATATCTCGTTATGTTGAAACTGATTGTAATTTTTAAGAAAGCTCTTTAATTATATCTAGCCAAATGTGTGGTGCAATAAGAATTGGCAATAAAAGTTGATTATCTATAAAATCTGATTTTTTATGCAATAAATAGTGAAAAAGTGCCCATCCCTCCCCTACCTCCCCTAAATATTATCAATGTCGATGTAGCAATTTTTTAGTTAATTAACAAACCCCAAAAATAATAACTGCAATTGTTAATAAAAAAAATGTAATAAGTTGTTAGCGTTTCCAATTATTTAAAGTTCCCTACTGATTGAGTACAGGTTTAACTGACCTGAAGTCATGAAAATAATTTTGATATAACGCCGACCTAAACCCTTAACCGACTTTTGAAATTAAACTCTTCCATTAACACTCCATTAAACTCATGCATGACCATGTTATACACCTCCTAAAATTACTTAGTACTATATCTAACGCTGTTTTCATTATCTGAATAGCAACACAACAGTCATATCAAACATCTTAATGTATTCCTTATGTAAGACTCTCAAGATTTTTATCAGTTTTACCTCTGTCTTCAGTACCTAGCTACCACCATTTCAGCTCGGCATTTCAGGGGCTCGAGCCTACCCTGAATTAGGGCGATCGGGCCTTAGTCGACCACGCGGGCCCAGTGGGGGTTGGTCGACTTCACATTCACACACAACCTGCGAGTTTCTTCGCAGGCGTGTACAGGTTTCCTCGCGATGTTTCCCTTCACCGTAAGAGCGTCTGATAAACGTACATTATGAAATCTAAATTCGAAATAACTTTGTTACGTGGCAGGATTCGTACCACTACCTAGCGTAATTAACTATATATTTGTACCTGCAGATACTTAAATGTTTATTGCTAGCTTAGCTGATTTCCATACCCTGAAACCCTCCCCTTGCTCTTTATGTTTCATGCACAATTTATAGTAAGTTCAGCGTATGATTTACGCCTGAGTCGCAGTGGCGTGTCGCGACGGCTGCGCGGGCGGCGGCGGCGGGCGCGGCAGGTTGCAGGTACCGGCCAGCGCGGCGTTTACGGCGGAACTTTATTTACGACCGGCTCTAAATTACGTGGATTTACTGCGCGCCTTTATTGGCCCGCTACGGCCGCCCCCTCCCTCGGCCCACAGTCCGCCCCCCAACCTCCCCCTTTGGATTTCTTCCATCCTTTTAGATCAGAATAAATTTCAGAAGTTTAACTTCTGCTCGGAAAATGAATCGCGAAACTACATTATTTATTCCCAATGAAACCGGAGGCGGAATTCAACTAAGAAGCGGTGATATGATGTTCAGTTCACTTTATAAAATAACTAGGATTTTATTAATAATTAAAAACATGACTGCGTAAAAACTTAACACCTCTTTTTGGGTAGTCGGGTAAAAATGTATCTCATTTCACTCACGGGATCAAAACGAATCAATCGATACCTCATACGTTAAAATCCTTCAAGCCGTTTAGGCTCTAGCTGGGAACACAGAAATCTACATATACATCCTATCTTTGAGATTTTTTTCCTATCTAGCCAAAACTGCTCAATCGTGTTTTGACTTTTGACTGTAAGGAACATCATCAACAATAAGTGTATTTTTTTTCAACCTTAGGTTTTCTATCGTTTAGGAGTAATTGACGTCAAAAATAACGAAAATCTGTAACATTACCGCCTTAATGCATACCTATTTAAGCTTACCAGATACCGTGCTCTTGAATATCAATAGGAGCATTTCTTATCCTGTTGGAATGTATCGAGTAATCGAGAAAAGCTAGGCCACGTCACATCCGGGCTTATCTATCACCGAGAGAAAGCGGATGCTGTCCGGCGGCAACATCAAAGCGAACTGCCTCTGTCGGTAACTCATCTAATTACCCTTGCAAAACTTTATTGCTTTAAAGCCCCTAAAATGAAGTTTAGATATTGGCAACGGCATGCACGGTCCAAGGCCTTCAAGTTTTAAACAAATGAGGTGCTCAAGCACAAAAACTTATATTATACTTTTGTAAAGTTCTTGAAAATTTTATCAAAATTATATTTATTTTTCCAGAGAGACAAACCGAAACATTATGAATTCTATGATTGAGACCAATGTAAATGTAGGAGGTATTGAAACTTAAATTTTCCCATTTGTTTATTAGGAAGATTCATCATCATCATCATATCAGCCAAAGGAAGTCCACTGGCTGGACATAGGCCTCCGCCAAGGATTTCCACGACGACCGGTTCTCCACTGCCCGCATCCAGCGGTTTCCCGCGACCTTCACCAGGTCATCGGTCCACCGAGTGGGAGGCCTACCTACATCAAGTTTTCCGGTGCGCGGTTGCCACTCGAGAACTTTACTGCCCCAACGTCAGGAAGATTGAATTAAATAAAACGCAATATGTACCACTGTCGGCATTAGGCACGGCACATACATAATATCTATATACCTAACAAGAAGAATTTTTTTTTTGCTGCCATAAACTGATCTATCCCGCTAATGAGAGCTAAGCCTTCCTGAGAATTTTTAATGGCCACCGACCCACAGCTTGTTTTTATTAATTCTAATCTAAACCTATTAAACATCACAAACCCTCTCCGATTCCTCGTGAATGCATTTCCAAGTAACTGAGCCGATATAATTGTAAAAAATAAAACCCTGGACTGACAACAAACACGTTTTACCTAAGCGTAATTTGCATCTGCATTAATTTTAAAGGACTAAAACCTTCGTAACCACTAAGGAATGTGTCTCTTTTGTATCTTGTTGTAAAGCTCAGAGTCGCGTGGAATAGTTAGTTATTTACGTCGCTTCAACATGGATTGGCATTTTATTGCGTTGGCGGCTGCCCAGTAATTGGTAGCGAGGATGCGATGCGCCGGCGCAGTATAAACCGACAAGCAATGGACCAGAAAATAACGAGCCCTCGTCCGTCTCTCTGTCAGTATATACCGAGTACTGAACATAATACACCGCTATGTGAAACAGCTGTATACGACCTAAATCCGTAGCTCAGAGGCAAAGTTCACTGGCTTTACACAAGATGTCGCGGGTTCGATTCCCGGCGGAGTCAATTGTAAGACTCGGTTTGGTTGGTGGTAGGGCATTTTCTAAGCCCGCCTGGCTATCCACCACCCACCATCTTATGTAAGTTTTGCCGCCAAATATCAATGTTGATATCATTGGTGTGTTCCGGCATGAAGATAAGATAGCCAGTTCCCCATTGCGTTGGGAAATCTTGGTAAGCCCGCTTCCATCTTCGGCGACATCGTCACTTACCACCAGGTAAGATGTTGTCAAGGGTTTACCAATTGTAAATAAAAAAAAACAGTCTAAACTCTGTAAAACGTCACTCGATATAACGATTCACTCTTTAAAACGTAATTTTTTTCTGGCTCCAGTTGGTTTACTTTGACGCTTATTTCTCTCTCTATGACGAAAACTCTCAATAACGTCACAAAATGCCCGGTCCCTTGAGTGTCGCTATATAGAGTTTACACTGTATTTGTGATCATTCCGCTAAAATGATTTTTAGTAAAAAAAATCCGTTTGAATTTAATTAAACGTAGGCACCTAGACTTAAGGCTTTGAGTAGGTCGATCCGTGATAAAATAATATCAAACGTATTTAAGTGTAGGTATTCATTTTAAGTTCAAATCAATGCGGGCTTCAACGTGGCTGTTACGTTGAAAGTGGAAACCGAACACCTAATTCTCTTTTTTTTACATGTTTTTGTTACTTTTCATCACTTTTAAATAAGTTAGAAAAAAATGTGTTCAATTAAAATGAAAGGCGTTAAAGTCATAGATTTTTGTATTTTGATTTGATTCAACATAAACAATTTAGCTCAACATAGCTCATTTAGGATAGGATAATGTAGGATAGAATAAATGTTTATAATCATTTATTCTATCCTATCCTATCAATTCTGTCATATGTAAGTAAGTATCCACAAGTGAAATATTGCGTAATTTTTAAAATACATAGTTTGTACAGAGGCCAGCACATCAAGTTTGTACAGAGGCCAGCACATTAAGTTTGTACAGAGGCCAGCACATCAAGTTTGTACAGAGGCCAGCACATCAAGTTTGTACAGAGGCCAGCACATCAAGTTTGTACAGAGGCCAGCACATCAAGTTTGTACAGAGGCCAGCACATCAAGTTTGTACAGAGGCCAGCACATCAAGTTTGTACAGAGGCCAGCACATCAAGTTTGTACAGAGGCCAGCACATCAAGTTTGTACAGAGGCCAGCACATCAAGTTTGTACAGAGGCCAGCACATCAAGTTTGTACAGAGGCCAGCACATCAAGCTAGACACTCGTAGTGCGATTCCGATCCATACGCGTACGACATAAGAACGGTACAAAGTAGATCAATGAATCACCTTGTCCCATACAAACTTTTCCCCCCCTTTTTCACCCCCTTTCAGGGATAGAATTTTGAAAAATCCTTTCTTATCGGATGCCTAGTCATACAAAGAACACACCCTCCAAGTTTCAGGTCTATACCATCAGCGGTTTAGGCTATGCGTTTATCCGTCAGTCAGCTTTTTAGGACAAAACTATATATTATATGTAGTATAGATAGATTTTAAAATCTATCAATTAAAATGTCAGTAATAATAAAATACAATATTCAAGATAATATGAAGATATACTAAACCTACTTTGTAATTAAATTATCAAGAGAAGTTGCGGCTGCCAAAGCATTCGCTTATCTGACTTTCATTTAGTCGATTTTGAATTTTTATTCTACTCTTTATAGACTCAGGGCAAGATCTTCGCTTATTGCCTTCCACATCAAGTATTGCAGGTGAATTAACGAAAAACCGAAATGGCTAATGAATTATTGTTTTTATAGTATTAAGGAATTTATGGACTACAAAAATTACATACAGTGACATGTTTTAACAAATCTGAAACTGATATTGCTTATTATACCTAATTTAATCATTATTAATATATACAATTTATTTTTTATTTGTTTTTAATTTGCATGTCTTTTGATGATCTGTATACTTATGTTTATGACTTATGTATTCTTGCAAATAAATTATTCTGATTCTGTCACTTTGCTAACTACGCATTGTTCTCCAAATTTAACGTGTAGGTATTCAAAATTTCAGCTCAATCGGAAACAAGGAAGTGGTTCTAATTTAGCTTCCAAGATTTGTCCCAAATAACTAACAGACAAACTAACTAACAGCGGCAAGCTAATATGTATAGCTTGTAATTTTTTTTTTCTATTTTTGTAACTAAAATGTTTAAAAAAGACAAATAGAAATAGCTGAAACTGCAGATGGATCGCCTAAACGAGTTATTATTAGGAGTCGCATATCATAAAACTCGCGCAGATTAATCTAAAAGCTCTAACAGACATTTAAACAGGCAATAGTTATGAATATGAACCGTCAACAGATAGCCATAGATACGGTAATCTCTATCAAAATCATAAATCAAATATACATATGTACGAGTAGGTACGTAAGAAAAGTTTTAAAACTTTTAGTGTTTCTTTGATAATGATAACATTGATAACACCTAGTTAGGTGGGTAGGTATATTTTACTCGATCTATTATATTCTAGACGAGTACGTGTTCGAACGCATATATTTTCAGCTAGCAGCCGAGCCGCCCGCTATTTCGATAGTTAACTCGTATGAAAAATTTTAAAACCCTCGACAAAAAAAACCGCTAAAAAGTAAAAAAAACAATACATATGTCTCGGCCCTTATATGTAAGTAGTTATACAGTGTAAACTCTATATAGCGACACTCAAGGGACCGGACATTTTGTGACGTTATTGAGAGTTTTCGTTATACAGAGGGAAATAAGCGTAAAAGTAAACCAACTGGAGCCAGAAAATTTTGACATATTAAAGAGTAAATCGTTATATCGAGTGACGTTTTACAGAGTTTACACTGTATTTTGATATAAGAGTCGTCGCGTAGGGGGACGGTTTTGTTTTTATTTTATCAAAATAGCGGTCCCACTACGCGAAGTCTCTTAGATAAAAATATAAGTATTTTTATTAAACTTAAACTTAAATGGCCAAGACATATTGTTTTTTACTTTTTTGCGGTTTTTTATTTAAGTTTTATTATATGCTTTCTAAACTTATGCTGCACCATCAGGTCAAGGTTACCATGTTCTATCTAACACCTATTCATTGAGACTATTCCCATCAGCCCAAACACGATACCTCTGCTGTAAGTTGGTGAGGAGTTGGGTATCCTGCAGATTCCAGGAGATGCTGCAACATCAGGTCAAGGTTAGGTACCATGTTCTATTTAACACCTATTCATTGAGACTATTCCAATGAGCCCAAACACTGTGCCTCGTCTACTGTAAGTTGGTGAGGAGTTCGGTATCCTGCAGATTCCAGAAGATGCTGCAGCATCAGGTCAAGGATACCACGGTTTTGCAATATTGTTACACTAACAGGACACCAAATATAGAATTGATTAGACCGGTAGAATTTGCCGACATCCCTTGATCACCTAGAAAAGACCTGATGATCTTCAAACGGCTGAACAGATCTTCATAAATTACAGCTAAGAACCACCCTGATAACGTCAGCTTTTAAACAAAAAAAACTGAATCAAAATCGGTCCATTCTTTTAGGAACTACGATGCTACAGACAGACAGACAGATATACACGTCAAACTTATAACATCCCTCTTTTTGCGTCGGGAGTTAAAAAACCATAAATATTCTCGACTTAAATGTGAATAAGTACCTATTATATTTATTTATTAACCTTTACGTAGATACAGTACCTGTGCCGGGTCGAAGACCTGTGCCCCAAATTAAATCCAGACCTGTTCAGCAGTATTGTTGTGATTGAATGACTAACAACAAAAAAACATTCAAGATTCGCATTTAAAATATTAAATAATACAAAACATCACATTTGTAACATACATTTACAGGCAAAAAATACCAAAAGTTGTTTGAAAATTATCAAATCGAGAATCTCAAAATTGTTAAACCCTAGATCAATTTAGTTTCAAATCAAGTTTTGAGATAATTATCAATTTCGAGCGCATCAACTACATAGTTTAACGCGTAAAGGTCATTCCTAAAAAATTCGATAAAAACCGCTGGTAGTTTTTGTCAATGATGTCTACTTAATATAGTACGTCCTATACAATACAGGGTGTAAAAAAAAATTGGTACCTATAGGACCCGTTAACTGGGGGTTCTACTCATCATACTGAACAACTTGCCCAAAGAAACCCAATGTCAATTCTCAAAAAAAATTTGAACCCTCCATACTAAAATCACACCTTGGACACTGCATACAAATGGTCGTGAAAAGACATTTCTAAAAACAAACGACGGAGCAAACAAAATCACGAAGAAATCCCATACGTACACGAACCAAACTGTAACCAATCTGTATCAATCTGGGTAACGAGGGTGTGAGGTCACAATCTAGAGCGGCAGGGAGTGTCCATACTGTATGTTAGTACTAATATATATACTTTGCTAAAATGTATACAAAATTGCTCGATCAGCTGATATATTATTTGTATGAAGAGTAAAATTATTTTTTAAGTAGTAGAACAAAAGATGTTCAGTATGATGAGTAGAAGCCCCAGTTAACGGGACGTACACCAATTTTGTTACATCCTGTATATACAAGTATACATCATTGACAAAAACTCTGGGGTGCAATAAGCAATACTAATAACCCTTAACAAGTGTAAATAACTAAATGTGTATCAAAATACAATCTGTAATGGTTATGGACCCGCCAACTAATAGAGAAGTCCATACAACTCGTGATGATTCCATAAATTTATACTGTGCACAATAAAAAGGCAGTTCAGAACAAACCGGCGTCACCTCTGTTTATAGACTCAACTCAACCATCATTGTTCTGTTCTTGGCTCCAGTTTAGAACAAAAGCCGCTGGCGACGACGACGCGAAGCGACCGATGATTGCCGTGAAATCGATGAATAAGCAACTTTATTGCGATTTATATAGCGCATGAATAGGCTTTTTTACAATAAAACTATGATCTCGATCGCTTCCGCGATTCTTCGTTTCGTCTAAAAAGCTTGCACCCAGCTAAGTATCCACAATGATGCTACATAAGTTAAGACATAAGTGCGTAATGATTGTGTGTAATGTCGGCGTTAGGTCGTGAAAGTCCGGCAGATCGCGATCTGCCTATATATTCCCAGGCAGATCGTGAAAAGCCCAGGCTTTTAATCACGGGGTTCCAAAAATACTAAGTCGACGTAGAAACTCCTGACAATATGCTAAACGAAGCTAACCTTCGATCTACCGCCGACATGTACATGAGATCTTAAAAACGGCTCAAATGATTTCGTTGAAATTTGGATGTTTTTGGGAGCATAGATATTAAACACCCAGACACAGATCAAACAAACATGTTCGTTACACGAATGTTTGCCCTGGGTGAAGATCGAGGCCACAACCACACCCTGGACACTTCATACAACGGGCCAGAAATGACATTTTAAAAAAGGAATGACGGAACAAACAAAATGGCGTCGAAATCCTATACATTCGACAACCAAACTGTATAAGCAATCTGTATCAATCTGGGTGACGAGGGGGTGAGGTCGCAATCTAGAGAGCGGCAGGGAGTGTCCACACTATATGTTAGTACTAATATAATATATACTTGCCACAACCCTTGGCCACGCAGCTCGCAAGCAGAAGTTGACCACTGAACCAATGGGATAGTCAACGCAATATTAGATATGTATTTGTCTCTAAGATTAGGATATAAATTCGGCACGACACTAAAACTAAAAGTAAAACAATGATCGCACGCAATGGGATAACTGATTAGCAAACGTAGACAATTGCCTTGACACAAATAACGCTGTGGGTAGCTGGTAGCTGGTACTGGTAAGTCTGTCGAGCCGAATGTTGACGTGGCCACGCTAATTGGCTCCCAATAAAAGCTTTATTAAGGTGACCAAGACTTAATGCTTGCCGTGGTGTTAGAATATTGCGTTAGACGCGCGTTTCTTTGAATTGCGTATCTGAATCAAGATAATTTTAAACAAAAAGAAAACCGATTTCAAACCCACTAGTCGCCAATACGATTTTTAAAGGTTCCCCTGGATTTCTCTGGGATTCCATCATCAGATCCTGGTTTTCTTATCCCTTGGGATATCTCCTTTCCAACAAAAAACGAATCATCAAAATCGGTTAATAAACGACGAAGTTATGCGAATTATGTGTTCGCGCATTAAAAAAAAAACGAATCATCAAAATCGGTTCATAAACGACGAAGTATATATATATATATATATACTGTCGAATTGAGAAAACTCCTCCTTTTTTTTCAAGTCGGTTAAAAAAGAGTTTTTCTGTGATGTATTTAATTAAAATTATTGTAACTGACTTAATATATATGATACCTAATGGCAAATATAAAACTTTAATTATATAGTTTGAATAGTCGGCGCTTTGATGGAAACCTATATAAATAAAATACCTGCTCGTCTTAATTTATAATTCCTACAACCACATAGATATGAGCTTTCATGATTATAATCATTTGAACTGTTGCAAGTCTTATTTTGCTGAGTAATATTTCAACCTATAATTTATTTACTTAATTTAAAATACGGGAAATTTATATTCCATGCCATATAAAATAGAACAGTTATATATAACATTTGTTTTTTCTCAGGCTAGCACATGTAGCTTTTGCCTAGCACAACTAGCTTTTTCCCGCGGCTTTGCCCGCGTGGACATCGTTACATATGACTGTTTTTGAGGGTGAGTGGTGCGCGAGCGTGGACATTCGTTTTCTCTTTATCCCTATCCTAGATGGGGTTATTCTGATTAGCAGTCTATGTTATTTCCAACTCTCTCAACCATCTCTGTGCAAAAAATCACAACAATCCATTGTTCCGTTGCGATGTTAAAGAAATTAACCAAAATAATAATCGAAAAACCTAAAAACTTTTAGGTGCAAGCTTTTAATATTGCATTGTCACGCGATATACATATGTATAATGTAAGGCCTTTGTCCAGCAATGGACGATTTCCGGCTGATATGATGATGATGATGATACATACTCGTATATATGCAAAATTTCTGCTCAATCGGAAACCAGGAAGTGGGTCAAATTTAACTTGCAAGAAGTTAAATAAAAGCTTTTTAAAAGGCAATTTTTTTCGCTCGCGCCCCGTGCACCCACTGATTTCACCCACTGGTGGGTGTGGGGTAATTCCTGTTTACCCGTGTACCCACTGCGTTGGAATTAAATAAGTTCCCTCAGAAACTGCATCGGACTATGCTATTTTCACGGGATAAAAAGTAGCCTATGTCCTTCGCCGTGGCACAGGCTAAGTCTAAGGTGTTGAAGCTTTAAAAGGTAACATAAACAAACACATTTTCACAGTTATAAGTAGTAAGGATTTTTGGAAGTGATGGACGAATTAACTAGTAACTCATCTGTTAAACTTTACATTGTGAACGTAGCCGCGGGCCCCTCTAGCACGTCGACCATGGAAATACTAAACCAAATCTCCAAATTATCTGTGCGTGTTCAATAAATCAATTCAATATACCTACACATATAAAGAACAACAAAATGAACTTACGAATCGATGTTTTGAAAGACTGCGCTACTAAATTAATTCCTAATGAATTCAACAAATTAACAGATTTTCCCCAAATTGATTTGTTTAATTCCAAGGTCCATACAGTTAAAGCTCTAATTTCTAAACATTGGTTCGATATGGTTCCCTAACTGTTGAAATTCAAAAGTCATCGTTTTATATTTTTTTGTTCATCTTTATGTTTTAACTTTTAACACCCTCTTAGATTTTGTTTAAGTTTATTTATACATATTTTTGTTATTATTAGCATTTTTAAGTTTAGCTAGCGTGTAGATTTGTACATGTGAGAACATATAAATAGTACTTAGTTTGTTAATTAGCTTTTTAAATAGTCATAAAATACTGTTTGTTTTCCAAATAAGGTAAAATAAAATAAAATAAATAAATTAAGGCCCTGTAGTACCTAAAAATCCACTTAAACAAGTTTTTAGAATTAATTTTTGAAGTAGTTAACAGTAAATTTAAAATCTAGGAAAACATATTGGTATTATTGAGAATAGTTACGAGGGACTATATCGACTGGAAACACGATTTAATAAAGTTAGCTCGATTGAATAATTTCGCAAAGGTACCTCTTTTCGAGCCATTTTATCGTTTATTTTAGATTTTATTCTTAAAATAAGTAATTTGATAATAAGATTTATTTACTAAAATAAAGTTCATAGGTGACTGAAGAGAAAACATCGATTGGATTTTTATTTAAGATAAATATGATGAAAATAAAAACGAAAACATCCAAAAAAGTGAAAAGTGTGGTTATTTTCTTCCCTCTTTACACGTAAAGAAAAAACAAAGACAGATTTTTAAGTACCACGGGGCCTTAAACATGAAACAGATAAAAAAGGCTTACGTCAATTCTCTTCTACGAACTTTGTGTATAGTCCGCCTGGCACTCTCATTCACATCAAGATTCCTTAACGGAATCCGGTTGCATATATGAATATTAAATTGTAGGCGTGGGCGGAGTCAACGTGTTCATATGCGCACAGGCACGGGCACGGGCGGATTATCCTCGGCTCGGACAAAGGCGGCATGAAAGGTGCCGCCGATTCTGCTTATCGCGCCATATTGTTTGTGCTCGCCCCGCAATATAACCCCTATAATATATCAATGCTCACGTGGACGTGTACGTAACGATAACAGTACGTATCAGCTCTTGGATTAGGTAACCTTTATTTACCTGCTGGCCACATTTAAGGTCAATCTCTAGAGGTTGTTTACTTCAGTTTATCTAGAAAGAAAGCTTTCTTATTCCGTCACGTTGTGTGTGACGTTTAGTTGTAGCAAGGCGCTAAACCTAACGGAAGGGTACTTGCGGGGCACTGCGTCGCGCTACTGTAAGCCATATCGTAATACTGTGACTCTTCCATCACCATTTTGACACACACACATATCATCCCACCTTTGATCCGAACTGTTGTATTTTCTCCTTCAAGTTGATATTTGTTTTGTAAATACCAGTAAAGTTACACGTATCACCGTAATAATAGTTTAAATCTTCCAAATTCTCGTGTTTAGTCGACCCATCCTCCGCCAGCTCTCGCCGATCCATGTGCTTCATTGGCGCTGGCCCGCCCAGCCACCACCAGTCATCCATCATCCTACTCTCCATATCCTCTCGCCCTGGTCCGGGCCGGCACGGAGGGTGGACTCCATGACAACGCTTTTCATTCCTGATAACAAATTGATAATGAAATTTCCATTAAACCAAAGCGACTATTACAACAATGTTATTAAAATATTTTTAATGTAAGTAACAGGTTTTTAAAAAGGACGATAAAGAATTAAAATAAAAGATTTAGAACGAAATCTGTTGCATTTCGTTCTAAATCTTTTATTTTAATTCTTTATCGTCCTTTTTAAAATTACAATTTCATGAAACTATTCAATTTCATGAGCCCATGATTTTTCTTTTGAAATGTTACAAGTGTCATACGATAAATTGTTTTATTACATTTTAGTCAGTGTTAAAAATGTTATAGGTACCACCTAGATTTAAATATTTTCTACTTTTTAGTCCTGTGTTTGTGTGTTTGCAAAATTTGTATCGAACAGACATAGTCATTTTAATTATATTGTCATACAGTTCTGGACTATTTTCAAAGTTTTAAAGCAATGAAGAGGGATTTAGAGCTCAATTTAAAAAACTTTAGGTCATCGGGCGGTTATTTATAAATCGACAGCAAAATATGTGCTAAGCAAACATTATAATTTTTTACATTGCATTGCCTTCCAGTTCGAACTATGTTTAAGTTTAAAAATGCAAAAAGGTAATTCCTAAAAAAATATAGGTTTTTTTTGTTTCTTTAAGATATTAGAAAGTAAGTTAAAAATCGGAGAAACATTGTTTTTTGTTTATTTTAGGATTTTTATTTACATCGCATTACCATTCAGCTATATTCGTAGATATGTCTAAAACTTAGCTCATTCGGGGAGTTAGTTAAAAATCGATCGCAAAAACAAATTATAGTTTTTAATAGATATAAGGGATATCATAGATAGATATTATAGATATAATAGGGAAGGCAGCCGGTGTTGATGACCTCACAGTGGAACAAATAAAACATCTGGGTCCACCAGCAATATCCTGGCTTCTGGAGCTCTTTAACAGCTGTCTTCTGACGCTTAAAATACCAAAGGCCTGGCGGAAGTCCAGAGTTGTTGCGCTCCTCAAGCCTGGGAAGTGTCCAAAGGAGGCAAAAAATTACCGACCTATTTCTCTGCTTTGTCACATGTATAAACTTTTTGAGCGCCTCCTCTTGAATCGACTCGTACCGATTGCTGAGCCGCAGTTCATACCCGAACAAGCAGGCTTCAGACCAGGGAAGTCTACAACTGGTCAAACCTTAGGCCTCACACAGTTCATCGAGGACGGCTACGAGCTGGGTAAGATTACAGGTGTAGCTTTCGTCGACCTATCAGCTGCGTATGATACTGTGAACACTCAGATGCTTCTGGTAAAGGTTGCTGGGCTGACTAAAGACCCTGGGTTTGTTAATATCCTCAAAGAGCTACTTTGCAATCGCCGTTTTCAGGTCCATCTTAACTTATAGAAAAGTCGATGGCGCAACCAAAAGAATGGCCTCCCACAAGGTAGCGTACTAGCTCCCACTTTATTCAACATCTATACTAACGACCAGCCCAATCCACCAGACACGTGCCGCTTCCTGTACGCTGACGACTTGGCGCTGGCGACACACGGTGCGACAGCTTTGAGAATGTAGAAATAACACTAAGTGCAGCACTGGATACCTTGGGAAAATATTACCAAGCCAACTGCCTGAGACCAAACCCGTCGAAAACCCAAACTTGCGCTTTCCATCTCCGAAATCACTATGCAAAAAGGTCACTTAACGTCGTTTGGCAAGGGGTACCCATAGAGCCTAGCTTTCACCCAAAATATCTGGGTGTGACACTGGACAGAACGCTCACATTTAAAACCCACTGCAAAAACACGCGCCAGAAGGTGGACTCACGGAATAATCTTCTCCGAAAACTAACTTCAACGAACTGGGGCGCATCAGCCCACACCTTACGTACCACTGGTCTAGCACTGTGCTACTCCGCAGGTGAATATGCGTGCCCAGTTTGGCACCGGTCCACACACGCAGTGCAGGTAAATGCGGCCTTAAATGAAACCTGTCGAATTGTCACTGGCTGCCTAAAACCTACCCCGCTAAATAAACTGTACCCCCTAGTAGGAATTGCCCCCCCTGAAATCCGTAGGGAGATAACATGCGCTGCAGAAAAATCGAAGCAGGAACGCGATAAAAGGCACCCACTGTTTGGCCACAGACCTCCGCCACCCCGTCTCAAAAGCAGAAAAAGTTTCCTGAGGAGCACGGAACCCTTGGTGGGTACTGCTTCTGAGAAGCGTTGATCTGTATGGCGACAAAAACACCCCCCACCAAAGGTGTACGTGCAACCATCAGAAGAGCTGCCTGCAGGATATAAGACCCCATGGCCAACGTGGAAGTCATTAAATCGTCTCCGAACACAGGTGGGTCGCTGCAAGGAGAACTTGATAAAGTGGGGTATGCAGACCAACCAGCAAACGCAGTGCAGCTGCGGAACCGCACCACAGACCATGGCGCACCTCCTCACATTCCCAGCCTGCCCCTACTCCTGTAGCGAGCGAGACCTAGTCGACGCAACGGAAAGGGCCATCGGAGCGGCCACTTTCTGGTCGAGATTGCTGTAGAGAAGAACCCATCGACACGAAAAGAAGAAGAAGAAGAATAGATATAAGCTCTAAATATTACAATGGTAAGATTGTATAAAAGATAATTCTAACATATTACTAACATATACATACTAGCTGTTTTCCGCGGCTTCACCCGCTCAGATCCCGGTGAAAATTTTTCTATACCTATTCTCAGACCTACCAAATATACATAGAACGTCCAACCGTTTCGTAGGAGTATGGATACTAACACTGTGACACGAAAATTTTATATAATAGATAGAAGATAAAGATTACAAAAAGACAAAAGCTCTAGAAAGGAGCTTTAGTCAATAGCCTCATCATCATCATCCAGGTAGCTAAAGCGATTGCTGCAAGGGAGGTGCGTGATTACCCCATGCGCATCCTGTCTGACAGCAGAGCTGTACTACAGGCCCTGCAGAGCAGTACGACCACATCGGGACTTATACTGGAGTGCCAACAAAAATTGACAGAGGAATGTAACCACGGCGGCGTAACTCTGCAATAGATTAAAGGGCACAGCAACTCGCGCGGCAACGATGTGGGCGGAAGAGCTTTCCAGAAGAGGCTTAGGACTTGTGGCTGTGAGATCGTAACTTATAATATCCCTCCCATCTGGCTGGCTACGGTCTACCTTGAGGCAACACACAAGGAACGATCACAATTTGTACTGGTCCGGTTTGGAAGCCTGCAGGCAAGCGAGGTTGGCCCTGCCGACAACTAACCCTGGCCTATTTAGAAAGCTTCTGAGACTTGGGAGAGCTCAGCTCCGCAAGGTATAACAGCCGCTATTACTGGACATAGCCATTTTAATAAACACCTATTCGCTCTATAGATATCACCGATAGCTCACTATGCAGAGCATGTATAGAGGCTGAGGAGGCTGCTTCCCACATCGTACTGGATTGCAAGGAGCTAGCACAGTACAGGGTCGCACACCTCGGTGAGCCGAGGTCGCTCCAGGAAGTCGTCGGCAACCTACGGGGGCTACTGGGCTTCTTGGAGGAGCTGGACTGGCAGTGATACCGGCCAGTCACGCAAAATAGGCGCAGTGGTCGTCTGGTTGTAGAAACTAGCCCGTTCCTAGCAATACAATAATACAATAGTCAATAGCCTTGTCCCTACGCGTGTCCGGTCCAAAAGTTCCCATTACACTCCCCGCATTGCCACGCTGGATGGCACTGGACAGCTGTTGGAACAAAAACGAGTCAGCACGGGTGTCACTACTGAGAAGAGAACGAAGTCGTAACATCGTAGCACTTCACTGCATCTCTTGAGTTTCTGGCTCGCTAGGGACTCCGCAGCGGAGCCAGCCGAACGCGAAGTCAGAAGTAAGTGGGAAGCCGCATACGTGCGTCCCACAAAATACACCTGCCTCTCCCCCATGCTATCAAAGTCAAGCCATCTGGTCTCTTGTCGTCGGAACGCCACTGACTAGCAGGTTCCGTCACACGGGGGACACCGGCGGAAACCAAAGCGCGACGCATTTTGAGTCGCGCTAGGTCCTCTCCAGAGGAGGACTCAGTAAGAGTTTTAATGACAGTCGTGGCCTACAGATCATTCCATAAATTCTTTCTCTCTCTAGATGGCTGGGTGGAGAAGTGTTGGGGCAAGAAGCAGTCCAGGCTGATAAATCCTCATTTGCAAACGGGATGTTAAAATTATCAATTTGTAATTATATTTTTAATTTTATTTATTACATCGCATTTACATCCAGTTCCAGTTCTAACCAGCAGACTAGGAGGTCATGACAAATCTGGTAACTATAACGGAAATGGATAAACTTAGGTTGAGAGGATAAACAGCAACCCTCTGATGTTAAATATGTCGGTCTGCCTGCGCAAAGAGTTTGCGTTATGTACTTATAGCGCCTGAAAAACTAGTTATCGTGACGAAAAAAAAGGGAAATGGCTGAGAAGGCAGACCGACATATTTAACATCTGAGGATTGCCATAAATCCTCTCAACCTAGGTTTATCCATTTCCATTATCGTTACCAAATTTGTAATTTGTAATAATACAAGGATTTCCACGACGACCGGTTCTGTGCTGCCCGCATCGAGCGGTTTCCCGCGACCTTCACCAGTACCTAAATTAAATTAATTAATTAATTAAATATTCTTAAATCATAGCTAATATATTAACACCCTCGATCAAGTCACCTTTATATAAAAAAAATCATAATCATTTCATCTGTTTGGTTTGGATGCCACCGACAAACACACAGATACATATACAATACACCCCTCTGTTTGCGTCGGGGGCCGGGGGTTAAAAGGGCAGATAATACTTGTACACCTTTATTTTTGCCACTTTTTCCAGCATAGATATCAGGTCTTTCAACCCCACCGTTTGTAATCTTTATTAATCAAATGGTTTTTCCCCTAAATCACCTCGTATAGTACAGTTCGTTCGTAGCATGGATTAAAAAGCGTGATTCCGTGGTTTGTAGTACATTCTTAATTGAAGCAAAGAAAAGACATCAACGCGAGATTGTTGTAGATAACTGAACATAACAAATTATGAAAATAACACGTGAAAAGGAACGCGCGTGCCGTATCATACCTTCGTTAGGTAGGTAGTAGGTACGTCAGACCTCGGCGACTGACGGGGGTTACTTGGAGTTTCTAATAACTAAATATTATATTATAATAATGCGAAAATGGATTATCTTAGGAATGACACCGATCTAAATAGACTTGGAATGTAAAACATTACCTAAACATGTACAAAATTTCGTTTCCGAGGAACATTACATAATGTCGCCGGTATAATTTTAAAACCGTGATATGTATTACAATTTCACTACACTAAATTTAGTGAGATTATAATATCACGGTAAATTGTCAATCGGCTTACAATTTCACGGCCTATTCTTGTATCTCCGCTATACCGATGATTTCCTCTTCTGCGAAGCATTCTGCTACCCAGGGGCAGCTTCGTGAGGCTCTTTGACTGTTTCATCAACAATCAATCAAACCTGACCGAACCTAAAATCGCTCGCTTCACTCGCTCATTAATAAAGTGTTATTCACTTCGCTTAGTGTCATTGTAATGACTAGTGAAATTGTAAGCAAGTATGTTACGGTTCACAATCTTTAGACAGTTCACAATCTCACGAGATAGATCCCCTTACATTATAATCTATGGTTGCCAAGCGTCCTGTTTTCCCAGGACGTGTCCTGTTTTTGGGGTGTCATGGATAGTTTTTAAGTAGTGTCCTGAGTTTTGGGTGAATTATCTTATTTGAGAATCGAGTATATCTATACCCAGTAAAGGTGAGATAGACATTGAAGAGCATTAAAAAAAAGGCCAAACACAAGATTACAGTCTGAGGCAGGTACTTCTAAAGCCTTAGACACTTTCTCTTAGAAATTGTCGATAAATGAGAAAACAGTACCTAGCTTATGAAGGGACTGCAGCTAAATTTTTGCTATTAGTTGAGATTAATTGATCCTATATTCATTGCATAATTGCTATTAACTGTTGTTCTTATATTGCGTCCTGTTCTTGTACAGAATTGTCCTAGTATTTCGAATTTGGGGATGGCAACCCTATTATAATCTAACGGTAATACATACAAGAATTACTCACTAATAATAATAAGATTGTAGAGCGTCGTAACACTCGTAAATCGTACAATCCGTTCGTAGCACCTAGGTACCTACTCAACTGACGCAAAGAAAAGATAACCTGAGATCTCAGAATACAGAAAAAACCAGAATGCGCTATGAAGCGCGCTGAAGCCAAAAACTCCACGAATACCCTCCTGCCCTTGGCTGTAATGTTGCTTTATTAGGTCGGATTTTAATACTTTTTGAATAAGGTAAGTTATGAAGAACCACTGCTTGTTTACTCTCAAAAATAAATCACCTGCATGCAGGATTTAGAAGGAACAAAACGTCAAAACTACACCGATTTAGAGTAGTTTCACACAAGCACAATTTGCCTCACTTTTATCGCCGTACGCGTGTTCTGGTTTTTTCTCTATTCTGAGCCTGAGATTTACCAACAACGCGTTATGTTTTCCTACAACATTTGTTACTATGTGTAATAATCGTAGCGTCACATTACACTCTATATACCGAGGTACTCTCATTAATTATAAAGAAAGAAGTACGTTCATTGGTTCCAGTAACACCACACCAATAGTACATTACTGCAGCGGCCAGCAAAAGAGGCATTGACGGACGAACGTGTAAATGTGGGCCGAGGCGAAGCCGAAGCACGCATACGTAGGTCCATCTATGCCCAGTTGTGGCCAAGGCTTGTATAGTAACTTTTCTCAAATAATGCGCGGAAATTGAAACTTCAATAATTACTTTTCAAAATCAATGACGAACAACGAACAATAATATTTTTTCACGCGCCTGAGTGTTCATTTGTTTTTTTTTTTCAATAAACAGCGTTCTATTTGCAAGTCATTTCGAAATTTAAATAAAACTTTTGATAAGTTACCTCCTTCAGTGCCATATTTCGGAGTAAAATATAGTTTCCATTTTTAAATTACACGACAGATATGAGTTTACATAGTAAGTTATTTGGCCGCTGAACACGACATATATGGATTTTCATACAACTTTTGCCGGCCGCTGCTCGCATTTATTTGGCCAGCACAGCAATTTCGATTTATATCGAAGAAGGTTGACAAAATAATGCTCCAATTTCGAAGCATGTTTGAGAAAAATATATAATATATTAATTAGTAACAGGAGTTTAGGTACATAAATATTAAAAAAACCTAACCACTCCGGCAGTGCCGACAAAAGTGAAAACTTGAGAGGTGTCGGTTACGGTAACGGTAACAGTGTCGCAATATCAATTGTTCTTTCCTATCTCAAAAAATGCCCAACGCGCCTAAAGAAGTTTTCACTTCAATAAACATATATACATATATGTTTATATGTACATAATGAGGTGTCACTGCTGCAACTACAGGGTCCCAACTCAGCATATGCTAGGCTCGGAAACGAAGCGCTGGTGTTCTGTTGGTATACCCGTGGCTGCCAGTCAAGCGCGGAAAACATTAAACATTTCTACTAAACTGGTTTTAAACATATATGGAATGGAACAGCCGGGCGGAAATTAGTTTTGAATAACAAAGACTTCAACGAGTGACCCTTTATCCCCAGTAGGTAAGTAGTAAGTAGGTGTTGCTTCGGCTGTTTATGGATTAGACATTAACGAGTCATCAAGTCACTACTCCATCAATCATCATAGAAGTGTAATATTTTTTACTTACGAGCGACGAATGAGTGAAGAAGATATTGTGATGGCAAAAAAAATCGAAGTTGAGATTTTGATGGGGATCGTTTGTCTTACATTTACAGAGTCTAAAAAACAGAAAAAATGTATGTGTGTGTGTTTAGGTATGTGAGTTCGTCCTTCGATCATTATTTATTTGATAAAAGCGTCCGTCCGGTGCTCAGTTCCCAATCTACCGGAAGGATTTGGGTAAAATTTGTGTTTGTGTTGCGACATATATTTTTTTATCCAGCCGTTTTTTTAATTTCTCTTATCTTGTTACCACTATAGTAAAAAAAACACTTATTATTTTGTTACTTAAAAATGGCTTTAACGATTTTGATGAAACTCGTTAACTACGTTACTATAACTTTACATGGCCTATGGCACGCGGTTTATCTTTATTCTCAGAAAAATCGGAATATTTATGTAGGTATTTGTAAATCCAGATTATTTGTTATTTTTTAACTAAAAATGGCTCCAATGATTTTATAAAACTTTGTGAATAAACTAAATGAATAATTTAAAAATAAAAAACCCGGCATCATAAAAACTTAACCACCATTTTTTTGCCTAGTCGGGTCAAAATGTATGTCACTCACGGGATCAAAACGAATCTAACGACACCTTGCACTCCAAAATCCATCAAGCCGTTTTGGCTACAGAGCGTGCCACACATACATACATACACTCCAAAATCTCCTGTCCGGTGAAGTATCCCGTCCGGTGAAGTTGTAAAGACCCCCACGGCCAACAACAAGCTTGTCCTTTCGAAAAAAAAAACAAAACACTCGAAAAACACAACTTATTATACAGATGATGCCAAGTGCTTACCAATTGTGAATAAAAAAAAACGTAAACATTCTGGTGCAGTCGGGTAAAAACTAGGCTCATTTGGGTCTACTGCACTGCGTAGTTGGTTATTCCAGGAAAATCCGAGTAAGGTACCTCCCATACAAACCCAAATTATTCGTTAATTTTCATCAAGTCTAATATTGGTACCTAACTTTATAATTTGCTACTAGGCAAATGAATTACATTGTAGATTTGTGTATGCCCGCCCGACTACGACACACGGTGAATTCTTCGCGAGAAAGTATGCACAGCGTGACTGTACAATTTAGAAGTTTTGATTTAGAGCAAATTTACTAACCCTTTCCAGTCACGGACCCCTAGGAAATCAAGCACAATTTTCGAGGACCCCGTAATAGAATAAAAATAAAAGTTTAAAAAACTAAAAATCGACTTCAAAATCAAATACACTCAAAAGTATGAAATAATATTATTATACTTAGATACGCGACATTAACAAACAATAACGAAATCAAAGATGGGTACGAATTAAATTAGGGGCCTAAAGTTTTTTTTTGAGGTCGGTACCAGCACACAGCTACTCACATATTACTTATGGCATTGCTGACACCGACCTCAAAAAAAACTTTAATCCCCTAATTTAACTCGTACCCACCTTTGATTATAAATTAATATTATTTCATGAATGAATATTATTTCATACTTTTGAGTGTATTTGATTTTGAAGTCCGTTTTTAGTTTTTTAAACTTTTATTTTTATTTTCTTTATTTTTAGTGATAATGCTATCTATCTAACAACGTTAAACCTAGGGATGCATCCGATACCGATACCGATACCGATATATCGGCGATACTTCGGGTTTGCCGATATATCGGTATCGGCGATATTTTTATGGCAGATTCAACGATACTTTTCAAATTTCGCGGTTTAAAAATGTAATGTAAACGCGCGTTTTGTCCCATCTATTTCGTTGCAAACGAGGCATCTGTCGCATCTGAGAGACTATTTTCCACCGCAGGTCTTATTCAAACAGACTTGCGAAATCGCCTTTGCCCGCAAAACTTAAGAATGCTTTGTTTTTTAAATAAAAATCTTATAAATTTTAATTTTGATTACTAAAACTATGAATTAATTGTGTTTTATTTATTCTACCTTTCTTTTTGAATTCAATAAGCGTATCGGTATCGGTATCGGTATCGCCGATATTTTAATAAGAGTATCGGTATCGGTATCGTATCGGCAAAAAGGTGTATCGATGCATCCCTAGTTAAACCAAATCACCCACTTAGCAATAGAAACTATCAAATCATAATGCATGTGTTTCATTAAAGATACAGATTCATACGGATTCCATCATCATCTCAACAGTATGAAAGTTAAGGAGTTAAATCTTCCATCATCATCTCATCTGAATAATCTGAAAGAATACAACTATCGGTCTATACATACCTACGTAAAATATTTGAAGAATTATCCTCCAACTCCTAACCGTTCAGGAGTTGTACCTTCCTTCATCAGCTCATCAACATGATATGATGACTACCAGACGCAAATACTTTAATAATTTTAGAAAAAACATAAAACACGTAAAACGTGCCTATAAAATTTGAGGATTGCCCTCAATTTCCCTGGGATCCCATCATCAGAACCCGACTTGGTGACAATGGGACCCCCTCCGGAGTATACTCTTTCAAATAAAAAAAGAATTTTGAAAATCGGTTCACAATCGGCGGAGATATCACGTAACAAACATACAAAAAAAACAACATACAGTTGAATTGAGAACCTCCTCCTTTTTGAAGTCGGTTGAAAACAGCAATGAATTTTGGAACATTTATTTTAATACCTTCTACAAATACAAAAAGAAAATCATTTTTTTAAATGTGGAGGTTGGTGTTGCTTTTTTTCAACTAAATCCTACTAAAATTATAAACACGAAAGTTTGTATGTATGTATGTTTGTCACTCTTTCACACAAAAACTACTGAACGTATTTGGCTGAAATTTGGTTGGTAAACAGATTAGGACCTGAATTAACATATAGGATACTTTTTTCCATCACGCTCGCGAGCCGCTTGCTGCTCTCGAACTGCACACCCTCGAAGACAGTCATAGAAAGTAGAAACTATGTACACGCGAGCGAAATCATTGAAAAAATCTAGTTAGTAATGTTCCGGTTGGTGTTACTACCAAGTTGTAATCTCAAATTGGATTCCAATGTAAGTAATCGCCCTGATTCAGGGTAGGCTCGAGCCCCTTGGTGGGGACGTATATGAGCTGATATAATAAAATATAAAAAAAAGCGTGGCGATTACGGTACCACACCTGGGACACTTCATACAACGGGCCAGAAATGACATTTCAAAAAAGGAATAACGAAGTAAACAAAATGGCGGCGAAATCCGATACGTCAACAACCAAACTGTAACCAATCTGTATCACTCAGGGTGACGAGGGGGTGAGGTCGCAATCTAGAGAGCGGCAGGGAGTGTCCATACATACTTTGACGGTACTTTTAGTGGCATTTTTTTAATTGTTTTTAAGGAAAACTAGATTGCATAATATAATTAAGTAAATAAATTAGTCGGTCGGTTAGTTAAAAAGCGTCGGTGGCTCAGCCGGTAACGACACGGTTCTTCTAACCAGAGGTACCGGGTTCAAATCTGGACGGCCAATGTACCAATGAGTTTTTCAAAAACTTACGTACATATACTTACCGATTGCTTTAACGGTGAAGGAAAACATCGTGAGGAAACCTGCACACGCCTGCGATGAAACTCGAAGGTTGTGTGTGAAGTCGACCAACCCGCACTGGGCCCGCGTGGTCGACTAAGGCCTGATCGCCCTAATTCAGGGTAGGCTCGAGCCCCTCGGTGGGGACGTATATGAGCTGTTATGATGAAATAAATTAGGTTACAGATAAGCACAGTTTCGAAAAACAGTACAACAGCAATGCGAAAAGATTGTACAACAAACATGAACAGAAAAAAGACCTATTTATTTATTATTTTTAAATGGTCCATAGATGAGACTGCTGACCCCCTGGGCACACCCCGGACACTGCATACAACGGTTGTGAAATGACATTTCTAAAAACAAATGACGGAGCAAACAAAACCACCGCGAAATCCTACACGTTCAAGAACCAAACTAGCACCAATCTGTATCAATCTGGGTGAGACGGGGGGCTGAGGTCGGAATCTAGAGAGCGGCAGGGAGTGTCCATACTGTATGTTAGTACTAATCTATATAATTATAATATATAAATAAAAGAAAGTCGTGTTAGTTACACCATTTATAACTCAAGAACGGCCGGACCGTTTTCGCTAATTATTTTTTTGTTGAGTTCGTTATTGTCAGGAGAAGATTTTAGGGTAGTGCAGGGTAGTGTAGGGTAGGGTAGGGTAGGGTAGGGTAGTGCAGTGTAGTGTAAGGTGGAACGAAGTTCGCCGGGACAGCTAGTGTAATATATACTTTGCCCAGGGGACCGCGGACCACAGGTTACGAAACGCTGCTCTAGCTAAAAATTTGCTATAAAAAAATTAAAACGAACTAAGTATCTTGTAACGAGGTCTATCCCACTATAGGTACGTGTAGATCAAAAGTTAACAAGCGTTGGCAATTAAGATGCAACGCAGTACCTAATTGATCATTATTTATATTACATACATGCGATACTCTGGCCTCTTGCGAGTTACGTAGTAATTGGCAAGCTGAACAATGTTTCTATCGTATATAATATCAGCTCAAACACGTCCCTACCGGGGGGCTCGAGCCTACCCTGTATTAAGGCGATCGGGCCTTAGTCGACCACGCGGGCCTAGTGCGGGTTGGTCGTCTTCACACACAACCTGCGAGTTTCTCCGCAGGCGTGTTCAGGTTTCCTTAAGACGTTTTCCTTCACCGTAAGAGCGTCGGATAAACTTACATATGAAATCTAAATTCGAATCACATTGGTACGTGGCAGGATTCGAACGACGACCTCCCGGACAAGAGGCGGCGGCCCTAGCCGTTACGCCACCGCCGCCCTTTTCTATCGTACATACTACATTTATATGTACGAGTATATTATGTAACTTACGTAAGTAGGACCGTTTTATGATGACCGCTAATACATGACACTTATTCCCCATTTTGGTTGGTGGAAGGGCATTTTCTAAGCCCGCCTGGCTGGCTACCATCATCTTTTCTATTTCTTGCCGCCAAACATCAATTTTAATGGCATTGATGTGTTCCGTCTTGAAGATAAGATAGCCAGCTCTATTGCGTTGTTGAGGAATCTTGGTAAGCCCGCTTTCATCTTCCGCATCATCGTCACTTACCATTCGGTGAGATGATGCCAAGGGCTTACCATTTAGAAAAAAAAACACTCCGATTTCCGATTGACCTGAAAATTTGAACCTTTAGTTTGGATGACAATGCATGGTGAGATAAGTGACGTTATTCTAAATCCAATATGGCGGACTCCTTTGGCTGGCAGACCAGGTATTTTTATAAGCAACCCCATATCCCCATATAGTATCAATTGAAAGGGTTTGCTAAAAAATACGAAATAATTAAAATTCTTTTCATATAAAGCCAATGTATTCTAGCCGGAAGACATTAATGATAATAACATTGATGTATGGCGGCAAGACTTAAATAAGATGGTGGTAGCTAGCCAGGTGGGTTTAGTAAATGCCCTTCCACCGTCCAAACAGAGTCTAACAAATCAGTTACCTCCTGATGTGAAGCTAATTTATTAACCACTAGCCGATTTAGATTTAGATTTTGGACACTAACCACTAGCCGTCCACTATACTCCGCGTTGTTTTGAATTTTCCCGGAGAATAAGACTTTTTCCCGGGATCAAAAGTAGCCTATTCCAGGACCTAACCTATATATGTGCCAAGTTTCATCCCGATCCGTCCAGTGGTTGAAGTGTGAAAGGTTAACAAACATCCATACATACAAACTTTCACATTTATAATATCAAGTAGGATTACGCTGCGGAGGTGGTTAAAAGTCAAATTGAACTTGCAAGTTTCGAAGCGGACAACTTACACACGATAATTACAAGTTAATAAACAATATTTCATGGGTATAACGATGACAGCTCGTTTTGACAAATAATTTGAAAGTCAAACCAACTTGTAATTGTACTTTTAGTTACTTGTCAAATAAATTAAATTCTCTTTCTAGCTTCCTTCAAAATAAGTTCCACATTTTTGAAAATTAATAAAATCCCTTCTATTTTGATTGATTTGATTGATAAAGTAATGAAATTAATTAATTAATGTACCAATTAATTAATGTATTACCTAATTATTATTAATTAGCTTTTGCCCGCGGCTTCGCCAGCATGGACATCGTTTTTATGATTGTCTTTGAGGGTGAGCTGTGCGCATACCGCAAGCGGCTCGCGAGGGACATAAGTTTTCTCCAGATACATCTGGCTATTCTGATTAGCAGTCTATGTGACTGCCTACTCCACAATTTACGGGATTAAAAATAACCTATGTCCTTCCCCGTGCCATAGGCTATCTGCATGCAAAATTTCATCAAGATTGGTGAAGGTTTTGAACAGTGAAAAGGTAGCAAACAAATATTTTCACATTTATAGTATTGAATTTTTTTATGTACTTAATTGTAATGAATGTACCTAAGCATATACTAGCTATTTTTATAGTGTCGAATCGTGAGCGAAATGTTATGTTTACTGTTTTGTCGTGAACCTAATATTGTTTTAGATTCATTTGTGTTGGTAACCGACCCCATACCTACCTATACCTACCATCTTTCAAAGCTACCTTGTTCTTAATAATGACTGGTACTTAAAATAAATAGTGCACCTTGCTCCTTGCACTTGCATGCAGTCGCAAATTACTGACAGTCAGGCCAGCCAACTAACTAACTATATATTTACAACCCTTTATGGCACATAATCGCTGCTCTTATTAAAATTTAAGTGGTTTCCTTTCCCGTAACCCCAATATGTGAATCTGGTCATGTATTACAGGTTGCAAGTATCTATAGCTACTTATACTATAGGATCATAACACCAAAGACATTAATTAACATTATAAGATCCTAATTTTTAAGCTTGGAGCACGGGTGGCGTAGTGGCAAGGGCCGCTACCTCCTGTCCGAAGGGTCGTGCTTCGAATCCTGCCACGTATCAATGTGTTTTCGAATTTGGATTTCATATGTATACGTTTATCCCACGCTCTTAAGGTGAAGGAAACCACCGTGAGGAAACCTTCACACGCCTGCGAAGAAGCTCGAAGATTGTGAGTAAAGTCGACCAACCCGCCCAACTGGGCCCGTGTGGTCGACTAGGGCCCGATCGCCCTAATTTAGGGTAGGCTCGAGCCCCTCGGTGGGGACGTATATGAGCTGATATGATGATGATGAATTTATTAGCTATCATCCATTTAATCACGGATTTCTACCCATGAGTCTGGAAAACATTTCCCAAGAATCCTATGGTCAATTTAAAAAATAATTATTATTGCAGAAGTCCAATAGTTATTATTTTTTAAATTGACCATGGTTTTCTTGGGAAATGTTTTCCAGACTCATGGGTAGAAACCCGTGATTAAATGGATGATAGCTAATAAATTCATCATCATCATATCAGCTTATATACGTCCCCACCGAGGGGCTCGAGCCTACCCTAAATTAGAGCGATCGGGCCTTATTCGACCACATGGGCCCAGTTGGGCGGTTTGGTGGACTTCACACACAACCTTCGAGTTTCTTCGAAGGCGTGTGCAGGTTTCCTCACGATGCTTTCCTTCAACGTAAGGGCGTCCGATTAACTTATACATAAAATCCGAATTCGAAAACACATTGGTACGTGGCAGGATTCGAAGCACGACCCTTCGGACAGGATGTAGCGGCCCTTACCGTTAAGCCACCGATGATCCTAGCTTATAAATTAGGATCTTATAATGTTAATGTTATGTAATAGCAAGTGCCGCTACCTCCTGTCCGGGAGGTCGTGGTTCGAATCCTGCCAATATATTTGATCAAAACTTACGATCAGTTCCTTGAGGCTTTAAGACGACTCAATCCGAGTAGGGCGATCCGAGATAAAATAATATCGAACTTAAGTATATTCATTACAAGCTTTTATTGCAATGTATGTATGTTTGTTCGGGTGAAATCTTGCAAGTTAAATTTGACCCACTTCCCGGTTTCCGATTGAGCTTAAATTAGGCATGCATATGTCGTCGGTCCTACGCTATGTTTTCCGGTGCGCGATCTATAGACCACAATACATACGCTGCGGCAGATTATACAGAAGACCGAAGAGTACAATCAGCCACTATGCTTGGCGTTAATTGAATACAATTTTAAAAATATTACCACTTTTGTTGTTGAAAAATAACCTGTAGTCCCTGTTTTTTGCATTAAGGGCCGCCATCAGGAGGCTCGAGTTTCCATACAAACGTAGTTCTGCTTTAATACAAAAACTGCATGCCAGATTGAATCCAAACTTTGTAAATATATTGAGGAGATACATATCGATGTTTGTAATTACTTTTCGATGTATTAATCTAAAACGGAAAAAAATAAGAGCAGTTTCAAACTTTCAGTACAAAGGTAATTTAAGCATTCGTTTAGTTACGTTAAAATTTACTACGATGAAAACTAATTACAAACATCGATATGTGTCTACTCAATATATTTACAAAGTTTGGATTCAATCCTGCATGTGGATTTTGTACTAAAGCAGAACTATGTTTGTATGGAAACTCGAGCCTCCTGGAGACTCTTAATTACAAAATTTCTCGATATCAAATTGTTTATGTTAAATGAAACCAACACACAAAAATCGTTGACTTTAACACCTTTCATTTTAATTGAACACATTTTTTGAAAACTTATTTGAAAGTGAAGAAAAGTAATAAAAACATGTAAAAATGGAAAATTGCGCGTTTGGTTTTAACGTAACAGCCGCGTTGAAGCCCGCATTGATTTGAACTTAAAATAATAATTTTCGAAAACCCTCAAAACTTTTAGGTATAAGCTTTTAATATTGCATTGTCACGCGATATACATATGCATGCCTAATTTCAGCTCAATCGGAAACCGGGAAGTGGGTCAAATTTAACTTGCAAGATTTCACCCGAACAAACATACATACATTGCAAAGTAAATAAAAGCTTGTAATGAATATACTTCTATATTCTTATATAAAAAGCGTCGGTGGCTCAACCGGTAACGACTCGGTCCATCAACCAGAGGTACCGGGTTCAAATCTGGACGGCCAATGTACCAATGAGTTTTTCAAAAAAAACTTACGTACATACTTACCGATTGCTTTAACGGTGAAGGAAAACATCGTGAGGAAACCTGCACACGCCTGCGAAGAAACTCGAAGGTTGTGTGTGAAGTCGACCAACCCGCACTGGGCCCGCGTGGTCGACTAAGGCCTAAACGCCCTGATTCAGGGTAGGCTCGAGCCCCTCGGTGGGGACGTATATGAGCTGTAATGATGAATACTTAAGTTCGATATTATTTTATCTCGGATCGCCCTACTCGGATTGAGTCGTCTTAAAGCCTCAAGGAACTGATCGTAAGTTTTGATCAAATATATTGGCAGGATTCGAACCACGACCTCCCGGACAGGAGGTAGCGGCACTTGCTATTACATAACTTTTGGGAAGTAAATTTAAAAAAATATTAATTTACTTCCCAAAAGTGCCTAAATGTTTATGTTTATTTACTTTACACGGTAATTTTTGGGGCACCGACTTATATGAACTCAATACAAACTTACAATTTATACAAATTTCAACTCAATCGGTCCAGTAGTTTTGGATAAAATTGGCTGTGACAGACGGACAGACAGACACGCGATTGATCCTATAATGGTTCCATTTTTCTTTTTGAGGTAAAATCAAAATCAAAATAATTTATTTTAAATACTTTTTAATAGTCAAAACAGAACTTATTGTCTATTACATAATGTCATGATACAGATTACAGTCTCAGTTAATGGTATTTGTTATAGAATCAACATAATATGTCTTTGTCATTTACATAATCTATTATTTTATAATACCCTCTAGAGCACAAGCATTTTTTGACGTGAGTCTTGAATTTATTCTCTGACTATATACTTAGTTACATTAACTACGTTGCTAGGTAAGGAACCCTAGAAAGATGACGGATAATAAATAAGAACCTTCAGCTCCGACTACACGGCATCAGCGCTGAAGATTCGCTGCACACACTCACACAATGTTAGAATTTCTGGAAAATGTCTATTTACAGTCTCTGTCCAATCTGATATCGTAATCTACCCAAAGAAACCATGTTTGATGATGATGTCAATAAAAGGATTTAATCATAGTCAACTTGCAAACAGACCTAAATATGAACTGCGCATGCGTTTATCAAACTAAAGAGATTATTTCACATTGTGTTTACTCAGACAAATAAGTCAATTATCTGTTACAGTGTCGATAGCGTTGAGGATTCCCGGTGCTTTGTGGCGGTATGCTTTGATAAGTTAAATACAATAGGTTGTTTTTATTGTTTACAGGGTTCTCGTGCAGGCAGCGAACATAGACAATAGGGGCGGCCTGACTTCACAAATGGTGCATTGAGAATTGGCCTGGCCGGCTGCCAGCAGCCCTGGTACGCCGAAGTAATGCAGGTAGCGAGTTACAAAAGTTTCAAGTTCTTTTATTGCCGGAAAACCCGTGGAGAAACTCTGTTATGGATGTAGCTAGGCACGAATATACATACACGACTTATGCGCCTAGAAATTTATCAAATATCAAGCATGTTCAGTAAATAGAAAAACCCTGTTATCTACTTCAATATCTTATTGTCCGTACCAATTGTACGTGTACACATTTTTGACAGAAATGAGAACGATAATTTTATTTGGAGGGAATCAAATTAAATGAAAGTTTATTCATGAGATAAAAGAGGACAAAATAGTATGTGATAATTTTTTTAATGGATAGGTGATTAAACAGTTTTTTTTTAATTTTAATTTTTTTTAATTTATTGTCCAATGCTATTAAATTACTACTTCTATCCAATGCTGCGTTTTTTCATAAAGTTCACTAACAGATCAGTTGACGCCATTGCAATTTCATAACGTTTCGTTTCGGAGATACCTACACAATAAAGAGGGCATTACCACAGATGAGATACTTACTAGTTACTTCGTAAGCATTACACTATCATAGGTCCTATATATGATCCTAGATGTAGTCCAATGATCATTTTGACGGCATACTGCAAAATATGATCTTACATACTTGGAAACGCTAACCACATTAAAAAACCGACTTCCATCGCAACAACTTAGTACAATTTTGCATAATTGTTTTCGGTTTTTGTTTATTTTATAAAATTTATGTGGAACCAATTCGGGAGCATATCCTATTGAGTAAAAAAAATAATCATGGAAATCGGTTCACAATGTGCGTACATATAGCGTAACAAACATACAAAAAAAACATACAGTCGAATTGAGAACCTACTTCTTTTTGGAAGTCGTTTGAAAAGCGACAATGTACAAAATTTAGGATCATACATATGCATAACTTATTCGTAGTACATATGCTACGAATAAGTTATGTATTCGTAGTACTTAAGCTACAAATAAGTTATGTATTCTAGTACATATGATAGTGTATCATCCCCCTGAGCAATAGTGAAAGGTGACCTAACAAAAATGTACAAAGCAGCCTTAAAAAAAACCTGCATTAGGGGTACGGTCGTTTCATTAGGGTATGTTCGATTTATAGTGATCATTTATAGTTTCAAAGATTTATTATGAACCGGTTTGGTTCAAGAATAAACGAATGCTGTAAGTGCCGAAATTAAGTTTAGGTCTTACAAGTTATTATAACACTTTGGTAGTGGTCAATACAGTGGCTCACTTTTATTTGATTTTAGAAGTAGACTTAAATTATATTTTCCGCTAGGCTAACAAAAAAAAGTAAATGGTCCATCCATTTTTTCATTTTATATTTTGAACACCTAAAACATTTTTATCTTTCATCTCATACATGGTTTTGTAGTGGTTCAATAGACTTCAATTTAATTTATTATATTTTTCTTCTTTACCATTTATACCCACCCAACCCACGAATCAAAAAAATTAAATTAAAAAACCATTTATTATTCGTACCCACTTAACACATTATGGTGGTGCAGCGGTAGGTACCTACCTAAAAATCCACTTAAACAGGTTTTTAGAATTCATTTTTGAAATAGTTAACAGTAAATTTAAATTCTAGGAAAACATACTGGTATTATTGAGAATAGTTACGAGGGACTATATCGAATGGAAACACGATTTAATAAAATTGGCTCGATAGAATAATTTCGCAAAGGTACCTCTTTTCGAGGCATTTTATTGTCTATTTTCGGTTTTATTCTTAAAATAAGTATTTTGATAATATGATTTATTTACTAAAATAAAATTCATAGGTGACTGAAGGGAAAACATCGATTGAATTTTTATTTAAGATAAATATCATGAAAATAAAAATAAAAACATCGAAAAAGTCCAAAAGTATGGTTATTTTCTTCCCTCTTTACATGTAAAGAAAAAGACAAAGACAGATTTTTAAAAACATTTTACTTACGGTCCTTATCCTTGTCTAATGAGGACGTTTCTTCGGCTTTGCGGTTAATTTAATTAGGTACTCGTTCTTGTATCTGATTTGATTCTGAAGAATCGGTATTTCGTCGGAATCGAATCAATAAATTGGCATTTTTGGTAAAAGAGCTGGTTGGTTGGTTGGTTTATTGGCCCAGCCGTGGACAAAGACGCTCGTTTTATGAGCCCATAAAAGTAACTATTGAACACGCCTGGCCGACCCAGGTCCCCGCTTAGAGCGCGGCCGGTGCTCGCTCATTGTAATGCTTAAATGAGATGTCCATTTTTTATTATTTAGACCATTACGGACGGCGTTTGTACATATTTTGACTTGGAAATCCCTTTGACTGTCGCCGACTGTCTGTGTCCCTTTTGCAAAATAATCACGTGCTAAAAGGATGCGGAGTCCGCTCCGGGTACACTCAGTACCGATACGGTTTTGTTTGTTTCCTTACTGAATAAAAGCATTTATTTTATAAACAATTAAAAAGAAAAGAGACCGTTAAAGGAGATCGGTTTTCGTGCATTATTATCTAGATTATTTTATTGAGTTTTAAGGCGGCGGCGGCATGCGCTCGTACAGTGAGAGCACTTTTATCTGCAATCTGACGGTAACTTAATTTTAAATTCCGAAAATGTGAAGGGAGAAGCTTCAAACGGAAAATTTTACTTTATATCGTTTAACCTTCGACCATACATTTTAGTATGTTCTTTCTTATCGTGCGCTAAGGGATAGACGGCGGTTGCCTGGTGTTGCACTTGGCATCAATCGCAGTCACGTGTATTAGGGCATTTTTTAGATTTACACCTACGGACGTGTACAACGCGAACTTCATACACATCTGGAAACAGATAATACGTAGGTTTCGAAAAACGCATTGGTACCTTGGCCGTCTGGACTTGAACCTCTATGGTTAGGAGGACCGAGTCGTTACCGGTTGAGCCACCGACGACGATCCTATGTTTATGACCCACAAAAAACATCCTTAGTGATAAGGCAATAGGGTCTCTTCCTAAAATCTGAAAGGTAAGGTCATACTTCACGCACGGGAGGCAAAGCAGCGTTGGTCGAGGTTGTAGGGCTGCTGGTGACGAGCCCCCTGTCAAGTCTTTGCAAGGTATTTGATACGGCTTAAACGACTGCCACTAGTGATACCAACTGGCACCAACGGCTGAACGTGCCTTGCGAAGCACGAAAACGTTCGATAAAAATGCCACTAATATAATAGTCAAACCCATCCAGGTAATGAAAGTTCTTCAGGTTTGTTAACCTGCGTGATCGACGCAAGTCACACAGAGCTACGACCGCTTCACCTCTAATTCTGATTTTTATGTAATATAAATATTAAATAACTAATAAATGATACTCAATATAAACGGGCAGATATACAGGGTGTAACAAAATTGGTGTAGGTAGACGTCCCGTTAAGGCGCTAAGATCACTCAATCCGAGCAGGTTGATACGTGTTTGAATAATATCAAACGAAAGTCTATTCATTTTAAGTTCAAATCTAAGCTGGCTTCAACGCGGATGTTACTTTGAGACCGAAAGCTCAATTCTAGATTTTTACATGTTTTTATTACTTTTCATCACTTTCAAATAAGTTTAAAAAATGTGTTTAATTAAAATGAAAGGTCTTAAAGTCACCGATTTTAACTAAGGGTTAACTAAGGCTTCCACTGATCAAACTGAACAACTTATTTGTTCAATGACTGCTGAAATCGCAAAAAAAATGACTCTTCATACAAATCGATCTGCTCAATGACCAATTTTGTGCATTTTCAACCGCTTCCAAAAAGGGGGAAAGGTTCTCATTTCGACTGTTTTTTTTTTCAATACAGTTGCTCCAAAAGTGGTATTTTATATTATGCTAGTTTACTGTGCGCAAATTTGATTTTACCGCACACGTGCTTTTTACTTTGGCACTCTTTTATGTGTTTTTTTATTCGATAGGGTATGCTTACAGGTTGGCCCATATAAATTTTATCAAAATCGGTTCAGCATTATTTTTAGAAAATCAACTAAAACCAAAAAATTAAGCAAAATTGTACTTGGTTGTTGCGATTGAAGTCGGTTTTTTAACGTGTTTAGCGCTTCCAATTATTGTATGGAGGATCAAATTTTTTTAGAATTGATTATGGGTTCCTTGAGGAAAGTTGTACAGTATGATTAGTAGAAGTATCTTTTTACAGTTATAGGTATCTTTTTACACAAGTATAAATATACTACCAAAATCTGTGTATCTACGCGACTAGGGTTACAAGTACTTTGAATCGAAAAGCCGGTTGCAAGTGTTAAAAAATCCTGATTTCAATCCGGATTTTGGCCGAAAATAAAACTCAGTAGATTTTAAATACGTTTTATTAACTTTTATTGTAATATTATTTGTAATAATTGTACTGTTTGTATTTCTGTCCACTAGGAGCCGCCAAGACGCTTGTCCCGGTACTCTGCAAGGCGAGTGCCTCGTGGAAGAGAACCACTACAACCTACTTTCCAGGTAGGTCCCGGAGCTGTAGGCACGCTCACCTCCCGCGGCTTTCGCTGCTGGCGGTTCGATCCCCGCTCGGGACGCCAGAGAAGCTGGCTCCCACATATCCGGTGTGGTTCCGGAGCTGTAGGCACGCTCACTTCCCGGCGCTTATCGCACCTGTCCAGACTTACTCCTACGCGGCTGGATCGGCCGCAGCAGTATTAGCTTAGCTCTACTTGCTATCCAGGCAAGTGCCGAAGATGCTTCCCTGCCAGGAATTAAACCAGCAGTTCCGCTTAATGGACAACCTACCGTAACTGGTCCTTGTCTTCACCTTATGGTGTTGGCAGGAATAGCGGCCCTCACTATATGACCTAGCGGTCGGTATAACCTGGTAGATATACGAGAGGGAATGTCCACTAGGAGCAGCTTTCAAAAAATCTTTTTTTTTGTAGAAATTTCACTGCAAAATTTTTCACATTCGCGCGGGCGGCACCTGTCATTTATTGGCATAACAAAAAATCCGGTCTCAAATAAAATCCGAGCGGAGTCCGGTCTATACTCTTAAAATCCGCTCTAGACTAGACCGGATTTATCCGGTCAGGTGGTAACCCTATACGCGACTGGGACGCACGTAGCCACGCCACGGTCTAAAAGATCACGGTTTCACGATCGACGCGACGGCTTTCCTGCGCCTGCGACGCGTTTTATTGCTCGATATAAATTAGAGGCACCATAAATGTAAATAAATCTTGCTCCACGTCAAACCGCTACGGATTAATGCTTTACGTTTTATATATTGAAATGAAATCACGAGCACCCGTTACCTTACACATACATACACAACTTCCTATGTAAAGTGTTAAATAAAATGAGATTGCTTTTATTCAAATATTGAAATGGTTAGCTTATAAATTGTAATAAAACTTAAATAACAGAACAGATGAATTGGATGTTAATCGAAATAAAAGTGGATTAATAAATCTAGGTTATAGTGGGTGGGTACGTACGCTACGTACCAAAAACCGGCCAAGTGCGAGTCGGTTTCGCACACGAAGTGTTCCGTACCATCGTACAAAAAATACGTTTCTTGTACCCCTTTACTTTTATTTAATTTTTATTATTTGTTGTTGCAGCGGTAATAAAATGCTATATTACGGTTTATGAAATAGGTACAACCGGCACAGACGGACGGACAGCGGAGGTTAATTTGCTGTCAGAAAAATATATTATTACTAGCGTTTGCCCGCGGCTTCGCCCGCGTGGACATCGGTTTTATGACTGTCTTTGAGCGTGGATATTGGTTTTCTCCAGATCCCTATCCCGGATCGGGCTATTGTGATTAGCAGTCTATGTCATTTCCGACTTCCTCAACCATCTCTGTGCAAAAAATCACAACAATCCATATTATTTTTCCGTTGCGATGTTTAAGAAATGAACCAAAAAAGCCTGTTTTTTCAATTTCCTCGGGAACTGCATCGGACTATGCTATTTTCACGGCATAAAAAGTAGCCTATGTCTTTCACGACACAGGCATCTCATCTAAACTAGTCAAGGTGTTGAAGCGTGAAAAGGTAACAAACAAACAAACATCACAATTTCACATTTGTAATATGCACTAGCTTTTGCCCACGGTTTCACCCGCGTGGACATCGTTTTTATGACCGTCTATCAGGGTATGTCACTTCCCACCCCCTCAAACAATTCTATACAAAAAACCACTTCAGTCCGTAGCTCCGTTGCGACGCTGACGTGCGCGAGCGCGGAAATGAGTGTTCCCCAGATCCCTCGGCAACCATGTCAGGATATACTAATTAGTAAATTATGTTATTTACCACCCCCTCAAGCCATCTCTGTGTAAAAAATCACAGCAATCCATTGTTCCGTTGCAATGTTAAAGAAACTAATAAAAAAAAAGAGTTTATTTTCAGTTCCCTCAGGAACTGCATCGTACTATGCTATTTCATGTCCTTCCCAGTGACACAGGGTACCTGCATGCCAAATTTCAACAAGATTGGTTATGGTGTTGAAGCGTAAAAAGGTACCAAACAAACAAACAAACACATTTTCACATTTATAATATTTTTTTTTTTAAAGGACAAGCTTGTTGTTGGCCGTTGAGGCCTTTACAACTTCACCGGGCAGGGGAGGCGAGTACAGAAGGCACTCAACCTACAGCACATTCATAATATGAAGTAAGGATTGTAAGACAATAACAATAAGGATAGACTGGCTTTCAACTAGGTTTACTTGGTTTCAATTACCGAACGATTTTTATTAAAAAATTAACAACCGGACTGCATGAAAACATTACCCCTCTTTTTTTGGGCAGTCGGATGAAAATGTATCCTATGTCACTCACGGGATGAAGACGAATTTAATCTAATAACACTTTGCACTCCAAAATCCATCAAACCGGTTTGACTCCAGGCTCAGCCAAAAAAACATACGTACATAAAACGGAAAACATTACCCTCTTTGATAGTCGGATAAGAATGACAGAAAACTTACTAAATTCTCCAGAACGAATAGAAGTTAGTGTTCTAGGATTATGAATATTATGATTGATTGACTGACCTGGTTGGTGGTCCCGTTGTGAAGGGTATCCTACATTTTTTTAACGTTGTGATATGGTGGAACCTCGAGTTTCCATATACAAACGTAGTTCCGCTAAAAACTGTAATATCATGGATTCATTACAAATTTTGCAAATTCTTTTAGTAGACACATACTCGTATCAAAGTTTGTTATTTGTTTTCATCGTTGTAACACAACTAAACTAAAGCTTAAATTAGTTTTGTACTTTTACTTTTTTCGTTGTATTTTATTAAATATAAATAAAATAAATTTCAGGCTATATGTGCCTTTTAAATGATATCAGCTCATATACGTCCCCACCGAGAGGCTCGAGCCTACCCTGAATTAGGACGATCGGGCCTTAGTTACGTTAGTACTATT
The DNA here is from genome assembly GCA_947284805.1 of Coleophora flavipennella. Taxonomy (NCBI): domain Eukaryota; kingdom Metazoa; phylum Arthropoda; class Insecta; order Lepidoptera; family Coleophoridae; genus Coleophora; species Coleophora flavipennella. Next base: position 17,299,738 of record OX369264.1, on the reverse strand, counting down.
AAACATATATACTTTGCCTTAGTCGACCACGCGGGCCTAGTGCGGGTTGGTCGACTTTACACACAACCTGCGAGTTTCTCTGAAGGTTTCCTCACGATGTTTTCCTTCACTGTAAGAGCGTCGGATAAACGTGCATATGAAATCAAAATTCGAAATCACATTGGTACGTGGCAGGTTCGAACCACGACCTCCCGGACAGGAGGCGGCGGCCCTAGCCGTAACGCCACCGACGCTTATAAATATATATAAGTGTTAGCCTCCCACTCGGTGGACCGATGACCTGGCGAAGGTCGCGGGAAGCCGCTGGATGCGGGTAGCGCAGGACCGGTCATCGTGGAAATCCTGGGGGGGGGGGGGCTTTGTACAGCAGTGGACGTCCTTCGGCTGACATGATGATTATGATGATGATATCATTTAAGTTTTAAAACTAACTCTGACTAACTGATTAGCTGAGGGTCGTGGTTTCGATTTCCACTCAGGGCAAACATTCGTGTGACCTCAGATCATTTGGTGTGATCTGAGCGTGTGACCTCAGATCATTTGGTGTGATCTAAGCGTGTGACCTCAGATTATTTGCTGTGATCTGAGCGTGTGACCTCAGATCATTTGCTGTGATCTGAGCGTGTGACTTCAGATAATTTGGTGTGATCTGAGCGTGTGACCTCAGATCATTTGCTGTGATCTGAGCGTGTGACCTCAGATCATTTGCTGTGATCTGAGCGTGTGACTTCAGATCATTTGCTGTGATCTGAGCGTGTGACCTCAGATCATTTGCTGTGATCTGAGCGTGTGACCTCAGATCATTTGCAGTGATCTGAGCGTGTGACCTCAGATCATTTGCTGTGATCTGAGCGTGTGACGTCAGATCTGAGCGTGTGACTTCAGATCATTTGCTGTGATCTGAGCGTTTGACTTCAGATCATTTGCTGTGATCTGAGCGTGTCACTTCAGATCATTTGCTGTGATCTGAGCGTGTGACCTCAGATCATTTGCTGTGATTTGAGCGTGTGACCTCAGATCATTTGCTGTGATCTGAGCGTGTGACCTCAGATCATTTGCTGTGATCTGAGCGTGTGACCTCAGATCATTTGCTGTGATCTGAGCGTGTGACCTCAGATCTGAGCGTGTGGCTTCAGATCATTTGCTGTGATCTGAGCGTGTGACCTCAGATCATTTGCTGTGATCTGAGCGTGTGACCTCAGATCTGAGCGTGTGGCTTCAGATCATTTGCTGTGATCTGAGCGTGTGGCTTCAGATCATTTGCTGTGATCTGAGCGTGTGACCTCAGATCATTTGCTGTGATCTGATCGTGTGACCTCAGATCATTTGCTGTGATCTGAGCGTGTGACCACAGATCATTTGCTGTGATCTAAGCGTCAGATCAACAGATTTGTTTGTTTTTTTCCTGGGTATTCAATATCTAAATAAAAAGGTTTTAAATATGTAATTAAATGTATCATACATATAAGTATGTATAGCAGTATCTGGTTCCTTTAGTAGGAAGTCCTAGTTTGGGTCCAGATCACTGTTATCCACACGATAACAATTAACCGTGCTATCCAAGGGATCGACGGCGATTGCCTGGTGTTGCACTTAGCATCACCCGCGGTCACGTGTGGTTTAGGGCATTTAGATTTACACCTACGGACGTGTGCAACGCGACCTTCATACACTACAATCAGATGTGCAGTTTTCCTCACGATGTTTTTCTCTACCGTTAAAACAATCGGTAAGTATAATATACTTATTACGTAAGTTTTGAGAAACACATTGGTACATTTGGCCGTCCGGGGTTACCTATTGAGCCACCGAAGCTTTGGGGTCAGATGACCATATGTGATTGCTCCCTAAATCCTTCTCCTACTATAATATGTATTATAAATGTGAAAGTTTGTATGTATGGATGTTTGCTACTCTTTCACACTTCAACCACTGGAGTCTGGACGGATCGGAATGAAACTTTGCACACATATACGTTATGTCCTGGAATAGAACATAGGCTACTTTTTACCCCGGTAAAACGTCTTATTCCCACGGGAAAATCGAAAACAACGCGGGCGTAGCCGCGGGTCGACGGCTAGCATTTCATAAATATGTATTTTATTTCATAAATATGTAACAATTTATGAACTCGTTGTTCTTGCCAAGCCGTGGCTTTTCTTCAGACGAGGACCGGTTGCTTGATATCACAGCACCATGTTATCGTTGTGGAACTTGTTGACGAGATAAGGCCGCGAGTCGCAGGGAAAGCTGGATTAAATATTAATTTGGCCGCTTTCATGTGTGCCGATAATCCCGACTGTAGCAAGATATCAAATCGAGGGATTAAACCGCCTAGTTAAATAAAATGGACAAGATAACGAGAGATTACAGGTACACTTGTTGAAGGTACTTTAAACGCGTTATTCGTTTCAAATGACAATATTAATTAGATAACCTTATTATTAGGCGCTATTTGTTCTTTAATACTGTTACTGGTACACTCACTTTACATGTGCGGTACGCGCGCTGCAAGTGGCTTGCGAGCGGTTTCTATGACGGCTTTTTTTTTTAAATATTCACAATTGGTAAGCCCTTGGCATCATCTCACCTGATGGTAAGTGACGATGATGCCGAAGATGGAACCGGGCTTACCAAGATTCCCCAACGCAATGAAAAACTGGCTATCTTCTCTTAATGCCGGAGCACATCAACGTTTTTAACACACTGATGTTTGGCGGCAAGACTTAGATAAGATGGTGGTAGCTAGCCAGACGGGCTTAGAAAATGACCTACCACCAACTGACCCCACTGGGAATCGAACCCGCAACCTCCTGGTGTGAAGCGAATGGACTATTACGGCACGGAGGCGATTAAAAACGGTTTTTAAGGAAGAGCGGTGTGCGACACGCAATCGGCTCATCAGCGGCTTTTTTTTAAATTTATATCTTAGTGCTTACCTTTGTATGTTTTCCTATTTATAGGTACTCTTGAGCAAATTTTAATGCTCCAGAATCTGAAGCATTAAACTTTGGAGTCTGGGTGTCTGGAGTCCAGGTCCAACGGTATAGGTCTCAGGTATAGGCTAAGCTTCGTTTGTCAGTCAGCTCGTATATTTTTAATATTGAAAATGTACCCTTTTCCGTGAAAGTGAGACATCAGACAATACATGACGAGTACTCTGAATTTCTTTAGGTGATCGTAATGATTAACGTGTCAAAATGTGTGTATTGGCAAAGATTTTGTCATCAACGACGAGTACATTTCCCACCTTTAGTTATCTGTCGATGTCTTGAACATGGCTGAGACAATGGAAGATCTAGGCACAATGCTCGTTGGCCTCAGTAGAGGCTCTCAACAAGTGGGTCTCAAAATGAACATAGACAAGACGAATATAATGTTAAAGGTCCGTATCGCACCCACTCCTCTGAATACTTATACCTGGGCACAGTAGACTATACTTTAGTCTATTGTGACCTGGGACAAATAGTTCAGTTAGGTTGGTCCAACTTCGAGAAAGAGATCAATCGACGAATCCAACCTGGATCTTCACGTCCTAAATATAACCGCATCAGTGTCTCAAGGTCTTTACTGTATTACCAGTGATCAGTGATCACACACAGAAGCTTTATTTGCCTTTGTCCAGCAGTGGACGTCCTTCCGGTGACTGATGATGATGATGAAAAATTGCATTGGTTGATAAATGAGGGTACTTAGATAGTGTGAACATTATACAGGGTGTAAAATAATTGGTGTAGGACCCGTTAACTGAGCCTTGTACTTTTAGGAACGGTGCGTTCCTACTCGACGAGAGCAAAGGGAGATATCTCCGCCAGGCGAGGTGGTATGCCTGGGGTCCGGCCGTGGACCGATCGTTGATGATCGGTATCTGTATATATACTCAGCGCTGAAGAAATTCTAATAGCGCGTTCTAGATGTCGTATATCTTTTGTTATCTCGTCGCTTGTGTTAATGTTCAGTGGCGGGTTACTGCAGTTGCCGCCACATCACTCCCCTCCGAGACCGGAGGTCGATCCAATGAGAGCTGGCAGTCTAAGATCGCGGGTGCTGTCGACCTCGTTGAGTCGGGTCGATGTGCAGTGTGCCAGGTCGATGTCCACGGTGATTCGGGATGAAGGCTGGCGTCAGGCGTCATGGCAAGGGAAGCAGTTGATGCGCGCAGAGTTAGCGTGTGGCTGCCGACAACTTGCTGGTGCCCGAAGGTGAAGTAGCAGGCCAGGAAACTCGACGTCTCGGGTTGCGATGGTCCTGATTTAACTTCAGTGCGATGTGACTGCTGTGTGCTGCTGAGGCTTGCTTTACCGGCTGGAGGCTTGATGATGGAGTATCACGTCGGGGTGACCAATTTAGGAACGGTGCGTTCCTACTCGACGAGAGCAAAGGGAGATATCTCCGCCAGGCGAGGTGGTATGCCTGGGGTCCGGCCGTGGACCGATCGTTGATGATCGGTATCTGTATATATACTCAGCGCTGAAGAAATTCTAATAGCGCGTTCTAGATGTCGTATATCTTTTGTTATCTCGTCGCTTGTGTTAATGTTCAGTGGCGGGTTACTGCAGTTGCCGCCACATACTCATCATACTGAACAACTTTCCCCAAGGAACATATAGACAATTCTCGAAAAAAAATTTGGACCCTCCATACTAAAATGCACAAAATTGGTCGATCAGCTGATTGATTTGTATGAAGAGTAAAAAATTTTTTTATGAGATTTCAGCAAAGTCGTAGAACAAAAGTTGTTCAGTATGATGAGTAGAAGCCCCAGTTAACGGGACCTACACTAATTTTGTTACGCCCTGTATAGTAAAGCGCGCGAATTTATATATGTAGATAATAATATTACAAATTTTAATCATTGTTTTTTTTTTGCTACAGTTAATGATTTATTTATGAAAAGTCATACAAACACATAAAGTACACACACTACCTAAAACACCGAAAATAAATTATCTAATATTGGTTTAAAAAAAAATTAGGAAGGTATTTGGGAAATATTTAAGATTTGCCTGAACTCATTTTCAATGTAAGTACTTACGCGAAGGTCATGTAATGCATAAGATCTGGAAATGTTATTTATTATTAAAGTAGATTATAGCCAAGAGTTTCTTTGTTATCTTGGAATTTCCAATAAAATGCATTCTTAATCCATGTAGGTATTACGTATGCACGTATTACTACAGATTACTAAATACATAGTTATTATCACAGATTACTAAATACATACTTGTATTGCTTTATTTATATCATAACTACCTACTCCATAGTTTCATAGGTACATAGTCACTATTTAGTAATCTGTGACATAGTTTTCATCTCCTCAAGCTACATATACCTACCTACCTACTGTTGAGATACATATGATTTGATACTGTTAGCTGGTGTTTACCCTAGGTCTTTGCACATTTTTAAAATGGTGTAGGCTTCGTTAACTGGAGCTTCTACTCATAACACTGAACAAATTTCCCCAAAGATCACAAAATTCACAAAATTGGCCAATCACCTGATTGATCGATTGATTGATTGATAAAGTTAGTGAACTAGGAATACTGTGAGTTATATACTAGCCCACTTATTATTTAAATAAACATCATCATCATCATATAAGCCGAAGGACGTCCACTGCTGGACAAAGGCCGCCCCCAAGGATTTCCACGACGATCGGTTCTGCGCTGCCCGCATCCAGCGGCTTCCCGGGACCTTCACCAGGCCATCGGTCAACCGCAAGTGAAATAAAGTCTCACCTTCGCGAGGATACCAAGATTTTTGGCAACTGTTTTTGCCTGGGATTCGATGTGTCTTCCGAAATTCAGATCGGATGTTACATTGTTTTTTCTTTCACTTCTTCTAAAAATCTGTCCTAATTTCAAACAGATTTATTACCCATATTTCCGGTGTATACCCACACATGTCACTTAGTCACTGTTGTCAATAGTCACACACAGTGTAATGACAAGCGGTGATTTAATCCGTTAGTGTTTGCCGCTTAACAGTGCCGCATTCAGCCACGAGACAACTCGAAGGCGAGCCCCAATACTTCCATCTCGTTTAGACACGGAATGGCCAGCATTATAAACTTTCGAATTCACTGCGATCGGTCGCTCTTCGCCTATTGACCTTACTATTACTACATGGTCATCGTCGTCGTATCAGCTCATATACGTCCCCACCGAGGGGCTCGAGCCCACCATGAATTAGGGTGATCGGGCCTTAGTCGACCACGCGGGCCCAGTGCGGGTTGGTCGACTTCACACACAACCTTCGAATTTCTACGCAGGCGTGTGCAGGTTTCCTCACGATGTTTTCCTTCACCGTAAGATCGTCGAATAAACGTACATATGGAATCGAAATTCGAAAACACATTGGTACGTGGCAGGATTCGAACCACGACCTCTCGGACAGGAGGTAGCGGTCCTAGCCGTTACGCCAACGACGATCATACTACATTGTACTTATTTGAAAATGTATTGGTAGGCAACGAAGGCAGTGGCAAGACCAGGGTGAAGATCAGTAAGCAATTGGGCATACTGCTCAATCGTCGGAACGGATAACATCTTTAGCAGCACTAAGGCAACGCTGCTAGAAGTTGCTGCACGTAGCTGCGCGAGACTTTTAAGGAGGCACCGCGAAAAATTACATGAATAGAAGAGGCCTCTATACTATAGCTGATAGGATAGGTAGAAAGGTAGGCCCAATGAGCAGGAGTGGCAGCCAGCCGTTTGATTCTATCACTGTAATCTATAATAGTTTGGGTTCATCACTGTATCTATAATAGTTTAAGTCCATCACTGTAACTATAATAGTTTGAGTCCATCACTGAATCTATAATAGTTTCATTCCATTACTGTACTCGCATGTATAATAGTTTGAGTCCATTACTGTACTCGTATCTATAATAGTTTGAGTCCATCACTGTATCTATAATAGTTTGAGTCTATTACTGTACTCGTATCTATAATAGTTTGAGTCCATCACTGTATCTATAATAGTTTGAGTCCATCACTGTATCTATAATAGTTTGAGTCTATTACTGTACTCGTATCTATAATAGTTTCAGTCCATCACTGTATCTATAATAGTTTGAGTCTATTACTGTACTCGTATCTATAATAGTTTGAGTCCATCACTGTATCTATAATAGTTTGAGTCTATTACTGTACTCGTATCTATAATAGTTTCAGTCCATCACTGTATCTATAATAGTTTGAGTCCATTACTGTACTCGTATCCATAATAGTTTCAGTCCATCACTGTATCTATAATAGTTTGAGTCCATTACTGTACTCGTATCTATAATAGTTTCAGTCCATCACTGTAGGTATCTATAATAGTTTGAGTCTATTACTGTACTCGTATCTATAATAGTTTCAGTCCATCACTGTATCTATAATAGTTTGAGTCTATTACTGTACTCGTATCTATAATAGTTTCAGTCCATCACTGTATCTATAATAGTTTGAGTCCATTACTGTACTCGTATCTATAATAGTTTCAGTCCATCACTGTAGGTATCTATAATAGTTTGAGTCTATTACTGTACTCGTATCTATAATAGTTTCAGTCCATCACTGTATCTATAATAGTTTGAGTCCATTACTGTACTCGTATCTATAATAGTTTCAGTCCATCACTGTAGGTATCTATAATAGTTTGAGTCTATTACTGTACTCGTATCTATAATAGTTTGAGTCCATCACTGTATCTATAATAGTTCCCTAGCTTGTTGGCGGGTCTTATTGACCGTCCTTCTCAGTTAGGCGAGAAGTGTTAACGACCTGTGAGACTGCTGTCAAAGGGCAAACAGAACAGAATGTAAACACCCTCTGTTTGCCGCGAGCCGAGCCTCTGTGTCATCCGTCACGTCAAGACATCGTCTCAGTTTTGTATCTAGATTCAGATCCAACTGCATCGAAAGTTACGTGCATATCTATCAAAATAAAATTGTCAATACTTTTTTTTGTTCGAGAATTCGGTACAGTTTGGTATTAATAGTGTTGAAATGCGCTAAATCAACCTTATATTAAGGTGTAAAAATATCACTTTACATAAAAATTCTTATTCTCTATTTTATTTTGATTACTTTGCAATTATTAAAGTATTGAAAATAATGAAGATATTGAGTTTCATACAACAATTATAACAAAAATTGAGGAAACGCTTGTTCTATTATATACGTATGCATCTTTACCAGTATGGCCTTAAGATAGGTCAAATGACAATATTCAATTCAAATTATTGAAAAACTGTGTGAAGCCATCACTATGGAAAAAATATATAATGTATACCTAATATACTTAAAGTAATAAAAAATCGATTTAATTGAATACAATTTTAAAAATATTACCACTTTTGATGTAAAAAAATATACCTGTTTTTGGCATAAATTGCTAAATTTCTCGAAAACAAATAGTTAATGTTAAATGAAACCAACACACAAAAATCGGTGACTTTAACACCATTCATTTTAATTGAACACTTTATTTTTAAACTTATTTGAAAGTATAGAAAAGTAATGAAAATATGTAAAAATTGAGAATTGGGCGTTCAGTTTCAACGTAAAAGCCGCGCTTAAGCCCACATTGATTTGAACTTAAAATGAATAGACTAACGTTCGATATTATTTTAACACGTATCAACCTGCTCGGATTGAGGCATCTCTAAGTGGTGACCTCGAATAATCGTTCGACACGTGATCAGTATTAGTAATCTGTGGATCAGTCCTATCCTTTACTGTAATTGAGAGTGGTGCATTTGAGAGATGTCACAGCATGTTTTGGCATGTTGACGGTAAGTCTACCAACGCGTGACTGTAAGCAAAGCTCTGCTCCGTCGTGATTGGAGCAGAGTTTTTTTATAAGTACCCCCGTTTTCAAAGCGCTGGCGCTGGCACCAAATCTACCTTTTATTTTTGATTCGAGTAAAAAAGTTAAATATTTCAAGCAAGATAATATGATGACTATAATTACACCAAGGTTCATGCTTGCATGTATTTCCGTTTTTACGATAGAGCTAAATTAAAAATACTTCTAAAGACCTATTTAAAACACGTTTTTTTGTTTGGAGACCTCCCTTATTTTTTCACTTTTTCAAATTTTTAGTATTTTTTGTTATAGTGGCAACAGAAATACATATTCTGTGAAAATTTTAACAGCCTACCTATTACGGTTCATGAAATATAGCCCGCTGACAGACAGAGGGACAGACAGACAGACAGACAGCGGCGGCTTAGTAATAGGGTCCCGTAGGTCACCCGTAGTGTGTACGGAACCCTAAAAATGAGTTATAAATTACCATTTGATTCAGGAGAGGTACCCTAACTTTTTTCAAGTTTATTTTAATTTTAGCACTTTGTCGGTGTGATTAATAATATGTACAGAGGCCAGCACATCAAGCTATACACTCGTAGTGCGATTCTGATCCATACGCATTCCGCATAAGAACGGTACAAAGTCCAAAGTGTGTAGCTTGATGTGCTGGCCTGTGTACATACAAACCATGCTAAATTACAGCTTTCTAGTACTAAGAGTCTTTGAGTTAAGCCGCGGACAGACAGACGGACGTGGCGACACTATAAGGGTTCCTTGCTGACTACAGAACCCTACAAAATTCAAATACATTCAAGTCCAGTCCTAAAAACTTCGATTTTTTGACCATAATGATTTCTTTTTCACTCTTTCGTCCCTGCTACCACTCGCTCCTCAGGTGCTCAGAAGAAAAAGTATCTTAATATTAATTATGGAATCTTTGTGAATGGGACTAGGTTCAGTGCCTTCCGTACCCTAGATTGAGTGCCTTCCGTACTCGCCTCCCCTGCCCGGTGAAGTTGTAAAGGCCCCAACGACCAACAACAAGCTTGTCCTTTCGAAAAAAAAAAATTGTGAATGGGACCGGATTGGGCATCAAACTGTACTATTATTATCATCTGTGATCAAACTATGAAACTCGCAACGCGCCCTTAATTTTATTATAAGGTGAAGTTGGGATCAACGCACATTTTTTATATAACCATGCCAGTAAGTAAGTACGCTGCTTTATTTTGATACTAGCTTTATTAGTTTCTATGACTATCTTTGATGGTGATGTGTGATGCGCTTCGTGGAAATGAGTTTTCTCCAGTTCCCTCGGGAACAATGTCGAGCAATGCTAATTAGTAGTCTATGTCATTTCCTTACCACGAAACTATCTCTCGTTAAAATATCACATCCATCGATTGCCCGCTATCTTTTTGCGTACGACATGCGCGAGCATGCCAATAAGTTTTGTCCAGATTCCTGGGGAACTATTTCAGGCTGTGCTAATTAGCAGTCTGCGTCACTTTCCACCCCGTCAACTACCTCTGTGCAAAATACCACGCCAATCCCTTCACTTAAGAAATCGTGATAAAGGGTAGCCCATTATTACGTCCTTTTCCATGCCACAGGCTAGGTGCATGCCAAATTTTGTAAAGGTTGATTGAAGCGTGAAGAAGTTACAAACAAACACATTTTCACATTTATAATAACACTAGCTTTTGCCCGCGGCTTCGCCCGCGTGGAAATCGATTTTATGACCTTCTTTGAGGGTGAGTGGTGTGCGAGTTGCCAGCGACTCGCGATCATGGACATAAGTTTTTTTCAGATCCCTCAAGAACTATGTCGGGCTATTTTGATTAGCAGTCTATGTCACTTCCCACCCCCTCAACCAACTCTTTACAAAAAAATCACTTCAATCCGTTGCGACGCCGACGTGTGCAAGCGTGGAAAATAGTTTTCCCAAGATGCCTTGGGAACTGTTGCAGCTTTGTATGTCAGAATATGCTAATTAGTAAATTATGTCATTTCCCACCTCCTTAACCATCTCTGTGCACAAAATCAGGAGGGAGGTGAGCGTGCCTATATCTACTGGTTCTCTTCCACGAGGTATTCGCCTTGCAGAGTACCAGGACAAGCGTCTCGGCGACAAGACCTACCGTAGTTGGTCCTTGCCCTCGCCTCACGGCGTTGGCAGGAATAGCGGCCCTCACTATATATGACCTAGTTGTCGGTGAGTGGGGACGCTATATATTATAAACCTGGTAGTTAAGCGTATCAGTTAGATATACGAAAGGGAATGTTCCGTTGCTATGTTTAAGAAATTAACCAGAAAAAGGGTATTTTTTCAGTTCCCTCAGGAACTGCATCGGACTATTTTCACGGGATAAAAAGTGTCCTTCCCAACGACACAGGCTACCTGTATGCCATTGGTTAAGGTGCTGAAGCGTGAATAGGTGTTAAACACATTTTCACATTTAAAATATTCGTAAGGATTATAAGGATTTATTTTTCTTGCTCACCCAATAATCATGTTCTTGTCTCTAAATTGTATTGTTTTGTTTTAAGTTGTAGTAATAAATATGTGAATCTAAATACCTATGTATGTACTCGTATAAACGCTTCCGTAGCCTTCATAGAGCCACTAAACTGAAAGTCAAAACTCATGAATGGGTGCATAGGGCGGCGAGATCCATGGCGGCGGCCCCTTTGAATCTCCTCTCAAATGCCCTCAATGAGCATTGGTTTACTCTGCAGTTAGCGGCATTCCTATCCGGCCGCGGCCCCAACTCCATTGTACACTCGCCTCCTGCCTCCTGCCTCCCGCCCGGCGCTCAATGGATAAAACAATTTCAAGATAGGAATCTTCCGAGAACTCGTCATTGCCGGCAAGGTTGTTGCTAACTTGTGAAGCCGTCGCGTCCTACATTATATTGTGCCTAGCTAGAGCTTGGATAAGGGATAAAGTTAATACATACTAACTTATTATGTACTAAATATGTATGGAATATTTTTAATTGCTCATCAAACATCTAATTAATTACCTATCAATTCATTTTCATCATTTATTTGTGACATTATTTATAACTCTTACGGTGAAGAAAAACATCGTGAGGAAACCTGCACACGCCTGCGAAGAAATTCGAAGGTTGTGTGTGAAGTCGACCAACCCGCACTGGGCCCGCGTGGTCGACTAAGGCCCGATCGCCCTAATTCAGGGAGGCTCGAGCCCCTCGGTGGGTACGTATATGAGCTGATATGATGATTTATGAGAAACATATCAAAAATACTGATTGCACGTCATATTATCTATCCTTCTCAACTGGACTAGAGTTGAGCGGGCGAGTGGCGGACCTGAATTACGAAATAATAAAACAGTTTTGCTTCTTAACCAGATAAACTGTGGTGGGTCATGAACCTGAATTGTTGCTTAGTTAATTATATTTTGAGTTAAGTATTTTCCCGTGCAATCAGTTACTTTGATAGTAATTGGCATTCTTTTATTATACTAAAAACAGTTTTTTTGATTTGCGTATAAATACTACTTATAATATGTGTTTACATAAATAAATAAATAATAATAAATATTCTGGGACAAATCACACATGGTCACCTGGCCCCAAAGTAGGATTCCCTGTGTTATGGGAACCAGATACTGATATAAATACTTATAAACTTTTAAATACATACTTAAATAGATGTTTAACACCCAGACACAGAGCAAACAAATCTGCTCATCACACAAATGTTTGCCCTGGGTGGGGATCGAACCCACAACTCTCGGATCAGTAGTCAAGAGCACTAACCACTGAGCCACATACATACATAAGTATAATATTACATTAGTAACATTGATTTACTGTTAAATCGTTCACCTTTATACTTGGCTCCTGTACTTATGCAGGCACGTATGTCGTATAAGTAAAAAGACACTGTTTATACGTACTTGTAATACTTTCAATCCACATATACGTAGAGCTACGCGATTGCGCACGCTACGCTTTATAAGATAATAGCGAAATAAAAGATCAACGTGTATTTATTTCATTTATTAAATGTGTTGTGTGAATGTGCTTCGTACATTATACGTTACTTAGGACTATCTTTTTGTGTGAAAAACCTGCACCATACATCAATACATAATACAACTACCAGAAATACCTATACGTAAGTTTATATTTAAATACAAATAACTGGAACAAAGTTTTCGTTACGTACGAACTATTGAATTTGTTGTATGGAAAATATAAGTACGAACAGCACCACAATACTAAACTGACAAAACAAATACAACATTGTGTAACTATTCAACCAATAAATATTATTTTATACCTTATTAAACTGTAGCAAAAGGAATAAGAAATAATTGAACCGTCCAATAACACTTAGACATAAAAATAATGTCTAGAACCTTGTATTTATGACAATTATGCAAGGTGATTTTTAAACGACTTCAAAAACAATTCGGATGAAATGGGTCAGCTTTTTCTTATACTGTAAACACCAAAAAGTTTGCCAAATTTCCAAACAAATTGATCATATACTTTGACGAGTCTAAAGTGACATGACAAAACTTCTCATATTTGGTTCGAAACATAACGTGGTGGGTGATGTTCTTATAAAATAGTCATTAAAAAATCACCTTGCATGTACCTATATAAAATGTGAAAGTGTTGAAAACTGACACATTATACGTATTACGAATAAGTTAATCTAAGTTTTAAGCTATTATTTACAGAACAGTTACAACTAAACGTAATCTCAATCAACGTACGAAATAGCGTACTTCTCAAAACCACGAATGCACAGGCGTGTTACTTCACGTATGAGATTCAATTACCTACAGTGTCCGGGCTCATGAACTTATTAATTATTATCTACTCAATGAAAAATGTGTTTTCATCAATAACGTTATCCAGTAAATAACTTAAATTTAATTTAATTCAGGATTGTAATCTCATGAAAGGAAGGCACTAGCAGCGTTGAGAAATATTTAAAATCGATCACTTAACACGATCATTGAATAATTCTTTTATTTTATTTTTAATAATTAAATAAAATATACCTATACATATATCTATATTTACAATGACAAAAAATAATAATAAAAAATTGCATAGTTAAAAAAATAAGGAAAAATTTACGATGCCCACTTGTGTGTTTTCATTTTGTTTGTCGTAATTAAAGCATAATTTAGATCATAGATTATTTCCATAACGGTTTAAAGTTGTACAAATATTGTAGGTCAGTAGGTACCTACTTAAAAAGTTGCGCGTTAATCAAATAATCTAAGAACTAAAATAGTTTAAGTGGACTATCACCAATCAATACTGTTTATTTATAAGTAACAGGTACCCCAGGGTACTAAGAGTATTAAGGGAATTATCCTTATTTCTCGGATGCTCGTCATTCGAGACATACACGTAGGTAAATATTCTCAAAAGAATATTGCACTAAGTTTATCACAATTTAAAAAGCACTCCGATATTACTTTAGTTTCTTAAAACACATAATCAGTCCGTCAAGCTCCACTGGGTTGTCCATCATTAAAGATTTTTACATCACCGGAAGTCACTCAGAGTCACTATCCGTAGGTGTCGCCACTGGCGCAGTAGTCTTGCTGAGGTCACAGGAGGGGCACAGGGGGTACTCCTGGAACTAGAGGCTCTGGCACCCCCTGCAGGACCCCTTGGTGGTAGTGATGATGGTGCATCATGCCGTTCATCATCTGTTGATGGTGCAGCATGGTCGCGTGGTGCAACTGTGCATGCTGAAGTGACGCGTGGTCACCCTTTTCCTTCATCACCACCTCTTCTCGCTTCTTCACCTGTTTGCGCTCCTTTGCGCGCCGGTTTTGGAACCAAATTTTTACCTGTAACAACATATTTATAATTTATATTATAACGTACTTTCTAATTTATGAAAGTTTCTGTTAAAAACCCTTAAATTAAAAGTGTTCTACATATGTAGAGCGCGCGAGCACTTGTGTACCAAATAGGGGCGCGGGTAACGGAGTGTTAATTAACCTACCCCGTGACACTCCAGGGGATCCAGACAAATGTAACGACACCGTACATTCAAAAATCCATTAAGTTGTTTTTATTAGGGTTCCGTAGTCAACAAGGAACCCTTATGGATTCGCCATGTCTGTCTGTCCGCGGCTTAGCTTGAGACCCTAGTACTAGAAAGCTGTGATTTAGCATGGCATATTAATCAAGTAGGCTTTATTAGTTTAGAGGTAATAATCGACCAACTTAAGATGTGAAGTAGGATTTATTAAAAGTTTATCGATTTTCTACACAAAATGTTATATTTCCAATTGCAAAAAGAATTTTGTTCTTCAAATTCACATTTATTTTTGGGAAATGCTACGGAACTCTATTTTGCGCTAATCCGACTCGCACTTGGCAGGTTGTTAAGCTAAAGGTTCAGGGAAAGAAACGGACACGTACCTATGTCCGTTTCTTTCGCTGAACCTGCCTCTCGAAGAGCCGCAGGCTGGCGATAGCGACGAGCTCAGCTTTGCGCCGAATCGTGATGAACTGGCTGTGTTTTAACTCCTTAACTAACTCCATTCATTGATGATGGTCATCGTACACTACCTTGTATTTGTTCTTCATGCTTTTCATTTTTTTAGGTTTTGGTGTGAAACTGACCTGCCTCTCGAAGAGCCCCAGGCTGGCGGCGAGCTCAGCTTGATTACAAACTTTTAATGAACTTGCAATGTATGTATGTTTGTTCGGGTGGAATCTTGCAAGTTAAATTTGAACCACTTCCCGATTTTCGATTGAGCTGAAATTTTGACTCCATATGTACTAATATATCGCGTGACAATGCAACATTAAAAGCTTGTACCTAACAGTTTTTAGGGTTTTCGATAATTATTTTATTTTACTCTATTCGGAAAACAAACAGTATTTTAATGACTATTTAAAAAGTTAATTATTAGTACTATTTATGTTTATATGTTACCACATGTATAAGTCTACACGCAGCTAAACTTAAAAAAATAAGTAGAAATAAACTTAAACAAAAACTAAGAGGGTAAAAATAAATAAAATAAAAAAATAAATATTCTGGGACAAATTACACATGGTCATCTGGCCCCAAAGTAGGATTCCCTGTGTTATGGGTTACCAGAGACTGATAAACATACTTATATACGTTTAAATATATACATATATAGATATATTTAACACCCAGACACAGAGCAAACAAATCTGCTCATCACACAAATGCTTGCCCTGGGTGGGGATCGAACCCACAACCCTCGGATCAGTAGTCAAGGGCACTAACCACTGAGCCACCGAGTCAGTCAAAATGTGTTAATGTTAAAACATAAAGATGAACCAAAAATATGAAAAAGATGGAATAAAATATCGAACCAATGTTTATAAAGCAGAGTTTTTACTGTATGGACCTTGAAATAGAAAAAATCAATTTGGGGAAAATCTGCTAATTTGTTGAATTATTTTGGAGCACGTATCAAAAAGGAGTTGCACTTGTAATTTGCGTTTATTTTAGGTGTCGATAGATTAGGTATGTTGTCTAACAGTTAATCTTGATGGGACGCGAATATTAAATTTGGATAGAAGCTCGGAGGTATCAACCAAATATTGCGTTTTTTTTTTACTAATAATGCAATATCAGCTATTGTACTTGTGACTTGCAGTGGAAGTATGTGGTGTCTCTTACATTGCGCTTCGTAGCACGCGTCGTTTTGTCTGCACTTATACTGAAGAAACCGCATGAAAAGTTTTTGGATAGATTCCATTCTGTCAATTTAAACATAGTATTGAGGATTCCAAACCTCGGAACAGTACTCAAGAGTACTACGCACATATGAACAAAAAAGTACTTTGATGGCTTTTATATTAGTAAATTGAGAGCTATTATACCTCAATGAAACGCAAGGTTTTGTTTGCTTTCATGACAATTCTGTCAATATGCATGTCATATAGTAATTTTCTGTAATGTATTATACCTAAATTACGTGTCTCTTAAACGCGTTTAATAATTAATTCCTTAAGTTTATAACTAAACTTATAATTATGTATTAGGTTTCCTGGTAAATTTGTTTGCGCCGTATCGTGATATACCGGCTGTAGTGGAACGCCTTACCTAATTCCAGTTGCTGGTGGAAGGTATACACCACCTTGTATTTGTCCTTCATGCATTTCTAAAAGTTTTGCGCCGTATCGTGATGTAACGGCTGTAGTGGAACGCCTTATCTAACTCCAGTTGCTGGTTGTTAGTATACAACACCTTGTATTTGTCCTTCATACATTTCTAAAAGTTTTGGTGTTAAACTGACCTGTCTCTCGGAGAGCCCCAGGCTGGCGGCGAGCTCGGCTTTGCGCCGTATCGTGATGTACCGGCTGTAGTGGAACTCCTTTTCTAACTCCAGTCGCTGATGGTCGCTGTACACCACCCTGTATTTGTCCTTCGTGCGCGTTTTACCTTCAACAATAACAAATGGAACCAGTCAGTTACAGGGTTCGAAGGATACCAAAATATACTTGTCTGGCCGCAAGATATTTAAGAAAAATCTGGGCTATTTTTCTAAATCTCACATCAAAAGGTAATTTGAGAAACAATAGTACGTTTTAATTGAACTTTTTTTCAATAACACTTTATGCCGAAAATATTTTACTGAAACACGCTGTGTAATATTCGCCTTACCTATGTTTTAAAAAATGCAGGAAATAGGTACGTGATTTCAGGATCGTCAAAAATTAAAAAAAACAAATGTCAGACACGTTAACGTAACTTAGGTGTAGTTAATTTAAGAACGTTGGCTATGTTATTACATTACTAAAGAGTACTAATATTTTTTTTAATTGCAACCATTGTAACTCATACAGCCAAGCGACAATACCTTAAACGGTGAACACGTAAAGAACACCGACTTCCATCGCAACAACTAAGTACAATTTTGCATAATTATTTTTGGTCTTTGTTAACTTTCCAAAAAAGTATTAAATGAATTATTTTTTTAAATATAGGGGATCAATCTGGCAGCATACCCTATCGAATATAAAAAGAATCATGAAAACCGGTTTACAATCTGCGAAGATATCGCGTAGCAAACATACAAAGTAGCATACAGTCAAATTTAGAACTTCCTTCTTCTTGGAAGTCGGTTAAAAATTAAAGCCCGCGGAAAAGCAAAGGTGTGCGTCGCGGCGTTCCCTACTTTTTGACCACGGTTGTAATATTGAGTCTGATTTACTTAAAATTACATTATAATTTTATTAATTACATTTATTGTTTTAATTCCCTTGCTTTGTTTGAGTAAAGCACTATACAATACAGGCCTCGGCCAGAACTCCATTTGCTGGATTCGCATCCAGCAATACAATCACTTACTTTCCCGGTCTCTGCAATAATGTACTATTTACGAGTATATCAAAAAATGATACCTTAATTATTTCAACTCACTCTACAAAACAAATTGCTACGACGACGAAGAGACCTTAGAAAAATTCACCTCAATCGCAGTTTTCCCAACGCTAATCGAATTTATACCCGAATTTAACCATCTGAGGAGTCCTTTATATTCCCGTAACGTGTGTACTAGAAGTGCGAGGAGCGGGCAGGTGGGGGGAGCGAGGGAGGGAGAGACTAATCCCTCGGGCTCGATAACGTGAATCCAGGCGGCGGGAACACAGGCGCCGCGACGGAGGGACCACACACCACCATGGCTCGCCAACATTCGTAGGACAATATTAGTTGGGGATATTTTACAAACAGTCTTATCCTAGGAGTACCTAGGTCACGTGGTAAAAGGGAAAATATGGAAATTAATAGGCAGGGCTTGGAAACCGGTTAATTTACTATGGGAGCTAAACCGGTTTCATGAAGGTTTTTTTTAATATTTTTTCGTATTTTGTCATATTTATTTACTGAAATAATTAATGTAGTAAATTTAATATCGGCCATTTTTTAGAACTGACATCAAATTGGGCCTTGTTAATAATAGATATATTTGGTGTAGGTACCTTAATAAGGTAGGTTACCTAAGTAGGTACCAGAAATAACTTTGTATACTTGACTTGCCCTGTGTACTGTGTACGTACATCCACTATTAAATTAATAAAAATCGTTAATGATGTATAAACTATTATATTATCGCACTTGTGGTAGTAATAGGCTTTTCAACCTACTTCTAAAAAGGAGAAGGTTTTCAATTCGACTGTATGTTTGTTACGCGATAGGCACCCTTGCGGATCGTGAACCGACTTTTAGGGTTCCGTAACCAAAGAGTTAAAACAGGACCCTATTACTAAGACTTTGCTGTCCGTCCGTCTGTCTGTCCGTCTGTCACCAGGCTGTATTTCATAAAGCGTGATAGCCAGACACTTGAAATTTTCCCAGATGATGCATTTCTATTGCCGTTGTAATAACAAATACTAAAAATTAGAAAAAGTGAAAAAATAAGGAAGTTCTACGTACAAAAAACGTGTATTTTTGAAACATGAATAAACTAGCGCTATCTTGTATATGATTGTACGGAACCCTATGTGTGCTGTTCTGACTCGCACTTGGCCGGTTTTTTATGATATTTCTTTATTCTCTAGGGTACGCTGCCAGGTTGGTACCATATAAATTTAAAAAAGTTCAAAATCTGTGTGGTATTTTTTTAAGAACATTTATAAAAACGAAAAAATAATAATGCAAAATTGTAGTACAGTTGTTTCAATAAAAGTAGATTTTTTTAACGTGTTTATGCACCTCACTGTACAAATAAATTAATTCTACCACGGTACATTCTAAATCTTATAAATAACATAATATAAGGAAAGATCGAATGACGATAGCATCAGAAATAAATTATGAACTCTTGATCACTAAATTGTCCTCCTACTTAAACTTCTGAAAACCTTACTCGTTTTGTTTTCCATCAAGTCTTCGATTTTTGATTTAGAAAAATCACAAAATGAGTACATATATAACGCTGCAAAACTATGACGTCACGCCTAGGTATTTCTAACATTTTTAGAACAAAATGTCGTTTTTGACAGATGATAAAAAGTAACTCAGATGACTAGCATTCGTCATCCCTATTGCTTATATAAACATAATTAGGTATACAGCTACATGTTAGAATAGATTTAAGACCTATATGTAAACATGCGTCTATTAATATTATGTTGTATATGCCGACTATTTGTTTTGTTATATTATTTATAATTTTATTATTAATATAATATGTTTGATTTGATTTTAAAGAATAGAAAAGTGACACCGGATGACACTGCATAAGCGTAAAAATCAAATGATGTCTCATTTTAAAATTTCTCATATTAATTTACAGTTTTGTCTGTCGTTAAAAGATTTCCCAACATGTAAAATTGCCGAGATAAGTTAATCTGAGTACATACGGGCGGCAGTGCGAGTTGCGACGAGTGTGCCTGTTTGCCCAGTGTGTAAACACCCTTATCTCCGCATTAGGAACTTCATAAATTACGTTTGTCACATGCGAGACAATCTGAGTGAGAATGCCACCAGGTATTCTCTCAAAATCCTAACAAGCCGCGCATTACACATTAAAAAACCGACTTTGATTTTTGTAAAAAAAAAAACAATATTTTGTTTTTGTTAATTTTTTTAAAGAATTACTACACCGATTTTGATAAAATTTGAATGGTACCAACCTGGCAGCATACCCTATCGAATAACAAAAAAAATCATGAAAATCGGTTCAAAATCTTTGAAGATATCGCGTAACAAACATACAAAAAAAAATCATACAGTTGAATTGATAACCTCCTCCTTTTTGGAAGTCTTTTGAAAATAGGTGTCATATACTATATCTTTTATTTTGCCAGAGCACAGATGTAGCTTAGGTATAGCCACTTCATTAGCTTTACATCAGGCAGGAGGTCGCGGGTTCGATTGCCGGCGGAGTCCAACTTTATAAGCATCGGTTTGGTCGGTGGAAAAGCATTTTCTTAACCCGCCTGGTTAGCTACCACCATCTTATTTAGCCTTGCCGCCAAACATCAATGCTAACAAAAAAAGGTGTGTCAGGCTTGAAGATTAGAACCATTGCGTTGGGGAATCTCGGTAAGCCCCCTTCAATCTTCGGCATCATCGTCACGATACCCTGGTACCTTTGTAAATGTAATGTGTATGAATAGTGTGTATCTATCTATAGTTTTTTTTTTCCACGAGGGGTCAAAAGTCAACACAGTGTGTGTGACATGTGTTTGCGTTTGCGTGTTCGGAGACATGGAGATTGGAGACTGTAGAGATAAACTCTTTGGAGAGGCGAGCTCGAATGACAGAAAATTATAACTTAAATAAATTTCCTGTTAGGGGCGCAAACAAAAAGAACTGGTTGTGCCAACAAATGCTCTATCTATCTATAGACGATGCAACATTTGATAGTAGACGTTAATTTTTA
The DNA here is from genome assembly GCA_947284805.1 of Coleophora flavipennella. Classification (NCBI taxonomy): domain Eukaryota; kingdom Metazoa; phylum Arthropoda; class Insecta; order Lepidoptera; family Coleophoridae; genus Coleophora; species Coleophora flavipennella. The sequence goes on along the minus strand of OX369264.1, from coordinate 17,278,543 downwards.
TACAAATATCGGGCGGTCGCGGCGCGGCGCTGGCGCTGCGCATGCGACGGCGTGCGATGACGCGTAGGCGTGTCTGATCTCTTGTCAATTGTTTCTCCAATGGCGGCGATGTGGGAGTTCGCAACCCATCACGTCTCGTTCCCGGCGGGCGCGGAAAGCGGCCCACAGAGAGCCGCTTTGCTACGATGAATGTCAGGGGAGGAATGGAAGATAAAATAGATGAAGTATGTCAGATGATGGATGAAAGACATTTAGATGTTTTATGTGTGACTGAAACAAAGCGGAAAGGAATTGACTCCACAAAACATGGTACCTATACAGCGTATTGGTCTGGGGTACCCAATTCCAGCCGAGGCTGCAAAGGAGTTGGAGTTATTCTGTCTGCGCGAATGGCTGAGTGTGTGATTGAGTATGAGTGTATGAATTTTAGATCAGGCTGAAAGTTGGACTGACTCGCATAGTTGGAGCTTGGTTCTCTTGGTTTTCAAGCCGACTATAAGGCCTATGACACTTCTTAACGACAGTTTTATCTGGTGAAATCAACCGGCACCAACGATTTGCTTTAACGTGCTTCGCGAAGCACGGAAACAGTTGCGTTAAATGCTACAATTTTATTTAACCACCATTGTTAAGCCCGTAACTTAGATGGTGGTAGCTAGCCAGGCAGGATTGGAATATACCCTTCCACCAACCAAATCGAGTCTTAGTAAGTGACTTCGCCAAGAATTGAATCCACGACCTCCTGATGTGAAGCTAATGGACTGAACCACTATGCTGCGGAGGTGGTTACCATCAGTCGAACCCTTACTGGTAACGACAGTAGTCTAGTAAATGAAAGATTTGGGATTGCATTAAAGACTCCTTAGTAAAATGGATTAAAATAATACTTTTATGCATTCGTGGCAATTTCGTGACATATTCTTTCGACTCTTAGAAATACCTGAAGTGCCTTCCTAGAACATGGTGTCGCACACGCAGCGGGGGTGTGCGCATGTGCGGTACGCCCAAGATAGGGGTCTGTGAGACCGTTGAAGTTCACTAGGAAATATTTTTTCCTAATAAAGTAATTTTTTTTAAAACTTCTTAAAATTGAATTATCTAAATTTTGAAAAAATATTAGTTTGCCGATCACTTTAAATTGATAAATTAAGTTTGCCATTATAAAGGAAGGCTATTTAAGTTTTGTTGACTTTCTCAAATTTTTGATTTTTTTGTCTTAAATAAATATTTTAAACAGCATTGTAATTCTTTTATTTAGATGCTAACGTAATGTTGTGTATTTAAAAAAACTGTGATACCATGGATAGCTATTAAACAGGTGGTATTTAAAATAAACGTCAGAGTTACTGCAAGTATAAATACACGGCAGTGGCTATAACGTCAGAGTTACTGCAAGTATAAATACACGGCAGTGGCTATAACGTCAGAGTTACTGCAAGTATAAATACACGGCAGTGGCTATGTGTTAAACAAAACAAATCTTACAAAATGAAGCCCTCGGAGATTTTTATGTTCTTATCATCCAAAAATTACAAATACAATCAAAACGTTTTACAAGAAGCCCATATGAAAAAATTCACCAGTTTTGCATTTTACGTTCACACTTAAATTTAATTTGCTTTATGGACTAATTACTCCATTAATTATCAAATATATTCACAAAATAATTATGGAATTTATTTTTTCAATAAATTAACTGATACATTCACTCCAAAGTTTTCACTCCAAGTGCTTTTAATGCAACCTACTTCATACAAATGTTCTTAGATTGATTGGACTACAGCGTTTATGGTCAGATAACCTGAGTGATCGACGTGACAGCGGAGGACGCACTGAGTAACTATAGCTCACATAGCTCTTCAACTCGGCACATCACAAAAAAAATTACGAGTGTGCTTTAGACCACACGACTGAAGTAAAACTTCTTTAGCTCCATCTATATGTATGAAATTAAATACTAAGTCTTCAGAAAATAATTAAATCTTTTTTGCCATATGAAGGTATAGACAGTTTATGAAAAGAGTTTTATTATCATCTGAAAATGATCAAACCTTTTTTATCTTATATGTTTGTTTTGATTGTTTTCACAACCGATATTGTTGCCTTGGCAACCGATTTTGTTGGTTATAGTATATCTCTTTCTATCTTTACTAATTTATATATCCCTCTCAACTTCCGTTCGCCTCGCCCGAACACACTTCCGTAACGCTCTCTTCAGCTTACTCCCAAAGCACAGTATATATATATTAGTACTAGCGTACCCCAAGTCAAGCGTGCGTAAAGAAGTTTTACTTCAAAAAAACGAGTGTGCTTTAGACCACATGACTGAAGTAAAACTTGCCAAGTACGCCAGATTTGAATGCATGTATTTGATCTCGCAACTCTTTTATTGTCTTTCTGTCTGTCCGACCTTTATAAGGCTGTATCTACATAACCGTGTCGTCTGTCCGTTTGAAATTTGCACAGATTATGTAACCGCTGATTAACGGCCTACGTGTCTTAATGGTTAGTCCTATAGCTTGAAATCAGGAGGTTGCTGGTTCAATTCCCGGCTGAGTCTTACTTTGTAAGGTTTGGTTGGTAAAAGAGCATTTTATAGGTCCACCTGGCTAGCTACCACCATATTCATGTTAACAGCATTAATGTGTACCGGCTTGAGGATAAGATAACTAGCTTCCATTTGCATTGAGAAATCTAGGTAAGCCCGTTTCGATCTTATTAGGCATCATCATCACTTTACTATCAGACGAGATGATTCCAAGGCATCATCATCATTTTACTATCAGACGAGATGATTCCAATCATCATCACTTTACTATCAGACGAGATGATTCCAAGGCATCATCATCATTTTACTATCAGACGAGATGATTCCAATCATCATCTCTTTACTATCAAACGAGTTGATTCCAAGGGCTCATCAATTTTGGATTTAAAAATATTCGAAAAACCTATAAACTTTTAGGCAATAGTTATTAATGATACAAGGGTAGTAAAAAGGTAAATAACAAACTCGAGTTATATAATAAGCCCGATTCGCAGGCGCAGTGGGTTACCGATATTTTAAGGTCATGTAACACACCACATTTTAAGGTCATGTAACACACCACATTTTAAGGTCATGTAACACACCACATTTTATCGACGAAAAACCCCCCATTAGGGGGTCGCATCCTTCTCCTCTCTGAATGGCAGCCATTTTTTGTTTTTCTTATAGCAGTTCATGATAAATATGTTTTTCCATGAATTAGCAACAGTACCTACAGACTTCAAAATAGTCTCATTTGAAAGATTTTTTAATTACATGTAAAATTAACCAACACAAAAATGTATAAAGAAAAAAATGCAAGAAAATATATTTTTGTTTTTCTTTTTTTGAACTCACTGCAAAAAAGAGGTCATTAACGTCTTGTTTCTTTTTTCTTAATCGATTGATTTTAAACTAAGCTATAAAACGACATCACAACTTGTACCATTTGGTTTTACTTAGTATGTAAAATTGTGGTTAATACGCGACCCTCGCGGTTTGTTACTTAAATATGTTCAGACGGGCCACACAGCAGGTTGTAGTGAGAGCGACGTTAAATAGTTGTGAAATTTCAATCAAAGGATTTTTCATCATTGCGTAAGTAACTAATGGTAGATAATTTAGTGTCATTTTGTAGCTTAGCTTAAAATATACCTACCAAGAACAAAAAACAACACGTTAACGACCTCGTTTTTGCAGTAGGTTAAAGAAAAGAAAAAATAATTTTTGTTTCTTTTTCTTTTAACTTTTTTGTGTCTTTTCCTCACATGTTTTGGTTATTTTTATGTAAGGATCATCAGAGAAATTAAGTAATCTTTCCAATGAGTCTATTTTGTAGTCTGTACGGCTGCTATTTAGAGGGGCGAAGGATGCGACCCCCTAATTGGAGGTTTTTTGACGATGAAGTGTGGCGTATTACATGCCTATAAAATATCGGTGACCCTATCCAAAACACACTGTAATACTTTGGTCATAAAGCCTAGTCTGTCGTTCATAGAAATCGTTTTGTCGTAAAAACACTAAAATTCAACATATTCACGTGCAAAGTGTTTTTATTTTTTCCGTCTGTCACTGTAAGTACCTAGAGATAGTTTAGATCTATTTAGACCTATAAATAATAAAAAGTTGAGAGATGTTTTTTTTGACTTAGGAGTTTCTATCTATGCACGAATTTATTTCTATGATGATAGATAAGCGTTTTTAATTTTATTTATTTATTTATTACTTCCTCTCCTCTCATTCTCACGGAGCTGGAGTTCCGACCCATCACCATCATCAGCCAGTGCAGATTTTTCTGTTTGTTGTTCAGCTGGTGTCACTTGTGTATATCATACTCATTTTATCCTTTCCCCAAGAAACCCATAGTCAATTCGCAAAATAAAATTTCGACGCTCCATACAAAATGCACAAAATTGGTCAAATGGGTAAATTTTTTAAATGTGATTTCAGCAAACTTGTAGAACAAAAGCTGTTCAGTACGATGAGTAGAACCCCCAGTTAACGGGACCTACACCAATTTTATTACATCCTACATGTGTACCGTACTTTTATTAGCTTTACAAAAATTATTAACTTAAACTAATTAATTATAAAAATAAACTAATTTTATGAGTAACTATCACATCACAGGCTTGACTTTTCTATTTTTGGTAAGTCGGGTAAAATGTATCCTTTGTCACGGGAACAAGACGTTACTAACGGCGCCTCGCACTCCGACATCCATCAAGCTGGTTGAGCTACCTCAGGCTCAGTCAAAGCAACGGACATACCTTCATACATACATAAATACACCAAAAAACAATAATCTCCTTTTTTGGCAGTCGGGTAAAAGCTAAACCAGGCCCATTACTAGTATAGTAATGTCATAGTGATACCTATAAATATCTAATACTTACAAAATCGGAGATTCATGAGTTTTGTTGTAGCCCTGGAAATATTTTTAAACTTACGACCATTGTGAAGAAGTCACTGCACAGCAAGCATATCATTTGTATGTGCATGTATTCAAAATTTTGGTGGGTTTTCCAACAAAAAATAAGGAATGTTTGAGCTGAACACACAATGCGGGCGGGCGCGGCCGCGGCGACATCGCACTGTCGTTTAATCGGGTTATCATTACCAGCACAAATAACTGGCAACACTGATAATAAACTATACAGAACACACGATCACTTTATTAAAAAGTGAACAATCGACTTTTAGATATAACATACCAACCAGAAAAAATCAAAGATCATTAATTTTTACTAGCTTTATATTAGCTTGCCGTGTTAAATAGTTTGTCTGTCTTTTAGTTGGGACAAATCTTGGAAGCTAAATCCGAACCAACATCTCGGTTTCTGATTGAGCTAAAATTTTGTAGTTAGCTAAGAAGTGACGTCTTTTAAATCCAATATGGTGAACTCTAAACGATGGCTGACGAGTTACTTTTTATGCACCCCCATGATTTGAGTATCAAATGAAAGGGTTTGCTGAGAAGAATAGAAAATAAAAATAATTACAAATCATTTTAAATAAAAGCTTGTACTTAAAAGTCTTTAGGTTTTTCAAAAGAAACATCGTTTTAAAAAGCGCGGTATGCCATTTCTGATTACGATGTTTATGCTGAAGACACAAGAATAGACTATATTATCTTCCAAAATTAAGGGTTAAGGTTAAGAAAAAGAATTAAGCGTGGTTACTTTTGCAGGGCTATGCAGTTATATGAAAAGTATGATAACCTTTCAGTAGGTTTAAAAATTTATCTTTATCCAAATTTAAGCTGGAAATTACACAATGACTTTTAAACAAAAATTACTTAATCTATTGATTATATTGATTGTTTAACATTGTAAATAATATAAAATTATTCATTTCATTTTTAATGAAAATTAGGTAACCGTTATCTTATTATTCAGTAAGCTTGTTCTGTTGTTTATACCTATTTATATTGTTTTTTTTACTATTTTATTGTCATTTTGATAATAATTGATTTTTGTGCTAAGTATTACATGTATTAAATTGTTAGGCAGAATTTAACTAAAATGTTTCTACTCATGTACCTACGTTCGATCTGTGTAAACTTAAATTCCTACACAATAAATAACTTAAACTTGAATCCTGGCATCATACGAATTTTTGGATATAATATACATAGGTAACCTATTAGGTTTTTTCCGCCAAAAGGAGTCCATTCACCTTGACTCCAACTCTCCGGAATGAACCGATTCAGATATCTGACCACCTGGAACTCCTCGGCGTGGATTTAACACGCAATCTTAATTTCGGTTGTTACATTGAGTTCAAGGCAAAAGTTGTTGCAATGAAGCTGGGCATTCGCTCTAAGGTGAGACGGTACTTCACACCTGGACAGCTGCTTACCTTATATCAAGCACAGGTCCGCTCATGTATGGAGTACTGTTCACACTTATGGGATGGATCAGTCCGCTATCAGCTGGATACCTTGGACGCCATCGACCGACGCGCACGGAGACTCATTGGTGACGACGAGCTAGTCACAATGACAAGCTCCAAAGCCTTGAGCATCGCCGCAAAGTCGCCTGTCTATCGGTATTCTATCGAATTCATTTCGGAGAGTGCGCGCAAGTACTTCACGACCTCATTCCCCCGGCTCCATTCCACCGTCGGTCAACGAGACGCAGGGAGGGGTTGCACCCCTTTGTTTTTGATGTTCCACCTTTTCGCACGAATCGTTACGCTTCTTCATTTATTATGCGTACAGCGCAGGAGTGGAACTCCTTGCCTGCGTCAGTGTTTCCCGATTCCTATAATTTGGGGATCTTCAAGGCAAGAGTGAATAGGCATTATTTGAGTTTGCGTGTACCATCCTCGACTGCATCATCACTTACCATCAGGTGAGTTGCAGTCACACGCACTAAAATTTTTAATATTAAAAAAAAATCCTCTCTTCCTGAAGATTAACGACGTATTAAGTGGCAGTGGGCGGGGCACATAGCTCAAAGAATAGATGGCTGTTGGGGCAGTAAAGTTCTTGAGTGGAGACCTCCCACTCGGTGGACAGACGAACTGGTGAAGGACGCGGAAAGCCATCGGATGAGGGCAGCGCAGAACCGGTCATCGTGGAAATCCTTGGGGGAAGCCTTTGTCCAGCAGTGGACGTTTTTTGGCTGATATGATGAACGTAGATGGTAAAACTGTCTGCGCGCATTAAAAATAGGAATAATTTCAAATGCTTCAGATATTTGTCTGTATCACTCTACAAATATGAAAATCAACGCTAAACACAAACCTGTTCTCATTATAATTCATTTTATTTGATGCAATTAGTTTTTATTGCTCATAATAAAATTCATTATTTATGTTGATACCACGTTTCCGTGAGATACATGTAGTGCTCAATATTTCATCAGAACAATCTAGTCAAGTGTGTGTCGGACCAAGTTCAAATTTGGAGCCATTTAGTCATTAAAAAAAGTTGAGATTTTTATTGGAATCGAACTTTCAACACTATAAGACATAAGTTGTGTCTGTGTGTGTGTGTGTGTACGTGCGTCCGTCCGGTACCTACTCTTATATAATGTAATATATAATGACTGATTGAAATTTAATACCCATATGTAAGTCGGTGACCCGAAGACCGACGTGTAACGTAAATAAACGAATTTTAAACATGGGCCACGGGGTAAATTAGATTTTTTTCAAAACATATTGAAAGAGCACATACTGTGAGAGCCTTTACTCTTTTAAAAAGAAACTAAAAGAGCACTATATTTCTCTGTCATCTTGAATTAATTGATTATCCATGAAATTTTTTATGTATTATTTACAGTATGTATTTATATTAGTTAATATATATTTATCTATGTATTTATATAAACCATCTGTTATCTATACATTTTAAGTACTTATATTTATGTATTTGTTGACTATTTTTGTTAAAATTTAGTATTTATTTAATATTACTTTAAGTATTACTTTTTTTTATTAAGTTGTGTACACGTCTGCCATTTCAGTCAAAACTTTCTTCTTTCCCGGGTCAGCTGGAAGAAATTTCTTTAGAAATAAGCTGTACCCTTTGTATAACCGTTATATTTTAAATCTGTATTTTATGTATCCTGTGTACAATAAACTGTTAAATTAAATTATTGTGTGATATATCAAACAAAAATTTACCGAACCCCCTCCCCCCCCCCCCTTCTCCTATCTCAGAAACTAGGTACAATACATAGATTACATGAAAATCTATTCCTTTCCGTTCGTACAGGAAAAATAATGTCTAAGTTCCACCTTTTCGCACGAATCGTTACGCTTCTTTATTTATTATGCGTACAGCGCAGGAGTGGAACTCCTTGCCTGCATCAGTGTTTCCCGATTCCTATAATTTGGGGATCTTCAAGGCAAGAGTGAATAGGCATTATTTGAGTTTGCGTGTACCATCCCCGACTGCATCATCATCATTACCATCAGGTGAGTTGTAGTCAAACATACTCAAATTTTTAATTTAAAAAAAGTAGACCGTAGAAGGTGGTAGAAGAGAGTAGCTATTTTACCTAGAGCAAAGGTCTTGTTCTGTTGGTAGTTAAAATTTTAGTTTGGAGCCTTGTTTTTGTGACCCCCCCCCCCCCCCAGTCGCAGATAATTACGTAGTTATATTATCCCAGAAAACTCTAAAAAAAAGTACTTACCCATCAAAAATAAAATTAGGTTTTAGTGATTGTTTTATCAAGTCTGAATTCTGATACACCTCTTTTCTTTTGCTACTAGGTAGGTAAGTGTATTTCTCTATGCCAGATGGTGAAGGCTATAATGAAATTATCTAAAAAAAAATTATTTTGGATTTTAATTCGCCTATAAAATCCGCCATGTTGATTTTTTATAGGCTTCATATCTTAGGACACGCGGAGTGATCAAAGACACCAAATCCAAAGACACCACATTTGTCATAATCGGTTAAGTGGTTTAGGAAATACGAGGGAACAGATGAACATCCATACATACATAGACCGTAAAACATAACCCTCCTTTTTTCGTAGTCGGGTAAAAAGTATGCACAGTGTGGCTGTAAAGTTTATTTCTATGACTTCATGACATAGTAAACTTGGTCGACTATTCTTCGTAAACTAAGAAAGCACACTTAGCCGTGATATTTTCATCAGAAGCTGAAGGGTTAAAACATCATTGAGATGATAAATCATTGATATAGTTCAGGTACCTTCAGGAGCAAACGTGCTCACCCCACCTAATCTTGATCCTAGCTGCGATAATCATTCAATCATTATTTATTACTTACTTATATTTGAAAATAATAAACTAATTACGATAACTTGGTTGGTATAAGCGATAAATTAAAACATTACACGTTGATTATATGATAATGGTTGTAGAACACAGTATTAGCTTGTTCGACATGTTTCAAACTGTTTAGGGAGAGGGAAACAATTAATCGCCTCGTTATCAGCTGGCCGGCTTTGTCGGCCTGCCGAAATCGCGTATAATGTAGATATATACTGTTAATCGCAACACTGAGGCGATAACGGCTCCTTTGAAGTGGTGCGAGTATGTGCAGTACAAGCGTACTGCTGTTGACTCAGGCCTCGTATCGCATTTGCCTTCTTGTAATAAGCTCTCGATGGACGAGGGAGCGGCCGATATCAGATACCAGCCCGATAATTGCAGATACACTCGGTTCATTTGAGTTAACTCTATAGGGTAACATCCGGATAGTTGTTACACTTTTTGAAATCACACTAATATTATAAAGGCTAAAGGTTGTAAGTCTGTATGTTTGTTACTTCTTCACGCAAAAAACTGCTGAACGGATCTGGCTGATATTTGGTAGGTAGACAGATTAGGACCTGGATTAACATATAAGCTACTTTTTTTCACGCTTGCGAGCCGCTTGCGGCTCGCGCACTGCGCACCTTCCAAAAGTCATAGAAACGTTGTCCACGCGGGTGAAGCCGCGGGAAACAGCTATCACTTTATAATTTCTCAGTCATCATCATCATATCAGCCGAAGGAAGTCCACTGCTGGACATAGGCCTCCTCCAAGGATCTCCACGACGACCGGTTCTGCGCTGCCCGCATCCAGCGGCTTCCCGCGATCTTCACCAGGTCATCGGTCCACCGAGTGGGAGGCCTGCCTACACTACGCTTTCCGGTGCGTGGTCGCCACTCGAGAACTTTACTGCCCCAACGGCCATCTGTTCTACGAGCAATGTGCCCCGCCCACTGCCACTTAAGTTTAGCAATTCTGAGATCTATGTCGGTTACTTTAGTTCTCTTACGGATCTCCTCGTTTCTGATTCGATCACGCAGAGAAACTCCAAGCATAGCAGGCTCCATTGCCCTTTGGGTGACCTTGAGCCTTCTTATGAGGCCCATAGTAAGCGACCATGTCTCAGTTCCATACGTCATCACTGGCAACACACATTGGTCGAAGACCTTGGTCGTAAGACACTGCGGTATCTGGGACGTAAAGATATTGCGAAGCTTCCCGAACGCTGCCCAGCCGGGTTGGATTCGACGATGGATCACTTTCTCGAAGTTGGACCTACCTAACTGGACTGTTTGTCCCAGGTATACATATTCGGTAACAACTTCGAGTGTAGAGCCTCCAACCTTCAGAGGAGTAGGTATGACACGGACGTTTGACATAATTTTCGTCTTGTCCATGTTCATTCTAAGACCCACTTGTTGAGAGGCTCTACTGAGGCCATCGAGCATTGTGCCTAAGTCGTCCATAGTCTCAGCCATGACCACGATATCGTCAGCGAATCGAAGGTGGGTGATGTACTCGCCGTTGATATTGATTCCGAGTCCACCCCAGTCCAAAAGCTTAAAAACATCTTCCAGGGCGGCAGTGAACAGTTTCGGAGATATAACGTCTCCCTGTCTCACCCCTCGCTGCAGCTGGATAGGTTCCGAGTTTTGATCCTGGAGGCGAACCGACATGGTGGCGTTTTCATACAAACAGTTTAGCACTTCGATGTATCGATAGTCAATTTGGCACCTCTGGAGAGCCTGTAACACGACAGCCCAGGTTTCGACCGAATCGAAGGCTTTCTCAGTACAAAAAGTAAAATACTTTATTTGTAAATTTTTACCTACAAAATTACGAAGAGTAAAAAACACTTTCTTTAATATTTCCAGAGTATAAGCGATTTTTGCGAACCTCTATATTATGGGACATCTATCCCACATAGGAATTAGTTGCCTAATCCATGTAAATTACGTTTAGGCTAGATGTACCGCAAAAAAACCGGATATCCATCCCGCAAAAATTTTGATCACATTTTGCCTTTCCATACAATCGCACAGAGACATGAGACATGGTCAACTTAGTGATGTTTTTCGATAGATTAATAAAATAGCATGCGATTCACCCGCGAAACTCAAGTAGTTACAATCGGGGCAACTATACCCCTGGGGCAACTATCCTGGTTTTACCCTACGATGTTCGGAACACTTGAGCAGAACAGATTTGGTAGATAGTAGGTAATAGGTACTTACTGGTACTTTAATCATAAGATCACTCATATACTTAGCGTAACAAGTCACTTACTACTAAATTTCCGATGTTACTAACAGTAATTATGATAAGCTGATGGTAATTGGGTTTAATTTAGTTCATCTAATGTTTTAAGACTTAAGACTTGAACTGCGGAACGTGTTGAAAACCAGCCAAAGCCGGAGAGGAAGAATGATGAGAAAGCTGGTGCGATACATCACTTTCTCTAAATCGCTACTGGGAGAAGTAACCAATTTATTTAAAAATTAAAAACTCGACTGCAGAAAAACATTAAACCCTCTTTTTTTTAGACAGACGAGTTAAAATTTATCCTATGCCGCTCAGAATCAAGACGAATGTACCTTACGAATATTCACTCCAAAATCCATCAATACGTTCAAGCTACAGGCTTAGTCAAAAAACAAACATACCTAACATACATACATACACCCACAACACATTACCATTATTTTTGGACAGTCGGGTAAGAATCTAAGAAAAGAGAGGACATTTTTAGATTAGGTTCATTTATTTCATATTATTAATGTAAAGTTTAAATAAATAATTATTTAAAAAAATGTCAGAGGAAAATATGATCGTCAAAGAAAAAATAATTTAAGCGACCGCGCACCGGAAAACGTAGCGTAGGCAGGCCGCCCACGCAATGGACCGACGGTTTGGTGAAGATCACGGGGAGCCGCTGGATGCATGCAGCGCAGGACCGTTCGTCGTGGAAATCCTTGGGGAAAGCCTTTGTCCAGCAGTAGACGTCTTTCGGCTGATATGATAATGACGATGAAGAAAAAAATAACATTATTAAGTCAGGATCTGATGATGGAATCCCAGGGAAATCGAGGGCAACCCTCAAATTTTATAGGCACGTATTAGATGTTTCATATATTTTCTAAAGTTATTCAGGTAATTTAAATATAATTACAATACAATTTTAACGCTTACTTTATGTTCCAGTACAAATATGTCAAGACTACAATTTGTAGATGAATAGAGAATTATTACATAACATCAAAACTTTTTTTATGACAAATACTGAAAAAAAATCATTATCTAACAAAAAGTTCCTGAGTTGGCTACTAAACGTGGTTTTACTGTTTTTAACCGACTTCTTAATTCGACTGTATGTTCTTCTTGTGTGTATTATGCGATATCTTCGCAGATTGTAAACCTCTTTCCAAAATTCTTTTTTTATTCAAAAGAGCATACCTACTCGCGAGGTGGTCCCATTGTCACCAAGTCAGGATCTGATGATGGGATCCCAGGGAAATCGAGGGCAACCCTCAAATTTTATAGGCACGTATTAGATGATTCATATATTTTCTAAAGCTATTCAAGTATTTGCTTCTGGTAGATCGTCTCATGTTGATGAGCTGATAGTGGAAGGCACAACTCCTTAACGGTTAGGAGTTGGAGGATAATTCTTTAAATATTATTAGTAGATACGTAGGTATGTATAGACAGATTATTCTTTCAGGTCATTCAGGCGAGCTGATGATGGAAGGTTTGACTCCTTAACTTTCACGCTGCTGAGATGTTGATGGAAGCCACTGGACTCTGAATCGGTCAACATAATCCATGTGTGATTTGATGATTCCTATTGGCGATTAGGTGATTGTGTTTAACATTGTTTGATGGATAGCATTATTATCTATCACTAAACATTTAAAGAAAAGTTTAAAAAGCTAAAAACCGACTTCGAGAAGAAATTCACTCAAAAGTATGAAATAATATTTTAATATTATTATAAATACAGTCCAGCAGTGGACTTCGTTCGGCTGATATGATGATGATGATTATAAATACACGAAATTTACCAATAATAACGAAATCAAAGGTCAGTGCCAGCAAAGCCATAATATCGAATCTAAAACATTGGATAGTGTAAACTTAGGTAAGTCCACTTTGTACATAAGGTTTTTTTTTAAATATTATTATAAGTGTATATATCTTTAGTACAATTATTTATTTATTTGATTTCGTTATTGTTGGTTAATTTCGTGTATTTATACATTAAAATATTATTTCACACTTTTGAGTGAATTTCTTTTTGAAGTCGGTTTTTATTTTTTAATCTTTTATTTTTATCGTCCTTAATGACAGATAATTTTGTTATTGTTGGTTAACTTCGTGTATTTATATATTAAAATATTATTTCAGACATCTGAGTGAAATTCGTTTTGAAGTCAATTTTGAGTTTTTTAAACTTTTATTTTTATCGTCTTTAATGAACGACTGCGGGTAGCTGCTCAAATAAAATATTGTATAGTGACGGACCGATTACGCGTGGAAACACTAATTACTTAATTACTCACTATTGGCACAGTATTGCGACAGGCCATATTGTAATTCTGTGCTATTGGCTACATAAACCATCTTCGAGAGCACGCGCGGCGAACGGACTAGGAGTCGAAGTGATCACCATGACCGAAATCGGTCGGATAGATCATCATCATCACTTGTACGATTAGCCCGCCGGTGTCACGAAACTGTCTGCCGCCGCCGGTGGTACCCTAAGACGTGCCTATATGGACAAAATAATGGAAAAGCGTCGGTGGCTCAACCGGTAACGACTCGGTCTCCCTAACTAGAGGTGCCGGGTTCAAATCCGGACGGCCAATGTACCAATGAGTTTTTCCAAACTTACGTACATATACTTACCGATTGCTTTAACGGTGAAGGAAAACATCGTGAGGAAACCTGCACACACCTGCGAGGAAACTCGAAGGGTGTGTGTGAAGTCGACCACCCCGCGCTGGGCCCGCGTGATCGATTAAGGCCCGATTGCCCTAATTTAGGGTAGGCTCCAGCCCCTCGTTGGGGACGTATATGCTGATGTGTCGTACCAGGAGTCCAAGAAACTAGCACAGATCCCTTCAAAGTGGCGATTGCTCCACAGACAATAGCTGAGTCCTTAAATTTGAAGAAGAAACTTGAACACCCACCTGTACCTACCCTACCCCCACAGGCGTCCCACCCAATAATAAAAACAAAGGATGATAAGCTACTCTATTATTTTTAGGACATGATATTTACAGGGTTATTTAGAATAAACCCGACAGAGGAGTCCTGTAAAACTCCTTCTTCCGGTCCTTTTAGATCTGAGGAAGGCCCAAAAAACGCTGGCTGGTGAGAGTGAGGCCGGATATGGGAGAGAATGATCTTACTATAGTAGGGTGCCGCCTGCCGAATACCTGCAGGCAAAGTGAAGAAGGACCGGATGTACCCCAGGTAGAAGGAAGGAGCCCGAAACCTCTTAGCGGGATTGGATCACCCGCTATCCCGCTATCACCCGTAGATCCAAAATTGTACAATTTTATGAGTAGAATCTGCTCATAAAACTGAACAATTTTTTTCTACAATTTTGCTGATATCGCAAAAAACAATATTTTTCGTCACCTATCTATCTATCCTACTAATATTTAAAAAAAAATAAAAAAATTGTATGTGTTTTTTTACTCTTTCACGCAAAAACTACAAGCTACTTATCTGGCTGAAATTTGGTAGGTAGACGGATTAAGACCTGGATTAACATATAGGCTACTTTTTTCCACGTTTGCCAGCCGCTTGTGGCTCGCGCACTGCACGCCCTCGAAGACTGTCATAGAAACTATGTTCACGCGAGCGAAGCCGCTGGCAAAATCTAGTATTATACATATTATTATATTTATAATATTAATTGATAATAATTATTATTATTATTATTAATAATAATTGATATTATTATTTATTTAGAGAGGCTTAGGCTCCCGCTTCGGATCGTTCCTGGTACAGAGGCTGGTACAGAGGCTGGTATCAGCCCAGCGCGGAATGCAGCTAGTGTCATGGGTATGCGCACCTCTGCACCGGGGATGACGAGGGACGGGCTATTTTAGGTGTGATTTAAGGTAATTTATGTGTTCTATTTTAGGTGTTTTATTTTAAGTATTTATTTGATGTTATTTTAATAATATCACCACTTTTGATATAATTAATAAAATAAAATATATACTGTACATCTGAAACATACCTAGTAACAAAATGTACAATATAATTTACTCCTTTTATTTCTGAAACACGATGAAGGGTCGGTTCCTGTATGTTCTCATTCCCCGGGATGAAGGGCTGGGCAGGTTTACGTAGGGCGGGCGCGGGCGGCCATAAAGGGCCCTCGTCGGTTTATGCGCAACTTTAGGTCTACTTAGGGCGGCTTCGGCCGTGAAAGGAAGGGCACCGTAAACGCCTACCCACCTATACTGCCCACCTAAATAGTATTGACGATAAAGATTCAATAATCGGTCCATAAAATAAAGATATTAGTAAGTATTATGTATACTTGATTGTTTACTGTCGAATACCTAAAATAAGGATAAGGGCCCGACGGTTTAGGAGCTGCCTGAGTAGTGACCGTCGCGGTCGAGTTGCCAAAATATGATCTCAATTTAAAAACCTTAACAATTTGGTGAGCAGAAAACAGACGCGACGCTCTACCTCCTTTTATCCTCGTCCTACTAACTTGAAGACTTTGCTTTCCCCACAGACTCCCCATTCCTCAATTTATTGTGTGATTTTATTAGCTGTAATAAAATTAAATTATAAGTTATTTACCATCTAAGTATACCTCACCTATATGTCAGTACAAATAATATATTATAATAACTATCCAATAAGTCAATTTATTATTATTATCAATTTATCATTATGTGTTGGTGATGGTACATATTTGTGTTGTCTTTGTTTTAGAACATTATCAGGAAACCCTTGGGTAAACATCTAAATTCCGCAAAACCGGCCATCTGCTGAAGTGTCACTCCTATGACTGACATGACATTGGCAGAATTCTAAAAGAGAAGTCAGAAATGAAAGGATAGATAGATACGTAATGAAAATAGTAAGCCGCAGTAGATGAAATTAGAATTTTATTATGGTCGGCCTAGGCACGTCTACTGTGGCCTAGGTGAATCATCCATCAGTCATCAACAGGTAACATACTCGTATGCATACTCACTCATTCACCAAACCGACAATTCTTATAACACCCTAGACAAGATGAGAACCTAGACCTCCAATTACAATACGACAATGTTGTTAAACATCATGCAAAAACATACGACACAGCAAGTTTTATGATGATTGACGCGGTGCACGGCAAAGACAAACTTACGTCATTACCACGTCAATTTATTGACGATTCAGAAGGCATAGGAAGTTAAGACGGTATGGTAGCAGCGACTGTTGAACTTTTCCGCTCTCTGCGTGACGCCAAAGGACGAGCTTATTGACAGAACAAGATTGATGTTTATTTTTACGCGCTCAAAAACCTGCTTACAAACAATGATAATGATAAACAATAATCCGCTTACACACTGTGGGCTTCTGGATTTTTTGCGAGCTCAGACTCCCCGAGGAGCGGAGTCACCGAGCGATAAGTGAGAGCATTCACTTAGAAATGTTTTTTTCATTATGAACAGCAGCCATTTTTTTTTGTAAACGCTGGGTTTGAAAGGAGGCGTTGATTCGGAAGATTTATCTCCGGCCGTGAAGCGTGGAGCAACACTAATCTGACGTTAAGGGCCCGTCGCGTCGCGTGGGCGAATGGGATTGGTGAATGTAGACAAATAGAGATTTATTTCTGCGAATGCTGTCGTGTTTGTGCAAACACGACAAGATAAATAGAGGCACGAGGGTTCTGCCCATAGGGTTCAGGTAGATACCGAATACAAAAAATTGGTTACATGTGTACAAACATTGACCTCACAAATCGGATAGGGTAAAAGCCACACTTTTTGAAATCACTCTATATCTCTCAGTACAAAAATCAAAATACTTTATTTGTAAAACTGGCCGGTACTTTGGTTTTTTATCTACAAATTTATGAAAAGTAAAAAACATTATCTTTAATATTTTTTGCGAATTAGCGATTTTTGCGGACCTCTATATTTTGGAACATATATCCCACATAGGGAATAGTTGACTTATCCATGTAAATTATGTTTAGGATAGATGCCCCGCCGAGAAAGAGGACATCTACTTCGCAAAAACTTTGATAGAATTTTGCCTTCCCATGCAATCGCACAGAGACATGAGAAACGGTCAACTTAGTGGTAATTGGAGAATCTTCCGATAGATTAGTAAAATGCGAAACTAGAGTAATTACAATCGGGGCAACTATACCCCTGGGGCAACTATCCTGGTTTTACATACGCGCAGGCGGGATGTGGAGCGCAGTGCGCTTCCGCCGCGTCTCGACGTGGTTCGCCACGGTACACGCTATAATGGGGTGCGTCTTTTTAATGCACTGCCGTTAGAGTTCAAGGGTGACGTCACGCTGGCTAGTTTTAAGGCAAAACTTAGGGCTTTCTTGCTGAGGGAGTGCTTTTATTCTTTGGACGATTTTTTTAAATATGGCAACTAATATTATTTATCTTAGAATGTTATTTATTACTAATATTATTTATCTTAGACTTTTGTAATCTTGGAATTTTATCTTTAACATAATGAATTGTACATACTCTATTTTCGAACACAGAAATTTTTGTTAACGAAATAAATAAACTGAAACTGAAACATGGTACCTATGTGTTGCGGTCTTTGGACTCTAAAATGCCCCTTAACTTGATAAAATCAATCCTGTGAAGTACCTCATTATCATAAGCTGTAAGACGTCCACAGCTGGACAAAGGGCTCCCGTCAGGATTTCCACTAAGGCCGGTCATGAGCTGCTCGTATCCAGCAGCATTCTGCGACCTTCACAAGTTCTTCGGTCCAACGAGTAGGTAGCCTGCCTACCTTATGTCTTCCGGTGGGCGGCCGCCACTCTAGAGCTTTAGTACCCCAAGCACCATCTGTTCCACCGCCAACTGTCACTTGAATTAAGCGACTCATCATCATCATATCAGCCGAAAAACGTCCACTGCTGGACAAAGGCCGAGGCTTTCCACGACGAACGGTCCTGCGCTGCCCGCATCCAGCGGCTTCCTGCGATCTTCAGCAGGTCGTCCGTCCACCGCGTGATGGGAGGCCTGTCTACGATACGTTTTTCGATGCGCGGTCGCCACTCGAGAACTTTACTACTCCAACTATTTAAGCGACTTTAAGTGAGCTATATCGGTTAGTTTTGTTCTCCTGGATCTCCTCTTAAAAAGTGCTTATAGTAGGTAGTTTTACACGCATGCAATTTTTGGTACCAACCAATTCGATATGTATTGAAAAGTATGTAACAAAATTAGTGCAGATCCCGTTAACTGGGGCTGCTACTCATCATACTGAACAACTTTTGTTCTACCACTTTGCTGAAATGGCTAAAAATATTTTTTTATACAATACGATCAGCTACTAAACCAATGAAATGCATATTTGTATGGAGGGTCCAATTTTATTTTGAGAATTGACTATGGGTGCCTTGGGGAAAGTTGCTCAGTATGATGAGTAGAAGCCCC
This sequence comes from Coleophora flavipennella, assembly GCA_947284805.1. NCBI lineage: Eukaryota > Metazoa > Arthropoda > Insecta > Lepidoptera > Coleophoridae > Coleophora > Coleophora flavipennella. The sequence continues at coordinate 17,259,615 of OX369264.1, read as the reverse complement.
AATTAACGGGACCTGCACCTATTTTACATTACTGTATATGTCGGAGTCGACGGCCTTGGGCAGACGGAATTGGGCAGACGGAATTGGGCAGATTTTGACATGCCCGGGCATGTAGATGGGCTCCCTCCAGAAAAAACTAAGGTTTGGTTAGTTTAGCAGTTTAGCATGTCTGGTGCTTCCGTTATTACTTAGTATATTATTCGGAGCCCGCGATGAAATTTTCGGCCATTTTATTATCTGCGATATTCCAATCTATTGACCAAGAAACAGTAGGCATAATCAAGAACAAAATCCAGTAACTATAGTTACCTACCTAATAGTAGGTATTGAAACGCTAACTATCGTTTCGAGCCGTTCTCTTTTGTCGCGTTTCATAATTAAATTCTTTTTTGATGTCGTTGCTCTATGGTATTTGAATTTGAAAATAGTTGTTATTTTTTGACAAGAGAAAAACAAAGGTTGATCGTGGTCCCGTCGAAACTGATGTGTATTTAAATTTTTTGTACAAATTGTGTTATAAGTTGTTGTTGTGGCCCACCATTTTATTCTGTGGTAAGTAATTTGTATAAGGAAACCGCTTTGCGTGTATTTTTGGTACTGCGGCGGACTACATTTTTATATCTCCGTAGGGTTTCATCCAGCCCCTGCGAGGTTGACGTCCCCGAAGTTTTACCTGATAAATGATTAATCCTGGGACGGAGCAGTGCTGATCACCAGCCAGTCCTTTCTACTGCCCGCCCAGCTGCTCGCCATAAGGGAAGTGAATTTATTTTATCTTTTATCCCTAGCGACTCTCTGACTCTCTGACCTTTCTGCCGACCTAGAAGATTTCCTGTTTCCAGTTTCTAACCTTTAGTTATTTATTTTAAATTTTAAGATGTGTTTTGTATCTGATACATATTTTGTTAAAAGATAGGGTAATTCAGATCAAACTGAAATTTTAAACTTAGTAACTTATTTAAGTACCAAAGGGACGGTGACGATCGTTGCCTGCCGGCATACTATAAAATAACCATTTTATATACAAATAAAATTGTAACCTTAAATTTATTACCGTAAATTCTCCATAAATATATTAGGTCATTGTTTTTTTAATTGTCTACACGGTCAACCAATGAAATCGCACCTTTTTTTATACTCATATTGTTTATTGTTCCTTACTTTTAAAATAATCATGAAAATACATATATTCTAATTTACCCCATAACCTTTTTTTCCTTAAAACTCCGTTTAGGCCCGAACCTCTAAATCTTACGTATCATATGTGGCAAACTCCGTATGGGTTTTTTATCCCCTGTTTCCATTATTTTTGTCACAGTATGTAAAATGCATTGCTCAACAACGACGATATCTTATGCAAGTATGATATTCTTTATTGACAAGCATTTATGCAAATATTGTGGAATTTAAGAGAATGTGTTACGTGCTTACGTAAATTCTTAGTTAATCAAGAACAAAATCCACGACATCACCAATAATCCATCACGATAAGAGTATACCTACTTATACACACGTACATAATGTACTTAGCTCAGTACTTAGATATAATCCTCTGCACAGCTTAACACTCTCCCTGCCATGGGATCCGCCGGCGGCCTCACTTTGAATTGTGCAGGTCGCCAAGCTAATATTCGACGTTTTCTGTCACGAGGCCATGGGGTCCGCCCGCTGCCCCCAAAAGGTTTTCTTCAGCACAGCGGATCCCGTGGCCCGCTAGACGCATTTCCGTACCGGCCGCCGGCGGATTTCATGGCCTGCTGTAAATAGTTTCGTAATTTGAACTTGGCGTGGCGTTACAAAAAAACTTGGGACACGCCAGCGGACCCCTTGGCCTGCTGAAGTAGAACCGCTTAATATACGGCTAGCAGGAAGAGTGGTAAATACTCACTAAAACACACTAGGTACTTGATTGAATACCTAATTAAAATTAAAAACCCGACTACATTAAAACATTATCCCTCTTTTTTGGGCGGTCGATTAAAAATGTATCCTCTAACACTCACGGGATCAAGACGAATCTAACGACACCTCGCACTCCAATTTCATCATGCCGTTTAGGCTGCAGGCTCAGCCAAAGAAACAGACGCACATACATATTAAACCTGAAAAACATTACCCTCCATTATCGGTTAATATCAGGTAAAAAGCGTCGGTGGCGTAACGGCTAGGGCCGCCGTCTCCTGTCCGGGAGAGGAGGTCGTAGTTCGAATCCTGCCACGTACCAATGTGATTTCGAATTTAGATTTCATTATGTTCGTTTATCCGACGCTCTTGCGGTGAAGGAAAACATATTGAGGAAACCTGCACACATCTCCAAAGAAACTCGAGGGTTGTGTGTGAAGTCAACCAACCCGCACTGGGGCCGCGTGGTCGACTAAGGCCCGTTCGCCCTAATTCAGGGTAGACTGGAGCCCCTCGGGGGGTACGTATATGCGCTGATATGATGATCAGGTAAAAATATGCCTCCTAATTATCTGTCATAATATAACCTTGCATAAAGGTGAGATAATGCCAAAGGCTTACCAATTGTGAAAAAAAAGCATAAAAAAATATTTATGCACGAAATTTTTAAGCAAAAAAGTAGCTACAAAAAGTTTGATAGTTTTCAAACTTGGTAGTGTTTTTTTTTAAAATTTTGATTGAAAAATGGATTTGTTTAAATAGGTTATCCCTACTAATATTATAAATGTGAAAGTAACTCTGTCTGTCTGTTACGCTTTCCCGCAAATACTACTGAACGGATTTGGCTGAAATTTGGTAGGTAGACAGATTAGGACCTGGATTCAGACATAGGCTACCTTTTACCACGCTCGCGAGCCGCTTGCGGCTCGCGCACTGCGCACCCTCGAAAAGTCATAGAAACGTTGTCCACGCGGGTGAAACCGCGGGAAACAGCTAGTCATTTATAAAATAAAACATTATTGTATAATAGCAGTAAGTTTTCCAAATATCTATAATATAATAATGAATTGCTGTTCGTTAGTCTCGCTAAAACTCGAGAACGGCTGGACCGATTTGGCTAATTTTGGTATTGAATTATTTGTGGAGGTCCAGAGAAGGTTTAAAAAGTGAATAAATATGAAAACGCTCGGAATTAAATAAAAAAAAATTTGGTTGACTTCACACACAACCTTCGAGTTTTTATACATACACTTAAGTATATTTTTTTGCTGTTCGTTTGTCTCGCTAAAACTCGAGAACGGCTGGACCGATTTGGCTAATTTTGGTATTGAATTATTTGTGAGAGAAGGTTTAAAAGAAGAATAAATATGAAAATGTACGGAATTAAATAAAAAAAAAACAAAAAATAAAATATCAGTCAAAAAATAATTGGTTTTAGGGTAGGGTAGTGTAGTGTAAGTGTAGGGTAGTGTAGGGTAGGGTAGGGTAGTGTAGTGTAGGGTACGGCAGGGTACTGTAGGGTAGGGTAGTGTAGTGTAGGGTAGGGTAGTGTAGTGTAGTGTAGGGTAGGGTAGTGTAGTGTAGGTTAGGGTAGGGTAGGGTAGGGTAGGGTAATGTAGTGTAGGTTAGGGCAGTGTAGTGTAGTGTAAGGTGGAACGAAGTTCGCCGGGACAGCTAGTCTATAATAAAATTACACCAAGTTGATGCTTGTATATATTACCGATAGAACAAAAATAAAAAAAAACATTTAAAAACACGTTTCTATGACTTTGAAAACAGCTAGCTACACATCGCTATTCCAGAGATATACGCGGACAGACAGATGGACGGACAGCGTGAGCTTAGTAATAGCAAGTACTCTTTTTTATACTGTGGTAATATGCTCTCATTACTCCTACCAACTCTAAAAAAGAAATGGTCAAAACGTATGAGAAAAGGTTAATCTGAAGATGTAATAAATCCAAACTACTTTTTAAAATCAAAGAACAACGTTTTTCCATCGCAAAGTTGCAACCAAGTACAATTACATCGGAGGGAACTGAGACGGCGAAGATTTAACTTGCTCGGTCCCGGGGGCGCCGTTGGCGGTGATTGTCGCCGCGGGCTCGACCCCCGCCCCGGCCCGGCTCGGGCCCGCGGGCTGCGCGATTAATTGCTACCCGGCGACGCTCCCTGGGCACGAGTTACTCAGTAACAGCACTCCGAAGCAAAATAACATCTAATGTTAATGCTATGATAATTGTGCGCGGACAGTTTTGTGGAATTGCTCTTCGGGGGGTGCAAGTGAAGAGGCATTGTCATTAAATTTTGCGTATGCAGATCAGATTACAGTAGGTTATTATTATTAGCTACAAAAACGCAGAATATGACAATAAATTGATTGTCAAAGTGGTCAAGAGCGACTCGGGCTCAACAGAACAGGGTTCCGTACAAAAGTTTTGACTACTCTAAGTAGGTACGTATGTCTCATATTTAGGTGTAATAATACTGGAATGTTTTTTTAAATTTTGGTAAATCAATGAATTTACTCACGATCATCGCGGCAGTTATCCTGTAATCTACAACGTTAACTCTAATGTTTAATTTCAAAATTACTTCAGCGATTTCGAGTGCCTGGTGGGAGGGGAGGGGAGGGGAATGGACTTTTAAGGCGCTAATATTACAGATTTTCGTTGTTTTTGACGTCAATTACTCCTAAACGATAGAAAACCCAAGGTTGAAAAAAATACCCTTATTGTTGATGATGTTCCTTAAAGTGAAAAGCTATTAGAAACACGATTGAGCAATTTTGGCTCGATTGAAAAAATCCTTAAGATAGGTCTACACCATTACTTTCAACTCTAGTTATGTTATGACTAATATTTTGCAGTATAAATTTAAAAAAATACACAACTATATTTGTTATGATAATACAAAGTGAGTAATGTTATTATTTTTTATACTTTCATTGTAGTTTTTGATTGAAACGAAAAACCATTGAAAAAGTGTGGTTATTTTCTTTACTCCTTGCACGTAACGAAAAGACAGAGACAACTTTTCCATCATAACCTCGCCTTAATGACACTTAGGTACCTATTTTGAGCAATATCTAGTAAATTTGAGGACGAGAGGAAATACAAATTATTATAAGAAATGTAACGCCCTTTCAACCTTTCAACCCACACACCCCACAATGATTATTTTTTTCTACGTACCAGTCTTCCCCACTCAAAGTTCATCAAAAAACGGCCAAGCGCGAAGGGTTCCGTTATTTGTATCACGTTTCTTGTAACCCTATTTATTTTATTTGTTGTTATAGTGGTAACAGAAATACAAAATCTGTGATAATTTCAACTGTCCACCTAACAGTTAATGAAATACAACCTGCTGACAGACACACGGATGGACGTACAGAGAGACGGACGGAGCGATGGACAACGGATGCTTAGCAATAGAGTCAAATTGGCACCCTTTGGTTACGGAACCCTTAAAGTATTTTCACGTCTTTTTAGGGTTAAACCTTATAGTTCCGTCATGTCTGTCTGTCCGTCTGTCTGTCCGCGGCTTAGCTCCTAGACTTCTCTTCTCTTCTTCTTCTCTCTCTTAGTAGTAGTTAAGAGATGAAATTTGGCAAAGATATATATAATGATAACGCGGAGATAACTGTAAAAAAAATTTGGAAAAAAAACATTTTTAAGGGTACAAGGGTACTTCGACAAGTAAAGTGGGGATGATTTTTTTTCTCGTCAAAACAAGTCGTGTGGGGTATCGTTGGTTATAACTTAAAAAATAGTTGTGAGTCTTCTAAGACCATTTTGTAATTTAAGGTTCCGTATTCGAAAAAAATAGGCTTGAAAGTGTTAAATTTTGTTGGAGTCGAGTGTCCCCACTCCCTAACAACTAAACCGCTGTATTTGTAAATTTGAAAAAATTCATGAAAGTAGTCTATATAATGAATTTAAAAGGAAAACTATCACGGCTAATTAGGCTTTCTTAGTTTAGGAGAAATAGTCGACCAACTTAAGATGTGCAGTTCGATTCGTAAAAAGTTCATAGATTTTTCATACAATAATATATTCTGTTACCAACTGCAAATATAATTTTGTTTTTTAAAATAATCATTTATATTTTAAAAAGACTACGGAAGCCTACTTTGCGCGAGTCCGACTCGCACTTGGCCGGTTTTTTTCAAAATGTGTGGGTCAACATAAGTGATGCAGGTTTAAACTCTGCTCCATGGGCGGACAGAAATTGAGGCGTGATCTTTGAGCGATAATTCACAAATCCTAATCTATGTATCTATATTCTCGTGTCACAGTGTTAGTTGCCATACTCCTCCGAAACGGCTGGACGGGGGTCCCCATGAAATTTTCTGTGTATATTCGGTAGGTCTGCGAATAGGTATAGAAAATTTTTCACCGGGATCTGAGCGAGCGAAGACGCGGGAAACAGCTATTATACTTCATGCTTCGTCCTCAAGATTAGCATATAACACTTGTAGTATCGCGCGGTAGTCCGTGCCATTCCACACTATTTTGAGAATTTTCAATCACATATTAAAAAAAAGTTTTTGTTTTGATCCATTACTCCGAAGTACTCTCGTGTCGCGCCATCTTCATTCGCCTTTTAGTGCGCTGCCGTTCCACATCGCGCTGTCGGTTTTTTAATTCTAAATAAAGTATTTAGTGATTATTTAGTGTTTTAAAGTCTAAATAACGAAAAGTTTAATATCGCAAACAAAACAGTGATTATGATAGTGATTATAACAGTGATGAAAACCTTTTTTTATATATATTTGATAGTGAAAAAGAACGCCGTCAGTAAGTACTATGAGTTAGATGACTCATCGTCACCGCTCGCATACCGGCGGCGCTCGTTCTCGGAATCACAAGGTACCCGCATACATAACATTCTGCGACATTATTTTATTAATTTCATTTTCAACATACCTGTGTTCATATTTTAATTGTTTTTTTTTACATAATCTAGGTAATAATACTTACCTAGTACCATACCTATAATATATTACTAGAAAAAATCATAGATAAAGTCAAGAGAATTTAAATTATAAATAAACAGACGGCAAGGAGCACACATGAACTGTTTATTATTGCCAATGCAATACGAAATTAGGTGCATCAGTCTATAGATGTCTTAAAATTAGTGTTGCGAACAGTACGTGCATAGATCATTGGGACTGTTTCTTCACTAATAGGACATACAATTTGCGGACAGTACGTGCAAAGCATTGGGACTGTCTCCTATTGTTATACATAACTAACTTTTTAACCAACTTCAAAAATGGAGGAGGTTTTCAGTTCTGTGAATAGTCAGCTGGGCTATTACGTAACTGACTTTGTCTTTTGACATATTTTTATAAAAGGTTTTATTTTGCATTTGCGGTCAGTACTTGTCATACATGACTTGGGACTGTCTCTTATGTAATACCTGACCTAAAGGACCTTGTGTCTTTTTAAAGTCAAAACCATGGACGAAGTATGGAGGACGGAAAATGATGAACATGGTGAAGAGGATATCGACCCTGTTGGCTTTAACACCACGGCTCGCCTCAATTTTGCATTTGCAGTCAGTACTTGTCATACATGACTTGGGACTGTCTCTTATGTAATACCTGACCTATAGGACCTTGTGTCTTTTTCAAAGTCAAAACCATGGACGAAGTACGGAGGACGGAAAACGATGAACATGGTGAAGAGGATATCGACCCTGTTGGCTTTAACACCACGGCTCGCCTCAATGGTTGTAAACATGTCTAAAACGGTCCAGGTAGATTCTCCACCGACAGCTACAACCTCACTAAATATTACAACATTAGAGACTGATACTATAGCATCTACAGATTTGACAGAAGTTATACAGAGACTGAAGCAAAGAATAAAGACTATTTACTACGTAAACTGAAGTAACAACACCCAACGGAAGTTCCTGAATCAGTGACGGATACATCAGCTTCTACAATAGCAGATACCGGTTTAGATATAGGAGAATCTTAGAATATATCCTACAACTAATAAAAAACATGGTAAAGATATCCAACAAGACTTAGCACATAGATTTGTGCTACCTCGGGTTTGGCCAAACAACACGAAAAAAGTTGAAGGAGAAATATATTACTCTTAGCAACTGTAAAGGGATTGACCCACCTGAATAAAATACCGAAATTAAAGCTGCGTTGACTGACAATGAAACAAAACGCGACAAAGCTATTGAAGGAAAACAAAAGCCACTAACAACGGTAATAACATATCTAGAAAAGGCCATTACCTGACTTTTATCTTTAAAACAGAAGGATACAAACCTCTTAAAAATATTCATGGAGGCTGCTCGACTTAAATGTAATTGTTAACTTACACAGTCGACTAACAGGCGAAACTTCCTGTTGTATACCCTAAAGAAAGACACGAGGGACCAATTGCTAAACACAGAAATTGACTAATTCTTATTTAGCGAAAACGCTTCTGGGACCCTGAAGTCTTCTAAAACCATAATTAAGTTTGGGGCTAATTTTAAACAAACTGCACCTAAGCTCCACCTAAAATCCACACCAAATGCGCCGAGTACTTTGAAAAATTTAATCAGGAGGAAAGCTCCGGCTCGCATGTTGTCAGCACCAGCAGGGACTAAGGAGCCTGTGAAGACGTCGACCTTGACACGGCCTCGGCCTATGCCCTCCTACAAGACGTCGTCGCATCCGCAGCACAGACCAAATCACAGTTGTTGTTAAGTGCGGTAAAAGTGGCTGGTAGATTATACTTACATTGCAAACAATGGTCGATGATCGATCACCACTGACCCCTTTGTGCTTTCTTGTATAGAAGGATATAAAATACAATTTCCTCGACCGTCATTAAAACTGTACCGCCTGAAACTCCAAAATTATTCGGTTAAAGAACAAGCTCACTTTCTGATGACATTATTAATTTGCTTTCAATAGGAGCTGTTTCTGTGTGAACCACAGCCAGAACAATATTGATCTAATACTTTACTGATACCTAAACCAAAGGAAAAAAAGCGCTTTATTTAAAGAAACTAAAAACTTTAAATATATTCATAGATATTGGTCATTTCAAACTGGAAGACTTGCGTTTAAGGATAATATTTATGAATTTAATGTGCTACCCTTAATGTCTTAATACTGCACCATGTATCTTCACGAAGATAATGAAACTTTTAGTGGTTAGATTGCTGCGTTCACCTTTCAACAATTTATTCACATGTCTTTTACTTATTCCTATCAAGAATGTCAAACAAATGCCCAAGAAACTATAAAACTCCTCATATCTTTTGGGTTTTTGTAATAAATAAAGAAAAGAGTTACCAACTTTAATAATGAAATTAACGTTAAAATTAAACGTTAACGTTTCAGTTTTATATACTCTTTGTAAAGCTGGGTACTTGACAAGTCCCTTAAAAATCACGCAGATATCTGAGACATATTTTGGATACAAAAAATAATAATAATAATCCAGTTCTCTTTACTAGAAGAAAAGATCATAAGAATTAAATCTGAAGTTGAAAAGTTCTCGACACTAAGTCGTTGTAAAATCAGATATTTTGCCAGCTTGGTGGGCCTTACACTAACTATTTCAAAGAACTAAATTTCTTAATCTTAAAGATACGAATAAATAATAACTAAAATTTCATGGCAATTCCCAATTCATTAAAATCTGACTTCGATTGGTAGAAAAAGGCTGCCAATAATTCACTCTGCAAAATTAAAGTTGATAACTACGACCAGATTTTTTTTTAATGCCTCAACTATGGGGTAGGGAGGCCAGACCTGTGGAGACCAGATAGCCAGTTGTCTGTGGAGTGTGGAATAACGTACACAACATATTAAAATTACTAGATATCATGGCAGCATTAATTTGCCATAAAATATTTGCTAAAGATCTGTATAATTTACATATCCTCCTCCGCTATCTCCTACGTAAACAGTATGGTGGAGTATTCAATTCCCACATTTGACAATATAAAAAACTAACTGTTGCAATATTGCGAAGTGCGGAAACTTTATATTTTCATATTTTTATTTGTTCTTTCGATTACATATAGAATCAAGACGTATACACCCGGACATACTTATAATGAAACTTTAACAATACTTATAATGAAATTTTTAAACACTTTCGGATCTCCAAATATTGATCTTTTTGTATTAGACCTGGCTTAGAAATTAGGATGCGCATGCCATAAATGCGTTCACAGTGTCTTGGGCGAGTATCAGTTTAAGATGATTTTAAAATCATTGCGAAAAATTATCGAAGACGAAGCTGAAGGTATCATGGTTGTACCGCAAGGGCCTATTCAACCGTAGAACCCCTTATTTCACAAAGTCACAACTTTTGACATTAAGGGTTATTAGAAATTTAATTTTACCAACTGATTGCAGCCACCAGCAAATACACTCCATATTTATCCTGGTAACAGGCTCATTATGCTTGAGGCGATAACCAGAAGAGGCCTTTAATCAGCAGTCGTGTATAAAAAATGGTACATTTATTGTAAAAAATTGAACTTATATGAGGTTTCGATTCCTAATGTCTTAGATTTTATAACTACACTGTAATTAAAATGGTGCTCAGTATATGACACTAAGTTCATGCAGGTCTGCTTTAGCTAAAATAACTAATAATAAATTTCTGATAAAGATGACAATAATTTTTTTTAAAGATGTACTTTGTAATAGGCCTACAGTACTTAAATATGAGGAAACTGATACTTTTGTAGTATTAAATTATCTTGCTAACTAGTACCCAAACGTAGAACTACCTTTTAAAAGGTTTCAAATAAGTTAGTTGCGTTATTAGTGCTAGTTACTGCACAGAGAGTGCAAACATTATCAACATTTAAAACACCTATTATTGAGTTCAAAACTCTGGATACTATTACAACACCGCGTGCTAGAGCAAAATAATCATTACTGATTATACTTTTTCTTTAATGAACGAAAAAAGATAATATGTCTTTGTAGAATTATGAATGCTGATCTCGGTAAGACAGAAATTCGACGTATCAGAAATGATAACTAACAAAGTTTTAAAAGTTTTTAAAAAAGCCGCACAAAACTGTCGATTCGCAAACTAAGTAGATAGATAAAATATAATTTACATATATGTGGAATTTATATCTCTTCTTTCACTGAGCATAGCACCCGCTATGCCGCCGTAATCGCCAGTTGATCAAATCATAAAAACCGCGGGTTGGAGCTCAAACTCCCAAACCATTGACTAGTTTTTTAATGAGCCCTTGAATAATTATTTCGATGACCATTTTGTACCGTTATGACTAATTCTTTGAGTAAATAATCTTCCGAGATTAGATAATGTTATATTTATTTTCGATAAAATTTTAAAATAATAATATAATATCAAATATTTGATCAGTTAATTTCTGTAGTTTATACAAAGATTCTCCAAAAACTGTTTTGTCTTTTAATTCATATTTAACGATTATTATGGCTCTAAATATCTACAAGTGTTATATGCTAATCTTGAGGACGAAGCATGAAGTATAATTAAAGATTAAACGAACTTACCTATAAGTGAAGTTCTATCTTAATTATACGAGGGCTTCGTCCGAAGAGATTAGCATCCCTCCCTGCCCTTTCTACTTTATTAATCACCCCTTTTTATCGTTAAATATGACCTTTATACAGGCAGGACTCTAAACTAAATGAAGATGGCGCGACACGAGAGTACTTCGGAGTAATGGATCAAAACAAAAACTTTTTTTTAATATGTGATTGAAAATTCTCAAAATAGTGTGGAATGGCACGGACTACCGCGCGATACTACAAGTGTTATATGCTAATCTCTTCGGACGAAGCCCTCGTATAATTAAGATAGAACTTCACTTATAGGTAAGTTCGTTTAATCTTTAATTAATATTTCAAGAATTGATGACATCTAATGCAAGTCCGTCCGACCGATCTATCCAACCGATTTGCTTAATTTGTTTTAAATGAAAAGTAGTGATGCACAGATTTGTCATCAAGCATTGGAAATTACTCTCGCGAGCTGCTGGTGGCTCGCGCACCGCGCTTACTCTAGAATGTACCTGATACGAGTCCGTCCGGCCGTTTTATCCAACCGTTTTGCTTTTTTTAACGAAAGGTATTGATTGACGCACAGATTGGTCATCATCATCATCATCAAGCAATGGAAATCACCTAACTTTCGCCCTGCTCAATGTATTTTTAATGAAATCTAATCCGAGTGTATTCGGCCGTTCTATGGAACTGATTTGCCATTTTTTTTTTTAATTAAAGGTTAGCACATATTTGTCATCATTTCGCCCATCTCAAGTTATACCCAAACGCGATTTTCGTAGCTTTATTTCTCAATATCTCTGGTTCTAATTAAAGTACGCGGTTCTTTAACATTCGCTGTCACGAGGTCTTTTATTTGAGATATTGCCCACTTAAATTGGTTGGGTTGGAGGAAAGCTGGGTGTGCTCATTCAACGCGCACCGCGCATCGTCAATGGCGAGACGCTTGCGGTTTGCGGGTCGCCCGCCGCGCACTTTCGATGTCCATAATAATGTTTGTGCGGATGGTGGCGCATCGGGAGCCGGGTCGTTCCTTTCCGTCTAATATGGTTGATGGGAGCGATGGCTGACTCTCGCGTTATACTCGCGACGATTTATTTTCGTTGGAACCCAGTTTTAGATCCCATTTGTAAGTTATTGACGATGGATCCCATTTGCTATTTCCATTGAATCCAATTTTATAACAACATGTGTACTTTCAAGAAGAAAAGTGATTTTCCCCCTTAACAAACATTTAAAAACCGGCCAAAAAGAGCTTTTTCATTATTAAATTTTGATGTAATATAGTGAAAACACTACCACTTGAAATCTTCACTATCTCGCGCAATTTTATTTTCCGATCTTTTTTCACGATTTCCAGGACTTGGTTAATGTATTGTTCAGTCACTGCTTCATTTGGACGACCAGAGCGTTCAGCATCATTTGTGTCCAAACGACATACGACATTTGAAATCGGCATACCACCGGCAAATGGTTGGTATAGACTGTGCAGATTCCGGATAATAATAAGCCACTGCTGTTCTTGAGCGGTATTTTTCCCCTCTAAAAAACACTGTTTTATCAACACGCGAAACTCGTTTTTTCCATTGTTTACGAAATTACAAAAGACGCGGCACTTACTCGTATATTATGTCTGTAATTCAATATTTTATTGTTCGATTTTCAACAAAAAAATTACACATATCATTTGATGGCGAGTACTTTCTAAAAATTAAAAGAGTTTTCAATATATTATGCGCCTTCTTGTTAGTGAGTCTCGGGACTTATTGAACGATCTAGTATATTGACATTTTACGGAATACTGATTCCTTTGCATTTTACTTTACGGTAGTTATTGCATCTCCATTAGAAGTCCAATTTTTATTATCTCGTTTCTTTGTGTATTGATGAGCTTCATATAAAAGAACTGTACCAACTTTTCTATCTATTAAATTAAATTGATAAAGAAGTAGATGGGAATTGATCACTCATAGACATAGTTTTTGGTGATTCAATTAAGTTTTACACAAAATAACAACATTCACTGCAATTGTATGCACTTCATGCAATGATTAGTACGCGGCGTGTAAACCGATAGAAAGAGGACTGCAATATTATAAGTGGTCAGTCAATATGAACATACCCTCATTTTATTATAAACAATTTTGTTGTTAATAGTACCGGCATTTAACTTTTTTTAAGCATTTGGGATCCAACGGAAATAGTTTTTGGGATTTAACGATAATAAAACGTAATTCTCTTGCATTTTTTAAATGTGGGATCCAACGGAAATACATAATAATGTTTTGTGGGATCCAACGCCAAAAATATTAAACTGGGATTCAAAAGTGGGATCCAACGAAAATGAATCCTCGCGACCGGGTGTTGTCCGTGTGACCTGGCCTATTCTTGTCAAAGGCATTAATGAAATTCAATGAATAACTTTTTGTGTCATAATATTGTTTTTATGTTCTTATGACATAATCTGGTCTATTTCAATGATTGAATTTTGATGTTATTAACTAATGATTGTTTATTTCTTGATTTTTCACAACACAAATGACATTATGTTAATGTGATTTTATGACTATCAGAAAGAGTGTAATTTGCACCTATTTTGAATAAATACCTTAAATCTTGAATTTAAAAAATTAATGTCTCCTCGAAGCGTCCTCGTTTTTATTTAAAAAATCTTTGATTTTTAATTATTTCTTCTTTTTAATTTTCTTTCTTTGTGCTGCGATATTTTTTTCCGCCTGCCCATGAAATAGAGTGTAGGCAGCATAACTGCCAAATTTCAACTATCTATAAAAAATTGGTAGTGACAGACAAACAGGCGGACAAACCATGCTTGAGTAGATAAACTTATGAGTAAGGATTCCTAGCTTAAATTACGTACAAAAAGTTATGTTTTTTTATGAAACGGAACCCTTAAAAATTATGTAGTAACAAAAAATTTGGAACTTTTGCCCAATTTTACGTGTCTTGATTTCATTGTTCCTCTAATAATATTAAAAGCACATAATTATATTGTAACTAGTGGATTCCCGCAGCTTCGCCCGCGCGGATCCCGATTTTTGCGGTTCCCGTGGGAATTTCCCAAAATCCTTTCTTAGCGGATGCCTACGTCATAACATCTACCTGCATGCCAAATTTCAGCCCGATCCGTCCAGTGGTTTGGGCTGTGCGTTGATAGATCACTATGTCAGTCAGTCAGTCAGTCACCTTTGAGTTATATATATTTAGATGTAATACTGTGGTAAAAGGAAAGAATAGTATGTTGTCTTCATACAGTGGTACATCGCGCGGTTTGTATGTGTACGCGACCCCGTAGGCACGCACCATACGCACGCAACTACAATTAATAGGAATGACATAAGACCATGGACCATTCCTATTTGATGTAGTGTGCGTGCGTATGGTGCGTGCCTACTGGGATGCGCACACATACAACCCGCGCGATGTACAGAGGCCAGAACATCAAGCTATACACTAGTAGTGCGATTCTGATCCATACCCATTCGGCATAAGGACAGTACAAAGTCCAAAGTTTGTAGCTTGATGTGCTGACCTGTGTACCATTGTATGAAGACAACCTACTATTCTTTCTTTTTACTTTTTACTATGCTGGTAGGTAGGCACCTATCCCGTAACCGTGCCATCAAAACGACGAAGTTTGGGTTTGCATGTTGCCGTTGCCGAATGAAGCGAGTAGGATATGATAAGCCTCACGATAAGAAAGAGAGAGAGAGAGTAGGATATGATGATAATGACAAGGTGCAAGAGAAGAGGAATGGAATATAATAGCACTAAGTTTTGCAAGCACATGGGTAAGTTACAGTATCTACCTTAATGTTACCATGAATTAATGAGAGGATTGCAAATGGTAAGGTTACATAACAATGATACGACATCCCATGTTTCTTTTTAACCTCTCTTTCATGATTTTTACAGCCTCTAACAACACAATAAGGCATTTTTATATGGAATATCTTTCCACCGCACTGTACAATTGCCCGCAGACGACTTTCGATTTTCGCACCAATTCGCTGGGGGCATTAGTCGCGCGCGTTGGCCGGGTCCTTACGCCAGTAATATATAAGTCACTGGCTCGATAGAATAATTTCGCAAAGATACCTCTTTTCGAGCCATTTTATCGTCTATTTTCGGTTTTATTCTTAAAATAAGTAATTTGATAATATGATTTATTTACTGAAATAAAGTTCATAGGTGACTGAAGGGAAAACATCGAATGGATTTTTATTTAAGATAAATATCATAAAAATAAAAACGAAAACATCGAAAAATTGCAAAAGTGTGGTTATTTTCTTCCCTCTTTATACGTATAGAAAAAGATAAAGACATATTTTTCAAGTACCATTGCGCCTTAAATGTTTGTGCGGATGGTGCCGAATCGGGAGCCGGGTCGTTCCTTTCCCTCTAATATGGTTGATGGGAACGATGGCTGATTCTCGCGTTATACTCGTGGACGGGTGCTGTACGTGTGAACTGGCCTACTCTTGTCAAAGGTATCATATCAGCCGAAAATTATCCACTGCTGGACAAAGGCCTCCCCCAAAGGATTTCCACGACGGCCGGTCCTGCGCTGCCCGCATCCATCGGCTTCCCGCGATCTTCACCAGTTCGTCGGTCCACCGCGTTGGAGGCCTGCCTATCGCTACGTTTTCCGGTGCGCGGTCGCCACTCGAGAACTTTACTATCCCATCGGCCATCTGTTCTACGAGCTATGTGTAAGGTATCAATTGGGTATCAATCAATGACATTCAATGATTTTTATGTATAACTTTTCGTGTCATATTGTTATCATGTTCTAATGACAATCTGGTTTATCTCAAAGATTGAATTTTGACGTTATTAACTAATGATTGTTTATTTTTTCACAAATGAAATTATGTTATAATTTTTTTATGACTATCAGAAAGAGTATAATTTGCACCTATTTTGAATAAATACATTGAATCTTGAATCTACCTTTTTTACTTAGACGTAAAAACTCTTTGCTTGTAAAACGTAATGTACTGTACCTAGGTAAAA
This sequence comes from Coleophora flavipennella, assembly GCA_947284805.1. Taxonomy (NCBI): domain Eukaryota; kingdom Metazoa; phylum Arthropoda; class Insecta; order Lepidoptera; family Coleophoridae; genus Coleophora; species Coleophora flavipennella. Next base: position 17,243,129 of record OX369264.1, on the reverse strand, counting down.
TTATGTGTGTATGTATTTTTACAAAGTAATTCCGATGCCTAGATATCATTGTGTTTGAATAACAGTTGAAGTAAGGTAAGTAAGTTCGGTAGCCATTTTTACTTTCGAACAATGACTTCTATATTGCCTACTCTTTCGAAAGACTGAGAGGAGCGTGAGGTAGGTATTGTAATGGCAAAAAAACAAGTTGAAATTTTGATGGGTATCGATTTTCTTACACCAAACTATTTTTTTAAATGGGTGTGTGTGTATCTGTCTTTGTGTCCGTCCGGTGTAACTATTTAGTAATCTGTGGTCCGGTGCTCTATTAGGTACCTAAACTCTAGACAGATTTGAGCATTGGGTTAGGATATTATTAATTTTATATTTCCAGCCGTTTGTTTTTTCTCTTCTCTAACTCATTTTTTCGGAATGCCACCATAGTAGTAAAATATAACTTTTTTTTTCTCAAAAACGGCTCTAACAATTTTATATAACTGTTATTATAATTTTATTATGGTCTAAATGTATAACGCATTTCGTTGATCCAGAAAGAAACGGAATACGTAGGGTTCATTTTTTACAAAAACAGGTTGTTTGTTACTTTTTCTCAAAAATGGATGTAACTAACAGATTAATGAAACTTTTACAATAACTAGGACATAATATGGCTTACCACACTACATATTACTCCAGGAAAAATCTGAATAAGTAGGTATCCTAGTATGTACCAATACAAAACCAATTACTTTAATTACTTACCTAACTAGATTTTGTATTTTTTTTATAAAGTCTTTACCTTCAAGTAGATAATATACCTTTATTATTTGCTATTAAGAAAGCGTAGGTAATAAGGCGGAATGTTTATTTTTGATTTGTATATGCCCGAAACGCCAGACGGTAAAGGATTTCTCAAGCGACTTCCAAAAAACGCTAAACACGTTAAAAAACCTACTTCCATCGCAATAACTTAGTACATTTTTGCATTATTATTTTTGGTTTTTGTTAATTTTCTAATAAAGTTCTGCACTGATTTTGATAAAATTTATATGGGACCACACAGGTAGCACTACCTTTCAAATAAAAGAAGAATCATAAAAATCGGTTCATCTAGTCATAAGTTCTGAGATAACACACCCGATTTTGATGATTCTTTTTTTATTCGAAAGCTAGTGCTTCCCGTGTGGTCCCATATAAATTTTATCAAAATCGGTGTAGTACTTTATTAGAAAATTTATAAAAACCAAAATAATAATGCAAAATTGTTCGAAGTTGTTGCGATTGAAGTCGGTTTTTAACGTGTTTAGAGTTTCCAATTATTTAACTCTTATTATTTGTTGTTACACAGTGGCAATAGAAATACACTGTGTGAAAATTTCAACTGTCTACCTATTATTTTCATGAAATACAGCCCGCTGACAGACGGACGGACGGACAGCGGAGGCTTAGTAATAGGGCCCGTTGGTCATGTCGAATGGTAAGTAGTAGGTAAATTAGCAAACTCGTGACGATGGAGAACCCTGGCCTGCGGCTCGCGGCTCGGGCTCACAATAGGGATGACGACAGCACCAGAAATAAATTATGAACTCTTGATCACTAAATTGCCCTCCTACTTAAACTTCGGAAAACCTTACTCGTTTTGTTTTCCATCAAGTCTTCGATTTTTAATTCATCAAAATCACAAAATAAGTATATAAATGACGCTGCTAAAGTATGACGTCACGCTTAGGTATTTCAAACATTTTTAGAACAAAATGTCGTTTTTACCGACTTCAAAAAAAGGAGGAGGTTTCTCAATTCCACGTTTATATATATTTTTTTATGTGTGTTCGCGGATAACTTCGTCGTTTATGAACCGATTTTGATGATTCTTTTTTATTGGATAGGAGATATCCCAAGGGTGGTACCATGATAAGAAAACTAGGATCTGATGATGGCATCCCAGTTAAATCGAAGCTAACCTTAGTTTCCTGTTTGAAGTCGGTTTTTTTTGTTCTAAATTATTGACAGATGATTAAAAGTAAATCAGATGACTAGCATTCGTCATCCCTATTATTTAAAAGTTGCTCGTTTGCCATTTACCAAAATATTCCTCCCTTGTATCATATTATTATAATTACTATTATTTACTGTTGTCTTCTTTTACATTTTCTTTACCACACAGTATTACGATTCATGTACCTGTATAGAACAAAAGATTGGCTCGGTTGGAACTTGGACTCCACTTTGGCTTGTATCTGGCTGGACACAACGGCTCATTTTGTTTTTGAGTGGAGACTGTTTATTGTGCGGTGTTTTTAGTACAGTAAGATTTTGAAATTAATTATAATTACCTACTTCCTTAGATTTTGACCGCGGCTTCGCCCTCGTGGACATCGTTTTTATGTCTGAGGGTGAGTGGTGCGCGAGCGGGGACATTAGACTTCTCCAGATCCCTATCCCAGATCGGGCTACTCTGATTAGCAGTCTATGTCATTTCCCACTCCCTCAAATATCTCTGTGCAAAAAATCACAACAATCCATTGTTCCGTTGCGACATGCTGTAGAAATGAACCAAAAAAGATTATTTTTTTAGTTCCCTCAGGAACTGCATCGTACTATGCTATTTTCACTGGATAAAAGTATAGGCATGTCCTTCCCCGTGACACGGGCTACCTGCATGCTAAATTTCATCAAGATTGGTCAAGGTTTTGAAGCGTGAAAAGGTAACAAACAAACACATTTTCACATTTATAATATTCTTTTGGTTTTTTTTAAAAAGCATACGTGTTTTCATGGTTTAATTACGGATAATTATGTGAGTAGGTTGTTTATTTAACAGAATTACAATGCATCTAGGTGCACTTTTCACTACTTAGGTACCTATCTACCTACCTACCTACCCTAAAAACCAATACAGTTCATTTAACATAAATAAGGTAGATACCTATTGTATATTTACCTGTGTTGTGTTGCAAGAAGGCAAAACGAAAAACTTGTGGAATCATGCAGGTAGGTATAGTTTAAAAAAAACACCAGGCTTTTTGAGTTTAAGGCTACGAGAAAAACCTAGATAAACATATTATAATTATAAAAACCTGGATTCGGCTGTGTCTGGTAGTTGGGTTTTTTCATCCACTCGTAGGGGGAGCGCGGCGGCGCCGGCGGGTGCGAGGGTCTGGAGCCTGGAGAGCCCTCCCCGGGGCTGGCCAGGTCCCCGCGCGCCGGCGACGGCATGTCTCCGACCTCCCGCTCGCCCGGCTCCCGCTTCGGAAAGTGGTGCGGGTCCGCTGGCACCCACTCTCCCGCCGCCGGCGGCCCATTCCACGCGCACCACTGCTGCTCCTCAAAGTTCTGGTGTTGCCAGCCGTACCAGCCGCTCGCGCCGTACTGGCCGCCCTTGCCTTGGTACATGGCGAGCGGGTTGACGTAGTTCACCATGCTTCGATCACCGTCCGAGCATCGCACACACACTCGCCGTCACAACACTACCGCTCTGTTCTCGGTCTCGGGCACATAGACTATAGAGGGTGACACGGCGCGCAGGAGGCAACGATCGCGACTGACAGTGACAGCCGGGCGGGCCGCGGGCGGCCGCAAGGCCCGGGGCGCGCCGCGGGAGGCGCCGCGGCTGGCCGGGGCGGGCATGTGCGTCGAGCGCTCCAATGGCAGGCGCCCCGGTCGGCCCCGCCCTTCTCCGCGGCCCCACTGCACGAAGTATGATACAGGGCAACGTGAGGGCTACATTTAATTTGCCTAATTACAACAAAAGTAATGAATGCAGAGCAGACTTACTAAACCCAGAATCGTGTAGGTAAGGTACGAATTTAATCAATTATTATGTGCTAGATATTTTAATGAAGTTTTATTAAAGGTAAATCATAGGTAAGTAGGTATATTTGACACATGGCTTGAATTATTTTTAACCGACTCCAAAAAAAGGAGGAGGTTTTCAATTCGACCGTATATATATATTTTTTTATGTGTGTTCGCGGATAACTTCGTCGTTTATGAACCGATTTTGATGATCCTTTTTTTGTTGGAAAAGGGATATCCCAACGGTGGTACCATGATAAGGAAACCAGGATCTGATGATGGCATCCCAGAGAAATCGAAGAGAACCTTCAAAACATCGTAATGGCTACTAGTGCGCTTGAAGTCGGTTTTTTTTTGTTAAAAATTATATCAATTATCGTCATAATTTTTAGGTTTAACATGGAACTTATAATACGGTTCCGGTAGGTAAATACTTTTCATCCCGAAAAACTTTTATTTTGGTTCCAACGGAACAGAATAAAACCTAGGTGCCTAACTATACTTACGGTTTGAAACGAAAACTAAACAAACAAATCGTACAGCCGCAGCACATACTTAAGTAAGGTTTCTTTATTATTATTAAAAATTTGAGTGCGTTTGACTGCAACTCACCTGATGGGAAGTGATGATGCAGTCGAGGACGGTACACGCAAACTCAAATAATGCCTATTCACTCTTGCACTGAAGATCTCCAAATTATAGGAATCGGGAAACACTGACGCAGGCAAGGAGTTTCACTCCTTCGCTGTACTCATAATAAATGAGGAAGCGTAACGCTTCGTGCAAAAAGGTGAAACATCAACAACAATGGGGTGCAATCCCTCCCTGCGTTTCGTTGTCCGTAGATACTACTTTCTCGCTAACTAAAACCAAAAACCGCATAAAAAGCGGTCCATTCGTTTAGGAACTATACGATGCCACAGACAAACAGACAGACAGATGCACAAATACACAGATGTCTACACAGATACACACGTCAAAATTTTAACACCCCTTTTTTTGCGTCGGAGGTTAATAAATAATCTTTCTTTATTGTTACAGTCTAAATCGTACGTCAACAACACGTCTTAACTAGCTAATAGAACAGGCAGTAATTTTTTGTAGCTTATAGAAGTAACTATTTAGTAATCTGTGCTTATAGTACTTGGAAATACCTACCATAGAATTCATATATAGGTTTTCCTTTAATATATACAGGGTGTAACAATATTGGTGTAGGTCCCGTTAACTGAGGCTTCTACTCATCATACTGAACAACTTTTGTTCTACAGGTTTGCTGAAATCCCAAAAAAAAATTTGAACTCTTCATACAAAGGGTCAGATCAGATTGACCAATTGTGTGCATTTTTGTATGGAGCGTCGAACTTTTTTTGGAGAATCTTGTTGAAAGTTGTTCAGTATGATGAGTAGAAGCCCCAGTTAACGGGTCCTACACCATTTTTTACACCCTGTATAGGTAAAGAACTAAAGAAGAAGAATAAAACAACCAAATTCTAATTTTTTTTTTAAATGGCCCAGTACCTAGTTTCAGAGATAAGGGGAGGGGATGGTAAATTTTCGCCTACATTTTCTTAAATAACTTGAAAACTATTTATCTTAAAAGTTAAAATTATGTCAATGTATTGGAGATTCTTATTCATATTCATTCTTACAGCAAGCTCTTTCTATTTGATTTGTCACACACACGATATAGTTTCCATAACTTTTTTTTTACAAAATATGTAAATTTTGCTACGGAACCCTATTTATGTGACCCCAAGTCGCACTTGGCCGGTTTTTTTACACGATGACTCCAAATTTTATTTTGCTTTATATACAGGGTGTACCAAAAGTCAAGGAGGGTTGATATATATATATAGGCCAGCTCAGTACTGACCAGAATATCATAATATGACCGTTTTCGAGATATTAACAATTGTTTTTTCTAATTTTGTATGAAAAACGCATTTGTTTAAATGCTTTAAGATTTTTCTAAAAAAACTTATAATACAGTTGGCCTGCCCAATAGGGTGAAAACTTCCTTATTTTATCAGCTTTTCAACAAAGTAAAATCCTCACTAATATTATAAATGTGAATATGTGTTTGATTGTTTGTTTGTTTGTTTGTTACCTTTTCACGCTTCAACGCCTTGACCAATCTTTATGAAATTTGGCATGCAGGTAGCCTGTGTCACGGGGAAGGACATAGGCTACTTTTCATCCCGGGAAAATAGCGTAATCATTTGCAGTTCCTGAGGAAACTAAAAAAATACTCGATTGTTTTGATTTTTTGCACAGAGATGGTTGAGTAGGTGGAAAACGACATAATTTACTAATCACCCTTAAAGACAGTCATAAAAATGATGTCCACGCGGGCGGAGCCGCGGGAAAAAGCTAGTAGTTAATAAAATACAAAATAGTTCCAACAACCGCCTCCGTAGCTCAGAGGCAAAGTTCACTGGCTTTACACAGGAGGTCGCGGGTTCGATTCCCGGCGGGGTCAATTGTAAGACTCGGTTTGGTTGGTGGTAGGGCATTTTCTAAGCCCGCCTGGCTAGCTACCACCATCTTATGTAAGTCTTGCCGCCAAATATCAATGTTGATATAATTGGTGTGTTCCGGCATGAAGATAAGATAGCCAGTTCCCCATTGCGTTGGGGAATCTTGGTAAGCCCGCTTCCATCTTCGGCAACATCTTCACTTACCACCAGGTGAGATGTTGTCAAGGGTTTATCAATTGTGAATAAAAAATAAATGAAAAAAACCCAATGATTGTTGGCAAAAGGGTGCCTCAAATCCCATACAATTTTTAAAATAATTTTATATGAAAAAAATCAAGTGCAATTTTTTTTAATGAGCCTGTGAATTAAAGTAAGTCAATGATGCTTAAGTGTCACAGATGGCTGAAATGCAAAAAAAACCTTAAAAAATCTTTAAATAAAACAAACATAAAAGACATTTTGCTTGAAAATTAGTATGGGATTTGAGTCACCCCTTTGCCAACGATCATTGGTTTATGTTGGAACTAATTTGTTTTTTATTAACTATTTTACTTTGTTGAAAAGCTGATAAAATAAGGAAGTTTTCACCCTCTTGGGCAGGCCAACTGTATTAAAAGTTTTTTTCTGGAAAATCACAAAGCATTCAAACAAATGCGTTTTTCATACAAAATTAGAAAAAACAAATGTTAATATCTCGAAAACTAACGATTTTTTTACTTTATTATGGTCATATTGTGATATTCTGGTCATTACTGAGCTGGCCTATCAGCCCTCCAAGGGATAACGTTGACTTTTGGGACACCCTGTATAAGTTAAAAGGTAGAAGTAGGTACTAAAATCTATTTTCAACCGACTTTAAAAAAAAGAAGGAGGTTCTCAATTCGAAACTACCTACTACCTAATACACTAGTCTACTTTGTCTAAGGCTCAAACAACAAAATAAACTTTTTTGTATACTCTCTTGGAAAAATAAACTGGCTACCTATAAAATTTTAAACGAAATAAAAACTCGATAAATAAAGTTCTAATTTCAAAAATTCAAACAATATAATTCTTCTCTTTTACATCATTTTCGATTAAATTGGCGGCAGAAGGATTATCTATCATACTACTAGTAATATTATAAAGGCGAATGTTTGTGAGTGTGTATGTTTGTTACTTATACAATACAATACAATACAATACAAAATTCTTTAATGCATCACAACATAAAAATAGAAATCAAAGATAAAGAGGAGAGCCTATACAATAGGCGGCCTTATTGCTAGGTAGCAATTTCTTCCAGGCAACCTTTGGGTAGGGAAACAGCGATAGAATAAGTTAGGGGGGGGTGCAATAATTAAAAACAGAAAAATAAACAGTTGCAAATAAACAGTTATATAAAATATTAAATAAATAAATAATTTTAATATATATTATTATAATATATAAAATAATAAATAATATATAATTATAATATATAAAATAATAAATATATACATAAACAAACAAAAACATAAATAAATTAAATATTTTATCTATCTATGGTAAAGAAAGGAAAATGAGATAGTAAGGAAGATGGAAAAAAAAGGATTTATTAGAAGCAGAGAACAATGATATTATTAAGTTAAGTAGTGAGCTTTCACAAGCCTTTTAAAAGATTGTAGCGTTGGAGCACGCCTGATAGACTCAGGCAGCGAATTCCACAGCCGGATTGCTTGAACTGTGAAAGAGTTGGAATAGACAGAGGAAGAGTGGATGGGGTTATCGAGGATTAGGGTGCTGGATGTTCGCAAGGTGCGGTTTAGGGTAGATGAACGAAAGACAAAGCGATTTTTGAGGTAAGAAGGAGTGACAGGATTAAAAAGGATATTATAGAGGAGAGACAAGATGTGTGAATCCCGCCGACGGGGAATAGGTAGCCATTTAAGTTGGGCACGAAAATAGGAAACATGGTCAAATTTACGAAGACCGAAAACAAAGCGAATGCAAAGATTTTGCAAACGATCAAGTTTGTTTTTAAGCTCTACGGTAAGGTCAGGGTAGTAACTAATTAGTAATCTGTGGTCAGGGTAGCATACATCAGCGTAATCAAGCACCGGCAAGAGCAACGATTGAGCAAGAGAAATTTTAGTACGTGTGGGCAAGAAATTTTTCAATCGCCAATGTTACTTCTTCACGCAAAAACTACTGAACGGATCTGGCTGAAATCTGGTAGGTAGACAGATTAGGACCTGGATTAACACACAGGCTCACGCACTGCGCACCCTCGAAAAGTCATAGAAACGTTGTCCACGCGGGTGAAGCAGCGGGAAACAGCTAGTCTTGTTATAAATTATCTTCGTTTGTTGACTGGAATTTGATTTTTTTGTATTGAAAATTGTGTTATTTTTTATTTAAAATAAAGCATTGGCTTATATAAGCTGCAATGCCACGCCGTCATTTAACTCAAAATGAAAGGATACGAGCTGTGGGTATGCTGGAAGCCGGAAGTACACAGCGTCAAGTTGCGGATGCCATCGACTCCAACCAGTCGGTAATTCGAAGGTTATGGCAACGTTATCGACTCACCGGGAATATGGCCGAACGACATTTATTCGGAATATCGTTAGGCGGAAGCCTAAAACTACGGCGCAGCAACTGGTTGAAAGGCTGCAAACTCAACACCATGTGGCTGCCAGCACCGAAACAGCCAAGAGGAGACTGCATGAAGTCGCTTTACGTTCGCCGTTGCGGGATGTAGGTATGTTGTATAGCTCTTCGGCGAGGCAATCGTGCTCTACGGTTACGATGGGCACGTGTTCGCCTAGAATGGCTTTTGTTTTCTGATGAATCCAGCAGTGTCGATTCAGAAACGAGGAGAACCGTAGGAGAATCATAGTAACCGACATAAGTAGCTCTCAGAATTGCTAAACTTAAGTGACAGTGGGCGGGGCACATAGTTCGTAGAACGGATGTCCGTTGGGACAGTAAAGTTCTCGAGTGGCGACCGCGCACTGGAAAACGTAGCGTAGGCAGGCCTCCTACTCGGTGGACCTGGTGAAGGTCGCGACAAGCCGCTCGATGCAGGCAGCGCAGAACCGGTCGTCGTGGAAATCCTTGGGGGAGGCCAATGTCCAGCAGTGGACGTCCTTCGGCTGATGATGATGAAGGACTGAATTAATCAATTGAGATATCTGATCACCTGGAAATCTTCGACGTTAGGGGTGTAAGGGGTCCAATGCATCTTTAGTGACCCAAGCCAACCTCACCTGCGCGTGATGCACCCTGCCGAACAACAAACGAGGCTCTGGTGTTTCTTTAGGTGGTAGGCTTTGGCCGCGGTTTGTCACCACCCTCTAGGCAAAGTCGTGCCGCCAAGCGTTAACGGACTAGTTCCGGTACGATGCCTAGGGAAGCCATTTGGAAAGGTGGGTCTGTGCAGTTGCGCTGAATCAGTATGCCGTTCCGGTGTTAGTGTCGCTGCACTTGGCGGTTAGTCTTGGAGGGCAGCGGCATCCAAAGCACGGTGCACCGCTGGCCGACCGTAGGTAATTGGAGGCCCAATTAGTAGGCTAGCCACCTATGAAAGGCTGCCCCGTCACCTCACGAAAAATTCCGGAATGCTCCATCGTGCCAATTGGCGATTGGACGATTCTTGGATTCTAAACGGCACCTCGTACAACTTCCGCATTCCTTTTCTATTGACTCCCCAAAAACAAAAATGAAAAAGTCATGAAAAGATAATGAGTTTTACAGCGGCGGCCCTTCCTCCCATTAAAAAAGCACCTCGATAAAATCAGAGGGTTGTACTCCATTAACGTCAGACACACGCGTCGTCCGGTCTACCAGCTGAGAAGGATTTAGCGACAAAGCGAGTTTGAGTGTCTCTCTTCTAGCGTGGACGGTCTTTTCAAACGAGAACAGCCACTCCATATAGTGGGCATTAGAGTCCCCCAGAAGGACCAGTTAGGCAGACGTGTTCCTTAGTTGAGCCTTATCGGCGGCCTCACACAGATGTTTGAATCGCCTGGTCGTCTCCTGATCTCCGCTGTGCTAACGGTATACACAAGCGTAGACTATTTTGTCTACGCCAGTGTCGACCAGCACCCAGAGCGTCGAAAAAGAGGAGTCTTCAAGGTTACGGAGACGTCGGCAGCAGATTTTGTCGCTGACGTAGACACAGACAGCGGCCTGCGCCTTGAAGTTGCGCTCCAGAGTACACCCCGGGTACTGCAAGTAAGACGCGTCATCCGGTCGTCTGATTTGCGTCTCTGTACGAAAGAGTAGGTATCTGCGCCTTGTCGGTCTCAAGATGGTGGTGGAACGCATCGATATTCGAGTACAACCCTCTCATGTTATCGAGGTGCACTTTTAATGGGACTTTTACGTTCACTGCTGGACATAGGCCTCCTCTAAGGATTTCCACGACGACCGGTTCTGCATTGACTGCACCCGGTGGCTTCCCGCGACCTTCACCAGGTCAAGGGTCCACCGAGTGAGAGGCCTGTCTACGCTATTTTTTCCGGTACGCGGTCGTCACTCGAGAACTTTAGTACCCCAATGGCCATCTGTTCTACGAGTTATATGCCCCGCCCACTGCCAATTAGGTAAGTTTAACAATTCTGAGAGCTATGTCAGTGACTTTGGTTCTCCTACAATATCCTTGGTTCCGACTCCATCTACATTAATAAATTAAGTAAAACCAGATTTTGCCCGCGGCTATACACAGGGGTTAAAAAAATTGTGTAGGACCCGTTAACTGGGGGTTCTACGCATCATACTGAACAACTTTCCCCAAGGAACCCATAGTCAGTTCTCAAAAAAATTTGGACCCTCCGTACTGAAATGCACAAAATGGTCCTACAGCTGATCGATTTGTATGAAGAGTAAAAATTATTTTTTTGGGATTTTAGCAAAGTCGTAGAACAAAAGTTGTTCAGTATGATGAGTTAGGTACACCAATTTTATTACACCCTGTATATGTCTGCGTTAATAGGTATTATTTTTATGACTGTCTTAGGGTGTACGGTGCACGGGCCACAAGCGGCTCGCTACTCGCTAGTGGTTTTTCTGTCGTAAGGGTGTGCAGTACGAGTCGCAAGCGGCTGGCGAGAATGATAACGAGTTTTCACCAGATTTATGGAAATCTACTTCCAAACGAATATCATTTCCTACGCGGCTTTTCAAAAACTTTTTTAAATGCAAGATTCCACTAATCTAAGACTATAACAAATATTTAACCGCATGTGTGATCTAGTAGTAAGAATATTTTGAGAACTGTAAGTTCATATTGAAAGTAAATAAATAAGTCAATTTGAAACTTGAGCTGATATAGTAGGTCATCTTTGCTGAAATTGTGACGACAACCGGTGACCTGACAGCCAACATATCAAATTATGCTTTAGATTATTCACCTGTACCTACAGAATGTATACTCAAAGAATTAAGCCTAAAATAAGACTAAAAACACCCAACTAACCACGATGCAGTCTGTTTTTAGGCATAGAATTTGTATCAATTTGAGATACGCGTTGTCACAGTATGTCGTATCGGGTGTCGTCCAATCCAATTTACCATCCATTGTGAGTTCTTGGCGGGGTTTGGGGAACGCATTCATAGTTTTATTTTATTGTTTTTGCATTGTTTTCTACTTGAATTTGCTTCAAAAAGTGGTGTGTTTTGGAGAAAATCGTCTGGTGCTCGTGTGCAATGTGAAGAACAAGAAAATATAATGAAGGAGGATGTGAAAACCCAATTTTTATTGGGTGCAGTTTTATAGATTAAGACTGCAACTAGGTGTTTGCAACAGCTGCAAATGCTGTCAAGAACTCCAGAGAAGATTTTGTAATGCACCGGCGCTTGCACTGCAAATCAAAAATAAAATAAAGATTAATTATATCAAGACTGTCTCAAAAGGGCTTTTGTACCTAGCGACATTAAAAAATTAAAAAAAAATTTCATTGTAAACTAGTTGCTAATGCGACTTTTTGGCAGGAATTGGTAGCGTTCAGTTCGTCATTTTTCTTTTATTACCCAAAAAAATACATTTCGTGATTTTTTTTGTATAATATGGATATTTTTTTTATTATTCACAATTGGTAAACCCTTGACATAATGTATTAATCATCAAAGTTTCATGCGGTGTTTCGAGTTCCCACAAGAAGTCCACCAAAGCTTTAGTAAAAGTGTTATCATTTTGCTGCAGTGTGTAAATTAAGTTAGTTATATAGTGCCAGTGAAAAAAATCACAAAAATGCTGAAAAATACTGAAAGCTGTGAAAGAAAAATTACTGAAGACGTAAACTAATACTATGTACTGAAGACAAGGCGGTATGGCCAATGAGCCTTAGCCTGCCCTGAAAAGAGCAATCAAACAAAAAAAATGAAATTCAGCGTGACCAGATTTAGCAGAATTCTGCAATTTTAGTAGAATTTGACCCCCAATTTAAGGCTTAGCAACCCTTAAGAAAATTTCAGCCTTCAGGGCATTGCCGAAAACATACATTTTATTTTGAGTGATTTATATTTAGAGCACATTTCCTGCGTAGTGCGTAGTAGTCGTTGTCAGTCAGTTGTGTCGTGAGCTAAAAAAAAAGTGAAACGAAAATAATTTGACCAAAACTATCGTTCTGAGGGGAGAAGGATCCAATGTTTTCCTCTTAGCTGTCAAGATCCAAAGAGGACAACAATGCCGCTTTTTGTAAAGTATGTAATGTCAAATAAGTTAAAAGGCTTTCTGTTCTAAAGATCATATAAACACAATAAAACACAAAATATAAACACAATGGATCATTGGATATTCTGGACAGTTATCGGTAAGTGATTCTACGTATATTTGCTGCAAAACCTTCCCTTTAGGGTTCCCGACCTCAAAAGTAAAAAACGTATCCTCTTATAGGATTACTCACGTCCGTCCGTTTGTCACAGCCAATTTGCTCTGAATCTAGATAGATGAAACATTTATTCTTTACCACAACAAATACAGTACAGTAAATTAACATTAGTACACTTAAATAACGAAAAAGCTATAGTAACAAATTTAGTACTTTGCAGTTGCTTAATAGACGCAAACCAGTCGATAATTTTCGGTGAATAACATTACTGTGCCGTAGCAAAGAAAAGGCTCCGACTCATCATATGATGTGGCAGACCACAGCGCTGATATTCTGTCGGCACCGCTATAAAATGCCGAACGAGACTACTACGTAGACAAAACAAGGCTCAAAAATCAATAAAAAAGTAAAAAATAAATATACTTATTTTTTTTGAATAATAATTGAATAAGAAATTAAGTTTTGCTTAGGCTAATGGAAATAATAAATATTTATATATGTAATAGTAATCGTAAATTGGTTAGTACAGGAAATTGAACCGGGATAGGGAATAAGTATGTACCTAAACGTAGTATATAAAAAAAAACTGCGGTGTAGATTATGAAAGTATAGAAGTGTACAATAAAGTTTAGTGAGAAAGAAAACCACTTAAGTAAAAAGAATATAGAATGTATACATACAAGAATGTGCAATTCATATGTGTGTGAGGCCTAACCTACAGTAGTTTAAAAATGACTATAAGGTGCTGGTTTATCTTGCGGGCGAAAGAGAAATGAAATCATAGGGTGGTTACAAGCAAGATACGTTCAAATCAGAGATGTGTTAGACTTTTGTCCTAGTAATAAGTGTGATTTGTATTCTGCTTTGAATCTGCACCTGCAACGGATATCGCGAACGGGCGGTGGAATATTATTCCAACACGTCGTAGCCAGGTACCTGAAGCTCCCACGAAATGCAGCAGTTCGGTGACGTGGAAGAATAAGAACACATACCTTTAATGCTCGATCCCTGTAACACGGATTAGATTGGGAACACCAGGTAAGTTTTTGGTAAAGGTAATCAGGTCGTTTACCATTAATAACGTCAAACAATAGTCCAGCCAGCAGAAGTTCCCGACGTGCGGGTATTTTTAGAATATCTGCGTTATGTAGGAAGGGTGTGACATGTGAACGTGTCGGTATAGAGAAACAGAATCTCGCACACGCATTTTGAACTTGCTGTAGAAGTTTAATAGTTTTTGAAAAAAAATATGGTTTTAGAGATTTTCAGAGCTTTTTAGAGTTGTTCAAATTGTTGTTGATTTTATTTTCGAAGTAAGCTTTTTGCTCATAGAATAGGCAGGAATCAAAAAGATTTTTCATATTTTTATAATGTAATTTGTCACTGTCTGACCCAGAGATTAGATACTTGTGATGAGCTTCATTCCGAATCTTCATCATAAACCGCACGTTTTCCGTTAGCCATGGTTTCGATTTATTTTTCAGGACCAATACACGTTCAGGGGCGTGGGTGTCGAACAGGGATAAAAAGATTAAATTAAAATAGAAAATCATTTCATTTACGGACAGTAAGGATTTAAGAGAATCCCCATCAAAGGATAAGAGTTCAGTGTTGAATTTATCAATATTAATGTTATTAATTTGTCTATACTGGAAAGTCCTAGGCAGGGGCTTTTCTTTTTTAATATTTAGCTCACAAGTTACCATGGCATGCTCACCGAGTTGGGGGCGTAGTCCACAGTTACGTTTATAAGGGGAACATTAGAGCATATTAGATCTATCAGCGAACTACTGTGGCTGGCAAAGTGCGTGGGCTCGGTGACATAATTAATAATAAGATGCATACAAAATAAGAAATCAGTTAGGCACTTACTTTTCAAGTCATTGACGTCCAGCAAATTTATATTAAAATCCACAGTGAGGATAAGACAGTCATAATCATAGAAGTTATACATTGTATCCCCTAAAGCATCAAAGAAAGCATCACAGTTAACCCATTGTGGTCTATAGGCAGTGTCAATATTATATATTTTTTAATTAATTGTAAACTTAAGCCACATTTGTTCTACATTTGGGGAGGAGATGTGTGGACAGCTGCGCACATTAATACCTTTTCTAATGTAAAAGCCGTCACCTCCACCACCTTTTCGAGCCCCAAGTCTACGCGGGATATGACGAAACTTGTATTCAGAAAGCATGGGGGCTACTAGACCAATTGATTTAAAATTTGGTACAGTGAGTCAGTGACCCAAAGACGGATGTCTAACGTAAATATCTTTAGTTAGATCAATAGGTACTTACGATCAATAAGTGGCCCCCATAGTAGTCAACAAATATTACAAGCTTTTATTTAACTTGCAATGTATGTATGTTTGTTCGGGTGGAATCTTGCAAGTTAAATTTGAACTTTTACCGGGTTTCCAATTGAGCTGAAATTTTGCATGCATATAAATCGCGTGACGATGTAATATTAAAAGCTTGTACCTAAAATTTTTAAGGTTTTTCGAAAATTATGTATTGTCTTTCCTTTTTTCAATTTAACATATTGGTACAAAATATGAGTTTATCCATTAGCAGAATTTTGGCATTTTTAACAAAAAAAATAGCAGCCTTTAGCAGAATTTAGCCAAGCAGCTAGCATAATGTTCAATATAAATCTGGTCACACTGTGCTAGTTGATAGTTGCTACAAACAGCAAAGAAATGTTGTAGAGAAATAAATAAGTCAGCTACGTTTATCAAATAGTACATAGTTTTCAGATGAAAACTTGTAAACTAAAAGAAATCTTGACTACCTACTGTTATCTACTACTTAATTACTTAACATGAAATTAAATAATACTTGAATAATCCATTTGTACGTATGGTTTGAAGCTACTTGGTACCTCATATTCTAGGTAAAACGTTAGTGACTATATGATCAGTGCCAATAATTTACAAATCAATCATTATTAACGTTAACAAAATGTCTTCGGAGACGGCTCAAGTGAGCTCGTTGCCACTGCCTCCAATGCAGTACATAAACTTCTATACGGATGAAAATGTGAGAAGAAACCGTGCTCCCCTACCACCTCGTCCCATTCATGACTCCTACTCCATGTTTGGGCATCCATTTAATGCAGATGATGCGATAATTCGGTCATTGGAAAGTCAAGTAAGTTCTCATGCATCCTTACTATAATATAATAAATTGTGAAAATGTGTTTGTTTGTTACCTTTTCACGCTTCAACGCCTAGACCAATCTTAATGAAATTTGGCATGCAGGTAGCCTGTGTCACGAGGAAGGACATAGGCTACTTTTTATCCTGTTAAAAATACCATAGCCCGATGCAGTTCCTGAGGGAACTGAAAATATACTCTTTTTTGGTTAATTTCTTTAACATCGTAACGGAACAATGGATTGTGTGTTTTTTTGCACAGAGATGGTTGAGGGGGTGGGAAATGACATGATTTACTAATAAGCATATCCTGACATAGTTCCCGAGGGATCTGGAGAAAATTCATGTCCACGCTCGCGAGCTGCTTGCGGCTCGCGCACCGCGCACCGTCTAAAACAGTCATAAAAACGATGTCCACGTGGGCGAAGCCGTGGGCAAAAGCTAGTTAAAAATAAACACAAATGTAATTACACTTTCATAAATGAGTTCTACCATTTTAGGGCTTCCGTCGACTATATCCAATGCATTTTGAGAGACGAAGAGAACTAAAGAAGCTAAATCATTCACTATTGGTGAATTTTCTGGACCTTTTGGATATGTTGGTACATTGCCCTGATTCACCAAAAAGGGCAGAGAAAGTGGAAGACTTAAGCTTACTATTCATTCATATTCACCATCTGTTGAATGAATTTCGGCCCCATCAGGCAAGGGAGACATTACGAGTGATGATGGAACTTCAGAAGCGGCAAAGAGTTGAGACTACTATGAGGTAATTTTTTAAATGCTGACAGGAGCATTAACAATCTCAACATCAGGTAAAATCTAACATAGTTAAGAGATGATGGAGGTGAATGTGGAGCACACTGTCTTAAATAATGTCTATTTGCTCTTGTCTTGAAGATTAATGTCTCCAAAACACAGACTTCTACTCCTTAGTGATTTACATAATGAACATAGAAGTGAACAAAGGTGGAATATTTGCCACATAAAGATGGATGGATGTAATTAACGATTAGAGTACTTAGTTTTCAATATTTACATTAGATATACAGGATAGAGTAACATGGTTTAGTGGCTTGGGCTGCTACTTCCTGTCTGGGAGGCCTTGGTTCGAGTCCTGCCACATACCAATGTGTTTGCGAATTTTGATTTTTTATGTATGTTTATCTGATACTCACGGGAAGGAGAACATTGTGAGGAAATATGCACACGGCTGGGAAGAAACTTAAAGGCTGTGTGTGAAATCAACCAACCCACATTTAGCCCGTGTGGTTGACTAAGGCCCTAATTCAGGGTAGCCCAAGGTAGTTCGAGGACTACTTATGGTGTCTGGGAAAGAGTGTGCTAAGCGCAAATGGGAATTAGCTTGACTTATTATTATTTACAAATATAAAATTAGAGCCTCTCTGCTCACTTGGCACGAGGCGAAGTGGCAGGAGCACCTCCAGCGGAAGCACAGTCGGCTGAAGTTCAGTGCGACGGGGAGAGAAAGCGTCGAACTATCCGGGCATTATCGAGGAGGACTGCTTTTTGCATTGCTGCAATTATTGGTCTGCCTCGGAGATCCAGCCGCCTTAGGTGACGTTCAAGGTCGGCTGGAATTAGCCCGTTCACGGACAGGACTATGGGGATGATTTCGGTGGATTCCACTCGCCACATATCAGTAACCTCGTGTGCCAGGTCCAGGTACTTGGTCCTTTTATCGGCATCAGCCTGCACGAGGTTTTCGTCATATGGGATAGTGACATCAACCAAAAACACTCTTGACTGCGCCCGATCCATCAACACGATATCAGGCTTATTCGAAGGAATAGTCCTGTCCGTGATGATGGGTCGGTCCCAGTAGAGCTTGGCGCGGTCGTTTTCGAGAACCGGCTCCGGCGTGTACTTGTAAAATGGCAACCGTCGAGATATGAGGCCATACTTAAGAGCGATCTCTTGGTGCAGGATCCTGGCTGCTTGGTTGTGCCTGTGCAAATACTCAGTGTTGGCAAGCATGGAACAACCGGAGGTTATATGACGCAGGGTCTCCCCTGGTTGACGGCACAACCGACAAACGTCCAAGGTGCCATCTTTAATTATGAACCTCCTATAGTTGTTCGTCTTGACCACCTGATCCTGTATAGCACAGACAAAACCCTCGGTCTCCGCAAAAAGATCTCCGAAGCGCAGCCAGTGCACGGAGGCCTTTTGATCTACAAAGGATCCACAAAGGGCCTTGAAGAACCTACCGTGCAGCTCTTTGTCTTTCCATATGGCCTCTCGATCAGTAGTGCTAAGAACAGCCGGTGCCTGCCAGTTCTCTTGGGCCATGGATAGAGGGGTTAGTCCTTTATCACACGCTATGACAACTCTATGCAAGTCACTACCGATTTTCGACAGGAAGTAACTTCGTAGGCTGCATATCTCGCGGTTATGCATTTGTTTGGCATTGAGGAGGCCACGACCGCCACTCTTCCGCGGGATATACAGCCTCATCAGTGACGACCTCGGATGATGCATCCTATGGAGTGTCATAGTAGTGCGGACTTTTCGATCCAGGGCGTCCAGTTCGGTCTGTGACCATCTGAGTATGCCAAAGGTGTACAAAAGAACAGGCATGACCCAGGCGTTGAATGCTTGTATCTTGTTAACGCCCGACAAATAGCTCTCAAGAACTTTTGTCAGCCGCTCCCAAAACACGTCACAAACCGCCTGTTTCACCCCTGCCTCGTGAACACCAATACTCTGCGACATACCCAGATACCGGTATGTATCAGTTTCAGAGAGGGTGCGGATGTTAATGGAATCGATATTGACTCCATCTGAGTGAACCACCCTACCCCTGTCCACATGAAGAATCGCGCACTTATCCACTCCTAGCTCCATGTTGATGGAACTACTGAAATCACATGTGATTTTCAGCAGTTCCTCCAACCGTGTTGCATTTGGAGCGAACAGTTTGAGATCGTCCATGTAGAAAAGGTGGGTCATGCGTGAATCACCTCTCCGAAACTGAAATCCCGTCCCTGACTTCTCGAGCAGAAAGCTGAGTGGATTCAGGGACAGGCAAAACCAAAGTGGACTCAGACAGTCGCCCTGGAATATTCCCCTCTTAATCCAAATCCGGTCCTCCGCATTCGACAACCGCTGACCATGGAGACTAAGGATCGTACTCCATTGCCCCATACACGATCCGAGGAAGTCTCGAACTGTCTCATCTATCTTGTACAGTTCGAGGACCCTCTTCAACCATGAGTGGGGGACCGAGTCGAAAGCCTTCTTATAATCAATCCAGGCAGCGGAAAAATTGCGTCGATTGCGGTTCACCAATTTACCCACGACCGCATCAATCAGGAGTAGCTCCTTCGTACCGCGACTACCGCCCCGACAGCCATTCTGAGTTACCGCCATGATATCATTCGCCTCAATAAACGCGTCAATTTTGGCCTTCAGAATGGATGTCAGTGTCTTGTAGGTGGTGGAAAGACAAGTGATAGGGCGGTATTGACTAGGGTCAGCGGTATTACTCGACTTAGGAGCTAAATGAGTGATCCCAGTAGTGAAGAAGTCCGGGACCTGACGCTGCTCGAGTGCTTGCTGGAACTGGCTAGCCAAAGTCTCGTGACTCGCATGAAACCCCTTGAGCCAATAGTGGTGCAGTCCATCACTCCCTGGAGTTTTCCAGTTCGGAGCCTTACGGACCGCTTGCAACACATCATTGGCACTAATGGTCACGGGGTTCATGGGTTCGATGCGAGCACACGCCTCCTCTAGCTCAGCCGTCCATTGCCCCTCGTTGTGTTGCACAGGCCGGGACCACAGGTTACGCCAAAAGGCAACAATACCTGCATGATTCGGTCTCTCGCCTGTGTTCAACACAGCAGGTCGGTCCAGTGACCTGTAGAACTTCTTCTGATCACTCATGAAGAGGCGATTCTGGCGAAACCGGTCTACCCGCTCCGAGTATCGCCGAATACGGTTTGCCCACGCAGCAATCCGTTGCTTCAGGTCGTCGATGCGCTCTGTCACTAACCGCATGGCGTTACGTCCTGCGGGATCAAATTCCGATCCCGCAAATGCGAGCCTGACAAAGCGCATCACTCGAGGCCTACTATTGCCTGACCTAAAAGCAATCAGTTTGCCAATGAGGACTCTAGCCTCAGCAATACGACGCTCAATCCTTTTCTGCCATGCCGGCTTTTCCCGCGGACGGGATGTGCGAGTCGGTTCTGGCAATTTGGCACCAATAAAACGGCAGACTGCCATTGCAGCGCCAAAGAGGATTGAGTTCGTATCACTGAGGTCGCTGCTGTTCACCAGATATTCTGGCAGCATGCGGTTTATGGCCTCAATGACATCCCGATTTCGGACGCTAAGGGGCAACCGTGGAAGCCGCGGCCTCTCCTCGGGAGGCAAAATACGGAATTCCTGAATCGCCTCCTCTAGTGTACTCCTGATTCGCTCCAATTCCTGGGAAACCGTTTCCGTCTCACAATCCTCGCCAAGAGATGGTGGTGGCGGTTGGGCTGAGATTGGCTCAGCCACTTGCGGCACATGTGCCGATAATCGGCGCGAGCCATTTAATGAGGATCGTGAGGCGGGAACGACCTCGCGTCGTAGTCCTTCGAGTTCGGTCACGCTAAAGATGTTCGAGCGCAATATGTACCGAACTCGATCCGCAAGGTTCTGCTCCGAGACAGACAATGCAGGCTCTAATCGCAAGAACTCTTGGTGCATCCTCGCTCGGTAGCCCGTCCGACGGGTTTCTCCCCCCGTCGCACTGTAGTACGCACGCATGAGGTTCGTATTTTGAGAAGTAGTCCATCTCATGCGACGTACTCCACCAGCGGCGGGCGCCGCTTGCTGGGCCTGAGAAGACCCTGTCGGCGCCAAGCGCACTGGTGGTGATGATGGATGAGACCGGCCAGATGGTCGGGCCGGTCGTGGTGCGCCGACTAACATTCTGCCACGCCTGGCATCAGCGTGACCAGACGCGCCCCGGCGGCCCCCGGGCAGCGACCCTATACGTATCTCTGTGTCGTTGTCCATCATCATTTTTACGAATGACCGTTACTAACCCGTATATTTTAGTACCCGGGGTCAAACTGGAGCTCAGCACGGTCAACACCGACTCCAAAGGGTACAGACTGATTACACTGACGAAGTGGCTGTCCTGTCACTACAGCCACTCCGTCGGTGGCGATGGGGTCGTCACATCCCTACGCTTAATATTATTATTATTATTATTGGGTGGGACGCCTGCGGGGTACAGGCGGGTGTTCAAGTCACTAGGTGGACTCATTACACCCTATTCCCATGGTGGTACAATGGTTACTGTGACCCCGGTGGCGTCCCCCCCTCAAACCTTGAGCTCCTTCTACAATACTCCGCTATGTGACTGATTTCCAGGTCGCATAGTTCCTCTTCCCTGATCCTATCGGCGCCAAAAATTACCATTAGCTTGACTTACTTACGACCTATTCAATAAGTAAAAGTTTGATGGTTTTCAAGTTATTTGCATTTGTGTTTTCTAATATCATATGAAAAACTCAAGTTTTGTGATTTTCCAAAGATAATTATACTACACAGTTGAGTGCGAAATGCGTTAAAATCCTCCAAATTTTATCAGCTTACCAACAAAGTAAAAAAGTTAAAATTATTTTAATTTGTATTTTCTTATTTTTTTTAATTTATTGGAAAGCTGATAAAATTGCCTCAAATCCCATACTAATTTTCCAATAAATAAGTATTGAAAAATATCAAGTTTGAATTTTTTTCATGATCTTGTGATCAAAGTTAGTCAATTATGCTAGAGGGTCACAGATGTCTGATAATGCGAAAAACATGATAAACCTTGTAAAAGGGATGACGAAAGAATCAGAAATAAATTATGAATTCTTGATCACTAAATTGCCCTCCTACTTAACTCCTCGGAAAACCTTACTCGTTTTGTTTTCCATCAAGTCTTCGATTTTTAATTCACAAAAATCACAAAATGAGTACATGAATCACGCTGCAAAACTATGACGTCACGCCTAGGTATTTCAAACATTTTTAGAACAAAATGTCGTTTTTGACAGATGATAAAAAGTAAATCAGATGACTGGCATTCCTCATCCCTATTTAATAAAATATGAAAAAAATGTTTCTTGCTGGAAAATTTGTATTGGCATCCTTTTGAAAGCAATCATTGTTCTCTGTTACAATCAAATTCTTTCTTCTTTGTTGGAAAACTGATAAAGAGAGTTTTTACTATATTTTGCATAGCGATGCATCAATACACCTTTTTGCCTATACAATACCAATACTATTATAAAAATATATATAAAAAAGCGGTGTTCAATTCACTTCCACAAGTTTGATGTGTTTTACATATAATTTTTTAAATAATGCTACATTTATCAAAATTATTCCTTATCTTATGGTTCTCCAGGAGGCTCAAGTTTCCATACAAGCATAATTCTGCTTTAATACAAAAACTACAAGCTGGATTGAATCCAAACATTGCAATTATATTTAGTAGACACACATCAATGTTTGTAATGTTCTACCTATCTATCTAATTAGTTTTCGATGTACTAATATAATATGGAAAAAAATAAGAGCAGTTTCAAACTCTCAGTACATAACTAATTTAAGCTTTTGTTTAGTTATGTTTAAATTTACTATGATGAAAACTAATTACAAACATTGATATGTGTCTACTCAATATATATGCAGTTTGGAATCATTCAGGCATGTAGTTTTTGTATTTAAGCACTTTTGTGTTTTGAAATTGAAATTATTCAGCTATTTATTTTATTCAACAGACTAGTTATACTCATACGCAAACTAATTAATTTCGTTATGTAATTTTGTAAGTATATTATTTAGCATGGAAAAAGTCAAAATATCAGCCAACAGAGAGAGACCACAGTTTGTGCTCGATTACAAGGAAATAGACGAAACAAGAGGTGCCTTTATATTAAATTTTCATAGCGTGAGTTGTAGTTGTATCCACAACAAAAATATCGCCGATGCCGTTATATCGGCAAACCCAAAATGCATGCATTCCTTTTGCACGTCAACTGTATTATTATAACTTTTTTTTAAATCACAAAAAATTTAAACAAATGTATTTTTATACAAAATTACAAACACAAAGACCAATAACTTGAAAACCATTGAACTTTTATACATCATTTGTTTTGGCTTATTCAATAGATCATATCATACATAAGTCAAGCAAATTCCCATTTGCGTTTGGCACTCTTTCCGGGACACCATAAATAGTCCTCGAGAGATCTGCAAAAAACAATATTCCACGCTCACCTGCTCTCGCGCACCGCGCACTCTAGAATATATTGTTATTTACAGCCCATAAAACAATATATTCTAGGGTGCACGGTGCATTAGAGCTCGTGAGCGTAGAATAATGTTTTACTAAGGGCTACTTAAGTATATTTTGGAGATAAAAGTATTATATATTGTTCTCCACCTTTTACTTAAGCTCTATGCTAAATTTCATCAAAATCGGTCCAGTAGTTTTAGCGTGAAAGACTAACAAATGTACAAACAGATAGACAAACACTTTCAGATTTAAATAATATTATTACTAGATATAATTCAGGGTAGGCTCGAGCCCCTCGGTGGGGACGTATTGAGCTGATATGAATGAATGAATTATTAGTTATAACTATTTGCCTGCGGCTTCACCTGCCCTGCATTGATACAGTTATTTAAGATTGTATTGGAGGGCGCTCAGTGAGTCACACTTTCAGATATTATTAATTAGGATAACCATTTTCCCACGGCTTCGCTTGCACTGCATTGGTATATTTTTTAAGATTGTATTTAAGGAAGCGCAGTGAGCGAGCCGCAACATGGACTTAAATTTGAAGTTTGACATCTTACATTCAGCATTTACATTCGACTGATAGTTGGTTTTGATAGTTTACATCAGACGAAGATGGAATCGGGTTTGCCAAAATTCCCCAATGCAATGCAATGGGGTACTGGCTATCTTATCTTCAAGCCAGAATACATCAATGCTGTTGACATTGATGCTTAGTGGCGAAACTCACATAAGATGATGGTAGCTGGTCAGGTGGGCTTAGAAATGACTTTCTACTAACCAAACCAAGTTAGACTCTGCGCGGGAGTCGAACCCGCAACCTTCTGATTTGAAGCTAATGGACTTAACCATTGCGCCATGGAGGCAGTTAACATTCATAATTGACATTGATAGTTTTCATTTGACATTGCTAGTTTACATTTGACACAAATTTTACCTCCAAAAGTCAGTTATTTTCCAGATCCATCGGGAACTACACCTTTTGGCCGGGCTATCCTTCCAATTTTTCTAGGATAAAAATAATATCATGTCCCCCTCGAAGGGGCTCGAGGAGCCTAACCTGAATTAGGGCGATCGGGTCTTAACCGAACACGCAGGCCCAGCGCGGGTTGGTCGACTTCACACACTTCGAGTGTGCAGGTTTCTTCACGATGTTTTCCTACACCGTAAGAGCGTCGGAATACGTACATATTCATCATATCAGCCGAAGGAAGTCCACTGCTGGACATAGGCCTCCCCCAAGGATCTCCACGACGACCGGTTCTGCGCTGCCCGCATCCAGCGGCTTCCCGCGACCTTCACCAGGTCATCGGTCCACCGAGTGGGAGGCCTGCCTACACTACGCTTTCCGGTGCGTGGTCGCCACTCGAGAACTTTACTGCCCCAACGGCCATCTGTTCTACGAGCAATGTGCCCCGCCCACTGCCACTTAAGTTTAGCAATTCTGAGAGCTATGTCGGTTACTTTGGTTCTCTTACGGATCTCCTCGTTTCTGATTCGATCACGCAGAGAAACTCCGAGCATAGCACGCTCTTACATATTATGAAATCGAAAACATGGGTACGAGGCAGGATTCGAACAAGGGGGAAGCGGCCCTATCTTAATTAATTTTTAAAATTAACCTGTGTTAATCCTGTGCTTGATCTATCTACCTACCAAATTTCATTGAAATCCAATCAGCCGTTGAGGCCTTAAAACGGAGCAAACAAACAAACATACTTTCTCATTTATAATATTGCTAGTATTATTATATCAGCTCATATACGTCCCCACCGAGGGGCTCGAGCCTACCCTGAATCAGGGCGATTAGGCCTTAGTCGACCACGCGGGCCCAGTGCGGGTTGGTCGACTTCACACACAACCTTCGAGTTTCTTCGCAGGCGTGTGCAGGTTTCCTCACGATGTTTTCCTTCACCGTTAAAGCAATCGGTAAGTATGTACGTAAGTTTTTGAAAAACTCATTGGTACATTGGCCGTCCAGATTTGAACCCGGTACCTCTGGTTAGATGGACCGAGTCGTTACCGGTTGAGCCACCGACGCTTGCTAGTATACAAATAAGTATTTATCTATAAAATTGCCGATTGGATGAAAAAGTTTTAAAAAGATAATAAACATTAAAAAATATTAAAACAAAATTTATTCGCAAAACATCATAGAAATTAAAAGGTGATAAACATAGGTATGCCTATTGTTTAGATATTTTGAGAGCACAATGGCTTCAAACTTGAAACCCATGAAGATCATACCAAAAATTGCCTATTATTGAGGCAAAAACATAAAAGTTTAAAAAACTTAAAAACCGACTTCAAAATGAATTTCGCTCAAAAGTATGAAATAGTATTATTATACTTAGATACACGACATTAACCAACAATAACGAAATCAAAGGTGAGTACGAATTAAATTAGGGACCTAAAATTTTATTTAAGGTCGGCGTCAGCAATGCCATCGAATCTAATACATTTGATACGTAAGTAGCTGTATGCTGATACCGACCTCAAAAATAAATTTTTAGTCGGTTTTAAGTTTTTTAAACTTTTATTTTTATTTTATTTATTTTTAGTTATAATGCTATCTATCTAACAACGTTATAACCAATCACCCATTCGCCAATAGGAACCATCAAATCATAATTCATAATGCATGTGTTTCCATAACAGATACAGATTTCTGTGGCTTCCATCATCATCTCAACAGCATGAAAGTTGAGGAGTTAAATCTTCCATCATCAGCTCATCTGAATAACCTGAAATAATACAACTATCGGTCTACGTAAAATTTTTAAAGAATTATACTCCAACTCCTAACCATTAAGGAGTTGTACCTTCCTTCATCAGCTCATCTGATGATGATGAGATGATGACTACCAGACGCCAAAACTTGGATTGTTTTAGGAAATACATGAAACACGTAATATGTGCCTATAAAATTATTTGAGGGTTGTTCTCGATTTCCCTGGGATCCCATCATCAGATCCTGACTTGGTGACAATGGGACCCCCTCGGGAGTATACTCTTTCAAATAAAAAAAACAATTTTAAAAATCGGTTCACAATCGGCGGAGATATCGCGTAATAAACATTTTAAAAAAAACATACAGTCGAATTGAGAACCTCCTCCTTTGTGAAGTCTGTTGAAAACATACCTACATTTTTAATTTACTCTAGAGTTATCGCAACAGTTTGTTCCATTACTAATGTTATATTTGGAAATACCCTGCATAAGATTGTCACTTTCAGGAAAATTCAAGAAAATCAACTACTTAGTCAAAAAAATTGCCCTATCTGACCACTTAGAAAACGCCTTTGTTCCATTCAATGGTATGGTAGCTCCGGGGATTGGAACATAAAAGACTTAACACTGGTCACTCATAAAAGACCATAGTGTCATTATATTATGGTCAATAATTAAAAACAAGACGAAGAAGAAATGAAGTTTATTCGGCAAAAAATAGATGAAAAAACTAAAATTAAATTTTATGCCGAATAGGTCCAAGACTCAGCATGGTGCTGTGGTTTTACCATACCATAGCGCTGACATTCTGTCCGGACCAAATTCAAGAAAATCAACTACTTAGTCAAAAAAATTGCCCTATCTGACCACTTAGAAAACGCCTTTGTTCCATTCAATGGTATGGTAGCTCCGGGGATTGGAACATAAAAGACTTAACACTGGTCACTCATAAAAGACCATAGTGTCATTATATTATGGTCAATAATTAAAAACAAGACGAAGAAGAAATGAAGTTTATTCGGCAAAAAATAGATGAAAAAACTAAAATTAAATTTTATGCCGAATAGGTCCAAGACTCAGCATGGTGCTGTGGTTTTACCATACCATAGCGCTGACATTCTGTCCGGACCCAAAGAAGGGGAGAAAAAGGAAAAGGGGTGGGCCTACTAAGAAAGCGGACTCACTAATGTGAAGGGGATCAATCAGTAAATACAATATTATTATGGTTATAATGACAGTAACCTTTTTTAAAAATAAAAATTGGAATTGATGTTTTAAAACTGTATCGGAAATTTATTATATCTACTTAATATTGTAACAAGTCAAGTAGGTAATAAATTCCACCTTTACGAAGAAATCACACATCTATATAGTAATACTAGCTGTCCCGGCGAACTTCGTACCGCCTAACATTACATTACACTGCCCTACCCTACACTACACTACCCTACCCTACTACATACACTACACTACACTACCCTACACTACACTACCCTACACTACACTACCCTACCCTACACTACACTACCCTACACTACCCTACACTACACTACCCTACCCTACACTACACTACCCTACCCTACCCTACCCTACATAAGAACCTTCTCCTGACAATAACGAACTCGACAAAAAAAGAATTAGCGAAATCGGTCCAGCCGTTTAGGAGGAGTTCAATGACTAACACACGGACAGAAGATTTATATGGAATACAATCTTTTTGTACCTATCTCTATATATACAAACAGCTGTGTCTTAAATAAAAATGTTTTTGCATTTTATAAATAAAAAATAATCAAATCTTTTTTGTCATCTGGAGGTATATACAGTTTATGAAAAGAGTTTTATTATTCTCCGAAAATGATCAAATCTTCTTATATGTTTGTTTTGACAGCCGATATTGTTGCCATGGCAACCGAGCGTGAAGTTTTTTTCTTCGTTACGGAATTTCTTGATTCTTAATTAAAATTGCTACTATAATTTGAGATTTAAACTATCCTATCTATCAAGTTGGATCGAACTGCACATGGTGTGCGAATTTTATTATAATCGGTTAAGTGGTTTAGGAGTCCATTGGGGACAAACATTGTGACACGAGATTTATATATATAAAGAACCTTTAAACAAATCGTTAAGAAACTAAAAAAAATCTCTCAAAAACCCATACCGAATTCTAAAAAAAACATTTTTGGACTCTCCATACACAGTTGCCAACCACGCCTATAAGCAACCGAGCGTGAAGTTTTTTTCTTCGTTACGGAATTTCTTGATTCTTAATTAAAATTGCTACTATAATTTGAGATTTAAACTATCCTATCTATCAAGTTGGATCGAACTGCACATGGTGTGCGAATTTTATTATAATCGGTTAAGTGGTTTAGGAGTCCATTGGGGACAAACATTGTGACACGAGATTTATATATATAAGATTGACAATTTCAGATTTCAGAAACACCTGGACAGAGTACAAGACATCTTGCAAAATGCTCTACAAAGTTTGCCAGATCAAAATGAGATAGAATCCAATTTCAAAGTGCCCACTGAGATTCTAGACCAGATTGAAAGTAATCACGGAGACAACACAAATCCGGATCCTTGTTACGACTCCGACCGTCTCATGTGCAATGTGGTGGACAATATGAGATAAATTATGTGTAATTCACTAATTATTAATTTATTTCTGTGTTCTCTTTGTATGTAGAATAAAATTTAAATGTAAAAAAAATTGTTCGTATTTTGCAATCTTTTTTTCTTCTACTAGCTTCGTCATATCAGCTCATATACGTCCCACCGAGGGACTGGAGCCTACCCTGAACTATGGTGATCGGCGATCGGGCCTTAGTCGACCACGCGGGCCCAGTGCGGGTTGGTCGACTACACAAAACCTGCGAGTTTCTCCGCAGGCGTGTGCAGGTTTCCTCACGATGTTTTCCCTCACCGTAAGAGCGTCGGATAAACGTACATATGAAATCTAAATTCGAAATCACCATACTTTGTCATTACTCTTCAGTAAACTTTTCACACCAATAGAGGTTGTAGAGGTCCCGTAGCATTCAGCATCTTTATAATCATTATATTTTATCTCGTCGGGTATACGTACGAGTACATGTATGTTTTATCCCATGTCAATTTCCACTGTTTGGGTTGGGAGAAGGTAGCTACTACTACTGTAACTGGATTCTGTCCCCTACCCAGAGCAATAAAATAGTTCCTCCACACTACCTAGCTACCTACCTGTTGTAGATAAATCCAAAGACTCCTGTTTGCCAGTGGTCCCATTAGTTGGACCATGAAGACAGCCTGCGCCTATGCCCCGTGGTCCTACTAGTTGGACCATGGAGACAGCCTGTGCCTATGCCCCGTGGTCCTACTAGTTGGACAATGGAGTCAGCCTGTGCCTCGTGGTCCTACTAGTTGGAACATGGAGACAGCCTGTGCCTATGCCCCGTGGTCCTACTAGTTGGACCATGGAGACAGCCTGTGCCTATGCCCTGTGGTCCTACTATTTCAATTAGAGCAATAAAATAGTTCCTCCACACTACCTAGCTACCTACCTGTTGTAGATAAATCCAAAGACTCCTGTTTGCCAGTGGTCCCATTAGTTGGACCATGAAGACAGCCTGCGCCTATGCCCCGTGGTCCTACTAGTTGGACCATGGAGACAGCCTGTGCCTATGCCCCGTGGTCCTACTAGTTGGACAATGGAGTCAGCCTGTGCCTCGTGGTCCTACTAGTTGGAACATGGAGACAGCCTGTGCCTATGCCCCGTGGTCCTACTAGTTGGACCATGGAGACAGCCTGTGCCTATGCCCCGTGGTCCTACTATTTCAATTTTTAGTTCTAGGATTTTCTATTTTCAAAAATTTATTATTAAAGTATACGGCGGGATATTTAAATTACAGGATAGGATAAATAGGTCGTCTTTGACTCCGGTGTTCCCCTACCGGCGCAACTAAATTATATTTAATTTAAAAAAAACCTCTTAAATATAAAATTAATACTAAAGAGCAATAAGGATCTTTAGGCATGTGGAAATAGGAACAAAATTGGATTAATTATGGACGCGGGGTCTCACAGGCCCCTCACTGTTTATGATTTCTAGAATCGCAGACTTCCTCGCACTCCCCGCAGCCGCGCCGCGCTCAGTATTGTCACACACTGGCGCTATACTATAAGATATTAAGTAGATATATGTAACGTAACAGATATCTTACAATATCGCTCTTCATAGAAATCCACGAGAGTGCACACACGGGGCTGATAATATATATTTCATCGCCGTCTATTTGCAGATACCGCGCGAGCTCGCTATATTTTTCTTTAGATAAATACAGCATTATAAAAAGTTTTTAACCGCCTGCGTGGCGTAATGGTTAGTCCATTCGCTTCGCACCAGGAGGTCGCAGGTTCGATTCCCGGCGAGGTCAACTTTATAAGACTCGGTTTGGTTGGTGGCAGGGAATGTTCATAGCCCGCCTGGCTAGCTAGCATCATCTTATCTCAGTGTTGCAGTCAAACATCTGTTTTTATTCACAATTCGTGTGTCCTAGGCATCATCTCACCTGATGGTAAGTGACGATAATGCCGAAGATGGGAGCGGGCTTACCAAGATTCCCCAACGCAATGGAGAATTGGTTATGTTAATTCAAGGCGGAACACATTTAAAACTGATGTTTGGCGGCATAACTTAGATAAGATGGTAGTAACTAGGCCAGACGGGCTATGAAAATGCCCTACCACCAACCAGTCTTACAAAGTTGACCCCGCTGGGAATAGAACCCGCGGCCTCCTGGTGTGAAGCGAATGGACTAACCATTACGCCACGGAGGCGGTTTACAGCATTGATGTGTTCCGGCTTGAAGATAAGATAGCCAGATCCCCATTGCGTTGGGGAATCTTGGTAAGCCCGCACCCACCTTGGCATCATCGTCACTTCGTCAAAGTCGGCTTCGTCCTCTGACGAACTGTCTAGTAAGTTCAATAGCAGCATCATCATATCAGCTCATATACGTCCCAACTCCCCACCGAGGGGCTCGAGCCTACCCTGAGTTAGGGCGATCGGGCCTTAGTAGACCACGCGGGCCCAGTGCGGGTTGGTCGACTTCACACACAACCTTCAAGTTTCTTCGCAGGTGTGTGCAGGTTTCCTCACGATGTTTTCCTTCACCGTTAAAGCAATCGGTGAGTATATGTACGTAAGTTTCGAAAAACTCATTGGTACATTGGCCGTCCGGATTTGAACCCGGTACCTCTGGTTAGGGGGACCGAGTCGTTACCGGTTGAGCCACCGACGCTTGTAATAGCAATAGCAGCATACGCGAACTTATTTTCTTAATCAGTCTGTATAAAGCGTTTTAGGTGTAGCTCATTCAAAGACTCAAAGAAAAACAGAAATTGGGATGATGTGGGGTGTTCCTATATTATAGTACATATAGCGTCCGTGTGTGATACCTTGCTATGCTATAAGTTTTGATCTTAAGTGACAGCTTTTAGTTTTAGACTCAAAACGTTCGTGGAGGGAAGAGATTCTGATTACTTACCTAATTTGTAGCGTCATCGGCTACAAATTAAGTAAGTAACAGAGATTTTATATAACATATCTCTGGTAAGTAATCAGAATCACGCTCGGCAGTTCAGGCGGGGCCTGTGAGACCCTACGTCTATGTTAACCACAGAGCAGAAATGTTAACCATGCAAAGTGTATAAAGTTCACGGTATTTTTTGAAGTGTAAACTTCTTTAGGCGCGTTGGGAAATTTTTGAGATGGGAAAAAACCATTGAACACAGTGTGATCGACACAGACACCTTATCAGGAACACTCGGAGGGTCAAAACTTATAAAACATTACAGTTGGGAGAAAACCATTGAACTCGCGACACCGACACCTTACCAGGAACACTCGGAGGGTCAAAACTGTAAAAAGTTTTCACTTCTGTAGGCACTCCCTGAGTGGTTAGGTTTTTTATTGTTTTATTTTTTTCTAATACAAAGTGTATGTTGCCAGTGATGACATACGGAACTGAGACATGGTCGCTTACTATGGACCTCATAAGAAGGCTCAAGGTCACCCAAGGGGCAATGAAGCGTGCTATGCTCGGAGTTTCTCTACGTGATCGAATCAGAAACGAGGAAATTCGCAGGAGAACCAAAGTTACCGACATAGCTCACAGAATCGCTAAACTGAAGTGGTAGTGGGCAGGGCACATAGCTCGTAGAACATATGGCCGTTGGGGCAGTAAAGTTCTCGAGTGGCGACCGCGCACCGGAAAACGTAGCGTAGGCAGGCCTCCGACGCGGTGGACCGACGACCTGGTGAAAATCGCGGGAAGCCAGTACTGGATGCGGGCAGCGCAGGAGCGGGTCGGAGGCCTTTTTCCAGCAGTGGACGTTGTTCGGCTGATATGATGATTATAAATACAAAATGTCAAAAAATATTGACCCAAGTACTTAAGTCAAAAAACGTGCACCACAGCAGCGGTCTCAAAAGCAGACTGATGCGAGCAAAATATTGAGGGTAGACAATCCTTCCTTTAAAGATGAAGTAAGTGCCTTGCTAGTTGAGGATCAGTCTGATTATGAGGACGATGATGATTGCTGAAGCTGAACATTGCCAAAATCATGAAACGATGCAAAAGCCGATGTAGAAAGTAACAGTCTAGTCTAACGACTTGAAACTGAAGTTGCGACGCATTTTAGGAGCAGACATGCCTCCATAACGACCTGTTCACTCTGCAAGACGCACCAGGAAAACGTAAAGCTTGCAGACTCTGTCCGCCAAGACTGCACGGAAAGACTATTTATACTTGTGTGGGTTGCAAGTATACTACAGTACAGTATATATATTAGTACTAGCGTACCTACAGTGTTCCAAACTCTTGGCAAAGACTGCCAATAATTTAGCCTATGTTGAACCCTGTCAGAATTTTTATTTTTGTTATTGAGAAGGACATATTTGGTTATAATTGGTCTGATATCAAAAAAAGGTACCTACTGAACTAAATTAAAATAAAAACAACATGGGTATTATTTTAGTGTTTGTTTATTATCATGAAGAAAATCGTCACATTTCCTGAAAAGGAAAGCAGCATCTTCGCGGAATTACGAATTAACAACTATAAAATCTGAAATAGAAATTTAGCAGGCAGCAAAACCTCCATCATACGCGGAAATGCAAATCCTAGGGAAAAAAATCTATTAAACTTATACTTACCTACCTTAAGACGTCCTCCTTCAAATGTAGTAATGCTGCCATGTACTGTGCACTGATGCTCTCTGACCATAGTAATACAATACAGGTATAACGAAATATACTAAACTATTACTCACATCTATCTATGTGGATTTCAGCTTTGCGAGAGAAGTACAATAGAACCCTGATTATCCGGACTCGTTTTTGGCGCACTGTGCAGCCCCTGGATATAAACTGAGTAAGGACACAGAGTCACTGTTATGGTTTGCGCTAACGCTAAAGGAATTGACAGAATGCCACTTGTGCTCATAGGAAAGGCAAAAAATCCCAGATGCTTTAAAAACGCCAAAGTTACCTTAACTTACACTAATCAAACGAAGGCTGAACTGGAAGAACACAGATGTTTTTCTAGACACTGGTACGACAACACATTTATTCCCGAAGTAAAGACATTCCAAAAAGACATTGGGAAAGAAGGAAATTTACTGATGTTGCTAGATATGCACCGTCACATGCTTTAGCTGAATTGCTGGAGCAGGAAAATGGAAGGGTTTACCTTAGTTAAGTTTTTGCCTTCAAATGTGACATTTTACAACCTATGGACCAGTGTCATCGAAATTATGAACCGCTTGTATGAGAAGCAACGCTTTAGGTGACTAATGTCGTCATGGAAAAATGACGAGGTATAAAAATGTCTAAATACTGAATAATGTCAAGAAATAAAAAAGTCGAAAATGAAAATTGACGATGTATAAAAATGTCGAGATATAAAAAAGTCGAACTGACAACAGTCCTAATAAAAAATACCTACCTTATATCGCTACCTACCTAAGTACTAGTATTCCTTCCGATTAGCTCTTTTTATTAGAGATTTGTTCCGTTTAATTTTATTGTTTTAATTTTACTACTCGCAACTAAATACTTTTTTGCTAATAACCGGTCGAGTACTGGCCACTTCATGTATCATTTCCGTGATAAAGAAAATATCTTATTTCCTCTTTCTGTCATATGACCTGTATTTTGTAAATATGGACACAGATTTTATTATAACGAAAAATTAAAAGAATAAACAATGTATTATCAAAAATGGATACAGGTATAATTTGGACGGTAAAAATGCCGTTGGTAAGACATCTCGGTGGCGGTGTGTTAACAGAAAAAATTATGCAGCGTCTGTAACAGTAGATGCTGACCTCAAACATATTATTCGTTCAAGTAACCATACCTGCGAAGAAAACGTCAAGATAAATAGGATATTTATGGCACTTCAAAAGTGTAAAGACGAGTTATGTGAAGATCTTGCGTCTGTACAGGATACATTTGAAAAATGCATGGAGCCAATCGGATGGTAACAGTTACATTGACGAAATGCCAAGCTTCAAGAAAGTCAAGGACGGTTTGTACAAATTACAAAAGCGGCACCTGAAGTCGGATAAATTAATTTACAAACACTTTAAAGATGATAAAGGACTTTCGGAAGAATTTTTAGTCGCCGAAGATAGAGTCAACGAAAAAAATCTTATCTTTTGTTCTACAATTTCTAGAAATTACATACAAACATTCTACGACGCAGAATCCTATTTGGGTGATGGGACTTTTAAAACGTGTCCCAAAATTGTTTCGTCAATTGTATACTTGGGTTCAAATGAGAATACAACCAATAGTGTATGGCTTACTGTACATCCGGTTCTTTACTTTATTGAAGGAAAGATTGGATTTAAACATTTTAAAATTTAAATGTGACTACGAAGTAGCCGTCATGAATGCTGTTCAGACAGTGTTTCCAGAAATGGACATATTGGGGTGCTACTTCCACTTCCAGAAGGCCATTGGAGAAAAGGCGGAAGACTTAGGATTGTATAGTTCAGCCGAAGGACGAAATATTACTCGATGGACAAGGTATTTGCCACTGCTACCCCCGGAAGATATATTGGAAGGATGGAATGCAATTATAAATGATGCTAACAAAGAAATGACTGCATATAAAACGTACACTATAAAGTATTGGCAGCGACAATACTCGTTAAATACGTTGAGCTGCTCTACGAATACACATAGAACCAGTAACTTACTCGAAGGATGGCACAGACGGCTGAAACCAAAATTTCCTAGGAGGCCTACTTTATTTTATTTGATCAAGAAATAAAAAAAAGAGTCTATAACTTACGACTACGTCATCAGGAATAGTTTATATTATTCTTCAAGAAAAAATAGGCGAAATTCAGATGTGCTGTTTGATTGATCAGTTATATAAAAAATATTTGAAGAAACTGAACAAAAAGGAAATTACTCCAATGCAACTAATAAAAAAAATGATTTAACTACGATTGAATTACACCAAGTAGTGATAAGATAGCACGTATAAATATAAGCATATTCGTTTTTATTGTTGTATTATTTAATGGTAAATAATTTCTTAATATTCATTTTAGCATTACTACTAAACTACTGAAGACATGACATTGTGGACGATTGAAGACAGTGACGAAATGGAACTGAGGACGAAGTTGTCCTGAGCCCTACAAGGTACCTATAACGTGATAATTACGCAGAAATCTAACGACAGAAAATATTGTCATTACGAGTACTAAATACTATACAACAAGGTATCTCATGCTGTAGTTCTTGAACCGAAAGACTTGTAAAAACCCGTTGAAGTTACGTAGTATTTTGTCCATCTGTCTATTGATGAAGATCCTTATCGTATTTTGTACATAATGGTTTAGGGCAGGGGTCTTCAAACTACGGCCCGCGAGCTAGTCCAATCCTACCCGCAGAAAAGCTCATGATTCGGCCTGCGAGAGCTCTCCAGTAAATATGCCAGGACGACAGTGGCCGAGAAAAAAAAAAGATTCTGTGATCGACCATGTCGTGTGGCCCGCTTGAGATTTTCTAAGGTGCAATGTGGCCCTTTGGTAAAAAAGTTTGCATTTCGCAAATTTTATACTTCCGTCGTTTTTATACTTCAACTAAATTCTATTTCGACATTTTTATTCCTCGACCTACTTTGTAATTTTTCCATATCGTCATTTTTATAAAGCATTTCACGTATTTTTATACCCCGTCATTTTTCCATGCCGTCATTAGTCGACTAAATCGAAGCAACTGGTACGTCGACTTCTGTCAGCAAACGACAGTGAGAGTGAGAATGTGCTAATGTTCTTTAATTAATAAACTTTAAGGATTGTTGCTAAACGTTACTAGAAGCATGGAATTCTATGGAACCACAAGCGCTCAAAAGGTTTTGGAATAAAATATTGAAATTAACTTGCGAAGATTCCTCAAATGAGCATCTTCAAAACGATGAACAAGAAATAAATGAGTTACTGCAAGCTGTTTCCATATGTGAAGGATGTTATGGAGAGAATGTCAGAGAGTGGTTACATTGCGACGGTCCAGGGTCTGGCAAATGCTGAGATTATTCAAGATCTATAACATCCAGACATTGAAGAGGATAGCGAAGAGATAGCACCTAGTGCACAATCTAATGCTGAAGCCTTCCAAGCCCCAAAAACCGCATTCAAGTGGCTGGAGAGACAGGAGGAATCGGACCATATACAGCTGCTACAACAGATCCGAGATTTAGCTGCAAAGAAAAGATCCCAACTTCTACGTCAAAGTCAACTGCGAGTTATTTTCGGCCAAAATGAATATTGTACTGTACGTAGTATAATAAATACATATTTATTTATATTTTCTTCTTCAATAAACATGTAGGTAATCGAATTCGGATTTTCGATTATACGGACTACCCGAATAATCGGGGTTCTACTGTAGGTACATATCAAACCATGGCATACTTGCTTGAACCCTAGTTTATAAAAAAAAGCTACTTACAAAAAGGTAGATTATACACGGAGAGAGAACACTTTTAACCTAAATACGTACCTACATTTTCATGGACATGGCAGGGGCAGGATCACCACATCTTCAGTGAACTTGCAACTGGACAACTGTAGACACCTGCTATCTAAGGATTTCCTAAAAACGAATCAAGAAAAACTGAAAATACCCACCAGGAAAGGAGTTCAGACCACAGCAAGCAACCACCAGAAAAATCAAAATACAACTGGTTGTAAGAATAGAATAACTTGGAAAACATTCAACCTACTTCCTCCTGTAGGCGAACAAAGAAATTGAAAACCAAGGCAGACAACTGAAGTTTCATGGAGATAATAAATCTGTAATAAAATGATATTGCAAATGTAGGTGACCAACAAAATTCAAGTTTTCCTCATGGACCAAGAGGAGAGAGTATTTGTGAAGGAATGCTTTCAAAATTTAGACTTTGGACATAGGACTTGGCTTTCGCACAAGTGGAAAAAAAAAATTGTCGTGCCAAATGGCATAGAATACGAATGTTTAGTAGTTGCTACGCCTGCGGTAGGGCGCGCTGTTGCCACGGAAGCGCCCGTAGCCGCCGCCGCCGCCGCCGCCGCCGCGGGCGCGCGGGCCGCCCGAGAACCGGCCACTGTTGTTCAGCCTCGAGCTGTACTTCCCAGAGGGCGGTGTGTACATTTTCACGTTTCTCTCGCCGCTACGCGAGCGTTTTTCCGGAGATGACTTCTGCTCGCCGTTATCAAATGTGATGGGACGGTGGCGCTTTGTAGGTGATTTGTCTTTGCTCTCAGCTTTATCGGCAATTTTTTCCTGAAGAGAAAAACAAAGCATTAATGATGGAAGCGTCTACGCCTATACAAGTATCTAAGCGGCCTTAGCTTTGCGTGGTCGCGCCGATCGCGCAGGTTAACAGACCATAAGCACGGTGATTACCAGTATGGGTGTGACTGTTTGCCAATGCAACCGTTTCCGTGCTTAGTAAGGCACGTTCAGCCGTTGGTGCCGCGAATTTGATAGTATACAAGGCCAGCACGCATCCATAGTGTAATTGCACTGTATAGTTTCAGAACAAATAGTAAAATAAGTTCTTAGAAAGTATACAAAATTGTACGGTAGTACTATACTAATTACTCTGAGGTAGTACTTTCCGATACTGGTATTGTGACTTGTTTGAGTTCAATAAAAACGTGTACTGGAATGCCTAGCTAGGCGGTCTTGAGTTGAGCCAGCGATAATAGGTACGTTACGTTTGATGATACTGTCGAACGGCAGAATGCTTGAAAGATTAGGTTAGGTATTCAATCCAAAACAAACAAAACGAGAGAAAGCAATAAATCAAAATGGCTACCTCGAAACTAATCGCGTATAGATTTCAACGACGTTGCGGCATCTAGTTATTGGTGAATATACGCGGTAAGTGCGTAGTAATTATGTGTGCTTTCTAAAACGTTTGATATGTGTTACAACTTGAAACTATACGCAGGGCCGTCCCAGCCTCTGCGCTCTAACATTGTATACAATAAAAATCACGTTGTGCCGTATCACTGGATGGCAGTTGTAAAGCTGTATTGAAAGCCTGCACACACCTGCGAAGAAACTCGAAGGATGTGTGAAGTCGACCAACCCGCACTGGGCCCGCGTGGTCGACTAAGGCCCGTTCGCCCTAATTCAGGGTAGGCTCGAGCTGATATGATGATTGAAAACCTTATAAGTAACTTTTGACAGTGGGGTATGCCATCTCTACCAATCTGGACTTGGCTTCTGTGTGAGGAGTATGGCCTAACCATCCCGGGGATGGGAAGAGACCCATTCCACAGCAGTGGAGAGTGGAGACCTGATGGTTTTTTGATTGCCTTTACAATTGAGTACATGAGGTACTCTAAGTGCAATCCTACTAATATTATAAATGTAAAAGTTTGTATGTATGGATGTTTGTTACTCTTTCACGCAAAAACTACTAAACGTAACTGGCTGAAATTTGGTAGGTAGGCAGATTAGGACCTGGATTAGGCATAGGCTACTTTTTTCTACGCTCACGGTTCGCTAGAGGCTCGCCCAATGCGCATGCTCAAAGGCAGTCATAGAAACTATTTTCACGCGAGCGAAGAGGCTGGCAAAATCTCGGTATTGATATTCCAATAGGGATGACGAATGCAAGTCATCTGATTTAATTTTTATCATCTGTTAAAAACGACATTTTGTTCTAAAAATGTTTGAAATACTTAGGCGTGACGTCATAGTTTTGCAGCGTCATTAATGTACTCATTTTGTGATTTCTGTGAATTAAAAATCGAAGACTTGATGGAAAACAAAACGAGTAAGGTTTTCCGAAGTTTAAGTAGGAGGGCAATTTAGTGATCAAGAGTTCATAATTTATTTCTGGTGCTGTCGTCATCCCAACATACCTCTTTTTCGGGTTTCTTGGTAGACTGGAACGACAGTTGTACTTTGCTCTTGAAACTCGGTGGTGTGCGGAATATATCTCGAATGAGAGTGTTGATGTTAGATGTGGTCTTCAGTGCAGCAATCTTCAGTTTGTTTTCATCGGAATCTCCTTTTTTACCCTGAATAACAAAGTATAATATAAGTTACATTGCTAAGAACCTTTCAATCAAAGATAATGTATGGTAAATTGGACTATTCATTTACCTGTGTGACTTCCTTTAGTTTTTTTATGTAGCCTTGTGTAAGACGTGCCGTGTACTGCAGCCGTAGTCTTAAAGCTTTTAGCTTTGCAGCATCAGCGCCGAGAGCTTCTGGTGCTTTCCGGCAAAGAGAATGAAGAGCAAAGAGTGCGCACTCTACATGAGAAAATTGCAGTGATGGTGCCGCCTTAGAATCTGTATTAGCTGCGTTAGCTTCGTCAGTTTTTGCTTCGGAATTCTCTGTTTTCTCAGTGCTCTTATCATTATCATCCTCCACTGATACCTCTGGGGCTTCTGGCAAGTACTCCTGTTAATAAAGAAAACTTGAGAGAGCATGATTAATTAAATATTTTTTGAAAAACCTAAAAACTTTTAGGTACAAGCTTTTATTTGATGTTTTTATGCTCAAAAAGCCAAATAATTCAGGACCTGACTTCGCGTATGTAGATTTTTTTTCAGAAAAATTTAAGTAGGGATCCAAGTAAGTTACCTGGTACTATGTAATAATTTTTTATATAAACATATTTCTTCAGAAAACTATCGAGTGGGGTATCAAATGAAAGGGCTCCATAAGCTGATTCAAAAAATATACTACACCTAGAGATGAGTTCTAGAGGTGAGCTGTGGTTTAGGTCTGCCCTCTGCCATTGCGGCGCTTTCGCTAAAGTTATTTTAATTTGATCAAATCATTAATAATAAATAACAAATAATGAATGAAATCGCCGTAATTCAGGTTAGCCCCGAGCCCCTCGGTGGGGATGTATGTATATGAGCTGATATGATGATAAATGATTAAAAAACTAATAATCTGTAATTATCGTCAACAAGTTCTAAACAAGCCTCTCATATGAGAAGCGAACAAATAATCCACTACAAAAAAACAGTATGAATATGGAGCTACTTATTTAAATTTTGCCAGTAATCTGAACAGGTACCCAAATGTTACCAAATGCAAACAAACAGCATGAATATGGAGCTACTTATTTAAATTTTGCCAGTAATCTGAACAGGTACCCAAATGTTACCAAATGCAAACAAACAGTATGAATATGGAGCTACTTATTTAAATTTTGCCAGTAATCTAAACAGGTACCCAAATGTTACCAAATGCAAACAAACAGTATGAATATGGAGCTACTTATTTAAATTTTGCCAGTAATCTGAACAGGTACCCAAATATTACCAAATGCAAACAAACAGTATGAATATGGAGCTACTTATTTAAATTTTGCCAGTAATCTGAACAGGTACCCAAATGTTACCAAATGCAAACAAACAGTATGAATATGGATCTACTTATTAAAATTTTGCCAGTAATCTGAACAGGTACCCAAATGTTACCAAATGCAAACAAAGAGTATGAATATGGAGCTACTTATTTAAATTTTGCCAGTAATCTGAACAGGTACCCAAATGTTACCAAATGCAAACAAACAGTATGAATATGGAGCTACTTATTTAAATTTTGCCAGTTATCTGAACAGGTACCCAAATGTTACCAAATGCAAACAAACAGAATGAATATGGAGCTACTTATTTGAATTTTGCCAGTAATCTGAACAGGTACCCAAATGTTACCAAATGCAAACAAACAGTATGAATATGAAGCTACTTATTTAAATTTTGCCAGTAATCTGAACAGGTACCCAAATGTTACCAAATGCAAACAAAAAGTATGAATATGGAGCTACTTATTTAAATTTTGCCAACAGGTACCCAAATGTTACCAAATGCAAAAAACAGTATAAATATGGAGCTGCTTATTTCATATTTTGCCAGTAATCTGAACAGGTACCCAAATGTTACCAAATGCAAAAAAACAGTATAAATATGGAGCTACTTATTTCATATTTTGCCAGTAATCTGAACAGGTACCCAAATGTTACCAAATGCAAACAAACAGTATGTATGGAGCTACTTATTTCCATTTAGGAACAGAAAGTTGAATTCCTAAAATGTTGAATTTCCAAAATGTTGCATTCCCAGAAAGTTGAATATTAAAATGTTGAATTTGCATAAAGTTGAATTTTTTAAATGTTGAGATTGCAAAAAGTTGAATTTGCAGGATGTTGATTATTAAAATGTTGAACTCTTTAAATGTTAAGATTGCAAAAAGTTACCTCTCAATATAAGAAGTTTCCGTTTTTTTTTTATTTTTACTAAAATAAATAGTTTTAAAGGGATTCATTTCGAATAAACCAAATTATGAATTATGATTTAAATAAAGGATATAATCTTGACAGAGCAGATTACTTCAAACAGTGACATTGGCTGACTTTGACAAAAGAGGTTTTGCAGTAACTACTAAGTGTCTATAGAAACGAGCCTTTAGTCATGATTCGATATTACGGCAGAGGTTTAAGCAGACTTCCATAATTGACAGCTTATAAAGTTCAACTAGACTATGGCAGACCAGCGATGAGAAGTATTTCAAAGGTCTTCGATTACATTATGGGATCTATAAGTAATCGAGGAAACTCTTTGAGCATTTAGGAGCCGAAAGTTGAATTCTCATAAAGATAAAATCCCAAAATGTATACTTTTCTAGGATATCACAAAGTCAACATTTTGGGAATTCAACATTTTGCGAAACTAAAAATAGTCAACTTTCTGGGAATTCAACATTTTGGGAGTTCAACATTTTAGGAATTCAACTTTCTGTTCCTAAAGGCTTATTTCATATTTTGCCAGTAATTTGAACAGGTACCCAAATGTTACCAAATGCAAAAAAACAGTATAAATATGGAGCTACTTATTTCATATTTTGCCAGTAATCTGAACAGGTACCCAAATGTTACCAAATGCAAACAAAAAGTATAAATATGGAGCTACTTATTTCATATTTTGCCAGAAATCTGAACAAGTACCCAAATGTTACCAAATGCAAACAAACAAAATATTTACCATTAGCACATTGTACACTGTTTCAATTTTCTCCTGTGGATTTGTCAACTCTCCGCAGTGCTCGGAGACTTCAGCAAATATCTTCAGTAGTTCAAGTTTAGAATCTGTTCCACCCTCAGGTGATGATATGGCACTCCATTGTGGTAAAACATGCTCACAGAAGATGTTCACAAACTTGGTTGAGTCTACCATTGCCTGTTGAAGACATAAATGATATTATTCATATCGTTTGAAAGGTAATATTGTAAGTAAAAGGCGACAGAATCATCACAGAATTCTCATAGAACAGACGGTCCTTTGGGCAATAAACTTTTGAGTGACGACCAGGTTACCCAAGACCGCCTCCGCATCACATCAGGAGGTCGCGGGTTCGATTCCCGGAGGGGTCAACTTGTAAGACTCGGTTTGGTTGGTGGTAGGGCATTTTCTAAGCCCGCCTGGCTAGCTACCACTATCTTATCTAAGTCTTGCCGCCAAACATCAGTGTTAACAACATTGATGTGTTCCGGCTTGAAGATAAGATAGCCAGTTCTCCATTGCGTTGGGGAATCTTGGTAAGCCCGCTTCCATCTTCAGCATCATCGTCACATACCATCAGGTGAGATGATGCCAAGGGCTTACTTACCAATTGTGAATTAAAAAAATAAAAAAAAGACAGAGGGTTGGTAGGCCGAGTGGAAACTCGGTGGACCGACCACTTGGTGAAGGTTGCGAGACGCTGCTGGATGCGGGCAGCATAGAACCGGCTGTTGTGGAAATTCCTGGGGGCAGTCTGTGTTCTTTCGGCTGATATGATAATGGTGAAGTCAACAAATAACATTCTCCAAAAATAAAATGATAGTCTTACAGAAAATAATGGTAGGGCATGTTGAGTGCATTGTATGATCCTTTCCACACATTCCAAATCCTCTGGATGCCAGTCATCTGGAGAGAATGCGAGGGCAGCAAC
Source organism: Coleophora flavipennella (assembly GCA_947284805.1). Taxonomy (NCBI): domain Eukaryota; kingdom Metazoa; phylum Arthropoda; class Insecta; order Lepidoptera; family Coleophoridae; genus Coleophora; species Coleophora flavipennella. The sequence continues at coordinate 17,199,352 of OX369264.1, read as the reverse complement.
AATCTCTACCAGCTCCTTTTTGCCAGCAGGCGTCTTCCCAAGGCGCGACCAGTTCAATAGTTCCATAATGTGTTCAAACTCCTCTGCTACGACATCCTGATGATAAGAGTAATATATTTATGCTAGCCTTTTCCCGCGACTTCACTAGTGCTAGATGCACGAGAACCCTCAAATACAGTCATAAAAATTATATTCAAGCATGAGGTTTGTGAGTATGAATGGATTTTATCTACTCTCATATCGTAAAGTCGAATTATAAACTTCAAAACGAGTTTATATTAATATACTTTATAAACACCATACCGAAATTAAAAAATAGCATCATTTTATAATACTTTTTCTCCAACAAAATAATGTTATAAAATATACTTAAAGTGATTCCATCAATTATTTTCTTCTAATGGAACGCATACGCGAAGCGCGGCATTCTTATAGCATTACAAAAAGTTTTGATTCCAATTTTAACCTGTCTGTGATAGCATTATAAATAACACTTTTTTCTAATAATAATGTTATAAAATGAAGTTAAGGTGATTCCATCAATTATTTTCTTTTAATGGAACGCCCACGCGGGGCGCGCCATTCTTATAGCATTACAAAAAGTTTTGATTCCAATTTTAACCTGTCTTTGATAGCATTATAAACAACCCTTTTTTTCTAACAAAATAATGTTATAAAATGAACTTAAGGTGATTCTATCAATTTTCTTTTAATGGAACGCCAACGCGGGGCGTGCCATTCTTATAGCATTACAAAAAAGTTTTAATTCCAATTTTAACCTGTCAGTGATAGCGCCCGCCCACTTCAGGGTATGCGAAGTGATGTGCTGGGTTTTGGCGCTATCATACGTTTTGTTGTAGGTACTGAATATTGTAGGAAATCTTTTTTCTTACAGTTTTAACTTTAATCTTTTATTTAGTAGATTCAATCCCAATGTATGAGATTAGATAAAGTAGTGTATGAAAGTGCATAGAACTAGGTATTAAAACTCTCGCATGATACTATTAAAAACATCACCAAAGGCTCGGTTTTTCATCATCTTCATCATCTCATTCTCGTGTCTTAATTCCCCTCATTATGCAACAGTTTCATAAACTACTATTCCAAGTCCCTCGGTAAATATAATTTTTCCGGTGAAAAAGTATTATGTTTTCCGCCATATGCTTAATTAAATTTTAGAGTGAAAGAATAAGCAACAGAGACACAATTCTAATTTATAATATGTATTAGTATGATGGATCCTCGGCCAGATAAACGGCCAGGGAAAGACAAACACATCAAAATGTCCCAAAATATAGAGATACATTAAAGAAAACTGTGCAGATGAGCATACGGAAAACAGGACACAATAAACACAACCTAATGAACCAAATCCTTAGAGGTCACTTGTGATCATAATACACTCGAGAGCGATGAATCCGGGTCACTTAAGAATCCTAAAAATCTCGGAAACTAAGAAGGCTAGCTTCATGAAATAAATTGTGTTTAATAGACAATTTAATACTCCTTAAATGAAGTCATTAAAACTTCTTAGTTATTGTAAAGTTATGTCATAAAAAAATCAAATTTGAAAAAGGGAGACATTCGAAGATGGAACTACGAAATTACTACATTTGTTTTTAATCTGTCATTTAAGTGGGTACATAAACCATGTTGATAGTGTTCAATATTTATTATTCAAGCCACGACTGTCGGTGTGTCGCTCTCAACAGTACAAAGAGTTCTCCAACTTTACGAGGAAACTGGCTCTAACCTACGCAGACCAGGAACAGGCAGAACCAGGTGTACCACAGCACGAGAAGATCGATACTTGGTGAACACAATGCTTCGTAATCGCTTTCTCACAGGAACTGAACTTACAAATCAGTTTCGACGCCTCGGAGGAAGTAACCCAAGCGCATGGACAGTAAGGCAACGACTTGCTGAAGCTAACTTGAAACCACTTAGACCTGCAAACGGCCCTAAACTGGAGCGTGGGCATCGTATTTCAAGACTAAGATATGCCCAGAACCACTTAAATTGTAGTATTGGAGATTGGTCAAAAGTTATGTTCTCCGACGTATCAAAAGGCGAGGTCCAAAAAATGACCCAGAATCGACAGGAATGAAATGTGTACCAATGGATTGGCATTTAAATATAATATAATTTTGCCAAAGCGGCAACCCTGAAATCGTTATAGTATAGGAGCTAAGAGCAAAATAAAATAGGTAAAAAATTCGTTTAAAAAAATAATAAAAATAAGTTTATGTCATGTTGCGGTTTAATATGACGTTGTTATAATGTTGTATCACTTGTGTTATACATGATAATTATCATCAACACATTTCACAAGCAACAGCAACATAATAACAACATCAATTAAATCACAACATAAGAAAGACTCTGCTTTTTGTATTTTTTTTCATTTGGCCCATAGATACGGACCAAAAACCCAGAATCGACAGGAATGAAATGTATACCAATGAATTGACATTGAAATATAATATAATGTTACCAAGGGGGCAACCCTGAAATCGTTATAGTATAGGAGCTAGGAGCAAAATAAAATAAGTAAAAAATTCGTTTAAAACAATAATAAAAATAAGTTTACGTCATGTTGTGGCTTAATATGACGTTGTTATAATGTTGTATCACTTGTGTTATATATGATAATTATCATCAACACATTTCACAAGCAACAGCAACATAATAACAACATCAATTAAATCACAACATAACAAAGACTGTTTTTTGTATTTTTTTTCATTTGGCCCATAGATACGGACCAAAAACCCAGAATCGACAGGTATGAATGAATGAATAAAAAAAATGAATGAAATGAATGTGATACAACATTAAAACAACGTCATATTAAGCCACAACATGACGTAAACTTATTTTTATTATTGTTTTAAACGAATTTTTTACTTATTTTATTTTGCTCCTAGCTCCTATACTATAACGATTTCAGGGTTGCCCCCTTGGTAACATTATATTATATTTCAATGTCAATCCATTCATTTCATTCCTGTCGATTCTGGGTTTTTGGTCCGTATCTATAGGCCAAAAGAAAAAAATATACAAAAAACAGAGTCTTTGTAATGTTGTGATTTAATATGATGTTGTTATTATGTTGCTGTTGCTTGTGAAATGTGTTGATGATAATTATCATGTGTAACACAAGTGATACAACATTAAAACAACGTCATATTAAGCCACAACATGACGTAAACTTATTTTTATTATTGTTTTAAACGAATTTTTTACTTATTTTATTTTGCTCCTAGCTCCTATACTATAACGATTTCAGGGTTGCCCCCTTGGTAAAATTATATTATATTTCAATGTCAATTCATTGGTATACATTTCATTCCTGTCGATTCTGGGTTTTTGGTCCATACATTTTTGGACATGTCCTTTATGCTCTACAAGCACGATGGAAGACACAGAGTGTATAGAAGACCAGGGAAAAGATTCAAGCAAGCATGCATCGAAGGAAAAGTAGCCTACGATGGTGGGTCTGTACATGTGTGGGCCGGAATTTCTTCTGAGAGTCGCACAGAACTGGTGTTCATAAAAAACGGCTCTTTAACTAGCGAAAGATATGTGGAAGAAATCATCAATGAACACGTTGGTCCATTTATGGTCAATTTGGGTGAGGATGCTATTTTTATGCATGACAATGCCCGGCCTCATACGGGTTGGATTGTGAATGACTACCTTCAAGAGATGAACATTACTCGTATGGAGTGGCCAGCACGCAGCCCGGATATCAACCCGATCGAGAATGCTTGGGACGAGCTAGGGAGATGCGTAAAACAAAGAAGCCCTCCCCCAATCACGCTTCGTGAGCTCAAAATTGCTCTCACAGAGGAATGGGAGAATATTCCCCAAAATCGTATAAGGAACTTGGTGTACAGCATGCCAAACCGCATAAACACAGTGATGGAAGCACGAGGAGGCAATACGAAGTAATAAAATTCAAGTAAATCGTAATATTGTTCAAAAATTTCATGTTTCCTATTTTTGTTTTTAGGCGACATCAGCAGTTTTTTTTTATTTATGTAATTTTTTGTAAATAAAATGTAGTGACTCGTAAATTTTATTACTTTCATTTAAGGGGTATTAAAGTCCTTCTTAGTTTCCGAGATTTTTAGGATTCTTTAAGTGACCCGGATTCATCGTTCTCGAGTGTAGTTTCAAATCGAGCTTCAATGCCAGTTTCAGGACGATTATTATGCAAAAATCTAGTAACAAAAGAAAATATACCCACTAACCTCTAGAATTTTCTTGCATTCAACAATAATAAGATCCTCTGCTTCCTTGTTAATGACTTCCCGTCCCAGTTGCTTCACTTTCGTTGCCAAGAACTTGATGCATCTCTCTCTGACAATTTCATTTGTTGCCTCACTATCTGTGTTTTGGTGTATCTGAGAGAAGAGTCCTGCCAAAGTTCCCTTAGGGTCATTCTTGAAGACAGCCAGCAAAGAGTTGGTGACAACATTGATCTCTGTTGTGTCGTCCGACTGCAGGAGTTGTGACAAAATATCTGCAATTCTCTGAGTATGTTCCTTGTGTTCTTTACACAAATTTGGTAAATCCTTGATAGCCTGCTTACGAATCTAGAAGCAAAAACAGATGATAATGAATTTATAATAATTCATTTAAGTCATCGTTCTACCATAATTTTGTTATAGTTGACTTAATTAAGTAAGATTATTTCTTCTATGTTGTGTTGCAATAAAGATTTATGTACTGTATTAGTACTTATTTGTTCAATAAGTCCCGAGACTAACTAACAAGAAGGCGCATATATTAAAAACTCTTTTAATTTTTAGAAAGTACTGGCCATCAACTGATGTGTAATTTTTTTTTTGAAAATCGAACAATAAAACATTGAATTACAGAAATTTAAGTGACGCTACTTTTGTAATTTCGTAAACAATGGAAAAAAACGAGTTTCGCGTGTTGATAAAACATTGTTTTTTAATGGGAAAAAATACCGCTCAAGCACAGAAGTGGCTTATAAAGTGTTATCCGGAGTCTGCTTCGTCTAAACCAACCATTTGTCAGCGGTATGCCGATTTCAAACGCGGTCGTTTGGACACAAATGATGTTGAATGCTCTGGTCGTCCAAATGAAGCAGTGACTGATGACTGAACACAACATTAACCAAGTCCTGAAAATCGTGAAAGAAGATCGGAAAATAAAAGTGCGCGAGATAGCTGAGATAGGGCCATATCACACTAGCGAGTTGCGAGCGAGTGGAAAGCGAGGCGAAGGCGCAGCGAGCTCGCAACGTGTGCGTGGCGAACACGCCGCGGGTGTACACTATTTCCAGGGGACTTATAAACTGGTTTGGCATTTAGGCAGGTTATTAGGCATATACAAAGGAAAAAGAAAAACCGGCCAAGTTTGAGTCGGTCTCACAAAATTTGGGTACCGTACCACCACTCCTCATTGGAATAATTATATGGACCACTTCCAGGTGACTTTTTTAATTTGAGATTTGGAATCGCAATGGGTTTATTGGACGTATTAAGTAAAAATTTAAAAAAACTGGCTAAGTGTGACTCTGGCTGGCGCACCGAGAATTTGGTACCACCAAAAATATCTTATATGTATATCTATTACTTGAATAAGTTAAGGAAATTAGTATTAGTACTTTACAAAAATTAATGATATCCCAACAAAACACAAATGTGAAATAGAGTCAAGTTCGGTGTAAAAAAATATATTAAAAAAATAAAATAAAGTATAAAAAAATTGCTTCTACATGGTGTAACTTGGCAAGTTTTAACTATCAAATTTTATTCTATATTGATATTTACTTTTAAAAGTTAAGCTTTGCTTGCTTGGCACCTTGATCATTTAAACTTGCCGAGTTACACCATTTAGCACAGAACATAACAAGTTTTGTTAAGCAACTGAAAACTGTTGTACTTTTTCTATTATTTGGAGAAGTCTAAAATAAATATTTCTATTTGAAGCTCCTTAGCTATGATTTAGGAAACACTATAGAACTTGGTACCTACCCATTTAGATTGCTGTAATTTTTTATATCAAACTTGGCCCCGTTTCACATTTATGTTTTGTTGGGATTATATGCTACTAACATAGGTTAAGTTTATTTGTTTACTAACATATGTGGACCTTGTTGTCTGTAAAATATATTTAAATAAAATAAAAAAGGCCAAATGCGAGTCGAAATCGCGTGGAGAGGGTTCCGTACAATACCAAAGTCAAATACAATATAATATATCACATTTGAAATTCTCCCAGTAAGACGCGAGCACAGTATATATATTAGTACTAACGACGCGAGTTAACTACTACTGGTGCTATCTAGTGGTGTTTTAGTGAACTATTTTCTGTTAGTGAACATATTATATTGAGTTTACCACTTTATTTTCAATTGATAGAATTCTTATAGGTTTTCCTGTAATCTACAAGCAATGACCTATATTTGGTATTTTTTTCAAAATTTCTAGGCTCATTAGTTTCGGACATCAGGGGGAATGGTAAATTTTCGTCTTTTCATGTATAAAATCAAAACTATTTATTTTACAATAATAACAAGAATATATTTGAGATTCTTACAACGAGCCCTTTCATTTGATATAATATGACACAGTAAGTAAGTTTGCAAATCTTTTTTTTTAATATCCTAATTTGTCCTCCGAAAATGACCCCTACTTAAAAAATATATTTACTTTGCACATCTGTGTTTGGGTCATAGGATTACACTATCCTACCAAATTTCACCTGATTTGTTCCAGTAGATTCGGAGCAAATTGTCTGTGACAGACGGACGCACGAGTGATCCTATAAGGCTTCCGTTTTTTTTTCGAAACACTAAAAAATAAATAGGTCAAACAGATGTTATAGGTAAGTTGAAAGGGGCCCTAAATGGTTTGTGTATGGCTGGTGTCGCCCGTTTCCTTGACGAACTTGGCTTATTTGCACATGTTTTTCAACATTATAACCTTCCATGGTGATTTACCATAGGCTGCTAAACAATTCTCAACAAATTTGACAGATGCTGCTCTAATGAAATGGCTACTATAACTTTAAAATTTTGAGCATTCCCATTAAGTTACCCTTTAAAAATGGTATGGTACTTTTATTTGAAGGCAAGTTTGAGTGTGTAAATCATGAACAATACAATAATACAGTCAGGGGCATTTCTATTTTACAGTGTTCTCTCTATGGAGAGTCATTTTTTCGCGTGTTTTTGGCAGCAGTTTATATTTGTAAAAAACCAAATTAAATTTCAAAATCTCTCAATTTTATATCCTTCTCTTGTTGAGTCAAAGAAACATGTTTTTCGGTTTGTGATCCTTAGCACCATTATGACTTATACTTGGATGATTTTTAATTGTTGTTTTACTTCAGGAATAGTACTATTATAGTTTTTTGCTTGTATGAAAAAAAAAACTTTAAAAAAACCTGCTGTGAATTGTCTACTTTTATATTTTTATATACTAGCAGCACTAATTATTTGTTAGTAAATTCGCCATATTTGAAAAATGTTCAGTGTTACTACTGCCATGCAGCGTTATAAAATAAATAAAATTGATGTTCTATAAAAATTTTTAGCCTATTATCTACTATGGTTTAAAAGATACAGTCTAAGGCCAGACTGACAGAGAAAAGGGGTTGTTTTAAAAAACTTTCAGCTGTGGGAAAGCTATTTCTGTGACACCCGATCGGGCAACCGCCGTAGGACAGGGCCTTTGGTGAACCCTTATTGCACTATAATCTCTATAAGTTTTTTAACTGAAAATGTTGTATTTATAGCTTTAGCCATAGCCCTTAATTTTCTTCCTTATAACAGAGCGCTGTATGACAGTAATGTTGCCATCAATCTATTCAATATATTATTTGTTCTTAATTTTTTCTAGATAATTTTCATTTTAAAATTGTGGCTTATCTAAGGCTTACACGTCAAAGTGATCAATAATTTGAAAAATACTTACTGGACTTGTGTAAGAAGAACACAGAAAACAGTATTTATTTTATTTAGAAATTGCTGACTAAAAATATGTGCCTTAAAAATAGGTCAATTTCAAATGAAGTTTTAACAGATTTATTTTACTAGTAACTGTTTGACTTTGGCTTTATTCATTGTCTTATTCTATCCTAAGAAGATTGTAATCAAGCCAAAGTGCACAATACCCAATCAGGCAGCTGAAAGGATAATGAAATGCTGTCTGATCAGGCTCCTCCACAACTGAAAGGATTAAAAGGTCCCATTACCTGGTAAGGATCCTTAAAAACAGTCACCCTTGAGGTTAATTCTCATTATTTTAAATATTAGGCATACAAACATTAGTAAACTAATTATTTCAATTATCGCTTAGAAATTTAAACCTAGATGTGAAATACAGGGTCTTCGGCAGATGGTTGAAAATACGAAAATGGGGGATAGGTGGGGTCGCCTCCCACCTATTTTGAGAATTAAAAAAAATCTAGGACTTCACAAACGTTAATAACGTTAACGTTTTTTTTTTGTTTTCGTTAATTTCACTTTGCTGTGTTTGTGATTTTGTTAAGTTTTTTTGTTGTTTGTCACTTTTTGTTATTATCAGACGTTTTGTTAAGACTTTGTTGTGGTTTAAAATGGCTCAATTTACCAATGCGGAATATGCGGACATTTTATTGGCATATGGAAGTGCTAACTCCAATATGCCAATAAATGACAAAAGATAGCCCTTATGTGTGTGCAAGAATGTAAAAAAACGTAGCTGCTCTTTGTAACCGTCCCAACAGTAAGTATTTACATTATTTTCAACTTTGCATTTGATACATTTCACAAAACATGTAACTAGTGGAATTTCGTCAACATGGTCCAATTGAGTAAAAAAAATTAACAACTCCGGTTACAAAAAAAAAAATACCGAAACAAATTACATACCATTCAAAAGCCTAAGCTTTAGAGATGTTTTAAAAAAAACAGAAGCCTTCCAGCCCCATTATTTTTTTTTAAATGCATTGCAAAGTTCAGTTTTAAATTTTTGTTCAACTTTTTTTTTAAGTTTGGGGGCCCACATTTTTGTTTTTAGCAATAACTTGAAACAAACATATTTTTTTTTAGAGCCGACAATCTTATAAAAGTCTATTAAAAAAAAGATTTTGGAGCTAGCTTTAAAAAACAAAAAGTTACATGTGTTCAAAGGTATAAAAATGGCAAAATTTCTAAAAAAAGGAAAAAAAATCCTGTAAAAAAAATTACAAGTCCTAGATTTTTTTTAATTCCCAAAATAGGTGGGAGGCGACCCCACCTATCCCCCATTTTCGTATTTTCAACCATCTGCCGAAGACCCTGTATTTCATACTCAATATTTAATGTGTGCATTTCTGTTATAAAACCTACATAATATGTAATAGGTTCCAGAGATGATCAAGTGCACTTGACAAGCCTATGTGATTAAACCGAATATTGATCATTTACTGCAACAACTTCTTGCTTGCCATTAAGAGGTCTATGGCTTGATCACAATTGACATAAATTTTGATTGATGACACTTGATGCACCTGCACTTGACGTGACATGATAAGCTTTTTTCATTTGCGGACAGAACATCGAAGATGGCGGGCGACAAACAGGACCTAGTTGTGGCTTTGGCGACAAGCGCAGACATAATTACAGAGCGTGATTTTGTTCTATTGCTAATTTCTCTAAACAGGGATTTTTTCGATTTTTTAATAGTTGTTACCGCTAAAGTTATGGCAAGGACTGCCAGATGTGGCATTGGAAACCATTTTTTTGAGACGACAGGCGACTGTGGCACGGGCACTTGATCGGAATTAACGGCACCTTCAATGGCAGTCAAGTCCCTCATCAAGTGATGAGACTTGTCAATTGCACTTGATCGTCTCGAGGACCCATTACCTTCTCATTTAAGCATTATAGATACTCACAGCGACATCGTCGTCTTCACAGAGATCAAATTGGGCTTCGATAGACTGCTCCGCGAGGTTAGGAAATTTGCCGAAGAATCTTGCAATAAATTGCGAGGCCAGCCGCTTCTCTTTGTCGGATCCTTTCACCGCGGCCAATATTTCCAGATATTCTTTTTCATGCTAAAAAAATAGCACAAGGGTGAAAATTCTAAAATATGCGATAACAGCTCCAAAAACAGACTAGGACAGGACTAAGGTTACCTTCGATATGTCGTCTTTAGCCTCCGCTAAAATACCATAGTTTTGGTACAGTTTTTCGATATTATCAGTGGACATGTCGCCGGTTACTTCCAATAAAATAATATAACGAAACAACGCTAAGCTAAATCCTAAATCGATCAACAGACAGTACAGACACTAATTAAACAGAAAACTAAATTCGAACTACACCACAAGCAAGAAATAGAACGAGCGACGCCATTTAATTTATCATTATTTATTTTTATTATATTAACGTCTCTGGGTACAAGCCCTTTTGGAACTGTTAGTCCACTTAGGACAAATCTTGGAGGCTTAATGTCTCGTCTCTAGATTAAGTATTCTTCAAATTATTGATCACTTTGATGTGTAAGCCTCAGATAAGTCACAATTTTAAAATAAAAATTATCTAGAAATTAATTAGAAAAAAAATATTGAATAGATTGATGGCAACATTACTATCATACAGCGCTCTGTTATAAGGAAGAAAATGAAGGGCTATGGCTAAAGCTATAAATACAACATTTTCAGTTAAACAACTTATAGCGATTATAGTGCAATAAGGGTTCAGCAAAGGCCCTGTCCTACGGCGGTCGCCCGATCGGGTGTCACAGAAATAGCTTTCCCACAGCTGAAAGTTTTTTAAACCTACCCCTATTCTCTGTCAGTCTGGCCTTAGACTGTATCTTTTAAACCACAGTAGATAATAGGCTACAATTTTTACAGAACATCACTTTTTTTATTTTATAACACTGAATGGCAATAGTAACACTGAATATGTTTCAAATATGGCGAATTTACTAACAGTTAATTAGTGCTGCTAGTATATAAAAATATAAAAGTAGACAATTCACAGCAGTTTTTTCAAAGGTTTTTTTTCATACAAGCAAAAAACTTTTATAGTACTATTCCTAAAGTAAAACAACAAATAAAAATCATTCAAGTATAAGTCATAATTGTGCTAAGGATCACAAACCGAAAAATATGTTTCTTTGACTCAACAAGAGATGGATATAAAATTGAGAGATTTTGAAATTTAATTTGGTTTTTTACAAATATAAACTGCTACCAAAAACACGCGAAAAAGTGACTCTCCTTATAGAGTAAAACACTGTAAAATAGAAATGCCCCTAACTGTATTATTGTATTGTTCATTATTTACACACTCAAACTTGCCTTCAAATAAAAGTACCATACCATTTTTAAAGGGTTATTCAATGGAGATGCTCAAAATTTTAAAGTTATAGTGGCCATTTCGTTACAGCAGCATCTGTCAAATTTGTAGAGAATTGTTTAGCAGCCTATGGTAAATCACCATGGAAGTTATAGTCTTGAGAAACATGTGCAAATAAGCCAAGTTCGTCAAGGAAAAGGGCGACACCAGCCATACACATACCATTTAGGGCCCCTTTCAACTTACCTATAACATCTGTTTGACCTATTTATTTTTTAGTGTATCGAAAAATAAAACGGAAGCCTTATAGGATCACTCGTGCGTCCGTCTGTCACAGCCAATTTGCTCCAAATCTACTGGACCAAATCAGGTAAAATTTGGTAGGATGTTGTAATCCTATGACCCAAACACAGATGTGCACAGTAAATATATTTTTTTTTAAATAGGGGTCATTTTCGGAGGACAAATTAGGAAATTAAAAAAAAGATTTGCAAATCTTACTGTGTCATATATCAAATGATAGGGCTCGTTATAAGAATCTCAAATATATTTTTGTTATTATTGTAAAATAAATAGTTTTGATTTTATTCATGAAAAGACGAAAATTTACCATTCCCCCCCTGATGTCCGAAACTAATGAGCCTAAAATTTTGAACAAAAAAAAATATAGTTCATTGCTTGTAGATTACAACAAAACCTATAAGAATTCTATCAATTCAAAATAATAATAATAAATATTCTGGGACAAATCACACATGGTCATCTGGCTCCAAAGTAGGATTCCCTGTGTTATGGGAACCAGAGACTGATATACATACTTATATACGTTTAAATACATACATATATAGATATTTAACACCCAGACACAGAGCAAACAAATCTGCTCATCACACAAATATTTGCCCTGGGTGGGGATCGAACCCACAACTTTTGGATCAGTAGTCAAGAGCACTAACCACTGAGCCACCGAGTCAGTCAAATCAAGTCAGAAAATAAAGTAGTAAACTCAATATAATATGTTCACTTACGGAAAATAGTTCACTAAAACACCACTAGATAACGCCAGTAGTAGTAAACTCGCGTCTTTCACAATTCATAACTTTCTTCTAACCTCATATGCTTTGGATGCGGTTATACGAGCATATAAGATAAGATAAGATAAATACATATAGCACATCTTAGGTCATACCATAAAGGGCTCTTACATTGGTTTCAAGTTGACTCTTCAATTAAATCAAGAGCATTTTTGTTAAGTTTTTCTTATAATGTTTCTAGTAATTTGTTGACATTATTCTTTATATCATCACTCGCTTGAATAAGAAAATGATGAAGTGAAAACTGTCGAACATCACTGTGTTTAAAGTCGTTCTGATACTTCAACAGTTCACAATTCATAACTCTCTTCTTTTTTGCTTCTTGAAGAAACTCGCGGAAAAGGTCTGTGCTGGTTTCATGATGTGGAGCTGTTTTTTTGCAAATTTTATCTACAGTGACGTATTTCATAGTAGTCCCTACTCTCGAGAGGATGGGTTTTTTCCAGTAACATTCAACCTCGGTGCAGAAAGGTTCTTCACTGTGACGATGGGTCCACATTAAAAATGCCACTTCATGCTTACAACCACCACCTGAAGCTGCACAGTCCAAGCAATGGCAACTGACGATTTCACCTTTAGTCTCGTCTATCACCATAGTGACTTTGTATAAACTAGCCCTCACTTTGTGCTCGGGGCAGATCTTGCAATTGAGTGTGCAAAGTTCTGATCCACGACGTAGTTACACGTACCCAATAGCATCGTCACCATAAGATTCTCGTGCAGTCCCGAAAATACAAACTAATTACTTACTGTAAACAAATTTTATTCTTTATAACCTAAAAAACTACAACTGATAGACATACTATTATTTCGCCTTCGCAGAATTAAGGTTACGAAGGTAGTGTTATATTATTTTATAGTACTTACTTTTCTGTTTTTACATTTCTCAGCTCTGCAGAATAAAAATCGGGGTTATTTTTGAAGAACATTCCAACCATGATTGCGTCCACTTTGGGAAAATTTCTGCTATCTGCTTTCACAAAATTGACATCCATAATGGAGTGGAATACCAAGTTATACGATGGAGATTGTAAAATGTCACAAATTTTCACGTAAATATTTTAAAATATTAATGAAACAGATCAAAAACCGTAAAACTGCAACAATGACAGATCTGTTTACTGTGTTGTGACGTTAACTTAGATTCAGCCAATCCTGACTGATTTGTATCACGTGACAAAGGTGCTCACAATAGGTTGCGCGCGAAAAACGTAACGCGATCACTAGATTCTACTCCTCATATTTTTTTCATACCGGGCGCCTTATATGAAAATCGATTCTTAAGAAGTAAACTCCAGTTATAATGTCGCCTCGTCAAAAGATGAAGTCCCTCCCTCTCTCAGAGTAAGTATGTAGGTACAGAGCACGTCCTTTATAATGAGAACAGTAGGCACGGGTGGGAACAAAGCGACGTTTCACGCGCAAGCGCTATCGGTCATAATCGACTGCTAGCGGAGTGCGTGCGTGGGATATTCCTAGCAGTATTTTTGAGTAAATTACCTATCAAAATGGTCAAATGTGCAGTGAAATTATGTAAAAACGATACTCGAAAACACACGAAACATAAATCGAGTATTACATTTCTCCGGTTAGTCATTTTTTTATTCTTTTATGCTAAAAATTAATCACGCATTGTGGGGGTGAAGGAGACGTGTGGGGCGGGAGCTAGGTGTTCCGCGCGCACTACCCCGCACCGCGCGCCGCCTCGGCCTTAATGTCTAATTAGTGATGTTGTAACGGATTCATATGTATAAATAAATATCTATAGGTATTACAGTGAGTCTTGATATACTAAGAGGGAACTGTCTATTGGAAAAAAAACATAACTAAGTTTTATTCAGTCGGGTGAGGATTAACCTCGAGTCGAGTGAATAGACAGTTGTTGAAACAAATTAGCTCAGGGATTATTTCGAGAAGCCAGGCTGGCGCTTGTCGGTCGCCATTTAAACCACGCGGTGCGCACGTTATAACAGATTGTCTAAGGTAGTGTTATCCGCCAAAACTGGGAGCCGGAGCGATATAGGCGCCGCCCTGACTGGCCGCCAGAGGAGACCGACGCTCGGAGGTCGGATGCATGTGTGCGACGGCCCGCGCGCCGCCGAGGCTGTATCTGTGTTTGTGAAAGCTTATAAAACCACGGACACGCCGACGCTGGGCACGCAGTCGAACAGACCACCACAGGAGAAGGACGTACTCGAGGGACAGCTGCCGCACGCCCCGGGCAAGTGTCACGCCAAGTACTTATTAGTCGCGAATTAATTTAGGAATCTCACTTTATATTGTGAGTTTAGAATAGAATTTAGTGTGGCCGAAATCCTAGTTATTTGCCTTCGAAAGTTCGGGCTCCTACCTGGGATCAAGCCATTGTTTAGTGCAGTTAGGAAGTGAGGTACAGTGGGCAATCGAGCTGGGATCTAGGAATTGAAACAAGATGCCAGGTCGGTTGCTAGCTGAAGGTTTCGTCAGGTGACCAGGTTGGTAGTTCATGTTTTCAGGAAGGCTAGTTGATTAAATTCACGTGGATACGCTACCGTGACAACTAAGCGTGAGTTATCAATGCGAGTGCCGAAAGCAAGCTGACAGGAGGGCTTGCCTGGCTAGCGACCCAAGTTTGGTTATGGCCGGAACATCCTGACTGTACCATTTTACGACCTACTGTCATGAGGACCACAAGTTGGACATGCGTTAGCGCGCTCATGTACGGAGCCACCGTATTTGGGACAGGCCTTACCTATCCAAATCCCATCCAAAGACACTGTTTAGGAGGTGCAGCGAAGCGGCAGACCTGGTCTGTCGTGGCAGCTGCATTTCTTATTCAGGGCAGGTACACTTTAGCCGTAGGGAACTAGGACACAAGTTAGCTTTAGGTACGCACCACACCATGACACACTACACCTAATTGGGTTCATCTCGAAGGCACGGTTGGTTTAGTACCCCGGGGGAAAGATGAATAAAGCCGCCACGAGGTGTAACTATTTGTTGAAACATGGACATCAAAATAAAATTTAGTTCTCGTAATACTTAGCTATCTCGCTAGGATAGGGTAAAACTAGGGCTGAGTTAGGGGGAATGCGATCTGTAGGAAATCTAGTAAATAAATCTATTAATAGGGAATAGCGAATTAGGTTTTGGAATAAACGTTAGTAGGAAGAAATGCGAGTCATATTAGTGAATAAGTAGTAGGTAGGTCTAGCGATGCCCACGTCTTATTTATTTACGAACTGCCTTCACTGCAAGTGCCACGCGGCATCATAAGTTTTAGGGTTCCGTGAACACGAGGTCCACTCAGTTCACTAATTTCATTCGGGATAGTACAGTGCTATGCTATCGCAGGGAAGGCCTATTTCATATTTGAAATGGCTGTTTACCAAGCTCCATGCAATATGGGCTAGTTGTGTAGTTTAGTGGTTCATAGATATGAACGACTCCTAATTTTACCAAATTTTAGCTAAATCTGTCCACACTTTTATGGGATAAATGTAATGGACTAACAAACAAACTATAGGCGTTCGAGCCTCGCCTATTCTGATACTAATGTAATTATAGATAGGTAGGTCCTGTCAGTAGCTTATCACAAGCATGCCTTGGCAGAATTTCACCCGAATCGGACCGAGCGTTTAGGAACGTATTGGGCAAACAAACAAATAGTTTAGACGTTCGCGCCTTACTACTAGAGGTAGAGTGATTATAGTAAGACCGATTATGATGTAGGTAGCCGACCCATCCTGGTGGTAACCGTAGCTAGGGTCAGTTAATATGTGCTAGATTTAGAAACTAATTCTATTCTACGGTTTTTGATGATTTTGGACGAAGTTCACGGTGTCCGCGTTCTGCCGGATCCTGTTGCGCCCTGAACTGGCGTCTACTGCTAGTAGTGACACAATCTATTGGTGAGGCGGGCAGGGACTCGACCAAACACTTGGCTTACACGCCTTTTCGCTCTGACCTAATTGTGATGCTGCGACTATGATTCGCGTGGGTGTCACAATGGGTTGCGACTGTGTTGGTTCGTTGTTCTTTACGCTTAGCCAACCTGCTGAACTGTCAGTACCTTCTCCCTTTATCAAGGGTCTACTACGTCTAAAGACAGACCTTTAACACTATGTATTACTTTGGAGCCGGCGGCACGGTGGAAATTCTGTCCATTTCGTCTTAGCTATTTTGACTATATGTCTTTATACCGTTATATACAACTGTACCACACAGTTCCAGGTCTAAGAACCATATTAGTAGATTGCCTACTTATTTCACATTCCGTGGTGCTACTCTCACATGTTGAGCAACATTCAAGACGAAATATCTACTTTGTTTTAGTACCTAGTGCTAATATGTATTCGCGATCAATCACTGTTCGAAGGTATTAATCCTACCTGACGAATAGGGATGGACAAACTATGGCTGTAAAGACTCAGTCATAGTTCACACTATACACGTATAATAAGGCGCCTCACAAGCGTTTTATATACACTAGCTTTGGGATTCTGGGTGGTACACGGCTTAGTACACTATACAATGTCGTGTAGCTTAATTAAATTACACTTGAAGCGGGGTGGACGCCTAGTAGATTAGAGGTCGTAGGCAGACAGTATCTGGCGGGGCTCACCTTAGTCTTAAATACCTGTTTTGAGCTAAAATCGCTCGTTCACTTATCTTGTATTAGATGTACATTGTTTTAATCACCAAAATAATGTAGTACTGACGTCAGCGTAACTATATTGTTGACCACTGAGGTGCGTGTACATTTTTCTTGGTTTTGGCTGAAAAACAGCGTTGTGAGTACTCTGCGACCCACAACATTTATGCTGAGCCTGGACCAGTTTCACTAACTTGGCACCACTGACACTGTTTCATATTTTTTTATATAAACTAGTAATATTTGTCATTAAGTTTCATTTATTTGTTTGTTTATTGTTAAAATGTATTGTGCCTTTTTAGTGAAATAAAGTTTTATCTATCTATCTATCTATCAGTCATGTATTACGTTATTCCGAGCACTGGGGGCCAGCTACCCTCCCTAATTTTGGGGGGGGCCAAAATAGGGACCAATCACAGTAGGGAAACTAGGGTTCCGCACGAAATACTTCAAAATTACAAGTTAGATTACATCGTCCGTCCAAACACAACGTAATAGATTAATCTCTTTAAAATAACTTGTCATTCACCTTCAAAAAGATTCTGAGTTACTGCGATCACAAATTAGGGTTCTCTAGACGATCTGGCCAAACGTTTAATCGTATTTTAAAATGCAATAAAATCAAGTATAGTTTACATATTTCTTATAGGTAGATAGTGGTAGGTTGTATGTCGTATGTACGTACGTATATTTATAGGTAGGTTTAGTTATTTATATTTATATTAGGGGTTGGGTGTTACAATGTGATGCGTTCGGTAATAGTATACATACTTTCGATATTTATTATGAAAGTTTAATCTCTTTTAACAAATAACTTTTAATGAAGATATTGATTCAAATATTGAGTTTTATTTATATATTGTTATTTAAATAATTTTCCAATAGGTTTATTATAAAATCGAAACGTGATATCCAAATATGCTGTAAAAGAACAGCTTTCTCCAAACTGAATATTAAAAAGGAAATAATTGTATGTGCCGTTCATCTTAGAAATAAACCCGTTATTTGATATATTATTCTAAGATGAACGGCACATAAAATTATTTCTGAAATGTTATTCTAACCCTCAAAGCTGGCTTGCATCGGTTACCACCGTATCAGTTTATGAAAATCTATACCTTGCACCCTGTTTGTTATTTTAACACATGATAGAGTTTGTCGTAGTCATTTAACTGAAAGTCATAAATTGAAATGATTGTCGTACTAAATTGCTGTTAGGTAGGGTGGGTATTCAACCTACCTAACGGATTTTCATACGGTTTTCACTAGTGGGCGGACTGGTTCACGAGGAAGGTTTTTAAATTATTACTTTGGAATACCTCATCATATCAGTCGAAAGACGTCCACTGCTGGACAAAGGCCTCCCTCAAAGATTTCCATGACGACCGGTCCTGCGCTGCCCCCATCTAGCGGCTTCCCGCTACCTTCACCAGGTTGTCGGTACACCTAGTGGAAGGCTTGCCTACGCTACGTCTTCCGGTGCGCGATGGCCACTCGAGTACTTTACTACCCCAATGGCCATCTGTTCTACGAGCATGTGCCCTGTCCACTGCCACTTCAGTTTAGCGATTCTGTGAGCTATGTCGGTTACTTTGGTTCTTCTACGGATCTCCTCATTTCCGATTCGATCGCGTAGTGAAATTTCGAGCATAGCTTGCTCCCTTGGAATCATCATATCAGCCACAAATCGTCCACTGCTGAACAAAGGCCTCCCCCAAGGATTTCCACGACGACCGGTCCTGCGCTGCCCGCATCCATCGGCTTCCCGCGACCTTCCCCTTGGAATACCTTATAAGAATATAATCTTTTTTAATACGATTTAAATTGTTACTTTGTAATACCTAACAAGAATAAAAACTTTTTAATACGATTTAAATTATACTTAGGAATACCCGACAAGAATAAAATTTTTGTTCTATAGTACAATCACAGTCTAAGAATCTTTGAAGTGGCGTAATAAAAATGTACGTTAAGTGAATATGTAGTGATGTTTCATTTCTCTATACAGGGAATGTTAATAAAGGTGACACTTTAAGGTGGGTTTAAACTCATCAAACTGAACAAATTTGCTGAAATCGCGTTTTTTTTTAATTTTTATACAAATTGGTCAGCTTGGCTGGTTTTGTTTGAAAAAACTTTTAAAAAATCGTGATTTTAGCAAAGTTGTAGTACAAGCCCACCTTGAAGTATCATTGCACCTTTATGTTACACCTTGTATATTATACTGAAATTGGTTTTATTGTTAATTGACTTACCTACCCCAAACAGTACCTACATCTATGTGTGAGCATATACTTGTAGGTACAAATGTTCGATTTTTGTTTGTATTAGGAAATAAACATTATATAATCCATAAAACAAACATAAATTCTTAAAATTACCTACTATATTATGCTGCTGTTTATCCTTGGTTATTGATCATCCGCTAAGGCGATAATGCACTGCAGCCCATCCAGGTGATAGTGCACTGCAGCCAATCCCTATTTGTCACGTATACATCTATATAGTTTACTATAGCTCACTTGCCTACGATGTATTATTATGCGACCGATGCGGTAGACGCGCTCTATACCTACATACTTACTCTGAGCTCCCTCTAGTCATAACAGCTTTTTCTATACCCTCCCTTATTTTGAACCATAAAAGTTGTGCGAGAGTGGGAAACTTTAAACAGAATGGCCATAGACAAGTGTGGTGTTATAGACTAAATAGAATTTAGTTAATATATTTTTAAATTATTTTTTGACTTTGGAACAATGGTAAATCGGCCTACTCTGCAGAGCCGGCCATAATCTTAATCTTTCGACGAGACGACATAATTTCAATCAAGCTTCACTTACAGGTAAGTTCGCTTACTTTGTCAATTACAATGCATAATAAAAATGAGAAGATTTCCGAGTTGGAGCTTAGTAACAGTTGCTCAATAACAATAACATTAACACAGTAGTATAGTGCTAACTTTATGCAATAACAGAGTGTAGGACTCTATAGATAACGTTTTCCACATAAAAATAGTCAGTCTTCTTACATGTAAAGTAACTGTAAAGAACTCTAGAGAAGATCTGTAATGCATCCGTACTAGCATTGCAAATCAAAAAAACAAAGATGAAGACAGTCTTTAGAGGGATTTTGTACCCAGAGACATTAATATATTCTTAAATTAAAGCTGCCTAGCTCTGCTTCACAGACTAAGTTAAGTAGGGTTCTCTCTGCGCCCTACAGCAACTGGGTGTTCCACCTCAGAATGTAGCTGCTGCAAATGCTGTCAAGAACTTCAGAGAAGATTTGTAATGCACCGGCACTAGCATTACAAATCAAAAAACTAAAGGAAGCCTAAATACGTCAGACCTGGCTGTATGGTCTTAGTCACCTTTGCCTTCTCCGCGCTTTTGAAAGCCGGAGAGGCCGGAGCACGGCCGGAGAGAAGAAACCAAAAAAAAAAAAGGTTCTCTCTGCTTGTTGATGTGATGAAAAGAAATCCAAAAAAAGGAAAATCAATCAAATAAGTTATTATATGTAGGTATGTACCTACCTAGTGGTTCTGGTTTTAGCTGATGGTGACTAATCTCCTATTCTTGATAAACAACTATACCGATTTTTGAAAAATCGTGTTACAATGTAAATGTGACTTGAGGACATGGACAGTGACTGAAAGTAAGTTACCTTGAGTTAAACTTAACTTTTTGTCATTTTCTGACAGCCGGGCGTTTTTACAGATCAAAGAATAATAATTCAATACATAAATAAAGGTTGGGCAGTGCATAATTAAGTTTAGCAGCAGAGTAGACTTCGGCTGGGGTGCACAGAACCGGGCTACCATAGTGCCTCTCGACAGTATAATCATCAAACCTTACGAACCTATTATATTTTAGGCTTTGGTATGGCAGCCTGGTTATGTGCGACCCAAACGCCTTTTCTTGTAGCTAGGTCTAACTATAGGGTTACTTACTCTGGGACCAGGTACCTGCTTACCTACATTTTTAGGGTTCTGTCAAAAACAGAATGTTCTGTACCTGGGGTTGGGGTGCATATAGATAAGTTTTAGTGCTATCAGTAGGTACCTATGGAATTTCAGCAAAAAGCTGCGATTGGTGTGTTGCACGAAAAAAGGTACAAGGTGTCTTTAGGCTATATTATGAACCAATTTGACCTGTACCTAGCAATTTATTTATTTATATGGTGATTATGTTGAACAGGTAAATTATTATAAATCAATATATATATACAGGGTGGGAAGGAGTATACCGACAGATTTTAACCAAAGATTCTAATGCCTATTTAGACTAAAAAAATCAATATAAACATGGGCCAGTAAAGCCTAATTTTCGAGATATTATTTTTTTAAATAATTCACAAGTTCAAAAAATCTCAAGGGTAACACGCCCTAATAATATGACGAAATCGTTGTTATTCTTCTTAATCTTATCTGACGTTTGTTGCCTCAAAGTATCATACTGACGTTGACTTCACTCGTCGTTTATCATATGTTGTCGAAGTCGTTCGTGAAGTTTTCTTTTTCACTCTTTAGACTAAGGTTTCGTTCAGAAGGGATTACTATCGTTAATTGATTTTTTTGTTCCAGAAATTAAGTAAGTTAATAAGGCAGTTTTAGACCCATGTTGATGTAACATTATTTACTCATAATACCACCAGGAATCCATGGTTAAAATCTGTCAGTATACTCCTTCCCACCCTGTATAGTGACATCATGAGTGCCATAGTCGTTAATAAACTAATTTGCTGTTTTTAATAAATATAAAATTGATTTATATTAGAAACGAGCTTTTGCCAGCGGCTTTGCTCGCGTGAACATAGTTTCTCTGACTGTCTTCGAGGGTGTGCAGTTAACTTATTATCATAGAAAAAAGGATAACAGTTGGTTACCAATGCAGCATATGAAATCGTTAAATTCCTAATGGATATGGATTTTGTGTAGCCTCGGTTATCGATAAGAAAAATGGTAGGCTCTAACACGAATATCTAAAGCTAGCTTTTGCCCGCAGCTTCGCATGCGTGGACATAGTTTCTATGACTGTCACCGAGAGTGCGTAGTGCGCGAGACGCAAGTGGCTCGCGAGTTTTAAAAGAAGTACCCTGTATGTTAATCAAGGTCCTCATCTGTCTACCTACCAAATTTCATCCAGATATGTTCAGTAGTTTTTGGGTGAAAGAGTAACAAACTTCCATACAAACAAATTTTTGCGTTTATAGTATTAATAGGATGAGCAAGGTCTTGCTATTCTAGATGAAATTTCCCGCATTGGCTGATATGATAATGATAAAATAGCCTCATCATATCAGCCCAAGGATGTCAACTGCTGGACATAGGCCTCCCCCAAGGATTTCCACCACAACCGGCTCTGCGCTACCCGCATCCAGCAGCTTTCCGCGACCTTCACCAGGTTATCGGTCCACCACGTGGGTGGCCTGCCTACGCTACGTTTTCCGTTGTGCGGTCGTCACTTGAGAACTTTACTGCCTCAACGACCATCCGTTCTATGAGCTATGAGCCCTGCCCTCTGCCACTTAAGTTTAGCAATTCTGAGAGCTATGTTGGTTACTTTGGTTCTCCAATGGATCTGAAAATAGCCTATTTGAAGTTAAAAAAAACATATAGTAAGTATGTAAAAAAAATCCTCAAATTCAGGTGCGCAATTTACTACAGATAATTATTTATTGTGAAGTAGTCAACAAAGGTAGCTTTAATAAAAATCTGAGTCTTACCCATGTACAATGTAATATGTTCATAAGATTTTTTTTAGGGTTTCAAAGTCAACCAGGAACCCTTATAGTTTTGCCAAGTCTGCCTATCCATCCTTCTGTCTGTCCATCTATCTGCTTTTTTTTTGGTACCACCCCTAAATGTAAAGAGAGGGTGTTTTTGTTGATATATGCTATTGTGTGGGGTATCCTTGAATAGGTCTTTCAAACAAAACTACTGAGGGTTAGCAAAAACTATTTTTCGATTAAGGTATTGGATTGTGAAATTAAGCTTTAGCGCTAGCTAAGTTTTGATAGAGTCTAGTGTACGTCCCCCGTCCCCCCCCGCCAGCTAAACTGTTATTTAAGGACATCTGAAAAAAAATCATAAATAGTAAGACATACATAATCAATTTAAAAGGAAAACTATCACAGCTAATTAAACTTTATTAGTTTAGGAGTAATACTCAATACTCAATAATTTATTGCTGTCATATACAGGGTACAGAAGATCTTAAGTGTACTTAGTTACATATTATATTTAGTATGTATATGACACCCGGCTAGGGCACTGCAACCAACTTAAAAAAGTGAACTGAAAAAAGTTCATAGTTTTTACATACAGAATTTTCTATTACTAACTGCAAATATAATTTTATTTTTTAAAATATGCATTTATTTTCCGACTCACTTGGCCGGTTTTTTATTTTTAGTGACAATTTAAATAACAAAGGTAGCTTTAGTAATAATCTAGTCTTACCCATACCCATGTAGGTAGTACATAAGTTCATGAGGTTTTTTTTTAAATTTAGTTCTTATTTTGTTTAATATGCAATACCTACCAGTTCCATTTTTTAACGTCATCAAAAATTTATTAGTGAGTTCTATTATGATGGATGTTATATCTATATGGATGGACGCGAGCAGCGCAGGACCGGTCGTCGTGGAAATCCTTGGGGGAGGCCTTTGTCCAGTAGTGGATGTTTTTCGGCTAATATGATGAGTTCTATTAATAAGACACGAATAAATCGCCCGGCTTTGACCTGATAACACCCAAAATTTTAAAGTAACTGCCCAGAAAGGCAATCACATTTCTAGCTTGTCTTCAATGCTATCCTAAGGACATCACACTTTCCTAGCTCTGGAAGGTTTCTCAAATCATCATGAACCCATTCACGATCCATCATGCTACAGACCAATTAGCCTCACTCTGGTGACACCCGGACACTTCATACAAACGAGCGAGAAATAATATACATAAAAAAACAACTGACGTATCTATAGACATAAATGCAGGTGGGGTTGAATCACACCGGCAGCATTGGTCACGAAATGTTTGTTTGATATTTACTGCATGTAACAATCAACAGTGGCTACTGGGTAGGTAACTTACATGAATAAAATTGTTCTTCAAACATAGCTAAATACGTACGCATGCAACTAACTAACCCCGCATCCCCCGCTGGTAATAGTTCAATGATCCCCACACGGTTAATCCGTATTTCCTCGCAAAATATAAAAAAAAACACGTAAGCTTTGACGTGACCTGGAGAGCATTGACCTCGGGGTACCGACCGTTGATAATAATTATCAAGGATAATGTGATAAACTTTAAAAATGAAGACGTAATCAAATCACGTAACCTTTGACGTGAACCCAGAGAGTATTGACCTCGAGTTACCGACCGTAGAATGGACCGAGTCTAACACAGTTAACCCCGCCGGGAATCGAACTCGCGACCTCCTGGTGTGAAACGAATGGACTAACCATTACGCCACGGAGTCGGTTAAAAATCAATGTTTAGCTAACTTTGTAAGACTCGGTTTGTTTGGAGGTGGGGCATTTTCATAGCCCGCCTGGCTAGCTACCACCATTTTATCTAAGTCTTTCCGCCAAACATCAGTGTTAACAGCATTGATGTGTTCCAGTTTGAAGATAAGATAGCCAGATCCCCATTGGGGAATCTTAGTAAGCCTGCTTCCATCTTCGGCATCATCGTCACTTACCATCAGGTGAGATGATGCCAAGGACTTATCAACTGTGGATTAAAAAAAAGATAAGGTGATAAACTTAAAAAAATACGAAAGGTAGGTTATGTACCTACTCAGTTAATATTTTTTTGGAATGCGATAATTAAATCTTATACGATGGTATATACGGAATTCTACGTGTGCAAGTCAGATTCGCACTTGACCGGTTTTATTTCTACACTAGCAAATCATCTAATATAAAAATATGATTTGTAATTTAATTCATAAGAAATATCTAAGACGCTTCACAAATAATAGCAAGGTTAATGCGTTTTCTCCAGATACTAAGTGTGAAAAAATACGAAACTGGCTTTTCGTGTTGCTTTTACACCAGTACTAATATATATACTTTGCTCCGGTGCTGTCTAAACTCTGGGAAATAATTTTCCTGGCTAGACTGACGGCACACACGTACGACTGTGAATTGATCCCGTCCTGATCAGTTTGGTTTCCGCAAATCCCACTCGACAATTGAGCAGTCTACAGTACCATTCGCCAGTGCGTTGATTGAACACAAGCAATACTGCTCTGCGGCCTTTTTGGACGTTCAACAGGCCTTCGATCATGTTTGGCACAAAGGTCTTTGGCACAAAGGTCTTTTGTACAAGATTAAAGCCAACCTTCCTCACTCGTTGTTCCTGATCATCAAGTCGTACCTCTCTGATAGAGCCTTTCAGGTCAAGGTGGGGGATGCAGGATCTTCCCTACACTCAATAGAGGCTGGTGTCCCGCAGGGCTCGGTTCTGGGTCCTGTACCCTACAACGTCTTCACCTCAGATCTACCCACTATTAGTTACAACTATTGCAATCTACGCTGACGACTATGCCTATATGGCTAGCGATACTGACCCGGCGGCAGCTAGCAAAAAACTTGAAGGCGCTCTAGATGACACGTATCAATGGCTCCGAAGGTGGCGCATCCGCGCTAGTGCACAGAAATCTAACCATATCACCTTCACCCTGAGGAAAGGCAACTGTCCCCCAGTTAAACTCGGTAAAGATACTCTGCGATAGCGTGAAATACCTTGGTTTTATTTTCGACCGACGTCTGACTTGGAAGACACACATTAAACAGAAGCGAGATCTCTTAAACTAAAAACATAAAAATCTGCTCTGGCTGATGGGTCGGAACTCTGTGCTCTCGTTAGAGAACAAACTTTTAATACAGGGTGTTGTTTTGGTCGACAACGAGCTTTTCAGGGGTGATACAGTTCATTGCTCGCGTCGCCAGTCCCAGTCTGCCGCATGCCGCGCCACTGGCTCTATGTGCGCGACGCACGTGTGTTTCGTTCTGCGCAGGGGCATTCCTATACGATGGCTCAGGAACAATTTAGTAATCGTGAACTGTACGATGTACTAAGCATTTATTTTACGTGTGGTGAAAACGAAACTGAGTGTGTGAGAATTTGGCGTGAAGAATTCCCTAATCGTAATGAAATAACGCGGTACACAATAAGGACAATTGTTTTTAACCTCCGTGAATGGGGTTCTTTCGAAACACCGGCCCACGCTCAAGGGAGAGGCCAAAGTGGACGTGTACGCCCAAGGAACTTAACATGTAACGCAGGTAACTAATAAACGTTAGTAACGATTTACTCAACTGTTACAATCTTGCTTCGACTACTTTTTTAATAAGTTTGTTTAAGTTTACCTACCTAAATAAAACAATAAATCATGTGTAGTTCCTTTCACGGTCCTAAGCCCGTGAAAAGTATGAAGGAAAAGGTGATCTAATTGGCGCGGCAAACTGCGTTTATCAGAAAAGTCATGAATGGAGCCGGCAGCCATTGAGCTTGTCGCCCAAACCCCGCCTTTCGCATGCGCCATACGTCTTCGTTATTTTAGGATAATTTGTAAGTGATTTTTTTCAATAATTTCAAATTATAAAAAAAAGAAAATGTGCTATTAGAACAAGAATTTTTTGTCCTACCACCCCTTAAAAGCCCGTTGTCGACCAAAACAACACCCTGTATATCACCATCTCCAAACCAATATGGACTTACCGCATCCAGATATGGGGCGTGGCCTGCAACAGCAACATAATTTGCCTCTAAAGGGCCCAGAATGGCATTCTCAGGAAAATTGCCAACTCCCCGTGGTTTGTCCGCAATGACGAAATACATGAGTACCTCCAAGTACCAACCATAGGAGAGGAAATATCAAGATACAAAAAATAATATGCCGATCGTCTGTCAACTCATCCGAACCCCCTGGCTGCAGATTTGTTGGTCGGTGCCGGTGTTGCGTCACGCCTCAAAAGAGAAAATATCTTCTAGCTGACGAAGGGCAGCAGTGACGCTGGCCACCGTGCCCCAAACGCATAGTAGAATAACGTCTTCATCTTGCATAACAATTGCTCATGGTCTGGAAAACTGATTGCAATAAAAAAAAATGCGTTATTATTTTTGGTTTTTGATGATTTTTAAAACCTAACCATTCTAGTGCCGACAGAAGTGAAAACTTTTACAGTTTTATAAGTTTTGACCCTCAGAGCGTTCCTGGCGAACGACTAGGTTGACAAAGTTTTGACTCTGCGAGTTTTCCTGGTACGGTGTGGGTGACGGTGTCGGGAGTTCATTGGTTTTTGTCCCATCTCTAAATATGCATAACGCACCTAAAGAAGTTTTCACTTCAAAAGAATAGTTTATTTATTTGCAAAAGGTAAATAATTTACATCTTACGTTAATAGTGTCTAAAAAAAGTAGGTACAGAATGATGTGTGCCTGTACTAGATTGGACCTGTGTACATGGCACCGTAAAATTGTACTTAGATTAATCTAACGGGTTCTATCTCGCGAGATTGTGAACTGTCCACAGATTGTGAACTGTCCACAGATTGTGAACTGTCCACAGATTGTGAACTGTCCACAGATTGTGAACTGTCCACAGATTGTGAACCGTAACATACAGCTTACAATTTTACTAGTGTCATTGTAATCTCACTATTGACATTACAATAACACTAAGCGAAGTGAATAACATAAATGAGTGAGCGAAGCAAGCGATGTTAGGTTCGGTCAGGTTTAATTGATTAAACAGTCAAAGAGCCTCGCTTCGCCCCCAATAGGCCGTGAAATTGTAAGCCGTTTGACAATTTACCGTGATATTATAATCTCACTAAATTTAGTGTAGTGAAATTGTAAAATCACGGTTTTGACAATATACCGGCGACATATTTTAAATAATTATAAATGCCATCATCAATCTCTCCTAAGATTTTTGAGAAAGCTAAGCAATAAAACTGAATTAGTGTCAGAAAATATTTTTCACTTGACTAAGCCCTGGTCGTCGTGGAAATCCTTGGGGGAGTCATATGTCCAGCAGTGGACGTCCTTCGGCTGATGTGATGATGATTTTTATAGCTATGTAAATTGTTGTAGCTAAACATGGCTGCGAAGGATGGCAGCGAGGTGATATGTTCCACGTTCATGGTGAAGAGGTCGCAGAATAAGAAACTGTTCACTCCGATCAACTACAGGGAACGCTGGCTGGTGCTCACTCGGCAGGCTCTCATCTACTACGACAATGATAGCGAAGTAAGTCATGCCATTTCTTCTTTATTACCTCTATTGTAAACAATACAAATAACTGACTGAGTCCTGATAGGCCGACTGACCTGCTAGGCCGAGAGTCATGGGTTCAATTCGCACCCGAGTCAAACGTTCGTGTGACGAAAAGGTATAGCTGTCTCTAGTAACAGCACAGGTAATTTTATTTATTACAACATTTAATATTAAAAAGTCTTTTTTAATAAAAATATATTGTAAAAATATAAATCTCTTAGCTTGGTGCCAGATGATTGTATGATTAGTAATATTATTTTAAGTGTTTTTTTTATACACACATCTGTGGGTTTCTAATTTTATACCAGCATCTACAGAAAAACAGTACAAATTAATATTTCTATGTTAACAACATTTGTGGAAATCGTTGGGGAGGCCTTTTTCCAGCAGTATAGTGCGTGCCACTAAAGATGAGACTTGACACACCAACTAAAACATTAATTAAAGAGACATAGTAGGAAGATGGTTTACGACTTGTACACCTAATATGTCAAGACTAGCAAAGAATTAGGGTTAACTATATAATGTGGTAACTGTTTCGTACACTTCCTACTTTTTTTTTAAATGTTTTACGTGGTGTGTCAAGTCTCATCTTTAGTGGCACGCATTATAGACGTCCTTCGGAAGATATGATGGTGATGAACTGTACATAATATTTGTATTTTCATTGCTTTTTTGTGCTGCTAAGGCTCTGTAAAGGTAAGTAGAAAAATAAATTATATAGATAAGTTTTTTAATTTACTACTTGCATATTATCACTAAATTGATGAGAACCTTTGAGATTTTGATGAGGATTAGTTTTACGAAAATCTATTTAAAAAAGTGCATGTGTGTGTTACGTCACCACTCAGCCGTTTATTTTTTTAAGTTTCTCCTTTTTTGATTTTGGAATGGCTCGCGATTCTGATGAAACGTTGTTGTACGTTTCTATAGGTTTATATGGCCTACTTACTACCTACGTGCTAATGGTATCTCTCATACAATCCCAGTTTTTTTATTACTTTTTCTCAAAAATGACTAAAACGATTTTAATGAAACTTTGTGAATATTTAGGAATTAATAAGACACTCAGTAGTTCATTATTCCAGGAAAAATCTGAATAAGGTACCTCCCTTACAAACCCAAATTATTAGTAAATTATTCATGTAGTCTTTTATTATTTTCTATTAAGTAAGCGTAATGTTCATTGTTAATTTGTATATACCTAACTACGCCAGACGGTAAAGCGAGAAAGTATGCACAGCGTAGCTGTACAATTTATTTGTCTATGTGTAACTTAAAACCAGTTACAGTAAAATATAACATCAAAAAAACACTTTTTACTACCAAAAATAGTAAAAGATCACCAAAATTAAAACTACATTTTATTGTGAAATTATAACCATTTTTTTATATCTTGCTATCCTATTAAAGCAAATGACTTCAAACTAATCATTGTTAACCCAAAAATAGTTAAAACCCACCAAAATTTTAACTTTTCTTTAAAATTTCTTTCCTTAACTTTGCGTTCCTTCTTCTGCGCAACATTCTGTATAAATCAATCAAACCTGACTGAACATAATATCGCTCTCTTCGCTAGCTCATTTACAGTTTTTTTTTTAGAAAAAAACATATTTTTGCCATTTATTTTTTCGTTGTATGGGATTTGTAGCGCGTTCTTCTCCTGCGCAGCATTCTGCTACCCATGGGGGGAGCCTGGCTTCGCGAGGCTCTTCGACTATTTAATCAATCAAACCTGACCCAACCTAATATCTCTCGCTTCGCTCGCTCATTTAAAGTTTTTTAGAAAAAAAAACTTATTTTTGCCAACTCCTTTTCGTTGTGTGGTTTATTTAGGCAGAAATAGCGCAATAATTTGCTAGCTAAGATTTGGCGATCATTTACTAATTTTGGTGTTTAGTGTATTTTTTTGGTAAGAGAGCTTGGGATATAAAAGTTTTTTTGGTGGTCATTATACAGGGTGGCCCGCGATAAAGTGCAACCCCGAAAGATGGTGAAACTAGATCAAAAATTATCGTCAAAAAAATAGTTAAATAAAAAAAAAAAATTATTGCAGATTTAAGATTTTAATTCTTACAAGGACTCTAATGTGCAAAAATATCAATTTCTTCCAAAGTAATAGGTCGATTTCGTTGAAATATCAAAAAATATTACGACAAATACTTGTCAAACAGAATAAAGTAGCAAATAGCTTGCAAAAAGTAGCTATCATGAATTAAGCTTGACTTTTTGTAATAAAAATGCATTTCAATGAAATCTTAATTTATCAAAATTTTGCCCATATTACCAGAAAAAATTATGGCTTACTATTGTTCTTTATCATATTAGCTTTCACGCAAAAAAATCTGCGCTTTAACTCGAAAAAACAAGCTAGCTAAGAACTTTTGAAGTTTACCACTGATTACGTCACCACTCAGGTAGAGACTCTTTTTTATTATTGTTGTACCGGTTCAGTTGCCGGGCTTAATAAAAAAGTGGTCAGTGGTCCACTTCAAAAGTTCTTAGCTAGCTTGTTTTTTCGAGTTAAAGCGCAGATTTTTTTTGATTGAAAGCTAATATGATAAAGAACAATAGTAAGCCATTAAATTTTCTGGTAATATGAGCAAAATTTTGATAAATTATGATTTCATTGAAAAAAACAGCTCATAAAAATGCATTTCTATTACAAAAAGTCAAGTTTAATTCACGATAGCTACTTTTTTGCAAGCTATTTGATACTTTATTTTGTTTGACAAGTATTTGTCGTAATATTTTTTGTTATTTCAACGAAATCGACCTATTACTTTGGAAGAAATTGATATTTTTGCATATTAGAGTCCTTGTAAAAATTAAAATCTTAAATCTGCAATAAATAATTTTTGAATTTTTTTTTAAACTATTTTTTTGACGATAATTTTTGATCTAGTTTTACCCTCTTTCGGGGTTGCACTTTATCGCAGGACACCCTGTATTTAATCCCTTTATTTATTGTGGTAATGCTGCCTATAATTCTAGTACAACATGGTCATTTTTGAAGTGAAAACTCCTTGGAGGAGGTCTACGTTCAGTAGTGGTTGTCTTTCGGCCGATATGAAGACGATGTAGTACACTTTTATCAACCGACTTCCAAAAAGGCGGTGGTTCCAAATTCGACTACAAGATTGTTTGATTTATTACATGGAGTTTACTGCCAATCTGGCAGTAAACTCCATAGAATAAATAAAACATCCCATATTTTATTTATCAAAATCGGTAAAAACGAAAAATAATACCGCAAAATAACTGCCAATCTGGCAGTAAACTCCATAGAATAAATAAAACATCCCATATTTTATTTATCAAAATCGGTAAAAACGAAAAATAATACCGCAAAATATTACTAAGTTGTAGCGATGGAAGTCGTTTTTTTAACGTGTTTGTACATAGTGTGGTTGATTTGTTATTTGCTTTACAAACAGCGTCAGCTTCAGGCATATGTACAGAGGCCAGCACATCGAGCTAAACACTTTGGACTTTGTACCGTTCTTATGCCGTATGCGTATAGATCAAAATCGCACTGCGACTGTCTAGCTTAATGTGATGGCCTCATAGGTAGTCATGGAAGTAATTTGCATAAGGAAACCAGAGTTTGTTAGGAAGTTCATTTTGGGTCCTTAAATGATGCAAATAAAAATAAAAATCATCATTTTACCTGCTTCACTTCTAGTTAAAATCAAGAACATATGCTTTATACGCTTACATTGTCTATGTGTGAGTATGAGTAAGTATACATACATATTTATCTGTTACAAGTAGGGTTGTCAACATTTTTTTACAAGAAATGAAGTATAAAGGCGGAGAAGGAAAGTAAACAGTATATTAATGCTTCTTTCGTATCGTTTTTTAAAAGCTTTACGAAGCCTCACCACGATTAAAATCAAAATTAAAATAACTGAGAAGCTCATTCTATATTAAAACCTATATGTAGTTTTGGGAATTTCATTCACAGCACGCACGCCATTCACGTATACTTTTTAAACAGGCTGTTCAGAATACCAGGGATTCTGGAAACAGTATTTTGTATAAGTACAGTGTAAACTCTATATATAGCGACAGTCAAGGGACCGGCCATTATGTGACGTTATTAAGAGTTTTCGTTATACAGAGAGAAATTAGTGTCAAAGTAAACCAAATGGAGCCAGAAAATTTTGTCGTTTCAAAGAGTGAATCGTTATATATCGAGTGATGTCATACAGAATTTAACTGTACTTTATTTTTGTTCAACAGTAAAAATGTATAGTGCAGTGGATCCTTATCTTTACTCATTATTATGTTTGTTTGTTTGTTACCTCTTAACGCTTCAACACCTCAATCCTTCTTTTTACAAAATTTGGCATGCACGTAGCCTGTGTCATGGAGAAGGACATATACTTCTTTTTATCCCGTGAAAATAGCCTAGTCCAATACAGTTCCTGGGGTATTGAACTTTTTTGTTGATTTCTTTAACATCGCAACGCAGAACCGGATTGTTGATTGATTTTTGCAGAGATGATTGATTAATGGGGCGGGAAATTAAACATTCACAGACCACAGCATAGCCCGAGTTAGTTCCTGAGGGATCTGGGGAAAACTCTTTGTTTTTTTCGCATCGGAGGAACGGATTGATGTAATATTTTGCATACTAATAGTTGAGGGGGTGGGAAGTGACGTAGACTGCTAATCAGAATAGCCCGATATATAGTTCCCGAGGGATCTAGAGTAAACCCAAGTATACACTCACGAGCCGCTTGCGGCTCGCACACCAATCAACCTCAAAGACAGTCAGAATACCAGGTATAATATAATAACGATGCCCCATGTCTGAGAAGCACTTGCAGACCGGTGATGTCTTGCCTCCCTATGGCGGTAAGCTGCGTTTATTCGCCATGCGCTTCTGTCCGTATGCGGAGAGAAGTTTATTAGTCCTGAATGAGAAGAATATTCAGTATGACCTGGTGTTCATCAACCTGGACCATAAGCCGGAGTGGATATTCGATTACAGCCCTTAAGGTACTGTACCAGCTTTAGAGTATGAGCAAGGCAAGGCCATATTTGATAGCAACATCATCAATGCATACCTCGATGAGAAGTACCCAGAGGTGCCGCTGCAGGCAGCGGACCCACTGCGTAGAGCTCAGGACAAGATGCTGGTGGAAAACTTCTTTGGAGCACAATCCTCATACTACACTGCCGCTTTCAACTCTGAAGCTCTGCAGCCTTCGATGGTAGAAACCTACCACAAAGGGCTGGAGATGCTTCAAAAGGAGCTTGAGTCTCGTGGCACCAAGTTCATCCATGGCAATGAACCAGGCATGGTCGACTACATCATCTGGCCTTTCCTGGAGCGGTTCCAGGCACTGCCTCTTTTGGGAAAGCCTTAGTTTTCCATTGACAAGACTAAGTATGACCGATTGAGCACATACATAGAAGCGATGCAGACAGTGCCGGCTGTGAAGCAGTACTTCCTGGCCCCGAACACCCACGCTAAGTTCACGGAGTCGCGCGCTAAAGGAGACCCCAACTACAACATGCTTGACTCCAGCGCTGTGTGCTGCATGCGCCCCAGGAAGAAGAAGGAGTAAAAATAATGTTTTATCAGTACAACACATATTTACATCCTATTTGGAGTTACTAATTAAAACTGAATCCATGTCTTCAATATATTTAGAGTAAAAAAACTGTGTCCAGTGCAAATTCGGAAAGTAATTATTAACTACTTATCTTGGCCTCTACTATAAGATGATCTTGTGTCGTCAACAGTACTTTATAGTAGCATTGTTATTGATTGATTGGTGGTCTTGCATTTTCTAAGCCCGCCTGGCTAGCTACCACCGTCTTATCTAAGTCTTGCCGCCAAACATCTGTATTAACTACATTGATGTGTTCCGGCTTGAAGATAAGATAGCCAGTTCTCCATTGCGTTGGGGAATCTTGGTAAGCCCGCTTCCATCTTCGGCATCATCGTCACTTACCATCAGGTGAGATGATGCCAAGAGCTTACCAATAATGAATAAATAAAAATAAAAACGATGGCCCGAGCGAAGCCGCGGGCATAAGCTCGTAACAGTACCTATAATAATATTTGTAATAGTATAGTTGATAACCCTATCTACAAGTTACAGGTCAGATCCCACGATATCCTGTCTGGATAACACAAAGAATTGTGGGCTATTAAAAATAAAACATAGGAACTCCACCTTATCTTATTGGTGCAAAGTTTATTTCGCTTTGAAGAAAAGCTTATTTAACAATCCCTGTTCCACTATGGTCAGCCAAGTAGAACATACCAAATGCTTGGGACATGATTCATTCTCAAAAATATGTTTGGTTGGTCCAAAATATAATCTTCAAATACAATTTACTTAGAAATGGACTAGTTTGTTTTAATTTTTATTTGGTCTGAGCAGGAGTAACGTAACTATCTAATAATAACAATAATAATTGACAGTTAAAAAAAACTTTAAAATACTCTTATGGAAAACTGAAGTATTTATTTTAAATTTTCAAGCGACTTCCAAAATGAGAAGGTTCTCAATTCGTCTGTATTTTTTTGTGTGTGTTACCTCAGAACTTTTGACTGGATGAACCGATTTTTATGATTCTTTTTTTATTTGAAAGCTAGTGCTTCCCGTGTGGTCCCATATACATTTTATCAAAATCGGTGTAGTACTTTATTAGAAAATAAACAAAAATGTACTAAGTTGTTGCGATGGAGGTCGGTTTTTTAACGTGTTTAGCGTTATTTATTTTAATACTTGTGAAAATTTTCAATTTAATCCGACGACGTCTTAATGTATGTGAAAATCTCGTTCGAAGATTCCGTTGCAGACGGGTTACAGACATAGATACAGGTGAAGCTAATGTACGGGGTGCAGGCACAATGAAAACAAAACAAAACTGGCCAAGTGCGAGTGTCACTCGCGCACCGGCGGTTCCGTACCTCCACACACTTCACATGAGTACAGCAATGATACCTATTT
The DNA here is from genome assembly GCA_947284805.1 of Coleophora flavipennella. Classification (NCBI taxonomy): domain Eukaryota; kingdom Metazoa; phylum Arthropoda; class Insecta; order Lepidoptera; family Coleophoridae; genus Coleophora; species Coleophora flavipennella. Next base: position 17,164,038 of record OX369264.1, on the reverse strand, counting down.
CATTACAATCAAACAAAAAGAAAAAGGATTTTTTAGAGTTCCGGAGCCAAATAAGGAACCCTTATAATTTCGTCATGTCCGGCCATCCGTCTGTCCGTATGTCACGATAAATTTTCTATGCCACTAGTATCATAATATCAAAATATCATAACATTTATTTCCAGCCGATTGACTTTTTTAGGGTTCCGTATCTCAAAAGGTAAAAACGGAACCATTATAGGATCACTCGTGTGTCTCTGCGCGTCTGTCTATCACAGCTAATTTGCTCGGAAACTACTGGACCAACTTAAATGAAAGGTAATACTAATAAGTATGTAAGTCGATGACCTAAAGGCGGACGTGTAACGTAAATAAATGAATTTTAAACATAGGGGCCACTTTTGGGGGCTAAATTAGAAATGTTAAAAAAAATGCAAACTACATATATCGTGTGATATATCAAATAAAAGAGCTTATTGTGAGAATCTCACGTGTTTTTTTTACAATTTCAAGATAAATGGTTTTGAAGTTATTTAAGAAAATAGGCGAAAATGACCATTCCCCTAATCTCCAAAACAACTGCCATAACAATAGTTTATTAGTATATTTCAATAATGAACATGAAACAACTGGGCCTAAAATCTCAAAAAAAAATCACAGTAGATAAGGTTAAATGCATAGACTACAGGAAAACTTATGAGAAAATTCAAAGTTCTTCCGTTCCCACCGGAAAAATAAAATTTCCGAAACCCAGAAAAAGTAGACCCCTATTTACTTAGAGCAAAGTATGTACTGAGAGGTCTTGTTCTATAAGTTTTGGCGCAGAACCCTGTTTGTGTGACCCCGAGTCGCTCTTGGCCGGTTTTTTAATCATCGCGCTACTCATCGCGTTACTTCGTGCGCTACCGTCGGGTCGCCGCGCTGCCGCCGGCCTATTCGAAATTTAAAAAAAGCAGCCAGCAAACCTTAGACCAAGGAGATTATATTTACCGGACTATGCTTGATGTTATTACTAGGCTGTATGAGATTTGTGTTCTTTGCCACTCAGTGTTGCAATTAAAAAAATAAAAATACTTCCCGGCTCGTTAAGTAGGTTTTTTTGACTATCCTGAAAGCACATATCTCCATTCTCTTTTTTTCGAATGTAAGGCGAATATTTCATAGCGTAGATTAAAAAAACATATTTCTTTCCTAAGGGATTCAGTCAGACGTACCAAAACTGCACCACAACCACAACAGCAGCTACGTGGACATGAGCAGATTTGTATGGAAACACATATACCAATGAACCAAAAAGCAAAAGGTAAACAAAAGTACTATGGAATTGACAGTTTGTTTACATTGTGCTTTTTTTGGTTGATATAAGGACACGGACCACATTTTGTCGTTGCGATGAGGTGTGGTTGTGGTACATCTGAATGGGCCAACGCACCTTGACCAATCTTAATGAAATTTGGCATGCGGGTAGCCTGCGTCACGGGGAAGGACATGGACTACTTTTTATCCCGTGAAAATAGCATAGTCCGATGCAGTTCCTGAGGAAACTGAAAAAAATACTCTTTTTTTGGCTAATTCCTTAAAATCACAACGGAACAATGGATTTTTGAGATTTTTTGCACAAATGGTTGAGGAGTGTCATAGATTGCTAATCAAAATAGCCCGATCTGGGATAGAGATCAGGAGAATACTCATTTCCACCACTCGCCCCGAAAGGCAGTCATAAAAACGATGTCCGCGCGGGCGAAGCCGCGGGAAAAAGCTAGTAATAAAATAAAATATGAATAATGTTATAACTATTATTATTTATGTTATAACATATTAACTACTGTTATTATGTTATAACATACGTACGACATAATTATTAATTAAAATTATAGAATTCGCTGTGTATGTATCATATCATACTATATCCCAACAAAACATAAATGTGAAAGGTAGAAAGGTTACAAAAAATATACAGCGATCTAAGTGGGTAGGTACCAAGTTCTAAATCGTAGCTCGAACTTCAAATAGAAATATTTAATTTGGACTTCTCCAAATAATAGAGAATGTATGTACAACGGTTTTTAGTTACTTAAAAGAAAATTTGTTATGTTCTGTGCTATTACATGGTGTAACTTGGCAAGTTTTTACTATCCAATTACATGTATATTGGCGTTTATTTTTAAAAAGTAAGCTTTCCTTGCGGCTTGACTATTTAAACTTGCCAAGTTATACAATTTAGTAGCACAGAACATAACAAATTTTCTTTTAAGCAACAAAAAAACCGTTGTAAATTCTCTATTATTTGGAGAAGTCTAAAATAAACATTTTTGTTTGAAGTTTCGTAGCTATGATTTAGGAATCACTACAGAACTTGGTACCTACCTGTTTAGATTGCTGTACTTAGTATCGAACTTGGCTCCTTTTATTCAAGTAATAGACATATATATTCAGGTTTATAAGTTACCTGGCAGTGGTCTATATATTTTGCTGATTAGTGGTGATACGGAACCTTTAGTGCGCGATTACGACTGACACTTGGCTGTTTTTCAAATTTTTCCTTTGTATACGTCCAATAACTTACCTGGATTCCAAATTTCAAGTTTCCAAGTTACCTGGAAGGGGTCTATAATTTTGATAATCAGTCTGTCAGTCATACTAATAGTGATTTTCGGACGTCAATATCTCAGAAATGGTAAAAGATATATTAAAATTGGGATTCTAGGTGATCGAGGGTGTCTTACTAGACACACAAAATCGCAAGTGTGGACACACTTGACTCTAACAAAAATTAACACTTTAAAGCTTAATAAGTATTTTGCAAACGGTTTCCTGAATTAAAAAATAATTTTATCAAACCCTCGATAGTTTTGAAAGACCCATTCCACAGATTACTAAATAGTTACTTGCCCATTCTACGATAGTGTACATCAACGAAAATAATATCACCCCCTGTTTACATATAAGGGAGGTAGTTTATAATTTTTTTTCAAGATTTTATTGTACCACCACAGATGAGATACTAGTTACTTCGTAACACTGTGTCGGCGTGATTAATATGTATACCCATGCCAAATTACAGCTTTCTATTACTAATAGTCTCTGAGCTAAGCCGCGGTCAGACGGACAGACAGATAAACAGACAGACAGACATGGCGTAACCATAAAGGTTCCTAGTTGACTACAGAACACTAAGCTCTGCTGAGCTCGGACGTAAGTAATTATTTTCTTGATAAATTATCAATATGTGTTCTAGGTCTGTATTAGTAGATAGAGTCCGAGATAGTGCCTCGTCCCAATCAACTTTCTATGTAATTGTCGGTATCCTCATCGAACAACATTCGTGTGCTTTTTGTCGTTGAGGACTTCCGAAGCAATCTTTACTCGAACACGCTGTGTAATATTCGCCTTGCATTCTAAAAAAGAAGACAAGAAAAAAAAACTTTTTTCAACTCATTCACCAATTCAACTCAACACCACCTCCGTGGCGTAATGGTTAGTCCATTCGCTATACACCAGGAGGTCGCGGGTTCCATTCCAGCGGGGTCAACTTGTGTAAGACTCGGTTTGGTTGGTGGTAGGGCATTTTCTAAGCCCGCCTGGCTAGCTACCACCATCTTATCTAAGTCTTGCCGCCAAACAGTGTTAACAACATTGATGTGTTCCGGCCTCCGGCTTGAAGATAAGTTAGCCAGTTCTCCATTGCATTGGGGAATCTTGGTAAGCCCGCTTCCATCTTCGGCATCATCGTCACTTACCATCAGGTGAGATGATGCCAAGGGCTTACCAATTGTGAATAAAAAAAAATTAGAAAATAAAAAAAAACGTTTCGTAATGTGACAGATGACTAGCGAAAACTTACTTGCAGGGTCGCTACAAAAGTGAAGAAAATTACTTCTAACGACCAGTATCCAAAATTGTAACTTAACACCTTATCTTTTTTTTGGAAGCCCTAAAAAGCACTTAGTTGCCGATATTGCCAACGGCAATGAACCAAAACGTTGGGTTGCCAGCTTGGTTTCGCAGCCAATTCCTAAACCTTGTTATTTTGCATTGTTCGTAAGTAGATAATATGTTTCTCAAAGAGCTACTTTGATATTCTCAGTAACAGTAACGAATCTACTTACCTACCACGATTCCTCGAAATTCTAAATGGAAATTTCTTACCGAATTATTTCGATTACTTACATCTGTAGGTACTAGGTAGGCAGTTCGACCTTCACGGGAAATGAAAGACCGACCATGTTTCAGAGAATTTGTAAATTGTAAACAGATTGTTATTAATTTGTATGGATAACGCTGTTGCTGGCTAGTCTCAAGCAGAAGAGCTAGTAGGGATGGGATGGGAGTGCGGCGTGCGTGGAGGGTGGGTGACGCGCATGCGTGGGCAGGGTGTGTCTGCCGCCTCCGCCGCCGCCGGCAGTTCCGCACCGCTTGCTCGTCGCTCGCACTTCACCCTCGCTTCGCTCTGGTAAATATGCCATACACCTTCATTATAATCCTCACATAAAATCACCATTTATAAAACGCTCGCTTCAACACATCCAAGATTCCCAACCAGCAATGCGAAACGAAGGAGCAACAGACCGATTTGTACGCTTCCCCTTTTTGTATTTTGACTTCCTACGCAGAACAGCATTTGGAGAGGCTTCTGAATAGGAATTCGTTTTTCTTAACTTTTTAACTACCTCAGTTTTTGTCACTTTGATGTACTTAATGTATATTGTTTTTGTCAGTTTCTGAAGTTTTGTTAATTTTCCGTGACACATTTTTATATTTGTTTCAAGGTTCTTATTTATAGGAATTAAGAGTGACATGGTTTTGGTTTCAAGCATAATTAAACACAAAACGACTGGTATTTTCTTAGGAAAAAGTGGATTATGAAGTCACCCCAGCAGCAGAGAGCTAGTTCTTTTCTCGAATTTCATTCAAAGACAAACATTAATCAGAAACTTCACACTTAGTCCGATGTGTGTGTGTACTTCGTAATCATATCACATGATCGCATCACAATAGAGGGCCGGCAGCCCTCGCGTAATGTATGTGTAGTCACGCTGTTCACGTGTGCCCACACTTCGCGCAACTCCACTAGGAGTTTAATTGAGAACCCTACGGAACCGTACAGCTCTCGGCTCCCGCTAATTGTTTCCAAAGAGGCTTACTCTCCCTCGCTGACATCACCGCGTCCCCGTTGTCTGTCAGTCACTCTGTAGTACCTAGGTATGGGCCTTTTGTAAGCCCGCACCCCGCACGTGAATGTGACTCTCCGTTTGCAGATGTTGTCTTTTGTTTCAGCCAACATTCAATCACGTTGTGGTGTTTATTAAAGTGAAACTTTTATTACATCGTCTCAAATTTATTCGCCTGTGTGTCGCGTGACGGTCGGTATGATCGTTTCGTCCTATGTACCGTAGCTCCAAGACGAGAGCTCAGCCATTATGACTTTTACCGTGGTGTCATAAAACCACACACTACTTTTTTCTCTTTACTTTGTTGTTTTAGTTTTCTAGTTAAAATACCTTTTTACCAGATTGCTGAAAAGCAAGGTTTTGTTTTTCGGATGTATGTACGTATGTAGGTATGTAAGTATGTACGTCTGTTTATTTGGCTGAGCTTGTAGCCTAAATCGTCTTGATGGATTTTGGAACGCGAGGTGTCGTTAGATTCGTCATGTCATGATCCCGTGAGTGACATCTAGGATACATTTTTATCTGACTGACCAAAAAAAGCTGTTATGTTTTTATGCAATGGGATTTTAAATTTTTATCCGACTGCCCGAACCGAGTTTTTAGTTTTTCATGCGTACAGTCACGGATTTTAATTGTTTATCTAACCGCCTCCGTAGCCCAGAGGCAAAGTTCACTGGCTTTACACAGGAGGTCGCGGGTTCGATTCTCGGCGGGGTCAATTGTAAGACTCGGTTTGGTTGGTGGAAGGGCATTTTCTAAGCCCGCCTGGCTAGCTACCACTATCTTATCTAAGTCTTGCCGCCAAATATCAATGTTGATATCATTGGTGTGTTCCGGCATGAAGATAAGATAGCCAGTTCCCCATTGCGTTAGGGAATCTTGGTAAGCCCTCTTCCATCTTCGGCAACATCGTCACTTACCACCAGGTGAAATGTTGTCAAGGGTTTACCAATTGTGAATAAAAAAAATAATTCAAGTCCCTTTAATTTTCTCGCGTTGTGAAGTTAGTTTTCCTTGTTACATTACAACTTCTATCTGATAGATAAATAACGTCAAAGAAGATTGGATGTTAAAGAAAAAGTTTATATATCGATGTAGTTCCTTCTTAGTAAGTATAAAAAAAAAACGAGACCTACAGTACTCGCATATGATGTGTAACATGTGACAAAATACTTATGAAATTAATTAATTATCGGGTCGTACATTCACGGGCCGACCCTTCGAATAGTAGTATGTCATCTTTGCCTTTGCCATCACACTAGGCTGCATGGCTATGACAACCTTAGTTTTCGAGAATTAAAAAAACGTTCGCATTTCCTGTTACACATTTCCGTCCCATTTCACGAAATCACTCCCACAAATTGCAGGAAAGCGAGAGCAAAGATATTACACATTAAAAATATTTAAAAATGTATGTACTAGGGATTGCAATCCGGTATCGTTTTCAATCCGGCCGGATTTCACCGGATTGACGCCAATCCGACCGGATCCGGACGGATCCGGCCGGATTTTAAAATTACTTAAGGCCTAGTATTTAGTGATTTTTAGTTTTGATAATAATACATAAAAAGAAAAATAAAATACGTATTTATGGAAAATAAAATCACTTTTAATTATATTTTTTAGTTCTAATTGTAATTTTTGGTACTATTTGTACTAAATGAAATTATGAAACTATTCTAAATAATAAAGTAAGTACTAAGTATTTAATTTACATAGTCTCAAGATCATAACTCTTCTTATTGGCTTTGCTGTAGTCGTGTAAAAAGAATGAACCAGTGATTGAAATTATTATAGGTAAAAGACGCATTGCATTGCATGACAAACAATACAATAAATACCTAGCTAACCTAAACTATTTAAAAATTCAAATACAACATAGATTAATCAATGTTTTTTCGTCATATAACCATAACCACTAATTAGGTAAACAAGGTGTTTGTCAACTTACGGTTTATCTCGACAGAATAATCTAATCAATCACTCACACACTTTTCGATCAGTTTCGTTTGATACTTTCGATGTCAAAGGTAAAGTGGCGACTGACAAACAAGTGCAGGCAGAGCCGGTGTCGGCGGCGGCAGTGCCGCGGCACGTCTAGCGATCTGGCAACGTCGCGCGCGCGCGTTTCGTTGCATACAGTACAGTTTTTCGCGTATTTTTTGCTTTACCGGATCCGCCACCGGATCCGGCGCCGGCTCACCGGATCCGGTAGGTCCAAAAACACGCCGGATCCGCCGGATTACCGGATCCGCCGGACCGGATTGCAATCCCTAGTATGTACCTACTTATAACCCGGCAAAACTGAAGTTCCGTGAATCTATTCCGTGACTGTTATGTACGTATGCATATGTCTTGTTAATTTGGCTGAGACTGTAGCCTATAAACGGCTCCATGGATTTTGGAATGCGAGGTGTCGTTAGATTGCTCAGGATCCCGTGAGTGACATAGCCAACATTTTTATCCGACTGCCCAACAAAGAGAGGTATTGTTTTTACGCAGTCTTTAATTAAATTGGGTAGGTTATTGAATCATCATCATCATAGTCATATCAGCTCATATGCGTCCCCACCGAGGGGTTCGAGCCTACCCTGAATTAGGGCGATAAGGTCTTAGTCGACCACGCGGGCCCAGTGCGGGTTGGTCCACTTCACACACAACCTGCGAGTTTCTTCGCAGGTGTGTGCAGGTTTCCTCACGATGTTTTCCTTCCACACCCACTTACCCCTTACCCCTCTAGGTTAAACCATACAGAATCGCCCCCCCCCCCCCCCACCTCCCCGGGGGACAGAATTTGTTAACTACTCTGGCGGCCTATACGCTGCAAACAGGTTATCTGATATATATTTTTGGAGAAACTTCATTTTAAAATTTATATTTTAAGTATTTCTTAGATTAATTAATGTTTGTTGTTTTCTATCGTGTAAATCGATATTTCGAGAGTGTCGTAGGAATAGACGACTAAGGGATCAAAAACTGGAGGATGGGCAGCAGCATTTCGAGGAACACTAAAAATTAATTTTTTTGGTATTTTATTTCAGATGTTTGAGGTATTGTAATTAGTGTGATATTATTTTTAGGATTGATTTTTTTAAAATTATATTTATTTAAACGGAGATTAATATTATTTAAAATATTTTTGTGTCAAATATGCAATCCGGTTTAAAAAAGTAATGAGGTGGACTCTGTAACGGGCGGACCAGCGGACAGAACGATCTCATAATGAATGAACCATAAAATCGAAAGTACAACTTACGCTAAAATGGAAAAAAAGGAAAGAGCATCGTCACAGATTACTAATTAGTTACTACGTAACAGATACTTCACTCAGTAGTAAATTTCCAATACCTACTGCTATAATAGCCTACTCCATCGCGTCAGCTTGCTTCACACCACGCGATCCCACAGCAATCGCAGGGCTGCCTCTTCGATAAAATTAAATTAACATAACTTTTTGTGTCTATGTTATTGAGAACTGTGAATATGTTTTGACTTATAAGTGGTAGTTTAAAATTGTATCATTTATCTATCTATATATCTAATATATAAAAATGAATCGCAAAATGTGTTGGTAAGCGCATAACTCGAGAACCGATTTGGCTAATTCTTTTTTTGTCGAGTTCGTTATTGTCAGGAGAAGGTTCTTATGTAGTATGTAGGGTAGGGTAGGGTAGTGTAGTGTAGTGTAGGGTAGGGTAGTGTAGGGTAGGGTAGTGTAGGGTAGGGTAGTGTAGGGTAGGGTAGGGTATTGTAGGGTAGGGTAGTGTAGGGTAGGGTAGGGTAGTGTAGTGTAGGGTAGGGTAGTGTAGGGTAGGGTAGGGTAGTGTAGGGTAGTGTAGTGTAGTGTAAGGCGGTACGTAGTTCGCCGGGACAGCTAGTATATCTAATATATATAAATCTCGTGTCACAATGTTTGTCCTCAATGGACTCCTAAACCACTTAACCGATTATAATAAAATTCGCACACCATGTGCAGTTCGATCCAACTTGAGAGATAGGATAGGGTAGGGTAGGGTAGTGTAGGGTAGGGTAGTGTAGGGTAGGGTAGGGTAGGGTAGTGTAGTGTAGGGTAGTGTAGAGTAGTGTAGGGTAGGGTAGTGTAGTGTATGTAGGGTAGGGTAGGGTAGTGTAGGGTAGGGTAGTGTAGTGTAGTGTAGGGTAGGGCAGGGCAGTGTAATGTAATGTAAGGCGGTACGAAGTTCGCCGGGACAGCTAGTATATATATATATATAATTCTCGTGTCACAGTGTTAGTAACCATACTTCTCCGAAACGGCTCGACCGATTTTTATGAAATTTTGTGTGCATATCGGGTAGGTCTGAGAATAGGTTCTTATCTATTTTTCATACCCCTACGCGGGCGAAGCCGCGGGCAACAGCTAGTAAAATATATATTTTTTAAAAAGGTGCTGATTTTGCAATAACACTATATAACACATAATTTTGGAGGTCAGTGTGTAAGTAAAATGAAAAAAATCTTTAAGAGTTACATGTGTTTTATTTTGATATAATTTTTTATTAATTTCTTACCCTTTCTAAATTCTCGGTTATAAATCGCATAAAACCGAATCACAAGCACAGATTACTAAATAGTTATGTCACAAGTGTTTGTGTGCGCTAACAGCACGACAAGTTGAGACAGGTCGCCGCGCCTGCGACTCACATATTATCACAATTTTATTTTAATAAAAATAGCTTTTTAAACGTTGTTAAAATAGTGTTTAAGATAAGTATGACGTTTCTATGTAACAAAAAAATGTCAATCTGTGTTTGAAAGGCAAGCTAATGCCACAGTGTAATAAAGAGTACTAGCTAATGCTTAGTATACCTAGTATTAAAAATAATTTTAAAACGACAAAAAATAGTAATAGTTTATCACTTACCTTTCTTCATTGACAGGTAAATGGAAAAATGTTAGGTGTTTATCTCTTCTTTTGCTTGATTTGCACCCATCTACAGCACATAAGGCACCAGACGGCATCGTAGGTACGCGTACGAACGAACGAAACGATTTAAATTTAACTACGTGCGTGCGCTTCGTTTGTGAAAACCGCACTGAATTGGGTCCGCAAACGGCCCGAGAACGCTGGGCCGGGCGGTAGGTAATTATAGCGCGCAAGTACATGGAGTGACGGAGGCCTGGCATCGTTCAGTTTACAGTCTGAGAGCACTACAAAATCGTCTCCATACAAACTTGTAATATTTTCTAAAAATAATTCTCGCCGATTCTTATAAAACTTATTTATTACACACTAGTGGTTTTCCGCGACTTCGTTTCCGCTTTAAAAACCTACCTACCTACTTTTTACGTTATAGTATAGCCACAGTATATATATTAGTACTAACGTACAGTATGGACACTCCCTGCCGCTCTCTAGATTCGACCTCACCCCCCCGTCACTCAGATTGGCTGTAGATTGAGTACCAAACGTAAAGGACGAGCTACGCAAGCACTTTTATTCACTATATTTACTTTGCGCGCCGCTGTGATTTCGTTCACAAGCATAAAAACCAACCAGTTACCGAACGTAAAGGCCCAACTGAACTCTTTTTTTTTCATACTTGTCTTATGTTGTAAACAACCACCGCTCGAACAAAAAACACCACTTTCCGAATACACCATACGGCATACACATTATGAGACTATAAAACATTGTAAATGGTAACTGCGACGTGGACGTATGAATTAACACTGAAAACTGCTATTATTTTATACATCTTTTTACACTTTTTCCATAAAATTGCGAAATTGATAAAGGATTTTGTCACAGATTAAAAATCGACATGATAGTTTTGTTGCTTTGGTGTAGAGATGGGATGAAGTGAATGAATGATTTTGAACTGTTGTTGCGAGGTAAAAATTGGGTCATCTTTGGGCTCAACTGTACAATAGGGTACATCGATTTGGCAGTCCGCGATTTTTTGGTAAGAGATAGGCTTTAGCTGAACATCCATACCAAATTTCAAGGTTAGGAAAACAGGGGTTTCTGAGTTATGAATATTTGAAAATTGTATTTTTAGGTACTCTTTGGTCTTTGTTTTGTGAGTTTATGTAGGACCAAAGATGACTTATTACTGATTGTATAATTTGATTCCAAAGATTCATAATATGGGGTTAAAACCCCCATCAAACCTTCGGGATCCGAGGGGGATGTGGGAGTATCAAGGCGGGGAAAGCACGCGGGGCCGACTTGAGGGCAGACAAACTTGGGGGTAAAAAATCGAAAACCAGGGGGTAATCCGTCAAGGTCAAGGTCATTTCAAGGTCAAGGTCTAAGTCAATTTGATCCCAAAGATTCATAATATGGGGTCCGCGAGTGAGGTACGGGGAGTTATAAATAGAAGTGGGAGCGAGCTCGACTTTCGGAGCACCCCGACTCGGATCCGTTAGGTTCGGAGACTGTGCGGGGAGGCGAGCTTAGCTTGCCTCCCCGCACAGTCGTAGTGTTAGGTTTAACATGAGAATGAAGAAGTAGGAGCCCCGAGTTTGTCGGCCCCGAGTGCTTTCCTCGCCCTGATACTCCCACATCCCCCTCGGATCTCGAATGGGGGTTTAAATGGGTGGCGGGGGCTACGCCCCCGTTAGGGGTCCGGGCCCCGCGTGCTTTCCCCGCCCTGATACTCCCACAGCCCCCTCGGATCCCGAAGGTTTGTTGGGGGCTTTAAATGGGTGGCGGGGCCTACGCCCCCGTTAGGGGTCCGGGCCCCGCGTGCTTTCCCCGCCCTGATACTCCCACATCCCCCTCGGATTCCAAAGGTTTGTTAGAGGTTTTAAATGGGTGGCGGGGGCTACGCCCCCTTTAGGGGTCCGGGCCCCGCGTGCTTTCCCCGCCTTGATAATCCCACATCCTCCTCGGATCCCGAAGGTTTGTTGGGGGTTTTAAATGGGTGGAGGGGGCTAAGCCCCCTGGACCCCATATCATGAATCTTGGTGATCAAATTGACTTACACCTTTTTTGGAATAAGCGGTAGCAATTTTCGGCGTCATAGAAGTAGATGACCTTTTTTTAATAAGCGGTAGCGATTTGTCGGTCAAAGACTACCTAAGAAAAAAGATTAATCTTTTGAATCAAATTATACAATCAGTTTTCAACTCGCAACAACAGTTCAAAATCATTCATTCAGTCATTCACTTCGTCCCATCTCTACACCAAACCAACAAAACTATCATGTCGATTTTTAATCTGTGACAAAATCCTTTATCAATTTCGCAATTTTATGGAAAAAGTGTTTAAAGATGTACAAAATAATAGCAGTTTTCAGTGTTAATTCATACGTCCACATCGCAGTTACCATTTACAATGTTTTTTAGTCTCATAATGTGTATGGTGTATTCGGAAAGTGGTGTTTTTTGTTCGAACGGTGTTTGTTTACAATAGAAAAGTATGAAAAAAAAGAGTTTAGTATTCACACTGTTGCATTCAGTAAATAACTAACAAACATTTCGTGACCAATACCGCTGGTGTGATTCAACCCTACCTGCATTCTTGCCTATAGATACGTCAGTTATAATTATGTATATCATTTCTCGCTCGTTTGTATGGAGTGTCCGGGGTGTGGTATAGCACTAATATATATACTGTGGTATAGCTAAGAACCATTCAGGCGACCCTATAAGTACAAAAAAAATCATCACGATCGGTCAAGCCGTTACAGAGGAGAAGAATTATAAACACCGGAATTTTATGATAGGGAAAACTCGAAGTTGGTTGGAAACGGTGTTTTCAGGGTTCCGCCCGTACCTCAAAAGGTAAAAACGAAACCATCATAGGATCACTCGTGTGTCTGTCCGTCGGTCTGTCACAGCCAATTTGTACAGTAACTACTGGACCGATTGAGTTGGAATTGGGTACACATAATATGTAAACTGGTGACCCAAAGACGGACATGTAATGTAAATAAATTAATTTTAAACATGGGGGCCATTTTTGGGTAGTAAATTAGAAAAAAAACGTTTTGCAAGCTATAACGTGTGGCATATTAAATGAAAGGGCTTGTTGTGAGAATCTCAAGTTTTTTTTAAATAATTTTAAGTGTAATAGTTTGAAGCTATTTAAGAAAACTAGGCGAAAATTTACCATTCCCCCCCTTAACGTCGAAACAACTGGGCCACATATCTTGAAAAATCGCAGTATACACTTTTAGCAGTTTTGCAAAAAATAACTTGTTGCTAATATGTACAGTTATAAAATAAAAACTAAACAATAGTTATTGCCCCCCCCCCCCCTGTATGTACATAACACTCACTGATTTCGATTTAAGTCCCTAAGAATGAGTAAATTATTTGTTTCTATTGGCGGCGCCAGTGTGCTTATCGAACCGTGAAAAACTTAAAATCAGTGACATAACAATATTTTTAGCCAACTCCCACGAAGAAGGGTAATGTTTTACGGGCGTGTGTTTATGGGAGTGTGTCGTGTGTGCGTGCGTGCGTGTATTTTCACATGTGTTTATGTCTGTTTCTTCGGCTGAACTGTAGCCTAAACGGCTTTATTGATTTTGAAGAGTGTCGTAAGAATTGTTTTGATCGACATGGAATACATTTTGAAGAGTGTCGTTAAATTAATAATTGTCTTGATCGACATAGAATACATTTTAAAGAGTGTCGTTAGAATTGTCTTGAGCGACATAGAATATATTTTGAAGAGTGTCGTTAGAATTTTCTTGATCGACGTAGAACATATTTTGAAGAGTGTCGTTAGAATTGTCTTGATTGTCATAGAATACATTTTTAAGAGTGTCTTTACAATTGTCTTGATCGACATAGAACACATTTTGAAGAGTGTCGTTAGAATTGTCTTGATCGACATAGAATACATTTTGAAGAGTGTCGTTAGAATTGTCTTGATCGACATAGAATACATTTTCAAGCTGTCAGGTTTTTAAAATTTTATAGAATTAGCTAAGAATTAGTTATGTTATTTATAAGAAGTAGTTTACTTATTGTCTTGTTAGATACTTAGTGTTTTTCATAAGAACCGGCTTATTAAACAAAAACTTAATTTCTCATTAGTATGGGAGATGATTTTGTATACGGCCTCTATTACTGAGAAAAAACTAAAACACATTAAAAACCAAATAATCCTCGTCTGAAAGGTTTCATTGAAAAATATATTTTACAAGTTGGGTAACCATTCAACTGTGCTGGAATCGGTTGTTAGCGCTCTTTTCAAGATTAAGGCAAAATCCGCTGAAAGGATCGACGTTTATTTGATTACAGTTGCCGAATGTCATTAAATATAAGCAATTTGATTAAGTAAAATTTCTTTACGACGAAATGTCTGAATTTGTAGGGTTTTGTTCGAATTGTCATACCTTCTAACATAATTTTGGATTGACAAATGTTTAATTTAAGACATTGCTTTTCTTTCAGTTTGTTCTTGTAAGGACTTTTTCTTTTGGTCGATATACTCTATTTTTTAAATTTCCATAGGGTTTAAAAAGGTTTGAAAAAATTTGGAATTAATTAAAAATTTTATAAAAACTTAACCCCTATTTTTGGCCCGTCGGGTAAAAATGTATCCTTTCTTATTCATAGCACAGATTGGGTATGCTCACGGGATTAAGACGTATCTAAGGACACCTCGCAATCCAAAATCGATTGAGCCGTTTAGGCTACAGAGCATTTCAAAGAAATAACCTCTTTTTTTGGCTCGTCGGGTAAAAACGTATCCTTTGTTATTCATAGCACAGATTGGGTATGCTCACGGGATTAAGACGTATCTAAGGACACCTCGCAATCCAAAATCGATTGAGCCGTTTAGGCTACAGAGCATTTCAAAGAAATAACCTCTTTTTTTGGCTCGTCGGGTAAAAACGTATCCTTTGTTATTCATAGCACAGATTGGGTATGCTCACGGGATTAAGACGTATCTAAGGACACCTCGCAATCCAAAATCGATTGAGCCGTTTAGACTAAAGAGCATTTCAAAGAAATAACCTCTTTTTTTGGCTCGTCGGGTAAAAACGTATCCTTTGTTATTCATAGCACAGATTGGGTATGCTCACGGGATTAAGACGTATCTAAGGACACCTCGCAATCCAAAATCGATTGAGCCGTTTAGGCTACAGAGCATTTCAAAGAAATAACCTCTTTTTTTGGCTCGTCGGGTAAAAACGTATCCTTTGTTATTCATAGCACAGATTGGGTATGCTCACGGGATTAAGACGTATCTAAGGACACCTCGCAATCCAAAATCGATTGAGCCGTTTAGGCTACAGAGCATTTCAAAGAAATAACCTCTTTTTTTGGCTCGTCGGGTAAAAACGTATCCTTTGTTATTCATAGCACAGATTGGGTATGCTCACGGGATTAAGACGTATCTAAGGACACCTCGCAATCCAAAATCGATTGAGCCGTTTAGGCTACAGAGCATTTCAAAGAAATAACCTCTTTTTTTGGCTCGTCGGGTAAAAACGTATCCTTTGTTACTCATAGCACAGATTGGGTATGCTCACGGGATTAAGACGTATCTAAGGACACCTCGCAATCCAAAATCGATTGAGCCGTTTAGGCTACAGAGCATTTCAAAGAAATAACCTCTTTTTTTGGCTCGTCGGGTAAAAACGTATCCTTTGTTATTCATAGCACAGATTGGGTATGCTCACGGGATTAAGACGTATCTAAGGACACCTCGCAATCCAAAATCGATTGAGCCGTTTAGGCTAAAGAGCATTTCAAAGAAATAACCTCTTTTTTTGGCTCGTCGGGTAAAAATGTATCCTATGACACGAGAAAAAGAAAAAGAAAAATCTGACGACACCTCTAACTCCGAAATAAATAAATATAAACATGCATACACTCAAAAAACATATTATATCCTTCCGTCGCAGTCGGGTAATGAACTACCCTACGTATCGGTGAACTGCCTGGAGCAGCGGACACAGCTTTTCATTTATTTCCTGTAACGAACTCGCTTCGTTTCCATAGCGGAAATCTCTGTGAGAAGTCCTGTTATAGGAGAGAGAGGTGGTTAAGACTGCCAGTTTGGTTTGATGTTAAAGTTTATTGTTAACCCAGTTATCCCTGTCTTTTTTATGTCTCGTAGGTATATGTATTGTTAAAGTCGTGATATTGTAATTTCACCAGTAAAATATTTAGTAATCTGTGGTAAAATTTAGTAAAATTACAATTGCACGGTAAATTGTCAATTGCACGTCCATTTCTTACAATTTTACGGCCTATTCTTAGTGTCATCTGTAAAACCTATGATATATTCTTCTGCGAAGCATTTTGCTACGGGGGGGGGGAGCCTCGCTTCGTACACTCGAAAAACATAACCCTCCTTCTGGCGCAGTCGGGTAAAAATAGAACTTCATTCTATTCACAAGGTACTTAAACGACGATCATACCTCACTACTTAACTAAACTGCGGGGTGTAAATCAGCTTTAAGTCTTGTACATCTTTAAGTTAATTTTGTAATTAATTACTTAATTGAATAATTCAAGGCAATCAATGGACTATGCTAATTTAGCCCTCTTGGAAAGGTCTGGTTAAGCTTCTTCCTTATCTAGATCATCGTATCGGGATGGCATGATCAGGGGATGGCGATGTATCGTTGATGTCTTGTGCCCACAAGACATTCTCCATTCTACTGCAACATCCGATAAATTGTCACAGTGCCTGCAGACTGATGAGCATTTCATCCCTGCCTTCCTGCAGCTGCAAGCGTTCTCACAATCCCTCTTGCAACCGTAAGAAATAAGTTGTTGTGAGGCTGCGTCTCTGACCATCGTTTTTGGACTGAGGCCTTGTTAAGTGAAGATCCAGGAGAGAAGGAAGTGACTTCCAACCACGTCTGCACCAGTAAGAAGATTGTACATGAGTAGTAAAATAGAAAATCTTGAATGAGAAGTTATATTGTGTATTCATGAAGTGAATACAAAGACAATTTGTACCTGGTGGTATGACCGCAAGGAGTGAAATCATGCAGCGTCTCGTGTAGGAGGTAACCTGGCCAGATTGAAGCTGGTTTTCGTCGCAACCCTCGTGAATAGTTGGTACCGCAGCTCGTCAAGGTTGTGGGTATTGGGATAGACTCGCTCTCCTGCTGCTGCTATCTCCTCTGGTGTAGAGTTGGTGTCGAAAAAAAAAATCATGAAGTATATGCAAGGATAATTTGTTCCTGATACATATGGATATACCAGCAAGGAGTGAAATCAAGTAGCGTCTCGTGTAGGAGGTAAACTGGCCAGATTGAAGCTGGTTTTCGTCGCAACCCTCTTGCCGCAGCTCGTCAAGGTTGTGGGTGTTGGGGTAGACTCGCTGTCCTGCTGCTGCTATCTTGTCTGGTTGTCTGGTGTAGAGTTGGTGTCGAGAAAAATTGTAACTACATCACTCGAGGTCTGACTTATGTAGTTCTAGGAACCCTTGGTACAGCCCGCTAGTGTCGCTCGAGTGACGTCGAAAATTTTGCAAAAAATTGCGAACTTCGAAAAAATATTTTAATTTTGAAAGGCTATATCTCGGAAACTGTTGGGTGTACAGAGACAGTTTTATTTTCAAGTTGTAGCAAAATTAATCTACTTATAAAAAGGTATTGTATATTGTATTCGAAAAACAAGTTCTTTAGGCCTTAAATTAAGTAAAACTAAAATAAAGGCGAAATCTTCGCGGTTTTTTCGATATATCTAAATTGTGTTCGGAACTTGAGGTCACAAACTTCGAATTATCATTGGGCCAACATCATAAACAAGTCAGCAAACAATCAGAACTACCGGATTTGACGCAAGGTCTGAAGTTTAAGGCTTCTGGATTACTATGATAGCAACCCTAAAAAATCAAGATAGAAAAAAAATTATAAAAAACCGCAAACACACACAGACATTTATTTTTTAAATATTTTTGGACTCTATTAGTGTAAAACATCGATCCCTGGCACGACACACAAGACACAAGACATACATTTTTCTAAAATAGTTTTGGACTTTATAAGTTGAAAACAATAGATTCCCATCAAAATGTCATGCAATTACCTACCTTATTCTAATTCCTTAGCCACCCGAAAGTATATTGCGGATACGACATGAATGTAAGAAAATCGTCAAAAAAAATATTAAGACTACGGATTCGCAATGAGTTTGGAATATTATTTCTATTCTTGGCATATTAAGTCGCCAAAAGAATGAAAATCAAATAAAGCCATGAACTTCAAAAAAATGATTTTCGCGCTAAAGTGGAGAGCAATAACCTTAAATGGGGTAACTTTAGCAAGTATGTTCGAGCATGTATCAGTGAAGTGAGGTTGTTGAAGCCGTAATTGGCGTCGTCCGTGGCAAGTGGAATAGTACGCTTGTTAGCTGGCGGAGCGCCAGACTCTGCCCTTATCACAGGTGCCGTGCGGTGGCTTCCAATTCGACCACCATTTGCAAAATATCACCACCGCCGCTTCCATTGCACGCTCTCTAGAACTCGGATAGCAGCAAGTTCGTACTACATATTAAGAAATTAAAATTTGTTGACCTGTTCAACCGCCTCCGTAGCTCAGAGGCAAAGTTCACTGGCTTTACACAGTAGGTCGCGGGTTCGATTGTAAGACTCGGTTTGGTTGGTGGTAGGGCATTTTCTAAGCCCGCCTGGCTAGCTACCACCATCTTATCTAAGTCTTGCCGCCAAATATCAATGTTGATATCATCGGTGTATTCCGCCATGAAGATAAGATAGCCAGTTCCCCATTGCGTTGGGGAATCTTGGTAAGCGCGCTTCCATCTTCGGCAACATCGTCACTTACTACCAGGTGAGATGTTGTCAAGGGTTTACCAATTGTAAATTAAAAAATTAAAAAAAAAACGTGTGACCTACTTTGCAAGCGAGCTTCCAGTCCGATTAAATTTCCGCCCGCCCGAAAAAGGTTTTAGTTTTCGTTGTATCAAAATGGAAATTAAAATGATTTCCACGCATCAGTGGAACCGTACTGCGGATCCGCTGCCGCGCCGCCGGTATTCGGAACCGGGCTCGCTTTTACAAAGTTAAATTAATGGGAACCGTTGCGTGAACTGTAATACTTTATCGTTTTGTTTTAGGTTCCGGACTTCAAAAGGAAAAAAAATATTTAATTATATCATTTTAATGTTTTGGACTTTGAGGCGTTGTATTTATCTTTGTTGAATTTCTTTAGTGTCTGTCACGAACGGGCGTTAATTTAAACAATTTATTTTAGACTAGCTGTCCGTCCGCGGCTACGCCAGCGTTGTTTTCGTTTTTCCCGTGGGAATAAGACGTTTTCCCGGGGTAGAAAGTAGCTCATGTTCTATTCCAGGATCTAACCTATATGTGTGCCAAGTTTCATCCCGATCTGTCCAGTGGTTGAAGCGTGAAAGAATAACAAACATCCATTATGTTGAGACATTCTTAAGTAAGTATGGAATCTTTTCAGATCCATTTTAAGCCGCGGTAAAAGTGTGTGATATTCTCCTTCTTCACATCGTGATTTTGGAACGCCATGCACCCATATTCTTCGCTTCATTTTTGCTTGCTCCTGCTCTAACTTTTCTTCTTCCTTACATAGCAAAGAAACTATTATAACATCATCCATATCAGTTTCTACTACTTTCTTCCATTTTGCTCGAACGCTGCTGAACTATTGACATGTAAAATTTGTCGCGCCGCTGCAGTTATAGTGCGGTATACTGAAATGAACCGCTTCGCGTCGCGTCGTGTCGCGTCGCTCCGCTGCCGCGTAGTGCGGTCTCACCTTTAGGATGAACCAATTATTTACCCTCAGTAGAACCAGATTATTGACTCCTAACTGTGACCTTTCGTTTGCGTAGAGGCGTAAAGAGCGCGGGCGCATCGCGACGAGCACAATCCACACAGTGGAGCTGGCACAGCTGGGCGAGCTCAGCAAGCAGATCCCCGATCTTGACGGCGAAAAAACCCCTACTTATAGGCATCCCTTTCAGGTGAATACATAATTTAATATGAACACCAAGCGTAAAACAAGAAGAAGATTGTATAATAGGTCTTTACCTATAAAATTGCCGATTGTATAAAAAACTTTAAAGGTGAAAATTAATATTAAGAACAATAAAGTTATTAAACAAAATTTGTTCCCAAAACAGCATTAGACTATTAGAAATTTAATGGTGGTAAACATATGCCTATTGTTTAAATATTTTGAGAGCACGGTGGCTTTAACCCCCTGAAGTCGGTCTTTTTTCACCCGAAAAAATCGCCTTTATTGAGGAAAAAAATACACATTTTTAATTTTAAAGCTCTAGAGTTATCGCAGCAGTTTTTTCGTGACTAATGTCATATTTGGGAATACCCCGCATAAGATTTCGTCACTTTCAGGAAAATTGCCCCATCTGACCACTAAGAAAACGCCTTTGTTCCATTCAATGGTACATAGTTTAAGGGATTTGGAACATGAAAGACATGCCACTAGTTACTAATAAAAGATCATAAGTAGTGTCACCATAAAGTCAATAATAAATAATAATAAATTTTATTTTCAATAAAATTTGGCGTTGAATTTTAAAAATTGAATCGGCAATTTCACAGGTAAAGACCTATTATACAATCTTCTTCTTGTTGTTGCATTTGCTTGTTTCACATGTTCGCATTGCCACGAACACAATCCATCCAGAAACTGGAGTTGGCACAGCTCGGCGAGCTCAGAAAACAGATCTAAAACACCGACGGCGAGAAAATATTCGCCTATTCCTTTTCAGGTATTTTCGACGAGTATGATATGTATACTTCATCAAGCACAGCAAGCAGACTCCTGGCCTTGATGACGATGAGAAGAGAGCCGAAGGGATGTTTCTTTCAGGCTAATAATTTAATGTCCACACTTTCTTGTAGTATTTATATTTACTTAATCTTATTGCTTGGAGGCAGAAGCTAAGAACACGGGAGTGTCGCTCGCGACTAATACGGGGCGTATCATTGAGATCGGTCAGCATATGTTCTCAATAAATAAACGAACGGAAATCCTTGGGGGAG
The DNA here is from genome assembly GCA_947284805.1 of Coleophora flavipennella. NCBI lineage: Eukaryota > Metazoa > Arthropoda > Insecta > Lepidoptera > Coleophoridae > Coleophora > Coleophora flavipennella. The sequence goes on along the minus strand of OX369264.1, from coordinate 17,142,942 downwards.
GCCTATGTCCAGCAGTGGACGTCTTTCGGCTGATATGATGATGATGATGATGAAATTAACGAATTAATTAAAAATTAAAAGCCGACTGCATAAAGACGTAACCCCTCTTTCTGGCGCAGTCGGGTAAAAATATATTTTTATTCCGGGCGGAAATACGTGAGATCAGTAAATCGACTGAGGTCTTGGCACGTGTCATATCTTACGTGGTGACGATGGTAACTGATACTGAACATTGTAAACATATTAAAAATATTAACATTATCGACCAAAAGTAATCTGAATTTCTTCAACTCAATAGGGGATCGGACTGCTAGTCATTTGAGTTACTTTTTATAATCTGTCACAAACGAAATTTTGTTCTAAAAATGTTTGAAATACCCACAAGTGACGTCATAGATTTTTAGTGTCATTGACGAACTTATTTGATGAATTTGATCAATTAAAAATTGAAGACTTGATGGAAAAACAAAACAAGTAAGGTTTTTTGAAACTTCAAGAGGAGAGCAATTTAGAAAATCATATTTCAGAATTTATTTTGATGCAGTCCGATCCGCTATTTTCCTTTTTTTGAAAATAAAAGACAAACGTCGAAGCCATATTACCATACAGGACAAGTTAGTGACATCGCTAAAGTTAAAAACTCTCGACAGCCAAGGACTAATTAGTTGCAAAGTAGTTAACGAGTTGACGTGTGTGCAGGTCGGATACTCGGAACAGAACACAGACTATACACTTTACTTGGTCGCCGACGAGAACACAGTTCGACTGCATTGGATACACGCCATCAGGACTGGTGAGTATAGGTCCCACTAGCTTCGTAAATACAGGGTGACTTTTTATTCGTTAATGGTAGATTTAACCGCCTCCGTGGCGTAATGGTTACGTTCATTAGCTTCACATCAGGAGGTCGCGAGTTCGATTCCTGGCGGAGTCTTACTTTGTAAGACTAGATTTGGTGGGTGGAAGGGAAGAGCATTTGCTAAGCCCGCCTGGCAAGCATAGGTGAGTTTCGGCTTGAAGATATAATAGCCAGTTCCTCATTGCGTTGAGGAATCTTGGTAAGCCCGCTTCCTTCATCCTTCAGATTTGATACCATTTTGAAATAATTGGGTACTTGACAGCATCAAAAATAAGTTATGAATAAAATTCACGAAAAAGCCCTACTTCTATAATTTTAGAAAAACTTAGGTATTCTTTTGGTATTCCATAAACATTTTCTCGTTTTAATATATCAAAAACACATAATTAGTACGTCAACGGCAATGAAAAAATATGACGTCATAGTTCAATATTTCAAACATGTTTAGGACAAAAATCTTGTTTTTGACAGTTCACAAAAAGTACCAAAGGCAAGTACGGAATTTAAAAACAAATCTGCTCGTGAAACTGAACGGCTTTCCCCAAGAAACCTATACAATCGGAGCAAAAAAGTTTTAGATTTTCCATACGAAGTTTGCTAATCGACTGATCTTTAGTATATGTATAGGTTGGTATAGGTACCTCGGGAAACGTATGTATAAGTTTCGGGAAAAGTTTGTATAGGTTCTTCGGGAAAAGTTTTTAGAAAAGTCAACATTTGCCGATTTTTAGCGAATAAAAAGTCATTTGTTGTTGAGAATCTACTTTGTTTCTTTTTAACCCTCGACGCAAACAGAGGGGTGTTTATAAGTTTAGTTAGTTGTGTTTTTGTGTGTGTGTGTCTGTCTGTGGCATCGTAACTCCCAAACGGATGAACCGATTTTGATTTAGTTGTTTTTTTGAAAGGTGATCGAGAGTGTTCTGTAGCTATGATTCAAGAATATCTGTTTAAAGATCATCAGCACTTTTCTAGTTGATGAAGGGATGTGAGCAACTTCTACAGGTCTAATCGATTCAAACTTAGTATTCTGGTACTTCAATGATAGTGCACACTGCACAGTGCACATGGTGAACCTGCACTTGATACTGCCGCTTCACTTGGAATCTGCAGGATGCCCAACTCACTAACTTGTTTGGGCTTATTGGAATGGTCTTAATGAATAGGTTATAGATGGTGATCAGGGTCTGATGATGGAGCAGGAAAGAGAAATGTCAGTGGTTTTATTTATAGTATTGTCAATGGATGGTGCGTATTCAAGAACAGACTGCTCCTTACGGAGTCAATCATAAGATATATTACAATTATTACAGTTCGTTAGGACTATACATATCATATCAGCTCATATACGTCCCCACCGAGGGGTTGGACCTACTTTAAATTATGGCGGACGGGCTTTAGTCGACTACGCGGGCCCAGTGCGGGGGGGTCGACTTTACACACAACCTTCGAGTTTCTTCGCAGGCGTGTGCAGGTTTCTTTACGATGTTTTCCTTCACTGTAAGAGCGTCTGATAAACTTAGATATAAAATCGAAATTCGAAAACATTGGTACGTGGCAGGATTCGAACCACTACCTCCCGGACAGGAGGTAGCGGCCCTAGCCGTTACGCCACTAACGCCCTTTACCACCGACTATATGAAAATGAAAAATGTTTATTTCAGTAACAAAATACAAAAATATCTACAGACATGGATGGGACCCCCTTTTAAGTATAAGGATACCTGTGTCAGCAGGTCCCGCTCTTCTATCGTAATTAGTTTCTTAACTTGTAATAAACAATATAAATTAATAAGTTGTCAAATAAATTGTACATTTCCTAATATACCTTAATACAAAAACGGTGTTTATGCGTGCATGTGTGTGCGTGCGTGTGTGTGGGCATGTATGTGTGTTGTGTGTTGACCTTTATTTGTTATATATTATCGGTTTATTAATCTTAATATGATGTACCCAAAAAGTACTTAAGTACTTTTTTTTAGAACTAACAAAATTAGCTAAAACTATTTCAACCGGTGCTTCTACCCTTGAAACTGAACAACTTTCCCCATTGAACAAATAGTCAAATTACAAAAAAAAATTTGGCCTTCCCATACTAACTCCATCAGCTGATCAGCCAACTTAGTATGGGAAGTTCACATTTTTTTTGAGGTTTGACTATAGGTTACACGGGGAAAGTTGTTCAGTTTCATAGGTAGAAGCATCAGTTGAAATAGTTTCAGCTAATTTTGTTAGACCTTATATAATATTCAAGAAACTATAGTGTAAAAATTGTGAACGTCGCGTTGCTGATCGCGGTCTTGACGTTTGCTCTCGTTGAACGCACCCAAAAATGATCCGAATCTTTTTGTAATGCAACGAATCGAAATAGTTGAGTTCCTAATGGATAGGGGTTTTGTGTAGCCTCATCTCACCAATCTGCTTCGGCTATCGATAATGAAAAATGGTAGGCTCCAACACGAATATCTGAACTACTAACAAACATCCATGCAATACATACAAACTTTTGCGTTTATAATATTAGCAAAGAATATACAGGGTGATTGGAAACTAGTGGCGGAAACGAAAAGGGGGTTTAAAAGAGGTCAGATCCAGTCGATTTGACCCCACAATGTCCTGTCCTAAGGTGAACTGTTTCCAAGATATTTCAAATTTTGTTATTAAAAAAAAATCGTGTCATAAAAAAAAATATTTAAAAAAAGCATGTCTTTTTTGAACTAGTTTTTTAAATTTTGCTTTAAGAACATTCTTTTCATTACATTATATCAATTAGGTCCACATAATTGACATAAAGATAGGCACTGTGCTCCAAAAACATTTGAAAATTTATATTTTCATCTATGTAAGTTACATAAAAAAGTAATTTAAAAACAAAAATTCACTTACAAAATTTTCGTGCGTATCATTTTAAATATATCTGCGTTTTAATATATTTTCAATGAGGTACAACAATCCAAAATCGGCGAAGGAATTACAAAGATATTAACATTAAAATTGGAAACTTGTAAACGGTTCACTTTTGGATAGGGCATTGTAGGGTCAAATTGACTGGAACTGACCTCTTCTATACCCCCTTTTCGTTTCCGCCACCAATTTCCAATCACCCTGTATATCAGTACTGAATATTACTAAGCATTGGTAAAGTGGGAAAGAGGGAATAAACCTTTTTTAATATAAGTAATATTACTTACTTACTTCAGTGTTGGTACCTATATGTGTTCCATTTCTATTGTAAATTTCCTTGTCCAGTGTGCATCAACAACGAGCGGCGGGCGCAGTACCACCCGGGCGTGTGGTCCGCGCGCCGCTGGTCGTGCTGCGACGCGGAGAAGCGGGCGGCCAAGGGCTGCGCGCTAGCCGCGGTGTGGCCGCTGCCCGAACCGCAGCTTGAGCTCATCACCCGCCCGCCCGAGGCAAGGCCACCTACTGACGCGACACGTGAGTTGTCATCTTTGTATTCTATCATCGCCTTTTTCAAATTTTAAACAGGGGGGGGGGGTTTGATGGTAGACGTAGGTACGTTAATGGAAACTAAAATTACATTTACTTATATCCAGAACGAAAATACAGGGCGCTTAAAAACCTTAGCTTACTGTGAGTTGCTTCGAGAAAATCCCGTGCCCCCAAATAAGTTTATCAGATTTCCTGATAAAAGAAAAAGATATTTTGAACAAAAAATCCCTTAAGATTTGTTTACAAATTATTTTTGTGGATTTTTACGGAGTTTCTAATAACGTGTTTACAAAATTTCAATAACTGATAGATTTAAATTCATGTAAGAACCAAACTTGACCTTTAATATTATTAATACAAGTTGGTGCTCGCTATATCGAGGGTGCGCGGTGTGGCGAGCCGCAAGTGGCTCGCGGGTCTTTTTAGGGTTCCGTACAACAACAAAAAAGCGGAACCCTTATAGGATTACTCGTGCGTCTGTCTGTCAGTCCGTCCGTCTATCACAGCCAATTTGCTTCGAATCTACTGGACCAAATCAGATGAAATTTGGTAGGATGGTGTAATCCTATGACTCGAACACAGAAGTGCAGTTTTTTTTAAATAGGGGTCTTTTTTGGGGGAAAAATTAGGAAATAAAAAAAGTTCAAACGTTACTGTGTCATATAACAAATGAAAAGGCTCGTTATTAGGATCTCAAATATATTTATGTTATTATTGTAAAATAAAAAGAGTGGATTTTATTCATCAAAGAAGACGAAAATTTTGATCCCTGATCTCCGAAACTACTTAGCCTAAAATTTTGAAAAAAAATACAAAATATACTCCGTTGCTTGTATGTAGATTACAGGTAAACCAATAAGAATTCTATCAATTGAAATTAAAGTGGTAAACTCAATAATTATAATACGTTTACTTACGGAAAATAGTTCACTAAAACTCCACTAGATAGCGCTAGTAGTATTTTTCCGTTTCTCGTGTTTGTGTCTTTTGTTTGTCATGTGAATAGGTATCATTGTCATAGTTGTGGGGAGAGGTGTGGCGGTACGGAACCCTCATACCGCGAGTCCAACTCACACTTGGCCGGTTTTTTATTATATACCTTCCCTGGCGTGCGCAAAACAATATACCACAGTTTCATCGTAATCGGTCGAGCCGTTTTCGAGTTTTGCGGTAAGGAAAATGGTTGGTCCATTCGCTTCACACCAGGGGGTCGCGGGTTCGATTCCCGGCGGGGTCAACTTGTAAGACTCGGTTTGGTTGGTGTTAGGGCATTTTCTAAGCCCGCCTGGCTAGCTACCAACATCTTATCTAAGTCTTGCCGCCGAACATCAGTGTTAACAACATTTATGTGTTCCGGCTTGAAGATAAAATAGCCAGATCCTTATTGCGTTGGGGAATATTGGTAAGCCCGCTTCCATCTTCGGCATCATCGTCACTAACCATCAGGTGAGATGAAGCCAAGGGCTTACTAATTGAGAATAAAAAAAAGCAACACATTTAGTGGTTCATTTTTATTACATAGATTACGTATTTTGTATAGAGCGCGCTAAGAACACACTCCTCTTAACGGTTCCCTAATCCACCATCTGACTGCTACCAGAAACACAGTTTTACGTGTATCTCATACACCTAACTACCCTCGAGAGACACGTACGACCGCTAGCGAATGTGCGTGTGAGCACTTACGTAAACCTTTAATATATTGTTACTGGAAATCGAACCGTAATACAGCGTTGCAGAGAAGTGTATTTGTGTTTGAGTGTTATTCCGTTCGGATTCCAAAAAGAAATCCCACAAAGTATTAGTTTTATTTTGTATTTATTTTTTACTAGCTTTTTACCGCGGCTGCGCCCGCGTGGACATCGTTTTTATGACTGTCTTTAAGGGTGATTAGTAAATTATGTCGTTTAACACCTTCTCAACCATATCTGTGCAAAAAAAATTTTTAGTTCCCTCAGGAACTGCATCAGATTATGCTATTTTCCCGGGATAAAAAGTAGCCTATGTCCTTCTTCGTGATACAGGCTACCTGCATGCCAAATTTCATAAAGATTGGTCAAGGCGTTGAAGCGTGAAAACGTAACAAACAAACAAACACATTTTCACATTTATAATATTAGTAAGGATTCTTGACGGATCCCACTTTTTATACTAGGAGGTGACGACAAATTTGGTAACGATAATGGAAATGGATAAACTAAAGTTGAGAGGATAAATGCCAACCATCTGATGTTGAATATGTCGGTCTGCCTGCGCAAAGTGTTTGCGTTGTGTACTTATAGCGCCTGAAAAACTATTTATCGTGACCAAAAAAAAAACGATAATGGAAATGGCTGAGTAAGATGGAAAATGAAAGTACTGGTTGTACTCATGACAATTATGCAAAAACTAACCTAATATTCTGTTGAGTTATGGAGCAACGCCCGTTAGTAGTAGAAATTGCGAGTTTTCTGTGCCAGGCTCCCACCCCCGGAGCCCAAATTTGGTAATGGCAAAAAATAATTCCTATAAAAAAAACATTAAAAATAATGGTGTCGCCTCGCACTTAAATCGTTTGCGCGTGGTCCCATTTCGCTATCTCCAAGCGTTTCCGAGATAGGAATTCCAGGCAACTTTGGGTCTCCGGCAGGGGGGGTGGGATCCTGGCACAGAAAACTTGCTATTTCTACTACTAACGGGCGTTGCTCCATAACGCAACCGAATATTTCAGTACAACCGGACTATCATTTTCTATCTTACTCAGACATTTTCCTTATCGTTTTTTTTTGGTCACGATATAAGTACATAACGCAACCACTTTGCGCAGGCAGACCGACATATTTAACATCAGAGGGTTGCCATTTAACCTCTGAACCTAAGTTTATCCATTTCCGATATCGTTACCAAATTTGTCATGACCTCCTAGTCGGATCAAGATTTCAAATAATAATATTGGTCCTTACCTATCCCAAGTGACCTTATTAACTCATATTTAGTAAATATTAGACAGAAAATCTGTATAATCCTTGTATGAAAGTATACACCTAATTATCCGGCCACGACGAAGCCAAAAGGAGGGTTATGATTTTACTTATGAAGCATCATATACATGTACCTGCTTATGTATTCAGGGGTTACTTGTTATTAAATACCTTCCTTTTAACTATACTTAATTGCAACAAAAAAGTTAATTACGAAAGAAAATCAACGGCTTTGGAGTTGGAGCCAATTTAATTTTAAATTTTTGTACGGAAAACGTATATGCTTGTGATCGTGATTTAATAAAAATTATCAAGCGTAAAATACGGATAAAAATTCTGAATTTATCAGCTTCCGAACGAGGTTTGAAAACCAATAAAATACACATTAGCATTATCGTCACTTACCATCAGGTGAGGTGATGCCAAGGGCTTACCAATTGTGAATAAAAAAAGTTAAAAGAAATCTTAAAGGACCATCAAGGACCTCAATTTAAGGCGAGAAATAAAAATATTAAATTCTAAATTCTAAATATTGAGATTTTTGGAAGTTATTTATTTCTGAGATAAAACATGTTTTTCGCATTAGGTTCCAAAGATCCGTAAACCTCTAAAATCACTACAATTACATTAATTCGCAGGTAATAAAACGTTAGCGAATTTCGAGAAAAAATAAAGGCATCGGTTTCTAGAAAATTTCAGATCATATTTACGAGTGCAGTCTACATCTCTTTCTCTCTCTATATTAATAAAAACTAAAGGCTATTCGTTGGTAACTTCACTTCACTTGAGAACGCCTTGACCGATTTGGTAATTTTTGAATGTTCATAAAAGTCCGAATAAGGTGTTTTAGGGAAAGAAAAATTTTAAAAAATGCTCGGAAAATTGTACAATTTGTGAAAAATTAAAATTGCTTTTTGGTATGAACTACCGTAACTCACGATTCGAACGGATACTATATACACGTGATCGGAGCCGGAGAAATGTGTCTATATAGAGTGTAACACCATAAAAAAGCCACTGGAAAAAAAATCTGTATAAAGTCATCTGGAACACATTCGTGAAAACTTACATTGACTTATTTAATCATTGCACTATTGAATTACTTAAAATGGATTCATTTTAACTCAAATTATTAAAAAAATATATATGTGGGATTTAATTGTGGGATTAGAAGGGAATAACTTGAAGCGTGCGACTAAGAATTGTTTTTCATTATTATTTTATTATTAATATATCACTAGCTGTGCCCGCCACTTCGTCCGCGTGGAGGTTTTGAATTTTCCCACGAGAACTTTTGAATTTTCTGGGATAAAAAGAATAATTTATGTAAACACGGGCTATAACGAACCACCATATAAAATTTCATCAAAGTCGGCCTGATAGTTTTTGCGTGATGCGCGAACATACAGACAGACAGACAAAAATTCCAAAAGTTGTTGATTTGGCCTCCATATCGTTAGTAATGTCCACCACAATGATTATTTTCCAAAAATATTTTATGTAAAGACACGGCCCCGTTACAGTTTTATTACATGTATGGTTGTGTGTGAAGTCGACCAACCTGCGGGCGATCAGGCCTTAGTCGACCACGCGGGGTCGACTAAGGCCTGATCGCCCTAATTCAAGGTAGGCTCGAGCCCCTCGGTCGGGACGTATATGAGCTGATATTTATGTTGATGACAAATTGTGTGACCTCCCATTATGTTTCTTCCGAAGAAGTAATATTTAGAAAAACGATGTAGAGCTGTACATAATTATGTATTATCTCTACCATACTACAAGGGGTCGTCCGTTATTCATTCGTTACGTAGGTAGAACCAGCTGCTTAATTAATTAAACATTACTAATGACGTCTTGAGCCCATTATAATGGTTGTTGTTTATGCTTACGTCAAATGTTTTCATTGTGATCTTAAATCTCAAGCTATTGTTGTTATAGTTATGGATAGGTCACATATAATTAATTTATTTCGCTTCATGTGAAAAACACTGTAAATCATATTGTTTGTTGACAGCTCAGCTTAGTTTTTTGTTGTGCTTTGATTTTAAAGCGTCTTTTTTACGTGTACCTGTGGCGCGGCTTGATCGTCGACTACCTGTTGGCCCGTGGGCCCGCATTGCTTTTTCATTTTATAACTGCCATAAATTAAATAAAAACAGCACCAAGTGCGAGTCGGTTCGCGCTCCGAGGGTTCCGTTCCACCATACCTCTCCATACAAGTATGACAATGCTACATATTTACATTACAAACAAAAGACATCAACGTGAGCGACAGAAAAAATATGTTTTTAGGGTTCCGTACCCAAAGGACCCACGAGGGACCCTGTTCGGTGCACGGGCACCGACCACCCTGTATCGCGCCGCCGTTACCGCCCGTGTGGCATAGCATTTACAGTGCATTTTTGAGCATCACGCGGTTCGGGTGCATTCACTGTTAGCATAGATAATTAGCATTTAATTAAGAATATTATCGTCTGTTTGAACAAAGTAATATACTTTCTCTATCAAAGACTCGAGTTTCCTTCACATCCTAATCACGCACCCTACAGACCCTATTACTAAGATTTCGCTGTCCGTCCGTCTGTCTGTCTATCCGTCTGTCATCAGACTGTATTTCATGAACCGTGATAGCTAGACAGCTGAAATTTTTACAGATGTATTTCTGTTGCCGCTATAACAACAAATACAAAAAATTAGAAAAAATGAATGTCTCCATACAAAAAACGTGAAGAAACTAGCGCCATCTAGTATGATGGTACGGAACCCTATGTGTGCGGTTCTGACTGGCACTTGCCTCATTTTTAGTATTTTTCGTTATACTTTAGAATACATATTATTCCCACACCGTAGTCTCACGCTTGTATGTACCTATATAACCGTTTTACGATAGAGGAAAATCAAATATAGACCGCACGCAAATTCAATGTGAATTCAATCAAAACGAAACCTATATGTACACTGTACGTACCGCACACTTAGACATAAAACTGGAGTAATTTTATTGGATAGTATTTGCTAATACATCGTCGAAGCCACGCACACACACAACGCACACATGTTTCAAAAAGTGGCTTCAACACGACAGTTCGCAACATTCTATTTGAACATCTTTGATCTGAGAGAGCAAAAGCCTTTAATAAAAACATGTTACTTGTATCGAAGTCAACTTTATTATTTTTAACAACAAGTAGTTGTTATAGCGGCAATATAATTATACACTCTGTGAAAATTTCAACTGTCTACCTATTACGCTGCCGGACGGACAGACAATAATAGGGTCCCGTTGGTCACCCCTTGGATTTACGGAACCCTAAAAAGGCAGTGGGTTCATAGATATCACTTCATCTGATATTTTTAGATTTAATGTTTCACTATGAAAAGGTTTTTGAGTAAGGTTTTTAGGGTTCCAGAGATGAAATGGCAAAAAATTTAATCCTTATAATTGCGTCATAATATCCATCTGTCTGTCTGTCCGTATGTCACAGTATTTTTTTCCGCCACTATTTGACCTACAACAGTAACTAAGTTTAGTACACAGATCAGATGTAAAATTGATTATGACCGGAAATCGAAATTTAAGGTAGCCTCTCCTACATTTAAGAGGGGTGACGATATTGTTTAATTGTACCCCTCGAGAGGGATCGTTGTTTAGGTCTTATAAAATAAATAAAGGGTTCCTTTCAACACTTTAGGGTTCCGTACACCCAACGGGTGACCAACGGGACCCTATTACTAAGCCTCCGCTGTCTGTCCGTCTGTCAGACTCAGCGGGCTGTATTTCATGAACCGTAATAAATAAGACAGTTGAAATTTTCAAATAACTTGTATTTCTTTTGCCGCAACGAGGCATGCCTTTTAAGTTTTGTTGTTTGAAGAAAAAAACACAACTAGAACCTTATAGTACTTTTTATTGTTTTTCAAAGTATTCACCACGTAGCTTAATACACTTTTCCATTCGCTCAAACCAGTTATTATAACATTTATTCCACTCTAAAGTGGGGGTGTTCAAAATGGCTGACTTGAAAGCGTCGACTGCTTCTTCACCGGACTGGAACCTTTGACCACGAAGACTTCTTAATTTTAGGAAATGTAAAGAAATCGTTAGGGCTTAGGTCAGGACTGTATGGAGGATGGTCGAGATCTTCTACTTTTTCCTGCTTCAAATACTCGATCTTTTGTCGAGCGCTGTGTGAGCTTGCGTTGTCGTGGTGCAGGATGATGCGTCGCTTTGAGTTAGATTTTCTAAGTTCGGCGATGACTTGTGGTAAACAAACTGTGGCATACCACTCTGCGTTAACCGTTCTACGATCTTCAAGTGCAATAGTCGCAATATGGCCGGTTTTTCCAACGAACGTGGCCACCATCTTCTTTGAAGTGCTTCGAGAACGAACAACTTTAGTCGGCTTTGGCTCGTCTTGAAAGACCCAGATTGTAGATTGTTGTTTGGAATCAGGATCGTAGGCATAGACCCAAGATTCGTCACTACTGATTATGTCGTAGACGTGATTTGACTCTCCTCGCTTGAACCTTAGCAGAGTTTTCTTACACCATCTGACGCGGGCCGCCTTGTGATCGTCGAAAAGCAGAAGCGGTATCCAACGGCAAACTAGCTTTCTCACACCAAGCGCTTCATGCAAGATCTTCTGAATGGTTGTCCCTGAGATGCCTAATAGAGCCTCTATCTCTCGATACGTCACATGACGATCTTCGAGAATTAGTTGTCTCACAGCAATGATGTTATCTTCAGTAAAGGCGGATTTTGGGCGTCCTTCGCGACATTTGTCACTAACACTAGTATGTCCACGCTGGAATTCTAAATACCAGCGTTCGACAGTCCGCAGACATGGGGCTTCATCACTGAACACAGATGTTAGCTCTTCAAAACACTGCAGCCGTGTCAGGCCTCTTATAAAGTTGTAGAAAATTATTGCACGAACATTTTAAACACATTCGAATATAGAACAGTTCCAAATTCAAAATTGCCGGGAAATATGGAAACGACAGAACTTAAAAGGCATGCCTCGTATAACAAAAAATACTAAAAAAATTAAAAATGGAAAGAATAAGGGGGGGTCATACAAAACACGTGTTTTTTATAGGCCTAGAAGCTACGAAGAACTTATGTAAAGTTATTCGTAGCCTAGAAGTAAAGGGTTTTCCAATAAGAGGTGTTATTTTGAATAGCCCGCTATTTAAGTAGATGTCATTTTTAAAGCTGTCATTATTTGACATTCGACAAGTAGAAACTACGCCATTAATAAAAATGGAACGATACACGCTTTAAAAACGCATTGAAATTATTAAAATTTACTATAAAAATGGTGAAAATTTGGCAGAGACGGCTCGTAAAACTCGTACATTTTTGGGTCGTCGTGAAGCACCTTGTCGGACCGCAATACAGGAATTGGTGGAAAAATTCGAGCTATTGGGACAAGTTAGTGATGTGAAGAATAAAACCCGTGCACGTCGCTCAAGAACAGCAGAGAATATTGCTGCTGTCGCCGAAAGTGTTGAAGAAAACCCAGGTTTGTCCATTCCTCGTCGTTATTTGGAATTAGGCATTCCACAAACGTCATTACACCGTATTTTGCATAAAGATTTGGGTCTTAAGGCTTATAAAGTTCAGTTAACACAAGAACTCAAGCCGGCCGATCATCAACAACGTCGTGTCTTTGCTGATTGGGTCGTGGAAATGCATGAAAATGATCCGGAATTTCATCGAAAAATCGTTTTGAGTGATGAAGCCCATTTCCACCTCGGTGGCTTCGTCAACAAGCAAAATTGTCGCATCTGGGGCTCGGAAAACCCAATAGTTATTGTTGAAAAGCCTTTCTATCCTCAACGTGTGACTGTTTGGTGCGGTTTATGGTCTGGCGGAGTCATTGGACCTTACTTTTACGAAAATGAGGCTGGAGCAACAGTTACGGTGAATGGATTGCACTATCGAGAGATGATTATTGATTTTTTTATGGCCGGAATTGGATGGTATTGATCTGGACAAAGTTTACTTTCAACAAGACGGCGCTACGTGCCACACAAGCAACAAAACCATTGATCTTTTGCGGGAAAAGTTTCCGGACCGTGTTAATATCTCGAAGAGGTGATCACAATTGGCCACCGAGATCTTGTGATTTAACACCTTGCGACTTCTTCCTTTGGGGCCACGTGAAAGAAAAGGTCTACGCCAACAGCCCAGCGTCGATTCAAGACCTCAAAGATGGAATTCGTGAGGCTATCGAGGACATAGGGCAGCCACTTTGCGATTTGGTTATGGAAAATTTCATGAAAAGGATAATATGGGCCTGTAAGCGTGGTCGTGGTGGTCATTTGCCTGATGTTATTTTCTACTATTAACGGCATACCTTCTTCTTTATACTGAAATAAACATCCGATCACTCATATTAAAAAAATGCATTTTTCTTTGAATATCAAAATAACACCTCATAATGGAAAACCCTTTATATTTGATTTAGCTCTATCGTAAAAACGGTAATACATACGAGCGTGTTACTAGGTGTTTTATAGTACTAATACTCAAGTAAAACAAAAAATTAAATAAATCGGCCAAGTGCGAGTCGTACTCGCGCTAAGGAGTCCGAACTGAATGACAAAAAAGCATATTGTGGTCGCTCGCGTTGCTGTCTTTTGCTTGTAATTTGAATAGGTATCATTGTCATTATACTATGTAGTTGTGTAGAGATGTAATGTGTGGTGGTACGGAACCCTCGGAGTGCTAGTCCGACTCGCACTTAGCCGTTTTTTTTTAAATAAGTGACAACACTAAAAACGTTAAGAACAACCCCGACTTGAATCACAAAATTGCGGCGTTACCCACGACGACGTGTTGTTCCTGTGATTAATACACATTTAGCGGTCTATACCTTGAAAAGTACTTCACCGATTTTGATGAAACTTGCATTGTTCCTTTTGTTGAAAGACATATTTAATCCAATAAAAAAAAAAATACATTTCGAGTTCTAGTTTCTCAGAAATATGTAAACAAACATGCATACACACAAACATACATACACTTTTTAGGAGTCCACATAGAATAACATAATAAACGAATATTGTGAATTTGCGACAATATTTCATACATACGGATCGAATTGATAACCTCCTTTTTTTAGAAGTCTAATAATAAAAATCACATTAATGAAATATTGAGCTCCAAAGAGCTTTTCGTGCCTCCCGTTGTAACTTTTTAACTATTGGACTTAAATTTCTGAAAAAAAATACACAGAGACATTACTAAAATGAGCAAACCAAAATTATTTTGACAATAGATGACCACAAAATCAGAAAATAGCTACAACAAAAATGTTAAAAGACTATCAAGTACCTTGACTTTAGCCAAAAAAAAAATACAAAAAATTTTTGTAAAAATTTTGATTTTTTGAATATATTTCATTTCGGAGATTAACTATATTTTTCGCATTAGGTACCAAATATCCGTGAACCTCTAAGAAAGATCACTTAAATTACATTAACTTTTTAACTATTGGACTTAAATTTCTGAAAAAGAAATACAGATACGTACCAGACATTACTAAAATGAGCAAACCAAAATTATTTTACAATAAATGACCATATTATGATCTGAAAAGTACTAGATCATAAGCCAGGACCGAAGAAGCGTGGACGACCACGTCTAACGTGGATGTCTGTAATTAGAAAAGTCCCTATGTCGACCCAGAGCAGATGTCTCTGGAGAAGACTGATTAGGAGATCCGACCCCAAATAAAAGTGGGACAAGGTCAGATCAAGAAGAAATTCTTTGCATAGTTTTATAAATTTAACTGTAATTATTTCGGTCATGAAAAAAATACTCTCTCCCTCCAATACAAGTAAAGGTTGTTTTTGACTGCTTCTTCTCGTCTATAAGATCTACATTTACAAAATTTTACAGCCACATTTTTGTTTATAATGCAAAATAAAAAATAAGAGTCCTTTTGTCAAACAAAACTTTTTAGGGTACTTGCGCCCACACAAAATCAGCACGAATTTTTTTTTGTGAACGCCCTCGTTCCATTAAATTCATATTTTTAAAAGACGTACTTAGTGCTTTCTTACAACATGTTTTGGTCACATTTTCAGTTTCCAAGATATAGTTCGACAAAGTCGACAAAAACGTGTCCCTTGGTGTTTCTAAACTATTGGGTCTAGGACAACGTTTAGGTGCGTTAGGTACCCTTTAGTTTTCAAGTAATGACTTCGTAACCCTCTAATTCACGCGTGGTTAGGCAGTAGGCACGCACTTGGTCCATTTATAAAGCTTATGTATTGTGTTTATATGTTTTGTAAAAAAAAAGTGCGGGTTGGAATCGCTCACCGCTGGTTCCGTACCACCACATCTCTGGATAAGGAACCTTATAAATAATAAATTCAAAAACTGTATATCATAAAAATAATTAAAAATCTATTAAAGCTTGTGCCAATTAAGCCCTTTCGTGCGATACCCCACATGACACGGTTAACTCAGTTCAAAATTCGGACCGCCGTTCCTTGCATAATTGATTACGTACTTAAAAAAGACAATATTTTTTTTATGATTTAATTACAAATGTGATTTTTTCCTGTACTTGTAGTATAAGACGGTATTACTTGCCAAATTTCGTATTTCTAAGTTAACGGAAAATACCCTATAAATTTTGATTTCCTCGAGAATGTCGAAATGTACGTTTTTTGGGGAATAAACGGCCGTATCTTTTTTACGTTAACTTAGAAGTTAGATTTTTTAACAGCTTCAAGGGACTGTAGACCGGAGTATAAGGTTTAAATTTCAACTCGATTCCTCCACGCGTTCCCGAAATAAAGAGTCCGGACAGACAGAGGGACGGACAGGAAGAAGAACAACAAAGTGATCCTATAAGGGTTCCGTTTATCCTTTTGAGGTACAGAACCTTAAAAACATAACGTTCAATATTGTAAATAATTTGCCTACATTGAGCAGCGCTCTTAGATTTAAAGAAGAAGAGAGGAAATAAATTTTAATTATTTTTTTTTAACGTGTGATCTTTTAAAAATATTATGTAGTTTTATTATTAAAGATTTTATGAAAAACGGTTCATCAAGCAAATCATTCAATTACATGTCATATTTTAGAAATTAAGAAACAAATGAATTTACTATCGCCATTCGTAAAACAAATCGCGAGGCTTCCACAGAAGGTCCAGAAGACTGGTAAAGCATGTATCGTACAAAACGCTTCGACGTATCGTTGATCAAGATCATACATCTTCCGTCTCATTCATTCTTTAGATGTTGCGAGCAAGTGAATGCAAGACCGCCTACAGCCCGAGTGCGCGCATCGAATGGTGAATGTAGGCCGTCTGTGTGCGACCATCTTTAAAGCCTCGCTCGCCACCTCGTCTCGAGTCTCGTCGACAGTAAAGCCTAGTTCCACATGCACCACAAAACTAATTGACTTCTGCCATAACAACTAGAAATCGAAAAAAAAAAGAAACTGCAACATTTCTATTGTATCAAACGGCTGCATAAAGTTAGGTAATTAGGTCACTTGAGGACAATAAGTATGACACGGTTCTTAAGGTTATTATAATTTATAACCGACAAATTGAAATGTTAAAATTTATAAACACTTCAGATTTCACCCACAAGTCACACTCCACTAAGTGCACTAATGAGTACAAAAAATGGTCAGCAAAAAGTGTTTGTTGAGTCAACATCTCTGGGCTCAAACGAGGCTGCGGCGCGCGGCAGTGTGTACGGCGCCTTAGGGGCCGCGGTCGCGGTGTACACGGACACGTTAGTCGGCACTCGGCAGTCGCTGTGAGGCGCCGCGCACGTCCGCAAGCGCTCCCATGCTGCCGAACAAGTCGGAGGAAGAGCCTATGGTCACCAAGAAGAAGTCCAAGATAGCATGTCTCTCGCTATCCTCGTTCCTGCCCACCCTGGAGGGTACGGTATTCGATGACCTCTCTATCCGCGGCCTCGCTGCCTGCCATCAGTTGCGTTCACTCGTCTCGCTGCACTCACTTTCTTGTCCCACTCAAGTCACAAGTGTAATGCAATTCTGTTTGTGTAATGCCAGCAGCAAAAGTGATATTGTGCAGTGTTTTGGATACCACCAAAAGTGTTTACAGTTATGTACTAATATATATACTGTGGTTATGTGGTTGTACGTCGTTGTGCCAATATTGGTGTCATAATTCTTTTATCGTATCGCTCGGTTCTTCTTTTTTCCAGTACACAGAACGGTACAGAACTCTACACAAGATTAATAGGTCTATCATACCATCCACAGAGGGGATCTCTCCCATAGATGCATGAATTTTCCCTATTACCATGTTTATAAAATTAAACATACAAAGGTAGTTTTATTAATCTTGTAGGATAAAAAAATCATTTGTAACATACAAATTACTCATGTTACACCTTGATTAATTGCCCATATCACAGTATAGTTAAGATTTACAGTAAAAAATACGGAAGGGTGACGTACTATTGGCAATTCGGCAGGACGGCAGTACAGTATAGTAGAGTCTTATAAGAAGTTTTTGTGTTTCTAACTCACTGTGCTCTATGTTTTCCTTGTCGACGACGTTACTAGCCTAGACTGGGGCACTTATCGTGGATTAATTACCTTGACTGAATTAATTAGTAGGTATGTTATAATGTCATTGCATTTAGTTATTGGTTATTAACAAAATCTGTGTGTTTAGCGGTCACCGCGGCCGTCACCATGCCCGGGGGAAGGGGCGCGCCCCCCGGCACGCCGTCCGCGAAGCCGAAGGTAAACACACTCCTTAAGGGTCCCCAGGAGGCTCGAGTTTCCATACAAACGTAGTTCTGATTTAATACAAAAATTACATGCCGGATTGAATCCAAACTTTGCGAATATATTTCGTAGACAAATATCCATGTTTTTAATTAGTCTTCGCTGTACTAATATAAAACGGAAAAAAATAAGAGTAGTTTCAAACTTTCAGTACAAAACTAATTTAAGCATTCGTTTTGTTACGTTTAAATTTACTACGATGAAAACTAATTACAAACATCGATATGTGTTTACTTAGTGTATTCGCAAAGTTTAGATTCATTCTGGCATGTAGTTTTTGTATTCAAGCGGAACTACGTTTGTCTGGAAACTCGAGCCTCCTGAAGAACCTTATTTTACACTATTTTGTCTTGGAATGCATTACAATATTTTAAGAGTTTGTCTTTTTTTTGTCTTTCAGGTTACAGAGAAACGAAACAAAACTGTGGTAGCGCTTTATCCATTTAAGGCGATTGAAAGCGGTGATCTCTCTTTAGAAAAGGTATGTATTTCAGTCTGAAAAATCTACAAAAAGATCAATTTTTCAGATGATGAAAGAATAATTAAGGGATCATTATTATTTTAGGGTGCTGAATATGAAGTAATTGATGATTCTCAGGAGCATTGGTGGAAAGTCAAAGATGAAAATGGGTATGTATTAATATAGTACAAACAGGTATTATTGCGATGTTGATTTGTTGTTGGTTCGCGTACACATGGTTTACAACAGTGGTGCCCAACTGGTATTGCTCCAAGGGCTATTTTGAAAATCCCGATACTCGACTCGGGCACCGCCGAGTTAATAAAAAAACATAAGTGATTTATAGGAACCTACACTGTACATTAACACCTCTTTTTATTTATTATGGTTAATATTATAAGATTTTAAAATGTTTATTCAGAATAGGTGCATGATACATTCTATCTGATGGTCATAATAGCGATTACATTACATACTGTCAGATTGTGAAAAAAATATAAACAAACAATCATCAGTTAATAATTACAATAAATTCATTGATATAAAATAAATAATGTAATTTGGACATGAAAAGAACATGAGACGAGAAGTAATATATCAAATTTATTGAATTTGTCGTTTGTTTATTCACAATCGGTAAACCCTTGACAACATCTCACCTGATGGTAAGTGACGATGTTGCCGAAGATGGAAGCGGGCTTACCAAGATTCCCCAACGCAATGGGGAACTGGCTATCTTATCTTCATGCCGGAACACACTAATGATATCAACAATGATATTTGGCGGCAAGACTTAGATAAGATGGTGGTAGCTAGCCAGGCGGGCTTAGAAAATGCCCTACCACCAACCAAACCGAGTCTTACAATTGACCCCGCCGGGAATCGAACCCACGACCTCTTGTGTAAAGCCAGTGAACTTTGCCTCTGGGCTACGGAGGTGGTTAAAAATCGTTAATGCCTTTGACAAGAGTAGGCCAGTTCACACGGACAGCACCCGTTCACGAGTATAACGCGAGAGTCAGCCATCGCTCCCCTCGACCATATTAGAGGAATAGGAACTATGATACACTTAATAACTTTTTAAGCAGAATACACCGGAACAGCAAAAAGCTAATGCGATACTCGCGTACGTACGTACTACAGACTCATACCATACATACAGCGTAATTTAGTTATTGTTTATTTAATTTATTTTACCCAATTTAATTTTTGAAAATTTGTGTATAGTTTATCTGATTTTGTTCGCGGGCGCCTAGAAAACAGGCCGCGGGCTACCAGGTGCCCGCGAGCTACCAGTTAGGCACCACTGGTTTACAATATTCATGAAATTATTTCTTTTTTTTTGCAGGTCAGTTGGATATATTCCTAGCAATTATGTCAAAGAAAAAGAAACAATAGGATTACAAAAATATGAGTAAGTATATTATTTTTTCTTAAATCTCTCCCAGTCCTAATTATGACAAAACAATCTGTTATTACAAAAGTTGCCTAATACTTCTGCAAGTATTTTTAACTATAATGTCAACAAATATTTATTTACTAAAGTGGCACTCACACAGAGCTTTGAAGCTATATCTAGAGCGGGCAAAAAAAACCTACTAATAATAGAGCGGTACGCCAAAAAAGCTGCAAATCGTGTTAAAAGCATAATAATAGGTACGATTGACCCGTATTAACAATGCAAAAAATATTTTTGTTTTTGTTTATCTTGGGTTTGTTTTTTGTGACGGGAAGTGGCAATTTTACAAGCTTTTATTTAACTTGCAATGTATGTATGTTTATTCGGGTGAAATCTTGCAAGTTAATTTTGACCCACTTCCCGGTTTCCGATAGAGCTGAAATTTTGCATGCATATGTATATTGCGTGACAATGCAATATTAAACTTAAAATTTTTTATGATTTTCGAAAATTATTTTAGCTCAGTTCACTTTATTATTTTTTGGCGATTTTTTTTTAAAGTATTGTATATGTCAGAAAAACATAGCCACTTTTTACCCTGCGATTGTTCCTGATACGATGTCGGTTACATTACATTAAAGTGTCGGGACTTCAATGGTTTTTTTCCCATCTCAAAAAATGCCCAACGCGCCTAAAGAAGTTTTCACTTCAAAAACTAAATAATAGAAAAAACAATAAGAATAATCAATTTATTTAAGACCAACTTTAGGATCAATTTGTTAAGCTTAGTTTCATGTGTTTCATTAACAGATACAAAGTCCTGTGGCTTCCATCATCACCTCAGCAGATGATGATGGACGATTTAACTCCATAACATGAAAGTTATGGAGTTAATCGTCCATAATAAAGTCATCTGAATAACCTGAAAGAATACAACCTATCGGTCTATGCATACCTACGTATATATCTACCTATGTATAATATTGAAAGAAGTTTCCTCCAACTCCTAACCGTTAAGGAGGTGTACCTTCCTTCATCAGCTCATCAACATGAGATGATGACTACCAGACGCAAATACTTTAATAATTTAAGAAAATACGAGAAACACGTAAAACTTGCCCATAAAATTTGAGGGTTGCCCTCGATTTCCCTAGGATCCCATCATCAGATCCTGACTTGGTTACAATGGGACCCCCTCTTATACTCTTTCGAATAAAAAAATAATTTTGAAAATCGGTCTACAATTGACGGAAAAATCGGTGAACATCTACGAATAACTTATAAGTTCTTCGTAGGTGAACATACATAAAAAAAATACAGTCGAACTTAGTACCTCCTCCTTTTTGAAGTCGGTAAAAATACAATTTGAAAAGGCAATTCACCAGTTGCTGTTTCATTGCCACTTATATCAAGAAGAAATCTTTTTACCGTTTATACTAAGCAAACAGGTACTGTAATAGGTATTTGACCTATTTTCTGCCATAAACATTTTATAAGTATTTGTCGTTTTTACCGACTTCAAAAAGGAGGAGGTACTAAGTTCGACTGTATATTTTTTTTTATGTATGTTCACCGATTTTTCCGTCAATTGTGGACCGATTTTTAAAATTCTTTTTTCATTCGAAAGAGTATACTCCCGAGGGGGTCCCATTGTCACCAAGTCAGGATCTAATGATGGGATCCCGGGGAAATCGAGGGCAACTCTACAAAAATAATGAAAAATTTGAATTTTAAAGGCACTAATTACGTGATTCATATGTTTTCTAAAGCTATTAATATTCTTGCGTCTGTTAGTCATATTCTCATGTTGATAAGCTGATGTAGAAAGGTACAACTCCTTAACGGTTAGGAGTTGCAGGAAAATTCTTTTGAATGTTATACATAGATATATACGTAGGTATGCATAGACCGATAGTTGTATTCCTTCAGGTTATTCAGATGAGCTGATGATGGACGATTTAACTTCTTAACTTTCATGCTGCCGAGATGATGATGGAAGCCACAGGACTCTGTATCTGTTAATGAAACACATGTATTATGATTTGATAATTCCTATTGGTGAGTATAGGTGATTGGATTTAACGTTGCTAGATAGATAGCATTACCACTAAAAATAAAGAAAATAAAAAAAAAGTTTTAAAAAACTTAAAACCGACTTCAAAATGAAATTCACTCAGAAGTGTGAAATAATATTATTATACTTAAATACACAACATTAACCAACAATAACGAAATCAAAGGCGGGTACAAATAAAATTAGGGGCTTAAATTTTTTTTGAGGTCGGTACCAGCACACAGTTACTTACGTATTAAATGGTTTAGATTCGATGGTTTGCTGACACCGACCTCAAAAAAAATTTAAGCCTCTAATTTTTTTAATGTCACATAAAATTGAATTTAACGAAACTCGTCAGTTTATTTGTAAATAGTCATATATAAAACTTTTTATAGTATATTTTGTAAATAATTGCTTTTTTTTTTCTTTTTTTTTGTAACTGTAACTTAACTTTTCTCTTCTTGCATTTCGTTCATAGATAGTTAGCTTCTTAATAACTACTAATTAACAAAAACACAGACTGTTCTTCTCTGTGTAGTGAATAAACCATGAGCTATTGGAGAGTTAACCCTTGTGGCACAACGGGAAGGAGTAGGTAGGTATGGTAGGGCGTGGGTAAAACTCCGTTCGTGCACACATAAATTTACAATAGAAATAAAAGACCTAAAAAGACACTAGACACTAGGTTTAGAAAAGCATTATACACATTAAATTTATATTATATACTTGGTGTATTTATAAATATACGTAATTATGTCTTACTCGAAATGGATCTTTTAGAGAGAGAATCAGGTTTAAATAGTTATTTAAATATTTATTTATTTATGTAATTATTTATTTTTATAAAGACGAAAATATTGATTTTGATTTTTAAATCATATGTCACACTTTGTTTTCCAAACATGGATTGTTTTGTGCCGGCGCATGCGAAATAGATCGCATGAAAGAAGAACGAATATCAGCATCATATCATTGCCGCGTTACACCCTACACAGGCCTCGGCCTTTTTGGGTTGCTACTGCCACATTTAAAATATTGATATATATATATACAGGGTGGGAAGGAGTATACCGACAAATTATAACCAAAGATTCTAATGCCTATTAAGACAAAAAAAAGTAATATAAACATGGGCCAGTAAAGCCTAAAATTTCGAGATATTATTTTTTTAAATAATTCACAAGTTCAAAAAATCTCAAGGGTGACACGCCCTAATAATATCAGATGTTTATGTGACGTTTGTTGTCTTGAGCTCTAAATAATCAAGTGTCATACTCTGACGTCACTATGTAGACTAAGGTTTCGTTTAGAAGGGATTACTCTCGTTAAGTGATTTTTTTGTTCCAGAAATTAAGTAAGTTAATAAGGCAGTTTTAGACCCATGTTGATATAACATTATTTACTCATAATACCACCAGGAATCCATGGTTAAACTCTGTCGGTATACTCCTTCCCACCCTGCATATATATAAATATAAAAGTCGCCTTAAGTTACGACCGCTACTGCTATAGTCATCATATCAGCTCATATATACGTCCCCACCGAGGGGCTCGAGCCTACCCTGAACTAGCTGACTGCAATTAAAATAATAAATACAAGGAGAGTTGTCAGCCTGACACCCCAGCGACGCAATGGGTCCCCTTTAATGATATTGTCATGTTTTACCCTCGCAGATGGTACGTGGGCGACATGTCGCGACAAAGGGCGGAGTCCCTTCTCAAGCAAGAGGACAAGGAGGGCTGCTTCGTCGTGCGAAACTCGTCGACCACGAAGGGAATGTACACGCTCTCGCTATTTACCAAAGTGTAAGTACTCTGGATATTGTGTGTTCAATAATGGCCTGTGGTGGGTCATTATTTCAGCCGAAGTACGTCCACTGCTGGACATAGGGCTCCCCCAAGCATTTCCACGACGACCGGTTCTGCGCTGCCCACATCCAGCGGCTTCCCGCGACCCTCACCGGGTCATCGGTCCACCGATTGAGAGGCCTGCCTACGCTACGTTTTCCGGTGCGCGGTTGCCACTCGAGATATTTTTACCATTTTACTAATTTAACGGCCATCTGTTCTACGAGCTATGTGCCCCGCCCACTGCCACTAAAGTTTAGCATATCTGAGGGTAATGACGGTTACTTTGGTTCTCCTACGGATCTCCTCGTTTCTGATTCGATCACGCAGAGAAACTCCGAGCATAGCTCGCTCCATTGCCCTAACATTGTTGCGTGCGGCCTTAGAATAGTACCATCCCATCTCTTCCCGAAGTGTGTCTTTACAGACGAGGTATGAAATACTGGAGGATGGGCAGCAGCGTCCTTTCCACGTACTGTGCCACCTGTAAAGAAAATAAAAGATATCGGCTAAATACCCTCAAGGAATTCGTCACATTATACGTAGAATTTGCACGGCCTAGCGGAGGAAATAGCGAAAGAAAAATAATTTTGGGGTAAATCAGAATACCTTTAACATTTAAACAATTTAAAGTTAAAATAAGGGGAAAACATACTAAAAAGATGACGAGATAACGATGTTGTAAAAGGAACGTTTTAACATAAATTAGGTCAATGCATCGGTTAAATCTAAATTTAAAAAGTTAACTTGATTTAAAAAAATACCAAATAGATAAATTTTAATGGTAGGCCGGTTAGGCAACGATTGTCGCCCTTCCCTAGGTATTGAAACGACAAAACCAAATAGTGAAATATAAATAATAATAAATTTTACTTGGGGTCAAAATTACCCCAAGGTTGTAAGTATCACCAGAAGGGAACACAATATTCTTAATTCATTTAAAATTTACAGTCCGCTAAAATAGAAAGAGGTGAAGGAATTTGAAGGCTAGAAGTAGCACTTGATGTAGACAAACAGAATCCCGCAGGGCAGCAGCCTTTTATTGCTGCGCGGCACATTCACACTATGGTCTCCGACCCACCTGCCCAGAGTGGCGATTACGGCAAAAAACTGTACCCTAAACGCCTGCGTACAACCAACTAGCTTATTTGTAACTAAAGGCGGAAACTTGTCAACATTCCATGCATATCTGCTATTTACTTACACTGCTCAAAAGTGTCTAAGGATCAAGTAATTTTTTTGCAATAAAAAAATATCTACTTTATTTTATCCAAATGTAGTCTCTCAGATTGGCTTTTTACTTTAATTCCTATGTTTAGGTTAACAAAGTACCCGTATATTTTGTTAAAATAAAGAAAAAAAATGCAGTTTTTGCTAAATTGTAGGAAATTAACCCGAATTAACGGCATCAATTTAATGGCAACAAATAACGAAAAATGAAGATTGTGGTCTGATCGCTTAGTAACAAGCCTTAAAAACTGTGGAGCCTTGTAACCAACATCATGGCGGTCATTACCGGTACGTTATCATGGTGAAAATGCCAAGTACCGAGTCTGGAGTTGGGACGCATTTCCTTAAGTTTATCAAGCACCTGAGGTAAATATTCAATAGTGTACCAGTTAGCTGTTACAGTACGCTGACTGTCCAGAACTACTCGATCGATTACACCACGGCTAGTAAAAAATACAGCTATCATCTTCTTTTTAACAGATTTTGATTTGCGGGGTTGTGTTGGTGTAGGCTCATTTTCAAAAAGCCAAACTTTATTTTTACTTTTAGATGGCACATCATAATAATATAGCTAAGTTTCATCACCAGTGACGATGCTGTTAACATAAGCAATTGACCCGTTTTCAAATTTTTTAAACATTTTTTTACACCATAATACACGACAGTCCTTTTGCTCCTCCGTTAGGTCGTGAGGTACCCATACAGTGCAAACTTTTCTTACTCCAAGAATTTCGTTCAAAATTTTGTGAACACTTGGTGCAATAATGCCCAGGGCTTCTTCTGTTTGCCTATAGGTCATTCGACGATCAACTCTTAACATTTCTTCTATTTTGGCAACGTTATCTGAGTACACACGTCACTGGGTCGTCCCGATCTTGGTGCATCAGAAACTTCGAAATTTCCACGTTTAAACTCACAATACCAACGGTAAACAGTCGTACGATGAGGGCAGTTTTGTTTGAATACAGATTGCATTTCCTTGAGACAGTCATCTAAGGACAGTCCCCTCTCAAAGTTGTAACGAATTACAACTCGTAAGTCGTCTCTAGACCACGCCGACATCTTTAAATATTAAATCATTTTTTTTTAATAAAAAAATTATAAAAAAAGAAAACTTTTTCCCGCCAAACTTTGTCTATGGAAATATAGTTTTAAAATATATATATATGATATGCCACCTCTTTGTTTCATATTTGTGTATTGCAAAACTTATCTAGTTACCTATGACGTTGTCTGGAACCACCTTTCAACGGCTCTCATAATCTCTTCTCGAGTTAAATGACGTCGTCGCTCCATATGAACACAATTGTTTTTTGGTTTCAATGCAGAAATTGTAATGATTTTGTTAAAACGCTATTACACAGTTTTATGGCAATCTTAATTTTCTCTTTATAATCGAAATCTAAACGATTTTCTTTTTTAAATAGTGAAATAATTCACTAAGTACAATAACTAAGCTATCCAAAAAAGTTAATTATGTATAATAAATGTCAATTGCAGCAATGCTCTATAATGTACTTGATCCCTACACACTTTTGATTTGTGTTTATTATGTAACGTAGTTTTCCTTATAAAATAAACCAAACCAACTCGGGATTAACCTATGTCCAGCATTGGAGATATTTTGGCTGATGTGATCAACCTGATTACCATATCATCATCAACTTAAATAGTGCCAAATTTTGGTTGATTTTTTAGTTTTTTTTAGTTGGGCGCCATTTTTTCCATACAAAAGTAGTCCCCTGTTTCTTCCCTGGATTATGACAATAGGGCAAAAATGATTTTTTCCATCAAACATATATCTGCCATTGCCATGCCCCTATGTTTTGTTTTTTCCCATATTCTAAGTATAACAGGAAGTAGGAGCCTTCAAAAACTTAGAGAATTGCCCAATTGAAACGTAATTTTCAGACACCCACAAAAAAATAAAAACATAGGCATAGGTAAAGCGTTTTTTTTAATTTAATGAAAAAAATATTACACATATTGGTATATATTATAAACGCAGTTTTATTTCTTTTGTGTGGAATTAGTGTAGATATATACCAATATGTGTGAAATAATGTTCCACCAAGAAACTACAATCGAGAGTATCAACTATCTGAAAAAAGTATTATTTCTCTAGTATTTCCTCAATAAGGGACTACAAAATGCAGTATTGTTAAATTTTAGTGCCTATTATTGGTCTGCGCTGCAATTCTCCCTTTCATGCTATATACGGAGAGGGTTGGGGAAGGAGACAGCAACATTTTATTCAAAAACGTTTCCTTTGGATGTTTAGCACATAGAGTACATGTTCTGAATTTAGGATAATATCCATCACAGCAAACGTATTGTTTTCCATTGGAGACACATGTCATATTGCATGCAGACGCATTTGCGTCCGGGCAGTATGGTTCTTTGCCTAAAATTGTCTGAATCTATTTAAAAAACGGCCAAGTGCGAGACGGACTCGCACACGAAGGGTTCCGTACCATCGTAGAAGAAAAAAAGTAGTAACGTTTCTTGTATGGGACCCTTCGTAGATGGGACCCCTTTAATTTTTAATTTTGTTACATTTTTGCTATAGCGACAATAAAATAAATAGAGTTTAAAAAAACTTAAAATTGTCGCTAATTCTTGATAATTCTACAAAGTTTGAATTAAATCTGTCCGTTTAAAGTGGGTCAAAATCGAGTCCAAAGGAGTCGGTTACATACATGCAAACATACCGTTGAAGCTAATAAAAGCGTGATAAAAATTACAACTATCTACCTATTACGGTTTGTAAAGTACAGCCCGCTGACAGACAGAAAGATAGCGGAGCTTTAGTAATAGGGTCCCTGGCCGAAGTAACTAGTATCTCATCTGTGCCCTGGCACCTTTTGGGTACATCCTAAAAGTGTAAGGAAGTTTGATGAAGCAGGAAAGTGACCACGCGACGCTCGAACTATGCAGTTTAACAGTAGGTGAATCGTTCACCACGCTCATAAAATGTTTCTCTAGATTAGTTGTTATAAAGACTTCTTTTTGCATTCATTTCGATTTGTGATCTTGTCGCCAATAATCTCGACCAATTTAGTAATATAGAGCGATTCAACATGAACAGGGCCATTTTACAGTATCAAAAATAATATATAAAATATTCTTCACTAAACAGCATCTCTCCTACAATATCATTTAAAAAACTTTATCATTAGATATTTTGAATTTTATGTTTATTAAAATCACTAAATTAGTTCGTCGAAGACAACGACGTCACAAGCTAGAAACACGAACGATTTCAGAACAAAATCGCTTTTGACAGTTGATAAAAAGTAACTTGTTTAAGTTGACTAGTAGTTAAATACCGGATCATACATGCTAGAAACACGAACAGTTTCAGAACAAAATCGTTTTTGACAGTTGATAAAAAGTAATTTATTTAAGTTGACTAGTAGTTTAAGAACCGGATCATTGTTTCCAGGAATCATCCGCAGACGAAACACTATCACATAAAGCAGAACTCTCGCGGCGAATTCTACCTGTCGGACAAGCACTGCTGCCCCAGCATCCCGGAGCTGATAAACTACCACAAGCATAACAGCGGCGGGCTGTGCTCGCGGCTGAAGACGACGCCGTGCGACCGGCCTGCGCCGCCCACTGCTGGGCTGTCGCATGGTGAGTCCTCATCATATCAGCCGAAAGACTTCCACTGCTTAATAAAGGCCTCCCCCAAGGATTTCTATAATGACCTGCGTTGCCTTTTGTACATTTACCTACTCTTTGGCTTCTTTCCGTGACCATCGCTAGGTCGTCATTCCACCGAGTAGATGGTCTGCCTACGCTACGTCTTCCAATACGCAGTCGCCACTTTGAAAACTTTACTGTCCCAACTGCCCATATGAGAGCGGCGCGGGCGTTGGAAGGGAGGATTTAAAGATTCAAAGATTCAAAATGTTATTTCAAAATAAGTGCATGTTTCACTCTTTCTGATGGTCATAAGATAGTAATTACATTACTGAATAATTTCAAATTGTGAAAAAAAATATATGATACTATAAGTAATACATTTAAAATTATTGAATTTATCGTTAATGCCTTCGACAAGAGTAGGCCGGTTCACACGGATAGCAGCCGACGAGGAGAGCCGACTACGAAGCAGTGACGCCTGCCCCAAAAGAGGCAAACAAGTGACAAGGACAGCAGAGAGATCTTATAGGGAGTCAAGAAAATGCACGCAGTTATTTTCTGCTTCTGTGTAGGTGAAAGCTTTCAAGATGGGTCGTTTTTTTTTTCACAAACACTTAGACAATGTGAATTTTGTTTTTCTTATAGAAGAGTGGAGCAAATTGTACGAAATTAAGTAGAACCCAATTTTCAGTGTCTACGCGTTTGGTACAACTGAAAGGGTAGCACTTACCCATCTTGAAAGTTTCAACCCTACACATGTCCTAAGTAATGTTTAGGGATCCGAACCCAAAGGATAAAAACGGTACCCTATTAATAAGACTCCGCTATCCGTCCGTCTGTCACCAGACTGTATTTCGTTAGACAGACAGTTGAAATTTTCACAGACGATGTATTTCTGTTGCCGCTATAACAACAAATTGAAAGTTTTCTTACAAAAACGTGTTTTTTTTGAAACGTGAAGAAACTAGCGCCATCTCACATGATGTTACGGAACCCTTTGTGCGCGGTTCTGACTCGCACTTTACCGGTTATTTTTATAGATTTTCAAAAAGCCATGTTTTGTATGAAAAATATTAAAATATCTAGACAGTGTTGACTAATGTACTTTACGTCTTGTTTGAAGTTTTTTCAATGTTTGTTACACTTAAATTATATGTCCATATCTTCATAACACTGAGTGGCATTATTCAGTACACATTATACATCACATTTCATGTTAAAAAAATGTAAATGATTTGTTTATATTTCGTATTTTGTTGATTGGGACAAGGTTTAATGTATCTATTTTTACCCGACTGTACCAAAAGGAGGGTTATGTTTTTCGAATGTAACTAGTAAGTTTGTGTATTTCTTTGTCACCTTTTAGCCTAAACGGCTTGATGGATTTTGGAGTCTTGGTTCCGTGAAAGACATTGAATACATTTTTACCCGACTCGACTGGCCGAAATATAAGAATTAAGTTTTAATGCAATTGGATTTTAAATTAATTCGTTTAGCGACACAAGATACTCACGTTTCTTTCATCTTTATTAGATAAATGGGAGATCGATCCATCAGAGCTGGTGCTGTTGGAGGAGCTAGGCGCGGGCCAATTCGGCGTGGTGCGTCGCGGCAAGTGGCGCGGCCGCATCGACACCGCCGTCAAGATGATGAAGGAGGGCACCATGTCCGAGGACGAGTTCATCGACGAGGCGAAGGTCATGACGTGAGTGTCGCTTGTGTTTGTGGTCATTATGTCAAAAATGACAGAACGAGCCGTGGCGGCAAGTGGGGCGGCTGCATCGACACCGCCGTCAAGATGATGAATGAGGGCACCATGTCCGAGGACGAGTTCATCGACGAGGAAAAGATCATGACGTAAGTGTTGCTTCGCTGCCGCATAGACACCGCCGCCTATAGAGGGCATATAGTCGCCTTTTGACAGACAGTGTTTTAAAGTTTTTTTAATCCACAATTGATAAGCCCTTGGCATCATCTCACCTGATGATAAGTGACGATGATGCCGAAGATGGAAGCGGGCTTACCAAAATTCCCCAACGCAATGGGGATATCTTACTTTCAAGCCGGAACACATCAATGCTGTTAAGATTCATGCTTGGCGGCAAGACTTAAGTAAGATGGTGGTAGCTAGCCAGGCGGGCTTAGAAAATGCCCTTCCACCAACCGAACCTTGTCATATAAAATTAGACTCCGCCGTGAATCGAACCCGCGGTCTCCTGATGCAAAGGTAATGGACTTAACCGTTTACGCCGCGGGGGCGGATGACATTTTAATATCAGTTCTGGAACGCTTGCATCTATTGCAAAACTGACATTAATTATATTTCTTAGTGGTACTCGGTAATTGAATTACTCTAAAGCTGGACGGCGCCATAAATTCATAAGTTTGTGTAAAATCCAGGCAGCCAGCGAAGGTACTATTGCTACCTAGCAATAAGGCCGCCTATTGTATAGGCTTTCTTCTATATTGTTCATTTCTTTTTATGTTGTGATGCAATAAAGGATATTGTCAATACAATTATTGTACTAATCCCTTGGGATCTCACTACTAGTCGTCATCACCATATCAGCCGAAATAAGTCCAGTGCTGAACCTAGGCCTTCTCTAAGGATTTCCACAATGACTGGTTATGCCTGCATCTAGCGGCTTCCCGCGACCTTCACGAGGTCGTCGATCCACCGAGTGGAAGACCTGCCTACGTCTTCCGATGCGCGGTCACTACTCAATAGCTTTATAGCCCCAACGGCCGTCCTCTCTGCGAGGAATTTTTATTCCTGTTTCTCTCCTCGTGGAGGGGAGGGGACAGAGAGGAACAACCCGTTTTTCCTATTTGTCCTATTAATATCTCCAATATTTGTTCCAGGAAACTTCAACACCAAAACCTAGTGCAACTGTACGGGGTGTGCTCGAAGCACCGCCCGATCTACATAGTGACGGAGTACATGCGGCACGGGTCGCTGTTCAACTACCTGCGGCGCACGTCGCCCGACCAGCTAGGGCCGGCCGTGCTGCTCGACATGTGCATACAGGTGAGATAATTATATAAAACTGTGCCAGTGTGTTGTTACGTTTTTTTTTATTCACAATTGGTAAGCCCCTTGGCATCATCTCACCTGATGGTAAGTGACGATGATGCCGAAGATGGAAGCGGGCTTACAATGGAGAACTGGCTATCCTATCTTCAAGCCGGAACACATCAATGTCGTTAACACTGATGTTTGGCGGCAAGACTTAGATAAGATGGTGGTAGCTAGCCAGGCGGGCTTAGAAAATGCCCTACCACCAACCAAACCGAGTCTTACAAGTTGACCCCGCCAAAATCTAACCCGCGACCTCCTGGTGTGAAGCGAATGGACTAACCATTACGCCACGGAGGCGGTTAAAACAGTACATTATTGCAGCGGCGATCAAAAGAGGCATTAATAGACGAACGTGTAAACGTTGGCGGCTTCGCCTCGGCCCATATACGCATGTCCATCAATGCCTAGTTGTGACCAAGATAGTACTTTTCTCAAATAATGCGCGGAAATTAAAACTTCAATAATTACTTTTCAAAATCAATGACGAACAACGAACAACAATAATTTTTCACGCGCCAAAGTGTTCATTTGTTTTTTTTTCAATAAACAGCGTAAATATTTGCAAGTCAGTTCGAAATTTAAAAAAACTTTTGATAAGTTACCTCCTTGGTTGCCATGTTTCGGAGTAAAATATAGTTCCATTTTTAAATTACACGACACATATGAGTTTACATAGTAATTTATTTATTATTATTATTATTCATAATTGGTAAGCACTTGGCATCATCTCACTTGATGGTAAGTGACCATGATGCCGAAGATGGAAGCGGGCTTACCAAGATTCCCCAACGCAATGGAGAACTGGCTGTCTTATCTTCAAGCCGGAACACATCAATGTAACTAACAATGTTTTGGCCTCTAAACAGGACAGATATGGATTTTCATACATAATAAATGTTCAAATTTCTAAGCATGTTTGAGAAAAACAAATTATACGTTTTGCTGAAGATTTTTAGACTGCAGCATTTTTTATTAGCCACTTAATTAAATAACAAAAATCGCTGTTTCGTGGGTTGAATATCGGCAACATTTATTAGCCTCTTAATTAAATAACAAAAACCGCTTTTTCTTGGGTCGGCAACATTTATTAGCCTCTTAATTAAATAACAAAAACCGCTTTTTCTTGGGTCGGCAACATTTATTAGCCTCTTAATTAAATAACAAAAACCGCTTTTTCGTGGGTTGAATAGATACCATACAATTTGTACTGAATTTTCTTTTGATCCCAATTAGGGTGAATAGAAATTTTTGGTATTTTAATTCAATTATCGAAATCTGGAAACACAAGTTAACATCACTATAGTTCAATCGGTAAAATGGCTTACTGAACGTGTTTTTGGTCCGACCAAGTGAATCTTAACACAATAGGTTAAAATGTCAAAAGTTGAAATCGTTTCTATTCACCCTAATTTACGGTAACCTATTAGGGCCTGAGGACCCTTAGAAAAATTAACAAAAACAAACAAAATAACAAAATTGTAGTAATAGTAGTTTTTTATCAGCGTGTTTCAAATTGTTACGTAACGTAGAAAAGCGCCAATCTTTCAGGCACGCTAATTAGTTCAACTTGCGTGGTCTTGTTTTATACAGGTGTAATAAAATTGGTGTAGGTCCCGTTAACTGGGGCTTCTACTCATCATACTGAACA
Organism: Coleophora flavipennella; assembly: GCA_947284805.1. Classification (NCBI taxonomy): domain Eukaryota; kingdom Metazoa; phylum Arthropoda; class Insecta; order Lepidoptera; family Coleophoridae; genus Coleophora; species Coleophora flavipennella. The sequence continues at coordinate 17,109,501 of OX369264.1, read as the reverse complement.
ATTTTCCCCAAGGAACTCAGTCAATTCACAAAAAAAAAAACTAAAACCTCCATACATAAATTCACAAAATTGGCCGGGCTGCTGATCGATTCTTCAGATAATTTTTTTTTCGATTTCAGCAAAGTCCTAGAACAAAAATTATTCAGTCTGTATCATGCAATACTTCTTAATTTTTACAGACAGTTCTTTAGAATTGGGGATCGGACTGCTAGTCATTTGAGTTACTTTTTATGATCTGTCAAAAACTAAATTTTGTTCTAAAAATGTTACCCACAAGTGACGTCATAGATTTTAAGCGTCATTGACGAACTTATTTTGTGAATTTTATCAATCCAAAAATTGAAGACGCGATGGAAAAACAATACAAGTAAGGTTTTTGAAACTAGCAAATTAGGAGAGCAATTTAGCAAATCATATTTCAGATTTTATTTTTGATGCAGTCCGATCCCCTATTAAAAAAAACCAGTAATATGCGGGCGCTGTGTGGAAAAGAAAATAACACATATTTATAATGTATTGTTTAATTTCAGGTCTGCAAAGGAATGGCGTATTTAGAAAGGCATAACTACATCCATCGAGATTTAGCGGCAAGAAATTGTTTAGTTGGTGATGAAAATGTAGTCAAAGTGAGTAAATTAAGACCGTTTTACTGTACAATAGTTTTACTGTACAATAGTTTCCCTTAAACTTTCACTACATGAAATAGAAATAAAGAAAGAAATGCGTTTATTGGTTCCAGTAATACCACACCTAAATACATAATATATTAGTAATAGCTAAGGTTAAGTAAATAAGCATTTAAAAAAGTATGTACAGGGTGTAATAAAATTGGTGTAGGACCCGTTAACTGGGGGTTATACTCATCAAACTGAACAACTTTCCCCAAGAAACACGTAGTCAATCCTAAAAATATGTGGAACCTACTTACAAAAATGCACAAAATTGGCCGATCAGCTGATCGATTTGTGAGAAGAGTTATGTTTTTTTGCGATTTCAGCAAAGTCTTAGAACAAAAGTTGTTCAGTATGAGGAGTAGAGTTACTAGGACGTCTATGAAGGCTGCTTCTAATGTATCCGGCATAGACAAAAAAACTTTTTTTAAATAATCTGTGTGATTATCGATGCACCTTTTCAATACGTTTAAACCAATTTTAAAGCATTTTTTCCACTCTGTCTGAGGTATCTCCAAAACGTGCTGTTTGAACGCGTCGTTGGCCACATAATTTATTCTTTAGATTTCGAAATAAATAAAAATTGCCAAATCAGGGATGGATAAATTTATATTTTATTTATTTTATTATTTATATTTTGACCTTAAAAAAATCGCGTTGTTTCGCGAGATGTATGACAGCTGGCATTGTCATGGTGAAGAATAATTTTGCGTCGGTGGTTGTTTCTTAGAATACTTCCGGCAAACAAATGGTCGTGTACCATTCCGTATTAACTGTTTTATGATTATCTAGTGGCACTGTAGCCACATGCCATTGATAAAAAAAGCAGGCCACCATTAGCTTCAAGCTGCTTTTGCACGAGTTACTTTCGTAGGGGGTTCGGTTCGTTTTGAAAGATAGAGTTTATTCGAGAGATAGCAAGATTTGGAATTTTTCAATAGTAGGATAAGGATTATATGTCGAATAACTCCATAATCTGAAGAATACATCTATGTGATGCTTTCACCGCAAGTTAAGTGCATTATTCGTTTGACGTTCAGTATAAACGTAGTACCTAGTATGTTCTCTTTGGATATGTAATTTGGTTAGGACTTTGAGGTTATTTGTTTCTTCCATGCGTTCTTCTTGTTTTTACCTATTTGTCACCGCAACTGTCTTTTTATATATTTTCATTTCTTTTTGATGTTCACGAGTAACTGAACATCAGCAGTAGCAAAATTTGCCGAACGCTCTCTTTTTCGAGATTCCATTGCAATGAAACTAATAATTTAGTTAACGTCAAAGACGATGTACTTATTTAGTACGAGGCAACGTAAATTTAGGTTCAGTATTCCATAAAAGTCGAAACGAAATAAGTACCTAACACACAACCAAAAATCTCAGTTGATTCACAGTGTCTAAAGAAGGAAAACAGCAAAAAAATATTGACATTGACAGGAATTGAATACAAAATTCTGTCCCGCTCTAACGCATGAGTATACAATATATCTGTTTCACCTCACTGAAGTTTGAGTTGCCAGAATTGAAATATCCGGTCAGATAGTTATTCATGGAATAAATGACAAATAAAAAATTGCGACCAATTATCTGACAGATAAACAGCTAGATAACTCTATTCGTTAGGTAGTTATTCGACCTTTTGACTGAGCATTGAAAAACTGGCTCTTAATTGAGTACTGCAGATGGTGTTCAAGGGTTTTTTCATTTCACAGTAACCATACGCCTGTTACCAGCGGGCATCAATAATAACAGTAAATTCTTATTCTTCAGGAAGATGACCACCTAAGAGCTAATTACAAATGAATTAATTACAAATGACCCTGTGCGTTTGTGTGCCGCAGGTGGCAGACTTTGGGCTGGCGCGGTACGTGCTGGACGACCAGTACACCTGCTCGGGCGGCACCAAGTTCCCCATCAAGTGGGCGCCGCCTGAGGTGCTCAACTGTACCTGGTTCTCATCTAAGTCTGACGTCTGGGCTTTCGGTATGTAATTTTTTTCACCGATTTCTACTTTTTACCTGCCTGTCCAAGAAGGAGGGTAATGGCATAGTAAAAAAAAAGAATAGTAGGCTATCTTCCTACAATGATACATCGCGCGGTTTGTATGTGTGCGCGTCAGTAGGCACGCACGCACACTACAATAATAAGAACGTCTTCTTTAGTTTAGTTCTTCTATCCTTTTACTAATGAAGTCGTTCTTACTATTGTAGTGTGCGTGCGTGCCTACTGACGCCCACACATACAAAACGCGCGATGTATCATTGTATGAAGATAACCTACCAATTCTTTTTACTATGGTAATGGTTTTAGGTGTATGTATGTATTTAGGAGACATGGACAACCTATGCCAAGCAAGAGCGACAATCCGCAAGTCCGCAAGCATCGCATGTAAAATGTGTAAAACATTTTACATGCGATGCTTGCGGACCATCTTAGGATCTACTTGGAAGGACAAAATGATCAAGGAAAAAGTCTTTATTAGGCACTACCAGCTCAGCATTATTAAGCAAAGAAGAGTCAGGTGGCTTGGAGCCAACGCATGGAGCCAGATAGGTATTTTTTTCGGATGTACTCGACGGACCTAGTTTTTCCCCTACATAATCGAAATATAATGGATAAAATCAAACTAGGTAAACTTTATTTTGAACTAACATTGTCGCCCACCACCTGTGCCTAATTGTAAGTATCACTAGAGACGCTCAAAGTTGAGTGTTTCAAATAATATACAGCATATTTCAATAACATATAATATAAGCATATTTTATTTAATGAATAACAATAATAATTAACAACGTATTTAAAATAATAATAAAAGTTATTTATTTATTTTATTTTATTATAAAACTACTTAATTTACTATAGAAAATAATTGAATATTACAATTAAGTAGGTTTATTATTTTTAATACGTTGTTAATTATTTGAAATACTATAATTATTCAATATTTATCCGATTAAAAAAATATAATATAAACATTGAATATATGATAGAACTTAAGTCATTAATAGATTCACACTATACTTATTTTGCCTTTACCTTTGCCGCTGGGATGAAAATTTGACTCGAAAAATACACTTCTGCTTTGTGGCCAAAAGCGAAGGCACTATACAGGATAGAGACGATTTGTTGTACAGACGATTTCTCCGTACCTAGGTAAATAATTGTTTCCAGACATATAAAAATAAAATGAAACGGTGTGTTGTACTTGACGATTAGGGAGGGGAGGAGGTGGGGCTATTTTTTTGGGCAATTCTCAACCTATTAGGCAACTGGTTCTTTCTCTTCAAAACCGAAATGTGCCTCGTATACATGATACAAATACGCCTATCATCAATACAATATCATCGATACAATATTACAGTTTATTGCATCGTCACCTTGGCCAAAGTACTAACATACAATATGGACACTCCCTGCCGCTTTTTAGATTGCGACCTCAGCCCCTCGTCATCCAAGTTGATACATATTGGTTGGTTGTCGCACGTAAAGGATTTCGCCGCCATTTTGTTTGTTCCGTCATTCCTTTTTTGAAATGACATTTCTGGCCCGTTGTATGAAGTGTTCAGGGTGTGCCTTAGCGTTGCTGGGTTTACCAGAGTTTATGAATTTAGCACAGATAATTTGAATTAGAAATGATGTGTTGTTCCACAGGGGTGCTCATGTGGGAAGTGTTCACGTGCGGGAAAGTTCCGTACGGCCGCATGAAGAACTCCGAAGTCGTGGAAATGGTGCAGAGAGGGCAGGTGCTCGAGAAACCCAAGGGCTGCTTAAATGAAATTTATAATGTGAGTACTCCTATCAATAACCATAGATAATTTCTAATCAGACTAGATTGCCAATCTTTACAATGAGGATCGTGGTCCCGAAAGACTTGACTAAATGGCGCCAAAAAAAGCGTCGGCGGCTCAACCGGTAACGACACGGTCCTCCTAACCAGAGGTGCCGGGTTCAAATCCGGACGGCCAATGTACCAATGAGTTTTACGAAACTTGCGTACATATACTCACCGATTGCTTTAACGGTGAAGGAAAACATCGCGAGGAAACTTGCACACACCTGCGAAGAAACTCGAAGTTTGTGTGTGAAGTCGACCAACCCGCACTGGGCCCGCGTGGTCGACTGAGGCCCGATCGCGATAATTCAGGGTAGGCTCGAGCTCCTCAGTGGGGACGTATATGAGCTGATATGATGATGATGAAATGGCGCCAGGTAGTTCATGTCGATTAAAACTTTTTTTTTATTCGCAATTGGTAAGCATTGGTAACATCATCTCACCTCATGGTACGTGACGATGATGCCGGTGATGGAAGCGAGCTTTCGAAGATTTCCCAACGCAATGTGGAACTGGCTATCTTATCCTCAAGCCGGAACACATAAATGCTGTTAACATTGATGTTTGGCGCCAAGACTTAGATGAGATGGTGGTAGCTTGCCAGTCGGGCTTAGAAAATGCCCTTCCACCAACCAAACCGAGTCATACAAAGTTAGAATCCTCTGGGAATAGAAAATGCGACCTCCTGATGTGAATCTAAAGGACTTAACCATTTCGTCACGGAGGCGGTTAAAATGTTGCTATCAATTGATCAGGTTTTTGCTTAAAACTATGTACTTTAGCGTCGGAACTGTGGAACAGAAACTTACTGTATCAACACCTAGTTTCATTGTGATTGAAATGTCAGTAGGAATCCAAGACTCACTAACAATTTAATATGACGTTCCAAAATTCGTCACTAATAGATGTCTTTAGTAAATTTAATTGCGTGTACCGTCATATTAGCCGAAGGACGTCCACTGCTGGACATAGGCCTACCCCAAGGATTTCCACGACGACCGGTTCTGCGCTGCCCGCATCCAGCGGCTTCCCGTGACCTTCACCAGGTCATCGGTCAAAGGCCATTAGTAACAGTGCTGTTAGGTAGGTCCAACTTCGAGAAAGTGAATAATCGTGGAATCCATCTGCTGGGCAGCGTTCGGGAAGCTTCGCAATATCTTCACATCACAAATACCCGAGTGTCTTATGACCAAGGTCTTCGACCAGTGTGTGTTGCCAGTGATGACTTACGGAACTGAGACATGTTCGCTTACTATGGGCCTCATAAGAGGGCTCAAGGTCACCCAAAGTCTGTCTGGTACATTCGAACATAACATTGACTGCGGTGTTTACTTGTTTAGTCCAGCGCGTAGGTGATCTGCCGCGCGCTTTTGTGCCTTCTAGTTATCCCTGGACCACAAGACGTTCCACAAAAGAGTCATCCCGACGTGAGATATGCCTAAAGAAAGTAATAATTTGCCCTTACACGATGGAAGATAGACGCGCTTCACTCCGAGTTTGTGGAGGAGAGAGACGTTTGGTCTGAACTCTGTCCATGAAATGCCAAGCGTTTTCCTCCAGCACCAAATTTCTAAAGCATCTATCTTCTTTAACCAGATGTTACCTATGGTATGTAACGAAAGAAGACAGAAATAATGACTTAAAGGTCGGGTAAGGGGCTGGACCGCGTGCCTGACGTTCCTCTGAAGGAGCAGCCTGTAAAAGTTGTGCAAAATTTTAAATACCCTGGCCACATTCTTGCAGCTGACATAAAACATGTTGCTGAGACAGCGAAGAGAGGTTATCCGCTACGAATTTTTTTTTTCGTAGGTTAGCTACCATTTTGAAACTTACAGTAGAAAGGTTATACTGACATGTATACGTACAGAATGGAAACAGCGGCGTGCAATGCGTTTCTGTTCTGTAGGCTAAGGATCCTGAACCTGAAATAAAGCATATTTTTTATTGTCGCTAACCGCTTGCCTTTTTGCTACAGATAATGCGCGCGTGCTGGCGACACCAGCCCGAGGAGCGGCCCTCGTTCCGCGTGCTCAAGGAGGAGCTCTCAGCGGTGGCGCAGACCGTGCTGGCCGATTGACTGCGCCTGCTGCTGCAGCTACTGCGCCCCGCGCCCGCCCGGGGTGGCGAGGGGGCCGCCACCTCCCCCGCGCACCCCGCGCCCGCCGCCACGCTACCGCGCGCGCGCCGCCTGCCACACGCTGAGTCCGTCTGAGACCCGCTGCGCACCGCCTCCGTGTGGATCGTCCGTTTTTTTCGCCACTGGCAGTTGCTTGGTACCCCATGCCCCGTGACCGCGAGGGAAGGTAAAGGAGCCTCCAGCTCGACCGCCGTCTGCCTCAGGCTGCGTCCGTCTGAGATAGTAAAATACTGCCTCCGTGTGAAAGGATCTTAGCTAATGATGCCGGCTGAAGGTGAGGGAGGCCTGGTCCTAGGAGATGCGAGAGGCCTGCAGGACTTCAGTGTCACTTACTTGGAACTAGACGTATTCTGAGAGGTTCTGTTACATAACGAAACAGACGGAAAAGTCTCAGTTAGTAACGTGGTGACGTGAAAAGGGGAAATTTTCTTCTCGGTAACTGGTAACAAAACACAGTTACGAGGTGGCTGAAAGGGGCCTGGCGACTATGTACCGGACGCGGAGTGTTTTTGTTCTAGGCGGCGCGAGTGTCGTTGTAGCTTATTGCTCAGATCGACTCATTTCTTTCGCAAAGTTTAATATCTTAGATTCACGGTGAAGGGTCCCACAGACAGGCGTGGGCACTGTGGCGGTCAGTATAGTCTATAGAACATTTGAACTGACCGCCACTGTGACCTTGCCTGTCCGTGGGAGCCTTTATAAAACTGCAGCCTTCCCCAGCGCGGTGCTTCTGATATGAAATACAGGCAAAGTAGCTAGACATTGTTTTTTCATCTGTGCGAGTGTGTATCGACAATGTGTAGAGCCACCGTCCTTGTGGCGACCCTTGCCCTGCACACACCCTTTGAACAGTCGCCGTCAGATATATAGTAGCAGGCGAGGTGTTCAAATATTTCTGAGCGGTGTTTAATTTCAATAAATTATGTACACGAGAAGTTTCTATTAATATCAGAACATCGAATTTGTCATAAATATCTGAGCAGCAGATGTTATGTTCCTCAAACAAATGACTTAAGGTTCTTTTTCCTTGAAAAATCTGCTGCTCAGACGTTTATGACAAACTAGCTGTTTCCCGCGGCTTCACCCGCGTGGACGTTTCTATGAATTTTCGAGGGTGCGCAGTGCACGAGCCGCAAGCGGCTCGCGAGCGTGGAAAAAAGTAGCCTATGTGTTAATCCAGGTCCTAATCTGTCTACCTACCAAATTTTATCCAGATCGGTTTAGTAGTTTTTGCGTGAAAGAGTAATAAACATACATGCATACATTTGTACAAACTTTCGCGTTTAAAATATATTATTATTAGGATTAGATGTTCAGATATTAAAATAAACTACTAGTGTACATAATTTATTGAAATTAAACACTGCTCAGAAGTATTTGAACAACTCGCCCGCTACGATACATCTGATGGCGACTGTACCCGTGCACTCACACTAATGCAAAACTCTTGTCTCGATGATTAGACTGTACTCACTTTATTTCACTTTTGTAGCTTGATGCAAAACATTTTAGGAATTTAAATTTTACACAGTATAAGATGGAGTCCCATATCTTAGTAATAGATTAAATTCTAAATTTTATGTTTATTTACCGGGGCGCACCACTTGAATAGAACATTGATCTCATGTGAGTCTCGTATGTAAGTTTAGGAACACGACCCGGCATCGACCACAGACAATAAAGGCTAGTAGATCCGACACTTTCGGGAACATGAAATTGGAATTGATACATACAGTGCCACCAACTTATCTGTTCAGTAGACGGCGTCGCTATTGGAGCGATTAGTGTTGCTATTTAATTTTTTTACCAGTAGTTTAGGGTATTTGAAACAAATAGTGGACGCAATGTATAAGTTTTACGTTTAAGAAAATAAAATAGTAAAGATGGTGCACTAGTTTGTAGTGGCGGCGATGTATCAGTTTTATTTCAAATTTTCAGAGGATATATAGACAATAAAATATGAAACATAAGCTGAATATTAAAATAATTTAAGTGGGGACTTTTACTGTCCTTAAACTGTAACACTAACCCACACCTTGTAAACTGAGAGGTTTTTGGCGGGATTTGTGGTGGACGCATTCGTAGTTTTATTTTATTGTATTTGCATTGTTTTCTGCTAGAATTTACTTCAAAAAGTGGTGCGTTTTGGAGAAAATCGTCTGGTACACGTGACCAATGTGAATAAAATGAAAAAGGACGTGAAAACCCAATTTGCTCTGGGTGCAGTTTTATCGACGCCTTACTGCAACCGGGTAGAATTAGACTGCTGCAAATGCTGTCAAGAACTTCAGAGAGATTTGTAATGCACCGGCACTAGCATCACAAATCCAAAAACAAATGAAGAAAGTGAAAATGATTTACGAATTCGGCTGAAGGACTCGTTTCCATGGCCAAGAAAAATTCACAAGCAACCTTGTAAACTGACACGCAGAATGACATTTTAAAATGGCGACTTTAGTTCCGATTTTGTCTACTGAACAGATAAGTTGGTGGCACTGTAATTTAGATTTAGTTCAGAATCGCTTAGTCCATTACACCGTCCACTGCCTTCGCGCAACTAGCAAAACCTTATGTGTTGTACTGATAGCAGCTCTTTCCATAACGGAATAATTTTAAATAATTACGATTAAACATTACTTTATGCCCCAATGTTATTATAAAATCAAGCTTAGATATGAGAACAGGGGCGTTGGGTTTAGTGTCGATAGTTTTTGGTTTTGCAACGAGAGCGCCAGTATAAATTAATTTTACGATTTTTATAAGGTCAATCTCTGTTTAACCGCTTTGTATCTAGTCTATAGGTCGCATGCGTCATTAGATCAGTAAATTAGGTTCCGCGATATAGTACATATACAACGCAAAACAAAATAAGGGCCTACTAAGTTTTCATAGTACATTTTCATACAGAGAGGCGGGCCAAACAGCCACGATTATTTCTAGTCTATTTAGACTATGGAGATCCAGAAGAACAGCAGGATGTTATCAACCGACTAACTTCCAAAAAAGAGGAGGTTCTCAATTCGACTGTATGTTTTTTTTACGTGTGTTACCCCAGAACTTTTGACTGGGTGAACCGATTTTTATGATTCTTTTTTTATTTAAAAGCTAGTGCTTCCCGTGTGATCCCATATAAATTTTATCAAAATCGGTGTGGTACTTTATTAGAAAATTAACAAAAACCAGTTGTTGCGATGGCCACCTGTCTGTATGAAAATGTACTGAGAAAACTTGGTGGCCATTATTTTGTTTTGAGTAGTATATTTACGCCGTGATAATCTCCATTACATAATGTCTATCCATATCATACTTCGTTGTAGATTTTATTGTACATATACATAGTTTCTAGGTAGGTGGACTAGTCGTTGAATGGAAGACGACTTTGGATGTTAATACTTTACATGAATCTTTTACGTGCATTAATTATTTTAAAACATTTGAAATAAAATACGTTCTAAGTGTCACTGCATTAAATATTTTAACCTATCATTTTGCTGAGATTTTACAAAACATTCCAAGATTTTTGAAAGCATTTTATTAGATGTACGTAAAGTTAGCAACTATTTATAAATAATTTTATACATTCCTATTCATAGACAAAAAAATCGTTTTATTATTGTAGGGATAACACAGTTTAGCGGTGACTGTACTTCCCTATTCCTGTTTTCATATTAATTTGGCTGTAACATTATTCAGTCAGGTACGTTAGAAATCTATCAGAGCAGTGACTTATCATCAGCGACAAAGCATTTTGTGCCAATAATTTATTCCAGTTTAGTTTTAACTGTGTGTTTTATGTAATTAAGGAAAACGACTGAATCTTCAAAACCTTAGAACACAGGGTACAATTTTTTCTCGTCTTATTTCAATTTTTAGCATCATGCTGATGCAATATTCACTTGTATTTTTAAATCTTAATGCTGCGAATTTATACTTGGATATATTTTACTGTCATTAGAATACTTTTAAACCATTTTTTTTTCTTATTGACTGTACAAGTGAAATCTGAATATTAAAAGTTGAATTGAATAATCAGCGCGTAAAAATCTTGAAAAATAAATTAGTGACAAGGGAAGAAATATTTGAAAATCAACTACCTACTTATTGTGTTTCAATTACGTAGTTGTAAATGTGTTGTGTGATATTTTTATCCATGCTTGGCCCTACTAAGTATTATTGTAGTTAATTTATTAGTTAAAATTTGCATAATCGATTAAATATTTCGTTAACAGTACAATTGTATGATTAATTAAATCTTTTAAGTGTGGATAGTGTAATTCGCTTCGAATTTGTACAGCTATTAATAATTAATTTGTATGACTATTTTGTAAAACTATAAGCCAAGTAAAATAAAATTATTATGATTATTATACATGAGTTTACATTACTATACATGATCATCATCATATCAGCCGAAAGACGTCCACTGCTGGACAAAGTAGGCCTCCCCAAGGATTTCCACGGCGACGGTCCTGCGCAGCCCGCATCCAGCGGCTTCCCGCGACCTTTACCAGGTCGTCGGTCCACCAGGTGGGAGGCTTATATATTATTATAATTTAGTACCCGGACTAAGACGTACCTTAAATACTATTTACTTACATTTTTAGTTACTTGTAAATATTGCTAATTTATTGACTATTAACTGTTGATTTTGAATATTTTTCCGCAAGATACGTATGCAGGGGTGGAAACTGTTTTTATAGGTAATACAATAACTGAATTTATAATCATTTTATTTGAAAATTAAAATATTCACTGCATAAAAAAATTTGCCCTTTTTTTGAGTCTGGTAAAAAAAGTATCCTTGGTCGAGTCACAGGATCAAGACTAACGACACCTCGTACTTAATCCACCAAGCCGTTTTTCTACAGGCTCAGCCAAAGAAACAGATATATACATACATGTGTATGTACATACACACCCAAATAATATTACCCTCCGTTTTGGGTAGTCGTTCATGAATCAAATTTGTATATAACATGCGCAAAATAGTAATAAAGTCCATTAGCATGAGTAAATTATTTATTTCTATTGGCGGCGCTAGAGTGCTAATCGAACCGCCGTACTAGCTGTAGGGACAATGGAAAAAGTTTCATTTCATAAAGGAAGCAAGATGCTTTGCACGGTAGTGGCAACAGAAATACATCATCTGTAAAAATTCCAACTGTCGAGCTATCACGGTTCATGAAATACAGAGTCTTAGTAACAGGGTCCTGTTTTTACCCTTTGGGTACGGAACCCTAAAAACTTCCTTTTTATTATATCAGCTCATATACGTCCCCACCGAGGGGCTCGAGCCTACCCTGAATCAGGGCGATTAGGCCTCAGTCGACCACGCGGGCCCAGTGCGGGTTGGTCGACTTCACACACAACCTTCGAGTTTCTTCGCAGGCCTGTGCAGGTTTCCTCACGATGTTTTCCTTCACCGTTAAAGCAATCGGTAAGTATATACGTAAGTTTTTGAAAAACTCATTGGTACATTGGCCGTCCAGATTTGAACCCGGTACCTCTGGTTAGATGGATCGAGTCGTTACCGGTTGAGCCACCGACGCTTTTTTTTAAAACTTCCTTATCCATAACATATTATGTTCAGGTGTAACAAAATTGGTGTTGGACCCGTTAACTGGGGGTTCTACTCATCATACTGAACAACTTTCCCCAAGGAAACCATAGTCAGTTCTCAAAAAAAACCTTGCTGTTAAAGCAATGTCGTAGAACAAAAGTTGGGACCTCATCCCTCTCCCCTAACCATGGCACAACCTTTGTCCTGCCCTACGTGTCCTAGCACTTCACGCGCGAGGACCTTACATCATCATCAATTCAGCTCACATACGTCCCCACCGAGGGGCTCGAGCCTACCATGAATTAGGGTGATCGGGCATTAGTCGACCACGCGGGCCCAGTGCGGGTTGATCGAATTCACGCACAACCTTCGAGTTTCTTCGCAGGCGTGTGCAGGTTTCCTCAGGATGTTTTCCTTTACCGTAAGAGCGTCGGTTAAACGTACATATGAAATTGGTACGAGGCAGGATTCGAACCACAACCTCCCAGACAGGAAATAGCGGCCCTTGCCACTACGCCACCGAACGCTCTACACTTACCGACCTTTACATTACAACATACAGTGTAGTCCGGGTAGCAGTCTTGGAGTTTTTTTTTATGCACAATTGCTAAACCCTTGACAACATCTCACCTGGTGGTAAGTGACGATGTTGCCGAAGATGGAAGCGGGCTTACCAAGATTCCCCAACGCAATGGGGAACTGGCTATCTTATCTTCATGCCGGAACACACCAATATTAATAATAATAAACAAAATAAATTTCAACCACCGGAGTTGTACCAAATGAAAACATAATACACACCTTACAAAAAGCCGCTATCCTAAATACCTGTCGTTTGGTGAGAAAGTTCCTGCAGTTTAACGAAATTAGCGATAGCTAATATAATATCACTCACACCCTGTAATTACTTGGCATAGCCCGTAATTACAGGCTTACTTAACGAGCAAAAAGCTGAGAAAAAATAAACTCAACTTAAAATCATAATAATAATAATAAGTATTTATTTCAGACATAGTCCATATCAACATTGATATTTGGCGGCAAATTAATTTTAGCCAAACGTGGACTCGCTAAAAAGAAGTTTCATGTCTCAGAAACATGGCGCAACTTTCTTGAAAAACTACCAAATTCTACACTCTAAACAAAAATCCACACTGACGCTTCAAGAAAAGGATGGGGTGCAGTATGCGGCTCAAATTCAACTTCGGGTTCATAGTCCATTAAGGAAAGATAATTTTCTGGCAGACAGGGAATCAAGATAAATAAAACCGGCCAAGTGCGAGTTGAACTCGCGTGGAGAGGGTTCCGTACAATGCCAAAGTAAAATACAAAATATCACATTTGAAATCCTCACAGTAAAATGCGAGTTATTTTTTTTTATAATTAAAAATTTGAGTGTGTTTGGCTGCACCTCACCTGATGGTAAGTGCCGATGCAGCCGAGGATGTAACACACAAGCTCAAAATATGCCTATTCACTGTCGTCTTGAAGATTCCTAAATTTTACGAATCAGGAATTACAGACGCCGGAAGGGAATTCCACCCCTTGAGCGTTCGCATGATGAACGAAGAAGCAAAACGCTTCGTGTGTAAAGGTGGAACATTGACGACAAAGGGGTGGAACCGCCCTCCGCACCTGGTCGTCCGATGATGAAATGGAGAGGGGGAATGAGGTCGTGAAGCTCCAGGACACACTCTCCGAAATGAATCCTGTAGAACACCGATAGACAGGCGACTTTGTGGAGATACTCGAGGCTTTAGAGCCTGTTTGATACAAGTTCCTCGTCGCCAATGAGTCTCCAAGCGCGTCGGTCGATAGAATCCAAGGTATATAGCTGGTAACGAGCCGATCCATCCCACAAGTGAGAGCAGTAATCCATACAGTTAACTACTACTAGCGCAATCTAGTGGTGTTTTAGTGAACTTCTTTTTTGACGTGACAACGTCTTATAATTCGATAGAGCTGGCTGCACGCACGAAAAAACATGACTCATGCGTCGTTACCTCGCTCTGAGGCGTTCCGTCATGCGTCGTTACCTCGCTCTGAGGCGTTCCGTGTAAGTCTTGAAGTGCAAGCGAGAGCGCGAACGAGCGACAAAGAAGCACAATCGGCCTTTACGTTCGGCAGCGTTCGACATCCGTCTCTCTCATACTTGAGTGAGCGATGTGTCTGTGTGAACAGCTGCTATACTATAGTACATCTACATCTACATGTTTTGATCGAGTATCAAGTGCAGTGAAAAGTGAATGTGTTGTTCTTGTTTATAACAACGATAATTACAGCGATAAAGGTAATGATTCTTTCGATATTAATTATATATTCAGTGATATATTGTCGAATATTCGTGCTTTCATCATTAAAATGAATAGCATCGGTCCGCTAGTGCAGCGATTATAGGTTATGCTATAATTGACAAAATTAAAACAATAGGTTAACAGAACTATTTCACGATGAGTAAAAAATCGATGACTTTACTATTCAATCGAAATAATTATCGAGTGTTATTATGATTTAAAAAAATTAAAACATAAATATTAAATCTTCCATATATCACAACAACGTGTCTGAAATGACAGGTTGGACCAGCCATCCGTCAAAGGGAACATTTTCTCCTATATTAAACACATTGAGGCGGGCTTTTTAAAAACTAGATTTACGAAAATTTTAATGTTTCCAAATTATAAATTTTAAATGTAAGATTTATAAACAATAATTTAATGATTGTTTATTCTTATAATGAATTATTTAAAAATATTACTTTTGACGTGATAACGTCTTATAATTCGACGGAGCCGGCTGCACGCACGAAAAAATGCGTCGTTACCTCGCTCTGAGGCGTTCCGTGTAAGTCTTGAAGTGCAAGCGAGAGCGCGAACGAGCGACAAAGAAGCACAATCGGCCTTTACGTTCGGCAGGAGCGCGAACGAGCGACAAAGAAGCACAATCGGCCTTTACGTTCGGCAGCGTTCGACATCCGTCTCTCTCCTACTTGAGTGAGCGATGTGTCTGTGTGAACAGCTGCTATACTATAGTACATCTACATGTTTTGATCGAGTATCAAGTGCAGTGAAAAGTGAATGTGGTGTCAATTGTTTATAGCAACGATAATTGCGGCGATAAAGGTAATGATTCTTTCGATATTATGAAACCATTCCATCAGTATTTTCTTATACGTTGTCACGTTCAACTATCGTCAGTAAACCGACTTTACAGACAACCGATTTTTTTTTAATAAAAATTTTAGTGCGTTTGGCTGCACCTCACCTGATGATAAGTGCCGATGCAGCCGAGGATGTAACACGCAAGCTCAAAATGTACCAATTCACTCTCGTCTTGACGATTCCTAAATTATACGAAGCAGGGAATTCCACTCCTTGCCCGTTCGCATAATGAACGAAGAAGCAAAACGCTTTGTACGTAAAGGTGGAACATCAACGACAAAGAGGTGGAATCGTCCTCCGCACCTGGTTGTTCGATGGTGAAATGAGGTCGTAAAGCTTCAGGACACACTCTGAAATGCCGAAATGAATCCTGTTTTAGATTATTTTCTTATATGACTAGAACTTTATTCCGTAGGTGAACGTTTTATAAAAAGTTTACCACTTTTTTCAATTGATAGAATTCTTATAGGTTTTCCTGTAATCTACAAGCCATGAAGTATATTTTGTATTTTTTCCAAATTTTTTTGGCTCAGTAGTTTCGTAGAACAGGGGGGGAATGGACAATTTTCGTCTTCTTTCATGAATAAAATCAAAACTATTTATATGACAATTTAAACATAAATATATTTAAGATCCTGATAACGAGCCCTTTTATTTGATATATGACACAATGAGGTTTTCAAAACTTTTTTTAAATTTCCTAATTTGTCCCCCGAAAATAACCCTTATTTAAAAAAAATGTATTTGATTTGCACATCTGTGTTTGGGTCATATGATTTCACTATCCTACCAAATTTCACCTGATTTAGTCCAGTAGATTCGGAGCAAATGGGCTTGGACAGACGGACGGACTGACAGACGCACGAGTGATCCTATAAGGTTCCGTTTTTTTTTTTTTTGCACGGAACCTAATAAACATTGAATGGGAGTTGTCTAACTTGGCTTTAAATAAAATATAATATAAATATGGCTGGTTTCCAAAGTGGTCCAGGTGGACCCCTTGGGGTCTATAGAAGACTCGGCGGGAAAAAAATTCAAGGTTCACGAAAATTTATTTGGTTTCAAAGACTCGCGCAAAGTAGGTCTCCGAAATCTTTTCAAAAAATAAATGTTCATTTAAAAAAAACAAAATTATATTTAGAGTTGGTAATAGAACATTTTGTATGGAAAAATCTATGAACTTTTGACAAAGTCAACTTTACATCATAAGTTGGTCGACTATTACTCCTAAACTAAGAAAGCCTACTTAGCCGTGATAGTTTTCCTTTTAAATTGATTATAATATCCTAATATTTACTTTTTTTTTCGTATGCCCTGAAATAGAGGTTTCGCTTGTACATAGGGAGGGGACACTTGTCACAAACAAAAATTAGCACTTTAAAGCTTAACATTCGCAAACCGATCCCTGAATCAAAAAACGGTTTTAGCAAACCCTCAGTTGTTTTGAAAGACCTACTCAACGATACCCCAAACGATAGGGACGTTAGCCAAAAAAAAACGGGTGGGGCTGTGTCGGGGCACACGGCCGTTGGTTTTAACGTGAATACGTCTCGTAACGGGTATATGTAGTTTCTATATAAAATATTATTATTTATGTATGTCATAACCATAGATAATATAATATAATCGATAGATTTTGACGAGAGCTGACGATTGAAACTTGAATGAACGTCGTAGCTTCACCGAGTCGAAAGTTATACTAAATGGAAATCTCGATACGCAGCAAAATTACCTTCAAAATGGCGGGGCTGCCCCCTCTTCCGCGCGCGATGTGTTACAGTCCTTACTTAGCGTAATAAATTCTTTGATTCTTTAGCTATCAAGTGGTGTAAACGAAATTTGGATGGAGATGATAGATATGTAGCTACAACACTAAACTGTATCCCCCGATTTTGTTATCATTCGTTTTTTTGGATTGCATCCCTATGGAGACGAAGAATTTTAAAGACGTATTCACGTCAAAAATTTACCCCCTATTTACATGTAGGGGAGGTACCATAAACTAAATTTGTTTTCAAAATTTTATTGTCCAACTTTGTCGGCGTGATTAATCTGTGTAATAATGCCAAATTACAGCTTTCTAGTATTAATAGTCTGAGCTAAGCCGCGGATAGACGGACAGACAGACACGGCGAAACTATAAGGGTTCCTTGTTGACTTCGGAACCCTAAAAAGGAGCAAATTGAACATCACAGACCGGGCAGATTTGCGGTTATTCCTAACAAAACTGAACCCAAATACTTATTGATAACTAGCTGTCCCGGCGAACTTCGTTCCACCTTACACTACCCTACCCTACACAACACTACGCCACCCTACCCTAAAACCTTCTGACTATAACGAACTCAAGAAAAAAGAATAAGCGAAATCAGTCCAGCGGTTTTTGAGTTATAAATGGTGAAACTAACACAACTTTCTTTTATACAGGGTGTAACAACATTGGTGTAGGTCCCGTTAACTGAGGGTTCTACACGTCATACTGAACAACTTTCCCCAAGGAACCCATAGTCAATTCGGAAAAAAAAAATTTGGACCCTCCATACTAAAATGCACAAAATCGGTCGATCAGCTGATCGCTTTGTATGAAGAGTAAATATTTTTTTTACGTTTTCAGCAAAGTCGTAGAACAAAAGTTGTTCAGTATGATGAGTAGAAGCCCCAGTTAACGAGACCTACGCCAAATTTTGTTACACCCTGTATATAGATTTGCTGTCAATCCCTCAAGTACCTACATTTTTTTAAATTGGTAAGCCCTTGGCATCATCTCACCTGAGACCTGATGATAAGTGATGATGATGCCGAAGATGGTAGCGGGCTTACCAAGATTCCCCAACGCAATGGAGAACTGGCTATCTTATCTTCACGCCGGAACACATCAATGTTGTTAACACTGATGTTTGGCGGCAAGACTTATAATGGTGGTAGCTAGCCAGGCGGGCTTAGAAAATGCCCTACCACCAACCAAACCGAGTCTTACAAGTTGACCCCGCCGGGAATCGAACATCGCCCTCATTAAAATTATGAATATTTTTTTGTTGAAGTTGTGTAAATTCATTTCTACTAAGTCAGTAAAATTATAATATCTTATTAAATAGAACACAAGAGAATATACGGTTTTTCTTTTTATTTTTACCACTCCGAATTTAGGGTAGGAACTCAGCCGCGACGCAAATTCCCATAGACAAATTTAGTCTTCACATTTTTTAAAGAGTTTTGGGAATTGTAGCAGCTGGGGGTTCATCGGAAACCAGTAAAATTTTGAAAGTGGTCAACGAGAAAAAAAAATGAGTTCTCTAAACGGCTGCACCGATTTTGGCTACAAATAGTATTTATAAGCTAAATTACGAAATTTTAATGACAAATACCAAATAATCTAATTTATAATCACTAGTTTCCACCTGCAGAAAAATCTGAACTTCTTGCCATGCAAAGTTGCCTGCCAATCAATCGATTTGTTTATGAAGTTCAAAGTTTGTTTTGAAGTCATTCGATTTTCCACTGTTTTCAGTGGAGTTCAGTTGGAAGGAAATTTGGTGATTTGGGACCTTGGTATCTTGATACATAAGCATTCTGTGCGCCTACGATTCAGGATCCAGTGAAGCCTGAGGGATGATGATGAGCATACAAAACGGTCGAAGCCATGACTTTAGATCTTGAACCAAGACGCAACAAGACACTGTTGTGCTTGTATGCCAGAAAGATGTTAGTGACAGATCGGGATTAAAAAATAAACAATCAAATGCTTGCTTAACGTTTAATATAACATAAATATTACTTACATTAATATAATTTCACAACAATCCAACAAACACCAATCTTATCTAAATTTATCTTCAGTAAAATTGGCGGAATGATAAAAATAAACGTTTAACACGTACCTATACAGGATGTTGAAAAATGATGTAGGACCCGTTAACTGGGGCTTCTACTCATCACACTGAACAACTTTCCCCAAGGAACCCATAGTCAAATCGCAAAAAAAAACATTTCGACGCTCCATACAAAAATGTACAAAATTGCTCGCTCAGCTGATCGTTTTGTATAAAGAGTTCAAAAATTTATCTACGATTTCAGAAAAGTCGTAGAACAAATGTTTTTCAGTGTGATGAGTAGAAGCCCCAGTTAACGGGACCTACACCAATTATGTTACATGCTGTATATTATGTATCCTAAATATAAAGTTTGAATTAACTTAAATTCTTTGTTTTGTTTTTCTTATTAATAAATATATACAAGATCTGTACATTTAACTAGGAATAGAGCGGTTCAGTAGATTTGGAATATCTAGAATAGTGAATACAACCCATAACTAAAAATAGTTGTTCAGTTTTGTACGTAACTCGTAAGTAAGATGTACTAGTTAAAGTACCCTGTATGCGTCACGTCAGGATTCTATTCCTTTTTAGGGTTCTCTACACCCGCCCAAGCCTCCACTGTCCGTCCGTCCGTCCGTCTGTCTGGCTGTATTCCATGAACCGTAATAAGTAGACAGTTCAAATTTTTACAGACTGTGTATTTTTATTGCCGCTATAACAAATAATAAAACATACTAAGTGAAAAATTAAGGGTTTTTTTAATAGGTATTTCAGAGGTATATTTGATTCGGCTCTATCGAAAAAACGGTAATACGCAAGAGGTTAAACTTGGCGTGATTATAGTAACTAATTCTGAAGTAAAACAACAAATAATAAAAGCCGGCCAAGGGCGAGTCGTACTTGCGCTAAGGAGTCCGAATTGAATGAAAAAAAAAAGTATATTTTTGTCGCTCGCGTTAATGTTTTTTGGTTGTGATGTGAATAGTATCATTGTCATAGTTGTGTGGAGAGGTGTGGTGGTACAGAACTCCGACTCGCACTTGGCCGGTTTTTTAGGTACCTTAGGTGCTTCCGGATATTACGTAATTATCATGTACTTACAGTTAAAGCGCCTTATGAGTTTGAATTCGAATTATTATCATATCGTTATCTGCTCTGCTCTTATACAAGTAGAAATTGGTTACCTAGCTAGTATTGGAGGGTTACGTGATTAGAAAAATATATGTTAATTAGGTTAGTAGGAATTAAATTAATTTATTAGGATTTTAGGATATCCATCCAAATAAAATAATTTAGGAACAGCAAGAAAAGCCGATCGGATATCCGTGCTGTCCAATCGTTTGGACAAACTGAACAGACCATTTGGCCGAAGCATAAACAAAAGCAAATACTTTAAAAGTTGTGGACTTCATCCAAATACATATAGATACTTATTAACCCATTTAAAGATGAAGCCCTGTAAAAAATAAAAATTTAGATAATCGGTGCTTTTTTGAAAAAAATAAATCTAACAGAAGTTTCAATAGTAGGTAAGTAATTGACTTTTTATTATAGAATTAAAAAAGTTCTTATGTATCTTACGGTAGGTACATTACAATATTACATATGGCAAGTAAGTGTATAAATTATAGAACTAATCTCAAAATTTAACAACAGTGGGACAAAACTAATGTAGGGCCATTCTATGATGACCGCTGTGACATCAAGTGCATATTTACATTTTCAAACAAACAGTGTTGTCACTAAATAAGAGGAATATAAGGTTCAAATTTCCTATTTTATTTACAAAGTAGAATTTCGTAACTTGCTTATGTATATTATAAAGTTTCAACTGAGTGTACTAAAATAGTGAAACAATATAAATACTTAGCAGTCATCTATCATAGAACAGCCCTTCAATAGGAAATAAAATAAAGTAATGCGCTTAATATAAATAATAATAAATAGGTAACTTACATTTTAGGTGCATGGCATCTAAGGCATATAATGACCATATACCTTTAGAACATTCTCAAATGTAAAATAAAGCACCCCAATCCCTATTGACATTACTCCTATTCCATCCATACAAGCAATGCAATATTAATTTTATTGGAACTACCTATTTAACTTTAGCCAGGGTTGTAACATACATTTACTTAGGTATAATAAAGGTTCAATTGTCTCTCGTAACTAACATAAAAATGTTCTTATTCCCTGTTTAGTAAACTAAAATTATTCTTTAATACTCATTGTCCAAGTTATTTTTGTAGTAGAATCATTATATTTTTATATGTTATTTTAATTACATAAAATTTACACAATTTTATAAATTAAAATTTGGGTTACTTTAGCAGTACTTACATAATATTAAACTATTTTTCAGGAGGTTTTCTGTTGGTCATTTACATATCTGTTGGCAAGATATCAGGTATTAGGTACTGACACAGGTCCATCTCAGAGTTGACAAATGTGACTTTCCCAGCTGTGTTTTCATCTAGCCTGGAATCACAATAAATGTTTTACATGACATGACCATGAATGGTAAAAAGAAAGGCTTTATTCAGGCATACAGGCATATTGAGTGTTACAGTATGTGAGCAAGTCAAATGTATGGCGATATATGAGAGAGTTAACAGAAGCGTTTTTATTTGCTGTATAAACATTCCCATATATCGCCATACATTTGACACTTGCTCACATACTGTAACGCCCGTGAACTACACCCTCTAATGCTTCGCCCTATGTTTCCAGAAAAAAAATTCATTTACCCGGGAACTGTGCTGTCCAATGCATCTCATATGGCTAAATGAGGCCTAAGAACTGAAAAAGTAGACAAAACAGGAACATACCATCCTTTTATAACAGCCCAACAACCAGAGAAGAATGTGGGTGCATTGACTATAAGACAAACTCCAAGTCTTTCTGGATAGTGTCTACTAAGCAGCCAAATGAGGTTCTTGAGCACTTGGTAGTCCATACAAGATAATGTGAAGTTGTTCAGGTCAAACACAATGCACAGGTTGTCCACTACTTCCTCAAAACATCTTTTGCTTGCATCTTCCTGAAAGAAAAACCACCATGTTTAACACAAATGTGTTAACAAAAAGATCATCATAATAACAACATACTTAAGTCATAAGCAATTAACAATTTCACAATCAAATATACAAATTCAATGACCACAACGCCAATCATCCATTAGTAATATAATAATATAATCATCATCATCAAATCATTATTACCAGTGATCAGAATAGGTAGAGCGATCTATGGTCATTTGCCGAAAAGTCTAAAGTTAGTATGGATATGCTTTTTCCTGGGACTTTGCGTTTTGTAGGTAAATTGGTGGAAAAAATGTTTTGTGAACATCAACAAGTCTAAAAATCAATAAAAGAGGAGAATTCGGCTACATGCAGATGAAGCTACTAATTAATAGTTTTGATACAGTTGCAACACTTTAAGTGTATTTACAACTAATATTATTATTGGAAATATTTCGCACAAACCTTCAATGTGAACATTTATTTATACAGATCATCATAATAATATGTATAATATGTTTATATTTCCAATATTGCTCATACATGAAATTTATGTGGGCGAACCAGATAAATTTCTTAAAATCTGGTACTTGAAGCATATCCAGACTATCCCAGACTATGACAGTACATTTCAAGTACCAAAAATTATTCTACCTATTTCAATCAATAATTATTACCAAACAGTAGACAATAAATTTGGTCAGTTCATCAATGTTTCTGTCACTGGAACTGTAGTTCTTGGTGGGGATGTAGATGATGGGACGGCCAGCGATGTCCCGGTGTCTCAGCACGCGGGCCTTGTCAGTATACTTCTCTAGCAGCTCCTTATCACTACTCAATTCAGATACTCCATATTCGACTCGCCATTTGTTTGTCTTTATTAAAGCCTGTAAGGTAACTCTTATTATTGCCATGTAGCTAAGTATAGTAAAATCTTGAATACCTAATACATAAGTTGATTATGTAGATGTGACTGACCGATAGTAAGAAGTTTGGGGTGTATTTATGAGGTTAAACACGTTATCTCTGAACGTCAACAAGTCTAAAAATCGATATTGATACGGTGATAGCGATCTACAAGTTGGAGCAAATGTGTACTGACCTGGAACGCCGCGTCCACAGTCTTGAAGGCACGCAGGTACCTCCGCAGTGAGAAGTCGTTATGGTATTGTGCCGGGTCCGCTGTCGCGATCAAATTCATGCGTTCCTTCAGCAGTTTCAGATCACTCTCGTTGACGGGCTTCGGTTCCTCTGCCATTCTTGAGCGCGGGCACAAATTTGACTATCAGCAAAATGAGTACAGATTGGTGATTATTGAACTACCTACTGTAAAAAATTAACTAGTTTTGATGTAAAATTCTAGCCAAAATAGCACAAAAACTCCCAATTTGCTTCCAAACATCAACTTGGATTTCTTCATCCAAGAGAAAGAGAATATAATCCGACAGATGAGACAGAATACAGAGTACACAAAGATTACTACCCACGCCTTTTTATGTTGGCAACAGCTCTAGGTACTAAGCGCTTTTGAGCCATACGGCGAAGCATACGGCACTGCACTTCTTAGCAGTGTTGCCAGGAACCGATAACAATTCCAGAGAACAAGGTTAATAAAAGAGAAGGTTTTACTCCAAAAAAGGACGAAACAATCTTATATTATTTAGCTTAGCCAAAAGAGCGTATAGGTTGGGTTTAGAAACGTGCCGCCTCATAGAGGTAAGATATGGGTAAAGGAGGGTTCTTATGAAACCCCTGAAACATTTTTGGAGTTTCATCATCATATCAGCCACAAATCGTCCACTGCTGAACAAAGGCCTCCCCCAAGGATTTCCACGACGACCGGTCCTGCGCTGCCCGCATCCATCGGCTTCCCGCGACCTTCACCAGGTCATCGGTCCACCGCGTGGGAGGCCTGCCTACGCTACGTTTACCGGTGCGCGGTCGCCACTCGAGAACTTTACTGCCCCATCGGCCATCTGTTCTACGAGCTATGTGCCCTGCCCACTGCCACTTCAGTCTAGCGATTCTGTGAGCTATGTCGGTTACTTTAGTTCTCCTGCGGATCTCCTCGTTTCTGATTCGATCACGCAGAGAAACTCCGAGCATAGCACGCTCCATTGCCCTTTGGGTGACCTTGAGCCTTCTTATGAGGCCCATAGTAAGCGACCATGTCTCAGTTCCGTAAGTCATCACTGGCAACACACACTGGTCAAAGACCTTAGTCTTGAGACACTGCGGTATTTGGGACGTGAAGATATTGCGAAGCTTCCCGAACGCTGCCCAGCCGAGTTGGATTCGTCGATTGATCTCTTTCTTGAAGTTGGAACTACCTAGCTGGACTGTTTGTCCCAGGTATACATATTCGTCAACAACTTCCAGTGTAGAGTCTCCAACCTTTAGAGGAGTGGGTGCGACACGGACATTTAACATTATTTTCGTCTTGTCCATGTTCATTTTAAGACCCACTTGTTGAGAGACCTTACTGAGGCCATCGAGCATTGTGCTTAGGTCTTCCATAGTCTCAGCCATGACCACGATATCGTCAGCGAATCGGAGGTGGGATATGTACTCGCCGTTGATATTGATGCCGAGTCCACCCCAGTCCAGAAGCTTAAAAACATCTTCCAGGGCGGCGGTGAACAGTTTCGGAGATATAACGTCTCCCTGTCTTACCCCTCGCTGCAACTGGATAGGTTTCGAGTTCTGGTCCTGGAGGCGAACCGACATGGTGGCGTTTTCATACAGACACTTCAACACCTCGATGTATCGATGGTCAATTTGGCACCGCTGGAGAGACTGTAGCACAGCCCAGGTTTCGACTGAATCAAAGGCCTTCTCATAGTCCACAAACGCCAAGCATAGTGGCTGATTGTACTCTTCGGTCTTCTGTATAATCTGCCGCAGCGTATGTATGTGGTCTATGGTACTAAAGCCTTTTCGGAAACCGGCTTGTTCGGGAGGCTGGAAGTCGTCAAACCTGCGTGCGAGACGATTCGTAATGACTCTCGAAAACAGCTTGTAGACATGGCTCAGAAGTGAGATGGGTCTGTAGTTCTTCAGCAGAGTGTTGTCACCCTTTTTGAAGAAAAGCACGACCACACTTCTGTGCCATGCCTTAGGCGTTTGTCCCTCGAGTATAACGGAATTAAATAACTTCTGAAGAGCTTTAAGTACCGGTGTTCCACCTGCTTTCAGAAGTTCAGCCGTAATTCCATCATCACCCGGTGCCTTGTTGTTCTTGAGCTGTTTGAGAGCCATTCTAATCTCGTACAGGCTGACGTCCGGGATATCTTCGGTATAGTGTCGGGTTAGTCTGGCTCTTGGGTCTTCAGCCAGATCGCTGACAGGCAAACGTGTGGTCTTGTACAATTGTCCATAGAACTTCTCAACTTCTTCCAGCAACTCAGTCTTAGACGATATGGTCCTGCCGTCCTCAGTCTTCAGCTTGGTCAGTTGGCTTTGTCCAACAGACAGATCTATCGCGAACACTTTTGAGCCTTTGTTGTGCTCAATCGCCTCTTTAATACAATTTGTATTATATTGGCGTAAATCGCGAGTTAGGGACTTAGAGATCTGCCTGTTTAGTTGCCGATACTGAGTAGCGTCTTCAGAGGACTGCAAAACCAATCTGCGTCTTTCTTCCATGAGGTTGCTGGTGAAGTCGGAGATTTTTTTGGTTCTGTTTGAACGGCGAGTTTTAAAAATCTTAGACCCGACCGTTTGAACAATTTCCACGAACCTGTCATTATAATAGTCCACATTCTCGCAGTCTCCTAGGCATTCGAAACGATTGTGCAACTCGAGCTGAAAGCTCTCGGGGTTTTGGAGCTGGATGGGCGCTGGTCGGAGCGTAGACTTCATCAGTCGACATCTTTCTAGCTTGGTCTTCAGATTCAATGTGCCTCTGACCATCCGGTGATCGCTTCCTGTTTTGACTGAATTGATCACGGAGACATCATTGAATATTTGCTTCCTTGTCGACAAGATGAAGTCTATCTCGTTTTTTGTTACGCCATTGGGATGCAACCATGTCCACTTCCGCTGTTTTGACTTTTTAAAGAAGGAGTTCATCATAAAGAGGCTCTCCTTCTCCATAAAGTCGGCCAGCATCTGGCCACGTGCATTTCTTACTCCATATCCAAATTGCCCCACTCTCAGCTCACCATCGCTTCGTTTGCCCAGTTTCGCATTAAAGTCCCCCATAACAACGGTATAATGGGTCCTGGTGCTATGTAAGGCTGTAGAGATGTCCTCATACATAGTCTCTACCTCGTCGTCGGAGTGTTCCGTTGTCGGCGCGTATACCTGTATGACCTTCATCGAATACCGTTTGGTGATTCTGAGTATAAGGTATGCTACCCTTGTCGAAACGCTCACGATTTGGACCACATTGTTAATGAGGGACTTGTGGACGAGAAACCCGACACCACCCTGGGACTGTTGGTCGCCCTCCCGGAAATAGAGCAGGTTTCCGGATTTAAGGATCATGGTGTCCTCTCCCTCTCTTCGGACTTCACATAAACCTACGATATCCCACCGTAACCTGCTCAATACTTCTTCGAGTTCTGCAAGTTTCTCGTCAGTCCGCAGTGTGCGCGTGTTGTAAGTTGCCAGGGCCAAAGGTCGTTGGGTTTGGTAGCCTGGCATCTGCCGGGGATTCTTCGCACCCCCTACCCCGCCGTTACCATGACTGCTACCGGAGCCAGGAATAGCGGGGCTGCCGGGGACTAGGGGCCGTTTTCTGGGTGTGAAATTCATAGGGGGGGTTTTGCCGTAATCGCCACGCTTGGCAGGCGGGTTGGCGATCGCAGTTTGATTGCAGGTGTGTTGCAATGCACGGAAAGACGCTGCTGCCCATCCTCCGGTTTTAAGTCCCTTAGTCGCCTCTTACGACACCCATTGGAAGAGATGGGATGGTCCTATTCTTAGCCGGGAACCATACGGAATAAGTTGAGTTTACTCCTTAAGAACGCCAACCTTGGCCGCCGCCGTTCATTCAAATCGTAGTGTAGTTAGGGCGCTTAGCAGTAAAACCTTTAGAAATCATGACTATGGCTTGAAACTTGGTACAGTTTCTCATGGGGTCAAAAGAGGCTGATCGAAATCGGTACCCCACGGGAGCGACCCCTCTGGGGCGGGAGGGGGAGGGTCAAAGAGACACTCCGACCGGACAAATTCAAAAATAAACGCTAGAATATAGCTATCAGGTTAAGTTTGGTATCATTTTCGTATAAATTGAGGACGAGGAATTCATTTCTGGTATCTTTATTTCATTTTGTGTAAGTGGTTTTTGAAAAAAATATGGAAACGTAAAAAATTAAAACTGGAAAAATGCATTTAAACAGCTATAACTTAAAAACCTATAGACAAATGAGTATTTTAAAAATACATAAATAAAGGGTTTTCCAATAAGAGATGTTATTTTGAATAGCCCGCTATTTCGGTAGATATCACTTTTGAAGCTGTCATTTTTTGACATTTGACAGTAGAAACTACGCCATTAATAAAAATGGAACGATACATGCTTCAACAACGCATTGAAATTATTAAAATTTACTATAAAAATGGTGAAAATTTGGCAGAGACGGTTCGTAAAACTCGAACATTTTTGGGTCGTCGTGAAGCACCTTGTCGTACCGCAATACAGAAATTGGTGGAAAAATTCGAGCTGTTGGGACAAGTTAGTGATGTGAAGAATAAAAACCCGTGCACGTCGCTCAAGAACAGCCGAGAATATTGCTGCTGTAGCCGAAAGTGTTGAAGAAAACCCAGGTTTGTCTATTCCTCATCGTTTTTTTGTAATTATGCATTCCACAAACGTCATTACACCGTATTTTGCTTAAAGATTTGGGTCTTAAGGCTTATAAAGTTCAGTTAACACAAGAACTCAAGCCGGCCGATCATCAACAACGTCGTGTCTTTGCTGATTGGGTTGTTGAAATGCATGAAAATGATCCGGAATTCCATCGAAAAATCATCTTGAGTGATGAAGCCCATTTCCACTCAGTGACTTCGTCAACAAGCAAAATTGTAGCATCTGGGGCTCGGAAAACCCAAGAGTTATTGTTGAAAAGCCTCTCTATCCTCAACGTGTGACTGTTTGGTGCGGTATGGCCCGGCGGAGTCATTGGACCTTACTTTTTCGAAAATGAGGCTGGAGCAACAGTTACGGTGAATGGATTGCGCTATCGAGAAATGATTAATGATTTTTTATGGCCGGAATTGGATGGTATTGATCTGGACAATGTTTACTTTCAACAAGACGGCGCTACGTGCCACACAAGCAACGAAACCATTGATCTTTTGCGGGAAAAGTTTCCGGACCGTGTTATCTCTCGAAGAGGTGATCACAATTGGCCACCGAGATCTTGTGATTTAACACCTTGCGACTTCTTCCTTTGGAGCCACGTGAAAGAGAAGGTCTACGCCAACAGCCCAGCGTCGATTCAAGACCTCAAAGATGGAATTCGTGGGGCTATCGAGGACATAGGGCAGCCACTTTGCGATTTGGTTATGGAAAATTTCATGAAAAGGATATGGTCCTGTAAGCGTGGTCGTGGTGGTAATTTGCCTGATGTTATTTTCTACTATTAACGGCATACCTTCTTCTTTTTAATGAAATAAACATCTTAAAAAATGGCATTTTTCTTTGAATATCAAAATAACACCTCTTAATGGAAAACCCTTTATAGCATATTTTATGTAAATTCAGAAAAATATACCTTTTCTATAGACAATCTTATAAAATTACGCTGAAAAATTTGCGCCGTGTAGTCAGGCGAAGTTGCGCTACCAGCTCTTGCGACAGAATGCAGAAAATTCATATTCGATGGATGAGAATGAAGTAACTAATAGAGATATTGTTGTTTTTTTTGGGCTAACTTCTCAGCTTAGCAGAGATAGGAATAGTTAGGGCATATTTACCTAAACTTCGAGGAACAGTGACGAAATTAGAAACTTCCTTACATAATATTTTTTTCTGGGACATGTGTCCCGGGATGCGGGATATGACTTAAGTGAATTAAAAATTAAGGTTATTCAGCAGAATTGATCTACCTTTTCATAAAGTTTGTGATTTAAAATAGTTGTTAAAACTAAAATTTTTTTGCTGTATCTCAAGCAATGTTTAATATCAATATTGAGTGCTTTGAAGAGTGTTGTATCTCTGTATAACTCAATCTGTAATAAAATATTGAAATGGTGAAAGAAAATAAAACAAAGTGAATATTGTTGTGACAAATATAGATAGGTATGTTTGATTTATTTTTCAACAATAGTATGAAAGCAATAAATAAAATGTACAGACGGTATAACTTAAATTACAAAGTCTACTCTACGTCTTATGTTTACGTATACAAATATGACAAATAGTTTACAACTTTATAGACTTGTTGACGTTAGGAGACCTTTAGTTATTTATTTTACTGACTTTGAGAGATGCTATTTTCACTCAAATTATAATATTGATAAATTAACCTTCAAAGTAGCACATTCAGTGCCTGTGCGGACTAGCGATTTGTCAGGCGATATCTCAGTCTCGTGTCTGTTCCGGATGCTTGGCAGGATCCGCAGTACATTAGCCAAGTCGTCCAGTCATCATCTCTCCATCTATCTGTGCTACAGGGAGGAATGTGTAAAAAGACACAATGATTATTTATAGGTTATACATAAATTGTATGATGAGGTGTAGTGTGGGTTGGAAATATGGTGCAAGGTCGTTGGAGTACGATGAATGTGAAGCCCTCAGGCTATTAAGGACACCAGGAATTGAGTAAATACCAAGATTACTTTGGATATAGTCGTGTGGACAAGATAGCGGAAAAAAGACATTTCGACAAGACATGGAATTCAATATCATACTCAACTTGATCCTTTGGCGCAGTAGCAGCAGCAGCAGGTTCTGGCCCCCGGGATGATGTTGATCCGTGCACTCGCGAGATTTAAATGAGATAAATTAGGAGACCGTCGCTCCCATATGAAAACGAGTCAAATAACAAAGACAATATAATTACTGAGCTGTTTATCGGTCGTGTATGTAATAGACTAATCGATTTAATTAGGTCATCCTTGTAAAGTTATTTCGAGACAAGATGTTAAATCCACTACACTGTCGTGTTCGTGACTCCCTCCAAGAATCTATCCATCTCAGGCGTAGAGGAGAGGATGACATCTCTATGCGTGCCCTCTTTCCTTTCCCCATCGAGGCGGTACGTGCCTTAACTTTTACCTTTTAATCATAATTACAATATTAGTACAGTAATGGCATAGAAAATTTATGACGTCATTCCGACACTGTTTCAAACTTTTTTATATTTTTTTTGATAACTGATAAAAAATATTCAAATTACTTTCAGACAACTAGCCCTTTATCTTTCCTTGTATAAAGATAAAGGGCTAGTTGTCTGAAAGTAATTTTATATTGCGACAACTCGGATGAAAGTAAATTAATTAAATATCGATTACCTATTTTCTTTGGTCACTGCCCTAAAGGAGGAATAAAGAAGAGTTTTATAAGAATATATTGTCATCAGGCCAGTGTGTCGTAACGTTTGCAAGATATATAAGTATAGGTATCATGATCATGATGATGATGATAAGTATAGGCCGTCAAAGTAGTTAACAAGCTGTCAGCGTTTCCAAACTGTTTGACCCAAACTTGAAATCACCGAAGTAGACTAAGTGAGTCATAGTAGGAACTAAACGAAAATTATTTCGGATATCCCGTGATAAACTGTTATCAAGTTATGAAGTAGACCCTACACTGTGCGTGATCCGCTTTGACACGCACTAGGACGATAGTCGTCCGTTTTAAGATGGTCTGATTTGTGGTGAACGCATTCGTATTTCGTTGTTTTGTTTTATTGTTTTTCATTGTGTTTTGCTAGAATTTGCTTCAAAAAGTGGTGAGTTTTGGCGAAAATCATCTGGTGCACGTGAGCAATGTGAAGGACAAGAAAATAAAATGAAGGAGGACGTGAAAACCCAATTTGCACTGGGTGCAGTTTTATAGACGCCCTAATGAAACCGGGTGTTCCAACTTAGAATGAGGCTACTGTAAATGCTGTCAAGAACTCCAGAGAAAATTTGTAATGCACCAGCACTAGCATTGCAAATCGAAAAACAATAAGGATTAATTATATGAAGACTGTCTCAAAAGGGCTTTTACTGTAGTGTTTTTGCATTATTTTCTGCTTGAATTTGCTTCAAAAAGTGGCGTGTTTTGGTGAAAATAGTCTGGTGCACGTGAACAATGTGGAGAACAAGAAAATAAACAGAAGGAGGGCCTGAACAGCCGGCTTGCACTGGGTGCAGTTTTATAGACGCCCTACTGCAACCGGTTGATCCACCTTAGTATGGGATTGCTGCAGATGTTATCAAGAACTACACAAATGATTTGTAATGCACCGAAACCAGCATTACAAATCAAAATAGAAATGATGATCAATAATTTGAAGACCGTCTGAAAAGGGCTTTGAACCTGAGACGTAAGGCTCATTGGCCATACTGCCTTGTCTTCGGTGTATAATTTTTTCAAAAGTATTAGTTTAAGTCTTCAGTAATTTTTCTTTCACAATTTTTTATTATTTTTCAGTAACATTGTAATGTTTTTTACTGGCACAATATAACTAATTTAACTTACACACTCCAGCAAAATAATAGCAATTTTACTGAAGCTTTGGCGGACTCCTTGTGGGAACTCGAAACACAGCATACACACTCATATTTCATTATCCTACACAATAAACACATAAATGGTACTTTGCCGATTAAATATATTAACTATCAATATATTACATCAAAAACCACGTAATGTAATTTTTCGGACAATCAAAGAAAAATGACAAACTGACGATACCATTTCCCCCAAAAAAGTCTGATAGTGACACAGTTCACACGGTGTAATTTTTTTGTTGTTGGTTATACCGCCTTGTCTTCAGATGAGTTTTTCGGTATTACAGTACAGTTTACATCTACAGTAATTTTTCAGTCTTCAAGATCACTCCTTCTTTACATCATGTTCAAATTTTCTTTTGTCAACTCTATTTTATTATCATCATATTCCACTGGATGAAGGTCTCCCTCAAGGAAATCCACGACGACAGGTTCTGCATTGCCCGCATCCAGCGGCTTCCCGCGACCTTCATTAGGCCATCGGTCCACCGAGTGGGAGGCCTGCATATGCTACGTTTTCCGGTGCGCGATCGCCACTCGAGAACTTTACTACCCCAACGGCCATCTGTTCTACGAGTTATGTGCAACGCCTACTGCCACTTAAGTTTAGCAATTCTGAGAGCTATGTTGGTTACTTTAGTTCTCATACGGATTTCCTCGTTCCTGATTCGATC
Source organism: Coleophora flavipennella (assembly GCA_947284805.1). Taxonomy (NCBI): domain Eukaryota; kingdom Metazoa; phylum Arthropoda; class Insecta; order Lepidoptera; family Coleophoridae; genus Coleophora; species Coleophora flavipennella. The sequence continues at coordinate 17,076,956 of OX369264.1, read as the reverse complement.
ACGCAGAGAAACTCCGAGCATAGCAAGCTCCATTGCCCTTTGAGTAACCTTGAGCCTTCTTATTAGGCCCATTGTAAATGACCATGTTTCAGTCCCTTATTTCAAAACTGGAAAGTGGCAACACTCTCTGGTTGATGACATTCCCGCCAAAAAGTTGTCTTTTTTTCCGCCCTTTTAGGGAAGGCTAAGGCTCATTGGCCATACTGCCTTGTCTTTAGTGTAATAATTTTTCGGTATTATCTGTAGATTTACGTCTTCAGTAATTTTTCAGTCTTTAATATAATTGTTTCTTAACATCATATATTTAGTCTATAAACTTACATAACCTACACACTCTAGCAAAATGATAGCACTTTTGTTAAAGCTTTTGCGGACTCTTGTTGGGAACTTGAAACACAGCATGAATACTTTTATTTCATTATCCTACACAATAAACATATAAATGGTTCTTTTCTGAAAAATACACTAATTAATATTATACATCAAAAACCACCAAATGTAAATGACATGACATTATGTTTCCTTTGTCAGAGTATCATGTTAAATATTGTAACGGGTCTGTAATCAAAGCTGGTTGAGATTTTTTTATAATAAGTTTACAACTACATATTTTCATTTTGCCTTCACTTACATTTCTTACTGGCATTTCACGGATAAAGACGCTGGTGTAAGGTGTATACGGCGTTAAAATCTCAAGAATTGATGCTGTATTGATTATCGACGTAGTATTAATAGGTTTGTCGTAGGTAAACCAATTTCTTCAAACACATAAGTTATATTTTTTGCTCGCTCTACCAATATTTTTCATCAACATTAGATTTATCAGCCGAAGGACGACAAAAATCGACATCATCATCAATTAACTATAATTTTAATGTTCCTGACATTTACGACATGTTACTATAAGTATGTTATCTGTCTATTAACGAATCAAAAAACTTTACCTAACCAGGTATAATATATCTTTTAGTAGCCTTTTAGCAAGACAAGTTTATTTGCTCAGAATCTGCGCGGCTGCATCGGTAAAGCCGGTTACCAAACCACAGTCTACACGGGGACTTTCTGCGTTACGCAGCTGCGTAATGAGAACAACCCACTAGTAGCAAACACAATCCATAGTTACTCGTGCCTTTTTATTTCTGCACGGTAAAATTGTTGTTGGACTGTTGGACAAAGACTAATCTATTTATGGCCCTACAATTCTATCAACCATCCATCTAACCAGGGAATTTCTAAACATTATTTATTACCTAATATAACTGTAAGAAGAACTTAGGCCGATATTACACTATCATATATATATGTTCATATAGATGTAGCCCAATGATCATTTTTGACAGCATGTTGTGAAATATGATCCTACAAAGGCGGCAATGTACTAGATCTAGGATCACATATATGACTTAGTGTAATCCAGGCCTTAGTAATGCAGCCGCGTCTGTGGTCTACAATTTATTGGAAGATTTAAGTATTTTTGTTCTAATGTTTAGAACACAGAATACAAAAAGATAGGCACTGTAAAGCTGGTGATAGACAAGTGAGCAAGTACTCCGTACTTACGGCTCCATTAACTTTTTTCTCCTGTGTGTCACCCTAAGTAAGCGAACAAAAACGGTAATGGAGCCCTAAGTGCGGCGTACTTGCTCGCGAATCTATTACCAAATTCACGCCGATCAATGCTATTTTACGCCTTCAACACCGGAAACTAAATATGATCACAAGATGAGAATTATATTAATAAAAATGTAGGCGAGTGTCTCTCAATGATAATATTTAATTATCTTTTCCTCATCATGCTAACAATCCATTGACCTCGAACCAAGGCAGATGCGGTACGTGCGCCCTAAACTCGTTGACGTCGCAGCAGAAGCTGTAGCCAATGTCGAGGCGGTCCGGCTGCCACCTGATCCAGTCGAAGGCGCTGTTGTTGCGGCACCGGTCCGTGCAGAAAGTGAGGGCTTGTGCCTCCTCCATAGTATAGTAGGGGTTGTTGATGCTGACGAACGCAGTGCCGATTCCTCTTGAGGCGTCGTAAACAACCTTTCAGAGAATAAAAAAGTTTTATTACGTTGGTCAAAGAGCTCGATCACAATAATAGTTCTTTCTGATGTTATAGCTCGCGCCAAACTTTATTACGGCTCTGAAGTTGGTCGCAACACGCGTCGTAGTAGCAAACTTTGGGTATTTGTAGGACGTGAAGGTACCTAATACTCGGTTATACCGGCGCAGTAAGCACTCGCATCACAGTTCAGAGCAGTAATAAAGTTTTGCGCGAGCTGTACCATAGGTGAAGAGTTCATGTTCGCAAATATGTATATTTACAAATTTAGACTAACTATTGCGCTACAATGGTACTGAGGAAATTTCAGGTACTTTGATAGTCTAAAAGCATCAGGTATCCGTGTCTGAATAGGAACTATCGCGTTGATTCCACTTCGATCAACGACACTGGAAGATGAGACCAGTGAAAAGGGATGATAACTGTTAGTGATTTGAGTAACTTTTAATCACCTGTCATACGATATTTTGTTATAAAAATGTTTGAAATATATAAAAGTGACGTTACAGATTTTCTGCGTCTTAGGTAGGTACAGAGGCCAGCACATCAAGCTATACACTCGTAGTACGATTCTGATCCATACGCATTCGGCATAAGAACGATACTAAGTCCAAAGTGTGTAGCTTGATGTGCAGGCCTGTGTACCTACTCATAAGGAGTAATTAAAAATTGAAGACGTGAAGGAAAACATAGCGATTAAATTTCATTAAAATTTCAGTACGAGGACAATTTAGTGATCGATAGTTCATTTTTTTTTGATGCAGTCATCATCCCAATTAAGTTTGAGCTTAACATGAGGTGCAACACTTTTGTAACCCCCAGTTCTATTGACCCAGTTAACGGACCCCCGTTAACTAGTGCTTCTCCTCAAGACCATGTAGGTAGGTAGTCCAATTTCCAGTAGATAGGTTACATGCGTCCAAAAAGTGAAGCAAATAAAATGATGCCAATTGGAATCTCTTTTCTTAGTAGCATTCGGTGCAATGGAAGCCAACTACCTATAATAATGTGTGCGTAAATGGGTTCTATTTTCAAATGCCGTTTGTTAGTCCCCCATCTATGGTAACAAATCTCTTCCAATTTCAAATATTTTTTACTTCATTGGCTGAAAATGGTCACAATTTTACCTTGTAGTAGTAAAGAGGCACGGGTAACTGTGGATTGTTGTTGCTGTCCCAATGCAGGTAGATGTCTACTAGTTGGTTGTTCTCATTGCGCAGCTGCGAAACGCCGAAGGTCCCCGTGTAGATCATGGTGTGGTAACCGGCTACACCGATGCGGGCGCGCAGATTCTGAGCGGGAAATAAACTTGTATTTCTAAAAGGTATACCTGGTTTGGTAATGTTTTTGAATCGTTATTATTAGGTAAACTACGTATAGGTAACAAGTCGTAAATGCCAAGAACATTAAAATTAAAGTTCATTGACCCTTGATGAAGATTTTTTGCAATATGATCGTTATTCCAGTCGAATTGAGAACCTCCTCCTTTTTGGAAGCCGGTTGAAAAAGTAAATGTATTCGAGGTTAAAAAAATTAAACCAAAAACTATGTGTGTTAAAACCTAATCTTAAATGATTTGATTATTTGTCTTGTTTTGTATAATATTGACTGTGGTACGTTTATAAAAAGTGTTTCTCTACAAATAATTCCCCTAAAAAGAATAAGACGTGAGTTGCGACATTTCTAGCTAGTTAGCTTTGGGGTCAATGAACTTTTTATTTTAATTTTCCTGGCATTTACAATAGTTTGTATTTCTAATGATTACTATAATTATCCAACTTTTAACTTTAACCGCCTGCGTCGCAGGTGATTTTAAGTCCATTAGCTTCACATCAGGAGGTCGCGGGTTCAAATTCCAGCGAAGTCAAATTTCGTAAGACTCGGTTTGGTTGGTGGAAGGGCATTTTCTACGCCCGCTTGGCCAGCTACCACCATCTTATCTAAGTCTTGTCGCCAAACATCAATGATTATGATACCAGCATATTGAAGATAAGATAGCCAGTTCCCCATTGCGTTGGGGAATATTAGTAAGCCTGCTTCCATCTTCGGCATAATCGTCACTTACCATCAGGTGAGATGATGCCAAGGGCTTACCAATTGTGAATAAAAAAAACTATTTAGATTCTAAATAAAAAAAACCGCTTTTATTTTACTAACAGACAAATACCCGTTTGGCGATCACCTAGAGTCACACAAGAGACAGTAAGTTACGAAGGCAACAAAAGTAAATATCGATAGATTTAGTGTCTGTTTCTTTTGAGGATTGCGACATGGTTTGAATCGTAATAGATGATGTCAAGGACTTAGGTACTACCAATTGTGAATAAAAAAAAATCGTGAAGCAGCGTCTTATTAAATTCAGGGCTTCTCTCCTTAAAAAAAAACCTACTCACCTACTTATTTGGAGAATCTCACTCACCTGTTCAAGAGTGTTCCAGTTTCCAGCATTGAACGGCTGCCATTGAGGAGCGGCGTTGATGAAGTAGAAAGATGATCGCTGACCAGTAGCGTAAATGAAGTCCGTCTTGGCGGCCAGGTGGCCTCGCGCCAGGAACTGGGTGGTAGTCACGTATTTGTCTGCTAGTTCTTGGCCCACCACTTTTGCGATAGACTCCTTTTGTGTCACCTGAGTGTAGCGGTTGTTGATCCCGACGCCCGGGAAAAAACTGCCAACTGAAATACGTAGTAAATGTAGATTTAACCGCTTCTGTGGCGTAATGGTCAGTCCATTCGCTTCACATCAGGAGGGCGCCGGTTCTATTCCTGGCGGGGTCAACTTTGTAAAACCCGGTTAGGTTGGTGTTAGGGAATTTTCATAGCCCACCTGGCTAGCTACTACCATCTTATGTAAGTATTGCCGCCAAACATCAATGATATGATACCAGCATTGATGTGTTCTGGCTTGAAGATAAGATAGCCAAATCTCCATTGCGTTGGGGAATCTTGGTAAGCCCGCTTCCATATTCGGCATCATCGTCACTTACCATCAGGTGAGATGATGTCAAGGGCTTATCAATTGTGGATAAAACAATATGTAATGAAAATCAATCTTTAATTTTGATAAATAAAATATATTTTAATAAATATCTTCAATAAATCTTCAAAAAATAAATTTTCATGCAAGCACTGATTTAATCTTTTAGACAAATCTTTTTGTAAATATTGTTTCTTGGAAGCAGCTCTAAAGATTTGTAAGAAAGTCTTTTTAGGTTGGTGTCAATCCTGACAAAATCCGTTTTCATAAAAAAATATGTTTTAGTTTACATGCCTAGGAGACGCCGAGCAATGCTCTGTCGTCCAATAACAAGAGACAGCAAAGGTGAAACCAGTAAGTTTTTTAATTACTTTAATCAATTTACTATAGTTTAATGTTGCTTTACCGAACTAAGTAACGTAGGTCATTAATAACGGAATAGAAGACACCTGACACGGCTTAACGACTGCCATGTAAGTAGTCATTCCAACCGGTTGCCTCGCAAAGCACGGGAACGGTTAAGTAAAATGCCACTTACAGTCAAACCTATTCAGATCCGTAACAAACTAAGCAACGAAGGTAACACTTTTAAAAGAGATAAGTCGTTCGAGGTGCGCACGACGCAACCACCGGTACTGACAGAATATCAGCGTTGTGGACACAATCCACAACATTATGCTGAGTCAGCGCCGTTTCATTGGCAGTACTTATCGTTCGTCCTGTTTGTGTTTAACTTAGTTTTTTAATTTTGCATTATTACGTCTTTTATTTTAATCTTGTTCTTTGTGTCAAATGTTTAAACTGTCAATGAATAAATGATTTATCTATCTATCTATCTATCTATCTACTTATATAAGTACTTACCTACTTTATTGGGTCTGATTAAGGCTATGCTCAACGAGCGACTCTAATGCTCACTGGCTCGACGACTACCGAGAGTTGTTGAGACAGATAATTAGGTAGGTATAGGCACAGTGTAAGAATCCATACAGTAGTCCAACGCCTTTCATTTCTGCATTAAAGGCGACATCACTAGTTACACTACTCAGAATTGTACGGATTGTCCCGAACGGTGAAAGGGCAATTGGAGGGCAAAGGAAGATCCTTACCAAGCCAACTAGGCCGGGCAACGCCGGTCTGGTGCACGGCGTTCTGAGGGTTCTGCTCGTACCACACGTAGACCACCTGCAGAAGGTTCTGGTCGAAGCACGACCAGTAGAGCGGGTAGAACTCGCCGTCCACTATGAATCCAATACTGAAAAAAGTAAAAGCAATTTAGTTAATACCTATGCAATCTATGCTGTTATGAAGGTTTATACACAATGTACTCAAGATTTTAAAGTAATGCTTTTTAAAGTTTTTTAATCGTTACAGGTAGCCATTGGATTAACAAACACAAAAATGTGTACGTCAATAAATTAATGTGTGAATTTGAATCTGAAAAAAATGTGCTTCAAGTTCTTCCACTAAATTGCTCTTCCACCAACCAAACCGAGTCTTACAAAGTTAGGCTCCGCCGCCGGGGATCGAACCCACGGCCTTCTGATGTGAATCTAATGGACTTAACCATTACGCCACAGAGGGGGTTAACTTGTCCATAAATTTTAAATCAAGTCAAATATTTATTTTAAATCAAGTAGACTAATGATCTATATAGCCTATGCTACGATTCGTCGTAGGCGTAGGTACTGCTCGCGTTGATGTCTTATCCATGAATCTATGAATAGTTATGCGTAGTAGGTATGCTGGTGTTCGCACTGATGAATGGTATACGATTTTGTTTCGTAAGGCGTATCAATACTCCGGTTAACAAGGAGTTTGTTAGTATGGAGAGCCCAACAATAATGCTTCTGTCCAAAATGTTTTTAAGGTTTCGTACATCCGATGAAAAAAGGAACCCTCATTAGATCACTCGTGTATCAGTCTATCCGTTCCTCTGCCACACCCGCATTCATAACATATACAGAATTTGCTGATACAATCACGACCTTATAGATAGAACAAATAAACGAATTCAGACTTTTAGGGTTGATTGTGGGGGAAGCAAAAAATCAAACAAAATTTCTTTAAAATAGGTGATTAGACATAGGTATAAAATTAAATTAATTATTTTGAGGATTACAAATGTATATTTTAAAGTGTAAAGAGTGTGTTTTATTTTAAGTTTTTTTTAAGTGTTTTGTGTATAGTTTTTTTTACTTTTATGTGTTTTATTTTTACTTTAGAAGATATAGAGGGAAATTTAGGAAAATAGAACATTTTGTCCCTTATCTCCAAAACTACTGAGCCAAAAATAAAAAGGTTACAGATTATAGAGCCTCAATTAAAGATTACAAGAAAACCTAATAAAAATCCGACCGTTTGTTCAAAGAACGAAATTTTTTTTTCCAAATATATAATGTGGTATATAAAATCGAAGAGCATGGTGAAGATTACAACTAAATCTTTTAATAATTTTAAAATTATTTAAAATTCAGAAGTTATGAAACAAAATTAGCGTAAAATCAGACATTCCCCATTTCCGAAACTACTTCTTATTCACAGTTTGCAGGGAAACCTAAGAGTGAATCCTAAGACTTAATTTTCTTATGGAAAACGGACTGATACGGAACCTCTCAACGCGAGTGCGACTCGCACTTGGCCGGTTTTTTTACCTTTAAGAATGAAAAGTGTAGATGTTCCAATAATTTTTGTCTATGGAAGTAATCATAGATAAAACGGACATTGAAAATTCTTCAGGACAATAGGTCACACACATAAGAAATTCTTAGCGTCTTTGAAAAAATATTAGTTTTATAAAGCAGTTTCTGGTATGTATAAGTATGGTCTAAGTATGTCTAGCATACTCATCTACCATGTACCGTCAGAAGTCATTAACAGATATTGAAAATAAAGGCGCTACAATAAAATTTTCAAATCATAGTAAGTACCTCAGTTAAATTATATTGGTAAATCATCTAAACGACGTGGCTCGTTCACAATTTTTTAGACGATATTTTTTAAACGATAGAAAACCCAAGGTTGAACAAAATACCCTTATTGTTGATGATGTTCTTTACAGTCAAAAGCTATTCAAAACAAAATTGAGCAGTTTTGGCTCGATAGAAAAAAAATCCCAAACATAGGTATACACCGTTACTTTCAACTCTAGTTATGACTAATATTTTGAAGTATAAATTAAAAAAAATATACAAAAATATTTGTTACGATAATACAAAGTGATTAGTGTTATTATTTTTTATACTTTCACTGTAGTTTTTGATTGAAACGAAAAACCATTGAGAAAGTGAAAAAGTGTGGTTATTTTCTTTACTCTTTACACGTAAAGAAACAGACAGAGACAACTGTTCCAAATTCAAACGGAAGACGCATCCGAGTTGAACATATTCTTCATAATACCTAAATTTTAGGCATCCGTATGTGTATGTGTATGATAGATAATTGATAAACTAGGTCCTGAGACATTTTTCAGTACCTTTTTTAGGTAACTTCGAGAAAACAATTGAACAATTTTGTTTTCCTTATATGCACGAGTAACTCTATCATATTACAAATAAATATCGGACGGAGGAATTGGGTATGTTAAATTGGGGTCACTAAACTTGGTTACTTGACTCGATAATTTTTTTTTATTTTTTTTATTCACAATTGGTAAACCCTTGACAACTTCTCACCTGGTGGTGGTGTTGCCGAAGATGAAAGCGGGCTTACCAAGATTCCCCAACGCAATGGGGAACTGGCTATCTTATCTTCATGCCGGAACACACCAATGATATCAACATTGATATTTGGCGGCAAGACTTAGATAAGATGGTGGTAGCTAGCTAGGCGGGCTTAGAAAATGCCCTACCACCAACCAAACCGAGTCTTACAATTGACCCCGCTGGGAATCGATCCCGCGGCCTCCTGGTTAAAGCCAGTGAACTTTGCCTCTGAGCTACGGAGGCGGTAATAATAAAATGATACAGGTTTTTAACCGACTTCAAAAAAAGGAGGAGGTTTCTCAATTCGACCGTATATATTTTCAAGCGACTTCCAAAATGGAGGAGGTTCTCAATTCGTCTGTATTTTTTTTTATGTTTGTTACCTCATAACTTTGGGCTGGGTGAACCGATTTTTATGATTCCTTTTTTATTAGAAAGCTAGTGCTTCCCGTGTGGTGCCATTTAAATTTTATCAAAATCGGTGTAGTACTTTTATAGAAAATTAACAAAAACCAAAAATAATGATGCAAATCTATAATATAATAAAACTGTAACGGGGTCGTGTCTGTACATGAAATATTTTTGGAAAATAATAACTGTGGTAGACATTACGAACGAGACAGAGGCCAAAACAACAACTTTTAGAATTTTTGTCTGTCTGTCTGTCTGTCTGTCTGTCTGTATGTTCGCGCATCACGCAAAAACTACCAGGCCGATTTTGATGAAATTTTATATGGTGGTTCCTTATAGCCCGGGTTAACATATAGGATACTTTTTATCCCGGAAAATTCAAGAGTTCCTGTGGGAAAATTAAAAGTTATCATTTATAGAATGGCTCAACACGCAAATGTGGCTTGACCTATTACAATCAAATTTTACATGTTGATACCCTTATCGCGAACTAAAACTGGGACATTGTGAATCCCAAAAAAAAATAAGGGTTCCTGCAGGAATGCAAAAAATTGTATCTTTAGAATGGCTCAACGTAACAATATGAAACCTTTACATTGGGATGGAGTGTTTTGACCATCATTGTATAGTCGGGTATTCTTTATCCCGGAAAACTAAAGAGGTCCCGTGAGAAATTATTTATAGATACTTAAAATAATAACAGCAGAGTAATTTTTCCAAATATTAGCTACACATACTACACATTATAATCATAGCAGCAGAATGTCAATAGATGGCACTGCAGGGATAATAAAACGCGCTTAAGTTGTATTAAAACATTAAAATATTATTTCATACTTTTGAGTGGATTTCTTTTATGTATTTTTCAGCATAAGCTACTACTTTACACAACTCTAACTCTGGAACTATGGCACGAAGCGATGTGTTTCATAGACGAACAGATAGGTATTTTTTACAGATTCCAATCGTGTAAAAAAATTTAAAACACATAAATCGAGTTTAGCATCTTATAACAGGGGGCACAGATTTGGGAACTTTTCTAACGGCGACTATTTGCGTGTGGCAGTTGCTCTCCGCCTGCAATATCAATATCTGTGAACCTCGTCAATGTATTTTCGGTTCCACGGTGTTTGTGAAGATTCCCACGTCACCAATTCCTTAATGACCTCACTCGGAGGGCACTGGTCTCGGTCAGATGGAATATTCCATCTTTTGATTTGGATTTTTTTACTTGATTGATATAATGATTTGAATTAGTTTTTTGATAGTACAGGTATATGTTTTATTTCATCATATCAATTTGTATATCCACCAAGAGGCTCGACCTGCCCTGAGTTAGGGCGATCAGGCCTTAGACGATCACGCGGGCCCATTGTGGGTTGATTAACTTCACACATAAGCTTCTTCGCAGGCGTGTGCAGGTTTCCTCACGATGTTTTTGTCACCGTAAGAGCGTCGGATAAACGTACATACCAGTATGAAATCGATATTCGTATAGATATTGTTAAGTGGCAGCATTCGAACCACGGCCTTTCGGACAGGAGATAGTGGCCCTAACCGTTCTGCCACCGACGCTCTATATGTTATTTAAGATTTAGAAATCCTTACTTAGTATTATAAATGTGAAAATGTGTTTGTTTGTTACCTATTCACACTTCAACACCTCTACCAATCTTGATGAAATTTGGCATGTAGGTAGCCTGTATCACTGGGAATTAAATAGTCTATTTTTTATCTGTGGATATTATGGCCCGATGCAGTTCCTGAGGAAACTAAAAGAATACTCTTTGTTCGTTAAAAAGTTATTTAAAATCGTAACGAAAAAATGGGTTGGTGTGATTTTTAGCACAGAGATGAGGTGGAAAATGATATAATTTAAAAATAAGTATATCCTGACATAGTTCCCGAGGGATCTGGGGACAACTGTTTTCTACGCTCGCGCACGTCGGTGGCGTCGCAACGGAGCAACGGATTAAAGTATTTTTTTGTATAGAATTTGTTGAAGGGGTGGGAAGTGACAAAGACTGCTAATCCGAATAGCCCGATGCAGTTCCTCAGGTACCGGGAGAAAACTCATGTCCACGCTTGCGAGCTGATTGCGGCTTGCGCACCACTCACCCTCAAAAAGAGTCATAAAAGCTATGTCCACGCGGGCGAAGCCGCGGGCAAAAGCTAGTATGAAAATAAAGTTGTTCTGATGGAAGTCGGTTTTTTAACGTGTTTAGCGTTTTCAATTATTTCTTTTTTTTATGTGTGTATAACTTCGTCGTTTATGAACCGATTTTGATGATTCTTTTTTTGTTGAAAAGAAGATATCCCAAGGGTGGTACCATAATAAGGAAAGCAGGATCTGATGATGGCGTCCCACAGAAATCGAGGGGCACCTTCGAAAATCGTAGTGGCGACTAGTGCGTTTGAAGTCGGTTGTTTTGTTTAAAATTATTAGGGTTGAGACTGCGCTGTCCGTCCGTCCGTCTATCCGTCTGTCCGACTTTCAAAGAACCTTTTGAACTGTTATAGAGGGTGGGCTGAAATTTTCACAGAATGAGTGTTATTATAGGAGATATTAAAAAACAATTAAAAAGTCAAAAATCAAGGTGGGTCCCCATACAAAAACGCGTATTTTTGCTCTAACTTAAAAACGGCAAAACGTACAAGCGAAAATTTGGTATGATTGTTATAATTCTAAGGTGAAACTAAAAATAGTGAAAGCCGGTCAAATGTAGGTAAGTCGTACTCTCGTTAGGGAGTCCGACTGAATGAGAAAAGAGCATTTTTCTGTCGCTCGCGTTGATGTCTTTTGTTTGTAATGAAACGATATCATTGTTGTACTTGTGTGGAGAGGTGTGGTGGTACGGAATCCTCGGTGCGCGAGTCCGACTCACACTTGACCAGTTTATAGGGTTCCATAGCTCAAAAGGCAAAAAGGAACCCTTATGCGATCACTTCGTTGTCGGTCTGTCTGTCTGTTGACAGTAAGACATCATCACTGTCTGTCAACTCAAGACCCTTTTTCAACCGATTAAAATAGAGGAGTAATTAGCGATTAAAAAAAAGGAGATTTAAAAAGTTTTTAAGTCAACCCGTACCTATATTTTTTTTATGTATGACCACGCATAACTTTATGTATGACCACGCATAACTTTATGTATGACCACGCGTAACTTTATGTATGACCACGCATAACTTTCCTTACTTTCTTAACTAAAAGAAGTCCGATTACGATAATTCTTTTTTAGATGATAGATCATGATAAATTTTATCATAATTCGTTAAATACTTTTTTATTGGAAATTAGCAAATACGTTGCGATTGAAGTTGAAGTTACCATTTCTTATCTTCTCAGAAACACGTGAAGTTATCAAGTTGAAAATAATGTTACGAGTTCCTTGAAGCTGTAAAAAAAACAAGGTTCTAAGTCAAAGCAAAAATAGCCAAAATGGCCATTTTTGTCATATTATTTTTTGTTGACCTAGAATTATGAAATTTGCAAGAAGCAAGGTCTCACAGCACAAGTTAAGAAAAAAATCAGAAACTAAATTTTTAGATAAATACCTAATATTTTTTTGCGATTAAAAAATTACATTTGCAGTTTAAAAATTAACTGTGACTTATATCATTTAGAAGAAGAACATTAGAAGAACATTTCGTAACTACAAAGTCAAGTTTTTCCTTCAATCCAATTTTTTTATTGTACTCGTTGGTGTTTGTAGGGTTTCGCACCAAACGAAACGGAACCCCCAGTGCGCGAGTCCGACTCGCACTTAGCCAGTTTTTTTGTAATATCCGATCAGTTGATGTGATCTCAATTAAACGTAAAATAAGTTGATTTGTAGTTATTAAGACAAGGCAGGCAATAAGACATAAGCAATCATCTATACTATCCCTTGAGATGTCAAGGATAGCCAATAAGGCCCGACGATGAGGAGATTACAGTTATGGCCGGTATTAATATCATTTATTAGTTGGTATTCCTTCACCGTGGTGAAGGAAACATCGTGAGGAAACCTGCACACGCCTGCGGAGAAACTCGCAGGTTGTGTGTGAAGTCGACCAACCCGCACTGGACCCGCGTGGTCGACTAAGGCCCGGTCGCCCTAATTCAGCCCCTCGGTGGGGACGTATATGAGCTGATACGAGTTAGTATTCGTATATAGGGAGGTGCTGACACTATTGAGGTTAACGTAGTACTAATTAGCCTACTTCAGCATGTGATGATGATGAATAACATCACATCAGCCAAAGGACGTCCACTGCTGGACATACGCCCCAGAGTAAGGGGGGGTTTGCCGTAATCGCCACTCTTAGCTAGGGCATCGAGAACCGGGTGTTATTTTGAGAACCGGTTCTTTCGGTTCCAATTTTATTCAGAACCGGGTACCCGGTTCTTTCGGTTCTTAAAGATTTTTTTCATTTTTTTTTATAATAGGTATCTAAAAAGATTATAAATTAAACAATGTGGTACAAAATCACGTTTATTATTTTGAAATCAGTTTTTCAAATTCTAACTATCACAATTAAAATATTTTACACAAATAATTTCATTAGTAATAAGACATAGGAACCTTTTTGGTTACACCAACACCATAACATTCATAAGTTTAATCAAAATCAAATATAATATTCTGAAAAAGTAAACTTTAAACAACATTAGAACATTTTAAAACAAAGTATTTCACTAAGAATAGGCATAAAGGAACCTTTTTGGTTGCACATAAATATTCATGAGCTTAATCATTCATAACAAAAAAATATATTCTGAAAAAATCAACAAAAACAAGGTACAATAATTTTACAATAAGTAATTCTGTTTTACGATAACATCTGCCTGCTTTGGCTTAGTAATTCTATAAAATAACTATTTCATTTTACTTAGAATAATACATTCGCAAAAAAATAATAGCGTCCAAGGTTTTGTCAGCTAAAGACGTGCGCAATCGGTTACAAACTATACCAGCTGATGAGAAAATCCGTTCTGGCTCCACACTGGTAGGTGCTATAGTCATTAAATGATTATAAGCCAGGGACAGATTGTAACCTCGTTGTTGCTGACCACCATTTTCGAAGAGAGCCATTTCCACTCTCACAGTAGTTCTCAAATCATTCGTAGTAGACATTGATGCAAAAGCAGCAGCGCAGGCTTGGTTCAATTCTTTGTTCAGTTCCTCCTTGTGTGTTAAACGTTCTTGTATGTTACTATCCTGCACTCTACGATCTGTTTCGTTATCCGATAAAGCTATTCTATCATTGGATTCACTTTGCGTTGAACTTGTGCGTTGGATAAGAGTTACAATTTCTTGCAGCATTTCTTCACTTGTAGGCCGCAAAAACACAGTTGAGTCTTCGTTGGCGATATTTTCAAAATACTTCTCTGGGTTAGTCAAGTACTGTAGTATTGATGCTTGAATGATGCGTCGCTTTTTATATCTATCAGACAATTTGATTGACAGCCGTCTGGATTATCGATAATTTTTACCTACCTACTATTTATACTTTCTTAACTTTTCTTTAAAAAGTTCAAAAATCAAAAATTGATGTTTTTATGTCGGTAATATCATTTTGTAAAATAGGGTTTTTGCTTTGATAAATGCAAGTTACGACTTGCGTTGTGACACCATGAATGACGATAATGTGTCACACCCACAGTCCACACTTGCAAGTGCAACCTTTATTGTTTGTGACAAGAACCGAAAGAACCGGGTTTTTTAATTTGAGAACCGGTTTTTTGTGTGACCCTCAGAACCGGGAATTCCCGGTTTTTTTGGAACCGGGAAAAACCGGTTCCGATGCCTTACTCTTAGCATGCGGGTTGGCGATATTAGTGTGCAGTGTGATGGCACGGTACGAGGAAAGAACGTTGCTGGCCATCCTCCGGTTTTTGATCCTTCGCCTCTTATGAGGATTGTGAAGCTGCGACTTTTCATACAAACGGCGATAACAATTTTCACCTTTGAAATGTTAACCGACTTGACCAATTTTTGATAGGTTGTCAGTCAGAACAAAAGCTAGGCTTTAACGTTTTTATTTTTTCGATAGAGTTAATAAGTTTAATTTTATTGTTTTTCACGTATTTTCATACAAAACTAATTTCGGCTATTTTTTGTTTTATATAATTAGTAATTTATAAAACGAAACGTATAAGCCTAGCTTTTGTTCTGACTGACAACCTATCAAAAATTGGTCCAAATCGGTTAACGTTTAAGAGGTGAAAATCGTTATCGCCGTTTGTATGAAAAGTCGAATTTTCGGCGTGGGTTCAAAGTCCTTTAAAGAGACCATCGGGAAGAGATAGTTTGGTAGTACCATCTTTAGTACCACCGTGTTACTGTTCTAGGGCCGCACTACAATGTAAATCCTTACTAATGTGAAAATGTTTTTGTCGTTTCCTTTTCACGCTCAACAGCTCGACCAATCTTGATGAAATTTGGCATGCAGGTAGCCTGTGTCACTGAGAAGGACATAGGGTACTTGCGGCTTGTGCACCACTCACCCTCAAAGACACTCATTAAAACAATGTCCACACGAGCGGAGCCGCAGGCAAAAGCTAGTAGTATAATAAATGTGAATATACCAGATAGTCAAATGAGGTTCATTAAAATTTTAAAAGTGCTCACCGTATGACGAGATTGTCGTTCCAGCATCTGGAGCTGGTGCCTTCGGCATCGTGATAAGAATTGGAGGAGCAGGTCAGGCCGCCGAACTCACTGTTGCCGTTCAGCCAGGACGCTTGCACCAGCGCGTCATTCACGCATGATACAGTCTGTGTACATCGAAAAGGTACATCATATGTTTTGTCATTACAGGTTAAAAATTATTAAGTCTTGGTTGCTCAGGGTAAAGTCGAGGCTGTCAAAGAACGTGGTGGGACCCCCATGCAGTGGACAGACGAATTAAGTCCACAGTAAAAGTGCCAATAAACGGATGCATCAGTAGCGACGTGGTGTTCGATGGGCCAATAAAACGCCATGGTGACCACAACCGGACTACCAAGAGTGAAGCGACTTTAAGAAATAAAATGCTGGACTCCCCACATAGAACTACCTTCTCTCAGGAGCGTCTAACATTATGTAATTTGTATGGCAGGTACCACTGTGATCCTGGATCTACCACTGTGATAGCACATAATAGATGCTAGTAAGAGTTCTCGATTGTAATAAATTAACTAAGCGCCATTTTGGAGAAACTTTATTCTATAACTTTTTTGTATGACATGTACCATTTTTAGAGTTCAGCTGGAACTCATATGATATCATATTTTTTATATTTTAGAAGTTAATAAGTTTTATCGATGACAAAAAGGAAACATATTTTAGAATTTTTATTTTTTTATATTTTTGTTGTATGGGGAGGTACCTACTTATTTAATTTTAGTATAAAAAAAAACAAGCTACAGCTGAAAAATAATTTCAAATCTATGTTGAAAATAACATCTAAATCGGTCCAGCAGTTTTTTCCAGAACGGCGATACAGACACACATACACGCATTTGCATTTGCATGTGCATTTTCGTCCAAGTAATAATAAATAAATTCATTGATTAAAGTAACTAAAGACTCATAGAATGTTAGTAACAAAGTGCTAGTATTTCATAACCTAGAATCTTGTAAAAACAGAATGTAGATACTCGAAGTTGACTATGTGAAACCCTGCTATAAGATCACCACAGAACTGGAGAGCCTGCAGCAGCGATTTAAGGGTTCCACACACGGGGCTAGGTCCGAATTGGCATTGTTAAAAAAATGGTTTTAAAAATTAAGGCTGTTTGAAAAAAATAATTTGTATATTTTCTTTTTTAATCACCGGATATTTTTTAAGATACAGGTCCTATTACTGTGAAACGGGCTCACTTCTAATTTCAATTCATGATTATAATTTAAAATGAATTTAGTTATTTAGTGTAATCAATTTTTTTTTCTGTAATAGTATTTATTTTTTACAGTAAAATAGTAATATCTCTCGTAGTATTTTTATTAAAACATGCCTTATAAAATAAACTGAACAATTGGTGAAGGTTGTAGTAGGGCTATATCGCCAGAAGTTTCCAAGTAGCCTTTTCCATTAGGCCTCTTTACGGCTAGCTAGAGATATCAATCGACACCATCGGCCCAACGTGGCTTGCGAAGCACGGGAACGAACACTAACAGCAAAGATTAAGTCTTTACTAAAACTTAAACCCATCTAGGTTTTGACCGTGTTTGTAGTAAGTTAACCTGCGTAAGTGGCACGACCACCCAAGCTAAACTCAGTTACGACCGCTTGCATAAACGTCACGATTTGTGCAATTAATTTTAACAAAATTGATGTCTTCCGGCTTGAATATAAGATAGCCAGTTCCCCATTGCGTTGGGGAATCTTGGTAAGCCCGCTTCCATCTTCGGCCTCATCGTCACTTACCATCAGCTTACCAATCCTTACTAATATTATAAATGTGAAAATGTGTTTGTTTGTTTGTTACCTTTTCACGTTTCAACGCCTTGACCAATCTTTATGAAATTTGGCATGCAAGTAGCCTATGTCACGAGGAAGGACGTAGGCTACTTTTTATCCCGGGAAAATAGCATAATCTGATGCAGTTCCTGAGGGAACTAAAAAAATACTCGATTGTTGTGATTTTTTGCACAGAGATGGTTGAGTAGGTGGAAAACAACATAATTTACTAATCACCCTTAAAGACAGTCATAAAAACGATGTCAACGCGGGCGAAGCCGCGGGAACAAGCTAGTTGTGAATAAAAAAAAATACTCACCCCGGTGCTAACAGTAGAGGCGAGGTTCGGGTGCTGGATGGTGCGACCGGATCCGGTGCACGCTACGAGCACCTGCTCGCCGGTGTTCAGGTGGATCTGGCCGGTGGCGCCGGTGGGCTGCAGGTAGTCGTTGTTGCGCAGGTAGACCGCCTGCGGCTGGCCCAAGTCGCCGTTCACTCTGATGGTGCATCCTGGATAACCCACAACGCGGTATTAAAACTACAGTGTAAACTCCTTATAGCGACACTCGAGGGACGGGGTATTTTGTGACGTTATTGAGAGTTTTCGTTATACAGAGATAAATTTGTGTCAAAGTAACCCAACTGGAGCCAGAAAATTTTGACGTTTCAAAGAGTGAATCGTTATATCGAGTGACGTTTTACAGAGTTTACACTGTAGTTTGTTTTCCATTTCAAGACAGAAGCAAACTAACTTCTTAATTGTTTTATAAATTGTTTCAATTATTTTTATCTTCAAGTGCAGTAATCTACTGCAGGAAACTAGGTTTAATATTTGAACAAAGCAAAGAACAACGTAATGAAATCATCTTATCAAAGTTAGTATTAAGTAAATAAATAAACAAATAAATTAGGTAAGTAAATAAATCTTATAAAATTTTACAAATTGCGGCCATCATCATCATATCAGCTGAAAAAAGTCCACTGCTGGACAAAGGCCTACCCCAAGGATTTCCACTAAGACCAATCTGCGCTGCCCGCATCCAGCGGCTTCCCACGATCTTCACCAGTTCGTCGGTCCACCGCGTGAGAGGCCTTCCTACGCTACTTTTTTCGGTGCGCCGTCGCCACTCGAGAACTTTACTGCCCCAACGGGCCATCTGTTCTTAAATATTACGCTACTTAAGTATTTTTATCAGAGGGTTAAAGATAACTCACCACCGTTGCGTACATCACTTCGCGATGCATTGTTGCTGGTGAACTTGATCTGCTCATTTGCCAGCCACACGTCCAGGTAGTCCTCGAAGTCGTCTTCGTTGAGGACCAGCGCCAGTTCGGCGGGTTCCGGCATGTTGGAGAGCATCTCCGCCGTCAGGCCAAGCGGAAGACCCTCACGAGGCTCGGCCGGCAAGGCAGCCACTATGGCCACCACCGCAGAAAACACCACCCATAAAGGCATTTTACAATAGTGTTTCGTGAGTTAACACTAGGACTATTTGTCATCGAATCATAATTAACAAGGCCTTTTATATACGGCTCTATCTTACTTTGATTGCTGCTCTACAAAGAAATTATCGGATTAGTGTTAAGTGCTCACACCTACTGCAATCTAGATGTAGCCGATTAACAAAAAAAAATATAATAAAAATAAAGGCGTGTTCTTAATTTTTGACCAGTATACCTACCTGCCATGTGGAGTCCGTTCATAAACTGTGATGCACTTAGCATCACCCGCGGTGTAGTGTAGGGCATTTACATTTACACCTACGGACGTGTGCAACGTGACCTTCATACACATCTGGAATCAGATGTGCAGGTTCCCTCACGATGGTTTTTCATTTGCCGTTAAAGCAATCGGTAAGTATATGTACCTACGTAAGGACACACTTACTGGCTTGCCCCTAGGTTCTCTGGGGAGCCACTGATAGTGGTATGCATATCGCAGGCATACTGTATAATTCGTCACATCATACATACATATGGTCAGGCAAATTATATAATGGCGAGAGCGGGGAGGCTTGCTTCGCTTCGCGAGGCTCTTTGACAGTTAGATCGATCAGACCCGACCGAACCTAACATCGCTCGCTCTTTTACAATCTGCCGTACGGCATTTTGACAATTTATATTACTGTATATTGTAATGTAGCTTTGAATAAATGTTTCATGTATCTATCTATCTAATTTGCCTGACTCGGCATTGACCATTTATATACGGACGAATTATTACAATTTGCCTGGCTCGGCATTTTACAATCTGCGCACAGAATTTTACATTTTGCCTGACCGTTTACATACGGACGAATTATACAATTTGCCTGACCGTATGTAAAATGACTAATCATACAGTTTGCCTGCCACATGCACATGCGTAGCTACCAAGTGGGCCAGTAAAATCCTTACTAATATTATAAACGCGAAAGTTTGTATGTATGTATGGATGTTTGTTACTCTTTCACGCCACAACAGCTGAATGGATCTGGATGAAATTTGGTAGGTAGACAGATTAGGATCTGGATTAACATATAGGCTAATTATTTCCACGCTTGCGAGCCGCTTTCGGCTTGCGCACTGCGCATCCTCGAAGGCAGTCAAAGAAACTATGTTCACGTGAGCGAAGCCGCTGGTATAAAAGCTAGTATAAAATAATTAAGTGACCATAATATATTAAAATCAACGATTCGAATAGAAGAAAAAGCAGCAGTAGACGCCTATTTGCTATAATTTTGTAGTTGGTTGATTTCCAAATGTACTTAATGACTTTCTTTCGTACAAAGAAAACTTTTGCATACGAAAAAAATGCAATGCATGCAAACAAACAATCATTTCTTCTTTAAATTAAATATTCGTACATATACCAATTCGGCACACAGTTATCGTTTTTTTGTGGATCAAATCACAATAAGGAGATCGCACGATATCAGAGATAAGAATGAGTATTGACGTTCGCGGGCGTGATTGATTTATGGTATTAATTATTTTTGTGTATCAAATCACAATTATTAGGAGATCAAACGATAGCAGAGATAGGGTAAAACCAGGATATTTACCCCAGGGGTATAGTTGCCCCGATTGTAATTACTCTAGTTTCGCGGATGAATCGCATGCTATTTTATTAACCTATCAAAAGACTCTCCAAGTACCACTTAGATGACCATATCTCATGTCTTTTTGCGATTGCATGGTAAAGCAAAATGTGGTCAAAGTTTTTGCGGGATAGATTTCCTGTTTCTCGGCGGGACATCTATCCCAAACGTTTTTTACATGGAATAGGCAACTATTCCGTGGGATAGATGTCCCAAGATAGGGGTCGCTTATATATAAAAGTCGCTAATACTCTGAAAATATTAAAGATAACGTTTTTTATTCTTCATAAATTTGTAGGAAAAAATTAAAGTACCGACCAGTTTTACAAATAAAGTATTTAGCTTTTGGTTTAGAGAGATACAGAGTGATTTCAAAAAGTGTGGCAACTATCCGGCTTTTACCCTAAGAATGAGTTTAACGGTCGTAGTCGTGATTGATTCATGATATTAATTATTTGATGCATGTTTATCAATATTAATATTCTTAATATTGATAACAATAAACGTGTCTAATACCTGACGCGTGTTGATCAGGGAAAGTCCATAATTTAAAAAAATCATAATAGGGGATCGGACTGCTAGTCATTTCAGTTACTTTTTATGATCTGTCAAAAACGAAATTTTGTTCTAAAAATGTTTGAAATACCCACAAGTGACGTCATAGAATTTAAGCGTTATTGGTGTCGATTCGGTGTAACACGATTTAACTTATTTGACAGGACTAAACTAAATTTAAGCATTCTATCCTTGTCTTTTCGATACAGAAAGTAAAAGACAGAGTGTGTAAATTTAGTTTAATCCTGTCAATTAAGTTAAGTCGTGTAACACCGAATCGACACCATTGACGAACTTATTTTGTGAATTTGATCAATTAAAAATTAGAAGACGTGGTGGAAAAACAAAACAAGTAAGGTTTTTAAAACTTCAAGAGGAGAGCAATTTAAGAAATCATATTTCTGAATTTATTTTTGATGCAGTCCGATCCCCTATTCATGTGACTGTCTGTTTATTACGTCACTGTCGTTTAGTAATTACTAGAGGGTGTGCGGTGCGCGAGCCGCAAGCGACTAGCGGTGAATCATACACCGAAACCTTCCTCATGGATCATTCCATCCATTGATAAAAACCGTTCGATAGTTTTTGAGTTTGTCGTATTCAGGCAGACAGACAGACGCGGCGCGAGTGAGGGGGGAGGGGTGATAGTAAGGCACCTACCTAAAAGTATCACATGCCATCCGTCTTTATTTTTGTATGTATAAATCCCTTTCTTCCGCCAAAGTAAGCACGCCGTTGTATAATCTGTTTTTTATTTATAGTTTTTATTGTACAATGATCGCCCTGATTCAGGGTAGGCTCGAGCCCCTCGGTGGGGACGTATATGAGCTGTAATGATGATTGTACAATGTTTTGTACGAAAAACTCATTTGATTTGAAAAAAAAGGGCTAAGTGCGAGTCAAAATGGCGCACTAAGAGTTCCGTACCAAAAAACTAATTTATATAGCGCCATTTATAAATATAGGTCAAAGAGAACTAATTGCTGTTGTCGTATTACTACGTATAGATTAACTATGTAGAAGATACTACAAGCTCCCACTAGGTGTCGCTAGTTTCTAAACAATCTCGTAGATGTTTCTGTAATCTAATACTGTGATTTTTCAAAATTTTAGGCCCAGATGTTTCGGAGATAAGGGGGGCAGGGAGTATTGTAAATTTTTGTCTATTTTTTTTATTAAATGACTTCAAAACTATTTATTTTAAAATAATTAAAAATATTTGAAATGATTATAAAAAGCTCTTTTATTTGATATGTCACACCATGTAGTTTGCAAAACTTATTTTATATTTTTAAATTTACCCCCCAAAAGTGGCCACTATGTTTAAAATTAATTTATTTGCGTTACATGTCCATCTTTGGGTTACCGATTTATATATGTGTACCAAAATTACATATGTGTACCAAATTTTCACTCAATCGGTTTAGTAGTTTGTGAGCAAATCGGCTGTGACAGACTGACGGATAGACACATGAGTGATCCCATAAGGGTTCGTTTTTCCTTTTGTGTTACGAAATCCTACAAGAACATAAAAAAGCGGTCAAATAGTGGGCAATTGGGCATCAGCTAGTTTATATTGATAAAAGTTTTTAAGTCCGTTTGTAAAGGTTTTGAAACCCACTCACAGCAGTGTATATATTGATGAGCTTAGGAAAGAAGTGTCTTGAAGTTCTCAATCCTGAAGTATCTCACAACTGAATAATGTTGTTCGGATTTCACTTTATCTAGTCAAAAGCCGGGTTGCCATACCATGGATAGGTCAGCTCAGGCTCACGGAGTTCATCCGGTGTAGTGGCATAGCGAATGGTTGTATAATATACCAAATAAATAATTTCTTTTACGAACAAAAACTCAGTAGACTTTTACTTGTATAAATCTGTATTCATTTACAATATCCAAGCACAAATATTGAAACTTCCGTCGACTGATCTCATCGTAGACTGAATACCAACCGTTTAGTCCGTGAGCAGCAAACCTTGAGCGAGGTAGGGGTGGGGAAGATCCCACTCCTACCCAGAGCTGAGCTGATCACCAGCGCGTGACGGCCGACAATAGTGAGCAGTGCTGCCAATATAAAATTTGATTTTTCAACTTAAACAATAAATCACGACATTCGGCCATCCGCTTCAGTGCAACCCCCGGTGCACGCTCACAAAATAGTCAGTTGGTCTTCGTCAACAATCCTAACATTCATTGAAAGTCATATTTTACAATCTCATAAATTCTTAGATTTCTTACAACAATTATGATTTGAAATTAAAATCACCGAATCTCACAAATTCTCATATTAAACAGTTTTGATTGGGGTAAATATATCTATTAAACCTTAGCTCATAGGAGAACCAACACTTTTACATTTTTTTTATTTACATTAATTAAATCACGACATTCGGTTAAGACACAAAATTAGATTTATAAAAATGTATACCTCCACAATCTACATTGTCTTTGTCATTCCACAGGCCTTCAGGAACTTATTTTTTTTAACAAGTCTTCCAGTTCTTCACAATTTAAGGCTATCTCAGATTAATTTTCTATAGTGTCATTGAAATACAATCTAAGATTGCTTCTTGAGATATCATAATCTATTAATCAAAGTAAGTTTGTCATAGACATATTCTGACCAATAATTAAAGCTGATGTAAAAAGAATTTCCGAATTTAAAACAGCAGTTAGAAGATTGAAGAATTAAAAAATAGTATAAGCCACGACACGATACCAGTAAACTTAATAAAAATAAGTAAAAATATATAGAGCGGAACGTTTAGTTTATTTCCAAAACTTATGTATTGATAAGATGTTTTCCCGGACGATTTAGAAATAGGCCATATTAATCCTAATTGGGTCTTTGACTGCATCAAAAATAAATTATGAGATAAAATATATCTAAGTATCTGTCTTTCTGTAATTTCAGAAAAACTTGTTCATTCTTTTTACAACATTTTCTATTACTTATTTATAACAATCACATAAATAGTAAGTCAATGGTAATGAAAAATTATGACGACATAGCTTAACATTTCAAACATTTTTAGAAATAGTCTCATTTTTGACAGTTGATAAAAAGGAAGTCAGATGACTAGTAAGAAGCAGCTGCCGGAATCCGGTATTGTTAAACTAATACAACTATTATTTAAACATTTTTTTTTATCACTGGGTAATACTGGGTATTTTTTATAATCTTTCGAATAAAAATGATGACGTCACTGGCCTAAATACTATGAGAAAAACCGTCACAGTACTAACGACGATTATGGAATGAATTCAGTTGATTTGTGGTATTAAATTACTTTTTACAGTATAGCATCGTCATGTCACCAAAGAGATTTTTATTTTATTTACACGCTTCATAAAAAACGGA
Organism: Coleophora flavipennella; assembly: GCA_947284805.1. NCBI lineage: Eukaryota > Metazoa > Arthropoda > Insecta > Lepidoptera > Coleophoridae > Coleophora > Coleophora flavipennella. The sequence continues at coordinate 17,052,385 of OX369264.1, read as the reverse complement.
ACAATGCCAATTGTATTTTGTGTGATCTTAATGCTTTTAATAAACGTATTTTTTTTGCTATTTATAAAAAAGGATCAAAAACTACTAAAGACCAATAGCAAAGTATAAGTACTAACGCCAATAGCGTTGTTGCCAAATTTCTCTAAAATACTTGAGAAACTCATATATAACTAATGTGATTTCTCAACTTTTAAAACATATTAAATTCTAATAATTCTAATAATTATTTAAACTAGTTACAAAATTGTCAGGGCCTTAACTAATGTCTAATTGTCATGAGTTAAAACAAACAAAAGCTTAGTTTCAGCTATACTTTTTTTATAGTGACCGCGGGTGATTTTTAGTGCAACACCTGGCAACCGGCGTCTATCATAATCATTTATTGATAAACAATGTTTACACGTCAATTTCGATTTAACCAATTACATTAAAATACAAAATAAAAATATTAAAATACTAGATGTTAACATTAAATTAAAATACTGGATTGTAAAAACAGTCAGTCAATACAAAATAATAATAATATTTCATCATAAAATAAAAATTACTTATCAAAAGATAATGTTATTTTAAATTTAGGAATTGATTCAAACTGTAAAACGTGTGCTCAAGCCAACGCTTTAACTTTGCTTTAAAGCTTGCCAGTGTGGGAGCTTCAGTGACACGAGTCGGCAGCTTGTTGTAGACTGATGGCCCCAACACACGAGTCGTCTTACCGAACTTAGCGAGTCTATCCCTTGGATAGTACGGCCAATTGTACCACACGATAAGAGATAGAGAAAGCGATAAAATAGAACAGACCTAGATGGATATGGAAAACAAAAAAAATAATGTATTAAACTCTTCTTAGATTTGTTCAAAGCTTTCGAGGGTGTATTATGTAAATCATTGTTCAATCAATTAATAACTATATGCACACGTGGAATGTGATGTTTAAAAGTTAACAAAATGAAAGTTGTCGATTTTACTAAATTACTGTGACTTATGTGGACCTCGTGTAAAATAAATCTTTTTTTGTTATGTTTACCCTCTGTTGACTAACATACAGTATAATATTTTGGGAAAATTCTGTAAACATTCAATCTATATTAGTGCTACAAAAGCAAGGTTTTCGAATTAACTTTAATAATTAAGCTGAAACACTGAGGACTATATTACTTACTGAACAAAAATATTATTGTTGAAGTCACAAACTATACAGAGGTAAGAGTGTATTTACATACTAGAAATTTGAATATTTTTAAGAAATAATAGTTAATATTTTAGGAAAACAAACTGAATTATGAGGAATTTACATTCTAAATATAAATTATATTTATTTTCTGTGAAAGTGACTTCTTACATCTATTATTTAAATAAAAATTAAGTGCTGTTCCTCGGTAAACGCATTACCCGAAAACAGCTGAACTGATTTGGCAAACTTCTTTCGAACATTTGCAACAGTTCAATCAAGGCTCCTATCCAGCATAATATAATTTGAAACAAATTTTTCATTTGAGGAGAAGGGGACCAAATTCACAATACTTCGTCGTAGGCAGAAACTCCACTGCCAATTTCTTTACTGACGTCCGAAAATCAATGAGGTGTTGACGTGGCTGATGTACTGTGACCGGCCTCTTCAACCATCCAAAAAGTCATCGGAGAATCTGAGAGCTTTGACGGTATCTAGATATTTTGTCGTAACGTTGGTGACGGCGATGGAGGCCTCCGCCGCCTCCGCTGTTGAGTTCGCCCTCGTCCTTGCTTATCAAGATCCTCCATTACCTCGGAGAGATTAAAAAAAAGCATTAGACGCTTGTTATATTATTATACAAGTAAGAAATGTGGCAATTGCAGGTATGTTGCCATTTCTGCCGAGGCATAATATAGGTATGGTGCTTCAATCAAACAAACAAACAAATAAATTAGAATAATAAAAAACTGAAAAACCGCAATTACCTCCGAAAACAGTTAAAGATATCGGAAATCTGACTGCATTTTTAAGGAAAACAAAGACCAGCCTATATTCAGAGATATGCTATATATACTGCCTATATTGGACGTTGTCTGTAACTACTAAGCAGTAATAGTGTACGGTTGACAACGTAATGTCAAGTTTTGTTCTATTTTCAAAATAGTAAGTATTTTATTATTCAGATTCCGATTCAACTAACCAGAATATAATGGGTTTCGCTTTGCGTATTTTCTTATCTTTCTCAATAATGACGGTATTTTCACGTATGCTCTAAAATAATCATTTATAACCAGGGGTTACTAGAATCATGATTGTTAATCTGTTCGTTTTGGACACGCTTGGCCTTGAGTTTTGAAATACTAAGCCTTTAAAACAAATCCGTAGGCGTACCGAGTTAGAAGTGACATATCTAGCCAGTTGATGCATATCCTACAGAGGCTCACTTGGCCCGAAATTCATAGACACACTTGGCCCACAGTGACATACTTAGCCACTAGTTGCTATATAGGCACACTTGGCCCAAGGTGGCATACTTAGCCACATATCTACTTAGGCACACTTGGCCTAAAGTGACACATCTAGCCACTTGATAGGTACCTACATATCTTATATAGGCGCACTTGGCCCACCACGTACGACGTGGGTACGTCACGACTAGGAAGTAATACCCTAGCTTCGATAAATAAATAAACATAATAAATCGATAACAGCACTAATAAAATCGCAAGTATATTATAGTACATAAAATATCAAGTCTTTCAATAATATGGAACAGACTGATCCCCTTTTCGGATAAGTCTGCTTTCGTACAAATTTATATTTTGTTGTTCTTGTATTGTAATAAGAGTTTAAAACCACACAAACAAGTCTGACATACCTTCCGAGTATAATTTAATAAAATAATAATAAGTAATAGTAATGATTATTTACTATCTTTTTTTTATATTGCAGTGTGGTACTGGAATTAAACTTTCCGACCAGAATAACATTCTAAAAGAGTTTCTTCAATGATATACTCGTAGTCCACAAATGACGGTTTATTAAACCAACAGGTTATACCTTTCCTTTTTAACCAATGCAAAATAATTTCGAAGAACAGTGATGTTAGTTAATTATTTTTTTGACATCGTTTTATCAAAACCGTTTTAACCTATCCTAAGAAATAGCTAGTTGTAAAGAAATATAATTTATTTTTGGTGTCCACGTTGGCGAGCAAATATCACTTCACTTCCCACCTCCAATCTGTCGTGAGGCAAATCATTGTTTTCTCCGATACAGGTATTTACAATAGTTTCAAGAATTTTAAGAGACTGACTTTCCACTTCTAAGGTATATTTTGAGCCCATTAATTTTATTAGGTATCTTACTATTCTTATTTATACCACAGATTACTAAATAGTTACTTTTTATACTTCATTTTATTATCTTTCGACTGGTCCTGTCACAAGATGAAACTTATTAAAAATTAAACTAAAACGCGATAATTGTATAACAGGATTATTGCACATTACTTAATTCCAACTTCCAGCTATAAATAAAATAGGAACTGCCCACCTTTGACGAAGTCTTGGGTTTGGCATACATGGCCTTATACATGGGCACATTTGGCCCGTCTCAGTGACATACCTAGTCATTGTGACATCACCTAGACTGTATCTATGGGCTGCTTAGTTATATGAGGACTCACCTGGTCCGATATGTACTCGTATGACACACCTGGTCAATATGAGGACTTACTAGGTCCAATATGTATGACACACCTGCTCATTGAACTCGTCTATGCCATGCCTAGTTATAAATAAACTAACTTTGAAAATAACCATCATTTTAATGTCACAATGTCTTAATTATTTGTCATACCCTCAGTTTAAAATTTCAAACAATGTGCTTTTCTCAAATTAACAGCAATGCAAGATGCTATTGAAGAACATTGGCCCTTACAATAACATTTACATCGTTTTCCAGACTAAAGTTGTCAAAGAGTAGCCTTGCGCAACGATAGTCCGGCAAATAGCAATTTTAAATAAGTAGGTTATTAGCCGCCATTCGAAGTTTGTGCAAGATATTATTGAAGAACAATGGTCCTTGCAATGATATTTACACAAACCTACCAGAACAACGTAGTCAATAGAGTAGCCATGATCAACGCTGATCCGATTATGACGAACAATTACCCGTTTCTATGTTTGAATTCGAATAACTAAAATAAATTTATGCAATATATCATCGTAAGACAATGGTCGTTACGATCAAAATTGCAAAAACTTACCGGAAAAACGTTACCAAAGAGTAGCCTTGGCCAACGCTAATCCGATATTCGTAGTTATTCAAAACGTAACACTAAAGATTTTATGATTTTAAGGCAGAAGGTATGACAAAATAACTACTTAATAAAACACGTGCACTCATATCTTTTGTACAGTTTAAAAAGTTACATACCTTTATGGGCTGAGGGTAGTGTCCCGCTTCTGAGTTTTTACGAACAAAAACTCAGTAGACTTTTACTTGTATAAATCTGTATTCATTTACAATATCCAAGCACAAATATTGAAACTTCCGTCGACTGATCTCATCGTAGACTGAATACCAACCGCTCAGTCCGTGAGCAGCAAACCTTGAGCGAGGTAGGGGTGGGGAAGATCCCACTCCTACCCAGAGCTGAGCTGATCACCAGCGCGTGACGGCCGACAATAGTGAGCAGTGCTGCCAATATAAAATTTGATTTTTCAACTTAAACAATAAATCACGACATTTCTAAGCCCGCCTGGCTAGCTACCACCATGTTATCTAAGTCTTGCCGCCAAACATCAGTGTTGACAGCATGACGTATTCCGGCATGAAGATAAGATAGCCGGATCCCCATTACGTTGGGGAATCTTGGTAAGCCCGCTTCTTCGGCATCATCGTCACTTACCATCAGGTGAGATGATGCCAGGGTAGTACCAATTGAGATTAAAAAAAAAGTTTTTTTCCAGTTTTAAATTAGTTTTAATGGGTAATTGACCTTAAAGTTTACTTATTTATTAAGGTATACTTATTTTTTAATAACCGACTTAAAAAAAGGAGGAGGTTCTCAATTCGACTGTATGTTATTATTTGTGTGTGCAAGTGTGTGTGAAACGCGAAATCTTCGCAGATTGTAAACAAATTTTCAAAATTATGTTTTTATTCGAATGAGGATCCCCTGAGGTAGTCCCATTGTTACCAAGTCAGGATTGGATAATGGGATCCTAGGGAAATCGAAAGAAACTTTAAATTAAACCCTCGGTTGGTCCCGCTTTTTTTGTGACACCATCGGTCGCGTGGGGTCTTTAAAAGCCCGATATTAGGGTAGAGACTTTATTTATTTTTATACTAGTTTTTTCCCGCGGTTTTGCCCACTATACATAGTTTTTATGACTGTCTTTAAGGGTGATTAGTAAATTATGTCGTTTCCCACCTACTCAACCATCTCAACCAGCAAAAAATCACAACAATCGAGTATTTTTTTAGTTCTTTCAGGAACTGTATCAGATTATGCTATTTTCCCGGGATAAAAAGTAGCCTATCTCCTTCCCCGTGACGCAGGCTACCTGCATGCCAAATTTTATAAAGATTAGTCAAGGCGTTGAAGCGTGAAAAGGTAACAAACACACAAACAAATAAGCAAACAAACACATTTTCACATTTATAATATTAGTAAGGATTTTCAGCAGCATAATAAAGTTTTAAATAAAACCCGTAGTGTGGTTTTAAATCACTTTATTGATAGGAAATAATTTTAAACAAAAATTGATTAGCACTAATTGATAGGTGAGTATATTTTAGGAAGCTACCCTGAGGTAGAAATTTGTATCTTTAGGAACAAAATATAGCAGTTATTATTATTTTACGGCATCGGTGGCTCAAACGGCATCGGTGGCTCAACCGGTAACGACTCGGTCCATCTAACCAGAGGTACCGGGTTCAAATCTGGACGGCCAATGTACCAATAAGTTTTTCAAAAACTTACATACTTAGCGATTGCTTTAACGGTGAAGGAAAACATCGTGAGGAAACCTGCACACGCCTGCGAAGAGACTCGAAGGTTGTGTGTGAAGTCGACCAACCCGCACTTGGCCCGCGTGGTCGACTAAGGCCTAATCGGTGGGGACGTATATGAGCTGTAATGATGATTATTATTTTATTTATTCACTATTGGTAAACCCTTGACAACATCTCACCTGGTGGTAAGTGACGATGTTGCCGAAGATGGAAGCGGGCTTACCAAGATTCCCCAACGCAATGGGGAACTGGCTATCTTATCTTCATGCCGGAACACACCAATGATATCAACATTGATATTTTGGCGGCAAGACTTAGATAAGATGGTGGTAGCTAGCCAGGCGGGCTTAGAAAATGCCCTACCACCAACCAAACCGTTAACGTCGGGCTTTTAAAGACCCTACGCGACCAACCGAGGGTTAATAGGCACGTATTATTAAGTGTTTCATTTTTTAAAGCTAGTCAAGTTTTTGCCTCTGATAGGCATCATCACATGTTGATGAGCTGTCCAACTTCTTAACAGTTGGGATTTGGAGAGTGATTTTTTTAATATTTCAGGTACGTATAGATCGAAAGTTGTATTCTTTCAGGTTATTCAGGTGAGCTGATGGATGATGGAAGGTTTGTTTCCTTAACTTTCATTCTGCTGAGATGAAGATGGAAGCCACAGAACTTTGTATTGGTTAATGAAACACATGCATTGTCATTTGATGATATCCTATTGGCGAGTGGGTGATTGGGTTTAACGTGTTAGGTAGTAATATCACATTAAATAATAAAAAAAATAAATAAAAAAAACTAAAAACTGACTTCAAAAAGAAATTTACTAAAATTATATATTTTTTTATTAAATACACGAAATTAACAATAATCAAAGTTAAGTACGAAAATTTTTTTAAAACTTAACTTTTCTCAAATTCACTAATAAATTTCATAATTTTGAGTGTTTTTTTAAAGGACTAATTTTAATTATCTTTTTTTTTTTATTACTGGTTATTTTTCATGAGTTTTAAAATTTCTAAATTGATGACGTCACAGGCTTAATTACCTACTATGAAAAAAGAGCCTACTTTTACTTTAAATTTACTATAAATTATTCACGAGTAGTTAACAATGTTTAATTTACTTTTTACAGTATAAAATATCTGCAAATGTTTTATTTTTATTTTCATGCCTTATAAAAATTATTTGGAGGCTTTCCTACGCTACGTTTTCCAGTGCGCGGTTGCCACTCGATAACCCCAACGGCCATCCGTTCTACAAGCTATGTGCCCCACTCATTGCCACTTAAGTTTAGCCATTCTAAAAGCTATGTGTCCGTGGAGCGGTCTGGTGAAGGTCACGGGAAGCTGCTGTATGCGGGCAGCGCGGGCCCAGTTGTTATGGATATCCTCGGGGAGCCCTTGGTCCAGCAGTGGACGTCCTCCGTCTGATATTATGATGATGAAAAATTAGACGATGCTAACTAGCATCGTAAGAAGTAATTATTTTTTCATTGATGATCGTACACCACCTGAAATTATATATATCATACATATATTATCATACATATGTCTTATAGTTTTCTTTATGCTAGGTACGTCTATACACATATTAACTTTGCCTAGAGACATTTTTTGACTTTTCGAACAAAACATGGTTTTTTGAAGAACTATAGAAATACTTAGGACATGTGTAGGGTAGAAACTTTCGGGATAAGCAGTGTTATATTTACCCTCTCCGATCTTATAAATTAATTTATTTCTAAGCGGTTTTGTAAAAACGCGCGGAAAATGAAAACTGTGTTTTTAACGCGAGGCATTGATTAGACAATTGTGTTTGTCTTTTTTTTTTACGTGTAAAGAGCAAAGAAAATAACAACATTTTTGCACATTTTCTTTTTATTTTGTTTTAATAAAAACTACAATTAATTAAAAAAATCCAACTGCCATTGAAGTGTGTGTTTAGACTAATCGACTCAGAAAATTTAGAGGCACTAAATCGGGCTGGTTTGCCTGTGAAATGCAAATCTCTGTTTTGAAAAAGGTTTATTTGATATATTTTTTTTGTTATAAAAGTTAACGAATCGAGTTTCTACAACTGACGAAATGAAGAATGAAGAAATGAAGAATTTAATTGCTGAGAATAATCTAGATCCCTGCGACCAAAGTTTTTTTTCCCCTCGGAAACGGAGGAGGGAGGAGGATAAATGTACTGGTTATGTCGGACTCACAGCCCTGCGCCTGTCTGCATACATACACATATATACCTAAATAAAGTATATACATATGTATAAATATACAAAGGCCCAGGACCGCACTACACGCGAGTACTCTTTATTATACAGCAGTGAAACTATACCCACTAACAACCCTCTGTAGCTTTGGCAGCTAGGCTGCTTTGAAAGCCAATCGGAGCGACGCCCCCCCTCCCTCACGTCCTAAGTAATTCTTAATAGCTTTTCAAGGAACCATGTCTTCATGAAAATTTTAAAAACATCCCTAGACAATGTTTAGTGTGTTTGGGTGCTAAATGTTATTACTTTAAGTGAGCAATTCTTGTTTAAGTAGATTTGGTTTCTCGGATACTGCTCTAACGATTTGGATGAAATCTTTTATTGAGGTGATGTTTAACATTCAAAGTCTGTCTATACATGTTGTAACAAAATAGGTGTACGGCCCGTTAATTAAAAAAAGCTTCTACTCATCATACTGGACAACTTCCCCGAAGGAACCGATAGTCAATTTAAAAAGTGGATACTTCATACAAAACACCGGCCAAGTGCGAGTCGGACTCGCCCACTGAGGGTTCCGTACAAATATGTAGGTACATAATGTGAATCACAACATAGAGAACTGTTAGGTACTACATACACCAAATTATTAGGTAACCAAAGTATTATGTTGCAAATTAAAATATTATTTTTATTTATGGCACAGAACGAATCAATAAATAAACTTAACAAAAAATCTAACACAATTCAACTATTGTGTTTTAGAATAGGATAATCAATTACGATAAACTGTTAAATACAGTCTGCATAACGTATAACTCTACACTACACAATCAAGGGAAACAAACTGATTCCTGGTCTTTTTGTAGTCTAGCGTTGGCACATATTCCTTTACAATAGCAGCCTGGTGTGCAAGGCTGCTTCACTTCCCTACCACAAATACAAGCCGCAGTGTCTACAGCCGCATGTAAGGAGATCCGTAGCTCAGAGGCAAAGTTCACTGGCTTTACACAGGAGGTCGCGGGTTCGATTCCCGGCGGGGTCAATTGTAAGACTCGGTTTGGTTGGTGGTTCTAAGCCCGCCTGGCTAGCTACCACCATCTTATCTAAGTCTTGCCGCCAAATATCAATGTTGATATCATTGGTGTGTTCCGGCATGAAGATAAGATAGCCAGTTCCCCATTGCGTTGGGGATTATTGGTAAGCCTGCTCCCATCTGCGGCAACATCGTCACTTACCACCAGATGAGATGTTGTCAAGGGTTTACCAATTGTGAATAAAATAAAATAAAAAGATCCTTGCAAGCTTTTTTAACTGCTTCTAAAGTTATAAGCACCGGTATTAGATTATTAGTATCCTGACGCCACCCATAATCTATTGGGAAAGCCTCTCGAGCTCTCCAACATGTGCGTTTCTCCACGTAAAAGTTTGATAATGAGCTCTGCGTATATGTATTCGAGCTGCATCTAAAATTGGTGGCAGCATCCAATCTACGAGATTGCAAACAATGTCGGTGAACAGGAGAAAACAAATTTTCCGGCACTGCACGCTTTGACAGGTAATCGTAGTAATAGATAATCGATTCCCTTCAAAATCTCAACTTATATTTTTTTGAACACATTTTTTACGTCGCTCGAATGTCAATAATAGAATGGTTTATGTACTTAGCGCTTCCACTCTGCAGTTTTACAATCCTTGTTCAAAACTTTGCTCTCTTCTTTTCAGTGAGCTCCTGTGCGATTCCACGAAGGAGTGGGTGTCGAAGGGTGGGTGAAACCACAGCTAAGAAAAAAAGTTGACGCGGTGAAACGGAACCTGGAAAATAGACAAAAGAAGCGAAGAAAGCCATCAAATGTAAATTTAGTCTCGGAAAAGAAATAGCCTAATATTATTTAAAAAATCGGTCAAGAGCGTATCGGAATAGAATAACGTAGGGATCGGAGGTACTTGGAAACTGTTTGCCCCAGGAAGTTTTCGTTTTCCTAGGTCCAATCGTTTAGAACACCAGGGACACGTTTTTAGCGACTCGACGAGTTATACTGGGAACGGCACATAGTATCTTTTTTTTATCTACAATTGATAAGCCCTTGGCTTCATCTCACCTGATGGTAAGTGACGATGATGCCGAAGATGGAAGCGGGCTTACCAAGATTCCCCAACGCAATGGAGATCTGGCTATCTTTATATTCAAGTCGGAACACTGATGTTAAAACTGATGTTTGGCGGCAAAAAAAATTGTGGTAGCTAGCCAGGCGGGTTATGAAAATACCCTACCACCAACCAAACCGAGTCTTACAAAATTGATCCCGCCGGGAATCGAACCTGCGACCTCCTGGTGTGAAGCGAATGGACTAACCATTACTTATACACCACGTAGGCGGTTTTCTTTTTTTGCGGTTTAAAAAAACAGCTGGATATATAAAAAAAATAAAAATAATATTGTCCTAACTCAAATACGTTAGGCAGTTTTTTCGGATCTTTCTGAATTTTAAAGTCTCATAGTTGTAACCCACTCTTGGGTCTTGGGGGGAGGGACACATACACTCACACACAAAGACCGCCACTTTGGAGCTCAATATTTTGTAAATGCTACTTTAATAAAAAACCGGCCAAGTGAGAGTCGGACTCGCGCACTGGGGGTTCCGTCCGTACGTCCGTACCATGACACCTCTCCACACAAGTATAACATTACAGCCGGCTACCATCTATCACGGTTCAATATTCACTTAGTCTATTTAGAACTTAAACTTTAGTACAATTTTCGATGTGTACGATAATAAGAACATTAATAAAGCCTTTTAAAAGGACGGGCAGCGTAATCTTAGTCGTAATATATATTAGTACTAACATACAGTATGGACACTCCCTGCCGCTCTCTAGATTGCGACCTCACCCTCTCGTCACCCAGATTGATACAGATTGGTTGTCGAACGTATAGGATTTCGCCGCCATTTTGTTTTTTGAAATGGCATTTCTGGCCCGTTGTATGAAGTGAGTAGGGTGTGGTAATAGGGTCCCGTTAACTGGTACCGATTACGGAACTCTAAAAAAGTGTTAAAAGAAACGTTTAATAAGATCTTTTCAACGATACCCCACTCGAGGCACTCGAGGAAGGCTACCTTATTTATTCAACTCTATGTTTTTAAGCGTCTTTTCAGTAGCTACTATTTAATCTAAGTAGTTTAACGGATAAAGCCTTTTAAAAGGACGGGCAGCGTAGTCTTAGTAGTAGGGTCATGTTATCTGGTACAGAACCTTAAAAAAGTGTTAAAAGAAACGTTTAATAAGATCTTTTCAACGATACCCCACTCGAGGCACTCGAGGAAGGCTACCTTATTTATTCAACTCTATGTCTTTAAGCGTCTTTTCAGTAGCTACTATTTAATCTAAGTAGTTTAACAGATAAAGCCTTTTAAAAGGACGGGCAGCGTAGTCTTAGTAGTAGGGTCATGTTATCTGATACAGAACCTTAAAAAAGTGTTAAAAGAAACGTTTAATAAGATCTTTTCAACGATACCCCACTCGAGGCACTCGAGGAAGGCTACCTTATTTATTCAACTCTATGTCTTTACGCGTCTTTTCAGTAGCTACTATTTAATCTAAGTAGTTTAACAGATAAAGCCTTTTAAAAGGACGGGCAGCGTAGTCTTAGTAGTAGGGTCATGTTATCTGGTACAGAACCTTAAAAAAGTGTTAAAAGAAACGTTTAATAAGATCTTTTCAACGATACCCCACTCGAGGCACTCGAGGAAGGCTACCTTATTTATTCAACTCTATGTCTTTAAGCGTCTTTTCAGTAGCTACTATTTAATCGAAGTAGTTTAACAGATAAAGCCTTTTAAAAGGACGGGCAGCGTAGTCTTAGTAGTAGGGTCATGTTAACTAGTACGGAACCCTAAAAAAGTGTTAAAAGAAACGTTTAATTAATTTAATAAGATCTTTTCAACGATACCCCACTCGAGGTACTCGAGGAAGGCTACCCTATTTATTCAACTCTATGTTTTTAAGCGTCATTTCAGTAGCTACTAATTTTGTAATATCGGTAAATTAAAAATTTGAGACTTAAAAGAGCCGCTAGGAGGCTCGAGTTTCCATACAAACGTAGTTCCGCTTTAATACAAAAACTACATGCCAGATTGAATCCAAATTTTGCGAATATAGTGAGGAGACACATAACGATGTTTGTAATTAGTTTTCGATGTACTAATATAAAACGGAAAAAATAAGAGCAGTTTCAAACTTTCAGTACAAAACTAATTTAATCAAATCAAATCAAATCAATTTTTATTACAGTTTTAAAAATCCATAGATGTGTTAGTTTTTTTTTTAAATTTAATTTAAGCCTTCGTTTAGTTACGTTAATATTGACTACGTTGAAAACTAATTACAAACATCGATATGTGTCTACTCAATATACTTACAAAGTTTGGATTCAATCAGGCATGTAGTTTTTGTATTAAAGCGAAACTACGTTTGTATGGAAACTCGAGCCTTCTGGAGACTCTTAAGAGGATTGTGAAGCTGCGACTTTTCATACAAAACGGCGTTAACGATTTTCACCTCTTAAATGTTAACCGATTTGGACCAATTTTTTATAGGTTGTCAGTCAGAACAAAAGCTAGGCTTAAACGTTTTTGTTTTTTCGGCAAAGTTAATAAATTTAATTTTATTATCTTTCACGTGTTTTCATACAAAACTAATTTCGGACATTTTTTGTTTATTTATAACTAGCTTTTGCCCGTGGCTTCGCCCACGTGGACATAGCTTTTATGACTCTTTTTGAGGGTGAGTGGTGCGCCAGCCGCAATCAGCTCGCAAGCGTGGACATGAGTTTTCTCCAGGTACCTCAGGAACTGTATCGGGCTATTCGGATTAGCAGTCTTTGTCACTTCCCACCCCCTCAACAAATTCTATACAAAAAATCACTTTAATCCGGTTGCTCCGTTGCGACGCCACCGACGTGCGCGAGCGTAGAAAACAGTTGTCCCCAGATCCCTCGGGAACTATGTCAGGATATACTTATTAGTAAATTATATCATTTTCCACCTCATCTCTGTGCTAAAAATCACACCAATCAATTTTTTCGTTACGATTTTAAATAAAACGAACAAAGAGTATTGTTTTAGTTTCCTCAGAAACTGCATCGGGCTATGATAATTTCCACAGATAAAAGGTTGACTATTTCATTCCCAGTGATACAGGCTACCTGCATGCCAAATTTCATCAAGATTGGTAGAGGTGTTGAAGTGTGAATAGGTAACAAACAAACAAACACATTTTCACATTTATAATATTAAGTAAGGATTTCTAAATCTTAAATAAAATATAGAGCGTCTGTGGCAAAACGGTTAGGGCCACTACCTCCTGTCCGGAAGGCCGTGGTTCGAATCCTGCCACTTACCAATATCTATACGAATATCGATTTCATACTGGTATGTACGTTTATCCAACGCTCTAACGGTGAGAAAAACATCGTGAGGAAACCTGCACACGCCTGCGAAGAAATTCGAAGCTTATGTGTAAAGTCAATCAACCCGCAATGGACCCGCGTGATCGTCTAAGGCCAGATCGCCCTAACTCAGGGCAGGTCGAGCCCCTTGGTGGGGACGTATATAAACTGATATGATGAAATAACACATATACCTATATTATCAAAAAACTAATTCAAATCATTATAGGTATCAATCTAGTAATAAAATTTCCTAACAATATTAATATGGGTCAAATCCTTGAGTCGTATCAGCTAAAAAGGAGCCCAAGACGCACTTCTCGTTGCCGCGCTGGATGGCAATAGACAACCTTAGCAGCAGGTAGGACCTCACGTCACATCTCCTCTCTCGATGGCGAAGGCCAATCTCCTTTGTGAAGGCAAAGGCCTCTGAGTGTTCAGCAGCCGGTTGTCTCACAGACCAGCGGCACAAAGCAGTAATTTGCCTCCAAAACCGAGTACTTATTATGCTTCTTTCTCACCGCAAATTGAGCAGCAGTACCGTACGGGTAAAGAGTGAGGCAGAAAAAGTGGCTTCCCAAAGCAGACGCGTTCCTCTCTGCCATAGCACCTGTTTAAACCCTCCGGTCTTTTGCCATCAGATCGACTAAAGCCCGGCCGGCGGCTGCATCAAAGATGGAATATTCCATTCTGTCTGGAATCAATTCCATCTGGCCGAGACCAGTGCCCTCCGAGTGAGGTCATTAAGGAATTGGTGACGTGGGAATCTTCACAAACACGACTGCAACTCAGTGAGTGATGGCCAATTGCCTCCGCCGTGGACCCGCAAATACATTGATGAGGTTCACAGATATTGATATTGCAGGCGGAGAGCAACTGCCACACGCAAATAGTCGCCGTCAGAAGAGTTCCCATATCTGTACCTCCTGTTAAAAGATGCTAAACTCGATTTATGTGTTTTATTTTTTTAAACGATTGGAATCTGTAAAAAAATACCTCTCTGTTCGTCTATGAAACACATCGCTATCGTACCATAGTTCCAGAGTTTAAAGTAGCGTATGCTGAAAAATACATAAAAGAAATCCACTCAAAAGTATGAAATAATATTTTAATGTTTTAATACAACTTAAGCGCGTTTTATTATCCCTGCAGTGCCATCTATTGACATTTTGCTACTATGATTATAATGTATGGTATGTGTAGCTAATATATAGAAAAAAGTACTCTAGTGATATTATTGTAAGTATCAGATAATTTCCCACGGGACCTCTTTAGTTTTCCGGGATAAAGAATACCCGACTTACAATGATAGTCAAAAACACCCCATCCCAATGTAAAGGTTTCATATTTTTACGTTGAGTCATTCTAAAGATACAATTTTTTGCATTCCTGTAGGAACCCTAATTTTTTTGGGATTCACAATGTCCCAGTTTTAGTTCGCGATAAGGGTATCAACGTGTAAAATTTGATTGTAATAGGTCAAGCCACATTTGCGTGGTGAGCCATTCTATTAATGAATACTTTTGATTTTCCCACGGGAACTCTTGAATTTTCTGGGATAAAAAGTATCCTATATGTTAACCCGGGCTATAAGGAACCACCATACAAAATTTCATCAAAATCGGCCCGGTAGTTTTTGCGTGATGCGCGAACATACAGACAGACAGACAGACAGACAGACAGACAGACAGACAAAAATTCCAAAAGTTGTTGTTTTGGCTTCTGTATCGTTAGTAATGTCCACCACAGTTATTATTTTCCAAAAATATTTCATGTACAGACACGGCCCCGTTACAGTTTTATTATATTAAGATCAGTAACTAAAAAAATGAAACAGCCTAGCTTTTGTTCTGACTGACAACTTGGACAAAATTGGTCCAAATCGGAGGTAAAAACCGTTAACGCCGGCGTTTGTATGAAAAGTCGCAGATTCACAATTCTCTTAATGGAAAACAAAGCAACTAAAAGCACGTAATCAATTATTCGTTACCTTGTAATTTTGCGACAAAATTGATTAGGTCTGCGATCTATTAGTTCGATAAAATCACAGACATTAGCGATTGAAACAAGCCCTCACACGCCCCTAGCAAGTGACAATAAGATTACATGCGATAGATTACGACTGGATACTGTGATCAAGACGATAACGATTTTAGGTTTATGACCAGACACAAAAGTAAAGGAGTTTTTATGGGCTGTAATCACAGACATATACAGGATGTGAAAAAATTGGTGTTGGACCCGTTAACTGGGGGTTCTTATCATCATACTGAACAACTTTCCTTAAGGAACCCATAGTCAATAAAAAAAATTGGACCCTCCATACAAAAATTGGTCAATCAGCTGATTAGTTTTAATAAAGAGTTTGTTTACGACTTCAGCAAAGATATAGAACAAAAGTTGTTCAGTATGAAGCCCCATTTAACGGGAACTTAAACAATTTTGATCTATAAGATAGGTATTGATTAGACTAACCACACTATACCATACCTATAAAACAGCCCTTAGTCATGGAAACGGCAGGGCGGGGAGTGCGAAGAATCCCCAGCAGATGCCAGGCTACCAAACCCAAAGACCTTTGGCCCTAGTAATTTACAACGCGCGTATACTGCGGACTGACGAGAAGCTTACATAACTCGAAGAAGGATTGAGCAGGTTACGGTGGGATTTATTAGGTTACTGTGAAGTCAGAACAGAGGCAGAGGACACCATAATCCTTAAATCCTAAAACCTGCTCTATTTCCGTGAGGGCGACTAACTGTCCCAGGGTAGTGTTGCGTTTCTCGTCCACTAGTCCCTTATAAATAATGTGGTCCAGATCGTGAGCGTTTCGACAAGGGTAGCATACCTTATACTCAGAATCACCAAACAGTATTCGATGAAAATCATACAGATATACGCGCCGACCATGGAACACTCCGACGACGACGTAGAGATCATGTATGAGGAGACCCATTATATAATTCTTATGGGGGACGTCAACGCGAAACTGGGCAAACAAATCGATGGTGAGCTGAGAGTGGGGCAATTTGGATAGGGAGTAAGACATGCACGTGGTCAGATGCTGGCCGACTTTATGGAGAAGGAGAGTCTTTTTATGATGAACTCCTTACCACATCGCCTAGCCAATTCTGAAAGGGTGACACGTACGATGTGACCTGCTTTATACAACCCTCTGCCAGGGGACATAAAAAACTCTACTTTTTCAAAATTCAAAAGAAAATTAAAGTTGGCTGGTCGAGAAGGCGTTCTACAGCCTGGGAGATTATTTAAAATAAAATGGTGTAACATTAATATAAAAAAATTGAAATGTATAGTTGACATGTATTATTCATCACATCAGCTCATATACGTCCCCACCGAGGAGCTCGAGCCTACCCTGAATTAGGGCGATCGGGCCTTAGTCGTCCACGCGGGCCCAGTGCGGGTTGGTCGATTTCACACACAACCTGCGGGTTTCTCTGCAAGTGTGTGCAGGTTTCCTCACGATGATTTACTTCACCGTAAGAGCGTCGGATAAACGTACTCGTACATATAAATCGAAATACGAAATCACATTTGTACGTGGCGGGATTCGAAGCACGACCTCCCGGACAGGAAGCGGCGGCCCTAGTTGTAACGCCACCGACGCTCTCTATAATGATATAATTATGATGTATAATTATTATATGGTAATTAGGTAACATAAATAGCTTACATTTGATATAATGTGATTGACGACCCGTAACGAAATTGTTATCAATAAAGATTATGATATTATGATAATGATTATGCGCGGAACTTGTGTTCCTACTCAACGATTGCTTGTGTTAAGGTTCAGTGGCGGATTACTGCAGAGCTCACTTATGTCGTTGTAATCACAAAATAACAACATGGTAGCATTATCCGCAAACAAGACTATTTTATGTATAACAACAGAAGGAAGATCATTTATGAAGAATAGTAGGCATTCCAACAAGCTTCCCTGCGGAATGGACCCGGATACAGTTTCGATAGAAGAGTTAATCTGTTGAAGTTCTCGGGTTGCTTTATTAAAATGTGCCATCTGTACGAATTGTTTTCGCTCAGATAGATAAGTAGTTAGCCAGTCTTTTGCCTTTCCACGTATTCCCAATAAGTCAAGCTTTTGCAGTAGTATATTATGAGAAACCCGATCATATGCCTTTGACATATCCATAAAAACAGCAACAGCACATTTGTTTTCATTTAAAGCATTATAAATATCAAAACAACAATAAAAAAACGACAGATGTTGTGGAGTGGTTTTTCCGGAAACCATGCTGATGCTTAGTTAAAACACTATTTTTTTCGAAGAAACTGTACATTCTATGACATATTATCTTCTCAAACACTTTAGAGATGATAGGCAAGAGGACAATCGGACGGTAATTTGTTTTATTAAGTTTATTTCCCTTTTTAAAAATAGGTTTTACGATAGCTAGTTTTAAGATTTCAGGAAATTCGCCTCTCTCGTAGGACTGGTTTATTAAAAATATCAGAGGTGGCACAAATTCATCTACACAATTGACTAGCAGAGTCGTCGGAATCTCGTCATGACCGCAGGAAATTTTACGCTTGAGTTTTAATATTGATTTCCTTACTTCAGACTCAGCCACACTACCGAGAAAAATTGTGTTGGGTAAAGTTTTCATATCAATTTTGCGAGGAATATTTTCAATTGTATTCGAACCTATGTTTAGAAATTAGTAGTAGGTATTCGCGGGCTCTAGACCACTTAATATGCATGGCTGGCTTTTTTATATTGATTTTTTTAATTGGTTAAGATTTGGGTACTTACTACAAATTGAAATAAAAAAAAATATATATGTTTACAAAATTTATTTATCAAAAACTTTTACAAACCTATTTCATTACAAGGTACTTTATGAATTTATTACAAAAATATTGCCTGAAACATATTTACTATCAATATATCATTACATAAAGAATTATCAGAAAAACATTTCAAAAACCTTAACATTGTGCTATTTTTATATTTGAAGTACAAATAAACTAAACAATAATATCCGCAAACTGATGTGAAATAATTCTGTAATTTCATGCTATTATAAACCCACATTTTTGTGTTTCTATCCAAAAAAGACTTATGATATCCAGTCGGTTTCCGCCCATAAGAATCAAAATATTCTCCAACACCACACTCGTTTATACAAATAGCAACCCAATGTGATCCAGGTTTTGTATCGGGGTCTAAATTACTTATCAAACCAAATGGCGCATTAACAAAAATTGGTATTTGATTTGCAGCAAACACATTAAACTTTATTTTAGGGTTAATTTTCCTCATAAACATTTGTAGTTGATGTGTATTCATTTTGCAGTACAAATACGTTTACAACAACAATGGATCAGTTGATGAATAATGATAAAATACATAAGCTTCATATTTTATATTTTAGCTATTGTAGTCTACATTCACATCTCGATTTTTATTTATTTCAATCACGTTATCGAACTCTGCATAAACGATGCAATTTAACGTTTTCGTAAGAGCCTGATCAAATCGCACTTCCAGCCGGACACTACCATGTCTTATTAGATTCCAGTGCGAATTGGAATTGGAAGATAAATCTGGTGTAAAATCAAAGGCCATCAGACAATAACCTTCAGGGTAATCCTCCAGAGATATAGAGTTGCCTTCATTCAGAAAATGAATTCCAGTTCCCGAGAATAAAGTGTGATATGCAGAAGTGAACACTTTGTCTCCAAAAGATGGTTGCAAGGTCTTAGAGGGAATCTGCTGTCCATCCACATACAAACTAAATGAATTAACGCCCTGGTTGTGAAAGTCAAAAGGGTTTGTATTCAGACTACCGTTAAATGCCGCATTATCTACAAACCCTACAATACATCTTTTTGGTACTTGACCAAGAAATATATTATCAAGTGTTTTGCCCTGAACTCCAGAAGGAATTGTTAATACTTTTACTTCAGCTCGTGTTACGGGGTATTTAGCAGTGGTGGTTGATAAAACTTTTTGATGAGCTAGTAAGACAGATGGATTGATTCTTGATCTACGTATGATTAGAGTGGCATCGCAAATCTGTACTTTAAATTTAACGTCATTGGAAGCAGTCATAAGATTAAAAGATTCTTTTGTACGCACTAATTTAACACGCATTTCCACACCGTTAATTAAGTACTTTTCTTGATTAAAAATATCTCCATGTAAATGTCCTATCATTTCCACTTCCTTGCTTCCTTTAGCTAACTCTTCTCGTTTGACATAGCCCTTGTTATCTCCATTAGCAGCATTCATATACTTAGGTGTATCTTGATACCACAAACCACAAGTAAGATGAGATTGTTTTGCAGCTGGGCCGTAGTTTAGCAATGTTTCTATGTAAGATCGGTATGCATATGTATTATTTGGCGGTGATACGAGCTTCTGATTTAAAAATACATCCAACTGGTTAAACAAAGAGTGTAACCAATTGTTGATCGGTGCAACACTAACTGTAGCAGCAATAGAGGTGGAGTCCTGATTTAAGATTTTTGCTCTAACGTGAAGCAGCGTGTGAGACAAATCAATGTAGTCATCACCAGTCCCAGGAACTAAAAACTCTATTGGCCCATCATCGCTTAAAGAAGATATTGGTTTGTAATGTACCCATTGTCCACTTTCAATACTGGTCTGTGTTGACGGAAGAGCAAACAAGTCCAACTCAGATTTCACACACTCACATGAATTATTATGTAAGAACGACATAGTTTTAATCTGAAAAAATATCTTTTAATTTATACTGCTTTTTTTGTGTTTTTTTAGAACCTTTTCGTTTGGAGGCCTTGCGAGAAGTGATGGATTTCTTTCTTTGTGTTTTTATTTTATATCCAGAACCTGTCAACATCGATTCGATTTTTTCATCAGCTTTTCTCTTTAAATTAGAACTGGCATTTTTAAATCGTGATTTTAAAGATTCGTCTAGTGGTCGAGCGCTTACAACATCAGATAAAAGACCAACTCCCGCATTTAGAGCTTCTTTACCAACGGCCTTAGCTCCATTAGTCAAAAGAGGCAGTACTGATCTAAATAGTCCTCCCAAGAAGCTTCCGATACCATGTCCTCGTTGGTGCGGTATACCCTTGTTTGTATCTGGGCCTAAGTTACTTATCAAACCAAACGGCACATTTACAAGAGTTGATTATAACCTAATCAATTTGTTCTCACAATAGCAAGAGATACGTGCCAGTGTGTCAATTTCTTAACCCTCTGCTTTTTCCAAGTCGGGCAACAGGAATTTTGCATCTTTCTACTGTAACTTATTTCATTCGTTCCCATATAAATTACAATGAGTGTCGTATATTTAGCCTTTGTAAAACGTGAGAAATGCGGGGTTTTTATACCCACTAACAATTAAAATCACTAATTTATTACTAGCCTCTATCCTGAATGTATGAGATATTAAAGGCTTTTGGAGACTCGATGTCCATCCGACACACACAAAAAAACTGTTCTTTAAAATATCCCTCGCTCCAATCACAAAAAAACTGATATACTACACAACAGGTGCAATACAAACGCTCCCACGATCTTCGCGTCGGTTCCCCATACGTAAGTCCATCACTGCCTCTTTGATCACAATAGAAGTCGACCTGTATGTGACCAGTCTTTCATAAATTTAAAAATAAATCCATTAAGAGACCCTTTTTTTTTTACACATATGTGATTGGATCAGTGTACGCAGCTTAGACATGTCTCAACTTGCTGATTTCCCTTCCTAAACAAAATAACTACCATAAATAAAAAAATATATGGAATGCATGCAGCTGCAACAGTGGTGTTTCTGAAAGTAAAAAACGGAATCTATTAAATGGCCCTTTTTTATGCATATCTGTCTTAAACGACGGAGGCAAAGTTGCAGGTGTGCAATGAACAAGTTTTGACGTGTTCATCAACCCTTCCTATAAAACAAAATGATATTGCATAGATAGAGCCAGTAACAACACTACCTTGATCCGATAAACTATAAAGTTTATAATACCGGTGTATTTGTGCAGTGCATTTTATCATACCTATATCAGTCCGCTGATACTATGACGGTAAGTTTTTCCTTGTTTCATAATTTTTCAGAAATTAATTTCTAGTGTCTCCTAAATCATCATCATATCAGTCGAAAAACGTCTACTTCTGGGCAAAGGCCTCTCCCCTCATGATTTCCACAACGAATGGTCCTGCGCGGTCCACATCCAGCGGCTTCCCCCCGCCATCTTCATCAGGTCGTCGCTCCATCTGCTTACGCTACGTTTTCCGGTGCGTGGTCGCCACTCGAAAACTTTACTGCCCGCATGGCCATCTTTCGGTGTTCTAAATAATTTATTTTATTTAAAATACACATTTTATTAACTCTTTACAGCAATTTAACAAATGCTTAGTTCTTTTTATTTCAACTAGTGGTTTCGATTGTTTCAGCTAGCAAATGCCGACTCTCTGGAATTGCCGAACACATTTAAAAGTTATTATTTTAATAATAGTATGAGTGATGAGGACGAAACGTGCTCCATGTTATTGACTCATAAAAACAAGAAAAATGGACTCAAAAGACCAAACAATATTGATTCATTTTTCGAAAAACCCAAACTAAAGCAGAAGAAAGTAACATTATCTTCGTGTGTTGGTCATGCAGTTGAAGGAGGCATGTCTTACGTGTCAAACAATGAAGAAGATGGATCTAGAGCCAGTCACCTTATAAAAATCGAAATTTTTAACTTAAAAGAGTTAAAAGGTGTTTCACCTGCAAATCATTGGAAACACGCTGAATTGCGTGTTAAATATTACGTACAATCTGAATCAGACATCAATCAACAAAGCACGCGCGATATAATATACAATATCACGAAACATATTGCAGGGAAGCCCGACTGCAAAAAATACTTTTTTGCAACAGATTCCGACTAAAGCCTCCCTTTTTTTTGCTTCAAACTAACCGTCTCCCTACCATCTCAAAACTGAACCTCGCAAATATAAAGCGCTGGCCTCATTCACTACCCAACAATCAACCATGGACATTTATAACCTTCACAACGACTTGTACGACAAGGAATTATACGAGATAGCTGACATGGACATTCATAACCTCCACAACGACTTGTACGACAAGGAATTATACGAGATAGCTGACGATGCCGAAAGACAACTGGGATCAGATCGTGCTCGAGCAAGGTAAAAAAAAAATATATATATTATTTTTTCATATTTCCCGAAAGGCGTCCACTGCTGGACAAACGTCCACTGCTGGACAAACTCCTTTCCCCCAGGATTTCCACGACGACCGGTACTGCGTTGTCCGCAACTAGCGGCTTCCCTCTCGATCGTGTAGGAGGCCTGCCTACGCTACGTCTTCCGGTGCGAGGTCGCTACTCGAGAACTTTAGTGCCCCCACGGCCTTCTGCAATTGTTTAATGTTCTAAAATTAATTATTTTTCTTCCTTACTTCCCTATTATGTACCGCTTGTATATCTCTAATGCGATACATAACTTTCCGGGGAGTAGGGGCGGGGAGAAAAAGTATTTAAACTGTAAAAACTCATTTACATGTGCAGTCTTTAAAAAAGCTGTTCAGCTATCAAAATGATTTCTCTCACTAGTGATGAAATTAGTAGAATTGATAAATCTATTATTTTAAATAAATTTCATCGGTATCTTAGATTGTGGTACTTGCAATCTCAACTACCTCAATGGATGGTTGAAGATATCAGCATTTCCCCATATTTTACGCCGTGTAATGGGCATTTAAATTCAAATTCATTTCCATCGAATGATCAGGATGAAATTGACGGAGTCATGCAAATGCAAGCTTACTGTGTTCGATGTAAAAATAAAAGTTTGTATTTTTAATTACGCTAGCAAAAACATAGTAAAGAGATCCACATATTAATTGAAGTTTTTTTTTTGTTTTAGCAGCTCAACAGCAGCCCTCAATAGTTCTGGAAAAAAAAGAAAACTGTCCCTGAAAAGATCCAACTCGTCTATCAAGAGCGCACGTATTGAGCCATCCGTGTCGAATGAAGCCATACCCACTTCATCTACAGCTGCCACACAAAATGTGAGTACAAGCAACAATAACCAGATTGAATGTACCGTGTGCGGAGTTTTTGTGAAGAAACAATTCCATGCCAGTCATTTAAAAAGTAATTTACACAAAAAAAACGCAGCAGCTGCTCATCCGGAGCTAAATAATGTTCGCATAATAGAATCGGCTTTTGGAAACAGAATCGTAACATATAGGATAGTATCATCTGAAAAACAAGATAGTGTTCAATTTCAAACTCCTGAATTATTTTTACAGGGAATAAAAGACACCATGTATAAATTAATTAAAAAAGGCATAAACGAATTAACGGTGATCAAAGTTAATTTTATTTTGAATGCCGATTTCGTTCAAGAAACAAAAGAAATATCAAATAATTTAGATTTCCAAACATTTAATTACATGTTTTGTCAAGGTGATGATATCGATACTATATTTAATTTATTGGAAAAAGAAATCTCTAATAAAGTGTGTAACTTTGAGAAAAAGGATAGCGGTTGGAGTCTTGACAAAATAAAATATCTTGATATGAATGTTAATAAATTCAATCCACTTCGGGGATCATCATACATTGATCTACCGCACTGTATTAAGTTTAAAAAAGCCGTTATAAATGTAAAAAATCTTGATGTGCAGTGTTTTAAATGGGCTGTCTTATCTGCTTTATACCCAGTGCAACGTCACGCAGACAGGGTAACTTCATACATGGGGCATGAAAACAGATTGAACTTTGATGGTATACCGTTCCCTGTAAAAATAAAAGATATTGGGAAATTTGAAAAAAATAATAATATTAGTATCAATGTATTTGGGTTAGAATGTGACACTCAGTCAAAATCTTACAGTGTTGTGGGGCCGCTGCATTTTACTAAATGTCGTAAGGAGACTCATATTAATCTTTTGTACATCACAAGTGGAACCCGGGGGCATTACTGCTACATCAAAAATATCTCACGATTAGTAGCTAGTCAAATGACATCTAGAAATATAGCAGTTAATATTTGCGATGGATGTCTTTTAAACTTTACAACGCGCGAAAAATTAATAGAGCATCAACGGCGCGATTGTGGTCATATACGTGTAGACTTACCGAACGAGAAAAAAACAAAAAAAAATTGGTTTAACGAAATAGTACCGGATAACGTTCTGGAATTCGATAACTATCAACGACAGCGTAAATTACCTTTTGTAATTTATGCCGATTTTGAATCATTTTTAAGGCCAATCGCAACTTGCGATAACAATCCGGAAGCTTCATTCACTCATAACATACAAAAACACGAAGTATATAGTTACGGATATTATATTAAATGTGCATATGACGATCAAAATTCTTTATATAGGACATACAAAGGTCAAGATTGTGCTCAACACTTTATGCAGTCTATTAAAAGTGATTTACAAAATATTTGTGCCAAAAATTCATTTCAAAAAGAACCTCTACTATTGTCAGAAGAAGACCTCAGAGATATAGAACAAAGTGATGTATGTAAAATCTGCCAGAGGCCCGGAATAAGTAAAGATACTCATGACTATGATTGGCATACAGGGCGCTACATGGGTGTTGCTCACAAACTATGTATTCATAGGTGCATTGTACCCAATTATGTCCCAATTTTTTGTCATAACCTCAGTAACTATGACGCTCATTTCATAGTACATGCTTTGAACTTTGAAAAAGGGGAAATTGAAATAATTCCCCAAAACAAAGAAAAATATATTTCGTTTACTAAGAATGTACAAGTTAATGGTCGTACAATGAAATTAAGGTTTTTAGACTCGTTCAAATTCATGTCAAGTAGTCTAGAAAAATTAGCAACAAACTTAAAACCGGAACAGTTTAAAGAACTCCAACTGAACTTTCCTCATGAAGAAGATTTAAAACTTCTTATTCGTAAAGGTGTTTATCCTTACGAATATATGACGTCATATGAGTCATTAAAAGAGACCGCTCTCCCCTCCCAAGAAAATTTTTATAGTTCGCTAACTAAAAGTCATGTATCCGACAGTGATTATGAACACGCCCAAAAGGTGTGGGCTCACTTCAAATGTAATAACATGGGAGATTACTCAGATTTGTATCTAAAAACTGATGTTTTGTTATTGGCTGATATTTTTGAGAATTTTCGTAGCGTTTGCCTAAAAATATATTGTTTAGACCCTGCTCACTATTATACAGCTCCAGGATTAAGCTGGGATGCAATGCTAATGTACACTAAAATAAAACTTGAATTGCTAACTGACTTCGAAAAAATAGCATTCTTAAAAAAAGGTATAAGAGGGGGGACGTCTCAATGCAGTAACAGACATGGCTTAGCAAATAATAAGTATATGGATAACTATGACAAAAAAATGCCATCATGTTATTTGTCTTGGTACGACGCAAATAATTTATATGGTATATCAATGTCACAGTTTCTACCTACTGGTGAATTTGAATGGGTAGATAACAACACAGATTTTAATATTCCTGATGAAGCTGATTTTGGTTTTATTCTAGAAGTTGATTTGGAATACCCAGAAAAGTTACATGATGATCATTCAGATCTGCCATTTTGCCCAGAACTTATATGTCTGGGGGAAACTAAAGATAAAAAATTGGTTTCAAATCTTCACAATAAATTTAACTATGTGATCCATTATAGAAATCTTAAACAATGCCTGCGAAATGGATTACGGCTATTGAAAGTTCATAAAATACTCAAATTTAAACAGAGTCCCTGGCTGAAAAAATACATAGACCTTAACACATCGATGAGAGCTCAATCATCTTCTGAGTTTGAGAAAGATTTTTTTAAACTTATGAATAACTCAGTTTTCGGAAAAACAATGGAAAACATTGAGAAACGAGTAAACGTAAAATTGTTAAATAAGTGGAGTAACAATGGAAAATCACCCGGTGCCGAAACTTTGATAGCGAGACCAGAATTTCATAGTTTGTCTGTTTTCAGTGAAAATCTAGTAGCGGTGCAGCTAAATAAAACAAAACTTTTTTACAACAAACCGATATATTTAGGATTTTGCATTTTAGATTTATCAAAAACTTTCATGTATGAATTCCACTACAATTACATGAAATCTAAATTCAAAAATAATCTTAAACTTTTGTATACTGATACCGATAGTTTTGTATATCAAATATTTACTAATGACTTATACAAGGACTTGAAACCCGATCTTGATACCTATTTCGACACATCTGACTACCCCGCTGACAATGTGTATGGCTATCCTCAAGTAAACAGGAAACGATTAGGATTCTTCAAAGATGAATGCAATGGAAAAATCCTAAAGGAATTCGTGGGATTACGATCAAAAATGTATGCAATGGATATACAAAATAAAATAACTGCTAAAGCAAAGGGGGTGAATAAAAGCGTGACAAAATATTTCAAAATAGACGACTATAAAAAATGTTTAATACAAAAATCTAAGCAATTTTGCGACATGTTGAGATTCAAATCTATAAAACATGTGATATACACACAAAAAATTAATAAGGTTTCATTATCATGTAATGATAGCAAAAGATTTTTAATACCGAACTCTACGGACACTCTGGCATGGGGTCATTACAAAATAGATTCAATTAAAAAACAATGACGGATACATTCAATCTGAAATTATTGCTTGTACAAAATTTTGTTTTAAGTTTTAGTAAATAAATATTTTTTTGTAAAATTATTTGAGATGTAAAATACTAATTAACCGATTTTTTAAAATTGTGAAATATTTTTTTACATTCTTAATGTTTGCTCAGGGCGGGAATCGAACCCCCGAACCCTTAGTTTAGCAGGTATGAGTACCGACCACTGGACCATCGAGTCAGTCAGTAATGCTATTTGTAATTATTCTACTTTTTAGGTTGGAAGATATTTTTAAGATGTATAGTCATCATATCAGCCGAAGGACGTCCATAGGCCTCCCCAACCCCAAGGATTTCCACGACGACCGGTTCTGCACTGCCCGCATCCAGCGGCTTCCCGCCACCTTCACCAGGTCATCGGTCCACCGAGTGGGGGTAGGCCTACCTACACTACGCTTTCCGGTGCGTGGTCGCCACTCGAGAACTTTACTGCCCCCACGGCCATCTGTTCTACGAGTTATGTGTCCTGCCCACTGCCACCGATGAAAGATGCACAGTAGATAAAAATATTAGTTAATGTTCGTACTGGTGGGAACCGAACCCACGAACCCTTAGTTTAGCAGGTATGAGCACCAACCACTGGACCATCGAGTCAGTCAGTAATTCTATTCATAATTATTGTACTTTTTAGGTTGGTAAATATTTTTAAGATGTACAATAGATAAAAATATTAGTTAATGTTTGTACTGGTGGGGAACCGAACCCACGAACCCTTAGTTAAGCAGGTATGAGCACCGATCACTGGACCATCGAGTCCATTGTACTTTTTAGGTTGGGAGATATTTTAATATGTAAAGTAGATAAAAATATTAGTTAATGTTTGTACTGGTGGGGGAACCGAACCCACGAACCCTTAGTTAAGCAGGTATGAGTACCGACCACTGGACCATCGAGTCCATTGTACTTTTTAGGTTGGGAGATATTTTAATATGTAAAGTAGATAATAATAGTATGATGTTATTTTTGAGATACAAAATATAAATTATGAAGGTCTTTTCAAGTTGATAAATGTTTTTAATTGTATGATTTTCATAGGTACGATTATTTGTATTTTAATGCAGAGTTTCTTGCCGTTTCTTCTCTGCGACTAATTTTCCGAAACGGTGGTAGAGATCAACAAAAAATAATTAAATAAACTTAATAATTGATAACTATAATGATTGATTTTATTTTTTCACGTTCTCATAAAACCGTTCCTTTTTTAAACTCGGCTCATTTATTGATCATCTTTTTTATAGGATACACGTATTTTATTAAATTAAAAAATGTATCACTTTATTCACCCTTTTACAGCCATAGTAGCAGGCCCCAGTGGCTGTGGAAAATCTAATTTTGTTAGCAACTTTTTAAAATATACTTCACAATTATGCAATGTTGAGTTTACCAAAATAACTTGGTGTTACGATGAAATGCAACCATTATATAATTTGAGTAAAGTAAATTACAGTCAAGGTTTACCGGATCTTAGTATGTTTGATGGTGAAGAGCCCCAATTGCTTATAATTGACGATCTTATGAGAGAATCTGATGGTCGTATTGTAGATATTTTTACTAAAGGGAGCCATCACAGAAACCTTAGTGTCTTTTATCTAACGCAAAATTTATTTCATCAAGGCAGGGGCCAAAGAGATATTTCATTAAATTCCAGTTATATTGTATATTTTAAAAATCCTCGAGACAGAGCACAAATACGCTACCTCGCGCGCCAAGTTTCACCTGATAATTCCAAGTTTCTTGAAGAAGCTTATGGAGATGCGACTACTGAAGCACATGGTTATTTAATGATTGATCTGAAACAAAACACTAATGACATGTGCCGCTACAAAACTAAAATATTTCCTTTTGATCAGTTTTGTGTAGTGTATGTAGTTAAAAAAGGATTTAAATATGGCAAACATCATCAAATCCATATCAGTTCTTAACCATGCATGGTAGAGTAACAACTCATCGTGACTTTCTAAATGCTCTGCATACTCTTAAACCTAAATATCGTAAGGTTTTACTAAAGGCGTGTGATAAAGAAGAAATCAATTGCATCTGTGAGTGTATATTTAACGTCTTAAATGGGAAAGTTTCCCTTAAAGAAAAAGAAAAAAAGAAACTGAAAAAATACAAAAATATACTACGAAAATTGGTGTCTAAAGGAGTAAACAAATCGAGAAAAAATATTATAATTCAAAAAGGTGGTGCCTTTTTACCGATTATTTTGGGTTCTGTTTTAAGTGGTTTACTGAGCTCTTTTCTCAAACAATAATGGAAAATACAAAGAAAATGTTATTGGTGGAACCGGGTGTTTTTGAAAGATTAAATAACAAGGATACCACACCTGAGAATGCTTTGTCACGTTTGGATAAGGAAATGCAAAAAATCCTTAATAGCAAAGTTGAAGACCGTAAAAAATGGTCGTTATACTTACAAAGTTTACAGAGATATTTACATTTTACAGAGGAGGACCGCCAACCTGTAAAATTACCTATTATTATAGAAGAGAGTTTAACGAATTCGGATAAAACTGATAGTGAACTCGATAAAACTATAGTTGAAGATACATCCACAGCCGGAAAACACGTACTTAAAACAAAAAAAATATCAAGTTATACCCCTAATCTTCTGTTTAAATTAATACCAAAAACTTATAAAAAGAAAGGTGATTTATTACTAGCTGCATTACTAAGTAATGAGGATAAAATTCAATGGAATGATGAGGGAATAGTGACAATCAACAATGAAATGATACCTGGTAGTAACATAATCGATCTAGTGAATGATACATTGCGTCCATTAAAACGCCCCAAACCAATTGGGTGGGAAAAATTTGCTTGTGGACTAAATGATATAAAAGTACCTCTATCCTGCATTGGCAACCCACAAACACTGAAATTTATAAATCAAAAAAATACTGAAACTAATAATATAGATTTACTTACAGAAAAAAATATCACGCCAAAAACAAAAGTCTCTTATAAACAACTGAAAAGTAATAAACATAATCCGCGCAGAAAAATTGATTGGCAAAGATGGACCCCCTATTAGATGTTTATCGTATTTATTACGACGTTTCACATCCAGCTAGTTTTAGCAGTGTGGATAAACTAGCAAAGTCCATGCAAGGTCGAATGACCAAAGAAAAAGTAAAAAAATGGCTTCAATCTCAAGAAACTTATACCTTACATAAACCAGTCCAAAAAAATATTCATAGAAATAAGTATATATTATCTAATTTCAATGAACTTTGGCAGGCTGATTTGAGTGATATGCGCTCTTACAGTCAATATAATGATGGCTTTAAGTATATTCTGTGTGTTATAGACGTCTTTAGTAAGTACGCATTTGCTAGAGCTTTAAAAAAGAAGAACTCGGAGACCATTAAAGAATGTTTTGAAAGTATATTTTCAGAAGCAAAAGCTACTCCTAGACATATTCAGTCTGACAAAGGAACTGAGTTTGTATCAAAAGATGTTAGGAAATTCTTTAAAAATAATAACATTAATTACTACACTACAAACAACCCTGATATCAAAGCAAGCATTGTAGAAAGATTCCAAAGAACTCTAAAAATGAAAATGTGGCGCTATTTTACATATAAGAATACAAATAGATATGTTGAAATCTTGCAAGATATACTACATTCTTACAATCACACATATCATTCAAGTATAAAAATGTGCCCATTTGAGGTCAATTCTAATAATATTATGACTGTTTGGCGAAATTTATATGAAAAAAATCTATCAAACACTATCATAAGAGTACCTAAATTAAAAGTTGGTGATCATGTTAGGATAACAAAATACAAACATATTTTTCAAAAAGGATATGAAACGAACTGGAGCGATGAAATATTTATTATTGCTTCTATAATATATAGAACACCGTGGGTTGTTTATACTTTAAAAGATTTACAAAACGAACCAATAATAGGCACTTTTTATGAAAAAGAACTTCAAAAAGTTAATTACGACCCCACCATTCCTTACAAAGTAGATAAAATACTACGTACCCGGTACTCTGGTCACAGAAAGGAAGTATTAGTCAAGTGGAGAGGATATCCTGACAAATTTAATAGGTGGATCCGTGCATCAGACCTAGAGGAAATATGATAAACCAAGATAGTTTTTATCTCACTTTGCTGAGCAACAGTTCAGTATCATATTTTCCAGATAATACTACGACTAACTTTGTTACAAAGTTGCCAAAAACCATTACTTTGGAGGGAACTTGGGCTGTGGGATTAGTTGAGTTTCACTATCCTTGTACAATGCTTAATGTGCGTGAAGGAGAAAATATCATAACCATTCAGAAAGATAACATGGATATGCCAGACGATTCCGTAGCAAAAGTAGAGTATAAAACAAATATTCCTGCTACTAACTATGATAATATTAATCTTTTCTTGAGTGCTTTTAATCAAAACTCCTTGTTAAAACATCACGTATTACTAGAATACAATGAGGTTACGAGACTAGTACATGTTAAGCTATTAACGGATCAACTTTCATCTATACAACTTACACCTAAACTTAGCATGCAGCTTGGTTTCGAACCAAACGTTAATTTATTAAAAAATACCGTAGGTAAATTTCCTGTAAACCTATCTATGGGTTTGCCGACGCAATTTTTTGTATACTGTAATATAATAGAACCTCAAATAGTAGGAGACGTAAAGACTCCTTTACTAAGAATATTAGCATTTGACCCTACAAAGTACCTTTATGGAGCTTATCGTATGCACTCTTTTAATCCTACACACTACCTTCCTGTAATGCGTCGGGAGTTCGACACAATTGAGATAGATATAAGAACAGGTGAAGGTTATGCAGTACCATTTCAGTTTGGAACTTCATGTGCAAAGCTACACTTTAGACGTTTAAAATAATATATACATATTAATCATGATCTGTCCATATGAACATTACTATTCTCATCAAGCTGGTTCAGGGGTTGGCATTATTTACAAGGGTATACCGCACCAACGAGGACATGGTATCGGAAGCTTCTTGGGAGGACTATTTAGATCAGTACTGCCTCTTTTGACTAATGGAGCTAAGGCCGTTGGTAAAGAAGCTCTAAATGCGGGAGTTGGTCTTTTATCTGATGTTGTAAGCGCTCGACCACTAGACGAATCTTTAAAATCACGATTTAAAAATGCCAGTTCTAATTTAAAGAGAAAAGCTGATGAAAAAATCGAATCGATGTTGACAGGTTCTGGATATAAAATAAAAACACAAAGAAAGAAATCCATCACTTCTCGCAAGGCCTCCAAACGAAAAGGTTCTAAAAAAACACAAAAAAAGCAGTATAAATTAAAAGATATTTTTTCAGATTAAAACTATGTCGTTCTTACATGATGATTCATGTGAGTGTGTGAAATCTGAGTTGGACTTGTTTGCTCTTCCGTCAACACAGACCAGTATTGAAAGTGGACAATGGGTACATTACAAACCAATATCTTCTTTAAGCGATGATGGGCCAATAGAGTTTTTAGTTCCTGGGACTGGTGATGACTACATTGATTTGTCTCACACGCTGCTTCACGTTAGAGCAAAAATCTTAAATCAGGACTCCACCTCTATTGCTGCTACAGTTAGTGTTGCACCGATCAACAATTGGTTACACTCTTTGTTTAACCAGTTGGATGTATTTTTAAATCAGAAGCTCGTATCACCGCCAAATAATACATATGCATACCGATCTTACATAGAAACATTGCTAAACTACGGCCCAGCTGCAAAACAATCTCATCTTACTTGTGGTTTGTGGTATCAAGATACACCTAAGTATATGAATGCTGCTAATGGAGATAACAAGGGCTATGTCAAACGAGAAGAGTTAGCTAAAGGAAGCAAGGAAGTGGAAATGATAGGACATTTACATGGAGATATTTTTAATCAAGAAAAGTACTTAATTAACGGTGTGGAAATGCGTGTTAAATTAGTGCGTACAAAAGAATCTTTTAATCTTATGACTGCTTCCAATGACGTTAAATTTAAAGTACAGATTTGCGATGCCACTCTAATCATACGTAGATCAAGAATCAATCCATCTGTCTTACTAGCTCATCAAAAAGTTTTATCAACCACCACTGCTAAATACCCCGTAACACGAGCTGAAGTAAAAGTATTAACAATTCCTTCTGGAGTTCAGGGCAAAACACTTGATAATATATTTCTTGGTCAAGTACCAAAAAGATGTATTGTAGGGTTTGTAGATAATGCGGCATTTAACGGTAGTCTGAATACAAACCCTTTTGACTTTCACAACCAGGGCGTTAATTCATTTAGTTTGTATGTGGATGGACAGCAGATTCCCTCTAAGACCTTGCAACCATCTTTTGGAGACAAAGTGTTCACTTCTGCATATCACACTTTATTCTCGGGAACTGGAATTCATTTTCTGAATGAAGGCAACTCTATATCTCTGGAGGATTACCCTGAAGGTTATTGTCTGATGGCCTTTGATTTTACACCAGATTTATCTTCCAATTCCAATTCGCACTGGAATCTAATAAGACATGGTAGTGTCCGGCTGGAAGTGCGATTTGATCAGGCTCTTACGAAAACGTTAAATTGCATCGTTTATGCAGAGTTCGATAACGTGATTGAAATAAATAAAAATCGAGATGTGAATGTAGACTACAATAGCTAAAATATAAAATATGAAGCTTATGTATTTTATCATTATTCATCAACTGATCCATTGTTGTTGTAAACGTATTTGTACTGCAAAATGAATACACATCAACTACAAATGTTTATGAGGAAAATTAACCCTAAAATAAAGTTTAATGTGTTTGCTGCAAATCAAATACCAATTTTTGTTAATGCGCCATTTGGTTTGATAAGTAATTTAGACCCCGATACAAAACCTGGATCACATTGGGTTGCTATTTGTATAAACGAGTGTGGTGTTGGAGAATATTTTGATTCTTATGGGCGGAAACCGACTGGATATCATAAGTCTTTTTTGGATAGAAACACAAAAATGTGGGTTTATAATAGCATGAAATTACAGAATTATTTCACATCAGTTTGCGGATATTATTGTTTAGTTTATTTGTACTTCAAATATAAAAATAGCACAATGTTAAGGTTTTTGAAATGTTTTTCTGATAATTCTTTATGTAATGATATATTGATAGTAAATATGTTTCAGGCAATATTTTTGTAATAAATTCATAAAGTACCTTGTAATGAAATAGGTTTGTAAAAGTTTTTGATAAATAAATTTTGTAAACATATATATTTTTTTTTATTTCAATTTGTAGTAAGTACCCAAATCTTAACCAATTAAAAAAATCAATATAAAAAAGCCAGCCATGCATATTAAGTGGTCTAGAGCCCGCGAATACCTACTACTGAAATTACTTATTAAATGAATTTGCAATTTTGGTCGGAGATGTCATAAGGGTATTTTGTTCATCTGAAATTAGATTTTCGTGGTGTTTAGGATTTAATTTTTCGTTAATTATACTCCACATTGTTTTATGTTTATTACTAGAACCTTTTATTCGATGTATGTAAGATTTTCGTTTATCAGATGTTATTATTTTTCTTCAATATTTTACTGTACGATTTAGAATAGTCTTTCAGTGTTTCAATTTCAAATATAGTCAAAAGATAACGAAGAGTGCGTTTATGGTTACAACATTTCCTTAGTTTTTCTGTTATTCTTTAGAATTATAGTTTTTCTGTTATTCTTTAGATTATAGTTTTATTGTTATTCTTTAGTATTATAGTTTTTCTAGTTATGTATGTATCTAACAGCTTTTTAATCTTTGTGTAGAAGTAGTAATAATTTTTATCGACGCTATTTTCGGGGGATAAAATATTAAACCACTGTATTTTCCCTAAATCAGTTTTAAATTTAGTTATATTATCTTTGCTAAATATGCGTTTCTTTGTTTTGTATGTCAAATTTTGTTTTAAGTTACTATCTAATGAGATACGTCCGATAAGAGACTTATGGTCAGACAGCTGATAGTCTTTTACCTCAGTTGCCATATCCATTCCGTTACTTACTATCAACTGATCTATGCAAGATGAACTATTTTGGGTTACTCGTGTTGTGGTATTTATTAAGCAACGCAATCCAAAAGTTTTAAGAAGGTTTGTGAATCTTCGTGATTTTTTTGTATTTTCTGTAATGTCTAGTTAAACGTACATATGAAATCGAAATTCGAAATCGCATTGGTACGTGGCGGGATTCAAAGCACGACCTCCCGGACAGGAGGTGGCGACCCTAGCCGTTACGCTACCGACGCACTCTATAATGATGTATGATGTATAATTATTATATGGTAATTAGGTAAGATAAATTGCTTACATTTGATATAATGTGATTGGCGATCCATAACAATATTGTTATTAATAAAGATTATGATTATGATTATACTCGGCATTTCCCTACGCGATCGAATCAGAAATGAGGAGATCCGCAGGAGAACCAAAGTAACCGACATAGCTCACAGAATCGCTAAACCAAAGTGGCAGTGGGCAGGGCACATAGCTCGTAGAACAGATGGCCGTTGGGGCAGTAAAGTACTCGAGTGGCGACCGGGCACCGGAAAACGTAGCGTAGGCAGTGCTCCCACGCGGTGGATCGACGACCTGGTGAAGATCGTGGGAAGCCGCTGGATGCAGGCAGCGCAGGACCGGTCGTCGTGGAAATCCTTGGGGGGGGGGGCTTTGTCTAGCAGTGGATGTTTTACGGCTGATATGATGATGATGACGATGATTATACTAAAATAGCAATGCTTCATTATCATCATTATCATCATCTTATCGGCCGAAACACGTTCACTGCTGGACAAAAGTCTTCGCCAAGGATTTCCACGACGACCGGTCCTGCGCTGCCCGAATCTAGTGCCTTCCGCGACCTTAACCAGTTCATCGGTCCACCGAGTGGGAGGTCTGCGTACGCTTGTCTTCCGATGCGCGGTCACCACTCGAGAACTCTACTACCCCTACGCCCATCTGTTCTACGAGCTATGTCTTCTTCACGCATGCATTTTGTTTTTTGTTTGCAGTTTTGATCGTTTTACTTTCGAGCGATCGAGCGTAGCGATAAAGTAGGAAAAGATAAATATCCTTCCTTTATTGTACACCAAATATACAAAAACATATTATTAACTAGCAAAATATACAATGATATGCAAGGCGGTTTTATCGCTTTAATTTTCTTCCAGGCAACCTTTGGTGAATGGAGGAGCCGAGAAAGTGAAACGATAGCGGTTGGGTGCATGATGTGCAACTAAAAATTAATACTTAAAAATAAAGATAAATTACAAATATATAAATACTAGCTGTCCCGACGAACTACGTACCGCTTTACATTACATTACACTGCCCTACCCTACCCTACACTACACTACACTACACTACCCTACCCTACACTACACTACCCTACACTACCCTAAGCTACACTACCTTACCCTACATACACTACACTACACTACCCTACACTACATTACCCTACACTACACTACCCTACCCTACACTACCCTACCCTACCCTACATACACTACACTACACTACACTACCCTACACTACACTACCCAACCCTGCCCTACCCTACCCTACTCTACACTACCCTACCTTAAAAAAAATACATGTTGGCCGATTCTCAGACCTACTCAATACGCTCACAAAATTTCATGAGAATCGGTCAAGCCGTTTCGGAGGAGTACGGGAACGAACATTGTGACAAGAGAATTTTAAATATATGAAATATATACAGGCATATAGTATACAAATATATACTATAACAATGTATATCAATATCAGGTTCATAATCAGCTTTGCAGATGTCTGAGTTTTTTAATTGATTCTAAAGACTATGCAAGAAAATATCTAGATGCCAGATCTTTAAGAAAATTAATGAACTATAAAACGAAGGCTAAAGTAAATTGTTTAGATGGCTCGACGAAAACAACGCAGTTCCCCCAAATAAAAACTAGGCTGAAGCAACGGACACTGCTAGAATATTACACAAACATTAGCAAAGCAGCAGCCTCTGTCAACCATACACAGAATCTACGCTCCACACATAATTCACCCTCCACATCACCTAAGTATGACACACTGTTTTTTCGTACCGTACCTAACCAAAACAGTAACTATTTTACTCTAATGCACCAAAATATCGCAAATTTGCTTTCTAAAAAGGAAATACTAGAGGTAACATTGCTAGAACTACGGGAAGAGGGAGTAATACCAGATATTCTATGCTTTACAGAGACTCATATACAGAAAGGAGATGAGAAAAACATTAGAGTA
Source organism: Coleophora flavipennella (assembly GCA_947284805.1). Taxonomy (NCBI): domain Eukaryota; kingdom Metazoa; phylum Arthropoda; class Insecta; order Lepidoptera; family Coleophoridae; genus Coleophora; species Coleophora flavipennella. The sequence continues at coordinate 17,014,778 of OX369264.1, read as the reverse complement.
CACGGATATGACTACGCTACAAGCTTCTCTAGAAAAAAAGCAAGAGGTGGATGTTGTGTTCTGCTAAAGAAAGGATTAACTTGCAAGGAAATAACGATTTTTAATAAATACTTGATAGAAAAATATTTTGAATGTTGTGGAATAGAGTTAGCTTCGCACAGTCTTATCATCCTTTGTTTGTACAGACTTCCGGCACCCAAGTTCGCAACATACTTTTTAGATAGACTGGACGCTATGCTAGGTGACATTTCTAAGAAATATAGCAAAAGAAAGGTCATTATTGCAGGTGACTTAAACATTAATACATTAAAACCCGATAAAACCACTACAGAAATAAAATAAATTAAATACTTTTCTGACATTTGTAAAAACTATAACCTAACAATACACATTAATAAACCTACCAGAAAACTTTCTTGTATAGATCATATATTAAGTAACATTAAGCGAGCTACTGCCACAGTAATTCCATTGCACCTTTCAGACCACGATACCGCACAATTGATCAAATATCCAACCAAGATAAAAACTGTTAAACCTGTTAAATTGTATACCGAGAATAGAGATTTAAGTGAAGACAATATTGATAAATTTAGACAATGTATGGCTGAACTATCGTTTAGTGATGTTTACAATGAAGCAGACCCAGATAAAGCTTTTACAATATTTTATGAGTTAATTTTATTATTTTATAGATTATGTTTTCCTATCGTAAGGAAAACCAGAAGTAATAAAATTACTGCTCCAAAATGGATATCTAAAGGTTTGAAAGTAGCATGCAAAACTAAAAGAAATTTAAGATTTCAATATTATAAAAAGAAATGTAATGATGCAAAAAAAAAATATTTAGACTATTCCAAGCTTTTAAAGAAATGCATAGTCAATGCGCAAAATTTAACTAATATTAAATATTTATCAAATAACAAAAATGTTAGTAGAGCATCCTGGAATATTATTAAAGACAATAGCAGCAATAGCACAATAACTCCAATCTCAAAAATAGGAATTAATGACACTATTATTAATGATCCACTTGACATTGTAAAATCATTTAATGACCACTACATTGACATGACAAATCAAAATGTTCCTTCTGACCAGCTACAAAAAAATACTTGCAATGAGAGCGTACAAAGCTCCATTTTTCTAAAGCCAGTATCAGTGCACGAGTTAATTAAAGCTATAACGTCATTGAAAAATTCGAGAGCATGTGGATATGACGAGATATCTACAATAGTCATAAAAGCATGCAAAAATGAACTTGCACCAGTGTTAAGTTACCTAATAAACTTATCGTTTGAAAAAGGAATTTTCCCAAGGCAGTTAAAGATTTCAATTGTAAAGCCTATATATAAGAAGGGTGATCCTTTGGATTTATGCAATTACAGACCGGTAGCACTTATATCAATTATCGCCAAAATTTATGAGAAGTGCATGTATTGTAGGCTGTCTGAATTTTGTAGTAAATATAATATTATAAAAAACGAACAATATGGATTTCAGAAGGGCAAGTCAACACTTTTGGCTACTTTTAATTTAGTAAATGACATAATACACAATATTGACATGAAAAATTATGTAATGACGTTGTTTCTAGATATGTCGAAAGCTTTCGACTTCGTAATGCATGGTTTGCTTTTAAATAAATTGTATAGATATGGAATTAGGGGCTCAGCTTTGGATTGGTTAAAATCATACCTAACTAACAGAAAACAATGTGTTGAAGCAGTTGTTATGAACGACAATAACTGCGCCTTGCAACATAGGTCTAACTTTAGATGTAACAATTTTGGGGTTCCACAGGGAAGTATCCTGGGACCACTACTGTTCCTTCTTTACATCAACGACCTTCCAAATGTGACTGAGCATAAATGCATACTATTTGCTGATGATGTTTCTATTACAATAAGCAGTAATAGCAAAGATTTACATAGGTATGAAGCGGACATTAATAAAACTATTGATAATATTTTAAATTGGCTTAATTTAAATAATCTACATGTAAACTTAAGCAAAACGAACTTTATGCAATTTTATTCAAGACAACGTAAACAAATAAATCTAGACATAAAATATTTAGATCAGTCAATAAAAGATGTAGAACAGATATCATTCTTGGGGGTAATTTTTGATAAATATATTTGTTGGGAGGCACATATTGAGAAGGTTTGTAATAAAATAAATAGATTTGTTTACGTGTTGGGCAGACTACGGAAAATATCAAGCCGCAAAACAGCCATTTTAGCGTATCATGGTTACATAGTGTCTGCTTTACGATACGGACTGGTTATGTGGGGAAATTCCTCATTGATAGGAAGGGTATTCGTTGCCCAGAAAAAGTGTGTACGTGCTATTTGTGGAGCACATCCTATGGATTCTTGTAAGTCACTTTTTAGACAACTTAGATTGCTAACGCTACCAAGCCTATACATATTTGAGACTTGTATGTTTGTGAAACGGCATAAGTACCTATTTAAAACTGCAAAAGATGTTTACCCAAGGTGCACTAGGAACGAGATTAAATTGGTGCTTGATCACTGTCCGAGAACTACACTATACCAAAAGAATTGTTATTATATGTCTATAAAAATTTATAATTGTATCCCAAATGCAATTAAAGATCTTCACCTAACATTATTTAAAAAAAGATTGTTTGACTGGTTATTAGATCAAAATTTTTATGATGTGAATGAATTATTTAATGATATATATAGAATTGACATTTAACATTTTAAATTATTATATTGTAAGATTTGCATGCTAGACTAAGTTTTAGCTGAACAGATGAGACTTTAATTATTTTATGTTACCTTTCAATGTACCTGTTTTATGCAAATAAATAATTTTGAATCTTGAATCTATATACCTACAAAGAATGCATAAGGATAAATTAGGAGGAACACAAGTTACAGTAAAAGAAAAGATGTAAAGAAAAAATAATAATTGTCATCGGTTTTTCCCTAAAACGTCCGTTCGTCTAGCCCCCCATCACGCTTTCCCTAGCGGTTAAACAAATGGTCCGATTGACGTCAGATTTTAATGTTAAGAGTTTTATGACAATTTGTCGACAGATTCTGAGCGGCTTCTGGTTTGATTGCCATTTAAGGGTAGCTGTCACACAACAAAAAACGAAAAATGCCTTAATCTCTATAATGAAAATAGACAATAGAAAATTCGTAAAAGGCGGACCCCAAAACAACTGTCATTTTTGTTTATCAATCAATCGGCTTCATACATCATTGTTTACATCCTTACTAATATTATGAATGTGAAATCATGTTTGTTTGTTACCTTTTTAAGCTTTAACACGTTGATCAATCTTGATGTTTGGCATGCAGGTAGCAGGTAGCTGTGTCATGGGAAAGGACAGGCTACTTTTTATCCCGTGAAAATAGCATAGTCCCATGCAATTCCTGAGGGAACTGAAAAAACACTCTTTTTTTTTGGTTAAATTCTTTAACATCGCAACTAAAACAACACAATTCAGTTTTACGAAAATTGCGCCACATTTTAGCAGGCACACACGTACGCATCAGTGATGCATCCAGTACCTATACCGATATTGGTATATCGGCAATATTTTGGGTCTGCCGATATTATCGGCATCGGCGATATTTTTATTGCCGATACAATTACAATAACTCAACTCGTGCTTTAAAAAACGAATGTAAACGCGCCTCTTGTTTCGTCTATTTCCTTGTAAACGAGGCACGAATTGTAGTCTTTGTTGTCTTTTGTTCCTTGCTACATTAAATTACTTATTGAAATTAATTAGTTTACATATGAGTATTTTTAACATCGTAAACATCGTGAGGAAACCTGCACACGCCTGCGAAGAATCTCGCAGGTTGTGTGTGAAGTCGACCAACCCGCACTGGGCCCGCGTGGTCGACTAAGACCTGATCGCCCTAATTCAGGGTAGGCTTGAGCCCCTCGGTGGGGACGTATATGAACTGAAATCATGATTTTTAACTAGTCGGTTGATAAAATAGAATAAATAGCAAAATAATTTCAATTTAAAAACAGAAAAGTGCTTCAGGTAATACTTTTGAAATTATCCTAAGTAATTTGTATTGAAAAGAAAACCAGTCCCGTGGCATCAATAAAAAAAATAACACATGAAACTCGTGAATTCACAAGAAGAGGTACCATCCAAGTGAATTGAACAACGCATCAGCGGAGCGTCCAAAATAACTATCCAGAAAATAAAATTCCACTCATGTGAATTGGACACCGCTTCAGCATTGAAAATAACTATCCAGAAAATAAAATTCCAACCATGTGAATTGGACACCGCTTCAGCATTGAAAATAACTATCCAGAAAATAAAATTCCACCCAAGTGAATTGGACACCGCTTCAGCATTGAAAATGACTATCCAGAAAATAAAATTTCACTTAAGTGAATTGGACACCGCTTCAGCATTGAAAATAACTATCCAGAAAATAAAATTTCACCCAAGTGAATTGGACACCGCTTCAGCATTGAAAATAACTATCCAGAAAATAAAATTCACTAAAAATATCGGTATCGGTATCGTATCGGCAAAAAGGCGTATCGATGCATCCCTATAACGCACGCGTGAGTTTTTTTAACATTACCCTAAATAGATTACAACTAGGCTTGGTATAACATTATTGTATGCATTAAAACCTCCTTGGACAACATGACCAATTCCTTGGCGTAACCTATTCATTTATATTTATTCTCCTTTCTTCACAAAGATATAACGCAAAGAGAATCTAATCAGCTAGAGTTATGCAAATAAAAAATATAATAAGCGAAGAAAAAGAAAAGAGGTTCCTCCTCCTAGAGGTACTTACCTGCTAGAAATGTCTTGTTCCTTCGAGCCAGAAATTAAAAAAAAAGGCAAACTAAAAAGCACATAAGCGGTAAAATCTATTTTGCGCACAGTAAACTAGCATTTAAAGTAACAATTTCCGTTTTTGATCTACCGTAAAAACGGTACTAGGTACTAACAAGCGTAAAATTAGTGTGATCAATGATCATACTAGTAATCCTAAAGTAAAACCACAAATAATAAAATAGGCCTAGCGCGAGACGTGTTCACGCATAGTAGGGTTTTGTAGCCTTTGTAAAAAACTAACTACTGGACCGATTGAGTTGAAATTTGGTACACATATGGTAATAAATTTTAAACATGGGGGCCACTTTTGGGAGGTAAATTAGAAGATATAAAAGTTTTGCAAACTATATCGTGTAAAACAAATGAAAGGGCTTGTCGTGAGAATTTCAAACATATTTTTTATATTTTTAAGATAAATAGTTTTGAAGTTATTTAAGAAAAAAGGCGAAAATCTACAATCTTCTGCACTAAACATTGTGAAAAAAATCACAATTGAAATTTTCAAAGTACAGAGTGGCCTTTGTAAAATTTAATTTTACCTGTAAGAACGAAAGGACTTTAGCTTTTCTCATAGATTTTCCTGTAATCTATGCATTTAACCAAATATAACGTGATTTTTATTATGATGATATTAAAAGGGTGAATGGTAAATTTTTGCGTATTTTTTTTAATAACTTCTTAATTATTTATTTTACAATTATAAAAATATATAAATTTGAGATTCTTACAAAAAAAACCTTTTATTTGATACTAGCTTTTGCCAGCGGTTTCGCTTGTGTGATCATAGTTTCTATGACTGTCTTCGAGGATGCGCAGTCCGGCTCTCTAGCGTGGAAGAAAGTAGCCTATATGTTAATCCAGGTCTTAATCTGTCTAACTACCAAATTTCATCCAGATCCGTTTATCTGTTGTGGCGCGAAAGAGTAACAAACATCCATACATCCATTCATACAAACTTTCGCGTTAGGATTATTGATAAGAATGTCACACGATATAGTTTGCAAAACTTTTTTTTTGATATTTTCTAATTTACCCCCCAAAAGTGGTCCCCATGTTCTATATTTATTTGTTTACGTTACAAGTTCGTCTTTGGGTCACCGATTCACAATTATGTGTACCTTTAAACTCAATCAGTCCAGTAGTTTCGAAACAAATTGGCTGTTAAAGACGGACGGACGGACACACGAGTGATCCTATAGTGGTACCGTTTTAACTTTTGAGGTAGGGCACCCTAAACACCTGAACTTTTCCGTCGCTCGCGTTGATATCTTTTGTTTAAAATAAATTGGTATAATTGTTATTCTTGTGTGGAGAGGTGCGGTGGTACGGAACCCGAGTTCGACTCACACTTGGCCAGTTTTTCTTACGAATGGAATAGGTATGGGTAGATCTGTTTAGTTTCGTGAGAGAAATCACCAGGTATGAGGTTTCCAGAATATAACGAATAGCCTTGTATAATAATACCAGTGGCAATGGATCCTACACTGAGGACTATTTTATGACAGCCGAAAGTGGTCATTACCCCACTTATCTGTTATAACTGTAAGTACTACCTCACACAGTGCTTGTTACCTGTGTAAGTTCTTGATTATCACCGCCGCCGTCGTGTTGTTATGATTAGTCCATTCGCTTCACACCAGGAGGTTGCGTGTTTGACTCCTTGAGTATTGTAAGACTCAGTTTGGTTGGTGGAAGGGTATTTTCCCTAGCCTGGCGCTAGCTACCACCATCTTATCTAAGTCTTAATGCCAAACATCAAAATCAACAGCATTCTTGTGTTCTGACTTGATGATAAGATAGTCAATTCCCTATTGCTTTGTGGAATATTGGTAAGCCCATTTCCATCTTCGGCATCATCGGCACTTACCATCAGGTTCGATGATGCCAATGGCTTACCAATTGTGAATTAAAAATACAGTTCTAAACACACTTGCAACTAGTAAAAGCACCAGTATAGAGAGCTTAAACTGCATGCAGCGCCGTACGCGCTGGCTTCCGGTATTGGCTCAACTTCCGGCGCTAGTTGCGATACGAAACTGTGTCTCTGAATAATACAGTCATTGAAGTGCTTATGGGCTATTCTGTTAAACATTTGCTTTAAGAATTAAATAATTGTGATATCTCAGCATATTGCGAACCAATTTTTTTATTATTATTTTTTTATTTGATGCTATTAAGTTGGCTCCATATAAATTTTATCAAAATCTGTTCAGTACTTTTTTCTAGAAAATTTGCAAAACTGATGGAAGTTGGTTTTTTAACGTGTTTACTGTTTCCAACTATTTTTCATTTTTTAATGTTTGTTTAGTCATTTATAAAATATTTTTTATTTGAAAGGTTATACTTTCATGTGAAAGCGTCGGTGGCTCAACCGGTAACGACTCGGTCCATCTAACCAGAGGTACCGGGTTCAAATCTGGACGGCCAATGTACCAATGAGTTTTTCATAAACTTAAGTACATACTTACCGATTGCTTTAACGGTGAAGGAAAACATCGTGAGGAAACCTGCACACGCCTGCGAAGAAACTCGAAGGTTGTGTGTGAAGTCGACCAACCCGCACTGGGCCCGCGTGGTCGACTAAGGCCTAATCGCCCTGATTCAGGGTAGGCTCGAGCCCCTCGGTGGGGACGTATATGAGCTGTAATGATACTTTCATGTAGTCAAGGATAGTGCACGTAAACTCAAATAATGCGAAAAACAGACCCAGACAAGGAGTTCCACTCAATCGCTGTCCGCGTTATAAATGAGGAAGTGTAACGCTTCGTGCGGATAGGCAGAGTATCAACAACAAAGGGGTGGAACCTCTCCCTGCGTCTCGTTGACCGGAGATGGAATGGAGCTGGGGAAATGAGGTCATTGAGCTTTTGAGCACACTCTCTGAAATGAATTCGATAGAATTCCGAAAGACAGGCAACTTTGCGGCGATGCTCAAGGCTTTGGAGCTTGTTTTTGGGTTGTTCGTTTAATGAGTCTCAGGGCGCGTCGGTCGATAGCTTCCAAGGTATCCAGCTCATAGTGGGCTGATCCATCCTGTAGGTTGTTATGATTGTAGTCGGTTTTTTAACGTGTACGTTGTGTTCAATTATTTATCCACAGTTTATAAACTCTTTGACATCATCTCATCTGATGATAAGTGACGATGATGCCGAAGATGGAAGAGAGCTTACCTAGATTCCCCAATGGAATGGGAAACTGGCTATCTTATTTTTAGGCCGCAACACATCATCGCTGTTAACACTGATGTTTGGCGCCAAGATTTATACAAGATGGCGGTAGCTAGGCCAACGGCTTAGAAAATGCCCTTCCACCAACCAAATCAAGTCTTACAAAGTTGGACTTTGCCGGGAATCGAACCAGCTACCTCCTGATGTGAAGCTAATGGACTAACCATTACGCCACAAAGGCGGTTAAAATCTATTCATTTAATCTTCATTCACTAATTGCCAGTCGAGGTTTGGTAATTACTAGTAGTTTAGATTTTTCAATATTTTAAATTCTGTATAACTAAATATATTTTACTATGTAGTGTAATAACATATTCAGGATGCTGCGGGAGTTGCTTCGCTTTTGCAGTGCGACTGCTATTTTTTTATGTTTGCTGAGACCCGAAAAAGACGACTTTCTTGCCATAATGCGCAAAAAAATAGCGTCGCTACTGTCAAGAGTGAGAGACAGCAATAGAGGCGTCCTGAAAGTGTTTTCCGATAAGTATGATTGTCCCAATGTTAAGCATTGGGTATATTTACTTATCAATAAATGTTTATTCAATGTTTTTTTTGTCTGTGATTTTTACTTTATTAAACAATTACTATTAAGAAGCGTCGGTGGCTCAACCGGTAACGACTCGGTCCATCTAACCAGAGGTACCGGGTTCAAATCTGGACGGCCAATGTACCAATGAGTTTTTCGAAAACTTACGTACATATCATTACCGACTGCTTTAACGGTGAAGGAAAACATCGTGAGGAAACCTGCACAGGCCTGCGAAGAAACTCGAAGGTTGTGTGTGAAGTCGACCAACCCGCACTGGGCCCGCGTGGTCGACTAAGGCCTAATCGCCCTGATTCAGGGTAGGCTCGAGCCCCTCGGTGGGGACGTATATGAGCCGATATAATAAAAAAATAATAACTAACATAGTTTATACAAGTTTTGTACTGGAAAAATGCACTAAACTTGTCTGAAAGAATAAATATTTACATTCATCATATCATCATCATCATATCAGCGAAAAACGTCCACTGCTGGACAAAGGCCTCCCCCAAGGATTTAAATAAATAAATATATAAATCAAGTTTATTTCGGACCACAAAAATCCATAATATGTGTTAGTAACAATAGAGACTTAGCCTTTGGGGCATTCCATTCCACAGGTAAAAAATGTTGATGTTTCCGATTTTAGTAGTATTTGATTAAGTTATACCTATGTATGTCTTCGACTCAGACATACAGTATTTTTTCAGTACAATACATAGTTAACGAGTTAAAGGGCATTGCAGCTTTGACTAATTAACAAGTATGCGCTACTTCAAACCCAAGTACCAAGTGTTAAAAAGTTATAATCAAATAAACAAAGCAGTGGAATGTATACTTGACTTGATGAGCTTCCTAATCCATTTTTAGAAATTTTAAACAAAGTTTTTTTAAATGAATTATGTAATTTAATTTTTCAAACTCGATTTTTTAAAAGTTAGAACAGTTTATTTTTTTCATTTTTTTGAAGTGAAAACTTCTTTAGCGGCGCTGAGCACTTTTTTTGGATGTGTAAAAACTTCCAAACTCGCGTCAGGGTCACGTGATGCTGATCGAAAAAGCGTAAGATCGAGGGGAAGGGAGAGGAACAAGTATCTCCCACTCTTTCTACCGTGCCTGAGTGTGCTGCTCAGGGCGCTTTTATAAATTTTCCATCTGCCGGTTAGTAGCAAAACTACTCGCCTAGCGACCTAACATCGACATATTGATGTCACTACGTAGTTCAGCTATTTCACACTAGATGTCAATAAGTGTAGAAAGTAATGGGACGTACTCAGAACTATGAGCTTTAAAAAGTTTGTGTAATAAATGAATAAAATGAGGGTTAACATTTTTACTGTTTTGTATGTGTACTGACGTACTTAAAATTTCTAGCACAAAATAATAGACAAATTATTATTACGAACATAATTTTATTTACAAAATTCAATTACCTGCGAAAATAACAGTTTTAGTTAGTTGTTGTCGGTTCGTTGCCCTATCGTTTTGAATGGTTGCGAAATGCTTAAAACGAATATCTATATATTTTTCTGATAAAGATTTAATCAGCAGTATAATATGATTTACAGTCGGTGATTGGTCAAAGCTGTAATTTAAAAAATAAAATGAAATACATACTTATTCTCCTAAAATAATTGAAACTCGGTTATACAAACAATACCGAAACCAACCGACAAATCCAGTTTTAAACTAGGTAAAGTGCCCATCTTTAATTTTTTATGGCCTTTTTTTGTCACTATGAAGTCTGCATCATTAAAATGGCAAGAACAAATCTTTGTATATTTTGTCGGAGTCCAATCCGGTCTATTCACTTTTGTGATCCATTGTTGTTTTAAATTATCATCGGATGGAAATCTAAAACAAACAAAAAGAAATAAAATTAACTAGGTGGTAAATTATCTTAATACGAATAAAATGATTATTTAACATTCGAAGTTCTTTCAATTCATGAACAGTCACGGAGAATAGTACGAGTATGTATACAACTCAGATCTTTGTTACTTGAAAATATTTGCTATGAAAATGTTATTTCATTACTGACCATAGCCGTGTGTTATTCGGTAAAATTATTTGAATCTAATTACGGCCCTGGATATTTGGTACGTTGAAAATAGTTGTTCTTGTTGACGATAGATGGCGGCCTGTTTACAATATAATTATAAAAATCACTAAAGTACTGTTTTGGCGACTAAAAAGTATTCAGGTTTAATTGTATACTTTAATTTTCAGTATCCACGTATGATTATAACTATATACCAATGCGGAACTTTACGTACTCGTATTTTTTATTCACAAAAGTTACGCCACCTAGTGTCGAGAAGTATAATTTATACTTGAAAGCCGAGAATTTTCTAGAACTATTTTAATAATTACGTATAAAATTACTTACAAATGAATTGAGTGGAGATTTCAATATCAATTTTGCAGAGGATAAAAATCAATCATTAATTGAATTTTTAAATAATGAATTTGGTTTAACTATGTCAAATGATCGCAATTTTAGCACAACGAAATACAAAACAACAATTGATGCGGTCTTTATTAGACACTTAAATAGATTCGAATCAAAACTGTTTGTTTCTTACTTCAGCTATCATAAACCGATTGTATCAGTTTTAGAAATTTGCGATGATGATTCTGGTAATAACGATGGTGAAAAAGTCGTCGAAATTATGGATGAAAGTTGATATTTCTAAGAGATAAAAATTAATGTAATATATAAATAAATAACGATATAATATTATGAATAATAACATGTAAATTGTCATATTTGTGTACGATAGCGCAATAAATAAACATTGTATTCTACCTCATAAATGATAGTATTTTTGTACTTATAATTAAACACAACGTTAATACTAAAGTTTTCACTTCTGCCGGCACTCCCGGAGTTTTTTTTCATAATATATATTAGTGTATAGATAAACCATGCCAAGTTTTGTAATGGGCCTGAAAGTCGTGTAGGAGCTAGACCACTTAATCAAATATTACTAAAATCGGAAACATCAACATTTTTTACCTGTCCACTTCACGTGGAATGCCCCCTTTGTTAGTTAGTACTTAAAAACTACTTGGGAATAATTAAAATAACTATCATTTTACCGCACAGGTGACTATCCTCACCCAATACTTCAGGAGGGGAGAGTCAAACCGTGCGGCGATCGTCCTGTAAAGGAAAATAAATATAAATCGAAAAGTAAACATTTGCTTGTTTATGAAATATATGAAAATTCATTCGCCCTGTTTGTGTTTCAGTTTAATTTTTAACCCAATTTCATTTTTAAATACATTTTTACTGATAATTGCTTGTGATTTGTTATCATTTTGCTGGCATAAAAAAAATATTTAAAAAAGTGTTTAAAAATTGAATTTTGGGTGTTATAACACCCGGTAGGCGAATCTGCGTTAGTTTTGTTTTATTACGTCTTTTATTTTTAATCTTGTTTTTTTGTGTAGTTTGAAAAAGCGTAATAGTACCTACCTTTTTACTTTATTGCTTGTAAACTGTTAATTAATAAATGAATTATTTATCTATCTCTTTAAAATTCTTCAGTACAGTTGTTGTGGGAACACCAACTATCCTGTAGTTTAACGGAACAATTTTTATTTATTTCCAAAGTAAATACAAGTGTCTAGCCAACCATAGTAAAACTCACTCAAAGTGATACCGGTAATCAAAATACAAATTAGAAGATTTTGTTACGTTCGTCCATCAAAACAGTAACCAGTTATGGATAATAAAATAAAACAACAAAAGTTACCAGTTTACAATGACTTTTTAATTAATTAATTTTGTTTAATATTCCTCTACAAATAATTAAACGCCTGCTTGATTTTGTATATTTTAACCCCTAACGCAACAGAGGGGTGGTGTAAGTTAAACGTGTGTATCTGTGTATCTGTATTCATAGATATCATTATCGTAGCTCTCAAACGGATGCATCGATTTTCATTTAGTTTTTTTTTATTTGGAAGGTGACTTGATGCAGAGTCTTCTTAGCTATAATTCAAGAAAATCTGTTCAGCCGTTCATATAGTTGATTAAATGCGCGTCAAAATGGTAAGTGATAGAGGGGAGGTGCATTAACTAAAATAAATTAATCCCTGAGCAAATTTAAGGTGCTATAAAAGTCAAAATGGCCGAAAACAAAATTGTTGCTGAAAGTGAACTTCTCCTTTAAAATACTCAATTAAGGGTTTCAAGTTTCATTGTTGTCTATTTTTTAATTATTACGTAAATAATGCTACTAATCACCAATTCTAGGTCCGAAAAACATTCGTGAAAAAAATGTTATCTATTATTTTATAGGTTTTGCGATAAATTTAATGTAAAATCTGAGTTCTGATATGTTTATATAAATAACTTTGTTCAGGCGGTTTAGGATTTTACTAAAGGAATCTGAATTATAGTAACATTTCCAAACGACTATACTGTTTTTTTCACAAGTATTATTGTAAAAAACTGACCGTTAAAAAATTACAACAAAACTTAAGATCTTTTACCTTTTTTTCCCAGTTCATTTTTTTTGATATTTTATTGTATTCAGTTTCAGTCGATTATCTTTTAAACTAATAAAGATATATTAAAACTTATAAAGATATCTTCAGTCTAATTACTTCGTTTGAAACAGCGGTAATTTGAAAATATGAAAAAAAAACATAAATAAATTCTCACAACTTTTAATCGGCTCTCTTGAAAACTTGCCAAAACAGAGATAAGCATCTTTACACAGGAGGCACAGAAACAATAATACACACGATTAAAATTGTTTTCCATTACAATACGCAGCGGGCGCACGACAAGGGAAGAATGAATTTTCCTTGTGCAGTTGAGAAAATTCCCGTGATCTAATATTAAAATCTCCGGTGAGGTAAATCGCGAAAGGATCTCGTAACATATGGGTGGATCGTACCACTTACCGCAAAGAACCCCGATATTTTTTTAAATCCCCTTACACAAAAACATCTGATATATTTGCTGTAGAACAAAGTAACATTTTTTTATTTGGCTCGCTTATACTTCTCTTCCTTTGCTTGAATTGTCCCATATTGGCAAAAAATGTTGGACTTCCCATACATATTAATTCCTGTTAAGTATTTGTAAACTGTATAGTTTTTTGATGTTAACGGTGGTATCAACCTTTGAACTGTTCTAGTGAGAAGATCGTGTTGGGAAATCTTAGTAAGCCCACTCCCATCTTCTGCATCATCGTCACTTACCATCAGATGAGAGGACCTAGAAAGGGATTGATTACCAATTGTGAATAGCAATAATATTGTAATGCGACACCATGTTACTAAAATGCACAAAAGTGGTCAGTTCATTTTTTGCATATTTTCAAGTTCAAGTTCAAGTTTATTCGAAAAACAATTTAAATTGTGTACGAATTACATAAAAATATAAATAAACATAGCATACAAACAATTCAAAAACTAAATGAAACTAAAGTACCTACATAAACTAATCCCAATGAAGTATCACATTGTACGATCTAATTATGAAAGAGTAAAATCTTCAATGCAATAGCAACACTTGTCCAAAAGAAGTGCCTTTAGTGCGCTTTTAAAAACATGAATGCGTGACTCCAATTTTAATTCAATAGGCAACTTATTAAAAAGCAATACTGCTTGATTTCTTGTGGAATGCGTTACAACTCTGAGTTGTGGTTTAAATTTGTTCTTAAGGTCTTTTCTCCTTGTTTCGAACCTTGCCTGCATCTCAATTTCAGATTCATAATTTTGTCTATTTTTTAATACGTCTGTCAGAAGGACTAAAATATAAAGACTGGGAACTGTTAGTATTCTGAATTTTTTAAAGTACTCTTTACAAGATTCCCATGGAGGAATACGTGCTATAGTTCTTATTGCCCTTTTCTGAATAACAAATGCTCTATGTATGTTATATTTGTAGCTGTTGCCCCAAAACCTTATGCTGTACTATGGGTCATTCTTATTATCCAGTATGATAGTTAAAAGCTCTAGTTATGACTACTACACCAATAATGTACAGGTATAACCTATTAGTAATATGTGGGTAGTAGTTATTAATAGTATGTGTGGCGGCAACTGCAGTAATCCGCCTCTGAACCTCAACACAAGCAACGAGAAGACAAAAGAAATGCGACTTCTAGAACGCACTATTAACATTTCTTCAGCACTAAGTATATACAGGGTTATTGGTAATTAGACCGGATCCTCTTAAGAGGGTATAGGGGCGGTTATTTGGAATAATTTTGACCCCATATTGCATTATCCGAAACTCAACCGTTTTTGAGATATTTGCTTTTTAAGAGTTTTTTTGGAAAAATCAGATTTTCTCCTTCAAAAATTTATAAAAAAATAACTATTCATCCAGATTTCATTTTGTTTACATTTTTAGATAGAGTACATTTTAATTCTTAATATTCAATCATAAAATCATAATATTCTGTATTAATACAGAAAGTACAGGCCACTTCGTAAAAAACAAATCAGATTTTTTGTTTAACTGTCTACTTAAATGTGATTTTTCTCGAAGAAAACCCCTATTAATTGAGTCTGCATGTTATTTGAAAAACATCTACACATTTCTAGCTATCCAACGAGGTAAAAAACATTGCATTTAGTTACAAAATTTCAAAGAAAATGTGAAAACAATAGGCCCAGGTAGTGAATTCCGAGAATGTGGTTTTTGATCCGAGGTCAATAAGCGATACTACTTCAATGCTCCGTATGCTCTGTCTCGCTCTCGCTCACGTTGCTAGCAGATTTGTGTTGTTGTTAAGTCCAGTTTGCTCGTGCGATTTGTACTGTGTAGACGCTTTCCACTATCTTTGGACTTCGGTATCTTCTGGACAGATGAGGCGAGATTTGACCAGGATGGCATTAACTATCATAATATCCACTATTGGGCACCAAAAGCTGACCGTAACCCAAATAAGAGGAGGCCACAAGGATCGCAAAGACGTTTTTCACTTAATGTGGGGATGGGAATTATTGACGACAATTTAATTGGTCCCTATTTCCTGCCCCACCACTTAAATGGCGAAGCCTATGAAAACTTCCTAAGAAATGAAGTTTTTGACCTTCTTAGTGAGGTACCACTAGCAGCACGACAAAATATGATGTACCAACATGATGGCTGCCCCGCACACTTCAGAATGAGTGTTCGTGAATGGCTTAACGAACATTTTCCGAACAGATGGATTGGCAGAGGAGGACCTATTCCGTGGCCAGCGAAGAGTCCAGACCACACCCCTGTCGATTACTACATATGGGGTCACATGAAAACCCTCGTTTATGACGTTTCTCCTTCACCTGTGACATCGATTGACGAATTAAGACGTCGCATAATAAGTGCAGTCGAAGAAATGAAAACAAACTTGACAACTAGAGTAGTCAAAAGTGAGTTACGCAAACGGATGCGTCTTTGCATAAGGAATAGGGGCACGCACTTTGAGAATGAATTGTAAGTCACTAGAAAAAAAATTGAAAGAAATACCTTGATTCTAAAAACTTCCTTAAATTATTATTTCAACCTCACACCTTTAGTTTCTACTACCCAGTTTTGGTTTTGTCACATTTTCTCTGAAACCATGCCACGAAATGCAATGTTTTTTACCTCGTTGGATAGCTAGAAATGTGTAGATGTTTTTCAAATAACATGCAGACTCAATTAATAGGGGTTTTCTTCGAGAAAAATCACATTTAAGTAGACAGTTTAACAAAAATACTGATTTGTTTTTTACGAAGTGGCCTGTACTTTCTGTATTAATACAGAATGTTATGATTTTATGATTGAATATTAAGAATTAAAATGTACTCTATCTAAAAATGTAAACAAAATGAAATTTGGATGAATAGTTATTTTTTTATAAATTTTTGAAGGAGAAAATCTGATTTTTCCAAAAAAAACTATTAAAAAGCAAATATCTCAAAAACGGTTGAGTTTCGGATAATGCAATATGGGGTCAAAATTATTCCAAATAACCGCCCCTATACCCTCTTAAGAGGATCCGGTCTAATTACCAATAACCCTGTATACAAGTACCAATCATCAACGATTGGTCCACGGCCGGACCCCAGGCATACCACCTCGCATGGCGGAGATTATCTCCCTTTGCTCTCGAACACCTACGACGTGATCTCGGCACCTACAAAATCGACTTATTATGCAAAGGTACAAAATGTGTGAAAAAATAATAGACACTCGTAAAGAGTTGTGCAATATTTATATAAAAATAACTAAGTCGAGGGTAACGGCTAGTATGGGCACTTGGTACGGTATATAACTTTGCGTGTGACATTCAATACAATCTTTTCTGAATTTTGTGTACACAATGTAGTATAAGTTGGTATAATCTTGAATTGAATTAAGTAAAAGCGGCCAAGTGCGTTATCAAACACGTACAACGCATGGTCACAGTGTTACAATATAGCGGCTTACAGTAGTGCAACGAATGTAATTACGCAGAGCAATGGAAGGCTACTTGCGGGGCAGCGGTGACGGGGCACAGCCACTGGCTACAGGCTATAGTACTGCTAGTACCTACGCCATGGCGGCATCGTGCGACATCAAAGGCGTTGCGCTACTGTAAGCCATATCGTAACACTGTGGCATGGTGCTGGGTAATAAAAAAACACAGGACACCCGAAATGATTATACGTTTTTAATATAGGTATTCATGCAATTCGGTTCTAAAATATACAAATCATGATGTGACTGTCTATGACGGATGGGCGGACAGACGAACAGATCGATCTTTTAAGTGTTCCTCGTAAGAACTAGGGAACCCTACAAACACCTAGTATTCAGGCAAGCAAATAAACCAGTTATAACTTCCCAACCCCCACAGCTTTGAGATTCAATAGGTGTACCTTAATACCTACCTAAAACTTTAATTGGCTGACCAATTTAAACTCTATTATTTACTGTTTATAGGTTGGCGCAGAGGGTAACGGCGCCAATTAGTGCCAGTGCCAATTTAATAGGTTTGGTTTAATATTCGACAATTTGCCAACTTTAGGACACCAGATGGTGAAAGGTGCTTTGTTTAATAACATAATGGCTATTACAGTAAGCAATTCATGGTATCATTAGGTTAGGGATGATCTTCACTAAAAGCATCGCTTAAGGTTTGTTTACTGTTTTGTTCAGTTAGGTATGTCGGACAAATATTTTTGTCAGGAATACTTAGAGTGAGATTAACGTTAAATACGTTTTTGAGATTTTACTTCCTATGTAAACAATTTCGAAAAACTTAAAAACTTTTAGGTGCCACCTTATATAAGGTCTAACAAAATTAGCTGAAACTATTTTAAGGGCAAGTTCAGCAAACGAAACTGAACAACTTTTTCTTCAGCGACCATACCGAATTCTAAAAAAAAATCGCCACATTCCATTACTGCCTACTTAATTCTCGTAGTACGGTCCTGGTTTTTGTTTACATCGCTGGACTCGTGACGTGTCGCAACAACACTGTGCACTGTGCCCGGCCGTTGACCTTTGCTAGTTCACTCAATCAATTCTTATTTAAAATACTTAAAACCTTACAGTTCCTTTTAGCTGTAGGTAGTAAAATACAACCTAACAGGTATTTACACTTTACGAAAAAGAAGAAATTGAAATTGAAGGCGTTTTAAGGCGTTTGAGGTCGTCGAACGAACCACGCGAAATGTACCTACGAGTTACGAGCAAGCGCCTACAAGCAACTGTGAAGTAAATAAATATCTCAGTTACTCTCGCGCACTCATTGAGTTACGTTGCTCAAAGCCTAACCTATGACATTTTGTGACCTAAGTGCCTAAGTCACAATACAATTTTTGTATTGTGCCTAAGTTAAGTGTTTCGTAGTGAAAATGCCGTACAAAAGTATTTGGACATGGTGGTGTGCTATGAAGTTTGTAACCACAAGTTTGGGATGTAAGAAGGAAGGCTGCGGGTAAAGAATCGGAATGATCGGAGCGGAGGCTTGTGCTACTATTATCATCTGTGGCGGAAGCGCGTGTGCTGCGTGCGGCTGCTACGGTACGATGGCCAGTGCCGCATTCATTAAGATTTCTTATTTTTTTATTGTAGATTTTTTTTCTTAGATTTCAGTATGGTCGCTAAAGAAAAAGTTGTTCAGTTTCGTTTGCTGAACTTGCCCTTAAAATAGTTTCAGCTAATTTTGTTAGACCTTATATATGAAAAGAGTTTTTATGCTTAAAAGCCTAATGCTCAGTGAGCCAAAATATGTAAATATATAAATACACGTTTCCAAATTTAAAAAAAAAACAGCCAAGTGCGAGTCGGACTCGCTCATGCAGGTTTCCGTACCACCACATTCTAGAGAATTTTGCTTTAAAAATAATGTATCGGAAACTATACATCATAAAAATAATTAAAAACCTGTTTATGCTTGTGCCAATAAAGCTCTTTAATACGATATCCCACAAAACACGGTTAACTAAATTCAAAATTTGGACCGTCGGTAATTGCATAATTGATTATAAATACTAAATTTTTATGATTAATAACAAAGGTATGGTTTTTAGATTTTTTCCTATATTTGTAGTATAAGACGGCATTACTTGCCAAATTTCATAGTTCTAGGTCAACGGATAATACCCTATGAATTTAAATTCCCTTGAGAGTGTCAAATTTCACAGTTTTTGGGGTATAAACGGCCGTAACTTTTTTTTTACGTTAACTTAGAAGTTTGATTTTTCCACAGCTTTAAGGGACCGTAGACCGGCCGGCGCATATGGTTTTTATTTCAACTCGATACCTCCACGCATTCCCGAGATAAAGGATCTTGACAGACAGACAGATGGACGGACAACAAAGGGTTCCGTTTTTACCGTTTGAGGTACGGAACCCTAAAAAGGCGGGCACAGTATGAGCATTTCCTACGATTCTATTGAAAAGATAAGACGATCCTCGGACCTTGATTCAACTTCCAAAGTTCATCATCAGATCAATGTCAAAATACCAAAGGGATCTAATAGCACCGGGACTACGGCTTTATACCAACTTTCATAAAATGGGACTCCTGATGGAAGTAGTTTTAAAATAGTTTGCACTATTTTACCTTAACAAACTAACATACGTACATTAAAGCAATGCAACTTAAAAAAAAAACTTTTAAAAGTAAAAGTTTAAAAAACCTAAAAACCGAATTCAAAAAGAAATTCACTCAAAAGTATGAAATCACCCACAAAAATGAAATCAAAGGTACGAATAAAATAAGGGGTCTACATTTTTTTTGAGGTCGGTATCAGCACACAATCTCAATCTAATGTTTTACATTCGATGGTTTTGCAAGCACCGACCTCCAAAAAATATTTGTAAGCCCCTAATTTGATTGGTACCTAGGCACCTTTGATTGATTGATTGATTGAAAACACTTTATTGCACAACATAAGAGAAAAAAAAAAGATACAATGATTTCATTATAGTTGGTTTATTTCGTGTATTCATCATCACATCAGCCGAAGGACGTCCACTGCTAGACATAGGCCTCCCCCAAGGATTTCCACGACAACCGATTCTGCGCTGCCCGCATCCATATATAAAATCGTGTATTCATATATAAAAATATTATTTCATACTTTTGAGTGAATTTATTCTTTAAGTCGGTTTTAAGGTTTTTTTACCAAATTAATAGAATCAACAGGAGATACATTTTGAACGGTGAAGAGATCCTGAAGAAGTTCTTTTTTGGGTTTGTAATTAATTATAGAGTTAATAGTTTCCAAGTTTTTTTAGTGTTGGTATGCAGAGCTTTTTGCAATTGTGCTCTTTTGTATGCTAGCTTAGTATTTTTTTAACAATAAATTACACAAGTTTCTGTACCTAGAGCAGGCAGGTAGTCTTTAGTATGTCATCTTCGGGGTTCTTTCTTAATTTACGGTGGAGAGCATCCGTGTTTATTATGCATTTCAAGAGACCGATCGTCATCCGGGGTTTGATCAAAGTTTTTCGTCTTGTAATTTCAATGCTTTAGTATTTGCTTTGAATAGTTTAACGAGTGTGTTTAATAGAAAAACAGAAGCTATGTTGTTGTCAGTCATGCTGTATATTGGGGATAAGTCTATATTTGAAGTTCTTTTGCAATGGATGCGTAGTCAATTCTATTGAAAATAGTACCTTATTTTCTTTTTAATGATATTTTTAAACAAAGAGAATATAATCGCACTGTTGTCAGTGAGGGAGTTATCTACCGTGGCACTGATTATTAAGTATTTGGATTTAACGAGTACGTGGTTACTACATGAATTTTTTAGTGGTAGTAAGTAGTAAAAGCGGTTAGAAGTCCATAGGAGGCTAGTAAAAAAAATGCTCTGACGAAAATTTGTCTTAATTACTATAAGTAATATCAATGTTGATATCACCTGTTAAAATTACATTTCTATACTTTGTTAAAGAAGACAAAACTTCATCCAGTGATAAAAGAAAGTTTTCATGTTTTTGTTTATCATTAATCAAGAGCAGTACAGCAATTTATTGTCGAAACAAGACACGTAGCATCTTCAAAAGTCGTCTCGTACGTGTGGGCTCTTAGGTTTTCATGTAAATATACACAAACTCCATCATTATGATTTTTTAAATTTTTTAGATGGTAAGGCCGAAAGGTTGATCAAGGAAGGTGGCATGGGATTAACAGATAGCCAACACTCAGTTAAAACTATAGTCTCGGGTTGTATATTTATTCTAGACATTAGTACTAGAAAGTTGTCAAAATTATATAAATGTCATTTGTGAAAAATAAAAATATAAACTATTTAGTTAAATAATATCAAAATATAATCATTGATACAAAACAAATTATGTCATTAGAACATGAAAACAATATGACAGAAGTTATACATTAAAATCATTGAATGTTAATAATGCCTTTGACAAGAATAGGCCAGTTCACACGGACAGCACCCGGTCACTAGTATAACGCGAGTCAGCCATCGCTCCCCTCAACCATATTAGAAGGAAAGGGACTACCCGGCTCCCGATATTCTGATTCTGCCGCTGTAATAGGAATTGTTGAATTGAAATGCCCACAGGAAGATTAATTGGCAAACGGCGGAACTTACGCGTGGTTAGTAAGAGGTAAGAGCTACGATAGTGCCAAAGTAAAACATTACTTGGACTGCGGCGAGAAACAATTTTAAGTTCAAGGTTCAAGTTTATAAATTACGTTTTTTTATCCTCATCTAATCTAATACTTTTAAACGAGCAATTCCTGTATATATGTATATTTATAATCTGAATCTCGGAAACGGCTCCAACGATTTGCTTGAAAATTTGTTTACGGGGTCTTTTAGGGACGAAAACAGTATTTTCTGAGATTTTCGCACTGGAGTATGCCGCGCAAAGTGTATCCCAGGTAGGTACATAGCGTATTTTTAAATGTTTTTAAAGGCTCTGTGTACTATGCCCCGAGCAAAGCTCGGTCGCCCAGGTACTCTCATATTAATGTATATAAGTTAACAACAAGAATTTGAAAAATAACAAATATGAAGTTGGTATGCATATTACCAATGTAGGTACTGGTAATATGATAATATGGTCTTACATAAAAGTATCTGCTTGTTACACAAACAATCTACACTATTATTACAAAGTGGTTAAGTTTGTATGTTTTTATGCAGGAGGTAATCTTCGAAACTAGGTACTCTTCTTCTTCTTCTTCTTATCAGCCGGAAAGCGTCCACTGCTGGACAAAGGCCTCCCCCAAGGATTTCCACGACGACCGGTACTCATCTGATTAAAAAAATTATTACACCAATAGTTGTATCGGAATTACAGGACATAGACATAGGCTAAAAAAAACAGTTCACTTTTGATATGCAAGGGGCCGAAGCCGCGGGCAACAGCTACTCTGTAATACCTGTATAATCTATTATGAATCCCTGGATAAAGTTAGTTGGGTTACATATTTTGTTTTATACACACCAACTGAAAATCAAGTCGTATTTATCATAAGTAAGTTCAGAAAATCCTCTGGGTCGCCGAGGATCATAATATCATGTCTGTATTAGATTTGAAACACAATATTTCAAAAGCCTGCGTGCTCGGAAATTTCAAGAGGGAACGTATATACAGGATGTTGGGTTAAACAGAAAACATTTCTCAAAGAAGGTTTCTGCTCATCAAACTGAACAATTTTTGTTCTACCACTAATACCTTTATATATAAGTTGTCAGTTTGTTGAGTGATAGCTCTAGTGGACACCTCACAATTTTTTTTACACCTGTATATTATGTTATGTCGGCAACAGATTGTGCGAATCCGACAGATCGCGATTTGCCCAGACATTCCCAGGCAGATCGAGAAAGGCCCAGGCATTTCATCGCGGGACTCCAGAAAATACTAAAGTTTAGATTCGTTTAACACGTCTGGTGGTACGGTAGTGGACATAACCGTTTACATAAGTATTTTTTGGAGCCCCGCGATGAAATGCCTGGGACTTTCACGGTCTGCCTAGGAATATTTGGGCAGATCGCAATGCTTGGGCCTTTGACGATTTGCCTGTGAATATTTGGTCAGATCGCAATGCCTGGGCCTTTCAAGATCTGCCTGGGCCTTTCACGATCTGCCTGTGAATATTTGGGCAGATCGCAATGCCTGGGCCTTTCACGATCTGCCTGTGAATATTTGGGCAGATCGCAATGCCTGGGCCTTTCACGATCTGCCTGTGAATATTTGGGCAGATCGCAATGCCTGGGCCTTTCACGATATGCCTGTGAATATTTGGGCAGATCGCAATGCCTGGGCCTATCACGATCTGCCTGTGAATATTTAGGCAGACCGCAATGCCTGGGCCTTTCACAATCTGCCTGTGAATATTTGGGCAGTTCGCAATGCCTGGACCTTTCACGATCTGCCTGTGAATATTTTGGCAGATCGCAATGCCTGGGCCTTTCACGGTCTGCCTATGAATATTTGGGCAGATCGCAATGCCTGGGCCTATCACGATCTGCCTGTGAATATTTGGGCAGACCGCAATGCCTGTGCCATTCACGATCTGCCTGTGAATATTTGGGCAGACCGCAATGCCTGGGCCTTTCACGATCTGCCTGTGAATATTTGGGCAGATCGCAATGCCTGGACCTTTCACGATCTGCCTGTGAATATTTGGGCAGATCGCAATGCCTGGACCTTTCACGATCTGCCTGTGAATATTTGGGCAGATCGCAATCTGCCGGATTCTAACATCTGCCGCCGACAAATACATATGTTATCTAATATATGTAGAATATTTAAGTATATAGTACATGTCTCCAGCGTATCAAGATAGCTTTATTGGACTCTTGGTTTCAACAACACAAAGTACAATCCAGTTTACGTAGTAACGGGAAACTTCGTTTAAATTTTCAAGTGTTTAAAGTTTCAGATTGGGATGAAGTCCCTCGTGTTTGTGCCCCGTTTTAAAGTTCTCAGATTTGAAGTTCTCTATGAGCCACTTGTGAGTTGCCATTTAGTTGTTTCGTTGTTACTATATAGATATAGATAGATCTAGATATAGATAATATTTGTAAAAAAGGCATTGTAAAACAGCGTCGGTGGCTCAACCGGTAACGACTCGGTCCTTCTAACCAGAGGTACCTGGTTCAAATCTGGACGGCCAATGCACCAATGGGTTTTTCAAATAACTTACGTACATATACTTACCGATTGCTTTAACGGTGAAGGAAAAACATCGCGAGGAAACCTGCACACGCCTGCGAAGAAACTCGAAGGTTGTGTGAAGTCGACCAACCCGCATTGGGCCCGCGGGGTCGACTATGGCCTGATCGCACTAATTCAGGGTAGGCTCGAGCCCCTCGGTGGGGACGTATATGAGCTGATGTGATGTGATGATAGATAGTAACAAGCGCGTTTAAATACGGATAGGTATCTTTCCAGATAACACACACCAGCACTAGCCGCGCTAATCCCTACTCTTTGGCCTCGCTAAATCATTTAACCAAGCTAGTGATGGTTTCGAAAAACTACGGAAAACTGATGGTAAAGCAGTACTTTCTTCATCATCTTCATCATCATCATATCAACCGAAAGACTGCCACTGCTGAACAAAGGCCTCCCTCAAGGATTTCTACAGCAACTTGTTCTGCGCTACCCGCAATCGGCGCTTTCCGCCACTTTCACAAGGTCATCGGTCCACCAAGTGGGAGGCCTGCCTAGCCTAAGCTATGTCTCCCGGTGCGCGGTAGCCCTTCGAGATCTTCGCATATAGCTTGTGAGCGTAAAATAAAACAAACGCGTAATAGACCTCATTCTCCCGACTCCATTCCACCGTCGGTCAACGAGACCCAGGGAGAGGTTGCACCCCTTTGTTGTTGATGTTCCACCTTTTCGCACGAATCGTTACGCTTCTTCATTTATTACACGTACAGCGCAGGAGTGGAACTCGTTGCCGCGTCAGTGTTTCCCGATTCGTATAATTTAGGGATCTTCAAAGCAAGAGTGAATAGGCATTATTTGAGTTTGCATGTACCATCCTCGACTGCATCATCACTTATCATCAGGTAAGTTGCAGTCAAACGCACTCAAATTTTTAATAAAAAAATAAATAAAAAAACGCACTAAAATTTTTAATAAAAAAAGAGCATGCGCGGTGTGTGAGCCGCAAGCGGCTGGCGGGGCTTTATACACTTAAACCTTCCTCATGAATCACTTCGTCCATTGGTGAAAACTGTATGAAAACCGAAAGGTACTTTTTGATTTTAACGCGTTCAGACAGACAACGCGGCGGACATATTAATATGTATAGAATACTGGTTGCAATAACTGAGGGCGCGGCAGCGGGGCGTACGGCGGTAAATGACATCCTTATCCTTACGTCATTGCATTTCGGGGCACCTGACCTGACCCGACACCTTACCTTAACATTATTTTCTATAATATTACAGTGGTAAGGTTTGTTTTTCTTTTTTTTTGTGTTTGTTAGCAGAGGGTAATCTTTGAAACGACTTAACCTACTCGTATTTTAACTTTTTTTCACTACTGAGACATGGTCGCTTATTATAGGCCTCATAAAAAGGCTCAAGGTCACCCAAAGTGCAATAGAGCGTGCTAAGCTCGGAGTTTCTCTGCGTGATTGAATCAGAAACGAGGAGATCCGTAGGAGAACCAAAGTAACCGACATTGCTCTTAGAATTGCTAAACTAAAGTGGCAATGGGCGGGGCACATCGTTGGGGCAGTAAAGCTCTCGAGTGGCAACCACGCACCGCAAAACGTAGCGTAGGAAGGCCTCCCACTCGGTGGATCGATGACCTGGTAAAGGTTGCGGAAGCCGCTGGATGCGGGTAGCGCAGAACCGGTCGTCGTGGAAATCCTTGGGGGAGACCTATGTCCAGCAGTGGTCGTCCTTCGGCTGATATGATGATGATGACTGGTAAGCTCCATTATCACTGTCTAAAATACGCTATACTTTATTTTAATAATAGCACGTTGTCACTTCGAAATCTTTACGCTGCTGCCCAAAATGGTTTAAGGCTTTAAGATGCCTCAATCCGAGCAGATTGATACGTGTTAAAATAATATCGAACGTAAGTCTATTCATTTTAAGTTGAAATCAATTCTAGCTTCAACGCGGCTGTTACGTTGAAACCGAACGCTTCTCGATATTTACATGTTTTTATTACTTTTCTCTATTTTCAATTATGTTTAAAAAAATGTGTTAAATTAAAATGAAAGGACTTAAAGTCACCGATTTTTGTGTGTTGGTTTCATTTAACATTAACTATTTGTTTTCGAGAAATTTTGCAATCAATGCCAAAAACAGGGTCAACAGTATATTTTTTTCACATCAAAAGTGGTAATATTTTTAAAATTGTATTCAACTCAATATATTTTTTATTACTTTAAGTACTTATATTATATATTTTTTTCCATAGTGATAGCTTTACACAGTCTTTCAATAATTTGAATTGAATATTGTCATTTGACCTATCTTAAGACCTTAAGATACGTGTAAACGATGTACCACAAAAATATTAATAATCTTTAATTCTTAAAAAAATCTGCAACAAAACATAAGTAACTTTAATATTTTAGCCTCATTTGGTTATTTAATGAATTATTTTATCATCTGCAAAATTTTGTTAGTGAAAAAAACTTTAATATTCCCATCGATTCAGACACAATACGAAAACTCTTGTGTTTGGGGTGTCACGCAACAGTGACAAAGACCGGGTGGTTTTAAGGCTGTTGTCTAATAGTTTGGGGTTAGTGGCGCAAAAGAGAACTGTGTAGAAGCTGTGAACAGAATGCTCCAGACTATCCAGAAGGAGAATCGTTCGATGGGTGATATTATCATCACAGTTCTCTTTAGGCGAAACCCTTTCAGAAAATAATGCAAAACTCGAAATCGAGGGTTGGAAAAAGTTACTTTTCTGCGGTTGAAACTGCAGTACATTTATCAATTTTTATAATAAATGAATTACAATATGTATGCTACAAAGTGTAAAAGGCCAAAACGCGATTTTATAAACATTTCTCGATAAAAAAAATTGCAAAGTTCGCTTAAATTTTGTCAATTTTTGCCGTTTTAGCCCACAACAACCAGTTTTACTTCACTACAGGTGGACATAGCATCTTATTTTTTATCTCTCTTATTCCTCAATAAAATCCTGACTATTGTCGGACTCACTTTTTTGTAAAACTATATCTAAGTTAAAAACATAAAACATAGAAAAAGTGCATTAAAAGTGTAGTTATTTTCTTCACTCTTTACACTAAAGAAAAAACTTCTTTTGTGTAAAGAGTGAAGAAAATAACCGAGAAAACTTTACTGTTCTGAACAATACCAGGCCGCGTCACTCGATACGTACCTACACATTGGCGTGGCCTACAGGCCGCGCTCCACTCTTCAGCGCTAGAACGCCGTACAGTCGCCGCTGAAATTCGCGCGCCGCCCGTGTACGCAGTTATAACCGCTAAGTCGAGCGCCTTTATACCCATGTTTCCGTGTATTGTCTGACAGTGGGAAGGAGTAGGTGAATAAATGCGTAGGTATTGTCGTTTTATAAGGAAGTGCAATATCTGTTACGAAGTAACTAGTATCTCATCTGTGACAATACCTTGCCATAAGAGGTTGTTTACACCAGACGGTGCCGGTAGTGATGCGGGACACCAGGGCTGATAAGGTGAACGCTTGTCTCAAGTGCTCTGTAAATGGGCGGTAATTTCACGCTCAAGATTTTTCGGATGGCTCCTCAAAATCTAAAGAAGGTGATTACCGAACATACAATTGCCATCAATGTCTCTGTGTGAAATTGTACCATCCCGTCCATTGAAGAACTGATTAACAGCATGTACGGTGATCTTGGTCATATAGCGCACCGAGATATCTCTCGGGTGTGTGAGCGGGCAACACTCACTACTAAAAACGAGCTGGTGGCGGCTTAAAATGATTGTGTCCTTAACGAGATCGAGGGAGACATATAGTCCGTCAGTATGTCGCAGCCGTTCTACTTAAAGACTGAAAGTGGTATGGTATTGGTAATGATTGATTTGGTTTGGTTGGGTTGGCAACCCCTGATCCCGAAAATCTTCTCGTTCCAGTTCAAGCGCAATGCAGTGAAATGCAGTTTCCTGTCATTCCCTGCATTGCGCAATAACACTCAACAAGTGGTTTTATTTTTCGGATTTAGGATTGTTTCATGCCCACTTGTCCAAGCGGACAAAGTCGCGGGCAAGAGCAATATTATAAATCCGAAAGTGTCTGTCTGTCTGTATGTTTGTTACTATTTTACGCTAAAACTACTGAACCGATTTCACCAAAGTTCTGCGTAGAGCTAAAGTAAAAGTGGAGAATAAAATAAATGAGATTAAGTTATTATTGAAAATGAAATGTAAAAAATAAAAATGCCACCTCCGTGGCTTAATGTTTGTTCCGGCATGAAGATAAGATAGCCAGTTTACCATTGCGTTATTAGGGTATACCTAATATTTTTTATTTCCAAAAAATGCATAGTCCTCGAGTGGTCTGCATAAAAAAATATTCCTCGCTCACGAGCTGTCCGCGGCTCGCGCACCGTGCACCTTAAAGTACACGGTTGCCCAATTTCAAAACACAGTAACTGACAATTCTCAGATTTTTAAAATTTGCTCATTAAAAAAAACTTTGCGCACCAAATTGATAAAAAAAATTAAATTACGAACAGAAAATACTGCAATAAAAATATTGGGAATAAAAAATACTTGAAATTAAGTCCTAAAAGTAATGAAAAATGCATTAAAAAAATACAAATTTTGCAGTCACTGTTTTTTAAAGTGGGGTAGGCGTACAGTCCATAAAACGATATCCACGCGAGCGAAGTTGCGGTCAAAATCCGCAAGCGAAAAGCAGTAATATAATTAGAGTTCAGTTTATACGCGCATAACTCAGTGTCATACCTGAGTAGAACTTCTCGAGTTGTTCGAAGGATGCTGGGATAAGGGCACCGCCGGTGAATTAGCAATATTTCAGTGGCAAGGGTCAGCCCATTATACTGACAGGGGTATGTATGTATGTATGTATGTTGTATACGTGACCCAACGTCGGTGGCTAACTCGATTGAATAAACTTTATACAAGAATTATCTACCAAGTTGTGGAAAATATAGGGTCTTAACAAAGATATGCACTTATTTTTAACTGGAGCTTGTACTCATGAAACTGAACAACTTTCCCTAAGGAACCCATGGTCGATTCGCAAAAAAATTTTTGGACTTCCCATGCAAATCGATCAGCTGGCGGGCAAACTTTGTAAGAAAGTAAAAAAAATATTTGCGAATTGAACATGGGTTTCTTGGGGAAAGTTGTTCAGTTTCATGAGTACAAGCTCCAGTTAAGAATAAGTGCATACCTTTGTTAAGATCCTATACATTATAAATTGTAAAAGAAGAATTATAATTAATATAATATAATAGATATGAAGCCTCGTAGCTCAATGCAACTTGCTTAACCCAAAACTGACCTGAAGCAAGGTCTTTACCTGGATGGGTTTGACAGTGGCATTTTTCTAGACCGTTTTCATGGTTCGTTATAAAGCCTTGGGTGTCGGTTGATATAATAGATGGCAGTGGTTAAGCCGTGTCAAGCGCCTTATAGGTGGCTTGAAAAACTTCTGACAGTGGGGTTCGCCACTAACCATACTTAACATAATATTTAAACAAACAAAAAAAGCCTCCACCAACCCGGACACAATTCATTTTAAAAATAGGTGCAAATTACACTCTTTCTGATAGTCATAAAATAATAATAACAATGTCATTTGTGAAGAATCAAGAAATAAACAATAAATAGTTAATAACGTCAAAATTAAATCCTTGATATAAACCAGATTATGTCATTAGAACATGAAAACAATATGACACGAAAAGTTATACATAAAAAAAATCATTAAATGCATTTAACAAGAGTAGGCCAGTTCACCCGGACAGCACCCGGTCACGAGTATAACGCGAGAGTCAGCCATCGCTCCCATTAACCATATTAGAGGAAAGGAACGACCCGGCTCCCGATGCGCCACCATCCTTGGGTTGAACTTGGACTTGGTTGGACTTGGGGAGTATGGCCTAACCTTCCCGACTTAGGGAAGAGACCCGTGCCTTAGTAGTGGTATGGTTATGGGGGGTTAACTATCCTCACTATAATATTATAAACGCGAAAGTTGGTATTTATGGACGTTTGTTACTCTTTAACGCCACAACAGATTGACGCATCTTAATGAAATTTGGTACGGAGACAGATTAGGACCTAGATTAATATATAGACTACTTTCTTCCAATCTCGCGAGCCGCTTGCGGCTTGCACACTGCACACCCTTGAAGACAGTCATAGTAACTATGTTCACGCGAGCGAAGCCACCGGCAAAAGCTAGTATAATAGATATAAATCTGACTTTAATATTCTTTCCTTTCCTAGGTCGTTTGTATCCAGACCCCTTTTAAACCCGACCGTGTCAGCTATCGCAGCCAACAGTTGGATGGTTCCTGTACACTTTACACCTGCGCCTGTAGACTTTACACCTGCACCTGTAGACTTTACACCTGCACGGAGGGAGCAGAGAATAATGCAGAACTGTACAGAGAAAACCTGATATCGTAACGAAATTTATACATACTGTATCTGTATGTTCATGTGAAGGAGGTAAATGACAAAATATGTTTTCTCGCTGTTTGCCTATTTTTGCTGAGAAGACAATGTGTTTGTAACAGACGCAGAAGGCGTATGAGGACAATGCCTATTTATATGTAATTGCTGACTAGAAGGCAGTCAGCGAGATAAAAGGCAAAACAAAATACAATATAAATATTATTTCACAAGGTGAAACAAATAAGTATCAAGAATTGTATTTATTTTATTTTATTTCGAGGGAAATTGGAGTCAAATTGTATTTTGTAAGCCTTCCATAATTCATGGAAGCTGATTGTACTTCTGTTCACAGGAACAAGGAAGTTACACAGTCTCGTCAAGTTTGTTCGTCGAAAACAATCTTGTAATTTTGTTGTCAACAAAAAGACCTTTTTTGTTTTTAAATTTTTAACTATTTCTTTGCTCTCGTTTTAAATTCATTAATTTTTCCGTGTACTTAATTGGATATAGATTCACGTAATCCTCTGTATATATAAAATGTCAAAGGTTGGCTGGACTCAAGGATTGAAAATCAAGTCAAATTAATGACAAATTGAAAGCGGGACTTCACGTGATTTTATATACCACTAGCTGTTGCCCGCGACTTCGTCCGCGTGTATTTGATTTTATCACGCGGTTAACTGTTATATACAGCAAAAAATAAATAAAACAAAAATACAAAGTTTGAATTAATGCGTAAATCTTAGTTAAAAAGAAAATGTGAACAATTGGACACAGATTATTATCCAACTTAACCTGGCCGGTGATTGAACCCTGATCCCTGCAGGCCAAAGGCACTTGCGGTACCATAAATGACCACTGTGCCACAGAGGTCGTTTGGTCGACACGATCAGCAAAAATAAAACCGGCCAAGTGCGAGTTGGACTCGCGCACGAAGGGTTCCGTACCATATCTAGCTAGTATAACATATGAGCAGGTATTGGGGTTGTTTTTGTCTCTTCGTTTCGACTATGCTTCGATAGCCGTGGCCGCGAGTAAACAGAAGCCGCGGTGTCATCGCCACCGTCGCAACATCAATACCTGCTCATATATTATATAAAATCATGTCAAGTCCCGCTTTCAATTTGTCATTCATTATGAATAATCGTAAAAGTTTAAAGTGTTATAAGTCAAACTAAGTTACAGTATATAGTTCCAAAAAAAAAAACGCACTTTGGTACTTTAAAATGCAAATTTTCCACTGTACTTTAAAAAACGTAATTCTTGTAATTTCATTATGTCTGTCGGTCCATCCGCCTGTCTCTCCGTATGTCAGTCAATTTTCTCTGCTACTATTATACAGTAATGATACTTATTTTATTTATTTATTTATTATCATTTATTTTTCAGACAACAACGATCCAGAACTTGTTAATAAGACTTAGCCTAACACAGATAACACAGATGTAAAATTATAACCTCAAATGGAAAATGAAGTCAACATAATAAAGGTTAGGTTGCGATCATTGGACCGATACTTTGAATGAACTAAGTACAACAAAATCTCCGCAACTCTTCATTTTTAAAACTTTCCGAGCTGATGCCTATATAACCCCTCCGCACAGTCCCTTCTCCCTATAGCTCCAGTATGGCCATGGGCGGGCATGCCGTCTGCTTCGTTGAAGAGAGATGTGAAGTGTTGGAGTGTTTCGCGCGCTCCTGTTACTAAATTCACATGTGATATGTTATTATGTATGTAAATTTATGTAAGGCTTTTCATGGTGGATTTTTGCAATAACATTGCATGTTTATTGATGATGCTAATTATCGATTAATATTTAGTGAGACTTTTCGTAAATTTTAGTGATTCAATTCAAATTAAATTCAAAAATATTTAATTTTAAATAGGTGTTTACATGTGTTTACAGGAAACATGTTTCTTTCTTTTGTTTGTATTAGT
This sequence comes from Coleophora flavipennella, assembly GCA_947284805.1. NCBI lineage: Eukaryota > Metazoa > Arthropoda > Insecta > Lepidoptera > Coleophoridae > Coleophora > Coleophora flavipennella. The sequence goes on along the minus strand of OX369264.1, from coordinate 16,982,173 downwards.
ATAACTACTATGGCCACTTATTTGCCTTCTATTGGTTAGATTTTATGTTGCGTGCTCAATTACAATATAATTATACTAGCTTTTGCCCCCGACTTCGTCCGCGTGGAAAGTTACTTTGGGCAGCAATTTTAATTTTTTAGGATTCGTATTTTGCAAATAATACACATACAAACTGCTGTGGTTTACTGTGAATAGCTTATTTTAATACATTTTTATTAACTACGTTTTTAGTTTTTCCATTCTTTGCTATAACATAAAGATTTTGCGGGTTTGATGCTTGTTGAGCACGCCACATAGACTTGCCCATGGGAAATAAAACAGTTTTTTTCTAAATGTACACCTGCAACTTAAAGTGTCTGTCCTTGAGCTTTGTTTATTGTTATTGCAAACGCTGTTTTCAGGGTAAACAACACACTTTTAATCTGAAATGGCAAATCGGTCGGAATTATCAAAATAATGGGAATTAAAACAAGTTTTTTCTTTCGCCATTCCACTTATAATTTTAATTTTTGTTATGTTGCGTCCCAGATAATTTGTAGCCGTGTACCATTTAAATAGCCTTGGTACGTGAAGATTTCTCATTCAAAGGACTGGAACACCAACTTTAAGCCTCAACTTATGGGAAGGCTCCTAATAATTTTAAACAATTGAGAAACTCTATAAGGTTTGATGTCACTTGTTCAGTGTCCATAACATTCTCGATTGCCCATATTTTTTTGTAGATCAGAAGGGGCATTACTTTTTTAATCATCTGTGTTATCGACAATTTGTCACCGTACAGATTTATTTGGGTTTCCATACGAACTTTCATCTCCTATTTCATCCCTATGTCTTTCAAAAACGTTGGAATAAATGTTTATTTACTTCTAATCAAGTACCTAAATCAAAGTTTCATGGTTTATCTTCCATAATGACGGACTCCCGTACAAACTTTCATCCCTTATTTCAATCCTTTCATGACCCTTTTCACGACGAAAGGTAGCTTACGTAGTTTTCCAAGGTCTAGTCTAATTTTGTACCAAATTTCATCGAAAACGGTTCCGGGTTTAGTCGAGAAAGCGTGACTTTGTTTGGACTTCTATACGAACTTTCATCCCCTATTTCATTCCCATGTAGGTCAAAATTTCAAGAACGCTAGAACAAATATTTATTTATTTCTTATATATCAAGAGCCTAAATACAAAGTTTCATGGCTTTATCTTCGAAAATGAAGAACTTTCTTAGAAACTTTCATTTTAAACCCCTTCAAGCCTTTTTTCGCAACAATATCCTGAATCCTTTCCCAAGCTCTAGTCTATCTCTATACCAAGTTTTATCAAAAGTTTAGGGATTAGGCGTGAAAGCGTAACAGACAGACAGACTGACAGAGTTACTTTCGCATTTATAATATTAGTAGGGTATTGCCAGATTCGGGGTTACTGAATATAATTTTCTACTTTATTTCACATTCTTAAAAATTTTGTGGTGCCGGAGGCCAAGATCCCATTTGGGTCGCAAAGCCAGCGAAAAAAGTTAGTACATATTTTATTTTCGTTTAACAGAGAGACTCTTTTAATCAACCAGTTGAGAAAATGTACTTAGTCCACTGATGGCAACTGAGTGGTCCTATCAATGTGACGGTGGTTCAAATAAGGCAACCTTTCTATTCTTTTTTTTCTGTTCTTTAACATCAATAATAATAATGAAAAGAAAATGAAACTATATATCCAAGTACTTGAATGTAAAGCCGACCGACGTATTACTTTTCTCCTCACGAGGTGTGGTTTTGGAATAGGGATGACGAATGCTAGTCATCTGATTTACTTTTTATCATCTGTCAAAAACGACATTCTGTTCAAAAATGTTTCAAATATCTAGACGTGACGTCATAGTTTTGCAGAGTCATTTATGTACTCATTTTGTGATTTTGGTGAATTAAAAATCGAAGACTTGATGGAAAACAAAACGAGTAAGGTTTTCCGAAGATTAAGTAGGAGGGCAATTTAGTGATCAAGAGTACATAATTTATTTCTGATGCTGTCGTCATCCCTCAGGTATTCAATGGAAGTGGTCCAATACTGGCAACCTTAATCAGTAAAAAAATAGGCCTTCCGACAATTAAAAAGGAGGGTATTTTTTTTTCTCATAAAATAAATTTACACTTTTTTAGAGTTCTGTAGGTTTCCTGGTTATAAGGTAGGCTCTTAAGAAAAAGAAACCCTTATCCTTATAGGATCACCTCGTTTTCCGTCTGTATGTCTATCTGTCCGTATGTTAAGACTCTTTTTCTCACGAACGCGTGGAGGTATAAACTTGAAATTAATATTAAATACTTAGATCTACCGTCCCTTAAAGGTGTAAAAAAATCAAGCACCTAAATCAACTCAATCAAAAATACGGCTATTTATGTCACATATTAAACCTATAGGGTACTTCTCGTTGACCTAGAATCATGAAATGTGGCGAAAAGCAGGTCCTCAGAGCCCAAGTAAAGGCAACATTCAAACGTAGTTCCTGCTGGATTGAATCCAAACTTTGCGAATATATTGAGTAGATAAATATCGATGTTTGTAATTAGTTTTTGATGTACTAGTATAAAACGGAAAAAAAATAAGGGCAATTTCAAACTTTCAGTACAAAACTAATTAAAGCCTTCGTTTAGTTAAGTTTAAATTTACTGCGATGAAAAATAATTAATTATAAACATCGATACGTGTCTACTCAATATATTTGCAAAGTTTGGATTCAATCTGGCATGTAGTTTTTGTATTCAAGCGGAACTACGTTTGTATGGAAACTCGTGCCTCCTGGGGACCCTTAATTTGTAATTATTTATCTTCTATATAAATAAAGTTCTCGTGTCACAGTGTTAGTTGCCATACTACTCCGAAACGGCTGGACGGATTTTCATGAATTTTTCTTTGTATATTTGGTAGGTCTGAGAATAGGTATAGAAAATTTTTCACCGGGATCTGAGCGGAACAAGCCGCGGGAAACAACCAGTATCAAAAAAAAAAAGTTTTTTTGTTATTACAAACTTACATTTACAGTTGAAGAATTGACTGTGACGTATATCGATGTATGGAAAAACATTTTTTCAACTGCAAAGTTAAGTTTATCCTTCAACCCTTCCTATAGAAACAATGATCGGTGTGTACCTTACCTACAATTTATGCATTTTAGTAAAATAATTATTTTGGTGAAAATAATAGTAAAAAAATAAAATAATTCTTTATTCAGCCAACCACGGACCCACAAACAGAAAATTCAGTTCACATTAAAATAAATAATTAATTAATTTCAAATCAAGTCAGCAAAATATTATCAAAATAAAACATAAAGTCAGTCACAGATTAAAACAAAAATAAACAAATTCTCATTATTTCCTCTCCGGCATTGGGACCACTGCATGTCTAGCGCAGCAATGCCTCGTGTATGGACAGTCCAACCTTCAATCACCAGGACGGTGTTGGAGTTAGCCCAGACTCGGCGCACCATGGATGCGTGGAAGCAATCGGTGTGCGCCTCCGCGAACCAACCCGAGGCACTTCAAAAATTCAAATTCAAATTCAGGCACTTCAGAACCAGGGCAGCCCATCACGGCCCTGAACGCGTTATTGTGCTAGAAGTGGAGCGCCGTAGCTGGATTTTGTGTAATCAGCTTATCATCATCATTATTATATCAGCTGAAGAACGTCAACTGCTGGACATAGGGCTCCCCCAAGGATTTCCACGACGACCGGTTCTGCGCTACCCGCATCCAGCAGCTTCCCGCGACCTTCACCAGGTCATCCACCGAGTGGGAGGCCTGCGTACGCTACGTTTTCCGGTGCGGGTTAAAAGTTTTCATAATAATTATAAATAGGTACCCTACCTATATAACCAGCCAAGTGTGAGTCGGACTTGCTTTAAGGGCTCCGAACTGAATAAAAAAAAATCATTTTTTGTCGATCTTGTTCATGCACATATAACATCACACGTACCACAACATCATAAGTCTATAACATCTACGTTATTTATTTGATTGTACCCCGCGTGGTCCACAGGATTTATTAGGGTCTAGCCACCTACCTGTTCAGCCAAGGGGGAAGGCGTTTAAATATTTAATTCTATATCTAACAACATATACAGGGTGTAACAAAATTGGTGTAGTTCTCGTTAACTTATCATACTGAACAAATTTTGTTCTACGACTTTGCTGACATCGCAAATTTTATTTTTATTTTTCATACAATTTATATATTTTTCATACTTTCATTAATCATACACTATCTAATTTCCACCTTTCGGAGGTAGAAATTGAGACAGCTCTCAATAATTTAGACGTCAGAAAAGGCCCGGGCTATGATGGTATTCCACCAGTTTTTATTAAATCTTGTTCAGCTGGACTAGTGAAACCCCTATATATTATTTATAATAAATCACTTTCAACTGGATGCTTTCCGGATTTGTGGAAGATTGCTAAAATTATACCTCTGCACAAAGGGGGTAGTAAAAATGATATTGTGAATTACCGACCTATTAGCATTTTAAGTTGTTTCTCTAAGATCTTCGAAAGTTTAGTTTACAAATATATTTACTCTCATATTATCAATATTATTAGCCCTAAACAGCATGGCTTCATTAAACGTCGATCATCCACTACTAATCTGATAGCTTATTCACATCACCTAAGTATGTGTTTCAACGAAAAGGGACAAACTGATGCAATTTACATAGATTTCGCTAAGGCATTCGATAAGGTGGATCATAGCATACTCTGTATCAAAATTGAGCATCTTGGTATTCATGGCTCACTATTGAGATGGATTCAGTCTTATCTTAATAATCGTACCCAATTAGTTACGTTTAGTGGCTATGAATCGGTCCCGTTTACTGCACTTTCTGGAGTACCACAAGGTTCAAATCTTGGCCCTCTATTATTTATTATATTCATTAACGATCTGCTAGAATCTCTAAGTTGTGAATGCTTAGCTTATGCTGATGACATAAAGATATTCACTAAAATTTCTTCTATACAGGACTGTTTATCACTGCAATCAGATGCTAACTTACTAGGTGCATGGTGTTTTAAAAATAACATGAATTTAAATGTTAAAAAATGTCAATGTATAACTTTTACGAGGAAAACAATTAATTATATTACATATCCATATACTATAAATGACATTCTACTAGAACGTGTTCAAAAAATAAGAGATCTTGGAGTTTGGTACGACTCCACACTTTCTTTTCGTGCACATTATGACACAGTTGTTTTAAAAGCTAAAAAATCATTAGGTTTTATTACCCGAGTTTCAAGACCATTTAAAAGACCACAGTCTGTACTAACCCTTTATGTTGCACTTGTAAGAAGCGTAATTGAGTATTGTAGTGTTATATGGTCACCTTTTCATGATATACATATAAATAGATTAGAGGCCATTCAGAAACGATTTCTCCGCCATATGACGTACAAGTTCGGTCTACGTAAATCGTTACTTGATTATAAGGAAAGATTGTCCTATTTTAAACTGAATTCTCTTAAAATGAGAAGAGAAATAGCTGATATGATCGTGCTATATAAAATATTTAACAGTGTACTGGATACAGAATCTCTTTGCCACGTTTCACTTAAAACTAATATAAGATCGCATCGAAGACAAACATTATTTAGTTTGCCTTTAACTTGTAACAATGTATCATTTCATAGTCCTTTAATACGAATGTGCAGATGCTACAATGAGTACTGCAACGATCTAGATATATTTTCTCAAAGTCTTCATCAATATGTTAACAGTATACAAAACATTTTATCTTCTAATAATTAGACAGCTTTGTATTGCTTCGTAAATACTTACAATAAGTTTTTTTTTTTTATATTAAGTCACATACTCTAGTTATAAGTTGTGTGCAGTCGTCATCGAAATGCAAATTTATATATTTATTCCTAAGAATTTTGTTATGTAAGTGAATCAGTTTGTATTTTGTTTCTGCATCAAATAAAATAAAATAAAATAAAACAAATCGATCAGCTGATCAACCAATTTAATATGGAGGGTCCACATTTTTTTTGCTAATTGACTATGGGTTCCTTGCGGAAAGTTGTTCAGTGTGATGAGTAGAAGCCCCAGTTAACGAGTCCTACACCCTTTTTTTCACACCCTGTATATATCTGTATGGGTACGCTGTGGCGTGTGGCTAACATTTTAGGGCAGGTACATGAAATTAAGGTTAAAAGTTTCCAGTTCATAACAAAGGTAATATTATTACCTGCATTACTACTGGTCATAGGATTGGTAGTAACACAGGGAAATTAAAACTCTCGTAACTGACAGTGATGCACTGAAAACTATACAATTTGTATGTTTTCAAAAGATTTCAAGATTTACCAATTGTGAATAAAAAAAAAATGTTTATTCAAAATAGGTGCATGTTCTCTCTTTCTGACGGTCTTAAGATAACGATTATATTACATTACATAATATCAGATTGTGAAAAAAAAATAAACAAACAATCAAAAGAAAAGATAAGATAAATATCCTTTAATGCACTCCAAATATACAAAAATGAAAAAATTATCAACTAGCAAAATACATAATGATATTCATAGGCGGACTTATCGCTTTAATCATCACTTAATAATGGCGATAAGATCATTGATATAAAACAAATGATGTCATTTGGAGGTGAAAACAATATGACACGAGAAATAATACATGAAATTTGTCGTTAATGCCTTTGACAAGTGTAGGCCAATTCACACGGACAGCACTCAGCCGCATTTAGCTGGGCTTAATCCATTTGAATTATTTTTTGTTGATTTCGTCCATCAATGCCTAGTTGTGGCCCAGGCTTGTATAGTACTTTTCTTAAATAATGCGCGGAAATTAAAACTGAGTAGTACATAGGCATCACATTTTATTTAAAAATATAATTACTTTTTAAAATCAATGACGAACCAACAACAATATTTTTTTTTCACGCGCCAGTGTTTATTTGTTTTATTTTTAGTAAACAGCTTTCTGCATTCAACCGAATTCGAACTTTAAATAAAACCTATGATAAGTTACCTTCTTGGTTGACATGTTTCGGAGTAAAAAATCGTTCCATTTTTAAATTACACGACAGATATGAGTTTACATAGTGATTTGTTTGGCCGCGAAAACACGACAGATATGGATTTTCATACAACTTTTGCCGGCCGCTGTTCGCACGTATTTGGCCAGTACTGCAATTTAGATTTATCTTGAAAAGATTGTCACAATAATGCTAAAAGTATGTAATTTAATCGCACCGATACTGTTCCTACGTATGTTGCCACTGCCTTACCTTTACCTACGTATACATGTTGCAGGCATATAGTGTAATTCGTCATTTTACAAATGGTCAGCCATACGCAGATTTTTGCTACCCAGGAGGGGGGGGGGGGAACTCTTTGAGTGTATAATCAATCAAACCTGACCGAACCTAACATCGCCCGCTTCGATCGCTCATTTACAATCTGCATACGGCATTTTAAAATTTACCTGACTCGGAATTTTACAATCCGCGTACGGCATTGTACAATTTGCCTGACCGTTTATATACAGTTTGCCTGACCATATTTTGTAAAATGACTAATCATACATTCGCTTGGTAATTTTAAAATCTGCGTACAGCATTTTACAATTTGCCTGACCGTTTATATGAGGACGAATTAAACAATTTGCCTGACCATTTGTAAAATGACTAAGCATACAATATGCCTGCCACATACACATCCTAATTGCGCACTCTCGATCGTTTCTTTCCTTTTGTAGTTCAGTAATTGCTGGCTGATCTTATGAACGAACATTTCAGAAACTAGTAGAAAACCCTTTATTTCATAATCATAAGGCAAAAAAGTAAAATTCAAATACAATTTTCAGGAACAAAAGACGGAAAGAATTTAATCTGCAGAAAATGGCCAGTTACAACATCAAACAGCATACAATCTCCCGACCAAGGAGACTGGCTGCACGGAGAAATAAATTGCATTGTTTGGTCGCCCGCCCCCGCCACACTGCCCCGGGCAAGGGAGCTGGTGTTGTTATTGCTACGGCAATTGCCGTATTCTACGGCAATCGGGGCCAAAATCAAACTGTCTACGGCAATCTAGAGCAGAAATTTTCATACAAATACGGCAATTTCAAATATTGTAATTCTTTTGTGAGTGTAGTAACTATATCGGCAATTTTTGCGATTTTTCTCCGATATACGGCAATTTTGCTGACCAAATACGGCAACTGAAAAAAATACAAGAACAACACCTGGGCTCCCGAGCTCTCTGTGCGGCCGGAACAATGGCGCGCGGCCACAATCACTTTATTCTATTCTTTACGTATAGTGCGTTCGAGATAGCTGGGTGATTTTGACAGAAGAGATGTGACACTTGAGTGAATAGTAGCTGTGGTATTAGTAGTAGACCTTGCGCGAACGGCACTCACTGCGGCGTATTAACTTTTTAAGCCCCGACGCAAAAAGAGGTGTGTTTTAAGTTTAAGGGTCCCCAGGAGGCTCGAGTTTCCATACAAACGTAGTTCCACTTTAATACAAAAACTACATGCCCAGTTGAATCCAAACTTTGCGAATATATTGAAGAGACACATATTAATGTTCAAAGTTTACATCAATTTCTTCGCATAAATTTTGTGTCATAAATATAAAAGGTCTTTACCTATGAAATTGCCGATTCAGTTTTTGAAGTTCAATGCCAGTTTATTTTGAAAATAAAAAAGTTATTGTTTTTTATTATTGACCTTATGGTGACACTATTCATAATCTTTTTTATTAACTAGCGGCATGTCTTTCAAGTTCCAATCCCCTGAGCTATGTACCATTGAATGGAACAAAGGCGTTTTCTTAGTGGTCAGATAGGGAGATTTTTTAGACAAGTTAATTTTCTTGAGTTTTCCTGAAAGTGACAAATATGACATTAGTAACAAAGAAACTGCTGCGATAACTCTAGAGCTTTAAAATTAAAAATGTGTATTTTTGCCTCAATAAAGGCAATTTTTTCATGTGAAAAAACCCGACTTCATGGGGTTAAAGCCACCGTGCTTACAAAATATCTAAACAATAGGCATATGTTTACCACCATTAAATTTCTAATAGTCGAATGCTATTTTGAGAAAAAAAAGTTTTAATAACTATTGTTGTTAATATTAATTTTCATCTTTAAACTTTTTTATACAATCGGCATTTTCATAGGTAATTAAAGACCTAATATATATAAAAAAGAGATTACAGGAGACAATGAAATGTATCATTTTATTATTTTTTCACATTTTGCTGGTTTGGTTCCCGGTTAAAGCAAAAGATTTCCAAAAATCTTTTAATTCAGTTTTACGTATTTTTAAAAATGAAATGAAGTCATGTTAAAATTTCCTATTTTATTTACATTTTATCGGTTTGATTCCCGGTTAAGGCAGGCGTTTTTTTATTATCATTTGACGATAGGATTTTATTAAAAACCTAAGAAAATCTATGAGAAAAATTTCCTATTTTAATTTTACGCACTTTCCCTCTATGGCCCTAGAGAGACGCCGTGTCTTAAAAATACAAAGGAATTGAGAGTCTCCTGCTTTTTTGGATGTCGACCAAATCATGATAAAATATTGAATCGTTTAAGCTTATTATAATTTGTTTACTTCAAAAAGCTTGTCGACTCTCTAAATCGTTGCTTTGATCTCTAAGTTAACCTTTGATTTATCGAAAAGCTATTGACAATCTTGAATGCAAAAGTGTCGTAAGTACTTAATTTCTTAAAATCCCTGTTGTTTGATTTGACGTAAATCCAATAACACAAGGGGCTATTGGACCAAAGAGAAGAGAATTCGTAGAAAATGTTATTAGAAATTATGGACGAAAACTATTTCTTCTGAATTTAATTAATTCTATTCTAGACTCTAAAATTTATATCACTTTCGGTTGTGGCTTTATTATTTACTTTTCACCTGTTTTAGGGACTATGATAGACCTTTTTTCAATTCAATTAGTTCTAACAGATGCATAAAAACCAGCTAAGTACGAGTCGGCCTTGCGCAACGAGGGGTCCGTACCTACCACACCTATCTGCACGACTAAAACAATGATAGTGATGATACAATGATTTCAAGCAAAGTACAATAATGAGAGCGACAGAAAATTTTTGTTTTTTTTCACTTCGTGATCCTTAGCCCACACTTTTGGCCTATTTATATTATTTCTTGCTAAAACTTAAGGATAAGTTGTATAACCACACTGAGTTTTACGCTTGTAAATAAACATTTTTACGATAGAGCAAAAAAACGATAATAACCGGACAAGTGCGAGTAAAATTTGCGTGGAGAGGATTCCGTACGCTGAGAAACTTCCTATATTACTTTGAATTATAAAATTATTTACTGAAGAACAATTTTCTGTATTTTTTCAAAATGTTTCAAAATGCCTAGTAGTTTCGGAGACAAGGGGTCAGTTTTGCCTATTTTCATAAACATTTATTTTTAAATAAAATATAAAAATATATTTGAAATTCTCACAACAAGCCCATTCGTTTGATATATCACACGATATAGTTTGAAGTTTTTATTTTATTTTATAATTTACCCCAAAAAAGTGGCCGCCATGTTTTAAATTCATTTATTTACGTAACACGTCCATCTGGGGTCACCGAATTACATATGTGCACCAAATTTAAACTCAATCGTTCGAGTAGTTTCGGAGAAAATTGGCTGTGGCAGGCAGACGGACAGAAAGACACGCGAGTGATCTTATAACGGTTCCGTTTTTCCTTTTGAGGTACTAAACCTTATCTTATCTTTATGAATGGGGGCTGCAGTTGCAGCGACACTTCGACCCAATGGGATCTTTATTTTATCACGTCTACCCCTAAAACCCTTGTACTACTCGAAGATGTGCTACACCAATGATGCTATTCCACGGAGTGGAAGGTACTTGTAATCCTCTGGTTTTGGGTAGCCATCACTAAGGAGGCACATACGCTTTCTAGCTAAGACATCGCAGTGACACAGTAAGTGTTTCATTGATTTTATATCTTTATTACAGGCCCTGCAGGTCGCATCGTTCGTCAGACAGATTGTGCAGGTGTCCGTTCGTAGCAAAGTGACCCGTCGAACCATACCAAACCATAAAAACAATTATTAAAATCCCCTATTGGATCAACATCTAAAGGAGTGGGCATAAGTGGCTGTGGATTGAGATGCACGCCACTGCGTAATAGAGGGATTTTTTTTCCCAGCAGTGGGACGAAACAAGGTAATAAAAAACCTCATATAAACACGTGTTCTTTGAAAATTTGAGCCAGCTACATGTCACGGTTCAAGAGATACAGCTTTCAAAATTCGGACAGACAGATAGGCGGCAGACAGACAGCATACGCTTAGTAGTAGGGTCCCGTTAAGGCGGTAATATTACAGATTTTTGTTATTTTTGACGTCAATTACTCCTAAACGATAGAAAACCCAAGGTTGAAAAAAAATACCCTTATTTTTGATGATGTTTCTTAAAGTCAAAAGCTATTAGAAACACGATTGAGCAGTTTTGGCTCGATAGAAAAAAAAAACCCAAAGATAGGTCTACACCGTCACTTTCAACTCTAGATATGACTAATAATTTGAAGTATAAATTAAAAAAAATATACAACAATATTTGTTACGACAATACAACGTGAGTAATGTTATTATTTTTTATACTTTCATTGTAGTTTTTGATTGACACGAAAAACCATTGAAAAAGTAAAAAAGTGTGGTTATTTCCTTTAGTCTTGACACGTAAAGAAAAAGACAGAGACAACTGTTCCAATCAATACATCGCCTTAACTGATACTGAAACTTAAAAACGAAGCCTGACAAGAAATAAAACTTTCTCGAGCACGCACCGTCGTCGTCGTCAGGATCGCACGTGTAAGGTGCAATTTGTGTAAAATGCGCACACATCTCCCGAGGGTCGTTCAGTAAATACAGGCACTCAGTAAAATGATCTAGAAATAGTATGTTATGCTTTCCTGTTACTTAACTTCGCCATCGTAGTAGCTAAAAAGTAGACTGGTGATCGATTTTGCTGGTTTATAAAAAATAAACTAGCTTGTACCCGGCGCGTTATTGCCGCAGACGAAATAATTTGAAATATGCTCGTTTTCCCAGAGATGAGACCTAGCTGGACCGATTTTCGCCCCTAATACCCACATATAGCAGATTTCATCGAAAACGTTGAGGCGTTCAAGATTCAAGAATCAAGGTTTTTATTCAAAATAGGTGCAAATTACGCTCTTTCTGATAGTCAAAAAACAATAATTATACAATTTCATTTGTAAAAAATCAAGAAATAAACAATCATTATTTAATAATGTCAAAATGCAATCCTTGAAATAAACCAGATTATGTCATTAATACATGAAAACAATATGACTCAAAACGCTTTCGAGAAAATAATAAAAAGTCAATGAGCTATTTTCAAGATCTCAAAAATATGTAGGGTAAAACCAGAATAGTTGCCCCAGAAGTATAGTTGCGTCGATTATAATTACTCGAGTTTCGTGGGTGAATTGCATGCTATTTTATTAATCTATCGAAAAACATCTCCAACTACCACTAAGTAGACCATGTCTCATATCTCTTTGCGATTGTATGGAAATGCAAAATGCGATCAAAGGTTTTGGGGGAAAGATGTCCTGTTTCTCGGCGGTGCATCTATCCTAAACGTTATTAGGCAACTATCCCCTATGTGGGATAGATGTCCCAAGATATAGAGGTTCGCAAAAATTGCTAAACTCTGGAAATATTACAGATAGTGTTTAATACTCTTCGTAATTTTGTAGGTAAAAAAATAAAGTACCGGTCAAATTTACAAATAAAGCATTTTGGTTTTTTGTCATCATCATCATATCAGCCACAAATCGTCCACTGCTGGACAAAGGCCTCCCCCAAGGATTTCCACGACGATGGTTTTTTGTACTGAGAGATTAAACAGTGATTTCAAAAAATTGTGGCAACTATCCGGCTTTTACCCTATGTTTGGAGATCTTAAAAACGGCTATAACGATGTTGATGAAATTTGCTATACAGGGTTTTTATTAATTATTTACAAAATTGGTGAGCCCTCGACATCACCTCACCTGATGGTAAATGACGATGATGCCAAAGATGTAAGTGGGCTTACCAAGATTCCTCAACGCTGGCTATAATATCTTCCAACCGGTACATAAAAATGCTGCTAACGATGATGATGATGCTGTTGATGCTTGGCGGCAAGACTTTTATAATAAGGTGGCGGTAGCTAGCCAGGCGGGCTAAGAAAATGCCCTTCCACCAACTAAACCGAGTCATACAAAATGAGAATCCGCCGGGAATAGAACCCGCGACCTACTAATGTGAAGCTAATGGACTTAAGCATTACGCCACGGAGGAGGATGTAAAATGATTTCATCATCATCATATCAGCCTAAAATCGTCCACTGCTTCACTGATTTCCACGACGACCGGTCCTGCGCTGCCCGCATCCATCGGCCTCCCGCGATCGTCACCAGGTCGTCGGTCCACCGCGTGGAAGGCCTGCCTACGCTGCGTTTTCCGGTGCGCGGTCGCCACTCGAGAACTTTACTACCCTATCGGCCATACGTTCTACAAAAATGATTCAAGCTTCAAAATTTAAGCTGATGCAATCCTTACATAGATTCTAGATCTCTTCCAGTTGACCTTAACTAGTACATTAGGGACTCGAGTATCGCTAAGTTGCATCACTTGCGTTTTCTTTTTTTTAAAAGCTTTAATTTAACTTGCAATGTATGTATATTTGTTCGGGTGAAATCTTGCAAGTTAAATTTGACCCACTTCTCTGTTTCCGATTAAGCTGAAATTTTGCATACATATGTATATCGCGTGACAATGCAATATTAAAAGCTTGTACCTAAAAGTTTTTAAGTTTTTCGAAAATTATTTATCGCCTACTCGATGTTTTTCAAATTTGTTAGAGATTCAATATCCACCCTGTATATTTTGTATCAGTGTCGGCGTGGGCCCGGGAGCTTTGTATCAGTGTCGGCATGGGCCCGGGAGCTTTGCTAATTGATACCTACTGATACCTATTTTTATCCACTTTGCTTTTTATCCCTTTGTTTTTGCAAGTGTATTTTTAATCCACAGTTTCTGGTTAATCAAAGGTATATAAATGGGAACGTAAAAAATATTGATTCTCCTAATTCCTAGATTTAATATCTACTGCACTACATAACTGTTTAATAAGTGAGAATATTGTTAAATAATCGCAAGCAGCGCTTATCTTATAAACTGACATCTCCTTTCTCAATTAGCAATTTCTGTATCATTTCTTATCTGGGTTTTATTATATATATATATATATATATATATATATATATATATATATATATATATATATATATATATATTCTAGCTGTCCCGGCGAACTTCGTACCGCCTTACATTACATTACACTGCCCTGCCCTACCCTACACTACCCTACACTACACTACACTACCCTACCCTACCCTACATACACTACACTACACTACCCTACCCTACACTACCCTACAGTAATTAATTAAGTATCTTAATTTTATCATCATCATATCAGCCGAAAAATGTCCACTGCTGGACGAAGGCCTCCCCCAAGGATTTCTACGACGACCGGTCCTGTGCTGCTCGCATCCATTGACTTCGCGCGATCTTCACCAGGTCCACCGCGTGGGACGCCTGCATACGCTACGTTTTCCGGTGCGCAGTCGCCACTCGAAAGTTTTACTGCCAAATGGCCATCCAACTCAGCTGGGCAGCATTCGGGAAGCTTCGCAATTTATTAACGTCCCAAATACGGCACTGTCTCAAGACTTAGGTCTTTGACCAGTGTGTTGCCAGTAATGACTTACGGAACTGAGACATGGTCGCTTACTGTGAGCCTCATAAGAAGGCTCAAGGTCACCCAAAGGGCAATAAAGTCGCAGTGGGCGGGGCACATAGCTCATAGAACAGATGGCCGTTGGGGCAGTAAAGTTCTCGAGTGGCGACCACGCACTGAAAAACTTAGCGTAGGAAGGCACTCGGTGGACCGATGACCTGGTGAAGGTCGCGGGAAGCCGCTGGATGCGGGCAGTCCAGAACCGGTCGACGTGGAAATCATTGGAACTTGGGGGAGGCCTATGTCCAGCAGTGGACGTCCTTCGGCTGATATGATAATGATGATGAAGTTCATCAAACTCATTGTCTACACTTAAACTAATTTTTTCAAATACAATTACTCTTCAAAATCAATATCCACGTATGTGTTTCGAAGGTACTATTGGTTAAAAAAATAATATTTGACTGAGATTGACTACATCTCATCTGATAATGGCGCACAACGAACAACAATAATTTTTCACGGGCCAAAGTGTTAATTTTTTTTTAATAAAGAGGTTTCTATTTGCAAGCCAGTTCGGACTTAAAAAAAACTTTTGATAAGTTACCTCCTTGTTTGCCATGTTCCGGAGTAAAAGATTGTTCCACTTTTAAAATAAACGACAGATGTGAGTTTACAAAGTAACTTATTTGGCCGCTAAACACGACGGATATGGATTTTCATACAACTTTTGCCGGCCGCTGCTCGCATGTATTTGGTTAGTAGATTTTAATTATTCGCAATCGGTAAGCCCTTGGCATCATCTTACCTGGTAGTAAGTGACGATGATGCCGAAGATGGAAGCAAGCTTACCAAGATTCCCCAACGCAATGGGGAAACTGGCTATCTTATCTTCAAGCCGGAACACATCAATGTTGTTAACACTGATGTTTGGCGGCAAGACTTGGATAAGATGGTGGTAGCTAGCCAGGCGGGCTTAGAAAAAGCCCTACCACCAACCAAACCGAGTCTTACAAGTTGACCCCACCGGGAATCGAACCCGCGAATAGAATGAACTAACCATTACGCCACGGAGGCGGTTATAAGATTGTCAAAATAATGTCCAATTTTTCAAGCATGTTTGAGAAAAGTACATTTCCTAGGTTTACGTCAACAAACAAGTATAGTCATTGCGTTGTTCGTTCAATATTGTAGTCTTTGTATTATTGTAGACAAAGTTTTACTATGGGTACGCGTTATGAGGCTCAGCGCGAGAGGGGTTCATAACAAAGTGCTACTACAGGCTACAGATGCGCCTCGTGTCCCCTCACAAGCAGACCTCACTCTCTTGCTTTGTACAGTCTGGGGCACAGTTGCCCATGTAGTTATCTGAACCCTATATGGGTACCAGGGAAGTAATGTATCATCATCATCATATCAGCCGAAGGACGTCCACTGCTGGACATAGGCCTCCTCCAATGATTTCCACGACGACTGCCACCAGTTCATCGGTCCACCGATAATGTATAACCCTAGATAATTAAAGGGCTACCCAAATAACCACAATACAATTTTTTGTAGTTTAGAAGATGGCTGTATGTATTAATATTTCTTTTTTTGTAGTTTAGAAGATGGGTGTATGAATATCTCTTTTTGGAGTTTACTCCTTAAGAATCGATTTGCATATAAGGCGCCCGGTATGAAAAAAATATGAGGAGTAAAATCTAGTGATCGAAAACGTAGTTTGTTATATTCTCTTTGCGCGTTACGTTTTTTACGCGCAACCTATTGTGCGCACCTCTGTCACGTAATACAATGGGAGCTAAAACACCTGACACATCAGCTATGAAAAGAGGCCGAAAATTGGAATGATTAGTTATAAAAACTGTGCAGAGTAAATTTAAAACTAAAGTCAAGCCCTGTCTTGTGCCTGTTTAGACAATCGTACTTAAGTAGTCGTGCGTCGGAGCTGACACACTCACTTTTTTTTGTAGTCTAAAAGATGGCTGTATGAATATCTCTTTTTTGTAGTTTAGAAGATGGCTGCATGAATATCTCATTTTTGTAGTTTAAAAGATGGATATATGGATATCTCTTTTTTTGTAGTTTGGAAGATAACTGTATGAATATCTTTTTTTTGTAGTTTAGAAGATGGCTGTATGAATATTTATTTTTTTGTAGTTAAGTAGATGGCTGTATGAATATCTCTTTTTTTGTACTGTAGAAGATGGCTGTACGATTTTTTTAAAAATTTACACTTGCCTGCCATTATTATACGATAACTGCTTGACTTTCGTGTTCTTATTGATACCTAATGAGTCAACGTGGACTGTGTTAATAACTTAAAATAGTTTTTCAGAGTCACTACTATCTGCTTACTAGCAGTGGCCTAAGGTAATAACGTAAGGCCAATCAGTGCAGCCAAAAATACTCTAATAATATGTATTTACGAAACTTTTTGCTAGCTTAAAGTTAAACAATGAAATACATATAGAGGATTAAAAAAACAAGATGCGTTCAAAGTACCATGATACTTACTTACCTAATTACTGCGCTGGCTCAGCGACATGATTTTTGGCGCCATCCGTCACTTTTTGGAGTCATCCGTCACTTCTTGGCGCCATCCGTCACGATCCTGTGGCACTTCTCGCCAGTTGCCTATTTTTTATCCACAATTGGTAAGCCCTTGACATCATCTCACCTGATGGTAAGTGACAATGGTGCTGAAGATGGAAGTGGGCTTACCAAGATTCCATAACGCAATGAGGAACTGACTATCTTATCTTCAAGTCGCAACACATCAATGTTGTTAACATTGTCGTTAGGTGGCAAGACTTAGATAAGATGGTGGTAGCTGGCTAGGCGGGTTTAGGAAATGTCCTTCCACTAACCAAACCAAGTCGTACATAGTTCGACTCGACATGCTGATGAGAAGCTGATGGAGTTAACGATGTTGCAAACTTCTTGCCTTTTCTATCTGTGGTGATGCCTTTTTTATATAGGTTTTTTTTTGTTTTCTTCTTGTGTTGTCCTGGTTTGTTTGGAAGTGTCTGTTGTAAAATTTATTGGCTTGATTGCATATAATTTAAAACGTAATTTCTATTATTTTGACTATCGATTTCTCATTTTCCTAAAGTCCACTTTTCGAACGATCAATTCTCCGTTAGGCTACGGACTACGGAGGCAGTTGTTCGGAGGTCGTAAACGCGTGAACTGAAGATCTTTTTTGTGTTCAACTTTCCAGTGGTATCTGGGTGGTAGAACCGAGCGTTTTCAGCTCGGTCGCTTCACGTGCGCTCTCCTACTTCCTACCTACAGTCCTACACCCCCTTTACATAGGGCTCCATTACCTTTCCGTGTACTTAAGGGTCCCCAGGAGGCTCGACTTTCCATACAAACGTAGTTCCGCTTTAATACAAAAACTACATGCCGAATTGAATCCAAACTTTGTATATATATTGAGAAGACACATATCGATGTTCGTAATTATTTTCTGATGTACTAATATAAAACGAAAAAAAAAGCAGTTTAACATTTTGAGTACAAAACTAATTTAAGCCTTCGTTTAGTTATGTTAAAATTTACTACGATAAAAACTAATTACAAATATTGACATGTGTGTACTTAATATATTTGAAAAGTTTGGATTCAACCCGCCGCCGTGTAGTTTTTGTAGGACTTAAGCGGAACTACGTTTGTCTGGAAACTTGAGCCTTCTGGGGACCCTTAGGGTGACACACAGACGAAAAATGTAATGAAGCCCTAAGTACGGTGTGCAAGCTTACACGTCTATCAACAGCTTTATACCTAGTCTCAGCACCCAACAACATGCGAAACTAAATTAAAACTTTTTATCGTTTTTAGGGTAAACGGAACCCTTATGGATTCGTCATGTCCGTCTGTCTGTCCGTCCGCATATCACAGGCACTTTTTTCTGAAACTATAAGAACTATACTGTTGAAACTTGGTAAGTAGATGTATTCTGTGAACTGCATTAAGAATTTCACACAAAAATAGAAAAAAAAAAACAATAAATTTTGGGGATTCCCCATACTTAGAACTGTTTTTTTTTTCATCAAACCAATACGTGTACCCCACACGGTATGGATAGGTATTCAAAAATGATATTGAGGTTTCTAATATCATTTTTTTCTAAACTGAATAGTTGCGCGAGAGACACTTCCAAAGTGGTAAAATGTGTGTCCCCCCCCCTGTAACTTCTAAAAAAAGAGAATGATAAAACTAAAAAAAAAATATGATGTACATTACCATGCAAACTTCCACCGAAAATTGGTTTGAACGAGATCTAGTGAGTAGTTTTTTTTAATACATCATTTATTATAGATAATGGTGCGGAACCCTTTGTGCGCAAGTCCGACACACATTTGGCCGGTTTAAATTAAAACTATATGTTCGTGTTTTCAAAAACGGCTCCAAGAACCATCCAACTTTGAAGTGCATACTGGGATTTTTTATAAATTGTTCTCTAGCACATAACTCGTCGAACAGATGGCCGATGGGGCAGTAAAGTTCTCAAGTGGCGACCGCGCACCGGAAAACGTAGCGTAAGTAGGCCTCCCACGCGGTGGACCGACGACCTGGTGACGATCGCGGGAAGCCGATGGATGCGGGCAGCGCAGGACCGGTCGTCGTGGAAATCCTTGGGGGAGGCCTTTGTCCAGCAGTGGATGATTTTCGGCTGATGTGGTGATGATATTCTCTAGTCTAGCGACTGTACACCAACCAAGCCGATCCAATAACCACCGCATGCCCTCGACAAATAAAAAGGAAGTAAAACTGAAAGTTGTTCGCGATATTGCGAGCGAATTACCAGCAGAAAGTCATTACGTTCCAGTAGAAGGCTTCAATTAAATAACACTTTTACGCCACTACGGCAAAACGGAACAATAAAAGAAAGGCTATGAATCTCACAGAGTATATACTGTAGGGATAGTATAGCTCTACGCTCATCTATAAAATCTCCTTTTGTCGTCTTTGTATCCGCGGATCGTGTTAAAAAGCTAAGTTTAAATTAAAACTAGTAGGTCGCTAGAAAGCTTTCCGAAACCTATGAGATTCATTGTATTCATGACCGCAAGCCAAGACAGAGGTCCCTTTTTGAGTGTGATATCCACAGCAAGACTACAATGTTAGCTAGATCTGATATCATCATCATCATCACCAGCTCATACACGTCCCCACCGAGGGGCTCGAGTCTACCCTGAATTAGGGCGATCGGGCCTTAGTCGATCACGCGGGCCCAGTGCGGGTTGGTCGACTTCACACACAACCTTCGAGTTTCTTCGCAGTTGTGTGCAGGTTTTCTCACGATGTTTTCCTTCACCGTTAAAGCAATCGGTGAGTATGTTTACCTAAGTTTCGAAAAACTCATTAGTACATTGGCCGTCCTGATTTGAACTCGGCACCTCTGGTTAGGAGGACCGAGTCGTTACCGGTTGAGCCACCGACGCATAAATCTGATAATCTCATTTTAATAGTCAGCTGGCAAAGCTCTATAGCTTACAAAGTGAATAAAGAAAGCTCAACCTATTTTTTTCATAACTAACAAGTGCATTTTCAATTATATCACTGAGCTTAGTCCCCCTGGCGATTCGTTGGTGCGTCATAATAACTACAGTTATAGTCACACGCGTTCTGTTTTTTTTTTGTTACTTAAATTGAAACATAATCATCATCATCATCATCATATCAGCCGAACGCTGTCCACTGCTGGACATAGGCCTCCCCCAAGGATTTCCACGATGCGCGACGACCGTTTCTGCGCTACCCGCATCCAGCGGCTTCCCGCGACCTTCACCAGGTCATCGGTCCACCGAGTGGGAGGCCTGCCTTCGCTACGTTTTCCGGTGCAACATATTAAAAATGAAACATATTCCTATTTAATTAAAAATATATTTTTATTTAGATAGGTACAGTAAAATATATACATATACTTGTACATTATACAGAGTAAATGAATATGGAGGGACAGCGTTTTAGTGTCTTTTAGCAAAGACGAGAAGATACAGAGAGAGAGAGAGAGAGAGAGAGAGAGAGAGAGAGAGATGCAATATCCCTACTTTATATTATAATATAAAATTTTAAGTGTGAAAATGTGTTTGGTAGTTTATCTCTTCACGCTTCAACACTACAACCAATCTTGACGAAATTTAACCCTTAAAAACAGTCGTTAAAACGATGCCGCAGGCAAAAGCTAGTAAGGTAATTACATGTATTTCACGAAGCATTCTACTGCTTTTGACACCTTTTGAATAAGGAATATTAAAACTTACGTTAAGTTAAATAAGGAATATTAAAACGCCCTAGGCGGTGAAGGAAAACATCGTGAGGAAACCTGCATACGCCTGCGAAGAAACTCGCAGGTTGTGTGTGAAGTCGACCAACCCGCACTGGGCCCGCGCGGTCGTTTAAGGTCCGATCGCCTTAATTCAGGGTAGACTCGAACCCCTCGGTGGGGACGTATATGAACTGGTGTGATGAAGCCCTAGGCATCTTCTCACTTGAGGGTAAGTGACGATGATGCCGAAGATGGAAGCGGGTTTACCAAGATTCCCCAACGCAATGGAGAACTGGCTATCTTATCTTCAATCCGGAACACATCAATGTTGTTAACACTGATGTTTGGCGGCAAGACTTAGATAAGATGGTGGTACGTATTTGAATATCGTACGTGGTTAATACATATTGTGGTTTATTTATTTAGCTAGTCGTGTTTGTAGCTCACTACGTGTACTACTTAGGTAAACTTTTGGCTACAGTCGCCTTCAGATATATCGTAACACTTCTACAGTCGCCTTCAGATATATCGTAGCACTTCTACAGTCGCCTTCAGATATATCGTAGCACTTCTACAGTCGCCTTCAGATATATCGTAGCACTTCTACAGTCGCCTTCAGATATATCGTAGCACTTCTACAGTCGCCTTCAGATATATCGTAGCACTTCTACAGTCGCCTTCAGATATATCGTAGCACTTCTACAGTCGCCTTCAGATATATCGTAGCACTTCTACAGTCGCCTTCAGATATATCGTAGCACTTCTACAGTCACCTTCAGATATATCGTAGCACTTCTACAGTCGCCTTCAGATATATCGTAGCACTTCTACAGTCGCCTTCAGATATATCGTAGCACTTCTACAGTAGCCTTCAGATATATCGTAGCACTTCTACAGTCGCCTTCAGATATATCGTAGCACTTCTACAGTAGCCTTCAGATATATCGTAGCACTTCTACAGTCGCCGTCAGATATATCGTAGCACTTCTACAGTCGCCTTCAGATATATCGTAGCACTTCTACAGTCGCCTTCAGATATATCGTAGCACTTCTACAGTCGCCTTCAGATATATCGTAGCACTTCTACAGTCGCCTTCAGATATATCCTAGCACTTCTACAGTAGCCTTCAGATATATCGTAGCACTTCTACAGTCGCCTTCAGATATATCGTAGCACTTCTACAGTCGCCTTCAGATATATCCTAGCACTTCTGTGTTGAATTTAAATAAATTATGTGCACTGGAGTTTCTATTAATGTCGCAGCCAACTGATTGAATTAGCCATTTAATTAACTGCATAGCTGGTTCATTAAATGGCGGCCTTCAACTAACTGGCTGAATAATAATTAATTTAATGTCTTGGCTTGTTGATGCTTAAGCCATTCATTAAACGAGCGAAGCGAATACAGAAGTAGGAGCTCAATCGACTGAGAAATGGAACAATTGAAACTAGAGCTCGGAATTTTGGAGACCTTCGATTCATTGGTTAGGTTCGGAGTCCTACTGTTAGGTTTAACATGAAAATATAGCAGGAGAGGCTCCGTCGACTGAAAAATGTCCCCTTCTTCCTCCTGAATTTAAAGTACCTGGCTATTAGAAGTTGAACGTTATCGATCCAAGCCATTTGCCTAGGCGTTTAATTGAATAGTTGAATAATGATTCAGGCAGTTAGTTAAACGACGCCAATAAGTTAAAAGACTAGGCAGTTAATTGAAAGGCTTATTAAGCTAGATAGCTGCGACATTAATATCTAAACATCATGTATAACCTGCATTTTTTTTTAGTTTAAAGGTAAATTTTTCATTAATAAAAAAAAAATTATTTGACTTATGACCTAGAATTAGTTTGACATGATATTTTATTTTACAGAAACATATTATTTTTTTAAAAAAAATATTTCATAACATGGATTAGTGGGATTTTATCAGAATTCAGCAAAACAATTATAGGACAGAAATCACCACCAACTTAGTAAACTGTGACGTCATCACAATAAATGTCTAAAGTTGTTGGCTTCAAAAGCGTCTAGACTATAAATTGATATTAATAATATTTTTTTTACGAGTGACTCATAGGTTCGTCGTAAAACTCAACTGGTACGCGTAATTAAAATTTGAAAGGTCTATTTCGTATTATTAGTGTTACAAGACGAGTTCGTTGGGATTCTCATAATAACTAAATGAAAAGTAAAATAATAAACAAAACTTTATGTTCGTACTTATTTATTGTTCTTTCAGTGTACTTTTTTATGTTCGTAACTTTATTTAAAATAGTGACTTTATCGAGTGCAAAAATAAGTGTGTACTCACGATGAAACGAGTGCTCAAAAAATACAGGTAAAATTATTTATATAATTAATGTTTATGATTAAAATCGTAATTAATCTATATTAATAATCATATCAGGTCTTTTATCTAGATCTGTGCCTAGAGTATTCATAATCCATCCTAACGCTACGTAAAATATTCCATTTCGTTTAATTATACTCTTGCTTGCGAACATTATTTTTAAAACATGTGAAAATACTTTGAGAAAGATATTATCCATTAAGTTTGGTAACTAATAATGCTTCTTTTAGGAAAACTTATAATATAACTCAAGACTAATTAACAAAAGAGCTTACAAGAAAATTGCAGACACATTCGCTATACGATACGCCGCGGCACTAAAACCAAAACACTGTTACAATATATTAAACAGTGTTACAATGTATTAAACAGTGTTACAATATATTAAACAAGGTGATTGTTAATGGTAGACAAAAACATATCCACCTTATAATTTGGATGAAATGTAATCACTTTTGATTCACAACTTTTTAATAACGTCAAAAAAAAATGACTTCATCAATGATTAGCTCATTGAAAATTAATGTTTATTTAAAAAGTTGTAGAAAAAAAGTTGGCATATTTCATCAGAATCAAGTCGAGTGTCGCATATCCGAAGCGTGGATATATTTTTGTCCATAATTAATATTACTATGAAAATATTCACCTTGAGCTTTCTAAAAACCGTTAATAATAATCTATGAAATGTACAGAAACTATCTTTTAAAATCATAATTATATAATCGGAATGGACGCAGACTATTTATATATAAGTAGGTATCTTAATAAAAGTTAAATATAATGATCAAAATGTAGTTGAAATGTATATCCGTTTATTCTGAACTTGACCCACAAAATTATACTTAATTACTTTAGCTGTAATAGGGATCTTGATAATTTTAAATACAGGATGGCCGGTTGAGCGACGGAAGCATTTCAGGAGGTGAATGAGAAGACGAAAGAAACAACTTTCACCAAGATATCTATGAAAAAAGGCCTTTTCATACAAATCGATCAGCTCATTACCCAACTTTCATTATCCAAGTCATTTTTTCTCCACGAACTGATAATTCTTTGGGCGAAGTTCTTTAGTGTCGTCCTCTCATTCACCTGCTGTGATGAATCCGTCGTTCAACCATTCATGCTGTATATACAGGGTGACTGGTAAGTAGTGCAAACCCTTTTAAGCGGATAAAGTACATCTAATTTAAAACAAAAAAAGTCATATTAACTAGGGGTCGGAAATCAACGGTTTTCGAGATAAAACCCATTTAATTTTTAAATTTTGTAAGAGGACCCTTTTGTTTAAATGTTTTGTGATTTTCCAAAAAAAAGTTATAGTACAGTTGGCGTGCAAAATACAAGAATACACTTCTTCATTTTATCAGCTCCAACAAAGTAAAAAAGTTAAAAAATGCTGATTGCTGCATCAAAAAACAATGATTGCTGTCAAAAGGGTGTCTCAAGTCCCATAATAATTATAATATTCTTTTATCGAAAAAATCAAGTTCGATTATTTGGATGAGCTTGTGAATTAAAGTTAGTCAATGATGTTAAAGGGTCAGATATGTTTGTTCATGCGAAAAACACTTGGAATTAAAAAAAAACATGAAAATAATGTTTCTTGAAAATTTGTACGGGACTTAAGGCACTCTTTTCAAATCAAATCAAATGATTTATTTGTATAAAAATACATTTTGACAACAACCATTATTTTTTTGTAACAGCAAATTTGTATTTTTAAACTTTTTCAAAGACCATAAAAATGAGGAATTTCTTACCGTATTTTTCACGCCAACTTTGTTGGGAAAATCACAAAACATTTAAACAAATGCGTTCTTCATACAAAATTGAAAAATTAAATTGGCTTTAACTCGAAATCCGTTGATTTCCGACCCCCAGTTAATATGACTTTTTCTGTTGTAAATTAAATGAAGTTTATACCCCTAAAAGGATTTGCACTAATTACCAGTCACACTGTATTAATATTAAGTACTGTTGTTTTATTACCTAAAGTTTATGAAAATCGTAAAATAATTTCACTGTCGAAAACTCACAAAAATAAATGCAACTCTACAAAGTAAGTATGGTTGTACAATTATGAATAAAAAAAACCGATTTTAAATGGGTTTTTAAGCTAAAATGTTCAATTGATATCTTGATTTTTTCCAGTAAATAGGGCTGGATAAAATATTTGAAAAGTTGGTAAAAACCATAGATGTAGGATATTTTCGCTACGCTTAGTAAAAACACGGAAAACAGTTTTTTTATATTTTTGTAACACTATCATCTGTAAGTAGCTACGTATATTACGAAAAATTCAAATAAAGACTGATATGAAATGAATATCTACTAATATGGTTACTTAAATATGAAGTAAGTACTTATAACCTTATTAAAAGATTTGGCATCTTAAATTTTCTCCAATGAAAAATCTAATAGTTATATAGGTACGAAATAAGTTTTCCGACGTCTTATCAGAAGCAATCAGATCAGTTATTTAGATTAAAATATGTTTTTTTAATAAGAAATGTAACAATATCGAAAACGTAGTTGTATGTTTCTCGTAGGGATCGTGCACATTGTAAGTAGATATATGAATATATAGCAAGTAGAAAAAAATAACAGGACAATAAGGGGTATTCCCCGATTAAAACATATTTTTATTCAATCAGTGCTTCTGTGATTATTACCTAATGATATTCTTTCATAATATTATAGGATAGAGTTTTGGTCGTGAAATATAGGCAAGGTATTAATGTTAATATAGGTATAAGATATATTTATATCGTACACTAAACAAATGAAGGCCTCCAATATAGTATATTATGTACAAAGACTACACCTTACAGGAAAACTTTATCACTACAAGTACAAATTGGCATAAGACGCAGAGTAGATAGTTCGTTTTTTATTTCAAATAAAATCACAATAGACAACCTAGGAATAAATAACTAAGTAGTTACATAGGAACAATAAATACTTAAATATACAGGTGTAGCAAAAAGGCGAATTGCGAACTCGAATTTATTCGGTGTGGTAACTTTGTTAGAAGCGCAAAAAATGACAAAATACCACAGAAAATATAGGTATATGAAACTCAAGGTTTTTACTATTTCACCAGCAAATGTTGATCAGTTTCACAAGTAGAGGCCCACTTTAATGTATGAACACTTCTTTTTGTTACATTCTGTAGTACGCTTATTTTTTAAACATAACTACTTATATAATGACTGTTATTGCAACGGTTTAAGGTTCATAATGCAACTTATTAAACATGCATGCTATTTATTACATAATATTGTAGGTAACAGAAGAGTTAATAAGAAAATAGTTTTCAGGTTTATAACCTGCAACCTCCTGGGCGTGCGCAGAATCCGAGTGCCATTTTTATTCGCAAAGAGCATGTAACCACTACATTTCTTTGTCATAGTACACACCTTTTTAGTCGTACGTGGTCAGAACATAGTGGGATTGTTTCCAAAGTAAGACTAGTGTTACTGTGAAAATTGTGTTCCTCGCAAGTGTGTTAAAACATCATATGACATTCTTGAGCACTGGTCATTTTACATATATTACACTCTAGGCCTTATTGTAGCCTTCACCTACGGCTAGAGCTGGAATTCTGCCTCTAGTGTAATGACCACTTAGCTCACTTGTATAATAATGTACTATTATAACCTGCTGCGCAAAATGTGATGCTTACTTGTTAGAAATAGTTTGTTAGTGTAGAATTAATGTCTGTGTATTATAAAAAGCGCTGTAGCTATGTGTAGTGATTATTTATACATTTTTGTCATATTACGTACCTTTTTAGTAGTATGTGGTCAGAACATAGTGGAATTGTTTCCAAAGTAAGACTAGTGTTACTGTGAAAATTGTGTTCCTCGCAAGTGTGTTAAAACATCATATGACACTCTTGAGCACTGGTAATTTTACATCTATTACACTCTAGGCCTTATTGTAGCCTTAACCTATGGCTCGAGCTGGAGTTCTGCCTCTAGTGTAATGACCACTTAGCTCACTTGTATAATAATGTACTATTATAACTTGCTGCGCAAAACGTGGTTCTTACTTGTTAGAAATAGTTTGTTTGTGTAGAATTAATGTCTGTCTATTATAAAAAGCGCTGTAGCTATGTGTAGTGATTATTTATAAATTTTTGGAGAGTTGTGCTGCAAACATTTGAATTTGTATTACCTACTTACTATTCCAATAAATGTTTAATGTTGATCTAAATAAAATTGACATGTACACTGCAATTTATACATAATATCATTTAATTTTTCAATTGTATGTGTCAGTATGGAAAAAATAAGTAAATACCGTCGTAATTCACGTAATTATTTATAAAAAAATTCGTTTGCATAGTTCGATAGTAATACTTAACAATGTGACCAAGTCACTGAGGTATTATTATTAATAATATCTCAGTGTTCCAAGTAACAGTCGAAGGCTTCCAGATCGTAAAATATAACACAAGTATGAACTACAGGTTAAGCTGGATATTCATTACGCAACATTTATTTAGCAACACTGTTTATAAACAATGTTTTTTCATCTTCGTAAACAGTTGCGAAACAATTGCGCAAAAGTTGCGAAACAAAGATAATGAAAAATTGTTTCAGATACATGTTGCAATGTTTACCATTCTAGATGGAGAACACGTCGCAACAATTAGTTTCACAACAAAAGTTGTCCAGTGTAGACATGTGTTGCTCGTGTCTATAAACATTGAGGTAGTGGGGAGCAATGAGCAGATTTCGATGCTTCCTCGGACAAAATTTAAGCAACAAGTGACAAGTGTGTGTTCAAGCCACATGTTTAAGGTAAACCTGTATCGCAACACTGAGGAAGAAACAGATACATCTAAACATCTTGTTGCTAAGCAAATGTTGCCGAATGAATACCCAGCTTTAATAACACTTCAATATACCTACCTACATCACATAAAGTAGAGTCACAAAACAGTATTGGTATCGTTCTCGCTTAAGGCGATAAATGAACTTACTTTTTACATTAGTCCAAAATTCTCACAGCTTTGTCTTTCATCGTTCGCCTCTCAGCGACTTGATAAATTCGTTAAACACTAAACTATCAGGTATACGCTACACGTAGAGGTATTGGCATACAGTCAAACATAATCGTAATAGCTAATGACTTTAATTTTCATCGTGAAAAACATTTATGTACAAGTGAAATGATCAAATCCAAATAGGTGAATGAGATGAGGCCTTAACCCAAAATTAGTGTTCTCTTAACTTGAATAAGTTAACAAAGTAGGCTACAAAAATGCACTAAGCACTTAAATAAATAATAACGTCAATATTATTTATGATGATACTAAAAACAAAATGATGAAATAATAATATAGGTCTTGAGATCATAATAGGACATTACCGATCATATCAGCAGCATTGAAATACTAATTTTAGTCTTAGACACTAATAATTAATTATTGCCAGAAGATAGTAACAACTATACACACATTAATTTTTATTTACAATCAAAAGTTCGCAACACAACAAAACTATGTACTTTAAGTATTAAGGCAGATTCAACACATAACGATCAACAACGTAAACAGCAACAGTAAGTAAAGTGATTCTCGACTTACTAGCTATTAGACAATACTCAAACGTTAGAAGCAGCAGTTCGAAGCCGCACACAACATAATACATAAATATCGATATAAATAGGTATTACTCGTATCCTTGATCATGAGAATCAGAAATTAAAAATATTCAACTCTAAGTTTTATGAATTTTCAAGATCCTTACTTTTATTTTATATACCGAATTATAAAAAAAATGTGGCAATATTTTAACTGTGGATTCTACTCATCATACTGAACAACTTTTCCTAAGTAACCCATAGTCAATTCGCAAAAAAAAAATTGGACTTCCCATACAAATCGATCAGCTAATCGGCCAACTTTGTATGGGAAGTCAAGACAAAATTTTTGTATGAAACGTTTTGAGATATCCCTAGGCGATGTTGAGCAGTTTACTTTCTTAACAACAAAAATAAAAATAAATACGACTGTGCTTTAGACCACACGACTGAAGTAAAACTTCTTTAGCTCCATCTATATGTATGGAAGTAAATACATAGTCTTCAGAAAATAATCAAATCTTTTTTGTCATATGGGGGTATAGAAAGTTTAGGAAAAGAGTTTTATCATCCTCTGAAATTGATCAAATCTTTTTTATCTTATATGTTTGTTTTGATTGTGTTCACAACCGATATTGTTGTCTTGGCAACCGATTTTGTTGGGAAACAAAAATAAATAGTATCTCTCTTTCTATCTTCACTAATTTATATATCCCTCTCAACTTCCGTTCGCCTCGTCCGATCCCACTTCCGTAACGCTCTCGTCACGCGTCCACCAGCTTACTTCCCAAGTCAAGCGTGCGTAAAGAAGTTTTATTTCAACAACAACAAACCTATCTTTGTCGTCTTCTGTCGTCATGTGTCGTCCTGTCGTGTGGAGGATGTAGTTGTTTTTTTTACCCAACTGACCAAAAAGGAGGGTAATATTTTTCGGGTATATGTATGTATGTTTCTTTGGCTGATCCTGTGACCTGAACGGCTTGATGGATTTTGGAGTGCGAGATGTCTTTAGATTTGTCTAGGACCCGTTAGTGACATAGGATAGGTACATTTTTATCCGACTACACAAGAAAGAGGGGTCATGTTTTTGTGCAGTCGGGTTTTTAATTTTTAATTAAATTGGTTAACTTTTATTTGTTTTGTTAAGTCGAAAGAAAAAATGCTACAAAAGTAACTACTTTGTTTTTTACTTAACTTTTGAGAACACTGAGGTTTCTTGATAAAAGGTTTCAATTCGTTTTCAGGATAGCTACTCAGTTTGCGTGTAACTTACGATTCTTAAGGAAATATGTGGATTCCACTGATAAAAGTTAAGCATTTGGCGCTGTTCCTGCATTGCATACTGATTTTTTCACAAACGAAACCAAAAAAAACGAAATATACAGAAATACCCCGCTTTGCGTAAGAGATGCGTTCTAGAGAATTTAGCGTTACTACATCCTCAGCTGCATCAGCACTTACCATCAGGTGAGGTGCAGTCAAACGCTCTCAAATTTTTATAAAAATAAACATTGTAAATCCTTAAAACTGACTAAATGTGAGTCTGCCAAACGTACAGACAGCGTAAGGGTGACTTCTAATTAGTTCTTGGTAGCAAAGGATATGAATGTACTCGTGATTACAAACAACTTTCCCAAAGAAACCATATGTAAAATATGAAAAAAAAATTCAAGCGAGACCTACAGTACTCGCATATGATGTGTAACATGTGACAAAATACTTTATAAAAGGACGGCAAAGATACGGCAGACTAGGCTGTATGGTCATAGATACCTTTGCCTTTTCCGCGCTTTTAAAGCCTGAAAAAAGGACAGCAAAGATACGGCAGACTAGGCTGTATGGTCATAGATACCTTTGCCTTTTCCGCGCTTTTAAAGCCTGAAAAAACGCGACTCCCTGTTACACATTTCCGTCACATGGGACACTTTTCCGTCCCATTTCACGAAATCACTCTCACAAATTGCAGGAAAGCGAGAGCAAAGATGTTACACATCAAAAAAATTTGGTGCTTCATGAATTTTTTGCCGATTTGATAACTTGATATGTATCAAGGACCAAAATTTTTTCTGATTTAACGTATAGTTTCTTTGGGAAAGTTGTTTGTAATCACGAGTATATGCATATCTTTTATTATCAATAACTAATTAAAAGTTACCCTGTATATAAATGTGGTTGCTACCAGAGATATGCTATATATAAGGGGAGGTAGATAGGTTACATGCATCCTAAAAGTGAAGCAAAAAAAAGATGCCAATTGGCATCTCTTTTCATAGTAGCATTCGGTAGGTACCTATTATAATGTGTGTGTAAATGGATTCGATTTTCAAATGTGGTTTGTTTGCATAACCCATCTATGGTAACAAATCTCTGGTTGCTACGTAGTAGTGTATTCAATCAATGTTACGCAGTAGCTCTACCTGTGGTTTTCATTATTGGTTTAATCTTGTTCAGAGAGGATTAAGTCCATTATAGGCTGTTACGCTTCTAATTCCCACTACTCAATATATATAATAGAAAAGGCTACTGTTTAGCTGTATCCATTTAGGTAGGATTGGATGTGAAGAAGCTTAATATAAGCTTTATGTAACGGCTATCTAACAATTATTGTTTATATTTTGAGTAGTGTCATAATTACAATCATAATATGTGACAACTTAACTGGCCAGTATGGGTCAATTATATTTAACATCTATTATGTACTACTTCAAATCAACAGAGAATACATAAAAGAGATCCAAGTGCACTTTTGAGTATCTTAGAATCCATTATTGGGAATTGTTGGGTATGATGGATTCAGAGGGAGTAAAAAGTGTAATAGGATCCATCGATGGAGCCATCTAATAGATTCAAGTGGACGGAGCATGGCTGTTGGTCAAATATAACCCATATTACGTAGGATAGTCTACGATACTGGAAAAAGGCGAAGCATACTAGCGCCGCCAGTAGAAACAATTATGGACTTTAATCGAATTCATCGAGTATTTAGCGCATGTAGGGGGGCAACAATTGTTGTTTAATCGTTATTTTATAACTGTAGATATTAATAACAAATTATATAATGCAAAACTGCTAAATAAGAACTTGTTGCAAATATTATGAATTAGAAAATAAAAATAATTATTATATTACGTCAAGTTTTGTAACTTCACTTTTCAACAAATATTTTCTTTTAGACAGATGATAATAACTAAACGATATAATCTATATATATAAAAATGAATCCCTATTTCCCTTGGTCACGGCATCACGCGTGAACGGCTGGACCGATTTCGCTAATTTTTTTTTTGTCGAGTTCGTTATTGTCAGGAGAAGGTTCTTATGTAGGGTAGGGTAGTGTAGTGTATGTAGGGTAGGGTAGTGTAGTGTTGAGGATACAAGTCGAATCTAAGGACACCTTCCACTCCAAAATCCATAAAGCCGTTGAAGCCACAGAGTGTGCCAAAGAATTACATACAATATACACTCGAAAACCATAACTCTTCTTCTGGCGCAGTGGGGTAATTAAAGGTAACTCAAATGACAAGTAGTCAAACTACCCTATTGTATAATTTGACAGACTTCTTATTTGTTATACGTGAAATTATAGATTTGTTTTGTAACGCCTAAAATATTAAAGACTTTAGATGCTTATTGTAACGGCTTTAATTTATAAAACAAAATAAAATGAAATATGTTATTTATTTAATTTATAATAAATTGTTATTATTAAAGATGCCAAATAAATTTGTTTACCTTTATGAGTCCAAATTAATTAAATTCCGTCTGTGAATAAATTATTGTCCTCTATGTTTTGGTTACGAAAATAAATAAATGAGGCGAAGCGTTAAGTCCAAACAAAGAAATTTGTTTACCTCTGTGAGTCCAAATGAGGTGAAACGTAAAGTCCAAACTACGATATTTATTTACCTCTGTGAGTCCAAATGAGGCGAAGCGTAAAGTCCCGCAACAGAAAATTCCTGTTTATTTTATCGCTCCACTTTTCTCAAAGATAACAATGTCGTTAGGGACACGCTATGTAGGTAATTCAATAACAACATTGATATCGACTGCCGAAAAAAGCATCGACAACCTGCGCCTTTATTTTGGATATAATCTACAGGGTGTGATAAAATACGTGGACTCAACTTATCGTTTAATGTTTTCCGAACCTGCGTGCGGTCAGCTTGTGACTTTTAAACGTACATATCAAAATCGATCACCTTTTTATATCAATTTGTACAGGAAGAGTATTTTTTAAGGATGTAGGAAGATAAGATAGGTATAGTACATAACAAATGACGAATTACTGATTGCTGAAAAAGTGATATGGATGAAGTTGTTCAAAATATGAGTTGACGCACCAGTTAAGCTTTCAATTTGTAATGCCCTGTTCTAGATATAGGTACTGTATGTACCTATGTGCTCACGTTTAGGTCTTATTGAAATGTTGTGTTGCAAAATACTTGTTTTTTTGTTCCACAGAAATCTCTTGTACTGTTATGTATCGTGGATTTTATTAGGACAAAATTAAAACTTATTTCAGATCTCTTTAAATAATAAACATAGAGGTCGTTTCTTATTTTAATGACGGATTAAAGCTTCGACAAATATAACAGCTATGGACCGGCCCAACCCGTACATTAATCTCATAAAAAAATGAGTCAAATAATAATGAAAACATGCGAATTTTTAAATAGTATTTTAGAAAATATTATTGGAATTGTATTACAAAACATTTACTTACGAATTAAAAGTGACGCCTAAAGCTTTATTCGTATGATTATCGGAGCATACGAGCGTGTGACCTCTTGGCCTGCGAATGACCGGCCGAGACGAAATCAGTGAATGCACACATTCTGTAGGCATCGAAACCGTTGTTCGCGTGGGCCGGTCCATAGCTGTTCATTAGTCGAAGGATGAAAGGATAATAATTTTATCATGAACTTACCCAACACTGAACACAAGGACATTTTAAATTAAAAAAAATAATGCAATTTACTTTTCTAAATAACTGTCAATAAACATTTATTTGTTATATCAATACCAAGAATCAAAACTATTGAAAACTATTGATTTGTATTATTATTTGACTGAGTGAAACGTTTACAATACCAACGTTTAATTAAATTAAGTGCCCCATTAACAAGGAGTTAAAAAGACAGAAAATAAAATAACAATAAATTAATTAAATTCTATCATTTACCTTTCTTTTAACACTCCGATTGATTTTCTCTAAAAAAGATTCATTATACAATACAGACACTTCAAGCTGTAATATTATTTTAGATTCTGTATAGAATAAAATTCAATTGGAAATATTGTATTTTCATTGGCAAAATCGATTAATCCTAAGACACAAGATCAAAATATCACTTTGGTGTTGGATTACCTAAAAGTAATTAGATTATATCGTAAAGTCCTTAGTCGCAACGAGGCCGAGGGCGGGCGGGCGGCGGGGCGGGGGCGGGCGGGTGGCATTAACGCTTATATCTGTCTCCGCGGTGGCTCTGCTAATACACCAAGACGCAGGGTGACACCGGGCGCTCCCGGGCCCGTCTCTCAGACAGCAGTCTCCAGCTC
The DNA here is from genome assembly GCA_947284805.1 of Coleophora flavipennella. Lineage (NCBI taxonomy): Eukaryota > Metazoa > Arthropoda > Insecta > Lepidoptera > Coleophoridae > Coleophora > Coleophora flavipennella. Next base: position 16,947,568 of record OX369264.1, on the reverse strand, counting down.
CTCAGATACTAATTGGAAATGCTCTTGACCTGTAAATTGATCCTCGTTTCAATGATAAAATAATCACAAGTAGATATATCAAAGGACTTCAAACGCAGCAGCGTAGAATTATTTTGTTATATTTTGTTTTTAATTTAACCTTTGTTAAGGGTGGGCTTCTTACATTTGAATTTTTCTAAATGGGCAAAGGTTAAATTTGGAGAAAATCATTTGACGTATTGTCCACCAGAACTCATTGCCTGATTAAAGCACAACCAAGTGCAAGTTAAACTCGTGCTCCGTATCAGCACAACGTTAGAAAGGAAACCGTAAAACACATTTGTTTATCAGAGGTTCATATACAAGACATCGGCGCAAGCGAAAAAAAAAATGTTTTTTCTTTCATTCAGTTTTGGGATCCTTAGTGGAGCAAAATCAAAAACCTTGAATAACGCGTTTCTTGTATGAAGACCCCTTGGTTTTTACGTTTTATTATTTGTAACGAATTCGTCATATTACGAGTAAATAACACGTATTCGTTTATAGTTTTAATCGGATACCAAATAAGCTACGAAAGACCGGACAGACAGACGCACGGACCGGTCGGCGTGTAGGCTTAGTAAAAGGGGTCCGTTGGCACTCTTTGGGCACGGAAATGAAAAAAAATCGGTGATGGTATTATATTTTGCTTAGATCCAGTTTGGGCAAAATTGGATTAATATAATATTAAAGCCTTTATTAAATAATATGGGAAAACTTCTAAAAAAAAATCTTTAATTAAAACCGTAACAAACTTCCACAAGAGTAGTTAATTCCAAAGTCATATTAAAAGATCGTCGAATTTTTATGAAATAGATATTAAATAAAAAATGATAATACAGATGAGTACTTGAATAATTAAAAATACCAAGGCGTCATGCTACGTCAGAGATTCGCCGCCAGCAGCCAGCTTGCAACAAATCTCGCGTATTTTATGCGCTACGGCTTTATTCAAGCCAGGTATATTATACTCACACTCTAGATAAGCGGCTAGATCGTGGTTCTCCGCACGTAAAGCCAGATGCCGCGGCGTCAATCCAGCGTGGTCCTGCCTTGTCAAAGATGCGCCACCAGAAACCAGCATAAAACAAATCGCGCGTGTTTAATGTACTGCGGCTTTATTTAAATATTATACTCACTCTTTAGATAAGCAACTAGATCGTGGTCCTCCACATGCAAAGCCAGATGCCGCGGCGTCAATTCAGCGTGGTCCTGCAGCGTCAAACATGCGCCACTAGCAACCAGCATGCAACAAATAGCGCGTCTTTTATGTTGTTCGGCTTTATTCACATATAATACTCACTTTTTAGATAAGCAGCTAGATCGTGGTCCTCCGCACACAAAGCCAGATGCCACGGCGTCAATCCAGCGTGGTCGTGCCACGTCAAAGGTACGCCACCAGCAAACAGCATGCAACAAACCGCGCGTATTTAATGTGCTGCGGCTTTATTTACATAATACTCACTCTCTAGATAAGCAGCTAGATGGTGGTCCTCCGCTCGCAAAGCCAGATGCCGCGGCGTCAATCCAGCGTGGTCCTGCCGCGTCAAAGATGTGCCACTAGCAACCAGCATGCAACAAATAGCGCGTCTTTTATGTTGTTCGCCTTTATTCAAATATTATACCCACTCTCTAGATAAGCAGCTAGATCATGGTCCTTCGCTCGCAAAGCCAGATGCCGTGGCGTCAATCCAGCGTGGTCCTGCCACGTCAAAGATGCGCCACCAGCAACCAGCATGCAACAAATCGCGCGTCTTTTACGTGGTGCGGCTTTATTCACATATAATACTCACTCTCTAGATAAGCAGCTAGATCGTGGTCCTCCACACGCAAAGCCAGATGCCGCGGCGTCAATCCAGCGTGGTCCTGCAGCATCAAAGATGCGCCACTAGCAACCAGCATGCAACAAATCGCGCGTATTTAATGTGCTGCGGCTTTATTCTCATATAATACTCACTCTCTAGATAAGCAGCTAGATCGTGGTCCTCCGCACGCAAAGCCAGATGCCGCGGCGTCAATCCAGCATGGTCCTGCCGCTTTACAGATGCGCCACCAGCAACCAGCATGCAACAAATCGCGCGTATTTAATGTGCTGCAGCTTTTTTCAAATATTATACTCACTCTCTAGATAAGCAGCTAGATCGTGGTCCTCCGCACGCAAAGCCAGATGCCGCGGCGTCAATCCAGCGTGATCCTGCCGCGTCAGAGATGCGCCACCAGCAACCAGCATGCAACAAATCGCGCGTCTTTTATGTGCCGCAGCTTTATGCAGCGCGGTTTGACCGCGCTCGTTGTCTCTCATGTTAAGAATGGCGGTAGGTGCGCATGCGATCAGGTATTTGACGATCTCCTTGTGGCCGTATCGCGCGGCGACGTGTAGCGCAGTCTGCCCGCTCGGGTCGATCGACAGCAGCGAGAATCCCGCCGAGTGCAGCTCCTTCATCTGCAGTGCGATGTGGTTTCAGATATTGAACGAAATAATTTTAAACAAAAAAAACCGACTTCAAACAGGACACTAAGGTTCCCCTCGATTTCTCTGGGATGCCATCATCAGATCCTGTTTTTTTTATCACGGTACCACCCTTGGGATATCTACTTTCCAACAAAAAACGAATCATCAAAATCGGTTCGTAAACGACGAAGTTATCCGCGAACACACAAAAAAAAATTAAAAAATTATGCGATCGAATTGAGAAACCTCCTCCTTTTTTTGAAGTCGGTTAAAAAACAAGTATCCCTAATTAAGCCTACAAACCAAGTGATATACTTTATTTACTTATTTTGGCTAAAATATTACTTAAATTTTCCTCGGACAATACACAATTTCACAGAAAGCTATTAATGTTGCTTGATTGTAAAGTTTTGTCTTACCATTTTCAGATCTCCAACTTTAGCAGCTTTTAGAAGGGCGTCAGATGTTTTTTCCAATAAGTTTCTGAAACAATAATGAAAAATTCATTTCCAAAACCTTCTCTGACTGTAACTCAATTAATTTTAACAACAACGTTCAACGAAACCCAAAAGTAAATTAAGTTTAAGTAAAAATACCTTTTTGTAACTAAGTTAAGAAAGTTATATATAATTTAATAGCTACTAAGAAAGATGTTGATTGATGAAATTAAAATAGTTATTTACAATAATAGTATGTAGGTAATGAAATGAGTCTCACCTATAGCCAAAAACTTCCTGATCAAGTCCAAAGAGTTTTTCATGAATGCTGCATGCAAGAGAAGAAAGAAGGGATAGAGTGCAGATATCGATCACGTAACGACGGTGCTGCGTGCGATACTCAAACATGTGTAGAAAACCTACCGACAGAACACACTCGTAGATAAACTAATGATTTAGGTTGATTTAAATGATCTAAGTTGATTTATGCTAAGTAAAATCTTCCGGAAAACGTGCAATCTATGAAATGTATAAACGTATTAAAAGAAACATTTTTATAAACACGTTAATAGCTCACTGTACCGTGTGTAGTACACGGGGAGCGGTTCCGCTGAGTTCGTGTACCTTATAAGGCACAAGAGCCCTATGTACTTTACGGGCACACCCCGGACACTCCATACAAACGAGCGAGAAATGATATACATAATTATAACTGACGTATCTATAGGCAAGAATGCAGGTAGGGTTGAATCACACCGGCGGTATTGGTCACGAAATGTTTGTTAGTTATTTATTGCATACACACTGCAAGCAACAATCAACAGTTATCTTACATGATTAAGTAACTTATATGGATAACATTGTTCATTTGTTCTTCAAACACAGGAGCTTTTGTCCGTGAAACAATCTCATTTAGCAACCTACAATAATAGTCAATCTCAATCTATATATCCGAGTTCACAATTTATAATATCACACCACTAGATATTTCTATACAACTCATACTTTCACACCATCTAATCAAATTATTACAAACAATCATCATTTTAAATAAATAAAACGAACAAAATAAGCCACAATAACAAACTGACATCTGACATATGAAAAACATAAAGGAACTACATTTCTAAAAAAAAAGATACAGCTAGTATGAAGATTCATAGGAACTGATTGTTCTTAGATTTGGTCGTATAATATTGCTGGTCAGCCAATCATGATACGAGGCATGCTGAGACGCCGCGGCCGCCTATTGGCGTCGAGCGGTGAGCGGCGCGCAAAGTAAATATAAGTGACGTTAATCGCGCATGCGTAGTTCGTCCTTTACGTTCGGTAACTAGTTGCTTTTTATTCCGGTGTACGAAATCACAGCGGCGCGCAAAGTGAATATAAGTGACGTTTATCGCGCTTGCGTAGCTCGTCCTTTACGTTTGGTACCCAATCTACATCCAATCTGAGTGACGGGGGGGTGAGGTCGAATTTAGAGAGCGGCAGGGAATGTCCATACTGTACGTTAGTACTAATATATATACTGTGTTACGGGCTTACACATATGGACATATGACCTGTTTCGGAACACTTGTATGGGAACTGATAACGTGTTAAGGATATACCGCTTAGACGTTGCGAACTGTTACCGCACCCGTTGCGACCTCTCGTAATGCACACCTATCTTAATGTACTTTATCACTACGTTAGGCTCAAAGATCACTGCACCGAGCTCCTATATCTTGTTGCAACATGTTAACCCAACTACTGATCTAGAAAAAATTGTGCTTTTTTTCATTTTGCTGAATGAGATAATTCAACCAATTATATATAAAATACAATATCATCATTTTAGCGAAATAATAATTTCAAATTCAAAGATTTCCTTCCATTTCGTTTGAAGACTTTTTATAATAAGTATTTTGTACCTGTTTCTATATCAATTTATAATACAAGGTGTTATAAGTTAAAGTGAGCATATTTTTTGAGGAGGGCTTCTACTAATTAAACTGAACAACTTTAGTTTTATAATTTTGTTGAAATTGTAATAGTACATTACTAAAGAGGCTGGCTGAGGCTGAGTAGAGTTTAAACAAATCAATCAACTGGTTAACCGATTTTTTAAGGGAAGTCTAATTTTTATGACAATCTTTTATTTAACTTGCCTTGTCAGTACGAATCTTTCAATCGGTTTTAGGGCGACTTCTGTACCCATAAATGTACACCCTGATATCTAATGGCCGGCTGATAAGTCGTGTCATGGACATCAGGAGGTCGCGGGTTCGATTCCCGGCGCAGTCTAACTTTCTAAGAATCGGTTTGGTTGGTGATGGGCATTTTTTAAGCCTACCTGGCTAGCTACCACCATCTCTTTAAAGTCTTGCCGCCAATCAATGTTACGAGTATTGATGTGCTCCGGCTTAAAGATAAGATAGCCAGTTTCCCATTGCGTTAGGGAATCTTGGTAAGCTCGCTTACATCTTCGGCATCATTGTCACTTACCATAAGGTGAGATGATGCCAAGGGCTTACCAATTGTATATAAAAAAAACGTAACCGATCCGGGAGTGCCGGCAGAAGTGAAAACTTTTTACAGTTTTATAAGTTTTGACTCTCCGAGTGTTTCTAGCAAACGACTAGGTTGACGAAATTGCGAATGTTCCTGGTACGGTGTCGGTTACGTTACAGTGTCGCGAGTTCAATGTTTTTTCCTACTACCGGGGTACCGACAGAAGTAAAAACTTTTTACAGTTTTATAAGTTTTGACCCTCCGAGTGTTCCTGGCGAAAGACTAGGTAGACAAAGCTTTGACCCTGCGAGTGTTCCTGGTAAGGTGTGAGTAACGGTAGCGAGTTCAATGGTTTTTTCTCCATTTCAAAAAATGCCCATCGCGCCTAAAGAAGTTTGTACTTCATAAAGTTGAGGAAAAACGTTGTTCAGTTTCCGAAGCAATCCTAAAAAGTACGTTCTATTTCACCAAACATCCTGTATGAACTCCTACAGTATACTTGAACACCTATTTATATTAAAGCGGCCAATGAACTCCTACAGTATACTTGAATACCTATTTATGTTTAAGCGGCCAATGAACTCCTACAGTATACTTGAATACCTATTTATGTCAAAGCGGTCAATGAACTCCTACAGTATTCTTGAACACCTATTTATGTAAAAGCGGCCAATGAACTCCTACAGTATACTTGAATACCTATTTATGTAAAAGCGGCCAATGAACTCCTACAGTATACTTGAATACCTATTTATGTAAAAGCGGCCAATAAAATCCTACAGTATACTTGAACACCTATTTATATTAAAGCGACCAATAAACTCCTACAGTATACTTGAACACCTATTTATATTAAAGCGACCAATAAACTCCTACAGTATACTTGAACACCTATTTATGTCAAAGCGGCCAATGAACTCCAGTATACTTGAATACCTACTTATGTTGAGGGGCCAATCAACTCCTACAGTATACATGAATACCAATTTATGTTAAAGCGGCCAATGAACTCCTACAGTATACCTGAATACCTATTTATGTTAAAGTGGCCAGTTAACTCCTACAGTATACTTGAATACCTATTTATGTTAAAGCGGCCAATGAACTCCTACAGTATACCTGAATACCTATTTATGTTAAAGCGGCCAATGAACTCCTACAGTATACTTGAATACCTATTTATGTTAAAGCGGCCAATGAACTCTTACAGTATACTTGAATACCTATTTATGTCAAAGCGGTCAATGAACTCCTACAGTATACTTGAACACCTATTTATGTAAAAGCGGTCAATGAACTCCTACAGTATACTTGAACACCTATTTATGTAAAAGCGGCTAATGAACTCCTACAGTATACTTGAATACCTATTTATGTAAAAGCGGCCAATGAACTCCTACAGTATACTTGAATACCTATTTATGTAAAAGCGGCCAATAAAATCCTACAGTATACTTGAACACCTATTTATATTAAAGCAACCAATAAACTTCGACAGTATACTTGAACACCTATTTATGTCAAAGCGGCCAATGAACTCCAGTATACTTGAATACCTACTTATGTTGAGGGACCAATCAACTCCTACAGTATACATGAATACCTATTTATATTAAAGCGGCCAATGAACTCTTACAGTATACCTGAATACCTATTTATGTTAAAGTGGCCAGTTAACTCCTACAGTATACTTGAATACCTATTTATGTAAAAGCGACCAATAAACTCCTACAGTATACTTGAACACCTATTTATGTCAAAGCGGCCAATGAACTCCAGTATACTTGAATACCTACTTATGTTGAGGGGCCAATCAACTCCTACAGTATACATGAATACCTATTTATGTTAAAGCGGCCAATGAACTCCTACAGTATACCTGAATACCTATTTATGTTAAAGTGGCCAGTTAACTCCTACAGTATACTTGAATACCTATTTATGTAAAAGCGGCCAATGAATTCCTACAGTATACTTGAATACCTATTTATGTAAAAGCGGCCAATAAAATCCTACAGTATACTTGAACACCTATTTATATTAAAGCGACCAATAAACTCCTACAGTATACTTGAACACCTATTTATGTCAAAGCGGCCAATGAACTCCAGTATACTTGAATACCTACTTATGTTGAGGGGCCAATCAACTCCTACAGTATACATGAATACCTATTTATGTTCAAGCGGCCAATGAACTCCTACAGTATACCTGAATACCTATTTATGTTAAAGTGGCCAGTTAACTCCTACAGTATACTTAAATACCTATTTATGTTAAAGCGGCCAATGAACTCCTACAGTATACCTGAATACCTATTTATTTTAAAGCGGCCAATGAACTCCTACAGTATACTTGAATACCTATTTATGTCAAAGCGGCCAATGAACTCCTACACTATAGTTGAATACCTATTTATGTCAAAATGGCCAATAAACTCTAACACTATACTTGAATACCTATTTATATCAAAGCGGCCAATGAACTCCTACAGTATACCTGAATATCTTTTTATATCAAAGCGGCTAACAAATAACAAACAAGCCACACGCTTCACAGGCAGGCATCCATCACTTACGTCTTGAAGCGCACTATGGAGTCGTGCGTCGGCTGAAGTTCGCGGTTGACCGGGGGGCTGCCGCACAGGGGGGGCGAGTGCGACTCCTGTGACGTCACCGTGGACGACAGCCGCGCGGGGGACGGCGGCTTCATGGTGGGGGTGGAGGGAATGGACAGCTTGGGTGTGGCCGCTGCCGCTGGGGTAGAAGGTGGAGGTGATTGGGGCGACAGGAGTTCTTCTGATGTCTTCGCCGGACTGCCTAGCCCTGATTCACTGTGCAAAAATAAATGCAATAGAATAGTGTTGCAAACAGGTCCATAAGTGGATACCTGTGACATAGTAACTATATCAAGTACATACATATTTTTTCTAAATCTTTCGAACACGATTAAAACTACATTATATTTAAATAGGGGATATATACTTAGACATTTTGACATTAAGATATTTAAAGTAAATTAAACTATACGGCAGCCTGCACTAAACTTTCTCGACAATTTTTATCATGAATTTTTTTTTTCATACAAAAATTGAATTAAAAGAAATTGTGATGAATTTATATTGCATGACCAAACATATACTTCGTATTACATGTCAATTTAATAGCTCTATAACCATTAGTTACGAAGTAACTAGTATCTCATCTGTGCCATTAGTGAGTAAATCGCAAGTTTAAATTTCATTTGTAGGAGAACCATAAAAACACGATTTTTTTCAGACGATTAGGTATTACTATGTACTCGTAATAGATAAATATAAGCAACTCCGACATGCAAAGTTACATCAAAATCGTTATAGCCGTTTTAGACAAAAAACACAGTTCCTGTTGTAAGTCTTCGGTTAGACGATACGAGGAAACTTTTGATAATAAATAAATAAAAAATAAATTAAATGTTATTTGATTATATCGTGGGGGCCGAAAACAAAAACTTTACCAGGCTTCAAACATTACATACAAAGAGAGTACTCAGAGAGGTCATCAATCAGCCGAAGGAAGTCAACTGCTGGACATATTCACCAGGTCATCGGTCCACCGAGTGGGAGGCCTGCCTACACTACGCTTTCAGGTGCGTGGTCGCCACTCGAGAACTTTACTGCCCCAACGGCCATCTGTTCTACGAGCAATGTGCCCCGCCCACTGCCACTTAAGTTTAGCAATTCTGAGAGCTATGTCGGTTACTTTGGTTCTCTTACGGATCTCCTCGTTTCTGATTCGATCACGCAGGGAAACTCCGAGCATAGAACGCTCCATTGCCCTTTGGGTGACCTTGAGCCTTCTTATGAGGCCCATAGTAAGCGACCATGTCTCAGTTCCGTACGTCATCCATCACTGGCAACACACACTGGTCGAAGACCTTGGTCTTAAGACACTGCGGTATCTGGGACGTAAAGATATTGCGAAGCTTCCCGAACGCTGCCCAGCCGAGTTGGATTCGACGATTGATCTCTTTCTCGAAGTTGGACCTACCTAACTTAATTTTATTAGTTTCTTTCTTTATTTCTTAAAAACTTGGCACAATTAACCGTGTTATCCAAGGGATAGACGTCGGCGGTTGTCTGGTGTTGAACTTAGCATCACCCGCGGTCACGTGTAGGGCATTTAGATTTACACCTACGGACGTGTGCAACGCGACCTTCATACACATATGGAATCAGATGTGCAGGTTTCCTTTCGATGTTTTCCTTCACCGATAAAGCAATCGGTAAGTATATGTACGTAAGTTTTTAGAAAAACTCATTGGTACATTGGCCGTCCGGATTTGAACCCGAGACCTCTGGTTAGGAGGGCCGAGTCATTACCGGTTGAGCCACTGACTTTTTTACGTAATTTAAAGAAAAAGTGCGTGTGTGTATGTGTGTTATGTTGGATTGGATTGCACGTTAACATAGTTTTATTGTTTCTAAAACTATGTTAGCGTGCAATCCTTCCATGAAATAATTTAAAACTTTTAAGTTCAAAATTTGGTCCCAATTGCACTAACGCTATAGCCTTCAGAGCCAAGCGTGACGGACGGACGCACGTTCGGACGGAATAGAGATATTCGGTTTGTGTTAATAAATAAATAAATAAAATAAATATTCTGGGACAAATCACACATGGTCATCTGGCCCCAAAGTAGGATTCCCTGTGTTATGAGAACCAGAGACTGATATACATACTTATATACGTTTAAATACATCTTATATATAAAATTCTCATGTCACAATGTTCGTTCCCGTACTCCTCCGAAACGGCTTGACCGATTCTCATGAAATTTTGTGAGCATATTGAGTAGGTCTGAGAATCGGCCAACATCTATTTTATTTTAGGGTAGGGTAGTGTAGGGTAGGGTAGGGTAGTGTAGTGTAGGGTAGTGTAGGGTAGGGTAGTGTAGTGTAGTGTATGTAGGGTAGGGTAGGGTAGTGTAGTGTAGGGTAGTGTAATGTAGGATAGTGTAGGGTAGGGTAGTGTAGTGTATGTAGGGTAGGGTAGTGTAGGTTAGGGTAGTGTAGGGTACGGTAGTGTAGTGTAGGGTAGGGTAGGGTAGTGTAGTGTAGTGTAGGGTAGGGTAGGGTAGGGCAGTGTAATGTAATGTAAGGCAGTACGTAGTTCGCCGGGACAGCTAGTACATATATAGATATCTAACACCCATACACTGAGCAAACAAATCTGCTCATCACACAAATGTTTGCCCTGGATGGGGATCGAACCCACAACTCACGGATTAGCAGTCAAGAGCAATAACCACTGAGCCACCGAGTCAGTCAATGATTTAGAATACATTTTCACGAAAACTTTTTTCGCGATAACAATTACATCATCTTCCCTACGTACGTAGCGTACTACGGGGTCGAGAAAGTATCATATCAGCTCATGTACGTCCCCACGGAGGGGCTCAAGCCTACCCCGAATTAGGGCGATCAGGCCTTAGTCGACCACGCGGGCCCAGTGCGGGTTGGTCGACTTCACACACAACCTGCGAGTTTCTTCGCAGGCGTGTGCAGGTTTCCTCACGATGTTTTCCTTCACCGTTGAAGCAATCGGTAAGTATATGTACGTAAGTTTTTGAAAAACTCATTGGTACATTGGCCGTCCAGATTTGAACCCGGTACCTTTGGTTAGAAGAACCGAGTCGTTACCGGTTGAGCCACCGACGCTTTTTAATCGAGAATCGAGGTCGAGAAAGTAAAGAAAGAAAAAGACATCACATGGGCGGAGCTGCGGAGCGGATAGCTAGTTTTTTCATATAAAATCCTAATCACAATCTACTTATTGCATTTGATTGAGAATTTATACTTTACTAGCGCGACCCGACCCGCGGCTCGACCTGCGTTTTTTTACAAGCTTTATATTAGCTTGCCGTGTTAGTAAGGTACAAATCTTGGAAGCTATGTTTAAATTGTTGCTAAATTTACTGTCAGAATTGTTCTAACACGGAAAAACTAATTTCTTTATTTAAAAAAAAGCAAAAACGTGGAAATGCGTAAATTGTTTAAGGGATTTGTAATTGTATCTGGAAAGCAATATTAATACTTTGAACTATGTTTGGTGTAAGAACATTTTTTAAACAAGGACTCAATTAGTGTATTTTCATGACCAATTACCACCTAGCACCAATGTTAGAGATAAAATGAAACGAGGCGGCAGCCTTATCATGGCCTGTACTGATCGTAAGTGTTTTAGATTTGAAATCTGTAATAAGTTATGAAATATGTAGGAATGTTTTGAAATATGTGATGTTAGAGATCTCCTTACAAATGTTAATATCTGCCGTTGCTATAGAAACACGAGAAATGCAAACTATGAGCATGGTAACTTTAAATCTTTTATGTAGAGGCTAGAGAAACTGTAAAAGTATACTTTTTTCAGCAAGAACTGCATTATTATTGAAGACTTCAACATTGACTTGTTTAAACCTGGTAAAGAGCGTGATGAACTCTTGACTCTGCTAAAGTGTTACAATTTTCAGCATTTAATATAAATACAGGAACGTACCTGTGCCCTAGAAACAATACAACAACATGCTTAGACAACTTTCTAAAAAATAATCCTTATGAGACCATCTCATTTGCGGAAGTTGGCTTTAACGGGCTAGCAGATGTACACGTGGCGATTACTACACAGACTGTTTTTAAGAACCTTAGTCATCCAAACGAGGAATGTTACTTTGTTGAAGCTAGATCATACAGTAGTAAGAATATTATCGCTTACGGGGAACAAATTAGGCAAGAAATTTGAGATATAACCAGCTATAAAACCAGTTTACAAAGCGTTCCACAGACATTTATAAAACAGATTTCAGAAAATATAGGAAGAAAGTATAAACTCTAAAAATAATAACAAATTAAAGTGGGTGACAAAAGGAATCAGAACATAAAGTGTCATGAAATGGGTTCTAGCAACTTGGGGCATTAATTAACTCAAAATATCTCAGTAACTTGACGATTTAGGTCAAAATGTTCAAGTATACTTTCAGTATGTATTTTGATCCCCTATCGAAATTTATAAGGTTCGTCGTGTGCGAAAGATTTTAAAAAAATCTGTACATAATTTGTCACTATGCCACGCTCCATACAAAAATATTCCAACCCCTTTACACTTACACTAGTACCTAAACGTTACTAAAACTACATCGGCCGAAGGTTTAAAAGGTTGGTACCTTGGTACCTTACTTTTTTAACTAAAAAAATACATTTAGTTGGGGTTAGAAGTATATGGAGGAACTAACCTGGCATGCGACTCTGGGACATCTAAGGAGACTCCAGCACTAGGTGTGTCGACGCTCTGCGAGATGTCCAGCGATACCGATAAGCCGGTTGTGGTGTCGAGTGAGACGGAGGGTCCTGTGCGGTCCAGGGAGGCCGTGGCCGTCGTGTCCGGATGAGCCGTGGACTCAGTGTCAGGTGTCAGCGGGGCCGCGTCCAAAATGTACACATTCTCGTGTCCGATATCGGTGGGGTAGTGCAGGTTCTCCTGCGCTTTGTCGATGCGGAAGAACCGCTCAGCTGTTACCGCTACAAAAAATTTAGACAATTTCAAATTTTTGAATGTTTATTCAAAATAGGGCATGTTGAACTCTTTCTGATGGTCATACAATAGTAATTAATTACATTACATAGTGTCATTTGTGTAAACAATTATTTATTAAAATTATGTCATTAGGACGTGAAAAAAAAATTAAATGAGAAATTATACATTAAAATGATTGAATACGTCGTTAATGCATTTGAAAAGAGTATGCCAGTCGACACGGACAGCACCCGGTCACGAGTAAGTATAACGCGACAGTCAGCCCCCCTCGACCATATTAGAGATAAAGGAACGACCCGGCTCCTCCAGCTTCCCGAAAATGTTTTCGTGACTGACTAACAGACAACGCACAGACTAAACCGCGAAACTTGAGATTTGGGGGCACTGAAGGATGACTAAGAAAGAATTTTTATATTTATTAAATTAACAGTTTATTGCGTACAAATACAAAGCAAAACAAACAGACATCAAAGAAAATGATCAATGGTTACTATGGGTTATAAGGGATATTAGTTTCTATGGGTTTGACGGGCTGTTGAAATCCGAAATCGTATTTCCAACGAGTTTGACGGGCCATTGATTTTCGAAATCGTATTTCCAACGGGTTTGACGGGCTGCTGAAATCCGAAAACGTATTTCCAACGGGTTTGACGGGCTGCTGAAATCCGAAATCGTATTTCCAACGGGTTTGACGGGCTGCTGAAATCCGAAAACGTATTTCCAACGGGTTTGACGGGCTATTGAAATCGTATTTCCAACGGATTTGACGGGCTGTTGAAATCCGTAATCGTATTTCTAACGGGTTTGACGTGCTGCTGAAATCCGAATACGTATTTCCAACGGGTTTGACAGGCTGCTGAAATCCGAAATCGTATTTCCAACGGATTTGACGGGCTACTGAAATCTAAAATCCACGTGGAGTACGTCACTGGCACTGGATAATTAGGTAATGGATACATGTAAACCTATCCGTTATTTACACATCGTAATAGCAAAAAATGCTAGACAAAGTATCCTGTTCCTTCCCTTCTTATCTGGGTAGGTAACTAATATAAGGAAAAAGGCCAAAACAAAAAGAAAAGGAAATCACCGACTGTTTCAAATAATTTTTTCAGGACCAAAAGGATACATTGTACCGAACTTCTGAGGCTCCCAAACTTCTAAGACATGTCAATTAAAATAATTAAATGTTTTTGAAAGCATTTTCAAAAGGTAAAGACAAACTTTATACTTAGTGCAACATATTACATCTGCTAATGGTTTCAAAAAAAATACTAGCTAAGTGATAAATCAGAGTAGAAAGAAATCTTACAAAATTCTATATTATTCTCTCTACTAAGTATTTCATCTTTACTCACATCTTTCTAAGAATAATGTTGATTATTTAGATATCTAGTAACCTACTAGTTTTAGCCACGTTACTATACAAGATGCGTAAATTTTTGTTTTATTGACATATTTTAACTACCAACAGAACAAGACCTCTCAGTACATACTTTGCTCTAGGTAAACAAAGTTTCTATTTATTCTGGACTTTGGAAATTATATTTTTCTTGTAGGAGTTTAGATTTCCTCATCGGTCAATTTTCGCCTACTTTCTTAAATAAATTAAAAAATATTTACCCTTAAATAAAAAAAAAAAATATTTGAGATTCTCACAACAAGCCCTTTTATTTGATGTGTCACACGCAATAGTTAGAATTTTTTAAAATTTTCTAATTTACCCTCAAAAGTGGCCATTATGTTTAAAATTCGTTTATTTTCGTTACATGTGTATAAAATTTCAACTCAATCGGTCCAGTAGTTTAGACGGACGGAAGACAGACAGACACGTGAGTGATCCTATAATGGTTTCATTTATAACCCCCGACGCAAAAAAGAGGGGTGTTATAAGTTTGACCGCTATGTGTGTGTGTGTGTCTGTGTGTCTGTCTGTGTGTCTGTCTGTCTGTGTGTCTGTCTGTCTGTGTGTCTGTCTGTGGCACCGTAGCTCTCAAACGGGTTAACCGATTTGGATGCGGTTTTTTTTATTTACAAGCTGGTTTTTTGGCGATGGTTCTTAGATACGTTTTATCAAAATCGGTTCAGCCGTTTCAAGGTCATCAGCTCTTTTGTTAGCTGCGGTAGGGTTCTTAGACTCTTAATGTGTATTTACTTTACTTTGAAACATACACGTGACCAAAAACTTGAAACACTCATGTATGCTTAATAACTATGCAGGATTATGGAACTCTTGGTCTGATGCTGCAGCCAGGATATCCAGAACACTAGCACACTCTTAAAAAAATAATAGCAGATATGTCGTGTTTGGACTCGTTTTGATCAGTATTTGATTCTGCATACAATGCAATGGTGGCAACACGGTGAGCTGATGCTGCGGCCAGGATATCCAGCACACTAGTACACTCTTAAAAAAATAATAGCAGATATGTCGTGTTTGGACTCGTTTTGATCAGTATTTGATTCTGCATACAATGCAATGGTGGCAACACGGTGAGCTGATGCTGCGGCCAGGATATCCAGAACACCAGCACACTCTTAAAAAAATAATAGCAGATATGTCGTGTTTGGACTCGTTTTGATCAGTATTTGATTCTGCATACAATGCAATGGTGGCAACACGGTGAGCTGATGCTGCGGCCAGGATATCCAGCACACTAGTACACTCTTAAAAAAATAATAGCAGATATGTCGTGTTTGGACTCGTTTTGATCAGTATTTGATTCTGCATACAATGCAATGGTGGCAACACGGTGAGCTGATGTTGTTAAAATCCGTTAAATTTTTGACATACCTACGTACCTGAAACTATGACTAACTGTGAACTAAATATTATTGAGATAAACCTTCGCTTTGATTTCTTATATAAACCCCCGACGCAAAAAGAGGGGTGTTATAAGTTAGACGCCAATTTCTGTGTGTTTGTGTCTGTTTGTCTGTGGCATCGCAACTCTCGAACGGATGGACCGATTTTGATGCGGTTTTTTTTACGAGAAACAAGTTTCCTTGCGGTGGTTCTTAGCTATAATCGATAAAGATCTGTTCAGCCGTTTGAGGGTTATCAGCTCTTATCTAGGTGACTAAGGGATCTGGGCAACTTATACAGGTCTGATCGATTCAAAATTTTGTGCCCTGTTAATGTAAAAATATTGCAAAACCATGATAACCTTGAACTGTTGATGCAGCATCTCCTAGAATCTACAGAATACCCAACTCCTCAAAAACTTTCAGTAGAAGTATCGTGTTTGGGCTCAAAAAAAATATTCAAAACAATTTATTTCAAATAGGTGTTACACACACTTTTAAATAGAATTAGAATAGAAATTATTAGAATAGTCTCAATGAATAGGTGTTAGATATAATATGGTAACCTTGACCTGATGCTGCAGCATCTCCTGGAATCTGCTGAAGCAGCGGTTAAAAAAGTAAAAAACTTCCATGGGTCCATGGATTTGAAGTTTAGAGTTATAACACATTTAATTGCAGCTTCAAACAAGGGAGGTGAGCAACTTCCACAGGCTTGATCGATTCAAAATAGGCTAGATTTTGTGTCGCAGTATCGTGTTTCGTCCCGGAAACTATTTGTATGAATGTGGGGGTAGAGTTTCGATTGTATGTAATAGTTACGTAAAGTTTAAAAAGCACGAAATAAAAATTAAATTAAAAATTTAAAAAACCCCCGACAAAAACCTCTAAAAAGTAAACAATAATATGTATTGACCCTTTGAGTTTAATTTAAGTAGTAATATTTTGATCCAAGAGTCGTCGCGTAGGGGGACCGCTAAGTAAATAAAATAAAAACAGAATACAACTGATTTACTTTACTACAACTAATTAGTAATAACTTAGCGGTCCCCCTACGCGACGACTCTTGGATCAAAATATTACTACTTAAATTAAACTCAAAGGGTCAATACATATTATTGTTTACTTTTTAGAGGTTTTTGTCGGGGGTTTTTAAATTTTTAATTTTTACATTTTGAGGTACGCCACCCTAAAAGAAACAGATTCAACTGGAAACTTAGCTAACAAGTTTCAACTCTACAGTTAACTCATCAATAAAGAAATTTGTTTAAACGAGTACCATAAAAATACAAAGAAAGTTTGCCGAAATGCTGAAGGGCCACGTACTGCCGTCCTAACGAAAAATGCAGTAAGGACGTTTTTATAATTTCGAGAAAAGGCGCCTAAAGTTTATTTTTGTTTTTTAAGTTTTTTACTACTTAAGTATTACCCTTTTCAAATTTGTTTTTTATGCATAAAATTAATAAAAATATCAAGTTTTATTTAAGCTAACCCTTCCAATGTAAGTTTATTGAAACGGTTATAATTTAAGAATAACACTTTATGCTTAGCACAGCTATAGGATTCGAATACAACTTTTACAAGTTAAAGTGCAGTAAAGATAGGGGTTACTGCATTATTCACTGGTATTCATTCACCTTATTGTAATAACAGCAAGTTGTAGTACTGCATTACTGTTAGTAGTCATTGAGATAATTCAACAAAAATTACTTAAAGTAATTTGCAGTAAGCTTCCATACTGCATTCTTAACAAACAATTTGGATCTCTCCACAATAATTACTGCATTCTTCGTTATCAAAACTACATGTTCCCGAGCAGTTATCTTTACGAGGATCAAATCATCATATAGAGTTCGTTTTGCCGATTCCGAATCTATAATTAACTCATTTCATGAAAAAACCGTCCTTACTGCATTCTTTGTTAGGACGGCAGCGTAGGCGTTAATAATACAAAAAGCTGTAGGATAGGACGAATCCAACTCACAGTCGACGAACCACCAATCGACGAGATTCGAGTGCGCTTGAGATTCTTTGATCATGCCCTGAATGTGAGTGCGCAGCTGCTCCAGGTCTGCCGCCGGATTCACTTCCAGGGTCCCGATACGCTCGGCTGGAACGAAATACTCACATTACTAGTCTATCACTCAAGATGTCGTATTAGGTGTTACCAGCCGGGTCTTTAAAATAATAAACATCTAACACAGTAGATACCTACTAGAGATATGGTTTATATAAGGGGAGATAGATAGGTTACATGCGTCTAAAAAGTGAAGTAAAAAAATGATGCCAATTGGCATCTCTTTTCTTAGTTACATTCGGTGCAATAGAAGGGAACTATTTATTAATGTGTGTGTAAATGGCTTCGATTTTCAAATGTTGTTTGTTAGTGCATAACCCATGTATGGTAACAAATCTCTGATACCTACCCAATAATCTATATACAGGGTGTTTGGGAAGTAATTTGCACTAATTCTTTTTTGTCGAGTTCGTTATTGTCAGGAGAAGGTTCTTATTTAGGGTAGGGTATGGTAGGGTAGGGTAGTGTAGGGTAGTGTAGTGTAGGTTAGTGTAGTGTAGGGAAGGTTAGGGTAGGGTAGTGTAGTTTAGTGTCGGGTAGGTTAGGGTAGGGTAGGGTAGTGTAGTGTAAGGTGGTACGAAGTTCGCCGGGAATAATATGACACAATATTTAACGCACGGGCGAAGTTGTGCGCAAACCTTGAAATAAAACGTTGAAAGAAATATTGAAAGAGCTTACACTGCCTAGCAATATTAAAAATCCACCAACTTATCATGAAATATTCTCGAAACCACGTTATAGCTCCTTGAAGTAAAAAGCAACATTCAAGTATATTTACTAACGCATAAAAACACACATAATGGAAACAAAATTAATTATGACTGACTCGGTGGCTCAGTGGTTGGTTAGTGCTCTTGACTGCTGATCCGTGAGTTGTGGGTTCGATCCCCACCCAGCGCAAACATTTGTGTGATGAGCAGATTTGTTTGCTCTGTGTCTGGGTGTTAAATATCTATATACGTATGTATTTAAACGTATATAAGTATGTTTATATCAGTCTCTGGTTCCCATAGCACAGGGAATCCTACTTTGGGGCCAGATGACCATGTGTGATTTGTTCCAAAATATTTATTTATTTAATTTAACGTGTCAAATAAGGAAATGAAAAAAAATCAGAGTCAAGTCTAATAAAACATTATACACATAAGCAAGTCACGAAATTCTAGTTTAATGTAACCATTACATTTCCGAAAAGACAAGCTTTTGCCAGCGGATTCGCTCGCGTGAACATAATTTCTTCATAGAGACAGTCATCTGTCTCCGAGAGTGCGCAGTGTGCTCGCGAGCCTGGGAATAAGTAGCCTATATTTTAATCTAGTTCCTAATCTTTCTACTTACCAAATTTCACCCGGATACTTTCAGTAGTTTTTGCGTGAAAGAGTAACAACATCCATACATACAAAATTTAACATTTGTTATATTAATTAGGATTAGCGAATGTTAAGATTAAGTACTAAAAAAACGTTTAATCGTTATTGTTTAGAGTGACAACAATATTTTTTGAAAATTTAACTTATCCAAAAACTAGAATTTCGTGACTTGCTTATGTTAATAAAGTTTCAATACAGTCAGAACATCCATTTCAAAGATGCAGTAATTTTAAGCTTGTATAGGAAAGACTTTGTAAACACGCTCTTAAGGTAACAGACTGGCGCCCATTTTACTTATGTATACTGTATATATTGCATAAAAATTAAAGTTTTTTTTTATTGTAGTTTGTAAATAAGTAAAAATAAAGTTTATAATATGTATTAAAAATTCAATTGAAATTATCAACTACGAAAAGCTTCTGTAAGGTAAATTATTAAAAACAACAGCTCCGAAATTGTTTTCCAAAACTTCAAACGCGTTCTTGTTTTGGATGAAAGAGGAACTTCACTTCAGTCCTAAACAAGTTCTGGGTAATATTTTAACGATTCATCAAATCCGTGTCGAGCGGTTGTAAAAAAAAAACAAGACGTGACATTCCAAATAGAACAAAATGCTGGCAAATATTTTCAGTTCATTTGAATGCAAAGCAAAAGCCGGCAGATCGAATTACTTGGAATGTCTCGCTTGCATACTTACACACACCGACATAATGAGAAAATTAGCGTTTTTAGGGTTTCGTACTAGGTAACGGGACCCTTTTACTAAGCCTACGTTGTCTGTCCGTCCGTCTGTCTGTCTGCCTGTCTGTCTTTCCAACTTTTAAAGAGCTGTACTATTTAACCCGTAATAGGTAGTCACCTAAAATTTTAACAAAACATGTGTTATGGGAGATTTATCAATAAGTAATAAAAAATACAAAAAATAAAATTAAGGGGGAGGGAAGGGGGGGGGGGGGGTCGCCATACAAGAAACGTGTTTTTAAAGGTTTTTCATCTGTGCTCTATCGTAAAAATAGTAATACATGTAAGCGTACACCTTGGTGTAGTTATAGGCCTAATACTAAAGTGAAACGAAAAATAAGAAAAGCCGGCCAAGTGTGAATCGTAAATATTTTTTTCTGTCGCTCGCGTTCATGTCTTTTGTTTGAAATTAATAGGTATATACCTTCATTTTTGTATACTTGTGGTACGGAGCTCTCGCTGCACTTTGTCCGATTTTCACTTGGCCGGTTTTTCAAACATTTGTCGTAAGATAAACGAAAAAAATTATTTTTGCAAAACTCCTGAAGCCATAAATTGTATTAGGTTACTTTTTTACTAAAAAATGTTAAGAAGAAAAAGTACTTTTTTTAAACCATAGCGTAATTTTAGTTCGGTTTTATTTTTTGAAAAACAATTTCAAATACCTACGTAAGATACTAAAGGTGTCCCAAAATTAACGCAAAATTTGAATTTGCAACCATTTGTGCAGTAAAGTGTTGGCAACCCAAAAAAAAAACAATTTGACAGCTGTCAGGTTAGGGTTAGTAAAAATGGAGCGTTACACGATAGAACAACGTATCTTCATTATGCCATACGTGCCACGTGCCATACAGCCCGTGAAACAAATCAATTTATACTTATGAGACATTTCCTAGTCGTGTACATTTTCGATAAAAGAGTGCGTATGTGCCATTAAAGCCGTGGAGGCCATTTACCCGATTTGTTATTCCCTATCCTATGTATTTTATGATTAAATAAAAAAATCTCAATCTGAACAGTAAAAAATGTGTTTCCTATGTAATTCAAATCTTGCGTTAATTTTCGGACACCTTAGTAACTAGAGTCTTTTATTTTAATCTTGTTTTTTGTGTCAAATGTTTAAACTGTCAATGAATAAATGATTTATCTATCTATCTATCTATCTAGAGAAGCAGACATATTTACATTTATTTATTTTATGTTACTTTACTACAGACGAAACGTTAAACTATAACTAAAGTAATATTATAAATTATGCCTACCTACATGAATTAATCCGCTTGTCGATGTAAACGTACAACTATACCATTTAATTAATAATTGTAGACAACCATTGTGACGACGGCGGCGTCTTTGGACTAATAACTATTGTACAGGTGAATGAGCGGCAATCCTTGAACTTTGCATGACAATCATTTGTAGGGTCTTTATAAAGGCACTGATTCTTTTTTAAATCGGGGCGTCTACCTACTCATTAAATTAAATAACCTTCGCAAAGAAACCCATTGTAAATTACTAAATCACCATCATCATCATATTAGCCACCCACCTGAATTAGGGTGATCGGGCCTTAGTTGACCACGCGGGTCCAGCGTGGATTGGTCGACTTGACACACAACTTGCGAGTTTCTCCGCAGGCGTGTGCAGGTTTCCTCACGATGTTTTTCCTTACGGTGAAGGAAATGACTAATAACCTAACCAAATTAATTAAAAATAAAAACCAGACATTATAAAAAATACCCCCTTTTGTTTCAGAAGTTGGGTAACAATGTACAAGTACCTATCTTATATTACTAACGGGATCAAAGGGAATCTAACGACACCTCGCATTTTAAAATCCAATAAGCTTTTTATGCTACAGGTTCAACCAAAGAAGCCGACATACATCACCTCCCCCCCCCCTCTTTAGGCAGTCGGGTAAAGATGACTTGTCACAAAAAGTTGGCTGATCAGCTAGCTGACCGATTAGTTTGATTTTATTTTTTCGACAGGGAATAAACACGTTAAAAAACCGACTTCCATCGCAATAACTTAGTACATTTTTGCATTATTATTTTTGGTTTTTGTTAATTTTATAATAAAGTACTGCACTGATTTTGATAAAATTTATATGGGACCACACAGGAAGCACTAACTTTCAAATAAAAGAAGAATCATAAAAATCGGTTCACCCAGTCCAAAGTTCTGAGGTTCGATATACAGTCGAATAAAAAACCTCCTCCTTTTTGGAAGTCGCTTGAAAATCTGTCCGACATCGAATAACATAGAATTCGAACAGCATTGAAAATAAACAGTGAAGTGGCCTAAAAAGTAAAAAGGGTCGACAACAAGCAAAACAAATGGGTGTGCGAGTCCGTTCCGTTCGCTCGCACAATCTGTTACAAATACAAATCACTCTGTACAAGGCGAGGCGTGCGTGACGCGGACGCGCGCACGGGCGCGGGCGAGGACGCACCCGCGTCGTCGTCGCACTTTGCATTCGTTTGTTTATTCCTTTTACCCAAAAGGAGGCAGTAAAGTACGCGTCGCGCCCATATAGGCTTGCCAGACGTCAGGATTTGTCCTGACATATAACACTTTAACCTTTTTTTTTTTCATTTGTCCCAGAATATTTATTTTTATTTTATTTATTTATTTTTTCACGATTATTCATACTGACAAATTGAAAACGGAACTTGACGTGATTTCATATAATTGATGTTGTTTTTAACTAAACATCTCGACTTTGCTTCGATAGGACGTTGAGGTAAAAACAACATCAATTATATAAAATCACGACAAGTCCCGTTTTCAATTTCTCCTGACATGTCAGGATTTTTAGGCACCAGTCAGGATTCCGGCCGGACTTTGACAATGTCAGGATTTTTTTATTATTTACGTGTTTATAGGTCTTTTATCAAGCATCCTATGGACTAAAATGATTTGGTGATTTTTTAATTGTGTGGAGAGTTAGAGTAGGCTCAATGGCAGATTGTGAGTCGGAGAGTGACCGGTTGGCACTCAAAAGGAATATTATAAGTGGTGTTTTATTACTATGACTATTCGTCAAACCGCACCCGTTTCAGTAAAATGTCAGGACTTCTTGATAAAAATCAGGCTTTTTGTCAGGACTTTTCAATTTAGCATCTGGTACCCCTACGCCCATACGTACAGACAGGTAGGAAAAAGCCCTGTTTACGTTTACACACATGTTCGTGCCGAAAATACACTCACCTGTTTTCGCGAGCAGATCTTTGTCGTAATGGTGCCGCTCGTAATCAGCCATAGTTATGAGATTCACGGTGATTGTCAGTTTGTCCAGAGTTGTTTGTCTGAAACGAACAACTTAAAATGTAATTGACTTATTAGACGTATCTTTCTGATTAACTTTTACCGAATATTCAGGATGTTATATAAAATAGAGCGTCGGTGGAGCTTATCCTCCTGTCCGGGAGGTCGTGGTTCGAATCCTGCCACGTACCAATGTGATTTCGAATTTAGATTTCATATGTACATTTATTCGACGCTCTTACGGTGAAGAAAAACATCGTGAGCAAACCTGCACACGACTGCGGAGAAACTCGCAGGTTGTGTGTGAAGCCGACCGACCCGAAAAGGCCCGCGTGGTCGACTAAGTCCCGATCGCCCGATGTCATCGTCCCGATGATTCAGTTTCATTAGTAAAACCTACTCTCAAATTGTGTTCTATTTTTTCTAACATCCTGTATAATTGGTGTATACTTTGTGTAAGTACTATAGCTATAAAACGTGGCAAAATTTCGTTATCGGTGAAAATTCAATATAACGTATTTGAAAGACTGATTGGGCGCCCCAATGTAAGAGGTCTGGATGCCGCCCCGTTTGCGACGATAAGATAGCGACTCTTTGGAATCTAATAATAATCATAAAAGGTTTACAAGAGAGCATACCTTATTCCTTATTTATTCGACTATCGTGTGTAAGACTGTTGCAATGATAAAAATACTACTCTCCAGTATTGAAATTGCATCATCATCATACTCATCATCATCATAGCAGCTCATATACGTCCCCACCGAGGGGCTCGAGCCTACCCTGAATTAGGGCGATCGGGCCTTAGTCGACAACGCTGACCCAGTGCGGGTTGGTCGACTTCACACACAACCTTCGAGTTTCTTCGCAGGTGTGTGTAGGTTTCCTCACGATGTTTTTCCTTCACCGTTACACCAATCGGTGAGTATATGTACGTAAGTTTCGAATAACTCATAGGTACAATGGCCGTCCGGATTTGAACCCGGCACCTCTGGTTAGGAGGACCGAGTCGTTACCGGTTGAGCCACCGAGGCTTCTTCAAATTACATAGCCGGTTTAATATAAAAAAACTTTCGACTTTCCTGAAATCACGTGTTTCCTGTCTTGTTTTTAATAATGTTAAGCAAATATTACATATAGAGTGTTTCAGTAAATAATAATTCATTTTGGTTTAGGACGAAGATGATGGCGATTTAAAGAGATTCTAAGAAAATTGCGAATTGACCTGCCACTTCTTGGGTAACATTGTGTCATGACTGACACGAGGTGAGTCGCTCGCGCTTTCCTACTGACCCGTTAGTGCAGTGTCAGCCCTCCTGCCTGCTCGGCTATGGGTCGTGAGTTCGATCCCCACCCAGGGCAAACATTCGTGTGCCGAACAGTTTTGTTTGCTCTGTGTCTGGATTATCAATATCTATCATCATATCAATTCATATACGTCCACACCGTGGGGCTTGAGCCTACCCTGAATTAGGGCAATCGGGCCTTAGTCGACCACGCGGGCCCAGTGCGGGTTGGTCCACTTCACACACAACCTGCGAGTTTTTTCGCAGGCGTGTGTAGTTTTCCTCACGATGTTTTTCCTTCACCGTAAAAGCGTCGGATAAACGTACATATGAAATCTAAATACGAAATCACATTGGTACGCGGCGGGATTCGAACCACGAGCTCCCGGACAGGAGGCGGCAGCCCTAGCCGTTACGCCACCGACGCTCAATAGGTATCTCAAGTATCTATATACATATATGTATTTTAACGTATATGTATAAGTATTAAGTATGTAACAGTCTTTGGTTCCCATAGTACAATGGCTTAGAGTTTGGGGCCAGATGACCAGATGAATGATGTATGTGAATAGAGAAATTCATGTTTTTTTAAACGTTTCTACTAATTATTACATTACCAAAAATAAATATAACACAAACATAATATAAACCATCAAGCTAAAAAATATATTAAAATCACTATCATTTTTGGGCGACTCAAACGCGGCCATTTTGGTGCGCTTATTCTGTGACGTCAGATAACACGAATTTGATGTCAACAACGAAGACAGCGTTTGGTTCACAAAGTTACTGAAAGTTAAAGAATTGATTAATGAAATCAACCTATTACCACGGAAAAGCATAGAAAAGCTTATCTTATTGTAAATATTGTGTCGTCCCTTTATGCCAAAATAACATCGAAACTGCACCTAAAAAAGGATATCTCCTTATGCCGAAAGATGAAGGTATAAGGAAATAGTAGAGCAAGGCATTGAGAAGAGACAATGTTTTATACTGACTGTTGTGAATATCATTTTAACGTAAGTAAGGACATTAAAAAAGTAATAAAATACATATAAGAATCATTTTTAACTTAATTACCTCAGTCCCCGCAGAATTCACTGCGACGAAACCCTAAAAATCCGTGATTATGGATATACTTCCGATTCTTTCGACGCGATATTCACATTTACACAATGGTGATAAAATGCACTTTCACTTTTGTGCACCAAACAGTGTCTACAGAAAGTTAATCTTGGATTGAATACTTTAACACAGAAAACTAAGTCCGCCTATGCTATATTTATATTCTTTTGTCTAATTATTCAATGTATTTGTTTTATATGCAATAAAGAGTTTACAAACAAAAAAACAAACTAATAACTAATAAAAAAACTGCGAAAAAATACAAAAAATCGCCAGAAACCATACAAACAACTTATTGATAGAAGACGTCGAGACTCGAGTGTAAATTGACGTCACGTTTTGTTCAACCAATGGCGTTGCGATTTGGAAATTTGGGAGGGAATTTACAAAAAGCCACGTTTTGATGATTAAATTTCATTATTAAATTATGTTAAATTGAGAAAAAATATTTGTATGGGTATATGTTTTTGTTAAATTCCCGTGTATATTCCTTAATGTCCCCGTATATTACATTATTAGTTGTAAATCATAACAATACAACACCCTGCACCATATAGTGCATAGACCCAAAGAAAATAGGATTATTGTTAACAGATGGCCGTTGGGGAAGTAAAGTTCTCGAGTGGCGACCACGCACCGGAAAGCGTAGTGTAGGCACGCCTCCCACTCGGTGGACCGATGACCTGGTGAAGGTCGCAGGAAGCCGCTGGATGCGGGCAGCGCAGAACCGGTCGTCGTGGAGATCCTTGGGGGAGGCTTATGTCCAGCAGTGGACTTCCTTCGGCTGATATGATGAAACAGAACTCACGGTGCGATGATCCTGCCGGGTTTCCTCTTGGCGAGCATGGTGGCCTGGTTGAGCCGCGACAGGGTGATGATGGAGGGCGCCAGGCGGCACGCCTCGCCGTCCACCTGCATGGGGATCACCTTCGTGGTGATGATCTTGGCCGTCCTGCACTGCGTGATGCACGTGCCGTGGCCGCCCGCTTGTAGGAGAGGCTGCATGAAAATAAAGCTATGAATGAAGGAGACGTACTTTCACAATTTTTCAATAAATTAATTGGGTATATGCATGAATTTTTTTTTATCGCATTTATTAACAAAATATGAAAATTCCGTAAAAAAAATATGTCAAAAAGTGAAACAAAAATTTAAATTGGCCAAGAAATACGGAAGATATTAAGCATTTTCAACTTCTAATCAGACAAAGAGATCCGATATGTAAATGTGACGACATAAAACACACGGTTCATTTAGACTCTATGCTGCATTCTGTTTCGCTAGAAAGAGATAGGGATAAATCTTTAATAGAATCTTGGTTATTTTTATAGCTATTGAAAAAAAAAAATTATATACCGTTGCTTATATGAATGAGCTTTTATTAAAGCATAAAAAAAATATTATGCATAAGTATTTCCCATTACTAAGATGATAAATTATTGTGCATTCAAAGCCGACACAATCAAAAACAGGTTAAAAAATGGGACACAAACATATAGAAGTATCTTAATTATTGTAAATTTTTAAGAACTATGTAAGCAGGTACTTGAATGTGTTGCCATAGAAAATGATTCGACTCAGAATACTTTTATTTTCTCCATAGGTTTCCGTATCTCAAAAGTAAAAAACGGAACCCTTATAGGAACACTTTGTTGTCCGTTTGTCCGTCCGTCTGTGTGTCAAAATCCTTTATCTCGGGAACGCGTGGAGGTATCGAGTTGAAATTGAAACCATATACTCCGGTTTACAGTCCCTTGAAGCCTGAAGCTGTGAAACAATCAAACTTCTAAGTAAACGTAAAAATGAGAGGGCCGTTTATACAGCTAAAAACGTATATTTCGACACTCTCAAGGGAATCAAAATTTATAGGGTATTTTCCGTTGGCCTAGAAGTAAATAATACCGTCTTATACTACAAGTATAGGAAAAAATTAGAATGTAGATTATGTGTAAACGATTAGTTTTCTAAATACTTTCAAAATAATTAGTGAAAAATGCGACGATCTGTGGACAACGCCACAATGGCGGCCTCTTTTTGTTGTCGTTGGAATGTTATCGTATTTTGTAGTAAAACTATTGTGTTTCAAAGTAAAATATTGTTTTCATAAAGACGAAAGTCTATTATGTTATGGTTGTGTTAGTTTTTGAGATTAGTGGGTGTATTAGTGTCTTAAAGTGCAAGGTTCGAGGATATTTTTGGATTGTAGATGCAACCATCAGGTAAGTCACAATAGTTAAAACGTTTAGACAATTTCATACTGATTACAACTTTATATAACAATTTAGTATATAACTTAATTCAATATTGACCAAAAAAACTTAAAAACCTAGGTCCTAGTATAAAAATGAAGAGTCTAAAAGTACGTCATCACGCTTTTTTATGTACAATTGGTAAGCCCTTGGCATCATCTCACCTGATGGTAAGTGACGATGATGCCGAAGAGTGAAGCGGGCTTATCTAGATTCCCCAACACAATGGGGAAACTGGCTATCTTATCTTCAAGCCGGAACACATCAATGTTGTTAACACTGATGTTTGGCGGCAAGACTTAGATAAGATGGTGGTAGCTAACCAGGCGGGCTAAGTAAATGCCCTACCACCAACGAAACCGAGTCTTACAAGATGACCCCACCGGGAATCGAACCTACGACCTCCTGGTGTGAAGCGAATGGAATAACCATTACGCCACGGAGGCGGTTAATGGCGTAAAGGTTAAGGCGTTTTTGCGAGAAAAATCGAATTACACTTAACAGGTAACAAAGTAACGAAACATTTACTTTATTTATCCGAAGAAGTAATAAAATATAATTACATCGTAGGCATAAGTCATGAGTCATAAAGATTCAATACACACAAAAGTTATAGAGATGTACCATAATATTGTGTTACGCTCAGAAATAGGCACTCACCAACTGATAAGTGGTTAATCCCACCACTTCTATTAAGCCGTCCTCGGTGGAGGGCTCGCAGGCGCCGCCCGACTTGTTCCAGGGGTGGGTCCCACCCCCGTAGCTGCGAAAAAGTCACAATTTCAATATTGGCTATGTCGGGAGTGCGTTACGTGGGAACCGAATTAATTTATATCGTATGGATTGAACACAAAGATAACAGATGACGCGGTGTGCTGATCTATATTCGTTTTTATGGAAACCACAAACAGACATCACTGGGTCGCAAATTGAAAACAATCGTCTTTTTTTTACAGAAATAGGGAAAAGTCATCAAAAGCAACCTCTCTTTGGATATTTTTTTATTTGTTTTTTTTAAGAAGTCTAGTTTTGATGAAGAATTTTTACTACCTAAATACGAGAAACCCATATCAGATAGTTCTGTCCCTTCGTGGTTTTTGCATATTATGAGCATAAATTTAACATTCTATAAACATTTTCATTTTATGAACTTTGGCACAAAAATATAAAAAAATAACATGTGAACTTTAAAAAAATAAAAATTTTAGCGACCAATCGTGTAGGGAACGTTGAATAAAGGTATTTTAATAAGAAGTAATGCTTTTTAAGAACTCACTTTTATCAGATGCACCGTTTTCAAGATTAAGGGTCCCCAGGAGGCTCGAGTTTCCATACAAACGTAGTTCTGCTTTTATACAAAAACTACATGCCGGATTGAATCCAAACTTTGTAAATATATTGAGTAGACACATATCGATGTTTTTAATTAGTTTTCGGTGTACTAATATAAAACGAAAAAAAATAAGAGCAGTTTCAAACTCTCACTACTAAGTTTTTGTTTAGTTATGTTTTAATTTACTATGATGAAAACTAATTACAAACATCGATATGTGTCTACTCAATGTATTCACAAAGTTTGAATTCATTTTGACATTTAGTTTTTGTATTAAGGCAGAACTAAGTTTGTATGGAAACTCGATCCTCCTGGGGACCCTTAAGCTGTCAAAGCTTTCTACAACGCGGAGGGCACGGGCACGGTCGCCGATTCAAAACTTTTTGATCCACAAACTTGAAACCAACTAGGTATGTAAGTGGTCTTTATTAGAAACTCTCTTTGATAATGATTTTGTTTATCGTGTGATATCTAAATATATATAACTCAAAGGTGACTGACTGACTGACTGACTGACATAGTGATCTATCAACGCACAGCCCAAACCACTGGACGGATCGGGCTGAAATTTGACATGCAGGTAGATGTTATGACGTAGGCATCCGCTAAGAAAGGATTTTGGGAAATTCCTACGGGAACCGCAAAAATCGGGATCTGCGCGGGCGAAGCTGCGGGCATCCAGTAGTACATTTATAAAGTGCGTAGGCAATGATTGCGGAACCCTACATTATGCGTGGTGCGACACGAACTTGGCACTTCATTTTTACTTCCGAGCGACGAATAAGTGAAGAAGGTATTGTGATGGCAAAAATAATAATAATAGAGATTTTGATGTGGAGGTCTCACTAACAGTCTTAAATAAAAAATAAAAAAAAAATTGTGTGTGTGTGTGTCTGTGCGTCCATCCGGTGCTCTAGATCCCAAACTACTGGACGGATTTGGGTAAAATTTGAGTGCCTTAACCCAAAGTTTACCCTCTTTTGTATCTCTAGCGGTCTTTTTTTTAAAAAAAATTACGTTTGAACTTTTTTACCCAAAAATGGCTCTAAAAGACTTTATTGCAACATGGAACACACAAATTTAGTTTACTAAATTTAATTTAGGGTACCTCCCATACAAATCTAGGTTATTTGTTACTTTTTCTCAACATTGCCTATTACAATTTCAATGAAACTTTGTGACTAGCTAAGACTTAATAAGGCTTACATCACTTGATAGTTGATTCATCATATCAGCTTATACACGTCATCACCGAGGGGCTTAAGCTTACCCTGAATTAGAGCGATTGGGCGGGCCCACTGCGGGTTGGTCGACTTCACACACAACCTTAGAATTTCTTCGCAGGCGTGTGCAGGTTTCCTCGCGACATTTTCCTTCACCGTAACAGTGTCGTAATAAACGTACATATGAAATCGAAATTCAAAAATACATTGGTACGTGGTAGGATTCGAACCACGATCTCCCGGATAGGAGGCAGTGGCCCTAACCGTTTTGCCACCTACGTTCTACGACGGGTAGTTGATTATTCCAGAAAAACCCAAGTAAGATAACTCTTATACGAGGGCAGTTTGACAACTCAATGACTTTAAGGTTAAATAAAAACTTTTTTAATATTTTTTTTGTCTCATATTTGGAAACTCACTACGAAGCGCATGCCGTTCTTTTTTCAAATTTGGCGCGAAAACAAGCTTTTTAGAAACAAAAAAGTTAGGCGACTTCTTAATTATTCTTTGAAAATGGAGAAAAGCGAGTTTCGAGTGCTAATTAAACACTATTTTTACGTGGTAAAACTATTAAGCAGACCGAAGACAAATTGAAAAAGTATTATGGTGATTCTGCGCCTTCTCATGGGATGGTACATAAGTAGTTCACTGAATTTCGTTGTGGACGTACTACTACTAATGACGCGGAGCGCCCAGGAAGGCCGATTGAGGTCACTGCGGAGGGCATGGTTAATAAAATACATGATATTGTTTTGGCAGACCGTCGAGTGGCAGATCAGCTGATCGGTATGGGAGAGTCAAATTTTATTTGGCGATTTGACTATGTGTTCCATTGGGAAAGTTGTTCAGTTTCATGGGTAGAAGCACCAGTTAAAATGGTTTCAGCTAATTTTGTTACACCTTATATAAGATGTCGATAGTAGTTGACTTTACCTTGGAATGTTTAAGAAGACGATGGCGTGCACCTTGTGCTCCCGCAGCACGGGCGTGACGTCCTTCCCGTCGCACTCCATCGTCACGAACTCGGCGAGCCCCTTCCACTTGCGCTGCATCAGGTCCTTGCCACCGGCGGTGCCGTAGAACAGCTTGTTCCTTATACGCGAGTTGAACTTCTCCGGGTGCGCCTCTGTCATCAAAAATAGGGTCTTAGCACATCCTGGACACTTCATACAACGGTCCAGCAATGGCATTTCAAAAAACGAATAACAGAACAAACAAAATGGCGGTGAAATCCTATAAGTTCCACCACCTAACGGTAACCAATCTGTATCAATCTGGGTGCCGAGGGGATGAGGTTGCAATCTAGAGAGCGACAGGGAGTGTCCATACTGTATGTTAGTACTAATATATATACTTTGGTCTTAGCGTCGGTTGTACTGAGTTTTACAAATTAGGAGGTCGCATAGGCTTTAGCGAGAGTGAATGCGCATTAAGTATATGAGTTTGCGTGAGAGCGTCGGTGGTGTAATGGCTAGGGCCGCTGCTTCCGTCGTGGTTCGAATCCTGCCACGTACCAATGTGTTTTCGAATTTCGATTTCATATGTACGTTTCTAAGACCGAGAACTTAGAATGAACATGGACAAGACGAAATTTATGTCAAACGTCCGTGTCATACCTACTCCTCTGAAGGTTGGAGGCTCTACACTCGAAGTTGTTACCGAATATGTATACCTGGGACAAACAGTCCAGTAAGGTAGGTCCAACTTCGAGAAAGAGATCCATCGTCGAATCCAACTCGGCTGGGCAGCGTTCGGGAAGCTTCGCAATATCTTTACGTCCCAGATACCGCAGTGTCTTAAGACCAAGGTCTTCGACCAATGTGTGTTGCCAGTGATGACGTACGAAACTGAGACATGGTCGCTTACTATGGGCCTCATAAGAAGGCTCAAGGTCACCCAAAGGGCAATGGAGCGTGCTATGCTCGGAGTTTCTCTGCGTGATCGAATCAGAAACGAGGAGATCCGTAAGAGAACCAAAGTAACCGACATAGCTCTCAGAATTTCTAAACTTAAGTGGCAGTGGGCGGGGCACATTGCTCGTAGAACAGATGGCCGTTGGGGCAGTAAAGTTCTCGAGTGGCGACCACGCACCGGAAAGCGTAGTGTAGGCAGGCCTCCCACTCGGTGGACCGATGACCTGGTGAAGGTCGCGGGAAGCCGCTGGATGCGGGCAGCGCAGAACCGGTCGTCGTGGAGATCCTTGGGGGAGGCCTATGTCCAGCAGTGGACTTCCTTCGGCTGATATGATGATGATGATGTACGTTTATCCGACGCTCTTACGGAGAAGGAAAACATCGTGAGGAAACTGCACACGCCTGCGAAGAAACTCGAAGGTTGTGTGTGAAGTCGACCAACCCGCACTGGGCCCGCGTGTTCGACTAAGGCCCGATCGCCCTAATTCATTTTGAAATCGGTTTTTAGTTTTTTTAAACTTTTATTTTTATTTTCTTTATTTTTAGTGATAATGCTATCTATCTAACAACGTTATACCCAATCACCCACTCGCCAATAGGAATTATCAAATCAAAATACATGTGTTTCACTAACAGATGCAAGGTCCTGTGGCTTCCATCATCATCTCAGCAGATGATGATGGACGATTTAACTCCATAACATGAAAGTTCATCATCTGAATAACCTGAAAGAATACAGGTTGTAATACGGTCTATGCTTACCTACGTGTATATCTACGTATAATATTAAAATAATTTTCCTCCAACTCCTAACCGTTAAGGAGTTGTACCTTCCTTCATCAGCTTATCAACATGAGAATATGACTAACAGACGCAAGTATTTTAATAGCTTTAGAAAACATATGAATCACGTAATAAGTGCCTACGTAATGAGTAATTTGAGGGTTGCTCTAGATTTCCCTGGGATCCCATCATCAGATCCTGACTTGGTGACAATGGAACCCCCTCGGGAGTATACTCTTTCGAATGAAAAAAGAATTTTGAAAATCGGTCTACAATTGACGGAAAAATCGATGAACATACATTAAAAAAAATACATATGCAGTAGAACTTAGTACCTCCTCCTTTTTGAAGTCGGTAAAAATAGAGTATTTTAAAGAGGCTTCTAAACTCGAATCTGTAGAAATTTTGTAACACAATTTGCTAAATGAAAAAAAAAGACAATCTTAAGAAGTGGAAGTCTTAAAAAAATACGATTTCAGCAAGGTTATTGTACAAAATTGGTTCAGTAATATGAGTCCATCATAAAAATATACTCTATTTTACCTATATGTTACCTATGGGTTTCTTTTTCGTTTAAAGTTATGAAACCTTAAAAAGGGAATTGCAAATCGAAGCACAACCGAGGAAAATGCTTAGGTACCTATATATACTTGTAAATCACGCGAACAGGCCTGTCGGCACACATTTTTAAGTGTGTGCTCACTCTTGGATTCCCGCAGGCTGGCGGTCTCGCGGTCTGGCCCACAGCATCGGTACGCGGGTTTTGCTTTGCAGCCGAGGTATACCTACTTTGTGGTTGAGGTTTTTAACCGCCTCCGTAGCTCAGAGGCACAGTTCACTGGCTTTACACACAGGAGGTCGCGGGTTCGATTCCCGGCGGGGTCAATTGTAAGACTCGGTTTGGTTGGTGGTAGGGCATTTCGTAAGCTCGCCTGGCTAGCTACCACCATCTTATCTAAGTTTTGCCGCCAAATATCAATGTTGATATCATTGGTGTGTTCCGCGGCATGAAGATAAGATAGCCAGTTTCCTCAATGCGTTGGGGAATCTTGGTAAGCCCGCTTCCATCTTCGGCAACATCGTCACTTACCACCAGGTGAGATGTTGTCAAGGGTTTACCAATTGTGAATAAAAAAAAAGAGGTAAGTTTCTATAATCAAGGTTCCAGCAATCGGCAGAAAAAGCAAATTACGCAATCGAACTTCGCATTAAGACAGATGGGACTCCCCATTTGTGGCTCATTGGGTGCACCTGCATGTAAGATGACATGACAAGGTAATTTTGAATTAATTAAACTTTATATGACATTATTATTATTTAATCCGTGTTGTTTGTTATTTGATTTGTTTTTAACTCTTATTTATATTTTAACTTATTATTATGTTTTATTTATTATGGTCTGTATTTGTATTTTTTTATGTATTTATTTTATTGACTATGGGGCTAGTACCTGAGAATAAATGATTTCATTTCATTTCATTTCATTAAGACCATAGAAAAAGTACTAATGTCTTTTTAGGTGTTAGGACTAAGTAATAGGGATGACGAATGTTAGTCATCTGATTTACTTTTTATCATCTGTCAAAAACTACATTTTCTTCTAAAAAATACTAAATACCTAGGCGTGACGTCATAGTTTTGCAGCGTCATTTAAATACTCATTTTGTGATTTTGGTGAATTAAATATCGAAGACTTGATGGAAAACAAAACGAGTAAGGTTTTCCGAAGTATAAATAGGAGGGCAATTTAGTGATCAAGAGTTTGTAATTTATTTCTAATGCTGTCATAATCCCTATTAAAACTATTTTCAGCTTGCGAAGAAATACTATGATCCTTACTTTTAACGTCGTCTTTAAAGCATATAATATACTAGCTGTCCCGGCGAACTACGTTCCGTCTTACACTACACTACACTGCCCTACCCTACCCTACCCTACCCTACCCAACCCTACACTACCCTATACTACACTACCCTACCCTACACTACCCTACCCTACACTACACTAAACTACCCTACCCTACCCTACCCTACACTACACTACACTACCCTACACTACTCTACCCTTCCCTACCCTACCCTACACTACACTACACTAAACTACACTACACTACCCTACCCTACATAAGAACTTTCTCCTGACAATAACGAACTCGACAAAAAAAGAATTAGCAAAATCGGTCCAGCAGTTCTTGAGTTATAAAATTACAACGAAAAGTGGCATTGATTTTTATATATTTAAGATATTAGGATATAATTCTGCTAGTAGCTATAGTGAAATTAGGTACTGCAGTCACAAAGGCTAATTGTAAATAGTCGTCAGACATAGATAGACTTTAACGGTGTCACTCACGGATCAACGCACACAATTCAAAGGGCCTCTTTGGAATCAAAGGAATTCGTTTCCATAGGAATACCTGTAGGTACTACGAGCAGCATCTTGTGAATTTTCAAACGCTGCTATCTACAATTAGGTATCTAGAAAATTATATATTTAGATTAATGTTCCGGCAACAAAAGTAACAGCCAGCTCCCTACTGTGTTGGGGATCCTTAGTGAGCCTCCTTATACTTTCGAAATCAATATCATTAGGAATACCTCCCATACATGTAAAGTTGGATGAAAGGTTTTTACGATTGCACCCCTTTTTTATACATTTTTAAGCGAACTACTGTTTGATAAGAACACTAGCTGTCCTGGCGAACTTCGTTTCACCTTACACTACACTACACTACCCCACCCTACCTTACACTACTCTACACTACCCTACCCTAACCTACACTACCCTACCCTACACTGTACTACCCTACCCTACATACACTACACTACACTACCCTACCCTACACTACCCTACCCTACATTACCCTACCCTACACTACACTACCCTACCCTACACTACACTACACTACACTACCTACCCTACCCTAACTACACTATACTACACTACACTACCCTACCCTAAAACCAATATTTTTTTTAATGATATTTTTTTTATTGATGAATACCATATTTTAGTTATAAATGGTGTAAATAACACGACTTTCTTTATATATATATATATATATATATATATATAGATTTCTATCAGGTGTACCAATTACAAGTCACATAACTAGATTTTCAGACGCCATTTCTCCGCGTAACCCGCACTACGCCAGCTCGGTACCTGTGCGAACGACCGCTATTCGTGTGCAACTTATACGCCGCAAACTCTACCATGTGGTGAAAATACTATCCTTCATGACAATGAAACGCCTACAATATACGAATAGATAGGTATCGCGTGGTATCAACGTTAGGTAGTAATTAGAGATCGGTAACTATCAGGGTTGGTATTAAACGGGTTTGTTCACAGTAGGTGTATTTTACTATCTTTTACTCGAAACTTTTGTTTATCCTTTATTAGAAAATTAAAATTTAAATGTGTAATTTAATGTGTTGATGTTTTTTTGAAGTAAAATGATCGTGTGTATTGCATAACTTTCGCTTCAGTTCAATATTACATATACCGCAATAAATGAGCTCGTCTTGAATCTCAAATTCAGATCATGTTTCTACTAATAAATCCATTTT
This sequence comes from Coleophora flavipennella, assembly GCA_947284805.1. NCBI lineage: Eukaryota > Metazoa > Arthropoda > Insecta > Lepidoptera > Coleophoridae > Coleophora > Coleophora flavipennella. The sequence continues at coordinate 16,910,850 of OX369264.1, read as the reverse complement.
TCACTATCAATCAATCAATCAAATATGCTTTGTGTACAATTACGAAAATGTATACAGATAATAAATTAATTAAATTATCTGATGTGGATAACATAACAACTATGTGAATAAAGTGACAATGTCACACATGTCAAGTAGAACATAGAAAAAAAACAGTTTCATTACAGAACTAATACGGAGGCGTTACATATTATACATCCACTTAGTAGATTTATTGACACCCCTAGAGTTTGCCACGAATTACACAATAGTTACCGGTCACTAGTAGTAATATAGGGTCCTTCTTAAATTCCTGAAAACAAATAAGGGGATTCAACTCATAAAACTGAACTCATGAACTTGCCAAGAGACCTACATATTAGATCGGGGAAAAGGTTTTTTCGTATTTTGTATACAAATTCAAATAGGGCGACCAGAGCGAGCTGCATCTTGAACGTTAAAATTTCCAAACTGGAACAGCTTGAACCAAGTTTGTGCTACTGACTGATAATGCATTAGGTCCATAAACAGCACAAATTTTATTCGCGGCCTGTGTTGCATTTTATCCTTGTGAAATGAAATTTTAAATGTAGCGTATTTCCTCATTACTTTCACTCATTTTCGTAGACAGAAAAAGCAATTGAAAAACGGTAGGAAATTTTTCATTTTATTTTTTGAATGTTTACTGTAGGCTACTCTTTATATTTCCTACATGTAATTACTATAATATTCGTATTAAAATGTACTAACTAATGTTGACGTGACGGATCTCGTATTCGGATCGATACATTGGAGACGCGCACTCGCAACTGATCCTTTTGTTCAACGTGTGACGTCATATAGCCGCGCCCGTTCACTGAGCCCGGTAACCGGTACCACCAGTCGAGCCTAGAACGATTGTGACGGTAGACGCATGCTATTCTTGCTTAGCCTTTTACATTTAGAAATCGCTGAATACCGCATAATCTATGTATGTTTTTAATATTGTTTGCGTTTAACTTTCTATTGCTTTTCCTGTGAACTATCCTCTTGCTTACTTGCTATCTAGTGTATGTGCTTTCTACTCCTTCTGTATATCGTGGGTGTGTGTACTTTGACTGGACATTATACCTTCTGTCAACCGTAAGTTTGGACTATTTATTTACCCACACACCACACCTACACTGGTGACCCAACATGAGCATAAATAATAACGAAACGAACGAAGGAATTCCACCTGGACATAAAAACAGCCGTAATGAAACGCGCGTTTCCACTGCACCGACGTCCGAGATTTTTAAAGTCGGAATACGAGTTCCACCGTTCTGGCCAGAGGAGCCCGAGATATGGTTTGCTCAGATAGAGGGACAGTTCGCGATATCTGGAATAAGTAACGATGCTACTAAATTCAATTATGTGATTGGTCAACTAGACAATCAGTATTCCGTAGCGATCAAAGATATTATAATCAACCCACCTGCTCAAGACAAATACGACAAATTGAAAACGGAGCTTATCAAACGTCTGTCAGCATCTAAGCAGAAGAAACTAAAACAGTTACTTATGCATGAAGAGTTAGGGGATAGAAAACCTTCCCAATTCCTGCGACACCTACAGGGTCTTGCCGGCAACCAAGTACATGACGAGTTCCTGAGTACAATATGGATAAGTCGTTTACCAACTAATATTCAGACCGTTCTGGCAGGCCATCCTACAGCTTCTCTTGACGTTCTGGCGGACTTGGCAGACAGAGTGAACGACATTGCTCCATCAACGCCACAAGTTTCTTCGATGAACGCCCAATCGTCTGTGGTCAATGATCTGATGAAAGAAGTAGCTGAGCTAAGGAGACAGGTACAAGCCTTCAACATAAACAGCAGCAATAGGCAACCACGTTCCCGAAACAGACGGTCCGATCATCAACGTCGTCGTTCTACATCCAGGTCTCTATCCAATTACCGTAAATTTCCGCTTTGCTGGTACCACGGAAAATATGGAGACAAAGCAAGAGATTGTGTAAAGCCCTGCGACTTTAACAAGGCGGGAAACTCCACGGGCAGTCGATAATGGCGACAGACGATTGTCCCAATTCCACTGGTCGCCTATTTGTCACCGATCGAACTTCGAGAATGCAATTTTTAGTAGACACAGGGAGTGACCTCTGCGTTTTCCCCCGTTCCTTGCTGAGAGATCGTCGAACCAAGACCAACTACGAACTGTGTGCTGCTAATGGATCAAGAATTTTCACCTACGGTTATGTAAACTTTGAACTTGATTTCGGTTTGCGTCGTACCTTTCCATGGAGATTCGTTGTAGCCGATGTTAATAAGGCAATTATAGGCGTAGATTTTCTAACCCACTTTAACATTGTGGTAGACTGTCGCAATCAGCGACTTATTGATAGTAGCACTACTATATCAGCTGTAGCTTCTCTCGCTGATGCTTCAAACAAAATTTCTTCTGTAAAGGTCTTGACTGGTGACACTAGGTTTCATAAAATTCTCGACAATTTCCCAGAACTGACTAGACCAGCTGGTACTCATCGCACCATTCCCCACAACACGGTTCATCACATCCGTACTACACCCGGTCCCCCCGTTTCTTGCGCACCTCGTCGTCTAGCGCCAGACAAGCTGAAAATAGCGAAGCAAGAATTTCAGTCTATGCTTAATAACGGCACAGCAAGACCCTCCGAGAGTGCATGGTCATCTCCATTGCATCTTGCTCCTAAAAAAGATAATGGATGGCGTCCTTGCGGGGATTATAGGATGTTGAATGCTCGTACCGTGCCTGACAGGTATCCGATTAGGCATATCCATGATTTTTCACATAATATCGCGGATTGTAACATCTTTAGCACGCTCGATCTTGTGAAAGCATATAACCAGATACCTGTAAACCCGGACGACATCCCCAAGACAGCCATTACTACGCCTTTCGGATTATTCGAATTTCCGTTTATGACCTTTGGCCTTAGGAATGCAGGTCAAACATTCCAAAGGTTTGTAGACGAGATGACTCGAGGCTTAGATTTTTGCTTCTGCTATTTGGACGATTTTTTAATCTACTCCAAGAACGAAGCAGAGCATGAAAAACATCTTCGAATTGTATTCAATAAACTCCGAGAATACGGCATGTTAATAAACACGTCTAAGTGTGTTTTCGGTGCTCAAGAGGTAACTTTCTTAGGATACAGTATCTCTAAAAACGGTACCCAACCACTTGACACTAAAGTGCAGGCTATCCAAAACTTTCCAGTGCCTACTAACGTGCGCCAACTTAGAAGATTTTTGGGTATGATTAACTTTTACAGGCGATTCCTGCCCCATGCTGCCCAAATACAGAAGCCACTGAACGCTTTGTTGACTGGCGCAGTAAAAGGATCTCATCCTATCGTCTTGACAGGCGCTGCCCTAAAAGCCTTTGACGATTGTAAGACCAGCCTTTCGAACGCCGCACTGCTAGCCCACCCAGATTGTCAGGCTAAACTTGCACTCGTTACCGATGCGTCTGACAAGGCGATTGGCGCAGTCGTGCAACAGTTTAAAGATGGTGATTGGAAACCCCTTGCCTTCTTTTCCAGGAAATTAAGCCCCGCCCAAGAAAAGTATTCTCCTTATGACAGAGAGCTACTTGCCATTTATGAGGCAATCAAATACTTTAGGCACATGCTCGAGGCAAGACACTTTATAATCTACACTGACCACAAACCGATCTGTTTCGCGTTCCATGAACGAAAAACTAATTGTTCGCCACGTCAGTACAGACACCTTGACTATATATCCCAGTTCACGACAGATATCCGACACATATCTGGCCGAGATAATGTCGTTGCCGATACCCTGTCGCGTGTCGAAGAACTGGAGGCTCCCGTGTGTCTTGAAACTTTATCTAAAAGTCAAGCCTCAGATACTGAACTGGAAAAACTTTTACAGGAGGGCTCATCTCTTCACTTAGAGAAGGTGACGTTACCTGAGAGTCGAACTTCTTTGTACTGTGATGTAAGTACACCGACTCCCAGACCTTACGTGACCAAATTTTTCCGTCGAAAAGTTTTTGACAGCCTGCACTCATTGAGTCACCCTGGTGCCAACGCTTCTGCCAAACAGGTAGCTGAACGTTTTGTCTGGCCCGGTGTTAGGAAAGACTATAGAAACTGGGCACGTAACTGCCTTGCTTGTCAACGGACCAAGGTCACTCGTCACGTATCCGCTCCCCTAGGCACGTTTAACTTACCTCGTGCCAGATTCAAGGAAATACATATTGACCTTGTCGGACCGCTTCCCCTTTCACAGGGATTCCGGTATTGTCTAACTGCTGTTGATCGTTTTACTAGGTGGCCCGAGGCTATACCGATTACTGATATCACAGCAGAGACTGTTGCCAAAGCTTTGCTGGTCACATGGATTAGCAGATTTGGTTGCCCATCAAGCATAGTAACAGACCGTGGCCGTCAATTTGAGTCGGCACTGTTTCAATGTTTGTCTAAAATTGCCGGTTTTCAACATAAAAAGACAACAGCGTATCACCCTTCGTGTAATGGACTAGTGGAACGCTTCCATAGACAACTTAAGGCTTCCATTATGTGTCATGGAAACGATCGATGGACTGAATCCTTGCCCTTGGTGATGCTAGGCATACGTAGTTCTTTCAAGGAAGAATTACAGGCTTCTTCAGCAGAGTTGGTGTATGGCGAGCCATTAAGATTGCCTGGTGAATTCTTTGAGGCCAGTGATCCTAGGCCCACGGATATCACCGAGTTCACTACCCGCCTGTATAACTTAGCTGACAAATTAAGGCCAGTGCCTGCTTCGCGCCATTCTAAAGAAAAAGTCTTTATATTCAAGGATCTTGCAACATGCGATCATGTTTTTCTAAGAGACGATGTATTACGCGGTTCGCTTCAGCCTGCTTATTCGGGTCCCCATAAGGTCATATCAAGGGCAGATAAATATTTTACACTCCTAGTGAACAGAAAACAAGTCACAGTATCAATCGACAGACTTAAACCTGCCTACATACTGACTGACCCTAAAGACGAAGAACCCCTACCTCTAGGTAATAACAAAGAGTACATTACCCGTTCTGGTCGACGTGTCAAATTTACAAACTTTTATCGCTCGTAACACGAGCTCTGGAAGGGGGTTATGTAGGCTACTCTTTATATTTCCTACATGTAATTACTATAATATTCGTATTAAAATGTACTAACTAATGTTGACGTGACGGATCTCGTATTCGGATCGATACATTGGAGACGCGCACTCGCAACTGATCCTTTTGTTCAACGTGTGACGTCATATAGCCGCGCCCGTTCACTGAGCCCGGTAACCGGTACCACCAGTCGAGCCTAGAACGATTGTGACGGTAGACGCATGCTATTCTTGCTTAGCCTTTTACATTTAGAAATCGCTGAATACCGCATAATCTATGTATGTTTTTAATATTGTTTGCGTTTAACTTTCTATTGCTTTTCCTGTGAACTATCCTCTTGCTTACTTGCTATCTAGTGTATGTGCTTTCTACTCCTTCTGTATATCGTGGGTGTGTGTACTTTGACTGGACATTATACCTTCTGTCAACCGTAAGTTTGGACTATTTATTTACCCACACACCACACCTACATTTACCTTTTTAGTTTTATTATAATTAGACAGGTAAGATATTAGATTACAAATTTTTACTTACAAAATTCGAAGAAACTTTTTCCCAGTCTATTTATATATACTAATTTCGCAGATGTTATTGGTTTTCTCATAATTAGTAATTATCTAAATTGATTAGCTGGTAGCGAGCTTTATATGATAATGATAACTAATTTTTTGTGCGAGTTCAGAATTGGTTCCTTGGAGAAAGGGGTTTGAAAGTTATTTGAATACTGAGGATTCGCCATGTCGATTTTTTTTTCAAAATGGCGTCGCACAATCTTATCTGCGTTTTTGGATAGAGGACTTATAGAAGAACAAAAAATGTCATATAACATTTTGGTCTAAAGTGTCACGTTTCTGAGATAATCATCGTATCAGCCAGAAATCGTCCACTGCTGGGCAAAGGCCTCCCCTAAGGATTTCCACGACGATTGGTCCTGCGCTGCCCGCATTCATCGGCTTCCCGCGATCTTCAACAGGTCGTCGGTCCACCGCGTGGGAGGCTTGCCTACGTTACGTTTTCCAGTGCGCGGTCGCCACTCGAGAACTTTACTGCCCCATCGGCCATCTGTTCTACAAGCTATGTGCCCTGCCCACTGCCACTTCAGTTTAATGGTTCTGCGAGCTATGTCGTTTACTTTAGTTCTCCTGCGGATCTCCTCGTTTCTGATTCGATCACGCAGAGAAACTCCAAGCATAGCACGCTTCATTGCCCTTTGGGTGACCTTGAGCCTTCTTATGAGGCCCATAGTAAGCGACCATGTCTCAGTTCCGTGAGTCATCGAGTCATCACTGGCAACACACACTGGTCAAAGACCTTAGTCTTGATACACTGCGGTATTTGGGACGTGAAGATATTGCGAAGCTTCCCGAACGCTGCCCAGCCGAGTTAGATTCGTCGATTGATCTCTTTCTTGAAGTTGGACCTGCCTAGCTGGACTGTTTGTCCCAGGTATACATATTCGTCAACAACTTCCAGTGTAGAGTCTCCAACCTTTAGAGGGGTGGGTGCGACACGGACATTTAACATTACTTTGTCTTGTCCATGTTCATTTTAAGGCCCACTTGTTGAGAGACTTTACTGAGGCCATCGAGCATTGTGCTTAGGTCTCCCATAGTCTCAGCCATGACCACGATATCGTCAGCGAATTGGAGGTGGGATATGTACTCGCCGTTGATATTGATGCCGAGTCCACCCCAGTCCAGAAGCTCAAAAACATCTTCCAGGGCGACGGTGAACAGTTTCGGAGATATAACGTCTCCCTGTCTCACCCCTCGCTGCAACTGGATAGGTTTCGAGTTCTGGTCCTAGAGGTGAACCGACATGGTGGCGTTTTCATACAGACACTTCAACACCTCGATGTATCGATGGTCAATTTGGCACCGCTGGAGAGACTGTAGCACAGCCCAGGTTTCGACTGAATCAAAGGCCTTCTCATAGTCCACAAATGCCAAGCATAGTGGCTGTTTGTACTCTTCGGTCTTCTGTATAATCTGCCGCAGCGTATATATGTGGTCTATGGTACTAAAGCCTTTTCGGAAAGCGGCTTGCTGGAAGTCGTCAAACCTGCGTGCGAGACGATTCGTAATGATTCTCGAAAATAGCTTGTAGATATGGCTCAGAAGTGAGATGGGTTTGTAGTTCTTCAGCAGGGTGTTGTCACCCTTTTTGAAGAAAATCACGACCATACTTCTGTGCCATGCCTTAGGCATTTGTCCCTCGAGTATAACGGAATTAAATAACTTCCGAAGAGCTTTTAGTACCAGTGATCTACCTGCTTTCAGAAGTTCAGCCGTAATTCTATCATCACCCGGTGCCTTGTTGTTCTTGAGCTGTTTGAGAGCCATTCTAATCTCGTACAGGCTGAAGTCCGGGATATCTTCGGTATAGTGTCGGAATAGTCTGTCTCTTGGGTCTTCAGCCAAATCGCTGACATACAAACGTGTGGTCTTGTACAATTGTCCATGGAACTTCTCAACTTCTTCCAGAAACTCAGTCTTAGACGATATGGTCCTGCCATCCTCAGTCTTCAGCTTGGTCAGTTGGCTTTGTCCAACAGACAGATCCTCGCGAACACTTTTGAGCCTTTGTTGTGCTCAATCGCCTCTTTAATACAATTTGTATTATACTGGCGTAAATTGCGAGTCAGGGACTTAGAGATCTGCCTGTTTAGTTGCCGATACTGAGAAGCGTCTTCAGAGGACTGCAAAACCAATCTGCGTCTTTCTTCTATGAGGTTGCTGGTGAAGTCAGATATTTTTTTGGTTCTGTTTGAACGGTGAGTTTTAAAAATCTTAGACCCGACCGTTTGGACAATTTCCAAGAACCTGTCATTATAATCGTCCACATTCTCGCAGTCTCCTAGGCATTCGAAACGATTGTGCAACTCGATCTGAAAGCTCTCGGGGTTTTGGAGCGGGATGGGCGCTGGTCGGAGCGTAGAGTTCATCAGTCGACATCTTTCTAGCTTGGTATTTAGATTCTATGTGTCTCTGACCATCCGGTGATCGCTTCCTGCTTTTCTGAGATAATATTATAGAAGTTAAAAATAATCAAAATTATTATGAAATATATATATTCAATTATCTCCGTAACGTGACGTTTTAGGACATTATGCTACATGACATTTTTTGTTTGTCTGTATGTCCCCTATCCAAATATGTAGGTCTCAATGTGCGACGTCATTTTGAAAAATAATAATATGGCGGACTCCAGTATCCCAGTCTCCATACAAAGAATTTGAAACCCCTTTGGTCCCTTGATCTGAACCACGCCATAAATGACTTTCAGGTATTTCAAAACGATCCTATATACCTTAGCACTGGATAATGGAATCCTATAGAAAGTACACAATACAATACCTGCGGGAGACACTATTAGGCGTCGGCGGTGCCTATTGCGGCACCTCAATCATTGAATACCATCGAGCGACGAGATTCAAAGAGACCTACAGGGGATATATCAATTCAATGATTTTTTTCTATCCTCGATAATTTTGAAGTTTGATCGAGAGCTTTGGTCGAAATTGGTTTCCGTCCCTACTTAAGGCGGAATGGTACTTAAAAATCTGTCTTTGCCTTTTTCTTTACGTGTAAAGAGGGAAGAAAATAACCACACTTTTGCACTTTTTCGATGTTTTTTGTTTTTATTTTCATCATATTTATCTTAAATAAAAATCCATTCGATGTTTTCCCTTCAGTCACCTATGAACTTTATATTAGTAAATAAATAATATTAAGAAATTACTTATTTTAAGAATAAAACCGAAAATAGACGATATAATGGCTCGAAAAGAGGTACCTTCTGCGAAATTATTCAATCGAGCCAACTCTATTAAATCGTGTTTCCAGTCGATATTGTCCTTCGTAACTATTCTCAATAATACCAGTATGTTTTCCTAGAATTTAAATTTACTGTTAACTAATTCAAAAATGAATTCTAAAAACCTGTTTAAGTGGATTTTTAGGTACCACTGCGCCTTAAATAGTCAAGTCTAAGGACTTTCATTGTTCGACTCCACATTCCGTTGTTAGTTCTAAATATTTCTGGCGTCTTTTTAGATTAAAATAAAAACCGGCAAATGCCAGTCAAAAAACACAAAAGAAAACACAATTGTTTGGTAAATATGCACCTATGCACAAAAAAATGCATTTTATTTCGTTTAATTCGGAAAACTTAGTGCAAATTTCACGCACACTTGTAAAAACCATTGAACTCGCGACACTATAATGTAACCTTTCGGTTACATACCAGGAACATTCGCAGGGTCAAAACTTATTAAACTGTAAAAAAATTCTACTACGGCGGCACACCCGGAGTGATTCGGTTTTTATTTGTTATTTTACTTTAGATTTTGCAATTTAAACACAACAGGTTTGACATTTGTGTTACATATATTGTTTTTACGATAAATTTACAGGATTCTCATGCAATTCTTGTCCCAGGGGGTTTGGTGATGACCGGAGTAGAGGATAAACTATTAGCGGTACCTGAAAGTTAACTCCATTTCTTGGTTAAAAATAAAACTTTACTTTTCTATTACTGTAATTTATACCTAAGTATGTTTGTAATGCAATAAAAACCAAATAAAAAGCAAACTTAACTAACAACACAACGAAAAAAATGATACACTCGCGACTTGTAAAGTAAGTACGACAACGAATTTTGAGTGACGTTTCTCTGAATATTTTTTTATTGTCAGTGTGGCACAGGATTAGTCACAGAGGCAGTTCTACTTAACTCCCATACATGTCAATATTCATTTTAAAGCTAATTTAACCGCCGCAATTTTTCCGCCTAACAAGTGTTAGTAGCAAAGAATATATATAGGTATATCAGACTTGATAAAAAAATACCTTAGATCGCAGAAAGGTATCGTAACGTAAAAAATCATTAAAATTAGTTAAAAAAAATACAAGCACTTTTAACTATGGTGGGGACTTTTAAAGGGATCGTGCCTTCTCGCAGGAGCGTCTGCCATTTTAAAATTTGTATGGTAGGTACATTTTTTAAAGAGTTTTCCAGACCATTTGTAGCATATTATTGATTTATAGTAAGTTTTGTCAATTGCTTAAATTTGAGAATCCTTGGCGCCATTTTGGAGAAAATATACTTTGTAGGATTCCGTACACCCAACGGGTGATCAATGGGACCCTTTTACTAAGCTTCTGCTGTCTGCCCGTCTGTCCGTCAGTCCGTCCGCCAGCGGGCTGTATTTCATGAACCTTTATAGGTAGAAATTTTTACAGAATGTGTATTTCTAGAATGTTTATTTGCCGCTATAACCACAAATACTACAAATTAGAATAAGTAAAAAAAGGGGATCTCTATATAAAAAACGCGATTTTTATAGATCTTTAGAAGAATCTTTGATTAAGCTATATCGTAAAAACGGCAACACACACAAGCGTGAAACTTAATTTTATTATAGTACTAATCCTGAAGTTAAAAGATAGATAATAAAAATTACCTGTCAGTCGTACTTGCCCTGAGGAGTCCGAACTGATAAAAAAGCATATTTTTGTCGCTCGCGTTGATGTCTTTTGTATGTAATGTGAATAGGTATCATTTTCAATAAACTATGTAGTTGTGTGGAGAGGTGTGGTGGTACGGAACCCTCGGAGTGCTAGTCCGACTCGCACTTGGCTGGTTTTTGTATGACAGGGTACCATCACAGATTACTAAATAGTGTACCATTTTTAGAGTTTTCCGAGATATACCACATAATTTGTCGCTGATGACCAAATAGACGTCTATGTACAAAATTTCATCAAAATCATTTCAGCAGTGTCTCCGCATATTGAACATACGTACAAACATACATACAAAATACAAAAATTAAAATTTTTCAAAAATTAATTTTTTGTGTATATCATTTAGTGATACAGAGTGCATTTTAGTTAAAATTTCTGAATCTGAAATTGTATCCAAATCCTTTTAATAATTATGGCACTAAAATACCGGACACACGCACACATACTTTTTTTTTTAATGTATTATAGGTATCACAATACTTTCTTCCCTCCTTCGTCGCTCATCAAAACCGGCTATCCTCATTTATTTTTTACTTTCGCTATTTTCACCATAGTCTATAATAATCAACTTAATATGTTGCGTGATAAAACTTAGGCCGTATTTTGTATGGAAGGTGGTTTTTTGAACTTGGTGTTACTTGCAAACTAATTATTTAAAAAAAAACAACATTTATAACTCAAGAACGGCTGGACCAATTCTCATGATTTTTGGTTTGTGGGATTTTTCTCCACCTCGAATAGCAGGATAACTATTGTTAGTGTACTGTAGTGCAGTGTAGCGTAATGTAGTGTGGACTACCGTAGTGTAGCGAAGCGTAGTGTAGTGCAGTGTAGTGTAGTGTAGTGGTAGTTCAGGTGTGTCACTGATCCAGCAGCACTGTGTCTATACATACACACCTCTTGCTTCATGGAACTCGAGGGCAATGTGCGCGTCGACGCCGAACGAGAAGTAGTTGTTGACAACGTTCAGTGGAAGCTCAGGCTTGGCGTGACCGCTGTCCTGGCCACTAGCTGCAGGGTTTGGCTCCACCGTCAGCTGCCACCGGTCCAGCAGCACCGTGTCGCTCTCACCGATGTTAGCCAGGATCTTCGAGATTGGCTCGTCTTCGTAGCCCTGTGGTAATAAAAAAAAAGTAAGTACCAACGTACGTACAGGACATACGACTTAGGGTTTCCCCATGTCATGACTAGAAGTTCATTCTGAATGATTATAAAGTCCACTATGATGGTACTACAGTAAGGCCTCACTATCCGGTATTGCGGTCATCCGGGCAGTCCGGCAAAGAAGAAACAGGGTAGGTAGCGGCGTATGGTGAGTACTTCCCGCGCAATTTTAATATCGCCATCGCTGATTTTAAGACGTTTTCATTGAGCTGAATGTTAGTTTTATTTCATGCTACTTTTTTTTAAAATTCAAAGTTAGTATCATAAAAACAGTCTTTTAATATTATTATGTTATGTTTTAAAAGAAATTAAGTTACTGTATTAAACAGACAAGGACCGCTACCTCCTATCCGGGAAGTCGTGGTTCGAGTCCTGCCACGTACCAATATGTTTTCGAATTTCAATCTCATATGTACATTTATCCGACGCTCTTACGGTGAAGGAAAACATCGTGAGGAAACCTGCACACATCTGCGAAGGTTGTGTGTGAAGTTGATCAACCCGCACTGAGCGCGCGTGGTCGACTAAGGCCCGATCGCCCTAATTCGGGGTAGCCTCGAGCCTCTCGGTGGGGACGTATATATGAGCTGACGTGATGATTAAACAGTGTGTTGCATAGTGCAGACTATAATTCGGAAACCTGGTAATCCGCAACGGACTTGATTTTTGACCGTTTGGCGTTTCGAGGCCCTACTGTAGTACGAATTTTTTTCCAGTCCCGTCCGGCCAAGAAATATATTATCTATGACATAGATAGATTCTATGTCAATGCGACTAATGGGACGTGGACGCGAGGGTTGTCACTAGCCTACGCTGCCTCAGTTACTTATCCTAGTATCGTAATTGTAAACATTGTCTTGTGGTTTTTCCTTTCATTTAGGACTGCAATACGTAATGTCATCTATGTAACGTGATGTTCTCTGAGGCTTTCAGCATAAATAAAAAATTATGAAAAAAAAATAATTGGAACTATGTTATGACGAAAAATAATTCATAAGTTGATTATGATAAAAAGTTACACATACTTCATTCATGTATGGAAAATACCCCTTAAAATTAAAGTAGTACTTTTTTTCTTAATCTTTTTAAATTAAGATAATATCTAATCTACTTTTATGCCAAATTTTTGGTGAGATAAAATATACGTTATATTTTCTAAGAAATGTGTTTGTGACAAACTTGAGTATTCCAAATGTTAGGAATTCAAGAAAAGAAAAAAGATACGAAGAATGCCAAACAAACATTGAATAACTTACGGAAGAAGAACACTTAGATGCAGAAGTAGAAAATAGATTCGAATTTCAAGAAACTGTTACAAAGATACGTAACAATGTGACATAAACAGTGATAAATAAGGAAGACAAAAGATCGAAGAAAATATGGATAGACTGTGTAAGTAAAAGATGATATGGGTAAGAAATAAATAAATGTAGAGATGACTGCAGAAAGGGGAGAATGGAACAGAAAAATATGTTGCGCCGACTCCAATTAATAATTGGGTACAGGGTAGGAAAATGATGATGATAATTTTGTGCCAATTTTTTTGAAATTCGGTTCAAATTCGGTTGTGATTGTCTATAACAGAAAAATCTTATACTTAAGGGTTCGCGTATGGACAACGGACTTATTTATGGTAAAAGCAATTTACAAAGGCCAAAGTTAAAGCAACAAACATTACTAAATAAAACGAATTAACATCACAAAATTGTAACACAAGCGACGTCCAATTAAAAACCCGCGCAGTAGCTCGGCTTTTGGTGAAACACTCTTTTGAGGCCAATATTCTTGTTCAGATTACCGTAAAATAACAATTCAGAATCTCAATACGGATTGAAGCGGAAAATTGTGTAACCTCAAATTAGGAATTTATCAAGTAGATGTGTTGTACCTATTTCATTACGTGTGAAAAACAACCTTTTTTACAATAAAAAAATACATACAAGTGCAATAACAATTAAGTACGGCAAAGAAGCGTCGGTGGCTCAACGGTCCTCTTAACCAGAGGTGCCGGGTTCAAATCCGGACGGCCAATGTACCAATTAGTATTTCGAAACTTACGTACTAGTACATATACTCACTGATTGCTTTAACGGTGAAGGAAAACATCGCGAGGAAACCTGCACGCACCTGCGAAGAAACTCGAAGGTTGTGTGTGAAGTTGAGCAACTTGCACTGGGCCCGCGTGGTCGACTAAGGCACGGTCGCCCTAATTCAGGGTAGGCTCAGCGGGGACGTATATGAGCTGATATGATGACGGCATTGTTACACGTATCCTATTCGCCGAAGCGAATGGCTGTTTTACCACTGGCTTCGTGTTTCCATTGGGCCGGTGCCGTCGTCGCTGTTGCCGGTCAGTGGAAATAAACTCCACATATATTTTCATACAATTTTGCTTCCCCGGCGGCCGGACCTGTGCCTTTTTTATTATTTTTTATTATTTACAATTGGTAAACCCTTGACAACATCTCACCTGGTGGTAAGTGACGATGTTGCCGAAGATGGAAGCGGGCTTACCAAGATTCCCCAACGCAATGGGGAACAGGCTATCTTATCTTCATGCCGGAACACACCAATGATATCAACATTGATATTTGGTGGCAAGACTTAGATAAGATGGTGGATAGCCAGGCGATCTTAGAAAATGCCCTACCACCAACCAAACCGAGTCTTACAATTGATCTCGCCGGGAATCGAACTCGCGACCTCCTGTGTAAAGTCAGTGAACTTTGCCTCTGAGCTAAGGAGGCAGTTAAATAGGCCTGTGCCGTGCCGGCTAGTGGGACAACACGCAATATCCAAACTACTACTAAAGGCATACAGTATAATCTCAGTAATCCGGCACTTCGATAGATCGGCACGTCCAATAATCCGGCACCCTCCGCCCACGCCTCCCTCATCATGCGAGAAAAGGTTTTTAAGCAAGGACTACAAGTTGCACTATAGCAGTTAATTTAATACATTACATACATTTATTCCCTGTATAAAATGCTTTATTTTATTCATTACCTATGACTTTTTCAGTATACCTAGGCTGTTTGATAAGTACCCGCTTATGGATTTTTTTTTTTTTTTGTATATATGCATTTATTTTTCTACGTAGTCACCTTTTAACTCTATACACTTGTTCCACCTATACTTAAGCTTCAATAAACCATCCAAAAAGTATGATTTTGGAAAGTCATTAAAATAGGCCTCTGTGGCGGCAATGACTTCGTCATTTGATCCAAATCGCTTACCACCGAGCCATTTTTTTAGGTTGGGAAACAAAAAGAAATCGCATGGGGCCAAATCTGGAGAATACGGGGGGTGAGGCAATAGTTCGTAGCGTAACTGTGCTAATTTAGCCGTCACAACTCTGGACGAATGAGCCGGGGCGTAGTCGTGATGAAACAGTACTTTTTTCTTTTTTAAATGGGGTCGTTTGTCCTTTAAAACGGCGTCAAATTCATCCAATAAATTAGCATAGCACTGCCCTGTTATCGTTTTCCCCTTTTCTAAATAGTTAATATGTATAATACCCTGCGAATCCCAAAAAACAGTCGCCATGACCTTTCCAGCCGATGGGACGGTTTTTGCTTTCTTTGGAGCAGGTTCACCCGGTAAAATCCACTGCTTCGACTGCTCTTTCATTTCCGGGGTGTAGTGGTGAACCCACGTTTCGTCCACGGTTACGAAACGGCGCAGAAACTCCTTCGGGTTACGTTTGAACACGGCCAAACACTGCTCCGAAGTAGTCAGTCGGTTCCGTTTTTGCTCCTCCGTGAGTAAACGCGGCACCCACCTCGCCGATACTTTCTTCATACCCAATTTTTCTTCTAATATGTGTTGTACCCTCTCGATTGAAACGTTTACACCATCAACGATTTCTCGAAGTTTAATTCGGCGGTCGGCTAAAACGATATTTTCAATTTTCTTAACCATATCGTCTGTAGTCACCTCAATTGGCCGGCCTGGGCGATCCTCATCAAAGACGGTTGTTCTCCCCCGCTTAAACTCGTTATACCAATATCTGACGGTTGTCATAGAAGGAGCACATTTATCGTAAACCGCTTGCATTCTTACTTTTATTTCATCACATGTTTTTCCTTCCAAAAACAAGAATCTAATTACAGACCGATACTGTTCTTTCTCCATTTTAACAATTTTAAGTTCACGCTTTCACTAAATTGCTGTCAAATGAGAAAAAAAAACAAAAGAATGCCTTTTTTTTCTTTTTCCCGCCTCTGAAAAATGGCTTAAAAAGGTGGTATACTTATTTTAGGCCAGTGATATTAATATATTTAGTAAACGGGTACTTATCAAACAGCCCTCGTAATCCAGTAATCCGAACATTCCTATAATCCGGCACCCTCCGGTTTTTAATAGTGCCGGATTAGTGCGATTACACTGTTTATACCTACTAGATTTTAGTCAGTATTCATCATCATCATATCAGCCGAAAAACGTCCACTGCTGGACAAAGCCCTCCCTCAAGGATTTCCACGATGACCGGTCCTGCGCTGCCCGCATCCAGTGACTTCCCGCGATCTTCACCAGGTTGTCGCTAAAACGTGTAGGAGGCCTGCCTATGCTACGTTTCCGGTGCGCGGTCGCCACTCGAAAACTTTACTGCCCCAACGGCCATCTGTTCTACGAGCTATGTGCCCTGCCATCTGCTAATTCAGTTTAGCGATTCTGTGAGCTATGTCGGTTACTTTGGTTCTCCCGCGGATCTACTCATTTCCGATTCGATCGCATAGAGGAATATTTTCAAGTGAAAAAAAAACAACTACATAATTAAATTGTGTCATTGAGCTCTTCTGTTCGGTTATTAAATTAGGTGGGTTTTCCAGTTATGGATATAATAATCGGTATTTTTCATGATTGTAATTTTTTTTAAACCAATCAACAAATAGTACCTCTGCGATTATTGCTGTGTCGCGTCACGTAGCCGCCCCGCCCTACCCGCGCCGCCCAGAACAAAACATAGGTAGATAGTTATTTCTAATAATGACCTAACCAATTAATTTAAATTTCATAAAATCCGGCAAATTGCGAGTCGGACTTGCACAACGTAGAGTTTTTTAAAATAAATGTTTATTTAGTATAGACAACTTTCAAAGTACTGATTAGTCGGAAATGTTTATTTTAAATAATTGAAAACGCTAATCATGTTAAAATACTGACTTCCATCGCAACAACTTCAAACAATTTTGCATTATTATTTTTGGTTTTTGTTAATTTTCTAATAAAGTACTACACCGATTTTGATAAAATTTATATGGGACTACATGAAAAGCACTAGCTTTCAAATAAAAAAAAACCATCAATATCGGTTCACCCAGTCAAATGTTCTACACACTAAACAAAAAAACAACATACAGTCGAATTGAGAATTTTTGGAAGTCGCTTGAAATAAAAATTATTTTTTCAGTTGGTAGAACATTTTATATGGAAAGTTTATAAACTCTTTACAAATCATGTCCTGAAATAGCAGTTAACGGGCCCACAGTGGACAAACGTTTCGAGAGTGTATAAACACAAGTGCAGTGCTATACAGGGGGGGAGGAGGAGGGGGGGAGGGGGGGGGACACTTGTCTCTAAAACACTTTAAGCTTAAGATTTCGCAATCGGATGCCTGAATCGAAATAGTTTTTGCAAACCCTCAATAGATTTAAAAGAACCATACAACGATACTCCACATGATAGGGTACGTTCACTAAAAAAAAACACCCCCTCTTTAAATAAAGTCCAAAAGAAAGTAAAGTACCTTAAATATTTTTTTTAAAGAGTTTGTTTTACCTTTTTGTTGGCGTGATAAATATATAATGCCAAATTACAGCTTTCTAGTAATAAGAGTCTCTAAACTTAGCCGCGGAAAGACGGACAGACGGACATGGCGAAACTATAAAGGTTGCTCGTTGACTACGGTAGCCTAGAAACCCGATCCCTCTTCTGTGGGCAGTCGGGTAAAATCTAACGACACTCATCAAAACTCATCAAGCCGTTTAAGTCACAGGTTTGTCCAAAGAAACAGATATACATACTTACAAAAATACACCCGAAAAAAAAATTTCATCCTTTTTTCTGGGCAGTCGGGTAAAAGTAGATCTCAAGAATATTCTCCGGAGAACTTGGTGACAAAACTGTGTTTTTCATCATATCAGCTCATATATACCCCCACCGAGAGGCTCGAGCCTACCCTGAATTAGGGCGATCGGGCCTTAGTCGACCACGCGGGCCCAGTCTGGGTTGGTCGACTTCACAAGCAACCTGCGAGTTTCTTCGCAGGCGTGTGCAGATTTCCTCACGATGTTTTCCTTCACCGTAAGAGCATCGGATAAACGTACATATGAAATCTAAATTCTAAATCACATTGGTACGTGGCAGGTTCGAACCACGACCTCCCGATCAGGAGGCGGCGGCCCTAGCCATTACGCCACCGACGCTCAAAATTGTGTAAATACCCGTAAACCTACATCTGTACCGTTAAGTAAATAAACAAGATTGAGATGAAGGCAGCAATCCGAGACGATTCATGGAAAACAATAATGACAAAATTATTTATCTCATCTTCAGTTTGTTTGTCATTTGGGAAGAATACTAAAATTTTGATGGGTGGAGTAGACAGTAAACAATGTTTATGTTTATGACATCATAAAGCACATTTCGCGAGTCCCTCGCATCAAACGTGTACTCATAGATGTAACAGATGATCCCACCTTTCTGCTCATTACTTGCTTTAATACCAATTATTCTATTTATGCCGTCTTTGCTGTTGTGTACAGTACACAACAAGTTTGTGTCTATTATACAGGGGAATGATAATGTTGCGCCAAACATACTGAATTAATGCGAACTGCAACTATCGTAACATTCAACGTGCTTGTATTGTTATCCTTACTCATATTATAAATGTGAAAATGTGTTTGTTTGTTACCTTTTCACGCTTCATTGCCTTGACCAATCTTAATGAAATTTGGCATGCTGGTAGCCTGTGTCACGAGGAAGGACATAGGATACTTTTTATCCCGTGAAAATATCATAGCCCGATGCAGTTCCTGAGGGAACTGAAAATATACTCTTTTTTGGTTAATTTCTTTAACGTTGCAACGGAACAATGGATTGTGTGATGTTTTGCACAGAGATGGTTGAGGGGGTGGGAAATGACATGATTTACTAATAAGCATATCCTGACATAGTTCCCGAGGGATCTGGAAAAGATTCATGTCCACGCTCGCGAACCGCTTGCGGCTCGCGCACCGCGAAACCTCTTAGACAGTCATAAAAACGATGTCCACGCGGGCGAAGCCGCGGGAAAAAGCTAGTGCATCTATAAATCGAATGTTTAATTATTTTGCCTCGAAGAACTTCAACGGATGGGCTACCTTACTATATCAAAACTATTTATTTACCCTCCCTCATTTGGCTGCGTACTCTCAGGTACTCGTGGTCGTATTGTCACTCGAATTTTGTCCCGTTTTCTGCTGAAAGTCATATCACAGTATTACGATAAGGCTTACAGAAGCGCAACGCCTTTGATGTCGCACGATGCCGCCGCCGCTACGGCGTAGTACTCCGCGAGTGTGGCAGGCAGTGCCCGCCGCCCGCTGCCCCGCAAGTACCCTTCCGTTGCTCTGCGTAAGTACATTCGTTGCACTACTGTAAGCCGCTATATTGTAATACTGTGGTCATATTATGACACAAACCTTAATATGATAAACTGTCAAGACATTTTTGCCTCGCATTTTCATGTAAACGATTTTTTTGTCTCCAAAGCCTTAAGGCCATAAGATGGGTCAAATCACATTATTCAATTCAAATTATTGAAAGACTGCGCAAAGCTATCACTATGGAAAAAATATATAATATACTAAAAGTAATAAAAAAAACGATTTAATTGAATAAAATTTTAAAAGTATTACCACTTTTGACTTAAAAAAATATCCTGTACGCCCTGTTTTTTGCATTAATTGTAAAATTTCTCAAAAACAAATTGTCTATATTAAATAATACCAACACACAAAAATCGGTAACTTTAACACCTTTCACTTAAATTGAACACTTTTTTAAAAACTTATTTGAAAGTGAAGAAAAGTATAAAAATATGTAAAAATCGAGAATCGGGCGTTCAGCCGTGTTGGAGCCCGCATTGATTTGAAGTTAATACGAATATACTTACATTCGATATTATTTTATCACGGATCAACCTACTTGGATTGAGTTGTCTTAAAGCCTTAAAATTTAAGAACTTGGGTGCGCCACTTCCGTTCGATACTGCAGCAGGATAAGGTACCTCCCACACAAACCCAAAATATTGGTAAAATGTTCATCAAGTCTAATACACCTATTTTTATTGTATTCCCTACTACGCCAGACGGTTAAGGCTTCTCGAGCCAGTATACACAGCGTAGCTGTACAAATTATTAATTACTAGTTTTTGCCCGCGGCTTCGCTCACGTGGACATAGTTTATATGACTGTCTTTGAGGGTTGCAAGCGGCTCGCGAGCGTGAACATGAGTTTTCTCTGGATCCATCGGGAACTATGTCATGATATGCTAATTAGTAAATTATGTCATTTTCCACCCCCTCAACTATCTCTGTGCAAAAAATCACAACAATCCGTTGTTCCGTTGTGATGTTAAAGCAATTAACCAAAAAAAGAGTATTTTTTCAATTCCCCTAGGAACGACATTGGACTTTGCTATTTTCACGGGATAAAAAGTAGCCTTTGTCATTCCTCGTGACACAGGCTACCTGCATGCCAAATTTCATCAGGATTGGTCAAGGTGTTGAAGCGTAAAAAGGTAACAAACAAACAAATAAACAAACAAACACATTTTCACATTTATAATATAGTAAGGATAAGGATTATGCACTACAATGCCCATCCAATAGTACTTTCAGAAGGTCTATTTCTAACGCAGGGATTGGCCACCACGCAGTTTCGATGTTAAAATCCACTTGTGTACACAGCACAGGCAAATAAAATGCATGGAAGTTTAAGAAGACGCTTTTAAATTTCCGTGCACGTTACCGTGGCCGGAAATTAAAAATCGTCTACATATATTTACACACATTTCACTTCTTTGAGTTATCGTTACGCCTTGGTTGCCCACGATAATATCGTTACGTTCAAAATATAAAAGCGCCCATTTTATGCGATTCAGCATTTAGTACACTAGGGTTTATAAGCTAAGGAATATTCTCCCAATCCTCTATCAGTGAAAAACTTGATTGGGTTCCAGGCATGCTCACACACTAGGGTTAATCCTATTTTTTTATTTATTGACAATTGGTAGGCCCTTGGCATCATCTCACCTGATGGTAAGTGACGATGATGCCGAAGCGGGCTTACCAAGATTCCCCAAAGCAATGGACCGGAATAAATAAATTTTGTTAACACTGATATTTGGTGGCTAGACTTAGATAAGATGGTGGTAGCTAGCCAAGCAGACTTAGAAAATGCCCTTCCTCCAACCAAACCTATTCTTACAAGTTGACCCCTTCAGGAATCGAACCCGCAACCTCCTGGTGTGAAGCGAATTGGCTAATCATTACGCCACGTGGGCGGATGCTATCTGGGACTCCCCATTTGTGGCTCATTGTGCACCTGCATGTTAGATGACATTTTTATGATTGACATTATTTATATTTAATTTGTATTATTTAATCTGTGTTATTTATTACTTGATTTGTTTTTTAATTCTATTTATAATTTAATTTATCATTATGTTTTATTTATTATTGTCTATAAATTTATTTTATTGACTATGGGGCTAGTACCTGAAAATAAATGATTTCATTTCATTATGCCGTGGATGTAAACGATAATATCGATAAATTAAAAATTATAAAAGTGTTACAACTAGCAGAAGTAATGCTAAACACTTGTGTAACAAAATGTACGATACTAAATTGTTTGTCATGTAAGACTTTGCGAAGGAATTGACGGATTTTTATCTGAATGCCTAGGAAAAAGGGTTTTGTTTTAGGGGCGTTTGTATGTATATATGCATGTAAATATGTTTGTCTGTTTCTTTGATTGAGACTGTAGCCTAAACGAAATTTTGGAGTGCGAGAAGTCCTTAGATTTGTCTTTATCCTGTGAGTGAAATAAGATAAGTTTTTCCCCGACGGTCTAAAAAAGAAAAATTAAGATTTTATGCAATTAATTAAATTAATTAAATTTTAAATTACATTGATTAGAAACCGTTTCATTTCTTTGCAAGGACGAGCTTAACGTGTAATTTTTAATAGTTTTATTCACGTTTTATTTAAGCAAGTACTAAGAATTACTCTGTAAAACGGTTTAATGTAAGTATGATAGTTTTTATAGTTCCGGGGCAATTTTTTTAACCGGCTCGTTATTTTTGCATGCCAGTGTTTTATGTACGAGTTGTGTACTATGATTTTTACTTTTAGGCGACCGAACGAAGCGATGAGCTACGGCGTAGAAGAAGGCTACGGCGTAGAAGCAGACAACGTACTTTGATGGGCTGCGTTACTACGGCGTAGAATCAGACTACGTACTTTGATGGGCTGCGTTACTAAGGCACAGAAGCAGACTACGTACTTTGATGGGCTGCGTTACTACGGCACGGAAGCAGACTACGTACTTTGATGGGCTGCGTTACTACGGCACAGAAGCAGACTACGTACTTTGATGGGCTGCGTTACTACGGCGTAGAATCAGACTACGTACTTTGATGGGCTGCGTTACTACGGCACAGAAGCAGACTACGTACTTTGATGGGCTGCGTTACTACGGCGTAGAATCAGACTACGTACTTTGATGGGCTGCGTTACTACGGCACAGAAGCAGACTACGTACTTTGATGGGCTGCGTTACTACGGCGTAGAATCAGACTACGTACTTTGATGGGCTGCGTTACTACGGCACAGAAACAGACTACGTACTTTGATGGGCTGCGTTACTACGGCGTAGAATCAGACTACGTACTTTGATGGGCTGCGTTACTACGGCACAGAAGCAGACTACGTACTTTGATGGGCTGCGTTACTACGGCGTAGAAACAGACTACGTACTTTGATGGGCTGCGTTACTACGGCGGCGTAGAAGCAGACTACGTACTTTAATGGGCTGCGTTACTACGGCACGGAAGCAGACTACGTACTTTGATGGGCTGCGTTACTACGGCGTAGAAGCAGACTACGTACTTTGATGGGCTGCGTTACTATGGCATAGAAGCAGACTACGTACTTTGATGGGCTGTGTTACTACGGCGTAGAAGCAGACAACGTACTTTGATGGGCTGCGTTACTACGGCACGGAAGCAGACTACGTACTTTGATGGGCTGCGTTACTATGGCAGCGTAGAAGCAGACTACGTACTTTAATGGGCTGCGTTACTACGGCACGGAAGCAGACTACGTACTTTGATGGGCTGCGTTACTACGGCGTAGAAGCAGACTACGTACTTTGATGGGCTGCGTTACTATGGCATAGAAGCAGACTACGTACTTTGATGGGCTGTGTTACTACGGCGTAGAAGCAGACAACGTACTTTGATGGGCTGCGTTACTATGGCATAGAAGCAGACTACGTACTTTGATGGGCTGCGTTACTACGGCGTAGAATCAGACTACGTACTTTGATGGGCTGCGTTACTACGGCACAGAAGCAGACTACGTACTTTGATGGGCTTCGTTACTACGGCGTAGAATCAGACTACGTACTTTGATGGGCTGCGTTACTAAGGCACAGAAGCAGACTACGTACTTTGATGGGCTGCGTTACTACGGCGTAGAATCAGACTACGTACTTTGATGGGCTGCGTTACTACGGCACAGAAGCAGACTACGTACTTTGATGGGCTTCGTTACTACGGCGTAGAATCAGACTACGTACTTTGATGGGCTGCGTTACTAAGGCACAGAAGCAGACTACGTACTTTGATGGGCTGCGTTACTACGGCGTAGAATCAGACTACGTACTTTGATGGGCTGCGTTACTACGGCACAGAAGCAGACTACGTACTTTGATGGGCTGCGTTACTACGGCGTAGAATCAGACTACGTACTTTGATGGGCTGCGTTACTACGGCACAGAAACAGACTACGTACTTTGATGGGCTGCGTTACTATGGCATAGAAGCAGACTACGTACTTTGATGGGCTGCGTTACTACGGCGTAGAATCAGACTACGTACTTTGATGGGCTGCGTTACTACGGCACAGAAGCAGACTACGTACTTTGATGGGCTGCGTTACTACGGCACGGAAGCAGACTACGTACTTTGATGGGCTGCGTTACTACGGCACGGAAGCAGACTACGTACTTTGATGGGCTGCGTTACTACGGCACGGAAGCAGACTACGTACTTTGATGGGCTGCGTTACTACGGCAGCGTAGAAGCAGACTACGTACTTAAATGGGCTGCGATACTACGGCGGCGTAGAAGCAGACTACGTTCTTTGATGTGCTGCGTTACTACGGCACGGAAGCAGACTACGTACTTTGATGGGCTGCGTTACTACGGCACGGAAGCAGACTACGTACTTTGATGGGCTGCGTTACTACGGCGTAGAAGCAGACTACGTACTTTGATGGGCTGCGTTACTACGGCGTAGAAGCAGACTACGTACTTTGATGGGCTGCGTTACTACGGCACGGAAACAGACTACGTTCTTTGATGTGCTGCGTTACTACGGCACGGAAGCAGACTACGTTCTTTGATGGGCTGCGTTACTACGGCACGGAAGCAGACTACGTTCTTTGATGGGCTGCGTTACTACGGCACGGAAGCAGACTACGTACTTTGATGGGCTGCGTTACTACGGCACAGAAGCAGACTACGTACATTGATGGGCTGCGTTACTACGGCGTAGAAGAAGACTACGTACTTTGATGGGCTGTTGTTACTACGGCACGGAAGCAGACTACGTACTTTGATGGGCTGCGTTACTACGGCACAGAAGCAGACTACGTACATTGATGGGCTGCGTTACTACGGCGTAGAAGAAGACTACGTACTTTGATGGGCTGCGTTACTACGGCACAGAAGCAGACTACGTACATTGATGGGCTGCGTTACTACGGCGTAGAAGAAGACTACGTACTTTGATGGGCTGCGTTACTACGGCACAGAAGCAGACTACTATCGATTGCTACGTGCCGTAGCTAAGAGTGAGCTAGCACAGAGAGCTATTCGATTTAAAACTAAAAGCAATAGAGGATAATATTAATTAATTATTGTACTTTCTTATTTTATCGATAAATTTGGTTATTTTACACAGAGCTGAAAAACGCTGAAAGACGATATGTCAATTTCGTGACTGCAAATTGCTAAGACGAACAAGATAAGTTTAAGTATTATCAAAAAAATGTGATCATTCGAGAAAATTAAGTGAAAAAAGACATTTATTAAAAAAATATGCAATAATCAGATAGGTTATAAAACCAGGAAAATGCGAGTTTGACTCGCGCACTGAGGGTTCCGAACGAAAAAATCTTCATATATCCTACTAGTTTAAAAATAACGTTCCTTGTACGGGAGCCCAAGTTATTTTTTTTTTATTATTATTTGTTGTTTGGGGACATAAAAGCAGTCTGACTTCGCTGGCTAGGACATGTAGAGAGAATGGGAGAAGATCGAGCAGCCAAAAGAGCATATTGGAAAACCAAACCGACGTCGACCAAGGTATCGATGGAAAGATGAAGTCGCCAAAGACCTCAAAGAGTTTGGGAGTGCCCGAATGGTCAAACTTGCACAAAATAGGATGGAGTGGCGCACTTTAATGTCGGAGGCCATTATGGATCCTGATCCACTTCGGGTCGCTGAGCCAGCTAAGAAGTAGTAGTAGTATTTGTTGTTTTAACCGCCTCAGTAGCGTTATGGTTAGTCCATTCTCTTCACACAAGGAGGTCGCGGGTTCGATTCCCGGCGGGGACAACTTTGTAAGACTCGGTTTGGTTGGTGGTAGGCGTTATGTGTGTTCGCGGATAACTTCGTCGCTTATGAACCAATTTTGATGATTCTTTTTTGACGTGAAAACGTCTAATAAATCGATGGACGCCGGCTGCACGCACGAAAAAGGTTGACTCAGTGTCCCGTTACGCTCATTGTCCCGTTACGCTAAATGACTCGTTATAAAAGTATGCAATCATATCATCAATGTTTTGTTATGACGTTGTCACGTTACACTATTATCCGTAAACCGACTTTACAGAAAACCTATTTTTTATTGGAAAGGAGATATCCCAAGGGTGGTACCATGATAAGGAAACCAGGATCTGACGATGGCATCTCAGAAAAATCGAGGGGAACCTTAGTTTCCTTTTTAAACTCGGTTTTGTAACTGAAATCCTAAATCAGTCCCCACCGAGGGGCTCGAGCCTACCTTGAATTAGGGCGATCGGGCCTTAGTAAACTACGCGGGCCCAGTGCGGGTTAGTCGACTTCACACCCGTCCTTCGAGTTTCCTCACCGATGTTTTCCTTCACCGTAGAGACGTCGGATAAACGTTAATATGAAATCGAGATTCGATAACACAATGGTACGAGCCAGGATTCGAATCATGACCTACCGGGCAGGAGGTAGCGACCCTAACCGTTACCTCACCGACGCTCTGGATTAAATTGGATAAATTATTATATGCTTTATATATCTGTGTATGCCTTTCTTTATAAGAAAATATACACGAAAAGGGGTGTTACACCCGTAATTCAAGGTAGCAGGTGTGACGTCCGTCCAAGCGGGGAGCTTACCTGCCTGATGTGCAATGGCGCGGCAACGCGCTTTTGCCGATTTCATAGCAACTGGCCTTCCTATATACGGATTCCTTCCGAGTCAGATGATTCCTATTCAGAATGGACTTTAGAATACAGGAAAAATATTTTAAAAAATACAATTTTTTTTTGGAACGTATTTTTTCTAATATTTTTCCTGTATTCTAGAGACGATTGCATAGGGAATTTCCAAGCATAGCTCGCTCCATTGCCCTTTGGGTGACCTTGAGCCTTCTTATGAGGCCCATATTAAGCGACCATGTCTCAGTTCCGTCGTTGGGTTTGGTATCCTCGGAATTACCCTACGCCATCGAATCAGAAATGAGGAGAACCAAAGTAACCGACATAGCTCACAGAGTTGCTAAACTGAAGTGGTAGTGGCCAGGACACATAGCTCGTAGAACAGATGGCCGGGCAGTAAATTTCTCGAGTGGCGACCGCGCACCGGAAAACGTAGCGTAGACAGGCCTCCCACGCGGTGGACTGACGACCTGGTGAAGATCGCGGGAAGCCGCTGGATGCGGGCAGCGCAGGACCGGTTGTCGTGGGAATCCTTGGAGGAGGCCTTAGTCCATAAGTGGACGTTTTTCGGCTGATATGATGATTCTAGAGTCGATACTGATTTTTTTTAAAATCTGTAAATTTACCAACATCATCATATCAGCTCATATACGTCCCTACAGAGTGGCTCGGGCCTACACTGAATTAGGGCGATTGGGCCTTAGTCGATCAACCTACCTACATAATAATAGCAAAATACCACTAACGCATTCATTACGAAATATATCCGGAATTAAATGTGCCTAGTTGATCGGGTGGTTCCTTTAAACGACGTCGCAGTTTAAGAACGGAGTTTTCAAAATTCTACATTCGTAGAAGTGGCTGACATAAATCTCTTTGATTTTTAATAGATGATGTTGAATTAATTAAACTGGCAGATCTGTAGTTACCAAATCGATTGTAAAAAAATAATTAATAATAAATTAAGGTTTTTTCAAGTATTTTTCTATTAATTATGTTAATTTCGAGTTAATTATGATTGTTAATTAAGAGCGTCGATGGCGTACTGGAAAAAGGCGCTACCTACTGTACGGGAGGTCGTGGTTCGAATCCTGCCACGTACCAATGTGTTTTCGAATTTCGATTTCATGTGTACGGTTATCCGATGCTCTTAGGGTGATTGAAAACATCGTGAGGAAACCTGCACACGCCTGCGAAGAAACTCGAAGGTTGTATGTGAAGTCGACCAATCCGCACTGGGCCCGCGTGGTCGACTAAGGCCCGATCGCTCTAATTCAGGGTAGGCTCGAGCCCCTCGGTGGGGACGTATATGAGCTGAAATGATTGTTAATTTCATCCACGGGCGTAATAAGATAGTTGATAAGCCTTTTTTCGAAGACTTTCGTTATAACTGTTCTTTAACACTGATATAACAGGGCATCATTCGCTCGCCGCAAGTGAGACCCACTTAAATTGAAATGTCATTAAAGTTCCATTTAACAATCTGTTACAATCAGTCATCAAAGAATCTTTAAAGTACATTTTCGAGCTTAACACGTAACGATATTCTCTTTACTTTTACTGGTTCGAAAAACAATAATTTTGCAACTTTCGTTCTTGTTGTATTGTAGGTTGTAGGACTTTTTTTCTGTTTACGAATAAATACTAATTAATAAAACGAGATCTGCAATTCAAAAACATGACTTTGGTTGCACATATGCACTACTGCATCGATTGTCAGTGGCGAGATGACGTCAAAGCGCCTTACTTAACTGTTCAATCACCTAATTGTGTCGTTCGTTTGCGTCTGTGCCACCGAATGATGTCCATTTTCGTTACCCCTTAAAATGACGCAAATCATCGTGATATCAGCCGAAGGACGTCCACTGCTGGACATAGGCCTCCCCCGAAGATCTCCACGATAAACCGGTTCTGCGCTGCCTGCATCCAGCCGCTTCCCGCGACCTTCACCAGGTCATCGGTCCACCGAGTGGGAGGCATGCCTACACTACTCTTTCCGGTGCGTGGTCGCCACTCGAGAACTTTGTTTTTTTGACTATTTAAAAGTGTGTGTAAGCACCTATTTAAAAATTAATTATTTTGATTGATTGATTGATTGACACTGTTCCTCGTAGGCTGTTGCTCCGTAGTGAAAAAACTTTGAGTAACAACGATAAGAAAATAATAATAATACGTTTAATTCGGAGAGTGTGCACAAGAACTGCACGACCTCATTCCCCAGCTCCATTCCACCTCCGGTCATATAGACGCAGGGGGAGATTCCACCCCTATGTTGTTGATATTCAGCCTATACGCCCAAAGCGTTACGCTTCCTCATTTATTATGCGGACAGTGATGGAGTGGAACTCCTTGACTGCGTCTGTGTTTCCCGACTCCTACAATTTGAGGATCTTCAAGGCGAGAGTGAATAGGAATTATTTGAGTTTGCGTGTACAGTCCTCGACTTCATCGTCACTTACCATCAGGTGAGATGTAGTCAAACGCACTTAAATTTTCAGTAAAAGAAATTATAATAGCGCCGTTGTTGCGACAGCATTTGTACCTATAATCTATATCTATATTAATATTGTAAATGTGAAAATGTGTTTGTTTGTTTGTTACTTTTTCACGCTTCAACGCCTTGACCAATCTTTATGAAATTTGGCATGCAGGTAGCCTGTGTCAAGGGGAAGGACATAGACTACTTTTTATCTCGGAAAAATAGCAAAATCTGATGCAGTTCCTGAGAGAACTAAAAATATACTCGATTGTTGTGATTTTATGCACGGAGATGGTAGAGTAGGTGGGAAGCGACCTAATTTACTAATCACCCTTAAAGACAGTCATTAAAACGATGTCCACGCTGGCGAAGCCGCGGGAAAGAGCTAGTAATCTATATTATATAATAAGTTTTCATTACGATACGCACCCCGCCCCAGCCCAATGCGCGCGCTAGGTCGTTGCCGGTGCCGAGCGGCAGCACGCCCACAGCAGGCTTGCAGCTCATGCGGTCCAGCACGCTCAGCACCCAGCCCACGGTGCCGTCGCCCCCGCACGCCAGCACGCGCAGGTTCGGCACTTTCCGAAACAGCTCCAGCCTGAAAGAAGTTTATAATTTTTAAAATAATTCGACTGCGGTCTCGTTCGTCGAATCGTTGCAATAATGTACACCAGTTTTTGTATTGGCTAGTGTAGGGACATTAAAAGCTGTAGAGCAGCCCGCACTAAAATTTCTCATAATTTTTTTTTATATAATTTTTTATACAAAAATTGTTATTTTTTAAATAATTTTGATGAATTCTTGTTGCATGACCAAATATATATTTATTCGTAATACATGTCAATTCAATAGATCCAATAATTTGTGAGTAAATCACAAGTTTCAATTTCATTTGTAGGAGAACCATACAAACACGATTTTTCCCGGACCATTGTGTATTACAATATAATAGGCAAACATAAGCAACTACGACGTGCAAAGTTTTATAAAAATCGTTAGCCGTTTTTGAGAAAAAAAAAACTCTGTTTGTTGTATGACAGCGTCTCTTCGGTTTGACGGTACGAAAAAACTTTTGGTAATCATCATATCAGCCGAAGGACGTCTACTGCTGGACATAGGCCTCCCCCAAGGATCTCCACGATGACCGGGTCTGCGCTGCCCGCATCCAGCAGATTCCCGCGACCTTCACCAGGTCATCGGTCCACCGAGTGGGAGGCCTGCCTACACTACGCTTACCGGTGCGTACGAAAAAACTTTTGATAATACCTCGATGAAATAATTTAAAACTTTTAAGGGCCGCCAGGAGGCTCGAGTTTCCATACAAACGTAGTTCCGCTTTTATACAAAAACTACATGCCGGATTGAATGCAAACTTTGTAAATATATTGAAGAGACACATATCAATGTTTGTAATTAGTTTTCGATGAACTAATATAAAACGGAAAAAATAAGAGCAGTTTCAAACTTTCAGTACAAAACTAATTTAAGTCTTCGTTTAGTTACATTAATATTTACTACGATGAAAACTAATTACAAACATCGATATGTATCTACTCAATATATTTACAAAGTTTGGATTCAATCCGGCATGTAGTTTTTGTATTAAAGCGGAACTACGTTTGTATGGAAACTCGAGCCTCTTGGAGACTCTTAAGCTCTAAATGTGGCCCCAGAGACTTAGTTTTAAGAGCTAAGCGTGACGAACGGACGCACGGACGCACGTATGAACGCATTTCAGATGTTCGGTTTTACGGTACGTTTTAATGATATTAGCACATTCTTACTAAAATTTGACAAAAAAAATTTTTCGCGACATCAATTCATCCTTTATCCTACGTATGTACGTACCGTATTACGGGGTCGAGAAAGTAAAAAAGGACGACAATGAGTCTTTATCTCATCAAAAACTTTGTTTCACAATTTATTTAACTCAGTGTTGCTAATAAATTGCCAACTTGGAGGAAATACCAAACTGTAAATACTGAAGTCCACAACGCACAAAGATAAACCCGAGCGCACAACTGAGATTGATGGTACTTTGCAAGGAGGCAAGGCTCGTCAGCGTTGAATAAAACCACTTGATAAATGATCAAAGAGCTTTATAGTGGCACTTAAGTCGGTGCGATTGTCTTTTTTTCCGCTGTTAGGCCGATAATGTTTGAAATCGTTCTATATTGTTCACAAATACGGAGCGAGACTGGACGACGTGATACTCTTTGTTGATTTGTGACGAAGTCATACTCTTTGCTTCACCTTTGATCTAATTTTATTATCATTTCCTTATTTAACATCACTTTTGGCATTGACAACATATTTTTAATCCAAATTTTTGATAGGTATATAAATTTTGATTATTTATTATCGAATTTGCCTTTTTAAGTAAAACTTTTTTACACACGTTTGACTTGGGGAGTAAGCTGGTAAATGCGTTACGCGAACTCTTTTATTTTGTTATTAGTTTTTGACCGTCATTAAGTTTTACGTCCTTTTTAATCCATGCTTAGTTTTTAGGCTCACTTTTTCGACTCCAACCGAGTGTATACAAATTACAGTGGTGCTCCGGTGATAGAAAATCCTCGAATTGCTTGCTACGAACCCAACCCTTCCCTCCAGTCAAACTATATATATTAGTACTAACATACAGTTTGAACACTCCCTGCCGCTCTCTAGATTCCGACCTCACCCTCGTCACCCAGATTGATACAGATTGGTTATAGTTTGGTTCTCGAACGTATGGGATTTCGACGTGATTGTGTTTGCTCCGTCATTTGTTTTAGAAATGTAATTTCACGACCGTTGTATGCAGTGTCCGGGGTGTGCTCCAGTGTCTTCTACCACAAGCGGGCTCAGCGTGAGGTAAGAGGCTCACGATTTATGCTGCAAGTATAACATCGCGTTACTTGTTTTTTTTTTTCAAAATAAAACTATTTTTTCACGTTCGAGTATCACTGGATTATAAACCGTAAGAGCGTATACTAAATGTATCCTTTTTAGATGGCACCAGTGCTGCAAACTTACTTAGCAAATTATATTGTCTTGAATAAAATTATTTCACAAAATTACGCGATTGCTTCATAAATCGTCTGCTGAAAGGCCATGGAACCTCAGAAATTTCTGTATATGAGTTTATATGATGTTTGTACGCGATGAGCGCTACGAGTAAATAGAGGGAATAAATAAATTTGTAAGCCTCATGCACGAAATTTCATAACGAATGTCTATAATGATCGAGAATTTAATTAATCACTAATTTCCATATTTTAATGAAGTGAATTCCGCTGCCGATCGGCGCAGGATATTATTTTTTGTATCGAAGCGCAATTTTCCCGGGCGATGTTCTATCATTGATTTAACGTTGATAAAATCGTAATTTTAAATAGCTTAGCTGTTTTTGGGCTGAATTTATTTACCGTCACGAACCAATCGTGTCGCTTCAAACAACGGATGTTGAACGGTTTCTAATTTAAAATTTAGTCTTAGATATTTCAACTGATTTAAATGATAATTCATTTCAAAATTTCTCTAACAAAACCAAGGATCAGATAAATAAAGGTTGGATTGGAAATATGCGCTGGGCAGGCGCGCCTCAAGTATGATTAGACAATCATACTTAACCGAAGCACGCGTTCATATTTTTTATTTGCGTGTGGTTGTGTGTAACGTTCAGACTCTCGAAATGGTGTGAGACACAATTGCGGCCCTGTGTTCCAAGTATGTTTTGTTTATTAGTGCGCGCAATTCGTGTATATGTATTATTATTGCTTGTGTAGTGGAGTTGATGCGTGGGAGACAGGCGGCGACGCTGGTTTTCAAACAAAAGTGTGACTATTGCCAATCCAACCTTATTTATCTTATCCGTGAACAAAACAATAGAGGAGGCAACTAAGTTCGTGAAATTTGGTCTTGGGATAAAATTACTGCTTTGTGTACGAGAGTGGTTGGTAATTTGGTATTCTTGGTATTCTTGGCCGCGCACCACTGCCTGCGGGTACGCTTCGTCGCGAGCCTCCAACTCTTCAATGCCTCTAATTTGTAGCTTTTCATTTTCTGAATAACGTCTTTCCTTATTTATTCATTCGCTCTCTGAAACCTAATATATTTTGCTTTGATACTTTATTACGGGGGAAATAAATTGCACAGCCACACTGCGCGTACTTTCTCGCGTAGCCGTCACCGTCTAGCATACAGAAATCAACATTAAATAATTTTAGAAAAACCTAAAAACTTTTAGATACAAGATTTTAATATTGCATTGTCACACGATGTACATATGCATGCAACATTTCAGCTCAATCGGAAACCGGAAAGTGGGTCAAAATTAACTTGCAAGATTTCACCCGAACAAACATACATACATAGCAAGTTAAATAAAAGCTTTTAAAAATACGCTAAACTAGTAGCAAATAAAGGAGGTGTAGATAGGCTTGATGAAAAATTTAATGATTTTCCTGGGTTTGTATGGGAGGTACCTTGTTATATTTTTTTCTGGAATAATGAACTACCGAATTTAGTAGGCACTATAAAGTTTTAGTAACGTACAGAGTTTCATCAAAATTATTAGAGCTTTATTGTAATAAAAACGGCAAACAAAAAATATATTGTCAGTACCAAAATTATACCTAACAACAAAAAACCTCTAGTATACTTGGACTCTTTTAGCAAATAATATATACATATTAGTACTAACATACAGTATGGACACTCCCTGCTGCACTCGAGAGTTCGACCTCACCCCCTCGTCACCCAGATTGATATAGATTGGTTCTCGATCGTAAAGGATTTCGCTGTGATTTTGTTTGCTCCGTCATTTGTTTTTAGAAATGTCATTTCACGACCATCATATGCAGTGTCCAGGGTGTGCTATTAGTGTAAGAGAATCGATCCCTATCAAAATCTCAAGTTCATTTTTTTAACAAAACATTCTTACTCCTTCCTTGCTCATTGTCGATTTCTCCTCGAAAGTAAAAAGAAGCTTTTCTTACTAAGCTTTACATTAAAATGTATATGAAATTAAATTTATTGGCTAGAGCTAGACGAATGAAGCTTGGCATGAACTCCCTGTAAAAACATAAGCTGCCCTAGTCGCGGGAATCAGCTTCTGAATAAATTCCGATAAACGTTATGGATTAAACTTACCCCGGGCCAGGTCCACCTTGAGTGAGATCGAAGACTTGCCGTGGGTTAAGCAGCCACTGGAATTTCTGGAGCAGCTTGGCACCCTGGTTGCCGCCACTCTTGGGGTTAATGAACACCAGCACCGGCTTCACGTTCGCCGTAGGTATGGGTTTTATCACAAATGTCTTTTGTTCGTTTTTTGAGTCTTTCCCTTTTTTCTTAGAAGCGCTTTTCTTTTTTGGCGATTTTCTCAATGAGGACTTGAAGCTGCCTTTTCTAGGTAGTTTCACTATCCAGGACGGTGGAACTATTATATTCGACTGGGAACCTGAGGCAACAAAACAGTTTTCAGTACCTACTTCAGTTGTTATTCTGGAGAGTACTTTTATTCTAGCGACTGAATTGATGATTTGTTCATATTTCAAACGGATAAAAGGTAGTTTGCAAATTTTAATCATCATCATATCAGCCGAAAAACGTCCACTGCTGGACAAAGGCCTCCCCCAACGATTTCCACTACGACAGGTCCTCCGTTGCCCATTTAAATATCGGCAAACATAACCGATTCTTCGAAATTTAACAATGCAGAAAGGACACACTAATAATGTTTGAATAAGTTGTTTTTTACCCTTTAACATCCTAATAATATTATAAACGCGAAAGTTTGTATGTATGGATGGATGTTTGTTACTCTTTCACGCTTCAACCACTGGGTGGATTGGGATGAAACTTGGCACACATATAGGTAAGGTGCTGGATTAACATATAGGCTACTTTTTATCCAGATTTTTTAAAGTGATTCCCGTGGGCTGTTAACTCTCTTTTTTTTGGTAATTTCCGTTGCTTCGCAATGAAGCGAAGGATATGCGTGCTAATTAATACTGATGATCGAATTGACTACAATTAGCATAGCCCGACATAGCTCCCAAGGGATCTAGAGTTGACTCAGTTCCCACGCTCGACAGCACGACAAACATAAAAACTATGTTCACGCGAAAACTAACTAACTACTGAACATATCTGAAATTTGGTAGGTAGACAGCTAAGGACCTGGATTAACATATAGGCTTTTTCCACGCTCCTTTGAAGACAGTCATAAAACTATGTTCAAGCGAGCGAAGCCGCTGGCAAAATCTAGTATCTACATAAAATAGCTACTAATAACATCCAAAATCAAAACAAAATGTACTTTTAACACGCTGCATCGGCTTATACATGAAAATTGCTTAAGTGTACATCATGTAATGACTGTGTAAGTAGTTAATATGGTGACGCCAAGGGATTTTCAATTGTGGTTTAAAAAAAATGAGACTCGAGTCAATTGTAAATTTAAGACCCGACTTCGACCATCAAGAACGTGGAAAATACCTCGACGAATCTTGATAAAATTTGGCATGCAGGTAGCCTGTGTCACTGGGAAGGACATAGGCTACTCTTTATCCAGTGAAAATAGCATAGTCCGATGCAGTTCCTGAGGGAACTGAAAAAAAAACTCTTTTTTTGTTTTTTTCTTTAACATCGCAACGGAACGATGGATTGTAGTGATTTTTCGCTCAGAGATGGTTGAGGGGTGGGAAATGACATGATTTATTAATTAGCATATCCTGACATAGTTCCCGGGGGATCTGGGGAAAACTTGTACTGGGGGAACTGGGTGTCGCAACTGAGCAACGGATTGAAGTTTTTTTTTGTATTGATATTGTTGAGGGGTGGAAAGTGACAAGTAACCAGAACAACCCGATATAGTTCGATATTGATCTGGAGAAATATAATTTCCACGCGGGCGAAGCCACGGGCAAAAGCAAGTGCAACAATAAAAACGATACCCACGCGGGCAAAGCCGTGGGCAAAAGCTAGTATATATTAAATTCATTGGTGTTATTCTATTTCGGCCGTCGTCAAGAGAATGCTGATTTGACACTTCAAGCTTGCGATTGAATGTAACATTCTATAAATCTCCGAAATTGTAAACAAATCAAAGCTTAAAAAACATGAAAGAACTTTTTTTTTACTAAATAATAGTAACAGAACACATATTTAGTTTTATGTTTATATATAAGGACAACAGAATGTGTATTTTATAATTATATCAAACGTGATGAATAGTGATGTTACCACATGTAACCACTGATAACGTATTTGTAACGTATAGATTTGTTAAAAATATTATGAATTATTTAACACACAAACAATTATTTCTTGTAGTCAAATCAACCAACCATAAGGCATAAAAGTGATATGTTTAAGTAATTACAATAGTATATTGTACAACAAGAGCATAAAACAAGCAACTTTACCCGAGACGCTCAATTAACCACACGAACCGGTACGGCGAGGGTGGGTAGTCACGTCGAGGGTAAAATGGGTTTCATGCTCGAGTTTTTCACTTTGCTTTTCACTTCGATTGCAAGGAAATAATAAATATTCAACCGCAATACAACAAATTTGGATAATTTTGACGAATAATTAGTTTCCGGTCACACATTATTTTCTTATTTTCCATCCCCATCACCCATTGCCATCCCTAAAATCTACGATTCATAAAGTAAACTTAAGCCTCGGGTTTGGCAACACTATTTTGGCAATGGTTATTTTATTTCGATATATGTTACATCTACATGATAGGTACATAGTATTTACTATGGATATCTATGGACACATCACTAGTTACATAAAACTAGCATAATATGTCAAATCAGCATTCTTCCGACGGCCGCACTATAGTGCTGCGTTTAACTTAGTTATTCTTCTTACCTAAACAGCATTCTTCTCCTATCCGCTGCAGGTTGAAGCAGCTCTCCTTGTTGTGGTACGCGTCCTTGCACCACGAGCAACTTAAGGCCACTATCTCCTTAGAGCTGAACGACAACTTCGCTTGGAGCGACTGTAGACAAAAAACATAATAGTTTAAAAACAATTCTATGAGTTAAATCTTTAAAAAAAAAAACAATTGTTTCTTAGGAGATAAATACTTTGAGAGGAAACGCGGCCGCCATTTTTATAATACAAACGTAGTCCCCTGTTTCCTTCCTGGATAATGACAATAGAGCAAAAATGTTTTTGCCATCAAACCTAAATCTACCATGGCGATGCCCCAATGTTTTGTTATTTTCCCATATTCTAATTATAATAGGAAGAAGGAGCCTTCAAAAACTGAGAAAATGCCTAATTGAAAAGAAATTTTTAGACACCCACAAAAAGATGCATATTAACTATAAAATGACAACATAGAGGCATAGGTAAAACGTTTTTTTAATTATTAATAAAAAATATATTATTGCTCAAGTTTTGGAGGAGGAAATAGGGGACTAAGACATGCTGTTTTGGTCAATTTGAGTGCCTATTATTGGTCTGCGCTGCAGTTCTCCCTTTCTTGCTGTATACGGAGAGGTTTGGGGGAGGGAAACCGCAACATTTTATTCGAATACCTATTCTTTATACCGCGTTTCCTCTTAAGCGCCATTGTTATGTGACATTAGTCAATACCCTCTTATTTAAATTAGATAGGAAATTATTAAACCCAAGCGAGATTTTGCATTATACATTCAAAAACAAAAGATTTGTAAGTACTTACCTAAGTATCCTTTTAAATTAAAACATGTTTTTAATTTATCTTAAAAAAGCCTCCATAATACTGCTTCTGTCTCTAGAAACCATTACTGGTGTACTAAATTGATCTACAAAGCAAGTAAACTTACATTTCGTTAGTTATATATAAAGCTGCTACCGGAGTTAAGTTAAAAAGCTTTGATTTTGCAATCTACAGGCACATAGTGTAGGGTAGACAAGTACAGAAGGTATACGCACACGATTGGCAAACTCATAATCTCCTACAGGTGGTTCTACACTATCACTCCGAGCCGACACGCACCAACTGCAACATCGACGCCGCAGTGACTGTGACAAAACAACCATGCAACACATACAATACACATGCAAAAATAATCACATTAAAAACAAAAAAAAACTTACAAATAAACATGAGAATATAAAATCTAATATGAAAGGTAAAAAATGGTCAACACAAAAATAAGGTTTTAATAAGTCGGGTAATCGTTATTCCAATTTTAAAACAAGAATCATTTTCATCATTAGTTAATCAAGTGTTGAGATAAGTTACGTGAACAAAAACATGAGAATGTAAAATCGACTATGAAAGGTAAAAAATGGTCAACACAAAAATAAGGTTTTAATCATTAATCGAAATTTTAAACAAGAATCATTTTTATCATTAGTTATCTAAGTGTTGAGATAAGTTACGTGAACAAAGAAAATGCAGGTTCCTAGTTCCAACATGAAACAACTCTGACTAAACTATTTATTGCGAGCCGTCTAGTTACGTAAGCACAACAAAGTTGGCAAGAACAACAAAATTACCTTTCCCGACCAAAATTAAACATGTTATGTTTCCGTGCAGTAAAAATAAATTATGAATTTTAAACACACCCTGTTGCTACAAAGTACTAGGCAAAGCCGCAACCTAGAAACCCATTTTTTTGCGTTTCAAATCGTGCAGGTGGAATGCGCGATATGCTAACACATCATTAAAAATGAAGTTTTAATTTCAGGCTAGGGGCGCGTGGCACATTCGTGTCGCGTCGTGTCGTGTCGTATCGTGTGTCGCAGTGTCACGCGACTCACATGTAAATCATTTCGGTTAACACGACCCGCCCACGGCCAGACGCCTCCCTCGCTCGGTGATGACCTGCGACTTGCCTCTCAATGACATTGACTCATTAAATCATTACATAACACATTCATAGACCTTTGCGTTTTCGTTGATGAAGTGAAAACTTTTTGAGGCGCGTTGGGCATGTTTGAGATGAAAAAAAAAAAACTATTGAACTCGCGACTCTTTAATGTAACCTGGCGGTTCCATAGCAACCAGGAACACTCGCAGGCTAATAAGCGTATTAGTATCTACCCTATTACTTTATTAATTGTAAACTGTCAATGAATAAATGAATTATCTATCTATCAGGGTCAAATCTTATAAAATTGTAAAAAGTTTCCACTTCTGTCAGCACTCCCCCTGAGTGGTTAGGTTTTGAATGTTTTATGATTTACGCTTTTCTATGAGATGCATAGAAATGTGTATATCATAAAACATTGCAGGTGTTTTAGTGGCAAATACTCCTGATATCTCTTCTGTTAGCGAATCAGTTTTTACCCCTGCGAGAGTGGTTTGTCATTACAACTCGTACAACAAATTTGGATAGATAGAGGTGAATTTAGTTTTGAAAAGTTTTGGATAAGGCAAAGTTGTTTCGGGTTAGTTACGTTATTTTCATGCATGTTAATAACTCTGCGGGTGGATGACCGACTCGGGCACCCACAGGTCCTCGATTAGACCCGTCGTCGGCAAAGTTCATGACCCAGCATTCTGGATTTAATTAAGAGCTACAGGAGCTACCTGCGTCAGGTGCGACGTCACTCCGCCGTCGCTGCTGACTGCTGGTTTAATTACCTACACCCCAGAGTGCAATATTTGCATTATCCATATTTTAGATGCTCTGCTATCTATAATATTCATCTGCCACACAATAAAGTTACTGTTGGATTTATTCAATTTAATTTTATTCACAGTTGGTAAGCCCTTGGCATCATCTTATCTGATGGTAAGTGACGATGATGTCGAAGATGGAAGCGGGTTTACTAAGATTTCCCAACGCAATATTTTAGATGCTCTGCAATCTACAATAGGTTTATTCTGCATGGAGTTCTTTAAAATGAAAGCAAAAATAAAAATATTGCATGTTGCCTATTGGTAAGCCCTTGGCATCATCTTATCAGATGGTAAGTGACGATGATACCGAAGATGGTAGCGGGTTTACCAAGATTTGAATGGGGAACCGGT
The DNA here is from genome assembly GCA_947284805.1 of Coleophora flavipennella. Lineage (NCBI taxonomy): Eukaryota > Metazoa > Arthropoda > Insecta > Lepidoptera > Coleophoridae > Coleophora > Coleophora flavipennella. The sequence continues at coordinate 16,870,842 of OX369264.1, read as the reverse complement.
TACTTTGTCCGCCTTTGCTTAATGTATTTTCTTTTGTCTAAATATTTAATGTATTTGTTTTAAAAGCAATATAGAGTTTACAAACTAACAAACAAACTATCTTCATGTCAAAACACATCAATGTTGTTAGCATTAATATTTGGCGGCAAGACTTAGATAAGATGGCTTAACTTAGATAAGTGGGCTCAGAAAATAAATTAGTACTTACTTTTTTCACAAATATGACCTTTTTATATTTTGAGTAAAAATTTCTTTTTTATATGAATTCATTACATGATCAGTGATAGTCAGTGAAGAATTAAAAACTACAAGCAAGTCTTTAATGGTATATAGGTACAGTACAGTATAGTATGCCGGTTAGGGCAGCTACCTCCTATCTGGTTCGAATCCTGCCACGTACCAATGTCTTTTCGAATTTCGATTTCATATGTACGTTTATCCGACGCTCTTACGGAGAAGGAAAACATCGTGAGGAAACTGCACACGCCTGCGAAGAAACTCGAAGGTTGTGTGTGAAGTCGACCAACCCGCACTGGGCCCGCGTGGTCGAAAGAAACTTGAAGGTTGTGTGTGAAGTTGACCAACCCGCACTGGGCCCGAGTGGTCGACTTCGGCGCGATCGTCATTGAATTCATTTATAAAAGAAATTTTTACTCAAAATATAAAAAGGTCATATTTCTGAAAAAAGTAAGTACTAATTTATTTTCTGAGCCCACTTATCTTATTTAATAGGGTAGACTCGAGCCCCACGGTGGGGACATATATACGAGCTGATATGATGATGTAATAAGAACGTAGTCAGTTAACCTTATTTAAGTTAGATACGAAGTTATTAAACCCATGTCAGATTTTGCATATCACAAAACAGAAGATTAACTTTGAAAGTAGGTACTTACCTTTAAATTAATTATTTTCAAAATAAAATGTTTTAAAATTTATCGAAAAAAGCCCCAAAAATACTAACCCGCACTGGACCCAGTGTGGTAGACTAGGGCCCGATCGCCCTAATTCAAGATAGGCTTAAGTTTCACTCGGTAGGGACGTGTTTGTGCTGATATGATGATGAGGTACTGTATACCTGCCTACGGCCTTCAATACAACCTTTTCCTTACTAACGTATAATAGTTTTAATATTATTAATAGTTTAAGTTACTTGTAGCTTTAACCGCCTCCGTAGCGTTATGGTAAGTACATTCGCTTCACATCAGGAGGTCGCGGGCTCGATTCCCAGCGGGGTCAACTTTGTAAGACTTGGTTTGGTTGGTGGTAGGGCATTTTCTTAGCCCGCTTGGCAAGCTACCACCATCTTATCTAAGTCTTGCCGCCAAACATCAGTGTTAACAGCTTTTAAGTGTTCCGGCTCGAAGATAAGATAGCCAGATCCCCATTGCGTTGGGGAATCGTGCTAAGTCCGCTTCCATCTTCGGCATCATCGTCACTTAACATCAGGTGAGATGATGCCAAGGGCTTACCAATTGTGAAAAAAAAAACAGCTTGCTTTGTCGCTAGCACCGGAAGCACACGATCGCAAAACTTTTCTCAGTAATGATAATAATACTGTGCACAAGGCACTTAGCTATTGATTCGTCTCCTCAATTATTTAAGACTCAATTAACTGCTACGAACAAGTGGACGCTTAATTGCTTTGTCTATATAAAGAAGCGGCATCTTCAGAATTGCTATTTCGTACGAACGCTGTGCTGTGCAGCTCCGGGGCGACCGAATTAAATTAATAATAACGGGAGTTTTCTCAAATTATATTATTTAACTATGTATTTCCTTCACCGTAAGACAACGTCGTGAGGTAACCTGCACACATCTGCGAAGAAACTCGAAGGTTGTGTGTGAAGTTGACCAAAACTGGACCAGCGTGGTCGACTGAGGTCCGATCGCCCTAATTCAGGGTAGGCTGGCGCCCCTCGGTGCGTATATATGAGCTGATGTGATGTAATGACCTTCTTCTCTTTTCGTGTGGCACAATTAACCGTGCTATCCAAGGGATAGACGGCGGTTGCCTGGTGTTGTACTTAGCGTCACCCGCGGTCACGTGTAAGGCATTTAGATTTACACCTACGGACGTGTGCAACACGACTTTCATACACATCTGGAATTAGGGTGACCAACCCTGCGTGCTTATTTTACAGTATACAAGTGATCTAAAACTACAGGATTTAAGAAAAAATACGGGAAAACGAGTTTATTCTTATCATCGCATCAGCCGAAGGACGTCCACTGCTGGACATAGGCCTCCCCCAAGGATTTCCACGACGACCGGTTCTGCGCTGCCCGCATCCAGCGGCTTCCCGCGACCTTCACCAGGTCATCGGTCCACTGAGGGGGAAACCTGCCTACGCTACTTTTTCCGTTGCGCGGTCGCCACTCGAGAACTTTACTGCCCCAACGGCCATATTTTCTAGGAGCTATGTGCCCCGACCACTGCCACCGTTTAGCAATTCTGAGAGCTATGTCGGTAACTTTGGTTCTCTTACGGATCTCCTCGTTTCTGACTTGATCACGCAGAGAAACCCTGAGCATAGCACGCTCCATTGCCCTTAGGGTGACTTTGAGCCTTCTTATGAGGCCCATAGTAAGCGACCATGTCTCAGTTCCGTATGTCATCACTGGCAACACACACCGGTCGCAAACCTTGCTCTTTAGACACGACGTATATTCTTTTATTTATGTTTATTATCATATAGGTGGAGACTTGTTATTAGCATCGTCATGTATATTTAGTTACTAATTGTAAAATTTTGCTGTAAGACGCCAAAAAAAAAAAAAAATTCATTGTTGTTGTAACATAACAAAATCAATAAAAATAAAATCACTATTTTTCATAATTATAAAACTTTGATAACATAGGGTGCACAATGCTTTCGTTAGGTACGCTTTTCGAGTAGCATTTGATCCAAAGATAATCATTTTCCCACTTAACTCGGTAATTGCAACTACGTTTTCTTCTCTTAGATTTAGACGTAGTTGCATCAGCCATTTCGTAACGAGCTTAACAAAACAAGCGACGAACGACTTCACCGTACTGATTGTGAGTCGCGCGGCGAGTGCAAGCGAGCGAGCGGTAAATGAAATACGGGACCATGTATGCTCCTGTATTTATCTTATATGTATAGTATACAGGACACGACTAAAATGACTGAAAAACGGGACGAAATGTAAAATACAGGACAGTTGGTCACCCTATCTGGAATCAGATGTGCAGGTTTCCTCACGATGTTTTCCTTCACCGTTAGAGCAATCGGTAAGTATATCGAGGGTATTCTGGCGGAACCAAATAAGTATAAAACTTTTCAAAATAGGCTGATACAAAGGCATACCTTAGTTTTTTTAGCTTTTTTATCTGGAAAAACCGTGTAACTGCAGTATCTTTTATAACGTTTTTTTTGTCTGTTTAAAGCAGTTAACTTACATTGTTTTCCTTTAAAATTAAAAGCAAAAAGTGATATAATCTCATAGAACACAACATGAATAATAAAATACAGTGAGAAAAAAATAAAAGCTATAAACTCTCTTTACTCAATAAAACAACAGATAAGCACGTAGATGTGGTACGTACCGATTCACTTAGAATCTAGTTAAGTACCACAGTCTTATCTATGATTGTAACGAATAATTGTGAGACAGTCGATCCCACAGACAAACTGATCATTCAGTCTCGTGGGTTTAATGTTTACCTATGTACTCATTTATTCTATTAATAAATAAAAAAAAAAGCAAAACAAAATAAATATTTTAAAACGAAATAATTGCACTACCCAGATGCCAACTTTTCCTTTTTCCTTCCCTTTTAATGACAGTCATTATAAAAATTAATGTATCAAAACTCCTTAAATAACAAATCTTACTACAAGTACTATTATCATGTTATCACACTTCACAGTGTCACGCGTGACATAGTAAAAAGAAAGAATATTAAGTTATCTTCATACAATGGTACATCGCACGGTTTGTATGTGTGCGCGTCAGTAGGCACGCACGCAGACTACATTAATAAAAATGAATTCGTTACTAAAGAAGTCGTTTTTATTATTGTACTAAAGAACTTTTTTACTAAAGAAGTCGTTTTTATTATTGTACTTAAGTACTTCTTTACTAAAGAAGTCGTTTTTATTATTGTACTAAAGAACTTCTTTACTAAAGAAGTTGTTTTTATTATTGTACTAAAGAACTTCTTTACTAAAGAAGTCGTTTTTATTATTGTACTTAAGTACTTCTTTACTAAAGAAGTCGTTTTTATTATTGTACTAAAGAACTTCTTTACTAAAGAAGTTGTTTTTATTATTGTACTAAAGAACTTCTTTACTAGAGAAGTCGTTTGTATTATTGTACTAAAGAACTTCTTTACTAAAGAAGTCGTTTGTATTATTGTAGTGTGCGTCCCTGCCTACTGACACGCACACATACAAACCGTGCGATGTACCAATGTATGAAGACCGTGATTCTACGATCACCCAAAACATAAGTGCTCTTTTTCTCATCATCACATATTGTGCACTTATCCGGTGCTGTTAGAATACCCTATAAGTACGTAAATTTCGAAAAACTTATTGGTACAGTGGCCGTCTGGATTTGAACCCAGGACCTCTGGTTAGGAGGACCGAGTCGTTACCGGTTGAGCCACCGACGCGTTTACCTTACTGATATTATAAACGTGAAAATGTGTTTGTTTATTAAATTTTCAAACTTCAACACCTTGACCAATCTTGATGAAATTTAGCATGCAGGTAGCCTGTGTCACGGGAAAGGTCATAGACTTTTTATTCCATGAAAATAGTAGAGTAAGAAGCAGTTCCTGAGGGAACTTAAAAAATGGTCTTTTTGGTTTATTTCGCAACGGAACTATGGATTGTTGTGATTTTTTGCACAGAGATGGTTGAGGGAGTAGGAAATGACATAGACTGCTAATAGAGTAGCCTGATCTGGGATAGGGATTTGGAGAAAACATATGTCCACGCTCACGAGCCGCTTACGGCTGGCGCACCTCTCATCCTCAAAGACAGTCATGATAAAGATGTCCACGCGGGCGAAGCCGCGGGAAAAAGCTAGTTTCACTATAAATAAATAGTTAGTTCAAAAAAGAGTATATTGTCTTATCTATCGTTTGTGCTTAGTGTGGGACCGATATGTAAAGATACTATGTTAATTTCTGTTTTTATTAAATAAATTATTTGTATTGGTTTTATTTGTTTATCTCCTTCAATCTAGGGTTATTAGGTAACTAGTATCTCTACATCGCACACGCCTGCGAAGAAACTCGAAGGTTGTGTTTGAAGTCGACCAACCCGCACTGGGCCCGCGTGGTCGACTAAGGCCTAATCGCCCTAATTCAGGGTAGGCTCGAACCCCTCGGAGGGGACGTATATGAGCTGATATGAATAATCTCTACATCATTACTCGGCACTAAAGTAAACTGCAGTGAGATGAGTTACTGCACCCTTTTGTAGCATTGTAGTTTTACTAAATTACGAAACGATACTCAATTTGAAAGCGTCGGTGGCTCAACCGGTAACGACTCGGTCCATCTAACCAGAAGTACCGGGTTCAAATCTGGACGGCCAATGTACCAATGAGTTTTTCGAAAACTTACGTACATACTTACCGATTGCTTTAACGGTGAAGGAAAACATCGTGAGGAAACCTGCACACGCCTGCGAAGAAACTCGAAGGTTGTGTGTGAAGTCGACCAACCCGCACTGGGCCAGCGTGGTCGACTAAGGCCTAATCGCCCTGATTCAGGGTAGGCTCGAGCCCCTCGGTGGGGACGTATATGAGCTGTGATGATGATGATGATGACTCAATTGTAACACAGTAAGGAGTGTTACTGCATTTTTACTAAGTGCCCAATAACGTTATGATGTTCTATTAGTCTTACAATAAGAGCAGTTATTTTACTACGGTAAAGTTTAGCAGATATTCATATTTAAATTCTATGAAAGCGCAAAGAGATACTGCTCTAAAGTCAGTGTTACTGTGTAGTTTAAATCAAGCAATAATCACAGATGAGATACTAGTTATTAAGTAACTAGTATCTCGTCTGTGGTTATTGCTTGATTTGCTAGAAATTATCAAAATAAATTAGGTCGCTTGAATTGTTTCGTGGAACTTACTTGGAAAGCAATTTATATTGTGGTTTTATAAAAAATAAATCTTTCTAGATTTCAATTGCCATTTGGTGTGCACAAACATTTATAAATGTTCTTTCATCGTTTGTGGCGCTGTCCTCTAGCACAGTTACTAAGATAAGATAATATAAGATAGGATAGAATAGGATAATATAAGATAAGATAAGATAAGATAAGATAAGAAGATAATATTAACTAAATCTTGTAACACCACATTATAATGACTATATAGACCTAACAAGTATATATCTACTTAAATCACTTTGAATTCACGTGACATGTAGCGGAACTCCCCTCGCGCGTACACTTTGACGAGCTAATTATTACTCAGTTTTAAACCTGCTGTACACGTCACCAACAGCTCCACATTGTCAGGGGAGCAAAACTTTGGCCTTGAACTCTGTGCTGGGATGGCTTACGTGTGCTTTGAAATTAATTTTGATATTAATTAACATTTCAATCTTTAACTTGATTATTTAACTCTACTCGCCATACGCCGCTCGGAATATACAAATGTTTTCGAAGCGTTAAGGGCTGAGGCGAAACTTTTGATTTTAAAATGTACTCAGTTTTACTACTTAGTTATACCTAGTGTACGGTTCATAATACCCCCCCCCCCCCCCAGATAGGGGTCGCTCCGATGAAAGCTTCACCTTAGCTCATATATACTTCCCCACCGAGGGGTTCGAGCCCCCCCTGAATTAGGGCGATCGGGCCTTAGTCGACCACACGGGCCCAGTGCAGGTTGGTCAACTTCACACACAACCTTCGAGTTTCTTCGCAGTCGTGTGCAGGGTTCCTCACAATGTTTTCCTTCACCATAACAGCGTCGGATAAAGGTACATATGAGTGGAAATTGGACAACACATTGGTACGTGGCAGGACTCGAACCACGACCACCCGGATAGGACCTATAGGTAGCGGCCCTAGCCGTTGCGCCACCGACGCTCCGGTGAAGGCTTAGAGGTTGAAAAACCAAAGCCATCTTCTGGCGGTGTTTAGTGGGTAGGCACAGATTAGCTGTGAGTCCCACATACCCCGTACAGACGGCTGTGAGGGTATCCATGAGGATTCACGCCTCCCGCTGAGGGTACCATTTTCCGGGTGCAAAAACAAGGTTCATAACACTAAAATTAAAATGGATTACATGTAGTGCAGTCAAGTCCATAGCATTTACGATAGGAGCATTATGTTTCAAATTACTTTAAAAATCACGGCAATATGTAACCAGTAAAACCACAGTAGACTAAAGTAACAGTATTTTATCTCGGCATTACCTACAACCGCGTGTACACGAGCTCGGGCCTAGGGCTGTCTGTCTTGGGTTACGTATTTATAATGCTCAGTTAAATTGGTCGTTACATCTTTTCACAAAATATTAGTGCGTATTTTATAAGTTTGAATTTTAATTATCTCTTCTTGGGTTTTACTTCAACTTTCAAAAGAGATTGCGAGTTAGTTTAGTACCTTTAAAGTATAATGGTTTTGTTTTATAAAAATGCATTTTGTATTTTTTTTGCACGGTTTATTAAATCACTAGGTACCAACGTTCTAGGAAGTAGGTATTCTGAATTATTTACAAATTGGCTACATTGAAATACTTGCGCCTCATTTGGGATGTACGAGAAGCTTTGTTATTGAACTTAAGAGTGTAAAACGTTCGCATTCTGTTAAACGTACGTCCGAACGTAACTGCGGGCCACTCGCGACTGTTGCGTGCCGAGATAGGCTGAGATTTCGAAGCGCGTCGTTTCGACCAGTTTGTATGAAGATAACATACTGTTACTTTAGTCTATTGTGGTAAAACTGACCGCTCCCCCACGCGGCCACATTATAATTGAAGTTTCCGGTGGACATGCCGTATTGCCGAACCGTGCAGGTCACCGTGAACAAGCCGGGTGGTTCAGTGGGCACATCCCCATGTCCGTTCCTAGTCATTTATTCAGGTTGAAAAACGGATGATATAAATAAAGTTGGATTGGAAATGTGCGCGCCTCAAGTATGATTAGACAATCATACTTAACCAAAGCACGCGTTGATACTTTTTATTTGCGTGTCGTTGTGTGTAACGTACAAATTCTCGAAATGGTGTGAGACACAATTGCAGCCCTGTGTTCTAAGTGTGTTTTGTTTATTAGTACGCGCAATTCGTGTATATGTATTATTATTGCTTGTGTAGTGGAGTTGATGGGTGGGAGACAGGCGGTGACGCTGGTTTTCAAACAAAAGTGTGACAATTGCCAATCCAACCTTATTTATCTTATCCGTGGGTTCAACTGACTGGTTAGAAGCAAGCTTCATTAGTTAATAAAAATATGATGTGTTGCCCACTAAAACATCGGGTGATTTGTCATCGTTAGAACTTTGTACCTCTATATAGTTAGGGAGGGGATTTATATAGGTATATAATCGTTTTAGTCTTTTAGCGTTGGTAATATTCGTAGTGGTATTAGGTTCGGTTTACATGGTGACGATTTGCGCTATATAATGTCTGGTTGTTTTTCATCTGATCAGCCAACAGATATTCTCTGCTGGACAAAGACCTCCCCCAAGGATTTCCACGAAGACCAGACCCGCGATCTTCACCAGGTCGTCGGTCGGAGTGGGAGATCTGTCTACGCTATATCTTCCGATGCGCGGTCGCCACTCGAGAACTTTACTACAACGGCCATCTATCCAACGAGCTTTGTGCCCCACCCACTGCCCCTTAAGTTTACGAGTATGTCGGTTACCTTGGACTCTGGCTGTCTTTAGTCATTAATATTATTTTGGTTTTTTTTAATTAGGGTGCACCCCGCCAAGTCGAGTAGACAAGCACGGCTGTACACCCTTTTCTAGAAGCAACTCAACCCATTTTCGAGCTATTAATATCTTTGTTAGGGACTGAAGAAACTGTCTGAATTAGATATTAAATTATTTACGTAATATAGGAAGCGTATATTCTAAATGACAAGTTTTACCGATAGCAATTTTTAAATTATTGTTTAATTAAGTTTCGACTCTCCGTATGGCTCCCGGCTTAAAATAGGGCCATCCTATTTCATCCAATAGGTGTCGTAAGAGGCGACTAAGGGACTTAAACCGGAGGATGGGCAGCAGCGTCTTTCCGTGACTTGCAGCCAATCTGCAACAACACTGCAATCGCCAACTCGCCTGCCAAGCGTGGCGATTACTGCAACACCCCCTTATAATCAACACAAACAAAAAACGGACCCTAGTCCCCAGCGGCCCCGCTATTCCTGGTTCCGGTAGCGGTCAAGGTAACGGCGGGGCATGAGGTGCGAAGAATCCCCGGCAGATGCCAGGCTACCAAAACAAAAGAACTGAGACATGGTCGCTTACTAATGGGCCTCATAAGAAGGCTCAAGGTCACCTAAAGGGCAATGGAGCGTGTTATGCTCGGAGTTTCTCTACGTGATAGAATCAGAAACGAGGAGATCCGTAGGAGAACCAAAGTAACCGACATAGCTCTCAGAATTGCTAAACAGAAGTGGCAGTGGGCAGGGCACATAGCTCTTAGAACAGATGGCCGTTGGGGTAGTAAAGTTCTCGAGTGGCGACCACGCATCGGAAAGCGTAGTGCAGGCAGGCCTCCCACTCGGTAGACCGATGACCTGGTGAAGGTCGCGGGAAGCCACTGGATGCGGGCAGCGCAGAACCGGTCGTCGTGGAGATCCTTGGGGGAGGCCTATGTCCAGCAGTGGACGTCCTTCGGCTGATATGATAATGATGATGAAGTTTCGACATTTCGTAACACACTCACTGATCATCAAAAAAGATTGATCACTTCCAGGGACTTAGAAAGTTGAAATTTGGCATTGATTGGGAGTTTATGTCTGAAAAGAGCATCAAATATCCATCTCTAAGGGGGTGAAGTCCCCCATTTTCAAAGTAAGAGACATAAAGTTGCACTAGTATATATTTATAGGCTTCTGATATGGTTTTAAAAAAATATTAAAAAAAGTGCCAAGGGAAAAAAGGAAAATTTCTAACAAAAATAAATGAGATCCCATCAAAAACATTTTAATTTAAAAGTTCGCCAAGTCTCGTGAGTCTTCCCTAAAAATATATCTTAGGTGGAGCCAAGTCTGGCAGTGTTTTTTAAAAATCAGTATCCAACAAATTGCACCGTAGTTCTCTTTTAAAGTTTTAAACATATTGGTTAAATAATTATAATTAAACTCATGATCAATATATTTTATGTACCTTTGTTGCCTAAAACTCTATTTCATCTCATTTAAATCTCCACAGTTTTTGATGGGATTTCATATGTACTTAATAACTATACCTAACTAATATAATAACTTACTCGTCAGTAAGTACATATAAGTACGAAAAACACATAGACTACAAAGCACAAACAACACAGAAAGCAACACCGCTCAGCACACACAAACTTCACTGTCCATTGCGGCTCACCTTCCCGCACGCCTTGCACTTGCCCTTCTCCGAGCGCCGATGGACCCAGTGGTGATGCGTGACGGTCTGCTCGCGGTACTGCCGCACGCCCACGTCGCGGAATGTGGGCTTGCACGTGAACTGCACGCGGTCCATCAGGATGTCGATGCACGCGGTGTGCGCGACGATCTTGCACGCCGAGCACTTCATGCGCGACCCGTGTTTCTGAGGGCAAAAGGGGAATTATGTGAGATTTAAATTTTTAAAGTAATTAATGCAACTGCCACATAAAAGGGGTTATTAAAACACGAGTGTGATAATAATATCACACGACAGTTTTAATACCTCATTATAAGCAGTTGCATACACTATTTTCTCTTCACTTACTAATTAAATAACAATTCAAAACTTCTTTAAAACACTAGTGTGATAATAGTATCACACGAAACTTTTAATACCTCATTATATTGAGATACATACACTTTTTTCTCTTCACTCATGAAATACCAATTGAAAACTTTCACAAGTAATACAAACACATAAAGTACATTTGGAAAAAAGGCTAATGGCGGCAAATCAATGTTCACTCTGCGCATGTCCGTTCATCGTGTGAATATGAGGTTATTTTAAGGTATAACCTATAAGCCGTGCTGTTAATGAAAAAATCTTTAAATGGCGGCGGCTAATTCAGGTAGAGTCAGCAAAATAGATTGTCAAGTGTAATCATATCAGCCGGAAATCGTCCACTGCTGGATAAAGGCCTCCCCCAAGGATTTCCACGACGACCGGTCCTGCGCTGCCCGCATCCATCGGCTTCCCGCGATCTTCACCAGGTCGTCGGTCCACCGCGTGGGAGGCCTGCGTACGCTACGTTTTCCGATGCGCGGTCGCCACTCGAGAACTTTACTGCCCCATCGGCCATCTGTTCTACGAGCTATGTGCCCTGCCTACTGCCACTTCAGTTTAGCGACTTTGTGAGCTATGTCGGTTACTTTAGTTCTCCTGCGGATCTCCTCGTTTCTGATTCGAACACGCAGAGAATAATAAACAATCAAGTCAAGTGTAAACAATATTTTTATTTATTGTCATCTTTTTAAGAAACCAACAGCTTAACAAAAAAAACTTAACCACTCCGGGAGTGCTGACAGAAGTGACAAGTTTTTACAGTTTTATAAGTTTTGACCCTGCGAGTGTTTTTTTTTTATTATTAGAAATTTGAGTACGTTTGACTATATCTCACCTGATGGTTAGTGACGATGTAGTCGAAAATGGTACACGCAAACTCAAATAATGCCTATTCACTCTCGCCTTGAAGATCTCCAAATTGTAGGAGTCGGGAAACACAGACGCAGGCAAGGAGTTCCACTCCGTCGCTGTCCGCATAATAAATGAGGAAGCGTTGCGGTTCGTGCTTATAGGCTGTATATCAACAACAAAGGGGTGGAACTGCCCCCTGCGTCTCGTTGACCGAAGGTGGAATGGAGCTGGGGGAATGAGGTCGTGAAGTTCTTGCGCACACTCTCCGAAATGAATTCGATAGAAACCCAAAGGCAAGCCAACTTTGCGGCGATGCTCAAGGCTTTGAAGCTTGTTTTTGACAAGCTCATCGTCGCCAATGGGTCTCCGAGCGCGTCGGTCGATGGCGTCCAAGGTATCCAGCTGATAGCGGGCTGATGTTCCTGGTAAGGTGTCGGTGTCGGTGCCGGTGTTGCGAGTTCAATGGTTTTTCCCATCTCAATAATGCTATATAAGTTTTGACCCGGCGAGCATTCCTGGTAAGGTGTCGGTTTCGCGGTGTCGGTATCGCGAGTCTATCGCATGCGTAAATTTTTTTTAATATAATCATAAGGCTTGAGATAATGCATGCACGCATGTGTAAGTTTTTTAAATACAACCATATGGCTTGAGATAACCTCCTTCGCAAAGGTGACCTATTCCTTGGTGTGACCTATTTGCTTCATGCGTCATCAGTCTCCTTCTGATACTAGGCCACCATGGTATTTAATCTCCTTTTTTCACAAAGATAAAATATCCCTTTTAAAAGTATCCTTTCAAAAGTCTGGAAGAAGACTTTTGGTTAATACATATTTTTTTATTTCCTACTTAATAAAAAAAGTGGCAAAATAATAAGCACGTGTGCGGTAAAATTAATCAGTAAACTGGCATAACAAATTTTGATCCAAATTGCATGAATACCTCCCATAAATGTAAAGGCATGGTATTTTTTTAAGTTCACGCCCTTGGGTGGGGTATGTTTGTTTTTAAAATTTGTATGTTTTTAAGAACATAATATTTTTTTTCAGGTGTACCTTTTACAATACGTGTATATAGGCCGCCAAATTACTTAGTCGTTTCCATCTACGTTTTACATTTTTACTCGACTGCCAAAAAAGGGAAAGTAATGGCATATGGTATATTTAAGTACTCGGATGTTTTTAATTAAATCCGTTAGGTTATGTTTTGTGAATGTAGTTGCATTTATTATTTACTCGTACTTGTATAGGGACCACACCGTTACCTGAGTTTCCATACAAACGTAGTTCCGCTCTTGTTTACAAATGACACAAAGGATTGAACTCAAACTTGGCAAATAAAATGAGTAGAGATACAGCGAGGTTTTGAATTCGAGTAGGGACTCTCAGCAGAAAATAATTATTTAGTAGTATTCTGTTATTTCATATTATAAGATAATGAAAGAGGAACCCTTTGAGGTTGCATGAAAGAAATCGCTAAAAGCGACAAGGCCGCCTTTACACTGTACAATTTTTCAATTAAGTTTTAGTAATGATTTTCCTGGTGTGAAATAATATGAGTTTATGAAACTGTTGCGTAATGAGGGTATTACAATACGAGTATGAGTTTAATACTTATTTTATTATTAAAAATAGCATTACATTTTTTATTACGATATGAGAGCAGCTAATACTTATTTTATTATTAAAAATAGCAGCATAAGTTTCAAGATTCAAGGTATTTATCCACTCGTCTGTCGCATTCCGCCTAGCGGCAAAATAAAAAAAAACCCTGTCTGTCGCTGGTCGCCAGGCGGAACGATTTACGGCGGTTCAAATTAGCGCCTAAACTAAATCAAAGGTTGCTTATGAACCAATAGAAAGCTAGGAAATGAATGGGAATGAAGTTCTGTGGCCAATCATTAGCCACACTTACAGTACAAAAATATTCAGAGAAACTTCACTCACAATTCATGTCTCGTACTTCAAATCGCGAGTGAATGTGCGCACAATGTACGTTGTTGTTTCTGTGTTTCTGAAAAAGATTTGCGGTAAAAACGATGCCAGGGTACGTAATCATTTATTTTAATTACTTATAATAACTTATACTTCTGATTTTCTGTGAAAACTTTTCTTTCAAACTATTGCCTTTTTTGTGACTGTTTTTCTGTCATTTTTTTTGTTACTTAAATGGTCTAAATATTAAGTTAAGGATTATTGTTCTTTTTTTATGTTATAAACACTCTAATTTGGATTAATATTTTATATGTAAATACACAATATTCCATTTAGATTCGCAGAAAATCCAATAAAAGTAAACAATAGCGCGCCCAGAACCCCTGTCTGTCACTGTCCATCTGGCGGTTGCGACACACAGGGAGGGTGGGAGTTATTATAGCTTGACAGTTAAGAGGTTATTCAAAATAGGTGCAAATTACACTCTTTCCGATAGTCATAAATTAATAATAACATAATTTCATTTGTGAAAAATCAAGAAATAAACAATCATTAGTAAGAAATAAGCCAGATTATGTCATTAGAACATGAAAACAATATGACACGAAAAGTTATACACACAATTATTGAATGTCATTGATAGCTTTGACAAGAGTAGGCCAGTTCACACGGACAGCACCCGGTCACGAGTATAACGCGAGAGTCAGCCATCGCTTCCATCAACCATATTAGAGGGAAAGGAACGACCCAGCTCCCGATGCGCCACCATCCGCACAAACATTTAAACGAGCATGCACCACTCATGTCAATGTTAAGATAAAAATATTAATTAAAAGAAGTATACTAGACTTATCATGTCTAGTACTTTGTTATGAGGAAGGAGTTATGAGGAATCTAGATAAGAATCCTGAGCTTAGAGAAGAATTCAATGTACGTCGCTCGAGAATAAAATATTTTGGCCCCCGAGTGACACACACACACACATTTTCATCATCTACGAGAAAAAGAAAGAAGAATGTACATAACCGTTCCTTCTTTTCCTGCGCGCATTGCCGCCAAAACCTAACCGACCAGTAACTTCTTCATACTTCAAGCGTTCTACCTCATTGGTTAACTTCACATACTAACCGACAAAGAGTTAGCATTTTAATACAGATATATATTCTTTATGGCACACAAATATTTACATGAAAAACACTTAGGAATGAAATATACAAAGGTGGACTTATCTCTATAAGAGATCTCTTCCAGCCAACCTTACCGGGTGTTATAAGAATTTAAAGGACGGGGGGGCAAACCTATGTGTACCTAAAATTATACAATATAAAATACTAATATATACTCGTTACCTAAATATATATAACTCAAAGGTGACTGACTGACTGACTGATATAGTGATCTATCAACGCACTGCCCAAACCACTGGACGGATCGGGCTGAAATTTGGCATGCAGGTAGATGTTATGACGTAGGCATCCGCTAAGAAAGGATTTTGGGAAATTCCCACGGGAACCGCAAAAATTGGGATCTGCGCGGGCGAATCTGCGGGCATCCACTAGTTATAATATAAAGTAACCTAATCTACTCACATAATTTTTTTTATTTTTATTTTATTTATTTAGGAAAATCAACAGCCTTAAATTATAGTAATATTAAAAAACAGTACAGATTTTTATGATAGGCCTTTACAGATTTTCACGAAAATTACCTTAACAGTATAAGTCGTGCAAAAGTGAACAATATAGCAGTTAAATAGGCAAGTATCAATTAAATTACAAAATCTTTTGTTCATTAATTACTTAAATTAAGTTTAGTTACATGAGCAAGTGCAAGCTTATGTATATGTGTGTGTGTTTGTGTGCATGTTGTGTGTGTATGTGTGGGTTCATCACTATTCGTCACACTGAATTTTCCAGTAATTTACTCAACTCACCTCTAAATGTAGTTTTAGAGGTCCTGATAGGATCAAGTTCACCGAATGTGTTGTTGAACGTGCGTGACATTCTGGTGGTAATACTATTGCGGGCATAATTCGTGCGGTGTGATGGAATAAATACATAATTGTAATAAATAAATTAACAGTATACAATATAATACATACCTCAAAATAGAATACTATTCTTACTAAAATAAATTTATACAAATAAACTTACACGTTTTGTAGGTAAAGAAGATGGTCTTTAGGTTTGATTTTGATAGAGTTAACAGAGGAGCAGTCGCGAATTTTAGCGGGCAATTTGTTCCAGAGGTTCGCAGCTTCAACAGTGAACGAGTTGAATAATAATTTGTAATTGCAGCGGGGAACTACCGTTTTTTTTAAAAACCTTTTTGGTGACGCATTTAAGTCTGGGTGGGAAAGGGACGGGTAGTAGGTGGAAACGGGAGCGGAGATATTCAGACTCCTTGCTAACCAATCACAAAAGTGAGTTTATCACTATATAGAATCTAATGTATTTTGTGATTTTTACATACATTTTTACATTCAACTTTCACGTTCGCGGACCAATCAGAAGAGAGAAACAAATCTCCCTACAGGGAGCAAAGCAAAATTTTGTTCGCACTTATTGAAGAACCAATCGTCGTTTCTCGAATAGGTATAAAGAAAAGTATATTTACTTACTTTAATAACTTGCTTACACTATACATGAATTGACACCTTTTTTATCGCTGGCTTTATTTGATAAGCATTAGTTTAATATAAAAAATTCGGTGTCAATGTGACCCGACATCGACACCACCCCACAATGGACCCGACCTCTTTGTGTTGTGACTTGTGAGGAGTTCCCTAGTCAGTTGTTCGTAAGGGTTTTGCTTTTCACACGAGGCTGTTTGCAAATGCTAACCATAGATATCGACTGTCACGACCATAAGAAGGAGTAGTTTTTTTTTATTTAACTGACTTTAAAAAAAAGAGGCTACTCTCAATTCGCCGGTAATTTTTTTTTATACGTTCGCGCATATCTCTGGCAAATCCAAGTCGATTCAAATGATTCTCGTAAAAAAGGTGTACTAGCTTTAATTTAAAAATAATTTTAGTTATTGCGTTTTCTTCCCAGCAAACACATTCTTTTGATACCCATGTCATGGGGGTGTATAAAAAAAATATTGATCCGTCATCTTTGGAAGTCCGCCATATTGGATTTAGAATGACGTAATATAGCTAGATTTGAACCCGGTACCTCTGGTTAGATGGACCGAGTCGTTACCGGTTGAGCCACCGACGCTTTTTTACTAATGTACCAATGAGTTTTTCAAAAACTTACGTACATACTTACCGATTGCTTTAACGGTGAAGGAAAACATCGTGAGGAAACCAGCACACGCCTGCGAAGAAACTCGAAGGTTGTGTGTGAAGTCGACCAACCCGCACTGGGCCCGCGTGGTTGACTAAGGCCTAGTCGCCCTGATTCAGGGTAGGCTCGAGCCCCTCGGTGGGGACGTATATGAGCTGTAATGATGATTATAGCTAACCATGCATTGTTCTCCAAAATTTACGTGTATGCAAAATTTCAGCTCAATAGAAAATCGGAAAGTGGTTCTAATTTGGCTTCCAAAATTTGACCCAAATTATTAACAGCTAAGCTAAACGGCAAGAAATATAATGCCTGTAAAAATATGTGTTTGTGGCAAAGATAACACATCCATGATATCTTGAGGAACTGATTATGTATTCACTTTGAGGATATTGCACAAAAGTGCTCAATAAGTTTAAATTAAAATTTTTGTAGTCAATCTACAGGAAAGCGCATTGTCAGCCCAAAGACAACATTCGCTACTGATCAATGTCTTCCCCAAGGATTTCCAACTGGTCCTTTAGCAGTCATATAAATAATTTTACTTCTGTTTTTTGTAAATGCTTAGCTTGGCACCGGCCTAAAAATACATAGGTTAGTACTTCTAAATTAATTATTCTTTATAAAAAATTGGAATATAGATTTAGCAAACCTAATTGAATATTCACAAGCTTAAACAGTTTATTTGCATTTATTTTCATTCCAGCGTTTAGTTTTCTTTTTCTTTCTTTGCCTCCGTAAGTCCACTAACTTTTCCGAAATAAATAACCATAAATTATGTTAATCTTGTGTCGGCTGGTAATAATAATTTTATATGTTAATAAGTTATTTCCCATTCGTAACGCAAACTAACTGTCGCGTTACGTTGATGGAAAAGGTCCAAACAATTTAGAGCGTAGGATATCATTCTAAGTACTGTCACACGATAAGGAACAATGTGAAACAAGATGTATAGGCTATTTGACTACTACTGGAAAATAGTTTTGTATTATTTGTTATTGCATAAAATGCAAACCATTTTAATATTTCCTGGAGATCTGTAGTATATACGGAGTAAATCAATGTTAAAGTTTAAATTAAAAAATTACGCGCCAAAACGCAATTTTCGCTATGGCGCCTGGTTGCTCTGACAGATGACGTCACACATAAGTAAACAAAAAACTGCTGTAATAGTGAAAGCACGCACTGAAACTAATGTTTACTTCTGTGTGACGTCAGCAGAGTTGCAACCAATCACAGAGCGTTTTCAAACACGTGATTAAACCACAAAAAAAATTGAATTTCATGTTTTTTATAGAGAAAATGACCTTATTTTTTTCAGAACATTAATAAAATATGCTTTTTACATTACACTTTATTAGGATGACAACAAGTTGTTACATATTTTAAACATAGTCAAAATGCCTATTAAAAAACCCAAGAAAAAAAATATTTGTAAATTTTAATTATTTTGTTTTCTTCCCGCAAACCCTTTCATTTGAGACCCATTCGAAGGGATACACTCGACAATACATTTTCATCCCCCTTTCACATTTTTGACATGTTTACTGTATTTTCCATTTCGTGTCAAAATTTTATATCTCTGTACTAAATATAACTGGAAGGTAAATTGACCGTGGCATATGGACAGAGAAGGACGGACAGACATTATAAGGGTTCCGTTTTTTTAGCTTTTTTGTTATTTTGGCTTCGGTACCGTAAAAAGCCGCATAAATTTAACTAAAAAAGTATATCCTTATCCTATGGTGCCTATGGTGCAGCCCTACTATAGTACCACCCTCACCCCATCTCTTCCCAAGGTTTTTTTTATTTTTCGCTTTTCAGTTCCTTTATTTTTTCGTCAGTTATTTTTTTTTAAATGTTTTTTTTATTTTTTGTGACTAAAATATTCTATTAAATAGCTAATTATTTTTTGTGGTTGGTTTTTAATAGCCTTCCTCATCCCCAGACCCTCGACAAGAGTCATAACCCATAAATCATAAGTTATAACTTTATATCCCATTAAGATGAATGAATAAACCCGGGGATCAGCCTAACAACTGTCATTACAATTTATTATGTGTGCTGAGTTTCAACAGAATCGGTTCACATACGAAAATTTTGTGGGTGAACAATCAATCATCGCCTATTTTATTTTGTTTTCAAATTTAAATAGGATCAACATCAAAGTATACACCCCCCTATCCAATAAAAAAAGAATTATCGAAATCGGACTACTCTGTAAAAAGATATGCGTGATCATACATTTCGCTCATAAGAAGGCTCAGTCACCCTAAGGGCAATGGAGCCTGCTATGCTTGGAGTTCCTCTGCGTGATCGAATCAGAAACGAGGAGAAGCAAAGTAACAGACATAGCTCACAGAATCGCTAAACTGAAGTGGCAGTGGGAAGGGCACATAGCTCGTAGAACAGATGGCCGTTGGAGCATTAAAGTTCTCGAGTGGCGACCGCACACCAAAAACCATACGCAGGCCTCCCACTCGGTGGAACGATGGCCTGGTAAAGGTCACGGGAAGCCGCTGGATGCGGGTAGCGCAAAGCCGGTCGTCGTGGAAATCCTTGTGGACGTCCTTCGGCTGATATAATGATGATGATGATCATCATACCTAAAAAATAATATATACGAGGTCCCGTGCAGCTCTGCAGCATCAATTTTTATTTTTGAAATTATGGACATCAAGGGTTCACCATTAATGGGGCGCGGTGGGAAACCCGCAAGCGGCTCGCCATCGATGTTGCGTGGTCTGCGAGAATGTGCGCGTTGAATGTTCACACCTAGCTTCCCTCAACTCAACCAACGGGCAATAGCTCAAATGGAAAAACTTGTTCCAGCGAGGGTTCTTACATCAAAAAGAACCGCGTACTTCAATTAGAACCGGAGATATTGAGAAAGAGAGCTATGAAATTCACGTTTGGGTATAACTTGAGAAGGGCGACAATCAGGTGATATTCAGTACTTGATAACAAATCTGTGCATCAATACCGTTCATTTAAAAATAATCAATGTGATAAAACTGGCGGACGGACTCGAAATACATATCATATATATTTTATTTATTTGAGAAGGGAAAAAGTTAAGTGATTTCCAATGCTTGGTGACAAATCTATGCATAAATAACCTTGATTTAAAAAAATAAGCATATTAGTTCAATAGTACGGCCACACGGACTCGGATTAGATTTCATATTTTTTTTAATATATTGAGAAGGGCGAAAGTTAAGTGATTTCCAATGCTTGGTGACAAATTTATGCATAAATAAACCTCATTTAAAAAATAAGCAAATTAGTTCGATAGAACGGCCAGACGGATCGGATTAGATTTATTTTCTTTTTTAATAAATTGAGAAGGGTGAAAGTTACGTGATTTCCAATGCTTGGTGACAAATCTATATGCATAAATAACCTTCGTTTAAAAAATAAACAAATCAGTTTGATAGAACGGCCAGACGGACTCGGATTAGATTTCTTTTTTTTATATATTGAGAAGGGCGAAAGTTAAGTGTTTTCCAATGATTGGTGACAAATCTATGTTTAAATAACCCTCATTTAAAAAATAAGCAAATTAGTTCGATAGAACGGCCAGACGGATCGGATTAGATTTCTTTTCTTTTTTAATATATTGAGAAGGGCGAAAATTAAGTGATTTCCAATGCTTGGTGACAAATCTATGCATAAATAAACCTCATTTAAAAAATAAGCAAATTAGTTCGATAGAACGGCCAGACGGATCGGCTTAGATTTCTTTTCTTTTTTAATAAATTGAGAAGGGTGAAAGTTACGTGATTTCCAATGCTTGGTGACAAATCTATGCATAAATAACCTTAATTTAAAAAATAAGCAAATCAGTTCGATAGTACGGCCACACGGACTCGGATTAGATTTAATTTTTTTTAAAATAAATATTGAGAAGGGCGAAAGGTAAGTGATTTCCAATGCTTGGTGACAAATCTATACACCAATGCCTTTCATTTAAAAAAAAAAAACATTAAGCAAATCGGTTGGACAGAAGGGCTGGATGGACTTATTCTAGAGGGAGCGCGGTGCGCGAACCGCTAGCTGCTCGCGGTGGTGAATTCTAATGCTTGGTGATAAATGTGTGCATCAATACCCTATATAAAAAAAGTAAGCAATTCGGTTGGATAGAACGGCCGGCCGGACCATAGTAGAATTTACTTCTTCTATGGCCGGACGGACTCGCATTAGATTTCATCATCCCTACTAATATTATAAATGCGAAAGTAACTCTGTCTGTCTGTTACGCTTTCCCGCAAAAACTACTGAACGGATTTGGCTGAAATTTGGTAGGTAGACAGATTAGGACCTGGATTAAGACATAGGCTACTTTTTACCACGCTCGCGAGCCGCTTGCGGCTCGCGCACTGCGCACCCTCGAAAAGTCATAGAAACGTGGTCCACGCGGGTGAAGCCGCGGGAAACAGCTAGTTATTTTAATATATAGATACGGGTTGTTTTGAGAACCTCCTCCGTTTTTTCGTCGGTTATTAACGGTAATACATACAAGTGTAAAATTTGGTGTCATTGTAGTGCACTCTCAATAGTAAAACAATGAATATTTAATAAAAACCGGTTTAGGATTCCGAACTGAATTTAAAAAAAAAACATATTTTTCGTATTTATCTAACGAAACCTGTTGGTGATACGGAACTCTTGGTGTGCGAGTCCAACTCACATTTGGCCGCTTCTTTACCCACTACGGTAAAGCAAAAAGCAGGGTTATGATTTTGACCGTATGTTCTTCATTTGTAAATTGAATGTACATAATATGTTCATCTGTTTCCTCGTATAACCTAAACCATTTAACTGATTTTGACAAATGAGGTATCGTTGGAAGCGTCTTAATCATGCGCTAGCAATAAGCTACGTGACGTTGACATTAAATTGAATATGGCGCCCTCTAGAGGATATAAAGTCAAAAATTTTTTTTTGTAACGATGCCGTGTTGGGTATAAAATCAAAAGGCTTGATCAGTACATTTCAAATATGGACATTGTTGCTGTAGCTCGGCGCTTTGCTTGCATGCACTCGTAAATTAAGCTAAATTTCTTAAATCACGCCTCGGGTGTAAGCCGCACATATTTTCTCTCCACTAAAAATGAAAAGCGTCTTTGCAAATACTTTGATAACCCTTGATAATTTAATTAAAAAGTAAGTTCAAAAACTAAAACTCAACTACTGAAAAATAACGCTCTGAAAAGTATGAAACAAGAAAATATTCTCATCTAAAATTGTTATATTCTAACTATTCAATATTTATCATCTTTCAAATAAATAACTTACACATTATATATTGTAATGTACTAGCTTTTGCCCGCGGCTTCGCCCGCGTGGACATCATTTTTATGACTGTCTTTGAGGGTGAGTGGACATGAGTTATCTCCCGACCCGATCCCTATCCCAGATCGGGCTATTCTGATTTGCAGTCTATTTCACTTCCCGCATCCTCAACCAATTCTATACAAAAAATCACTTCAATCCGTTGCTCCGTTGCGACGCCGACGTGCGTGAAGTTTTCCCCAGATCCCTCGGGAACTATTTGAGGATATCCTAATTAGTAAATTATGTCATTTCCGTGCCGTGGTCATGCCACCTACCCTAACAATACAGTCATAGGCTTTAGCGCAAAGTGGCATATGACCACGGCTATCCTCTGAATATCACTATAAATATGGTGTAGATATTGTGTTTACTCAGTTTGGATTCAATCCGTCATGTATGGAAACTCGAGCCTCCAAGGGACCCTTAAATTAATAAAACTTTCGAAAAGCGAGACTGGAGCCTGAACGGCCTAAAACAGACGCAATTTTTCTTTTTTATTATATAAACCGACTTCCAAAAAGGAACAGGTTCTCAATTCGACTGTATGCTTTTTTTGTATATTGGTTACGATATGTTTGTATGATATCTTCGCATATTGTGGACCGATTTTTTTATTTTTTTTTATTCGATAGAGTATGCTTACAAGTTGGTCATATAGTATAACTTTTACCAAAATTGGTGCTGTACTTTTTTTAAAAATCAACAAAAGTAATAGTGCAAAAATTTTACTAAGTTGTTGCGATGGCAGTCGGTTTTTCCAATTATTCTTATTAAAATGTTCATTTCGTGTTAATTTATTTACTTTCTGAGCCTGAATTTTTTAAAATAAAATAAGTGTTTTTAAAATAAAATAAGTGTTACATATAGGCCGGTACTCATTTATTTACAGGGTTTAGCACTCTGAAGGCTAATTCATGTTAGCTATACATAGATTGACAGATTTGAATTAACTAAATAATTGTGTGTGAATGTGTGTGGGTGAATGTGAGTGTGTGTGTCAGTCCCTAAGTGGTGATGAGCTGACGCCGCAGCCAACATGACTGAAAGGCATTTGTGTTGTGTGCCGGCAGCCGCACCGGCACCGCTGACAGGCATAACGGCGGCGCAATGATGAAAAGCGATCATTAATCTTGCATTTAACTGTAGACTGGCCACAACAATGGTCGGAAAACTTGCTAATGGCTGACGAGGAAATTTCAATTTCTTGCCCGGTTGCTGGAACACCTCACAAATTGTATACCGCCGATATTTGTGTGAAATTCAATAGAAGCTTTGTACCGCTTGCTGCCTTCCGTAACGATTTGTTAAGCTGTCGCTGAACCACTTTCACGAAAGGATCGTGTAGGGGGTGCTCCCTACATTAAGATGATGATATGATATTGAGGGGTACGGCGACTCCGGAGAGTGATAAATAAAAATACCGACCCAGTTGAGTGCTAAAATTAGACTATTTAATTAAGTTATTTCTTAACCTAAACTGTACAAAGTGCAATGCGCAATCGCGACCTACTAAAAATAGCGCCGCATTGGCATGTCTATTTCTCTAATAAGAAATAAAAATGAAAATGTACGTTGGCTCGTACATCTTGGCCCTTTTAAAAAAGTGATAACATATGATAAAGTAACTATGTACGAGTGATAACATATGATAAAGTAACTATATAAATGGGGATGCAATAATATGATATTTGTACAGTGATAAATGAACTTTACTCTAAATGTTATAAAATATAATGATTAATGATATAAAGTTAATTTACTAATGATTTACTTATGCTATGCTATTAAAATTACGTGTCCGTTTGAGCACTTTCACTTCACTTCACTATCGGGACCTCAAACATTGGTGACCGGATTAATTTAGGCGCAATGCCTTCGTCAACACTTGCACTATTCACTGGTTTGTTCAAAATGCCCTTTTCACTCACGAAATTCACACGCGACGATCCTGAAGATGCCGACGTGGAGGGCGCGGGCAGCGGCGGCGGGGGCGGAGGCGACGGCGGCGGCAGCTGCCCTGGCCCCGCCCGGTGCCGCCGGCCCGCGCGCTGCTGTTGACCCACCTTGTGAAGCTGCAACGGCGCCTGCGACGATAAGGATCCCCGATGTCTGCATCTGCCCTTCAATTTGTAGCAGCCAAATGATACGCTTGCTACGAAAATGATAACAAAACTAGTGTAGCCGAGCGCGTAGTGATGTACATCGTGGATGCTGAGATCTGTGGCAGTTTGTTCCTTAATCACCTTTATCTGAGCCTCTATGTCCTCATATGCCTTCTCATTATTTCCTTGTTCGACGATAGTGTCGGTTACAGTTGTATTAATAATTTTATTTAATATAGATATCTCTGGGGCTTCGATATTTGCTTGTATATTTATTTTGTTGAGATAGTGATTGTGAGCATAGATTGTAAAAGTGTTTGTTTTTATAGAGCAACCCTGTCCTAAAGTGACAATTCCATTGCCATTTAAGGTCATTATTGTCATTCCATCTGGGCAAAACATTCTCTCCTGGCGCTCCTGACAACATGAGTAAAACCACACGTTATAACTGTGCAATTTGATCCACCTATCGGTACATTCTAATTTCTCGTACTTGTACAGTGAGTCATTACTGTTTAGATTTATTAATTTTAAGTCACATATAGAGTGTTTTATTTTTAACTCATATACAGGCTTGTCTATGGAGCAAAATATTTTATTTTCTAGTGTAATGCAGTGTTGTAGGTCGGTTTCAGATAAGAATAATGTCATATCCTTTTGCAAGTTAAAGGCCAAATAAGGATATGAAAGTGTAATAATATGCTGTACGTCACTTCCTTTGATCTGTGGGATGCTTATAATTCGGTCGAGTTCATATACTTCATCGCTGACGAGCGGTATTCTAATTTCCATAATAAGATAGTGTTTTGTTACTCTTGCAAACACACTCAGTAACTTATAAATGTCTATCAAATCTGATTGTTCTACCGGTAATGTTAGATCACCCTTTATATGACCCGATATAACGTTAAGCTGTTTTTCCAGCTGATCGGGTGGCAACAGGTATGCGTCGACTCGTCCATGGGCGATATCAGTGATCGTATCAATCAAAGTTTGTTGCATACGACGCAGATTTGCTATGATAATGGTGGCGGATAGTGCTGATGACGTCACGTACATATTATGTTGCATATCAGAGCGTACTTTGTTGGTTTCAGATGATAATTTTTGGAGATGCTGATTGATAAGTGTGAACTGTTTGTTCATAAGCTTTTCATTGCGTTGAATTATGTTAAATTGGGCTTCCAATACTATCGTTTGGTTTTTTATGAGAGTTTGAAGGTGGTTTTCGATTTTGCTATCTTCTTGATGTCTTCTTCATATTTTTTAGCGAAGCTATCATCCAACACACCAAACAGTGAATTCGCAATGTACCCAATACCATTTATAAGGCCTCGTTTTTTTCTCTGTTTGTTCTGTAATGTGAGAAGCCTGTTATAGTGATCTATTTCATATAGTTCGTGTTCAAGTTGGAGTGCAATATTATGATACTGTATATCAGTGCCTGTACAAAACACCTTCAGATGTTTTACATAATTCTCGATGTATGATAATCCTTTCCAATAGCTTGATAAATCGTAGAACACTACTAACTTCCATTCGTCTCTGATATACTGAAAATCTGCGATTTTGTCAAAATAGAGACCCTGATTACTGTCTAATGACGTAATATTATAAGTGCTAGGGTAACGGTTTGATTGCTGTACCGTCGGTGTAAGAATTGTCATAAATAATAAGAGTGTCATAGTGATAAAGTTGACAAAGTTCAATTTTCTAGGACGTCGCCTTGGCTTTCTCTCTGAGCTAGTTTGTGATTGACATCCTTGGGAGTTTTCTTGTTCTTCTGGCGTTTGTTTTTCTTTATGTACCGGTAATTCGACTAATTTACATACCGGCCGTTTGATAACATTGTTCTTTGTTTTTAACGTGACTACTCGTACATATCCATCTTTTCCTGTGTGGACTTCCTGGACTCGCCCTAGAGCCCACTTTCCCGGGGGGAGGTTATCTTCTTTAATAAGGACCACGTCATTGATCTCTAAGTTCTTGCTAGGGGTGCGCCATTTTGATCTTGCTTGCAGGTGTTGAAGATAGTCCATGGACCACCGTTTCCAGAACTGCTTATTCATGGACTGAACGAGCTGCCACCTAGTAGGTAAGTTGATGTTTTCAGGTTCGGTCTGTGGTCTTGATAGTAGTGAGTCCCCTATCAGAAAGTGTCCTGGGGTTAAGACCACATCATCTACGTTCTCACTTAATGATACCAAGGGTCTCGAGTTGAGGCACGATTCAATTAAATGAAGCAAGGTGGAAAACTGGTCGTATGAGAGCACCTGGTCTCCTAAAACTCGTTTCAGATGCCTCTTGAAGCTCTTCACGGCGGCTTCCCATAGCCCACCTGCGCTTGGCCATGCCGGTGAGTTGAAAGTCCATTTTATGTCCATATGGTTTATATTATTGAAGAAATCTTCATTGATGGTACTTAGTATGCTTTGATACTCTTTCTTTAGCATTCTGTTGGCTCCAACAAAGTTGGTACCATTGTCACTGTACATGTGACTAGGAGTCCCACGGCGCGCGCAAAACCGCTGGAATGCGGCTAAAAATGCAGGTGTACTTAGGTCGAAGACCAGTTCTAAATGAATGGCTTTGGTCGCCAGGCACACGAATACAGCGACATATCCCTTATGTGCTCTTACGCCTCGGCCTTTGCCACCCTTTATATGTATGTGGCCCGTAAAATCTACTCCTGTATTCGTAAACGGGCGCGATGGTATTACCCTTGCCGCCGGTAGATCGGCCATAATTTGATTTCTCTTTTCTGAATTGTATCTCCGACATTTAGTACAAAACCTAAGTTCTCTTTTCACAGTGCGCATCCCACTAATAATCCAATACTTTTCTCTTATGTATGATAAGGTTAGCCTTGGGCCCCCGTGCAGCGTTGTTATGTGAGATAAGTTAATAAGTAAAGATGTAAAGCGGTTGTGGTTTGATATTATTATGGGATTTTTGGCTGAGCTGCTTAACTGGGCATTACGTAGTCGACCTCCTACTTTCAAGACTCCGTTTTTATCGACATATGGATTCAGTGATGCTATGTTACTTTTATAATGCACTTGTCCCTTTTTTCTTAAGTTTTCCAAGTCATCTTTAAAATCATATGATTGGATGTCCTTGATAATCATTTGATAAGCGTTATTTATTTCAAATGATGATAATATTGAACCGTGTCTGGTTTCCTTGTGCCGTAATCGATTAACGAAACGTAACACCCACGCTACTGTGTTTACAACTTTAGTCAGTGAACTATTTTTATGTAATAATTCGCTTATCCATGATACACTTTGTTCTTGTAAGGCTACGTTCACACGTGCGTTTTTAATTTCTATCTCGGGCTTCGGAATTTCAGTTACAGAGTGACTCCTAGGGCTGAAATTAATTAGCCACTCGGGGCCCTTCCACCACAAAGAGTGCTGAATTAACTCATTACTTGTTAGACCGCGAGTCGCGCAGTCTGCTGAATTTTCTTTTGATATAACATGTCGCCAGCTAGACGATGGAATAATCTCATTAATCTGCTGTACTCTGTTGGCTACAAATTGCTTCCATCGTGATATGTCTCCTTGTAACCACCCTAAAACAATCATTGAATCAGTCCATGCGTAAATTGATACATTTTCTGATGATATGGACTGAAGGATCCGGCTCGAAGGACCAAAAAATAATGTAGGGGGTGCTCCCTACATTAAGATGATGATATGATATTGAGGGGTACGGCGACTCCGGAGAGTGATAAATAAAAATACCGACCCAGTTGAGTGCTAAAATTAGACTATTTAATTAAGTTATTTCTTAACCTAAACTGTACAAAGTGCAATGCGCAATCGCGACCTACTAAAAATAGCGCCGCATTGGCATGTCTATTTCTCTAATAAGAAATAAAAATGAAAATGTACGTTGGCTCGTACAGATCGCTTGCAAGTAGCTCGCCCCGCCTTTTATATCTTTGACCAATTAAAGACAAGAAACCTTTTTAACAGACTTCCAAACAGGAGAAGGTTCTAAATTCTACTGTATTTAAATTTTTCTATGTCTGTTACGCGATATATTCGCAGATTGTGAAACGATTTTCATTTTTTTATTTTATTTGATAGACTATGCTCCCGAGTTAGTCTCATATAAATTTTATCAAAATCGGTGTAGTACTTTTTTTAGAAAAATAACAAAAACCAAAAAAAAAGCACCTTTTTTAACTGATGTGTTTTAACTGAGCTTAAAATGAATAGAATTAAGTTCGATATTATTTTATGAACTACACGGATTGAGTTGTCTTAAACCCTTAAAAACCTATAGGCCACCGAAAACATTTTTTTCCTTCATGAGTTCAACAATAAGTAATAAGCTAAACATAAAAAATCGGTATGGGTGAAGAAGAAAACAAAAGAAATATCTTCCTGTTCATTCTATCATAACACCAGAATATAGCTGGGCTCAATCGTTGAACAAACCGTGTAATTCTAAGCTATAACTTGCTCATATTGCGAATACAAAGCTTTGTTCTTCGCACAATACGAGTACGCATCCTGAAATTCTTTTAATGCGTAAAATATTCCAGATCCCTTTAATTACTTTCGAGCGACGAAGGAGTGAAGGAATTATTGTTATGGCAGAAAAAGTCAAAGTTAAGATTTTGATGGGGATACACTGAGTCTAAAAAAGCGGCCAAGTACGCTCGCGCATAGTAGGGTTGCGTAGTCTTTTCGAAAAATATATTGTGTATATTTTACAAAATAAAGTTGTATTTTTAGTTCGTACGAGAATGTTTTGTGGAAAATCTCAAAAAGCCGCTGGATGCGGAAAGCGCATAACCGGTCGTCGTGGAAATCCTTAGGAGAGGCCTATGTCCAGCAGTGGACGTCCTTCGGCTGATATGATGATGGTAAATCTATGAACATTTTACAAATCCAACTTAAGCTGGTCGTCTGTAAGTTTTAAACTAAGAAAGCCTACTTAGCCGAGATAGTTTTACTATTTGATTATATCTCCTACTATACACATTTTTTTCAGATGTCTTTAAATAGCGGTTTAGCTGGTAGAGAGGGGGGCGGACACTCAACTCTTACAAAAATAGCACTTTAAAGCTTAATGTTTTGCAAACCAATCCTTGAATCGAATAATAATGTTAGCAAACCCTCAGTAGTTTTAAGAGACCTATAAGATACCCCACACGATAGGGTATGTCAACATAAAAAAATCACCCCATTTTTACATGTAGGGGATGTAACCAAAAAACATTTTTTTCAAGATTTTATTGTACCACTTCGTCGGCGTGATTAATATTTATACCCATGCCAAATTACAGCTTTCTAGTAGTAATAGTCTCTGAGCTAAGCCGCGGTCAGACGGACCGACAGACAGACCGCCATGTATAACTATAAGGGTTCTTTGACTTTGGAACCCTAAAAACCGGCCAAGTGCGAGTCCGACTAGCGCTCCAAGGGTTCCGTACCACCACACTTCTCCATACAACTATGACAATGATACCTATTCACATTACAAACAAAAAACATCAACGCGAGCGACATAAATATCCTTTTTAATCGACTTCCAAAAAGGAGGAGTATCTCAATTCGACTGTATATTTTTTTGTATGTTTGTTCGCAGATTGTGAACCGATTTTCATTATATATTTTTTTAAATAGTATGTGCTCCCGACTTGGTGCTATATAAATTTTATAAAAATCGGTGTAGTACTTTTTTAGAAAATTAAAAAAAAACAAAAATAATAATACAAAATTTTACTAGGTTTTTGCGATAGAAGTCGGTTTTTTAACGTGTTTAGCGTTTCCAATTATTTTGTCTTTCAGTTCGGACTCCTTAGTGCGAATACGAGAACGACTCACAATTGGGCAATTTTTATTATTTTTTGTTTTATTTATATATTTTTGTTGTATTTACGAAACACGACAGTTACGAATGTAAGACCGCGCGGTACCGATTGTGTCACGGGAGATAAAAATTACCTTACGTACTACTAGTACTGCCAAGCAGTTGTGTCACGGGAGATAAAAATTACCTTACGTACTACTAGTACTGTCAAACAGTTGTGTCACGGAAGATACAAATTACCTTAAGTACTACTAGTAGGTACTGCCAAGCAGTTGTGGCACGGGAGATAAACATTACCTTTAGTACTACTAGTACTGCCAAGCAGTTATGTCACGGGAGATAAAAATTACCTTACGTACTACTAGTACTGCCAAGCAGTTGTGTCACGGGAGATAAAAATTACCTTTAGTACTACTAGTACTGCCAAGCAGTTGTGGCACGGGAGACAGACGATTCTGATTCGCACTTGGCCGGTTCAATTTATAATTTTTAACTATGTATTTATGTATGTGGTTTTCAAGTCACAGTAATCGCTAGTGAGGCTTAGCCATACCTGCTTACTCTTTACTTAAGAAACGAAGTGTGTATTTTTGTTGAACAAAGCGTAGTGAAGCACAGGGCGAGGCGCGATAAACGCAAGTTATTGCAGTTTCCTAACATTAACGTTGATGCAAAGTTAAAAGTTAGGTTCCTTTCAGAGCCACCCGTTAGTGAATTTCTTTCACAACAAATCTTTCTTAGATTTAACTTTATTAGTTCTTTGTCTTATAAAATTCTCTTGTTAGTAAATTTCTTACTGAACAAATCTTTCTAAAATTTAACTTTATTGGTGCTTTGCCCTTGTGAAAACAATAGAATTACAATGTGTATGGCAACACTTTATGGCGCCTTATATAATCTGTTAATGTAAGATACAACTACGACGCAATTTTGTTTAACGGTTTGTGCTTATAATAAAACTACGTTGATTCTATCTGGTGCTGTTTATTTTATCATCAGTAGACTAGGCTGGTCGTGCAGGGATCCAATAAACGGACTTCAGAGGTTATGCGCCCAGAAGACGCGCAAAGAAAATGGATCATATCAACAAAACAGATGTCACCAAATTGGATGGCTCCAATTGGAACATTTGGAAGTTTCAAGTGAAAATTATCCTAAACAGCCTAGGATTATGGGAGATTGTCAACGGTACGAAAGAAAAACCGGTCGTTGCGCAAGAAAAATCGACTGAAAAAGATGATTTATACGAGAAGTGGTTGCAAAGTGACGCGAAAGCCCAATCGGTTATTGTCACTCGGCTAGCAGAAAATGTGATCGTGCATGTCGTAACCTGCAACACAGCAGCTGAAATATGGTCGAAATTGTTAAGTGTCTACGAAATGAAGTCGAGCACCAGCCTCCATTTGGTGCAGCAGAAATTCTTTGCGTACAAATACTCGTCTGAAAACTCCATGAGTGCACATATTTCTGGCTTGCAGGAGCTAGCAAACAAATTGACGGAACTTGGTCAAAAAATTGATGACAGGATGCTCATCACGAAAATACTTATGTCGTTACCTGAGAAATACCAACACTTTGTAAGTGCTTGGGAATCTGTTGAAGAAAGCCGCCAAAATATAAATGATCTAACAGCTAGATTGTTGATAGAAGAACAAAGACTTTCGAATAGAGAGGATGAAGTGGCATCATCTGCAGCACTAGCGACTAAGGCAAGTAAATACCAAGAAAGATACAGTGGGAATAGCGGAAAGAAATTCAGTAAACCACCTAAACATTGGTTATGTCATTTTTGCAAGAAACCGGGGCACATGATTAGAGACTGCAAGTTTAGATTAAGAAAAGAAGAACTGAAAAAGGACAGTAATGCTTTTGTTGTGTCTGCTATGTATGGAGAAGGAATAAAAATTGAAAACAATGAATGGTATATGGACAGTGGTGCGTCTGAGCACATGACGAATAACAGAAGTCTATTTGTGGAGTACCATATATTACCTGAACCAAAGAAAATAGTCATAGGAGATGGCTCAGTCATAATTGCAGTAGGCTGTGGACTAATTACCTTGGAAGCATTTAATGGAAAAAATGGTTAGAAACAACTCTGAATAATGTGTTGCATGTCCCAGACCTAAAAATTAATTTATTCTCTGTTTCAAGTGCCTTGGATAAAAATTATTTATTAATGTCGGATAACAAAGATTGCAAATTTATAAAAGAGAATGGCTATGTTGGAGCAACTGCTGTACGAGTAGGTAAAATGTTCAAAATGATATTTAAAACAGCTGTGTCTAGCGCACATGTTGGGAAGACAAAAGAAACATTAGTACAGTGGCATAGAAAAATGGCTCATCAGAATATTGACCATGTAAGAAAGATATTAAAAAAAGAAAATATTGAATATGAAGAATCTCAAAATGAGTTATGTGAAAGTTGTTTAAAGGGGAAACAGCATAAAATGCCATTCAGCAGAAGTGAAACTAAAACAGTAAGGCCAGGACAGTTAATACATGCAGATGTATGTGGGCCTATGGAAGAAAAATCCTTAGGAGGAGCAAGGTACTATCTGCTGTTAAAGGATGATTACACTCATTATAGAACAGTCTACTTTTTAAAGGAGAAATCTGAAGTAAATGAGAAAATAAGAAATTTCATCATATTTGCCAGAAAGGAAATAGGAACAGAGGTGGATGTGTTACGTACTGATCAGGGGACAGATTTATGAAATTGAAAGAGTTCTTAGACAAGAATGGAATTAAACACCAAATGTCTGTCGCCTATACACCAGAACAAAATGGCAAAATTGAGCGGGAAATGAGAACAGTCACTGAAGCAGCTCGCACTATGTTACTATCACAATCCCTACCAAAAAGCCTTTGGGCCGAAGCCATTAACACAGCTGTACATACTTTGAATCGTACAGGAACAAGCTCCATTCCAGGGTCTACTCCATATGAGCTATGGTTCCGCAAGAAGTTCGATATCTCACAGCTGAAAGAATTTGGTAGTGAGGTGTATGTACACACGCCCTCACAGTTGAGAAGAAAATGGGATCCAAAAAGTGAATGTGGTTTATTTGTTGGTTATGGAGAAAATGTGAAGGGATTTAGAATATTTTTCCCAGAGAAGAAAATTGTTAACACAAAAAGAGATGTTATATTTACAGGAAAAGAAAATTGTGAAAATGTAGAAAAGATACCAGGAGATAAAAAAAATATGGTTGAAAGGAAAGAAAATGGAAGAATGATGTTTAAAAATTTTGATGTTTCTGAACAAAATGAGGAACCAAGTGGAATTTGTGAAGGATCTGAAATTCTAGAGAAAAATTCAGGAGAAATTTCAGAATGCTCAGAACATCAATATGAGTCAGGGTTAGAGGAAAATGACAGTGTGGAAAGAGAAACCAAATCACAATCAACTCAAGAAAGTGAGGAAAGTTCATTGCAAGAAGATGATAGTAGAAGTCTTAATGACAATGGCAATGATGAAAACGAGAGAACTAGTAGAAGAGGTACGAGGAAATTGAACATACCTAGTTGGTGGAAAGACTATGTTTTTGATTTTTCAGCTATGGAGTCAGAGCCAAGCAGCTATGTAGAGGCGATGAATAGCATTGAAGCAGAAAAATGGAAAAAGGCTATCCAGGCTGAACTACAAGGACTAGAGGACAATAACACCTGGACAAAGACTACTCTACCTATAGGTAAGAAAGCTATCAGTAGTAAGTGGGTATTTAAGAAGAAAATTGATGAGTCGGGAAATGTAAAATATAAATGTAGGTTGGTAGCTAGGGGTTTCGAACAAGAAGCAGACTATGATTTAAATGAAATCTATTCACCTGTAGCTAGCCTGTCAACATTAAAAACTTTTATAGCTGTGGCCACTAAACTTAAGTTACCACTCCATCAGATGGATGTATGTAGTGCATTTTTAAATGGTGACATTAAGGAGGAGGTATACATGAGATTACCAAAAGATTTTGAAGTAGAGGGAAGTCATGATACTTATAAACTTAAAAAATCTATTTATGGGTTAAAAAGGTCTCCAAAATGTTGGAATGAAAAATTCAATAGTGTAATAAAAAAGGAAGGGTTTGTTCAGTCATGTAATGATTTTTGTTTGTATACCAAGTGCTTAAAAGAAAGTAAAATGTACATATTATTGTATGTAGATGATATATTGTTCTTTGGTACTGATAAAAAGGAAATTGAGAAAATAAAATGTGTACTGTCTGAAAACTTTAAAATGAAAGATATGGGATTAGTCTCTGAGTACCTAGGGATAAATATTCAGCAAAAGGATGGTATTACAATAATTAATCAGACATCTTACTTGAAAAATGTTTTAAAGAAGTTTGGCATGACAAACTGTAAATCGGCAGCTACCCCAATTGATGTAAACTTTAAATTTGAATTACTAAAACGCGAAAAGTCAGAAAGTCAGGAAATAGAAACTAAGTGTAGGCAATTAATTGGCAGCCTTATGTATGCAGTTATGGGGACAAGGCCTGACTTATGTGCTGCTGTGTCTCTATTGAGTAGATATCAGCACTGTGCTAGTAAGTTGTTACACAGTATGTTACAGAGAGTTTTGAGATATGTTAAAGGTACTGTTGATTTGTGTTTAGTATATAGAAGTGATATTGCCTCGGAGACTCTGGAAGGTTTTGTTGATGCTGACTGGGGAGGGGATGTAATGGATAGAAAATCAACCTCCGGTTACATATTTAAAGTTTTTGATTGCCCTGTACTATGGGCCTCTAAGAAGCAGCAGTCTGTGGCAATATCATCTACTGAATCTGAATATTTGGCTATCAGCATGGCAGTAGCCGAAGCCTGTTGGCTAAGAAAATTAATGCAAGATTTTAATATTCAAATAAAAGAAAGTGTAACTTTGCACGAAGATAACCAATCAGCCCTGCAGATAGCCATGTATCCTGAAAATTCTAAAAGATTAAAGCATATAAGTATAAGACACAATTTCATAAAGGAAAAGATAGAGGAAGGTGTGATAAATTTGAAATATATAAGTACTAATGACCAAGTCGCTGATATGTTTACCAAGCCCTTGGGAAAAATTTTGTTCACAAAATTTAGAGATAGTTTACTGTCAGTCCCTAAATAACCTATGTGTGTATGTTATGTTTAAAGTAACTATGTTTACTGTATGTTAAAAAAAAAATAAAAAAACAAATATTTCTGCACTAAATTTAGGTTGTTGTAGGTACTTGTCACTGAAGGGTTGGATCTTGTAATTAAGTCTAGCAAGTTAACGTAGAGTGTTGTTAGGTAATAGTACAGTTAAGTGCATTGTTATTTTGATTATTAAATTGAAAATTTTATGTGCTATGCCTTAGTCTTGTAAGATTGTATGGTTGATTCTATTGGGGAGGGGTGTGAAAACAATAGAATTACAATGTGTATGGCAACACTTTATGGCGCCTTATATAATCTGTTAATGTAAGATACAACTACGACGCAATTTTGTTTAACGGTTTGTGCTTATAATAAAACTACGTTGATTCTATCTGGTGCTGTTTATTTTATCATCAGTAGACTAGGCTGGTCGTGCAGGGATCCAATAAACGGGCTTCAGAGCCCTTTAAAATTCTCTCGTTAGTAAATTTCTTTCAGAACAAATATTTCTGTAATTTAACTTTATTGGTGGTTTGTCTTATAAAATTCTCTTGTTAGTATAATCCTTTCAGAACAAATTTTCCAAGATTTTCCTTAACTGGTGCTTTGTCTTATAATTGTAAACAGCACTTTATCGATCTAGTAAATAGGTAAAGGCAAATCAGCGAGAGATGATAATATGGTTATTGCATTTGGTTATGTACACTCCGTTAATGTAGAGCGGTTACATCTTGAGGCCTGCCTCAAGCGGCGTTGTAACTTGTCATCTTGTCTACGTCCCCCACCCCGCACTTACCGTATTAATTCCACCCTCAGTTTTCTTTGCACTCACATTAATGTACCTAAGTGACATGTAAATAAGGTACTTAACTACTTGATGGAATGAGTACAAACACAACACACACTATAATAGAAAATGCGTCCGAAGCTGGTTACGGAAAGAAGCGGCAACCGAAAGCCGGCAGTGGCAACTCAAGATGGCTGCCGAGAATCAGGTGTTTATATCGTCTTTTCGATCTAGTTTAAGGAATCTCGCGCACTAGACGGCCATAACCACGACCAGTCGTGGTCGCAACTCGCATCCTTGGTCGAAGAAGCTCCGGCCATGCATAGTTTGACATACACAGAGTAGTCGGTCCGACGGCCGACCCGTTCTTCGGCCAGTTGGTCGTTGCGGCCAACTAGGCGACGTGCTTATAGTTTCTACAGTTCAACTTGGCAGCTGCAGCCACTGGTCGTAGTAGTGGCCGTCTAGTGCGCGAGATCTTGATGTCTCAATCCGAGCAGGTTGATATGTGTTAAAATAATATCAAACGTAACGTCTTTTGGTTTAAGTTCAAATCAATGCGGGCTTTAAAGCAGCGTTACGTTGAAACCTAACGCTCAATTCTCAATTTTTATTACTTTTCTATACTTTAAAATAAGTTTTAAAATAATGTGTTCAATTAAAATGAACGGTCTTAAGGTCACCGATTTTTGTGTGTTGGTTTCATTCCACATTAACTATTTTTTTTCAAGAAATTTTTTAATGAATACCTAAAACAGTATATTTTTTACATCAAAAGTGGTAATATTTGTAAAATTGTATTCAATTAAATAGATTTTTATTACTTTAAGTATATTATATATGTTTTTCATAGTCATAGCTTTACAGAGTCTTTCAATAGTTTGAATTGAATATTGTCATTTGACTTATCTTAAGGCCTTAAGTGAAATGAATAAGAAAGAAGACCCAAAGGAATTCCATCATCGGCGCGTATGTGCGGTTGCAATAAAACAAAGCAGTTTCCACAAAACAAGTGAAATTACACATAAAATATCAGCTGACAGTCGGCGGCCATCTTGGTTTTCACTATCAGCGTCCGTTAACACTTTTTTTGCGTCATTGGCCGGCGCCGGCTGCGAAGGCACTTTCCTGTACTGTGCCTCCTCAGCTGGCGCCAGTTCTTATCGTAACAACCGGGGCCAGCTTCCAAGGGGCATCGGCGCTGGCTGCGAAGGCACTTCTAAAGTATTACACTTGTTTTTTTTTCAAGTGGTATTAAAGATAATGAGGCAATTTTACGCTGCCTCCGTAGATAGGTAAGCTCAGATGAGTTTGTTCTCTGATCCTCGACATCCAAATGAAGGCATAAATTTGGCTCGCAGTAGTAACAATCCTCGTGTTATTCACGACGGAATGAGCTCGCGGAATATTGTGTGTATATTTTCTGTTTGCAGTAGAGCCTCATTACGCGGCGCGCACCACCTGTTGCTGGCAATATTCCGCCGCTCCTCATTTATGTGTCAGATAAAATAATGGTATGGTAGGTGGCTCCTATCACTTTTTCCCTGGAGGGAAAACGAATAACGCCGAGAAATGTTTTTCATGTTAACGTAATATATATTTATCGTGTCTATTTGCTTTGTAGGTAAAAATTATGGGACTACTAGTATGTATAGGGTGTTACGTAAAGTTGAGCACACTTTTTGAACACTTTCTGCTCATGAAACTGAACAACTTTTGTTATAAAACCTCCCATACAAAGTTGGTGAACCAGCTCATCGATTTGTATGGAAAGACATTTTTTCCCTATCGCAGAAAAATTGCAGAGCAAAAGTTGTCCAGAAAGTTGTAGAAAAAAACCGGCCAAGTGTGAGTCGGACTCGCGCACCGAGGGTTCCGTACAAACCTGTAGGTATTTAAGTAAAAGTTTTGATTCCCTTGCGAGTAGTTGCGAGTTTGAAAATATGCGGCTTAAATTGCTGTTTCTTTTAATTGCGTTGACATAGAAGTTTGATTTTGTTGCAGCTTAAAGGTATTTTTGACCTGAGTATTTGATATGAATTTCTATTTAATACCTCTACGCGTTCATGAGGAAATGGGTAATAAGTTTAAAATTATAAAAATATTTTTATTATATGATGTAAATAAAAATTTACGGTTTTCGCAATTTTCCCTTTATCTATGCTATAAGACGTTACTTCGTACCAAATTGCAAGATTCTGAGTTCACGGGAAGTACCCTGTAGGTTTTAACTCCCTTGCGAGCGTCGAAAATTTGCGGCATAAGCGGCTGTATCTTTTTTTTTGATATAAATTCCAGCTTGATACCTCCATGCGTTCCTGAGAAAAAGGGTCTTGACAGACAGACACACGGACTGACAGACGGACAACAAAATGATCCTATAAGGGTTCCGTTTTTTCCTTTCGAGGTACGGAACCCTAAAAACCGGCAGTGTGAGTCGAACTCACGCTTTGATGGTTCCCACTGTGATAAACTCAAGTGTCAATAGCTATTACGGTTCATGAAATACAGCCCGCTGACAGATAGACAGGCATCGGAGGCTTAGTAATAGGGTCCCGTTGGTCATTCTTTTGGTGTACATAACCCTAAAAATATTCTTAAATAGCTGTTTCCCGCGGCTTCACCCGCGTGGAAAACGTTTCTATGACTTTTCGAGGGTGCGCAGTGCAGACGCTCGCGAGCGTGGAAAAAAGTAGCCTATGTGTTAATCCGAGCGTCGGTGGCGTAACGGCTAGGGCCGCTGCCTCCTGTCCCGGAGGTCGTGATTTGAATCCCGCCACGTACCAATGTGATTTCGAATTCAGATTTCATATGTACGTTTATCCGACGCTCTAATCTAGGTCCTAATCTGTCTACCTACCAAATTTCAGCCAGATCCGTTGAGTGGTTTTTGCGTGAAAGAGTAACAAACACACATCCATACATTCTTTCATAGAAGGATTTCAACACCATATAAAAACTTCCTTAATCTAAATTTAGAAGATTATCAATTTAAAGGTTATAACGAAGGTCCTGGCACTATTTCAACTTGTGCCGATACTTTTCAAATTGAACACCTTTTACCACGAAACCAGTGAACCAGTGTTAGTTCAAGAAAGTTTTTTTTTATTCCCATGCTGAGATTGATGACGTATGTGTATACCTAGGCAAAGCAATACAAAATGGTAGATCTAACTTTGATTCAGCGATCATTCGTCGAATCTAATCTATTTCTTTTGCGCCTTAACCTCAAATACCGTAGGGTCTTAAAACTCAAGTCCTTTCACCGGTTTGGGTTTCCAGTGATTGCCTGAGACATGGTGGCTTACTATGGGCCTCGTAAGATTCCTCAAAGGTCACTCAAAGGCACCCAAATATGCACGAAGATTCCCTACGTGGTCGAATCGGAAATGAGGAGATCTGTAGGAGAATCATAGTAACCTATATATTTGTCAGAATTGCTAAATTTAAGTGGCAGTGGGCAGATCATATAGCTCGTAGAACAGATGGCCGTTGGGACAATAAAGTTTTCAAGTGGCAACCGCGCACCGGAAGATGTAGCGTAGGCAGGTCTTCCACTCGGTGGACCGACAACCTGGTGAAGGTCGCGGGAAGCCGTCGGATGCGGGCAGCGCAGTTTTGGAAGAAGTTCATGAGGGAAACCTATGAGCTGCAGTGGACCTCTTCAGCAGATATGAAGATATGATACAAAGTCTGCCTACCAGCTGATCGAATTTTTTTAGGAAGTCCAAAATAAGGTGAACTGACTACGAGGGTCTTTGGGAAGGTTTTCAGTTCCGCGTGAATAAGAGCTCCAGGTTGAACAGGCACTACAGTAGTGCTTTTATTATATACAGGGTGTAAAAATTGGTGTAGGACCCGTTAACTGGGGCTTCTATTCATTATGCTGAACAAACGCACTCATATTTTTAAGAACATAAAAAAATGTGGACCCTCCATACATAAATGCACAAAATTGGTCGATTTGAATGAAGAGTTATTTTTTTTGTGATTTTAACAAATTCATAGAACAAAAGTTGTTGAGTATGATGACTAGAAGCCCCAGCTAACGGGACCTCCACTAATGTTGCACACCTGTACAGTGGCTAACAATTAAACCATAACCTCTTCACGGGCACGGTGTCTTTTTGAACTCGACAAGGTTAAGCCATACTCCACACACGGAGGTCAAGTTTTATTTTTATTTTTTAATCTATAATATCATTTCAAGGTCAAGTTCGGGTTGGAAGGTTGTAGAGGTAGTGACGAACCCCACTGGTAAAAGTTTTTGAGCCGCCTTTATGGCCTCTCGGACAGGACCTAACAACAGCCATTTAGTAATAGCAACCAGCTGTTACAAGCTGTTTTCGAGAGTCATTACGAATCGTGTCTTAAAACTTAGGTCTTTGACCAGTATGTGTTGCTAGTGATACTTACGGTACTGAGACACAGTAGCTTTCTATGGGCCTCATAAGAAGGCTCAAGGTCACCCAAAGGGCAATGGAGCGTGCTATGCTCGGAGTTTCTCTGCGAGATCGAATCAGAAACGAGGAGTTCCGTAGGCGAACCAAAGTAACCGACATAGCTTACAGAATCGCTAAACTGAAGTGGCAGTGGGCAGGGCATATAGCTCATAGAACAGATTGCCGTTGGGGCAGTAAAGTTCTCGAGTGGCAACCGCGCACCGGGAAACATAGTGCAGGAAGGCCTCCCAGGCGGTGGACCGACGACCTGGTGAAGATCGCAGGAAGCCGATGGATGCAGGCAGCGCAGGACCGATCGTCGTTGAAATCCTTGGGGGAGTCCTTTGTCCAGCAGTGGACGTTTTTCGGCTGATATGATGATGAAACGGCTATATGTGCTTTACGAAGTACGGAAATGGTCGAGAATAATGCTACTAACAGTCAAACCAATCCAGAAATAACCGTGTCTCTGGTTAGTTAACCTACGTGATCGATGTAACCACGCAAATTTCACTTAACTACGACCGCTTCTTATATACGGGAAAACCTTATACTTCAGAAAAGAGCATATGTAATAAAAATGAAATGAAAAAATATATTTCTTCAAGGGCTTCCTACGACGGCGACGGGTGAATGCTGCGCCACTTCGTAGCCTAGCCGAAACTTGTAGCGCGGAGAAAACGGCTCGAGTTCGACCCACGTTTTTTTTAACACGCATAATAATTTATGTATGTTTATGCTTCATTCACCTGTATGTATGTTTGTAACCGACTCCTTTGCACTCGATTTAAACCCACTTAGAACGGACAGATTTAATTCAAACTTTGTACATTTATCAAGAATCAGTGACAATATAATAATTTCATAAGTTTATCTCTTTATCCTGAACTAAAAATAAAAAGATTAATGTAGTTTAAAAAAACTAAAAACACGCTTTTAAAGCACATCAAACTAAAAAATGAAAAAAATATTCTTAATATAACGCTTAACGCTATAACGCTATAAGAGCGCTTTGTGCCATATTTTTCGTATATAGAGCAACCCACGCTTTTGTTCACAATAATACTAGTATTTTTCGTTCATTATTGTTTCTAGCTTACTAGGAGGGATCAAAAAGTAGTGAGAACGACATATTCCTTGGAAAGAAAAAAAATAACACTTGGAGGCATAGCTCAGATACATATTTGTAATATTAATAAAGAAAAAAATCTTCGATTCTCTTTTGTTTTTTTCTGAATGTAGTCATTTGTTTGCTTCGTGTCGGAACGTGTTCTCGAAAATAGAGAAAAAGGAAGTGCGAGCCGTTATTAAATAACTCTGTTTAAAAAAAGTTAACGATGCAAGAGATTCACTGCGATTTGGAGGCAACATTAGGAGAGTCTGCTCCGCCGTATTCCACTGTCGCAAGGTGGGCTTCTCAATTTTGAGTAGGGAGAACGAGCACGGAAGACGAACATCGTTGCGGCCGTCCATCGACGTCAGTCACTCAAGAAAATGTTGCGAAAGTCGAGAAAATTGTATTGAGCGATCGAAGAGTTACCACCCGATACTTAATTCAAGAAACGGGCATTTCATATGCAAGTATTCATTCCATATTGAAAAACAATCTTTGAATATGAGAAAAGTCTCCGCAAAATGGGTGCCGAGAATGTTAATCGACAGTCAGAAACAAAATTGACTTGACATTTCGAAGATATTGTTGGACAAGTTTCAAGAAGATTCTGAAAACTTTTTGTCTCGTTTCGTAACAATGTAAGAAACATGGGTCCATCATTTTGATCCCGAGACAAAACAGCGATCTTCGCAATGGAAACGGCCATCATCACCAACCCCGAAGAAGTTTCGTGCCGTGGCATCGGCTGGCAAGGTCTCAATATTTTGCAGCCTCAATATTTTGGGACTCAGAATGGATATTGTAGATTGATTACCTGGAGCGTGGAACCACTATTACAGGCCAATATTATGCAGCTTTAATTCCGAAGTTAAGGACTTCCATCAAAGAGAAAAGCAGAGGGAAACATCGAAGGGCGTGTTGTTTCATACCCGCGCACAGGTCGGCAGTTGCGATGGCTGCCATTCAGCAAGCTGGCTTCGAATTGGTTGACTACCCTATTTCAACAGAGCTGGCGCCTAGCGATTTTTATCTGTTCCGCAAATTGAAAGATTACTTAAGGGGAAACAGGTACGAAGACGATAACGAGGTGATGGATGTCGTGGAGAGCTTTTTGCAAGACCAAGACAAAACTTTTTTTTTGAAAGGGATTGAAGCCTTGGAAAAGCGCTGGACTCGGTGTGTAGAGAGACTCGGAGACTATGTAGAAAAATAAATTATTAAGTTATCAATAGTCATTATATTCTATCTCATTCTCACTACTTTTTGATCCCTCCTCGTATATAAAGAATTATTTTTCACTTTTATTTTATTTTATTTTTATTTTATTGGTTTATCAACAACTGTTACAA
Organism: Coleophora flavipennella; assembly: GCA_947284805.1. Lineage (NCBI taxonomy): Eukaryota > Metazoa > Arthropoda > Insecta > Lepidoptera > Coleophoridae > Coleophora > Coleophora flavipennella. The sequence continues at coordinate 16,827,734 of OX369264.1, read as the reverse complement.
CCTTACATGCTAAAAATACAGTGTATGTTTTATCTAATTGCACAGCCTCTTACAGATAAACACAGCATGCTTAAAACGTGTACTTTACAAAAATTTATACACTTTTTAGTTTGATGTGCTTTAAAAGCGTGTTTTTTAGTTATTCAAACTATATTTTTTAATAAATAGGGTTCCTGTACTCAAAGAGTGCTAAATGGGACCATCTGTTTGTCCATTTCACACGGCTATAACTATGTTTTAACCGTATTAATAGGTAGCCACTAGAAATTTTCACATACTTCTTACTTTGGCCTCTATTATGGCATGCATCACCGCTAGTGGTACAAAACTGGTGCTAAACTTTTACCTAAGAGGTCCGGGTTCAAATCCTAGCTGAGAAAATATTTATTATCCCATCTATTCGTATAACGACGACTGTGGGAATATCTCGCTGCACTAGGGCTTTTAATGCAGGATCCTTCGCTCTGCTGTGGATTAAAAGTAGCGACCTGGCCGTAATAGTTATTTGTTATACAAGAGTGCAAAGTTGCTTTTTAACCACGTGCTCAATTTTGATGACCGAGCAAGCGAAGGAGTCTAAATTTAATCCTGAGCGTTAGCGAGGGAATCAAAAGAGCACGAGGTGAAAAATCTTTGCACTCGAGTGCAACACGTAACTTTTCATTCCACCTCAGCGAGGAAATTACTAAATGAAAAAAAAAAAAACATTTGCGCATTACAAACAGTTTCAGTCAATCCTTTTGGCGTCAAATAAACTTCCTCGTCACTATAATCACTCATTTTAGGTTTTTCACTTGTTTTCAAGTTTCTTGTTTTAACCTAAGGTTTTAACAATATGACGTGAAAAGAAAATGGCGCGCGCAAAGAAAATTTAAAAAAAAAGTTACACCAAGAAGGTTCCGAGTTCAATTTACTTTATCCTTTAGCGTAGAAAAACGGCTTTTGCACTCAGATATTTACTTTATCCTCTAGCGCATAAAAACGGCTTTTGCACTCGGATATCGAAGGGCAAAAATACAATTTCCATGATGGGGGGATAAAAAATATTTATTCGCTCCCTTATCATATAATCTAATAAATATCTCGCAGATTTTTTTTTAGGTTTACGTGGTACGAATCGGTACGGTGGCTCAGTTTCAATTCGTCTGATTTCCATTTCGCCTACTCGCTACTCGCCCAATTTTTCTAAAAAGTTTCTTCAAATTTTCATGAATAATTTTTTATTATAATTGAAATAAACAAGTCATCTTTGTCTCAGACTCAAACAGCAACATGTACTTTTTTGTATAATCTCTTTGAAACACATTTGTAGCCAGGGTTCTAAACCTAATGATTGCACTTTATAGTTCCTTTTTTTTATTTAAAAAATAAAATCGTGAATATTTGGACAAATATACTGAGCAAAACTTAGGTGGCCTTGTTTTTTTTATTAGTAGTTTCAATGACGCTCCTGCATTTTGTACTGTTACTGCATAAATCTTAGACTTATTACTAGCCATGAAACAGAAGATCATGAAAAAAATAAGTTTCTTTTTAGTTTATTTTTTTTCCTTGTTTATAAAACATGTGTATAGTTACGTAATTAATTATCATCATCATCAACATATCAGCCGAAAGAAGTCCACTGCTAGACAAAGGCCTTCCCTCAAGGATTTCCACAACGACTGGTCCTGCGACGCCCGCATCCAGCGGCTTTCCGCAACCTTCACCAGGTCGTCGGTCCACCAAGTGGTACATACGCTACATCTTCCAGTGCGCAGTTGCAACTCGATAACTTTACTGCCCCAACGGTCATCATTCTACGAGCTAGGTGCCTCGCCTACCGCTATTTAAGTTTAACTATTTTCTAAGCTTTGTCAGTTACCTTAGTTCTTCAACGGAGTAGTGGTGCCCACACACCCAGTCGGACCATGCATAAAGGTTTAAATGTTGTGACCACATCATCACCAGCACAGTGCCGGTGACGTTTCATTTGAAAGAACTAAGGACATCAAGTACACGACCGCACCGGATTACGGCGCGACGTCGCACCGTGCGTTTTCACGGCGCGCACCGTAATCCGACATACGGTATGGCGCCACACCGTTGATGATATGTGGACACTTACTTCTATTTTATCAAAGTTCGCAAAACAAGTTGTATTGACTGCGAGACCAATAGTTTGTGTTACAGTTCACATTAAATACCTAATGCATATATTAGGTCTTTTATACCTATGAAGTTTCCGATTGTATAAAAAAGTTTGAAGATGAAAATTAATATTAAGAACAATATTATAGTTATTAAAACAAAATTTATTCTTAAAGTAGCACTAGACTATGAGAAATTAAATGGTGGTAAATATATGCCTATTGTTTAGATATTTTGAGAGCACGGTGGCTTTAACCCCATGAAGTCGGGTTTTACACCTGAAAAAATGCCTTTATTGAGGCAAAAAATACAAATTTTTAGTTTTAAAGCTCTAGAGTTATACAGAATACTCCTCATAAGATTTCGTCACTTTCAGGAAAATTCAAGAAAATTAACTAGTCTAAAAATTGCCCAATCTGACCACTAAAAAAAAGCCTAAGTTCAATTCAATGGTACATAGCTCAGGGGATTGGAGGAGCATAAAAAAACATGCCACTAGTTACTAATAAAAGACCATAAGGTAACAAAAAAAAAACAATAACTTTTTTTATTTTCAATAAAAATTGGCATTGAACTTCAAACACTGAATCGGAAATTTCATAGGTAAAGACCTATTTATTATCCGTTTCTCTTTAATCTTCTAAATGGATTAATGTACTTATTGGTTATTCCATTTCATACAAATTGTGAAGTTTGACCTTTCTTTGAAGTTTGATAAATACTTATTTAGCTAAGTATTCGTATTTTTACTCGCAAGTCACGTACCGTAATTTACCACGTGTTCCCGTCCCGGGGCTGCTCAACCAATGTTAAATAATATTGATATAGGACTCTGTTATTAAAGAATGTAATCTTTGAAGTCTAGCCCATTAACATAATATATTGTATAAAATTGACAGTTTTTTTTTAAACGAGCACGCACAGTTTGTTCCGCGTGTAGCACGTAACAGCGTCTTCTAGCTTTGGAGCGCAACGGCGCAAATCAGATAATTAACACTTTCATGTCCTTCTTGCTATACAACGCGCAGGCTTAAAGGCTTTTCCGCTACTACACTACGTGCCTACCTGGCACTCCACGTCGCCAACGTAGCAGCAGTCGCCAGAGACGGAGGTGGGCGCCCACAGGTGCTCGCCGCTGATGGCGCCGTCGCCCCAGTCCGGCGTGGAGCGCAGCAGCCGCGCGCCCCCCGCGTCGCCGGCTCGTCTGAAACAATGAAAAACAAATGTATTTTAATAATAACGAGGAGCCCGCAAGCGACTCACCATCGACGTTGCGCGGTGTGCGAGAAAGTGCACGTTAAATGTTAACATCTAGCTTCCCTCCAACTCAACAAAATTTAAGTAGCAAATAGCTCAAATGAAAGAGCTCGTTCTGGCGAGTGTTCTTTAAACCAAAACGAACCGCGTCCCTCCTCCTCCCCCTCAGTGGATCCCTCAACACTGAGGATCGTGACCCCTTCAGTCAGTTTTTTTTTACCTAAATGGTCTTGAGCCATGTATTTCGGCCCGTCGCCAGCCTGGATGCTTCCTGTATTAGTATCTCCAAAGTTTTTGTGACGAGGTCTCCCATCGAGTGGGTCTACGAACAGCGTAGTTTAGTTAAAACCGGATATATTGAGAAAGAAACCTTCGAAAATCGCGTTTGGGTGGAACTTGAGAAGGGCGAAAGTGAGGAGTATTTTCAATGCTCGATGACAAATCTGAGCATCAATACCTTTCATCTTAAAGAATAAGAAAATTGGTTGGATAGAACGGCCAGACAGACTCGGATAACATGCTAGAGGTAGCACGGTGCGCGAGCCGCTAGCCGCTCACGGGGGTGATTTTCAATGCTCTATGACAAATCGGTGCATTAATACCTTTTATTAAAAAAAAAACAAGCAGATCGGTTGGTTAAAATGGTCGGACGGACTCGCATTAGATTTTATAAATACTTGTAATATAAAAAATACTAGCTTTTACCCGCGGCTTCGCCCGCGTGGACATCGTTATTATGATTGTCTTTGAGCTTTAGTGTTGCGCGAACCGCAAGCGGCTCGCTAGCGTGTACATGAGTTTTCTCCAGGTCCCTATCCCAGATCGGGCTATTCTGGTTAGCAGATTATGTCACTTCCCGCCCCCTTTAGGAATTGGTTTACCAAATCTATATAAAAAAAATCACTTCAATCCGTTGCTTCGTTGCGACGCCGATGTGCGTGAGCGTGGAAATGAGTTTTCGCCAGATCCCTCGAGAACTATATCAGAAGCTAATTAGTAAATTATGTCATTTCATACCCCTCAACCATCTCTGTGCAAAAATAACAACAATCCATTGTTCCGTTGGTTAAAGAAATTAACCAAAAAAGACTGGTCTGTGCTATTTTCACGGGATTAAAAGTAGCCTCTGTCCTTTCCCGGGACACAGGCTACCTGCATGCCCAATTTCATTAAGATTGGTCAAGGTGTCAAAGCGTGACAAGCAAACAAACAATCACGTTATTTCAAATTTCTAATATTAGTAAGGATCTCAGTTGTATAAGATGGATAGGTATTGAGTCGGAAATGGGGCTTCTTCTCAAGAAATTTTCATAGGGTAGAAGAGACTTAATATTAAGTTTGTGGCTTGAAGCTCCATTTAAGTGTGTATACCAAATGTCCTTTAACCAGCCTGGATACCTGGATAACGCTAAATACCTGGATAACGATAAAAGAGGTTATCCAAATTGGGGGCCAATTAATTAAAAGCAAAGCCAATTAATTCACGTGGGTTTGCGCTACTTCTATTCGACAGCAATTTAACTGGTCGTAGTCCACCCAGATGGACCACAGGCAAGACATAAATATTTTTTTAATCGACTTCAAAAAAAGGATGTACATGTGTTTTTTATGTGTGATCGCGGATAACTTCGTCGTTTATGAACCGATTTTGATGATCATTTTTTTTTAGAAAGGAGATATCCCAAGAGTGGTTCCATGATAAGGAAACCAGGATCTAATGATGGTATCCCAGAGAAATCGAGGGGAGACTTAGTTTCCTGTTTGAAATCGGTTTTTTTTGTTCAAAATTATGAGTTAATATTATTTCATTTATTGTTAACGCTTTTTGATCTTATGTGTACTAAGCTAAAGTTCGATATGCAATACCTTAAATGAATTGGACGCTGCGCTGCGCGCCGCTTCGCCCCCAATGTAAATTAACCCAAGATGAAGAAGACTGGCTATAAATGCATGCATATTGCCTAGTCTTAGACCTAGATAATCTAGTGCTTGTGCTTGCCAGTAGGAAAGACCTCACGGATCAGATGTGATCCCAATAAACGGGCAGTTCGAGAGCTCTGCGTGATTGCTTTTGTTTGTGATGCCGTGTCAAGCGGGCTTCACGATCGAGATACAAAGACATACCACAACCAAAACTTATTCGTACAACTTTGCCGTTTAACGTATTGCAGTTTGCCAGGGAAACTCTGTTAAGCCTACTGGCCAACAAAGTTTCTGTAAGATAGTATAAATGACTTTGTTACCGACCCGTCTACAGCATATGTTTCAAAAAACATTTTCTCATTGTTATTTCTTGAAAAAAATTGACGTTATTGGTATTATTGATAGTTCATTTATAAAATTTGATATGACACGAAAAAACTCAACACACCTCACAGATAAAAAGTTGTTTTGTTTGTTTGCTACTCAGATCTCATAGTCGAAGACTGAAGCAAAGAGTGTAATCAAATCAGTGACTAAAAGAGAATGTATACAATACCGTTCAGTGACGTGTAAAGAGTTTTTATTATGTAAAGCTAGCGTTTTCAATCAAGGAGATTATATAACATACCTTGTTTTTCGAAGTCTTTAATCTTTTTTTAGACAACAGAACTTTCCTTAAACTTAACACAATAATTTAAAATCTCTAGTTTTTAAAAATCGATCAAGAGACATCCGCTCTTTAAATTATTAAAATAATAAGATCTTTGTAGCCTTTTCTTGGCTTTTGCCTTTTGTCTCCATCTTATTTATGTTTATATAAAAAAAGACGTATGGCACTCGGGGACTGCCGTAGTAAAGCTATTGCATAGCATTTTTTATCAACTTTTAACACTAAGAAAGTTACACCAGTAAAATTGACTTAGTCCTTTTAGTACCGCAAATCGCTAATAGATGGCACTGTAAGTTTTTTTTAGATCGCGGTAACGTTACGTCACGCTCGACTGAGCCAGTAAAATTTACTGTCCTTTTAGTACCGCAAATCGCTAATAAATGGCACTGTAAGTTTTTTTAGAACGCGGTAGTGTTAGGTTTTTTTCGTTACGGAATTTCTTGATTCGGTCGCCGCGCTCAAAGCCCGCGATAAAAGCTATGCAATAGCTTTAAAACTTTTGTGTATCTCATAACAAAAATATAGAAACTTCTTTCTTCCTGCACTTCTCCATAGACACCGAATTTTGTCCATGAATTATTATATTTTGTTTGTGAACAGGACAATCATAGTTTTAAGTTCTTGCTTTAGTATGTAAATTCCTTGGTTCAAGCTTAGGTTTCTTGATTCTGGCACAATAAATAGAACCTTTCACATTACACCTGGTACTTTTCAGGACAGAGCTGTGGATTAGACTAGTGGTGTGTGGATAGGCAGATATTTCATCGTAGCCTTTGTAAACGGCGTTATTTGTCCATCCTAGTATTAAATCTTCTTTGTCCGAATTGCTGGTTGACTACTGGCCACTTTTCAGATAGAACGTAAACATTCACACTGTTCTTATTTTGAAAAATAAAAAAGACAAGAACGAAAAAGGAACTTCAGAATTTTTCAGTTTCTCATATAACATTCGACCTATCAACATACTGAAAACCGCTAAAAAAATATCTAAACCTCTTATAATCTACTATAAAAATTTAATATTTCAGTGACATTTATAACAAAACACGTAGGCATTTTATGTTGATGGCGTTTTATTGGTAGTAACCGATGTTGTAAGTGCCATTCGGTTGATTTTTCGTGTTTTTCGCAGAGTCAATATGGAGTGCGCGTGCTGCAACCGATCGATGGAGGGGTGTGCGTGCATAAAGTGCAGCGAGTGTTCGCTCCACTACCACCTGGAGTGCGTGAGCAACGAGCACCTGGTGCCCGTGACAAACAGCTGGAGGTGCTGCAAGTGCGAGATGGCACGGCTGCACGCCCGGGGCGCGCCACACGTGGAAACTATCCGCGGATGAGCAAATGAACCACGAGGAAGGTTGGACGATGTGCTGATAGTCAAATTTTTGTGACCGTCCTATTTTTGTGACAGTCCTGTCAGTTTTTGTCTCATTTTCTAACCTCCCAAACCCGACTTTGTACCTAATTGTAAAATTTTCTAAGATTTCAATAAATAGAACTGAAGTACTTAAATTATTTTTTCTTAATTTTAGCGTCTTAGGCATTAGGGTTGTCGAGTAAGGAAAACTTTGCACTCCACCGCCCAGATGTACCAATTGGGTGGACCACGAGCAAGAAGCTGTAAAGGGACGGACTAGACTATTGCCATTGTTGCTGGTTGGACACGTCAGATGGACCACAACCCCGATAGACGAAGATTTCCGAAAGTAAAATTATCATATCGGTTTGTCATATCGGTCTGCAGAGTTAAATGGTCATATACCGAGGTCAAATCCAGAACACGATTTATCTGCTGTAAGTTTGGGAGTTGGGTATCCTGCAGATTCCAGAAGATGCTGCAGCATCAGGTCAAAGTTACCATGTTCTATCTAACACCTATTCATTTAGACTAATCCAATGAGCCCAAACACGATACCTTTGCTGTAATTTGGCGAGGAGTTGGATATCCTGCAGATTCCAGGAGATGCTGCAGCATCAGGTCATGGTTACCATGGCTTATTTTTTCAATTACAGGGCACCAAATATTGAATCGATCAGACCGGTAAAAATTGCCCACATCCCTTCATCACCTAGATAAGCGCTGATGATCTTTAAACTACTGAAACGATTTTAACCAAATATAGCTAAGAACTACCGCAAGGAAACTTGCTTTCATGTAAAAAACCGCATCAAAATCGCTCAATCTGTTTAAGAACTACGACGCCACAGACAGACAGACGGACACATACACAGACATTGGCGTCAAACTTATATCACCCCTCTTTTTGCGTCGAAGGTTATAAACGGAACGGTACGGAACCTTCTCTACGCGAATCCCATTCACACTTGGCAGGTGTTTATGGATAACTTAAAATTACGATTTGACAAACGGGTCTCTAAATCGTACGATAAGTAATTAGTAAAAAAACGAGACTTACAGTACTCGCATATGATGTGTAACAAATCACTGTTACACATTTCCGTCCCATTTCACGAAATCACTCCCACAAATTGCAGGAAAGCGAGAGCAAAGCTCATTCGTCAGATCGAATAGCGCGTGCTTTCGCGACTTCCTGTTACACATTTCCGTCCAATGTTACACATTTCCGTCCCATTTCACGAAATCACTTCCACAAATTGCAGGAAAGCGAGAGCAAAGATGTTACACATCAAAAATATTTAATTGTAATAAACAGACTAGCTACGTTACTAAGGATAACAAAAAAAAGCTGTAAATAACAATTTTTAAAAATTTATATCCAAACATGTTAAGGCAATCCATTAAGTTATTAAAAAAAAAATATAGAGTTTCCTTCGATATTGTAACGATTACTCCGAAATACAATTTTGGAAACCACATGGAACGATTTAAAGAACCTGTTTTTAGGGTTCCGTACCCAAAGGGTACAAACGGGACCCTATTACTGAGACTTCGCTGTCCGTCTGTCTGTCTGTCCGTCCGTCTGTCACCAGGCTGTATTTCGTGAACCGTGATATCTATACAGTTGAAATATTCACAGGAGATGTATTTCTGTTGCCTCTATAACATCAACATATTATATAGGCACTATTTGAGCTTGCGTGTCACATCCTCGGCTGCATCGGCACTTACCATCAGGTGAGGTGCAGCCAAACGCACTCAAATTTTTAATATAAATAATCAAATACTAAAAAACAATAAAATAAATATTTAAGGGGGCTCCCATACAAAAAAACTTGTTTTTTTTTCTCTTTTTTGCTCGATATTGATAATGGCAACAGGTAGACGCCTGAAATATATACAGAATATTAAGTTATATATTCACTTTAAAAATAATTAAAATAAAATAAAATTGATATTTATGGGGGGGCTTGCATACAACAAACGTGATTTTTATAGATAATGGTACGGAACCCTTTGTGCGCGAGTCCGACTCGCACTTAGCCGGTTTTTAAATATTTGTAAAGAACCAAGTCATTCTGTTTAAAATTTGCTGCAGTATATGGAAGTAAGATTTCAGGTTTCTGTGATTAAACATATAATAGGGATGACGAATGCTAGTTATCTGACTTACTTTTTATCATCTGTCAAAAACGACATTTTGTTCTAAAAATGTTTGAAATACCTAGGCGTGACGTCATAGTTTTGCAGCGTCATTTATGTACTCATTTTGTGATTTTTATGAATTAAAAATCGAAGACTTGATGGAAAAAAAAACAAGTAGGTAAGGTTTTCCGAAGTTTAAGTAGAAGGGCAATTTAGTGATCAAGAGTTCATAATTTATTTCTGATGCTGTCGTTATCCCTATTCCCCCCATTATAAATGAAAACACGTGAAGATGTATTCCATGGTCTTCTTATCAAAATGGATTTTTAACGATACTTTTAACCAAATTTCTTCGAAATTTTTCTGTGTGTTTAACCGCTACTTGTACACATGTCATTTTTTTACGAAAATAACATAAAACTAATATAGTTCAGCATAAAATAACACGAGACTAAACTTATATGGAATAAACCGGCCAAGTGCGAGTCGGACTAGCACTCCGAGGGTTCCGTACCACCACATCTCTTCACACAACAACATAGTATAAAGACAGTGATACCTATTCACATTACAAACAAAAGACATCAACGCGGCGACAAAAATATGCTTTTTTTGTCATTCAGTTCGGACTCCTTAACGCGACTGCGACTCACACTTTTACTTGAGTATTAGTTCTATAATCACACCAAGTTTCACACTTGTATGTTTCAGCTGGCTACATATGTATATAACCATCGTGAAGAGTACGTGACGCCAAAAGATATACATAGTCGAAACCACCGCAATATGGACAGACTTCTGCCTGTGCGATGCAGACTCGCCAAGTCAGGTAAGCTGACACATGTGCTGGGACCGGCAATTTATAACAAAATACCGGTAGAAATCACTGAAGCTCCCTCACTTTTAAGACGAAACTCAGACGCTGGCTTATCGAGCACACCTTCTACAGTTTACATGACTTCTTAAATTTACACAACGTGTAACTATTTTTAGTTTTATCTTTCGTAATATTTTTATGATTATGTATACTTATTATTTTTAATTTTGTGCATTATTGACAATTTTTTACAATTTTATTATTTTATATTCTTATTTTGGATTCATCCTGTAAAATGACGTGTAAAATATTTTTTTACCAATAAAGTGATTATGATTATTATGATTATGATTGTATTACCGTTTTTACGATAGAACTAAATCAATTATATTTCTAGACCTTTAAAAAACACGTTCCTTGTATGGTGACCCCCCTTTTTTTTACTTTTTAAAATTTTTAGTATTTATAGTTAAAGCGGCAATAGAAATACACATTCTGTGAAAACTTCAGCTGTCTACCTATTACGGTTCATGAAATACAGCCCGCTGACGGACGGACAGACGGACAGACAGCGGAAGCTTTAGTAATAGGGTCCCGTTGGGTGTATGGAACCCTAAAAACTATGTATGCACAGTACAATCAGTGCGTCAGTTTTGCAGTAGTAACAGTATTATTTGTTTCAAATTGGCTTAAGCGGTTTTGAGTGCGACAAGTATTTTTAGCAAATTTCCAAAGTTAACGGAGATTGAACTTTAAAAAATGTTGAGATTAACGGACACGGGAGTGAGTCTCCGCTTTATGATTGTGAGGTACGGAAACAAATAATCTATATACAGGGTGTACCAAAATTGGTGTAGGTCCCGTTAACTGGGGGTTCTACTCATCATACTGAACAACTTTCTCCAAGGAACCCATAGTCAATAATCAAAAAAAAGATTTAGACCCTACGTACTAAAATGCACAAAATCGGTCGATCAGCTGATCGATTTGTATAATGAGTAAAAACATTTTTTTTACGTTTTCTGCAAAGTCGTAGAACAAAAGTTGTTCAGTATAATGAGTAGAAGCCCCAGTTAACGGGACCTACACCAATTTTGTTATACCCTGTATATAAAAATGAACCCCTATTTCATCTGGTCATCGCATCACGCGTGAACGGCTGGATCGATTTCGCTAATTCTTTTTTTGTTGAGTTCGTCATTGTCAGGTGAAGGTTCTTATTGTAGAGTAGGGTAGTGTAGAGTAGGGTGGGTTAGGGTAGTGTAGTGTAGGGTAGGGTTGAGTGTAGTGTAAGGTGGTACAAATTTCGCGGGGACAACTAGTACTTAATATTACTACGACGGAACCATGAAGGAAAAAAAAAATTTGCGGCGCCCTATACGCACAATGTTTTTTTCCTTCATTTACGGAACCCTTAAAGTTAACTTTTCATGGATGACGAACCGGACCAGAATAATGTGTTATGTTTTTCAGATCGCGATTGCCAACGTAAGGTCACACCCCGGACACTGCATACAAATGGTCGTGAAATGACATTCATAAAAACAAATGACGGAGCTAACAAAATCACCGCGAAATCCCATACGTTCGAGAACCAAACCAATCTGTATCAATCTGGGTGACGAGGGGGTGAGGTCGCAATCAAGAGAGCGGCAGGGATTGTCCATACTGTATGTTAGTACTAATATATATATACTTTGGTTAGGTTGCGTGTCGTTCTTCCTGTCCTGTTCATCATGCGAATACAAAACATACAAAGGTATGTATTTACGAGTATAAAGTGGTAAAATAAAACTGGTTTAGCTGTTGACACTAATTATACTGTAATTAATCTTCAGACGCAAATTGTAGCTAAACTACCATTGGAAACAATTACCTATTGTAATACGTAGGGAACTATTATAATTATCCGACTACGCCAGAAGGATAGTAACGTTTTTCGAGTGTAATATGTATGTATGTTTATTTCTTTGGCACGCCCTGCAGCCTAGGCGGATATATTTAATGGATTTTGCAGTACCAGGTGTCGTTAGGTTTGTCTTGATCCCGTGATGGTACGTTTTTACCCGACTAGCCAAAGAAGGGGTTATTTATTCTTTGGCACGCTCTGTAGCCTAAACGGCTTGATGGATTTAGAGCGTGAGGTGTTTTTTAGATTCCTCTTAATTAGGTGAGTGACAAAGGATACATTTTAACCCGACTGGCAAAAAATAGGGGTTAAATATTTATGCAGTTGGGTTTTCAATTTTTAATTAATTCCTAAAGTTTTTGATACACTAGCTTCTGCCCGCAGCTTCGCCCGCGTGGACTACTATAAGTTACACGTTTATGACAACCTAAGTGTAGGGTAGCTAGTACTACAGAGAGATCGAGATGTATCTCTTGTTCATCCTATCGAAATCAGATGAAACATGGGTTAGATTTTAAATAAGACCCCAAGCTACCGAACTGTGATAACGACATCAAAATCAAACCGAGTCTTACAAAGTTAGGCCTCGCCGGGTATCGAACCTACGACCTCTTGATGTGAAGACTGATGTGATAGGCGGTGAAAAAACGGTTAAAATACGTTTCCAAATTCAAGAAACAGTATTTCTTAGATTCTATTGAAAATAAAAGACAATCCTGGGACTTTGATTCCACCTTCAAAGTTCATCACCAGATTAACTTCAAAAAACCAGAAGGATCTTTTTCAACAGGAACACGTAATACCAAATTTCAGCTCAATCCGTTTTCTGGAAGTCGCTCTAGTCTTTTGCAAGATTTGACCTCAACAAACAAACATACCTTCATACATACAAATAAACATTGCAACTCATAAAAGCTTAGAAAATCAATTGCCGCATCTATGAGAGACTATCACTTAAGAACGGCTCGACCAATTTGGCTGATCATTTATTGTGTTTAAATTTGTTAGGACAAGGTTAAGAATATATAACAAAAGACCCCGCGAGCCGCTTACCGTATGGCGATTTGTCGAACAGGTAATTCTCAAATGTCAATGTTCAGGCCACACAGCCATGTATATGCATCAGGACTGAGGTCGAAGAGGTCTTTAGAGGGGCCGTGGTATCGCCGCAGTGGGCAAAGCTCGACGATATGTTCCATCGTTTGGTCTTCCACACCGCAGTCGCAGCAGGCAGACTCCCTCCATTCCCGCTTTTGCCGAAAGTGATTGCACTTTCCTTGGCCAGTTCTTATTCTATTTAGTCGACACCACTGTTTTCGCGGTAGATGGAAGCCTTTTGGTTTTACGGTCGGGTCTAAACTAGGTAAATTGATTTGTGCTTGGTGCGTGGCCCACTCGTTCTTCCAACAATCACTTATATCAAACTGAACGGAGATCAGCTTGCCCCCGGTTACACAAGCCGGCCGTCGGGATTTGAGGCGCCGTGGTGGGGGGTTGCAGAACTCCTCGTGGATGGGCAGAGAAGGGAACGCCCAGATCTTTTTAGACTCTCTCATTAACGCGTGCTGTCTTCTGAGATGGGGCGGTGGAATATGACTCAGCACAGGTAGCCAGTGAGAAGGTGTGGATTTAATAGTGCCCGTGATGCATCTCATTGTGTCGTTGAGCTTTGAGTCGACCAGGTGCACATGCGCGCTTTCCAGCCAAACAGGAGCGCAGTACTCTGCTGCGGAGTAAACTAAAGAGATCCCTGTTGTGCGGAGGCAGTCAGCAGATGCTCCCCATGAGATTCCACAAAGCTTTTGCAAAATGTTACCCCTGGTCGAGACTTTGAGAGATAGTTTACTCAAGTGTTCCTTGTAAGTGAGGGCCCGATCAAGAGTAACGCCGAGGTATTTTGGGCAAGCATTGTATTTGAGCCTCTGGCTTTTGAAATATACTGAGGGCTCGTATTTTGCCATTCGATTGGACAAGTGGAAGCAAGATACCTCTATTTTGCTTGTACTGGGAATGAGCCGCCAGGCTTTAAAGTATTTTGCCATGCATTCCAAAGCGCCAGTAAGAAGCTATTCTCCCTCCTAAAAAGACCTGGAGTGTACAATGAGCGCGATGTCATCGGCGTAGGCAAATATTTTCGCTTCTGCACGGGGCAGATTGCTTATGTACGAGTTGAATAAAAGGAGGGCCAGCACAGATCCCTGAGGCAAACCGTTATTCAGCTTTCTCTTGCGGCTCTTTTTGTCACCCAGAAATACCTCAAACGCTCTTTCGCTTAACATATTGGAGATCAGTTCAGCGATCTTCTTACTAGGAATAGCCTTGAGAACTTTAAGAAGCAATCCGTGTCTCCAGACTGTGTCATATGCAGCAGTGAGGTCAATGAAAGCTGCCAAGGGAATTGACTTTGTCTCTTTGGAAAAGTTCATCTTGTTGAGCAGAGGTTTCCTTATAAAGTAACAAAGGAATACGGACTAATTTTCTAATTTTTCTACTAAATTTCTATTTCTTCTAAATTTTCACGGTATAGGAAACAAACTCATGGCCAAAAACGATATCCTCGCTGGCGAAGCTGCCGGCAAAAGCTAGGCTATCAATTCTGTAGGGATTCCAGGATAAAAGTAACTTTTGCCCGCGACTCCGTCTGTGTAAGGACTACAATAAGTAGAACATTTTAAATGACCTCTTTAGCGTAGGGTGGCTAGTACTATAGAAAGGTCAAGCTATATCTCGGGTACGTTCAACTAAAATTGGATGAAATGTAGCTTGAATTTTAAATTGGACACCAAGCTACTAAACTGTGAAAACTACATCAAAATCAGTTCTGAACTTTGCGGAGCATCACTATCGCGCGCAAAGCACTAGAGAACGAGCTCACCAAGACTTCCCAAAGCAACTGGCCTTCTTATCTTTAAACTGGAACACAGACATCTTAATTTAAAGACACGTAATATTGTAATAAACCTAAAGTTAAAGCAAAGTGTGAGTATTTATGAAGTCCTTCTTAACTGGACTTTAACCAGCATTTACAAATTTTTATTTTATTCCCAATTGGTAAGCCCTTGGCATCATCACACCTGATGGTAAAGTGACGATGATGCTAAAGATGGAAGCGAGCTTACCAAGATTCCCTAACGCATTGGGGGTTCTGACTATCTTATCTTCAAGCCTTAACACATCAATTGTGTTTGGCGGCAGGAGTTAGATAAGATCAAACCGAGTTTTACAAAGTTATCCCCGCCGGGAATCGAACCCGCGAATTCCTGGTGTGAAGCGAAAGGACTAACTATTATGCCACGGAGGCGGTTAAAGTGACATAGAATACATTTACTGACAGATAATGCTGGTGAAAGACTGTAATTAACTAGATGATTTTAAGCTGAGTAATAGTAGTCATAAGCTTAGCTTAATAAAGCTAAAGTCCCAGGTTTAACCTTAGTTCGGCTTTTACTAACATAATATTATATGTTACAAAAGCTATGTTACCTACCTTTAGAAAACAAATGATTTCGGGACACGGAAAATTTAAATTCTAAATGTTACTTACCACTTCCATAAGCGGGATTAGAAATAATCTCCGGCAATATGCTTGCTTAAGGCTCGTCCGTCCCCAAAATTAGCAACTCGATTCACGATGTCTCAAATATCGAACGAAATATGTTGGAAATAAAGTTTTTGTCAGCTCGTACTCAACGTGGCTGTTACGTCAATCGCTGTGGATGAATCGTGCGAAAATTGTGGTTTTCAATTCATTATAAATACAATAAAAAGAATTTACAAAAAGTAAGAAAACAAAATCATTTCACATTGTTTTGTTAAGAAGTTCATAAAATATCATATAATGTTTCAATTAAAATTGCAGCAGTTCTATAGTTACAACTAGAAAAAAGGGTGTGTTTGGATATTTTTTTCTTTAGTTCTGTGTTAAAATGGAATTCGAGGAAATAAAAATTGTGGCCGCCGCTTCTGTAGATCTTCGATGAGCAGATCTGGAGATCATCCACTAGTTGAGAGGTAGATGGAGGTCCTCAAGTTGCGAGGTGGTCCTCAAGTTGCGAGGTGGTCGATGCTTCTAGTTGAGAGGTTCTCGCAGGTCCGCTAGGTGAGATGCAGTGGAGCGGCGAACCGATGCATAGGGGCGGTGTCAAATGAAACAGCTGCTGGTACGATGAGAGCCGCAACCGAAGAGCGAGGTAATTCTCCAAGCGAGTTTTTTCTGGATTTTCTTCTTTTTCCTTTTTTACTGCTAGGGCGGTCGGGTGCTAACTGTGTCGGGAACCGGCAACCGGCCCTGTATTTATACCAATTTTTGCTGGCCAGCGATCCCTATTTTCGCCCTTTATAAGCAAACTCGCTTGGTGAGCCCCTCACCCCTGGAATGCGTTTTTATTGAAATTATATCTTAAACCTAGTTTTATTTACAATTTTCATTCAAATCCTTATTCTAGGTCTTATTTCTAGTGTTCCTAGATCTAGGTCTTATCCCTATCACGTCTAGTTTTTGACTGAATCGCAATTTCCTTATTTTTCATATTTATACTACCTCACCCCCCGCCTCAGGTGTATAAATATGTCGCCCTAAGCGGAGAGCCTTTCAATTGGTCTGCGACTTTTGTGAGCTAAACACCTAGATCCCTAAGTTTGTGCCTATTTTTTGTGCCTAATTCTTGTTCTAGTTTATAATATCTACAAAATAAACAACTTTAGTTAGAGATTTCAGTAAGCCTACTACGAAAAAACTAGCTTTAAACTTCAAAATTGAAATATTAATAACTCCTAAACTATCTGGGCCTACTTATTCGTTTTAGCTTTAAAAGAAGCCTAACTAAGCCTATTTTGTTCTGAGAAAATTAAAACACCCTAGCTTATTAGCCCTAAAAGTTATTTACATATTTACATAACAAATAATTAACCTACAGTTTTCCTCATGCTATCCTACTCTAAAGGTATAGTTGTCTTTATTTATCATTAGAGAGACTTAATAAATTTACATTTTAAACTTAAATATTTCAAAAATACTATCGTCGTGTTCAAAAATCACTCCCCTTACCTGTAAATTACAAAACAAGGTTTTTTTTTTGATAAAAAAAATCCTTAATTGAAGTACAAAATTGGTTACTAAGTTAGTCGTTGGCGGCGGTGAAGCCTTAAGCAATAAGCCTTAAGCATACCTAGTGCGTATTCCGTACCAAACAGTAATCGAACCGCCTCCCCAGCTCGGGGATTAGTGCCCGTTTAAGGGATTCTCAGACCGAGTCCGAGATGAATAATCATTATGCAGCCGCGGCTTATAGCTGCCTTATTTATGAACCGGGTCAAGGACAGGATTACGAAGTTGTACCGAAATATTAATAAAACATCGTTTAATACCGTCCCTTCCATTTAAACGTAAAGAGCCTAAGTAGAATTCATGGATTAGGTAGTTACAATAAATTTGGTATTATTTAACTTAAAGTACATAGCAACTATGTACATTCCAACTTCATATGTACGTTTACCCGACGCTCTTACGGTGAAGGAAAAACATCGTTAGGAAACCTGCACACGCCTGCGAAAAAAATTGCAGGTTGTGTGTGAAGTCGACCAACCCGCACTTGGCCCGCGTGGTCGACTAAGGCCCGATCGCCCTAATTCAGGGTAGGCTCGAGCCCCTCGGTGGGGACGTATATGAGCTGATATGATGATTTAGGATTTCGGTTGGTTTGTTAGTTCCTTAAAACTAGTTGGAAATTGGAACATTGAATGCTTGTATTTCGCCGCGCGCGCCGGTATAGCCAATTACGGCAACAACTCGTGTACCTGCTCGTACGTCTAATTGAAGATTTAATTGAGGTAGGTACTACGTATCATTCGTTTGTTTTCCTTGTTCCAAACATATGAAATAGGAAATAATTGAAAACGCTAAACACGTTAAAAAACTGGCTTCCATCGCAACAACTTTGTACAATTTTGCAATATTATTTTTGGTTTTTGTTTATTTTATAATAAAGTACTACACCGATTTTGATAAAATTTATATGAGACCACACGGGAAGCACTAGCTTTCAAATAAAAAAAGAATCATCAAAATATGTTCAGCCAGTCAAAAGTTCTGAGGTAACACACATAAAAAAAAAACATACAGTCGAATTGAGAACCTCCTCCTCTTTGGAAGTCGCTTGATAAAGAGAAATTTGTTTATTTTTCACTTTAGCACTCTTCTAGTACTCGGAAAGGTGGCTGCTATATATATACCTAATTTAAAAAAAAATGTTTCGGAAACCGGTTGGAAATAAATTCGCCTTTTTTTACAAGGCATGGATTGATGTGTTCCGGCTTGAAGATGAGATAGCCAGTTCTCCATTGCGTTGAGGAATCTTGGTAAGCCCGCTTCCATCTTCGGCATCATCGTCACTTACCATCAGGTGTCTTTATGTAATAGAAACACAAAAAATCATTTTTTTATTCGAAGATTGAGTGCGTTTGACTGCATCTCACCTAATAGTAAGTGCCGATGCAGCCGAGGATGTAACACCCAAGCTCAAATAGTGGCTATTCACTCTCGTCATGAAGATTCCTAAATTATACGAAACGGGGAATATAGACGCCGGCAGGGAATTCCACTGTTTCGCTTTCCGCATGATGAACGATGAAGCAAAACGCTTCGTGCGTTAAGGTGGAACATTAACGACAAAGGAGTGAAATGGAGATGAGGGAATGAGGTCGTGAAGCTCCAGGGCACACACTCCGAAATAAATCCTGTACAAAACCGATAGGCAGGCGTCGTTGCGACGATGCTCGAGGCTTTGGAGCTTGTTTGATACAAGTTACTCGTCACCGATGAGTGTCCTGGCGCGTCGGTCGATAGAATCCAAGACATCTAGCTGGTAACGAGCCGAAAAGTCCCATAAGTGAGAGCAGTACTCCATACATGACCGAACTTGAACTTGGTATAACGTTAAAAACGGCTCTGCTGTGAAAAAGTCTCACCTTCGAGAGGATACCAAGCTTCTTAGCAGCCGTTTTTGCCTTGGATTCAATGTATCTCCCAAAAGAAGTTGGGATGGCCACTGCCCCAAGCATGAATGAATTATTATGAATTATCATGTATAGAAACTTCTCACAAACACATAGTATTAAAATATTCATTGATTAATTACTATGTACTTATTAATCTCATAGACTTTATTTATTTATTTACTTTATTAATTTTTAATTTTTGCACATATTATTAGGAGTTCTACTATTCATTTTTCAGAATTATGAAATAACGAAAAGTTCGTGAAAGCTTTTTAATGCGAACTACTGATATTTAGCTATTCAGCGTCATGTCTTGGTATAAGGTACAGTGTATGCATTGCTGGGGCAGTCAAGTCGCCCATACTTCATCAAGCCATGTCAAAGGACAAAGAGATTGGATGTTAAATCTACGCCAAGGAGCTCAAGATGGTCGGAGATCTGGATAGATTTATCTCGGAAAGTAGGAGTTAGATAAATATTTCAATTTTATGCTGTGAAAAGTAAATTAAACATAGTTAGTTGATACTTTTGATTGTAGGTTCTTGGTGGAACATTATATCACACATTTTAGTATATATCTACTCGTACACTAATTTCACATGAAACAAATAAAACTACACGTTATAATTTGTCAGCTGGTTTCGAATACCATCTTCAGACAGACTATTTCTGCCTGAAATCTAATAGTCTGCCTGAATAGTCTGCCTGAAGGTGGTTAAGTTTAGTTTAGTTTTATTTATTTCACGTCACAAATTCATAATTATACATGTCAGGTAAAAATATAAAATGTCAGTAGTGATGTGATCGTCAAAGAGAGCAATACAGATAATAAACTAATTAAATTAACAAAATGTCAAAATAAGGTAGAAAATGTGGTGGGGTGGATGGTGTTTGAAACCGGTCGCTGAGAAATTATAAATACAGTTTTATTTGTTTCAACTGGAATTAGTGTAGATATAAACCAATATCTGTAAAAATATTTACTTAATATCTTAATTCATTTTATAATATTTAATTTTAATTAAAACTGAAGCTGTTTTTCATAGTGTTTGAGCTTGTGACGTCATCAGTTTACGCACTTAAAAAACATAAAATTTAACCAGTGAATAAAAAAAAATAAACATTCAAATTAGTTCCTTTAAATAGTCATAATTTTTATCAAAATAAAACTTATTTTTCCACAATGCAAATTGATTAATAATCAGATATAATAGGTAGTCAGTTCCACGTATTGTATTTAAAATACAGTTTAAAACTGAGACTAAGCATACAATTTATATTCTAGCCAACCTCAATAAAATGTATATTTATAAGTATTTTTTACATAATCAAATCATAATGTAGAATGGTCGAGACGAGAACCAGTTTCTGGTGCAGTGGACTAGTGGGACGTAATCGAGTTCGCCGTGACGAGGCGAGCGAGCCAAGGTCAGTGGAGTCGGCAGTCTGACCCTACCCTTGGCCTGTGACGCCGCACACCACACCACACCATGCCTATAAACTATTTGTGTGGTTTTTTCGCACAGAGATAGTTGAGGGTATGGGAAGTAACGTTGCCAGACGTCCCGTGTTTCTGGGACGTCCCGTGTTTCAGGCATAATTTTAAACGTCCCGTCGGGACAGACTCTGTCCCGTATTTCAACATTATTCGATGAATAATACGCAACGATTTCCAACTATGATTATAACTGCATTGAATTTTACAAATATGTGAAATCAAATAAAAAAATATGTTAAAACTTACACGATCTTCTTTATAACATAAATATTAACTAGCAATAAAAACACATAAAAATAGGAACGTAAAAAAACCCTGTTTTTTTACCAAATTGAGCATGTGTCCCTAGTGAGAAATGGCATAGCCTACTAATTAGCATAACCGACATAGTTCTCAAGGGATCTAGAGAAAACTTATTTCTAAACTAACTATAGAAATAGGCACAAATATTTTTAGTTGCTTAAAAAAAATTGGTAAAATTATATTTAGAAAGTACATTAAGTACCTTTTTTTTCTTCTTATCGTTGAAAATTATCGTTAAAGTATGTACTTAGCGAATAATAATTTTTTAAACGATGGCGGCGCCGGTTAGGAAGGGGAACCCCCTTAAAGACCTTTTCCAATGTTAAAGAAACTCAAAAATAACGTCGATAATATCTGGTGAGATTGATTGTCCTGAACTACTGCAGCGAATTCATTTTCGTGCAGTTCCACAACGCCTCCGAAGTCATCCGATATTTAATATTCCATTCTCAAGAACAAAGCCTGCTGACCAACCGATCATGGTTAGATGTCTTTCAGAATACAATATGTTACTTCTCAAGTATTGACATATTTCACGAAAAGCGCAACCAATCAGGAAATCAGTTAATTAACATACATTCACACCCTCAAAAACACACACACGCTCAAACACACAAAAACACTAACAAACAACACATCTGACGTAGTCGATTGCATGCGAATGGATCATCATTACAGCTCATATACGTCCCCACCGAGGGGCTCGAGCCTACCCTGAATCAGGGCGATTAGGCCTTAGTCGACCACGCGGGCCCAGTGCGGGTTGGTCGACTTCACACACAACCTTCGAGTTTCTTCGCAGGCGTGTGCAGGTTTCCTCACGATGTTTTCCTTCACCGTTAAAGCAATCGGTAAGTATGTACGTAAGTTTTTGAAAAACTCATTGGTACATTGGCCGTCCAGATTTGAACCCGGTACCTCTGGTTAGATGGACCGAGTCGTTACCGGTTGAGCCACCGACGCTTTTGGATAGATTTGAATAATTTTGTTAAATTTTAAGAACTTGAAATAAATTAGCATATGTAATTTGTAAAGTTTGATTACTGTAGATTAAACGCTGTAATTTCAATAATTATATAAAATAAAAGAGTTTTAGACCTGTCTACAAGAACTTAATACTATATACTCTTTCGAATAAAAAAAGAATTTTGAAAATCTGTCCACAATAGGGATGACGACAGCATCAGAAATAAATTACGAACTCTTGATCACTAAGTTGCCCTTAAGTAGGAACCTTACTCGTTTTGTTTTCCATCAATTCTTCGATTTTTAATTCACCAAAATCAAATAATTAGTAACGCGTACGCTGCAAAACTATGACGTCACGCCTAGGTATTTCAAACATTTTTAGAACAAAATTTCGTTTTTGACAGATGATAAAAAGTAAATTAGATGACTAGCATTCGTCATCCCTATTGACAGAGTAATCGATTAACATAGATGAAAAAATATATACACAGTGGAACATAGAACCTCCTCCTTTTTTGAAGTCGGTTTATCAATGCATGTATAGGTAGATAGCTCATAACTCAAACTTAAATACCTCTTTATTGTACATCAAAATAAATAAATACATAAACAAAATTTAATTATCAACTAAGAAACGTACAATAATTTAGGCGGTCTTATCGCCGAGAGCGACTTCAAACTCTACATAATCAGGCCACGATCTGCGAGTGAGTACTTTATACGAGTATTATCTAACAAATCTCCAAACAATGATCTCATACAAACACAAACAAAAAATCCAACATCGCATCGCCATAGACACATAGAGGAACCAACGACGGAATGTTAAGGACGTATCAATTGCGTGTTATTCTATTTGTTCTATTTTTGACAACAAAAAAAAACATAGCCAAGTGTGTGTAGGACTCTGAACACAGTAGGGTTCAAAAGTTGTTGTAAAAAATATATTTTAAAAGCATTAGATGTTTTTGCGGTTGGTTTAGAATTTTGTACTAAGCATTTATGGTTTATTTCCGAATCCAACTGTTTAACTTTAGTTGGTTGATTAAACTAAGAAAACCTATACCTACTTATAACCATTATAATTTTATTTTTATTTTACTATTGTGTACTGCAATTTTAATTACCTTTTAAATTTTGAAAAATAGCGATTTATCTAGTAGGAGGTAAGGACATGTAACAAAAATCGGCTAAGTGCGAGTTGGTCTAGCACTCCTAGGGTTTCGTGCAACCACACATCTCCACACAACTACATAGCATAAGGACAATGATACCTATTCACATTACAATCAAAAGACCTCAACGCGAGTGAAAAAAACATGCTTTTTTGTCATTCAGTTCGGACTCCTTAGCGTGAGTACGACTCACACTTGGCTGATTTTTATTTTTTGATTTACTTCAGTATTATTACTGTAACCACACCAAGTTTCACGACTTAATTTATT
The DNA here is from genome assembly GCA_947284805.1 of Coleophora flavipennella. Lineage (NCBI taxonomy): Eukaryota > Metazoa > Arthropoda > Insecta > Lepidoptera > Coleophoridae > Coleophora > Coleophora flavipennella. The sequence continues at coordinate 16,804,312 of OX369264.1, read as the reverse complement.
ACCGTTTTTACGATAAAGCTAAATAAAAATTCCTCTTGAAAACTTATAAAAACACGTTTTTTGTATATAGAATATAGATCCCAATTATATTTTCACTTTTTCATTTTTTTTGTATTTGTTGTTATAGCGGCAAAAGAAATACACATTCTGTGAAAATTTCAGCTGTCTACCTATTACGGTTCATGAAATACAGCCCGCTGAAGGACGGACAGACGGACAGCGGAGGGTTAACAATAGGGTATCCGTTGGTCACCTGTTAGGTGTACGGAACGCTAGAAATGAACACTTCGAACCTTATTATTTCGATAACGAAAAATAATTAACGAAAAATTGTTCTGTGTGAACTATTAAAAGTAAAGTTTTAAAAGGCCTACCATTCAACAATACCACACGATGAGGCACGCAATTATTTATAAAATCACCTCAATTTACGTGTAGGGGAAATACTCTGTTTTTTTACTGGATTTTGTATAACCATATAAAATTTCAACTTTATAAAACTATAAGTCTTTAAGGCCCAGGGGTACTTAAAAATCTATTTTTGTCTTTTTATTTACGTATAAAGAGTTAAGAAATTAACCACACTTTTACACTTTTTCGATGTTTTCATTTTTATTTTTATCATATTTATCTTAAATAAAAATCCATTCGATGTTTTCCCTTCAGTCACCTATGAAATTTATTTTAGTAAATAAATCATATTAACAAATTACTTATTTTAAGAATAAAACCGAAAATAGACGATAAAATAGCTCTAAAAGAGTTACCTTTGCGAAATTATTCTATCGATCCAACGTTATTAAATCGTGTATCCATTTGATATAATCCCTTGTAACTAGTCTCAAGAATACCAATGTGTCTTCCTAGATTTTAAATTTACTGTTAACTACTTCAAAAATGAATTATAAAAACCAGTTTAAGTGGATTTTTAGGTAACACTGGGCCATCTAAAACGGCTGTGATATACCAACGAACAGACAAACAAACATTGCGAAACAACAGTTCCTAGTCTAACAACGGAACCCTAATAAAGTGTTACTTGGTCCATTAGATATATTATGTGAATTTCTGAGTCAAATTATTTAATGTAATATTTTGTTCATACAAGTCGTGAAGTTTTTGTAAAGGTTTAGAATGAAATAACAGACGTAAGGCATATTAGCAGGTCTTGATTTTGATCATCACAATATCTTCAAGGTTGTAACGCGGTAACGCGTTGTTGTTATGTATCCTTCTTCCTCTTGATCTATTCTATACTAGCTGTTTCCCGCCTGTGGTCTCTGCCTACCCCTCCGGGAAAGAGGCGTGATCTTATGTATGTATGTATGTTTCCCGCAGCTTCACCCGCGTGGACAACGTTTCTATGATTCTACGCAAGCGGCTCGCGAGAGTAAAAAAAAATTGGCCTATGTGTTAATCCAGGTCCTAATCTGTCTACCTACCAAATTTCAGCCAGATACATTCAGTAGTTTTTGCGAATAAGAGTAACAAACATACATCCATACATTCTTACAAATTTTCGCGTTTATAATATTAGTAGGAAGGATCTCATGCACAGGCACATAACAGCGTATGTGTCACATTTTGCTACAAAATCCGAATTCTTTCCTATCCTTCAATATTTTTCGCTACCAATCTTTGACAGATGATATTCCTCGGGAATTTATGTAAAATACCTATTTGAAAGTGATACTCTATTGAAGCGTCGGTGGCGTAATGGCTAGGAAAGCGTCGGTGGCCTAACGACTAGGGCAGCCGCCTCCTGTCCGGGAGGTCGTGGTTCGAACCTGCCACGTACCAATGTGATTTCGAATTTAGATTTCATATGTGCGTTTATCCGACGCTCTTACGGTGAAGGAAAACATCGAGAGGAAACCTGCACACACTTGCAGAGAAATTCGCAGGTTGTGTGTGAAGTCGACCAACCCGCACTGGGCCCGCGTGGTCGATTACGGCCCGATCACCCTAATTCAGGGCCCTCGAGCCCCTCGGTAGGGACGTATATGAGCTGACATGATGTGTGCACGTACGGAGTTATTTACCTACGACCTACCTTACTTACTCCTACCCATCGTGCTACAAGGTTATATTAATATACTAGTGGATGCCCGCAGCTTCGCCCGCGCACATCCCGATTTTTGCGGTTCCCGTGGGAATTTCCCAAAATCCTTACTTAGCGGATGCCTACGTCATAACATCTACCTGCATGCCAAATTTCAGCCCGATCCGTCCAGTGGTTTGGGCTATGCGTTGATAGTCACTATGTCAGTCAGTCAGTCAGTCACCTTTGAGTTATATATATTTAAGATAGGGTGACTTTTAATTAGTTCTTGATAGCAAAAGATATGAGTGTACTCGTGATTGCAAACAACTTTCCCAAAGAAACTATATGTCAAATATGAAAAAAAAAATTGGTCCGTTATACATTTTTGCCGATTTGAGAAATTATTATATGACGAGAACCAAAAATTTTTTTTTCTGATTCGACATATAGTTTCTTTGGTAATGTCGTTGTTATCACGAGTACATGCGTACCTTTGTTATCAAGAACTAATTAAAAGTCACCCTGTATAAATAAAATATCATACAACTGTAGGGGTTTTTTTTTGGCGGGATTTGTGGAAGACGCATTCGTAGTTTTATTTTATTGTTTTTTCATAGTTTTCTGCTAGGATTTTGTTCAAGAAGTGGTGCATTTTGGAGAAAATCGTCTAGTGCGCGTGAGCAATGTGGAGAACAAGAAAATAAAACGAAAGAGGACGTGAGAACCCTAATTGCTCTGGGTGCAGTTTTATAGACGCCCTACAGCAACTGGGTGTTCCATCCACCTCAGAATGTAGCTGCTTCAAATGCTGGTAAAGAACTTCAGAGAAGATTTGTAATGCACCGGCACTAGCATTACAAATCAAAAAACTAAAGGAAGCTTAAACACGTCACACTTTAGACTGTATGGTCTTAGTCACCTTTGCCTTCTCCGCGCTTTTGAAAGCTGGAGAGAAGAAACCAAAAAAAAATATGTGTAAGTAGGTTATTAATTCCTATCTATATATATAAAAATCAATTGCTGTTCGTTAGTCTCGCTAATACTCGAGAACGGCTGGACCGATTTGGCTAATTTTGGTATTGAATTATTTGTGGAAGTCCAGAGAAGGTTTAAACGTGGTGTAGGGTAGGGTAGGGTTGGGTAGTGTAGTGTAGGGTAGTGTAGTGTATGTAGGGTAGGGTAGTGTAGGGTAGGGTAGTGTAGTGTAGTGTATGTAGGGTAGGGTAGGGTAATGTAGGGTAAGGTAGTATAGGATAGGGTAGTGTAGGGTAGGGTAGGGTAGGGTAGTGTAGTGTAGGGTAGAGTAGTGTAGTTTAGGGTAGGAAAGTATAGGGTAGGGTAGTGTAGGGTAGGGTTGGGTAGTGTAGTGTAGTGTAGGGTAGGGTAGTGTAGTGTATGTAGGGTAGGGTAGGGTAGTTTAGGGTAGGGTAGGGTAAGGGTAGTGTAGGGTAGGGTAGGGCAGTGTAATGTAATGTAAGGCGGTACGTACTTCTCCGGGACAATTAGTTATATTCATAAGTTTTAAAATTATTGGTAATCTATTCATTATTACAAATGGTTACACTGTCTTGATAGAATCATTCAAGGAGTTCATTGCAAAAAATAACTTCCTAAATAGATAAAACTAATAAACCTATTCAATATTAGTACCTAATAATGAATAGGTCCTACGACCAGTGATGACATACGGAACTGAGACGTGGTCGCTTACGGGCCTCATACAAAGACTCAAGGTCATCCAAAGGGCAATGAAGCGTGCTGCGCTCGGAATTTCGCTGCGTGATCGAGCCAGAAACGAGGAGATCCTTAGGAGAACCAAAGTAACCTATAATGTAGCTCTCAGAGTGGCAGTGGGCAGGGCACAGAGTTCGTGGAACGAATGACCGTTGCGGTAGTAAAGTTCTCGGGTGGCGATCGCGCACCGGAAGACGCAGCGTAGGAAGGCCTCCCACTCGGTGAATTAACGACCTGATGAAGATCGCGGGAAGCTGCTGGATGCGGGTATCGCAGGGCCGGTCTTGTGGAAACCTTGGGAGAGGCCTTTGTCCAGCTGTGGACGTCTTTCAGCTGATATGATGACCTAGTAGCCGAGCCTATTTAATAGGGGATCGGACTGCATCAAAAATTAATTCTGAACATGATTTCCTAAATTGCTCTCTCCTTGAAGTTTCAAAAACCTTACTTGTTTTGTTTTCCATCACGTCTTTAATTTTTAATTGATCAAATTTACAAAATAAGTTCGTCAATGACGCTAAAAATATATGACGTCACTTGTGGGTATTTCAAACATTTTTAAAACAAAATTTCGTTTTTTACAGATCATAAAAAATAACTCAAATGACTAGCAGTCCGATCCCCTATTCTTGTTATGAATACTAGCCAGACCGCTATCTATTACTTGATATTCAAAATCAAAAAATAGTTTTTTTATATACTTTTTTTATTCACAATTAGTAAAGCCTCATTGGCATCATCTCACCTGATGGTAATTGATGATGATGCCGAAGATGGAAATCGGGCTTACCAAGATTCCCCAACGCAACGCTGACTATCTTTTTTTCAAGCCGGAACACGTCAATGTTAACAACATGTTGTTAAAATTGATGTTTGGCGGCAAGACTTAGATAAGATTGTGGTAGCTAGCCAGGCGGGCTTATAAAATGTCCTACCACCAACCAAACCGAGTCTTACAAGTTGACCCCGCCGGAATCGAACTCGCGACCTCCTGGTATGAAGCGAATGGACTAACCATTACGCCACGGAAGTGGTCAAGTTTGCTTTTAATTTACCCCTTCCGTACCTAAATGGTATTTTTTAACGTATTTTAGTTTTCTGTTTGCCAAACAACGGCAATCCAAGGTAAATCTTAGTGGACGTAAATTGAGGCGATATTTCGTTCTGGTGTAGGTTCTGGTACAGAAGTTACCGGTCCGTTACGGTCACGGCTCTGTGACTCCATACGACAATACCATAGACAATAAAATGTACAATGTGGTACTAAATACATTGCAACTGAATGTAGCTTTTGTCTCGTCTCGCCGTAGCGCGGTAAGTGGCCTCAGTGGTCATATAGTGAACACGGTGACAAAGCAAATAAATCAAAAAATCAAAAACCGCAAATCGATGTGTGTTGCCAGGTCCTTCAGGTTAAAGCGATTATTTGCCTTAGGAGAGCACGGCTCCTGCAGGAGGCAAATCAGTAGTCAGAAGAGATAAGAGTTACGCGATAGAAAGAGAGGCAACTTATAAGTGAACATAACTGTAGGGAATTAGCGCTGTGTGAACCTGAATTGCACTTTATTGTGTCGTTGCAAGAGTCGCCATTTATTTAAACGATTTTGCGAAACGAACTTCTTTTACGTTAGTAAATAGTCTTTATTCTTTGTCTAGGGTCAAAATGATAGTAGATGTGTATCAAACTGCTTTCTGTAAACAAGTACATTAATTTGCGGTTTTTTAGGGTTCTGTACTTCAAAAGGCAAAAACGGAACTTTATAAGATCACTCGCGTGTCTGTCTGTCTGTCCGTCCGTCCATCTGTCACAGCCAATATATTTGAATAAAATTGAACTTATTACCTTTACAAACCTAGCTTTTGTTCTGACTGACAACCTATATAAATTGGTTCAAATCGGTTAACATTTTAGAGGTGAAAATCGATAACGCCGTTTGTACGAAAATTTTATGTTTCACAGTCCTCTTAAATGCACATTTAATTTTATAAGTAAAATTTTATGTTTCACAGTCCTCTTAAATGCACATTTAATTTTATAAGTAAAATTTTGCCGAAAACCTCTGAGTTGGTCTGGCGTAAACATTATGTAAATTTTTGGGTTAGCTTTTTGAACCGACTCAGTCGAAAAGTCGGTGATTGTGGACGGTGGCGGTAAACTGAATGCATTTTAACCGCCTCCGTGCTGTAATGGTTAGCCCATTCGCTTCACACCAGGAGGTCGTGGGTTCAATCCCCGGTGGGGTCAACTTGTAAGACTCGGTTTGGTTGGTGGTATTAGGGCATTTTCTAAGCCCGCCTGGCTAGCTACCACTATCTTATCTAAGTCTTGCCGCCAAACATCAGTGTTAACAACATTGATGTGTTCCGGCTTGAAGATAAGATAGCCAGTTCTCCATTGCGTTGGGGAATCTTGGTAAGCCCGTTTCCATCTTCGGCATCATCGTCGTCACTTACCATCAGGTGAGATGATGCCAAGGGCTTACCAATTGTGAATAAAAAAAATAAAAAATAAAAATGCGGCGATCGGCGCACCCTCCAAAACATCGTCGCACACACAATACGGTCATTCGTAATTTATGGAGGGAAGGGCAGGGTCCAAATAAGTAATATAGAAATCCACCAGGAAATAAATAAGTATTAAAAACTGATATTGAACAAAGAAATAAAAGTGAAATATAGAAATTGACAATGTTGATGATCGGAGCGGGAATTGAATGAATGTGTCACAATTTGAAAAACATATTTTTATTTTCTTTTTTGTTATTCATGATTGGTAAGCCCTTGGCATCATCTCACCTGATGGTAAGTGACGATGATGCCGAAGATAGAAGCGGGCTTACCAAGATTCCCCAACGCAATGGAGAACTGGCTATCTTATCTCATGCCGGAACACATCACTGTTGTTAACACTGATGTTTGGCGGCAAGACTTAGATAAGATGGTGGTAGCTAACAAAATAAAAAAAAGTAAAAATTGTCAAAAAAGATGTTATAGAAACAGGTTGAACGTAAAAATAACTTTAAAAAGTTTGACTTCGTCACATGCAGTTGCAACGAAGTGCCGCGTTTGCAACTTTTCGACATTCTGACCTTTATAGTTGAACAAGACACATTTAAAAGCAAAGAGAATAAAACATTTCGACACATAAACACTAGCAGTGCCATAAAGAGGTACCTGGTCTAGTTAATAGTTTGAAACCAAACCAATTGTGTGTAGGTGCGACCTTAACTGTAACACAATTGATTTATACAGGTTTTATGTAGCAGGTTTATAGGTAGGTATGTTAAATGCAAAAAAAGACGAAGGTTTTTTTAGGGTTTGATACTCAAAGGGCCCTACTACTAAGACTCCGATGTCTGTCTGTCTGTCCGTTTGTCACCATTAACCGTGATAGCTAGACAGTTGAAATTTTTACAGATAATGTATTTCTGTTGCCGCTATAACAACAAATTCAAAAAAATTGAAAAAGTGAAAGTCTCCATACAAAAAACGTGTTATTTTTTAAACGTGAAGAAACTAGCGCCATCTAGTATGATGGTACGGAACCCTTTGTGCGCGGTTCTGACTCGCACTTTACCGGTTTTTTATTGAAATATCAGCGGTTGCTTAGTCATCAGCACTCGGGCTTGAAGCATGAAGGTTGCTTTGCAACTTGCAACAAAAACAATATTACGAAACATAACATTAAGATCTTTCGTTTGTGTATTCTGTATTTAGAAAAAACTACAAAAGGAGTAACTCATATAAATTTTATGTTATGTTTTATAGGTTAGGATTGAGATGACAAATTCAGCGGTGACAAGCTCGGAATCTACAAAAATAATAACAAACCTGTTAAAATATTAAGAAACCCATAAAATAATAACAAACCCAAAAAATAATATTAAAACCATAAAATAATAACAAACCCATTAAATAATAACAAACCCATAAAATGATAACAAACCCATTAAATAACGAAACGTAAAATAATGTATAGTTACTGAAATACCAAATCTATTTATCAATTTCGATGGATGGCGGTTGGTTTTAGAAAAATCGTAGAGAAAATATTTTTTTCACAAAATAAACGATAAAATATCTGATAAATAATTTTAAAAAACCTAAAAGCTTTTTTGGTACAAGCTTTTAGTGTCACACGATATACATATGCATGGAAAATTTCAGCTCAATCGGACACCGGGAAGTGGGTCAAATTTAACTAGCAAGATTTCATTACAGACACCGAGACAGGTGAAACTAAAATGAAAGCTTGTAACTTGTAAAAAGATACTCGTAGATAGGTCGCAGCCAACTGGTTAAATTAGCCATTCAATTAACTGCCTAGTTGGTTAATTGAAAGGTGACATTTAATCAACGAGCATGGCTGCGACAGATATAATATAATCACGTCGAGTTTCGTTCCTTTTAGACTTGGCTATGTTACTTAAAAGTGACTTAAAGAAGTGATTTGACGCGTTTTGACGTGAATTAGATGAACGTGTTGTAGATTTCGAATTTAGATTTCATATGTACGTTTATCTGACGCTCTTACGGTAAAGGAAAACATCGTGAGGAAACCTGCACACGCCTGCGGAAAAACTCGCAGGTTGTGTGTAAAGTCGAACAACCCGCACTGGGCCCGCGTGGTCGACTAAGGCCTGATCGCCCTAATTCAGGGTAGGCTCGAGCCCCTCGGTGGGGACGTATATGAGCTGATATCAAGTTGCGTTTAGTCCGGCGGGCGTTCCCGGAAAATTGTAACATGATAACAATATAAAAACATACTGTCAAAAGCCTAGTACGTCTAACTGAACTACAGCAGGTACAAAAATAACAATTGTTTTTATACATGTCATTATCATATCAGCCGAAGGACGTCCACTGCTGGACATAGGCCTCCGTCAAGGATTTCTACGAAGACCGGTTTTGCGCTGCCCGCATCCAGCGGCTTCCCGCGACCTTCACTAGGTCATCAGTCCACCGAGTGGGAGGCCTGCCTACGCTATTTTCCGGTGCACGGTCGCCACTCGAATACTTTACTACCTCAACGGCCATCTGTTCTACGAGCTATGTGTCTCACCCACTGCCACTTAGGTTTAGCAATTCTAAGGGCTATATTATGTCGCTTACTTTGGTACTCCTACGGATCTCCTCGTTTCTGATTCGATCACGCAGAGAAACTTTTTTTGTTTTTTTTATTTACAATTGGTAAACCCTTGACAACATCTCAACTCCGAGCATAGCACGCTCCATTGCCCTTTGGGTGACCTTGAGTCTTCCTTGAGCCGACGACTTGGTAAAGGTTCCGGGAAGCCGCTGGATGCGGGTAGCGCAGAACCGGTCGTCGTGAAAATCCTTGGGGGAGGCCTATGTCCAGCAGTGGACGTCCTTCGGCTGATATGATGATTATGAGCCTTCTTATGAGGCCCATAGTAAGCGACCATATCTTATTTCCGTAGGTATGTATACATGTACTTGCTATTATTTTAAACAACATGATATTTTACTTACAATACCTAATCATCTATACATACTCTTTTAAATATAAAATAAAATATATAATAAAAATGAATCGCTAATTGCTCTGTCACGGCATTTTTTTTTGTTAAACGACTTCAAAAATGGAGGAGGTTTCTCAATTCTACCGGTATGTTCTACCGGTGTGTTTTTATGAACCGATTTTGATGATTATTTTTTTGTTGGAAAGAAGATATCCCAAGGGTGGTACCATGATAAGGAAACCAGGATATGTGGATAACATCCCAGAGAAAACGAGGGAAACCTTAGGTTACTGTTAAAAGTCTGTTTTTTTTTTCAAAGTTATTGAGTTTGTTATTGTCAGGAAAAGGTTCATAAGTAGTGTAGTGTTAGGTGGTATGAAGTTCGCCGAGACAGCTAGTTCATACATACATTTTGGATCGGACTCATTTGATCTAAATGGAATTGATTATCATTATCACAGTCGTTGAAACCGCATTACTTTCTAATGTAAAAACTGGCCGACACCCATCCCATCAGAAATGCATTATAATAGACTAGCTTTTTGCCGCGGCCCCGCCCGCGTGGACATCGTTTTTATGACTGTCTTTAAGGGTGATTAGTAATGTCGTTTTCTACCTACTCACCTATCTCTGTGCAAAAAATCACAACAATCGAGTATTTTTTTAGTTCCCTCAGGAACTGCATCAGATTATGCTATTTTCCCAGGATAAAAAGTAGCCTATGTCCTTCCCCGTGACACAGGCTACCTGCATGCCAAATTTCATATAGATTGGTCAAGGCGTTGAAGCGTGAAAAGGTAACAAACAAACAAACAAAGACATTTTCACATTTTTAATATTAGTAAGGATACATTAGTGGACATACTCGTACTGCACAAATTTACACTACAAAGCTACTCAGTGATACGTACCTACATACAATACTGCCTCCTACACAACATGCACACCTCTAGTACACACTTCTGGACACATAATATCGTATAGGTACGTAGTAAATAACCTTACAAGTAGAACGCGTAATGTCAACACAAGAAACAACAGTTTTCGTCAGCTTTGTGTCCATAAAACAATTCATTTTCATTTCATTATTCGTACAAGTTCAAGGCTAGGCAGGTGTACCTACTTTTATTTAGAAATTGATACGGTAATTATGGTCAGGTCAGTATGACAAACTTCATTCTGTGTTCACATAAATATTGTACAGTCGGCCGCACGTCAGTAATAACATTTTGATCTTTAGCTGGTTTCTTCAACCGATTTCCAAAAAGGAGGAGGTTCGTAATTCAATTGATGTTGTTTGGTACGTATGTTTGTTACGCGATATCTTTACAGATTGTGAACCGATTTTCATAGTTTTTTTTTCGATGTTACAAGGTGTTGGTCCCGCCCGTAAAAATTTTATCAAAATCGGTGCAGTACTTTTTTAAAATTAAAAAAAAACAATAATAATTAAATGCAAAATTGTACTAAGTTGTTGCTATGGAAGTCGGTTTAATTAACGGTTTAGCGTTTCCAATTATTCATAGCGTGTTCCAGTCCAGATTAAGTGTACTGGTAGTAACCACTGACGTGCGGCCGATCCTACCTCACATTGTTGCAAAACAACACGTTTATCTTTGCGTAGCAAATCTTATCACTAGATAAAAGATGCACATGGCTCAAATATCTCATTGTAACCGCCCAACAGCCCCATGTCGGACACCGGTTTTGTAGTTTAAATTTGTATTTACCCACCTGTTTCTAACTTTGCTTTTCCTTCTGAGTTTAAGATTAGGACACTTTTTGAACACGGAAAATGACACTCCACTTAAGAAACCCATTTTGTTTATATCACAGATTTGATCACAACGTCGATTTGAGTTAACGCTAAAAACTAAATCACAGGTGTGCGCGGCCGCTGACGTTTGCCATGACTAAGCCGATGGGGGCCTGCGAGAGGCGTCTAACCGTACCCGGCACCCCGCGTGCGTTGCACGTCTGCACGCCCAGCTGTCAGCCGCAACCGTCTCGCCAGCACAGCGCACTGTCGCTGCAGCGCGCGATGCACTCAACCAAAACTGTCCGAGCGTGGCCTGATAAATCTATATGTATATGCACTTGAATGGTCCAAGATGTGCACAAAAACTAGGAAGTAATGACTCGTGCGTTCGATTTCGAGTCTCATATTATAGTGATCGTTTCAATATGATCTCATCGTACGCCTACGCATCACACACTGACAAAATCAAGAATTTGTTTAAATAGATCTCATAAAAAACTTGCCTACAAATATATCTAGTGTGCACGAGGTTCTATTTAGAAGGTAATCAAATCAACATTGTAAAATTAAAACTGATACAAGTCTGAGTCACACTCACGCATCGAGGGTTCTGCGAAAAATAAAAATATTTTTAGGGGTCCGACCGAGCCTTCGGTAATTCTTGATTTTTTTTTTTAAGTTTGCTCATCAGGGCAAATAACAGCTGCTTTCATCTATCTTTGGGCAAAACTTTCATAAATGTAAGAAAGTTATTAATTAAGTTAATTAAGAACGACTGACTAAAATGACGTCACTGTACGTACGTAAGAAAAGCAACTTCAACTATGCTCGCAACGAACGCACGCGGATGTTAGGGTAGGGCGGGGCTAGTTGAGCAATTTTTCACTCATGCGATCATAGCTCCTCAACGATAAGTCTTATAATTGCTTGTTGTGTATACGATGGGTAGGTGATTTATCCCTTTCCAAAAGTGTCCATTATAATTTATTTCTAACAAATTTCATTTACTCTTCTACAGCCGTTTGAGTGAAGAAAGCCAGAGATGCTCAACGTACCCCATAGGTGAGGTAAGTTGAGCAAGGGTATGATCAGTTAGAAATTCTAGCCAAACCATGGGTTTAATGTTCAATCATTTAAGTCGAGAGTAATGAATGAAACCTCTTACATCTGATGAAGTTTTCCTTTTATAGGTCCGCATCCTAAAATAAAATAAAAACATACATCACTTTCGTTCTAAATTAGTGGGGTTAGTTGAGCAACTTTTTGGTCACTAAACAAACAAATCGTGCGTGTACTCCACTCGATCGACAAGTCATCACTGGCGATCGCGCGACGAGTTCCCCTCCCGCGACCGCTTCTTTCCGCAATTTGATGCGTTAGCGTGCGGTGTATAGTTTCCGAGACATTTCGATTGCCCAACTTACCCCTATGCTCAACTAGCCCCGCTCCACCTTACTGGATGTATTCTGTGTTCGCTCAATTTTTCGTGTTTTAAAATCTCCTAAAGTTAATAAGGTCGCAATTCCAACGGCTGAACAAATAAAACATCGTAGCCTAATACACCGAGTTTCCTACTTCTCTAATTAAAAGTTTTGAAATTACAATGTAAATGGCACTTGATCCAAGAAATTGCCGTTTTCGTACTAAGTGCCTATTTCTCCCCCAGTGACGTGAATTAGGATGTTCTTTGTGTTAAATTGAATGGGTGTATGTGTGTGTGTGTGTGCGCGGGAGTTTACGACTCACAGTCGATATAGGAGGTTATTGTAAAGGGCTATTCCTAATTAATTTACTTTTTAATCGCCACTGTGATACACGAATTTTTTTTGTTTGTATTTATTTAAGTTCTTTGCTTTTTTAGGGTCCGTACACCCCCTCATCCCCTCGTTACCCAGACTGATACAGTTTGGTTGCCGTTTGGTTTTCGAACGTATAGGATTTCGCGCGAATTTTGTTTGTTCCGTCATTCGATTTTTGAAATGTTATTTCTGGCCCGTTGTATGAAGTGTCCGGAGTGTGACATAACTATGCCTCCGCTGTCTGTTCGTCATCAGCGGGCTGTATTACATGAACCGTGTTGACAGTTGAAATTTTCAGTGGGTTTTTCTTTTGCCGCTATTACAACAAAAATTAAAACCGGCCAAGTGCGTCTCGGTTCACACAAACAGGGTTCCGCACTAAAAATTTAAATACCAACAGAACAAGACCTCTCAGTACATACTTTGCTCTAGGTAAATAAGCGTCTACTTATTCCGGATTTTGGAAAATTTAATTTTTTCTGCGGGAACGGAAGGACTTTAGATTTTTCATAATATATTTCTTGTTTTCTATGTATTCAACCTCATATTCTGTGAATTTTCAAAAAACTTAAAGGCCCTGTAGTTTCGAAGATAAGGGAGTTGGGTGAATTTTCGCCTATGAAATTAAATAACTCCAAAACTATTTATTTTAAAATTATAAAAAATATTAGCTTTTGCCGGCGGCTTCGTCGTTGTGGACATCGTTTTTATTTAAGATTATCTTTGAGAGTTAGGGGTGCTCGAGCCAGTCCGAAGGGCATCTAAAATTCTTACTGGCCCGAAAGCGTGACAAATGCATTCTTATTTCTCGAGTCTTCGTCAATAGCTACCTGATAGTAACTTTGAGAAAGGTCGAGGGTCGTGGAGAAACACTTACACATCAAAGTTAGCTAGATGCTTCACCATATCAAAAATCAGAGGAAAACGAATGCCATGGCTATACTTATTTAATAATAACTCTAGGAATTCATTAAAAATTAAAAACGTGACAGCGTAAAAACTTAACCCCTCTTTTTTGCCAGTTGGGTAAAAATTTATCTTATTTCACTCACGGGATCAAGACGAATCAAACGATACCCCACACGTTAAAATCTTTCAAGTCGTTCAGGCTGTAGCAGAGAACATAGAAATCTACTTCTGAGGCAGTCGGGTAAAAACCAGCTAAGTGTAAGTAATATATTTGTGTTATGTATGTATTTTTCATGAAACGCAGGGTTTCCGAACGAAAAGATTGCGGAGAAAAAGGAGCATTCAAAATTGACAATTTGTGATGATTTTTTGCTGTATTGGCCAAGTGCTTTAGAGAAATAGAGAGCACAGTAACGCTATTATCTTTTAAAAGGCTGGTTAAAGCTCATTACTTAACTTAATAATATCGCTGTTCGCTGCTTTTAAATCCTTTTTTTTCCATCTTCCTTACTATCTCATTTTCCTTTCTTTACCATAGATAAATAAAATATTTAATTTATTTATGTTTATGTTTTTGTTTGTTTATGTATACATTTATTATTTTATATATTATTGTTATAATATTTAAGTATTTTATTTATTTATGTATTTTATATAACTGTATATTTACAAACTTTTCTGTTTTTAATTATTGCACCGCCCCTTAACTTATTCTATCGCTGTTTCCCTACCCAAAGGTTGCCTAGAAGAAATTGCTACCTAGCAATAAGGCCGCTTATTGTATAGGCTTTCTTCTATAAAGTTAATTTCTTTTTTTATGTTGTGATGCAATAAAGAATATTGTATTGTAATGTACAGTGAGTAAGTGCTGTATTGCATGTGAGTTGTTACTGTCCCGTCATTTACAGCACTGTACTTACTCACTGTACTTGTCAACTTCGTTGGACACTTGACCAATATAAATCAGGCCTTTTGATCGAATCGATTGCGTAGAAAAGTGTGGCGGACTTTAACGAAGAGGACGACAAAAGGAGCTGGTCCTTCTCGCGAAGTAAATCGGGCTAGTTGCACAAGTTACTAGAGGGTGGGCGTTTCATTAAAAAAACCGGCCAAGTGCGAGTCAGACTAGCACTCCGAGGGTTCCGTACCACCACACCTGTCCACAAAACTACATAGTAATAATGACAGATACCTGTTCACACTACAAACAAAAGACATGAACGCGAGCTACAAATATATGCTTTTTTTATCATTCAGTTCGGACTCCTTAGCGTGAGAGCCAAGTTTCACATGCTTGTATGTATTACTGTTTTTACTACAGAGCTAATTCAAAAATACTTCTAAAGACCTACAAAAAAAACTGGTTTTTTGTATGGAGACCGCCCTTATTTTTTTGTACTTCTTGTAATTTGTAGTATTTGTCGTTATAACGGCAACAGAAATACACATTCTGTGAAAATTTCAACTGTCTACCTGTTACGTTTCACGAAATACAGCCCGATGACAGACGGACAGACAGCGGAGCCTTAGTAATAGGGTCCTGTTGATCACGCGTTGGGTGTACGAAACCTTGAAATCTATAAAAACATTACAAAGAAGAAAGTCAAAAAGGAAGACAGGAAGAGTTCCGGGGGACTTTAGATAGTCCTTCCTAGTTATAGATGACTTCGCGTTGGCAGGGGATGTGTTCGTATCTGTAGGAGTAATCTACCGTTCACTAAGGACTCTCAGGAAAATTTATGGTACCAGTGCCGGCTGTAATTAAAGATAAAGAGAATCCGTGTAATGATAGTGTGCCTGCTCGTATCTGTGGGCGAAATCTTTCACCGGATGGTGACTCTTGGGAAAACATAGGTCATTAACAGTGAGAGTTCACTATTTAAGGGTAATGTAGTCTTCTCGATTTAATTGCATGATAAGTTTTGTTTCACGTATCCTTACTATAATATTATAAATGTGAAAATGTGTTTGTTTGTTTGTTACCTTTTCACGCTACAACGCCTTGACCAATCTTTATGAAATTTGGCATGCAGGTAGCCTGTGTCACGGGGAAGGACATAGGCTACTTTTTACATAGGCGGTGTTGGTCCATTCCAAACATGTAGACCACTATTCCCTAAGCTGGGTATTCTTACTTTTATAAATATATACATATTGGAATGCTGTAAATTCATCAAAACACACGAAAAATGATTTAAAACGGCAATATCTGTAAACCCTAGAAACACTAGAAAACCGAATAAACTCGTATTTGATCATATCCCTAGGACAACATTGTGCCAAAACCATTGTTATAACTGTGTGTAAAAATCTTTAATAACATTCCTCATGACATCAAAGTATTGCCAAACAAACAAATGACTAGAAAATTGGAAGCATGGCTCATGAATTTTAGCTTTTATTCTGTAAGAGATTTCCTTAATGTAAAATATTAACTACTTTACTATTTGCATGCTGTGCAGTCAGCTGAATAGAGAAAGGATTTTTTTGCAAAACAACTTGATGTAACCTATTTCACTGCAAATAAATAATCATTTCATTTCATTTACTCCGGGAAAATAGCATAATCTGATGCAGTTCCTAAAGGGAACTGAAAAATTACTCGATTGTTGTGATTTTTTGCACAGAGATGGTTGAGTAGGTGGGAAATAACATAATTTATTAATCACCCTTAAAGACAGTCATAAAAACGGTGTCTACGCGGGCGGAGCCGCGGGAAAAAGCTGAGGTATAAGTTAATAGCGCGTGTTTGAATCTAAGCTAATGATAATAGGTATGCAAAATAAATGCAAGCCCTGTAAAACTGTTCGTGACATTATTTACATTTAAAAAAATGTTTTATTGATTTCTGTTCGGAGTCTTTAGTTTAGCCCGCCTGGCTAGCTAACACCATCTTGTCCAAGTCGTGCCGCCAAACATCAATGTTAACAGCATTGATGTGTTCCGGCTTGAAGATAAGACAGCCAGTTGCCAATTGGGGAATCTTGGTAAGCCTGCTTCCATCTTCGGCATCATCGTCACTTACCATCAGGTGAGATGATGTCAAGGGTTTACCAATAGTCAATAAAAAAGAAAAAAAAAGATGATGCAAAGGCTTACCAATTGTGAATAAAAAAAATGCTTTTGTATATATTCCCGTTTTACGAGAGAGTAAAATAAAAACAGGCCAAGTGCCGCACCCATAGGGTTCCGTACCATCATACTAGATGGCGCTAGTACAAAGGGTTCCGTGAGATCATACTAGATGGCGCAGGTTTCTTAATATTTCGAAAAAAACACGTTTTTTGTATGGAGACCCCGTTATTTTTGCACTTTTTATAATTTTTCCATTTTGTTGTTATAGCGGCAACAGAAATACATCATCTGTGAAAATTTCAACTGTCTAGCTAGCACAGTTCATGAAATACAGCCTTGCGACAGACGGACAGACAGACAGACGGACGAACAGCGAAGTCTTAGTAATAGGCTCCCGTTTTTACCAATTGGAGTCGGAACCCTAAAAAACGTTAAAGAAAACATACTTCTTGTTCGGGTACCCTTAAGTTTTTTAATTTCTGTTTTTTTTTTAAATTAATAACCATAAAAACATAATATTAAATTTCAACCGGCTACATAGTAAAAGGAAAGAATTAGTAGGTTATCTTCATACAATAGTACATAGCGCGGTTTGTATGGGTGCGCGTCAGTAGCCATGTAACAACGTTGCAGTAGTCTTAAATCGTTCTTATTATTGTAGTGTGCGTGTACAATAATAAGAACGATTTAAGACTACTGCAACGTTGTTACATCAAATCAAATTACGGTTCAAAATTTCAAACGACAAACAGTCTGTTAAGACATTAATTAGTTGGAACCCTTTAGCAACCTTTGGATATGGATCCCTAAAAGATCGTATATCTTCTATATCTATAACACAAGTATTTCAAATGCTTAGTCTAGGCACACCCTGGACACTTCATACAACAGGCCAGAAATGACATTTGAAAAAAGGAATGACGGAACAAACAAAATGGTGGCGACATCCTATACGTTCGTTAACCAATCTGTATCAAACTGGGTGACGAGGGGGTGAGGTGAGAATCTAGAGAGCGGCGGGAGAGTCCATACTGTATGTTACTACTATTATATTTATACTTTGGTATAGGTATCATTGCAGCACATATACGTCCCCACCGAGGGGCTCGAGCCTACCCTGAATCAGGGCGACTAGGCCTTAGTCGACCACGCGGGACCAGTGCGGGTTGGTCGACCTCAAACACGACCTTCGAGTTTCTTCGCAAGCGTGTGCAGGTTTCCTCACGATGTTTTCCTTCACCGTTAAAGCAATCGGTAAGTATGTACGTAAGTTTTTGAAAAACTCATTGGTACATTGGCCGTTCAGATTTGAACCCGGTACCTCTGGTTAGATGGACCGAGTCGTTACCGGTTGAGCCACCGACGCTTTTTTTTTGGTATAGGTATAGGAAGTATAAATAAGGCCCGATTGCCCTAATTCTGGGTAGGCTCGAGCCCCTGATGCTGATATGATGATGATAGGTATAGGAGATGTAATAAAATATATATATCTCGTTGTAACTCGGAATTCTGCCAAATATGTCGGCTCTCCATTTCTTGTCTGACAACTCTAATATTCTGAAATAAGACAATGTTCACTTTTCCTAACAGGAAAAAGCCGCAAGAAAAGTGTGATTCCGTTAATTTAACGATTTACGATGCTTCACCGCTTGGCTTGATTGATTCTGCCTTTTTTTGATTAAATGTATAACCATTTTCAAGCGACTTCCAAAAAGGAGGAGGTTCTCAATTCGTCTGTATGTTTTTTTTTTATGTTTGTTACCTCAGAACTTTTGACTGGGTGAACCGATTTTTATGATTCTTATTTTATTTGAAAGCTAGTGCTTTCCGTGTGGCCCCATATAAATTTTATCAAAATCGGTGTAGTACTTTACTAGAAAATCAACAAAAACCAAAAATAATAATACAAAAATGTACTAATTTGTTGCGATGGAAGTCGGTTTTTAACGTGTTTAGCGTTTTCAATTATTACATTCGAGGGACGAAGGCGTAACAAAGTATTGTTATGGCAAAAATAAACCTAGAAAATTTAATGGATCCTTGTGAATCCAATAAACTATGAAATCAAAAATTTATGTGTGTGTGTGTCTGTGGGTGTGTAGTGTGTGAGGGTGTGTGGTGTGTGAGGGTGTGCGCGTCCGTCGATGCTCTGGTGCCTAAACTACAATAGGCAACATGAAATATTTTTATTTTTGCTTTCATTTTAAAGAACTCCATGCAGAATAAACCAGGAGTATATTAAAAAAATAAAAAAACTTGTTATTTAATTTTAAATGCGCTTTTAAAGTAACCGTTTAAATTTTCGCGCGCAAACGGACGTATAGTTCCGATGACGTCACTCCTGTCTGTCACTCAGACCAAAGGAATATAATACATTGTAATTTATTGTAATTGTAATGTATTATATTCTCTTTGGTCACTGCTGTCTGTCACTCAGACCAAAGAAAATATAATACATTGTAATGTATTATATTCTCTTTGGTCTGGGTGTCAGACAGGAGCGACGTCATCGCAACTATGCGTCTGTTTGCGCGCGCAAATTTAAACGGTTACTTTAAAACCGCATTTAAAATTAAAAAAACAAGTTTTTTTATTTTTTTAATATACTCCTGGTTTATTCTGCATGGAGTTCTTTAAAATGCAAGCAAAAAAAAGCAAAAATAAAAATATTGCATGTTGCCTATTTGGATTACGGAAATACTATTATAATATATTAAGGCGGTAATATTACAGATTTTCGTTATTTTTGACGTCAATTACTCCTAAACGATAGAAAACCCAAGGTTAAAAGAAATACCTAAATATAATCTAAATATAGTTGACATCGTTACTTTCAACTCTAGCTATGACTTAAATTTTAAAGTATAAATTGAAAAAAATATACAACAATATTTGTTATGATAATACAAAGTGAGTAATGTTATTATTTTTTATACTTTCATTGTAATTTTCGATTGAAACGAAAAACTATTGAAAAAGTGAAAAAGTGTGGTTATTTTCTTTACTCTTTACACGTAAAGAAAAAGGCAGAGACAACTGTTCCAATCAATACCTCGCCTCAAGCCGGTTTCTTTAAATTGTTTTAGGAATGCCGCCATGCATTAATTCACCATTTTTACTTCATTTTTAATACAAAAGTGGCTTTTACCATTTTGCTGCTTTTGATTTAAAAAAAACGGAATAGGGTATCAGGGTGTTTATTATTCTTTCTCAAAAATAGCTTTAACGATTTTAATAAAACTTTATGAATAACGAGGACTTCATAAGGCTTACTACACAGAGTAATTCAGTATTCCAGGAAAAACCTAAAAAGGTATACCCCCCATATAAACGCAAATCATTTATTATTGATTTATGTATACTCGACTTTAAGTGAGCGTAATGTTTGTTGTTGATTTATGTATGCTCGACTTAAAGTGAGCGTAATGTTTATTGTTGATTTATGTATGCTCGACTTTAAGTGAGCGTAATGTTTATTGTTGATTTATGTATGCTCGACTTTAAGAGAGCGTAATGTTTATTGTTGATTTATGTATGCTCGACTTTAAGTGAGCGTAATTTTTATTGTTGATTTATGTATGCTCGACTTTAAGTAAGCGTAATATTTATTGTTGATTTATATATGTTCGACTTTAAGTAAGCGTAATGTTTATTGTTGATTTATGTATGCTTGACTTTAAGTGAGCGTAATGTTTACTGTTGATATATGTATGCTTGACTTTAAGTGAGCGTAATGTTTATTGTTGATTTAAGTATGCTTGACTTTAAGTGAGCGTAATGTTTATTATTGATTTATGTATGCTTGACTTTAAGTGAGCGTAATGTTTATTGTTGATTTATGTATGCTTGACTTTAAGTGAGCGTAATGTTTATTATTGATTTATGTATGCTTGACTTTAAGTGAGCGTAATGTTTATTGTTGATTTATGTATGCTTGACTTTAAGTGAGCGTAATGTTTATTATTGATTTATGTATGCTTGACTTTAAGTGAGCGTAATGTTTATTATTGATTTATGTATGCTCGACTTTAAGCCAAACAGTTACGGTTTCACGAGAAAATATGCACTGAGTAGCTGTCATCATATCAGCTCATACACGTCCCCACCGATGGGATAGAGCCTACCCTTAATTAGGGCGATCGGGCCTTAATCAACCACTTTTTTTTTCACCGTAAGAGCTTCGGATAAACAAACGTACATATGAAATCGAAATTCGAAAACACACTGCTACGCGGCAGGATTCGAACAACGACCTCCCAAAAAGGAGGTAGCGACCCTAGCCGTTACGCCCCGACAGTGTGGCTGTACAGTTTATTATTTATAAATTATAGTGTAGAACAATCGATCCTCATACAATTTTAAATTATTTTTGCCATCACAACACCTACCTTCTTCACTTCTTCGCTCGAAATAATAATTTTGAACAAAAAAAAAACCGACTTCAAACAGGAAACTAACGTTCCCCTCGATTTCTCTGGGACGCCATCATCAGTTTCTGGTTTCCTTATCATGGTACTACCCTTGGGATATCTCCTTTCCAACAAAAAAGAATCATCAAAATCGGTTCATAAACGACGAAGTTATCCGCGAACACACATAAAAAAATATATACGGTCGAATTGATTGAACTTTTGAAGTCGGTTAAAAAAGGGTCTGAGACTCAGATCAAAGAGGTTTAAGAGCGATTGCGACAGAGTAGACTTATGTAGGTGGCTTAAACCATTTATTTCATTTCAAACGCGCATTGCACATGTATTGAATCATCGGTTTGCGATATTTCATTTTATCTTATTACTTTACAATCTTTGTCCTGACTGACGGTCAACCAGCTGAAACCACTGGACGGATCGGGCTGAAATTTGGCATACATTTAACAATTAAGAAAGGATTTTGAGAAATTCCTACGGAAACGGCAAAGATCTGCGCAGGCAACGCCTCTGGGCATCCGCTATTTAGTTTCAAATGTTTTTATACACTAAAATTTGTTTCTCGGAAACGGCTCTAACGATATAGATGATTTTTTTATTTAGGTAATATTTTACATTCCAAGCCTATCTAGATAGCTGTCACTCCTCACAAAAATCGGTTTTCACACAAAATATAATTTTTAGTTTACATGCTTAAGTGATTCCGAGCAACGCTCATTTGCCCCGGTTTCACGCAGATGAAGGTAAGTCTTAATTCACCACATCAGCTCATATACACGTCCCCACCGAGAAGCTCAAGCCTACCCTGAACTAGGGCGATCGGGCCTTAGTCGACCGCGCGGGCCCAGTGCGGGTTGGTCAACTTCACATACAACCTTCGAGTTTCTTCGCAGATGTGTTCAGGTTTCCTCACGATGTTTTCCTTCACCGTAAGAGCGTCTGATAGTCTTAATTATGTTTCAGAAATATTTAATATTTAAATTTCACGTAGGTACAAAACGGCCTATAATTTGATTTATGTTGGGATACTAAATAACTGATGGACGCGAAAGGCGCAATTTGTCTGAATAATAGCTATGGATACCTTCAAATTAAATTAAAAACCCCTAATCCTTGCGATTACGTTGAAAATTGGCGTGTCAGGTGAACAGATGTGGTCAGCGATGACGTAGATCACCTGCCAAATATAATGAAAATAATGACTTTCGGAAAACCTACAAACTTTTAAGTACATAAATATGTATGCAAAATTTCAGCTCAATCGAAAACCGGGAAGTGGGTCAAATTTAACTTGCAAGATTTCATCAAGGCTCAAAGGAGTGAAGAAAGTATTGTGATGGCAAAAAATACCAAGCTGAGATTTTGATGGAACGATTTTTTTTACAATAATACAGTCTTAGCGTGCAAAATATCAGATATAGCGGAAACCGGAAAGTGGGTCAAATTCAACAAGATTTCATTACCTTACCTACCGGGACAGGTTAATCTAAATAAAAGCTTGTAATAAAAAGGTTTGCATACATGTATGTGTGTGTCTGTATATGTATGTGTGTGTGTGTGTGCGTTCGTCCGTCTGGTGATCTAGCGCTAACTACCGAACGGATTTGGGTATGGGCTACGTTATTTTTATATATCCACCCTTTTTTTATTTCTTCTATCTTGACTTTTTAGAGTTGCCACTATTGTAAAAATCATTTCTTATTTCTTTTTTCAAAAATAGCTCTAACGATTTCAATGAAACTAGTACGTTACACATTATACGGCCTACTATAAAGTCCATTATTCCATAAAAATCGTTACAAGGTACATCCCATAAAAATCCAGGTTGTTTGTTTTTTTCTTAACAATTGCTTGAATGTTTTATTGAAACTTTGTGTGTAACTATAATTTACTAAGATCTACTAAACATTGGGTAGCTAATTATACTTACATAAAAAATGGTAATAATGTACCTCCCAAAGAAACCCAGATTATCATTAAATTTTTCATCAAGTCTGACCCACCTTTTATTTGCTCCTAGGTATTTGACCACGCACCGGAAAGCGTAGTGTAGGCAGGCCTCCCACTCGGTGGATCGATGACCTGGTGAAGGTCGCGGGAAGCCGCTGGATGCGGGCAGCGCAAAACCGGTCGTCGTGGAGATCCTTGGGGAGGCCTATGTCCAGCAGTGGACTTCCTTCGGCTGATATGATGATGATGATGATTTGACATTGAAAGTTAAGCGATAAAGTAAAGTAGAGTGTAGCTGTACATTTTTTGTATGAGAGGTACCCATCTTAATATTTGAAAGTAAAAATTCAAAACGGTACCCTGGCATATAATTTAACAAATCTATGTGCATAGTTTCTTTCAAATCGATCCAGCAGTTTTTCCGCAAAATGGGTGTACACAAACACACACACACACAGTAAGTAACGAAAACGAACCCCTTATAGGATTACTCATATGTCTGTCCGTCCGTCTGTCACAACTGTTTTGATCAGAAACTACTGGACCGATTGAGTTGAAATTTGGTACACATATGTAAGTCGTTGAAACAACAATAAATTAATTTTAAATATTTTTGGGGGTAAATTAGAAAATACAAAAAAAGTGTTGCAAACTGTAACGTGTGACACGTCAAATGAAATGGCTTGTTGTTGTGAGAATCTCAAACTTTTTTTATACATTTAAGATTTATCTTTTGACGTCATTTAAAAAAATAGGTGAAAATTTACCATTCCCCCTCCCCTTATCTCCGAAACTACTAAACCTAAAATTTCTAAAAAATCACAGTAATATGAGGTTAAATGCATATATTACATGAAAATCCATGTGAAAATCTAAAGACCTTCCATTCTTACAGGAAAAATAAAATTTCCATAGTTCGATTGTTTAGTAACTAGCGACACCTAGTGGAATCTTGTAGTATCTTCTACATAGTCAATTTACGTAGTAATACGACAACATTAATTAGTTCCCTTTTACTTATATCTATAGATGGCACTGTAGATGAAAATTAATTTTTGGTACGGAACCCATAGTGCGCGAGTTTAACTCGCACTTAGCCGGGTTTTTTTCTAGGAAATTCGATATAGCGTGCATTTTTGTCAAAATCTCAAAGGCAGTTTTCTACACTAACTCCACATACAATAAATAAAACTACACGTTATAATTTGTCAGCGACCGGTTTCGAGCACTATCTTCAGGTAGACTATTTATTTACACAATGTGTGGGTACATTTGAAATAAATTTTAGGGTTACCAGGTAATTACAATGTCTACGGATTTAGTAAAAAATACCAATGTCAGGAAAAAAATACCAAATCCGTAGACATTGTAATTACCTGGTAACCCTAAAATTTATTTCAAATGTACCCACACACTGTGTAAATAAATAGTCTGCCTGTAGATGGTGTTCGAAACCGGTCGCTGGCAAATTATAAACGCAGTTTTATTTCTTTTATGTGGAATTAGTAATATGTGTGATATAATGTTCCACCAAGAACCTACAATCAAAAGTATCAACGATCATATAACCGTCCTTTACTCGTTCGTCGCTCGAAGGTAAATGCTATCTTTTAATTTCCTCGTGTTTTTCTTTAATTGTCCTCTCAAAAAGGAGAACTTATCCATTATTTAACATATTGCTTTTTTAGGTAATGGAATTTAAATGTTGCTTTTTCAAAAGATTCTGTTCTTGTTTATTTGAGGTTGAATAATGCGAATCATTACAGCGTAATTGCCTCGGGTAACGCGCGGTGATCTCTTCATGTTTAATACTTACTCAAATCAGTTATGAAGAATATTTGAAAACCAGCCAAGTTCTTTTTGTTTGACTCGGTGGCTCAGTGGTTAGTGCTCTTGACTAGTGATCCAAGGGTTGTGGGTTCGATCCCCACCCAGGGCAAACATTTGTGTGATGAGCAGATTTGTTTGCTCTATGTCTGGGTGTTAAATATCTATATATGTATGTATTTAAACGTATATAAGTATGTATATATCAGTCTCTGGTTCCCATAGCACAGGGAATCCTACTTTGGGGCCAGATGACCATGTGTGATTTGTCCCAGAATATTTATTTATTTATTTAATCCACATTGATAAGCCCTTGGCATCATCTCCCTTGATGGTAAGTGACAATGATGAGAAGAAGGGATTGGCTATCTTGTCTTCAAGCCGGAACACATCCATGCTGTTAACACTGATGTTTGGCGGCAAGACTTAGATAAGATATGGTTGCAGCTAGCCAGGCGGGCTATGAAAATGCCCTACCACCAACCAAACCGATTCTTAAAAAGTTGACCCCGCCAGGGATCGAAACTATCTACCTGTAACGGTTCATCAATACACAGACGGACAATAGACAAACGGACGGATGGACGAACGGACGGACAGCGGAGCCTTAGTAATAGCACACCCTGGACACTTCATACAACGGGCCAGAAATGACATTTCACAAAAGGAATGACGGAACAAACAAAATGGCGGCGAAATTCTATATGTTCGACAACCAAACTGTAACCAATCTATATATACTTTGGTAATAGGGTCCTGTTGCTAATAATATAAAACCCTCATCGAACGTAAAGCGTTGTCAAATTAAAATATAACTACGTACACTTAATTTAGTTTTGTAACAATATCGCCGATCAATTACATTTAATATATTTTTATTGTGTTTGTGGAAGTTAAATTTCTTTTGCCCTCAGCTTCGCCCGCGTGGACAGCGCTCTTGCTCGTAACATCGTTCCCGCTATTGCCTATCCCGTGGGAATTAAAAACTTTGCGCTTAGCGAGCCTCTTCAACTGTATCATCATTCATCATCGAACCGCACGTACCTATTATTGCTCACTTCGCTCGCTCAGCTCAGATTTTCATGATCATTTCATGATCTTCCCAATATCCGCTATCCCTACTTCCCTACTAATATTATAAATGTGAAAGTAACTCTGTCTGTCTGTTACGCTTTCTCGCAAAAACTACTGAACGGATTTGGCTGAAATTTGGTAGGTAGACAGATTAGGACCTGGATTCAGACATAGGCTATATTTTACCACGCTCGCGAGCCGCTTGCGGCTCGCGCACTGCGCACCCTCGAAAAGTCATAGAAACGTTGTCCACGCGGGTGAAACCGCGGGAAATAGCTAGTATATTATAAATTTCAATGATATCACCAAGTCATATAGATTATACCTGCTAAAGTTTTATCTGTTAAGTAATAATAATTTTATTTTCTGCATGTAATGTAATCTTTTTTGTACACAATAAACTGTTAAATAAATAAAATCATAACAATCTTAGGAGAAAATGTAATCGATCGATAAGAAGTTAGATACCTACATGCGTAGTATGTCCTTAGTAGTCTATGATACCTATGCTTTCCCTAAGAAGGCAGCTGTAGCCCGCGGTCTCAGGAGTCTCATAATTTACTTTTTCCGCCAACAAGGCCGAGACAACTTATGTCGCCAACAATACGAGCGAAGAACAAAACAAACAATGCTTGCTTGCTTTACGGTCGCGTGGCGTGACATTGCTGTGACACAAAAAAAGTCGTGGTGCTCCTATAGTTACTCAAATAACAAAAAAATAAACCGACAAAAAAGGAAAGGAACTGAAAAGCGAAAAATAAAAAGAACCTTTTTAGTCTAACTGTGCTCCTACACTAATGTGAATACCTAAATAATTTTGAGTCGGGGCCAATCAAAAAAATAAGTAAATTAATTATTATACGTAAAATGAAATGATAGCAGCGGAACGCACGGCGGCGGCGACGTGATGCGTCCCTTTGTTGGCAATTGCCGAAAACGTTCCGTTTGTTTTTTTCGAACCGACTCAAAATTATTAAGGTATTTACAATTTATAACACCACTCTTTTTGCGTCGGGGGTTAAAAAATAGCAGTGATCAAAATGGTACCCACCAGACCTAAGGGATCGAAAACTTTACAGACGAAACTAAGTACCTAGCTCTCTTTTTGAAGGTCGTAGGTACCCACCGATTACTTTGGGCAATCACTAACTCCAACGCTGTTTGACTGAACATTACGGTCCTATCAACTTATCTGTGACGGAACTATACGGTCTCCGTATTGAAAACGTCAATACAAATAGAAATACGAACGTATGTCGTATATCTATCTGCGCGCCAGCCAGAGGCAACATCCGTCAGTTCACAGATAACTTGGTAGACCTGTACCACACCTCGGACACTTCATACAACGTGCAAGAAATGAAATTTCTAAAAACAAATGACGGAGCAAACAAATCCATACAAAATAAATTCGAGAACCAAACAACCACCAATCTGTATGAACAAGGGTGACGAGGGGTGAGGTCGCAATCTAGAGAGCGGCAGGGAGTGTCCATACTGTATGTTAGTACTAATATATATACTTTGCCTGTACAGTGCAAGCCTAATGTCTTGATAAATAGATTGTCATCATGACAAAAACTTCTTTACGCGCGCTTGGTGGGTGCGTGACGAGAGCGTTAAGGAAGTGTGGTCGGGCGAGGCGAACGGAAGTTGAGAGTGATATATATAAATGAGTGAAGATAGAAAGAGAGATACTATTTACTTTTGTTTACCAACAATATCGGTTGACAAAACAATCAAAACAAACATATAAGATAAAAAAGATTTGATCATTTTCAGAGGATAATACTCGTAAAACTCTTTTCATAAACTGTCTATACCTCCATATGACAAAAAAGACTTGATTATTTTGTGAAGACTAAGTATTTACTTTCAAACAAATATGATGGAGCTAAAGAAGTTTTACTTCAGTCGTGTGGTTTAGCACACTCGTATTTTTTTTACTCTCGAGTTACTGAGGAGCGAGCGTTAGCTTGAAGAAGGTATTGATTGGCAAAAAAATTGAAGTTGAGATTTTGATGGGGATCGATTGTTTTACACTTAAAGGGTCTAAAAACTATGTAATAAAAATCATGTTTTTATATAAGGTCTAACAAAATTAGCTGAAACTATTTTAACTGGTGATTCTACCCATGAAACTGAACAACTTTCCCCATGAAACACATAGTCAAATCTCAAAAAAAAAAGAACTTCACTTACTAAGTTGGCTGATCAGCTGATCGAGTTAGTATGGGAGAGCCTTTTTTTCGATTTGACTATGGATTCTATGGGGAAAGTTGTTCAGTTTCATGGGTAGAAGCATCAGTTAAAATAGTTTCAGCTAATTTTGTTACACCTTATATATGAATTTGGGTAAGTTAGGGCAGTTTTATTTTTTTATCTTTAGCCGTTTTTTTATATTAAAGAGCTGCTTATTGTTTTTTAGAGTTTACTCCTTTCGAATTTATTCATAGATAGAGCCCGATTTAAAAATGTATGAGGGGTGAAATCGAGTGTTGATCGGTACTTCGCTACCGTTACTTTTAGTGTTATCATGTTTTTTCAGTCACGAAGGCTAAGGAAACGATCCATGCGAGGCTGGAGGCTGAAAAAAACTGTTTCATGAGTAACCTCCTGTCGCGCGTCGGAGATTTTTTTATTTTCTCTCGGTTTGGTTGGTGGTAGGGCATTTTCATAGCCCGCCTGGCTAACTACCACGATCTCATCTAAGTCTTGCCGCCAAACATCAGTTTCAACAGCATTAAAAACTACGCAATATTTCACTTGTGTGTACTTATCACTGAATAAACATTTATTCTATTCTATTCTTTTCTTTTGATGTGTTCGGGCTTGAAGATAAGATAGCTAGATCCCTATTGCGTTGGGGAATCTTGGTAAGCCCGCTTCCATCATCGGCATCATCGTCACTTACCATCAGGTGAGATGATGCTTACTAGTTGTGAAAAAAAAAAGACTAACGATTCTGATGAAACTCAATACGTTACTATAAGTTTATATGGCCGCGGTAGTTCGTTATTCCAAATACAATCGAAATAAGGTACCTCCCATACAAATCCAGGTTGTGCTCAAAAATTTTTTTTTGAATAATTAGAACTTAATAAGACCTACTAAACTAGCTAGTTTATTATTCCAGGAAAATACTGAATAATGTACCGCCTATGTAACTCCTACACAAACCCCAATTATTTATTAATTTTCTATCGAGCCTGATATACTTTTATTCTTTGCTACGAGTAGATAAGCGTTATGTTTATTGTTAACTAGCTGTTTCCCGCGGCTTCACCCGCGAGGACAACGTTTCTATGACTTTTCGAGGGTGCGCAGCGCTAACCGTTAAGGAGTTGTACCTTTCTTCATCAGCTCATCAACATGAGATGATGACTACCAGACGCAAATACTTTAATAATTTTAGAAAATATATGAAACACGTAAAACGTGCCTATAAAATTTGTGGGTTGCTCTCGATTTCCCTGAGATCCCATCATCAGATCCTGACTTGGTGACAATGGAACCCTCTCAGAATAAAAAAAAACAATTTTGAAAATCTGTTCACAATCGGCGGAGATATCGCGTAACAAACATACAAAAAAACATACAGTCAAATTGAGAAACACCTCCTTTTTGAAGTCGGTCGGTTGAAAACAGGATGTGACGTCGGACTGCGTCATTACAATATTGCCTTTTTAAATATTTATGTTATAATCTAGAGGATTCTAACACACTCCTCTGAAGGTCGGAGACTACACTCGAAATTACCTAGTAACAGTCAAGTTAAGTTGTTCAAACTTTGAGAAAGAGATCAGTCGTGGAATCCAACTCGACTGAGCGGCGTTCAGAAAGCTTTGCAATTTGTTCACGTCGCAAATACCGCACAGTTTAAGACTAAGGTCTTGGTCCAGTATGTGTTGTCAGTGATGACATACAGAACTGAGACATGGTCGCTTTCTATGGGCCTAATAAAAAGGCACAAGGTCACCCAAAGGGCGATGGAGCGAGCTATGCTCGAAGATTTCTCACTCGATCGAATTAGACATGAGATGATCCGTAGGAGAACCAAGGTACTTAAGAGACAGTGGCACATAGCTCGTAGAACAGAGATGGCCGTTGGAGCAGTGAAGTTATTGAGTGGCGACCGCGCAGTCCTCCCACTCGGTAGACCGACGACCTGGTGAAGATCGCGGGAAGCCGCTGGATGGGGGCAGAGCAGAACCGTCGTTGTGGAAATTCTTGGGAGAGACCTTCGTCAAAATTGGACATATTTCGGCTGATACGATCATGATGATGGAAAATAGGAAAAACCTAGTAAAAACACGCTTCCGACTGCATTTTTGATTTTAGTTTATTTATTTGTTATTATTTCTATTACACAAACGAGTATGCTGTAAAATTTGAACCAGCTACTTATTACGATTCAAAAATACAGCCCTTTTTAAAGTAGGACAGACAGAAAAACGGCGGCGTAGGCCTAGTGCCCTTTGAGTAAAACGTATGTCGTTATTTAAAATGAAGAAAGGAAACAAATAAAAATAAAATTTAAACTTATCCAGATGGGACAATGAAATAAAAGTTAATTTATTTAGGGCGACGATGTTGTCCGAGCACGGTTTAAAAGGACAGACTTTATCTCTAGATTAATTTGGTCTAATTAAGAGAATTTTTAATTGGCTTAAGTGTGTTTTATGGAGTCGGCCCTTCTCACACCTGACCTTTATGCTTCTGTGTTAATAACTAAATTCTCAAATTGTGGCTTAAATTGGACAATTCATTAAAAATCACTTTACATTTTGCCCTATCTGTCTTTTAATAGTAGGTAGTTATCTTAACAGGTAGGTAGTTAACAGATATACACGTTGTATGATAGATTGTCTTCGTATACATACTAACATTGATGAATAAAAATGTTCATAAGTATCATCAACATCATCATCATATCAGCCAAATAAGCGTCCACTGCTAGACAAAGGGCTCCTTAAATGATTTCCATGACGACCGGTCCTGCGCTGCCCGCATCCATTGGCTTCCCGCGATCTTCACCAGGTCTTCGGTCCACCGCGTCGGAGGCCTGCCTTCGCTACGTTACTCGAGATCTTTACTGCCCCACCGGCCATCTGTTCTACGAGCCATGTGCCCTGCCCCCTGCCACTTCAGTTTAGCGATTCTGTGAGCTATGTCAGTTACTTTGGTTCTCCTGCGGATCTCCTCGTTCATTGGTATATTGATAATTAATGTAATGTACAAGTATATAGGCAGGTGGGTCGTAAATGTTAATTGAAAGCACACCTAACCTAGCCGGCGTGTCGCGTAGAACAATACTATCGGCAATAGCAGTCTAGCTCGGAAACGATAAAAGTTTTAGAGAGCCATAAAATTGTCGTGCAGTATCGAATCAGGTCAAGTGAAACACCAGATATGTAGTTGTAACGATCTATTTCCAGTATCCAAACAGTGGACGATGGAGGTGAAAATTTCAACTAGGACGGATTAGCAACAAATGTATGTAATAAACAAAACAACAATAAGTTGATTGATTTCCCTAGGGGATCGAATCAGAAATGAGGAGATCCGTAGAATCGCTAAACTTGAATGGCAGTGGGCAGGGCACATAGCTCGTAGAACTGATGGCCGATGGGTAAGTAAAGTAGTGGTGACCACGCACCGGAAGACGTAGCGTAGGCAGGCCGCCCACACGGTGGACCGACGGCCCGGTGAAGGTCGGAAGGCCGTCGTGGAAATCCTTGGAAGAGGTATTTGTCCAGCAGTGGACGTTTTTCGACTGATATGATGAACAAAGGACAAGCGCATTGTGTGTACGGTGGAGTCCATTGTTCAGAAAATTGTCCGGCGACGTCTACCTGACTGCTCAAAAAGGAGGCTAACGTTTTCGAGTGGCGACCGCGCACCGGAAAGCGTAGCGTAGGCAGGACTCCCATGCGGTGGACCGACAACCTGGTAAAGATCGCGGGAAACCGCTGGATGCGGGCAGCTCAGGACCGGTCGTCGTGGAAATCCTTGGGGGAGGCCTTTGTCCAGCTGTGGACGTATTTAGGCTGATATGATGATGATATTGATACATTAATATATTCACACATAATATTGAAAATAATTTGACTTATATTACCTGTTAATAAGTAAACTGGCTTAGTAGTTATATTATTATAATTTGCCATTTGTAAACAAAGACAGGAAAAGACGCTGGATACGTGCAGCGCAAGTTTTCTTGTCCGTGGTGGTAGACTTGTATATATCACCGTAAACTTCTAAATACCGTAAGATTATAATAATCTAACGGGATCTATCTCGCGAGATTGTGAACTGTCGAAAGATTGTGAAGCGTAACATACTGCTTACAATTTCACTACTGTCATTGTAATCTCACTTGTGACACTACAATAACACTAAGCGTAGTGAATAATACTAAATAAATGAGCAAGCGAAGCGAGCGATGTTAGGTTCGGTCAGGTCTGCCTGATTAAACAGTCATCCCCACCACCCCTGGGTAGCAGAATGCTTCGCAGAAGAAGAAATCATCGGTTTTATTCGGAGGCCTATTAAAGGAGGATTAATATATTTATTCTGGGCCCGCGTGCTTGACTAAGGCCCGATCGCCCTAAATCAGGGTAATTTCGAGCCCCTCGGTGGGGACGTATATGAGCTGATATGATGATTCGGAGATACAAGATTAAGCCGTGAAATTGTATGCCGATTGACACTTTACCGTGATGTTATAATCTCACTAAATTAGAATAGTAATATCACGGTTTAAACAATACACCGGCGACATAAAAAAGTCATAAAAGTAATTTAATTCGGAGCCACAACGAACAAAATAGAACGTTTTGCTCAAATCCACCCTCTACAATCTCCGATCTTTCAATAACTTTACATTCTTTCGAAGGGTTCTCTTTCAATTTCCAATCCAATAAAGTCTTAATGGAACAATAGGTGGAAGGTGGAAGTAGACCGAAAGGGCCCCAGACAAGCAATATGTTGTCCATTGCAACATTGACAATTACGTTCGTTACATGACTGTGTGCGGATGTGGGCAGCGCAGGACCGGTCGTCGTGGAAATCCTTGGTTATATGATGTTGATGATGATGATGACATGACTGTATTGATGAGGTATTGAGAATTACCGCTTCAAGTACAGAGCAATCAGCGTTCAGTTTCTTTTTGTAAGGCAATAAAAAAAACATGCAAAAATAGTGATTTTATAATGTAAAAAAATATTGTAACAACACACCAACACCATTCTCAACACAATCGATAGGTTGGAGATGGACAGTGATATGCAGAGGCATTGGATGAGGTCACACCTCTCCAGTGCCAGGTTCTGTTAGAATTAAGTTATTTTTTGTTTAACTAACATAGGCTAAGACTATTTTTACTAACATGTTATGGACATTTACGTATAATAATAATAATAATAAGAACACTAAGTAATTAAATTATTTTCATAATCGTCAATTGAAACTAGCACTGAGGGGTTTTTATAGTATTTAGGCCTATGGCGACCGCGCACCGGACAGCGTAGCGTAGGTAGGCCTCCCACTCGGTGGACCGATGACCTGGTGAAGGTGGCGGGAAGCCGCTGGATGCGGGCAGCGCAGAACCGGTCGTCGTGGAAATCCTTGGGGGAGGCCTGGTCCTATATGTGGACGTCCTTCGGCTGATATGATGATGATGATGAGGCCTATGGCGTTATCACTTTTAACATTATAACCAGTGTTTAAAAAATAAAGTTAATTAAATTTGTTTAAAACCTTATTTTTTTAATAGTGCCAAATGCCAATCACGTAAAATTGAAAATTTTTATCGATCGTGTATGCACAGTATAGGCAAGTATAGGGATACGATACGAAATATGCCTACAACAGAATATTTACAAATTCAGTAGATAACACCATAATATACTTATTAAACTGCCTATATGGATATGGAGCTTATGTCTTGTATATCGTACCTATTTTTTTAAGTAAAACTTCTTTACGCACGCTTGTCTTGGGGAGTAAGCTGGTGAATGCGTTACGCGAACGGTGATTAAGTTTTACTCCAGTCGTGTGGTCTAAAGCACACTCGTTTTTTTTCGTATGTTTCATGCCTTTTGTTTGTAATGAATAGGTATCATTTTTATACTTGTATAGAGAGATGGTACGGAACCCTCCGTGCGCATGTCTGATTCGCACTTAGCCGGTTTTTTGAGAGTTTGGAACCCATAAAATTTTGTTATTATCCGATCGTCTGCCTATATGTATATCACATAGGGCTTCCAATCCCGCATTGCATTGCGGGATCTCGGTATCGGCGGGATCCAAAAATTTCAAAGGTGCGGGATCCCGGTATAACGGGATCCCGCATTCTTGATAAGAGTGGTCAAAAATAACAAGTCGACGAAGAAACTAGAGCGCCGACCCATGCATGCGCAGAACTCGATTTCTGTGTTAATTGTATGAGGGTAAACATGCGCGACGCATTCGTTCAGCGTTCAAGAATCGTTGGTCAAGGAAGGTATAGTATAACATAGCATAATAGCATTTATTCGAACATAAGTCAAAGACAAACATGACTGGTATCATAGTTTTATTTAATAAGTACACTCAGAACAGAATTAAAGAAGAAATACAAAAATATAGAATCACTTTTCATTTTGAAAGTGTTTTCGAAGGAAACACAACATCGCCAAACTACTTCGTATCTTACTGGCAAGATAACCGGCAGAAGAGAACGCCCGCTCAGCTTCTACGCTTGTAGGTACTACAGAATTTAGAGCCTTATGAGCTAGCGTTAAATATTTACCCATCGACCCTCTTGATTCATACAGAGTCATCACTTTCTTTATAATTGTTTCGATCAGGGGTATTCCAGCAGGCGATGGACAAAGGCTTGTCATGGCAGAGTTCAAAGTTTGCTCTAGCTCCTCTTGCAATGTCAGAGATCGAGAGCTAGTATTCCCCTCCATGTTAGAAGTGGAAGTACCAGCAGCTTGATTTTGGATCTGGACATCACTCATAGCAGAAAGAGGAACTTCATCATCATTGGCCTCACAAGGAGATAACGCATTAAACTTCAACTTCTGGATTAACTCCTTAATTTATAATTTCTTAATTTAAGACGTCCCTGTATTACTTATCAATCCCGCAAAATCCCGCGGATCCCGCACTTCCAATCCCGCAGTTAGCGGGACTGAAAAATCATGCGGGATCTCGGTATTTCGGGATCTCGGTATACCGAGATTGGAAGCCAATATCACAGTTCATTGTCTCTCCCACATTAGAACTACTTACAGTTTTTTTATTCCACAATTAGTATTCCATTAGAATAATCTCACTTAAAGTAAAGAGAATTAAAAAAAAAGTGACGACCATGCTGAAGACGGAAACAGGTTTACAAAGATTCCCGAATGCAATGATGAAATTTAGTAAAACAAAACATTTATGAAATTTAGTGCACCTGGTTTAAAATAGGCTATTTTACTGTATAAAAAATACTAGTCAATAAATAGAACTTCTTCTAGAATAGCAAAAACACTCGCTCAGTTGGAATATCAAACAATTTTTAATTTATAGTAAATTAGTTCGATAAAGACTATGGCACCGAATAAAAAAAGAATCATGAAAATCGGTTCACAATTTACAAAGATATCGCGCAACCTCTCGTCTATAAGATCTACAGTTATGAACACTTGTAAGTGCGTGTTGACTTATATATATAAGGTAAAAAAATAGGAGTGCCTCCCCTACGGGCGTTTACCCGTGGACCCACCGCTATGGCCCACTGGTGGGTCCACGAGCATTTTTTTCCCCATAGACTCATAACATTATAGTGGGGCTACGACAGGTAAAAGAGGCATAAAAATATTTTTGTGAAACCCTTCGTGTGGGGTATTATTGAATGGTCTTTTTAAATGCTTTCCAAAATATAATATTTTTGTGAGATGTTCCGCGCTAAAAATGTATTCCTGATATTTCTAAACTATTGAATCTAGGAAAACGATATAGGGTAAACTGAGACAAACAGGTTTCAAAAACCGGTAAAGTGCGAGTCAGAACCGCGCACAAGGATTCCGTACCATCATATAAGGCGCTAGTTTCTTCACGAATTAAAAAAAAACACGTTTTTTGTATGGAGACTTTCACTTTTTCTAACTTTTAGTATTGGTTGTTATAGCGGCAACAGAAATCATCTGCGAAAATTTCAACTGTCTAGCTATCACGGTTTATGAAATATAGCCTGGTGACAGACGGACGGATGGACAGCGGAGTCTTAGTAATAGGGTCCCGTTTTTACCCTTTGGGTACGGAACCCTAAAAATGACTTTGGAATCCTAATGCGTGGTCCGACATCTGGACATTTCTTATTTACATTACCTAACTTCCATTACACTGAAAAATCTTTAATTAATGGATAAAAGGGTTTTCATTCTTAAAGGTTTACGTAAAATATCCGTGGAAAGGTAAAAAAATGCCTTTGAAGACAAACAAAGAAGTAGAAAATAGAATAATGTTTCAGCTAAAACGTGAACTTTGCACAAAATTTTTGTATTCTTAGGTTTTCAAGTATTTTGATAGCTGCTTGTCGGTAAAAAAGCGCACATAATATAAAATAAGATCAAACAAACATCTCGAAACATTCACCGTGTGTTGTAATCACGCAATTTTTTTTTCTTATCTGTGGTTGTAATAGTGTCAGGCATACACAAATCAACATTATACATTACACTAACTTAGTAGCGAAAAATAAAGTTGAAAAGAATATGTGTTTGTTTGTTACCTTTTCACGCTTCAATACCTCAACCAATATTGCCGAAATTTGGCATGTAGCTTGGAGAAGGACATAGGCTACTTTTATCCCGTGAAAATAGCATAGCTGCGTAGCGTGTGTGAGTGTGTGTGTTGGAAGCTCTACATAGTTGTTCTATGTCCGTCGGTATGTCACGGCCGTTTTGCTCAAAAACTGTGACAGCTATGAAACTGAAATTTGGCATGGTTGTACTAGTCTGTGGCCCCTAAACAGTAACGGAATGAATTTAAAAAATATTTAAGGGTACCTCCCCTACATTTAAAGTGAGATTGTTTTTTGTTCACGTACTATATCGTGTGATCTTTTAAATTTTCTGAGGGTTTACTGAGATCATTTTTCCGATAAATGATTCATCTAATGATTTTTTGTAAGAATTCCCACCTATCAGCTATTTCATAAAATCTGAAAGTATTGGAAATAATAGAACATATAAAAAATCTAAATTCATTAATTGGCCGTTCTACTTTTTCTTCTAAGAAATGTGTAAGAAGTCGATTCCATACAATTCTCAAGATTTTATGGTTTCAAAATGTTTACTCAAAATAGGTGCAAATTACTCTCTTTCTGAAATTGTAGAATTAGCCGTTTTACAACTACTGAGTAAAAAAACTTCGAATAAAAGCGAGTCGGAAGGACAGACGGACAGACGGTTAGGTTAGCGTCCTGTTCTACCTTGAAAAGGAGCCCTGCGAAGCGGAGCTTTGTGAGACTAGGTTTTATTTGGAGTTTTATGCTCAGTCATTTCACAAAGCGGCCCGCCGTTTTGTAAAAAGGCTAATTCTACAATATGGCGGCGACATATCCTTTACTCTACATCCTTTGTGTCAAGAGATATATAGGGTAACTTTTAATTAGTTCTTGATAGCAAAGGATAAGCATGTACTCGTGATTACAAACAACTTTCCCAAAGAAAGTATATGTCAAATATGAAAAATAATTTCGGTCCTTTAAACATTTTTTCCAATTTGATAACTTATTATGTATCGAGGACCAAATTTTTTTTTCTGATTTGACATACAGTTTCTTGGGGAAAGTTGTTTGTAATCACGAGTACATTCATATCCTTTGCTATCAAGAACTAATTAAAAGTCACCCTTTATTGAATTTTTTGACGACAGCAAAAGTGTTTCATCGCTTACTCTGGCGTGATCTTTGTATAAAGGCTTTCTAAAAAAGTTTTAATAAAAAAAAGTAATATTTGCATTATAGATAAACGAGCAAAGTTTCTTCTGGCGTGTCGCTTCGCCGGCCACTACCGCAGCACGCTCGCTTCGCCGAAAAAACCCGACCTTGACCTTCACCTTGACCCAAATTTTATAGAATTCCTTAAATTGATAGATCTGTCACCAAATAAATAAGATGAAGAAGATATTTAATAGAGATTAATCGATTTAATTGATGATAACATTTATTTTGGTGATCAAACTTACAATTCCCATTGAATACAGGGACTTGAAATTCCCTCCGGAGGCATGCGGCACTGCACTGGGTATTGATTGATGCAATTCAATTTTCCATTCAGTTCAATTCCAATGGCTCCGATACGATCATGCTAAACCCCTTAAAGCCTTCAATATGCAATGAATGAACAAATACTTTGTGATTTATATTTCGTTTTTCGATAGTAAAGTATTCAACTACCCCAGAAAATTTTACGATACTACAAAAAAAATATCATCACATCAGCTCATATATTCTCCACCGAGGAGCTCGATCCTACCCTGAATTAGGACGATTGGGCCTTAGTCGACCACGCAGGCCCAGTGTGGGTTGGTCAACTTCACACACAACCTTCGAGTTTCTTCGAAGGCGTGTGCAGGTTTCCTCACGATGTTTTCCTTTACCGAATTTAGAAAATACATTGGTACGTGGTAGCGAACCACGACCTCCCAGATAGGAGATAGCGGCCCTAGCCGTTGCGCCACCGACGCTCGACAAAAAAATGTACTAAAGGATATACTTTTATAATTATATATTTTTAAAGAACTCTCAATTAATTTAATTAAATTTAATTTAAAGAACTTAGCGTCTATACATAGTTTCATGTGGTTTCATCATACGTCTAAAGCAATTTTCATAACACATTTTCCAGTCCGCATCCTACACCTCTTCAACCTCCTTGTCAAATGCAGCCAGCGCTCCAGCACAACTTCCGGTGATCAAAACTGTCTTCCCTTGAGTTAAATTTTTATTTTTAAGAAAGAGAAAAAAGTCGCATGGTGCCAAATCGGGACTGTAAGGAGAATGACCAATAAGTTTCACCGGTGTGCGGTCCAGAAAGTCCTTGTTTTAGTATTAGCTATCACTGTTCATGAAATACAGCCTGGTGACAGATGGACGGACGGACGGACGGACAAACAGACGGACAGCGAAGTCTCAGTAATAGCGTCCCGTTTTTACCCTTTGGGTACGGAACCCTAAAAATACGACTATTACAGTGCTGGCTGAAAAAAAATGATTCAATAGAATAGATGAATCACGTATGAAGAGATTCAGCATATACTGTAGATTGAATCGGGAAGTGTGCATGAAAATCTTTACAGGCATTTCCGGGTAAGGAAGATTTCACGCTGTGTAGTTGTACCGCATAATCTAACGCAGCAGGCTCTGAACAGACATGATAACAACATTTGAAGCAGACTCGTCTCGGCGCGTTTACTATATCATTGCGGGTGACGCGTTTACTGTATCATTGCGGGTGATGAATCATGAGATTTATCAGTATGATCTAAAAACGAAGAGTCAAATCAAATCATATCAAATTTCATTTATTTGTGATCATATGTTACAATAGATGTTAAGTTAAAATTATGTTCTTTTATATAATCTGTCATTTGACGTACAAATTAAAAATAATAATAAGTATATATCAATAAAGTCCTCAAAATGAAAATGAAAATTACAAAACTAAATTGTCACAATATTATAAAACTAAAAACAACGTGTCATTCATCATAATGTCAAAGTAATAGATAAGATGTATTTTTTTTATAATAAGCAAAACATGTTCAAACCTAAATGAACATGGCATCTATTTTTGTAGAAAGTTTTTAGAGATGCCACCCTATATCAGACTGAAAACAGTAACAAAATTGAGTCTATGCCCAAATTGCCTTTTTAATCATCAGGGAAGACAATGTTTGTCAGAAAAGGTTTGTCGGGAATGTAACAAA
Organism: Coleophora flavipennella; assembly: GCA_947284805.1. Taxonomy (NCBI): domain Eukaryota; kingdom Metazoa; phylum Arthropoda; class Insecta; order Lepidoptera; family Coleophoridae; genus Coleophora; species Coleophora flavipennella. The sequence continues at coordinate 16,764,257 of OX369264.1, read as the reverse complement.
GACCATAATAGCCTACTGCACGAGGCGTTTGCGCAACCTCAGTACGCCCGCCCAACGCAACAAGGCACTCGGGGCGGGGAGAGTGCGAGCGCGCGCGGGGCCAGTGTCGCTGACGCAAATACAAATGCAAGCGCAGGGAAACAACTCCGAAGTAGCTCGCACGTGTCACTGTACGATGACCCTATTGAAGTCCTATTACCAACGACTGTGATTAAAGTTCAAGCCCACGATGGTTCGTACCATATCATGCGCGCCCTCCTGGATCAGGGCTCACAAGCGTCCTTGATCACAGAACACGCAGCGCAGCGCTTAAAAATACCCAGAAATAAATGTAAGGGAGTTATTTCAGGCGTAGGAGACAAAGAAAGTAACAGTAAGGGCATAATAAGTATAAGATGTTTATCAGCAGTCAGCGATTTTGAATTTGAAACCGATGTGATTATAATGAATCAGCTGATCAAGAATTTACCAACTTACTCATTCACTCAGCCTGACTGGTCATACCTGGATCATATCCAACTAGCGGACCCTGAATTTTATAAATCACGCCCTATAGATATTTTATTTGGTGCCGATGTGTACTCAGTCGTATTAATGAACGGAATATGCAGGGCAAACTTGACCTTACCGACTGCACAACAGACCCGTCTCGGGTGGATTTTGAGTGGCAACGGCAATGCCAAGACTGTTCAATGCAATATAGTGTTGCATAACATGGAGGAGATACAGAAGTTTTGGGAGATTGAAGACATCTCAGAACAATCAGATTTATCAGCAGAAGACAAGCAGTGCATAGATTTTTATCAGTCGACTACAATCAGACGAGATGACGGACGCTATGAAGTTAGGATACCCCTAAAAGAAAATTATCAGGAAAAATTAGGTCACTCAAAATCAAAAGCAATCGCACAGTTCTACAATTTGGAGAAAAAACTTTCAAAAAATCAGTCTATTGCGAAAGATTATTGTAAATTTATTGATGAGTATTTAGCACTCGGTCATATGACACCCGCGGTCACCGATTGCGACACGAAACTTAAATGTTATTTACCTCACCACTGCGTGACACGTAAAGATTCCTCTACAACTAAGTTACGTGTTGTTTTCAACGCGTCTAATAAAACATCATCTGGGCTAAGCCTGAATGACGTAATGTGTCGTGGCCCTAATTTACAGCAAGACTTACAGAGTTTAATTATAAAGTGGCGTCAGTTTAAATATGCATTTACAGCAGATATAGAAAAAATGTTCAGGCAGATATGGGTAAACAGTGAAGATCAGCATTTACAGATGATTGTATGGAGAGATAATCAGTACAGCAGATTGAAAGATTTTCAGCTCGCGACTGTTACGTATGGAACAAAGGCGGCGCCATTTCTTGCTATGATGACGCTGAAACAGTTAGCTTACGACGAGAAAAGTAACTACCCAGACAGCTGCGCACCTATGGTCCTTGAGGAGTCCTTTTACATGGACGATCTTATCCATGGGGCAGACTCTGTACAGTCAGCCCAACAATTACAAAGGGATATGATTAATATATTAAAATCAGGGGGGTTTAATTTAAGAAAGTGGAAGTCAAACTCACCGGAGCTATTAGAAAATGTGGACGTTGACATGCAAGGTCACGAAAACTTCGATTTTAAACAAGCGGAGTCAACTAAAGCCTTGGGACTTGGGTGGAATCCACAGAAGGATTGTATCACATTTGAGTCAAAAATAGATACAACATCTAAGCCTACGAAGCGGTCACTTTTATCAGACATCTCAAAGATCTTCGACCCTCTAGGCTGGCTCTCTCCTTTGACTACGAAACTAAAAATATTATTTCAGGATGTCTGGAGAGCAAATGTACAGTGGGACGAGCCTGTACCGCAGGCCGTCTGTGAAGAATGGAATAAAATCAAGGTCGAAATCAAGTTCATCAGTCAGTTTCAAGTACCAAGGTGGCTACAAACGCAAGAGAAAGATCAAGTTGAATTGCATGGCTTTTGCGACGCCAGCACGAAAGCCTATGGCTGCGTTGTGTACTGTAAAATAAATAATTCAGTGACATTGGTAGCAGGAAAAACCAAATTAGTCCCACTAAGTAAAAACTGTTCACTGCCGCGCTTGGAGCTATGTGGTTCAGTTTTACTTTCAAAATTAATGGCAAAAATCAAGAATTGCCTATTAATTCATGAAGTCAAGGTTTACGGATGGTCGGATTCCATGGTGGTACTAGGTTGGCTTAATGGTGAAGTAGATAGATGGAGGCCATTCGTAGCTAACCGTGTGAAACAAGTCACATCAACAATACCGGCTGAATGCTGGCGATATGTACCGTCCAAGGAGAACCCTGCTGATTGCGCTAGCAGAGGCCTAACTGCTTCACAGCTTATGGAGCACTCGTTGTGGTGGGCAGGGCCCACTTGGCTACCTACCTACGAGCCTGAAAAGGCCAAACAACAAAATTATTCTACAAACATAGACATGAAAAATTCAAAGCAAGTAAACGCCATTGGTCCAGCCAGTGGTCCATCGTTAACCCTGTATGAAACAGAGAAATATCTGAGAACGAGGTGGCATCTCACTCAGAAACTAATCAGTGACATCTGGAGCCGCTGGCGAGAGGAGTATCTGACTCAGCTTACAGCTAGAAGCAAATGGAGACAGCCAAAGGCAAATCTAAGATTGAATGATGTCGTCATAATCAAGGACGACAACCTTCCGCCGGGGAAGTGGGCCTTAGGCCGCGTAGTGGAACTTCACACAGGTTGTGACGGTCACGTAAGGGTCGTCACTCTAAAGACACACACACACACATAGCGGTCAAACTTATAACACCCCTCTTTTTGCGTCGGGGGTTAAAAACCAAGAATGGCTTTTTGAAACGCCCGATCGTAAAGTTAGCGATTCTACCCGTCTATCAAGAACAAGAAAATAAGCAAGAAAAAGACAAAAAAATCGGAGCAAAAACCACATCAGAAAGAGCAGAAAACAGTTCAGCTCCAAAAAAAAAGGAAGAAAATGTAGCTTTACGACAATAGCTATTTCCATGTTGTTATTGTTTTTCATTACAGTCCCATCAGTACACAGCCAGTATCATACAACCCCATTGCAGGGAAATAATAGTCTTTATTTCGATCGGATTAAAGACATGCATTTGATACGAGACGACTGGAGACTAGTTGTTTTCTACGATACAGAACCTTATAAAGATGGCAATAAAGCTTTGACTATGTATATCAAGTACTTAGACGAGTTGTGTACAAAAATTCAAACAACTTCGCACTGTGAGGGGATCATGTTGCAGCTACGTCACGAGGTGACTGAACTGGAGTATTACAACGATATACTTATGCATCATAATGCGAATACACGTAATATGCGACGCCGACGGGGGCTAATCAATGGGGTCGGATATTTAGCAAACAGCTTATTTGGGGTCCTGGATGAACAGTTCGCCAAAAAATACGAGCAGGACATTAGCCTAATCAAGGAAAACCAAAACCATTTAGCTTCTCTTTGGAAAAACCAAACATCTGTCGTAGAAGCAGAGTTCAATTTATTAAAACGCACAGAAAGCATATTCGACAAACAATACAAAATAATAAACAAGAAATTTAACACCATACAAAGGGCATTTAATGAAGTAAGAACAGAATGTCAAAACGTCGCGCTCATCAATGACTTTCTGTCTACATCTATAATAGCCAATAACATGCTGTCCAGCCTAAAAAATATCCAGCAAACATTACTTGATGCCGTCACTAATATTTACAATGGGAAATTTAACTTCCACCTTCTCACTCCCGACCAGTTAAGGAATGAGCTAGGTGTTATATCCGAGCAGCTTCCAAAGGATCTGTCACTACCCGTAAAGAAATCGGACAGCTTATCAGAAATATATAATTTACTGCAAGTGCGAGCAAGAGTCACGACCAGGTTTATCATATTTGAAATCAAAGTCCCATTAATTGGAGAAACAAAGTATGAAATCTTAAAGCTACTTCCTATACCCCGCTTATCAGATAGAAATATTGAGATGGTAGTGGTGCCAGTGGCAGAGTATGTCGCCGTCAATCTCCAACAAGATGCTTTTATAAAATTTACAGAAGAAGATTTAAGGACCTGTTTACACAGAAACACAGAATTATACTTGTGTCATGTTAAGAGGCCTATTAATATCATCAAGGACGATCAGTGTTTTTGTGAGACGTTGCCTAAAACAAGAAAGTGCAAGACTATCACAAGATTATGCAATAACAGATGGGTGGAATTAAATTATAAATTTAACACATATTTATATTCATGCTGCGAGCAATGTCAGGTGAAACTGGTATGCAATGATCAAATTACACCAGTACAAATAACTAAAACCGGATTTTTTACAGTTGATCAAGGATGCATCATAAAATCAGCTGATTCCTTTATTTATTCTCATAGACAAGACGGGAATAAGATTCAATTAAGCTCCAACATTCCAGCGCCAAAAATTTCACAAATAAATCATATCATTAACATCTCATTATCAGATTTGTACATACAAAAAAATGAAACGTATGACTTTTTTAACCATACCGTACAGCTCCAAGAAATCGAAAAGAAACTGCAAGTAATGAAACAGAACGAACCACTAGCAAACCGGGTTTCCTACCATGATATACATCATTATACAGCTGTATACATTTTGTTCGCGATGATGGGACTTGGCGCAGCAGTGTGGGTGTGGAGGTACTGCAGGCGCAGGCAGGCGCCAGCAGACACATCGGCCGCGGCGCCGGCGGGGTCTCGTGTATCGGGCGCCCCAGCCGCGCCGCCCACCGCAGCACCGCGACCGGGAGGTTGCGCCGCTACACCAGTGCCTTCAACTAGTGTCAATTACATTGAACAGTCAAACGCGCGAGTGTTAGTGAAGGAAACAGGGTCGTCCCCTGTAGTGTTTACTCGTAGACCAGTGCTTAGTGTCCCGGACATAAAAGTGGACACCTCTTAGGCATTAAGCAAATAATTTTAAGACAAATCACCATGTATCATCTACTAACCTCATCTTTTCTCCCCCGGGAATATGTACGAGCAAGCGCGTACAACGCAAAAATGCTTTATAAACAGTTTATGTTTTAACCTAATTACTCATTATTTCTACAATTCAGTTCGTTTTCGGCCATCAAGCGCGCCGCGCGTACTCCTATCAGTTTTATCAGTTCATTTAGTTTTTAACATTATTATACAGTTTTAATATACAGTTAAATCAGTATCAGTATCAGTATTTTTGTTACGGACTCAACCCCGTACACCTACTGATCAATTAATAATTAATTATATCAAATTCTATTATAAACAAGTATGTCAAAATAATTTATCATTTAAAAAATCATGAATTGAGTAGTACGCTTTATGTGTCAAAAAAGTTTTTAGTTGTCTTGTGAAATCTGTCATGGTATTGGAGTCACGTATAACTTTAGGAATTTCATTGTATGTCTTAGAAGCCATTGCAAATGTACTGCTGTGAAAAAGTGAAGTTTTGCATTTCACGAGGTACAGACGATCACGAAGTCGCGCTCCATACTGAAAATACTCCGAATGTGATCGAACAAAAACTGCAGTTTACCGCCTCCTTACCACTAGCATTTCCACAAAATATTATTCCGTATTTCAAGGTTGGTTGGTACCACATAGCCATGATAAGCAGCGAGCATTACTTTACTATTGACCGTTTTCCCCAAGTCAGTTTCAAAATAAAACAACGCCTAGCAAAGTGAAGCGAGCGAGAAGTGCACGCAACATTTTGATCGCACGTTTTTTTACGAGTTAACTGTCAAGTTCATAAACCTGAGAGTTATTCTGAGCAGTTTGATAATTTAATTAAAAAATAATAATTGCGAATTGACCATGGGTTTTTGGGGGAAAGTTATTCAGTTTCATGAGTACAAGCTCCAGTTAAAAATCTGCATACCTTTGTTAAGACCCTATACAGGGTGTAACAAAAGTGGTGTAGGTCCCGTTGACTGGGGCTTCTGCTCATCATACTGAACAACTTTTTTCCTACGAGTTTGCTGAAATCGCAAAAATCACTCTTCATACAAATCGATCAGCTGATTGACTAATTTTATGCATTTTAATAGTATGGGGGGACCAATTTTTTTTTTGAGAATTGACTATGGGTTCTTCGGGGAAAGTTGTACAGTCAACGGGTCCTACACCAATTTCTTTACATCCTGTATAGTACTGCTACGGGGTCGAGAAAGTAAAAACTGTTAGAAGCAAAAATTTCTAAGTAACGTATGCCTGGTACACTTACACCTTCACAAAGGTTTTTTACGAATGACAGTGAAAACTCTGATTTTTTTTTCCTTCATGCTGAAAACTGTGTCAAAATATGTTGTGTAGTTTAGCAGAAGTAAGCACAGAAACAGATAGACGCGGATAACGACTTTGTTTTATAGTGTTTAGAGGAGATAAAAAAGTGTTTGATTGTCTTCAGATATTTTAAGGTTCCGTAGTCTCTATAAAAAACCCTTTTGTCCGTCTGTTCGTCAGTCATAGACAGGTGACAATATCATAACTTTAACATTTTTGAGCCGAATTGCATATAATTTGATACAAAAATAGTTGAAATATAGATTTCCATTTTGGATGTGTGTTTTAGAGAATTCCAAACCCTGCTAAACTTTTAAGACACGAAGATATTTATTTAAATAACGTACCTTAACGTATTTACCTTAACTTATCCCCAACTGAAAACTTTTTAAACTTTGGGCCGAGATGTTTTTTATTTAAAGTTTAAACATTTTCCGTACAAGAATTTCTGTTATGTGTACTTATTCGTAGTTCCCACTCGTCTGCTCTGAAGCCACGGAGTTTCGTGACTGTAAATAATTTTTATTTTTCCATTTGGGGTATCACATAGACCAAACTTTGAATACCGTGCAAGACGCATGGATGAAGGTTGGGTGTAATGTATGAGTTACTAGCTGTTTCCCGCGGCTTTATCCGCGTGGACAACGTTTCTATGACTTTTCAAGGGTGCGCAGTGCGTGAGCGGCAAGTGGCTTGCGAGCGTGAAAAAAGTAGCCTATGTGTTAATCCGGGTTCTAACCTGTCTACCCTACCAAATTTCAGCCAGATCCGTTCATTAGTTTTTGCGTGAAGAAGTAACAAACATACACACTCACCCAATCGCAAACTTTCGCCTTTATAATATTAGTGTGATGTGATAATGATGTACTGATGGAGTACATGAAGGTGAAGACCAAGTGTGCCTTGAGCAAAGTATATATATTTATTAGTACTAACATACTGTATGGACACTCCCTGCCGCTCTCTAGATTGCGACCTCACCCCCTCGTCACCCAGATTGATACATATTGGTTACAGTTTGGTTGTCGAACGTATAGGACTTAGCCGCCATTTTGTTTGTTCCGTCATTCCTTTTTTGAAATGACATTTCTGGCCCGTTACATATAATAATATTGTGATTTGAGGCCATAGCCATAAAATCTAAGTAATTAAAAAAAAACAAATTTAGTTTCAAGGAATCGTTTGTTCGATTTTTAAATTAATTTTCTAAATGAAAATGGCGGCATTTTCTCGCTATGATATTCATGTAATTATTTCGTATTACTTTAAGCGTAGCTTGACTAAACAAAAATGTTTCCAGGAAATGAATAGTGAACTGAGGGAAACTTGTCCATCTCTGAGGACCATAGAACGGTGGTATATTAAATTCAATCGCGGCAATTTTAACTTGGAGGACGAAGCAATGTCTGGCAGGCTGATAGAAGTGAGTACCGATAATAACATTGAGGCTGTACGAAAACTATTGGATGAAGACCGACGTGTGACATATCGACAGATCGAGGAAACCCTCAAGTAAAGCGCACCAACTGTTCATCGGATTCTTCACGACCATTTGAAAGTACGGAAACTTTGTTCTCTCTGGGTACCACACTTGATGACTGACGTGCTAAGGGAGCAACGTGTGACTTGGTCAGGTAATATGTTAAAAAAAATTGAAGACGGCCGATCTAACTACGTGAACTCGATTATTACATGTGATGAAACGTGGCTGTATTATTTCGATGTACCTACTAAATCCCAGAGTAAAGTGTGGGTGTTTGAAGATGAACCACCGCCGACGTCTGTGAAAATGTCCCGATCCGTAAAGAAAAGAATGGTTGCTGTATTTTTTTACTAAGAGAGGAATATTGGCTACGGTTGTGCTTGATAAAGGGAAGACTGTTACTGCTGCATGGTACACAGAAGAATGTTTACCTCGTGTATTAGAAGCTTTAAAAAATGAACGACCAAATTCAAGACTCGATACTTGGCTCTTGCATCAAGATAACGCCCCTGCACATCGAGCCGGCAAAACTACGAACTATTTGCGCCAAGCTGGAATCAAATTGTTGGGACACCCTCCTTATAGTCTGGATCTAGCGCCATGCGAGTTTTCACTATTCCCATAAGTAAAAAAACAACTGAAGGGAGGCAAGTTTTCGAGCGATGACGAGCTTATAGGAGCTTTTGAGGAGATATGCGGCTGTGTTCCAGAAGGATACTGGAGCAATATGTTCAGTACCTGGTTTACACGTATGAAGACCTGCATTACTGCCGGTGGTGACTACTTCGAAAAATAAAAATAGTCCACAAAGTACGACAAAACTTATGTAGCGCCCTAGTACAGTATTGTATGTTTTACAATTGTATTAGTTTTTTTATGTATACTGGGTCTGTACGTTGTAATTTCGTAACCTGATATAAAAAATAATAATAAAATAAATCTATATATTTCAAAGTCGTGTTAGTTACACCATTTATAACTTAATAACGGCTGGACCAATTTTTATGATTTTTGCGTTTTTGCATTTGTCTTCGTCCGGAATAAGATAATAAGTATTAAAATATGATATTCATCAATAAAAGAAAATATCAGTCAAAAAATAATTGGTTTTAGGGTAGGATTGGGTAGTGTAGTGTAATTTAGGTGTAGTGTAGTTAGGGTAGTGTAGTGTAGTGTAGTGTAGGGTAAGGTAAGGTAGTGTAGTGTAGGGTAGGGTAGGGTGGTGTAGTGTAGTGTAAGGTGGAACGAAGTTCGCTGGGACACCTAGTAAATAGATAAAAACTGAGTTCATGCATGAAGGCTGTACAGGCTATGTCTCGGAGGAGTTTGATGGTTTCTTTGTAGGGGTACGTGGTCCTACTATGATTTTGGGGGCAGCCAGTATTGTATAAACAGTTTTGCCCTTGTGTAGGGTCGAGACAAAACCTTAATAAGTTGTGGTTATTAATAAAATATATAATATTGCTATTTTAAAAGCTTTTATTTCATTTGCAATGTTTGTATGTATGTTTGTTTAGCTACCAACTTCCAGGGGTCCGATTAAGTTAACATTTGGAATGAAGCCGTATTCCCAGAGACAATTAGATTCTTTTGTTATTTTGAAGTTGATCTGATGATGAAGTTGGGAGGTGGAATTAAGGTTCCAGAGTCGTCTTTTATTTTTAACTAGCTGTTTCCCGCGGCTTCACCCGCGTGGACCACGTTTCTATGACTTTTCGAGGGTGCGCAGTGCGCGAGCCGCAAGCGGCTCGCGAGCGTGGTAAAAAGTAGCCTATGTCTTAATCCAGGTCCTAATCTGTTTACCTACCAAATTTCAGCCAAATCCGTTCAGTAGTTTTTGCGGGAAAGCGTAACAGACAGACAGAGTTACTTTCGCATTTATAATATTAGTAGGGATAGAATCGTAGGAAATACAATAATGTACTCACCTTTTTTGAATTTGGAACCGTGTATTTTATGGTCATTCGAGCATTTAGTTTTTTTAGCTTAAAGACTATTTTCAAATAAATGCTTATACCTAAAAACTTTTAGGGTTTTTGAAAATATTCATAAATATTTTGATGCAATATTTGTCTTCATTAGACTGATTAATTAAAAGCTTCAACTTGATATCGTCGGCTTACTGCAAGACATCATTAGCTGCAAAACAGTGATTTCGAGATAATCGCAGTTTTATATTTTTCATTATCTTTGCAATAACTTCAAAAGTTGAGGACATAGAAAAAAAAATTAAACACCACCTTAAAGGTGAGCATCTTCTTTATACGATTTCAATATGGAATACATCCCTAATGCTGCACTTTTTTTTAAAAAGCCGGAAAAAAAAGATAAGGACTTCTTGCGTTTGAGCAATACAAGCAAAACGTGAAAATAATGATTTCTGTATGAAAATCGTTCAAAAAAAATCAATTATTACCATAAAAACAATGAAAATAGTGTTCTTTTTTTATTATTATCAAATTAGAAGCTTTTACAATATTATTTTTGATATTTTCGGGTGACCTAAATCTAATTTAACAACTTAAATGAAAGTCGCTTAAATTTTTGGCAAAAAAAACAAGTGATAATAAAGGTATAAGATCTACTTATTGTAGACAGTAAAAACATATCATCTAATCAGCCGAAAGAAGTCCACTGCTGGACAAAGGCCTTTCACAAGGAATTCCACAACGACCGGTCTTGCTACCCCAAAAGCCATCTGTTCTACGAGCTATGTGCCCTGCCCCCTGCCACTTCAGTTTAGCCATTCTGTGAGCTATGTCGGTTACTTTGGTTCTTCTGCGGATCACCTTATTTCTGATTCGATCGCGTAGGGAAATTCCAAGCATAGCTCGCTCCATTACCTTTTGGGTGACCTTGACCCTTCTTATGAGGCCCATAGTAGGCGACCATGTCTCAGTTCTGTATGTCATCCATCACTGTAAACACACACTGGTCAAAGACCTAAGTCTTGAGACACTGCGGTATTTGGGATGTGAAGATATTGCGATGCTTCGCCGAGCTGCTCAGCCGAGTTGTATTCGTCGATTGTTCTCTTTCTTGAAGTTGGACCTACCTAGCTGGACTCTTTGTCCATGGTTTACATATTCGTCAATAACTTCCAGTGTAGAGTCTCCAACCTTTAGAGGGGTGGGTGCAACACGGACATATTTTCGTCTTGTCCATGTTCATTTTAAGACCCACTTGTTGAGAGACTTTACTGAGGCTATCGAGCATTACACTTAGGTCTTCCATAGTCTCAGCCATGACCACGATATCGTCAGCAAATCGATGGTGGGTTATGTACTCGCCGTTGATACTGATGCCGAGTCCCCCCTAGTCTAGAAGTTTGAAAACATGTTCCAGGGCGGCGGTGAACAGTTTCGGAGATATAATCTCGCTGTCTCACCCCTCGCTGCAATTGGAAGGTTTCGAGTTCTGGTGTGGAGGTGAACTAAAGTGGTGGCGTTTTCATACAGATACTTCAACACCGTAATGTATCGATAGTCAATTTAGCACCGCTGGAGAGACTGTAGCACAGCCCAGGTTTCGACTGAATCAAAGGTTTTCTCATAGTCCAGAAGCGCCAAGCATAGTGGCTGATTGTACTCTTCAGTCTTCTGTATAATCTGCCGCAGCATATGTATGTGGTCTATGGTACCAAAGCCTTTTCGGAAACCGACTTGTTCGGGAGGCTGGAAGTCGTCAAACCTGCGTGCAAGACGATTCGTAATGAATCTCGAAAACAGTTTATAGACATAGCTCAGAAGTGAGATGGGTCTGTACTTCTTTAGCAAGGTGTTGTCACCCTTTTTGAAGAAAAACAGGATCGACCAAACTTCTGTGCCATTCGTTAGGCGTTTGTCCCTCGAGTATAACGGAATTCAATTACTTCTGAAGAGCTTTGAGTACCGGTGATTCACCTGCTTTCAGAAGTACAGCCGTAATTCCATCGTCACTCGGTGCCTTGTTGTTCTTAAGCTGTTTGAAAGCCATTCCAGTCTCGTACAGGCTGACTTTCGGGATATTTTTTATTTATTTATTAACTTGTCGCCAATTTTATAGACCATTCACATGAATTTTACAATTATTGGTTTTACATTTTAAAAAGCAAATTATGAAATTCGACTAATTGAAATTTAAAAAAAGACAAAGTAGGATTAAACGTAAATTATGTAATAGAAAATAATATTTATAAAGTAAAAATATATAAAACAAACAAAAAAGTACAATTAAAGAAATAAGAACAAGAAGTTTGAAATGGGCAGCGCAAAGTGTTATACGTTATATGTGTAGTGTGTTTGTGGCATGTGTAAATGTTGTGTGTGTATTGTGAGTGTTTGTATGAAGTCGTATATAAATTAATTTCATGAATTGTTTACGTCGGAGGAAGAATATGTCGAATATCTATATAGCGTAAAGTGTCGGGTTAGTCTGGCTCTTGAGTCTTTAGCCAGATCGCTGACAGGCAGACGTGTGGTCTTTTACAATTGTCCGTAGAACTTTTTAACTTCTTCCAGCAACTCAATCTTAGAATTCTTAGACGATATGATCATGCCACCTCAGTTTTCGGCTTGGTCAGTTAGCTTTGTCCTCTCGTTGGTTTGATGTCTCGCGAACACTTTTGAGCCTTTGTTGTGCTCAATCGCTTCTTTAATACAATTTGTATTATACTCGCGCTAATCGCGAGTCAGGGACTTAAGAGATCTGCCTGTTTAGTTGTCGATATTAAGTAGCATCTTCAGAGGACTGCAAAACCAATCTGCGTCTTTCTTCCATGAGTTTGCTGGTGAAGTCTGAATTTTTTTTTGTTCTGTTTGAACAGCGAGTTTTAAGAATCTTAGACGCGACCTTTTGGACCATTTCCACTAATTTGTCATTATAATCGTCCATATTCTCGCAGTATCCTAGGCATTCGAAGCAATTTTGCAAATCGAGCTGAATGCTCTCGGGGTTTTAGAGCTGTATGGGCGCAGGTCGGAACGTAGACTTCATCAGTCGGCATCTTTCTAGCTTAATCTTTAGATTCAGTGTACCTCTTACCATTCGGTGATCGCTTCCTGTTTTTACTAAAATTGATCACAAAGACATCATTGAATATTTGTCTTCTCGTCGATAAGATGAAATCAATCTTGTTCTTCGCTATGCCATTGGGATACAACTATGTCCACTTCCGCTGTTGTGACTCTTTGAAGAAGAAGTTCATTAAAAAGAGACTCTCTTTTTTCATAAAGTCGGCCAGCATCTGACCACGTGCATTTATTACTCCATATCCAAATTGCCCTACTCTCAGCTCACCATCGCCCCGTTTGCCCAGTTGCACGTTGAAGTCCTCCATAACAATGGTATAATGGGTCTTGGTTCTACGATTGGTTGTAGAGATTTCCTCATACATTATCTCTACCTCATCGTCGGAGTGTTGAGTGGTCGGCGCGTATACCCGTATGACTTATCGAATACCGTTTTGTGATTCCGAGTATAAAGTATGCTACCCTTGTCGAAAAGATCATGGTCTGGACCACTTTGTTAATGAGGGACTTGTGGACGAGAAACCCGACACCACCCTGGGACAGTTGGTCATCCTCCCGGAATGAGAGCAGGTTTCCGGATTAAAGGATCATGGTGTCCTCTCCCTTTATTTGGACTTCACATAAACGTACGATATCCCACCGTAACCTGCTCAATCCTTCTTCGAGTTCTGTAAGCTTCTCGTCAGTCCGCAGTGTACGCGTGTTGTAAATTGCCAGGGCCAAAGGTCGTTGGGTTTGGTAGCCTGGCATCTGCTGGAGATTCTTTGCACCTCCCGCCCCATCGTTACCAGGTCTGTTACCGGAGCCAGGAATAGCAGTGTCGCCGGGGACAAGGGGCCGTTTCCTGGGTGTGTAAGCATGATGTAGAATTCTTATTTTTAATTCGTGGCTCTAGATAGCAGATTATAAATTAATATGATGGTTTATAGTAGCTTGTAGCTCTAAGGGTTAATATTTATTGTAAATAAAATAATAGATTATAAATTAATGAAGCAGAAACATACCGGGAGATTTAGATCAACTTCGAGACAAAAGTTGTATTCTGGTCTTAATGTAGAAAGCAAACTGCGGCATCGGTTCCGCTCGCGGCTCGCTTCACGTCTCCCCCTCGCTCGCCCACCGCCTTACAGCCAGCCTTCGCGCATCATAGTGACAAATAAATCGAGTTTCTATTATCCTAATTACTGTTCCCTATATTTTAATCTACAAATATTTACTCTATGAACTTCCGTTTAGTGTCATAAGGTAATTATCCGATGAAAAGAATGGAATTTGTTTGTCAGGACCAACAAAATTTATATTACTTTTGTATCCAGTTTAAGCAAAAAACTAATTAATATGATTATAAAACCTTTTTATATTGTGCAGAACTAACTAAGTACTTTTAGACCTCAAATTTTTTGGTGTGTAGATTTGACAGAAATCATTATTGTGTAATTATTAGATTGAATTCATATAGTTCTGCTACTCACGCTCCCAGAATTCATTAAAATTATATAATTTTATACAACAAAAACACTTATTATCGTCTAAAAAAATAAATCACAAAACTTTGTTTTTGTCAGATCTCAATAAGTATTAATTCAAGTGACCATTTTCTATTAAAAGTCATTTAAGTTTTATAATTAGTTTAATAGACAAGTATAATGTGACTAAAAGACATTTTACAGCATGTAATTATTTTTAACAAAATCATAACTTATATGCATTTCTGTCGTTCGTCGTTGCTCAGACGTCATTGAAACAATATAATGACTTTTAACAAAACGATATACGACAATTTAAGTACTCTAGATGTCACTTATGAACTTTATCAACTTAATACAAAATGTAAAGATGTAGTAAGCGATATATTCGTGAAACCTCCTTAAGTAACAAAAATAATTTAATTATTTATAACGAAAATTGTAAGTAGTGAATCATACATTTTCAAATTTCAGATGAAGACACTAAGTATCATTAGTGTGTAGTTGTAACGAAAAAAATCTTAATACTCAAATTATAAGGTCAATTTCTTTAAAAGTATAACACATAGAGAAATAATGATTTCTGATTATTGTAGAGCGTAGCACGTCCTATACACTGGTATCACAAATGCAGTTAATGACTTTTTGCGGATAATGACTTCTTGCAGTAAGCCGACGATATATTTGTATTGTTAAATGAGTGGAGTACAGCCCTAAATCCTCAGTTATACGGCTTTGCCTCAGTCTGCTGAGGAATCTTTATGATCATATAATTTCATAATAATTTTTGTAAAAAATAAATGCCTACGAGAGTGGAATCCTAAGGGCAATTTCTACGAGTACATGCAGCTTTCTCTAGTTTATGATTAGCTCATCAAAAGTCGAACAAAAATAAGTACAAGTAAAAATAAAGTTCTCGAGTGGCGACCGCGCACCGGAACACGTAGCGTAGGCAGGCCTCCCACGCGGTGGACCGACGACCTGGTGAAGATCGCGGGAAGCCGATGGATGCGGGCAGCGCAGGACTGGTCGTCGTGGAAATCCTTGGGGAGGCCTTTGTCCAGCAGTGGACGATTTTCGGCTGATATAATGAAAAGAAAATTGTACCTAACTTAACCTTACCGTCTTTTCGTGTAGAGATCATAAAACATAATACATTAGATTATTACGCACAGTACAGCTAGGGTTGCCAGATGGTTAGGATTAGTCTACCACTCAGCAACTTACCACTCTGCAAAAAAAAGAAATCTCACGAAAAAAGTATATTTTTAAACGACTTCAAAAAAGGAGGAGGTTCTATGTTCCACTCTTTGTATTTTTTTTTGTATGTTCACTGATTACTCTGTCATTTGTGGACCGATTTTCAAAATTATTTTTTTATTTGAAAGAATATATTCCCAAAATGGTCCCATTGTCACTAAGTCAGGATCTGATGATGGAATTCCAGGGAAATCGTGGTCAACCCGAAAATTGTATAGGCACGTATTACATATTTCATGTATTTTCTAAAGCTTTTCTAGTATTTGCGTCTGGTCGTCATGTTGATGAGCTGATGTTGGAAAGTACAACTCCTTAACGGTTAGGAGTTGGAGGATCATTCTTTGAATAATATACGTAGATACGTAGGTACGTATAGACCGACAGTTGAATTAATTCCGGTTATAAAAGTGAGCTGATGATGGAAGGTTTGACTACTAACTTCCATTCTGCTGAGATGATAATGAAAGTCACAGGACTCTGTATCGGTTAATGCAACACATGCATTATGATTTGATGATTCCTACGTTAAAAATATGAAAGTAGAAGTTAAAAAAAACTAAAAACCGACTTTAAAAATAAATTTACTCAAAAGTATGAAATAATATTTTAAAATATATATACTCTAAATTAACAAACAATAACGAAATCAAAGGTAGGTACGAATCAAATTAGGGGCCTACAATTTTGTCTGAGGTCATCGCCAGCAAAGCTTTCAAATCTAAAACATTTGATAGATAAGTATAGCTGTGTGCTGGTATCGACCTCAAAAAAAAATTGTAGGCCCCTAATTGCTTCGTACTTACCTTTGATCTCGTTATTATTGGTTAATTTCGAATATTAATATTTTAAAATATATTTTTATAGTTTTGAGTGAATTTCTTTTTAAAGTTGGTTTTTAGTTTTTAGGTTTAGCCGTTAGCTCGCTCGGTACTTTGTAGGTACACTGTAGGTATGTCTCGCTCACTCGCTCTATTCAAAGGAGGGCGCAAAACTCACAAAAGCTGACATAGGATTGGGCATAAAATAAGGTGAACTTCACATAAAATTTAACCCGGAGACAATGACGCTGGGTCATATTGACCCGAGCGATTTTCGTTTGAGGAAGTTTCGAAAAAAACATATTATAATCGTTATTCGTTTTCTCGGTAGCCGGAGATAAGACCTCAATTCATATGATTTGTACCTTAGTGTAGTGCGCAAGCGCCAGTGGAGAATGGTAAAATCCCTTTTCTTGAATAAAACGGGTACAGCTCCATACATTTTTAGTTCCAAAAGAGAAATTATTTTAGTTGCCCTTTTGAGGTTGTTGCATTAAAAGCATATTATAGTTTGATATCTTAATTAACTTAAACATCTTGGTACTAAACTGACTTTATGGTCATGCAATAGTTCTTACTTTGTATTAAATTAGTTATAATTCAGCAGATAACCAGACAATTAAGAAAATAAAACATTCGGGTCATATTGACCCAACGTCATCGTCCGCGTTATTTTTTAAACGTAATTGGCGTCGGGTTAAAAAAATCGCTCTCATAGTCTTTGGCTTTCCTGTGCTGCTATTCGCTCTCCTGTTATATTGCCTAATAGCTGCTAGACATAAAGCCCCCCTTGAAAGATATCCTGGATTTTCGCCTAATATTTCGCTGTAAGGTAAGGGAATCACCATATTTTTTCTAACCCCTCTTTATTCAAATATTATTTCTCTTGACAACAACTCAAAATCCTTCTTTTTTTCAGAAATTTTAGTTTTTAAAACTGGCAACCCTTGGTACAACGATGTAGTCCCATTTACCACGATCGTATGATACAGATTTATTGAGAGTTTTATTAAAAATACTATTCACAATTTTATTTCGGGCTTTGCCCCGATGGATATTGAGGGTGGGCGGGTTTTTTAGCCTATACCATCCTGAAATTTCATTCTATTCTAAGAACATACCTACTTATACACTCGCGAGCGTTAAAATCCGGCATTTCTCTATTCTTGCAATACACCGAATTATTTGAAATTATTGCTTTTATTTACTTAATTAATGATGAAATAAAGTTTTGTTAATCATTTATTATCTTGTGAATAATGATTAAACTAATGATTTAGTTTCTATCCGAAGTAAGGCCTTCCAAACTACCCTATCGGGATTTCATGCTCGCTAGTTCGTCATTTTGTAATGAAAAGTACATCCATAAATAATTTTGCTTTTAGGCGGCTGGATGTCTTGAATCGATACTTAGTAATAACTTTTGCCCAGCGCTTGATGTACTCGGAGATACCATCTGCTTGCTTGGCATTGTTTTTTTTTTTTTGACTTATTGTGGTAAAGCACAATAATTCCTTAAGTCGTTGGTGAAGAGCGTCAATAGCGTAACGGCTAGGGCCGCCGCCTCCTGTCCGGGAGGTCGTGGTTTGAATCCTGCCACGTATTAATGTGATTTCGAATTTAGATTTCATATGTATGTTTATCCGACGCTCTTTCGGTGAATGAAAACATCGTGAGGAACAATCCCCTTCGCCTGCGCTGAAACTCGCAGGTAGTGTGTGAAGTCGACCAACCCGCACTGGGCCCGCGTGGTCGACTAAGGCCCGATCGCCCCAATTCAGGGTAGGCTCGAGCCCCTAGGTGGGGACGTACTTACTCAGGTCACCCAAAGGGCAATGGAGCGTGCTATGCGCGGAGTTTCTCTGCGTGATTAAATCAGAAACGAGGAGATCCGCAGGAGAACCAAAGTAACCGACATAGCTTACAAAATCGCTAAACCGAAGTGGCAGGGGGCAGGGCACATAGTTTGTGGAAAAGATGGCCGATGGGGCAGTAAAGTCCTCGAGTGGCGACCGCGCACCGGAAAACGTAGCATAGGTAGGCCTCCCACGCGGTGAACCGACGACCTGGTGAAGATCGCGGGAAGCCGATGGTTGCGGGCAACGCAGGACCGGTCTTAATGGAAATCCTTGGGGGAGGCCTTTGCCCAGCAGTAGACGATTTTCGGCTGATATGATGATGATGATGACTTACACTACTAATACTGTTAAAACAAAAAAAAACTAATGATTTGCTTACATTCTGCATTGTCTCGACTGGGCTAGGTATACTTAATAGGCCTTAGGCTTTATGACATGTTTTATTACCAGACCGGACCTGTTGCAGAGGAGATATAAAAGAAGCCACGGATCGGACGAACGGGACGACAGAGTGCCCTGCGGCGGCCAGTGATGCCAATTTAGCGACAAAATCGCTAGATCTAGCAACATTTCGTTTTCTACTGCTGCTTAAATTATGTGTCTAGCGACAGAAAAAATCTAGCGACTATTTTAACGACTTCTAGAGTTTAAATAAATAAGTAGATATTTTAACTACCTTCATAAAATATGACAACATCTCAGCTCAGAAATCTCTTTTCTATATTCGAAACGGTGTTCCGAAATCGGGGATACCTTTCTGATAATCTGTCTTTTTCCCTCTTGTAGCTTTTTAATGAGACAGACTGTTGTCAGAGTAATATTTATCCAATTTCGGAACGCTGCCATTAATTCTCATGCATAAGCGGGGATTCCCCTAATACTGTCTGTGTACTAGTACTACTTGTGTACAGGGGATACCCGGCGTGATTTTTATGGTATTCAGTGCTGTCAACTACACCGTAACTACTGGGATCATTTAGTGACTTCTAGCGGCTTTAGATCTTTGTCCATAGCTAGCGACATCTAGCGACTTTTCAAGCGTACGACTAACGACTTTTTGACAGATAGAGTTGGCATCACTGGCGGCGGCCGACGACGAACGCGTGACGGGAATCATAAATACTGCGTATCCTGTAGCTCACATTCCTACCTGGTGGATGCCATTCTAAGCTACGCAGGCTGCACAGTAATAACTTAGTGCTTATCAGAAATAATCAGCTGAACCGCTGGAAATGGCAGGTGGTGTTTTTATCTGTTAGTGAATAGAGATAGGTGCGTAGGTAATTATGTATGTTGAAATGAACTATTCTGGATCGGAGGATGATTTTGATTGATCGGAGTTGAGTATAAGTAGGTGTATGATTCCGTCACAAAGTCAACATTTAGACGGATTGGAGTCTACAGAGTGTAACAAAATAGGTGTATTATACTTGATTTTGAAGCTGCGACTTTTCATACAAATGGCGTTAGCGATTTTCATGTCTTAAATGTGCACGGATTTGGACCAATTTTTTTATAGGATAAATCAGTCAGAACACAATATAGTTTATATGTTTTTGTTTTATCAATACAATTAATATGTTCAATTTTATTTGTCGTTCAGTGTCTTCATACAAAACTAATTTCGGTCATTTTTGTTTATTTTTGATCACTAATTTTAAATATGAAACCTATAAACTTTTAACTTTTTTTACTGCCAACCTATCGATAATTGTTCAAAATCGTTTAACTTGTAAAAGATGAAAATAGCTATCGCCGTTTGTATGAAAAGTACAACTTTCTCATTTGGTTTACAATATTTTTAATACAAAATTGGTAAAGAGCTGTTGGATTCGTAAGAAAAGTACAAGAAAATTTTGCAGATTGACCAGGGGTCACTTAGAAAAAAAAATCTGTAAGTATAATGAGAAGAATCCTCAGTCATACATCAATTTAGTTACACCTGTATATGGTATTATACATTTTTAGCTGTCAGTCTTTGAATCAGGGGACCTTTTAAATCTAAACAACATTTCCTAAGGAACATACTATCGTCAACTGGTAACAAAATTAATGGATTTCCCAAACAAGAGGTCCAGAAAATTGTATTAGGCCATAATGGTCCCCCGAATTATGTCTATTACGTCTATTTCACGTCGTCTCTTGGATGTAAAACAATAAAAATATTAGTTATTCGCCTTTAATCTAAGCTATATCCTATGATGATGAATAGTAGAGAAAATTAAAAATTAAAATTTTGTTAACAGCATGTTCTTTGGCACGTTAATGTACTAAAAATATAATTGAAGTACCAATTAATTGGTAGTATTAATCACACTATAATATTATAAAGGCGAAAGTTTGTTACTTCTTCACGCAAAAACTACTGAACGGATCCGGAAATCCGGAAATTTGGAAGGTAGACAGATTAGGACCTGGATCAATACATAGGCAACTTTTTTTCACGCTCGCGAGCCGCTCGCGCACTGCACACTCTCGAAAAGTCATAGAAACGTTGTCCACGCGGGTGAAGCCGCGGGAAACAGCTAGTAATATTAATAATACGCATACATCTAATAATAATAATTACTCATCTAATCAGCTCATTTAAGTCCCCACCGAGGGGCTTGAGCCTACCCTGAATTAAGGCGACAGGGCCTTAGTCGAGCACGCGGGCCCAGTGCGGGATGGTCGACTTCACACACAACCTTAGAGTTTCTTCGCAGACGTGTGCAGGTTTCCTCATGATGTTTTCCTTCACCGTAGTAGCGTCGGATAAACATTACATATGAAATCGAAATTCGAGAACACATTGGTACGGGCAGGATTCGTACCACGGCCTCCCGGACAGGAGGTAGCGGCCGTAACCGTTACGCCACCGACTAATAGCACTAATTTCATAAATCAATGTCAAAAAATTAAATTTGATTTATCTTGTAATAAAAATATACATAATGACTCGTAACATTATTGACACTTTACGTAGGCTGGAGTTTTGTTTCTAAGAAATCTCTTACATCATAGAATTGTCTCTCCAGAAGCAACTCCTTTAATCTATTCTTAAAGCAGTGGACGGAAGGTGCATCGCTGATGCTATCTGGAAGCCGGTTATAATATGTATACGGCTTGTCCAATCACATAAACCGACCTTTCGCTCTTTTTTAATGTGTGCGGCACAGTTGCTAGACGACCGCTATATCTGTTACTTCTAAGGTTAATTTTTTATTCGTTTCCCTAGTTTGGAAAAAGGAATTATTTGTATGAGTAAATACAGCTACTTGTTGTATTAATATGCAGGGTAGGATTAAAATATTATAAGCCTTGAAGTACTCATGAGCAGATACGCCATCGGGAATCAAAGCCATGGCACGAATGGCACACTTTTGCATCACGAACACCCGGTGCCCGTCAGCAGTGTTATGCGAGGGAATAAAGCAGTGTCCTACGTCACGGGCGGCATATTGTACCCTGAGTGAAGCGAGGAGTTCAAGCCGCCCAGACGAAGGCAGGATTTATTCCAGAGGTGAATACTCTTACTTTTCACACCTACTACGGGACAATTAAAAGCCAGGGCTACATAAATAATAATTAGAATAATACCAAATACCGTCTTTTCAACCGACTTCAAAAAAGAGGAGGTTCTGAATTCGACTGTATGTTTTTTTTGTATGTTACGCAATATCTCCGCCGATTGTGAACCGATTTTCAAAATTCTTTTTTATTCGAAAGAGTATATTCCCGAGGGGGTTCCATTGTCACCAAGTCAGGATCTGATGATGGGATCCCAGGAAAATCGAGGGCAACCCTCAAATTTTATAGGCACGTTTTACGTGTTTCATGTATTTTCTAAAATAATGAAAGTATTTGCGTCTGGTAGTCATCATCTCATGTTGATGAGCTGATGAAGGAAGGTACAACTCCTTAACGGTTAGGTGATAATTCTTCAAATATTTTACGTAGATACATATAGAACGATAGTTGTATTCTTTCAGGTTACTTAGATGAACTGATGATGGAAGATTTAACTCCTTAACTTTCATGCTGTTGAGATGATGATGGAAGCCACAGGAATATGTATCTGTGAATGAAACACATGCATTATGATTTGATGGTTCCTATTGGCGAGTGGATGATTGGGTTCAACATTGTTAGATAGATAGCATTATCACTAAAACTAAATAAAATAAAAGTTAAAAAAAATTAAAAACCGACTTCAAAATGCTCAAAAGTATGAAATAATATTGTTATACTTTTAGATACACGACATTAATCAACAATAACGAAATCAATGGTGGGTATTGAATTTCATTTTGAAGTCGGTTTTTAGTTTTTAAACTTAAATTTTTGTTTCACGTTCTTTGCAAGCGCGTCTTTTTGTTGTTTTTTTTCTGCCAGACTACCATAGCCAGCCCGATTTTCGAATAAACTCTCTTTACAACGCTTAGATCAAGAAAAAAGTATTTTCTTGATCTGAGTTGCAATGTCCGTATGCTAAATGTTTTCATACGAATTTTAACATTCCAAATGAAAATGTGTTTGTTAACTTTTTAAGCTTCAACACCTCGACCAATCTTGATGGAATTTGGCATGCAGGTAGAGAGGCTACCTCTGGTAGACAGGCTATCACTGGGAAGGACGTAGGCTACTACACGCTACACGCTACACTACACTGTTGTTCATTTTAATCCCGTGAAAATAATACTCTTTTTTGGTCAATTTCTTTAACATCGCAACGGAACAATGGATTGTTGTGATTTTTTTTCATAGAGATGGTTGAAGAGGTGGGAATTGACATAGACTACTAATTAGCATAGCCTGAGGTAGTTGTCTAGGCTCATTTCTTCGCGTCGCAATGGAGCAACGACGGATTGAAGTATTTTTTTTATGGAAATGGTTGAGGGGGTGGGCAGTGACATAGACTGCTAATCAGAATAGCCCGATATGGTTCCTGAGTAATCTGGAGAAAAAACACGTGCACGCACGCGAACCGTTTGCCGCTCGCGCACCACTTACCCTCAAAGGCAGTCATAAAAACAATGTCCATGCGGGTGAAGCCGCGGGCAGAAGCTAGTTAATTGATAAAGGGAGCAGATTATCTGAGTACTGCCAGTACCTGCCGCAATATGAAGCTCGTGTGGGTTGTTAGCAGTTCGTTCATTGATTGACCCCAATTGTCTAACAATAACGTTCGGCGGCCCCTATCGCCGCGGCGCGCCACGCCGGCCCGCGCAGCGCGATTGCTAACCTTCATTATATCAACTCATATACGTCCCCACCGAGGGGCTCGAGCCTACCCTGAATTAGGGCGGTCAGGCCTTAGTCGACCACGCGGGCCCAGTGCGGGTTGGTCGACTTCACACACAACCTTCGAGTTTCTTCGCAGGCGTGTGTGCGAGATTCCTCCCGATGTTTTCCTTCACCTTTAAAGCAATCGGTAAGTATATGTACATCAGTTTTGAAAAACTTTTTGGTACATTGGCCGTCCGGATTTGAACCCGGTACCTCTGGTTAGGAGGACCAAGTCGTTACCGATTGAGCCACCGACGCTTTTTAACCTTACTGACTTAATTATTCTAGAAGTAACCAAAGGTAAAAATACCTTAGTACTCTGAAGGTGATTTTTGGTTTTCTCTTGATCTTTATGGCGTGCCGTCTTCGAGCCACGGCGGTGGCGCCCGCGAGCATCGCGCCTTCCGCAGCGTCGGCATCGCTGGTCTCGTCGCTGGAGCGCGCGGCGGCGCGGGCGGCGTGGCGTGGCGCGGGCCCAGCCGGCGGGGGCGCGGGCTTGGAGCTGCCCGCGGAGCCCCGCGCCGCGCCCCACGACAGCATGGAGCTCCGCAGGGCCCTGAGCGTCTCCGTTGTACAGGCCCTCTCAGCGTACAGCCATGCAACAACATGTCGGCGCAGCGACACTGCGACCGGCCCCTCGGCACACTCCGACCACACGCGCTCTTCACCATTAACTTTGTCAAATAGCTGACGTCATGTGTCCTCACTGGAGCAGCTCACGTCATCGTTTCACTGATGTCCTGGGACCACAACCGGTCCAGGCGGTGGTGGCGACAGGTGTGTTGTCACTGCCCGTCAGAGTCGATAGCCCGAGTATGTTACGAGACGTTATCTGAATACAAACATCGATATCTGGCGCGCATACATTAGCCGAGATCACACACGTCGTGGGTATTATACAATGATAAGTTGATAACTGATAAGATAAGCCTATTCTGTCACATTCTAACACGTATTCCTTCCACCTTGTGAAACTTTCAGGAGTTATCTCGTGCCTCGCGTGAGACTTTCGCGGATATTAATATTCGTACAGTGATAAGCCTATTCTCTCATATATTATCACGTTCTCTCTCCCTTATAAAATTTAAGGAGTTGTCTCGTGGCTTCCGTAAGATTTTTTGCCAGTCTCAAAAGTTATTTGAATTTACAGTTTCATCCTTCACAATTCATAACAATTTTTTTATGTCTAATATTATTTGTCCTGAACTTTACACAAGTGTAAACTCTGTAAAACGTCACTCGATATATCGATCCACTATTTGAAACGTCAAAATTTTCTGGCCCTAGTTGTTTATTTTGACGCTAATTTCTCTCTGTATAACGACAACTCTCAATAACGTCACAAAATGCCCGGTCCCTTGAGTGTCGTTATATAGAGTTTACTGTATTTGTATAAATTTCTGCAGCAGATTCTATCACTTCTACCGAATTCTAATTTTTTTTCTGAATTAATTCGTTTTGGTAATTTATAGGACAGTTTTTATTATTTTACAGTATTTGATGTTGATTTAAACTTATCACATTTTCGACTGCTTGGTATTGGAAAGAAAGGAAAAATATGATTTTAAAATGTCACTAGTAACAAAATAGAGGTTTGACTCAGCCAACGTGATGTTGACTCATGCTGGCTGGAGGCGGGAATAAATAAGTTACAATAGTGTGTGGTGTCGGTGTCGGCCTGTGCTATTGTTTTCTTTAATAGCCCCAAGTTGCCTTAGTATAACAAATCAAAACGACCTCGAGTCGTGCGTAACGTCGTCGTCTGTATTGTAATATCAAGAACAATCAACTGAATACCTATTGGTTGCATTCAGTCTCAGTTCCTAGTATGGACAGCGTTTTGTTCATTAACACACAAGCACCATATTTAAATAAACAGCTGTCAAATTAATAAGATCGTCAAAATTCACTTCAATCGATACCACTCCACAATATTATTCAATGTGCACACGTATATTTTCACAGCAGATGTTTTTGTTGACGGGCCCGCGGCTCCATCGTGTAGGGAACATTCGCGTGGACTAACTATATTAAAAAGTAGCGTTGTGCGCTGGATACGTACGCGTACGGTACCTACGAGCTGCGCGCGCGCCGCCTCGCGTCGCCGCACCGCGTGCCGCCACGTCTCGTCGTGCGCCGTATCGCCGAAATAGAAACACTCACAAAAATTCACACTTGTCACCTTGACCAAAGAATATGCCTTGACTGAACAACCGCAGCGACGCGACGCCTAAATACTTTACAAGGAAATGGATGGCCCTTACCACACATTACTCTCGCTATAATAATTGAAAATGCTAAAGACTTTAAAAAACCGACTTCCATCGCAACAACTTAGTACATTTTTGCATTATTATTTTTGGTTTTTGTTAATTTTGTACTACACCGATTTAGATAAAATTTATATGGGACCACACGGAAAGCACTAGCTTTCAAATAAAAAAAGAATCATAAAAATCGGTTAACTCAGTCAAAAGTTCTGTGGTAACACACATAAAAAAAACATTCAGTCGAATTGAGAACCTCCTCCTTTTTGGAAGTCGCTTGATAACCCTTCCAACATTCTCATTCCTCCGAGCTTCCAATTTGTTTGTAGTTTGACTAGTTTGATGACAATTAACGGACTAATTAAAGTTTGAGGATGATCTGAAAAACGGTCATTGCAATATTTCTATGTGATAGAAGTAGCATACAGTGTTCTAATCGCCCAAAAATATTGTAGATTATTTCTATGTGATAGCAGTAGCACGCAGTGTTCTAATCGCCCAAAAATATTGTAGATTATTTCTATGTGATAGCAGTAGCACGCAGTGTTCTAATCGCCCAAAAATATTGTAGATTATTTCTATGTGATAGCAGTAGCACGCAGTGTTCTAATCGCCCAAAAATATTGTAGATTATTATTATTATTTTGTTTACTCATTTTAAAAGTGTCCAAGTGCGTGTCGAACCACGTGCAAAGGAGAGTTCCGTAGTCTTTTCGATTATTATTTTCTCACAATTATTAAGCTTTTGGCATCATCTCACCTTATGGCAGTGACGATGATGCCGAAGATGGAAGCGGGCTTACCAATACATAAATATATAGTTATTATTAAAACACAGTTATTTTTTGAATTGGTGTAGAACATTTTGTTTGTAAAATCTATTTACTTTTTACAAATCCGACTGCACATATTAAGTTGGTTGGTTATTACTCCAAAACTCAAAAGCCAACTTGGCTGTTATAATTTTCTTTTTAAATTAATTACATGCTCTACTATTTCCAATACTTTTCAGATTTCCTGAAATAGGTATATCTAGTAGAGGGGGGGGGGGGACATGTCAAAATCACCGCTTAAAAAGTTAATATCTAGAAAACGAGTCATATATCGAAAAAAAAATATGCCAACCCTCAGTATTTTCGAAAAACCTATTCGAAATTTTGTTCCATAACTTTATAGAGGTCACATAATATTTGCACGTGTAGCAGTATATCAAATTAGAGCTTTATATTTCTAATAGTCTTTGAGTAATACAGCTGTGACATACCGACGAACAGACAGACGGACATGGCGAAACTGTAAGCGTTCCTAGTTTGACTACGGAACCCTTAAAACAGTCTTAATTATTACGAGTAATTTAGACACAATTTACCTTTTTAAAAGATTTTTCTTAACTTGTTTGTATGTATGTAATTATGGATGCTAGTTGGTTAGTTGTGTTTAGGTCAAACGTATAAGTACTACAAAAGCCTCGATCGAAGCCAGTTTCGAAACTCCGGTTTCGTAGACGGCCGAAGGGAATCTTGCAAGTGGCTTCCAGAAGTCCGATTAAGTTAAAATGTGGTTTGAAACCGTATTCCCGGTGACTATAGATCTTTTTGGTATTTTGAAGTGGATCTGAAGATGAACTTTGGAGGTGGAATCAAGGTCCCAGGATCGTCTTTTATTTTCAATAGAATCGTAGGAAATATACTGTACTCGCCTCTTTTGAATTTGGAAACGTGTATTTATATTCACATTTGGCACACTGGGCATTTGGCTTTATTTTGAGTATTAAAACTCTTTTCAAATAAAAGCTTGTAGGTAGGTACTTAAAAGGTTTGAGCTTTTCTTAAAGTTATTTTAAAACAATAAAATAACTTTACATAAATAATTTCTTAAAATTCTGTGGTAATGTTCTGGAGTAGGTACCTACCAAAAGTGTTTTTAAACGTTCTCAGGTTTCGCTTTATTGATTTTATTCCCTTTCTGGTCTAAAGTGAAATAACATTATTTTTTAGCCTAACTAGATTTTGCCCGCGGTTTCGCCTGCGTAGTAAATTTTTTCATGACTGTCTTCGAAGGTCGATCTATGAGACTTGCGTGGACGTGAGGTTTCTCCAAATCCCTATGTAGCTATATCGGGCTATTCTAATTAGCAGTCTATATCACTTCCCACCTCCTCAACCAATTCTATACAAAAAATCACTTAAATTCGTTAGTCCGTTGCGATGCCGACGTGCGCGATCGTGAAAATGAGTTTTCCCCAAATCCCTCGGGAACTATATATAGCATATACTGATGCTAATTAGCAAATCTTGTTATTTCCCACCTCCTCAATCATCTCTATGCAAAAAAACACAACAATCCATTGTTCTGAAGCGATGTTAAAGAAATTAAAACCAAAAAAAAGAGTATTTTTCAGTACCCTCAGGAACTGCATCGGACTAAGGTATTTTCACGGGATAAAAAGTAGCCTATGTCCTTCCAAGTGACACAGGCTATCTGCATGCCAAATTACATCAAGATTGTTGGACGTGTTGAAGAGTGAGAAGGTAACAAACAAACACATTTTCACATTTATAATATTAATTAATAAGGATTTGTATTTATTTGCTGAGTTTTTTTCTAATATTTTTTATTCACAATTAGTAAACCCTTGACAACATCTCACCTGGTGGTAAGTGACGATGTTGCCGAAGATGGAAGCGGGCTTACCAAGATTACATTATTGTATCGAAAAAACAAGGACAGAATGCTTAATATGAGTTTCATCATCATCATCATATCAGCGGAAAAACGTCCACTGCTGGACAATGGCCTCCCCCAAGGATCGCAAGCCTCAGAGATCGACCTTCGAAGACAGTCATGAAAAAATTGTCCACGCAGGCGAAACCGCGGGCAAAGTCTAGTTACACGAAATGGAGTAAGTCTGTCAAATAAATTAAATCGTGTTACACGGAATCGACACCATTGTAGTAATGTTTCTTTATAATAAAACAGTTAAGTATCGAAATTATACAGCTAGCCGCCTACACCGGGTTATGTTATATTTGGTTTCCTTTGCTTATTTGTAATTCAACCGACCTGTCAGAGGTGTGCTTACGGACCGTTGAGTTTCAGGAGACAGGAAACCATTTCACGAGATCTATTCCAACGTTGCTTGTTAGGTAATGTCGTTGAGTTGAAAGTCATTGGAGCAGTAAAATTAGATTAAATAACGAAGTTCACTAGTTTCATATTTGTATACTAACTCAAAAGGTCAAAACTTTATATAAGGTGTAACAAAATTAGCTTAAACTATTTTAACTGGTGCTTCTGCTCATGAAACTGAACAACTTTCCCCATGAAACCCATAGTCAAATCTCAAAAAGTTTTTGAACTTCGCATACTAAGTTGGCTGATCAGCTGATCGAGTTAGTATGGGAGAGTTATATATTTTTTGCGATTTGATTATGGGTTCCATGGGGAAAGTTGTTCAGTTTCATGGGTTGAAGCACCATTTAAAATAGTTTCAGCTAATTTTGTTACACCTTATATATCCTTTATTGTACACAAACATTTAAATGACAAGAACTTAGAGAGGACGTGTACAATGGTGGACTTATCTCCATAAGAGATCTCTTCCAGCCAACCTTACCGGGTGTTAGGAGACTTTAAAGTATGGGAGGCAATCCTGTGTGTACTTAATAATTATATAAACTAAATAAAATACAATTAAATATAAACTAACCTAATCTACGTACATAAATACATACTTAAAATAAATAAATTAAATAGTATATATAATACATAACTAAAATTATAATAATTATTGTTCTTACTAAAATAAATACTATACAAATAAACTTACATGTTCTGTAGGAAAAGAAGATGCTCTTTAAGTTTAGTTTTGAAAGGTTTAACAGAGGTGCAGGCAGTCAAACTTACGATCATTGTATCTGTCCAAAGACGTCCACTGCTGGACGAAGGCCTCCTCCAAGTACATTCCCAAAACGACCCTTCCTACGCTGCCCGCATCCAGCGACCTTAACCAGGTCGTCAGTCCACAGAGTGACAGGACTGCCTACGCTACGTCCGTCCTTCAGTGCGCGATGACCGCGCAAAAGTTAAAATATTCTTTGAGAAAATCTACATTTTAATTTTAAAAAAATAGGTATTTCAATTCATAACAACATTGTTAATAATTCTAAAAATAGGTCAGACTTTCAACTTGACTGCCCGCGATAGGCGGTTTTTAATTTAATTAAAAACTTTGCGAGATGTGTCTCAAACCGGAGTTTTGAACTAGAAATAGTTAATATCCCAAACTATTGTTGAAACACATTTTTCGTGGAAATTTGTGAGCTTTTTAATGAATTCACTCAGGGGCTGAAATTCCTAAAAAGTGAACGTTGTTTACGAAGCAACGAAAAAGCTTTAATAATCACAGTGGTGGTATAATCAGAGCAAACGAGGCCATTCATCTGGTATATAAGGTAATGTGCTGGCCGTAATCTCCGCCTTCGTAATGCATCTCTACATTTGCTTCTTATCTTTCTTCTTGTGATTAGAATAGATGATTTCAAAATCAGGAGTTCAAGTTTTGATGTGAGGGAAAAAACGGTTAATAGCAGTCAAGAATATACATTCATAATAGGGGATCGGTCTGCATTAAAAATAAATTCTGAAATATGATTTCCTAAATTGCTCTCCTCTTGAAGTTTCAAAAAACCTTACTTGTTTTGATTTTCCATCACGTCTTCAATTTTTAATTAATCAAATTAACAAAATAAGTTCGTCAATGACGCCTAAAATCTATGACGTCACTTGTGGGTATTTCAAACATTTTTAGAACAAAATTTCGTTTTTGACAGATCATAAAAAGTAACTCAAATGACTAGCAGTCCCATCCCCTATTAAACTATGAAAATAAAACTTTAGACACAAAAAAACCATAAACATTATTTTAAGTATATTTGTATATTTTGTATAATAAAGTGTATACAAACAAGCAAAGAAACAAACGAACTGTCACAAATCGATAGTCTTCAAAAAATACATGTATACCTAGGAATTTGAAAAAACAAAGTTATTTTTACAGTTGGTATCTTAAATCTTTAAACTTACAAATCCCATCAAATCACCTTTATTAACCTCATTAGACTAATAAAGAGATAAATTTACGCAAAAATACAGTTATGATACTTGTGCTATTATTAAATTGAATGATACGTGGGTAGGTACCGCAAAAACTACAAAAATAAAAATATTGATAATTTTCGAAAAACCTTAAAGCTTTAGGTACAAGCTTTTATTCGAAAAGAGTTTTTACGGTCAAAAAGTCAAATGCTCAAATGAATTTAAAAAAAATACACGGTTCCACATTCAAAAAAGGTGAGCACAGTAAAGTCTAATTGTTTGGATTGAAAAATAAATGACGATCCTTGGACCTTGATTCCACCTCCAAAGTTCATCGTCAGGTCAACTTCAAAATACCAAAGTGATCTATTGTCACCGGGAATACGGCTTCATTCTAAACTTCAGCTCAATCGGACCCCTGAATGTCGCTCTTGAATCGATCGCAAGATTTGAACTAAACAATCAGCATCACATCAGCTCATATATACGTTTCCACCGAGAGGCTCGAGCCTACACTGAATTAGGGCGATCGGGCCTTAGTCGAGTGCGGTTTGGTCAATTTCACACACAACCTTCAAGTTTCTTCGAAGGCTGTGCAAGTTTCCTCACGATGTTTTCCTTAACCGTAAGAGCGTCGGATAAACGTACATATGAGATCAAAATTCGAAAACACATTGATACGTGACAGGACTCGAAACACGACTTCCCAGATAGGAGGTAGCGGCACTTGCCGTTGCGCCACCGACGCTCTAAACAAACATACATTGCAAGTTAAATAAGAGCTTATAAAAAAAGAGTGTGTGGTTTTATGAAACCACGGTAAAAGTAAAACTTTTTTTCACATTATAGACATTTACAGAGCACGAAACGATCATGGCTGCTGTTGTCGGAGCTATGGTACATTAATGGACGAAACGATCATGTAATAAAAGTTTCACTCCTCTTGGAGCTACGGTACAGCTGAGAACGAAACGATCATGGCTGCTCTTGTTTTGGAACTACGGTACAGAGGACGAAACGATCATGGCTGCTCTGACGAAAAAGTTTGAGACGATGTAATAATCTCTTTATCGTCACGCAACACACAGACGAAAAAGCTTGAAACGATGTAATAAAAGTTTCACTTTAAATACATAATGTTCTGTCGCATGTCGTAAAAGAAGTAACTATTTAGTAATCTGTGGTAAAAGATTAAATCAACACTGTAAATGATCGACATCGCAACGTTAATCCATCGCCCATGTGGCGACGACGCGGTCACCAAAATAAATACCGCGGGACAGGCGTACGTAAGCCATCGCATCGCGTCGTAAGCGTAGCACCCACAGATAACACAAAGTAGCACCTCCTTCATAGTAAATAGCACTCTCGTAGCTAGGCCACGCACAATGCGCTATTTCAACTCTATGTGATAAAACGTTGTTTCGGTCCTTCTCATTAAATTGGCGCTAAAAGGAGACAGGTGCTCTAACGTCTCGCATTGAGTGCTAGTTGTCTTGATGCTACCAGGAGCTCATGAGCTCAAAGGGCCGTCATCTAACACGCGACATATCTCCTCGATCAGACGCCGGGAATCGAGGGAACATGTGCCAAATGATAATACTAATAATAGCGCGTAAGTATGCGCGTGACCTACCACTTCGAGTGACGGCTCTATTTTAAGAAGAAACATTAACAGTTCTTTGTGTGAAGATAAACGCGGCAGGCACTACCTCGGTTTCACCTTGCAGGTAATCGTGTTCCTTTGTGTTCTCAATTATGACAGATTCTGACGAATAGTTCACATTTATTACCTACCAACTCATTTTGCATCATCGTTTTGAGAAAAAAAAATACTAAAAATAGTAACCGGAACCGTTGAAGTGACATCCTTCACACACACACTAACACACACACATATCGAAATATTATGTACGCGACTGCTCCAAAACAGGGAAATGTTTACATGTGTATGTATGTACTCGTATATATACAGGTGTAACAAAATTGGTGTAGGTCCCGTTAACTGGGGCTTCTACTCATCATACTGAACAACTTTTTTTCTACGACTTTGCTGAAATCGTAAAAAAATTATGACTTTTCATACAAATCGATCAGCTGATCGCCCAATTTTGTGCATTTAAGTATGTCGGTGGCGTAATGGCTAGGGGTCGGTGGCGTAACGGCTAAGGCCGCCGCCTCCTGCCCGAGAGGTCGTGGTTCGAATCCTGCCACTTACCAATGTGATTTCGAATTTAGATTTCTTATGTACGTTTATCCGCCGCTCTTACGGTGAAGAAAAAAAAACATCGTGAGGAAACCTGCACACGCTTGCGGAGAAACTCGCAGGTTGTGTGTGAAGTCGAACAACCCGCACTGGACCCGCGTGGTCGACTAACGCCCGATCGCCCTAATTCAGGGTAGGCTCGAGCCCCTCGGTGAGGACGTATATGAGCTGATATGATGAAGTATGTAGGGTCCAATTTTTTTTTGAGAATTGACTATGGGTTCCTTGTAAAAAGTTGTTCAGTATGATGAGTAGCCAAGGGCTTACCAATAGTAATTTTTTTTAAAAAAAAACCTCCACTTAACGGGTTTTACACCATTTTTTTTACATTCTGTATATAAGAATGCACGTATTTATGTATGTGTGTATGTCTGTCTGTTTCTTTGGCTAAGCCTGTAACATAAACAGCTTGATGTACAGGATGGGCCAGAAAGAGGTACGAATTTAAAAACATTGCGTATAGCAACATCATAGAGAGTGGTGTGCGAGGTGGGGATGAGTAGCTTGATTCTTGGAAATTGAGTCGCCATAAAGCGTTTCACGGGGGCGCAGCATGATCACAATTTACGCCGTGTTTTTTCCATACAATGTTGGAGCGCTTTCGGAGTTTTATAACATACAGTGTAAACTCTATATAGCGACACTCAAGGGACCGGACATTTTGTGACGTTAATGAGAGTTTTCGTTATACGGAGAGAAATTAGCGTCAAAGTAAACCGATTGGAGCCAGAAAATTTTGACGTTTAAAAGAGTGAATCGTTATATCGAGTGACGTTTTACAGAGTTTATACTGTATTCTGTTTTTTGACAAGTCCATTTTCATTTAAATGGGCACGTCAACTAAAAAATTGACGTTGCTAGGCGAACTAGTAGAGTCTAATTTTCTGATCTAAGACCTAATCACACTGAGACACTGATTTAGGTCATTCAATCTAAATGCAGAGCGAAATAAACGGCGAACATTAGTGGACGAATTGTCATTCATCATCATCATCATATCAGCCGACGGACGTCCACTGCTGGACATAGGCCTCCCCCAAGGATTTCCATGACGACCGGTTCTGCGCTGCCCGCATACAGCGGCTTCCCGCGACATTCACCAGGTAATCGGTCCACTGAGTGGGAGGCCTGCCTATAATACGTGTTCCGGTGCGTGGTCGCTACTCGAGAACTTTACTGCCCCAACGGCCATCTGTTCTACGAGCAATGTGCCCCGCCCACTGCCACTTAAGTTTAGCAATTCTGAGATCTATGTCGGTTACTTTGGTTCTTCTACGGATCTCCTCGTTTCTGATTCGATCACGCAGAGAAACTCTGAGCATAGCACGCTCCACTGCCCTGCGGGTGACCTTGAGCCTTCTTACTTGGGCCCATACGACTTGTCATTACAAGCTTTTATTTAGTTTCACCTGCCCGGTGTGTGTAATGAAACCTTTGACCCACTTCCCGGTTTCCGATTGATCTGAAATTTTGCATGCATATGTATATCGCGTGACAATGTAATATTAAACGCTTGTACCTAAAAGTTTTTTAAATACTTTTTGTACACAGAACGCATTCTGCGCCCTCAAAAAACGCTCCATGTCCATGGTAACTGAGTTTTGGAGATACGAGCTACTTCATCCCCACCTCCCGCATACCGCTCTCTCATACCGATCCGACGCAAAGCAAATAATAAAGACTGCATAGTGTTTTTAAATGTTCGATTCCCGGTGGGGTCAACTTGTAAGACTCGGTTTGTGGTTGGTGGTAGGGCATTTTCTAAGCCCGCTCGGCTCGCTACCACCATCTTATCTAAGTCTTGCCGCCAAACATCAGTCTTAACAACATTGATGTGTTCCGGCTTGAAGATAAGATAGCCAGTTCTCCATTGCGTTGGGGAATCTTGGTAAGCCCGCTTACATCTTCGGTATCATCGTCAATTACCATCAGGTAAGATGATGCCAAGGGCTTTCTAATTGTGAATAAAAAATAAAAAATACGTCTTTTTGCCCACCCTGTATTGTAGAGTGCGAGGTATCGTTAGATTTTTCTTAATTCTTTGAGTAACATAGGTTAGGTTTCTGCCAGTCTGCCCAAAAAAAGAGGGTAATGTTTTATTCGGTCGTGTTTTTAATTTTTAGCCGACTGCCAAAGTCGTTACGTAGCTTAAACGGCTTGATGGATTTTGAAGTGCGATGCACAAGGGTCCTAAAAATTTAACGAGATTCGCCTTGATCCCCTGAGTGATATAATATACATTTTTACCCAAATACCAAAAAAAGAATTTTAATGTTTTTACTTTTTATGCGGTCGAGTTTTTAATTCCTAATTAAATTAGTTCGAATATTAATTAAATTAGCTATTAGAATATAAGGACACAACATTTTAAGGTAACGCCTGAGTACAACGATGTCTGGGCGAAAGGCGATTCATTTAGCCATATTTCAGATTATAACTTTGGTCTGACGGCCATAAATTGAGGTAGCGGCGGCAACCAAGGAGGTCTCATTAGCAAAAGCTCCTCCAGGTTTAATTAACACTGCACAGCGTTCGTGCCTCTATCTACGATTTACAACCTCCAGTAATTGAAGGATCTGACGCGAGTTTTGCTAAATGAAAATGTACATAGGGTAAAAGCCGGATAGTTGCCACACTTTTTGAAATCCTTAATAATATTGTAAATGTAAAAATGTGTTTGTTTGTTACCTTTTCACGCTTCAACACCTCGATCAGCCTTGATGAAATTTGGCAAGAAGGTAGCCTCTGTCACTGGGAAGGACAAATTTACCTACAAATTTATGAATTTATGAAGAGTAAATGGCAAGGTCGGTGGCGTAATGGCAAGGGCCGCTACCTCCTGTCTGGGATCCTGCCGCGTACCAATGTGTTTTCGAATTTTGATTTCATATGTACGTTTATCCGACGCTCTTATACGGTGAAGGAAAACATCCTGAGGAAACCTGCATACGCCTACGAAGAAACTCGAAGGTTGTGTGTGAAGTTGACCAACCCGCACTGGGCCCGCGTGGTCGACTAAGACCCGATCGCCCTAATTCAGGGTAGGCTCAAGCCCCTTGGTGGGGACGTGTATGAGCTGATGTGATGATGAAGAGTAAAAAATGTTTTCTTTAATCAACATACTAGCCGACGGCCGTCCACGGCTGGACATAGACCTCCCCCAAGGATTTCCATGACGACCGGTTCTGCGCTGCCCGCATCCACAGCATATTTAATAATTCCAGAGTATTAGTGATATTAGCGAATCTCACATAGGAGATAGTTGCCTAATCCATGTAAATTACGTTTAGAATAGATATATCGCCGAGAAACAGGACATCTATACCGCAAAAACTTTGATTGCATTTTACCTTTCCATGCAATCATACAGAGACATGAGACATGGTCAACTTAGTGGCAGTTGGAAAGTCTTTCTATAGATTAATAAAATAGTATGCGATTCATCCAATAATAGAGTAATTATAACAATCGGGGCAACTATCCTGGTTTTACCCTACTCGCGTGTACTAATTATAGGACTAAGTGGTGTCGATTCGGTGTGACACGATTTAACTTTTTTTGTAAAAGCGGTTTAGCTATTGATTTGACACGACTAATTTTAATTTAATCATTCTGACCTTGTCTTTTTAAACAAAAAAAAACAGAATGCGTACATCGAATCGGCACCATTCTCCACCAAGCTTTGAACGGAGTTTTGAAAATGTGTTTTAGGATAAAAAAATATTACAAAAAAGGTTTTTTATTTACAATTTATCAAACAATATGCTGTAAATGGTATATATATAGAAAAACTATTATGAAAAAGGTCCTCCCATACAAATTGAATAGGTAATGTTAGACGCTCCTGCGAGAAGGTCTCCGTGGGGAGTTCTTTTTTTTTTTTTGGGCTCCATGGCACGACTACTACTCACACTTGGCAGATTTTTATATCTCTTCTTCTTTTATTTAGCGTTTGTTCTAAAGTTACACTAAGTTTCACGCTTTTACCTATTAGCGTTTTAACGATAGAGCAAAAATTAAAATAATCCTTAAAACCGCGTTTCTTGTATATTGATTTTTTTTTTACTTTTTAAATTTTCTATTACTTTAGTAAGCCCGTTATAATAACAAATATTCTGCCGAAAATTTCAGCCAGCTATGTACAACAACTACATACGCTACCATCGGCTACGTCCGTAACATTATAATTTTCTTTATGAATAAAGGCATTTGTTTTTCAAGCGATTTGGAAGGAATTTGCATTTTTTTGTATTTACAAATTAAAACGCGGAGTAATGAACAAATGTAGCTGCCAGCCGTTGCTGGCGGAAATTCCTTAAAATTTTAATTTGGTAAATTTACGTGTTCTCAATTTGCAATAAAGTAACGGTGGGCCCTATTCCATTGTCCTACTGCGGCCGCCGCGCGCCGCCGGCAATGAAGTACATTCGGCACCCCCAACCCAATAGCACACCCCAGACACTGCATACAACGGTGAAATGACATTTCTATTAACAAATGACGGAGGAAAACCGTTTAACCGCTTCCGTAGCGTAATGGTTAGTTCACACCAGGAGGTCGCAGGTTCGATTCCCGGTGGGTTCAACTTGTAAGACTCGGTTTGGTTGGTGGTAGGGCATTTTCTCAATCCACTTGGCTAGCTACCACCATCTTATCTAAGTATTGCCACCAAACATCAGTGTTAACAACATTGATGTGTTCCGGCATAAAGAGAAAATAGCCATTCTCCATTGCGTTGGGGTATCTTGGTAATCCCGCTTCCATCTCCGGCATCATCGTCACTTACCATCAGGTGAGATGATGCCAAGGGCTTACCAATTGTGAATTTTAAAAAAAATTCACGGAAAAATCCCATACGTTTGAGAACCAAACTAATCTATATCAACCTGGGAGACGAAGGGTTGACGTCGTAATCTAGAGAGCGGCAGGAGATCCATGCTGTATGTTAGTACTAATGTGTATACTTTGCCAATAGGTCAGCTAAATGATGATGGCTATGATTGTCAAAAAATATAATTATTTTTGCCATGACTTATATAATGTGTTGTTTATCTTACGTAAGGAAATGATTTGTTTTTAAAAATTATAATTGTAATTACTTTGATTAAGTTATTTTAATTTTTATATTTATTTTATTTTAGTGTAACTTTAATGTACGTAATGAATTTTTGGTACCAATGTGTTGTCTATCTGTCGTAAAGAAATGTTTTTTTTCAATATTTTCTATTATAACTAATGGCTAATTAATTTTATAATGAAATTATCAACGTAATGTACGAGTATGATGCTATGAAATAAATAAACTTGAACTTGAACACCTTCAGTCTACCGTACCTGTTAAGTACCTAAGCTTTTTAGTGGCTCCGACCTCATTCTCGCCTGTGGTACAGTTTAAATTAAAATTAGTACTAGCGTACCTGTGGGTTTCTGCCACTTGCGCGCGCACATAGTCTTTATTTCTAATTATAGTACCTAATTTTTATGACAGGATGACTTAAAATTCGGCTTTTGATTGCAGCCGCCTAGAATTATAGACAGTGGTATCAATAAACATTTTGTGAAGGAAATATATGTAAAAAAGTTCCTATTCATAAAACATTTATTTTTCATTTTAATGAGTCAGTCCTATGCTATTGCTCACCATATTAAGCTCGCGTCTTGTACATAGTGCGCAGTACGAAGAAATAACAACGCTAAATCGAGCGTCTTAAACACATTTTTGGGTGTATTGTCTGAAAATTAGAAGAAGATATTTTGGTTTCCTAAGGGAGTGATGTATCCATTTTATAGTAACTGTGTATTATATTATATTGTTATTTATTACCGACCCGCGCGCATACGATCTCTCTGTAGACGTATCGTAGTACTCGTGGGTACGTGGGT
Source organism: Coleophora flavipennella (assembly GCA_947284805.1). Classification (NCBI taxonomy): domain Eukaryota; kingdom Metazoa; phylum Arthropoda; class Insecta; order Lepidoptera; family Coleophoridae; genus Coleophora; species Coleophora flavipennella. The sequence continues at coordinate 16,725,239 of OX369264.1, read as the reverse complement.
ATCGTGTCGTAACGCTGTATGGTAGGGTTCGTTAATTGATAGCGCTGCCTGTACCAATGACCTTTTCCTCTCTCGTCAGTTGTCCAAAATCACCGTAGAATTTGGAACTTACAAAATTTTACGAAACTCAAGTTTCAAGCAGCAGGAGATAAATTTATGGCTCCTAATTAAAATAATGACCACTTTTCGTCGCTAAGTTTTGCGTCGTAAATTTATAACGTAAGAAGGGAGGATTCTAGGATCTTTATATTTACATTTTTTTTAAATAGCCTCCTGTCCGGGAGGTCGTGGTTCGAATCCTGCCACGTACCAATGTGATTTCGAATTTAGATTTCATATTATGTACGTTTATTCGACGCTCTTAGGGTTAAGGAAAAAATCGTAAGGAAACCTGCACACGCCTGCGGAGAAACTCGGAGGTTGTGTGTGAAGTCGACCAACCCGCACTGGGCCTGCGTGGTCGATTAAGGCACGATCGGCCCTAATTCAGGCTAGGCTCGAGCCCCTCGGTGGGGACGTATATGAGCTGATATGATGAAATATACTTACAACATATAAATTACGTAGTTAAGCGATTTACGCCAGAGATAAATTTGAATACTTAGATAACCATTACAACACAAAACAAAGGTTCACGACCCATGATATAAAAAAAAATAGGTATGAGAACAGAACAAACCAAACGAACATTACTGAAATTCCGTATAATTTGCCAAAGAACAAAATCTTTGCACGAAAGCCACTAAATTATTTACAGTTCGTTGGAAGACGCTTTATTAGGAGATAATGCTACCAACTTTATTGTAGACAGCATTGTTTCAACGTAACAAATGTTATATCATTTCTCACAAAACGTGACACCGACTTAGTAACGCAGCGGTAGATTGCAATTAGTCAATGTTCCTGTTTCTTCCATCGAGTTAGCTTATGATCCCGCTTATCAATCAAACAGATAAAGGTATAGAAATAAGTTATGTAATTTTTAGTTAGACAAAATTACTTACTTACGGCAAATAAGGGTCTTAAAAAAGGTATGCACTTATTTTTAACTGGAGCTTGTACTCATGAAACTGAACAACTTTCCTTAAGAAACCCATGGAAAGTTCGTAAAAAAATTTTTGGACTTCCATACAAAGTTTGCCCGCCAGCTGATCGACTTGCGTTGGAAGTCCAAAAATTTTTTTGAGAATTGCCCATGGCTTTCTTGGGGAAAGATGTTCAGTTTCATGAGTACAAGCTTCAGTTAAAAATAAGTGCATACCTATGTTAAGACCCATATATATTAGTACTAACATACCTACAGTATGGACACTCCCTGCCACTCTATAGATTGCGACCTCAGCCCCTCGTCACCCAGATTGATAAAGATTGATTACAGTTTGGTTGTGGAACATATAGGATTTCGCCGCCATTTTTTATGTCATTTCTGGCCCGTTGTATGAAGTGTCCAGAGTGGCTTACGGTGAAGAAAAACATCGTGAGGAAACCTGCACACGCCTGCAAAGAAACTCAAAGGTTGTGTGTGAAGTCGACCAACCCGCACTGGGCCCGTGTGGTCGACTAAGGCCCGATCATTCAGGGTAGGCTCGAGCCCCTCGGTGCGGACGTACATGAGCTGATATGATGACTTAACGAGGGTAACAAATGATGTTCGGATTAAACAATTGATTTTCTTAATAATATTGACCCTATTACCTGCGGGTGACTTTCGAAGTTAATTAACAACTAGAAACCCCTTTGTTACTTTCAAAACCTGTCAACTGTGAGTCGAATCGCGCATCGAAGGTTCCGTTCCGCCACACCGCACAAGTACAGTATTCATAGGTATTCAGTTCAGGTTTTGAAAGTAACAAAGGGGTTTCTATAGTTGTTAATTAACTTCGAAAGTCACCCGCAGGTAATAGGGTCTATACCCCAATCAAATTAGGGGTTCGTGCTTACAAAAGGTCCGGTAGTTCTGATTTTTTTATATGTTGTTAGGACCTAAACGACTACTAAAAATCCAGATTTGCAATTTCCGGAATGCTGTGCGGGGGGAGGGGCACCCCAAAAACCGCGAAATTTTCTGACTTTTTTCAATTTTTGCTCAATTTCTTATTGAAGGAACGGTCTGACGGGTATAGTCACTATAAACTCTTTGAAAGTATACTAAATTACCAACAATTTGAGACAAAAAAAAAATTCTATACATGTAATAGTTTCCAAGATACAGATCTTCAAATATTTGGTTTGTATTGAAAAAAGTCCAATTTTTTTTAAAAAAATACGTATTTTGTGAAATATCTTCTAAAATACGAATCGTATGCAAATAATGACGAAGTCAAAGTTGTAGAAAATTTAATTAGCTTTCATTTAATACCAAATTTGTACCCATATGCTAAAAGTTCTCTTAAAAACAGTAAATAACCAAAAGCATGGCATGGTGTACTAAGCCAAAAATATAATGAAAAAACCGAACGAAATCATACATATTTCACCTCCTGGAGCCGGCATCAGGCTTAATGCCAGGTAATGCTGTATGCAAGGTGAAAGCCACATTATGTACTCTCATCACCAGCTGCACCAAATTCCTGAGTACCCCATCTTCATGGTGTACTGAGCCGACATATAATTGTAGGATTATGAAAAAATCAGACGAAATCATGTATATTCCACCTCCTGGAGCCGGCGGCAGGTTGAATGCTACCAAAAGCAGTATGAAGGATGAAAGCCACATTATTTACAAATAAAATACAAAATAACAATCATATAAAGTCACATAAAGCTCTAGATAATATATTATGCAGATAGGCCTATGTCCAGTAGTGGGGATATCCAGGCTATGACTTTCGTTGCATCTTTGATGGCCCGGGCCTGGGCTCGATTGATTCATTGGCCGTGGTGGACGCTGAGAGCGGCTCCAAGTCTGTCGAGTCTTCATCATCATCTGAACATCTGAGCTCCATCTCTGGTACGTTAGTGCACGATTTACCCCCGCATAATTGGCATAGGACTGAGCAGTTGAGCCCAGCCTTTCTGCACGAGCAGCTACCAGAGCATCCTTTCTTACACTTGCATGAAATTTTGCGCAGAAGGGCAGGAGGTGCGGGATCCATGGTGGTGGGGATGGGAGTGAGTCCCTGAGAAGAAAGCTTCCACCCCCAATCAGTGGGATTCAAGTTGACTCCTCGCCACTTCTGCACTTGGAGGTAGCACCTTGCTGCATGGTGGCCTGCGGCATCTTCCGTTGGTGGCAAACGGGCAAGGTTTACGTTCTTCGAAGTAACAAACGTCTTATATCTCAGGAAGTCTAACGTATCCCTTGCGATGTCACCACCGTAAAGAGCCACAAAGCACTTGATGCCTGCTTCTCTCACGGCTTGTGCGGTGTGTTCAGTAATTGAAACAGATTTGTAAATTACTTAAAAACACTATTTATTGAAATAGATAAAATAAAACATGTGCCATCATGGTTGGCTAGAAAAAACAAGAAGAAAGTGACAGTACAGTGTTGTCACACTTAAAACTAAATTATGAACTAAAATAGTTGCCATAATAGGCTTATTTTTATGTAATCGATTATTAACATTAATCGATCAACCTAAACAAATAATTTTATGTTAATTTATTTAACATAAGTTGGGCCGGGGCCAAATCTAACAAGTGTTGAAACTTATTGTTGCACAATACAAGAAAATAACATATACATTTTCAAAAAACAGTAAACTTTAAGTAGGAGGTAGTCTCTAGCCCTACGACAGAGTCTTGGGATCAGAAAACCACTAGAGAGCACCAGTCTGCTTATTCAAAACAGTATCATTAAGTGGTAACAAACTTAATTTTCTAAATGACCTTAAATATGTTTTATTATTTGCCATTTTTATTTCAGCAACCCTGACTCTACCATCTGGGCCAGGGATCACTTTGACAATCCTAGCCATGGGCCATGTCATTGGAGCTGTGTTATCATTGCGTACAATGACAAGGTCTCCCTCTCTCAAGTTAGGATGACTATGTAGCCACTTGGGTCTACTTTGAAGTTGTGCAAGATAGTCACGTGACCAGACTTTCCAAAAGTCTTGTTTGATTTTAGTTATAATGTTCCAAAATTTCAATCTATTCATATTTTTATCAGAAAGGTCAGTTTCAGGGTAACTTGATAATGCGTTTCCTATGAGGAAGTGGCCAGGCGTCAAATATTCAAAACTAGAAACATCAGAGCTCATTGGAAGAAGAGGGCGTGAGTTAAGCACAGCTTCAATTTCTGTAACAGCTGTATAAAAAAGTTCAAAAGTTAAGGCAATACTACCAACAATTCTTTTCAGGTGAAATTTAAAACTTTTAACTCCGGCTTCCCATAAACCTCCAAACTCTGGTGAATAGCTAGGTATAAACTTGAACTCAATTAAGTTAGGTATACAATAATTATCAATTGCATCAATATGCTTTTTTGAAGTAAACAAATTATGTAAAGCTTTTAATTCGTTAGCTGCACCTTTAAAGGTTTTGGCATTATCACAAAAGATTTTACTTGGCATTCCCCTTCTGGCAATAAAGCGCTTGAGGCATGCCAAAAATGTTTCAGTGGTTAAGTCACTCACAAGTTCCATATGGATGGCCTTGGTTGAAAAACAAACATATAGGGCTACATAGCCTTTAGTTGTTATAGGTCTCCTTAAACGAGAGACTTTCACATTGAATGGTCCGCAGAAGTCGACACCTACCACGTGGAATGGTCTAGCAACAGCAAGTCTTTCAGGTGGTAAAGAACCCATCAATTGGCTAGAAGCTGCTGCCTTCATTCGAAAACACTTGACACACCTATTCACTACCTTCTTTACTTCTCGTATACCACTAATAAGCCAATAGCGCTGTGATAGAGAGCTCAGTACCAATTTGGCACCAGCATGCAATAAACGTAAATGCTCTTTGTGAATGATAATTGTTGTCAAGTGACAAGACTTGGGTAATATGACTGGGTGTATTTTGTCAAAGGGAATATTACTAGCATTTTGTAAACGCCCACCTACCCTTAGTATTTGAGTCTTATCTAAATAGGGGTGTAGGTTAGATAAACCCGACTTCACAGGTAAGGACCTTTTAAGACACTCTATTTCTTTAGAAAAATATTTATTTTGGGTGACACGAACAACCACCAACATAGCATTATTGAGCTCTTGTGGAGTTAACGACCCATTTTCTTTTCCATTCTTTAAACAATTGTTACGAAATCGCAAAATATATGCAACTACTCTCTGCAGCTTGTTAACATCAGAAAATTTTTCAAGAAAATCTAATGAGGGGGAGGTATCATTTTTTAAACTGTCATTACCTATATTTGTCACTAACTCTGACTCGAAAGACGAGGGAATGGGAAACTTTACATCACATATAGCGTGCTGAAAGTCAACATCACAAAGTTCTTTAGGACCATGCCACCATAATTTATTCGATTCTAGTTTGTGTGGATCACAACCTCTTGAGAGTAAGTCAGCAGGGTTGTAACTTGTGCTAATGTAAGACCACATCTTATCTTTAGTCAGTTTTTTAATTTGATTGACTCTATTTAAAACATAGGGATTTGATTTTAAATTCACAGATTTGATCCAAGCAAGTGTTATCTGAGAATCACTGTATAAGTGAACAGAAAGTTTTAGAAATCTAGGTTTCAAAATATTCTGAACTCTATGTGTCAGCTGAGCGAGCATTAATGCACTGTTCAACTCTAGTTTTGGAATTGTCACTGATTTGTTTAAAGGAGCGACTCGAGACTTTGAGCATAACAAGTTAACAGAGACTGTTCTATCTGAATTAAAAATTCTCAAGTAGAGACAGCAACCAAGTGCCTTCATGGAGGCGTCACAGTACCCCACAAGTTCTACGGAAACTACTGGACCTGAAAATACACACCTTGGAATGGGGAGTGTTCCTATTGAAGACAAATCTTTCACAAATTTATTCCAAGTGTCAAGATAATCTTGGGGGAGAATCACATCCCAGTCAATATTGAATGCCCATAGTGATTGCATAAAAAGCTTGGCCACTACAATAATGGGACCCAAGAGACCGAGAGGGTCAAACATCTTTCCGATGAAACTTAATATTGTTCTTTTAGTTTTATTATTTTCATCTGTCATAGGACATTGAAACAACAATGAATCGGTAAGTACATTATACTTCAAGCCAAGTGTTTTAATTATATTGTCTTTATTTAAATCAATCTGCTCAAAATATTTTTTATTTTCAGGAATATCATGTAGAGCATCTGTTGAGTTTGAACACCATTTGTGTAAATTAAAATTTCCTAGCTTCATTAGGTTTATTAGTTCCTCTTTCAGGTCATGCAGCTGATTTTCAGAGTCCGCGCCGCAAATGACGTCATCAACATAGGTATGTTGCCTAATAGCTTCTGCAGCGAGAGGGTACCTATCTTGGTACATATCAGCTAGTTCCATCAAACATCTTGTACTCAAAAAAGTTGAGGCTTTAAGGCCGTACGTAACAGTTTGTAATTGCAAGCAAGTGATTGGCTGACATGGGTCATCCCGCCACAAAATGTTCTGTAAAGACCTGTAGTCTTCATTAATGAGACACATACGAAACATTTTTTCAATGTCACACATAAGTGTGTAACGATAAGTACGAAAGTAGGTAAGTATGTCAAATAACTCGCGTTGGACGATGGGACCGTTCAGCATGACATCATTGATTGATACACCTTTCTTAGACTTCATATTGCCAGAAAATACTACACGCAATTTAGTAGTCTTGCTGCTTTCATTGAAGACTGAATGATGGGGTAGAAAATATACTGGACCGCTATTAACGTCATAGGTGTCGACATCAACAGCTTTGGCATGCCCAAGCGAGACATACTCATCTATAAAGTTTTTATATTTTGAAAAATATTCTGGATGAGACTGAAATTTTTTCTCTAATGTATAAAACCTTTGTAGCGCAAGCGAAAAGGAATCACCAATATCTAACTCTTCCAAAGGGCATTTTAACGGAATATCAACTGAAAATTGATTGTCATTATATTTGACAGAGTTTTTAAAGCAGTCTTCAGCTTTCTGAAATTCTAAAGATTGAATCTTTTTCACTTCGGGCTCAGGCATTTTTTCAGACATCCAAAAATGTTCCATAATATTTTCCAAATTATTATCCTTTGTTATGAAATTGGAAACTAAGTTTACATTTGATACAGGAGCGCCAGTTTTACAAAAAGCTGTACCAGCTACAATATAGCCATATAATGTGTTCTGGAGTACCAAACCGCTATCCAACTTTAAGTGCCCATCGAGTAACACTTTAAAATAGAAGTCGGCACCTAACAGAATTGAAATTTCTGACGGGACATTGAACTCTGTATCAGCCAGAACAAAATTTTCAGGAATCACAACATTACTAATATCAATGGGATTCTGAGGCAAAATATTGGTGATTGAATCTACAACATGGCACTTCACTTCAAACTTAACATCGTAGGTTGAGGAGGGCAACATTATGTTGACACATTCATTGACTTTGTTATTATTGTTACCAAGTCCAACAATATTTGTATCAAAAGGCATAGGCTTTAATTTTAATTGTTCAACAAGAGAACGTTTTACTATGGACGCTTGGCTCCCACTATCGAGCAGGGCCTTGGCAAAAAAATCACAACCATTTTTATCAATAAGTTTAACCCGTATAGTAGGTAACAAAACACTAGTATGAAAATTGCTATTGGAATGCAACACAGTATTGACTGGTGCTTCACGTTGAATATCTTGATGCAAAAGAGTATTATGGGACTCCTTGCAGGTTTTACATTTAAATGTGTATTTACAGGCATCCAAGTGGTGCTTAAGGCAAGTTGTACACAAATTATTATCAGTTACAAACTTCAATCTGTCTGCTATAGGAGACATTTTGAATTTTGGACAGGCAAACAAAAGATGATTGTTTTTACAAAATGAGCAAGCATTTTGTTTTTGGTTTTGTTTGGAAACAAAATTGGAAACCTTTGAACTAAAATTGTTAGCTCTCTGTTTCAAATTATTACTTTCACTAAAGTTATTTTTAGGGGGGAGACTGTCCTCTAATGCAATCGCACGTTTTTCTAAGAATGACAAAAAATCTGTCATTGTGGGCAATGTATCAGGAGAATCTCTATCTAAATGATATGCTCTGTTTGTATAGCCGTCAAGCTTCTTTGACAAAATGGAAATTAACAACATGTCCCACATATCGGTGGGTTGTTCCAAATTTTTTAAAGCATGTAGTTGTTGACGAATCTCTGACACAAAAGACCTGATAGAGGATGCAGTCCCTTTTTGCATTTGAGGCAAATCTAGCAAGTGATTAATATGACTACTGACAAGCCGTGGCTTGTTGTCAAAACGCTTTTTTAGCAATGACAAGGCTTCTGAATATGATTCATTAATAATGGGTAAATTAATAATTACAGCCAGAGCATCCCCTATTAAGTACTTTCGTAAATAACACAACTTTTGTACATTGGACAAAGAATTATTGTTTTCAATGACAGCGTTGAACAAATCCATAAATGGTATATATTTAGTGAAATCTTTACCATCAAATGAAGAGATCTCAATATTGGGGAGTTTAGAAACTGAAGTACTAGAACAATGTGAATCGTTCTCACACTTTAACTTTATGGATTCTTTCAGTTTAGCTAACACAACAAAATACTTGTTTTCTACCTCAGTAACATTCTCTAAGTCACTGCTGTCAAGCATTGAAATTTCGAGGTTAGTATCCTCATATTCTTGGAAAGTACTCACAAACTTGTCCATTCTCGCACGAAGCACCTCATTGCCTGCTGAAGCGAACTCCGCACTATTTACAAAGGTTTCTATTCGCGTCATTGTGCCTTTCAGATGGCCGCGTTTGTTGCGCCAACGTTTCAATTCTTCACTCATTGTATCTACTTTGTTTTTGTCAGCCGAAAAGTACAAAAAACGCACGTATTGCAGTATTAAACGCGAATATCAAGATACACACGCGCACTTATTATTTATTTACGCACAAAACACACGAAAGATAACTAAAAACCCGCACTTTGGTTGTTTTATTGTTTACGCTACAATATGACAGCCGGCGACAGCTGAAATGAAATCGCAATGCCGCTAGCTTCACACCGTGAAAACCGCGCTGCCAACACGACGAACGTGAATCGATCACACCCGGCGTCAGCGCTAGTTTTTTCTTCCACTAAATTTTAAGATTACCCTCATAGTAAAGAATTTGATGCACAAAAAAATATCAGAATCCAAAATTTGCTAGCGTCGTAAAAAGAGGCCGGGCAATTCGTACATAGGACGAATCGCGCCAAACCAATAGGATGAACAATAGGTCGCTGGTTCATATCCGGCTCGAAGGACCACAAAATCTGTTCAGTAATTGAAACAGATTTGTAAATTACTTAAAAACACTATTTATTGAAATAGATAAAATAAAACATGTGCCATCATGGTTGGCTAGAAAAAACAAGAAGAAAGTGACAGTACAGTGTTGTCACACTTAAAACTAAATTATGAACTAAAATAGTTGCCATAATAGGCTTATTTTTATGTAATCGATTATTAACATTAATCGATCAACCTAAACAAATAATTTTATGTTAATTTATTTAACACGGTGGAATCTGGCCGAAGGAAGACTTCCACTTGCTCAGCAAGCGATTCACTCTTGCTCAAGAGTGTGGTGATTTTGGTCTTTCCTTGGCCAAACTGTGCTGAGGTGGTATCGCACCCGGTAAATGCGTGGGTGAATAGTACCGTCTCTGGTGATCGCTGGGAGTTCTGATGGTTGTAAGAGGTCGTAGAATAGTGGCAGTAACCAGTTTCACTCTTCGTGCTCTTCTGGAGAAAAACGTTTGTCTCTTCGGCGCCTAAACCATTGAGAAGAACGAGTAGATCGTAATAAGTGAACCTATCGAAAAAAATGTACTTTTTGCACTTAAAACCAAATGTTCAAAGATCTGTATCTTGGAAATTATTAAATGTATAGAACTCATTTTGGTCTCAAATTGTTGGAAATTTAGTATACTTTTAAAGAGTTTATAGTGACTATACCCGTCAGACCATTCCTTCAATAAAAAATTGAGCAAAATCTGAAAAAAGTCGGAAAATTTCGTGGTTTTTAGGGTGCCCCTCCCCCCGCACAGCATTCTGGAAATTGCAAATCTGGATTTTTAGTAGTCGTTTAGGTCCTAACAACATATAAAAAAATCAGAACTACCGGACCTTTTGCAAGCACGACCCCCTTTTCAAGCCTAATTTGACTGGCAAATCAATTGTTTAATCCGAACATCATTTGTTAAATAGGTATTAACATCAACGAGAGCGACTGAAAAATATATTTTATTCAGTTCGGAATCCTTAGCGCGAGTACGACCCACACTTGGCCAGTTTTTATTATTTATTTTTTACTTAGGATTTTTATTATTTATTTTTTTCTAAGGATTTTTATTATTTATTTTTTACTTAGGATTTTTATTATTTATTTTTTACTTAGGATTTTTATTATTTATTTTTTACTAAGGATTTTTATTATAAGGTCGCGGGAAAAGTTTCATTGAAACTTTATACAGATTCATACCATTTTTTTTCTAAGTTTAGTAACATCTATTTAATAAACGAGCGAGCGCGAAAAGCGAGCCAAGCGTCTCCGTTTCAGCTTGGTTAAAAATGATTTCGTATGTCCGGTTGTCCAAAGGTCCTGTCCGGCACTCGTATTTCTTAACCTATTCTCGTGAAAGTTTTTGAACAAGTTCGATAAGTTTAATAGTTTTCTTTGTCAGTTTGACAGTTTTACAATTGGTAGGGCCATGGAGGGGGTTGGAAACGTAACAAAATTCATATTTCAGCCATTTCGAAAAACTCGCGAGGTCTACCAGCTGACAGAACCACTAATAATATTATGTGTTCTACCGAAGTAACTTAACTAGTATCTCATCTGTGGTACTACCTTGTTGGATAACTTGTTGCCATCTTGTAGGTACCTGGTGATATGATGCCGCTGCTATAAAAATTTTGGGATTTTTAATCAAAAAATTCTGACAAGTAGTTTTGGCAGCCTTCTCTTGAAGTCAACCTTACGCTGCTTAAATAATTTTGAAGAGACGGGAACAAGTAAAAATGTAAGGGAGAAAGGTCTGGACTACACTTCCCAGCCCGACTCTCTCAATTTTTGCTGTTTGTGTGACTAAAAATGTGTGTGGTTGACGTTATCATGATGGAAGACCACACCTTTTCTGTTACCAATTCCGGCCATTTTTAACCGACTTCAAAAAAGGAGGAGGTTTCTCAATTCGAACTTATATATTATATTTTACACATTATATATATAATGTGTGTTTGCGAATAACTTCGTCGTTTATGAACCGATTTGAATATTTTTTTGTTGGAAAGGAGATATCCCAAGGGTGGTACCATGATAAGGAAACCAGGTTTGATGATGGCATCCCATATAAATTAAGGGGAATCATAGTTTCCTGTTTGAAGTCGGTTTTTTTTTTGTTCAAAGTTATACCTAATGTTTTTGCTTTAGTCGCATCAGTTGTTGACAGTAAAGTTCAGAATCGACATTTCGAAGCTCATGAGAGCTATGTTCCTAAAAATCTAATTCCTTATTACGAACATTTTAAAACAAAAATAAGTAAAATCGATCGAGCTGTTCTCAAGTTATGGCCTTGCCGACGAACAGCATTTAATTTTTATATAATGTTATTTATTTATTTCAGTGACCAAAATAAATGAGTACAATCATTTCATAACAACAAGGATAATAATTAAGGATTAAAAAAAAGACATAAACCACAATAAGAGCGTAGTTAGCTTGGCTAGGGCCGCTACCTCCTGTCCGGGAGGTCGTGGTTCGAATCCTGCCACGTACCAATGTGTTTTCGATCGATTTCATAACGTTAACCGACGCTCTTACAGTCTAGGAAAACATTGTGAGGAAACCTGTACACGCCTGCGAAGAAACTCGAAGATTGTGTATGAAGACGACCTACCCGCACTGGGCCCCCGTGGTCCTGTCGCCCTAATTCAGGGTAGGCTCGAGCCCCCCGATGGGAACGTATATAAATGAGCTGATAAGATGACGATAAGCCTGACGGGCATAGATAGATGGTTAAGTACCAACTATTTGCGTTCAATCTCTATGGTCAGAATGGACAAACAGAACAGGGAATCGCCACCGCCGCCGGCGTGGCTCTGTGGTCGTGGAACACTTTTATTCTTATATCATGTACCAAATTCAAAACTTTTATGTAAAATTCTTTTGTATTGGAGAAAAGACCTATTGTGGTCGTCCTTAATTAAGAGGAACCCATCGACGTTTTTCGAAAAGTCGTCTTATGTCGATGGGATGCAAGTGACGCCATTAGGTCAGTTCAGTTTAACAGTCGACAGGAGAGAAAAGAGAATCTAAGCGGCCATAATAGGGGATCGGACTGCTAGTCATTTGACTTTTTAAGATCTGTCAAAAACGAAATATTGTATTTAAATGTTTGAAATACCCACAAGTGACTTCATAGATTTTAAGCGCCATTGACGAACTTATTTGGTGAATTTGATCAATTAAAAATTGAAGACGTGATGGAAAAACAAAACATGTACTTAAGATTTTTTGAAACTTCAAGAGGAGAGCAATTTAGCGAATCATATTTCAGAATTTATTTTTTATGCATTCCGATCCCCTATTGATCGGCCGCTGGATTTTTTTTCATTAAAAATTTGAGTGCGTTTATTTGCCATAAATACAGAAAAACCGGCCAAGCGCGACTCAAACTCCGAGGGTTCCGTACCACCGCACCTCCCCCTGGCCCTGCAACTACATAGTAATAATGACAATGATACATATTCACGTTACAAACAAAAGACTTCAATGCGAGCTACAAAAATATTTTTTTTGTCATTCAATTCGGACTCAAGTGCGACTCAAATTTGTCCGTTTTTCAGTATTTGAGGTGTTAGTACTATAATCACACCAAGTTTCATCATTTTATATATTACTGTTTTTACGATAGAGCTAAATCAAAAATACCTTTAAAGACCTATAAAAAAACCGGCGAAGTGCGGTGTCAGAACCGCACACATAGGGTTCCGTACCATCATACTAGATGGCGCTAGTACAAAGGGTTCCGTACCATCATACTAGATGGCGCTAGTACAAAGGGTTCCGTACGATCATACTAGATGGCGCTGGTTTCTTAATATTAAAAAAAAACACGTTTTTTGTATGGAGATCCCCTTTTTTTTCATTTTTTCAAATTTTTAGTATTTGTTATAGCAGCAACAGAAATACATCATCTGTGAAAAGTTCAACTGTCTAGCTATCATGGTTCATAAAATACAGCCTGGTGACAGTCGGACAGACAGACGGAGGAACAGCAAAGTCTAAGTAATAGGGTCCCGTTTTTACCCGTTGGGTACGGAACGCTGAAAAACACTTTTTTGTATGGTTACTTTTTCACTTTTTTTTATTTTTATTTTTTCACCCCTTATTTTTTTATTTTTAGTATATGTTGTTATAGCGGCAACAGAAATACATAGTCTGTAAAAATTTTAATTGTCTACCTATTACGGTTCATGAAATACAGCCCGCGGACAGACGGACATACAGCGAGGGCTTATTAGTAATGGCAAAGTATATACTCGTATTGGTATATTAGTACTAACGTACAGTATGGACAGTCTCTAGACTGCCGCTCTCTAGACTCCAACCTGACCCCCCCGTCATCCAGATTGATACAGATTGGTTATAGTTTGGTACTCGAACGTATAGGATTTCGCCGTGATTTTGTTTGCTCCGTCATTTGTTTTTAGAAATGTCGTTTCACGACCTTTGTATGCAGTGTCCGGAGTGTGGTCTAGGACTCCAGGCAGCGTTTCTCTATGCTCTTTCTCAGCTCAGAACTACGAGTAATGGAAATTGCATTTACTAACACTATTAGTGGCAATAAAAACAGTGTTAGTGCAGATTCAGCACTCACCGCGGGTTCTATGGCGGTAATATTGCCCGTCTCCATCGTTTTCGCCGAACTGAAGTTAATTAACTTGCGCAGTAAAACTAGGCAATAGCTTCGAGGAAATCTTTAAAAAAAACCGGTCAAGTGTGAGTCGGACTCGCGCACCGAGGATTCCGTACCACTACAAATTTTGTTTTTTTTTTTATTAAAAATTTGTATGCGTTTGGCTGCACCTCAACTTATGTAAGTGCCGCTACAGCCGAGGATGTACTAACACGCAAGCTCATTCACTCTTGTCTTGAAGATTCCTAAATTATACGAATCGGGGAATACAGACGCCGGTAGGGAATTCTACTCCTTGGCCGTGCGCATAATGAACAAAGAAGCAAAACGCTTCGTGCGTAGAGGTAGAATATTAACGACAAAGGGGTGGAATCGCCCTCCGCGCCTGGTCGTCCGATGATGAAATGGAGAGAGGACACCTTTGAATAAACAACCCTAAAAACAACAATCAGTCGTCAACATAGCTACCTATTACATACAGGTCTATAGTGCGGTCGTCGAGAGAATGCTGATTTGACACTTCAAGGCTGCGATATAATGTAACATTCTATCAGTCTTCGAAATTTTACGCAAATCATTCTTTAGTTTCTAGAAAAATATTTTTTTTTACTAAATAATAGTAACAGAACACATGTTTAGTTTTAGGTATAAGGACAACATAATGTGTATTTTGTAATTATATGAAACTTTAGTGAAACGGTTACGTTTTATGGTCATTTCTTCTTAATAATAGTAATTTTACCACACGTAACCAACCACTGTAACGTATTTGTTACGTAAAAATTTGTTAAAAATATTATGAATTCATTAATACACAAACAATTATTTCTTGTGGTCAAATCCAACAACAATAAAAGTGATACGTTTATGTAATAACAATAGTAGATTGTACAACGAGAGCATAAAACAAGCCATTCTACCCGAGACGTTCATTTAGCCACCCGAGCCGGTACAAAGGGTACGTCGAGGTTTAAAAAAAGTTTTAGATAGATAGATAGATAGATAGATAACACGTTTATTTGTCACTGCAATCACACACATATTATTACAATCATACATAATATAAAACAAAACATAACAAATTAAAAAAACCAAAAAATAATAACAATACAAAAACATATGTGTGTTGCAGTAGTACAAAAGGGCCGTGACTCAGTGTGTTGATTTGCTCTTGCGAGCAATACACTGGTAATTCTGCCACAGCCCGAGGACTGTGTCGATTACAAGAAAAATAAAAATAAAAACGAGCAAACAAAACCAAAACTAACGTAATGAAAATACAAATATGTTTAGTGTGTATTTCTGTGCGTGCGCGTGTGGGTGTGTGTGTGTGTGTGTGTGGTTGGGTGTATGAAAGGGTGGAAAAAAAAAAGCATAGAACACATACAAGGTTAGATGTTAGACTCATATCTACCTATGGATACTAAAAATCGTTTGATTCGCCGGTCACATCACACAGCAAAATCCGCCACCGAATAGCCACTAGGTATGCCTAATTTTTGTTTTTCTAAAAGAAAAGCTTTAATTTTTTTTTTAAAAGAATGCTTAGATGACATTTGTTGTATAGGTGGTGGTATATTATTCCAACATTTAGTAGCTAGGTAGCGAAAACTGCCGGTGAATGCCACAGTTTTGTGTAGGTGACCTACTAAAATCCAGCGAGTGGACCTCATTCTGGACCTATATTTTAACTTTGAGAAGAGATATTGAGGTTATATTGATATATTGATATTTTACATTCTGCTTTTCACTTCAATTGCAAGTAAATAATAAATATTCAACCGCAATACAACGAATTTGGCTGATTTTGACGAATAATAGTTTCCCGCCATACAATTTTTCCTATTTTTCATCCCCTTCACCCATTACCACCCCTAAAATCGACGGTCCACAAAGTACACTTTAGCCATGGGATTGGCAACACTATTTTGGCAGTGGCTGTTTTATTTCGTTATATGTTATTACATCTTCATGATAGGTATATAGTATTTACTATGGATGTCTATGGGCACATCACTAGTTACGTCAACTAGCATATTATGTCAAATCAGCATTCTCTCGACGGTCGCACTATAACGATGATGGCGCACTACTGAAGTCTAGTGTCAATCACGTGACATCACCACACCCTCCGCACCACTCCATCGTTGCAGGAGCCAACTGAGTAAAGCACTACACCTGTTATAGACTAATTGGCTTTTAAAAGTTGTTTATAATAGGTTCAAAGACAGCAACAGGTGCGTCAGTTTAATAGTGAATTATGCACCAAAGGAACAAAGCATATTGGACCCTAAGCATAGCTAGGGACTCGAGACAACTTCCAAGCGTATCCAAGACAGGATTTATTCCAGAGGTGAATGTTCTACTTTTCACTCCTAGCTCTTGAAAAAGCCAGGGCTACATCCTACTATATAATATTATACTCGTGAACGCGAAAGTTCGTATGTATGGATGGATGTTTGTTACTCTTTCACGCTTCAACTACTGGGTGGATCAAGATGAAACTTGGCACACATGTAGGTTAGGTCCTGGATTAATATATAGGCCACTTTTTATCCAGATTTCTAAAGTGGTTCCCGTGGGATAGCTGTTAGCTCTCTCTTTTTTGGTAATTTCTGTCACTTCGCAATGAAGCGAAGGATTGACGTGCTTTAATACAGATTATCGAATTGACACTAATTAGCATATCCCGACATAGTTCCCAAGGGATCTAGAGTTGACTCAATTCCCACGCTCGACAGCACGACAGACATAAAAACTATGTTCACGCGAAAACTAACTAACTCTAAACATATCTGGCTGAAATTTGGTAGGTAGACAGCTTAGGACCTGGATTAACATATAGGCTACTTTTTCCCACTGCGCACTGCGCACCCTCGAAGATAGTTTTAATACTATGTTCAAGCGAGCGAAGCCGCTGGCAAAATCTAGTACAAAAAAAATATAATAATACCAAACACCGTCAAATTTGTTTCACAATCTTGGCATGCGCGCCTTTTTGTTTTTTTTTTTCTGCCAGAGCACCATAGCCAGCTCGATTTTCGTATAAACTCTTTTAATTCAAATTAAATTACATCCCTCCGGGCGTGTCATACACTTTTATTTCCCTTGGGATGTAAAGCCTTGCTTTACGTTGAGATTGCGTGTTACCCTTATAATTGGTCATTGTCGAGCAGGTGGTGTAAACAATGGTTTTGTTTCTTTTAGTTCCGGGATCCTTAGCGCGAGTCTGTCTCCTATCAACGTTTATATTTGTTGTTTTACTATAGACCACCTCCGTAGCTCAGAGGAAAAGTTCACTGGCTTTAAACAGGAGGTCGCGGGTTCGATTCCCGGCGGGGTCAAATGTAAGACTCGGTTTGGTTGGTGGTAGGGCATTTTCTAAGCCCGCCTGGCTAGCTACCACCATCTTATCTAAGTCTTGCCGCCAAATATCAATGTTGATATCATTGGTGTGTTCCGGTATGAAGATAAGATAGCCAGTTCCCCATTGCGTTGGGGAATCTTGGTAAGCCCGCTTCCATCTTCGGCAACATCGTCACTTACCACCAGGTGAGATGTTGTCAAGGGTTTACCAATTGTTAATAAATTAATTAATTAATAAAAAAAAAGAGTTTACTACAATCAGAACGATTCTGATTTCTGATGCTTGCTATTTTACGTTAGAGCAAAAACAATAAATTTGAATAAAAATACAATTCTCGTATCATCATCATTATGTTAGCTCATACAATGACAAAGGAGCTCGAGCCTACCCTGAATTACGGTGATCGGGCCTTAGTAGACCACGAGGGATCAGTGCGGGTTGGTCTACTTCACACACAACGTTCGAGTTTCTTCGCAGGCGTGTGCAGGTTTCCTCACGATGTTTTCCTTCACCATAAGAGCGTTGGATAAACGTATATATGAAATTAAAATTCGAAAACACTTGGTACGTGGCAGGATTCGAACCAGCCGTTACGCCACCGACGGACGCTTACTACTGTTTCTTGTATTGGGTTATTTTAGACCAAGCGGGCCCAGTGCGGGTTGGTCTACTTCACACACAACGTTCGAGTTTCTCCGCAGGCGTGTGCAGGTTTCCTCACGATGTGTTCCTTCACCGTAAGAGCGTTGGATAAACGTATATATGAAATTAAAATTCGAAAACACTTGGTACGTGGCAGGATTCGAACCAGCCGTTACGCCACCGACGGACGCTTACTACTGTTTCTTGTATTGGGTTATTTTAGACCACGCGGGCCCAGTGCGGGTTGGTCTACTTCACACACAACGTTCGAGTTTCTTCGCAGGCGTGTGCAGGTTTCCTCACGATGTTTTCCTTCACCGTAAGAGCGTTGGATAAACGTATATATGAAATTAAAATTCGAAAACACTTGGTACGTGGCAGGATTCGAACTAGACATGTGCGCCGCGCCGCGCCGGTGACCGCCGCCGCCGATCAGGGCTCGACGGCGCTGACCATTTAGAAAAATCGGCGTAATCGGCGCAAATGATGCGAACGACGAAACGTTCAACGCTCGGCCTAGTCGCTAGGTTGCGAGTATCGCCTTCGGATATATTCTAAAAATCTGGAAACGTTTCAAAGTTGTCTACCTACCAAAGCTGGAAACAGAGAGCTACGATGAACCGAGGTCCTACAGACCCATAAACCTTTCATCATTACTGCTGAAGGTTTTGGAAAAATTCGTCGACAACTACATAAAGGAGGGGTCCCTTGCGGGAAAAAACCACTTCATGTACTACAATGTGCATATCAGTCTGGTAAATTGACTGAAACAGTACTTCATCTTGTAGTATCCCGTGCTGAAAGTGCGTTGGAAAACCAGGAAGTATGTGCTGCTGCCTTCCTCGACATCGAAGGAGCCTTTGATCGCACTACTTTGGAAGCAATCAAGATTGCAGCTATCTCTCAAGGTATAGACCGAACGCTATATAAATGGATAGATAGCATGCTTAGGAAAAGAATCATAACATCTTTACTATTGAGGGACGAGGTTACTGCTACCACTTCAATAAGATGCCCACAAGGTGGCTTTCTGTAGGCAGCTTCTGCAGCAGCTGAACACGGATTTTTCTACACGTTTGGTTATGCTGACAATATAGTTATACTAGTCAATAGAAAATTTCCGAACACAGTATCGCGAATAAT
The DNA here is from genome assembly GCA_947284805.1 of Coleophora flavipennella. NCBI lineage: Eukaryota > Metazoa > Arthropoda > Insecta > Lepidoptera > Coleophoridae > Coleophora > Coleophora flavipennella. The sequence continues at coordinate 16,706,061 of OX369264.1, read as the reverse complement.
GTACTCGTAAAAGGCCTTGCGTAAAGTTGAAAGGTGGAGTGATGAATATCACCTATCGATTAACCCTAGCAAGACCACAGTTGTACCATTCACAAGAAAAAGAAGCCTACAAAGTTTAAAAACTTTCAAACTGTATTCTACAGTCCACGAGCGTTAAGTAATAAGTATCTAGGCACAACTCTGGATAAAGAACTGACGTGGAACCAGCACATAGATAGGACCGTGGCCAAGGCCACAAAAGTCTTTGGAATGTCAAAAATCTGCGTACGGTAAGAACTTGGGGTTTAAAACCCAGAGTCATACTGGCTGTACACAATAATAGTAAGGCCGATTCTTTCTTATGGTAGCATTTTGTGGTGGCCTACAACGGTTTTAGGCACATTAGCAAACACTAACAAAACTTCAGCGGTTGACTTGCCTGCGAATCATTGGAGGATTTCCAACAACACCTACTGTATCTATAGAAATGCTACTGAATCTCAAGCCGCTTCAAATACAGATCCAAGCAGAGGCGGCTAAGGCCCTACAAGGTCGACTCTGGGCTGGTGCCAAATTGTCTAAAGATCCTCAATAAGGTTAGCGAACACAATAAACTGCAACTGGGCTGGGTCCCTGGATACGTAGAAATGGAAGGCAACGAAGAAACAGACAAAGTGGCTAGAATAGGGTCACAGTCAACAATGTATGGTCCAGAAACAGGAATAAGGCTCCCTAGAAGCACTATTATCAAGGCCTTGAAGGAACAGACCGAAGGAAGACTAAACTAACATGTCTTAGACTTAGACTCAAAGATTCCAAGCTCTCCATCGGTAAGGTAACCACAGGTGCAATCAAGTACAGTTGAATAAACAGCAGGACACTTGTCAGAGCGGTAACAGGAGCGTTGACGGGTCACTTTGCTACAAACGCACACTTGAAAAAATCGGCCTGATGAATGACCCGACCTGCAGGGCCTTCGTAGATACAGATTCAATGAACCACTTACTGTGTTACTGCAATGTTCTGGCCAGTAGCGCATGTGTCTCCTTGGAGATGACTATTCGAACAAGCACCTTCCACTCAGCGGGAATTGCTGCATTAAAGCAGTACTTCTTCGAGTAGGCTAGAGAGCAAAGGTTATAGGGTAGACACAAAAACTCCTATCGGCTCAAAGTGTCGCTGCGACTGCAGCCTCTACTCATAAAAGTCATAAATATAAGATTGTAAGTACGTTATTCTTAACCAAATTACCAAACCTAACTATTTTTGTGCCATATTTGATTGCGACTTTAAAGTTTTATTTCTTTTCATACGAGTACCTTTCATAAATTTTTATGACAACGTTTTTTTTAGTAATTTAACTTTTGATTATCCGTGTTTTTTGTGTAATTCATGCCGCCATTGACGACGCCGTTTACGCCGCCATTTACGCCGCCGCCGACCAAATTTTACCTCTACGCCGCCGCCGAATATTTCGGCATCGGCGCACATGTCTAATTCGAACCAGCCGTTACGCCACCGACGGACGCTTACTACTGTTTCTTGTATTGGGTTATTTTAGACCACGCGGGCCCAGTGCGGGTTGGTCTACTTCACACACAACGTTCGAGTTTCTTCGCAGGCGTGTGCAGGTTTCCTCACGATGTTTTCCTTCACCGTAAGAGCGTTGGATAAACGTATATATGAAATTATAATTCTAAAACACTTGGTACGTGGCAGGATTCGAACCAGCCGTTACGCCACCGACGGACGCTTACTACCTACTGTTTCTTGTATTGGGTTATGTTTTTACACTTTTTTTAAATCTGTCTGTGTTCTTAAAAGTGTTGTGTGAATAACTAGTTTTTTTAAACAGCAGTTTTTTTTACGGTCATGTGACTTGAGGAACACCTTTGGAGGAACGAATACTACGCCCAACGAAACAGTCATGGAAAATACATCAACGCGAACATCATGCTGTGATAGCTACGTCCGACGAACCAGTCTTCTAGAAAACGACATCAACGCGAGCACCTTGGTACGAATACTACGCCAAATGAAACAGACATAGAAAAGACATCAACGCAAGCGCCATAGAAGGTTTTTTAATTATTTGTCCTTTCGAGATACGAAGGACTGAAGATGGTACCTATTATGGTGGCAGTACCAATCGAAGTTAAGATTTTGATAAGGACGATAATGATAATAATAGATTCGTTTGTTGTTGACGTAAATATTACAATAATACGTTATCGATCGATTGATCGACTAGCTGTCATAAATCATAATACAAATACTGTAAAAAACTTTAAAATATTACGAGTAGATGTATGAATGTGATTGTGTGTGTAAATATACAGGGTGTAACAAAATTGGTGTAGGTCCCGTTAACAGGGGCTCTACTCGTCATATTGAACTTTCTCCAAGGAACCCATAGTCAATTCTCAAAAATAACTTTGGACCCTCCATACAAAAATGCACAAAATTGGTCGATCAGTTCATCGATTTGTATGAAGAGCTAAAAAAAATACGTGTTTAGCAAAGTCGTAGAACAAAGTTGTTCAGTGTGATGAGTAGAAGCCCCAGTTAACGGGACCTACACTAATTTTGTTGTTGTGTAGAGGAACGCCTATGCGACGGGCTCACGCGGTCAAGGAAATAACCAGGTTGACACTGCAGGCCAGCATTCACCGTGCTTAAGATCTAACGGCCAGGAGAAGTGATGGCATTAGCTACCCACGCTGGTCATGAGAACACAACAGAGAAGAAGAATCTAAATAATATATGGGTGTGAATCAAAATAAGCTGACTTAATAAACACTTTTTTTATCCACAATTGGTAAGCCTGATGGCAAGTGACGAAGATGGAAGCGGGCTGACCAAGGTTCCTCAATGCAATGGGGATCTTATCTACAAGCCGGAACACATCAATGCTGTTAACATTGATGCTTGGCGGCAAGACTTAGATAAGATGGTGGAAGCTAGCCAGGCGGGCTTAGAAAATGGCCTTTCACCAATCAAAACGAGTTAAGTATACAAAGTTAGACTGCGCCGGGAATCGAACACGCGACCTCCCGATTTGAACCTATTGGATGTTACTATTACGCCACGGAGGCGGTTAAATACGTATACAGAGGCGTATTTACCGTATGTCCAGGGGGGCACTTGGCCCGGGGCGGCAAGAAGTAAGGGGCGGTGCCGCCCCTTTTTCGGTTGTTCTTTCGCCAGTCGTAGTAGAAAAAAATTACGCAAAATTTGAATTAGGTAGTCGATAGTGTCTTATAGGTTTTCTTGCAAAAAGAAGGTTACAGTAAGGTGTCGTTTCTCGTGTGACAGTACAGAACCCTAAGCGCGCAACTCCGACTCACACTTGGCCGTTTTTTGGGGTGGATTTTTTTTTTGTGCCCGGAGTAAAAAAGTAAAAAAAAAAAGTAAACACAGCGAACAGCCCGGATGGAGCTTTGAACTATTCACGTGTTAAAGTGCACACGTTATAATACTAGCTGAGTGCTTTCCTCTAAATCTCTTTGTAGTCTTGCACTATGAAACCAAAAGGTACCGTTCTGGGCTGTTAATTTTATTGAGATGCGGTCCCGAGACGATTTCCGTGACGCACAGTTTCATGTCACTAACTAGTGGAAAGCCGTAACTTCTTAAGAGGATACGCGGTCTAAATAATAGGTATTTGAATAAAATGTTGCTGTCTCCCTCCCCCAAACCTGTCCGTATCAATCAATCAATCAAAATAATTTATTTTGAAGTGTGTGTAAACACTTTTAAAAAGTCAAAAAAATATATAAATACTTATTGTCTATTACATAATGTCATGATACAGATTACAGTCTCAGGTAATGGTATTTGTTATAGAATCAACATATATGTCTTTGTCATTTACATAATCTATTATTTTATAATATCCTCTAGAGCACAAGCAATATTATTATTATTATTACTCATTTATTCCAGGAAATATTCCCATATCAAAAAATAATTAAATTAAATTAAATTATATTAAATTTTAAAAACATACACTAAATTAAATTATTAAATAACACAAATTACGCTAAGTAGGTCCAGTTAGCAGAGACGCGCTCAGGCAGCATGGATGGGGCTCGCCAGCCAGCTGCGGGCGGCCTGCACCAGGGAGTTGGTGGAGCGGCGCAGGCGCTCCGCCGCGCCCGCCGCCGCGCCGTGTGGCGCATCAGCGCCGCCCAGCTGTGCACGCGCCGGCCACGAACATCTCCGACGCGCTGCACCAGCGCGGCACGCAATAGTGTACAGCAAGAAAGAAGAACTGCAGCGCAGACTGCTAAATGCTAATAGGCACTAAAATTGACCAAAACAGCATTTTGTAGTCCCCTATTTCCTTCTCCAAAACTTGAGCTACTCGTAAATATTTTTTTTTCAAAAATAATTTTAATAACGCTTTTCCTGTGCCTCTATGTTTTCATTTTATTTTTAATATGCGTATTATTTTTTTGGTGGGTGTCTGAAAATGACGTTTCAATTGGGAAATTTTCTCAGTTTTTGAAGGCTCCTACCAAGAATGTTTTAATTAGAATATGGGAAAAACAAAACATAGGGGCATGGCCATGGTAGATATAGGTTTGATGGAAAAAAAATATTTTTGCACTATTTTCATTAAAGGAAATAGGGGACTACGTCTGTATGGAAAAAATGGTGCCGTTTCCTCTTAAGACACCAGTAGGTGCCTCATTCACAGCCCACGGGACAAACTTAAACGGAAAAGATAAGTAAAATACTCATATGAGTCTTAATGATATTTTTCTCAAACAATATGTGCGGCAATGTTATCATTACATAATTTCAAAAAAATTAATACGCACAGTGTTTAGGTCACATGTTCTTTATTATTTTTCTATATAATTGCTCGAAAAATGGTACTTTATTTGCCAGTTTAGTGTGCAAAATTGATTTTACCGCACACGAGCGTTTCACGTTGCCACTTTTTAAGTTTCTAGAAAATAAAACATGTAAAAACCATAGACACAGAATCTTCTTTCGGACTTTTGAGGGGATAGAGTTTAAAAGATATGGCCTGTTTCACCGAAAAATAGGCCATCTTTGCAAGTTTAAAATTACATTATTATATGTTAATAACTAGTAGGTTTTTTGCTTATAAGTTTCAAGTGAAGGTTATTTGTAGCACACGAGGTAACGGATTCGATTCCCGGCGAGGTTTAATTTTGTAAGACTCAGTTTGGTTGGTGGTAGCGAATTTACTAAGCCCGCCTGGCTAGCTACCACGATCTTATCTAATTTTTGCTGCCAAACATCAATGTTGACAGCATTGATGTGTTCCGTTATGAAGATAAGATAGCCAGTTCTCTGTCAATATCGAAATAATTTATTTTTTATATAGGTACATTAAGCACTCTTAAATGACAATTCTTAGTCAATTCTTGCTATCTAATTGAATACTTGTCAAAAATAATTAATAAATTACTATTGCTGGGTAAATTTTCCAAATGTTCCATTGCGTTGGGAAATCTTGGTAAACCCGGTTATCCCCTGATTTGCTAAACATTTGTCCTTCCAGCAGATCAACTAAATATCATTGTCAAAACAACGATGTGCTTGGAAGCGAAGTTCCGAAAATGCCCCGCTGATAGAGAGGTAAAGGGTGATGAATAGTATAAACAGATGGCCGTTGAAGCACTAAAGTTCTCGATTGGTGACCGCGCACCGGAAATCGTAGCGTGGACAGGCCTCTCACTCGGTGGATCGATGACATGGTGAAGGTCTCGGGAAGCCGCTGGTTGCGGGCAGCGCAGAACCAGTCGTCGTGTAAATCCTTGGGGAAGGCCTTTGTCCAGCAGTGGAGGTCCTTCGGTTGATATTATGATGAGTGTATACAATGACATACTTCTTAATATCATCTTTATTGGTTAAAAAAAATTGCTCAGGATACTCATTCAGAGCCACAGTATGTATGCCTAGAAGGTATTCAAGGGAATTTGAGGTAATTCGTAGAGGTTTTTTTGAATTATTATTTTTTAAGCCCATTTTTGCAATCATTATTTCGGACAGAGAAAACAGAAAAGATTAAAAAAGATATAGATAGTACAGAAGACGGCAGTTAAAACGATGAAAAAAAACAAAAAAAATTGATAAAATAAAATAAGAAAAACGAAGCAAAAAAATGCGGTGCAAAGAAAATCGCTGCTGGAAGCCTTTAAGAATTCCCCATATACTCACACCAGTCGTGCCTATAGCAACGCAAAAAAAGTAAAAAAAATATTAAAAAATTAAGAGATTTTTTAAAAAGCCGATGGTGCTGTTAAAAGCCTTGAAAAAATCCCTCAATTGCCTTCCAGGCACAAAGCATGGTCATCAAGCATTGGTAAATTTTAAACTGCCCCTAAATGAATATTCAGAGCAATTTTTTATATTTTAGCCAGTAAGCCATTTTTAGAAATTTTTTTTAGATACTTTACTTCAATGTTAGACGTGGGATAGTTTTCTATGAGCGCTGTTACTTCTTCTTTGTCTTTCTTTAAAAGGCTGGAAACCCTGTTTAGTTTATGACAAAGTAGTAAATTGTATACTGCCCCTGAAATAATATTCAGAGCAACGTCATAGGAATAAACTTCAAGTAACTTATACCAAACTTAGCAAAATTAATAAGTCCTTTGTGGGACAATGCTCACTCATGTATAACAAATTACCCGATGACGTCTTGAATTTTTCAGAAAAACAGTTTAAAAATTGTGTCAAAAGAACTCTTTGTTAAAAAGGTTATTATAAACATCTGAATATTTAAATGACAAAAATGTATGGGTAGACATTATTTCTTCTATCAACACTACTAATCATGTTTAATAGTAATAATAAAATGATAAACAACCCAGACGCGTATTTATCCTATGTCCAGGGGCGGCAAGGGGTGAGGGGCGGCCAGGCCGCCCCTTTTTCGGTTCTTTCGTCAGTCGTAGTAGAAAAAATTAGAGCAACATTTGAAAACTTGAATTAGGTACCTAGTCGTTAATTTCTTTAACCCATTTAAAAAAAAGTAAGGGTGACGAACGACTACAAACATACAAACAGAAGGTTACAGTAAGGTGACGTTTATCGTGTGGCAGTACGGAACCCTTAGCGCGCAACTCCGAATCGCACTTGGCTGATTTTTTTTCACTTAGAGGGGCGGTTTTTTTTGTCACTTAGAGGGGCGGTTTTTTTTGTCACTTAGAGGGGCGGTTTTTTTTGTCACTTAGAGGGGCGGTTCTTTTTTGTCACTTAGATTTGTGGTTTTTTTTTGTCACTTAGAGGGGCGGTTTTTTTGTGCCTCTGAAACAACCTAAGAATTGACGTGGAAACGACAAGACATTACAAGTCTAGACTTTAATTAATATTTTTAACTTAGCATTGACATGAGTGCTGCATGCTCGCTTAAATGTTTGTGCGGATGGTGGCGCATCGGGAGCCGGGTCGTTCCTTTCCCTCTAATATGGTTGATGGGAGCGATGGCTGACTCTCGCGTTATACTCGTGACCGGGTGCCGCCCGTGTGAACTGGCCTACTCTTGTCAAAGGTATCAATGATATTCAATTATTTTTATGTATAACTTTTCGTGTCATATTGTTTTCATGTTCTAATGACATAATCTGGTTTATTTCAAGGATTAAATTTTGACGTAATTATCTAATGATTGTTATTTCTTGATTTTTCACATATGGAATTATGTTATTATTATTTTATGATAGTCATAAAGAGTGTTATTTGCACCTATTTTGAATAAATACCTTGAATCTTGAGCATTTTTTTTAATATTTAAGCCAGTAAGCCATTTATAGCAATATTTTGAGATACTTTACTTCGCTGGCAAACGTGGGCAATTTTGTTATGCGCGCTGTTACTTCTCCTTTGGACCTTTAAAGAATATGCTGCTCGAAACCTTGTTTAGTTTGTTACAAAGATTTTAAAACATTTAAAACTTTTCAAAAGCCTGGCTTACATTGGCTAAACTTTCTTCGTATTTTGTAAGTATAAATTAGTAAGTAATCAAAGATTTTTTGAAAAGACTACGGAACTCTACATTGCGCGTGTTCCGACACGCACTTAGCCACTTTTTTATATCATTTTTTTTTAATTAGCACTAATGGAGCAAAAAAATATCTGGTTACGTTATTAATTACTAGTAGATAGTTGTAGGGCGCCTAAGCCGCCCGTTGAAAGAAAAATTGTCTCCACTGAGATCCGAACCCGCACCTCCGTTCTCTGGGCAGGCTACTGACCGTAGTGTTGTTCTTGTATTTTTTTCAGTTGCCGCATTTGGTCAGCGAAATTGCCGTATATCGTAGAAAAATCACAAAAATTTCCGTGTTTCGATATAATTACATCACTCACAAAAGAATTACAACATTTGAAATTGCCGTATTTGTATGAAAACTTCTACTCTAGACTGCCGTAGCCAGTGTGATTATGGCCCCGATTGCCGTAGAATACGGCGATTGCCGTAGCAATAACATCACTTGGCCATATGAGCGTAATCTGAGAGTGTAACTGATATGATAATAAGTATAGTCTATCCAACAGATAATAACAAAATTTGCTGGGTGTATTCTAAGGCACCCGATGACAGCGTCGTTGTCGACAATAGTCGCGAGCGTTCCAGAGGTAAATATGTACCTAATTATTTCGAAAATGTGAATCTTTTATTTTCACTTACATCTGAAAAATACTAACAGAAATTGTAGTTGAGGACTTTGATTATTTAGTCCCTAGGCTTATCAATACATAATAAAAAAGAAGAAAAACAGGATTAGGAAGAGCGTACCCTGTAATCAAATTAATTTTGAACAAAAAATAACCGACTTCAAACAGGAAACTAAGGTTCCGTAACGTTTTACAAATGGTGGCGGTAGGTGTTACGATTAAATCTACTCATACATGTGTAGCCCACAAAACATGAGGCAAAATTATCCGTTTTTTAGATTTCCATGGTTAACAAGGAACCTTTACAGTTTCGTCATGTCTGTCTGTATGTTTGTCAGTCTGCGGCTTAGCTCTGAGACAACATAAGCATACATAATCACGCCGACAAAGTAGTAAAGTATTTTTTTTAATGGGGTAGGTAACTGACCTATTGTAAAGTGGGGTTGAATTTTTTTTCTCGTCTGTCCCATGGTGTGGGATGTCGTTAAATAGATCTTTCAAAAATATTAAGGGTGTGTTTAAACTATATTTCTATTTAGGGATCTGCTTGCTTAAAATTAAGCTTTAAAATGATATTTTTTGTTAGAGCCACGTGTACCCCCACCAGCTAAACCGCTCTTTCAAAATTGTATACATCAGCTGAACTTTTGTGCATTTTAATTGGGAATGCTGTTCAGTATGATGAATGGAACCCCCAGTCTAATATATATACTGTGCCCCAGTTAACGGGTCCTACACCAATTTTGTTACACCTGTATATTCAATTTAAAAGGAAAACTATCACGGCGAAGTAGGCTTCCTAGTCTAGGAATAATAATCGACCAACATAAGATGTGATGTGCAGTTGGATTTGTAAAAAGATCATAGATTTTCCATACAAAATGTTCTGTCACTTACCAACTGAAAAAATAGTTTTGATTTTAAGTTCCTAATATATCACACTAATATTATAAATGCGAAACTTTGTGCGTGTGTATGTCTGTTACTTCTTTACGCAAAAACTACTGAATGGATCTGGCTGAAATTTGGTAGGTAGACAGATTAGGACCTGGATTAACACATAAGCTATCGTTTTTCACGCTCGCGAGCCGCTTGCGGCTCGCGCACTGCGCACCCTCGACAAGTCATAGAAACGTTGTACACGCGGGTGAAGCCGCGGGAAACAGCTAGTAATAATATAATTCAAAGACTACCGAACCGTACTTTACGCGAGTCCGATTTGCACTTAATTGTTTTTTTATCAACAACCCATAACGTCCCTACTGCTGGAAAATGAATTTCTTCCCAAACCGGGGAAGGTTAGGCCATACTCCCCACACGGGGGCCAAGTACGGGTTGGTAGAGCTTGTAGGGCTGGTTGTCAGAAGTTTTTAAGCCGCCTATATTATAGCCAATGCCATGAACACGGCTTAATGGCTGCCATCTAAACCGGCACTAACGGCTTAACCTGTAGACTCATCAAATTTGCAAATGGCTACCGGCCTTTGACTCAACGCCCGTCATGGCGGCTGAAGTTGATAACTTAACTAATTTGCAAATAAACAGTTTTATGAAAAAGTTTTGTAGCCAGAGCCACGAAACAAAGTGTAGAAAAATAACTATTGCCTATGAATATTTGTAAAAACAATATAAAACAGCTAATTGAGTATTTCTATTTTCGTTTCAAAAACAGCAATCAAGAGAAAATAACTTCGTATTTGAGTCTGTGTTTTTTTTTTCTAAAACCAAGTATAGCACGAGCTTGAAATTGTGTAAATAAATGAAAAACTATATGATTTACGTAAAACTGACATCAACTTTACTGTAACTACTCTCCACAAAACTACTTCATAAACATCACCTGAACAGATGACGATGACTTGTCACTCACTTTCGAATGGAAGATTACTTTTGGAAACGTTTTTTTTTCATAATTTTATTTAAATCAATGTTAGTTTATGGTACCAAATTGAAGGTTAGTCTTTTGTATCTTACTTCCATGTACACACTTACGAAAAACATAAGATAGAAACACTTTATCAAGTCTTCCAAGTAGTAAGTACTTGAGCACAAATGTGTGCCTCTGCCGAGTAAGCGGAGGTTGCTATTATAAGGTCTTTGTCCAGCAGTGGACGATTTGTGGCTGACATGATGCTATTATGAAGGACAAATTAGTGCTCCAGTCGAGTCAGCAAGTTGTGCTTCGTGACTAAACACCACTAACAGTCAAACTCATCTAGGTAATGACCGTGCTTCTGGTAAGTTAACCTGCGTGAACGATGCAACCACGCAAGTCGCACTGAGTTGCGACCCCTTCCATAATATCAGCTCATATGCGTCCCCTCCGAGGGGCGCGAGCCTACCCTGAGATAGGACGATCAGGCCTTAGTCGACCTCGCGGGCCCAGTGCGGGTTAGTCGAATTCACACACAACGTTCGAGTTTCTGCGCAGGCATGTGCAGGTTTCCTCACGATATATTTCTTTCACCGTAAGAGTGACGGATAAACGTAAATATGAAATGGAAATTCGAAAACCCATTGGCGGGATTCGAACCAAGACCTCCCGGACAGGACATAGCGGCCCTTGCCATTACCTAATTATCATCTTACATTCCTTATAAAAAAACATGTGAGTATTGTATATGTGTAATTTACTATTTAGATCTCTCTTATCGTGTGGCACAATTAACCGTGCTATCCAAGGTATAGACGACGGTTGCCTGGTGTTGCACTTAGCATCACCCGCGGTCACGTGTAGGGCATTAGATTTACACCTACGGACGTGTGCAACGCGACCTTCATACACATCTAGAATCAGATGTGCAGGTTTCCTCACGATGTTTTCCTTCACCGTTAAAGCAATCGGTAAGTTTCGAAAAACTCATTGGTACTTTGGTCGCCCGGATTTGAACCCGGAACCTCCGAGTAGTAGGACCGAGTCGTTACCGTTGAGCCACCGATGCTTTTTTCCGACTCTTTTTAATTAATGCTTATTTGGGTAAAAACTTTAAGGGTTAGACTATAGATCCTAAATATTACATTACAGGCGCATTATATTAGCATTATTGTGGTCAAAGAAGGTATCAATCGCATTAAAGAATTATTATTACGGTCAATGAAGTTGCTAATCGCATTATAGAAGCATTACAATAGCATTATTATTGATAATGAAGATGTCAATTGCATTACAAAAGCATAAGACTAGCTTTAGAATGTAGTAAAAGAATGATTGGAGCTATTTAAGTGTTCACAGCTTGTTCACAGTTAGATTTTAAATAAACCGTAACATCATTGCAAAAATATCTCTAGTAAAAATTTTGTTTACTAACAGTCTATGGACTTCGAATGTCTGAAAATAAATTATTTATTTTATTATTTATAAGTACTTATCTACATTTCCGAGATCGTAAGACCGATGACGAATAACACGTCTAACCAATATCATAACCCAGCAAAATTAAAGAGACTTGAATCTGCTAAACATTTAAATTCCGTAACTGTACCTAGTTATATTGCAGACACTGAGTGAGTGCCTCTTCAGGCAAATGAATAAATAGGCTTGAATGAAGGAGAGAGGCTTGGTTTACTGAACACTTCACCCTCTATTCACTAGAATTCAGTACCTGTTGTCTTTTCAGTGTGTACCATGAATTAATGATGTTATTTTAATAACCACGGTTACCACATTGGAAATGTTACATTACCATCACTTTATTATTTTACTAGACACAACTGTGCATATAATATACGTGTACCTACATCCTGTAAGTTGACGCTTTATTTAGTATAATAAGATAATTCTTTAACCGTACTACGAATATTATAGACATTTATTGTAAGCCTTGTCTGGCCTTTTCATCGTTAAACTAAATACATAAGTACATAGGTATATATATTTATATGTATAGGTGGAACATAAAGGTGCCGGTATATTTTAAGGTGGACTTGTACTCATCAAACTGAACAACTTTTGTTCTACAACTAAGCAAAGCTGGTCATACAACTCCGTCAGCTGATTGGCCAGTTTTGTATGAAAAACCAAAAAAAAAATCGCGATTTCAGCGAAGTTGTAGAACAAAAGTTGCTTAATTTGATGAGTACAAGCCCACCTTAAAGTATCCCTGCACCTTCATGGTACACCTGGTATACAAGCGAGCAGCGAGAATTATTGAAATCTGTGTTAACTACGAATATCTTTGTACACCTCTTTTTGAAAGGAAAAAGGAGTTAAAAGATAGTTGACGGTGACTTAAAGACGTCGTTGGTCGTTAGAAAAGGAAAAAAATATACAAAGAAAGAAAATTAAATAAAACTTTATTGACAAAAACAAATGTTACAACACAGAAGTACTGCACTAACCTGGCTTCCAAAGATGGCAGCGTTGAAGGAACTTGCTCTTCTAGTTCTTTGCTGGCTTGTTGAGGCGAGGCTTGCGCCGATGTCAACGCTAGCGCCTTATACCGCGACTGCTCCGCCGTCGGCAGGACGATGTCCACCGAGCGCGAGCGCAGGCCGCTGCCGGGAACGGTTAACGAATCACATCCACCACTCAATTCCTCGGCTCTACCTCCACCGGGAACCTTCGAAAAACACGAATCGACAGACGCGGCACGGTCACGTTTCAGGTCTGGCACGGCCAAGTAAATGTCATGCACGAGGGAGTCCCGCGGGCCGCTCGCGGCGCAGTCCTCGGACGCGCGCACGTTCTCCAGCGAGGTGCCGGTCGGCTCGACGAAGAACGCTTCCTGTCGGGATATGGAGCGCCGCCTCTGCGGTAGGACAGGGGGCTCGTCCGCCGGCGGCTGCAGCTCAAAGGAAGGCGCTCCGGGGGAGGGTGGAGGCGACTGCGGTGGCGGGGGCGGAGGGTAGGAGCGCGGCGGCGGCGGCGGCGCCAGCAGCACGCGCGGGGACTCGCTGCCGTCGCTGTCGTCGTCGTCGTCGTCGTCCTCGGCAGAGGAGGAGGCGGGCGGGCGCTCGGGCGTGGCGCGCTCCTCGCTGCGGCGCGCCAGCCACGTCTCCATGTGGCGGCAGTGCACGCATGGTGGCGGCGTGCCTTTGCCTGAACGGCGCCGGGACCAAAGACGCGGTACCTGCCACAAACATACATAAAGTCAGTTTAACTTTTAAAAAAACAACATGTAGTATCGATTTTCAATTTTATAGGTTTTTTTTATTTTTTTTATTCACAATTGGTAAGCCCTTGGCATCATCTCACCTGGTGGAAAGTGACGATGATGCCAAAGATGGAAGCGGGCTTACCAAGATTTTCCAATGCAATGGAGAACTGGCTATCTTATCTTCAAGCCGGAACACATCAATGTTGTTAACACTGATGTTTTGGCGGCAAGACTTAGATAAGATGATGGTAGCTAGCCAGGCGGGCTTAGAAAATGCCCTACCACCAACCAAATGCCCTAACCACCGACAACAAATAGGTAAGTAAGTAGCTCAAGAAAGGTTCTATAAAATTTGTAAATATGCGAAATCTGTGTGTGTGCAAGTAAGTTATGAGTTAGCAAAAAAGTAAAGCTGAACTTGACCAACATTATTTATTTAGGATCCAACCGGGGCGATTACACACACCGACTGACTGTGTAAATTTTTATTTGCTTACAAAAATTTTTCCTTTGCTCCAAAAAATCTATCCATCCATGCGAGTGTTTCCAAATACCTTGTTGAATAATGAACATGAGATGAGCGGAAATATGCAAAATAACAGATTTCGATCTGATTTCAATGTACCTCACCGCGAGATAGATTCCAATGAAGTTATCCTCGGGCGGGCCAAGTCGATCTAGGATAACGAATGCTAGTCAACTGAGTTACTTTTTATCATCAGTCAAAAACGACAATTTGTTCTAAAAATCTTAGAAATATCTAGGCGTGACGACATAGTTTGGCAGCGTCATTTATGTACTCATTTTGTGATTTTGGTGAATTAAAAATCGAAGACTTGATGGAAAACAAAACTAGTTATGTTTTACGAAGTTTAAGTAGGAGGGCAACTTAGTGACCAAGAGTTCATTATTAATTTCTGATGCTGTCGTCATCCCTATTATGTAGTTTTTTCTTCGCTAGCCAGACAAAATGGAGGAATTGGGGTAGTTAGGGGAGCTGCATTAATTACGTGAAGTATTCTTTAAATAAATGTTTTTCTTGGGTTCCGTACCCAAAGGCTGCCAACGGGACCCTATCATATAAACCTACATCGTCTGTCCGTCTGTCTGTCCTAACTTAAAATATATGAATGTAGTTTTTAACCCTAAAAGGTAGCCGGGTGATATTTTCACAGAATATGTTCTGTTAAGGCGGATTTCATAACAAAAATAATAAAATATTTTTTCGAAGAACCTAATAACTTTTAAGTTTAAGTACAAGCTTTAATTCAAAAATAATTTTAATTATTTCGTATTCTTCTCAGCAAACTCTTTTATTTGATACTAGCTTCCTCCCGCGGCTTTGCCCGCGTGGACATAGTTTCTATGACTGTTTTCGAGGGTGCGCAGTGCGCGAGCCGCAAGCGACTCGGGAGCGTGGAAAAAATAGACTATATTATGTTAATCCAGGTTGTAATCTATCACACTACCAAATTTCATCCAGATAAATTTAGTAGTTTTTGCGTGAAAGAGTAAACAAACATCCATATATACAAACTTTAGTTGGATCCACTTCATCGAAGTGCATAGAAATAACTATGGGAGTCCGCCATTTTGAATTTAGAATGACAGATGGTCCAACGCGTATACAAAATTTCACCTCAATCGGAAATCGGCAAGTGGTTCTAATTTTGTTTCCAAGATTTGATTGTCTCAATGCGTTGCCAAATATTTTATTTGCCAGGTCGAGATTTCGAAAATTTTTGAGTAAAAAAAGCGGAATTCTTTCGTTAAAAGCGGGACATAATAAAAGAACGTATGTAATCAGAAGTTTTCAAACATTTATCTTTTTATTTGAATTCGTACGTAAATGTGCGTTTTCGCGAAATAGAAATTTATTAAAAAAAACGGTTGTCTGTAAAGTCGGTTTACTGACGATAGTTGAACGTGACAACGTCATAAGAAAATACTGATGGAATGGTTTCATAATATCGAAAACGGAACGCCTCACGGAACGCCTCAGAGCGAGGTAACGACGGAACGCCTCAGAGGGTAACGACGCATTTTTTCGTGCGTGCAGCCGGCTCCATCGAATTATAAGACGTTATCACGTAAAAAAATGGGAATAAGATAATAGAGAAGGCCGTGGAATAAGAAAAGAGTGAAAGAGAATATGTCGCGGCCGCACGCACCGATTTGCGTGACGCACCCCTCTCTCTCTCCGACGTGCTTATCATCATTACGCGCCGAGCGGGCCTTGCTGTGCCACCCGGCCGCGCTCCCTCAGCACGCTGCACGCTGCACGCTGCACGCTGCACGCACGGTCGAGTTATCATATCTATCCCCGAAAAGCGGGACTTAGCCTTACTGTCCCGCGCGGGACATTTAATTTTGATTTCAAAATCGGGACGTCCCGCCAAAATCGGGACTACTACGCTAGTACTAAACCTACGCCGCGCCGCGTCTGTCTGTCCGACCTTTTAAAGGCTGTATTGTTTGAGCCGTAACGGGTAGCCGGTTCAAATTTTTAGAGAATATGTGTCGTTATAGCGGATTTACTTCATTTATTTCGGTTACTTTGTCGTTCTACCGGGTTGTCTGGAAGAAATCGTTTTGAGCGAGAAGACCGCCCAAATTGTACCGCTATAGTTCCTTCTTTTATACTGTGTTTGTTTTTTTTTAAGTTTTTACAATTTGTATACATTTTTATTAACTAGTGTGTATGTCGTAGGATAATTTGTACAATAAAGAGTATTTATCTTATCTTACTTTACAAGGAACGTGTTTTATAAAGGTTTTTTTTTGTTTTTGCTATATTGTAAAAACGATAATAAACGTGGGTCAAATTTGATATGATTATAGTAGGTGTAAGCCCTAAAAAAAACAATAAATGATTAAAGCCGGCTATGTTTCAATCGTGCTCATTTTATTTACCTATTTTTTCTTCTTCTTTTAGTGACACTTTAATCCATTTAATATGTTTATTTTTTATTTTAGTTTGAGTCCCCTTTTTTTTATTAAAAATTTAAGTGCATTTGACTGCAACTCACCTGATGATAAGTGATGATGCAGTCGAGGATGGTACGCGCAAACTCAAATAATGCCTATTCACCCTATTAATAGAGCGTCGGTGGCGTAACGGATACCGCCGCTACCTCCTGTCCGGGAGGCCGTGGGTCGAATCCTGCCACGTACTAATGTGTTTTAGAATTTCGATTTCATATGTACGTTTATCCGACGCTCTTACGGTGAAGGAAAACATCGTGAGGAAACCTGCACACGCCTGCGAAGAAACTCGAAGGTGTGTGTGAAGTCGACCAACCCGCACTGGGCCAGCGTGGTCAACTAAGGCCCGATCGCCCTAATTCAGGGTAGGCTCGAGCCCCTCGGTGGGGACGTATGTAAGCTGATAAGAGGTATCAAATTACCAAAATAGGTTACGTTCGGAAACATGTAGCGCACTCGAGTTATAGTCATGCCATTCATGAGTTGACTAACGCGTATTACTTATTTTCAAAAAAGTAACGTGATACCGACACAGATATACGTCATCCAATTATCGATACAAAATTATTTCAAAATCGGTTGCTTGGTTAACAAATGAATCAAATACTATGTTTATGGAATTTATGAACTCCAGCGGGCTCTTAAATGTCAATATTGAGGACTGAGATTAAAAGATCTTAAGGGTGATCGGGGTGTGAAAAGATAACTCTCTCTCTCTCTCTCTCTTATCGTGTGGCACAATTAACCGTGCTATCCAAGGGATTCACGGCGGTTGCCTGGTGTTGCACTTAGCATCACCCGCGGTTACGTGTAGGGCATTTATTAGATTTACACCTACGGACGTGTGCAACGCGACCTTCATACACATCTAGAATCAGATGTGCAGGTTTCCTCACGATGTTTTCCTTCACCGTTAAGGCAATCGGTAAGTATATTATGTAAGTAAGTTTCGAAAAACTCATTGGTACATTGGCCATCCGTATTCCAACCGCCTCCTTGGCGTAATAGTTAGTCCATTCGCTTCACACCAGGAGGTCGCAGGTTCGATTCCCGGTGGGGTCAACTTGTAAGACTCGGTTTGGTTGGTGGTAGGGCATTTTCTAAGCCCGCCTGGCTAGCTACCACCATCTTATCTAAGTCTTGCCCTCAAACATCAGTGTTAACAGCATTGGTGTGTTCCTGCTTGAAGATAAGATAGCAGTGTTAATGACATTGATGTATTTTGGCATGAAGATAAGATAGGCAGTTCTCCATTTCGTTGGGGAATCTTGGTAAGCCCGCTTCCATCTTTGGCATCATCGTCACTGACCATCAGGTGAGATGATGCCAAGGGCTAACCAATTGTAAATAATAATAAAAAACCGACACCTCTGGTTAGAATAAAAAGATGGCTGTGTTTTGGAGTGACTGACCTCGAGGTAGGTGCCGGAGTCGTCGGAGCCGGCCGAGTCGAAAGAGCGACTGCGTCCGCCGTGCTGCGGCACCGCCAGCAAGGCGCCGGCGCTGCCGCCGCGCGCTGCCTCCAGTTGGATCTCATCGAACGACGCCGACCGGACCTGCGGGCAAATGAACACAAATATTGTAGACACTCCATAAGCACACCCTGGACACTTCGTACAACAGGCCAGAAATGACATTTCAAAAAAAAACGTGTGGCACTCGGAGACTGCCGCGGTAAAGCTATTGCATATATATATTTATTATATTATCAACTTTTAACACTAAGAAAATTACACCAGTAAAATTGACCAAGTCCTTTTAGTACCGCAAATCGCTAATAGATGACACTGTAAGTTTTTTTAGACAAGGTAACGTTACGTAAGGTAACGTTACGTCACGCTCGGCCGAGCTACATGGTAGGCGGAGTGTGGGGTGTTAGGTTTTTTCGTTACGGAATTTCTTTATTCGGTCGCCGCGCTCTAAGCCCGCGATAAAAGCTATTTATTTAAAAGGAATGACGGAACAAACAAAATGGCGGCGAAATCCGATACATTCGATATCAAAGGTGTAACCAATCTGGGTGACGAGGGGGTGAGGTTCTAGAGAGCGGCAGGGAATGTCCATACTGTATGTTAGTACTAATATATATACTTTGCCATAAGTATACTTAAGCGGTATCCTGTGCAAACAAGAGTCACAGTATATATATTAGTCAAGAGTGGTATAATAGTCATAAGCTTTTATGTATACAGGTGTAAAAAAATTGGTGTAGGTCTCGTTAACTGAGGCTTCTGATAATCATACTGAACAACTTTTAGTCTATGACTTTGTTGAAATCGCAACAAATAAAACTCTTTATACAAATCGATCAGCTGAATGACCATCAGTTTTAATAAATTTTGTATGGATTTGCCAATTTATTTTTTGAGAATTGACTATGGATTCCGTGGGAAAAGTTGTTCAGTATGATGAGTAGGAACCGCAGTTAACGAGTCGTACACCATTTTTTTACACCCTGTATAGGGTCCTCCTGAAATACTTAATATTATATATGTTGCAGGTATATTGTCAAAGTCGTGATATTATAATTTCACTGAACAAAATGTAGTGAAATTATAATATCACTAACCTAACCTAACCGTGATATTATAATTTCACTAATTTTAACTGGTGAAATTATAATATCACGACTTTGACAATATACCTGCGACATATATAATACTTAATAATAAATATAGGTACATTTCCAGGACGTTAATCGAATACAACTAATTCGTATCTGAACATGACGCAGAGCGTAGCCTTTGGGCCTCTGACTAATTTTAAAAGTTATCCTGAATTCTTTGTGTATTAAATAACTTCACTAGCGCAAATTAAATACAAAAGCCTACAAGAAGTGGAAATAGAATATTTGAGAACGAGTAGCATTGAAACGCAAATCAAAAAAACTACTTTTTTTATAATAGAATATTCCCAACTCCCATCAAAGTTACTGATTGCACAGCAAGGTACTTACCTCAAAAATATAATTAATTAAGCAACAATTTTGGTTCGTGGCCCACCACTATTTACCTACAAGCATAGCGTTTATCTGGTTTAAGCAAAACTGTTTTAATATTTCGTAAGCCAGATCCGCCACCCAGGAGGGGGAGCTTCGCGACGGTATAGTCAATCAAACCTAACAGAACCTATTATCGCTCGCTTCGCTCGTTCAACTCTAGTCCAGTTGAGAAGGATAGATCATTTGATGTGTAATCAGTGACCATTGTAATATCAACCGAAGGACGTCCTCTGCTAGACATAAGCCTCCCCTAAGGACTTTCACCAGGTCATCGGTCCACCAACTAGGAGGCCTGCCTACGCTATGTTTTCCGGTGCGCGGTCGCCACTCGTGCAATCAGTATTTTGATATGATTGTCATATTTATTTGTATTTTATTTAAAATACGATGAAAATAAATTGATAGGTGGTTAGTTGTTTGATGAGTTTATAAAAATATTCCTATACACACCCAGATTACTTTTGTTCCTTACTAATAAAAAAAACATGTAAATTGAATTGAGCAGTTTCATATTTTACATTCCAACCATTAAAACATTCCGAGGGCGAAATTATAGGAATAACAAATAGCACACATTTTGGTATATATTTATTTACACTAATTCCACATCATCAACATCATCATCATATCAGCCGAAGGACGTCCACTGCTGGACATAGGCCTCCCCCAAGGATTTCCACGACTAATTAATTACGATTTCTAATTCCACATGAAATAAACAAAACTACACGTTATAATTTGTCAGCGACCGGTCGAACACCATCTTCAGGCAAACTATTTATTTACACAATGTATTGGGTACATACGTAATCAATTTTAGAGTTACCAGTTAATAAAAATATGGTATTGTTAATAATATGTGTACGAAGGCGTGCATAGCAGCATGTTTGTTTAAATCTAGATGGCAGAATGTATTTTTTTTTTATTCGCAATTGGTAAACCCTTGACAACATCTCACCTGGTGGTAAGTGACGATGTTGCCGAAGATGGAAGCGGGCTTACCAAGATTCCCCAACGCAATGGGGAACTGGCTATCTTATCTTCATGCCGGAACACACCAATGATATCAACATTGATATTTGGCGGCAAGACTTAGATAAGATGGTGGTAGCTAGCCAGGTGGGCTTAAAAAATGCCCTACCACCAACCAAACCGAGTCTTACAATTGACCCCGCCGGGAATCGAACCCGCGACCTCCTGTGTAAAGCCAGTGAACTTTTCCTCTGAGCTACGGAGGCGGTTGTAGCATGAATAAAATTTTCACTATATGTGGGTTTTCTATTCTCTAGATAATTAACAGGCAAATTATAACGTGTAGTTTTATTTATTTTGTGTGGAATTAGTGTAAATATGTGCTTACCATAATGTGTGATATAATGTTTCACCAAGAACCTACAATCAAAAGTATCAACTATATAACGAACCAACCAACATATTAAACTGCCGAAAATAGACTGAAATGAACTACTCCCGGAATCTTGGAAAGTCAAATACTGTGAAAGGAAAGCTGGAGCTCTCTAAGTGCCTACCTAGTACCTACCAAGTTAATCTGGCGCTCGCTTGACGTACATTGGGTATGAAATATTAAGTTGGTTCTACTGTGCTGTGCTCCTTGGCTGCGCCCCTGGGAATACACTTTGTATTCTATCGCTATTATTGAGAAACTTAAGGTACAGGGGTCATCTAAAATGCATGGGTCTTATGTCTTCCCATTTGTCAACAGTGTAGATACAGTATTGCTGGTATAAAAAATAAAAAATATAATAATAATTATCACTATTATCATATCAGACGAAAGACGTCCGTTGCTGGACCAAGGCCTCCCCCAAAGATTTCCACGACGACAGGTCCTGTGCTGCCCGTATCCAGCGGCTTTCCGCGACCTTCACCAGGTCGTCGATCCACCGCGTGGGAGGGCTGCCTGCGCTAGGTACGTCTTCCGATGCGCGGTCGCCACTCGAGAACTTTACTTTCCCAACGGTCATCTGTTCTACAAGCTATGTGTCCTGTCCACTGTCACTTCAGTTTAGCGATTCTGTGAGCTATGTCGGTTATTTTGGTTCTCCTACGGATCTTCTCATTTTTGATTCGATCGCGTAGGGAAATTCCGAGCATAGCTCGCTCCATTGCCCTTTAGGTGACCTCGAGCCTTCTTATGAGGCCCTTAATAAGCTTTCATGTCTCAGTTCCGTATGTTAACACTGGCAACACATACTGGTCAAAGAACTTAGTCTTGAGACTCTGCGGTTAAGAGACTTTACTGAAGCCATCAAGCATTGTACTTAGGTCTTCCATAGTCTTAGCCATGACCACGATATCTTCAGCGAATCGGAGGTGGGTGATGTGTACTCACCGTTGATATTGATACCCTAGTCCAGAAGCATGAAAACATCTTCTGATAGGGCAGCGGTGAACAGTTTCGGAGATATAACGTATCTGTGTTTCACTCCTATCCAGAGGTGTCGAGTTCTAGTCCTGGAGGCGACCGACATAGTGACGTTTTCATACAGACGTCATTTCGGCACCGCTGGAAAGACTGTAGCACAGCCCAGGTTACGACTGAATCAAAGGCTTTCTCATGGTCCACAAACGCCAAACATAGTGGCTGATTGTACTCTTCAGTCTTCTGTATAATCTGCTGTAGCGTATGTACGTGGTCTATGGTACTGAAGCCTCCTCGGAAATCGGCTTGTTCGGGAGGCTGGAAGTCGTCAAACCTGCATGCGAGATGATTTGTAATGACTCTCGAAAACAGCTTGTAAACATTGCTCAGAAGTGAGATGGGTCTGTAGTATTTAGGAGGGTGTTGGCGCCCTTTTTGATGAAAATCACGACCACTCTTCTGTACTATATGCAAGAGGCGTTGAGAAACCTCCTCCTTCTTTTGAAGTCGGTTTAAAAATAACCGAAATAAATAACTTCTGAAATGCTTTTAGTACCGGTGTTCCACCTGCTTTCAGAAGTTCAGCCGTAATTCCATCATCACCCGGTGCCTTTTGTTCTTAAGCTGTTTGAGAGCCATTCTAATCTCGTACAGGCTGACGTCCGGGATATCTTCGGTATAGTGTCGGGTTAGTCTGGCTCTTAGGTCTTTAGCCAAGATCGCTGACAGGCAGACGTGTGGTCGTGTACAATTGTTCGTAGAACTTCCCAACTTCTTCCAGCAACTCAGTCTTAGACGATATGATCCTGCCATCCTCAGTCTTTAGCTTGGTTAGTTGGCTTTGTCTAACAGACAGATCAACTAAAAATAAGCTATTATATCTATACCAATATTATAAAGAGGTAAAGTTTGTGTGTTTGTATGTAGGAGGTCTTCTTCGAAACTACTCATCCGATTTAAAAAATCCTTCACCAATAGTTAGAATGGGATTTTAAGGATGGATATAGGTTATAAAGCTCCGCTCTCTCTCGGTGTCCATGGGGTCGTAACCGCGGGCAACAGCTAGTAAAATTATAATCGTTCAACTACTTTATGAGTTTTTCAATTACCCTGCAAAGACAGAGAAACTATCATATTGTGTTATGGTAACAAACATTATTCAGGTGTTTTTACAACTTATTACTATTCAATTAACTACTTAGCTATACTACAATAAACGAAGCGAGCGAAGTTCTCCGAGTCTACTGTAACAATCCGGAGTTTGTATGTATGTATATATAAATATTTGTTCGTCGATAACTCGAGTATCGTTGTTTGGAATGTCGTGGAAATTTGTAGGCGAATTAATAAGACAAAAAAAGTTTTTAGGTACGAAAATGAGCCAAATCGGTCAAGGGGTTGCCTAGATATAGGGGGTTATAAATGTGGAAAATATAGTTTCTCTAAACACCACTACATGGCGTTGGACGGATCCTACATCACACAAGCGTTAGTGAGCGTACTTATATAATGTTTTAAACGAGTAATCGCAAGTTCATTGTTCGGTGCGAACCACTACAGTTGAATGCCGCCACGAGACCCAATTACGCTTTTAGAAACGAGTAAGAATGCTTTGAAAACGGAGAACTTTTATTCGAAGACAGTAGTTTTCGTAAAACTTGGACTGTAAATACTTCAAGAGCAGAAAAACTTACAAAAACTTCTGATTCGATTCGCGAAAGTTCCAAGTTTACGATTATTGGAACCCAGCTTAATTTTCCGGAAAACTGCCTAAAATAAATATATTTTGTTTGAGGGGTAAATGTGCGAAGTAGGACTCAAGTATTAACTTTATTATATAATATATATTATATTTTAAAATTTATTTTAATATTTGCTTTATTGTTTTTATTTTCATTTATTTTTAACCGACTTTAAAAAGAAGGTGGTTCTCAATTCGACTGTATGTTTTTTCTGCGTATGTTACGTCATTTCTTCGCCAGTTTTAAACCGATTTGGATGATTCTCTCTTTCTTTGATAAGTTATGCCTCCTAGTTGATTTCATACCAATTGTATCAAAATTGGTAAGGCACTTTTTTTATTAACAAAATCCAAAAAAAATGGAATAATTGTCTAAGTTGTTGCGATTTTAGTCGGTTCAACGTGTTCGGCTTGGTCAAATATTAATGTTTTTGATAAATAATTTTCCTGGATTAATAAATTACTAATAATATGGGATTGGTACAGCGTGGTACGCAACTCGAATTTGATACATAATCTTATAAGGGATGACTAACTACTGTATCCGGTTACTACCCCATTCTGTTCAAGAACAATTAATAGATCCTAATGTGACGATCCGATAGCTTAGCTTGTCTTTCAACCGTTTTACCAGTATTTCCAACCCTTTAACCGGTCAAGTGCGAGTCTGACCCGCGCAAAATAGGGTCCCGTAGTCTATTCAAAAAATAAATGTACATTAAAAAAAACAAATTTATATTTACAGTTTGTAATAGAATATTTTGTATGGAAACTCTATGAACTTCATACAAATCCAACTGCACACTTTAAGTTGGTCGACTAATACTCTTTAACTAAGAAAGCCTACTTAACCGTTACAGTTTTCCTTTTAAATTGTTTATATGCTCTACTATTTACATATTTGTTCTTATATAGCTGTTTAGCTGGTGGGGGGGAGGAGGTGGGGGGGGGGGGGGTACTGGACTCTGAACAAAAATTTATTAGCTTTTTCAAGCTTAATATTTCGCAAAATGGTTTTAGCAAACCCACAGTAACTTTAAAAGAGCTATTCATTAATACCACACAGGTAAGGGTACGTTAACGAAAAAAAATCATCCCCTTTTTACAAGTAAGGTTTACATGTAGGGGAGATACCCTAAAAGCTTTTTTGATGTGTAACATCTTTGCTCTCGCTTTCCTGCAATTTGTGGGAGTGATTTCGTGAAATGGGACGGAAATGTGTCCCAGGGAGTCGCGTTTTTTCAGGCTTTAAAAGCGCGGAAAAGGCAAAGGTCTCTATGACCATACAGCCTAGTCTGCCGTATCTTTGCCGTCCTTTTATAAAGTATTTTGTCACATGTTACACATCATATGCGAGTACTGTAGGTCTCGCTCGAATATTTTTTTTTCATGATTTCATTGTACTACTTTGTCAGCGTAATTAATATGTATATCCACTCGTACCAAATTACAGCTTTTCATTACTAATAGTCTCTGAGCTAAGCCGCTGACAGACAGGCAGACGGGCAAACATGGCGAAACTATAAGGATTCCTTGTTGACTTCCGAACCCTAAAAACGGCCAAGTGAGACTCGGGGTCACAAAAATAGGGTTCCGCACCAAAACTTTAAATACTAACAGAACAAGACCTCTCAGTACG
Organism: Coleophora flavipennella; assembly: GCA_947284805.1. NCBI lineage: Eukaryota > Metazoa > Arthropoda > Insecta > Lepidoptera > Coleophoridae > Coleophora > Coleophora flavipennella. The sequence goes on along the minus strand of OX369264.1, from coordinate 16,680,582 downwards.
TACCTCTCAGCTCTAGGTAAATAGAGGTCTCTAGGAGTGAGCTATGCTCGGAGTTTACCTAAGCAATCGAATCCGAAATGAGGATGTCCTCCAAATTAACCAAAGTAAGAGAAATAGGAGAACCAAAGTAAACAACATAGCTCACAGAATCGCTAAACTTAAGTGGCAATGGGCAGCACATAGCTCGTAAAACAAATAGTCGTTGGGGTAGCAAAGTACTCGAGTGGCTACCGCGCCCTGGAAGACGTAGCGTAGGCAGGCCTCCCACACGGTGGATCGTCGACCTAGTGAAGGTCGCGTTCAGCGCAGAACCAGTCGTCGTGGAAATCCTTCAGGGAGGCCTTTGTCCAGCAGTGGACGTCTTTCGGATGATATGATGAAATAGAGGTCTACGTATTCTGGTCCTTGGAAATTTTGTTTTTCCTGTGGGAACGGAAGGACTATTGATTTTCCTGTAATCTATTCATTCAGCCTCATATACTGTAGTTTTTTTAAGATTTCAAGGCCAGATTCGGAGATAAGGGGGAATGGTAAATATACGCCTATTTTCTGAAATTACTAACTATTTATCTTTCAATTATAAAAAAAATATATTTGAGGTTCTCACAAATATATTTGATATGTCATACAATATATTTTTAAAACTTTAAAAAATATATAAATTACCCCCTTAAAGTGACCCTTAGTTTTAAAATTCATTTATTTACTTTACACATCAATTTTGGGTCACCGACTTACATGTGTGTACCTACCAAATTTCAACGGTCCAGTAGTTTCCGAGCAAATTGGCTGTGACAGACGGATGGACAAACGCACGAGTATTCCTTTATAATATTGGTTCCGTTTTTACCTTTTGAAGTACGAAACTCTTAAATGTACTAAGTCAATAATAATGACTCTTCAGTTCAGTTCCATGACACGAGTTATCGGTCGGCCATTATCAGGCTGTACATTCATGGGTCGTGCATTTTAAGGTCGCGCGTTATTGAAACTCTATAATGCATATTTAGAAAATTTAAAAAGGGCCAGCACAGTAGATTCCTACTAAAAACAATATACGACCTTGAGGTCTTCCCTCCACTTCCAAAGTGCATCATCAGATCAATCTTTTGTCACCGGGAATACGGCTTCATATAAAATTTCAGTTCAATCGGAAAGTGGGTCTAATTCACATGGCAAGATTTAATTATTGACAGACAGATCGACAGACACCGGGACATTGAAACTAAATAAAAGCTATTATCAATTGTGAATTAAAAAAAAAAGCTTAAAATATAGGGTGACCTCAAATTAGTTCTTGATACCAAAGGGTATGCATGTGCTCATGACAAAGAACAATTTTCCCAAAGAAACTATATTAAAAAAAAAACTTTTTCATCTTTATCAAAAATAAACAAAAAATTCCTACTAACGGTGTGAGTGTGTCACCCCTGCCTGGAAATACCACACCTGTAAGCCACTCTCTTTTTTCGCTAGATTCCAACTTTTCTACCATAATTTTTTAGACTTCAGACAAGCACGGACTACATAAGTAATTTAGTTGATATCAGAAGTTAAAAATAAGAAAATTAAAAAGAAATATCAGTATCACAGAAATCACAGAAAAACTATCAAGCTACTAAAGTACCTGCGGTAGGTATGACTGCCATGTTTCAAAAAAGTCGCCTAGCTGCTGCACTGTTTCCATCTTCAACGTAGAAGGTAGCACCACACCACATTATTGTATCGAATTTCTACTCAGTAAATCACAAACAAACAAAATCACGATCATATGGCGTATACGCATTACGCATCCAGGAAGGTTGCGGGAACGCGGGGGCACTGACGGACGACGTTGACCTCCATTATTACTTGCATAGGGGTGACTGCGTGACGTGGTAGGGATCCGAGAAAAGTATCGATACCTGAGTTTACTCGATACTTTTATTACAATACCAAGTATTTTGTTACTTGATACTTTTTAGTACGATACTGAGTGGGAATCAATACTTTTCACATTACTGAATACTTTTCTACCAGCTAGCAACGGGAAGATATGAAAACGGTATTTCTGGCGAATAAACATTTGTCGTAATCATTTTATTAAATAATTAGCTAGGGTCACAATATTTTTGTGTTTTTATTAACTGTAATTAGCTAAACAAAAAAGTACTCGACACCTAATTAACTAGATACTTTACAATTAAACACAATTATCGATTACTTTAGTTGCAATATTGCTCATGACTACAGTATCGATACTTTTGTTTTTGATACTCTTGTTACAACGCTTTATCGACACATCGACGTTGTAGAAGTTTTGATGTTAAAACATCAATGTTTTTATTTTTCTTTCAATGTTATTAAGAAACAATGAAATAAATACTAAAAGAAAATAAATAACTTCCATAGTAAAAAAATCAAATGATAAGAGCTGATGATCTTGAAAGGGGCTAAATAGTTTTTGTTTCATTCATAGCTACGGACACTCTTGATGAATTCACCTTTCAACAATAAAGAAAACTAAATCAAAATCGGTCCATATGTTCGTAGCTGCGATGCAGACAGACAGACACACAGATACACACGTTAAACTAATAACACTACTCTGTTTACATCGGGGGTTAAAAAATCGTATGGTAAGTAATAATCTTTATTCAATAATAAGTAAGTAATTTAACCTAAATAACTTTTAAATCATCAGTAGATTATCATACCAGCTCATTTACGTCCCCACCGAGGGGCTAAACCCTACCCTGAATTAGGATGATCGGGCCTTAGTCGACCACGCGGGCCCAGTGCGGGTTGGTCGACTTCACACACACCCTGAGAGTTTCTTCATAGGCGTGTGCAGGTTTCCTCACGATGTTTTTCTTCACCGTAAGAGCGTCGGATAAACGTACATATCACACTAACATTTTAAAGGCGAAAGTTTGTGAGTGTGTATGTTTGATACTTCTTCATGCAAAAACTACTGAACGGATCTGGCTGAAATTTGTTAGATAGACAGTTTAGGACCTGGATTAACACATAGGCTACTTTTTCACGCTCGCGCACTGCGCACCCTCCAAAAGTCATAGAAACGTTGTCCACGCGGGTGAAGCCGCGGGAAACAGCTAGTGAAATCTAAATTCGAAATCACATTGGTACGTGGCAGGATTCGAACCACCACCTCCTGGACAGGAGGCGGCGGCCCTAGCCGTTACGCCACCGACGCTCTAATCGTCAGTACTCGTAGGTAAGTAAAAAATACGATCAAAGTACCGAGATAGTATGGAGTTACAGGTAGCTAAAAACATCGATATTCCCGAAACATCGTAGGTATCGTTTGCAACCCTACCGAATTCATGGAAAACCCGACCCAGGTTTGTTTGTTTCCGCACTGATTTCCTATCTCTTTTTGTCATACCAAGTCGCCCGGCGCAAGACGAGGAGCGCCGACGCGCTAACAAGTTACAACCACCTGATAGTATCTAGTGCAAAAAGAAGTTAGTAGCACAGATTAGAACATTTCGTTCGTTACTAATTTGCAAACAAAAATAAAAATGTTGCATTGTTGCTATACAGTGGAAAGAAGAGAGTTGTGTGTGTTTGTGTGTGGAAGATAGTAAATAAAATTTGTGTTTGTGAATACGATAAAATGCAAACTGTGACAGAAAGTTCGGTCACATGTTTTTACATCTAAAGGTAGGGAATACTAAAGTTCTCTACTCCAGTGACAAGCAGGACTGATGTAAGTTTAATTGATTTCCTTTATCAACAATTCAATTATCAAAAGGTATGTACATTTGTTGAAATTTAAGCTTGCTGAAAATTTTTTTTGTTGACGTCCTAGAAACTACCAACTCATTTTTCTTGTGAAATTCACTCGTGTTGTCGGAGGACGAGTTCGGTGTTCTCTTGTACTGGCGCGGTTTGCCGACCACAAGAAATGACGAGAATTTACATGCATTCAAGTAGGTAAACTACACATACTATGTCTTCAGTCTTCGCGGTAATTGGCTATACTTACATAACATTTTAGTAGGTATCATTCAATAAGGGCGGCCGGTGTGAGAGAGATGGTAGGCGTGCGAAACGATCAAAATTTAAATATGATTGAACTGCGGCCGACCGGCGCTTACACCGTAACAGCTTATTAATTAATTTAATTTATGTAAAATTAAAAAAATGAATTTAAAAATATATGTTTCTCAGGGAAAGATGTTTGTTATCATGAACACATGCATACCCTTTGGTATCAAGAACTAATTTGAGGTCACCCTATATAATAACACATGCTAAAAAAAGGCTATACAACCATGAGTCGTGCATTCTCGTTCGGGTATTATTGGATTGGCCGTCCTACCGATTTTACCATTATCATCATCATATCAGTCAAAGAACGTCCATTGCTGGACATAGGCCTCCCCAAGGATTTCCACGACGACCTGTTCTGCGCTGCCCGCATCCAGCGGCTTCCCGCGACCTTTACCAGGTCATCTGTCCACCGAGTGGGAGGCCTGTCTACGCTACGTTTCCGGTGCGCGGTCGCTACTAGTTAACTTTATTGCCCCAACGGCCATCTGTTCTATGAATTTTATATACAAATTAAGAAAAAAAAAGTATTTCCTATGATCCTTTTATAAATAATAGACAATCCTAGGACCTTCATTCCAAAGCGTACACTCGGGTATCTACAAAACTTTGACTATTTTAAGTTGGTCATAAAGGGAGTATAATTCTCTAGTTATTCTTTTTATTCACCTTAATGGGATTTTTTCAGTAGTGTGGGCCTATCCGGCAACACACTACCCTACTATGTTAGGTTTAAGTGACGTCGAACTATTGCTGTTGTGCGGAGTATAACAGCCTTTTGCATTTTATTCCGCAGAGTCGCCGGAAGGTCCAGTTTGACTAGACCCTCCGACAGAGTCTTCGGAATAACGCCTGTGCTGGAGAGAATAAGTGGCACTATGAACACCTCCCGCTGCTGCCAGACTTGCCGGATCTCCTCGGCAAGCTGCTCGTATTTCGTCAACTTCTCCTCCGTGTACCCCTTGATGTTATGTGTGTTGGGTACACCGATGTCCAGCAGCCACGTCATGCCTTTTGTTCTTATGTTTAATTCACTAGTTATTATTATTATTCACAATCGGTAAGACCTTGGCATCATCTCATCTGATAGTAAGTAACGATGATGCCGAAGATGGAAGCGGGCTTACCAAGATTTTCGAATCCAATGGAGAAAAAACTTATCTTATCTTATCTTCAATCCGGAACACATCAATGTTGTTAACACTGATGTTTGGCGGCAAGACTTAGATAAGATGGTGGTAGTTACCTTCGCCAGCTATATGTACTGAAATATTTACTTCAGTGTCGGGTGTAGGTAGATACACTTGGAAAACGTAGGCACTTTGTACTCCCACATAGCTTTAACTTCACTTTGAACTTCAAATAATCGAGGGATTTACTAACAGCATTTCATTTAGTTACCCATGACTTCTGAACAATCTACCAACAGTTAGACATACGAGGTCCTTGAAACTAGATATTCGTCTTAAACCTAATTTACATCGAGGAGCCTTATCCAAATTAAATGGTTGACTGTCCAACTTTATGTTGTAACGAAGTTTCCAGGGTAATGCTTCGTTAACATGAGTTTACATGCGACATGCGTCGTGGACACGATTCATGTAAATCAGCATTAAGAAGGCCGTCCTTGGCCGCCGTCCATACGAATCGTAGTCTACTGATAATTTGGAAACAAGAAGTTGTTTTACAAAGAGATCCATTTATTTAAGATCCTATAAGGGAATAGGGATGACGAATGCTAGTCATCTGAGTTACTTTTTATTATCTGTCAAAAACGACATTTTGTTCTAAAAATGTTTGAAATACCTAGGCGTGACGTCATAGTTTAGCAGCGTCATTTAAGTAGGTACTCATTTTGTGATTTTGGTGAATTGAAAACCGAAGACTTGATGGAAAACAAAACAAGTAAGGTTTTCCGAAGTATAAGTAGGAGGGCAATTTAGTGATCAAGAGTTCATAATTTATTTCTGACGCTGTCGTCATCCCTTATATACATATGTATATCTCTGTCTTTTACAAAAGATTATGTATGCTGAGATGTAACGGCCTAAATAAACACATTTAGAGAGTGTAACAAAATTGGTGTAGGTCCCGTTAACCGGGGCTTCTACTCATCATACTGAACAACTTTTGTTCTACAAGTTTGCTGAAATTGTTCACCAGGATCCCCTGAGGGATCGACCTAGGGGAACCTAGTGTAGCAACTCGTTTATACGACAAATCATAAACAAAAACAACAAAACTCCTTCACTCACATATCTGTGCTATTTACTACCACTTTTTGCTAAACCTGTAGCAAAGTATATATTATATTAGTACTAACATACAGTATGGACACTTCCTGCCGCTCTCTAGATTGCGACCCACCCTCATCACCAAGATTAATACAGATTGATTACGGTTAAGTTGTCGAACGTATAGGATTTCGCCGCCATTTTGTTTGTTCCGTCGTTCCTTTTTTGAAATGTCATTTCTGGCCCGTTGTATGAAGTGTCCAGGGTGTGCCTGTAGACTACATACTACTAAAAAGAAAACAGTGGTTAGTACCTGCTTGGGCACCTCGAGGCTGCTCTGCGTCTTCATGTCGGCCGGTGTGGGCGTGCGCGAGCGCTTGAAGGTCGTGCGCAGTCGCTGCATGGCGGGCGGGGCGGGCTGCGCGCGCGCGCCTCATCGCGCGGGTGCCGCCCCGCCCCGCCGCCCGCGCGCCGCTCTCGCCACACCCTCACCACCACTATCGACATTATTCAATAATAAGTATTCACAAACAAATCACACACGATCATCTGGCTCCACACAGGAATCTCTGTACTATGAGAACCAGAGACCTGTTTTAATTGTTACGCGAACCCTCAGCCTAGCTGGCACTAGACTATATTTGTTATTACCCCCAAACCTCTTAGCTGGTGTACCTTATTTTTATTTTACCACTTTCTTGACATTGCGACGAAATTTTGGACCTTTCATACAAATTGATCGGCTCATTCATGAAGTTGTACGAAAGGTTCAAACCTATTTTTTTAATATCAGTAAAGTGGTAAAATACCCAGCTAAGGTTTCAGGTTAGTTTAAAGGGATTTGAAAATTTTTATATGGGGACTGGCATACCAACAAGTCAGCTATTTTCAAAACAGCGTCGCACAACTAAACCTATTTATTTGAATAGAGGACATTAAGACAAACAAAAAATGTCATTCAGCAATATGTCCTAAAACGTCACTAATTGGACTAAGAGGACTAAAATGAAAATATTTCTGTGTAATGTGACGTTTTAGGAGTTTATGCTAAATGTAATTTTTTATTTGTCTATATATCCAAATATACAGGTATATCGAGCGACACAATGTTAAAATGGACTATGTCAATAATTTTCAAACCCCATTACAATAAAATAAATTACTTGTTTAGAAATAAAATACATTTTTGCACATTAAATTCTGAACACAATAAAACAAAAAAGTGGACAAGTGCGTGTCGGACCACGCGCAAAATAGGGTTCCGTATTATTTTCAAGCAAATGGATATTTCATAAACCAGAGTTATTTTTGCATTTGGTGTAAAACATTTTGTACCTTAAGTTACGAAGTAACTACTTAGTAATCTGTGCCTTAAGAAAATTTGTTTTTTTTACACATCGAACTGCATCTTTAATTGGTCGACTATTACTCCTAAACTAAAAAAGCATAATTATCCGTGATAATTTTCATTTTAAATTAATCACGATAATTAATTTTAATTTAAACCGCCTCCGTAGCTCAGAGGCAAAGTTCAGTTGCTTTACACAGGAGGTCGCGGGTTCGATTCCCCGTGGGGTCAACTTGTAAGACTCGGTTTGGTTGGTGGTAGGGCATTTTCTAAGCCCGCCTGGCTAGCTACCACCATCTTATCTAAGTCTTGCCGCCAAACATCAGTGTTAGTAACATTGATGTGTTTCGGCTTGAAGATAAGATAGCCAGTTCTCCATTGCGTTGAGGAATCTTGGTAAGCCCGCTTTCATCTTCGGCATCATCATCACTTACCATCAGGTGAAATGATGCCAAGGGCTTACCAATTATGAATAAAAAAAAACCTAATAAAAACATTCTGTAAAAAGGTGCCAAGTCTCGATTAAGATCACTAGACCATGTACCTAAACTAAGAAAGCATATTTAGCCGTGATATTTTTCATTATAAATTAATCCTAACAAAAACATTCTGTAAAAAGGTGCCAAGTCTCGATTAAGATCACTGGGCTATGTATAGACGGTTTTTTAGGGTTCCGTACCTTAAAAGATAAAAACGAAACCATTATATAATCACTCGCGTGTCTGCCTGTCTGTCCGTCCGTGCGTCTGTTACAGCCAATTTGCAACGAAACTACTTGACCGATTGAGTTGAAATTTGGTACACATATTTAAAGAGATCACCCAAAGACGGACGTGTTACGTAAATAAATTAATTTTAAACATGGGAACCACCTTTGGGTGGTTTATAAAAAAAAAGTTGAGGAAAAATGAAATTTCTAAAATTCATTGGTAATTTCATTGTATGCATGTGGGCAGAACTTTAGATTATCTGATAGGTTTTTCTGTAACTTATACATTCAACCCTTATTCAACCTTTTATACTGTGAATTTTTCAAGATTTGAGGCCCAGTAGTTTTGGTTATAAGGGGGAGGGAGGAATGGTCAATTTTTGCCTATTTTCTCAAATAACTTAAAAGCTTTTCTTGTGAGGAGAGATTCTCACAGAGCCCTTTCATTTAACATGTCATACGATATAGTTTACAAAACTTTTTTTTAAAAGTATGTACTAGATTTAGTGCAGAACCACGAGTCGCTATTGGCCGACTTTTATTTTATTATGATTATTATTGAAACAATCTAATAGATTAGATTTAGTTTATCTTACCCAGATTTACTACTGTTATAAAATGTTTAACGGCCAAGTCATTCGTATTTTTTTATTCACGTACAGATAACTCTTTATTTTATCTCGTTACTTTTATGCCCAAGTAATCTTAATTGAGACTTTGCACTCTTTTGAAAAATGTTTTTGTTGGGATTTCACTTCTTTTTGTACGAACCTAATTCCAAGATACGAAGGCTCGAAAATGCGCTGAAATGGTTCTTGAAACGGTATAACGGCAGTGCCTGCTTTGCGCTGGACTTGGCTGCCGTGCCCCCAGATCCAGACTTGGCACATTTTTACAGAATGTTTTTGTTGGGATTTCACTTCTTTTTGTTCAAGCAGTACTATTTATTGAAGAATTTTTTTTTACTTTTTTATCCTCATTTTGTAAGTTTTCCTTTTGAATGGGTACTAAAAACCTATCCGTGTCCCAAACTTCAAGTCTGTAGAAAGCTAGATGTACTTCAGATTTATGATGAACGGTGAGTCAGTCAGTGAAAAAATAAAGGAACTTTAACTTGAGATGTTTCTCAAACTGAATCAAATCAAATCATTTATTTATATAAGTACATTAAGCACTCTTATAAATGTCAATTCTTACTAACTGAATACATGTCAAAAAGTAAGTTATGATTTTTTTTTGTTGGGTAAATTTTGCAAATGTCATTTACGTTTAAATAGTCTGAGACCTTATTAGCCTCTAAAACTTATCCTTTTTTTATTTACATTCTGGTCATTCTCATACAATACAAGATACAAACTTTTAATTTAGGGGTAGGTGATAGATAACTTAAATGTCAGACTTATTCCTCTATCCAGTACGAAGATACAGGGGACTGGAAAGTACCGTTGGTTGCTCTGAGAAAAGTATAGTACGTTTTTTTCTCGACTTGGCGGGGACAGTACCGTGTCCCCAGATTATATAACATGCACTACTATTTCCAAGACTTATTAGGTTTCCTGAAATATTGGTTTAGCTGGTAGGGGATGGGGGGAATGTTACTCTAAAAAAATCATCACTTATAAACTTAATATTTCGGAAATATATCATTTATTGAAAAACAATTTGTCCGCAAACTCTCAAAGATCATTCAACGATACCCTATAAGTTGGGGTATTAGAATAAACAATTATATTTACATATAGGGAGGGTACCTTGAAATTTTTCAAGAGTTTTTCCATTTTTGTAGGTGTCACATATAATAATTTATGTGAAATCAGTAATTTACAGGATATCTTTACGTCATCGGTCACAAACATACGTATTTTCTTCCACCTTTCAGTAAAACGACTGTAACATACCAACGGACAGACGGACATGGCGAAACTAGAAGAGTTCCTAATTTGACTACGGAACCCTAAAAATACAAATGTGGCCTTATCGCTTTAAACGATCAGCTAATTTCAAGTACTACTCCCACTAGGGTGTAACAAAATTGGTGTAGGTCCCGTTAACTGGAGCTTCTACTCATCATACTGAATAACTTTTGTTCTACGACTTTGCTGAAATAGCAAAATTTTTTTCTTTATACAAATCGATCAGCTGTTCGACCAATTTTGTGCATTTTAGTATGGAGAGTCCAATTTTTTTTTTTTGAGAATTGACTATGGGTTCCTTGGAGAAAGTTGTTCAGTATGACGAATAGAACCCCCGTTAACGGGACCTACACCAATTTTGTTACACCCTGTATAACATACTTAAATAACAAAGAAGTTTTCGTAGAAAATAACCTTAAATAGGTAGTTAGTTACATACCAATTACACAAACCTAATAATTACTCAGCACTGTAGAGAATCCGTATATTAATTGAAATTTGTTAACTGTTTTTGGATAAATGTTTGAAGCGCCACATCAAAACAATGAAACCACAAACATATTCGCTTTGTTTGCCTTCAATTATCCAATAATTTATACATACACTGCTCGAACATACTTCATACATATGTTATTCAGCTACATGTACATAAACCAAGTCATAGTGTTAGGTAAAATAGACCACATTTCAAGGAGGAAAGGATGAAAATGAACATATTTTTCATCTCTCTTATGCCGTCATGCCCCAACACGTCACCGCTCTCGAATGATTTCGAATCAGTGACAAAATTTTTATTCGAAATACGAGCACACCCCGGACACTGCATACAAATGGTCGTGAAATGACATTTCTAAAAACAAATGACGGAGCAAACGAAATCATGGCAAAATCCCATAAGTTCGAGAACCAAACTGTAACCAATCTGTATCAATCTGGGTGACGAGTGGGTGAGGTCGTAATCTAGAGAGCGGCAGGGAGTGGCCATACTGTATGTTAGTACTAGGGTGACTTTTAATCAGTTCTTGATAGCAAAGGATATGAATGTACTTGTGATTACAAACAACTTTCCCAAAGAAATAAATTTTGGTCCTCGATACATAATTAGTTATCAAAGCGGCAAAAATATATGAAGGACCAAAAGTTTTTTTCCATATTTGACATATAGTTTCTTTGGGAAAGTTGTTTGTAATCACGAGTTCATTCATATATTTTACTATCAAGAACTAATTAAAAGTTACCCTAATAAACTTTCATACGAGTCATAGCGATGGCAAGTGACCTTACTCTTTGGCAGTAAGGAATATTACTTTAATGCAGTAAAATCAACGAACTCAGTAAAATGTTTCACATCTGCCGATCGTCCCGTGACAGCCAATTTTTCACACGACTGCCCACAAAAAAAATAATGTTTTGTTTTCAGGTCTAATGTATTTATGTTTTTGAAGTAAAACTTCTTTTCGCACGATTGACTTGGGGAGTAAGCTGGTGGATGCGTGACGAGAGCGTTACGGAAGTTTGATCGGGCGAGCCGAACGGAAGTTGGGAGGGATATATAAATTAGTGAAGATAGAAAGAGAGATACTATTTATTTTTGTTTACCAACAATATCGGTTGTCAAAACAAACACATAAGATAAAAAAGATTTAATTATTTTCAGAGGATAAAAACTTTTCATAAACTGTATATACCTCCATATGACAAAAAAATAATAGTTTCCGAAGACTTAGTATTTTACTTTCATACATATAGATGGAGCTAAAGAAGTTTTACTTCAGTCGTGTGGTCTAAAGCACACTCGTATTTTTTTTACTCCACGATTTCTTCTAAACGGCTTGATAGGTTTTAGAGTGCGATCTTGATCCCTACATTGGTATACATTCTTCCCGACTTTCCAAAAAATAAGAGTAATGTTTTAATGCAGTCGTGTTTTTACACGACAGCTCACAAAAAAAAGAGTGTATTGTTTTCAGGTCTATTATATGTGTGTATGTATGTATGTTTCTTTATTCTACGTTATCTTATAAACGGCTTGATAGATGTTAGAGTGCGTGGTATCGTTAGATTCGTTTTGATCCCGTGAGTGACATAGGATACATTTAACCCGACTTTCCAAAAAATATGTTTAAAGATTTTGTATTTAGTCGTATTGTGTTAAATTTTAAATTTCTTTGTTCGTTTCAATTAAATCGATTAACTGATCCAATTTAAAACGATCTCAACAAAGTTGTACAACAAATATTGTTCGGTTTCACAAGTAGAAACCCCTCTAAAAAGTAAGCTCTATTTAACTTAACACTCTGTATAATTGCAAAATCAATAATGGTAGGCTCTTACTGGAGTTTTATTCGTCTGTAATTAACGGCGAAAATATTTTGCCTCTGCTAAAAGCAATTAATCTAGACCGACTGATAAATGGGTTACCAGGACGGACGGGACCGCTATGATAGCGTGTGGACAAAGTTGGCCACATACGACACTAAAGCCACTTTTCAAGCGACTTCCAAAAAGGAGGAGGTTCTCAATTCAACTGTACGTTTTTTTTTATGTGTGTTACCTCTGAACTTTTGACTGGGTGAACCGATTTTTATGATTACTTTTTTATTTGAAAGCTAGTGCTTCCCGTGTGGTCCCATATAAATTTTATTAAAATCGGTATAGTACTTTATTAGAAAATTAACAAAAACCAAAAATAATAATGCAAAAATGTACTAAGTTGTTGCGATGGAAGTCAGTTTTTTAACATGTTTAGCGTTTTTCTTTACAGCAATGAATGGAGATTGTGAACAAACTGCTTTTGCTACATTCAGTCTGGTGTGGTTTTTTTTACCTAATAATTGTAAGCAGCACAATCCTTTCTTGTATTGACGTGATTATCAATAAAAAAAACCGGTCAAGTGCGTGTCGGGCCACGCGCAATGTAGGGTACCGTAGTTGCCATTATCTCGTCCATATCTAATTTTCAAATTTCCAAATACAGCGGTTTAGTTGTTAGGGGGTGGAGTAGTGTCTCCACCTAAGTCGAGTCGACTCCAACAAAATTAAGCACTTTCAAGCCTCTTTTTTCGAAAACGGAACCCTAAATTATAAAATGGTCTTAGAACCAACGATACCCCACACGACTGGGTTTGACTAGAAAACAAAACATCCCCACTTAACTTTTTTTTTTCACAATTGGTAAGCCATTGGCATCATCTCACCTTGTAGGGGAGGTACCCTTAATTATTTTTTTTCCTAATTTTTTTTACAGTTTTCTCCGCGTTATTATTTTATATATCTTTGCCAAGTTTCAGCTCTTCAATACAATAGTCTAGGAGCTGGGCCGCGGACAGACAGATGGACCGAGAGACATGACGAAACAATAAGGGTTCCTTGTTGTACTACGGAACCCTAAAAATTGTATTTCAGTGTCGCCTATGGCCGACCTGATAACCTCGGAGCTATAAAATAAAGCCATAACGCACGGGGCAAGATTGGCTAGCGGTAAATGGTTACTGACATAACCATAAATAAATTAACTCCCACGCTGTTACTAAGTGTTGGTGACTGTACACACACGAAAGGTTCGTTCTTATCTGGGGGCACGGTAGTGCCCCGCCAAGACGAGCCAAGCAAAGCGCAAGGGCACTACCTACCTTTTCTCGAAACACTTCGTCGTGTTTTGGAACGTCGTTTTTACTCGTACCGTCGTCGGTGGCGTAATTGCAAGGGCCGCTACCTCCTGTCCGGGAGGTCGTGGTTTGAATCCTGCCACGTACTAATGTGTTTTCGAATTTCGATTTCATATGTACGTTTATCCGACGCTCTTGCGGTGAAGGAAAACATCGCGAGGAAACACCTGCGATAAAACTCGAAGATTGTGTGTGAGGTCGACCAACCCGCACTGGGCCGACTCTTACTACGACACAATAAAGTGCAATTCAGGTGCGCACAGCGCCAATTACCTGCAGTTATATTAAACCTACAAGTTGCCTCTCTTTCTATCTCGTAACTCTTATCTCTTCTGGCTACTGATTTGCCTCCTGCAGGACACCGCGCGGCGCCGTAAGAGGGCGGCGTAGGTACATTTTGATGCCTATCAAAGTTTAGCGATTCTGTGAGCTATGTCGGTTACTTTGGTTCTCCTGCGGATTTCCTCGTTTCTGATTCGGTCACGCAGAGAAACTCCGAGCATAGCACGCTTCATTGCCCTTTTGGTGACCTTGAGCCTTCTTATGAGGCCCATAGTAAGCGACCATGTCTCAGTTCCGTAAGTCATCACTGGCAACACACACTGGTCAAAGACCTTAGTCTTGAGACACTGCGGTATTTGGGACGTGAAGATATTTCTAAGCTTCCCGAACGCTGCCCAGCCGAGTTGGATTCGTCGATTAATCTCTTTCTTGAAGTAGGACCTACCTAGCTGGACTGTTTGTCCCAGGTATACATATTCGTCAACAACTTCCAGTATAAAGTCTCCAACCTTTAGAGGGGTGGGTGCGAAACGGACATTTTACAATATTTTCATCTTGTCCATGTTCATTTTAAGATCCACTTGTTGAGAGACTTTACTGAGGCCATCGAGCATTGTGTCTTCCATAGTCTCAGCCATGACCACGATATCGTCAGCAAATCGAAGGTGATTTTTGTACTTGCCGTTGATATTGATGCCGAGTCCACCCAAGTCCAGAAGCTTGAAAACATCTTACAGAGCGGCGGTGAACGTCTAACGTATATAACGTCTCCCTGTCTTACCCCTCGCTACAACTGGATAGGTTTCGAGTTCTGGTCCTGGAGGCGAACCAACATGGTGGCGTTTTCATACAGCCGCTTCAATACCTCGATGTATCGATGGTCAATTTGGCACCGCTGGAAAGACTGTAGCACAACGCAGGTTTCGACTGAATCAAAGTCTTTCTCATAGTCCACAAACGACAAGAATAGTGACTGATTGTACTCTGCAGTCTACTGTATAATCTGCCGCAGCGTATGTATGTGGTCTATGATACTAAAGCCTTTTCGAAAACCGGCTTGTTCGGGAGGCTGGAAGGCGTCAAACCTGCGTGCGAGACAATTCGTAATGACGCTCGAAAACAGCTTGTAGACATGGCTCAGAAATGAGATGGGTCTGTAGTTCTTCAGCAGCGTGTTGTCACCCTTTTTGTAGAAAAGCACGACCACACTTCTGTGCCATGCCTTAGGTGTTTGTCTCTCGAGTATGACGGAATTAAATAAAATATGAAGAGCTTTTAGTACCCGTGTCCCATTTGCTTTAAGAAGTTCAGCCGTAATTCCATCATCACCCGTTGCATTGTTGTTCTTAAGCTGTTTGAGAGCCATTCTAATACCTTAAAAGTGATCCCCGTGTTTAAAATTTATTTATTTAACGTTACACGTCCGTCTTTGGGTGACCGACTTACATATGTTACCAAATTTCAATTCAATCGGGTAAGAATTTTCCGAGAAAATTGGGTGCGACAGACAGACGGACAGACAGAAAGGCGAGTGATACTATAATGGTTCCGTTTTCCTTTTGAGGTACGAAACGCTAAAAATAGGTATTACGTACACAGGAACTTGTAGTGGGGAGGGGCGTTTATGGCTTGTTAACAATTGGCAACTCTTTTAGCGAAACTGTAGAGATCACTTTTGGAATTCGTGCTTTGTCAAACAGTCCGCTCTCGCAGCAGACATTTTTCAGCAACGCCAGGCCTGTCACACTCCGCGCAGTAGGCATCAAAATGTACCTACCGTCTACACCGCCGCGCGGCCTCCTGCAGGAGGCAAATCAGTAGCCAGAAGAGATAAGAGTTACGAGATAGAAAGAGAGGCAACTTGTAGGTAAATATAATTGCAAGTAATTGGCACTGTGCGAACCTGAATTGCACTTTATTGTGTCGTAGGAAGAGTCGCTATTTATTTATATGAATTTGCGGAGAAAAACTTCTTTTACGTTAGTTAATAGTCTTTATTCTTTGGCAACGCTATGCGAGCGACATAAAACATTACGCATTTTAATTCGCACTCCTAAGCCCAGCCCCAACTCGATTTAGTTGGACAATCCAACGGAAACAAGTCACGTTGTTTTGTGTTTTCCGTACATTCATCTTCGGGAAACTAAGCCATTGTGGCAACAAATCTTTTTTCTCATACAAGCGAGGAAATGTTAACACATTACTTTCGTAGAAATAGTATATATAATAATACCTACGTGGGGTATTAAATGTATTATACGTTCAGAGCTTTTCTTAAAAAAACACGCTAATTTTAACTTTTGTGTACAGTTATTGCTCAAAATCAAAAAATAACAGAGTAATGGATTTTCATACCACATTCTTGAAGATGTTCGCTATTTACCAAAGAAGACTTTACAAGTTTTTAACAAATTTTTACTTTCGAGCGACTAAGATAGGTATTGTGATGGCAAAAAAATTGAAGTTGAGATTTTGATGGGATCTATTGTCTCACACAAATAGTTTAAAAAAATATATGTATGTGAGTATGTCCGTCCGGTGCTCTAACGCCGAAACTGCTCGACTGATTAGGATACAATTGAAATAATGTTTTTTTAACTCTAGCCGTTTTTTCTAAAATACCTTAATTTATTTATACGGTTGCAACCAGAGTAAAAAAATATCTTAGTTTTCTCAAAAACTTAGTAACTAAACTTTATACTGGTCTACCTCTACTGTATAAGGTACGAATAGATCGTTATTCCAGGAAAAATCTAAGTAGAAAAGATACCTCCCATACAAACCCACATTCATCATTACAGCTCATATACGTCCCCACTGAGGGGCTCGAGCCTACCCTGAATCAGGGCGATTAGGCCTTAGTCGACCACGCGGGCCCAGTGCGGGTTGGTCGGCTTCACACACAACCTTCGAGTTTCTTCGCAGGCGTGTGCAGGTTTCCTCACGATGTTTTCCTTCACCGTTAAAGCAATCGGTAAGTATGTACGTAAGTTTTTGAAAAACTCATTGGTACATTGGCCGTCCAGATTTGAACCCGGTACCTCTGGTTAGAAGGACCGAGTCGTTACCGGTTGAGCCATCGACGCTTATAAAACCCACATTACCGATTTATAAATTCATCGATTATAAATGTAATATTATCAGATACCTCTTACTTTGCTACTAATTAATTGTAGGTAATGTTAATTGCTGATTTGTGTATGTCCGACCACACCGGATGTTGGATGCTTCGCGAGAAAGTATTCACAGCGTGGCTATACTATTTATTTACATTGGTAGTATTAATCTTTAAATATATCTTATGTATATAAATTACTTTACCGCCCTGGAAGAGCTTCTTGACTGGGGTGGACTCGGCGTACTAATATATATACTGTGACTCGGCATCAATATCAACGGCGAGTGCATATCCCACCTCCGATTCGCTGACGATATCGTGGTCATGGCTGAGACTATGGAAAACCTGAGCACAATGCTCGATGGCCTCAGTAAAGTCTCTCAACAAGTGGGCCATGGACAAGACGAAAATAATGTTAAATGTCCATGCCGCACCCCTCTAAAGGTTGAAGACTCTACACTGGAAGTTGTTGACGAATATGTATACCTGGGACAAACGGTCCAGCTAGGCAGGTCCAACTTCAAGAAAGAGATCAATTGACGAATCCAACTCAGCTGGGCAGCGTTCGGGAAGCTTCGCAATATCTTCACGTCCCAAATATCGTAGTGTCTCAAGACTAAGGTCTTTGACCAGTGTGTGTTGCCAGTGATGACTTACGGAACTGAGACATGTTCGCTTACTATGGGCCTCATAAGAAGGCTCAAGGTCACCCAAAGGGCAATGGAGCGTACTATGCTCGGAGTTTCTCTGCGTGATCGAATCAGAAACGAGGAGATCCGCAGGAGACCTAAAGTAACCGACATAGCTCACAGAATCGCTAAACTAAGGTGGCAGTGGGCAGGGCACATAGCTCGTAGAACAGATGGCCGATGGGGCAGTAAATTTCTCGAGTGGCGACCGCGCACCGGAAAACGTAGCGTAGGCAGGCCTCCCACGCGGTGGACCGACGACCTGGTGAAGATCGCGGGAAGCCGATGGATGCGGGCAGCACAGGACCGGTCTTCGTGGAAATCCTTGAGGGAGGCCTTTGTCCAGCAGTGGACGATTTCCGGCTGATATGATGATGATATAAATTTACTAGCTGTTGCCCGCTGCTGCGCCCGCTTTTACCGTTCTCGTGGGAATTTCCCAAAATTATTTCTTAGCGCATGCCTGCTACATAATATCTATCTGTATGCCCAATTTCAGTCCGATCCTTCCAGTGATTTGAGCTGTGCGTTGATAGATCAGTCAGTTAGTCACTCACGGTTTCCTTTTATACAAACAGAGAAGATTTCATACTATTTAATTACATAAAAAGTTTTACTCTTTAAATACGTCTAAGGTATAGTGCATTACTGCAGCGGCCAGCAAAAGAGGCATTGTCGGACGAACGTGTAAATGTGGGCATTAATGCCCAGTTGTGGCTAAGGCTTGTACATAGTACTTTTCAAAATCAATAACGAACAACGAACAACAATACTTGTTCACGCGCCAAAGTGTTCATTTGTTTTTTTCTTTTTCAATACACAGCGTTTTATTTGCAAGTCAGTTCGAAATTTAAATAAAACCTTTGATAAGGTTATTTCCTTGGTTGCCATGTTTCGGAGTAAAATAGAGTTAAATTTTTAAATTAAATGACACATATGAGTTTACATATAATATAGTAATTTATTTGGCCGCTAAACACGACTTCATTTTCATACAACTTTTGCCGGCCGCTGCTCGCATGTATTTGGCCAGTACAGCAATTTCGATTTATCTCGAAGAAGGTTGTCAAAATAGTGTTCAAATTTCGAAGCATGTTTGAGAAAAAGAAATTTTCGGACATAGAAAGTTTTTCCTGAAGAAGAAACCTCTGATCCTTGTACTGTGTCGGTGCCTACCAGACCAGTACAAAATTGGTTCACTGTAAACCAGTATGGACACTCCCTGCCGCTCTCTAGATTGCGACCTCACCCCCTCGTCACCCCGATTGATACAGATTGGTTACAGTTTGGTTGTTGAACTTATAGGATTTCGCCGCCATTTTGTTTGTTCCGTCATTCCTTTTTTGAAATGTCATTTCTGGCCCGTTGTATGAATGTCCAGGGTGTGATCTTGGTATTAAATGCAAAAAAAACAAAACAAAATGTGTATTTGTTTCATTACAGAATGTATATACAGTAGACAAACAATGTAGTGCTGGGTAGAAACGAACTAGAATTTGTAAATAGTATTGTTTTTGTTTTACTACAATGGAGTCCACACCACATTTAACAAATCCAAAAAAGTAAAAAAAAACGACCAAGTGCGTGTCAGAACCGCACACATAGTGTTCCGTACCATCATACTAAATGACGCTTGTACAAAGGGTTCCGTACCATCATACTAGATGGCGCTAGTTTCTTCACATTTAAAAAATCACGTTTTTTGTATGGGGACCCCCTTATTTTTTCACTTTTTAAAATTATTACTGTTTTTAATTTTTGTTGTTATAGCAGCAACAGAAATACATCATCAGTGAAAATTTTAACTGTCTAGCTATCACGGTTCATGAAATACAGCCCGGTGACAGACGAACAGACAGACAGACGGACGGACAGCGAAGTCTTAGTAATAGGATCCCGTTTTTACCTTTTGGGTACGGAACCCTAAAAACAGCATTGATTGACGGATATAGGCACAGCAAGCCACGTCTTCTTCAGTTACTTTCACAGCATTATGTCTTACGGCATTCTTTGACCGACTCGGTGGCTCAGTGGTTAGTGCTCTTAACTACTGATCCGAGAGTTTTAGGTTCGATACCCACCCAGCGCAAACATTTGTGTGATGAGCAGATTTGTTTGCTCTGTGTCTGGGTGTTAAATATTTATATATGTATGTATTTAAACGTATATAAGTATGTATATGTATATCAGTCTCTGGTTCTCATAACACAGGGAATCCTAGTTTGGGTCAGATGACCATGTGTGATTTGTCAAAAAAAAAACTGCTGTGGGGACATGCAGCGGATATCGAAAAAATTTTCATTCTACAGAAAAGAGCTGTGGCTATACTATAAAATGCGAGCCCGCAAGTCGTTGAGAGACTTGTTTAAAGACATAATATTCTTACAGTTCCTTGTTTATTTCATTATGACAATGTAATGTTTTAAGCTCTTTCTCGTGTTTTCAAGACTGAGCAAAAGTAACAAGTCTTTTGTATGCTGTGGGTTAGGCAAGGGTGAAGTATTACAAAATCCACCTCCCAGGGTTTTAAAAAGTTTGTCTGAGAAAATCTAATTTTCGGCGTCTAGGAACTTGACATTTTTGGTAAGCCCAGACATCTACTAAGGACGGTTTTTTACAAAATGTACCCCTTCAGGGGTTAAATAGGGGTTGAAGTTTGTATGGGAAAATCTGATTTTCTGCGTTTGAAAACTTGAAATTTTGCGTAAAGGTTGTAACTGAGGCATCCACTAAGGACGGTTTTTACAAAATTTCAAATATAAATATTGTGTCTAGGAACTTGAATTTGGGCACAATTGAATTAAGCAAAACAAATACTTGAACGAACAAGCAAGACGGGCGAAGTTCTCCGAGACTACTGGAACAGTACGTAAATGTTTGTTCTACGATAACTCGAGCACCGTTGATCATCTTATCAGCTCATATACGTCCCCACCGAGGGGCTCGAGCCTACCCTGAATTAGAGCGATCGGGCCTTAGTCGACCACGCGAGCCCAGTGCGGGTTGGTCAACTTTACACACTACCTGCGAGAGGCGTTTGCAGGTTTCCTTCACCGTTAGAGCGTCGGTTAAACGTACATATGAAATCTAAATTCGAAATCACATTGGTACGTGGCAGGATTCGAACCACGACCTCCCGGACAGGAGGCGGCGGCCCTAGCTGTTACGCCAGGCGAATAAATGAGATGAAAATAAATTTTTAAATTCGAACATGAGTCAAATCTGATAGGGGGTTGCCGAGATATAGGGTATGTAGATTTTGATAACATGGTTTCTCTAAAAACCACTAGATGGCGCTGAATAGGTCCTACATCAGGAACTTTACGACCACATTCCCCCAGCTCCATTCCACCTTCGGTCAACGAGGCTTAGGGGGAGGTTCCACCCCTTTGTTGTTGATATTCAGCCTATACCCACGAAGCGATACGCTTCCTCATTTATTATGCGGACAGCGATGGAGTGGAACTCCTTGCCTGCGTCTGTGTTTCCCGACTCTATAATTTGGGGATCTTCAAGGCGAGAGTGAATAGGCATTATTTGAATTTGCGTGTACAATCCTCGAATACATCGTCACTGACTCATGCCCGCCCAGCCAAAAACTTGCGACCTAGAAAGCTGTTTTGAAGTAGACAAAAAAGAGGCCCATCCATTTTTTTTAACTAAAAATTAATCTAAACACAAAAATAATAATAAAAAATAAAAATGTATTGATTTTTTCCTATGGGTTACGGAATAAAATGGGAACCATGTCCAAGCAGGCTTGGCTGCGGGAAAAAGCTAGTTTTTAGGGTCCCGTATCCAAAGGGTAAAAATGGAACCCTATTACTAAGACTCTGCTGTCCGTCCGTCTGTCGGTCTGTCTGTCCGTCCGTCCGTCTGTCTGTCTGTCTGTCCGTCTGTTACTAAGCTGTATATTTCATGAACCGTGATAGCCAGACAAAATAAATTTTCACAGATGATGTGTTTCTGTTGCCGCTATATCAACAAACACAAAAAATTTGAAAAAGTTAAAGTCTTCATACAATAAACGTGTTTTTTAAACGTGTAGAAACTAGAACTATTTAGTATGATGGTACGGAACCCTTTGTGCGCGGTTCTGAGTCGCACTTTACCGGTTTTTTTAAATGCAGGATGGTATAACCTGTCAATCCCGTAGAGATACTGAGATAAAAGTAGCGTTGACTACAATAAGTTTACCATTTTAAATGACCTCCTTAAAGTAGGGTGACTACGTTAGATTTAAAGTTGGACCCCAAGCTATCAAACTAGGAAAACCACATCAAAATCCTTTCAGAAGCTTTTGCGTAATGTGCGCACAAACAAGCAAAAATCCCAAAAAATATTTATTTAGGTATAATACGTCCCAGTAACCTATGTGACCCTGGTCTTAAGACACTGCGGTATTTGGGACGTGTAGAAGAACACCAGGTCACCCAAAGAGCAACGGGGCGTACTATGCTCGGAGTTTCTCTGTGTGATCGAATCAGAAAGTGGGCTGGGCACATAACTCGTAGAACGGATGGCCGTTGGGGCAGTAATCTCGAGTGGCGACCGCGCACCGGAAAACGTAGCGTAGACTGACTTCCTACTCGGTGGACCAATCACCTGGTGAAGGTCGCGGGAAGCTGCTGGATGCGGGTAGCGCAATACTGGTCGTCGTGGAAATCCTTGGTGAGAGCCTATGTCCAGTATTGGACGTCCTTCGGCTGATATGATGATGATGAACTTATCCCGACTGTTTTACTGGAATATCTTCAATGTACACGACTTTTTTATGTCAATTGGCATCAGGCAGTACATTTTGTTATATTTCTTATCCGAATATTTAAATGTGCATAAATTTGTCTGTAGCGTTGAATTTTATTTCCGATTGCTAGTCTTTTATGCAAATGTAATTTATCTCTCCGACTGACTTACGAAAACTTCACAAGAAATCGAAAAGCCAAGTCAGAAAAAATTGTTAAACGTTGTAAAACTTTTAAGTAGATTTGTCAAGGCGTGCGATGATGTCGAAATGTCACATTTTACATAAATATCTGTAAAACGACAGTGACTTAAAATCAATACGCCCAAACTTCGTCGAATTTTGTCTTCGTTTGAATTTCTCGACATGGCTGCCCCGTTACGACACTGAATTGATCGAATCATTTTCTTTGAGGGTTCTGTACACCCAACGGATGATCAACGGGACCCTATTATATATATATAAAGGGGGTGAGGTCGCAATTATATATTAGTACTAACATACTGTATGGACACTCCCTGGCGCTCTTTAGATTGCGACCTCACCCCCTCGTCATCCATATTGATACAGATTGGTTACAGTTTGGTTCTCGTACGTACAGGATTTCGCTGTGATTTTGTTTGCTCCGTCATTTGTTTTTAGAAATGTCATTTCACGAACGTTTGTATGCAGTGACCGGGGTGTGCTATTACTAAGCCTTCGCTGTCTGTCCATCTTTCCGTCTGTTAGCGGGCTTTATTTCATTAACCGTAATAAGTAGACAGTTGAAATTTTCACAGAATATGTATTTCTGTTGCCGCTATAACACAAAATACAAAAATAATTAAAAAGTGAAAAAATAAGGGCGTCTCCATACAAAAAAAACGTGTTTTTATAGGTCTTTAGAAGTATTTTAATTTATCTCTATCGTAAAAACGGTAATACATATAAACGTGAAACTTAGTGTGATTATAGTACTAATACTAAAATAAAATAACAAATAATAAAAATGTACAAAGTGTAATTCGTTCTCGCGCTATGGAGTCCGAACTGAATGACAAAGAAAGCATATTTTGTAGCTCGCGTTAATGTCTTTTGTTTGTAATGTCAATGGTGTCATTTTCATTTATACTACGAGTATGTAGTTGTGAAGAGATGTGTGGTGGTACGGAACCCTCGGAGTGCTAGTCCGACACGCACTTGGCCGGTTTTTAACATTCTGACGAGCTTAGTTATTCTAGAGTACCTACAGTTTGTCGGTTCGCCTCCAGGATCAAAACTCGGAACCTATCCAGCTGCAGCGAGGGGTGAGACAGGGAGACGTTATATCTCCGAAACTGTTCACCGCCGCCCTGGAAGATGTTTTTAAGCTTTTGAACTGGGGTGGACTCGGCATCAATATCAACGGCAGTACATCACCCACCTTCGATTCGCTGACGATATAGTGGTCATGGCTGAGACTATGGACGACTTAGGCACAATGCTCGATGGCCTCAGTAGAGCCTCTCAACAAGTGGGTCTTAGAATGAACATGGACAAGACGAAAATTATGTCAAACGTCCGTGTTATACCTACTCCTCTGAAGGTTGGAGGCTCTACACTCGAAGTTGTTACCGAATATGTATACCTGGGACAAACAGTCCAGTTAGGTAGGTCCAACTTCGAGAAAGAGATCAATCGTCGAATCCAACTCGGCTGGGCAGCGTTCGGGAAGCTTCGCAATATCTTTACGTCCCAGATACCGCAGTGTCTTAAGACCAAGGTCTTCGACCAATGTGTGTTGCCAGTGATGACGTACGGAACTGAGACATGGTCGCTTACTATGGGCCTCATAAGAAGGCTCAAGGTCACCCAAAGGGCAATGGAGCGTGCTATGCTCGGAATTTCTCTGCGTGATCGAATCAGAAACGAGGAGATCCGTAAGAGAACCAAAGTAACCGACATAGCTCTCAGAATTGCTAAACTTAAGTGGCAGTGGGCAGGGCACATTGCTCGTAGAACAGATGGCCGTTGGGACAGTAAAGTTCTCGAGTGGCGACCACACACCGGAAAGCGTAGTGTAGGCAGGCCTCCCACTCGGTGGACCGATGACCTGGTGAAGGTCGCGGGAAGCCGCTGGATGCGGGCAGCGCAGAACCGGTCGTCGTGGAGATCCTTGGGGGAGGCCTATGTCCAGCAGTGGACTTCCTTCGGCTGATATGATGATGATGATGATGACCTACAGTTTATATAAAATGAACTAGCTTTTGCCAGCGGCTTCGCTCGCGTGAACATAGTTTCTATGACTGTCTAAGATTGTGCGAACTGCGCGCGCCGCCAGCGGCTCGCAAGCGTGGCAAAGTAACCTATTATTATTATTATATCAGCTCATATACGTCCCCACCGAGGGGCTCGAGCCTACCCTGAATCAGGGCGATTAAGCCTTAGTCGACCACGCGGGCCCAGTGCGGGTTGGTCGACTTAACACACAACCTTCGAGTTTCTTCGCAGGCGTGTGCAGGTTTCCTCACGATGTTTTCCTTCACCGTTAAAGCAATCGGTAAGTATATGTACGTAAGTTTTTGAAAAACTCATTGGTACATTGGCCGTCCATCTGGTTAGATGGACCGAGTCGTTACCGGTTGAGCCACCGACGCTTCCCTAAAGTAACCTATATGTGAACACAAGTCATAATCTGTCTACCTACAAAATTTCATCCAGATACGTTCAGTAGTTTTTGCGTGGAAGAGTAACAAACATTTATACATACAAAAATATTAGAAAAGTAAAATAATAGTACTAACATACAGTATGGACAGTGGACACTATCCCTTCCGCTCTCTACATTCCGGCCTCACCCCCTCGCCACCCAGGTTGATTCAGATTGGTTAAATTTTGGTTCTCGAACGTATGAGATTTCGCCGTTGAGGTGATTTTGTTGGCTCCGTCATTTGTTTTTAGAAATGTCATTTCACGACTGTTTGTATGCAGTGTCCGGGGTGTGTAATTAGTAAGGCTAAGCTATCTTCTGCTGTCTTCAAAACTCCACCGAAATATAACAAACAAACGTAAATTATTCAAATAAATAATTGAACCAACACCATCTGGATCAGGGATCCGTGGCCGAGTAATTCAATCTGCTCGTAATGCCGACAGTTCCGTACACAGAATTTACATTCTGATCTGCATAGTCGAATAACGAAGGATCAATGTTTTAAGCCATATTCTAAGAAGATCATAATATTCACAATCTGTTAGATACACTGTCGGTGAAGGAAAACATCGTGAGGAAACCTGATGCACACGCTTGCGGAGAAACTCGCAGTATGTGTGTGAAGTCGACCAAACCGCACTGGGCCCGCGTGGTCGACTAAGGCCCGATCTCCCTAATTCAGGGTAGGCTCTAGCCCCTCGGTGGGAACGTATATGAGCTGATATGATGAATAAAACTGTGACGTGGCCGTGTATGTTCATGAAATATTTTTGGAAACTTTGGTGGATATTACTAACAATATAAAGGCCAAAACAACATATTAACTTTTGTAATTTTTGGTCTGTCTGTCTGTCTGTGTGTTCGCGCATAAAACTATCAGGCCGATTTTGATAAAATTTTGTATGGTGGTTCCTTATAGCCCGGGTTAACATATAGGATACATTTTATCCCGGAAAATTCAAGAGTTCCTGTAGGAAAATTCAAAAACTCCACGTGGACGAAGTTGCGGGTACAGCTAGTATTAATTAAATTACGTGTTTTCCCATTCTTTTGTCACTTTTTCTATACAAGCTCTGCTGTAAGAAATATCTTATTGAAAATATACCTTTTTACAAGCTTTAGTTTAGCTTGCAATATTCGTATGTATATGTCCGCTTCAAATCTTGGGATCGATTTTATCTCGGCGATCAGGGGTCCGATTGAGCTGAAATTTAGTATGAAGCAGTATCTTCGGTGACAATCGATCTTTTTGGTATTTTGAACTTGATCTAACGCTAAATTTTGGAGGTGGAATCAAGGTCCCAGGATCGTCTATTGTTTTAATGAATTCCTAAAAAATTTTATAGATTTACTATGCTCGCTTTTTTACAAGATTTTACTTAACTTGCAATGTACGTATGTTTGTTCGGGTGAAATCTTACAAGTTAAATTTGACCCACTTCCCGGTTTCCGATTGAGCTGAAATTTTGCATGCATATGTATATCGCGTGACAATGCAATATTAAAATTGTACCTAAAAGCTTTTAGGTTTTTCGAAAATTATTTAACTTGGAAACATGCATTATGGAATAATGAATAATGAGCTGTCCTTAATGCACGACCTGAATGTACAAGCCGATGACTCGTGTCATGGAGTCGAAAAGCTTGAACCTAACAGCTTTTACGTTTTTTGAAGATTATGTGCATTTTTCTCTTGTTTAGGGGATCTTATTATGTGTATAAAAAATTGTAAAACAAACACATTAACTAAATTAAATATTACAATCACTTGATACACGTTTGTTTTTCTCACAGTACACTAGTAATTACACCTATTTAGCTAGGTATGTACGTAGTGTTAGTGGGCAAAAGCAAAATATGGTTATTAATGAATTTCCTAATATCGATTTAATAAATGTAAATTCAAATCGCAGAGGGCGACTCCACCCCTTTGTCGTTAATTTTCCACCTTTACGCACGAAGCGTTTTGCTTCTTCGTTCATCATGCAAACGGCCATGGAGTGGAATTCCCTGCCTGTATTCCCCGACTCGTATAATTTAGGAATCATCAAGACGAGAGTGAATAGGCATTATTTGAGCTTGCATTTTACATCCTTAGCTGCATCGCCACTTACAATCAGGTGACGTGCAGCCTAACGCACTTGAATTTTTAATGAAAAAAAAAGTTCATAAATTATTTATTTTGTCCAATTTACTTGCGCCCAAAAGACCGCTCCCGACGCGACGCTTTACGTGAGTCGAATAATATGCTCCTAGCGATAGCGTGTCCAATCTCACCACTCAAATATAAAAACCGTCCAGGCAAAGTATATATATATATATTAGTACTAACATACAGTATCGACACTCCCTGCCGCTCTCTAGACTCCGACCTCACCTCCCCATCACTCATATTGATACAGATTGGTTACAGTTTGGTTCTCGAACGTATGGGATTTCATCGTGATTATATTTTTTCCGTCATTCCTTTTTTGAAATGTCATTACTGGCCCGTTGTATGAAGTGTCCAGGGTGTGGTTTGGTTGTCGAACGTATGGGATTTGGCCTTGACTTTGTTTGCTCCGTCATTTGTTTTTAGAAATGTCATTTCACGACCATTTGTATGCAGTGTCCGGGGTGTGGTCCAGGAGCGAGTCATACTCGCGCAACGAGGGTTCCGTTCCGTACCTAAACACAATATATTTGTGTCGTGAATTTAGCAAGAAAATATGTTTCTATCATTCATTTCGGGACCCGGATCAGCCACAAATCGTCCACTGCTGAACAAATCTTTTATCGAGACCCGGATAAAAGATATCAATGAGGCTGATATATTTTTTTAGGAATCCGAATTCAAATTAGGATTTTTTTTAGTTTCACCACGTTTGTCTGTCCGTATGTGTGTATTAAGTCTATCTATCGGTATGTCACAGTCGAGATTATGAAGCTGAAATTTGGTATAGATATGTGTAGGGACACATTGTAATAAGAACGCTTACTATGCAATATGGAAATCCAGGCGCAAGGCTACTAGCTCATGTCTATCCAGTCGTTTCTCGTCGCGCGTCCGGAGTACCAGAGTACACTTGTATCCAATAAACCTACTGGAAGACCCTTCTGATACTTAATTAATGTACAACCGTAACACCCCACCAAATAACCCTAAAGACATACAAATCTTTTGTAATCCCTATAAAGTTATGGATTAAAATTAATTAAATATATATAAAATTTGCTCTGGGCTTTGGCCCGCGGCCTCACCTGTTCTTTTGTCTATTTTTATCTGTTAATATTTTCCAAATTACACTTTTTTTAATTTCAATTGTTCTAAGTGAACTTTATAAAAGCACGAAAGAATCACCGCGCTATCACGTGTGAGTCGAGCCTTGGCAGCTTTGATACCCTCCATAAACCACCGCACTCGCTCGGCGCCTGCTTTTGCGTAGCCCGTAACCGTCTCTTTTCAAAAATAGCAGTTATTTATATTTCTGGTTGGCTTTGCACAGGCTGAGGCTGACATATTCGTTTTCTTTATTTTTTTTACATTTTTTGTTTTTTTTTAACTATCATCCATCATCATATAAGCCGATGGAAGTCCACTGCTGGACATAGGCCTCCCCCAAGGATTTCCACGACGACCGGTCCTGCGCTACCAACGTCCAGCGGCTTCCTGTGACCTTAACCAAATCATCTGTCTACCGAGTGGGAGGCCCTCCTACGCTACGTTTTCCGGTGCGCGGTCGCCACTCAAAAACTTTACTGCCCCTACCTCATCTGTTCCACAGCGAACTGACTATATTAACTTAATAATGACACTGGATTCATATTTCTACGACTAATAGTTTTGTAATTGTAAAAGTAAGACGATATATCCATCCAATCAACTTGATTTTTTTATTATTTTCATTTATTTTTTTTACATTAAATCCCTGGCATATTTGACACTTTAATCATAACGATACCCCGAATATTTTCAAAGAAATCACCATGTCACACTTTCGCTGAAAAAAGATACAAAAAGAATTGGAATAAAATCTAAAATTTTACGAATAGCTACCGACACAGAAACTAATGAAAGCTTAATTAGTTAAATGAACGTAACTAACTAAGGATTTAATAGGTACCCTGTTTATTTCACATAAATAAGCAAATTATTTACATAAATCAAGTCTCACAACTTATAAAACTTTTGGACTATCTGAAATTTAGATTATTTTGTACTGTGAAAAAGCGTCGGTGGCTCAACCGGTAACGACTCGGTTCCCCTAACCAGAGGTTACGAAGTAACTAGTATCTCATCTCTGCCAGAGGTGCCGGGTTCAAATCCGGGCGGCCAATGTACCAATGAGTTTTTCGAAACTTACGTACATATACTCTCCGATTGCTTTAACGGTGAAGGAAAACATCGTGAGGAAACCTGCACACACCTGCGAAAAAACTCGAAGGGTGTGTGTGATGTCGACCCACCCGCACTGGGCCCGCGTGGTCGACTTAGGCCCGATCGCCCTAATTCAGGGTAGGCTCGAGCCCCTCGGTAGGGACGTATATGAGCTGATATGATGTACTCTCAAAAAGTGGTCAGGTGCGTGGCGGACCACGCACAGAGTAGGAAGGGTTCCGTAATCATCATCATCATCATATCAGCCGACGGACATCCACTGCTGGACAAAGGCCTCCCCCAAGGATTTCCATGACGACTGGTCCTGAGCTGCCCGCATCAAGCGTTCCAGGGTTTCGTACATAATATTTTCAAAAAATAAAACTACATTTAAAATAAAAATTCGGTTAATTTTATACTGCACCAAGAAGATATTGAACATTTTCTATGGATAAATCTATGGACTTTTTACAAATCTAACTTCACATTTTAAGTTGGTCGACTCTTACATAAACTAAGTAAGCCTACTTGAGTGTGATATTCGTAATTTTCCCTGTAAATGAATATAAGATCTTCTCTTTCTAATACTTTTCAGATTTGCTGAAATAGCTGTTCAGCTAGTAGGTAGAGGTAGGGACACACATTTAATTTTAACAAATATTACCATTTAAAAGCTTAATATGTATTTAGTAAAGGAATCAATTATCAGAAATGATCTTCACATACGCGCAGTAGTTTTTAAAAACGTATTCAATTTCAATAATTTATAGGGGTCCCAGATTTTTACGACCATACCAAATTTCAGCTTTAAAAGATCGGTATGTCACAGCTTTGAGTTAGACAGCTGTGACATAACGACGGACAGACAGACATGGTGAAACTTTAAGGGTTCCATGTTTGACTACGGAACCCTATAAATGAAATGGCTAATGAATCATAAAATCATATTTTCTAACCGATTTGAAATTATTAATCCAAAATATCGTCGCACAAACTTACTTGTATATTTTTATTGCTCCTAAAAAGAAATGATAGATCTCCTATTGATCTTCATTTCTAATGTCAGCTGTCAAACTGAACACCACTATTACTTGGTAACTATCGATCTTGAACTACTCATGTGCAGGGACAAATTAGAGGTAAATCAAGGTAAGGCTTGAAGATAAGATAGCCAGATCTCCATTGCGTTGGGGAATCTTGGTAAGCCCGCTTCCATCTTCGGCATCATCGTCACTTACCATCAGGTAAGATGATGCCAAGGGCTTATCAAAAAGTTTTCCCCAACGTCTCTCTCGACACGTCTCGACGAGATCATCATTTTGGATGACAGTAGTCAAAATGAAAACAGCCATATCTCGAAAACGATTGATTCCAGGCTACTATCGTTTCTAAAGAGTAATTATAAATCTGATCGAGATCTTTATTGTAGATGACAGCTGTCTAATCTAATGACAGATATCAAACTTAAAGTCGCCGTGTCTAAAATAAATAATTCTTTTGACGTGAATTCCATTAATTTTAGGTACGTTTTGATGTGAATCTCTCATTTGGTACGGCGGTAATTCCAGAATACTTCGCACTGTAAAGATGCCTGCTAAAGATGAGATATATCGCAAAAAAAACATTTATATGTCTCTAACACTTACTTATCTATCAATAATCAAAATCTGCGAAGTTACATTTTTGGGCGATCACATAACTTTTTATTTCTCCTTCGTCGCTTGAAATTAAAAATTTTTAATTGCAAAATGTATGAGTTTTTTTTTGCTAGAATGCTTATTTGACTTGGAATCAGTGACGATAAAACTAGTAAATAACATATTTCATCCTGGTCCGTTTGTGTTGTATTTTATATGTAAAAGGAGGTTGAATTCACTCAATGAATGCCAAAGTTGCGAAAATAAGGAAAGATTCATCACCATCGTCATATATTAGCCAAAAGATGTCCACTGCAGGACCTCCTAATGGCCTTCCCAAGAATTTCCACAACCACCGGTCCTGCGCTGTCCACATCCTGCGGCTTCGGGAGGAACATTTACCTTATAATTTAATAATAATAACAACGTTTTAATTAATAATTACTCAACATTATTTAACAGAGGTAAACAAAAGATGTTCAGATAAAACAACAGATTTTTTTTAAAATATTGACCAAGTTACTTGCGGCTCCCCGTCGCACTGAACTGCAGCCGACTGTGCTCCCGTTGGAGCTGCGTCTGCTACTTCACCTTGTGCCAAGTGAGCAAGTGTCTTAAGTTTTAAATGATAGTACTATATTAAACATTTTTTTTAGTTACGGAGCCCAATTAATGGCTTAAAATGGAACCCTAACAATTTCTTCATGTACATGTGTCTTTGTCCGTCCGTTCATCTGTTCTTATGTCACAGACAATTTTCTCTGCCACTGTTAAACCCGCAGTAATGAAATTTAGTACACAGAATATGTAAACATAAGACCCAAAATGAAAAATGAAGTGATTATGTAAAACAATCTCTTTTTGGGGGTGCTTTCCAGTTTCCACATAATTAAGTAGAATTAAGTTGAAATAGTTATTTGTGTAACAAGGGCACAAAGTAATATTTTGTACCGAGAGCGTTGATTTGAATTCTGCGCTCAGCAAATAATTCTAAAGTAGTATCCTGAGATTAGCGAGGAATTCAATATACGTCACCCGAGAATAAAAAAATTTGGCACTGAGTGACACACACAATTTTAAATCACGATCTATGAGACAACGGAAGCACGAACGCGGACCAACAAAAGAGAGATAGCTCAAACTCCAGCTTGAACGCGGAACAATCAGAAGAATGAAAGCAAAACTCCTTAGGGAACAAAGTAGAATTTGGTTCGCACTTATCGAGAAACCAATCGTCGTTGGAATTAATGAAAAATGTTAGATATGAAGTATAGATGTGATGAAAAAATATTGTTTCTGCCCCCTCGTGTTAAGTATTGTTGATTAAGGGGAACTTTGACTTGAGATATTTTATGATTTTGATGTAGACGTAGGTTCAGTAAGTACTAACAAAAAATTCAGACTTCCATCAATATCCAGAACGCAGATTCAGGGGGCTTAAAAGTACCGAGAGTTGCTTCGAAAAAATATAGTACGACCGTGCTTGACTTGGCGGGAGCACTCCCGTGCCCTCAGATAGGACTGTGGCCATGTTTACCAACAGGAAAAGCCAGATCGCATCCGCTATACATTCTGCTCACGTTTTTGATTGGCTAATGCGCGGCCTATTATCTACATCATAATTTACCAATCAGGGGGAGTCCCTCAGTAGCTTTTATAGGATTTCACTTGTCTACAGTGGCTTCACTAAAAATTGACCCACGATAAAATGGAGCTTACTGCAACGTAGCCCAAAATTTTCCGTGTCATTTTGTTATTACTTATTAGATTGCGATGTTGCCATGTAAAATTTTACCTATATACGAATCCTTACTAATATTATAAATGTGAAAATGTGTTTGTTTGTTACCTTTTCACGCTTCAACGCCTTGACCAATCTTTATGAAATTGGGAATGCAATAGCCTGTGTCACGGGGAAGGACATAGGCTACTTTTTATCCCGGGAAAATAGCATAATCTGATGCAGTTCCTGAGGGAACTGAAAAAATACTCGATTGTTCTGATTTTTTGCACAGAGATGGTTGAGTAGTTGGGAAACGACATAATTTACTAATTACTCTTAAAGACAGTCACTACTCCTCGTTTCTGATTCGATCACGCAGATAAACTCCAAGCATAGCACACTCCATTGCCCTTTGGATTGATTAATAATAAATAGACCTTTTTTTCGCTGATTTTTCGCTTGGCAAACTTCGGTGGTCTAGCTGGTATTTTTAAAAATATTTTATCGGCATTCAAAAACTACGAAGTTAAAAATAAAATAATAAAATACAAAAATGTTATATAATATGTACATACCGCCTTTCAAACGACACTGATCTCCCTTTTTAAAATTTCAGACCCTATTATTTTAAGAAAATATAAAATATTTTCAAAATAATTTTTTCTTTATTTATTTGAGTTAACATGAAACAGTTACTCAATTCAGCTAAAACGTTCTCAAACTCATTTTTTGCAATTTTTAATGGTACTATCTATCTAACAATTTCTCCCAGCTAAAGTCGACAGCTTTCACCCTCTCAGAAACATAAGTGCTTCAGATCTTGGCAAATTTTTACTTTTTAGTTGTAGTGGTTGCCGTATAAACGAGAAAGATTTTTTTCGTAATTTTATCCAAATTTGCGTTTTGTCGATGTTATTATATATAAATATTTCATAAAATAACCGATAAATTTGGTTCTAGTTCAATATTAATTTTGCATCCGAGTCAGCTTCAATTAAACAACACGTAATCAGTCAAAAGATCATTAGAGCTCCGTTATTCGCTAAAAAAGATGCTAAAAAATTTCCATTTCTTTCAAAACCGACCACAGATACTACAAAGGCGAATTCAAAATATTTTACATATTCTTTGTTCTAGAGGTATATAATGGTACCTTATGTATTATACTTTGCAAATAGGGATGACGACAGCATCAGAAATAAATTATGAACTCCTTATCACTAAATTGCCCTCCTACTTAAGCTTCGGAAAACCTTACTCGTTTTGTTTTCCATTGAGTCTTCGATTTTTAATTCACAAAAATCATAAATAAAGCACATAAAGGGCGCTGCTAATCTATAACGTCACGCCTAGGTATTTCAAAGATTTTTTGACAGATGATTCAAAGTAAATCAGTTGACTAGCATTCGTCATCCCTATTGTAGCAAGATCAAAACCACCAAATTCATAAAGTTGAGCCCAGCATCGAAGAGGCAAATTAAAGACGTTCCAAGTCAAAAATAGGGTTGCCATTTCGCACCCCGTCGCGTAAGGCGTATTGCATAAGGTCTCTCAAAATGACTATATTGTTTCTTTGAACACTTTTTTGTTATTTACTATATAAATATTAAGCTACTCGTAAATGCCAGAGACATGCCATAGTACAGTGCTCGTTATTGCTTTGGAACCCTGCGCACGCGAGCCTTACTCGCATTTGCCAGATTTTTTATTCATGACATGTAGTAATTATGAGCCGTATGCATGAGTTCACCCACATCAGCATGCATCACCAATGAATAGGGCAGGGGTTCCCAATCTTTTTCAGTTTGCGGCGCACTTTCGAAACAGTTTTTTTTTTTTATAAAAAATTGAGTGCGTGTGCCTGCACTTCACCTGATGGTAAGTGCCGATGCAACCGAGGATGTGACACGCAAGCTCAAATAGTGCCTATTCAATCTCGTCTTAAAGATTCCTAAATTATACGAATCGGAGAATACAGACGCCGGAAGGGAATTCCCCTCCTTGGCCGTTCGCATGATTATATTGAGTAATGATTCACGGCGCCCCGTCAGAATTTGCATGGTTTGCAACCATCGATATTGGAAGAAACCTTTTAGTAAGCGTTTATAGCGATGTTTGTTTGTGACTTAAATTAAGCTGCTTCTACGTTGGTCCAGCCGTTTTGGAGCTTCAAGAAGGAAAGCTTATTTAGGCTTAGGGATCAGATAACTATTAAAATTGGCATTACTTTTCTTGGGTTTTTTGCGTGTTTTCAAGTGAAGTGTGTTTTCGAGTGGCTCAAGGCACCCCTGACCTCTGTCTAGGGCGCCGCGGTGCATCATTTGTGCGCCACTGGAATAGGGTATGTTTGTCTATAGTATAGACGCTAAATAAAAATGGTTGACCTGAATGCCGCAATATGAAACCGACTCGGACCTGATAAATAACAATGTTGCTACATATGTTTTGCCTCACCTTGCGCGACCAGCTCTAAGTTCTCTAACTTAGAACTTTTTCTCCTCCTATTTTTACCCGACTGGCCAAAAGGAGGGTAATGTTTTGGGTGTATATTTAAGGAATGTAACAAGTTTGTTGAAATCGCAAAAAAAAAGTTTGAACTCTTCATACAAATTGGTCAGCTGAAATACCGGTTTTAATCATTTTTGTATGCAGCGTTGACTTTTTTTAGAATTGAAAGAAAAAAAAGAAAAAAGTTAAAAGTTGTTATGTATGACGAGTAGAAATTCCGGTCAACGGGGCGTACACCAATTTTATTTATTTATTTCACAATTTATTGCACACAGAAATAGGGACAAACAAACATTAAACTAGATAAGAACATACAAAAGGTACAGCTTATTTCTATTAGAAATTTCTTCCAGCAGACCTAGGAAAGAGAAATTACAAAAGAATGGCAGAAGACGTGTACATTAACAAAGACAACATATTCCTAAATAAATACCACGTACCTACAGAATAATACATAATATAATATACTATATAATGTAATTATATAATAATATAAATAAATTTAATTACATAAATATAATAAAATGCATATAATATAATAAATAAACTATAAAATAAATATGGCTAACTTTAAAAAGGAAAAGACAAGAAGTGTTCTTTTAATTTAGATTTAAAAGAATACAGACTATGACTATCGCGAATCTCGTGCGGAAGTGAGTTCCACAACCTAACCGCATGCACGGAGAAGGAATAAGAATAGAAGTCGGTAGAATGGGTGGGAAAAGAAAGGAGGGATTTGAGATGAGCACGGGATTGCTAGTCGGGAGGACGCTGCAAGTTAAAGCGTTCCCGTAGGTAGGATGGAGAAGAAGGATTGTGAAGTATTTTGAAAAGGAGACTAAGGATATGAGTGTTCCTGCGAAGACGAATCGGAAGCCACTTGAGTTGCTGACGGTATTGGGAGACATGGTCAAATTTACGCAGGCCAAAAATAAATCGAAGACAGAGATTCTGGAGACGCTCTAGTTTGTTGAGCTGTTCTTCTGTTACATCTAAGTAGCAAGTGTCAGCGTAATCCAGAATAGAAAGAAGAAGAGTCTGAGACAAGGAAATTTTGGTTTTTAGTGGAAGGAAATATTGAAGACGTTTCAGAGCATGAAAGGAGAAGTGCATCTTACGGCTGACTTCGTTGAGTTGAGCAACCCAAGACAAACTTGAGTCAAAAATAATGCCAAGGTTTTTAGCTGTACTAGCATAGGGAATAACTACATCATCGTATATTACGGATGTTGCTGGTGAGAAGTTAATTTGGTTCAGCATGTACCTACTCCCAATAACTAGAGCCTGTGACTTTTTAGGATTTACCAACAGTCCAAAAGCCTTTGCCCAAGACGATATCTCCTGCAAGTCTCTGTTAATATCCTGAACAGCACCTAAGAGATCGGACGCCGGGAAGTGTTTGTAAATTTGCAAGTCGTCGGCGTAGAGATGGTAGTTCGATGAGATAACCTGTATATGTCGTGTTACTTTGTTACAACTGTATATGTCGTGCATGTATGTATGTGTGTTTCTTTGTCTGAGCCTGTAGCTGTAAAATAAGAGTAAAAGACCTGAAAACAACATAAAAATTAGGAAAACAATATTATACACTGAAATTTAAAACACAATTTACCAAAAATACAAACTAAAACTTACCCAAAATGGGTCTTTTAAAAGAGTATCAAGGTATTTAATTTATTTTATTTAGTAGTATAAGAGTGAATAGAATTTTAGAATGAAAAGAAGGTTTTTGTTTTTTGAAGGGTTTTCTATTTATTTATTTATTCGTTGGGGAAAAAAACAGCTGTAATTACACAAAATAGATAATAACATAAATATTGAAACATAAGCCAATAAAATTTCCACTAATAGTTAAGGACAATTTCGTTCAAGTAAACATTAAATTTAAGTAGATAAATATGACTTACAAAAAGACATAAAAACTCACAAAAAAACTTATGTAAGAGACAATCTTATAAATTCTAATTAACATTTTTAATTGAAGAAATGTATTGTTTGAGTCTTGACGAAAAAATATCAACGTGTTCATAAGCTTCGTTATATTTTGAACAAGATCTTACAACGTAACGATTTTTGGCATAGTTAGTTCGGCAAAAAGGAATAGCAAATGTACGATTTGAGCGCAAATTTGCTCTAGGACATTTATATAAAATCTTATTTACTAGATATGGAGAATTTAAATAATTGTGTATTATTTTATATAACAGTATTTGATCTCTGTGTTCTCTTCGTGTTGCGAGTGGTATAATTTTACTAGGGTCAAATTCTCTTCGTATTGTCGACTAAGGCCCGATCGCCCTAATGCAGGGTAGGCTCATGCCCCTCGGTGGGGAACGTATATGAGCTGACATGATGACAGGACAAATCCAAGAAGTTAATATCATCAAGGAGATTCCATCAATTACTTTTCTTCTAATGCAACGTCCCCGTATATGAGCTGATATGATATGATGATAGGCAAAAAAAGTTCAACAAGGTAATTAACTAAAGTTCCGCAGACCTAGTTAAAATTTCAATATCATTTTAATTCCAAGTGGAGTCTAAATCTGTAAGGCTCGGTTTGGTTCGTGGCAGGGAATTTCCTACGTCCACCTGGCTAGCTGCCACCGTCTTATCTAAGCTAATAATAACATTGATGTTTTCCGGCATGGAGATGAAATAGCCAGTCCCACATTGCGTTAGGGAATCTTGGTAAGCCCGCTTCCATCTTCGGCATTATCGTCACTTACCATCCAGCGAGAACAAAAGACAAAACAACTCGGTTTCTGTTACACAAGTGATTTCTTCTTCATCATCATCATGTCGGCCGAAATACATCCACTACTGAACAAAGGCTTCCCACAAGGATTTCCACAACGACCGGTCCTGCGCTGCCCCCCTCCAGCGGCTTCCCGCGATCTTTACCAGGTCGTCGGTCCACCGCGTAGGAGGCCTGCCTACGCTACGTTTTCCGGGGCGCGGTAGTCAATCGAGAACTTTACTGCTCTAACGGTCATCTGTTCTACGAGCTATGTGCCCCGCCCACTGCCAATTCAGTTTAGCAATTCTGTGAGCTATGTCGGTTAGCATAGCACGCTCCATTGCTCTTTGAGCGACTTAGAGCCTTCTTGTGAGGCCCATAGTAAGCGATCATTTCTCGGTTCCGTACGTCATCACTGGCAACACACACTGGTCAGAGACCTTAGTCTTGAGACACTGCGGTATTTGGGACGTAAAGATATTGCGAAGCTTCCCGAACGCTTAAGTTGTATTCGTCGATTGATCTCTTTCTTGAAGTTGGACCTACCTAGCTGGACTGTTTGTCCCAGATATACATATTCTTCAACAACTTCCAGTGTAGAGTCTCCAACTTTTAGAGGGGTGGGTGCGACAAGGACATATAACATTATTATTAATTAGTGATTTGTTACCGTATATAAAAAATAAGTAAATGCTTAAGTTATATTTTTTCAATGTTTTATTTACTCTTTTCCACGACGACCGGTCCTGCGCTGCCCGCATCCAGTGGCTTCCCGCGGTCTTTACCAGGTCGTCGGTCTACCGCGTGGGAGGCTCTCCTACGCCACGTTTTCCGGGGCGCGGTCGTCACTCTATTTATCTTAGTCGATTTTTTTTTTGCATTTATTCTTAGGAATAATAATAAGTCTCCCTTTCCTATCTTGAGATGCATTAATCGCAGTATTAAAGAGATATAACATTGTTTTCCTTAGTTTCAGACATAAATACTGAAATAATTTTATAAGGTACTCATATGTTTAATTTATTCCGAAAACCGAATTTTCTGCACTAGTACTTAGTCTTTCTTTCTTATCGTGAGGTACTTGTACAGAGGCCAGCGCATCAAGCTAGACACTCGTAGGGCGATCGTAGTATAAGAACGGTACAAAGTCCTAAGTGTCTAGTTTCATGTGCTGGCCTCTCTACATTAATTAAATTATCAAAGAGATAGACGGCGGTTTGCTTCACACCCGCAGCATAGTTCTTCACACCCGCAACATAGTTCTTCACACCCGCAGCATAGTTCTTCACACCCGCAGCATAGTTCTTTTTACTATGCCCGCCGCAAAGAATACTAAATGTTACTCCCACAGTCACTAATTCCTAGTTTAGGATCTATCGTAGTATCTCACGCTTAACGTAGTAACAAGAACATTTACAAATACCTACGTTAATTAATAGGGTAAGCCATCCCTACTCTTGTCGCCCCTTCCTTTTAAGTAACCCCCCTCTAAAACTGTGAATATAAAAAAATACAATAACTTTTTGAAAATTCTAAGCAACAGCAGAACCAACTATAATAATTTAAAAAAAAAAAACAGTTTTTTAGTGGGAAGAGGAAGTGACCATAAAAGAGTGGATTACCCTACATCCCTACTCAATACTGTAGAGATCTTATAGCTCTACATTTATTCATAATATCTCCTTTTATAGTCATGCTATCCGCAGATCGTTTTAAAAAGCTAAGTTTAAATTTAAACGAGTAGGTCGTTCGAAAACTTTTCCGTAACAGTTGAGATTCATTCTATTCGTGAACGCGAGCCAGGCCAGAGGTCTCTTTTCGAGTGCGATATCTTTAGCAAGAGTATATTTTTAGCAAGATCTGATAATCTCATACCAATAATCAGTCAGCCGACAAAGTTCTATTTCATACCACTTCACCACAACATAACAAGTGCAGTTTTAATCATATCATTGAGCTCACTCCACCTGACGACTCGTTGGTGCATCATAATACCAATATTTATTCCAGGGTGATGTAATCTTGTTGCGACATTATTTTTTAAGTGAAATAATTGTATATTTTTTTTATAATTTTTACATTTACAAGCTAAACCCGGCCATGCTTCACTATGCCTCAGTCTAATATAAATTATTAGGGATGTAAATAAAAGTATTCTAGCAAACATCGATTTACCGACTAACACATCATTCTATCTAATACCCTATTTTGTTTGTTGTGGCTATGCTGTGGAATGAAAGGAAAGAAAAACATTTTTCACTAAAAATCATTTTTTATTTGTAAAGCTAGTGAAGCCTATACTTTTTGTTTGAACGTTTTCTGCATTAATACAAAAACAACATGGTTTACCGACTCTCGAGCTTGCTATATACGCCCATGAGAGGAGCTCCTTTTTTTAAATTCAAACCGCACATTAATAAGGACTCCGAACGCAACACAAGGCTTATTGGGAATTAAAGTCGTTTGAACTCGAACGCTTTATCTTTCCGAATAGGATTAGCCACATATTATATTTTTTTAATTCACAATTGGTAAGCCTTTGGCATTATCTCACTTGATGGTAAGTGACGATGATGCTGAAGATGGAAGCGGGCTTACCAAGATTCCCTAACGCAATAGAGATTTAGCTTATGCTGTCAACATTGATGTTTGACGGCAAGACTTAGATAAGATGGTGGTAGCTAGCCAGGCGGGCTTAGACAATGCCCTACCACCAACCAAACCGAGTCTTACAAGTTGACTCCACCGGGAATCGAACCCACGACCTCCTGGTGTGAAGCGAATGGACTAACCAATACGCCATAGAGGCGGTTAATTTATAATATTAGTAAGGATTTTACTTACAAATTAATGTCGCAATAAGATTACATCACCCTGGAATGAGTATTGTGTAGGTTGTAGTCGTGTTTTATTATACGTCTTCACCTTTATAAGGTCCAACCAGAACTATTGCTTCAATTGGATTATTCATTATTCTTTAACTTCTAATCGTGTATCATTGAATTACTTTGGCTGATTGATGCTTCGGAGCGATACAGAATTTCTGGCACTCCCAGACTCTAGCCAAAGTATACAGGGTATAACAAAATTACTGAACAACTTTTGTCCTACTAGTTCGCTGAAATATCACAAAAAAAATTTTACTCTTCAAAAACTGGCAAAAAATAAAACTTTATTTTCGACTGACCAATTTTATGCATTTTAGTTTTGAGGATTGACTATGGGTTTCTTGGGGAAAGTTGTTCAGTATGATGAGTGGAACCCCCAGTTAACGGGACTTACACCAATCTTTTTAAACCCTGTATATATTAGTAGTACTAATAACGTACTCTAGAAGAGATTTGACAGCGTGCATTCAATTGGTCATATTGATCTCCCATG
Source organism: Coleophora flavipennella (assembly GCA_947284805.1). Taxonomy (NCBI): domain Eukaryota; kingdom Metazoa; phylum Arthropoda; class Insecta; order Lepidoptera; family Coleophoridae; genus Coleophora; species Coleophora flavipennella. Next base: position 16,638,804 of record OX369264.1, on the reverse strand, counting down.
AAACAGATTTGGAGAAACTTATGTTTATTTCTGCCAAAAGGAAGCAGATAGCTTGGTAAATTGGTCCATGAATTTCAAATGTTGGCACAAAGTTCTCTGAGTATTAACGCCAGGTGAAATCATCCGCAAACATGAATTATACTTTCTTAAATGTTTATGAGGAAATGTTTTGGATAACAGTAATTCCATCTTACAAATTTTTCAGTGATTCTTTTAAGTTCAGGTAGTAGCTTCACTTTTCCGCTCGCTAAACACATTCCCGGAGATTTTATCGCTTTGCAGTGCGGAAAAACTTTATCCATTGACCAGAGTTGAACGAATTTACATGATGAAATATCAATACGAAGACATGGAGCCTGATTATTCAGATATTGCATCTGCATTCGTCTTCGCCATTAATATACTTCTTCCAGGCGTTGTTAGATGAATGTGCTCCTCTTCTTTTTCTCGCTTGGTTATTGAAGTGAGACCTTTGACCACAATTTACCAAAAAAGTTGTCATGCAATGTGTGTCAAAATAAATGCACTTCCAAGTGCATCCAATGTGCAAGACTATCCAATTTTCACGGGATAAAAGTAGTCTATGTCCTTCCCAGTGATATAGGCTACCTGCATGCCAAATTTCATCAAGATCGGTTGAAATGGTAACAAACATACATATTTTCACCTTTATAAATTAGTAAGGATAACTTTATTAGCATTCCAGGGAGGTCCGCAGATATTTCCGACGGGTTGTACGATGTACCGCCGTGCTTGACTCGGCGAAGGCCCCGTGCCTACAGAAAAACTTCACCTTATTTCTTTTATTAGACTCCAACGTAAAGGAAAAGAATTGTGAAATTACTCCGCCCCGGGAAAACGTCTTATTAACTCAGATTAAAAATAATGTAGATGTTGAGTTTCATACAACAATCATAACATAATTGAAAACGTTAAACACGTTAAAAAACCGACTTCCTTCGCAACAATTTAATACATCTTTTGAATTATTATTTTTGAATTTATTTAATTTTCTAATAAAGTACTACACCAATTTTGATAAAAATTTGTATGGGACCACACGGGAAGCACTAGCTTTCAAATAAAAAAAGAATCATAAAAATCGGTTCACCCAGTCAAAGGTTCTGAGGTAACACACATATAAAAAAAACATACAGTCGAATTGAGAACCTCCTTCCTGGAAGTCGGTTGAAAAGTTGGGTAAAGCTTGTTCTATTCTATACGTATGCATTTTTACCTTAAGTGGTGACCTCGAATAATGTTTCGACACGTGATAGGTTCTATCCTTTACTGTAATTGAGACAGGTGCGTTTGAGACATGTCACAGCACATTTCGGCATGTTGGCAGTAAGTCTGCCATCGCGTGACTGATGTAAGAAAAACTCTGCTTCGTCGTGATTGGAGCAATTTTTATACCCCGTTTTCAAAGAGCTAAAACTTTATCTATACTTTTTATTTTTCATCTGAGCTTATTGAATAATATATAGTTTTTGTAATATAAGAAGCCAGCCAGGTCAAGTGGGCCTCGCGATACGATTGAACCCTCTTACTAACACACCTCTTCACACAAGTATAACAATGACATCTATTCATTACAAACTAAAGATATGCAATAGAAAAATGTTTTTTTTTTATTCATTTCGGACTCCTTAGCGTGAGTACAACTCACACTTGGCTGGTTTTTGTAATTCGTTGTTTTACCTCAGAATTTGCACTATAATCACACCAAGTTTCACGCTGCCGCTGGTTTGTATTACCGTTTTACGATAGAGCAAAACCGAAAAAACTTTAAAACATTTTTTTGTTTTTCTTTTGTATGGTAACCCCCTTAACTTGTCACTTTTTCTAAATTTGATTATTTGTTATCATAACGACGTAGAAAAACACACACCTATTATGATTCATGAAATAAGCCCGCTGACGGACAGACAGCGGAGGCTTAGCAATAAGGTCCCGTTGTTAAGTCACCCTGTGGGAGTCCGGAACCCTAAAAATAATAATTAAATTCTATTTATATTGAAAAACTTACAACTAATTACTAATAAATTAATGTTCTATGCTATTAACAAGCTTTCCTCAATAGATGTTAAAATAAGAAATTGTACAAAGAGAAAAGAATAAAACATTGTGATGAGGAAAAAGAACAAAAATACTTATGATTATGATACATAATTAAAAAGGACAGACGAAAGAGGATCAAATAAGGAAAGATTAATAGTTATTTGTGTAACAAGGGGAGAAAGTAATATTTTCTTTCGAGGGCGTGAATTGTGAGCTTAGCAAGGAATTCAATATACATACCTCGCACGAGAATAAAATACTTTGGCCCCGAGCGACACACACATTTTTTCATCAATAGATGGGTTATGCACTTACAAAAACATTTGAAAATGGAACCCATTCACACACTCTACATTATAGGCAGTTCGCTTCCGTTGCATGCAATTGGGATGACGACAGCATCAGAATTAAATTATGAACTCTTGATCATTAAATTACCCTCTTACTTAAACTTCGGAAAACCTTACTCGTTTTGTTTTCCATCAAGTCTTTGTTTTTCAATTCATTAAAATTACAAAATGAGTATGTAAATAACGGTGCTAAACTATGACGTCACGCCTAGGTATTTCTAAGATTTTTAAAACAAAATGTCGTTTTTTATCAGATGATAAAAAGTAACTCAGATGACTAGCATTCGTCATCCCTATTGGCGTCTTTTTATTGGCTTCACTTTAAGGACGCATGTAACCTATTTACCTCTGCTTACATATAGCATATATTTGTCACAAATGACAAACAATGAGAAACCTATGAGAAAAAGAAATGAAAAGAAAGAAGAATGCACATGACCGTTCTTTTTTTTCAGCGCGCATTCCCGCCAAAACCTAACCGACTTCTCATTTCTTCAAACATTATGCGTTCGACCTCTTTGGTTAACTTCACTTACTACTAACTGATAAAGAGTTTAGTATTATACAACTAATCAATCCCAAAAGTGAGTTTATCACCATGGAGATTTTTAACAGTCAACCTTCACAAACGCGGACCAATCTTCGACTTCGACTTCTGTGCAATATAAAAACCCGATATGTTTTCCTTTGTACTGTATTAATATCTGTATGTTTGTTCTTTAAAGCTATGAAAAAAAAATCAGAAAAGAGAAACAAAACTCCCTACAGGTAACACAGTAGAATTTTGTTCGCGCTTATTGAGGAACCAATCATCGGTTCTCGAATAGGTGAGATGAAAAATAAATTAGATAAGTAAGTAGGTACTTATACTTGGTCTTTAGATATTTTTATGTGTATATTTGCAAAGAAACTGTGCTACGAGTGGGCATTATAAGGAAATCGAGGGGGAAAACCGAGAAAATTCGTCTTTTATCTATAAGAATTGCCTCTCTTTATGAGAGTGACACCAAATGAAGACCTGACAAGTTCGACAAAGTGCCCCCGCCGACATTTTGTCAACGACAGTGATGTATTGATCGCCAACAGGCTTTTATTATGCTTTATAAGTTTAATATGAGAATCTAAAGCTGATTCCGAACTTTGAACCGTAATATGATATCTCATGTCTATTTAATTGGCAGTTTTAATTTTTTTAAGGACATTAAAATTTAAAAACTATTGAGATATATTTAAATACTGAAAATGCCAAGTGCGAGTTGGACTCGCGGTATGAGGGTTCCTTACCACCGCACCTCTCCACACAACTATGACAATTCATTCACCTATTCACATGACAAACAAAAGACACATACGCGAGCAACAGAATAATAATACTAGCGCTATCTAGTGGTGTTTTAGTGAACTGTTTTCCGTAAGTGAATGTAATTATATTGAGTTTACCACTTTATTTTAAATTGATAGAATTCCTATAGGTTTTCCTGTAATCTACAAACAATGAACTATGTTTCGAATTTATTCAAAATTTTAGGCTTAGTAGTTTTGGAGATCGGGGGGGGGGGGGGGGGGAATGGTCGATTTTCTACTTCTTTCACGAATAAAAACAAAACTATTTATTTTACAATAATAACAAAAATATATTTGAGATCCTAATAACGAGCCCTTTCATTTGCAAAACTTTTTTTTTAAATTTCCTAATTTTTCCCCCGAAAATTACCCTCATTTAAAAAAAAATATGTATATACTTTGCACATCCGTGTTTGGGTCATAGGATTACACCATCCTACCAAATTTCACCTGATTTGGTCCAGTAGATTCGGAGCAAATTGGCTGGAACAGACGGACGGACAGACAGACAGACAGACGCTTGATTGGTCCTATAAGGATTCTGTTTTTTTTGTTGTAATAATAATGAATGACTAAATTAATTTTAAAATCGTCATTTAAATTAACATTGTGACTGTTTTATAGTGTACGAGTATTATCCTGTGACGTATTAGTTTACGAACTTTAAAAAAACCGGTCAACCGCGTTCTGAGTGTTCCGTACTACTCACTTCTCCAGCATACAACTATGACACTATACGTATTCACAAGGTATTCACAATGCAAACAAAAAAATCGCGCGAGCGACAGAAATATGCTTTTATTTAGTTCAGACCACTTAGCGCAAGTGACAGTATTTCTGACAGACATACGGACAGACAGCGGAGGCTTAGTAATAGTGTCCCGTTGGTCACCGGGAGAGTACAGAGATTTGTAACCATGGATAGGTTATGCACTAACAAACAACACTTGAAAATCGAACCCATTTACACTCACAATATTATAGGCAGTTCGCTTCCATTCTAGTACTAAGAAAAGAGATGCCAATTGGCATCATTTTATTTGCTTCACTTTTTGGACGCATTTTATCTATCTACCATTCTACCTCCCCTTCTATAAATTATAACATATCTCTGGGGGAGTACACCTTATATATTAGTACTTTACCATGAGTCGTCCGCCTGAATATAAAATTATAGTATTTTTCCATAGTATCCCGGACCTACTATGTACATACTACCACCACATACCTACTACATAATATGAAATAATGTTATGTACAAATACCATTAATAAATTCATGGCAAATATTTGTGTTGCCATGGCAACCTCCGTCCGCGCCTGCGCCCTCGCCGCCCGCGTACCTAACTAATTATTGTTCACTCTCTCTCTCTCTCTCTCTCTCTCTCTCTCTCTCTCTCTCTTATCGTGTGGCACAACTAACCGAGCTATCCAAGGGATGCTAATTTTATTATAAATTGTTGGTTAGATATAATCTAAGAGTGTATGTAAAATCTATTCATTGTTTTTTTGGAAGATATGGTAAGTATTCATACTCAATAGCACACTAACAAAGACTGACCAACTTTGACGCCCCTGTTTAAAATGACGTAAAAATCCCAGTAAAATGTTTTTATTTTTCACTCAGTTCGGACTCCTTAACGCGAGTACGACTCACAGCTGGCCAGTTTTTATTATTTGCTGTTTTACTTCAGTATGAATACTGTAATAACAACAAGTTTCACGCTTGCATGTTTTACCGTTTTTACGATAGAGCTAATTAAAAAATACTTCTAAAATACCTATAAAAACATGTTCCGGCCGGATAGGCCGGATACCGGATAGTAACCGGATATCCGTTTCATCTCTAATGGAGATTCTCCTGATATTTTTACTTTTTAGATTTTTAGTATTACATACACATAAACCCGAAAAACATAATCTTCCTTTTTGGGAAGTCGGGTAAAAATAATAATAAATTCGCGCTAGGTACGCTCACGATTATTCTATAAACCAATATTTAGTTTTTTTCTGTACTTTTTTCTAATTACTTCCGATTAAAACTTGTGATTAAAACTTGTGATTAAAACTTGTGATTAAAACTTGTGATTGCTTTAGTATGTGTCCCGCTTTTATCGAATGAATGAACCACATCTTTGTATTGATGATCATCATCCAGTGGCCTTATGCGTCTGTAACAGACGATTTAGTCAGACAAGGATACAATGTTTTTGGTAACTGTACAATCCGATGCGAGACCAGCACGGTCTACCGCAGGACTGATATGGGAAGTTCCCGATAGATGGATTAGAGACAGCTTGATGTTTCTGGTGCCTCCGTTAGGATAACAGTTTGAACCAGGCCTCATCACACAACTTGCGACCATTTCCCACACACTTGCGCCACCCGTCTCTATCTTACGCGAGCTTTTCCCAGCCCTGGTAGTCGATTTTAAAGGCTGACATATCACGTCTGGCACAGTCTTTGAAGCTCAACAGACCTAGATTATTTTGAAAATTGCTCGAAGTTCGCCTTGGTCGAAATAAATCTGGCAACGCTAGTATCTGTCATAGTATGCCGACTAACCGGTAATTAGGACAGTATTAAAAGTGGATTTTGCTCTTGTTACCTTTTCTTTATTCACAATTGGTAAGTCCTTGGCATCATCTCACCTGATGGTAAGTGACAATGATGCCGAAGATGGAAGCGTGCTTACCAAGATTCCCCAACGCAATGGGGAACTGGCTATCTTTTATCTTCAACTTCAAGCCGGAATGTTGTTAACACTGATGTTTGGCGGCAAGACTTAGATAAAATGGTTGCAGCTAGCCAGGCGGGCTTAGAAAATGGCCTACTATCAACCAAACCGAGACTTACAAGTGGACCCAACCGGGATCGACCCCGCGACCTCCTGGTGTGAAGCGAATGTACTGACCATTACACCAAGCAGGCGGTTAGAAATATCTATAATATAATAAAACTGTAACGGGGCCGTGTCTGTACATGAAATATTTTTGGAAAATAATAACTGTGGTGGACATTACTAACGATACAGAGGCCAAAACAACAACTTTTGGAATTTTTGTCTGTCTGTCTGTCTGTCTGTCTGTCTGTATGTTCGCGCATCACGCAAAAACTACCAGGCCGATTTTGATGAAATTTTGTATGGTGGTTCCTTATAGCCCGGGTTAACATATAGGATACTTTTTATCCCGGAAAATTCAAGAGTTCCCGTGGGAAAATCAAAAGTATTCATTTAAATATAATAAAACTGTAACGGGGCCGTGTCTGTACATGAAATATTTTTGGAAAATAATAACTGTGGTGGACATTACTAACGATACAGAGGCCAAAACAACAACTTTTGGAATTTTTGTCTGTCTGTCTGTCTGTCTGTCTGTCTGTCTGTATGTTCGCGCATCACGCAAAAACTACCAGGCCGATTTTGATGAAATTTTGTATGGTGGTTCCTTATAGCCCGGGTTAACATATAGGATACTTTTTATCCCGGAAAATTCAAGAGTTCCCGTGGGAAAATCAAAAGTATTCATTTATAGTATGGCTCACCTCGCAAATGTGGCTTGACCTATTACAATCAAATTTTACACGTTGATACCCTTATCGCGAACTAAAACTGGGACATTGTGAATCCCAAAAAAAATAAGGGTTCCTGCAGGAATGCAAAAAAATTGTATGTTTAGAATGGCTCAACGTAACAATATGAAACCATTATATTGGGATGGGGTGTTTTGAACATCATTGTATAGTCGGGTATTCTTTATCCCGGAAAACTAAAGAGGTCCCGTGGGAAATTATTTATCGATACTTACAATAATAAATATAGAGTACTTTTTCAACATATAAGCTACACATACCAAACATTATAATCATAGCAGCAAAATGTCAATAGATGGCATTGCAGGAATAATAAACCGCGCTTAAGTTGTGTTAAAACATTAAAATATTATTTCATACTTTTGAGTGGATTTCTTTTATGTATTTTTCAGCATACGCTTTTTACACAACTCTCTGGAACTATGGCACGTAGCGATGTGTTTCATAGACGAACAGATAGGTATTTTTTATAGATTGCAATCGTGTAAAAAAATTAAAAACACATAAATCGAGTTTAGCTTCTTTTAGCAGAAGGCACAGACATGGGAACTCTTATGACGGCGACTATTTGCGTGTGGCAGTTGCTCTCCGCCTGCAATATCAATATCTGTGAACCTGATCAATGTATTTGCGGGTCTACGGTGGTGGCAATTGGCCATCACTCACTGAGTTGCGGTCGTTGTTTGTGAAGATTCCCACGTCACCAATTCCTTAATGACCTCACTCGGAGGGCACTGGTATCGGCCAGATGGAATATTCCATCTTTGATGCAGCCACTGGGCTTTAGTCGATGTGATGGCAAAAGGCCGGAGGGTTTAAACAGGTTCTATGGCAGATAGGAACGTGCCTGCTTTGGGACTCTACTTTTTCGACCTCACTTCTCACCCGTACGGTACTGCTGCTCAATTTGCGGCGAGAAAGAACCATAATAAGTACTCGGTCTTGAAGGCAAATTACTGCTTTGTGCCGCTGGTCTGTGAGACAACTGCTGAACCCTCAGAGGCCTTTGCCTTCACAAAGGAGATTGGCCGTCGCCTTCGAGAGAGGAGATGTCCTACCGGTCCTCCGGGTCCTACCTGCTGCTAAGGTTGTCTATTGCCATCCAGCGCGGCAACGAGAAGTGCGTCATGGGCTACTTTGGAGCTAATAAGACTCAAGGATTTGACCCATATTAATATTTTTAGGAAGTTTTATCACTAGATTGATACAATGATTTGAATTAGCTTTTCGATAATATAGGTATATGTGTTATTTTATCATATCAGTTTATATACGTCCCCACCAAGGGACTCGACATGCCCTGAGTTAGGGCGATCAGGCTTTAGACGATCACGCGGGCCCATTGCGGGTTGATTGACTTCACACATAAGCTTCGAGTTTCTTCGCAGGCGTGTGCAGGTTTCCTCACGATGTTTTTGTCACCGTAAGAACGTCGGATAAACGTACATACCAGTATGAAATCGATATTCGTATAGATATTGTTAAGTGGCAGCATTCAAACCACGGCCTTCCGGACAGGAGATAGTGGCCCTAACCGTTCTGCCACCGACGCTCTATATGTTATTTAAGATTTAGAAATCCTTACTTATATTGTTTGTGTGTGTTAAATGTGTTTGTTTGTTACCTATTCACACTTCAACACCTCTACCAATCTTGATGAAATTTGGCATGCAGGTAGCCTGTATCACTGGGAATGAAATAGTCAACTTTATATCTGTGGAAATTTTCATAGCCCGATGCAGTTCCTGAAGAAACTAAAACAATACTCTTTGTTCGTTAAGTTATTTAAAATCGTAACGAAAAAATTAGTTGGTGTGATTTTTAGCACGAGATGAGGTGGAAAATGATATAATTTACTAATAAGCATGTCCTGACATAGTTCCCGCGGGATCTGGGAACAACTGTTTTCTACGCTCGCGCACGTCGGTGGCATCGCAACGGAGCAACGGATTAAAGTTATTTTTTGTATAGAATTTGTTGAGGGGGTGGGAAGTGACAAAGACTGCTAATCCGAATAGCCCGATACAGTTCCTGAGGTACCTGGAGAAAACTCATGTCCACGCTTGCGAGCTGATTGCGGCTCGCGCACCACTCACCCTCAAAAAGAGTCATATGTCCACGCGGGCGAAGCCGCGGGCAAAAGCTAGTACTAAAATATAATGCTATGTTAAGAATTGATCATTGAGTCCAAAGAAGGAACCGATCCGACCGATTACACCGAAATAAATATTTTTTGTTGCTGAGGAAAAGAAAAGAAACGGGATATTCTTATAATAAGGGAGCAAGAAAATCTCGTGGCGATAATGGTGGTGGGTGGTTCTTTGTGCGAATAGCAGCAACAAGTACGTTATAACATTGTTAGTTGTAACTTAATACTATCACTGCTTTAAACTGTAAATGGAAAAATATTATCTTTTATTTATTTTTCAGTTTATTGTGCACAGGATCAGAAAAATAAGTATAGTTTTTTTGTGTTTCTGACATAATATCAGATATAGAAAGAGACTAGCTGTTTTTGCTTGGCTGCACCCGAGAATGGAATTAGGTTCTTATAATAAGAGAGTGTAAGTCCTATTTTTTGTTAGTAGGTAATTTTATTTCTTTTATTCATTTACTTGTCGCAAATTTCACAGCTTATTTATTACACATAAATATGTCAATTATTGGTATTACATTTTATAAAGCAAATCAAAATGGACAAAGTACGCTTGAACACAAATAATGTAATAGAAAATAGCATACAAAACCAAAAAAAAGTACAATAAAAGAAATAAGAACAATAAGTTTGAAACGGGCAGCGCAACATATTATATGTTTTGTGTGTAGTATGTTTGTGGTGGAATGTGTAAATGCTGTGTGTGTGTTGAGAGTGTTTGTATTAAGTCGTGTAAAAATTAATTTCATGAATTGGTTACATCGGAGGAAGAAGTCAGTCATAGTTGGATGTAGCATAGCTAAGCAGAGTAAACTCTACCTATATCTTCTTTTTTTATCACATTGATAAGCCCTTGGCATCATCTCCTCTTCTTCGTCCGATAGTAACAAAACTTGGCGAATTCAGTCAAGAAGTTCTCAAGTTATTACTGGACACAATACTAACACACTCTTTATTATACTGTGACCCAGGTATGCAGGCGGGAGAGAGCAGGGACAGCCAGTGTTGCCAAACCACTCGGTTTTTTTCTCCTTCGGACTGCGGAGGAGGGAGGGAGGAGAATGCATTTATGCATACCAATACAGCCAGCTGTACTGGTTATGTGGGACCCACAGCCCTGCGCCTACATGCATACATACCCATTATAATATAATAATATGCACAGGCCCAAGACCATACTACCCACTAAACTCCCTCTAAGCTTTGGCAGCTAAGCCACCTTAAAAGTTCATCGGAGCGACGCCCCCTCTAGGGAGGGGGGAAAAAACAAAAAAAAACACTCGGTCAAAATACAGTGATAATAGATTAAAATTACGGTGTCCGCCATACAAAATGACCGAAATTTGAAAAAAATACGGTGTTTTGAAAGCGCTGATGTCAAAATTACGCTGTTTGTATGAAAATTTACAAAATTAATTACAGTAGACGACACTAAACAACACGTAAATATAGTACATCTACGATAATTCCGGTGTAGTTGGCAACACTGGGGACAGCTCAGGGGCATGGACGGCATTCTCTACCGGGGCCCGGGTCCCGAGCGGAAATATTTATAGAAAGTGTTATTTATCTTTATTTTATTTTTTAGTTTTTATTATTTTATACTTGTATCACTATTTGTGTAAGAGAGATGTCCCATATTGTCTTGTTACCAATAAAACGGTAAAATTAGCAAAAGTCAATATTATAACCATGAAAATTCTATCATTATAATAGAATTTTATGAAATTATTCCATAATGAGGTTATTGAAACTCGAGTATGAGTTTTAAAAACCGAGCCATGGCCATTTTAGGGCTCCGTACACCCAAAGGGTAAGAACGGGGCCCTATTATTAAGACTTCTGTCCGTCTGTCTATCTGTCACCGGGCTGTATTTTATGAACCGTGATAGCTAGACAGTCGAAATTTTCACAGATGATATCGTTCTTTTGCCGCTATAACAAAAAATACTAAAAATTAGAAAAAGTGAAAAATAAGGTGGTCTCCGTCCATACAAAAAACGTGTTTTTTTGAAAATGTGAGGAAACTAGCGCCACGTAGTATGATGGTACGGAACTAACTCACACTTGGCCGGTTTTTAATAGTATCACACGAGTGTTTTAAAATCTAGTTATGTGCAGTTTCATACACTACTTTATCTGATTTCATACATTGAGACTGAACTTACTAAATTAAAGATCAAAGCTTTAAGAGTAAGAACAACACCATTAAATTCAGTACAGCAAATCGTTTGAATGACGCCAAAACCCAGCACGTCACCGGCGCGCATGCGCTAAAGCGGGCGCTGTCACAGTACATAACTGGAAAACACGTTAAAAAACCGACTTCCATCCCAGCAACATAATATAAAAATTTAGCATTATTGTGTTTGTTAATTATCTAAAAAAAAATACACCAATTTCGACAAAATTTACATAGGACCAACTTGGGAGTATACCCTATGGAATAAAAAAATAATCATGAAAAGAGGTTCACAATCTGTAAAGATATCTCGTAACAATCACACAAAAAAACATACAGTCGAATTAAAAACCTGCTCCTTTTTGGATGTCGGTAGAAAAAGGTAAAAATTGGAATTAAAACTTCTTTGTAATCCTATAAAACTGGCGCGCCCCGCATATGCGTTACATTACAAGAAAATAATTTAAGGAATCTCCTTGATGATATTAATTTCTTGGATTTGCCCTGTATCGTATGATTGGTAAAAAAATGTTTTATCTCTAATATCGAAAAATCGAATAATTAAAGTTCAAGACGAGTTAATATTGACATACTTTTTAAACACCTTACCTTATCTTACCGAAATTTAAAAATAGAATCTTTTTTTAAATTCTCATATTAGATATAACACATTTTCTCTAAAAAATAATGTTATTAAATACTTTTTTTACCATTACGATACAGGACAAATCACGGCACGGGTCGCTACCTCCTATCCGGGAGGTCGTGGTTCGAATCCTTCCAGCACGTACCAATGTGACTTAGAATTTAGATTTCATATGTACGTTTATCTGACGCTCTTACGGTGAAAGAAAACGTCGTGAGGAAACCTGCACACTTCTGCGAAGACACTCGCAGGGTGTGTGTGAAGTCGACCAACCCGCACTGGGCCCGCCTGGTCGACTAAGGCCCGATCGCCCTAATGCAGGGTAGGCTCATGCCCCTCGGTGGGGACGTATATGAGCTGACATGATGACAGGACAAATCCAAGAAGTAAATATCATCAAGGAGATTCCATCAATTACTTTTCTTCTAATGCAACGCATGCGGAGCGCGCCTTTTTTATAATTATACAAAAAGTTGTGATTCCAATTTTTTACCTGTCTGTGACAGAACCCGCTTTAGCACATGCACGGTGATGTGCTGGGTTTTGGCGCTATCGTACGTTTTGATGTGCTAAATTTCGTGGGAATTCTTTTTTCTTACTCTCCTAACTTTGATCTTTTATTTAGTAGGTTTAATCCCAATGTATGCGATTAGATAAAGTAGTGTATGAAACTGCACATAACTAGATATTATGCAACAGTTTCATAAATTACTATTATAAAATTATTTTGTTCGAGAAATAGTGTTATAATATGATTATATTTTTAAATTTCGGTATGGTGTTTATAAAGTATGTTAACATAAACTCGTTTTGAACTTTATAATTCGAATTTTACGATATGAGAGTAGATAAAACAGTTTAAGACACTGCTGCGCTGTTCTTTGCAAAGTGTGGGCTGAAGTGAGCCGTCAGCCCTACTACCATTTCCACGAACTGTTTTTATAGGTATATTTTATCTTCAGATTAAAGCTTTGAAGAAAAGTTTTACTTCACTTCTTTATAGCATAGGTAGGTAATATAATTATCATGACGGTTCCACCGACCGTCTGTTTTCAAGATTATTTTTACACTGTGTAAAGTACAGTAATACCTCTGTTTACGCGAAGGATGCGTTCCGATCAATTTCGCGCTAAGCAAAATACGTGTATAACGAGGTCAATGAAATAACAAGCAAAATAAATTACAAACTTACTTTTATTGCCTAAAAGGTTACAAAAAAACAAAATACCTATATATTTTTTAATTTTTAGATAAATACTTATCTAACGTTTTTTGAGTAGAATTTTTCTTGCGCTCAAGTAAAATTTTTTCGTAGCAAGTAACACCGTTTTCTATGGATTGCCGCAGATAAAAAACACGGTTGACATCACTATCCGAACTTCCCAACATCTCTAGACTAAAATATATTTTTGAATTTTTTTAATAGCCCGAATTAGCGCGAATTTAAAAACCGCGTTATAACGAAATCGCGCATAAGTGAGGTCGCTTCAACCGAGATATTACTGTATACACGGCGCAACTGCCACTGAAAGCCTGCATTGCAAAATAAAGCCCTATTAAAATGGGTGACGTGGTCACTTTGTGGAAACGTTTCTCAAAAAATTACTTTTATACTGCTGGGTAATAAACTGGAAAGCCAATCTGAAAGAGTTTATCACAAATTGATCGCAAACGCCGGGCTGATAGCGGTGACTGGCGAGGAGGGGAACTTACGGCCGCGTTCTGTGATATTTATCACGTTTTATCTGATCGTTATTACGGGAAATGCCGTTTTTATAACTCACAATCTCTGAAAAAACGTCACACAATATAAATGACGTTTCAATCATGTTTATCGTCAATAATACAACAGATAGGTAGCTTTTGGTCAAAACAGAGAACTGTTAATTAATAAAGCTCTTCTGTCTGATGATGTGGCCTATTGCTAAATTCTAACAACACAAATTTAATAAAATGCCCGATAAAAAAAAAGCTACAAGTTTCTTATTAATCCACGGTAAGCCCTTAGCATCATCTCACCTGATGGTAAATGACGATGATGCCGAAGATGGAAGCAGGCTTACCAGGATTCCCCAACGCAATGGGGAACTGGCTATCTTATCATTAACACATTCCCTGCCACGATGATGATGACGATACGATGACAATGATTATCACAACTAGAGTGGACAGTGGCAGTGAAAGTGTTAAGCCGTATCACATTAATGTTGTTAACATTGATGCTTGGCGGCTACATTTAGATTAGACTAGCTTTTTCCCGCGGCTTCGCCCGCGTGGACATCGTTTTAATGACTGTGTTTAAGGGTAATTAGTAAATTATGTCGTTTCCCACCTACTCAACCATCTCTGTGCAAAAAATCACAACAATCGAGTATCTTTTAGTTCCCTCAGGAACCGCATCCGATTGTGCTATTTTCCCGGGATAAAAAGTATCCTATGTCCTTCCCCGTAACACAGGCTACCTGCATGCCAAATTTCATAAAGATTAGTCAAGGCGTTAAAGCTTGAAAAGATAACAAACAATCAAACACATTTTCACATTTATAATATTAGTAGGGATAGTTTAAGCTATCTAGGCAGGCTTAGAAAATGCCCATCCACCAAACAAAGTTAGACTCCGATGGGAATCGAACCCGCGACCTCCTAATGTGATGCTAATGGATTTAACCAGTACGCCACGGAGGCGGTAAATAAATTCTTACTAATATTATAAATGTGAAAATGTGTCTATTTGTTTATTTGTTTGTTATAGAATAGAATTTACACGCTTCAACACCTTAACCAATCCTGATGAAATTTGGCATGCAGGTAGCCTGTGTCACGGGAAAGGACAAAGGCTACATTTTATCCCGTGAAAATAGCATATTCCGATGCAGTTCCCCCACGAAAAATACTCTTTTTTTGGTTAATTTCTTTTACATCACAACGGAACAATTGATTGTTGTGATTTTTTGCACAGGGATGGTTGAGGGGGTGGGAAATGACACAATTTACTTATTAGCATATAATGACGTAGTTCCAGAGGGATCTAGAGAAAACTCAGGTCCACGCCGCGTGCAAAAGCGAGTATAAAATAAAGGTAATACCTATTATACTCTTCGAAAGAAACGTTACCGAGTTCTCACCGCAAATAGGTCAGCGGTTGGCGGCAAGGCGGCGAGGCGGCAGGTATCCGTCACGGGCGGCGACGGTTAACTCTATTTAGTGGAACCCAACTTTTAATTAGTCCAGTTACTGGCAGCTTTGTATGGCTTACTTTTGTTCTCGCATCTTTGGAACTTGAATGAATGCTTTTTAAAAACTTTTTCGTGTTTCCTCCGCCCGCCGTGAGGCGATGCGCTGCCGCTGCCTTCTGAAAAGTCAGCGAACTATGTATAATACCATCGTGTATACGGCATGCACCCGAGTTAGTAACTAATTAGTAATCTGTGCCCGAGTATACCCGGTTCCGATATAGTCGGGTATTTCAATAAGTCTGTGGAACCGGTTCCGAGCGATGGAACCGGTTTGGTCCGGTTTTGATTAATAATGCAATATTGCTAAATTGTTTCAAGAGTAAGTATTTGTTGATTATTTCATAATCGTTTCAAGAGTTAGTTTTTGTTGATTATATAATAATTTAATAAACGTTGATTTGAAACAAATACCAACTTTCTTTTTATTCATTTCTTTTTATTTCAAAAAATACGATTTGGACGCTTGGAACCGGGTAGAACCGACTACCCCTAGAACCGGGTATGAAAAATCTAGAACCGGACCCGGTTCTAGATCTATTGCTACTTTGTAGTAGATCTGTGTTAAAAACTTATTTAAGTGCACAGATTTGAACAGAAGGATCCGCCCGTCCCCATATCTTACTCAGATTTTCTTGATACAAGCAAAAAGTAGCGCCATCTAACATAACTCGTACGAACTAGAGTGGGCGAGAGTTGACGTCAGTGCCGCGTTAAAAGAACCTTGGTAGAATTGTCGCTTTAAAAAGTCGTTTATTTAATTTGTTTACAAGAAAAAAAATGTAAGGTTATTTAACGATGATACGACATCCCATGTTTCTTTTTAGCCTTTCTGTCATGATTTTTACAGCCTCTAACAACACAATAAGGCATTTTTATATGAAATATCTTTCCACCGCACTGTACAATTTCCCGCAGACGACTGAGTCGCGAGTGTGCGAAACTTTCGATTTTCGCACCAAATCGCTGGGAGCATTAGTCGCGCGCGTTGGCCGGTTCCTTACGCCAGTAATATATAAGTCACTGTTTAAGTGCCTTTTATAATGTAAAAAAGTGATGTCATAGTCATAATGCAAAAACCATAACCCTTACAATGTCCTATTCCTTGGTGTGACCACCGATCAGTTGAATAATTAACTGATCCGTGGGTGTGACCGTGGTGTGACCTTTGCGCTTCATGCGTCATCAATCTATCTCCTTCTGACACAGGCCATCGTGTAATTTGTTCTCCTTCCTTCACAAAGATATAACCCAAAATGAATCTAAACTAGCGTTATTAAACTTCTCGAAGGAACAACCTATCTCTTTTAATACTTTCCTATCAAAAGTCTGAAAGAAGATTCTGCATCTTTGGTTATTATTATTTTTATTTATTTGCTAGAAATGTCTTTCACCTCCGAGCTAGAAATTAAAATAAAATGCACGTGTGCGGTAAAATCAATTTTTCGCATAGTAAACTGGCATATAAAGTACCACTTTTTAAGTAACTGTATTGAAAAATATTTTGTGAACTTTGCAGGTCAAATGAAGGACATTGAATTTTTTTTTTATTTTCTAATAAATCTTAAACTTTTTCGTGTGGAAAATTTAAAAATATTGTTTCAAATCAAATCAGTAGCATGTTTTCACTCCCTACCAACGAAATCATTATTTAAGGAAATCCGAATGTATTAAATATTAGGGCATGTAACTAATTTAAAAGAAAAATTATCACGGCCAAATAGGGTTTCTAAGTTTAGGCGTAAATAAGCAGTTGTATTTATGGAAGTTCATATCCATACAATTACAAAAGGAACTATACAAATTGCAAAAATAACTTATTTTACATATTACTTTTATTTATTGACTTTTAATTATTTTTAAGATTTATTTAATAGGCGGAACCCTACTTTACGGGTGGTGTGACACGTATTTGTTCACTTTTTAAAATAAAGAAGCTTTTTTTTTTTAATTTGAGGTACAAAGTGACGCTTTTCATATGTGCCCTCTACCTTTTTGACTATGGACTAAACACAGATATAGACATACTAGATGTTAATAAAAAAAAATTTAGACTTCAAAAATAAATGCACTCTAAATTATGAATAACGAACGAAAGGGTAGGTGCGAAACTAAATAGGGGCCTAAAATTTTTTGAGGTCGGTACCAGTTTAAGGTTTGGTACCTTCCATTACCAGCTCATCAACATGAGATGATGACTACTACTCTTCACATTACAAACAAAAGAGATCAACGCGAGCAACTGAAATATGCACTAATGGCGAGACGATACGTGTTAGTCGTGTTACTACATTGTCTGATTAATGGCACACCCCGGACACTCCATACAAACGAGCGAGAAATGATATACATAATTATAACTGACGTATCTATAGGCAAGAATGCAGGTAGGGTTGAATCACACCGGCGGTATTGGTCACGAAATGTTTGTTAGTTATTTACTGCATGCACACTGCAAGATATATATATATATACTGTGCTGCAAGCAACATCAACAGTTTCTTACATGATTAAGTAACTTACATGGACAACATTGTTCATTTGTTCTTCAAACACAGGAGCTTTTGTCCGTGAAACAATCTCATTTAGCAACCTACAATAATAGTCAATCTCAATCTATAATTCCGAGATCACATTTTATAATATCACACCACTAGATATTTCTATACAACTCATACTTTCACACCATCTAATCAAATTATTACAAACAATCATCATTTTAAATAAATAAAACGAACAAAATAAGCCACAATAACAAACTGACATCTGACAAATTAAAAACATAAAGGAACTACATTTCTAAAAAAAAAAGATACAGCTAGTATGAAGATTCATAGGAACTGATTGTTCTTAGATTTGGTCGTATAATATTGGTGGTCAGCCAATCATGATACGAGGCATGCTGAGACGCCGCGGCCGCCTATTGGCGTCGAGCGGTGAGCGGCGCGCAAAGTAAATATAAGTGACGTTAATCGCGCATGCGTAGTTCGTCCTTTACGTTCGGTAACTAGTTGCTTTTTATTCCGGTGTACGAAATCACAGCGGCGCGCAAAGTGAATATAAGTGACGTTTATCGCGCTTACGTAGCTCGTCCTTTACGTTTGGTACCCAATCTACATCCAATCTGAGTGACGGGGGGGTGAGGTCGAATTTAGAGAGCGGCAGGGAGTGTCCATACTGTACGTTAGTACTAATATATATATACTGTGCTAATGGCGAGACGATACGTGTTAGTCGTGTTACTACATACCCGGCTAGGTGGAGTTCGCAGCCGGAACCCGTAGATCGGGGGTAGCCCACCGCTTGCCTGCCGTTGGTCTATCGCCTTCGGCACTCTGGCTTGTCGGTCCCCCGACTGGGTCATGGACTCGTAGTGGTATGTGGTTAGTTGCATGGGTTGGGCAATGTTTGTTGCCTGGCAAGCACGTTGCGTCCAGGCGTCCTTCCCCGCGCCCAACTAGTGTTGTCGTAGCCGGCCACGTGGGCTATGGGCGAAAACAACGCGGGGCACGTGAGTTGTCCATTAAGTGGAACTGCTGGTTTAACTACTGGCAGGGAAGCATCTCCGGCACTTGCCTGGTCAGCAAGTAGAGCTAAGCTAGTACTGCTCCGGCCGATCCAGCCGCGTAGGAGTAAGTCTGGACAGGTGCGATAAGCGCCGGGAAGTGAGCGTGCCTACAGCTCCGGTACCACACCGGATATGTGGGAGCCAGCTTCTCTGGCGTCCCGAGCGGGGATCGAACCGCCAGCAGCGAAAGCCGCGGGAGGTCAGCGCGCCTACAACTCCGGGACCTACCTGGACAGTAGGTAGTGGTTCTCTTCCACGAGGCACTCGCCTTGCAGAGTACCAGGACAAGCGTCTTGGCGGCAAGACCTACCGTAACTGGTCCTTGTCTTCACCTTATGGTGTTGGCAGGAATAGCGGCCCCCACTGTTATGCCCTAGGGTAGGTAAGTGGGGACGCTATATCATAAACCTGGCAGTCTAGCGTATCTGGTAGATGTGCGAGAGGGCATGTCTGACTAATGGCGAGACGATACGTGTTAGTCGTGTTACTACATTGTCTGACTAATGGTTACGAAGTAACTATTTAGTAATCTGTGCTAATGGCGAGACGATACGTGTTAGTCGTGTTACTACATTGTCTGACTAATGGCGAGACGATACGTGTTAGTCGTGTTACTGCATTGTCTGACTAATGGCGAGACGATACGTGTTAGTCGTGTTACTACATTGTCTGACTAATCTCGAGGATGAAGAATTTTTAACAGTTAAAAGTTAAAAGCTTTTGTTTAAATTGCAATGTTGGTATGTATATATTATGTATGTTTGTTTAGTTCAAATCCGGCGATAGATTTAGAGTGACTTCCAGGGGTCCGATTGATCTGGAATCCTTACTTAATATAATAAATGTGAAAATGTGTTTGTTTGTTTGTTACCTTTTCACGCTTCCACGCCTTGACCAATCTTTATGAAATTTGGCATGCAGGTAGCCTGTGTCACGGGGAAGGACATAGGTTACTTTTTATCCCGGGAAAATAGCATAATCTGATGCAGTTCCTGAGGGAACTAAAAAAATACTCGATTGTTGTGATTTTTTGCACAGAGATGGTTGAGTAGATGGGAAACGACATAATTTACTAATCACCCTTAAAGGCAGTCATTAAAAAAAACCTATTGGTAAGTATCTATTTTGAAATTGATCTGATGATGAAATTTGGATGTAGAATCATGGTCCCAGAATCGTCTTTTATTATCAATAGAATCGTAGAAATTACAGCCCCTTTTGAATTTGGGACCGTGTATTTATATTCATTTGAGCAATCGGATTGTGAGCATTAAAACTCTTTTCAAATAAAAGCTTGCACCTAAAAGCTTTTAGGTTTTCCGAAAATTATTTATATTATTTGAAAGAGATTTCTCGTTTCATAAATGAGTTCTAAATATAGAAATCGCCCGTGTGTTGCTTTGCACGGCAAGGCCAGTTCGGGGATAGATTCACGTGGTTGTCAGATAATAAAAAAATTAAATTCAAATAATCACCGATAAATACTCAATACTCAATTATTTATTGCAACCATGAGTTATTACAGATGATATAGAGAATAAAAGACGAAAATAAATAAATATCGAAACGAGTGAAGGTTTGAGTTAGGTTGGAACAAATATACTCCCATGTAAACAATGGCAAAAACAGGAACGTGAGAATGGTCAAGTTTAACCAAAGAGCAATGGAGCGTGCAATGCTTGGAGTTTCTCTGCGTGATCGAATCAAAAACGAGGAGATCCGTAGGAGAACCAACGCAACCGACATAGCTCTCAAAATTGCTTAACTTAAGTGGCAGTGGGCGGGGCACATAGCTCGTAGAACGTATGGCCGTTGGGGCAGTAAAGTTCTCGAGTAGAAACCGCGCACCGGAAAACGTAGCGTAGGCAGGCCTCCCACTCGGTGGACCCATGACCTGGTAAAGGTCGCGGGTAGCCGCTGGATGCGGGTACCGGTCGCCGTGGAAATCCTTGGGGGAGGCCTATGTCCTGCAGTGGTGTCATTCGGCTGATATGATGATGATCAATATCTAGAAAACTCACGTTCTGTCACCGGTAACTCAGTGGTCTCATAATAAACATACTAGCCTCTCCATGAAACTCACGTACGACCGACTTGGCGGCGAGATATATTTTATTAATAAAAAGTTGTTACATAAACTCATATCTAATTGCATCCAAGTAAAGTTTTAACAATACCTATAACATTCAAATATATTGATGTTGTGACGAACTTTTAAACAGTTTTTTCACATTTATTTCAAGTGACTCGAACAGAAGGAACGTCAATTGTTGTATGAAAAACAACTGCGTTACTTAGAAAAGCAACTGAGTTACCGCAATTAGCAATAAAATAGTACAGAATTTTCATTTATTTTATTTATTTATTTTATTTTATTTAATTAATTTAGGAAACAAACAGTCTTATATATAGGATTACATATAAATTTTAAATTTAAAACGACCAGGAGTTCCACTTAATAAAAATAAAACATGAAATATACGAGCCCTGAGACAATATTTCCTTTAACTGGTTTGTTTTTCTGGGACCGGTGTCTTATTCGGTAGCTACCCATAGCCTTTTTTTTATTTACATATTTCCATGAAAAATCTCCTTTGTTTGAAGGGGACAATCATCATCATCATATCAGCCGAAGGACGTCCACTGCAGGACATAGGCCTCGCCCAAGGATCTCCACGACGACCGGTTCTGCGCTGCCCGCATCCAGCGGCTTCCCGCGACTTTACCAGTTCATCGGTCCACCGAGTGGGAGGCCTGCCTACACTACGCTTTCCGGTGCGTGGTCGCCACTCGAGAACTTTACTGTCCCAACGGCCATCAGAATAGAAGGGGACAATATTGGACCCAAAATAAGAGAATGGCCCTTTTACCTACGAGTGACGAAAGAGTAAAAGATGGTTGATGTGATCGTATGAAAAACCGACTTCGAAATTTTACGAAAACACACTCCCAGATTTATAGACGCTGAAAGAGTTACAGAAAACAATGAGTCTATGTAGGTACGTGTGTGTCTGTGCGTATTTATCCTCGATTTGTATATTAGCTGTTGGACCGGTTACAAACATACACCCAAAAAACATTATCCTCTTTTTGAGTGGTCGGGTAAAAATAACATGTACATACCTACTAAACAGGTAATAAGAAATAGGCCAAATTTTACTATGGCTTCCAGTGATGAAGATCAAGAAACTCCCCAACGGAACCGTTCACAGTTACTTCTTTTAAGTAAATTGTACGGCAGCGTGCACTAAACTTTCTCGTCAATTATTTCCATGTTCTTTTTTTCATACAAAAATTCGATTCAAACAAATTGTAACAATTTTGATGAATTCATATTGCATGACCAAACATAATAATATACTTATTCGTTATACATTTCAATTTAATAGCTTCATTCATTTGTAGGAGAACCCTAGAAGCGCTATTTTTCCCAGACCAATGAGTTAATGAGTATTACTATGTAATAGGTAAACATAAGCAACACTCGAAGTGTTTACCGAATATGTATTGTTACCTGGGACAAACAATCCAGTTAGGTAGGTCCAACTTCGAAAAGAGATCAATCGTCGAATCCAACTCGGCTGGGCAGCGTTCGGGAAGCTTCGCAATATCTTTACGTCCCAGATACCGCAGTGTCTTAAGACCAAGGACTTCGACCAGTGTGTGTTGCCAGTGATGACATACGGAACTGAGACATGTTCGCTTACTATGGGCCTCATCAGAAGGCAATCAAAGGTTACCCAAAGGGCAATGGCGCGTGCTATGCTCGGAGTTTCTCTGCGTGACATAGCCTCTCAGAATTGCTAAACTTAAGTGGCAGTGGGCGGGGCACATTTCTCGTAGAACAGATGACCGTTGGGGTAGTGAAGTTCTCGAGTGGCGACCACGCACCGGAAAGCATAGTGTACGCAGGCCTCCCACTCGGTGGACCGATGACCTGGCGAAGGTCGCGGGAAGCCGCTGGATGCGGGCCGCGCAGAACCGGTCGTCTTGGAGATCCTTGGGGGAGGCCTATGTCCAGCAGTGGACGTCCTTCGGCTGATATGATGATGATGATGATGATATAGGCTCCAGAGCCAAACGTGACGGACGGACGAACGAACGGAATTGAGATATTCGGTTTTTCGGTATGTGTTAATGATAACACATTTTTAAGAAAATTGGAAAACTTTTTATTTTGGGATAACAATATTCCTCTGCCCTACGTACTTACTTAACGCACTATGGGGTTGATAAAGTAAAAAAAGTAAGTGTGTGGTTTTATGAAACCACGCTAAAAGTGAAACTTTACAGAGGACGAAACGATCATGGCTGCTCTCACTACGGTACAGAGGACGGAACGATCATACCGTCAGACGAAAGCCACAGTCACGCGACATTCAACACACAGACGAAAAAATATGAGACGATGTAATAAAAGTTTTACTTTAAAAATGCCAGCTAATCCATTTGCACGAAGATTTCAATTTTTATTGCGAATTGACAACGAGACTCTTGGGGAAACTTGTTCAATAAGCCTCACATAACGGCTTTTACCCTACACCAACTTTGTAACAGACTGTATAAGTAGATAAACGTGACATGGGATTGCGGGGACACGGGTCAACTTATTGGATTAGGGTTATCAAACATTTCAGGCTTACGTAAGTATAACAAGTCTGACACGTCTCGAGGGTACTAATGACATGTTTATTCGTAACAGGAATTGGACAGCCCTTCACATCTATTGCTGTCACTCATCTAATAAAAATTTAATGCGCAACATTAGTGGATCTTTTTGTCTTTGGGAAATTCACTGTTTATTCTCTTTCGCGTATGCCGAAGGCCGCACCTGCCGCCTCAGGCATGTCTTATTAAGTTTTAACCCCGGTGTTAGTGTAATGTATTTTCATGCTTGAATCCAAGACATACTTATGTCGGACACTAAATGATCTGAAGTACTTTTACATCCTTAAGAGGAAACGTGGGCGCCATTTTTCTGTATAAACGTGGTCCCCTGTTTCCTCCCTGGATAATGACAATAGAGAAAAAATTTGTTTTCATCAAACATATTATATCTATCATGGCCACATGAGACATCCTATGTTTTGTTTTTTACCATATTCTAATTTTTATAATGGGAAGTAGGAGCCTTTAAAAACTGAGAAATTTGCCCAATTGAAACGTAATTTTCAGACATCCACCAAAAAATAATACGCATATTAACAATAAAATGAAAACATAGAGGCATAGGTAAAGCGTTTTTTTAAATTATTTTTGAAAAAAAATTGTATAATGCTCTGATTTTGGAGGAGGAAATAGGAATAGGGGACTACAAAATGGTGTTTTGGTCAATTTTAGTGCCCGTTATCGGTCTTCGCTGCAGTTCTCCCTTTCTTGCTGTATACGGAGAGGTTTGGGGGAGGGAGACAACAAAATTTTATTCAAATACCTATTCTTTAGACCGCATTTCCTCTTAAGGCACAGTATAAAGAATCCAGTACCTGGGCGACCGAGCTTTACTCCAAAAAAACACAAAATAAAAAAATAAAATAAAAAATTACAAAATATGTCGATCGGACCGAGGATTGAACTTATTTATCTACGGAGTAGGAAGTCCAACGCTTTTAACACTGGCCTATCGCGTACATATCTGGTGCAGTGAAATAACCGATCTTATAATTACACGCAAAAGACGATGTGAGTAAAAACTCGGAAAAACTAATTTTCCTACATAATATGAGACCTAGTTTTATAGATTTTTCGCCCCCGAAATCCCTTTAAACCAAATATCATCGATATCGTTAGAATCGTTTTTGAGAACGTGATTACAAATATATAAATATTGCTCGTTTAATAGTATAAGATAGGATACAGTCGTGTAACGGAGACGTTTAGACAGTACGGGGGCGAGAAGGGAGACGGCGCAAGTCGAGCCCCAAGTTCCCAGTCACCGTTGTTCAGAATATCGGGACACTTTCCGATGGTACTGGTGCAGCTGCTGATCGTTTTCAGTGACTAGTTTTATCGGCGTTGACGCAAACTTCAAAACTTACTTCATCCCCCTAAGGGGATGAGTCTCGTAAAACCCTTCCTAAGTGGATGTCTGGGTTATATAAGGAACCTTTGAACAAAGTTTCAAGTTCTAGATCCAGGGGGATTAACCTGTGCGTTGATATAATATCAGTCACCCAGTAAGTCAGTCAATCGGTCAGTTCCGACGAAAACAGAGAGGTATTATAAGTTTCATGTTTTTATCTGTGTATCTGTCGATCTGTGTGACTGTCTGCACCATCGTAGTTCCTGAACGAATAGACCCATTTTAATGCGTTTTTTTTTGTTTTAAAGCTGATGTAATCGAGGTGGTCGTTAACTATAATTTGTGACGTTTCAAGATCATCTTCTCTCTTCTAGGTGATGAATGTATTTGGGCAACTTACAACGGTCTGATCGATTCGAAATTTGCCGTCCCTTTACTTTGATGATATTACAAGAATATAGTAACCTTGATCTGATGCTGCAGTATCTCCTAGAATCTGCAGGATACCCAAATCCTCACAAACTTATAGCAGAGCTATCGTGGTTGGGCTCCTTGGAATAGTCTCAATGAATAAATGTCATATAGTACATGGTAACCTTGACCTGATGCTGCAGGATCTCCTGGTATCTGCAGGCTACCTAACTTCTCACTAACTTACAGCAGAGGTATCGTGTTTGGACTCATTAGAATAGTTTTTATGAATAGGTGTAAGATAGAACATTTTAACCTTGATCTGATGCTGCCTCATTTTGAATCGGCATGATACCCATCTCCTCACTAACTTACAGCAGAGGTATCGTATTTGGGCTCATTTAAATAGTCTCAATGAATAGGTGTTAGATAGCACATGGTAACCTTGACCTGATTCTGCAGCATCTCCTAGAATCTGCAGGATACCCAACTTACAGGAGTGGTAAAGGTAAAAATGTGAATAACGTCAGCTCCTTTTTTGCTCATTAATGGGTCTCAGAAACTTCCACAGGTCTAATTGATTTGAAATTTACAGTTATATATAACAGTAGTGGATGCCCGCAGCTTCGCCCACGCAGATCCTGATTTTTGCGGTTCCCGTGGGAATTTCCCAAAATCCTTTCTTAGCGGAACGTCGTAACCATGCCAAATTTCAGCTCGATCCGTCCAGTGGTTTGGGCTGTGCGTTGATAGATCACTATGTCAGTCAGTCAGTCACCTTTGAGTTATATATATTTAATAGATACATTTAATTGCATTTTCAAACAAGGGAGTAAGTACCACAGGTCTGATCGATTCAAAGTAGGCTATATTTCGTGTTGCGGCTAGGACAGTATTTGTGTGAATGTGGGGATCGATTCCCAATTGTAGCGCGTCTACTAGTGATTAAAAATTAAAAAAAACCTCGACAAAAAATCTCTAAAAAGTAAAAAAATTTATTGGCCCTTTTGAGTTTAAATATAAGTAGAATTTTTTGATCAAAGAGTCGTGGCGTAGGAGGACGCTACGTAAATAAAATAAAAACAGAATACAACTGATTTAATTTACTACAACTACTTACTAATAATTCCACAACTTAGCGGTCCACGTCAACGTTGTGACTACTGTTGGATCAAAATATTACTACTTTAATATAAGTCAAAGGCCATATATTTTTTTTAATTTTAAGAGATTTTTGTCGGGAGTTTTTTTAAATTTTTAATTTTTTTTTATATTGTTTTATTATATGTAAGGATTAGAATCCAATCCAATCAAATCCGTAACCGTGTTTCGTAAACAGGTAGGTAAGTATCAAAATAAAATAAAACTTAGTGTCTCCTAACCTTCTAACAACGAGTCGTAACATACCAAAGAAGAAGTAATTAGATAGTTTAATTTCACACACAGCAACATTAAGAATTTGATAAATTCATTTGCAGAGAGCCTTTGAACAATATATTTCCTGTGCTATAGGCAGGAGCAGAACAAATAGTACAGGCGACTGCATGCAGGCATAGCAGTGAAACAAAAGCCACTCCGTGCTCAATTGAACGAGGCTGAATCAAACAGACACCCCGATCGATTGGAAATAGAGATGTGAAACAAACTGTTTTTCCTCGTGTGGCACAATGAAACGTGCTATCCAAGGTATAGACGGCGATTGCTTGGTGTTGCACTTAACATCACCCGCGGTCACGAGTAGGTCATTTTAGATTTTCACCTACGGACGTGTGCAACGCGACCTTCATACACATCTGGAAGCAGATGTGCAGGTTTCCTTTACGATGTTTTTCTTCACCGTTAAAGCAATCGGTAAGTGTTTATACGTAATATTCGAAAAACTCATTGGTACATTGGCCGTCCGGGTTTGAGCCTCTGGTCAGGAGGACCGAGTCGTTACCGGTTGAGCAACCGACGCTTATATACCTCAGAGTAATAAAAAATAATACATACGTATACTACATCATCATCATATCAGCCACAAATCGTCCACTGCTGGACAAAGGCCTCCCCCAAGGATTTCCACGACGACCGGTCCTGCGCTGCCCGCATCCATCGGCTTCCCGCGACCTTCACCAGGTCATCGGTCCACCGCGTGGGAGGCCTGCCTACGCTACGTTTTCCGGTGCGCGGTCGCCACTCGAGAACTTTACTGCCCCATCGGCCATCTGTTCTACGAGCTATGTGCCCTGCCCACTGCCACTTCAGTTTAGCGATTCTGTGAGCTATGTCGGTTACTTTAGTTCTCCTGCGGATCTCCTCGTTTCTGATTCGATCACGCAGAGAAACTCCGAGCATAGCACGCTCCATTGCCCTTTGGGTGACCTTGAGCCTTCTTATGAGGCCCATAGTAAGCGACCATGTCTCAGTTCCGTAAGTCATCACTGGCAACACACACTGGTCAAAGACCTTAGTCTTGAGACACTGCGGTATTTGGGACGTGAAGATATTGCGAAGCTTCCCGAACGCTGCCCAGCCGAGTTGGATTCGTCGATTGATCTCTTTCTTGAAGTTGGACCTACCTAACTGGACTGTTTGTCCCAGGTATACATATTCGTCAACAACTTCCAGTGTAGAGTCTCCAACCTTTAGAGGAGTGGGTGCGACACGGACATTTAACATTATTTTCGTCTTGTCCATGTTCATTTTAAGACCCACTTGTTGAGAGACCTTACTGAGGCCATCGAGCATTGTGCTTAGGTCTTCCATAGTCTCAGCCATGACCACGATATCATCAGCGAATCGGAGGTGGGATATGTACTCGCCGTTGATATTGATGCCGAGTCCACCCCAGTCCAGAAGCTTAAAAACATCTTCCAGGGCGGCGGTGAACAGTTTCGGAGATATAACGTCTCCCTGTCTCACCCCTCGCTGCAACTGGATAGGTTTCGAGTTCTGGTCTTGGAGGCGAACCGACATGGTGGCGTTTTCATACAGACACTTCAACACCTCGATGTATCGATGGTCAATTTGGCACCGCTGGAGAGACTGTAGCACAGCCCAGGTTTCGACTGAATCAAAGGCCTTCTCATAGTCCACAAACGCCAAGCATAGTGGCTGATTGTACTCTTCGGTCTTCTGTATAATCTGCCGCAGCGTATGTATGTGGTCTATGGTACTAAAGCCTTTTCGGAAACCGGCTTGTTCGGGAGGCTGGAAGTCGTCAAACCTGCGTGCGAGACGATTCGTAATGACTCTCGAAAACAGCTTGTAGACATGGCTCAGAAGTGAGATGGGTCTGTAGTTCTTCAGCAGGGTGTTGTCGCCCTTTTTGAAGAAAAGCACGACCACACTTCTGTGCCATGCCTTAGGCGTTTGTCCCTCGAGTATAACGGAATTAAATAACTTCTGAAGAGCTTTTAGTACCGGTGATCCACCTGCTTTCAGAAGTTCAGCCGTAATTCCATCATCACCCGGTGCCTTGTTGTTCTTGAGCTGTTTACTACGTATACAAGTAATTAATTACTGAGCGATGTAAAGGTAAAAGATAAACATTCATATCGGGTAAATAGACACCTACATTTTGAAGTGGAACGTCTTTCATTTGACTTTTCAATACGAACCCAGCTGAAATCGATTTTAGTAGTTTAGTAGAAATTATGCTTGTCACTGTTTTTAGGAAATAAATGCAAATTCTTACGAACGTACATGATGTTTTTACAGATGAATTGACTAGCAACAGTTAAAATTATTGATCTCTTTAAACTTATTCTATAGTGTAACGACTCACGGGATTGCATCTGATAGATTGCTCGGATAGCTCTTTTCAGCAAGATGAAAATAGTTTCTAAGTTAGCTATTATAAATAAATAAATAAATAAGATACCATTTTAAAAAACAAAGACTATAAATTATTGCATATTAGCTGTCCAGGCAAACTTCGTTCCACCTTACACTACACTACACTACCCTACACTAACCTACCCTACCCTACACTACCCTACCTTACCCTACCCTACCCTACACACCCTACCCTGCATTACTCTACACTACACTACCCTATCCTACCCTAAAACCAATTATTTTTTGACTGATATTTTTTTTTATTGATGAATATCATATTTTAATACTTATTATCCTATTCCCGGTGAAGACAAATGCAAAAACACAAAAATCATAAAAATTGTCCAGCCGTTCTTGAGTTATAAATGGTGTAACTAACATGACTTTTTTTATATATATAGATTATGTAAAATAACTTGGGTATGTATGTAGTATTTGCAGTCAGCTTTGAAAAAAGTGCTGATTTTTAGCACCAAAATTGGCTACGAACGGAGGATCAGATAGCTTCTGATCTCTTAAAGGATTTTATCAACGGATTTGAGTCGCCGCCCGTGCGGCATAGAATTAACAGTGCGTTTAAGAGCAGCGCACGGTTGGGGTACATTCACTGTTAGCATAGCTAATTAGCATTAAATTAAGATTATTATCACCTGTGTGGACAAATAAAAAAAAAGGTCTCAGTTTATACTAAAACCACCCAAAAAAAATGTAAAATTACTTGAAAACATTTTATAATCTTATCTTATTATATAAGTGAGCAATGGTTGTATAAATATGTACATATAATTGGTTTCTCGGAAACGGATTAAATGATTTGGCTGAAAATTGCTATATAAAAACTAGTTTTTAGAGGCGAAACATCGATTTAGGTATGTCAAATTTTTGAGAAAACGCTTTTTTCCAAGTTCTCACGCACTGCGTCTTTTCCGCGCATTAGGTATCATATCAAAGATGAGATACTAATTACTTCGTAAATCATATTTTAACATATCATACTAGAAACGAGCCTAGCCGAGCGGTTACGAGTCGAGCGCACAATCCAATTATAAACCTAGGTTCGAACCATCGACGGATGCGTGAAATTTCGTGGGTTTTTTTTTACATATTGAGTTTATTTCAACGTATTTACTCTGAAAATCCGTAGTCACACAAAAAACATTTTTAGTTAACATGCCTAGGGGACTCCGAGCATCGCTTGGTCACACAGGTACTTTACTCAAAATATGGTCTAAAATGGGAGGTAAAAATTTAAAAAGAGGGGATTGGTGTCATGGAAGTAACAAGATACCAAATTTCAAATCAATCAGACCTGTAGAAGTTGCTCAAATCCCTTCATCAAAACGTCCAATGCTGGACAAAGGCCTCTCCCCCAAGTTCATTAAATAGAAAAGAGCTGATGATCTTCAAACGGCTGAAAATATATTCTTGAATCACGGCTGGAACATTCTCGATCAAGTCACCTTTTGAACAAAAAAACCGGCCAAGTGCGATTCAAACTTGCGCACTAAGAGTTCCGTACCAAAAACTAATTTTCTTCTTTCGGTATCGTATCGAATTCATTTCGAGGAGTATGCTCAAGAACTGCACGACCTCATTCCCCCAGCTCCATTCCATCTTCGGTCAACGAGACGCGGGAAGAGGTTCCACCCCTATGTTGTTAACATTCAGCCTATACGCACGAAGCGTTACGCTTCCTCATTTATTATGCGGACAGCGATGGAGTGGAACTCCTTTCCTGCGTCTGTGTTTCCCGACTCCTACAATTTGAGTATCTTTAAGGCGAGAGTGAATAGGTATTATTTGAGTTTGCGTGTACAGTCCTCGACTACGTCGTCACTTACCATCAGGTGAGTTGTAGTTAAACGCACTCAAATTTTTAATATAAAAAAAATCTAAAGCGCCACCTATAGATATAGGTAAAAGGGAACTAATTGCTGTGGTTTTATTACTGCGGAAACTATGTAGAAGATACTACTAGATCCCACTAGATGTCGCTAGTTTCTAAACAATCGGAGTTTGGAAATTTCATTTTTCCTGTTAGAAGGAAGGACTTTACTGTGATATTTTCGAAAATTTAGGCCCATCGGTTTCGGAGATAAGGGGATTGTCAATGTTCGCCTATTTTCTTAAATAACTTTAAAATTTATTTACCCTAAAATATATACTTTTAAGATTCACACAACAATCTCTTTTAGTTGATGTGTCACACGATATAGTTTACAAAGCTTTTTTTTATATTTTCTAACTTACCTCCCAAAAGTGCCCCCATGTATAAAGTTAATTTAACTGGTTTACATACGTGTACAAAAGTTCAACTCAATCGGTCCAGTAGTCTTTTGAGCAAATCGGCTGTGACAGACAGATGGACAGACAGACACACGAGTGTATCTATACGGTTTTCGTTTTTTCTTTTGAGGTACGGAACCCTAAAAAACGTACATCAAAATCGGTTCATTCGTTTGGGCGCTACGGTGCCACATACACACTCACAGATACACAGATACACACGTACAGTTTATAACACTACTTTTTTTTCGTCGAGGGTTAAAAATTAAAACATTCTAATCGTGAGTTACACAAAAGTTCATTTACTTTAGAATCTCCATTACTATAAAATGTATGTGTTTAATATCCCTCCCCGCCCCCCATATCCCATTAGTTTTAATAAAATGCTCGTAATCGCTTCTACTAACGACTAAAAGTCTACGCGTCGTTACGCAGTATCTAAATAGGTCTTTATTCTGATGTTTAAGAATTGTGATTAGATTGCTATTCCGCTGTTAAGGCTTTAAAATGAGTCAAATGACAATATTCAATTCAAATCATTAAACGACTGTGTAAAGCTATCACTATGGAAAAAAATATATAATCGATTTAATTGAATACACGTTTAAAAATATTACCACTTTTGACGTTTAAAAATATACCGTAGACCCCCCTTTTTGGCATTAATTGCAAAATTTCTCGAAAATAAATAGTTATTTTCCGTAAGTGAACGTATTAAATTAACTTTATTTTCAATTTCTTAGAATTCTTATAGGTTTTTCTGTAATCTACAAGTAATGAACTATATTTCGTATTTTTTTAAAATTTTAGACTTAGTAGTTTCAGAGTTTAGGGGGAGGGAGTAGGGAATGGTAAATTTTCGTCTTCTTTCATGAATAAAATCAAAACTATTTATTTTACAATAATAACAAAAAATATACTTGAGGTCCTCATAATACGCCCTTTCATTTGCTATATGACACAGTAAGAATTGTAAAACTTTTTTTTTAAAGTTTCTCATTTTTCCCCTGAAAATGACCCTTATTTAAAAAAAATATTTATTAACTTAGCACATCTGTATTTGGGTCATAGGATTACACCATCCTACCAAATTTCACTTAAATTGGTCCAGTAGATTCGGAGCAAACTGGCTGTGACAGACGGACGGACAGACAGACAGACGCTCGAGTGGTCCTATAAGGGTTCCGTTTTTTTTTTGTTGTACCAAACCCTAAAAATGAGAATAGTAGGACATTATAATCAACTAGCTGTCCCGGCGAACTACGTACCGCCTTACATTACATTACACTGCCTTATCCTACCCTAACCTACACTACACTACACTACCCTATCCTACACTACACTACCCTACCCTACACTACCCTACCCTACACTACTCTACCCTACACTACACTACCCTACACTACCCTACACTACCCTACACTACCCTACACTACCCTACACTACCCTACACTACCCTACACTACCCTACACTACCCTACACTACCCTACACTACGCTACCCTACCCTACACTACCCTACACTACACTACCCTACCCTACACTACCCTACCCTACCCTACCCTACACTACCCTACCCTACACTACACTACACTACCCTACCCTACCCTACCCTACATAAGAACCTTCTCCTGACAATAACGAACTCGACAAAAAAAGAATTAGCGAAATCGGTCCAGCCGTTTAGGAGGAGTTCAATGACTAACACACGGACAGAAGATTTATATATATAAAGATTTAGAAGGTTTAACTATCACGGCTAAGTAGGCTTACTTAGTTAAGGAGTAATAGTCGACCAACTCGAGTTCAAGTTACAGTTCTCGAGTGGCGACCGCGCACCGGAAAACGTAGCGTAGGCAGGCCTCCCACGCGGTGGACCGATGACCTGGTGAAGATCGCGGGAAGCCGATGGATGCGGGCAGCGCAGGACCGGTCGTCGTGGAAATCCTTGGGGGAGGCCTTTGTCCAGCAGTGGACGATTTGTGGCTGATATGATGAGTCGACCAACTTAAGGTGTAGTTGGATTTAAAAAAAGTTTATATATTTTGCATACAAATTTGATAATACCCTACTTTGCGCGAAACCGACTCGCACTTGGCCGGTTTTTTAAAATGACTCCATTTTTCATTTGGAAAAATATTACTTCACATCTAAAACACGAGGGGGTGTAGTCAAAAAACAAAGACAATGTAAAAAAATTCATGGCCAAAATATTTTTAGTAAGTATTGTACTGAAAACATGGCACGCACGCCAAACTGCCACTTTTTATGGATCTAGCGAATATGTAATTGTAATCTCATTATTACCTCAGTACTTAGAAACTTACTTAATTCACTGGCTCAGTGACCCAAAGAGAGCCTCCGGCACCAAAAGTCAAATCAAGATTATTTTTTTTTAAATAATATATTTCATTCTATTTTTAAAATTCAAGTTCTTGTTACACACATTACCACACATGTGTAACTAGTTACTTCGACATTACCAAAAACACAATAATTATTAATTTACTAATCTTAAATTTACAAAATTTTGTCGAAACTGATATATATATATATCGACGTGTAGGCTGTGTAGGCACAAAGATGATATTTACTGTGTGGTGTAGGCGGATAGATACTACATACTTAGTGGGTACTTGGAAAAGGCTACATACAAGGTTTAGCCATTCTCAGACCTTGTTTTCGCTAACTACAACTTCTTGTTGTATCGGGAATCGAGATGCAAATAGGAGCCGACAATCAGCCGAAGGAGCAAGTTTACAATAGTATAAGGCGCTCCACTGGGCAAGGCTTCAAGTACTTTGTACGCGCGTGTACTCTATTCCAACAAAACATACAATATGTGAAAGTTACCCAAGTTCGATACAAAAAATTGCAGAGATCTAAATGGGAAGGACCAATTTCTATAGTGGTTTCCTAAATTATAACTACGGGATTTCCATCATATCAGCTCATATACGTCCCAACCGAGGGGCTCGAGCCTACCCTGGATTAGGACGATCGGGCCTTAGTCGGCCACGCGGGCCCAGTGCGAGTAGCTCAACTTCACACACAACCTACAAGTTTTTTCGAAGGTGTGTGCAGGTTTCCTCACGATGTTTTCCTTCACCGTTAAAGCAATCGGTGATAAGTTTCGAAAAACTCATTGGTACATTGGCCGTCCGTCCGGATTTGAACCCGACACCTCTGGTTAGGAGGACCAAGTTGTTACCGGTTGAGCCACCGACGACGCTTCTTAAACCGGGACTTTAAATTGAAATATTTATCTTGGACTTTTCCAAATAATAAATAATTTACAACGAACGGTTTTCAATTGCTTAATAGTAAATTTGTTTTCGCCCTAATTCAGGGTAGGCTCGAGCCCCTCGATGGGGACGTATATGAGCTGATATGATAAAATTTGTTTTGTTCTCTGCTAGTAAATGGTGTAACTTGGCAAGTTTAGATAGGCAAAACTTAAAGCTTACTTTAAAGCTTACTTTTTTCGATTTTTCTTATTTATATTTTAAGTAACACATACATTTAAAACACAAAATTTTGTTTTTTTTTTGTAAAAAGCGAGTAAGGTCAAATCTCGCAAACGATTTTAGAGCTACTTTTCTTTTATATATATGGAAAATTCATATGGAGCTGAAATTTGGTAAATCAAATTTTCAATTTCCATATATATTTATTCAAAATAGGTGCAAATTACACTCTTTCTGATAGTCATAAAATAATAATGTCATTTGTGAAGAATCAAGAAATAAACAATAATTAGTTATTAGCGTCAAAATTCAATCATTGATATAAACCAGATTATGTCATTAAAACATGAACACAATATGACACGAAAAGTTATACATAAAAATCATTGAATGCCTTTAACAAGAGTAGGCCAGTTCACACGGACAGCACCCGGTCACGAGTATAACGCGAGAGTCAACCATCGCTTCCATCAACCATATTAGAGGGAAAGGAACGACCCGAATTAACGATTACTTTTGAATGAAGCCATATTCCAGGTGACAAAAGATCCTTTTGGTATTTTTATGTTGATCTGATGAGAACTTTGGAGGTGGAATCAAGGTCTTTCATCATTACAGCTCATATACGTCCCCACCGAGGGGCTCGAGCCTACCCTGACCCTGAATCAGGGCGATTAGGCCTTAGTCGATCACGCGGGCCCAGTGCGGGTTGGTCGACTTCACACACAACCTTCGAGTTTCTTCGCAGGCGTGTGCAGGTTTCCTCACGATGTTTTCCTTCACCGTTAAAGCAATCGGTAAGTATGTACGTAAGTTTTTGAAAAACTCATTGGTACATTGGCCGTCCAGATTTGAACCCGGTACGTCTGGTTAGATGGACCGAGTCGTTACCGGTTGAGCCACCGACGCTCTTTATTTTCTATTAAAGACCTTGATTCCACCTCCAAAGTTTTCAATAGAATCTGAGAAATACTGTGCTCGCCTTTTTTGAATTAGGAAACGTATATTATTTATATTTGGCACAATGAGAATTTGGCTGTTTGAGCATATAAACTCTTTTTAAATAAAACCTTGTATCTAAAAGTTTGTAGGTTTTTCGATAATTATTTCTACAGGTTTAAACATTCGTGCACCCTCCAGTCCAAGCTATGTACTCGTACATCTAGCCAGCTATATATAAATAGGTACATGTTATTTTACGTATCGAACTCCACGCCCGCGCCCCCCCCCCCCCCCCCCGCACAACCCCGGGCGAGGCTCTCGTTTGTACCGGGTGTTTGCGCACTCTAATGAGCGCCTAATGGCCCCACGAGGTAAACTTACGGAGCTCCGAGTAGCAGGGGTCCCCTACGATATTCCGATTGACGATAGCGTTAAGTACGATAGATAGTCGTTAGATCGGAAGTCGAACACGTTTGCGCGAACGTTCATTAGGTCAAATGCTTGCTAGCGTATGTAGAGGAATATTACTTGTGTAGAGACATGAGTTATGTAGAGGAATATTACTTGTGTAGAGACATGAGTTATGTAGAAGAATATTACTTATGAAGAGACATGAGTTATGTAGAGGAATATTACTTATGTAGAGACATAATTTATGTAAAGGAATTTTACTTATGTAGAGACATGAGTTATGTAGAGGAATATAACTTATGTAGAGACATGATTATGTAGAGTAATATAAATTACGTAACAATTGTGAGTTATGGAGAGGAATATTACTTATGTAGAGACATGAATTACGAAGAGGAATATTACTTATGTAGAGACATGAGTTATGTAGAGGAATATTACTTGTGTAGAGACATGAGTTATGTAGAAGAATATTACTAATTAGAGAGTTGTTGAATGTAGAGGTTAATTTACAACGAAAGAGCTATGGTATAGCGTAGAGTGATCGAAATATGTAGAAACATATTGAGAGAGGGGCGTACCCAGTTCTATAATTTTTATTTTTGTAATAAACAGTTGGTTTGTCACTGTCAAAAGGGTAGTAAAAAATTTACAGTTTTGTTAATTTTTCGGTGAATTTTTTTACTACCCTTTTTGATACTAACGCAACTTTTTTTACACCTAGGTATATACGGCGAAAAAACAATCGGTAGGTAGAAGTCAAGGCTACTACAACTAGTTTTTTCGTAAATCCGATAATTTTCGCGGTCATTCGCGCGGTCTATGACAACGAAAGACAAAGCAAGTCCAAATATATATTTTTTTACCGTCGCTAAATAGATCTAATAGGAGGTAAACTTATATTTTTTCTATCTGCTAAACTGTTATAGCCGTACGAAGCCCTAGAAGGTACACGTTTAGGTGAGATGTTGTCAAGGGTTTACCAATAGTGAATAAAAAATAAATAAAAAAAAAACGCTATTTTTCTGGAATGTCCGCCGCCGCCTGGATGACGAGAAAGGCGTTCATCGAATTCTCGTCAAAATCTATCGTATCGATCTATCGTATCGTATCTGGTTTCTTCGTTTCGATCAGGATGTTGTTCATATAACTAGATTTTTTGTAATACCTCTATAATATGTGACACTATTAATTTTGAAGACGTTACTAGAATATTGTAGGTAATATAAACTTGAGTTTTACTTTTTACTACCTACCTTAAAGTATTGATAGTTAACGATAATGGTACATTAATTACGATGATGTAGCATCCGCAAACTATGTAGATAGCTTAACTTAACTCTAAGTTAAATACGGGCATGTTTTTGACACAAATAATTAACTCCATCGTAACTGCTTTCAAGCTTAAGGTAGGTTTATACTTATAACTAATTAATAGCGACCGGACTATATGCAACATAAAAGGCCCCAAATATGCATGCAAATATGCAAGTCTAGTAGTTAAAATATGCACGAAAATATGCATAAAATATAGCATAAAAATTAAAAAAGTCATATATTCAAATGTTTTTTTAATTTTAAAAAGTTCTGTACTAGCTATTCAACTATATTAATTGTATTGGCGAAAATATCTATTACAAAATATACCTTCTTAGGTAATAACGAAATTTACATTTTAACTTTAAAATTATGTACGACTTAGTTCTGTTCTAAATGATCTAAAGATAAATTGTGTCTATGATCGCTTAATAATTTTATGTAAGCGGAAAACGACCGTTCTACGAGCACACCGAGGTGATGGGCAGAATTTAAATTTAGGTGCAACGTTTCGACTTAACTGTGTCGGGCAAAATTTCACCTGCCCCGTTGATGAATCTATCAATTAGGCACAAGGGTTCAAACCCTGGGTTGTTGTACAATATGAGAGACATCTGATCAATGAGCGAGATCGAGATCGAGCGTAAATATGCATATTTTTTTTTTCTAAAACATGCAACTACCGCTGACAAGGGTCTTTACAAATTAACTTCTGACAATTAAACCTTAGAAATTAACTGTATATGCTTTTGATGACCGATCTCAATCGCTTTACTATAATGATTTCCAAAATGAAAATTCATATTTAGGTGAAGTAAGTGGAGTTGAGATTCCCATTCTAATCGAGTCTCTGTTTCGTTAACATTGCATGCCCACAATTCGCACGAATCACTAAATTTATGCACAGATTTCAACCCGACTCTGCGAGCTCTACTCTAATTGGCACTTGATTGGCACTAATTAAATTAAAATTAATTCACAAAACCATGCTATTGTTACTTCATTAGGTGCTTTAACTTGTCTCAAAGTTAATTACGTAATTGCTCGCGACTTCGATCACGTGGAGGTTATCTTTCTTTGTTTTTGACGTGATAACGTCTAATAAATCGATGGACGCCGGCTTCACGCACGAAAAAGGTTGACTCATTGTCCCGTTACGCTCATTGTCCCGTTACGTTATGACGTTGTGACGTTAAACTATATCGTCCGTGAACCAACTTTACAGACAACCAATTTTTTTTTAACCCGCTTATCATATCGGAAATTACTACTTAAAAAAACACGCCAAGTGCGAGTCGCGGACTAGCGCTCTGAGGGTTTCGTACCAAAACGCATTTGTACAACGGGTACAACAATTGGATTGAAAATACACACTTAAACTTACGGTCACGGTCAATTCTCCAACTGCAAATGAATCACAAAAAAACTGCTATTACAATAGTCATTTGTTATACATGAGCGCAAAGTTGCTTTTTAACCGCGTGCTCAATTTTGAAACGAACGAGGTGAAAAATCTTTGCACTCTAGTGCAACACGTAACTTTTCATTCCACCTCAGCGTGGAAATTACTAAATGAAAAAAAAACATTTGCGCATTACAAACAGTTTCAGTCAATCCTGTTGGCGTCAAATAAACTTCCTCGTCACTATAATCACTCATTTTAGGTTTTTCACTTGTTTTCATGTTTCTTGTTTGCTACGATGGATAGAATCCTATCTTAAAAACCGCTCACAAGCGGTAGTGGTTGGTGGCTGTAGATCTGAACTAGTCACAGTACCATCCGGGGTGCCACAGGGATCTCATTTAGGGCCTCTTCTCTATAATGCGTACCTTTATGATATCTACAGTTGCTTCGAAAGTGCATACTTTCTAATGTACGCAGATGACACAAAGATATACATCGATGTCAACAATTTGAATGATTGTAGTAAACTACAACAAGATCTGTACCGTCTATCTACTTATTATGAATTAAACAGAATATCAATCAATGTTGACAAGTGTCAAGTTATTTCTTTCTCACGTCGTAAATGTAATGTTACCTTCGTATACAAAATTAATAATAACCCAATATCAAGATCTGACACTATTCGCGATTTAGGTGTAATATTTGACCATAAGCTCATATTCGAAACACATATAGATACGATAGTAGACAAAGCGTATAAGGGCTTAGGATTTCTTAAACCTTGTCTTCTCTCTCTATGTATTATGCATACGTTCGAAGCACTTTGGAGTACGGTAGTCTGATCTGGTATCCACAATATAACATATACAAAAACAGCATTGAAAACATTCAAAAAAAAATTATTAACTTTCTAAACTATCGCACAAAATCAACTGTAAATGATTACAATGCCAGTTGTCGCAACTACAAGCTACTTACGCTCGAAGAACGATGAGATATGCTCGATATGCTGTTTTTCTACGACTTGCTTAATGGAAATATTGATTGCCCACTCCTTATAGCTAAACTTGGTTTTAAGACCCCCCAAATAAGAACTCGTCAGACTGGAATGATGCATGTACCCTTCCATCGAACTAACTATGGCCGCAACTCTTTTTTCACACGTGTTGCTCGATCCTACAAAAATATTTTTAGTAATACAGATCCGTTTAAAGATTCTAAAGTAAAGTTTAAAAAAGACATAAATAGCCACTACCTAACGTAACTTTGTTTTTAATTTTTTTGATTTTGATTTTTCTTTAATTTCACAAGTTTGGACAGTCGACATTTCTTATGACTCGCAAAAGCAACTTCCCCTCCATACACCTCCTCCCCCTCCCTTTACTTCCCCCCCCCCCCCCCTCCACACACACACATACACACACACACACACACAAACACATACACACACCTTTTATTTTTTCTTTCTAATAAAACCTTATCATTCCTGTTTTAACCTACTTATTTCTTTAATATTTGACTAGCATATTTTTCTTTTTTTTCTTTTTGTATAACTTTCTTAACATTGGATGTACAAGTTTGTTCTTCTAAATTATCTAACTGTGGAAATCTGTAAAGGCTTTAGAATTTAGTCATACCATTTAGTTATATGTGTTAAAGAATAGCTGTTGATTTCCCAAACTGTAAAAGTAAAAATAAAAATTAAAAAAAAACCTAAGGTTTTAACAATATGACGTGAAAAGAAAATGGCGCGCACAAAGCAAATTAAAAAAAATTACACCAAGTAGGTTCCGAGTCTGAGTTTTTAACCAATTAAAAAAGGTTGTATGAGAAATTCGGCACCATGGAGGTAGAAATAAATAGATATAATAATGTTTTGAATTCACGTGTTCTAAATTCAATTTACTTTTCTCCTCTAGCGAAGGAAAACGTCTTTTGCACTCAGATATTTACTTAATCCTCTAGCGAATAAAAACGACTTTTGCACTCAGATATCGAAGAGCAAAAATACAATTTCTGAGATGGGGGGATAAAAAAAATAATTTCAAGGATATATTACTACAAATTTTCAATTTCCAGCTTTCTTTCTCTACTTGTGCTATGACACCTTGCTTCTTGTCAAATTTCATGATTCTAGGGCAACTAAAAGTAGCCTTTAGGTTTTGATTTACTTGCGAGTATCAATAGTTATTTGTCATACAAGAGTGCAAAGTTGCTTTTTAACCGCGTGCTCAATTTTGATGACCGAGCAAGCGAAGGTAAGGAAAATTAGAATCCTGAGCGTTAGCGAGGGAATCAAAAGAGCACGAGGTGAAAAATCTTTGCACTCGAGTGCAACATGTAACTTTTCATTCCACCTCAGCGTGGAAATTACTAAATGAAAAAAAAACATTTGCGCATTACAAACAGTTTCAGTCAATCCTGTTGGCGTCAAATAAACTTCCTCGTCACTAAAATCACTCATTTTAGGTTTTTCAGTTGTTTTGAAGTTTCTTGTTTTTAACATAAGGTTTTAACAATATGACGTGAAAAGAAAATGGCGCGCGCAAAGCAAATTAAAAAAAAATACACCAAGAAGGTTCCGAGTCTGAGTTTTTAACAAATTAAAAAAGGTTGTATGATTAATTCGACAACATGGAGGTAGAAGTAAATAGGTATAATAATGTTTTGAATTCACGATGTTCTAAATTCAATTTACTTTTCTCCTCTAGCGAATAAAAACAGCTTTTGCACTTAGATATTTACTTTATCCTCTAGCGAATAAAAACGGCTTTTGCACTCAGATATCGAAGAGCAAAAATACAATTTCCGAGATGGGGGGGATGAAAAATATATGAAAAACATTTTTGTATGGCCGTATCTTTCTGTTGTTTTGACTTCGATTAGAAGCTTGATTTTTTACAGCTGCAAGGGACCGTAGAATTAACTTGATATTAATTTTAACTTGATACCCCCCCGCCTTTCTGAGAAAAATGGT
This sequence comes from Coleophora flavipennella, assembly GCA_947284805.1. Taxonomy (NCBI): domain Eukaryota; kingdom Metazoa; phylum Arthropoda; class Insecta; order Lepidoptera; family Coleophoridae; genus Coleophora; species Coleophora flavipennella. The sequence goes on along the minus strand of OX369264.1, from coordinate 16,596,613 downwards.
TTTAAAAAACGAACAGACAGACAGACAGACAGCCGGACAACTTTTGAGGCATGGAACCCTAAAAAAGAATAAACATAGGAAAGGATGAACTTAAATGAATTAAAAAATAAGAAAACATGAAATACTTACCTTTATTAACATAAAATAAAAATAAAAAGCCTTTTATTCGGACAACAGATATACAGTTATGTTTCTTATACTGTCATATACAGGGTGGGCCTTAACTGTGTTGACGTTTTGTTTTGTCTATAAATCATAAACCCGCAGAGGTACGCGTGCGGGGGGGGGTGTCGTTAGATGCGCCATTTCGTGGAATTTTTAGTCGCCATGGATCCGTTCTAAGGAGCGCAACGTGCGTTTTGTGTTCGCGCGTATTATTCAAACAATAATTCTCTGACGATTGCTAGGCGTACCGCGCTCACTTCCAATTACGGGACATCAGCGAAGCACCAAGCGCAAATTCAATTCGTAAATGGATTAGAATGTTTGAGGAAACCGGTTCTACGGTAAGAATCATTAACACAGGCCGCCCAAAGTCAGTGCGGACCCCGGAGACTATTCAACGTGTTAGTAAAGTGAGCGCGCCTAGCAATCGTCAGAGAATTATTGTTTGAATAATACGCGCGAACACAAAACGCACGTTGCGCTCCTGAGAACGGATCCATGGCGACTAAAAATTCCACGAAATGGCGCGTCTAACGACACCCCCCCCCCCCCCCCTCTGCACGCGTACCTCTGCGGGTTTATGATTTATAGACAAAACAAAACGTCAACACAGTTAAGGCCCACCCATTATATATTTCTATGTATTTTGTAGTTTATTTGTATGTATATATGTATTTTACACAATTAAAAATATTCGGATATTTGGTGCTTCTTTACTTTCTGTAAGTCCGTTTGCCAATTGGCAAAATTGATAGGAGTAAAGAGGGAGGATAGAATAAGAAATATCAACATTAGGAAAAAGACCAAGACACAGGACGTAACCCTCAAAATAAAAAGGCTAAAATGGAAGTGGTCGGGACACATGGTCAGAGGAAAGGACAAATGGGGCAAAATAATTACACATTGGTACCCAAGGGAAGGTAAAAGGAAAAGAGGCAGACAACAATAAAGATGGGACGATGATATCAGACAGGTTGCAGGCATAACATGGAACAGGGTAGCCACAGAGAGATCAGAATGGAGTAGGTTGGAGGAGGCCTTTGCCAATTGGCGAACGGACTTTATTAACATATCAAGCAGTAAAAAATGTGATCTCCTTTAAGTACCAACTTAATTTCGAGAATTGAATGTACCTATGGCATCGGTTGTGTGTGAAGTTGACCAACCCGCACTGGGCCCGCGTGGTCGACTAAGGCCCGATAGCCCTAGTTTAGGATAGGCTCGATCCCCTCGGTGGGGACGTATATATGAGCTGATGTGATAATGGCATCGGTGGACCGACGACCTGGTGAAGGTCGCGAGAAGCCGCTGAATGCGGACAGCGCAGGACGTCTTTGTCCAGCACTGGACGACTTTCGGCTGATAGGATGATGATGGTTAGACATGCTTGAAATACAACTGTATAAATAAAATATCTCGTCGTAGCGTAGCGCCGGTGGCGTAATGGCTAGGGCCGCCGCCTCCTGTCCTGCCCTAATCCAGGGTAAGCTCGAGCCCCTCGGTGGGGACTTATATGAGCTGATATTAATGAATGAATGAATGAAATAAAATATCGTATAAATAAACTGAGGCTGAACAACCTGACTCTTGTAAAATTAATATTTTTAGGTATTACCATCCCTAAAACTCGAAGAACATTTATAATTAATTAATAATTACATAAAATTTCAATACCACATTCATAGGCGAAAACTCGGCATCAACTCATTATCAACATCGATGTTTGGATATTTCAAGACGCGCCTTTCATTACATAAAGGTATATATATATACAGAAGTTTATATGTTGTCATAAAATGTACTTCCCTGTGCGACCCACTCTAACCTACCACATCGATTGGCTATAACATTCTGTAAACACAGATTAACTTTTACATCCCACATATTAAAATTATTAATGATCAAAAAATCGACGTGCAGTTTTTCAAGTTTGTAGTACTTTATTTTTGGTAGCCTAACTTTTGACGGCGCTCTAGACCTGTGCCACAGATGAGATACTAGTTACTTCGTAACCTGTGCGCAAGGAATTTACATACAGCATAGAAAGAGTGTCAGGTTTTTAAAAAAACGATGCGTGTCAGCTCCAACACGCGACAGGAATTTACTCATGAAATATTTTTTTCCGACCTCGCACGGAACGCTGCAGGCTTCGCCCCACGCGCAGCTCCTTCGAGGATCTTGACCTCCGGCCTCGCAGGGAGCGCTCCGGGCTTCGCCCTACGCGGAGCTCGGTCTCGGCCTCGCATTAGGCGGCATGGTTAGTTTTCCTTAACCTTCGTGACAGAAAAAACGTAATGACACTAAAAGTAACGGTAACACGTCACCGATCACCACTCGATTTCACTTCTCATATTTTTCATATCGGGCCCTACATATGAATCAATAACATACATACCTATTTAAAAATTGGACCCAAAAGGTAATCGAGTCGCTGTTATCGCGCTGAATCTCTGAGGTTACGCGCCAACTCATATTTTCAAAATCCTACAAAAATGAAAATAACGCAGAAATTTGTGTATTGTACTATTTAACGATTCAGAGAAGATTCAAGTTTGGAATATAGAAAGAGAAGTGGTCGTCTTCGTACGGTTCAGACTTCAGTGATCATTAAAGTATTAAAGACGCGAATTCAAAGAAATCCTGTGCACAAACAGAGACTGTTGGCTCTTCGCAGAACAACAATAAACGGGTGATAAAGGAAGACCTAGGTTTACGGGCTCGTTAAAAAAACTGGGCATTTTCTGAATACACGGCTGAAGAAACTTAGGCTGGAGTGATCCCGCGCTTTATTAAACCAATACGCGGGAAAAAAACACCGTGAAATCCTATTTTAGGATGGGAAATTTTTTTAGTAGAGAAAAGTTAGAATAAATAGAACTATAAAGTGTATGCCCGCAACAGTGAAGAAGCAAACAAACGTATTCCACGTGTTCAGCTTGGCCATTATCCTTATTCTCATTCTTCATTGTTGGTTTGACTGGGAATCTTTTATTTAAGTGTACTTAAGGTGTATTTTTGTAAGAAAGGTGTGAAAACTAGTAGTGTTGTATATCTAAATAGAATTTGATAAACCTTGTGGCACCTCTTTCACAGACAATGTTCAAAAACAGGCATTAGATATTCGAACGAGATTCCGCTCCAGCTCATAAAGCGAGAAGTTTTTTTTTTATTACAAGTACTTTTTAGTGCTCAAAACTGGCTAGCTGCACGTGATATCGACTTTATCAAGCACGAGGAATGGCCCTCCTCCAGCCCAGAGTTGATTCTAGTGGATTACAAAATATGGCATCGGTGGCTTAACCGGTAACGACTCGGTTTTCCTAACCAGAGGTGCCGGGTTCAGAACCGGACGGCCAATGTACCAATGAGTTTTTCGAAACTTACGTACATATACTCACCGATTGCTTTAACGGTGAAAGAAAAACATCGTGAGGAAACCTGCACACACCTGCGAAGAAACTCAAAGGTTGTGTGTGAAGTCGACCAACCCGCACTGGATCCACGTAGTCGACTAAGGCCCGATCGCCCTAATTCAGGGTAGGCTCGAGCCTCTCGGTGGGGACGTATATGAGCTGATATGGATTAATGAATACAAAATATGGCAGTATTTAAAGCAGAAGACCTGCGCTAAGCCCTATCTTAATATGGAGTCACTGAAGGCAATCCTCATTAAAGCGGCCGCCCATATACACATGGAAGGTTGAAGGCTTGTTTCTAAAACCAGGGGGACATTTTGAATAGCTTTAATTCTTATTATAATCTGAATTTAACTACCTTTTTTCTATGTATAAATTGTTTCCATAAAACTAATCTGTGTCATTTATTTAGCACAAAACTTGTGACAGAACTTATGACCCGACCAGTAGACGAGTATCAATGCTTATGCCGGACGGCAGGCCCGAACTTAGTTGTTGGACTTTTTGGATGGAACGAACCTTTATACAGATGTAAAGATGTAATCTTGTATAGGACCTGTTTCGTCAGGCATTACATGGTTTGACAAAGAAATATCAAAATTGGTCCACCCTTTTTAGACCTGCGATGCCACAGAGAATCATAAAAAGGCTCAGGTATTAATTTTCAGGTATTAAAAAATTTAGGTTTAAAGTTAACATCATTGAAAATTCGAGTGCGAATATTTTGTTTTTGTGTATAGTTCATCATCATCATCATATCAGCTCATAAACGTCCCCACCGAGGGGCTTGAGCCTACCGTGAATTAGGGCAATCGGACCTTAGTCGACCACGCGGGCCCAGTGCGGGTTGGTCGACTTCACACACAACCTTCGAGTTTCTTCGCAGGCGTGTGCAGGTTTCCTCACGATGTTTTCCTTCACCGTATAGTGCCGTTGATTATTGACTATCGACGGAGACTTATATATAGCACTGTATTAATTTATAAGTTTTAAATACTATCAATATTTAGCTGTTAGTCTTCCTAAAATAAATAAATAATTTAATTTCTGCAGGTCTTGTAATACTGATCTATACCTAACCAACGAGTAATATACCCTCAAACTATGAATCGTGTGACTTCACCCACCGAGCCAAAGTCTGGACTGGTGGAGGTTGTAGGGCCTCTAAGATACATTTACAGTTATTTACTCTTATGGTGTTTGTAAGTAGGTCCATGAGCCGAGCGACGTGAACGTGGCTAGTTGCAGACTTAGAATACAGAATAAACGAGCCATAGTTTGTTCTGTGTTCTGAGGTTGCATAGCATACTGCTTAACCGGATAATGATTACTTATAACTTATAGAACAATTCTGTTTGTACTATGCTTATAATAACTCACTTCACACAACAGGCAGCAAGCTACCGCGCCTCTATCTACAAATACATACGGAAAGACTTAAGTAAGTAACAGGAAATCAATATCCTAGTATAAAACACAGGTGGGTAGAAGTTAAAAATTTAGTAGATAATTGTAGCTGGCAAGGACATGTCTAGCACTGCGTCGCGTGTAAATCACATTAATTTATTAGAAGCTTCAAGTAGGGGAGAATCGTATATTAGGAGCCTACAAGAAAAAATAAAATTAATGTTCTAATTTGTGTCAACTAGCGTTTAAATTAATAAATAACGTAATTCTTGTTTAATCAACTAAAACATGATTACATGATTGGTTTGGTCAAAACGAAAACTTTTTCAAAAATAGTATTACCCTGTAGTTATGAAAATTATAGTATATTTTTAGGTAATGGGTATAAATATGGGTAATTGGAGCCATTAATTTTCCATCATACACCTTACATACCATTAAATCTTGACCATAAATTAGGATGAACAAGGTGAGCAACACATTTAATTATTTTTTTTAATAAACTGACCAAGGAATAATTTTATTTGTTTTAGAAATAGGCTCCCATTTCTCACCAAAGACTTAATCGGCAATTGAAGAAGTATAATAGTAGATATTGGTTTATAATTTTGGAATTTGATTAGTTACACTTTAAATAATACAGCTATAAAATATTTTAACTTATCTTAATGCTGGTAATTCGGTTTTTGGTAAATATAGCGCAAAAATAATTTAATTTTCCTAACAAATAAACAGATGAGCGGATAAACAAATAAATGTATTGTCAATACAATTATTGTGTAGTGACACATTATGTTACAAACGCTATGTAAGTAAATTGAGTTTGCTGTCTGGCGGCCAAAATACTAATTTTGGGGTTATTTTAAACAAAATACAAACTTTGGGGTTCGCCCTTTTCAATAAATATTTGTTTATGCGTGTTACAAATAAAAGGTCTGCAATGCAACGTAAATAACCCGGAGTGTATTATTTAAAGGTTATTAGGCCAGAACATAATTTACATAGATGTAGTACAGTCATTTTGACCGACACGACCTGTATTGCGTATGGCTCAGGACGACAGCGGGCGGGCGCGGGGCGGCCGCCAGACAGAAAACTCAATTTGCTTACATAGCGTTTCTTACATAATTTGTCACTACAATCGCATTAGAAAATAATAGTTGATAAACATTTTCGAAAGCACTTGAGTGAATAATAGCGATAGGCATTTCTACAGAATCGCACCGCTATTATTACCCGATGGCTCCCATTACCCGTCTCTTCCCTACTCCCCACTGCATGAAAACCAAGCCTGTCACATTTTGGTACTTTTTTCACGCGAGACTACGAAACGAAATGTTGCCACTAATAACTTTTGAAGAGTTTTTACGATTCACAACGGCACAATAACTTTTTCGACGAAGCCCCAGGACGGAGCTGTTACGGATCGGTTATGTGCGCACTAAGTTGGGTAAGTTGAAGTATGCGCTTTGAGCATGGCACGCAAGGTGTTGCGTTAGTTGCGAGGCCTATGTATACAGGGTTACTTTTGGACCCTTAGCAATATTTTGGTCAGCGCTTCTACTCCTAATTAGGAAAAACTTTCTCCATGGAACCCAAGGTCTATTAGCAAAAAATTTTTGGAGTTCCCATACAAAGTCGGCATATCGGCTTGTCGATTTGTATGAGAGGTCCATTTTTTTTGCGAATATAGAAAGTTGTTCAGAATCAGGAGTAGATGCGCTGACAATATTTTGCTAAGGTCCAAAAGTAACCCTGTGTGTCGCAGCCATCTGGCTAAATCTGCCATTTGATTGAATGGCGGCACTCATTTGAACGACTAAAGGACAACTGGCCAAGTCGTTGAATGTACGTTCAACGACTTTGCTGAACGCAATTTAGTCAAGTCGTTGAATGGGATATTCCGAATATACTCCGAATAAAAAAACCGATGATTTCTTCTTCTGCGAAGCATTCTGCTGCCCATGGTCTTTGACTGTATAATCAATTAAACCTGACTGAACCCAATATCGCTCGCTTCGCTAGCTCATTTACAGGTTTTTTAGAAAAAACTAATTTTTGCCAACTCCCTTTTCGTTGTTTGGGATTTTACGTCCGCCATGTTCAAAGGGCTTGTTCAATCAACGTTCGGCCTGGCTTACAATCAGCCAACTAGTTTAACGTTGAGTAACGCTTTTTCAGTCAACGTTCGGCCTAGTCATTCAATTAAATGTCGCCATTCAATGAATTGGCTAGGAAGTTAATTGAATATATATAGTGTGTTTGTGTCTATGGTGTGAATCTATCGATGGGAAAGTTGGGAAAGTTAAATATAAAGTTTTTTGTAATTAAATTAAGGACCTGCTAACTAGTTATTCATTTATTAATTCCTATCGCTATCTTTGATCTTCATACTAGTACTATTTCTAGACATAGAAATACCATAATTTAAAGAAGAGTAGACACTCTCGAACAAGGTTTAACGGGGGTTAGATTTTTTTTTCATCTCTGGAAGCTTAGAATATACTCCACGTCCACATACGGGTGCTAAGTCGGGGTTGGCGGAGATTGTAGTGAAGGACTAGTAGTGAACTCTAATTTTATAATATAGTCCTTTGAGAAGGATTAAAACGACTTCCTGCCATATAAAGATAAGCCGACACAAAAGCCAAGGCACCTGTAGATACTTAATACTATCTGTGTGAAGAGATACACCCTATATTATGTAACCTGACTCAATTTATGTAATCCACTCTGTTTCTCAATTTTATAAAATACCCTCTGCATTATCATCATATTAGCTCATATACGTCCCCACCGTGGGGATCGAGCCTATACCCTGAGTTAGAGCGATCTGCATTATATTTTATCTTACCAACATACTATGAGCACACCCTGGACACTTCATTCAACGGGCCAGAAATGACATTTCAAAAAAGGAATGAGGGAACAAACAAAACGACGGCGAAATCCTATACGTTCGGCAACCTAACTGTAACCAATCTGTATCAATCTGGGTGACAAGGGGGTGAGGTCGCAATCTAGACAACGGCAGGGAGTGTCCATACTGTCATCATATCAGCTCATATACGTCCCCACCAAGGGGCTCGAGCCTACACTGAATTAGAGCGACCGGGCCTTAGTCGACCACGCGGGCCCAGTGCGAGTTGTCCGACGTCACACAAAACCTGCGAGTTTCTTCGCAGGCGTGTGTAGGTTTCCTCACGATGTTTTTCCTTCACCGTTAAAGCAATCGGTAAGTATATATAGGGTGACTTTTAATTAGTTCTTGATAGCAAAGGATATGAATGTACTCGTGATTACAAACAACTTTCCCAAAGAAACTATATGTCAAATATGAAAAAAAATTTTGGTCCTTGATACATTTTTGCCGATTTGATAACTTATTATGTATCGAGGGCGAAATTTTTTTTTTCATATTTCACATATAGTTTCTTTGGGAAAGTTGTTTGTAATCACGAGTACATTCATATCCTTTGCTATCAAGAACTAATTTGAGGTCACCCTGTATAGTATATATATAAACGGTCCATTCTGTACTGTACTTTGCTATGAGCACAGTCTAAGACTAAGAGGATCATAATCGAAGCCAGCCAAGTGTTCTGAAGGGCCCTCCGTGGACCGTCGAGCGCAGGTGGCTGTCCCAGTAAAAAGTAACAAAACGGGACACTGCCGCCTTCCGCCCGCCCCAAGAGCGTACTGAAACGACACCGCTCGCGCCGCAGGTGTTAACGGTGTAAGTCTAGAGAAGGTAGGCAGTGCTTCTCTAGCGATATCTACAATCTTTGCGCTGTTCATTCCACTTAAGGTTCCCCAGGAGGCTCCAGTTTCCAAATTTTTTTTTTATTTTTTTTTATTCACAATTGGTAAACCCTTGACAAAACGTAGTTCCGCTTTAATACAATAATTACATGCCGGATTGAATCCAATCTTTGCAAATATATTGAGTAGACACATATCGATGTTTGTAATTAGTTTTCGATGTACTAATATAACACGGAAAAAAAATAAGAGCAGTTTCAAACTTTCAGTAAAAAGCTAATTTAAGCCGTCGTTTTAGTTATGTTTCAATTTACTACGATAAAAACTAATTACAAACATCGATATTTCTATACTCAATATATTCGCAAAGATTGGATTCAATCAGGCATGCAGTTTTTGTATTAAACTACATTTGTATGGAAACTCTAGGCCTCCTGAGTGAACCCACAGCGTAAATTCGACTTTAATACAAAAGGCGAAAGCGATTTTCATCTCTTGAAAGTTTGCCGATTTTGTCAATTTTTTGATAGATTGCCATTCAGAACAAAAGCTAGTTTAAAGGTTTCGTTTTAAGGGTTCCGTACCCAAAGGGTAAAAACGGGACCCTATTACTAAGACTTTGATGTTCGTCCGTCTGTTCGTCTGTCACCAGGCTGTATTTCATAAACCGTGATAGCTAGACAGTTGAAATGTTCATAGATGATGTATTTCTGTTGCCGCTATAACAAAAAATATTAAAAATTAGAAAAAGTGAAAGTCTCTATACATAAAACGTGGTTTTCTTAAATCGTGAAGAAACTAGCGCAATCTAGTATGATAGTACGGAATTCAATAAATTAGGGCCATCTAGTATGATGGTACGGAACCCTATGTGTACGGTTCTGACTCGTACTTGGCCGGTTTTTTTTATTATTGAAATAGACAAGTAATGGTCGAAATTAGTTTTGTATAAAAACACAAAACAAAAGTTATAGCAACTTAAAAAATTTGCCCTTTTTATCGACGAAATCGAGTAATATAAGTAACTTTTTTTTTGTTTATTATTTTCGAACCAAAACTAATTACAGATCTAGATATTTATCATATTAATGCTTGTAAAAAATTTGAATACGATGAGTTTTATGGTTTCGAAATTAAAACGAAAGTACGTTTGTATGGGATTTCGTCCCTCCAGTTAACCCTTAATTGCAAAAACCAAAAACTTGCAAACATAGATTTTGTTTTCACTGACAACCAATCAATAATTGTTCAAAATCTGTTAACTTTTAACAAGTGAAAATCGCTAACGCCGTTTGCATGAAAAGTCGCAGCTTCACAACTTAGTCGCTCGAGGGTAGGTCCCCCTTGTCGGAACATTTCTCAACCGTTTTGTACTTTATATATAAGACTCGGCTTTGCTAGCCTCGGCGTGGTGAAAAATTTGCTTGGACAAATTGTTGTAACGTAAAGACTTCGGGTTTACGATAGGTTGTATAAAGTTGCTAGTGCTTTTATATAAATTATCTTTTCAGATAAAATAATAATTTTAATTATAATAATCTACATTAGTAAAAACCCAAAAACGTTTTGATACAAGTTTTATCTTGCAAATAATTTTAATTATTTCGTATTTTTCTCAGCAAACCCTTTTATTTCATACTCATATCATGGGGGTGCATAAAAAATAGCCGATCCGCCATCTATTAGAGTCCGCCATATTGGATTTAGAATGACGTCACTTCATGCTTGTTCTCCAAACTTAACATGTATCCAAAATTTCAGCTAAATCGGAAACCTTCAAATGGTTCTTATTTAATTTCCAAAATTTGTCCCAAATTAACAGACTAAAACTAGTACAGCAAGCCAATAAAAATATTGTAAAAAAAAAGTCGAAGTCAGTAAAAAAACTAAATAAATACGAAAAAATTCAAAAAAACTAAATTACTAAATTAACTACTAAATTCGACCCCAGGAGGCTCGTTACCATACAAAGTAATTTAAGCCTTCGCTTAGTTATTTTTTAATTTACTACGATGGAAACTAATTACAAACGTCGATAAGTATCTACTCAATATATTCGCAAGTTTGGATTCAATCCGGCATGTAGTTTTTGTATTAAAGCGGAACTACGTTTGTATGGAAACTCGAGCCTCCTGGCTTTAGAGCCATAGCATTCTTTAGAGGATTGATCGCTCTTGTAGCCTGATAATATATTACATTCATATTTATACTGAAACTCCCAAATGCGCCTACCACATTCTGATGAAAACATAATGTAAACAAAACAATAACAGACAAGTACCTCTATACACGTGGAAAGAGCCGAGGAAAACGTATGAAAAATTACGATTTTTATTTTTAGACCGAGCTGCACTCAGCTGGCGAGTTAACGTGTCGGATTGAATCATAAAGCACGTCATTGACGTCAGAGCTCGCAGCCACCTCCGACCGACTTAGCAGATCACTACTCGGCATTAGCCGGTTGCCGGCGCATGTAACGAGTATATATCTACGCGAAAATCATGACCTACAAGAGGTCTTCAAAGGTAGCATTAACACCTTCTAGCATTGCAATTTGATGCTCGATTGTTATTTAAGCTACAAAGTTTACACTCTAGGGGAAATAAACTCATCGCACGGCTGGTAAACAATAAAACGATTGACATTGGAAGAACAGCCCAATGTCCCTTTTTTCAATAGGAACATCATTGACAACCCAATGATCAAACCCTCGGAAGAAATACAGGCTGAAAAAGACCCCTACGACAACATCAGGTTGAATTCACAGCATCATCTGTAAAAACGGTGAAACGATGACACGCAGCGACGACTTTGAGAATAATGGCTCAACGCAACAACAATCAATACAAGAAGATAATAAAGGAGAGAAAAAATAATAATAACGGCATGCATGAAGACGCATTGATAAGCAGTATTATTTCTCCCCTGTATCTATGACACACAAAGTATAATATCTATCTTCCTAATATGCTGACTCGTTGCTAGTATACTTGTCGGCTCAAGATCCAGTCACTCCCATCCTAACTGTGACCATCCTACACTCCTGAGCGCATCTACGTGGCCACACTGGTGTCTCGGGTAGATTTCCGTCGCATAATGGCAGACAGCGATTGCTGATACACCACAGACGTTGTGGTGGCGACAGCGGAAATCTGAGGTAGCAGACCTCATTTACTCAGGAGTACCGTCGCATGCCAGGTGCAGTTACGGGGGACACGCTTACAACAACGGGTGCCTTAGCCTCGACTGGTAGCAGAATATTTACCGTTATATCATAATCTAACTAGTGAGATTGTAATATCGCGGTTTTCACAATATCCCGGTGTATATGTCATACACTATCTGTGGGATCGACTCAAACTGTGACTCACAATATGTGAGTGAAAACATGCCGTTAATCAATTAACTACGACTGTTAAGATAATTCATCTTGATGTTTTCAAGAACTTTAGCCTTCTGTTCTCAGAAAAACAAAAATGTTAATCGGCAATGTGTATCGTAACGGAACGCTGCGAAATTTTCTTATCAGTGTGGACAAAACCAAGTTGTAGGCACTGCATAGGTAGTTTAATATAGTACTTATAATTACTATAGCGTCGGTGGCGCAACGGCAAGGGCCGCTACCTCCTATCCGAGAGGTCGTGGTTCGAGTCCTGCCACGTACCAATGTGTTTTCTAATTTCGATCTCATATGTACGTTTATCCGACGTTCTTACGGTGAAGGAAAACATTGTAAGGAAACCTGCAAAGTTGACCAACCCGCACTGGGCCCGTGTGGTCGACTAGGGCCCGATCTCCCTAATTCAGGGTAGGCTCGAGCCCCTCGGTGGCATATGAGCTGATGTGATGAATTACTATAGACAGTCCAGCGTGCATCTAGATAGATAATATGTAATATGGTTCGAACGGTCAAGGTGAATTTAGGACAAAATTATTTCAGTGTACCGTGTGTGGTTAATTCCTGAGGGCAAACGTCAGTTATGCAAGTGGTTGGATAATGTATAACCAACTAGGTGTGGTTGGATGCTATATAACCAACTAGGTGGAGGCAGAAGCCGGCCATAAACCTTGGCTAATCTCGGTAAATTGGCATTGTCATGTTTCTCGACCGCTTCCGTACTTCGCAACGCAAGGCACGTTCAGCTTTTGTTGCCGGTTGCTATCACTAGATGGCAATCGTTAAGCCGTGTCGGACGCCTTATAGGCGGCTTGAAAAACTTCTGACAGTGGGTTTGCCACTAGCTCTAATACAATCTAATATTAGCGCCTCCGTGGCGTAATGGTTAGTCCATTCGCTTCACACCTGGAGGTGGCGGATTCGATTCCCGGTGGGGTCAACTTGTAAGACTCGGTTTGGTTGGTGGTAGGGCATTTTCTAAGCCCGCCTGGCTAGCTACCACCATCTTATCTAAGTATTGCCGCCAAACATCAGTGTTAACAGCGTTCCGGCTTGAAGATAAGATAGCCAGATGCCCATTGCGTTGGGGAATCTTGATAAGCCCGCTTCCATCTTCAGCATCATCGTCACTTACCATCAGGTGAGACGATGCCAACGGCTTACCAATTGTGAATAAAGAAAAAATGAAAAAAAATCTCCGCCAACCCGTGGCCCTCGTGTGTGGAGTATGGCCTTGCCGTTGTTAACAACCTCTGTTTAAGAGTCCCCAGGAGGCTTGAGTCTCTATACAAACGTAGTTCCGCTTTAATATAAACTGTAAAGTCTACATGCTGAATTGAATCCAAACTCTGCGAATATATTAAGTAGACACCTATCGATGTTTGTAATTAGTTTTCATCGTTGTAAATTGAAACAAAACTCAACAAATATTTTTATCGAGAAAAAAAGTTTCGTAATTTACAGGATATGAGGAATGATTTTGATTTCCTCAAATTCTATTTTAATACACAGAACTAAAGAAAAAATGTCCTAACGCACCTCTTTTTATCTAGTTGCACCCATAGAACTGCTGCAGTTTTAATCGAAACAATATGACAATTTATAAACTTCTTATTAAACAAAATAAAAAGAATTGGTTTTCTTACTTTTTAAATTCTTAATAATTTATTTTATTACGAATTAAAAACGCTATTAAAAAAGCTATTTATGCAACTGTTGCATAATGAGGGGTATTTAACACGAGTGTGGTTTATGAAACGAGCGCAGCGAGTTTCATAAAAGTATACATGAGTGTTAAATACTAATTATGTACAGTTGCATACAATAGTTTATCTACACTCATACAACAAATTTAAATTAAAGACAAAATAAAGTAATCATTGTTTATTGTAATAATTATTGACATTTTGTATGGTACAATTATTAAAGGTTATTTTAGTTGCTGTTTCAAGAATATCCGGGGGTGTCAAATTTTCGTCTATATCACTATCAGTTTCAGACATTTTACTGGGTTTTTAGTAAAAAAACTTGTAATAACGACTTACTTATTACAACGAATAACGAATTACATATTATACAAACTGCTTATGGAAAAATACAAACGTTAATGGCGCGAAAATAAATTTGCAGTAATATCGCACCGCGCATGCGCGCCGCCAAGGTTGCGTTCCGAAACACGCTAGTGTGCTCAAATAGCAAGCATCTGCGTAAAAATTAAAAAAAATAATTCATTTTGTTACAACTTTGCGATAACGAAATGAAATTTGTATGGATCCTTAGTCACGGCTCCATCGAAAGGTATATCATTTGCTTAGCGTTTCTGATAAGTAAATGAAGGATTTACGACATGAGTGTAGATAAAAAATTGCACGATTCGTGAGCAGCGATTGACGTAACAGCCACGTTGCAGTACGAGCTGTCAAGAACTTTATTTCCACCATTGGGAAGGGGGAGCCTTAAGAACCCATAATGTCCCTACTGCAAGGCCACGAGTCTCTTCCCAAACTCGGGACGGTTAGGCCATACTCCACATCTTAAAGCTGACCTTGATACCAAACGCGACCAGTTAAAGGCCAGACCACCTGCGACCATTTCATACAATTACGAGGGTGGCATACTTAAATGCCCTCAGTGCGTGAGGAGTTTCGCTGCGAAGGTTGGCTACATAAACCATCTTCGAGCGCACGCGCGGCAAACCGACTAGGAGTCCAAGTGGTCGCCATTACCGAAATCGGTCGGATAGATCATTATCATCACTTAAATCGGTCGGATAGATCATCATCATCACTCCACATCGGGGGCTAATTTCGGATTGCTGGAGGATGTAGGACTAGTGGCGAACCCTACCTACTGTCAGAAGCTTCAAGCCCTATAATAAGGCTTCTGACACGGAGTAACGACTACCATCTAATGATAGTAACCGGCACCAAAACGTGCCTTGCGAAGCTTGATAACGGTCGAGATAAATCCCACTAACAGTCAAACCCATCTAGGTAATGACGGTGCATATGTTCAGTTAGTTCTCGATGGCCTCAATAGAGCCTCTGAACAAGTACGTCTTACAATGAATATGGACAAGACGAAAACTATGTCAAACGTCCGTGTCGCACCTACTCCTCCAAAGGTTGAAGGTTCTACACACGAAGTTGTTACCGAATATGTGTACCTGGGACAAACAGTCCAGTTAGATAGGTTCAACCGGTCGTCGTAAAAAAAGTTTTTGCGTAAAAATGAAATTTCCAAAGACCGATTTTTTAGAAACACCGACACCTAGAGAGATCGTTAATACGACAACAGCAATAAGTTCCCTTATACCTATATCTATAGATGGCGCTGTAGATGAAAATTAGATTTTTTGTACGGAAGCCTTAATGCGCGAATTCTACTCGCACTTGGCCGGTTTTTTTAAGCACTCTCGAGCCTTTTTCGACTGGGAGTTGGGACAATTTTCTGCTACCTCCAACACAAACCCAAATTAATAGTAAATTTTTCTTTTTTAACCGACTTCAAAAAAAGGAGGTTTCTCAATTCGACCGTGCATATAATTTTTATTTTTCTTATGTGTGTTCGCGGATAACTTCGTCGTTTATGAAACGATTTTGATGAATATTTTTTTGTTGATAAGGAAACCAGGATCGAGGGGAACCTTAGTTTCCAGTTTGAAGTCAGTTTTTTTTGTTCAAAATTATTTGTTACTACTAGCGCATTATTAGGGTTTCGTAGTCAAACTAGGAACCCTTATAGTTTCGCCATGTTCATCTATCTGTCCGTCATTATGTCACAGCCGTTTTACTAAGAAACTATATACTTAACTGAAATTTGATATGGTTGTAAATTAAAATTATAAAAAATAAGCACCTTAATAATAATAAATTATTATACCTTGTCAGTTAGCAACGACGAAGGAGTGAGACTGTGAGAACGATATTGTGATGGCAAAAAAAATCGAAGTTGAGATTTTGATGGGATCGATTGTCATACACTGAATAGTCTATAAAATAACAAAAATGTGTGTGTGCGTGTATGTGTGTCTGTGCATCCGTCCTGTGCTCTAGTTTCCAAACTACTGGACGGATTTGGCTAAAATTTGGGTAAGGGCAATATTATTTTTATATTCAGCCATTTCATCAAATTTTAATTGATTTTAAGCGTTGCCGCCATAGTAAATAAAGACATTACTTTTTAATCAAGAATGGCTCTGACGATTTTGATGAAACTCGATACGTTACTAAAAATTTACATGATCTTTAGCACGAAGTAGTTCGTTATTCCAAGTAAAATCGGAATATGGTACCTACCATACATATCGAGGATGTTTGTTATTTTTTCTCAAAAAAAATATTCAACTATTTTAATTAAACTTTATAAATAACTAGGAATTATTAAAGCCTATTGGTATTAATGACCTACTAGCTGTTTCCGCGCCTTCACCCGCGTGGACAACGTTTCTATGACTTTTCGAGGGTGTGGAAAAAAGTAGCCTATGTGTTAATCCAGGTTCTAATCTGTCTACCTACCAAATTTCAGCCAGATCCGTTCAGTAGTTTTTGCGTGAAAGAATAACAAATATACATCCATATATTCTTGAAAACTTTCCTGTTTATAATATTAGTAGGATGGGTATTTAATTATTCCAGGAAAATTTCGAGTAGGGTGCCAAACATACTAGGTAACTCGAATTATTTGTAAATTTTTATTATTAAATCTGATATACCGCACTTTATTATTTTAAGTTATCTTAATGTTTACTGTTGAAATGTGTATGCCCGACTACGACATAGCTGAAGGCTCTCGAGAGAAAGTATGCACAGCGTAGCTGTACAATTTATTAATTCACGTATCCCATCGTAAGGGTCATCATCATCATATCAGCCGAAGGAAGTCCACTGCTGGACATAGGCCTCCCCCAAGGATCTCCACGACGACCGATTCTGCGCTGCCCGCATCCAGCGGCTTCCCGCGACCTTCACCAGGTCATTGGTCCACCGAGTGGGAGGCCTGCCTACACTACGCTTTCCGGTGCGTGGTCGCCACCGAAGACCTTTACTGCCCCAACGGCCATCTGTTCTACGAGCAATGTGCCCCGCCCACTGCCACTTAAGTTTAGCAATTCTGAGAGCTATGTCGGTCACTTTGGTTCTCTTACGGATTTCCTCGTTTCTGATTCGATCACGCAGAGAAACTCCGAGCATAGCACGCTCCATTGCCCTTTGGGTGACCTTGAGCCTTCTTATGAGGCCCATAGTAAGCGACCATGTCTCATTTCCGTACGTCATCACTGGCAACACACATTGGTCGAAGACCTTGGTCTTAAGACACTGCGGTATCTGGGACGTAAAGATATTGCGAAGCTTCCCGAACGCTGCCCAGCCGAGTTGGATTCGACGATTGATCTCTTTCTCGAAGTTGGACCTACCTAACTGGACTGTTTGTCCCAGGTATACATATTCGGTAACAATCGTAAGGGTAATGTTGAATATATAAATATAAGTGAAAAGTATAAGTACCTAATAAAAAAAAGTAAGTGCGAAGAATATTTTTTCGATAGATGATTTGTTTACGAATTGTTGAGTTTATAAGTGGTGATTTGAAGTGTTGTGGTATAGTAGTGGCAGTGGGCAGGGCACATTGCTCGTAGAACAGATGGCCGTTGGGGCAGTAAAGTTCTCAAGTGTGCGACCACGCACCGGAAAACGGCCTCCCACTCGGTGGACTAATGACCTGGTGAAGGTCGCGGGAAACCGCTGGATGCGGGAAGCGCAGAACCGGTCGTCGTGGAGATTTTTGGGGGAGGCCTATGTCCAGCAGTGGACGTCTTTCGGCTGATATGATGATAGTAGTGGGTAATGTGAACAGTATTGTGGTTTAGTAGTGGGTAATGTGAACAGTATTGTGGTATAGTAGTGGGTAATGTGAACAGTATTGTGGTATAGTAGTGGGTAATGTGAACAGTATTGTGGTATAGTAGTGAGTAATGTGAACAGTATTGTGGTATAGTAGTGGGTAATGTGAACAGTATTGTGGTATAGTAGTGGGTAATGTGAACAGTATTGTGGTATAGTAGTGGGTAATGTGAACAGTATTGTGGTATAGTAGTGGGTAATGTGAACAGTATTGTGGTATAGTAGTGGGTAATGTGAACAGTATTGTGGTATAGTAGTGGGTAATGTGAACAGTATTGTGGTATAGTAGTGGGTAATGTGAACAGTATTGTGGTATAGTAGTGGGTAATGTGAAAAGTATTGTGGTATAGTAGTGGGTAATGTGAACAGTATTGTGGTATAGTAGTGGGTAATGTGAACAGTATTGTGGTATAGTAGTGAGTTATTTGAACATTATGAATTGCAAAGGAAAATTATTACGGCAATTTAAGATGTGCAGTTGCATTTGATACAAAATATTCTATACCAACTGCAAAAACAACTTTGTTTTTAAAATACATATACGTTTATCTAAAGACTACGGAACCCTACTTCTCCCGTGGTCCGACACGCACTTGACAATTTTTAAATATTGATTTCTGTATGCCAGACCGTGATTCACTTTTGAGTTTGATTTATATTTCCACTTTCCGAACCGGTGTTTCAGTCTCGTTTGTGGCTAGCCTGGGCGTAACAAGCCCAACGCATAAAGGGTTACCAGATGTTAAATTGAAAAGTCCTGACAAAAAGCCTGATTTTTATCAAAAAGTGCTGACATTTTACTGAAACGGGCGCGGTTTCAAGACGCACCAGTATTCATAGTAATAAAACACCACTCATAATATTCCTTTTGTGTGCCAACCGGTCACTCTCCAACTCACAATCTGCCATTGACCCTACTCTAACTCTTCACAAAATGAAGAAAAATCACCATTCATTTTAGTCCATGGGATGCTTGATAAAAGACCTATAAACACGTAAATAATAAAAAAAATCCTGACATTGTCTAAGTCCGGCCCGAATTCTGACTGGTGCCTAAAAATCCTGACATGTCAGGACAAATCCTGACGTCTGGCAAGCTTAAACGCATAGCACGGCCATCGCTGCTGTGCCCGCGTCTATTTGTGCGCATTAACAACCCATCATGCTTCGTAAACAAGTCTTAATAGTAACAACATGCTCCAACAAAAACAAAACTACCCACATTATTTGATTTTACTTACCCTATCATTATATCAGCTCATATACGTCTCCAACGAGGGGCTCGAGTCTACCCTGAATTAGTCGACCACGCGGGCCCAGTACGGGTTGATCGACTTCACACAACCTTCGAGTTTCTTCGCAGGCGTGTGCAGGTTTCCTCACGATGTTTTCTTTCACCGTACGAGCACCGGATAGACGTATGCATACTGTGTAGGCATATGACATATGAATTCGAAAACATATTGGTACGTTGCAGGATTCGAACCACGTTCTCTCGGACAGGAGGTAGCGGCCCTAGCCGATACGCCACCGACGCTCTCAACAAAAACAAAACCACCCACATTATTTAATTTTACTCACCCTATGTTAGGCAGGTATGTGTGATGTGACGTCACATGAAACTGATCTATTTTTCCTCAAGGAAGCCCAAGTCAATTCACGAAAAACAAGCCAAGTGCGAGTCGGACTCGCGTGAAGTAGGGTTCCGTAGTTTTTTCAAAAATTAAATGTGTTTAAAAAACCAAATTATATTTGCAGTTGTTAATAGAACATTTTTATGGAAATTCTAACATTTTTTTACAAATCCAACTGCACACCTTAAGTTGTTCGACTATTTACTTCTCAACTAAAAAAGCCTACATAGCCGTAATAGTTTTCTTTTTAAATTGATTATATGTCCTACTACTTTCATTTTTTTCAGATATCCTAAAATAGCGGTTTAGCTAGTAGGGTGGCAGGGTGGCAGGGGTAGGGGGGCACACGCGACTCTAACAAAAGTAGTACTTTAAAGCTTAATATTTCGCAAGCCGATCCCACTATCGAAAAATGGTTTTAGCAAACCCGCAGTAATTTTTAAGGCCCATTCAACGATATACCCCACACGATAGGGTACGTCAACGAATAAAAACTCAACCCCCTCTTCACATGTAAGGGATGTACCCTAAAATTTTATAATACCACTTAATATTTTATAATACCACTTTATTGGCGTGACCAATATCCATTTAAGTAAGTAGGTAAGCCCGCTTCCATCTTCGGCATCATCGTCACTTACCATCAGGTGAGATGATGCCAAGGACTTACCAATTGTGATTTAAAAAAAAAATTACCATGCCTAATTATAGCTTTCTAGTACTAATAGTTTCTGAGATAAGCCACGGACAGACGGACAGACAGAGTCACATATGGCCAAACTATGAGGGTTCCTTGTTGAGTTCGGAACCCTAAAAAAATGGACTACTCATACATCAAGTTGATCAATTTACATAAAAGGGTGGGTTCCTTCGGGAAAGTAGGATTAAATTACCTATCTTGAGCATTGTTTTGCAATAGGTAAGTTCATACGTACTCATCATATCAGCTCATATACTTCCCCACCGAGGGGATCGAGCCTACCCTGAATTAGGGCGATCGGGCCTTAGTCGACCACGCGGGCCTAGTGCGGGTTTGTCGACTTCACACACAACCTTCGAGTCAAACTCATTGGTACATTGGCCATCCGGATTTGAACCCAGCACCTCTGGTTAGGAGAACCGAGTCGTTACCGGTTGAGCCACCGACGCTTTTTTTGCCTAGTCATTAAGGGATAAAGTTGTTACTTTTCAGTTCGTGCGTAGTACATATTTTCGCTTTTTAACCGACTTCTAAAAAAAGAGGAGATTCTCAATTTAACTGTATGTTTTTTAGGCTTTCGAACCTCAAAAGTAAAAAACGGAACCATAATAGAACCACTCGCGTGTCTGTCGGTCAGTATGTCTGTTACAGCCAAATTTCTCCTAAACTACTGGACCGTTTGAGTTGAAATTTGGTACACAATGTAAGTCGATGACCCAAAGATGGTCTTTTAACTTAAATAAATGATTTTTAAACACGGAGGCCACTTTTGAGGGGTGTGTTATAAAATTAAAAAAAAAATTAGCAAATGATATCATGTGAATATATCGATATCAAATGAAGAGCTTGTTGTGAGAATCTCAATTACATTTTTTATAGTTTTAAGATAAATCGTTTTAAAGTTATTTAACAAAATAGGTGAAAATTTACCATTTCCTTATCTCTGAAACAAATGGGTCTAAAATTTTGAAAGAAAATACAGAAAATAGTTCTTTACGTACAGGAAAACCCATAAGAATTCTATGGTATTTAAAGTAACGTATAAAATGTCTCAAGCAACGTAAGGAACCCTCTCCACGCGAGTTTAACTCAAACTTGTCTGGTTTTTTGTATGTTAGTTACGCCTGGTACACTTATCCCTACTTGTTGGGATAAGTGTACGTTTTAGTACATTTATTTCTACCGTTATTTATATTTGCACTGTCCATTTCCACTACTCGCTACATGTTTTGTTTGGCTCTGTTGTGATCCTCTACTTTTATTTTATAGGGCATCAATCTCCGGGTTAACTGCACCCAAGTGCTACCGCCACAGAGTACCAGCACCAAGCCGCCTGCCGTATATACAAAATCTACACACAATAATACAATTGAATACAGCTTCTATTGAAACTTTGCAATTAATTTAAGTCTAAATTCATGTAGAATTCGCCGTACCAGCCGCATAAAGGGAAGTTTTATATTCACTATTTTATTGCCTTTTAATTTATACTTCCACTGTTCGCTGCTACTGCTGTACGGAGTTCTCTTTTAAATTACTTACCAGTGTTCTCCCGATATTTTTAGTTTTTTTTTTATTACCAACTGTTCTGTGTGCCCCTTTATAACCTCGGGGTAATTCCATATATATTAGATCCTAAGTTCTATTTCTGTATTTTAGTTGGTAATTTATTTGGATACACGGGGAGCGACGATCGTTGCCTGACCGGCATGTATAGTCTTATTCAATCTGGCAACAACACCTAGAAAAATTCAACGCTGTGACTCCGGAGGCTCTCACACCGGACCCAAGAAAATCGGGTGGAAAGGTGGAACAAAAAAAAGTTAAGTGAATTTTTACTGGATCTACTAAGTCGTAGAATATATCATCAATGTCATATCAGCCGAAAAACGTCCACCGCTGAACAAAGGCCTTCCCCAAGGATTTCCACGAAGACCGGTGCTGCGCTGCCCGCATCCATCGGCTTCCCGCGATCTTCACCAGGTCGTGGAGGCCTGCCTCCGCTACGTTTTCAGGTGCGCGGTCGCCACTCGACAACTTTATATATACTGCCAATTTTGTAAGACTAAATGCGATATCTTCACAGATTGTGAACCAGTTTTCAACATTCTTTTACGAAATACCAAATGTCTACGAGCAAGTATCTGGGATGGCCGCTATTAGATGGATCGGTTTCGAATGAGTCGCGACCGACATCGACAGCGATGCGTCAGTTAGCTGTTCGCCCCAAAAGCATTTCCGTGTTTCCTGTCGAGTGTTTAAAAGTCGGTATCGCGGACCAGATAAATGTGGATGGTGTTGTGGTGACTCCACATGTGCCGCTTTATCTTTAATCCATTTTAATTTAATTGAGGGCTTAGCGGCGATCGTGATGTGATTCGCAATTTGTATAACCTCATCATCATATCAGCTCATATACGTCCCCACCGAGGGGCTCGAGACAACCCTGAATTGGGGCGATCGGGCCTAAGTCGACCACGCGGGCCCAGTGCGGGTTGGTCGACTTCACACACAATCTTAGAGTTTCTTCGCAGGTGTGTGTAGGTTTCCTCACGATGTTTTCCTTCACAGTTAAAGCAATCGGTGAGTAATATGTACGTAAGTTTCGAAAAACTCATTGGTACATTGGCCGTCCGGATTTGAACCCGGCACCTCTGGTTAGGAAGACAGAGTCGTTACCGGTTGAGCCACCGACGCTGCATTGGACATTGGTATAACCTAACCAGGTTATTTAAAAATTAAATATCCCACTGCAAAAAAACATTACCCCTTCGTTTTGGGCAATCAAGTTAAAAAGTATCCTATGCCACTTTCGGGATTAAAACGAATCTAACGACACCTCGCACTCCAAAGTCCATCAAGCCGTTTAGTCTACAGGCTCAGACAAAGAAACAGACATACACACACCCGAAAAACATTACCATCAATAACTTCAAAAATTTTGAAAATTTTAAATATTTAAATACATTGATTGAGGGGTGTAAAAGGAAAATGACTACAGTCCATATTTGGTGGTTTTTTAATCTGGGAATGTCAAGTTTTTCTTTGTGTCTATGGCTACATGTCAGCAAAAAATTGAGGTGCAAATACGCTTCAGTCTCGAGTAAATCTATTTTCTAAAACGACTTTAGCAGCAAACACGCCTCATTCCAATACAAACTGTATTCATGTTAAAACAAAAAAGATGGATTCTCGATTTTCAGTGACCTATGACATTTTTGTGAAATATTTTAATTTTATGCTGGAAAATTCAAATTAAAATTAATGAATAACTAAGTTAATGTCATAATCGTTCATTTAAATTAACAATGAGGGTGACTTTTCATACTGTTTGAGCCGGTGACGTCATCAGTTTACTAACTTTAAATAATAAACCGGCCAAGTGCGAGTCGTACTCGCGTTTCGAGGTTCCGTACCACCACCACCACATCTCTCCACACAACTATGACAATGATACATGTTCACATTACTAACAAAAGACATCAACGCGAGCGACAGTAATTTTTTTTTATTCAGTGTGGTGTCCTTGGCGCGAGTACGACTCACACTTAGCCAGTTTTTATTATAAGTTGTTTTACTTTAGAATTATTAACATACTAGCTGTTTCTCGCGGCTTCACCCGCGTGGACAACGTTTCTATGACTTTCCGAGGGTGCGCAGTGCGCGAGCCGCAAGCGGCTCGCGAGCGTGGTAAAAAGTAGCCTATGTCTGAATCCAGGTCCTAATCTCTCTACCTACCAAATTTCAGCCAAATCCGTTCAGTAGTTTTTGCGGGAAAGCGTAACAGACAGACAGAGTTACTTTCACATTTATAATATTATACTAGCTGTTTCCCGCGGCTTCACCCGCGTGGACCACGTTTCTATGACTTTTCGAGGGTGCGCAGTGCGCGAGCCGCAAGCGGCTCGCGAGCGTGGTAAAAAGTAGCCTATGTCTTAATCCAGGTCCTAATCTGTCTACCTACCAAATTTCAGCCAAATCCGTTCAGTAGTTTTTGCGGGAAAGCGTAACAGACAGACAGAGTTACTTTCACATTTATAATATATATATATATATATATATAGTAGGGATAGGGATAGTAGGGATTCACACCAAGTTTCACGCACGGGTAAGACGGCGGATCTGAACTGATCGTTTTTTACAACCTTTTAGTTAACTTGCAATGTATGTATGTCTCATATCAGCTCATATACTTCCCCACCGAGAGGCTCGAGCCTACCCTGAATCAGGGCGATAGGGCCTTAGTCGACCACGCGTGCCCAGTGCGGTTGGCCAACTTCACACACAACCTGCGAGTTTCTTCGCAGGCGTGTGCAGGTTTCCTCACGATGCTTTCCTTCACCGTAAGAGCGTCGGAAAAACGTACATATGAAATCTAAATGTATGTATGTATGTTTGTCCGGGTGGAATCTTGCAAAGTAAATTTGACCCACTTCCCGGTTTCCGATTTATCTGAAATTTTGCATGCATATGTAATATTTAAAGCTTTTACCTAAAAGTTTTTAGGTTATTCGAAAATTATTTCCTAGGAACTAGTAATGGTCAATAGTCCAGTAAATAAAAGATTTGAGATTGCATTAAAGACACCTGAGTAAAATGGATTGGAAATAATAGTGTTATAATTCTTTTATGCATTCGTGGCAATTTCGAGACAAAATGTTCTTTAGTCTCTTAGAAATACCTAAAGTAGCCTTTTAATTTTTATACGCTAAACAATAATTACAAATTGGGTGAAAACTAAGATTTATAACAATGAACTCCTTAAAATTATGGTACTTAAGTTATCTCTGGTTGTAGGCATAAAATTCTTAACATTACGATTACTTTTATTTAATTGTGAGAAAAACAATACTTACAAAATAGAGCCCTCGGAGATTTTTATGTTCTTATCATCCAAATTTAAACCTCGAACATGTGTTAAATTATCCCTAAGGTGACTGTTCAAGAACCTAGTTAAAAAATGTTTTTTTTATATTTCTCTATTTTACATAAAAGACATACGAAATATTTTCTTGGTTATGCCATTACACTTATATGCTTTATTATAAATCATCATTATCCCTTGTTTAAATTACAAAGGTTCTTCAAAAAACGCAAAAACCTACAATAAATAAAACGGTAATTAAATTTGTAACATCGGGAAAGCGCGTGACCTTTGACGCATGATAAGGACAGCATGTGACAAAGATGGAGTTATCGGGCGAGAAAAAGACAAAGCGCACGGAGGTCGGAGATAGCCTGCAAAGCATTGCAATGTTTATGTCGCAGGATAATTTGATAATCCGTCGTTTCGCGAAAATCCTAGGAAAATTGGATACTATGGAGTAGAAAACTCCTAATAAGACCAAGTCGGACGGAGCCCCGCTATGCGGGGCTCCTTTTTACGGTAGAAAAAGACATGCTAACATAACCTAACCTATTTAACGAAGCGGGGCTCCGTCCGACTTGGTTTTATTAGGAGTTTTTTACTCCATAGTATCCAATTTTCCTAGGATTTTCGCGAAACGACGGATTATCAAATTATCCTGCGACATTTACATACGCTTGCCCATCGCCACATTGGACATTACATATTTGATATTACATACATTGCCACGACTCAGTCAGTCTACGACTGTCCTTCTAAGGAAGATATTTTGGAGACTTTTCTCTTATTTTTCGTATGTAAAAGTTTCATTTTTTTTTAATAACACCCCCCCGCCCCGTGCTGCCATTATGTGTCCCATACATTTTATGTTTCTAATTGCAGCCCCCCAAATTTTAACTAAAGCAAATTGCAAATGTTTATTTTGCCAGAAATTCATGTATTTCTATGTCTGTATCAATAACCAAACTAATCACGAAATGTAGAATTGAAAAATCCTAAGAAATACTTGGTTTTAGGAGCTCTCGAACTTAGCAAAAAATAGCAAAATGGCCGACGTGCACGTTTTCTTGGGTTCGATCCTAAACTGACACTGGCATATTCATGCAAGTGTTACCGTTTTTAGTACGTATTTTGTGCAGAATATTAGGTTTTTTTTTGAAACTTTTCCCTGGTAGGTATTGCCTGTAGATACCTTATTATTTAAGCAGAAAGACGAAAAGGCTGCAACTAGGAGCAGGTTGCTATTAGGGGCGTCCCTACTTGCGCGGGGTAATGAAGCGATTTGTGCGAAAGCGCGCGCGTGCGTCAATAAATGATGTAAAAAAGCCGGCCAAGCGCGAGTCTGACTCGTGCACCGAGGTTTACGTAAAATCTTGTAGGCATATAATATAGTATGTATTATTTTGTAACTAGGAATTTACGGTATACGGACTATTTCTTTTACTTGTGCTATCAGACATTGCTTCTTACCAAATTTCATGATTCTAGGTTCACAGCAAGTAGGTACCCCAAAGGTTTTAATTCCCTTGCGAGTGTCAAAATAATATGTGGCATATCTTTTTACAGCTCCAACTGTCTGTGATCGACTTATTTGATATTGAATTTTCCCACGGGAGCTCTTGAATTTTCCGGGATAAAAAGTATATATTCCTATATGTTAACCCGGGCTTTAAGGAACCACCATACAAAATTTCATCAAAATCGGCCTGGTAGTTTTTGCGTGATGCGTGAACAAACAGACAGACATTTTTGTTTTGTTTTAGCCTCTAAATCGTTAGTAATGTCCACAACAGTTATTATTCTCCAAAAATATTTCATGTAAGACACGGCCCCGTTACATTTTTATTATATGTATAGATTAATTTCAACTTGATACCTTCACGCTTTCCTTGTCGACAAACAGACGAACAACAAAGTAATCCAATAAGGGTTCCGTTTTTTCAATTTGAGGTATGGAACCCTAAAAAGGGGTAATTATACTAGAGACGCGCCGAGTACTCGGTTCAGCAAACCGTACCTCAAAAGAAAAAACGGAACCCCTATTCCTATAAGGGTTCCGTTTTTTCTTTTCAGTGATCCTTCACTTCGTTATCTGTCTGTCTGTCTGTCCATTTGTCAAGACCGTTTTTCTCAGGAACGCGTAATGGAGGTATCAAGTTGAAATTAGTACCAAATACTAAAGTCTCCAATCACTTGAAGCTGTGAGAAAGTCAAACCTCAACGTCAACGCAGTCAAAAGATACGGGCGTTTATGCCGTATATTTTGACACTCGCGAGGGAATCGAAACCTATTAGGGTACTTCGCGTTGACCTACAATCATGAAATTTGGCTAGAAGCAAGTAAAGGAAAAAATCCTAAAACCGTAAATGGCTGCGACATACCTATACATACGCTAGGTAGGTACGTAACGTGCTAGAAGGCGCGCGCCTGCGAAAGCCGCGGCTCCCCGTACCCCGCCCATTCCTCTCGCGAGTAATATCATTTATTAGATTATTATTGAGAGTGGTAAATAGATTCTTCGGGGATTTCTTTGTATTTCAGTTAAAAAAATATATAACTTTTAGAATACGTAAAAATATTTAAGGTGTCTTTAATGTACGAGGGTTAAAATCAAATAAAATTTAATAAAAAAATAAATATCAAAGATACCTTGGAGATAATTCTCATAGTTATTGTTAGTGATCATTTACCCATTGTAACAAAATATCACTTTCGTTGCTGTATTATTTTACAAGTAAATTTTTTTAAAACATAAAATAGTGAATAACCACTCGATCTATCGATTTTGACCGGGGATAATTACTAATACAATCAAAACGTTTTACAAGAAGTCCTTATGAAAAAAATCACCAGTTTTGCATTTTATGTTCACACTCAAATTTAATTTTATTGCTTTATGGACTAATTACTCCATAATTATCAAAAATATTCAAGAGATAATTATGAACTTCATTTGTTCAATTAATTAACTGATACATTCTAAGTTTTCACTCCAAGTGCATTTAATGCAACCTACTCCATACAAATGCTCCTAGATTGACTGGACTACAATTCGCAAAGAAACTTTGGACATCTCATACAAAATTGGCTCGATTTGTATGAAAAGACTAATATTTCCCTATCCATCCTTCCCCCCTCTTCTCCGAAACTTTTGAAAAAGCACAGTAGGTACGCTTTACATATTCCGTATGTAAAGCGTACAAGCTGTGTTTTTTTTTTAAAGTTTCGGAATATCTTAATAAAATCCAGTATTTAAAAAAGTATTTCCAAATTCCTATCAGCTCATATAAGTACCCACCGAGGTGCTCGAGCCTACCCTGAATTAGGGCGATCGGGCCTTAGCCGACCACGCGGGCCCAGTGCGGGTTGGTCGAAATATAATATGTATATCAAATGAAAGGGCTTGTTGTAAGGATTACATAAAAACCGCCCAAGTGCTACTCGGGGTCACACAAACAGGGTTACGAATCAAAACTTTAACTACCAACAGAACAAAACTTCTTAGTACATACTTTGCTCTAGGCAAATAGGGGTCTACTTATTCTGGTCTTTAGATGTTCTCATAGTTTTCCTGTAATCTGTGTTTTATACTTACTGTGATTTTTTCAAGATTTTAGGCTCATTAGTTTGAGAGGTTCAATGGTCATTTTTTTTCTTAAACAACTTCAAAACTATTTATATTAAAACTGTAAAAAAATATATTTAAGATTCCCCGAATATAAAAAGAACTTCACGTGGACAACGTTTCTATATATGACTTTTCGAGGGTGCGCAGTGCGCTAGCCGTAAGCGGTTCGCGGGCTTAGAAAAAAGTAGCCTATTTATTAAATCCTAATCTGTCTACCTACCAAATTTCAGCCAGATCCGTTCAGTAGTTTTTGCGTGAAAGAGTAACAAATCCATAAATTCTTACCAACTTTCGCGTTTATAATATTAGCAGGATAAATATCCTGTCAGGCGAAGTGGCGGACACCCGAATAGATTTAAAATAATAGGTAAGGACAAGAGTGACAATGATTTATTAACTTAGTGCGAAGTTCGCCAGGGCCACGGTGGCGCTAGGCTGACTCCAGCTTAGCAGTCCACCCATTCCATGAATAGCTAACTTGATTAGCCCCATCTTTTATTAAACGCCGAAATAAGGTCGGGTAGGCGTATTAAGCCGTGTCGCCTTCTACACCCTATTGCATTGAGGTAGGTTTTCAGCGAACAAGCAAGTTGTATACTTAGCTAATTAGTTTATTCTGGCCCAGTTTGGAATATATAGTTTTACTAGCTGTTTCCCGCGGCTTCACCCGCGTGGACAACGTTTCTATGACTTTTCGAGGGTGCGCAGTGCGCGAGCCGTAAGCGGCTTGCGAGTGTGAAAAAGTGGAGCCTATGTGTTACTCCAGGTCCTAATCTGTCTACGAACCAAATTTCAGCCAGATCCGTTCAGTAATTTTTGCGTGAAAGAGTAACAAACATACACACTCACAAACTTTCGCCTTTTTATTATTAGTGTGATTGGGATTTTTACCTTCCGTACCTTTTTAGGGCTCCGTACACAAAAGAGTGACCAAAGGGACCCTAATAACAAAGTATATAATATTAGTACTAGCTATTAATAAGCCTCCGCTGTCCGTCTGTTTGTATTTCATGAACAGTAATAGGTAGACAGTTGAAATTTTATAGTGTTTGTGTTTCTATTGTCGCTGTAAGAAATAATAAAATAACAAAAAAATATATTAAAAGGGGCTTCCTTAGAAAAAAATGTTATTTTAGGAGCAAGAAGAACCTAGCGACATCTAGTAGGTTCTAGTAATATCTTTAGATATATGAATATGTTGGTGGCGTAACGGCTAGGGCCGCCGCATCCTGTCCGGGAGGTCGTGGTTCGAATCCTGCCACGTACCAATGTGATTTCGAATTTAGATTTCATATGTACGTTAATCCGATGCTCTTACGGTGAAGGAAAACATCGTGAGGAAACCTGCACACGCCTGCGGAGAAACTCGCAGGTTGTGTGTGAAGTCGACCAACCCACACTTGGCCGCGTGATCGCCCTATATCAGGGTAGGCTCGAGTCCCTCGGTAGGGACGTATATGAGCTGATATGAAGATGTTTTGGTATGAAACCCTCAGTGCGCGAGTTCAAATCGCACTTGGCTGGGTTATTAATTATAAAAACTTATCTTTAGTGTTTAACAATATTAATCACATGTAAGTTTTTTGTTTAGTTCGGGGGTTCTAGGTGCAATACTTACCTACGTACGAGTATAACAAAATATTATTGTTATTACGACACTGAATGTGTTCGTAGATAACAAACAATTGATATCGTTAAAAAATCCGGTCAAGTGCGAGTCAAACTCGCGTGAAAAGGGTTCCGTACCATTCCGGTTTTTTATTGTGAGAATACGTTAAGTTTTTGAATTTTCCCGTTAACAATACAAAAGGCTGTATATTTCATATTTTATCCATTATTTTTGACTAGTAGTTTCGAAGATAGAGTTTAGGGGAGGGGAAGATTGCTTAATTTTCGTTCATTTTTAATAATATCTTCTTAACTTCAAAAAGGTAAAAAAGAAACAATGTTGGATCATTCGCGTGTCTTTTTTGTTTGTCTGTCCATTCGTCCGTCGCATCCAATTTGCTCAGAAACTACTGGACCGATTGAGTAGAAATTTGGTACACATATGTAAATTTGTGACCTAAAAACGGACGTGAAACGTCAATAAATGAATTTTAAATATTAGGAGCCACTTTTAGGGGTAAATGAAAAATTTAAAAAAAATCGTTAACTATATCGTGTGATATATCAAATGAAAGGGCTTGTTATGAGAATCTTAATAATATTCTTTTTATAATTTTAAGATAAACGTTTTGAAGTTATTTAAGAAAATAGTCGAAAATAGTAAGGAGTAATTCTTTAATAATATATAAAACTTCAAGATAGTCGGATATATGTATAAAACTGTAAGATGGGATATCCATGATGCGCGGTGGTCCAGAAGCTGCGGCTCGCTGTTTTTTTTTTTGGCCTATAAACGTGCGCTCATCAACTGTACAAAGTTTCAACGCAATCGGATAAACAGTATGGCGCATAAAATACGAATAAACAAACATAGATTTTAATGTATTAGATTTGTTTCTCGGAAACGGCCCTAACGAATTGCATGTTTTTTTTTTATTTAGATAGGTAGTATTTTATTTGCGAAAAATCTACCTATCTAGAATCTAAATAGGTGTCTTCTCACAAAAAAATCCGTTTTCACACAGAAAAACATAATCTTACTTTTCTATTAGCATCTAAATGACGACTCGACACCGAGCAAAGCTCGGTCACCTAGGTACTGCTATTTATTTATTTATTATTATTTTTATTCAAAACTGGTAAGCCCTTGGCATCATCTCACCTGATGGTCTGTGAAATGTGGAACAGCCCACCAGCCCACCAGGCGTGTCCTTTCCCACAGCTCCCAAGATAAACGAGTTTTATAGACGTTTAACGTATCTGCGCGATATGGGTCAGTTAACTCGAAATAGAATCGTTATTTCCAACTATTGTTGGAATCATGTTATCGAACAACGGTATCGGCAGTCTATCTATCGAGACGAGCTGAAAGCCCGACCACCTGCGGCTATTAAGACCTTAAGACCCCGCTGGAGTTCATAAATCCCATACAAACGTAGTATTTGATTCATTTGTTAACCAAAGAACTGATGTTGAAATAATTTTATAACAATAATCGGATAATGTATATCTGTGTCGGTATCGCATTACTTTTTTGAAACACGAAACAGGAATCCATTTAATACCAATAAACTTGTTTTCTGTCTTTCACCTTAAAAACAAGTTTATTGATTAATAATGGATTCCTGTTTCGTTTTTCAAAAAAAATGTGGTACAGACACAGATATGCCTCATCTATATAAAATTATTTCAAAATCGGTTGTTTGGTTAACAACTGAATGAAAGACTACGTTTGTATGGGATTTATGAACTCCAGCAAGTAACTATTTAGTAATCTGTGCTCCAGCGGGCTGTTAAGGCGGTAATATTACAGATTTACTTTATTTTTGACGTCAATTATTCCTAAACGATAGAAAATCCAAGGTTGAAAAAAAAACCCTTATTGTTGATGATGTTCCTTAAAGTCAAAAGCAATTAGAAACACGATTGAGCAGTTTTGGCTCGATAGAAAAAAACCCAAAGATAGGTCTACACCATTACTTTCAACTCTAAATATGACTAATATTTTGAAGTACCTATTATTATTTTTTTATTTTAAAAAATATTTGTTGTGATAAAACAAAGTGAGTTATGTTATTTTTTTTATACTTTCATTTTAGTTTTTGATTGAAACGAATAAGTATAGAAAAAGGGATACGTGTGGTTATTTTCTTTACTCTTTACATGTAAAGAAAAAGACAGAGACAACTGTTCCAATCAATACCTCTCCTTAAGATAGGTCAAATAACAATATTCAATTCAAATTATTAAAAGGCTGTGTAAAGCTGTGTCACTATGGAAAAAATATATATTATACTTAAAGTAATAAAATATCAATTTAATTAAATACAATTTTGAAATTATTTCCACTTTTGGCATGGCCTGTTTTTGGCATTTAATTGCAAAATTTCTCGAAAACAAATAGTAAATATTGAATGAAACCAACACACAAAAATTGGCGACTTTAAGACCTTTCATTTATTTGAACATATTTTTCTTAACTTATTTTAAAGTATAGAAAAGTAATAAAAACATGTAAAAATCGAGAAATTTGGCGTTTGGTTAAAACAGCCGCGTTGAAGCCCGCATTGATTTGAACTTAAAATGAATAGACTTACGCTCGTATTTTAACACGTATCAACCTGCTCGTATTGAGGCATCTTAGAGCCTTAATTACAATTACAGCGGCGGTGTCCTGCCGTGCCCCAAGTGCGATCGCAAGTTTCCTGAGAAAATTGGCTACATCAGATTCAGGGCGCAAGAGAGGGCGGAGCAGAGGGGTGCCTGCAGCTGAGCCATGCTGCATCGCTGTGGTCGCTGTAGCCAAAATCGAATAGGACCATCATCATCATCATCAGTCTGTCATTCTAGCTATCTATTATTTACCTTGGTATCCATTGCCAGCCAGGTAAACGTAATATATTATCCAGCTAGATTACTGGACCGAAGTAATAATAGACTGTTGATTGCGGGCAAAGTGAACCGTTAAAGTAAATGGTGCCTCTTTAAAGTTTAAGTTACAAATTCTCCGCTTAATTAATTCATTATAGTGTACAGAGTTTCAATAAGATACTAAGTACTGGGAACAAGTATGATCTTCTTGTTGCTTTTCGTTTGTATGTATGTATCCTATGCCGTATAAGACACTAGACGAAAAGTTTGAGTAATTTTAAGGTAGGTGTGTAAGATTGGCACCACAACAGGGTCTGACAAAAAGGTGTGGTTTGGTGAAATAGAAAAAAAAACGGTGTGAGAAGTTTTTTTGTGATTTCAGTTAAGTTGTAGAACAAAAGAAATTTTGTTCAGTATATGAATCCCGCCCTAAAATATTCTCACACTTTTTGTTCAGTATATGAATCCCACCCTACATTATTCTCACACCTTTTGTTCAGTAAATGAATCCCACCTTAAAGTAATCTCACACATTTTGTTCAGTATATGAATCCTACCTTAAAGTAATCTCACACATTTTGTTCAGTATATGAATCCCGCCCTAAAGTATTCTCACACATTTTGTTCAGTATGTGAATCCCGCCCTAAAGTATTCTCACACATTTTGTTCAATATGTGAATCCCGCCCTAAAGTATTCTCACACATTTTGTTCAGTATATGAATCCCGCCCTAAAATATTCTCACACTTTTTGTTCAGTATATGAATCCCACCCTACATTATTCTCACACCTTTTGTTCAGTAAATGAATCCCACCTTAAAGTAATCTCACACATTTTGTTCAGTATATGAATCGTACCTTAAAGTAATCTCACACATTTTGTTCAGTATATGAATCCCGCCCTAAAGTATTCTCACACATTTTGTTCAGTATGTGAATCCCGCCCTAAAGTATTCTCACACATTTTGTTCAATATGTGAATCCCGCCCTAAAGTATTCTCACACATTTTGTTCAGTATATGAATCCCGCCCTAAAGTATTCTCACACATTTTGTTCAGTATATGAATCCCACCCTAAAGTATTCTCACACATTTTGTTCAGTATATGAATCCCGCCCTAAAGTATTCTCACACATTTTGTTCAGTATATGAATCCCACCCTACATTATTCTCACACCTTTTGTTCAGTATATGAATCCCACCTAAAAGTAATCTCACACATTTTGTTCAGTATATGAATCCTACCTTAAAGTATTCTCACACATTTTGTTCAGTATATGAATCCCGCCCAAAAGTATTCTCACACATTTTGGTTAAAGTCTGCTTATTTAGCAAAAAAAACCGGTAAAGTGCGAGCCGACTCCTGCACTTAGGGCTCCGTACCTACCAACACATCAGTACAAAAGAGAACAACAATGATACCTATTCTGAATAGGTATGTAATGAATAGGTTATTAATTTCAATTAAAAGACATCAACGAGAGCCACGGAAAAATGTTTTTTTTTGTGCGAATACGGACGTACACTTGGCCGGCTTTTGATTTATTGTTATTAATTCCAGTACAAAACGCGTGTCACACGCACATAAATACATATTAGACCCCAATGTGAAACCTCTAGAGGTTTATTTATTGGGGTATTGTTTTACTTTAGTGTTTGTATATTAGTCTAAAATCGTCCACTGCTGGACAAAGGCCTCCCCCAAGGATTTTCACGACGACCGGTCCTGCGCTGCCCGAATCCATTGGCTAACCGCGATCTTCACCAGGTCGTCGGTCCACCGCGTGGTTGTATATAATTATAAATATAACAAGTTTCACGCTTGTATATATCACTATTTATACAATGAGCAAAAACAAAAAAGGACGTTTTTGTATAGCGAACTCCTTAATTTTTTTTTATTGTTAGTAAATCGGCTATAAAAATACATACTTATTCTTCGAAAATTCCAACCAGCTACCTATTACGGTTAAAAAGATACAAGCCTTTTGAAAGTCGAACAGACGGACGGACGGACGAACAGCTTAAGCTTTGTAATAGAGTAATGTGATTATGAAAATATTAAAAAAAAACCAACCTTACAACAAATTCAGCATAGCATTGTACGGAACCCTAAAACATCATAAGTCTGAAAAAATGAAGATCATTCTACTCACCAGAATGGAAAACGGAAAACTTAAGGGATCACTCACTTGTCTAATTGTCTGTCAGTCAAGACTCAAGAGGCATTTTCGCGGAGAATGGCACATTTCTATAAAAATTGGAATGGATGGCTTATATGTGTATAGGTATGTATGTATAAATTCTTTATTGCACACAAGGAATAATCACAAAATGGTTTTATCAGACTTAAGTGTACAAAGGCGGTCTTATCGCTAAAAGCGATCTCTTCCAGACTACAATAAAGAAATTATAACGAATCCACATTCTGAACAAGAACAAACATAATCTGTGTGATCGTAACGTACACTTCCTCCTACCTAATCTCTAATGATTTGTTTCCAAATATGATTTTTTCCTTAAACCTAAAAATTAAAGCAAAAACATTATCAATCCCTACTAATATTATAAATGCGAAAGTAACTCTGTCTGTCTGTTACGCTTTCCCACAAAAACTACTGAACGGATTTGGCTGAAATTTGGTAGGTAGACAGATTAGTACCTAGATTAAGACATAGGCTACATTTTACCACGCTCGCGAGCCGCTTGCGGCTCGCGCACTGCGCACCCTTGAAGTCATAGAAACGTGGTCCACGCGGGTGAAGCCGCGGGAAACAGCTAGTAATAAATAAATATCGCTTTGTAAAAGGCGCACAAATATTTAAAAGCCATAGGGTAAAGTACTTATACACGAAGTCGTGGAGGCGCGGGAATTTATGAAAAATACGAAATTTAGCTTGAAGTATTTTATTTACGCGTCGGTCGGTGGCTCAACCGGTAACGACTCGGTCCTCCTAACCAGAGGTGCCGGGTTCAAATCCAGACGGCCAATGTACCAATGAGTTTTTCGAAACTTACGTACGAGTACATATACTCCCCGATTGCTTTAACGGTGAAGGAAAACATCGTAGTAAAACAATACCCCTGTTTTACTTTAGTGTTTGTATATTAGTCTAAAATCGTCCACTGCTGGACAAAGGCCTCCCCCAAGGATTTTCACGACGACCGGTCCTGCGCTGCCCGAATCCATTGGCTAACCGCGATCTTCACCAGGTCGTCGGTCCACCGCGTGGTTGTATATAATTATAAATATAACAAGTTTCACGCTTGTATATATCACTATTTATACAATGAGCAAAAACAAAAAAGGACGTTTTTGTATAGCGAACTCCTTAATTTTTTTTTATTGTTAGTAAATCGGCTATAAAAATACATACTTATTCTTCGAAAATTCCAACCAGCTACCTATTACGGTTAAAAAGATACAAGCCTTTTGAAAGTCGAACAGACGGACGGACGGACGAACAGCTTAAGCTTTGTAATAGAGTAATGTGATTATGAAAATATTAAAAAAAAACCAACCTTACAACAAATTCAGCATAGCATTGTACGGAACCCTAAAACATCATAAGTCTGAAAAAATGAAGATCATTCTACTCACCAGAATGGAAAACGGAAAACTTAAGGGATCACTCACTTGTCTAATTGTCTGTCAGTCAAGACTCAAGAGGCATTTTCGCGGAGAATGGCACATTTCTATAAAAATTGGAATGGATGGCTTATATGTGTATAGGTATGTATGTATAAATTCTTTATTGCACACAAGGAATAATCACAAAATGGTTTTATCAGACTTAAGTGTACAAAGGCGGTCTTATCGCTAAAAGCGATCTCTTCCAGACTACAATAAAGAAATTATAACGAATCCACATTCTGAACAAGAACAAACATAATCTGTGTGATCGTAACGTACACTTCCTCCTACCTAATCTCTAATGATTTGTTTCCAAATATGATTTTTTCCTTAAACCTAAAAATTAAAGCAAAAACATTATCAATCCCTACTAATATTATAAATGCGAAAGTAACTCTGTCTGTCTGTTACGCTTTCCCACAAAAACTACTGAACGGATTTGGCTGAAATTTGGTAGGTAGACAGATTAGTACCTAGATTAAGACATAGGCTACATTTTACCACGCTCGCGAGCCGCTTGCGGCTCGCGCACTGCGCACCCTTGAAGTCATAGAAACGTGGTCCACGCGGGTGAAGCCGCGGGAAACAGCTAGTAATAAATAAATATCGCTTTGTAAAAGGCGCACAAATATTTAAAAGCCATAGGGTAAAGTACTTATACACGAAGTCGTGGAGGCGCGGGAATTTATGAAAAATACGAAATTTAGCTTGAAGTATTTTATTTACGCGTCGGTCGGTGGCTCAACCGGTAACGACTCGGTCCTCCTAACCAGAGGTGCCGGGTTCAAATCCAGACGGCCAATGTACCAATGAGTTTTTCGAAACTTACGTACGAGTACATATACTCCCCGATTGCTTTAACGGTGAAGGAAAACATCGTGAGGAAACCTGCACCCCTGCGAAGAAACTCGCAGGTTGCGTGTGAAGTCGACCAACCTGCACTGGACCCGCGTGGTCGACTAAGGCCCGATCGCCCTAATTCAGGGTAGGCTCGAGCCCCTCGGTGGGGACGTTTATAAGCTGATATGATGATTTTATTTAAGACTAGCTTATGTCCGCGGCTTTGCCTACGTGAAAATGAGGGTGAGTAGTAGCAAGTGTAGATATGAGCTTTCTCCAGATTCCACGGGGACTATATCGGCACACCCTGGACACTTCATACAACGGGCCAGAAATTACATTTCAAAAAAGGAATGACGGAACAAACAAAATAGCAGCGAAATCCTATACGTTCAACAACCAAACTGTAACCAATCTTTATCAATCTGGGTGACGAGTGGGTGAGGTCGCAATCTAGAGAGCGGCAGGGAGTGTCCATACTGTATGTTAGTACTCATATATACTTTGATATCGGGCTATTCTGATTAACATTTTATGTCACTTCCCACTGCTCAACTATTTCTTTGCAAAAAATCACGTCAATTTGTTGCTCAGTCGCGACGCCGACCTGCGCGAGCGTGGCAATGAGTTTGCCTCATATCCCTCGGAACCTATGTCAGGCTATTTCCATCTTTTTAAAGTTCACTTTTCACGCAGTCAAGTTTTTTCTTTTTTTTTAGTTTACTTTTTGTTGGCGGGGTCAAGTTTTTAAACCTATAATTTAAACTTGTTTGAAGTCATTGGGATGAAAAGGATAAATATACAAACTCCTTAGATGCCTAGATACAAACTTCTTAATCAGAAAAACTCAGATCCCCTCCAGATCCGCATCTGGGAACTACAAAAGTTATTTTGACAGACGTTATAAATACTCTTTACACGGAGATGTATATAGTTCAAAAATATTTAAATGTTTTGTTTTCACCAGAGATTTGTTACCATAGATGGGTTGTGCGTGGGTTGTGCACTAACAAACAACATTTGAAAATCGAACCCATTGACACACACTACATTATAGGTAGGTAGTTCGTTTCCGTTGCACCGAATGCTACTTAGAAAAGAGATGCCTATTGGCACAGTCTTATGGATTCTGAGACTGTGCTAATGGCATCATTTTATTTGTTTCACTTTCTGGACGCATGTAACCTATCTACCTCCCCTTGTGTTTATAGCATATCTCTGGTTTTAACAACAATTACGAATGTTTCTGTAATGTTTGAGTAAGCAAAAATCAAGGAATTTCTATTTATTTAATAGTTCATTCGAGGAATTCTAAGGAAGGTAAGTTAGGTAAATTACGATCCGCTACTATTGTAAAAAGACACTTTTTTTGTTCAATTTTCTGGGATCTATTGAATTTATTTTCAATCCTTCAGAATTTAGAATATTTAGGTACCTTTTCTAGGTTACAATATAGATCAAGACAACCCCAGTAGGGAAACCTCATTGGTTTCAATCGATTCAGTATTCTCATAAAGGAAAAAAAACATTGCGGCGCTCTATGTAACATTTTTTTACCTTCATGAGTAAGACTGTGTGATGTTTTAAACCGATCAAAAAAGGAGGAGGTTCTGGGTTCCACTGTATATTTTTTTAACGTATGTTCATCGATTTCTCTGTCAACTGTGGACCGATTTTCAAAATTCTTGTTTTGTTCGAAAGAGTATACTACTGAAGTGTTTATATTGTCACCAAGTCAGGAAATGGAGAGCAAATCTCAAATTTTATAGTCACGTAAAACGTGTTTTATATATTTTCTAGAGCAATACAAGTATTTGCGTCTGGTAGTCATCGTCTCACGTTTATGAGCTGTTGCTTAAGAGCCTCCAGGAGGCTCGCGTTTCCATACAAACGTAGTTCCGCTTTCATACAAAGAATTCATGCCGTATTGAATCCAAACTTTGCGAATATGTTAATTAGACACATATCGATGTTTGAAATTAGTTTTTATTGTAGTAAATTAAAACATAACTAAACGAAGGCTTAAATTAGTTTTGTATTCTTCTTCTTTGCGTGTCGATGACAAATTAAATCATTCCGGCCCAGAACTTAGCCACTTCGACTGCACTTTTGTATTGAAAGTTTGAAACTGCTCTTATTTTTTTTCCGTTTTATATTAGTACATCGAAAACTAATTTCTAACATCGATATGTGTCTACTCAATATATTTGCTAAGTTTGGATTCAATCTGGTATGTAGTTTTTGTATTAAAGCGGAACTACATTTGTATGGAAACTCGAGCCTCCTGATGGAGACACTTAAGGGTTAGGAGCTGGAGATTAATTATTTAAAAATAATAGATACGTATAGACCCATAGCTGTATAATGTATTCTTTCATGTTATTCAGGTGATCTGATAATAGAAGGTTTGGCTCCTTAACTTTCATGCTGCTGAGATTATGATGGAAGCCACAGCACTGTATCGGTTAATGAGACACATGCAATATGATTTGATAATATCCTATTGGCGAGTGGGTTATTGAGTTTAACGTTGTTAGATAGCATTATCACAAAGAAAAAGTTAAAAAAAAACTAAAAACCGACTTCAAAAAGAAATTCATTCAAAGTTATGAAATAATATTTTATAAATACACGAGATTAACCAACAATAACGACATCAAAGGTATGTACGAAACGAACTAGGGATATTTTCTTTAAAGTCGGTTCCAGCAAAGCCATCAAATCTAAAACATTTGATAAGTAAGTATACTTTCCTCGAGGTACAAGTTCAAGACCGCCGGAGGATTATTTTATTATTTTTAAAGCACATGAAAACGTGGTTTTTAGATTGTTTTTATCTACATTAAAATTTAATACGTATGTAAGTATATTTATTACATGTATCTAATATTCATTTAGGATTTTACTACATAAAATACAAAGATATACCTAATTGCAATACCTAAAAGTTTTAGGTATTGTAATTAGGTATAATAAATATCTACATTAAATTCTACATAATTTGTGAAAATTTCAACTCGCTGCCTATAACAGTTCAGAAGATAACGCTATTTAAATGTTGGACGGACGGACAGTGACGAAGGCGTAGGCTTAGTAACCGTATTCCCGTTACCTTTGTTTATTAACCCTTAAAAATTGGCCAAGTGCGAGCCGGATTCGCGCACCGAGGATTCCGTACCACCCCACCTCTCCGCACAAGTATGATGATGATGATCTATCCGACCGATTTCGGTCATGGCGACCACTTCAACTCCTAGTCGGTTTGCCGCGCGTGCGCTCGAAGATGGTTTATGTAGCCAATCTTCGCAGCGAAACTCCTCACGAACTGAGGGCATTTAAGTATGCCACCCTCGTAATTGTCGTAATCTAATCCAGAATGTAAGTATGATAACTAAATACCTACATCAGGATCTTATACACAACGTAAGTATGATAGCTAAATACCAAGACCTTATCCAGAATGAAAGTATGATAACTAAATACCTATACAGAATGTAAGTATGATAACAAAATATCTACATAAGGATCTTATCCTCAATGTAAGTTTGATAACTAAATACCTACATTAGGATCTTATCCAGAATATAAGTATGATAATTGATAACCAAATACCTACAGGTGTTAGATAAAACGAAACAGGTTTTAGAGGGTTCTTCTAGTCATGAAACTGAGCAACTTTTTCTACAACTTTGCTGTTTTTTTTAAAAACCCTCAAAACCTATAAAATTATTTAAATAAAATTGCATTTTTTTCGTGCAGTTTGTAAGTAGAACTCTAAAAATAAGGAATTAATTTAAAATTAAAATCCCGACTAGTTCAAAACTGATCCTCTCTTTTTGTATAGTCTGGTAAAAAAATATATTATGTCCCTCACGGGATTAAGATAAATCTAACGACACCAGGCACTTCAAAATTCACCAAGCCGTGTAGGCTACAGAGCGTGCCATTTATTTAGCCGGTCGGGTAAAAATGATCTTAAGTTATCTAACGTCTGACTAAACCATAGATTCTAGAATGGCGAAGCTGTCAAGCATCTGTTCAGTTGTCCGAAATGAATAGCATTTTGTTTTGTGTTCATGTTTTTCATTAAAATACCAAGAAGTTACTTGCTGCAAATACTGTGTGGTGCACAAAAGTGAAAGTGCATATTGTTGTCATTGTGTAAATGTGAATATCACTTTGAAAGAATCGTAAGTTTATCCTTAATCACGGATTATAAGGTTTGTTTATGTTTAGTCGCATTTGATTCTGCGACGACCATACATACATACATACACTCGACAATCATTGCCCTCCTTTTGGCGTAACCAGGTAAAAATATGCCCTATTTTATCTAACATCCTGTATAGTTTAATCCAATTTTTGCAATAGCTCACGTACTTAATAATTTGACATATCTACCCTCTTATTCCTATTTATCTAATTTTTGGGTAAGTATGCATAATGTCAAGAAGAAATTCATAAAAACTTATGTTTGGAGCATACCACTTTACGGTTGCGAGGCGTGGACAACTACTCAAAGAGAAAGAGAAATGCTGGAAGCTTTTGCAATGTTGTGCTGGCGAAGAATGGTGAAAATAAGCTGGACTGAAAGAGTAACGAACGAAGAAGTATTGAAACGAGTAAACGAGAAGAGGAACATAATTGAGACAATTGAGAGCAGAAGAGGGAAGATGATAGGACACTTAATTAGACACGATAATTTTATCAAGAACATAATCGAAGGAAAGATCGAAGGAAAGCGCGGAAGAGGAAGACCTAGAATTGCTTATATGTATAGACCAAGTTGAGAAGAAACTTAAGGTGGAAACGTATAGAGAAATGAAGAAGATAGTGTGGGAGAGAGAGACCTGGAAAGAGCTACACTGACAAGAGCACGGCTCTTAAATTGTGATGATGATGATGATGCATAATTCAAGACGTGATCTTGGGAAATGAAGAAACTCATTTATTTTTTAATTCATAAATTAATGATGACATTGTTAAAATTAATCCGGAAACATAGACAGAAGCTAATCGTACTAGCAGAGGCAAATGTTTAAAAGTGTCCTAGAAAGCTTTTTTGTTTACCTACGAGTATGTCAATAAGCTTCTTTGTTTACCTACGAGTATGTCAATAAGCTTCTTTGTTTACCTACGAGTATGTCAATAAGCTTCTTTGTTTACCTACGAGTATGTCAATAAGCTTCTTTGTTTACCTACGAGTATGCAATAAGCTTCTTTGCATACCTACGAGTATGTCAATAAGCTTCTTTGTATACCTACGAGTATGTCAATAAACTTCTTTGTTTACCTACGAGTATGCAATAAGCTTCTTTGCATACCTACGAGTATGTCAATAAGCTTCTTTGTATACCTACGAGTATGTCAATAAGCTTCTTTGTTTACCTACAAGTATGTCAATAAGCTTCTTTGTTTACGTACGAGTATGTCAATAAGCTTCTTTGTTGATTATGTCAGAAAACTTCTTTGTTAATTAAGTTGTTATGAATAATTGTAAAATTCTACTTAATATTGATAAGAACATTAGACTCACCAGGACACGTGGTGGTGTTAGCGGCACACGTGGGCGCTGGCCCGCCGCGGCGGCTGCCTCTCGCCGCGGCGCGGGCTCATTCCAGCAAACCACTACCAATTCACTGTCTCAAACAAAACAAAAACAATTTCCAATTTAAAAGTATGTTTCTTATTATTCACGTGTGACTCGGCAATGTTTACGATCGCGGGACGTCGCTGCACGCTTGGGCGGGCGCGAGCTATCACGGCGTCGAGGCGGGTCCGACTGCCGCGCCGAGCAGGATCCCCGCCCGCCCTGCCGCTCGCTGCCTTCGCATTCCGCACATGCCGACGAGTACTTTTCAGCATCGTTAAGTGTTTGCTGAAGCTTGCCGCCGCCCTGGGCGATGCCTTGTGCATACTGCATAGTCTTTCGTAAACATGGATGGGTTTCATAATTGGGTGCATCATCAGGATTGAGACGTTAGTTCGATGAAGTGATCATTAACAACCCATAATCGTCCCCACTGCTTTGGAATGGGTTTTTCCCAAACAAGGGAGGGTTAGACCATACTCCATACATGGGTGCCAAGTCCGGGTTGATGAAGGTTGTAAGCACACCCCGGACACTGCATACGAATGGTCCTAAAATGACATTTCTAAAAACAAATCACGGAGCAAACAAAACTACGGCGAAATTCCATACGTTCGAGAACCAAACTGTAACCAATCTGTATCAATATGGATGACGAGGTGGTGAGGTCGCAATCTAAGAGTGGCAGGGAGTGTCCATACTGTATGTTAGTACTAATATATATACTTTGGTTATAAGGCTGTGGCGAACCCCACTGTGAGAGTTTTTCAAGCCGCCTGTAAGGCTTCTGAGATATTTTTCCAGTTATTTACTCCTGACACGACTTAACGACTGCCTTCTAGTGATAGTAACCGACACCAACGTGCCTTGCGAAGAGCAGCCAAGAAAGTCAGTTAACCAGCATGATCGACCCAACCACGCAAGTCGCTTTCTGCTTCACCGCGTGAAGTGATCAATGCAAGTATATATGCATCAGAGTGTCTGTTTTTCAAGCGACTTCTAAAAAGGAGGAGGTTCTCAATTCGTTTTATTTATTTTTTATATATGTTACCTCATATCTTTTGACTGGGTGAACAGATTTTTATGATTCTTTTTTTATTTGAAAGCTAGTGCTTTCCTTGTGGTCCCATATTAATTTTATCAAAATTGGTGTAGTACTTTATTATAAAATTAACAAAAACCAAAAATAATTATGCAATAATGTACTAAATTGTTGCGATGGAAGTCGGTTTTTTAACGTATTTAGCGTTTTCAATTATTCTTTAAAATTATCTTCAAGAGTAAGTATTCTCTAGCAGTCCTCCCCTCCTTATAATTATTGGGGGTTTTACTAATGTTTTTGAACAAGTTTTCCCAAGGAATCGATGGTCAGTACGA
Source organism: Coleophora flavipennella (assembly GCA_947284805.1). Taxonomy (NCBI): domain Eukaryota; kingdom Metazoa; phylum Arthropoda; class Insecta; order Lepidoptera; family Coleophoridae; genus Coleophora; species Coleophora flavipennella. Next base: position 16,551,813 of record OX369264.1, on the reverse strand, counting down.
AAAAAAATTTTAGACCCCCATACAAAGTTAGCCAATCAGCTGATCTATTTATTTCATAAATCAAAAAAAAAACATTGTGACGCTCTTAAAGAAAACTGGCTTTTGGCTTGCTCCCCCAACCGTTTTTTTCACCTGATGGTAAGTGACGCTGATGCCGAAGATGGGAGCGGGCTTACCAAGATTCCCCAACGCAATGGAGAACTGGTTATCTTATCTTCAAGCCGGAACACATCAACGTTGTTAACACTGATGTTTGGCGGCAAGAATTAGATAAGATGCTGGTAGCTAGCCTCTGTAATAGTCTTGAGTCTTTGCCTCTATGCAGTGCAGCAGTTTCTAAAGATCTTCGAGAGTCTTGACGCTCAGCTTGCTCCTCCAAACGGAGTTGCCCCTACGTTGGTACCTCTAATGATCTCAAAGAAACCTAACACGTACCGTATACGAAAGCGTAACAAACAAACACATTTTCACATTTCATACATACATTTCACATTAGTAAGGATATTGCAACAAAACAGATAAAATCACGGTCCATACACTGGCAAAGTATGTTTCTACGGTTCTGTAGTACAACAAGGAACCCTTATAGTTTCGTCATGTCTGTCTGTCCGCGGCCTAGCTCCTAGACTATTAGTAGTTAAGAGCGATATCTAGCAAAGATATATACAATAAAAACGCGGAGAGAACTGTTGAAAAAAATTGGAAAAAAAAGTTTTTAAGTACCCTTAAAAAGTTTTTTTTTCCCAATTTTTTTTAACAGTTCTCTTTACCTCCCCTACAAGTAAAATGGGGATATTTTTTTTTCTCGTCAAACCCAGTCGAACTTAAAAAATAGTTGGGAGTCTTCTAAGACCATTTTAAAAATTTAGGGTTCCGTTTTCGAAAAAATAGGCTTAAAAGTGCTACATTTTGTTGGAGTCGAGTGTCCCCACCCCCTAAAAACTAAACCGCTATATTTGGAAATTTGAAAATTAGATATGGACGCGATAATAGCAACTACGGAACCCTACGTGTGGCCCGACACGCACTTTGCCGGTTTTTATTCTAATTATAAACTCGACCATTACACTTTTATGATCGAACTCGCTCCCACACGTAGACTTTAAAGATTTTCCGTTTCTACGTCGTAGTGGCCGTAGTAGCAACGCAAATATGCGGTCGGAGCTGCGAGTGGGTTAACAATGGCAGTAGGTATAGAAGGACGTACCCACACGTGTAGATAGGTACAATAAATTAAAACGTCAAAGTGTATGTGCGTGTATAAATCATTCACAAGTTATTCAAAATGTATTATGTATGATGTATGATGTAGGTAGTAGTAGGACAGGTATCTACCAACGTATGCAGTAGGTACAAGTAGATAAAAGACAGGTGTATTATAATAGTTTTTTAAAAAAACCTTAAAACTTATAGATACAAGCTTTTGTTTAAAATAGTTTATTTCTCTGAAACCCTTTCATGTGATACCCATATCAAGGGCAAAGTATATATATAAATGTAACTGTACATCGCGAGGAAACCTGCACACGCCTGCGAAGAAACTCGCAGGTTGAGTGTGAAGTCGACCAACCCGCACTGGGCCCGCGTGGTCGACTAAGGCCTGATCGCCCTAATTCAGGGTAGGCTCGAGCCCCTCGGTGGGGACGTATATGAGCTGACATGATGATGATGAACTGTACACTACTAACACACAGTATGGACACTACCTGCCGCTCTCTAGATTCCGACCTCACCCCCTCGTCGCCCAGATTGGTTAAAGTTTGGTTCTCGAACGTATGGGCTTTTGCCGTAATTTTGTTTGCTCCGTCATTTGTTTTTAGAAATGTCATTTCACGACCGTTGTATGCCGTGTGCGGGGTGGGTCAAGAGGGTGCATAAAAAATAACTGGTTGGATATATAGAATGACGTCGTTAAGCTAACCATGCACTGTCGTCCAAACTAAGCGTATAATATAAAAATTTCGGCTCAATCGGAAACCCTGAATGGTGTCAAATTTAATTTGTAGTTAGGTTTACTTTATTCAGATGGGACAGACCTTCGTAGGAATTTCGTGGAGAAATGAAAACTGTACATTTTTGGAATGGTCGAAAATACAAGCAATTTTTCCCGGAGTTAAAAATTAAAAAAAGAAATAAATTAAGGGGGTCGCCATACAATAAACGTGTTTTCTAAATTTTTGCTCTATCGTTAAAACGGTAAAATATACGAGTATAGAACATGATTATAATATTGATCCTAAAATATAATAACCAAAACAAAAACTTTTTTTTATTCAAAATTGGTAAACCCTAGTGTTAGTCGTACTTGCGTTCAGGAACCCGAACTAAATTCAAAAAAATACTTTTCTTGCGACTTTGTGAACTATGTCGGTTACTTTAGTTCTCCTGCGGATCTCCTCGTTTCTGATTCGATCACACAGAGAAACTCCGAGCATAGCACGCTGCATTGCCCTTTGGGTAACCTTGAGCCTTCTTATGAGGCCCATAGTAAGCGACCATGTCTCAGTACCGTAAGTCATCACTGGCATCACTGAAAACGTAGCGTAGACAGGCCTCCCACGCGGTGGACCGACGACCTGGTGAAGCCGATGGATGCGGGCAGCGCAGGACGGGTCATCGTGGAAATCTTTGGGGGAGGCCTTTGTCCAGCAGTGGACGATTTCCGGCTGATATGATGATGCTGATCACTTTTCTTGCTCGCGTTGATGTCTTTTGTTTAAAATGAATAGGTATCAGACTACTTATTATAATACTTGTGTGGAGATGTATGGGTGTTGGTACAGAACCCTCGTTGCGCGAGTCCATCTCGCACTTGGCCGGTTGTTTTTATAACCTTTACGAAAATTTTATTTTATTTTTAATTTAATAATTTTGGAAAAACCTCTAAACTTTTAGTTAGGTACACGCTTTAATTTGAAAATAATTTTATTATTTCGTATTCTTCTCGGCAAACCCTTTCATTTCATACCCATATCATGGGGGATGGGGGTGCATATAATATAACTGGTCAGCCATCTTTGGGAGTCCGCCAAACTAGAATGACGTCACTTAGCTCATGCAATGTTCTCCAAACTAAACTAGTATGCAAATTTCAGCTCCATCGGATACCGGGAAGTGGTTCTAATTTAGCTTCCAAGATTTGTCCCAACCTAACAGACACATAGACTAACTTGTAACACGACTTCGTAGGTAGATACGGTGGTGAGCGTGGGTTTTAAAAGAGGATGAAGAAGATCGTGCTACAGAGTTCAATTTAATGGTAAAAATAAGACCTAAAAAGAAATATACGAGAACGAGCTGTTTCCCGCGGCTTCACCCGCATGGACAACGTTCCTATGCCTTTTCGAGGGTGCGCCGTGCGCGAGCCGCAAGCTGCTCGCTAGCGTGGAAAAATGTAGCCTGTGTGTTAATCCAGGTCCTAATCTGTCTACTTACCAAATTTCAGTCAGATCCGTTGAATAGTTTTTGCGTGAAAGAGTTACAAACATACATCCATACATTCTTACAAACTTTCGCGTTTATTAATAGCTTTTTCCCGCGGCTTCGCCCGCGTGGACAGCATTTTTATGAGTGTCTTTAAGGGTGATTGATTAGTAAATTAAGTCGTTTCCCACCTACTCGACCATCTCTGTGCAAAAAAATCACAACAATCGAGTATTTTTTAGTTCCCTCAGGAACTGCATCAGATTATGCTATTTTCCCGGGATAAAAAGTACCCTATGTCCTTCCCCGTGACACAGGCTACCTGCAAGCCAAATTTCATAAAGATTGGTCAAGGCGTTGAAGCGTGAAAAGGTAACAAACAAACAAACACATTTTCACATTTATAATATTATTATTAAGGATTAGAAAACATTAAATACAAACGAATTATACGGCAACGAGTAATTATACCTTACCCAAAATGGGTCTTTAAAAGGGAGCAGCCAGTAAATATATCCGAGTTAGGAAATTTATTTTATTTTATAATTTATTAAGTTTGTGGAACTCTTAATCATAATGTCACATAGATTGACAGTGCATGCGTGGAAAAGAAATAAATAGAATGAAAAGACTATTGCAAGATTTAATTACAGACACCGGGACAGGTAAAACTAAATAACAGTTTGAAAAATTATCTATTTGTAACTCTGTAGAAAATTCCCACAAAATTATGTAGTGAACAGAGTGGACCTGACTATTGAAAGATTTAATTACAGACACCGGGACAAGTGAAACTAAATAACAGTTTGGAAAAATCATCTATTTGTAACTCTGTAGAAAATTCCCACGAAATCGTGTAGTGAACGGAGTGGACCTGACTTTTGCAATATTTAATTACAGACACCGGGACAGGTGAAACTAAATAACAGTTTGTAAAAATTATTCATTTGTAACTCTGTAGAAAATTCCCACGAAATTGTGTAGTGAACAGAGTGGACCTGACTATTGCAATATTTAATTACAGACACCGGGACAGGTGAAACTATATAACAGTTTGTAAAAATTATCTATTTGTAACTCTGTAGAAAATTCCCACGATATTTTGTAGTGAACGGAGTAGACCTGACTATTGCAAGGTTTAATTACAGACACCGGGAAAATAACAGTTTGTAAAAATTATCTATTTGGAACTCTGTAGAAAATTCCCACGAAATTGTGTAGTGAACAGAGTGGACCCGACTATTGCAATATTTAATTACAGACACCGGGACAGGTGAAACTAAATAATAGTTTGGAAAAATTATCTATTTGGAACTCTGTAGAAAATTTCCACGAAATTGTGTAGTGAACAGAGTGGACCTGATTATTGCAATATTTAATAACAGACACCGGGACAGGTGAAACTAAATAACAGTTTGGAAAAATATATATTTGTAACTCTGTAGAAAATTCCCACGAAATTGTGTAGTGAACAGAGTGGACCTGACTATTGCAATATTTAATTACAGACACCGGGACAGGTGAAACTAAATAACAGTTTGGAAAAATATCTATTTGTAACTCTGTAGAAAATTCCCACGAAATTGTGTAGGGAACAGAGTGGACCTGACTATTGCAATATTTAATTACAGACACCGGGACAGGTGAAACTAAATAACAGTTTGGAAAAATTACTCGGACCATTTCGTTCATTATTAAATACAGCGTATCGTCGCGAATCAGTTTGTGTTTATGATTAGTTGTAGTAAACACTGATAGTATTTTAACTTGCTGTTTTTCGCGTGGACGTTTCTATGTCTTTCCGAGGGTGCGCGGTGTGGAAACAAGTAGCCTATGTCCTAATCTGTCTACCTACAAAATTTCAGCCAAATCCGTTCAGTAGTTTTTGCGTGAAAGAGTAACAAACATACATTCATACCTTATTACAAACTTTCGCGTTTATAATATTAGTGTAGGACTAGTAGGAAAAGGTCGGGGAAAAAACTTCTTCGTATTTTGTACCTATAAAATATATAGAAATAAGCTGTACCTTTTGTATGTTCTTATCTATTTTAATGTTTGTTTGTCCCTATTTCTGTGTGCAATAAATAAATAAATTTGTAATCTAATCTCTTTGCTTGTATTATTTGTACCTGGCTGGTTATGATAAAATTAAATAGGTGATTTTTCGAAATTTTAATAAAAAATATAATTTCCGCCATTTTTAAATGGTTTTTTTCTGTCTATAAAAATGAGTGAAAGTAACGAGAAATTCGCTAAATTTTGAAATTTTATGTAAAAAAAGTTATAATGCCACACACAGGCCGCGAATAAAATTTGTGGTGTTTATGGACCTAATGCAGTATCAATCTGCAGCGCAAACTTGGTTCAAGCGACTTCACTTAACACTCGAGAAATTTACTACCCCAACGGCCATCTGTTCCGAATTTAACATATATTTATATTAAAACTAGCTGTTTCCCGCGGCTTCACCCGCATGGACAACGTTTCTATGACTTTTCGAGGGTGCGTGGAAAAATGTAGCCCGTTTGTTAATCCAGGTCCTAATCTGTCTACGTACCAAATTTCAGGCAGATCCATTCAATAGTTTCTGCGTGAAAGAGTTACAAACATACATCCATACATTCTTACAAACATTCGCGTTTCTTACTAGCTTTTTCCCGCGGCTTCCCCCGCGTGGGTAGCATTTTTATGAGTGTCTTTAAGGGTGATTAGTAAATTATGTCGTTTCCACCTACTCAACCATCTCTGTGCAAAAAATCACAACAATCGAATATTTTTTTAGTTCCCTCAGGAACTGCATCAGATTATGCTATTTTCCCGGGATAAAAAGTACCCTTTGTCCTTCCCCGTGACACAGGCTACCTGCATGCCAAATTTCATAAAGATTGGTCAAGGCGTTGAAGCGTGAAAAGGTAACAAACAAACAAACACATTTTCACATTTATAATATTATAAGTAAGGATGTGACATGAAATAAATGATTTTAAATTGAAGTTGAAAAATTTAACCTTTCCATCAATCCTTTTTATTACGAGTACAATTTAAAAATTGAGTTTTTAATGATGGTACACGCAAACTCAAATAATGCCTATTTACTCTCACCTTGAGGATCCCCAAATTTTAAGGGTATTTGTAATCTAGAACAAGAAGCTGATTCTACTATAATATTGCTGCTCCGCTAAAGGTAATCTAATAACCTGATTCTTCCTATCCTGAATTATCCCTGAATCAGGTGTCTACCGAAGATATCCCTCTCGTCACAATAAAGGTGCGCGCCCTATATTTAGGGTTGCCACAACTTCTAGGAACTAATACGGGACGTTTTCTCTTTCCAAGCCCAAAACACATAACAGGGTTGGCTGGAAGAGATCCCTGTTTGGGATAAGTCTGCCTTTGTGCATGCCACTTCTATTCTGTATCTATAATTGTATATTTTGTTGTACAATAAAGAGTTCACAAAAAACATTCAACATAGCACGCATGTATAAGTAGTAAAAGAGAAACTACGTATTTTTTTAACGGCTACCCTCTGTCACACACTGGACACTTCATACAACGGGCCAGAAATGACATTTTACAAAAGGAATGACGGAACAAACAAAATGGCGGCGAAATCCTATACGTTCGAAAACCAAACTGTAACCAATCTGTATCAATCTGGGTGACGAGGGGGTGAGGTCGCAATCTAGAGAGCGGCAGGGAGTGTTCATACTGTATGTTACTACTAATATTACGCCAGTAATATAGAAGTCATTGACTAATATATAGTATACTTTGCCTCTGTTCGCAACAGCAGTGGCCAACAATAAGCACTTCTATCACGCGCGCGCGCTACTGCACCCCCGCCCGCCCGCGCCGCCAGCTGCGGCCGGGCAGTGCGCCCGCTCAACTCACCTCTGGCTCAGATGAGATGATTTCTGTACTAATACGGGACGGGATTGTCAAATACTGTGACAGTCTTGTTCATACGGGACGTATGGCAACCCTACCTAGCCAAAGATTTTGGATTTTGCTCGGAGTTGCAGTCTAAGGCTCAGTCTTGTTAACAACTCATGAACATCCCCACTGTTGGGCATGGGTCTCTCCACTGACCGGGGCCCAGTCCGTTTTGGTAGAGATTGTGGCGTACCCCACTGTAAGAAGTTTTTCAAACAGTCTATAAAGCATCTAGTGATAGCAACCAACACCAACGGTTTTACACGCCTTGCGTACGGTCGAGAATAGTTATTTAATAAACAAGAGTGCAAAGTTGCTTTTTAACCGCGTGCTCAATTTTGATGACCGAGCAAGCGACGAAGTCTAAATTAGAATCCTGAGCTTTAGCGAGGGAATCAAAGAGCACGCGGTGAAAAATCTTTGCACTCGCGTGCAACACGTGTAACTTTCATTCCACCTCAGCGAGGAAATTACTAAATGAAAAAAAAAACATTTGCGCATTACAAACATTTTCAGTCAATCCTGTTGGCGTCGCTAGAATCACTCATTATAGGTTTTTCACTTGTTTTCAAGTTTCTTGTTTTTAACCTAAGGTTTTAACAATATGACGTGAAAAGAAAATGGCGTGCGCAAAGCAAATTTAAAAAAAGTACACCAAGAAGGTTCCGAGTCGGAGTTTTTAACAAATTAAAAAAGGTTGTATGATAAGGAGGTAGAAGTAAATATGTATATTAATGTTTTGAATTCAATATGTATATTGATGTTCTAAATTCAATTTACTTTATCAGATAATGACCGTGTTCCAGGTCAGTTAACCTGCGTGATCGACCTAACCACGCAAGTCGCACTGAGCTACGACCGCTTAGTCTATTTACCCCTAAAGCTGGCCTCCTGCACATTAGGAATCTTTACTAATATTATAAATGTGAAAATGTGTTTGTTTGTTTGTCAAAACCTTGACCGCTCTAGACTAATCTTGATTAAATTTGGCATGCAGGTAGCCTGTGCCATGGGGAAGAACATAGGCTACTTTTGATTCCGTGAAAATATCATAGTCCGATGCAGTTCCATAAGGAACTGAAAAAAATACTCTTTTTTGGTTAATTTCTTTAACATCGCAACGGAACAATGGATTATTCTGATTTTTTGCACAGAGTTTGTTAATTGAGTGAGAAAAAACACAATTTACTAATTAGCATATCCTGACATAGTTCCCTAGGGATCTGGGGAAAACTCATTTCCACGCTCGCCCACGTGAGCGTCGCAACGGAGCAATGGATTGAAGGGGTTTTTGTATTAAATTGGTTTAGGGGGTTGGGAGTGACATGGACTGCTAATAAGAATAGCCCGATAATATGGTTTCTGAGGGATTCGGATAAAACGCATGTCTTGCGGCTCGCGCACCACTGGTAGTCACCCTCAAGGACAGTCATAAAAACGATGTCCACGCGGGCGAAGTCACGGGCAAAAGTTAGTTTGGGTAAGAGGGGGAATAGGACCAAAGGTCACTAATGGATCTAATGGATCACTGCGACCTGAGGAGATCTATTGTGACCACTTCCTGTTATATAAACTTCCTCAAGGCCAAGAGGCCCATAGATGAACTGTAAAATGCACTTAGGATTAAGCTCCTTGATGACCTCTGGTGTTACCATCTGTCCACCCAGAGAAACAGGGGTATTTATACAGTAATACCCCGCTTAGCGCTACCCACATTGCACGGATTCGTTATAATGCTCATTTTAAATATTTCGCTAAAATGCCTCTCTTTACGCGGTCAAGCTCGTTTTAAAGCGAAAAAGTGTTTTGTTAATAATTGAGCTTTTGTATCATCATCATTATCATATCAGCCGAAGGACGTCCACTGCTGGACATAGGCCTCCCCCAAGGATCTCCACGACGAAAGAAAGAAAGAAAGAAAGAAATAAAGTTTATTCGGCAAAAAATAAATAGAAAAATAATTACAATATTAGGTACTTAATTGAAATAAACTATAGCTAAAGATTAAAACTAAAAACTAAAATTAGATTTCATGCCGAATAGGTCCAAGACTCAGCATGGTGCTGTGGTTTTATTATCTAAAACCACAGCGCTGATATTCTGTCCGGACCCAAAGGAGGAGAGAAAAAGGAAAAGGGGTGGGCCTACGTACAAAGCGGACTCACTTATCACATTGTAGGATTTAATTGGTGTGAAGGTGATCAATCGGTAAATACAATATTATTATGGTTATAATTACAGTAAAAGGTTATAATCATTATAGGTTGTAATAAAAATAATTATAATAAGTTAGGTTGGTTTACGATAAATAAATAAAAAAAAATGAATAAATATATACTAGAAGGAGAACGGACAACCGCTGGAGTAGTTTCATACGTCATACGAGATGGGCGGTACGCCCGGCTTTTTGTTCCTCAAGACAAAACGTACTAATTTTATGCTTAAAGCTGTAAACCGACGACCGGTTCTGCGCTGCCCGCATCCAGCGGCTTCCCGCGACCTTCACCAGGTCATCGGTCCACCGAGTGGGCGGCCTGCCTACACTACGTTCTCTGGTGCGTGGTCTCCACTCGAGAACTTTACTGCCCCAACGGCCATCTGTTCTACGAGCTATGTGTGAGCTTTTGTATAAAAAGTTATAATCGCCTCCAGGCGTAATGATTTGTCCATTGACTTCACACCAGGAGGTCGCGGGTTCGATTCCCGGCGGGGTCAACTTTGTAAGACTTGGTTGGTTGGTGGTAGGGCATTTTCATAGCCCGCCTGGCTAGCTACCACCATCTTATCCAAGTTTTGCGGCCAAGCATCAGTGTTAACAGCGTTGATGTGTTCCGGCTTGAAGATAATATAGCCAGTTCCCCAATGCGTTGGGGAATCTTGATAAGCCCGCTTCCATTTTCGGCATCATCATCACTTACCATCAGGTGAGATAATGTCAAGGGCTTATCAATTGTGGATAAAAAAAGTGGAATTAATTACATATAAAAATATTTTCCCCTTTTTTTGGGAAGTCACTCACGGGATCAAGAAAGGATCAAGACGAATCTAACGGTACCTCGCACTAATCCATCAAGCCATTTTAAAAATATCGTGGAATTTAAAACATATTATGTACTAGGTTTTTCCCGCGGCTTCGCCCGCGTGGACATCGTTTTTATGACTGGCTTTAAGGGTGATTAGTAAAGCACCGGGACAGGTGAAACTAAATAACAGTTTGGAAAAATTATCTATTTGTAACTCTGTAGAAAATTCCCACGAAATTGTGTAGTGAACAGAGTGGACCTGATTATTGCAATATTTAATTACAGACACCGGGACAGGTGAAACTAAATAACAGTTAGGAAAAATTTTCTATTTGTAACTCTGTAGAAAATTCCCACGAAATTGTGTAGTGAACAGAGTTGACCCGACTATTGCAATATTTAATTACAGACACCGGGACAGGTGAAACTAAATAACAGTTTGGAAAAAAAATCTATTTGTAACTCTGTAGAAAATTCCCACGAAATTGTGTTAATAGAGTGGACCCGACTATTGCAATATTTAATTACAAACACCGGGACAGGTGAAAGTAAATAACAGTTTGGAAAAATTATCTATTTGGAACTCTGTAGAAAACTTCCACGAAATTGTGTAGTCAACAGAGTGGACCTGATTATTGCAATATTTAATTACAGACACCGGGACAGGTGAAATTAAATAACAGTTTGGAAAAATTATCTATTTGTAACTCTGTAGAAAATTCCCACGAAATTGTGTAGTGAACAGAGTGGACCTGACTATCGCAAGATTTAATTACAGACACAGCGACAGGTGAAACTTAGGTCCTAATCTGTCTACTTACCAAATTTCAGCCAGATCCGTTCAATAGTTTCTGCGTGAAAGAGTTACAAACATACATCCATACATTCTTACAAACATTCGCGTTTCTTAATAGCATTTTTATGAGTGTCTTTAAGGGTGATTAGTAAATTATGTCGTTTCCACCTACTCAACCATCTCTGTGCAAAAAATCGCAGCAATCGAGTATTTTTTAGTTCCCTCAGGAACTGCATCATATTATGCTATTTTTCCGGGATAAAAAGTAGCCTATGTCCTTCCCTGTGACACAGGCTATCTGCATGCCAAATTTCATAAAGATTGGTCAAGGCGTTGAAGCGTGAAAAGGTAACAAACAAACAAACAAACACATTTTCACATTTATAATGTTAGTAAGGATATACATACCTACTTGAGATCTGCAAACAATACAATCCTTTTTTGTGGGCAGTTGCGTAAAAACAATGACGGCTATCGGTTTCGACCATCATCATCATATCAGCTCCTATTTGTCCCCACCGAGGGGCTCGAGCCTACCCTGAATTAGGGTGAACGGGCCTTAGTCGACCACGCGGGCCCAGTGCGGGTTGGTCGACTTCACACACAACCTTCGTTTGCAGGCGTGTGCAGGTTTTCTCACGATATTTTTCCTTCACCGTAAGAGCGTCGGATAAACATACATATTATATGAAATCGAAATTCGAAAACATATTGGTACGTGGCAGGATTCGAACCACGACCTCCCGGACTGGAGGTAGCGGCCCTTGCCATAACGTTTTCTTATTTTTTGTAAATTCATCTTATTTTATTTATAACGAATTAAAAACTACAAATTTCGCACTATTTGTCCGCAGCGATTGACGTAACAGCCACGTCGTAGTACGAGCTGACAAGAACTTTATTTCCAAGCTATTATGTACTATTTTTGAAACATCGGTGAATCGAGTTGCTAATTTTAGGGACGGGGGAGATGCGGTGCACGCGATAACCGCCTAAAACTACGCAAGGGTCATATGTCTTTAGGTGCGTCCTTTCTAGTCTCTACGTAAGTGATTGAATTCGAAAATGTTAATTAAATACCCAAATCAGGCGCTCCCATCTAATCATAGGTATCCAATTTACATATTGGCCCATTACATGCTTTCAATATATATGCCCTAGCGCCATTGCATCGCCAGTGGGCGTACAACGAATTTATTTAAAAGCCATTCAGTCACAGAATTGAAGTAAAATAGAGACCTAGTTCCTAGTTGGGACGTTTGACATCACAAAGGCCTTTTCCATTTTAAATTTAAATTTACTCCGTCTGTAGGCAAAAGCGGAAATAATAGGGAAAAATAGGGGGAATCGGGGCAATACGAGGTTCTAAGAATATTATCTGTATATTGTATAGAATACAGAAATATCTAAACGTATTACTAACTAAAAGTTAAAAACCCGACTGCATAAAAAAATTAATCCCTCTATTTAGCCAGTCGGGTAAGAAATTATTCTATGTCACTCACGGGATAAACACAAACCTAACGACACCTCGCTCTACAAAATTAAATATATTAAACCCCGCTTTTTTGGCCAGTCGGGTTAAAATGTTTCTTAATGTCACTCACATGTTTCTTAACCGCCTCCGTGGCGTAATGGTTAGTCCATTCGCTTCACACTAGGAGGTCGCGGGTTCGATTCCCGGCGGGGTCAACTTTGTAAGACTCGGTGTGGTTGGTGGTAGGGCATTTTCATAGCCCGCCTGGCTAGCTATACCACTATCTTATCTAAGTCTTGCCGTCAAACATCATTATTGACAGTAGTGATGTGTTCCGGCTTGAAGATAAGATAGCCAGATGCCCATTGCGTTGGGGAATCTTGATACGCCCGTTTCCATCTTCGGCATCATCGTCACTTACCATCAGGTGAGATGATGCCAAGAGCTTACCAATTGTGGATAAAAAAAACTCACAGGATCAAGACGAATCTAACGCATCTCTTACTCCAAAATCCATAAAGCCGTTTAGGCTACAAAGCGTGGCAAAGAAATAAATAAACATGCTTACATACATAACATACATACACGCGAAAAACATAACCCTCCTTCTGGCGCAATCGGGTAAAAACACAAAAATCTATGCATCTTAAAAAAACACTTTGCATACAAATTGTCATCGTAAATAACCAGCAAAAAAACCAGTAAATGCAAATTAAGGAAATTAACAATTAACTTTCACATTTATCCCATAAAAATTTCATCAAAATCGGTTCAGTACATTTCTAGGAAATTAAAAAAAAAAATTGCTAAATTGTACTTGATTTTTGTTATTGATTTCCAATTATTGTAAGAGTCTTTTATTTAACTTGCAATGTTTGTAGGAATGTATGTATGTATGTGTTGGACCACATAAGAAAATGTATGTATATATGTTTAGTTCAAATCTTGCGATCGATTTTAGAGCGACTTCGTTAGGGTCCGATTAAGCTGAAATTTGGAATGAAGACGTATTTCCGGTGACAATGGATACTTTTATTATTTTGAAGTTGATCTGATAATGAACTTTGGAAGTGGAATAAAGGTCCCAGAATCGTCTTTTATTTTTCAATAGAATCGTAGGAAATACAATACTGTGCTCAACTTTTTTGAAATTTGCAACCGTCTGCTATTTATATTCATTTTAAAATAATTTGGCTTTTTGATCATAAAAACTCTTTTCAAATAAAAGCTTGTACCAAAAACCTTCTAGGTTTTTTGATGTGTAACATCTTTGCTCTCGCTTTCCTGCAATTTGTGGGAGTGATTTCGTGAAATGGGACGGAAATGTGTAACATGGGACGAAAATGTGTAACAACGAGAGTCCGACTCGCACTTGGTCGGTTGCTCTCGCTTTCCTGCAATTTGTGGGAGTGATTTCGTGAAAGGGGACGGAAATGTGTAACAACGAGAGTCCGACTCGCACTTGGTCGGTTTTTTTCATTACTGTCAGATCCGCCACCCATGTACAATATCGTCATCAAATCTAACTAACCTAAAGTATTTTGTCACATGTTACACATCATATGCGAGTACTGTAGGTCTCGCTCGAATTTTTTATTTTTAAATTATTACACTGTACCACAGATGAGATACTAGTTACTTCGTAAACTGTACCTGAAGAGACCTACAGGCATCGCGACGCGGGCAAGGAGACAGCGGTGAGACGGCACAAAGCAATAGTTTTTTTTTTTTCATTAAAAATTTGAGTGCGTTTGACTATATCTCACCTGATGGTAAGTGACGATGTAGTCGAGGATGGTACACGCAAACTCAAATAATGCCTATTCACTCTCGCCTTGAAGATCCCCAAATTGTAGGAGTCGGGAAACAGACGCAGGCAAGGAGTTCCACTCCATCGCTGTCCGCATAATAAATGTGGAAGCGTAACGCTTCGTGCGCATAGTTTTGTACTTTTTACACTCAACTATTAACTATACCGTAGTACCAAAGTATATATTAGTACCATACAGTATGGTCACTCCCTGCCGCTCTCTAGATTGCGACCTCAGCCCCTCGTCGCCCAAATTTATACAGATTGGTTATAGTTTGATTATCGAACGTAAAGGATTTCGCCGTGATTTTATTTGCTCCGTCATTTGTTTTTAGAAATGTCATTTCTTGCCCGTTGTATGCAGTGTCCGGGGTGTGGTAGTCCTAAGCTAGTAGGTGTGTAGCGGCGCTAGAACGCAAACCACTATTTTCAGCTTGCCTTGCCCTCGACCGACGTTCAGGCTTAAGACTCCTCCGTCCCTAAAATTAGCAACTCGATTCACGAAGTTTGAAACATCGAATGAAACAGATTTGAGTGAAATTTAGATAAGGACAATATTATTTTTATCTATCCAGGCGTTTTTTTTATTTCAAATTTTCCTTACCTTGACTTTTTAGGGTTGCCACCATGGTAAAAAATCACTTTTTTTTCCTCAAAAATGGCTCTAACGATTTTGTAAAACTCGATATGTTACCATATCTGTATATGGCGTATAGTACAAGTTCAAGAAAAATTGAAATAAGAGAACCATACAAATTCAGGTTGTTTGTTACTTTTTCTCAAAAATGGCTATAACGATTTTAATGAGACATTGTGAACAATTAGCTATTAATAAGGCCTACTGCACTGTATACTTCATTATTCCCAGAAAAATCGAAGTAAGTTACCTCCCATACAAACCCAAATTATTTTTTAAATTTTTCATCAAGTCTGATATACCTAGCTATATTCTTTGGTACTAAGTAAGTGTAATGTTTATTGTTGATTTGTGTGTACCCGACTACGACACACGGTGGAGGGTTCGCGAGAAAGTATGCACAGCGTAGCTGTACAATTTATGTTACTTTCTCGGCCGCATAGTACAGTACGTACGTACGTAGGGAAGAGGAAGTATTGTTATCGCGAAAAAAAAAAGATTTACCAATTTTCGTAAAATATGTTTTACTTTAACACATACCGAAAATATCTCAATTCCGTCCGCCCGTGCGTTTGTCCGTCACGCTTGGCTCTGGAGGCTATATGTTTAGTCCGATTGGGACCAAATTTAGAACTTAAGAGTTAAATATTACTTCATCGAGGGATTATCACAAGTTTCTTCGTACCGTCAAACCGAATAGTAGCTGTCATACCACAAAAACTGTTTTTTTTTCTCAAAAACGGCTCTAACGATTTTGATGAAACTTTGCAGATCGGAGTTGCTTTATGTTTGTCTATTACTTAGTAATACCCATTGGTCTGAAAAAACCATGTTTGTATGGTACTCCAAAAATGAAATTGAAATTTGCGATTTACTCACAAACGGTTGGGCTATATTGAATTTTCATGTATTACGAATGAGTATATATTGTTTGGTCATGCAACATGAATTCATCGAAATGATTACTCAAATGCTATACAAATCGAAAGACACCTATACATGTGTGTTCTCTAGACTTTTCCAGGGATTTCGATTCGGTGTTTTATACTTATGATAAGCTCTGGCTAAAACTGGAAAGTCATAAAATACCTACTGAGTTCATAAATATGCTCAAGTATTGGTATGGATCACAGATTATGCATGAACGATGGAACGGTTCACTATCTGAAGCTTACGAAGTAACTAGTATCTCATCTGTGTTACAGGCTGGAATGCGGGGTGAGACAGGGGGGTTTTAGCTCACCAACGCTTTTCAACCTGTATCTAAACGCACAAAGGGGAGCTCAGTGGATCTCATGTCGGCTGCCATACGCAGATGACATGCTTCTGCTAGGTGCTTCTGTGTGTGGTTTATGAAAATAATTACAAAGTTGTGAAATATACGCGAAAAACCATGGACTACTTAACAATGTCAAAAAAAGTAAATTATTTGGGGCCTGTAGCAAATATCCAGAAGAAGTGCAGCCAGAAAAACTTTATAACGCCTCACTGATGACAACCTACAAGCTTAAATATCTTGGGCCCTGGATAACCACGGACTTGAAAGATAATGAAGACATCGACAGGGAACGGAGAGCGTTGTCATTTAGAGCTAATATGTTGGCTCACAGATTTGCTCTATGTTTCAATGAAGTGAAAATTACTCTCTTTGAAGCTTACTGCACATGTTTTTCACGTGCAGTCTGTGGGCTGACTATACGCATAGGGCTTACAACGCTCTCCGGGGCCAATGTAACAACGCGTTCAGGGCGTCGTTGGGGCTACCGCGCTCTTGTAGCGCCTCAAGCATGTTTGCGCAAGCTCGCGTCGATTGCTTTTACGCAACGATGCGAAAAGGTGCGCGTAGCTAGTGCGCAGAGTGCTGTCCAGCTCCAACAGCGTCCTAAATATGATAGCAAATAGACTGGACTGTGTCTACGTGAATGATTGTTGTAAGATTCACGTAAACAACTAATAAAGGCAAACTAATTTCGTTTTTGTTTCCTTTTTATATTAATTTAGTATAGTAACTTTGTTAAATTCAATTTGACATTCCACTTTACATAATAGGGGATCGGACTGCTAGTCATTTGAGTTACTTTTTATGATCTGTCAAAAACGAAGTTTTGTTCTAAAAATGTTTCAAGAAAACCCACTAGTGACGTCATAGATTTAAAGCTTCATTGACAAACTTATTATGTAAATTTGATCATTAAAAAATTGAAGACGTGATGGAAAAACAAAACAAGTAAGGTTTTTTGAAATTTCAAAAGGAGAGCATTTTAGAAAATCATATTTCAGATTTTATTTTTGATGCATTCCGATACTTACTATATTTGACATATAATTAAAATCGTTTTTGTTAAAGTTGACATGTTTTAATGTGACTTGAAATAAATGATCTAAAATCTATATATATAAAAATAAATCCCTATTTCCCTTGGTCACGGCATCACGCGTGGACGGCTGGACCGATTTCGCTAATTCTTTTTTTGTCGAGTTCGCTATTGTCAGGAGAAGGTTCTTAGGTAGGGTAGGGTAGTGTAGTTTAGTGTAGTGTAGTGTAGTGTAGGGTAGGGTAGAGTAAGTTAGAGTAGTGTTGTGTAGTCTAGTGTAAGGTGGTACGATGTTCGCCGGGAATACTAGTTTAAAAATATATTTCTTTTAATTCAATTTTTGTATAAAAAAAATCTCGAGAAAGTCTAGTGCGTCTGCCGTACAGTTTATTTCCACTAGCCGGCACGGTGCCGGGGCTTTGTTTTTCCATTGGGCCAGTGCCGTCGCGTCGCCGTTGCCGGTCAGTAGAAAGACGCTCCATATAAAATAAATAAATCTTTATTGTACAAGAGAAAGATTACAAAGACTGTAAACCTTAACTCCTTATATTTTCATACATTGTTCCTTTTCCTTGTTTTTCCGGCCCGGCGGCTGGAGCCGGTGCCGGTCCGTGCCGGCGAGTGGAAAAATTAGAGCAGTTTTGATGCCTATGTGTGCCTGTATAGTTTACCTACAGGTTTGGAGTGCTTTTGATTGGATTCACATTAAATTTAAAGTTAGGCTTAATGTGTTTTTTTTTTATTTGAGGGACAAATAAAGCATTTTCTATCACAAAGTAATTCTTTTAAACATAAAATTTTCCTATTTTTAACCGATTTCAAAAAAGGAGCAGGTGTCTCAATTCGACCATATCTATTTTTTTTTCATGTGTGTTCGCGGAAAACTTCGTCGTTTATGAACTGATTTTGATGATTCTCTTTGTGTTGGAAAGGAGATATCCCAAGGGTGGTAACATAATAAGGAAACCAAGATCTGATGATGGCATCCCAGAGAAATCAAGGGGAACCTTACTTTCCTGTTTGAAGGCGTTTTTTTTTTTTATTATGAGTTCTTAATTTAACCGTTCCGTTCTGCTCATTTGTATCTCCATGAAACGATTCATCTCAGGAAAAAGTTAGAATCAGTAGAAAAAATTGGTAATTCCATTTAGAAATATAGAATGACACGACAGGATAAGAGGTGTGGTGTCAAGAACACCGACAAGATTGAGTAAATAAATTTTAAAAAAATGTGACTCGCTATTTAGAAAGCTTGGCATAGCATTAATAGAACAAAGAAAAAAATGGTGAACATCCAACTGAATCATCTCTGCGCACAAATTATTACAAGCTTTTATTTAGTGTCACCTGTCCCGATTGGCGGTGTGTGTAATCAAATCTTGCAAGTTACATTTGACCCACATCCCGGTTTCCGATTGAACATATCGTATTCCCGGTCACAATAGATCCCTTTTAGTATAGACATATCAGTGACAATGACATATGTCGAGTGACAATTGTCAAGCGACAGGTGACATGGGACATGGGACAATTTTGAAAATTATTTTCTATAGAAATGCATATAAACTTGACAGGCATTTTGTTACAATTGGTTTTTTTATTTACAATTGACAAGCCCTTGGCATCATCTCACCAGATGGTAAGTGACAATGATGCCGAAAATGGAAGCGGGCTTACCAAGATTCCCCAACGCAATGGGGCATTATACGACAATTATGTTGTGAAACAAAACTTATTATTCCTCGTCGACATATTTGAAGATTTGTCAATAAATCTTGACGTGAGATTAAAGCTGTGTCACGCTTGAATTACAATAGGGGATCGGACTGCTAGTCATTTGAATTACTTTTTATGATTAGTCAAAAACGAAATTTGGTTCTAAAAATTTTTGAAATACCCACAAGTGACGTCATAGATTTTTAGCGTCATTGACGAACTTATTTTGTTAATTTTATCAAATAAAAATTGAAGACGTGATGGAAAAAAAAAAGTAAGGTTTTTTGAAACTTCAAGAGGAGAGCAATTTAGGAAATCATATTGCAGAATTTATTTTTGATGCAATTCGATCCCCTATTGTAGTGTTTTGTAGTTAACACACGCGTATTTTCAAAATGGCTCTCCGTAAAAGTAGTAGTGACGATAGTGATGGTAACGGTGATCATCTTTTTTAGACAGTTGTCACACCTGTCGGCGTGGTGAAATAGGGGCCTGATGATGAACTTTGGAAGTAGAATAAAGGTACCAGGATCGTCTGTTGTTTCTATAGTTACGTAGTAGGTACTCTTTATTATACTGTGCTATAGTGTCAGAAGAATCGTAGGTAGGTAATATAGAATACTGTGCCTACTCATTCCGCCTCTTTGAATTTGGAATCAGGCTTGCTTATACCTAGAAGTTTTCAGAATTTCCGCTGTTTATTTAAATTTGGAATAATTTTGTATTTACATATTGTATACCGAATATTTGGCGTTTTAGGCATAAAAACCGGCCAAGTGTGAGTCGAAGTCGCGTAAAGTAGGGATCCGTAGTCTTTTCAAAAAATTACTGTATATTTCAAAAAAGAAAATTATATTTGCAGTTGGTAATAGAACAATATGTATAGAAAATCTACGAACTTTTTTTAAATCCAACTGCACACCTTAAGTTGGTCGACTATTACTTCTAAACTAAGAAAGTCTACTTAGCCCGCTTAGCCGTGATAGTTTTTCTTTTAAATTGATTATATATCCTACTATTTCAAACTTGCAACTTAAGGCACCTAACATAAATTAGCACTTAAAAGCACTTTTAATATTTCACAACCCCATACGATAAGATAAGTCAACGTAAAAAAATCCACCCCCTCTCTACATGTAGGCAAGATATCCTAATTTTTTCAAGATATTATCGTACCATTTTGTTAGCGTGATTTATATGTATACCCATGCCAAATTACAGCTTTCTAGTTAGAATACGCTAAGCCGCGTACAGACGGATGGACAGACAGACATGACGAAAATATAAGGGTTCCTTGTTGACTTCGGGACCCTAAAAAACTCTTTTCAAAGAAAAGCTTTTACATAAAAGTTTTAAGGTTTTTCTTCCAACTTGTTACAAAATAATTAAGTTGTTTGATGTGTGTTTTATCCGCAGATAAGAAAAAAAAATTACATTCTGTGGTTTTATCAATTTCCTTCTGCTATTTTTTGGCCGATGTTTAGATTTCGGCTCCCGCTTTGCTCATGAAAATACATGTATAGTAGCTTTAACCGACTTCCAAAAAGGAGGAGGTTCGCAATTCGACTGTGTTTTTTTGTATGTTTGTTACGCGATATCTTCGCAGATTGTGAACCGATTTTCATAATTATTTTTTCATTCAATAGGATATGCTGCCAGGTTAGTCCCATATAGATGTTGTCAAAACCGGTGTAGTACTTTTTTAGAAAATTAATAAAAACTAAAAATAATAATGCAAAATTGTACTCTTATATTACTTGTTATATGTATTTACTTCTACTCGTTTATTTAAAATTGACATGTCTGTCTAGTGTAAGTTAAATGTTCATTTTTAACATAACAGTAACTATGTACCATCAACTATATATTATGTGCCTGGTGTCTCAATAAACTTATTCTATTCTATTCTATACTCAGTTATTGCGATGGAAGTCGGTTTTTTTATTACGCTTTTATTAGCTTCACCTGTATGTTTGTAACCGATTCTTTTGCACTCGATTTTAACCCACTTTAAACGGACAGATTAAATTCAAACTTTGTACATTTATCAAGAATCAGTGACAATGCAATAATTTCGTTTATCTCATTATCCTGAACTAAAAATTTAAAAATTAATATAGTTTAAAAAAAATACGCTTTCAAAGCACATCAAACTAAAAAGTGAAAAATAATTCTTAATATAAGCTGAAAGCAATCATCACCATCATCATATCAGCTCATATACGTCCCCACCGAGGGGCTCGAGCCTACCCTGAATTGAAGCGATCGGGAAATATTACTGAAAGCAATAATGAACGAAAAATACTAGTATTATTGTGAAAAAAGCACTTTTTAGATATTTTTTTAGATATTCATATCATGTTTAGTATCGAAAGAAAGGTCTTAACGAGCACATTCTGAATATATATGCAAATATTTTTAATTTCTTAGCAAACGGTCTCACAAGCGATATTAAGAGACGGTTCAATGTACGCGCGCTACAATCAAGCGACACGACACGCGGCCGCGGGTAGCGAGGTGGGGTGGCGTTATACTCTGAGCACAAAAAATATGAAAATAGAATAAAAGTTAAAAAAACTAAAACACGACTACGGAAAAATATAAAAACAAGAGTGGTCGCAAGCCATAATTTTTGATTAAGATTGGGCTTGCGATACGGCTGTCACCCCAGATGAAGGGAAAAATAATATGGCGCTCTGTGCCATATTTTTCGTCTATCGAGCAACCCACACTTTTTCACAATAATACTAGTATTTTTCGTTCATTGTTGTTTTCAGCTTATATTAATAATTATTTTTCACTTTTTAGTTTGATGTGCTTTAAAAGCGTGTTTTTTAGTTTTTTTAAACTCTGTTTATTTTTATTTTTTCAGTTCAAACTTATGAAATTATTATATTGTCGCTGATTCTTGATAAGTCTACAAAGTTTTAATTAAATCTGTCCGTTTAAAGTAGGTCAAAATCGAGTCCAAAGGAGTCTGTTACATACATACAAACATACAGGTGAAGCTAATAAAAGCGTGATAATAAAGGCTTTGATATCAGGCGGGAAACTCTTATTTTTGTACTTTTCCGTAGTCGGGTTTAAGTTTTTTTAACTATTATTCTATTTCCATATTTTTTATGCACAGAGTAATAATGCCGCAAATATAGTATTTTTTTGTTCATTATTGTTTTCAGCTTATATTAAGAATTATTTTTCACTTTTTAGTTTGATGTGCTTTAAAAGCGTGTTTTTTAGTTTTTTTTTAACTATATTTTTAACTTGTTTATCGTTTCCAATTATTTCAGAATTATAGAAGGACCTGTAATTTAATATAATATTATGTAGTAAGATTGGCAACCTTAAGTGAATCTCGACACTTGATCAATCTCGATAAGTGTCGTTTTACTTCGATCAAAATAACACTATTCATTTATGACTAAATCTACTATAGGTAGGTACTTAAACACTAAGATCTTTTAGGGTCTTTTCAAGTGAGTTATATAAATAGGTATAGTCACTTCAGTCATAGTAAAAGGAAAGTTAGTTGCGCAATTGTTGAAGGGTCTCTTGTTTCTACGACGAACCTACATCAGATTAGTCTTAAGATGTCTTTCTGACAGCTACGAGTACAGTTTGACGAGGAGTTGACGAGACGCTTCTCAGAAGTGATGACCTGCGACGACACTGAGACCCAGCCTAGATAAACAACATTGTAACGAATGCCCAAATACTTGTTTTCATTCAATCCACCTCGTCGAAACTTTTGTCTAGTATAATAATGGTTACGTTCCAGTGCTGTTTGAGCAAATTGAACCGTGTTCTTATTGGTATAAGTACTGTGACGTGGAAACTACCTACCAAAGGTGTAAGGTGTGTGGAAACAGTCCCGAACACTTACCTGAAAAAAAAGGAGAATGTTAAATTAAGTGAGCAGCCCATTAAAAATAAAAGATATATAATTAACCTCTCATCTAACCTTTGAATCGCCTTCTTTTAATTATTAATCTTTTAAATTAATAAAATCTAAATTACTAAGTCAGCGACTATTTGTGGTCATCTAAAAGTTATTCTATTTTGCCGACAATTGTACTGTTTTGCCGATTATGAATTAACAACGTAACCCAAGGCATCGATTCTGATCTGAAGTAACCGTATGTCAGTGTTGGGGCTTAGGTGAGATACATGAGTTAGGTAGCGAGGAGCGAAGCAACGAGCTGTTGGTTTTAGTTTTTAGGCAACGCGCGAGACGAGGGAGCGTAGCGATCGTGCCGCGGCGGCAGCCAGCGAAGCGCCGGAACTAACTTCGCTCGTTGTCCTGGGTTGCGTTGCTGAGTCATACTAGTAACTAATTAGTAATCTGTGGTCATACATATTAACTGCTGCTGAGTCATATTAACTAAAGTTTTTCACATAATATATGGTCGGCAAAACAGTACTTATAGACGCTCTTGAATGGTCGCTAACCTAGTAATTTAGAAAAGAAATATATATTTTTTAAAGGCATAATAAACATTCGGTCCGCAAAATAACTACTTGAGCGGCAAGATTTCATGATTGAGCGGCAGAAAAACATGTCTATAAGCAGCAACTCAACACTGTAGGAAGAGTGTGGTACGGGGAGTTCTAAATTGAAGCGGGAGCGAGCGAAGCGAGCTCGGACTTGCGGAGCACCCCGACTCGGATCCGTTAGGTTCGGAGACTGTGCGGGGAGGCGAGCTAAGCTCGCCTCCCCGCACAGTCGTAGTGTTAGGTTTAACATGAGAACACAGAAGTAGGAGCCCCGAAGGGGCTCCGTCGACCACTCAACACTGTAGGAAGAGTGTAGTACGGGGATGTTTAAAATAATTACAGCCATCCAGAATGACATAAATTGCTGATTGATTTTGAAATGTTTGCTGACCATGAGTTGCTGACCAATTAGCTATTTCTGCTGACCGATTAGCTATTTCTGCTGACCGATTATATTTTTCTGCTCACAGAAATAACAATACTATGCTAACCATTTAATTGACACCCTTTAGAAAACTACTTACCTAGTTTAATAGAAGACAAAAGTGCTATTGGAAAGTTGGTGCGTTAATTAGCACCCAAAATATAACAGCCTTATGATTTTAGTTTACATTACTGCCAAGGTCGGGAAGTAAGCGATTACTAGATGAGTAGAGTTTAAGGCGATGCACTGGTGGAGAAGCGGAGAAACCCTTTTGCTACATCAAATTTTTTGGGTAATTACTACTAAATATCGGTCTTGCAAAAAATATTGTACATACTTAAGGATATTGTCTGAGGAATGTGCTAATATATTACATGATAGTTTGTACTTTACTCAATCATAAAAAATCCCAAAAACAGGTATAAAATGTCTAAGAAAAAGAATAAAACGAATTTTTTATTAATAAAATTTCTAAATTTGCTCATAGTTTTTATATAGAGATATCCATATAGATATAGATCTTCCTCCGACGTAACCAATTTATGAATTTAATTTTTACACGACTTCATACAAACACTCTCAACACACACACACAATAATCATTCCTTGAACACACTACACACATAACGTATAACACTTAGCGCTGTCCGTTTCATACTTAATGTTTTTCTTTCTTTCATTGTACTTTTTTGTTACATAATTTTTGGTTTATTAATGTTATTTTCTATTACATGTACTGTTACATTATTTGTGTTTAAGCCTACTTAGTCCATTTTTAAATTTTAATTAGTTGAATTTCTTAATTTGCTTTCTAAAATGTAAAACCAACAGTTGTAATATTTATGTGTAATAAGCTGTGAAATTTGCGAAAAATAAATAAATAAATAAATATTGCTTTTTAACACGCTTTTATTAGCTTCACTTGTAACTACTATGCATGTAAGAAAATCTTGGAACCTAAATTTGACCCACTTGCCCGTCTTCGATTAGAATGAAATACGCTCTGAGTTCTGATTATAATACATGACTATATTTGAAATGCACCCCCATGATGTGGGTATCAAATGAAGGGTTTGCTGTCAGGAATACGAAAAAATAGTCACGAGACTTAAATCCAACATGGCGGACATCCAAGATAACTACTTAACTTGTTTACTAAAAGCGTGTTTTTTAGTTTTTTAAACTAATTGATAATTATTAAGTACTACAGAAAATCTGCTAAATTTTAGTTTTTAAATTGAAGTCTTAAGAGAAATAACAACGTAAAACATTGAAAAAGTGCAAAAGTGTGGTTATTTTCTTGACTCTTTACACGTAAAGGAAAAAACAGAGACAACTGTTTTACAAATGCCTCGCCTTAATACGAATCCAGCAATTGCCGTTCCGGCCGAGGCCTGTATAGTGCATAATGCATAATGCACTATACAGGCCTCGGCCGGGACGACAATTGTTGGATTCGTATTAAACTCTGCACTGTGCATTACTCGAACAAAGCAAGCAAATTAAAAAACAATAAATATTAAATGTTATTAATTTAATAGGCAACAGTAAAAAGTACTCAGGCTACATATTAAAATTAGTTTGGTGTTGTCACTTGGCTGTATGAGATTTGTGTTCTTTGGTAAAAATGGGACCAAAAGGTGGTGCCCAAAGAGTAAAAATGGGACCCTATTACTAAGACTTCGCTGTCCGTCTGTCTGTCTGTCTGTCACCAGGCTATATTTCATGAACCGAGATAGCTAGACAGTTGGAATTTTCAGAGATGATGTATTTCTGTTGCCGCTATAACAACAAATACTTACTAAAAATTCGAAAAAGTAAAAAAATAAAGAGGGTCTCCATACAAAAAAAGATTTTTTTTTAAACGTGAAGAAACTAGCACTACCTAGTATGATGGTACGGAACCCTTGGTACTAGCGCCATCTAGTATCATCATCTTCATCATCATATCAGCCGAAAAACGTCCACTGCTGGACAAAGCCCCCCAAGGATTTCCACGACGACCGGTCCTGCGCTGCCCGCATCCATCGACATCCCGCTATCTTCACCAGGTCGTCGGTCCACCGCATGGGAGGCCTGCCTACGCTACGTTTTCCATCTAGTATGATGGTAAGGAACCCTATGTGTGCGCTCGCACTTGGCCGGGTTTATGAGACGTCCAAGGAACTTTCTGTGAATTGAAGTGTGTTATTTATAAGACTGTTGCAATTGAAGTGTGTTATTTATAAGACTGTTGCAATTTAAAAAAAACACTACTCACTCTCCAGTAACGAAAATACTTAAAGGAAGTAGTTTCTTATCAAATTTTTTCGACGTTCCTATCTCCTGTCTTCTTTTTTCGAATGTAGCGTGTTTGTGTACCTTTATTGTTGAACTTAGTAATAGAGAGATCTCTGATTCGCAGTAGGTGTATTGTTCTATTATTTATTTTCTGTTTCTCATTAAAGTTGAATGCCGGCTTTTGTTGACGGGATGTCCCTCTAGTTTAAAATTCTGTTTGTAGAGCACTTCAGCACACCCCGGACAATGCATACAACGATCGTGACATGACATTTCTATAAACTAATGACGGAGCAAACAAAATAAAAAAGGTTTTTTTTTATTATTGACCTTATGGTGACACTACTTATATGGTCTTTTATTAGTAACTAGTGGCATGTCTTTAATGTTACAATGCCCTGAGCTATGTACCAGTGAATGGAACAAAGGAGTTTTCTTAGATGGGGCAATTTGTTAGACTATGAATTTTCCTGAAAGTGAGAAAATCTTATGCGGGGTATTCCCAAATATGACATTAGTAACAAATAAACTGTTGCGATAACTCTAGAGCTTTAAAATTAAAACTGTGTATTTTTGCCTCAATAAAGGCGATTTTTAAGGTGAAAAAACCCGACTTCATGGGGTTAAAGCCACCGTACTCTCAAAAATCTAAACAATAGGAATATGTTTACCACCATTTAATGTCCAATAGTCTAGTGCTATTTTGAGAATATTTTTTTTTTATTGTTCTTAATATTAATTTTCTTCTTAAACTTTTTCATACAATCGGCAATTTCATATGTAAAGACCTATAATACACACACACAGACACACATATATTTTGGACTATTTTAGTGCAAAACAATCGAGTCTCAGCAAAATCTCAACTTTTTTTTTTTGCCATCACAATACCTTCTACCCTATTCGCCGCTCGCTCCTCAGCCGCGCGAAAAAAAACAGGTTTAAATATTGTAGGTATTTACCTACAAAATTGCCGATTGGACGAAAAAGTTTAATTATAGATTAATATTAATATAAAAAAATATGAAAACATTTTAAAAAAACAGCATTATACTATTTTAATTAATTGGTGTTACATTCGTATGTCTATTATTGTTTAGACATTTTAAGAGCACGGTGGATTTAAATACGTGTAATTCCATGCATTTTTTCAATAAACCGGTTTTTGCTTCACCTCTAAAAATTGGCAAAAAATACATATAAGAAAGAAAGGAAATTTTTGGGAGAAATCGTTTTGAGCGACAAGACCGCCCAAAATGTACCTACATAAGATTTTGTTTTTGTATTGTTTTTTTTTAACTTTTTAAGTTTAAGTTTTATAATGTGTTTATTTTTAATTAGTGTTTACAATAAAGAGTTGGTATTTATCTTATCTTAAGTAGGTACTTATAGCTCTATCCCTTAGATAGCATGGTTAATTGTGCCACACGATGATAAAAGATAGCTCTAGCTCTAGAGTTATAGCAGTATAGTATCTTCGTTACTAATGTCATATTGTTGTCATTGATGTGTTCCGGCTTGAAGATAAGATAGCCAGTTCCCCATTGCGTTGGGGAATCTTGGTAAGCTCGCTTCCATCTTCGGCATCATCGTCAGTTACCGTCAGGTGAGATGATGCCAAGAGCTTACCAAATGTGGATTATAAAAATAAGAATATCCCGTACAAGATTTCGTCATTTTCAGGTTTCAAATAAGTTAGTTCCATCTGACCACTAAAAAAACAAATTTTTTTCACTCAATGGTACGTTGCTCCAGGGATTGTAACATAAAAGACATCACTGTGGTTACTAATTAAACACTATAAGTAAGTAGTGTCATCCATCATATGGTCAGTAATTAAAAACAAGAACTTTTGTTTTATTAGAAATTGGCACTGTACTTTAAAAACTAAATCGGCAATTTTCATAGGTTACCTATTGAATATCCAGGGATAAATATCTAACGGTCACCTGGCCCCAAATTAGGAACCAGAGACTGATACGTGTAAATACATACGTGCGTCATCATATCAGCTCATATACGTCCCCACCAAGGCGCTCGAGCCTACTGTGAATTAGGGCGATCGGGCCTTAGTCGACTACGCGGGCCCAGTGTAGGTTGATCGACTTCACACACAACCTTCGAGTATCTTTGCAGGCGTGTGCAGGTTTCCTCACGGTGTATTTCTTCACCGTAAGAGCGTCGGATAAACATACATATGAAATCGAAATTCGAAAACACATTGGTACGTGGCAGGATTCGAACTACGACCTCCTGGACAGGAGGTAGCGGCCCTTGCCATTACGCCAATACATACATATATAAAAATATTATATAAACTCTCAGACACAGAGCAAACACACCTGTTCGTCACACGAATGTTCTTCGTAGGCGGGGAATCGAACCCACAGCAGGCGGCAGCACTAACTATTACGCCACCGGGTCAGACAAATTTAATCCCCTTTAAGCAGCTCAAATACCAAAGCTGCGTGCGTGCAACAGGTAGGTACCTACGTTGCCTACGTCAGAAGATCGTTAAGTAGTCGATGACGTCACGGCACAGCGCGGACAAGTCGGAAAACAACTGAAACTCACGTTTCTCGTATGACGTCACTCGGAAAACGCACACGGCATCCCAGTTTCGGGTCAATGGCCAATCTACAAATAGAAAAATCCAATTCAAACCATTTCAGTTTTGTTTTATTAATGAAATTTTGCAGTTCCCTACTTTTGTTTACAACTCGTTTCTAGTATATATACAACTTACAAGTTGTTCGCCGCGAAGTGTAAACTTGCGATGTACTCATTTTTAAACTCCGGAAATGCCGACAGAAGTGAAAACTTTTTACAGTTTTATAAGTTTTGACCCTTCGATTGTTCCTTGTATGTAACCGACAGGTTACATTACAGTGTCTTGAGTTCAATGGTTTTTTTCCCATCTCAAAAATGCCCAACGCGCCTAGATTTTTTTTTTCGAAAGGACAAGCTTGTTGTTGGCCGCTGGGGCCTTTACAACTTCACCGGGCAGGGGAGGCGGAGGAGTACGGAAGGCACTCAACCTAGTGCAACTGCCTCAGGGCGTCCAGGTTGGCACGGACCTCGGCTTAGGTCGTTGCTTGGACGGGGGAGGATCGAAGAGGGGGCACGCCTAAAGAAGTTTTCACTTCAAAAATATAGGTACGTTCACTAACGCTTGCGCGATGTAGGATCCGTTCAGCGCCATCTAGTGGTGTTTTAAGAAACCGTGTTTTCATTATACAACCCGCTATATCTCGGCCACCCCTTTGACTGTTATGTATGATGGCTCATGTTCGAACTTAAAAAAAAAATTGTCCCATTAATTCGCCTATCAACTACGCGACTTTCCGATCAACGATACTCGAGTTATCGTTGAACGAACATTTTTACATACAAACAATCGTATTGGAAAAAACTTAGGTATTTTCGAAACGTCCTTGGGTATTTTTACCCACGACGGAACGGAGCAGGTATATGCGTTTAGGGTGAGAGATGTTTGTTTGTGTGTGCGTTTGTGCAAAGTAATGTTCCCACCTATCTTCTAAACTAATGATTCGATTTTGATGCGGTTTTCAATAACGGGTTTGTG
Source organism: Coleophora flavipennella (assembly GCA_947284805.1). Taxonomy (NCBI): domain Eukaryota; kingdom Metazoa; phylum Arthropoda; class Insecta; order Lepidoptera; family Coleophoridae; genus Coleophora; species Coleophora flavipennella. The sequence continues at coordinate 16,521,893 of OX369264.1, read as the reverse complement.
TTTGATGAGTTCATGTTCTTAGACAAGTGTCATGGCTGTAACTCACTAGGGGGCGCCACAATATTAGTGCAAAACAATGTTGCAATATATCTAAAACGAAATGTCCGATTACAATTCTGTTTTCAGCAATGTGTACGTGGTAGTTTAATGCATGTTCCTAAATAATAAAAAATACGTCTGTAACTCACTAGAGGGCGCTACAATATTAGTGCAAAATAATATTGCAATGATATTAAAACGAATTGTCCGATTTCAATGCGGTTTTCAGCAATGGGTTCGTAGTTGATTGGTGCATGGTCTAAGATAAGTCTTATGATATTAACTCACTAGGGGGCGCTGCTATATTAGTGTGAAACGATTTTAATGAAATTAGAACTCGTAAGTTATAAAAAATAAGATCAATATGTACCTTCTCTTTATTTGGTCTCAATAAAGAAACAACAGCACTCGGCGTCACTGGGAGCTAGGTCTCTCCAGGTCTGTAAATCGTATCCAATTCGCATTCAATTCGCATTTAATTCGCATTCAAAGCGCATTCGAAAACACATTATAACAACATAAGCCCGAAGGCATCGACATTCATAGTGTTTTAGGGAGTTTTAGCCAGTATTAGGAACTGTTTCCGCCTTCACCGCGTGGAGGTACTCCCAGCTTATGTCATCATTGAATTCAGAGTTCAAACACAAATATTATAGTCTCAAGAGTATTGACACCAATTCTGAACAAAAACCAACAGAAAGCAACTGTATAATATTTATTAAGGAACTTAATATTATATGGTAGGATGAATCACACTTATTGTTTTGCGAGATCTTACCTACACACTATATAGATTATAATTCGTATATGCTCTCTAAAAAGTCTGAAATAATATTAAACAAAATTAAAAATTTTGAAAAATCCCACGACGGTAAAAATATCATCGAAAAAGAATAAAATAACGCAAAACCCCCGACTTAACCCAATTATTATGTAATGAAATATTATAATAGACGTAAAAATACTTTCTAAAACAGAGTTGATATCTCTAGAAATCGGTAATAGATATACTTAAGTACCTAAACAATGAATATCGATGTTTACAGTTTTTTCCAAACGTGTCTGTTTCTCGCAGATATACTTAGATGTAGCGATAATAATTTTACCATAATATATAACCGAGGAATATCCGTCGGGGGCTGCCTTTCCTATATGAAATTTCAACAAAAATTTAATCATACTCATAAGTGTATTTTATGTCGTCGTTAAACATCTACAATTCTTCAATAATTGTATTCACGTCACTAGAAAAACTTTAGCTGGTTTAATGGCAGCCCCCGACGGATATTCCTCGGTTATATATTATGGTAAAATTATTATCGCTACATCTAAGTATATCTGCGAGAAACAGACACGTTAGGAAAAAACTGTAAACATCGATATTCATTGTTTAGGTACTTAAGTATATCTATTACCGATTTCTCGAGATATCAACTCTGTTTTAGAAAGTATTTTTACGTCTATTATAATATTTCATTACATAATAATTGGGTTAAGTCGGGGGTTTTGCGTTATTTTATTCTTTTTCGATGATATTTTTACCGTCGTGGGATTTTTCAAAATTTTTAATTTTGTTTAATATTATATTCCCTCTTTTGAGTTAAGACTTTTGAATCTAGAACATGATTAGCGATTTCTTGTTCTGTTTCCGCGACCAAAGACATTGAACGCAAATATTGTTGAATAAAAAATGATTTTTTTTTATTAAAAAATTTGAGTGCGTTTGACTACATCTCACTTGAAGGTAAGTGACGATGTAGTCGAGGATGGTACACGCAAACTCAAATAATGCATATTCCTTCTCGCCTATATAAAAAAAAACTGTGACAATGAATTTTAAGAATTTTGCAAATGTTACCTTAGTGCTGCGATTTTTATTGAACTAAAATATATACAGAAAGAACTGTAAAAATATGCCTAAGTTTTAAGTACTTTATTAATAACATTCTATTAACATTTCTAGTAAAAAATAATTAATTGTACCCAAAATTGTTTTTTAATCTATTTTTCTACTTTTGTCACCCTGTCACCTGTCAAATGTTGAGCCTTATAAAAAAACTAGTGGATGCCCGCAGCTTCGCCCGCGCAGATGCCGATTTTTGCGGTTCCCGTGGGAGTTTTCCAAAATCCTTTCTTAGATGATGCCTACGTCATAACATCTACCTGCATGCCAAATTTCAGCCCGACCCGTCAAGTGGTTTGGGCTGTGCGTTGATAGATCACTATGTCAGTCAGTCACCTTTGAGTTATATATATTTAGATTACTGACGGCACAACTTAGTAGAGTACGTTAGTACTAATATATATACTTTGGTAGAGTGTTCCTACACACTCGGCAGCAAGCGGCTCGGGCGACGTATTTTGAATCCCACGCTGAGTTCAGGATTCTAAAATAAAATCATTCGCTCCGCTAGGATTCAAAATAGCGCTCTCTTCGCAAACATATTTGTTTTTTATCCACAATTGGTAAACCCTTGATATCATCTTATCAGCTCACCTGATGGTAAGGACAATGATGGAGGCACAGACTTACCAAGATTTCACAACGCAATTCGGGAACTGGCTACCTTATCATCAATTTTATTTTATTTAGAAAACAAACGGTTATTACATAACAGTTAGTGACGACTATTTATAATAACTATAAACCACTTATATGTTTTCGCATATAAAACACACAAATCAATGCTGTTAACTTTGATTTTTGGCAGTAAGACTTAGATAAACCGAGTCCTACAAAGTTAGACTCTGCCGGGAATCGAACCCGCGACCTAAAGGGTGTGGAGCGAGTTGAATAACTAATACGCCAAGTAGGCGGTTTTGCTCCTTTTTATACAATGTTCCTATTAAATCTTTGCCTAGTTTGATGCAGACTTGTAGCGTCAGGTACCTACATACTTCCGATGAAAAGTTTTGAAGAGGAATTAGACGTATCTAAAGCCTATTTTATTTTTACAAGCTTTTATAAATTAAAGTTAAAACTTGCAATGTATGTATGTTTGTTCGGGTGAAATCTTGCGACTCAATTTTGAAGCAGATATTTTCAACCGATTGAGCTGCAATTTTGTGTACACGTTCAGTTTGGATGACAGTGCATGGTTAACTGTGTAACGTCATTCTAAATCCAACATGGCGGCGCAGCCAAGATGGCGGACTAGCTATTTTTAATGCACTCCTACAATGTGGGTATCAAATAAAAGGGTTTGCTGAGAAGAATACGAAATAATTGAAAATTTTTAAATAAAAGCTTATACCTAAAAGTGTGTAGGTCTTTTGAAAATTATTTAATCCGAGATAGCAACAGGGTCCGCGCTCGGTCGGTTTGTTTTACCAGTAAAGTTCAGCTGGCTAAAGTCAAAGTACCGTTTTAACCGCCTCCGTAGCTCAGAGGCAAAAGTTCACTGGCTTTACACAGGAGGTCGCGGGTTCGATTCCCGGCGGGGTCAATTGTAAGACTCGGTTTGGTTGGTGGTAGGGTATTTTCTAAGCCCGCCCGCCTGGCTAGCTACCACCATCTTATCTAAGTCTTGCCGCCAAATATCAATGTTGATATCATTGGTGTGTTCCGGCATGAAGATAAGATAGCCAGTTCCACATTGCGTTGGGGAATCTTGGTAAGCCCGCTTCCATCTTCGGCAACATCGTCACTTACCACCAGGTGAGATTTTGTCAAGGGTTTACCAATTGTAACACGTAAACAAACCATTTTATCATTAAGAACAACGAGCATGTTCCTACGACCATTGTATTCACTTAATCACTGTGTTTTAGTTCACTTTAGACTTATGTATACCAATAATTGAAACTAGTTATATTGCTGTGAAAACACTTCACGTTTTGTTTTCATGTTTGGCCATTTCGAAACAAAGAGACGCTGTATTAGTATCTACTAGCTTTTTCCCGCGGCTCCGCCCGCGTGGACATCGTTTTTATGACTGTCTTTAAGGGTGATTAGATTAGTAAATTATGTCGTTTCCCACCTACTTAACCATCTCTGTACGAAATATCACAACAATCGATTATTTTTTTAGTTCCCTAAGGAACTGCATCAGATTATGCTATTTGCCCGGGATAAAAAGTAGCCTATGTCCTTCCCCGTGACACAGGCTACCTGCATGCCAAATTTCATAAAGATTGGTCAAGGCGTTGAAGCGTGAAAAGGTAACAAACAAACAAACACATTTTCACATTTATATTATTCGTATCTATAGTGTAGCAATAAGTGTAACGAGTTTCACAGATGGCTTAGCATCTACACAGTTTTCATAGGTAAGAAGGGATATATATTATATATATATATATATGTAAAGACTAGATTTTACCCACGGCTTCGCTCGCGTGGGTATCAATTTTATGACTGTCTTTAAGGGTGAGTGGTGTGCGAGCCGCAAGCGTCTCTCGAGCGTGCACAGGAGTTCACTCCAGATCCCTCGTAAACTATATCGGGCTATTCTGCATAGCAGTCTATGTAACTTCCCACCCCACAACTCATCATATCAGCCGAAGGACGTCCACTGCTGGATATAGGGTAAGGATTTCCACCCTAAAGGATTTCCACGACGACCTGTTTTGTGCTACCCGCGTCCAGCGGCTTCCCTTAAACACACCAGGTCATTGGTCCACCGAGTGGAAGGCCTTCCTACGCTACGTTTTCCGGTGCGCGGTCGCCAATCGAGAACTTTACTGCCCCAACGGCCATCTGTTCTACGAGCTATGTGCCCTGCCCACTGCCACTTAAGTTTAGCTAAGTCGGTTACTTTCGTTCTCCTACGGATCTCCTCGTTTCTGATTCGATCACGCAGAGAAACTCCGAGCATAGCACGCTCCATTGCCCTTTGGCCTTCCATGAGCCACGAACGATTACAAGCATTTACCGACTCTTATCGCATTCCGCTGCAAAAAAAAACAATTCCATATCGCGACTATGACCGTGTCGTGGCCATCTATTCTAATCTATCGTGTGTAGCTGTTTTCAGCAAATTAGATAGTTACGTACCTACATTGGGGAACTCTGAAGAAGGCCTAGGTACTTTAGTTACTAACACATTCACTTCACATCTTCAAACTCACCCGTCGTCTCCTTGGCCGACGCTCCCTGCGTCATGATCGCCGTCCACACCATTGCACGTTTCCACCACTACCACAGGAGGGTCAGCCATGGCGTTCCCACGGGCGCGACCACACAACGATGCACCCGACCGAACCCCGTCGAGCTGAAACCGCGGACTGGCCACTTCGCCCTTGGTAAAAGATTAGTATCATTACTACAACCTACTCTTATTAAATTAAGCGAAGTTAACCTGCGGACAATATTAAGCATAAGCATGCGCCGTGGACAGCAAACGGGTCACGAACGCATGGTTAGGGCTTCGCTGAGTAATCCCTTTAAGGGTAGGTAGTATTTACTTAAACCTACTTATGTACAATACGTGGAGTGCTACATGAGGTATCAGTTGCTATCGCGGGCTGATACGCCCTGCCTACTTACCTATACTATTTTACTAACATTATAAACGCGAAAGTTTGTAAGTATGTATGGATGTAGGTTTGTTACTCTTTCACGCAAAAACTACTGAACGGATCTGGCCGAAATTTGGTAGGTAGACAGATTAGGATTTAGGACCTGGTTTAACATATAGGTTACTTTTTCGACGCTCGCGAGGCGCTCGCGGCTCGTGCACTGCGCACACTCGAAAAGTCACAAAAACGTTGTTCACGCGGGTGAAGTCGCGGAAAACAGCTAGTCCCACATAATATTTACTCAGATGATGGTATGACTTGACGCACAAAATTAAAAACGAAATGCGACACATAGTCGGCGAAAAGGATTAATCATCATCAAGCTTTTCTACATGATAGTACATAGGTTACTAGATAAGTTTTGCAATACACAAATATGAAACAAAGAGGTGGCATATCATATAATATATATTTTAAAACTATATTTCCATAGACAAAGTTTGGCGGGAAAAAGTTTTCTTTTTTTATAATTTTTGTATTAAAAAAATAGATTTAATATTTAAAGATGTCGGCGTGGTCTAGAGACGACTTACGAGTTGTAATTCGTTACAACTTTGAGAGGGGTCTGTCGTTAGATGACTGTCTCAAGGAAATGCAATCTGTATTCAAACAAAACTGCCCTCATCGTACGACTGTTTACCCTAACGGTATTGTGAGTTTAAACGTGGAAATTTCGAATTTTCTGATGCACCAAGATCGGGACGACCCAGTGACGTGTGTACTCCAGATAACGTTGCCAAAATAGAAGAAATGTTAAGAATTGATCGTCGAATGACCTATAGGCAAATAAAAGAAGCCCTGGGCATCAGTGCACCAAGTTTTCACAAAATTTTGCACGAAATTCTTGGAGTAAGAAAAGTTTGCACTCCATGGTTACCTCACGACCTAACGGAGGAGCAAAAGGACTGTCGTGTATTATGGTATAAAAAAATGTTAAAAAATTTGAAAACGGGTCAAGTGCTTATGTTAACAGCATCGTCACTGGTCTTGAAACTTGGCTTTATTATAATGATGTGCCATCTGAAAGTAAAAATAAAGTTTTGCTCTTTGAAAATGAGCCTACGCCAACACAACCCCGCAAATCAAAATCTGTTAAAAAGGGGATGATAGCTGTATTTTTACTAGCCGTGGTGTAATCGATCGAGTAGTTCTGGACAGTCAGCGTACTATAACAGCTAACTGGTACACTAATGAATGTTTACCTCAGTTGCTTGATAAACTTAAGGAAATGCGTCCCAACTCCAGACTCGGTACTTGCCATTTTCACCATGATAACGCACCGGCACATCGAGCAGCTCTCACAGTGAATTTTTTGACAATTGCTAGGATAAAAACGGTTGAGCATCCACCATACAGCCCCGACCTAGCCCCTTGTGACTTTGCTTTATTTCCTATTATCAAATATAAGCTGAAAGGGCGGAAATTTACCAGCGACGAGGAACTTTTGAGAGCTTGGGATCATGAGTGTGCTGTACTTCCAGAAAACAAATGGATAGATATTTTTTAAGATTGGTTTTTACGCATGACTAAATGTATTAACTGTAACGGAAATTACTTTGAACGATTGTAAAAATTAAAGTCGTTTTGCAAAATTTATCTAGTAACCTAAGTATAGCACAGAATTTCAACTATATCTATATATAGACGCAATTGGCATTGTTTTAGTACAGCCATACTTACTCAAAGTATGATCCGCGGAGCCCTAGAGCTCAGCGAGGCCTAGAATTACAAAAAGAAATGTCGCTTAATAGGCAAAAATCAGGTGAAACTTAGGTAGCATCTATCTATAATATAAAAATGAATCGCAAAATGTGTTGGTAAGCGCATAACTCGACAACGGCTGGACCGATTTCGCTAATTCTTTTTTTGTCGAGTTCGTTATTGTCAGGAGAAGGTTCTTATGTAGGGTAGGGTAGTGTAGGGTAGTATAGGGTAGGGTAGGGTAGTGTAGGGTAGGGTAGGGTAGTGTAGGGTAGGGTAGGGTAGTGTAGGGTAGGGTAGTGTAGGGTAGGGTAGGGTAGTGTAGTGTAGGGTAGTGTAGTGTAGTGTAGGGTAAAGTAGGGTAGTGTAGTGTATGTAGGGTAGGGTAGGGTAGTGTAGTGTAGAGTAGAGTAGCGTAGTTTAGGGTAGGAAAGTATAGGGTAGGGTAGTGTAGGGTAGGGTAGTGTAGGGTAGGGTAGTGTAGGGTATGGTAGTGTAGAGTAGGGTAGTGCAGGGTAGGGTAGTGTAGGGTAGGGTTGGGTAGTGTAGTGTAGTGAATGTAGGGTAGGGTAGGGTAGTGTAGTGTAGGGTAGTGTAGTGTAGGGTAGGGTAGTGTAGTGTAGTGTATGTAGGGTAGGGTAGGGTAAGTAGGGTAGGATAGGGTAGTGTAGGGTAGGGTAGTGTAGTGTAGGGTAGAGTAGTGTAGGGTAGGGTAGTGTAGGGTAGGGTAGTGTAGGGTAAGGTAGTGTAGAGTAGGGTAGTGCAGGGTAGTGTAGTGTAGGGTAGGGTTGGGTAGTGTAGTGTAGGGTAGTGTAGTGAATGTAGGGTAGGGTAGTGTAGGGTAGGGTAGTGTAGTGTAGAGTAGTGTAGTGTAGGGTAGTGTAGTGTAGTGTATGTAGGGTAGGGTAGGGTAAGTAGGGTAAGGTAGGGTAGGGTAGTGTAGGGTAGGGTAGTGTAGGGTAGAGTAGTGTAGGGTAGGGTAGTGTAGTGTAGGGTAGGGTAGTATAGTGTAGTGTAGGGTAGGTAGGGTAGGGTAGGGCAGTGTAATGTAATGTAAGGCGGTACGTAGTTCGCCGGGACAGCTAGTCTAATATATAAAAATGAATCGCAAAATGTGTTGGTAAGCGCATAACTCGAGAACGGCTGGACCGATTTCGCTAATTCTTTTTTTGTCGAGTTCGTTATTGTCAGGAGAAGTTTCTTATGTAGGGTAGTGTAGGGTAGGGTAGGGTAGGGTAGTGTAGTGTAGTGTAGTGTAGTGTAGGGTAGGGTAGAATAGGGTAGGGTAGGGTAGTGTAGGGTAGGGTAGGGTAGTGTAGGGTAGGGTAGGGTAGTGTAGGGTAGGGTAGGGTAGTGTAGTGTAGGGTAGTGTAGTGTAGTGCATGTAGGGTAGGGTAGGGTAGGGTAGTGTAGGGTAGGGTAGTGTAGTGTAGGGTGGAGTAGTGGGGTAGAGTAGTGTAGGGTAGCGTAGTGTAGGGTAGAGTAGTGTAGGGTAGGGTAGTGTAGGGTAGGGTAGTGTAGTGTAGGGTAGGGTAGTGTAGTGTAGTGTAGTGTAGGGTAGGGTAGGGTAGGGCAGTGTAATGTAATGCAAGGCGGTACGTAGTTCGCCGGGACAGCTAGTAATATAATAAAACTGTAACGGGGCCGTGTCTTTACATGTTATATATTTGGAAAATAATAACTGTGGTAGACATTACCAACGATATAGAGGCCAAAACAACAACTTTTGGAATTTTTGTCTGTCTGTCAGTCTGTATGTTCGCGCATCACGCAAAAACTACCGTACCGATTTTGATGAAATTTTGTATGCTGGTTCCTTATAGCCCGGGTTAACATAAAGGATACTGTTTATGCAAGAAAATTCAAGAGTTCCCGTGGGAAAATCAAAAGTATGCATTTCTAGAATGGCGCACCGGCAAATGTTGCTTGACCTATTGCAATTAAGTTTAACACGTTGATACCTTAAATCGCGAACTAAAACTGGGGCAATGTTAATCACAAAAAAATTAAGGGTTCCTGCAGGAATGGAAAAAAAATGTAACTAGAATGGCTCAACGTAACCTTTACATTGAGATGTGGTGTTTTGACCATAATTACATAGTTGGGTATTCTTTATCTCGGAAAACTAAATAGGTCCCGTAGGAAATTAGATCTATAATAATATCGATTTAAAATTTCATACTTTTGAGTGAATTTCTTTTAAGTATAGAAGTCATTGTTTTAAGTATTTTTCAGCATACGCTACTTTACACAACTCTAACTATGGAACTATGGCACGTAGCGATATGTTTCATAGACTAACAGATTAAAGATTCCAATCATGTAAGAAATTAAAAAATCATTAGATACGCATAAGTCAAGTTGTGCATCTTTTAACAAGAGGCACAGATATGGGAACTCTTCTGACGGCTACTGTTTGCTTGTGGTAGTTGCTCTCCGCCTGGGCTGCAATGTCTGTGAACCTCATCAATGTATTTGCGAATCCAGGGTGGTGGCAATTGGCCATCACGCACTGAGTTGCGGTCGTTGTTTGTGAAGATTCCCACGTCAGCATGCCCTTAATGACCTCACTCGGAGGGCACTGGTCTCGGCCAGATGGAACATTCTATCTTTGATGCAGCCGCCGGGCTTCCCACGTCACCATGCTCTTAATGACCTCACTCGGAGGGCACTGGTCTCGGCCAGATGGAACATTCCATCTTTGATGCAGCCGCCGGGCTTTAGTCGATCTGATAGCAAAAGGCCGGACGGTTTATACAGGTGCCATGGCAGAGAGGAGAGTGCCTGATTTGGGATGCCACGTGCGTCAGCACTTTTTGTGCCTTACACCTCACGCGTCCGTCTTGGAGGAAAATTACTGCTTTGTGCCGCTGGTCTGTGAGACAACTGGCTGCTGAACCCTCATAGGCCTTTTCCTTCATTATGGAGATTGGCCGTCGCCTTTGAGAGAGGGATGTGACGCCCGCTCCGGGTCCTACCTGCTGCTAAGGTTGTCTATTGCCACCCAGCGCGGCAAGAAGAAGTGCGTTATGGGTTCCTTCGGAGCTGATACGACTCGGGGATTAGACCAATATTAATATTTTATGGAAATTTTATTACTAGACTAGCTTTTGCCCGCGGCTTCGCCCGCGTGGACATAGCTTTTACGACTCTTTTTGAGGGTGAGTGGTACGCGAGCCGCAACCAGCTCGCAAGCCTGGACATGAGCTTTCTCCAGGTATCTCAGGAACTGTATCGGGCTATTCTGATTTGCAGTCTTTGTCACTCATCCATGACTTTCATCCATTACTCCGTTGCGATACCGCCGACGTGCGCGAGCGTAGAAAAGTTTTCCCCAGATCCCTTTGGGAACTATGTCAGGATATACGTAATAGTAAATTATATCATTTTCTACCTCGTCTACCATCTCTGTGCTAAAAATCACACTAATCCATTTTTCCGTTGCGATTGTAAAGAAATTAACGAAAAAAGAGTACCTATTGTTTTAGTTCCCTCAGGAACTGTATCGGGCTATGCTAATTTCAAGAGATAAAAAGTAGACTGTTTCCTTCCCAGTGACACAGGCTACCTGCATGCCAAATTTCATCAAGATTGGTAGAGGTGTTGAAGTGTGAATAGGTAACAAATAAACAAACACATTTTCCCATTTATAATATTATAGTAAGGAGTTTAGCCGTTCGCGGCTCGCGCACCACTCACCCTCAAAAAGATTCATATAAGCTACGTCCACGCGGGCAAAAGCTAGTAATAAATAAGTCTACAAAAGTAGAATTTTCAAAAACAATCAAAATTAATATAGAACCCATACGAGATTATATTAAATAGGTTTCGAGTTATTCCAGTTTTACTGTCGGAGGTGGTAAAATTTTAAATTCTAAAGTTTATTAAAGTTCGCGCGAGCAAGCGGGCGTAGTGACGAGCTGGCAACAAAAAAGCTTTTGCTTATTTTTTCATTTTTTTTCATTTCATTTATTTCAAGAACAAATTACATTGTGTTTGAAAGTACACAAATAATTACAAAATATAAATTAATAATAATAGCTAATACCTAAGAAAAATTGTAGATTTCTGAGCGTTCTCGATTAACAAGCGTCGATCCTGCCACGTACCAATGTGTTTTCGAATTTCGATTTCATAAGTACGTTTATCCGCCGCTCTAACGGTAAAGGAAAAAACATCGTGAGGAAACCTGTACACGCCTGCGAAGAAACTAGAAGGTTGTGTAGTAACTAGTATCTCATCTGTGGTTGTGTGTGAAGTCGACTAACCCGCACTGGGCCCGCGTGGTTGACTAAGGCTCGAGCCCCTCGGTGGGGACGTATATGAGCTGATGTGTAAATATATTGTAGATTTTCTTTAGGGCTCCGTCAAATATTTAGTGTTAGAACCGCTGTTTTAGAACATTACTGCCTTTGTCTGTAACGTAATGACTGCGTTGCGGGCCACGGTAATGATGGCCGAAGCGCAGCATAGCGCCGGTCTCCGCCTTTACTCCAGCTTGGCCATCAAGGGCTGCAATGCTGACTAAGCTTGAAGGCCGAGAGCGGCGCTACGCTAATATTTCAAGAAATAATGAGTGCAGGCTAACTCATTAAACTTTTTATTGCTTGGAATGTCATTTATAGTAAGTATATGAGTGAATTTACAATTATCACCCAATTCTATGGTCCAGGTCATTTGCAGAAACTAAAATGTACCTAAAGCGCATCTTAGATTTTGTGATTTGAGAAAATTTTGAAGAGCAGGCCTAAAGCGGGCAATATTGGACGGTTTCACGGTAGGGTTGATGCATCTTCTTAGGTTATTAGATACTACTTTTATCAAATTATCATCAGCAAAACGCAGATGAGACTTGGGTAAATTTTATGCGCCATAATATTTATCCAAGTCACCAGGAGGGTCGAGTTTTAATACAAACGTAGGTAATACAAAGTAGTTAGATACCTATATGCAGAATAAAAACCAAACTTTGCAATTATATCGAGAAGACACAGTGTGACACAGTCATATGCACGTGTATCAAAACTGGTGTAGGTCCCGTTAACTGGGGCTTCTACTCATCATACTGAACAACTTTTGTTCTGTGAATTTGCTGAAATCGCAAAAAAAACATATTCGACCAATTTTGTGCATTTTTGTATGGACGGTTATTTTTTTTTTACATTACTCCTCTTTTTTGGGTAGTCGAGTAAAAATGTGTTATATCATATGTCACTCACGGGATCAAGACGAATCTAATCTCATATGTGACCTCGCATTCCAAAATCCTTCAAGCCGTTTAGACTAGGCTCAGCCACAGATGAGATACTAGTTACTTGCTCAGCTAAAGAAACACATACATACATACACTTGAAACACATTACCCTTGGTAAAAACAATTTGATGCCTTCATTTAATTCTGTTTAAGTTTATTACGATGAAAACAAATTACATACATCGATGTGTCTTCTCAAAATATTTGCAATCGATGCGGGGCGTGTCGTTTTTATAGGGTTCCGTCAGTACCAGGTGACGGGAGATAAAAATTAGTACCAAAAGATAAAGTTAATTAATTAAACAACAAATTGATTTATAATACTCATTTTAATTCTACAAATATCGATGTAGACAAGACAAAAATTTATAATTAAGTATAATGATAATATCACGTACAGGCTCACAAACACATTCTTACGAAATTCTTTTTACTATCAATTATTATATCCAAGGAACGGAATCACAATAATAAAAACATCAAACGAATAAAAAAACATTAATTCATAAGTACCTCTATTTATGCTAAACTAAAACTTTAATTATATTAATAATTATTGTCATCCTTTTAATCACTACTTCTACCTGTAATTCTGAACAACTTTCCCCAAGAAACCTATGATATTCGCAAAAAAAAATTGGTCTTGCTCTTGAAAGTTGACCTATCAGCTGATCGATTTATTTGTAATTTTTTTTATTGGCCATAGTTAACCTTGGGAAAAGTTTTTGTACTATCACGGGTCGAACTGTTATTTATTAAAAGGATGACGCTAGTAAATGTTAGGACTGATAATCAGTGAACGGAATATTCTCGGTCATGACGGACTCAGGGAAGAGGCGCAACGGGGTGCAATATTAAATTTAATTATAGGGGTGCTATATTAATTTAGGTAAAGCGGTGTAAACGGGGCGCGTCATTATTTTGTTATTGTTAATGCAAAGTAGGTCGTATCTACTATTATTTTTTTAAGATTTTTACTACAAATAAATACGTCTAACGGAAGAAAATTCTTGACTGAAAATGAATGATTCTCTATTATAACAATAACTGAGAGTTTTTTTTTACCACAAACCTATAATGTTATGGGCTTTCAAACAAATATGTAAAATTTCATAGATTGTATGTAAAGGGTTTTCAAACAAATATATAAAATTTCATAGATTGTATGTTTGTCTTCGTATTTTTCCAGAGTTATTCATCAAATCACAACTATTCTTTTTATAATTCATTATTTTTAACGGCCTCCGTGGCGTAATGGTTAGTCAATTCGCTTCACACCAGGAGGTCGCGGGTTTGATTCCCGGCGGGGTCAACTTTGTAAGACTCGGTTTGGTTGGTGGTAGGGCATATCCAAAGCCCGCCTAGCTTACCACCATCTTATCTAAGTCTTGCCGCCAAACATGTACCGGCTTGAAGATAAGATAGCCAGTTTCCCAACGCGTTCGGGAATTTTGGTAAGCCCGCTTTCATCTTCGGCATCTTCGTCACTTACCATCAGGTGAGATGATGCCAAGGGCTAACCAATTGTGAATTAAAAAAAATATGAGCTTACAATTACTTAAATTAGGGACTAGTGCAAGTTTCGTTCAGTGGTTCAAAAGATATGGGCTTTATATCTATAATATTTATTCTCCTGTAAATATTTCGATTTACTTGTGACCTTACAAAAAAAATTAAATGGTGAAAAAATTAACAAGGTCTAAATAATTAATTTATGATAAACTACATTATTTTGTAAGAAAAATAATCGCAGAAGACTGTTACGAGATATAGTATGAAGAATTTTTATTTGTATATTTGTAAAATATTTTTTTTACTAAATATTTATTTAAGTTCGGACTTTTAATAAATACACCACACGAAATGTTATGTTAACTCAGTAAAAATAAGGGTTTAAATACCTAATAAGAAATTTAATTAAATAAACACATAGCTCACGCTTTGGTCCCTCAGGGGTAGGCAGAGACGTTGGAGCGCCACTTTGCACTATCCTGACACACCACCCTCGTTTCTCTTACATCCATTAATCTTTTCATACATACCATAACCTTTTATTCTTCTCGATATATTTAAATAAAAGTTCTGAGTTTGGCCCTGGCTGTCCGAGAAAATTCCGATCTCTACTTATAATACAGCTATTTAAAAAAATCCAATGCCATAAACAAAACTAGAGCAGGCTTAATACAGGCAAATTCTTCGTATAATTAACGCTAACTGTTTACCGTTTACTGATCAATTAATTTATATAATTATTACTCTTAATTCCCACAGGCTTTGCCTAGTGTGGCAGGTTAAAATTGTTTCATGTTTTTGAAGTTGAGATTTTAATGGGGGCTCAATTGTATTACACTAAAATACTGGTTTTTAAGTTGAGATTTTGATTGGGCTCAATTGTCTTACAATAATACTGGTTTTAATGACACTTTATAAATAACTAGATCTTATTAAGTCCCATCCCATTACACTGGTTATAGTTCATTATTCCAGAAAAATCGGAATAAGACACCTCCCATACAAGCCCTGATTATTAGTTAAATAAGTATTAAAACCTCTGTTCGTTACTTTATTACGTTAAATGTTCATTGTTGATCTGTGTATCCCAACCACACTAGATGTTGAATACCACGCGAGACACTATGCACAGCGTGGTTGTACAATTTATATAAGATAACTTTGACAAATTAATAAAAACATGCCCTGGATTACATGCCCCCACTTAAATTTCAGTTCACTTAAGTATCAGTGATTTTTTACATCCTGTAGATACAATTTAGCACATTGTGAAAAATTCAAGCACATAAATCGCCTGTAGGTACAATTTAGCACATTGTGAAAAATTCAAGCACATAAATCGCCTGTAGGTACAATTTAGCACATTGTGACAAATTCAAGCACATAAATCGCTCCTAAAATCCGAACAGTCCAAATACAGGATCACAACGCAATATGAAACAATGTGTAGTCTATAACCAGGAATAGAGCTCTATAATGAGAACTACAATCAGGGTGTCAAGTATCAACCGACATGGAAATCTACAGAGTAACCACGTACATTTGGAAAAATAGCAAGACGTGTGTATCAGACATGCAGGCGTTTTATACCTGAAAAAAATTCGGCCTAACGAATGCCTCGTCCTGCAGGGTCCGTGGTGAAGATACTATCAATCAATCTATACTATAAGATAGAATCAATGGAACACTTACTATGTCACTGCTATGTGTTCTGGCTAGCAAGTGCATGTGCCACCTCGGTAATGGCTACCTGATACCGCAGGACTACAGACACTTTCCACTCAGTGGTAGGTATTGCTGCGTTAATGCAGCACATTTTTGAGTAGGCTAGAATGCAAGGGTTCAGGGTTTGACACAAAATATCCCATTGGGTAAGTGTCGCTGCAAATCTCCCCTGCAGGCCCCAACCCCCATCTAAAAATATAAGTTAGGACATCAAAGGATAAAAACAACAACAACAGTTAATTGCTTATAAAATCGTAAGTAGGCCAGGGTTGGCACCAGACACAAGTAAGGTGGAACGGTGAAGCTGTCGCGGTGTTTTTATTAATGGGACCATCACAATTAAGCAATTAGTAGGATCACTTGATCCCCGACCTTTTGAGTTAGCGTAGAAAACTCCTCCACATAGTTTTGGCTGATTAGCTGAATGGAGGAAACGTGTCTCAAGATGTAACTATCTATGTAGCTATGCATATACAGGTGTAACAAAATTGGTGTAGGTCCCGTTAACTGGGGGCTTCTACTCATCATATTGAACATCTTTTGTTCTAAGACTTGCTAAAAAAGTAAAAACAAAAATTTAACCTTCATACAAATCGATCAGCTAATCGACCGATTTTTGTGGATTTTAGTATGGAGGGTCCAATTTTTTTTTGTGAGTTGTCTATGGGTTCCTTGAGGTAAGTTGTTCAGTATGATGAGTAGAAACCCCAATTAACGGGACCTACACTAATTTTGTTACACCCTGTTTTATCATTTATGATATTACAAAGTATAGCGCGTGCCACTAAAGATGAGACTTGAAACACCACGTAAAACATTAAAAAGACCTAGGAGGAAGATGGATGTGTACACCTGTATGTCAAAAGAAGCAAAGGATTATGGATAACTGTTTCGTACATTTCCTACTGTATCTTTTTAATGTTTTACGTGGTGTTTCAAGTCTCATCTTTACTGGCACGCATTATAATTATAATAAGACTAAAAGTACCTTGGGAGCGGTCGCACGCAGCTAGCTCAGAGTGACTTGCGTCGTGGTTGGGTCGATGGTCATCATGCAATTTAACTGGGTCTTTAGAAGGTGTTTTAGAGGAGACGCGTGACCCGTGCCCCAGAAGTGGGAACTTATATGGATTGTTAACGAACTAAGTACTCAGCAACTAACTGGTATTATTTTATTATGCTTGTATTATTATGCTATTATAAAACTACCTGACTTAGTTATAATTATAATACTTAAGAAAATGAACAGAACACTCGTGTTGTAGAGGTATTTTTGCAACATAAGTACCTACCTACCGTTTTGCACTTAATAACAATAGTAATGTACTTTTACTTACAGAAAAGATATTTATTACATGCACTCACGCGTTCGCAAAACAGTAGGGAATAAATTTCCTTAATTAGCACACAACCAGTAATTTTTAATTACAGTAATTTTTCAATACAGTTTCTTTATAAGTGGTCCTTTATATGCCAGTCAAGTGTGCGCAAAGTTTACCGCACACGTTCTTTTTACTTTGCCACTTTTTTTTAATTTGTAACTCTGAGAAACAAGACATTTCTAGCAAATAAAAAAATATAATAACCAAAGATACACAATTTTCCTTAAGGCTTTTGAAAGGAAAATTTTAAAAGAGATAGGTTGATTCTCCGTGAGGTTAGTACATAACGCTAGATGATTAGATTCACTTTGGTTTATATCTTTGTGAAGAAAGGAGAATCAATATGAATGAAGCGCGTAGGTTACACCAATGAATAGGTCATATTTTCCAAGGAGGTTTTAGTGCTTACAATATCATCCCAAGCCTTATTGTTATCTATTTATGGTAATATTTAAAAAAAACTTAAGCATGCATACGTGTGCCTAGCTAAATTAAATATTGCGCAATTTTCGTAAAACTGAATTGCGTTGTTTTAGTTGTGAATACGAAAAAATTATGAATAGTTAATATACGTGTAATAAAAAAAATACTTATGTATCCCTATATATACATTGTCACTGCTTATGTTAGCAAAAACAAAGTGAGATTACTCCCCGGACGTTTAAAATGAGCCGTAAGTCGCGTAAAATGAACTTTGATTGCAGAAATCTTGATAGGTACGTATGAACCAATAAATTTTCCTTTTCTGTTACGGTCTTTTTTTTGAGTTCCTAACCCTAAGGGTAAAACGGGACCCTATTACTAAGGCTAGACTCCGCTGTCCGTCCGTCTGTCTGCCTGTCACCAGGCTGTATTTCATGAACCGTAATAGGTAGACAGTTGAAATTTTCACAGATGATGTATTTATGTTACCACTATTACAACAAATATACTAAAAATTAGAAAACGTGAAAATATAAGGGGGGGTGTCCATACAAAAAAATGTGTTTTTTGAAACGTGAAGAAACCAGCGCCATCTAGTATGATGGTACGGAACCCTTTGTGTGCGGTTTTGAATCGCACTTAGCCGGTTTTTATTTTACCTGTTGTCTCACAACTGTATTGAAAAATGTCGTATGATACATGGGTTTGAAATGAAAAACTCGTGACGATGGTAAACCCTCGCCTGCCGCTCGGGCTTACAAATGACACTCGTCTGTTATTTACCTTTTTACCACCCTTGTATCATGAATAACTATTTAAGAGGGTTTTAATAGTCCCCACTAAGCTTTATTTAGTCAAAAAGCTGACCAACTTTTCCCATTTAGTCATTGCCGAAAATGAAGTTATACAGTGTAAGATAGAGGTATACTTACATTTTTTTTTTCTATCACATCATCAGAACAGCTTAAAACATAAATAAAATAATTGACAACGCTAAACAAGTTAGAAACTGACTAATTGCAACTACTTAGTACAATGTTTTCTACATCTTTTGTTTTTGTTATTTTTTTTTAAAAAAAAGCAGTTAATCGATTTTGATGAAAACCAGATAAGTTATCCAATAAAAAAGAAACATTAAAAAATCGGTTCAATATTGGCGCAGAAATCGCGAAACATACACAGTAAAAAACCGGCCAAGTGCGAGTCGGAATCGCGCAGAGTATGGTTCCGTAGTCTTTTCAAAAAATAAATGTATATTTAAAAATAGAATAGACCTTTTAAAACTACTGAGTGTTTGCTAAAACCATTTTAGACTAAGGGATCTGTTTGCGAAATATTAAGTTCTAAAGTGCTATTTTTTGTTACATTCAGGGGTTCCCCCGCCCTACCAGCTAAACCGCTATTTCAAGACACCTGATTTATTTTTAATAATGGGATATATAGTCAACTTAAAAGGAAAACTATCACGGTTTTCTTAGTTTAGGAGTAGTGTCGACCAATTTAAGATGTGCAGTTGAATTTGTAAAAAGTTCATAAATTTTCAATAGAAAATGTTCTGTTACATGCGGGGAGGTACTCTACCATAAAAAAATAATTAAGATCTTACTGCACCATTCTGTCGGCGTGATCGATCAATGTGTATAGCCATGCCAAATTACAGCTTTCTAGCACTAATAAGTCTCTGAGCTAAGCCGCGGACAGACAGACATCGCGAAACTAAGGGTTCCTTGTTAATTACGAAACCCTAAAAAACATACAGTCGAATTGAGAATCATTTTTGGAAGTCGGTTAAAACAATAAACTAATCCTCCACTTTGCCTCATAAGGGCGAGGCAAGCGCTCATTAGGAGATCAGCGGGATCATCTGAATAGCCAACTTTGTTCAAAAGTTGTTCAGTTTCGTCAGTAGAATGAGCACGTAAGAGGTTTGGGTTGATGTTAAGCTTTTGCAATTAATGAGATATCTATATCTTCACCTCTTGAGAGTTAATTTATTTAATTAAGTAGCGCCCAGCGTCCGCTGCCTGGCACCAGCAGCCGGAAGTATTCAACGGAATAACTGGTACGCCACCCTATTGCTGTCACACTTTGTATCTATGAACTAGTTTACGTTAAACATCGATAGACTATCGATAGTATAGATAGTAAATGGCTATCGATACTATCAATAGTTTTTAAAACAATCGATCGATTAAGTACTCGAGTACTACTATTACATTCCTAGAGTCAAGGTATGCATGTATGTAGGTTATTCCCCGGCCATAGTGACAATTACCGTGCTTATATCATTCATTCATTTACAAGAAAAAGTCAGTCAGTTTTTGTATTGTGTATGTTTTTTCGCAACATTGAAGTACTCAGGCAATATCTCGAGAAGCCAGTAATTGACAGAAAAGAATGTTCTATAAAATACTGGAGATACACCAACAACAGACTGAAAGAATTAGCGATGCTCTATCTCTGTATTCCAGCATCTTCCGTGCCTTCGGAACGGATCTTTTCGGAGGCCGGACAAATTTTAACCGAACGCAGAAATAGGTTAAAAGAAAAGAGATTGAACGAATTGTTGTTTATAAAACAAAATAGCTCCTATTTTTATAATTGATTTGTGACTAATTGTGATTTTAATTATGATGAATGCTGATTTTTGATTGTTATTTCGTATATATATCAAAATAAAACTCTCCGTTTCGTGTAACATTTGTTTTTGATGTGTAACATCTTTGCTCTCGCTTTCCTGCAATTTGTGGGAGTGATTTCGTGAAATGGGACGGAAATGTGTCCCATGTGTAACAGGAAGTCGCGTTTTTTCAGGCTTTAAAAGCGTGGAAAAGGCAAAGGTATCTATGACCAAACAGCCTAGTCTGCCGTATCTTTGCCGTCATTTTTTCAGGCTTTAAAAGCGCGGAAAAGGCAAAGGTATCTATGACCATACAGCCTAGTCTGCCGTATCTTTGCCGTCCTTTTATAAAGTATTTTGTCACATGTTACACATCATATGCGAGTACTGTAGGTCTCGCTCGAATTTTTTTTTATTGATGTTACGCTAACCCTACAATTTATAAAACTATCGATAGACTATCGATACTATAGATAGTTTTTAGTAAAACTATCGATACTATCGGATTACCTAACTATCGATGTTTAACGTACCTACTATGCACTTTTTACAACTCCAATTGCACATTTTAAGTTGGCCGAATATTACTCCTAAACTAAGAAAGCTTAACTTTTTTCTTTTAAAATTTATATATTTATTTTTTAATTTGCCCTTCTATTGGTTTCCAATACTTTTCAGATTTCCTGAAATAGCGGTTAAGCTGGTAGGGGGTGGGGTGGGGACATGTAACTCTAATAAAAATCACTTATTTATCGAAAAAAAATTCTTCGCAAACCCTCAATAGTTTTAAAAAATCAATTCAACAATAACCTACACAATGGAGTACATGAATAAAAAGGATTCACCCCCACTTTACATGTAGGGGAATTACTTATTAATATTATTTTATGTATACTTAACCAAAAAAAAACTTTACAGATTTCATTCCATGTATATAGGCATCATAGATTTGAATAAAGGTAAAATGGCTATGACATACCGGAGGACAGACGGACAGACATGGCGAAACTGTAGGGGTTCCTAATTTTACTACGGAACCATAAAAAGCGTTCGTAAAGCCCAGTCTTAAAAGGTCCATTGTGTCAGATCGTCCAGTTTATCAAAATGTGCAGTCCTAGAAAGTCCAGTGTACCAAAATGTCCAGTGTTTTGTCCCTCAAGCACTAGCCCCCGACCAATTGCTGAAGTTGACGTATGGCTTACAATGTACCGGCCGATACCAGCAAAACGTTGCCATTTTTAAACGTTGTTGTTCCGATCCTTACGAAGTAACATAACAAGGTCTTTTTGTACATATCACAAGATTATCATTATTTGTTTTGTAACTATCAAGAGGTTTTGTGAAGCATACCTATCTACCGTTGTTAACTTACAGCCTTGAATGCTGAATCACATCACTACACTTGATAATTGAACAAGCCTATTGTTTTTATCAAACAACAAAGCAACGATTTAATCTTACATAGAAAGTAATAAGGCCTAGCTAAAGAAGATTTGTGATAGATTGAAAAATATCCAATTTAAGTGCAGGCTGCCTCGAAATGGGATCTTATGAAATCAGCTTTACAGTTTGATTTCGCACGAGTGTCTCAACGCGACCTACATCCTTTACTTCTGGTGTAAATGCACATTTTTGTTTATTGCGAGCTTTGTAAACATTTTAGAATAATTTCATCTTAGCCGTTTTATCAATACCTTTATTCTCTTACTGTCGGTATTTATTTTATGCGCCTAACTTATGTAATGTAGGAGAGAAATCCAATATCTCTCAAAACCACATACAGTGTAAACTCTATATAGCGACACTCAAAGGACCGGGCATTTTGTGACGTTATTGAGAGTTTTCGTTATACAGAGAGAAATTAGCGTTAAAGTAAACCAGCTGGAGCCAGAAAATTTTGACGCTTCAAAGAGTGAATCGTTATATTTTTTTTTTATTAAAAATTTGAGTGCGTTTGGCTGCACCTCACCTGATGGTAAGTGCCAATGCAGCCGAGGATGTAACACGCAAGCTCAAATAGTGCCTATTCACTCTCGTCTTGAAGATACCTAAATTATACGAATCGGGGAATACAGACGCCGGAAGGGTATTCCACTCGATTCCAATAGAGAGACGTTATACAGAGGTTACACTGTAGTTTTAAAAAATAAAAAGTTACGAGCGAAAACCAATAAATCGTGTTTTGTTTTAGCCAAACGAAAAAAATAGGTTCAAATTAGCTGTGTAGTTTTCGCGTTCAGCAAGCTTGCGGCAGACAACTTATTCTAACAAAAATTCACTAACTTTGTCAGCCTGCTCTTATTTAACAAAAACATTTTCTATAAACAAAAAACGGGCAAGTGTAAGTCGGACTCGCGCCAAGTAGGGTTCCGTAGTCTTTTCAAACAATACTTGAAAAACCAAAATTATTTTTACAGTCGGCAACAGAACATTTTGTTTGGAAAATATATGATCTTTTTACAAATCCAACTGCTCATCTTAAGTTGGTCGACTATTACTCCTAAACTAAGAAAGCTTACACTTAGTTTTCCTTTTAAATTGATTAATGCACTACTATTCGCTTTTTTTTTCAGATGTCCTGAAATAGCGGTTTAGCTGGTAGGGGGACACTTGATTTTAACTAAAATTTACAGTTTAAAGCCTAATATTTAGAAAACAGATCCCTGATTCGAAAAATGGTGATAGTAAAACCTCATTAGTTTTAGAAGAACTATTCAACAATAGGGTAGGTCGACAAATAAATCACCCGTCTTTAAGGTACCCAAAAAAAAATTCAGTATGGTATTTTACCACTTTGTCGGCGTGATTAATGTGTACCTATACCCTATACCCATGCCAAATTACAGCTTTCTAGTACTAATCGTCTAAGGCACGGACAGACGGACAGACATGGCGAAACTGTAAGGGTTCCTGACTACGGAACCCTAAAAATGATAACTTTTACCATTCAAAGAAAAAGAAAGTTAAAAGTTTTCATATACTTTACGAGTAAGGCCTTATTTTTTAAACGACTTTTAATAAAGGTTCTATAATCGACTGTATATAAGGTCTAACAAAATTAGTTGAAACTATTTTAAGTGTGTTTAAAATTGGTCCACAGTTGACGGAGAAATCGATGGACATAAATAAAAAATATATATACGGTGTAACAAAATTAGCTGAAACTATTTTACTGGTGCTTTTACCCATGAAACTGAACAACTTTCTCCATGAAACCTATAGTCAAATCTCAAAAAAAATGTGAACATCCCATACCAAGTTGGCTGATCAGCTGATCGAGTTAGTATGGGAGAGCCATTTTTTTTTTTGCGATTTGACTATGTGTTCCATGGGGAAAGTTGTTCAGTTTCATGGGTAAAAGCACCAGCAAAATAGTTTCAGCTAATTTTGTTACACCGTATATATATTTTTTATTTATGTCCATCGATTTCTCCGTCAACTGTGGACCGATTTTAAACACACTTTTTTTATTCGAAAGAGTATACTCCTGAGGTGGATGATAACTTGTTTTATCATTTAATGTTTAATAATATTTACACTGTGATTACGCCATATTATCGGCACAAAGTGTCTGATTCTGAAGATAAATATCTTACCGGAAGTATTGTCTAATCTGGGGGCACGCGCCAAATCGAGCAAACGACGAGCATGCAACACGGACACGGCCGTATCAAAGTATATATATTAGTACTAACATACAGTATGGATACTCCCTGCCGCTCTCTAGATTGCGACCTTACCCCTTCATCATCCAGATTGATACCGATTGGTTACAGTTTGGTTTTTGAACGTATAGGATTTCGCCGCCATTTTGTTTGTTTCGTCATTCGTTTTTAGAAATGTCATTTCTGGCCCGTTATATGAAGTGTCCAGGGTGTGGCCGTACCATACTTTTTTCAAAGCAACTTACGGCACTTTTGAGCCTTCTGTATCTTCATTGTGGGTCTCAGTTACCAACAGTACTTACTGAACCTACGTCTAACCCCACTGTCTAACCGTTTGTACCTAATATACATACTTTACGAAACATCTAAAGTTAGTTCGTCACAGACTGTCTGATTTACTCACCGACCATCTAAAATCTAAAGTACTTCTACCAAGCTTACAAACTAAAAATTTGGTATACGGCTAGAATTTTGTCTACAAAGAAAGGAATTTTTTTTATAACAAAAAATATTCGTTTGCGAAGATATACTATTACAAAAGTATTATTTGCAGTCAAGATAAATGCGGGCAGCGCAGAACCGGTCGTCTTGGAAATCCTTGGGGGAGGCCTTTGTCCAGCAGTAGACATCCTTCGGCTGATTTATAGATTTAAACCTATCCCTTGAAAAAACAGATTAGTTTTTTCAACTGAAAATTATTTATTTATAGAAAACACGTGTAAGATGCATTTGTAAATAATAAAATGTAAATTTGATTTTCATTAACAGCCTCAGTTTGACACCTATTTGGTAAGTCCACTGACACGTGAATTTTTCATGCTGTTCAAGTCAAAAAAAATTCAAATAAAAACGTGTAACAAATTCAAAAAGCTTTGTAATTATTTTTATTTTGCTTGAGTAAAAATTTATTCCTAAATTGTGTAAAATTCTAAAACTTTTCACAGCGAAAGAACTACGAGACCTTAATTTTTTTTATTGAACGTTTTTGATGGGATTAACAGTTCTCCGACTGTCTTATCCGGAACACAACCTCTTTTGTTGAACGACGGACGTTTTTCAGGAGGTGAACGAGAAGACGAAACTGAACAACTTTGTCAAAGATCCTGGTCAATTCACAAAAAACATATTTGGACTTCTTACACAAAGTAGACTTATGAGCTGATCGATTTGTATGTGGAGTTTTATTTTTTTGGCGAAAAAAATATAGGTTTTCCGGAGGAGTTTGTTAGTTTTGTCTTCTCATTCACCTCCTGAAATAAATCCGTCGTCCAACCGGACTTACATAAAATTATTCATTCATATTCAAGTACCTAGTACATAAATACCATCGGTATAAGAGGGTTATTTTCAATTTTAAAAAACGATTAAAACAAAAATTCACTTCATGAAACAAACATTCCCTAGGAACTTACGCTCAATTCGTAGCAAAAAAAATTTGACCTCCCATACAAAGTTCGCTATGAGCTGATGTGCTAAAGCCCCTCTTATTTTTAATTTTTAAGCCTCAGGTATTCCAAAAAAAGCCTATATTTAACACAAAAATTTAATTTATATATAAATATAAATATAATTTAATATTAATTTTAAAAAAACCAAGTCCCGTATGAGATCCAGATTATTATGCCATTCAAACCCCTAGCTAGGCTGAACAATGCAACAGCAGACAAACTCTTATCTACAAGAATTAATTAGTTCTTAGGTACCTACGAAGGGTGATCAAAAAGTAATGATAATCGAGCATACATAAATTGCGTTTTGCTTCCTTGTACCCTCACTAGTTAAGGCGCTAAGATCACTCAATCCGAGCAGGTTCATACGTGTTTCAATAATATCGAACGTAAGTCCATTCATTTTAAGTTCAAATCAATGTGGACTTCAACGCGGCTGTTACGTTGGAACCGAACGCCCAATTCTCGATTTTTACATGTTTTTATTACTTTTCTTCACTTTCTAGTAAGTTCAAAAAAAATGAGTTTAATTAAAATGAAAGGTCTTAAAGTCACCGATTTTTGTGTGTTGGTTTCATTCAATATTAACTATGTATTTGTTTTCGAGAAATTTTGCAAAAAATGCCAAAAACAGGGGTCTATTTTTTTATATATTACGGTATATTCTTTTTTTACATGAAATGTGGTAATATTTTTAAAATTGTATGTTTTATTACTTTAGCACATTAAACGCCAAACAACGAACACAATAAAGGTACTCGTTTAGAAAAAAAGATGGACTAAATATTGACGTGTTAGGGGATTACGTCATCATATCAGCTCACATACGTCCCCACCGAGGTGCTTGAGCCTACCCTGAATTAGGGCGATCGGGCCTTAGTCGACCACGCAGGCCCAGTGCGGGTTGGTCGACTTCACACACATCCTTCGAGTTTCTCCGCAGGCGTGTGAACGTTTCCTCGCGATGTTTTCCTCCACCGTAAGAGCGTCGGATAAACGTGCATATGAAATCGAAATTCGAAAATACATTGGTACGTGGCAGGATTAGAACTTATACGTAGATTACGGAGATTACGTGAAAAATAAAAATATTTTTAAAACATAATAGTTGTTCTTAATTCTTATTATTATTCATTACTTTGTGACCATCCCTCGTGTATGATAGATAACATCATAGTTTACCCGTCATTCATAACTCATTTTTCGTGTTATCTAACATGTAGATATACTTAATTATTTTCAGTAAATAAAATTAATCAAATCAATTTATAACTAAGTATGTACAGATAGTTAACCCAAACAAAATGATGATTTATTTAAAAACAATCATTTAAATTCAATTTTGCAAGATAAATAAGTGCATCACAATATGAGTACATACTTATCTGCCAATATCGACACCAATCACACTTAAGTCTGAGTGCGAGATATTTCCTCTTAAGTATTTTGTGCTCTTATCTTCAAATGATATGAATTGCTGCTAACAAATCATACTGTTACTGGGACCTTAACTTCCTTATTGACTATATAAAATCTGTGCTTTTTACTCAACAGACCCCATATGACAGCAATGTTTTCTATGACCACATTGAGTGGGATGGTTGCCAAGGCACCCGCAATAAATAAGAAGCATTTAAATGGACCAAACCTATGTATTGGAAATGACTTCATCACACCAAATACATACATGTAGATATTGACTGCCCCTATAAATGCACATACTATGTCCAGAAGCTGTGGACAAGGTATGGGGCATATGGCAGCCAAAAGAACATTACTAGTCGATAGCGGAAGCGTCACCCAGGAGTAACAAGAAGAAACCAGAAACATCTTATTCACAAAAGGAATTTCTTTGGAATGCACTACCAGGAGTATACCTTGAATCCATCTCTTCCTCTGCTGCATGAAGTCCCACAAAGTGAACGGTGATTTTTCCCACATCTCTCCTTCGATAAAGTTGAATGTGAATCCTTCGACGTATGCCTTCATAGCGAAATAACAATCTTCTGCTACTGATCCATCAAGGCCATTATCGAATGATACCTTCTTTTCTGCACTTACCTGAAATAGTACATTATTTTCAGAAACCGGAAAACAGAACCATGCAATTGGCAATTTTCCCGAGGCATATAAAATTGTGTGTAATGCATTTCTTTAGAAAAATGTAAGGATATTTAAAAAAACGGCCAAGTGCGAATCGGACTAGCATTCCGAGTGTTCCGTACCACCACACCTCTCCACAGAACTACATAGTATAATTACAATGATACCTACTCACATTTTAAACAAAATACATCAACGCAAGCGACAAAAATATGCTTTTTTTGCATTCAGTATTCAGTTTATCAAAATTGAATAAGTACTGGTTCAGAAAATCAAAAAAAAAACCGGCCAAGTGCTAGTCGGACTAGGACTCCGAGGGTTCTGTACCACTACACCTCTCCACACAACTCAGTATAATAACAATGATATCTGTTCAAATTACAAGCAAAAGACATGAACGCGAGCGACAAAAATATGCTTTTTTGTCATTCACTTCGAACTCCTTAGCGCGAGTACGACTCACACTTGGCAGATTTTTATTATTTCTTGTTTTAATTCAGTTTTAGTACTATTATCACACCAAGTTTCAGGTTTGTACGTATTACCGTTTTTACGATAGAGCTAAATAAAAAATACTTCTAAAGACCTATAAAAAACCACGTGTATGGAGACCCCTCTATTTTTTCCCTTTTTCGATTTTTTTATATTTGTTGTTATAGCGGCAACAGAAATACACATTCTGTGAAAATTTCAACTGTCTACCTATTACGGTTCATGAAATACAGCCCGCTGACGGACGGACAGACGGACAGACAGTGGAGGCTTAGTAATAGGGCCCCGTTAGTCACCCGTCGAGTATACGGAACCCTAGAAATACGAGTATTATAGTGACGATGTGAAAAATGTATTAAATCTAAAATGTCACATTTAAATATACATGTCACATTTATATATTTTTATATATTACTTTGCTCACGTCATTTGTACTGACACAATACAAAGTTAAAGAATCTTCATCTTATAGAAGTTTGAAAAAAAGAATGTTTCTCATTATTGCAAAAATGTTGGCAACCGGATTTGGCTTAAGTACGAATTTTACGATCGATTCACAGACTACTAAGGAGACACCTACTACTCATATGCATGCGCGTGAGTCATTACCGCGTCATTTACCGATTTTCCTTGTTACAGTTATCGAGTCATCTTTTCCTCAAGTTTTATTACATCTAGATTCATTTATAATTCCCAAAAAAACCCGTATACCTACTAAATTTCATAGAAATCATTAACTGCGAATACATGCGAGTACAATGCGATAACATAATTTAAATTCGCCTATAAACAGTGTATTTTTAAACTGGGCTAGTGTGGGAAACTGTAGGAGATACAGAGAAACTGTTTTAAATATTAGTATTTATAGTCACACCCCGGACACTCCATACAAACGAGCGAGAAATGATATACATAATTATAACTGACGTATCTATAGGCAAGAATGCAGGTAGGGTTGAATCACACCGGCGGTATTGGTCACAAAATGTTTGTTAGTTATTTACTGAATGCTGTGTGAATACTAAACTATTTTTTTTTCATACTTTTCGTTGTAAACGAACACCGTTCGAAAAAAAAACACCACTTTCCGAATCACGTACGAATTAACACTGAAACCTGCTATTATTTTGTACATCTTTAAACACTTTTTCCTTGACCGACAAATCGCTACCACTTATTAAAAAAAGGTCATCTACTTCTATGACACCGAAAATAGCTGCCGCTTATTAAAAAAAAAGTCCTTCACTTCAGTTTTCAGTGTTAATTCATACGTCCACGTCGCAGTTACCATTTACAATGTTTTATAGTCTCATACTGTGTATGGTGTATTCGGAAAGTGGTGTTTTTTGTTCGAGCGGTGGTTGTTTACAACAAAATCACAGCGGCGCGCAAAGTGAATATAGTGAATAAAAGTGCTTGCGTAGCTCGTCCTTTACGTTTGGTACCCAATCTACACCCAATCTGAGTGACGGGGGGGTGAGGTCGAATTTAGAGAGGGGCAGGGAGTGTCCATACTGTACGTTAGTACTAATATATATACTGTGTTATAGTTGTAGTACCATTAGCAATTAATCTAGGTACACAGGCCAGCAGTTCAAGCTACACACTTTGGACTTTGTACCGTTCTTATGGCGAATGCGTATGGATCAGAATCGCACTACGAGTGTATAGCTTGATGTGCTGGCCTCTGTACATAGTACATACATAACAACAATGTAAAATTCATAAGAATGAGAATCGGTTTTTTTTAAGACGGACTCGTCAAGTTAATAAATTACTTTACTCTCACCCGGCGCGTACTTTACTTTCTCTGTCGCTCTATACAGGTGTAGCTAAAGTTATACTGGTCTCTTTCCTATATATGTATTAAAAAATTATGTATTAAATAAAATTAGCTAAAACTATTTTAACTGGTGCTTCTACCCATGAAACTGAACAACTTCCCGCAAAAAAAAATTTGGCTCTCCCATACTAACTCGATCAGCTGATCAGCCAACTTAGTATGGGAAGTACATTTTTTTTTTGAGATTTGAATAAGGGTTGAAACCCTATGGGAAAGTTGTTCAGTTTCATGGGTAGAAGCACCAGGTAAAATGGTTTTGTTAGACCAGCGACCTATGGTTTTCTTTGACTGCAGTTTGTGAGCCCCCACTTGTACGAAAAATAATTTGGTATATCTTTTTCCGGTGAATTAAGGTGTGAAATCTAGGTTATAGTAAGTAAATACGATAAATTTTAAGAAAATTCGATTTTAAATATATGGCACTTAAGTCATTAAGAAAGGTCATTATTAGGGGCAAATCGGAAACTACTTATAAGAGATAACTTCTTTAAAGTAGGTAACCATGATTTTGATAGTAATGTTAAAAAAATTACATTCTAAGATTAAGAAAAAAGTCTGAGCTGGCAATCAAACTTTATTAAAAATAGCACATACCTTATGTTATGTATGTGACATAAGTTAGTTCTTACATATTTTAGTAATTGATTGAGTAGACTAAAAGGAATAAATATTACTATGTCAATCTCTTTTTACTTTGGAATGACGAAGGAGTAAAGAAGGTATCGTGCTGGCAAAAAAATCAAAATTGAGACTTTGATGAGGATCAATTGTTTATTTTATTTTATAGTTTATTGTACACAGGAAACATATCTCCAGCCTTTTTGTATAAAATTTACCTATATTAATTTTTTAGATAGTAGAAAAACCCTTTTTTGTCTCAAAAATGATTGGAATGATTTTAATAAAACTTTGAATGTTACTATAACTCTATATACGGCCTACTGCACTATGAAGTTCTTTGTCAGAGGAAAAATCGGAATAAGGTAATTTCCATAGAAATCCAGTCATTATGAAACTTTGTGAGTAACACAATAAGGCCCACTTCACTGGAAAGTTCATTATTCTATAAAAAATTGCAATAAGGTACCCCCCGTGCACATTACACCCAGTTTATTTGTAAATTCATAATTCATAATTCATAATTATTTATTCACATATTATTTGCAAAAGGAAGTTCACAGTACATGTGTAAATTAGATGTTATGTCAGTTACAAATAACCTTTTTTAAGGCATTAGTGAAAATAAATTCCTATCTTTGAACACAATGCAAGAAATTAAAAATAAATGTCAATTTATAAAAAAAAAAAAATGTCAATACCGTCCATCTTATACAATAAATTATTAAAATTGTTAATTTAAACATGATTTATTCTATTTTATAATTTGTCATCAAAATATTCCTTCATTGTATAATAATTCTTATTCATAAGCAATTTCTTTAATTCAGTCTCAAATTTACCACCTTGGAGGGCCTTTATTGAGTTTGGTAAGTGATTAAAGGTTTTTATAGCCATGTAGAATGGACCGCTTTGGTATAAAGCAAGTCGTGTGGCTGGCAACACAATATCATCTCTTTGGCGAGTAGCATAGCGCCGTGGCATATCGCCGATTCGTTGGAAATACTGCGAATGGTTTTGAACAAACCGACACAATTCTAAAATATATACGCTTATAACCGTCAAAATTTTTAATTTTGCAAAAAGCATTCGACAAGTCTCTCTTTGTGGAGTGAATGTAATGATTCTGAGGCAACGTTTTTGAAGAACGAAGACAGTTTGCATATCAGTTGAGTTGCCCCATAGTACAATTCCGTATCTTATCCAAGACGCAGCGTGGCTGTGGTAAGCAGCAAGTGCACATTTTTCGTTTGTACAGTTTCGAAGTTCACGCAGTGCATATGAAAACTGACTAAGTCTGCCCGCGACTACCATTACTACTATTATTCACGTCTATGTCTCTTTCTTTGTTATTGGGCATGTTTATAGTGTTCTGTTGACAAAGGGTGCCAACAAGACTCTATTACTAAGCTTCTACTGTCCGTCTGTCTGTCTGTCTGTCAGTGAGCTATATTTCATGAACAACTATGGCGCTCTGTAAGTGCAAGCAACCCACGCCGTCACTTCTTGCCGCTTCGCGTAGTGAACGAGTGGAACAAATTACCAGAGACAGTTATAAGTGCTCCATCCGTGAACAGTTTTAAAAACAGACTAGACAAATATTTATTAACAACATAAGTGCAGTGAAATACACGCATCAGCTTTTTAAGCTGCTAGTGTATAAACTATAATAATAATATAATATAATAATAGGTAAATTTCAAATTTTCAGAACGTATTTATATTGCCGCTATAACAACAAATAATAAATATCAAATAAAAAATTAAAGGGGTCTCCATGCAGGAAACGTGATTTTTTAAATGGAAAAAAGTGTTTATGTACAATGGTACGGAACCCTTCGAGTGGGAGTGTAACTCATACTTCAACGGTTTTTTGAATGTTGATCCATGTATGCCAGAGCATGAAGGCTACGCGAGAAAGTACCTATGCATAGGTAGCTGTACAATTTATATAGTTAAAATTTTGGTTAATTAACTGCATCTCACCTAATAGAAAGTGACGATTTAAACGAGGATGGTACATGCAAAATCAAATAATGCTTATTTACTTCGAAGATTCCCAAATTTCATGAATCTGGAATCTCCACATCTAGAATTAAAAGGCTTGATTTCTTCATTTTATTAAGTCATCATATCAGCTGAAAGATGTCCACTGTTGGACAAAGACCTCCCCCAAGGTTCTGCGCTGCCTGCATCCAGCACATTTTATTAAGCTAAAACTGGAAAAACACGGATGACTCCCATGGCACGATATTACAATATTAAAATACTGATAATAATGGCCACTGGAGTCAAGGTTGTTCCTAGGCACTTTCCATTTGATGAGCTGTCAAGTCTTTTTGGTAATTAATCTAACTAAAATGGTTAATTAAATGTAGATTTTTTTTTCCAAATCTTTCGCACACTATTTTACCTATATATTCTGATAGGGGTTGCATATACAAACTTTGCTGCCCATAGGGCCATAAACCATCAGTAGGGTTAAGCACTTGC
The DNA here is from genome assembly GCA_947284805.1 of Coleophora flavipennella. Taxonomy (NCBI): domain Eukaryota; kingdom Metazoa; phylum Arthropoda; class Insecta; order Lepidoptera; family Coleophoridae; genus Coleophora; species Coleophora flavipennella. The sequence goes on along the minus strand of OX369264.1, from coordinate 16,489,055 downwards.
TGTATGCCGCTTATCAATTCCTGCTAGAAATTAGGAGGGCGCTGGTGTATTCAATGGCCGTAAGGATCGCATCGTTACCTGCTTTGGGACAACAATATGAGTGTGGAGGATCACTATGCCTTTCGATAAATTAGACACGTAAGGGCAACAGCGACCCACATTTTATTGCCGCGCAGGCAGTAAGTGGTTACCATATTACTTGCAGGCAAATTAAACTCAAAGTATCTTGTTCATTTTCAGACGTATTTGAATCTTATCAAATATATAGGTTTAAATGTGTGCAAAAGATTACAAAAATATTAATGTAAATATTTGTTACCTACATGTAAAAATTTATAGGAATAAAAATGTCAATATAAATAACTCACTTGTGTAACTACATATGAACCTTTCCAACTGAACAGCGGTCTGTGAAACAAGTAAAACTGAAATCTCAACTTCCCCATATCATCAGCCACACGGAAACTATCTGCTAGGGTTGTGAGCCAGTTCACAATATTTTCATTTGCGTAAGTAATGAGGCCTTGACCAAAATGATGTTGACCATCCAATACGAAATTGAGTATCCCTCGAACCGAGTTCTCAGTGAGCAGTGTCTCTTCATCCAGGTGCACAATCCAGTCATTATCAGCCAAAATATTCACATTGTCCTCCAAGCAATATTGCAAGGCTCTAGCTTTGAATAATGCACCAGACTTAGTCTTGTATTCAGGAGGCACCACAACCTCACGTATTCTCCTGTGTTTTGGTAGGTTTAGCACTTTGTCTGAGACAACCTCAATCATAAAATTTTCCATTCCGACATCAGTGCACAGGTTTAAGTTTCTTGTAACATTATCCTTGACTAGCTTGGGGAAGTCACCCCTGGTTACCACCCTGATACAGATAAAAGGTGCAAGCAGTGGGGTGCCCTTCAGCTTCACATTTCCAGGGAAGGCATTATATATTAGCAATCCAAGAAAATTGCAGACAACTTGTGGTATTGTAAGCAGAGTGAGGAGTCTCAAAATGTACAACACCACAGCACCGTGAACACCATATGTTTCCCATGGGTCAATGTATTCCTTTTCTTTGTCACTCAAACTTATAGCTCCGGAAATAACAAGGAATATAAATATAAATGACAGGAATAATATGCAGTGCAGTAAATGCTTGACTTTTCCTCGCAACATCTGAAAGAATGGAGTTCAAGATTAGAATGTTGGATATCTATTATCAACCACTTAAGCCCTTGACATGCAGCCATCATATCAATTATTTATGAATATAGTTGGGGTGCACTTATAGGAGCTGCCATACAAAAAAATCTCGGAGTAAAAAAATAAGTTATATACTTAGTAAGATATGATATAGATATGCCAACTCAATCCCGGATCCTGAGATTTATGGTTTAATTATTTTAAAATGTAAATTTAGTCCAGCGCGAAGTTGTTAAGTCTAACATTACTTTAAAGTAAGTATATACAAAATCCCAGAAACCCAGGTTCATATCTTTATAAATAATAATATTAGATGTCATTGCCCCAAAATCGCACTATAATGACCCATACAAAGGTAAAATAAGGGTAGTTATTGTAGAATAAATGAAAAATTGGGAGGATGTCACACATGGCCCACCACACACCCTGGACGTAGATACTTTTATCCAAATAAACACATAATTCTTGGGGTTTTTTTGATAGGTTTCCATCATTTGATAATAACATAATTTTAATGACTACTTACCTATGTACACAGTTATTTAGAGCCGTTAGCCGCGCCACTCCCCTTAGGTCACTCTACGACCTCTACGCCCACCATAAGACGCGCGCCCCCACTGGTTGAGTATTTTCCAGCCCGGCTGGACTTTGGTAGAAACAATAGAAGTAATAGGGTATGTACATAAATTAATAAAGCTTACCATTTTAATTTTTGAAAATTTTGTTGTCAGGTGTTCATGGTGTTAGCTCTTCAAGCCATAAAAATAGTGTAGAAAAGAAAATCAAAATACACGCTTTGAAAACTAGGAACCTTATAACTACGGAATACAACAATCACGCACGACAATTAATAAAAATATTAAATTCTCTTTGTAAAATAATTTGTATAACAGAAAAGTAGGTAGGTACTTATGTCTACCGTCCGTCCGTCTTCCGTCGTGCGTGTGTTTCATGTATTGTCTATTTGTCTAAATTTGTCTATTAGCTAAAAACGTAGTTTATTATATTCTCTTTGCTATTAGCGTTAGCGACTTTAGCGTCAGCGTCAGAAATCAGAACCACAGCTAGTGTATATCAAAGAGGATATGTCACATATGTCACCGTAAGATTGTAAATTCCGTTAGATTAAAATCTAACGGGATTTTTTCGCGAGATTGTGAACCGTCAAAATATTGTGAACTGTAACATGTTGTTTATAATTTCACTAGTGAAGTGACATTACAATAACACTAAGCGAAAGTGAAAAACACTAATAAATAAATGAGCTCGCGAAGCGAACAATGTTAGGTTTGGTCAGGTTTGACTGATTTAACAGTTAATGAGTCTCGCGAAGCGAGGCTCCATGGGTAGCACAATGCTTCGCAGCAGAAGAAATCATCGGTTTTATTTACAATTTAGTGAGATTGTAATATCGCGGTTTTCACAATATCCCCGTGACATATTCTTTGCCACAGCACAGACAGTACTAATATATATACTGTGGCACAGATCACTACTCACAGATCTAGATCTGTGTCACTACTGTTTGTAGCAAGCTAAGGCTCTCCGCACACATCCTACAATCGGTGACCGACTTTTTGTAGGTGGAAAATGGAACATATGGATTGCAATGTTGAAACGCACACGTCCTACAAAAAGTAGGCAATGCAAAAAGTCGGTGGGTTTCGGCCGATCCGATTATCGGCGAAAAAATGGAACGTATGGAATTGTATGCGCTAACGCACACGACTCACCGACAATCGGTCGAGAGCACTTGCTAGGGAAGGACGTCGTGTCGATGCTCGGCGATGGATATAGATATTGACAATATCGAAGAACTAGGTAAGTGATCTGAAAAAAACAGGCCAAGTACGTGTCAGACCACGCGCAATTTAGGGTTCTGTAGTCTTTAAAAAAATATATTAAAAAAACTAAGTAATTTTTGCAGTTTGTATTAGATGTAGGCGCCGCCTTGAAAATTGTCGGCGGCGGCGCGCTGAAGGATTTCAGTCGGCGGCGGCGTGGCGCCGGCGGCGTCGCTGATTTTCTTGTTTTTTTTTATAAAAGTCCCTTCTCCACCTTAGTTGTTTAAATTTTAATAAGATGCTAGTGTTATTTCAAGCAGACGGCAAGAAAATGTCAATATATTACATACTTGTCTAGATTAGGTACACAAATAATAGAAAACAATTTTACAAATTAACACCTACATTAATAGCCTCGTAAACACTGTTTTAACTACCAATTTAAGTTTGTCGTTATTATCAATCTTACAGATCTTACAGAAAGCTTCAGCAAGAGCAGCACGATAAGAAAATGCCTTTTTTTACTGTTCCAGTAAGATCTTAGGGTACTGTTGGATCAGCTTCAGCAATGTAACGCCAACATCCTTGCTCTATTGGATTGCCTTAGATTCCTTGGCATGAACTAATGCTATGTTTCCTAGAGGACAGTTTGTGCAAGATGATGAGATGATGCCAAGTACCCATTGTAAATAAAAAATAAAAAAAAGTAAAAAAAAAACATGTGTAGGTTTTATTGCTGGTGCTTGTAATGCCTCCATTTTCTGCTAAAGTTCTGGCACGTCATTGATGTTTATCACTTTTCAAGCGACTTCCAAAAAGGAGGAGGTTCTCAATTCATCTGTATGTTTTTTTTATGGGTGTTACCTCAGAACTTTTGACTGGGTAAACCGATCTTTATGATTCTTTTTTTATTTGAAAGCTAGTGCTTCTCGTGTGGTCCCATATAAATTTTATCAAAATCGTTGTAGTAATTTATAAAAAAAATAACAAAAACCAAAAATAATAATGTACAGACTCATAAATCGGTTATCCATAAGTGCTGCTGCAACAATCGGCTTTGTTACTGGTAATCTCCCCTTGGTCGTTCGCATGATGAACGAAGAATCAAAACGCTTCGTGTGTAAAGGTGGAACATCATTATCATCATATTAACCGAAAATCTTCCACTGCTGGACAAAGGCCTCCCCCAAGGATTTCCACGACGACCGGTCCTGCGCTGCCCGCATCCATCGGCTTCCCGCGATCTTCACCAGGTCGTTGGTCCACCGCGTGGTAGGCCTGCCTACGTTACGTTTTCCGATGCGCGGTCGCCACTCAAGAACTTTACTGCCCCATCGGCCATATGTTCTACGAGCTATGTGCCCTGCCCACTGCCACTTCAGTTTAGCGATTCTGTGAGCTATGTCGGTTACTGTAGTTCTCCTGCGGATCTCCTCGTTTCTGATTCGATCACGCAGAGAAACTCCGAGCATAGCATGCTCCATTGCCCTTTGGGTGACCTTGAGCCTTCTTTTGAGGCCCATAGTAAGCGACCATGTCTCAGTTCCGTAAGTCATCACTGGCAGCACACACTGGTCAAAGATCTTAGTCTTGAGACACTGCGGTATTTGGGACGTGAAGATATTGCGAAGCTTCCAGAACGCTGCCCAGCCGAGTTGGATTCGTCGATTGATCTCTTTCTTGAAGTTGGACCTACCTAGCTGGACTGTTTGTCCCAGGTATACATATTCGTCAACAACTTCCAGTGTAGAGTCTCGAACCTTTAGAGGGGTAGGTGCGACACGGACATTTAACATTATTTTCGTCTTGTCCATGTTCATTTTAAGACTTACTTGTTGAGAGACTTTACTGAGGCCATCGAGCATTGTGCTTAGGTCTTCCATAGTCTCAGCCATGACCAAGATATCGTTAGCGAATCGGAGGTGGGTTATGTACTCGCCGTTGATATTGATGCCGAGTCCACCCCAGTCCAGAAGCTTAAAATTAAAAACATCTTCCAGGGCGGCGGTGAACAGTTTCGGAGATATAACGTCTCCCTGTCTCACCCCTCGCTGCAACTGGATAGATTTCGAGTTCTGATCCTGGAGGCGAACGGACATGGTGGCGTTTTCATACAGACACTTCAACACCTCGATGTATCGATGGTCAATTTGGCACCGCTGGAGAGACTGCAGCACAGCCCAGGTTTCGACTAAATCAAAGGCTTTCTCATAGTCCACAAACGCCAAGCATAGTAGCTGATTGTACTCTTTGGTCTTCTGTATAATCTGCCGCAGCGTATGTATTTGGTCTATGGTTCTAAAGCCTTTTCGGAAACCGGCTTGTTCGGGAGGCTGGAAGTCGTCAAACCTGCGTGCGAGACGATTCGTCATGACTCTCGAAAACAGCTTGTAGACATGGCTCAGAAGTGAGATGGGTCTGTAGTTCTTCAGCAGGGTGTTGTCACCCTTTTTGAAGAAAAGCACTACCACACTTCTGTGTCATGCCTTAGGCGTTTGTCCCTCGGGTATAACGGAATTAAATAACTTCTGAAAAGCTTCTCTCAACAACATTAAAAAGTAGGGAAAAATCACTAAAATAATGCATTTCTATACGCCACTCACGCCGCGCAGTGAATGACGGCGGCGGCGGCGGCGTGCGGTGAGGACACGGCGGCGCCGCGCCGGCGCGGCGCCCTTATGTAGTTTGTATAGGTATGAAAGAATCTATGAACTTTTTACAAATCCAACTGCACACTCTAAAGTGGTCGACTTTTGCTCCTAAACTACAGATGAGATATTAGTCGTAAACTAAAAATTTTGGCGATTATAATTTCCCTTCAAAACTTTTATACCTACATATTTTCATTATTTTTCATATTTCCTGAAATAGTGGTTTTAGCTAGTAGGGTAGGTACTGTAGAGATCGTATGTCTCTACATACATGTACTTCCAGCCTCTTTGCTTAGTTTCTTGCCAGCGCGAATCGAATTTAGAATATTGGTTTAAATTTGATTTTGTAAGTCATTCGAAAGCTTTTTGAAACAATAGCGGGGAATTCGATGGCTGACCGTGAGCCAGGACAGAGGTCCTTTGAATAAAAAGTATATTTTTATTATCCGCGCGTCTGGGCTGAGTTCCCTAAAACCATGGCAAGAAAGTGAGAGGAATCATTGAAGCTAATAATAATCAGTCAGCCGACAGAGCCTTCTATCTTTTTTTTGCTTAACAATAAAAATCATCGCTGATGATCATTTGATAAGTATACTAAACGTGAAGAGGCAGGAGATATTGCGGGAAGTATTGGTATTGCCGAGAGCGTTGTTTGATGAAATTATGGTTGGTTTGCATGATGATGCTAAGCTTGGTGGTCATTTAGGGTTGACAAAAACTTAGGAAAATTTCGGGCTAGATATTGTATGCAGGATGCCGAGAAAGAAGTCAAGAAATATGTTAAATCTTGTATTCCATGCCAGGAAAGGAAGAAGGTGAACCAGCGTGTTAAGTTACAGCCGATTGCTGTAGGGGAACTTATGGAGAAGATAGGGATAGATATTTTAGGGCCGTTTCGTAAGTCTAGGATGAGTAATAGGTTTGTAATTGTGTGTGTATGTGATAGTAAGGCACATAAATGATTGTAATTATATGATTAAAAAACTTAGTGTCGGTGCACGACGAGATATCGTGCATGTAAATCGTTTAAAAAAATTCTTTCCTAGGGTTAGGGTAGAATAGGGACGTCATGTGTAAAAATATTAGAGAATTTCAATTATGTTATTTGCTGTAAATATATAAAGGATAGTTATTTCTATTTTTTATAAAAAATATTCAAAAGAAAATAAAAAAATATTAAAAATATTAAAATGCATTAAAAAAATAAAAAAATGCATGAAAAAAAAATATTGAAAAAAATATGATATTAAAAGAAGGAAAAATAAAATGTAAATAAATTTTGAGGTGTTATATTAGTTAGTATAGAAAGTATTAAAGGAAAATTTCACGCTTATTGGTTGAGAATTTTATATTAGTAGGTAATAATATAATAGTTTCTTGTTAGTCATGGTGAATGTAATAATGAGGATATAATTATTTTGCTAATACTGTAACATTTTGTTTCATGTGTCAAAACCGTTTGAGAATATGGCGAATTGGCTGACCATTGAAATGACCGGCTGTGGGCATTCAGCACCAAGCAGTCCACTTCTGGAGGGGAGGAGAGAGCTGCTCCCATCCGTTGAGGACGGACAAGCAGTATCCTTCCAGGAACAGGCGGCATGGTTGCCAGGATGTTGGCAAATCGATAGCTGACCAGTTCGAAGAGGAGAGGAGATCCAATGATCTTAAATTTTGAATTTGAGTTTCTTGCTTAACTTTGTTCTTAGAGAATATGGGTATGAGTTATAGCTATATCGCTATGAGGAGCTTAGTGTTAGCCATACGCTAGCTAAGAGCTCTGATTTGGAGTTTATTCCCCAGGTGCTTGGCTATGGTTTGTATTGCAAAATTTCTTTGAGCCTAATACATTGATTTCTAGTGGATCTCAGGCGATGATTAATTTCTCCTCTGACATCTGGTATTGATTTCGAAATATTGGTGCTTAGAAAATTTTTTATTTGAATCTGAGATGACCACAGATTATTCGGGAACTTTTATGGTCAGACCAATAGGTATTTATTTATCTCGTAATTAACACCACTTTTAAGATAGTCTTAGCATGGTTTAAACTTTTACAGGCCACAGATAGTATGGTCATTAATTATTTTTGTTTGGTTTTGGTTAAAGGTGGTTTAAGCGACTTAAAGAAAATATTTTTGGGATAGTTGAGTTAAGTCAGGTGTAGGGAATCAGGCTAGATTTGTTTTATGTTCTTTAAGATAGGGAGGAATTAGTTTTGAAATGTATACATGTTAGACAGAGAGCAGTAGGGGTTTAAGGGGTTTAACCTGCTGGGGCAATGGGCGGTTTCAACATTAATGCGGTGTATATGTATAGTTGGTCTGCATATATACTTTCCAAATTTACCTCCCATTGTTGGATCAATATCGAAAGATCTCTCTCTGACGATGTCTTCCCCTATAGGTAGGCGCCAAGAGACGTTGGCACTTATAGGTAGGTGTAGACAGGAGGTGGAGAAAAGCATCGCTTCACGGTGCGTTTCTCAATTGGCGGTGGGTGATGTAGAGATCGTATGTCTCTACATACATGTACTTCCAGCCTCTATGCTTAGTTTCTTGCCAGCGCGAATCGAATTTAGAATATTGGTTTAAATTTGATTTTGTAAGTCATTCGAAAGCTTTTTGAAACAATAGCGGGGAATTCGATGGCTGACCGTGAGCCAGGACAAAGGTCCTTTGAATAAAAAGTATATTTTTATTATCCGCACGTCTGGGCTGAGTTCCCTAAAACCATGGCAAGTAAGTGAGAGGAATCATTGAAGCTAATAATAATCAGTCAGCCGACAGAGCCGTCTATCTTTTTTTTGCTTAACAATAAAAATCATCGCTGATGATCATTTGATAAGCATACTAAACTTTCCTTGTAGTATAGAAAACCAGTTACACCCCCGGCGTCTCGTTGACGACGTCACAGTACTACGAGTATGTTATCATAAAGTAGTCAGGTATAGTCCATTCACTCATATCGTGCCAGTATATCCCCGAACGGATAACTGGATTTAGTTAATGGTATAAAAATACGAATTAAATTAGAAAATGCCCTACCACTTACCAAAACAAGCCTTACAAAGTTAGACCCCGCCGGGAATCGTACCCGCGACCTCTAGGTGTGAACTTGTGAAGAGAGTGTACTAACTACTACGCCACGGAGACGATTAAATTTTACGTAATAATAATTAAGTGGTCATTACTGTTTTATTTGAAGTAAGTAGGTATTTATTATTTTTCGTGCAATTCACTTTGATAAATCAAAATGTTTTGATAACATTAAAAGTTTTTTTTTGTATGGCATCCTTTTTAAGTGAACTTCAACCGTCAGTATAACCTCCCATTTATAACTGCATCATGAAGATCTTGTCAAAATGATCATTTTAAGCCATGTACATATTTTGCGTAGTATGCACCGTTTTTGACAAAATCGGCTCCGAAGGTAAAAAAAACATGATTTTTCGATGTCAGTATATTTCCCCATTATTATTAACGTATCGTGAAGATTTTGTCAATGGCATCATTTTAGGTCCTATATACATTTTGCGTAGAATGCATCGTTTTTGAGAAAATAAGCCCCCAGAATATTTTTTAGAACTTGAAAATTTCGATAATTTCTTGCCGGCATCCTTTGAGTAGAGGTGGCGCGCGGATCGCGGCAAGAAACACAAAGGCGCCGGTACTTAAGCAAAAAAAGTTACCTATCTATCTATCTATATAGTAGGCACCTAGTTGCCTTACCCTAATCTATCACATGTCAATTACAAAAAGACAAATTACATAATCTAAGACAATCGATCCCCATCAAAATCTCAACTTGGATTTTTTTATGCCATCATAATACCTTCTTCACTCCGTCGTTGCTCGAAAGTAAAAATCGGTAAAATGCTAGTCGTAATATATAGTTAGATAGAGAATAATATATTTTATGGTGGTCCGTCTCGCCGGTTTTTTAAAATTCTTGTATTAATCCCTTTGATACCTAATCGAAATGTCGATACCTATAACGTGCACTTCCCACACTAGTCGTCCTACAAAAAGTAGCACGTCTGTGTTGAGTCGGTTAGAAAATCGGTGGTAAAAGTCGGCGAAAAAGTAGGACCGATTGTCGGGCCTACAAAAAGTCGGTTGTCTGCGGAGAGCCTAAGTCTGTGGTGGTGTGTTTAGAGCTCAGAGCAATTATAACTAAAGCATAGAGAGAGCGTCAAAATTCATTCTAGTTACACTATTCACACTTATTACTCAGTTAGTGTGATAAAGCAGGATAGATATATATTTATTATATTTGTTTTTCGCAAGGCTGTCTTACTTTTTTAGCAATGTTAGTGAAGTGCCATAATTACCAGAGACATCGAATTTTTTTTGCTGTGTATTATTTACCATGGATGAGATCGAATGAAAGGATTGAACATTAAAAACAAATTTATAAGTAGTATTTTAAAGAATTGTAAGTTACTTATCGGCACTTACCATCAGGTGAGGTGCAGCCAAACGCACTCAAATTTTTAATAAAAAAAAATCACATCAACTCATATACGTCCCCACCGAAGGGCTCAAGCCTACCCTGACTAATTCAGCGATCGGGCCTTAGTCGACCACGCGGGCCCAGTGCGGATTGGTCGACATCATACACAACCTGCGAGTTTCTCCGCAGGCGCGTGCAGGTTTCCTCACGATGTTTTCCTTCACCTTAGTTACACTTAGGTTTGTTCATTTATCGGCTTTTTTGGGTTCCTATAAAACAAGGAAAACTTATAGTTTCGCCAAGTCCGTCTGTCCGTCCGTGGTTTAAACAAGTCGGATTAGATTGTCATGATGATAAAATGAGAGAAATCATTTTACATGATTTTTATGTTGACGATTTACTTACTGGAGGAGACTTGTTAAGCGATGTAAGTGAAATAAAGGAAAAGGTCACAAATGCTCTGTCTTCTGTAGGTATGCCATTAAGAAAATGGAAGTCAAATGAACCACTGTTGACATCTGGTTCTTCGCAATCAACTGTCGACTTGAACATAGGTAGTTCTGAACTTTGTAAAACGTTGGGCATAGGGTGATTACCGGACTCAGACATGCTGTATTACACAATTAACACGGATAATAAAACTAAAAATACTAAGCGCAGCTTATTATCTGTCATATCACAAATATTTGACTCGTTAGGTCTTCTTTCGCCTTGCGTCATATCCATGAAAGTAATGATTCAGAAGCTCTGGGTATTAAAGGTATCTTGGGATGATCAGTTGCCTGATGAAGTCACTAATGCTTTGGCTGAGTTAATTCAAAGTTTACTAGCTCTAAATGAGCTAAGAATACCAAGAATCGTCATGTGTGATTCATATACCTCATTAGAATTACATATTTTCTCTGACGCGTCTCAAATCGCGTATGGCGCTTGTATTTATGTGAAAAGCGTCAATAATAAAGGTGAGGTCTTGGTGCGTTTATTATTAAGTAAAAGCAGAGTAGCTCCTATAAAGCCCACGACAATTCCGAGGCTCGAGCTCTGCGGTGCCTTGACGGGAACTAAAATATATGAAAAAGTCATGAGCTCTCTACGGACTCGTGTCAGTGGTGTCGTCTTCTGGACTGACTCCACCATTGTGCTAGGTTGGCTGCGTATGCTGCCTAGTAAACTACAACCTTTCGTGCGTAATCGCGTTGCTGAGATTCTTGAGAAGACAGGTAATTGTTCATGGAAACATGTTCCCACAGATCAGAACCCAGCTGATCATATTTCTCGGGGAGTAAGTGCTGCGGCCATGCAGTCCCTGGATTTGTGGTGGTCTGGTCCAAACTTCCTAAAGGAAAACGTTTCATCATGGCCGCGTAATCCTGTTACCGAGAGGGTTCTACCAGAGGTAAAGCCGGAGATTGTGCTTTCCGTTCTATCTAAGGATTCTAATAAGACGGTTGACAGCCGCGATCCGTTAAAAAACCCGGTGATTGACTTTGATCGGTTCTCAAACTTTTTAAGACTAAAACGCTCGGTGGCTTACGTTTTGCGCTTCATAAATATGTGCAAAAGGCAATCTGCAGCTACTGCCTATTTAACTAATGATGAATTGCAAAACGCGTTAAATGTCATGTCAATGTCAAAGAGTCATTCCCAGAATATAATTTGTTACTACAAAATAAAAAACTTTAAAAAAGGAGTACACTGCAAAAATTCAATATTTTCTTAGATGGAAACACAATAATGCGTGTAGGGGGTCGCTTGGACAACTCTGATTTTCCATATGATAAAAAGCACCCGTTAATAATACAGTCCACTCATCATGTCACAAAATTATTATTTAAACACGAACATCAAAAATTAATGAATGCTGGTCCTCAATTAATGTTAGCCTCTATTAGAGAGAGATTTTGGCCTATAGGAGGTCGTAATTTGGCAAAGGTAATTTATCGTAAATGTGTCCGATGCACTCGAGTTAAGGGAAAGATAGTAAGTCCTATAATGGGTAGTTTACCACAGCAGCGACTCTCACCTGGAGGGTACCCGTTTCAAAACGTAGGAGTTGACTATGCTGGACCGATTTCATCTGCCAGCCGTCAAGGGCGAGGTTGTAGACTGGTCAAAGTGTATATAGCGATATTTATATGCTTTACAACTAAAGCAATACACTTGGAGTTGGTGGGTGATTTGACGAGTAACAATTACTTATGCGCACTGCGTCGATTTATGTCACGTAGAGGAAAACCTACAAACTTGTATTCAGACAATGGCACATCGTTTGTCGGAGCGTACAATGAACTATCTAAATTCTCAAAAGCCAATTGCGACTCATTATCTGAGAGTGTAGCCAATGAAGGTCTTAAGTTTCATTTTATACCCGCGTATACACCACATTTTGGTGGCCTCTGGGAGGCAGGTGTGAAATCAATTAAATTTCATTTAGTCAGAGTGTTGGGAAATTGTAATCTTACCTATCAGGATCTATATACTGTGCTGGTGCAGATTAAATCGATTTTAAATTCCCGCCCGATTACTTCTCTGTCAGCTGATCCAAATGATGAAATGCCACTGACACCTGGCCACTTTCTTATTGGGAGACCTATTACATCTCTGCCGGTTCCAAATTATGAAGACCATTCAACCAATTATCTCACACGATTCCAAAGGATAGAACAACTGCGCCAACATTTCTGGGCAAGATGGAGCAAAGAATATGTTGCTGAGCTTCAACAGCGAGTCAAATGGAGATCTGGAGACAGCCCATGAAAATCAATGGTCTTGTTCTTTTGAAAGAAGATAATCTTCCCCCTTTAAAGTGGAAGCTGGGTCGTGTGGTCGCTGTCTATCCAGGTTCTGATGGTGTGAAGAGAGGTGCTGACATTAAGACTTCAACCGGCGTGGTTCGGCGAGCCTTTAGCAAGATTTGTCCTCTTTTGGACCCTGATGTTTTCTGTTGAAAGGCAAGCTTTCAACGCCCGGGGGCATGTTGAAGTTCCTGTGTAAATATTTAGAGTAATGGTTGTGAAGCTTAGCTTTGCATTATGTGATTGAAGGCGTTTCTTGTAAAGCGTTCACTTTCCCTTGGTACTCAATACAGCATACATCGTATTCTTGATTTTTATTAAAAATTCACCAAAAACTACTCCGAAATCATATACAATATCCTTCCCTGTCGCACACGCATATACACACACACACACTCCCACACACACATCCACACACACACACACACACACACACACACACACATACATATACACATGCACAAACACACAGCCGCGAGCTTGAGCCTTCTATAAACTACTAATTTTAAATGTTATTATTATTATTTTTCAATTATTATAATTACAATTATTATTATTATTTCTTTGAATCTGTCTTAGAGTAACTATTTATGTACCCTTGTTTTTGTTAAAGAAGAGCGAATACTTCTGACACAAGCAGTTTAACATTGCTTAAAAGAAGTATTCAGAAACTGTATACTATTTGTAAACTCAATGAAGAAATAAACAATATTTTATTTTATTTTTTTATTTTTTTTACTCTGCGACATACCCAGATACCGTTACGTATCAGTTTCAGAGAGGGTGCGGATGTTCATGGAGTCGATTTCGACTCTATCTAAATGTACCACCCTACCCCTGTCTACATGAAGGATCGCGCACTTATCCACTCCTAGCTCCATGTTGATGGAACTGCTGAAATCACAAGTGATTTTCAACAGTTCCTCCAACCGTGTTGCATTTGGAGCGAACAGTTTGAGATCGTCCATGTAGAAAAGGTGGGTCATGCGTGAATCACCTCTCAGAAACTGAAACCCCGTCCCTGATTTCTTGAGCAGAAAGCTGAGTGGATTCAAGGACAGGCAAAACCAAAGTGGACTCAGACAGTCGCCCTGGAATATTCCCCTCTTAATCCAAATCCGGTCCTCCGCATTTGACAACCGCTGACCATGGAGACTAAGGATCGTACTCCATTTCCCCATACACGATCCGAGAAAGTCTCGAACTTTTTCATCTATCTTGTACAGTTCGAGGACCCTCTTCAACCATGAATGGGGGACCGAGTCGAAAGCCTTCTTATAATCAATCCAGGCAGCGGAAAAATTGCGTCGATTGCGGTTCACCAATTTACCTACGACCGCATCAATCAGAAGTAGCTCCTTCGTACCGCGACTACCTCCCCGGCAGCCATTCTGAGTTACCGCCATGATAGCATTCGCCTCAATAAAGGCATCAATTTTGGCTTTCAGAATGGATATCAGTGTCTTGTAGGTGGTGGAAAGACAAGTGATGGGGCGGTATTGACTAGGATCAGCGGTATTACTCGACTTAGGAGCTAAATGAGTGATTCCAGTGCTTGCTGGAACTGGCTAGCCAAAGTCTCGTGACTCGTATGGAACCCCTTGAGCCAATAGTGATGCAGTCCATCGCTCCCTGGAGTTTTCCAGTTCGGAGCCTTACGGACCGCTTGCAACACATCATTGGCACTAATGGTCATGGGTTTCATGGGTTCGATGCGAGCACACGCCTCCTCCATCTCAGCCGTCCATTGCCCCTCGTTGTGTTGCACAGGACGGGACCACAGGTGACGCCAAAAGGCAACAATACCCGCATGATTCGTTTTCTCGCCTGTGGTCAACACAGCAGGTCGGTCCAGTGACCTGTACAACTTCTTCTGATTACTCAGGAACAGGTGATTCTGGCGAAACCGGTCTACCCGCTCCGAGTATCGCCGAATACGGTTTGCCCACGCAGCAATCCGTTGGTTCAGGTCGTCGATGCGCTCTGTCACTAACCGCATGGCGTTACGTCCTGCGGGATCAAATTCCGATCCCGCAAATGCGAGCCTGACAAAGCGCATCACTCGAGGCCTACTATTGCCTGACCTAAAAGCAATCAGTTTGCCAATGAGGACTCTAGCCTCAGCAAAACGACGCTCAATCCTTTTCTGCCATGCCGGCTTTTCTCGCGGACGGGATGTGCGAGCCGGTTCTGGCAATTTGGCACCAATAAAACGGCAGACTGCCATTGCAGTGCCAAAGAGGATTGAGATCGTATCACTGAGGTTGCTGCTGTTCGCCAGATATTCTGGCAGCATGCGGTTTATGGCCTCAATGACATCCCGATTTCGGACTCTAAGGGGCAACCGTGGAAGCCGCGGCCTCTCCTCGGGAGGCAAAATACGGAATTCCTGAACTGCCTCCTCTAGTGTACTCCTGATTCGCTCCAATTCCTGGGAAACCGTTTCCGTCTTACGATCCTTGCCAAGAGATGGTAGTGGCGGTTGGGCTGAAATTGGCTCAGCCACTTGCGGCACATGTGCCGATAATCGGCGTGAGCCATTTAATGAGGATCGTGAGGCGGGAACGACCTCGCGTCGTAGTCCTTCGAGTTCGGTCACGCTAAAGATGTTCGAGCGCAATATGTACCGAACTCGATCCGCTAGGTTTTGCTCCGAGACAGACAATGCAGGCTCTAATCGCAAGAACTCTTGGTGCAGCCTCGCTCGGTAGCCCGTCCGACGGGTTTCTTCCCCAGTCGCACTGTAGTACGCACGCATGAGGTTCGTATTTTGAGAACTAGTCCATCTCATGCGACGTACTCCACCAGCGGCGGACGCCGCTTGCTGGGCCTGAGAAGCGCACTGGTGGTGGTGATGGATGAGACCGGCCAGATGGTCGGGCCGGTCGTGGTGCGCCGACTAACATTCTGCCACGCATGGCATCAGCGTGACCAGACGCGCCCCGGCGGCCCCCGGGCAGCGACCCTATACGTATCTCTGTGTCGTTGTCCATCATCATTTTTACGAATGACCGTTACTAACCCGTATATTTTAGTACCCGGGGTCAAACTGGAGCTCAGCACGGTCAACACCGACTCCAAAGGGTACAGACTGATTACACTGACGAAGTGGCTGTCCTGTCATTACAGCCACTCCGTCGGTGGCGATGGGGTCGTCACATCCCTACGCTTATTATTATTATTTCCTTTTATTTTAATCTCCTTTTCAGGGTTTTTCTTTTTAATCGGCCTAAGAGGCAAGATTAAAAGGGTGGGTTTAGATGTCTCCGCACTATGGACGTCGTGCGGAGTATAACTGATTTTAAAAGATTGTCCCGGACTACCATCGGCAAACCTAGTTTGACTAGATTGTCGGTGAGCAGTCTCGGTACAATCCTTGTTGTGGAGAGGATAATAGGGATGACAAAGACCTCGGCCTGGCCCCAAACAAACATTCTCTTGGGCTAGCGGTTGGTACTTTGTCATCTTTTCAGATGTATAGGACTGGATATATTATATTGTGCGAGTTGGGTACACCGATATCCAGTAACCATGTCCTCTTCTTTTGTTTTTCTATTAAAATAATGTCCGGCTGATTGTGGGGTACTGCAAGATCCGTGAGTACAGATCTGTCCCAGTAAAGCTGGAAAGCATCATTTTCCAGCACGATTATTATTATTATTTAATTAATGTATGTAGTGTATATCACTGCACTTGTGTTTTAAAATGTTTATCAAGTCTGGTTTTAAAACTGTTGACTGTTGGAGCATTTATGACTTTCTGGGAGAGAGTTCCATAGCTTCATCACTCGAAATAGCAAAAAGTGTGTTCTGGGGTTGCTAGCACATGGAGGTTTTGTTAGTTTCAAAGAGTGCCCTCTTAAACCTTTATTCTGGTTCATCATGAACAGGTCCTTTAAATATCTCACATTATAATGTTCATTGAGTATCTTGTATGTTTCTATAAGGTCTCTCTTCCGTCTCTGATAACAATAAAATAAAAATAATACAAATCAAAAACATTTCCATGCAAAGCATGGGTGCAAACAGCAACGATTGAAGGCATGCTAAAACAGAACACGATACCTTCTTGAAATTAAGAGTCAAAATATCGATATGAAATATCTACATCACTGACGATGGAATATACGACTACATTAAAATACCACCTAAAGGTTGACAGAATTACTAAATAACTGGGTAGATTTTTAAATAGCTCGTATAAAAAGAGACCAAGTATGACCATTTCACAGTTTGGAGTGTACATGTAGCTATAAGCATAAACTGATTTTATATATTTATCTTTTTTTACCGCACAATGTTCGATAATAAATAAGAAGAGTAAAGATATACAGGGTGTAAATTTGTATTCTTGCAATATTTACGGTGGTTAGTATATAGCTGATACTGAATACAAATCATTAATAAAATCGTCACTTTTTTATTGTTTTTAATGATTTTATTTTTTTAATCGACAATACAAGTTCACACCACTAAATTAAATCGATTCCGCTCATCACTATGCGCAAGACCGACATCGGTTGCGGCGTACTTAAAAGAGTCGATCTCACTCAAAGCACAAAGGGACCGCGTTTGTCAGTTCAGTAGCCGCCGCGCTGGCTTTAGAGATACTTGTGTGTGTATACTGCACTCGCTCGCTCGCAACGCAACGGCAATCAGTGGGTAGGACGTGGAGGCCCCGTGGAGGCACGACCCTCGGACCCCCGGACCTTACTCCGCTGAATTATTACTTGTGGGGCGACGGTAAACGTCTAGTGTACAAGGAGGAAATTGAAAGTGTGGTTGAGTTACGTGAGAAAGTGTTAACAGCGTTCGAATCTGTAAAACAGAATACTTTTGTTTAACGTAAATTAAACCGTAATTCGCGTCGCCGTGCTCGGCTGTGCCTCGCGCAGAACGGTGGTCATTTCGAACAGTTACTGCGTAGTACATAAACTTGTAAGTTTTTGTTCATTGTTGTAAATTTTTGTTTATTTATGTGTAAATAGGCAGATTTCAGACTTTTAACTAAATACCTAAAAAATACCTAAAAGTGCATTGGTACATGCATGCGAACAGAAAGTGGTAAAAGTAGTATAAATGTGTTTTTGAAGGTCCTAAGCCCTTATAGTAGGAAGGAAAATTTGAAATCAGCTGTGTGTGTACGAATGAATAATTGAATGAGGGGTGAATGAACTGTCCATTTGTGAGTTGACGTCATAGTCGCGTATGGTGTGTTCCACTGGGAACCTACACAAAAAATTTTTATTCTTACGTGAACTTTAAAACAATTTCATGTAATAACTTTTTATCTTTCAAATATCAGACTTTTTGCATAAGCTGAAGTGATTTGTATAATTGTAAACTACCGCCTTCATAAATATTGCAAGATTGCAAAGTTACACCCTGTATTGTAATTTTGACTCTCCCTGTATGCTTTAGTTATTGCTCTGAGGTTTAGAGGCGAGAGTACAATTTTCTTCTGGTCACAGACTTTTGTTACATAGAGTATCTATACTCTTTGGGTACAACCTAGGTACAATGTCGTAACTTATATTATTTATCCTCTTTGCTTCGTACAACTCTCAGAGCAATAACTAAAGCATCGAGAGAGCGTGAAAATTCATTCTAGTTACACCTTTCACACTTATTACCCAGTTAGTGTGATAAAGCAGAATAGATATATATTAATTATATTTGTATTTTGCAAGGCTGTCCACTTTTTTGGCAATGCTAGTGAAGTTCCTTAATTACCAGAGACATAGATATTTTTTTTTCTGTGCATTATTTTCCATGGATAAGATCGAATGGAAGGATTGATAAAATTAAAAGCGAATTTTAATGTAGCATTTTAAAGTATTGTAAGTTACAATTAGGTTTGTTTGTTTATCTGCTTTCTTTGGGTTCCTTAGTAAAACAAGGAAACCTTATAGTTTTGCCAAGTCTGCCTGTCCGTCCGCGGTTCAATTCAGATACTTTGATTATTTTTAAATAAACAAAGCACAGACATACTCAGTAATATAATAGTTATCTTTATCACAGTTTGTGAGGCTTTACCTGGTTGTTATTTATTTCTCTTTATCTGGGCCATATTCAATAAAACTCAAAACAATTACCTACATTGCCTAGCCGGTTGCAATGTGAAGAACAAGAAAATAAAATGAAGGAGGACGTGAAAACTCAATTTGCACTGGGTGCAGTTTTATAGACGCCCTACTGCAACCGGGTGTTCTACCTCAGAATTAGGCTGCTGCAAATGCTGTCAAGAACTTCAGAGATTTGTAATGTACCGGCACTAGCATTACAAATCCTAAAACAAAGTAAGAAAGTGAAAATGATTTACGAATTCGGCTGAAGGACTCGTTTCCATGGCCAAGAAAAAAAGTGTGTGTGTCAGCTCCGACGCACGACTGGAGTTTACTACTTAAGTAAGATTGTCTAAACAGGCACAAAACAGGGCTTGACTTTGGTTTTAAGTTTACTCTGCACAGTTTTTTTAACTGATGATTCTAATTTCTGGCCTCTTTTCATAGCTGATGTGTCAGGTGTTTTAGCTCCCATGATCGCAGCTACTAATGATCCATCTGGTTTTTGGCAGAGACTTAACTCATATGCTTTGGATGCGGTTATACGAGCATATCTTAGGTTATACCATAAAGGGCTCTGACATTGGTTTCGAGTTGACTCTTCAATTAAATCAAGAGCATTTTTGTTACGTTTATCTTGTAATGTTTCTAGTTATTTGTTGACATCATTCTTTATATCATCATTTGCTTGAATAAGGAAATGATGAAGTGAAAACTGTCGAACATCACTGTGTTTAAAGTCGTTCTGATACTTCAACAGTTCACAATTCATAAATTTCATATTTTTTGCTTCTTGATAAAACTCGTGGCAAAGGTGTGCTGGTTTCATGATGTGGAGCTGTTTTTTTTTGCAAATTTGATCTACAGTGACGTATTTTATAGTAGTCCCTACTCTCGAGAGGATGGGTTTTTTCCAGTAACATTCAACTTCGGTGCAGGAAGGTTCTTCACTGCGGCGATGGATCCACATTAAAAAAGCCACTGCATGCTTACAACCACCAGCTGAAGCTGCAAAGTCCAAGCACCGGCAACTGACTATTGTAAGGTATTGCAGTGTTTGTAAGTCAGCAGCGCTGGCAGTAGACCCCGTGTTTTCGCCACTTGCAATAGAGGAATTAGAATCCTCTAAAAGCATGTATGCATGTTTGACTTTTTTTAATATTACCTCGTATTTTGTCCAAAGCCTTAGATTTTTGTTTTTCAAATCGATTTATTTTTCGTGTTTCAGTCAAGATAAGTTCTTTTAAATATTCTTTACGCTCTTTTGGTATCTACTTCATTTTAAAAAACGGATGTGATACTGATGCTAAAATGGCATCATTTGCTGAACTTCTTAAAATGTTTATTTAGGTTTTCTTGAATTGCTAATTAATTAGTAAAAAGATCATTGATGATTTCATTTCAATTTGTTAGTTGTTATTCTTACCTCATCTCGTTTTGTTTGCGAGTTACACTACATATTTCTGTCGTTCAGATTGTTGCGAAACTGTCCAAGTATATAGTATAAAAATAGATATATTAGATGAATAAAATAAAACTCAAATTTCCATATTTGCGATCTTGAATTTCACAAAAGTAAACGAAAAATAATTTTCGAAAAAGCTAAAAACTTTTAGGTACAAGCTTTAATTTGAAAAGAATTTATAATATTTCGTATTCTTCTCAGCAAACCCTTTCATTTGATACCCATATTATAGGAGTGAATTAAAAATAACAAGTCAGCCACCTTGGGTGTACTGCCATGTTGGATTTAGAATGACGTCACACAGTTAACCATACATTGTCATCCAAACTGAACGTGTACACAAAGTTTCAGCTCAATCGGTTGAAGATATCAGCTTCAAAATTGAGTTGCAAGAGTCCACCCGAACAAACATACATACATTGCAAGTTAAATAAAAGCTTATAATAACTGACTTCAAATCAATCATAACTATTCATAACAGCCGGTGAAATTTGTAGAAAGAAAGATTCACCATCTGTCAATCCATTGTTCCTCATACCACAGATTAACGGCACCACAGATTACAGATTCGAGTACATGTATGTCCAAGAACGGCACGTTAAGTTCTACGCATTTATTTTATAAACGACACCAAATAATCTCTATTTTTTAAAAGTTTTTTTATCAGAAAAAGTATTTATAAGATACTAAACAAAAGTATTTAAATACAGGATACAAAATCCTTTCTAAAAAAAGTATTTTAGATACAAGAGGAAAATACGCATTTTTTTTATTTACCAATTTCTTGTATCTGTATTTTAAATATTGTACCTTAGATAAGTCACGTCACTGCGAATTACACTTAAAATTTTCCGGAACGATGTAAACCACGGTGTTTAGTGTAAATTAAGATGAAAATGAAGATAGTCTCAAAAGGGCTTGTACCGAGAGACGTTAATATATTGTTAAAAAAGAAAGAAAGAAAAATGGCGTGTATAGGTGGATGTGGTTGACGGATGGATGGGGAAAATTGAAAAAAATACGAGTTTGTTTACCAATTTTACCATCATATCGAAGTTTTATTTATTTTCACGCGTTATAGAAACAGATTATCTATGTTAAGTGTCTTTGAGCAATGAAGGCATAGTCACAATCTGTAACAAACGCATATTTTAACAATGCATTGGGAAAACCTGCAAAACATTGAGTTGGAAGAGAAAGTGTCTCAAACAGAAAGAAATTACGGGTCGATATGAATATGTCCGTTCCAGACTTGTCAGGATGTCGTTTTGCAGATTATTTTGCGATATGTGGTCTCGATTTTGATTCGGGTTTGGAGCCTGATAGACTTTGTGGTAAGTTTACTTAGTAGTAATAAACCCATTGAACCTGGTCTAAGACAGTATGTGTCAATAAATGTTTAACTTTCAGGTGATAATTTGCACGTATCTCCTTTGGATCGCGCGTATAAAGCAAAGGTTTTAGCTCACTATCCTGACAATGTCCA
This sequence comes from Coleophora flavipennella, assembly GCA_947284805.1. Taxonomy (NCBI): domain Eukaryota; kingdom Metazoa; phylum Arthropoda; class Insecta; order Lepidoptera; family Coleophoridae; genus Coleophora; species Coleophora flavipennella. The sequence continues at coordinate 16,467,156 of OX369264.1, read as the reverse complement.
AAGTAACCAGTTTGATGAACATGCAGTGTGCATGGTAAGTGTTTGTAGACTTCCATAAATTTCGAAAAAATTTCTTGTAACCCATAAAACCCAAGACATTTCAGTTTGCTTGTTCCCATTAGTAGATTACTGGGCTCAACTGTACAATAGGGTCCATCGATTTGGCAGTCCGCGATTTTTTTGGTAAGAGATATGCTTTAGCTGAACATCCATACCAAATTTCAAGGTTAGGAAACCAGCGGTTTTTGAGTTATGAATTTTTGAAAATTGTAATTTTAGGTACTCTTTGGTCCTTTAGAAATCGGTATTTTTACATACTCTTTGATCGGAAAACTCGCTAACGCTTATTACAAAAAGGTGTTAGTCAATTGGAACCCCGAGATTCATAATATGGGGTCCGCGAAGCGGACCCCTAACGGGGGCGTAGCCCCCGCCACCCATTTAAAACACCCAACAAACCTTCGGGATCCGAGGGGATGTGGGAGTATAAGGGCGGGGGAAAGCACGCGGGGCCGACTTGAGGGCGGACAAACTCTGGGGTAACAAATCGAAAACCAGGGGGTAATCCGTCAAGGTCAAGGTCAATCATACAAGGTCATTTCAAGGTCAAGGTCTAAGTAAATTGAATCCCAAAGATTCATAATATGGGGTCTGCGAAGCGGACCCCTAACGGGGGCGTAGCCCCCGCCACCCATTTAAAACCCCCAACAAACCTTCGGGATCCCAGGGGGATGTGGGAGTATCAGGGTGGGGAAAGCATGCGGGTCCGTAGGAAGGGTGTGGTACGGGGAGTTCTAAATGGAAGCGGGAGCGAGCGAAGCGAGCTCGGACTTTCGGAGCACCCCGACTCGGATGCGTTAGGTTCGGAGACTGTGCGGGGAGGCGAGCTTAGCTCGCCTCCCCGCACAGTCGTAGTGTTAGGTTTGACATGAGAACACAGAAGTATTCGGGGCTCCGTCGACCACTCAACACTGTAGGAAGAGTGTAGAACGGGGAGTTCTAAATGGAAGCGGGAGCGAGCGAAGCGAGCTCGAACTTTCGGAGCACCCCGACTCGGATGCGTTAGGTTCGGAGACTGTGCGGGGAGGCGAGCTTAGCTCGCCTCCCCGCACAGTCGTAGTGTTAGGTTTGACATGAGAACACAGAAGTAGGAGCCCCGAAGGGGCTCCGTCGACCACTCAACACTGTAGGAAGAGTGTAGAACGGGGAGTTCTAAATGGAAGCGGGAGCGAGCGAAGCGAGCTCGAACTTTCGGAGCACCCCGACTCGGATGCGTTAGGTTCGGAGACTGTGCGGGGAGGTGAGCTTAGCTCGCCTCCCCGCACAGTCGTAGTGTTAGGTTTGACATGAGAACACAGAAGTAGGAGCCCCGAAGGGGCTCCGTCGACCACTCAGCACTGTAGGAAGAGTGTAGAACGGGGAGTTCTAAATGGAAGCGGGAGTGAGCGAAGTCCTCTTGGGAGGGGGCAAATGACATCGACCTTGACCTTGACGGATTATCCCCTGGTTTTCGATTCATCACCCTCAAGTTTGTCCGCCCTCTGCGTTTCAAATTGATTCCACCTTTTTGGAATGAGCGGCAGCGATTTTTGCCGTCACAAAAGTGGATGACCTTTTTTTTAATAAGCGGTAGCGATTTCGGCCGGCACCGAAGTAGGTGACCTTTTTTTTAATAAGCGGCAGCGATTTTTTCGCTGTCACAGAAGTAGATGAGCTTTTTTTTAACAAGCGGTAGCGATTTTTCAACGTAAGCATCGTCAACAGGCGGTTTTCCGCCCAAAGGGTATGTAAAATTACCAATTTTCAAAATTCATTTTCTCGAAAACTACCCCCCGCCTAACTTCCATCTTTTAGGGGAGGGTTCCCCTCCTCCCCCTCCCCCCTCCCCCGCCACTCCCATCCCCCAAAGCGATGGACCCTATTGTACAGTCCTACCGATTACTGCACAAAACAAGGATTATATGATTATTGGCAATCCTCTATTTTCAAATTTAAATAATTATTTATTGGTGGTTTTTTTTAAATATATTTGTTTCTTATTTTGTGAATAAAAAACATGTTTTACATATCTACTAGAAATCAGTGATAAAATAATTACAGGTTAACATAATTACAATTATTGCTTGAAATAATTGCCAATCACAATTATTGAAATTTAAATTGTTTTTTTTTATATTAAGAAGTGTTTTAGAATACTTAATTGGAAACCCTAAACAGTAAAAAAAAACTAACTTACATTGTAACAAATTAGTACAATTTTGCATTATTATTTTCTGTTTTTGTTAATTTTCTAAAAAGTTACTACACCGATTTTGATAAAATTTATATGGAACCAAATTCGGGAGCATACCCTATGGAACAAAAAAAAGAATAAAGTAAATCAATTCACAATCTGCGAACATAAAGCACAACAAACACACAAAAAAGACTATAAAAAATCAAAGTGCAGAGCCTGAAACACATCATAATATTACTCGTCAAACAAAACCTTAAAGCTACATGTTTTATGTTGTTTAAGATTAACTTTAAAAATGATTTTACTATTTAAAATCAAATTTTACTACATTTTAATCAAAAAATATAGGGTCTTTAGGTTTTTAGGCATATAGCAGTTTTAATTGAATTAAAATTACTATGATAATCATAATTGTAAAAAAAAATGTAAACTTAACAATTACAAATTAATTGTTATAATGCCAATAATTTCCAATTACAATTAATGTTATATTAATTGTTTCATCACTACTAAAAATACACATTATAAGATTTGAAACTTAGCCAGAGTTTTGACAAAAGCATCATTCAAGATAATAGCAATAAAAAAATAATACAGGAATGAAAGGACAATACATAAAAATTGATACATAGCTTTTAAACTAGATCAATACCTCTTAAGTACTAAATCATGAAACAAATAACAAAAAACACAATGTTTCAGCTTTGCTTACCAGCTGGATTGCAGTTCAAAACCCAGAAACATTCTTTAGAGCCAAGGTTCCACAGTTTTGTTGTGACCCGAGAAAATGCATCTCGATACTATGGATTCAGTCTTATTTTCTATGAGGAAGTCAGGAATCGGAACATATGCAGTGCAATGCATACACTACAGGTAAAGTGATAGTTGTATAAAAATAACTTTGATGCTTCTTCTTTCTTGAGGCATTAATGGAGTGGTATTCCTTGCCTGTGTTACTGTTTCCCAATTCTTAAAATTAGGGGGCCTTCAAGGCGATAGTGAATAGGTATGATTTGATTTTATGTGTACCATAAATGCACACCCCTCCACACAAGCATTACAATGATATTTATTTCAAACAAAAGACATCAACAAGAGATTTTATTTTTGTTTCTTTTTTTTCTCCTTCATGCAAATTCAACTTACATTAGGACAATTTTTATTATTGTTTTACTTAAGGATTACTGCTATAATTACACTAAGTGTTATGCTTGTATGCAATACCAGTTTATTTACATCACAGCAGATAAAAACATCCTTCAAAGGACATGTTTCTTGTATGGGTATCCCTAAACTTTTGACTTTATTTTTTTTATTACTTATTAGTAAATAGCCCAAAATAAAACGTATTCTGTAAAAATTTCAGCACATACTCTAAGGACTACGATTTTTAAAAGGCTGTATCTTTTAAGCTGTAACAAGTAGCCTGCTGAAATTTTCAGTTCAGAACCCAGAGATAGACTTATAATAGGGTCCCATTACCTGGTACAGAATCGGTTGTTGAAGTGATAATTATCATTGATATTTTATTATTATCATTGATGTCATTGACTGCAAAAAAAACAGTAATATGTATATCATATTTATCTTTGACAAAACGCTAGCCAAGGCTAGTGTTTTTCATTTCGCCATGTTTATCTGAACACGATTTGATGTTGTGAGTCAAACCTCAAACTCAGATAAAAATCACAAAACAAAATTGATTAATTTTACGCTTAAACAATTAATAGTATATTATGCAACTAGTGAATAAAGGACGGATTTAAAGCAGGGGCCATAGGTGAATCACAAGCAAGTAAAGGATTCTAATGACTTAATCACGACCTTAGGGAGTTCAAGTGTTAGAATCCTGAGCGACACTAGTGACCCATGATATAAATTCGTTTTATTTAAGAGTTGCATACTATATTTTATACCATGACTATGAGAAAAAGAAAGTTTTCTACTACATTGGCCGTGCTCTCTTTCATAAACTCAGGTGTTAACACATCTTCATCACTTGAATTTATTTTCAATCGATGTATTATTAAGTAAAATTACACTTTCTGTTCATACAACTAATAGTATTCAAAATAGTGCCAATTTACTAATGAAATGACAGAAAAGAACACGAAACAGTTTTTATTCTAATGCTAAACTCCTTGTCGAAAATGTAGAACAATCAAATCTAGAGGAGTTATTTGCACAAGGAGTTTGTATGTCGAGTACTCTTTGTACTATTATCTGGTACTATTTGCACAATGAGGTTGTGTAGCATTGAGGTCGAATATATTGGTGTATTCTAAATTCAAACACCAAAAAAGTGATTAAGAGGGCTGTTTATTCTCTGTTTTCAGTAAATAAAATAAGGTTTTTAGAGTAGCATTGGTATAATAGTATATTATGCAACTAGTAAATAAAGGACGGATTTAAAGCGAGAGCCATAGATGAATCACGAGCAAGTGAAGAGTTCTAATGACTATTAGAATTAGAAGCCTAAGCGACGCGAGTAATTCATGGCCCTCGATATAAATCCGTTTTATTCAAGAGTTGCATACTATACTTTATACCATGACTCCGAGAAAAAGAAACATTTAAGCGAAAATAGCCATTTAAGGAAGAAAAAAGTAATGTAAAATTAATTACATAAAACATTCATTAAAATTGGAAAAATCAGTAAAATAGTAATTTTCTTTGTGTTCGTACAACTTATAGTATTCAAAATAGAGCGAATTTACTAATGAAATGACAGAAAAGAACACAAAACAGTTTTTATTCTGATGCTCAACTCCTTTTCGAAAATATCGAACAATCAAGTCTCGAGGAATCTTTTGCACAAGGAGTTTAATGTCAAATATTGTTTGGATTTTATAGCTGCGATGCGAGCTCGAATATATTGGTGTGTTCTAAATTCAAACACCAAAATAGTGATTAAACAAGCTTTTTATTCACTGTTTTCAGTGAATGAAATAAGCTTTTTAGAGGAGCAATGGTATAATAGTATATTATGCAACTAGTGAATAAAGGACGGATTTAAAGCGAGGGCCATAGATGAATCACTAACAAGTGAAGGGTTTGATTCAAGTATTAGAACCCTGAGCGACGCGAGTGATTCATGGCCCTCGATATAAATGCGTTTTATTCAAGAGTTGCATACTATACTTTATACCATGACTCTGTGAAAAAGAAACATTTAAACAAAAATAGACATTTAATGAAGAAAAATGGAATGTTAATTTAATTAAAATGTTCATTAAAATTCCAACAATTACTAAAATAAATAGATTTTTTTTTGTGTCCGTACAACTTAAAGTTATCAAAATAGTGCCAATTTACTAATGAAATGACAGCAAAGAACACAAAACAGTTTTTATTCCAATGCTATGTCGAAAATATCGAACAATCAAATCTCAAGGAGTTATTTACACCAGAAGTTTGTATGTCAAATGTTCTTTGGACAAGAAGTTTTTTTGCGCAAGGAAGTTGTATAGCATTGAGATGGAGGTCGAATATATTGGTGTGTTCTAAATTCAAACACCAAAATAGTGATTAAAAGAGCTTCTTATTCATTGTTTTCAGTGAATAAAATAAGCTTTAGAGGGGCAATGGTATAAAAGTTATTTAGTTATATTTCTACATAACATTTTTGTATTTTTATTTTTAGTAAAAAAATAAAGAGACAAATAAAATTAGAATCAATGCCGCGCGCCGATTATTATCATGAAATTATTAATAAAAAATCATAAGAAAGAAATGAAATCTTTCAATTTATTTCTTTCGATTTATTTAGGGCCCATCTGGGCCCCGTCTTTTGACCTATTTTGAAGATTAGCATTCAATAATTTCTAAACTAGTTATTATTGTGCTACATCTTCCCATTACTTTTAACAAAATATTTTATTTGTCAATATACCATTGATGTTATTGTTATATTCATTATCTTTATAATACTTAAACATAATATTTACTTACCAGGTCATTTGACCCATGCAGCATTTATTGTTTATGGAGATATACAATTACCAATTGAAGTAAGATCATAAACGTTTATTATGTTTATCTAAATTTCAAAAAGGCCAAAGCTTTAAAAATTCTTTATTGTTCACTAGTTAGAAATCATTTGGAGTATGCTTCGCAAATATGGAATCCCAACTACAACATTTACATTGACCTAGTTGAAAAGGTTTAGCGGAAATTTCTTCGCTTTTTAAATTTTAAATTCCAAACTAATATATCCGATTACCGCGATCGCTGTAAACATTTTCACATCCTGCCTCTATCGCTGCGTAGGGAAGCCGCTGATCTGACACTTCTTACCAAACTGTACAATAGTTGCCTCGATGCTCCCGAACTTCTTTGTCTGCTCGGCTTACGCGCGCCCGCGAGAATACCTTCTAGGCGTATAATCATGTCATGCTAAACGATCCCCGTGCCTCTTCTAACTACAGGCGTAATTTGTTCATACCCCCTTGTTTGTGCAAACTTTAACATAAACTACTCTTCTAAGTCTGATATCTTTCACTGCAAAGACTCTTTTTTCAAAAACATCATAAGTAATGAATTTTTCGGCGAAAAGGGCAAGGCTGATGTAACAAAACACAAACAAATTTAGATTAGATGTTTTTGTTTATTTATATGTTTATCTGTTTCTACTATAACATCAGCATTCATTGTTTTTGCAACCTTACTCTATGCATACATTCAGCATAACCTGTGCTCCATTCAAGTAATTAAGCTCACTCTGTACACACTATCTTAGTATACCATGTATTTATTCTAAAGGTACTTCCTACTTAGCTATATCTGTCTAAAGGAGAACTTGTTAATTTGACTTTTTTTCTTCTCGCTCTAATTACAATAATATGTTACATTAACGTTCTAAAGGTGGAAACTTGTAATGGCTATGTTATTTTGCTTACCAGTTCTCTATAATGATGTTAATTAGTTGTAAGTTTTCTTAATAAATAAAAATAAATAAATAAAACAATATTTATTTAATTATTGCATGGCTGTGGTTGTTACATGTAATACTAAATATGAAGATTTATATCAACATTTCTTTCATAGTGCAAACCACAAGTAGGTTGATGAACATGGCACAATATTTTAACAGAACAATCAGGCCCAACTCCCTATGTTGTTAATGTGATTACAAATCAAATTAATGTTTGAATATTTATATTGTCTTTTATATTTATTATAATTATATTTGAAATCAATTGCTAATTGGGTGTTGTCACCCTTTTTGAAGAAAAGCACCACCACACTTCTGTGGCATGCCATGGCGTTTGTCCCTCGAGTATAACGGAATAAAATAACTTCTGAAGAGCTTTTAGTACCGGTGATCCACCTGCTTTCAGAAGTTCAGCCGTAATTCCCTCATCACCCGGTGCCTTGTTGTTCTTGAGCTGTTTGAGAGCCATTCTAATCTCGTACAAGCTGACGTCCGGGATATCTTCGGTATAGTGTCGGGTTAGTCCGGCTCTTGGGTCTTTAGCCAGATCGCTGACAGGCAGACGTATGGTCTTGTATAATTGTCCGTAGAACTTCTCAACCTCTTCCAGCAACTCAGTCTTAGACGATATGATCCTGCCATCCTCAGTCTTCAGCTTGGTCAGTTGGCTTTGTCCAACAGACAGATCTATCGCGAACATTTTTGAGCCTTTGTTGTGCTCAATCGCCTCTTTAATACAATTTGTATTATACTGGCGTAAATCGCGAGTCAGGGATATAGAGATCTGCCTGTTTAGTTGCCGATACTGAGAAGCGTCTTCAGAGGACTGCAAAACCAATCTGCGTCTTTCTTCCATGAGGTTGCTGGTGAAGTCAGATATTTTTTTTGTTCTGTTTTAACGGCGAGTTTTGAAAATCTTAGACCCGACCGTTTGAAAGTTTCCACAAATCTGTCATTATAATCTCGCAGTCTCCTAGGCATTCAAAGCGATTGTGCAACTCGAGCTGAAAGCTCTCGGGGTTTTGGAGCTGGATGGGCGCTGGTCGGAGCGTAGACTTTATTAGTCGACATCTTTCTAGCTGGTCTTTAGGTTCAATGTGCCTGTTATCATCCGGTAATCGCTTCCTGTATTGACTGAATTGATCACAGAGACATCATTGAATATTTGCTTCCTTGTCAATCTCGTTCTTCGTTACGCCATTGGGATGCAACCATGTCCATTTCCGCTGTTTTAGACTTTTTAAAGAAGGAGTTCATCATAAAGAGGCTCTCCTTCTCCATAAAGTCGGCCAGCATCTGACCACGTGCATTTCTTACTCCGTATCCAAATTGCCCCACTCTCAGCGCACCATCGCTTCGTTTGCCCAATTTCGCGTTGAAGTCCCCCATGCCATAACAACGGTATAATGGGTCCTGAAGCTATGTATGGCTGTAGAGATGTCCTCATACATAGTCTCTACCTCGTGGTCGGCGCGTATACTTTTATGACCTTCATCGAATACCGTTTGGTGATTTTGAGTATAAGGTATGCAACCCTTGTCGAAACGCTCACGACCTAAACCACATTGTTAATGAAGGACTTTTGGACGATTAATTGCTCATTTCATTTAATAAATAAAATGCTCTTCTGGCGAGGGGTGATTTGACCCCTTTGCGTCTTTTTCAGTATGAGTATATTCTAGTATTACCAGTAGTTAGTAGTTAGTAGTATTCTAGTAGTACCAAAGGGCAATGGAGCGTGCTTTGCTCGGAGTTTCTCTGCGTGATCGAATCAGAAACGAGGAGATCTGTAGGAGAACCAAAGTAACCGACATAGCTCTCAGAATTGCTAAACTTAAATGCGGGGCACATTGCACGTAGAACGGATGACCGTTGGGGCAGTAAAGTTCTCGAGTGGCGACCACGCACCGGAAAGCGTAGTTTAGGCAGGCCTCCCAACCGGTCGTCGTGGAGATCCTTGGGGGAGGCCTGTATCCAGCAGTGGACGTCCTTCGGCTGATATGATGATATTCTAATTTCTAGTATTAATTAATCTTATTACATATAACGATCAATTCTAATGTATAAAAAATTAACAAAAATTAAAAATAATAATGTTAAATTGTATTCAATTATTATTCTAATAATCGCTGTAAAAAGTTCGCACTATGTTGTGGTGCGTTCATGTGCATCTCTGCTGGGCGGAAATTTAGTCTAGATCTATACTCGTAGATCAATGCTTTGGACGAACCTGTACTGAAATGAAAATGTAGTCTATCTTGCAGTGCGCGAACCTACCGATTTTCGTCTTGGTAATTGTGTGACGAAGGAGTAAATAGATGGTTATGTAATAGTCCGAAAAATGTTCTAGAATAAATGTGTGTGTATTCCGTATCGTCGATTGAAAATAAATTGATGGATCGATTTTGATGAAATTTTGCATATGGATTTTAAAAGTTATTTACCAGAGAATAATTTCTTAATCTTTAAATTTCACGAGGCATCTCCCATACAAAAAAGCAATCCTTTTTCTGCCGAAAGTAGTAGTCGTAAAACCGGCCAAGTGCGTGTCGAGCCACGCGCAATGTAGGGTTCCGTAGTTGCCATTATAGCGTCCATATCTAATTTTCAAATTTTTAATTACAGCGGTTTAGTTAGGAAGTCGGCTCCAACAAAGTTTAGCACTTTCAAGCCTATTTTTTCGAAAACGGAACCCTAAATTATAAAATGGTCCTAGAAGACTTACATCTATGTTTAAGCTCTAACCAACGACGATATCCCACACAACTGGCTTTGACGAGAAAAAAATCATGCCCACTTTACTAGTAGGGGAGGTACCCTTAAAAAGTATTTTTTTTTACAGTTCTCTCAATTATTATCGTAGACACGGTCCAGTCTATCGGCTATCATTATCAAGTTTTGGTCTTTGATAATTTCAACACCCTATAGTAGTCCTCCGTTTGAAAATTACTGTTTATATAAGGGGGCGTTCAAGTATTACGTAACGTGATTTGGGGGAGGGAGGGTCTTGTAAAACGTTACGACGCGTTACAGGGGCGGGAGGGGGGTTCAAACAACGCGATAAATAACACTGTTTTTTTATTTAAATAAAAAGTAGGAATTAAAATCTCCCAAGTAGGCAACCCTTTTCGTTTATGTTTTTCGTAAGTCATTTTTGTTTTATTTTATTTAATATAACTCTTAGGTAAAAATGGTCATTTGGGTGTAAAGAAACGTTAAAGAAGGGGGAGGGGGATACAGAAAAAACGTTACGGCGCGTTACATAAGGGGAGGGAGGGTCAAAAATCTTTAAAAACTGTGTTACGTAATACTTGAACGCCCCCTTAATTGTTTTTTAATATGACGATAATATTTAATTAGTTTTTATTTTTAAAATAAAATTATTTAATTGTTTGATGAAAAGTTTATTGCGGTGGTATCTCATTGTAAAAAAATATTACATGTTGCAGGAGACTTCTTGATTAACAGTTTTTTTTAACAGAAATCGATGTATATACTCGTATGTATAAAATTAATAAATTAAATTTATGTTTGTTAAAAAAGAGTAAATAAATTGAAAGGTCTTGTCCTGATATTAGACAATGATTCACATCGGTGTCGTAGTGTCGTAGAGTGGCAGAATTAGCCGTTTTACAAACCAGATTGCCGCTTTGTAAAACTATTGAGTAAGAAACTCTCAATACAAGCGAGTCGGACGCATGGACGAACAGACACTTAGATGAGTATGTCTTGTTCAACCGTGAAAAGGAGCCCCGCGCGAGGCTAATTAATAATGATATGGCTGCGATAATCGTAATATAAAACGATTAATAATGATACTACGGTTATTGTAGTTGTAAAGCCGAATCGTTGCATCCCTAGTTTATACTTAGTAATGAACACACACATATTATTTGTCTTTGAATTTTATGTCAACAACAATTAAATTTCATTCATGCTGCAATTAATGTGTAATATTTTTTTCTTTGTGTTGATTTATATATATTTGTAAATATGTTAACGTTTTTTCAGGCTATGTACATTACAGAGTTATCCAGTGGACAAACGCCACCAGGGCACAGAAAAGCTACGGGCAAGGAGAGCTCCAGATCACTACCTAGATCATTTAAACTCTCTCCGCACACGGGGGCAGCACTGACGTACTATGATATCGCCAAAGACAAACTTTATGTGGCTAAAAGTGTAGCCCTCATATGTCAGTACCCTTACGTTAGAGTTGCACAGCTGTTTTTAGAAAATTTATTTAGGTGAGTATCAAATTATTTGTGTAAAAACTTTATGATATACTTAACCCTCGGTTGGACGCGTGGGGTCTTTAAAAGCCCGACGTTTACAAAAACTGCTATATTTTGTTCCATATTAAAGATTCAAATTTGTACCTCAGGGTAGCTTCCTAAAACATACTTAACTATCAATTAGTGCAAAAATAATATATAATAGTAATACATATTATTATTTTTAAAAATAATTTCCTATCATTAAAATTATTTAAAACCACACTATGGGTTTTATTTAAAATTGTATTATGCTACAAAAAATATAAAAATAAATAAAAAATAATAAGTAATAAAAAAACAAAATATTTAAAATCTCCGGGCGTTTAAAAACCCCACGTGACCGACGGTGTCACTTAAAAAGCGCGACCACCCGAGGGATAAGGTACCTATTTCCACAGATATAGTAAAGTTTATGTAGTCTTAGTGCATCAAGATTCTAATAACTTCTCTTAAAAATGTTTTTGGTCCTTATATGTAAAGTGGGGACTTTACTGCCCCAACGGCCATCTGTTCTACGAGCTATGTGCCCTGCCCACTGCCTCTTCAGTTTAGCAATTCTGTGGCGACCGCGCACCGGAAAACGTGGCGTAGGCAGGCCTCCCACGCGGTGGACCGACGGCCTGATGAAGATCCTGGGAAGCCGCTGGATTCGGGCAGCGCAGGATCGGTCGTCGCGGAAATCCTTGGGGAAGGTCTTTGTCCAGCAGTTTCGGCTGATATGACAATGATGTTAAATGGGACACTAGACAGATCTTATAATGTAACTAAGCAATATCTGACAGTGCAACCATTATGTAGAATGGAAACTATTAAACTGATTTTACCATGGTTACCTGTCATTATCCTTACACTCATTTACATTTTTGATATCGCACTATAATATTATAAAGGCGAAAGTTTGTGAGTGTGTATGTTTGTTACTTCTTCACGCAAAAACTACTAAACGAATCTGGCTGAAATTTGGTAGGTAGACAGATTAGGACCTGTATTAGCACTGCGCACCCCCGAAAAGTCATAGAAACGTCCACGCGGGTCAAGCCGCGGGAAACAGCTAGTTGTAAATAAAAGTTTTCCTCAGACAGAAGTGCCTGCGTATTTCACGAATGACTGTTACATGCAAGCCTATCTGGTCGTCCCCTACTTTGATGGTCGTTAACTGCAGGTCGTTGCCGAGGCAGCCGGGCCCTGGCCTGAGTCCGGAGTCATACGTGTACAACTTGCTGTACGAGGTGCCCGTGCCGCTGCCCGGGCAGGCGCTGCGGCTGTACGTGCCGCCGCCGGAGCCGCATCTTGACCCTATTCCTGTTGTGAGTGTTGTTTCTTTTCATAAAGTGTCACAGATGACATGTCCGAGAATGGCATTTAATTTTTGTGATTTTACAACAAAGTTCAGAAGCTTAGCAAAACAAATAGACCTATTCTACGACCATGTGTGATTTGTCCCAAAATATTTATTTTTTATTTATTTTATTTATTTATTGTTGTCTGAATAAATTATTTGAATTTGTGTTGTTGTCGTTCAAATACGAGGACTTTTGTAAATCAACGCTTTAGAGTAAAACAATTTTTGAAAAATAATCGATTCAATTTCTTTTTCCAGTATAGGTATAATTCGCGGCCTATAAGTTGAACATAAATGGCGGTCGTTCGCGAAAGTAGGGAGCGAGTGGGTGTAGCGCGGGTTACGCTTACGGGGCTTGCGACCCCTAGTGTGCGCGACTCCCGAGTCCCGCACTTCCATTGAGACCTGAAAATTAGACATCGCGCATTGTTCAATTTAGATACCGCGATCTATACCAACCTTTTTTACTTGTATCCTTTATTTGTAATTTTCTCATAAAAATGAAATTTTATTTGACACAATTTTTTTTATTAAAAATTTGAGTGCGTTTGACTGCAACTCACCTGATAGTAAGTGATGATGCAGTCGAGGATGGAACACGCAAACTCAAATAATGTCTATTCACTCTTGCCTTGACATTTGATTTTTTAATACATTTGGTGGCTCGCTAATAATGAACAGTTTTTAACATAATAAATAAAAACATGAAAACTATCTATCTACTATCTACTTCTTATTAGTTCAGCAAATTATCTTCTTTTTACCATCTTTCAGGTGATAGCAATGCCAAACCCACCAGAAGAGCTACCTCTCCTAGATTACCCGCTGCGGGTCATGTTCGCCACACTTGGCGTGGAGTGTGTCGTCCAACTGTTCACCTGTGTGCTGCTAGAGCATCAAGTTTTACTCAGATCTAGTGGTAATATCATTATTTACAATTACTTCCTATTAGTTTAATGCATGTATAGTAAAATTTTGTTAAAACCTTAAATATTACACAAAGGTGCATTACAGTAGTGGGCATCACAATATTTACAATTTACACAGCGACATGATGATATTAATACGAATTAAATAATTGCACAATACATCACTCAAACACTTCGACCATACACACAAAATATGGTCGAAGTTCAAACACACAGTCTAGAGCGCATGTCAAGATTTTCGTTTGTTTATCTTCCAATGATTATTTTATTTAATACAGACATTTTAGTAGTTGATCAGATTTAAGTTTTGATGAGAATATACATTTCGAATAGTTTGGCTTGGCAACGCGTATTAGTCCACTGTTGGGCATAGGCGCATCCACAAGGCGCGCCACTTGAACCGATCTTTGGTCCTTTGCACCATTCCAACAGGGTCGATTCCTGGCGGGGTGTGAATTTGTAAGTCTTGGTTCAGTCTTACTCCCAAACATCAATGTTATAACAGCGTTGATGTGTTCCCCATTGCGTTGGGGAATATTGTTAGCCTACATCTTCGGCATCATCTTCACTTACCATCAGATGAGAAAATGCCCTGTTTGATTGCGGAAAATATCAAGCTTGTTATATTTATAAACATTAGACCATAAGCACATTTCTTAAATATGTATGTTTGTAGTGTATGTTTGTAGTGAGGTAACAATGTTCGCGATTTAGGATTTGTTATAGAAAACAATTGCATCATATCTCTGTGTCACATATACGATTTATCTGTCCTATCTCGTAAATTACTATACGCATGATACTATTACGTACGTTCAAGCGAATGAAAAAGATATATCTAAACCCAAGTTATATGTAAGTAACCATTACTGCCCGATTGTTGTTTAGAGTTCTCGCCATTATGAGTTCAATCAAAGATAATATATTTCTTAGTCAGAATAGATTGCTCACCTTCATACTAAGGATAGAGTTGCAAATATACTATTTTAAAAGTGGATGGCGTTATGTAGTTAAAACTCCATTAAAACTAGATGGCGTTGTGAATTAATCAGGTTTTTGCCCAAGCGGATCCCCCTACCTAACTAGCTCCGCCGTCAGTTACTTAGTACATAGTTAAACGTAAGTTTGAAACTATGAAAATGAAGAATAGGTACTGTACTTCATTTGAAAACTATCGACTCTGTGAAATATAGTTTGCTGTAGTTACTGATACCATAAGTGCCAAAAGTGGCCACTTAAGCTATCAGTAACTACAGCGAACTAAATGTAGTGTGTGTAAATGTGTAATGACACAGAGCTGATGTTTCTAAAGGGCAGTTATAAAACCTCTGACAAATTTAAATTAAATCACCGAAAAGTTAATTTAAAATAAGTTTACTGCATTACTAATACCGTAATACTTACTGCTTTAAATACTAAGTTACATTTAACTTTTGGATTTAGTAAATATACGGAAATTACTGACTAAGTTTCGAAAAGGCCAGAGTCCGAATAAAATACTGAAACTTCGAATGAAATACTGAAAGTTACGAAAACTGTTGATTTTTCCGGTTCTCTTCCATAGTCCCATTGATGTCCAATGGGTCTCCTTCAAACCGCGGACTTTCCTTCGTAACTGTCGTCAGTATTTTTCGTATTTTTAGTTTTCGTCATTAAACCTAACGAACCTATTATCGCTCGCTTCGCTCGCCCAACTCACTCCACCCCAACGAGTTTTGTACGAGTAGTACAAAAAATTCTGATCGCAAATAGTTTCGTATAAAGAAGAATTTTTCGTAGATTATGGAAATACAGTAGGGCAGTGTAGTGTAGTATATGGCGGAACGTATTTCACCGGGACAGCTAGTAGTTTTATGATGCTTGATTACCGGTCTCGTACGGGCATTCTGTGCTTCTTGTAAATGTTATTAGGTTCATCTAATAATTGTATGGTTATCGTGTTTTCAGATTTCAACAAGCTAATGCTGGTGGCGGAGTGCATAGTGTCCCTGCTGTTGCCCTTCACCTGGGCGCATGTGTACGTGCCGATACTGCCCGCCCCGCTCTACCACTTCCTCGACGCACCAGTGCCGTTTGTTATGGGTAACGTACATATATCTCACAATTTAACTTTTTATTATAATTTATTAAAAATGCGTTGGTGGCGTAACGGCTAGGGCCGCCGCCCCCTGTCCGGGAGGTCGTGATTCGAATCCTACCACGTAACAATGTGATTTCGAATTTAGATTTCATATGTACGTATATCCGATGCTCTTACGGTGAAGGAAAACATCGTGAGGAAACCTTCACACGCCTGCGGAAAAACTCGCAGGTTGTGTGTGAAGTCGACCAACCCGCACTGGGCCCGATCGCCCTAATTCAGGGTAGGATCGAGCCCCTCGGTGGGGATGTATATGAGCTAATATCATCATTAAAAAATTTATTGCTTTTGACTACGTCTCACCTGATGAAAAGTGGCGATGTAGTTGAGGATGGTACACGCAAACTCAGATAATGCCTATTCACTCGTCTTGAATATCCCCAAATAGTAAGAGTCGGGAAAGGTCGTCGGCAAGGAGTTCCACTCCATCGCTATCCGCATAATAAATAAGGAAGCGTAACGCTTCGTGCGTATAGGCTGAATATTAATAACAAAGGGGTGGATCCTGTCCCTGCGTCTCGTGGACCGAATGTGGAATGGAGCTGAGGAAATGAGATCGTGTAGTTCATGCGCACACTCTCCGAAAGGATTTTTTTTATTCACAATTGGTAAACCCTTGACAACATCTCACCTGGTGGTAAGTGACGATGTTGCCGATATTCGATAGAATACCGAAAGATAGGCAAACTTGTTTTTGACAAGTTCATCGTCGCCAATGAGTCTCCGGGTGTGTCTTTCGATGGCGTCCTAGGTGTCCAGCTGATAGCATAACGTTATTTAGATGAGGGTTATCGACATTCGCAGACAACAGATGGACCTTGCTTATTACTAAATGGACGGGACCGAAAGACAAAAAGTAATGTTGAAAAACCAATAAATGGTGGTCGTTGGTATTATTTTTATGGCTGGAAAAAACTGGATGCCCTCCAAGGGCCAAAATGAGAAAATTTGAATATTTGGAGGATTTTACCCATTACTAAGTCCTTACTAACTTGACTAGAACATCAAATCGTGCATTCTAATTGTAACATCAGCTCATACTTCCCCACCGAGGGACTCGAGCCTACCTTGAATTAGGGCGATCGGGCCTAATAGTCGACCACGCTGACCCAGTGCGGGTTAGTCGACTTCACACACAACCTTCGAGTTTCTTCGCAGGCGAGTGTACGTGCAGAATTCCTCACGATGTTTTCCTTTAACGTAAGAGCGTCGGATAAACGTCGTATGAAATCGAAATTTGAAAGCACATTGGTGCGTAGCAGGATTCGAACCACGATCTCCCGGTCAGGAGGTATTGGCCCTAGTCGTTACGCCACTGACGCTCTTGACGCATTCGAATTGTAACATAATAAATAAATAAATAAATCTTTATAACAGCCATAGTACCTACACAAAACAAAGTAATATTAAGAATATTAAGATTAGGTATATCTGACCTAAAAATCACGATTGTATGGATATAAATACATAATTGTTTATTTGTTATCATTAGAAAAGTGTTAGTTGAAAATAGATGATAGATTGTAAACTATACTAAAGAATAAAAACTATTTACTAATGTAAAATAATCATTTAAATAAATGCGACTCTCGCTACGAGTTACAACAAAATAAAGTGCAATTCAGGTTAGCACAGCGCTAATTGCCTACAGTTATATTCACCTACAAGTGGCATCTCTTTCTGTCGCGTAACTCTTATCTCTTCTGACTGCTGTTTTGCCTCCTGCAGAAGGCCACGCGGCGTAGGTACATTTTCATGCCTACAGTTCGGAGTGCGACAGGCCTGACTATACCACTTAACACAGGTCCTCGAGTATTGGATCTCTATTTCTGCATTTAGACTTTTTTACTGATCTTTAAAGTAGACTAACTAGTAATCGCTAGTCCAGCCAACTCGAATCCTTCCAGAAGCACAGAAATCTCCAGTGACATCCGCAGGCTTCTCGGAACGAAATCTTATCGTTGAGGATTTTTGACACACTTATTTATATATACCTACTTGATAAATATAAACCGCCTCCGTGGTCCAGTGGTTAGTCCACTACTCAGTTTGATTAATAGGATTGATTTGATTTTATTAGCCTGCTTGGCTTCACCACCATCTGATCTAAGTTTTGCCGCCAAACATGAATGATGTATTCCGGCATGAAGATACGATAGCCAGTTTTCTATTCGGTATCATCATCACTTACCATAGCAAGCCCTGGACACTTCATACAACGGGCTAGAATATGTCATATTTAAAAAAATGAATAACGGAACAAAAAAAATGGCGTCAAAATCCTATACGTTAAACAACCAATCTGTATCAATCTGGGTGACGAGGGGGTGAGGTCGCAATCTAGAGAGCGGCAGGGAGTGTCCATACTGTATGTGAGTACTAATATACAAGTATATAGTGCGGTCCAAAAGTGTCCGGCCTAACAAAGAAAACAAGTAGATATATTTACAATTTTATTTTTATTTTTCGATATAGTCCCCCTCTATTTCAACGCACTTTGCAGATCTCGTGATAAGCATTTCTATCCCCTTATAAAAATATTCTGGAGTTTTGTCCTCGAAATGGGTAAAAACTGCTTGGGCCACTTCATCATCCGAAGAAAATCGTCTTCCCCTTAAGTCTGCCTTAAGTCTCGAGAACAAGTAGTAGTCGCTTGGGGCCAGGTCTGGGCTGTAAGGGGGGTGGCGAATTTCCTCGAAGCCACATTTAGCTACAGCAGCTTTGGCAATTGCAGCAGTGTGAACGGGAGCATTATCGTGGAGAAGCCGAACACCTCTACTAAGTTTTCCACGTCGTTTCTGCTTGATCGCCTCTCGCAACTGCTCAATAAGGGTGGCGTAGTAGCTGCCATTTACCGTGGTATTCCTTTCTTTTATGTCAATCATTAGTATTCCGTGACAATCCCAGAATTTATTCATGTCCAATTAATAAAAGTCAATAATATTATATTATAAATAACGTCAAAATAAAATTATGTACTTGGTACCTGCAATTAGGTACTTAGTCTATGTCGCACCGCCTCGTACCCGGCTCAAAAGTGCCCATTATACTGGCCGCGTTGCCTCGCTGTATAGCCAGGGATATCTGTTGAACCAGGTACGAGCCGGCGCGGGGATCACTACCGCGGTCTCTCAAACGCCTGCCTATTTTCATTATAAATTCTTTGGCCGACGAGCACCACACACCCGAAGTTTCGACGGCAAAAGGCACAAAGTCGTGAGTCCGCATTAGGTCCGCGTACTTTGTTAATTTTTGGCTCGCGGCCCACTCTGCAGCCGCACCCGCGGCCCTCGTGGTACGGGGCACATGCGTTGCTGCGAAGGTGCACGCGCAGAATACTGTTGCCATAATCTTTTTGGTGGATTGCGTTACCTTGGCCTTTCTAGGTGGCTTTTCACCAAGACGACGCCACTCCATCGATTCCCTTTTAGACAGGGGATCATAGTACAAAACCATGGTTTCGTCTCCCGTAACAATCGACTCCAAATAACTTTTTCCGTAACGCCTATACGCGTCTAAAACTTCTTGAGAACACGCTTTTCTCTCAGTACGCTGCAAGCTCGAAAGAAGTTTGGGTACCCACCTAGCACTAACTTTATTCATGTGAAGATGATCATGTAGTATCCTAAGTACTGAAGTTTTGGAAAGTCCGGTTCATGCCGCTATTTCTTTAGTCTTTAGTCTTCGATCACTCAGAACTTCCTCTTCCACTAATTTAATACATTGCTCGGTGAGTACTTCTATAGGCCGGCCGGAGCGAGGTTCGTCGTCAATGGATTCCCGCCCCAATCGAAACTGTTTACTCCATTCTTTTACCGTGGAAAATGATGGAGAAGAATCCCCGTACACGGCATCCAACCTTTTTTTTATATCGGTCTTGCTGACCCCTTCCTTAGTCAGGAATTTGATCACGGAACGATATTCCAATTTGATCATTTCGAAAGTTTTCCGGATTCGTATCGTTAAAACGCCGTAAAATCAAAACTACAACCAACAGAAACGCCAAAACCAGACTCGAAAAAGCAGACTAAATGACAATCGTGATGACATCTTTTTTATTTTTTTTTAAGCCGCCAAATTTTTCCAGCCAGAAAGTTTTGGACCGAACAGGTACTTTGCCATAAGTGAGATGACATCAAGGGCTTACCAATTGTTAAAAAAAAATCAATATTTGTCAGTCCGTAATTGCGTAAACATGTTAATCATGTTAATATACATAGTTTTTCTTTTGTATCAGGCCTCCACGCTGACAGTCCAGTAATGAGCCTGGGCCCCAACGGCCCCCGCAGCGTGGCGCTCGGCTCCGAGGCCGCGCTGTGCCTGGTCGACATAGACAAGCCCGACATACAACTGCCCGAGGAGCTGCCTATCTTCCCCCATCGGACGCCTTTCATCGAAGAGCTCAACCACATTTTGGATAAGCATCAGGTTACTTACATACAAGGTTACTCCTTTTGACCTGAACGGATGTTTATCATATATAG
Organism: Coleophora flavipennella; assembly: GCA_947284805.1. Lineage (NCBI taxonomy): Eukaryota > Metazoa > Arthropoda > Insecta > Lepidoptera > Coleophoridae > Coleophora > Coleophora flavipennella. The sequence goes on along the minus strand of OX369264.1, from coordinate 16,446,815 downwards.
GCCTCCCCCAAGGATCTCCACGACGACCGGTTCTGCGCTGCCCGCGACCTTCACCAGGTCATCAGTCCACCGAGTTTCCGGTGCTGGTCGCCACTCGAGTAATTTACTGCCCCAACGGCCATCTGTTCTATGAGCAAGAACGGATATTAGGTCAAATAAAATAAGCTTGTATTTTATTTTTATTTACTTATTACTTGTATATAGCGCGAGCCGCAAAGCACCGCGCTCCCTCGATATTCACATGCCCCTTGTCATATTATAAATCCGAAAGTTTTTCTGCCCGTTTGTTTTTCCTCGGCTAAAAGTACTAAGCTGATTTCGCTGAAAATTGGCCTATGCCACTATCATCAGCCGAAAGATGGTCATTGCTGGGCATAGGCTTTCCTCAATAATTTTCACATTGACTGGTCCTGTGCTGCTCGCATCCAGAGGTTTCTCACAACCTTCACCAGGTTGTCGGCATTGAGTAGTCTAAATCAAAAGGCGAAGAACAACAAAAGACACCATTCATGCCCGGAAAATGAATAGATCTTGAAGAATCTTGAAAAAGCGCTTTCCATATAATAGCTAATTTTCGAAATGTATGGTTTTGCTAACTCGCCAAGTTATCAACGATTATCCTCTACAAATTGGCGAATAGATAACAAATTGAGCATTGTACGCTTGTCCAACAGATACATAGGCCAGAAACGGAGCCGACGAAGCTTGGCGTGCCAATAAACGGAACTTCCTACAAAAACAACAATGATATGAGCACCAGTCTTACACTGCCGTCGGGTGAGTTAGCGAAATGATAATTGGTATTTAAAGAAGTAATATTCTGCTGTAGTGCCTGTGATGAGAGTGCTTACTGCGCCGGTATAACCGAGTAGTAGGTACATTTGCCGCTGGATGCGGGCAGCGCAGAACCGGTCGTCGTGGAGATCCTTGGGGGAGGCCTATGTCCAGCAGTGGACTTCCTTCGGCTGATATGATGAGGTACATTTACGTCATACTTACACCCAAAGCACACCCCGGACACAGCATATAAATGGACGTGAAATGGCATTATAACACTTTAAACTTTAACGATTATTCATACTGACAAATTGAAAACGGGGCTTGACGTGATTTTATATAATTGATGTTGTTTTTACCTCAACGTTTCGACTATGCTTCGATAGCCGTGGTCGCGCGTAGACTGAAGCCGCGGTGTCATCGCCGCCGGCGCATCGCAGGAACACCTTCATCTACCCTCACTTCATTAGATGTCGAAACGTTGAGGTAAAAACAACATCAATTATATAAAATCATGTCAAGCCCCGTTTTCAATTTGTCAGTGTGAAATGACATTTCTAAAAACAAATGACGGAGCAAACAAAATCACGGCGAAATCCCGTACGTTCGAGAACCAAACTGTAACCAATCTGAATCAACCTGTGTAACGAGGGGGTGAGGTCGCAATCTAGAGAGCGGCAGGGAGTGTCCATACTGTATGTTAGTACTATTATGTATACTTTGTCCAAAGTTTGCTACTGCGACGCGTCTTGCGATCAACTTCAGAGCCGTAATAAATTTTGTCGCGAGCTATAGTAAACTTGCAAATATGTATATTTTTTATTTTATAGAAACAGTCATTTTAAGGATCGTACCCTCTAAAAAAGATAGTAAACGTTTATGGTTGTAAATAAAATTGGTATAAGATTTGAAATGTTTACACAAAACAACAAATGTTGCAGTCAAATGTTGTTAGAGCATCAGAAAATGCACGAGAAATTCATATTTCACTATACATAAATTTTGTCTTATTTGAAAACTGAACAGGATAGCTGATGTTTTACCGCAATATTTCTTTTTATTACGTTATAACTTCATCTCTTTGTCTCGTGAAAAGTATCAATTTCACTTAGACACTGGACGTTTCTATCGTTTTTCACGTGACGCCGAAACCAGGCGTCCACCCTTAAGGCCCAGTGGTACCTAAAATCCACTTAAACAGGTTTTTAGAATTGTTAACAGTAAATTTAAATTTTGAAGTAGTTAACAGTAAATTTAAATTCTATGAAAACTTACTGGTATTATTGAGAATAGTTACGAGGGACTATATCGACTGGAAACACGATTTAATAAAATTGGCTCGATAGAAAAATTTCGCAAAGGTACCTCTTTTCGAGCCATTTTATCGTCTATTTTCGGTTTTATTCTTAAACTTTAATTTGATAATATGATTTATTTACTGAAATAAAGTTCATAGGTGACTGAACGGAAAACATCGAATGGATTTTTTATAAGGATAAATATGATGAAAATAAAAAAGAAAAACATCGAAAAAGTGCAAAAGTGTGGATATTTTCTTCCCTCTTTACACGTAAAGAAAAAGACACAGACAGATTTTTAAGTACCATTGCGCCTTAAATATATGAGTATGAGAAACTAAGAGTATAGCTCTATTAAACTGCGGACTAATATGGGCTGATTGATAATGATCTTAGGACTGTGTCTTATTTTTCGTTGATAGATTTTTTTTAAGTTGTCATGTATTGCTAGCTCGTTAAAGACTTTTTTTTCGAATTTGTTGAACAGGCGGTCTCCGGCGCAAGCATTCACTTCACGACGTGCTGGACTGGGATGAGGGCCGGCCGTTGAACGCGTCGCCGCCTGGCTCGCCCACGCGCCGCGCGCCGCGCCGCCTCGACGCGCTGCAGCGCATCGTCGACATCGTCAAGCGCACTGGTACGCACTTGCCATGTGGCACGACATATACAGGCCGGCCGCTAATCGCGTCGACGCCGTTCGCGGATTACCAGAGAAGGAGGTTGAAATTGAAACTATTTTTCTGTTTTAATAAATTTTTCCTTCACATTAATACATCGTTTCTATGACTGTCTCCGAGAGTGCGCAGTACGCGAGCCGCAAGCGGCTCGCGATTGTGGGAAAAGTAGCCTATCTGTTAATCCAGGTCCTAATCTGTCTGCTTACCAAATTTCATCCAGGTAAGTACAGTAGTTTTTGCGTAAAAGAGTAACAGACCATACATACAAACTTTCACATTTATAATATGAGTAGGATTAATATCTTCGAAAAAAAAACAAAAAATTGTGGTTTTTTTCCACTTATCTTTCTTCATCTTTGCAAATAAATAGGATGAAAGTTCAAAAACTTAAACCCGCCTATGTAAAAAAACACTTTTACATGTACATTTAACTCTACAGTGCATCTTTATTATCTTTTCTTCTATATTAATCTTTTCTCATCTGCTATTTATATCTCTCACTTTAGTATTTTGAAACAAGCATCGGGAGCCGGGTCGTTCCTTTCCCTCTAATATGATTGATGGGAGCGATGGCTGACTCTCGCGTTATACTCGTGACCGGGTGCTGTCCGTGTGAACTGGCCTACTCTTGTTAAATGCATTCAATGATTTATAAGTATAACTTTTCGTGTCATATTGTTTTCATATTCTAATGACATAATCTGGTTTATATCAAGGATTTAATTTTGACGTTATTAACTAATTATTGTTTATTTCTTGATTCTTCACAAATGACATTGTTATTATTATTTTATGACTGTCAGAAAGAGTGTAATTTGCACCTATTTTGAATAAATATATTGAATTGAATTGAGCATCAACATGTACAGTTACGATGTGCATACTTTTTCGCGTAGCCATCACCGTAGTCATTAAATATACCTAGTAGCTAAGTAATATTTTTCACAATGTGTCGTGTCTACTTTTTACCTGACTTCCCAAAAAGTAGGGTAATGTTTTTCGGGTGTTCGTATGTGTGTATGCGTGTGTGTCTGTTTCTTTGTGTGAGCCTGTAGCCTAAATGACTTGATCGATTTTCGTTAGATTCATCGTGATCCCGAAAGTAACTAACATAGGATACTTTTTTACCTAACTGCCAAAAAAAGGAGCGTGATGTTTTAATACAGTTTATTTTTTAGTAAATTGGTTAGGTTATTATTATCCTCTTAAGATTTTTTATGGTTACATTTAAAATTATTATTACCATAATGAAGGTTTTATATAAGCTAACTCATGAAATTTTGGAAAAAAATCATGTTTATGACTATGCGATCATACACTATATTTATAAAATAATACATTCAATAAAATAAACTAAAAACTTGAAAATTTTTACGAATTACTCGTAATTTTCTCATTGCTCTATATAAGTAAGGTGCCTAGAAAAAAAAATAACAGCGGTCCAGTGTCACCATCCCGTTGAAAGCGTTACAGAATCAGTCAGTCAGTGAGTCAGTCATCAGCATCATCATCATATCAGCCGAAAGACGTCAACTGCTGGAAAAAGGCCTCCCCCAAGGATTTCCATAACGAACGGCCCCGCGCTGCCCGCATCCAGCGGCTTCCCGCGACCTTTACTAGGTCGGGTCGGTCCACCAAGTGGGAGGCCGGCCTACGCTACGTCTTCAGTGAGTCAGTGTTAAGCATAAATACAAGAAACCCGTTTGAAGGACCCATAAGATTAGTTTAATTTCCTTAGGTGTGAACATTGATGACATGGACGCCGACACCGTGATGCCAGCGACCAAGAAGAAGGTGCTCAACGACGATGAACAGTACATCGACGATATTCGCTTCAACGCCGCCGTCAGGGAGACCTTCCTCAACAGATTCGTGCACATGTTTCTAATGTACGAGAACTTCGTCATAATGCCAGATCAGGTAAGTTCCGCAGTTTTATTCAGCATCAAAACTTATTGTAGACTAGCTTTTGCCCGTGGCTTCGCCCGCGTGGATATCGTTTTTATGACTGTCTTTAAGGGTGAGTGGACATGAGTTTTCTCCAGATCTCTATTCCAGATCGGGCTATTCTGAATAGCAGTCCATGTCACTACTGAATCTGAATGTTCCCGTACATTACCTCTACATGTGTAGTGTAGTGTAGAATGTTTTAATAGTTATTCTGCTATTCGGGGTCGGTCGGGACAAATCCATCAAACCAAAAATCATGAAAATCGGTCCAGCCGTTCTCAAGTTATAAGTGTTGGAACAAACCCAACTTCGTTTTATATATTATAAGAAGAGACTGTCTCGGCGAACTTCGTACCGCCTCACAAACTACTCTAAATAACAAAAAGTATCTTTAATACCAGCGTGCATTATTAATCAGCTGTTTCTTAGCTTATCTACCGTCAATTTTCCTTCTCCTATATAGATTCGTGCACGTGTTCCTAATGAACGAGAACTTAGTCATTATGCCAGATCATGTAGGTTCTGCTATTTTATTCAGCTTCAAAACTTAATATAAATAATGAACTATTTTAAACTAGCTTTTGCCCGCGGCTTCGCTCGCGTGGACTTTTTATAACTGTCTTCGAGGGTGAGTGGTGCGCGAGCCGCCAGCAATGGCGATGTTAAAATCACCCAAAAAAAACTATTTTTTTCAGTTCATTCAGGAACTACTTTCGACTATGCTGTTTTCACTAAGTAAAAAGTAGCCTTTGTCCTTTCTCGTGACACAGGCTACCTCCATGCCAAAGTTCGTGAGGATTGGTTGAGGTGTTGAAGCGTGAAAAGGTAACAAACAAACACATTTTCACATTTGTAATATTAGTAGGGATACCAGCGTGCATTATTAATTAGGTTCATCATCATATCAGCCGAAGGAAGTCCACTGCTGGACATAGGCCTCCCCCAAGGATCTCCACGACGACTGGTTCTGCGCTGCCCGCATCCAGCGGCTTCCCGCGACCTTCACCAGGTCATCGGTCCACCGAGTGGGAGGCCTGCCTACACTACGCTTTCCGGTGCGTGGTCGCCACTCGAGAACTTTACTACCCCAACGGCCATCTGTTCTACGAGCAATGTGCCCCGCCCACTGCCACTTAAGTTTAGCAATTCTGAGAGCTATGTCGGTTACTTTGGTTCTCTTACGGATCTCCTCGTTTCTGATTCGATCACGCAGAGAAACTCCGAGCATAGCACGCTCCATTGCCCTTTGGGTGACCTTGAGCCTTCTTATGAGGCCCATAGTAAGCGACCATGTCTCAGTTCCGTACGTCATCACTGGCAACACACATTGGTCGTTAATTAGGTTATTCTTAGTCAACTTTCCTTTATGTGTACCTCTTATTTAGTCACTTGATCTTCATCCTTCCGTGCCTTATACACTAACTAAACGCTGCTTCCATCATCATCTCAGCCGGAACACGTTCAATTTTGAACAAGGCAACTTCCACTCAGCACGATTTTGAGCCACATGCATCATTACGAGAGGGGTTAAACGTCTCCAGGTTCGAGGTTGCTACTTAAGAACCTTTCGTTTATCGGTTCAGCGAGCTATATGGCCTGCCCATTGCCACTCATCATCATCATCATCATATCAGCCGAAAAAAACGTTCACTGCTGGACAAAAGCCTCCCCCAGGGGTTTCCACGACGACCGGTCCTGCGCTACGAAACGAAACGAAAACGAAAAAAGAACCTTAACACTTTTCAGGACCGCGACTCATGGCTGTCATCGCGCGAATCGATGGTGAACTTTGACAAGGCGTCCTTCCTATCCGACCAGCCGCAGCGGCACCGGCCGTTTCTCTCGCGCTTCCTCGAGACGCAGATGTTCGCCACGCTAGTCGACAACAGGATCATGGCCAACTGGGGCGAGTGCGATGTCAATCTGCAGGTGTTCGAGCACCGGATCAAAGCTGTTAGGTAAGTGCTCGAGTTGGGATTTGTGTGTGCGATGGGGTTTGAGCGGTTGTAAACATAACCAGTTTTTGAGATTTTTGATAAATTAACTAACATATATTTTACGTCTAATAAAACTAGCATGACGGACAGGAAATTCATCTTATTAGCTCATATACGTCCCCGCCGAGGGGCTCGAGCCTACCCTGAATTAGGGCGATCGGGCCTTAGTCGACCACGCGGGCCCAGTGCAGGTTGGTCGACTTCACACACAACCTTCGAGTTTTTTCGCAGGCGTGTACAGGTTTCCTCACGATGTTTTCCTTCACCGTAAGGACAGGAAATTACCTGATGAAAATCAAATGATAATGATATAATGTTGCCACGCTAAACGATATAAATAAGTGCCTAAAGAAAAAGGATATAGGAGAAAACATCCTGCATTTGGGAGCCACTCATAATATTGAACGACTTGAATATATTGAAGACACCGTCTAGCATTGTAATTTGTTGCTCAGAAATTACTCGAGCAACAAAATTAGTACTAATCAACCGCCTCCGTAGCTCAGAGGCAAAGTTCACTGGCTTTACACAGGAGGTCGCGGGTTCGATTCCCGGCGGGGTCAATTGTAAGACTCGGTTTGGTTGGTGGTAGGGCATTTTCTAAGCCAGCCTGGCTAGCTACCACCTATCAAGTCTTGCCGCCAAATATCAATGTTGATATCATTGGTGTGTTCCGGCATGAAGATAAGATAGCCAGTTCCCCATAGCGTTGGGAAATCTTGGTAAGCCCGCTTCCATCTTCGGCAACATCGTCACTTACCACCTGGTGATATGTTGTCATGGGTTTACCAATTGTGAATTAAAAAAAATCTCATGAGGGCTATTAATTAACAATAAATTTATCACTACAAATAAATTTTGTTGCTTGAATAACAACCGTGCAACAAATTGCAATTCTAGACGGTGTCAGTGCTAGCTTCACAGACCTGGAAGCAAGAATTGACACCGTCTAGCATTGTAATTTGTTGTTTAGAAATTACTCAAGCAACAAAAGTCTCATTAGGGCAACTAATTAGCATCAAAAAAGCACTAAATATTCCACTACAAATAAATGTTGTTGCTTTAATAACTACCGAGCATCAATTACAATTGCTAGACGGTGTTAATTCTAGCTTTTCAGACCTCTTGCATACACAAATCAATAACTACCATCACTCTCAGTAAAAACTTAAACCCGACTACATAAAACGGTCGTACCTGTAGATTCATCAATACGATAAAAATATGTAGCATTTGATACATAATATTGATATTTATATCTCTCTCTTTGGCACTTCGAAAGGATAGTCCGTTTTCTATTGGGAACGTTTGTATGGAGAGTAATAAAATTTTGAGTACAGCAATGGCATTTGGTACGGGTATTATAAAAATCCACCTGAGCTCAAAACGCCCGGTATTCCAGTGGGAGGAAGGGGAGTAAAATTACAAAGCTCCCGGCGCTTAGAAAAAAAAACTCTGGCCGATTAGTTTGGACCTTTCAGTCAAGTTTGGTGTCGTTATCAGATAACTAGATGTGCCCAATTCATTCCCCATACAAGTTTTTTAGGGTTCCGTAGCAAAATATGATGCAATCCTTAAAATAATAAACTTTTAGTAGTGATACAATGCAAACAAACCCGTATAGTTTTTTTTTTGGTTTATAAAAAATACTGTCCAAAAGCCCATTTAATGCAGATTATAAAAACATTAACATTAAATATACATTTAACTATTTTCAATGTAAAATAAAAAAAGTATTGCACTTACCTACTTGATCTACTTGCGCGTACGGGCATCACTCGGTGGGGCAAATGACCTTCTTCATTCGGAGTAACACAGAGTAACTCCGAGCATATCACGCTCCATTGCTCTTTGTGCCTTCTTATGAGGCACATAGTAAGCGACCTTGTCTCATTTCTGTATGTCAACACACACTGGTCGAAGACATTGGTCTTACTTAAGACACTGTGGTATTTGGGACGTGAAGATATTACGAAACTTCCTGAACGCTGCCCAGCCGTGTTGGATTCGAAGATTGATTTCTTTCTTGAATTTGGACCTACCTAACTGGACTGTTTGTCCCAGGTACACATATTCGGCAACAACTTCGAGTGTAGAGCCTCCAACTTTGAGAGGAGTAGGTGCGACAGGGACGTTTGACATAATTTTCGTCTTGTCCATGTGCATTCTCAGAACTACTTGTTGAGAGGCTCTACTGAAGCCATCGAGCATTCGATATCGTCAGCAAATCGAAGGTGGGTGATGTACTCGCCCGCCGTTGATATTGAAGCCGAGTCCACCCTGTCCAAAAGATTAAAAATATCTTCCTGGGCGGCGGGCGGTGAACAGTTTCGGAGATACGACGTCTCCCTGTCTCACCCCTCGCTGCAGCCGAATAGGTTCCGAGTTTTTGGCCTGGAGGCGAACCGACATAGTGCCGTTTTCATACAAACCCATTACCTTGATATATTGATAATCGGTTTGGCACCTGTGGAGAAAGTGTAACACAGCCCAAGTTTCAACCAATTCAAAGGCTTTCTCATAGTCTACGAACGCTAAGCGTAGTGGCTGATCGTACTCTTCGGTCTTCTATATAATCTGCCGCAGCGTATGTATATGGTCTATGGTACTAAAGGCTTCTCGAAAACCGGCTTGTTCGGGAGGCTGGAAGTCGTCAAACCTGTGTGCGAGACAAATCGTATTTACTCTCGAAAACAACTGGTAGACATGGCTCAGAGGTGCGATGGGTTTTTATTTCTTCAGCAGGGTATTGTCGCCCTTTTTGAAGAAAAGTACGACCACACTTCTGTGCCATGCCTTAGGCGTTTATCCCTCGATTATTACGGAATTTTATAACTTTTGAATAGCTTTAAGCGCTGGAGTCCCACCTGCTTTCAGAAGTTCAGTCGTAATTCCACCATCACCCGATGCATTATTGTTCTTGAGCTGTTTGAGAGCCATTCTAATCTCGTTTAGGCTGACGTCCGGGATATCCGGTATAGTGTAGGTTAGTCTGGCTCTTGGGTCTTTAGCCAAGATCGCTGACAGGCAGACGTGTGGTCGTGTACTATTGTCCGTAGAACTTCTCAACTTCTTCCAGCAACTCAGGCTTAGACGATATGATCCTGCCATCCTCAGTCTTAAGCTTGGTCAGTTGGCTTTGTCCAACAGACAGATCTCTCGCGAACACTTTAGAGCCTTTGTTGTTCTCAATCGCCTCTTTAATACAATTTGTATTATACTGGCGCAAATCGCGCGTCGGGACTTAGAGATCTGCCTGTGTAGTTGGCGATACTGGGTACGTCTTCAGAGGACTGCAAAACCAATTTGCGTCTTTCATCCATGAGGTTGCTGGTGAGTCTGAGTTTTTTTTTGGTTCTGTTTGAACGGCAAATTTTAAAAATCTTAGACCCGACCATTTGGAGAATTTCCACGAACCTGTCATTATAATTGTCCACATTACCGCCATCTTCTAGGCATTCGATGCGATTACTCAACTCAAGCTGAAAACTCCGGGTTTTGGAGCTTGGTAGGAGCTAGTCGGAACGTAGACTTTTCTAGCTTGGTTTATAGATTCAATGTGCCTCTTACCGTCCGGTGATCGCTTCCTGTTTTGATTGAATTAATCACAGAGACATCATTGAATATTTGCTTCCTAGTCGACAAAATGAAGTCAATTTTCTTTTTCGTTGGGCCATTGGGATTAATAATTACTATTTTGATATTACATTATGTCTTGCTTGTTATAATTATTGTATTTTGTTGGCTATAGTATTTACCCACTTTGCCTTAAGAGGAGGGAGTTGCCTAGTTTCTGATGATTTTCTTTAATATTGTCATTAAATGAATGTTTATCCTGACTCCTAGTATAAAAACCACTTAATTATTCAGCTAAAATATTGTTTTTCGTAATCTTACGTTGACTGAGAAATTAATTTCCTATGTTACTTTAAACACCATAGACTTATGTTATATAGGTTATAGGTTTATAGGTTTTCCTGTAATCTATAGGTAAAGTTATATTTCTGTATATTTTTTTTTGTAGGTCCAGTAGTTTCGAAAGTAAGGGAGGGAGTGGTAAATTTTTGCCTATTTTCTGTAAATAACCTCAAAACTATTTGTCTTAGTTATATAAAAAATAGGTTTGATATTCATTATAATAAACCCTTTTATTTGCAAATCTTTTTTTAAATTGTCTAAATTACCCCTCAAAAGTGGCCCCATGTATTTATTTACGTTACACGTCCGTCTTTCGGTCATCGTCATATTTTTGTGTACCAAATTTCAACTCAATTGGTACAGTAGCTTCGGAGCAAATTGGTTTTGACAGAAAGACGGCAGACACGCGAGTGATCCTATAATGGTTCCATTTTTCCTTTTGAGGTATGGAACCTTAAAAATAAATGTATAATACATTTATTTTTAAGGTTCCATACCTCAAAAGGAACTAGATAAAGAAAGAAAAACAAATAGATATATCAAAGGTGTAGATTCGATGTAACACGATTTAACTTAATTGACAGGACAAAACAAAATTTACGCATTCTATCTTTTTCTTTCTGTATCGAAAAGACAAGGACGGAATGCTTAAATTTAGTTTGGTCCTATCAAATAAGTTAATGCGAGGTATTGATTGGAACAGTTGTCTCTGTGTTTTTCTTTACGTGTAAAGAGTAATGAAAATAACCACACTTTTTAGCTTTTTCGTTTCAATCAAAAACTACAATGGAAGTATAAAAAATAATAACATAACTCACTTTGTATTATCATAATTCATAACAAATATTGACGTATATTTTTTTAAATTTATATTTCTAAATATTAGTCATAACTAGAGTTGAAAGTAACGCTGTAGACCTATCTTTGGATTTTTTCCTATCGAGCCAAAACTGCTCAATCGTGTTTCTAATAGCTTTTGACTTTAAGGAACATCATCAACGATAAGGGTATTTTTTTCCACCTTGTGTTTTCTATCGTTTTGGAGTAATTGACGTCAAAAATAACGAAAATCTGTAATATTACCGCCTTTAATCATGTTACACTGAATCGATAATCGATACCAATGTCAAATTTAAGTCAACTACTAGTGTCTATGAAATGTCATAAGTACTATGTCTATAGAAGTTACCTTCCATATTATACAAATCATAAAATGTTAAGACGTTCCTGCGAGACGGTATGTTCTCTAAGTGGGAATACACGTACAGTTTATTTTTAAATGTAAAAATAATAATATAGTTCCGCGCATGTTTGAGAAAAGTTTAAAGTGGCGCCGATCTTCATTTGGCGGTGCGTTTGCAGACGGCGGCTGGGTGAAGGCGGGCTGGGCACGCGCGGCTACAGCGTGTGGGCAGGCGCGGGCTCGGGGGCGGGCCGCGGCGAGGGCGAGGGGGCAGGCGGCGCCGAGCTGGAGGTGGGCGCGCCGGCGGAGCGGCTACCGCACCGCGCCGCCTACTACCGCGCCTTCCCCGCGCGCCTCGACGCGCAGGCCCTCGCGCCGCCCAAGCCCGACGAGCGCAGGTGCGGTGCAGGCGGTGACGCAACATAAACATCTACTCGTCACGGAATAGAAAATAATTGAAACGCTAAACACGTTAAAAAACTTTGAAATTTTGATAAAATTTATATGGGACCGCACGGGAAGCCTAGCTTTCGAATAAAAAAAGAATCATCAAAATCGGTTCACCCAGTCAAAAGTTCTGAGGTCACACACATAAAAAAAAACATACAGTCGAATTGAGAACCTCCTCCTTTTTGGAAGTCGCTTGACAAGCGATAGACACACGCCTGTGTTGATTATGAGGACTCGCTCTTTTGTTGGCTAACCTACTAGCAGAGAATTTTCAGCGCCCCTCCATAACGGCTTTAAGGGCATAACCGACCTGAAACCGCTTAACTTTGAGCGTCCCTAGTGAAACTTAGGTACAGCTGGTGGCCGACAGTGTCAGTTCAAAATAAAGTTTACCTAGTGCTTGATGTCGTAAGGTTTGATTTTATCCGTTTTTTTGTTATTGTAGGAAAAACTAAGTCCGACGAATACTTAAGTATTTTTTTTTTATCATTCTTGATTGTAGTCCCATTTGACAGAAATTGTTTATTACGAAATATTCCTTGTAGTTTCCTTGATATCTTAAGACAGGAGTTATGTGATTCAACCATATATTTCATGACTTTCACAAAATATTGCTAATCTATCTATATTGCTCACAAAGGTAGTCATAACCGCCACGTCACGGTGCGCAATATTATGAACGTTATTATAATGTACTTTCGGTCGAAATTTGCACTGACGCGAATCAAGCTGCTAATTTGAGGTCTTTATCTAGAATTTGCAAAATAAAGTAAAATCAGAAGTCTTTTAATAGCAAAATCAATTAAAGAAACTTTTTTGAATATTAAACATACCCGACGATCTTGCGATGATTACGCAATTAATCGTCTACATGTTACGGAACAACAACTGTTCTGTGTAGACTTACAACAAGCGATAGACGCAGGCCTGTGATGATAATGAGTACTTGCTCTCACTTAATCTACAGGGTTACAAAATTTAGGTGGCAACTCCCAGTAACTAGCTTTAGGAATCTTCAAGAAAAGAGTGAATAGGCACTATTTGAGCTTGCGTGTTACATCCTCGCCTGCATCGGTACTTACCATCAGATGAGGTGCAGCCAAACAGTCAATTTTTTAATAAAAAAACTCCAATAAAAAACATGGCGCTAGAGTGAATCAAATATAGAAAAACCCAAGTATTAAACCCGTAATAATCCTTGGAGTAATTCCCGTCGTTGGCCAGTTACTAATTTATACTTCACCTACTCTTTTCTGTTCTGTGGGTACGTCTTAAGTGAAAGCTAAGGAAAATGCATTATTTTCTTTAAACTATATTTTAATAGCAACGTTTAAGACATTTTTTTTGCTCAGAATCAACGAACTATTTATACACTTTTGCCTATTCTTGCATAGTTAGTCGGCTAACATAAATATGAGGATTCTCTCTTATCTTGTCGACTTAGGTTGAATTTTCTATAGGTGTACCTTATTCGTGTTGGATATTTCTTTATTATGAAATTTAAATTATTATCAATGCTTTTTTGCTTTCTTAGTGCGCTAAATCCACTTAAACAGCATTTAACATTGCTTTATGGGTATTATTGATCTTGCCCTCTGAAAAGATTCAAAACAGATCGAGCATGGTATCTACAAGAAAACCACCGATTGTTATTATAGTACACTAATAGGGATGACGAATGCTAGTCATCTGATTTACTTTTTACTATCTGTCATTTTGTTCTAAAAATGTTTGAAATACCTAGGAGTGACGTCATAGTTTTGCAGTGTCATTTATGTACTCATTTTGTGTTTTTGGTGAATAAAAAAATCGAAGACTTGATGGAAAACAAAACGAGTAAGGTTTTCCGAAGTTTAATAAGTAGGAGGGCAATTTAGTGATGAAGAGTTAATGATTTATTTCTGATGCTGTGGTCATCCCTATTTCGAGGCCTGTTCATCTATGTAGCTCTTGTTTACGAATCATAACGTCCCGATTGCTGGGACGCGGGTGTTATCACAAACTCGGGGGGGTTAGGCCATGCTCCATACACAGAAGCCAGTCCGGATTGGAGAAGGTTGTAAGGCTAGTGACGAACTCTAAGGCCTCTGAAACAACTTAAGGCGACGCATTGTAAATTTTGGTGGCAGGGATCTCGATTTTTCTCTACAATTACAACACATATGGAAGTGATAGTTTAGTTTAGTTTTGTTTATTTCACGTCACAAATTCATAATTATACATGTCAGGTCATAATATGTGATGAGTTGTCAAAGAAAATAATACAGAAAATAAACTAATTAAATATTAACAAAATGTCAAAATAAAGTAGAAAACTACATTAACACAATAATAAAATACATATTGGTAACGCATGTTACTAAATTTAAAAAGGTCACAATTATTATTAAGTTATTTCAAAAAATTCTTCAACAGAATAAAATTCACTTTCCAACAAAAAGTCTTTCAACAGGCGGCGCCTAAATGTCTCGTCATTGGTTATTTCCCGCAGAGTGGACGGTAGTTGCTCGTATATACTACTATATAGTGCGGCCGTCCAGAGAATGCTGATTTGACACTTCTAGACAGCGATAGAATGTAAAAATTCGATGAATCTCCGAAATTGTAAACAAATTAATCTTTAGTTTCTAAGCTTAAAAAAACATGAAAAAAAAATATATTTTACTTAATAATAGTAACGGAATACATATTTAGTTTTATGTTTATGTGTAAAGACAGCAGAATGTGTATTTTGTAATTACATGAAACGTTAGTAAAACGTTTACGTTCTATGGTCATTTCTTCTTAATAATAGTGATGTTACCACATGTAACCATTGATAACTTATTTGTAACTATTATGAATATATTATGAATAATTAATAGCCACACAAACAATTATTTCATAATGCGTCAATCAACCAACCATAAAAGTTACAGGCATAAAAGTGATATGTTTAAGTAACAACAATAGTAGATTGTACAACAAGAGAATAAAACAAGCCATTTTACCCGAGACGTTCATCTATCATAATATAAAAATCTATAAAACAAACCTTTTTAAAACAGACATTTGCAATGTACAGGCAAACCAGACCGATTTAAACCTTTAACATTTTTTAATCGATTAATCTACACACACACACACACACTTTAATATGCCAGTTGGATATCTTTAAAAAATATATTTTTAAAACGAATAAAACCAGATGCAACTGCTTTACTAATGCCTCGCCTTAAGGACTCTAGTTATAGCAACCGGAAGTAACGGCTTAACGTGCCTTGCAAACCACGGGAACCGTGAGATAAATGCTACCAGCAGCTAAACCCATCCGGGTAATGACCATGCTTACGATCGGTTAACTGGCGTAATCGACGCGACCACACAAGTCGCACTAAGATACGACCGCTGCATGTAGGTAGCCCTATAGTAGTCAATTTCTCAATTGTTGTTATTAGTCAATGCAATATGATGTCCCACTCCTGCATATGATGTCCCACTCCTGCATGCAACAGAGGCGTGCACCCACATACTAATCTAACGTATCTATTAGTACCTAAATGTATTACAGCATAATAATAAAAAATAATACACACTAGTAAATATGGCAGCTTAGTTATAAACACCCACTAACTTTATTAGCACATCTTTTTAAAATTGAATTTATGAAGTCAATTGTTTCGATCCGATTTTATATAAACCTAGTAATTGATAAAAATCATGGCTGATATTGTAACCTAAAATCTGGTTAGTGATTGTTCACTGGTTATATTGGCACTACTGTGTAATTTAAGTGTATAAAAAATATGACTCCAATAGCTATTTTTATGTAAATTCATTTATATTTATTTGTTATGAGTTTTTATTTATTTTCATAATACAATCTCACCAAATGAGATTTGGTTGCTAATAGAATTTAATTAATGAATCTCTACCAATGTAGTTTAATAGTTAAATTAGTTAATAATTTATTTATTACTTACCTCAAAGGTAAATTATATTTTTATTGCAAATTATTGTCTTGCATGAATGTTATAGTTAAATATTTTGAATACTCAGTTGTACGTATTTAGTGTTAAAATTTAGATAAGCATGTTCGAATTGTTTACAGTGTAAACTCTATATAGCGACACTTAAGGGACTGAACACTTTATCACGTTGTTGGGAATTGACATTAAACGGAGAGTAGAGACAACCACATTATTTATTCTTCTTCTTAGCGAGTCGATCCTTCGGCTCAATTTTGTTCAGACCAGTATCTACTCTGCCACTAAGACCGCATTATTTATTAATGTACACATTTATTTACAAAAAAAACATAACATTATTGCGTATAGTATGTTACTCGCCATGTTCACAAATGGACAGTTTGTGAGCAACTAAGAATATGAAGTGACGTAAAAACAATGCTTAACAACCTAACGACAGGCGCAAGGCAAACAAAACAAACAAAATAACGAACTTATTCGATTTTTTTGTAATACTTATGATGCCGACACGTAATGCAGTACTTATCAATTTCGGCAATTTAGTAAGCGTTTTCAAACCAATGAATAGTACGTTACTGCAGTGTTCTTTAATGACTGCGTTACGAGCCACGTCAATGATGAAAATAAATATTAATCTTATCTTATGAAAGCACAGCGTAGCACTGCTTTAGGCTGTCACCTCGACCATCAGTCTCGGCCTTTATTCCAGCTTGGACATCAAGGGCGCAACGCTGACCAAGCTTGAAGGCCGAGAGCGTAACTAAGCTAAGTTTGAAGCTACCATACTGTGGGGAGCAGTGCAGCCATTGTGGACCAATGCTTTTATAGTACTTTACTCAAAAAATGCGAGTGTTTTAAATAAAACCAGTTCAGATTAGATATGAATAGTAAGGATTTAAGGGAGCAAGTTACTAAAGTTCAGGATCGCTTTTTCACTCGTAAATTATAGTTTGTGATAATCTAGATTGATTGTTGGATCACTTCTTCATCACCGCACGTTTTTTTAAATTGGGTAAATGATGCTTGACCTCCTTTCTGGTGAGATAGATACAGCCTAATTCTGAATTAAATCTCTACCACACATGCACTTTTTTTTCATGCTATAAATATGTAACCTCCTTTCTGTGAGATAGAAACAGTCTTATTCCGAATAAAATCTCTTTGTACTGGAAATTGTTGTTTTCCGAGTAGCATGGCAAGGCCGACTTTGAAAAAAATATCTGTGTACGGCATTTTGCGGTTCTGTTTTCCGAATAGTATGGCAAGGCCGACTTTGCTCAAAGAAGGTTGTCAAAGTTATGACTAAATTACAAGCATTTTTGAGTGAATAATTATTATTGAGTAAAAAGGTAAACCAACCAAAATTAAGTAATTTCGACGTTTTGGGGAGTTTGACGTTAAACCGTGTGGTGTTAAATGGAGTTTACACTGTATTTAGATTATTTTCTTATTTGTCCAATGTGATGTTCTTTAGACTATGGAATTATAAAATTAGGCAACTATTTATAAAACTGTAATACACCTTGCTATAATTTATAAGTTAGAAACGGAATTGAAAATTCCAGTCAGTGACCATCAACTCTTCCTCTTATGTGATAGATGACCCTGTATTCATACAAAAAAAGCATTCAAAATTTTTGATGAAATCTTTAATTGCATGTTCTGAAATAATGCATGCGGAATACATTGCCTGATGTGTATGTTGTGCAAATAAACATATTTTTTTAAAGTTTGTGTGTTTATACATTTGTTAGGCAAGTTGGCCATCCATCGAAAGTTGTAAGGTAATCGAAAATTGCCGAAGTTTAACGAGAAGTTATGTACTCCAAAATGGCTTGACCGCAGTAAGCAAGAAAATCACAATTTAGCTTTTTAAATCATATTGTATTTTGGGTACTCCCAAGTATTGTATCTTTGGTACTAAAGTAAAATTCTTCCTCATTGCAACTTCTTAACCTTCAAAGCTAAGGTGGAAAACCGGCTGGCCTGATAATTGGTTGGCTTCGTTTAATTTTCGATTATGTTTTCTAATTATTTTTTCCCATAGGTATACAGGTTTAACAAAATTTGCATAGGAGCTGATAGCAGGGGCTTCTTCTCACCATACTGAACAACTTCCCCGAAAAATCGAGAGTCAAATCGCAAAAAAAAGATTCTTATAAATAAATCAATAGGCTGGTTGCCCCTGTGGCAGGAGCCGGGCAATGACTTTCCCAAAATGAGTTTATGCTGAAAATATTGCTGCCTACCTTTATAGATTTTTTTTTATTCACAATTGGTAAGCCTTTGGCATCATCTCAC
The DNA here is from genome assembly GCA_947284805.1 of Coleophora flavipennella. NCBI lineage: Eukaryota > Metazoa > Arthropoda > Insecta > Lepidoptera > Coleophoridae > Coleophora > Coleophora flavipennella. Next base: position 16,428,296 of record OX369264.1, on the reverse strand, counting down.
TATAGATACCATATGGACGGGCAGCGCAGGCTTCGTAATAGGGTTCCGCTAACTGATAAGGAACACTGAAAAGGTATAATCGCATAAGTTTTAGGGAGCGCAAAATTCAAATCTTGTCCTGGGTGCGATATTGTTAAGGACCGACTCGTCCATATGGCAGCGGAGTGGGCACTACAGGCACTGCAAATGGAGTGGGGGGCGGGGGGTTACTACGCTTTATTTTTGATCTCAATAGTTTTTTAGAGCCTTTAAATGAATGCACTTGAACATAAGCGTAAAAGCCATAAGGGGCAAAAATAAAATCTTGTCCTGGGATATTCACTGAGGGTTGTCTAGTATGATAAGTAGAAGCCCGAGGACCTACATCAATTTTGTTACACCCCTGCATACATTCTAAATAGTGTATAAATTCGACAGCTTCCCATTTGATATTTTCATAAGTTGCAATACTATATTTTAAACCGCCGTATTTTAGTTGTGGTTGTTAGACAATTTATATTTATGTAAATAATTTTCAAGACATGGAATAAAAGAAATTAAACTGTGTTTTTGCATTTTGAATGTTTCCCTTTCCTTGTTTAGTGATTGACGTAGAAATAGCAGAATGTAATTAACAAACAAAAACACGTGCCGTAGACAGAAGAATCATTTGCTTTTAGTTTGCTTTGTGTGCTTGCTTTTCATATTAATTTTACTAGAAGTATATGGAAGATATGAAGTTATAACTACTTAAAATTAAACAAGTGGGAGGGGAAGATATTCTAACGTCTTTGAGTGCATAGTATCTAATTTATCGGCAGCAACGTGAATATTTGTCACTAAAAACAATCTGTGCGCGATTTCAATATTTATAGTGTAAACTCTATATAGCGACACTCAAGGGACCGGGCATTTTGTGACGTTATTGAGAGTTGTCGTTATACCGAGAGAAATTAGCGTCAAAGTAAACCACCTGGAGCCAGAAATATATGACGTTTGAAAGAGTGAATCGTTATATCGAGTGACGTTTTACAGAGTTTACACTGTATATGTTTTTTAAGCCTTAGCCTTTGCTAATAGATACTAACACTCAATAACATATTTCAGGACGAATAGTCTAAAACGTATAAAGACAGCTAAGTGGCAAGTAAAGGACTGTGCGCCGGAGTTGCTACTAGGGGACATCAGCAGACGGCTCTCGACTGAAGTCACGCCAGCGGCTATCGCGCAAAACAATAGGACTTTTGTCGAGAAACTATTAAAGGTACGTAATTGATTTTTCATCACACCTATTTGAAATACGATCATTGGTTCCTAAATAAGCCCTGGGGAGTTTTGTTTCTCTCTTCTGATTTGTCCGCGTTTGTGAAGGTTGAATTAAAAAAAAAATATCACAAAAAAAAAAAATTCTCTATGGTGATAAATTCACTTTTGTGATTGGTTAGCAAAGAGTTTCTATTTAAAATACTAACTCTTTGTTGGTTAGTAAGAGGTCGAACGCAGAACGTATGAAGATGTTACTAGTCGGTTAGGTTTTGGCGGTAAAGTGCGCTAAAAAAAGGACGGTCTTGTGCATTCTCCTTTCTTTTCATTTATATTTCTCGTAGGTTGTGATTTGTAATGAAAAATTGTGTGTGTCACTCGGGGCCAAAATATATAATCAACTATAGAATTCTTTGCTTAGTTCAGAATTTAAATTAACGCCCTCGCAATATGATATAACTTTGTCTCCTTGTTACACAAATAAGTAATGTTTTAGTTTTGTAGGCTTAAAGTTAAGCTTAAAGTTGCAGGGGCTTTTACAAAAAGGGTTATAAATGAATAGATACTAAGTAGTCCAAGAGCAGATCTCTTTCATTTAGAATTGGACAAGTTAGATACATCTTTCTTGTGTTCAATCATGTTTTTTTTATACATATATTTAAAGTTGTAATTATACAGGGTGTTTGGTGCATCGTGTGCAAATTGAATTGGCCGATAGGAGAGGTCAGTAGCTATCCCTTCAGCCCTCATAATCTTTACTATGACCTACGGATTTTTTATTAATAAATTTTTTGTCAATTTTTAAATAAAATCCAAAATTCTGCATTAAAACTTGAATTTACAAAAACGCTTAAAACTATTGGGTGTAGCCTCAATGTTTAAATTTTATTTTGATGTGCACTGTGGCACAGTATAATAAAGAGTACTACGTACAGTATGGTCACTCCCTGCCGCCCGTTGAAAGTGCCTCCCACCCCCGCTCGTTAGCTCCCAGGTATCGGCTAGTACGTCTTATCTCACTCACACAAGCATGGTACGCGTTCACCTACACGAGCTTAGACTGTTGCGTAGGAACGCGTTTGTTTCATACATTTGATCGCCAGTGACCGAGGTGTGACTGTGGTATGGTGCTACTAAACATAAAATAACTGGCAGTTACCATTTAGTTTTTTTATTTACTCTTTTTTCGGAAGAGGTAAAGATGAACTTAAAAGTAAATTTTACATGAGTATAAAAAAAAGTTAAAGCGATCGGGATCTTCCAACACCTTAAAAATTCTCTAGTCTATTCTCTTTCCAACGGTATGTCAAATGCTATAAAAGAACTTCACTAGCTCGCAAAATTTGTGCATCGGGCAAAATCAGGATGGTATTCAATACTCAGGTTGAAACCATTTCTGCAAAGGTGAGATATCAGTTTAAACGTGTTCACACGTGTTTTTTACGCAAAAAATACCGTTGGAAAGAGAATAGACTAGAGAACTTTTGAGGGAGTTGGAAGATCCTGATCGCCCTTAGTTTTTTTATACTCATGTAAAATTTATTTTTATGTTAATCTTTACGTCTCGTACGCGCCAAAGAGCGGTCGGTTGCGGGTATACAGTGACCTTAACCGTATCAAAATGTCAACAAAGAACAAATTAAAGTGTAACTTGTGCAACATAGTTATAAACGAAGTGCTGTGCTTTATCCAAAACAAATTGGATGTTATGGATGAAGAGAGTCTAGCTCGAATTTGTAACACGGCTTTTACATCGGAGGATATCGAGATTGCAAAGTCGTTACTATTTGAATCAGTGTCAACGGATATACGAAAAATTTCTCGTAAGAGAGATGGTAAAACGCAACGAAATATCGAGGACATCATTTCTTTATATAAGAACACCGACCCTGAACTAATGCCAATGTTTGTGGCTTGTGATTTACAAAAACTCCCACCCGTTACTTTCGACCATGTCGATGTAACCCGTTTATTGAAGGACATTTTGATATTACAAGCGGATGTCAAGGTAATTAAAGAGACATATGTGTCTTCTAAGGAAGTAGATAAATTAAAATTCGATTTAATGAATAGGAAATCGTCACCGATATCGCACCATCCGAATATAAACAGATTGAGAGGTGCGTATTTATTGGATAGCGGACCAATAGGCCTATCTCATATGTCAATGACCCTTGAAGAAGGTGACAGCTACTGTTCACTGAATGCATCACAAGTGCAAAAGGAAAAAGATTGCTCTTCTATTTCTTCGCATGGAAACAATATGTCCTTCCCGCTTGCGCCGTTACACGTGGAGGCGAGTACCGAGGTTTCGCCGCACGCACCTGGTGAAGTTTTGAAGACTAAAGAATGTGAGCGCTCGTCCACATCGCCGCTCTCACTTACGCAACAGGTAGCAGGCTTAACAAATGAAATGCACGCGTCGCCGAGGTCGCAACGCGCACAAACAAATGTATTGATGAGGCCTACCGTGGTTTCGCCGCCGGCAACCGGTTCTGCGGCTGATAAGAAATCAGCTGGCGAGAGCGGAGATCGACACAACACAATTAAGCTCTCACCGTTGGCGCGTCGTAGTGTGGCCGACTTAGTACGCAGTGATAAAGAGTGGAAAAAAGAAGAACCTTCGGAAAAATGGGTACAAGTGCAAAGAAAAAGATTAAGGAATAGGATTTTAGACCATACGGGGAAGGCGACAGCGGATCCTGAGGGAAAATTTAGGGCAGCTGAAATTAAAAAACCGCTCTTCATATCTAATGTCCATAAAGAGACGTCAGAGTCAGATATAAAAAAGTATATTCTAAAAAAAACAAAAGAAAATGTAACACTACAAAAAATTGACATGAAACAGGAAAAAAATTATAATGCTTTCAAGATATACGTCGTAAAACAGAACGTACACCTATTTTTGGACGACCAGCTTTGGCCGGAAGGAATCCGTTTTCGTAATTTTATACGTTTTGAGGACAGACAGAAAGGGGGCTTAGATAAAGCCCGTTCGGAACACACAACCCAGCAAAATAATGGATAGTACAACCCAAAAAAAATCTTCAATCAAAATGGTGAGTTTTAACTGCAAATCGGTAAAACGTGCAGTTGACTCCATCAGACTATTATGTGAGACGGCAGACGTAATTGCAATTCAAGAGACATGGCTTCTCCCCCATGATTTACCGTTCCTGGGTGGGATTCACGAAGATTTTGAATACTCGGGCAAATCTGCTGTGGATACCTCAGCGGGGATATTGCGCGGCAGGCCGTATGGGGGCGTTGCTGTGCTGTGGAGGAAAGGAGTTTTCAAATCTGTGTCTTTGGTGGACTGTGAGAGTGCAAGAATCGTGGCAGTTCAACTGTCTACATTTGATAAAAGCATACTAGCGCTAAGTGTGTATATGCCAACCGAATCAAGTGAAAATCTGCTTGAGTTTACTGAGTGCGTAGGAGAAATGTGTTCGATTGTAGAAAATAGTGATGTTCAGGCTGTTTATATGCTCGGGGACTACAATGCACATCCAGACTCTATGTTTGGGAGTGAGTTAACAAGTTTTTGCAAAGAGCAAGCCTGGGTATGTGCAGACATGGAAATGTTGGGACCAGACACGTACACATATGTTAGCGAAGTGCATGGATGTCGCAGGTGGCTTGACCACTGTGTAGTTACTAAAGCAGCGTGGCAGTCAATAAAAAGCGTACAAGTTGACTATGACGTGTACTGGTCTGATCATTTCCCGTTGTTTGTGGAAGTTGATTTATCACCTTTATCTAAAATTATTGACTTAGAGAATAAGAAACATGAAAATCAAAGAATTTGGGGTGAAAGAAGTCATCAGCAGAAAGATGTTTATTACAAGTTATGCAACAGGGCTCTTAGGGATATTCATTTTCTACAAGAGTTTAGTACTTGTGCTGACAACATTTGTAAATGTGTAAGTGAATGCCATAAAGTTTTGTTGGATAATATGTACAGTCAGATTGTAGAAATCTTAGGGCAAGCATCGGTTGCTAGTCATGGGGAAAATAGACCCACAAGTAGACGTAAACCTGTAGTAGGATGGAACAAACACATCCGGGAGGCACACCAGGAGGCCAGACTAAAATTTCAGCTGTGGAATTTATATGGTAAACCAACTCAAGGTACAATGTACAGTGAGATGCGCGAAAGTAGAAAAATATTCAAAAGTAGGTTAAAGTGGTGTCAAACAAATAGAGAACAAATACAGATGGACATGATATCTTCTCTACACACCGACAAAAATTTTTGTAAATTTTGGAAAGCTACAAATAAACTGAATTTAAAACCTGGCATTCCGGTCAGTGTTGAGGGAGTTGATGGACCAAAAGAAATCGCAAACACGTTCATGCATCATTTTAAAGTTGAAGCTCCTCTGGGAGCCCTATCTTCATCGATGCAACCGCAAATGCTTGAAGCGAAGGACGGTCATCCTCCGGTACCTCTGCGTTTCTCAGCGAAAGAAGTTGCACTAGCGATAAATTCTATTAAGAGAGGTAAATCACCGGGGCATGACTGTCTTAGTATAGAGCATTTGCAGTGTGCGGGTGTGCATCTGCCTCGGGTATTGTCAATGTTCTTCTCATTATGTGTGGTGCATTCATATCTGCCTCAGGAAATGATAAAAACGATTGTTGTGCCAATAGTAAAAAATAAGACGGGGGACAGATCGGATAAAAATAATTATCGACCTATTTCACTGGCTACTATCATAGCGAAGGTCTTCGATAAAGTACTGGGCGCGCGGTTAGAGAACTATCTACAATTACAGGATGCACAGTTCGGATTTCGGTCCGGGCTATCGACGGAAAGCGCTATATTTTGTTTGAAAAACACTGTAAAATATTATACAGATAGACAGACACCAGTGTATGCGTGCTTTTTAGATTTGTCAAAAGCTTTTGAAATGGTATCTTATAAAGTGCTATGGCAGAAGCTACGAGACAAGAATGTACCCAATGAAATAGTATTAATTTTTGACTATTGGTACAATAATCAAGTAAACATAGTAAAGTGGCGAAATGAGTTATCTGATGCCTATAAATTGGAGTGTGGGGTAAGGCAAGGTGGATTAACGTCCCCAAAATTATTTTGCTTGTATATGGACCAGCTGATCGCCGATCTCAGCGGCACCAAGGTGGGTTGCTATGTGGATGGAGTATGCATGAGTAATATAAGCTATGCCGATGATATGGTGCTGCTGAGTCCGTCAGTCAGTGCACTCAGAAAAATGCTTGGGGTCTGTGAGTCCTACGCCAATACTCATGGCTTAACTTACAATGTAAAAAAAAGTGAGTTTCTCATTTTTAAAGCCGGTAATAAAATTCCGTTTTCCACCTATAACTCTAAACAAGGTGGCTCTGAAAAGAGTAGGTTGTTTTAAATATCTGGGACATTTTATTACCGAAGATCAAAAAGACGACACAGACATAGAAAGGGAACGCAGGGCATTGGCGGTACGAGGCAATATGCTGGCCAGAAGGTTTGCTCGTTGCTCGGAATCTGTAAAAGTTACACTTTTCAAATCATACTGTCAATCTTTTTACACGAGCAGCCTATGGACTAGATACTCTCAGAAATCGCTTAATGCCTTGCGGGTCCAATACAATAACATATTCAGGACGCTGCTGAGGTTGCCTCGTTTTTGCAGTGCGTCTGCTATGTTTGCTGAGACTCGAACAGACGGCTTTCAAGAAACAGCAACAGCGGCGTCCTGAAAGTGTTTTCCGACAAGTATGATTGTCCCAATGTTAAGCATTGGGTCAATATACTGATCAATAAATGTTAATTATGTTTTTATTTTTATTTTTATGTGTGTTTTTATTATATTTATTGATTACTAACATAGTTTATTAAAGTTGTGTGTACTAACAAAAATGGACTGAAACTGTCTGAAAGAATAAAGATATTATTATTATTATTATTATTTACCTCTTCCGAAAAATTTGAGAGATAATAAAAAAACTAAATGGTAACTGCCAGTTATTTTAAGTTTAGTAGCACCATACCAAAGTGCACATCCAAATAAAATTTAAACTTTGAGGCTACACCCAATAGTTTTTTTTTTCAATCAAGTTTAAATGCAGAATTTTGGATTTTCTTTAAAAATGTACAAAAAAAAATATTTTAAATAAATCCGTAGGGCATATGAAAGATTATGAGGGTTGAAGGGATAGTTACTGACCTCTCCTATCAGCCAATTTAATTTGGCACACGATGCACTGAACACCCTGTATAATATATATGAAAGTTGGTGGTAATCCCAATGTTTACTAATTTGGACCCTGAACACTTGCCCTCCATTTTTGTTATTTTCTTATAGTGCCAGCTTAGACGCGGTTGGAGGGCGCGTCGAGGCTGCAAGTGTTATTTTTATTGCAGATTTTTGAGCTTTTGACTCTTCAAGTGTCGTTAGATTCGTCTTGATAGTCATATTTCTTCTTGCAAGAAGATGGAGCTCTCCATCATCTAACAAGTACTTAGAAAATCTTTTCTCCTAGGCATGTAGCCTAGTTGTGAACATAAATAAACAACATGGCGGTTCTTGTTTTTCCACCCCTAATGAAATCATTTTCTCACAGGAATGCAAAAGCAAAACGAAACGCATGCTTGTCGAGAAAATGGGTACCGAGGAAACCGACCTAGGGTTGGGATGCGAAGTGTCGATAACCGGGGTCGAGGAGAGTACCATGATCGCGTCCCTTTGCGACCTGCTGGAGAGGCTGTGGTCCCACGGGCTGCAGCACAAGATGGGCAAGTCCGCGCTGTGGATGCACCTCACGAACTATCAGGAGCTTGAACAGTGCAGCAACTCGACTAAGCCCATCGATCCTAACTATCTCACTCCAGGTAAATAACTATCTATCTATCTCTTGGATAGCACGGTTAATTGTGCCACGCGATAAGAGAAAGAGAGAGAGAGACTAACTATCTTAAGTGTAGAGAACCTAGTCGACCGAGCGTTGCTCGAAATCTCTTAAGCATGTAAACTAATAGTATTATTTTTGTGAGAAAACGAATTTTCCCATGAATGTCACCTATGTAGATAACTTGCAATATAAAACATTACCTAAATACAAAGTTTCATCCGAATCGTTATAGCCGTTTCCGAGAAACCAATTTTAATATAAAATTATGATAAACTAGGTTTTTTTATCCACAACTAATAAGCCCTTGTCATCATCTGACATGACGGTAAGTGACGATGATGCCGAAGATGTAAGCGGGCTTACCAAGATTTACCAACGCAATGGGGACCTGGCTATCTTATCTTCAAGCCGGAACACATCAATGCTATTAAAGCTGATGTTTGGCGGCAAGACTTAAATAAGATGGTGGTAGCTAGCCAGGCTGGCTATGAAAATGCCCTACCACCAACCAAACCGAGTCTTACAAATTTGACCCGCCGGGAATCGAACCCGCGACCTCCTCGTATGAAGCGAATGGACTAACCATTACGCTACGTAGGCGGTTAAAATATCCTATAAAATTTATAAAAAAATAGGTTAACATTTAGAATATACTGTTATACAGGGTGTGAGGTAAAATAACACATATTTTTGAAGAGGCATGATTAATGAAACTGAACAAATGTGTCCGACAACTTTACTTAAAATAATAAAAAAGTATGACTTCCTATACAAAGACTAATCCACTGATCGATTTGTATGAGAAGTCAAAAAAATTTGTAAAATCTGTAAGTTGTAGAACAAAAGCTGTTCAGTTTTACGAGTAGAAGCCCCATTAAAAAATATGCTCTATTTTAATACCCTGAAGGCTCGAGTTTCCATATAAACGTAGTTCCGATTTAATTCAAAAACTACATGCCGGATAAAACCCAAATTTTGCAAATATATTGAGTAGATGCATATCGATGTCTGAATTAATTTTGCGATGTACTAATATAAAGTGCAAAAAAATAAGGGCAGTTTGAAACCTTACGTTGTACAAAACTAATTTAAGCACTCGTTTAGTTATGTTTAAGTTTACTACGGTAATGATTACAAACATCGATATCGATATATATCTACTCAATATATTTGCAAAGTTTGGATTCAATCCGGCATGTAGTTTTGTATTAAAGTGAAACTACGTTTGTTTGTTTGTAGGTACATTAAGTAAATATATTGGTGTGAACTAATCGGAAAGTAGCGACTAGCGAGTCAAATATCTACCATATACAACTATACTTACTCATTTACAAGTAGGTACAGTAAGTAAATATAGTGGTGTGAACTAATCGGACAGTAGCGACTAGCGAGTCACATATCTTCCATATATAACTGTACTTACTCACTTACAAGTAGGTACAGTAAGTAAATATAGTGGTGTGAACTAATCGGACAGTAGCGACTAGCGAGTCACATATCTACCATATACAACTGTACTTACTCACTTACAAGTAGGTACAGTAAGTAAATATAGTGGTGTGAACTAATCGGACAGTAGCGACTAGCGAGTCACATATCTTCCATATACAACTGTACTTACTCACTTACAAGTAGGTACAGTAAGTAAATTTAGTGGTGTGAACTAATCGGACAGTAGTGACTAGCGAGTCACATATCTACCATATACAACTGTACTTACTCACTTACAAGTAGGTACAGTAAGTAAATATAGTGGTGTGAACTAATCGGACAGTAGCGACTAGCGAGTCACATATCTTCCATATACAACTGTACTTACTCACTTACAAGTAGGTACAGTAAGTAAATTTAGTGGTGTGAACTAATCGGACAGTAGCGACTAGCGAGTCACATATCTACCATATACAACTGTACTTACTCACTTACAAGTAGGTGCAGTAAGGAAATATAGTGGTGTGAACTAATCGGACAGTAGTGACTAGTGAGTTACCTAATATACCTACCATATAAGACTGTACTTACTCACTTACAAGTAGGTAAAGTGAGTAAATATAGTGGTGTGAACTAATCGGACAGTAGCGACTAGCGAGTCATATATCTACCATATTACTCACTTACAAGTAGGTACAGTAAGTAAATACAGTAGTGTACTCGTAAACCGATCGGACAGTACAGTAGCGACAAGCGATTCGAATACCTATAATGTACTCGTACCACAGTACTTACTCACTGTACTTTCTACTTCTCTAAAACACTTCATCCATATAAATCAGCGTACACATAATTGGTCCAATAAAACATGGTCTTCTCTTCCGAGAGTGGCACTTACTTGCCTACGTCATTGTGCAGTTACCACTCTATTGCTGCCAAACACTAAATTGGGAAACATTTAAATGTGATAATTTGGCTTAAAAATTCAGCATTATTTTTGTTCACTTATTACCCAAATTCAACATGAATGAAAGTATTTTTCAAGCGACTTCCAAAAAGGAGGAGGTTCTCAATTCGTCTGTATGTTTTTTTTAAGTATGTTACCTCATAACTTTGGACTGGGTGAACCGATTTTTATGAATGTTTTTTTACTATAAAGCTAGTGCTTCTCGTGTGATCCCATATAAATTTTATTAAAATCGGTGTAGTACTTTATTAGAAAATTAACAAAAACCAAAAAAATAATGCAAAAATGTACTAAGTTGTTGCGATGGAAGTCAGTTTTTTAACGTGTTTAGCGTTTTCAATTATTACATATAATATTTTATGATATCACACAGTAATAATGAGACTCGGGGAATTACGATCACACCGTGGCAACACAGAAACGTAATCTAGTGTCCCCCACGTGACCACTTCTTGTCGAAAGAGAATACATTTACCAAAAGAGGGGAAGGGCACTCATGCAATACTAGGCACAAGTACAAACTATGCTCTGTGCCGTATAAGGTGACCAAATCTGAGAAGTATGTATATATCCTTGGCCCGATAGTTTACAATCAGCTCCCAGACCGAGTGAAGGATGCACCATCACACCAGGCATTCTCAAGTCTTCATTTTTCAATCATTTCAATTCTTCTAGCAACCAAGACTCAAGTCGTATATGTATTATAACGAAAAATTTACTTCTTTTTTTGTTGTTTTTGTAAAGTATGATGATGATGATCTATTTGACCGATTTCGGTCATGGCGACCACTTCGACTTCGACTTCGAGGTTTGCCGCGCATACGCTCGAAGATGGTTTATGTATCCAATCTTAAGATATGTACTTAATTAAGTATTATTACTATTTTAATCAATAAATTAATATAATTATTTTAGAAATCACTGATGTGTAAACTTGATTTTACCAATAAATTATTGTATTGTAATGTATTGAAGCGTAGTAATATTATTAGGCTGGCCTTACCCAATCGGAATTCCTCTCTGAATTCATAATGTGTATTTAGAAAGCCCGAATTTGCGTTTAATTTCATTATGCTCCATTTCATTCTATTGTGACTTTTTTTACAAAACCGTGCTTTCTTAATTCAGATTATGAATTTTCGGGCTTAGTAAGGCCAGTCTTATACTATTCATAAATCAGTCTTACCTAAAGGTCACTTCAATACTTATTCTAGAATAGGCACATAGAATAGATACATTTTCATAGCAAACTAGATCAAATAATCATTTGTCCTAATTGGTTGTGAAACATGCAGCTTTGGCTTGGTGTGTACTGCGGAAACGACTGGACTGTGAGTATCGATAATCATATTTTATCAATTATTAAAGTGTAAAAATTACTTAAGAAGGCTCAACGTCACCCAGAGGGCAATGGAGCGTGCTTTGCTCGGAGTTTCTCTTCGTGATCGAATCAGAAACGAGGAGATCCGTAGGAGAACCAAAGTAACGGACATAGTTCTCAGAATTGCTAAACTTAAGTGGCAATGGGCAGGACACATAGCTCGTAGAACAGATGGCCGTTAGGGCAGTAAAGTTCTCGATCGGCGACCGCGCACCGGAATACGTAGCGTAGGCAAGCCTCCCATCTCGGTGGACCGATGACCTAGGAAAGGTCGCGGGAAGTCGTTGGATTCGGGTAGCGCAGAACCGATCGTGGAAATCCTTGGGGGAGGCCTATGTCCAGCAGTGGACGTCCTTCGGCTGATATGATGAACTACTTAGGTATACATAGTCTTATTTAGAATTATTATTTGATATACGACCAATTACAAATACAATTAACAAAACTACTCACGACAATTCCTTACAGGTAAGTTTTGACAGTGATTAAGTCAGATTACCCTACTGGCCGTTATTTATAACGCCCAAAATTATTATTTTTTTAATATTTTTTCCAAGTCAGGAAAAAGTTAACAAGTCACATGCAATTCTAAAAAAAACTCATAATTTTAGGGGTAACTAGTTTAATTTTACCGTTATTTTTATAATAATAGCATAACTGGATGGCAACCGGTATTTAAATATTGATAATCAAACAATTTACATAAGTATATAAATTGTAGATACTGTTTATCTACTCTCATATCGTAAAGTTCGCATTATCAACTTCAAAACGAGTTTATATTGGCATACTTTATGAACACAATACCGTAATTTAAAAAAAATACATAATTACATTATTTTGTTAGAGAAATAATGTTATAATGTATTTTTTTTCCATAACGATACAAGTTAAACAAAAGAGATAATATCACCAACGAAGTTCCATATCATTTTTTTTTATTGGAACGCATGCGGTTCGCGCCATTTTTACAGCAATACAATAAGTTATCATTCCAATTTTTACTTGTCTGTGACAGCGCCCGCTTTAACGCATGCGCGGTGATGTGATGGTTTTTCATTGAATTTTGTTGTAGATACTGAATTTCGTGGATAATTTTCATTCTTGTTTAAAAATGTCTGAGATCAGTGGAAGCATTGTTTTTACCTGTCTGTGACACCGTCCGCTTCAGTGCAAGCGCGGTAATGCGCTGGGATTCAGCGCTATGGCACGTTTCGTTGTAGGTAAATACTGAATTTCGTGGGATTTTTTTCTTACTCTTAACTTTGATCTTTGAATTTTAGTTGATTCAATCCCAATGTATGAAATTAGATAAAGTAGTGTATGAAACTGCACATCATTTGGTCTTAAAACACTCGTATTTTAAGAACCCTTATTATGCAACAGTTTCTTAAACTACTATTAACGGGGATCTATTAATACTCTTATTATGCAACAGTTTCTTAAACTACTATTAACGGGGATCTATTAATACTCTTAGTAGATTATTACATTGAATTGTTCTAACCAGATAAGCCGAATTATGCATTTAGTCTTCACTTGTACGGGGATCTTATAGTACTCGTAGGAGATTCATCATCATCATATCAGCCGAAAAACGTCCACTACTGGACAAAAGCCTCCCCTAAGAATTTCCACGCCGAAAGGTTCTGTGCTGCCCGCATCCATTGGCTTTCCGCGATCCTTATTAGGTCGTCGGTCCACCGCGTAGGAGATTATTTTATCGAATTTTCTAACCAAAAAAGCCGGATGTTTTTTGATGTTTTATTAAAAAAAAACATTTCCACTATCACTATCCTCCACGTGTTACAGATTTATCAGCGGTGGGTGCGGAGGTGGAAGCGCAACAAAGCACGAGCACTGTTCGGTCCCGGGACAGTTCCCGGGGTGGATCCCGTGACAGTTCCCGAGATCGCCTGAGCAACTCCAGCACATTGGAGCGGAGACCCTCGCTGCCACCCAATCCGTTGCGCCCGCTGCCTGAAAGCCTCACTTTCGATATGAGGTAAATGTATCTGAAGTTCGGATGCCGGGACAGCCCCCGGGGCGGATCTCTCGACAGCTCCCGGGATTGAGTAACCATTAGGAGCAAAAAGCCTAGCTGTCGCCCTATCCGTTGCCCTCTCTGCCTGAAAGCCACACTTTCGATATCACACTAATATTATAAAGGCGAAAGTTTATGAGTGTGTATGTTTGTTACTTCTTCACGCAAAAACTACTAAACGGATCTGGCTGAAATTTGGTAGGTAGACAGATTAGGACCTGGATTAGCACATAGGCTATTTTTTTCACGTTTGCGAGCCACTTGCGGGTCGCGCACTGCGCACCCTCGAAAAGTCATAGAAACGTCCACGCGTGTGATGTTTTTGGAGACCAAAAAATAGATTGTACAGCGACGCTGTGCTTACTTTATCGCAATTTCGGATTTTCCCTGGAGTAAAACTATCCAGTGCAGTAGGCCTTATTAAGTCACAATTAGAGTTTGAGCTATTTAAGAAAAAAAAGTAAGAATTTTTTTTTTTTTTTTTTTTATTCACAATTGGTACACCCTTGACAACATCTCACCTGGTGGTAAGTGACGATGTGGATTTGTGGATGTGGATTTGTGTCGGAACTACCGCGGCGTGCTCTAGGCCATGTAAAGTTAATAGTAACTGGTAACGTACTGAGGGTCATTAATATCGTTAGAGCCAGTTTTGAGAAAAAAATAATAAGTGGTTTTTACTATAGTCACTATCAAGGTAGAGGAAATTTGAAGAAAAAATTTCAACCTCAATTCAATTTCAACTTCACTCCTTCGTCGCTCGCTTACGTTTTCTCCTCAGTCGCTCGAAAGAAAAATGTGGTTTTTTTACATCAAGGTCTGATGGTGCATTAGGGAATCTTGGTATGCCCTCTTCCATCTCGGCATCGTCGTCACATACCATCAGGTGACATGATGCCAAGGGCTTACCAATTATGCATTAAAAAAACTTTACATGTTCTTTTTCTGATACAAATCCAATTGAATATTTATTATTGTTACAGAAATATTCAAGCAATGACGGACATAAAGACAGAGATAGGCTACGCGCGCGCGTGGGTTCGTCTGTCGCTCGAGAAGAAACTCCTTTCCAAGCATCTGCGGGAACTGCTAGCGGACACCACCTTGCTGCGCTCCCAGTACAAGAGGACCGCCTTCCTGCGCTGCGAGGAAGAGAGGGAGCAGTTTCTCTATCACTTGCTCACTCTTAATGCTGTGGATTACTACTGTTTCACGAATACGTATCCTACTACAAGTGAGTACGTCTGTGTCGGAGGTTTCGTAAGGTCTTTGGGTTTTGTAATGTATGGTGGCATGGTCTTAGCAGCCCTAGGAAACTCCATAGTATGGATCAGAATAGAGTTTAATTGAATTTAAAAAAGTAAAGTTCTCGAGTGGCGACCGCGCACTGGAAAACGTAGCTTAGGCAGGCCTCCCACGCGATGGACCGACGACCTGGTGAAGTTCGCGGGAAACCGCTGGATGCAGGCAGCGCAGGACCGGTCGGTCGTCGTGGAAATCCTTAGGAGAGGCCTTTGTCCAGCAGTGGACGTTTTTCGGCTATGATGATGAATTAAAAACTTTTTTTATGGTTGTACATGGACATTTAGTAGGTGTGTACTCTCCATGGTATATGTGCTTCTCTCTCTAACCTCTTTCTCATTGTGTCGCACTCGCAGCTGCCGGCCCGTCCTTACGGATGGGCCGGCCGCATTATTACTAAGCACAGATATATTGACGAGGGAAGTATGTTTATCTTCTGTACGTAATAAAATAATAAGTAGTATTCTTTTGTCCTCCCTAATTTAAATAAATATACTAACAAATTTGGAATAACATCGTTCCCCAGCATGGAATCATCAGTTGAAAGACTTCCACTGCTGGACGAAGGTCTCCCCCAAGTATATCCGCAACGACCGGTCCTGCGCTGCCCGCATTCAGCGGCTTCCCGCGACCATCACCATGTTATCAGTCCACCGTGTGGGAGGTCTGCCCACACTACGTTTTTCGGTGCGCGGTCGTCAATCGACAACATTACTGCCCCAACGACAATTTTTTCCACGAGCTATGTGCCCTGCCCACTACCACATAAGATTAGCGATTCTGTGAGCTATGTCGGTTACCTTGGTTCCCCTACGGATCTCCTCATTTTTGAATCGATCGTTAGGGATGTTCCGAGCATAGCTCGCTCCATCGTCCTTGTGAGCCTTCTTGTGAAGCCCAGAGCAAGTGTCCATGTCTCAGTTTATGTCATCACTGACTACACACTAGTCAACACACCTTAGTCTTGAGACAATGTGGTTTTTAGGACGTGAAGATATTGCAAAGCAGCCTGAACGCTTCCCGGCCGAGATTGATTGTTTGATATGATCTCTTTCTCGAAAAATAATAATGCACGAAATAATAATAATAAAATGTACACACCATTCAACAATTTTTACCCGACTGCGCCAGAAGGATGGTTATGTTATTCGAGTGTATATATAATTATTTCTGAGGAATGCTGTGTACAGCTTGATGAATTTTGAAGTGCGGGGTGTCATTAGATTCGTCTTGATCCCGTGAGTAACGTAAGATACATTTTTACCCGACTGGCCAAAAAAGAGGATTCAATTTTTATTGCATTTGTGTTCATGGGCTTTTCTGAAAACCAGCGCTGCAGTTCTCCTGCAGCTAATGCTGAGAAAAGTCCATACATCGCACTACACCGATTCCGTTGGTCTTATTTGTTTTTTGTGTTAACTTTTTAGTTTTTTTCTGTTTCTATGTGTTTTACTTCTTTTTTATGTTGTGTAATCGGTGTGTGTTTGTGTCAAATAAAAATCTGTCTATTGTCTATTGTCTTTTGAATTTTCAATTAATTCGTGTTGTTATTTGTTGTGTTTTTCTTGCGATTATAAAAAAAAACTTGTAAATCAAAAGCGGTTCAGTTTCGTAAGTAAGAATCACCAGCTAAAGGTTTCTTAATGTGTAAACCGATCTTCGAAGACCGCGGGAAGTCGATGGATGCGGGCAGCGCAGGACCGGTCGTCGTGGAAATCCTTGGGGGAGGCCTTTTTCCAAAAGTGGACGTTTTTCGGCTGATGAAACCGAATTATTAGTAATTAATGTAATTAGAAATTCTGAATCATTACAAATAATTTGGTATACTCCGACTGGAACGGCAGCTATTTCGCTTGTCTGTGACGCATTCAGTACATTGCATTGCCTAAATTGTCTTTTTTTTGCAATTTAACCGAATAATGATGAAAAAAATTTGCTCTTTCAGAATTGCCCTACCGCGTTCTCATAGTGCCATCTCGCAAAGCGAGCCAAACTACAGCCAACTGTTGGATATCGATCTCAGGTGCCAATGGGGAGTCAACTCCCAAAATACCAATACCACGAAACACTAACGAATTTGTGTTCCATGTAAGTTAATGAAATTTTGCTCTCCGTGTCTTTGATTATAAGTACTAATTCACCGTATGTTTCACTTTTTTTTTCATATTTTAGCACAAAAACTTGGGGATTTTATCGACACTTCGCATAGGTCACGACAACTCAGGGTTGTCACCTAGATGGCTTTTAGATCAAATATACGTGAGGAACGAAGTCACTGGCCACACCTATACGTAAGTACGCCAAATGTTTTTTTTTTAATTTATTTCAGTTCCTACATAAAAAAAATAGTAATGAATCAATACATTGTTTTAATCACTATAATGCATAGATGACGTTATCAAAAATTCTGTGAAACTCTTGTTAATTCACTTTTATCAAGCAATAGAAAACTTATTTTTTATCAAAGTGATTTGATGATCCTAACAAAGTCGCTAGATCAATCAAAATATGATTGTTTAACACAACCTAAAACAAAGATAGCGTAAACCCAAAGACCAATCACTTTTTATTATGATTCGTTTTGGTACTAAATATCTAAAAATATTTTATTGAATCCAAAACTGTAAAATATATTTTGGTATTATTTTCCCAATATCGAGAGTAGCGCCATCAAGGCATCTAGGAATGAGAGAAAAAAGCGCGCACCTGAAAGACTACTCGTTGATTATAACAAAATGAAAGCGGGACTTGACGTGATTTTATAGAACATAGGTACTGATGTTGTTTTTACCTCATCGTTTCGACTATGCTTCGAAGGCCGTGGTCGCTAGCAGACTGATGGAGGTGTTCCTGCGACGCGCCGGTGGCGATGACACCGCGGCTTCAGTCTGCTCGCGACCACGGCTAACGAAGCATAGTCCAAACGTTGAGATAAAAACAACATCAATACCTATGTCAAAGTATGTATATTAGTACTAACATACATTATGGACACTCCCTGCCGCTCTCTAGATTGCGACCTCACCCCCTCGTCACCCAGATTGATACCCATCGGTTACAGTTTGGTTGTCGAACTTATAGGTTTTCGCCGCCATTTTGTTTGTTCCGTCATTTGTTTTTTAAATGTCATTTCTGGCCCGTTGTATGAAGTGTCCAGGGTGTACCTATGTTCTATAAAATCGCGTCAAATTCCGCTTTCAATTTGTCATAATGAATAATCGTGAAAGTTTAAAGTGTTATACTCATTGATTCTCCCTTCGTTATCTGATAAGGGGAAGTACAATGCAACGGAGCCAACCCAGGTTTTTGCATAACTTACTCTATCTAAGGATCTGATAATTAATTACAATACTTTTGATTATGATTTTTAAAGGTTTTGGATTGTACTATACTGTCTACGCAGTTTTAGTAATTATTTTAAGGGGTGAACACACCACACGATTCTTTTGGGGAGAAGGAGAAAATTATAGTAAAGATGTAATTTGTAGGTTTCCGTGCAACCGATGGTTGGGAACGGGTGTAGACGACGGCTCCACCGAGCGGTTACTAGTGGCCGCGCGCATGCGCAGCGAGCGCACGCCGCGCACCCCCGCGCCGCCCGCTCCCGCCCCACCCACGCCCACCACCACGCATC
Source organism: Coleophora flavipennella (assembly GCA_947284805.1). Lineage (NCBI taxonomy): Eukaryota > Metazoa > Arthropoda > Insecta > Lepidoptera > Coleophoridae > Coleophora > Coleophora flavipennella. The sequence continues at coordinate 16,409,419 of OX369264.1, read as the reverse complement.
TCTCCACTTCTACCATACAGCACATGATCGGTAAGTACTACAACTAGATCATTCTAGAGAGGTAACTCCACGGGAGATTCTATGTCATACTTGGCCCCACGTAGTGTATGCTACTCCTCATAAGTTGCTGTAGTAAGAGTGAGACAAGTATAGTATCATCATATCAGCTCATATACGTCCCCACCAAGGGTCTCGAGCCTACCCTGAATTAGGGCGAATATAATTAAGTATAGTATAATTTTATACAATATATTTTCTCAGCTACGTTTTTGAATCTGTTACTTTACTCCATTTCTTCGTCGAGGCGTGAAGACATTGCTTACCTGGAGAGGATGTAACAACATTGGTGTAGGAGCCGTCAACTTGGTCTTCTACTCATCATCTACTGAACTTCCTCAAGAAACTTATAGGTCATTCGCAAAAAAAAACACAATTCGGCTCTTCATACAACCCTGCCGCGCCACGCTGCCTGATTTCTCTTCTGTCACTGTGACCGCCTCCGTGGCGTAGTGGTTAACACTGTCACTTCATAGTAGGAGGTTGCGGGTTCGGTTCCTGTTGGGGTGTAACTTGGTAAGACTTTGTTTGGTTGGTGATAGGGCATTTAGTGAGCCTGCGTGGCTAACTTCCACCATATTATCTAAGTCGTGCCGCTAATCATCAGTCTTAACCTCATTGGTTGAGCTAAGCTGTAAAATGACACCAAATTATCTTATCTTATATATATAAAAATGAATTGCTGTTCGTTAGTCTCGCTAAAACTCGAGAACGGATGGACCGATTTGGCTAATTTTGGTATTGAATTATTTGTGGAAGTCCAGAGAAGGTTTAAAAGGTGAATAAATATGAAAATGCTCGGAATGAAATTAAAAAAAAATATCAGTCAAAAAATATTTGGTTTTAGGGTAGGGTAGTGGGTAGTGTAGGGGGTAGTGTAGGGTAGGGTAGGGTAGTGTAGAGTAGGGTAGTGTAGGGTAGGGTAGGGTAATGTAGTGTAGGTTAGGGTAGTGAAGTGTAGTGTAAGGTGGAACGAAGTTCGCCGGGACAGCTAGTGTACAATAAGATTCTCACTTAGTGTTCCAATTTATGGTTAATACGCGACCCTCGCGGTGTGTTACTTAGAAATGGTTAGACGGGCCACACAGCAAGTTGTAGTGAGAGCTACAGCGTGTCTGCAGAATGGATGCAGTCACTTTGAATAATTGTTTATAGATAAAAACATGTAAAAGTATTAAATAGTTGTGAAATTACGATTAAAAGATTGTCACAACCCTGAACCAGAGACTCCTCACTATCAATTTGCATCATTGTGTAAGTAACCAAGAGTACATAATTTGGTGTCGTTTTACAGCTTAGCTCAAAATCTATCGAATAAGAAGAAAAAAAACCAGACGTTAGCGAACTCGTTTTTGTAGTAGGTTCAAATAAAAAAAAATATATTTTTTGCATTTTTTTTTTCTTTAAACTTTTTTGTGTTTTTTTCTTTGCTGCTGCTACTAATTCAAGAGGAAACATATTTTTTATGCACAGCTATAGGTATAAATATTAATTTGTGTATGCCCAAACATACCAGATGATGAAGGTTACGCGATAATGTATGCATGCATAGCGTGAATGTGCATTTATTTGCGATTAAAGTATCCTTAGTAAAATGTCTTTGTAAACTTTGCATATTTCTCAAAACAGATACTGTACCGTTAGCAAATTATAGGCCGCCAAAGCACAGATTACTAAATAGTTACTTCGTAACAGATACATCACTCCCATACAAAAGCGTAAATACCTACGCTATAATAGCCTACAAAATCTTAATAATAATACCAGCTGTTTGCAGCGAGAAGAAATGTACCATAACTACGCATACAGAGAGTTGCGATTGTTTTGCCCGCCGCGCGACCCACGTGCGAGTGCGTCATCGAGCGAATGTGCTAGGGCTGTTATGTACCTATTATGATTTTTTTTTAATTCTTTATTGGTAAGCCCTTGGCATCATCTCACCAGATGGTAAGTGACGATGATGCCGAAGATGGAAGCGGGCTTGCCAAGATTCCCCAACGCGATGGAGAACTGGCTATCTTATCTTCATGCCGGAACACATCAATGTTTTTTAACACTGATTTTTGGCGGCAAGACTTAAATAAGATGGTGGTAGCTAGCCAGGCGGGCTTAGAAAATGCCCTACCACCAACCAAACCGAGTCTTACAAGGTGACCCCACCGGGAATCGAACCTGCGACCTTCTGTGTTAAGCCAGTGAACTTTGCCTCTGAGCTACGGAGGCGGTTTTTTTTGGTAATGAAACGAATGTTGTAGAAAAACAATTATTTTATATCTGTCGATCAAATATGTTTGCGTTTAATAAAATGATAGATGAATTTTTTCCCTTCCCTGAATTACCGATTATTAAATTTTAATGTCGAAAATATCCGAAACCTCGTAAATAATTAAATAGTTTTTCTGTTACTATCTACAAGTCATAACAAAAAACGGCTTGTGAATGCAAGCTATAGTTTACGAAGTAATTATTTAGTAATCTGTGCTATAGTTCATGAGATTTTTTCGTTTACATTCGTCCTGGTAATAAAAGTCGGCGGCGCGCGAGGGGTGGAGGGGGCGGGGCTTGAATCTTGATGGAGTTATTTCGATGGTACTTGACAAGTTAAACCTTGGATTTTGGTTTTAAACGGTTTATTTACAGCTATAGCAGTACCTCCCAGCTACCGAGTGGCCGGCGCATTAGTACTTCTATTCTATGACATACCTACCTTGATCACGACGACGACGCTAGGTACCTACCTATGTTTTGACATTAAGTAGGTAACTATTAATTATTAAAAAAACACATAAACAATACCTAAAATCCTTAATTTACGACCCACCATTGTTCTAAGTTTAAGGAATAAATGATGATAATTTGTAAGGGAACGAGAAAAGGAAATTCTAAAAAAACAAAAGATTTAACTTACCTTTTTTCGTCTCTCGGCAATGAAATAATTGAAAACGCTAAACACGTTAAAAAACCGACTTCCATCGCATCAACTTATGCATTTTTGCATTGTTATTTTTGGTTTTTGTTAATTTTCTAATAAAGTACTACACCGATTTTTATATTTTTTTATGGGACCACACGGGAAGCACTAGCTTTCGAATAAAAAAAGAATCATAAAAATCGGTTCACCCAGTCAAACGTTCTGAGGTAACACACATAAAAAAAACATACAGACGAATTGAGAACCTCTTCCTTTTTGGAAGTCGCTTGAAAAATGACCCCGTCCCCCCCCCCCCCCACTGGCATTTCTAAACGGTTTAACTTAGATGCTTAAAATTGCCCATGTAAGTGGGTCATAATCATAATTAATTATTAGTTTTTTATTCCGGGCCATCATATCAGCCGGAAATTGTCATAAACGCCTCCCCCAAGGATTTCCGGTCCTGCGCTGCCCGCATCCATCGGCTTCCCGCGATCTTCACCAGGTCGACGGTCCACCGCGTGGGAGACCTGCCTGCGCTACGTTTTCCGGTGCGCGGTCGCCGCTCGAGAACTATACTGCCCCATCGGCCATCTGTTGTACGAGCTATGTGCCCTGCCCACTGCCACTTCAGTTTAGCGATTCTGTGAGCTATGTCGGTTACTTTAGTTCTCCTGTGGATCTCCTCGTTTCTGATTCGAAACTCCGAGCATAGCACGCTCCATTGCCCTTTGGGTGACCTTGAGCCTTCTTATGAGGCCTTTATGAGGCCCATAGTAAGGGACCATGTCTCAGTTCCGTAAGTCATCACTGGCAACACACACTGGTCAAAGACCTTAGTCTTGAGACACTGCGGTATTTGGGACGAAGATATTGCGAAGCTTCCCGAACGCTGCCCAGCCGAGTTGGATTCGTCGATTGATCTCTTTCTTGAAGTTGGACCTGCCTAGCTGGACTGTTTGTCCCAGGTATACATATTCGTCAACAACTTCCAGTGTAGAGTTTCCAACCTTTAGAGGGGTGAGTGCGACATGGACGTTTAACATTATTTTAGTCTTGTCCATGTTCATTTTAAAACCCACTTGTTGAGAGACTTTACTGAGGCCATCGAGCATTGTGCTTAGGACTTCCGTAGTCTCAGCCATGACCACGATATCGTCAGCGAATCGGAGGTGGGATATGTACTCGCCGTTGATATTGATGCCGAGTCCACCCCAGTCCAGAAGCTTAAAAACATCTTCCAGGGCGGCGGTGAACAGATTCGGAGATATAACGTCTCCCTGTCTCACCCCTCGCTGCAACTGGATAGGTTTCGTGTTCTGGTCCTGGAGGCGAACCGACATGGTGGCGTTTTCATACAGACACTTCAATACCTCGATGTATCGATGGTCAATTTGGCACCGCTGAAGAGACTGTAGCACAGCCCAGGTTTCGACTGAATCAAAGGCCTTCTCATAGTCCACAAACGCCAAACATAGTGGCTGATTGTACTCTTCGGTCTTCTGTATAATCTGCCGCAGCGTATTTATGTGGTCTATGGTACTAAAGCCTTTTCGGAAACCGGCTTGTTCGGGAGGCTGGAAGTCCTTAAACCTGCGTGCGAGACGATTCGTAATGACTCTCGAAAACAGCTTATTCCGGGTATCCTATGTCAATTATCAAACAGTTTTATTTAGCTTGACCTCATATATATGTGTATACTAGCTTATTCCCGCGGCTTTGCCCGCGTGGACATGGTTGTGACTTGTCTTTGAGTGTGAGTGATGCGCGAGCCGCAAGCTTCTGTGCTTCCATCGCCACATGTCATCTTCGCATTTCCATTGTACAAAGCGGCAAGATAATGGCGACAAATAAGCATAGAATGTGGAAGCGGTCTTAACTCAGTGCAACTTGCATGGTTGGGTCGATCACGCAGGTTAACTGGCCTGGAGCATGGTCATTACCTGGATAGATTTGATTGCTAGTGGCATTTTTCTCGACTGTTTCCGTGTTGCGTAAGTCACGTTAAGTCGTTGATGCCAGTTGATATCTCCAGATGGTAGTCGTTAAGCCGTGTCAGATGCCTTATAAGCGGCTTGGGAAACTTTTGACGGCAGGATTAGCCAAACATCCACCAATCTGGATTTAGCCCCCGTGTATGGAGTATAGCCTGTAACATTCCCTAGTTTGGGAATAGACCTGTGCCCAGCAGTGACGACGTTTATGGGTTAACTTCGACCAATATAACAGCCATGGACCGGCCTACGCGAGCAGCGGTTTTGATGCCTACAAAATGAGCGCATTCGCTCAGTATTCCCCAAATGGATTAAAGGTAGAAATTTGTGAAATTTATTATCTCATTCGTGCTACATTCCGAGTACGTCTCTCTATGTTTGTCGTTGTTTATATTTGAACGAAACTCGGTAGACTATAGTGGTGTGAGTGTGTGTTTGCGTGCAGTTGTATTTGGCTCATTTTTATGAGATTAATGTATGGATAGAGCCGGTCCAATATACTTAGTCGAAGGTTTTTAACGAACGTGCATGCACAATAGCAACAACTAAATTAATTGGTATGTCTGTATCTTAGCAAAGTCCGTAAACTTTTAAAACCGAACACGAGATAGAGATAAATTATAACTCGGGAGGATATTATCTTTAATTTATTTTTCAGGCGACTGCGTCAATGCTATCGTAAAGTGGCACTATCAGACGAAAAGAGAGAAAGACGCGAACTCCCTCAGCGTGTTGCTGTGCGGTGAAAACGGCCTGGTGAAATGCTTGGAGCAAGCTTTCTTATGCGGCTTTAAGTCAGCAAGACTGTTTGGGAAGAATCTCTTCATTTGGGATTATTTTGGTAAGTTTAACGGCCGTATGCTATGCCTTTTGCAACTCGAGAACTTTCCTGCTCCAATGACTGTCTGTTCTACGAGATATGTGCCCCGCCCACTGCCACTTAACAATTCTGTGAGCTATGTCGTTTACCTTGGTTCTCCTACATACCTAATTTCTGATTGGATCGGAAACTCGGAGCATAGCTCGCTCAATCGCCCTTTGGGTGTCCTTGAGCCTTCAAGAGTCTCGGTGGACCGACGACTTGGTGAAGGTCACGGGAAGCAGCTGGATGCGGGCAGTGCAAGACCTTGAAAGCCTTTGTCTAGCAGTGGACGATTTTCGGCTAATATGATGATACGGCCGAGCACAATCTACGAGTGTGTACAATAAATGACACCTATCACACTTTTTTTAATAAAGAAAATAAGAGAAATTTATTTATTGTACAGAAAGGGTGAAGGATGAATTCAAGATGAGTTTATGCGATGAGCCGACTTCACAAGCGAACAAGGGCTGCGGTGTTGCGTACAACTGTCGACAGGACCAGGAACACAGGGCCATATGGAGGTGCTACTGCCATCTGATGGACGAAGTGAACTCTGTGGGCCGCACTCTGGGCAAGGACGGCAAGTTCCAGCTGTTCATTTGTCTTAGTTTACGGTGAGTCGGATTTATTAAATGCATTTAAATGCGTCGGTGGCGTAACGGCTCACGCCTCTGAAGAAACTCGAAGGTTGTGTTTGAAGTCGACCAAACCGCACTAGGCCCGTGTGGTCAACTAAGTCTCGACCGCCCTAATTCAGGATAGGCTCGAGCCTCTCGGTAGGGACGTATATGAGCTGATATGATGATTTAGATGGTATGGAAAATAAAAAAAGCATAAAGCCAAATTAATGATGCTGTCGTCGTCGAGTGGATCCAGAGACCATATATTCAATAGGTATACATTGACACCCTTCAACTTTGACTACTAGTCGTGGTCAGTTCTGTCTAAATAGCCATTGATAATTTGGTAAGCATGTGTGGTGTTTTTCAATCGTATTATGTCGACACACACACACGTAAATGTTGGCAGTAAAACAGCAAGTCTGTGTGTCGAACAAAAGTCTTCGAGTAATTATGTTCGAAGTTCACTTACAATTTCAGACGCAGTAACTGACTAAGATACGTAAATATGGTCAAAGCTAACAAAAAGGCTTTTAATTTGATAAGAAAATGAGAATTCCTCTACACATAAAAGATACTCTTTCCTTTTTACTTCTTCTTTTTAAGGGCCGCCAGGAGGCTCGAGTTTCCCTACAAACTTAGTTCCGCTTTAATACAAAAACTATATGCCAGATTGAATCCAAACTTTGCGAATATATTGAGGAGACACATATCGATGTTTGTAATTAGTTTTCGATGTTGTAATATAAAACGGAAAAAAATAAGAGCAGTTTCAAACTTTCAATACAAAACTAATTTAAGCCTTCGTTTTATTAGGTTAAAATTTACTACGATGAAAACTAATTACAAACATCGATATGGGTCTTCTCAATATATTTACAAAGTTTGGATTCAATCCGGCATGTAGTTTTTGTATTAAAGCGGAACTCCGTTTGTATGGAAACTCGAGCCTCCTGGAGACTCTTAAGAGCCCGCTGGAGTTCATAAATCCCATACAAACTTAGTATTTGATTCATTTGTTAACCAAACAACCGATTTTGAAATAATTTTGTATCGATAATCAGATGACGTATATCTGTGTCTGTACCGCATTACTTTTTAGAAAAACGAAACAGGAATCCATTATTAATCAATAAACTTGTTTTCCGTCTTTTACCTTAAAAACAAGTTTATTGATTAATAATGGATTCCTGTTTCGTTTTTCTAAAAAGTAATGCGGTACAGACACAGTTGTACGTCATCTGATTATCGATACAAAGTTATTTCAAAATCGGTTGTTCGGTTAACTAATGAATCAAATACTACGTTTGTATGGGATTTATGAACTTCAGCGGGCTCTTAAGGCATCGACGAAACAGTGACTAGACTCATAAAACACGGCGAACACTTTCTGGCAACACATTAGTGATCGATCAGCCAAATGTCAAGTTACTTTCGTTCAGTACTGCAAAAACAGTTCGGGATTTTAGATTTCTTGAAATTCCGAACGCCGTAGTGTTAACAGTATTGGACAAATCATTTTACTAATCACTAATTTGTTGTCCGATTTTTTTTCTCCTCATGTTCCCGGTTTAAAGAATCCAGTCGCTGTTTCGACGATGGTTTGAGAGCTTGATCAATTTGTTCGTAGCGAACACTGGCTGCACCGCATGCTGGTGCCGATGTCACTGACGCGCGTCACGGCGGAGATGTACGAGGAGCAGAGCTTCCTGCGCAGGCGCGGGCTGCTCACCTTCCTGCGGCAGATCCTCGAGCCGCTCGACGAGTTCGACATCGTGCTGGAGCACTCGCTCACGCAGGGCATCTAATCTTAACCCATGGCAGTCTCGTCACTCTCTTCAAGTCCCAAGAGTATGTATGTTTAATTAATGCAGGTGCCCGCAACAGGATGGAGAAAACGAAAAAGTGATTAAAATTTAATTATTTGTGTGAGAGAGTTTTCGACCTTTTATATGAGTCGTCGCCTAGGGTAAGTACGTTGCGAATGGAGTAAAAGATGAAATAACAACATCGTTGCGTTGTCTGGTTGTTTGTTTGTTGATCTGAGTGCGTAGTATACGGAAGACTGATGTTTCGCGCACCTGCTACTTAGGCGTAGTTTCATCTCAGTTTGAAACACTTTAATCACCTATCCAGTTCTTTTCCTAGGCGAATGTAAGCGCGCTCTTTATAATGAAAGGTCCTTGTTCATCCGAGTGAAAGACTTCCCTCTTTGAAGGGTGAAGGATCATTTAAGAGGGTACCCCCAGTTAACTATCTTCGCCATCAATTAAAAATAACTAGTAATAAATTTTCACCATAAGTTTAATAACGTACATTAAAAGCGTAATAAAAAAAATCGTTTCTCATACAAATTTAAAATTGCTAATTCTTGAAAATGAATAGGCTGATTCTATTGTAACTTTATTACAAGTTACAAAATCCTAGTTTGTGGATCGATTACATTAAAAAAATTGTGTTGTCACTAAATATTAGTGATAGTACGGTTAACTGTGCCACACACGTGGCACAAAGACCTACTCTATCTGCTCTATTCAAGAGTAAATAAGCATAATTAATTCTGTATGGCTATCTGTATGATTATACGAGTAGAGCGTTGTCCATTCCATAAGTTTTGCCGAGCGCGTCCGCCAAAGGCGCGAGCGAGATGGATAAATGACAAAGCTATAGATGAAGAGTGATGTTGTAATGTTGTCCTTGTCTGACCTATACCTTGGTCCCACTTGCTCGCGTATTTGATGAACGCGTTCGGTCAACGTGTGGAGCACAGCTCTACTACGTTAGTACTAATATATATACTGTGGCTCTACCCAGCAGCCGATTTTTATTGACAAAATGATTTGTGTACTTTAGTTGCATCAATGTTTTTGACTCTCTATTTGTGATTCGTCTTAGACTAGTTCCGATTAGGAAGTGAAAGTGATAATGACGAAAGCTAATTTTAGCTATGATATGATGATATAATTTATTTTTTTTATAAGACTATAATATTATGCCAAAGAACTTATGCGGTTAATGGATCTTGCCAGTGAAACCAAAAGATTTATTGTAGTTTATAGCATTAATTGTTACTTTTTTACTTTGCTGTGTTTACTTTTGTTATTTTAGATAATCTAGGTTTTGTTACATGTTTTTAAATAGGTTTTTTAAATAATATTATGAAATTGTTGTATGACTAATGCGGTTTACCGAAACCATTTTTACACGACTGGCCCATAAAAAAGCTATTGTATTGTTTTCTTATAATGTATGTATGTATGTACGCGGCTGGATCATTAAGTACTCGTGGTTAAAGACATTTTTGGTAAAAAAAATGATTGCCTTAGTATACATTCTTTTTCCCGATAACTCCTCACAAAATTTCAGATTGATTTATATATTTTAGTTTTAACAGTCATTGGTATCAAACGTGTTGTGAGTTTTTGGAAACAATAGAAAAAGCACAATATCGATTCGTGATCCGCTTTTTATTTTAGTATGGAAAAAAGTGCGATGAAATAAAATCGAAGTTCGATGCCGTCTACGGGACCCTTCGCCATCTATGACAACCGTGAGATATTGGATTAACGAATTTAAACGCGGCCGTACATCGGTTTTTGATGAGGAGCGCCCAGGTCGCCCTGCTGACGTGGCTACTGAGGAAGTCGTTGAAAAAGTCCACGACATGATTCTTGCTGATCGGCGTTTGAAAGCGCGCGAAATAGCAGAGACCGTAGGCGTATCGTACGGCACGGCATTTAATATTGCACACGATAAGTTGAGTAAGAAAGCTATCGACACGATGGGTGCCGCGTTTGCTCACGGTGGACAACAAGCGGATACGACTGATAACTTCGAAGCAAAAATGGGATCTCTTCAAGCGAAATCCAAAGGTGATCATGCGTCGACTCATCACCTGGATACATTTTTACACAACAGAAATCAAGGTCCAATCAAAACAATGGATTTTTTAAGGGTGAGAGTGCTCCAAAGAAGGCAAAGACGGTGTCATCGGGCGGAAAAGTCATGGCCACAGTTTTTTGGGATTCGAAGGGAATAGGTAATCTTCATAGACTATTTGGAGAAAGGAAGAACGATCACAGGGCAGTACTACATCGAGCTGTTAGACCGATCTGATGAAAGATTAAAAGAACACGGCCCCACTTAGCAAAGAAAGAAGTTTTGTCTACAATGACAATGCACCAGATCAGTCATCCGGAATCTTTGCGGCCAAATTGCATGAATTGTGAATTTTCATCTGTGAAACGATTCTGTTGAAGCTTGGCACATATAATTAGTTCTAATGACACTATTAGGCTTATGTTTGGGATTATACAATGCACCAGCTCACTAATCCGGGATCTTTGCGGCCAAATTTAATGAATTGCGCTACGAATTGCTGCCGCACCCACCGTACTCACCAGACCTGGCTCCCTGCGACTTCTTTCTGTTCCCCAACTTGAAAACCTGGCTCGCCTGAAAAAAAATCAGATCAAATGAGGAAGTGATCGTCGAAGCATAGGCATATTTTAAAGAGTTTAAGCAATCGTACTTTTTAGAGGGCTTAAAATAATGGCAGGCACGCTGGGAATATGTACAGCTCTAAAAGGAGATTACGTCGAAAAATAAAAATAAAAAATTGTTAAAACTTGTGTCTTCATACCTAACACGGGTACCTAATGATTCACTCTCGTATGATTCTTTATTCCACGATATCTTGTGAACGGTTTGATGGTTTTTAGAGTATCGTCGGATTCCTCTTAATCCCGTAATTTACATTTTATCCGACTTCCCAATAAAGAGGGATAATGTTTTTATACAGTCGTGTTATGATATTGCCAAAACCATTACTGATATTACTTTGTGTAAAGATTTATATTGATCTGATTTGAACCACTCGATACCAAAGATTTAAAGGTACGCGCTAAAAGTTAATGAATTAATTCCTTTACAAATAAATGACAAAATCTTGTACAAAATAACTATGGTAGTATTTTTAATGACGATTTAGTTTTGCCGTGTTATTCACACAGGCCCATAATTAATTACTAAATTACATTTAAAATAGTAATCTTGCTACGTTTATAAGAATTTTGATCTCGATAATGTCATTAAATGTTCCCATACTTTTTGTATGGTTGATATCTTCTACCTACATGATAGGTACATCTACATATGAGTAAGAAGTTATTTTATGTGTATGAAAAAACTATGAGCATGAAAAAATTTAGGTACATGTAAATGTAACTTACATGTATAAATATATGTTATACCCATGTAATTCCTACATATATGTGTTTTAGGTAACATTTAGGTACATGTATAAAATATTGAATGACTAGAGATTAATTGAAGTGCAGTGTTATGGCGCTGAGGAATTAGTTGGTTCGGTTAATGTTAATATTCTCTCTTGGTTCACTCTTAAACAATATTAAGTGTGCGTCAATGCGCTTTTGGGTAAAATAGCGTATATTTTTAAGGAATACTTTTTAGTTATACTAATGAATAATGAAAACGAACAACTTATTTTCTACAACTTGGCGAAAATCGTTTAAAACAAGTTTGGTTTCTAATTAGCTGGTCTAATGGGGGATCGGACTGCATCAAAAATAAGTTCGTCAATGACGCTAAAAATCTATGACGTCACTAGTGGGTATTTCAAAAAAAATTAGAACACAATTTCGTTTTTGACATGTAAAAAATAACAAATGAGTAGCAGTCCGATCCCCTATTGTATGAGGCATTATCAGCAAAGTTGTAGAACAAAAATTGCAATCTCAAAAGTGTAGTCCCTCCAAAAAATATTCTCTATTTTACCTAAACTCTGTAGTAGTTGGATTATAATGCAGTTTTATTTTAGAAGCGCACATTACACTATATATATAAATAAAGTTAAAAAATTGTCTATGTTTCATAATAGTTTAGAACTTATTAAGGTAGCTGTCATTCCACGTAGATTAATTGTTGGTTTCTATTGCTGTTCAACGACCGAGCCGTCCTACATCACTGTTGAAACATTTCCCTTTAGGGAACACTAGGCTAATAACGTTCTATGCTCAAACCACACCCGCGCCCCGCACACACTTTATACAACGGGCAAGAAATGACAACTACAAAATGACGTAAAGGTCAAACCGCATTACCAAGGCGCGGCGCGGAGCGACCTTATATGGCCCAAACCGCACTTGCGACCGGATTGCGGCGAGATGCCTCCGGAGGCAACTCCTCCGCGCCGAGCCTCTCCGCTGTCGCTAGTGCGTTTATCCTGGCGGTGGCGGAGAGTCGCAGTGCGCCGAATTCTTCAATCAATTCACGTTCTACCCAACGACCAAGCGAGGCCAAGAACCGTGTTGTCTGTCTGAGCGTCTCATTGCTAATGCGAAGAAAGGGCCGCGCTGCTCCGCTGCAGCACACCCTGGACACTTCATACAACGGGCCAGAAATGACATTTAGAAAAAGGAATGACGGATCAAACAAAATGGCGGCGAAATCCTATACGTTCGACAACCAAACTATAACCAATCTGTATCAATCTGGGTGACGAGGGGGTGAGGTGGCAATCTAGAGAGCGGCAGGGAGTGTCCATACTGTATGTTAGTACTAATATATATACTTTGGCTGCAGTGTAGCGCCGCGCCTCTATGGTGCGGTTTGACCTTTAGGCTGCATTGCTCAGGAAATGTTTAGTAGCTACTTACAGCATGTAACAATCGACAGTCGGTTGGCTACCTGGCACCTTAAAATTGTTATCTTCTTTATATTGCTCTTGCCGGTGAAACAATCTCCTTTTACTAACCTACAATCAGGGCTGCCACGCCGCTCGTATGTACGAAGTCACTTCGTTCGTACTTTCTGTCTATCAATTCTATCAAGCTATTAATTCTTGGTTCGTCCTTTACGTTCGAGTACGACGCTGGGTGACGGGGGGTGAGGCCGACTCTAGAGAGTGACAGTATGGGGTGCCGTACTGTATGTTACCAATAGTACTGTAGGTGGGGTGTGTGGGTAAATAAATAGTCCAAACTTACGGTTGACAGAAGGTATAATGTCCAGTCAAAGTACACACACTCACGATATACAGAAGGAGTAGAAAGCACATACACTAGATAGCAAGTAAGCAAGAGGATAGTTCACAGGAAAAGCAATAGAAAGTTAAACGCAGATAATATTAAAAACATACATAGATTATGCGGTATTCAGCGATTTCTAAATGTAAAAGGCTAAGCAAGAATAGCATGCGTCTACCGTCACAATCGTTCTAGGCTCGACTGGTGGTACCGGTTATCGGGCTCAGTGAACGGGCGCGGCTATATGACGTCACACGTTGAACAAAAGAATCAGTCGCGAGTGCGCGTCTCCAATGTATCGATCCGAATACGAGATCCGTCACGTCAACATTAGTTAGTACATTTTAATACGAATATTATAGTAATTACATGTAGGAAATATAAAGAGTAGCCTACATAACCCCCTTCCAGAGCTCGTGTTACGAGCGATAAAAGTTTGTAAATTTGACACGTCGACCAGAACGGGTAATGTACTCCTTGTTATTACCTAGAGGTAGGGGTTCTTCGTCTTTAGGGTCAGTCAGTATGTAGGCAGGTTTAAGTCTGTCGATTGATACTGTGACTTGTTTTCTGTTCACTAGGAGTGTAAAATATTTATCTGCCCTTGATATGACCTTATGGGGGCCCGAATAAGCAGGCTGAAGCGAACCGCGTAATACATCGTCTCTTAGAAAAACATGATCGCATGTTGCAAGATCCTTGAATATAAAGACTTTTTCTTTAGAATGGCGCGAAGCAGGCACTGGCCTTAATTTGTCAGCTAAGTTATACAGGCGGGTAGTGAACTCGGTGATATCCGTGGGCCTAGGATCACTGGCCTCAAAGAATTCACCAGGCAATCTTAACGGCTCGCCATACACCAACTCTGCTGAAGAAGCCTGTAATTCTTCCTTGAAAGAACTACGTATGCCTAGCATCACCAAGGGCAAGGATTCAGTCCATCGATCGTTTCCATGACACATAATGGAAGCCTTAAGTTGTCTATGGAAGCGTTCCACTAGTCCATTACACGAAGGGTGATACGCTGTTGTCTTTTTATGTTGAAAACCGGCAATTTTGGACAAACATTGAAACAGTGCCGACTCAAATTGACGGCCACGGTCTGTTACTATGCTTGATGGGCAACCAAATCTGCTAATCCATGTGACCAGCAAAGCTTTGGCAACAGTCTCTGCTGTGATATCAGTAATCGGTATAGCCTCGGGCCACCTAGTAAAACGATCAACAGCAGTTAGACAATACCGGAATCCCTGTGAAAGGGGAAGCGGTCCGACAAGGTCAATATGTATTTCCTTGAATCTGGCACGAGGTAAGTTAAACGTGCCTAGGGGAGCGGATACGTGACGAGTGACCTTGGTCCGTTGACAAGCAAGGCAGTTACGTGCCCAGTTTCTACAGTCTTTCCTAACACCGGGCCAGACAAAACGTTCAGCTACCTGTTTGGCAGAAGCGTTGGCACCAGGGTGACTCAATGAGTGCAGGCTGTCAAAAACTTTTCGACGGAAAAATTTGGTCACGTAAGGTCTGGGAGTCGGTGTACTTACATCACAGTACAAAGAAGTTCGACTCTCAGGTAACGTCACCTTCTCTAAGTGAAGAGATGAGCCCTCCTGTAAAAGTTTTTCCAGTTCAGTATCTGAGGCTTGACTTTTAGATAAAGTTTCAAGACACACGGGAGCCTCCAGTTCTTCGACACGCGACAGGGTATCGGCAACGACATTATCTCGGCCAGATATGTGTCGGATATCTGTCGTGAACTGGGATATATAGTCAAGGTGTCTGTACTGACGTGGCGAACAATTAGTTTTTCGTTCATGGAACGCGAAACAGATCGGTTTGTGGTCAGTATAGATGATAAAGTGTCTTGCCTCGAGCATGTGCCTGAAGTATTTGATTGCCTCATAAATGGCAAGTAGCTCCCTGTCATAAGGAGAATACTTTTCTTGAGCGGGGCTTAATTTCCTGGAAAAGAAGGCAAGGGGTTTCCAATCACCATCTTTAAACTGTTGCACGACTGCGCCAATTGCCTTGTCAGACGCATCGGTAACGAGTGCAAGTTTAGCCTGACAATCTGGGTGGGCTAACAGTGCGGCGTTCGAAAGGCTGGTCTTACAATCGTCAAAGGCTTTTAGGGCAGCGTCTGTCAAGACGATAGGATGAGACCCTTTTACTGCGCCAGTCAACAAAGCGTTCAGTGGCTTCTGTATTTGGGCAGCATGGGGCAGGAATCGCCTGTAAAAGTTAATCATACCCAAAAATCTTCTAAGTTGGCGCACGTTAGTAGGCACTGGAAAGTTTTGGATAGCCTGCACTTTAGTGTCAAGTGGTTGGGTACCGTTTTTAGAGATACTGTATCCTAAGAAAGTTACCTCTTGAGCACCGAAAACACACTTAGACGTGTTTATTAGCATGCCGTATTCTCGGAGTTTATTGAATACAATTCGAAGATGTTTTTCATGCTCTGCTTCGTTCTTGGAGTAGATTAAAAAATCGTCCAAATAGCAGAAGCAAAAATCTAAGCCTCGAGTCATCTCGTCTACAAACCTTTGGAATGTTTGACCTGCATTCCTAAGGCCAAAGGTCATAAACGGAAATTCGAATAATCCGAAAGGCGTAGTAATGGCTGTCTTAGGGATGTCGTCCGGGTTTACAGGTATCTGGTTATATGCTTTCACAAGATCGAGCGTGCTAAAGATGTTACAACCCGCAATATTATGTGAAAAATCATGGATATGCCTAATCGGATACCTGTCAGGCACGGTACGAGCATTCAACATCCTATAATCCCCGCAAGGACGCCATCCATTATCTTTTTTAGGAGCAAGATGCAATGGAGATGACCATGCACTCTCGGAGGGTCTTGCTGTGCCGTTATTAAGCATAGACTGAAATTCTTGCTTCGCTATTTTCAGCTTGTCTGGCGCTAGACGACGAGGTGCGCAAGAAACGGGGGGACCGGGTGTAGTACGGATGTGATGAACCGTGTTGTGGGGAATGGTGCGATGAGTACCAGCTGGTCTAGTCAGTTCTGGGAAATTGTCGAGAATTTTATGAAACCTAGTGTCACCAGTTAAGACCTTTACAGAAGAAATTTTGTTTGAAGCATCAGCGAGAGAAGCTACAGCTGATATAGTAGTGCTACTATCAATAAGTCGCTGATTGCGACAGTCTACCACAATGTTAAAGTGGGTTAGAAAATCTACGCCTATAATTGCCTTATTAACATCGGCTACAACGAATCTCCATGGAAAGGTACGACGCAAACCGAAATCAAGTTCAAAGTTTACATAACCGTAGGTGAAAATTCTTGATCCATTAGCAGCACACAGTTCGTAGTTGGTCTTGGTTCGACGATCTCTCAGCAAGGAACGGGGAAAAACGCAGAGGTCACTCCCTGTGTCTACTAAAAATTGCATTCTCGAACTTCGATCGGTGACAAATAGGCGACCAGTGGAATTGGGACAATCGTCTGTCGCCATTATCGACTGCCCGTGGAGTTTCCCGCCTTGTTAAAGTCGCAGGGCTTTACACAATCTCTTGCTTTGTCTCCATATTTTCCGTGGTACCAGCAAAGCGGAAATTTACGGTAATTGGATAGAGACCTGGATGCAGAACGACGACGCTGATGATCTGACCGTCTGTTTCGGGAACGTGGTTGCCTATTGCTGCTGTTTATGTTGAAGGCTTTAACCTGTCTCCTTAGCTCAGCTACTTCTTTCATCAGATCATTGACCACAGATGATTGGGCGTTCATCGAAGAAACTTGTGGCGTTGATGGAGCAATGTCGTTCACTCTGTCTGCCAAGTCCGCCAGAACGTCAAGAGAAGCTGTAGGATGGCCTGCCAGAACGGTCTGAATGTTAGTTGGTAAACGACTTATCCATATTGTACTCAGGAACTCGTCATGTACTTGGTTGCCGGCAAGACCCTGTAGGTGTCGCAGGAATTGGGAAGGTTTTCTATCCCCTAACTCTTCATGCATAAGTAACTGTTTTAGTTTCTTCTGCTTAGATGCTGACAGACGTTTGATAAGCTCTGTTTTCAATTTGTCGTATTTGTCTTGAGCAGGTGGGTTGATTATAATATCTTTGATCGCTACGGAATACTGATTGTCTAGTTGACCAATCACATAATTGAATTTAGTAGCATCGTTACTTATTCCAGATATCGCGAACTGTCCCTCTATCTGAGCAAACCATATCTCGGGCTCCTCTGGCCAGAACGGTGGAACTCGTATTCCGACTTTAAAAATCTCGGACGTCGGTGCAGTGGAAACGCGCGTTTCATTACGGCTGTTTTTATGTCCAGGTGGAATTCCTTCGTTCGTTTCGTTATTATTTGTGCTCATGTTGGGTCACCAGTGTAGGTGGGGTGTGTGGGTAAATAAATAGTCCAAACTTACGGTTGACAGAAGGTATAATGTCCAGTCAAAGTACACACACTCACGATATACAGAAGGAGTAGAAAGCACATACACTAGATAGCAAGTAAGCAAGAGGATAGTTCACAGGAAAAGCAATAGAAAGTTAAACGCAGATAATATTAAAAACATACATAGATTATGCGGTATTCAGCGATTTCTAAATGTAAAAGGCTAAGCAAGAATAGCATGCGTCTACCGTCACAATCGTTCTAGGCTCGACTGGTGGTACCGGTTATCGGGCTCAGTGAACGGGCGCGGCTATATGACGTCACACGTTGAACAAAAGAATCAGTCGCGAGTGCGCGTCTCCA
The DNA here is from genome assembly GCA_947284805.1 of Coleophora flavipennella. Classification (NCBI taxonomy): domain Eukaryota; kingdom Metazoa; phylum Arthropoda; class Insecta; order Lepidoptera; family Coleophoridae; genus Coleophora; species Coleophora flavipennella. Next base: position 16,391,192 of record OX369264.1, on the reverse strand, counting down.
ATGTATCGATCCGAATACGAGATCCGTCACGTCAACATTAGTTAGTACATTTTAATACGAATATTATAGTAATTACATGTAGGAAATATAAAGAGTAGCCTACATAACCCCCTTCCAGAGCTCGTGTTACGAGCGATAAAAGTTTGTAAATTTGACACGTCGACCAGAACGGGTAATGTACTCCTTGTTATTACCTAGAGGTAGGGGTTCTTCGTCTTTAGGGTCAGTCAGTATGTAGGCAGGTTTAAGTCTGTCGATTGATACTGTGACTTGTTTTCTGTTCACTAGGAGTGTAAAATATTTATCTGCCCTTGATATGACCTTATGGGGGCCCGAATAAGCAGGCTGAAGCGAACCGCGTAATACATCGTCTCTTAGAAAAACATGATCGCATGTTGCAAGATCCTTGAATATAAAGACTTTTTCTTTAGAATGGCGCGAAGCAGGCACTGGCCTTAATTTGTCAGCTAAGTTATACAGGCGGGTAGTGAACTCGGTGATATCCGTGGGCCTAGGATCACTGGCCTCAAAGAATTCACCAGGCAATCTTAACGGCTCGCCATACACCAACTCTGCTGAAGAAGCCTGTAATTCTTCCTTGAAAGAACTACGTATGCCTAGCATCACCAAGGGCAAGGATTCAGTCCATCGATCGTTTCCATGACACATAATGGAAGCCTTAAGTTGTCTATGGAAGCGTTCCACTAGTCCATTACACGAAGGGTGATACGCTGTTGTCTTTTTATGTTGAAAACCGGCAATTTTGGACAAACATTGAAACAGTGCCGACTCAAATTGACGGCCACGGTCTGTTACTATGCTTGATGGGCAACCAAATCTGCTAATCCATGTGACCAGCAAAGCTTTGGCAACAGTCTCTGCTGTGATATCAGTAATCGGTATAGCCTCGGGCCACCTAGTAAAACGATCAACAGCAGTTAGACAATACCGGAATCCCTGTGAAAGGGGAAGCGGTCCGACAAGGTCAATATGTATTTCCTTGAATCTGGCACGAGGTAAGTTAAACGTGCCTAGGGGAGCGGATACGTGACGAGTGACCTTGGTCCGTTGACAAGCAAGGCAGTTACGTGCCCAGTTTCTACAGTCTTTCCTAACACCGGGCCAGACAAAACGTTCAGCTACCTGTTTGGCAGAAGCGTTGGCACCAGGGTGACTCAATGAGTGCAGGCTGTCAAAAACTTTTCGACGGAAAAATTTGGTCACGTAAGGTCTGGGAGTCGGTGTACTTACATCACAGTACAAAGAAGTTCGACTCTCAGGTAACGTCACCTTCTCTAAGTGAAGAGATGAGCCCTCCTGTAAAAGTTTTTCCAGTTCAGTATCTGAGGCTTGACTTTTAGATAAAGTTTCAAGACACACGGGAGCCTCCAGTTCTTCGACACGCGACAGGGTATCGGCAACGACATTATCTCGGCCAGATATGTGTCGGATATCTGTCGTGAACTGGGATATATAGTCAAGGTGTCTGTACTGACGTGGCGAACAATTAGTTTTTCGTTCATGGAACGCGAAACAGATCGGTTTGTGGTCAGTATAGATGATAAAGTGTCTTGCCTCGAGCATGTGCCTGAAGTATTTGATTGCCTCATAAATGGCAAGTAGCTCCCTGTCATAAGGAGAATACTTTTCTTGAGCGGGGCTTAATTTCCTGGAAAAGAAGGCAAGGGGTTTCCAATCACCATCTTTAAACTGTTGCACGACTGCGCCAATTGCCTTGTCAGACGCATCGGTAACGAGTGCAAGTTTAGCCTGACAATCTGGGTGGGCTAACAGTGCGGCGTTCGAAAGGCTGGTCTTACAATCGTCAAAGGCTTTTAGGGCAGCGTCTGTCAAGACGATAGGATGAGACCCTTTTACTGCGCCAGTCAACAAAGCGTTCAGTGGCTTCTGTATTTGGGCAGCATGGGGCAGGAATCGCCTGTAAAAGTTAATCATACCCAAAAATCTTCTAAGTTGGCGCACGTTAGTAGGCACTGGAAAGTTTTGGATAGCCTGCACTTTAGTGTCAAGTGGTTGGGTACCGTTTTTAGAGATACTGTATCCTAAGAAAGTTACCTCTTGAGCACCGAAAACACACTTAGACGTGTTTATTAGCATGCCGTATTCTCGGAGTTTATTGAATACAATTCGAAGATGTTTTTCATGCTCTGCTTCGTTCTTGGAGTAGATTAAAAAATCGTCCAAATAGCAGAAGCAAAAATCTAAGCCTCGAGTCATCTCGTCTACAAACCTTTGGAATGTTTGACCTGCATTCCTAAGGCCAAAGGTCATAAACGGAAATTCGAATAATCCGAAAGGCGTAGTAATGGCTGTCTTAGGGATGTCGTCCGGGTTTACAGGTATCTGGTTATATGCTTTCACAAGATCGAGCGTGCTAAAGATGTTACAACCCGCAATATTATGTGAAAAATCATGGATATGCCTAATCGGATACCTGTCAGGCACGGTACGAGCATTCAACATCCTATAATCCCCGCAAGGACGCCATCCATTATCTTTTTTAGGAGCAAGATGCAATGGAGATGACCATGCACTCTCGGAGGGTCTTGCTGTGCCGTTATTAAGCATAGACTGAAATTCTTGCTTCGCTATTTTCAGCTTGTCTGGCGCTAGACGACGAGGTGCGCAAGAAACGGGGGGACCGGGTGTAGTACGGATGTGATGAACCGTGTTGTGGGGAATGGTGCGATGAGTACCAGCTGGTCTAGTCAGTTCTGGGAAATTGTCGAGAATTTTATGAAACCTAGTGTCACCAGTTAAGACCTTTACAGAAGAAATTTTGTTTGAAGCATCAGCGAGAGAAGCTACAGCTGATATAGTAGTGCTACTATCAATAAGTCGCTGATTGCGACAGTCTACCACAATGTTAAAGTGGGTTAGAAAATCTACGCCTATAATTGCCTTATTAACATCGGCTACAACGAATCTCCATGGAAAGGTACGACGCAAACCGAAATCAAGTTCAAAGTTTACATAACCGTAGGTGAAAATTCTTGATCCATTAGCAGCACACAGTTCGTAGTTGGTCTTGGTTCGACGATCTCTCAGCAAGGAACGGGGAAAAACGCAGAGGTCACTCCCTGTGTCTACTAAAAATTGCATTCTCGAACTTCGATCGGTGACAAATAGGCGACCAGTGGAATTGGGACAATCGTCTGTCGCCATTATCGACTGCCCGTGGAGTTTCCCGCCTTGTTAAAGTCGCAGGGCTTTACACAATCTCTTGCTTTGTCTCCATATTTTCCGTGGTACCAGCAAAGCGGAAATTTACGGTAATTGGATAGAGACCTGGATGCAGAACGACGACGCTGATGATCTGACCGTCTGTTTCGGGAACGTGGTTGCCTATTGCTGCTGTTTATGTTGAAGGCTTTAACCTGTCTCCTTAGCTCAGCTACTTCTTTCATCAGATCATTGACCACAGATGATTGGGCGTTCATCGAAGAAACTTGTGGCGTTGATGGAGCAATGTCGTTCACTCTGTCTGCCAAGTCCGCCAGAACGTCAAGAGAAGCTGTAGGATGGCCTGCCAGAACGGTCTGAATGTTAGTTGGTAAACGACTTATCCATATTGTACTCAGGAACTCGTCATGTACTTGGTTGCCGGCAAGACCCTGTAGGTGTCGCAGGAATTGGGAAGGTTTTCTATCCCCTAACTCTTCATGCATAAGTAACTGTTTTAGTTTCTTCTGCTTAGATGCTGACAGACGTTTGATAAGCTCTGTTTTCAATTTGTCGTATTTGTCTTGAGCAGGTGGGTTGATTATAATATCTTTGATCGCTACGGAATACTGATTGTCTAGTTGACCAATCACATAATTGAATTTAGTAGCATCGTTACTTATTCCAGATATCGCGAACTGTCCCTCTATCTGAGCAAACCATATCTCGGGCTCCTCTGGCCAGAACGGTGGAACTCGTATTCCGACTTTAAAAATCTCGGACGTCGGTGCAGTGGAAACGCGCGTTTCATTACGGCTGTTTTTATGTCCAGGTGGAATTCCTTCGTTCGTTTCGTTATTATTTGTGCTCATGTTGGGTCACCAGTGTAGGTGGGGTGTGTGGGTAAATAAATAGTCCAAACTTACGGTTGACAGAAGGTATAATGTCCAGTCAAAGTACACACACTCACGATATACAGAAGGAGTAGAAAGCACATACACTAGATAGCAAGTAAGCAAGAGGATAGTTCACAGGAAAAGCAATAGAAAGTTAAACGCAGATAATATTAAAAACATACATAGATTATGCGGTATTCAGCGATTTCTAAATGTAAAAGGCTAAGCAAGAATAGCATGCGTCTACCGTCACAATCGTTCTAGGCTCGACTGGTGGTACCGGTTATCGGGCTCAGTGAACGGGCGCGGCTATATGACGTCACACGTTGAACAAAAGAATCAGTCGCGAGTGCGCGTCTCCAATGTATCGATCCGAATACGAGATCCGTCACGTCAACATTAGTTAGTACATTTTAATACGAATATTATAGTAATTACATGTAGGAAATATAAAGAGTAGCCTACAGTACTAATACAGGGTGTAACATAAAGGTGCAGTGATACTTCCAAATTTCATCATCAGATCAAATTCGAAATACCAAAAGAATCTATTGTCACCGGAAATACGGCTTCTTTCCAAATTTCAGCTCAATCGGAACCCTGGAAGTCGCGCTAAAATCGATCGCAAGATTTGAACTAAACAAACATAAATATTGCAAGTTAAATAAAAGCTTTTAAAAATAGGCCTGTACTCATCAAAATGAACAACTTTTGTTTTACAACTTTTTACTTTTTACAATTACGAATTTTCTTTTGGATTTTTGATACAAATCGATCAGCTGATTGGCCGGATTGGGTGAAAAATAAGAAATAAAAAATTTGCGATTTCACCAAAGTTGTAGAACAAAAGTTGTTCAGTTTGATGAGTACAAGCCCACCTAACAGTATCACTGCACTTTTATGTTACATCCTGTATAATGCCTGAATAGGTACACACTACAGCTGACCAAAAAGTAGCTGAACGAGAATCGCATTTGCAGCCAGATCTAGAAAATTACAGACTTAGTAGCTATAGGGATGGTGACCGCTAGACATCTGAGTTATGTGTCAATAATTTGCGAAAAACCTAAAATCTTTTAGTGTCACGCGATATACATATGCATGCAAAATTTCAGCTCAATCGGAAACCGGAAAGTGGGTCAAATTTAACTTGCAAGATTTTATTACAGACACCGGGACAAGTATAACTAAATAAAAGCTTGTAAAAAACGACATTTTGTTCTAAAAATGATTTAAATACTCAGTGGTGACGTCATAGTTTTGCATTGCAACTTCTTTTATGTACCTACCCATTTTGTAAATTTGGTAAATTAAAAATTAAAATCTTACGGAAAATAAAATGAGTAAAAGTTTCAGTAGGAGGCCAAGAGTTAATAATAATTTATTTTTAAATGTTTGTTTAGTTCATATCTTGCGATCGATATTAGAGCGACTTCCAGGGGTCCGATTGAGCTGAAAGTTGGAATGAAGCCGTATTCCCGGTGCCAATAGATCCTTTTGGTATTTTGAAGTTGATCTGATAATGAATTTTAGAGGTGGAATCGTGGTCCCAGCCCAGGATCGTCTTTTATTTTCAATAGAAGCATTGGGAATTTTTACTTTGCTCGCCTTTTTAGGGTTCCGTACCCAAAGGGTAAAAACGGGACCCTGTTACTAAGACTTCTCTGTCCGTCCGTCTGTCTGTCTGTCTGTCTGTCTGTCTCTCCGTCTGTCACCAGGCTGTATTTCATGAACCGTGATAGCTAGACAGTTGAAATTTTCATTAATGATGTATTTCTGTTGCAGCTATAACAACAAATACTAAAAATTTGAAAAAGTAAAATTCTCCATACAAAGAACGTGTTTTTTTTTCAAACGTGAAGATACTAACGCCACCTAGTATGATGGTACGGAACCCTTTATGCGCGGTTCTGACTCGCAATTTACCGTTTTTTTTATTTGGAACTGTGTATTTATTCATTTGACCATAAAACTCTTTTCCAATAAAGACTTTAAGGTTTTTCGAAATATATTGATACTGTCAACATCCTATAGAAGCCAAAGAAATACATAGAAGCATAATGAGCAATGTGCCAAAATGTAGTAACTTTATAAATATCTAAATCTTCTTTGAATTTAACAAATAATAAACTGTAAGTAATAACCATATTTCAGAATACTTTGAATACCTACCTACGTGCTTAATGTAGAACGTAAGTAGATAGCAAGCCAAAGATAGCTAAGGGAATATAAAAGTGGTACGTGTGGCATCCTCATGGTATTATATGAATCAGATCAGAGGCTTAAAATGTTTTTTTTTGTCTCATCCCCAAACAAGAATTTATACAGTTGTTCCAGAAACTCAATACAATAATCAATAACCTTCTGTTCATACTTTTGTTTGGTTCATAAATAATTACAAGTTTCTAAATAATAGGGTATAGTCAGCATCGGATAGCTGGTGACCGTCAAGGTGTCCACAAAGACAGATACAGTCAGACCCTTCAATAATATCGACGCATCAAAGTTGTTCTGTTTTGATAACAACCAAGGCGTTCGATACAGCCTCGTAATTATTGATTATTATTGAATAGAATCCTTACTAATATTATAAATGTGAAAATGTGTTTGTTTGTTTGTTACCTTTTCACGCTTCAGCGCCTTGACCAATCTTAATGAAATTTGGCATGCATGTAGCCTGTGTCACAAGGAAGGACATAGGCTACTTTTTATCCAGTGAAAATAACATACCCCGATGCAATTCCCGAGGGAATTGATAATTTACTCTTTTTTGGTTAATTAACATCGCTAAGGAACAATAGATTGTGTGATTTTTTGCACCGAGATGGTTGAGGGGGGTGGGAAATGACACGATTTACTAATAAGCATATCCTGACATAGTTCCCAAGGGATCTGGAGAAAATTCATGTCCACGCGGCGGCTCGCGCACCGCGCACCATCTAAGTCAGTCACAAAAACGATGTCCAAGCGGGCGAAGCCGCGGGCAAAAGCTAGTAGATTATATTCAATAAAACATGATAGGTACAGAATCTAATTTTGGAGCAGTGAACATTTTAACATTTTGAGAGACCAAGTAGGTACATAAAGTTGGACTTTTAATTAGATGCAGAAAACTGACGTTTCGTGGCTAAGTAAACATGTCATCTCCTTACCAACGAAACGTGAGTTTACTGCATCTTATTAAAAGTTCGACTTTAGCTGTCAATTTTGTAATAACACTATCCAGAGACAAATCATATAATTATGGCCATCTAGCCCCAAACTGGGATTCCCTGTACTGTGATATGGAAACCGAATTCGGATACTTCATAATGTTCATTTAAATACCGGTTAACGGGACCTACACCAATTTTGTAATACCCTGTGTATTACATAATTGGTGTAGGTCCCGTTAACCGGGGCTTCTACTCAACATACTGAACAACATATTTTGTTCGATGACTGCTGAAATCGCAAAAAATATATTTTTACTCTTCATACAAATCGATTAGTTGATCGACCAATATTGTACATTTTAGTATGGAGGGTCCAAATTTTTTTTTGAGAACTGACTATGGGTGCCCGGGGAAAGTTGTTCAGTATGATGAGTAGAACCCCCAGTTAACGGGTCCTGCACCAATTTTTTTACACCCTGTATATAAACATTAAATAGGTACCCAGACAGCAAACCAAGCTGCTTGTCAAAAGAATGTTTGTCATGGATGGGAATCGAACCTCGAAGCACTAACCACTACTCCACTGAGTCAGTTACATGTGTGTCGATATTATTGACTGCTTGGCATTTAGGTTGGTTTTTCAACCGACTTCCAAAAAGGACGAGGTTCTCAATTCGACTGTATGTTTTTTTTTTTTTTGTGTTACCTCAGAACTTTTGACGGGGGTGAACCGATTTTTATGATTCTTTTTTTGTTTGAAAGCTAATGCTTCCCGTGTGGTCCCATATAAATTTTATCAAAATCGGTGTAGTACTTTATTAGAAAATGAACAAAAACCAAAAATAACAATGCAAAAATGTACTAAGTTGTTGCGATGGAAGTCGGTTTTTTAACGTGTTTTGCGTTTTTATTTTAATTTATAAAATTTTTGATAACCTTCACTGTCACCAGTATGATGGTCACTATAAAGGGGCGGTTCGATTAGCACTCTAGCGCCGCCAATGGAACTTAATTATTTACTTATTATTTTGGACTTAATCGAAATCATGCTAGAAGTGGTCACATTTAGCTGTTTTGCAAAAAAAAACTTGTTGCATAAACTTACAGTTATAAACTAACAATTAATTAAATGTTTATTGCCCCCCTATATGCGCATGAGTAAATTATTTGTTTCTATTGGCGGCGCTAGTGTGCTAATCGGACCACCCTAACTATCGTAATAAGTAATTGTAGGTACACTCATTTGTATGTACTAAGGTATATTTTTATTTTTATATGATTTTTATTTTTTACCTTTTTTAAAGTCTTCCGAGCAGAACTTATAGAACCCGTATAATTTTGTATCAAGATGCATAACAATGTGATTTTATTACTTAATAAAAATGTGTACCTACACCATAATAAAAATCCTCTTCATTTCTAAAACCCTCAATCCTTGCAATAATAAGTTGACTCTTTTGGACCTTCTGAAATACTTAACAGTTTTTTTACTGTGACTTCAATTCATGAAACTAAACAACTTTTCCTAAAGAGCCTATGCTCAGTTTGCAAAAAAGAATTATCTTATACAAAATTGGCAAATCAGTGTGAGGTGAGTAGATACCTTTTTACTTTCGAGCGACGAAGGACTGAAGAAGGTATCGTGATAGCAAAAAAAATGGACGTTGAGATTTTTACGGGGATTGATTGTCTTACACTTATAGGAACCTATCAGTTCTCCATTGCGTTGGGGAATCTTGGTAAGCATGATGGTGACGATGATGCCGAGGGCTTACCAATTGTGAATAAAAAAAAGTGTGTGTTCCTGTACGTTTTTACTTTCGAGCGACGAAGAAGTGAAGAAGGTATTGTGATAGCAAAAAAAAATAACGTTGAGATTTTCACGGGGATTGATTGTCTTACACTTATAGGGAACCGTGTGTTCCTATTAGACGAGAACAAACGGAGATTATAGGATGTTATAGGTGTCGTATATCTTTTGTCGCTTGTGTTAATATGTTCAGTGGCGGCGTACTGCAGTTGCCGCCACATCATCCCCCCCCCCCCCCCCCATCCGAGACCGGTGGTCGATTCAATTTTAGCTGGCAGTCTAAAGTCGCGGGTGCCCGTCGTCCTCAGTAAGTCCGGGTTAGATATGCATGCGGCCGATGTCCAATTGTCCACGGTAAGTGCGAATGGAGGCAGGTGTCAGGAGTCATGGCAAGGAAAGCAGGTAATGCGTGCAGAATTAGCGTGTGGCTTGCCGACAACTTGCTCCTGCCTGAAAGTGAAGTAGCAGGTCAGGAAACTCGACGTCTCGGGTTGCAATGGTCCTGATTAAAAACATCGGTGCGATGCGACTGCTGTGCTTGCTGAGGCTTACTTTACCGGCTGGAGGCTTGATAGTATCGCGCTGCTGGTTGAATGAAGGACAGCCTTGGTTGTGTTCAGCTCGGGGTCACCCACTATTTGACGAGAACGAACGGAGATATCTCCACCTGGCAAGGTGGTGTGCCTGTGGTCCGGCCGTGGACTAATCTTTGTCAAATATTCTTTGATGGTTGGTACTTGTATTTATACTCAGTGCTGAAGAAATGTTAAAAGCGCGTTCTAGGTGTCGTATATCTTTTGTCGCCTGTGTTAAGGTTCAGTGGCGGGTTACTGCAGTTGCCGCCACACAGTAGTCTAAAAAACAAAAAGTAAAAATTAAGTGTGAGTGTTAGTCCGTCCGTCCGGTCTTAAACTACTGGACGGATTTGGTTTTAATTTCTTCTATCTTGATTTTTACTTTCTCGACCCCGTTGTACGGCACGTATGTACGTACGTAGCTTAGGGTAGAAGTATTGTTATTATATATATAAATCTTATTTTACTTTATTATTCCAGTACAAATCTAATTAAGGTCTAATTTTGTCTCTTATCGTGTGATGCAATTAACCGTTCTATCCAAGGGATAGACGGCGGTTGCCTGGTGTTGCACTTAGCATTACCCGCACGTGTAGGGCATTTAGATTTACACCTACGCCCTACGGACGTGTGCAACGCGACCTTCATACACATCTGGAATCAGATGTGCAGGTTTCCTTACCGTTAAAACTATCGGCAAGTACCTACGTAAGTTTCTAAACACTGATTGGTCGTCCGGATTTGAACCCGGGACCTCTGGTTGGGAGGACCGAATCCTTATCGATTGAGCCACCCACGCTTTTTAAGGTAAGTACCTGATTTGTGTGTGCCCGACTACGACAGACGTTAAAAAGGCTTCGTGAGAAAGTATGCACAGCGTGGCTGTACATCATAGCAGCCGAAGGAAGTCCACTGTTGTTGTGCAAAAACAATTTAGAAAGTCCACTGTTGGACATCGGCTTTCCACGACGGATTCCCAAGGATTTCCACGACGACCGGTTCTGCGCTGCCCGCATCCAGCGGCTTCCCCCGACCTTCACCAGTAGGTCATCGGTCCACCGAGTGGCAGGCCTTCCTACGCTTCGTTTTCCGGTGCGCGGTTGCCACTCGAAAACTTTACTGCAACAACGGCCATCTGTTCTACGAGCTATTTGCCCCGCCCACTGCTAATTAAGTTTAGTAATTCTGAGGGCTATGTCGGATACTTTGGTTCTCCTCTTTTCTGATTCGATCACGCAGAGAAACTCCTAGCATAGCACGCTCCATTACCCTTTGGGTTACCTTGAGCCTTATGAGGCCCATAGTAAGCGTCATGGTGTCTCAGTTCCGTATGTATTTTTTTATGTACAATAGATAAGACCTTGGCCCAGATGATTTTATTAGTAATAGGTAACCCTTGTCATTATCTCACCTGATGATAAGTGACGATGACGCCGAAGATGGAAACGGGCTTACCTAGATTCCCAACGCACAATGGGGAACTGGCTATCTTATCTTCATGCCGTATCACATCAATACTGTTAATATTAATGTTTGGTGGCAAGACTTAGATAAGATGGTGGTAACCATAATTCCAGTCTTACAAAATAATACTTCACCAGGGGATCGAACCCGCAAACTCCTGGTGTGAAGCGATTGAACTAACCATTACGCCATAAAATGCGAATTGGGAGTCGAGATTTAACGCCTGCTAATATTTTTGTAGCAAAATATGCTAAAGGCGGATTATTTTAATAAATATAAATCACCTAATATCAGGAGCTTCTGTATGTAGAACCAGTTTTCCTTGATCCCGTCGCGTCTTCCCAGATTTAACAACCTTTTTTTAGATCGCCCACTGAATGGGGGTTTCTACACAATTTTTCCCTAAGTACTGATCAGTCTTACTACGTATCGACTATATTACCTATACTTTTAGTTCAGTTTAGAACCGAGTTGTGATGATTTGATGCGACTGAAACTCGTGGCAATAGAGACACTCTCCTGGGTCGGTGGAATAGGTAATCCCTTTTGTCGATGTCGTAAAAAAGCTTCGCTCTAAATAATAGGTCATCTTTTTTGCTATTATAGTCAAGCACCAAACGTGACCAATCAGGCGGCAGTAAGATTGACGGCGGTGGCGTTGGCGCCACGATAACACTAATTCCACAGATAAGATACTAGTTACTCTAGTTACTTCGTAACAGATACTGCACTTCCTTGTAAAACGAAAATACCTACGCATTTATTCACCTACTCCTTGCCAATGTCGGACAATACACGGAAACATGGGTATTAAATCGCTCGACTTAGCGGTTATAACTGCGTACACGGGCGGCGCGCGAATCACGCCAGCGACTGTACAGCGTTCTAGCGCTAGGGTTGATTCATGAAAATGAAAATAAAAGTTTTACAAGTGATGGTTTTTATTTTTTTGATTAGTTTATATATTATATATAACAGTCGTACTAGTTGATCGCACTTAGAAGGTGCGCCAGTTTAAACCCAATTACAAGTTATCTTTCATTTTAGTTTGGTAAAAAAAATGCGCGGTACTCACTAGGTAAATCTTGATTGACGCTTTTTGATTGCGACCAAGTCATTGTTGCGACCCGATATTTTTTTTAATCCAAAATTGATAAGTCCTTATTTGGCATCATCTCACCTGATGGTAAGTGACGATGATGCCGAAGATAGAAGCGGGCTTACCAAGATTCCCCAACGCAATGAGGATTTGGCTATCTTATCTTCAAGCCGGAACACATCAATGCTGTAAACACTGGTGTTTGGCGGCAAGACTTAGATAAGAAAGGTGGTAGCTAGCCAGACGGTGTATGAAAATGCCCTACCACCAACCAAGCCGACTCTTACAAAGTGGACCCCGCCGGGAATCGAACCCGCGACCTCCTGGTATGCAGCAAATGGACTAACCATTACTGCACGGAGGCGGTTAAAATCTACTTAACTTAGGTTTTTTAAGGTTTTGTATATTTATGGTTTACGCCATGTCCGTCAATAAATGATTAGTTTACGAAATATTAAGTTTTTTAGTGCTGATTTTTGTTACAATTTCGAAACCGCTATTTCGGAAAAAATGTTTAATAGTAGGACACTTAATGAATTACAAAAAAAATTATCACGGCTAAGTAGCTTTCTTAGTTTAAGAGTGATTAGTGGACTAACTTATCTTGCAGTTATATTTGTTAAAAGTTTAACTCCTTACAAAATGTCTAAATCTAAACTGCAAAATTAACTTAGGTTTAAATTAATTTTTTTATTACTACGGAACCCTACTTTGTTCATGATCCGACACGCACTTAGCCAGTTTTATTAGATCTGTTTTTGAATATTTTTTATTACCTATAGAGTTCCACTTAGCACGGTTCTGACACACAATAATAATGATTACCTACATATAGATTAGATCTTAGATTATTATTAGGTATCTACATATATGAGTACCTACACAAGACACACGGTGGCGGCACAAAACTGTGGTGGCGAGGCACTGCTAATGCTCTGTGCAGTAGGTTGGTTATCTTTGCATACATTCAACTTCATTTAATAATAGGTCATCTTGACTTAACATCCATTTCATCAGAGAGGAAGATGAGTTACTTAGTATGGGAAAACTAAAATTTTTTTCATAGGTAGCACCTACAGAAATGAAATAATATGCCTACTTAAATTACTCCAATTTTGTGCCAACATCAAGCATTACAACTTAACTCCAAGGCGAGCCAACGTGGCACTACCTTTTAAGAAAGCATTTTGTCGTTTTCGAACTTTCATGAGATAGGTATATATTATATTTTCAGGATAAGATGTCCTGCGAATCATACCCCTCGGGGCCTGTCCCAAGTCCGAAGTAAGTGCTCTTCACCGTATCGCATTTTTAACAATAAATATCAAATTAACTGTACCTACTTAAAAGGCCTGACTCAACGAACTCTACATCTTGGTAAAAAGGTAGACTTGGCTGATTCGTGATTTACGCACAAACTATTCCATTAAGGCCGATGTCCAGCTGTGGACGTCCTTCGGCTGATATGATGATGATGATTCCATAAAAAAATAAATGTTATGTATGTGACGTAATACCTCCACGAACATTAAATTGACAAGCCTACCTTTTTACCAATATGTAGAATTTGTAGTGTCAGGGCATAAGGTACAGATATTTTTTTATATAATGTAACTAGCTGTTTCCCGCGGCTTTACCCGCTTGGACAACGTTTCTATGACTTTTCGAGTGTGCGCAGTGCGCGAGCCGCAAGCGGCTCGCGAGCGTGAAAGAAGTAGCCTATGTGTTAATCCAGGTCCTAATCTGTCCACCTACCAAATTTTAGCCAGATCCGTTCTGTAGTTTTTGCGTGAAGAAGTAACAAACATACACACTCACATACTTTCGCCTTTATAATATTAAGTGTGATAGCTGTCCCGGCGAACTGCGTACCGCCTCACACTACACTACATTACAGTCAAAGTATATAATTATATTAGTATTAACATACAGTATGGACACTCCCTGCCGCTCTCTAGAATGCGACCTCACCCCCTCGTCACCCAGATTGGTTACAGGTTGGTTGTCGAACGTATAGGATTTCGCCGCTATTTTGTCTGTTCCGTCATTCATTTTTTGAAAAGTCATTTCTGGCCCGTTGAATGAAGTGTCCAGGGTGTACACTTAACTACACTACCGCTACCGCTACCGCTACCCTAACACAACCACTACCACTACACTACCACTACATTACCAATACACTACCACTACACTACCGCTACCTTTCCTAGCCCACCTTATATTTAATAGTTATTAAGATTTTAAAATAAGTAGTTTTAATAATTATTATTTTTTCTTGCATTGTGTTATACCTGTTTTTTTTGCTTGTGTGTGCTCTGAATAAATGCTTATCTATCTACCACTATTACTACCACTACACTACCAACACCACTACCACTATTAGGTACTACCACTACACTACCAACACCACTACCAATACCACTATCACTGCCACCACCACCACCACCACTAACACTACTACTACCATTACCACTACACTACCACTACTACACTACCACTACAACACCACTACCACTAACACTACCACCACCACCACCACCAGCACTACCACTACACTACTTTTTGTAGATATTGCAGGAATTTTTAGGTCATTTTCTACACCTTGAGTTACATTTTTTAAGTTTTAGAAAGGATCCCTAATTTTTTGAAAATATAATATAGCAACCGCGGATAGTGTAGCTTCCCAACGGTGAAAGAATTTTTCAAATCGGTCTAGTAGTTTCGGAGCCTATTCAAGACAAACAAACAAACAAACAATCAAATATTTTCTTTAATATTAGTGTAATTATTAGTGTAGATTAGATAATAATATAAATGGGGAATCAAATAATATTTCATGTAATACTTCCACGAACATTAAACGGCCAAGCCAACCTTTTTACAAATACCTACATACACCCTACCTAGAATTTGTACTTTTTTTTTTCCCCCCTGTTAAGGGAGAGCGGAGGTGAATGCAGTTACGCATACCAGGGGAAGCTTCGGCCGAAGGCCGAAGCTGCCGCTTGTTATGTGGGACTCACAGCTTTGCGCCTATATGCATACGTCCCCGTTATACTCGGAAGGTATCTGAATACGTATGCACAGGCCCAAAGACCGCACTACCCACTAAACACCCCCTCGCGAAACTTTGGCAGTATAGCCACCTTAAAATTACATCGGTGCAAGAGAATTTGTACCTAGTGTTAGGGCTTATATAGGTACAGATAGCTTGTTAAATATTGTTTTAAATGTGGTGCAGTTAAGAACACTAGAGCTGGTACTTTGGAATTGGGACAGGTCCGTGGATGTATGATTGCGCAGCTCAAATCGGAGCTCAGCTAGGGGTCTTGGCAACGAAGTATACATGAAATATTTTTGGTTGGATTGTGATATTCAGCACCCTCTTTCAGATGAAGGAGAGATACTAGTTGATTATTTATTCTATTTTGCTCAGTGAACGCAAATTATTTGCTTGATATCTTTGTGTCAGCATTACGCAAGGAATCTATACTTAATACCTAATATAACTGGAACGCTTACTTTTACTTAGGTATGCAGCCGTCTGCAGAGTGGGACAGATAAAACATACTACTATCTCTCTTTCTTGTAAGGAGATTAGTTATGGCTCTGAGGAGACCATTTAAGGAGAGACTGGTAAAATATTTATTTACGCCGGCGACGCATGCATTTAAGCGTTGTATCTTGTTCAAAGAACACCTAGTAAACTGTCAAATCACTCTGATGTATGCACGTAATGTGCAGTTGTGCAAAACTCATATTACTAACTGTAGGGTTATCAGCTATATAGGGATCATGGCGCGAAATACAAATTTTTTCGAGTTCGTATTCCTGATTGAAATTTATTTTGAACAAAAATATCAAATTTTGTTAGATATCGGTTATTTAATAAAAAAAAACACCAGTTACAGATAGTATGTAACTCATGCATGATGTAGGTAGGTACCTTATTATGATGTAATACACGGAGTACCTAAGAAAGCTAAAAATGTTCAGTGAAACACAGACTAGATACCTATGTACTAAGGAAATACTAACTGAAATACCTAGGGATTCCAACAAAATACTAAGTACTTGGAAAATAAAACGAATCTGAGTCAATGACTTATAAATTACTGGCGTAATCTGAGTGTTAAAGTTATTGTTACCTACCAAAGTAGATAGATAAATAATTCCAACAAAATACAAAGTATGTGCTTGGAAGATAAAGCGAGCCTTTGTATATATATTCTTTATTGCACTATTGTATCCTACTGACGTAAGTACCTATAGTTAGGTGTCTTGTCTCAATCAAGTAAATACAAAATATAAACAAACCATTTTCAAAACAGTAAAAACCTTAAAACAATTTCTGAATAAGACAACTTTTATTCCACAATCCTTACTAATATTATAAATGTAAAAATGTATTTCATTGTTTGTTACCTTTTCACGGTTTAACACCTCGACCAATCTTGATGAAGTTTGGCATGCGTCACTAGAGAGGACATAGGCTTTTTATCCCTTGAAAATAGCATAATCCGATGCGTTTCCTGAGCGAACTGAAAAAAATACTCCTTTTTTGTTTAATTTCTTTAACATCGCAACGGACAATGAATTGTAATAATTTTTTGCACAGAGATGGTTGAGGGGGTGGGAAATGACATAATTTATTAATTATCATATCTTGAAATTGTTCCCTAGGGATCTGGGAAAACTCATTCCCACGCTTGCGCCCGTCCGCGTCACAATGTAGTAACTGAATATATTGATTTTTTGAGGGGTGGGAAGAGACATAGACTGCTAATCGGAATAGCACGATCTCGGATAGGGATCTGGAGAAAACTCATGTCCACTCAGCCTTAAAGACAGTCATAAAAACTATGTCCACGTGGGCGAAGCCGCGGGCTAAAGCTAGTTCTTTATAATGCTTAGAATACTAATTGTATTCCTACATTACGCTATTATCGTCAAAGGATTTAGTGAATCGGAGGTAGGAGCTTTACGATTCCTTGCCTGGCTGGCGTCTTGTGAACCGTCATAATCTTTAACCCTCATAATGAATAAAACTTTGTTCTTAATTACTTTTTAACTATAATAACTAGCTATTATAATATTTGCCTAGAATCGCTGAATAATTTTATTTCTGGTTTTATATGAAGAAAACCATAAATATGAAGTACTAGCTTTTTCCCGCGGTTACGCCCGTTTTATTACTGTACGTGTTGTTAATGCCAGCGTTGGTGGTTTTCTAGATCTGAGTTATTGTAACAATATAGAGCTTAGTCTATGGCTGTTGCCCGCCACTATAAGTGATATATTTGACAGATATAAATTAATTTTCAGTCGTCAGCCTCAACACAACATTCGAAGATCCTAACTTCTAAACTGACGGACTTTCATACAAACTTTCTTTCTTTATTTTACGCCTCTTAGGTCGCCACTCGAGTACTATACTACCCCAACGGCCATATTTTCTATGACCTGTGTGCCTCGCCCACTGCCACTTTAGTTTTAGAGATTCTAACGGCTATATCGATTACTTTGGTTCTTTTACGTATTTCCTCGTTTTTAATTCGATCCTTTGGATGACTTCTTATGAGGCCCACATAGTAAGCGACCATGTCTCAGTTCCATATGTCATTACTGGCAACACACACTGATATACTTTAAGGACCTTTGTCTTAAGACGCTACGGTATATTATGCCGTATATGGGACGTGAAGATACTTCGAAGCTTCCCGAACGCTGCCCAGCCGAGTTGGATTCGACAATCGATCTATCTTTCTATTTAGACCTACCTTATTGGACTGTATGAATTATTTAGATTGAGGCTTCATTGCATTATCACCTAATGCGAGGCCGGGCTCAGAACGCATCCTGCGAGGCCGGAGGCCAGCTCCGCTAAGGACGAAACCTGGAGCGCTCCCTGCGAAGCCGAAGGGCAAAAACAATGGATCGTGAGATCAGGCCAATTATTCAAGTAAATAAATACTCCTAGTGATGCTGAATGATTATTTTCTGCCACCTAATCGAGAGGCTCATCCTTGAGGATCAAAATTTTCTGAATTACTTTATGTGGTCAGACTAGGCAAACTTTAGTAACAAGGTTATGTACAACTGGCGTAATAATCGTTTTTCGTCCAGACAGAATCGGTATCAGTAAGGACGAATCCGTGATACTAATGATCAAGTGCTTTTATCATTCAACTGTTGATGTGGGATTGTAAGAAACCGGGTTCTTTTAAGTCCTTTTTACGAAGGGAATCTGAACATGGAAAGATACTTAAATATACTTGAGATTTTAAGGCTCAATTCACACCGGGACGGCAGCGGCCGGCAGCGACGCGACGAGCACTTTCAGTGTAAAACAATTTTAAACTTTATCTTCATGCTTATAAATATTAGTATCGTTTGAAAAGTACGAAAACGCCGCGCGGCTGCGAGCGGCTGTCCGCTCCCTGCGCGCGCGTCCGCCCGCGACGCCGCGAGCTACCGCGCGGCGGCGCGGACGGCCGCGCGGCCGCGAGCGGCCCGCGCGCGCTCGCCCCCATACAAACTATGGTCGTAGAGGACTAGTCGAGAGGCTGCGTGCGGCTGCCGGCGGCGGCGCGAACCTGCCGGAGGCCAGCTCCGCTAAGGACGAAACCTGGAGCGCTCCCTGCGAAGCCGAAGGGCAAAAAAAATGGATCGTGAGATCAGGCCAATTATTCAAGTAAATAAATACTCCTAGTGATGCTGAATGATTATTTTCTGCCACCTAATCGAGAGGCTCATCCTTGAGGATCAAAATTTTCTGAATTACTTTATGTGGTCAGACGAGTCAAACTTTAGTAACAAGGTTATGTACAACTGGCGTAATAATAGTTTTTCGTCCAGACAGAATCGGTATCAGTAAGGACGAATCCGTGATACTAATGATCAAGTGCTTTTATCATTCAACTGTTGATGTGGGATTGTAAGAAACCGGGTTCTTTTAAGTCCTTTTTACGAAGGGAATCTGAACATGGAAAGATACTTAAATATACTTGAGATTTTAAGGCTCAATTCACACCGGGACGGCAGCGGCCGGCAGCGACGTGACGAGCACTTTCAGTGTAAAACAATTTTAAACTTTATCTTCATGCTTATAAATATTAGTATCGTTTGAAAAGTACGAAAACGCCGCGCGGCTGCGAGCGGCTGTCCGCTCCCTGCGCGCGCGTCCGCCCGCGACGCCGCGAGCTACCGCGCGGCGGCGCGGACGGCCGCGCGGCCGCGAGCGGCCCGCGCGCGCTCGCCCCCATACAAACTATGGTCGTAGAGGACTAGTCGAGAGGCTGCGTGCGGCTGCCGGCGGCGGCGCGAACCTGCCGTGGCTGGCTCCGACGGTATCTACTCGCCGCTGCCGGCCGCTCCCAGCCGCTGCCGTCCCGGTGTGAATTGAGCCTAAGAAGCGAGATTTATAATATTCCTGATAAATCTCATTCTTTGCAAGATGGGGCTCGACTTTTAAAACAGTCGGAGAACAAGGGACTTTCTTAGTGAATAATTTTCTTTCCTAGATTAGTACATAGCTCCGGACAAATTAGATTTATGGGCTTATGTAAAAGATTTGTATACAATAACCAGTATGAAAATGTGCAGAGTTACAAACTGAACTTAGACGTATTATTTCAAACATTCACTATAAAAAAAACAACTAGGAGCGAAATTATCGTGAGAAGACTTAGAAATTGTATACTTCAGAATTGACACATTTCGAGCACTTGTTAAATTAAATTTATTGTAAACAAACGTAATTACTTTTATAAATTGTATTATCTTCCTTTGATTTAGGATTGAAAACTTAGGACTGAACCTTTCGATTAATATCGTAAAATTACGGGTGGTTTTTTTCACATTTTAGCGGGATCGATCTCCGATTCAGATAGCTAATTTTTAAATCTTTGAATGCAGTTTAAATTGTTTTTTTTTTAATTAAAATGAAGTCTTCTTTTAGTAAAGTTTTCTATAAGCCATATTTAAAATACTTTCCCTCAGTGTGACATAGCCGTGGAACGCCCTGTATGTATGACTTAGGCTTGGAACTATTGTTTCGTTTATACTCTTTGATTATGATACCTTAAAAAGCTACGTACAAAGAATACTAACTGTTAGTAGTGAATTGGGTCAAACACAAACATCCTACCTAGTAAACTGTTCCTCCGTAGTATAAAAATAATCATTGTTACTGTACGTAAATGAATGAAGACAAATTAAGCAAACTAAATTCATGTGGAAGATATTTCAACAACCCGGACAGGACATTCTTTTCCACAGCTGCTAATATTCCGGCCGTAAGTTCTTTTACAAATGAAAATGCATATAGGAAGGAAGGAATATAAGAAAGTATTTCAAACTCAAAATCTAAGCACTTAACGAAATTTCGAGTCCACTTAGCTGTCTTCAAGATGGCTGTACTATGAAGTGATTTAGAGTGAAACTACTTTGCTTCAAGAGATATGATCAAATTATCACAGTTGGACAAAGCTATTTTTACAGGTGCACACTTAAAGATTTACAGCAAACAACAGGAAAATTCTTATCACAATCGAATCATCATCACATCAGCCAAAGGACGTCCACTGCTGGACATAGGCCTCCCCCAAGGATCTTCACGACGACCGATCCGGCATCCAGCGGCTTCCCGCGCCCTTCAACAGAATGGGAGGCCTGCCTAAAATCGATTATATTCTTCATATCAAAACTTCTTATAATTAATCTTAACTTAGCACAGCACACTTTGAACACGAGAAATCACTCAATCCAAGGAACGTGGATGATGAAGTAGTGCTCATGCGTCGGATGATCTGCAACGTCATCGATCGCTGCAGCTTTGTAACGGAAACGATAGCCCATATCAAGGAACCTTTATGGGTACTACGATCTCGATACATCAGGCAAGTAATAATTTACTTTCTATAGGCTTATCAGATGTTTGATTGGAACATACTTGACCCCAGTTACTGATCCCAGACTTTTCAATTCACTCCTTCATTTAAGTATTTTGTATTTTTAACACGGGCTAGATTGATGATTAGAGCATCACTAAGAACGATGAGCGACGTATTTTTGGATGCGGTTAACCTTTGCACGATTTTAACTGGTAACTTTTTTACATGATGTTTCTGAGGGTGCAGAAGTACAAAATTTGTGAGCAGAAAAGCGATCAGGTAAGACGTATGCCTTGTTCATCTTTTTGTCGTTCTATGATTTATTATTGTTTTCTTGAACGAGTTCTGTATTTGCATGCGTTGAATTGGAATAAATTGTATTTTCCTATAGGTTGATAACATCTCTGACGCACTTTTAAATTATAATGCAGCGTAAAGGCTTTTTACGGTTTACTTGAAATAAACATTTAATTAATTAATGATATTGTCCAAACAAATATTTCTGATTTCACCTAATCATTCTGTGTTTTCCTCATTTCAGGTAGACAAACGAAGCCGCTACTAGTTTACAGTTATGAACATTTTTAGACTATTAGACATGTATTTCAAGTTTTAGCTTGAGAAATAAAACCACTTTTGTCAAAGGAAGTACTTGGTTTTATTATAAGAATACAAGTTTATCGATCTTTCATTGTTGCTATGCAATGACACTTATTTTAAAATAAAGACTAAACATTTTTATTAAATCATCATTAACTTCAATAACCTTCGAATGTAACAATGATAATAATCACTATCCAAGCGCATGCAGTCGTTTTTTTTTTTTCGTTACTGCAGCTGCGATGTCCAATCATAAAAATTACGTCAGTCCCTCCGTTTGGCTCTTACCGTGCATTACTCGGCTACATATTATATTTACTCGTCGCTGTTCTGTATTATTTGCATATTTTACTCACCTCCGATCGCCCGCATAAATATCATAGAATAATCTCAAGACGAATTCAGTTGTTATTCTGTCACAATGGCTGATAGTCGTAATATCGAGACATGGTTTATTGTTATGATACGTACACACCACCCGATCGTCACATACAGGTAGTCGACTTGACCAGTTCGGACTACGACGCCCCTGAAAGCTCGCAGGCGAAAAGACAAAGAGTGAAGCAACGCCTAAACGACTTAATGCCTAGCTTCAGTAGAAGTGATCCAGTGACATCTCAGCAGATGGAAGACGTCAACACAATCTCAGAGTCCGACTCGGAATCCACCAGAGTTTTGGCACCGTGTAGGTTTATCGCTCAAACCATCAGTGCCTCCACTATTTCGACGCCAAATCACACCCAAATGAACGAGATCCAGGTTCCTGAGGATCGTCATACCAACTTCTACGAATGTTTGGTAAGAACCGTCATCCTGAACGACTTAAGCTACCGGAAGCTGTTCATCAACTCAGCTTGCGATGCCAACAGACTGAGAGAATAAAATCTTCTCGTCCATGCAGTCAGTTTTTATCAAACGCACAACTGTTGAAGCCACGGGAATTGGTGGACCTGCCAAATGTGGACTGGAGAAACGATGCTAGACTTCCCGTTCTTGGACCTTCTACTGGTAGTCCTCTGGGATATCCATATCGACGACGTCAACTGGATTCTCAACGTCCTGCAGTGGAAGGTAGTGGATTGCCTCATCAGGACCGGTCGAAGTATCCTTGCCGTAAGTAGCATCTCAGATCACTTCTAACTAGAAGCTAATTCGCACCTTTTGTTTCAGTGGATCGTCAACATTGGCAACATCCAGGAGTTCCTGGAATGCACCAGAGCTCCCCTCAGTGTCACAGTGAAAATAATCCGTTTACTAGATAATTATTTCGAATAGTTTAAACCTTAATCTGTTTGTTAACAAAGTACCGTCACTATGTTAGCTTCCAAGTAGCAACACAGATTGTTATTCAAATAATATCTTAAAAAAGTATTGCTGAGAGCTTTCACAACACGATACAAGACGGTCTCTTTATACACTTTGGCTGAAATCTTCACTCCTTTTTTACAAAAATAAAGCTTTGTGACTCCTTGATAAGACACCTCCCACCAAACCATCACTGATGCAGGATGATGATCACATTGTACCTTTCCGACCACTTGCGCAGCTTCTTTAGAACTGAGAGCGTACACTTTGTTATTCTACTTGCTGTAGTGCTCTTCAATCCTGAATTTTTTTTCACCAGTTAAGAGGACATTTCTGTGCCTTTCACCTGCATATCGGGACAGAATTTTGATCGATCCACTCTCTTTAACAGCTGTAGGCATTGATTTGGGGCATTTCCTGTATATCGACGACAAGCGCCGAGCTTCAGGTCTTGTTTTATTATACGCGACAGAGTCCTAGCGGAAATCTTCATTTCTCGCGATAAGATTTTTGCCTTGCTAAACACTCCAACAGTTGCAAATTATTTTTATTCCTTTTTAGAAAATTAATCACAGATCATAAAAACCATTTGTATTCCATTATAAACTGTAAATATTAATCCATCAAACACTAACTACTAAGAGCAATCTATGACAGTCGGCCGAAAGAGACAAACTAATAGTCTTTTTTGTCCCACTCTGCTCGCAGTGTAAACAGTAATTTCATGTCCGAGTAAGCGTTCCGGTTTAGAAATTCCTTGGCATTAGATTTTTTCACCCGACTGCGCGACGCAAAGGAGGGTATTGTGTTTATCAGCCTATGTATGTATGTAGGTATGTTTGTTCATTTCTGGTGCTCTAAAGACCAAACGCTTGGGCCGAATTTGATGATTCTTACTTTAATCGATTTATCTTAATCGTCTACGGCGACCACCAAACGTCATAGTGTAAATAAAATTTAAAAAAATAAAGTTGACGAAATATGTAAAGTGGGGTCTCATTGAATAGGTATTTGAAAATGATTTTTAGATTTCTCATAACATTTCGAATAACCATTAAGGATTCATAGCGAAACAAAGTTTGTAAAGCAACTATTCTCACTTACTTTTTTAAATTTTCGGTTTCAGTTACAGATCTTATTTAGTTACCTACATTTCTAATGAAAATTAAAATTAAAAAGTAAACTCTATCTAAAATAATCAACCTGTGTTATTAATAAAAGATGGAAACAAGATGACCTATCTCTGTCTCCAATACCACATCCCGTAAGTACACTCTAAGCAGATAACCACGCCCATTGGCTAGTTGTCTCTAAACTTAATCTGCAGAGAGTACCATTCGTAGTTATTTGCCATCTGTATAGACCATCTGCTGCACAATCTCATGCAGTCGCAGGCAATATGTATTTATGAGGATTGTGAACCGACGGCGAAAATTAGAATTTTCATACAAACGTCGAAAGCGGTTATCACCTTAAAAGTGATTTTGACCATTATTTGATATGATGTTAGACAGAACAAAAGCTAGGTTTATAGGCGTCTTTTTTAAATTTTTGATTCAAAATAAACATATAATGGCCGAAATTAGTTTTCTGTGAAATCACGTGAACGACTCCAAAATTGAACTTATTAACTTCATTAAAAAAAACAAAAACCTCGTTCTAGCTTTTGTTCTGACTAACCTATCATTTTTTTTTAAATCTAACATTTAAGAAGTGAAAATCGTTAACGCCGTGGCGTTGGTATGAAAAGCTTCGCAGTCTTTTTAAGGCATCATCTTTAATTTAATAATAATATCTGTGCTAATATTGCTTCCGCGCATGAGATAGTTGTGCACTCTAGTCGTAGTGATTACATGCTCAGTGACTCTAGTTGTGAGATTGTGTATTGGCGAGAGAGCGACTACGAATGGGCATGAATTTCGGCATAGAGTGAGCTTACGGGTGTGGGATTGGATACTGTGATAGGTCATCTTGTTTTCATATTTTATGTGCAGGTATATTTTTTAATCAGTTTACTTTTTACGCCAAAGTATTCATGTACATGTATACTCAAAGTTTTACGCAGTTGGGTTTTTAAAGTTCATGTTTTACATTCGCAGATTCATTTTCATTAAAAGTTCACTTTACGCAGTTGGGTTTTTTTTTAGTTAATAATGTAACAACAAAACGCAGTCGATAGCGGATATGGCGGCAAATTAAAAATAATAGTTGTAGTATTGATTCTTGTTTTGAATTTTGGTTTGACATATTTAAGAATAAACAATCAAACTGTTTTGTCCAATTTAATGATTTAATATTTATCGACTATCCTTTTGTGCTGTATTTGTAATTATTGTTACTGAAAACAAAATTAAAAGTTATTATTATGGGTGAAACAGCTTAACAGCACATAGATGGCGCTGTATCGCGTGTTTGCGGTCGTTCGACATTCGACGAGCAAAATGGCGGCGACTAATGTGAAAGGCGAAACGTTGTCGTATTTTCAGTTATAAATAAAGTTTCGTGTATTCTAAAGTCTAATACTTTTAAGCAATACACTATTGGTTAAAAAGTGCAAAGTTTAATGTGAATTCTTTAGTGTACCATGCTATTTCGGTTGTGTTTTATTTCACAATAGACAGTCGGAACCATTCGCAGTGAAAACTCAAGGAGTCGAGGGAGGCCATACTATGATGATATCTTTCGTGTGAGCGTCCTCAGAAACCACATTGATAAATGTACACTGAGACGAATGCAATGGTATGTTTTAATATGTGTTATCCGATTTCTGTACACATATTTCAAGAAGTAATGTTTCAATAGGACTCCATGACGCTTCCATGATGAAGCGGCGGATTATTTTTGTTTCTTTCATTTGTGTGTGGATGACGGCTTATTTTCATATTTCTGCAGTATATTTCTGTACGAATAGTTACAGTTACACTCATTAGTTCCTGTGTTAACGCCTTTGTTCATAAATAAAGAATTTGATTGGTAATAATGTTTTTTTTTTCTTTTCAGGAGTGTTTTGTTTATCTCAAGACTAGTAAGACGGCATGACTTCCAGTGCTACAGTTTTGTGGTAGTAAAAGTATATTACATGTGTATTACGAACTATGGATGAAAGTGTGGACTTCTATTGACATATACATACATTGACACTAAACAAAACATCACGGAGTTGGTAATGGATCCAGTAGGACCATGGTCAGCATATGCTTCTTACAACCGGTTAGCAGGGGTTCAAGCAGGTGCTGCAAGTGGAGATTTTCATCACCACCTAGCTAGTGGTGGCTCAGGGTTAGGAGCCCAGTCAGTGCCGTCAACTACAAGTCAGCTGTTGCTACAAGCAGCGCACACTACAGCATCATTAGCTGGGCAACTTGGTTCAACAACTGCTTCTCCCTTCAATCCTGGAGGTTTTCTGTCCCCACCTGCAGTTGGGTATGATGCAGTATTTTCACCATTGTTTCATCATGCCAACCCAAAGCCTGCACATTACAGTTCTTCACTTCAGGCTCAACACAGACAAGTGATAGCTCAAGCGCAGGCTGCAGTAGCATCTAAACAATCTTCAGTGGAAACTGAACTTTCCTCATTGAGAGAAAATTACTCACACCAGGCCCTTGCTGCCCAAGGAACATCATTTTTTGATCAACCTTCTACACCAGGCAGTACCAGTGGACTGAGTTGGCAGGGAAACAACCAACTTCCCAGCCCTTTTGGAATATTGCCCCATGAAAGTGTAGTGCCGTCTTCACCAAGCCCAGCCACCACAAAGGCATCGGGAACCTACGAAAACTTTAATGCACATTTTGCTGCAGCACAAACTTTAAATAACCACCTAAATTCTCAAATTGCCAGTGCCGGTAAACAAACAAATAGATCGGGCTCCCCAGCAACAGCCAATAAACAACCTACATCGTCATCTTCTTCATCAACATTCTTTCAGTCTCCTTCGTCTTTTGGAAATCAATCTGATAATTCATATAGTGCAAGCAGTGCAAAGAGTGGTCAACTTTCATCACAGCAGGATTATGCTGGAAGTAAGTCATATTCAAGTTCTGCAAGTTCTACAGCTCACTCACAACAGTCATGTATTGTGTCTACTCCACCAGTAACCTCTTCCTCCTCCACCCCTCCCAGTAAGGACTACAGGTCCTCTTCCAGCTCCTCTCGACCATCAGCATCAATATACAACTCCCAGTCACCCAAAAATTCATCCAGTGAAAAGTCATTAAGACAGTCTTCTAATAGCAGTTTTGTTTCCCCTACTTCTAAACCCCCACAAGTTCAAACGAAAGCTCAGAGCAAAATATACCCTGAAATTAATAGTGAACAAAGAAAAAGTTGTGACTCTAATGATAAAGTTCAACCTCAGTCTTCTCCAATAAGTTATTCTATAATGGATGCCCCTGGGAGATTAAGTTATAACAGCAATAACAGTTCTAAAAACAATAGAATAAATTCTCAATATTCTTCTTCACAGAATTCAAGTTTTAGACATTACCAAAGTGGAAATAATGTTGAGTCTGATTACCATGTTCGAGCTAAAAGTAGCTCTAGTACAGATACTGGATATTCAAGTAGTAGTTCCCAAAACGGTCCTGATTGCAGTGGGATTGCTGGTAGAAGGAACAGCCCTTCACAAGCACCTCCTCAGACATCTCCACTGGGTCATGGTTCTAGTCCTGCTTACCCCATGTACCACAGTCCAATGAATTCTATTAACTCTCCACAACAACATGGTGATCACTATAAAGCTAATAGTACAGCACCTCGTTCACCATTGGATGCCTCTGTCACACGACCTCCTTCCCAAAATAGTCAGGTTGCTTATCCTTCTGTTATTACTAGAGCATTAGGCATTGAACAAAATAAAACATACTCAGAGAATCGTTACGAACGATCTTCGAGTCAAAGCTGCTGGGAAAACGAACGGCAGCCACCTAGGAAGTATCCAAGTAACAGTAGTAGTACTAGCAATTATAACAGTGGTGGGTTAGCCGATAGTAATACTCAGAGCAATGAAACGCCATCCCAAACAACTACACAGAGAACATTAAGTTTGCCTGAAAAGCAAAATTATTTTGATGCTAACAATGTAGCTTTACAAGATCTGTCTAGCTGCAGAGGTGATCCCATGAGCATTGTAAAAAATTTACAAAGTTTACAGCAGAGTTGTCAAGTGCAAGAAAAATCTAGTAAAAGTAGCACATCAACAACAACTGCACCTACCCCTAATAAAACTGTAGCAAGAAGGAAGAGTACTGAAAAGCCATTACCACATACAAATATGAATGAAATATCAAATGTGGTAATGGCTGATTACTTAGCCAGTAGGATTCCACCACCAGCTCATAGTTCAACCAGTAGTCAACAACAAAATGGTACTTATTTTGATTTTGAGAGATGGAATCTTCCACCTCCACCACCAAAAATGTTCCCGGGAGCCTCAGCATTTGGTTCTCAGGCTCCATTACATGCCACAAATTTTGCTAACCAACACCAGGCTCTAACCATGTCCCACGGCCATGCATTAACCTATTTTCCTCCCTTTCACCTAGGTCCCCATCCTGATTTCCAATCATCAGTGGAGTTGACACCATTGTCTTCATTCAGTGAAACTCCACCTTCGGCTTCCTCGTCATCGTTTTCTACTCCAGAAACTCGTGAAGAGGAACAGCCCAAGGTGGTAGTGCCCAATATAGAGGAAGAACTTGGTTTCCTTGCAGAACAACGAGGTAGTACTGCGTCGTCGGTAGCACCCACTTCACAGCAGCAGAATCTTAACAGCACTTCACAAGACGCTAATTCAAAAATTATGGAAAAAAAATTTAACGTTCCAACCACGGGCCCTGGCTCAGGCTTCATGGCTTCTTACTTGAAATTCCTACAAGGAGAGCGCGATACTTCGCCTCCACCGGCCGGCAGAGGTGCCAGAAAATCCACTTGGTCTAGAACTACCAATAGCAATACTAATAACAAAACATACCCCCAAAATGACAACACTAACAAAGGGCAGTGTGACGCAAATGCCACACAAGGTGCTAATGGCGCGATGTCATCGAATGTAATCAATGCGGGTATGCCCCTCGGTAATCCAGCTATGAGTTCTTCTGCGAGTATGAGCACGGCAGGCTTGTTGGGAGCTAACCAATTACAAGGAGTAGCTTCAAATCTCCTGACCTCTCAACCTAAAGGAGTGGAGCTGGACGATCCTCGTTATTACAATATGAACAAGGACAGAAAACGTAAATTTGATGGATCCGAGGAATCGTATGATGCGGAGGAGGAAGCGAGGAGATTGAACAAGCCCGTGCTCAATGTGCCTAGTACACCATTGAATGACAAAGGGAAGAAGGGGCGAGGCAGTATAAACAAGCCGACGCCCTCGGCGGTGGTGGCGCCTCAGCCGGCCGCACCCAAGAAGCCACGTCCGCCTGCGCCGCAGCCCGTGGCCTCGCTGCAGGCCGCGCCCCAGCAGCAATACTATTACCAACATCAGCCTGAAGAAGGTGCGTTCAACTTATTAGATTTCCACTTGAGAAGTAGAGCACGATGGTGAAGAGCTAGCCCTGAAGCTTGTATGACAGGAGCAAGCTAACTGCCGCTTAGGCAAGATGTCGTGAAAACTTGTTACATTTTAACTGTGATAAAAATGATTATTTTTTTTATTAGATGAAATCTATTAATGAGTTTGTAAATATTTTTATTTGGAAATTGTGATGTCTTATTTTATTAAAGGCCCATATTTTATGCTAGGTTAGTCTGTAACAAGATTTCACTCTGTTGTTATTACCGAATGACACAATATTAGTGCCATTTTATTGTAAATTGTACAAATTGTGACTCTTGTCATACTTGCTACTGAAGGGGTGCTACCATTAATAATTCCAAAATGTGGTATATTTTTTTATGGAATTAATATAGTGGGTGTCTGTTGTATATATAATAATGTATTTTAAAAGTATTTGAGTTTAGTTGGTACTTACAATAGTGTATGAATATTCTTTAGCTGAAAGTGATCTTAATAATGTAAGGAACAAATAAAAATGCATAATAAATTGACAGCTAATTAAGCGCTGGACTAATGTATTAGAAGAACATGCCGTGAACTTGAGTTTTGTATTTTCTATTTAATTGTTATTTGTTTGTGCACAAGTCTCAATATTTTATGTAAATACTTTTATATAATAGAAAAAACTTAAAATAAACACGAGTATATTACCGATTATGTGTTAAATAGTTTAATTTGTAATTATTCCTGGTAGCACCCCTCACTTCGCCAATCTAGGGATAACATGTACATTGTATTAAAATTGTTTTTTATCACTGTAATAATGGGATTATGAGCACTTAAATGTTATTTTCTTACTGTGTACATGTTATCGCTGTGATGATCACAAAATCATCATTTGGCTATCCTTTACTTCCTCCCAACTTTCCCACCAAGCTTTAGTATTCTTCCAATATCAATAATTTTTATGTAAGGTGCTGAAAACAGGTAATTATTTTCAATGACAATTTTAAATAAATTATTTCTCATAGATTTGTTAAATACTTTGACATTATTTTATTTAATGTTTTAGTTGCAGCTCACGGAGCAAGTCTTGGTTATGGCGCCTATGTTTCGGATAGTGACGCGAATTCTAGAAAGTTGCACAACATTAAAACACATCAACAAATTTCAAATACGAGCCAACTTGATACTACTAGACCAATAGAGGAAATGCCCTATCAGGTAAAAAAATTACATTGGTTTTGTAACTAGACCATTACAAACTACAGTAACTAAATTCCTTACTGGTCTGTTTCATTCCTACTAACTTTCCGTTCAGACAAAGAATAAAGACTTTGTTCAGATAAAGAAACGATCTGTAAATGGCGGCCGGTCTGTTGCTATCTCAGTCACACTTGTGTTTCTGTCTATAACTATAACCTATAACACAGCGCGGTCATCATATCAGCGGAAAGACGTCACTGCACTGCTAGATAAAGGCCTCCAAGGATTTCCACAACGACCGGTCCTGCGCTGCCCGCATCCAGGCGGTTTTCCGCGACCACCACGTCGGTCCACCACTTGGTCTCGTACTTACGATGATGCCTTCCTACGCTACGTCTTCCGATGCGCGGTCGCCACTCGAGAACTTTACCGCACATAAGGCCATCTGTTCTACGAGCTATGTATGTGCCCATTTCCACCTGCTCCACGAGCAAAGCGCCCACTGCCACGTAAGCGATTCTGAGAGGTACATCGGTTACTTTGGTTTTCTTATGGATCTCGTCGTTTCTGATTTGATCACTTAGGGAAACTCAGTATAGCACTCTCCATTACACTTTGGGTGCCCTTGAGCCTTTGTTTGAAGTCCATAGTAAGCGACCATGTCTCTGTTCCAAACGTCAGTCCTAATTTTAGTATTTAAGACGTGAAGATATTACGAAGCTTCACAAACGTTGTCCAGCCCAGTTGCGATTCGACAATTAATCCTACCTACCTACATAACTGTGCATAACCTACAGGCTGTTTGTGAAATTTGACATATTTTTATTCCATGTTCATTTTCATGTTTTTTTATTTTTCTTGTTGAGAGACTGCTGAATCAAGCATTGTGCCTAGGTCTTCTGGGATTTCAGCCATGACCACGATATTGTCATCTGATCGAAGGTCGGTGATTTACTCGTCGTTGATATTTATGCAGAGTGATATGACGTTTCCCTGTCTCACCCCTCGCTGCAACCGGATAGGTTTAGAATTCTGATGTTGGATGGCAGACCGACATAGTGGCGGTTTCGTAAAAACAATTGAACATCATTTGTCACTAACCATCAGGCGAGGTGATGTCAAGGGCTTATCAATTGTAGATAAAAAAAAAACATATTGATGGTCAATTTGGCACAGCTGCTGGAGGGACTAGCACTAGCACAACCTACGTCTCAATCGAATCAAAGGCTTGCCCATACTCTGCGAACGCCATCTTCGGTCTTCTGTATAATCTGCCGCAGCGTATGTATGTATGAGGTCTATGATGCTGAACCTTTTCTTGTTGGGGAGACTGGAAAGTACGTGCGAGACGATTCGTAATGAATCTCGAAAACAGCTCATAGACATTGCCTCAGCCAGCAGTGAGTTCTTCAGCAGGGTCTTTTCGCCGTTTTTGAAGAAGGGCCACCATCATACTTTTGTGCTATGCCGTAGGTGTTTTCCCTCAAGTATGACAGAATTGAACAAGTTCTGAAGAGCTTTTAGTACTGGTTTCCACCTACTTTCAGAACCTCAGACGTAATTCTCCATCATCACCTCTTGCCTTGTTGTTTTAACCTGTTTGAGAACCATTCTAATCTCCTACATGCTGATGCAAGGGATATCTTCGATATAGTGTCGTCAGGTCAATCTGACTCTGGGGTCTTCGAGGTCGCTGACAGGTAGACATGTTGTCATGTATAGTTGATATAGTGTCGTCGGGTCAATCTGACTCTGGGGTCTTCGAGGTCGCTGTCAGGTAGACATGTTATGTATAGTTGTCCGTGTACTGCCCAATCTCTGTCAACAACGGAGGCATAAGACAATATGATCCTGCCATTCTCAGTGTTGGCTGTGTCCAATAGACATATCCCTTGTGATTACATTTAAAACTTTATTTTGCTATTGTACATTTTGCTACAGCGAGATACTGATGGCAATAAAATCAGATCAGTCTGGATTAGGACACGCTGATATTTCGTAGATATTGAACATGACTACTTTTCGTCATCATCATCATATCAGCCGAAAAACGTCCACTGCTGGACAAATTCCTCCCCGAAGGATTTCCACGACGACCGGTCCTGCGCTGCCCGCATCCAGCGGCTTCCCGCGATCTTCACCAGGTCGTCGCTCCGCCTACGCTATGTTTTCCGGTGCGTGGTCGCCACTCTAGAATCTTTAATCAACAGCCTATTTTTCGTTAGCAGGTCAATTTCAAAGCCAGATTACTGGCCATTAAAACGCCCAAAATTTTACTTTTTTAAAAAAATATTTTTTCAAGTCAGGAAAATGGCTGCCCCGCCACTCTGGTATTACATAATTTTAATTACCCAGAAATTTAAATAAAAATGCCGATTTTATAATGCTTGGAATTAAATTTCAGTCTGGAGAGTTCGTGGCGATAAAGAGTGAGTTAAGCGAAATGTGGCCTGCAATATGGAGAGTAGACGGCAAAACACTGTTACAAAAGTATGAACCTTTTGAGGAAAATGGAAAAGTTTTGTACCGGAATATATCTACCGTAAGATGACTTAAATTATTTACTTCTAGCTTTTCCCACAAATTTATTAAACGTTTCTATGATAGCAATCGAGGGTGCATGGTAGCGCTAGCATATTAAGTTTTTCCTAGATCTCAATAACTATCCATTTCTCCGGGATAAAAGTATCCTATTTTTATCCGCCTTTTACTTTAAACTCTATTTCAAATTTTTATCTACAGAAATCATCATATTAGCCAAAAGATGTCCACTGCTGGACAGAGGACTTCAAAGGATTTTCACAACGACCGGTCCTGCGGAGTGCTTCATAACACTACTTCATAAAAGTCACCATTACAGTACTATTGTATTATAATAATAGCAATCCTACAGAATCCATGCATTTTTCTGGATAAAAATTGTACTATGACTGTGTTTATCCAGCACTTTTTAAATTTCATCCAAATCCGTTAAGCCGTTTAGGCATGAAATACTTTTCATATAATTTAGCTATCCTACAGGAACCATGCATTTTTTCAGTATAAAAAACAAGCCTATGATTTTTGTTATCCACAATTGATATGCCCTTGGCATCATCTTACCTGGTGATAAGTGACGATGATGCCGAAGGTGGAAGCGGGCTTACCAAGATCCCCCAACGCAATGGAAATCTGGCTATCTTATCTTCAAGACAGAACACATCAATGATGTTAACACTGATGTTTGGCGGCAAGACTTAGATAAGATGGTGGTAACTAGCCAGGCAGGGCTATAAAAATGCCCTACCACCAACCAAACCGAGTTTTACAAAGTTGACCCCGCCGGGAATCGAACCTGCGACCTCCTGGTGTGAAGGGAATGGAATAACTATTACGCCACGGAAGCGGTTAGAATAAACAATGTGATAAACTGATCAGCCTGTGTTAATTCAGTGCATGATCTATCAACTTACCAAATTCACCAAAATCCGTTCAGAGGCGTGAAAGTAGAACAAATAAACGTACTTTCGTGTTTATAATATTATGATTTACTAGCTTTTGCCCGCGGATTCGCCCGCGTTGATATGGTTTTATGAGCACAATGGGGTTGTTCGGGTTAAATTATTTTATGTTCTATGTACCTCTTCATCACATCAGCTGATATACGTCCCTACCCAGGGGCTCGTGCCTACCCTGAATTAGGGCGATCGTGCCTTAGTCAGTGCGGGTTGGTCGACTTCACACACAATCTTCGAGTTTCTTCTCAGGCGTGTGCAGGTTTCCTTACGATGTTTTCCTTCACCGTAAGAGCGTCGAATAAACTCTTCATCACATTAGCTTACATACGTCCCCACCAAGGGGCTCGTGTTTACCTTGAATTAGGGCGATCGGGGCCTTAGTCAGTGCAGGTTGGTCGACTTCACACACAACCTTCGAATTTCATCGCAGGCGTGTGCAGGTTTCCTCGCGATGTTTTCTACGGATCGCGTCGGATATACGTACATATGAAATATAAATTCTAAAACACATTGGTAGATGGCAGGATTCAAACCACGACCTTCCGGACAGGAGGTAGCGGCTCTAACCGTAGAGTGCGGTCACTCTAAGCTGTCCACCTCTTACTCAAAAGTATTTTATTTTTACATTTACAGTATGCTGCTTGGAACCCTGATAACAAAAAATTATACACACAAGTTCAGGTGAAAGTGCGGTCACACACCCATTTGGAGACAATAGTAGAATTAGTTAGAAGTGAAATACTTGACGACTGCAGTTTTATAGAGAAAAGAATGTTGGAGACCCAAATGTATCAGGAGAATTTTGAGGTTTACATACAAACACTTATATCACATGCGTTGGATCCAAATTTCCTAACTGAAATATTCCAGGAGCAAGGTAATTATATATTTATTTGCTAGATCATTGTATCCATCGATATAGTATTAAGCACACCCATTT
The DNA here is from genome assembly GCA_947284805.1 of Coleophora flavipennella. Lineage (NCBI taxonomy): Eukaryota > Metazoa > Arthropoda > Insecta > Lepidoptera > Coleophoridae > Coleophora > Coleophora flavipennella. Next base: position 16,356,069 of record OX369264.1, on the reverse strand, counting down.
GGAGACAATAGTAGAATTAGTTAGAAGTGAAATACTTGACGACTGCAGTTTTATAGAGAAAAGAATGTTGGAGACCTAAATGTATCAGAAGAATTTTGAGGTTTACATACAAACACTTATATCACATGCGTTGGATCCAAATTTCCTAACTGAAATATTCCAGGAGCAAGGTAATTATATATTTATTTGCTAGATCATTGTATCCATCGATATAGTATTAAGAGGCCATATCGAAACCACGCCTGTCGCACTCCGCGCTGTAGGCATGAAAATGTACCTACGGCGCGGGGCCGCCTGCAAGAGGCAGTATGCAGTCACGCGCGCGCTCCACCTGACGCGCGCCTAAAAAGAAATGCTTAATACCATCTTAAGGTGCATTTTGATTCGTTACTCACGGAAAGTTGCGTCCGTGCCATGCAAGATACTATGATCGTTAGCAACGCTGCGCTGTAAGTTTAAATTCGCATGTTTGCTATCACAAAATTAGCTCTCTTTACTTGTAATAATCCCTACTCTGCCGAAACTCGTTTTCCATACAAAATAAAGATAGAATAATGGAAGAGCCGATTCTAATAAAACTAGGGATGCAAAGATACCGATGCCGATATTCGTAAACCGCAAGTTATCGTTGTTTTTTTACGATCATCCGTATCGTAAAAAGTATTACGATACATAATGATTCTTTAAAATTTATTGTTTGCCTGAAAAGTAATGCAAGATAACATCGAAGTTTGCGCTGGCAACACTTATGACAGCCATCTTGCGGAGTTTTTTGGCGGAATTTGTGGTGGATGCATTCGTAGTTTTATTTAATTGTATTTGCATTGTTTTCTGCTAGAATTTACTTCAAAAAGTGTTGCGTTTTGGAGAAAATCGTCTGGTGCACGTGAGCACTGTGAAGAACAAGAAAATAAAATAGGATGTGAAAACCCAATTTGCACTGGGTGCAGTTTTATAGACGCCCTACTGCAACCGGGTGTTCTGCCTCAGAATTAGGCTGCTGCAAATGCTGTCAAGAACTTCAGTGACATTTGTAATGCACCGGCACTAGCATTACAAATCCAAAAACAATGAAGAAAGTAAATTCGGCTGAAGGACTCGTTTCCATGGCCAAGAAAAATTCACAACAACAACCATCTTGCAATTCTTGCATCAGAGCCGTAAAACAATATTAAAAAAAAGCCGTGTTGCATATCGTTGACGTTTTGTTTTACGTTTGCACATGACTACAAACAAATTCAGGAGCGACTGTTAACTATTTCTTTTCTAGTGCGAATTTATGTGTAACTAGCTTTTGCCCGCGGCTTCGCCCGCGCGAACATAGCTTTCATGACTCTTTTTGAGGGTGAGTGGTGCGCGAGCCGCAATCGGCTGATATCCTTACTATATTATAAATGTGAAAATGTGTTTGTTTATTTGTTACCTATTCAAACTTCGACACCTTTACCAATCTTGATGAAATTTGGCATGCACGTAGCCTGTGTCACTGGAAAGGAAATAGTCTACTTTTTATCTCTTGAAATAAGCAAAGCCCGATGCAGTTCCTGAGGGAACTAAAACAATACTCTTTTTTCGTTAATTTCTTTAAAATCGCAACGGAAAAATGGATTGGTCCGATTTTTAGCACAGAGATGGTAGATGAGCTAGAAAATTATATAATTTACTATTACGTATATCCTGACATAGTTCCCAAGGGATCTGGGGAAAACTGTTTTCTACGCTCGCGCACGTCTGCGGCGTCGCAACGGAGCAACGGATTAAAGTATTTTTTTGTATATAATTTGTTGTGGGGGTAGGAAGTGACAAAGACTGCTAATCAGAATAGCCCGATATAGTTCCTGAGGTACCTGGAGAAAACTCATATCCACGCTTGCGAGCCGATTGCGGCTCGCGCACCACTCACCCTCAAAAAGAGTCGTAAAAGCTATGTCCACGCGGGCGAAACCGCGGGCAAAAGCTAGCGTAGTAATAAAATTTCCTAAAAATATTAATATGGGTCAAATCCCCGAGTCGTATTAGCTCTAAAGGAGCCCATAACGCACTTCTCGTTGCCGCGCTGGATGGCAATAGACAACTATAGCAGAAGGTAGGACCTAGAGCGGGCGTCACATCCCCTCTCTCAAATCTCCATAATGAAGGCAAAGGGTTTAGCAGCCGGTTGTCTCACAGACCAGCGGCAAAAAGCAGTAATTTTCTTTCAAGACGGACGCGTGAGGTGTGAGCCACAAAAAGTCAAGCAGGCACTGGCAGGCAGGCAGGCACATCCCATAGCAGGCGCTCTCCTCTGCTATGGCACCTGATTAAACCGTCCAGCCTTTTGCTATCAGATCGACTAAAGCCCGGCGGCTGCATCAAAGATGGAATATTCCATCTGGCCGAGACCAGTGCCCTCCGAGTGAGATCATAAAGGGCATGGTGACGTGGGAATCTTCACAAACAACGACCGCAACTCAGTGCGTGATGGCCAATTGCCTCCACCCTGGATTCGCAAATTCATTAATGAGGTTCACAGACATTGCAGCCCAGCCGTAGAGCAACTGCCACACGCAAAAAGTAGCCGTCAGAAGAGTTCCCATATCTGTGCCTCTTGTTAAAAATGTACAACTTGACTTTTGCGTTTTTTTACACGATTGGAATCTTTAAAAAAAATAAAAAAACGCATATCTGTTAGTCTATGAAACATATCGCTACGTGGATAGTTCCAGAGTTAGAGTAATGTAAAGTAGCGTATGCTGAAAAATAATTATAAGAAATTCACTCAAAAGTATGAAATTTTAAAGCGATGCTATTATATGTATAGATAGATCTAATTTCCCACGGGACCTTTTTAGTTTTCCGGGATAAAGAATACCCAACTATGTAATTATGGTCAAAACACCACATCTCAATGTAAAGGTATTGTTACGTTATTATCAGGAAAACTCCCTTAAACCCAACCCCTCAAAAACTGAGTCTTGCGCCTTCCATCTCCGCAATAGTCAAGCAAGTCGTAAGCTTAACATCACGTGGCAAGGTGCGCCTGTAGTTCATAATAGCACTCCGAGGTATCTTGGCATATTCCTGGACCGATCGCTTACGTATAATAAGAACTGCCAAACGATTAAAAGAAAGGTGCACACTCGCAGTAACTTGCTGCAGCGTCTCACTACCACAATGGGGAGCAACGCCACACGTTCTGCGGACCTCCGGGCTAGCGCTTTCCTTTTTTGCAGGCGAGTATGCAAGCCCTGTATGGTGTCGCTCTGCCCATGCGAAACTGGTGGATACAGCTCTAAATGAGACTTGTCGGGTCATAACTGGTTGCCTCAAACCGACCCCGGTCAGTCAGCTGTACCCACTAGCTGGTATTGCGCCCCCTGCTGTGCGCAGGGCGGTGGCTAGCTCCTCTGAAAGATCGAAGATGGATACTGACACACGGCACCCTATGCATAGTCACAACCCAATGCAACAACGGCTGAAAAGCCGAAATAGTTTTATAAAGTGTGTCTATCCTTTACCAGTAGAACCCAAGAAAGCAAGGTGTAATCTTTGGCAGGACAAAGTAAGCTTACCAACACCCTTCGTCCTGATATCAGAAAGCCTTCCCCCTGGACATGACTTGCCATGGCCGGTTTGGAAGTCTTTAAACAGACTCCGGACCCAGACCGGTCGGAGCAAAGAAAACATGGTCAGGTGGGGATTTTTGGGTGAAAGTGAATTAAACAGTTTGTGCGGTGCAGTTCAAACGATGACACATTTAACATCGTGCCCTGCGTGCCCCTACATCTGCACGCAGGAAGACCTCATGACAGCGGCTGATAATGCTGTTAACGTGGCCAAATTCTGGGCTGCTACAGTGTAGTGTCTGCCATCGACACGCTAAGAAGAAGAAGTTACGTTGAGCCATTCTAAAGATATTTTTTTTCCATTCCTGCAGGAACCCTTATTTTTTTTTGGGATTTACAATGTCCAATTTTAGTTCGCGATATAAGGTATCAACGTGTAAAACTTAATTGCAATAGGTCAAGCAACATTTGCCTAGTGAGCCATTCTAGAAATGCATATTTTTGATTTTCCCACGGAAACTTGAATTTTCTGGGATAAATAGTATCCTATATGTTAACCCGGGCTATAAGGAACAACCATACAAAATTTCATCAAAATCGGCCCGGTAGTTTTTGCGTGATGCGCGAAAATACAGACAGACAAATATTCTAAAAGTTGTTATATTAGCCTCTATATCGTTAGTAATGTCCACCACAGTGATTATTTTCCAAAAATATAACGGCCCCGTTACAGTTTTATTATATTATATAGATTTGAAAAGTTCCTATTGAAAAATATTATAAGACCATGCCGAAAAGTCACGATCATAATGAGATATGGAATCATTTTTCTAAAGGCACACCAAATACACAGAATAAAGCTGTTTCTAATTACTAAAGAGCAGAGATATAGCGAGGAGGATTTTTTTGTTTTGTCAATAAAAAATTACCAGTAATTAATTGTAATTATGACACTTAAATAGTAAATTATTATAAAAAAATAAATTAACGTTGATTTTGCTCAATTGTCCTGTTCTACTACGTTTAATAAATGTAATAATTATAAAAAAAATATATATGCGTTGGGGAATCTTGGTAAGCCCGCTTCCATCTTTGGCAACATCGTCACTTACCACCAGGTGAGATGTTGTCAAGGGTTTACCAATTGTGAATAAAAATAATAATAATAATAAATTAATCGTAATGTATTCGTTATCATAATAGCTATTACGATGCATTCGTCATTCGTATCGGTATCGTAATAGAAGTTTTTTATTTTTCCACACTTGGTAATTGCTTGGCGTCATCTCACCTGATGGTGATACTTAAGGGAAAGTGGGCTTACCATGATTCCCCAACGCAATAGGGAACTAACTATCTTATCTTCAAGCCTGAGCACATCAATGCTGTTAACATTGATGTTTAAAAAATACCCATCCGCCAACTAAATCGAGTGTCACAAACTCACCTGTATATTGGTTGCGTAAAAGAAACATTAGAGTTGCTGAATCCAAAAGGAAAAATTAATAACTTATGACACACTAGGTTTTTCCCGCATCTCCGCCCGCGTGGACATTGTTTTTATGACTGTCTTTAAGGGTGATTAGTAAATTATGTCGTTTCCCACCTACTCAAGCATCTCTTTACAAAAAATCACAACAATCGAGTATTTTTTTAGTTCCCTCAGGAACTGCAATAGATTATACTATTTTCCCGGGATAAAAAGTAGCCTATGTCCTTCCCCGTGACACAGGCTGCCTGCATGCCAAATTTAATAAAGATTGGTCAAGGCGTTGAAGCGTGAAAAGGTAACAAACAAACACATTTTCACATTTATAATATTAGTAAGGATTCATAGCGCTTCAAGAAGAGACTGCTTTTGATTATCTTCTACATGTAGACAGTAACTGTTACAGTTAAAAGTGGCAGGGTACTGAAAACCGATAGAGTTGTAGGATAGTTGACTTTACCATTAAAAGTATATTCATGTACACTGGGCTATATAAACGGGTTCTACTTGGACTTACGTATTAATATATTAGGTCTTTGGTTTCAGACGATTACTTCCTGTCGAACGTGAAGACGGTGGACGAGGTGACGGAGACGATGCGCGCGCGCGTCTCTTGTGGCGCGGCCGGCGGTGGCGCGGCGCGGGCGCTAGACGCCGCTGTAAGTATTCCGCCAAGTTCGAAAAGAAAAAGGTGACACCAGCCGTAGGTTATTTATTACACGAAACATTTCGGGACACTTTCGATCTACCTGTTACTTAAAATCTTGCGATTTTGTCTGTCTAGTTAGACCCCCTCGATCACCTAGAATTCCAATTTTCATAAATATATCTTTTACTTCACCGACGCTCTTACGGTGAAGGGAAACATCGTGAGAAAACCTGCACACGCCTGCGAAGAAACTCGCAGGTTGTGTGTGAAGTCGACCAACCCGCACTGGGCCTGCGTGGTCGACTAAGACTCGATCGCCCTAATTCAGGGTAGGCTCGAGCCCCTCGGTTGGGACGTATATGAGCTGATATGAAATATTTTACTATTTCTGAGATATTGACCTCCGAAAATCACTATTTTTATCACTGACTGACTGATTATCAAAATTATAGACCAATTCCAGGTAACTTAGAAACTTGAAATATGGCATCGAGGTAGGTTATTGGAGGTACGCAAAGGGAAAATTCGAAAAAAGGCCAAGTGTGAGTCGTACTCGCGCACTGGCGGTTACCCCCACTACTCAGCAAATTATATACAGGTGTAACAAAATTGGTGTAGGTACCGTTAACTGAAGAAGAAGGATCTCAAACAGCTCAAGAACAATAAGGCACCGGGTGATAATGGAATTACGGCTGAACTTCTGAAAGCAGAACACCGGTACTTAACGCTCTTCAGAAGCTATTGAATTCCGTTATACTCGAGGGACAAACGTCTAAGGCATGGCACAGAAGTGTGGTCGTGCTTTTCTTCAAAAAGAGTGAAAATAATCTGCTGAAGAACTACAGACCTATCTCAGCCATGTCTACAAGCTGTTTTCGAGAGTCATTACGAATAGTCTCGCACGCAGGTTTGACGACTTCCAGCCTCCCGAACAAGCCGGTTTCCGAAAAGGCTTTAGTACCATAGACCACATACATACGCTGCGGCAGATTATACATTAGACCAAAGAGTTCAATCAGCCACTATGCTTAGCGTTTGAGAAAGCTCTTGATTCGTTTGAAACTTGGGCTGTGTTACAGTCTCTCCAGCGGCGGTGCCAAAGTGACTATCGATATATCGAGGTACTCAATATACCTACTTGTATGAAAACGCCAACATGTCGGTTCGCCTCCAGGATCAAAACTTGAAACCTATCCGGCTGCGGAGGGGTGAGACAGGGAGACGTCATATCTCTGAAACTGTTCACCGTCGCCCTGGAAGATGTTTTTAAGCTTTTGGACTAGGGTGGACTCGACATCAATATCAGTGGCGAATACATCACCCACCTTCGATTCGCTGACGATATCGTGGTCATGGCTGAGACTATGGTCGACTTCGGCACAATGCGCGATGGTCTCAGTAGAGCCTCTCAACAAGTAGGTCTAAGAATGAACATAGACAAGACAAAAATTATGTCAAACGTCCGTGTCGCACCTACTCCTCTGAAGGTTGGAGGCTCTACACTCGAAGTTGTTGCCGAATATGTGTATCTGGGACAAACAGTTCAGTTAGGTAGACCCAACTTCAAGAAAGAGATCAATCGTCGAATCCAACTTGGCTGGGCAGCTTTCGGGAAGCTTCGCAATTACTTCACGTCCCAAATACTATAGTGTCTTAAGACCAAGGTCTTCGACCAGTGTATGTTGCCAGTGATGACATATGGAACTGAGACATGGTCGCTTACAATGGTCCTCATAAGAAGGCTCAAAGTCACCTAAAGAGCAATGGAGCGTGCTATGATCGGAGTTTCTCTGCGTGATCGAATCAGAGACGAGGAGATCCGTAGGAGAACCATAGTAACCGACATAGCTCTCAGAATTGCTGAACTTAAGTGGCAGTGGGCAGGGCACATAGCTCGTAGAACAGATGGCCGTTGAGGCAGTTAAGTTCTCGGGTGGCGACTGCGCACCAGAAAACATAGCTTAGCGTAGGTGGACCGATAACCTGGTGAAGGTGAACGCGCAGAACCGGTCGTCGTGGAAATCCTTGGTGGAGGCCTATTTCCAGCAGTGGACGTCCGTCGCTGATATTATGATTATGATTTATAATATATAGTGGTTCCTATACAGGGTGGGAAGGAGTATATCGACATATTTTAACCAAAGATTCTAATGCATATTTAGACAAAAAAAAGTAATATAAACATGGGCCAGTAAAGCCTAATTTTCGAGATGACTTCACTCGTCGTTTATCGTATGTTGTCGGAGTCATTCGTGAAGTGTGAAGTTTTCTTTTTTCTCTAGACTAAGGTTTCGTTCACAAGGGATTACTATCGTTAATTGATTTTTTTGTTCCAGAAATTAAGTAAGTTAATAAGGCAGTTTTAGACCCATGTTGATATAACATTATTTACTCATAATACCACCAGGAATCCATGGTTAAAATCTGTCGGTATACTCCTTCCCACCCTGTATAATTAGCCACGGAACTTCAAACGGAAATATATATTTTAGACTTCTCCAAATAATAGAGAATGTGCAACGGTTTTGAGTCGTACAGAAGAAAATTTGCTATGTTCTGTGCTACTAAATGAGTTATATAAAAGCAAAGGCAGCAACATCCACTTTTTTCACATTGGCAACTTTGAATGTAGTTTGGTAGATCTGTGGTGGCTTTCCTTCAGAGCATTATTACATTGTAGCAAAACCAGAAATATCCTTTTATATAAAATATTTAAAAAATATAAAAAACAGCTTTTCAAAATAAGATTAGTGACAAAAACAGCATCATCCATCATAGTACGTAGACAACAAAAACAGCAACATCCTTTTCGACCCATCAGGTGACGTTATTCATCCGCCATTTTCTTAGCAGTTCTAGCAAAACTAGAAACATCCACTTATGAACAGTACAAAAACAGCAATATCCGCAAGTGAAACGCAAAGGCAACATTATCCATATTTAATTTAGCTATTTTTGGGTTATTACTAATTTATCAATCATATTTGGTTTGATACTCGTATATAATGTTATTAACATTTTCAGTCAGTCATTTTATATAGAAGTTATTATAAGCAATGTAAAACAAAAAAAACTGTTAGGTACAGCGTTTTGTTCAAAATGTGATGTTGCTGCCTTTGTTTTTATATTACTCAAATACTAAATGGCGTAATTTTAAAGTTTAAATAGTCAAGACGCCATGCAAGCAAAGCTTACTTTTTTAAATTAAACGCCAATATAAAATGCATTTAATTAACCGTCGCCGTGGCGTAATGTTTAGTCCATTCGCTTCACACCAAGAGGTCGCGGGTTCGATTCCCGGCGGGGTCAACTTTGTAAGACTCGGTTTGGTTGGTGGTAGGGTAATTTCATAATAATAATAAAAATAAAATAATTCTTTATTCAGGCAACCACGGGCCCACAAACGGAAAATTCAGCTCACAATAAAATAAAATAAATTAAACTCAATAAATTCAAATAAGTCATCAAAAAAATAATATTAAAATAAAACGTAGTCACACATATTACAAGAAGACAGATTACAATTAAAATAAACAAATTGTCAATATTTCCTCACCGGCATTGGAACCACGGCATGCCTAGCACAGCAATGCCTTATGAATGGACAGTCCAACCTTGATGCTAACATCGCCAGGACCGTGTTCATAGCCCGCCTGGCTCACTAATACTCATTAAGTCTGGAAAAAAATCGTGTTTTTTTGGTTCTTCTACAAATTAAATTGAAACTTGCGATTTACTCGATATTTGGTTACAAATGAGTATATATGTTTGGTCATGCAACATGAATTCATCAAAATTATTACAAATTTCTTTAATTTTTTTTATCAAAAAAAATACAAAAAAGTTTTGTGCGGATTGTTGTACAGTTTATTTTACATTAGTGAAGCCATATAGAAAATTACCGTGTCACAATTCATAAGCGAATTAAAATTCTAATTATCGTTGTGCAACTGTCGAAGAATCGCTAAAATAACCCTAAAACTAGATACCTAGTTTTGTCAAACTGTCATATTATTATTGAATCCAAAACAGGCATGAAGAAATGATAATTTATTAGTTTGCTAGCGACATCTTAGCATGGTGCAGAAAAGGTCACCTGGGAAATCCCCTCATTTTTTATGTAACAAACTAACCATAAACTTGGTCCGCTCCTACTCTACATTTTAATTGTGAATGGGCGGTAAAGTGACAACTTTGCACAGATTGTCTTTCGGATTTCTTAGGGTTGTTACATTCCCTCAATATACAAGGTCGATATATTAGTTCTAACTACGTACACTACACGAATAATCACTGTTGATGACATTCAACCTTGGATAATGTCTTAGCATTCAACGGGATGATTTGTAAAGAGACTCAACATATCGAGAATTCGATATACAAGGGTCCAAGTCCGCATTGGTAACTAATTAAGGTTTTCTTTATCAATATCATATTTTTCGGCTATTTATTCTTAAGTGTCGATTATTCCACTTCCAACAGGTGGGCACGTGGCCAGGGCTGAGTGTAGCGGCAGGTGCAGGCGTGTGCCGCGCGTGCTCGCGCGCCGCTGTGGCACGGCTGCTGCTGTATGGGCAGCCCTATAACCCCGGCACGCTGGAGCCCGTGCAGCCGGACGCGCGGCTCGCCTACGAGAAGGTGAGTGCGACTCAACAGTGTCGCCGTGACGCGGCTGCTGCTGTATGGGCAGCCGTACAACCCCGGCACGCTAGAGCCCGTGCAGCCGGACGCGCGGCTCGCCTACGAGAAGGTGAGTGCGACTCAACAGTGTCGCCGTGGCGCGGCTGCTGCTGTATGGACATCCCTACAATCCCGGCACACTGAGCCCGTGCAGCCGGACGCGCGGCTCGCCTACGAGAAGGTGAGTGCGACTCAACAGTGCCGCTGTGGCGCGGCTGCTGCTGTATGGACATCCCTACAATCACGGCACACTTTGAGCCTGTGCAGTCGGACGCGCGGCTCGCCTACGAGAAGGTGAGTGCGACTCAACAGTGCCGCTGTGGCGCGGCTGCTGCTATATAGACATTCCTACAATCCCGGCACACTTTTAGCCTGTGCAGTCGGACGCGCGGCTCGCCTACGAGCAGGTGAGTGCGACTCAACAGTGTCGCCGTGGCGCGGCGGCTGCTGTATGGACATCCCTACAACCCGGCACACTTTGAGCCTGTGCAGCCGGACGCGCAGCTCGCCTACGAGAAGGTGAGTGCGACTCAACAGTGCCGCCGTGGCGCGGCTGCTGCTCTATGGACATCCCCACAATCCCGGCACACTTTGAGCCTGTGCAGTCGGACGCGCGGATCGCCTACGAGAAGGTGAGTGCGACTCAACAGTGTCGCCGTGGCGCGGCTGCTGCTGAATGGACATCCTTACAATCCCGGCACACTTTGAGCCTGTGCAGTCGGACGCGCGGCTCGCCTACGAGCAGGTGAGTGCGACTCAACAGTGTCGCCGTGGCGCGGCGGCTGCTGTATGGACATCCCTACAACCCGGCATACTTTGAGCCTGTGCAGCCGGACGCGCAGCTCGCCTACGAGAAGGTGAGTGCGACTCAACAGTGCCGCCGTGGCGCGGCTGCTGCTCTATGGACATCCCTACAATCCCGGCACACTTTGAGCCTGTGCAGTCGGACGCGCGGATCGCCTACGAGAAGGTGAGTGCGACTCAACAGTGTCGCCGTGGCGCGGCTGCTGCTGAATGGACATCCTTACAATCCCGGCACACTGAGCCCGTGCAGCCGGACGCGCGGCTCGCCTACTAGAAGGTGAGTGCGAATCAACAGTGTCGCCGTGGCGCGGCTGCTGCTGTATGGACATCCCTACAATCCCGGCACACTTTGAGCCTGTGCAGCCGGACGCGCGGCTCGCCTACGAGACGGTGAGTGCGACTCAACAGTGCCGCCGTGGCGCGGCTGCTGCTGTATGGACATCCCTACAACCCGGCACACTTTGAGCCTGTGCAGCCGGACGCGCAGCTCGCCTACGAGAAGGTGAGTGCGACTCAACAGTGCCGCCGTGGCGCGGCTGCTGCTCTATGGACATCCCTACAATCCCGGCACACTTTGAGCCTGTGCAGTCGGACGCGCGGATCGCCTACGAGAAGGTGAGTGCGACTCAACAGTGTCGCCGTGGCGCGGCTGCTGCTGAATGGACATCCTTACAATCCCGGCACACTGAGCCCGTGCAGCCGGACGCGCGGCTCGCCTACTAGAAGGTGAGTGCGAATCAACAGTGTCGCCGTGGCGCGGCTGCTGCTGTATGGACATCCCTACAATCCCGGCACACTTTGAGCCTGTGCAGCCGGACGCGCGGCTCGCCTACGAGACGGTGAGTGCGACTCAACAGTGCCGCCGTGGCGCGGCTGCTGCTCTATGGACATCCCTACAATCCCGGCACACTTTGAGCCTGTGCAGCCGGACGCGCGGCTCGCCTACGAGACGGTGAGTGCGACTCAACAGTGCCGCCGTGGCGCGGCTGCTGCTCTATGGACATCCCTACAATCCCGGCACACTTTGAGCCTGTGCAGCCGGACACGCGGCTCGCCTACGAGAATGTGAGTGGGACTCAACAGTGTCGCCGTGGCGCGGCTGCTGCTGAATGGATATCCTTACAATCCCGGCACACTGAGCCCGTGCAGCCGGACGCGCGGCTCGCCTACGAGAAGGTGAGTGCGACTCAACAGTGTCGCCGTGGCGCGGCTGCTGCTGTACGGGCACACGGTTGTGTTTTCGCCCAAGGTTGCATATGATAGAAAACAACGTTTGTAACACACGAACAAAAAAGAGAAGTCCATCATTTAGGCAAGTGCGGCTGACATGATATATAGCTAATTTTGGCATACACTACAACTCTTCTTTCTTTGAATTCATTGTTCTTCAAAGCATGTTTAGGATAGTTTGAGCGCATCGTATGGATAAAAATGACACTATTTTCACGTACCTTTCTGCGTGATACAACATTAGCTACTCTCGTATCGTAAAATTGGAATTATAAACTTCAAAACGAGTTTATATTGATTGAAATTTATAGATTTACAAAAAAGTTTTTATTATAATTTTTACCCATGGAGATTTTCTCCTTCGTCATTGTTTTGACCTGTCTGTGAAGCGTCCGCTTTAGCGCATGCGCGGTGATGTGTTGTAGGTTTAGTTATAGGTGTTGAATTTCGTGGGTTTTTTTCTTGCTCTTTTAACTTTGATCTTTTATTTAATAGCTTCAATCCTTCAATTTCAATTCTTCTTCAATGAGATTAGATAAAGTAGTGTATGAAACTGCACATAACTAGGTATTAAAACACTCTTATGAGACTATCCACTCTTACGGTGAAGGAAAAACATCGTAAGGGAACCTGCACACATCTGCGAAGAAACTCGAAGGTTGTGTGTGAAGTTGAGCAACCCGCACTGGGCCTGCATGGTCGACTAAGGCCCGATCGCACTAATTCAGAGTAGGCTCGATACTATTAAAAAACGAACCTTGTGTTTTTTATACCCCTCATTATGCAAATAGTTTCATAAACTACTATTATGCACGGCTTTAACAATCGCTGTTTTCACAGGAATTCCTTGTTTGCGCGACGTGTTGCGGCCGCGTTCAGCTTTACTCCAAGATATCGCACCAAAAGTACCTGATGTACGCCGAATGCAGCAAGCGAGTAGCTGAGAAGCGCATGCAGAATCCCAGTAAAGACACCACACTGATCCTCAACGAGCTATTGGCCGATGAGGTGTGGCTATCCCAGGTAAGATGAAAAAACGTGACCATTTGAATATAATCATAGCAAAGGATACGGACTATTACTACCCTGCCCGTCGATCACGCGTTTGTGACAGCTGGATATGTTAGAAAGAGAGGCAAATAAGTAGCTTACGTATAGCGATATCCTTTTTTTTCCTCGACTGCTGATTGATAGCTAGCACTACAATCGTAACACACACACAAACACAAAAGGCGTGTGTACTGGCTGGCGTTACTGTAGCGTAGGTACATAAATTTGCCTCCTTTTTTAGGGTTCCGTACATCCGTTAAAAATAAAAGAACCCTTATAAGTGTTGTGTTCGAAAAAATATAATAAAAATTCTGGACGAAAGAAAATAAAATTTGGTACGACCGTATAGGCCCTATATATAGGGCATAAAAAGGAAATTCAAAAACTAAAACTTCACTACTGAAAAATCACGCTCTAAAAAGCAATAAACAAGAAAATAGAGTTTGCTGACACAATCACGACCATATAGTTAGGCCCTATATATAGGGCATAAAGTAAGTTCAAAAACTAAAACCTGACTACTGAATAATTAAAAACGCTAAACACGTTAAAAAACCGACTTCCATCGCAACAACTTAGTACATTTTTGCATAATTATTTTTGGTATTTGTTAATTTTCTAATAAAGTACTACACCGATTTTAATCAAATTTATATGGGACCACACGGGAAGCACTAGCTTTCAAATAAAAAAAGAATCATAAAAATCGATTCAACCAGTAAAAAGTTCTGAGGTAACACACATAAAAAAAACATACAGTCGAATTGAGAACCTCCTCCTTTTTGGAAGTCGCTTGAAATCACGCTCTAAAAAGCATGAAACAAGAAAATGTTCTCGTCTAAAATTGTTATGTACAAAATGTATATTAACTGTCTATCAAATTAACAACTTATTGTACACGCAATATATTTTTCAAAACAGTTGCTCGAAAAGTGGTCCTTTATATGCCAATATTTTTAGTCTTTACAATAAGCCTATCTTCACTAACTTGCTTAATTTCAAGTTCAATTTCGCATACATGCCTCTTGTATGCTAGTAATTAGGTCATCTTTGCCTCTTGGTTATGAATTTCTCAGAGCAACCACTCATCTAGATTGAATTTGATGTTGAAATTAAACAATTGTAGTAAAACGTATGTCCGAGCGAGAGGGAGAACGATATAGTGTTGCTATAGTCATCCTTCTCACACTAGAAAACTCACGCATGCGCACTGCGTGGTACGCAAGTAATTTATGGTTATCGTTTGGGCAACCAAATTCGCGCCATATACAGTGTCAGTGGTACGTGTTTGTTTGTGAAAAGTGATTTGCAATGAAATTAATGATTTTGCCTGTTTTCTCACAACTGTATTGAAAAACGTCGTATGATACATGGGTGTAAAAGGAAAATAAGAAACTCGTGACGACGGTAAACCCTCTCCTACGGCTCGGGCTTACAAAGTCACTCGTTTGTTATTTACCTTTTTATCACCCTTGTATCTTAAATAATCATTAATGTCATCATATCAGCTCGTATACGTATAGGAGCTCGAGCCTACCACGCGGGCCTAGTGCGGGTTGGACGACTTCACACACAACCTGCGAGTTTCTTTGCAAGCGTGTGCAGGTTTCCTCACGATGTTCTCTTCACCGTAAGAGCGTCGGATAAACGTACATATGAAATCTAAATTCGAAATCACATTGGTACGTGGCGGGATTCGAACCACAACCTCCCGGACAGGAGGCGGCGGCTCTAGCCGTTACGCCATCGACGCTCTTAATAATAATAATAATAAAATTTATTTATCGACCAACAAAGGATCACAATAGTGTTAGTAACTTATTCTAGGACTTAGACTAGTGTTAGTAATACACACAGTTACATTTACATTAAATGAAATTTATTTACAATATCACGACTGTTATTGGCAGCGTGAACCAAGTAACTATTATTGTATTTAATACATATTAATAGCGATGTTTAGAGGATAACCGTGGTTATATGCCACTTTGCCTAAAAGCGTATGATCGCTTACTAACTGGTTGAATTGTTTTGTTAGGGTAGTTGGCATAATGTGACCACGGATAATTTCAAAATGTGACCACGGATAATACATAAAACTCACGCTTTGGTCCCACAGGGGTAAGCAGAGACGATGGAGTGCTACTTTAAACGATCCTGACATACCTCCCTCCCTTATCCATCAATCTTTTCATACATAAACATAACCTTTTATTGTTCTCGCTTTTTTGAAGACGTCACCAATTTGGTCGATAACCGTCCTCCTGGGACGTCCACATTTGCACAATAAATCTCTTTCGTTACCCTCCTTTCATTCATACGTTCTAAATGTCCAAACTAACGCAGCAAACCCTTAATATCTGAGGGAACTAAAAATACTCGATTGTTATGATTTTTTGCACAGAGATGGTTGAGTAGGTGGGAAACGACATAATTTATTAATCACCCTTAAAGACAGCCATAAAAACGATGTCCACTAATAAATATTTTTACTCTCCATACAAATCGATCAGCTGATCGACCAATTTTATGATAGATAGATAGTTAAAACATTTATTCAAAGCTACAAAAATCCATAGTCAAATTTTTTTTTCGAGAATTGACTATGGGTTCCTTGGGGAGAGTTGTTCAGTATGATGAGAAGAACCCCCAGTTAGCGGGTCCTACACCAATTTTGTTACACATTGTTTCACATTGACTTTCAGGATTATAATAGTTCAAATTGAGCAAAGGTCCTTTTTAGGGTTCAGTAGTTAACTCAAAAGCGTTTCCCGTTTTTAGGGTTCCGTATCCAAAGGGTAAAAACGGAACCCTATTACTAAACCTCCGCTGTCCGTCCGTCAGTCTGTCACCAGGCTGTATTTCATGAACCGTGATAGCAAGACAGCTGAAACTTTCACATTATGATGTATTTCTGTTGCTGCTATGACAACAAATACTAAAAATTAGAACAAGTGAAAAAATAAGGGGGGTCTCCATAAAAAAAACGTGTTTTTTTTTAACATGAAGAAACTAGCGCTTTAAGTATGATGGCACGGAACCCTATGTGTGCGTTTCTGACTCGCTCTTGGCCGGTTTTTAGTTTCGCCGTGTCCGTCCGTCGGTATGTCAAAGTCGTTTTGCTGAAACTGAAACTTGGTATGGTTAAAAAAATCTGTGACCCCTAAAAAGTTATGGAATAAAATGTGTAAAAAACGCTAAACACGTTAAAAAACCGACATGTAAAGTAACTTTATGGTTGTGGTTTTATCACGTACCCTATCGCTGAATAGTTCTTACAAAACTGCTGAGGGTGATGATGATCAATTTTCAGATAAATGATTTATACTAAATACTAAGTATAAAGAGTTTAAGAGCGTCGGTGGCGTAATGGTCAGGGCCTCTGTCTCTTGTCCGGGAGATCATGGTTCGAATCCTGCCTCGTACCAATGTGTTTTCGAATTTCGATTTGACATGTACGTTTGTCGGACGCTCTTCGGTAGAAAAAAAACATCGTGAGGAAACCTGCACATGCCTGCGAAGAAACTCGAAGTCCACCAACTCGCACTGGACCCGCGTGGTCGACTAGGTCCAATCGTCCTAATTCATGGCAGGTTCGAACCCTCTGGTGGGGACGTATATGAGCTGATATGATGATGATGAAATATTAAGTTACTGTTACTATTCCAACCCCCTACCCATACTAAACCGCTATTTCAGGAAAACTCAAAAGTATTGGAAATGTAGAGCAAATAATTAATTTAAAAGGAAAATTATTACGGCCAGAGTAGTCTTTCTTAGTTTAGGATTAATAGTCGTACAATTTGACTGCAAAAATAACTTTGTTGTTTAAAATATACATTTATTGTTGAAATGACTACCGAACCCCTATCTTGCGCGTGGTCCGACTTGCATGGCGCTAGACGTAGTAAACTTGAATTATTTATTAGAGCAAAATCAGATAAAAAAAAGTGTGTGTGTCAGCTCCGACGCACGTCTGGAGTTTACTACTTAAGTACGATTGTCTAAACAGGCACAAAACAGGGCTTGACTTTAGTTTTAAGTTTACTCTGCACAGTTTTTATAACTAATCATTCCAATTTCCGGCCTCTTTTTATAGCTGATGTGTCAGGTGTTTTAGCTCCCATGGTCGCAGCTACTAATGATCCATTTGGTGTTTGGCAGCGACTAACCTCGTATGCTTTAGATGCGGTTATACGAGCATATCTTAGGTCATACTATAAAGGGCTCTAACATTGGTTTTGTGTTGACTCTTCAATTAAATCAAGAGCATTTTTGTTAAGTTTCTCTTGTAATGTTTCTAGTAATTTGTTGACATCTTTCTTTATATCATCACTCACTTGAATAAGGAAATGAAAACTGTCGAACATCACTGTGTTTAAAGTCGTACTGATACTTTAAAAGTTCACAATTCATAATTTTCTTCTTTTTTGCTTCTTGAAGAAACCCGTGGAAAAGGTCTGTGCTGGTTTCATGATGTGGAGCTGTTTTTTTTTCAAATTTGATATACAGTGACGTATTTCATAGTAGTCCCTACTCTCGAGAGGACGGGTATTTTCCAGTAACATTCACGCAAGGAAGGTTCTTCACTGCGACGATGGATCCACATCAAAAATGCCACTGCATGCTTACAACCACCAGCTAAAGCTGCACAGTCCAAGCACTGGCAACTGACGATTTCACCTTTAGTCTCGTCTATCACTATAGTGAATTCCTGAAAATGCAAACTAATTACTTACTGTGAACAAAATTTATTCTTTATAACCTAAAAAACTACTACTGGAAGAAATACTATTATTTCGCCTTAGCAGAATTAAGGTTACTTACGTAGGTAGTGTTATATTATTTTATAGTACTTACATTGCTGTTTTTACATTTCTCAGCTCTGCAGAATAAAAATCGGGGTTATTTTTAAAGAACATGATTGCGTTCACTTTGGGCAAATTTCTGCTATCTGCTTTCACAAAATTGACACCCATGATGGAGTGGAATACCAAATTATATAAAAATCACAAATTTTAAAATCTTATCAGATCAAAAATTGTAAGACTGCAACAATAACAGATCTGATTGGATTACTGTGTTGTGATGTGACTTCATTTTAGATTTCGTAGTGACTTATATTCTTTTTGTCAGATTCAGCCAATCCTGACTGACTGTTTTGTATCACGTGACAGAGGTGCGCACAATAGGTTGCGCGTAAAAACGTAACGCGCAAAGAGAATATAACAAACTACGTTTTCGATCACTAGATTTTACTCCTCATATTTTTTTCATACCGGGCGCCTTATATGCAAATCGATTCTTAAGGAGTAAACTCCAAAAACTCCGCAGATTAATCGGATTTGTCGCACGGCATGATATTTTTTTTTTATTATTATTAAAATTTTTACTGCGTTTGGCTGCACCTCACCTGGTGGTAAGTGCCGATGCAGCTGAGGATGTAACACGCAAGGGCGGGGGGGGGGGCGTCCCTTGGTGTGCGCGGATTGCGCACTTCGATTGAGACCTAAAAATAAGACACTGCGCACTGTTCAACTTAGATGCCGCGATCTATAAATCGTTGTTGTTACGTAACAAATTGTTGTTGTTTGACAGTTATTCCGTGACGTGCGACACTCGTGGGCCGAGGCGGAGTCGTGGGAGCGCAAGATGCGGCACGCCATGTCGCGGCAGATGATATAACAGTAACCGCCGCCGCCGCCGCCGACTGGAACGCAGTGATTTGAATCTAACGCGTTGGGACTCTGATAGAATTGATTTTTATACTTGTGACATGCTACGCGTATGGTATGTGCTGTTTTTGTATGTAATTCATTCATTTCTATTCTACATACAAAGTCAGTTTTTAATGGCGGACAAGAACAATAATCCGGATAAAATGTGACTGTAAATGTTTATACAGCTTTTTATAAAATTCTAAAAAAATCTTCATACAACTTAATTGACTCATTGACCACAGTCATTGGCATTTATGTATGGAGTCGATTTAAAAAGAAAGTTTATTGATTATTAAATAATATCCGATAAATTTTATACGAATTAGAATGTTCTTGTCCGCCATTAAAAACATATTTACAAGAATTATATGAAATTATCTTATGTATGATTTTTTTTACAGAATCTGTGACAGGATCTTTTAGCTATAAAAGTTATATTTTATACTATGTATTGCCAGTATACATATATAACATAACATTGTATTTAAGGGCTCGTTTTATTTTGTACATGTGGAATTTGTTGGCTGTTACTTAGTATCGGTATTTTATTTATTTTATTTTTTCTATTCCTGTGCCATGCAACAGCTATTATTAATGGAACTGGACACGCGTTTGTACGATGTCTTACAACTTACAATTAGTATGTATGATAGTGTAAACGGCCTAATCGAATGTACGTAATAGGAAAAATCTGCATAAATTCTGAAATTTATTTCTTGGAAAGGTTGTTGTAAGTGGAATATATACCATGTGGGACACAAAACGGATAAGCTACGATTGCATTGCATGTTGTAAAAGTTAATCTTGAACAAACTCAAAATAGAGTGTAGTAAAACAAAGTTTATAAATTTTTTCAAGTTATTCTCGGTACATATTTTTAGAGCTCCATAGAATATGTATCTTCATCAGTTCCAATCATCACATTAGAAACATTCCAAGTCTAGAAAGGCACTTTGTTGGATAATAATTAGGTCCGGTGATGAATACAAACAGAGGAGATGGCGAACTGTCGCAATTTAGTTATTATCATAGCATCATATGCATTTTTGCCCATATTTATGGATTTATTATCATTATTGAACAAAAATGACGATATTATATAAAGTTTTTAAGTACACGAAAAGATATTTTGTATAATTGCTTTAGGTTGTATTGTACGATATAGGTTTATATAATAAAATACTAGTAGTTTCATTCATAAGAAAAGTAGAATAAGTAGCATTGTAAAAAGGTTCTTTCTGGTAATAAAATTTCAAGAAGACATATTCTGTTCGTTTAATTTGATAATCAAAACCCACAAAAAAAATATACTCCGTGCAAAAATGCGCAAAGCTAGTCAGCTGATTTGAAGAGTTATTTTTATGCGATTTCTGCAGTCATAGAATTATAGTTTTTCAGTATGATGAGTAGAGCTCCAGTTAATCGATGGCTAGCCGCTTGCGGGTTGTCCACCGCGCACCATCAATGTACATTATAATAAATAAAAAAATAATTATATAAATACTTTGATTTAAAAACAAAGTTTGACGGATTAAAATATCCACGAGACCTATTGGTATCCACGATAAAAAAAATAGGTCATTATGGAAGGATATCAAAATTAAAAAAAAAATCAAATTCAGTTTATTATCAGACAATTACAGTCCATAATATGTTAGTTACAATGTCACTTAAAACCTATGTTAGTAAAACATAAATAACAAATAATTAAGAAAGCAGTCGAAACAAAGCCACCATTATTTTGCAGCCCGATTTGAGGGCGTCACATGCTTCCCGGTCCAGTGAGCAAAAAACGGTCCATACAGTGTGTCCGCCAAGTTAAAAAAGAAAAAGGCCACTCGACCTGCTTGTAACTTAAAATCTGTTTGACTTGTGTCTAGTAAGACCCCTCGGTCACCTAGAATCCAAATTTTCATAAAGACACATGTATTAGCTCTGAACATAACACATTTTCTTTAAGCAACTGAAAACCGTTGTACATTTTCTACTATTTGGAGTCAAACGCACTCAAAATTTTAATTAAAAGAAAAAAAACTGTGAAGTTCTGTAGCTCTATGATTTAGGAACTACTGTAGAACTTGGTACCTACCCATTTAGATCGCTGTAATTTTTTTTTTTAATTCACTGTACATCGAACTTGGTCCCATTTCACATTTATGTTTTGTTGGGATAAAATATACGAATGTTATTTGATGTGATCAGTTTCGTCATTAGAACTGTGAGCTGAACGCAAAGATGTTAATACATCGGGTGCGTCGAGCATACACAAGTAGGTACCTATGATATCAGCCGAAAGACGTCCACTGCTGGACAAAGGCCTCCCCCCACGATTTCTCGCAGCCAGCGGCCTCCCGCGACCTTCACCAGGTCGTCGGTCCACCGACTAGGAGGCGTGTCTACGTTCTGGGGATTCTACGCACCCCCGCCCCCGCCATTACTGTAACTGCTACCGGAGCCAGGAATAGCAGGGCCGCCGGGGACTAGGGGCCGTTTTATTGGTGAGTTATTCATGTTGGAGGGTATGGCCATAATCGCAAGTTATGACAGGTTCTATATAGGGGGTTGAGTTTAATAAGTTCGGCTCTATCAGTTTAGTTGCGGATGGTGGCGCATCGGGAGCCGGGTCGTTCCTTTCCCTCTAATATGGTTGAGGGGAGAGATGGCTGACTCGCGTTATATACTCGTGCCCGGGTGCTGTCCATGTGAACTGGGCCTACTCTTGTCAAAGGCATTAATGACATTCAATGATATTAATTAATGTATAACTTCTAGTGTCATATTGTTTTCATGTTCTAATGACATCATTTGTTTTATATCAATGATTGTATTTTGACGATATTAAATAATGATTGTTTATTTTTTACAAATGACGTGTATAATTATGTCATTGCTATTTTATGACTATCAGGAAGAGTTTGCACCTATTTTGGATAAACATCTTGAGTCTAGGGATGTAATTTATCATTAGCCGCTTTTCAGCGAACAGTCACCTGAAAATACCGACAAGTTCGAGACGGACTCAAGCACCGAAGGTTCAGTACCACACCTCTCCACACAAGTGTAACAATAATACCTATTCATTTCAAACAAAAGATAACAAAGTGAGCGACAGGAAAATGCAAATTTTTTTCATTCAGCTCGGACTCCTTGCTCCGAGTACGACTCACACTTGGCCAGTTTTTATTATTTGTTGTTTTACTTTAGGATTACTATGTATTACTGCTGTTGTTAGCAAGATCGAATCAGCAATACAGAACAAGTCTTATGTGCCTAGGCACCTTCATAGATATCGAGGGCGCATTTGATAAAACCAACTTCAGCAGCATGAGGGCGGCACTTCTGAAACATCCGCCGAGATTTGTAAAGGCTCCTCTGTGATGATATCATACAGGAGCTAAGTGTGCGGGATCCTGTTTGTGCTCCAAAGGGATAGCAGTTTTATACGGGCTGCAGCACTAGCTGCTTCCTGTTAGATAAACAGGTGCAGAGGCGGCAGGTCCAGAATGGTCTCGAGGGCTGCAGTGGAATTTGTCCGCATACAGCCCGTCACAGCCATGCATGCCATTCTTCGGAAGAGTTGCAGTTTACTCACGACCGTAGAGAGCTTGGTTCGTAGCTACCGCGCTGTAGCTTACCATTGAACGTATTACCGCTGTGTAGAGCCATAGCATTATCTTTGGGGTAAGACACCATTTCCTACCATTCTACGGTACTGCCACAGGGCAACAGTTGCTTTGTCTATTTTCTTGCTTAGATGGATACTTCAGTTTAGTTTACTGTCGAGTGTGACACCTAGATACTTGACCTCCGTTGACAGGTGGAGTTCTGTTTCGAAAAGTTTAGGTAACAGGTAGTTACCTTAGTTTCGTTTATTGGTGAACAATACTAGTTCAGTTTTCTTCGGGTTCACGGATAGTTCCACGATTCGCAGTGCAGCCCGGGTTGCGGCGCAGATAACATTGGTTAAGTTATCTGATACAAGAGTAACCAAGTCGTCCGCATATCCGATCGTATAGAAGTGCTTACCGTTTAAGGTGGTAATCAGCTAATTTACCACCAGGTTCCATAGTAGCGGTGATAGGACTCGGGGGAGTCCCTATGCCACCATGGCCGCTCTAGTCTCCTCCCTTGCCAGTCGGACGATCCGTTGTCGGAGCATGTTTTCAATCCAGTCAGTCAAGGTTGCGTTAGCTCCTTGTTTCAGAAGTGCCGCCCTCATGCTGCTGAAGTTGGTTTTATCAAATGCGCCCTCGATAGCTATGTAGGTGCCTAGGCCTTAGTGCCTTCTGTATTCTGCTTCGATCTTGCTAAATAACAACAGCAGTAATACTTACGAAGTAACTAGTATTTCATCTGTGGTCATCATATCAGCTCATATACGTACCCACCGAGGGGCTCGAGCCTACCCTGAATTAGGGAGATCGGGCCTTAGTCGACCACGCGGGCCCAGTGCGGGTTGGTCGACTTCACACACAACCTGCGAGTTTCTTCGCAAGCGTGTGCAGGTTTCCTCACGATGTGGTAATACATATAGTAATCCTAGAGTAAAACAACAAATAATAAAAACCGGCTAAGTGTGAGTCGTACTCGGAGCAAGGAGTCCGAGCTGAATGAAAAAAAAAATAACATTTTTCTGTCGCTCACTTTGATATCTTTTGTATGAAATGAATAGGTATTATTGTTACACTTGTGTGGAGAGGTGTGGTACGGAACCTTCGGTGCTTGAGTCCGACTCGAACTTGTCGGTATTTCCAGGGGACTGTTAGCTGAAAAGCGGCAAATGATAAATTACATCTCTACACTCAAGATTTCAAGATGTTTATTCAAAATAGGCGCAAGCTCTTTCTGATAGTCATAAAATAGTAATTACATAAATATACAGGTCATTTGTGCAAAATAAGCAATCGATAAGTAGTTAATAATGTCAAAATTATGTCGTTAAAACATGAAAACAATATAACACGAGAAGTCATACATTAAAGTCATTGAATGTCATTAATGTCTTTGACAAGTGTAGGCCAGTTCACGGTCACTAGTATGTATAACGCAAGTCAACCATCTCTCCACTCAAACATATTAGAGGGAAAGGAGCGACCCGGCTCCGATGCGCCACCAAAGAGCCGAACTTATAAAACTCAACCCCCGATATAGAACCTGTTATATACTTGCGATTATAGCCATACCCTCCAACATGAAGAACTCACCAATAAAACGGCCCTGCTATTCCTGGCTCCGGTAGCAGTTACAGTAACGGCGGGGGCGGAGGGTGCCAAGAATCCCCAGTGCGTAGGCAGGCTTTCCAGTCGGTGGACCGACGACCTGATGGAAGGTCACGGGAGGCCGCTGGATGCGGGCAGCGCAGGACCGCTCGTCGTGGGGGGAGGCCTTGGTTCAGCAGTGGACGTCTTTCGGCTAATATAAGTACCTGCTTGTGTATGCTCGAATGGGTAGGTACCAAGTTCTACAGTGGTTCCTAAATCATAGCTACGGAACTTCAAATAGAAATATTTATTTTAGACTTCTCTAAATAATAGAGAATGTACAACGGTTTTTAGATGCTTAAAAAAAAGTGTTATGTTCTGTTCTACTACACGGGTCCTACTGAAAATTGGGATTCTAGGAGATTGAAGGGGTCTTACTAGATACAAGTCAAACAGATTTTAAGTTATAGGCATGTTGAAAGTGGCCATTTTCTTTTCGATCTTGGCGGACACACTGCCGCAATATCCTTCCTTGAAGACCTTAATTTTTTATCGTGGAAACCATAAGGTCTCGTGGATATATTTCGTTCTGTGGGTGCCTACGAAGAAGCAGGCAATAGGTCGCTACTCACTCCCTCATAATAGTAAATTAAACAATTAGGTATTTCATAGAATACTTTTTAATTTGCTTGCACACAGCCTCTACTGAGAACAATGCTTTAAAAAAAATAGTGACAAGCCTGGACAAAAAAAAACGGGCGATGTCATACACAAAATCAACTTCCAGATTACCTATATAAAATATTTCAGAATATTAGCAAATGTATAGTTGAGAGCCTTTCCATTTTAAAATAATTATAAACAAAATCGTCTAAAATTATATTAGAAACAAACAGATACAGTGTAGAACATCTTAACATATAATTATATTATTTAAATCAACTGTATTAAAAGTACAAATTCAATGAGATTTGGAAAAGGTCCTGTGTACAGTGATTTTACAGTTGTGTGTGTGCACGTCTCCTGTACTTATTTATCACGAGGACGAGGCTCTGAGCGCCCCACTCACTGGGTCAGCGACCACCCATACAGAATCTAGAATTATGTAACTTACAATAATTGCATATATCATACATCTAAGTTCAAGTAACTTATTTTTTATTCCATTTTGAAATTTTAATATTTTACTTTTTTTTTAGTATTTTTTAAATTTATTTTTTTAAGATAATTATAATCTCTGTTTGTTGTAACCACAGCGCGTTGTTGCCGGTGAAATCTGCCTTCACAAATGATTTAGTCCATCACGTACATTACAAAATGGCGAAGCCACGAGTGCGACACATTACTGACTGAACTTCTCCGTCACTATTCAGTGTTGTCAGGTTTGCGCGAGTACTGGTGGGGGCGGGCGCGCGGAGCGCCGCGGGGCGCCGGGCGCGGCCCGCCCCGGCCGCGGCTCTTGAACCCGCCCGCGTAGCCCTGCGCGCCGTCGCCGTACCGCTCGCGCTCGCGCCCGCCGTTCTGGTTCTGGTGTCCCTCGACCGCGTCACCGTTACCATAGTACGTATCGTTACCGCGTCGGTTGTCGTACCCGTCTTTGCCGTGTCTGCTCTGGTAGCCGTCGTTATACTGTTTGGTCCGGTAGCTGTCCTTATCGGATCTGCTCTGGTATTCGGCGCCGTGCCGTCCGCCGTGGTAGTCGCCGCCCTGCCGGCTCTGAAAGGCGCCGCGCCCGCCGCGGTATCCATTCGAGGCGCCGCGGCCGCCGCCGCCGCCGCGTCCCCCGTACCGTCTGTATCTGTTCTGTCCGTCGCCCTGGCCCTGAGTCTTGCGCTCGCCCGTGTCCTCTCGCTCGGGGCTCCGACTCTCCTTCCACTCGTCGTCGTTCGATTCGGCAACGGGAGTTGGGACCTTCTGTTCCTCGGGCTGAGACTGTAGTTGCGGTTGCGGGGGCGTCGGCTGGCGGTCGGCGAGTGGCGGCTGGGGCGGCTGCAGCGGCGGCGGCGCCACGTGCGGCGCGTGCGGGTGCGGCAGGGGCGCCGGAAGTGGCACACCGGCGAACGCGTGCTCCGGGTGCGGCGGGAAGTGCGGCGGCGGCGGCAGCGGCATACCGGCAGGGTCGGGTACCCGCACGAAGTGCTGGTTGGTAAAGGTCTGCGTGGGAATCGGCCCCGGTGGCGACGGCTGGGCCATCATTGGTGGTGGTTGCGGGGTGCCTATTGGACTATCGATCTCAGACTCCTGCAGGAAGAAAAAGTTCTGCGAACCAATGACTTCCGAAATGGGCCGCTGCTGCGGGTACTGTTGCGAGAAGTAGGCTTGTTCCACTTCCTGCAGCGTTATGGGGGGGCGCAGCGGATAGGCAGGCGCGGGTAACGGAGCAGGCGCGGGCGTTGGCGCGGCGGGCATGGCGGGGGGCGGCGCGTATGCAGCGGGCTCACTCGCGGGTGGCTCCTCAGAGGTCTGCGACTGCGACTGCTCCTCCTCCTGGCTCACGCCCACCTCCTCGCTTTCCGCGACGTCACTGTCGCCAGTTTTATCAAAGTACCCGCACTCGTGAACTGCATTTACGACTTCTTTGATATGGGTGTAGGTGGTCCCCAGCACCTCCTTGGGTTTACCGTCGATGATAGCATAAAGATGTTCAGCTGCTTTTATAGTGTGAGCATGAAATCCAGGCTGACCTTCTTCATTTGGTTCATGTTTTGGTGTCACTTCAGGGTACCTGTAAATAGAATTTTATTTTATTGTTTACATAAAATATAAAGTGCTTATCCACATATGGTAAACAGTAAACTGGATATTATACTCACAGATCGTCCAAAATCTTGAGGTCCTCTTCCGTAAGTTTTGCTGCTCCATTAGAGCCAGTGAGAAAATCATCACGGGCCTCACTGCTGCCCATTTGATTGAGGCAATCCAGAATCAGCAACACTTCTCGAATTTTATTTGTGTCTGCTGCATAACGGATCCAGGCCTCCTGGAAAATAAATAAGTTGATAGATGAACTTTATCCTATTTTATTTAATTGATCGACCTAAAGAGGGCAGTTCACAGCACCTAGAAACAGCCAGCTCTTTTAGAAGCACCTCTATAAATATTTGCTTTACCAGACCAAATCACTGCTTGTAAACAATTTAAACAGACAGAGTATTCTAATTCTGGGTCTCCCAACCTGTTTCCTGGTGTTTAATATACAGGGTGGGAAGGAGTATACCGACAGATTTTAACCAAAGATTCTAATGCCTATTTAGACAAAAAAAAGTAATATAAACATGGGCCAGTAAAGCCTAATTTTCGAGATATTCATTTTTTAAATAATTCACAAGTTCAAAAAATCTCAAGCGTAACATGCCCTAATAATATGACGTAATCACACACACCTTCACACAAGTACACTCATTACCTGCCATAATTTTGGCTACGGATAAGTTTTTTTATTAAAATTTGAGTTTAAAGAGCAAAGAGTTTTTATTAGGTAGGTATTGGAATAAATGAAAGTTATGTCTAATGCAGTTATCATTCGCTGTGTACACAACTACCAACTAAGATACAACTAGACACTTAATAATATCTTGGCATATGATATCTTTAATCAGAAACAGAGTGCACAAAAGGTATTAATGTATTTTATTATTAGTTTTGTCTTTAGTTTACTTCCCGCTTTCGAGTTTCTACCAGCAAGTCGGCAAGTATGCAAACTTTTTCTGTTGAAAAACGTACTGGCAGTAAACCAACCTTGCCTCAAAGTATCATACTGACGTTGACTTCACTCGTCGTTTATCGTATGTTGTCGGCTTCGTTCGTGATGTGTGAAGTTTTCTTTTTCACTCTTTAGACTAAGGTTTCGTTCAGAAGGGATTACTATCGTTAATTGATTTTTTTGTTCCAGAAATTAAGTAAGTTAATAAGGCAGTTTTAGACCCATGTTGATATAACATTATTTACTCATAATACCACCAGGAATCCATAGTTAAAATCTGTCGGTATACTCCTTCCCACCCTGTATATACATGTCGAGTCATAGTTCTGTCATACATTTTGTGCGAAATAAATGACACAGATTAGTTTTCATGTCAAAAAAATATTAAAAAATCGTACCATCATACTAAATGGTGCTAGTACAAAGGGTTCCGTACCATCATACTAGATGGCGGCGCTAGTTACTTCACATTAAAAAAAAACTTTTTTGTATGGAGGCCCTTATTTATACACTTTTTCAAATTTTTAGTAGTTTTTGTTATAGCGGCAACAGAAATACATCATCAGTGAAAATTTCAACTGTCTAGCTATCACGGTTCATGAAATACAGCCTAGTGGCAGACCGGTATATGGACTGACAGCAAAGTCTTAGTAATAGGGTCCCGTATTGACTTTGGGTATGGAATCCTAAAAAAGGTAGTTAAATACAGATAAAAATATTCATTAAAGTTATTTAAAATCCCCCCCCCCCCGATTTTCGACACATGCCTTTAACATACGCGACCAGTTGTCATTACTTCCATGTCAATAGCAGAGGCTGTTTAAATGAGGGATGCCTTACTTCCTTATCAATAACAGAGGTTGTTTTAATGAGGGATGCCTTAAATGACTCCAAATTTAGATGGGGTTAAGCGCAAAGCATCTCCTCTAAAACTGCCACATTTTGTAATCCAACAGATTCAAGTCTTGGCTGGAGGAGAGCCATTCCAAGATTCCGCCCCAACTCAGAAAGCAAGAAGTACTCAAAACTGGCTAGATGCATGTGACATAAACTTTAATAAGCACAAGGAATGGCCCTCCTCCAGCCTAGACTTGATTCCGTTGGATTACAAAATGTGGTAGTATTTCAAGGAGAAGATCTGCATTAAACACCATCTCAATTTGGAGTCACTGAAGGCATCCGTCACTAAAGCAGCTGCTGTTATTGACATGGAAGTTGTGATTGCTGCTATTGACTGGCCGCGTAGGTTGAAGGCATGTGTTGAAAATCAGGG
Organism: Coleophora flavipennella; assembly: GCA_947284805.1. Classification (NCBI taxonomy): domain Eukaryota; kingdom Metazoa; phylum Arthropoda; class Insecta; order Lepidoptera; family Coleophoridae; genus Coleophora; species Coleophora flavipennella. The sequence continues at coordinate 16,326,725 of OX369264.1, read as the reverse complement.
GGGCCTTTTGAATAACATTAATGAATATAATAATTTGTAATATCATGTATTTACACATATATAAGTAGGTATAACAGTCTAGTTTGGGGCAAGGTGAACATGTGTGTTGAATCCTTGAATATTAAAAAAAAATCTTAAAGGTCTGCACTTTTATAGCCTTTAAACTTTGTACATTATACACCTGAACACATGAGGCAGGGTGTGACGAAAGATTTCTGCAAGGAACTTGAGCCTAGAGGGGGTGAAAGGCATTCAGATTTTTAATTGAAATGTCAAGCTCCTTCAGTTCCTACTGACCCAACCTGAACTGATAGTTTATTGTGTATTTAGTTGACAGGTTATAGTTTCTTCTACAACTATATATAATACATCTTTGATGCTTTTAAATGTTTACTAAAAAATCTTTCAAAGGTTGCAAAAACAAATTTAAATGTTTGGTTCTGCTTACCCTCTTGGCCTGTTTCTTAGCCTCACGTTCTGCAGATGTTGCTATGCCAGTCACTTGCTTTGAGAGTTCTCTTGCAAATTCCAGCGTCTGAGCAACCTCATCGTACTTTGCTACAGCTACTTTTTGGTCGCTGTTCAGCTCTTTGCCAGATTTTTGTAAATCACGGTAGGACGTCAACTTGCTCTAAAAAGTAAAGTATTTTAGTTAGGTGACGTTAAATAAATTATGTACCTACCTACAACAGCCAGTAGTGTAGCATCAATGCACAAAAAAATGGCAAACTTACTTATTGTAAGGTCAGCTCGAGCTGAGGTTATAAGATTTCATTTAAATTTGGCAAACTAACGAATGTAGAGTTACTATGTAACTACAAGCAAACAGGTAAGTAAATACATGGTAACACCAGGCAACGTCGTCTATCCATTGGATAGCACGGTTAATTGTGCCACACGATAAGAGAAGAAAGTAAATATACATTCCACACACCAGGTGCAGTATGTTGTTGATACCAAGTAGGTTACAGACAGGATTATTTTACAGAATTCATTATTCTTGTGCTATTTACTTACATGTAAATAGGTAAGTAAATACAATTCACACTTAGGAACAAGCAGTGCAATGACAATTCCATGTAAGTACAGATAGAAGGTGGGACCAAATTCTTAACTTAGGCATATTTGTAGAATTCATTGTAAAATGTGATTTTGGCGTCTTTCTTTTGTATCGTCAACATTTGAAGCACATGTATGAAAATGGCGTCAACGGCTCGCACCACGGCCATATACCAAACAAAAGTACGATGTTTCAAGACTTACAGATCATTGAAATACCAAATAAATGTGTAAATTTGTGAATGTGATGTGGCCTAAACACTTTAGTTTCTGAAAATTATGAAAAGATTGTAATTGTGATGTTATTGTTACTCACCTTCCTCTTTTCCAAATTCCGAATTTTATGATCGAGGATAGTCATAATTTGTCGTACCGGGGAATTATCCGATGCCTCCGAAGAGGCAGGCTTTTCAGATTTAGCATTTGCAGCTGAAGGCATCCTTCACAGGCAACAACTTTTCCTGTTTTGGGAATGGTGGTTGGTGGTTGAAGAGATAAAGATAAAAATTTTCTATAGCCACAGCAGCTGTCAAAGAACGACGCAACAAAAAAGAAAAAAAGTTAATTTTGTAAGGTTGGTAGTATTTTCGCATGGCAACACCGCATTACCGCATTCACACATTCCTTATATCTATCTACCGAACCAAAGATGACATTAAATATTCGATTCGTCGCCTGCGGAGGGGTGGTAGGTATATAATACTACTCTTTGGGTGAGAGGTTCTGTTATAGCCCGTCAACTTCGTGCGCGATCCGCTTGAGCAGCTGAGCCGGGGTGTGCGGGAATATCTCTCGGGGGAGCTTAAGGCTAGCGGGGAAGGGCACGAGCCTCAAGCTCCCCTGAGGTGATCGCATCGTGTCGTGCTCAGAGTAAGTATGTAGGTAAAGAGCACGTCCTTTATAATGAGAACAGTAGGCACGGGTGGGACTGGGAACAAAGCGACGTTCCGCGCGCAAGCGCTATCGGTCATAATCGACTGCTAGCGGAGTGCGTGCGTGGGATATTCCTAGCAGTATTTTCGAGTAAATTACCTATCAAAATGGTCAAATGTGCAGTGAAATCATGTAAAAACGATACTCGAAAACACACGAAACATAAATCGAGTATTACATTTCACCGGTTAGTCATTTTTTTATTCTTTTATGCTAAAAATTAATCACGCATTGCGGGGGTGAAGGAGACGTGTGGGGCGGAGCTAGGTGTTCCGCGCGCACTACCCCGCACCGCCGCCTCGGCCTTAACGTCTAATTAGTGATGTGACGCGTTCGGTAATAGTAAACATACTCTCGATATTTATTATGAAAGTTTAATCTCTTTGAAAAAATAACTTTTAATGAAGATATTGATTCAAATATTGAGTTTTATTTATATATTGTTATTTAAATAATTTCCCAATAGGTTTATTATAAAATCGAAACGTGATATCCAAATATTATAGATCTCATTTCCGATTCGATCGCGTAGTGAAATTTCGAGCATAGCTCGCTCCCTTGGAATACCTAATAAGATTAAAATCTTTTTTAATACGATTTAAATTGTTACTTTGTAATACCTAACAAGAATAAAAACTTTTTTAATACGATTTAAATTCTACTTAGGAATACCCGACAAGAATGAATTATATACAATCACAGTCTAAGAATCTTTGAAATGGCGTAATAAAAATTTACGTTAAGTGAATATGTAGTGATTTTTCATTTCTCTTTACATGGAATGTTATTAACTCATCAAACTGAACTAAAAATAACCTTATAATTATTTGTATTTACAGAACACCAAGTAAACAAAATGTTAATATTGATGTCTTTTTACAAAAACTTGAAGAACTACTTTGGAAATTATCACAGAACTCAAAAAATAGAGTTGTAATTTTGGGAGATTTAAACATTAATACACTACACAACAATAGAACCACTACCAAATTTCAAGACATCTTGAATAATTATAACTTGACTTCACATATTTCTGAACCAACAAGACAGAACTCTTGCATTGACCTCATAATTAGTAATATGGACAACGCTAGTGGTGAAGTAATTCCCCTAGGGCTTTCAGACCACAACACAGCTCAGATAATAAATATTCCTGTTAAAAATAAACAAACCCCCATGTCCAGTTATTTCGTAGTAAAAAGAGATTACAATCAGGAAAACCAAAATAAATTTCGTGAGTGTTTAGCCAGTTTATCTTTCTCAGAGATTTATGAAGTTTCGGAAGTAAATGAAGCATATGACATTTTTTATGAATTAATTAAATTATTTTACGAACTATGTTTTCCCAAATTTATTATTAAAATAAAACCTGGTAAGCGCACACCAGCTTGGATAACGACAGGAATAAGAAAAAGTTGCGTGACTAAAAGAAAGTTAAGATTTAAATACTATAAAGAAAAGACAAAACTTAATAAACTTATTACATAAAATACACCAGAATGTTGAGGCGTTGCATCGATGCTTCGCAAAAAAATCGTAACAATACATACATATTAAGATCTAACAATAAATGCAAGGCATCTTGGAATATAATAAAAGGTGACAAAAATATGATAAGAACGATCGATGATTTACAATTTGATAACGTTTTAGTAACTGACCCAAAAGATATAGCTGAAAAATTAAACAATTACCTTATTAATCTAACTAATAATAATAGTGACAATAATCCAAATAACGGCAACACAAATAAAACAACTATTAAAAATACAATCTTTCTTGATCCTTATAGTACAAATGAGATCATATCGGCACTCAACAACACTAAGGCGGAAGGTTTTGATGAAATATCAACACAAGTGATGAAATACTGTAAAAATGAACTAGCTCCTGTACTGACTTACTTAATCAATCTCTCCTTTGAAACTGAATGTTTTCCCAACCTCCTTAAAACTTCGGTAATTAAGCCTTTATACAAAAAAGGAAATAGATCAGACCCGAAAAATTATAGGCCTATCACGCTAATACCTATCATATCGAAAATATTCGAAAAAGCAATGCATAAGAGAATAACAGAATTTGTTACTAAATATGAAATTATAAGTAAGGTGCAATATGGATTCCAGTCAAAAAAATCCACTTCTTTGGCATGTTATAATCTTATAAACCAAGTTACAAGAGCTTTGAATGTGAAAGAAAGGGCAACAGTAGTTTTCTTTGATATGACAAAGGCGTTCGATTTCGTTTCGCATCGAATACTTTTACGAAAACTAGATAATTATGGAATAAGAGGGCCCGCATTAAAATGGCTATCTTCATATCTAGAATATCGAAAACAATGTGTAGAGATTTCAAGACTCAGCAAAGACTTAGTTTTAACAGCTCATAGATCTGAATTTAAATTTAACCATTAAGTTAGTATTTTAGGACCTCTACTTTTTAATCTCTATATTAATGACCTGCCTAACGTGACTAAATATGATTTCACTCTATTTGCCGACGATGTGTCTATTGTTGTAACTTCTAATAAAATTATTGACATACAAACCTATGAATATGACATCATAAATACTATTAATTTAATCGTTGACTGGCTGCATAGTAATAATTTACAATTGAATTTAAATAAGACAAACTACATGCAATTTGTTAAACACCGTGAAAATGTTGACAAGATTATTTTGAATTACAATGGGCACTTTCTTCAACAAACACATGAAAGTAAATTCTTAGGACTAATTTTGGATGATTTATGTAATTGGAAGTCACATACAGAGAGCGTTTGTAACAAGATAAATAGCTATATTTATGTTTTAAGTAGACTTCGTAGAGTAACTTCTCAAAATGTCGTTCTGTCTGCATATTATGGCTTTGTTCATTCTGTACTCGCATATGGCCTCTTGTTGTGGGGCAACAGTACTGATTCTCCTAGGGTTTTCATAGCGCAGAAAAAGTGCGTTAGGGCTATGTGCGGAGTAGAACCAGATGAGCCATGCAGACCTCTTTTTAAAAAGTTGGGCATATTATCACTTCCATCTATGTACATATATACCATAGGCAGAGATATGCTATATATAAGGGGAGGTAGATAGGTTACGTGCATCCAAAAAGTGAAGCAAAAAAAAGATGCCAATTGGCATCTCTTTTCTTAGTAGCATCGATGCAACGGAAGCGAACTGCTTGTAATGTTGTGTGTGTAAATGGCTTCGATTTTCAAATGTAGTTTTTTAGTGCATAACCCATCTATGGTAACAAATCTCTGACCATAGGTAATTTTGTTAAATCAAACAATCATTTATTTCTTAAAGCAGGAGACATTCATTCCCGTAATATTAGAAATCCAGATCGTTTGGTTTATGAAGTGAGACCTTTGACCACAATTTACCAAAAAAATTGTCATGCTATGTGTATCAAAGTATATAATGCGCTTCCAAGTGAAATAAAAATCTTACCACAACCACGCTTTCGTAAAAACCTCAAAAAATGGCTTAAGGAAAAAATATTCTATTCAATCAAAGAATTACTTGATCCAAACACTTGATTATTCTGTTGATGTCAAATCATGATAAGAAAACGATTTTCATTTTCATTTTGTTTTTTTTACATGAATGCCATAATTTATATTTACTTTTTTTTTACTTTTGTATGTCGTACTAATGAGTTAATGACTAAATGTTCTGAACCTCACTATGTTTGTAAGATCTATTGTATTTACCACATTTACTGCAATAAAATATCTTTATCTTTAACAAATTTGCTGAAATCGCGATTTTTTTTATTTTTATACAAATTGGTCAGCTTCTAATACGCCAGGCGGGCGACGAACGACTCTATCGTCTCTACCCGGAGGTCTCGTCTGAGAACGTCGTTCCTGACGTATCTGTTGGCGTCGGCAGCCCATCTAAGGGAGATGTTCTGCTGGGCTTCGAGCTTCTTCTTGCTTGAGGTGGATATAAGCTGGTACGAAGCTGGGGCTGCGTAAGTGAAGATGGGTCGCAGGTAGTTCTTGTATATCCCCAGCTTGACGCGCAGTGGAAGCGAAGATTTGGCAACCGGCTTCAGCAAGGCTCTGGCTGCTCTTGTTCGGGACACAACAAAGATTCATCGACACCGAGGTATTTCAACGTCGGCGCCCACTCGATGTCCTGGCCGAGGAGTCGCAGCTTTTTGGGTAGTGGCGATGAGCCCATGCCAATCGCCTGGGTTTTTGCAACGTTGACTGCCAGTCGCCATTTGGACAGCCAAGCTGGGAGCTCGTCCAGTGTACGCTGCATTTTCACGGCTGCGTGTTTTGCGTTCAATGAAGAGGTTATGTAGGCCGCGTCGTCGGCGTACAACGCCAGCGTGGCCTCTCCTGGTGCAGGGATGTCGTCCGTGAATGCAGCATAGCACACTGGTGACAGGCAGCTGCCTTGCGGGACGCCGGCCAGGATGGGTCTTCTGGAGGAGAGGGTGCCTTCCACTCTGACACGGAAGCTCCTGTCCGAGAGGAAGTTGCGGATGACGTCCAGAAGCTGGTGGGGCAGAAGGGCAGCCAGTTTGAAGAGGAGTCCCTCGTGCCACACCCTGTCGAAGGCTTTCTCCATGTCGAGGAAGGCGGCGACGGAGACTCGCTTCTTGTTGAAATTTGTGGCAGCCATGTGGAGCATTCGGGCAAGTTGGAGCATTGTGCTTTGCTCCGACCTGAAGCCGAACTGCTCGGGCCGTGGGGTGATGTGCAGCGTCATGTGTCGAAGTATGAGCACCTCGAAGAGCTTCGACATGGCAGGCAGAAAGGTGATGGGGCGGTAGCTCTGTGGCAGCAGCATGTTCTTCCCCTGTTTGGGCAGCAGGATGACGTATCCCTCCTTCCAGGTGTTCGGGAAGTGGCCTGTTCGCGGGATGCCATTGAACAGCCTGGTGATGGCGACTATGGCACGTTTGGGGGCGTGTCGCAGCGCTTTGTTTGTCACGCCGTCGGCTCCTGGGGCCTTCTTCAGTTTCAGGCGGCGGATCTCCCTCGCAACCTGGGCCAGCGAGAGGAATATGGAGTAGGTTGCATGGAGATTTTCTGAGATGGGTCGCACGAAGACTTCCACCAGCCTTTCACTGACCAGGCGCTCGTGATCTGGGGCCGTGGCTGGGTTGAGAGTGAACTGGCACTGGAGAGAGACCGCGAATATCTCTGCTCTGTCGTCCGCTCTGTAACGCATGGAGCCGTCAGCGTGCTTCAGCGGGCGGATTGGGGCTGGCTTTCCCTTCAGCTGTCGGCAGAGGCGGTGGATAAAATTCCAGTCTCCTTCGACACTGGCGAGGTGGCTCTCCCAGCCAGGTACTCTTCCAGGGCGGAATTGACGCGCGCGGTGTAAGTGTTCAGCTCCTGCTTACGTCGAGGGCATCTGCTGTGTTGGTATATGATGTGGATCTTCCTCTTCTCAGCGAGCATCTGGCGGATGTTTGGAGGTAGTGGCTTCATAGTTGAGCTGCCAGAGGAGGTGGAGGTGGCTTGCTTTGCAGCATGCTGGAAAGCCTTGGTGATGTCCAGCGACAGCTTTTCCACTTCGAGGTGTGAGTGGACTGGGTACGTGGGGATGGTAGAGTCCAGAGTTTGCTTGTACAGCCTACAGTCAATCATCTTCCTCGGAAATGGTGGAGATGGTGCGTCCCGGGTGTTCGTAAGCACGGCCAGCATTGGTTGATGGTCCGAATGGACCTCGTCATCCAGCACCTTCAGTGTTATAGGGGACTTGATGTTGGACACAACCAAGTCCAGGACGTCTGGGGTGTGGTCTTGTCCCGGTGGGGGGTATCTTGTGGGGGCCTCCGGTCCAAGCACATCGTAGTCGTGAGCCTCCGTGTCGTCGAATAGCTTCTGACCATTGGGGCAGGTCTTGGTGGAATTGCAGGCCGGGTTCTTGCAGTTCCAGTCTCCTGCCAAGATGGTCGAGGGACTGGAATTGAGCAGCTCTCTGACCTAGCGGACGTCAATGCTGCTCTTTGGAGGCTTGTAGATGGAGTAGATGCTAGTTGGAGAGCCTTTCGTGCCGATCTCTACCCCGAAGGCATCGAAGCTCTCTATTTCCGGAAGCGGAAGCGGCTGGTGGGTGACGGAGTTTTTGACAGCAACCACGAGGCCTCTGTAAGCTCTGGCGCCGGCTCTTTGGGTACGGTGGTAGGTGTGGTATTCGGGGACCTTGAAGCGGGTGTTCGCGGCAGCATCGTCTCACAGACCAGTAGTATGGAGACATCCTGGTCTGTGAGTATGGGCTTCAAGAGCGGCATCTTCTTCCTTAGGTCCATCTGCGCGTTCCAGTAGAGGAACCTAAGAGGTTTGGCTGAGGTGTTGCAGGAGGAGTTGCAGGAGTGGCTCCTCGAGTTGTTTGAGGAGCCAGGCGGCGACTGCATCTGCCTAACTGCGATTAAGTATACGGATCTACCCACCAGTTTTTTGTAAACTACCCTCACTATCTTGAGCATAGTAGAGGGTAGTTGCGCCCACGCGCAAATACCCGCGTGGAGGGGACTGCCCACGAAAGTCGAGCCGGAGAGTTAAGAAAAGTTGGAATACCGCCGATTCTGAGTTTTCCCCAAAGGGTCTACTCAGAGAAAACGGGGTTGCCCGGCTCGTATCGACTCTCCTGGGATCACACCGCAGTTTTCTACAGCGCTGCCCGCGCGTTCGCAATTTTAACATCCGCGTCGTGACTACAATATGTCTGGCTCCAGCACTGAAAGCTCCGTGAGCTCCGTGAGCGGATCGTCAACTCCGGACAACAAGACCACCGACACCAACCCCGCTGCCCACGTCGAGGACCTCACCACTCCGGAGAGCAAGAAAAAAACACACCAACAGCAGCCCCCCTCCCCCCGATCTGCATTGGATGCAGATACCGTCATTTTAGCACGTATGTGCAAATTACGGATAGGGTCGGGGAAGCTACTGCAGGCGATGGCGCTCAACATCATGGAGAGGGAGAGCCGCCTCAACGAAATCGCACCAACTTCCTTCGCAGAAGAGAGCTTCGCCGCCTCATGTCATTTTGCTGCGGACAAGAAGCTCCAATCCATTGAAGCAAACCCCGAACTCTGCGAGGCGGCCGTCAGAGAGGCGCTGCCTGAATTCTCTATGGCTCCAAAGAGACGCCTGTTCAGCCCCGGGTCGGACTCCGAGCCGGAGAAGGACCCAAAGCGTCGGGACACGCGCGTGAGCGGCGAGATGTCAGCTCCGCACCAGCCACCGCCAAGCACCATCCCTGGAAGCGAGCCGAGAGATCCCAGGCTGGGCTCTGCAGCGTACCAATTGCTGCAGTCCACCGGCGCCGCGCGCACCGTGAGTGACCTGCCCACCGCGCGTTTCCCATTGGCCGCCCCCGTCGCGTTTAACGCACCCATCGCGCTAGTAGCGCCCCCCGCCGCGCTAGCCGCTGCGACCCCCGCCGCGATCTCGTACGCGAGCGCCGCAGCGACCACAGCGCAGCCCCCGCCTGCCGTGTCCCACGCTGCGCCCCTGTACGCGCACACCGCCGCGCGCGCCCCGCCACCCGCGAGCGCGCTACCCCAGCGCACAGCAAAGAGACGCCTGTTCAGCCCCGGGTCGGACTCCGAGCCGGAGAAGGACCCAAAGCGTCGGGACACTCGCGTGAGCGGCGAGATGTCAGCTCCGCACCAGCCACCGCCAAGCACCATCTCTGGAAGCGAGCCGAGAGATCCCAGGCTGGGCTCTGCAGCGTACCAATTGCTGCAGTCCACCGGCGCCGCGCGCACCGTGAGCGACCTGCTAACCGCGCGCTTCCAATTGGCCGCCCCCGTCGCGTTTAACGCACCCATCGCGCTAGTAGCGCCCCCCGCCGCGCTAGTCGCTGCGACTCCCGCCGCGATCTCGTACGCGAGCGCCGCAGCGACCACAGCGCAGCCCCCGCCTGCCGAGTCCCACGCTGCGCCCCTGTACGCGCACACCGCCGCGCGCGCCCCGCCACCCGCGAGCGCGCTACCACAGCGCACAGCACCGCGCTCTACCACGTGCCCACTACAACCTGCGCGCCCCGCCGCCGCCACCCCTGCGCCCGGAGCCGCGGAACCAAAGAAGCCGAGGCTCCCCCCGCTCGTAGTGGAAACCTTTCCTAACTAGAAGATCCACCTACGACAGCTGAAAGAGACGCTCGGCCGCGCACCAAACGCGCCCCTATGGACAAGGCCTCCGCTTCTCGCCTGAGGACGGAGACGAGTTCCGGGTTATTAAGCGGTACCTCAGCAACCTGGAATCCACCGAAAACCTGGAAACAAAAAGGAAACTTAATTACGACAGAGTAGGCTGTATAGTCTCAGATACCTTCGCCTTTTCCGCACTTTTAAAGGTCGTAAAAAAAACAATAAAAAATAGTGAAATAATATTTTTGCAGCGTGACCAGATTTAGCAGAATTCTGCAATTTTAGCAGAATTTGACCCCCAATTTAGGGCTTAGCATAACATCATCATTACAGCTCATATACGTCCCCACCGAGGGGCTCGAGCCTACCCTGAATCAGGGCGATTAGGCCTTAGTCGACCACGCGGGCTTTGTGCGGGTTGGTCGACTTCACACACAACCTTCGAGTTTCTTCGCAGGCGTGTGCAGGTTTCCTCACGATGTTTTTCTTCACCGTTACAGCAATCGGTAAGTATGTACGTAATGTAGCATAACATGTCGCAGATTAAAAAAAGTTGGCAGAATCTAATGACACTTTAATAGAAATTTAGCAGAATTCTGCAGGTTTAGCAGAATTTTGACCCCCAATTTAGGGCTAGCAACTCTTAAGTAAATTTCAGCCTTCAGGGGCATTCCCGAAAACGTACGTTTTCTTTTGAGTGAGTTATATGTAGACAACATTAATTCCTGCGAGTGCGTAGTAGTCGTTGTCAGTCAGTTGTGTCGTGAGCGAAAGAGAAAAAGTGAAAAGAAAATAATTTAACCAAAACTATCGTTCTGAGGGGAGAGGGATCCAATGTTTTCCTCTTGGCTATCAAGATCCAAAGAGGACAACAATGCCGCTTTTTGTAAAGCATGTAATGTCAGATTAGTTTCTACGGTAAGTGATTCTACCTATATTTGTTGTAAAACCTTCCTTTTAGGGTTCCCGACCTCAAAAGGAAAAAACGGAACATCTTCTAGGATTACTCGCGTCCGTCCGTTTGTCACAGCCAATTTGCTCCGAAACAACTAGACCGATTGAGTTAAAATTTGGTACACATATATGTGAGTCAGTGACCCAAAGACGGATGTCTAAAGTAAATAATTGAATTTTAGTTAGACCAATAGGTACTTACGATCAATAAGTGGCCCCTATAGTGGTCAACAAATATTTATAATAATTATCTTTACTTTTTTAAATAGTATATTGGTACAAATATGAGTTTATTCATTAGCAGAATTTTGGCATTTTTAACAAAAAAAATAGCAGCCTTTAGCAGAATTTTGCCAAGCAGCTAGCGTAATGTTCAATTTAAATCTGGTCACACTGTATCTTTGGCTGGCTGATTGTTTTGTACACTGAATTTGCGACAGTTTGCGTTAGTGATTTCTATACTCATTGGTTTGCGTGCGTGATTTGCCGGGTTCTTCGAATATTTTAATCATACCAATATGATGTTTTTACCAAGGGTAAGTACATTAAATTATGAATTATAAGCAACTAAATAATATTGTTCTGAACTCAATCAAGATATAGGTAATTGTTTTCTACCATTTGAAAGTTAACACTTTGTATTTACTGGTTACAAAATGAAGTACCTACAACAGTAGCACAGTAAACAGTTTTTACAGTGTCTTTTTGGTAGGGCTACTAAAAGAAACTAAGTAAAAAATAAAGACTCAACTGTACAATAGGGTACATCGAGTTGAAAGTCCGCAATTTTTTTGGTAAGAGTTAGGCTTTACCTGAACATCCATCCATACCAAATTTCAAGGTTAGGAAACCAGCGGTTTTTGAGAAGTAAGGTTAAAATGGTTAGGTGTATTCAGAATGTAAAAGTTGTTGATGAGTAGCTAATTTATTTGGTTGGAGTGCACGTAATTGGGCTGCCATGCTCCAAAAACAGGTTTGTTAGTTTTGATGATTGTACTGTCAAACAGCCTTTCTTGCGAGGCTCTCCTATGTGCATGTCCTGGTTATGTGGGGTGCATTGTTTTCATAACCCTCATTTCGTCTCAGTCGATCAGTATTCCTCAAATAGGTTGAAGGTCGAAGTGAGTGAAAGGTCATTGGGCAAAATCTGACCCGGTTAACTAAAGTTATCCTACAAAAACCAAATTAGTTTTAAATTGTTAAGTATTAACCCACATTTCAAAACATATTTTTTTTTTTTTAAACCATGGGAATAACATTTAAAAAAAATATATAAATGCGTAAATAAAACAATTTTAGTGAAGCACAAATCGATGGAGCCTCTTGCTAGTGAAAAGCAAAGTTGAAAAAATCGATGGAGCCTCTTGCTAGGGAGGAGCAGAGTTGAAAAAATAGATGGAGCCTCTTGCTAGTAAAAAGCAGAGTTGAAAAAATGGATGAAGCCTCTTGCTAGTGAAGACCAGAGTTAAAAAAATCGATGAAGCCTCTTGCTAGTGAAAAGCAGAGTTGAAAAAATGGATGAAGCCTCTTGCTAGTGAAGACCAGAAATAAAAAAATCGATGGAGCCTATTGCTAGTGAAAAGCAGAGTTGTACAAATCGATGGAGCCTCTTGCTAGTAAAGACCAGAGTTGAAAAAATCGATGGAACCTCTTGTTAATGAAAAGCAGAGTTAAAAAAATCGATGGAGCCTCTTGCTAGTGAAGACCAGAAATAAAAAAATCGATGGAGCCTATTGCTAGTGAAAAGCAGAGTTGTACAAATCGATGGAGCCTCTTGCTAGTAAAGACCAGAGTTGAAAAAATCGATGGAACCTCTTGTTAATGAAAAGCAGAGTTAAAAAAATCGATGGAGCCTCTTGCTAGTGAAGACCAGAAATAAAAAAATCGATGGAGCCTATTGCTAGTGAAAAGCAACTCTGCTCCTCACTAGCAAGAGGCTCCATCTATTTTTTTAACTCTGCTCCTCACTAGCAAGAGGCTCCTTCGATTTTTTCAACTCTGCTCTTCACTAGCAAGAGGCTTCATCCATTTTTTCAACTTTTCTTTTCACTAGCAAGAGGCTCCATCGATTTGTACAACTCTGCTTTTCACTAGCAATAGGCTCCATCTATTTTTTTTACCTCAAGAACGTTTAAGGACGTTCTGTCACGTTGCTAACACGAAAGTTTTAACCTCAATATTATATTTTTCTTTTTTAAGCTTTTAGCTTGAATCCCATTAACTACATTAATGCGACATATATATTCGTGAACTAGAGACGCTTATCTAAACATCCTACCTAATTTTTTTTCTGTAGGCCGTGGGTATAGGTTTCATACTATGCTGCCCAATGACCTTTGTTAACACATTCATGCTACATTCCGGGTACATTTCTCATTCTCTGTCATTGTTTATATTTAAAGAGACTGTAGACTATAGCAGTGTATGTGTTTGCATGTAGTTGTATTTCACTCATTTTAACCCACTTACTACGGAAATCACATTTTTTTATATAATTGCATGTGATTTGTAATCGGTCTACTAGCTTAGAAAAAAATAAATAAAAAATATTAAAAAAACAAAATTTCCAGTGTTATAAGTTATAACAGCTGGTAGGCGTAGTATCTGCGTTAATGAGATTAATGTATGGATAGGGTCGGTCCACAATATTTGGTTGAAGACCCCAACCATTTATTTTTAATCATTGACATGATATTAGAATAAGGCAGCCAAGTTTCAGAAAATATAATGAGTGACATTTGTAATGCGAAGTGTGAAGTTTTAAAATAATATTTATCACATAGAGTAACATTTTTAACTAGTTCATGATTTTTGTTTAGAATCTCATAGAACTGCCCATATTAAATTTTTTTGGTCTTGATCCTCCACACGGTTATAGGTATGTCACATTAAATTGTATATGGCACCTTTCTCTCTTATTGTGTGGCACAATTAATAGAGCCATCAAAGGGTTGCCTGGTGTTGCACTTAGCATCACCTGAGGTCACGTGTAGGGTATTTAGATTTAAACATATGGACATGTGCAACGCCACCTTCATACACATCTGGTATCAGATTTGCACGTTTCCTTGTGATTTTTCCCTTCACCGTTAAAGCAATTGGTAATATACATATGTGTGTACCTAAGTTTCAAAAAACTTATTGCGCCATTGGCCATCTGGGTTTGAACCCAGTACCTCTAGTTAAGAGGACCGAGCCGTTACCGATTGAGCCAACAACACTTTTTAATGAATCTTTTTAATAATTTAATATGGCGCCATCTACAGGACATTGAGGTATAAACTTAAAAAAATTCTTTAATGATTCCATGTTGAGTACCAAATGAAAGGGCTTAATTAACACATTTCAAAAATAATCATGGTTATCCTCTGAAAATTACTATAAATACATTAAAATTTTTATTACCCGTAAGTTGTTTATTTAATAGACTTTAAATATTGAATAATTTGTACAACAATTTCAGATGGAAATATTTTCTTGTTTAATACTTTTTAGAGCGTGATTTTACAGTAGTTGTGTTTTAGTTTTCGTAGCTTACTTTTTATTAAAGATGGGTTAGATGTTTTTTTTTAATAAAATTAATTTGATGATGAATTTCAGATTTATGGCAAAGCCCGTCATATGTTCGCACCATCACAACAATTACACACATCTGTAGCAATGCTTGATGCGCAGAAAACTGAGAAAAGTAAGTTTAAGCACCTTATGGCTGTTTTTGCAATTTTTAATCTTTGCTCACAAAACATAACCTGAATCTAATTATTTGTAGCTATAAACCAAGTAACATTGCTGGGTAGAGTTGGCTCCGACCCGCAGAAGAGGGGTTCAGAACAGCACCCAGTAGTAAACTTTCCGCTCGCGACTCACTTTAGCTACAAATATGAGTCTGGTGACGTCCTTCAAAGAACAGATTGGCACAGAGTAAGTGTTTTCAAACCTGGCCTTAGAGACACTGTTTACAAATACCTGAAGAAAGGTCAAAGAATATATGTTACTGGGAAATTGTCATATGGTGAAGTCAAGTTAGACGACGGCCAAGTGAGAACAGCTTCGACGGTGATAGCAGATGACGTGATTTTCTTCCAAAACATCCCACAAGAAACTGATGCATAGTCAGTATGAACATAGTAGTTTGTAAGGATAATCTGCCATTAATAATTTGAAGAATAAATTTTTAAATTCAAAATTGCATTAATTTTTTAACTGACTTAAAAAAGCAGGTTCTTAATTCGACTAGTAAGTCAAATATTGTTAATATAAAATGGCTTCTAAAATTCATAAGTATGTGTGTTTGTCCATGTATTTCTCCAAACATAGCAATCGAAGTGCAATTCTTTTTTATTGGTTTTCATTCTTTCAGTTTCATCAAAATCACCTTAGTAATTTTTTTCTTTTTTTTTCACAATTTTTAAGCCCTTTGCAATCTTGACATCATCTCAAGTCTCATTTGCGGGTCTTGCGAGATGGATCACACAAGATAGATGAAACTGACTAAAAATCGCGCCGCGCGGGCCGCAATTACTGTAAAACGAGTTACACCAATTACTTATTTTTTTTGAGCCCTTGACATCATTTCACCTAATGGTAAGTGACGATGATACCGAAGATGGAAGCAGGCTTACCAAGATTCCCCAATGCAATGGGTAACTGGCTATCTTATCTTCAAGCCAGAACACATCAATGCTGTTGACATGTACTAGCTAAGCAAATATTCTAATAGTCTAAGAAAATATTCTTACACAAACCAAACCGAGTCTTCCAAAATTAGGATCAATTCAAATGAAACGATTTTTATGTAACATTATTTTCATTTATTTTGATTTATAATAAACTTGACACAATGTTTTGGATGAAACTTCTTTTTATTTTATATTGTATACAGTATTTAGTTGGAAGTTGTGGCATTTTTGTTGCCAAAATAGAAATAATTGTAAAAATACAAACTGAGTTGTATAGTGCTTACTCTTATACTAGGTACTTTGATAAAGCTCAACATTTTGTTTTACAAATCATACACTCTCTTTACAGTCCAGGTCTTATCTTTTAACTTACAAGCTGCTCTAACTATAACTAATATTTACAGACTCAATACTATCTCTATGACATTTACTTACCTACAATGATAAAAGAGATCACAGAAAATTGTAGCTGGAAATCTTTGAGTAAAGGCCCTAGCATACTCTACATGTCTACCACTTTATTTTTTATCACAGGAGACGTTATATCTTTTGTTTCAAGGCAATTGTTAATTTCGTGTTTTATATATTATTGTCATCAATAGTTAAGTTTTTGTACATTTTGAATTTATAATGTTAAAAGCCGCCATATAAAATAGGTAATCTTGGTTATTGATTGTGGTAGAGATAACCAAATAACTTGAATATTTAATTAAAGCAGTTTACATTCCACCTGAGCTACAATTTCTTCAATTAGCCGAAAATTGGAAGACAATCTTTTTTGATTTCCAGATATTCGTATATTAATTCGTTTTTGAAGCTTTACACTTCTCTGCAATAGAACATCAGTATTGACAAACTTAAAACTTAATTAAATTACAAAAATGCATTTATGAGCGCGTAATGTACGCACACGCAACACTCGGCACACACGTTTTTTTGACTTGGCAACACAACAATGTTTATCTACAACTGTGGAATTTTCAGTCAACACATACCTATGTCAATGGTCCATTGCACAGAATAATATTATAGTCTCTATTACATCAACACAAATAAAATCTTGTCCATTCATTTAACTAGAAACATAGTTTAATTGACACTATTTTATTATAAAAAATCACTTGGCACAAAGGCATCATATATAAGGTCCATACCCTGTTTTAACTCCGTGTTTGTCCCAAATCCGTCAAAGTACTCTCAGTTATTTTATGATATAGAATTTTTAGGAAGACGTGAAACATAGTCTCTGAGAGAATTTTGACTAGAATTTTGTGGGTGGAGTTGATAGCGCATAGCACTAGTGTCCTGTATCGTACAGTTCACCCATAACGATCATTGTTCACATTTTTCACTTCTCAGATTGAGTGCATAGTGTTCGTTGTTGTATTCGGCCTCTCGATTGAGCACCATGGAGGTGTTGAATTCGGCCTCCCGCTTGAGCACCATGGTGTCTCCGATGAGGGCGCTGATACGGTGTTTGTCGTGGGGCGAGGCGGGGTCTCCGCGCGCACGCTTGCGCCACGGCTCGGCCGCCGCCGCCGCCATGCTGAGGTCGGTGGGCATGTCATCCTCGGCGGGCTCCTCGTCGCAGCGCTCCTCTTTCATTTCTGTTTTAATAACAGATTGCGGTGGCACCCTCGTCGGGCTCATCTGTTGCCGCAGCAGGGAGATGTTTTTGATGTTCTTCAGCTCCGTAGGATTCCGCAGGAATCTGCAGAGAAACATTATAAAGTTTTAGGCAACTGTCGTCAAATTATTTACTATCAAATATTGCTGCATATGTTTTGTTTGACATTAGGCGCTTTGCACAAGACGGGGCGGGCCGGGGCGGTCAATTTCGCCGCAAAAGATAGCACAGAATCCTATACTACCAACGCACATGGCGGACAAAAAGACCGCGCCGCAAGTGCCCGCCAGGCACTGGCGGCGCGGCATGTCCGTGGCTGCCCGCCATAGATCACACAAACCAGTTTGTATTCAGTAACGCAGACGGCGGCGCGGGGCGGCTAGCTCAGTCCGCGCTACACTTCACTAGAACGAACGTACTGAACTGACCGCTTCTGTCTCTCGTGTGCTTTATGTACGCGGCGAGGGGAGCCGCGGGCATCGACGGGCAGACGCGGTCATAAAGACTGCCCCGCCCCGTCGTGTGCAAAGCGTCTAAGAGATGTTTTGGAAGATTTTTCTACTTACTGGTAACAATGTCGTTCGCCTTGCACTTTCCGCAGGATGTTGACACGATAGTAGTATCGCAGAGCGCGTGACATTTTATCATAGTTCATAGAGAGATGATTCTTCTGAATGCCCCATAGTTTTGCAAGTCCAGCCGGGTCAACGATCTTAAAGACCCCTGTTTCACGGTTCTTCCAAGCTATGTAGTTTGTGTATCGTTGGGTAGGATCGTTAAGTAGCTGTTGAAGGAAGTCCCATAACAGTCTTCCATCTGAAAATAAGTAGAATAATCATAAATAATTTATTCCAGTCATTGTACTGTAGGTAGTTAATCTAAATGGGCCCTTTTTTTTGGTCAGTAGTCTTTATGAAATTGTTGTATCATTTGTTCCATCCGTCAGTCCGTCACAACATTTCAATTGCATAAAGTTTAGAACAAAAATAGTTAAAACAGTTTAACACATTTTTCAATTCCTACTCGTAAATTTTTGAGCTGATTCGCTATGGAAAGTCGATTTTTTTTTAAGTTGAGGTTGTCTGGAAGAGATCGCTTGCTAGCGATAAGAGCACCTTAATGTGCAACTTCCTCAATCATTGAAGCTGTATTTTCCTCTTATGTTGTGCAGTAAAGTTTTTTAATCAATCACTCAAATTTTTGTAAAAGTTTTTCAGACTATTTAGTTTATCAACAGTTTAACCCAGTAAGAAACTAACCATCTTAGTGGGTCTTAGTAGGAATTTTAAGTGAAAATTATTACTGGTGTCTTGTGATAAACAGTTTTCAAGTCATGTGAAGTAATGACTGTGAACCCCTATGCGCGATCCGACACTCTCTTGGCCGGTTTATTAGGGTTCCGTACCCAAAGGGTAAAAACGGGACCCTAGACTTCGCTTTCCGTCCGTCTGTCACCAGGCTGTATTTCATGAATCGTGATAGCAATTTTTTTATAGATGATGTAATTCTGTTCTCGCTATAACAAATACTAAAAATTAGAAAAAGTGAAAGTCTCCATACAAAAAACATGTTTTTTTTAAACGTGAAGAAACTAGCGCCATCTAGTATGATGGTACGGAACCCTACGTGTGCGGTTCTGACTCGCACTTGGCCGGTTTTTTGTTTGATGTTTTGGTCTTTCAACTTACTTGTATTGGATTCTGGCATATCGTTAGGGAAGAACTCTCTATGCTGTGTACGGTAATGTTGAGGTACTTGGTGCTGCGTTGGAGCTGGACTCGCCAGGGGAGCGTCCTTGGGTGAGCGCGGCGCGGGTGCGAATTTTCCCTCCTCATCGGAGTCGGAGTGATTGCTTCCAGAGCTAGCGTTCTGGGTTGAAGTTGGAACTGGAGCCGCATAGCCGGGAGCGTAATTAACCGCTTCTCCACGTTGAGGGCTGCCCGAGCTATCGACAGACGGCGCCGGGCTCAAGGTCACTGAGTTGGGTTGCGCGGCCGCGGCGGCGGCGACGCTGTGGAAGTGGTAGAATCCATCGACAGCCCATGTGGGCGTGGGCGGGTGCGAGTGTGGGGATGGGGGGTACGGTGCTGTGCGGGCGGTCGGCGTCACCGGCGATGACGGCATTCGGCCCAAGATCGCCGCGTCTCGAACTAGCATTTGTAGGACATTGTGTAAGACATCTCCAGCGCCAGGACAACGCTCCCCTAGGTCAGTTTTTGTCAAGAGACACAGAGCCTTTCCTGTGGACAATCGCAAAATGTTAAAGTTAGTAAAAGTTACCTATAGATAGGTGATAAGACTGATAAGTAATAATAATATAAATTGGTGGATCTCACTATCCCATACGATGAAAACCTCGTGCAAGGCTAATGCCGCAAAAAGGACCAAGAACCTGGACCTGGCGCACGAGGTTACTGATATGTGGCAAGTGGAATCCACCGAAATCATCCCCGTAGTCCTATCCGTGAACTGACTAATTTCAGCCGACCTTGAATGTCACCTAAGGCGGCTGGAACTCCGAGGCAGACCAATAATTGCAGTAATGCAGAAAGCAGTCCTCGACAATGCCCGGATAATCCGACGTTTTCTCTCCCCGTCGCACTGAACTCCAGCAGACTGTGCTTCCGCTGGAGGTGCTCCTGCCACTTCGCCTCGTGCCAAGTGAGCAGAGAGGCGAATATAAATAATGTGATCAATTTACATAGGTAGTTACATATATTTTTCGTTTAATATTTACCGTTCATTTGGAATAGATCCATGTCGAAGTCTGGTAAATCGAATTCCCGCTCACACCATTTTAGAAAGACTACGACGTCTTCTCTAGTCCAGAGCCTCGGCTCCGGGGGGAGCCCCGCGGGTAGCTGAGCTTTGGCGTCCCCGAGTGGCGACGGCGGCGGCGGCGCCCACGGCAGCGGGTACCGCCACAGGAGCTCCGTGGGGCTGAATGGAAGCGGTAGGCGTTCCATGCTGGGCCCGGAAGGCAGTTGAAGGCTGACAACTTTCATCACGAATAACTGTAACAAGAATTATATTTTCTTTCACTATGATTTATTGCGACTTAGTTCATATTTAAAGGCTATCAATTGTGGATTTAAAAAAAAAGATTTGTTTTTGTGATGACTTTCTTCAAAGCTCTTCTATGCCGTGGGCCGCGTATAATCCAGAATATGTATCTACTTGTGAGTCAAATTCTTGTTGTTATTTGGAACTTCTGTCTTTATATAATGTGATCAATGACCCGACCCTGCCACTACTTTCTTGTTTAAAACAGGTATCTTTGCGATCGCAATACGATAAACAATTACCAGTTTTAAGGTAAAATAAAGTATTTACATTACATTTTTGTTTATTTACATGTTAAATTTGCCAAAAAAATCTGGACTCATACAAGTCGATGTTCAGATTAGTAATTTTTTTACAATTCAACAAAGACAGACAAAAGTTGTTCAGCTGTATAATTAATAAGTAAGTATAAAGACGCCCAAAAACAGCGGCGGGTTGTGTCCGAGATACAACCATTAAATTATTTCCTTTAGGTACTTAAAAACCACTTCCCGAAATGTCCGTTACCATTATTCCCACATCTGAATACCATTTCCCGAAACGTCAGTTTCCGAAGATTAAGTGGATTACCTCTTATCGAGGTCATTTCAAAAGATTTATTATTATAGCATTAATAAAAAAGCTTTTAAAATGACCTCGTTAATTAGTTTAAAATAAATAAATAATTCGTTTAAATAAACACTAACATAAAGTGGCAACGAATGGTAAATCATAATCTATAATCAATCAGAAATCAAATTCTCCTGCGTTGAAAAAGTGGTTTGGGACATGTTTGGGATGTGACTTACAAAATTCTGAACTGGGGTACTACGACCGCGAAAAAAGGAGTATCCACTTCAAAAATATGCTCTATGGTACCTAACACTCACTGTGTCAAAATGTTCAAAATCATTTTAAGCTGGCTAACAGAATGCCAAATAGCGGCTGATAATAAGTTTCGAAGACGACGCTGTGTTATAGTTATGTTATGTCATATTATGTTCAGCTACTCGACAACAGGTGGCGCTATCAGCCTTTCCTAAACAGTTTTACAATTTGGATCTTTTGATCCCAATACATTTTTTGGGTTCGCAAATCGCAAGTCTGTTGCTTTTTGCAGTTTTGTATTTCATCAGAACGTTCCCTTTGAAAGGAAGACATATAGATACGTACGTTGTGCAAACAGATACACTAAACATTATGCGTACCTATCAATGTAAGCAGATTTCTACAAGTATAACATTGGACAATTTGGAAAGCCTTATTAAATCTAGAGGGATATGGAAGTAACTATTTAGTAATCTGTGGTTATGGTTGTGTGAATTCTCTTTTCAAATTTATCTTGGTACTTATATGCCAATATTTTTGTACAGATATGAAATTGAAATCATTGGCCAAATTTTAAGGTCGGAAATCTACTCACTATACCTGAACACAGGAACTTATTCATTTATTGGCCAACTCAGATTTTACATAGGTCAGCATATCAAGCTAGACACTCGTAGTGCGATTCGGGTCCTTACGTGGACGGCATAAGGACGGTACAAAAGTGTCTAGCTTGATGTGCTGGCCTCTGTACATATAGGTAGGTATAATGGACAAAGTTGTTCAGTTTAATGAGTACAGCGAGCGTTTAAAGTTTGGCCAACGATTGTTTTAATTAATTTCCCCTGCATATTCAATTATTCATATAAAGTGAATACGTTTTTTTACTTTCGTAAATAGAAGTTTTCAGCATTTATTGTGACCTCACTTTTAGGGTTCCGTACCTCATCATCATATCAGCTCATATACGTCCCCACCGATGGGCTCGAGCCTACCCTGAATCAGGACGATCGAGCCGTAGTCGACCACGCGGGCCCAGTGTGGGTTGGTCGACTTCACACACAACCTGCAAGTTTCTTTGCAGGCGTGTGCAGTTTTCCTCCCGATGTTTTCCTTCACCGTAAGAGCGTCGGATAAACGTACATATGAAATCTAAATTTGAAATCACATTGGTACGTGGCAGGATTCGAACCACAACCTCCCGGACAGGAACGGCGGCCCTAGCCACCGACACTCTTACCAAGTAACTATTTAGTAATCTGTGCTGTTACCTCCGTCACAGATGAAATACTAGTTACTTCCTCCGTACCGTGTCTGTCCGTCTGTCACAGCCGATTTGCTCAGAAACTGGACCGATTGTGTTTAAATTTGGTACACATGTATGTCTATGCCCCAGACGGACATTATACCGTTGTTACAGCGCCATCTAACCTGTAACTCATTTTCTACGTTCATCTCGTAACGCCTATCTTACTATCGATACAATATGTAAATTCCATTTATCTTTCACATAAATACCACAGAGGGCGCCTGATTAACATTAATATATAAAAACACTGTACTGAGTTGTTCGTCCATTCTCAATCTGTACCTACCGAACAAAATATAAAAACGTATCTGTATTTCAAGAAGTGTTTCAATCTCTTGGTCCCCAATTCTTCAACCGTAAACAAATTAAATTCAAACATGGGAAGTAAATTAAAAATATAACAAAAATGCAAACTATATCCTGTCATTTAACAAATGTAAGGGCTTGTTGTGACAATTTTAAGTATGTTTTTTTTTATAATTTTAAGATACCTAAATAGTTTTTTAAGAAAATTTACTATTGACCAAATTCCCCCTTATCTCTGAAACTACTGGGCCTAAAGTTAAAAAAAATCCAGTATACGAGGTTAAATTCATGGATTACAGGAAAATCTATGAGAAAATCTAAAGTCCTTCCGTTCCCATACGAAAAATAAAGTTTCCAAAGTCCTATTGTTTAGAAACTAGCAATACCACGTGGAATCTAGTAGTATCTTCTACATAGTCAATTTACGTACCAATACAACAGCAATTAGTTCCCTTTTACCTATATCTATAGATGGCGCTGTAGATAAAAAATAGATTTTTGGTACGGAAGCCTTAGTGCGCGAGTTCGACTCGCACTTGGCCGGGTTTTTATTCAATATACATACTAGCTTTTGTCTGCGGCTTCCGTCCCGTGGATATCGTTTTTATGACTATAACCGAGGGTGCCGCGTTCGAACCGAGAGCTGATACGAGTAAGGTCTTGAGTTCAAACAAAAATCCCATAGAAAAAAAAGCCGTTTTTTAATGCACAATTGGTTACAAGGTTACAAGAACTTTGTTTTTCCCGAATTTTCCGATTTTCCGGGCAACCTTTCCAATTGTTTTTCCCCTAAAACATTACTCGGACTAGATAGGTATTAGAACAATAAAATAATTTAACAAATCGGTCCAATCGTTCTCAAGTGATGCACTTACCAAGGAACAGCATTCAAGTTTTAAAGATACTATATAATTTTCGTAGTTTGCCGGATATTATCTATACTATTGATAACCCAAGCCTATCAGTTAGTATATTCTTACTACCGGATCAATCGGTCAACTATTTATCCTCTTTCTGTACTTATGACACTTTGCCTTCTCTAACTCTTCTTTATTGTCTTCATCAAACTTGCCTAAGACTTATTATTCTCTGACAAAGACTTGTGCCTTGTGCATGTGTATTTCTGCGTTATTCATTCTCAATCGGTCACCATTACTAGGACATTGTGATAAATTTAGGGTTGACACCTGCTGACATAATTTTTGCAGGGATCAACGATACTGCGATACATAGGGGAGTGTATAATTTATTATTATCAGAGGCCCCTAATCCCTAGGGGGACATAGAGGACAAATATAATTAAGGGATGCACGTGCACAATTTTTAGTGCAGGGCCAAGTTACATTTATTAGTTAACTATTGTATGTCTAGCCTTGGTGAAGATTACTGTAACAAACTCGGGGGATTTTTATACTTCGTCTAAAAGCCTTCTACAGTACTGATGTATGAAATACGCATCAATCTGAAGTGGTTATTTAATTGAGATAACTTTTGTTTGACCTCGATCGAAAGTGAAAAAGTTCAATAATGTTTCCCTTTCCTCACAATAAGATCGCAGATCCGGTCGCTAAGTGCAGTACATTGGCCTTATCGAGGGCGGTCGGAAATGCGTGAGTACACGATAACACGAGCAGCGATAAGCAGTACTCACCGGCTGAGCTAATCCGGAACTGGTTGTGTCGTCAAAATCCTAGAAGGCGGCAGACGAAAATAGGACAATTCAGCACGTATACATGTTCACAACACAAGTAGCACAGTATATCCAGTGTTCACAGAACACTAAGCACAACAGTCCCTCCAAACGTGTCGTGTTACGGCTCGCCGTAAACCAGCAACGTATCTGAGGGATAAGAGTCGCAGACGAGCGTCGCGGACAGCTCTCCGACGCGAACTGATGATGCGGTGGCGGCGCGGGCGGGCGGACGTGCGCGGCGCGGCACACCCGCCCGTCCTCCCGTCGCCCCCACTGCGCACCCCTCGTCTCCCTGACAAGCCGCTAGCTTCTTGCGCGCTCGCTCGCACATTTCCGAGAGATAAAACTTCGGGAGCCAAACCAAGTTCCAGTATGCCAGCAGTTTCCGCAAACCGTTATCGAGGTTTGTTGGCGTTTGGCGTTGACAGACGGTGCCCTGCAAATTTTGAAATTAAATCACTTGTCACTGCTGCCATCCTACTGCCATCTGAACTTTCTAGATGGGTACACAACTTATACTAATTCGCGACTATGTTGTGTTTACTGATAACCTCAACTGTTAACAGATTAGACTTCAAAGATTAATTGTTATTAGATTTGTGACCTCTTAAATTTTTTACCGATTTTTCTAATAAATATTAGCTACCAAATGTCTGTCCCCAGTTCCCCACGACGGGAAAACAGAAACGTATTCAGAATTTAATTATCACACTGTTTTTTTTTGTCGATTAGATTACCTATATTTAGCCGCGTTTCACGTGGCTGCACTGCACTTGTCGTGCAATTTATCGTTAATTATTAATTTGTAGGGAGGTTGGTCTTCGTTTTTAGCTTAGCTTAGTATATAACAGGTACATGCGGAAATGCTAACTGTACTTGTATTATTACTACTCGCTAAGATTACGTCAGCGCGCTAGTTTTAACCAGTACCTACCTACTTATCTTGCGTGCTTTATTTCCTTGTTTGATTTTACTTAGGCACATAAGAATATTTTCAAGAATTATCTTCAACTCGTAGAAGTATATTAATTATCTTCTTGGGTGTTATGTATGACACAGATATACTAGACAGTGTAGTGAATGTATGTATGTAATCTACCATATCGGATGATATGTATGACAAAGATGTGTTGAGAGTGAGAGACGAAAGAAGAACGAAGAGTAAAGTAGAGAGTATTAAATAAGCGTATTTTTTAAAATTACGACTCAAGGTAGGTGCTAAAAAACGCACCCATGATTTTGAGGTTTTCTGTACAGTTCACATCTATGTTTTTAAACAGCGTATTTTAAAAACTGTCTGTGTAGAGCTGATGTTCGTTGGCCTGAAAAATTAACAATTATTGAGACAAAGTGTAAAGCACGATTATTATTACGTTTGAAGAAAACGTCCAAGAAATCGTCAGTTTCCTGGTGTCGGTCGAGTGAGACAATATAAGCACTGCGAACGACCGGTTTGGCTTGAGCTCATTCGACCTGGCTACAGCCAAACCGTACTAATGTAGTTACCTACCTATAGTATAATCTGTAGGTAGGTAGGTACATGGAAGCTGTGTTGTGTGTGACGTGAATCATACTTACTCGTGGCTTGACAAGTAAGTAATCAATCACTATTTACGTTCATATAATAGGTAAGTATGTTGTGATAACAATGAAATTTCATCTGGAAAGTAAGAGTTCAATAATCTACAAACATTACATGGGGATAAGGCCGGTTTTGCATTGTATATACAAACCTACATACGTTTTTTTCTGGTGTGCAATAAATGCTAGGTACCTACCTATTTATTTAATGACATACATTACAACGACTTAAAAATTGCTTAGTATTCATAATCAGGATATGAATGTGTCCCAAGTCTCGAAATTCCCAATGTAAAGAACAACGTTTTATTTTAGTTTTATTACTATGTATGACGTAAAGTAATGTATAATAAATAATGAATCATACTAAAGTCAGTCTGCATAATTTGCCGAACATTCCTCGTTGGAATTCTACTGGAGCCAGAAGACAGTGTGTTGGCGTACGTGTGATGTGTGTGGAAAGATTACAAAATGGTGTGTGTGTATGTCCCTTCTGGCCGACGTCCCACTACCGGTTCGAGAGTCGAGACAGAAATATTCGGCAGCCAAGACGGAAGTGGCCTCGGAATCTTTACCTGTTGCTCCCTTCTCCCGCCCCGCGCTCCCAGCTCGCTCCGTCTCGCTCGCACTGTATTGTGGGTTTGAGATCTGCGATGGCTCGCCCACGTACTGTGGCACCAAACTCTACGCACTCTACGTAACTAATTATTATGTGGATACAGTAATTTGGGAAATAAAGACACGGCCTCATCTAAGTTCGTAATAGCGCAGTTGTAATAGTGAGTGACCGTGACCGCCGTCGTCGCCGCCCCACTTCAAGCACACTTTCTTATTTGATTGTTTATTTTGGTGCTGAAAGTTGGCTTGTCAGTTCTGAAAAGTTATATAGGATGAAATGGAGACATACTTGTCGATATTGCTAATGAAAATTGCCTTGTTACTATGCTACCTATTGAAAACTGCCTTGTTACTATGCTACCTATTGAAAACTGCCTTGTTCCTATGCTATCTATTGAAAACTGCCTTGTTTCTGAATCAATCCATCTAAACACCTACTAAACATAGGTATACGCAAAGTAGGAAGTAGTATCTAGTAGGAGTGTTTTTATGCAATTTTTAATTTCAAGTTATTGGTATTTACCCTAAGTAATTATAGTCCATACCAATGACTTAAGATTAAAAATTTCATAAAAAAACGACTGAAACTCATCAAGTCGTTTAAAAGATCTCGTGGGATTAAGAAACACATAAGTAAGTAAGTACCTACATAAACCTTAGACCTGAAAACAACACACACTCCGTTTTTGTGGGCAGTCGTGTGAAAAGAAAACAGGAAGTAAACAAACTAGATCACCAGTTGTTTACGTCTTGTTTTCTAGGATTTAAAATATTATTTACGATTTACACTAACTACATGTTATTAATAAATAACAGCACGTATTGGCACTCTGAGTAGGAAATATACTTGGTGTAATTTTCAATAGGTACATTAGGTAGGATAGGACGTAGCAGGAAACGAAAGACATGAAATCGGAAATTAATGTACGCGGGAAGAGGAAATTAGACAGCACGAGCGGCCGCCCGAGGGCACCGGAAGAGGGGTTAGGGAGGGAGAGACCCGTGAATATCTGCTCTACTTCCGGCTGTGCCGCGGAAAAGGAAGCGCGGACCGCTCTCTATGTCCGTTCTCGTAGTATAGCTCCGTATACTTACCATACATATAGGTATCTATAATGTACTTTACGATGTATGTATGTATATTGTGCACATTCATTCCTATCAGTTACTGTATTGTATGTACCGAAACGTCCAGTTCCTGTTTGATTGTTTTATCCTATATTTTTTGACTAACCATTATACTCGTATTTTTTTAAGGTAAGTACTTAAAAATGCATCGTAGCCATTACCACTGACTAAGTGAATGAAGTTGAAATTATCAAGAGGGCGGGAGACTGAAAAGCGAAGCAAACGGCAAAAGTCTAGAACGACTGAACGACACTTCCTTGAGCTTTATAACCCGGATCACAATATAGAAACCGGATGTCCGAATAAAACACTTGTACTTATATTTTTACTAATAATCCGGTATTTGACGAGATACTAGTCATTTGAGTTACCTACCTTACTTTTTATCAACTACTAGCTGTTGCGCGTTGAAAATGGATAGCCTATCAATTGTGTACCTAGCTTGACAAACAGTATGTAAATCTGGAACGTAAACGTAGGTATACCGAAAATTATGATTTTTTTTGTTAATTAAAAATTGAGTATGTTTGACTACAACTCACCTGATGGTAAGTTAACGATGTTTTCGAGGATGGTACACGCAAACTCAAATAATGCCTATTCACTCTTGCCTTGAAGATTCCCAAATTGCAGGACTCGGGAAACAGCGCAGGCAAGGATTTCCACTACATCGCTACCCGCATAGTAAATGAGGAAGCGTAACGCTTCGTGCGTAAAGGCTGAATATCAACAACATAGGGGTGGAACCTCTCCATGCGTCTCGTTGACCGAAGGTGGAATGGAGCTGGGGGAATGAGGTCGTGTAGTTCTTGTGCACACTCCGAAATGAATTCGATATATCAAATGAGTTTATGTTTTTGTGCTTTTGTACGAGAAATGTTAGTGAATGAAATTTCATAAATAATTTATTTTTGATACCTACTGTCAAATGTTAACTACCCCAATATGCTTGGGAGTTGAGACAGATAAGATAATAATTAGTAATCCAGAATATTATGTCAGCCGAATATTATATACTGACCTATACATATTATATTGGTAGCAACAACGAGTATGTCATTATCAATTATTATGGTAGCCACGACATTCGTCAAATTCGTCTCTTGTCAAATTCTTATTTCGTCAAATACCACATTCGTTCGGCACTTAATATAAGTTAATTATTTATTACGAACTAGTTGTTTCCCGGGGCTCGCGAGCTTGGTAAAAAGTAGCTTCTGTGTCAATCCAGGTCCTAATCTGTCTACCTACCAAATTTCAGCCAGATCCGTTCAGTAGTTTTTGCGTGAAAGAGACAAACATACATCCATACATTCTTACACACTTTCGCGTTTACAATATTAGTTTAGTAGGATACAGTCATGTAATGTTTTGTCTATTAAGGACCTGCACATATTGTACAGCCCTTGTTTGGTGTGAAGCAATTATTTTACAAATAGGTTCATTGAAAAACTCATTTCCTAGCACCATTCGCAGCCTGCGAGTGCCGCACGCGACCCCGATTCTTGTGCTTGCGTTACATAACTGAGAGCCGTGAAGAACTAGGCAACGATGTCATACCGAAAAATTGCGCCACTTTCTGCCAGCACCACGTCTACGTGTTGGGAAATCCGTCCGCTCAATTTTAATGAGCTTTGGATAATGAAATCTATTGCTGTTAACATGATTTGGATTAACTACTACACACACACACACACAAGTAATAGTAATGGCTAGGTTTTGGTCAGCTCTTAAAAGTATGATGTCAGCAAACAAAGTGAATAGAGCCACTTCTAGTGGAAGTAGAGAAGTAAGTAATGTGACAAGATAATTAATTAATTAATATCATAGTAAATTAAATATATCTTCAGCAATATTAGTATTAAGTAGAAAATCGCGATCGCGTAAAGTTTTAGCAAGCTGCAAAATTTGCTGTAACCCAGGGGCAACAAGTGAACTTGATTTTGGAGCTCGCTTCGCTCGCTCGGCTTGTTCGTTATCTATATGTAGTTTACGAGATATATTTTATTATCTATTTTTTACTTTTTATTTATTTTCTGCTGCGGATCTCCTCGTTTCTGATTCGATCACGCAGAGAAACTCCGAGCATAGCACGCTCTATTGCCCTTTGGGTGACCTTGAGCCTTCTTATGAGGCCAATAGTAAGCGACCATGTCTAAGTTCCATATGTCATCACTGCCAACACACACTAGTTGAAAACCTTGGTCTTAAGACGCTGCGGTATTTGGGACGTGAAGATATTGTGAAGCTTCCCGAACGCTGCCCAGCCGAGTTGGATTTGACGATTGATCTCTTTCTCGACCTATCTAACTGGACTGTTTGTCCCAGCTACACATAATCGGTAACAACTTCGAGCCTCTAACCTTCAGAGGAATAGGTGCGACGGACTTTTACATAATTTTCGTCTTGTCCATGTTCATTTTAAGACCTAGGTACTTGTGGAGAGGCTCTACTGAGGCCATCGTGCATTGTGCCTTGATGCCGAGTCTACCCCAGTCCAAAAGCTTAAAAATATCTTCCAGGGCGGACAGTTTCGGAAATATGACGTCTCCCTGTCTCACCCCTCGTTGCAGCCGGATAGGTTTCGAATTTTTGTCCTGGAGGCGAACCGACATGGTGGCGTTTTCATACAAAGACTTCAGTACCTAGATGCACAGATGAGATACTAGTTACTGTCGATAGTCAATTTGGCACCGCTAGAGAGGCTGTAACACAGCCCAAGTTTAGACCGAATCAAAGGCTTTCTCATAGTCCACAAACGCTTAACATAGTGACAGATTGTACTCTTCGGTCTTCTGGGTACTATGCCGCTG
This sequence comes from Coleophora flavipennella, assembly GCA_947284805.1. Classification (NCBI taxonomy): domain Eukaryota; kingdom Metazoa; phylum Arthropoda; class Insecta; order Lepidoptera; family Coleophoridae; genus Coleophora; species Coleophora flavipennella. The sequence continues at coordinate 16,296,031 of OX369264.1, read as the reverse complement.
CGTATGTATGTAGTCTATGGTACTAAAACGTTTTTGGCAACCGGCTTATTCGGGAGGCTGGAAGTCGACTAACCTGCGTGCGAGACCCTCGAAAACAGCTTGTAGACATGGCTTAGAAGTGAGATGGGTCTGTAGCTCTTCAGCAGGGTGTTGTCACCCTTTTTGAAGAAAAGCACGACCACACATCTGTTTCATGCCTTAGGCGTTTGTCCCTCGAGTATAACTGAATTAAATAACTTCTGAAGAGCTTTAAGTACCAGTGTTCCATCTGCTTTCAGAAGTTCAGCCGTAATTTCATCATCATCGGGTGCCTTATTGTTTTTGAGCTGTTTGAGAGCCATTTTAATATCGTACAGGCTGACGTGCGGGATATCTTCGGTATAGTGTCGGGTTAGTCTGGCTCTTGGGTCTTTAGCCAGATCGCTGACAGGCAGACGTGTGGTCGTGTACAAATGTCAGTAGGAGAACCAAAGTAACCACCATAGCTCTCAGACAGAATGGCTAAACTTAAGTGGCAATGGGTGGAGCACATAGCTCGTAGAACAGATGGCCGTTGGAGTAGTAAAGCTTTCGAGTGGCGACCCCATACCGGAAAACATAGCGTAGGCAGGCCTCCAACTCGGTGGACCGATGACATGGTAAAGGTCGCGGGAAGCCGCTGCGCTGGATGTGCGGGCAGCGCAGAACCGGTCGTCGAGGAAATTCTTGGGGGAGGCCTTTGTCCAGCAGTGGACAACTTTCGGCTGATACGATGATGACGAATTTATTTTCTGACATAAATGATACCAGTTTCATTGTTGGAACATTTCGAAAAAATTATCAAAGTGAGCTCTATTAGCGAAAACTTGCCGCTGACCTGTCAATCGGCACTTCGACTTTACGATAGAGCAAAAACTTTCTTTCACTTTTAATTACCTATTGCTACATGTCAAATTAATCAATACGGCCTGAAGATCAATCGTACTAATTTTCATGCTTGTTACACAATCTGCAGCTTTTTTGGCGTACTGTTCTAGTACTATTAATCATTTAAAGGTAGTTATAATATAATCAATTTATTTAAGACCAAGTTATACAATTATTTTGGTATAATGCTCTTTCTGGCCTCACACGTGGCGAACAGTTTAGTTTAGCGAATGTTCGTGCGAAGAAATCGTCCTCTTCCGGTGACCTCGGGCTACGACAAGATCTCGTGACGGACGACCATTTTTGACTTCGGTGCCGTGATCGGAAAACAATGATCTTAGTCAATTTTATATTCATGTAACAAATGTGAATAACATAAATGTCGGGTCTGGGCTTGGAAAGTTATCTGGGACAATTAATCCATGATTTAACGAGTAACCCCCCGGTGAGATTCTGTGCGCGCAAGTGTCACATGACAAAGCAACCCCTCCGTCCGTTGAGGATCAACGCCGACAAAAAACGGGACGGGAAAGTATCCGAGGGGGAGAGAGTGCCCTGCTTTTTACATATAATAATAATTGAAGAATTTGCTGGATATTATAAATAGGTACTTTATGTACCTACCTTCTTAAGCATATTTTCAAGCGACTTCCAAAAAGGAGGAGGTTCTCAATTCGACTGTATGTTTTTTTTATGTGTGTTACCTCAGAACTTTTGACTGGGTGAACCGATTATTATGATTTTTTTTATTTGTAAGCTAGTGCTTCCCGTGTGGTCCCATATAAATTTTATCAAAATCAGTGTTGTACTTTATTAGAAAATTAACAAAAACCAAAAATAATAATGCAAAAATGTACTTGTTATTGCGATGGAAGTCGGTGTTTTAACGTGTTTAGCGTTTTCAATTATATCATTGACGATAGTACACTATTAAGTACCTACCTAATAAACTTATATCATCGATATTATTACTGTCTATGCATATAAAATACACTTATTTATAGGTAGGTTATGTGTCTTAAAAAATTGCACGCCTATATGCAGCTCCAATAAATATAGTAATCGAGAAAGAATAATTTACTGCACCGTTGATACTCACTTAGATTGGTGTCATAAAAAAATCCTATCGTCTGCGGTATGTCCCGTTGGTATGTCCCAATCGGGCCATGTGCGCGCGCTCCCACGCATAGCTTCCGCGCAAGTGTGCGCCAGCGCTACATTCCGTCTGCACAGCGCACGCCATGTCTGTGTGCGTCAGCGACCTGCTACTTCCTGGTACAGTGCGAGAGACGCTTTATTTAAATTCTACTTTTGTGTGCGTACGCAATATTATTTATATTCCCACTTCTACAGCAACATGCAGGACCTATCCAATCTAACGAAACGAAGAGCATCACATTAAATTACGGCATGTGCGTGTGTCAAGTCTCCATTGTACTTCCTGATTATGGGTTAGTGTGCGTAAACCACTTGTTAGAATGCTAGGGCGACTTTATCTCAGTGAGGGACAGAGTGCAGCGTCCGATTACTTAGGGCGGGAGCACAACCTATCGAACAATAAAGAAACTGTTCTAGAAATGCAACATTTGTTACAAAATTGATCTGTCCATAGTTCATTGGATTTGTTTTGGTTGACAAAAGTGAGTGTCTTGTCTACCTTCCCTAAACGTCGTCGCGTCGTCGTCGTCGTCGCACCCACACGGTGGCTTCGTCAAACAAAGAGCTCATGTTTACATTCTAATTGCCAATTGGAAACAGGAAGCATAAATTCCGCCATAATCCGTAATACGTCTCGACCACACAGTATACACAGTGTTCTCGGTACGAAACAATACCAGTTCCGCTGTTGTTTGCAAAACTGTGCCGCTTTCAGGAAGTGGTCGCACTTTGATTGATTCGCTCTGACTGAGAACCGCAGTGCTATTCGGTTTATTAAATAACTGTTCTAAAAGGAAGTCTTGTATGCACTTAACACGTGGTTAGGCGATATTCTTACCACATCCGTGACGTAATGGTTAAGGCCATTAGCATTCATGCCATTCACATCAGGAGGTCGCGGGTTCGATTCCCGGCGTAGTCTAACTTTGACTCAGTTTGGTTGGTGATTGATAGGGCATTTTCATAGCCCGCCTGGCAAGCTACTACCATCTTATGTAAGTCTTACAGCCAAACATCAGTGTTAACAACATTCATGTGTTCTGGCTTGAATATAAGATAGTCAGTTTTCCATTGCGTTGGGGAATCTTGGTGGGCCACTTACCATTAGGTGAGATGATGCTAAGGGCTTATTAATTGTAAGTAAAAAAAGGAACTTTGATTGATTGATTCGCTCTGGCTGAGAACCGCTGCTGCTCAGTTCATTGAATAACCGTTCTAAAGGGAAGTCTTGTATGCACTTAACACGTGGTTGGGCGATATCGTAATTAAAGTTCTCAAATGTCCATTCCAACTTCCATTTTAAACTACATAGGACTTTATTTTATACTAGCATTTGCCCGCGGCATCGCTCGCGTGAACATTGTGTTTATGACTGTCTGAGGGTGAGTGCCACGCGAGCCGCAAAAGAATTAACCAAAAAAGAGATTTTTTCAGTTCCCTCAGGAACTGCCTATGCCCTATGGCTATTTTCACGGGATAAAAAGTAGCCTATGTCCTTCCTAGTGACAGCTACCTGCATGCTTAATTTTATCAAGATTGGTTGAGGTGTTGAAGCTTGAAGAGGTAACAAACAAAAACCTTTTTAGGTACATTTGTAATATTACTAGCAGTCCGCCCGCGGCTACACCCTCGTTGTTTTCGATTTTCCCGTAGGAATAAGACGTTTTCTCGGGGTAAAAAGTAGCCTATGTCCTATTCCAGGACCTAACCTATATGTGTGCTAAGTTTCATCCCGATTCGTCCAGTGGTTGAAGAGTGAAAGAGTAACAAACATCCATACATACAAACTTTCACATTTATAATATTAGTTTCTGTCTATCTGTGTTCTCCTCTCAGACCAAATAAGACTTCTTATTTGGTCTGATTTTCTCCTCTGTTTAATTTGGAGATTTCTTAGGTCAAGCTCCATAAAGTAATGACATAGTTTGTTTTGTTAGGCAACTCTTAAAAGTATTACAGACTCAGTACAACATAAAAATGTTATTGATATTGCGTCCATAAAAAGCAACGTCGATATCGATGTAAGTAAACAACCTGCACCAGGGTTTACCAATTTTTTTAAAAAAACTTACTAAATAATGTGTGCCACAAGTGGACAGATGTGGCCCACGCGAACAGTTTGCACAATCGGTTGGGGGCCGTCACTCCCGGAGGGAGATGTATGTGCTTCCCTGTCGTCCACATCTGTCGCCAGATTCTATCGACCGAGGATTAGATACAACGTCATTAATTGATTTCGACCAAGCCGAAGGGTTAGGAATTGAGATTATTTTGGAAGTGCTTGCAGCTGCACATGGCATTGATCTAAATAGTGGTGACTATTGAACAAGTGATACATCCGACCCATTTAAAAAAAAAAAAATTAGAAAGAACTAAGAAGTAAGCTTTACTTCCTTTTGACATAATATTGATTTCAGATACAGTCTTGGAATTTAGGGTCAATAACCCAGTCCAAATGAAGGAAGGCGTAAAAAAGGTAAATTGACCTGGCTAACCAGAGGCTAACTATGTAGACTGTACAAAGGCATCCCCCAAGGATTTCCACGACGACTGGTTCTGCGCTGCCCGCGTCCAGGCCGAGGGGGTAACACGCAAGTTCAAATAGTGTCTATTCACTCTCGTCTTGAAGATTCCTAAATTATACGAATCGGGTATACAAGGCGCCGGCAGGGAATTCCACTCCCTGGCCGTTCTCATAATGAACGGAGAAGCAAAGCCTCCGCGACTGGTCGTCCAATGATGAAATGGAGAGGGGGGAATGAGGTCGTGAAGCTCCAGGGCACACTCCGAAATGAATCCTGTAGAACACCGATTGGCTTCGGAGCCTGTTTGATACAAGTTCCTCGTCGCCAATGAGTCTCCTGGCGCGACTTATTTAGATTACAATAAAAAAATTAAGAAATCGAGTTTTTAAAACTCTGTCAAAATCTAAAGTTTATACTCTTCCTAACGGTATGCTACATGTAGTTGAAACATGTTGCTAACTTGAAGTAATTTGCTAACTTTGTCTACAAGGTACTCTGAGGTACCTGTAAAAAGCTGGTTTGAGAGAAAAACCGGCCAAGTGCGAATAGGGGTCACACAAACAGGGTTCCGCACCAAAACTTTAACTACCAACAGAACAAGACAGCGCAGTTAATACTTTGCTCTAGGTAGTTAGTAGTCTACTTATTCTGGATTTTATAGAAATTTCATTTTTCCTGTGGGATCGGAAGGACTTTAGATTTTCTCATTGAGTCCAAGGCAAAAGTTGCTGCAATGAAGCTGGGCATTCTCTCTAAGGTGAGACGGTACTTCACACCTGGACAGCTACTTACCTTATATCAAGCACAGGTCCGCACATGTATGGAGTACTGTTCACACTTATGGCACAGAATTACAATACTGTGCTTATGGGATGGATCAGCCCGCTATCAGTTGGATACCTTGGACGCCATCGAACGAAGCGCACGGAGACTCATTGGTGACGACGAGCTAGTCAATGACAAGCTCCAAAGCCTTGAGCATCGCCGCAAAGTCGCCTGTCTATCGGTATTCTATCGAATTCATTTCGGAGAGTGCGCGCAAGAACTTCACGACCTCATTGCCCCAGCTCCATTCCACCGTCGGTCAACGAGACGCAGGAAGCGGATGCAACCCTTTGTTGTTGATGTTCCACCTTTTCGCACGAATCGTTACGCTTCTTCATTTATTATGCGTACAGCGCAGGAGTGGAACTCCTTGCCTGCGTCAGTGTTTCCCGATTCCTATAATTTGGGGATCTTCAAGGCAAGAGTGAATAGGCCCCAGATTTGGACAGAAAGATCCGCCCGTCTCCATATTTTAGTCAGATTTTCTTCATACAAGCAAAAAGTAGCGCCATCTGACAAAACTCGTACGAAGTAGCGTGGGCGAGAGATGACGTCAGTGCCGCGCTTAAAGAACATTGGTAGAATTGTCGCTTTAAAAATTCGTTTATTTAATTTGTTTACAAGAAAAAATACAATGTAAGGTTACTTATAGATGATACGACATCCTATGTTTCTTTTTAGCCTATCTTTCATGGTTTTTACAGCCTCTAACAACACAATATGGCATTTTATATGGAATATCTTTCTACCGCACTGTACGGTTTCCCTCAGACGACTGAGTCGCGAGTGTGCGAAACTTTCGATTTTCGCACCAATTCGCTGGGAACATTAGTCGCGCGCGTTGGCCGGGTCCTTACGCCAGTAATATACATATAAGTCATTGGAATAGGCATTATTTGAGTTTGCGTGTACCATCCTCGGCTGCATCATCACTTACCATCAGGTGAGTTGCAGTCAAACGCACTCAAATTTTCAATATAAAAAAAACTTTTTCCTGCAAATTTTACTGTGATGTTTTCAAGATTTTAGGCCAGTAGGTAGTTTCTGAGATAAATGGGGGAGGGGAAATGGCCATTTCTCGCCGTTTTTTCTGAAGTAGCTTCGAAACTATTTGAGATTCTCGCAACAAACCCTTTTATTTTATGTCACACAATATATTTTATAAAACCTTTTTTTTTTAATTTTCTAATTTACCCTCTAAAAGTGGCGCCTTGTTTAAAATTCATTTCTTTACGTTACACGACCATCTTTAGGTCACCGGCTTATATATAGATAGATAACACGTTTATGTGTACTAAACAACTCAATCGGTCCAGTAGTTTCCGAGCAAATTGGCTGTGACAGACAGACGGACAGACAGACACGCGAATGATCCTATTATGGTTCCGTTTATACCCTTTGAGACACCGCACACCCGTCTCCATTCCTCGCCATCATCTTCAAACACAGTCTTCAAACTCCCTGTCAAAAAAATTGTCTTTTCTGTGTAAGACAAGAGTCTTGTTGGAATATCCGCCATCCCTTTTATTCGTCTCCACTCCTTGACAAATGACTGTTCGGTATAACTCATTATTTTCCTCTCTCTAGCTTCAATATATCTCTTTCCATGTTGTTCATCATCATAGAATCGTAAAATCTGGTTTGTCATATTTTCTCTTTTACTCTACTCTCATAGTTAGTTCTCCTTCACTTTTTCCGACACTTCTATGCTTGTTACTCTCTCTTTGCAGCAAAGATTAAGAAATATTACTTTAAAAGTAGGTACCTGCAGTATATCCACTGACAAAGAGTTCTATAATATCTCCAGAGGGAAATTCTTTGTCACGCAAATGGCCCTACGTTTGAACACACCCCGGACACTGCATACAATGGTCGTGAAATGACATTTGACGGAGGAAATAAAATCACGGTGAAATCCTATACGTTCGAGAACCAAACTATAACCAATCAGTAACAATCTGGGTGGACGAGGGGGTGAGGTAGCAACCTAGAGAGCGGCAGGGAGTGTCCATACTGTATGTTAGTACTAATATATGTATATTGGTTTGAGTATACCATAGGTTGATGTTTTGAAGGTGAGGCAGATATACAGTGTAATTTTCATACAATTTATTTTCCTCAGCTACGTCTTTGAATCTGTTACTCGAGATGTAAAAAGACAAGGTGTCGATTCGGTGTAGGTAACACGATTTAATTTATTTGGCAGGACTAAACTAAATTTAGGCATTCTTTCTATTTCTTTATGTATCGAAAAGACAAGGACCGTGCTTCAATTTTGTTTAGTCCTGCCAAATAAGTTAAATCGTGTTACATCGAATCGACACCAATTGTGTCTCTATGGATATATTGAAGACACACTTGCCCACTGCTGGCACATAATTACCTTCTAAAGTAGCAGTAGGTACCTCATTTTCACTAACTTTTTTGATATGGTCAGGATATGGTCAGCTTTTACTCCCAATAATGCTATAACTGCAGGGTGAACTCCAAATATTTTTTTAACTCAGGATTTAATGATGATTTTTTTTAAATTTTGTTTTTGAAATATCGGTTAATACATTAGGATTGTTTTTATAGTACTTATGTACATTTCTTTCCGCGACGGTCAAGGGCACTGCATCCTACGTAATACAATTATGTACTGTTACGCGCATTCACTAAGAGGGACGCGGTGCACTATAAGGGCTTCTTGGCGGGCACTATTAAATCTGCAAGAATATAATTTAAAAAACTAAAAAACGACTTCAAAAAGAAAATACTCAAAAGTATGAAATAACATTTTTATACATTATAAATCAGAGATATGCTATATATAAGGGGAGGTAGATAGGTTACATGCGTCCAAAAAGTGAAGCAAATAAAATGATGCCAATTGGCCTGGACCCCCAACTCACCTTCAGACCCCACATTACAAACGTGACCCGTAACGCCCGTTTCTATAGGTAGAAACTGGGGCAGGCTTAACAGCATGATAGGTAGGCATAGCAAAATGTCCCCCGCTAATAAGCGAACACTCTTTAAGGTTTGCATCCGACCGGTAATGACATACGCGGCCCCCGTCTTTGCGCACACGCTCCCAACTATCATGGAGATGATCCAAGTAGTACAAAGCATATTCTGCCGTAGAGCATTTGACGCCCCATGGTGTATCCGAAACACCGACCTACACCGCGACATGGACATACACACCATACAACAATTAGTTGAAGGCCTCTCCGAGAGCTTCTTCAAGTCTTCGGAGTCGCCTCCCAACCCGTTAATTCGACAGGCAGCGGACTATACCCCGCCACTCGAACTATCTAGTTATATGGTCCGTAGACCAAGACACGTTCTGTCTGATCCTCCCGACCAAATTTCAGCCGACCTGAATTGTCTCCTGGCAGCTCAGGGAGGAACCGATAGTGTCACTTCGTGAATGACACAGTCCCCCCTCACTAGCACATAAAAATGTAATTCATAAAGCGATAGCTCCCTTCAGGAGCTCCTCGCGCAGACACTGAGCGCTTGTTTCTGCACTTCCCCCCTCCTTAGGAGGGGAGTCGCTCAGATGAAGGGTTCATAAGTCTTAGCAGCCTTGTAATCCAGGGAGGTTTTTAGTGGGTATGCACTAGGTGAGCCCCACATAACCAACATAGGACCGGACGTTGGTATGCAGCAATACATGTTTTAATCCTCCCACCCTCCGAAAAGGGAAACAAAAAAAAAATCTTTTCTCAGTAGCATTCGGTGCAGCGGAAGCGAACTACCTTTAATGTTGTGTGCGTAAATGGGTTCGATTTTTAAATGTTGTTTGTTAGTGCATGACCTATCTACGGTAACAAATCTCTGTTAAAAATACACGAAATTAACCAACAATAGTGAAATCAAAGTTAGGGTACGAATCATATTAGAGGACTACAATTTTTTTGAGGTCGGTGCCAGCACACAGCTACTTTTACCTATCATGTTGTAACCTTCAGGGATTTACTCCAATAAAAGTCGTGGAATCCTCTTCACATTGTTTTATTCCATCGATCTTAAATATTATAATATCCACAGCGAAAGGCACGCAGTGCCATATCAAAAACTAAACTCTGACGAAGACTCAGACAGCGCTCCGGGCTGGATGGACAACGTAGTAGTTTTATATCCTCTTTGCAACTTGCAGCACTAGTGGCTAATATATATAACTGTTATGTAAAATACAATAACTAATATCTGTACCTGTTACAGTCGGCCATCCTTCCTAGAACGAGTCCTCTCGTTTGTTCTATTATTATGTATATTAAATAAAAAATATTTTATTTCATTAATAACAACAGTACTTATTTTAATCATACAGTGAATATTATCTACTCTTTTTAAAATATAATACAATGTTAAACATTTCATTATTTGAACTTAGACTTAATAATACTTGAATCATTGCTTTGCACTAATTAACTGTAACATTCTATATTTAAACCATAATTGTGATTTTTATTTTTTCCATTTACTGTGTTGTTGTATATCAAATATATTTTCTATTATTTGTTATTTTCTTGTTACTTAACATTGATACATAATTAGTGCTGCAATTACATCTAACATCTTTCACCTTAAATCCTTTTTTGACCAGTAATTCTAAACGCTTTAGTCTATCATCTTGTTAAAACTTTGTCATCTCTTTTTTTTTTATTCACAATTGGTAAACCCTTGAAAACATCTTATGATAAACATATCTGTATAATATCTAATTAAGAACTTTGCCATCGAAAATGACACTATTTTAACCATGATTTCTTTATTCAATGCAAAACCTAAATCCACAAGTTATCTATCTCTAACGACACTTGGTACTTTAATTTATAGCTCATCATTAGATTGTAATATTAGATACGTACAAATTTATGTAACACTATTTATTTACTTTAAATAAAAATCAAATAATCCATACGTAATATTTTGTCATCTCAAATGACTAAAACTTACTGTGTCATCTCGAATGACAAGTTTTACTTATAAAATTGTCATCTGTAATGTTGATTTTTCAAATTTTTAAATCTGTTCATGTCTAATTCAATTTAATCCAAACATTTTATTTCAGGAAATTAATTTTCATAGTAGTAAAATATACAATTCAATCATGTTTCAACCCGTCAAAAAAAATAATTAATTAGTTAAATGCCAACAGTATCATAATTTAAAAAAATATTAAGCAAAATAAACGTCAAACTAAATAAAAAATGCATTAACTTAAGATAAAAATTTAAAGAAATAACCTACAAAGATTGCCCTCCAGTGACTGGCAATGAGACAATTGTGCTCACCGTTGATCACCTTTGGTTATGACACCGGTTCAAATTGATAACTGTAGTTTCAACTCCATGTCATCTCAAATGACCATATTACTTTACTGTGTCATCTCAAATGACAACATTTCAAACTACGTCATCTCAAATGACTATATTACTTTACTGTGCCATCTCAAATGACAAAATTCGAAATCCATGTCATCTCAAATGACCATATTACTTTACTGTGCCATCTCAAATGACAATATTTTAAAACCATGTCATCTCAAATGACCATAGTAACTTACCTGTGCCATCTCAAATGACAACATTTCAAATCCATGTCATCTCATCATCATCATCATTTAAGAGCCGTGCTCTTGTTGGTGTAGCTCTTTCCAGGTCTCTCTCTCCCACACAATCTCCTTCTTCCACCTTAACTTTCTTCTTAACTTGGTCTATATAAGCAGTTCCAGGTCTTCCTCTTCCGGTCATCTCAAATGACCATATTACTTTACTGTGCCATCTCAAATGACAACATTTTAAATCCATGTCATCTCAAATGACCACATTATTTTACTGTGCCATCTCAAATGACAACATTTCAAATCCATGTCATCTCAAATGACCATTTAACTTTACTGTGCCATCTCAAATGACAACATTCCAAATCCATGTCATCTCAAATGACGATATTACTTTACTGTGCCATCTCAAATGACAAAAAGAATGCACCTACTTTTCAGTGTCATCTCTAATGACTGCAATGACTGAGTACCAGTAACAATCATCTATGCAAAGTATATTATAGCAAAAGAAGTAGCCAGTGAACGTGCAATCAACGAAAGTTAGGGCTATTGTCAGTTTAAGCATAAAACTATGCTGGCTATGCGTCATTCTGCTAAGATTTGCTGTGAACAACTTTACTAGGCAATAAATTCAATTCATCGCTCGTTCGTGTTTGTGCTATTTCCAGCATTTGCGGAATTTACGTAATTAAACTGTAATACTGGGAAATATTTTCCCATGTGAAGCAAATTTTATATCTCAGTTTTATCTATATCTTGCTGTTTTGCTCTTATATATCTACTGCAGTAATTTAATTTCTTTTTAACAAATTCATATTTAATTATTTTGGTGCCTGTCCACTCTAGTTATCATAATCATTGCCATCTAATTATCATCATCATCGTGGCAGGGAATGTGTTAATAGAAAATTAATTTTAATCATAATAGATCTAATGTGAAGAGAGTTACTTCTAGCAAGAAAGTAGTTTTAATTCCTAAGCCATGAACTATAGAAATATAGCAAATAACATTCTCCGAGTAATTAAATTTCTTTTATGTCAAATACATGATTAAGACATTAATCAGGTAATAAATAATTCTCACTACCAAATTCATCCCTCACTGGCCTAGCCACATAAATATTTCCATCATTGAAAGTGGCGGACTTTACACAAATGATTCACTGAGATTGTAGTATTGCCCAGGGAAACTTAATTAAGAGGTCTGTCGTAGTTTTAATAATTCGCAAATGGGGATATGCTCTGTATAGCTGACTTGATAATAAAATGATTTGAATTTGAATATCTACAACATAAAATTCTACTTCTTTTTCATGAGAACCATGTACCTACCTCTAAAACAAGTTTTGCGAGACCAACTGGCATGGTACCTACGTTACCTAATCATGGAAAGAATAGACCATTAACGCTCTTCCATTGCAGCTTTCTATTCTACTCTATTCTTTCACTTTCCAGCATCTCACGTATCAAAGCAGCTTTACTACCTAAACACAATTAGGATCATGTTATCAATAATTTACTAGTAACATTATATTATGTACATTGTTTGTATCTGTTACGTTGGGTTGTGGGTACTGAGGTGCCTTGGCAAGAGAACCTTCTATTAATTATTTTTGTATTGACTCACACAAAAGTGTCTGCGAAATCGCTGTGCTTGTCGAGGCTAGGACGAAAAGAGAGAGAGAACAATTTCCCACTGTTTCTTTCGTTTTACATCATTGGGAAACAAGTGTACTCCCTTGTTTTTACAATTTAAAGCACTGCATTGAGGCATTTTTGAAAACACAACAATTTTTCGCAAATAAACACAAAAAAATCCATGCGATTTGACAGTTATGTCAAATGAAGGTATAGTACAGTCGATCGTGCGCCACCTGGTGTGAGAAAAAGTCAGTCAAAGATGACCTATTATTAATCAGTTGTCATAAACAAAGATGACCTACAATAATAGGTCCTTTCCTCTTTTTGGAAAACAGTGTTTTCAAAATATTGACATTTAAATCTAGTACTCTTCTCTCCTTCGCAAAACAATTTTACATAAGTACAATTTGAAACACAGCAATCTTGACTATTGGCAAAGTAGGTATGCGTATAAAGGAACTCACTACGTATTAAAGAAATACTGTCATCTGACGCATACAAAGGGTACTCATTTTATCTCGTAGTACCTATGTATGTAAATTGTAAACAATTATAGACCTTCAAAATGCAACCTACCTATATTAATTATAGTTTAAAAAAAACCAAAATTAATCACTAAAAACCATAGCAGCGTTTTGGCGAACGGACTTCTCGACCATATTTAGTGATTGTCTGTTGTTTTTATTTACAGAGTTTGACATGAACTGCTGATGTGAATGTGAAACGCTTTCAGATATTGTTTTGGGAACATATTTAGTGTGTATGTCTGGTTTACGAACAATTAAGTGTTTACGATTTCTGCGGTTTGATCCTTCGGATCCTTGAACTACATAACTACGTGGTTCTGGCTCGTTACGGCAACCGGAAACCAGTTACATATGGGAGATTTTTTTTGTATAGTATCCAGCAACATGTAGTGCAAGTTTTTTACTATTTTTATCATAATAAATTTTAATTGTGTTATTCCTTATAATCTTGTATTTTATTTCCCAAATCCTTGTAATTTACTAGTTTTGGTTTCGATGTTTAACTGTCACAGAAATTCTTGTTCTAAGATGTCTAGAAAAACAAAGTAGTCCTGGGGACAAAAGTATATTTTTGGGGTATTTCAACTGTAAAAGTTCTAGGTAAGGGTCTGAACCATCCTTGTGACATTTGTATAACATATTTTTAGTTGTTTCAATTGATCTTTCTACCAATCCATTGGACTGGCTATGCTATGGGCTAGACATTGTATGTTTTATATATACCAGCCTTTACAGAATACTTTGAATTCTTGGCAATTAAATGGGGGATCATTTTCGGAAACTATTGTATAAGGAACGTGTAGTTAACTGCATCAAAAATTAATTATGAACTCTTGTTTAGTTTAAATAAAAACCACCTATTTGATTTTATTTTATACAGTATGTAAGCGCATCAATTCAATGATGACAAAAACTATCACCTCGTGCCTTGTTATTACAAAATATTTATAGAACAAAACTCCCTTTTTTTTGACAGACAATAAAAAGTAACTCAAGTGATTAGCAGTCAACTACCATAATTATACAGTTTTTTTTTTCACAACACTCAAATTAGTAGATATGACCTAGAATTGATAGTTTTTACATTGAAGTCTCCAGTTTCACTTTTTGTCAGTGTTTAGATTTTAGGCTTTTTGCTCATTGGACACAGATAAAATGTGTAGTATCAAAGTCAAATAATAACAAATATCACATTTGAATATGGAAGGAGCTTAGCACGACCAATTTACAGCATCTCAAATTAGTCAACTTCAATAATTAGTCCATTTTTTTAGCATAGGTACTTTGAGACGATTAAAATATCAACACAATTACAGATTATTTTTTTTGGTTGATTAAAAGGAATATTTTATAAAAGCTGCTTCCAATTCCACCCATGTATGTTTATTTCTACGGCAAGTCCTCATACTGTATTTTATATTTTACTACCAGTCTGCGCAAAGCGTAGTGGGTAGTCTGCTTATCGTTTTATATCTGTTTTGTCTTGTCAAACGTCAATTGTTTGTTCTTTTATCAGGGGACGGAATTCGGGATTGCACAGTAGCAAAAAGTTTTAGCGTTCACTGGGTCTACCTTTTATACAATATATCAAATACTTACTAAATAAGACTGATACTGAGTCATAGCTGTTTTTCCATTGCTCTAGCCTCCATTTCTACTCCAGTTCATCTTCTATAAAATAGAAGATAGCAAGCTTTGAAACAGACTTTAAGTGATTCGAGAATAAGCCGGCTACCATCTCGAATATGACGTCAATTTGGCTACGGCGTTGTGTGTTGTGATCTGGTTAAGTATCTTTCCTGACGAATCGTAGGAATTTGGTTTCTATTGCGGCTGCAACTGTGCCACTACGTCCATTTCATCACTGGAACCCATTGAAACTCGAAACAAAAAACAATAATAAGTGTTAATAACATCGACTTAGAAATGTAAGTAACCAAAATATAAAATGTAATGAATAACACGATGTGACCGTTTCTTTATTTCTTTTCATAAAACCACAGTAAATATTTGCAGTAAAAATGTACCTTTTGTAAAGTATTACACTCAACAAATAAAGAAAGTACCTACTATCTAATGTTATATAATTCTGGCCCCAAAAATAATAATTTGTGATAATTTAAGTCGAGGGTAGTTTATAACTATGTAAGATATTTTATCATAAAATAGGTAAGTAACCACACATTTTCTAATTCGGGCAGCAATTCATACTGTGGCCTAACAATCCAATTAAGACAAAATATCTCCCAACCCGAAGTAACTATTTAGTAATCTATGCCTAAGCTAACATTTCAATCTACAAACATAAAATCACGCAAATATACGGTAAAGGTACAGTTTTTTTTTTAATCAGAATTTACCTACGATAGATTTTCTTATGGAAAAACTCAGAATGCAGAACAAACCGGGCAAAAAAAAACTCAAGACAAAAAAAGTCTTACGTGACGGCCAAGATAATATGAATTAAATTCAGTAGCAATAAGTTTATTCAATTCTTTTATCATTTTTTTCTATAACATCTGTACGGACACCATCGCGTCGTACAACAAGAAGTTATTCTAATTTCTAAACTGTTTGTTTATACTAAAAGAATAATGATAAGGAATAGAACTCCAGCAATACATATAAAATTTATAATTCGTACCTTTAAATTCCAGTGTGGGTGTGTTATCCCCGCTTCTGAAAGTTGTAACCTTCAGGGATTTACTCCAATAAAAGTCGTGGAATCCTCTTCACATTGTTTTATTCCATCGATCTTAAATATTATAATATCCACAGCGAAAGGCACGCAGTGCCATATCAAAAACTAAACTCTGACGAAGACTCAGACAGCGCTCCGGGCTGGATGGACAACGTAGTAGTTTTATATCCTCTTTGCAACTTGCAGCACTAGTGGCTAATATATATAACTGTTATGTAAAATACAATAACTAATATCTGTACCTGTTACAATATGTTTAAGATTCGATCGCTTTGCTGGCACCAACCTAAAAAAAAATTGTAGTCCTCTAATTTGATTCGTACCCCTTTGATTTCACTATTGTTGGTTAATTTCGTGTATTTATATGTATAAAAATGTTATTTCATACTTTTGAAATTTTCTTTTTCAAGTCGTTTTTTAGTATTTTAATTTTTTTAGTGATAATGTTATCTATCTAACAACGTTTAACCCAATCACCTACTTGGCAATAGGAATTATCAAATCATAATGCATATGTTTCATTAACTGATACAGAGTCACCTGAATAACCTAAAAGAACAACATTCGGTCTATATGTATACCTACATATCTACGTATAATATTTAAAGAATTATCCTCTAACTCCAAACCGTTAAGGAGTTGTATCTTTCATCATCAGCTCTGCAACATGGGATGATGACTACCAGACGCAAATACTTGAATACCTTTAGCATATACACAAAAAAATAAAAACGTACTAGTCGCCACTACGATTTTTGCAGGTTCCCCTCGATTTCTATAGGATGCCATCATCAGATCCTAGTCTCCTTATTATGGTAGCACCTTTGGGATATCTCCTTTCTAACAAAAGAAGAATCATCAAAATCGGTTCATAAACGAAGAAGTTATCCGCGAAAACACACATAAAAAATAATAATGTATATATACGGTCGAATTGAGACACTTCCTCTTTTTTTGAAGTCGTTTAAAAAAAAACATTTACGAGTATTCCTAGTTCCTACAGAGCTGCGTTTTGTTTAGTCTAATTATAAAAATAACTTTTCAGAGTCTTGTATTAAACTAATAACAGGGGAATTCGCATCACAACTTTCGAGCACTAAACTGTAATGTTACATTATGTAGATTGACGTGCAAGATGTAGTATAATTAGTTAATTGCATTGTAGTAGGATAGGAGTGTAGGACTGGTTGGCCGATGCGATGGCATTCGTCAGCGCTCGCTCTCCACCTTGCGAGAGCGTGAGAAGACGCCAAGTTTAACCCTTCATTATGGCTGCGGCGCGCAGGTGCACATTGTCCTGGACCACGCCCTACGACCCTTGCGTCCTTGGTATCAGGTAGATCCTTGATGTATTTACCTTACGATTTCTAATTGTTTGGCTATATCTATTTGAATTATTTTTATTGGATGCAACAGCTAAAATCTGTACAGCACAAGACGTAGGCACTGCATACAAGAGTCGTGAAATAATGATTTCTAAAAACAAATGACGGAGCAAACAAAATCACGGCGAAATCCCATACGTTCGAGAACCAAACTATAACCAATCTGTATCAATCTGGGTGACCAGGGGGTGAGGTCGTAATCTAGAGAGAATCTAGATCTGGTAGAGAGTGGCAGGGAGTGTCCATACTGTATGTTAGTACTAACATTGACGTAGGTAAGGTAAGTGCATGTTTTCTTGTCAAGCCAACGTACAGTACAGGAGATACTTTACTAGAGTGCTTACTTAAATGTTTCAGTTTGAATGAACAATTTAAGTACCTATATATATCGTTGAAATTAAATTAAATTAACACAACGTAACATTTCATAAAATCCAGAGTTTTTATAATATATGTAGTATATAATATATAGTTTTTATAATATTTTGCTTGCTTCTTGTTATCATAAAAAGCTGATTGATTACCTATATTGCTGGTCGTGGGTTCGTGGTGGCTTCACTGCAGTTCGACGATACGATTCATTTATGTTACAGACTGTGAAATACTAACAGACATAATGAAATATGTAAGTAGGTTACCTTATTACTGTAGAAGTACTACTTATTCTAATACTTATATTAACAACTACTTATAATTAAAAAACAAAACGGCGGCGATTACTGTTTTTGATGGAGAAAGAGAAAGAAAGAGATCTTTCAAATGAATAAAGTACATCGATAGGATAAAAAAAGGATTTTTTATTAATAACCATTTATTTTAGACGTAGTCCATATTAAGGTTAGTATTACAAATAATCTTAAAATTAATAACTTAAATTTAAAAAATATTTAAATTACAGCTTCACAAAATAAATTGATTTAAATATATTATACTAAATAAATTTATCTATTAAAGTTAACAATCACTGCTTTGAAATCCGTATGGGTAGATTGAATTCCAGTGCCTGAGAAAGAGTCTGTTTTATTTTATACACGTAACTTTTTATTTTCGCTTAGTTTTTAATTTTTTGATTATTTTGCCTTAGGTACTCTTGTATTTTTCAGTAAACTAAGAATTTCATTATCTTTGGCTAATAAGTAGTCTCTAACTTGTTAAAGTTTCTTAAAAATATATATAGTAGGTGTCACGGATAAGATAAATAAGTAGGTGTCATCAATAAGCGTTGTTGCTTGATTGCTTCGGTTTATTTCCGGCTAACATTGTGAGAACAGAACTAAATTAATTATTTCCTACAAGTGATAAGGTAGGTAGTTTATTTATAATAGTTCTTGACGATTTTATTTGTTTTGTGATCTCCTAATAGCGGTCGTAATGTCTTTTAAATCATAAACGTCGTCGGCTATTTAAATTGTACACGTGTTTAGACTGTTTAGTTTTAAATAAATATAAGACAATAACTCTTATATAATGCGGTACAATATACTCTATTGCAGTGAAAAAACATAAAAAAAACAAAAGGAATAAAAAAAACCGACCAACGGCGAGTCGGGCTCGCGCAAATTAGGGTTCCGTAGTCTTGTCAATAAATAAATGTATATTTTAAAAAACAAAATTATATTTGCAGTTGGTAATAGAACATTTTCTATGGAAAACTTGTGAACTATTTACAAATCCAACTGCACACCTAAAGTTAGGGCGACTATTACTGCTAAACTAAGAAAGCCTACTTAGCCGTGATAGTTTTCCTTTTAAATTTGTCCTACCATTTACATTTTTTTCAGATATTGTCCTGAAGTACGGGTAGAGTATTTAAAGCCTAATATTTTTGCAATCCGATCCCTGATTCGAAAAATTGTTTTAGCAAACCCCCACTAGTTTTAAAACACCTATTCAACGATACCCCACACGCTAGGTTACGTCAACGATACCCCACACGCTAGGTTACGTCAACGATACCCCACACGCTAGGTTACGTCAACGATACCCCACACGCTAGGTTACGTCAACGATACCCCACACGCTAGGTTACGTCAACGATACCCCACACGCTAGGTTACGTCAACGATACCCCACACTCTAGGTTACGTCAACGATACCCGACACGCTAGGTTACGTCAACGATACCCCACACGCTAGGTTACGTCAACGAAAAAAAAAATCACCCCCTCTTTACATTTAAGGGAGGTACCCTTAACAATTTTTTTCCCAAGATTTTATTGTACCGTTTTGTCGGAGTGATTAATATGTATACCCATGCCAAATTACAGCTTTCTAGTACTAATAGTCTGAGCTAAGCCGCGGACAGACAGACATGACGAAACTTAAAGGGTTCCTTGTTGACTTCGTAACCCTAAAAATAGGCGGCTTTATTATAAGTTAGCATGTTCTACCAGGCAATCATATCATCATCATAATATGATATAATACTAATATCATCCATAAACGATGATCCAGCGGGCAGCGCAGAACCGGTCGTCGTGGAAATCCTTGGGGGAGGCCTATGTCCAGCAGTGGACGTCTTTCGGCAGATATGATGATCATCCATAAAACCAACACAACTTTTACCAGTGTAAAGGCACACACTCTCAGAGTAAGTATGTAGGCACACACTGGACACTTCATACAACGGGCCAGAAATGACATTTCAAAAAACGAATGACGGAACAAACAAAATGGCGGCGAAATCCCATATATTCGACAACCAAACTGTAACCAATCTGTATCAATCTGGGTGACGAGGGGGTGGGGTCGCAATCTAGAGAGCGGCAGGGAGTGTCCATACTGTATGTTAGTACATACTAATATATATACTTTGGTAAAGGGTTTACTCATTAGGAAGATTGCAAGTTGCTAGGGCACAGGATTATACAACAGTTTCATGTCACACCCATACCATACCATTGTCCTCGTTGCGGCGACACCTCGCGACACGTCAGCGTCTGTATCTATTGTCTGACTGGGGCCCAGGAAGTTTTGTTTACCCGCAAAATACGAGGCTTTGGCACAAAGAAAGTGCACGCGGGTTACACGACTGAGCGGGAAATCATATGCGAAACGAATATTCAGTCTGCGGGTTCTGGCCATTACCGAGATTAATGCAGCCCGCCTTTTAAAACCAACCACCTTTGTAACGCGGCTAACCAAGAGGCGGAATAAAGTATCTCTATGTTGTATCTCCAATCATAGGTACCTACCTAGGGTTACCAGATGTTAAATTGAAAAGTCCTGACAAAAAGCCTGATTTTTATCAAAAAGTCCTGACATTTTACTGAAACGGGCGCGGTTTGATGACGCAAAGTAGTTATAATATAAAATAAAACACCACAGAGTGCCAACCGGTCACTCTCCGACTCACAATCTGCCATTGAGCCTACTCTAACTCTCCACACAATGAAAAAATCACCATTCATTTTAATCCATGGGCTGCTTGATAAAGAACCTATAAACACGTAAATAATCAAAAAAATCCTGACATTGTCAAAGTCCGGCCGCCTGACAGGTGCTTAAAAACACGGACATGCCAGGACAAATCCTGACGTCTGGCAAGCCTATACCTACTCGAGAACCGATTTCATCATAAATTTTAATCAAATACCCACATATTTGCACAATATGCAGTGACCGTGTAATTTACTATGTATTTGAATGGTGGACAGAGCCTTACTACTGGCGCCTGGCTTGCCAAGATGGCATGAAGCAGGAAGTAAATAGGCAGGAAAACGTTTTAGCGTCACAAGGTCGTCGTCAACGTCGCCGCAGCTCCATTCCAGCCACATGTCATTAAGTCGCTCGCTTCATGGTGCCGCATTCGTCGCGAGTAGCCATTGTCTTGCAATTTGAAACGTCTTTCCGTCTTCTGGTTTTTAGACTATTTGAATACCCACACTCACAGACGGCTAGACTTTATTATTCGGGTACTTCATTAATATTTATATAACACATCTCTTTGTTAATTGTTTACGCTGCTATTTCTTACGACATGTAGATGCCCATTTTGTGGACTGTTGTCATTATTTTGTACAATGATGAATCGTTTCCATGAAATGGTCCCTTATATCACGGCGTTTATTTTTTGGTTGTGATGATCAATTACAAAGACCAGCCCACTTATAAAGATTCTTTGCCAGCTACGCGCACTTCGCATTACTTAGTTGTATTATCTGATTCGTTCGTGGATGTTTGCACTATTCTTGTGTGGCTATAGTAAAGCTCCAAGCGTCTTATCCACACTTACTCTTTTCAACAGTGGCAGCAGCAGGTAACGTTTTTGAGACCAACACAATGCAAGTGGATTTCTTTCGGCTAAAATATTAACTTTCCTACAAAAGGAAACATTATATGTATTTCCGAGTACAAAAGAGCATCTCCACTTCCGAACAAAAGATAGAATGTGGAACGAAGTGGTAAATGTACTTACATTTTGTTTTATACAATTGAGTCTATATTACTTCTTGTTCCGATTCTGATAAGTAAATCAATCGAAATTTAATAATATTAAAAGTATGTATTATGTATGACTTACTCGTTAGTGATTTAAGTTTCACAAATAAGTATATGCAAGTTTGGCCATGCAACATGAATGCATCAAAATTATTTTTTTGTACGAAACAAGAATGAATAAAAAAATTAGTTTATTTATTCTTTTTTCAAACACATACTCCCCTTTATATTATCTCTTTCTTATATGTATTAGCCACGCGTATAGAATCCTTTAGCCAGCCTGTCTATAATAATAAGTATTCAACATTTTCTTCATAAATAAATGGAAGAAGAGGAAATAAAAGGTTCAAGAGCTTTATGGGACTTTCATTATTTGTGGAAACACAAAGACATGCCGAGCAGCTCAAAAGAAGCTTCTTCAAAACGAGGAATTTTTTGTCTCGGTAGACGCCGGCGTTATTTTCTTGTGTGGTGTTGTTTATATTGAACTGGTTTACTATCTGCTATATAACAATTAAATATACGTAAGTTTGAGGTTCTACGTTGAGTCCGTACATTAAGATTCGCATTTAATTACTTAACATTTATCATCCATGCACCATTCGTCGGTGAAAGCTTTTTAATTCAACAAATATACCACCAAATAACCACCTCCGTAACGTAATGGTTAAGTCCATTAGCTACACATGGTAGCGGAGGTCGCGGGTTCGATTCCCGGCGGAGTCTAACCTTGTAAAACTCGGTTTGGTTGGTGGAAGGGCTTTTTCTAAACCCTCCTGGCTAGCTACCACCATCTTATCTAAGTCTTGCCGCCAAACATTAATGCTAACAACATTGATGTGTTCCGGTTTGAAGATGATATAGCCAGTTCCCCATTGCGTTAATTAATCTTGGTAAGCCCGCTTCCATCTTCGGCATCATCGTCACTTACCATCAGGTGAGATTACCAATTGTGATTTAAAAAAAAAACAAAGAAATCAAGTCTTAAAAAATATGTAAGTATGTTAAATGTAAATAGGTGGTGTGATGTGAATCGATCGTCTATCTATTTTACACATCACATTCGCCGACGCATTGTCTGCGCGCTTCATCACATCCCAAAGGAATCCTGATCATTGTGATTCCGGGCGAGCATTTCCATAAAAATAATTCCCGATCGTTATCTACGTGAACAGGTCGGATTCTTTTTTGTTAAGTGCATCATTTATTATCTTTAAGGGTACAAAAAAAGTTTGGGACTAAAGCGCCGCAGAGAGCCTTCTAGGAAGCGCGCTCGGGTTTGTTTGACACTTATCTGTGAGATATAGAGCGCGGCCGCGGCCGGTGGGTAGTTCGGCGAGGGTGGACATTTTATTTTCAGTTAGATTTAGCGGTTACGATGAAGTGTGAATTTATTTACAATGTTTGGGACGATTTCAGATACGAAGATTGTGTTGCTGATATTGTATCTGACATTATGTATATATTGTCTCAGCTATGTATAATATAATTTAGGCACTACATATCGACCATTCAGTTTCTAATAATAGTGTTCTTACAATTTTTTTATTAATTTTTTTTTGAAATCTTAATACACGCTTTATCGTTTACAAATAATCCATTGACAACAAAGAGTACTACTGATCTTTACCTAGGGGCGATGTAGGAATGAAGAAAATATTGTGATGGCAAAAAAGCAAAGTTGAGACAGAGATATGCTATATATTTGAGATTTTGATGTAGATAAGATAAGATATATATTATAAATACTCTTTATTGTACACAATAGTTAAAAAATAAATAAATATATAAAATATTATAAAATCTTAAAAATCTTAACTCAAAAAATAAAAACAAAAAAACAAAACACAATATAAAAAATAAACTTATATAGGTACTATAACTGTAGATCGATTGTCTTACACTAATAGAGTCCAAAAAAAAAACAAAAAATGAAAAATGCGTGTGTGTGTCCAGAGTCCAGGCTTTAGCTCCTAAGCTAAGCTAATTATTGAATTTTTTATATCTCCAGCCAGTTGTTTTTTTTTTTAAATACCTTCTTTTTTAAGGGTTGCTAGTTATTTTTTCTAAAAAAATGGCTCTAACGATTTAAATAAAACTATATGTGTTACTACAACTTTTTACGAATGACTACACTGTTATATTCATTATTCCAGGAAAAATATAAATAAGGTACTTCTCGTAAGTTCAGGGTCTTTTTTATATTTTTTCTCAAAAATGGCTCTAACTATTAATTTGGAACTTTGTGGGTTACTAGTACTCAATAAGGCTTACCTGTAGTTCATTATTCCGTATCATCTTCATCTTATCAGCTCATATATACGTCCCCACCGAGGGGCTAGAGCCTACCCTGAATTAGGGCGATCGGGCCTTAGTCAAGCACGCTGGCCCAGTGCGGGTTGGTCGACTTCACACACAACCTTCGAGTTTCAGTGTGCAGGTTTCCTCACGATGTTTTCCTTCACCGTAAGAATCCGTATAAAAATCGTAATAAAGTTATTTCCCATACAAACCCACGTTAATTGTAAATTTTCCATCAAGTCTGATACATCTCATTTCTTTGCTACCAGGTAACCATATTTTAAATGCTGATTTGTGCACCTACCTATGCTGAAGGTAGAAGGCTACGCGAAAAAGTTTGCACAGCCTGGCTGTACAATTTATTACCTTCACTGTTCTTTTCTTCTGGGATTATACCTTTACTTTACAGGTAGCATCCTGATTGAAAGGGTTGTATCAAAGGCTCGTTATTTCGTATAAGATCTATACGTATTAACGATAGAGCCTGCGATAACGAAACGGTTCATGGGGTTCCTAAAGGTATAAAGTCACGGTTGCACAATTTCCCACAGGGTTTCAAAGGTAAATACCTTCTTTTGAATCTGGACACAATAGCTGCCTAGCAGGGCAAGAGTCAGGTAAAGCGCCTCTCCTCGCGGGGGTCCATCGCAGAAGTTTTATATTTCCGCTTCTTTGTATAATCCCTACGGGGCCAATTAATAATTTCCCTGGATGACCGGAGTCATTGTCGCATCACCTCCCACACCCCCCGTTCTATTCAAAGTGGGAAGATTGATGAACTTCTGCAGTTGTCACGTTTCTACGTTTATAGACTGCTTTTTGCGTTGTCTTGAATGGCGTTACTAGTTCTTTCATTGTAGTGCTGGTTTTCGACGATGAGGATTTCTTTGTACTTTCCTGTTATTTTGAGTGTTGATATTGAGTACATAGATCAAATTTAAACGTGGCAGTTGTTTGTCGATTTTAACGATAATAGTTAATACATTATATGGTTGATATGTGTTTTCTGGACTAAAAACGTCGTCCATTCAGATGATAGTTAATATATTATATGGTTGGTATGTGTTTTCTTGACTAAAAACGTCATCTATTAAGATGATAGTTAATACATTAAATGGTTGGTATGTGTTTTCTTGACTAAAAACGTCATCCATTCAGATGATAGGTAATACATTATATGGTTGGTATGTGTTTTCTTGACTAAAAACGTCATCCATTCAGATGATAGTTAATATATTATATAGTTGGTATGTGTTATCTTGACTAAAAACGTCATCCATTCAGATGACAGTTAATATATTATATGGTTGGTATGTGTTTTATTGACTAAAAAGGTCATCCATTCAGAGTTTCAGAGCCATTAATTATAAATACATGAATAAAATAATAGCTAGGAACCTACTTGCTTGCTTTTGCTTCAGAAAAGTATTATGGTTATACTTTACCTATATCACAGATTTAACTGCTATGTGCTGTGTTTTGAAAATGAAGGATACTAGATTTTATTAATTATAAAAATCATCTAATAGGGATGACGAAGCATCAGAAATAAATAATGAACTCTTGATCACTAAATTGCCCTCCTACTTAAACTTCTGAAAACCTGACTCGTTTTGTTTTCCATCGAGTCTTCGATTTTTAATTCACCAAAATCACAAAATGAGTACTTAAATGACGCTGCAGAACTATGACGTCACGCCTAGGTATTTCAAACATTTTTAGAACAAGTCGTTTTTTCAGATGACAAAAAGTAAATCAGATGACTAGCATTCGTCATCACTATTATAATCCAATCCACTGATAACAATTTCGATTCATACTCTTCTTCTCGATAAATATATGTAAGTATCTACAATTAATATGGAAAAACAAATGTATGTAGTATGTAGGTATCGATAATACTTCGATGCCTACCTATGTACATATGTTTTGTTATTCTTTGCTAATCGTCATCGTGTTGTTCGGACGTTTGCGGCGCGTCTCGGTATTTCCTGTTAGCAAAATTAAATTCAAATTATATGCATACTTTTTGTCGACCCGTTTTATGATCAGCGGCGCGGTGGGTAGCTGACTTGTAGCTGAGCAAGCAGATACATATGCCATCACAGCCACTTACATCATTCACACGTATCTTTCACACGAATATAAACAGTAATTTTTAAGTCACAAAGCTGAAAATAGCGTGTGCTACATTTAAGTAACAAGATATCGACTACATTACCAACTGTACAAGCAAAACGAATACAGCTTGTCGAGATTATTAGCGTCTGTCTGTACTTCCTGACTTGGTACTTACGCCTGTCGTAAACTATATCCTTATAATTTTAATTTTATCATGAGAGGGTTGGGGGGGGGGGGGGACTATGAAAAGGGCTGTTTTCACGTAGTCCTATACTATTTATTCTTAATATTAGGACCTCGGGTGATAAGTGTCGGGTCCTACTAAGGTACTATATTACCTAATTAAGTAATAAGAGTTGTGGCATAACTTTTTAGCAATCTGTGGTTGCGGTATTAGTGGGAGGGAGAGGGGACGGGGGAGGGCTTCGTCATAACTTGGTGTAGAATTGTATAAAGAACCTTTTTTTGTTTTGTTTCGATGCGAAGTAATCGAATGTTTGATAGGTACGAGAGTTTCTTTTATTCCCAATTCTATTTTAAAACTTTTTGAGCTCAGTAAATATGTATGTAGAGGCCAGCACATCAAACTGTACACTCGTAGTGCGATTCTGATCCATACCCATTCGGCATAAGAACGGTACAAAGTACAAAGTGTGTAGCTTGATGTGCTGGCCTGTGTACTTACTTAACTAGGTCAGTTTTTCCAAAAGCAAAAACGCAATATAAATACAATATTACCAAATATTTCCAACTAATTCCCTTACTTACACTGGATGCGGGCAGCGCGGGACCGGTCGTCGTGGAAATCCTTGGGAGAGGCCTTTTTCCAGCAGTGGACCTTCGATTGATATAAAGATGATGGATGATTAACATGCTTAAAGTGGGGATGATTAATATACTTATAGTAAGAAGGTACGTATTTGTAAGAAAGTTTTCATGCTAGTATCTATATTTACAGTGTTTGTATGAAAATCACAGAATTCATTGCGCCGTAGATGTCATGGAAATACAGTAAATCCACTAATTGCTGTGAATCTGGCAACACTTGACGGTACATCTTTTTCTTTTTGTTATCCTATGAAGTGATCTATAAAACCCTGGCCGTGAATCGCAATTCGACGTGCCTCATCATCATCATCATCATATCAGCTGAAAATCGTCCACTGCTGGACAAAGGCCTCCCCCAAGGATTTCCACGACGACCGGTCCTGCGCTGCGATCTTCACCAGGTCGTTGGTCCACTGCGTGGGGGACCTGCCTACGCTACATGTTCCGGTGCGCGGTCGCCACTCGAGAACTTTACTGCCCCATCGGCCATCTTGAAGTGCCTATGTTATTCCAATTTCTGTGATTATGTGTGACTGTATTTAGTCTGGTTCCAAGTTCCAACACGGTTCGGTAGGTTGTTACGGCCACGATGCCGCTGCCGCTGCCGCTGCTTCCAGCCTGCTTGGCAAAAGTGTCACCGTTCTGTTAGCGGTCTCGTATGCACTCTAATTGCTATTTTAATTAATACTTTCCACTTTACTGATAACTTGTACGTTTACTTTAATACTCTTTTGATATACCTACCTAGTAAGTTAGTTTTATTGTCGTGATTTTTTATTTGTTGTTTGCTAGCAGGTACTCAATACTCAATTATTAACCCGCCTACGTGGCGTAATGGTTAGTCCATTCGCTTCACACCAGGAGGTCGCGGGTTCGATTCCCGGTGGGGTCAACTTGAAAGACTCGGTTTGGTTGGTGGTAGGGCATTTTCTAAGCCCGCCTGGCTAGCTACCACCATCTTATCTAAGTCTTGCCGCCAAACATCAATGTAAACAGCATAAATGTGTTCCGGCTTAAACATAAGATAGCCAGTTGGGGAATCTTGGTAAGCCCGCTTCCATCTTCGGCATCATCATCACTTACCACCAGGTGAGATGATGGCAAAGGCTTAGCAGTTGTATATACATATAAAAAGTCCCTAATTCTTTAAACATTGTTAATAAAACATATATTTTTGTTTTGTCTCCGACCTCTTAGTGAGCGCTCCGGACTACGCCCTACACGGAACTCAGCCTGTGGCCTCTCGGTTTTTTACTTGGTTCCTATGGAGCAGCGATTTGCTTTCGTCACTTCCGCTACAGTCTTTCGTCACTTCCATCACGGTCCAGGTTTTAGACCTGGTACCCCGTATGTGATGTTCAAGGCAATTCACGTCAAAGCGTCCAGTCGAATTGAAAATCTCCTTTTTTCAAGCCGGTTGAAATGAAAATGAAGGGACGCTTTATTCCTAAACTTTTCTTACGAATAAACAAAGTATGTATATATTAGTACTAACATATAGTATGGACACTCCCTGCCGCTCTCTCTAGATTCCGACCTTACCCCCTCGTCAACCAGATTGATACAGATTGGTTACAGTTTGGTTGTCGAACGTATAGGATTTCGCCGCCATTTTGTTCGTTCCGTCATTCCTTTTTTGAAATGTCATTTCTGGCCCGTTGTATGAAGTGTCCAGGGTGTGGAAAAAAACAAGTGTTTTACGACAACCATAATGTAGTTACAATACACAGTAAGCATTGCTTATAATGACATACTTGTGTGCACTTGTGTGTACGTCAGTTAGATTTTCCAGGTAAGCCTGGCGCCTATTAGGTGCCGCGAACGTATCCGGGTCACGCGCCGCGTAACGGGCTGGTGATAACGGGAGGCCCAGGCGGCCTGGCTGCTGGGTCGGGCAGCGGGATGAGACGCGGAAGTCGACACGGCCGAAGACCGTGCTAATGCTTCTAGGTGCATCGTCGCAGTGTTGTTTGCCCCCATGGTGCTTGTGACTGACCGTTGGTCGGGCTACTCGTCTTTCTTTTCTTGGGAAGTTGCACTTCTTTTTTCAAGCGACTTCCAAAAAGGAGGAGGTACACAATTCGACTGTATGTGTGTTAGCTTAGAAGTTTTGACTGGGTGAACCGATTTTGATGATTCTTTTTTTATTTGAAAGCTAGTGCTTCCTATGTGATCCCGTATAAATTTTATCAAAATCGGTGTAGTACTTTATTAGGAAATTAACAAAAAACAAAAATGATAATGCAAAATTGTTCCATATTGTTGCGATGAAAGTCGGTTTTTTAACGTGTTTAGGGTTTTTAACAAAAAATAACTAAATAGATATTCTACTCCATTCATATTCTTTCATTCATATTCATACTTTTACTCCGTGTACAAGATGAAAACAGAAAAAAATCAACATAATTTGAACATATCAATCTCATCATCATCATCATATCAGCTCATATACGTCCCCACAGAGGGGCTCGAGCCTACCCTGAATTAGGGCGATTCGGGACCACGCGGGCTTCACACACAACCTGCGAGTTTCTCCGCAGGCTTGTGCAGGTTTCCTCACGATGTTTTCCTTCACCGTAAGAGCGTCGGATAAAGGTACATGTGAAATCTAAATTAGAAATCACATTGATACGTGGCAGGATTCGAACCACGACCTCCCGGACAGGAGGAGGCGGCCTTAGCCGTTACGCCACCGACGCACTATAAATCTACTAAAAAAATATTGCGTACATATAGGAAAAACGCGTTTTCCCAGAGATGAGACCTACGAGTATCACCTCTCTAGATCGATTTTTGCCCCCAAAAACCATTTTTTAAGCAAATACATAGTTCGAGCCGTTTCCGAGATACTAAATAATTATAATACAAGAATTGCTCGTTTAAAGTACTAATAAGATAAGGTAATCATAAACTTAATTTAAATATCGAAATATTTAGGTCCTGCGAAATTATAGTTTTATTTTTCCAATAATGCGACTGGAGTTTCACAGACGTGGGATCTATGAAACTCGTAATTACAGGTGACTTTTTATTCGCTAAAAAGCGGCAAATAAAGTAATTTCAATCAATAAATCAAAACTTTTAATTTTTGTAGAAAGTCTTGACTTGAACTTTTTTGCTTTGTATATAGGATGTAACAAAATTGGTGTAGGTCCCGTTAACTGGGGCTTCTACTCATTATACTAAACAACATTTTTTTTATGGACTTTGCAGAAACCGCAATTAAAAATTAATAAATAATAATAATAACCAATTTTGTGCTATTTGATGCATTTTAGAAGCGTCGAAGTTTTTTTTAGAATTTATTAAGTTTTTCAGTATGAGTAGAAGCCCCGAGTTAACGGGTCCTACACCAATTTTGTTACAGCCCCGTTCACAGGGTGTAACAAAATTGGTGTAGAAAACGTTAATTGCAGGTTCTACACATGATACTGAACAACTTTCCCCAAGGAACCCATAATCAATTCTCAAAAAAAAAATTTGACCCTCCATACAAAAATACACAAAATTGGTCGATCAGCTGATCGATTTGTATGTTCAGCTATATTTTTGGAATTTCAGGAAAGTCTTTGAACAAAAGTTGTTCAGTATGAGGAATAGAAGCCCCAGTTAAAGGGACCTACACGAATTTTGTTACACCCTGTACAAAAGCTTTGAAATCGCCTTCAAAATGCCAAAACATCCCAAATTGTCTTGAGTCTAATACCTGTCTTTCCTCTTATCATATAGCCGACGGACGTCCATGACGACCGCTTCAGCGCTGCCCGCATCCAGCGGCTTCCCGTGACCTTCACCAGGTCATCGGTCCCCTTGTTTCCTCTCATGTTACATTTAAAAAAGTAGGTACCTACTTAGTTAGGTAACTAATCCAGCTTAGGTCATAGAGCGTGAACTGGTGGCGTGGTTTTCTACTGTTCTCTCTTGCGCTGCAAAAAAGTTTGAGTTCACGGTCGGATAGCACAAGGTGCGCCGCCGCGCCGCCGTCGCTGCGCAGACGCAACCGCGAACGCGAAGAAAGCAAGTTCACTGCCACGGCCGCGCCGCGGGGCGACAAGCAAGTCGACAACCTTGTTTAGAATCGCAAGCGCAGTAGCGGCCATTAGCTAAATCAATGATTTACATAATTTTGATGTAATATCTACTTAAATCACTTCACTACCACAAGGAGATATCGTGGAATATTGAAACTTTTTTTAATTTTTTTTATTCACAATTGGTAAGCCCTTGGCATCATCTCACCTGATGATAAGTGACGATAATGCCGAAGATGGAAGCGGGCTTACCAAGATTCCCCAATGCAATGGAGAACTGGCTATCTTATATCTTCAAGCCGGAACACATCAATGTTGTTAACACTGACGTTTGGCGGCAAGACTTAGATAAGATGGTGGTAGCTAGCCAGGCGGGCTTAGAAAATGCCCTACCACCAACCAAACGGAGTCTTACAAGTTGACCCCGCCGGAATCGAACCCGCGGCCTCCTGGTGTGAAGCGAATGGACTAACCATTACGCCACGGAGGCGGTTAAACATTAATAAGTTAAACATACATACATAAAACATACTCGTACGTACATAAGACCTGAAAACAATTAGGGCAATCGTGCGGGGCTGAGGAGCGAGTCGGGGTGGCGAGTCAAATCTCGGGACACTTACATTCAGGCATACAAGGAGCAACTGCTACTGAGCAGTCACTGGACTAGTATGTGACTAATAGATCCTAGTAGTCAGTAGACTTTGACGCAAACAACGAAGGTGTTGTTTACTCTGTGGATTCTACACTCTATGGTAGTAGCATGCAGGTACAGTGTAAACTCTATATAGCGACACTCAAGGGACACAGAGAGAAATTAACGTCAAAGTAAACCAACTGGAGCCAGAAAATTATGACGTTTCAAAGAGTGAATCGTTATATCGAGTGACGTTTTACAGAGTTTACACTGTATATGAATTACGGTGTAAGACTCGGTTTGGTTGGTGGTTATGGCATTTTTTAAGCCCGCCTGGCTATAATAGCTATTATAGCTACCACTTTCTTATCTAAGTCTTGCCGCCAAACATCAGTGTTAACAATATTGATGTGTTCCGGCTTAAAGATAAGATAGCTAGTTCTCCATTGCGTTGGGTAATCTAGGTAAGCCCGCTTCCATCTTCGGCATCATCATCACTTACCATCAGGTGAGATAATGCCAAGGGCTTACCAATAGGGATGACGAATGCTAGTCATCTGATTTACTTTTTATCATCTGTCAAAAACGACATTTTGTTCTAAAATTGCTTGAAATACGTAGGCATGACGTCATAGTTTAGCAGCGTCATTTATATACCTACTATAATGAGATTTTGGTGAATTAAAAATCGAAGAATTGATGGAAAACTAAACGAGTAAGGTATTTCGAAATTTAAGTAGGAGGGCAATTTAGTGATCATGAGTTCATAATTTATTTCTGATGCTGTCGATATCCCTATTGTGAATAAAAAAAAACTATCCTTAAAAACCACAAATGCCAACAACATGTGTACCATCTCTCGCAGCTCGGTCCGGGCGATAGCAGAATAACAGCGTTTTGCCTTGGGGTAAAAATTACGCTGAGCTAAGCCTTTTGTATTGCTTTTGCGTTTCCCTTTTTTTTTCAAAAAAATATTCCTTTGATGTTAGTAGTAGGTATTTATAGGTAAAAAAAATAATTTGTTTTTTGGTTTATCTTCTCTTCTCTTGTGTACTTATGCAATACAATAAATAAATCAAATCAAATCATACCAGCTTGAAGACTAGATAGCCCAGTTCCCCATTGCGTTGGGTGAGCCCACTTCCATCTTCGGGACATCGTCACTTAAACCATCATGTGACATAATTCCAAGGGCTTACCAATTGTAATTAAAAACCCTACTTCCATAGCCAAAAAAACTTCTTTTAAAAACATATTAAATCCTTGATCCACGTCATGCTTTTATTAATTTGTTGTCAACATTAATAAGCGTTCAACTCGACCCATAAAGTGCATTTCTACTGCAGAGCGAGCCGCTTGGAGCGCAGCACCGTTGCTTGGCGGAATTTCTGCGAATCCGGTTCAGTCCTAAGTAAAGGACTTGAGTTGACTCATCCCGTTAAAATATGCCAAGGAGTGGAGCTGTTAATTGTTAGACAGATTATAATACGAGTTATCTTTATCTAGATCGCCGTAAACCACGTTTATGATACGTCATACAATAATAGTACAATAATGCTCTTCCATTTTTTTTTAATTCGCAGTTGGTAAGTCATATGCAATTTATAGCTACCAATCAACAATTTAAAAGATTGGCCAACATAACACACCAGTATAACAATACCAATTCATTACAAACAAAAGACATCAATGCAAACGCCAGATAAAAATAAAAGTTTAAAAAACTTAAAAACCGACTTCAAAATGAATTTCGCTCAAAAGTATGAAATAATATTATTATACTTAGATACACGACATTATAACCAACAAGAACGAAATCAAAGATGGGTAGGAATTAAACTAGGGGCCTAAATGTATTTTTGAGGTCGGTATCAGCATACAGCTACTTACGTATTAAATGTTTTAGATTATATGGCATTGCTGACACCGACCACAAAAAAAATTTTAGGCCCCTAATTTAATTCCTACCCACCTTTGATTTCGTTATTGTTGGTTAATGTCGTGTATCTAAGTATAATAATATTATTTTATACTTTTGATTAAAATTCATTTTGAAGTCGGTTTTTAAGTTCTTTAAACTTTTATTTTTATTTTATTTATTTTTAGTGATAATGCTATCTATCTAACAACGTTATACCCAATCACCCACTCGCCAATAGGAACCATCAAATCATAATTCATACATAATGCATGTGTTTCATTAACAGATACAGATTCCTGTGGCTTCCATCATCATCTCAACAGCATGAAAGTTAAGGAGTTAAATCTTCTATCATCAGCTCATCTGAATAACCTGAAAGAATACAACTATCAGTCTGCGTAAAATTTTTAAAGAATTATCCTCCAACTCCTAACCATTAAGGAGTTGTACCTTCCTTCATCAGCTAATCTGATGATGATTAGATGATGACTACCAGACGCCAAAACTTCAATAGTTTTAGGAAATACATGAAACACTTAATATGTGCCTATAAAATTTAAGGGGTTGTTCTTGATTTCCCTGGGATCCCATCATCAGTTCCTGACTTAGTGACAATGGGACCCCCTCGGGAGTATACTTTTTTAAATAAAAAAAGAATTTTGAAAATCGGTTCACAATCGGCGGAGATATCGCGTAACAAACATACAAAAAAAACATACAGTCGAATTGAGAACCTCCTCCTTTTTGAAGTCGGTTAAAAAACGATTTTGTCAGTTCCGACTCTTTCTTACGAGTGCAACTCACACTTGGCCCTTTTTTATTATTTGTTGTTTTACTTCAGGATTAGTACTATAATCACACCAAGTATCACGCTTGTATGTAGCAAAAACCTATTAAAACCAGGCATTGATTGGAACAGTTGTCTTTGTTTTACGTGTAAAGAGTAAAGAAAATAACCACACTTTTTCACTTTTTTATGGTTTTTCGTTTCGATCAAAAACTACAGTGAGAGTATAAAAAATAATAACGTTACTCACTTTGTATTATCATAACAAATATTGTTGTAATTTTTTTTTTAATTTTTACTTCAAAATATAAGTCATAACTAGAGTTGAAAGTAACGGTGTAGCTGTAGACCTATCTTCGGGATTTTTTTCTATCGAGCCGAAACTGCTCAATCGTGTTTCTAATAGCTTTTGATCTTAAGGAACATCATCATCATCAACAATAAGGGTATTTTTTTCAACATTTTTTTTAAGGGTTTTCTATCGTTTAGGATACTTCGACCATTTGCTGAATGTAGAAAATGAAAGGAATGAAATAATGGAAAGAACACAGCCAAACATTGGCCTGGTGGATATTATAGATAAATCGGAAGTAAAGAAGGCGTTAAGTAGAATGGCAAATGGAAAAGCAATAGGACCGGATGGAATTCCGATTGAAGTATGGAAAATATTAGGGGAAGAGGGTTGTGAATGGGTAACAAATTTGTTTAATAGAATCCAAGAAGAAGAACATATACCCAACCAGTGGAGAGAAAGCTATCTGGTTCCAATTTTCAAAGAAAAAGGTGACATCCAGGACTGCAATAATTATAGGGGGATCAAACTATGTCACACACAATGAAGCTGTATGAGAAAGTTCTAGAGAATAGAATCAGAAAGGAAACAGATATCACCGCAAACCAATTCGGTTTCATGCCTGGACGAAGTACATCGGATGCCATTTTTGCAGTAAGACAACTCATGGAAAAGTACAGGGAAGTTCACCGTAACCTTCATATGGGTTTTGTGGACTTAGAAAAGGCGTATGACAGAGTTCCCAGAGAAGTTCTGTGGTGGTGTCTGCACAAAAAGGGTGTTCCATTAAAGTACATTTTGATCATACAAGATATGTACAATAACGTAAGTACACAAATCCGTACTGCAGTAGGAGTGACAGACAAACTACTAGTCGGAGTCGGCTTACACCAGGGATCAGTACTTAGCCCCTATCTGTTCCTTCTTGTAATGGATGCAATAACATCAGCAATTCAAGAGAGGGCCCCGTGGTGTATGCTTTTTGCTGACGACATAGTTCTAATGAAAGTTCTAATAAATGAAACTGGAGAAGGACTTCAGAGCAGACTAAATAAATGGATGCATGCTCTAGAGAATGAGGGCTTGAAGATCAGTAGGACCAAAACTAAATATATGTTCTGTGACTTTGGCGGTGTCTCTGGAGCTGCACAATTACAGATCGGCCGAACACCAGTGCCAAGCTTCTCTGATTTTCGTTATCTGGGTTCTCTCCTGCAGAATGATGGAGAAATTGACCGCGATGTCACCAACCGGATAAAAGCAGGATGATTTAAATGGAAACAGGTTACTGGAATGACGTGCGACAAACGAATGCCAGTCCGACTAAAAGGGCTTATCTACAAGACTGTCATAAGACCGGTGCTACTTTATGGAAGTGAGTGTTGGGCGCTGAAAGCCACCGACGAAAAGCGAATGCACGTGGCTGAAATGAGGATGGTACGATGGATGGTAGGGGTAACCAGAATGGACAAGATCAAGAATGAATATATAAGAGGTAGTCTTAAAGTAGCACCGGTAACAGAGAAGATTCAAAACCACCGACTGACTTGGTTTGGCCACGTTTGCAGAAGAGAAAAGGAGCATGTGACACGTAGAGTGATGGATATGAGGGTGGAAGGATACAGGAGCAGAGGAAGACCGAAGAAACGATGGGTGGATGGAGTAAAGAAAAATATGGAAGAGTGTGGAGTGACGCAGGAGTTGACCAGTATGAGGCCGGAATGGCAACAAAAAACATTTAAAGCCGACCCCAAATAGTTGGGATTAATAAGGCTCGGAAGATGATGATCTATCGTTTAGGAGTAATTGACATCAAAAATAACGAAAATCACGTTTCTTGTCCCCTCCTTAATTTTTCACTTTTGGATATTTATTACTGTTGGTAATTCTCCTATAATAAATAACACATATTCAGTGAACATTTCAGCCAGCTACCTATATTACGGTTCGAAAGATTCGGACAGACGGACATAGTAGGTAGGCTTAGTAATAGGGTCCCGTTCCTGGTACGGTACCCTAAAAAAGTGGCCAAGTGCATGTCGGACCCCGCGCAAAGTAGTGTTGCGTAGTCGTTTTAAAAACAAATAGTTGTTTTTGCAGTTGGTATAAAATGTTTAACAGATCCAACTGCACAAGTTGGTCGACAAACTAAGAAAGCCCACTTCCGTCTACTTAGCTTTGGTTAATAATTTTTCTTTTAAATTAATTATATGTTGTACTATTTCCAATACCTTTAGATTTTTTAATAGCGTTTAGCTGGTAGGGGCCGTAGTAGGGGGTGTGGACATGTAATTCTAACAAAAACACGACTTAAAATCTTAACATTTCGTAACCGAATCATTTATGGTAAAGATGTTCCTCGTAATGCCTCAATAGTTTTATTATAATTGAAAACGCTAAACACGTTAAAAAACCGACTTCCATCGCAACAAATTAGTAAATTTTTGCATTATTATTTTTGGTTTTTGTTAATTTTCTACTAAAGTACTACACCTATTTTGATAAAATTTATATGGGACCACACGGGAAGCACTAGCTTTCAAATACAAAAAAGAATCATAAAAATCGGTTCACCCAGTCAAAAGTTCTGAGGTAACAAACATAATAAAAAAAAACATACAGACGAATTGAGAACCTCCTCCTTTTTGGAAGTCGCTTGAAAAGACCTATTCAATGATAGATATACCATCCCATTACTAATATATATACTGTGATTGGGGTAAGTGATAAAAAATACCTACACCTCCACTGCATGTAGGGGAAGTACCCTATTTTTTCTGTTACCAATTTTATTCCATTCCATATGTCTTGTAGGCGTCGCAGATTTGTATAATAACACATACCTTTACAGCTTTAAGTAAAACGGCTGTGTGTGACAAACCGACGGACACACACAGACAGACGGACATAGCAAAATTTTAACAGCGTCCTTCACGGTAGTCTACAAGAAAAATACTAGTACTAGTACGTTACGTACATATCTTTGGGACTCTTCTCTAATAGTACCACAGTTTTACGATATGGTTTATACAGGTTGTAACAAAATTGGTGTAGGTCCCGATAACTGGGGCTTCTACTCATCATACTTCCGATTCCTATAATTTGGGGATCTTCAAGGCAAGAGTGAATAGGCATTATTTCAGTTTGCGTGTACCATCCTCGACTGCATCATCACTTACCATCAGGTGAGTTGCAGTCAAACGCACTCAAATTAAAAAAAAAAAAAAAAAAACTGAACAACATTTTGTTCTACGACTTTGCTGAAATAGCAAAAAAATATTTTTACTCTTCATACAAATCGATCAGCTGATCGACCGATTTTGTGCATTTTAGTATGGAGGGTCCAATTTTTTTTTTTGAGAATTGACTATGGGTTCCTTGTTCAGTATGACTAGTAAAACCCCCAGTTAACGGGACCTACACCAATTTTCAAGCTACTTCCAAAAAGAAGGAGGTTCTCAATTCGTCTGTATGATTTTTTTTTTTATGTTTGTTACCTCAGAACTTTTGACTGGGTGAACCGATTTTTATGATTCTTTTTTTATTTGAAAGCTAGTGCTTTCCGTGTGGTCCCATATAAATTTTATCAAAATCGGTGTAGTACTTTAGTAGAAAATTAATAAAAACCAAAAATAATGATGCAAAAATGTACTAATTTGTTGCGATGGAAGTCGGTTTTTTAACATGTTTAGCGTTTTCAATTATGTTACACCCTGTATATATATTTCTTTGGCACGCTCCGTAGCCTAAACGGCTTAATGGATTTTGGAGTGCGAGGTGTCGTTAGATCTTGACCCCGTGAGTAATGTAGGATACAATTTACCCCGCCTGGCTAATAAAAGAGGGGTTAAGGTTTTGTGCAGTAGAGTTTTTAATTTTTTAATTAAGTCGTTTAATTATTCTCGTTAGGAGAACCCCCAAAAAAAGGCATGACCTGTAAAATTTCCAACCGTCTACCTATAACGTTTCAAATACATAACGGATGTACGAACGGACGGATGCCATAGGCTTAGTAATAATAAGGTCCCCTTACGTTTGAGCACCTATCCCTAAAAACCAAGGTTTTTTTTATTCACAATTGGTAAGCCCTTGGCATCATATCACCTGATGGTAAGACTAAAGTATAATAAATCCTATAGAATGCCAGACATCGTCTTCAAACCATCATTTCGATGTTGCGTAAAGCTGAATCACAGTCGTGAAATGCAGTGAGCAAGCCAGAGCTAGCAGCCATAATAATATGAATCAGCACGACCGGAAACTTCGCCATGTTGTCTCGCCACGGCCATGTTTATCGCGCACCGGAAGTTGCGCGCACGCCAACCATCTTAGATACAATTTCCACGAGCAGATAGAAATGAAACACTAGTCGGAAATAGGCGGTTATTTTAGGAGGCGACGTTTTTCCGCTTCACGGAGACACCGGCTGAGTTAATCATATACCAGACGACGGAGTTCATCAATGGTCGTTTTGTTATATTTATAGATAAAAATTGGTTTGAGACTCTTCGAGGCGTCCTCGTCGAACAGCTTTGGTTGTTTCTGGTAGCTTCTGCAGAAGCGGAATTGTATCTATAATATAATAAAACTGTAACGGGGCCGTGTCTGTACATGAAATATTTTTGGAAAATAATAACTGTGGTGGACATTACTAACGATACAGAGGCCAAAACAACAACTTTTGGAATTTGTGTCTGTCTGTCTGTCTGTCTGTCTGTCTGTATGTTCGCGCATCACGCAAAAACTACCAGGCCGATTTTGATGAAATTTTGTATGGTGGTTCCTTATAGCCCGGGTTAACATATAGGATACTTTTTATCCCGGAAAATTCAAGAGTTCCCGTGGGAAAATCAAAAGTATTCATTTAAATATAATAAAACTGTAACGGGGCCGTGTCTGTACATGAAATATTTTTGGAAAATAATAACTGTGGTGGACATTACTAACGATACAGAGGCCAAAACAACAACTTTTGGAATTTTTGTCTGTCTGTCTGTCTGTCTGTCTGTCTGTATGTTCGCGCATCACGCAAAAACTACCAGGCCGATTTTGATGAAATTTTGTATGGTGGTTCCTTATAGCCCGGGTTAACATATAGGATACTTTTTATCCCGGAAAATTCAAGAGTTCCCGTGGGAAAATCAAAAGTATTCATTTATAGTATGGCTCACCTCGCAAATGTGGCTTGACCTATTACAATCAAATTTTACACGTTGATACCCTTATCGCGAACTAAAACTGGGACATTGTGAATCCCAAAAAAAATAAGGGTTCCTGCAGGAATGCAAAAAAATTGTATGTTTAGAATGGCTCAACGTAACAATATGAAACCATTATATTGGGATGGGGTGTTTTGAACATCATTGTATAGTCGGGTATTCTTTATCCCGGAAAACTAAAGAGGTCCCGTGGGAAATTATTTATCGATACTTACAATAATAAATATAGAGTACTTTTTCAACATATAAGCTACACATACCAAACATTATAATCATAGCAGCAAAATGTCAATAGATGGCATTGCAGGAATAATAAACCGCGCTTAAGTTGTGTTAAAACATTAAAATATTATTTCATACTTTTGAGTGGATTTCTTTTATGTATTTTTCAGCATACGCTTTTTACACAACTCTCTGGAACTATGGCACGTAGCGATGTGTTTCATAGACGAACAGATAGGTATTTTTTTATAGATTGCAATCGTGTAAAAAAATTAAAAACACATAAATCGAGTTTAGCTTCTTTTAGCAGAAGGCACAGACATGGGAACTCTTATGACGGCGACTATTTGCGTGTGGCAGTTGCTCTCCGCCTGCAATATCAATATCTGTGAACCTGATCAATGTATTTGCGGGTCTACGGTGGTGGCAATTGGCCATCACTCACTGAGTTGCGGTCGTTGTTTGTGAAGATTCCCACGTCACCAATTCCTTAATGACCTCACTCGGAGGGCACTGGTATCGGCCAGATGGAATATTCCATCTTTGATGCAGCCACTGGGCTTTAGTCGATGTGATGGCAAAAGGCCGGAGGGTTTAAACAGGTTCTATGGCAGATAGGAACGTGCCTGCTTTGGGACTCTACTTTTTCGACCTCACTTCTCACCCGTACGGTACTGCTGCTCAATTTGCGGCGAGAAAGAACCATAATAAGTACTCGGTCTTGAAGGCAAATTACTGCTTTGTGCCGCTGGTCTGTGAGACAACTGCTGAACCCTCAGAGGCCTTTGCCTTCACAAAGGAGATTGGCCGTCGCCTTCGAGAGAGGAGATGTCCTACCGGTCCTCCGGGTCCTACCTGCTGCTAAGGTTGTCTATTGCCATCCAGCGCGGCAACGAGAAGTGCGTCATGGGCTACTTTGGAGCTAATAAGACTCAAGGATTTGACCCATATTAATATTTTTAGGAAGTTTTATCACTAGATTGATACAATGATTTGAATTAGCTTTTCGATAATATAGGTATATGTGTTATTTTATCATATCAGTTTATATACGTCCCCACCAAGGGACTCGACATGCCCTGAGTTAGGGCGATCAGGCTTTAGACGATCACGCGGGCCCATTGCGGGTTGATTGACTTCACACATAAGCTTCGAGTTTCTTCGCAGGCGTGTGCAGGTTTCCTCACGATGTTTTTGTCACCGTAAGAACGTCGGATAAACGTACATACCAGTATGAAATCGATATTCGTATAGATATTGTTAAGTGGCAGCATTCAAACCACGGCCTTCCGGACAGGAGATAGTGGCCCTAACCGTTCTGCCACCGACGCTCTATATGTTATTTAAGATTTAGAAATCCTTACTTATATTGTTTGTGTGTGTTAAATGTGTTTGTTTGTTACCTATTCACACTTCAACACCTCTACCAATCTTGATGAAATTTGGCATGCAGGTAGCCTGTATCACTGGGAATGAAATAGTCAACTTTATATCTGTGGAAATTTTCATAGCCCGATGCAGTTCCTGAAGAAACTAAAACAATACTCTTTGTTCGTTAAGTTATTTAAAATCGTAACGAAAAAATTAGTTGGTGTGATTTTTAGCACGAGATGAGGTGGAAAATGATATAATTTACTAATAAGCATGTCCTGACATAGTTCCCGCGGGATCTGGGAACAACTGTTTTCTACGCTCGCGCACGTCGGTGGCATCGCAACGGAGCAACGGATTAAAGTTATTTTTTGTATAGAATTTGTTGAGGGGGTGGGAAGTGACAAAGACTGCTAATCCGAATAGCCCGATACAGTTCCTGAGGTACCTGGAGAAAACTCATGTCCACGCTTGCGAGCTGATTGCGGCTCGCGCACCACTCACCCTCAAAAAGAGTCATATGTCCACGCGGGCGAAGCCGCGGGCAAAAGCTAGTGTATAATAATTTTTGAAAAACCTTACAGCTTTTAGGTAAGTACAAGCTTTTATTTGATAATTGAAAACGCTAAACACGTTAAAAAACCGACTTCCATCGCAACAAATTAGTACATTTTTGCATTATTATTTTTGGTTTTTGTTAATTTTCTAATAAAGTACTACACCGATTTTGATAAAATTTATATGGGACCACACGGGAAGCACTAGCTTTCAAATAAAAAAAGAATCATAAAAATCGGTTCACCCAGTCCAAAGTTATGAGGTAACAAACATAAAAAAAAAAAACATACAGACGAATTGAGAACCTCCTCCTTTTTGGAAGTCGCTTGAAAAGAGTTTTTATGCTCAAAAAGTCAATTGCTCAAATGAATATAAAAAATGTTCCAAATTCAAAAAAAGTGAGCACAGTTTTTTTGTCTTCTTTGGTAAGCCTTCGGCATCATCTAGCCTGATGGTAAGTGACGATGATGTTGAAGATGGAAACGGGCTTACCAAACGCAATGGGGATCTGGCTATCCTATCTTCAAGCCGGAATACATACATACATTCAGTATTGTAATTACTATGATTCTATGAAAAAATAAAAGACGATCCTGGGACCTTGATTCCATCTCCTAAGCTCATCATCTGATCAACTTCAAAATAAGAAAAGGACCTATTGTCACCGGGAATACGGCTTCATTCCAAATTTTAGCTTAATCGGACCCCTGGAAGTCGCTCTAAAATCGATCGCTAGATTTCAACTAAACAAACATACATACAAACATTGCGAGTTAAATAAAGGATTTTAAAAATATTTCTAAATAGATTCAGGTACGTAGTTAGGAAACTTATAAATAAATACCTAAACCTAGATATTGACTGAACTGACGATGACGTGAACACGTGAATTTCTTGCCTAAGTCACAACCCGGACTCTGCAAACAAATGGTCGTGAAATGACATTTCTAAAAACAAATGACGGAGCAAACAAAATCACGGCGAAATCCCATACATTCGAGAACCAAACTGTAACCAATCTGTATCAATATGGGTGACGAGGGGGTGAGGTCGGAATCTAGGGAGTGTCCATACTGAATTACATACTTTGCCTTTGTAGTCCCGGGTCTAATCACCTATTGTATCTAAAACTCGTACTAAGTATCATACAATTTAACCACCTCTGTGGCGTAATGGTTAAGTCTCTTAGCTTCACATCCAGAGTTCGTGGCTTCGATTCCCGGCGGAGTCTCACTTAGTAAGACTCGGTTTGGTTGGTAGAAGAGCATTTTCCAAGCCCGCCTGACTAGCTAGCTACCACCATCTTATCTAAGTCTTGCCGCCAAACATCAATGTTTTTAACATTCCGGGTTAAAGATAAGATAGCTAGTTTCCAAGACCAAGACCCCCAAGTCTTGGTAAGCCCGTTTCCATCTTCGACATCATCATCACTTACCATCAGGTGATATGATGCCAATAAGGGCTCACCAAAGGTAAATAAAACAAAATTAAATCAAGACAACATCCGATTTGAAAGCAATGTCCGCCGCACACCCAAACACGCACATGATTTGGATTGGAAGGGTGCGCGAGCGCTCGGAGGCTCCACAGGAATGCGGTCGGACGAGCGGGCTGCGGGCGAGAGGGCCACGCGGCGCGGTACGCGGAGGGGAGGGCGCGCGTGAGGGACAAAGCCTCTGGAACTGGTTCTGCTTCCTGTACGTGTCGGATGTCCTGCGGCTTCCTGCCCCTTCTCGCCGCCCACCGCTGCTGCAGTCAAGCAATCAGCTCTTGCTAGGGATGTCTCACCTAATCACCTCAGACTTCAACCATAGACAGTATATTAGACAATTGACAGATTTTTATTTGACACAAACACCCATCGATTACAACATATAGAAACAGAAAAAAACAAAAAAAGTAAACACAAAAAACAAATAAGACCAACGGAATCGGTGTAGTGCGATGTCAAAATGAACTTTAATACCAGCAGCGAAGTTTTCTTGTCTAATAATATGGTCTTATCCGTTTGGGTGATGTCGATTAAAACTATTAGGCGGTGTCGGTCGATGATGTTATTTTCAGTTTCTGACAGTTAGTTGTGGGAAATCAGTAGATGATCAGGGAAATAATTAAATATGGATTTCGAAAAGTGTAATTGTAACGAATCATATAAATTTATATTTAATCGATCAAATTAACTTTTATCAGCGATGGTGGCGAAATATCATAAATCTGCATCAAAAATAAATTCTGAGATATGATTTCCTTAATTGATCTCCTCTTGAAGTTGCCAAAAACCTTACTTGTGTTGTTTTTCCATAACGTCTTCAATTTTTAATTGATCAAATTCACAAAATTAGTTCGCAATGACGATAAAAATCTATGACGTCAGTTGTGGGTATTTCAAACATTTTTATAACGAAATTTCGTTTTTGACAGATCATAAAAAGTAACTCAAATGACTAGCAGTCCGATCCCCTATTGACACTCAAAAGGCAGCGGTAGGGTGTGTGGTTTTATGGGTTGAGGTCTGAGGTGGGGGCAGGGTCCACGCTACGTATAATATTTCGCGATCTCTCCCTGGTATTAGATTTTTAGTCCATCATTTTCTTATTTCCGTTAATCATAAATCGATAATATACTGTGGTTATATGTACAGCATTGTAGAGCAAAAACATAATATTCAAATAAATTTTACATAATAAATAATAAAAACGGTTATACCCACAAGCGTGAAACTTTGTGTGGTTATAGTACATATCTAAAAAAGTAATTTTACAAAAATGACAACAATCGGTCAAGTGTGAGTCGAACTCGCTCTAAACATTTTTTTTTCTGTCGCTCGCGTTGATGTCTCGATATGAAAAGTATCATTTTTATACTTGTGTGGGGAGGTTGGTGGTACGAAACCCTCGGTGCGCGAATCCGACTCGCACTTGGCCATTTTTTAATCAGAAATAGTACCTA
Organism: Coleophora flavipennella; assembly: GCA_947284805.1. Classification (NCBI taxonomy): domain Eukaryota; kingdom Metazoa; phylum Arthropoda; class Insecta; order Lepidoptera; family Coleophoridae; genus Coleophora; species Coleophora flavipennella. Next base: position 16,251,126 of record OX369264.1, on the reverse strand, counting down.
GAGCCACCTAGCTATTGTAATATCAAAAAAAAAAAAATATTTGGTTCTTTTTTTGTTTTGCTAGACGGAGATAAGTCTCCGTATTAAGATACGGGATTACTTTTTATCCTTTTAATTCTACAACACCGATTTTACCTCTTATCCGCTCGAAACCTGCTGTTTAGTTCTTCCTGGAAATAACATGGTATTTACTGATTATTCCCGTTACTTGTATTTAACTTGTTTCGATTTCCTAAACACGAAACAAGTCATTTTTGATAATCTTTTGAAAGTTGAAGTGAGCCAGCCCTACTTTGATGCAACAGGCAAGAGCCCAGGGCACGCACGAATGAGGACATTTCTCTTGGTTTGTTTTTGTTAGGTTGCGGTCAGTGCCACATTACACCATCAGAGTCCTGACGAGCCATCGCTCTTTTCGCCCCTTGCTCAGTTCGAAAAACAATTTAAGTTGTAACCATTTTTCTCATAAATATAAAATGGGCCAAAAAATTAGCTTATGGATATAATATATTGTGCTTAAGTTAAAAATTGACTTAGTGCCCTATGTTTAATTAAAAAAAATACCAATTCCATTTTTCCCTAATTTGAAAGATCTGAATAGCTCGGAGACTAAATTTTGAATCAGTTTGTTCTTAATTTGTAAATATGTAATAGATGCAAACTCTGGCGTGAAAAATTTTTTCCGATTTAGGAGTGCTTCTCCCAGGACACGAATCAGTGAGGCCGGTCTGGAACTCCGCACGGATATGGTTCAAGTGGGTATTAACGGACGGGTCAGACCTACGGTGTAGTTGTGGTGCTCCACACGCAATCTCCCATCTAGTTGCGTGTCCGCATGTCCAATGTAGCTTTAAACATAGAGCTATGTTTAATTTAAAAAAATACTAAAGTAATCTCGATTTTTCCCTAATTTTACAGAACTGAATCGCTTGGAGAATAGTTCAAATCAGTTTGTTTTTTAATTTGTAAATACATATGTAACAATGCAAACTCTGGCGTGAAAAATTCACACTGCCGTTTGTTCCGATTTTGGAGTGCTTCCCCCCAGGACACGAATCAGTGAGGCCGGTCTGGAACTCCGCATCGGTTCAGGTGGGTATTAACGGATGGATCAGACCTACGGTGTAGGTGTGGTGCTCCACAAGCAATGACCCATCTGGTTGAGTGTCCGTATGTTCACTGTAGCTTTAAACATAGGGCTATGTTTAATTAAAAAAAATACCAAAGTAACCTCGATTTTTACCTATTTTGACATAACTGAATCGATAAATCGTTTGTTTTTAATTTGTAAATACATATGTAATAGATGCAAGCTGCTGGCGTGAAAAATGCACGCTGCCCCTTTGTTCCGGTTTCGGAGTGCTTCCCCCCAGGACACGAATCAGTGAGACCGGTCTGTAACTCCGCATCGGTTTAGGTGGGTATTAACGGATAGGCCAGACCTACGGTGTAGGTGTGGTGCACCACAAACAATGGCCCATCTGGATGCGTGTCCGCATGTGCAATGTAGCTTTACACGTGCACTCCGATAGCGCCGATAACGTGGCCACATACTGGGCAGTAGAGACAAGGCTTGTCGTCGACACGATAGAAGAAGAATAAGTAGTTGGTAATAAATGTTTGGGTTTTTTCGTTTGGTGACGCTTTTATGTGAATGTATTTTTTAATGTTTATTTTCGCGCTACTCTTATTGGGGCGGATGTCGAAAAAGTCATGTTGCAGCGCGCGCTAATATGAGCTTTATTTAATGTAACTTGGGTCGAACATAGAACCGATACGCATCGAGTTGCTAATTTTACGTTATTAAGCATCTTAAGTCTCTTATGCGTTGTTACTCCGTCCAATTCCATTATCCCCATATACATATCTATTTAGTCAGATATTTTCATTCGCTGTTATTACACGTACTGAAAAAAATTGAGCTACATATACATCTATTTTCTGTTAGTTTTTGGCCAATAAATGATGTTGTGCGATAAGCTTTTTGTATTCCATCATCAAAGCTGATCTTTTGTCCATTTTGCTTATTGTAATATTTGTAATTATTGAAAGTGTTGCTTTATTTTCACGTGGAGTGTTTTTCATTTGGCTTTTTGAAACGGCGGTTAACCTCGCTGAAATCAATTTTACGATTTTAGTGGTCCTTTCAACTTGCTTATTATTCACTAACAACAGTAAATTAAACAATAAATTAGATAGTACTTATTTTGAATAAAAAGAAACGTTAGGTTACTTCGTGCTTCGTATACTGGTGTGTACCAATTTTGGCGACGAACGGAGCTCTAGCTCTTATGATTTGTTGAATTATTTCACCTTGCGTGGTGTCTAGTTCAAGCTCAGACTCAGAGGCGCAATTAATATTGCCCTTTATAAAAATTGATCGGTTGTCTTTTGAAATATAAGATCAACAACCCTCAAATGTGGGTGATTTAAAAAAAAAAACGATTTCAATCCGGCAAAGCACACGCACGCGCACACACATATATAGGGTGACCTTAAATTAGTTCTTGATAGCAAAGGATATGAATGTACTCGTGATTACAAACAACTTTCCCAAAGAAACTATATGTCAAATATGAAAAAAAAAATTAGTCCTTCATACATTTTTGTCGATTTGATAACTTGTTATGTACCGAGGACCTAAAATTTTTTTCTGATTCGACATATAGTTTCTATGGGAAAGTTGTTTGTAATCACGAGTACATTCATATCCTTTGCTATCAAGAACTAATTTAAGGTCACCCTATATAAGGTCTAACAAAATTAACTGAAACTATTTAAACTGGTGCTTCTACCCATTAAACTGAAAAACTTTTCCCATGAAACCCATAATCAAATCTCAAAAAAAAGTTGGCTCTCCCATACTAACTCGATCAGCTGATCAGCCAACTTAGTATGGGAAGTTCCATTTTTTTTTGAGATTTGACTATGGGTTTTATGGGGAAAGTTGTTCAGTTTCATGGGTAGAAGCACCAGTTAAAATAGTTTCAACTATTTTTTTTTAGATAAATATTTTTAATTTTAGTTTTTAGACACTGTTGGTGTAGGACAATCGATCCCCATCAAAATCTGAACATCGATAATTTCCATCCCAATAGTTGGGTATATCGCCTTCACTCCTTCGTCGCTCGAAAGTAAAATATCTGACAGATCTGACCTGAATGAGTACAAACGATATCATTCATTATACAAAGTTAATCTGTTAAAAATGCGGACAAAGAAGTTGATAAATATTATGAAAAACTAGCCAAGTTCTACTCGGGGTCACACAAACAGGGTTTCGCATCAAAACTTTAACTAACAACATAACAAGACCTCTCAGTACATAAAATTATGTATGGCCTTTTGTTACTTATTCTGGACTTTGGAAATTTCATTTATTCTGTGGGAACGAAAGGACTTTAGAATTTTTCATAGGTTTTTTCCTGTAACCTGTGCATGATTTTTTCAAGATTTCTGACCCAATAGTTTCGAAGATAAGAAGAGAATGTTCAATTTTCGTCCATTTTCTTAAATAACTTAAAAATTCTTTATCCTAAAATTATAAAAAAGAAACAATCCAGATTATCACAAGCTTTTTTTAAAAAAAACTAATTTACCCTCCAAAAGTGGGCCCCATGTTTAAAATTCATTTATCTACGTTACACGTCGGTCTTTGGGTCACATACTTACTCTTAATTTGTACCAAATTACATTCCAATCGGCTTAGCAGTTTCGGAGCAAATTGGCTGTGACAGACTAACAGATGGACGGGCAAACAGACAGACAGACACACAAATGATCCTATAATTGGTCCGTTTTTACCTTTTCTGGTTAACAAATAAGAATACATAGACTGATTAAATTTTCTTTTTTTTTTACGTACAATATTCTATCATGAAGGAAAAAAAATTTCTGCGCCTGTAGGGCGCCGCGAAATTTATTTTTCTTTTATGTAGGTATTTTAACATATTTATTTTCAGTCTACAGCTTCATCTAGTCCATACATTCATCACCATCATCATCATCATTTCAGCCGACGGACGTCCACTGCTGAACATAGGCCTCCCCCAAGGATTTTCACGACGACCGGTTCTGCGCTGCCCGCATCCAGCGGCTTCCCGCGACCTTCACCAGGTCATCGGTCCACCGAGTGGTGCATACATTATCTTCTATTTAATATGTTATACTAGCTTGTGCCCGCGGCTTCGCCCACGTGGACATAGATTTATGACTCTTTTTGAGGGTGAGTGGTGCGCCAGCCGCAATCAGCTCGCAAGCGTGGACATGAGTTTTCTCCAGGACCTCAGGAACTGTATCGGGCTATTCGGATTAGCAGTCTTTGTCACTTCCCACCCCCTCAACAAATTCTATACAAAAAATCACTTTAATCCGTTGCTCCGTTGCGACGCCACCGACGTGCGCGAGCGTAGAAAACAGTTGTCCCCAGATCCCTCGGGAACTATGTCAGGATATACTTATTAGTAAATTATATCATTTTCCACCTCATCTCTGTGCTAAAAATCACACCAATCCATTTTTTCGTTACGATTTTAAATAAAACGAACAAAGAATATTGTTTTAGTTTCCTCAGGAACTGCATCGGGCTATGATAATTTCCACAGATAAAAGGTTGACTATTTCAATCCCAGTGATACAGGCGACCCGCATGCCAAATTTCATCAAGATTGGTAGAGGTGTTGAAGTGTGAATAGGTAACAAACAAACACACACATTTTCACATTTATAATATTAAGTAAGGATTTCTAAATCTGAAATAAAATATAGAGCGTCGGTGGCAAAATGGTTAGGGCCTACCTGTCCGGAAGGCCGTGGTTCGAATCCTGCCACTTACCAATATCTATACGAATATCGATTTCATACTGGTATGTACGTTTATCCAACGCTCTTACGGTGAGAAAAACATCGTGAGGAACAGCGTGTGCAGGTTCACACGCCTGCGAAGAAATTCGAAGCTTATGTGTGAAGTCTGTGATCGTCTAAGGCCAGATCGCCCTAACTCAGGGCAGGTCGAGCTCCTTGGTGGGGACGTATATAAACTGATATGATGAAATAACACTTATACCTATATTATCAAAAAACTAATTCAAATACATTATAGGTATCAATCTAGTAATAAAATTTCCTAACAATATTAATATGGGTCAAATCCTCGAGTCGTATCGGCTTCAAAGGAGCCCAAGACGTACTTCTCGTTGCCACGCTGGATAGCAATAGACAACCTTAGCAGCAGGTAGGACCTCACGTCACATCTCCTCTCTCGAAGGCGAAGGCCAATCTCCTTTGTGAAGGCAAAGGCCTCTGAGGGTTCAGCAGCCGGTTGTCTCACAGACCAGCGGCACAAAGCAGTAATTTGCCTTCAAGACCGAGTACTTATTATGCTTCTTTCTCACCGCAAATTGAGCAGCAGTACCGTACGGGTGAGGAGTGAGGCAGAAAAAGTGGCTTCCCAAAGCAGACGCGTTCCTCTCTGCCATAGCACCTGTTTAAACCCTCCGGCCTTTTGCCATCAGATCGACTAAAGCCCGGCCGGCGGCTGAATCAAAGATGGAATATTCCATTCTGTCTGGAATCAATTCTATCTGGCCGATACCAGTGCCCTCCGAGTGAGGTCATTAAGGAATTGGTGACGTGGGAATCTTCACAAACACGACTGCAACTCAGTGAGTGATGGCCAATTGCCTCCGCCGTGGACCCGCAAATACATTGATGAGGTTCACAGATATTGCAATATCAATACAGAGAGCAACTGCTACACGCAAATAGTCGCCGTCAGAAGAGTTCCCATATCTGTGCCTCCTGTTAAAAGATGCTAAACTCGGTTTAGATGTTTTTATTTTTTTACACGATTGGAATCTGTAAAAAAATACCTCTCTGTTCGTCTATGAAAAACATCGCTATCGTACCATAGTTCCAGAGTTTAAAGTAGCGTATGCTGAAAAATACATAAAAGAAAAATCCACTCAAAAGTATGAAATAATATTTTAATGTTCTAATACAACTTAAGCGCGTTTTATTATCCCTGCAGTGCCATCTATTGACATTCTGCTACTATGATTATAATGTATGGTATGTGTAGCTAATATATAGAAAAAAGTACTCTAGTGATATTATTGTAAGTATCGATAGATAATTTCCCACGGGACCTCTTTAGTTTTCCGGGATAAAGAAAATGATTATGATGGTCAAAAACACCCCATCCCATTGTAAAGGTATTGTTACGTTGAGTCATTCTAAAGATACAATTTTTTGCATTCCTGTAGGAACCCTAATTTTTTTGGGATTCAAAATGTTCCAGTTTTAGTTCGCGATAAGGGTATCAACGTGTAAAATTTGATTGTAATAGGTCAAGCCACATTTGCGTGGTGAGCCATTCTATTAATGAATACTTTTGATTTTCCCACGGGAACTCTTGAATTTTCTGGGATAAAAAGTATCCTATATGTTAACCCGGGCTATAAGGAACCACCATACAAAATTTCATCAAAATCGGCCTGGTAGTTTTTGCGTGATGCGCGAACATACAGACAGACAGGCAAAAATTCCAAAAGTGTTGTTTTGGCCTCTGTATCGTTAGTAATGTCCACCACAGTTATTATTTTCCAAAAATATTTCATGTACAGACACGGCTCCGTTACAGTTTTATTATATTATAGATTTAATTATAGTAGACGCGTACAGCAGTATGCATTTATTGTCTCTCCCATTTTTAGAGTTCTGCATTCAAACTATAGAAACCTACAAATTGCCACGTCTGTCTGTCTGTCCGTCGGTATCGGTAGGTAAGTCACACAGCCGTTCTACTCGAAGACTTTTTATTTTTTTTATTCACAATTGGTAAGCCCTTGGCATCATTTCACCTGATGGTAAGTGACGATGATGCCGAAGATGGAAGCGGGCTTACCAAGATTCCCCAACGCAATGGAGAGCTGGCTATCTTATCTTCAAGCCCGAAACACATCAATGTTGTTAACACTGATGTTTGGCGGTAAGACTTAGATAAGAATGGTGGTAGCTAGCCAGGCGGGCTTACAAAATGCTCTGCCACCAACCAAACCGAGTCTTACAAGTTGACCCCACCGGGAATCGAGCCTCCTGGTGTGAGCTAATGTACTAACCATTACGCCATGGAGGCTGTTAAAACTATGACTTGATACTATGAAGCTGAAATTTGGCTATGATAATGCCGTTGAAGTTAAGAAATATAATATAAGGTATAAGTACTTAGTTAAGAACCTCGGTAATTGTCCTACACATGGAGTGAATAATTGTGTTCACCCACGACCCTACCGTTAAAGTATACTACAGGTGACTGGTAAGTAGTGCAAATCCTTTTAAGGGGATAAACTACATCTAATTTAAAACAAAAAAATTCATATTAACTGGGGGTCGGAAATTAACAGTTTCCGTTCCGAGTTAAAGCCCATTTAATTTTTAAAATTTGTATTTAAAACGCATTTTTTAAATGTTTTATGATTTTCCAAAAAAAATAACTAAAATATAGTTGACTTGCAAAATACGATGAAAACTTCCTTATTTTATCAAAATTTCCATTAAAATAAAAAAAGTTAAAAAAATACAAATGAATTGCAACAAAAAACAATGACTGATGTCAAAAGGGTGTCTCAAGTCCCATACTAATTTATCCAACAATTTTGTATGAAAAAAATTAAGTTCGAATTTTTGGATGAGCTTGTGAATCAAAGTTAGTCGATGATGGTAGAGGGTAAAAGATTTCTGTTAATGTGAAAAACATCATAAAACTTGGAATTAAAAAAAATCTTGAACATTTGTATGGGATTTGAGGCACCCTTTTGACAGGAACCATTGTTTTTTGTTACATCTTATTTGTATTTTTTTTACTTTTTTTATTTTAATGGAAATATGATAAAATAAGGAAGTTTTTATCGTATTTTGCAAGTCAACTATATTTTAGTTTTTTTTTGAAAATCACAAAACATTTAAACCAATGCGTTTTACATACAAAATTAAAAAAATAAATGGGCTTCAACTCGAAAACCGTTGATTTCCGACCCCCAGTTAGTATAACTTTTTTGTTCTAAATTATAGATGCAGTTTATCCCCATAACAGGATCCGCACTACTTACCAGTCACCCTGTATATATTAGTACTTATCGTGTAGGTAGTGTGGGGGTTCTATGCGTGGACTGTATTGTTGAATGAAACTCGCAGGTTGCAGGTCGAAGGGAAGGATCGCTTCCAGTTTTCTTTATTCGCAAATCTTCTTAACTGTTCCGAGCTATCGAGCTAAATAAACTACCAAACTACTAACTAACATACAAATTGTGCCTATTTACATATAAAATTTACACCTCGCAACTAGTAGGCTTCCTAGTGAGGCCATGCTAGAAAGAGAAAGGTATATAAACTAATCGCTGCGTCCTTCTTGCACGTCGTCCGTTACATCGCTGCGTCTTTCTTGCACGTCGTCCGTAACATCCTCCCCCCGTCGCAGATCTTCGGAGACTCCATCATCGACGTGGAGGACGACGAGCTTCCTCACCGGCCGCCGTAGAAGTCCTCCTCGGGTGCGGACCTCGGTATTCCGTACGATTCCGTCTGGTCCAGGGAAGACGCGTGTCACCACTCCGCGGGGCCATGTGTTGCGCGGCAGTGTTTCGTCCGCGATGATAACCAGCGTGCCTTCTTTTATTTCCTCCTCTTGGCTGCCGCGGCTCTCCCCTCGCGGCAGCAGGGACGTCAGGTACTCTCTGACCCATCTTCTCCAAAATTAATCGGCCAATCCTTGTACCGCTCTCCATGTGCGTCGATCGGCGGCACTGCAGGGGCCGGTAGTTGGTAATCCAGCTGAACTCCCCAGTAGAAGGTGGTTCGGTGTCAGGGCCTCAGGGTCGTTCACGTCGACTGAAACGTGTGTCAGAGGGCGAGAGTTGACGCAATTTTCTACTTCTGCAAGAAGAGTCAGGAGTACCTCTTCTTTCGGAAACTTCTCTTTTAGGACGGTCATGAGTCCAGTTTTGACCGATCGCACCAGTCTTTCCCATGCGCCGCCTTGGTTGGGTGCTCCGGGTGCTATAAACTTCCACTCCATCCTCTTCTGAAGCGCGTAGTCCCTCAGGGTTGGTGTCCATTCCTCCATGGCTTTCTTCAGTTCCGTATCTGAGCCACGAAAATTGGTGGCATTGTCGCTGTAGACGGTCCTCGGCCATCCCTTTCTGGCAGCCATTCTCCTGAGCGCCATGATGGCGCTGTCCGTTGTCAAGCTGTGGACTAACTCCAGGTGGACGGCGCGCACGGTCAAGCAGGTAAATAGCGCGCACCACCTTTTCTCGTGTCGTCTGCCCACTGTCACCATGATAGGGCCGAAGTAGTCTACGCCGCAGTAGGTGAACGGCCTTGAGTAGGCCCCTAGTCGTTCCGGTGGTAGGTTCCCCGTAACTGGTGTCTTCGGCCTCTTCTTTCGCAGCTGGCACAATCGGCAGTCCTTCTCTACGGCTCGTACTGTTGGTCGCAGGCGGGTTATCCAGTACGTTTGCCTTAAGTCGTTGACTACACGTTCCTTGTTCGCGTGTAACGCCTTCTTGTGGTAATCCATCGCCAGCAGCTTCGCGATGGGGTGTCGTCCTTCCACGATGATTGGCCTCGCTGTGTGCTCTTTTACTTCAGTGGCTTCGGTTCTCCCACGGACGCGCAGTACTCCGTCGACTAAGATGGGATCCAACTTCGCTATCCTGCTGGAGGGGTTTATGGATTGCCCCTTCTCGAGCTTCTTGACTTCTTCGGCGAATGCGTCGTTCTGCATCTTCTTCCACCAGTGACGTTCCGCTTCCTCTAGATGACGTAACTCCATCCTGGTTGCTCGCCGCCGACAGATGTCCATGAAGGCAAGAGCCCTTGCTGTAGCCCTTATAAGTCGTTCGAATGATGAGAAGCGGGCTAGGTCCGGGAGCCAGTGGTCCTTCTGGTTTGCATCCCCTTGCTCTGTTTCCTCTTCTCTCGTGTGCATTATCTGGCTGGCTTTGCATTCTCTCGGCCAGGCTTTTTCTTCCTCGTATAAGAACGTAGGTCCGGTGAACCATCGGTCTTCACGGGTCTTAGAGACGAAGTTCGCTCTTGTTGCTTCATCCGCTACATTTTCTTCGGTAGGTGCCCAGCGCCATTGGTCTCGTGTGGTTCTCTCCGAGATTTCTCCCAATCTGTGCGCGACGTAGGGAGAGTATCGCACTTCGTCGTTGCGGATCCATTGCAGCGCCGTAGTTGAGTCTGACCAAAACACCGTCCGGTCTGGTTTTATCCGGTGTTCTCTCGTGATGTCGTCCGCCAGTCTTGCTCCTATCAGGTTGGCTTGTAGCTCCAGACGTGGGATGCTTTGCGTCTTAATAGGCGCTACCTTTGCCTTTGCCGCAGCCAGGGTCACCTCGACGGAGCCGTCTTCGTATTCGAACCGCCAATACGCCGCGGTCGCGTACGCTTGCTCACTTGCGTCGTTGAAGATGTGCAGTTGTCGTTCTCGCACTCCCCCCGTGCAGGAGTAGCGTCTCCGGAGTCGCAGGTGCCTCGCTTCGTGTATCGTTCGCATCCAGGTAGCGAACTCCTTGGCGGCTTCCTCTGGCAGCGCGTCGTCCCAACCGATCTTCTTTTGTCTCCATAGATCCTGAAGGAGAATCTTCGCCGTGATGGTGAGATAACTCAGCAATCCTAAGGGGTCGAAGATAGACATCACCGCGCTGAGTGCTTCTCTCTTGGTCGGTGGTCGCGCCAGGATCTTCACTTCATGTGGCACACGCGGCATGTCGGTGTTGAAGAGCAGTTCATCGGTGTCGGCCGCCCATATCAGGCCCAGTGTTCTGCCATTTTGAGCGGCTTTTCCCATCTCCTTTGGTGCTCTTGCGCGCAGGTCCCTTGGTACATCTCTGAGTACTTCTTCTGCGTTGGAGTCCCAACCGGCGATGACGAAACCCGCTTGCTGGTGTACATGGCGTACTTCGGCTATGGTCGCGATGGCCTCGGTTTCGGTCGCGTAGCTATCTACGTAGTCGTCCATATAGTGGTTCGTAGTGATGGCCTTCAGCGCCAGTGGACATTCTGGACCATGTTTTCGTGCGTTGTGGTCGCGCACGCTATGCGCTAAGAACGGCGAACTCCTTGCTCCGAAAATCATGGAAGTCATTATGTACTCCCGGATGTCTTCTTCAGGGTTGTCGCGCCACAGGAACATTTGTGCTGGCTGGTCGTCTGGTCTTATCTTCACTTGCAGGAACATTTCGCGGATGTCTGCTGTGACCGCTATTCTCTCCTCTCGAAATCTGTACAGGATCCCAGGCAACGATCTCAACAGATCAGGTCCATCCAGAAGCCGGTCGTTGAGGCTGACCCCGTTGGCGCGAGCCGCAGCGTCGAAGACCAGCCGTAGTTTCCCTGGCTTGTTGGGGTTAACGACGCCGAAGTGTGGCAGGTACCAGTTTAAGTTGCTGTTCCTATCATGTCCCTTCGCCAACTCCGCATACCCTTTGTCCAGTAGGTTCTTGACTTGCGCCGAGTAAGCCGTCTTGAACGCTTCCGACCTTTGCATCTTCCTCTCTATGTGACTCAGCCGCTTCTTTGCCATGTCGTAACTGGGTGGCATCTTCGTATCGTCTTGGATCCACGGCAGTCCAACTTCGTATCTTCCACCGACTTGCTTTACGGTGGTTGCGAAGATTTGTTTCGCTCGTTCATCAGACTTCCTTGGTCGCGTTGTGATGGATATCCCAAGGGAGTCTATCTCGTAGTGGGACTTCAGTAGGTCCTCTATCTTCTCATTTTCGTTTGTGAAGTCTGTCTCTTCTTTTCTTCGTGTTGTCCTTAAATGGAGGACCGTGCCGTCTTCATCAGCTCGCCCTTTAGGAAGAGTGCCATGAAGTGTCCATCCAAGCAGCGTGAGTGAAGCCACTGGCTCGTTTCTTTTCCCAGTGAGTAGCTTCCGTGACACTATGAGGTGCCAGTTGTCAGCCCCGATGAGCAGTCTAGGCGTCGCTTGCTCGTAGACCATGTCTTGTACCGGCAGTCCTTTCAGATGTGCGTAGGTGAGGCTCTCTCTGTCCACAGTCTGTGAACCGGCTTTGAAGTTCTTCATGGTGTAAGCCTCGATGTCATACTCCTTGTTGCCGCCTTGTCCTCGCAGGATGAGCCGTACTCGTTGGCTCATTTCCCGCTGTGATGAGGTGACACCGTGTATGTGCAGCGGAAGTGTCGGGCCTTCGGCGTGTAGCATTCGTGCCAGCTCTTCGTCGATGAGCGATATCGTTGCCCCCTCGTCCAGCAGCGCATATGTTTCCACTTGCAAACCTCCGGGTCCTCGTACTGTCACCGGGCATACTTTTAGGAGCACCGGTCCTCTGGTTTGCATGGTTGTTGCAGACATCACCAGCTCTTCCTTGTTCTCCGTCTTCTGTGGTGCTGGCTCCTTTGCTGGTGCCTGTTCCGTGTGCAGGAGTGCGTGGTGTCTCATCCGGCACTCTCCGATGCCACATCGCTTCGCCTTACAGCGGAACTTTCGGTGATCCCCGTGCAGGCAGTTGAAGCAGACTTTCTTGTCTTTCACCCAGGTCCAACGGTCGTCTGTGTTCATTGCTGTTAACGTCGGGCATGCGTATATGTCGTGCTCTTTCCCGCAGCACAAGCATTTCTTTTCTTCTTGAGCGGCTGTGGCGGTGTAGACCCTCTTCGCTTCTTCTCTTCTAGTTTGCTGTACTGGCCTCGGTGCTGGCTTCTTTGCTGGTGCCTCTTTCCCTCCAGTTGTTGTACAGTGTGAATACGCGTAGCGAAGCATTCGATCTGCCTCCCGCATAAGGAATCTTGACAAGGTTTCTATTTCTGCTTCCTTGTTGCTCGGGTTGACGCAGGACGCCTCGTACTCGTCTGCGAAATCGCACCATCTCGCTCTGATGTGTGGGCTCAGCTTGTCCAGCACCTCTCTGGTCAACATCGGGTTGAACAGATATCTCCTCCGGTCAATGTTGTACAGCACGCATACAAGGTTCTGCAGCTTGACTGCGAAGTTATTCAGTTCTACAGCGCTGGTACCAACGCGCGGAAGCCTTCGTATCTCTTCAAGTGTCTTGTCCATGATGGCTTCGGGGCGACCGAAGCGTTGCTCGAGTGTTCGCATGATCACTTCTGGGTCGGTCGCCGTGTACAGCAGCGCGGCAACTGCGTTCCTCGCTTCACCACGCAGGCAGCTCCGTAGCCGCGCGAGGTTTTCTGCCGGTGTAAACTGGAACAGGTCAGTCGAATCCCGTAGAGCAGCTTTGAAGGGCATCCACTCCACCGCTTCCCCATGGAAGAGTGGCAGCTCTTGGGCTTGACGCGGCGGTGGTCTCCTTTTCACCATTGACTCCAAAGCTTCGGCTAGTCGCTCGATGCCACGGTCCTTCGATCTTGCTGGTGTGGTCGATCGCCTTCTTTGTTCCTCCCTGTAGTGCGGCGATGGCGTCCTCTGCCTTGTTCTGACAATGTGCGCTTCTTGCTGGGCCTTGTCGTTCTGATATCCGAGAGTCGCTCCTCCAAATGTAGCCTCCAACTCAGTTGCATCTGCAGGCCGGTTAAGCTGGGGTCCGGTAGGCCTCGATGCGCCTCGCAACTCGTGGGTATCTGCGCCATACGAGGGTACTTCCCGCTGGTGTCCGGTAGGCATCGATGCACCTCGCAACTCGTGGGTGACTGCGCCATACGAAGGTATTTCACGTCGGCGATCGTCAGGCATGGATGCGCCTCGCAATTCACGGGGGTCCACGCCAGGCAGTTCATCGGCCGGCGGCGGCAAGTGTTGACTGCTTCGGTGAAGCCAATCTTCAACGCGCCGTTCGTTACTTGGTAGGCTGCGACGCTCCTCTTCTTCATCTTCCAACAATGCGACGTCCAGAGCGAGTTGCTTCTGAATCAACGCGGCCTCCATTTCAAGTTCTCTCTTCTTTAGCTCGGTGAGCCTCTTCTCAGCTTCAAACTCGGCGAGACGACGCCGGGCGGTGATGCTGGCGGCGGTCCGCACTGAGCCAGAGAGCGACGGGTGCGGGCTGCGGCGCGGTGGTGCTCCTCCAGCCGTAGATACTATCGGCGGTGTCGGTGCGGGCAGCCCGGCTGCGGTTGCCTCCATTCGCGAGGCGGTGGTGGCTTGTGCAGAAGCGGACGCAAAGCCCAGGTCTTCCGTGATCTGCACACTCGTGGGTGGCATGATTGATCTCGTCATGGACGGAGACGCAGGGGGCGAAAGGAAAACGCGTGACGGTAGCGCGCTTCCATTCGCTGTCTCATTTCTGTCCTTCATGCTCCTGGTAGTCGGCATCTTGTACAGCTTCGCCTCCGTGGGCAGACTTCAAGCTTCAGTGACACCGGTATCCGGCCAGGTGTCACCAGCGGCTGCGCAGATCTTCGGCAGGCAGCAGTACGGCTCTTCGATTTGCTGAATTCTTCTTTCTTCGGCTGCAATCCGGCGTCGATGGACCAAAATGTGGGGGTTCTATGCGTGGACTGTATTGTTGAATGAAACTCGCAGGTTGCAGGTCGAAGGGAAGGATCGCTTCCAGTTTTCTTTATTCGCAAATCTTCTTAACTGTTCCGAGCTATCGAGCTAAATAAACTACCAAACTACTAACTAACATCAGCAAGTCTTCTCACACACCTTGGATGGGGGTGTGGGGACTCCGTGACAGGGCAGTGCCCTTTTCGGAGGTTTCTAGCGCTGCCTCTGACTAGAGGCAGGTCCTTTGGGTGCCATCTTGGCGAGGTCTTCTTATTGATCAGGTCCTGTTTGGGTTGGCTGGGCCCGCGTCGTCAGGGTCACTGACGAGCTCCCGCGGGAGGGCCCAGGAACTTCTTCCGTCCGGGGGTCGGGCGTGGAGTGGCGCGATGTTGGCGATGTGCTCCCACGATGAAGCGTCGGCACGGGCGAACATCGTGCGGGCCAGGCGGCGGATGAAGGCGTCCACATCCTCGTGCTTCAGGTCCCGATGGATGGTGGAGTTCCTCACGTAGCGGGGGGCGTTCGTGATGTCACGTAGGCATTTATTCTCCTGGGCTTGCAGTCTTGCGCGCCCGGTTCGAGACACGAGCGCGTACCATGCCGGCGCCGCATACGTGAGGCGGGACCTGACATACGTCTTGTAAATTCCCAGCTTGGTGCGCATGGGGAGGCTGGAACTGAGGAGTGGACGCAGCTTGGTTCTTGCCATCTTCACCTGGCCGATGGTGTTCCTTATGTGGTGCGACATCGTGAGAGCCCTGTCGATGGTCACACCCAGGTATTTCACCGTGTGCGACCACGTGACAGGGTGACCCTGGAGCTGGAGTTGAGGTGGCAGGTGAGATCTTCCTGTAACCAGCGCCTGCGTCTTCGCGACGTTGATCGACATCCTCCACTTGGAGAGCCAACTGGGGAGGGCGTCTAAAGTGGGCTGCATTTTCGCGGCTGCGAGCGAGAGCTTATAGGACGCGCTGAGGTATGCAGCGTCGTCCGCGAACAGCGCCAGTCGGACGTCTCCGACTGTGGGGATGTCGTCCGTGTAGAGGGCGTAGCAGGCGGGTGAAAGGCAGCTTCCTTGCGGGACTCCCGATCGAATCGGTCGCTCTTCCGAGGTTGCGTCTTCCACGGCGACGTGAAACCGGCGATCCCTCAGGAAGCTTGCGACGACGTCAACGAGGCGGCGTGGTGCCGAGGTCCTCGACAGCTTGTACAGCAGCCCCTCGTGCCATACCCTGTCGAAGGCCTTCTCCATGTCCAGCAGCACGGCGACGGTATACTCTCGCTTGTTGAGACCCATCGCCATGTAGTGGAGAACTCTGGTGAGCTGCAGCGTAGTGGAGTGTTCGGGCCTAAACCCGAACTGCTCGTTCCGCGGCGTTATGTGAGGCTGCAACTTCGACAGCAGGAGTTTCTCGAACACCTTCGAGAGAGTGCTGAGCAAGGTGATCGGGCGGTAGCTTTCCGGACGTAGGATGTTTTTGCCAGTCTTTGGCAGCATGACGACCCGGCCAGTCTTCCATGCTGCTGGGAAGTGGCCCGAGCGCAGGATCCCGTTGAACAGGCGGGCGACCGCCACGATGGTACGTCGTGGGAGGTGGTGTAAGGCCGTGTTCGAAATACGGTCCGCGCCCGGTGCCTTTTTGAGTTTGGTCGTCCGGAGGGCTCGTTCCACCTGGGCAGGCGAGAAGAAGATGGCGTCCTCCTCAGCTCTGATGGTGGTGGAGAAGTACTCTCGAAGGTGCTCTTCGACTGCTGTGACATGGTCCGCGTCGGTGGCAGGATTAGGTGTGAATTGCTGTTCGAGGTGCTCAGCAAAGATCTCGGCCCTGTCCTCGGCCTTGTATCGGCGGTGTCCGTCTCGGTCCAGTAGGGGACGCACTGGGTCTGGTGTCCTGGATAGCTGCCTGCACAGACGGTGGACGGAAGGGACTTGGTCGTCCACGGTCCTCAGGTGGGCCTCCCAGGACTCGGCGGCGTGGTCTGTGAGCGCTGCTCTGACCTTGTCGACCAGGGCATTCAGCCTCGTCTTCAAGACAGGGCACCGAGTATGCTGCCACTGTCTCCGCAAGCGACGCTTTTCCGCAATGAGGTCCTTGATCCTTCCAGGAAGGGGATCTCTCCTCTGGCTGGTCGGAACGGTGTGGGTGGCTGTTTCAAGCGCGCTGCGGATATTAGTAGTCAGCTCCTCCGTGGCCTCCTCCACTTCATCTGGGGTAGAGACTGGTCTGGGTGAAGTGAGCTCCTCCAGGGTGCTCTCGAAAGCTTCCCAGTTGGTGCGGGATCTTGGTGCTGGTGGGGCCACCAATGTTGGCAGCTCGGACATCACGAGAAGCACAGGCCTGTGATCAGACGGGAGATCCACCAGGACCTCCTGGATGGGTGGTGTGCGCAGTCCTCTGTGGACCACGATGTCCAGCACGTCGTCACGTAGGTTGGACGTGGGGTCGATGCGTGTCGCCTCCGGTGGTCCACTGATATCATAATCATGGTCCACAGAGTCCTGGAGCAGGATGCGACCAGCTGGGTTGATCCTGGTGCTATTCCACGCTGGGTGTTTAGCGTTGAAGTCCCCCGCCAAAACTGTTGGGGTGGGAGATCGCAAACAGGCGCAGGTCTTGGCCGCCGTAGTGCAGCTCAGTCCCCAGCGCATATAGTGAGCTGAAGTTCCCGGGGTCGAGGTCCTGGTGAACGAGACGACGCCTCACGAAGACCGCGAGGCCGCGGTAGGCTACGCCAAGCGGGGAGATTTCGTCCTTCCTGTAGACGACGTAGCCGGGTGCTCGAAAGGAGAGTGATGGCCGGAGGTGAGTCTCATTTATGAGCGCCACGTCCACGTCTTGCTCCCGGAGAAAGGTGCGAAATAGGCGTTCTTTGGTCTTGATAGATTGGGCATTCCAGTGCACTATCCTCAGAGGTTTGCTATCCATTAAGAGGGCCGGATGGAGCAACACCTCTGAGAAGTTCGGCCGCAGCGGTCGGTTGGCCCGATTGCGTTGCGGCGAGCAATTGTTGGAGCAGGCCCAGTGCCTGCAGGAGAACGTCCTGGGTCGGGGCGGCAGTTGAGGGGGCAGCAGCGGTGGAGGGAGCGGCAGCGGTGTTGGCTGCGGCTGCAAGTGCCGACGTCGTGGTGGTGGCCGAGGTGGAGGGGGAGGTCCCCTTCTTTTTCCTGCGAGTCCTCCTTGCTGCCGGCGCGTTCCGTTGTGACGGAGGGTTCGCCGGCGCCATGAGCGAGGAGGTTGCTGTTTCCTGTATGGCAGCAGGCTGTGGTGCTGGGTGGTGCTCCGGGGCCGCTCCGGATCTGGCTACAGTGCCAGCCCTCTTGTTACGGAGCTCCTTCTTGAAGGCCGGACATGAGGTGTTGTTGGCGGGGTGAGGGCCGCCGCAGTTGGCGCATTTGGGGGGTCCATCCCGCGGGAGAGGGCACTCGTGCGCGGCGTGGGGGCCTCCACAACGAACGCAGGCTTGCGGGCGGTGGCAGCAGTGAGAGGAGTGCCGGAACTGCTGGCAACGGTGGCACTGGGCGGGGCCCTTCTTCCCGCGCCATGCTTCGATTGTTACGCCCGGCATGTAGAGGAGCTCCGTCACCTCGTAGATGGCCGGAGTGAGGTCAGGGGTTCTCTTCAGCTGCGCATAGAAGATGCAGCCGGGGCGTCCTGCTCGCGCCCGGATGTTCTTCACGTATTCCGCTTCAAAACCCTTCTCGGCCAGAGCGGCGATAATTTCCGCGGGATCCGTACACTGGGGCAGTCCGCGGATGCCCACCTTGAGGCATCGCTCCGCTGGTAAGGAATAGGAGAACCAGCTGATGTTGCTGGTTCTCTCCAGGTCCGTCAGGTATCGTTGCACCAGGCGGTATTCTTCTGCGTCCGCTGGGGTAAAACGAACCCCTTGCCCGAAGGGACGGGCGTTGGGGGCATGTCCCAGCTCGGTTGCCATCTTCTTGAAATGCTCCGCCCAGTTCGGGAGGCGCTCCACCACAAGTGGTGGGTAGCGTGGCTTTGGTTGGGCGGTGGCAGTGGCGGCTGCGGTGGTGGCTCCTGCTGTTGATGGATTGGCAGTGCTAGAGATTGCGGGGGGCGACGGTGCCTTTGTGGTCGCTGCACGGGACCCCAGCCGGGTGATGGCGGGGGGTGGATGAGGGGTAGCTGGCGGAGAGGGCCGTTTGGCCTGGTCGGCGTAAGAGGGCTGCGGCGCGGCGCTAGTAGTCGCGGATGTGCTCTGTGCAACGGCCGCAGCAGCTGAGCCGCTCAGCACAGCAGGCGATGACGTCCATGCGGGGTGCTCAGCGGGCGCAGCGGGTGCGGCAACCGTGGGAACAGTTATCGGTGTTTGCCGCGTGGGCGGCAGTACGGCAGCCGAGGGCTGGGCTATTATGGACCGCAGCAGGCTAACGGGAGTCGGTGGGTCCTTGGGTAGCGGCTGGTCGTCTTGGGGACGCCTTGGGGACATGTCCCTCGGAACTCGCCTATTTAGGCGGGGGTCGCGCCTGGGAAGCGGTGGGCAGGTCGTGTCTTGCGGCGATTTGCGGTCCCCCACGCTGAGGGAACGGCGGAGTTCTCGTTGGGTGCGTTTCGTGCGTGCGGGGGTGGGCTTTTCAGCGAGAAGTTCTGAGCAGTGGCGCTTACTAGCGCTCACCACGTCCTCCTCCTCGGAATCTTCCTCCCTCTTGCGCCGGATGCGGAGTGGGGAGAGCGTGCAGGGTTGGTACGCTGCGCGCTCCACAGCAGCAAGGTCCGTAGGTGGATCACTCTGCGAGTCTTCCAGTCTTTGTTCCATGCTCCGAAGGTAGATAGCCATCCACCGGAGCATCCCCTCCGACAAGATGTCGGATTCTCGTAGTCGGGCCGTGACGATAAGGTCACTTTCGTACACGGCCCGGAGTTGTTGGAGATACTCCGACTGGTGCTGTTGTGGGCTGGGTTTGATTGGTGTGGCGGCTCGCAGAGTGGGCTGAGTACAGGCGTCGGCCGAGCCGCTCAGCGGGGCGGACGTTGGTTGCTCAGCAGGGGAGGTGGTATGTGCCGATGAGGCATTTTGCACGGCGGTTGACAGTAAGGGTAATGCCAACGCTGTCGGTGCCGATGCGGCGGGCGGGGCCAGCGCGGCGGGGGCGGCGGGCGCGGCGTGCGCGACGGGCGCGGCGGGCGCGGCGTGCGCGACGGGCGCGGCGGGCGCGGCGGGCGCGGCGATTGGGGTCGGCGCGGCGGGCGGGGCCGGCGCGGCGGGCGCGGCCGGCGCTGCGGGCGCGGCGGGCAGGGCCGGCGCGGTTGGCGGGGCCGGCGCGGCGGGCGGGGCCGGCATGACGGGCGCGGCGGGCGCGGCGCGCGGGGCCAGCGCGGTGGTCAGGGCCGGCGCGGCGGGCGCGGCGGGCGGGGAGCGCGCGGAGGGCGCGGCGGGCGGGGGGCGCGCGGCGGGCGCGGCCACGGTCGACGGCGGCGCGGTCGCGGACGCGGACGCAGCCGGCGCAGCGTTTAGGGATGATTTTGTGGACGCAGATGAAGTAGGTGCGGTGGGCTGGGGCTTTGATTTTTTACCCACGCCTTTGTCCTTGGGTATTTGGGGCTCCTTGGGTGAGGTCTTCTTAAGGAACTCCGATTTCGGAGGGGGTTCCTTGGATTTTTTCATGATGGAGACGCCGCGACGCGGATGTTCAGCGACGTATCGAGCGGGCTGCGGTAGGGGATTTGGGTGCGCGATCCCAGAGGGGCGATTAGACCATTCCCCCTTTCCCCCGAGTAGACCCGCTGGTGGGAAAACTCGAGTTCCGGGGAGTCCGGACCTTCACGTCCCTCGGTGGCGACTTTGTTTGGTAATCCCCTCCGCGCTAATCGCGGGCGCAACTACCCTGCACTATTATAAAATAATGAGGGTAGTATGCAAAAAAAAAAAAAAAAAAAACAGTAGAGGATCCGTGCGCAGATGTACCAAAATAGCAATCCAACTAACTAACATACAAATTGTGCCTATTTACATATAAAATTTACACCTCGCAACTAGTAGGCTTCCTAGTGAGGCCATGCTAGAAAGAGAAAGGTATATAAACTAATCGCTGCGTCCTTCTTGCACGTCGTCCGTTACATCGCTGCGTCTTTCTTGCACGTCGTCCGTAACAGGTAGGATATCGTAAAGACCTATTTTAAAACTAGGTAATATTAGAGTAGGTATAAGTTTGTAAATAACATTTTTTCCATAAATTATTCGTTTACGAAATATTAAGAAAACGTGGTTCGACACGCACTTAGCCGTTTGTTATTTATTTTATATCGGATGTTATTCAATAACATTTGTTATGCGTGAAAAGAATTCGTTTATGTGCACACAAAATACGGGTCTCGTGTTACAAAAAACATTAACTATCTTACTCTATCTTTGTTTTTACCCGACTGCCCAAAAATATGGGTAATGATTTTCAAGTGTATGTATCTTCTTCTTAGCGTGTCGATGTGCAGACACTACACTGTAGCAGCCCAGAATTTGGCCACGTTAACAGCATCGTTTTTAGTATATTTACCCCTTTTTTTCTTTAAAATATATTTATAAATTAAAAGTATTCCAATTTACCCCAAAATATTTTTCTTTTTCTTTGCTAATTTCCTCTATTAAAAAAGAAGAGATTATGTTTTTATGCCGACGGGTTTTTGAATTTAACGACCGGTCCTGCACTTCCCGCATCCACCGGCTTTACGCGACTTCCACAAGATCGTCGGTCTACCTAGTGGGAGGTCTGCCTACGTTACGTCTTCCGGTGCGCGGTCGCCACTTGAGAACTTTACTGCCCCCCCATCGGTCTGTTCTTCGAGCTATGTTCACGCCCACTGGAACTTTAAGTTAAGCGATTCTGAGATTACGTAAATAAGGAAACTAACTCCAAGCATAGCACGCTTCTTGCCCTTTAGGTGAACATTGAGCCTTGTTACGAGGCCCATAAGTAATATTTTTTAATCTTTGCCCATAGTAATAAAGAGTATTAATAGCGGTAATAGACTACCTACGGTATATACTTGCCTGTTCGTACTTACTGCATCCGTTTCCTACCCGCTCGTCCAATCCCCGCATTTTCCTCAATGCTGATTTAAGGCGCAGTGGTACCTAAAAGTCCACTTAAACAGGTTTTTAAAATTCATTTTTGAAGTAGTTAACAGTAAATTTAAAATCTAGGAAAACATATTGGTATTATTGAGAATAGTTACGAGGGACTATATCGAATGGAAACACGATTTAATAAAGTTGGCTCGATAGAATCATTTCGCAAAAGTACCTCTTTTCGAGCCATTTTATCGTCTATTTTCGGTTTTATTCTTAAAATAAGTAATTTGATAATATGATTTATTTACTGAAATAAAGTTCATAGGTGACTGAAGGGAAAACATCGATTGGATTTTTATTTAAGATAAATATGATGAAAATAAAAACGAAAACATCGAAAAAGTGCAAAAGTGTGGTTATTTTCTTCCCTCTTTAAACGTAAAGAAAAAGACAAAGACAGATTTTAAGTACCACTGGGCCTTAAGATATGCGATTTCATTAAGATTCATACGATCTACGTTAGAACAATGCGCGCGCGCTTCCGCATCGTGGATAAATTTTTCCACGCCCGGGCCTAATGCCAAGGTCTTTACTTTCTACCTACCTACATTAAAGAGTGACGTTTTGCAAAAACTGGATGGATTACAAGGTTATATAATAAAGGTTATATAAAAGCGTCGGTAGCTCAATCGGTAACGACTCGGTCCTCCTAACCAGAGGTGCCGGGTTCAAATCCGGACGGCTAATGTACCAATGAGTTTTTAGAAACTTACGTACATATACTCACCGATTACTTTAACGGTGAAGAAAAACATCGTGAAGAAACCTGCACACACCTGCGAAGAAACTCGAAGGTTGTGTGTGAAGTCGACCAACCCGCATTGGGCCCGCGTGATCGACTAAGGCCCGATCGCCCTAATTCAGGGTAGGCTCGAGCCTCTCGGTGGGGACGTATATGAGCTGATATGACGATATATTAAAGGAAGGTTTTGTCGACTACATTCCCTCTCTTATATAAGGTGTAACAAAATTAGCTAAAACTATTTAACTGGTGCTTCTACCCATGAAACTGAACAACTTTCCCCATGGAACCCATAGTCAAATCGCAAAAAAAATTTGGCTCTCACATACTAACTCGATCAGCTGATCAGCCAACTTAGTACGGGAAGTTCAATTTTTTTTGAGATTTGACTATGGGTTTAATGGGGAAAATTGTTCAGTTTCATGGGTAGAAGCACCAGTAAAAATAGTTTCAGCTAATTTTGTTAGACCTTATTTATCTACCAGATCCGCTAAACTACCAGGTTTATGATATAGCGTCCCCACTTGTCGACTACAGTTGTTATCGCCAATTTACTTACCCATTCAATAGTTAAGTAAAGCTTTTCTCGAAGTTTCTGCATTTAGTCACCTACCTAGGGTTGCCAGCTATTGCTTTATGTTTTAGTGGATTTGATAAGTTTAAATAAAGGAAATGGGATATATGAATAAAGGACATCATATCATATTGTTTTCATTAAAAAGCTATAGGTAGGTACCTAATGTATTTATTTATAAAAACCGGCCTAGTGCGAGTCGGACTCGCGAACGAAGGATTCCGCACAATTACATATCTATAAAAATCACGTTTATTGTATGGGAGCCCCCTTAAATATTAATTTTATTTTAATTTGATTATTTATTATTAAGGTGAATAATACAACTCAACATTCGATGAATATTTCAAGCGTCTACCTGTTCCCGTTATCAATAATATCGAGCAAAAACAAGCAAAAAAAAAACGTTTGATTTAAGGGAGCCTCCCTTAAATATTTATTTTATTCTATTTTTTAGTATTTGTTGTTATGGCGCTAGTACAAAGGGTTCCGCACCATCATACTAAATGGCGCTAGTTTCGTCACGTTTAAAAAAAAACTTTTTTGTATGGAGACTTTCACTTTTCTAATTTTTAGTATTTGTAAGATATAGTGGCAATAGAAATACATCATCTGTGAAAATTAGCTGTCACGGTTCATGAAATACAGCCTGGTGACAGACGGACAGACAGACAGACAGACGGACAGCGAAGTCTCAGTAATAGGGTTTCCGTTCTTACCCTTTGGGTACGGAACCCTAAAAAGAACAATTTTAATTTGCAATGTCTTTAATCCAAGCCAATCTCATGTACCTCGTTACCTATTTATGTAGGTAAATGTCTTGGTATTACTTTTGGCTGCTTTAAGAGCTTTTTCGTTTTCAATAATGATATGATCCCCCCGTCGGATTTTTTTTTTCTCCCCCGGACTGCGGAGGAGGGAGGGGGGAGAATGCGTTTATGCATACCAATACAGCCGGCTGTACTGGTTATGTGGGACTCACAGCCCTGCGCCTATATGCATACATACCCATTATATACATAAGGTATATATCAATAAATATGCACAGACCACACTACCCACTAAGCTCCCCCTAAGGCAGCTAGGCCACCTTAAAAGCTTATCGTAACGACGCCCCCCCCTTAAGAAGGGGCGGGGGGGGGGGGGGTGAGAAAATTTTACGCTAAGGGGACAGCGTGGAGAGCTCCTGATGGGACCGGCCGCTTGGTGAATCACATTAATGTGTTAGTGAGGGGGACTGTGTCATTCAAGAAGTGACACTATCGGATCCGTCCGTCCGACCGCGCCCCTAACATGCGACATCGTACGAAATCTCGCTGATGCGTCTAATGTATTTGCCATACGCTTCTGTTCATTTTTTCTTAAAATTACTGTCGCATATTCTAGAGGACGAGACCCATTTTTGGGTCCGAAATAGAGGTATCCTTTAAAATAGAGGACATCTAGCAACCCTACACGCACCTAATAACTAGACAACAGAACAAGTTCACCGCAATCACGCTGTTGAAGGAAACAGAATGGTCATAACTCAATAACAGGCTAATAGCGCATCCGCGATTGCATCACGCGAGGTGAGAAAAAACTGTAAACCGTTGGAAAATGAATGGTCTCCGAGACCCTAAGCCGGATGCAGAGGTTCACACGATTAAATATGCGATGCTACTCCGTACCTTTGATTACCGCTCGCCTGTCCTCTTCCTCGAGCGGCCAGGACACAAACAGGTCGAGTTAATTACATACAAGTATAGTATATTGGTAAAGAACAAGTTTATCCCGGAGTGAGTGAGTTTTATTTACAGATAGTTTAACGAATGAGGAAGCTGAAACAATTTACATTTCGTACTTAGAATTTCTCATTTAAAAGTCTTTGGAAAGAAATTTACTGACGCGCACGGAGACTCATTGGTGCCGATGAGCTAGTCAATGACAAGCTCCAAAGCTTTGAGCGTTATGCGTACAGCGCAGGAGTGGAACTCCTTGCCTGCGTCAGTGTTTTCCGATTCCTATAATTTGGGGATCTTCAAGGCAAGAGTGAATAGCCATTATTTGAGTTTGCGTGTACCATCCTCGACTGCATCATCACTTACCATCAGGTGAGTTGCAGTCAAACGCACTCAAATAAATAAATAAAGACTGTATCTGTTATCTATCTAGTCATCCTTTAATCAGGGGCTCTCATCATGATTGTAGTGTGTAAATGATTCGCCTCACCCTACGTGACATATTGGTTAAGCTGTAGTACATAAGATCATAATTATTACATTTAATTGTCATTATACGAGCTACCACGGAGACGTTATACTTTATTAACTACGACCCGAAGGCCCATCATCGCATGATTCTGGACAAATTTCTCTGTTCTTGTATGCAGGAGTAAAAAAAATGATGTAGGACCCGTTAACTGAGGGTTCTAACTCATAGTACTGAAAAACTTTCCCCTAACAACTCACATAAAACTAAAAAAATATGAATTGGAGCCTCCTTACAAAAATGCACAAAACTGGTCGATTAGCTGAGTATTTTTTTTACTTCCATACAAATCTATATCAGCAAACTCATAGCAAAGTAAGTATTTAAATTAGTCTCATAGGGTAAAAATAGTTCAATATGATGAGTAGATAGATATACCAAATTTGTTAGACCTCTATGTACTTGCGAGCGTTAAAACCCGGCAGGGTAATTTAGAAGGCCTAACTTTAGATAGAAATTAAATAATTATTTTATGATTCACAAGATAATATATGGCAAACAAAACGATAATTCAACATAAAATAAATACAAGCAATACTTTCATTACCTACAAATCAATCATATCAAAAATATTTTTTTTAAATATGTGTTTACACACACTTTTAAATAATTAAAAAAACTTAATGTCTTTTACAAATATGTAATGTCATGATTCAGATTACAGTCTCAGGTTATGGTATTTATTGAACGATAAGCACACAACGTGCACATCACACTAATATTATAAAGGCGAAAGTTTGTGAGTGTATAATTGTATATGTTTGTTACTTCTTCTGGCTGAAATTTGGTAGGTAGACAGATTAGGACCTGGATTAATACATAGGCTACCTTTTTTTAACGCACTGCGCACCCTCGAAAAGCCAAAGAAACGATGTCCACGAGGGTGAAGCCGCGGGAAACAGCTAGTAACCATGTATCTTTGTGATTTACATAATATCATTTTATAATATTCTCTAGAGCACAAGTATTTTTTGACATGAGTCTAGAATTCATTCTCTGACAAACTAATTACCTACATTTTCTGGACTTTTATTGTAGAATCTCACACACTGCCGCACAAATGACTTTTTAACCTTACTCAGTCTCGAATAGGTTATATATCCATTTTATTTACATTTCTTAAATATAAATTATGCCTGTCACTGTTTTTAGGAAATAAATGCAAATTCTTAGGAACGTACATGATGTTTTCATATATGAGTTGACTAGCAACAGTTAAAATATTGATTTATTTGAACTTATTCAATTTGAAATAAAAGGAATGTTAAAGTTTACTGTGTATTCTGTACTATTCTCTATATAGGTATATATTTTTGTTATTGTACTATAAAGCATATTTGATTGATTGATTTAAAATTGATTTTTGGCAACGCTTCTAATGATTTTGATAAAATGTTATATTAGGTAATATTTTACATTCCAAGTCTATCTAGATAAGTGTTATCCCTGAGAAAATCCGTTTTCATCTGAAAATATTTATTTTTTACTAGGGATGCCTCGATACGCCTTTTTGCCGATACGATACCGATACCGATACTCTTTAAAAAATATCGGCGATACCGATACGCTTATTGAATTCAAAAAGTAAGGTAGAATAAATAAAACACAACGAATTAATAGTATTAGTAATCAAAATTAACATTTATAACATTTTTATTTAAAAAACAAAGCATTCTTAAGTTTTGCGGGCAAAGGCGATTTCGCAAGTCTGTTTGAATAAGACCTGCGGTGGAAAATAGTCTCTCAGATGTGACAGATGCCTCGTTTGCAACGAAATAGATGAGACAACACGCACGTTTACATTACATTTTAAAACCGCGAAATTTAAAAAGTATCGTTGAATCTGCCATAAAAATATCGCCGATACCGATATATCGGCAAACCCGAAGTATCGCCGATATATCGGTATCGGTATCGGATGCATCCTTATTTTATACTCTACATGCCCAGGAGACTCCGAGCAACGCTCGGTCACCCAAGTTCTAATGGTTACTCCGTAAAAAATATATTTTAAGACGTCTCCTCAAATAAATCGATCAGCTGATCGGTAAACTTTGTATGGGAAGTAATTTTTTTGCAAATTGACCACACGTTCCTTGGGGAAAGTTGTCTAGAATCACGAGGATGTAGTGTGACAAAAATATTGGAAACAGGGGATAAAAACCCTTACGGAATTTGCCACATATGATACGTAGAATTTGGGATGGGGCCTTAAAGTAGGACTATGAAAACGAAAGAATAGTTAAAGTAAAGAAAGAATATAATTAAACAATGGATCCCAAATAAATTGATAAAATAAATTCTTAATCTATGTTGAACACATAAATTTTGTTGTATAAAAAATATTTACCAGTTGGTTTGGTGAACACATAAATTTTGTTGTATAAAAATATTTATCAGTTGGTTTGGTGAAAACATAAATTTTGTTGTATAAAAAATATTTACCAGTTGGTTTGGTGAAAACAACGTACGTCGTTTTCTCTTATGTCTATGCAGATTTCCACATGGAAAACTATACACAGCGTAAAACTAGGGGTAATTAAGAATTTACCCCAGGGCACTCTAAACACTATAAAAACTTGCGATAGTTAAATCTTGCCCCGGGGCACTCTAAACAGTACTCAAAAATTCTTGGAGGTTACTTTTTATAACCAAGAGACTCTTCTTAAAAATAATAGTTTAAACTGATTGCCAAAAAAATTAAACCATGATTAAACTGCGCTCAAAATTTAGCATTTTCGTTTACTCCAGCTGGTGATTCGGAAGACGATGAATCGGAAAGAATAAAGAGCTACTTCCCTCGACTGCCCTCTGGTAGGGTGGGTCAGGTCTTCGGTCCGAAGGTTGAACGTGCCCCGAGTGGTAGTTAGGATCTGCAGCGACGGCACGGCAGCCAGGAAGTACTGAAATTCCCTTAGCTGGGTTAAGCTGGTGACCTCCAGAAATACGGCGTGGGCTCCGATAACTATTACAAATAGTATTACAGTGGTTCAAATACCAAACACTTTAATTTAATATATCAGTAAATAAAACGACGGCCATTCTCGTCCGTCCAAAAAATCTCTCCTCCATCTTGTCAAAAAAGTCACAAATATTTTCAAATTAAATTTCCATAGAGGAACAAAATCAAAAGAGAATTTAATTATGAAACGCAAGAAAGGAGATCGGCTCGAAACGATAGTTTGCGTTTCAGTAGGTAGAACCCGTGATTACCTAAAAGCATGACACCTTATAAATTAGGACCATGTATTTAGGTCAGATATAATTTTAAATTAAAAAAAAAACCGACTTCAAACGCACTAGTCGCCACTACGATTTTTGACGGTTGCCCTCGATTTCTCTAGGATGCCATCATCAGATCCTGGTTTCCTTATCATGGTACCACCCTTAGGATATCTCCTTTCTAACAAATAAAAAACTAAAAAACACGCTTTTAGTAAACACATCTTAATGTTAGTTATCTTGGACGTCCGCCATATTGGATTTAAGTCACGTGACTATTTTTATCGTATTCCTGACAGCAAACCCTTTCATTTGATACCCATATCATGGGGGTGGATTTCAAACAGCCAGTCCGCCATCTTGGGGAGGCCGCCATATTGGATTTGTAATAACGTTTCTTAGCTAGTCATGTATATTGTCATCAGAACTCAGAGCGTGTGCAAAATTTCATCCTAATCGAAGACCGGCAAGTGGGTCAAATTAAGATTCCAATATTTTCTTACATACATAGTTAGTTACAAGTGAAGCTAATAAAAGCGTGTGAAAAAGAATCATCAAAATCGGTTCATAAATGATGAAGTTAAACGCGAACACACATAAAAAAATAGATAATATACTGTCGAATTGAGATATCTCCTCCTTTTTTGAAGTCGGTTTAAAATGATTTGCTACCTCGTTACAAACCGAACACTAGAAAGGAGAATACGAATGATATATTTGATAATACTCATTAGAGCCCAGACACGAGTTCGTTGTCATCAAGTTTCGCAAGATGGATGCTCGCGTGAAATTCCAGCAGCTCAGAAAGTGGAGTGTTTGTATGATGTGTGACCATGGCACCGGAACGAGCGAGAGTGAATACTTAAACGCATCATCATGAGGCTTGCATTTTCATTTTTAAGCGATTATGTTATGTATCAATTAATATCAAACATTTATTGAGGATTAAAGACATTGAAAGAAAAGTCTTCACACGGAACCCTTTCAAAACTAAGGTAAGGTCATCTCTACGAACACGAGGTCCTACAGCTTTATTTGTCCATGTGGACCGACGAACACAAATTTTAGTAAATAAAAAAACGGCTAAGTGTGAGTCGGACTTGTGTAAAAAATATTTTTGCAGTTGGCAAAATAACATTTGGTATAGAAAATCTATGAACTTTTTACGAATCCAACTGCACATCTTAATTTGGTCGACAATTACTCCTAAGCTAAGAGAGGCTACTAAGCCGTGATAGTTTTCCTTTGAAATTGATTCCATGTCCTATTATTAAAAAACAGATGTCTTAAAATAGCGGTTTAGATGGTGGGAGAAAGGGGACGTGGGGGGTTGGGGGCGAAACAACAACACTTGACTCTAACAAAAAATATCACTTTAAAGCTTAATATTTTGCAAACAGATCCCGGAATCGAAAAAGCAAACTCACAGTAGTTTTGAGAGACCTATTCAACGATACTCCACACCATAGGGTACGTTAACGAAATAAAAAGTTCACCCCCTCTACATGCAAGAGAGGTTTTTTAATAGAATATTTTTTTTCAAGATTTTGTTGTGCGACCTTGTCGGCGACCCATGCCAAATTATGGCAAAACTATAAAGGTTCCTTGTTGACTATGGAACCCTAAAAATCAAGTTAGCTCATGTAAAAAAGGTAATTTAACAATCGACATTTTAGAGGTAATTAAAGTTTTAAGTATAGGTATAAATTATTTGAGAAAATACCTCACTTGACTGGATCTAGGTCATTCAAGGTGTTTGTTATATTACAATACAACCGCTTTCGTGGCGTAATGGTTAGTCCATTCGCTTCACACCAGGAGGTAGCGGGTTCGATTCCCGGTGGGGTCAACTTGTAAGACTCAGTTTGGTTGGTGGAAGGGCATTTTCTAAGCCCGCCTGGCCAGCTACCACTATCTTATCTAAGTCTTGCCGCCAAACATCAGTGTTAAGAACATTGATGTGTTCCGACTTGAAGATGAGATAGCCAGTTCTCCATTGCGTTGGGGAATCTTGGTAAGCCCGTGTCCATCTTCGGCATTATCGTCACTTACCATCAGGTGAGATGATGCCAAGGGCTTACCAATCCCTACTATTACTATTACTATATAATATATAATATAATAATAATAATAATATATATTATAATATTATAAATGCGAAAGTAACTCTGTCTGTCTGTTACGCTTTCCCGCAAAAACTACTGAACGGATTTGGCTGAAATTTGGTAGGTAGACAGATTAGGACCCGGATTAAGACATAGGCTACTTTTTACCACGCTCGCGAGCCGCTTGCGTCTCGCGCACTGCGCACCCTCGAAAAGTCATAGAAACGTGGTCCACGCGGGTGAAGCCGCGGGAAACAGCTAGTTGTAAATAAAAAACAATGACGTGTGGCACTCGGGGACTGCCGCGGTAAAGCGATTGCATGGCATTTTTTATCAACTTATGATATTATAATTATTTATTTATTATAAATTGTCACTAAGAAAGTTCGTCATCATCATCATCATCCGCCATCATCAATCGCCATCATCAATTGCCATCATCAATCGCCATCATCATCATCATCATCATGATGGATAGATAGATGGGACTGTATCTTTTTTAGAACTAAATTATTTTTTAATGGGGTAACAGGTTTTGTTTTCGATACGAAATTTCTTGATTCGGTCCCCTCAAAGCCCGCGATAAAAGCCATACAATAGCTTAATACCAGTCAGTAAGGTATAGTTACGTGATTCGGAACAAAACGTTCTGATAACGTAAGATGTGGTAGCGCCTACTTATTCAAAGAGTATGGCATTATATTGTTGGATCTAAATTGAAGACATCGATATCAATTGGTCACGCACGCGCACGCAGCGCGCATAGAAACCCGGGGGCGTCGACTGATGCGCACGCCACACAGTCACTTTCGTCTGTCGAGAGGAAAACAATGTGGTTTCTTCGTTAGTTAAGAGTTTGAGAGCCAGCCATGCAAAAACGTATGCGAGCTTTGGTAAATTACAATAGATGCTCATAATGCTTGTTCTTTGTTTAAAGTAAGGATGCATCCGATACCGATACCGATATATCGGCGATACTTCGGGTTTGCCGATATATCGGTATCGGCGATATTTTTATGGCAGATTCAACGATACTTTTTAAATTTCGCGCTTTAAAAATGTAATGTAAACGCGCGTGTTGTCCCATCTATTTCGTTGCAAACGAGGCATGTGTCGCATCTGAGAGACTATTTTCCACCGCAGGTGTTATTCAAACAGACTTGCGAAATTGCCGTTGCCCGCAAAACTCAAGAATGCTTTGTTTTTGAAATAAAAATCTTATAAATGTTAATTTTGATTACTAAAACTATTAATTCGTTGGGTTTTATTTATTCTACCTTACTTTTTGAATTCAAAAAGCGTATCGGTATCGGTATCGGTATCGCCGATATTTTTTTAAGAGTATCGGTATCGTATCGGCAAAAAGGCGTATCGAGGCATCCCTAGTTTAAAGTATTGAAAGTGTGAGATAATTAGATAAACAGTCTCACTAAATTTGTTGCCACATACTTATTTAAGAAACCTAATTTTTATAATCCAGATTAGCTCCTCCGTGATTTTGCTAAAATAAAAAAAAAATGGCCAAGTGCGTGTCGGACCACGAGCAGAGTAGGGTTCCGTAGTAAGACTGGTAAGATG
Source organism: Coleophora flavipennella (assembly GCA_947284805.1). NCBI lineage: Eukaryota > Metazoa > Arthropoda > Insecta > Lepidoptera > Coleophoridae > Coleophora > Coleophora flavipennella. The sequence continues at coordinate 16,219,087 of OX369264.1, read as the reverse complement.
ACAGACGCATTTCAAGAGATGATTCAAAACACGAAACTGAACAGCTCTGGCCAAAAACACTATGGTCAATTCTCAAAAAAAAATACTCTTCATGCCTACCTACTGATCGATCAGCTCAATAGCCAACTTTTTAAATTTACAATTGATAAGCCCTTGGCATCATGTCATTGGAAAGTAAGTGACGATGACGCCGAAGATGGAAGCGGGCTTACCAATATTTCCCAACACAATGTTTATCTTATTTTCAAGCCGGAACTCATCAATGCAATGCTGTTAACATTGATGTTTGGCGGCAAGATTAAGATACTATCGTAATCGTTGCTATCCAGGCGGCACCATCACAGCCTAACCGTTCTAAATGCTCTAAGACCTAACCCATCCTTACAAAGGACCTTCTGGTGTGAGGCGAATAGACTAACAATCACGCTACGGAGGCGGTTAAAACTTTGTTTAAATGGACTATTTGGGAAAAGAAAACCGGCCAAGTGCGAGTCGTACTCGCGCACGATGGGTTCCGTACCATCCCTACTAATAATATTATAAATGTGAAAGTAACTCTGTCTGTCTGTTACGCTTTCCCGCAAAAACTACTGAACGGATTTGGCTGAAATTTGGTAGGTAGACAGATTAGGACCTGGATTCAGACATAGGCTACTTTTTACTACGCCCGCGAGCCGCTTGCGGCTCGCGCACTGCGCACCCTCAAAAAGTCATAGAAACGTTGTCCACGCGGGTGAAACCGCGGGAAACAGCTAGTTATCTATAAAAATCACGTTTGTTGTATAAATATTTATTTTATTTTAATTTAATTCTTTGTTTTTGAAGTGAATAATAAAAATCAATGTTATATCAATATTTCAAGCGTCTACCTGTTGCAATTATCAATATCGAGCAAAAAACGAGCAAAAAAATCACGTTTGTTGTATAGGAGCCCCCTTAAATATTTATTTTATTCTATTTTTCAGAATTTTTTGTTATAGAATAGAATAGAATAGAAAATGCTTTATTCACGAACCAAACACAACTCGCAACAGATAAATAAATAAAATTTCACCATACTAGGGAAAGTGTGGAAAAGATACAAAATTAAATAATTATAGCCAGGTGAGCTGTGCAGGCTCAGCGAAAAGGATCTGACTCAGCATATAGCGGCAATAGAAATCATCATGTGTGAAAATTTCAACTGTCTAGCTTTCACGGTTCATGAAATACAGCCCGGTGACAGACGGACGGATGGACAGACGGACAGCGAAGTCTCAGTAATAGGGTCCCGTTTTTACCCTTTGGTTACGGAACCCTAAAAATTGATCAGTATCGTCTTCTCATTCACCTTTTTTAATTCACAATTGGTCGTCTCACCTGGTGACGATGACTGACGATGATGCCGAAGATGAAATCACCTACTGAAATGCGACCACGTTTTGCCAGTGACCCTGTATTTTAAGAAACAAAGTTATTTGGTGTAGTAAATTTTGTATGGAAAAATATATGAACTTTTTACAACTCAAGCTGCACATCAGTTGGTCGACTATTACTCCTAAACTAAGAAAGCCTACTTAACCGTGATGATTCTATTTTTAAAATAATTACATGCCCAACTATTTCAACTATTTTCAATACTTTTTAGATTTCCTGAATCAGTAGCATGCGTCGTTGGGGGGTGGGTGGATGGTGGCTGTAAATCTAATTAAAATCAGCACTTAAAACTTACCCCCCACGATGGGACAAGTAAATGGAAAAAAAAACTCCACTTTACAGCCTGACAAAAAAGAGTTTGGAGGAAATGAGGGCGCCACTAGCACCGCTCCTGTAGTCTTATTTATTCGTAAGTAGTCAGTTTAGCGAAAATAATTGCGAATTTCAATGAAATTTATAAAATACGACAACCACTACGCAGTAATGATGAATCCGTTGTCAGCAAACCAGTTTTTCCATCAAAAAATCAATTAGTTCCATCTGTCACCACATCAAACTCTTTTTTGCCAAGCTGTACTTGTAGCGGAGTTACCCAATTTTTTTAACAGTTTTTTTCAATATGTTTATTGTTTATAGGTGTCACAGTTTTGTACCATCATATCAGCCGAAAGACGTCTACTGCTGGATTAAGGCCTCCCCCAAGGATTTCCACTATGACCGGTCCTGCGCTGCCCGTATCCAGTGGTTTCCCGTGACCTTCACAAGGTCGATTGGGAGGCCTGCCTATGCTAGGCCGGGAATTTTACTACCCCAACTGCCATCTGTTCTACGAGCTATGTGCCCCGCCCACCCTTTAATTTTTAGCTGTGTCGGTTACTTCGGTTCTCCGGATCTGCTAATTTCTGGTTCGACGCGCAGGGCAACTCTGAGCATGGCTCGTTCCATCGCCCTTTGTGTGACCTTGAGCCTCCTTATAAGGCCCATCGTAAGCGACCTTGACTCAGTTCCGTATATCATCACAGATTTGTATAATAGGCTAGGTGACAAGCGACAGTTTCCATAAATATATCTGGTACATAATTCACTTTTATCTATATTCCCAAGGTACAGAACTAGGCTATAACTATACCTTTCAGCTTTATTGCTCTAATAGTAAGTTGTGACTTACCGTTGGGCAGACGAATAGACAGACGGACATGGTGAAACTATAAGAGTTCCTAGTTTGTCTATGGAACCCTTAAATCGCCAAAAGTCAGCTTCTTCTAAACTTTAGAAAAATAGAATAAAAAGTTATCTTATTCCTAATCAACTAATTCGGGTATTTTTAAAAGCTTATATTAAACTTGCAATGTTGCTATGTTACTTTGTTTAGGTCAAATCTTACAAACGTTTTAGAGCGACTTCCAGATATCCGATTGAGCTGTAATTTGGTATACGAAGCCGTATTCCCGGTGTCAATATATCCTATTGGTATTTGAAGTTGATCTGATGATGAACTTTCGAGGTGGAATCGAAGTCCTAGGATCGTCTTTTATTGTCAATGGAATCGTAGGAATACCTAATTCAGGGTAGGCTGGAGCCCCTCGGTGGGGACGTATATGAGCTGATATGTTGATGATGAGATGGATTATGCACTTACAAACAACATTGAAAATCGAAGCAATTTACACACACAATATAACAGGGAGTTCACTTCCATTGCACCGCATGCTGTTAAGAAAAGAGATTCCAAATGGCATCATTTTATTTGCTTCACTTTTTGGACGCATGTAACCTATCTACCTCCCCTTATATATATATATATATAGTATATCTCTCTGGCACAAGGTTTGTTTTTAATTTGAATTATATATAAAGTTGCAGTTGGGCAAATATTGTCGATATATCGATCATCCACCCTGAAGCGATAGCAACTATCGGACGACCGCCCGGCCCCGGAAGTTGTTAACAATGTTTGCAATTATGTGTTTGTCTCAGTAATTAAATAACTAATTTAACAATTTATGACATGACTACTTGATTTATAATTAACTAGCTGTTTCCCGCGGCTTCACCCGCGTGGACAACGTTTCTATGACTTTTCGAGGGTGCGCAGTGCGCGAGCGTGGGAAAAAGTAGTCTATGTGTTATCCAGGTCCTAATCTGTCCACCAACCAAATTTCAGTCAGATCCGTTCAGTAGTTTTTGCGTGAAAGAGTAACAAAACTTACATCCCTACCTTCTTACAAACTTTTGCGTTTATTATATTAGTAGGATTATCTACTACATTCATAATATTTAACAAGAATTTATTAAAAATTAATAACCCGGCTGCATAAAAACTAAAACCCTAATACCATAATAATATAAAACTAATTGCAAGACTCGGTTTGGTTGGTGTTAGGGCATTTTCTAAGCCCGCCTGGCTAGCTACCACCATCTTATCTTTGCCGCCAAATATCAATGTGGATATCATTGGTGTGTTCCGGCATGAAGATAAGATAGCCAGTTTCCCCATTGCATTGGGGAATCTTGGTAAGCCCGCTTCCATCTTCGGCAACATCGTCACTTACCACCAGGTGAGATGTTGTCAAGGGCTTACCAATTGTGAATAAAAAAAAAAAACCTCTTTTTTGGCCAGTCGGGTAAAAAATGCATCTTATGTCCCTTGAGGAACAGAGACGAATTTAACGACACCTCCCACTCCAAAATCCATCGAGCCGTTTAGGGTACACAGCGCGCCGGAAAACATAACCCTCCTTTTCACGAAATCGGGTAGAAATACTGTTTAATTTTCCCTTAACCTATCTTATGATATTTTGGAAGCTAAGTAAGGGTTGAAACTCTCGAGACAGAGAAAAATAACTCATCATCAATTCATCTCATCATCAGTGACAGTGTAGTTTGCCTACGGGTACAGAAGAATACGGTCTCATCACATCAGCTCATATATACGTCCCCACCGAGGGGCTCAAGCCTACCCTGACTTAGGGTGATCGGGCCTTAGTCGACCACGCGGGCCCAGTGCGGGTTGGGTAACTTCACACGCAACCTTCGAGTTTCTTCGCAGATGTGTGCAGGTTTCCTCACGATGTTTCCCTTCACCGTAAGAGCGTCGGATAAACGTACATGAGCGTCGGTGGCGCAACGGCAAGGGCCGTTACCTCCTATCCGGGAGGTAGTGGTTCGAGTCCTCCTACGTACCAATGTGTTTTCGAATTTCGATCTCATATGAATACGGTCTAAAGTATGTATAAAATTTGGCATCTATATACGTATCACAATATCTATGTAATATATAGCAAGTTCAGGGTATAAGCGTGACGCAACTCAGATAACAGTAGTTTTATCAACTTGAAAAGAAATCCTGTTGTTTGAAAAGTGTAAAATCACATTTTATACTCAAATTATTTACGCAACCACTCTATCTACATTTCCACACACACAACACGTGGAAAATGGAAATAGGAAGTATAATGATTGTATTATACAGGGTGTAAAAAAATGGTGTAGGTCCCGTTAACTGGGGGGTCTACACGTCATACTAACCAACTTTCTTCAAGGAACACATAGTCAATTCTCAAAAAAAAAATTGGACCCTCCATACTAAAATGCACAAAATCGGTCGATCAGCTGATCGATTTGTATGAAGAGTAATATTTTTTTTTAGGTTTTCAGCGAAGTCGTAAAACCAAAGTTGTTCAGTATGATGAGTAGAAACCCCAGTTAACGGGACCTACACCACAGATGAGATACTAGTTACTTCGTAACCAATTTTCTTACATCCTGTACATAGGTAAGCAATTTATCAAATACAAACCTACATTTTCTACTACCTATGTAGTGAGTACTTATTGAGTTTAATACTGAATACGCAGTCAATGTTATTGTTATATGTTGTTATTGTTACTTACCATGGGCCCCATAAGAAGGCTCAAGGTCACCCAAAGGGCAATGGAGCGTGCTATGCTCGGAATTTCTCTGCGTGATCGAATCAGAAACGAGGAGATCCGTAGGAGAACAAAAGTAGCGGACATAGCTCTCGGAATTGCTTAAGTGGCAGTGGGCGGGGTACATAGCTTGTGGAACAGACGGCCGTTGGGGTAGTCAGGTCCTCGAGTGTCGACCGCGCGCCGGAAAACGTAGCGTAGGCAGGTTTCCCACTCGGTGGACCGATGACCTGGTGACGGTCGCGGGTAGCCGCTGGATGCGGGCAGCGCAGAACCAGTCGTCACGGAAATCCTTGGGGAAGCCTATACTGGATATAGTAGGGAAGCCTATATCCAGCAGTGGACGTCCTTCTTCGGCTAAAATGATAAATGATAATCCAATGTTATAAACCTGTCCATATAGAGTCTAGCTAGATAGAGTCGGTTGGTTGGTATGGTAAAGCGATATTTATTATATACGATTACTTGCATACTTTGTCGGATCTACGATTGTGTAATTACTGATACATATTGTTACAAACTTGTGTAACATTGTAATATGTAACATATTACCGCGGAGTTAATGAAAACGTCACCCAAGTGTAATCAACTAATCATCATAATCAACAATCACTCGTGTCGCGCGCGAGCGTGCATTATCTATCAAATAGGTATTTCCATACACGTGGGAAGTGTGCGCCAGAATTTTAAAAAAATAAACATTTTAAACCGACTTTAAAAAAAAGGAGGAGGTTTCTCAATTCGACCGTATATTTTTTTTATTTTTTTTATGTGTGTTCGGGGATAACTTCATCGTTTATGAACCGATTTTGATGATTCTTTTTTTGTTGGAAAGAAGATATCCCAAGGGTGGTACCATGATAAGGAAACCAGGATCTGACGATGGCATCTCAGAGAAATCGAGGGGAACCTTAGTTTCCTGTTTGAAGTCGGTTATTTTTGTTTAAAATTATTTTATTCACGATTAATAATCCTTTGGCATCATCACGATGATGCCGAAGAAAGAAGCGGTCTTACCAAGATTCCCCAATGCAATGGGGTACTGGCTATCTTATCTTCAAGCCGGAACACATCAATTTTATTAACATTGTTGTTTGGCGACAAGACTTAGATAACATGGTGATAGCTAGTCAGGCGGGCTTAGAAAATGCCCTTCCCACCAACCAAACCGAGTCTTAAAAAGTTACAGTCCGCCGGGAGTCGAACCCGCGACCTCCTGATGTGAAGCTATTGGAGTAACCATTACGCCACGGAGGCGGTTATCACTAATGCAATACAATAATTGGGTATTCACTCACGGTATTGCTATTGAAGCAAGCAAACCATATAAATCGTATTTTTCTTATTAAAACTTAAAGCTTTAAGATACTCAATCCGAGCAGGTAGATACGTGTTTAAATAATGTCGAACATAAGTCTATTCATTTTAAGTTTAAATCAATGCGGGCTTCAACACGGCTGATACGTTGAAACCGAATGCCCAATTCTCGATTTTTACATGTTTTTATTACTTCAAATAAGTTTAAAAAAAAATTGTTCAATTAAAACGAAAGTCACCGATTTTTGTGTGTTGGTTTCATTCAACACTAACTATTTGTTTTCGTATAATTTGCAATTAATGCCAAAAACAGGGTCTACTCGTACAGTATATTTTTTTACATCAAAAGTGGTAAACTCGATTTTTTAGTCATCATATCAGCCACAAATCGTCCACTGCTGGACAAAGGCCTCCCCCAAGGATTTCCACGACAACCGGTCCTGCGCTGCCCGCATCCATCGGCTTCCCGCGACCTTCACCAGGTCATCGGTCCACCGCGTGGGAGGTCTGCCTACGCTACGTTTTCCGGTGCGCGGTCGCCACTCGAGAACTTTACTGCCCCATCGGCCATCTGTTCTACGAGCTACGTGCCCTGCCCACTGCCACATCAGTTTAGCGATTCTGTGAGCTATGTCGGTTACTTTAGTTCTCCTGCGGATCTCCTCGTTTCTGATTCGATCACGCAGAGAAACTCCGAGCATAGCACGCTCCATTGCCCTTTGGGTGACCTTGAGCCTTCTTATGAGGGCCCATAGTAAGCGACCATGTCTCAGTTCCGTAAGTCATCACTGGCAACACACACTGGTCAAAGACCTTAGTCTTGAGACACTGCGGTATTTGGGACGTGAAGATATTGCGAAGCTTCCCGAACGCTGCCCAGCCGAGTTGGATTCGTCGATTGATCTCTTTCTTGAAGTTGGAACTACCTAGCTGGACTGTTTGTCCCAGGTATACATATTCGTCAACAACTTCCAGTGTAGAGTCTCCAACCTTTAGAGGAGTGGGTGCGACACGGACATTTAACATTATTTTCGTCTTGTCCATGTTCATTTTAAGACCCACTTGTTGAGAGACCTTACTGAGGCCATCGAGCATTGTGCTTAGGTCTTCCATAGTCTCAGCCATGACCACGATATCGTCAGCGAATCGGAGGTGGGATATGTACTCGCCGTTGATATTGATGCCGAGTCCACCCCAGTCCAGAAGCTTAAAAACATCTTCCAGGGCGGCGGTGAACAGTTTCGGAGATATAACGTCTCCCTGTCTCACCCCTCGCTGCAACTGGATAGGTTTCGTGTTCTGATCCTGGAGGCGAACCGACATGGTGGCGTTTTCATATAGACACTTCAACACCTCGATGTATCGATGGTCAATTTGGCACCGCTGGAGAGACTGTAGCACAGCCCAGGTTTCGACTGAATCAAAGGTCTTCTCATAGTCCACAAACGCCAAGCATAGTGGCTGATTGTACTCTTCGGTCTTCTGTATAATCTGCCGCAGCGTATGTATGTGGTCTATGGTACTAAAGCCTTTTCGGAAACCGGCTTGTTCGGGAGGCTGGAAGTCGTCAAACCTGCGTGCGAGACGATTCGTAATGACTCTCGAAAACAATTTATAAGTACTTTAAGTATATTATATATTTTTTCCATAGTGATGGCTTTACACAGTCTTTCAATAATTTGAATTGAATATTGTTATTTGAGCCATCTTATGGCCTTAAGTACATGTTTTTATCAGCGTTAGCCTAGATTGGTAGGTATCGGAAGCATTTGTGGTTAAAATAAAAGGCAGTTAACTTGTTCGTAATTTCTTCGCAATTTGTTTTCCTTACATTACGTTTTGTTTATACATCCATCCTTCGTTCTTGTATCAAAAAGTATGTTGGTAGGTATTTACACTGACTTCGGCCACACCCTGGACACTTCATACAACGGGCCAGAAATGTCATTTCAAAAAAGGAATGACGGAACAAACAAAATGGCGGCGAAATCCTATACGTTTGACAACCAAACTGTAACCAATCTGTATCAATCTGGGTGACGAGCGGGTGAGGTCGCATTCTAGAGAGCGGCAGGAAGTGTCCATACTGTATGTTAGTATACATAATTATATACTTTGCTTCGGCCGAAGTCGGACGGAACTAACTAACCTAAATTCCATCGTGGCGGACTATCGATTGGTCCTCGAGGAGTGCCTCTCATGTCTTGTCAAACTAAAGTGATCGAGCCATGTAGGATTGTATGTATACAGGTTGTAAAATAATTGGTGTAGGACCCGTTAACTGGGGCTTCTACTCATCTGACTGAACAACTTTCCCTAAGGAACCTATGGTCAGTTCTCAAAAAAAATGTGGACCCTCCATACTAAAATGCACAAAATTGGTCGATCAGCTGATCGATTTGTATGAGAGTAAAAAATTTTTTTTTTCGACTTCAGCAAAGTCGTAGAACAAAAGTTGTTCAGTATGATGAAAAGAAGCCCCAGCTAACGGGATCTACACCAATTTTGTTACACCCTGTATTCAAACTGAAACTAAAATAACGCTGACTAACGAGGATACGAGCAGCTGTTCGCGACACTAGGATGACGACATGGAGCCACAGGCAGAGTACAAATAATGTAGATATTTACTGCGCCCGCGTCGCGCGCGCTGCCGGAGCAGTGCTCTGGAAGCGGAAGGGTGGCAGCAACGTCGTCAATTGGCGCAATTGCCAGTAATTGTGGACGGCATGTCCGGGCGAGCGTCGAGTCGCGAGTCGCGACCCCGGCCAAGTATATATATTAGTACTAACATACAGTATGGACACTCCCTGCCGCTCTCTAGCTTGCGACCTCACCTTCTCGTCACCCAGATTAATACAAATTGGTTTCAGTTCTGCACCATCAAGTATTTGTAAGATATAGAAGCAATATAAATAAATCATCTGTAAAAATTTCTACTGTCTAGCTATCACGGTTCATGAAATACAGCCGGGTGACAGACGCACAGACAGACAGACGGACGGACAGCGGAGTCTTTAGGATCCCGTTTTTTGCCTTAACCCGAAACCCTTAAAAACAAATAAACAGTGGAACAATAAAACACACGTTTGTCCTAAAATAAAATCGTTCACTAAAACCAAAGTATATATATATATATTTTTATATATATTTATTTTGTACCAACATACAATATGGACACTCCCTGCCACTCTCTAGATTGCGACCTCACCCCTTCGTCACCCAGATTGATACAAATTGGTTACAGTTTGGTTGTCGAAAGTATAGGATTTCGCCGCCATTTTGCTTGTTCCGTAATTCCATTTTTGAAATGTTATTTCTGGCCCGTTGTATGAACTAATACTAATATTATACTTTAGTTTTAGCGAACGATCTTATTACAGGACAAAAGTGTGTTTTGTTGTTCAACTGTTTATAAGATTTTAAGGAGTCCGTACCCGAAGGGTAAAAATGGGACCCTATTACTAAGACTTCGCTGTCCGTCCGTCTGTCTGTCACCCGGCTGTATTTCATGAACCGTGATAGCTAGACAGTAATTTTTTTTACAGATGATGTATTTCTATTGCCACTATATCTTACAAATACTAAAAATTAGAAAAAGTTAAAGTCTCCATACAAATAAATGTTTTTTTAAACATGACGAAACTAGCGCCATCTAGTATGATGGTGCGGAACCCTTTGTACTAGCGCCATCTGATATTATGGTACGGAACCCTTTTGTATTGGAACGGTTTTGTATTTTATTTTACAGTGTCGCATTTGCATTACATATACCTGAGCACATCTTTTTAATCCACAATTGATAAACCCTGATGGTAACTGATAATGATGACGAAGCTGACTTACCAAGATTCCCCAACAAAATGGGAAACTGGGTACCTTTTTTTTCAAACCGGAACACATAATAAATGCTTGTAACATAGCTAGCCAGGCGGTTTTAGAAAATTCCCTATTACCAACCAAACCGAGTCTTAACATAGTTATTTCCGCCGGGAATCGAATCCGTAACCTCCTGGTGTGATGCAAATGGACTTACCATTGCACCACGAAGGCAGTTGTAACCTCTCAGCATGATCTCAGCCCAAAGAAAACAGTTTCTTGTAAATACTGCAAATATAAACTTTTTGTAAGATTAGTACCTACTTACCTGAATAACAGATTCATTATAATTAATATGTATACTAGGCATGCCTTTTAAGTTCTGTCGTTTTTCATATTTCCCGGCAATTTTGAATTTGGAACTGTTCTATAATCGAATGTGTTTAAATTTTGAATCTCAAAACAGATGAAAGTATTATTATTCAAGCTATTGTTTAGTCACAGCGTCGATTGGAATCTGTCAGGTTACGTACGAAAATGAATCTTTCTAAGAACAATGTTCGTGCAATATTTTTCTACTATGTACCTACATTTTACAAATGTGTTGTGTATAGTTATTGTCCATAGCCGTACGTGTAAACTGAAATAAAATAAGATTAGTGCAATGCGATGGTAGCTAGTTATTAATGCACGTAGCCGTAGCTGGTTTGCGCACGCGCAGAACAGGGCAACGCGGAAGTCGCAACACTTCCGCGTGCTGCCATCTTGGATCGGGCTCGCTCGACTCTGCTAACACCTCGAGATTCAACACAACTGTAATTCCTACTGTAAAGTAGCGAGTAAGTGTAGTTTATAATAATTTTATGTAAGTATACATTTTATTTTAGCTCTAGCTAGACTCTTAAAAATTACATTTTATTTATTCATAAACAATAATATTATTGTATTTGAATGTAACAACAGTAGGTAGTTTAAATAAAAGACGTAACATAAAACATTGATACAAGCAAGAGAAATTCAAAATATAAAAAAGCCAACATAACAAATTAGATGGTCAAAAATGAAAACTTGAAAAGTCATTAAAATTTAAATGTCTTTAAAAATTAAAATATCAATAGTAAAATTGTCACACAGAATATATTCCTATAGCATAAGGCATCTTTGGCTAGATTAAACACCTAGGTCTAAAGGAAAACAGGGTTAGGTTAAAAAAAACTGAATCGATACCTAGAGTTATCGGAATAATGTAGGTACCCTACAATTAATTACTATGTAAGATAAAGTACCGATCTAGGTACCATTGTAGGTAAGTCAATTATTACTTCCACACACAGATTTGAAATATATAAGTCACTGCTTCCACAGCCTTTAGTTAAACAAGAAATTTAAAAAAGCCTCGGTGGCGTAAAAGGCTAGTAACCTCCTATCCGGGAGGTCTGGGTTCGAATCCTGCTGTTTATCCGTCGATCTTACAGTGAGGAAACCTACACACGCGTGCGAAGAAACTTGAAGGTTGTGTGTGAAGTCGACCAAACCGCACTGGGCCCGCGTGGTCGACTTTGGCCCAATCGCCCTAATTCAGGGTAGGCTAGGCTCGAGCCCCTGCACATATAAGAGCTGATATGATGAAACTCTGCGATATATAACTACAAGTTATATAAATAAATAAACCTCACCTACGTACCTACTGATTTGGTAGCTATTTCTTAGATGAAAGGACAAAAGAGCCATTTAGAAGTCGGTCACAGAGCCACTTGAATACAATGAAGGATTGAATACAATATCATTAAAATTACAATGGTTCCATGTAAAAGCAGCATTATCTAGCACACGGTAGGTATAGCCGTGTGAGTCAAGTTCAACAAGTTCCTTTCAAAAAACATAAAAACTTTTAGGTACAAGCTTTTATTTCAAAATACTTAATTATTTCGTATTCCTCTCAGCAAACCCTTTTATTTGATACCCATATCATAGGTGTGCATAAGAAAATAACTGGTCCGCCATCTTTGGGTGTCCGCCATATTGGATTTAGAATGACATCACTTAGCTAACCATGCATTGTCACCGAAACTAAATGTGTACCTATGCAAAATTTTAGCTCAATCGGTTGAAGATATCTGCTTCAAAAATGAGCTGCAAGATTCCACCCGAACAAACATGCATACATTGCAAGTTTAATAAAAGCTTGTAAAAAAAGGGTGACACCGGCCGTGGCGGGTAATATTACACAAACCTTTTCGGGCCACTTAACTTACCCTTAACTTAAATTCTGTTTGACTTGCGATTTTGCGTGTCTAGTAGGACATCCTCGACTACCTAGAATCCCAATTTTAGTTAAGATTTTTTTACCATTACTGAGACATCGTCGTCGGAAAATCAAAATTTCACAAGCATTATATTAACTTGCCGTGTTAGTTAATCTGTTAGTTTGTGACAAATCTTGGAAACTAAATAAGAACCACTTTAGGGTTTCCGATTGAGCTGAAATTTTGCATACACGTTAAGTTTGGAGAACTATGCAGTTTGGCGGCTTGACTATTTTATAAACTTGCAAGTACTAGTAGCACAGAACATAACAAATATTCTTTTAAGTAACTGACAACCGTTGTACATTCTCTATTAAGTATTTAGAGAAATCTAAGATATAAATATTTTAATTTGAAGTCCCGTAGCTACGAGTATGATTTCAGGAACTTGGTACCCACCGCTTTAGATCTCTATAAATTATTTGTATCGAGCTTGGCTCCGTTTCACATTTATGTTTTGTTGGGATTACTTAGATTACTAGCTAACAGCCACCCAATTAAGCCACGTAACAACTAAACAAATCTAGCTACTTGCCGCATGTGTATCAATCAAGAGTTCCTTCACCCACCCTCTCTTTCTAATTACGGAATACCGTGGTGGAACAAAAAGAGATGACCCACATTCGGGGACCGGTCGTGCGAGATCGGGTGCGCACCGTTGCGCTTGCACATAACGTGCTAGAAGATGGGGTTATGCACTGCGAATGAACGAGTACGTAACGGAACACGCCGATGTGAATTTTCTCGTCCTTAATAGCGTTTTTGCGCACTTTTTCCGATTCTGTAATGCGCGACTTGTGCAACGGAATGACACCGGCTGCTGCAGCAAGGCAAGACTTGCTGCGAATTGGGTTTCAGGTTATTTAATAACGTTACAACAACGTTACACTCACTAACGTCGTGTTGATACATATTATCCCGGTGACAATGACGCTGGGTCATTAACCCGAGCGATTTTCAATTGGGGAAATTTCGAAAAAAAAAATATTATAATCGTTATTGGTTTTCTCAGTAGCTGGAGATAAGACCTCAATTCATATGATTTGTACCTTAGTGTAGTGCGCAAGCGCCAGTGGAGAATGGTAAAATCCCTTTTCTTGAATAAAACGGGTACAGCTCCATACATTTTTAGTTTCAAAAGAGAAATTATTTTATTTGTCCTTTTGAGGTTGTTGCATTAAAACCAAATTATAGTTTGATATCTAAATTAACTTAAACATCTTGGTACTACAATGACTCCAGGTCATGCAATAGTTATTATTTTGTATTAAATCTAAATATATATAACTCAAAGGTGACTGACTGACTGACTGACATAGTGATCTATCAACGCACAGCCCAAACCACTGGACGGATCGGGCTGAAATTTGGCATGCAGGTAGATGTTATGACGTAGGCATCCGAAAAGAAAGGATTTTGGGAAATTCCTACGGGAACAGCAAAAATCGGGATCTGCGCGGGCGAAGCTGCGGTCATCCACTAGTCCGTTATAATTCAGCAGATAACCAGATAAGAACAAAAACATTCGGGTCATATTGAGCCAGCGTCATCGTCCGCGTTATTTTTTACACGTCATTGGCGCCGGGTTAAATTCAAACTGTAACTTGTTGAGGAATAAACCCTCTGCTGGAAAAATCCTCTGCTTTAAATGTATGCAGGGATTTGTCTACTCTTTACTATTTACCTTTACAAGAACAATACAATACAATACAATACAATATTCTTTATTGCATCACAACACAAAAAAAGAAATTGACAATATAGAAGAAAGCCTATACAATAGGCGGCGAACACCATTCGATTTTTTGAACTTGTGGCCTGTTATACAGGGTGTAACCAAATTGGTGTAGCTCCCATTAACTGGGGCTTCTACTCATCAAACTGAACAACTTTTGTTCTACGACTTTGTTGAAATCTAAAAAAAAACCGGTTATCTGTAAAGTCGGTTTACGTCCAAGTACCCGTCCGAGTCCACCCAAGTCCCCGTCCAAGTGTCCATCCAAGTCCCCGTCCAAGTTCCCTTCCAAGTACCCGTACTAGTCTCCATCCAAGTCCCAGTCTAAGTAGCCGTCCAAGTCCCCGTTTAAGTAGGTACTCGTTAAAGTCCCCATCCAAGTACCCGTCCAATTCCATGTGCAAGTCCAAGTACAAGTACAGAATAAAATGTAGCATAAATAAAGTCGCTTGTTCCGCACTCTCGCTTGCACGCTCGGCTCAGGCGTAACGTGACAATGACGTCACACTTTTTCGTGTATGCAGCCCGTGTTCATCGATTTATAAGACGTTACCACGTCAAAAATTAACTCCAAGCAAATCGATCAGCTGATTTTGTGCGTTTTCGTATGGAGGGTAATTTTTTTTGAGACTTGACTGGGTTCCTTGGGAAAAGTTGTTTATTTAGTATGAGGAGTTGAACCTACACCAATTTTGTTACACCTGTATATGTCTGTCTGTCTGTAATACGTGTTAAATTATTGTTCATCGAAATATTCCACAACACATTATGTAAGTAGTTAACCAAGCCACTTCGCAGTAAGGTACCCTTTATTGGGCAGAGGAAATGAGCATACGTAAAAACACCGGTATAGATCTCGGCATCTAAGTTGAACAGTGCGCAGTTTGTGGCGCAGTGTCCTATTTTCAGGTCTCAATCGAAGTGCGGGACGCGGGGGTCACGCCAATCCCACGCGATCTCATAGCTACTTGCGCGAACGACCGTCATTTTGAGATCAACTTATACGGCGCGAATTGTTACTTTATAAAAGTAGTATTTATTAAATAAAACAGCCAAGTGCGAGTCGGACTCGCACACGGAGGGCTCCGTACCATCGTACAAGAAAAAGAAATCACGTTTCTTGTGTTGTTGGGGACTTCACAATTGATATCTACACGCTACACGCTACACATCCCATACAACGAAAAGAGAGTTGGCAAAAGTTAGTTAAAAAAAAATAAAAAAAAAGACGGGTTGCCGGCAGAAGTGAAAACTTGAATATTAACGTTGTGCATTTATATTACATTAAAAAGTTTATATATCAGAAAAATCAACAAAAAATCAACTCCATCCGTCTTACGAATTTTCGATCAGGTCACGTGTCCTGACGCGAGTTTAACATTTTTTACCCATTACAAAACAAGTGCACAACGCCGCTAAAGAAGTTTTCACTACTTCATCCGTCTTACGAATTTTCGATCAGGTCACGTGTCCTGACGCGAGTTTAACATTTTTTACCCATTACAAAAAAAGTGCACAACGCCGCTAAAGAAGTTTTCACTTCAAAAAACTGTAAATGAGCAAGCAAAGCGAGCGATATTAGGGTCAGTCAGGTTGGATTGATTATACAGTCAAAGAGCTTCGCTCCCATGGGTAGCAGAATGCTGCGCAGAAGAAGAAACGTTATACGCTACAAGCTATGCGCTACACGCTACAACCTACGCGCTACACGCTATGCGCTACGCGCTACACACTACACTACACGTTACACACTAATCTACACTACACTGCACTGTTGTTCATTCAACGTTCGCGCTAGCTTACAATCAGCCAAAATTGTAAATTTTTCTGAATGTTGAGTGACGTTTGTTCAATCAACGTTCGGCCTAGTCATTCAATTGAATGTCGTCGTTCAGCTATTCCTTCAAATGGCAGATTTAACCAGATGGCTGTGACATATATATATTGTAGTTGCCTATGTACTGGGGCCGCGTGGTCGACTAAGTCCCAATCGCCCTAACTCAGGGTAGGCTTGAGCCCCTCGGTGGGGACGTATAAGAGCTGATATGATATGATGAACTTATGTTCTCCTGAGTTCTGACTTAACCGATCATTGTTTAACTTATTAGTGTTGTTAAGGAAACTATAGATAATGAGTAAATAATAATACTTTATTGATTTCATCTATACTACAAACATTTCATAACTGCTGTAACTGTTAAGCAACTCGGTGGGCTTAGGTAACCGGCATAGTTCCGAGAGAGATTATACATCCTGGTTTAGTACAACACGAATGCAATATCTTGACAAATCCACCTTCACTTTCTGGTACATTACAAAATTATACTTGTACGCAATGGTTTCCACAATCAGTATTACTTTATGTCTTACGTACCTTCCTTATCAAGAATGTGCTAACTGTGTAAATAATCATTTGCACCTACGATGTTTTGTTAGGATAATTAAGGCCCTATAAGATGGGTCAAATCACAATATTCAATTCAAATTATTGAAAGACTGCGCAAAGCTATCATTATGGAAAAAAAACATAATATACATAAAACTATTTAATTGAATACAATTTTATAAATATTACCACTTTTGATGTAAAGAAATATCCTGTTTTTTGCATTAATTGCAAATTTCTTTCGTACGATTTAATTGAATACAATTTTATAAAATATTACCACTTTTGATGTAAAGAAATATCCTGTTTTTTGCATTAATTGCAAAATTCTCGACAAAAAATAGTTTATGTTGAATGAAATCAACACACAAAAATCGGTGATTCTAACATATTTCATTTAAATTGAACATATTTTTTAAAACTTATTTAAAAGTGAAGAAATGTAATAAAAACATGTAAAAATTGAGAATGGAGCGTTCGGTTTTAACGTAACAGCCGCGTTGAAGCCAGCATAGATATGAACTTAAATGAATATAGACTAACGTTTTTATCACGGATCGACCTACTCGGATTAAGTCGTCTTAAAGCCTTAAGGTAGGTATCTTCTTCTAGAATGAGTTCATGCTGAAGAAAATTGTCTACCTTTGTACTGTATGTTAGTAACTCATATATATATATATATATATATATATATATATATATATAAAATCCAAAAATCCGTATATATATATACTTTGGTATTGAGTCAGACCAGCGAGTTTAGCCGGATTTTTGGGTAAAAGAGCCGGACTTCCTAAATTATTAAAGACCGCTTTAGACATGACAAAATTTAGTGCGTTAGCAAAGTATACAGGTTGTAACAAAATTGGTGTAGGTCCCGTTAACTGGGGCTTCTACTCACCATACTGAACAACTTTTGTTCTACGACTTTGCCGAAATCGCAAAAAAAATATTGCATTTCATACAAAACGATCAGCTGATCGACCAATTTTGTGCATTTTAATAAGGAGGGCTCATTTTTTTTTTGAGAATTGACTATGGGTTCCTTGGGAAAAGTTGTTCAGTATGTCGAGTAGAACTCCCAGTTAACGGGTACTACACCAATTTTTTTATACCCTGTATATATTAGTACTAACATATAGTATAGACTCTCCCTTCCGCTCTCTAGATTGCGACCTCACCCCCTCGTCACCCAGATTGACGCAGATTGGTTACCGTTTGGCCACACCCTGGACACTTCATACAACGGGCCAGAAATGAAGGAATGACGGAACAAACAAAATGGCGGCAAAATCCTATTCGTTCGACAACCAAACGATAACCAATCTGCATCAATCTAGGTGACGAGGGGGTGAGTTCGCAATCTAATGAGCGGCAGGGAGTGTCCACTGTCCATACTGTATGTTAGTACTCATATGTATACTTCGGTGTGGCGTTAGTTAGTCATTCAGTCATGTTTAATGACCTTTAGAAGAAGTCTTCATCAGGCTACGAAACGCTGCCTTAGCTCGCCCGAATATCCAGGTGACTGATTAAATCATGAAATCAAAAATCCGGACAGGCCGCCACCATCTAATTTGGCCAGCCAGGCAACCGAAAAGTCTTACCCTTTCCGGATTAAAGCCTCATGTATAACAACTGTTGTATGTAACTCACATCACGCGTAGGTAACCACGTATGAGTGTGAGGCAACTCAACCGCAGGTTCCCGCGTGTCTTATGCAAGGCCCGCGATCCTGGTCGGTCTGGTCTGGTCTGGTCTGTGGGACCGGGCTGGCGGGTGGCAGGGCAGCGAACCACTACGTAATCCCGCGCCCGCGCTGCTACGGCACTTCCTGAAGGTGGCGCAAGCCAGCCGCGAATGTCGGCCGAGCATTTCGCGCCACTTTCGTAATTCGTTGCGTGGCGCGACCGGCCGCCTTGCTGGCCCGCAGGAAGTAAAAGTTCGAAGGTAAGAAAGTAGGTCTCCGCTGTAATTGGCAACGTGCCTGCATATTGATGCCTGCTGTGTAAGAGGGATAGCACTGCAGTGAGAGCACCTGCGTCAATCGTTAACCAGGAAATGGGAACTGTTAATGTTAATTCCTTTTTGGATTTTTATTTTATTGACAACTAGTATTCCCGGCGAACTTCGTACCACCTTACACTACACTACCCTACATGAGAACCTTCTCCTGACAATAACGAACTCGACAAAAAAAGAATTACCGAAATCGGTCCAGCCGTTCACGCGTGATGCCGTGACCAAGGGAAATAGGGATTCATTTTTATATGTATACATAGATTGGTAAGCCCTTGGCATTGTCTCACCTGATTGTAAGTGACGATGATGCAGAAGATGGAAGCGGGCTTACCAAGATTCCCCTACGCAATGGCTATCTCATCTTCAAACCGAAACACGTCAATGTTGTTAGCCTTAATGTTTGGCGGTTAAATAAGGTTGTGGTAGCTAGCAAGGCGGGCTTAGAAAATGCCCTTCCACCAACCAAACCGAGTTTTACAAAGTTAAACTCCTCCGGAAATCAAGCCCGCGACCTCCTGATGTGTACCCAAGAGACTTAACCATTACGCCACGGAGGTGGTTAAAAATAAAGATAATAAAAAAGGCTCAAATAATTAATAATATTTTCAGATGAATAACATAGCTCGTAGAACAGATGGCCGTAAAGTTCTCGAGTGGCGACCGCGCACTGGAAAACGTAGCGTAGGTAGGCCTCCCACTCGGTGGACCGATGACCTGGTGAAGGTAGCGGGAAGCCGCTGGATGCGGGTAGCGCAGAACCGGTCCTCGTGGAAATCCTTGGAGGAAGCCTATGTCCAGCAGTGGACGTCCGTCGGCTGATATGATGATGAAGATTAATAAATGAATAAGTTCGAACGTTTTGTCATTTTGTTTGACCAATTTAGGTCATTTGGGCGCCGCTTTGGCGCACATGTACGTACTACGGTTTATGTAGGTGGTCCTGTCATTAATTAAGGGCCTGACAGATGCAGCAAGCTCTTTATTATTACATGCGGCATACGTACATGATATAACCAGTGCGAGCAGGCGCCTGCGCGCTGTGACTGTAAGTGACCCAATCCCCCCCCGCGGCCCGGCCTGACGTAACCGACGCAAACGCAGCGTGCCCACGAACTAGGCCGACAATGAAGATTCGCCTAGCGCCTAGCTAGCCCGAAACCAATCGATCATTTACGCAACTCCCAGTTAACCTGCCTATCTTAATGAATAAACAACGCCCGTCTCAAGGGTGTGTTAATATAGGTACAGTGTAAACTCTGTAAAACGTCACTCGATATAACGATTCACTCTTTGAAACGTCAAAATTTTTTGGCACCAGTTGGTTTACTTTGACGCTAATTTCTTTCTGTATAACGAAAACTCTCAATAACGTCACAAAATGCCCGGTCCCTTGAGTGTCGCTATATAGAGTTTACACTGTATTGTACGATACCTACTGATAAATATATAGGGTGACCTTAAATTAGTTCTTGATAGCAAAGGATATGAATGTACTCGTGATTACAAACAACTTTCCCAAAGAAACTATATGTCGAATCAGAAAAAAAATTTTGGTCCTCGGTACATAACAAGTTATCAAATCGATAAAAATGTATGAAGGACCAAATTTTTTTTTCATATTTGACATATAGTTTCTTAGGGAAAGTTGTTTGTAATCACGAGTACATTCATATCCTTTGCTATCAAGAACTAATTAAAAGTCATCCTATATAAAATATATTATGTATACAGGGTGTAACAAAAGTGGTGTAGGTCCCGTTAACTGGGGCTTCTACTCATCATACTGAACAATTTTTGTTCTACGACTTTGCTGAAATCGCAAAAAAAATTAACTTATACAAATCGATCAGCTGATCGACCAATTTTGTGCACTTTTGTATGCAGGGTCCAAATTTTTTTTCGAGAATTGACTATGGGTTCCTTGGGGAAAGTTGTTCAGTATGATGAGTAGAAGCCCCAGTTAACGGGTCCTACAACAATTTTGTTACACCTTGTATAAGATGTTATTTCTAAAATTTCTTGGGGTTTTCCCTACAAGTTGGCCGATTGTGCTGATTGATTGATATGTTGCCGTCTGTAGTAAGTGTTTATATACTAATGGTGCTATGATGTTATTATGCCATTCTCATTGTTTTTTTGTGTTTAAATTACTAGCTTTTCACTTCTGTAAAATTTTTGCATACCAGATTTTCTGGTAAAGTATGAGTAGCTCTAATTTTACATTTACAAGATCTTTAATTTGTAACCATATTTTTATGCAAATAAATCATTTGATATTTGTTTTACTTGCGATGAATCAACGCCTAATAAATTGGTTTGATGGAGGTAAAGCCATTATTTGGGGCACCTTGCATTCAAATAACAATAGCATAGTAAAAATAAATATAATAGTCCTCCTTCATATAGGCACCTTTCTCCCGATACCTACTGATGCCAAAAAATATATAAACGTATCAATCTTCTTGGGCTTTTCATACAATTAGGCCGATCCGGTTGATCGATTGGTGTGGCCAATGGTGCTGGTATGGTGCCTATCGGTGGTATTTGTTTTATTTGCGGCGTATTTACGCCTCACGTATTTCGGGCACCTTGCATTCGAGTAATAATCATAATATCAGCCGAAGGACGTCCACTGCTGGACATAGGTCTCCCCCAAGGATCTCCACGACGACCGGCTCTGCGCTGCTCGCATCCAGCTACTTCCCGCGACCTACACCAGGTCATTGGTCCACCGAGTGGGAGGCCTGCCTACACTACGTTTTCCGGTGCGTGGTCGCCACTCGAAAACTTTACTACAGCAACGGCCATCTGTTCTACGAGAAATGTGCCCATCGAGTAATAATAATCCTCCTTTGGTTGTCGAACGTATAGGATTTCGCCGCCATTTTGTTTGTTCCCAACATTCCTTTTTTGAAATGTCATTTCTGGCCTGTTGTATGATGTGTCCAGGGTGTGGTCAAGGGCTTACCGATAGTGGATCAAAAAAAAAGATTTTCGGAATCAAAACGTCGTATCGCAACGAAGTCAGTGGTGGAAATTGGGCGGCATCGGCCCCGCGATGCAATAGAGGAAGTAGCGCTGTTTGATGAGCTTGCAACAGAGCCGCGGGCCGCTTACAACACTGCCGCACGGAGATTGTAATACTGACATAAATTAAACGAGGTCTAAATACTGAAGGAGTTGGACCTCTCTCTATCTACATATTTTTGAACTGTAGCTTTAAAGCTTTAATCAATATAAAGGGTGTGACAAACATATAATTGGTGTACAGGAGCCGTTAATTGGGGCTTCTAGTCATCATATTGAACAAGTTTTCCCAACATTTTGTCAATTTGCAATACAAATGGATTCTTCTAAGCTGGTTAAGTAAGAAATCAAGGTCGTTTGTTACTATTTCTTAATAATGGCTCTAATGATTTTAATGAAACTTTGTGAGTAACTAGAACTCAATTTGGCCGACTAAATTACTTACAAACCTAAATAATATGTGTATAATAATTAATAATAAGTCTGATATACTTTTATTCTTTGCTATGAAGTTAACGTAACGTCTGTTAACTACGTGAGAAAGTATGCACAGCGTAGCTGTACTATTTATTTAGTATTGATCTATGTATTCCAGACGGTGACGGCTACGTGAGAAAGTATGCACAGCGTAGCTGTACTATTTATTTAGTATTGATCTATGTATTCCAGACGGTGACGACTACGTGAGAAAGTATGCACAGCGTAGCTGTACTATTTATTTAGTATTGATCTATGTATTCCAGACGGTGACGACTACGTGAGAAAGTATGCACAGCGTAGCTGTACTATTTATTTAGTATTGATCTATGTATTCCAGACGGTGACGACTACGTGAGAAAGTATGCACAGCGTAGCTGTACTATTTATTTAGTATTGATCTATGTATTCCAGACGGTGACGACTACGTGAGAAAGTATGCACAGCGTAGCTGTACTATTTATTTAGTATTGATCTATGTATTCCAGACGGTGACGGCTACGTGAGAAAGTATGCACACCATAGCTGTACTATTTATTTAGTATTGATCTATGTATTCCAGACGGTGACGACTACGTGAGAAAGTATGCACAGCGTAGCTGTACTATTTATTTAGTATTGATCTATGTATTCCAGACGGTGACGACTACGTGAGAAAGTATGCACAGCGTAGCTGTACTATTTATTTAGTATTGATCTATGTATTCCAGACGGTGACGACTACGTGAGAAAGTATGCACAGCGTAGCTGTACTATTTATTTAGTATTGATCTATGTATTCCAGACGGTGACGACTACGTGAGAAAGTTTGCACAGCGTAGCTGTACTATTTATTTAGTATTGATCTATGTATTCCAGACGGGGACGACTACGTGAGAAAGTATGCACAGCGTAGCTGTACTATTTATTTAGTATTGATCTATGTATTCCAGACGGTGACGACTACGTGAGAAAGTTTGCACAGCGTAGCTGTACTATTAATTTAGTATTGATCTATGTATTCCAGACGGTGACGACTACGTGAGAAAGTATGCACAGCGTAGCTGTACTATTTATTTAGTATTGATCTATGTATTCCAGACGGTGACGACTACGTGAGAAAGTATGCACAGCGTAGCTGTACTATTTATTTAGTATTGATCTATGTATTCCAGACGGTGACGACTACGTGAGAAAGTATGCACAGCGTAGCTGTACTATTTATTTAGTATTGATCTATGTATTCCAGACGGTGACGACTACGTGAGAAAGTTTGCACAGTGTAGCTGTACTATTTATTTAGTATTGATCTATGTATTCCAGACGGTGACGACTACGTGAGAAAGTATGCACAGCGTAGCTGTACTATTTATTTAGTATTGATCTATGTATATCAGACGG
Organism: Coleophora flavipennella; assembly: GCA_947284805.1. Lineage (NCBI taxonomy): Eukaryota > Metazoa > Arthropoda > Insecta > Lepidoptera > Coleophoridae > Coleophora > Coleophora flavipennella. Next base: position 16,195,273 of record OX369264.1, on the reverse strand, counting down.
TGACGACTACGTGAGAAAGTATGCACAGCGTAGCTGTACTATTTATTTAGTATTGATCTATGTATTCCAGACGGTGACGACTACGTGAGAAAGTTTGCACAGTGTAGCTGTACTATTTATTTAGTATTGATCTATGTATTCCAGACGGTGACGACTACGTGAGAAAGTATGCACAGCGTAGCTGTACTATTTATTTAGTATTGATCTATGTATATCAGACGGTGACGACTACGTGAGAAAGTATGCACAGCGTAGCTGTACTATTTATTTAGTATTGATCTATGTATTCCAGACGGTGACGACTACGTGAGAAAGTTTGCACAGCGTAGCTGTACTATTTATTTAGTATTGATCTATGTATTCCAGACGGTGACGACTACGTGAGAAAGTATGCACAGCGTAGCTGTACTATTTATTTAGTATTGATCTATGTATTCCAGACGGTGACGACTACGTGAGAAAGTATGCACAGCGTAGCTGTACTATTTATTTAGTATTGATCTATGTATTCCAGACGGTGACGACTACGTGAGGAAGTATGCACAGCGTAGCTGTACTATTTATTTAGTATTGATCTATGTATTCCAGACGGTGACGACTACGTGAGAAAGTTTGCACAGCGTAGCTGTACTATTTATTTAGTATTGATCTATGTATTCCAGACGGTGACGACTACGTGAGAAAGTATGCACAGCGTAGCTGTACTATTTATTTAGTATTGATCTATGTATTCCAGACGGTGACGACTACGTGAGAAAGTATGCACAGCGTAGCTGTACTATTTATTTAGTATTGATCTATGTATTCCAGACGGTGACGACTACGTGAGAAAGTATGCACAGCGTAGCTGTACTATTTATTTAGTATTGATCTATGTATTCCAGACGGTGACGACTACGTGAGGAAGTATGCACAGCGTAGCTGTACTATTTATTTAGTATTGATCTATGTATTCCAGACGGTGACGACTACGTGAGAAAGTATGCACAGCGTAGCTGTACTATTTATTTTCTAAACCTAACCAAGATTAATCATTTTCTTGAGAGCGTTGTGTTCGTGTCCATAATATTTGTTTGTCAGGCGTGGAATGTGTGAAAAATGCTTTATTTACAAACTGTTGGCCGGAGCGAGCGGCGAGCGGCGAGTAATGTAATGTCTAGTCTCGTCACGGCTACCTTGCCACTATTCTCGGAAATAGTGAGTTACGCTCTTGCTTGACTATACTATTAGTGTGTGTTTGATAATAGAAATCCCGTGACGATCGGGCTGCTGGTCTGCTTTTTAGGGTTCCATACAACCAACGGGACCCTGTTACTTAGCCTCCGCTATCTGTCTATCTCTGTCTGTCAGCGGGCTGTATATCATGAACCGTAATAGGTAGACAGTTGAAATTTTCACAGAATGTGTATTTCTATTGCCGCTTTAACTTAAAAATACTAAAAAGTAGAAAAGTGAAAAAATAAGGGGGTCTCCATAAGAAAAACTGTTTTTTTTTTATAGGTCTTTCGAAGTATTTTTGATTTAGCTCTATCGTAAAAACGGTAATACAAACAAACATGAAACTTGGTGTGATTATAGTAATAATACTGAAGTAAAACAAAAAAAAAGTTTAAAAAAACTAAAAAAAACGACTTCAAAATGAAATTTATTAAAAAGTATGAAATAATATTATTATACTGAAATACACGACACTAACCAACAATAACGAAATCAAAGGTGGGTACGAATTAAATTAGGGGCTTAAATTTTTTTTGAGTTCGGTGTCAGCACACAACTACTTACGTATCAAATGTTTTACCGACCTCAAAAAAATTTTAAGCCCCTAATTTATTTCTTACCCACCTTTGATTAGGGTATCGTTGGTTAATGTCGTGTATTTTAGTATAATAATATTATTTCATACTTTTAAGTAAATTTCATTTTGAAGTCGTTTTTCAGTTTTTTTAAACTTTTTTTTTATTTCCTTTATTTTTAGTGATAATGCTGTCTATCTAACAACGTTAAACCCAATCACCTACTCGCCAATAGGAATCATCGAATCATAATGCATGTGTATAATTAAAAGATACAGAGTCCTGTGGCTTCCATCATCATCTCAGCAGCATGAGAGTTAAATTTTCCATCATTAGCTCATCTGAATAAACTGAAAGATTACAACTATCGGTCTATGCGTACCTACGTATCTATCTATATTTAAAGAATTATCCACTAACTCATACCCTTTAATGTGTTGTACCTTTCTTAATCAGCTCATCATCATGAGATAATGACTGCCAAATGCAAATACTTTAATAGCTTTAGAAAACGTATGAAACACATAATACTTGCCTATAAAATTTGAGGGTTGCCCTCGATTTTCCTGGGATTCCATCATCAGATCCTGGTTTTCTTATCATGGTACCACCCTTGGGATATCTTCTTTCCAACAAAAAAAGAATCATAAAAATCGGTTCATAAACGACAAAGTTATCCGCGAACAAACATAAAAAATAAAAAAAATGTTTATTGTTTATTATAATTTATTGTTTCTCACGTCGAATTGAGAAACTCCTCCTTTTTTGAAGTCGTTTAAAAAGTAATAAAAATTGGCAAGTGTGAGTCATACTCGCGGTAAGGAGTCCGATCTGAATGACAAAAAAAAATCATTTTTTTGTCGCTCGCGTTGATGTCTTTTGTTTGTAATGTGAATACGTATCATTGTCATAGTGTGTGGAGAGCCGCAGTCGCACTTGGCCGTTTTTGATGTTGCTGGTGCCCAAAAATAGTGAAAAAGTGTGGAATAATTACCCTGCATTAGCTCATAGTTTTAAGTCTATCCTCGCTCTACCTGCTCAATCTTCTATCTAAATATATATAACTCAAAGGTGACTGACTGACTGACATAGTGATCTATCAACGAACAGCCCAAACCACTGGACGGATCGGGCTGAAATTTGGCATGCAGGTAGATGTTATGACGTAAGCATCCGCTAAGAGAGGATTTTGGGAAATTCCCACGGGAACCACAAAAATCGGGATCTGGGCGGGCGAAGCTGCGGGCATCCACTAGTGCTGTATAAGTTAGTACCTAGTAAGAGTATCAGTCAGCTTTACTTTTTTACCTTCAAGGGACGAAGGAGCAAAAAGGACCTTATGTAATCGTCCGAAAAACCGAGCACGAAAATGTGTGTATGCCCGTATTCTCGATTTGCAGATAAACTGCTGTACCAATTCTGATGAAATTGTGCACATGGATGTTTAAAAATATTTTTTAGGGGTACCTTTTTATATTTTTAATTTTTAAAATATTAAGGGTACCTCACATACAAAAAAGCAAGAATATTTTTTTGCTTTTTTTGTCATCGGCAAAACTTAATGACTCCTGAAATACAACATATATGGTATATCAGACAAAACTCTAGAAATGGTACCTGTTATCTTATCTTATCTTTGTGAGTGGGGGCTGCAGTCGCAGCGACACTTTGACCCAATGGGATCTTTTGTGTCTACCTCAGGCCTACTCAAAGATGTGCTGCATCAAAACTGAGTGGAATGTTTGAAATCCTCCGGTTTTGGGTAGCCATCACCAAGGAGGCACATACGAGATTTCTAGCCTATTAAGACATTTATCTTCACCACAGGCCCTGCAGGTCGGATCAATCGTCAGGACGATTTTTTTTAGGTGCCTGTCATTAAAAAAATATAGTTTTTCTTGAAAATGGCACTAAGTATATATATTTATCAAATTAACTCAATTGAGAAAACTTACTAGCATCTATAACCATCAGTGTTATATATAGAAAACCATAATAAAGGCACTTTAAATACAAATTGAAGAATGTTAGTAGCTCCTGCAAGAAGGTATGTTCTTCGCGGGGAGTACAGCATTTATTTTATAGTAAGTACATATAGAGAGCGTCGGTCGCTACCTCCTGTCCGGGAGGCCGTAGTTCGAATCCTGCCACGTACCAATGTGTTCTGATTTCATACGTACGTTTATCCGACGCTCTAAAGGTGAAGGAAAACATCGTGAGGAAACCTGCACACGCCTGCGAAGAAACTCGAAGGTTGTGTGTGGAGCCGATCAACCCGCATTGGGTCCGCATGGTCGACTAAGGCCCGATCGCCCTAACTCAGGGTAAGCTCGAGCCCCTCGGTGGGGACGTATATGAGCTGATAAGATGAAGTACATATGTATTGTGTACAAGCACAAGTATGCAGACCGATGGTATCAACCTACGATAGGTGTTCAGGGAAGGAAACATGTTGATATTTGGCGTCGTCGTGAGCGCGACCGGTTTTGCAAGTGTTATTCGGAAAACAAGACGTCTCTGGACTTTCCGGTCACACGTTATTTTTACTCGTTTTTTTGTGGTATCCGTGTGTGCGAGCACGCGGAGGACCAAATAGGGTTACCATCTGACCGGATAAATCCGGTGTCGACCGAATTTTAAGAGTATAGACCGGACTTCGCCCAGATTTCGTTAGAGAACGGAATTTTAGGCAGCGCCAATAAATAATAGGCGCCGCCAGCGCGAATGTAAAAATTTTTACAGTGAAACTAGCTGTCCCGGCGAACTACGTACCGCCTTACATTACATTACACTGCCCTACCTTACCCTTCCCTACACTACACTACACTACCCTACCCTACCCTACACTACACTACCCTACCCTACACTACCCTAACCTACACTACCCTACCCTACATACACTACACTACCCTACCCTACACTACCCTACCCTACACTACACTACCTTACCCTACCCTACACTACCCTACCCTACCCTACATATACTACACTACACTACCCTACCCTACACTACCCTACACTACATTACCCTACACTACACTACCCTACCCTACCCTACACTACCCTACCCTAAAATAAAATAGATGTTGGCCGATTCTCAGACCTACTCAATATGCTCACAAAATTTCATGAGAATCGGTCAAGCCGTTTCGGAGGAGTACGTGAACGAACATTGTGACACGAGAATTTTATATATGTATAAGATTTCTACAAAAAAGATTTTTTGAAAGCTGTTGCTAGTGGACAGAAATATAAGTACAAATAGTACAATTAGATAAAATAATATTATAATAAAAACGTTGTTATATATAATTTACTGAGTTTTATTTTCGGTCAAAGACCGGTTGTTTTTTTACAGAAATCAGGTTTTTTTTAACACTTGCAACCGGATTTTCGATTTTAAGTCCTGGTAACCCTAGGACCAAACAGCTTTTTACTGACGGACACTGGCTGGTCGTGAAGGTCACACGGAACTTCGCTTCGGTCTAGCCCGTCGATGTTTTTTTTTCATCTTTAAATTAAGGAAGTGCTTAATCAAATGTTGCTTAAAATAAAGGTGATAGGTAAGGAAAAACATGTCTTCATCATCATCACCAAATCAGCTCATATTACGTCCCTCCGCATCGAAGTGTTACGTGCAATGACTTCTATTTATGTGATACTAGTTATGCCCGCGGCTTCGCCTGCGTAGACATCGTTTTTATGGCTGTCTTAGAGGGCGCCATGTGCGTTGACATGACTTCTCTCCAGATCCCTCGGGAACTATGTCAGGATATGCTAATTAGTAAATCATGTCATTTACCACCCTCTCAACCATCTCTGTGCAAAAAATTACACAACAGATCGTTGCGTTGCGATGTTAAGGAAATTAACCAAAAAAGAGTAGGTATATTTTCAGTTCCCTCAGAAACTGCATCGGACTATGCTATTTTCACGGCATAAAAAGTAGCCTATGTCCTTCCTAGTGACACAGGCTACCTGTATGTCAAATTTCATCAAGATTGGTTAAGGTGTTGAAACGTGAAAAGGTATCACATTTATAATATTAATAAGGATACGATAGCTCGCTGTCCCCCCGACAGAAATACATTTAATTCAACTGTTTGTTCGATTAAAACATGTTACCTAATTAAAGTAAGTAAGTAGGAAGATCATCATCATATCACCCGAAAGACGACCACTGCAGGACAAAGGCCTCCCCCAAGGATTTCTGCACGATGGTCCTGCGCTGCCCGTTATTCGCGACCTTCACCAGGTTGTGAGTCTACCGAGTAGGAGGCCTGCCCACTCTACGTCTTCCGGTGCGCGGTTGCCATTCGAGAACTGTACTGCCCTGACGGCCATCTGTTCTACGAGCTATGTACCCTGCCTACTGTAATTTAAGTTTAGTAATTCTGAGAGCTATGACTTTTACTTTGATTCTACAAAGGATCTCCTCGTTTCTGATTTGAACACTCTGATTCGATAAGTAGGAAGATAATACCATACAAATAAAAAAACGGTCAGTACTTATCGAACCATGAATAATGTTGTGGGGTTGCGATCGGAAGTATTTTTTACATATCACGAAAGTTTCAAATATCAGGACGCTTTTTTTAATAAATTCTTTGACGTTATTTCCAAACATCCTAAGATCCCTACATTAGGCATAGCTCACATACTTGCGTGTTTCAGGTTTCTTTCTTCCTACCCTACCATGTCAAGTTTTTTTTTTTTTTTTAATATTAAACATTTTACAAAATTACCTAATTCAGGGTAGGCTCGAACTTCCTAACCTACCGTAGGTGCATAGCTCACTTATCTATATGTTTTTTTGGTTTCTTCCTATCTATACTATTTTGAAGTATATATTGAAACGCCTCCGTGGTGTAATGGATAGTCCATTCGCTTCACACCAGGAGGTCGCGGTTTCGATTCCCGGTGCGGTCAACTTGTAAGACTCGGTTTGGTTGGTGGTAGGGCATTTTCTAAGCCCGCCTGGCTAGTACTACCACCATCCTATCTAGTTCTTGCCGCCAAACATCAGTGTTAACAGCATTGATGTGTTCCTGCTTGAAGATAAGATAGCCAGATTCCATTGCGTTGGGGAATCTTGGTAAGCCCATTTCCATCTTCGGCATCGTCGTCACTTACCATCAGGTGAGATGATGCCGAGGGCTTATCAATTGTGGATAAAAAAAAATTCAGTTAAATTTCGTTAAGTAACAGAAAAAATACGCCCCATAGACTTGGTTAAACTTTTAAAATTACCACCTTCATAAATTTTGACCAAGAGATGCCTGCCTTCATCTTATTTTCATCTCTGTCTAAACCAGAGATAGCCTCAGCCATTTAATATTATGCGTATATTACCTACATATCTATGAATATGTATGCTCACAGTGAGAGGCCTCGATGAATGCTCTAGCTAGAGGTCAATGTCAGCTGAGCGTTGAGTAGTTGTGTTGGGACTCTCCACGAAACGTTAAGGCTATAAGATGACTCAATCCGAGAAGGTTGAATACGTGTTAAAATAATATCGAACGCAAGTCTATTCATTTTAAGTTCATATCAATGCGGGCTTCAACGCGGCTGTTACGTTGAAACCGAACGCCCAAGTTTCGTTTTTTTACATGTTTTTACTTTCAAAAAAGTTTAAAAAAATGTTTTCAATTAAAATAAAAGGTGTTAAAGTCACCGATTTTTGTGTTGGTTTCATTCAACATTATCTATTTCAACCCAATGGGTGAAGAATTAAGATATAATATTGTAATTTTCATTATTATTATTATTATTCTGTTTTTAGAAAAGCGACTTGGAAAGCCATACGAACAATAATAATAATAACTATTTGTTTTAAAGAATATTTGCAATTAATGCCAAATAAATGGTTACAGACCATATAATTTTTTCTTCAAAAGAGGTAATATTTTTAAAATTGTATTCAATTAAATCGAGTTTTTATTACTTTCATCATCATCATCATATCAGCCGACGGACGTCCACAGCTGGACATAGGCCTCCCCCAAGGATTTCTATGACGATCGATTCTGCGCTGCCCGCATCCAGTGGCTTCCCGAGATCTTCACTTATTATTACTTTAAGTATATTATATTTTTTTATAGAAATAGCTCTACACAGTCTTCTTACAATAATTTGATTTGAATATTGTCATTTGACCCGTCTTAAGGCCTTAAATTATTTCACTGCGTCGGTTATCTCACCAAATTCAAAAGAAACAAGGTAGTTCAAATTACATTGGCAGTTTGAACACTGCCGGTTCCGCTTACTGGCCAGTTGGGTACATGGAAAAGTTATAACTTGTGCACCTAATAGTATGTGTTGGGTTGAATTTCACTGTCAATGTCTTCCAAGGATTTGACGTTTCTCGTTAGCGATTGATAAACAATTTTAAAGCTATTGTATAGCTTTTATCGCGGGCTTTGAGGGGAGCGAATCAAGAAATTTCGTAACGAAAATAAAACCTGACACTCCAAAAAAAAATATTGAGTTGATTGATGGCGATTGATGATGATGATGAACTTTCTTAGTGTTAATTTATTACATAAACATCCCGCGCCCCAAGGATTGTTTGGTACTGGTAAATACTGCATAAATAAAAAAATATATATATTTATAATTGCATAATGTATAATTGTCGGTGGCTCAGCCGGTAACGACTCGGTTCTTCTAACCAGAGGTTCCGGGTTCAAATCTGGCCGGCCAATGTACCAATGAGTTTTTCAAAAACTTACGTACATACTTACCGATTGCTTTAACGGTGAAGGAAAACATCGTGAGGAAACACACGCCTGCGATGAAACTCGAAGGTTGTTTGTGAAGTTGACCAACCCGCACTGGGCCCGCGTGGTCGACTAAGGCCTGATCGCCCTAATTCAGGGTAGGCTCGAGCCCCTCGGTGGGGACGTATATGAGCTGATATGATGATGATGATGAATTGCATAAGTTGATAAAAAATGCTATGCAATAGCTTTGCCGCGGCAGTCCCCGAGTGCCACACGTCTTTTTTTTTAACCACTAAGTGCGAGTTGGACTCGTGCTTCAAGGGTTCCGCGTAGTTCCGCACCACTACATAACGCCTTTGTATTCGGAGCCTGTAAAAACAAACTTTTACTTAATTCCGGATTCTTAGTCCTACTTTCACCAAAATAATTAACTTACTGAAATTTACTAGATAACGTAGGTATACAATACGCAAAAAATATTGTTACACAAAAAGGAAAGTCGGATCGTCATATCAGCCTAAAATCGTCCACTGCTGGACAAAGGCCTCCCCCAAGGATTTCCACGACGACCGGTCCTGCGCTGCCCGCATCCATCGGCTTCCCGCGATCTTCACCAGGAAGTGGCAGTGGGCAGGGCTCATAGCTCGTAGAACGGATGGCCGATGGGGCAGTAAAGTTCTCGAGTGGCGACCGCGCACAGGAAAGCGTAGCGTAGGCAGGCCTCCCACGCGGTGGACCGGCGACCTGGAAAGTCGGATATTGAAGGACAAAGTTAACTTTGCAGTTTTTTATTTTTATTTTTTATTCATAGCTTTAAAAATCGAACAAAAAGATATAAACACAGTACAACCACACTCTGGACACTTCATACAACGGGCCAGTAATGACATTTAAAAATAGGAATGACGGAACAAACAAAATGGTGGCGAAATCCTATACGTTCGACAACCAAACTATAACCAATCTGTATCATTCTGGGTGACGAGGGGGTGAGGTCGGAATCTAGAGAGCGGCAAGGAGTGTCCATACTGTATGTTAGTATTAAAATTATATACTTTGGTACAATGGAAACTCTATCGGGTTTTTTTATTGCCCAGAAGTCGAAGACTATTGATATATGTTGGTAGGTGACGGCAAAAGCATAATTATGTAAATAATAAGAACTGCCTTAAACATAGAACTACATTACTAGCGTAAACGCCTTAAAGATGTGCACAACACAAGAACAATGATGCTGTCAATGTGTACCCCTATCTGTGAAAATAACTTTATGTGTGACTGTGTGTGAGTGTATTTTGCTGATACAGGTATGTCGGAGCGCAAGGAGGTGGCGCCACTTATACATGCATCGAAGCACCGTGTGTTTTATCTTGAAACGTCAAGCGGTTATGAAATGAAATGAAATAAAATGAAAATGAAATGAAATTTATTATTAACAACATTTGTTGCAAGTCTACTATTACACTCAATGTAGTCAATACTACACAACATACACATAAATGCTAATGCAAGAACAATAAAAATAAATGTCAGGAATTTGATACAAAAAAAAGATAATTGATATGTTAAGTAATACTTAATTTACTAAAATAAATGCAGACCCTACGTGAGCTGGAGCTTTGTCTGCAAGAATTCTTTTATGTCATAAAATTAGCTAGGGTAGTAATAATAGTCATCTTTGGCCAAGGTGTGGTCGGTGCGAGACCGGAACCCGGAAGTTGGTAGTGTTGGTACTTGTTTGTTAGCCAATCAGAATCGTTGTAATTATCGAACCATTAAATGACAATGCAGCCAACCTACAGAGGCTACGACAGAGGCGTCAATTCATTTACGAGTACTTTTATCGAGCAGCTGAACTGTCAACTTGGGAAGCCAGCCCCGTGGCGAACTCATCGCATTCTATAAAATAATCGATTTTCATCCGAATCATCGTGAAGCCTCGTGTTGCAAACGTGTGTGAATATTGATTGTACACTCCAAAACTTCTCAAAGACGAGTTTATTTCTTAGATCCGGCCAAAACCCTTCTGATGATCCGAAAGGTATGTTTTTTTGTCAAACAGTATGTGACTTTTGAACTTAAAAAGATGTTCTCCCATACATAAGTCTATGCTCGTTATTTCCTTACGCGATTGAATCAGAAATGAGGAGATCCGCAGAAGAACCAAAGTAACCGACATAGCTAATAGAATCGCTAAACTTAAGTGGTAGCTGATGGCCGTTGGGTCAGTAAAATTCTCGAGTGACAACCGGGCACCGGCAACCGTAGCGTAGGCATGCCTCCCACGCGGTGGACCGACGACCTAGTAAAGATAGCGGGAAGCCGCTGGATGCGGGCAGCGCAGGACCATTCGTCGTCGTAGAAATCCTTAGGGGAGGCCTTTGTCCAGCAGTGGACGTTTTTCTGCTCATATGATGATGACATTAGTCTACATCGCGGTCGATGTCTAACTGCAAATGTATTTCTAACTGTCATTTTTTTCATGTGTTATGTTATGACTAAAAATTACTAAATCTGATCATTACTTTACTTGAGCTGTGAGACCTATGATTCTAGGATTTATATGTCAACGGACCCGACAGGTTTTGATTGATTGAAAACAATTTATTGCACAACATAAGAGAATAAGAGGAAAATAACGATACAATGGTTTTGATCAGTCAGTTTGCGAGTGTTCAAATATATCGTGAAATACCATGGTCGTATCTTTTGATTGCGTTGACTTAGAAGCTTGTTTTTTAGGGAAAATTTGGTAATAATTTAAAATTGATTAGTTAGTACCCCGTTCCTGAGATAAAAGGTCTTAAGGACAGGCGGACGGACAGACACACTATTTGGTATTAATTTTAAATTCATACCTTTATCTGTTCCTGAGAAAAAGGGTCTTAAGGACCGACGGACGGACAGAGAAACGGACAACAAAGTGGTCCTGTAAGGTCCGTTTTTCCTTTTCAGCCACGGAACTCCAAAAACTGTCATAGTAATTTTTTTTGCTGAGTTTGAACAAAAAGTAGATAATGTTGAGTGCGTCACAGTATTACGATATGGCTTACAGTAGCGCAACGCCTTTGATGTCGCACGATGCCACGTCGTAGGTACTAGCAGTACTAGCCTGTAGCCAGCCTGGCAAGCTCGCGGAGTTTGCGAGACTGTGCCCCGCCGCCCGCTGCCCCGCAAGTACCCTTCCCCCTTCCGTTGCTTTGCGTAAATACATTCGTTGCACTACTGTAAGCCGCTATATTGTAATACTGTGGCACCGTCGTCTGGTATCAGCTATCTCTTGCATTACTTTTAATTTCGATCAAGCTAATCATATAACGAATGTACCAGGAAGGCAGCAGCGACAAGAGAGGAATGGCGACGAATTGTGAAGCGCGTCATCCGCCCCGAAGTGACGACCACGACCACTCTACCAGGAGTGTAGCGACGAAGAAGAAGAATCATTTATCTAATTACCATGTTATAAAAAAAATAATGGTATTCATTCAGATTTGCATTTAAACAAGCAGCACTGATTCATTGAATAATGGTTCTAGGTCAACCTTGAAAACTGAACGAACTCTCTAATCGTGTGGCACGAACCGATCTCAAAAGATACATTTTTTCAGGCAGTTTTTTTTAAATTAAAAATTTGATTCGTCTGCAGCTCACCTGATGGGAAGTGATAGATGATGCTGTCGAGGATGGTACACGCAAACTCAAATAATGCCTATTCACTCTTACCTTAAAGATCTCCAATTTATAGGCATCGGGAAACACTGACGCAGGTAAGGATTTCCGCTCCTTCGCTGTCAGCATAATAAATACTTGTGCTGATTTACCTATCCGTATCAGATCCGAAGTGGACGTATAAATATACAATCTTCTTAACCCGCGGGTAGTCGCGCCTGGGTCGAAAGGACCTAGCGCCTTATTTCTTCTTCCATAACTTTTGAAATATTGGTTACTACGGTAGCTCATGCTCACTACCTACCTATAAGGCTTTAAGCTATTGTATAGGCTACCCGCACACCGCACACCTCGCCTCACCTCACCCACCAAGTTCCGAACTTGTGCTGCCATTTTAACGCTTTCGGCGTTAGATCTAGCGATTTTTTGATGAGATTAACGCGCGATTAAAAATTTTAGCGCCTAGCGTATAATTTAGCGCTTTTTGATTTGAATTTTTTCGCCTGTGTGTCGCGTGATGGTCGGTGTGATCGTTTCATCCTCTGTACCGTAGCTCCAAGACGAGAGCTCAGCCGTGATCGTTTCGTCCTCTGTAAATGTCTATAATGTGAAAAAATGTTTCACTTTTACCGTGGTTTCATAAAACCACACACTACTTTTTTTAAAGTGAAACTTTTATTACATCGTCTCAAATTTTTTGAGGAGTAAGTGTATTTTACCGACATTATCTATGGGGGTGGTTAGGGAATTCCCTATTTAGAGTTATTAAATATTATAAGTCTTTATTTTCTAAAATGACATTACAACGTGCATTTCACTTATTCAAAGAGAATTCCCTTTGTCTGTCAGATTTTCATTTGCGCCGAATTGCACCATTGTTTTATTCATTCTGTCAATGCATTCTCCCTGTATGGTCTGTTTGTAAGAGGTCAAGGTCAGGGTGTCAAACTTAACGCGGAATTTAGCGCTTTTTTAACCCGCAGATTTTATAAAATCTAGTGCTTTTTGAAAGGCTGTTAGCGCTGTATGGGCATTTTGATCTGGCAGCAGGTTCGCGCGCGGCGCTTGGACTGCACGGACGCATAAAGCAAACTGTACAGGTTGTTTTAACCATCACGCGTTTTAGCACATATCTGTTTTATTTTGTGATATACATTAAAATCGTTACCTAAATACATAAATATTTGTGATCTCAATATTGTTTTATTACTCTCTTTCTATTATAAAAGATCTATAAATTTCTTTCTTTATAGAAAAACAACACATTTAACTGTCCATGTCCGAAAATGAGACGCTTTTAGCACAAACTCTTTTGTATTGTAATATAGATCAAAATTGTTACCTGAATACATAAATATCTGTGATCTCAATATTGTTTTATTACCCTCATTCTATTTAATTTATTAAAAATCTGTAATATTCTTTATTTATATAAAAAAAACACATTTCACTTTTGGGTCCTTTAGAACCTGTGCGACTACTCATATCACATAATTGAAAACGCTAAACACGTTAAAAAACCGACTTCCATCGCAACAACTTAGTACATTTTTGCATTATTATTTTTGGTTTTTGTTAATTTTCTAATAAAGTACTACACCGATTTTGATAAAATTTATATGAGACCACACAGAAAGCACTAGCTTTCGAATAAAAAAAGAATCATAAGAATCGGTTCACCCAGTCAAAAGTTATGAGGTAACACACAAAAAAAAACATACAGACGAATTGAGAACCTCATCATTTTTGGATGTCGCTTGAAAATGAGGCGCGAGTGCCGGCGGGTTAATTGCTAATAATTTGGTCGGTTCTGCAATAAATGCAGATTAGATTATCAATGTTCACCTAATAGGTACCTAGTTAGCTACTAGTTGGCTACAGACTTGTGTTATGGTTGGCGGAGCAGCGCAGGAGTCGTTCGTTCGTTATGGAAAGTGGAGCGCAAGGGGCATGTGCGGCTGGCGTGACAGCTCAGTCCAATTGGCCGAGATTGCGCGCTTCCGTCGCGATGTTTCCGGTCGATAACAGCAAGAACGAGCGACTTGGATGGACACTTACGGTCAACGGACTTGGCTAGTAACGATCAGTAGACCTCGGCGGCCGACACCTGACAATGTCGCGATAATGCGCATGAAAATGGCTGCAGCTTGCAGACCAATTAAATAACTTTTAGATACTTAGTATTTATAGTTGTTAAGTATGCTTCCAAAGTAGCAAAGTCCTACATACCTACGTTCTTAAGGGTCCCCAGGAGCACAGATGAGATACTAGTTACTTCGTAACCAGCAGGCTCGAGTTTCCATACAAAACAAAATTATTTGCCGGATTGAATCCAAACTTTGCGAATAGGTACCTATATTGAGTAGACACATATATCGATGTTTCTAATTAGTTTTAACTAAACGAAGCCTTAAATTAGTTTTGTACTATAAGTTTTAAACTTCTCTTATTTTTTTGCGTTATATATTAGACATCGAAAACTAATTACAAACATTGATAAGTGTCTACTTAATATATTCGCAATCCGGCATGTATAGTTTTTGTATTAAAGCGGAACTACGTTTGTATGGAAACTCGAGCCTCCTGGGGACCCTTAAGAAAACTTTAAAAGTAAGTTATTTTTAAATAATATTGGAAACTTAAAAACCATTTTCAGGCGTCCATTAATAAAAGTAGTAAGCATGCTCTAAATCTAGAACTTATTGCAAGAATAGATTGGTTACAAAAAAGGGGTTTGAAGTTGATACAGTTGTTCGTGTTTGCTTTTATACTGAAGATACGAAAGAACAAATGATTACATAAATACATATTATGACGTTAGCAAGGCCTAGATGGTAGTAGGTGACGTCCATAAGGCGAGGCACCGGTGGAGAAGCGGAGAAACCCTTTTGCTAGATCATTTTTTTTGGGTAATGACTACAAAATATCGGTCTTGCAAAAAATATTGGACATACTGAAGGATATTGTCTGAGGAATGTGCTAATATGTTACACGGTAGTGTGTACTTTACTCGGTCATAAAAAATCCCAAAAACAGGTCTAAAACGTCTAAAAAAAGTCTAAAACGAATTGTTTATGAATAAAATTTCTAAATTTGTCCATAGTTTTTATACGGAGATATTTCTTTTTAAGTAGGTACTACAGAGAATCTGCTAAATGTTAGTTTTTAAATTGAAGTCGTAAGAGAAATAACAACATAAAACATTGAAAAGTGCAAAAGTGTGGTTATTTTCATGACTCTTTACACGTAAAGGAAAAAACAGAGACCTCGCCTTAAGAGGCATTATATACAGATGATACAGCCGATGATTATAAGTAAATTAAAATTCATCTCCCTCATCCATCCACTGTTCTTGCTATCACATGTAGAAAATTATGCTGAACAAGTGTCAACACACTAAATCATAGTGATCTCTTAGATATAGCACATCCTGGACACTTCATACAACGGGCCAGAAATGACATTTCAAAAACGAATGACGGAACAAACAAAATGGCGGCGAAATCCTATACGTTCGACAACCAAACTGTAACCAATCTGTATCAATCTGGGTGACGAGGGGGTGAGGTCGCAATCTAGAGAGCGGCAGGGATAGGGTTACCAGGGCTTTAAATCGAAAAGCCGGTTGCAAGTGTTAAAAAATCCGGATTCCTTTATAAAAATCCGGTCTTTGGCCGAAAATAAAACTCAGTAGATTATAACTACGTTTTTTAACATTTATTATAATATTAATTGCACTTATTGTACTATTTGTATACTTATATTTCTGTCCACTAGCAACAGCTTTCAAAAAATATTTTTTGTAGAAATTTCACTGAAAAATTCTTCACATTCGCGCGGGCTGCTCCCCTGTTACTTATTGGCATGGAGAAAAATCCGGTCTCGAATAAAATCCGGGCGGAGTCCGGTCTGTACTCTTAAAGTCCAGTCTAGACCGAATTTATTAATTAATTATTTTATTTATTATTAATTTGGCTGATGATCAGCTGATCGAGTTAGTATGCGAGCCAATTTTTTTTTGCAATATCACTATGGGCTTCATGGGGAAAGTTGTTCAGTTTCATGGGTAGAAGCACCAGTTAAAATAGTTTCAGCTAATTTTGTTAGACCTTATATACTTTGGATATAGTCCACGGTTATCTGGTCACCGTACTCATGAAGGAAATGGTTGCGAGTGACGGCGGCCGGCGCACGCGCAGAGCGGGCGGAAGCGGCGGCCGTTCCCACGGACATTCATCCGTTACTTCACCTCGTCTTGCTCGCTCTGCTCTTCCCACAAACTGCGATACACCTCATAGTTTCTAAGAAGCACCAGGCCGAACGGTTTTACGGAATTTCTATGTTATCAAGTCACCTTTCACCGTAAGAAACTCACCAGGTAGATTGCAAATTGCTTCGATAGTTGAACCTTTTGAAGCTAAGTAGGTATCTGGCGAAGTTAAATACAGTAAGATACAATCGTAGGTTATTTCCTCTATGTACTTAAAAACCACTTCCCGAAATGTCCGTTACCAATACTCCCACATCTGAATACCATTTCCCGAAACGTCCGTTTCCGAAGATTAAGTGGATACCTACTTATCCCGCCTCTTAATGAGGTCATTTCCCTTGCTTTAGTATTATTAAAGCGTTAATAAAAAAGCTTTTAAAATGACCTCGTTAAGAATATTAAGTTTAAAATAAATAAATAATTCGTTGATATAAACACTAACATACTCCTAACATGGCAAACAAATGGCAAATCATAATATTTTTTTTAATCCACAATTGATAAGCTCTTGGTATCATCTCAGCTGATGGTGAAGAGGGCTTACCAAGATTCCTAACGCAATGGGGAACTGGCTAACTTATCTTCAAGCCGGAACACATAAGTTGTTTGGCGGCAAGACTTATAAAAAACGGTGGTAGCTAGCTATGAAAATGCCCTACCACCACAAACCAAACCGAGTCTTACAAAGTTGACCCCGCCGGAAGTCGAACCCGCGACCTCCTGGTGTGAAGCGAATGGACTAAGCATTACGCCACGGAGGCGATTGTGGGTTTAGGAAAGAAGAAATACGTATAATAATATTTATCACGATATAACTATTTACATTGCCTCAGCATCAAGTCGCCACATGTGACTATGCGATGTGTTAAGATGGAGAGGAGGGGCCTATAAATAAACCGTAACCTGATTTTGTGTTTACACTAGAAAAACGTGACCCTTTCGATAAATTACAGTTGAATGGTCGTCTTTGTTCACAAATGGCTTGACTGCGAACGGCCTAAAGTCGTCATCACTGTCGAATGGGGAACACGGACGCATGCAACTGATCTCATTGTTTAGTCTATAGAGTAAGCAAACCAATCACCTTAGGCAAGAATATTAACCATATTTATATTAGATACTTACACCACACTTACGAAGTAACTAGTATCTCATCTGTGACCACATCACTAATTAATGAAACGGCCTTTGTAGGCATGCTTAATCACAGGATTGCATAGGAGAATTCTCTCACATATTCAAATTCAAAATGTTTATTCTATATAGGTGCATATTACACTCTTTATAATGGGCATAATTAAAAACCTAGCGTTTTTTAAAAAAACCGGCCCAGAGCGAGTCAGAACCGCACACACAGGGTTCAGTACCATCATACTAGATGGCGCTAGTACAAAGGGTTCTGTACCATCAAACTAGATGGCGCTAGTTTCTTCACGTTTAAAAAAAACACTATTTTTGTATGAACATTTATTTTTTAACTTTTTCAAATTGTTAGTATTTGTTGTTATAGCTTGTCTGGTGACAGACAGACTCACAGACAAACAGACCGACGGACAGCGAAGTCTTAGTAATAGTGTCCCGTTTTTACCCTTTGCGCACGGAACCCTAAAAAGATTTCAATCGCAACCACTTCAGTACAATTTTGAATTTTTTTTTGGTTTTTGGTAATTTTCTGAATAAGTTCTGCACCGATTTTGATAAAATATATATGGGACCAACCTGCCAGCATACTCTATCGAATAAAAAAATAATCGTGAAAATCTTATTACAATCTGCAAAGATATCGCGTAACAAAGATACAAAAAAAAACATGCAGTTGAATTGAGAACCTCCTCCTTTTTGGAAGTCGGTTAGTAAAATAGTAATCTATAATATAAAAATGAATCGCAAAATGTGTTGGTAAGCGCATAACTCGAGAACGGCTGGACCGATTTTTTGTCGAGTTCGTTATTGTCAGGAGAAGGTTCTTATGTAGGGTAGGGTAGGGTAGGGTAGTGTAGTGTAGTGTAGGGTAGGGTAGTGTAGGGTAGGGTAGGGTAGGGTAGTGTAGGGTAGGGTAGGGTAGTGTAGTGTAGGGTAGTGTAGTGTAGTGTAGGGTAGTGTAGGGTAGTGTAGGGTAGTGTAGGGTAGTGTAGTGTAGTGTAGTTCTCGAGTAGTGTAGTTTAGGGTAGGAAAGTATAGGGTAGGGTAGTGTAGGGTAGGGTAGTGTAGGGTAGGGTAGTGTAGGGTAGTGTAGTGTAGTGTAGTGTATGTAGGGTAGAGTAGTTTAGGGTAGGGTAGTGTAGGGCAGGGTAGTGTAGGGTAGGGTAGTGTAGTGTAGGGTAGGGTAGTGTAGTGTAGGGTAGGGTAGGGTAGGGTAGGGCTGTGTAATGTAATGTAAGGCGGTACGTAGTTCGCCGGGACAGCTAGTTACAAATACATAAGTAGATAATGTCATTTGTGAAAATTATTAAAAATAAACATAATCGTTACTTCATCACATCAGCTCTTAAATACGTTCCCAACGAGGGGCTCGAGCCTACCCTGAATTAGGGCGATCGGGCCTTAGTCGACCTCGCAGGCCCAGTGCGGGTTGGTCAACTTAAAAACACAACCTTCGAGTTTCTTCGCAGATTCGTTACTTAATAAAGTCAAAATAAAATCATTGATTGACAAATAATGTCACGAGGACATGAAACAACTAGAACACTAGAAAAACACGAGAAGTTAAAATTAGACACTAAAATTTTTGAATGTCATTATGAGGATTATGAAGTTGCGACTTTTCATACAAACGGCGTTAACGATTTTCACCTCTTAATTGTTAACCGATTTGGACCAGATTTTGATTTGGATTTGTCAGTCAGAACAAAAGTTAGGCATATACGTTTCATTTTCTAAATTACTGATTATAAATAAACAAAAAATGGCCGAAATGAGTTTTGTATAAAAACAAGTGAACGACAATAAAATTAAACTTATTAAATTTATCGAAAAAACAAAAACGTATTAGCCTAGCTTTTGTTCTGACTGACCTATCAAAAATTGGTCCAAATCGGTTAACATTTAAGAGGTGAAAATCGTTAACGCCTTCACAATCCGCTTAATGCCTTTGACAAGAGTAGACTAGTTTTAACAGACAGCACCCCGTCACGAGTATAACGCAAAAGTCAGTCATCGCTCCCCGCGACCATATTAGAGGGAAAGGAACGACCCGGCTCCCCACGTGAAGAGGCGTAGGGTAATCTAACTAATCTACCTACACTTGAAAATGCTACCTACATATCTAACAACAGTGCAATGAACTGACTGCGGGTAGTTTCATTTCATGCAGAGCGTCGTGATCGCAAGTCGTGCCGTGCACCGGATCTCCGGCCGGCGGTTGGTCGCCGGAAGTGCGCAAGACTTCCGCTCCCGCGGGAGTCCGCTCGTTACGCGCCGCGGCGCCCGCGCAACCAACTCTTACCCACGTACTTAGTAGGTATAGTAAACAAATTTTAAGAAAATCAGCTGCTCTTAAGCTTAGCTCAGTTTCAAAGTCAGGCAAATTTTTTTTAACTCAAACATGCTTTTTAATATTTGCTTTACATCCTTTAAAAGAAGACAAGACATATTATATGTGATTTCAGGAACGTCAAAAAAAACTACTTTAAAAAAAAGTAAACGTTAACGAGCCGGGAATTGGCTTTGTCATTTCATTTACTGAAGAGTAGTAATTTTAATTGCAACAATCTTTTAATAACACGCTGAGAGGCACAGAACACAAATCTCATACAGCCACGCAAAAACATCATAGTGGGTTAAATAAAAGCTCCTTGGTCCGAGATTCGCTGGCTGCTTTTTTTTTTAAATTTTTAACGGACCGGCGGCAAAGCGGCGACGGCGACATTGTGATTTAAAAAAACGGACAAGTGCGAGTCGGACTAGCACTACGAGGGTTCCGTACCACCACACCTCTCCACACAACTATGACAATGATACGTATTCACATTACAAACAAAAGACATCAACGCGAGCGACAAAAAATGCTTTTTTTGTCGTTCAGTTCGGACCCTAAAAAATCGTAGGGAAAGCAAAAGCGTGCGTCACGGCATTCTCTACTCTTTGATCATAGTTTTAGATATCGAGTGTACTTTACTTAAAATTATATTAGTTAATGTTTTTATTTCTTGCTTTGTTTGTATGAAAAAACGCAGCTTCAGAATCCTCTTAAACATCGTCTTGAGTGAGCGGGCCCCATTCTTTTTTAATTTTTTTATTGGTGTATCATTTATTCATTTATCAACAACTGTTACAACCTTACATGCTAAAAATACAGTGTAAGTTCATTATCTAATTGTACAGCCTCTTACAGATATACACAGCATGCTTAAACGTGTACTTTGTAAGAATTAATAATAGTATTATTCACCGTGATGAAATTTAAAATTTAACAGAGAGTAAATAAAGTGATAAGAGAAGAAAAGAAAAGTGCGAACCTATGAAACCTTGAACCTTGTATATTTTTTTGCGAAATTGATACAGAGAGTCATAGTGCACATCAAGAACATCACTGAAATTGATACAGAGAGTCATAGTGCACATCAAGAACATCACTGAAATTGATACAGAGAGTCATAGTGCACATCAATAACATCACTGAAAATGATACAGAGAGTCAAAGTGCACATCAAGAACATCACTGAAATTGATACAGAGAGTCATAGTGCACATCAAGAACATCACTGAAATTGATACAGAGAGTCATAGTGCACATCAAGAACATCACTGAAAATGATACAGAGAGTCATAGTGCACATCAAGAACATCACTGAAATTGATACAGAGAGTCATAGTGCACATCAAGAACATCACTGAAATTGATACAGAGAGTCATAGTGCACATCAAGAACATCACTGAAATTGATACAGAGAGTCATAGTGCACATCAAGAACATCACTGAAATTGATACAGAGAGTCATAGTGCACATCAAGAACATCACTGAAATTGATACAGAGAGTCATAGTGCACATCAAGAACATCACTGAAATTGATACAGAGAGTCTAGTGCACATCAAGAACATCACTGAAATTGTTGTATAAAGTACACAGGCGGTCTGGTACTGTACGGCGATATGAAACTGCAAAGAGTCAATCAATCAAAAGTTTATTTGTAAAATACGTGTAACATGTTTACAAAGATCTTAAAAATTCTAGAAAGTCTCAACATATTTAGCCAATAATTGGCATACAAATACTTAGCAACATTTTCAACATTAAATAGATTTATTAATAATTAGGTAAATAAGTAGTTTACACTAGTTTACATTATAAAATTAAATGTCATTTTAGTTTCATAATCCAATAAAATAACCAATAAATCAAATGTCACAAATGCCATACATGTCCAATTTATAGTTTTTACTACATATTATTATGCTTTGAAGCACTTCAATAAAAGGCGTTAGATCTCTTTTCTGGATACAATAAAGTCTACACCCAAAGTATAACTGCTTTAAATTCACTTTGTTAGACATAGATTTGTCACTTATTGTTTATTTTTTTAATTTTCGTTAAAATTTTGGTGTGATTAAGGAATATATACCTAATTATAAATAATTATAATGTCCTCAGATGGCACAAAGTCGGAAATCATAAATTCAAGTATCAAAAATTTTTATGATGATGTCGGTGAGGAAACTTCTAGGAAATCAGCGGAGTCGGAGATACGATCGCCCCAAAGCGAGCTTCCTCCATATATTTGTCATAATATACGAAAACTGATAAAAGCTCAAGAGGTACGTATTCGGTCATCATTATCATATCAGCGCAGCGGAAAGACGCCCACTGCTGGACAAAGGCCTCCCCAAGAATTTCCACATCAACCTGTCCTGCGCTGCCCGCATCCAGCGGCTTTCCGCGACTTTCACCGGGTCTTTCCACATCAACCTGTCCTGCGCTGCCCGCATCCAGCGGCTTTCCACGACTTTCACCGGGTCGTCGGTCCATCCATCCATGTGGGAGGCCTGCCTACACTTAGTCTTCTGGTGCTAGGTAATCTCTCGATAGCTTTACTGCCCCCGAAACTTACTCATATCCTTAGTATAAATGTGCGAAACATCCTGTGGAGGTTAATAGTTAAAAGTTTTGTAAATTTACCAATTATTTTTAAACTTGCTTTTACTTGGTTTTCAGATTCCTATAACAAGTCTATTACCCCGTCACCGACATAAGAATAAAGTTGACTTTACAAAAATCTGGTGTTCTAAAGAGCCACCACCAAAACCGATCCCCAAATATCCCATACAGTTGTCGTGGTGGCCAAACCCAGTATGTTTTGAAATACACGGTCATCAACCAATTACTCGCAAAATATGGTATGTTGATAGTGCTTGGTTGCAACAGTTATATTCACATTTGTTCACTAGTAGTCGTACAATTGTCAAATATTGCTAAAATCTTCTCAATAGGGCAGTAGACTGCAACAAAAATAAATTATTACATATTATTTCCTAAATTGTCCGGCTCCTGAAATTTCATAAAACCTTACTCGTTTTGACTTACATTGATTCCTTAATTTTCAATTAAACAAATTCCCACAATCACACAATTACAGTACATCAATGATGCTGAGAAACTATGACGTCACATGTTGCTATTTCAAACAATTTTAGACCAAAATTTCGTTTTTGAAAGATGACAAAAAGTAACTTAAATGATCAGTATTCAACTGGCCTTTTCATACGTATCACTCACTTTATATATGTATGTATGTATGTCGCAGCCACATCGTATAACACGCCGTATTACAAGTAGGCGTGCTGCCGGATTGAAAAACGAGGCTGTTTTGCAATGCGGCTATCTGTAATCTGACGTTCAGCCAGAAGCGGCGTCCAACATTTAGAGCTTTATTGCCAGCAAACCGAGTCGGACGGACAAATGGACAAACGCATTAGCATATCTTATTCTACCTTCTGACTTGGTTTTAATCGTAGTTTTGTATAAGCCGCATTGACGAACGCGATGTGCTTGTACAATGCGGCGTACTTTATTTCAGCCGAATGGAAATCCGGTTGAACGAAGGTAGCCGCATTACAAGACAGTGACGTTTTTCAAAGCGACGCGCCGTTTTGTAAAAAGGTTAATTCTACCATATGGCTGCGACTATATCTCTTCACTGTAATGGTCAAAATAACCTTAGTGTCACCTTAGCTAGACACACGTAACACCAACGAGTATTTTCTGTCTGTGGTTGTTGGGTCTTTGTGCACCCACTATGGTCGGTCTTACTCAGTATACAGTGATAATTGATCAATGATTGTTTTATTAATGAAACAGATTTGTAGACATAGTATATATTGAATAATTGAAAACGCTAAACACGTTAAAAAACGGACTTCCATCGCAACAACTTAGTACATTTTTGCATGATTATTTTTAGTTTTTGTTAATTTTCTAATAAAGTACTACGCCGATTTTGATAAAGTTTATATGGGACCACACGGGAAGCACTAGCTTTCAAATAAAAAGAGAATCATAAAAATCGGTTTACCCAGTCCAAAGTTCTGAGGTAACACATAAAAAAAACATACAGACAAATTGAGAACCTCCTCCTTTTTGGAAGTCGCTTGAAAATGCGCCTACATTGTTGGCTAGAAGGCAAAAGAGAAAATTAAATTCTAATAATAGTTGCCAGTATGGGCTTATTTTTATATTTTATTTAATCGATGTTATTATATTTATCAATAATCATTAATCAATCATGTCTGTCATACGTTGCCTGCTGCTATCTGCCAATTACAAACATCCTCATAGGCAGCAACATAGGTCATTGGCAATTAACTAACAACTAACCTGACTAAACTGTGGTTAAAACTTTCAGGGTCTCAAACAGAAGCAGTCGGCCTATCAACATGCACATAAGCGGAATCTGGGACGGCGATCGCAGCGAGCCGTCAGCTCGCCTTGGGGCCTCCTGGCACTGCTTTCCACGAACGACAATAGTACTGGCGCCAGGCCTTATCAATGAGCTGTACCTCAGAGCCACTCCGCGGGTGAAATCACCCATTTCCACCGCGTTGATCGGGCTCCAGCTAGTCACAGCGCATAAGTTGGATCAAGTCTTTGGTTTGTTCGTCATACCCGTTTGTGTGAAGTTCCATAATGTGCCAGAAGAACTCGAAGAATAATCTGAATTGTAGAGTGAATTGCTGAAAGGAACTAATAAAATCTATTAAAAAGAGTACCTTACAATCTTTAACAAGAATCTTCTGAATTTATAAGTTATATATTACAATACGTAAGTAGTATAACTTTAGTAAACTAATAAAAACCGGACAAATGTGAGTCGGACTCGCGCAAAGTAATCTTTTAAAAAAAAAAAATCGAGCGAGACCTACAGTACTCGCATATGATGTGTAACATGTGACAAAATACTTTATAAAAGGACGGCAAAGATACGGCAGACTAGGCTGTATGGTCATAGAGACCTTTGCCTTTTCCGCGCTTTTGAAGCCTGAAAAAAGGACGGCAAAGATACGGCAGACTAGGCTGTATGGTCATAGATACCTTTGCCTTTTCCGCGCTTTTAAAGCCTGAAAAAACGCGACTTCTGTTACAATGGGACACATTTCCGTCCCATGGGACACATTTCCGTCCCGTTTCACGAAATCACTCCCACAAATTGCAGGAAAGCGAGAGCAAAGATGTTACACATCAAAAATGAATTTATAGGTACTATAAAAAACAAAAACTATATTTTCATTTGGTAATAGAACATTTTGTATGGAAAACCTATGAACTTTTTACATATCCAACTGCACACCTTAAATTAGTCGACTATTACTCCTGAACTAAGAAAGCCTTCTAAGCCGTGATAGTTTTCCTTTTTAATTGAATATATGTCTTACTATTTCTTTATTTTTTCAGATGTCCTGAAATAGCGGTTTAGCTGGCGGGGGAGGGGGGAGGCACTTGACTTTAACAAAAAAGAGCATATTTCACCAACCAGTCCCTGAACCGAAAAATGGTTTTAGCAAACCCTTAGTAGTATTGACAAATCTATTCAACGATACCCCACACAATAGAATACGTCAACGAAAAAAAAATTAACCGCCTCTTTTATAGGGGAGGTAACTTTAAAAAAATATATTTCATGTTTTATTTGTACATTTTTGTCGGCGTGATTAATATGTATACGTATACGAAATTACAGCTTTCTAGTACTAATATTCTTTGAGCTAAGCTGCGGACAGATGGACCGACAGACAGACATAAGGGAAACGAACTATAAGCGATCCTTGTTGACCTCGGAACCCTAAAAAATAGTATTTTTAATAGAAAACTTATTATTGTTTGTACTTATTTATGTGGTGCGGCCCTAGGTAGTAGTACCACCCAGAGATATGCTGTATATAAGATGCTATATATAAGGGGAGGTAGATAGGTTACATGCGTCCTAAAAGTTAAGCAAATAAAATGATGCCAGTTGGCATCTCTTTTCTTAGTAGCATTCGGTGCAACGGTAAGAACTACCAATAATGTTGAGTGTGTAAATGGATTCGATTTTCAAATTTTGTTTGTTAGTACATAACCCATCTATGGTAACAAATCTCTGGTTCCACCCCATCTTATTCCCGAAGGTGTCATAAGAGTTGACTAAGGGATCAAAAACCGGAGGATGGACAGCAGCGTCCTTTCCGCGGACTGTACCGTGCCATCGCTAAACCACACTGCACACTGCGATCGCTAAACCGCCTGCCAACCAAGCCAAGGTGGCGATTACGGCAAAGTCGGTTACGGGGGAAGTCTTTGTCCAGCAATGGACGTCTATTGCTTGATGTGATGTTGGCTATCATCACCACATGACAAGAATTGTTAATACGGTGTGTACAATTGTACAGAGGCCGGCATATCAAGCTAGATACTCGTAGTGCGAATCTGATCCATACCTACGCGTACGGCATATAAGAGCGGTACAAAGTCAAAAGTGATGTGCTGGCCTATGTACATATACAAGTGTTTACAAAAACGGTTTTAAGCATGTTTTTACTATAAATTTGATATTTTGATATATAAAAATATTATAGTAGCCTGTATACCTTAACTAATCGTACGACGGATAAAACTTTCTAAAAATTCAGATTACTTTACGTTATAATTAATTCCTCAAAGGACGGTGCAATTTGACACAGACTTTGGCACTAGAATAGTTGTGCCAGTCCATTTGAAGTCCGGTAATCATCTCTTTCTGATCTTGAGGTGCTCGTCTGATAACTTTTGAGCTTATAAGTTGGCATCAAGTTAGACCCAGCCATTATACATAGCGCTTGAGGCAGGGCGTTCAAGTCAACGACTTTGGTGTCCTATATCACCACCGGCAACTTCTGGCGTACATAACCGCTAAAAAGAACTGTGACACCACCTTTCGTCATAATTTTCCATCCGGATGTCATTCTGTTCACAGCTTCTAAAGCTTTCTAGTGCGCCATAGTGCACACGCCCTAAACATAGTGCAATCTATGATTATCGCCAGAAGCATACCAGTTTAAAATGTGTGCGAGCTGCAGCTCCATGCTTCTTTGCTCATCTCTGTCTTGGGACGTTATCACTTCCTGTAATCGGTTTCCGCAGCATACTCGCGGTTTACTGGCTGGCTATTGCCATGTTTCTAAGTCTTCCCGCCAAAACATCAATGTTTACACCGTGATGTCTTTTTAATTTTTTTTATTAAAAATTTGAGTGCGTTTGACTACAGGTCGCGGGAAGCCGATGGATGCGGGCAGCGCAGGACCGGTCGTCGTGGAAATCCTTGGGGGAGGCCTTTGTCCAGCAGTGGACGATTTGTGGCTGATATGATGATGATGATGACTACATGTCATCCACTAAATTGTCTCATCTACTAAATTGTTTCGGCATGAAGATAAGATATCCAATTCTATTGAATTGGGGAATCTTAATAAGCTCGCTTCCATCTTTGGCATCAGTAGTTCTATCCCCACATCAGGTACGTCCAGGACTAGTTGTAATGGACCTCTGAAATATATTTACGTTGTACTGTGCCAAAGGCTTTTTTTGCTGGTTTACTGTTTCTCGGACAATTTTCGAGATATTTTAAAATATGTTATATTATTCCAGGATATACGTAGTCACCATATAAAGTTTCGTCTCAACCAGTTCAGTGGTTTTTGCGTGATGCGCGTTCAAACAGAAACGGAAAAACAAGCAAATATACAAAAATTCTAAAAACTGTTCTACCATGTTCAGTTGATACTTTTGTTAGTTTTTATCAAATATTTTTAATGTACTACAGATTTTTTACCCTTAAGATTTTAATTATATAATAAGTATACATTTACTAACAAATAATATTTGGCGAAAAAGATTTTTTTATATTTTTTTTCATTCACAATTGGTAAACCCTTGACAACAACTCACCTGGTGGTAAGTGACGATTTTGCCGAAGATGGAAGCGGGCTTACCAAGATTCCCCAACGCAATGGGGAACTGGCTATCTTATCTTCATACCGGAAAACACCAATGATATTTAACATTGATATTTGGCGGCAAGACTTAGATAAGATGGTGGTAGCTAGCCAGGCGGGCTTAGAAAAGGCCCTAACAAGAACCAAACCGAGTCTTACAATTGACCCCGCCGGGAATCGAACCCGCGACCTCCTGTGTAAAGCCAGTGAACTTTGCCTCTGGGCTACGGAAGCGGTTAACGGATCTTGGTCTCCGACACATTTTGACGCTATCCGTCACGATCCTGTGCCCTTTCTTGCCAGTTGGCTATCTGGAGTGCGTTGAGGTCTTTTTCGACTTCATCTTTCCAGCGAAATCTATCAGCGGTATCTGGGTCGTCCAACCGGGCGTTTTCCGCTCGCTCAGTCGCCCCACATACGCTTTTTGACAGCGCGACCATTCCATCCTCTCCACGTTATAGTTTCGCAGACGATTTTGGGTACAGAGACTATGTCCTCGATATCCTGGTTTTTTCGGAATCTCCATGTATCATCGTCGTCATAGTACTAACAAATTATAAAGCATTATTCTTCTTTTATCTAGACACACGGCAGTGTGTCAGCCAAGTTCGAAAAGAAAAAGGTGACACCGCGTGACACCAACGAACAATTACACGAACCGTTCCGGGCCACTTTCGACCTACCCGTAACTCAAAATTTTTAGAACTACATACTTGCGATTTTGTGTGTCTATTGAAACCCCCTCGATCACCTAGAATCCGTTTACCATGTCTGAAATATTACCGTCCGAAAATCACTATTTTTACGACTGATTGACTGACTGACTCATCAAAATTATAGACCACTTCCAGGTGACTTAGAAACTTCAAATTTTGCATCGAGGAAGTTATTGGACGTATACAAAGGAAAAATTCAAAAAAAGGCCAAGTGTGAGTTGCACTCGCGGACCAAGGGTTCCGTATCACCACTTCTTTCACTTTTCACTTTCGTAATATACAGACCACTTCCAGGTAACGTATAAACGTAAAATTTGGCATCGAGATAAGTTATTGAGGCGTTTAATAAAACTGGCCAAGTGCGAGTTAGACTTGCGAAATTAGGGTTCCTTACCAGTATTATTCATCAAAAAAAAATATTACATATGTCTTTTACTTAAATTAATGTGATAACTTTACAAAAAATAACGATATCCTAACCAAACATAAATTTGAAAGGCAGCCAAGTTCGATACAAAAAAAATTACAGAGATATAAATGGGAAGGTACCAAGTTCTATAGTGGTTTCTTATATCATAGCTCCGGAACCTCAAATTGATATATTAATCTTAGGCTTCTCTAAATATAAGAGAATGTACAACGGTTTTCAGTTGTTTAAAATAAAATTTGTTCAGTTTTGTGCTACTTAATGGTGTAACTTGGCAAGTTTTCACTATCAAATATATATTTGCGTTTATTTTAAAAACAAAAGCTTGCTTAGTGGCTTGACTATTTGAACTTCCATCTTCGGCATCATTGACACTTATCATAAGTACAGCTTAGTTTTGAAAATTAACGCCAATATAGAATATACTTGGAATAGCAGTGACTTATATATTACTGGCGTATTGGATAGTGAAAACTTGCCAAGTTTCACCATTAGTTGCACAGAACATAACGAATTTTCATTTAAACAACTGAAAACCGTTGTACATTCTCCAAAATTCAGAGAAATTTGAGATAAATATTTAAAATTTTAGCCGTATCTATGATTTAAGAAACTACTATAGAACTTGGTACTTTCCCATTTCTGTAATTCTTTTGTTTCGAACTTAGCTCCCTTGCGAACTTATGTTTTGTTGGGATTATACTTTCTTCATCTTCATATCAGCCGAAAGACGTGATTTCATTTATAAAATCCGTGGGCAACAACGACCGGTCCCGCGCGGCCCGCATCCAGCGGCTTGCCGTAACTTTTACAATTATTATTTACATTTTTCAAATTACTATAACCTATTATAGTACAAATATTAGGATTTATTACACTTTTTTATATTTCCTGAAATAACTGTTTAGCTGGTATAATAATGGTAGAATAGGGAAATAAAGCTTAATATTTTGCATACGGATACTTGAATTGAAAAATGATTATACCCTCAATATTTTTGAACGACCAAAACCCAACCGAAACCCAACACTATGGGATAGACGAGAAACAAAAACATCCCCACTTTACGTGTAGGTGAAGCAGCCAATATTTTTTTTAAAGATTTTATTTACCGCTTTGTCGGCGTGACTATTATGTACACCTATGCCAAATTACAGCTTTCTAATACTAAGAGCTTCGACAAAGAGTCTCTGAGCTAAGCCGTGGACAGACAGACGGATGGACGGACATAGAGAAACTAGGTATAAGGGTTCCTTGTTGACTACGGATCCTGTTGTGCCCAACTGCCTAATTTCCATATATTTTTTAATTCTAATCATAATTAATTTATACATTTGTATTGTATTGTGTGTATCCTATCTTCAATAAAAAGTAAGGTACTTATACTTTTACACATCGTCAGCACCAGGCCCAGGTGCTTCTCGACCATTTTAGCACAACCCGGACTCTTCATACAAAGAGCGAGAAATGTCATTTCTAAAAACTAATGAATGACGGAGCAAACGAAATCACGGCGAAGTTCTGTACCTATATACGTGCGAGAACCAAACTAGCACCATTCTGTATCAAACCGGGTGACGAGGGGGGGGGGGGGGGGGGGGTCGGAATCTAGAGAGCGGCAGGGAGTGTCCATATGTATGTTAGTATATGTTAGTACTAGTATTTATACTTTGAATTTTAGTTAAAATTTATGGAGTAAGTACTTTACCTACCTCATCTCATCGTGTTAATGAAATAAATAATTAAGAAGCATCATCATACGACTTGTTAAGGAAACATAGAAAAGCTGCTTACTTTATATCAAGAACAGGTCCGCTCATGTATGCAGTACTGTTGACACTTATGGCACAGAATTACAATATGGCCAATATCGCAATACTGTGCTTATGGGATGGATCAGCCCGCTATCAACTGGATACCTTGGATGGACGCCATCGACCGACACGCACGGAGATTCATTGGAGACGACGAGCTAGTCAATGACAAGCTCCAAAGCCTTGAGCATCGTAGCAAAATCGCCTGTCTGTCGGTATTCTATCGAATTCATTTCGGAGAGAGCGCGCAAGAACTTCACGACCTCATTCCCCCGGCACCATTCCACCGTCGGTCAACGAGACGCAGGGAGGGGTTGCACCCCTTTGTTGTTGATGTTCCACCTTTTCGCACGAATCGTTACGTTTCTTCATTTATTATGCGCAGAAGTGAAACTCCTTGCCTGCGTCAGTGTTTCCCGATTCCTATAATTTGGGGATCTTCAAGGCAAGAGTGAATAGGCATTATTTGAGTTTGCATGTACCATCCTCGACTGCATCATCACTTACCATCAGGTGAGTTGCAGTCAAACGCACTCAAATTTTTAATAAAAAAAAAGTATTATGTACTAAGGAAAGCGATTCGTGTCGTTTTAATTAATTAATTATGCACTTCGTTCGTTAGAATGTACACTTACTTACCTACATAATAGGTAGGTAGGTGACATTTAGGCCGATGACTCATTCTTTTGTCTACAAACTAGACGACCTGTTCAGCGAGTTATACTCATATAGTCACATGAGTTCAGACATATACATAACAAATGAACATCGTAATAACTGATGTTTTCTTTATAGGTATAGGGGAGAATAGCGTAATCGGACCCTACCTTACAAGGAAACACTTAAATAAATTAAAATTCATTTTTAATTGTTTTTTTTTGTTTATCTTCTCTTCTCTTTTTTATTTTTGTTTGTGTACTTATGCAATACAATAAATCATTTATTCATTCACATAATCCCATAATTTGCTAAAATTTACATATTTATTTGACTACAATATGATCACATGAAATATTAACTACATTATCGGGTTTGGGCAAAATTTAAATCTTTTTTAATAAAGTCAATCGCTCCCATTACGACGCTGTTAGGGTAAAGGAAATGAGAGCACACGGATTACATTGAGGTGACCTAATAATCCGTGTGAGAGCCTATGGTAATGGTAAGTACGGGCTGGTTTCCGCAACCAGGAATCCCATGCGCCCATTTTTCATGGTTGGCTGGCATCACTGCCAGCTCAGCTCCTCCAGGAAGTCCTTAGGTCACCGAGATGCGAGATGAGATTGTCAGCTCTCTGCAATTAAGAAGGATGTGGGCAGCTGTCTCTTCGGCCTCCATGCACGCGCGGCGGGGGCTGGCCGTAATTCCTAGGGTGAAAAGATGTTTGTTTAAGTAACCGTGGCCAGTGATGACTGCTGTTACCTTTTGGAGCTGGAGTCTCCCTAGCGTCAGGACCTTTCTGGCCAGGCCAGGGTTAGTCAGCGGTAGTGCCAGTCTCCCCTGACGACAGGCATCTAGTCCTGTCCATTACCTGAACGCAGGTAATTGTTTTTTTTAAAGAATAGTGCGAAATAACAATTACTGTACTTAGCAACTAAACGCGGGGCACTATTGAGATGATCTTATTAAGAGATCTTCATCGATGGTTGATACCGGCGATGGGTATGACCCCTTAAGGCGAGGCATTTGGAAAACAGTTGTCTCGGTTTTTTCCTTGACGTGTAAAGAGTCAAGAAAATAACCACACTTTTGCACTTTTTCAATGTTTTACGTTGTTATTTCTATTAAGACTTCAATTCAAAAACTCAGATTCTCTGTAGTTACTACTTAAAAAGAAATATCACCATGTAAAAACTATGTGCAAATTTAGAAATTTTATTAATTAAACAATTCGTTTTAGACTTTTTTTAGACGTTTTAGACCTATTTTTGGGATTTTTTATTACTCGTGTAACATATTAGCACATTCCACAGACAATATCCTTAAGTATGTCCAATATTTTTTGAAGACCGATATTTAGTAGTAATTAACCAAAAAAAAATTATCTAGCAAAAGGGTTTCTCCGCTTCTCCACCGGTGCCTCGCCTTAATACGCGATGGCTCCCAATACCCGTCTCTCCCCTACTTACAAAGTTCCTGAACATAGAGCACCAGCTTTGCACTATATAAATGATTAAGAGGATAGTAAAGCTGCGACTTTTCATACAAACGGCGTCAAAGATTTTCAACTCTCAAATGTTAACCGATTTAGACCAATTTTTGATAGGTTATCAGAACAAAAGCTAGGCTTACACGTCTCGTTTTTTAAATTATTTATTATAAACAAACAAAATTCTTTGTTTGTGAAAACACGTGAACGACAATAAAATTAATCTTATAACAAAAACGTATAAGCCTAGCTTTTGTTGTGACTGACAACCTATCGAAAATTGGTCCAAATCGGTTAACATTTAAGAGGTGAAAATCGTTAACGCCGTTTGTATGAAAAGTCGCAGCTTCACAATCCTCTAAAACAGAAAAGTATGTGGAAACTTTAGCAGTCAGTCATATATAGCAGTCAATTGGGTAGATTGGGTACTACGGCGGCGAAGGCAAGAAATAGACTTTACGATTGGATCCGTTGCGTGGTGCGATATTTACGCCTGTTTACACTTGGGCTATTTTATAGGCGCAACGACACCGCCTGGCGACAACCGAGTTACTCGCCTCATTTTTATAGTTCTATATTTATTGTAACTATTAGAAATAATAGGTAATAATAGGTTGATTTTAACCGCCTCCGTGGCGTTATGGTTATTCTTTTTGCTTCACACCAGGAGGTCGCTTGTTCGATTTCCGGCGGGGTCAACTTTGTAAGACTCGGTTTGGTTGGTGGTAGGGCATTTTCATAGCGCGCCTGGCTAGCTACCACCATTTTATCTAAGTCTTGCCGCCAAACATCACTGTTAACAGAATTGATGTGGTTCATAAGATAGCCAGATCCTCATTGCGTTGGGGAATCTTGGTAAATCCGCTTCTATCTTCGGCATCATCGTCACTTACCTACCATTAGGTGAGATGATGCCAAGGGCTTACCAATTGTGAATTTAAAAAATGAAGATAAAGTTGATTCTGTCTAACTTTACAAGCGCTTTTAAGAATGTCATAATATTATCTTTGTTACGTACAGCAATATTTTTAAAATTCTATAGGTTTCTTGATTAAAGTTCAGTTTCATAAGAATATACGCGTAAATGAATTTAGGACACGAAAACGCTTTCGGTTTTTCGGCGACTCTAACAAAAATCCTTTTCTCCGTTCACATTAAGTGACACTAAAACTTAAAATTAGAACTCATAAAATCTAATAACATATGAGTTTCTATTACTTGACATTTATTTAAAAACTGTTTGTTACTAGATTCAGTAGTAGGTGAATCATTAGGCATTATTTGAGTTTGCGTGTACCATCCTCGACTGCATCATCACTTACCATCAGGTGAGTTGCAGTCAAACGCACTCAAATTTTTAATAATAAAAAAAAAAAATCTCTAGTTGTAAGTGCTTCACGACCTGATATCCCCTTCCTAATTCAATCATCGGACGACCAGGCGCGGGGGGCGATTATACCCCTTTGTCGTTAATGTTCCACCTATACACGCGAAGCGTTTTGCTTCATCGTTCATCATGCTCACGGCCAAGTAGTGAAATTCCCTGCCCGGCATCTGTGATTCCCGATTCGTATAGTTTAGGAATCTTCAAGGCGAGAGTGAATAATGTAGCGAAAATAAATAAAATTTATTAACCGATTTATTAACCGAAAAGCGTCGGTGGCTCAACCGGTAACGACTCGGTCCATCTAACCAGAGGCACCGGGTTCAAATCTGGACGGCCAATGTACCAATGAGTTTTTCAAAAAACTTACGTACATATAATTACCGATTGCTTTAACGGTGAAGGAAAAACATCGTGAGGAAACCTGCACACGCCTGCGAAGAAACTCGAAGGTTGTGTGTGAAGTCGACCAACCCGCACTGGGCCCGCGTGGTCGACTAAGGCCTAATCGCCCTGATTCAGGGTAGGCTCGAGCCCCTCGGTGGGGACGTATATGAGCTGATATAATAACCGATTTTATTGATTTAAATTGATCAACGACCATCATTTTATAAACCATTTTACCTTATTTTTACCTTTTTTTCATTTGAAATATATTCCTTTCTACCCCAAAATAATTATTTTCTTAAACTCCGTTTAGGCCCAATTCCACAAAATATTTTTTTCCTTAATCTCCGTTTAGGCCCAATTCCACAAAATTTTACGTATGTAGCGATACCGTAACTGGGTATTTTAATTTTTAAACCTTTTTTTTTACTGTTTGACCTCCGTTGCGTGTCACATCCTCGGCTACACCGGCACTCACCATCAGAATATGACGTGCCAAACGCACTCATTATTTGAATACCTTGTTCATATTTGTTCAAATAAAGCTATCTACTTATGTAATAAATAATAATTTAAAAAATTACGTCTTCTTTAGGTATTCAGTATTTACTAGGATCTGCTTAACATCATGTCAAGACAAGCTACAGTCTTAATTTGCCCTGCAATAGAGTTAACAAGCATTAGAAAGTACAGCCAGTGCCCAGCGCTGTAAATTATTTACTACAAACCGTACATGTTCGGAGAGAAACAAAGTCATCAAGAAAACTAAGAGCATTTTAACTATGTAGGTAGGTACCCAAAAGTAAACCGAGGTGTAAATCTAAAATATCCTACACGTGACCGCGGGTGATGACAAGTGCAACACCAGGCAACCGCCGTCTATCCCTTGGATAGCACGGTTAATTGTGCCACACGATAAGAGAGACTACAAAAAAGTAAAAGCCCGTATACCTATTGGTATATCTTAGGTTTTACTAGTATTTTTTTTAATACAAAATTGGTAAACCCTTGACAACATCTCACCTGGTGGTAAGTGACGATGTTGCCGAAGATGAAAGCGGGCTTACCAAGATTCCCCAATGCAATGGGGAACTAACTGGCTATCTTATCTTCATGCCGGAACACACCAATGATATCAACATTGATATTTGGCGGCAAGACTTAGATAAGATGGTGGTAGCTAGCCAGGCGGGCTTAGAAAATGCCCTACCACCAACCAAACCGGGTCTTACAATTGACCCCGCCGGGAATCGAACCCGCGACCTCCTGTGTAAAGCCAGTGAACTCTGCCTCTGAGCTACGGAGGTGGTTAAATATCTTAGGATTTACCAACTTGTGTTGGCAGATGTAAGGATTTTATAAAAAAGAGACAATATTTCGGACTTTTACTATTACAGTTTGGTACATTTTATCAATGATAGCCAGTTCTCCATTGCGTTGGAGAATCTTGGTAAGCCCGCTTCCATCTTCGGCATCATCGTCACTTACCATCAGGTGAGATGATGCCAAAGGCTTACCAATTGTGAATAAAAAAAATAAAAAAAAATAAAAAAGACGGTTGGTAAAAGTTGGACTTTTAGGTAAATTAATAATTCATCTGTGGTCATTTTAATGACACTAAACGAAGTGAATATAAAAAATATAGCAAAATTGAAGTCAATTGTGTATATAGCATTTTAGAATTGTCAATTATAAATTTACTAGCTGGTGCGCAGTGCGCGAGCTGCAAGCGGGATTTATAAACCTTCCTCGTTTATCTTAGCTCTTTCTATTAGGTCTTTTCTATGAAATTGCCGATTGTATAAAAAAGTTTAAAAATGGAAATTAATATTAAGAACAATAGTTATTAGAACAAAATTTATTCTCGATATAGCATTAGACTATTAGAAATTAAATGGTGGTAAACATATGCCTATTGTTTAGATATTTTGAGAGCACGGTGGCTTTAACCCCAAAGAAGTCGGGTTTTTTCACCTGTAAAAATCGCCTTTATTGAACTTTAAAAACTGAATCGGTAATAACTGAGTCGGTTCATAGGTAAGACCTATTATTAGTGAAATCGTTCCAAAAGCCGCTGCGTGGTTTAGAAGGAGTTAGCGAATAAACAGACAGACAGACGTGGAGGGTGACTTCCTTTAATACTATGAAAAGAGGGAATTAACACGGGTACAAGCAGAAAGCCTGTTGTGCACTGTGCACGGGCCGATGTAGACACCCTTACTAGAGCTAGGTAGGTTTTATTTTTTCTCCACAATTGGCATCATCTCACACCTGATGGTAAGTGACGATGATGCTGAAGATGGAAGCGGTGTTACCAAGATTCCCCAACGCAATGGAGAACTGGCTATCTTATCTTCAAGCCGGAACACATTCTACTTGTGTTGATCAGATAACTTCGGAAACTCAGACTACCAAGCAATATGGCGGCCGGACAATCAGCAGCGGTCCAGCTAAGGCTTCCGGGTGCTGATTGATCTTGATTGATAGAGATTCACGTGATTACTCGCCGGCCGGCCGGCACTTGTATGGGCTGCGACGAGCTTCGTAAAACAATAGTCATCAAATGACGACACTTTGTTTTTGATAGATTTATTTACTGAAGAACATAATAGGGTATTAATTGTCGGTATCAAAACCAAAAGGAAACTATATAATTAGAAACGCTGTACACGTTAAAAAAACCGACTTCCATTGCAAGCACTTAGTACAATTTTGCATGATTGTTTTTGGTTTTTGTTAATTTACTAAAAAAGCACTACACCGATTTTGATAATTTTTTTATGGGACTAACTCACTACTGAACAAAAAAAGAATCATTGAATCGGTTAACAATATGCAAAGATATCGCGTAACACACGCACAAAAAACATTCAGTTAAATCGAGAACAACCTCCTTTTTGGAAGTCGGTTGAAAAAAAAAAAATCACTGAACATTCAAAAGCACAAAGAGTGACTTATTTGATATTTTGTTCTACTCCAAATTTTAAATTTATTAAAATCACTAAGTTACTTCCTCAAAGACCATAACTTCACATGCCTGTAACATGAACAATTTCAAAACAAAACTTCGTTTTTGATAGTTGGTAAAAATTAACTAAAATGACTAAT
The DNA here is from genome assembly GCA_947284805.1 of Coleophora flavipennella. Lineage (NCBI taxonomy): Eukaryota > Metazoa > Arthropoda > Insecta > Lepidoptera > Coleophoridae > Coleophora > Coleophora flavipennella. Next base: position 16,157,388 of record OX369264.1, on the reverse strand, counting down.
AGTTCAATACCGAATTTTCACAAATTAATTTGACCTTTGCCATATGCTATTTTTAACCCCCGATGCAAAAAATGGTGTGTTATTAATTTAACGTGTGTATCTGTCGATCTCTGTGTCTGTCTGCGCCGTCGTAGTTCCCTAACGAATGGACCGATTTTAATGCGGTTTTTTGCTCGAAAGCCGCCGTGGTCGAGGTGGTTCTTAGCTATATTTCTAAAGATTTGTTCAGCCGTTTGAAGATCATCAGCTCTTTTCTAGGAAAAAAAGGGATGAAGGCAACTTCCACCGTTCTGATCGGTTCGAAATTTGATGTGTTGCTACTTTAATGATATTGCAACAACATAGTAACCTTGACCTGATGCTGCAGCATCTCCTGGAACCTGCAGGATACCCAATACTCACTAAATTTCAGCAGAGTATCATGTTTGGGCTCAATGAAATAGTCTCAATAAATAGGTGTTAAATAGAACATGGTAACCTCTTGACCTTCCTCTCTGTAGCATCTCTTGGAGTCTGCAGGATACATAACTTCTCACCAACTTGCAGCAGAGTTATAGGCAGAGGTAAAAAAAAGTTAATATCGTCTGCTCCTTTTCTAGCTCATTATGGGGTCTCAGAAACATCCACAATTCCAATTGATTTGAAGTTTACAGTTATAAAATAAATTTAATTGCAGCTTCAAACAAGGGAGGTGAGCAACTTCCACAGGTTTGTTCGATTCAGAATAGGCTAGATTCCGTGTCGCAATTTTGTGTTTCATCCCCGAAAGTATTTGTGTGAATGTGGGGATAGATTTCCGATTGTAGCGTGTCTACAAGTTAATATGTAAAGTTTAAAAAGCATGAAATAAAAATAATTTGTATTGGCCCTTTAAGTTTAATATAAGTAGTAATATATTGATCCAAGAGTCGTCGCGTAGGGGGACCGCTAAGTTAATAAAATGACAACAAAATATAACTGATTTACTTGACTACTACTAAATCACTTTACTACAACTAATTACATACCAATAATTTTGACAACTTTATACATATTACTATTATTTTAATTTTTACTGTTTAGAGGTTTTTGTGGGGTTTTTTTTTAAATTACTAATTTAAATCTGTATTCACCTGTTTCTACCTAACTACTAGCCGCTAAAGATTTGTTTTCGGATTTATTTTCGTGTTGCCCTTTTGTAGCGCCAGCCAGAAATAGTTACAAAAATTACAAAAATACCTGGTGATCTTCTTTTATTATTGTAACAGTCTCCTTTGAAGACGTCAGTCTCGAACATAATTAAGACAGTTTTGTTAAAGGCCTTTTCTTAACAAATGTAATACGAAATGTCTTTAACAATTTAATTTCTTCGTCGTCTGTGATGTTCTATTCGGAACACAAATTATCGAGTCGGTTTGATCCCACGCCCAAAATAAAATATCATATTTCCTGTCAGCCGAGCTTCGTAGTGAGCTTCAGCGCTTGAGTGGTGGTTTTTTCTTCATTTTTTCAGGACACGGGGTTTTTTAAAAGGCAATGCGTGGCGTTGCACATGTTTGCTCAACACAAGCGGCGTTCTTTTGTACAAGCTTTAGATTTTTTGTCGTCTGCTCAGCGTAAAAGCAGTAATGCGTTCGGTTAGTTAGTTGTTATCTGTGATTTTAGATTGCAGGCTACTTGCTACCACACACCACTGCCCGTTTTACCCATAATCCTAATTATACCTATCTCTTAACTTAAACAAGGTTCCAAATAATGAATTAACTGATACTAAGATTACATTTACGTAGATACTTTGTCTTTTTATAACTGATTTGGTAGTAGAGGTATTTCTTGTAACATTTTCAGTGTTTTATTACATCGATGCATCTAGAACAGATAAAGGTCTAAGTAACTAGGTAAGCTCAAGAGGAGTGTACCCCTGGCGAGCTCCATACTAAAGTAGTTTGGTTATTTACTTAAATATAAGTATTGAAATTTTGTAATCATGTTCTAGAAAACGATTTTGTGGTTTGTCAGTTTTCCGTAATAAATTGTCAAAAAAAAATGTCCGTTAAGATTTGGATAAATTCCTCTTAAGATTTGATTTAGCATTACCACAGTCTAAAGTATCCATGCAGTTGTCCACTGGAGATGTCTAGATATAGAAATCGTGCCGGGGCTAAAGGGCGAGATGCGGGAGGTCGATCCCCAAATTTCATAGTCACCGGTGTTCAGAAGATGGGGACATTCATTAAAATCAATACATTCAGACGGTAGCGGAAGTGGATGGTTATGGTAACCTACAATAAATGATTGAATATTGACGTGGCCAGTGATTATAGTGATGTCAGCGTTGAAGCAAACATCAAAAGCGTTGGACCACTGTAGTGAGTTGTGACATTATTATTTACCAAGTGATTACTTTAATGTATCTACGAAATCATTATTACCTGGTTTTGATGTTTTATAAATTCAGTAAAAAATCCGTCAAGATACACTCTTCTTAAGTTTAGTACCTATCGCATGTACATGGTACATGATATCGTTATCGTTAGGTTGGGTGTGAAGTCAACCAACCCGCACTGGGCCTGCGTAGTCGTCTAAGGCCCAATCGCCCTAATTCAGGTTAGGCTCGAGCCCCTTGGTGGGGACGTAGGTATATGAGCTGAAATGATTATTAGGTACTTTAATGTATCTAACAAGTATCTACTTAGGTAATACCTGGTTCTAATATGAGATAAGCGAGCATTATCTGCCGTTAGAGATAGGCGTGCTGTGGCTCTCAGATGCAACCAATAACAACAGCGTTACTCGCCGAGAGATACTATGTTCCTTGGTATTACAGGTGTTCTCACGCTTGCCTTGTTCCGCGCCGCTCGCTTGCATAACGGCGCAAGCGCACGTAAGACAACGTAACACCGAATTATGCATGTAGGACGCGCGCATACCGACTCGACGTCTACCACTCCTAGCCCAGAGTAACCCTCGTCCGCCTGGCGTACTAAGGTTATTGTGAGTGTTACCTAGTATTGACTTATAAATAAATGGTTACTACTGCGGAGTTTACCAGACGTAGGCTTACCAGACGTCAGGATTTATCCTGACATGTCAGGATTTTTAGGCTTCTGTCAGGATTACGGCCGGACTTTGAAAATGTCAGGATTTTTAGCATCATTTAGACGTTTTTTGGTCCTCATCAATGCAATGGTGATTTTTCACTGTGTGGAGTGGAGACTAAGAGTAGCCTCTATGGCAGATTGTGAGTCGGCGAGTGACCGGGCGGTACTCAAAAGGAATATCATAAATGGTATTTTATTACTTTGACTGTGCGTCGTCAAACTGCGCGCGCGCCCGTTTCAGTAAAATGTCAGGACTTTTTGATAAAAATCGGGCTTTTTGTCGGGAATTTTCAATTTAATATCTGGTAACCCTAACCAGACGTAGAACTTTTAAAGTTAGGTAAGTAGGTAGGTACTTATGAGTCGTTATAACTTAGAATCAAAGGTGGATATCTGACGATTTTGGTAAAAAAATAGCTATGAATGTGGCAACACTAAATTTTTGAAAGCTTTTTACTAATATATTAACTATTCCGTATCAAATACGACTATTTCCCATACAAAAACTACTACAAAGTGGCAGGTTACTTTCAAATCCGGTCACCTTACATATTAAAAGTAAAGCAGTAGATTTTTTTTAAAATTTGCTACAAATTAGCCATAAGTCAGATAGCCGCCTCTGCTTCTATAGGACTCTTAATTGGTTTAGCCTGAGAGCCTCCGATCACAGCATGTCTAACGTTCACTATAGTAGATCTAGCGGTACGCCAAAAAAAACTGCATTTTATGTTAAAACTTAAAAGCATGCCGCTTTGTACAGTGATAGTTATGTATGACCCTTTAGAATAATTTGGCCCGTAGTGATTTTTTATTCGGCCCTTATAGCGTGGGAGGTGAACTAATCCTTTAATTCCTAAAATTGCTAATCTTAACCGATATTGACAATCGAGGAGTCATTTTTGCATAATTTGGGGTCGCAGATTTGAAATTTGAAGTCATCATATCAGCTCATATACGTCCCCACCGAGGGGCTCGAGCCTACCCTCAATTAGGGCGATCGGGCCTTAGTCGACCACGCGGGCCCAATGCGGGTTGGTCGACTTCACTTCACACACAACATGCGAGTTTCTACGCAGGCGTGTGCAGGTTTCCTCACGATGTTTTTCTTCACCGTACGTACATATTATAAAATATAAATTCGATATCACATTGGTACGTGGCAGGATTCGAACCACGACCCCCAGACAGGATGCGGCGGCCCTAGCCGTTACGCCACCGTCGCCCTTTACGCCGAAATTTGCAGTAATTTTTATTATTTGAATTGCTATTTTGGATATTTTAGAGCTTACGAGTAAGGGTGGTCTTTGGTCTAAAATTTAAAATAATATAAAATTCATACAATAGCCAAATTAGAGTAAACTTCCGGAAACTCGTTTGCGCTGAATTGAAATAAGACATAAGAAATACATTTTGGAAAAAAAATGGGGGGAGAGAAGTTATCTCTTTTTGATGATGGTATCGTTCAAGGAGCATAAATCCCTACGGTATGCATCGTTTTTGACTAATTCGGTACCGCTAAGCTAGAGTACAGGATTATTTTTCATATTAGCTTTAATGAATCCTGATACTATGGAAAATTAAAGTGAAAATAAAATTTTTAATTTCCATTACAATAAGAGACAACCAGCTAAGCAAAAATTTATTTTCTTATGAATTATTCTGATTCAGCGCCATCGAGTTTCCAGAAAATTTTCTCTACTTTGGCTATTGTATGATTTTTTATATTATTTTAAATTTTAGACCAAAAAAACACTCTTAAAGTCTAAAATATCCAAAGTTGCAATTCGAATGATCAAAATTATACTTCAAATTCCAATTCTACGACATCAAATTATGCGAAAATGACTCTTTGATTGTCAATATCGGTTAAGATTAGCAATTTAAGAAATAGTTTACCCTTCATCCCCAAAAATCACCCCTTAAGGAGCGAATCAAAAATCACTCCGGGCCAAATCATTCTAAAGGGTCATAACTATCACTGTGCCAAGCGGCTGAATGCAGTTTTCTGACTACTAAATTTGGTTGGTGTCATGTTTCTCTCTCCGCTACTTTTGAGCCAAAGCCAACTAGAGAGTAGGTAAGTCGTCTCCACCTGGCCGAACATGTTTAAATTGATTTTGATGATCGTTCGATGACAATCAGCACTAAAGCGTCTTTATCTTGTCATTTTAGGCACACGCTTCATTGTGCCTCCACCACAACATAAAAGCTGACGGTGTACGTATAGCATTACAAATGTGGATGACATGCGCACGAGACATCTCGGATCGCCTCCGTCAGATAAACGCTCGAATCTCGCTTCCATCAACAAAAGATCGAATTCCGCGACTGGGATCCGCAGTGCACCCATTCTACGGAAGCAATAGGCGCCAGCTGCCGGTCGAGTATCGAATGCCACAGATAATAAAGGAGCCTTTATATTGAAAACTGATATGATAACCAAGTCTTGAAGATGCTCCAATGTATTTACGCTAAATCGAATACAGACAGAGTCGCAATGAGTACGGTAACTTACACCGCTACACGGAGCCAAATCTCAAATTTCACATGCACCATTGTGCGAAAGTCTTTGGTGTTCTGAAACCCTAGTGAATAATAATTGATGATTAATGCCACCTACGAAGAAATGATGTCTAAAGTAAAAAAAGTAAATAAATTTCATACAATTTTTTATATCAGCCGAAGGACGTCCACTGCTGGATATAGGCCTTCCCAAGGATCTCCACGACGACCGGTTCTGCGCTGCCCGCATCCAGCGTCTTCCCGCGACCTTCACCAGGTCATCAGTCCACCGAGTGGGAGGCCTGCCTACACTACGTTTTCCGGTGCGTGGTCGCCACTCGAGAATTTTACTGCCCCAACCGCCAACTGTTCTATGAGCAATGTGCCCCGCGCACTGCCACTTAAGTTTAGCAATTCTAATACAGTGTAAACTCTATCTAGTGACGCTCAAGGGACCGGGCATATCGTGACGTTATTGAGAGTTTTCGTTATACAGAGAGAAATTAGCATCAAAGTAAACCAACTGGAGCCAGAAAATTTTGACGTTTCAAAGAGTGAATCGTTATATCGAGTGACGTTTTACAAAGTTTACACTGTAATTAATTAAATAAATTAAATGATAAGAAAGAAGTTTCTGACAGTCAGTTTAACAAACTATGTATATCTACAAAGTAGCCATATGAACTCTCCAGCCAGCCTTATCTTTATGGCGTTTAGCTTTCTGCTTGCGGATCGTATTACATCGAGAGTGGTGGTAGCTGTGTCTGCGGCCTGCGCCCACTTGCCACTTCAGATGTTCGGATTAGTCAAGATTACATCTCCCGGGTCACTGGTCACTTCGCGCACTCAGGGGATAAATGAAATTAATGTTATTATTATTCTTATTTATTTATTTATTAATCGAAAATAATGAGTACATAGGTAAACATTAGACCCACAAAACTGAATGATCAGTTTGTCTGCGGGATCGACAGTCTCACAATTATACATTACAATCACAGATAAGATGTAATTGTGGTAACTAAATTCCAAGTGAATAGATACATAGGCAAGAGCCATATTTTCCCTTACAGGCTTTTTATATAAAAAAAACGACGGTTTGCACTCCAGGAGTGCCGGCAGAAGTGAAAACTTGAATATTAACGTTGTGCATTTTTGATATTTTGGAATGGTTAGGGAATAATTTTGCACGAATTGCAAAATTATCAGTATAAAAGTACTATCATTTATGTGGTAGAATACAATATTTATTTATTGCGCTATCGTACACAAACATGTCAATTTATATTACATTAAAAAGTTTATATCTCAGAAAAATCAACAAAAAATCAACTCCATCCGTCTTACGAATTTTCGATCAGGTCACGTGTCCTGACGCGAGTTTAACATTTTTTACCCATTACAAAACAAGTGCACAACGCCGCTAAAGAAGTTTTCACTACTCCGTCCGTCTTACGAATTTCCGATCAGGTCACGTGTCCTGACGCGAGTTTAACATTTTTTACCCATTACAAAACAAGTGCACAACGCCGCTAAAGAAGTTTTCACTACTCCATCCGTCTTACGAATTTTCGATCAGGTCACGTGTCCTGACGCGAGTTTAACATTTTTTACCCATTACAAAAAAAGTGCACAACGCCGCTAAAGAAGTTTTCACTTCAAAAATTTAGCAGATTTTTGAATTTACTTTTTTCTGCTCGAGTCTAATTGCCGCGGGTAAACTGTTCATGAGATATGGTAAACGTTTTCTCAGTGTTCTGTCGCCGGTATTACGGTATGATTGTATTACTTTTCTTTTTAAATTCGTACAAAAATTAAAGGTCCGTCAAAACTCAATGCAACGAAGCACGAAGCATGTTATCTTAAACATAAAAATGAAAGATACTTACGCAAAGAATATCAGACCTCTTTTGGACAAGTGTTGCTATTGTAAGAATTTACTTTTTCATAAATTAGATCGTACAATGTGATACTTCATTGGGATCGGTTTATGTGGGTACTTTAGCACAATATAATTAAGTAATAATTGTATTGTGACTTTAGTTACAATAAAATTAAGTAATAATTGTATTGTGACTTTAGTTACAATAAAATTAAGTAATAATTGTATTGTGACTTTAGTTACGTTTAGTTTTTGAACTGTTTTTATGCTATGTTTATTTATATTGTTATGTATGTAATTCGTACACAATTTAAATTGTTTTTCGAATAAACTTGAATTGAATTGAATAACAAAAGTTATGGATATAATCACAAAAATAAGAGAGTTGAAGTTGGCGCTGGAACAGTCCGGACATTGGTTTTGTGTCCAGACACATGATGAGAGAAACAAATGGGTAGGTAGTGGACCATAAAGATAACAGACTGGTACCCAAAGATGGGAAGAGAAGGGGAAGGTCATAGAGAAGATAAAAATATGATCTACCAAAGGGATGGAGGAGACTGGCTTGGAACATATATTAGATACCTCTGGAGGAGGCCTATGCCCAAGGACAACCTGACAAACGAAGTAATAAGTATTATTATTTGTTACAGATTAAGCTAAACTTTACAAAAGGTTAGTGAAATAATAAAGGCTATTTTTATTTATCTACTAGCTGTCTCCTGCGGCTTCGCCCGCTCAGATCCCGGTGAAAAGTTTTCTATACCTATTCTCACGCACCTACCGAATATACACAGAAAATTTCATGGAAATCCGTTCAGCCGTTTTGGAGGAGTATGGCAACTAACACTGTGATACAAGAATTATCTGGATTTGACTACTCGTCATTGTAATAATGTAATTACATTTTAAGGGTTCGGAAGTCAACAAGAAACCCTTAGAGTTTCGCCATATCTGTCTGATTGTCCGCGGCTTAGCTCGGAGACTATTAGTAATAGAAATCTGTAATTTAGCATGGGTATATATTTATATTAACCGTGCCGACAAATTTGTACAATAAAATCATGGAAAATAGGGTACCTCATCTGAATGTAAAGAGGTGGTGATTCAGGGATTGGGTTGCAAAATATTAAATTTTAAAGTGATATTTTTTATTACAGTAAAGGTCAAGTGTCCAACCAGCTAAAATAATGAACGCGCTGGTGCAGCTTGTGGCGAGCTGTAGGTGAGTAGTCCAGAGGGCCGTGTTCATTTGGCCCTCGCCTCTTGTGCTTGACTTAATTGACCGGCCAAGAGTGGAGAATGCAAGAGCGGAACGTATGCTCCAGGTTGGAAGTGTAAAATGTCATAACGCCGGGGGCCTGCTGACCGTACAGTACGCCGCAGACTCACCTCTCGACAACCTTAGACGCTCACACCAATGTTGCCACCCTGCTGCCATTTGGTAGCATGTATAGGGGGCCCATTTAGTGAGCGAAAAGTCGCCGCCTGCTATGATTTCAAGATGAGACAATAATTGATATGACAGGCGTCCCGTAGTTTCATCAATATCCTAGCAACCAGTCCAGCATTTACCCACCCATAACCCGGCATAGTTCCATTATAGTTCCCATCTTTTCTGCAATAGTCCTTGCACCTGGCGGGTGCTGTCTTTGGGTGAATCTCTATGGTACAGGCAGAGACGGCACCCGCTAGATGTACACATCACAACACTTTATAATATCTCAAAGGGGTCTATGCGTGTTGGATCTGTATCCCCAAGTACAACTTCCAAAGTACCGGCCTTTTAAAAAGCCGAGTTTAAAAAACCTGAGATAAACATAGTAATTATTATTTTGGTGGATGTCACTATCCCATACGATGAAAACCTCGTGCAGGCTGATGCCGAAAAAAGGACCAAATACCTGGACCTGGCGCACGAGGTTACTGATATATGGCTAGTGGAATCCACTGAAATCATCCCCGTAGTCCTATCCGTGAACGGGCTACTTTCAGTCGACCTTGAACGTCACCTAAAGCGGCTGGAACTCCGAGGCAGACCAATAATTGCAGCAATGCAGAAAGCAGTCCTCCTCGACAATGCCCGAATAGTTCGACGCTTTCTCTCCCGTCGTCGCACTGAACTCCAGCCGATTGTGCTTCTGCTGGAAGTGTTCCTGCCACTTCCTCGTGCCAATTTTATATTTTGAAATTAAATTTAAAATGGATAAATATATCTAATAAGTAAGTTTTGGTGCTTTGTAGAAGAAACGCTCTTTATTGAATATATTTTATACTCACTTTAAGAAATGCTCTTTAGGTAAGTACATTTTTATCGTCAATTCCTAAATAAATTTATTTTTGAGTTAAGTACATCATGAAGACGTAAAAAATTCTTGATAATAAAATGTTACGATTTTTATTCTAATTTCGCGTCTAATGACGACAGCAGTTGACGCCGGAAGTGCCGGAAGTGCCGTGACCGGATGTGGGATGGGGCACCTACTGCGGGGAGAGGGAGGCATTCGGAGGGACTTCCGACCTGTGCTCCCTTCAAATGTTTTAGATTCGATGGCTTTGCTGGCACGGACCTTAAAAAAAATGTAGGCCCCTAATTTGATTCGTACCTACCTACCTACCTTTGATTTCGTTATTGTTGGTTAATTTCCCGTATTTATATATAAAAAAAATATTTCATACTTTTAAGTGAATTTATTTTTGAAGTCGATTTTTAGTTTTTTGAAACTTCATTTTCATTTTTTAGGGTTCCGTAGCCAAATGGCAAAAAACGGAACCCTTATGGATTCGTCATGTCTGTCTGTCTGTCCGTCCGTATGTCACAGCCACTTTTTTCCGAAACTATAAGAGCTATAAGTAGATGTATTCTGTGTACCGCATTAAGATTTTCACACAAAAATTGAAAAAAAAAACAATAATTTTTGGGGGTTCCCCATACTTAGACCTGAAACAAAAAAAAATACATCAAACCCATACGTGTGGGGTATCAATGGATAGGTCTGCAAAAATGATATTGAGGTTTCTAATATCATTTTTTTCTAAACTGAATAGTTTGCGCGCGAGACACTTCCAAAGTGGTAAAATGTGTATCCCCCTCCCTGTAACTTCTAAAAAGAGAGTTAAAACTAAAAAAAAATATGATATACATTACCATGCAAACTTCCACCGAAAATTGGTTTGAACGAGATCTAGTAAGTAGTTTTTTTAATACGTCATTTATTTTATTATAGATAATGGTGCGGAACCCTTCGTGCGCAAGTCCGACTCGCACTTGGCCGGTTTTTTTTGTGATTGTAATGCTCTTTTTTACAACGTTAATTCATAATGCATGTGTTTCATTAACCGATATAGAATCCTGTTCCTGTGGCTTCCATTATCATCTCGGCAGCATGAAAGTTAAGGACTGAAACCTCCCATCATCAGCTCACCTGAATAACCTGAAAGAATTCCTATCGGTATAGACCGATAATTGGAGCATTAATTATTTAAATATATTTATCTACGTATAATATTTAAATAATTATACTCCCATTTCTAATCGTTGAAGAGTTGTACCTTACATCATCAGCTCATCAACTAAAACACTTGAATAGCTTTAGAAAATATATGAAACACGTTTGCCCTCGATTTTCCTGGGATTATAAATTATCAGATCACACCCCGGACACTGCATACAACGGTCGTGAAATGACATTTCAAAAAAAACAAATGACGGAGCAAACAAAATCACAGCGAAATCCCATACGTTCAAGAACCAAACTATAATCAATCTGTATCAATCTGGGCGACGAGAGGGTGAGGTCGCAATCTAGAGAGCGGCAGGGAGTGTCCATACTGTATGTTAGTACCAATATATACTTTATAAGATTGGCTATTAAACCATCTTCGAGCGCACGCGCGGCAAACCGACTAGGAGTCGAAGTGGTCGCCATGACCGAAATCGGTCGGATAATCATCATTATCATCATACTTTGATCAGATCCTGACTTGGTGACAATGGGACCACCTCAGGAGTTCACTATTTCATATAAAAAAAGAATTTTGAAACCCGGTCCATAATTGACAGAGTAATCGTGTACGTAAAAAAACATGCAGTTGAATATAGAACCTCCTATTTTTTGAATTCGGTTAAAAATAGCCATCCTCATGGGTTTGAAGCCGCAATTGCTCTCAAAATATCTAAACAATAGGCACACATTTAACACCATAATTTAATTTCTTAAGGTCTAGTGCTGTTTTGACAATAAATGTTGTTTTTAACCGACGAAAAAACGAAGGAGGTTCTCAAGTCGACGCGTATATTTGTTTTTTTTTAATGTATGATCAGGATCACGCCAACCATAGTATATATATTAGTACTAACATACAGTATGGACACTCCCTGCCGCTCTCTAGATTGCGACCTCACCCCCGCGTCACCCGGGTTGATATAGATTGGTTACAGTTTGGTTGTCGAACGTCTGTACTCCTGTGATTTCGCCGCCATTTTGTTTGTTTCGTCATTCGTCTTTGAAATGTCATTTCTGGCCCGTTGTATGTAGTGTTCAGGGTGTGATCACGTATAACTTTTTAATATATTTTTTTAACTACTAATTTTCATCGTAATCTCACACTTGAACACTTAATATTATCATACAATACTTTAAAAAGATTCTACACTTGTGGTTAAACCGCGGGAGAGCTGTTATTAATATCTATTATAGAGCTATTACAAGCGCACCAGAAACGATCTGCCACCATTATTAATTTACGAGGATAAATTACTTAAGTGTTGTTTTATAGTAATATAACACTTTATTACGGAAACTGTGTATTTTAAAATAATTTTACTATCTAACTGACTTCCCAAAAAGGAGATTATTGTTTTTCAGGTGTAGGTATTTAATTATGTATGTATGCATGCATGTCTATTTGTTTCTTTCGCTGAGCCTCTAGCCTCAACGGCTTGATTAAGTGCGAGGTATCGTTAGATTAATTAATTTTAATTTAATTTTACCCAACTGCCCTTAAAGAGGGATATTGTTTAATTAAATTGGTTTGTTTATTTTATAATATGAGTTCTATTTCCTTGAGATTCCTTTTCTTTTCCTACGAGGGGTAGGTATACCTAATTTTTGGGCAGTCGGGTAATATGTACCCTATGTCACTCACGGGATCAAGATGGTATCTAACGACACCTCGCACTCTGAAATCCATCCAGCTGCTTACGAAGAAACAGACATATAGAGGTACATACATGCATACACATTACACACATCCAAAGAGAGTCGGTGACGTAACCTAGGGCCACCGCCTCCTGTCCGGGAGGTCGTGGTTCGAGTCCTGCCACGTGTACTCTTTATTATACTGTGGCCACGTACCAATGTGATTTCGAATTTAGATTTCATATGTACGTTTATCCGAAGCTCTTACGGTGAAGGAAAACATAGTGAGGAAACCTGCACATGCCTGTGAAGAAATTCGAAGGTTGTGTGTGAAGTCGACCAACCCGCACTGGGCCCGCGTGGTCGACTAAGGCCTGATCACCCTAATTCAGTTTAGGCTCGAGCCCATCGGTGGGGACGTATTTGAGCTGATACGATGACACATCTATACATAAATACATGCATAACTTGACAGGTACCTTCCTTTTTGGACAGTAGGGTAAAAAGTGACTACACCACACATGACCATATAGCCACTACACAACAGCGTGGCCGCACGTGCAAGTGACTACACCACACATGACCATATAGCCACTAAACAGCAGCGTGGCTACACATGCAAGTGCCTACACCACACATGACCATATAGCCACTACACAGCAGCGTGGCCGCACGTGCAAGTGACTACACCACACATGACCATATAGCCACTACACAGCAGCGTAGCCACACGTGCAAGTGACTATACCACACATGACCATATAGCCACTACACAGCAGCGTGGCCGGCCACACGTGCAAGTGACTACACCACACATGACCATATAGCCACTACACAGCAGCGTGGCCACACGTGCAAGTGACTACACCACACATGACCATATAGCCACTACACAGCAGCGTGGCCGGCCACACGTGAAAATGACTACAACACACATGACCAAATAGCCACTACACAGCAGCGTGACCGGCCACACGTGCAAGTGACTACACCACACATGACCATATAGCCACTACACAGCAGCGTGGCCGCACGTGCAAGTGACTACACCACACATGACCATATAGCCACTACACAGCAGCGTAGCCACACGTGCAAGTGACTATACCACACATGACCATATAGCCACTACACAGCAGCGTGGCCGGCCACACGTGCAAATGACTACAACACACATGACCAAATAGCCACTACACAGCAGCGTGGCCGGCCACACGTGCAAGTGACTACACCACACATGACCATATAGCCACTACACAGCAGCGTGGCCGGCAACACGTGCAAATGACTACAACACACATGACCAAATTGCCACTACACAGCAGCGTGGCCGGCCACACGTGCAAGTGACTACACCACACATGACCATATAGCCACTACACAGCAGCGTGGCCACACGTGCAAGTCAATCACTGCAAGTGCACACCACACCAACGGCTTCTCGGAATCGGGATAATTCTGAGCGCGACGTCATAGAGCGCCCCGCCAACCGCGCAGCTTCCTTGACAGTATACAAATCGAGTAATATTCTGAAGGCAGTTTATTTCCTGATTTGCTCTTGTAGCCATTGTTTATGATGTCACCAACGAATACCGTAGTCCAGTAATAAGTAGACAGTTAGGTGTCGTGATTAGGGTTGCCACCCGTACTCCTTATAAGAGTGTGTATTTTCCTCTTTTTCGTGTAGGTGTACTTTATAATCTACGACACAAATAAAGTACGCTAAAATACTTTATTTACGTTACTATTGACTGATATTGGCTTATTACTGGTAATGAGCACTTATGAGACTAAATAAACTATTATCCAATGCCACAAAACTTAGGTGTTTGATTGAACGATCGAAACGCAGCCATGGGAAAGTAAAATAAACATTTTGAGAGTTCAGTTGAAGCATTAAATTTGCAAAAACTTGGAATAGTTATGGACAGTTTATATTCTGAAACAATAATTCTGAATGAGACATGTGGAAAAGTGATGCAGAATGATAAAGATTTTTTTGACCTATACACGACCCAAAAGTGGCAGTACTTATTCAATAAAAGTGAGGATTTTCCAAATACATAAAAATTTGTTTCATATATTATGTCTGTGCCTGCAACTTCAGCATTCACTGAGAGAGTTTTCTCTATTATGAATGTAAAATGGAGTGACAAAAGGAACAAAGTTTCCCAAACTTAATTAAAAATGAGTTGATCATATATTTTAATTTATATTTTGATTGCAAAGAGTCTCCAAATATCTTCATAAACAACAAATATTTGTAAAATTGCGAAAAGTGTACAAATAAGTAAAAAATAAATAGGTACTCTTTTCTTATGGTGTGTACTTTATTTTTATTTTACCGGAATGTGAAAATACTCTATTTGTCCAAAAAAGGTGGCAACCCTAGTCGTGATTAAAATAAATCAGTAGGTATTGCAGTAATAAAATCTTTAGACACAGAGAATTATTCAATCTAATTTTTGATGTATATATTAATAATCATCTTTCCTCTCGCTTTACTGCAATCTATGGTGATATCTGTGGGAGTGATTTCGTGAAAAGGGACGGAAGTTACGAAGTAACTAGTATCTCATCTGTGACGGAAGTGTGTAACAGGAAATACGGTTTTTTCAGTCATGAAGGCTAAGGAAACATGGCCATGTCGTCTTATTTATTTTTACAGTCACGAAGGCTATGCAAACATGGCAATGCCGCCTTAACATGGTCATGCCGCCTTATTTTTTTTTCAGTCACGAATGCTAGGGAAACATGGTCATGCCGCCTAATGTAAGGCCGGAAGCCCGGTAGGTTTTTTACTTATGTCAGATGTTACACATCATATGCTAATATTGTAAGGCTCGCACGTTTTTTAGGTGCCTACAAACTTTTATTTCAGTGTTTTATTAACTCAAGTCCATGACACGAGTCATCGGCCGGCTGACCATTATCGGACTGTGCATTCATGGGTCGTGCATTATGAGTCCAAATTAAAAAAGGAGAGCAAAGTATTTCCTGCAATTCTGCTGAAAACAATAGACTATCTTGACACCTTCAAACCTCCACCTCCAAATTTCAACTCAATTTCATTTCAATTTCAATTTCACTTGCCTGGAAATCGCTCTAAAATCGATTGCATGACTTGAACCATAGAAATTAATAAACAAACTCGCTGCGATAATAAAAGCTTGTAAAAAAATAACGTAGCGTAGGCAAGCCTCCCACTCTGTGGACCGATGACCTGGTGAAGGTAGCGAGAAGCCGCTGGATGCGGGTAGCGCAGAATCGGTCGTCGTGGAAATCCTTGGAGGAGGCCTATGTCCAGCAGCGGACGTCATTCGGCTGATATGATGATGAAAGAAATAAGAATACTGAATTAACCAAGGTTAGGAAGTCCAGGATAGACAGGCCAATCGCAAGAAATGCGTAAGGATGGGAAAGATCTTACAAAATGAATTGAAACTTGTGAGAACAATGTACACGCACATCCACATACTCATAAAGATTAATTTAATAATGTAGGTAATAATGAAATGACGTGTCTGATACTGATACCTTTAGCAAAGTATCCATAATAGTACTAAACATACAGTATGGACACTCCCTGCCGCTCTCTAGATTCGACCTCACCCCCTTCGTCACCCAGTTTGATACAGATTGGTTATAGTATGGTTCTCGAACGTATAGAATTTCGCTGTCATTTTGTTTGCTCCGTCATTTTTTTTTAGAAATGACATAATTTGCGACCGTTTGTATGCAGTGTCCGGGGTGTGCCTATAGTAAGTATTTTTTATAAGAATGGTAAATATTTACACTAGGATTTTAATTAACAGCGTTTTGGTTTTGTACTGTCATGCTGTAAATTTATTTATTTAAAAATAAATAAGTGACATTTCAGTTATACCTACAGCATTCGCCTAGGTATAACTGAAATGTCACTTATTTATTAGTCTTAGTCACCTGTAATACGTACCTATCTATTGTTGCAATCATCACATCATCCATCCATCATTCATTCCTTATCATCGGCCTGTCACGTTTATGATGACACAGTCGCGGATGCACTGTTTTTCTTTGAGTAGGTAGGTACTACTAGGTACTTACCTATACAACACATGCTACAGTAGGTACGCACAATAAACAAGATGTAACAATATTGATGTAGGTCCCGTTAACTATAGAGGTTCTACTCAACATACTGAACAACTTTCCCCAAGAAAACCCCATACTCAATTCTCAAAAAGAAATGGACCCTCCATTTAATCATCATCATCATATCAGCTGAAGGACGGCCACTGTTGGACATAGGACTTCCCCAAGGATTTCCACGACGACCGGTTCTGCGCTACCCGCAACCAGCGGCTTCCCGCGACCTTCACCAAGTCATTGGTCTACCGAGTGGGAGGCCTCCCTACGCTTCGTTTTCCGGTGCGCGGTCGCCACTCGAGAACTTTACTGTCCCGACGGCCATCTGTTCTACGAGCTTTGTGCCCTACCCACTGCCACTTAAGTTTAGCAATTATGAGAGCTATGTCGGTTACTTTGGTTCGGGTGTCAATTAAATGGTTAGCATAGTATTGTTATTTCTGTGAGCAGAAAAATATAATCGGTGAGCAGAAATAGCTAATTGGTCAGCAACTCATGGTCAGCAAACATTTCAAAATCAATCAGCAATTTATGTCATTCTGGATGGCTGTAATTATTTTAAACATCCCCGTACTACACTCTTCCTACAGTGTTGAGTGGTCGACGGAGCCCCTTTGGGGCTCCTACTTCTGTGTTCTCATGTTAAACCTAACACTACGACTGTGCGGGGAGGCGAGCTTAGCTCGCCTCCCCGCACAGTCTCCGAACCTAACGGATCCGAGTCGGGGTGCTCCGCAAGTCCGAGCTCGCTTCGCTCGCTCCCGCTTCCATTTAGAACTCCCCGTACCACACTCTTCCTACAGTGTTGAGTTGTCGACGAAGTCGGACCCGCGTGATTTCCCCGCCCTGATACTCCCACATCCCCCTGGGATCCCGAAGGTTTGTTGGGGGTTTAAATGGGTGGCGGGGGCTACGCCCCTTTTTCAACAAAAACGCAATCCAAGTAGTTATTTTGCTCACCATGTTTTAAATATGCATACCAATCAAATATACTGCTTATAGACATGTTTTTCTGCCGCTCAATCATGAAATCTTGCCGCTCAAGTAGTTATTTTGCGGACTGAATGTTTATTATGCATTTCTAAAATATATTTCCCTTTGGTTCTCTTATGGATCTCCTCGTTTCCGATTCGATCACACAGAGTAAATCCGAGCATAGCACGCTCCATTTCCCTTTGGGTGACCTTGAGCTTTCTTATGAGGCCCACAGTAAGCTACCATGTCTCAGTTCCGTATGTCATCACTGGTAACACACTCTAGTCGAAGACCTTGGTCTTAAGACACTGATGCGGTATTTGGGACGTGAAGATATTGCGAAGCTTCCCGAACGCCGCTGCCCAGCCGAGTTGGATTCGACGATTGATCTCTTTATTGAAGTTGGACCTACCTAGCTGGACTGTTTGTTCCAGGTACACATATTCGGCAACCACTTCAAGGGTAAAGCCTCCAAACTTCAGAGGAGTAGGTGCGAAACTGACGGTTGACATAATTTTCGTCTTGTCCATGTTCATTCTAAGATTGAGAGACTCTACTGATACCATCGAGCATTGTGCCTAAGTCGTCCACAGTCTCAGCCATGACCACGATATCGTAAGCGAATAGAAGGTGGGTGATGTACTCGCCGTTGATATTGATGCCAAGGCCACCGCAGTCCAAAAGCTTAAAAACATCTTCCAGGGCAGCGGTGTCCCTGTCTCACCCTCGCTGCAGCCGGATAGGTTCCGAGTTTTGATCCTGGAGGTGAACCGACATGGTGGCGTTTTCATACAAACACTTCAATACCTCGATATATCGATAGTCAATTTGGCACCGCTGGAGAGACTGTGACACGACAGCCCAAGTTTCGACCGAATCAAAGGCTTCCTCATAGTCCACGAACGCTAAGCATAGTCTGATTGTACTCCTCGGTCTTCTGTATAATCTGCCGCAGCGTGTGTATGTGGTCTATTGGTACTATTTGGTACTAAAGCCTTTTCGGAAACCGGCTCGTTCGGGAGGCTGGGAGTATTCAAACCTGCGTGCAAGACGATTCATAATGACTCTCGAAAACAGCTTGTAGACATGGCTCAGAAGTGAGATGTGTCTGTAGTTCTGCAGCAGGGTATTTTCACCCGTTTTGAAGAAAAGCACGACCACACCTCCATACAAAAAAACACAAGATTTGTAGGTAGAGCAATTTCTGCAAAGTTATAGAACAATAGTTGTTCAGTGATGAGTAGAAGCTCCAGGCCACGGGACCTACACCAATATTGTCACATTCTGTATATTGTTTTGGTGCATAAGTTGTCTATAGGTGATACATACATACACAGCACGTTCAGAAACTAACCAACAATAACGTAACATAACAAGGAAATAAAACACAGTACAGCACAATAGGTAGCTTCATTGGGCAACAGATGTTGGAATGGGGGCCGCGCCGCGCGCTGCGGGAGCCCCGGGTGCGTGTCCCATTGACTTGGCGCTCCATCCGTGCTCCATCACATCATAGGGTTACCATCAGACAGACATTTGCCGCATTTGACAGGCATTTTACGGTTTAAACAGGCGTGCGGCACGAGTTAGCCTGAGACAGGCATTTTTGAATTTTGCGGGTTTTGCGAGATGGATCACACAAGATAGATGAAACTGACTAAAAATCGCGCCGCGCGGGCCGCAATTACTGTAAAACGAGTTACACCAATTACTTATTTTTTTTGAGCCCTTGACATCGTTTCACCTAATGGTAAGTGACGATGATGCCGAAGATGGAAGCGGGCTTACCAAGATTCCCCAACGCAACGGGGAACTGGCTATTTTATCTTCAAGCCGGAAAACATCAATTCTGTTAACAGACAGACATTTGCCGCATTTGACAGGCATTTTACGGTTTAAACAGGCGTGCGGCACGAGTTAGCCATAGACAGGCATTTTTGAATTTTGCGGGTTTTGCGAGATGGATCACACAAGATAGATGAAACTGACTAAAAATCGCGCCGCGCGGGCCGCAATTACTGTAAAACGAGTTACACCAATTACTTATTTTTTTTGAGCCCTTGACATCGTTTCACCTAATGGTAAGTGACGATGATGCCGAAGATGGAAGCGGGCTTACCAAGATTCCCCAACGCAACGGGGAACTGGCTATTTTATCTTCAAGCCGGAAAACATCAATTCTGTTAACATTGATGCTTGACGGCAAGACTTACATAAGATAATGGTAGCTAGCCAGGCGGGCTTAGAAAATGCCCTTTCACCAACCAAACCGAGTCTTACAAAGTTAGAATCAGCCAGGAATCGAACCTGCGACCTCCTGATGTGAAGCTAATGCACTTACGCCATGGAGGCGGCTATCAAAGCTAAAACTATCTATTGTGTACTAGCTGTTTCCCACGGCTTCACTCTCGTGGACAACGTTTCTATGACTTTTCGAGGGTGCGCAGTGCAAAAGTAGCCTATGTGTTAATCCAGGTCCTAATCTGTCTACCTACCAAATTTCAAACAGATCCGTTTAGTAGTTTTTGCGTGAAAGAGTAACAAACATACATCCATACATTCTTACAAACTTTCGCGCTTATAATATTAGTAGGATTATGTGTTTTAAGACTTAGTTTTTTAATGTAGATGGCATTTTTCTGAAAAATCTGGCATTTTGTGGATCCTAGACAAGCATCCTCCCTTTCATAGATGGTAACCCTTATCACATCTGAGTGACGGACATTGCATTATTATGCCCATTATAAGTTAACCCCTTTACGTAAGGGTGGCCGATAAAGGGGTGAAACGATTATTAACCTCTATTCACTGCCAAATCGCTACTAACTACAAATTTTACTTTTTAATTCTTTAAGGCGCAATGGTACTTAAAAATCTGTCTTTGTGTTTTTCTTTACGTGTAAAGAGGAAAGAAAATAACTACACTTTTGCACTTTTTCGTTTTTATTTTCATCATCTTTATCTTAAATAAAAATCCATTCGATGTTTTCCCTTCAGTCACCTATTAACTTTATTTCAGTAAATAAATCATATTATCAAATTACTTATTTTAAGAATAAAACCGAAAAAAGACGATAAAATGGCTCGAAAAGAGGTACCTTTGCGAAATTATTCTATAGAGCTAACTTTATTAAATCGTGTTTCCAGTCGATATAGTCCCTCGTAACTATTCTCAATAATATCAGTATGTTTTCCTAGACTAAACTTACTGTTAACTACTTCAAAAATGAATTCTATAAACCTGTTTAAGTGGATTTTTAGGTACCTACCACTGGGCTTTAATCGCTTCCAAATAATGAGTAGGCCAAATTAAAGTCATGGTAGTTAGCTGTTGTAAGTAATCTGGCTTAAAGATAGATAAATAATCGATAGAAAAAGTTAAAAGCCTCGACAGGGCCTGATTGAAACCACATGACGTCGACGAGTGACGAAATGAAATAAAACCATTTGTACAGCCACGCTGTGCATACTTCCTCGCGTAGCCTTCACCCCTGGCGGACACAAATCAGCATTAACCCTTAACTTCCTGTCCGCGGTCACCGTGACTCCGGCGAATTTATAATTTGAATTTTTTCGTTAAATGGCTACGTGCGTTGACGTGCATCTTGACGTGTATCTTTTGCACTCGTGGGTCGGTATCTCGCAAGTGCTCGGCGAGGCTAAAAGTGCGCGCGTTTAGCTTCAGGTGACTAAAAAAAATCTGTCATGAAAAATAGTGAAATTTACCTTCTGAATTTTTTTTGAAACGTTCATAATTTATGTATTTTTATAAATTTGTTTTGTTTAAATATTTATAGATAATAAGAAAAAAGTGAAATTTGCTCTAATTTTAACTTCCTATTTTGATTGACCTCATTATCTGAAGATGATAGTTATTTTGAGTGAAAATTGTCTGCATTTAAGTTATTGTCATTTCATAGAAGAAACTTTTGTGGTATTTAGTTTTTTTTTTAATTCACAATTGGTAAACTCTTGACAACATCTCACCTGGTGGTAAATGACGATTTTCCTTTTAATAGTATAATTACAACGTATTACATAAAAAACACTGTTTTAATGTGGGAGTCACTGTGACCGCGGGCAGGTAGTTGCGTTATCAATATAGGTGGTAGGAACAGCACGCTTTCCTACTAGCAAAGTAAAGATATTATTTAATCCTACTTCATGAAAAATTTACAAATAATGAGGGTTTGTATGGGAGGTAGTTTATTACTTTTTGGAATAATGAGCAACACAGTTTAGTAGACCTTATTAGTTTAGTAAAGAGATGTAAGAATCACACTTAATGAAATATTTAAACAAATCAGCATTAAAACACGCTTAACTACTATAGTAAAGAAAAGAGATGTAACTACAGTTAATGAAAAATTTACAACTAATGAGAGTTTGTATGGGAGGTAGGTACGTTATTATGACTTTTTTGGAGTAGTAATAATAAAAAATAATAAATATCCTTTATTGCATACCAGAAAAAGCATTACAGAAAAACTTAATTTAAAAATGTACAGTGCAAAGGCGGCCTTATCGCTTTTAGCGATTTCTTCCATAATACACGCTAAGAGTAATGAACAACTTAGTGTAGTAGACCTTATAAAGTTCTAATGAAGATATGTAAACATTCAAATACTTAGAAATTGTATGGGAGGTACCTTATTACGAATTTTTATGTAATAATGAACTATCTAGTGTAGTAGGCCTCCTTAATTTCTAATAACTCACAAAGTTTTATTAAAAACGTTGGAGCCATTTTTGAGTAACATAATAATAAGGTATTTTTACTACGGCGTCAACTTTAAAAAATCAAGATAAATTATAGATAAAAAATACTGCTCGAGATATAAAAATAAATATTTCCTTAACCCAAATTTAATCCAAATACGATCAGTAGTTTAGAAGCTAGAGTCTGGTTTTTTGTATTTCCATTCAAATCTCAACTTTGATTTGTTTTTTCATCACAATACCTTCTCCACTCCTTCGTCACTCGACTGTAAAAACAAATCACCGGGATCATTAGAGTAAACAGAACAAAAACAGTTTTAAGCCTCAATGCCACCGAGCCATTCGCTCCCGAAAACACACCCTGTAGTTTTTAACGGCAAGAAACAGATTTTAAAGTTATTCGAAAGAGTTTTTAGGAGAAATCTGAAAGTGTAACACTGCAGCATGTTGACGTCAAGCACTGAAAGATGCTCAGCGTGGGAAAACTTGCCACAGGTCAGGTGCCAGCACATGTGGGTCTCTGGTTTACGTTTTATAAAAATAATATTTAAGGTGCAGTGGTACCTAAAAATCCACTTAAACAGGTTTTTAGAATTCATTTTTGAAGTAGTTAACAGTAAATTTAAATTCTAGGAAAACATACTGGTAATATTGAGAATAGTTACAAGGGACAATATCGACTGGAAACACGATTTAATAAAGTTGGCTCGATAGAATAATTTCGCAAAGGTACCTACCTCTTTTCGAGACATTTTATCGTCTTTTTTCGGTTTTATACTTAAAATAAGTAATTTGATAATATGATTTATTTACTGAAATAAATTTCATAGGTGACTGAAGGGAAAACATCGAATGAATTTTTATTTAAGATAAATATGATGAAAATAATAACGAAAACATCGAAAAAGTGCAAAAGTGTGGTTATTTTCTTCCCTCTTTTCACGTAAAGAAAAAGACAAAGACAGATTTTTAAGTACCATTGCGCCTTAACAGAACACAGATAAGTGTGTAGGTGCTAAGACTGGAGTCGCGTCGTCGCGGGGGGGAGATACGAATATGACACGCGAACGCACCGAGGCCTGCTCAAGCCCGCTGGTGGTCCATAAACAATAACAAAGCGTATATTTTATCATGGCTATGGTTATGATAGTCGTGGTTTACAGTTGAGCATCGTGTTATAATTAGTCTGATGCTATAATTAAATAACCACCGACGCAGTGTACCTATCTAATATAGTCTATTACGTTGCAGTTTTGAGTAAGTAGCTGGTTTTGTGGCGTGGATATTATCGCAACGGGTGTTACGATTAACGGTTTGGTTTTAATCGTACTGATTACTAGCTGGTGCCGACGACTTCGTCCGCGTGTACGTTAGGTTTCTTTTATTATTAACGAGCAGTTGCCCGCGACTTTGCCCGCGTGGATATCGAGTGTGCGCGGAGCACAAGCGGGTCGACATATTTTTAAGGTTTACTACACCCATAATTTTAAACAAAAAAAAACCGACTTCAAGCGCACTAGTCGCTACTACGATTTTTGAAGGTTCCCTCGATTTATTTGGGATGCCATCATCAGATCCTGGTTACCTTATCATGGTACCACACTTGGGATATCTCCTTTCCAACAAAAAAGAATTATCAAAAATAGGTTCATAAACGACGAAGTTATCCGCGAACACACATAAAAATAAATATATATATACGGTCGAATTGAGAAACCTCCTCCTTTTTTTGAAGTCGGTTAAAAACTAATATATATATGTGTATACTTTGCCTAAAGGGTGACAACGGGACACTAAGTACTACTAAGCTTCATTTGTCGGTCTGTCTGTCAGCGGGCTGTATTTCATGAACTGTAATTAGGAATAGAATTGAAATTTTTATAGTGTGTTAACATTTCTATTGCCTCTACAAGAAATAATAAAAATAAAAACAAATTAAAAACAAAAGAACATCTAAGAAACGTATTTTTTTTATTATACGATGGTTGGTACGGACTACGGAATCCTTCGCATGCGAGTCCAACTCTCACTTGGCCGGTTTTTTAAAGCCTATGTTACAAACTTGTTACAAACAATGTTTGAAGGTCGACTGTAAAATTAAATATTAAAAAAATAAAAGCAATATTTTTTCAGAGAAATTTAGGCCATTTTTGTTAGTAAGTACAAAATAAACTTATTCAAACTATGTTTATAGTAATTAATTAATTAATGAATAAAAATTACACAGAGAAAAAAAAACATCATCATCATATCAGCTTTATATATATACGTCCCCACCGAGGGGCTCGGGCCTACCCTGAATTAGGGCGATCGGGCCTTAGTCGACACACAACCTGCGAGTTTCTCCGCAGGCGTGTGCAGGTTTCCTCACGATGTTAACATTTATTTATTTAATTGTGTGTTATATTGGCCCAAAACATACATACATACTTATTGGAAAACACTTTCAGGATGCCGCTATTGCCATCTATTGCTGTTTGTCACTCTTGACAGCAGCGACGCTATTTTTTGCGTATTATATAGCAAGAAAGCCGTTTGTTTGGGTGGGTCTCAGCTACAGAAATCGGAATAATATGTCTCAGCAAATATATAATAGAAGAATAGCAGACGCACTGCAAAAGCGAGAAGGAATTTTTAGAATCGAATGAGTATTCTCGGGGGATTAAATACATACTTACAACTTTACCTCTTGACACTTAATATTATGTAGTAGGTATAGATTTATTACTTTATATTTTATACCTGTTGTAAAGTTTCTAGTAGGGAAGTTCAAAGGTCCTTGTTTTCGAAAAAGTTGTGTAAGTAACTAGAAGTATAACTAGTATCTCATCTGTGCTGTTGTAAACTACGAGTATGTTATAATATATAAGGTCTAACTAAATTAACTGTAACTATTTTAACTGGTGCTTCTACCCATGAAACTGAACAACTTTCCCCATGGAACCCATAGTCAAATTTTAAAAAAAACATTGAACTTCTCACACTAAGTTGGCTGATCAGCTGATCGAGTTAGTATGGGAGAGGCAATTTTTTTTTGCGATTTGACTATGGGTTCCACGGGGAAAGTTGTTCAGTTTTAATGGGTAGAAGCAGTTAAAATAGTTTCAGCTAATTTTGTAACACCTTATATATACTTTGCTACGAGTATAAATTAAACCTATATCTTTGCTAAATTCAAATGAAGGTGTTACATTTACTGCTAATCTTCCCTGAAATATTTTCTGCTGATCTTCCCTGAAATATTTACTGCTAATCTTCCCTGAAATATTTACTGCTAATCTTCCCTGAAATATTTACTGCTAATCTTCCCTGAAATATTTACTGCTAATCTTTCCTGAAATATTTCAAAACGCTCAATACGTTAAAAAAAACCGACAACTATCGCAAAAACTATTATTACTGCATTATTATTTTTGTTTTTTGATAATATTGTAAAAAAAAAATAACGCACCGATTTTTATAAAATTTATATGGGACCAACTCGGTTCTCAATCTATCGTGATAATAAACACAAAAAAAACTTTGGCAGTCTATTTGAGAACCTCCTCCTTTTTGGAAGTCGGTTTTTTTATTTACTTACATATGGTAAGCCCTTGGCATCATCTTACCTGATAGTAAGTGATTGCGAAGATGGAAGCGGGATTACCAAGATTCCCCAACGCAATGGAGAACTGGCTATCTTATCTTCAAACCGGAACACATCAATGTTGTTAACATTGATGTTTGGCAGCAAGACTTAGATAACATGGTAGTTAGCTTGAAAAAATTAGATCAGTCATATTACAACCAGCACGGCAAATAAAGTAAGTTTACCTACAAATCAAATCAAAACATTGATTTCGGACAACATAATCCATAGAGGCGTTAGTATATAATAGTATATTATAAAGACATTTGGGTTAGTGGGGTTCCAACAAATTCCTGGTGTCCCGAAACACAGACTTGTTAAAGTCTAGCTCAGGCACCAGTCCATCACATCTCTATAATATGTTTTTACCTTTTTGTTAATAACTGTACGATGATGTGGTGTGAAAATAAACTGATATTTTATTTTAAAAAAAAAGAAAAAAAATATAATTGATTAACATGCAGCCATACCAATCGCCACAAGATAGGGCAGTCGGGTCGGCTAGCCACAACGCTCAGGGTGCTGTTGGTGCTGCCACAAACACGGTTCAGCAACATTCATTTAAAAAAAGTTGAGCAAATCGGTTTGATAGAACTTCCGCACGCACTTGAAATAGTATTCATATCTGATTTTTTTGAAAATATTTTTTTTCGTCGCTTCGGTGTAGGCCCGATTTTTAGTGAAAGTGCGACATAGTTTAGGGAACTACGTGGCTGATTGGGATGTCAAAAGAAGCGTCTTGACGAGGGCTACAAAATGCAACGCTCAGGGTCCGTTGGTGCTGCCACAAGCACGATTCAGCAACGTGGCGACTCTCTTTCTTAAGATGCCATGAAAGCCATCCGTACGAGCTTCAGCAAACATGCATGATGCACCTCGGCAGCCCCAACAGCATCCTGAATGCGTTGTTATACTGAAAGCTCAAGGCTTCTTCCGCGTATAATTGACCCACAGACTGCACGTATATGTTTTCCCCAGAACCCTCGGGAACTATCTCAGGATATGTTACCATTACCATTAGGGTTCGAGGGTTCGAACTTTAGGTCCTTGGGGACCCGCTGCAAAAAAATTTTTAAAAGAACTTTCAGTGCGTCTCAGT
The DNA here is from genome assembly GCA_947284805.1 of Coleophora flavipennella. Classification (NCBI taxonomy): domain Eukaryota; kingdom Metazoa; phylum Arthropoda; class Insecta; order Lepidoptera; family Coleophoridae; genus Coleophora; species Coleophora flavipennella. The sequence goes on along the minus strand of OX369264.1, from coordinate 16,130,234 downwards.
GAGACTACTGGTGACCGCAGGGCTGACAGCTTTTTAGGGCAACGCTTATGCCATTAAGCGTGGAAACGCTGCCAGTATGCTGGGTACCATGCCTTGTGGGGATGCACTGGACGGCATTTATTATTAACTAGCTTTTTCCCGCGGCTCCGCCCGCGTGGACATCGTTTTTATGACTGTCTTTAAGGGTGATTAGTAAATTATGTCGTTTCCCACCTACTCCTCGTACCTCGTTTTTTAGTTCCCTCAGGAACTGCATCAGAGTATGCTATTTTTCCGGGATAAAAAGTAGGCTATGTCCTTCCCCGTGACACAGGCTACCTACATGCCAAATTTCATCAAGATTGGTCGAGGCTTTGAAGCGTGAAAAGGTAACGAACAAACAAACACATTTTCACATCCTACTTCCTACTTAATACATATTATAAACGCGAAAATTTGTAAGAATGTATGGACACAATATAGAAAGTATGGATGTATGTTTGTTACTCATTCACGCAAAAACTACTGAACGGATCTGACTGAAATTTGGTAGGTAGACAGATTAGGACCTGGATTAACACATAGGCTACTTTTTTCCACGCTCGCTCGCAAGCCGCCGCACTGCGCTCCCTCGAAAAGTCATAGAAACGTTGTCCACGCGGGAGAAGCCGCGGGAAACAGCTAGTTATAGTAGGGATATACAATACAATACAATACAATACAATATTCTTTATTGCATCACAACATAAAAAAATAAATTGTCAATATAGAAGAAAGCGATATATTCGTAATTAGTAATTAAGTTTTTACTTGTAATTAGTAATTAAGGATTGAACCAGACCATAAATACGGTTTTCTTGGTTTCCTGTGGGAACGATTATAGAACTCACTAGAATTAAAATAGACGTATAGTTCAATTAAATTAGTACTTAGCTACCAATCGGTACGTGACGCATATGGCTTTAATTAAAGTATAGCTAATATTACGACCGTCAATTTTGAGTACAGGCCATGCAGTGCTTATAATTTTGGAAGAAAGAATGTGTTTTTTGCGAGTGTAATCTCAGCACCGCCCTAAGGCTTCAGTCACAATATGAGCCCGTGGGATTGCTCGATGAAAGCCAGGAATTCGCAACGTGGGTGTCCATCTGCCGTTGCCTGGCTTTTTATGCCTCTTTATCACTAGGATATGCTGTGCATCGGACCGCTTAACATGCGTTTTGTGAATGGGTGAATGCAGGCGTAAGCAGTGACGCGATCTGTGCACTAGCCATTAGACGCTTGCGCGTAGGGTTACCAGGACTTTAAATCGAAAAGCCGGTTGCAAGTGTTAAAAAATCCGGTCTTTGGCCGAAAATAAAACTCTATTTTTTTTATTTATTTTTTATTCACAATTGCTGTGCCCTGATGGTGAGTGACGATGATGCCAAAGATGGAAGCGGGCTAACCTAGATTTTAACTACGTTTTAGTAACCTTTATTATAATAATAATCTTTGTACTATTTGTACTTATATTTCAGTCCACTAACAGCAACTTTCAAAAAATCTTTTTTGTAGAAAAATCACTGTAAAATTCTTCACGATCGCGCGGGCGGCACATGCCATTTGAAAAATCCGCTCTCAAATGAAATCCGGGTGGAGTCCAGTCTATACTCTTAAAATCCGGTCTAGACCGGATTTATCTAGTCAGATGGTAACCCTACTTGCGCGTGCTTCCCTGAATGCTTGCATTTTTTTTAACGCCGAAACGTATTTATTAAAGTATTTATGCACAGCTATTGGAAGGAACCGTTCGTCCCTTTCTATAACATGTTAGCTTTGTGGCATCAACATGGATGGTTTGTTTGCATTTGCAACAGAACTTTTGTCCCACTTACACTTTTATTATCAATATTCACTCAGTTCTTAAGCCTGCACTGGGTTGGTCACTTAGGTGAACTTGGTCAAATAGAGTTTTTTTTTTCCAAATTGTTTAGCGCCAGAGTATTTGCGCTAGTGTTTGTGTTGATCTCTTAACTATATACATAGGTACGGTTTCAGCTCAAGGTGCCAAAAACGCAAATTTCTAATAAGCGCACAGCACCAAATACCATTTTATAAACCCATATGTTTCGGCAATTTTGTAAGTCATTACATACGTGTAGATTAAAGCGCAAAAGGCTCCTACATACAGGTATATAGAGAGTGTAACAAAATTGGTGTAGGAGCTGTCTCATCATACTGAACAACTTTTCCCAAGAGGCCCATAGTGAATTCGCAAAAAAAAATGAACTTCATTTAAATTGATCAGCTAGGTACTTGACTAATTTTGTTCTTTTTAGTAAGCGACGTCTTTTTGTAGTTCCTTGGGTACAGTTAATCACATGATGAGAAGAATCAGTTAACGGGTCTTACACGAATTTTGTGACACTCTGTATACGACATAAGGTGCAAAATAAACTCAGAACTTGCACTTATTAAGGAATGCCACACTGTAGGAATAGTTTATGGTTGGACCCCTAAGTAGTTTATGGTTGGACCTCTAAGTTGGTTTTAGGATCACTTATCCCGATGAAAGTTCTCTCGTCAGGGCTTTTTTAAATTTTTATTTTTAGAATTTAGGAAATCAAACAGCTATTCTTTAACACATATAAACTATATGATATGACTTTATGACTGAAGCCTTTACAGATTTCCAGAGCTAGATAATTTACAAGGATATCACTAGGTACAAAGTTATTATATTACAAACTTTTATTTAGTTTCACCTGTCCCGGTGTCTGTAATGAAATCTTGCTAGTTAAGTTTGACCCACTTCCCGGATTCCGATTGTCCCAAATTTTGCATGCATATGAATATCGCATGACAAAGCAATATTAAAAGCTCGTAAGTATCTAAAAGTTTTTAGGTTTACGAAATTATTACATATTATATCTAAGATTTTATAACATGAAAAATAAAAAATAGTAAAATATTAAAGAAATGTAGGTTAAACCAGGAATCACGGGGTTTTATTTTAAAAAAACCGGCCAAGTGCGAGTTGGACTAGCACTCCGAGGGTTCCGTACCACCGCACCTCTCCAATGATACCTATTCACATGACAAACAAAAGACACAAACGTGAGCCACAAAAAAATATTACTAGCGCTATCTAGTGGTGTTTTAGTGAACTATTTTCCGTAACGTATTATATTGAGTTTACCACTTTATTTATAATTGATAGATTTCTTATAGGTTTTCCTGTAATACAGGTACAAGCAATGAACTATATTTTGTATTTTTTTCAAAATTTTAGACTCAGCAGTTTCAGAGTTGGGGGGAGGGGGTGGTAATGGTAAATTTTCGTCTTCTTTCATGAATAAAATCAAAACTATTTATTTTACAATAATAACAAAAATATATTTGAGATCCTGATAATGAGTTCTGTCATTTGATATAATATGGCTTAGTAGGGTTGCAAAACTTTTTTAAAATTTCCTGATTTTTTCCCCCGAAAATGACCCTTATTTTGAAAAAGAGTAAGTGCGTGGTTTTATGAAACCACGGTAAAAGTGATACTTTACAGAGGACGAAACGATCATGGCTGCTCTCGCTACGTTACAGAGGACGAAACGATCATACCGTCAGACGAAAGCGACCGCGAAAAATTTGAGACGATGTAATAAAAGTTTCACTTTAAAAATATTTATTTACTCTGCACATCTGTGTTTGGGTCATAGGATTACACCATCCTGCCAATTTTCACCTGATTTGGTATCGTAGATTCGGTGCAAATTGGCTGTGACAGACGGATGGACAGACAGACAGACAGACGCACGAGTGATCCTATAAGGGTTCAGTTTTTTGTTGTTGTCCGGAACCCTAAAAATAGTAAAACATCAAAGAAATAAGTAGGTTTAACCAGGATTGACGAGGTTTTATTAGAAAAAAGAGATGGTTGTGTGTGTGTGTGTTATTTTACAAAAACAGTAAAATATAGGACCAAACTGACAAGACAAAATTACTTAAACACAAATATTAAATTAATGACAAATAGTTTTTGTGACACGTGGCGCTGATAAAACCTAAATTATATACTTACTTCTTTTATTACGGTTATGTATGACAATGCAAGCGCAGGTACGAAGTAACTATTTAGTAATCTGTGGCGCAGGTCTCAGACTGTCCAAAGATCATACCCGGAAGATAGCTTGTCTACCGCTACCGGGAGCGCGCTTGCGTCATAAACGAGTAGGTATAGGTGGCTAGGTAGAGACGATTGATTCGACAAATCGACGACTCTTTGCGTATCATTTCCTAATATACAAAAAGTGACAAGATTGTTTTGATTAAAATCTTAAATTGAGTAATAGGTATTCCGAGACTTTGATTTTGTTACAAGAGCTTCGGTGGCGTAACGGCTAGGGCCGCCGCCTCCTGTCCGGGAGGTCGTGGTTCGAATCCTGCCAAGTACCAATGTGATTTCGAATATAGATTTCATATGTACGTTTATCCGATGCTCTTACGGTGAAGGAAAACATCGTGAGGAAACCTGCACACGCCTGCGAAGAAACTCGCAGGTTGTGTGTGAAGTCGACCAACCCGCACTGGGCCCGCATAGTCGACTAAGGCCCGATCACCCCAATTCAGGGTAGGCTCGAGCCCCTCGGTGGGGGGGAGGAGGACGTAAATGAGCTGATATGATGATGATGAAGATTTTATTACTAGTACTGACTCGGTGGCTCAGTGGTTAGTGATCTTGACTGCTGATCCGAGAGTTGTGGTTTCGATCCCCACCAGGACAAACATTTGTGTGATGAGCAGATTTGTTTGCTCAGTGTCTGGGTGTTAAATATCTATATATGTATGTATTTAAACGTATGTAAGTATGTATATCAGTCTCTGGTTCCCATAACACAGGGATCCTACTTTGGGGCCAGATGACCATGTGGGATTTGTCCCAGAATATTAAGCTATTGCATAGCTTATATCGCGGGCTTTGAGCGCGGTGACCGAATCAAGAAATTCCGTAACGAAAAAACCTAACACCCCACACTCCGCCTACCATGTAGCTCGGCCGAGCGTGACGTAACTTTACCGCGTTCTAAAAAAACTTACAGTGCCATCTATTAGCGATTTGCGGTACTAATACTAAAAGGACTTAGTCAATTTTACTGGCTCGGCCGAGCGTGACGTAACGTTACCGCGTTCTAAAAAAAACTTACAGTGCCGTCTATTAGCGATTTGCGGTACTAAAAGGACTTGGTCAATTTTACTGGTGTAACTTTCTTAGTGTTTTAAAAGTTTATAAAAAATGCTATGCAATAGCTTTACCGCGGCAGTCCCCGAGTGCCACACGTCTTTTTTTTTATTTATTTATATTTAATTAATATCAGTTCCAGTCCAATCATTCTCTCAATATTGAAGATCGTGACCAGAGGCGGCTCGTGACTTTATTTACTGGGTGTTCACAAAAAAAAATGTCTTGCTTACAATTTATTTGTATACAAAATCCATTCGCCGGTCTTTTTGGTGAGCAAAGACCTCTATCACTTTCTTGTGAAAATCGGATATGGAATTTATCAAGCGTTTTTCTATGCTTATCATACACAATGCATTCAGGCGGTCTTGTGCCATGGTATTGCGCGTAAATGTTTTGACTTTATTTAAAGTCGAAAAACAGCGCTCACTTTCTACTGAGGTCATAGGAATAGTACATACGATTTTCAAAAGTTTCATGCTTTCAGCAAATACGGATTCTAATGAAAATTCCATAAAATATTGTAGTAAAGCAACGGCACCGTCAGCATTGTGAAAGTCTTCTCTGCTATAAATAACTAGTAACTCGTTTTTCAGTTTAGTTTTTTCCAGGAAATTGTAGGTGTTTACCACTTTTTTTAAATCATCTTCCGGAAAACTCTTATTGTAGTCCGCAAATCTGTCTGAATAAAACAATTTAGACGCCAATAAATGGTCCGTGTGTGCAAATCTGTCTTTAATCTGCGCTCTTAATACGTCACATACTTCTTTTCTCATAACTGAATGATTCACGTTATCAGGCCGACGTTTTTTCTTCGGCGAAGGTGGCGGCACAGCATCACGTAACTGATTTACGACTTTTTCGAATTTACTGAATTCATTCATAATTTTAATCGAGTCAAGTGATCGAGACTGTAGAAATTTGAACATCATTTCACAGTGCGGCATGAGCGTCGCAAAAAAGTTCAGCCAATACATAAAATTGTCATTATTTAGATACGAAAGGAGCGTTTGTGCTTGATTGTAGGTACTGGGGTCACTGTTACGACTGTCCATTATTGCTTGCATACACTCTTTCAGAGGCTCTAAATTATCATGTATAACTTTCACTGTACGTGTATTATAATTCCATCTCGTTTGTGGAGCGGTAGGTATTCTTTTATGCACGATTTCTTTTAAAATTTCGGATCGTTTCGGCGAACGCGTGAAAAACGACGGAAATGCATGCAAATTACAAAAGAAGCTTCTTATTGTGTGGTTAATCGATGCGCATTTTTCTAAAATTAAATTAAGTTGATGCGCGTAACAATGTACATAATAAGCATACGGGTAGATATTTCTTACAATCTTTTGGACACCATTGGTACTTCCACTCATGACGGCAGCTCCGTCGTAGCTCTGACCAATTAATTTATTTTTATCAATATTTAAATAATCAAGAGCTTTCATGATTTCAGCCGCTATCACTTCTGCTGTATAGCCTTTAGGTTGTAAAAACTTCAAAAATCTTTCATATATTTTACCATCATGTACATACCTTATAATCAACACTAGCTGCTGAATAGTAGAACAATCAGTTGATTCGTCTGACTGAATCGCAACAAACTCTGCATTTTTAATTTGATTCTGTATTTCACATATACAAACTTCATAAATAGCATCTAAAATGTCATTCTGAATTGTTTTAGATGTACCTTTAAAAACCGAGCTGCTGGATAAATGCTGTTTCATGGCCAAATCTATCTCTGACACGAAATCAACTAGACCTCTATATATGCCGGGATTCAGGGATTCTGTAGATTCATCATGCCCCCGCAAGGCAACTTGGAATGCACCACAAAATACCACGCAATCTATTAAGCGCCGTAAAATATATCGATTTTCGTCAACGCGTTCATTGAACTCTCTAATAGATTTTCGATAAGCAGAATCGAGCGCTTTACGAATATCTTGTCGCCCAATAGATGCCAGTTGAACTTCACATAACATATGAAACCGAGATTGCGAATGTTTTTTCACTTTTATTGAAAGATGCGCTAAATCATCAACACCCGTTTCAGTCCATGCAGACTCACCACCTGCGCCGGCGCCAGCTCCAAAAACCAGACATGGGAAACAAAACAATTTATTGGTTTCTTCACAACCACACATCCAAGGTGTTTTTAAATACTGTTCGGGTTTAAACACACGCGTAAAAGTTTTACTTTTCGTAATACATTTTTGCGTCAGGGCGATTTCAGGCCGCGGTGGCCCCTTTGCTTTTAGTTCGAGACGCTTTTCTAAAGTCATTTCACAGTTTTTAATAAAAGATACATTGTATTGTTCCAATTTTAGCACAAATAACACACAGAAACTATTTTTTACGCGAAATAACACAAAACTGCCATATTCGCGCGAAAAGTGACCGGTGATTTGACGCGACTTTCGTTTACATAAGATCGGCAACAGAGCATAATTAACTGCACCGCTTCTTAGCTTGTATTAGGTAGCATTGCATTGTCATCTCGCCTCGATCTGGCAACGTAGCGCATGAGCGGCGCTCAAGATTAGGCAGATTTTTCATACGAAATCTTTTGTTTCACGTACCGGGCCGTGTCGATATTTCTCTTTCGCACTCATTGAATTCAGTACTAAGTATTGTATTGAACTTTGTTTCATAGGAGCGCAATGGCTAGCGCTCCATTCGGTAACAACATTTCAACTTCATCCGTAGTTAATAATTAATTATTTCTAGTAAACTGTTACTATGTGTTTATGTGTGAGTATGTATAGGGTTAAAAATATATAGGTAGGTAGCAGATTAAAAAATACATTTTTATTATTACTTAGTTACAAATTTTTGTGGGAGTGCACTGCACCAGCGCTCTTTAGGACGAGCCGCCTTTGATCGTGACCGTTATGACAGTAACATGGAAGTCATTGCCGTCATGGCAATGTGAGGGCGGGCGGAGAGTGTTCTCCACCCGGCTCTATCACTCTCTGCGTAGCGTAAGTATACTGCCTGATAAAGCTGTGTCGTTTCTTTCCCTCTAATATGGTTGAGAGGAGCGATGGCTGACTCTCGCTATAAACTCGTGACCGGGTGCTGTCCGTGTGAACTGGCCTACACTTGTCAAAGGCGTTCATGACATTCAATAATTTTAATGTATAATTTCTCGTGTCATATTGTTTTCGTGTTCTAATGACATTATTTGTTTTTTTTATATCACAGATTGGATTTTGACGTTATTAACTAATGATTGTTTAATTCTTGATTTTTTACTAATGAAATTATGTAATCACTATTTTATGACTATCACAAAGAGTGTAATTTGCACCTATTTTGAATAAATATTTTGAATCTTGATGGTGCTTGTGACTTGGCTCTACCAATTATAAGGAGGTCTACCTCTAGCTAGTAAATAGTATTTATTCTTTGCTCTAGCTCAAAAAATAAATAAATAACATAATTACAAAAAACGAAGATAATACCACAGATTACTAAATAGTTACTTATAATACGGAAACAGACCAAAAAAAACAAAAAGTATGTTAGTCACACCCTTAGTTTCGCAGTTTGCTCAGCAGAAACTCTGAATTAATTGCTGAGTTTAGGAAAAATATAACGATGCCTCTAACTAGCACAGATTTTTTTTAAATCTGCAAAAATCCTTCCGCTTTTCGAGTTTACATTTAAAAGGATACGTTCGTTGGCCGCTGTACTGTCGATAGAAGGGTTGTTACTTTGAGCTACTCTAGGGTGGAAACACAGATATCAGAATAATTGGGTGGAAAAGTTCGTCCTCTTGGCTGCCAGCACCACATCTCATTATTTTTTTAAATGTCCAGGTCTCTGAACTTTCCAGATTAACGTCAACGTATGATAATGAATACAACTTGTAAAAGTCAAATAAAACAAGGTAGAAGTGCCGCCAGGGCTGTAGCTAGAGTCGAATTTGAGGTAGGGCAGCTTTGGTTACAGGTAGGGCGGAAGTAAAAAAAAATATCATAAATGATCTGCCCTCGAAGCACGGGCTCCTCAATCAATCACCATGTACATCACTGACCTCTAGGTAAGTGATGTACATTCAATAGCTATTCGTAGACAAATAATTTGTGTGACAGAGCATGAGCATGGATCTAAGAACTATTAAATCCTCAATGATGGAGAACAAGCGAGCAAGATGGTTGGACTTCCAGATTTGGATGTAGAGATCCACGTCTGAGTGAGAGTGAGGTAATAATTAATCGTTGGGTGGGGTGATAAAAGTAAACTTTATCTCAAACTGTGACCAAACAATTTAATTATTATAATAAAATTTATCTTAGTTTTTGGTATTTTTAAATAGGGCATTGTGATTTCAAGGTAGGGCGTTGCCTCACTAGCCCCCCCCCCTAGATACGGCCATGGGTGCCGCCGCTTTTTACGGTGAAAAAATTACTTACAAAAAGTGCCAACAAAAAATCTACTAACGAGAATCTCTACAAGTATGGGATTTTTTTAGTATAGCTTTACTAAGTACCTAGTATAAATGCTATACATGTAGTAACAGCTGTGATCTCTATTAAAGTTAGAAAAATTAATATCTTATCAAGTAGATGCTGTAAATATACTATTAAGTAGATGCTGTTAATATATCATTAAGTAGATGCTGTTTATATATTATTAAGTAGATGCTGTTAATATATTATTAAGTAGATGCTGTAAATATACTAAAAAGAAGATGCTGTTAATATATTATTAAGTAGATGCTTTAAATATATTATTAAGTAGATTCTGTAAATATACTATAAATAAGATGCTGTTAATATATTATTAAGTATTTGCTAAGTACCTAGTATAAATGCTATACATGTGGTAACAGCTGTAATCTCTATTAAAGTTAGAAAAATTAATATCTTATCAAGTAGATGCTGTAAATATACTATTAAGTAGATGCTGTTAATATATCATTAAGTAGATGCTGTTTATATATTATTAAGTAGATGCTGTTAATATATTATTAAGTACATGCTGTAAATATACTAAAAAGAAGATGCTGTTAATATATTATTAAGTAGATGCTTTAAATATATTATTAAGTAGATTCTGTAAATATACTATAAATAAGATGCTGTTAATATATTATTAAGTAGATGCTGTAAATATACTATTAAGTATTTGCTAAGTACCTAGCATAAATGCTATACATGTGGTAACAGCTGCAATCGCTATTAAAGTTAGAAAAATTATTATATTATTAAGTAGATGCTGTAAATATACTATTAAGAAGATGCTGTTAATATATCATTAAGTAGATGCTGTTTATATATTATTAAGTAGATGCTGTAAATACACTATTAAGTAGATGCTGTTAATATATTATTAAGTAGATGCTGTTTATATATTATTAAGAAGATGCTGTTAATATACTATTAAGTAGATGCTGTTAATAAACTATTAAATAGATGCTGTTCATATATTATTAAGTAGATGCTGTTAATATATTATTAAGTAGATGCTGTAAATATACTATTAAGTAGATGCTGTTAATATACTATAAAGTAGATGCTGTTAATATATTATTAAGTAGATGCTGTTTATATATTATCAAGTATTTGCTAAGTACCTAGTATAAATGCTATACATGTGCTTACAGCTGTAATCTATATTAAAGTAAGAAAAAATAATATATTATTAAGTAGATGCTGTTTATATACTATTAAGTAGATGCTGTTAATATACTATTAAGTAGATGCTGTTAATATACTATTAGGTAGATGATGTTTATATATTATTAAGTAGATGCTGTTTATGTACTATTAAGTAGAAGCTGTAAATATACTATAAGTAAATGCTGTTTATATAAATATACTAAAAAGAAGATGCTGTTAATATATTATTAAGTAGATGCTGTTAATATATTATTAAGTAGATGCTGTTAATATATTATTAAGTAGATGCTGTTAATATATTAGTAAGTAGATGCTGTAAAATAATATTAAGTAGATGCTGTTAATATAGTATTAGGTAGATGCTGTTTATATATTATTAATTAGATGCTGTTAATATACTATAAAGTAGATGCTGTTAATATACTATTAAGTAGATGCTGTTAATATACAGGGTCTTCGGCAGATGGTTGAAAATACGAAAATGGGGGATAGGTGGGGTCGCCTCCCACCTATTTTGAGAATTAAAAAAAATCTAGGACTTGTAATTTTTTTTACAGGATTTTTTTTCCTTTTTTTAGAAATTTTGCCATTTTTATACCTTTGAACACATGTAACTTTTTGTTTTTTAAAGCTAGCTCTAAAATCTTTTTTTTAATAGACTTTTATAAGATTGTCGGCTCTAAAAAAAATTATGTTTGTTTCAAGTTATTGCTAAAAACAAAAATGTGGGCCCCCGAATTTAAAAAAAAAGTTGAACAAAAATTTAAAAGTCAACTTTGCGATGCATTTAAAAAAAAAATAATGGGGCTGGAAGGCTTTTGTTTTTTTTAAAACATCTCTAAAGCTTAGGCTTTTGAATGGTATGTAATTTGTTTCGGTATCTTTTTTGTAACCGGAGTTGTTAATTTTTTTTACTCAATTGGACCATGTTGACGAAATTCCACTAGTTACATGTTTTGTGAAATGTATCAAATGCAAAGTTGAAAATAATGTAAATACTTACTGTTGGGACGGTTACAAAGAGCAGGTACGTTTTTTTACATTCTTGCACACACATAATGGCTATCTTTTGTCATTTATTGGCATATTGGAGTTAGCACTTCCATATGCCAATAAAATGTCCGCATATTCCGCATTGGTAAATTGAGCCATTTTAAACCACAACAAAGTCTTAACAAAACGTCTGATAATAACAAAAAGTGACAAACAACAAAAAAACTTAACAAAATCACAAACACAGCAAAGTGAAATTAACGAAAACAAAAAAAAAACGTTAACGTTATTAACTAGATTTTTTTTAATTCTCAAAATAGGTGGGAGGCGACCCCACCTATCCCCCATTTTCGTATTTTCAACCATCTGCCGAAGACCCTGTATATTATTAAGTATTTGCTAAGTACCTAGTATAAATGCTATACATGTGGTAACAGCTGTAACCTCTATTAAAGTTAGAAAAAATTATATAATATTAAGTAGATGCTGTTAATATATTATTAAGTAGATGCTGTTAATATACTATTAAGTAGATGCTGTTAATATATTATTAAGTAGATGCTGTAAATATACTATTGAGTAGTTGCTGTTTATATATTATTAAGTAGATGCTGTTAATATACTATTAAGTAAATGCTGTTAATATACTATTAAGTAGATGCTGTTAATATATTATTAATTAGATGCTGTAAATATACTATTAAGTAGATGCTGTTAATATATTATTAAGTAGATGCTGTTAATATATTTTTAATTAGATGCTGTAAATATACTATTAGTAGATGCTGTTAATATATTATTAAGTAGATGCTGCAAATATACTATAAAGAAGATGCTGTTAATATATTATTAAGTAGATGCTGTTAATATATTATTAAGTAGATGCTGTAAAATAATATTAAGTAGATGCTGTTAATATATTATTAAGTAGATGCTGTTTATATATTATTAATTAGATGCTGTTAATATACTATTAAGTAGATGCTGTTAATACATATTATTAAGTATTTCCTAAGTACCTAGTATAAATGCTATACATGTGGTAACAGCTGTAACCTCTATTAAAGTTAGAAAAAATTATATATTATTAAGTAGATGCTGTAAATATACTATTTAGTAGATGCTGTTAATACACTATTAAGTAGATGATGTTTATATATTATTAAGTAGATGCTGTTAACATACTATTAAGTAGATGCTGTAAATATACTATTAAGTAGATGCTGTTAATATATTGTTAAGTAGATGCTGTTTTTATATTATTAAGTAGATGCTGTAAATATACTATTAAGTAGATGCTAATAAACTATTAAGTAGATGCTGTTAATATGTTATTAAGTATTTGCTAAGTACCTAGCATAAATGCTATACATGTGGTAACAGCTGCAATCGCTATTAAAGTTAGAAAAATTATTATATTATTAAGTAGATGCTGTAAATATACTATTAAGAAGATGCTGTTAATTTACTATTAAGTAGATGCTGTTAATATATTATTAAGTAGATGCTGTTTATATACTATTAAGTAGATGCTGTTAATATACTATTAAGTAGATGCTGTTAATACACTATTAAGTAGATGCTGTTTATATATTATTAAGTAGATGCTGTTAACATACTATTAAGTAGATGCTGTAAATATACTATTAAGTAGATGCTGTTAATATATTGTTAAGTAGATGCTGTTAATATATTATTAAGTATTTGCTAAGTACCTAGTATAAATGCTATACATGTGGTAACAGCTGTAATCTCTATTAAAGTTAGAAAAATTAATATCTTATTAAGTAGATGCTGTAAATATACTATTAAGTAGATGCTGTTAATATATCATTAAGTAGATGCTGTTTATATATTATTAAGTAGATGCTGTTAATATATTATTAAGTAGATGCTGTAAAATAATATTAAGTAGATGCTGTTAATATATTATTAAGTAGATGCTGTTTATATATTATTAATTAGATGCTGTTAATATACTATAAAGTAGATGCTGTTAATATACTATTAAGTAGATGCTGTTAATACACTATTAAGTAGATGCTGTTTATATATTATTAAGTAGATGCTGTTAACATACTATTAAGTAGATGCTGTAAATATACTATTAAGTAGATGCTGTTAATATATTGTTAAGTAGATGCTGTTAATATATTATTAAGTATTTGCTAAGTACCTAGTATAAATGCTATACATGTGGTAACAGCTGTAATCTCTATTAAAGTTAGAAAAATTAATATCTTATTAAGTAGATGCTGTAAATATACTATTAAGTAGATGCTGTTAATATATCATTAAGTAGATGCTGTTTATATATTATTAAGTAGATGCTGTTAATATATTATTAAGTAGATGCTGTAAAATAATATTAAGTAGATGCTGTTAATATATTATTAAGTAGATGCTGTTTATATATTATTAATTAGATGCTGTTAATATACTATAAAGTAGATGCTGTTAATATACTATTAAGTAGATGCTGTTAATATATATTATTAAGTATTTGCTAAGTACCTAGTATAAATGCTATACATGTGGTAACAGCTGTAACCTCTATTAAACTTAGAAAAAATTATATATTATTAAGTAGATACTGTAAATATACTATTAAGTAGATGCTGTTTATATACTATTAAGTAGATGCTGTTAAACTATTAAGTAGATGCTGTTAATATATTATTAAGTAGATGCTGTTAATATATTATTAAGTATTTGCTAAGTACCTAGCATAAATGCTATACATGTGGTAACAGCTGCAATCGCTATTAAAGTTAGAAAAATTATTATATTATTAAGTAGATGCTGTAAATATACTATTAAGAAGATGCTGTTAATATATTATAAAGAAGAAGCTGTAAAAATACTATTAAGTAGATGCTGTTAATATATTATTAAGTATTTGCTAAGTACCTAGTATAAATGCTATATATGTGGTAACAGCTGTAATCTCTATTCAAGTTAGAAAAAGTTATATATTATTAAGTAGATGCTGTAAATACATTATTAAGTAGATGCTGTTTATGTACTATTAAGTAGAAGCTGTAAATATACTATAAGTAGATGCTGTTAATATATTATTAAGTAGATGCTGTTTATATTTTATTAAGTAGATGCTGTTAATATATTATAAAGAAGATGCTGTAAAAATACTATTAAGTAGATGCTGTTAATATATTATTAAGTAGATGCTGTAAATATACTATTAAGTAGATGCTGTTAATATATTATTAAGTAGATGCTGTTAATATATTATTAAGTATTTGCTAAGTACCTAGTATAAATGCTATATATGTGGTAACAGCTGTAATCTCTATTCAAGTTAGAAAAAGTAATATATTATTAAGTAGATGCTGTAAATATACTACTAAGTAGATGCTGTGAATATATCATTAAGTAGATGCTGTTTATATATTATTAAGTAGATGCTGTAAATAAACTATTAAGTAGATGCTGTTAATATATTATTAACTTTAATAGAGATTACAGCTGTAACCACATGAATAGCATTTATACTAGGTACTTAGCAAATACTTTTTAATATATTTACAGCATCTACTTAATAATATATTAACAGCATCTATTTAATAGTATATTTACAGTATCTTCTTAATAATATATTAACAGCATCTACTTAATAGTATATTAACAGCATCTTCTTAATAATATATTAACAGCATCTACTTAATAATATCATATAAAAAGCGTCGGTGGCTCAGCCGGTAACGACTCGGTTCTTCTAACCAGAGGTACCGGGTTCAAATCTGGACGGCCAATGTTCCAATGAGTTTTTCAAAACTTACGTACATACTTACCGATTGCTTTAACGGTGAAGGAAAACATCGTGAGGAAACCTGCACACGCCTGCGATGAAATCCGAAGGTTGTGTGTGAAGTTGACCAACCCGCACAGGGCCCGCGTGGTCGACTAAGGCCTGATCGCCCTAATACAGGGTAGGTTCGAGCCCCTCGGTTGGGACGTATATGAGCTGATATGATGACTTAATAATATATTAACAGCATCTACTTAATAATATATTAACAGCATTTACTTAATAGTATATTAACAGATTCTACTTAATAATATATAAACAGCATCTACTTTATAATATATAAACAAACAGCATCTACTCAATAATATATTAACAGCATCTACTTAATAGTTTATTTACAGCATCTACTTAATAATATATAAACAGCATCTACTTAATGATATATTAACAGCATCTACTTAATAGTATATTTACAGCATCTACTTAATAGCATATTTACAGCATCTACTTAATAATATATTAATTTTTCTAACTTGAATAGAGATTACAGCTGTTACCACATGTATAGCATTTATACTAGGTACTTAGCAAATACATAATAATATATTAACAGCATCTACTTAATAGTATATTAACAGCACCTACTTAATAATATATATATATATAGTTTATATATTATTAAGTAGATGCTGTTAATATACTTTTAAGTAAATGCTCTTAATATACTATTAAGTAGATGCTGTTAATATATTATTAATTAGATGCTGTAAATATACTATTAAGTAGATGCTGTTAATATATTATTAAGTGGATCATCATCATCATATCAGCCACAAATCGTCCACTGCTGGACAAAGGCCTCCCCCAAGGATTTCCACGACGACCGGTCCTGCGCTGCCCGCATCTATCGGCTTCCCGCAACCTTCACCAGGTCATCGGTCCACCGAGTGGTAGGCCTGCCTACGCTACGTTTTCCGGTGCGCGGTCGCCACTCGAGAACTTTACTGCCCCATCG
Organism: Coleophora flavipennella; assembly: GCA_947284805.1. NCBI lineage: Eukaryota > Metazoa > Arthropoda > Insecta > Lepidoptera > Coleophoridae > Coleophora > Coleophora flavipennella. Next base: position 16,113,627 of record OX369264.1, on the reverse strand, counting down.
GCCATCTGTTCTACGAGCTATGTGCCCTGCCCACTGCCACTTCAGTTTAGCGATTCTGTGAGCTATGTCGGTTTCTTTAGTTCTCCTGCGGATCTCCTCGTTTCTGATTCGATCACGCAGAGAAATTCCGAGCATATCACGCTCCATTGCCCTTTGGGTGACCTTGAGCCTTCTTATGAGGCCCATAGTAAGCGACCATGTCTCAGTTCCGTAAGTCATCACTGGCAACACACACTGGTCAAAGACCTTAGTCTTGAGACACTGCGGTATTTGGGACGTGAAGATATTGCGAAGCTTCCCGAACGCTGCCAAGCCGAGTTGGATTCGTCGATTGATCTCTTTCTTGAAGTTGGATCTACCTAGCTGGACTGTTTGTCCCAGGTATACATTTTCGTCAACAACTTCCAGTGTAGAGTCTCCAACCTTTAGAGGAGTGGGTGCGACACGGACATTTAACATTATTTTCGTCTTGTCCATGTTTATTTTAAGACCCACTTGTTGAGAGACCTTACTGAGGCCATCGAGCATTGTGCTTAGGTCTTCCATAGTCTCAGCCATGACCACGATATCGTCAGCGAATCGGAGGTGGGATATGTACTCGCCGTTGATATTGATGCCGAGTCCACCCCAGTCCAGAAGCTTAAAAACATCTTCCAGGGCGGCGGTGAACAGTTTCGGAGATATAACGTCTCCCTGTCTCACCCCTCGCTGCAACTGGATAGTTTTCGAGTTATGGTCCTGGAGGCGAACCGACATGGTGGCGTTTTCATACAGACACTTCAACACCTCGATGTATCGATGGTCAATTTGGCACCTCTGGAGAGACTGTAACACAGCCCAGGTTTCGACTGAATCAAAGGCCTTCTCATAGTCCACAAACGCCAAGCATAGTGGCTGATTGTACTCTTCGGTCTTCTGTATAATCTGCCGCAGCGTATGTATGTGGTCTATGGTTTAGCTTGGCCTTTTCGGAAACCGGCTTGTTCGGGAGGCTGGAAGTCGTCAAACCTGCGTGCGAGACGATTCGTAATGACTCTCGAAAACAGCTTGTAGTCATGGCTCAGAAGTGAGATGGGTCTGTAGTTCTTCAGCAGGGTGTTGTCACCCTTTTTGAAGAAAAGCACGACCACACTTCTGTGCCATGCCTTAGGCGTTTGTCCCTCGAGTATAACGGAATTAAATAACTTCTGAAGAGCTTTTAGTACCGGTGATCCACCTGCTTTCAGAAGTTCAGCCGTAATTCCATCATCACCCGGTGCCTTGTTGTTCTTGAGCTGTTTGAGAGCCATTCTAATCTCGTACAGGCTGATGTCCGGAATATCTTCGGTATAGTGTCGGGTTAGTCTGGCTCTTGGGTCTTCAGCCAGATCGCTGACAGGCAAACGTGTGGTCTTGTACAATTGTCCATAGAACTTCTCAACTTCTTCCAGCAACTCAGTCTTAGACGATATGGTCCTGCCGTCCTCAGTCTTCAGCTCGGTCAGTTGGCTTTGTCCAACAGACAGATCTCTCGCGAACGCTTTTGAGCCTTTGTTGTGCTCAATCGCCTCTTTAATACAATTTGTATTATATTGGCGTAAATCGCGAGTTAGGGACTTAGAGATCTGCCTGTTTAGTTGCCGATACTGAGTAGCGTCTTCAGAGGACTGCAAAACCAATCTGCGTCTTTCTTCCATGAGGTTGCTGGTGAAGTCGGAGATTTTTTTGGTTCTGTTTGAACGGCGAGTTTTAAAAATCTTAGACCCAACCGTTTGAACAATTTCCTCGAACCTGTCATTATAATCGTCCACATTCTCGCAGTCTCCTAGGCATTCGAAACGATTGTGCAACTCGAGCTGAAAGCTCTCGGGGTTTTGGAGCTGGATGGGCGCTGGTCGGAGCGTAGACTTCATCAGTCGACATCTTTCTAGTTTGGTCTTTAGATTCAATGTGCCTCTGACCATCCGGTGATCGCTTCCTGTTTTGACTGAATTGATCACGGAGACATCATTGAATATTTGCTTCCTTGTCGACAAGATGAAGTCTATCTCGTTTTTTGTTACGCCATTGGGATGCAACCATGTCCACTTCCGCTGTTTTGACTTTTTAAAGAAGGAGTTCATCATAAAGAGGCTCTCCTTCTCCATAAAGTCGGCCAGCATCTGGCCACGTGCATTTCTTACTCCATATCCAAATTGCCCCACTCTCAGCTCACCATCGCTTCGTTTGCCCAGTTTCGCGTTAAAGTCCCCCATAACAACGGTATAATGGGTCCTGGTGCTATGTAAGGCTGTAGAGATGTCCTCATACATAGTCTCTACCTCGTCGTCGGAGTGTTCCGTAGTTGGCGCGTATACCTGTATGCCCTTCATCGAATACCGTTTGGTGATTCTGAGTATAAGGTATGCTACCCTTGTCGAAACGCTCACGATTTGGACCACATTGTTAATGAGGGACTTGTGGACGAGAAACCCGACACCACCCTGGGACTGTTGGTCGCCCTCCCGGAAAAAGAGCAGGTTTCCGGATTTAAGGATCATGGTGTCCTCTCCCTCTCTTCGGACTTCACATAAACCTACGATATCCCACCGTAACCTGCTCAATACTTCTTCGAGTTCTGCAAGTTTCTCGTCAGTCCGCAGTGTGCGCGTGTTGTAATTTGCCAGGGCCAAAGGTCGTTGGGTTTGGTAGCCTGGCATCTGCCGGGGATTCTTCGCACCCCCTACCCCGCCGTTACCATGACTGCTACCGGAGCCAGGAATAGCGGGGCTGCCGGGGACTAGGGGCCGTTTTCTGGGTGTGAAATCATAGGGGGGGTTTTGCCGTAATCGCCACGCTTGGCAGTCGGGTTGGCGATCGCAGTTTGATTGCAGGTGTGTTGCAATGTACGGAAAGACACTGCTGCCCATCCTCCGGTTTTAAGTCCCTTAGTCGCCTCTTACGACACCCATAGGAAGAGATGGGATGGTCCTATTCTTAGCCGGGAACCATACGGACCCCGGGATTAAGTAGATGCTGTTAATATATTATTAAGTAGATGCTGTTAATATATTATTAAGAATTTGCTAAGTACCTAGTATAAATGCTATACATGTGATAACAGCTGTGATCTCTATTAGTTAGAAAAATATTATTAAGTAGATGCTGTAAAAAATATTATTAAGTAGATGCTGTAAATATACTATTAAGTAGATGCTGTTAATGTATTATTAAGTAGATGATGTAAATATACTATTAAGTAGTTGCTGTTTATGTATTATTAAGTAGATGCTGTAAATATACTATTAAGTAGATGCTGTTAATATACTATTAAGTAGATTCTGTTTATATATTATTAAGTAGATGCTGTTTATATATTATTAAGTCGATGCTGTAAATATACTATTAAGTAGATGCTGTTAATATATCATTAAGTAGATGCTGTTAATATATATTATTAATTTCATTCTGTAAATATTCTATTAAGTAGATGCTGTTAATATATTATTAAGTAGATGCTGTTTATATATTATTAAGTAGATGCTGTTTATATATTATTAAGTAGATGCTGTTAATTTACTATTAAGTAAATATGTAAATATGCTAAGTACCTAGTATAAATGCTATATACATGTGGTAACAGCTGTGATCTCTATTAAAGTTAGAAAAAATATTATTAAATAGATGCTGTAAATTAATATTAAGTAGATGCTGTTAATATACTATTAAGTAGATGCTGTTAATATACTATTAAGTAGATATTGTTAATATATTATTAAGTAGATGCTGTTAATATACTATTAAGTAGATGCTGTTAATATACTATTAAGTAGATGCTGTTAATATACTATTAAGTAGATGCTGTTAATATATTATTAAGTAGATGCTGTTAATATATTATCAAGTAGATGCTGTAAATATACTATTAAGTAGTTGCTGTTTATATTTTACTAAGAAGATGCTGTTAATATATTATTAAGTAGATGCTGTTAATATACTATTAGTAGATGCTGTTAATATATTATTTAGTAGATGCTAAGTACCTAGTATAAATGCTATACATGTGGTAACAGCTGTGATCTCTATTAAAGTTAAAAAAATATATTATTAAGTAGATGCTGTAAATTAATATTAAGTAGATGCTGTTAATATACTATTAAGTAGATGCTTTTAATATACTTTTAAGTAGATGCTGTTAATATATTATTAAGTAGATGCTGTTAATATAATAATAAGTAGATGCTGTTAATATACGATTAAGTAGATGCTGTTTATATACTTTTAAGTAGATGCTGTTAATATATTTTTAAGTAGATGCTGTAAATATACTTTTAAGTAGATGCTGTTGATATTTTATTAAGTAGATGCTGTCAACATAATATTCAGTAGATCATGTTAATGTATTATTTAGTAGATGCTGTTAATATATTATTAAGTAGATGCTGTAACTATACTATTAAGTAGATGCTGTTAATATATTATTAAGTAGATGCTGTTAATATATTATTAAGTAGATGCTGTTAATATATTATTAAGTAGATGCTGTAAATATATTATTACGTAGATGTAAAAATTTCGTAAATAGTTAAAGATGGTCATAGCAATAACGCTATAAAGAAAACTCAAAATATTTCAGTGAAATGACGCTTCAGGTTTAAAAGGCCATGTAAGGTCAGTATGCTTAGTATTTTCATCTAATATTGTCAAAATCGTCTACACTTAATCAGGCGAGACGATGCCAAAGGCTTACCAATTGTAAATTAAAAAAATAGATAAATATTTTAAATTGAGCGCGGCTGAAAATCAAGAATGGCGGCTGGTTACTATCACTGCTTATCCCTTTCACGAGCAACGCAGCTACGGCAATCAAAAGAAAACTGAACCTTATTTGAGGTCAATACAGATTAATATTGACACAGCATCCCTGGCAAACATATAGGTAGCAATGCTCGTGAAAGGGTTAAATCAAAAAGGTTACCTAGTTCCCTTTACCAATTAGTTTCCGATTCAAATTTGCATATTAATTTGACATACACTATCTACAAGGCAACATACAAAACAGGTACATATATTATTTTTCGAAAAGCCTTAAAATCTTTACGTACATGCTTTACGTGCATACGAGGCTCTGCGTATCCAGTATAACAATGCACTCAGGGTACTGTTGGGTCTGCCGCGCTATTGCAGCGCCTCAGGTATGTTTGCGGCGGCACAAATTGATGGTTTCCATGCCATCATTAGGAAACGCTGTGCCTCCATGCTGAGACGTGTGCGCGACAGTACCAACAATATCCTGGGCTTAGTCGCTGATAGGTGGGACAGTCCGATGCTGGAGCGGTGGATGCACCTTCACACAGTGAGGTAGTATCTACCGCTCCCCTTCGTAAGACTGACATTTTATTTAATTACTTATATTATTATTATATTATATTATTTTCTTTGAATACTTAGATGTACTCTACTAACAATAGTTTTAAGGTTTTTGTATTTGTTATTAACACATTAATTATGGGTCAATGAAGCCTGAAATAAATAAATAAATTGAAAAAATTGAAATTGAAATTTAATTTTAATTATTCTCAGCAAACATGTTATCTTGGGGTGTCTAAAAAAATAACTGATCCGCCATCTTTGGGAGTCCGCTATATTGGATTTAGAACAACGTCACTTAGCTATACATGGATTGTTTTCCAAACTTACGTGTATGCAAAATTTTAGCTCAATCGGAAACCGGGAGGTGTTAATAATTTAGCTCCGAGATTTGTCCCAAACTAACATACAAACTAACCTCACCAAACTAACTAACTAACGCGGCAAGCTATAGTAAAGCTTGTCAAAAGGAGGAATTAACAGTACACAACTAAAATAATTAACCAAAAATAACCAATAACATTTATTGCTTTTTCTTTTTGGTTGATTAATAATTATAAACCTTATCTTTATCATCATCATCATATCAGCCGAAAGACGTCCACTGCTGCACAAAGTCCTTGCCCAATCATTTCCACGACGACTGGTCCTGCGCTGGCCGCATCCAGCGGTTTTACCGCGACCTTCACCAGATCGTCGGTCCACCGCGTGGGAGGCCTGCTACGTCTTCCGATAAACCTCTTATTTTTAATTATTATAAATACTTATACCTGTACAAAGAAGTCTCGACTCATCGTCCGTCATCAGCTCTAGCGGTTGGACATCATCGGGAAATGATGTGGCGTCACACACGACTGAGTACACGGATAAGTCCCCTGTATTATTTTTTAACTCTATCAGTTAATTGTGTTGTGCCATCACGATAACCTCGAGTTGATCTTCTATAAAAATATCTAAAGGAAACTTTGGGATAATCGTTTAAAACACAATTTATTACTTTTTAGGGTTGCGTATACACAAAGGGTGACCATCAAGACCCCTATTATTAAGCCTCCGCTACAACAGTAACAGAACAGTTAAAAGTTTTAACATAGTATGTATTTCTAATGCCGATATGACAACCAATAATATAAAAATAATAAAGGTGGCCCCTGTAAAAGTACTGTGATTTTTTTTCTGGTAGAAATACCCTATGTTATGTTACCTTTCATTTGCAAGTCCGACTCGCATATGATCAGTTTTTGTTAAAGTATAAGTAAAGGAGTTCGAACATTTTTGTATGGAGCCTGGCATAGTGACCGTCGCCATCTTGTTTTTTTTTTCAATTTTGCGTCCAGCGATAAAACTTATATATTTGGATAGGAAATGTAAATACAAACCGAAATTACTCTTTGACATTTTTGCCTAAACCGTCACGTTCCTGAGATATTTTGATTTAAAGATTTTTATAGAATTCTTTGAATAAAAGCTATGATCGCTTGATTTTTGAGGATGTTGCAGCTAGTTACACATTAATATCGTTAAATAAGTAATATATAAGTATATAACTCACATATAGTACATATCTAATTGGTAGGTTGTCATATAGGTATGTTTACGTAAGAATAGCAGGACATAAAAAGATGTAAAAACATGGTATTCCAATCCCGATATGGCCTAACCTCCCTCCCTGCTTCGTATCAGGTAAGTACCTGCTTATCTAATGTGATGACTTTCGACGGGTCTCAGGTAAAAATATGCTTTGTTCTATTGTTAAAAAACGATCATGTAAAAATAGCACATGTGCGCTTCGCTTCCGCGCCGGTCCGATCTCAGTGCTGCTATTTAATATCGAATATTCATTAAATAAAAATTATTTCGATCAGATAAACGAAGTGAATTATATGTATATTTAGATAATAGGTAAAGAAAGGGTTCCATTAGTTGTGATAAATTATTATTATTAAATTATCTAAGGCCTAAACACAGGCCACACATTAGTCACAAATAATTTTTGGATTTACTCACAGGCAGGCAACACTAGTTCCGACAGGTTCGTGAGGTACAAGGTCGCGCAACGGTTTATGGGCGCTGACCTTGAATGCGCAGTAGTCATTTTTTGGGTCTGTTTGGCGGGTGGGTGGCGGGGGGAGTGAAGCGCTACGCGGACAGCCGACGCTCATTGGTGGATCGTTGGTGCCGATGCGCAAAAATCCCCACTATTTTGCCTGAGCGCTCATAACTCGTCGCGCGGACATCGTCGGAAGGGAGGTTCGGTCGCGGTCGGCGAGCTCATCAGTCACTCTACTCTCACTATCGAGCGAGTATCGATCGTCCTCTGTTATCTCTGCGAGTGATTAATTGTTTTTGTTACATTTTTGTTATCTTGTTGCGTTGTTTGTTATTCTGTCATAATGCCAGATCAAATTGGTGCGAGACACTGTTTCTTTTGTGGAGTGAGTACTTTGCCTGGACCACGGCGAAGACAACGGGAACCTATCCGATCTTACTTGCTGACTGCAGAGTACATTCGCAACCATCCAAGCATCACGGCTTACTCACACCACATGTATGACGATCGGCAGGTTAGTATTTTTTTAATACGTCTATCACCAATTAGTGAACTAAGTATTTAGACCTAAGTATTTTTAGATCGAAAATAATAGTCCTTTATAAATCTAATATTTAGCACTGTATTTTAATAAAAGGAATTAAGTAATAAATTTACAATAGCCATGCGCGCACACGCCGCGGGCCAGACTCGAACTGCCCCTCCCAAAAATAGGAGGGGGGTCATCTCATGCCCCTCGCACGTCCCGAAGTTGTTAGATCTTCTTATTAGTTCGGCCATCCTGCTCGTACTCCTTCGCCCTCGAAGGAGATCCAACATTCTTCGTCAAAGATTTCCACGTTGAACTTGTTCCTCAGCAAGCTCCTTAGGCAGTAATATAGAGCCCCGTAGGCAGTTCCATAGCCCCGTAGGCAACAACATAATGTAGCCCCGTAGGCAGTTGTATACTATAGCCCCGTAGGCAGTTGTATACTATAGCCCCGTAGGCAGTTGCACATATTGTAGCCCCGAGGGCAATTGCTCATACCATAGCCCCATAGGCAATTGCACAAACTATAGCCCCGTAGGCAGTTGTACATATTGTAGCCCCGAGGGCAATTGCACATACCATAGCCCCATAGGCAGTTGCACAAAGTATAGCCCCGTAGGCAGTTGTACATAGCCTCGTAGGCAGCAATATAATATAGCCCCGTAGGCAGTTACACATAATATAGCCCCATAGGCAATGTAAATACAGTAGGATAGCTAAGTAAGTCTATAGCCCGAAAGGCGAAATCAATAGCCCCAAAGGCAATGATTATTAATACAATAGTTCCGTTACCAAATTTTTACGGCCCAAATGCCTACTAATTCGATTAAGGTAAAATATAATAAATGTTTATGATACAGTATTCTCTTCTAATTCCTCATCTGATGAATTCTCTTGTCTGGCACACCAGAGCTTAAGTTTATCTCGTGCGATAACATTTTTATATGCCCTCTTGCCCCTCGCGGCTGAGGTAACCTCATACCGATCGTTTGGTAAGACTGCGGTCACCTTATAAGGCCCTGCATACCTCGGAACAAGCTTCCCACTTGTAAGTCCGGGTCGTAAGATTTTGCGCTCTACCATAACCAGTTTGCCTACTGGTATCGGCTTTGTTACCCGTCGGCTCTTATCAAAACGATTTTTCATGGCATATGAATTTTTCGCAATATTTTCGACTGCGATTTTTCTCAGTCCTTCCAGATCTGGAGTACGTTGTGCACCTTGGAAATCACCAGCCAGTCGAGGTCTCAGACCACACAGTAATTCAAGAGGAGATTTACCGGTCCCCTGGCTCACTGTAGAGTTAATGCCCAATTGAACGTTTGGTAAATAGGCATCCCAGCCCTTTTGCTCTTCTCCCATGTGAGCAGTTAAGCAACTCAAAATTGTACGGTTCAACCTCTCGACTTGACCATTTGCTTTTGGAGAGGCCACTACGTTTAACACAATATGGTTTATTCCGTCTTCTTCACAATAGTCTTTGAACTCTCGGCACGTGAATGCTGTGCCTCTGTCACTGACTATTCTCATTGGGTAACCGAAAACCTGGCTTAACCTGTTTAGTGTAGTAATAGCACCTCTGGCATTGGCACTTGCGACGGCTTCTAGCCATACAAATTTTGTAAACCCGTCAATAATGGCAAAGATGTAAGTTTTACCACTGCTCTTGCAAAATGGCCCCAGATGATCTACGTGTAACGTGTGAAAGGGAGCAGGATCCCTTGGTATTGGATGCAGTAATCCCGGCTGCTTACCTGTGGGCTTTTTCGTGAACTGACATCCGATACAACTAGCCACATACTTCTCCACGCTTTTCCGCATCTTAGGGTACCAGTATTTTGCCTGGATTGCCTCTAAGCATTTTGCCGCCCCTAGATGACCGTTGTTATCATGGTAGGTCTTCATTATGTGCCACCTAGCATTTTTGGGTAGAACGGGTCTCATTCCGCCATCTACAATACGACACAGTAAGTTATTGACGACTTTATAATCCTTGGAGAGTCCATTTTTCTTGTTTTTGCCAGCCTCAAGCTCTAGTTGAAGATTTTTAATCAGCAACTAAATCTCTTCATCGCCATATTGAAGGGCATTAATAAAATCTTTCTCCTCGATGTGTTGAATTGCAATCGGATTCCGACTAAGAGCGTCAACATGAGACATCGCACTTCCTGGTCTATGCTCGACCTCAAAGTCATATTCTTGTAGATCAAGCCACCATCGTGCAATACGATTTGACAAATCTCTCTTTGACCATGCCAACCGCAAAGCGGAGCAGTCAGTCACTACACAGAACTTAAGCCCGGAGACATAAATCCTGAACTTTTGGATGCTAAAAACAACGGCCAACGCCTCCAGTTCAAAGCTGTGGTATTTTGCTTCAGTAGCAGTTGTCTGTCTACTCGCGTAAGCAACAGCTTTCCATTCATCTTTCTCCTGACGTTGCAAAAGTACGCCACCAAGTCCGGCTTTGGAAGCATCAGTATGGATTTGCGTTTCCCGAGTATGGCTATAGATAGCAAGGACAGGACCAGAAGTGAGTAATCTTTTCAGATTATTAAAGGCATCGGATTGCTCGAGCCTCCAACACCATTCTACGTCCTTCTTTGTTAAAGCAGTAAGTGGTCTGGCAATTGTAGCAAACCCTTTAATAAACTTGCGAAAGTAAGAAGCGAGTCCCAAAAATTGTCTGACTTCATGTACATTCTCAGGTGGTTTAAATTCAGCAACTGCAGACAACTTGTGAGTAGATGGTCTAATTTCTCCACGGGTGATCTCATGACCTAAGTATTCTACAGTCGTCATCAGAAAAGAGCACTTACTCCGCCTTAGTTTTACACCCGCGCTTTTGATCAACTCGAGAACGCTCCGAAGATTGTTCAAGCAGTCATCGACATCCTCTCCCCACACAATCACGTCATCGATATAGACCTCTGCGCACTTATGGATAACTGGGGAAAGAATCTGATTCATAGCCCTCTGAAAAACAGCTGGCGCGTTGCACAATCCGAAGCTCATCATTCGATACTGATAATGTCCATCAGGGGTGACGAATCCTGTAAGATGTCTTGATGGTTGTGATATTTTAATTTGATGATAGCCATTAGCAAGGTCCAAACTACAAAACACTGACTTGTTCCCCAATCTATCCAGAAGATCTTGTATCAAAGGTAATGGATACCTTTCCTTTTCGGTGATTTTATTTAAAGCCCTGTAGTCAACACATAGTCGATGTCCACCATCTTTCTTTTTGACTAACAGAATCGGGCTGGCATAAGATGATGTCGACTCTTCAATGATGCCAGCTTCTAGTAATTCAGCCAAAATCTGTTTCACTACTTCTCTTTCATGAAATGACATTCTATAGGGTTTGTAATTAATCACTTTATCTTCAGTCAACTTAATAGTCATCTCAATTTCACAATTACCTAATTCCATACCTTCTCCAGAGAAGCAGCACTCATAGTCACACAAGAGGGTGGTAAGTGAGTCCTTCTGTGATGTAATTAGGTTCTCACCAATTTTAGGTGTACATGGATTTTTTTCAGTTAGTTCGGCTCGAGCTATGCAATCTTTTTCTTTCACATTTATGATCGCGTTAGTTTTATTAACTAGTCTTATAACGGCGTGACCATCGTTTGACTCAAAACTATCATCAAGCACATCCCTTTCACACAGTGGTTTTCTTTGTTCGCTCTTCTTGATGTTCATCATACTACAAACAATAGGGTCTAATCGCACTGGGATTTTATTCAACCCAGGATTTAATTCTGTGTCCTTGAGTGGGTATAAGCGAACTTTATTTAAATTTTCGCAAAGCTCTTCTACATCTAATGCCATTTCTTTTTTGAACACGTTGAGCTGTGTCGACGTTTTAACGATAAGTAAATCAGGTGACTCAGTATATGGTTGGCCCACTAAAACTTCAAATTCTTGGATTTCATCTGGTACTATATAAAAAGGTGTTTCCAACTCTACACCATCAACGGACAGAGAAGCATAAGTAAAACCCAACGGTATTGTCAAGGTATCTCCATACCCTTTGATTATAATATCGTCCTTGACTGTAGATTCTAGTTGTAATCGATCACATAAGCTTTTCCTTATTGTGTTACACGAACTACCAAAGTCTATAAATGCCTCAACTGGAGATCCATTTATCAAAACAGTTTTAAAATATTTCCTGTCAGATGTTTCACTGCAAACAGATTGAATTTTCCGTATAGTTTTGTCATGCCCAACTTTTTTTTTTTCTGCACTCCTCTAATGAATGTCCCTTGATGTTGCAATACGAGCAATGCTTGTTCTGATTTTTCTTTTTAAAACAATTTTCTTTAAGGTGGCCAAGGTGGTCACAGAAGTTGCATTTTCTTTCATCCTTTTTTTATGTTTAATTTTTCCACAAACCTTTGCCTTGTGGCCAACATTGCCACATGAAAAGCACTTGATCAGTTTCTTTAAATTATTTTGAGCAAGAGATGTTTCTGAGTGCTTTATTTCGGCAAAATCAGTCGATGTCTTCATGTTTGCCAAGTATTTAAGCAAAGAATTTGTATCATAGCACCCAGCAGATAAAGCGCCAACCTCAAGCAGTTTGTCCCCAAGAGTCCCTATGATTGCTTGGGCTATTACTTCATCGCTCATATTACATGACATGCCAATACCCAGTTTATCATAATAAAATTTGATCGGATCTTCATTCTTTGATCTAATACGATTCACAAGTTCTCTGACTTGTGACTGTTTATTTTTAGTAAATGGAAATGCTCTGATTAATTTCTCCTTCCACTCATTCCAGCTGATTTCATAAGAAGCTTGGCGTTCATACCAACCCTTAGCATAACCGCTAAGTTTCGAAGTACAGCTGCAGATCAATGTTCGTTCATCCCAACCATGCATGTTAGCAACACCTTCTAAATTCCGGATCCAATGCTCAACAGACACAGAAGAAGTCTGTGGATTGAACTCAGGTATGAAGTCATTACGGCCCACATAGCGAACTATTGCCTGCGGTCCTGGAGTGAAAGTTTCTGTTGCGGTTTCGGAATGATAATTTCTTTTCTTCCTTAATTCCCTTATTAAACCTTCTAAAGCTTCAATTCTGCTCTCCTTTCTCTTTAAATTCTCCCTATACTTCTTTTTTTTTGAAGCGTCTTTCTACCTCAGTCGAACTTGATGAGAAAGAACTGTGAGACCGATGTCTCTTTTTATACCGACCCATCTTACATACGATACCCTAAAAATTTTAAATAGCAACTTAACAAGTACTTCTACAAAACAGTTCTTTAAACAGTGTCAAGCTTCACCTTTTCAAGCGTCCAGATAAACACGCCCGTATTGCGACGGACAGAGTCAAATTACTGGCGCACTAACATAAACAAACCCGAGCTTCGAACACAACACAAAGAACTTTTGTCCCTTAGTTTAATAATATAATTCTAAAGTTTTTAATACATTTTCTAAAAGTGATGTTCTTATAACCAAATTATTACTAAATTATTCGATAGTTCATAATCACACGCAGTGATATTTATTGTTTTCTATCATACACAAATCGTGAGACACACAGCCATTTGCAGAAACGAACATTAGCATTTAATCCGCCATTAGCCACTAATGGTGTGTCCAACCCATAAATTATTTACACTAATGTAAACATTAAAGTTAATGGATGTTCATGTAACTCACAGTTAGTTCAATAAAATAATTGTGTCCTTTAGCAATAAAAAAAATAATAGTTTATTTGACTTTTATTTTTTACCTATTGAGTCACTCACCAAAACAATCCCTGTTCTATCACTATATACGAGTATTACACCAACACTTGTGGAAATGTACGGTAGGTATCACCATCGCACTTCTGATTCTTTTAGATCGAAAATAATAGTCCTTTATAAATCTAATATTTAGCACTGTATTTTAATAAAAGAAATTAAGTAATAAATTTACAATAGCCATGCGCGCACACGCCGCGGGCCAGACTCGAACTGCCCCTCCCAAAAATAGGAGGGGGGTCATCTCATGCCCCTCGCACGTCCCGAAGTTGTTAGATCTTCTTATTAGTATGTAGCTAAAATATTAGGTATGTTGCGGCAAACGCAAAGGACTGTCACGTTTTTAATCTGTGAGTAACGATACTACTGTAAATTATATGAATGCTAATCTGTAATCTCTACAATAAAAATGAAAAAAGAAAATTGCTTTTAGATGTCTCATTTAAACTGGAGAACGGCTGGACCGACTAGGATAATTTTCGTTTTGATATATTTTTGTGGAAGTCAAGGAGGGATCAAAAGAGTAGGATAATTAAATACCACGCGTCCAACGCTGTACCTACAAGATTTTTTAAATTGTACACAGTCAGGGCAACCATGTGTGGTGTCTAGCACTATGGTATGCTAATAAAAAAGATGGAAAACTTATAAAATAGAAGCGAATTATTATTTAAAATCCTTACCTACGATTCAAGCTTTTAAATGTTGCAATTGCAAGCCTTTATTGTAAATGATACCAGCTGCTCTGAAAATAATTGTGTCAATTGACAAAATATTAATGATGCTACGAATATGAGATAAAAGACTTGTTGGAAACCAATAGTAAATACTGTAAAACACACGAGTTTTTGTTTCAAATAACTATAATAATTATAAGTTTTGATATTCGTATTTGCATTCGCCGAATAGTAAAGTCAATATTCGTATTCGTAAAACTAGTATTCGTTGCATCACTAAATGTCTTGTATATAATGTACTCGCCATTATTTAATACATTAACCAAAACAATCATTTATAGTAACCAAAAAGATACCAAAAAGAGTTATTTTAGTGAACCTAACCCCTCCGGGTTGGGGTGCTCCTCGGTATGCTCGCCCTTGCTTTAAATAAGGGCTCCTGAGATTAATCTATATTTATTTACAATACGCATGGATTTTATTTATATTCTAAGGAACGTGTATAATTAAATTAAATAATTCATACATGCCTGAATGGCTTAGGGATGGTATAGAATGCCTATGGATTTTATACAATGCCTGCATTAAATACATTTGTGGTAACATTATGTCATTATGTCGGTAACTTAAGTTTTCCTTTCAATTATCTTTTAGAATTAAATAAATTGAAGATCATTTTGGCATTAAACAGTAATATTTTTTTGTAATTTCAGATAAATGAAGAAGACAGGATATGCAGACCTTGTTTGCTACGTGCAGATCGCTTCTTAGAACAGCAAAGGCGACATGAAGCCGAGGAGGAAGCGATGGCAGCAGTTGAACGTGAAGCCGTCGAAGATGTATTTGATCCATCATCAAGTGCACCTTCCGAAGAAGGACGGAATGATCCACTGAGGATGGAAGCCGATGACGTTGTTCCAGATAATCAAGCACCAGATGTTCCCCAGGAAGAGGAAATTCCACAACCGAATAATGACATCGTGTTTTCCGTACCCGGATTCTCACGCACTTCAAGTACATCAACATACTGTGTTGTAACCGGCTGCCACAATAGAGATCTTCATCGAATTCCTCTATCTATGAGGCAAACCATTTTGAGAAAACAGAGCATCTACATTCCCGCAGGAACACGAGTTTGTAAAGAGCATTCACAAATGTATGCAATTTGGGCAGATTTGGCGTCTCACTGTCGCAATATGCACGAAACTTTTAACATTTCGCAAATGTCTGATTTGCTGAAGCTTCTCCAAACAAATACTTCCGAGTATTTGAATTTTGAGAAATTAAATTCAATACCAGATGTGATGTTTCAAATGCACACCGGCTTCAATAAGTCTGACTTTTTAAGTATTCTGGAAGAAACCCCCTCGCTGTCCGAAATATTCAAACGCCCGAAAACGGCACTAGCCACCGCTTTGTGTAAATTGCACACAGGAGAGTCTAATGATAGATTATCTTGTATTTTTCGCGTATCGCCTCAACAATTTGGTCGCATCATGAAAAAGGCAAGAAAATGCTTAGAGACAGAATTTGTGCCGAAGCACCTAGGCTTCGACCATATCTATGGACCGGACAGTGCATTTACCTACAGAGAGAACCTAGATGAAAGAATTTTAAGAATTCCAAGGATTCTTTTCACCGAGCCAGACATGAACCAGGCAATAACCATTTGTGATGGCACTTATTTTTACATTCAGAAGAGCTCAAATTATGACTTTCAAAGAAAAACGTACAGTGCCCACAAGTATCGAAATCTTCTGAAAGTCTTCCTGATAGTGACTCCAGATGGCTATATTGTGGAAATATTTGGTCCATACGAAGCCAATAAGTCTGATTCAGACATAATGAAGGAATTGATAAGCGAGGATGAAAATAATCCATTCCACTGGTTTTTTGAACAGAATGATGTATTCATTCTCGATCGTGGATTTCGAGATTGTATAGAGAGCCTGGCTGCCACTGGCTACAAAGCCTACATGCCAGTAACGAAGGACGAAGGAGAACGTCAACTTACAACCCAGCAGGCCAACGAATCGCGTAAAGTTACTCTGTGCCGCTGGGTTGTAGAGACAATTAATGGACGTCTGAAAAATCAATTCAGGCAATTACGAAACCAGTTCGTGAATATTGCGGCGCCTCATTTGTATCCAGAAGTGAAAATAGCCTGCGCGCTTATAAATGCGTTTGGCCAGAAATTAATAGACCCGCCAGAAGCTGGCGAAATTATAAACGAAATATATATCAAATATGACGCACCAAATAGACTTGGAGACATGGTGATTGCCAATAACATGAATTTGAGAAGAGCCGCGTTTGTGCCACTAGACGGAGGTGAAGTATTCGAGGAATTTCCGAACCTGTCTCGCGAGGACTTACTGGTGATGGCCTTGGGCCCGTATCAGGTGGCACAAGCCAGAAGCTATTATGGGGAACATCTAAAACGAAATGGCTCCTTTTCTATTGAAGTATATGAGGACCGGCATATTGATTATAATTTAAATAATTATTACATAATAGCTGCTCAGCCCTGGATGATAAGAGGAAAAATACACTCCAGGTACCACAACGCGCGTGTGTACTTTGTGTACCTGCTGATGGATAATAGTCTACATGGTAGAAATAAAGTCATCGAGCACTATTGTAACTGTATGGCAGGAAAGCGGACTCTTGGGTGCTGCTCCCATGTTATGTGCATTATTTGGTACATGGGATGGGCGCGGCACCAAGAGATCCCTGTCCGGCCACCTGCTGCCTTTTTAGACAGCATTTTAAATACAAATATCGACTTACTCGAAGAAGATGATTGATTTATATCCTAAGAAAGTAGATTAGATAGTATAACATTCATAATAATAAGTAGGTTAGTCCCTAGCTAATTATCAATTAGTTTAGAGAACTAGTAAAATCACTGTTTGTGAATTCAGCTAGCTTGTTTGCATTGGTTGGTTGATGGTAGACTTATATCTGCGTTACTGCCTCCTGTCATGATTGTGTCTAGTTAAAATGGGATACCATAATCCTGCGGCATCCCGCAATAGCAGACCGCGCAAATTCACTGAGGAATTGGGTTAGTTCACCATTTTCATAACAATAATTTTTCTAGAGGCATAGCTAGTTGTAAATAGTCAATACATAGTTAATCGTAAGTGAAAAGAATAATTGTTGTAATAATTTCAGTTTTATCAAAAAGTTACAGCATTTCCAATAGTCAAAGAAGACGAAAAACACGGATGTTTCGGGTTAAAGTCCAACTTTTACCCAGTAAGGTTGCTGGTAAGATAGGTATTTATTTTCTAAGCACACATGTGTGCAACCAGACACCCATCCCTGATATTCATTATTTTAATAGTTTATAAGTTTTTTTGATTTTATATGTGCAAGTTGATTTTTTAATTAGTCTATAATATATATAAGATTATTATTTGTTTTTATAATAAAAAAGATCTGAAAAATGTACTTTTATTTCACCTACATTTCATAAACTAACCTTTCATAAGCCTACCTACTTATTATGTAAGGTAATTATATACTAATTATATACTTATATACTAATTATATACGTATATACTGATTATATAACAATATTTATGTGTTACCAGCTACAACATCCACAAAAATCAAGCGATCATAGCTTTTATTCAAAGAATACTATATAAAACTTTAAGTCGAAATATCTCAGGAACCTGACGTTTTAGGCAAAAATGTCATAGAGTATTTTTGGCTTGTATTTACATTTCCTATCGAAATATATAGGTTTCATCGCTGGACGCAAAATTGAAAAAAAATCAAGATGGCGACCGTTTACTATGCCACGGAGGTTCGAAGCCCTTTAAAAACGGCTCAGAATTGGGCTTTCTCGCCTATTGGATAAGTTAGGTTATGTCAAAAGGAAATCTCAAATCTAACAGTTTACTCCGCTGGTTATTAGTTCGAATGTAGGTATAGATACCTATATTTCCTTTATAGTTTTATCTGCTTTACCCCTTAATAGCTTTACGTAATATTAATGTAATTTACCAAAATACGAGGTTCTCTTTAGTGTTGATAAACATTCTGTAATGAGTAGATGTTTAAATGGAGTTTTTAAATAGAAAAAAAATCCTAGGTTTTTTTGACTGTTACTTATCTAGTTCCATCTATAGCAGGTCAAATATGATAACACGGAAGCTAAAGACCCACGCCAGGTTTGTTTGACAGAGTTTAGGTCAAGAACAACCGGTTTCATGACTTCCCTAAACCTAATATAATAAAAAACGTAACACATTTGCATAAAGATACCATAATAACCGCTCGTAAAGCTTATCTAAGTTCATGGTCTTTTTATTTTAACCATGTTTCAACTGGACGTTGGTTAGTGTGTCGTAGAGTAAATAATCAATGGATTTGTCTACTTCTTTAGAAAGTCTCTTGTTATTCGAACGACCTTGGCAGCGAATTCCAATTACATCAGATTAGTAATCGTTACAGCAGCTCACTCGAAGTGGCGCGTACGTACGTAACTCGTGGATTGGAGAAAGCCCGCGGCCTTGGCAGTGAGGCGCTTGCCGAGACGCGTGCGCAGCCGAGCGCGACGCGCGTCCCGCGCGCGCAGCCACCGCAGCGGTGCATGGCACGGCGGCGGCGGCGCCTACCCTACCTACACTGACTATGTGGTAATGGCAGGACTGTTAGCTGAATGATGGTATAATGCCTTTCTTCTTCGCGACGACGATTCAAATCATGCAACCGATTTTAGAGCGGCTATTCCAGGAGTCTGATTGAGCTGGTTTAGTGAAGCCGGGTTGTTTCTTTCCCTCTAATATGGTTGAGAGGAGCGATGGCTGACTCTCGCGTTATACCTACTCGTGACCGGGTGCTGTCCGTGTGAACTCCTACACTTGTCAAAAGCATTTATGACATTAAATGATTTTAATGTATAAATTCTCGTGTCATATTGTATTCATGTTCTAATGACATAATTTGTTCAAGGTTATGAAGTAGTGATTAATTATTTCTTGATTTTTTACAAATGAAATTATGTAATCACTATTTTATGACTATCAACTATCTTGAATCTTGAAACTAGTGTGGAACCGTATTCCCAGTGACATAGACGTAAAAGTGTGTAACGGTTCCTTTTCTTAGTGTAACAGTTTGTAACATACCCTTTGCTTAGACGTAACAGTTAGTAACGAATCCTTTGCTTATACGTAACAGTTTGTAACGGATCCTTTGCTTAAACGTAATAGTTAGTAACGCTTCCTTTGCTTAGTGTAACAGTTTGTAACATACCCTTTGCTTAGACGTAACAGTTAGTAACGAATCCTTTGCTTATACGTAACAGTTTGTAACGGATCCTTTGCTTAGACGTAATAGTTAGTAACGCTTCCTTTGCTTAGTGTAACAGTTTGTAACATACCCTTTGCTTAGACGTAACAGTTAGTAACGAATCCTTTGCTTATACGTAACAGTTTGTAACGGATCCTTTGCTTAAACGTAATAGTTAGTAACGCTTCCTTTGCTTAGTGTAACAGTTTGTAATATACCCTTTGCTTAGACGTAACAGTTAGTAACGAATCCTTTGCTTATACGTAACAGTTTGTAACGGATCCTTTGCTTAGACGTAATAGTTAGTAACGCTTCCTTTGCTTAGTGTAACAGTTTGTAACATACCCTTTGCTTAGACATAACAGTTTGTAACGTATCCTATGCTTAGAAGTTACAGTTTGGAACGTATCATTTGCTTAGACGTAACAGTTTGTAAAGTATCCTTTGCTTAGACGTAACAGTTTGTAACGTATCCTTTGCTTAGACGTAACAGTTTGTAACGTATCCTTTGCTTAGACGTAACAGTTTGTAACGTATCCTTTGCCTAGACGTAACAGTTTGTAACGTATCCTTTACTTAGGCGTAACAGTTTGTAACGTATCCTTTGCTTAGATGTAAAGTTTGTAATTTATACTTTGCTTAGACGTAACAACTTGTACTGTATCCTTTGCTTAGACGTAACAGTTTGTAACGTATCCTTTGCTTAGACTTAAAGTTTGTAACGTATCCTTTGCTTAGACGTAACAGTTTGTAACGTATCCTTTGCTTAGACATAACAGTTTGTAACGTATCCTTTGCTTAGCTTTTCCGAGTCCAAATGACGAAAGATGCCAAAATCTGTTTTTTCTCTCTATTTGCCTGTTCCTATTTTTCAGCACCCTGTTGGGTTGCGGTTTGATTCAATACAAATTAGCTAAGTAGGTATATAACTCTTCTGAAGTGCAATGAAATGATGGCAGGACGCGCAAGTATCATGGGGTCGCTCGTGCCACCACAGCGCTTCAGGCCGCTACTGAATATTGAGCATAGTTGATGTTAACCCCAGCCAGTTTCATCTTGTTTCTTTAACAATTATCTTTTTTTGTTTTATACTAAGGACTTCTCATACTAAGTTGGCCGATATATTAGCCCCTTAATAAGTTAACCTAAATATATTAATAATCAATCACAGTCTAAAAATTGTTTTTAGGTTACAGAAAGCAACAGCCAGGCCTGCCTACACATTACGAGTAGGTATGCTTGATTGACGCGAGTTTTCACGCAGACCATGCGCCCGCGCGCGCAACACTTTCGTTGTCAATGAACTTGGAAAGCGGGGATGTTCTGTCATTGTCTTTGTCTGTCATTAGGTACATTAAATGCTCTGGGAATTCACTCTCGCTGTTTCATTATTGCGCACCGATAGCTGGTTGCATGCAAGACGCAAGTGCCGTCTCTAATAATCATAAAAAAAAAACAAGCAGTGTTAATATTACGGTTTATTTATGATTAGAATTTAAATCATTTTGCTGACTACTTGTACGGTTTCGTAATTAGTCTTAAAAAACGGTCAAGTCAAAATAGCATAGTCCGCTGCAGTTCCTGAGGGAACTGAAAAATTACTATTTTTTTGGTAATTTCTTTAACATCGCAACGGAATAATGGATTGTTGTGTTTTTTTGGGCAGAGATGGTTGAGGGGGTGGGAAATGACATAATTTACTAATTAGCATATGTTGACATAGCTCCCGAGGGATTTGGGTAAAACTCATTTCCACGCTCGCACACGTCGGCGTCCCAATGGAGCATCGGATTTAAGTGATTTTTGTAAAGAATTGGTTGAGGGGATAGGAAGTGACATAGACTGCAAATCGGAATAGCCCGATATAGTCCCTGAGAGATCTGGAGAAAAACCATGTCATGAAAAACGATTACCATGCGGGCGAAGCCGCGGGCAAAAGCTACTTTAAAAAAAAACTTTGCTGACTTAGACGCATTCGGAGGGCGCGTCGAGGCCGCAGTTTTAACAAAAATCACAACTTACGTGAACTAAAATTTCGTAAACAAATCATTTATCGAAAAAAGTCGTAATACTTTTGAAGGGCATATTCAACGGTACCCCCCACGAACACCTATACAATTTTTTGGAAATTGAATTTATTTCGTAATATGTTAATAACTGTTACATATTAGTATATAACCTTCAATTTTACAGCTGTAATAGTCTTAGATAGAGAAGGCGAAACTATAAGAGGGCCCAGTTTGAAAACGGGACCCTTAAAATTAGTGGCTAGTCGTCAGTTGTCTGTTAAAGTAAGTGTATTTAAGGCGATATACTCGTATTAGCAAATAAGCAGTGAGAAGCGCTTAGCAAAAAAATCAGGAAAATTTTTCCCGCTTAATTTTGGGCCTGAAGAAAAGATATGTTATATTCAAGGATATTACCTAGAGCCCTTGTAAGTTCATTACACGATTAGATTAACTTGACTCGATCATAAAAAAATCCCAAACATAGCATAAATTGAAGCAAAATGAAGCAAAGCCTGTAAACATTTGTAGGAAAAAAATACATCTTTTTTGAGATTTATATCATAATTTTCTTATTTTAAAACTACGTAGTCTGTTTATTCAAATTCAATTTAATTAACTTTTTCCAAACTTTTCAACGAAAAAACATTGAAAAAGTGCAAAAGTGTCATTATTTTCTTTACTCTTTACACGTAAAGAAAAAGACAGAGACAACTGTTCGATCAATGCTTCGCCTTAATTAACAATTTTTCTCTGGAAAAGTGTTACTTCATTACATTGTAGTGGGCGTCATAATGACGCTTCGGTTCAGATGACTTATAATGACGCACCCCGGTGGGAAAGCAGGGCCGTTTGGACGCACTTGACGCTTCAACGACTATGAAAACCACCTTGAAAACAGCACAGAGAAATTATAGAGACGCTTTTTTTAAACAAATTGGTAATTAAGTTTCAATAGGACTCGGTACCATTCCATGCTTCTCCTTACATGACTGAATGTAATAATAATAAGTATATACAGATTGTAACAAAATTGGTGTAGGTCCCGTTAATTGGGGCTTTTACTCATTAAATTTAATAACTTTTGTTCTCCGACTTTGCTGAAATTGCAAAAAAAAAACTTTTCATACAAATTGATCAGTTGACCGAACAATTTTGTGCATTTGTGTATAGAGCCATTTTTTTTTTAATTGACTATGGGTTCTTTGGGGAAAAATGTTCAGTAGATATGATGAGTAGAACCCCCAGTTATCGGGTTTTACAACAATTTTGTTATACCGTGTATGTTTAACTATTTTATTCATCGTAGATACACATTCACGGAGGTACCAGATTTAATTATAAACACACTCACTAGGTTTTTGCTCGCGGCTTCGCCCGCGTGGACTTACATAGTTTGTATGACTGCCTTGAGGGTGCGTTGACAGAGTGTTGCGCGAGCGGCAAGCGGCTCTCGAGCGTGGAATTGTGTTTTCTGCAGATCCCTCGGGAGTCGGAACTATGACGGATTTTGCTAGTTAGTATCTATGTCACTTCCTTCTCTACGCAACTACCTCTGTGCAAAATATCACGGTCAAACCGTCGCTTCGTTGCGTGCGACTTGAAAGAAATCGGTTTGGATCATAATTCTCATTTTATCATAATTAGATCATAAAGTCATTGCGCGAACTTGACATTTTAAAGGTTTGTCCTTTTACAGAACAATGTTGACATTATCATGCGGACCGAAAGAAATAAACAAAATTGAGAGAGCATTTTTCTGATCCCCAGGAACTGTGTTGGGCTGTGCTATTTTACGAGACAAAAAGCAATCTATGTCACTTCCCATCCCTTCAACTATATCTGTGCCAAAAATCAGGTCGATCCATTGCTCCATTGCGACGTGAAGGGAGGAAGAACAAACAAACAAAATTAGTAGGGCATTAACAACTATGTAAAAACATTCACCCTTCTGTTCTAAAAAAATAACGCTATACTGTAGCATGCACCTCTATCCTTACTAATGCTTTAAATGTGAAAATATGTTTTTTTTTCAGGCTTCGTAATACCTTTTTCACCTCTTCACGATTCAATATCTTAACCAAACTTTGCGAAATTTGGCATGCACGTAGCCTGTGTCATAGAGAAAATATGCTTGATTTTATCCTTTGAAAATAGTATTAAGAACTTGAAAAAATACTCTTTTTTGGTTGATTTCTTTAACATCGCCATGGAGCAACGGATTGTTGTTATTTTTTGCACAGATATAGTTGAGAGAGTGGGAAAAGACAACGACCATTCTTATTAGCCGTTCTATAGCCCGACATAGTTGACGAGGGATCTGGCGGAAACTCATTTCCACTTAGGGCACGTCGGCGTCGCAACCGAGCGATGGATTGGCGTTATTTTTTTGCATAGATTTGAGGGAGTGGGAAGTGACATAGCCCTTAATCAGAATAGCCCAATATAGTTCCCGAGGGATCTGAAAAACACTCATATCTACGCTCGCAAGCCGGTTGAGGCTCGTGCACCATTTAACCTCAAAGACAGTGATTAAAAAGATGGCCGAAGCCGCGGATAAAAGCTAGTAGTACAAGAGTCGGTTTACACAAAAGAAAAACCATTAGCTAATAAGTATAAAGTATAAATAAATGGGCTTTCAAAATCAGATTATCATAAATAGACGACACTCGACCAATCTAATCACTGGCAAAGGACTGGCTGCCTAAAAAGCTGGCTAGATGGTCGGCTGTGGTAGTGTCCTTCAAGGAACCAAGATGAACACCTATTCCTATTGGTATCTTTGTTGTCATATGTAACAAATTATTTTGATATTACATCATTGTTCTGTCACAATCCGAGGATGTTTTGTTTTGATTCGGAAGGTACCTACGTACTACAATTTAATTGTTTCTAACCGGAACAAGCTGACGAAAGGTTTCCGCAATTTTGTTCTGCCGGTATCATTCATGCAGGCAGGAAATAAAAATAAATAACGATCATCCGATTTCCGTATTAGATACCTAGGTATCAACGGAAGTTTAACGTGTTTCAGTTTGATTATATGTACGAGTATACACACATCAAAAACATCGTTGCAACAGTGCATACTTAAGCATATTTGGTTCTTGTTCGAATATTAATCAATTAAAGTTATTGAAATTTTTTAAACACGTTCTATCTGTATTTTCGTAAAACAAATGAATTTTTTTTCAAAAATTCAAACTTTTAACGGAAATCCGACAAACCACTAAATAGTTTCTGAACCGTGTTTACAAAATTTCAATAACTTTTGATTTACTGACATTCAACTATGATCCAAACTACTTATGATGAAACGATTGAAGACTCGGTTTGGTTGGTGGTAGGGAATTTTATAAGCCCGCCTGGCTACCTACCACCATCTTATCTAAGTCTTGCCGCCAAACATCAGTGTTAACAACATTGATGTGTTCCGGCATGTAGATAAGATAGCCAGTTCTCCATTGCGTTGGGGGATCTTGGTAAGCCCGCTTCCATCTTCGGCATCATCGTCACTTACCATCAGGTGAGATGATGCTAAGGGCTTACCGAAAGTGAATAAAATAAAAACGCGCTTGAAAAATGGAGTAAACCCTAGCGCGTAGACGACTCCACTCCTGTCTGTAACCTGAAATCACGTCTCGTAGTTGTAATAAGAAAAGGCCAGGAGGAACCGCGCTCCATTGGTCCCGCCGCCCGCCCGTTCCCGTCGCCATGCCAGGCCCTTCCCTTGCTAGCCACATGGCCTCTGCGCTGATTATTTGTTTTTGTTAGCTTACTTCATTGAGTAGGGAGTTTAAATTTTAATTAATAATATAACTCGAATTGTTTATCTACATTCTACTCGGTAGCCAAGAAAAAACCCCGACCATCATAAAACGATTAAGAAAATATGTGTTGACGTTTGTGGTTGTTCTTGAAAATAAAATTTCTTGGTATCGGCAGTATTGGTACCGATCGATTAAGAAGAAGGTACTTTACACTGTATTTTATGTATAGGTAGATACATAATAGTTGGGTAATATAGGTAAAGACTTTTTATTTAGTCTGAAGTAGGTATATGAAGTACTTAGGTTTAATATTCTTGTAAAATATGTGGTTTTTATTAGGGTTCCGTACAACTAGCGGGTGACCAACGGGACCCTATTACTAAGCCTCCGCTGTCTGTCCGTCAGTCAGCGGGCTGTATTTCATGAACCTTAATAGGTAGACAGTTGAAATTTCACAGATGGTGTATTTCTGTTGCGGTTATAACAAAAAATACTAAAAATTAGAAAAAGTTAAAGTCTCCGTACAAAAAAGTGTTTTTTTTTAAACGTGAAGAAACTAGCGCCATCTAGTATAATAGTACGGAACCCTTTGTGCGCGGTTCTGACTTGCACTTTACCGGTTTTTTTTGAAGTCGGTTGAGAAGTCCAAAAAAATCGAGAACGGAAACTGATCGAGTTGTCACTAATTTTCAACCGACTTCCAAAAAGGAGGTGGTTCTCAATACGAATGTTTTTGTGTGGATGTGTGGGTGTGTGTGTCTGTGTATGTGGGTGTATGTGTGTGTGTTACCTGATATCTGCGCTGATTGTGATCCAATTTTCATGGGTCTCATATAAATTTTATCAAAATCGGTGACATACTTTTTTAGATAATTAACAAAAACGAAAAATAATAATTCAAAATTGTACTAAGTTTTTGCTATGGAAGTCGGTTTTTTTTGTGTTCAGCGTTTTTTGTATATATTTTCAGTAATTTCACAAAACACAAATAAACAACAACCACTGACAATTTATAAATGCAGTTTTTTTTTTAAAATCCACAATGGATAAGCCCTTGGCATCATCACACCTGATGGTAAGTGACGATGATGCTGAAGATGGAAGCGGGCTTACCAAGATTCCCTAACTCAATAGGGATCTGGCTATCTTATTTATTATTGGTATGTGGAATTAGTGTAAATGTACACACTAATATTATAAAGGCGAAAGTTTGTGAGTGTGTATGTTTGTTACTTCTTCACGCAAAAACTACTGAACGGATCTGGCTGATTAGGACCTGGATTAACACAATATAGGCTACTTTTTTACTGCACACACCCTCGAAAAGTCATAGAAACGTCGTCCACGCGGGTAAAGTCGCGGGAAACAGCTAGTACGAAATAAATGTGTAATATAATGTTCCCCCAAGAACCAGTAACATTAACAATCTGATCGAGTTGTATCAAAGAGTGAACATTTTTTTAACGCATTGACTTTTCGAGAGTTGTTCAGTGTGTGGCACGTCGGTGGTAGGAAGGTAGGTACGGTAGGCAGGGCGTGGGTTAAAATACCGTACGTGCACACAGTAATTTATTATACAAATATAGGACCTAGAAAGAAATACATAAGAATTAGAATAACATTACACACTTAAATTCATCATCATCATCTCAGCTCATATACGTCCCCACCGATGGGCTCGAGCCTACCCTGAATAAGAGCGACAGTCCAGTGAGGGTTGGTCGACTTCACTCACAACCTTTGAGTTTCTTTGCAGGCGTGTGCAGGTTTCCTCACGATGTTTTCCTTCACCGTAAGAGCGTCGGATAAACGTACATATGAAATCAAAATTCGAAAACACATTGGTACGTGGCAGGATTCGAACCACGACCTCCCGGACAGGAGGTAGCGACCCTTGCCATTACGCTACCGACGCTCTTGACACTTAAATTATAATCACAAAAAATATGAATGTATTTAACCCGAGAAAAGTAATATTGTTTAATCTTTGCCCGTAATATTTTTTAATCTTTGCCAGTATTACTTTTTAATCTTTGACCGTAATATTTTTTAATCTTTGCCCGAGATGGGTATTTTAGAGTGAATCAGGTTTTAGTTATTTTATTATATAAATTTAATTTAATTTTACAGAATAATAACAAATATTGAAAAATGGAAAGAATTTTTAATTTTGAATCACATGTGGCACACTTTATATTCAAAATGTGACACATGGATTGTTATATGCCAGCGCATGAGAAATGATGAAATAGTTCGGAAGGAAGAAGAAAAAATAACACGCGTTACAAGTGTTAAGAGAGGAAGCCCAAGTGTACGGGTTCGACACTTATTTTGTTCAATTCATAAATACGCAAAAACCGGCCAAGTGTGTCTTGAGGTCACACAAACAGGGTTCTGCACCAAAATATTTACCACCAACAGAACAATACCTCTCAGAACATTTTGCTCTAGGTAAATAGGGGTGTTTACTTATTCTGGATTTTAGGCGGAAGGAATGGTATATTTTCGCCTATTTGATTAAATAACTTCAAAACTATTCATCTTAAAACTAAAAAATAAATCATTTCACAATAATCCTTTTCATTTGACATCGTGCCCTGCGTGCCCCTACATCTGCACGCAGGAAGACCTCATGACAGCGGCTGATAATGCTGTTAACGTGGCCAAATTCTGGGCTGCTACAGTGTAGTGTCTGCCATCGACACGCTAACAAGAAGAAGATTTGATATGTTTGAATTTTTTTTTATTTTTTACCGACCGGGTTTATTTAAATGGGTTACCCACTTACATACGTGTACCAAATTTCAACTCAATCGGTCCAGTAATTTCCGAGCAAATAGGCTGTGACAGACGGACGGGCAGACACACGAGTGATCCTATAATTGTTCCGTTTTTACTTTTTGAGGCTCGGAACCACAGATTAGGTAATAGTACTCTAATAACGGAACCATAAAAAAAGTAAGTAAGTACCTACCTAAAAATAACTAAACTTACCGTACATTCATTAGTAATAAAATGAGGTTCGGTTCATACGATACCCCACATGACACGGTTAACTCAATTCCAAATTTGGACACAATAGAGTGGTGTGAAGTTTTAAATAAATTATGTAATTAAAAACATAATTAGAAGGTAATATTTCCGTTAAAACAAATTAACTTATACAACAACATAGGTACTTACAGAGATGAAACATATACTAATGCCTTGACTTGAAATAAGTTCATTATTTTCAATTACCTATTAGGTATAAATTATAGTAACTAAGTAGGTACCTACCTACCATTTTCATTGATTGTTTGGTGGAAGGGGTGCCTGTTGGTAAGTAGCTGGTAGGCAATTGGTCTGCTCAAAGGAAGTGAGTGGTCTGTAAGTAGCAGGTAGGCAAGTGGTCTGCTCGAAGGAAGTGAGTGGTCTCGCGTTGGCCTTGACATTTCCCGCTGAGCGTGGCACCGACCACCGTCTGCAGCTACAACACCACAAGGAAGTAGGAACCCGCTGACTCCGGCGACGACGCGTCGTCTCCAATAGGGCTACCAACTACCTCTAGCGTATTAATATTTCTTATTTTATTCTAGCGTGATAGGGTAACTTCTAGTTACCAAGTCTCCTGGAGGCTTGAGTTTCCATACAAACGTATACCTTATACCAATCATAAAAAGGTTTCACATGTCAATTCCATTAGTACTTTTGTTTACCTTTTGCTTATTTTTTATTGATATAGGGTATAGTTCCGCTTTAATACAAAAAATACATGCCAGATTTATATATTGAGTAGATACATATCGATGTTTGTAATTAGTTTTATATTTACTAATATAAAACGGAAAAAATAAGAGCAGTTTCAAACTTTCAGTGCAAATCTAATTTAAGCCTTCGTTTAGTCATTTTTCAATCTTCTATGTTGAAAACTAATTACCAAAAATTAAATTAATTTAATTATTAATATTTTTGCAAAGTTTGGATTCAATCTGGCATGTAGTTTTTGTAATTAAAACGGAACTACGTTTGTATGGAAACTTGAACCTCCTGGGGACCCTTAGCCAAAGTGCACATATAAGTACTAACACGTAAGCTTAGATTTAACGAAGGATTAGCTAGTTATCTAGCCTGAATTAATTTTTGACTATTATAACGACGATCGGCATTCAACCTTTGCAGGTAACGTGCTCGTACGAGATATTCAGAGAATAATAGAAACCCATCAAAAAGACAAAAATAATAAGTGTTTAACAATTTAGACAAGAAGGCACTTTGGTTTCCACGAACAATGACATGACGGTAGAGCATCATTCTTAGCAAGACAGTGTTAAATAAAACTTGTGTTAATGTATGTCTGTTTATGCTACTTGCCCCTCTTGGATAACTAACAGTAATAATTACTTTGCAGTTGGCTATTTCCGCACTCAGAATACAGAACAACTCTGAGTTTCCGCATTATAGTTACTAAGTAGGTATACGTATTATTTTTGAATGACTTCAATATTATTATTTATTGAAATAAAGTAGATAATAAAATATTGGTATTATTATCGTGTCCTTGGTAACCCTAGCTCCAGCACTGCTGTGTCACTGCCTGATGCTAAGGCATGTCCGCCTGCCCAAGGTCGAGTGGAACTTTAATGAATTACAAATTAATTCCGACATGTTTTTCATGATGAGTTCCTCATGTCAAGTAGAAGTCTACAAAAACTGTACGCAACAAAGTTAATTTTTATTAGCTGGGTATGTATGAACTTGTAAGCCACAACGAATACCTCACTGACTTAAAAAGGCAAAAGAGAGTACATTTTTATCAGCCGGGTCAGGCATAAACAAGCACGCCTGTGTTTGTAAGTGAGTACCTATCTATATTTAAATGAAACGTAATCACTGTCAATGATATCAATAAGGGAACAAAAAGTCAATGCGATGCGTCTCCTGCGCACAGAGAGAGCATTGAGGATCGAAGCGACGCACAATGTGCCCGCAGATCGCGACTCTTCAAGGGGAAGAGTTGACTACCTACCTACATACCTACTAATATGTATATTCTTTACTCATGCACATAAATATAACAAGAGAGTCGGTGGCGTAATGGCTAGGGCCGCCGCCTCCTGTCCGGGAGGTCGTGGTTCGAACCCGCCATGTACCAATGTGATTTCGAATTTAGATTTCATACGTACGTTTATCCGACGCTCTTACGGTGAAGGAAAACATCGTGAGGAAACCTGCATACGTCTGCGAAGAAACTCGAAGGTTGTGTGTGAAGTCGACCAACCCGCACTAGGCCCTAATTCAGTGAAGGCTCGAGTCCCTCGGTGGGGACGTATATATGAGCTGATATGATGCACATAAATATGCAGGTATACATCAAGTATGTATTTCGTTATAAATACGTAGCTATGCCTATACTATAGAAGTAGCAACGTACGGTACGACTAATGACTATTGTACGACTGAGGTATTTATTCATCACCTTATCAGCGTAAGGACGTGCCCCAAGTGTGACCGCACCTTCCGAGTGAAGATTGGCTACAACAGCCACATGTGGGCGCACGATAGGGCGGAGCAGCGGGACGCCTGCAGCTGAGCAGAACAACTCTAAGGTCGCTGCAGCCGAAAACGTCCCGTGCTGGACAACGGCCTCCCCGAGGTACGAAGGAGCTACTCCTGATTGATGAGGTCGTGGGTAAGATTGTGAACCGCATTCGGCGCAATTTCCCGCTGCCCGGATTGATTATAAGAAGGCTTTCGACTCGTTTCCCAATTCAAGGTTGAAGAGGGTTCTCGAACTGCACAAGATAGATGAAACAGTTCGAGAGTTCCTCGGATCGTGTATGGGGCAATGGAGTACGATCCTTAGTCTCCAGGGTCAGCGGTTGTCAAATGCGAAGGACCTGGATTAAGAGGGGAATATTCCAGGGCGACTGTCTGAGTCCACTTTGGTTTTGTCTGTCCCTGACTCCACTCAGCTTTCTGCTTGAAAAATCAGGGATGGGATTTTAGTTTCGGAGAGATGATTCACGCATGACCCACCATTTCTACATGGACGATCTCAAACTGTTCCCTCAAAGTGCAGCACGAGGAACTGTTGTAAATCACTTGTGATTTTAGCAGTTCCATCAACATGGAGCTAGGAGTGGATAAGTGCGCGATTTTTCATGTAAACAGAGGTAGGGTATTATAACATTCAGATGGATTCGATATCGATTCCATGAATATCCGCACCCTCTCCCAAACTGATACATACCGGTATCTGGGTATGTCGCAGAGTATTGGTGTTCACGAGGCAGGGGTGATACGGGCGGTATGTGAAGTGTTTTGATAAAGCCTGACAAACGTTTTTGAGAGTTATTTGTCAGGTGGTAACAAGATACGAGCATTCAACGCCTGAGTCATGCCTGTTATTTTGTACACCTTCGGCATACTCATTTGGTCAAGGACCGAACTGGACGCCCTGGATCGAAAAGCCTACACTACTATGATTCTCCATAGGATGCATCACCCAAGGTCGTCAGTGATAAGGCTGTACAACCCTCGAAATAGTGGCGGTCGTGGCCTTTTAAGTTCCAAACAAATGCACAACCGCGAGATATGCTGCCTACAAAGTTTGCATAGAGTTGTCATAGCCTGTTATAAAGAACTAACCCCTCTATCCAAGGCCCAACAGAACTGGTACTGTACTTAAAACTACTGAGCGAGAGGCCATCTGAAAAGACAAAGAGCTGCACGGTAGGTTTTTCAATGCGCTTTGTGAATTCTTCGTAGATCAGAAGGCATCCGTGCACTGGGTGCGCTTCGGGGACCTTTTTGCGGAGACCAGGTGTTTGTCTGTGCAATACAAGATCAGGTGGACAAAGCGAAGAACTATAGGAGGTTTATAATAAAAGACGGCACCTTGGACGTTTGTCAGTTGTGCCATCACCCCTGCGTCATATAACCTCTGGTGGTTGTTCCTTGCTTGCCAACACTGAGTATTTACAGTGACACAACCAAGCAGCCAGGATTCTACACCAAGAGATCGCTCTAAAGTTTATATGGCCTCATATCTCGGCGGTTGCCGTATTACACGTACACGCCGGAGCAGGTTCTCGAGAACGACCGCGCCAAGCTCTACTGGGACCGACCCATCGTCACGGATAGGACTATTCCTTCGAATAAGCCTGATATCGTGTTGATGGGTCGAGCGTATTTTTGGTGGATGTCGCTATCCTATGCGACGAAAACCTCGTGCAGGCTGATGCCGACAAAAGGACCAAGTACCTGGACCTGGAACACGAGGTCACTGATATGTGGCAAGTGGAATCCACCGAAATCATCCCCGTAGCACAGATGAGATACTAGTTACTTTCTGTAGTCCTACCCGTGAACGGGCTAATTTCAGCCGACCTTGAACGTTACCTAAGCACTGCAGTCCTCCTCGGTAATGCCCGTATAGTTCGACGCTTTCTCTCCCCGTCGCACTGAACTCCAGCCGACTGTGCATCCGCTGGAGGTGCTCCTGCCACTTCACCTCGTGCCAACTGCCAAGTGAGCAAATCATCATTACAGCTCATATACGTCCCCACCGAGGGGCTCGAGCCTACCCTGAGTCAGGGCGATATATTTAAATAATAATAATAAAATCCTAGCAATCCTTTTTTTTATTTATTATTTTTTAGTTTTTACTATTGGTAATCTCTTGACATCATCTCACTTGATGGTAAGTAAAGATGATGCCGAAGATGGAAGCGGGCTTACCAAGATTCCCCAACGCAATGGAGAACTGGCTATCTTACCTTCAAGCCGGAACACATCAATTTACACTGATGTTTGGCGGCAAGACTTAGATAAGATGGTGGTAGCTAGCCAGGCGGGCTTAGATAATGCTCTACCACGAACCGAACCGAGTCTTACAAGTTGACCGGACGGGAATCAAACCCGCGACCTTCTGGTGTGAAGCGAATGGACTAACAATTACGCCACAGAGGCGGTTAGTTAAGTTAGATACCTATTTACCTATTTTGAATTTTAGGTGTAAATCTGAAATAGAAATGGTCCAGCAAAATGTGCCCTCTACTCTTCAAAATAACAAAACAGGAATCCAAAAGCAGCAAGGAGCCACAGCACAGGTTGCATAACAAATGAGTCAAATTGGTTATGTATGTGACGCGACACTGACCGGAATACTCAAGAGTGTTTCGGACATGTGCCATGTTCGTGGGAATGTACACAGTAATTTAAACATTAGTGTTTGTATAGATATGTATAATGAAGGCATTACTAGTACTTTAAGTTAAAAAAAAACAACGTCATTTGCCTAACATCTACGATATGAATTGGATTTATTACTACTCTGCATCTACGCAACAACCACAGATATCGTAATACTGTACAACGACAGTCGGTAGCACAAACCAAACCATACTCGAAGCGCCATCTTGTATGCGGTAGAAAATGTAAAAATATAAACAGTGAAGAGGTAAGGATTACCTAATTGATTTTATTTAATATTTTTCAATTTTTAACAAATAAATGATTAATGACGTAGGCAATGAGCGATTTAATTGGATTATTGATTACCTACGTAATAATCTCACGCTGTATGCGTTATGAATGGGGCGACACCTAGCGTTCACTAGCAATACTACATAACTTATTTGACTAAAATGTATATTATTTACTCATATCAAAAATATACATATATTCTCTTTGATAATACATCGCATCGAATAGTTATAGTACAAGTAGGGTGAACGCCCCAAATAACAGCCTTTTAGCGCCAATTTCAACTAACAAAAAATTAACTGCTCTAACAATAGGTTAAAAGGTTTTTTTTTATAAACAGGTAGGTATGGCAACCCAGCAACGAATCCTCCCAGAACGCCACTCTCGCGGTCGTGTGCCATGTCGGTATAGAATGTAAGAGGCGCTCGCGCTGCTTGTTCCTTTCATTCTAATTTCCGCCCGGCTGGCCTGCGTG
The DNA here is from genome assembly GCA_947284805.1 of Coleophora flavipennella. Taxonomy (NCBI): domain Eukaryota; kingdom Metazoa; phylum Arthropoda; class Insecta; order Lepidoptera; family Coleophoridae; genus Coleophora; species Coleophora flavipennella. The sequence goes on along the minus strand of OX369264.1, from coordinate 16,079,245 downwards.
CGGCCGCCGTTCAGTCCGTGAAAGATATTCGACCAAGCAACGCGTGCGCGCTCCGCCGCTTCGTATAGCAGTAACTTGTATAATTTTGTGTGCAAATCCTTTTTTGGCATATCCATGCCCACGTTAAATAAATGGTGATTCATTCAGTCCAACAAAGTCTCTTTTTGCTCTGCCGCTGGTTAGTCACCCTATATAGGTTATTTATTTTGGAATTGAATTTAAAACCTTTATTATTAATAAAATCCATGGAAATATAAAAATAAATATGACAGATATAAAATACTCTTTGGCTCTTTAACCAGCCCTTTTGTACCCAGAGACAGCCTTTGGTCATCATAGTAAAAATGCTTTGGTGTACCTAATAATAACATTCATTCATGAAAAAAATGCCCCTGGGCCAATGGCTGGCGACGCCCTTATTACTGTAGTAATATTAATGTCGCATGATTGAAAGGCTAGCCCGTTGATTGAATGGCGACATTCAATTGAACGACTCAAGGACAACTGGCCAAGTCGTTGAATGTAACGTTCAACGACTTTGCTGAACGTCATTTAGCCAAGTCGTTGAATGGGATATTCCGAATATACCTACTCCGAATGAAAACACGTTGATTTCTTCTTCTGCGAAGCATTCTGCTACCCATGGGAGGAGCCTTGCTTCGCGAGACTCTCTGACTGTATAATCAAACCTGACCAAACCTAATATCGCTCGCTACGCTCGCTCATTTACAGGTTTTTAGAAAAATCTAATTTTTGCCATCTCTACTTTCGTTGTATTGAATTTTACGTCCGTCCGTTCAAAAGGCTAGCTTACAATCAGCCAACTAGTTGATCGTTGAGTGACGCTTATTCAATCAACGTTTGGCCTAGCTTACAATCAGCCAATTAGTTGAACGTTTAGTGACGCTTGTTCGATCAACGTTCGGCCTAGTTATTCAATTGAATGTCGCCATTCAATTAACGGGCTAGCCTTTTAATTAAATGGCAGAATGAACCATATGGCTACGATATGAATATCACAAATTAGATACGTCGTAGCCGTTACGTAGAATTAACCGGTTTCCAAAACGGCGCGCTTAATGGCGCCAGATGGTGAAACGGCGACGTTTTGTAAAGAGGCGGATTTTGCGCCGCTTTGTAAACGAGGTATACTGAGTGAATAACTCCGAATGAAACCGATGATTTCTCCGTCTGCGAAGCATTCTGCTACCCAGGGGTGGGAGCCTCGCTTCGCGAGGCTCTTTGACTGTATAATCAATCAAACCTGACCGAACCAAAATCGCTCGCTTCGCTCGCTCATTTAAAATATATTAACCAGTATTTTCTACACAAAGCGGCGCCTCATACAGTACGGGCGTACTTTCTTTCAACCGAATTGCAATCTGGCTAAACGTAATGTCGCTGCATTGAAAAACGCCGCCATTTTACAATCCGGCGTTATTCGGCGCGTTGTTCTGGAAACCGGCGGATTCTACAATACGGCTTCCACAGCAGATAGATAATATTCCCTATTATTGCTGGCAGAGTGAACGACTCTGTTGCTGGTGTTAGCCTGGGGTTCCCCAGATTAGACACGAGTTGGGAGAGACGGGTCAAGGCCTCATAAAAATCTTTTAAATGTGCTAAAAACTGATTTCGCCGCTTCTCCGCGTAATTTATTTCTAAGCATTAAATAATAATTGCTGTTCACAAACATGTGTTACCATTGCTAATGCTTCTTGACATCCTTCAACAAAATGAGCCAAGATAATATTACTACCGTTAAAATAAGGAACGGCTTCCAAAGCATACATAATTGGGGTGGGCATAATTAAGTTTACTCCCGCGTTTGGGCCTACCGCCATATCTAAATCTATCTGTATTCCCCGATTCGTATAATTTAGGAATATTCAAGAGGAGAGTGAATAGGCACTATTTGAGCTTGCGTGTCACATCATCGGCTGCATCGGAACTTACCATCGGTGAGGTGCAGCCAAACTCACTCAAATTTTTAATAAAAAAAAATATTATTTATTAGTTGCTTCAACTTCTCTTACCGTATTCTGCTGTTGCTGTAAAGCTAACCGTTGCTGTTGCTGCTGTAGTAATTCAATGGTCCTACCTATCAAACAATTATAAGGTACCTAGGTAGGTACTTGGTACTTCTATCTACTCTAATGTATGATTACTATCCACGACGTACAATTTTATTGTGGTGTACAGTTTCTTGGGAAGCAATGTGACCGGAAACTGTTATAAAATACTGACGTACGGAGAATCGATTCACACGTCTGTTTACGTGATATCTGTATTTTATTATGTACTTAGGTGCCTACTGCCTACACGTAATGACTATTAAATGTGTTGAATGAAAAATGTTTATAATTTATTATTATTACTTTACTATAATATCTACTTATTATTTTCAACCAAATATTATTTTCTTTCGGAACTTACAATGAGACATCACAGAGCATGGAATACGCTCGCTCGCGAGGGGGCGCGCGCGAGCGATGTGATTCTGTGCTCTGTGTGAGAGATGGTCGCTTACTAAGCACCTCATAAGAAGGCTCAAGGTCGCCCAAAGGGAAATGTAGTGTGCTATGCGCGGAGCTTTATAGCTTTCAGAATTACTAAACTTAAGTGGCAGTGTGCAGGGCACATAGCTCGTAGAAGAGATGGAAGTTGGGGTATTAAAGTTCTCGAGTGGCGATTGCGCACTGGAAAACGTAGCATAGGCAGGCCTTCCTTATGTGGTTAAGTAAGCCTAATCCTTGGGTTAAGCCTAAGTCCAGCAGTGGACGTCCTTCGGCTAGTATGAGGATAATTCATTCAAAATCTAGCCTTGGTTTTGTATGTATGACAAACGAAATCCATACCTACATAAATTTCATACTGGTCTTTTATGTATTGACATAAGCAGGTAACTTATGTAAAGTAATATTTTTACTCTTTGGGTATAGGTACTACCAAGTATTCTTCTATATTGAAACAAAATCATTAGTTGTAAATTCAATAAAATTCATAAATAATTGAACATTTATTTTATTTTTATGGATAAAGTACCAGGTGAGTATGTATCACTCTAATTTAAATCTCTACAATCTGCATAGGTATCAAACCATTTAATCATCATTACAGCTCATATACGTCCCCACCGAGGGGCTCGAGCCTACCCTGAATCAGGGCGATTAGTCCTTAGTCGACCACGCGGGCCCAGTGCGGGTTGGTTAACCATTTAATACATAAGGTTATATTAATTATGTTTAACTAGCTTTTGGCAGCGGCTTCGCTCGCGTGATCATAGTTTCTATGACTGTCTTGCGGCTCGCGATCGTAAAAAGTGGCCGGTCCTAATCTGTCTACCTACCAAATTTCATCCAGATCCGTTTATCTGTTGTGGCGTGAAAGAGTAACAAAAATCCATACATACAAACTTTCGCGTTTAAAATATTTATATTAGTAAGCATTTATGCGACTATCCATATACATACTGTCTATCTGCTAGGCTAATATCCTCCAAAGATGACACAAAGCTTTATTGTAAATTAATAACCTATAACACTATTTGGTAATGCATTTATTATAATATTTTTTGTGTGTCTAATAACACAATAAAATTTAAATAAACGTTGCTCACTCACTCTTCAGCTATTTGAAGTGTCTTGAACTCTAGTCCGCTATTGTTCGACTGAACGTAAAAAAATCGAACAAGGATGTAATAACATTCTTTAATTTTACTTACTTATTTGACTTGCTGAATGCTTATATTCTTGTGTAATGATATTCATTGAACGGTTTATTGATGTTCAATAAAACATATTTTGTTTTAAAGGTGAACAATATTTAGATCCCACCAAAAAAATTGGTTGCCAAGACTCACAAGTTCATTGCTTTCACTGTGAAAAAGTTACGAGATCGCTAGTAGAACCAATGCCCCTAGCCATAGCGTACTAATTTATATACTGTGCCCTAGCTGAGTTCCGATATGTGCTGCGCATCTTAGCCCACGGGGCCTTTCCCAAGTCCAAAGTATATAGCTTTAAGTGTTCTTGATTGTAGTAACTGTAAAGCCATCACTTTTTTAACAGTGAAAGTAATAAACTTGTGAGACTTGGCAACCAACCTTACATGAAATATTTTTGGTGGGATTTCATTTCTTTTTGGTGGGCGCCCTGGATATTTTAAATTTTTTGGGCTCTATTTCTTTGACTTCAGCTATTCCTTTTCTCCATCGTTGCCTCCTATTTCGCCTAGTGGTTAGAGACTATGACTACTGAGCCAGAGGTCGCAGGTTCGAATACTCGGGAGGCATAATGTTTGTAAGAACATAAGTACCCGTGTGAACAGACAACGCTACACGAGGGTTGGAGGGGGAAAGTTTCAAATTTCTTAGTTTTTTCGTTGTTTAGCCTAGCCTACATACTTTTCAGTCTTTTACGACTTCAGGAAGTAGGTACCCTAGAGTTTTTGATGATTAACAAAGAATAAGAGAATGAGACAGTAATGAAATCGACGTATTTCATATGTCAATAAATCTGAAACCATAAAAGCTATATAATTGATACTTTGTAACGTTACGTTTCGAAAATACGACGAAACAATATTTCTTTATGCACAGTTATCCACCCCCTATACGAACGAGGAATTGGAGAAAGAAAGTTTAAATTTTCTTAGTTTTTCCGTTGTTTACATGCAATTCCTTGACTACATACCAAATTCCATTTTTCAAGGACTTCAGGAAGTACTCTAGAGGTTTTCGTTAGTGAGTGACTGTATAAATGAGTGAGCCATGAAATCGACGTATTTCAGATGTGAATAAATCAAAAATCATAAAAGATAGATAATTGATACTTGGTGTATTTGATAGTTCTGCTAAGGAAATTTCATCCTAAAAATTTCTGCTTTCTAGCATCCTTCCGACCAGTCTTTCTCAAAGTGGTCTCTCTAATTTCTCTTGTGGGGCGCTGAAGGCCTCCAGGGAGGTAGTAAATGATCCAAAGAAAATTAGGGGAATTGAAGTGGTTTAGTGAGGCGTTGGCTGATTTGTAATTTCTTGTAATATTTTATTTAAAGTGAAAATAAAACCTACCTACTACACAACATCGATTATTTTGATCTTGTTTTTGTCCTGTACGATTAAAATAAATATAAGAATAATTTGTCATGGCTTTCGTAGGTAGCCAGTGAGCAATCAAGTTTGAAGTTTGAACATGATTAAATACGGATTTATTGAAAATTCCAGAAATTCATTTTCGCATATGTCCCTTCTTTATCACAAAACATTTTCAAATGAAGCGATAAAGCCTTCTACAATATCATTTGAATAAAATGAATTCACATAAAGACAAAAATGTGGCCTATTTTCAAGACCTGGAGAAGATGTACTACGTAGGTTAGTCAATTGTATCAAAACTTTTTTCAGCAGAAGCTAAGCAAGACAAATGATGGAGTTCGAGCTTCGTACAATATCTGTTTGTGAATTGCTCAAACAAGCGAACTACATACTATGTATTAGAGAAGAATTAATCCCAACAAAACATAAATGTGAAATGGGGCCAAGTTCGATGTAAAAAAATTACAGCGAACTAAATGGGTAGGTTCCAAGTTCTATAGTGGTTCCTAAATCATAGCTACGGAACTTCAAATCATCATATCATCCGAAGGACGTCCACTAATGGACATAGGCATCCCCCAAGGATTTCCACTTTCCCAAAAAATCCATGATTGATTTCAAGTTAAAAACACGTTTACTGTTTTAATTTTTTGGCATAGCTAATGTAAATGGATCAACGTTGGCTTTTTAGAGGTCACAGGCTGAAGATTTTGAGACAGCCCTCCACCAAATCCCTAATCTTAGCCGCCACTCAAAAACTTCTCTAGGTGATTTAGCGTTGGACTTTGGTCATTTCTCGCGTTATGTCTACCATCGTCTTAAAATACGGTAACCATAATCAAGGTAAGGTAACTATGGTAATAACTTGCCATGTGTGTATGTATGTATGTTTGTTTAGTTCAAACCTTGCGATCGATTTTAGGGCGACTTCCAGGGGTCCGTTAAAAGCTTTATTTAACTTGCCGTGATTGTATGTATGTATGTTTGTTTAGTTCTAATCTTGCGATCACTTTTAGAGCGACTTCCAAGGATCCGATTGAGCTGAAATTTGAAATGAAGCCGTATTCCCGGTGACAATAGATTCTTGACAGTAGAGTTGGAATCCTTATTTAAAGCATATCTCTGGGTGGAATCAAGGTCCTAGAATCATCTTTTATTTTCAATAGTATCGAAGGAAAAATACTGTTTTTTTTATTTGATTTGATTTATTCATTTGAGCATTTCGCTTATTTAGCATAAAAATTTCAATTAAAAGCTCGTAGGTCCAACGCCCTTCTATTCTACGAGTTATGTGCCCCACCCACTGCCCTTCGGGCTATGTCAGTTACAAACCTACATATGTTGGCTTATATAACTTACAAACCAAATTCTTAAAATACGACTACCTGCTTAGATACTTATCCTATTGTAGAGCTTCCACGTGCCTTTATATTCCAATTTCTGTGGCTTCCACCAAGTCTACAGCGCAGTCGTTTCATGGAAACATTAAAATTCTACCATTAAACAAGGATCTCATTAAATTCACCGACGACACGTGCGAGTCGATCCTTCCTTACATAGTTATTATCTACATTTGGCACATCATCGAGTCAGGTCGAAGTCATTGCCCTGAGGACCGAGAATTGAGGGCTGGAGGTACCTGATGATAATGCGGGGAAAACAAATAGGGAATCTAGTATTCACGACAGCAAAATTAGATAGGTAGGTACCTACTTACATGTTATAGTTATGGCTAATCTATCGCACGTTATTTTTGTAAGGTTAACAGGATTCCTACGATTAAAAATAGGATTGTATTTTTAACACGCTTTTATTAGCTTCACTTGTAACTATGTATGTAAGAAAATCTTGGAATCTTAATTTGACCCACTTGCCGGTCTTCGATTAGGATGAAATTTTGCACACGCTCTGAGTTCTGATGACAATACATGACTAGCTAAGAAACGTCATTACAAATCCAATATGGCGGCCTCCCCAAGGTGGCGGACTGGCTGTTTGAAATCCACCCCCATGATATGGGTATCAAATGAAAGGGTTTGCTGTCAGGAAGACGAAAAAATAGTCGCGTGACTTAAATCCAACATGGCGGACATCCAAGATGGCTGATTGGCTGTTTTGTAATTTTTAGTGCGTGTTAAAAGCGTGTTTTTTAGTTTTTTAAACTAATTTAAAGTTTTTTAATATTAATCCCAAATCTCAATACTCACCTCACATATCCCGGGTGAGAAGTATCTTCTCATAAAACAATTATTGTATGGTTTTCTCGTCACCAGTCACCTGCTTTGTGAGTTTTGTGACCCGTCACCTGCTTTGTGAGTTTTGTGACCCGTCACCTACTTTATGAGTTTTGTGACCCGTCACCTACTTTGTGAGTTTTGTTACCAAGAAGGCAAGCCGTTGGTTTCGAATCATTAAATGACCATTGCCGTGTCGAGGAACGCGGCCGCCAGGAAATGGGCAATCCCTGCTGCATAGTGATGCATGCTTTGTTTTGCTGGCACTGGCAGGGCTAGCTTGATCAACATCACAATTAAAAATATCTTGACTTGCATCTTTGTGCCTTCCTGCATTCCACCACCAGTAGATAGGCAAACAGTTGAACTTCAAATATTTTAAGTGATACTTGCACTTTTACAGGAAATTACTTCCTAATCTCCGGTGGAATACTTAGGTAAGTATGTGAATTTGAATGTATTTTTCGAGAATGGCAAATTATATAGGGTGACTTTTAATTAGTTCTTGATAGCAAAGTATGTGAATGTAGCCGTGATTACAAACAACTTTCCCAAAGAAACTATATGTTAAATATGAAAAAAAAAAATTTTGTGCTTCATACATTTTTGCCGATTTGATAACTTGTTATGTATCGAGGACCAAAAATTTATTTTCTGATTTTCAAAAGTTGAGAAAGTTGTTTGTAATCCTTTGCTATCAAGAACTAATCAAAAGTCACCCTATATATTAGTAGGTACTAACATAGAATGGTCTTGAAAAGCCAGGCACTCGAAAAATAATTTATTCAAACACTTCCACTTCCATAGAAAACGCCGGCAAACTCATCAATATGACAATGACAAATATGACAATGACAAAAAAGTAACTATTGTTATCTATCAGGTACTCGAGAAGTGTCAACATGAATAGTTTCGCACCATTCGGACTAGTTGGGGCGCCCGAGACAGCGCCGGAATACAAAGGCGGCGGCACCTTCCTTATGCATGGATTGGAGACGCCAGGCGAGCGGTCACCGACTCCGGAGGCCCTGCCCCTCGCGACACACCAGACACGTGCGTGCGCGCGCCCGCCGCGCAAGCAAGGCTGGCATAGGCTTGCCAGACGTCAGGATTTGTCCTGACATGTCAGGATTTTTAGGCACCAGTCATGATTTCAGCCGGACTTTGACAATGTCGGGATTTTTGATTATTTACGTATTCATAGGTCTTTTATCAAGCTGCCCATGGACTATAATAAATGGTGATTTTTTTCATTGTGTGGAGAGTTAGTAGGCTCAATGGCAGATTGTGAGTCGGAGAGTGACCGTTGGCACTCAAAAGGAATATTATAAGTGGTATTTTATTACTATGACTACTTTGCGTCGTCAAAGCGCCCCGTTTCAGTAAAATGACAGCACTTTTTGATAAAAATCAGGCTTTTTGTCAGGACTTTTCAATTTAACATCTGGTAACCCTACTGGCAGCTATTTTGTACGTCTATACATCTACCTACCGCGAATATGGACATTTCCACGAATAAACCGGAACTTGGGCACGCCCGTGAAATAAGTATTACTTTATAATTTAGTTAGAACAAACAAGAATTTTGGTGTGTTACTTTATTAATAGGTCCATTACATTCTTTACAACCCAGCAGTAGGTACTATTTCTAGTACCTAGGTTTTATAATAAAAGCTATTTATACTAATAAGGGCTTACCAATAGTGGATAAAAAAAAAGTTCTACCCAGCGTTACCCGAGATCCTGATTTCGCCGGGACGTAAGTATATGGGCTATGGTCTCTAAAAATCATGCTTTTAACGACTCAGCCAGTCTTTAAACCACTTTAAACTTTATTTTATTTATTTATTGGGTTATTTTTATAGGCAATAAGTCTACTCTAAATAAATGAGTGAAGTGATTGGTATGGCAGCTTGGATTCGATGAAACATTTATCAGAACATTTAATAATAATATAATGCAACATAGAATTATTGGGAGCTTCGTGTTTATGACGGTTTATTCTTATTTCTATTTATGTTTTTGACAAATAGGTCAGTCATATACAGTGTAAACTCTGTATAGCGACACTCAAGGGACTGGGAATTTTGTGACGTTATTGAGATTATTCGTTATGCAGAGAGAAATTAGCGTCAAAGTAAACCAACGGAGCCAGAAAATTTTGACATTTCAAAGAGTGAATCGTTATATCGAGTGACGTTTTACAGAGTTTACACTGTACTTGAAACACCGTAGGTCGTAATAATCTGTACTGCCTTGGTCTTTTGAGACGTTATTGGGATAGATAAGTACCAATAATGAAAAACAAATTTTGCAACTTCGAAAGACCTAAGCTAACTGCGTGGTGCTCGAAAAACACCGAAATATTCGGGCCTTTTTCAGATTCTGGCTTACAAAGTCTAAAAGGTTCTTGCTACAGAAAATGTTGTCATATCTATATTCTATATCTGTTTACGAGTAGCTCAACCTGCATCTCTGTAGGTCCAATAGAGGCCGAGATACAGAACTTCAAACATTGGCCATTTTTCCCAAAAACTTCGGAATTGTAGTTCTGGTCGCCTTCCGAGCAGAATATCAGGTATCTACTACTTTTTCTACGAGGAAAGTCGGGGAAAAGAAATGAAGTTGTAGAGCAGTTATTTAGCTTTTAATTTAAGGCCTAAAGACGGGTCAAACGACAATATTCAATTCAAATTATTGAAAGACTGTGTAAACTGTAAAGCTGGAAAAAATATATAATATACTTAAAGTATTAAAAAATCGATTTAATTGAATACAATTTTTAAAATATTACCACTGTTGTTGTAAAAAAATATACTGTACTTGTGGCATTAATTGCAAAATTTCTCGAAAACAAATAGTTAATGTTAAATGAAACCACCACACAAAAATCGGTGACTTTAACACCTTGCATTTTAATTGAAAACAATTTTTAAAACTTTTTTGAAAGTGAAAAATATAATAGAAACATGTAAAAATCGAGATTTGGGCGTCCGATTTCATCGTAACAGCCGCGTTGAAGCCCGTATTGATTTGAACTTAAAATGAATAAGTAGGCTTACTTTCAAAATTATTTTAACACGTATCAACCTGCTCGGATTGAACTATCTTAAAGCCGAACTTTGTAGAACCAATAGTTCCCCTGTAATCTGGACAAAATGAAACAATTAAGGAAATCGGATTTTACAAAAAATGGAGCTTGACAAATTGCACAGGTCTTTCGAAGATGCAATCTTAGTTTTACACTATTGGCATCTATCCTAACAAAATCCCAAAGAACCAGAACTTTTCAGATTATTGGGATCTAACGCGATTTTTGTGTTTCCCTTGCGTGAACGGTCTAAAAAACATAAAGTTTTTAGAGTTTTTGGTTGTATTCCTTTTCATTATTGTAAGAAATATTACCGGTTACTTTGTTTTTACAATGTCCCGCTTTTATTTTTTTACTAAACGAATCCCGCCTTTTTACTTTAAAAAAATATAAAAATCCCGATTTGGACTAAAACTAATCTGGCAACCCTGGTTCTCTCAACCCAAATTAGCTGTAAACTTGCAATTTGGGACATTGGCAAAGTATATATATTAGTACTAACATACAGTATGGACACTCCCTGCCGCTCTCTTGATTGCGACCTCACCCCCCCCCCCGTCACCCAGATTTATACAGATTTGTTACAATTTGGTTGTCGAACGCATAGATATAGAACGCCGCGCGCATCCTAAATCTATGGTCGAACGTATAGGATTTCGCCGCCATTTTGTTTATACCGTCATTCCTTTTTTGAAATGTCATTTCTGGCCCGTTGTATGAAGTGTCCAGGTGACATAGGTATAGGTAGGTAGTGAAATAGGTTTACACTAACAAACAACATTTGAAAATCGAACCCATTTACACACACAATATCATAGGTAGTTCCCTTCCATTGCACCGAATGCTACTAAGAAAAGAGATGCCAATTGGCATCATTTTATTTGCTTTACTTTTTAGGCGCATGTAACCTATCTACCTCCCCATAAACATACTTATAGCGTATATCGGGTTTACATTACGTTTTGTATCTACTCGTGAGCAGGAAGCTGGGCGCATGCTGTGCGTATACATTCGGTAAAGTTGTCTCCACGCGAGTCCGCAACTCGTATATTGAGTAACCGAGTAACCGAGGGCGCAATCCGATGTAACCGCAGGCGCAAGCGCAGAAACACTGCAACCTTTCCGTTGACGCAACTTTACGCGCCGCGCGCCGGTCCTACGCACAGCGCAGTGGTACTTACTAAATAGTGTCAGTCGACCTAACGCGGAAATAATCAACGTTACATCACTGCACAAAACTAATGCAACGTACACGAATGTAATTCTGGTCTTAGCCAAGTGCCTGGCTGTATGTCGTGGATATCCAACGGATTTGGATTGAGTAATCCATAACTACACTAATATTTTAAAGAGGAAAGATTTGTATTTTTGTGTGTGTGTATGTTTATAATGAATAAACTCAAAAACTACTGAACCGATTAAAAAAAAATAATTCACCATTAGAATGCTACATTATCGCTGAGTATTATAGGAAATTATTACTAGAAAAAATAAGGGATCCTTGGTAAAACTTCAGTTACGTGAACCAAGGTGTAAAAAAATTTGCTTAAAAATTTATTTCATCGCATTCGCTACGGAAACTATTGATGATAGAACAACAAAATGTTCTACAATATTAGTGAACATATCAATACCTACAAAAAACTTCGCGATACTCTTTGTCTAACTATTGTAGTTATTTCACTATAAAGCATTTTTTACATTTTAAAAGTTAATATAAAACTGACCAAAATCAGACAATGATAACCATACCTTAGTATTAAACCTTATCCAAATAAATCATTTAATATTTAAAAATGTTTCGATATCTATAGATAACCTTTTCAATTACTTAAATCGGACATTCCATTCAGAAGATATTACTAATTTATGAAAATAAACACCGCCACCGCACAATGACCAGTGTGATGCAACCTTAGCGTAGTAATAATAATATTATAAAGAGGATGGATTTGTTTGTTTGCATTGAACAGGCTCCGAAACTACTGGACCGATTTGAAAAATTCTTTCACTGTTGGGAAGCTACACTATCCGCGGTTGCTACAGGCTATATTATATTTTCAAATAGGAATTCTTTCTAAAACTGTAACCCAAGGTGTGAAAAAATTACCTTAAAAAAATCCTGCATTATCAACAAAAAGTAGTGTAGTGTAGTGAGAAGTGTGTAGTGTGAAAGGGGGTAGGGTGTAGGGTGAAGGGTGTAGGGTGTAGTGTATAGTGTGTAGTGTATTGAAGTGTAGTGTAATGTAGTGTAGAATAGTGCAATGTAGTGTAGAATAGTGCAGTATAGTGCAGTGCAGTGTAGTGAAGTATAGTGCAGTGTAGTGCTGTGTAGTGCAATGTAGTGCAGTGTAGTGCAGTGTAGTGCAGTGGAGTGTAGTGTAGTGCAGTGGAGTGCAGTAGAGTGCAGTGGAGTGCAGTGCAGTGGAGTGCAGTGCAGTGCATTGGAGTGAAGTGGAGTGCAGTGCAGTGTAGTGTATTGCATTGTAGTGTAGTATAAGGCGATACGAAGTTCGCCAGGACAGCTAGTTATATTATAAACGCGAAAGTTTGCAAGAATGGATGGATGTATATTTATTACTCTTTCACGCAAAAACTACTGAACGGATCTGGCTGAAATTTGGTAGTAAGACAGATTAGGAACTGGATTAACATATAGGCTCCTTTTTTTCACTGCACTACGCACCCTCGAAAAACCATAGTAACGTTGTCCACGCGGGTGAAGCCACGGGAAACACTAGTATTATAAATGTAAAAGTTTGTATGTAGGTATAGTTTTTGATAGATAGATATATAAGCATTTATTCAGAGCCCACAAAAGCAAAAAAAAACATGTAATACAATGCAAGAAAAATAATAATAATATTGATTTATGGATATATGTATGGATGTTTGTTACTCTTTCACTCTTCAACCACTAGACGAATCGGGATGAAACTTGTCAAACATATAGTTTAGGTCCTGGTCTATGATATAGGCTACTTTTTACCCCAGGAAAATATCTTATTCCCACGGGAAAATCGAAAACAACGCGGATGTAGCCGCGAGCAGACGGCTAGTATAAACATAATATGTGAGTTTTTGCAAGTATAAATAATTCTTTATCGTAAACGATATTTGTTTGTTTGTAAACTCTTTATTGAATTTAAAAACAATTAAGTTTGTTACAAAAGAATGTCGATACAGATAAGGCGGACTTATCCCTTTCGGGATCTCTTCCAGTCAACCTTGGAATGCTTAAAAGACTTCAGAGCAAACGGTCAGGTAAAGTTTACAACAATTTTTTTTTTAACTACATAGTATATAATCGTCTCTAGTATATTAATACATGTGTATGTTTTTTTACGATAGAGTAATAACAAAAAAAAGGTTTAAAAACATGTTGATTGTATGAGGACCCCCTTTAAATATTTTCTTAATTTTTATTATCTGTTGATAAACCCCTACAATAACACGCATTTTGTAAAAAAAATCAGCCGATACGATTTACAATAGAGTTAAAATAAAATAAATCCTTTATAAACACGTTTCTTGTATATAATTAATTATCCCCTCAATTTCACTTGTTTTGTAAATCCCCTTTAATAACACCAATTCTGTGAAACTTTCAATACTTTTTTTTTATTCACAATTGGTATCTCACCTGACGGTAAGTGACGATGATGCCGAAGATAGAAACGGGCTTACCAAGATTCCCCAACGCAATGGAGAACTGGCTATCTTATCTTCCAGCCGGAACACATCAATGTTGTTAACACTGATGTTTGGCGGCAAGACTTAGATAAGATGGTGGTAGCTAGCCAGGCGGGCTTAGAAAATACCCTACCACCAACCAAACACCAAACCGAATCTTACAGGTTGACCCCACCGGGAATCGAACCCACGACCTCCTGGTATGAAGCGAATGGACTAACCATTACGCCACGGAGGTGGTTAAATAGTAATTAATAAATAACAATAAACGATACCGATTGCGGTTCCAAAGGTACAGCCGGACAGACAGACGGACAGCGTCGTAAGCATTGTAATAGAGTCCCGTTATCTACCTGGTACGGAATCCTAAAAGAGTGTTCTAGAAAAAAAATGTATGTATGTATGTATTAGTGGTTTCATAATATATATAATTTGCGGAAAAACAGCTAAATCAATTTTGATGAAATTTTGCATATAGTTGCTTTTTACTTGGCAGATGCACTTTTTTATTTTTTTTATCCGACTGTTGAAGCGGCCTTACCAAGTTCCCTAACACAAGGAAGTGGTTATCGTAAAGCTAGAAAACATCAGTGCTGTTAAATTTAATGTTTGGCGGCAAGACTACTTACCACTGACGACTACATACTAATTACTAAAATATGACTCCATGAAGACTTCATTTCACTACTAGTAGATAAGTACAAATTATACAGGGTGGAAAAAACTTACGAATCCATAAAGAGTACCATAAATATACGAGTACATATACGTATATAAATATAGTCGCGTTGGACACGTCCGTAGGTGTAAATCTAAATGCTCTACACGTGACCGCGGGTGATGCTCAGTGCAACACCAGGCAACCGCCGTCTATCCCTTGGATAGCACGGTTAATAGTGCCACACGATAAGAAAGAAAGAAGACGAGTATATAACATTTTTTTTTCAAAGAAACCATTTCTTTATTTTAAAATAACATCATTATAACATGAAAAGACGCCCGCCCCCCCACTGCTGTACATAGGCCTCCCCCAAATTGGGAGGGTTTTACCGTACTATATTTTTAACCAACTTAAAAAAAAGGAGGTTTTAAGTTTGACCGGTATTTATGTATGTTTGTCCGCGATTATCTCGCGTTTGGCTGAACCGATTTTGATGCGGTTTTCAGAAAAGTATTTGTTAAATTTAGGAAAAGGTTTTGGTATTTTGACCAACTTCAAAAAAAGGAGGGTCTTAGTTTGACCCGTATGTATGTATGTATGTATGTTTGTACGCGATTATTAAGCCAGAGGTGTGGTTTTGGGGGTGTCGGTAAAAATATTAAAAGAATTTAACAGACTTCAAAAAAAAGAGGTTCTCAGTTTGACCTGTATGTATGTTTTGTCCGCGATTATGAACAAAAGAATTTAACCGACTTAAAAAAAGGAGGTTCTCAGTTTGAGCTGTATGTATAACCGACTTAAAAAAAGAGGTTCTCACTGTATGTATAACCGACTTCAAATAAAAAAGAGGTTCTCAGTTTGACCTGTATGTACGTATGTATGTTTTGTTCGCGATTTTCTCGCGTTTGGCTAAACCGATTTTGATGCGGTTTTCAGAAAAGTGTTTGTTACACTTAGGAGAAGATTTTGGTATTTTAACAGACTTTAAAAACAGTTTCATTAGCTCTCGTCTGACGAGCATGTTAATGTTTAGGGTACTTTCCTTTAAGTTACGCTCGTTTTTACAGAACCGTTCACAGATAAGCACTTAAACTCGCTAAGTAGGTACCTATCGCAGGGTTCGAGGGTATATATCAATGGATATATATCATCATATATATATCCGATATATATCAAATGTTTTTTTTTATGATATATTATCAATAGTTAAAAATTTTCTATTATTATGTAGTTTTTGGTGTTTGTTAATGTATTTCTTCTTCCCAAATGTAGATGGCTTTAGTAGAGTTAAAACGTACTCCCTAATATTTTTTTTTTATTCACAATTTTATTTTTAATCAATAAATGGCAACACTTCTGCCGGCATTAATGGCGTCCAGCATCGACAGAATGTTACCTCCAAGTCACACGACTTAAACACATATATGCAAATAGTATACATAAATAATACAATCAAATAATAATATGGCTTTCATACAAAATGGATATAATAATTAAATTATAAAAATCCGATATTTTGATATTCATAATAAATATCGGATATTTTCGAACCCTGCCTAGCCTATACGTACTTACGACATATCTCCTTGCAATTGGCAACCCGGATCCACCTTACAAACAAATTGTTATTCAAAGAGCGTCCAAATGCCCTTTGCAATTCCAATTGCGCACATCGTTGGTCATTACTTATTTAAAAGCAAAACACACTCGTTGACATAATCGCACCACCATATTGGGCGAAAATACATTGTTTGGCGTGTTCCCGGACAATGGAGTTAACCGTAAAACTGTTTTTTATTCCGTTCGGACGAAAAGACGAGGACATATTGTTGGGACTGTCAGGAGGTCATTCCTATCACTACGATGGCTTCTTCCCTAGTGTCAAAGTATACATATTTGTACTAACATACAGTATGAACACTCCCTGCCGCTCTCTAGATTGCGACCTCACCCCCTCGTCACCCAGATTGATACAGATTGGTGCTAGTTTGGTTCTTAAACGTATATAGCCATCTTTAATACTATACATACCTACTTTTGGTGCCTTCAAAATAAACTGTTAAAAATAGTTGTGCAATTAATATTGTCTCGGGGCTCGTGTCTTTTATGATTTAATGTTGTTAAGTGGAACTCCAGGTCCTTTTTAATTTAATATTTATATGTTATGCTATATCTGAGACTGTTTTTTCTTCACATCAGCTCATATATACGTCCCCACCGAGGGGCTCGAGCCTACCCTGAATTAGGGCGATCGGGCCTTAGTAGACAACGCGGGCCCAGTGCGGGTTGGTCGACTTCACACACAACCTTCGAGTTTCTTCGCAGGCGTGTGTAGGTTTCCTCACATGTTTTCCTTCACCGTAAGAGCGTCGGATAAACGTACATATGAAATCGAAATTCGAAAACACATTGGTACGTGGCAGGATCGAACCACGACCTCCCGGACAGGAGGTAGCGGCCCTTACCATTACGCCACCGACGCTCTTTTCTTAAATAAATAAAATAAATATAAAAATAAATGAGATTTTCATGACAAGATTGACAAGGAAAGGCGCTATCTGCCTTTCCTTGTCAACCTTGTCATGCCCTTGTTAGTCCCGCTTGCTGATGGTTCGCATACGGGCCAGACAGACTAGCATTGCCAGCCTTATATACTCGCATGCATGTAGTAAAGACAGGGATTTGCTCGGCAAAATACTGCATGAGTAAGCGAGAAATAAGCCCTTGGCAAAATATACAGGGTGTAACATAAAGGTGTGGTGATACTTTAAGGTGGGCTTGTACCCATCAAACTGAACAACTTTCTCCATAGAACCCATAGTCAAATCGCAAAAAAAAATTTGAACTTCCCATACTAACTCGATCAGCTGATCAGCCAACTTAGTGTGGGAAGTTAATTTTTTTTTTGCGATTTGACTATGGGTTCCATGGAGAAAGTTGTTCAGTTTGATGGGTACAAGCCCACCTTAAAGTATCACCACACCTTTATGTTACACCCTGTATATAGGGCTACGAATAACTTTTTTGATGCTTCATACATTTTTGCCGATTTAATAACTTGTAATGTATCGAGATCCAACAATTTTTTTTCTGCTTTGAATATAGTTTCTTTGGGAAAGTTGTTTGTAATCATGAGTATATGCATATCTTTTGTTATCAAGAACTAATTAAAAGTCACAATATATAATAGTACTAACATACAGTATAGACACTCACTTCCGCTCTCTAGATTGCGACCTCACCCCCTCGTCACCCACGTTAAATCAGATTGGTTACAGTTTGGTTGTCGAACGTATAGGATTTTGCCGCCATTTTGTGTGAAAGTCATTACTTTTTTGAAGTGTCATTTCTGGCCCGTTGTATGAAGTGTCCAGGATGTGCCCTTGTTAACAAAGAACTGGTTACCAAGATAGCCAATGTGACGAGACAGTGTCTTTTCATAGATTGTGCTATTGTGTCGATTGTCGTAGCAATCGTCCTCTCGTTGATGCTATTTTTATGGCAGTTTTAGGGCGTATGCCAAAATGTCCCATTATGTAATGTGGGCTAACTCAAGCCACACAACTGTACGCTTTATGGAGAGGGTAGACCTATATTAAAGCCTAAGGTCCTACGGGGAATATCTCACCAACGACAACTGACCAGCCTAAGACTGACTGCTACAGGTGTCTTGACCACAGTGAGAAGGCTATAGATTATATGCAGATATATTGGTGTCGCGTTGATATCGTTTCTACGAGTGTTTCGTTAGGCGTAGCAGTGGTGCTCGCGTTGATGTATTTTTTATGAATGTTATGTTAAGCGTAGCATCAAACCGAGCCTGGATTCCTAATATCGATTAAATGATATAAAATCGGCCAACTGGGAGTTGGACCCTCACACAAAGGGTTTCGTACAAGAAAAAAACCACCTTTCAAGCCAAAGATAAAGGCGTCTGTATTCCCTGATTCGTATACATATTTTAGGAATCTTCAAGTCGAGAGTGAATAGGCACTATTTGAGCTTGCGTGTTACATCCTCGGCTGCATCGGCACTTACCATTAAGTGAGGTGCAGCCAAACGCACTCAAATTTTTAATAAAAAAAAAGCCTAGGCTCCTACGGGGTTTTTATTTTTAATTTTATTTATATTATTTGTTGGAATAGAGCGGCAAATTAAAAATACACACTAAGAAAATCTCAAGTGCCTAGCAATAGTAATAACGGTTCATGAAATACAGCCCGATGACAGACATATGAACAGCGGAGGCATAGTCATAGGGTCCCGTTGGCACCCTTGGGGGTACGGTTGATACTCATGAAAATGATAAAATGACAAATATGATAAGAGTAATATTGTATATACCGGACGTTACAAAAGTGGTGTAAGTTCCGTTTACTGAGGCAAAAAAAAAAAAAAATTCAAAACAATTTATTTCAAATAGGTGTTGGGAGGCCTGCCTACGCTACGTTTTCCGGTGCGCGGTCGCCACTCGAGAACTTTACAAATACATAATATTAAAATTGAAAAAAAATACATAATATTAAAATTACTGTGACAAATATTTGTGAAGATTAACAATTATTTCATTTTGTTTATTTAAAAGGGTGATGATGTTATGTGGGGAGATATATTGATTAATAAAAGTCAGTTGTCATTTTGTACGTGAATGGTGTATCAACGCTCTCCCAGTTATAAATACTCTACTACGCATTTTTTTTAAATGCTGTATATAATATAGTATTAAGTAATAAACCTTATAAGTCTTAAGTTTGTAAGTTGATGTGTCATTGAGAAATTGTTGTATTTAACATATACATACATATACTCGTTCACATCCAAGCCTATGCTTTTCTTGTATATTTCTCGTAAAACCCTGTATAAATTTTCATTGTAATTCAGAAAGGATGTCGAACGAAACGCACGACTCGCACGAGTCGGTATGCGGTTATGCGGATGCTTCGGCTTGATTCGACGAAGGAATACGAACAGTACCCCGAAATTTTACTTGTCCGGTTAAAACACTTCCTCCTACGTCTTTAGGGTTCCGTACCCGAAGGGTAAAAACGGTACCCTAATTTTTTTATTACCTATTACTAAGACTTCGCTGTCCGTCCGTCCGTCTGTCTGTTTCATGAATCGTGACAGCTAGACAGTTGAAATTTTCACAGATGATGTATTTCTGTTGTCGCTATAACAGCAAATACTAAAAATTAGAATTGGCGGCGTGACAAGATGGTAAGAAGTGAGAATAGATAAGATGGTGGTAAAAATAGAATAGATAAGGTGGTGGTGGGATAATGCCCTTCCACCAACCAAACCAAGACTTACAAAGTTAAACTCCGCTGGGATTTGACCCCGCGGTCCGCCTTATGTGAAGCTAATGGACTTATCCATTACGCCACGATAGCTGTTAAATATTAAAACTACTTAGTTAGCACCTAGGATATTAAAAACTCCTCAGTCTTCTGTGCTAAAACGATTTTTTTTTGTCATTTTCATAAAAATCGATCAGCCGTGGGAAGTCCAAGATTCTTTTGTTTCACAAACTTGTTTAATAAAAGATGTTCAGTTTCAAAGCCCACTTTTAAAATTAAAGTATTGCTGCGTTTTGTTTTAACATAAGTTTATCAACAACCGGGCTTCAAAGACGGCGCGTGTCTCAAACAGTTAATCAAAAATACTTCGATCTATTTTCGAGTGTTCCGTTTCTGGGAAGCATCCTCGTTAGCATCTTCCGCATCACCGTCTATTTTATTTATCACTAAATGTCTCGAAGCCAATAAAATTGCGGCGTTTATAGACTGAAACGCATAAATCTGACCCAAAAGAATGGCCCGGTCCTGGCACGGGGAACATCACACGAACGAATTTCAAAGGCATGCCGTTTTTCATTGGCGCCATTAACTCAGGTGTTTGTGGGATATTGTCATTTCTTTGGATTTTTTCATCGCCCTCTTTCGATAAACTTAAAATAAAGCCATGATGACGGTTATAATTTAAACATAATGTCTCAATTTATTCAACGACAATAATTTTAAAAATTAATGGGCGTAGGTATATACAGAGTGTAACAAAATTGGTGTAGGTCCCGTTACTGAACCACTTTTGTTCTACGACTTTGCTGAAAACGTAAAATATATTTTTTTACTTTTCATACAAATCGATCAGCTGATCGACCGATTTTGTGCATTTTAGTATGGAGGGACCAATTTTTTTTTTGAGAATTGACTACTGGTTCCTTGGAGAAAGTTGTTCAGTATAGCGAGTAGAACCTGGGGGTTAACGGGAAGTACACCAAATTTGTTACAGCCTGTATATCTACATAGTTTAAATTGCTAGTTACGAATGTCTACAAAAGAGTACTAACTAATTAACCATTTTTAGATGAATTATGATACCTACGCAAGTATTCCTGTGCAAGAGCTCAGTGAGGGTTACGAAGTAACTAGTATCTCATCTGCGGTGGGTGGGTGAGGGTCTCAGTTTAAGAAAGTGGGCAGCATTTCCTTATTTATTAGAGTCCTTAAATTCAGCTTGGCACCTTATCCTTACTAATATTATTAATGTGAAAATGTGTTTGTTTGTTACCTTTTCACGCTTCAACACCTTGACCAATCTTGATGAAACTTGACATGCAGGTAGTCTGTGTCACGGGTAAGGACATAGGCTCCTTTTTATCCCGTGAAAATAGCATAGTCCGATGCAGTTTCTGAGAGAACTGAAGAAATTGTAGTGGTGTGAAAAGGTAACAAACAAACACATTTTTAGATTACAGTATTAGTAAGGATGCAAGGTTTTTGATATCGGAACCATAAAAAGTAGAGACAGCCGTGTGTAAGCCAGCGGCAGCGTGAGCAACCTTTGTTTGTTTGACAACACGTCTATCATTTGTAAAAAGTGGTAACAGAGGGATTATTTCTTTCTATCATGCATGAATCGACAGTTTCTACTTCTACAAGTGCCGAATCTTTAGTTTCCATATCAAACAATCAAAACAGAACTCGATTCCCTTTGTAAAGTACAAACGAGTGCCGAACTTTTGTCAACTTTTGTGCCTTTGTGAACAGCCGAACCGACAGAAATGTAAAAAATTAACTCATATGACAAAACAGTATTTTCTTATGAGAAATCTTTTTTTATAGATACTCGGTGCTCAGTGAATAAGCAGACAGTGCAATAGGCTGGAGAAAATTTAGACACACCTGTTGCAGAATCCATTGGTTGGACAAATTGGAGTAGAGACCGCTTTGTTTATTAAAGCGCAAAGTTTTTTTGGTTTATTTCCTAGGGAATGAATAGCATGCGATGTATTTGGGTATAGAGGTGCCGTTTGTAGCGCTTTTAGCCGCCCTATGGGCAATGGTTAGTACAATAAACTTTTAATTCCGATTTCTAGTAACTATAGACGGGCCGGCCGGATGTGATAGACAAGTCATAATAATTGATTGGCAGTACCTAAATAAGTAAAAAATATATTTTAAAAAGGAGCCAGGTGCGTGTCCGATCACGCGCAAAGTAGGGTTCCGTAGTGTTTGCAAAAATAAGTATATATTTTTAAAAAATCAAAGTTATTTTTGCAGTTGGTATAGGACATTTTTTTATTTACCGGGGAAAAAAGCTTTAATTAATTACACAAAATAAACATAACAGAAAAGATTGAAACATAATTCAATAAAATTTTCACTACTAGTTTCTGTCAATTTCGTTCAAATAAACACTAGATCTTAGTAGGTAAGTAAATGGCTATAACTTATAAATACACAAAAAATACTTTAAAAGTACCAAAATATAATAGTTTAAAATTTAAGTTACATTTGTCAGACGAGATATTATATTGTGTAACTTTGACGAGATAATTGAAAACGCTAAACACGTTAAAAAACCAATTTCCATCGCAACAACTTAGTACGTTTTTGCATTATTATTTTTGGTTTTGTTAATTTTCTAATAAAGTACTGATAAAATAAAAATGTATATGGGACCACACGGGAAGCACTAGCTATCAAATAAAAAAAAAGAATCATAAAAATCGGTTCACCCAGTCAAAATTTTTGAGTGGTGCATGCTCGCTTAAATGTTTGTGCGGATGGTGGCGCATCGGGAGCCGGGTCGTTCCTTTCCCTCTAATATGGTTGATGGGAGCGATGGCTGACTCTCGCGTTATACTCGTGACCGGGTGCTGTCCGTGTGAACTGGCCTACTCTTGTCAAAGGTTTCAATGACATTCAATAATAGGGGATCGGACTGCATCAAAAATAAAATCTGAAATATGACTTGCTAAATTGCTCTCCTCTTGAAGTTTCAAAAAACCTTACTTCTTTTGGTTTTCCATCACGTCTTCAATTTTTAATTGATTAAATTTACAAAATAAGTTCGTCAATGACGCTTAAAATCTTTGACGTCACTTGTGGGTATTTCAAACATTTTTAGAACAAAATTTCGTTTTTGACAGATCATAAAAAGTAACTCAAATGACTAGCAGTCCGATCCCCTATTGTGTATACCTATAACTTTTCGTGTCATATTGTTTTCATGTTTTAATGACATAATCTTGTTTATTTCTAGGATTTAAGTTTGACTATTAACTAATTGATTGATTGAAAACACTTTATTGCACAACATAAAAGAAAAAAAAAGATACAATGATTAAGGAAGTTGTACATATAGGCGGTCTTATCGCTAACAAGCGATCTCTTCCAGACTTCCTTGTTTATTTCTTGAATTTCACAAATGAAATTATGTTATTATTAATTTATGACTATCAGAAAGAGTGTAATTGCACCTATTTTGAATTAATACCTTGAATCTTGAATCTTGAGGTAAAACACATAAAAAAAGCATAGAATTGAGAACCTCCTCCTTTTTGGAAGTCGCTTGAAAATAGCAACGTGTTATCTGTGGTGTTATCATCAAGATGTTAAGTAACGATTTTTTGCATATTTGGTTCTACAAAAAGGTTGTACAATCTGATAATAAATTCACTCAGAACATTTAAATAAAATCTTGTTTAGTAGATAAGGATAATATAAAATTTGTAATTGTGTGTTATTTTCTATAACAGTACCTATCTGATCTGTGTTCTCTACGTTTTGCAATCGGTATATTTTTTATGGATGGATTTTTGTATGGATAATCTAATAACTTTAAAAAAAACCAACTGCGCATCTTCGTCGACTACTACTCCTAAACTAAGAAAGTCTACTTGGCCGTAATAATCTTCCTTTTATATTGTTTGTTTTCCTACTATTTCCATTAGTTTTCAGATTACCTGAAATAGCAGCTCAGCTGGTAGGGAAGCGGTTAAGTAACAAAAATCACTACTTAAAACTCTTCAAAGCTTAATATTTAGTAAACGAATTATTATTTATCAAAAAAAAAACTATCAGCAAACCGCCTGTAATTTTAAAACACCTATACTCGTATTTAACAATACTACGATCTCGTGTGTAAGTAAACAAAAAAAACACGCCCCACTTAACTCTAATTTATTTTTAATAAATCCTACTCCTACTAATATTATAAACGCGTGTTTGTAAGTATGTGTGGATGTATGTTTGTTACTCTTTCACGCAAAAACTACTGAACGGATCTGGCTGAAATTTGGTAGGTAAACAGATTAGGGCCTGGATTAACACAAAGGATACCTTTTTCCACGCTCGTGAGCCGCTTGCGGCTCGCGCACTGCACACCCTCGAAAAGTCATAGAACGTTGTCCACGCGGGTGAAGCCGCGGGAAATAGCTAGTTGTTCCATAACTCTACGAGTCACAGATTTGTAATTTTTAGCTTTATAGCTGAAATAGTCTTTGAGCAAAACGACTGTGACATACCGACGGACATGGCTAAACTTAAGGGCTTTTATTTTCGCCATATCCGTCTGTCTGTCTGTGTTACTATTCACGGTAGTCTTACATTTACCTGTAGATGTGTACTGACTTCGGATTTAATATAAAAAAGGATAAGGATTGTTTATACAGGGAACTAGCTTTTGCCCGCGGCTTCGACCGCGTGGAATGTTTTTAAGGATGAGCGGTGCACGAGCCGCAAGCGGCTCGCGAGCGTGGACATTAGTTTCCTCCAGATCCCCATCCCAGATCGGGATATTCTGATTAGCAGTCTATGCCATTTCCCACTCCCTCAACTATCTCTGTGCAAAAAATCACAACAATGCATTGTCCCGTTGCGATGTTAAAGAAATGAATTTAAAAAAAAAACTTCAGTTCTCTCAGGAACTTTCACGGGATAAAAAGTAGCCTATGTCCTTATCCGTAACACAAGCTACCTGCATGCCAAGTTTCATCAAGATTGGTCAAGGTGTTGAAGCGTGAAAAGGTAACAAACAAACACATT
Organism: Coleophora flavipennella; assembly: GCA_947284805.1. NCBI lineage: Eukaryota > Metazoa > Arthropoda > Insecta > Lepidoptera > Coleophoridae > Coleophora > Coleophora flavipennella. Next base: position 16,054,140 of record OX369264.1, on the reverse strand, counting down.
TTCACATTATTAATATGAGTAGGGATAAGGTGCCAAGCTGAATTTAAGGACCCTAATAAATAAGGAAATTCTGCCCACTTTCTTAAACTGAGACCCTATCACCACAGATGAGATACTAGTTACTTCGTAACCTCACTGAGCTCTTGCATAGGAATACTTGCGTTAGGTATCATAATTAATCTAAAGATGGTTAATTAGTTACTCACATATTTTGGTATATATCTACACTAATCCCTACTAATATTATAAATGCGAAAGTAACTCTGTTTGTCTGTTACGCTTTCCCGCAAAAACTACTGAACGGATTTGGCTGAAATTTGGTAGGTAGACAGATTAGGACCTGGTTTAAGACATAGGCTACTTTTCACCACGCTCGCGAGCCGCTTGCGGCTCGCGCACTGCGCACCCTTAAAAAGTCATAGAAACGTGGTCCACGCGGGTGAAGCCGCGGGAAACAGCTAGTTCCACATAAAAGGGTTTAAACTGCGTTTATAATTTGTCAGCGATCGGTTTCGAACACCATCTTCAGGCAGAATATTTATTTACACGTACTATTATTTACTAATCTTGATGAAATTTGGCATGCAGGTAGCCTGTGTCATTGGAAAGGAGCTAAGCTACTTTTTATCCCCTGAAAATAGCATAGGCTGATGCAGTTCCTGAGGGAACTGAAAAAATACTCTTTTTTTGGTTAATTTCTTTAACATCGCAACGGAAAAATGGATTAAGAGGAAATTCGATGACTGCGGGCAGCGCAGGACCGGTCGTTGTGGAAATCCTTGGGGGAGGCCTTTATCCAGCAGTGAACGATTTTCGGCTGACATGATGATGATGATAATGATTCATTCAAACCTGTTCGAAAAAATCATTTTACGACTCTCGAGGTACACAAAATAAAATCATAAGTAACACTTTTAAATACTTCAGGTGAGGCTATCTACCATGACAAAAAAAAATTACATATTTTACTGAGTTTATTTTCCATTTCGGGTATAATTTAACATCTGGGTAGGTACCTACTAAATTTCATTACTGTAGGTTTAATAAGTAGCAGAGAAAATTGAGTGTGAGATACCGTACCGACGAACGGATAGATATTAGATATGACAAAATTATAAGGGTTGCGCTTTTTGCCATTACTCTGGAACCCTAAAAATCATCGAATGAAGAAAACAACTGAAGACGTAAACTCATAAACTCTACCTTCATTACAAAAATAGTAAGTATATAGGTATAATACAAACGTTAGGATAGGTTGCTTGAATTTGTATGTCATAAAAAACAGGTCATAAAGCACCATTAATTTTGTTTAACACCTGTACCTATATATTTACATATGATCACAAATAAATTAATTTGAATTTGAATAATAAAAATTGCTGAAAACACAAGGCGAGATAAACAGTAAAGACGCTCTGGAATATGAAAATAATGACCTAACCCATTCAATAAAAAAATTCAATGAATCGGATCACAATTTCACCGCATATTTTTGTACCTCCGGACGGTTAAATCAATCAAACCTGACCGAACCTAACATCGCTTGCTTCGCGAACTCATTTATTTAGTGTTTTTCACTTCTATTAGTGTTATTGTAATGTCACTAGTGAGATTACAATCTTAATAGTGAAATTGTAAACAATGTGTTACAGTTCACAATCTCGCGAAATAAATCCCGTCAGATTATAATCTTAAATTGCTTCACCACAGATACACGTTTATCTGCACATCGACAGATGGCACTGACGTCGCGTCAACATAAATTGTATGAAAAGGAAAAACTGCCTTCAGCCAAAGTGAACACAATCTAGACTAGTAAACATTGTATACGACCGCCAACCATGAACGGTTGGTCCACGGCCGGAGCCCAGGCACACAGACATCACCTCACCAGGCGGAGATATCTGCCTATGCTCCCGAAGAGTGCTCCCGAAGAGTAAAAAGGAACACACCCTTCTTGTACACAACTAAAAAAAGGAAACAAAAAATGATTAGTAGAAAATTATTTGGACATAAATTACTCAGATTTGAGTTTAACTGCAACATAAAATACCAGAAATATTAGACTACGTTAGAGTCTGTGTGGAAAGTGAACCGTCGCGTCGTCGTGTCGTGGCGCAATATGGAACTAACATATACCTACATTTCATCACTTTTTAGGTCTCCGTATCCAAAGGGTAAAAACGGGACCCTATTACTAAGATTCGCTGTCCGTCCGTCTGTTTGTCTGTCTGTCCGTCTATCACCAGGCTGCATTTCATGAACCGTGATAGACAATTAAAATTTTCACAGATGATGTATTTCTGTTGCCGCTTTAACAACAAATACAAAAAATTAGAAAAAGTGAACAAATAAGGGGGCAGGGGGTTTTTTTTAAACATGAAGAAACTAGTGCCATGTAGTATGACGGTACGGAATCCTTTGTGTGCGGTTCTGACTCGCACTTGGCCGGTTATTTTTTTAAAATATGTGCAGCACAACAACTTTATACTCACGAGCCCCAAACGGCTGACAAGCGTGAAAATAAGATTTACCAAGATCTTAGGAAATGACTTTCATACTATAGGACACTTCATACAACGGGCCAGAAATGACATTTCAGAAAAGGAATGACGGAACAAACAAAATGGCGGCGAAATTCTATACGTTCGACAACCAAACTGTAACCAATCTGTATCAATCTGGGTACGAGGGGGTGAGGTCGGAATATAGAGAGCGGCAGGGAGTGTCCATACTGTATGTTAGTACTAATATAATATATTATATATAATATATAAATAAGTATTAACCCTAAGTAGTTTTCAAAGACCTATACTACGATACCCTACACGATAGGGTACGTCAACAAGAAAAATTCACCCCTTCTTTACATGTATGGGAGGTAACAGGGTTCCATATTAGGGCCTTTTCTTTTCCTTGTTTACGTTAATGATTTGCCTTTTATGGTGCAACATCTGTCAAATATTGTGTTGTTTGCGGATGATACTTCTCTTATTTTTAAAGTGAATAGGAAAGAAAACGAAATTGACGAAGTAAACAACACTCTTTCAAAGATACTGAACTGGTTCACTGTGAACAACTTATTATTAAATGCTAAGAAAACAAAATGTATAAAATTTTGTTTGCCAAATGTAAAAAAGGTCAATAATAGTGTAATATTAGACAGTAATAAATTAGAATTTGTAAATACCACGGTGTTCCTTGGTATAACTTTGGATGTTTCACTTCAATGGGGACCACACATTGAAACTTTAGCGGGAAGGCTTAGTTCAGCTGCTTATGCCGTTAAGAAAATAAGACAGTTAACGGATGTAGATACTGCGAGACTAGTGTATTTTAGTTACTTCCATAGTATAATGTCTTAAGGCATATTACTGTGGGGGCATGCGGCTGATATAGAAACTATTTTCATCCTGCAGAAAAGAGCTATCCGCGCAATCTATCAGATGCGATCACGTGACTCGTTACAGAATAAGTTCAAAGAAATCAATATTTTAACTGTTGCTAGTCAATTTATATATGAAAACATCATGTACGTTCGTAAGAATTTGCATTTATTTCCTAAAAACAGTGACAGGCATAATTTGAATTTAAGAAATGTAAATAAAATAGACATAGCCTTTTCGAGACTGAGTAAGGTTAAAAAGTCATTCGTGGCCTCGTGGGGCAGTGTATAAGATTCTACAATAAAATTCCAGAAAATGTAACTAGTTTGTCAGAGAATAAATTCAAGACTCATGTCAAAAAAGTTTTGTGCTCTAGAGGATATTATAAAATAATAGATTATGTAAATGACAAAGATATATATGTTGTTTCTAAAACAAATACCATTACCTGAGACTGTAATCTGAATCATGACATTATTTGTAATTTTATTTTTATTGTATTTTTTTTGTTTTGACTATTTAAAAGTGTGTGTAAACACCTATTTGAAATAAATTGTTTTTGATTTTGATTTTTGACCCTAAAAAATGTTTTTTCAAGATTCTTTTGTACCACTTTGTCGGCGTAATTAATATGTATACCTATGCCAAATTACAGCTTTCTTGTGCAAATATTCTCTGAGCTAAGCCGCGGACAGACAGACATGGCGAAACTAAAAGGGTTCTTGCTGACTACGGAGCCATAAAAAAGAGGCGGTCCGGAAAATATAAAATTTAAAGAAGATTGGATTTAACAGAAGAAAGTTTTGACATGATCTTCATATATATTTTATTCTTACAATGAATTATGAGACGAAATGAAGAAAATAGATAAAGTAAAGGCGGTATGGCTATAGAGCCTTAGCTTGTACAAAGAAGAAAAAAATTCCCAGATTTATATTCTTTTTGTTTTGTATTTTGACAGTCAAACACAAATGAACAATAAATCGTATTTTTTTAACAATTTATAACAATAAATGTATCAAAACTGGATATTACCAAAGGACAAAATGCAAAGCACCATCAAGGAGCTGCTCGAAGCTTTGGGGTGAGTATTTACATGAGTAATTTGTTATAAAGAATAATCACAACAGGAAGACGCCAACGCTGTTGTTTTTGGGTCTACGAGCGTTACCTTTTAAATTTACAGGTGTAGCCTAGAATCAGAAACGGTCCTAGACTACATCCAGAACGACCCCAATTACGGAAACAGCAATTTGTCCACGAAACAAGTCAATGATTACGCGCAGCGGCTGGCGCTGAAGGCGAGCAACGCAAAGATATTTCTAAAGAAGTATGAGGACCTGAAGAGTCGAAAGTAAGTTACCTATTCATTGGGTTTTAGGAGCATTTATCACGTTTGTAATGTTGTGCATTGTTTCTTTTATTGTGATCCAGATGGTGGTTGCCTGGTGTTGCACTTAGCATCACTCTTGGTGTGCTATGTTTATATTTGATTGTTGTGTTCTGTGATTGTTGTTACTGGAAAAAAATACAAGTAAATATAGTCATTTTTGATTGTTGTTCTAGCACTGATAATCTTCCGGAGCTCATAGCACTGTTTTACAAATTGGTCTGCGATGAAAAGAAGACAAAAGTTTCTAAGCCAAAAATATCACCCAAGCCAGTATTGGGTGACAACAAACATCACATCACTAAGGAAGATCTTCCTCAGGTATATTAACATTAGAAGCAATGTATAGGGCCTCCCACTTGGTGGACCGATGACCGATTTTTAACCCCATGCCCTTGGTCTGTCCATCTGTCTAACCTTTAAAGGCCTTTATCTTTTGAACCATAATAGATACCCAGTTGAAATTTTCACAGAATTTGTGTCATTCATTGTGCTGGATTTCTCAACAATAAAATAACAAATAGCAAAAAATATTTAGGGGTGACCTGTAAAAACGGTAATACATACAAACAAACTTTAACCCTACAATAAAATGATAAATATTACAAACTGTTACAAGTGCAAGTCAGACTTGCGCATGGAGGGAGGGCGCATCACACGTTAGGTTGGGTACCTAACTCTAAAAAACCAAAATTCCTAAACTCTTTTTAGGGTTGTGTACCCAAAGGGTGCCTATAGGACACACTTGCTAATAATATAATAATAATAATTCATTTATTGTCAGACTAAAAATCCATAGAGTACAAAATTCAAACATCACATAAACATTGAACCAAATCAGATTAAAAATTAATATTAAATTAAATTAAATTACGCTAAGCCTTCAACGTTTTTCCAACATTTAAAGAGCTGTATCTTGTGAACCATAATATATACTCAGATGAAATTTTCACAGAATATGTGTCATTATGTGGGATTTTTCAACAAATAATAAAAAATAACATCTAGCAAAAAATATTCAAGGGTGTTCCGTTCCCAAAGAAGAAAAATGTTTTTCCAAAGGTTTTTGCACTATCGTAAAAATGATAATACACACAAACGTCAAACTGTATGATAATAGTGCAAACTCTATAAAAAAAATAATTGAAACTGTACAAGTCGGATTTGCGCACGGAGGGTTCAATAGCATCACACATTTGGTCAGGTAAAAAACTCTAAAACATCAATGGGCAAACTTAATTTTTTAGCTAAAATAATGCATTGATATATATCAAACTGCAAATGTAAGTAATCAATATGCTTGTTCTGTAGCATGTAGATGACTGTGAGCACAGTTTCAGGTTTAATGGTGCTAGATAATTAATTGTTTTGTATCTTTCCTTAGATCTAGTAAATAAATTTTAAAAAATATATTTTTTGTTTGATAAAATGAAAAAATAACGATTTTTAGATTTTTCCTTTACTTTTGCTGTGAGACCTTGCTTCTTGCCAAATTTCGTGATTTTAGGTCAATGAGAAGTACCCTATAAGCTTTGATTTATTTAAGAGTGTCAAAATATGTGGCATAAATAAATGTATATTTTGATGGCAATGACCAAAGTTCAAATTGAAAATGGGAGAGACTGTAGGCCTAAGTATGTGATATTAATTTCAACTCGATACCTTCACACATTCCTGAGAAAAAAGTCTTGACAGACAGAAAGACGGACAGCAGAATGGTCCTATGAATTGTCTTAAAGAATTGCAGTCGCATGGTTTTAAGCTCCACCCTGTTATCTTTTAAATTTTTATGAATTACAGATAAAGGACAAACTATTGAAAGCTGTGGATGAAAGTAAGAAGCTGTTCATGAAATCTATGGAGGAGAAGGAGAGTAAAGTGCGGCCCCAGTGGTACAGCAGCCTGGACCTGCCCAACTGGCACAAGGACTATCCCTCCATGTCTTGGGACTTTCCCAAGGAGCCTGTTCCGATCACAGCCTCGTTAGGTGTGTTTACACTGAATAATAAATTTACTGTGTCTGTACATAAAATGCTTTTTGAAAATAATAACCGTGGCAGACATGTTTATGGATACAGATACCAAAACTATCTGTCTGTCTGTATGTTGACCCATCACAAAAAACGGCTGAACCGATTTTAGCGAATTTGCACGATTTGATTATACCTTTTGTTCCTCAGTAATATCTAAAATATTTTTTGTCCTGCAAAATCATGGGTTCCCAGAAGAATATAAACAAACTGAATTTATAAAATGCACGCGAAAACCATTAAACTGATTTATCTCTGGAATAGCTTAATGTATTAAGATGAAACTTTCACTTTAGATTAGGATTATTCAGTATGGTACCTGACACCTGATTATACTTACGAATGTATACTTTTGATCCCAGAAAATCGTTGAGTTCCAGAGGGAATCTAAAGAATCCTTTGGTTTTCCTTCAATTAGACGTGTCGAATGTCGTAGGTATCTCGGAAAATCGATGTATATTGGAATGCTAAAACTCTTTTTAAAAAATACTGTTTAAACATAGTGAAGCTGAACGGATCAAAGCATCGAAGCGGGAGCGGGCGAACGCGCGGGCAAAAACTAGTACTTTAATCTAGACAGGTATTTGAATTCCAAAAACAAACTGTAAAATTATTCATCACCTCATCATCATTGTATCAGCTGAAAGACCTCCACTACTGGACAAAGGTCTCCCCAAGGATTCCCTTAACGACCGGTATTTCCACGCAATAGGGATGACGAATGCTAGTCATCTGATTTACTTTTTAACATCTGTCAAAAACGTAATTTTTTTCTAAAAATGTTTGAAATACCTAGGCGTGACGTCATAGTTTTGCAGCGTCATTTATGTACTCATTTTGTGATTTTGGTGAATTAAAAATCGAAGCCTTGATAGAAAACAAAACAAGTAAGGTTTTTTGAAGATTAAGTAGGAGAGCAATTTCGTGAAAAAGAGTTCATTGTTTATTTCAGATGCTGTTGTCATCCCTATTGGCCGTATGGCTTCCGGTTTAAAATAGAGCTATCCCATCTCTTTCATAGGGTGTCGTAAGAGACACCTGCACCGTTGATTATGTCTGCTTGATGTGATTGTTACAAAATGTATTTCGATTATTATTTTGTTGTGACTGACTATGGGCTTACCGGAGGATGGGCAGCAGCGTCCATTCTGTGCAGACCTGCGTCTGCATCCACCTGCCAAGCGTGGCGATTATGGCGAACCCCCCAACATGGATAACACACCCAAAGAATGGCGTACTATCTATTTAAAAAAATACTCATTCTCATCTTTTATCTGTCCTAAGTGCCTTATTTTTAACCCCCGAAGCAAAAACATGGGTGTTATATTATATAAGTTTAACGTGTGTATCTGTGTGTCTGTCTGTGGCGTCGTAGTTCTTACACGAATGGATCGACTTTTATGCGGGTTTTTTGTTTGAAAGCTGACGTGATTGAGGTGGTTCTTAGCTATAATTTATGAAGATCTGTTCAGCCGTTTGAGGATCATCAGCTCTTATCTAGGTGATGAAGGGATGTGGGCAACTTATACAGGTCTGATAGATTTAAAGTTTGGTGCCCTATTACTGAAATAATATTGCAAAACCATAGTAAGCTTGACCTGATGCTGCAGCATCTCCTGGAATTTGCAGGATACCCAACTCCTCGCCAATTTACAGCAGAGGTATCGTGTTTGGGTTCATTGGAATAGCCTCAATGAATAAGTTTAAGATAGAACATTGTAACTTTGATCTGATGCATCAGCATCTTCTAGAATTTACAGGATACCCAACTCCTCACCAACTTATAGCAGATGAATCGTGTTTGGGCTCATTGGAATAGTCTCAAGGAATAGGTTTTAGATAGAACGTGGTAACGTTAACCTGATGCTGCAGCATCTCCTGGTATCTGTAGGATACCCAACTCCTCACCAACTTATAGCAGATGAATCGTGTTTGGGCTCATTGGAATAGTCTCAATGAATAGGTTTTAGATATAACATGGTAACGTTGACCTGATGTTGCAGCATCTCCTGATATCTGCAGGATACCCAACTTTTTACCAACACACAGCAGAGGTATCGTGTTTGGGCTCATTGGAATAGTCTCAAAGAATAGGTTTTAGATAGACCAGGGTAATCTTGACCTGATACCCAACTCCTCACCAACTTATAGCAGATGAATCGTGTTTGGGCTCATTGGAATAGTCTCAAGGAATAGGTTTTAGATAGAACGTGGTAACGTTAACCTGATGCTGCAGCATCTCCTGGTATCTGTAGGATACCCAACTCCTCACCAACTTATAGCAGATGAATCGTGTTTGGGCTCATTGGAATAGTCTCAATGAATAGGTTTTAAATATAACATGGTAACGTTGACCTGATGTTGCAGCATCTCCTGGTATCTGCAGGATACCCAACTTCTTACCAACTTACAGCAGAGGTATCGTATTTGGGCTCATTGGAATAGTCTCAATGAATAGGTTTTAGATAGAACATGGTAACCTTGACCTGCTGACCAGGTCAAGGTTACCATACACGATACCTCTGCTGTAAGTTTGTAAGAAGACTAGTGGATGCCCGCAGCTTCGCCCGCACAGATCCCGATTTTTGCGGTTCCCGTGGGAATTTCCCAAAATCCTTTCTTAGCGAATGCCTACGTCATAACATCTACCTGCATGCCAAATTTCAGCCCGATCCGTCCAGTGGTTTGGGCTGTGCGTTGATAGATCACTATGTCAGTCAGTCAATCACTTTTGAGTTAAGTATATATATTTAGATAGACCTCCTGGTATCTGTAGGGATAAAACTTAAATTTAAAATACTTCCGATAAAAAAACCGCTAACCAGTTGTATTCTGTTTTTAATATTTTATTAACTTAGCGGTTTCCCTACGCGACGACTCTGAGATCAAAATATAGCTACTTATAATAAACTTAAAGGGCTAAAACATATTTTTTTTTACTTTTTAGCGGTTTTTAGTATATTCATCATATCAGCCGTACAAGGTTTACTGTTGGACATGGGCCTCCCCCAATTAGTTGTAAAATAAAGAAAATCAATTTCGTACTATTTAGATGAATTAACAAAAACAAAAGGTAGTTCGGGAAGCTTCGCAATATCGTTACGTCCCAGATACCGCAGTGTCTTAAGACCAAGGTCTTCGACCAGTGTGTGTGGCCAGTGATAACATACGGAACTGAGACATGGTCGCTTATGGGCCTCATAAGAAGGCTCAAGGTCACCCAAAAGGCAATGGAACGTGCTACGCTCGGAGTTTCTCTGCGTGATCGAATCGGAAACGAAGAGATACGTAGGAGAACCAAAGTAACCGACATAGCTCTCAGAATTGCTAATCTTAAGTGGCAGTAGGCGGGGCACATAGCTCTTAGAACAGATGGCCGTTGGGAGAGTAAAGTTCTCGAGTAGCGACCGCGCACAGGAAAACGTAACTAGGTAGGCCTCCCACTCGGTGGACCGATGACCTGGTGAAGTTCGCGGGAAGCTGCTGGATGCGGGCAGCGCAGAACCTGTCGTTATGGAAATTCTTGGGGGAGGCCTTTGTCCTAGCAGTGGACGTCCGTTTGGCTAATATGATGAATAAAACAAAAAAAAATTGCAATACTGTAGTTGTTGCGCTTAAAGTCTGTAAAGTGTTAAGCGTAGTCAGTTATCTATAATGAAAAAAAAATAGCTAAATTAACTTGTGTCTTATTTCTGTTTTCCAGTGGGAGTTCCAGTTGTTTCACAAGAGAATATAATAATTGATGAGCTCCTGTATCTCTTCTCTGGTATCCCTGGAAACTACATTGTCCACCAACCAGTGAAGGATCCATACGACCCCCGGACGTTTACAATATCAGATGACATAGATGAGGCTCTCAAGCAGATTGTGCGGCAGATGTTGCCGCTGGCCTCAAACTACTCCATAGTATGCAGGTTCATTGAGAACTGTGATATGTGGTCAGGGCAAGTACTACACGCCTTGGTAGCTGCTATTGAGGTTCTTCTGAAAGATTATTATGTAAGTTTTCAAAATTTCTTATGTCTATTATAATCCTTTACTCATGTGCACCAGTCTAACATACTCATTTCAATACAGTTGCTCGAAAAGTAGTTCTTTATATGCCAGTCAAGTGTGCCCAAAATTGATTTTACCGCACACGTGCTTTTACTTTACCACTTTTTTAAAATTTCTATCTCGAAGGAACAGTACATGTCTAGCAAATAAAAAATATAATAACCAAAGATACAGAATCTTCTTTAAGACTTTTGATAGGAGAATTTTAAAAGAGATAAGTTGTTCCTCCCTGAGTAGATTAGATTCTCTTTGGGATATATCTATGGAAGAAAAGATAATAAATATGAATGAAGTGCATTGGTTACACAAAGGAATAGGTCATCTTTTCCATGGAGGTTTAAATGCTTCTAATAATACATATTATCAATGATCCATAGCCTTATTGTAGTCCATTAATGATATTATTAAAAAAAACTTACGCATGCGTACGTGTGTTAACTAAAATATGGCGCAATTTGCGTAAAACTGAATTGAGATGTTTTAGTTGTGAAAACGAATAAAATTATGAATAGTAATTAATCTAAGTGAAATAAAAAATATACTTATGTGTATGTATGAGAAAAAACAAAGTGAGATTACTCCCCGGACATTTGAAATGAGCCACAAGTCGCGTAAAATTAAATTTGGTTGCCAAAACCTTGATAGGTATGTACCTATATATTTTGTTTTGCTGTCACGGTCGTTTTTTATTGTACCGGTTTTCTCACAACTGTATTGAAAAACGTTGTATGATACATGGGTGTAAAAGAAAATAACAAACTCGTGACAATGGTAACCCTCGCCTGCGGCACGGGCTCACAAATGTCACTCGTTTGTTATTGACGTTTTTACCACCCTTGTATCATAAATAACTAATATTCTATACTTTGAGTAATTCGTAACGATTTAAATAAAATTTTGTATTTAGGTAATGTTTTACTTTCAATGTTTATGTCGTTGTCATCCCTGAGAAAATACATATTCACACAAAAAATATATAATTTATTAGTTTAGCTACTGAACAACAGATGGCGCTTCTTTACTATACCCGAAGCAAAGCTTGGTCGCCTAGGTCGAATGCATATTACTTTAAGAGGAGTCCTCAGATTAAAAATAATGTAGATATTAAGTTTCATACAACAATCATGTCAAAAAGTGGGGTAACGCTTGTTCTATTATATACGTATGCATTTTTACCTTAAGTGGTGACCTCGAATAATGTTTCGACACGTGATAGGTCCTATCCTTCACTGTAATTGAGACAGGTGCATTTGAGATATGTCACAGCATGTTTCGGCATGTTGACGGTAAATCTGCCAACGCGTGACTGTAAGCAAAACTCTGCTCCGTCGTGATTAGAGCATAGTTTATTACACCCAGTTTTCAAAGCGCTAATACTACATCTACCTTTTATTTTTGATCTGAGGAGGAGTTCATCCATTCTGAGTTTTTGTTTTGAATTTTCTTTAAATTACAAATCACTAAGCATTTGTGCTTTATATTTCCCATGCCCACCTATTTGTCTATGGTCTATAACGACTATTTTAAATTTGCAGACAATGATAGCTCAACTGGAGACTGAGCACCTCTCATCAAATCTGACTCTGCAGAAGCTATGGTACTTTGTTCTGCCTACGATGCACACAATGCAAGTGCTTGCAGCTATAGTCACCAGTATAGGCAAGGTAATTATTGTTTTACTAGTAGTTGTTCAGCCTATAATGACCAATCCTGTATAGTCAAGTTCACCCACGAATTAAAAATCTATTTAAGCTTGTACCAATGAAGCCCTTTCATACGATACCCCACATGACACAAACCGTGATTGATTGATTACGTTCTTTAAATAAAGCCTATATTTTTTATGATTTAATTACAAATGTATAGTTTTCAGAATGTTTCCTATTCTTGTAGTATAAGACGGTATTACTTGCCAAATTTCATAGTAGGTCAACGGAATATACCCTATGAATTTCGATTCCCTTAAGAGCGTCGAAATATACATTTTTTGCTGTGTAAACGGCTGGATCCTTTTTTTACGTCTACTTAAAAGTTTGATTTTTTAACAGCTTCAAAGGACTGTAGACCGTATATGGTTTTAATTTCAACTCGGTACCTTCACGCGTTCCTGAGATAAACGGTCTTGACAAATAGACGGACGGACAACAAAGTGATCCTATAATCCGCTGTCCGTCTCTGCTCACTTAATTCCAGAACTTTACGCAGCCAATAGACAGGACAAATCTCACTATTTGAATTTGCTATAATTTTCCAAACTGATTGCCTGTAAGTAGCAGTGTCGGTCTTAGAGCCAAAAATGGGCCATGAAAAAGATCGGGCGCGGTCAGATCATGCACACACCTACCCGGTTAAGGTTAAGCACCTACGGGCTCTTAAGTTAAGGTTAACTTAAGAGCCCGCTGGAGTTCATAAATCCCATACAAACATAGTCTTTGATTCATTTGTTAACCAAAGAACCGATGTTGAAATAAATATCGATAATCGGATGACGTATATTGTGTCGGTATCTCATTACTTTTTGGAAAAACGAAACAGGAATCCATTGAATACCAATAAACTTGTTTTCCGTTTATTGATTAATAATGGATTCCTGTATCGTTTTTCAAAAAAGTAATGCGGTGCAGACACAGATATACGTCATCCGATTATCGTTATAAAATTATTTCAATATCGGTTGTTTGGTTAACAAATAAATCAAAAACTACGTTTGTGTGGGATTTATGAACTCCAGCGGGCTCTTAAAGCAAAATACAAACTAGCCTTCGCGAAGCTTTGTAAAGGCTCATTCGGTGGGGTCCCAGGTGGGAGCTCGTTCTGTCCTAGGTGTTTGTAGTGAAATGGCTTTCAAGATATGCTTTACCAAAATATCTGTGTTTAGATTTTCTTTTGGTTTACTGAACGTTAAAATTACTGACTTGTGCACCAGATCATCTAGATATTTTGCTATTACATTACCTGTGGGATGCTTGTAGTCGTAATTGGCTTTCTCACACCAACTAATCCAACGTGACCATGCTGGTTTGCAGGTTTTCAGAGTCGATTCTCGCCAACTCCTTGCCAGGAGCGTCCTCTCATCTGTCGCCTAGTCTGTTAGGTCATCTGCCCACCCCCCACTTTCCATACTAAAATGTTCATACTTCGTACTTGAGGAGATGGAAGGCCGGTCGTCCGGTAGGTTAAAACTTTTTCGAGGTTCTGTATCTTCATTGGCCAAGATAGAGCGCGGCGGCGCAGGTCTGGTAGCCAGTATGCTCTCTTCCACATCGACGTGATCAGTAAAAATGTACCTTTCGCTGTGTTGAGGTGGTGCAACACTCTGAGTATCAGCGATAGCGGGGGGAACAGCCAAGCCAGATTGAAGCCCCACTTCTTCCTGAATGCGTTGCAAAAGGCTCCCGAGGAGTCTCTCGAGTTCATCGACACATAAGTGTTTTTACTACCTTGGTAACTTTCGAGGCGAACAGATCTATATCCGGCTTCCCAAACTTACGAAAAATGCATTTTACAGCAGATTCCTTCAGACACTACTCAGAATGCCTCTTTCCCTGCATTAAGCTGTCCGCCATCTGGTTGAAGCGGCCGGGTAAATATTCGGCTGTCAGATTTATTTTCCACTGATCTAGTAAGTGGAACAATTGGTAACTCAACTCCCGCATGAGTTCTAATTGTGTCCCCCTCGATAGGCTACTATAGTAGTACGATTGTCTGTGCGTTCTTTGTAGGTTATCTTTGAAATGGCGAATAGCTGAGATTATCGCAAACATTTCTTTGCGGTTGCAGTGCCAGCTTACTTATCTCCGCTTTCATAGTTTGATTCATTGCCGACAGTTGGTCGTTTAATAGAGCTCCCCATACGTAGTCCGCAGCATGCTGTAACTAAAAATGCTGTACTATGACTTCATGTAATGGGCTCCAATTACGGGTATTCTCTGTCATGGCTGACCACCAACTCGTTTTGTCTCGGGTGTTAATAGGATTCTCCGTCGGCGAGTAATAATGTAATAATGTTCGGCAAAGTCTTTGGAGGTGACGGCAGTGAAGTCTGCCTCTCGGCGTGACGATGTTGGCAAAATTGAATAAGCCTAGTACGGTTTGACATTTCTTCAGAGATATAGTGCTTACCTTCTTTAGGTGTGACAAGGCTGATGACAAAGATGTTATCATATTTTTCTGAGGAAGCGTTTTAAGGTTCTCTGTCGTATTCCAAATGATACCGAGATACTCCAGCTCTTGCCTAGATTTCATCATCGATTTCTCTGATTGACTGTCCATCCTTAGTCTGTTAACAGGCGTATGGTTGTCAAGGCATCCAGTTGTTGTCTTGATTGGCTGACTAGTAAAAAAATCGTCGAGATATACGAGTGCTCTCATACCTTTGTTTGTTTCTTTGGTTTGAATTGGTGGGTCGTCGAGAAGTTCTTCGGTGCACATGACAAGCCAAACGGAAGACTCGTCATTCGGTATACCTTTCCTTGATAAATCAGGAGGACAAACCGACGATGACACTCTTTGATTGGTACGTGAAAGTAAGCCTAAGAAAGGTCAATCTTCACCATCCAATCTTCTTTTTACAAGAACTGAGGTATTAGTATGAAATTAATTGTATTTTTTTGGTACTTACAAATTGATTGAGTCTTTTCAGGTTAAAGATAGGTCTGTTTGATCCGTCGCTCTTGTTCTAAAGGAAGGTTGTTGAGAAAGAGCTAATTCCCAAGTTTTTGTGGTTTGGTATCTTCAATACTTTTTGTTTTAGCAAGATGTTTATTTGTTTCGTCATATCCGGAGACTCGCAGGTGCTGAAGTGACGTAGATTGCACAGTGATGACGGGTCAAGCACTGGCTTGGAGGCGAATGGCAGACGCATCCCTGAGATCATTAACAGGATAGCCTGTGATACATATACCTCTGTCTCCGTTACGATCGGGGCAGCCCCCGAAAAATGTCGGTAGAGGTGGTAAATAGTCATTTAAATTTATTTTTGTCTACCTTGGTGTCTTTTCTAAAGGGTTTCTTGAACTTGGAAGAGTTGTAGTATTGTTTAAAATTTGCGGAGGTTTCCGGTTTTGAAGCCCTGTTTGTTTGTTTGAACGGAATAAACGAGTGGGAGCCTTTTGTGATTTTCCGAGCCTAGGATTGTTTTTGAGGTGCTTTCTTGGAATCTTTTTCTGTTTGAAACCACGGCTTTAGACACTTGTCAATACCACCTGTGCCTTAAACATAAGATTTCACAGCAGCGTTGTCACACAAATGTTCAGTGCCCGGCGGGATCCTATGCAGACCCTCGCTTTTCTGTTAGGTAATTCACTTAGAATTCGCTCCTTCCGTGTTCCGATAGACTTGGCGCGCTCACCACAGACAATTTGCATAATATCTTCACTTACTATGTGGAGCTTACCAAACAGGTCGGAAATTTTGACAAAAATATTTGAAGGTGTTACTTCAGTATTGGGAGTAGCAGCCCAATCCACAAACTCTTGAAGATGTTGTTTGAGGTGCTCCTGTTGCGAAAGGAACGCATTAGTGATACAGCTAAGTAGCGTTCAACGAATGCCTTGTAGTGTTTGCCCTTCATAAACTGGCGCAGTTCGTCGTAAGTCGTTCACGTTGAACTCCACGAAGCCAGGGCTAGCGTTGTGAGATTTCAACGCATCAGCATTCCAATTAGGGTCATTTAACTTCTGCAACTCGTCCAGCCGTTTGACGCGAGAAGTTTCTGAGCGGGGGACCTTGGGGGTGCTTACTGACCTGAGATTCAACTTTAGGGTATTTTTACTTAAAGTGGCAGGACGAACTAAAAAATCGGTGGCCTCTTGTTTGGATGATGACTGCACCGATTCAGTAGGTTTTCTACTATTTGTAAAACGTAAAAGCAAGTTTGTTCAGACTTTGATCTAATCTAATCTACGAGTTTATTAAATTTGTCAGTGTCCAAAAAGCTGGGGCAAGCACTTGTTTTCTACTCACCCCGTGATCTGTGTCTGCCGTCTCGTTGTCACTCCCATCCACATTAGGGACGTGATTAATGCCTCCCGCTCCCGATCGTCAACCACCATGAGATACAATTCATCGTCACTCATTTTACCTTGAAATCATGAACAATACGCAAATTAACGTATTTTTTCCAAAAAAAAAGATCTTGATGTTTTGAAAGTTGTCGACGCTATTAGGCAACTTTGTGCGGACTCAACCTCAGGTGACTAAAATGGCAGCTAAAGGAAGTAGCTTCAAGTAAGTCAAATCAGTAACCAATATTTGCCGGAAGTATGCCGTGATTGTAGCGTATGCAGGCCTTCCACTCGGTGGACCGATGACCATAACCTGGTGAAGATCGCGGGAAGCCGCTAGATGCGGGCAGGGCAGAACCGGTCGTCGTGGAAATACTTGGGGGAGGCATATGTCCAGCAGTGGACGTCCTTCGGCTGTTACGATGATGATGATACCGTGATTGGTCGAAAGCTAGTCTGGAAGTATGACGCTCTCTCTCTAGATGCTGTGCTTCGTTCGTTGAATAATATATTATTTGTTCTATTTCTGAAATTTTGGATTGGTTTATTTGAATAGAGTATCAGTTGAGATTTAAGAAGAAAGAAGTTGTTATTGCTTGTAAAAAAACTTTTGAAATAGTGAAATATGGTGAAAGGTGCACCTTTTTTAAATTATTTTCAGGTATTGAATGAGTGCTGGATAATTTCCTGATTTTATAGCTCAAAAATCCTGCAAGCGAAAAACTCGCTGAGCTTTACATAGCTATATAAAAAGTAACTTAATCTAATGCTGCCACAGGTTTTTGCCTAGCTTAGGCTTTAGTTGTAATAATTATAGTCATCATATCAGCCCATATACGTCCCCACCGAAGGGCTTGAGCCTACCCTGAATTAGGGTGATCGGGCCTTAGTCGACCACACGGGCCCAGTGCGGGTTGGTCGACTTCATACACACACAACCTTCGAGTTTCTTCGCAGATGTGTGCAGATTTCCTCACGATATTTTCCTTCACAGTTAAAGCAATCGGTGAGTATATGTACGTAAGTTTCGAAAAACTCATTGGTACATTGGCCGTCTGGATTTGAACCCGGCACCTCTGGTTAGGAGGACCGAGTCGTTACCGGATGAGCCACCGACACCGACCGAATAATTTTAGTACTGATCTGTATTTCTTGCTGCTTGGGGAGAATATTTTGTAAACTTTTCTTGGTCAATAAATAAATTAATAAAAATCATTAATATTAATTTATGCGCCTTGTAAGCGTCTAATGCTACTTTAAAAGTAATACGACCTTAAGAGCGTATTCACAAATTCGTTTTTCATACAAACTTTGAAAATGGATGGGTCTTTGCAATACACACACAATACACATAAACAAGTCACGAAAATCTAGTTTGTCGATAGATTAACCCCTTCACGAGCATATTCCATATTAGTCTGTTTTGACCTCGAATAAGGTTCAGTTTTCTGTTGTTCGCCGTAGTTGCGTTGCTCGTGATAGGCTAAAGTTTTTAAAAAAATGTGTTGTCACTAAATAATAGCGATTTAAGGTTTTTATAGTAATCTTAAAATTTTCTAATCTTTTTTTAATGAAGTATTTCTATCCACAAACTAGAATATCGTATGTACGAGCTAACGTACATTTTCATTTTAATTTCTTATTAGAGAAATAGACATGCCAATGCGGCGCTATTTTTAGTAGTTCGCGATTGCGCACAGCACTTTGTACAGTTTAGGTTAAGAAATAAATTAATTAAATAGTCTAATTTTACTACTCAACTGGGTCGGTATTTTTATTTATTACTCTCCGGAGTCGCCGTACCCCTCAATATCATATCATCATCTTTATGTAGGAAACACCCCCTACATTATTTTTTGGTCCTTCGAGCCGGATTCATGTGACTTGCTCATGTGTATAAAATTTCTACCATTTTCAAGAATTAGAATTTTAATTTTGTATGGGAATCTATTTTGAGAATACGCTCTTAAATACACACTAGTATTTAGTATTAAGATAAAAATGCGCGTATTCACTCTCAGTACGCCGATTATGTTCAATATTGTTACGGGTCAGTGTACTGTTAGAAAAATAATTTTTGGTTATCCGTAGAGCGAGCTGCGCGGCGGCGCGGTGCTGTCGGTGCTGCACGAGCGCACGAGCACGCTGCTGGGCGATCCGCGCGCACAGACTATTGCGCTGTTCCTCACTGAGCGCGCCGCGCGCCCTTTTCTCACAGCCCTGCACCACTGGCTGCACAAAGGCGCCGTGCAGGACCCCTTTCAGGTGAGTGCGCGCGCAGACCATCGCGCTGTTCTTAACTGAGCACGCCACGCCCCCCTTCCTCCCCGCACTGCACCAGTGGCTGTAAAAGAGCGCCTCGCAGGTGAGTGTGCACGCAAATTATTGCGCTGTTTCTCTTAGAAAGCGCCCCGCGCCCTCACCGCGTTTCATCACTGGCTGCACAAAGGCACCGTACGGGACTCCCTGCAGGTGAGTGCGCGCACAGACCATTTCTTTGTCCCTCACCGGCCCCTTTCGCACCGTGCTCCACCACTGGCTGCACAAGGGCGCCGTGCAGGAACCCTTACAAGTAGGGTTACCATTTTGAAATTTGAAAAGTCCTGCCAAAAGCCGGACATTTCAAATAAAGTCCGGACTTTTCAGTCACACAACAAAATAATAATTCCCACGTGCAGCGCGCGTTTTACAGAGTTAGCCTACGTGTGGCGGGGTGCGTGCGGAGTAGGGTGAAAACAATCGCATTCTCATTGTAAATAAAGCCCATGCGCGGTCATAGTGCGAGATCGGCAGTGTTACAAAGGTAAACAGAGACATCGCTTGCGGTTTCATGCGATTACAAGATATCAGTCTGAAATGTCAAGGGTTTACCAATTGTGCATAAAAAAAAAAAAAAAAAAAATACTTGTTCGCATTCACGGCCATTTTCAAGGCATTTTTTTTCATCTAGTTAAAAAATTGGACATGTTTAAAAGCCGGAGATGGTCCGGGCGAAGAACCGATAGTTCGGACGTGTCCGTACAAATCCGGGCGGATAGTGGTAGTTAGCCAGACTGGCTTAGAAAAAATTATTTCCACCAACCAAACAGAGTCTTACAAATTTAGACTCAACCGGGAATTGAACCTGCGACCTTCTGATTTTAAGCTAATGGACTATCCATTACGCCACGTAGGCGGTTAAAGACCTCTCTTCTCTTTCTATCTAAAGAATTCTTTTCTCCTATCGTGTGGCACAATTAACTGTGCTATCAAACGATAGACGGCGGTTGCCTGGTGTTGCACTCAGCATCACCTGCGGTGACGTGTAGGGCATTTATATTAACACCTACGAAAGTGTGGAACGCGACTTTCATACACTTCTGGAATCAGATGTGCAGGTTTCCTCACGATGTTTTCCTTCGCCGTTAAAGCAATCGGTAGTAAGTTTAGAAAAACTCACTGGTACATTGGCCGTCCGTATTTGAACCCGTGACCTCTGGTTAAGAGGACCGAGTCGTTACCGGTAGAACCACCGACGCTTTTTATAAACAATGAGTGACCACTTGACTACATTTCAAAGACATCTCAATGAAACCTGCCACCAGCCGTGCCAGAACGTCCCAAAAGGGACGATTTTCGTCCTTTTAGACGCCGCATCGTCCCTTCTATGTCCGTTCTCAAATTCCGTCCCTTTTCCGTCCCATTTCAAATAGCCAGCCACAATAACTTTTGAAACGAAACGGATGACGACGCGTGAATGCGACAACTTCTGACCGCTGCTGATGCGATCTCGCGATATTGTTCCGTCCTTTTTTCACGCGCATTGATCCCGTATCGCTTGCCTGTTCGTTCCACGCACACAAACAAAATTTTGTGTCGAAGACATTCAAACAGTGCAAAACAAGTGCTGCTCGGCGCCAAGTAGTTTGGTTTAGCTTGGCAATGTTTATGTTTTGAGTGTTTGTGATTCATTTTATTGAACTGAGCATACGAGTCGTACTAACTTGAAGCTGTATTTTAAGATAAAGATAAATTTATTTGTCATACATAACAAGTTAATAACAAAATATCCGTTTTTCTTCAATACATCAAAGGTATGTTTTAGACTTCTTATTTTGACGTGCCTATGATTATTTTATGTATAAAACTCAAGTGTGTGTGCTTTGCCTTGTGCTAAATAAAAATAAAAGCATTGTGGTTGTGGATCTAACCTACATTCATAATAAACAACCAAGTAACCTTATGAAATACTCAAATTACACTACAAAGAGGAAAGATTTCAAAGATTTGATTCTTTACTGGACCGATTTTAAAAATGCTTTCACCATTAGAAAGCTACGTTATCCCTGAGTAACTGAAGCTACTTTTTACCGCGGGAAAATACCTTATTCCTTCAATAAAACGGTCAGCAACGAGTGAAACCGCTGGGCGGACTGCTAGGTATGCTAGAATCATATTAAGTAACTAAACCGATAAAACCTTTGTACAAAAAAAAACTTGCGAAAAAACTTTGAGTTGAGTATTTCAAAGGTTTAATGTTGTATCAATACGTGTTTAGAAGTTTGATATACGAACTTCATACTACATAAACCATGTGAACATGAACTAGACAAGACATTCATCACATCACACCCTAACTTCATTGATACTTTCATTTACCTACATAATATAATTTCATTAACTTCAGGCTCTTCATTTAAAATTTCATTTCTCAAAGGGCCATGCCTCACGGTGCGTTGCGTCAATGCAATCTCTGCTTCGACCGACGCAACGCAACGCTGCCGTGTATCGTGGTCCTAATAAAATCCAGTTGCCAGGTTAAAGAAGACTCAATAAAAACTGTTTTCTTCGACATGGTCGAGATGTCATCTGGAACAGCGGATGATTTATTTCAAGCGCTTTTAGACAACTTAAAGCAAAAGGACATACCTATCTCAAATTTGGTTGGGTTTTCATCAGATACGACAAATGTCATGGTGGGGCAGCGGAACTCAGTTTTTTCAAAATTAAGAGAAGTTCTCCCTCACATTGTTTGCATAAAGTGTAGCTGCCACATGATCCACCTAGCTTCAAAAGCTTGTCTGAAATTGCCTAACTCAATTGAAGATTTATTACGGAACGTAGGATCCCACTTCAGTCGAAGTTATTCAAGGCAAAAAAAATTAGAAGAAATGCAAACATTTTTCCAAACCGAGATTCATAAAATATTGACACCTGCTACAACAAGATGGTTGTCGTTAAAAGCTTGTGTAGACAAGGTCCTGGAACAATACCCCGCATTAAAATCTTACTTCAGACTAGAATGCTTTGATGACCCATCCAAAACTACCGACACTATCAACGCATCGTTGAACAATAGTTTCACTAAAGTGTATCTCGAGTTTATGTCATACGTTCTGGAGCTATTGAACGATTTTAATATTATGTTTCAATCAGAGACTCCACTGTTACACAAACTGAAGCCAGAAACAGAAAAACTGATAAAAACTTTAGCTGCTAATTATATGGAACTCTCCTACGTTAAGGGAACCAATGCGTTTAGAATCCAGTATAATAATCCAAGGCTCTACGTGCCAAGCAACAAAGTTTACATAGGAATATCAGCACAGGAAACAATACATGAGTTACAACGCCAACCAAATCCTCCCCAACAATCAGACATAAACCGAGCACGCCTCGACTGCATGCAGTTTTACATTGAAGCAATCAAACAAATAATAACTAGGTTTGATTTCTCTGACAGCTCTTTGTTTAATATTTTACCAATTGTAGAACCCGCCACAAGCACAGGTTTCAATTTCCCCGAATTGACACCAGCAATAGACAGATTTCCATTTTTAAAAGATGTATTAGACTACAAAACGTTAGTTAAAGAATGGCGGGAGTATTGCCTGATGGAGACCGATGCGCAAATAAGTAACGATTTACCGGCGGAACAATACTGGAAAAAAGTTTTTCAAATAAAGGATATTTCTGGAAATATAAAATACCCCAACATCCGGAAATTTATTGGAATGCTGTTGGTTTTACCATTTGCAAATGCTAGCGTGGAAAGAGTATTCAGCAAACTGAAAAGAATCAAAACCGAAAGCAGAACCCGCCTCAACACTAATACCTTAGTATCCCTGATGGCAACGAGTTCCGGAATCAAAGATGTTGTTAAGTTTGAGCCGACCAAGGACATGCTAGAAAAGAAATTGAAATACTAAACTTTTTTTTAATTTGATACTTTAGATTAAACATATTTAATAAATTAAACCACAGAACAAAACAACTAGGTACAAGAATAAAAAATAAAATCTAAGTTACTAACAATTAACCAGCTGGAGTTGGAATGAACACGCTGCATGCTCAGGTATGTTGGTTATGGAGAACATAAATTGTGATTGAGTGCTCGCTGCGTAAAGGTTAGATATCTCATAAGTACCTTAGGTACCTCATGATCATCTTATGTGCCTTACCTACCATTGCCTTTTTTGTCTTCGAGTTCCGCTGTTCGCTGCTCGCTAAGTCAAAGATACAAAGATGAATACTTACGTGGCGGTCACTCGTTCTACAATCTGCATGGAAATAATCAAAATGGTTTTTGTTTGTTTTTTTTGTGTACTGTAAAAAATGTAAGTGTATTTATTTCCTTTTGGGTATATTTTTTCATTAAAATCATAATTAATTAATATTTTCTTTAGTCGTCCTATTTGTTCAAAAATCGTCCTTTTTCCGACAGCGGATCGTCCGAAACTCGGTGAAGGCACTGGCAACACTGCCTGCCACTTAAATGGTACTATTTTCATGTACAGGAGTTTATGATCGAGGATAACGAGCTGATAAACAAGGAAGAGCTGCCCGTGGACTACTCGGCTGATTACTGGGAGAAAAGATACAGCGTGCAAAGGGAGAGAGTGCCCAAATTCCTGGAAAAATTCACCGATATAATACTGAGGACAGGCAAATATCTGAATGTGATCAGTCAGTGTGGTAAGTGTTGTGGATACTTTTGTATTTAAGGCTTGTACATGGGCTAGCGACCTTGAGCGTCTGGGCGGAGCTCTATATCTCTCCCCGCACCACCCGCACAATAAAATCGCGCGCGCTGCGTAGGTATACAGCCACACCAGAGTCATAGAGTAATAAAAGTACAGAGACTTACACAGACACATGTATCATCTTCTTTCTAGGTATACGGGTGTAACATAACAAGAGCCTCGAGTCTAAAGGCAAAAGAAAAAACTGGCCTAGTGCGAGTCGGACTCGCGCAAAGTAGGGTTCTCTAGTCTTTTAAAAAAATAAATGTATATTTTGAAAAACAAAATTATTTTTAAAGTTAGTAATAGAACATTTTGTATGCAAAATCGATGAAATTTTTACAAATCCAACTGCACATCTAAAGTTGGTCAATTTAATAATTACTCCTAAACTAGGAAATCCTACTGAACTTTGATAGTTTTCCTTTTAAATAGATTATATTTTCTAATATTTACAATCTTTTTCAGGTGTCCTGAAATAGCGGTTTAGCTGGTAGAGGAGGGGGGGGGGGGGGGGGGGGGAGCACATGGTTCTACAAAAATTAACTTCATATTTTGCAAACCGATCCCTGAATCGAAAAATGATTTTAGTTTTAGGAAACCCTCAAATGTTAGGGTGTGTCAACGAAAACCTCGCATATTTTTTTACAAATTAGTCCAATTTTGGTGTTTTTTTATTTGATCAAATATATCACCTCTAAGTGAAGGAAATAGTGGTGAAGATTTTTCATATATTATCCACATGAAAGAATGAAAAACTACATAGTCTAGACACACGGCAGTGTGTCAGCCAAGTTCGAAAAAAAGGGCGACACCGGCCGTGGGTTATATTACTCGAACCATTTTGGGCTACTTTCTACCTACATAACTTTTAGAAACTTTTTTTACGTCACTCAAAATCTGTTCACACTTGCGATTTTGTGTGTCTATTAAGAATCCCGCGATCACCTAAAAACCCAACTTTCATAAAATAAATATATCTTTTACTATTTGCACACTCTGGACACTTCATACAAACGAGCTAGAGATGATATACATATAAACAACTGACGTATCTATAGGCATGAATGCAGGTAGGGCTGGAACACCGGCGGCATTGGTTTGTTAGATATTTACTGCATGTAACAATCAACAGTAGATATTTGGTAGGTAACTTACACGAATAAAATTGTTCCTCAAAGCTACACGAGCGCTGGTCGTTGCTTTTGTCCGTTTTGTAATATCACATCACTAGATATTTCTTTACAACTCATATCATATTTTCACATCATCTAATCAAATTAGTGTTTCAACTACGAACAATCATTTTTAAATAAAGCAAAACACGACGACGTGGGCCGAACGAACGAATATTCATCCTACCTTTCTAAAAGAATGTACAACTAGCTAGAATGAGATTCATACAAACTGATTGTTCTTAGACTTAGTCGTGTAATACTGGGGTGAACAACCAAGTGTGACAGAATACGAAATATCTATAGACAAGAATGCAAATAGGGCTGATCACCGTCGGCATTGGTTACGAAACATATTTAATCGAATTTTCAATATATTTTCAACGATTTTTTATCATTCCTAGTCTAATTGTATTGTATCTTCTTCTTCTTATCAGCTCATATACGTCCCCACCGTGGGACTCGAGCCTACCCTGAATAGCCTAGTCTTAGTCGACCACGCGGGCCCAGTGGGTGAGGTCTAATCTAGAGAGCAGCAGGGAGTGTCCATATTGTACGTTAGTACTAATATATATATACACACTGTGATATTTCTGAGATACCGACATCTTTATTTTTAGACACTGAATCATCAAAATTATAGATCACTTGACTTAACCGTTACACATTTTTTATATTTGGAGCAGTCTAAGATAAATATTTTAATTTGAAGTGCCGTAGCTATGATTTAAGAAACAACTATAGAACTTGGTACCTACTTAGATCTCTGTAATTTTTTTGTATCGAACTTGGCTCTCTTTTACATTTATATTTTGTTGGGATTATATTTTACAGGAACATTTGGCAGTATATGAGGTGTTTGAATTTTTTTTTTAAATCATACCTGTAGAGGGGTGAAAAAAGTGTTGAAAATTTGTAAGATAAGGATACAAAAATACATATTGAAAATTATTTATTTTGATGCTTTAGTGCATTAAATACGTACTCGTACATAACAAAACACCCGGAGCTAGTTTCTTAAATGAAAACCACTACGAAGAAGACTATTTATTATATTACAAAATTAGGTAGATTGCGAGTGAATGAAGCGACGGCACATATAAATGTGTACTTGAGGGTGGGTGTAGTCCCATCGGCCATCTGTTCTACGAGCTATGTGCCCTGGCCACTGCTACTTCAGTTTAGCGATTCTGTGAGCTATGTCGGTTACTTTAGTTCTCCTGCGGATCTCCTCGTTTCTGAATCGATCATGCAGAGAAACTCCGAGCATAGCACGCTCTATTGCCCTTTGGGTGATCTTGAGCATTGTTATGAGGCCCATAGTAAGCGACCATGTCTCAGTTCCGTAAGTCATCACTGGCAACACACACTGGTCCAGGACCTTAGCCTTGAGACACTGCGGTATTTGGGACGTGAAGATATTGCGAAGCTTCCCGAACGCTGCCCCGCCGAGTTGGATTCGTCGATTGATCTCTTTTGTCTAGCTGGACTGTGTGTCCCAGGTATACATACTCTTCAACAACTTCCAGTGTAGAGTCTCCAACCTTTAGAGGGGTGGGTGCGACACGGACATTTAACATTATTTTCGTCTTGTCCATGTTTATTTTAAGACCCACTTGTTGAGAGACTTTACTTAGGCCATCGAGCATTTTGCTAAGGTCTTCCATAGTCTCAGCCATGGCCACGATATCGGCAGCGAATCTGAGGTGGAATATGTACTCGCCGTTGATATTGATGCCGAGTCCACCCCAGTCAAGAAGCTTAAAAACATCTTCCAGGGCGGCGGTGAACAGTTTCGGAGATATAACGTCTCCCTGTCTCACCCCTCGCTGCAACTGGATAGGTTTCGAGTTCTGATCCTGGAGGCGAACCGACATGGTGGCGTTTTCATACAAACACTTCAACACCTCGATGTATCGATGGTCAATTTGGCACCGCTGGAGAAACTGTAGAACAGCCCAGGTTTCGACTGAATCAAAGGCCTTCTCATAGTTCACAAACGCCAAGCATAGTGGCTGATTGTACTCTTCGGTCTTCTGTATAATCTGCCGCAGCGTATGTATGTGGTCTATGGTATTAAAGCCTCTTCGGAAACCGGCTTGTTCGGGAGGCTGGAAGTCGTCAAACCTGCGTAATTTGTCAAAACTGTGTTCGTAGTAAATTTATCCATATAAAATAAATAAAGAAAAACATAATGATGTAGTAAAATATTGTTGTATTAACCGTTTTGAATTTTGTAATTTAACACTTTAAAATTCGTTAAAATTTAATTGTCTTTCGGACAGTATTTTAGTAACTTCTTTATCATCAATAAAAACATTTGGCGAATCAGTGGTGTTATCAAAAATATTTTCTATCTCTTCTCTGTTATGTATTTCCATTTCAATGTGCTTGCTTTTTGTACTTTCTGCAATGAAGTTTTTTTTCTCTTCCTGCTTCTTCTTCTTTTCGTTATTTTTTACAGGAATATTAGTAAAAGGTATCGTTATTACTGTTTCTCTCTTTTCTTTCACTGTTTCCATGTTTTTTCTCTCTCTATTATTCCGAATCATTTCACCTGATATATTGCTTGTTTTTAATGCCATGTTTTTGTTTTGTTTAACATCAAATTTATCGTCTTCACTTATGTTACTGAATTCTTGAATTAAAACATTTGGAAATTCAGTAGAATAATTAAACATTTTTATTTTCTTTTCTTCGTTTATATTGCTTACGTCTTCAGTCTGTTTTCTTTTTCTGGGTTTTGTTTTTTGTGTTTTTAACTCTTCATGTTCCTTCACTTTTTCATTATCGTTTATGAGGAAATTTGATGAAAGCTTATTCTTAGCTTCTTTTTTCTTCTCTGTTTCCTTCTTTTTCTTTACACTGTCATTGTTATTCTGTACATCTCTTTCTATTTCAATGTGCTTTCGTTTTGTAGTTTCTACAATGAGGTTGTTTGTCTCTTTCTGCTCTTTCTCTTTCTCATTATTGTTTGCAGGCAAATTAGTAAAAGGGATCGTTGTTTTCGTTTCTTTCTTTTTCTGTATTGTTTCCATGTTTTTTCTCTCTTTTTTCTTGTGAATCGTTTTACCTGAAGTATTCTTTGTCTTTTTAGCTATGTTTTTGTTTTGTTTTATAACAGATTTATCGTCATCACTTATGTCACCGAATTCTTGAATTAAAACATTAGGAAATTCAGTAGAATAATGAAACATGTTTTCCTTCTCTTCTTCGTTTATCTTGCTTATATTGTTAGTCTGCTTTCTCTCCCTAGATTTGGTTTTGTGTTTAATTTTTTTTTGTTCCTTCACTTCTTCATTAACGTTTATGAGGATATCTGAAAAAGACCTCGTATTAATCTCATCTTTTTTCTTCTCTGTTTCCTTCTTTTTCTTTTCATTGTCAGTGTGAATTGTTTTGTTTTTCTTTGCCTTCGTTGCTATAGCTTCTTGTATATAAATAGGGTCTCTGATGGGCATGTTTCTAGTATGCCTTGGATCAATCAGTTCTGGTAAGATGCAATCTAAATAAAATCGTGTTAATTTATTTTCCATCTCTTCATGCCAGAATTTGTCGTCTTTGTGTATTATTTCTGTTTTCATTGGAATATTTTCTCCAAGCCACAGCCCGAAAAGACATTTAGATTTTTTAGTAACATGTAATTGACCTTGAATCTGATAATACCAGTTGTGTTTTGTGTTGATGTTAATATCACCATTTTGATTTAATTTAAAAAATGGCACCTTTTTTTTCTTTACTACGTCGTCAAAATTTAATTGGTAAGCCGAAATAGGGCATTTTATTTCCACTGTCATATCTTCACAAATTCCGTCAGGGCTAGCACCCAAGTAGGGTAGTTTTTCATCGAGAAACAAACCGCATGGTTGTATTTTAACCCCTTCTTGTTTTGATAATTGCAATTTTTTCGTTGTCAACTCCATGTTTAATGGATTTTACATGACTAATACAGTCTTTATATAACAGATCTTTAACTAGTTTGCCACAACTGATATCTGAACGTCTTTTGATTACACGGCCAAAATTTGATGCAGTTAATAATTTTCTTCTTAGCTCAAGCCATTCACTGGATGCGCTCTGTAAAATTGTCTCTTTTTCAATTTTTTCTCTTTCATCTTCATTTTTTCTTAAATTATTTAAAAAGGTAACCTTTTCTTTTTCTATAATTTCAGGAGCTACATCTTCCCGCGTACAATTTTCTCCGTAATTTTTGTCTTCTCCTTTGCTAAACAAAAATCTGTTCTTTTTTCTGATGTTCTTTTTCATCAATCTACATCTTTTACGCCTTCTTTCCTCCAGCAACTTCATCCTTCCTCTAGGACTGCTGCCTGTTGCATGTTTATAAGTTTTAGATAGCAATGCACGTGTGTTGTGCGATATTGCTGCACCTCTACACCTGTTCTCATATGAACCTCTCAAACTATAGTTTATTCTTTTACCGCCAACCAGTTTAGCAATTTTACTATTAAAATTCTCAACCTTGTTACTTTCAACGTTATGAACAAGGCTTGGTGCGTGAGAGGCAACGTTTGACATAATTTGGCAAATTTTACTCCACAAACTACTTGTCGTAAAATCGTGATCACTACTGTCTTCATCATTTGTCTTATTGCAAAAATAGGTCTTGCAACGGGTATGATCACCAAATGCATGTACATGTGCCAGTAATATATCATTATAAAGGAGCTCAACGTGAGCTCGTTTTTCTGATTCAGAAACTGATGTATATTTCTCCATTGCTTTTTTTATAGTTTTTCGAATTGATATAATTTTTTGATCTGTTACGTTTTTCCTTAATCGTGATGGATACTTTGTGTCAGTTTTTAATTGAGCAAGTTTATTACACATATTCCTCATTATGTGATTTTTACATTCAATTTTTTGAACTGTGACATTTGAGTACGGTCGAGCTTCAAGTATTTTAGAATAAGTTGAGGAATCTCCGTCACTTATCATTCTTCCATATATTAGGCCATGCATTTCAATAGAGCACTTAAATCCTTCTACAAGAATATTCGATTCCATTCCAGTTGATGGGCCGGAATAATTTTTGGAACATTTGTGTTGACGTGGTGTTTCCTTTTTAAATTGGGCTTGGGCGCAAATACAGCAATATTTGTTTTTAACACCTAGATAGAGAATTTTTCCCGTATATTTGCCAATAATGGCAGCTGCTCCGGATAACGCCGAATAGTTCTTTTTATATGTGCGTTTGCTCCAACAACCATCGACAATCACATCTATAATAGGTACTCCTTTCTCATCGACGCGACCTTCCAATATAGCTAACTCTCTTTCTTCTTTGGCGACATCGTTCATTGTTTCCACTGAGATACCTTCCCACATATCAGCAAGAATTTCGTGAGATTTTTGATATATTTTCTCACTTATCAAAGGTAAATCTAAAGCAGCGGAGAATTCCTGAAGCTGTGAATGTCCACAACCGATTGAAACTGTCCCTAAAACTGCACAATTGTTGATATCCATTTCGCTGCCTTCGTCGCTGGAGATTATAAATTTCGCATGACACAATTTGCATTTGAGAGTAAAAGTCGACTGCAATCCGGTTTGTTTTTCGGAAATTATATCGACGCATTTGAGATTACAATTGAAGGGACCATGAGTAGATACATCTTGAAGTTTAGAATACAGGTTCTTCATGTTGACAATTCTTCGTCCTCCAAGATTAGGTAGTATAGATGGATATTGTTGTACTTTTTCATATTCTTCTAGTGTACGTATTTCATCATTTATCACATCCACTTCATTCTGAAATAAACAATTACATGTTCATAAGCTAAAATTACACAAAAAAATATTTAAGGAAAGTCGGGTTAGTTACACTATTTATAACTCAAGAACGGCTGGACCGATTATCATGACATTTGGTTTGTTGCATTTGTTTGAACCCCGAATAGCAGAATAACTATCAACCTCGAATTGTCGAAAAAAAAGAGAATAAAATACATTTTCCCATACATTTTGCATACATGTGTAGTGTAGTGTAGAGTTTGTGAGGCGGTACGAAGTTCGTCGGGACAGCTAGTAAATAATAAAATATATAAATAAGTGACGGAAATTTATTTTTATTCAGTTCGCTCGAACTCACTCTCGGCCAGTTTTTATTATTGTTATAAGTACTACTTAAGTTAGTATGTATGTACTATAATCACTTTACGATTGTGTATATACCCATTTTCACTATAGAGCAAAAAAGAAGGAAAGTAACGAGTCAAAATATTTTATTCAAATAGGATTACAAAAACCGCTTCTTGAACGTCAAACAACAAATATAAAAAAACAAATATACCTACAAAACCTTTAAAAACACGTATCTTGTATTAGAATCCTCCCTAATTTTTTCTTTTTTTGAACCAACTAAAAACGTGAAAACTTTTGGCTGTATACATATTACGATTCAAAAGATATAGCCTTTTATGTCAGACAGACAAGCAGAAGGAACTCCGTTTACTGGAACGCAACCCTGGTGATCACCAATACACACCTCTATACCTTCAACTTCATTCATATCTTGCGGCTTATCTTCAATATAGATATTTCCATCTTTATCTGAAGCTGTAGACAAAGCTGATCTAAAAGAAAAAAACGACACATTAGTAACTAGAAATTATCATAATAATTTATAATGGTTTACTCTAGATACCAGTATAAATAAGGTATATTATAACTTGATCCGGAATGGCAGATAAATCAACTTGAGCACTTCTGTGTTTACATAATAACATAATGTAACAGTGCTGTAATTACGAAGTAACAACTATCTCGTCTGTGGTACTAGCTCGTAAAAGTATATCACTCCCGAACAAATAGATACATGTCAGAAATTTACAGAAAAACCAGTCAAGTGCGAGTAAGAATGTTGTTGAATCTTTGTTAGTGTAAATACCATTGAGTATGAGTAAGTACCTAATTCTTATTACCATATTTTACAAAAAAAAAGAAAAAAATATGTCGATTCGCTCAGGTAGTGAAATGCAAGACTCAAATCTACTTTAGTAGACAATTTACAGATATAAAAATCAATAACACAAGTAACTAGTAGGTATCTCATCTATGATAAATGATAATACACATGTGCCAGCATTTTTTGACGTTCACACGCGGCGGCACGCGCTGCACTGTGTCGGTGTAGGTGTTTACTTACAAAGGGCGAGCGTCACTATCTAGCTAGGCGAACGGGCTTCGGAGATTTACCTACAATCATATATATTTTATCTATATATATAAAAATGAATTGCTGTTCGTTAGTCTCGCTAAAACTTGAGAACGGCTGGACCAATTTGGCTAATTTTGGTATTGAATTATTTGTGGACGTCCAGAGAATGTTTAAAAGGTGAATAAACATGAAAATGCTCGAAATTAAATAAAAAAAAACAAAAAATAAAATATCAGTCAACATATAATTGGTTTTAGGGTAGGGTAGCGTAGTGTAGGTGTGGGGTAGTGTAGGGTAGGGTAGGGTTGGGTAGTGTGGTGAGGGTAGGGTAGGGTAGTGTAGTGTAGGGTAGGGTAGGGTAGTGAAGGGTAGGGAAGGGTAGTGTAGGGTATGGTAGTGTAGGGTAGTGTAGTGTAGGGTAGGGTAGGGTTGGGTAGTGTAGTGTAGGGTAGGGTAAGGTTGGGTAGTGTAGTGTAGGGTAGGATAGGGTAGTGTAGGGTAGTGTAGGGTAGGGTAGTGTAGTGTAGTGTATGTAGGGTAGTGTAGTGTAGGGTAGTGTGGGATAGGGTAGGGTAGTGTAGTGTAAGGTAGAGTAGTGTAGGGTAGGGTAATTTAGTGTAGGTTAGGGTAGTGTAGTGTAGGTAGTGTAAGGTACCGTGGAACGAAGTTCGCCGGGACAGCTAGTTCATAATAAAATTAGCAACAATAATTATTACGTAGGTACCTATGAGGGCGGCGAGGACGCAGGCACAGCATATATGAGATACTAGTTACGCGCATGCGCGGACGGAGGTTGCCATGGCAACGGAAACAAATTTGTGCAGCGAGCGACCAGCACATCACGCTAGACACTTTGTACTTTGTACCGTTCTTATGCCGTACGCGTATGGATCAAAATCGCACTGCTTGATGTACTGACTCTGGTACTGGTCTGTATGTGTACCACTATTTCATAATAATAATATGTAGTAAATATATGTGGTAGTATGTATGAAGTATCGTAATGCCGCGATCTGCGCAAAAATACCATAATTTTATCTTCTGGCTTGTAAATTTGTAATAGTCCCTACTCTTTGCTCCAAGCGGATCGACTTTATTGGTGAAATAGATATAGGTAGGTATATAGGATGTAATACCCTAGTCATTCTGACAGAGTACGATGGATATTTTTTAGGGTTCCGTACACACGAAGGATGACCAACAATACCCTGTTAGGTACCTAATAAGCCTCCGCTGTCTGTCGCTATGTCTGTCATCGGGCTGTATTTTATGAACCGTAATACGTAGACATTTGAAATTGTCACATAATTTGTATTTCTGTTGCCGTTAAAAGGAAATTTAATGAAAATTAAAAATAGTGAAAAACTATGCGGGGGACCTCGTATAAAAACGTGTTTTTGTAGGTATTTTTGATCAAAATCTATCGTAAATACGGAACTACATATGAGCGTGAAACTTGGTGTGATTATAGTTCTAATCATGAAGTAAAACAACAAATAACAAAACTGGCTTAGTGTGAGTTTTACTTTCTCTAAGTGGTCCGAACTCAATATAAAAAGCATACTTCTGTCACTCGCGTGGATCTCTTTGTTTGTAATATAAATACGTATCATTGTCATAGTTGTGTAGAGAAGTGTAGTAGTACGGAACCCTCGCAGCGCGAGTCTTACTCACACTTTACCGGTTTTATTTAAAATACAGGGTGTAAAAAATTGGTGTACGTCCCGGGCTTCTACTCATCATACTGAACAACTTTTGTTCTACAAATTTGCTGAATTCACAAAAAAAAATACTTTTCATACAAAACGATCAGCTATTGACCAATTTTGTGCATTTTTGCATGGAGCGTCGTTTTTTTTTGTAAAATGACTGCGGGTTCCTTAGGGAAAGTTGTTCAGTATTATTAGTGGAACATTCAGTTAACGGGTCCAACACCATTTTTTTAAAACCTGTATACATTTATTTTTTAAAAGACTGCGGAACCCTACTTTGCGCGAGTCCGAATAGCACTTGGCCAGTTTTTTTATCAAATAAATACGATTGCTTTTATTGATAAAAGTACGTACCTAATTACCTACCTACGTACAGAGATATGACAAATCTCTGCCTACGTAGGTACATACCTACTTGAAACTTGTTTTGTTTATAAGTAGGTAAAACAAGATACCCGCGACCGACCCTTACCCTTTGCGCTGCCACTTTGACTCAATCGTTTGACGAGAGCCGGCTGCTGACCCATACGCGCATGCTCGGCATAAGAGCAAAGGTACAAAGTCCAGAGTGTCTAGCTTGATCTAAACCTAAATTGCGGTGTAATATGGTTGAGTTATGATTTTTTTAGCTAGCTACCTATGCATAATAAAAATATTAAAATAAGTGCAGGTTACTTACTTGTGTATATTGTGTCCTTTTTGTCTGTTTTTTTTTTTAAGATTACGTATTTTTCGCCTTTGTTTACTCCCCATCTTGTTTCACACACTATGACTTGAGTTTGTCAAACGACACTATGTCCATAGAAATATACCGAAAACTAAAGAACTTACACTAGGAACTAGGTAGTCAAAAAATGTTACTTTTAAATGCTCTAAAAGTAAAAACACATTTTCCACTTATAACGCTAAATATCATATTCACAAATGTTTACATGTAATTGTCCACAATGTAATAAAATATTCTCTGTCCCTTACGCTACACTATTTACACGAAAAATCCAATATTTTAATTTTGCTTGAGAGCTCCCGTAAACCAGCACAGGTCCGTCTAGCATCGCGACCCGTCCCGCACTGATTTTTAGGACGAGCGCGGGGAACGGCTTGAGAACGGTTGGAATTTTAGCCGAAATCAGATGGTTTTAAAATAATTATAAATAAAATACAATAAATATGCAAAAAGTAAGAAATAAGCATCACTCTAGATTGTTTTTTGAGTCAGATCATAAATTTTCAAACTGTTTTGTTAAAAATTGCAGCAGTAAAATGGTTACAACTAAAAAAAAAGGGGGTGTATTAGATATTTTTTTTTCTATGGTTCTGAATAATAAAATAGAATTCTGCGAAATACACATCACTCCTTATATCTTGTAGATTATTATGTATTTTTTTCTGGTAGAAATATTCTATGGTTAACGTATAAAATGGTTACAAAATTCTTCAGTTTCAGAGTTTTTACGAAGGACAAGCCTTAACTTACTGTCATATCAGCCAAAGGACGTCCACTGCTGGACAAAGACCTCCCCCAAAGCTTTCCACGACGACCGGTTCAGCGCTGCCCGCATCCAACGGCTTTATTACAATTACAATTAACCGTGCTATCCTAGGAATAGACGGCGGCGGTTGCCTGGTGTTGCACCTAGCATCACCCGCGGTCACGTGTAGGGAATTTTAGATTTACACCTACGGACGTGTGCAATGCGACCTTCATACACATCTGGAACGAGATGTGCAGGTTTCCTCACAATGTTTTCCTTCACCGTTAAAGCAATCGGTAAGTACATATATTTACGTAAGTTTCGAAAAACTCATTGGTACATCATACTTTAACATACGTTTAAATCCTTACTAATATTATAAATGTGAAAATGTGTTTGTTTGTTTGTTACCTTTTCACGCTTCAACGCCTTGACCAATCTTAATGAAATTTGGAATGCAGGTAGCCTGTGTAACGAGGAAGGACATAGGCTATATTTTATCCCGTGAAAATAGCATAGTCCGAAGCAGTTCCTGTGGGAACATCGCAACGGAACAATGGATTGCGTGAATTTTTGCACAGAGACGGTTGAGGGGGTGGGATTCCATTGGTCTTATTTGTTTTTTGTGTTAACTTTTTTGTTTTTTTCTGTTTCTATGTGTTTTACTTCTTTTTCATGTTGTGTAATCGGTGTGTGTTTGTGTCAAATAAAAATCTGTCTATTGTCTATTGTCTAAATGACATAATTTACTAATAGTTCACGAGGTATCTGGAGAAAATACATGTCCACGCTCGCGAGCCGCTTAAGCGGCTCGCGCACCGTACACCTTCTACGTCAGTCATAAAAACAATGTCCATGCAGACGAAGCCGAGGGCAAAAGCTAGTAAATAAATATATAGATATTGAAAATCAGGATAAAGAGGATTTAAATCACTACGTTTGCACTCATTTAAAGAGCAAACAAACCTGTTCATCACATGAATGTGTGCCCCGAATGGGAACTCACGACCTTCGTTCTAGCAAGACGGAGCAATGCAGTTGGACCAACGGTTCAGTGAAAAGTCCGTCGGCCGGTTACTGATATTATTGTTAAAATAAAAGTTTTGCTTAATGTCCAAAGACGTTATGTAATGAAATGATTTCATATTATTTAGTTCGCTGACATTATCTATAATTCTGACAATAGTATCGTATCTATAGTATTCGTATTGTATAATTATGGCGCTTTGGCACACCTTACATAACTGTTAAATTTTTATATTATGTATGTACTTAAATTTTAATATTATGTGATTGGCATTTAAATAGTATACATATTGTAAAGAATATACGTATTATTAATTGAATTGATTGCACAAAAATAAATTTTAGATAGATAGATAAATGCTTTTATTCAAAACACAGAAATACAAAAGTATAAAATAATAATAAAAAACAATGACAAACTGACAGTTGTTGCTGTGCATTGTAAATGCACCGGTTCAGCTTTATTGCTACAAGTACAAACTTGCAACGCTGAGATTCTACCGGAACCTAAGGTGGATGTGCGCATTCCAACGCAGACATAAAAATAACAAAATTATAAAAACAATATTTTAAAATATTTATTATTCACCAAATTAACGCCATACTGAAATTTTGGAAAATCTCACTCGTTTTATTGTTGATATATTTCATTTTTATTTCTTGTGTCCAATATTTAACAAAATCACAAAATGAGTAATCGGTACTAATCAATAACGCTAAGAAACAATGAAGTCACGCCTTACTATTTCAACATTTTTAGAACCAAATTTCGTTTTAGACGGATATTAAAAATTTACTCAAATGACGTGTCAGTTAAATTCCCTATTTGCTTCTATACATCTTCTTGTCTTTTACATTCGTCATCAATTATTATCATTATCATGTCAGCTGGAAGTAGTCCACTAATGGACAAACGGCAAATTCAAGGATTTCCACAAAGACCGGCCCTGCGCTGCCCGCATCCAGCAGCTTCTTCCCGCGTACGTCACCAGGTCGTCGGTCCACCGAGTGGGAGGCTAACCTACGCTATGTTTTCCGGTGCCCGGTCGCCACTCGAGAATTTTACTGCTTCAACGGCCATTTGTTCTACGAGTTGTGTGTCCTGTTGTCTGCCACTTAAGTTTAGCGACTCTATTTCTGTTACTCTGGTTCTCCTATGGATCACCTCATTTCTGAAATTTCGACCATAGCACGCTCCATCGCGCTTTGGGTGACCTTTTTTATTAGTTCAGATAAATTAATTTTATATTGTTACAGGAAAGCTAATAACCAAATCAAACACCGAAGAGATGAAATACTCGCTCAGGGAGCAAAACTATTCAGGGATCATTCAAAAAGCTTACTCCTTTGCAAGCAAATCCCTTCTAGAGCTCCTTCTAAAAGAGTACGACCTGATGGGAAGACTCAAATCCGTAAAGAACTACTTCCTTATGAGTCAGGGAGACTTCATAGTTCAGTTCATGGACGCAACCGAGCAAGAGTTGTCTAAGAAGATTGATGATATCATTCCGTCGAAGCTGGAGTCATTGCTGGGCCTATGTTTGAGGTATACATATTTTGTATTTCTATTTCGACTTATTTGCTGGGAACTGTGGTGGATAAATAATTTATTTTGAATCTATAGTGCATAGGACAAAATAGTGATAGAGCGTCGGTGGCGTAATGGCAAGGGCCGCTACCTCCTGTCCGGGAGGTCTTGGTTCGAATCCTGCCACATACTAGTGTGTTTTATAATTTCGATTTCATATGTACGTTTATCCGAAGCTCTTGCGGTGATAGAAAATATCGTGAAGAAACCTGCACACGCCTGCAAAGAAACTCCCAGGTTGTGTGTAAAGTCAGCAAACCCGCACAGGGCCCGTGCGATCGACTAAGGCCCAATCACTCTAAGTCAGGGTAGGCTCGAGCCCCTCGGTGGGGACGTATATGAGCTGATATCATGAGGACAAAATGGATTAAGGCGAATTCAGGCACACTTCATTTGTTTATATTATTGTTATACTAGTATTTTTAGGCAGTGCGATCTACCGAATGAAACAAATATACATATAGGCTGTAAGATTATACATAAGTTGGCGGGTAAAAACGCATGAGTGATGCGGAAACACAACCTTTATTCAAGCTTTACATAGTAAGTTAAATTTGTTATGTGGCCCGAGTTACCTCTATTGAAGCGTGAGTGAAACACAATTTTTCACCTCACTACGACGAGGAAAATTTTGGATTGCAAGAAAAACAACTTAAAAATATTTTAAAATAATATTAAAATGTAACTTATAAAGACTGTAATGACGAACCGAGTTTCTGAACGTACCATTGTAATACTGTAATGATGAACAGAGTTTCTTAACGTACCATTGTAAGACTGTAATGATAATGACGAACCGAGTTTCTGAACGTACCATTGTAAGACTGTAATGACGAACCGAATTTCTGAACGTACTATTGTAAGACTGTAATGGCAAACCGGGTTTCTGAACGTACCATTGTAATACTGTAACGATGAACAGAGTTTCTGAACGTACAATTGTAATACTGTAATGAGAGCCGAATTTCTGAACGTACTATTGTAAGACTGTAATGACGAACCGTGTTTTTGAACGCATCATTGTGTGTGTTTCTCTTTGAATAGAAAGGTTCTAATTTTAAAATGTCTTTCCACGCTAGCGGATACAACGCAATTTTGCGCTCTAAAATGGAATGACAAAGGAAACCTTCTCGAGCGTGTGAGGTGAAAAAACATTTCCAGTGAAAGTACTTACAGTGTAATTTTTTTCAGGCTATCAGCAGCTAGTCACGACCCGTATAATGAAGATATGAGGGTGGAGTTGTTGCCATACGATCTGCAGTTTCAGATGTTCAAGATTTTGTCAATAGAAACTGAAGAAGAGAAAGGTAATCAAACTTATTTTACTCACTCAGGGGATCAAGGCTAATCAAAGCCCATATAGCCCATCAGGCTAAAGGCTCAGCCAAAGCAAAGTATATATATATATATATTAGTACTAACATACAGTATGGACACTCCCTGCCGCTGTCTAGATTGCGACCTCACCTCCTCGTCACCCAAATTGATACAGTTTGGTGGTCGAACGTATTGGATTTGGCCGCCATTTTGTTTGTTCCGTAATTATTTTTTTGAAATGTCTATTGGCCCGTTGTATGAAGTGTCCGGGGTGTGGCCAAAGAAACAGACGTACATACATAATTACATTCCTTCTTTTTTATTCACATTGTTAAGTTAAGAAAACCTGCCTGTGCGAGTCAGAGTCGCGCTCCAAGGATTCCGTACCACCACACTTCTCTACACAACTATGACAATGATATCTATTCACATTACACTAAATAAAAATAAAAAGTTTTAAAAACTTAAAAACCGACTTCAAAATGAAATTACTCAAAAGTATGAAATAAATTTATTATACTTATATACACGACATTAACCAACAATAACGAAATCAAAGGTGGGTACGAATTAAATTAGGGGCCTAAATTTATTTTTGAGGTCGGTAGCAGCACACAGCTCCTTACGTATCAAATGTTTTAGATTCGATGGAATATATATTTCCGTACGCAAAGGGTAAAAACGGGATCCTATTACTAAGACTTCGCTGTCCGTCCGTCTGCCTGTCTGTCTGTCTGTCCGTCCGTGTGTCACCAGGCTGTATTTCATGAACCGTGATAGCTAGACAGTTGAAATTTTCACAGATGTATTGCCGCTATAACAACAAATCTAAAAAATTTGGAAAATTGAAAAATGAATGTGAGAAATGAAAAATAAGGGGGGTCTCCATACAAAAAACGTGTTTTTTTAAACGTGAAGAAACTAGCGCCATCTAGTATGATGGTGCGAAACCCTATGTGTGCGGTTCTGACTCGCACTTGGCTGGTTTTTGGCGTCTCATTTAGCGACGGTGGAATGGAGCTGTTATCATATCAGAGTCAAACTGATAAAATTTAAAACTAAGTTTCAAGCTTTATTTTCTATCCTTTCAGAGTACAAACAGAACAAAGACTGTCCTCCGCTGACCGGCATCGAGACATTCTCATTTGGCATGGAGGTGAAGTGGCCGGTCTCCTTGGTGCTGAACCACAAAGCCATCGCATGCTACCAGATGATATTCCGCCATCTGTTCTACTGCAAACACGTTGAGAGGCTCCTCTGTAGGTCAGTATTTACTTCTTTGATCTTCATTACTTCATACTTGTGACTGGCTTTCTTGGTGCAGTACCACAAAGCCCTTGCCTGATACCAAATGATATTCCGTTAAGAGTCTATTGTATAGATCACTATCAAAGACCATTTACAAGAAAATTGTCAATCCTTAGATCAAATATAAACGGACTGGATCCCCAGTTTCATACCAAACAAACTTAAATAAATTGTACAGTGACGCTTTGCACATTTTCTCGCGAGACTTTAACCGTCTGTCTTAGTTGGGCAGACATAATCTTATATATATAAAAATGAACCCCTATTTCTTCTGGTCATCGTATCACGCGTGAACGGCTGGACCGATTTCGCTAATTCATTTTTTGTTGAGTTGTTGAGTTCGTTATTGTCAGGAGAAGGTTCATGTAGGGTAGGGTAATGTAGTGTAGGGTAGGGTAGTTTAGTGTAGTGTAGGGTAGAGTATTTTAGTGTAGGGTAGGGTAGTTTAGTGTAGAGTAGGGTCACACTACACTTAGTGTAGGGTAGGTTGCGGTAGTGTAGTGCAGTGTGATGTCGAAGTTCGCCGGGACAGCTAGTCAACAATAAACATTACACTTACTTAGTAGCCAAGAATAAAGCTAGATACAACAGACTAGATGATAGGCATTATTTGAGTTAGCGTGTACCATTCTCGACTACATCGTCACTTATCATCAGGTGAGATATAGTCAAACACACTCAAATTTTTAATTAAAAAAAAATTGGTTTGTATTAAAGGTACTTTACTCAGATTTTTCCTGGAAAAATGAAATACCCACTGCAGTAGGCCTTATTAGGTCCAAATTATTCACAAAGTTTCATAAAAATCTTTATACCAAACAACCTAGATTTGTTTGGGAGGTACCTTATCCCAATTTTTATTTGAACAACGAACTACCGCTTACTGTAGGCCATGTACAGTTATAGTAAAATACGGAATTTCATCAAAATCGTTGGAACCATTTTTGAGTAAAAAAATAATAAGTGAATTTTTACTATACTACTCTAAA
This sequence comes from Coleophora flavipennella, assembly GCA_947284805.1. Lineage (NCBI taxonomy): Eukaryota > Metazoa > Arthropoda > Insecta > Lepidoptera > Coleophoridae > Coleophora > Coleophora flavipennella. The sequence goes on along the minus strand of OX369264.1, from coordinate 16,012,505 downwards.
AATCACCTAGATGGGTTTGACTGTGTTTAGGTGATATTGATATTATTAGGCTGACTGACTCGGTGGCTCAGTGGTTAGTGCTCTTGACTGCTGATCCGAGGGTTGTGGGTTCGATCCCCACCCAGGGCAAACATTTGTGTGATGAGAAGATTTGTTTGCTTTGTATCTGGGTGTTAAATATCCATATATGTATGTATTTAAACGTATATAAGTATGTGTATCAATCAGTCTCTGGTTCCCATAACACAGGCAATCCTACTTTTGGGGTCAGATGACCATGTGTGATTTGTCCCAGAATATTTATTTATTCCATTTATTGGGTTCCATTACTACCTAGATCGACGCAGGTCAAACTTAATGCTACATGATTTACTGATATGTTGAATTTCGAATTATAAAACGTCAACCTTCTCCTCAGGGTGTGGCTGTACAACAAAGTGGTGAAGCGTTTCTCGGAGGCACGCCAGTACGCGGACGCATTCGCGTTGCGACAGCGCATGCTGAGCTGCATGCAGCACCTGCAGTACTACATGTGCGTGGAGGTCATAGAGCCCGCCTGGTGCCATCTCATACACAGCCTGGACAAGGTACGTGTCGTAGGCTTACCGTGTCTAAGGATCCATTCAGTCGGCCAACAAAAACGTCTCGACAGGGCAATCGTGCGGGATGTGATGGATGAGACGGGGGAGGGACGAGCCCTAACTGCCCACAACGCCACCGTATTTAGTCGTTGTGGACATGTCCTTCAGGGTTAGCGCGGTGAATGTTTTAGGCTGTGACTTTTCATACAAACGGCGTTAGCGATTTTCACTTCTTAAATGTTAACCGTTTTTGACAGGTTGTCAGTTAGAACAAAAGCTATGTTTACAAGTTTTTGTTTTTTCAATAAAGTTATGTTCAACTTTGCCCTCGTCCACGTATTTTCGTACAAAACTAATTTCAACCCATTATTTGTATATTTTTAATTAATAATATAAACGAAACCTTTAAACTTAGCTTTTGTTCTGACTGACAACCTGTCACAAATTCTGTCATAATCGGTTAACTTTTAAGAGGTGAAAATCGTTTTCGCCGTTTGTATGAAAAGTCTCATTTTGCCGTGGGTTCAAAGTCCTCTTAGTTACTAGCCATAAAACATTATAATTTTACATTAATATTTTTTTATTGACCTGTTGGTCCAGTGGCAGCGCTCCTGCCTGCTAGGTCGAAGGGCGTGGGTTCGATCCCCACCCAGAGCAAATATTCGTGCGACGAACAGGCATTGTGTTGGGTTTTCAATATCTATATGTATGCATTAACATTTAAGTATGTATGTAGAGTCTGGCCAGCGAAACATGATAATAAAAAACCGCGACAAATTTAAAACATCCAGGGTTGGTTACCCCAAAAATTGACAGGAAAATTGGTTTGATACTTGTAATTTTTAAATTAGAACACCTAAAAAATTTTATAGTCCCACTCGAAAATATCACGTCAATCATATCAAAATTAATAATGAAGGGTTCTGACTTGACTGTCGATATTATTATATAAATAAAATTAAAGATAATAAATAATAATAAATTTATTTATTAGTAAAAAAACAAATCCATTTATTTGTAAAATACACATAAATCTAAAAAGTACAAAATGTTGTATATGTCTGAACTATAAAATCCTGTTTGATGTTTATTTGCAGAAGTTCTTTTGTTAATGAGTCAATAGCCAAAATCTGATTCCAAAAATTCAATGTCACATGATTCATCATCACTACTAATAACAATATCACGAATATTAATAATAAAACTCTGTAGGTCCTTTTCGCATATCCTGTACTTATATGCGGTCTTTATGTGGTTTTAAGGGTTCCGTACCCCAAGGGTAAAAACGGTACCCTATTACTAAGACTCCGCTGTCTGTCCGTCTGTCACCAAGCTGTATTTCATGAACCGTGATAGCTACAGTTGAAATTTTCACAGATGATATATTTCTGTTGCCGCTATAACAACAAATACTAATTAGAACAAGTGAAAGTCTCCGTACAAATACGTGTTTTTTTTAACGTGAAGAAACTAACGCCATCTAGTATGATGGGACGGAACCCTTTATGCGCGGTTCTGACTCGCACTTTACCGGTTTTTTCCTGGAATGCTACAAACATTATTAGTATTATTTCATCACATTTATTTCGATTACACTTACATCTCTTGCATCTGCAATAAAATAGAAAAAAAATCGAGTAAGTTTAAGACAAATAACTGAAAACTGACAAACTAATTTTAATTACTCGTGATTTATGATATTTCTTTGATATATTAGACTTCTTTATGAAACAAATCCTTCAGAGATAAAATAAGGAACAAAAGAGAAAACAACGAATGTATGGACAAAGTTAAAGTATCAAAAACACATAGTTTTACTAAATTATTGCTTCTGAAAAAGCACGTAAACATTGCTCTTTTTCCTTGAACAATGCCTGCTGCTCGTACTTTTTCCTTGAACAATGCCTGCTGCTCGTACTTTTTCCTTGAACAATGCCTGCTGCTCGTCCTTTTTCCTTGAACAATGCCTGCTGCTTGTACTTTTTCCTTGAACAATGCCTGCTGCTCGCACTTTTTCCTTGAACAATGCCTGCTGCTCGTCCTTTTTCCTTGAACAATGCCTGCTGCTTGTACTTTTTCCTTGAACAATGCCTGCTGCTCGTACTCTTTCTGTTGATATTTACTAATAAATAGTAAACATTAACTTCCTCACTTGGCTTTTTAAAAGTTTCTTCATTTTACAAAGTGAAAATTCGCACAAACACGATCGCAGTAAAATACATGACATGTCATCGACTTACGTTTGACAGACAGTCGACAGAATTGAGTGTTGCTATACAAGGCAAGTCTTTTAATTTCTGTCGTTTCCATATTTCCCGGCAATTTTGAATTTGGAACTGTTCTATATTCGAATGTGTTTAAATTTCTAATCTCAAAACAGTTGAAAGTATTAGAATTAATGCTATGGTTAAGTCACAGCGTCAATTGGAATCTGTCAGGTTACGTACGAAAATGAATCTTTCTAAGGAAAATGTTCGTGCAATAATTTTCTACAACTTTAGAAGAGGCTTGACACGGCTTCAGTGTTTTGAAGAGCTAACATCTGTGTTCAGTGATGAAGCCCCATGTCTGGGGACTGTCGAACGCTGGTATTTAGTATTCCAGCGTAGACATACTAGTGTTAGTGACAAATCTCGCGAAGGACGCCCAAAATCCGCCTTCACTGAAGATAACATCATTGCTGTGAGACAACTAATTCTCGAAGATCGTCATGTGACGTATCGAGAGATAGAGGCTCTATTAGGCATCTCAGGGACAACCATTCAGAAGATCTTGCATGAAGCGCTTGGTGTGAGAAAGCTAGTTTGCCGTTGGATACCGCATCTGCTTTCCGACGATCACAAGGCGGCCCGCGTCAGATGGTGTAAGAAATCTCTGCAAAGGTGCAACCGAGGAGAGTCAAATCACGTCTACGACATCATCAGTGGTGACAAATCTTGGATCTATGCCTACGATCCTGATTCCAAACAACAATCTACAATCTGAGTCTTTCAAGACGAGCCAAAGCCGACTAAAGTTGTTCGTTCTCGAAGCAGTTCAAAGAAGATGGTGGCCACGTTCGTTGGAAAAACCGGCCATGTTGCGACTATTGCACTTGAAGATCGTAGAACGGTTAACGCAGAGTGGTATGCCACAGTTTGTTTACCACAAGTCATCGCCGAATTTCGAAAATGTAACTCAAAGCGACGCATCATCCTGCACCACGACAACGCAAGCTCACACAGCGCTCGTCAAACGATTGAGTATTTGAAGCAGCAAAAAGTAGAAATTCTTGACCATCCTCCATACAGTCCTGACCTAAGCCCTAACGATTTCTTTACATTTCCTAAAATTAAGAAAAGTCATCGTGGTCAAAGGTTCCAGTCCGGTGAAGAAGCAGTCGACGCTTTCAAGTCAGCCATTTTGAACACCCCCACTTTAGAGTGGAATAAATGTTATAATAACTGGTTTGAGCGAATGGAAAAGTGTATTAAGCTACGTGGTGAATACTTTGAAAAACAATAAAAAGTACTATAAGGTTCTAGTTGTGTTTTTTTCTTCAAACGACAAAACTTAAAAGGCATGCCTCGTACGTAGAATACACTTTAAATCCATTATCATGTTTCACTAGCCACACTCCATATCAGTCTGTTTTTTTTTAAATTACCAATTTCGAAACAAAACACAAAACAATCAATCATCTAGCACCATTAAACCTGAATGATTTGTCTAGGCGCTCACAGACGTCTACGTGTTACATACTTACAATAACATTACAGTGAGTCTGATAACTAGCGGCCCGGGCCGGCTTCGCACGGGTGAACATGTTTTTTTTTTATATTTTTACCTTTTTTTTGTTGTTTCATTTTAATATGTTTTTAAACGCAGTATCACATTATCTATGTACCTATACTTACAATCCGAATTGGTTCATCGTTTTTGATGTGTAACATCTTTGCTCTCGCTTTCCTGCAATTTGTGGGAGTGATTTCGTGAAATGGGACGGAAAAGTGTCCCATGTGACGGAAATGTGTAACAGGGAGTCGCGTTTTTTCAGGCTTTAAAAGCGCGGAAAAGGCAAAGGTATCTATGACCATACAGCCTAGTCTGCCGTATCTTTGCCGTCCTTTTTTCAGGCTATAAAAGCGCGGAAAAGGCAAAGGTATCTATGACCATACAGCCTAGTCTGCCGTATCTTTGCCGTCCTTTTATAAAGTATTTTGTCACATGTTCCACATCATATGCGAGTACTGTAGGTCTCGCTCGATTTTTTTTTTTATTTAAGTAACTTATTTAATCTTCATCATCATCATATCAGACGAAGGACGTCCACTGCTGGACATAGGCCTTCCCCAAGGATCTCCACGACGAACGTTTCTGCGCTGCCCAGGTCATCGGTCCACCGAGTGGAATGCCTGCCTACACCACGTATTCCGGTGCGTGGTCGCCACTCGAGAACTTTACTGCCTCAACGGCCATTTGTTTTACGAGCAATGTGCCCCGCCCACTGCCACTTAAGTTAAGCAATTTTGAGAGCTATGTCGGTTACTTTGGTTCTCCTACGGATCTCCTCATTTCTGATTCGATCACGCAGAGACTCTCCAAGCATAGCACGCTCCATTGCCCTTTGGGTGACCTTGAGCCTTCTTATGAGGCCCATAGTAAGCGACCATGGCTCAGTTCCGTATGTCATTACTGGCAACACACACAGGTCGAAGACCTTGGTCTTAAGACACTGCGGTATCTGGGACGTGAAGATATTGCGAAGCTTCCCGAACGCTGCCCAGCTGAGTTGGATTCGACGATTGATCTCTTTCTCGAAGTTGGACCTACCTAGCTGGACTGTTTGTCCTAGGTATACATATTCGGTAACAACTTCGAGTGTAGAGCCGTACAACCTTCAGAGGAGTAGGTGCGACACGGAAGTTTGACATAATTTTCGTCTTGTCCATGTTCATTCTAAGACCCACTTGTTGAGAGACTCTACTGAGGCCATCGAGCATTGTGCCTAAGTCGCCCATAGTCTCAGCCATAACCACGATATCGTCAGCGAATCGAAGGTGGGTGATGTACTCGCCGTTGATATTGATGCCGAGTCCACACCAGTCCAAAAGCTTAAAAACATCTTCCAGGGCGGTGGTGAACAGTTTCGGAGATATAACGTCTCCCTGTCTCACTCCTCGCTGCAGCTGGATAGGTTCCGAGTTTTGATCCTGGAGGCGAACCGACATGGTGGCGTTTTCATACAAGCACTTCAGCACTTCGATATATCGATAGTCAATTTGGCACCGCTGGAGAGACTGTAACACAGCCCAAGTTTCGACCGAATCGAAGGCTTTCTCATAGTCCACGAACGCTAAGCATAGTGGCTGATTGTACTCATGGGGATACGCGGAACGTGAGCGAGCTGTCCAGCCGCCCCGGGCCCAGTGATGATTGTTGCTACAATCACATTGTCTCGTAATTCCTTTATTAAAAGTCTTGTGCCATTACACATACTGGGAGGGCTTAAATTTCTCAATAGCATAATGGGAGTGCCTCCTTTTAATTTTAGTTCGTGTGGTGGCAAGCCGGCAGGATTAAGGGATTTTAATTTTTTTTGTGGGTAGTGCACTGTATCTTTGATGTTGCACATGGTGTCAATAGATTTGTAACATTTAAAATCACCCGGCACTTTTCCATAATCATTCTATTTATCTCATTTACTGAGTCGTTTCTCGGTGACACTATCGCCCTCGAACAGAGCCTTTTGAAATTTCTTTCTATGAGATTTTCGATGTCGGGATAGATTGTGTCTATAAGAATTTCTAGACTGTTAACAGTTTGAGCTAATTCATTGTCCAACAATACTTGGGGGCTATTTGAAACTGTCGATGGTAATCCTCCAAGTTGAAGTTTTTTTTTTGATAAATTTCCATTGTGGTAGTTACTCAAATGTGCTCTCATATTTGTGCGCAAATTAAGAGTTTCAATGGATTAAATTCGTAATATCTTTTGAATGGAATATACGATTTGAAAAATTCAAAAAGTAATTTCATCATATCAGCCACAAATCGTCCACTGCTGGACAAAGGCCTCCCCTAAGGATTTCCACGACGACCGGTCTTGCGCTGCCCGCATCCATCGGCTTCCCGCGATCTTCACCAGGTCATCGGTCCACCGCGTGGGAGGCCTGCCTACGCTACGTTTTCCGGTGCGCGGTCGCCACTCGAGAACTTTACTGCCCCATCGGCCATATGTTCTACGAGCTATGTGCCCTGCCCACTGCCACTTCAGTTTAGCGATTCTGTGAGCTATGTCGGTTACTTTAGTTCTCCTGCGGATCTCCTCGTTTCTGATTCGATCACGCAGAGAAACTCCGAGCATAGCACGCTCTATTGCCCTTTGGGTGACCTTGAGCCTTCTTATGAAGCCCATAGTAAGCGACCATGTCTCAGTTCCGTAAGTCATCACTGGCAACACACACTGGTCAAAGACCTTAGTCTTGAGACACTGCGGTATTTGGGACGTGAAGATATTGCGAAGCTTCCCGAACGCTGCCCAGCCGAGTTGGATTCGTCGATTGATCTCTTTCTTGAAGTTGGAACTACCTAGCTGGACTGTTTGTCCCAGGTATACATATTCGTCAACAACTTCCAGTGTAGAGTCTCAAACCTTTAGAGGAGTGGGTGCGACACGGACATTTAACATTATTTTCGTCTTGTCCATGTTCATTTTAAGACCCACTTGTTGAGAGACTTTACTGAGGCCATCGAGCATTGTGCTTAGGTCTTCCATAGTCTCAGCCATGACCACGATATCGTCAGCGAATCGGAGGTGGGATATGTACTCGCCGTTGATATTGATGCCGAGTCCACCCCAGTCCAGAAGCTTAAAAACATCTTCCAGGGCAGCGGTGAACAGTTTCGGAGATATAACGTCTCCCTGTCTCACCCCTCGCTGCAACTAGATAGGTTTCGAGTTCTGGTCCTGGAGGCGAACCGACATGGTGGCGTTTTCATACAGACACTTCAACACCTCGATATATCGATGGTCAATTTGGCACCGCTGGAGAGACTGTAGCACAGCCCAGGTTTCGACTGAATCAAAGGCCTTCTCATAGTCCACAAACGCCAAGCATAGTGGCTGATTGTACTCTTCGGTCTTCTGTATAATCTGCCGCAGCGTATGTATGTGGTCTATAGTACTAAAGCCTTTTCGGAAACCGGCTTGTTCGGGAGGCTGGAAGTCGTCAAACCTGCGTGCGAGACGATTCGTAATGACTCTCGAAAACAGCTTGTAGACATGGCTCAGAAGTGAGATGGGTCTGTAGTTCTTCAGCAGGGTGTTGTCAGCCTTTTTGAAGAAAAGCACGACCACACTTCTGTGCCATGCCTTAGGCGTTGGTCCCTCGAGTATAACGGAATCAAATAACTTCTGAAGAGCTTTTAGTACCGGTGATCCACCTGCTTTCAGAAGTTCAGCCGTAATTCCTTCATCACCCGGGTGCCTTGTTGTTCTTGAGCTGTTTGAGAGCCATTCTAATCTCGTACAGGCTGACGTCTGGGATATCTTCAGTATAGTGTCGGGTTAGTCTGGCTCTTGGGTCTTCAGCCAGATCGCTGACAGGCAAACGTGTGGTCTTGTACAATTGTCCACAGAACTTCTCAACTTCTTCCAGCAACTCAGTCTTAGACGATATGGTCCTGCCATCCTCAGTCTTCAGCTTGGTTAGTTGGCTTTGTCCAACAGACAGATCTCTCGCGAACACTTTTGAGCCTTTGTGGTGCTCAATCGTCTGTTTAATACAATTTGTATTATATTGGCGTAAATCGCGAGTTAGGGACTTAGAGATCTGCCTGTTTTGTTGCCGATACTGAGTAGCGTCTTCAGAGGACTGCAAAACCAATCTGCGTCTTTCTTCCATGAGGTTGCTGGTGGAAAGTCGGAGATTTTTTTGGTTCTGTTTGAACGGCGAGTTTTAAAAATCTTAGACCCGACCGTTTGAACAATTTCCACGAACCTGTCATTATAATCGTCCACATTCTCGCAGTCTCCTAGGCATTCGAAACTCGCTGAAAGCTCTCGGGGTTTTGGAGCTGGATGGGCGCCGGTCGGAGCGTAGACTTCATCAGTCGACATCTTTCTAGCTTGGTCTTTAGATTCAATGTGCCTCTGACCATCCGGTGATCGCTTCCTGTTTTGACTGAATTGATCACGGAGACATCATTGAATATTTGCCTCCTTGTCGACAAGATGAAGTCTATCTCGTTTTTTGTTACGCCATTGGGATGCAACCATGTCCACTTCCGCTGTTTTGACTTTTTGAAGAAGGAGTTCATCACAAAGAGGCTCTCCTTCTCCATAAAGTCGGCCAGCATCTGGCCACGTGCATTTCTTACTCCGTATCCAAATTGCCCCACTCTCTGCTCACCATCGCTTCGTTTGCCCAGTTTCGCGTTAAAGTCCCCCATAACAACGGTATAATGGGTCCTGGTGCTATGTAAGGCTGTAGAGATGTCCTCATACATAGTCTCTACCTCGTCGTCGGAGTGTTCCGTATACCTGTATGACCTTCATCGAATACCGTTTGGTGATTCTGAGTATAAGGTATGCTACCCTTGTCGAAACGCTCACGATTTGGACCACATTATTAACTTATTCTCAAAATATATAGTCGAAAATAGAACCTCCTCCTTTTTTGAAGTCGGTTAAAAATAGCATTAGACTATTAGAAATTAAAGGGTGGTTAACATATGCCTTTTGAGAGCACAGTGGCTTTAACCCCACGAAGTCGAGTTTTTTCACCTGGTTGAGGCAAAACTACACATTTTTAATTTAAAGCTGTAGAGTTATCGCAGCAGTTTTTTCGTTACTAATGTCATATTTGGGAATACCCCGCATAAGATTTCATCACTTTCAGGAAAATTCAAGAAAATTAACCAGTCTAAAAATTGCCCCATCTGACCACTAAGAAAACGCCATTGTTCCATTCAATGGTACATTACATAGCTCAGGGGATTAGAAAATGAAAGACATGCCACTAGTTACTAATAAAAGACCATAAGTATGTCACCATAAGGTCAACAATAAAAAACAATAACTGAATCCCTATTTCCCTTGGTAAAGGCATCACGCGTGAAGGGCTGGACCGATTTCGCTAATTATTTTTTTGTCGAGTTCGTTATTGTCAGGAGAAGGTTCTTATGTAGGGTAGGGTAGGCTAGGGTAGTGTAAGGTAGGGTAGGGTAGTGTAGTGTAGTGTAGTGTAGTGTAAGGTGGTACGAAGTTCGCCGGGAATACTAGTTTTCAATAAAAATTGGCATTGAACTTCAAAACCTGAATCGGCAATTTCATAGGTAAAGACCTATTAGACAAATGTCGTACCTTACTCGTTACTCGCCAAGGCAAATAATGTGAAGGTTGCGCTGTGCCGTTAGTTTTCTTATTTCCCAAGGTAATCCGAATTTTCCGGGTTACAAATTTCTGTGAACTCTACGCGAACAAAGTCGTGGGTAACGGCTTACAACAAATTATTGTAGAATTTTTGTATTGTAAAACCGTTTGGACATATAGTCTTCTTGAGTTCTGGAAACAGACTTTTTACACTTTAATTTAGTTCATAGTTACGTGAGGTAAGTCTAGTAATATCGGACGGTTCGTCAGCGCTTTTAATATTTGCATGCTATTGATGTAGCTAAATAAGTGATCCTAAAAATAATGTACCACCTTTTAAATACTTACCTTATTTAAAAGCAAATAAATAATTCTATTTTATTCTAAACTGATGTTATAAAAGTGTGTTATTTTCTTGTTAGGGACTAGTCATAAAAGGTGCCCGGGGTGCGCGCCCAGAGAATTACTATTGACGGCAGGCGCTTGATTTTATAGAGCGCCCGAAACGCAGCGTTCTGGGCGCGCGCCCTAGGCACCTGTTAAGACTCGAGTTTCCATACACGTAGTTCTGCTATAATACAAAAACTACATGTCAGAATTAGACAAAACTTTGCAAATAAATTGAGTAGACACGTCATATCGATGTTTGTAATTCGTTTTAGATTTAATAATATATAAAACGGAAAAATTAGCAGTTTCAAACTTTTAGTACAAAACAAATTTAAGCCTTCTTTAGTTAGTTTAAATTTACTACGATGAAAACTAATTAAAAACATCGAAATGTGTCTACTTAATATATATTTACAAAATTTGGATTCATTCTGGCATGTATTTTTTTTATTAAAGCGGCACTACGTTTGTATAGAAACTCGAACCTCCAGGGGACCCTTAAACTCTTGCACTTCAAATATATTCTCATGTTTGATAACTAATCTCTCAGTAAAATAACATCGTTGTGATTATGAAGAAAAACTTAAGATTAGTTACTTTTGCTTGCTCACGTAAACAAAACCAGCATTTGCTTGGCCCAAATCCTATCTTAGCCGGACCTTATTCTTTGTTATTGTTTTTTTGTTCGTGAAGTGGAAAACTTTTGTATGTCAGTGTAAATAAAATGCATGACTGGCGAATGCTTTTGAATTTTTTATAAAAGTCAGTCGGATATAAAAATAATTTCATCATCATCACATCAGGCAAACGACCTCTACTGCAGGACAAAGGTCTCCCCAAGGATTTATACAACGACCGGCCCCGCACTGCCCGCATCCAGCGGCTTCCTGCGACCTTTACCAGGTGGTCGGTCAACTGATTAGAAGGCCTGCCTTGAATCTTGATCACTGCTTGAGAAAAAATAAACTTTCCCCTGCGACCCTGGATACTTTCAATAATATCCAGGTGATAGTTTCGCTATCAATAGTTAACCTTGAAAAAACAGTAGATAGCGCGATAATCCTATCGAAAATATCGACATGCTGCAATATAAGCGATACCACCGATAGTAAAAATAAGGCGAAACTATTGAACTTTGTCGATACTATCGATAACTATCGATGATAACGCATCAAATATCGATACTATCTACGATCTATCGACGCGATTCTATAGTATCGATAGTTTTGCTCTAGTAACTATCGACGTATTTTTGATACTATCGACTGGAAATAAAACTACCTTTTATGAGCAAGCAATAGTATTGTAAAATGTTCGACCATCGATAGTATTGATACTATCGACACGCATACTATTGATAGTATTTATTACGAAGCGTCGGTGGCTCAACCGGTAACGACTCGGTCCATCTAACCAGAGGTACCGGGTTCAAATCTGGACGGCCAATGTACCAATGAGTTTTTCAAAAAAAACTTACGTACATACTTACCGATTGCTTTAACGGTGAAGGAAAACATCGTGAGGAAACCTGCACACGCCTGCGAAGAAACTCGAAGGTTGTGTGTGAAGTCGACCAACCCGCACTGGGCCCGCGTGGTCGACTAAGGCCTAATCGCCCTGATTCAGGGTAGGCTCGAGCCCCTCGGTGGGGACGTATATGAGCTGTAATTATTATAGTATCGATACTATTGATTTGTACTGATACAATCGATAGTATTTTTAGCAATAGTATTACGTATTTTTATTAATTGATAGTATCGTCAGGGGTTGATAGTTCCGGTAGGACTATCGATAGTATGACTGATTTTCAAGGTCACGATACTATCGATATACTATCGCTATCTCAACAACACTATAGACACCATAATATAAAAAATCTGTTACATGGTGAATACTGTGATTAAGCGTAGGCCAGTTCACACGGATTCTCCGAGCGCACAACACCCGGTCACGAGTATTGAGAGTCATCCATCGCTCCTCTGAACCGTATTAGGGAGAGGAAGTTGATTGACCTGGCTCCCAATATGTCCTGGCTCCAAAGATGTACGCAAATTGTAGAAATACTGTAATAATTATTTTAAAATTTTCCACGTAATCTTATTTTTCAAGTTCAGAAATAAATATAACGAATTTATAAGTACAAAATTATCTTTGTCATTGTCCAAATGTCACCAGTGTGTGTTGCCAGTGATGGCATAATCAGAACTGAGACATGGTCGCTTACTGTGGGCCTCATCATCATCATCATCATATCAGCCGAAGGAAATCCACTGCTGGACATAGGCCTCCCCCAAGGATCTCCACGACGACCGGTTCTGCGCTGCCCGCATCCAGCGGCTTCCCGCGACCTTCACCAGGTCATCGGTCCACCGAGTGGGAGGCCTGCCTACACTACGCTTTCCGGTGCGTGGTCGCCACTCGAGAACTTTACTGCCCCAACGGCCATCTGTTCTACGAGCAATGTGCCCCGCCCACTGCCACTTAAGTTTAGCAATTCTGAGAGCTATGTCGGTTACTTTGGTTCTCTTACGGATCTCCTCGTTTCTGATTCGATCACGCAGAGAAACTCCGAGCATAGCACGCTCCATTGCCCTTTGGGCTCATAAGAAGGCTGAATGTCACCGAAAGGAGCATGCTATGTTAGGAGTTTCCCTGCCTGATCTAATCAGAACCGAGGTGATCCGTAGGAGAACCAAAGTAACCGACATAGCTCTCAGGATCACTAAACTTAAGTGGCAGTGGGCGGCACATAGCTCGTAGAACATATGGCCGTTGGGGTAGTAAAGTTCTCGAGTGGCGACCGCGCACAGGAAAACTTATCGTAGGCAGGCCACCCACTCGGTGGACCGAAGACCTGGTGAAGGTCGCGGGAAGCCGCTGGATGCGGGCAGCGCAGGACCGGTCGTTGTGGAAATCCTTGGGAGAGACCTGTGTCCAGCATTGGACGTCCTTTAGTTGACATATCAACCAAAAGAAAAGAAGTACAAAATTGACCCTGGAACAAGAATGGGCATACGATACCTAGAACAAAACATCAATTTCATTAAAATAATAATGTTTTTATTTTGATTTCATCATTCATTATAAATGAGATTCTTTAACTTAATAACTATAATAACTTATTCTAATGGAAGGCAGTAGATACGATATACACTTTTTAATGTATTATGTATATTAATTACGTTGTAACAAATTAAATAAAATTTACGTAAATGCTTACATTGGTTATTTAGTGAAGCTTAGATCTAGTTTTTAAAAGTTCATTCATTATAGAAACGAGAGCGGAATTTTAAATAAGCAAATGGCGCGTGTTTAACTGTTTAGTATTTTTGACTTTGCAATGTGTTTAGCACCTCTTTCAATGTAATTTCTAAACTCTCAACTTTAGATTCGTATTGGGACAGTTTACTCTTTATTTCATCAAATTCTGATACGTTTGTTTTCTTGCCGACAACCAATTTAGCATTCTTGACTATTTTTTTGTCTAGTCTGTAGCTTTGACAACGCTCAAAGCAGCATCCTCCGCTTTCGACATCTTCGTAATCGTCACCAAATTTAGTCATTGGTTCTGCATGCGGGATCTCTATTTTATTTGCTTGGTTAGGCTTCACTATTATCCTGTACTTCGGCAGATAATGGGGAAACAAACTGATGCGCCTAGCAAACGGCTTGATGCATAGAAACGAGGGCTTAATGAACTTAAGATCTTTTATAGAAGCAGGAAGCCATGAAAAACAAAAACACTTTGTCGGTTGTCCATAAGATTTCGCGTTACCGATTAGAACACTCTCAAAATATGATATCAGCTTAATACGCGAAATATGACCGACAAGTTCAGCGTTTGCCCTGATCTCTTGTGTGTCGCTCACCGCCAAACCATTCAACAAATTGAAAAGCACAATGGGAATCATGAATACGAATACAATAAAAATTAAGTGACTCGTTACTGGGAATGTGCTGAATTTTATAGAACCGGCGTCGAACTCACCAGTCAACATAACTATAGTTTTGAACAAGGATCGTCCGGGATCTTCGAAGAAATCCTCCTCCTCTTCTTCTTTTTTTTCAATGTTATTTGGGTCGGGAGCCTTTTGGTCATCTTCTTCCAAAACATGTCTAAATAAGGTGTAGAAGCTTAGGGCGAATGCAATAATAAGGATGAAATACCACAACAAGAATTTAAAGAAATTCCACGACACAGTTTTCAACATTACAATATTTGTTGATAGTGTCGGGAACTGGCCAATTAGCAAAACTAATTCAGCTGAGGACAGCAAAATAGCAACGGCCGATAGCTGTTGCTTTGTGGATTCCTCCGCTGAATCGGAGCACACGATAAGCGCTGTCACGAATATTAGTGCAACCTCCATCCAGTTTTCAATGCTCTGCAAATATTTTATGGGTGACACCAATAATTGGAACAGTTCTCGAATGATCAGTAAAATTAATCCAATAACCGCACCTACATGTGTAATAACGTTTAAAATTTCAATGGATTTTGGTTGTTTCTTTTCAACGCCGTAACCGAGTATAATATACCAAATTAAGCATAACCATAGCAGTGAGTAGAAGGTGATATTTGCATAGAAAAGGCAGCTGATCCTTTGCCATTTTAAGTACAAGAAACTTGTTATCACTGGGTGTTTGAGTAGCGGTCTCAACTCTTCGTTTCTTGTCATGTATAACAAAGCATCGGTTTCAGGTGCTAAAATAGCGTCATATTCTTTATTATTGTTGTTCGAGTTTTCCATTAGTGGCACTTTACAAACTTCGTTTTCCAGTGAGTTATTTGGATAAACTAGGAAGTTGTATTTCATATGAATTTCGTAGTCGTCATCGCTTGGTCGCTCGCCATTTGTTGTAATACATTCGTCCAAAAATGTTTCAAGGGTTTTGGCATTTATGTCTGCTAGAGGAGGTTCGTCGAATTTATTGCGCAATCCCACACAGGCTCCATTTCTAAGCAATTCCAGTACTGTGTCGTGATCTCCATTACGTGCTGCGTAATGTAATGCCGTATTATCTTTTATGTCGTGATGGTTCACATTGATGTTCAATTTAGGATGTTTAAGTAATATTTCTAAACAACCATTAAAATCTGCTTTGGGATTTTTACTGTATGATCTCATTCCTTTTACTGTAAGTTGTAAAAGTGAGTCACCATTAACGGGGTCGAATAGAGTAGCTTCGTTGTCAACAAACATTTTAAGTATTTTACAGTATCCGTTTTGACAAGCGTATGCGATCGGGCGACTTGTATTGCCCGAGCAAGTGGCGTTTGGATCTGCACCAGAGTTAAGTAGGGTTGAAACAACTCTTTCAAATCCCTTTTCAGTAGCTAGTTGCAACATTGTGTTCATCCCGTTATTAGCAGCTAACGCTGTGCGATGCTCGTTTTTCTTTACAAGTTTATTGAAATCGCGCACAAAGTTATCCTCTTCGTGTCTGCTGAGGTAAGAAAACAGTTTATCAACATCAATAGTTTCAGCCGTCTCAGCTGAGGAATCGAATTTCGCCAGCAAATGTGGAAATGCTTCCTTTAAGAAATATCGCGCTGTTTTGCCTCGTCTGTCCTTGTAAGTATCTAAATCGACAGGTTCAGTAGCGTAGTCCAAAATAAGTGTAATCACTCTTTCCAAACCTTGTTTAGCGGCTGAATAAACTGGTGTTAATCCTTTTAGATCAGGTGAGTTAGGATTGCAACCAGCTTTTAACAAAAGCTCTACCATATCTTCGTACGTGGCCAAATCACGCTCGCGGTCATCTTCCAGATCTTCAATTTTCTTTATTGCCAGAAGTAGAGCTGTATTTCCTTTGCTTTTGATATTCACGTCAATGCGATCGTCTTCCAGTAAGGCCTTTAAAGCCTCCAAGTTTCCGCAATCCACTGCAAAATGTATCGGCGCTGCTGAATGTGTTTCATTTATTCTGTTTACTTGAACTTCATGTTGGAGTAAAAGTTTGACAAATTCCTGTTTGTTAGATTCCGACACTGCGATCTCTAAGCAGGTCTTGTAGTCTGGATACTGATAGACGTGCTCGAGGTCGACGGCTCCGTAGCCGACGAGTTTTTTGAAGGTGTTGAAGTCGTTAAGGCGGAGAGCTGTCCGCAATTGCACTAGTTGGTCGGTGCCGAAAAGCGATCCACCCCGCGATAGTCGGTTGATGTTCATCTCGTAGCTGTCCCGCGTCATGGCTCACTCGACAATTCTGGCATCTGGAAAAAACATTGCACAAATTAGGTCAGCCATTTTCTCATTGAAGTAAATTGTTTTTTATTCCCTTACGTAGTTCGATATGTCTGTTCGTTAAAAGCTATTATCTACTTAAATTTAATTACAGTTTGAACATCTTCCACAGTTTTCTAGTTATTTGCTCAATACAACTCGTTCGAGTAGTTTATCTGGTGTCTAAAGGGATACGAGGGCGCTAAGATCTAAAGTCAACACGTTGATTTAATTAAACGCGCTAAACGTTTGGATCAACATTCGTGGGAACCATGATCAAGTGGTTCCCGCTGCCGTTACGCGCAGTAGAATCGAAAACCAACAAGATACCGGTTGGCAATTAATATTTAAATCAAGATTAAGATAAGTCGGTGTCGTCAAGGCTAAGGGCCGCCGCTTCCTGTCCGGGAGGTCGTGGTTCGAATCCTGCCACGTACCAGTGTGATTTCGAATTTAGATTTCATATGTACATTGTACGTTTATCCGACGCTCTTACGGTGAAGGAAAACATCGTGAGGAAACCTGCACACGCCTGCGGAGAAACTCGAAGGTTGTGTGTGAAGTCGACCACCGCGCTCGGGGCCCGCGTGGTCGACTATGGCCCGATCGCCCTAATTCAGGGTAGGCTCGAACCCCTCGGTGGGGACGTATATGAGCTGATATGATGTACCCGTATAGAGTTTATGAGAAAGTAAATATTTCTTTAATATAAACCTTCTGAAGTTAACAGTACCATTATTTCGACTAGTTCAGAACAGAAGTCAGTCATTGTATTAAATGAGCTCAACATTATTACATATATACATGCCTCTGCCTCTGGTGCTGTAATGAAGGGCAATTATTCCAAATTTCTACCGGTCCGTGCCATAAAATTAATGCTGCATGCGTGCCGCACTCTCTCGCCTAGCATCAAGCAATTGAACCGATTAGCGCTCTCTTATGTTACCTATTCTTAATGATAAAAGCCGCTACCATCGTACCAAAATATTCCTTATACCATACGCCGTAGTTATCAAAATAGCATTTCCTATGTTCCATCTAGTCATGGTTTATAGTTCCCAATTTGTGAAGGATTTTATTGCATCCTAATTGTTTTATTTTCGATCGATGAGAAGCCGAGTTTTGTTTTGCACGTAAAATGCATGTTCATTACCCGCATGTTACCAACATGCTTGGAAATTTGAGCATTATTTTGACCACCTACTTCGAGATAAATCGATATTGCTGTACTGGCCAAATACATGCAAGCAAAAAAAAAATTGTATGAAAATCCATTTCTGTCGTATTTAGCGGCCAAATAAAATACTATGTTAACTCATATCTGTCGTGTACTTTAAAAATGGAACGATCTTTTACGCCGAAACATGGAAACCAAGGAGGTAACTCATCAAAGGTTTTATTTAAATTTCGAAATGGCTCGAAATAGAAAGCTGTTTATTGAAAAAAAAAAACAAATGAACACTTTGGCGCTTGAAAAATTAGAGTTGTTTGTTGTTCCTCATTGATTTTGAAAAGTAATTGTATTTGACAAAATAGGTTTATGTTAAGACAATGAGTGTGATGAACTTACTTAAACGACACCTGAAATTAAAGAGGCGGCAAGACCCGTAAAAGAAAACTTGTTGCCGCCAAAATCGAAAGAACTGTAAGTACTACATATTAATTTCCGCGCATTATTTGAGAAAAGTACTATACAAGCCTTGGCTACAACAAGGCATCGATGGACTTACGTATGTGTGCCTCGGCCCACATTAACACATTCGTCCATCAATGCCTCTTTTGCTGGCCGCTACAGTAATGTACTATTTTCTGTATTTATTACGTTTGTAAAAGCTTATAAGAATAATTATTCGTTCTATGATGGATGCTACTTCACCATACGAGTTTGTAGTTTATGAGTAGAAAGTTAATAAGATTTCTATGCCAATAAAAATATAATTTAGGGCATCAAGAATTATGTATTAAGCTGGCATGCAAAATTGCTCTTAGAACCATGAACAAGGATCAGTTTAAAGTCAGTATTTGTTTGCGTCGCTTGTCAGCTTAGTTATTAAAATATTTGTCCGAGGTTTTGCTCTAAATACTCCGAACTGGAGATAAGCAAACCTGCCTTAGTCATTGTGTTGGTCAGTTGTTATTGGATTAAAAGACTTGATAAATGCTTGTACTTGCAAAGAGCTCTCTCATAATAAGTTTGGTTTTTAAGTCTCCAGGAGGCTCGAGTTTCCATACAAACGTAGTTCTGCTTTAATAAAAAAAACTACAGGCCAGATTAAATCCAAACTTTGTAAATATATGTTTGTAATTAGTTTTCATTGTAGTAAATTTTAACGTAACTAACCGAAGGCTTAATTTAGTTTTGTACTGAAAGTTTGTAACTGCTTTTATTTTTTCCGGTTTTATATTAATACTTCGAAAACTAATTACAAACATCGATACGTGTCTCCGCAATATATTTGCAAAGTTTGGATTCAATCTGGCATGTAGATTTTGTATTAAAGCAAAACTACGTTTGTATGGAAACTCGAGCCTCCTGGTGGCCCTGAATCATCATAATTTACTTAAGAACTGATTATTTTAGTCGCGGTCAGAACACCATTATTTTCAGTACCTCTAAATGACTAATACTTTGTTGAACACCACTTAAACGTCCGTTTCACACTCGTGAAAATGATGTACGGATTTCGACAATATATTTTAAACAATGTAGTGTTACAAGTTGATTTTAAAATGTAAATTTTTTTGTAAAATAGGTGGTGTGTACCTACCTACCCGAAATAGAGAGCGTTACACAAAACGGTTCATGAGTCGTAAAACGATTAGTTCAAACAAAGGTGCTGTTTGTTTAGTGGAACGCGATGAGATGACCCGTATGGCGCATCGGAGTTTACCGATTTAACGTGATGTCAAATATAATCATCTATTCATATGTGGGTGAACGACGGACGCATTCCTGGTGGTGGATGAGAGGACGATTATTAGTATATTGTCTTAAAAATGAAAAAAAAAAACACTAGTTACTATTTTAAGACTGTTTTTTGCTAACATCATTTAAGTTTAAACGAGGTTTTAAGACTGTTTTTCAGTTTGAATGAGCCTCATGAGCCTCATATTTCGCTGCAAAATTAAAACAAACCATTGATTGCAAGTGAAATTTGGCTTTTCATTGTCTTTCTAACTATCCTCTAAATTTATAAAAACGCATTTTTGAATGTATTTTTTAAAGTATATTTACACAGGAGTCACTTATGTATGTTCGGGTCATTTAGACCCGACCTTGTATGGCACGTAACTTTTTGTCACCTTGTATGCGAAGGGTTCAATAACTTCAAACTATATATATCTTCTAATTATAAAAAAGTTTATTTGTGATTCTCACAATAAGCACATTTCATTTAATACGAGTATGTCACACAATATAGTTTGCAATTTTTTTTTCTAATTTATACCCCCGAAAAGTGGCCCACCCATCTTTAAAATTCGTTTATTAACGTTACACGTCCGTCTTTGGGTCACCGACTTACATATGTGTACCAAATTTAACTCAATCGGTCCAGTAGTTTCGAAGCTGTGACAGATGGATGGACAGACACACGAGTGATCCTTTAATGGTTCCGTTTTTACCTTTTTAGGTACGGAACCCAAAAAAGTAATAGAAGTTTACAAAAATACCCTACTGACAATAACATATATCGGCTGAACAAAAATACCCTACTGACAATAACGTATATCGGCTGAACAAAAATAACCTACTGACCGTAACGTATATCGGCTGAACAAAAATACCCTACTGACCGTAACGTATATCGGCTGAACAAAAATAACCTACTGACCGTAACGTATATCGGCTGAACAAAAATACCCTACTGACAATAACGTATATCGGCTGAACAAAAATACCCTACTGACAATAACGTATATCGGCTGAACAAAAATACCCTACTGACAATAACGTATATCGGCTGAACAAAAATAACCTACTGACCGTAACGTATATTGGCTGAACAAAAATACCCTACTGACCGTGACGTACATCGATGTATGGGAGAACATTTTTATAGGGAACCCTTAGTGCGCGAGTCCGACTCGCACTTGGCTGATTTTTCTAATTTAGTGCGGACTTCGTAGCGCAAGTACGACTCACACTTGGCCGGTTTTTATTATTTGTTGTTTTACTTTAGGATTAGTACTATAATCACACCAAATTTCACTATGGTATTACCTTTTGAACGATAAAAAACTTGTAACACGATTCTTGGGGCGTTGGCGACCCCCCCATATTTTTTTTTACTTTTTGTAATTTTTACTTTTTGTCGACGTTCGTAGTACGGTACGTACGTACAGGGTAGAGAAAGTATTGTTAACGCGAAAAAATAAGTTTTTCCAATTTTCGTGAAAATGTGTTCTATATTATCTATGTTATCATTAACACATACCGAAAAACCGAATATCTCCATTCCGTCCGTGCGTCCGTCAGTCACGCTTGGCTCTGGATGTTATAAATTATTTTATCGAGGTATTGACCAACCCGAACTGGGCCCGCGTGGTCGAAGGCCCGATCGCCCTAATTCAAGGTAGGCTTGAGCCCCTCGGTGGGGACGTATATATGAGCTGATGTGATGATTCAAACCGAAGAGTAGCTGTCATTCAACAAAAACTGTATTTTTTCACAAAAACGGCTCTAACTATGCTAGTTGTTTTTAAATCAAGTATACCTTGATAGATAGGTACTCGTTAGTTCTCATACTCTACAATATTCTGTATTTTTTAATAGTGTCCAAATATACCTATGCTGCTTTATACGATGTGATATCGTAGTTTCTTGCTATACAGTAACAAAGATATTACATCTGACAATCAAAAACAAAAAGAATTGAATTTTGAATTTGATAATTGAGCTTGTAAAACTAACAGAACATCTATTATGAAAGTTATTCATAGTTGACAAGTCTGATATTATCGATGGTAAGAAAAGGTCAGCCGTGGTTGCATTGCACGCTTTTGCAAGTCATGGGGTTTGGGCGTGCTAGGCGTGCCCACGGTCACCCATGGTCCATGGCTAACTTGGTCTACATTATTTTTTTAGATTTTATTTAATGTATGTAAATGCCAAGGCCTTCAAAGTGAATGCGAATTAATTAAATTTGCGTGAAGGTTACGGCAAGTAACTAGTATCTTATCTGTGGTTACGGTAGCCATCAATCACATCAGCTCATATATACGTCCCCACCGAGGAACTCGAGCCTACCCTGAATTAGGGCGATCGGGCCTTAGTCGACCACGCGGGCCCACTGCGGGTTGGTCAACTTTACACACAACCTTCGAGTTTCTTCGCAGATGTGTGCAGGTTTCCTCACGATGTTTTCCTTCACCGTAAGAGCGTCGGATAAACGTACATATGAGATTGAAATTCGAAAACACATTGGTACGTGGCAGGACGGTAGCCATAATAGGTCGGAATGTTTATCATTTTTTTTTATCAACGAGGACTTTCCGATATTTTATTGCTTTGTTTATTGATATTCAAATTATAGCAAAAATTTAATGTCTTTACTGGTTTCCGAACAGATTCAGCTGTTTTTATATTTATTTCGAAACATTTTAATCAAAATTGTATTTTTTACATTTTTTTTTCTTTTCAACCGATTTCCAAAAGGGAGGAGGTAAGTACTCAATTCGACTGTATGTTTTTTGTATGTGTTATTACGCGATATCTTAGCAGATTGTAAACCGATTTTCATGATTTTTTTCTTTATTCGATAGGGCGTGCTTCCGAGTTGGTTCCATATAAGTTTTATCAAAATCGGTGTAGTACTTTTTTAGAAAATTAACAAAAACCAAAAATAACAATGCAAAATTGTACTAAGTTGTTGCGATGGATGTCTGTTTTTTTAACGTGTTTAGCGTTTCCAATAATATGTTAAATATTTAGATCTTTTCAATTTTTTGTGAGTGTAATTGCTGCAAACAAACTTTTTACTAACTTATTTACTCGATTGGAAATTTTGCAAATAAATAGGGGATCGGAAAGCTAGTCATTTAAGTTACTTTTATGATCTGTCAAAAACGAAATTTTGTTCTAAAAATGTTTGAAATACCCACAAGTGACGTCACAGATTTTAAGCGTCATTGACGAACTTATTTTGTGATTTTGATCAATTAAAAATTGAAGACGTGATGGCAAAACAAAACAAGTGAGGTTTTATGAAACTTCATGAGGAGAGCATTTTAGGAAATCATATTTCAGAATTTATTTTTGATGCAGTCCGATCCCACATTCAATAAACTAATTAAGACACGTTTGAATATGACACATGAGCCTTGACTCATCAGCAGCATCGATACCAATTACATTAGTATACGGAGTGTGTTTATGCCAAGTGTCAAAGTTCTTTGATTCATGGTAGGAACAGTTTACTTTCACACTTTGGAAGTTTTAAAAGCGACGACGCTTTCGATAAATAAACATGATGTGTGGCGGTGAAAAGATACTATTGAAGAGCAATGGAAAATTACTCGTAATAAATATTGTAAAATATTATCCAGTTCAAGAGCGTCGGTGGCGTAATGGCTAGGGCGGCCGCCTCCTGTCCGGGAGGTCGTGGTTCGAACCTACCACGTAGGTACCAATGTGATTTCGAATTTAGATTTCATATGTACGTGTATCCGACGCTCTTACGGTGAAGGAAAACATCATCAAGAAACTCGCAGGTTGTCTGTGAATTCGACCAGCCCGCACTGGGCCCGCGAGGTCGACTAAGACCCGATCGCCCTAATTCAGGGAGGCTCGAGCCCCTCGGTGGAGTCGTATATAAGCTGATATCAATGAATGAATCCAGTTCAAGTTGATTAGGTAGGATAGCATCACATTCGAATACATAATAACCTAACCAATTTGATTAAAATTTATAAACTCGACTGCGTAAAAACATTACCTCTCTTTTTTGGTCAGTTTGGTAAAAAATTATAATATTAATTTCACTGGATCAAAACGAATCTAACGACACATTGCATTCCTAAATCGTATCGGCTACATCCGTTTAGGCCTCAAGCTCAGCCACGGTAACAGACATACCTACATACATACAACCGAAACACATTGCCCTTATTTTTTGGCTGTGGGGTAAAAATATTCACTACCTCTTTTTTTATCCACAATTGGTGAGCCCTTGACATCATCTCACTTGATGGTAAGTGACGATGATGCCGTAGATGGAAGCGGGCTTACCAAGATTCCCCAACGCAATGTGGTACTGGCTATATTATCCTACAACCTCTTCTTTCATTGCTTTGTTCTCAACATTTTGAACTAGGCGGGCGTCGTGCGTGTGTTAGTGTGTGTGAAGTGAATCGTCATATACGGTTATGATACAGTCATTGGGATTCAAAAGTGGGTTCCAACGAAAATAAATCTCCGAAATCGATTACTTGTCTCGTCCAAAATATTCCCTGATCGTTCAAATCATTAGCCACTTCCGTTGTTTCTCAATAATCCTCTCTACACTTTGTAAAGCAGTGCTACTGGTTTCGAACACCACTCCCTTCTAATTGTACGACCCGCCTACCATACGTGGAGAAATTCTTTTCCACATAATTATTATCATAGCCGTTGTTTTGATTGCTTTAAGTACATGTAATCACTATCACTTCTGAATTTTGGTGAAAGCGGGATTACTGTAATTTGTATCGTGGGTGCTCTAATTTTTATAATGAGAAACGTGATCTTATTTTGCGGAACCTTGAGATATCGTATTTTTTTATCTAATACATTTGCTGCAGTTGAGAGGAAACGCGGTCTAAAGAATAGGTATTTAAATAAAATGATGCTGTCTGCCTCCTCCAAACCACTCCGCATACAGCAAGAAAGGGAGAACTGCAGCGCAGACCGATAATAGGCACATATTCTCCTCCAAAACTTGAGCAAAAATAATATTTTTTTCAAAAATAATTAACAAAACGCTTTACTTATGCCTCTATGTTTTCATTTTATTGTTAATATGCGTATTGTTTTTTTTGGTGAGGGTCTGAAAATGCCGTTTTCATTGGTCAATTTTCTCAGTTTTTGAAGGCTCCTACTTCCTATTTTAATTAGAATATGGGAAAAAACAAAACATAGGGGCATGGCCACGGTAAGATAAGGTTTTTATACAACAAAACATTTTTGCTCTATTTATCCAGGGAGGAAACCGGGGACTACGTTTGTATGGAAAAAATGGCGCCCGCGTTTCCTTTTATAGGTTTAAACTAGACATGGGACGGGTACCCGGTAAGGATCCGGTACCCGGCGGATCCGGCACTTTTTTTAGTATCCGTCCGGGTACCGGATAATGGTGCCGGATACCCGTCGCTGCCGGGTAGTTTGATAAGGAGGAAAAAACAGGAAGATAATTCAAATTATTCATAACCAGTCTTTAATTACACTTAAGTAAGATAATGAAAAATACAAATCGCTG
This sequence comes from Coleophora flavipennella, assembly GCA_947284805.1. NCBI lineage: Eukaryota > Metazoa > Arthropoda > Insecta > Lepidoptera > Coleophoridae > Coleophora > Coleophora flavipennella. Next base: position 15,987,500 of record OX369264.1, on the reverse strand, counting down.
AGAATTTGACATAAATTTTTATTTTAGTATTTAAAATTTAATAGAGGCAAGTTGTGATGAAGTAATACGAGCTTTTCAGCCCTTTTAGGATCTAGGCGGCTTCTTTTATTTTCGTAAACTAATCCAGCCTCGAAAAATAAGCGTTCGCTATATACCGAACTTGCTGGCTTCATTCGCGCGCAGGCGGTCAAACAAAACGCATGCACCTTTGTCGCCGGGTACCCGGCCGGTTACCCGGCGTTTTTCATGCCGGGTACCCGGTTGCCGAGTACCCGGCAAAATCATTACCCGTCCCATGTCTAGTTTAAACCTCTGGCATGTGATCACTACAATATTTTGCATTGTATTGTACCTATAGAGGAAAACGCTCTATTTATGCTATGTGGAGCGTTTATACGTAACCAAACGTAAATAAATTACCAAAATAATAATAATAATAATAATAAATTTTTATTTCATTACCAAAAACACAGTTAAACGATAATACAGTAAGTAGTGGTCCCCACACTAGGCTAGGCCTGTATCGTGGGGGCCGAAAATAAAAGCTTTACCAGGATCCAAACATGACATACAAAGAGAGTATACTAAGAGAGGTACTTAATTTTATTAGTTATGAGATATGTGAAGAAATTTATAAAAAGACATAATATTAATGTATGTGTGTATGTGTTGTAGTTATCCTTATAACTTAAAGAAATAGTGTGTGTATGGGTGTGTGTGTATGTAAGTGTATGTATGTGTGTTGGATTGAATTGCACGTTAACATGTAGTTTTATTGTTTTTATGTTGGTTTGACTAGATCATAGAAAAGAGAGCACTAGATTAATTTATCCGACTACTCTCAATAGATTTTCGGTTTCACTGTAGTTATAAGTAATGAGCAGTTTAAAAATTTTTGATTTAGCTTCTCGACTGTTGCAGCGTATAATATCAACGTGTTTTACTATCCTATTATAGATAAAAGGGAAAAGAAAAGTCTGAATTATTACGTTACTGTTTATTTTCGTTAAGAGTTTATAGCTTAGTAATAAAGTATTAAAATTAATAGTTTGTCACGCCCTGTTCAATGGTGTTGATGATAAATCTATGATTTTTGTCTACTATTCCGATTGGTCGTGATTCGTGAATGGTTTGGTGGTCGGCAGACGATGCGTGGGCGAACGGTCGTCGGGAGCCCAATATTATGTTAAGCATGCGATGACTCAGCCTGCAAGCCTCGAGCTCGTGATGCAACCTGTTGTGCAGCTTTTTCGCTTACTGATATTGTAATTGGTTTTGCAAATTTTGGATTCAAAAATCGAAAGGTAAATCTTTTTTTTTATGCCAGGTTTGGCTCTTCGCTTAAAGTTGTTTTCTAGGTTAAATGATTATCTAAACATAATTCTGATATTTTAATTATGAATCTCTATAGTGACGACCTATTCCTAAAATAAAAGTAAAACGAGTTTTGGAGAAACACCGATCTCTACGGTCACCGAAACGGTTACTGGATAGAATTTAAACTAGATATTTACATTAGCATCTTATTTAATTAACTATTTTCAAGGCAAAACGCGTAATTTATTTTAGCGAAAGTTTCCACAAGTTGCGAAGTAGTGAAACCGTTAATAAAAATATAAACATACCTACACAATCTCATCGAGATTGCTTATATGACGGATTCGTGACTAATAATAAGAGGTTAAGATAACTTTAAACTTCTCATAATGGCGATTGCACTGCATGCCCTAAGAGATTGAAATAAGCAAGAATAAACGGGATTCCACGATTGCATCCGCGGTTGCCACACATCCGCCTCTTGACCAACATCTGGTAAAAGCCTTCCGTTCCGCACACGACATTTCAATTCCACTATACACATACACATTACCAAGTCACAGTATATATATTAGTACTACCAAGTCAAGTGGACCGCTACTGTTGGCGGTTTTGTGCTTAATTTCCTTTGCTCTAACACACACAATGTAACGTCTTCACTATGGTCACAGATTACTAAATAGTTACTTCGTAACTATGGTCTTTTGTTTGGGTTGGATGGAAAGTACTAAGGCTTTCTAGCTACCAAGTTTCTACATTCGTTATTTTTTAAAATCCATTTCATCTGATGATAAGTGACGACGATGCCGAAGATGGAAGCGGGCTTATCAAGATTCCCCAACGCAATGGGCAACTGGCTATCTTATAACATTGCTGTTTGGCGGCAAGACTTAGATAAGGTGGTGGTAGTTAGCCAGGCGGACTAAGAAAATTCCCTTCTTCCAACCAAACCGAGTCTTTCGAAGTTAGACTCCGCCGAAAATCCTCCTGATGTGAAGCTTATGGACTTAGGAGGATTATGAAGCTGCGACTTTTCATACAAACGGCGTTAAAGCGCAGTGGTACCTAAAAATCCACTTAGACAGGTTTTTAGAATTAATTTTTGAAGTAGTTAACAGTAAATTTAAAATCTAGGAAAACATATTGGTATTATTGAGAATAGTTACGAGGGACTATATCGAATGGAAACACGATTTAATAAAGTTGGCTCGATAGAATAATTTCGCCAATGTACCTCTTTTCGAGCCATTTTATCGTCTTTTTTCGGTTTTATTCTTAAAATAAGTAATTTGATAATATGTTTTATTTACTAAAATAAAGTTCATAGATGACTGAAGGGAAAACATCGATTGGATTTTTATTTAAGATAAATGTGATGAAAATAAAAACGAAAACATCGAAAAAGTGCAAAAGTGTGGTTATTTTCTTCCCTCTTTACACGTAAAGAAAAAGACGAAAGACAGATTTTTAAGTATCACGGGGCCTTAAAGATTTTCACCTCTTAAATGTTAACCGATTTGGACCATTTTATGATAAGTTGCCAGTTAGAACAAAAGCTAGGCTTATACATTTCGTTTTTAAAATTACTGATTGATTATAAATAAACATAAAATTAAACTTATTAACTTTATCGAAATAACAAAAACTTATAAGCATAGCTTTTGTTCTGACTGACATGACAACCCATCAAAAATTGGTCCAATTCGGTTAACATTTAAGAGGTGAAAATCGTTAACGCCGTTTGTATAAAAAGTCACAGCTACACAATCTTCTTAACCACTACGCTATGGAGTAATAGTTTATTTACGTCGAAAAAACCTGAGTTGCTTCCTACCAGAACCAGCGCTCGTCGAATGAAGTAGGTGAAGATACCAGAAGAACGTAGGCGTTTGTGTATTGCTTTCAAACTACACCGCAGTATGATTGGATCGCTCACAATAATGAGTTTAATTCCGATGAACTTTCCGAATCAAGTGCCCAATAGCCCATAAAGATTCTGCCAGTATTACTGGTCTTTTTCGACACCCTTTCTTTGAGAGCGTTGTAAACTTTGTAACTCTGCGATTCTAATTCGAGTTACTGGAGCGGCGCGGCGCGGGCGCACTCGCCTCAGATTAACATTTTTTCCTTTTTGCTATGATCTTTGCTACTTTTTTGAAAACGGTATTTAGATTGTTGTTACGCACGTTGGATGAAAGGTTTATTCGCTCTGTATGTTTTGCTTTTTTATTGTTCGTGGGCCAGGTCGTAACGTAGATAGACGGTTTGGTTATCCATATTACCATTGTGATTTTACTTCCTATTTCTAGTCTATTTCTAATAAATGACGTGTAAAAAATAACGCGGACGATGACGCTGGGTCAATATGACCCGAATGTTTTTTTTCTTAATTATCTGGTTATCTGCTGAATTATAACAAATTTAATACAAAGTAAGAACTATTGCATGACCATGAAGTCATTGTAGTACCAAGAAGATGTTTAAATTAATTTAAATATCAAACTATAATTTGGTTCAAAAGGGCAACTAAAATAATTTCTCTTTTGGAACTAAAAATGTATGGAGCTGTAGCCGTTTTATTCAAGAAAAGGAATTTTGACATTCTCCACTGGCGCTTGCTCAACTACACTATGGTTCAATCATATGAATTGATGTCTTAACTCCAGCTACTGAGAAAACCAATAGATATTATAATATGTTTTTTTAGAAATTTCCCCAATTGAAATCGCTCGGGTATATATGACCCAGCGTCATTGGCGCCAAAAAATACCTATTTCAAAGAGTAATCAATTTTATTTTTCTCATCTTTATCAATACGCAACCACGTAACCACAAGCAAATGACATACTTTGTTAGGACCAAAGTGTCATATGAGGTGATAAATAATTTATTTCAAATTGCTTTAGACTTATAGGGCGTGTACCGTTTATTGCTTACATTTACGGAAGCCGCTAATATATTCGTAGGAAATCAGGCGTTAAGGGTCCATATTTGGCGTCGATTGGAACAAGTGGGCGACATTTCGTCATCGTGCGCCGGCAGTACTGATGATGGCACTAATTTTTGTTGTTTGTAGTCTTGTAGGCGGAAGGCTCCGTCACAAGGACCACTGTTTGTCATTAAAACCTACGCAAAAGAACACGAGGTTTGCTTACGTTTGCTAACTTAGCTTATAGTAGCTTTAGGAATGAATTGAAAATTAAAAAGCCGACTTCAAAAAAACTGAACTTCTCTTTTTTATATAGTCGGGTAAAAATGTATCCTATATCACTCGCGGGATTAAGACGAATCTAATGACACCTCGCACTCCAAAATCCATCAAGCCGTGTAGGCTGAAGAGCGAACCAAATAATTAAATGACCTTTTTTTGGCTAGTCGGGTAAAAATGTATCCTATGTCACTCACGGGATAAGACAAATCCAACGACTGACCTCTTTTTTTGGCTAATCGGGTAAAAATGTATCCTATGTCACTCACGGGATCAAGACGAATCTAATGACACCTCGCACTCCAAAATCCATCAAGCCGTGTAGGCTGAAGAGCGAACCAAATAATTAAATGACCTTTTTTTGGCTAGTCGGGTAAAAATGTATCCTATGTCACTCACGGGATAAGACGAATCCAACGACTGACCTCTTTTTTTGGCTAATCGGGTAAAAATGTATCCTATGTCACTCACGGGATCAAGACGAATCTAATGACACCTCGCACTCCAAAATCCATCAAGCCGTGTAGGCTGAAGAGCGAACCAAATAATTAAATGACCTTTTTTGGCTAGTCGGGTAAAAATGTATCCTATGTCACTCACGGGATAAGACAAATCCAACGACTGACCTCTTTTTTTGGCTAATCGGGTAAAAATGTATCCTATGTCACTCACGGGATCAAGACGAATCTAATGACACCTCGTATTCCAAAATCCATCAAGCCGTTTTGGCTACAGAGCATGCCAACAAACAAATAAATAAACATACCAACATGCACACATACATACATACATAGGTACACTTGAAAAGCATAATCCTCCTAAAAATAGAGGAATACAATCTAGTCCATTATAATTTATAACCAATTCGATTTACACTTAAGTTTTCATTTTTTGTCCAAACTAAACGATTTATTTAACGAATTGAGCACAGGGAATCATCCAAAATCATCCATGCATAAGTCAAGGGTTCTCAAAGTGTATGCCACAGCGCCCCTTCCTAAAAATACCCTTGAAAATAAATTCACTTCATCCCACAAAATCCTATAAATTCGTAAATTCGCAATCGATACGCTCGCGCATGTTTCAGTGTTGTTGCCCGTTCCCTAGGTCCAGCTAAGCCTTCCTCTGCCTTCCTGTGGCATCTTAGCTCCAAAACGACTAGACAAATTTCATTTCAATGTGACCGAACAGGACCTACACAAATTTTTGATTACACCTTTATATACTCCTATAGGACACCAGATTTTGATTCGCCATCCAAAAAATTAGGTCGTGTCTGACTATCGTGCTCTAAAAAGTTATCAAACCTGAATGTGCGCATCAGACTTAAAAAGTTTGGGAGCCCCTGGCAAAGGTATAGGAACATGTCTACGCATAATTGATTGATCCAACAGAATTTAACAATGGATTGGTTGCTTAGATAGGTATACACAGATTTATGTTTTTTTTAATAAAAAATTTGAATATCTCTAACAATCATCAAGATAATCTAGTTGCAAGTATTTGCCATATCTTCGCTACCCATTTTTTTTTACTCACAATTGATATGCCCTTGGCATCATCTCACCTGATGGTAAGTGACGATGATGCCGAAAATGGAAGCGGGCTTACCAAGTTTTCTCAACACAACGAACTTCAAGCCGGAACACATCAATGTTGTTAGCATTGATGTTTTGGTAGCAAGACTTAAGATAAGATGGTGGTAGCTAGCCAGGCGGGCATAGAAAATGCCCTTCCACCAACCAAACCGAGTCTTACAAAGTTAGACTCCGCCGTGAATTGAACCCACGACCTCCTGATGTGAAGCTAACGGCTTAACCATTACGCCACGGAGGTGGTTAAATCTATCGGTCACACATAACTAGCTTATCGTGTTTCACACAAATTATAAATACACAACTAATTCGAATTCCGCTACGACCAGTTTCCGAAGTAGCCATCGATAGCAATACGTGAGAACTCACCTGATCTTAAGAGGAGTGTAACCAACTAGTATCTCATCTGTGGCAAAGTATATATATATACTAGCTGTCCCGGCGAACTTCGTACCGCCTTACATTACATTACACTGCCCTACCCTACCCTACCCTACACTACACTACACTACACTACACTACACTACCCTACCCTACCCTACCCTACATACACTACACTACCCTACCCTACACTACACTACTCTACACTACCCTACACTACACTACCCTACCCTACACTACCCTACCCTACATACACTACACTACCCTACACTACCCTACCCTACACTACCCTACACTACCCTACCCTACCCTACACTACCCTACCCTATAATTTGAGATTTAAACTATCCTATCTCTCAAGTTGGATCGAACTGCACATGGTGTGCGAATTTTATTTTAATCGGTTAAGTGGTTTAGGAGTCCATTGGGGACAAACATTGTGACACGAGATTTATATATATTAAGATATACAGGGTCTTCGGCAGATGGTTGAAAATACGAAAATGGGGGATAGGTGGGGTCGCCTCCCACCTATTTTGAGAATTAAAAAAAATCTAGGACTTGTAATTTTTTTTACAGGATTTTTTTCCTTTTTTTAGAAATTTTGCCATTTTTATACCTTTGAACACATGTAACTTTTTATTTTTTAAAGCTAGCTCCAAAATCTTTTTTTTAATAGACTTTTATAAGATTGTCGGCTCTAAAAAAAATTATGTTTGTTTCAAGTTATTGCTAAAAACAAAAATGTGGGCCCCCGAACTTAAAAAAAAAGTTGAACAAAAATTTAAAAGTCAACTTTGCGATGCATTTAAAAAAAAAAAATGGGGCTGGAAGGCTTCTGTTTTTTTTAAAACATCTCTAAAGCTTAGGCTTTTGAATGGTATGTAATTTGTTTCGGTATCTTTTTTGTAACCGGAGTTGTTAATTTTTTTTACTCAATTGGACCATGTTGACGAAATTCCACTAGTTACATGTTTTGTGAAATGTATCAAATGCAAAGTTGAAAATAATGTAAATACTTACTGTTGGGACGGTTACAAAGAGCAGGTACGTTTTTTTACATTCTTGCACACACATAATGGCTATCTTTTGTCATTTATTGGCATATTGGAGTTAGCACTTCCATATGCCAATAAAATGTCCGCATATTCCGCATTGGTAAATTGAGCCATTTTAAACCACAACAAAGTCTTAACAAAACGTCTGATAATAACAAAAAGTGACAAACAACAAAAAAACTTAACAAAATCACAAACCTTAATAACGTTAACGTTTTTTTTTTGTTTTCGTTAATTTCACTTTGCTGTGTTTGTGATTTTGTTAAGTTTTTTTGTTGTTTGTCACTTTTTGTTATTATCAGACGTTTTGTTAAGACTTTGTTGTGGTTTAAAATGGCTCAATTTACCAATGCGGAATATGCGGACATTTTATTGGCATATGGAAGTGCTAACTCCAATATGCCAATAAATGACAAAAGATAGCCATTATGTGTGTGCAAGAATGTAAAAAAACGTACCTGCTCTTTGTAACCGTCCCAACAGTAAGTATTTACATTATTTTCAACTTTTCATTTGATACATTTCACAAAACATGTAACTAGTGGAATTTCGTCAACATGGTCCAATTGAGTAAAAAAAATTAACAACTCCGGTTACAAAAAAGATACCGAAACAAATTACATACCATTCAAAAGCCTAAGCTTTAGAGATGTTTTAAAAAAAACAGAAGCCTTCCAGCCCCATTATTTTTTTTTTAAATGCATCGCAAAGTTGACTTTTAAATTTTTGTTCAACTTTTTTTTTAAGTTCGGGGGCCCACATTTTTGTTTTTAGCAATAACTTGAAACAAACATAATTTTTTTTAGAGCCGACAATCTTATAAAAGTCTATTAAAAAAAAGATTTTGGAGCTAGCTTTAAAAAACAAAAAGTTACATGTGTTCAAAGGTATAAAAATGGCAAAATTTCTAAAAAAAGGAAAAAAAATCCTGTAAAAAAAATTACAAGTCCTAGATTTTTTTTAATTCTCAAAATAGGTGGGAGGCGACCCCACCTATCCCCCATTTTCGTATTTTCAACCATCTGCCGAAGACCCTGTATATATTAGTACTATCATACAGTATGGACACTCCCTGCCGGTCTCTAGATTGCGACCTCACCCCCTCGTCACCCTGATTGATACAGATTGGTTATAGTTTGGTTGTCGAACGTATAGGATTTCACCGCCATTTTGTTTGTTCCTTCATTCCTTTTTTGAAATGTCATTTCTGGCCCGTTGTATGAAGTGTCCAGGGTGTGTCTGTGGTGTAACCCTAGTGTGCTCCATGCAAACATAGTTTGGTTCTTATTTTTTAACGGACTCCAAAAAAAGGAGGAGGTTTCTCAATTCGACTGTTATTTCTTTTTATGTGCGTTCGCGGATAACTTCGTCGTTTATGAACCGATTTTGATGATTCTGTGTTTTGTTGGAAAGGAGATATCCCAAGGGTGGTACCATGATAAAGAAACCAGGATCTGATGATTGCATCCCAGAGACATCGAGGGGAAGCTGGTTCAAAATTATTATTTATTTATTTACTAGCATGACTTGTACAATATTATAATATCTGATGTCTTTAGTCTTATTTGAATATCATTTTTGTTAACGTGTTCTAAACATTAATATTTGTGTCGGTGGTTTATCTATCAGATATCCGTAAAAAATCGTAACGATTATCATACAAAATTTATGGAATTAAAAAAATGAAAATAACACAAACTACCGACCCAGATATTATTTTTTAGAACGTGTTTATAAAATTTCAACAACTTTGTTTAAGTAATCTATACATATAATAAAACTGTAGAGGGGCCGTGTCTGTACATTAAATATTTTTGGTAATTATTTGGACATTTCTAACGATATAGAGGCCAAAACAACAACTTTTGGAATTTTTGTCTGTCTGACAGTCTGTATATTCGCGCATCGCGCAAAAACTACCAGGCCGATTTTATTATATAGGATAATTTTTATCCCGGAAAATTCAAGAGTTCCCGTGGGAAAATTCAAATCCTCCACGCGGACGAAGTCGCGGACACAGCTAGTATTCTAATAAGAACCATTCTACGTTTATGTGAAGCACGGACACTAGCCTTAAAGGAAAGACCTTAGCCAAAATGCCGTCTCTGTTAGATTACTTACGAGTAAAAGTGTATACACTAAGTGAAATCCTGATTTCATAAATGTGAAAATGTGTTTGTTTGTAAACTTTTCACGCTTCAACACCTCGAGCAATGTTGATGAAATTTGGCATGCAGATAGCCTGTGTTACTGGGAAGGTCTAAGGCTCCTTTTTATCCCTTGAAAATAGCCGATACAGTTCCTGAGGGAACTGAAAAAAAATCTCTCTTTTTTTGGTTTTTCTTTAACATTACAACGGAAAGTTCCCTCTCGTATATCTACCAGATACGCTAAACTACCAGGTTCATGATAGCGTCCCCCCCCCCCCACTCACCGACAGCTAGGTCATATAGTGAGGGCCGCTATTCCTGCCAACGCCTTGAGGCGAGGGCAAGGACCAACTACGGTAGGTCTTGCCGCCAAGACGCTTGTCCTGGTACTGTGCTACGGAACAATGGATTGTTGTGGCACAGAGATGGTTGAGGAGGTGGGAAATGACATAATTTACTAATTGGCATATCCTAACATAGCTCCCAAGGAATCTGGGGAAAACTTATTTCCACAATCGCGCACGTCAGCGTCGCAATGCAACGGAGCAACGGATTGAAGTGATTTTTTGTATAGAATTGGTTGAAAGGGTGGGTAGTGGCATGGAATGCTAATCATAACAGCCGGTATAGTTCCCGAGGAATCTGGAGAAAACCTATGTCCACGCTCGCCGAGCCGCTTGCGGCTCGCGCACCACACACCCTCAAAGACAGCCATAAGAACGATGTCCACGCGAGCGAAGCCGCGGGCAAAAGCTAGTCTTACTACAAAAAACCAGAAATCATTGTTTTCCAAAGCCTTTATGGAAATATCTTTCGCTAGTGGTCTGCGGGTTCTGGTATTAAGTTGTTTTACTAAGATACCTCACATTACCAATAAAATAAATGTTTCCAAAGCGTTGGGAATAGGTAACTTTGCAGCGTTTTTATATCGTGAAGTTATTCTAAACGTGTTTTGGGCTCGTCACTCTTCCGTCGTAGTCATCGGGAATAGGTACTGTCAAGAAAAATACAGAAACTATGAAGTGCAGTCAATAATTAGGTTACATCCCTGGCTACAGAATTGTCGAAGAGCACAACAGTCTCAGTAGACTGCTTAGGTGAGAGCGCACAGTAATTTGGTTAATTTTTGTTTTGAGCTGTTTCCGAGCTGTTTAGTTAATGTTAAGCTCTTCGAAAAATTTGTAGCAAGAAATCTGACTTTTTTATTCTACTTAACAGTTTTCTCACTTTGCCTGATTTAAAAAAAAAGTTGCCTGAGTTGCCTCTTTGTAAGAAATGTACTGAGAAAAATTAGGTGGGCTAATTTATGTGCCGCTGAATATATTAAATTTGTATATACAGGATGTAACAAAATTGGTGTAGGTCCCGTTAACTGGGGCTTCTACTCATCATACTGAACAACTTTTGTTCTACGACTTTGCTGAAATCGCAAAAAAAATTTTTACTCTTCATACAAATCGATCAGCTGATCGACCAATTTTATGCATTTTAGTATGGAGGGTCCAATTTTTTTTTTGAGAATTGACTATAGGTTCCTTGGGGAAAGTTGTTCAGTATGATGAGTAGAAGCCCTAGTTGACGGGTCATACAACAATTATTTTACATCCTGTATAAAAGAAAACCGTGACTCGCTGACTGACTGACTTATTTATCAACGCACAGCTCATACCACTGGATGGATCATATTGAAGGCATAAGAAAGGATTTTGGGAAATTTCCCTGGGAACAGCAAAAAACGGGATCTGAGCGCGGGCAACAGATAGTATAAGATAAACACCAAATTTAGGTTATTTCAGCTTCTTGGGTCGATAGGTTCAACCTCGTTCAGCGTCGATCGACGCATGATTGTTTGAGCCGCGATGCCCGTTGATAGGAAAAGCTGTAAGTCAACAGAATAAGGCTTAAAACCCCAGTTCGGCTTAGCTTCGATAAGCTTGCGTTTCGGTGCCCTTTAGTCTCCTATTTGATAGATAGATAGATAAAAACTATTTGAGTGTGTACCAAAGCAATGTATTGACGGGAGAAATTGATGGCTTTTCGATCGAGGCACCTGCCGCGATGAATAAGGTCATCGAGGGTCACATCGCCTGTCAAACTCATTACTCATCTTCTTAGTCGGTCGGTTCCACTCATTTACTGTTGGCCAATTTGAAAGCCTGATTAGAGACGAATAAAAGATCTTTTCAATACGGATTATTTCCAGTCTGCGGTCCCCAGTATCAGACAAGTAACTCGCCCATGACTGTGACTGATTGAATATAGAGAAACTGGAAACTAAACAAGGTCTGTAAGCTAAGGCTTATAGTGGAACATAGAAACCATTGATGCACGGACAAGCCTACCTATAGATCTAGTCTAACCAGTTTCGAAAGTCTGTGCCTAAGTTTATGTCTAACTAACCGGAGACCTGCATAACATCAATTTTGTTTTCCATTCCATGTTTTCGTGCTGTCACCGGAAGGACTGTATCCTGTGTTTTGAATACAGTTACCTATGTGTGCAATTTAACACAATATCGCATGTATGTATGTCTGTTCAGCCAGTTTATCAATTACTGCTTCCCGCGAGCTCTGAGCGAGTCTACCAACCCACATGTCCTGCATCATCATAATAATGACGTCATAGTTACACTTACGACCTTGTCTGAGGGCTGAACTTGATGGTTTATTCTCAATGTAAATACCATAACCACATAGTCAAGTTGTTGGTTTTTGGTTGTTTAAACTAAATAGCGTATAGAACCTTTTTGAAAATAATTAGCTACCCAAATATTTAAACGTTTTCTTCGTAAGTACTGAAATTTTGGAACGTAGAATCGCTGCGGGAAAGGAAAATCAACCTTTGATCTTGGAGGCTCATTGTGGTGAAGCCTTTTTTGGAGTATTTTCATGTTTCCTTTGTACTTATTGTATTTATTATAAGTATTGTTTGTCAAACATGAATGTTTATCGCGGTGTCATCGATATGAAACATAATACAACAGTGTCAAATCACAATACAATGCGCGAGGCAAAGATTTCGAATATATACTGTAAGGCTCCATTTTCGGAGCGCGATTTTCATGAAATTTTAACGTCGATTGGATTTAAAGTATTGAACCCACCTGACAAAGGACAATCACTGGGGTATAGCACTTCACAGGCACTGGATCACTAGTATCATGTCACTGGTTTCGCATCGGTCGGCGTGCGTCCGCGCCTCTCGCGCCCGCAGTGGAAGTGACGCGCATGCGCGATTGCGCGGTGTGGGAGGCGCTCCGATCCTGCGCAGCAAGCAATTACAAACCATAGCTACTGCCTGCTGGTTAACGATGTTTAAATGGCCAAACAGTACTTTCAAAGCAAATGACCGTACCATTTGTTTGGACTAATTATCTTTAAACCATTGCTATCGCCTTCATTCGTTTTCACAACCATTTACAAGTGTTTCGATAGATTATTAGGTACTGTTGAATCACCCAGTATATCTTTTGCACTAGTTACGTTTTGAAAGGACAGCCATATTGAACTTTTTGCGAACCCTTTTTGCTCTGTAGTCTGTAGGCGGAGCAATTTCTTGTTCATTTGTAGGCGTTGCTCTCAGCCTGGAACACGTCATACACAGCGCTGTATTACTCACCTGTATAATTACTGTTTGGGGTGGCCTAACTAATGATCATATATTTACATCGATTTTAGGGTTTCGGAGTCAAGGTAGGTACCCTTATAGTTTCGCCATGTCGTCCGTCGCTATGTCAGCCGTTTCACTCAGACTATAGGAGCTATAAAGCTGATATTTGGTAGGTATGGTTACACAAATCTATGACGCCTATATAACATAGAAAAACCTTGCTGTCGGCGTAGTCCGATACGAACTTGGCCACTTTTTAAATTAGCTATGTATGTACCTACTTTAATTTTGAATGCTTATTTCAATTATTAGGGTTTCGTACACCCAACGGGTGACCAACGGATCATCATCATCGTATCAGCTCATATACGTCCCCACCGAGGGGCTAAAGCCTACCCTGAATTAGGGCGATCGGGCCTTAGTCGACCACGCGGGCCCAGTGGGGGTTGGTTGACTTCACACACAACCTGCGAGATTCTTCGCAGGCGTGTGCAGGTTTCCTCACGATGTTTTCCTTCACCGTAAGAGCTTCGGACAAACTACATATGAAATCTAAATTCGAAATCACATTGGTACGTGGCAGGATTCGAACCACGACCTCCAGGACAGGAGGCGGCAGCCCTAGCCGTTACGCCATCAACGGATACCCTATTGCTAAGCCTCCGCTAGTCTATGTCTGTCCGTCCCGTCCGTGAGCGGGCTGTATTTCATGAGCCGTAATAGGTAGACAGTTGAAATTTTCACAGCATGTGTATTTCTTTTGCCGCTATAATTTGAAAATGTGAAGAAATAAGGTGGGTCTCCATACAAAAAACGTGTTTCTTTATAGGTCTTCAGAAGGATTTTTTTATTTAGCTATCGTAAAAACGGTAATACATACAGGCGTGAAACTTGGTGTGGTTACAGTACTAATACTGAAGTAAAATAACAAATAAGAAAAATCGGCCAAGTGTGAGGCGTACTCGCGTTAAGGAAAAGCTTTTCAGGTTTATAAGTCAATATTTATATACTAGCAGTTTCCCGCGGTTTCACCCGCGTGGACAACCTTTGACTCTTCAAGGGTGCGCAGTGCGCGAGCGTGGTAAAAATTAGCCTCTGTGTTAACCCGGGCTATAAGTAACCACCATACAAAATTTTATCAAAATCGCCCTGATAGTTTTTGCGTGATGCGCGAACATACAGACAGACAGACAAAAAATCCAAAAGTTATTGTTTTGGGCTCTATATCGTTAGTAATTTCCACCACAGTTATTATTTTCAAAAAATATTGTGTACAGACACGGCCCCGTTAAAGTTTTATTATATGTAATACTAGCTGTTTCCCGCGGCTTCACCCGCGTGGACAACGTTTCTATGACTTCGAGGGTGTGCAGTGCGCAAGCCGCAAGCGGCTCGCGAGCGTGAAAAATAGTAGCCTGTGTGTTAATCCAGGTCCTAATCTGTCTACCTACCAAATTTCAGCCAGATCCGTTTAGTAGTTTTTGCGTGAAGAAGTAACAAACATACACACTCACAAACTTTCGCCTTTATAATATTAGTGTGATAGATAAAATAGCTAACAAATTAAAATTGACAAAAATTCTCTATAAATAAACGACGATTATTGAGTAATGACTATCTTCAGTAAGAAAGCTGTATATAAAATTTAAAACAAGCTTATTGAGTTGTAAGAATTAAGCACAAATAACTTACTTGACGTTTAATTTTACTTCTTCGTCCAACACACTAACGACACACTACGAAAACAAAGAAACGGTTTAAGGTAATGAGACCAGGTTATTATTGTGGAAAAACAAAACCCATGAAATTGGACATCACAGAACGTTTGCGTCGGCAGTAGTAAAAGAAATACAATACGCTCATATACAACTTTCGGAAGATTTTGCAATTCAGTTTAATTAAAGTGTTAACAAAAAATGGACAACTAGTGATTTTCCACATGAAGGCGTCTTTTTAAAAGACGACTCGATCCGAGCAGGTCGATCTGTGCTGTGATGAAATAATATCGATCGTAAGTCTATTCAGTTTAAGTTAAAATCAATGCGGGTTTCAACGCGGCTGTTACGTTGAAACCGAACGCCCAATTCTCGATTTTTACATGTTTTATTACTTCACTTTCAAGTAAGTTTTAAAAAATGTGATGAATTAAAATAAAAGGTGTTAAAAAGTCGTCGTTTTTGTGTGTTCATTCACCATAAACTATTTGTGTTTCATTCAACATAAACTATTTGTTTTCGAGAAATTTGGCAATAAACGCCAAAAACAGGGTCTACAGGATATTTTTTTACATCAAAAGTAAAAGTATTTCATCAAAAGGAAAAGTATTCTTAAAATTAAATCTTTTTTTTATTACTTTAAGTATATTATACATGCACTTTTTCAATGATAGCTTTGACCTATAATGTTAGAGCCTTAAGACGTTTTAATAAGAACGAGCGAGCGAAGTTCTCCCGAGTCTATTGGAACAATCCGGCGTTTGTTTGTATGTATAAATGTTTGTTCGACGATAACTCACGTAGTACTCGTATCTTAAATTTTAAAAAAAAATCGAACATGAGCCAAATCGTCCAGGGGTTGGCGAGATAATATAAAGGGGTGCAAATGTTGGAAAGATGGTTTCTCTAAACACCACTAGATGGCGCTGAACATATTAAAAACAATACCGGGCAAGATCGATTTATCAAGTGATAAATTAAAATTTCCGCAGTTTTGATATAGTAAATCATTTTTTGGTTAAAAAAAATATATATCAGATTCCAAAGCTCATACGAGTATACCTACTACGAAATGGTCATGAATGCGTAGGTACCTAAGTAACAATTGTATTTTTTCCAAACCATTTTACTAAGGTGATCGTCTATCTTTTATTCTCCATTTACTGTACGTTAGTACTAATATATATACTGTGCTATGGGGTCGCCTGCGCCGTACGTGAAGCCACTGGGCCCGCTGGACACAAGTAGCTAGATGGCGACAAACAGGGGGGAGGTCCAATAGTGGACGTAGAAGTTGCCATCGAAGCGGGACGTATTGACAAACAAAGTGATTGACGTTTCTTGTGACAAGTCTTACAATACGCTGTTGTAGTTTAGTTGGAACCTATGTAACAGTTCCATGAATTAGATAAAGAGTTTCAGTATATCTTCAACCGCCTCCGTGGCGTGATGGTTAGTCCATTTGCTTCTCACCAGGAGACATACAGACAGACAGACAAAAATTCCAAAAGTTGTTGTTTTGGGCTCTATATCGTTAGTAATGTACACCACAGTTATTATTTTCAAAAAATATTTTGTGTACAGACACGGTCGCGTTAAAGTTTTATTATATGTAACACTAGCTGTTATCCGCGGCTTCACCCGCGTGGACAACGTTTCTCTGACTTTTCGAGGGTGTCGCGAGCGTGGAAAATAGTAGCCTTTGTGTTAATCCAGGTCCTAATCTGTCTACCTACCAAATTTCAGCCAGATCCGTTTAGTAGTTTTTGCGTGAAGAAGTAACAAACATACACACTCACACACTTTCGCCTTTATTATATTAGTGTGATAGATAAAAAAGCTAACAAATTAAAATTGACAAAAATTCTCTATAAATAAACGACGATTATTGAGTAATGACTATCTTCAGTAAGAAAGCTGTATATAAAATTTAAAACAAGCTTATTGAGTTGTAAGAATTAAGCACAAATAACTTACTTGACGTTTAATTTTACTTCTTCGTCCAACACACTAACGACACACTACGAAAACAAAGAAACGGTTTAAGGTAATGAGACCAGGTTATTATTGTGGAAAAACAAAACCCATGAAATTGGACATCACAGAACGTTTGCGTCGGCAGTAGTAAAAGAAATACAATACGCTCATATACAGCTTTCGGAAGATTTTGCAATTCAGTTTAATTAAAGTGTTAACAAAAAATGGACAACTAGTGATTTTCCACATGAAGGCGTCTTTTTAAAAGACGACTCGATCCGAGCAGGTCGATCTGTGCTGTGATGAAATAATATCGATCGTAAGTCTATTCAGTTTAAGTTCAAATCAATGCGGGTTTCAACGCGGCTGTTACGTTGAAACCGAACGCCCAATTCTCGATTTTTACATGTTTTATTACTTCACTTTCAAGTAAGTTTAAAAAAATGTGATGAATTAAAATGAAAGGTGTTAAAAAGTCACCGATTTTTGTGTGTTGGTTTCATTGAACATAAACTATTTGTTTTCAAGAAATTTGGCAATAAATGCCAAAACAGGGTCTACAGGATATTTTTTTACATCAAAAGTAAAAGTATTTCATCAAAAGTAAAAGTATTCTTAAAATTAAATCTTTTTTTTATTACTTTAAGTATATTATACATGCACTTTGTCAATGATAGCTTTGACCTATAATGTTAGAGCCTTAAGACGTTTTAATAAGAACGAACGAGCGAAGTTCTCCCGAGTCTATTGGAACAATCCGGCGTTTGTATGTATGTATAAATGTTTGTTCGACGATAACTCACGTAGTACTCGTATCTTAAATTTAAAAAAAAAATCGAACATGAGCCAAATCGTCCAGGGGTTGGCGAGATATAAAGGGGTGCAAATGTTGAAAACATGGTTTCTCTAAACACCACTAGATGGCGCTGAACATATTAAAAACAATACCGGGCAAGATCGATTTATCAAGTGATAAATTAAAATTTCCGCAGTTTTGATATTGTGAATCATTTTTTGTTTAAAAAAATATATATATCAGATTCCAAAGCTCATACGAGTATACCTACTACGAAATGGTCATGAGGTACCTAAGTAACAATTGTATTTTTTCCAAACCATTTTACTAAGGTGATCGTCTATCTTTTATTCTCCATTTACTGGGCTATGGGGTCGCCTGTGCCTTACGTGAAGCCACTGGGCCCGCTGGACACAAGTAGCTAGATGGCGACAAACAGGGGGGAGGTCCAATAGTGGACGTAGACGTTGCCATCGAAGCGGGACGTATTTACAAACAAAGTGATTGACGTTTCTTGTGACAAGTCTTACAATACGCTGTTGTAGTTTAGTTGGAACCTATGTAACAGTTCCACGAATTAGATAAAGAGTTTCAGTATATCTTCAACCGCCTCCGTGGCGTGATGGTTAGTCCATTTGCTTCTCACCAGGAGGTCGCGGGTTCGATTCCCGGTGGGGTCAACTTGTAAGACTCGGTTTGGTTCGTGGTAGGGCAATTTTCTAAGCCCGCCTGGCTAGCTACCACCATCTTATCTAAGTCTTGCCGCCAAACATCGGTGTTAACAACATTGATGTGTTCCGGCTTGAAGATAAGATAGCCAATGCTCCATTGCATCTTGGTAAGCCCGCTTCCATCTTCGGCATCATCGTTACTTACCATCGGGTGAGATAATGCCAAGGGCTTACCAATTGTGAATAAAAAAATATATATATCTGTTCCGTGTACAATTCGACATGGCTCTCCCTGAATTCCAATTGACAAATCATATGGCCGCTGCTCGAATATTCCTAGTCGTCACCACGGGGACGAATGGGGAAGAAAATTCCCATTTGTCGCCAAAAGCTCGTCAACAAACCTGTCAACTGAAATTACAGTTCCATAGTCCACTATAATATTTTGTTAGTCCCGACTTCACAGAGAGCCACGTTAAACTGTAATTGTTCATTTTCGGCGTTGCTAGATGAAACGTATATTTCGTAATATTTAAATAGGGACGTCATAAATGCGTATTAACCACTTAACAAACCACTTATTGGTACCGACTGATGTAGAACCTCGTCTTCTTCAGGTGAACAACGTGGATGAGGTTCTAGAGCGACACAATGACTTCCTAGAGTCGTGCCTCGGTGACTGCATGCTGACCAGCCCGCAGCTCCTGAAGGCCGTCACCGCGCTCTGCCTCGTCTGCGTGCAGTTCTGCACCTTCATACAGGTCAGTTCTTAAGCCGCAAACACGATGTCAGCTAAGGCGGGAGCCGGATGGTGGCGACGACGCCGTTACAATACTGAACGTATACTGTACAGTCAGCATTGTAAATTTGTAGTTGGAGCTTTGGATGCGCTGGTACCTTCTGATGGATGCAGTGGCGAAGCTGTGCAGCCAGTTACGGCCCCAACTTTAGTAGCTCCTAACATTTATTTTAACATTAGGAACAGCTTTATATAGATTTTGAGAACTTATACATTTTGACATCATTTTGTTAATTATTTCTACGTCTCAACCAACCGACCAAGGCAACCGTGGTTATCGGTTACGTCGCTAACCACGGTTTAAAGAACGTACCCTTACGTATAAGTCAGTTTATGACATTGCTCCGAATCCGTGAATAAATTTTTTTTTTCCCTCTATAATAAACAATGTTTAAAACTGTTGAAAATAGTTTTCAAGCGACTTCCAAAAAAGAGGAGGTTCTCAATTCGACTGTATGTTTTTTTTATGTGTGTTACCTCAGAACTTTTAACTGGGTGAACCGATTTTCTTTTTTTATTCGAAAGCTAGTGCTTCTCGTGTGGTCCCTTATAAATTTTATCAAAATCGGTGTAGAACTTGATTATAAAATTAACATAAATTAAAAATAATTATGCAAAATTGTTCGAAGTTGAAGCGATGGAAGTCGGTTTTTTAACGTGTTTAGAGCGTTTTCAATTATTATAAAAGTGTTTAAGACTGACATTGGTTTTGAAAATATGTCGGAAAGTCTTTAATAAAGTGTTTCATAAACTATTTCTAAACACTTTCTTATGAAAGTGCCTCATAACAAGTTTATTCAACAGTTAAATCAACTGTTCCATACAAAGTAATATTTCATTTCTCGATAATGTATTGTCCGGTTGTATTGAAACTTTAAATCAAAAGAAGTAAAGCGCATTTTACAATTAATGTGAAATACTTTAAATCTCAATATTATTGTGAAAATATATTTTTTCTATAAAATAAATCGTACGATTACCAGAGTTTCGGTTTTAGCTCAAATGTATAAAATTACATTGAAATAAGTTTTATAATTTTTTAGAAATTTTAATTACTTACCTACGTATTAGTTTGTGTAGAAGACTATTTTATAGAGGCTCATAAGATTTGTTCTCACACGAGCTTGGCGTTAAAACAAGGTAAGATCGCGGCATCTAAGTTGAACAATGCACAGTGGCTTGTTTTCAGGTCTCAATCGAAATACGGGACGCGGGGGTCTCGCGCACTAAGAGACGCCAGCCCCCCGCGTAAACCCCCCCTTCATCTACGCACTCCCTACCTGCGCGAACCACAGCCGTTTGTGTTCAACTTATACGACGCGAATTGTAGAAACATCGTCTTGTTACTAGTGCTGTTTGTAATCAATATCTAATGATTATCTATTTCCATCGCCAGTACTAGCCCTTCGTATAAGTCCTCCGTTGACTGTTTCACACGCTTATAAGAAGAATTTTACCTTTATCAACGATATGCCTTATTGTAGTTAATTTTCACTCATTTTTACTTTTTTTTACCTATATTTTTTATTTGATTTTATTGCTTTATTTTTTTATGTATTAAAATATGTATTTATCTATTTATATCGCGACTCACAGACTACGTAGAGCCTAAACCACAGACATGAATTATTTTATAGAGGTGCAATTTCGATTATTTTTATAAGTGTAGCTTATTAGAGAAACATGATGGGTGAAACGAGTGTTTAGTGCATGTTTATAACCAAGGTTTATATTCACACCCTTCGGGGGACTATGTTAAGGGGGCAGGGTTGTTTTAATATAATACTATTCAGGGGCGATTCATACTCGGTCATATGGCCCCTACTACGTTCCCCTGTACTATCGGAACCAGAGACTGATATACATACTTATAGGTATACGTTCTAAATAGTTCAGTTCCCAGAGGTAACGGGACCTTATGACTAAGCCTACGCTGTTCGTCCGTCCGTCCGTCCGACTGAACTTTAAAAGGCTGTATCTTTTGGACCGTAATGGGTAGCTAGCAGATATTTTAATATGTGTTGATATAGCGGAATTTCTAAAACAAATAATGAATACAAGAAACATGCTTTTTTAAAGTTTTTTTTGTTCTATCATAAAATAGTAATACATACATACAAGCGTCAAACTTGTTGTGATTATTAGTACAAACCGTAAAGTAAAACAAATAATAAGAACCCGCCAAGTAAGAGTAGCACTCGCGCTGGGATTCCCGAACTGTTTGAAAAACAATATTTTTTCTGTCGCTCCGGTTGATGTCTTTTGATTAAAATGGATAAGTATCATATCTGTGGAGAGATGTGGTACGGAACTCGCGGTGCGCGAGCCCAACTCGCACTTGGCCAGTTTATAAAATTTTTATTTTGTGTGAGACTACAAATGAACCTGTTCATCACACTAAAGATCGCCTTGGGTGGGAATCGAACACACGACACTCGGTCTAACAGTCAGGAGTACTAACCGGGTCATTTATTTATTTATCTACTTATATGCTTAATAAATACATATATTTAATTTGTATTTTCATTTAACGCTACACGTTGATTGGCTAAAGGAGATGCACAAGTACTTCGTGGACGCGGAGCTAAACAGTATGCTTGGATCGACTTATGAGAATACAGACTATAACGAGGTACTATACTCAATGTAATGTCACATGTGCACAATATCATGTTAGTATATAGATATATCGACCACAAAGTCGCACCCAAACGTAATGTCATTTCTCGCAAATTAACTGCAATGTGAACGCGGCCTTTGAAAACTTTTCAACCAATCAGAAGACGCAACTGTAAACGTCTGCGAGGTGATTGATTGAAAATTTTGCTTTAGAACCTTTTCCTGATAAGGAAACGTTTACATTGTGCACATTAGATGATGTAGAGCAGTGTCATGTAAACAAGTACCATTCGCTTCCATGTAGTGTTTGTGTGTGATTCAAAATATTTTTTAGTACACAATATTACATCTGCATTTTTTAACTACAAGAAATCGTTGCCGTAACGAAATATGAATGTTTAATCGGAATTTCTAGAAAATAAATGTTCTGGTTCCCAATGAACGATATCAGAACAAAAAACAGTTGTATGAGATGATTTTTTTCTCACAAATGTATAGTAATTTTATTTTTCATGGTATTGTTTAAACTAGCTGTTTCCCGCGGCTTCATCCGCGTGGACAAAGTTTCTATGACTTTCCGAGGGTGTGCAGTGCGCAAGCCGCAATCGGCTCGCGAGCATGGAAAAAGTAGCATACGTGTTAATCCAGGTCCTAATCTGTCTACCTACTAAATTGCAGCCAGATCCGTTTATTAGTTTTTGCGTGAAAGAGTAACAAACATACATTCTTACAAACTTTCGCGATTAAAATATTAGTAGGATAAGATATAAATAAAATGCTAATCTTTTTTGAACAAAGATTTGTTTATAAAAAGTAATTCTTATATTCAATACAACTTCGTGTTCGTGTTTTGCGTACGTGTATACAGGGTCTTTGAGGGAACGATGTAGGCATTTTAAGAGATGATGAGGGAACTCATTTAGAATATTTTTAATCGTACATGTCCTAGTGCAAAGTTTTTTTTTGTTTTGAACCCACATAAACTCAAAAAAAATATTAGTTTTTTTTGCGGGCATAATTTCATAATTACTTAGTTTGTTTTTTCAATGTATTAATTGATTTGAGTCTCCTAGTGTGGAATGATAGGCAATAAATACTTTTAAACCTGCTATATTAGTTTAAATCCAGACAAACTTCTATAAAACCAACAAAAAATAAAAATTAAAAACACAAAATTGACAATATTTCAAAATCTAGGAAACTTTGCACTAGGACATGTAGGGTTAAAACACTCTAAATGAGTTCCCTTATCATCTCCTGAAATGCCTACAATCCTACATCGTTCCCCCAAAGACCCTGTATAATAAACGAATCATTTCAATAATAATGGGCGTATTTATTTTCAAGAATTTTGAATAAAAAGTTAGCTTATACGATATACGAATAATTCAAGAAACCGTCTCCATGACGGTTTCTTGAATTATTCGTATATCGTATACTGTAGAGAGGACATAACTAAATGTGGTTACAATCTAGATACAAAATTAATTTAATAGCAAGTGTATTAGCACATTAAATTCATAGATAAGAATCATTGTTTCATTCAAAAAAGTGTGTATTTTCGCCATCGAGGAACGATGTTGAGCTGAGATGGCGAAATTAAGGGAAAAAAATTAAACCCTTCAGGCAACAGAGCTCAGGATTTAGTCTTCCACTATTAAAATAATATTATGCTAATAGATCTAACTCGTTGTCGCTTTTATAAGATTACGTGGTAGAGTCAAGAACAGATCGAGCTAGACTCTCGTAGTACGTAGAAGGTAGAACAGCACAAAGTCCAGTGTCTGACCTGATGTGGTCTCTAGTGTACATTATTATTATAACTGTCTAGCCAGAGATTTGTTACCATAGATGGGTTATGCACTAACAAACAACATTTGAAAATCGAACTCATTTACACACACAATATTGTAGGTAGTTCGCTTCCGTTGCACCGAATGCTATTAAGAAAAGAGATGCCAATTGGCATCATTTTATTTGCTTCACTTTTAGGACGTATGCAACCTATTTACCTCCCCTTATAATATAGCATATCTCTGGGTCTAGCGGCCTTTTGTTAGCTAACAAGTTACTGAAGAATGTTATAGGTCCTGTTAACTTCTCATCGGTGGTATTACACAAGGAACATATTTAAAGCTTCCACTATCATCAGCATATTATTGTAATAGATCTCATTTCATTTCATTTCATTTATTCATTGCAGTAAATGAAATAGATCTAACTCATTGTTGCTTTTATTAGAGTACCTAGGTACATAGACTTTGACTTTTTGCTTTGTATTTTATTTCTTTTAATAGTTACTATTAATTTAGATAATACTGTGCAAAAGTGTTGTACTGTAACGCAGTGTTATTAAACAAAATAAATTTGAATAGATTGAAATGTACAGTTATTTTAGCGGTTTAGCGGCATTTAGCTAGCTAACAAGTTAATAAAGAATGTTGAAGATCTTGTTTAAGAGGATTGTGAAGTTGCGACTTTTCATACAAATGGCGTTAGCAATTTTCGCCTATTAAGTGTTAACCGATTTTGACCAATTTTTTATAGGTTGTCCGTCAGAACAAAAGCTAGGTTAATAGGTTTTTGTTTTTCAATAAAGTTAATAAGGTCAATTTTATTGTCGTTCACGTGTTTATATACAAAACTAATTTCGCTCATTATTTGTTTATTTTTAATCAATAATTTTTAAAAAAAGGTTAACTTAAAGGTTAACGTTAAAGGTAAAAATCGCTTTCGCCGTTTATATGAAAAGTCAAATTTTCGCCATGGGTTCACAGTCCTCTTAACAAGTTAATGTAAAATTTGGAAGATCTTGTTTTAACTTTCAATCGGCGGTAACAGGGCACAGGCTGCGCCGGCAGCGCGCCGAGCGGCTCGGCGGACTCGTTCGCGCGCTCAGTCTCCCGCTACGGGCTGCGCTTTACGGCGGGCTTACTGTCCGTACTGGCCATCATCGACCGCATGCCGCGTGACAACAACAACAAACTTCTCAACATATCTGCACGGTGAGTGGTTGTGATCAGTGCACGTCTCTTGGCTGGAGGACGCATATGCACAGTGCAGGGAGGAGGGTGAATCCGCGATACAATACGGCGCAAGGCAGCACTTCAAAGGTCATCTTTCAGTAGTAGATTTTACTTTGTTATGGTAAAAAAACTATTTTCCTTTAATATAGATACATAAAGAAGAGACATTGTTGTATGAACTTAAAGTTTTTTTGTAACAAAACGCTTTTTACATAAAATAGAATTAATAATATATATGTAGGTTTTTGTCATAATCAGGTAAATAAACTCCAATTACCGAACATTTCTAAATCTCAATGTCCATACCGACCTCCGCCATACGAACTACTGGTATGTATTTATACAGTATGTTTTCCTGAATATAAGAAGTGCGGTAGTCACTTCCTAGGGGCATGGGGGGGGAGGTAGCTACGGCTGCGTAGCAAAGATGGCGGCTAGGCCTATTCTGTTGAGTGGTATTTCTAGATAACTACTAAACCTGTTGACTTAAATAAGGTGTCAAGTGAAAGAAAATATAATGCACATTATTGATTATAAACGTTTGTTTATGTCACGCTAATGCTAATACTTAAAACTTTTTTAATATGTAGATAGCTCGGTAATAGTCAGGATAATGGAAATTTAGCTTATTATAAAATGTATTGCTACTTTTATCAGATTTTTAATAAACTTTAAATCATTATAATCGAGTAACAAACAACGGAGCTACAGTTGTTTAAGTGAGCTGATCACTTAGTACGAATAATCTCGAAGTGGTAAAGGCATGGCACAGAAGTGTAGTCGTGCTTTTCTTTAAAAAGGGTGACAACTCCCTCCTAAAGAACTACAGACCCATCTCACTTCTGAGCCATGTCTACAAGCTGTTTTCGAGAGTCATTACGAATCGTTTCGTACGCAGGTTTGACGACTACCAGCCTCCTGAACAAGCCGGTTTCCGAAAAAGCTTTAGTACCATAGACCACATACATACGCTGCGGCAGATTATACAGAAGACTGAAGAGTACAATCAGCCACTATGCTTGGCGTTTGTGAGCTATGAGAAAGCCTTTGATTCTGTCGAAACCTAGGCTGTGCTACAGTCTCTCCAGCGGTGCCAAATTGACTATCTATACATCGAGGTGTTGAAGTGTATGTTTGAAAACGCCACCATGTGGTTCGCCTCCAGCAAAACTCGAAACATATCCAGTTGCAGCGAGGGGTGAGAAAGGGAGACGTTATATCTCCGAAACTGTTCACCGCCGCCCTGGAAGATGTTTTCAAGCTTCTGGACTGGGGTGGACTCGGCATCAATATCAACGGCGAGTACATAACCACCTCCGATTCGCTGACGATATCGTGGTCATGGCTGAGACTACGGAAGACCTAAGCACAATGCTCGATGACCTCAGTAAAGTCCTCAACAAGTGGGTCTTAAAATGAACATGGACAAGACAGCAACTCGACGATATGGTCCTGCCATCCTCAGTCTTCAGCTTGGTCAGTTGGCTTTGTCCAACATACAGATCTCTCACGAACACTTTTGAGCCTTTGTTGTGCTCAATCGCCTCTTTAATGCAATTTGTATTATATTGGCGTAAATCGCGAGTTACGGACTTAGAAATCTGCCTGTTTAGTTGCCGATACTGAGTAGCGTCTTCAGAGGACTGTAAAACCAATCTGCGTCTTTCTTCCATGAGGTTGCTCGTGCAGTCGGAGATTTTTTTGGTTCTGTTTAAACGGCGAGTTTTAAAATCTTAGACCTGACCGTTTGAACAATTTCTACGAACCTGTCATTATAATCGTCCACATTCTCGCAGTCTCCTAGGCATTCGAAACGATTGTGCAACTCGAGCTGAAAGCTCTCGGGGTTTTGGAGCTGGATGGGCGCCGGTCGGAGCGTAGACTTCATCAGTCGACATCTTTCTAGCTTGGTCTTTAGGTTCAATGTGCCTCTGACCATCCGGTGATCGCTTCCTGTTTTGACTGAATTGATCACGGAGACATCATTGAATATTTGCCTCCTTGTCGACAAGACGAAGTCTATCTCGTTTTTTGTTACGCCATTGGGATGCAACCATGTCCACTTCCGCTGTTTTGACTTTTTGAAGAAGGAGTTTATCATAAAGAGGCTCTCCTTCTCCATAAAGTCGGCCAGCATCTTGCCACGTGCATTTCTTACTCCATATCCAAATTGCCCCACTCTCAGCTCACCATCGCTTCGTTTGCCCAGTTTCGTGTTAAAGTCCCCCATAACGACGGTATAATGGATCCTGGTGCTATGTAAGGCTGTAGAGATGTCCTCATACATAGTAGTGTTCCGTAGTCGGCGCGTATACCTGTATGACCTTCATCGAATACCGATTGGTGATTCTGAGTATAAGGTATGCTACCCTTGTCGAAACGCTCACGATTTGGACCACATTGTTAATCAGGGACTTGTGAACGAGAAACCCGACACCACCCTGGGACTGTTGGTCGCCCTCCCGGAAATAGAGCAGGTTTCCGGATTTAAGGATCATGGTGTGTCCTCTCCCTCTCTTCGGACTTCACATAAACCTACGATATCCCACCGTAACCTGCTCAATACTTCTTCGAGTTCTGTAAGTTTCTCGTCAGTCCGCAGTGTACGCGTGTATTAAGTTGCCAGCTGGCAACTTAATTTTTCACTTTTATATTTTTTTATTGTTTGTTATATATAAGGGGTAGAAGAACACATAACGGTCTTTTTATCATTTAATAGAAAACTAATCCAACTATGTATATCAGTTTGAGATTATTCGTAACAAGTGATCAACTCACTTGAAAGACTGAAGGTACGTTGTTTATTACTCGATTGTAATGAATTAAGATTCATTAAAAAGTTGATGAAAGTAGCGATACATTTTATAATAAGAATTTTTTTTTGTTTACATAGTTCTACATGAGCAAATGTTTATAATTAAAAATCTATAAAATCTACCGAATAAGTTCATACCAGTAGGTACTAATATATATACTGTGCCAGTAGTCCGTATGGCGGAGCCGAGTCACACGAAAATAGTTAGGTATTTGAAAGCTTTTTTACAAATGGGTTCTGTCGGACTATCATAAGACCTCATTTTCTGCATATCGAAACCAAAACCTAGAGTACAAATGTTTTATACGATTTTCATATAAAAAAAATGTAACACGTTTTCACTTTCGAGCGACGAAAGAGTGAAGAAGATATTGTGATGCAAAAAAAAAACGAAGATGAGATTTGATGAGGATCGATTGTCTTACACAAGCCTAAAAAACTAAAAAATAAAAAAGGGCAATATTTTCTTGATATATCCAGGCGTTTTTTTTTCTAATTTCCCCCCTATCTTGATTTTTTTACTTTCCCGACCCCGTTGTACGGTACGTACGTACGTAGGATAAAGGAAGTGTTGTGATCGCGAAAAAAAAGGACTTTTCCAATTTATTGTATACTTGCGATAGTAGGTTCTTAATGGAACACCAAAATAAACATTTTCATGATTTTTCTTGCATTATAATACAATTAATATAAATAAAACACAATATTTGTTTATTACGTTGTATTGTATTTTTATTAAAGGTATAATGTAAGAAAATTCATGAAAATGTTTTAATTATGTTTTTGATATACGAAATTCAGCTTCACATTTGCATTCTACCTCCCCAGACTAAAATTCAACACCTATTACGAAAAGCAGCTGGAGAAATTCTGCTCGGAAGGCGCGCTGCTCGACGGCACAGGTGCGAGCGAGAAGAAACCCTCCTAGCGTTCGGCGCGCACGCATTCCAAGCGCGTCACCGCCGTCTGAGACGCAGAGCTCGGGGCTCAGCGCCACTAATGTAATCGCCTCAAATCAAGGTGTGTGCGTAACGTTACAGATACTTATAAATCGGTATAGTAATTAGTATCCCGCTTAACGCGACCTTGCATTACACGGATTTATTGTAACGCGAATTTCAAATTTCCCACTAAAATGTACATTTTTACATGATCAAGCTTGTCACAAAATTCAAGGCAACTTTTGTGTTAATGGTTTACGATTGTAACTTGATTGGTTAAGCTTCATCATCATCATCATATCAGCCGAAGGAAGTCCACTGCTGGACATAGGCCTCCCCCAAGGATCTCCACGCGACCGGTTAAGCTTAGACTTCAACAATAGTAGTGGCGGTGATTTCTTGCCATCATCGCGTCGTTGCCTTATTATATTGTTTACAGCCCTCTGGGTAGCTTTGTAGTCAGAAATAAACTATCTTCCTTCGTAATCATCATTCGGTTGATAAAAAAAAATATTTTATTTGTTTCTATTACTACAGGATGTAAAAAAAATTGGTGTAGGACCCGTTAACTGGGGTTTATACTGATCATACTGAACAAGTCAATTCGCAAAAAAAATAATTTCGACGCTCCATACAAAAATGCACATCGTTTTGTATGAAGAGTTTATTTTTTTGTGATTTCAGCAAACTTGTATTTGATGAGTAGAAGCCCCAGTTAACGAGACCTACACCAATTTTGTTACACCTTTATATCCTGTTTTACGCGAATTTAGCATAACGCGAAATTCTCCGTAAGTCATCCCTCGCGCAAAGCGGGGTATTAAGTACCCACTGTACAGAAATGTTTCGTGGTGATTGTGAAATGCCTGTAGTAAACATATCTTAAACTAAACTTAACTGTAAAATTATTGGAAAATACTGAATCAGTATAAAGGTGCAATTATTTTATATTGCTGCAGTTTTCTTGCCTTTGATCAGCCGCAAATTGAAAAGACGGCACGGCCTTTGTTTTTGTAAAATAAATTTTAACCAAAATGGAATATAAGTGTTTCGAGATAGTGGTTCCTTGGTAGGTTGAAAGAAAACTTTGATGAAATGTAAGATAGTAAAATATTGTCAGATTTAGTCATATGCGAAGTTTTTTGTCTGGTAACTACTAATTTACGGCTGAATGTAACTGATGTGTATTTATATGTTATATTGATCCCTTACTTGCATACAATAGGGGATCGGACTGCTAGTCATTTGAGTTACTTTTTATGATCTGTCAAAAACGAAGTTTTGTTCTAAAAATGTTTTAAATACCCACAAGTGACGTCATAGATTTTAAGCGTCATTGACGAACTTATTTTGTGAATTGGATAAATTAAAAAATGAAGATTTGATGGAAAACAAAATAAGTAAGGTTTTTTGAAACTTCAAGAAGAGAGCAATTTAGGAAACCATATTTCAGATTTTATTTTTGATGTAGTCCGATCCCCTATTGTCAGATTTTTATCTACAATCGAAGTTTTGTATTTCCTCACTAATTAATCAATTTTATTTTGTAATACAATTGTTATAAGGAATAAACAATGATATTATTATCCATCCATGACAAAATAATTAGTGTTTAGAAAAGCTTAGTACAAAGATCTTTAAATTATTGCGAGAATTAGATTTTAAAGTATTTTTGCTGAAAACACTCTTGTCACAATATAGTTATAAATAGTTGTAGTATGAACATATAAAATACATATTATCTATTCACTCATGGCCCAGTTACGTACGATATTTTGACAACACATTGCACTTAACAGAAGCTTATTTACCTATAGGTAAGTATAAATTAAAAAGGGACCGATAATAATTATTTTCCTCACCTGCCATGGAAAACTAGAATAACGAAATATCAGTATTAATATTTTGGGTCGCTGCTTCATGTAATAATATGTCCATATGACCTCCTCTATTTGATGTAAACTAGACATACTAAAAACACCCGGACAAAGCGTCGTCGGTGGCTCAACCGGTTAACGACTCGGCCCTCCTAATCAGAGGTCCCGGATTCAAATCCGGACGGCCAATGTACACATGAGTTTTTCGAAACTCACGTATACTTACCGATTGCTTTAACGGTGAAGGAAAACACCGTGAGGAAACCTGCACATCTGATTCCAGATGTGTATGAAGGTCGCGTTGCACACATCCGTAGGTGTAAATTGTAAATCTAAAGGCCCTACACGTGACCGCGGGTGATGCTAAGTACAACGTCAGGAAACCGCCGTCTATCCCTTGGATAACACTGTTAATTGTGCCACACGATAAGTAAGAGACACGACATAACAAACCTGTTCGTGCCACGAATGTTTGCTGTAAGCAGGGATCGAACCCCCGACCCTCAGCCTGCAGACAGAAGCGCTATAATAACACTAACCACTGAGTCGTATTAACAAGTAATTTTAGTTATAAAACACCAGTATTGGGACTTCCATTAGTTATAGTATAGTGCAGGTTGTGTTATGTTGTCCCATTGAAAGTTAATCTAGTTAAATTTACGTGCCATTGATTCTTGTTCAATTCAATTGAAAACAATGATGCTCTCGTTTTGGACCAAATTATTGTTTTTTTAAAAAATTGTGTAAATTGTCACATTATTGTCCCATTAATATTGTTGTCATACCTCCTACATTGTGTATGTGATTTCTAAGTCTTAAGATAATTATTGTGTTGGGATGTAAATACCATCGTTATTTTTTACTCAAGTAAAATGGTTATTAACTATTTAATCTTTTTATTTTTAGACCGCTAGATGAAAACCCTCACAAATGAAAGAAAGTATTGACGATGAAATAACTATATTTAAATAATTATTTTTACTCAAGTAAAATGGTTATTAACTATTTATTCTTTTTATTTACCGCTAGATCAGACCGCGAGATGAAAACCCTCACAATTGATATTGACGATAAAATAACTATATTTTTAAATATATATTTTTACTCAAGTAAAATGGTTATTAACTATTTATTCTTTTTATTTACCGCTAGATGGAAACCCTCACAAATAAAAGACAGTATTGATGATGAAATAACTATATTTAAATATATATTTTTACTAAAGTAAAATGGTTATTAACTATTTGTGACTGTGTCTAGTAAAAGGGACCACTTAAGCGGTATGGAGTTATTGATATCTTCTAAAACTAGATAAAATTACCTATCGAGTAAAAAAAGAATCATTTTCTTAGATGCAACCATTATTTTTTAATATTTTTTTAAACTTGTAGTAGGCAAAATGTACAAGTTGAGAAAAATGACTTTGAAGTTTAAGCTCGTGAAAAATACACTTCTACTAGGAAGTTATGGAATGATTGGTACCAAGTTAATCTACTATCATCAAAGATTGAAAAAAGATATCAATGGTCTCAATAACTGTAATGGTTTGAAAGGTTTACAAAGAAGAAACATGCAAGAGTGGAAAAAATGAAGTATCTTAATTACTGAATAATTTTAAGAAAATACGCTATACTCAATGGATTATTAATTATGGTTATATATTTGAAGTAGTAAAGGAACGGAAAAAATAAAAATACTATGTATCTTTTATGTTTTTTTAATCAAAAGTATTAAAATTATCATAATTAGTTTTACACATTGTCATAACATAAAACAACTAAATTTTATGATTTTTTAAAGTAACATCACAAAATCAGCTAAAATATACATAAGCACAGAGATCCAAAGATAGTAATGATGCTATGTACTATGTTTTGTAGTAATTATCGTGTTTTAAAGTTTAGTGGTTTGATAGTGTTTTTCCTATGGAAATATAATTAGGGTACCACTTTGAGGACCTAGTAAAGTTTAGTGTCACAAGTAAAATAACTACTATTTAACATGATTAATATTACAGAAATCGTGTTATCACTATGTTAAATAGTAAAGTAAATGTATTTCGATAGTAAAATAAATGTTTTTCTGCGAATATTCGTTTGTAAGGAAATTATTCATTAATATTCTAAGTCAGGTACCACTTCACTAAACTTTACACTGGCTTACTTACAAAAAACTTTAAGTATATTTTGCTTACAAAAAAAACAGCTTGACAAACTAAAATAATTTAAGCAAAAAGAAATCATTTTTTTTTATTTCTTAAACTATTAACCAGATTCAGAGCGCTCATCAAGTTCCCTTTGTTTGCAAAAATAAACGTTATTTCTTTTTTGATTTCTGTGGCCCAGTTGGCCACAGTAGCCGCATTTGGGTGTTTTACGTCTTTGGCTTTCTATCGTGAGTACCGACGTCGATGGGGTTGCTGAGTCAGTACTTATGAGCGGCATTACCACGTCATGTAATGGATTTTCCGTAGCACTTGTTGTAATGGTTTTTATAGGTTCTGGACACAACACATCTTGAGCGTCAGGGGAAACATACTGACGAATTTTTTGGAACAAATATTGTTGTCGCTCATACGATAACCTTACAGGCGGTATTGTAGTCGGACTAGCATTTCGAGTGAAATCACAAGTTGGATTAAAAACTGCGATGTTTTTGATATCTTGGTCATCAAACCTTTTGGTACATTGCAGGACTCCAGGATCATTAATGGATGCTTTGTAGTGGTTGTAAGAAAGCAGCATGGGCACGCTTTGTGGGGATTTTTCTTTAAAGAAATCGGCCCAATTGTATGAATGCACATTCATTATTTCGCCAGTTTCATTACCGACAAGAACTGCCGTAACAGTGTCTGAATTATGGCAAGCTGAAACGGCGCACTCCAAAACATCTCGGGCTGTGTTTGAATTGGAAAGACGGAACTTTTTTTTAAATAGTCCGAAGTACAAGTCCGGGGCGAATTTAGTATGTCCAACGGGCAAAAAAGAAAGCTGAAATGATCGATGCTTCCCCGTAAATGTACGCCATAAAGCGTACTGCATCATGAAATTATTTTTATTCTGACCGCAACAATTGTCAGCATGACAAATGACGTCTGTTTCACCGAGCCCAAAATTTTTGAAAAAGTGGTCTATGAATGAGATAACGGTATTTGAACCTTTTCCAGTATTACAAGCTTCTGGAATTATATACAATACAAATTGTTTTACTGGCTCTGCAGCTATGCCAAACAAACCGATTTTATATCCCGCCAAAAAGTAAAGAGGCCCAACCTGCTGCGAGCTATGAGGTAAATGTACCTGTTGCGCAAAATCAAAGGAGTAATGCATTGTTCCTGGCGATGAACATGGCTGGTTTTCCCCAAGTTTCCGGTTTCCAAATACACCTGTTGATCTGTCAATTAATTGTTTGTAATAAGCACGTTCAGTTTGAACTAACTGTAAATGTAGTGAGGATTTTTCTATCAAACTAAGCTTTTCGTGTTCGTCTAACGCTTGCATTTTGCCTAAAGCTGTAATATTTTGTTGACAGTTGGTACATAGATCCGTTCGAGGCTTTTGAATGACGATATTTGGAGCATACGTTTGCCATATTCTGTACCAAGAGCGTAAGCTCACAGCATTTTTTTCCGACAAATTTGTCGCTTCTTGGTACTTATCATAAACGTATCGTTTATTCATTGAGCTAGGAAGAATATGTAAGTCGGGGTTGTGAAAACTTGGAATACGACCAGGCAAGACTAATGAATTTTGTTCCGAAAAAGACTTTATGAATTTTGCAGCATCAATTGTTTGTTGGGCATTACTGGTTCTATTTGTCGCAGAATTATGTGAAGAAGACACTGTTGCTAAATTTCCTGTAAGGACTTTGCTCTTAACATTTTTGTATCTTTTTTCCCCTAATGCATAAACAAACTGAAAAAATTTCTTACAAACAGCTATGCCTCGAAAGTAAAACGTTGTATGAGCTGCTTTTCTGATCTGTGATTTGTGTTTTTCTGTTTTAAGAGTATTGGGACCATGACGAGTTAAAGCATTTAGAGCACCCATAGTAAACAAATTTAAATGATTATGGCCTAGGTCACATTTGGTATTCATTTCCTGTGCTTCTAATCTGGACATTAGTATATCTTCACGAGGAAATTTTTCTTGGCATGACATACCACAGCCGCAACTATCAATAAACTCTTGTTCTTCATGGATTTCCAATTGGGGCAGAAGATCGTCAGTATCAGTAAAAAAATTACGAGCGCCTTCCTCAGGTAAAACAAATTCAATGTCAGATTTTTCGCATCTTTCATTAACAGGACACTCATTTGTTTCTTCGTCAGAATCTTTTTGAATGAACCTTAAATACTCCTGCTCGAAATTCCTTAAATCTATGTCTGAGCATACACCATAATCACATTCCGATTTTTCATGACACGCGCCATCTAAAACAAAAACATAAAATTTTGTAAAACCGTACTTGCTTTATACAATGAAATTCTCGAAAATATTATTAGTTAATACCTGAGCGTGAGACATGACATACAAAAAAATTATATTAACTATTCATCATCGAACGATCTCTTCAAAAATAAATTTTTCATTACTCTTAATTTTAACTCGCGTTTCCTGGCCTCTTCTTCATTTACACCAATATTACTATCACTAACAACACGGTTAGAGGACACTTCAGCTTGAATTTTTTTAATATCATTGAATATTGTGGCCTCTTCTTCATTTACACCAATATTACTATCACTAACAACACGGTTAGAGGACACTTCAGCTTGAATTTTTTTAATATCATTGAATATTGTGGCATAAGCATTAATGCGGTGGTTTTCGGGCAAACGTTCTAGCTCATATAAAATTATTCTGGCTATATCTTCGTTTCGAGGATCTGAAATACTCAGATTGGGATAGTAATTTATGTGGGGTAAGTCCCGAGTACAATAAACAATTTCATTTTCAGAGCGCATGGCAGAAAATCTTATTTCAACTTCTCGTGTTTGGGTGGCTTTATTGGCTGTAACAAAAATAATAGTATAACTATACATATACGGATAGATAAAAGAACTACCTAATAAAAAAAACCGGCCAAGTGCGAGTCGGCCTCGCGCAAGAAGGGTCCGTACTGTAGTTTAATTTTTTTATAGTTTTTCTCCATAACTCAGAAACTGTTTATCACATGATATCCAAAATAATTTTCGTTGAGAGTTTTTACCAAGGTCCACTTACGTGATTAATTACAAGTTTCTAGGTTTAGCGGTTTAGAAATGCAGGGGGGACACACATTTTACCACTTTGGAAGTGTCTCTCGCACAAAGTATTAGAAAAAAGACAGACAGACAGACAGACGTGACGAATCTATAAGGGTTCCGTTTTTTGCAATTTGGCAACGGAACCCTAAAAAAGGGCAAAGAGATATTGTGCAGTGTTGAACAGTTTAAACAAGGATTGCAATCCAAATTTAACATTAATTTAATACGGTAGGTACACACATCAGCATATCAGGTTAAACAGTTGCACTACACTATTACAATTGTATATACCTACATACTTATGACCGCAAAATCACACTCTTATCCATCTCGTAGGTAGCGCCAAAATTTCCGGGCCAGACATGTTTAGACTAGCTTCGTAGTAGGTATTAGTTTTTCTACACAGGCCGAGAACTTTTGATGCTACCTACGTACCTACATACATTTCGATTCGGTTTCTAGCTTACCTGTTCGGTTCGATGTCTGTGCAGAAGCGTCTTCTTGTGTTCTGCCATCACTTGTAAATAAAATTTGAGTTTCCTCTTCCATTTTGAATTGGGGTACGTATGTTTGTTAGTTTAGTTTGTTGGTCACAGAGGAAAAATTGTGAATTTTCAAGGCGGGCGGCGGCGCGCGGTGATGTTTTAAAGACGTGTGCGTACGAGTGCGAGCCGGCGGCTTCTGTCTGTGTTGTGACTTGTGCCGCGAGCGCTGGCCGCGGGGGCTAACCCCCCTCCGCCGCCCGCCGCGCCGCGCCGCCCGTTTGTAGGTTATTCCCCGCGCGTCAATATCGAGCCAAATGAAAAATACTTCACTTGTCAAATATTACCTCAAAGTGGTACCCTTGGTACTAAACTTCGTGACCTATTATGATACTGAAATATTATGATTATATTTGTATTATTATATACATAATGTTATTTAAGGTATTAATAACCGATTAGTAAAAAAAACTCAATCTGCATAGTTTTCGACAAATTTTAGAAAATCGCTTATAACTATAACTCGATAACTAAAATCCTCAAAGTGGTCCCTTTTACTAGACACAGTCACATTTATTCTTTTTATTTACCGCTAGATGGAAACCCTCACAAATAAAAGACAGTATTGATGATGAAATAACTATATTTAAATATATATTTTTACTCAAGTAAAATGGTTATTAACTATTTATTCTTTTTATTCACCGCTAGATGAAAACCCTCACAAATAAAAGACAGTATTGACGATGAAATAACTATATTTAAACATATAACAGACTTTTAAACACAACATTACCATGTGTAACATTGAAAATGGTTTCCATCAGTGAGTTATGCGAATCACACTTCGACTTATAACATTAAATACATAGCAGTAGGTTCCTATCACGTAAAAAGACCGCTGAACGACAGTGGAGACAAAGTATATATATTAGTACTAACATACAGTATAGACACTCCCTGCCGCTCTCTAGATTGCGACCTCACCCCCTCGTCACCCAGATTGATACAGATTGGATAGTTTGGTTGTCGAACGTATAGGATTTCGCCGCCATTTTGTTTGTTCCGACATTCCTTTTTTGAAATATCATTTCTGGCCCGTTGTATGAAGTGTCCAGGGTGTGGTGATGTGATTTACGTACGGGTACAGTCGCGCCAGCCGGTTTCAAAGTACAAGTATTCTACAATAAGCATTATACTTATAGTGTTACTAGCTTTTGTCCACGACTTCGCCCGCGTGGACATGGTTTTTATGACTGTCTTGAGGGTGAGTGGTGCAGGAGCCGCAAGCGTGGACAATTGGACATGAGTTTTCTCCAGATCCCTCAGGAACTATATCGAGCTATTCTGATTAGTAGTCTATGTTACTTCCCACCCCTTAACCAAATCTCTACAAAAAAATTACTTCAATCCGTTGCTCCGTTGCGACGCCGTGGTGCGCGAGCGTGGAAATGAGATTTCTTCAGATCCTTGGAGTTAGCATTAACATTTTATATTTTGTCAGGATATGCTAATTTAGTCAATCATATCATTTCCCCTATGCAAAAAATCACAACAATCCATTGTTCCGTTGCGATGTTAAAGAAAATAACCAAAAAAAGAGTAATTTTCAGTTCCCTCAGGAACTGCATCGGACTATGCTGTTTTCACGGGATAAAATTGTAGGCTACGTCCTAACCCAGTGACACAGGCTACCTGCATGCTAAATTTCATCAAGATTAGTCGAGGTGTTGGGGCGTGAAAAGATAACAAACAAAACAAGCAAAAATGTTTTCACATTTATAATATGTATTAATAAGGATAAAACAATAGCCAAGTAGTTTCGGACGCGACTCTACCCGTGCGCAAACACATCTTCTCCAATGTCGCTTAGCGGTCTTTTTACGTGACGGGAACGATACTAAAGATTGTTACAAATAAATACATTCACCTCCCGTACCGGGCATGACATACGACTGAAAACAGGGACCAAGTAAAACGGCACGGCATTCTAACTATAATATACAGGTTGTAACAAAATTGGTGCAGGACCCGTTAACTGGAGCTTCTACTCATCATACTGAACAACTTTTCCCAAGGAACCCATAGTAAATTCGCAAAAATACCTTTTTTATTCGTATCGCTTTCCAAGTCGCTTTACAATATATCTAAATTCTTGGGACGCTCCATACAAAAAACGCCTTTGATGTCGCACGATGCCGCCACCGGTGTAGGTACTAGCAAAACTAGCCTGTAGTCAGCCTGGCAATCTCCACACGCTGCCCCGCAAGCACCCTTTCGTTGCTCTGCGTAACTACATTCGTTGCGCTACTGTAAGCCGCTATATTGCAGTACTGTGACTTGATTATGGGTTCTTTGGGTAAAGTTGTTTAGTATAATGAGTAGAAGCCCCCGTTAACGGGTCTTACACCAATTTCGTTACACTTGTATTACACGCAACCCTAATAATCTAGGAACCTAAAATACTTCGAAATAGCAATCTATGTCTAATGTCCAACCAGTGAAACAGTTTAACAATAACATGTTAAATAATAAGAAACGCTCAACATATTAAAAAACCGACTTCCGTCGCGACAACTTAGTACAATTTTGCATTATTATTTTTGGTTTTTGTTAATTTTCTAAAAAAATGTACTACACCGATTCAGATGAAATGTATATGGAATCAAGCTGGAAGCATACCCTATCGAATATAAAAAGAATCATGAAAATTGGTGCACAATCTGCGAAGGTATCGCGTAACAAACACAAAAAAAACATACAGTCGAACCTCCTTTTTGGAAGTCGGTTGAAAAATAACCCTGTTTAAAAACAATCAATTTTTATGATGAATCAGACAAAACACTAGAAATTCGCGAATCCATTCGCTCTACTTTTCAAAGACATTTGTATCGAGACACTTCATAAATCAATAATTATAAATCCACCGTAATAATTCATTGAACCGTTTAAACATGAATGAGTACATAATTTTATTGCAGAAATTAATTATAACGTAATATCACTGAATTACAAACAATACCTAATCTGAATGTGTTAACTTACGTTATGTGCATTTAAATACATCACTATCACTGAACTTGGTAACTGGCAGCATTTTTGTGCATTTTTATGACGGGAATAAATTGTTCCACAGTGAAAACTACATTGGCACAGTGTTACTTACAATGTTCCTCTTAGTAATGCCTTCACTTCATAAAAACTACATAAAACAATCAACACTCAGTGGCATTCGTTTCCTATCACAACAAGCGGGTGCTTTTTCAAAGAGTGTCAATAAAGCCATCAACAGCTTACATGCATTCGCTTCTACATTTTCTGCTTTGACTTAGAATGCAGTCCAAGTCTGTAATGGGTATAAAGTTTTCAAAAAATCAGATTTAATCAGACTGTCATGAACAAAACTATGCATCTAAAAAGAGAGCGGCAGAGAGCTTGCAAAAGCAAACGCATGTAAATGGATGTTTGGTACTGAACAGATAGCCTAATGCACATAATTTACCTACGCTAAGGAGTATGTACAGGGCGCGCGGCCCGAATTGGGATGATGACTGCATCAAAAATAAATTTTGAACTATTTATCACTAAATTTCCATCCTACTGGAGATGTCAAAAAAAAAACCTTACTCTCTGTGTTTTCCATCAAGTTTTTTTTTTTAATTTATCAACATCGTTATAGATTGCATGCAAAGAGTTCATAAATATTAAAGATGAAAAAGTTCATTTCAGTCGTATTCGCTCAATAAAATTTTACTTGGTGGCATTCATGATTTTGATTTTACTCTAAGCCACCACTGGGCGGCAATCAGTAAAAAAAATCATTGTCACCAGTGTTGGCGATCAGAAATAGACGAATACATAAACGACGCTGAAAAAAATGAGACATCAAGTCTAGTATTTCAAACATTTTTATAACAAAATGTCGTTTTTGACAGATTATAAAAAGTAACGTAATGACTAGCAGTCACCATCCCTATTAGCTAATTCACAGACTAGTTATCGTGCGGCGGCCATCACCACATGTGCGTCTCCCGGATCTCGCCGATGATCTGACCGGCGCGTTGTAAAGCCTGGAAATATTACACATTCTTTAGTAACAAGTAGACGAAAAAGATAAGGCGCTTAGGCTTAGACACAATAAAGATAAGTTTTCTTTATTGTGGCTTAGATCACATACAGATCTTTCGCGCAGGGGTAATTTTCGTGCGCGCAGCATGTAAAACTATCGATGGAAACATCCCAAGCGATCAATTTTTGAACTAAAGCCTTACAAAAATTCATCTTTCTGGATGTGTCTTTCGATTTTTACAAGGGGTGTTCAAAGTATTCTCGGTATCGGAAATTTTTAGTAATCAGGCTAGTTTTTGTTTGTGGTTAGGTTAGGACATTATTCACGGTGCCAATTCGAAAATTTCGACGGTTTACCATAATAGTTTTTGTCACAATCGTGCTTCCAGTGCAACAAAACGTCTGACGCGAAAACGTTGACTAAAATCGAGCACCGCGCCACAGACGAGAATAATAGTAATAACGTAACTTTCTGATGAAACCCGCGGGGCTTTTGAAAATTATGTCCTTTTAAAGTCTTTCCAGGAAAACTGTTCAAACTAGGAAGGAGTAAACAATTTCTTACTAAATTCTCTGTACATAAATACTAGCATTGATTGTACAATTCATAGTTTCCAAGTTTACAACGCGTCAATAAGTTGACCAAAAATCAACGGTTAGCAAACAAATAAACTTCTAATTTACAGGAATTCGTAATAGGTAGCCTGTTGAAATCTTCACAGAATATGTGTTAATGTATTATTTATATGAAACTAGGAGTGTTACGCGTGCGGTCGGTCTACAGTGCAGTTCATCATACCTTGAGCATATCGACGGATTCCTTTTGCCGCTGCGCGATGTGCTCGGCGTAGTTCGACCTGTACAGTCGCCAGCACATATATTGTAGCAGGCAAGGTGTTCAAATATTTCTGAGCAGTGTTGAATTTAAATAAATTATGTACACTAGGAGTTGCTATTAATATCCCAACATCTAATTTGTCATAAATATCTG
Organism: Coleophora flavipennella; assembly: GCA_947284805.1. NCBI lineage: Eukaryota > Metazoa > Arthropoda > Insecta > Lepidoptera > Coleophoridae > Coleophora > Coleophora flavipennella. Next base: position 15,946,157 of record OX369264.1, on the reverse strand, counting down.
AGCAGCGGATTTTTCAATATGTTTTACAATACGCCGCTGCGCGATGTGCTCGGACTCGTTGAGCAAGGTCTCGGCGTGGTCCGACTTGTACAGGTGCGTCACCAGCTCGGACTGCAGGTTGTCCTTCACGTAGTTCACCATACCTTGAGCATATCGGCGGCCTCCTTGCGCCGCTGCGCGATGTGCTCGGACTCGTTGAGCAAGGTCTCGGCGTGGTCCGACTTGTACAGGTGGTCACCAGCTCGGACTGCAGGTTGTCCTTCACGTAGTTCACCATACCTTGAGCATATCGGCGGCCTCCTTGCGCCGCTGCGCGATATGCTCGGACTCGTTGAGCAAGGTCTCGGCGTGGTCCGACTTGCACAGGTGCGTCACCAGCTCGGACTGCAGGTCGTCCTTCACATAGTTCACCATACCTTGAGCATATCAGCGGCCTCCTTGCGGCGCTGCGCGATGTGCTCGGACTCGTTGAGCAAGGTCTCGGGTCTCAAGTCGTGGTCCAACTTGCACAGGTGCGTCACCAGCTCGGACTGCAGGTCGTCCTTCACATAGTTCACCATACCTTGAGCATATCGGCGGCCTCATTGCGCCGCTGCGCGATGTGCTCAGACTCGTTGAGCAAGGTCTCGGCGTGGTCCGACTTGCACAGGTGCGTCACCAGCTCGGACTGCAGGTCGTCCTTCACATAGTTCACCATACCTTGAGCATATCGGCGGCCTCCTTGCGGCGCTGCGCGATGTGCTCGGACTCGTTGAGCAAGGTCTCGGGTCTCAAGTCGTGGTCCAACTTGCACAGGTGCGTCACCAGCTCGGACTGCAGGTCGTCCTTCACATAGTTCACCATACCTTGAGCATATCGGCGGCCTCCTTGCGCCGCTGCGCGATGTGCTCAGACTCGTTGAGCAAGGTCTCGGCGTGGTCCGACTTGCACAGGTGCGTCACCAGCTCGGACTGCAGGTCGTCCTTCACATAGTTCACCATACCTTGAGCATATCGGCGGCCTCCTTGCGCCGCTGCGCGATGTGCTCGGACTCGTTGAGCAAGGTCTCGGCGTGGTCCGACTTGTATAGGTGCGTCACCAGCTCGGACTGCAGGTTGTCCTTCACGTAGTTCACCAGAAAGTGCATCACCGCCTTAGGGACCGAGTCCTGGATCGACTTGCGCACTATGTAGAAGTAAGACTTTATTAACCGCTCTGTAAGGTAAAAAGAAACGTATTAGTAGAATTCAAACGTGAAATGAAATGTCAGAATTGGAGTTTAAAAGGTCTACCACACAACTGAGACGTCGTCTTATACAGGCGCGGGTGCGAGAGGGATAGAGGGTGCGCAAAACGTCAGTCTTATGCTGCGCAACAATAGGGATGATGACCGCTAATCATCTGTCAAAAACGACATTTTGTTCTAAAAATGTTTGAAATACCTTAGAAGTGACGTCATAGTTTTTCAGCGTCATTTATGACCTCATATTTTTATGATTTTCAGGAAGTAAAAATTGAAAACTTTATGGATAACAAAGCGAGTAAGGTTTTGTATTATTTACTGCCAGCAGAATATCAGCGCTGTAGGTACATAATTACCTGCAGCATATGCTGAGTCGGAGCCATTTCTGAGCTACGGCACAATTTTACGAGTATGTATCTACCCCCTTTTTACCCGACTGCGCGACGCAAAGGAGGGTAATGTGTTTATCAGCCTATATATGTATGTATGTATGTTTGTTCCTTTGTGGCACTCTAGAGACCAAACGCGTGGGCCGATTTTCATGATTCTTACGTCAATCGATTTGTCTTAATCTTGTGAGTGTCACTAAAGACATGACATTAATCAAAATTCAATATGGCGGCAACCAGACGCCATATTGTGAAAACAAAAAAAGTGAAAGTTGACGAACTATGTTAAGTAGGGTATCATTGAATAGGTATTTGAAAATCAACTTTAGGTTTCCCATATCATTTTTCATTTCGAATAACCATTTTGGATCTATAAAGGTTTAAAGATAGTAAGCAACCATTCTCACTTAAATTGTCAACAATACTTACATTAACAAAGCTGTAATAAAGTTCTTAGGTATACAATCGGTTGGCCCCTGTCTTCTTTATTTATCCATAATTATAAATGTGAAAGTGTGTTTGTTGGTGTGTCCTTCTTTCACGCTGCAACGATTGCAACGAAGCAACAAATCAACGTGATTTTGCACAGAGATAGTTACAGGGCCTAGTAGTGACATGTAAGCTCTTCGAAGAGACCAGATGGAACCCGGAGAATTGCCACAGGCTGTTTATGTGGAATTTGACGACAAAGCTATTAAAAACAATGTCCTTGGAGTGGGCGTCAGAATCGAACCATCGACGACAGAATTCGATGCACTTCGTGGACAGGGCAAAATAGAGCGAAAAATGTTGCCATTGATATTGTGCTGGGGTGTAACTGTACATAAGTTACAAGGAACTACTTTGGACCGAGCTGTGGTCGATTTAAGTTCACGCATTTTTGCGAAAGGTCAAGCCTATGTAGCTTTGAGCCGGGTTAGGTCCCTAGATGGATTAATAATCAGTACTTTAGACCACCGCAAGCTTCGTAATAATCCCCACGATATTAACTCCCTCAATGAAATGACAAGATTGCGAAATTTACCATCTTATACTGCTCACTAAAAAGTTTAAAATAAAAAAGTTAATTAATAAAAAACAAAAAACCCGACTGCGTAAAAAGTAAACTTTGAAAAGTTAATTTAAAATAAAAAAGAAAGAAATAAAACCTAAAAAGAGAAAAACAAGTCCTGGAATCTATTTCATAAAGCTACAAGTTACAATTTTTACAGGTGTAAACTGGCAACACTGGGCACATGTATGGGATCTGACAGTAGTGTGGCCAGTTCACATCTGTAAAATTGTAACGTGTAGCTTTATAAAACCGGCCTCCGTAGTCTATAATTCTATTAAATAATATTGAATAAGTACACAATGAAATAGTTTTGTGATCGATAGACACATAAAACAAATAATTAATTATAGTGCGGTACATAGCAACTTTTACAGTCGGGACCCATTATTGGGAAAATATGATCCGGTCTAGAATTTTAAATGGGTCCCGACTGTAAAAGTTGCTATGTATCGCACTATAATTAATTATTTGTTCTATGTGTCTATCGATCACAAAACTATTTCACTGTGTACTTATTCAATATTATTTAATAGAATTATAGACTACGGAGGCCGGTTTTATAAAGCTACACGTTACAATTTTACAGATGTGAACTGGCCACACTACTGTCAGATCCCATACATGTGCCCAGTGTTGCCAGTTTACACCTGTAAAAATTGTAACTTGTAGCTTTATGAAATAGATTCCAGGACTTGTTTTTCTCTTTTTAGGTTTTATTTCTTTCTTTTTTATTTTAAATTAACTTTTCAAAGTTTACTTTTTACGCAGTCGGGTTTTTTGTTTTTTATTAATTAACTTTTTTATTACACTTAAGGATAGATATAATAAGTTATTGTTGTTTTCTTTTTGTGTATCAATGTATATTGTAATGTAGATTTGAATAAATGTTTCATCTATCTACCTATCTATATTATGAAAACACAAACGATACTTATGAGATTTCGTGACTGACTCGGTGGCTCAGTGGTTAGTGCTCTTGACTACTGACCCAAGGGTTGTGGGTTCGATCCCCACCCAGGGCAAACATTTGTGTGATGTGCAGATTTGTTTGCTTTGTGTCTGGGTGTTTAATATCTATATATGTATGTATTTAAACGTATATAAGTATGTATATCAGTCTCTGGTTCCCATAACACAGGGAATCCTACTTTGGGGCCAGATGACCATGTGTGATTTGTCCCAGAATATTTATCAGAATATTTATATTTATTCTTATCAGCTCATATACGTCCCTACCGAGGGACTCTAGCCTACCCTGAATTAGGGCGATGGGGCCTTAGTCGACCACGCCCGCGTCCAGTGTGGGTTGGTCGACTTCACACACAACCTGCGAGTTTCTTCGCAGGCGTGTGCAGGATTCCTCACGATCGATGTTTTCCTTCAACGTAAGAGCGTCGGATAAACGTACGTATGAAATCTAAATTCGAAAACACATTGGTACGTGGCAGGATTCGATCCAAGGCCTCCCGGACAGGAGGTAGCGGCCGTAACCTTTACGCCACCGACGCTCTATACTAATGAGAGTTAAAGAGGTAAGCACATTCCAACAACGTGTTCCACAAACCTTTTATAAAATAAAAGCTTATTTACTAATTAGCAAATTTAGTGATCAATAGTTTATTATTCATTTTGATGCAGTCATCATCCCAATACTATTCCTTTGTCTTGTCACACCCTTTCGCCCCGCGCAACGCGACGTCCAAGTTGTAACTTAGATTTTAAAATTCGATTAACTCAGTCGTCCTAGATACTACAATGCAATATATATACTAGACATTTTTTAATTGTTATTACACGATAATAAAGGTGAAGTATGGCTAGTCAGCATCGAAACTGGGTCGATAGTAGCCAGTAGTTTTCTTTTAAAAAAGGTAATGTGCACAAGTTACAATCGAATTCTAAAATCGAGTTTTCGAATATATTTTTTTAAACAAAATTGGTAAGCCCTTGGCATCATCTCACCTGATGGTAAGTGACGATAATGCCGAAGATGGAAGCGGGCTAACTATCTTATCTTCAAGCCGGACCACATCAAGTCTGGTAACATTGATGTTTGGCGGTAAGACTTAGATAAAGATCGTGGTAGCTAGCCAATCGGGCTTCTAAAATGCCTTTCCACCAACCAAACCGAGTCTTACAAAGTTAGACTCCGCTGGGAATCGAACCCGCGACCTTCTGATGTGAAGCTAATGGACTTAACCATTACGCCACGTAGGCGGTTAAATATAGTTTACGGCGGAATACTATATTTATTTCACATAACGATTTTTTTATATTTTACACAGTCACATAACGTACTTAGATATATAAAGTCTAACAAAATTAGCTGAAACTATTCTATTCTAACTGGTGATGAAACTGAACAACTTTCGACATCCATAATGAAATCTCAAAAAAGTTTTTGAACTTCCCATACTAAGTTGGCTGATCAGCTGAACGAGTTAGTATGGGAGAGCCGAATTTTTTTTTGCGATTCGACTATGGGTTCCATGGGGTAAGTTGTTTAATTTCATGGGTAGAAGCACCAGTTAAAATAGTTTCAGCTAATTTTGTTACACCTTATATATCTATAAAAGCCTGTACAACTTGCTGGTCCCAAGTGGACTTTGTAATAATGACGTGCAACGTAAAATAAATTCAACAGATGTAAAGGCGTGCAAGTAAACACATAATTACCCAAAGCGGTTCCTTACTTACCCAACATAATGCCTTTCATTTCTACGTTTATCCATGATTGCAAGAATAATTATTGTTTGTTAAGATAGCCAAGAAATTTAGGAATCACAAAAAAATTATGTCATCTAGTTTCCTTAGTAATAAGTTCATAATAGTGGATAGATAAAGGACCAACAAGCGACAAGCTCGATGATAGGTGGTCGGAAACCAAAGAGTGAGCAATGAATGAGTGAGAGGGAAGCATGGATCTCTATATTTATTCCAAATCACCACATTTTTTTTTTGCGACCACCCTCTTATTTCTTTCTCTATTTCAATAGGGTGTGCAATACATTTATTGTTTCGGTTCCATAATCTCTAAGTCGAACCCTTATAAGATCCTGCTGTCGGTTCGTCCAACATAGACAGTAAAAAACTAAGAACTTTTAAATTTTTGAACCGAATAGTATGAAATTTGGTACAAAAATATTTTTAATATAGGTCTCATTTTTTTTAATAATATCAAATATATCATAATTTTATAATTATTATAATGTTAATAAATTATTCTTATTTTACGGGGTAATTTAGATTTTAAAATTTCATGCTCTTTTACAGACTGACTGACTTTTTAAAGACAGAATATTTTTTTTGGGTGCACCACCCTTTCCTGTAGATCTTCTAAAAACGTGTATAAAGTTTCATTAGAATCAGCATATTCGACTTCAAGAAATCTGAATTATAATTATTAGAATTTGTTTGAGGAAGAGAGTAAAGTTTCTGGAAGACCTTTTAAGTTCCAAATCTTATGAATGTTTTTTAAATGAAGTGGAGTTTCATAATAAGAGCATAATAGCACATTTTTATCAGGTGTACCGTTTGCAAGATTATAGGCCGCCCAACTAACACCTCTCCCCCCCCCCCCCGCATTTCTAAACGGTTTGACCTAGAATCTTGAAATTACTCATGTAAATGAGTCTTAAGTCTTAATCAAAATTATTTCGGGTATTCTGTGTTAAACAGTTTTCCAGTTACAAAAATAATGACTGCGAAACCCTGCACTGAACGTGGTCAGGCACACCCTTGGCAGGTTTTTTTAGTGAAGGCATCGGAAAGAAACATTATTGGCTATATAGTAACTATAGAAAAATACAGAGATCCATTTTCTAAAGCCATAAGGAGTCTGTAAATGTCCTCACCAACTAAATCACCCATCGTATGCAATTGCATCATGCTGATGCTGTCAACGAACTTATAATGTTGCATTGACTGGTCGCTCCGTCCACCTAGCACCGTCAATAACAAAAATTATAAAACTGTTATTTGATGTCTACATCATTATTATTGGTATGTGCAATATTTTATTATTATTATTAGTAATTACAATTAAATACATTTCAGACAAAGATCCATAATATGTTAATAGTAACAATAGTCCTTAGCCTATGTTAGTAAAACTTAAAATTACTTAAAAATTACAATAGAACCTGGCACTGGAGTGATATGACCTCACTCAATGCCTCAGCATATCACTATCCAACCTATCGATGGTGTTGATGCTTTAAGAAGCTTTATTTCTTGTAAAACTAATTAAAATGTCTGCCTTTTTTCTTAGCCTAGCGGTACAGGACAATATTCCTTAATCCTTTATCATTATGCCTTATATCTTACGGCATTCTGCTGTGGAGACATGCAGCGGATATCAAAAGCATTTTCATTCTGCAGAAAAAAGCTGTGCGGGCATCTATAAAATGCGAGCCCGCGAATCGTTGAGAGACTTGTTCAAGGACATTAAAATTATTGCAGTTTCTTGTTAATTTCTTTGCACCGTTACAAAGCAAAGACAGACATAATTTGAATTTAAGAAATAATAATAAGCTCTCTCTTGTGTATTTAAGACTGAGTAAAACTAACAGTCTTTTCTATTGCTGGGTGTTATACAACACCCTATCTTACAGAAAGGCAGTATAAAGCCTTCATTAAAAATATTTGCAATAAAGCTTAATAGTAGAAACGCATGGAATAGTTATGGCTGTCTGGCACACACCAAATATTGAATTACTATCATTGTACTTTTTATTTTTATCTTGTGTACCTATATTTCACATTGTGCGATTGACTTTATAAAAGTTTAAATAAAGAGATTGAACTTGAACTATTAACACGTGTATTAATATTATGACCACAAATAGGGCTTCTCGACTCATCCCTGATCTACATATACATATTTAACCCTTTCACGCGCAACGCAATTGTACTACGACGAACAAGAGGAAACTGAACCTAATTCGAGATCAATACAAATTAATATTGATACAGCACTGCATCTCTGGCAAACATATTGCAAATGCTCATGAAAGGGTTAAATAGGACGAGAACACCCATTTACCTGATTTGATAACTGCACACTGAAATAGTAAGCCGTATTTTCGAGGTACCGGGTTCAAATCTGGACGGCCAATGTACCAATGAGTTTTTCAAAACTTACGTACATACTTACCGATTGCTTTAACAGTGAAGGAAAACATCGTGAGGAAACCTGCACACGCCTGCGATGAAACTCGAAGGTTGTGTGTGAAGTTGACCAACCCGCACTGGGCCCGCGTGGTCGACTAAGGCCTGATCGCCCTAGTTCAGGGTAGGCTCGAGCCCCTCGGTGGGGACGTATATGAGCTGATATGATGATGATTTGTCGAACTTTGCTCCCCACTCGTGTGAGCTACACTACATTTAAAAGTTCAATTTGAATTCCTTTATTAAATAATGTACCCGACATTTTAAACAGAGCTTTAACAACTTTTTTCAAGGAATCTATGGTCAAATCACAAAAAAATTGGACTTCCCAAACAAACCAGATCAACTTTGTATAGGAAGCCAGATTTTTTTTTCGATTTGGCCATGATTTTGTTGGGGAAGTTTGTTTAGAAAACGAGCAGAACTGAGTAAAATATCGGATAATGTAAGTAAATTGTTGTATTCAGCTTAACATTTTTATTTTATTAACAATTGGTAAGCCCTTGGCATGAAATTGAAAAAAACGCTGCTGAGAGAACTTATTCTGTGTTGACCCTGTTTGTCACAAAGCACAACTGACCGATGACCTCACAGTCGTGCTGCTCAAACAGCTTGCGCGAGGGCTGGCTCAGCACCTGCTTCTGCGGAGTCACCGCCTTGCTTTCCGCGGAGCCATTCATCACAGAGCACAACTGACCGATGACATCACAGTCGTGCTGCACGCACTCGGACAACGCGAGATCTTGTTCGGCACCTCGGGCAGCAGGTTGACGGGCTACGCCGAGTCAGCACCTTGCCACAGTGTAAGGATAAATACAGAGGTCCAACGCCTTTGATGTTTGCGTCAACGCGAACATCACTATATACTGATAACGATCAGCAGCGGCATCAGTACCATCGGAGTGTGCCCTAACTTTCTGAGAAACGGTGACTATGAAATCTTGGGCTCGACCTTCCCCGTCTCACCCTTATACCCCCACAAGATTACCCTGTCTAGATGTCTCCGTTGGACCGCTGTATGGATTCTTTAGACTGTGACCTTGCTCTCCGAGGAGCCGTCTATCACTGAAGCACAGAGCACAACTTACCGATGACGTCACAGTCGTGCTGCTCGCGCTCGGACAGCTTGCGTGAGGTCTGGCTCGGCACCTCCGGCAGCAGGTTCACAGGCTTCTGCGGCGTCAGCACCTTGCTTTCCGGGGTGCCGTTCATCTGAAACAAATATCAATTAGTTTTCTATATTAAACATTTTTCAACGTTTAAATTTTCGTTAAGTCCCATCTGCAAAGGAATGCATGGAAGTTGAAAGTAGAAAATTTATTTTACTATTACGAAATAGCAAAATGGCGCAAGTTAAGGTGCGAACAGACTAGAGGGTAGCCTCCGAGTACTTCAGAATAAAAAGTCAACGCAAGCCGCGCGTGGCAAAGCTGCTCACCCCGAGGCTGCCTCTAGTCTGTACGCACCTTAAGGGAGTATATCACATTGACAATTTACGAGCATGTTCCCAGCGAGGCGAGAGTGCAGTGCCATAAGCCTGCATCTCCTCGCAGATCGCCATGATAACACATCCATTATGAATACTGCCACATCTCAATCCTAATTTTGCTGGCAATAAACAGTTACGATTACGAAGTATTTGTAGTTCTTTTCTATTAAAATACTTTTAACTTGCTTTTTTATTGAAATATTTCAAATACTACAAAATATAAGATATTTTTCATTTAATTTTGAATTTAGGTTCTTTATGTTATGATTTGGCGTCGGTGGCGTAACGGTTACGGCCGCTACCTCCTGTTCGGGAGGCCGTGGTTCGAATCCTGCCACGTACCAATGTGTTTTTTCGAATTTCGATTTCATATGTACGTTTATCCGACGCTCTTACGGTGAAGGAAAACATCGTGAGGGAACCTGCACACAACCGCGTAGAAACTCGAAGGTTGTGTGTAAAGTCGACCAACCCGCGCTATGGCCGCGTGGTCAACTAAGGCCCGATCGCCCTAATTCAGGGTAGGCTTCGGTGGGTACGTATATGAGCTGATAAGAAGATGTTATGATTTAATAAGCAAATATACATACTAATATATCACAAAATAGGACTACATAGGACTGTTATTATCGCATCAAAAGAGAAGCTGTACGCGTTTGGTTCTATGTATTTATATAAATAAATAAATCTATTATTATTATTAAATCTAAAGTTGTGTCGTTGACAACCCATAAACGTAGCCATCGCTGGGACAAGGGTCTCTACCCAAACTCGGGAAGGTTAGGCCATACGGAGGCCAATCCGGGTTGGCTAAAGTTGGGTAACAATATAAAAAGAAAATCATGGTATACCACCTCAACCTCATCCTTATTATACCGGCGGTAAGCAAAACGACAAACAAAATGTTCTTATACTAAAATAAGCAAAACACAGTAAAACATACGGAGGCCAATCCGAGTTGATTAATGTTGGGTAACGACAATATAATAAGAAAATCATGGTATACCACCTCAACCTCATCCTTATTATACCGGCGGTATGCAAAACGACAAACAAAATATTCTTATACTAAAATAAACAAAACACAGTCAACCATACGGAGGCCAATCCGAGTTGGTTAAAGTTGGGTAACGACAATATAAAAAAAACATGGTATACCACCTGAACCTCGTCCTTATTATACTGGCGGTATGCAAAACGACAAACAATATCTTCTTATACTAAAAATAAACAAAACACAGTGAATAATTTAAAAAAAAAACAGAATAATTTTACCTGTGGCGTTACTGGAGATTCACTGTGGGCAGACTGTGGTGGGGATTTGTTCTCATGGCCGTCTGTGATGGCAGGCACGTGCTGAAATGACCATTCACTGTGTGTGAGGCCCTGAATACTATACAAGAAGTAAGAAGAAAGCATTAGACAAACGGCCAAAGCAAAAACAAGATGGTTAAAGCACATGCAAATGAGTAAGTATCTATATCTTAAGAGAATTGATGAGATCTAATGCGAGTCCGTTTGGCCGTACTATCCAACTGATTTGCTTATTTCATTATAAATGAAAGGTAATCATGCACAAATTGACATCAAGCATTGGAAATCACCTAACTTTCAGCCTTCTCAAATTAATAGAAAAAAACCGGTAAAGTGCGAGTCAGAACCGCGCACAAAGTGTTCCCTACGATCATACTAGATGGCGCTAGTTCCTTCATGTTTAAAAAAATCACGTTTTTGTGTGGAGACTTTCACTTTTTCTAATTTTTAGTATTTGTTGTTATAGCGGCAACAGAAATACATCATCTGTGAAAATTTCAACTTTCTACCTAGCACTTTTCATGAAATACAGCCTGGTGACAGAGGGACACACGGACAGCGGAGTCTTAGGGAGTATTAGGGTTTTCACCTTTTGGGTACGGAAATTCTCAAAAATTATGAAATCTATTTCGAGTCCATAGGGTCGTAATGTAGAACTGATTTGCTTTTTTTTAATTGAAAGATATTGATAATGCACAAATTTGTCATTAAGCATTGGAAATCACATAACTTTCGCCCTTCTCAGCACATTGAACCACCTTCGTGGCGTAATGGTCACTCGATTCGCTTCACACCAGGAGGTCGCGGGTTCGATTCCCGGCGGGGTCAACTTTGTAAGACTCGGTTTGGTTGGTTGGCAGGACGGACTCATTATAGATTTCATAATTTGGTTTAATATGTTGAGAAGGGCGAAAGTTATGTGATTTCCAATGCTTGATGACATAATTGTGCATCGATGCCTTTCATTAAAAAAGAATAAGCTAATTGGTTTGATAGAACGGCCGGACTGACTGGAAATAGATTTTTTTTTTTATTTGTTTGAGAAGTACGAAAGTTAGGTGATTTTAATGCTTGATGAAAAATCTATGCATAATCACATTTTTTTTTAAACGACAAAAAATCGGTTGCATCTAATGAAATCGTGTTAGATATACAAATGGTTTGAAAGAGAGCCCTTAAATGGTTTAATTAAACTGTGACAAAAACATTGGTTGGTCGATGAAAAGATGGACAATGCCGCTAAAATGAGTGTATTACGCGCTGGCCCACACTAAGAGTGCGCTACACAATTTTACCTGATACGCATCCAGTGCATTTGCCAAGAATAATAGGGTGGACCCTCTTTCACCCATTTGTCGAAGAAATGTCTACAAACAACGGTCAATTGTTACTCATTCAAAAAAAAAACACAATTAATAAAAATGTAATAGTAAAATGTTTAAACAAGATTTTTTTAGTCTTATTAGGAAAGAAATATACAAGCAATCGAGAAAATTAAAACATTCACTAACATAAACATCATATTACACAACAAATGTTGGGAAACTAGAACTATATATGTAAAGGTGATACAACAAACATCGAGTTTTTTGAACAAAAAAATACACTTTTGCATTAATTCAATTTTCCTATCATTTACCCGTAGGTTTAATTTATTTTACCCGGCCCCTGTAAAGTAGACGCTCAAGTGATTTTTTTTAATGAAAATATACCGATTGGGACCAAATTTGGAACTTAAGAGTTTAAAATTATTTCATTAAAGGATTATCAAAAGTTTCTTCGTAGCGTCAAACCGAGGAGTAGCTGTCATACAACCGAAATTATTTTTTTGTTCTCAAAAGGAGCTCTAAAGATTTTGATGAAAGGGGTTTGAAAATTTTTGTATGGAGACTGGAGTCCGCCATATTATTATTATTTTTTTCAAAATGTCGTCGCACATTGAGACCTATATATTTGGATAGGGGACATACAGACAAACAAAAAATGTCATGTAACATAGTGTCCTAAAACGTCACGTTACTGAGATAATTGAATATATATATTCCATAATAATTTTGATTATTTTTAACTTCTATATTATCTCAGAACCAAAATGTTATGACATTTTTTGGTCTTCTATAGTTCCTCTATCCAAAAACACAGGTTAGATTGTGCGACGCCATTTTGAAAAAAAATCAAAATGGCGAATCCTCAGTATGCCAATAACTTTCAAACCCCTTTGCAAGTCGTAGTTGCTTATGTATGTATGTCTATTACAAAGTAATACCCATTGGTCTAGAAAAAATCGTGTTTGTATAGTTCTCCTACAAATGAAATGGAAATTAGCGATTTACTCACGAATGGTTGGAGCTATTGAATTGTCATGTATTACGAATAAGTATATATTTGGTCATAATTATTCATCAAAATTATTACATTTTTTGTCATCAATCAGCTCATATACGTCTCCACCGGGGGGTTCGAGCCTACCCTGAATTAGGGCGATCGGGCCTTAGTCGACCACGCGGGCCCAGTGCGGATTGGTCGACTTCACACACACCCTTCGAGTTTCTTCGCAGGTGTGTGCAGGTTTCCTCACGATGTTTTCCTTCACCGTTAACCCGGCACCTCTGGTTAGGGGGGCCGAGTCGTTACCGGTTGAGCCACCGACTCTTTTTTTTTTTTTTTTTTTTTAAAGTTCGAGAAAGTTTAGTGCGAGCTGCCGTACAGTTTATTTATTTCTCCTTGAGGAACTCGTTTCTATGGAATTTTAGGAAATCTACAACTGTTATGCTGTTAGATAGATAGATGAAACATTTATTGATATTTCGTCAAGGTTTTTCTAGATTCGTCACTGACCTACGTCCTAAACGTTCTGGATGGAAACTAGGTTGGTCGGGCTAAAAAGGTAGCTAATATGCAGATGATCCATACTATCATCTATTTTCAAATTCTTCATATATATATGGGTGACTAGTGGGTGCCAGGGGCTACGCCGCAGATCACGTTTCTTAGTGTTCCCTTGGGAATTTCCCGAAATTCTTTCTTAGCGGTTGGTTGCCTACGTCTTCATAGCTGTCTGTATTCTAAATTTCAGCGAAATCCGTTCAGTGGTTTCGGCTGTGCGTTAAATTTTATCCCGTGAAAATAGCCTAAAAAACGATATAATTTATTTAAAACAATGGATTGTTTTGATTTTTTGCACAGAGATGGCTGAAAGGGTGGGAAATTACATAATTTACTAATTATCATATCCTGAAATAGTTCCCGAGGGATCTGGGGCAAACTCATTTCCACTCTCGCGCATATCGGCGTCGCAACGGAGCAACGAATTGAAGTTCAGCTTAAGGAAAATCTTTTCATCCAAAAATTATTGAAATATTACGTTTAGAGATTAACTGCGAAAGTTTTATTTTTATGGTTCATCATATCAGTCGAAAAACGTCCACTGCTGGACAAAGGCCACGTTTATCACATTTTCACGACGATTTTTGGTTAAAATCTTTTAAAAAATCAACCCTGTTTACTTTAGTATTTGAAATTGTTTAAATAACAGAGTTTGAATAAATAAACTTAAACATATAAATAACTAAATATATTGAAATTTAATGCGTGTTGCTTAGACTTTTATGATGTGTGTACTACACAGGAGTACTAAAAGAAGAATAGTGAAGGATCACTCAATCAATCAATCAATCAAATATGCTTTATTGTACAATTACAAAATATACAAAATACAAGTACAGAATAAATAGAAAAATTTTAAATTGTACAATGTAGGCGGCCTTATTGCTTAAAGCAATTTCTTCCAGGCAACCCAGAGAATGGATACAATTAAATTAAAGTATGGGCTGTGCAAAGCAAACATATGCAACAATATTGAAAATAGAACAATTTACTATATAATATATAAAAAAAAATATAATAATAAAATCTAAATCATAATACATCATGTACCTAATAAAAATACTATACAAAATAAAAATAATAATATAAACTATACTTACATATAATAAAAATATATACTAATATATTAATAAATATTGATCAGTAAGACAAGGAATAATGCTAATACGTTGATTGAAGACATAAGAAGTGTTTTTTAACTTGATATTTAAAAGAGTTAAGCGAAGGAGCTTGTCGGATAGAAACGGGAAGAGAATTCCAAAGCTGGATAGCTTGTATAGTGAATGAGTGAGCGAAGAAGTTAGTAGAGTGAGTAGGAATGTACAGGCAGAGATTGTCAGAGGAGCGGAGAGTACGGTTATGGGTAGAGGAGAGAAACTGAAAGGTCTCTTTGAGGTAACAAGGTGTTTTAGGATTGAAAAGGATAGAATATAGAAGGGAAAGGATATGTAGGTCCCTACGCCGACGGACGGGAAGCCACTTAAGTTTACTTCTGTATTCAGAAACATGGTCGTATTTACGTAGACCGAATATAAACCTAATGGCAACGTTTTGGAGACGTTCAAGTTTGCTATAGAGAACTCCCGTGAGATCAGGATAGCAAACGTCAGCATAATCAAGAAGCGGAAGGAGAAGGGTTTGTGCTAGTGTAATTTTTGTGGCTGTAGGAAGGAAGTTCCGCAAACGGTTTAAGGACCTGACAGAACCAAATATTTTCCGGCTGACTTCGGCAACCTGGGGTTCCCAAGACAGCGTTCGGTCAAAGTAGATGCCGAGGTTCCTCACCTTGTCACTGTACGGTACCCTTACATCATCAAAAAAGACGGCCGGGAGGCTCCCAAAATCAATCCGTGAAATATAGTGGGAACTTCCTATGACAATAGTTTGAGTCTTCGACGGATTAATTCTAAGACCAAACGACCTGCTCCAATCCGATATTAAAACCAAGTCTCTGTTGGTCCGGCAGATGGCATCTAAGAGGTTTGCCGAATCTGTCTGGGTATAAATTTGCAAATCATCCGCGTACAAGTGATAAGATGATTCTAGTTCAGCAGAAATGGAATTTATAAATACAGCGAAAAGAAGCGGTGAAAGCACGCCACCCTGAGGGACCCCAGCAGATGCAGCACACCATCCGGAAATGGTATTGTCAACCCGAACACGCTGTCGACGTCCATGCAGATAGCTATGAAACCAGTCAATAGCTGTCTGGGCAACGTTCAGAGAGCTCAGCAACCCCAATAGGATGTCATGGTCAACTGTGTTGAACGCATTGCTGAAGTCAAGCAGCGTTAAAACTGTAAGCTGCTGCTGCTCCATACCATGTCTGATGTCATCGGAAATTTTTATCAGGGCAGTAGTGGTGCTGTGCCCAGGACGGAAGCCAGACTGAAGAGGATTAAGTAGGTTATTTAGGACAAGAAATTGAGAAAGTTGAGAATGTATCAGTCGTTCAAGAGCTTTAGATAAGAAAGGTAAAATAGATATAGGTCGATAATCAGAGAACAAGGAAGGATTAGATTTTTTAGGTAGGGGAATAATTTCAGCTTCTTTCCAAATTTCAGGAAAAGTTCCAGAAGAAATTGATTTATTAAATATTACAGTGAAGATAGGCGACAGGATATCAATAAGAGGCGTGATCATACGATGACTGATACAGTCAACTCCGATGGCATGAGACGCGATAGAAATTATACTTTTCTTGACATCGTTAACAGAGAATTGACTAAAGGAGAAGGGGGGGAAAGCAGGTTTTGGTTTTTGGCTGAGTTGGAAAAGTGTATCAGCTTTCACATTGGGGTCTATGGAGGAAGAAGAAGAGAAGTTTGCATTCAAAGTGTCAAGATCGACATCTTTGGGAAGGCTATCACCGTTGCGAGACTTGCCGACACCAACAGACCGCAGAAACTTCCATACTTTCGCAGGATTGCCCTGCTCCACGGATCGATGTATATGACGTCTCTGTGCATCTCTGCATGCTAAATTGCAGCGGTTTCGGATGCGATGATAGCGCTCCTTACTGGCTTCGCTGCCATCGACCTTATACCTCGACCTGGCACGGTTCTTTTTTCCCATAAGAGACTTAATGTCTTCAGTGAGCCACGGTGCAGGTAGATGTTTGACCTTAACAGGGCGAATAGGTGCATGTCGATCATATAAATCAATTAACGTGGAGTTTAGCAAACGAACCTGTTCGTCCACAGAGGAATTTCTCTCAATAATAGACCAGTCTACATTGGAAGCATCTGCACGAAGATTGTCGACGTTTATACTACTAAAGTTCCGCAGCAAGAGGATACGGGGTTTGGGCTTGGGTGGGCGAATTTTGTAGGACAGATAGACTAAATTATGATAAGAGAATGCATCGGCAGTCATCTGGCCATGTTTAGAGATATGAGTAAGCGATGAAACGATCATAAGGTCAAGGAGAGAGGGTGTGCAGTTTGGGAAGAAATGAGTGGCATCAGAGGGTAGGATATGCATGTTGGATGACGTAACTATGTTTTGAAGAAGGCGGGAGCGACAGTCATTTTTTAGCAGGCATGTATTGAAGTCGCCCATTATTATTGTGTGATCGTATGAGGGTGCAAGGTCTTCCAGGAGCTTTTCAAAGGAAGGGAAGTAATTGACACGGAGAGAAGGGCTATAAAAAACTCCAAGTAGTACCTTATGATGGGCTAAGGTGACCTCAATAAACAGATGTTCCGCTGTATTAGGTGGTGGTGGTTGATCCGACCTACTTATAATGGAGAAAGGAATGTTGCTGCGGAGATAGATAGCTACTCCACCGTGAGACGAGGTTAAACGGTCGTTACGAATCAACAGGAAACCAGGGATAGAGTAGGATGTCGAGGGAAGAGAAGGATGCAAAAATGATTCGGAAACAAGAATGGCATGAATAAATTTGTTATCGAAGGTATCTAAGATATCAGGATAGTGCGCAGGAATGCTTTGCGCATTTATATGCACTACATTAAAGTTTTTTGCAACATCGGAAAAATTACTAATAAGGGATTCGCTTAGCGATGGAGTTAAGCTATGGAAGCTATCAAGACTGTTAGACTCTTCAGAGGAACAAGATAAGAAGATATCACTATGATCAATATCATTACTGCTACTCATAATACAGATAAATATAAGTAATATAATTATACGATTACAATATACCTACTACGTACAAATAAAAAACTAAATATAAATAAATAGATTTGATAAAATAATACTTAAAATTATTATCTTAAAAAGTCCGCTGGGACTCATTAATTACCTACAAACAGTTTTCTTATGGAAAAAATAATCTAGCTTAATGCTAAAAACGGAACAATATTTTATTAGTGCACATTAGCTATGACATTAGTCTATGCTGAAAAAAAAGCCTTATCCTAAAACATATCAGAGAGAGACATCATAAATTGTATAATATGTGTGAGGCAAAGATGACCTATTATATGAGGTTTGGAAATAACTCTAATTTAATTATGCGTGAGGCAAAGATGATCTAAGAAGGGACGTAAACTAACTTGAATTATTAGATCTGTGAAACTAACGAAGAAATACAAGAAATACTATAATATGGTGATCTCTCTCGCGCAGAGCAACCTTTTCAAAGAGTAAATAGTAAAAACGCGTTGTTTGACTGACAGTAATACACAAATAGTAGTTAGTGATCTGTGGTGACATTAACCATCATTGTTTGTTTACAAACAAAAAAATCGAGTTAAATTGACGGTACAAAATAAATTTATAAAGGAAAAGAGTGACATACACATATGCATAGAACCTACAAGAACAAGAACAAATCTAATATCTACACGCAACAGTTTTAAAGTGTAGAACCTTTCGGAGTATTGCACTACCTACATTACCTATGAATCAGCACCAAAATCTACTTTTTCTTCTTCAGCTTGCTTTTGGGCTTAGGCGCATCTGCATTAGAAGCATTGTTCACCACTGGGCTAGGGATATTTTGCAATTCTGCAATAGAGGTGACGCGGTGAAGTTTATCATCATTGGGCCCAATGACAAAGATGCAGCCGTCCCTGGTCCAGCATTTAGATACACCAAAACGTTGCCGCGCTGCCATGAATACATCGTGCCGTGACTTGGTCAGGAACTCAGAGAGAGTGACACCGGTGCCTTTCAGCCCAGATTTTGCCTTCCAGACCTTGTCACGGGTCAACATATCTTTAAATTTTACAAGCAACGGACGAGGCTTGTCATTGGCAGAGCGACCTATGCGATGGCTCCTACTGATACTATCCTGAGTCAGCCCCGTGACATTGAGATGTTTGGACAGCTGGGAGACTATAGTAACAGTCGTATCCTCTTCCTTTGTCTCCGGGACACCATGAACCAGCAGGAACCTGCGGCGACTTCTCTGCTCGCGCCTCTCACACTCTTCAGTAAGGAACTCAATTTGTTTTTGGAGCGAGTTAAGAGCACTGACAACAAAAGTCTTAAAAGCATTGAATTCAGCAGCCAAAGACATCACTGTGATAGTGTCGGGAGGTCCAGTCTTCAGAAGTTCTTTTTGAAACTGTGACATCTGTGAATTAAACAGCACTGCCATGTCCTCTAGGGACTGCTTTATGGCATCCATATTGAAAGATAGTAAATGTCTGTGTGCTGGTGAGGCGAAACAAAAATGTTGATGTTACCTTGTGCCTATTGTAAGGAAAACAACTGCTTGCAGGTAATTTAACTTAAACTTTCATTTAACACCAAAACTTTAGCAATTTACACAAATTATACTTTTTTAAATCAAAATGTTATAGCAGCAAAAATAAAGCTGTGTGCATTTTGCAACTACCCACGAATTTGTCTAGTAAACATTTCAAAACTCTACTTCAATAAAGGGACAAAATACTGAGCAGTCACCCTCGTGCTAGTAAACATTTCAAACTAACATGCTACTGGTGTACAATGGTGCAATCACAGGAGCACATACAGTTGTGCAATAAAATTGGTAAATTTTTTAGCGTGATATCTCAAATGGTTGCTGCCTAACTACTGAACTAAAGAATTTTCCATTTCGTAATCCATATTAACTGCCTAATTTTTTTAGATTTTTTATATTGTAGGCGTTTTATATAGGGTGACTTTTAATTAGTTCTTGATAACAAAAGGTATGTATGTACTCGTAATTACAAACAACTTTCCCAAAGAAACTATATGTCAAATCTGAAAAAAATCTTTTGGTCCTCGATACCATAATAAGTTATCAAATCGGCAAAAATGTATGAAGGACCAAAAAATTTAAACTAATTAAAAGTCACCTTATAAAGTTGTTTGTCTAGGCTATAAAAGCGTAATCAGTTTAATGACATTTGAATGCATAGTGTGGATATACTTAGTATAAACATGTGTAGCTGTACAATTTACTGATTTCACGATCATGCCTAGATTCTTACACCAATTTCATTACACCTTTACATTACGCACAAACCCCAAATCCGTCGTTAGTCAATCGTACACCCAAAAGCGCCAAACCAAAAAAAAAAACGAAAGCTAGATTACTTGTATGAAATTGTGTACCGGCGAGTGGGTGGGTTGCGCGGGCGACGCGCGCTTGCGGTGCGCGTCCTCCACCAGGTCTGTGCTCTTGAGCAGCCCCGACACCAGCGCCGCCTCGCGGTGGAAGTCCGGATGCTTCGTGTTGATATATGCCAGCTCGATCGCCACTAGGTTCTCCACCTGTTGGTAATAGGCAATAAATCCTTACTAATATTATAAAAAGAAAAGATTTGTTTGTTTGTTTTTAATAACCTCCGAAACTACTGGACCGATTTGAAAAATTATTTCACCGTTGGGAAGCTTCACTATCCGCGTTTGCTAAAGGCTAGGGAAAAAAACTAGGGATCTTTGCTAAAACTTGAATAATTTAACCCAAGGTGTAAGAAATGACCTAAAAATTCCTGCAATATCTACAAAAAGTAGTGAGGTGTAGTGGTAGTGTTAGTGTAGTTGTAGTGTATTGTTAGTGGTAGTGTAGTGGTAGTGGTAGTGTAGTGGTAGTGGTTGAGTAGTGGTAGTGTAGTGTAGTGTGCGGCGGTACGAAGTTCGCCGGGACAGATGGTATACATATAATAAAAATACAACAATTTGTTTGGATAAGTAATCCATATTTGTTAGTAACAAACTTAGGAAACGTACTACATGAAAAAAAATATGGCCAATTTTTACCTTCCCCTCACCTCTCTTGCTATGAGTACCTGTAGCATATGTCAAGACTCCCATAGGTTTTCACGTAGTATGATGAAAGTATACAATACATGTAGTTTCAAAAATACTTAAACCACGTTTTGGCCCGTTTTTGGTACATACGCACTAAACTTGCTGTCACAACGTCATTTCTTATCCGATTTCGATAACTTTTCACTGAATATATTGTTCTTGATGTCTCTATAAAATTGCATACCTGGTTCAAAACGTGAATAATCCTCATTATTATAACCAATCTGAGGACGCGGTGTTTTTATTTAAATTAAAATTTGCAGCTCATATACTAAGTGTGAGCTAAGTATATGAGCTGCATTTTTTGTTGTAAACTAAGTGACAAAAAGGTCTAAACCTTGAAGAAGAGTGAAGATCTGATTTCGATATAAGAGCTATTCGTTGATAGCGTTTGTTCCTAGTAACTCTTCTCTTCATGGCAAAAAATACAATACCGTACTAGCATCGATCACCCATCGTAGTTTCTAGATATCATTAAGTTAGTACATCCTTACAAATTACTTTAGAAAAATAACAAGCCAATCCAAGCAAATCATTAAATTGAATAACTTAAGACTTATATGCTCTCCCAGACACATGACATGACAAACTATTTGGCAAATATTTTCACAAATATTTCGCTAGGTCCACTTGTAAACATATGTCGGCAAATATTTTTATTATCGGAAATATTTTTAGTAGTGACTGGTAAAAAAATATGGCAAATACTTAGTTATATGTTTCCAAATATATTTGTGAACATATTATGTCGGCAAATATTCTCATTTTTTTATGATCGGCAAATATTTTTTGTAGTGACTGGTAAAAAAATGGCAAATACTTAGTCATATGTTTCCACATATATTTGCGAGCATATGTCGGCAAATATTTTTTTCTTAAAGTGACTGGTAAGACTTCCAAATAAATAAATTTAAAAAATTGGCAAATATTTAGTGAAATGTTTCCGCAATTATATTTTATATTATGTCGGCAAATATATTTTAGGAAGGTGACTTCCCACACAGAGATTTGTCAAACATTTGAAAATATCTAGGGCAGGTATAATGTCGCAACGTCTCATCAGGAGTAAACATGAGTAAGGCCGAAGTCTCACCATAGAGTTGGTGGCCGGTAAACGGGTCCGCAGCAGCTGCGTGACGACGTCCACGATGCGCTGGTGCAGGCGCGGAAACCGCAGCATCTCCTGCTGCACCTCCGTGCCGCAGTGCTGCACGATCCGCTGCATCTCTTCGTGCACCTGTCCAGTGGTGAAAGGTTAGTTTTGATGTGGAACATCTAATGTGGCGGGTCGGACCGGCTGTTAGCGTGGCGACACGTCACCAAGCATTGTAAATCGATGCGACAATCCGCGACGGCTTGATTTTTAAATCCACAATTGGTAACCCTTGGCATCATCTCACCCGATAGTAAGTGACGATGATGCCGAAGATGGAAGCGGGCTTACCAATATACTCTGACGAAATGGGGAACTTGCTATATTCCTTCATGCCTGAACGTCAAAGCTGCTAAAATTGATGTATGGCGGATTTTCAACATCATATCAGCTCATATACGTCTCTACCGAATCGCCACGTCACCAATCGATTCTACCCTGAATTAGGGCGATCGGGCCTTAATTGACCACGCGGGCCCAGTGCGGGTTGTTCGACTTCACACACAACCTTCGAGTTTCTTCGCAGACGTGTGCAGGTTTCCTCACGATGTTTTCCTTCCAGAGCGTCGGATAAACGTACAAATGAAATCGAAATTTGAAAACACATTGGTACGAGGCAGGACTTGAACCACGACCTTTCTGTTACGCGACCGATGCAGGTTTTCTTAGTTGAGGAGTAATAGTCAACCAACTTAAAATGTATAATTGGATTTGTAAAAAATTCATAGCTTTTCCATACAAAGTGTTCTACACACAACTGCAAAAACAACTTTGTTTTTTAAAATACAGGTGAAATTTTATTCGTATTGTTCCCAATTAACTGTGACTTTTTTTTTTTAATTTTTTTTTTTTACCAATTTTAAAACTAAATACAATTTTTTTTATCATCTAGCACCATTAAACCTAAATGGTTTGTCTAGGTGCTCAACTTCCACTCATGAAACTGAACAACTATCCCCAGAAACCCATACAATCGGAGCAAAAACAATAATTGTACTCTCAATACAAAGTTGGTATGTAGTAATCAATGTGAACAATTTATATGGAGACGTATTTTTCTGCTCCGATTGTTTGGGTTTCTTGGGGAAAGCTGTTTCCCAAGAAGTAGAGCCGCAGTTGATGGGAACAAAATTAAAAGGATCGTGATCTGATTTTGACCAATTTTGAATGGTTTATTCGATCTGTCGAACAATAGCAAAGTTTATTATAAAATAATAGATTATGTAAATGACAAAGATATATATGTTGATTCTATAACAAATACCATTACCTGAGACTGTAATCTGAATCATGACATTATTTGTAATATACAGTATTTTTTTTGTTTTGACTATTTAAAAGTGTGTGTTAACACCTATTTGAAATAAATTGGGTATGCTAAATTTTTTATAAGCCATGAAAATAAAAAAACCATTTCGAGATATTTTTATTTAAAGCCATATTTTTTCATTTTCCACTCGAAAAAGTAAAAGATTGCGTAAAAAAATCGGAAAAGGACAATAACCTTCATTTGACCCCTATGACGTCACGAGTTTACAATAAAACCTTATTTCACCACTGAACGGAACGTGCACTCTTACTTGTCATATCAATTACGGACCTTGCATTTGAGGACGAGCTTTCGTCGAGCACTGAAAAAGGCAGTATTTATTTATCATCCACCAAAAACTACGTTTGAAACAATCAAATATTATTAGAACGTCATTCAAATTAAATACTTAAATGGGTAAGATATTCATTAGAGGTCCAATTTTTATTGTGGTTCTAAAAAACATTTAAACTCTGAAGGCCTTGTCCATACATAGATTATGATGTTTGATGACAAGTAAATTTTGACTTTGACGTTTCGTTGTTGGCTTTGTGATAGTTTCGTTTCGGAAAAGGCAAAGGTTACTAAGACCATACAGCCAGGTCTGACGTATTTAGGCTTCCTTAGCTGTTGGATTTGTAATGCTAGTGCCGGTGCAATGAAAAAACAACAAAATAAAACTACGAATGCGTCTACCACAAATCCCGCCAAAAAACCTTTGGGAATGATTGACTTGAGTGACTTGACAGTTGACGTCAAGGCCTATTCATTTCATCGTCATAGAAATAGGGCTGTTCGTTTCATAGTAATGTGAACCGATGACGTCATCAAGGTTTCAAAATTTAAAAAAATATTTAAAAATATCTAGAGGCTTAAAAAATGAAATATTCAAATTAGTTTTTCAAAATGGTCTAAACCATCAGAAAAAAAATTAAAAAAAATACATATTTTTTTTTAGCATACCCAATTGTTTGGAGTTTGAGTTTTTGAGTTTATAGGTTTTTGTATTTTATTGTCGTTAGTTGTGTTTTCATACAAAACTTATTTCAGCCATTATTTGTTTATTTTAAATCAATATTTTTTTTTAATCAAACCTATAAACCCAGCTTTTGTTCTGACTGACAACCTATCAAAAATTGGTTAAAATCGGTCAAATTTTAAGAGTTGAAAATCGCTTTCGCCATTTGTATGAAAATTCAAATTTTCGCCGTGTGTTCACAGTTCTCTTAATATAATTTAATTGTGTATGTACATTATTTTCTGGAAAGACTACGGAATTCTACTTTGCTCGTAGTCCGACACGCAATTGACCACTTTTGAACTAAATCAGTTTCTGTTTAACAAAAGAGAAAAATGTCGGCAATTATCTATATTTATTACCTAGTTTTTTTATAAAAAAGGATACTATGTGTGAAGTATTCACCACAAATCTTTCATTTCATCAGTTTATTTAAGCGAGAGTTTTTGCACCTTAAATCAAAAGTACACGTCGACCAAATTATGAAAACCTTACGTCCATAAAAAGAACACGTCGACCGAACGAAGTATGCGCACCTTACGCCCATTAAAAGAAGACGTCGAACGAAGTATGCGCACCTTAGGCCCATTAAAAGAAGACGTCGAACGAAGTATGCGCACCTTAGGCCCATTAAAAGAAGACGTCGAACGAAGTATGCGCACCTTAGGCCCATTAAAAGAAGACGTCGAACGAAGTATGCGCACCTTAGGCCCATTAAAAGAAGATGTTGAACGAAGTATGAGCACCTTAGGCACATTAAAAGAAGACGTCGAACGAAGTATGCGCACCTTAGGCCCATTAAAAGAAGACGTTGAACGAAGTATGAGCACCTTAGGCACATTAAAAGAAGACGTCGAACGAAGTATGCGCACCTTAGGCCCATTAAAAGAAGACGTCGAACGAAGTATGCGCACCTTAGGCCCATTAAAAGAAGACGTCGAACGAAGTATGCGCACCTTAGGCCCATTAAAAGAAGACGTCGAACGAAGTATGCGCACCTTAGGCCCATTAAAAGAAGATGTTGAACGAAGTATGAGCACCTTAGGCACATTAAAAGAAGACGTCGAACGAAGTATGCGCACCTTAGGCCCATTAAAAGAAGACGTTGAACGAAGTATGAGCACCTTAGGCACATTAAAAGAAGACGTCGAACGAAGTATGCGCACCTTAGGCCCATTAAAAGAAGACGTCGAACGAAGTATGCGCACCTTAGGCCCATTAAAAGAAGAAGTCGAACGAAGTATGCGCACCTTAGGCCCATTAAAAGAAGACGTCGAACGAAGTATGCGCACCTTAGGCCCATTAAAAGAAGACGTTGAACTAAGTATGAGCACCTTAGGCACATTAAAAGAAGAAGTCGAACGAAGTATGAGCACTATTGACGATAATAACGGCCACCTGAATGGATAATACACACAAAGTAGAATTTATTGTGCTAAATTAAATTAATATATATTATAAGTGAAATGTGGCCTACCTTTGTACAATTTCTTCAAAGATATTTGTTGTTTGGCCGATAATGTTATGCGTGCTGACATATTTTTATAAGTAGAAGAGTGCTCTTTGGCACCCCCTCCGCGCCCGCGCAACGCCCCCGGCGTCGCCCAGCCGTCAGTTTTTAAAAAAACCTTTGACGGTGGTCGCGTCGTGCCCATACATTTTGTCGTAACAAGTAATAATAACTAAGTCTTTTTGTTCATACCACCCCTACACATCCCCCATAGTTTACAAAGTTGCTTCGAGCCGGATCATTAATAATTGAAAACATTAAACACGTTAAAAAACCGACTTCCATCGCAACAAATTAGTACATTTTTGCATTATTATTTTTGGTTTTTGTTAATTTTCTACTAAAGTACTACAACGATTTTGATAAAATTTATATTGGACCACACGACAAGCACTAGCTTTCAAATAAAAAAAGAATCATAAAAATCGGTTCACCCAGTCAAAAGTTCTGAAGTAACAAACATAAAAAAAAAAAAAAAAACATACAGACGAATTGAGAACCTCCTCCTTTTTGGAAGTCGCTTAAAAATAGGACTCAAATGAAGTATGAGCACTTTAGACCCATCAAAAGTAGACCTCGTCGAACGAATTATGAGCACCTTACTCCCATCGAAAGTAGACGTCGAACGAACATAGTAGAAGCACCTTAGGCTCATCAAAGTAGATCTCAAAAGAAATATGGGCACCTTATACCCATTAAAAGTAGATGTCGAATGAAGTATGAGCACAACGACAAAAAAAGGTATTTTATTTTTTCTTTGAGCTATTTCGCGGACTAAATTGGGCAGCGTTGAGGTATGCGCTTTGCTCATCCGTTAGGCTTGCAAGGTAGTTAAGTTACTTGGTCTATGTATATCTATTTTTGTGGTTTGTATAGTTACCGACGCTCTTACGTCAGGGTAACAGCGACGGTGGCGTAACGGCTAGGGCCCCCGCCTCCTGTCCGGGAGGTCGTGGTTCGAATCTTGCCACGTACCAATGTGATTTCGAATTTAGATTTCATATGTACGTTTATTCGACGCTCTTACGGTGAAGGAAAACGTCGTGAGGAAACCTGCACACGCCTGCGGAGAAACTCGCAGGTTGTGTGTGAAGTCGACCAACCCGCACTGGGCCCGCGTGGTCGACTAAGACCCGATCGCCCTAATTATCTGATATCATCATAGTTACCAGTTCGACGCATCTGAGCGAGGGGTCCTCAAGGCGGCGGATCTGGCGCTTGACGAGTAACTCGAAGGAGACCTCGGGCACGAACAGCGCGGGCCGCGGACCTGTCGCGTTCCGGATTGCCGTCAGGATGTCCATGCGCGTCAGACCTGCAACGTCAGTCGGTTAGAAGCAGGGGTGCTTATAAGGGCCTGGCATAGTCACTTAGCGACTAATGCCTTTTTTTTTAAATATAGATAATAAAAATATACTGCACCTCACCTGATGGTAAGTGCCGACGTAACACGCAAGCTTAAAAAGTTCCTATCCACTCTCGTCTTGAAGATTCCTATATTATACGAATTGAGGAATACAGGCGCAGGGAATTCCACTCCTTGGCCGTTCGCATAATGAACGAAGAAGCAAAACGCAACGTGCGTAAAGATAGAATATTGACGACAAAGGGGTGGAACCGCCCCCCGCGCCTAGTCGTCCGATGATGAAATGGAGAGGGCGGAATGAGGTCGTGAAGCTCCAGGGCACACTCTCCGAAATGAATCCTGTAGAACACGCGACTTTGCGGCGATGCTCGAGGCTTTGAAGCCTGTTTAATGCAAATGAAAAGGTTGATCGTTGAGGATTACATTTGTAGGGTTCCGAAGTGAACAAGGAACCCTTATAGTTTCACCAAGTCTATTCGTCTGTCCGCGGCGTAACTCAGAAACTATTAGTACTAGAAATCTGTAATTTGGCATGGGTATACATATTAATCACGCTGACAAAGTGGTACAATAAAATCTTGAAAAAAAATATTTTTAGAGTACCTCCCCTACATATAAAGAGGGGGTAATTTTTTTTTCGTTGACGTACCCTATCTTGTGGGGTATTATTGAATAGGTCTTTCAAAACTATTGAGGGTTTGCTAAAGCCATTTTTCGATTTAGGGATCGATTTGTGAAATATTTAGCTTAAAAGTGCAAATTTTTGTTACATTCGAGTGTCGTCTCCTTCAAAATTCATCCCCACTTTACGTGTAGGGGAGGTACCCTAAAAATATTTTTTTTCAAGATTTTATTGTACCACTTTGTCAGATTTTACTTTGTTGGAGCGATTACTATGTATACCCCCCTCTACCAATGCCAAATTAAAGCTTACTGGTACTAAGTCTCTGAGCTGAGCTGCGGACATACAGACGAACGGACGTGTGAAACTATAAGGGTTCTGTGTTGACAACGGAACCCTAAAAATGTACGAAAAATGAGCACCCCCCCCCCCCCCCTATCTCCAAAACTCCGAAAATTTAGAAAAAAAATGCAACATTTACAGGAACCTCAAAAAAAATATCTTACGACTCAAAATTCTTACGGAAAACGGAAAGGTACGTATCCCTCTCCACGCGAGTCTGACTCGCACTTGTTATCTGCTAGTGATAGAGTGGATTTTCCTCGTCAAAATCTCGTCGTCGGTTTTTCGGACGGCTACATAACCTTCTTTTCTAAGAGCGTCGGTGGGGTAATGGCTAGGGCCGCCGCCTCTTGTCCGGGAGGTCGTGGTTCGAACCTGCCACGTACCAATGTGATTACGAATTTAGATTTCATATGTACGTTTATCCAGCGCTCTTACGGTGAAGGAAAAAAAAGTGAGGAAACCTGCAAACGCCTGCGGAGAAACTCGCAGGTTGTGTGTAAGTCGACCAACCCGCACTGAGCCCGCGTGGTCGACTAAGGCTCGATCGCCCTAATTCAGGGTAGACTCGAGCCCCTCGGTGGGGACGTATATGAGCTGATATGATGACATAACCTTCTTTTACTCCTCTCTTGGTGCAAAAATACATATGATAAGAGTCAGATGTTAGATACAAACTAAACTTCGATCACAATTACAAGTTGCGGTCGTTATTTAAGGTCAAACAAGTCTCTTCAAGTGACAGAGAAGGATAAAGTAATTGAATAACTACACGAGTTAATTAAAAACCCGACTGCATAAAAACTTAGCCCTTCTTTTTTTGCCAGTCGGGTAAAATTGTAACCTATGTCACTCACGGGATCAAGACCAATCTAACGACACCTCGCACTTCAAAATCCATCAAACCGTTTAGACTAGTGTGCCAAAGAAACAAATATACATACATACATACACTCGACAAAAATAACCCTCTTTCTGGCGTAGTCGGGTAAAAAGGAATGCATGTGGAAAACTGGAGCTTAACCCTAATTTCTCAATGCATTTAGGGTTCCTGGACTTCCTGAAGTTTGTTTTCATCTTCGAACCCTGTTTCATTATAGGTTGATTTATTTATCTAATCACAATTAGGTAAGATGATGATAAAGCAAGTTTTATTAAAAAAAAACTGGCCAAGTGTGAGTCAGAACCGCACACATAGGGTTCCGTACCGTCATACTAGATGGCGCTAGATTCTTCATGTGACCCCCCTTATTTTTCATTTTTTTTTGTATTAGTTGTTATAACGGCAACAGAAATACATCATCTGTAAAAATTGCAACTGTCTAGCTATCAAGGTTCATGAAATACAGCTTGATAACAGACGGACGGACGGACTTTGGGCTCGGAACCCTAAAAAGGAGACTCCTGACCACAGACTAATTAATAGTTGACACTTGGGTGGACAAAGGTTGGGTGACCTATGTAGTGCGGCAACGTAAGTAATTAATTCATCATCCAAAGCATTCCAAGCATTCAATTTTATTTTTTATTTCATTTCCCTACCTACTTTGTAAACCTAAACAAAATGACCCAAAAGACTGCGCAGTTTTAAATTAGCAATCATTAGCTTTAAGAGTCTCCACGAGGCTCGAGTTTCCATACAAACGTAGTTCCGCTATAATACAAAAACTACATGCCGGATTGAATCCAAACTTTGTAAATATATTGAGTAGACACATATCGATGTTCGTAATTAGTTTTCATCGTAGTAAATTTTAACATAACTTAATTAAATTAGGCTTAAATTAGTTTTGTAATGAAAGTTTGAAACTGCTCTTATTTTTGTCCGTTTTATATTAGTACATCGAAAACTAATTACAAACATCGATATGTGTTTCCTCAATATATTTGCAAAAATTGGATTAAATCCGGCATGTAGTTTTTGTAGTAAAGCGGAACTACGTTTGTATGGAAACTCGAGCCTCCTGGCGGCCCTTAACTAACTCATACTCGTATAATAACATTATTTGTCTATTGTTTTTGTAGGTCTAATTTACATGTCTGGCAGTTAAACACACATTCTGATGTCAACTATAAAATATTGTGGCATAGTGCCAGCACATGTTTATTTATTACACAACACATCCTTCCACGAAATTATAAGCTAACAACCAAAAATAATTCGATCACATCATCTACATCATGTGCTTTTTCCATTTACTTGGATTTGGCTCTCTCTGTGTTCTCAATCTCCATTGATTGATCATCCGATCGATTTAAGGCGCAGTGGTACCTAAAAATCCACTTAGACAGGTTTTTAGAATTCATTTTTGAAGTAGTTAACAGTAAATTTAAAATCTAGGAAAACATATTGGTATTATTGAGAATAGTTACGAGTGACTATATCGACTGGAAACACGATCTAATAAAGTTGGCTCGATAGAATAATTTCGCAAAGGTACCTCTTTTCGAGCCATTTTATCGTCTATTTTCGGTTTTATTCTTAAAATAAGTAATTTGATAATATGATTTATTTACTAAAATAAAGTTCATAGGTGATTGAAGGGAAAACATCGATTGGATTTTTATTTAAGATAAATATGATGAAAATAAAAACGAAAACATCGAAAAAGTGCAAAAGTGTGGTTATTTTCGTAAAGACACGTAAAGAAAAAGACAAGCACAGATTTTTAAGTACCACGGGGCCTTAAGGAGACATGCTTTATTTACTCTCTAGTTACAGCGCAGCGGCGCAGATGCGTCAAAAAATATACCGGTAAACTGTTGACCGGGGCGTAAGACAGTGGTTGTCACCAACACAAGCATAAAAAAGCTGTCTTATTTTTATCGCTGTGATTACAGAGTTACGCTTTATCTAGAGAGTAAATAGTCAAAGGAGATATGTATTAATTTTAATAAAAAGCCTTCACGCTTCTGTTGAAGATTGTGGAACAACAATTCGATCATAATAAAGGCTTTTTAATTAGATCGGCTCTCCGGTTGTGATTCTTAACCAAAGAATTATTATAGAAGGATGACTCGTTCTAAAATCGGTCAAGTGAGAGTCAAACTCGCGTGCAGAGGGTTCCGTATCATTGCGTTTTTCGTAAGAACATTAAGACTTGAGATTTTCGTTAAGCTTTTCCTGTAAAACTTAAAAAAAGGTCCTATGTTTTCATTTTAAGAGTTCCTTAAAGGAAAAGGGGGCACTTATATAATCATTTCGTTATCTGTCTGTATGTCTGTCTGTCAAGATTCCTTTTCTCAGTAATTTGTGGAGGAATCGAAATTAATATCAAATGAAGTGATCCTATAATGGCTCCTATTTCCTTTCATCATCATATCAGCCGAAGGACGTCCACTGCTGGACATAGGCCTCCCCCAAGGATTTCCACGAAGACCGGTTCTGCGCTGCCCGCATCCAGCGGCTTCCCGCGACCTTCACCAGGTCATCCGTCCACCGAGTGGGAAGCCTTCCTACGCTACGTTTTCCGGTGCACGGTTGCCACTCGAGAACTTTAGTACCCAACGGCCATCTGTTCTACGAGCTATGTGCCCCACCCAATGCCACTTAAGTTTAGCAATTCTGAGAGCTATGTCGGTTACTTTGGTTCTCCTACGGATCTCCTCGTTTCTGATTCGATCACACAGAGAAACTCCAAGCATAGCACGCTCCATTGCCCTTTGGGTGGCCCTGAACCTTCTTATGAGGCCCATAGTAAGCGATCATGTCTCAGTTCCGTATGTCATCACTGGCAACACACACTGGTCCAAGGTTAAGACAAGGTTAAGTTTAACTTTTTTTCGTCCAGTAGATTCGGAGGAAATCGGGTGGGACAGTCGGACGGAAAGACAGACACATGCGTGATTTTATAAATAAGAGTTCCTTTATTCGTCGAATGTACGGATCTTCCTGTCCGGGAGGTCGTGGTTCGAATCCTGCCACGTACCAATATGATTTCGAATTTAGATTTTATATGTACGTTTATCCGATGCTCTTACGGTGAAGGAAAACATGTGAGGAAACCTACACACGCCTGCGAAGAAACTCGTAGGTTGTGTGTGAAGTCGACCAACCCGAACTGGGCCCGCGTGGTCGACTAAGGCCCAATTGCCCTAATTCAGGGTAGGCTCGAGTCCCTCGGTGGAGAGATATATGAGCTGATATGATGAAGGAACCTTCAATACTTTGAAACTTACCAACAAGTGGATGTATAGAATCGAGTGTTCTTCCGAATGTCTCGTGGAATATGTAGCATATTCGGGCCCCGCCGCACAGCTCCGTGGTCTCGATGTTGCGCGCAGTGCCCTCTATGGTGGAGCAGTAAGCGCTCGCGAACTTTGTGATGATCTGCAGCAGCGTCTGAGACTTGTCCGACACGTCTTCGCCGTAGGAGTTGAGCAGGGATTGGAATTGGGATATCATCACGTTAACACGCACCTGTAAAAAAATCGAAGAATCAGGCATGCTGCGGCTATCGAGTTTCTATTAGATCCCAATTTGTATTGAACTTTGTTTCCTTGTTTCCCAAGCTATTTCGTAATAACTAGGTTTATGGCTAATATTATTATTATTTGTAGTACTGAAATAATACCGTTAACAAAAAGCCACAGTATACACGGTGTAACAAAATTGGTGTAGGTCCCATTAACTGGGGCTTCTACTTATAATACTGAATAACTTTTGTTCTATGACTGCGGAACTAGCGAAACAAAATTCAACTCTTCATAAAAATCAACCAATTTTGTGCATTTTTGTATGGAGTGTCCAATTTTTTTTTGAGAATCGACTATAGGTTTTTTTGGGGAAAGTTTTTCAGTATGATTAGTTGAAGCCCCAGTTAATGGGTCCTACACCAATTTTTACACCCTATATATTAACATTGAAGTCTAATAATACCGCCTCCGTGGCGTAATGGTTAGACCATTCGCTTCACACCAGGAGGTCGCAGGTTCGATACCCGGCGGGGTCAACTTTGTAAGACTCGGTTTGGTCAGTGGTAGGGCATTTTCATAGCCCGCCTGGCTCGCTACCACTATCTTATCTAAGTCTTGCCGCCAATCATCAGTATTAACAGCATTGATGCGTTGCGACCTGAAGATAAGATAGCCAGATCCCCATTGCGTTGGGAAATCTTGATAAGTCCACTTCCATCTTCGGCATCATCGTCACTTACCATCAGGTGAGATGATGCTAAGGGCATATCAATTGAGGACTAAAAAAATACCTTTAGTTCCGGCAAACAGTCCCTGATATGGTGCATGAGTAGTCTATTAAGTGTTTTGGCTAAGTATGGTGTGCCATTTCTAGTAGCTATTGTAGGGTATTTCCGCTGAAGATATGTTGCTTCGTCTTTGAGCGCATCCTGGAACAAAATAAATGAGATCTTGAGATTTTAACAACCAAAAATCTAAGGAAATCGTGTTCTAACTCTTTGATATACATACTATTACAGCAGAAGATACAGACAGTTAATAACAGTAAACAAAGCTGCGTATTGTAATGTAGGAGGTTAAGAGACTTACCGTTATAGTTTTCTTATCTATAATGTCTTGTTGTGATCTGTTCACAACACCAATAATGCCCAGTTTCACTGGGATTACACGCCCACACAGTATGTCTATAGCATCAGTTCCTGAAATTATTATTATTGTCAAGTAAATTATTTTTATCTAGATCACAGCAATCTGCAAATTGAGTAACTTTCTTTTGTTTGATTTGATTAATATTTAACTGATTATCTAGTTAAGTGGCACCAAAGTAATGAATTGTCACTTATTATACCTGTTTAGGTGATAATTTTGATTAAATAAAATCTACCATACTGGTATTTATTGTTAAACTTAAAAAAACATAATATATCGTTTTATATTACATGAGAGCGTCAGTGGCGAGACGGCTAGAGCAGCTACCTCCTATGTGGCAGATCTGGGTACAAATCCAGCCACGTACCAATGTGATTTCTAATTTAGATTTCATATGCACGTTTATCCGACGCTCTTACGGTGAAGGAAAACATCGTGAGGAAACCTGCACACGCCTGCGAAGAAACTCTAAGGTTGTGTGTGAGGTCGACCAAACCACACTGGGCCCGCGTGGTCGACTAAGGCCCGATCGCCCTAATTTAGGGTAGGCTCGTGCCCCTCGGTGGGGATGTATATAAGCTGATATGATGATATTATTATAATCATATTATTTTTTAATAATGACGTAAACAACTTACCAGCATCCATGAGATCAAGTTTGGTGACCACAGCGAGGGTCCTCCGCCCATCAGGGTCTACTTCTTTGGCCATTTTGATGGCTTCACTCGTAGCCATATCAGTGTTGGCAGCGGTCACAGCCAATATGATGGAATTAGGGTTTGAAATGTATTTGATTATGAGGTTTCTTATTTGGTTTTCTATGTCTTCTGGTTGGTCACCTATTGGGATCTGATAAAAAATAAATATCGTTATCATAATGTCAGCTGGTCATGGTCGCTTGCTATGGGCCTCATAAGAAGGCTCAAGGTCACCCAAAGGGCAATGGAGCATGCTATGCCCGGAGTTTCTATGCGTGATCGAATCAGAAACGAGGAGATCAGTAGGAGAACCAAATGAAGTAAACGACATAGCTCTCAGAATTGCTAAACTTAAGTAGCAGTGGGCGGGGCACATTGCTCGTAGAACAGATGGCCGTTGGGATAGTAAAGTTCTCGAGTGGCGACCACGCACCGGATAACGTAGTGTAGGCAGGCCTCCCACTCGGTGGACCGATGACCTGGTGAAGGTCGCGGGAAGCCGCTGGATGCGGGCAGCGCAGAACCGGTCGTCGTGGAAATCCTTGGGGGAGGCCTATGTCCAGCAGTGGACGTCCTTCGGCTGATATGATGATGATGATGATGAATATCAACTGAAAGATATCTACTCCAGACCAAATGCCTCCCCCAAGTTTACAGCAGCTGTTAATGCGCTGCCTGCATCCAGCAGCGTCCTGCGAAATTTACCAGGTCTGGTCTACCGAGTGGTAGGCCTGCTTGCGCTATTTAGCCCCAAAGTTGAGTTTTTTTTTTATTCACAATTGGTAAACCCTTGACAACATCTCACAAGTTTCATAATAACAACGAGAAGGCTTCCAATCTCTTCATTAACTTACCTTGGTAATGCCTGGTAAATCCACAAGTGTAAGGTTGACAACTTTGGTTGAGTAGATCTTGAGGCTGATTGGTTCTGGACAAATGCCCTTGTTGTTCCCAGCCATGCGGTCTGTTTCCCGCTCCACCTCCTGTCGGATCTGATCAAAGTCTGTGTAAATCCTGTCTTTGGTGTGGAGAAACTTGCCCCATTCTTCTAAGTTTATTGTTCCTGGAGCAATAGAAACTATAATATTACTACCTTGATAGAAATCATTTTTTTAAGACATTTAAGTGAAATACAATTTAATGATTGATTTATTTGTGCTAAAAAATAATAAAATTAAGCATAATAAAAATAGGGAATCACAATCTAAGGATAATTTAATTCCTTTATGCTTTGTACTCCAGTGGAGTAAGAATAAAAATATTAATATTTAAATTTTTGTTTGAAAATCCATGGAGTCGCCGGGAATGATTTCCGAAAGTTCATACAAAAAAAAAATTTTGAGAACAATGGCCATCGAGTCGTTGGGAATAATCCAAAATTACTTCTTCACTGTTCTAACTTAATGCTCTTCGGACACACACAGAGATATACATTACATAATTAGATGTAATAAGTTATTTAGTCAATGCAAATCTTTTGAAAATACTGTGTTAGTTAATTAGTACTAATATATATATACTGTGGTTAAGCTATGTAATATAAATAATAAAAACCTAAAGTAAATGCACTAAGTATAAATCTCTACAGTATTATTTTTCCATTTATTCTTTTTGTTTTACTAACATTAGTATTTAAGCAATTTACTAACAAAATGGCAAAAAGGAAAGAAAAAAATACAAAAAAGGATAAATAATAAAAATAATAATATAAGAGTATGTTCATTAAACATAAAATCATTTTTTTACAACTCAAAGTCAATAAGCAAAACATATGCAGTTCCATTTTATTATTAGGTCTTGATCGCCAAACCATGTTGGATCCATTTTACTAGCATTGATGTGTTTCGGCTTGAAGATAAGACAGCCAGATCCCCATTACGTTGGGGAAACTTGGTAAGCCCGATTCCATCTTCGGTATCATCGTCACTTACAATCAGGTGAGATGATGCCAAGGGCTTATCAATTGTGGATAAAAAAAACAATAGCCCACAGAGATCAATGCATCATTATTACGATGACATTGAGAACTAGAATGCATGTTAGCACAAACAAAGGCATGAATGGCAAAAAAATGTAAACATGAACATGATACACTTTTTATGGATGTTAAGCAACTTACTTCCACAATGTGAGGTTAGGTAAATTGCACTTGTAAAAATTAACTAGTGAAGTAAGCTTAGAGCATATAATGTTCTGAGGAAGTATGAGTAAGTGAATACCTTAAAGCATTAACCCGGCGAGAGTGTAATG
This sequence comes from Coleophora flavipennella, assembly GCA_947284805.1. Classification (NCBI taxonomy): domain Eukaryota; kingdom Metazoa; phylum Arthropoda; class Insecta; order Lepidoptera; family Coleophoridae; genus Coleophora; species Coleophora flavipennella. The sequence goes on along the minus strand of OX369264.1, from coordinate 15,909,568 downwards.
AAAAATTGTAACAAAGAGTTTGTGGCAGGTTGTGACATACCCGTTTACAAAATTGGCTGTAAAACTTGTTTCTTAAGAAAAAAATTATTATTTTTTAATATGGGTATATTACATTATTTTGACTGACTCGGTGGCTCAGTGGTAGTGCCCTTGACTACTGATCCGAGGGTTGTGGGTTCGATCCCCACCCAGGGCAAGCATTTGTGTGATGAGCAGATTTGTTTGCTCTGTGTCTGGGTGTTAAATATATCTATATATGTATGTATTTAAACGTATATAAGTATGTATATCAGTCTCTGGTAACCCATAACACAGGGAATCCTACTTTGGGGCCAGATGACCCTGTGTGATTTGTCCCATAATATTTATTTATTTATTATTGGAAATAAAGCCCGCCATTTTAACAATTATTTTTTTTATATTTTACTAAACTGGAAACAAGTTACTATGAATTTTCAGCAAAAATTTACACACTCCCATAAAAAACCGGTTAAGTGCGACTCGGGGGTAACACAAACATTAACTACTAACAGAACAAGACCTCTCAGTACATACTTTGCTCTAGGTAAATAGGGGTCTACTTATTTTGAATTTCAGAAATTTCGGTTTTCTCTGGGAACGGATTTGAACGGAAGGACTTAAAATTTTTTCATAATTTTTTCTGTAATCTATGCATTTAACCTTTTTCATTGTGATTTTTTCAACCTTTTAGGCCCAGTTGTTTCAGAGATAAGAAGGGGTGGGGGGGGAATGGTAAATTTTCGCCTATTTTCTTAAATAACTTCAAAACTATTTATCTTATAATTAATTATAAAAAAAAAATATTTGGGATTCTCACAACTAGGCCTTTCAGTTGATATGTCACACAATACATTTTTAAAAAGGTTTTTTATTATTTCTTAATTGCCCCCCTAGTGGGCCGCAAGTTTAAAATTCAATTCAAAATTACGTTACACGTCTGTCTTTGGGTCACCGACTTACATATATGAACCAAATTAATTCAACCAGTCTAGTAGTTTCCGATAATTTGGCTGTGACAGATGGACGGACAGACACACGAGTGATCCTATAATGGTTTTTACCTTTTGAGGTATGGAACCCTAAAAACTACAAAGGACCTAAAGAAAACAAGTTTTATGAAAAAAAAACTCAAAAATATGATATAACATGAAATGAGTATATAAACTAAAAAAAATAACAAAAAGTCTTGAGAACATCTTAGGAACTGGAGTGGCCCAAATAATGACTACATTAAAAAAAACTGGATTCCTCAAACTGTTGGACATATAGTTATTATGTTATGTGATTTTTTTGTAGTTTTCGAGTGTTTCAGAATCTTGTTTTACAACATTTTATTGTCTTTGGGTTCCACTATTTGGTTTAAATTATTTAAAATTACATTTCCAATTTAAATTAGCTATAAAGGTATAAAGGTGAAAAAACAGGCAAAATATTTTTTATCCTTTAATTATGTATGAGAGATTTTTCACCTAATCATCTTTCAGCGAATAATACCCTATTAAGTATATATTTTTTTGTATGTTTTGGGTAGCTTAGAGACACGCAAAGTATTTAAATAAAATCCATAGTCTATACTAATGTTATAAAGAGGAAAGATTTGTATGTTTGTAACGAATAAACTCAAAACTACTGAACTGATTTTAAATATTCTTTCACCATTAGAATGCTACTATTGGCGATTGATGCCGGGGTACCTCAGGGATCTGTTCTTTCCGCAACACTATTTCTGCTTCACATAAACGATCTGCTGAAACCCGGTATAATTGGTTATGCAGACGATAGCACAGTTGTAGAAAGATACCTGTCCAGTGCACGAGCTAACAGCGCTGATATGCTGTTTCTGAGAGAGGCCATGATAGAGCGCATTAACCTATCACTTCAGGCAGTGTCTGAATGGGGTGATTCCAACCTCGTAAGGTTTAATGCCTCTAAAACACAGGCGTGTCTTTTTTCCGCCAAAAGGAGTCCATTCACCTTGACTCCAACTCTCCGGAATGAACCGATTCAGATATCTGACCACCTGGAACTCCTAGGCGTGGATTTAACACCCAATCTTAACTTCGGTCGTTACATTGAGTCCAAGGCAAAAGTTGCTGCAATGAAGCTGGGCATTCTCTCTAAGGTGAGACGGTACTTCACACCTGGACAGCTGCTTACCTTGTATCAAGCACAGGTCCGCTCATGTATGGAGTACTGTTCACACTTATGGGATGGATCAGCCCGCTATCAGCTGGATACCTTGGACGCCATCGACCGACGCGCACGGAGACTCATTGGCGACGATGAGCTAGTCAATGACAAGCTCCAAAGCCTTGAGCATCGCCGCAAAGTCGCCTGTCTATCGGTATTCTATCGAATTCATTTCGGAGAGTGCGCGCAAGAACTTCACGACCTCATTCCCCCTGCTCCATTCCACCGTCGGTCAACGAGACGCAGGGCGGGGTTGCACCCCTTTGTTGTTGTTGTTCCACCTTTTCGCACGAATCGTTACGCTTCTTCATTTATTATGCGTACAGCGCAGGAGTGGAACTCCTTGCCTGCGTCAGTGTTTCCCGATTCCTATAATTTGGGGATCTTCAAGGCAAGAGTGAATAGGCATTATTTGAGTTTGCGTGTACTATCCTCGACTGCATCATCACTTACCATCAGGTGAGTTGCAGTCAAACGCACTCAAATTTTTAATAAAAAAAAAAAAAAAAATTATCGCTGAGTAGCAAAAGCTATATTTATTTCTAGAAAAAATAAGTGATTTAATACTTAAGTAGGTAAATTTGAAACAAGGTGTAAAAAAACTTGCTTAAAAATTTCTTTCATCGCATACGCTACGGAAACTATTGATGATGAACAAAAAAAATGTTCTACAATATTAGAGAACATATCAATACCTACAAAAAACTTCGCGATACTATTTGTCCAACTATTGTAGTTATTTCACTATAACCACTTTTTACATTTTAAAAGTTAATAAAAAACTGACCAAAATCAGACAAAGATAACCATACCTTCGTATTAACCCTTATCCAAATAAATCATTTCATAATCAAAAATGTTGCGATACCTATAGATAACCTTTTGAATTACTTAAATCGGACATTACATTCAGAAGATATTACGAATTTAGCAAAATAAACACCGCCGCCGCGCCACCGCCGCGCAATGACCAGTGTGGCCCCAAGCAATGCAGCCGTAGCGGTGATAATATTATAAAGAGGAAAGATTTATTTGTCTGTTTGTTTGCATTGAACAGGCTCCGAAACTATTGGACCGATTTGAAAAATTTCTTTCACTGTTGGGAAGCTACACTATCCGCAGTTGCTACAGGCTATATTATATTTTCAAATAGGGATCCTTTCAAAAACTCTAATAATGTAACCCAAGGTGTAAAAAAAACACCTAAAAATTCCTGCATTATCAACAAAAAGCAGTGTAGTGTGAAGTGTGAAGGGGGGTAGGGTGTAGGGTGTAGTGTAGTTTAGTGTAATGCAGTACAGTGTATTGCAGTATAGTTTAGTATAGGGCGGTACGAAGTTCGCCGGGACTGCTAGTCATTGCATATTTTTAAATTTACAAAAAAGTCTAAAGTTCTTACTCTCGATACTTTTATAATGGCTTACTGCAATGTTAGGTCGTTGATTATTTTACGTATGAAAGTAACATTCAACACTATCTTTAAAAAGCCGCTATAAAAAAAAAATTCAGTCAGAAAAAAAATAATACTTGAAAACTACAAAAAATCGCGTAACATACATGGCGTGTTTTCGAATACCCCTAAGTATGAAAAATCCAGATTATTTTTAGGACATCATTATTTGGGCGATCCTGTAACACCAGCTAGTGGCAGGGTTATCACATACCCGAATGCAGTTTGCAAGCATATAACTCGAGCGCAGGCTGCCGCGACACTGCGACACGACACTATACCCTCCCACAACCCTTTGATTCCAGCTACTCAAGGCAACAACAGGTTTGAAGGTCACAAACAAAAAATACAATGCTAGAAGATAACATGCTGGGTATGACTTAATTTGAAGTATAAGATATTGCGATATGACTAGCATTATACATGTCACCATAAAATTGTAAAAACCGTTAGATTATAACCTAACTGGATCTATCTCGCGAGATTGTGAACTGTCGAAAGATTGTGAACCATAACATACTGCTTACAATTTCACTAGTGTAATCTCACTAGTGACATTACAATAACACTAAGCGAAGTGTATAATTCCGTCAGGTTTGATTGATTAACAGTCAAAGAGCCTTGCAAAGCGAGGCTTACCCCCCTGGGTAGCAGAATGCTTCACTGAAGAAGAAATCATCAGTTTTATCGGATGGGTCGTGAAATTGTAAACCGATTGACAATTTACTGTCATACTATAATCTAACTGAATTTAGATTGTATATCGCAGTTTTGACAATATCCCGGCGACATCTATAACATAACTTGCATGATTTGTCATGCAAGGAAAATGCTTAATGTGTAAAGTAACAGAGCTTTTAATTGTATCATATCAAAAACAAGTTATTAAATACTAGCTTTTGCCTGCAGCTTGTCTGTGAACTACCAGTGTGGACATTCTTTCTATGTCTTTGAGGGCTGTTATGGAAATGAGTTTTCTCCAGATCCCTACAGGAACTATGCAGTGTAGGGCTATGTAAATTAGTAGTCTACATCATTTTCCTCTCACCTATCTATCTCTGTGCGAAAAACCACATCTATCCAGTATTATGACATTCGCTAGATTGGAAATTATTTAGTTTATTTCATTTCCCACCACCTAAAGCAAGTATCTCTGCGAAAATCATGTCAATTCATTACTCCACAGCGAAATGCATGAATGTGGAAGTGTTTTCATCAGATCCCTCAGAAACTTTTTTGAGCTATGCTAACTAGTAGTCTATGTCACTTCTGAGCTCCTTAACTATATCTGTGTAATAAATAACAGCATACCCATTGCTTTGCAGCAGCGTAAGGCTGTTGCACTCTACACTATATTTACATTAGTAAAGAGTCTTTATTCTTTGGTGGCATGAAGAAAGGTCAACCAATAAATAAGAGTTTTTCCAGTTCCCCTGGGAACTGTGGCAGACCACTATTTTCACAGGATAAAGCATGTTTTTTGCACAGAGACATGAATTCTATGTCATGTCTCAGTGCAAAAAACATGTTGATCCATTATTCCATTGCAATGTGAAAGAATTATAAACAAACACACTTTCACATATAATGTTAGTAAGAATAGTAAGGAGGCTCATAAATAAATTGAGGTGCAATTAATGGTATTGGAAGTCTTGAGTCCAGTCCAGTTAGCATGCAGGTTTAGTGGGTCAGTCTAACCTAAATTGAGTGTGATTAATCACACGCGACGAGGACTCACCCTCCTCTGCTGAGCGATGCTCCTTGCTGTCTTTGGGACTGTAAACCAGCTGCAAGACGAGGGGGCGCCGGGTGACGATGCCAGGACCTCGGGGGAGGAACGAGCGCCCTACCAGGCTCTCGATTACAGAACTCTTGCCGGAGCTCTAATAGTCATCACAATAAAAATTATGTTTTCAGAAATTTCAGGCAATGCAGCAAAAAATATATGATTTTTGTAAAGATGGAATAAGCCCTGAGGATTCTTATTTTTTGTAAATTAATATTGCATGTCAGTGGTTAATTCTCAGTAGTTTAGGATGAACTTCCCAGAATAAAATAAATAGTCTCTATGAGCGGTCAATGACAGGGTTGTACATTTACCTCATTGAAATGAGGACAAAGAACTATTGACATTTTTACATAACCGTTCATGTCTAAATGCTCATTTACTTTTCCTATAATATCAAATATTTTAGGTATCATGTAAAATGTTATATAATAATTAGAAACGCATGTCTGTACCTGAGTTCCTAAGACAATTATTTGAGGCAATTGAATAGCATCAGCTCCAACGGTATTGAACACATCTTGCAACTTATTAATAACTGGTATTAGTGCTTCCATAATTAGTTGTAATTTTCACCGAAAAGAGTAATTAATTACTAAATAATTAATTAATTACGGTAGGCTTGTAGAGAAACAATCGGTTGTATTCAACAAACTGAATTTTATCAAAACAGACACACCAACCGGTAAAAGTCAGCCATATTGATTTGTTTTTTCTTTTTTTCGTTCTGTCTTCCTTCTCCAGACAAGTCGCGCGACTCGCGCGTGTAAACATTCGCGCGAGAACTAGTTGCGTGATTATTTATTAACTACAGAATGTAACTCAAAATTATTTGGACATGAATAGTAATTATTTTTAGTATTAACTTACCTAACTTGGATTTGACCGATGTAAAATACTTATTCAGTAAAAAAAACTTCTTAAAAATGAATGAAATGAATAACTATTGAGACAAATTATTAACTGACATATACACTACCCAAAAATATGTGACTGGAGACAAGGCGGTATGATCGAATAGCCTAAGCCTGCCCTTAATTTACAAGACGAAAAAAAATAGGCGGCAAAAGTACGGGGCTTTGAGTAGGTATACATACATTCTATACAGGTGATTACTCTAAGGTACAGGTTCATTTACTTAATGGTCGACACGATAATTTCAATTTCAATATTTATTAATAATTTAGAGCAAATTATAGGTCACTTTAAACATAAGTTTAGGCACAAGTTAGTTATAATACTCTCTTTAACCTAATTAAATATAATAAATAATCATCGACTAAAAACGTGCAACAAGATATGACTCGGCCTCGTAGGGATAAGACTGGAGTAGCCTTTACAGGCGATACGTCTCTGTTGAAAAATTGTGGTCCTACAGGTATCCACTTTTATAACCCCATTTCAAAAGATCGTCATACAAAATTGAGCTGCGTAAAAAATGGGATATTGCGCTGTCTTTTCGTGCAAAAAAAGTCTGATACTTCCAGTCTGGCAAATAATGGCGTTACTTTTCACCAGTAAATAAAATTGGTAAATATATTATTTATCTGCATAATAAACATTCAGTCCGCAAAATAACTACTTGAGCGGCAAGATTTCATGATTGAGCGCACAAACCATGTCTGTGATTGAGCGGCAGAAAAACATGTCTATAAGCAGTATATTTGATTGGTATGCATATTTAAAACATGGTGAGCAAAATAACTACTTGGATTGCGTTTTTGTTGAAAAAGGGGCGTAGCCCCCGCCACCCATTTAAACCCCCAACAAACCTTCGGGATCCCAGGGGGATGTGGGAGTTTCAGGGCGGGGAAAGCACGCGGGTCCGACTTCGTCGACAACTCAACACTGTAGGAAGAGTGTGGTACGGGGAGTTCTAAATGGAAGCGGGAGCGAGCGAAGCGAGTTAGGACTTGCGGAGCACCCCGACTCGGATCCGTTAGGTTCGGCTGAGCTTAGCTCGCCTCCCCGCACAGTAGTAGTGTTAGGTTTAACATGAGAACACAGAAGTAGGAGCCCCAAAGGGGCTCCGTCGACCACTCAACACTGTAGGAAGAGTGTAGTACGGGGATGTTTAAAATAATTACAGCCATCCAGAATGACATAAATTGCTGATTGATTTTGAAATGTTTGCTGACCATGAGTTGCTGACCAATTAGCTATTTCTGCTCACCGATTATATTTTTCTGCTCACAGAAATAACAATACTATGCTAACCATTTAATTGACACCCAATAAAATTTAGGTACTTAAACTACTCAATTGAACTTGAATTCAAAACTAGACTCATGGAGAGTAACGAAACGTCACACAACACGAAACGCAATTTGATTGGTCGCGTGGGAGCACGTGAACAATCAAATTCAGCGGAACGGCCGGCCTGCCGGCCTCTCATTTAGTGAACCGACAAACTGGTGAAGGTCGCGGACAGCCACTGAATGGGGGCATCGTAGGACCGGTCATTTCCACTACGGTACGTGGTGCGTAGCGTAAGTAGGCCTCCCACTCAGTTGACTGACAACCTGGGGAAGTTCGTGGGAAGCCTCTGGATGCGGGTAAGACTGACAGGTCATTCCCAAAGCGGTGCGTGGTTTGTCTTCTGGTGCGCGGTCGCTATTCGAGAACTTTACTGCCCCAATGGTAAACTGTTCTAGGCATATATCTCGTAGACCAGATGGCCGTCAAGGCAACAAAGTTCTCTAGTGGTGACTGCACACCGGGAGATATTGCGAAGGCAAACCTCCCACTCGGTGGACCAAAGACCTGCTGAAGGTCACGGGAAGCTGCTGGATGCCAGCAATACAGGACCAGGTGTTCCCAATGCGGTGCGTGGTACGTTTTCTGGTGCGTGGTTGCGACTCGAGAACTTTACTACCCAACGGCCGTTATATCAGCTATGTGGCCAGACAGATACATAGCTCGTAGAGCAGATGACCGTTGAGGTAGTACAGTTCTCAAGTGGCTGCCACGCACTGGAAGGCGCTACGAAAGTGTACGAGGATAGTTCATGCATTTGGTCGATTTTGAAAAGATTGTCCTAATCTTGAAAATTTGGAAAATTTAATGGGAACTTAGTTGGTTTGGTACTAAAAAGAAAGCCTTTGTTTTTTCAAGCGACTTCCAAAAAGGAGGAGGTTCTCAATTCACCTGTATGTTTTTTATATATATTTTTTTATGTTTGTTACCTCAGAACTTTTGACTGGGTGAACCGATTTTTATGATTCTTTTTTTATTTAAAAGCTAGTGCTTCCCGTGTGGTCCCATATAAATTTTATCAAAATCGGTGTAGTACTTTAGTAGAAAATTAACGAAAAACCAAAAATAATAATGCAAAAATGTACTTATTTGTTGCGATGGAAGTCGGTTTTTTAACGTGTTTAGCGTTTTATTATGTTTTTAATATACAGCACTAGTGTTGATAAGATACGTTTTACTTAATAATAAGAAAATTAATACTTAATTATCATAATTAACAAAAAAAACAGGAACCTCGCGTCATCAGCTTTTGTAGCGTGCGACATGACGTTTTTTAATGTTAGTTAATACTTTCTTAAATAAATGTTTCTTTGTACGGTTATGGCAATTTATTCATTATCATACGGCAACTTGAAATATAGCCAGCGGCATCGGCAACAGAGCTGACAATTGAGTATTGACGGAGTTTATTGGCGGGATTTGTGGTGTACGCATGTTTCTGCATTGTTTTCTGCTAGGATTTTGTTTTCATAAGTGGTGCGTTTTGAAGAAAATCGTCTGGTGCACGTGAGAAATATGGAGAACAAGAAAATAAAATGAAGAAAGACTTGAAGACACGACTTGCACTGGGTGCAGTTATATAGACTGTGACCTACTGCGACCGGGTGTGCAAACTTAGAATGAGGCTACTGTAAATACCGTCAAGAACTCCAGTGAAGATTTGTAATGCACTGGCCCTAGCAACTCAAATTAAAAAAATAAATAAAGACGCAAAATAAAGAATGTTTAAAAAAGGCTTGTACCCAGAGACGTTAATATATTATAACCCACCTTGGGAATTGACATTTGTCAGCCAGATAGAAACGCTTATAACGTAGTGTATTATATTCTCTTTGGAAACGCTAACGCTTCGTTTGCAAAAATTCATAATTCTTGGTTTACGTTTTTCCCCCTGGTAGTTTTGAGCAATTTATGTAATGAATATCGGGTCAAGCATGTATAACTCCGAGGTAGGCTACTTTTTCGAAGTGAAACTAGAACGGGTGATAGAATATTTAATCTGCTTAATAATATAGTCTTGTTACTCCAGGAAAACCGGGTGGACTCCGGGCGCTATATCACGAATTCCAACTCGATACAGTTCGGGCCCTGGAACATCTCCTACGATATCAGCTGTATACTGCCCAGTGTGTGTTCCACTAAGGTTGTTTGTGAGAGAGATGATGATCAGTTTTGCCAGTTTTGTATGTAAGTACTAGCTTGGTAATGTTTTGTATATAACGGCTTGTTTTACCTCCATGCCTGATTGATAAGTACAAGACAGGCAAAACCCCCTCAATTTGGGAGAAGCCTATGCCCAGCAGTGGACGTCTTTTGGCTGATGTTATGATAATCATTATGATCATCATCACATCAACCAATGCAGGCTGATGAGCTAGTATGAGACAAGAATGTTCTTTCAATAGGGGGATGGGGTGCACTAGGATTGTTTTAATGAAGTGGGAGTATTCCAAATCGGTGCAACAGAGTGTATGTCTGAAATCCCATAAAAAGTTGCAAATACAAACACAATATTTGTTATTTGTTAGCGAGCATGCTGCTGCAGTGGCCCACAAAGCTATTTGAGTACCTTGGTTACCCCCTGGTTCCCCTGCTTCACCCCCTAGTTCCTTCTGGTTTTCCCAGTTCCTCTTAGTACTCCATGGTTCCTACCCCTCATCTCGGCTGGATGGATTGACAAAAAGACAAGACAGATGGATGTCGGACATTAAGGAGTATCTTAATTGCGAGGAGCTAAGCAAAAAGCTATTCAGTTTGACTTTTAAGACAATGCACATTGTATCCATTCTCTGGGTTGCCTGGAAGAAATTGCTTTAAGTAATAAGGCCGCCTACATTGTACAATTTAAAATTTTTCTATTTATTCTGTACTTGTATTTTGTATATTTTGTAATTGTACAATAAAGCATATTTGATTGATTGATTGATTGATGCACAGGCTGAACAAGCAAAGTAAGCAAGCTGTGTCAGCTGACACTGAAATAGTTATCATATCAGTGATCATTACTTCAGTATTGCCACTACAAATGTAACCCCTTTCACACTGATAAGTTACTGGTGTGTCTCCCTCTTGAATAATCAACATGTTGTTTGTTTCAGATACAGTCGAGAACTGAAATTACCACACTTTCCTGACATGGTGTTTCCGAAGAACATTCTTACATTGACTCATGAAAGTGGTGCAAGAATTAACTTCAACCCCCTAGATGCTCTGAGATGTGTTGCACCAACTGTGGATGCTATTGAAGTGTCATGTGCTGAAGCATGGCAGGAAGCAAGGTAATTTTTTTAAATTAAAAATGTGAGTGTATTTGGCTGCACCTCACCAGATGGTAAGTGCCCATGCAGCCCAACAATGCAAGCTCAAATAGTGCCTATTCACTCTTGTCTTGAAGATTCCTAAATTATAAGAATCGGGTAATGCAGACGGCAGCAGGGAATTCCACTCAGAGGCCATGTATATACTGAATGAAGAAGCAAAACAGTTTGTGCATAATGTGGTATATTATAAATTCATCAGTAAAAATGTAATACTGAAAATTACTCTAGTTTAGAGGTGTATTTACCCTATGTCTAGGGGACACTTGGCCCGTGGCGGCAAGAGGGGAGGGGTGGCTGCTTTTTCACTCCTTCCAACTCCCAGCATCCGCCATTACAGTGGCAACAGAAACACACACTCCTTGAAAACCCCAACTGCCCACCCACCACGGCCCACGAAACACAGCCCGCCGACAGATGGACAGACAAACAATTCTAGCCACCCGTTGGGCGTACGGAACCCTAAAAATGATGGGTTTGTGTTTGGAAAGTTCGGGAAGCATTACCTACTATTTTTGGGGGTATCATGTAATTTCAGTGAGGTTTAAACTGGGTGTTATTATTGTGATATCTTTATTGTTGTGGGATGAAAGAAAAATGTAGATAAGTGCCCGGATTTCTGTTATTAGTATTGAGTTTAGGTAGGTGGAAGTGTGCTGCAAACATTTATTTCCGGTTTGTTGGTTATGTGTGCAGGGTTTGGGTGTAGGGAGTTGGATGGTCGTGAGTCAAAATCTTATCCGGCTGGTGTCTGTGTACGCATATGCCTTAATTATATTGAAACAGTATTGATCTAGGATTAATCCTACCCACTTAGGTTGAACGTCTATCAAGTAGCTTGTATTTGTTCTAATCGTTGTAGTCCTCTTTCCTCTGTTTTATGTCAGTTTTATGGGCTGAAGGATCTCTGAGCTAAACCTAGATTTCATTCAAGGCATGCAGGTTTCGAGTTAAAAGAGGGTGTTTAGGATTGATCTCACCGGGTTTGCTGGCTGGAGTCTTCTCGTGTGTCTGTTGTAGTCCCACGGGGCTTGGGTGGTGTTCTGTGGTTGTGAGCTAGATGCACTTGACAGACACTGATCTGTATGAGAGTTGGTTTGGGCACTAAGTATTGCTATTGGCCCGCGATGATAAGGTGATGCGCGCGAGTACAGGTGTCGGTCGCGACGGCGTATTCACTTGACAGTAGCACAACCGCTTGTAGTTATCTATATATATAAAAGAAAGTTGTGTTAGTTACACCATTTATAACTCAAGAACGGCTGGACCAATTTTTATGATTTTTGTCTTTTTGCATTTGTCTTCGTCGGGAATAGGATAATAAGTATTAATATGTTTAAAATATTATGATATTCATCAATTAAAAAAAAATATTAGTCAAAAAATAATTGGTTTAAGGGTAGTGTAGTGTAGTGTTGGTGTAGTGTAGTTAGGGTAGGGTAGGGTAGTGTAGTGTAGGGTAGGGTCCCTACCCTACCCTTAGTGTAGTATAGGGTAGGGTTGTGTAGGGTAGGGTAGGGTAGTGTAGTGTAGTGTATGTAGGGTAGGGTCGGGTAGTGTAGGGTAGGGTAAGGTAGTGTAGGGTAGGGTAGGGTAGTGTAGTGTAGTGTAAAGTGGAACGATGTTCGCCGGGACAGCTAGTATGAAATATATTAGTGATGAGTTAGGTGCACAAACACTCCGCGAAATTTGGGGTGGGTTCGGATGGAGGCGACGCGCGCGTGCAACAATAGGACCATAAAAGGTGTTGCGTGTGCTCGCTACGGCGGTCCGAACAGAACTCGCGTCATAGACTATTTCACCTCGGTCTTGATAAAAAAATGGCTAGAAACTATAAACCATTGCGAAGGGAAATTATTTAGTTTTAAGCAAATCACAGTTTAATCATTTTATTTATTACATTATCTTTGATAACACGCAATCCTATAAATAAATGCTAGAAAGAAAAGAACAAGGAAGAACAAGGAATGTCAGTTGAAGGTGGTACATAATACTTCGATGGTTGAAGGCTAATCAATTTCCAGAAATGAAAATTTTATATCTGTCTTGGTTTGGTCTGTATTTATTTTATCATGTATAGTCACACCCTGGACACTTCATACAACAGGCGAGATTAATATTTCTAAAAACAAATGACGGGGAAAACGAAACCATGGCGAATTCCTTCACGTTCTTTTTTTTTGTTGGTTTCGTTTTTTCCGTCATTTGTGTTTAGAAATATTATTTCTCGCCTTGTATATGAAGTGTCCAGGGTGTGACTTTACTTGATAAACTAAATACAGACTAAACAAAGATAAATATAAAATTTTTATTTCTGCAAATTGATTAGCCTTCAACTGAAATTCCTTATACTTCCCTGTTGTCTTTCTAGCTTTTGTCCCATTATTTAGGATTAGGTGTTAACAAAGATAATATAATTCCTAGTCAGAATCATAGAAATCGGAATAACATAGTCAGAATAGATTGTTAACCTTCATACTGAGGAATGTAGTCCCAAAATAAATATGTATGTATGTACTTATTAATTACTATGTATGATTGTAATAATATGTGTGTGATTGCAGTGACAAATAAACGTGTTATCTATCTATCTATCTATCTATCTACTATTTTATTACGATCAGAATTTTTATCAACATTTTGAAATTTGAAATATTGTCTTGAAACTAGATGACACCAGGTCGTTTCTAGTGATTAATCTATGATTTGCCTAAAACTAAATAATTTCGCCTCAAAACTGGTTTATAGTTTCTTTTTTATAAAGACCGAGTTGAAAAATATCATTGAAATATGTCAGAATCCAAAGGTTCTGTCAATCTAATATGACGTTCCAAAAGCTGTACCAGTATATTGAGTTACGGAAGCAACTGTGGGGATTGATATTCTCCTTGTAAATGGTATTTTCGTTTCATTTTCCTATTCAAATGTAGCATGTAATGCTTGGTAAAATAAAAGTTTGACCAACCCTTGTATTTTTATTAAGACCAGGTACTGAAAAGAAGAAGAGATCATCTAACTGGACATTCACGACCGACTACAAGGGCACACTCTCGGACAATATAGCTGTGCAGCCGACAGACGAAACGATTGATTTTGAGATACTAAAGCAGAAGGATCAAATAATCTTTTACCATGACCTTACTCTCTTTGAGGATGAGCTGCATGACTGTGGGATTTCTAAACTATCTGTCAAAATTGTGAGAATCTTTGTTATTTATGTTAATCTATAACGTTCCAACAGCAAGTTTGCCACCGACTACAAGGGCACACTCTCGAACGATATAGCTGTGCAGCCGACAGACGAAACGATTGATTTTGAGATACTAAAGCAGAAGGATCAAATAATCTTTTACCATGACCTTACTCTCTTTGAGGATGAGCTGCATGACCGTGGGATTTCTAAACTATCTGTCAAAATTGTGAGAATCTTTTATGTTAATCTATAACGTTCCAACAGCAAGTTTGCCACGAGTCTCTATTTTTTTTTATTTAAAAATATTGAATGCGTAGTAGTACGATGTAGTCGAGAATGGTAAACGCTAACTCAAATAATGCCTATTCACTCTCGCCTTGAAGGTCCCAAAATTGTAGGAGTCGCAAGGAGTTCCACTCTTCCCAAACTCGAAAATGTTACGCTATTCTCCACACACAGGGGCCAAGTCTTGATTGTTAAAGGTTGTAGGCGTAGTGGCGCACCCAGTTTCAGCAGTTTTCAAGCTGCCTATATGGCCTTTGCCATGGCTTTATACTGCCTTCTACAAGCCTGCCTTCTAGTAACCGGCACCAATGGCTTAAAATTCCTTGGGTTTCCCCATACATACCTTCATCCCCTATTATACCCCCTTCAAGTTTTATTTTAGCGACAAAATGTAGCCTATGTCCTTCTCCAAGGTCCAATCTATTTTAAAACATATATCATCAAAATTTGTTTACCACTTTAGGCGTGAAAACGTAACAGACAGACAGAGTAACTTTCGCATTTACACTATAAGGGCCGAAACACATAACGGCGTTGCGGCACCGCAACGCCAAAATCAGCGGCGCCGCCTGCCGCTACGCAGAAATTTGCGGCAAGCAACGCGCTGAAAAATTTTGACTCTAGTAAATTCTCAATCTTTCATATGCTAGGTAATAAGGTGTCACCTATATCTCCTTGGAGGATTATCGTCAACTTATGAGAAATTTTGACTCTTTAGTAATATCAAAATCTTTCATATGCTAGGTAATAAGGTGTCACCTATATCTCCTTAGAAGATTATCGTCAACTTATGAGAAATCTGTATGTTTTTTTTTATAAAAGGACATCATATCAGCCGAAATACATCCACTGCTGGACAAAGGCCTCCCCCAAGGATTTCCACTACGACCGATCCTGCGCTGACCGCATCCAGCGACTTCCCGTGACCTTCACCAGTTTGTCGGTCCACCGATTGGGAGGCCTGACTACGCGCGGTCGCCATTCGAGAACTTTACTACCCAAAAGGCCATCTGTTCTACGAGCTAATGTGCCCCACTTAAGTTTAGTGATTCTGTGGCTCTGTCGGTTACCTTGGTTCTCGTACAGATCTCCTCGCTTCTGATTTGATCGCGTAGGAAAACTCCGAGCATAGCTCGCTCCATTGTATTTTGTGTGAACTAGAGCCTACTTATGAAACCTAGAGTAAGCGACTATGTCTGAGTATAAATTATTATGGTGATACAAAATAAAAAGTATAAATGGTTTATTCAAATTTCAGAGAGTGATGCCATCATACTGGTATGTTTTGCTGAGATATTTCCTTCGAGTTGATAACGTAATGGTTCGCTCCCACGAAACCAGGATGTTCCATATGCTGGGCTCGGATTATGTGCTGAGAGAATACACTGCTAAAGAGGCAACAGCCAAGGAAGTAAATGTAAGCATTTGAATAATATTCTGTTTTGTTTCATTTTTATCATCATCAGCATCGTATCAGCCTGCTGGACAAAGGCCTCCCCAGTGATTTCCACAACGACCGGTCCTGCGCTGCACGCATCCAGCGGCTTCCCGCGACTTTCATCAGGTCGTCGGTCCACCAAGTGAGATGCCTACCTACGCTACGTCTTGAACGTAAATATACGTATGATTGATTGATTTTACGTACGTATGAACTTTTTGTTTCATCATCATCATCATCATATCAGCCGAAAAACGTTAACTGCTGGACATAAGCCACTTTTTGTTTATCAAATAATAAAAGATGAAAAATGTGACAGAATTGTTGAAGCTTATTGGAGCGTTCGGAGATTCGGTGTTGTAACGGTTTAATTTGCCCCCCAAAAGTGGCCCCCATGTTTATAATTCATTTAATTACGTTACACGTCCGCCTTTGGGTCACCAAATTTCAACTCAACCAGTCCAGTAGTTTCCGAGAAAATTTGTTGGGACAGACGGACGGAAAAAACGTAATAGGCAAAAGGTAAAAACTGAACCATTATAGGATCACTCGTGTGTCTGTCCGTCCGTCTGTCACAAGTAATTTTCTCGGAAACTACTGGACTGGTTGAGTTAAAATTTGGTGACACAAAGACGGATGTGTAACGTAATTAAATGAATTTTAAACTTGAGGGCCACTTTTGGGGGGCAAATTAAATAATAAAAAAAAATTCAAAATATATTGTATGACATATCAAATAATAGGGCTTGTTGTGAGAAACTCAAATGTTGGTTTTTTTAATGATAAGAAAACTTTTTACTGAATAAAAATGGAAATGGCGGTATTTCATTTCATTTGATGCTTGATCACTTGCGACTGTAATAAAAAAAAAGTTATTACAAGTTTTTATTAGTTAAAAGTGTTAGTTCATGTCATGTACTTCATCAGATGAAGAACTGGCCTGCACGCCTGATTTCTATCATCTCGAAGCAGAAGATGTCGTACAAAATCTTTTACCGATCAAATCCCGAGACCGATATACTTAAAATCTTATGAATATTTCAATAAATGGCGTGCAGAAAAAGGAATAAAATCTTTGTCAGAATGTGTATTGACTGTGTATTTCAGTCAGCTCTCTAAAACTTACAAACCATCATCATTGTGGAGTTTCTACTCTAACTTACCTCGCATGAATGATGTAAAGTAGAATGCTTAAATCGATTGTAAGTAGCTATTACACCCTCAAACTATATTCTCCCTAACTTGCTTTGCTTGCTCGGTCGTCTAAATATCTCGGGTGCACTGGATCCATTAATTATCAACTGAAAAATATTTCAAGTAGATCTTGTTCTGTAATAGCTCTCTTACATCCCTTGTATAACAATCTACTATTACGTGTGATCTAAGAATTTGATCAAAATAATGTGCAAAAAGTCTTTATTTCAAAAAGAGAAAGACGTTTGATCAATGAGTTTCTATTTCTTCAGAGATAAATTCGGCCCTACGTAAAGTACCTATGCCTTACGGCATGTTCCTCTTCGTAGGATGCCGTAAGGAGACCAATATAGTGAAATCTTCGTATCTGCAGTTTATTATTTTCAGCTACGTCTTATTATCTATTACTTGACTCCTTTTTTCCGTTGAGCAGGGTAAAAAGATTGCTTCTAAGGTATAGAACCTCTTTGCATTAATCATATCTGGCCCAAAAAAGTACAACTGGCATTCCACCCTTCCAAAGAGTTTTTCTTCTAAGTTTAATCTCCTTGCATTTAATCATATCTGGGCCAACCATAAACCATTTTAGAGCGAACGCGCGGCAAACCGACTAGGAGTCAAAGTGGTTGCCATGACCGAAATCGGTCGGATAGATCATCATCATCATCTGGGCCAAAAAACATTACGAGGCACGCTTCAAGTTTATTTTTTTAACTAATCCGGATTGCGTTTTGTTTCAGATTCCTACCTCACTAATGAAGGAAGCTGATGACGTCATTCCGTTCCTGCCAGTGAAACAGAAATTAACTCACAAGTTAATAATAAACACCGGAAATAAATCCTAGGAATTGCTGATCTCGAGTGATTATTTAAAATAGTGAAATGTATTATAAACTATAATAATTAATCTTAATATTTAGGTTTAATGAATCATATTTGGGATACATTATTTTTAATTTCAAGTTCCTTTTTAGCCGATTTCAAAAGTGGAGAAGGTTCTAGATTCATCTGTTTGTATTTTATGTATGCTCACCGATATTTACAATTCTGGACCAATTTTAAAAATATTTTTAGTTGATAGATAGTGTATGCCTACATAGTGGACCCATGTTAAATTTATTACAATCGGTTTAGTATTTTTTTCCAAATTAAAACAAACAAAATATATCAAAACTGAAGTCGAATGATTTTAACGTGTTTAGTTGTCAATTATGTTTTTTTAGTTTCTGGGTATATTAAATATTAAGAAATATTTGGTATACTATTGACATTGATATTGTTATGGTTCTCACCAAGTAGATTACAGGTCTCATACGAAATCACTGACAGAAACTGTCCGCTTTATGTGGATATTTAAAGTTGAAATTTGCAAAGAATTTTTGAATTTTTTGGAACGTTAAGACTAAGATAAAATAATGGTATCTAGCCAGGCAGGTCTAGAAAACCACCAACCAAACCGTGTGTAACTTGGTTAGACTCCGCCGGGAATCGAACCCGCAACCTCCTGATGTGAAGTTAATGGACTTAACCATAACGACACGGAGGGGATTAATAAATAATTCAGTAAAGACACAAAGGGACAGCTTATTCCTAAAGAAATTTCTTTCACTCGGGAAGAGGAAAGTTTTAACTGAGATCATTACATACCGGTAATTATTACATTATACGAATCTTTTTATTTAGTATATTCGAGTTGGTATACTTTTACGGTGTGTGGAATAATATTCTATTCTCCCCGCAAATTGTAATACCGGGATGGAACCGTTGACGGGGCCGCTCACCGGGGCGTGTGGGATGGTGTTGTGTCCCGTTAAACGCCGAGGCCGGGGCTACCGGGGCCGATGGCACAACTGTTCCCAACTTTTCCCATCTGCCCCGTTGACGGGACAGACCCACCGGGGCGAATGGGACCAAGACGTTTGAGATAAGGGGAAAGGTACATTTTCTGTATTGTTTGGGATAAGTCCGCCTTTGTACATGCTATTTCTATTCAGTATGATGATATCTATTCTTTGTACATGTTATTTCTATTCAGTATGATGATATCTATTCTTTGTACATGCTATTTCTATTCAGTATGATGATTTCTATTCTTTGTACATGTTATTTCTATTCAGTATGGTGATTTCTATTCTTTGTACATGGTACTTCTATTCAGTATGAAAATATCTATTCTTTGTACATGTTATTTCTATTCAGTATGATGATTTCTATTCTTTGTACATGGTACTTCTATTCAGTATGATAATATCTATTCTTTGTAAATGTTATTTCTATTCAGTATGATGATATCTATTTTTTGTACATGGTACTTCTATTCAGTATGATGATATCTATTCTTTGTACATGTTATTTCTATTCAGTATGATGATATCTATTCTTTGTACATGGTACTTCTATTCAGTATGATGATATCTATTCTTTGTACATGTTATTTCTATTCAGTATGATGATATCTATTCTTTGTACATGTTATTTCTATTCAGTATGATGATATCTATTCTTTGTACATGTTATTTCTATTCAGTATGATGATATCTATTCTTTGTACACATCAAACTGAATAGAAGTACCATGTACAATGTACATGGTACTTCTATTCAGTTTGATGATATCTATTCTTTGTACATGCTATTTCTATTCAGTATGATGAAATCTATTCTTTGTACATGGTACTTTGGTAGAAGGATCCTATAGACTTTTCATGACTATTAAGTCATGAAAAGTCTATAGGATCCTTCTGAATTACCTGAAAATGATTGTGTGCGTGTGGATGGAGTGGCCATCATCGAAATAATGTTGAAGAAAAACACTAGAAGTAGCGTGATCAATGTAAGACAAGATTTACAAGAACTGACGTTTTAATGGGGAAAACTATTGTCGCTATAACAACATATAATAGCAATAGAATAAAATTAAAAAGCGTGCGTTTACCCATGAAACTTTTTTTTTGGCTTCCATATGACGCGCCAGGCTTTGTATATGGAAACCCTTCCAGTAAACAGAACCCCTTATGAGCTGCGATTGAAGGAGCAGTTTGTTGGATTAAATGCTACCCTGCTTTTAGTTCTGTAATGCGGGAGGCTTTACAAACGCAATAATAGCGTTATGGATATGAATTTATAAACATGGGTCATTGAAATACTATGTGAGCGACTGACCGAACAGCTGCTTTTTTTCGTAACCAAACCTAACGAACCTATTATCGCTCGCTTTACTCGCTCGACTCTAGTCCAGTTGACATCTTTTTATCTTACTTAATGTTCTATTTTTTGTCTACCTACCAAATTTCAGCCGGATTCGTTCAGTAGTTTTTGCGTGAAAGAGTAGAATAGAAATAGAAAAATAGTTTATTGGCACAAACAAGTTATAAACATTGAGATGCAGCCCTAGTTCCCAAACTAGTCGTTAGACTGTATCTTGGGAACCAGTTCTTTCCCTTTTTTTAAAGGACACGATAAAGTAAATATCAATTTTACACTATGTACACTATTCATCAAAATAAACTTAGTCTAATTTTAGAACTTAGAGTAACAAACATACATCCATACATTCTCACAAACTTTCGCGTTTATAATATTAGTAGGGTAGCTTCATCATCATCATCATCATCATCATCATATGAGCCGAAAAACGTCCACTGCTGAACAAAGGCCTCCCCCAAGGATTTCCACGACGACGCCCGGTCCTGCGCTGCCCGCATCCATCGGCTTCCCGCGATCTTCACCAGGTCTTCAGTCCACCGCGTGAGAGGCCTGCCTCACTACGTTTTCCGTTGCGCGGTCGCCACCCGAGAACTTTACTGCCCCAACGGCCATCTGTTCTACGAGCTATGTGCCCTGCCCACTGCCACTTCAGTTTAGCAATTCTGAGAGCTATGTCGGTTACTTTGGTTCTCCTGCGGATCTCCTCGATTCTGATTCGATCACGCACAGAAACTCCGAGGATAGCTTACCAAAAGTAAATAAAAAAAAGTGATAGGAATCAAAAGAAAGTGGATGTATTAAAGATTTTATTTAAATAGGTACTTACAGAGATAACTGACTATGTTCTTACTACATTATCAAACACTGATGCTTTACATCAACACATTTTAACGTCCTTACGGCCAGGTAAGTAAACTGACTAACCCTGTACATACAAATCAAATCACAGATTGGACAGAGTAAAATCGGTCTGACAGCTAAAATACCTACCTGTTGACATCATTTATTATTTCATAGTTTAAAATTTATACAGGTGTAGGGTACCTACATAACTGCAAACCTCTTAGCTGGCGATTTAGCTCAGGAAACCACATGCAGACTAGCAGGCTTAGCCGCCCTAGGCTGTGCAGTAATAGTACCAACCGCCCCCTTCTCAGCGCATCAGTACATATTTTGCCACAATTAGCCGCCCCTATTATCTGGCCACCCTAGGCGACGAAGTTTTTTGGCGGGATTTGTGGTGAACGCATTCGTAGTTTTATTTTATTGTTTTTGCATTGTTTTCAGCTAGTTTTGTTTCAAAAAGTGGTGTGTTTTGAAGAAAATTGTCTGGTGCACGTGAGCAATGTGGAGAACCAGAAAATAAAATGGAAAAGGACGTGAAGACCCGACTTGCACTGGGTGCAGTTTTATAGACTGTAAGTTTTGTATACTGTGACCGGGCGTTCCAACTCATAATGAGGCTGCTGCAAATACTGTCAAGAGCTCCAGAGAAGATTTGTAATGCACTGGCACTAGCATTTCAAATCAAAAAAGAAATGGAAACTAAAAATGAAGATTGTCTCAAAAGGGCTTGTACCCAGAGACGTTAATATATTTTAACTAACCAAGCCTAAATAGTTGACCTTAAGGGAAATTCACCTCTGCATGAAACCGAAAAACTTTCACAGAGCAAAACAATTCAGACTCCCCATACTAATCAGCTAACTTTGTGTGGTAGGTAAGTCCAAATATTTTGTTTTTCCAAATTTGACTTATTCCATAGACATTTTTTGAAAGGTGACGATTTATTTTAACTTGCTCTCAACAGTCGGCCATTTCGGCGGTAAATATAACTTACTTACTTTACTTCGCTGGCTCAGCGACCCGAAGTGGATCCGGCCTCCGACATTAAAGTGCGCCACTCTATCCTATTTTGTGCCAAGTTTGACAAAGACTGCATTCGGGCAATCCCAACTCTTTGAGGTCTTTGGCGACTTGATCTTTCCAGTGATACCTTGGTCGTAAATATAACGTATTGTATTTTATTACCCAAGAATGTAAAATGAATATAGTTAGAAAGGAAATTTTATCCTCTGTTTAGATCAGTAATTAGTTTTTACAGGTTATGTAAAAAATACTGAGAAATCCTTAGAAATCTACAGCGCGGCGGAACTGCGCTCGTCCGGAGACCTTGCGGGAGCCATTTTGATATCCCCGTAAGTTCCTTAGAGAAAGTTGTTCAATTTCATTAGATAAATCACCAGCTAAGCGGTTTGCAGTTATTTACCCGTCATCCTGTATTATAAGCAAAACGCAGACTAGAATATTTGTGGCCGGAAAGTACTTAAATCGACTGTACCTTGCATTTTTTCGTTGCTCTTCTACGTTCTGCTTAACCACGGATCAGATAAATAAGATTGGATTGGAAATGTGCGCTGGGCAGGCGCATGATTAGACAATCATACTTAAACGAAGCACGCGTTCATACTTTTTATTTGCGTGTGGTTGTGTGTAACGTACATAGGTACTCTCGAAATGGTGTGAGATACAATTTGCAGCCCTGTGTTCTAAGTGTGTTTTGTTAATTAGTGCGCGCAATTCGTGTATATGTATTATTATTGCTTGTGTAGTGGAATTGATGGGTGGGAGAAAGGCGGCGACGCTGGTTTTCAAACAAAAGTGTGACTATAGCCAATCGAACCTTATTTATCTTATCCGTGTGTTTAACTATGATTCGGTGTTTAAATGTTGAGAACTATCTACAACAGTGATATTACTACATTATAATTAAGATCATAGCCTGGACTCGTCGTATCCCTTGAACATCTGTTTGATGGGGACGTTAGCGAAGAACTTGTTGATGGCCCTCACGCATGTCTTGACGATTTGCTTGACGACGGGGGGCGCCAGGTCGTTCATTATCTGCCGCCAGTTCTCGTTGACAAACTGGAGAGTGACGTCCGCTAGTACAAAGAGAAGGCGTCAGTCAGATAGTAGAAAATACAAGGAGCTAGGTGCGCTATTCTAGAGCTACGCATAAAAAAATTACACGCCGGATTGAGTCACGTACACGTACATCTTCGTTTCGAATTATATTCCGAAAAGAAACCCCAAGCATAGTTCTCTCCATGGCCCTTAGTGACGTGCAAATATATTTAGTAGACACATATCCATGTTTGTAATTAATTTGTTTTCTTCGTAGTAAACTTAAATACAACTAAACGAAGATTAATGTAGTTTTGTACTTTTTAGACTTTTGTCTCAAACTGCGCTTATTTTTTTCCGTTTTATATTAGTTCATCGAAAACTAATTACAAACGTCGATATGTGTCTACTCAATATATTTGGAAAGTTTGTATTCAATCCGGCATGTAGTTGGTATGGGAACTCGAGCTTCCAGGGGACTTTAAATTTCGGTGACCTTAGTTCTTCTATTCGGAATCGAATACGAAACGAAGATATCATCATATCAGTTTATATACGTCCCTACCGAGGGGTTCGAGCCTACCCTGAATTAGGGCGATCGGGCCTTAGTCGACCACGCGGGCCCAGTGCGGGTTGGTCGACTTCACACACAACCTCCGAGTTTCTTCGCAGGTGTGTGCAGGTTTATGAAACGAAGATATACGTAAATCTGCGTTTCGTATTCACCTTCGAGTTTCTTCGCAGGTGTGTGCAGGTTTATGAAACGAAGATATACGTAAATCTGCGTTTCGTATTCACCTTCGAGTTTCTTCGCAGGTGTGTGCAGGTTTATGAAACGAAGATATACGTAAATCTGCGTTTCGTATTCACCTTCGAGTTTCTTCGCAGGTGTGTGCAGGTTTATGAAACGAAGATATACGTAAATCTGCGTTTCGTATTCACCTTCGAGTTTCTTCGCAGGTGTGTGCAGGTTTATGAAACGAAGATATACGTAAATCTGCGTTTCGTATTCACCTTCGAGTTTCTTCGCAGGTGTGTGCAGGTTTATGAAACGAAGATATACGTAAATCTGCGTTTCGTATTCACCTTCGAGTTTCTTCGCAGGTGTGTGCAGGTTTATGAAACGAAGATATACGTAAATCTGCGTTTCGTATTCACCTTCGAGTTTCTTCGCAGGTGTGTGCAGGTTTATGAAACGAAGATATACGTAAATCTGCGTTTCGTATTCACCTTCGAGTTTCTTCGCAGGTGTGTGCAGGTTTATGAAACGAAGATATACGTAAATCTGCGTTTCGTATTCACCTTCGAGTTTCTTCGCAGGTGTGTGCAGGTTTATGAAACGAAGATATACGTAAATCTGCGTTTCGTATTCACCTTCGAGTTTCTTCGCAGGTGTGGGCAGGTTTATGAAACGAAGATATACGTAAATCTGCGTTTCGTATTCACCTTCGAGTTTCTTCGCAGGTGTGTGCAGGTTTATGAAACGAAGATATACGTAAATCTGCGTTTCGTATTCACCTTCGAGTTTCTTCGCAGGTGTGGGCAGGTTTATGAAACGAAGATATACGTAAATCTGCGTTTCGTATTCACCTTCGAGTTTCTTCGCAGGTGTGTGCAGGTTTATGAAACGAAGATATACGTAAATCTGCGTTTCGTATTCACCTTCGAGTTTCTTCGCAGGTGTGTGCAGGTTTATGAAACGAAGATATACGTAAATCTGCGTTTCGTATTCACCTTCGAGTTTCTTCGCAGGTGTGTGCAGGTTTATGAAACGAAGATATACGTAAATCTGCGTTTCGTATTCACCTTCGAGTTTCTTCGCAGGTGTGTGCAGGTTTATGAAACGAAGATATACGTAAATCTGCGTTTCGTATTCACCTTCGAGTTTCTTCGCAGGTGTGTGCAGGTTTATGAAACGAAGATATACGTAAATCTGCGTTTCGTATTCACCTTCGAGTTTCTTCGCAGGTGTGTGCAGGTTTATGAAACGAAGATATACGTAAATCTGCGTTTCGTATTCACCTTCGAGTTTCTTCGCAGGTGTGTGCAGGTTTATGAAACGAAGATATACGTAAATCTGCGTTTCGTATTCACCTTCGAGTTTCTTCGCAGGTGTGTGCAGGTTTATGAAACGAAGATATACGTAAATCTGCGTTTCGTATTCACCTTCGAGTTTCTTCGCAGGTGTGTGCAGGTTTATGAAACGAAGATATACGTAAATCTGCGTTTCGTATTCACCTTCGAGTTTCTTCGCAGGTGTGTGCAGGTTTATGAAACGAAGATATACGTAAATCTGCGTTTCGTATTCACCTTCGAGTTTCTTCGCAGGTGTGTGCAGGTTTATGAAACGAAGATATACGTAAATCTGCGTTTCGTATTCACCTCCGAGTTTCTTCGCAGGTGTGTGCAGGTTTATGAAACGAAGATATACGTAAATCTGCGTTTCGTATTCACCTTCGAGTTTCTTCGCAGGTGTGTGCAGGTTTATGAAACGAAGATATACGTAAATCTGCGTTTCGTATTCGATTCCGAAAAGAAACCCTAAGCATAGGTCTCTCCATGGCCCTTAGTGACGTTGTAGTTTATTGTCCACTCACCTAGTTGTTTGTTGCCATTGAACAAGTTGTCCAGTTTGAAGGTGGTGCTTTCTATGTCGTACTTGTAGCTCGGGCTCGACAGCTTGAAATGGATACCTTTGCCATCCTTCACGTGAGTCAGCTTGCTGTCAATCTGGACCTCGATGTTTTCTGGAAAAGTTTAGGGTAAGTACAACTACACGCAAACACTTACTCACACCACTATTTAGTCTACCGAGTGTCGTTCAAATATAAGCAATGACGGAGATAGAGAGACGTACTCGGAATGTAGCACGAATGAAATAGCAAATTTCACTCACTTCGACCTTCAACTGAGATCAACCGAGACAAAATGAGCGAATTCACTCGTTCTGTAGGCATCAAAACCACTGTTCGCGTAGGCTGGTCCATAGCTGGGGCTTCTACTCATTAATATACTGTAAATTCTAAAAAAGAATCTGCGCTCCATTCAAACATTGGTCAATCAGCTGATCGATTTATATCAAGAGTTGGAATAGTTGTTCAGTATGATGACCACAGTTATCATCATCATCATCATATCAGCCGAAAATCTTCCACTGCTGGACAAAGGCCTCCCCCAAGGATTTCCACGACGACCCGTCCTGCGCTGCCCGCATCCATCATCGGCTTCCCGCGATCTTCACCAGGTCGTCGCTCCACCGCATGGGAGGCCTGCTTACGCTACGTTTTCCGGCGCGCGGTTGCCACTCGATAACTGTACTACCCCATTAGCCATATGTTCTACGAGCAATGTGCCCCGCCCACTGCCACTTAAGTTTAGCAATTCTAATACAGTGTAAACTCTATCTAGCTGGTAACGAGCCGATCCGTCCCATAAGTAAGAGCAGTACTCCATACATGACCGAACTTGAATCATAATCATCATCATCATATCAGCCACAAATCGTCCACTGCTGGACAAAGGTCTCCCCCAAGGATTTCTACGACGACCGGTCCTGCGCTGCCCGCATCCATCGGCTTCCCGCGATCTTCACCAGGTCATCGGTCCACCGCGTGGGAGGCCTGCCTACGCTACGTTTTCCGGTGCGCGGTCGCCACTCGAGAACTTTACTGCCCCATCGGCCATCTGTTCTACGAGCTATGTGCCCTACCCACTGCTACTTCAGTTTAGC
Source organism: Coleophora flavipennella (assembly GCA_947284805.1). Lineage (NCBI taxonomy): Eukaryota > Metazoa > Arthropoda > Insecta > Lepidoptera > Coleophoridae > Coleophora > Coleophora flavipennella. Next base: position 15,882,595 of record OX369264.1, on the reverse strand, counting down.
GATTCTGTGAGCTATTTCGGTTATTTTGGCCCCAGTAAGCGGCTCCTGAACAAATTTGGTTACACCCTCTGTATACTCACGAGTTTTGATGACAGCGGCGCCGTTGCCCTTTATGGGCAGCACGAGAATCCTGCCATCGATGACGTACTGAGCCGCCAGACTCAGATTGCTCTTGAAGGTTAGTGAGAATGTCTCATCGTGGGTGCCGAAGACCACTCTGAAATAAAAAAAAAAGTATAAAGCATTATTCCCCTTCTTTCGTATCGATGGCGCGTCGGGGGCATCTACTAGTATTTTGTGTAGAAACTGCTGACCGATCTTGATGAAATTTTACACAAAGCAAGTAACGAGGATTAGCTGTGTGTAGTATGTCGGACAATTTAAAAAAAGTGGCAGTGTGTGTTGGACCAAGCGCAAAGTAGGGTTGCGTTGCGTAGTCATTTTCAAAAAATAAATGAGTATTTTATAAAAACAAAGTGATTTTAGCAGTTGGTATCACAGAGAACTGTGAAAATTTTGTATAAGAAATTCTATATTTTTTTACAATTACAACTGCACATCTTAAGTTGGTCGACTATTACCCCTAATTCCTTTTAAATTCAATAAATTATATTTTATTATGCAGTAGGGCCTCGTTAATCCGGACCTGCCTGTAATCCGGCGTGCGAAGTAATCCGCCGCCGGAGCACCAACAGGGGCGGAAGAGGCGTAGTGTTGCCATTATCAGATTAAATAACCTTAATATTACAGACTTTTTACAAGGTCTTCTTTAAACTGAATGTTTGTTTTACTTAGAGCTTAGGTACATAATATGCAGGTATTTGTTATAAAATCTAAGATTCTGTATTATTGAATGTGTAAGTATTTGTACCTCCTATCCGGGAGGTCGTGGTTCGAGTCCTGCCACGTACCAATGTGTTTTCGAAATTCGACTGATATGTACGTTTATTCGACGCTCTTACGGTGAAGGAAAACATCGTGAGGAAACCTGCACACGCCTGCGAAGAAACTCGAAGGTTGTGTGTGAACTCGACCAACCCGCGCTGGGCCCCAACTAGTGAGATTACAATGACACTAGTGAAATTGTAAACAGTATGTTACGGTTCACAATCTTTCGACAGTTCACAATCTCGCGAGATAGATACCGTTGGATTATAATCTAACGGTTTTTACAATTATATATTAGTAACCTGATACTGTAGCTGTAGGTACCGACAGTCTGGCAAAAGAGAGTTTGGAGAAAATAAGGGCGCGTCTTTCACACCTATGCTAGTCTTATTCATATATAAAATAAAATTTATAAAAAAAACTACAACCACTGCGCAGCAATGCCAAATCAGTAGACAGCAAACTAGTGTTGCCATTTAAAAATCAATTAGTGCCATCTGTCACCACCTCAAACTCTTTTTTGTCAAGCTGTACATCTCTTTTCGTTGCTTCCAGGTAAGCGCGTTTATAATGTTGATTACTGTGAATATGCCAGATGTTGAAGGCTACCCACGCGAGAAAGTATACACAGGCAGGTGGATGTACATTTAACCATAACAATATATACCTACTTCTTTACTTCATCATATCAGATCATATACGTCCCCACCAAGGGGCTCGAGCCTACCCTGAATTGAGGCGATCGGGCCTAAATCGACCACGCGGGCCCAGTGCGGGTTGGTCGACTTCACACACAACCTACGAGTTTTTTCGCACAGGCGTTTCCTCACGATGTTTTCCTTCACCATAAGAGCGTGTGGATAAACGTACATATGAAATCTAAATTCGAAATCACATTGGTACGTGGCAGAATTCGAACCACGACCTCCCGGACAGAAGGCGGCGGCCCTAGCCGTTATGCCACCGACACTCTTTACTTACTTTGTCGCCTCTCCGTTGCTCAAAACCAAAATTGGATACATTTGTCGAAAAAAAAATTAATCAGTAAATTTGTTATGTTTTCGTTAAATTGGTTTTTCGAGGTATAATGCTTTCTTATCAACATATTTTTATTAGATGTTTCGTTCCCAAGATTCCAACTATTATATACTCGTAGTTCCGAGAATCCATCAAAGCGACGATGGGGGCACTTGGCCAATTTTTATTAATAGATAACTTTGTAAAACCTAGGTGCTGAGCCTACGTGCATTTCCGACGTGTCATTCATTGTATAATGTCAATGCTCCCAGCGATCAGAATGAGATGCGCAGCGCAATGCGTCAGTATAAAGAGTAATGGAATGGAAAATTTGCATTCAATGTAAAACGTGTCTTATTTGCGCATTGCACTGGACCTGTCAATGCAACGGACTTACAAGTATCAGGGGTACGGTCGTGTCCCCCGCCAAGACGAGTAGACAAGCACGGCCGTACACGAAGCAATTCAACGCATTTTCGAGCTCTTAATATCATTGTTAGGGCCCGAAGAAACTGTCTGAATTTTATATGGTATTGTTTACTTAATGTAGACACCTACTGATACACTTACTGACTGACTCACTGATCATCAAAAAGATAACTTCCAGGTGACTTAGAAAGTTGAAATTTGGCATGGAAATAGGTAAGGAGGCAGAAATATTCTTTATAATTAAGATGAAATAAAGTTCTAGGCGACAAAGATACATAAAATATGTTGATAATTAGTTTATCTATTATTATTTACTCAGTATGTTTTAAAAAAACTGCTCAATATTTATTCAAAAAAGTACGGTCAGACTTGGCTCCACCTTAGATCTCATTTATTTTCACAAAAGATTCACAACTTGGCGAATTTTTAGGTAAGGAGGCAGAAATATATATTTATAAATGCGATGAAATAAAGTTGTAGGCAACAAAGATGCATAAAATATGTTAATAATTACTTTAACTATTATTATTTACTCAGTACATTAAAAAAAAAACTACGGTGCAATTTGCTTAATATTGATTAAAAAAGTACTGTAAGACTTGGCTCCACCTTAGATCTCATTTAATTTGTGGGAGATTCACGACTTGGCGAATTTTTGCATAAAAATGTTTTTGATGGGTTATAATCTTCAAGATGCAAAAAACGCAAACCTCCGATCATGCGTCTATTGTTTTACTTAAAAGGGCAATCATTGTTTGTCATAGATTATGGGCATGGTTTAGATACAGCTAGCGAATTGTACTATGTACCTACTTGTGTTATTCTCATACTTTTCCAAGAAAAATAAATTATATGTAAAATATATACAATGAATATTAAAAGGGTCCGATCCGAGCGGTAGGAACCTTTGTTCTAAACCATAAACTAGCTAGGTACCTACCTCCCTGTTTGCCAAAACATATCTGGTTTTGATTATTGATATGACTATAACACAAGGTAGGTACATAAATACTGCAATGTCACGCCAGTTCACGGCTTGAATATACTACCAACGCCTCCGTGGCGTAATAGTTAGTCCATTCGCTTCACACCAGGAGGTCGCGGGTTCGATGCCCGGCGGAGTCAACTCTGTAAAGCTCGGTTTGGTTGGTGGTAGGGCATATTCATAGCCCGCCTGGATAGCTACCACCATCTTTTCTAAGTCTTGCCGCCAAAACATCAGTGTTAACAGCATTGATGTGTTCCGGCTTGAAGATAAGATAGCCAGATCCCCATTGCGTTGGGGAATCTTGGGTAACGTTATGCGTAACAGCTGTCAAAACTCAAGTGGGGTCTATTCTAGTATACGCATTATGTTTTTGTTGCATTATTTTAATATCTATAGTCTATAGATATTTTACAGGTAGCACTAGTAGCAATGCAGGTCATTTACGTACGGCTTCTGAACACATCTTAGTGTACATATAATATGTATGTATCACCCAGGAAAGCCCAAAAAAGGTCAATGGAAAGATATTTTTTGAAAAACCCGGGTTTTTGGCAACCCTGAACTAAACAGCAACATAATCTGTGTAGGTACATAAACCACCGCAGAACTTGTAATAATACTAACTAGAAATTATTAGCGACTATAAAATACAATGTTCAGTGACATTTGTACTTAAAGGTATTTCCGTGTCTTTACGATTTATTTGGTTGTGTATATCACTTTTGAAACTGTTGCACCCTGATCGCACTCAAAGTAACGCCGTGTAAGGAGAATGGGCACTTTTGGTCCAAAAAAAATAATATTTGCGGCCACTTCTGAAACTAATTTTAAATGAAAGGTATCTAAGTGTACTTCATTTGTTATTATTAGCTTTCATTCTTAGTGTGGTTAGTTTATGAGATAACCTTAAATAAAGTATGTTTTTTTATGATTTTTTTTTACAATTGGTAAGCCTTTGGCATCATCTCACCTGATGGTAAGTGACGATATATTAAAAAATCAAGATTTTTTTCTGCCAAATAATCACAAAATCAAATGATCTATTATCAAGTATGTATGTCTTTGCACGAAATCATAAAAGGTAATATCTCAAAAACGAACCGTCGTATTAAAAAATGATTATTGGGGTATTATAGTATACATTACTACTATTAAATGAAGACACTTTCGAAAGTGGCCACTACATTTTTTCTTGGACCAAGGCCCATACATTTTTGCCCATTCTCCTTTATAATAATTTATGTACCTATCGCCTAATTAGTAATCTGTGCTATCGCCTTATTTGAAATATGTTCGTAAATGGGAAAACTAATTAAGTTGTATGGTCTACTCACACAGTTGTTAAATTGTTAAAGATAAGATGTAACTTGCACTGTTGTTAGCATCTATATACATATAGTAAATGTCTTTGGTTGTTAGATTATTCATTTTCTTAGCAAATCGATCCTTGGGCTCAAATTAAGGCGAGGCATTGATTGAACAGTTGTCTCTGTCTTTTTCTTTACGTGTAAAGAGTAAAGAAAATAACCACACTTTTGCACTTTTAAACTATCATCACATCAGCTCATATACGTCCCCACCGAGGGGCTCGAGCCTACCCTGAATACTTTAACTGTAACTTTTAAACTAAATTAAATTTAAATAAACATAGACTACGTAGTTTGAAAAGAAGAAAATTATGATATAAATTTCAAATTTAAAAGAAATATTTTTTCCTACAAATGTTTACACTGTAAACTTTACAGGCTTTGCTTCAATTTATGCTATGTTTGGGATTTTTTATGATCAAGTCAAGTTAATCTAATCGTGTAATGAACTTACAAGGGCCCTAGGTAATATCCTTGAATATAATATATATTTTTTTAGGCCGAAAAAATAAGCGGGAATACAAATTTTTTTTTGTTAAGCGCTTCTCACTGCTTATTTGCCATATACCGCCTTAATTTTTTCCAGACGAATAGGTACTCTGCTACCCGGACTGATTAATTATTTTTGTAAACACTACAGATGTTACGAATTGTGCAAGTAAATATTATTAGCGTTTACCTTGCCAATCAATTTTGTTGCTTATTGACAGTGTTTAGAAAAGGCGTTTACAAGATAAATCGCGGGAAAAGTCTTGCCTGGCGAAGTCCTATTTAGGTGGGAAAGATTTAGATACAACAAATAAAAAACTGTATTACAACACAACATTTTTTTGAAAAAGGGTCGTACCTTACGTAAAGTGTGAAAAGATAATAATAAAAAAATAGGTTTAAATTACTTCGATAATTACTTAAGTTTCATCCCGAAAATCATTTGAGTCAACTACTCAAAAACTCGATGTGCGGATAAAATACATACTTTTGCACCATAATAATTTACCATGGTTCATCATATCAGTCGAAGGACATCCACTGCTGCACATAGGCCTCCCCCAAGGATTTCCACGACGACCGGTTCTGCGCTGCCCGCATTTAGCGGCTTCCCGCGACCTTCACCAGGTCATCGGTCCACCGAGTGGGAAGCCTGCCTACACTACGTTTTCCGGTGCGTGGTCACAACTCGAGAACTTTACTGCCCGTGCCCAACGGCCGCTTCCCGCGACCTTCACCAGGTCATCGGTCCACCGAGTGGGAAGCCTGCCTACACTACGTTTTCCGGTGCGTGGTCACAACTCGAGAACTTTACTGCCCGTGCCCAACGGCCATCTGTTCTATGAGCAATGTGCCCCGCCCACTGCCGCTTAAGTTTAGCAGTTTTGATAGCTATGTCGGTTACTCAGGTTCTCGGTCTCCTCGTTTCTGATTCGATCACGCAGAGAAACTCCGAGCATAGCACGCTCTATTGCCCTTTATTATAGTTTATAGCATGGTGATAGTCTTATTAATTATTATTTCAACTTTATAAGCGGACGTAATGCTCCAACTGGCAGGGCCAGTCAGGTCACAGATAATATACTAAATAGTTACTTGTCAGGTGATCAACGACATGCACTCGCTGCTTGAGCACACTGACGTACTTTACAACAAAATATTGTACATTATATTGATCTAGATTGATTAAGCGTCGGTGGCGTAACGGCAAGGGCCGCTACCTCCTGTCCGGGAGATCGTGGTTCAAATCCTTCCGCGTATCAATGTGTTTTCGAATTTCGATCTCATACTATGAACGTTGATCCGGCGCTCTTATGGTGAAGGAAAACATCGTGAGAAAACCTGCACACGCCTGCGAAGAAACTCGAAGGTTGTGTGAAGTCGACCAACCCGCATTGGGCCCGCGTGGTCGACTAAGGCCCTATCGCCCTAATTCAGGGTAAGCTCGAGCCCCTCGGTAGGGACGTACATGAGCTCTGCTGATATGACACGACCTAAATTGATAAATTGTAAATATTAGATAAGTGTTGTTGAATTAATATTTATTTTTTTATGATTTTAATAATGAAATTGAAGTACATAATTAATTTACATAAAAATAATTAGATTATGAAGGTGTTAGTGACTTGGATGAGGAATCTGTAAACTAGCATTCATAAGTAAAAAAAAGTGTGTGGTTTTATAAAACCACGGTAAAAGTGATACTTTACAGAGGACGAAAAAATTGGAGACGATGTACCTAATAAAAGTTTCACTTTAATAAAATGGCAGTCTTTTTTTTTATTCGCAATTGGTAAACTCTTGACCACATCTCACCTGGTGGTAAGTGAAGATGTTGCCGAAGATGAAAGCGGGCTTACCATGATTCCCCAACGCAATGGGGAACTGGCTATCTTATCTTCATGCCGGAACACACCAATGATATCAACATTGATATTTGGCGGCAAGACTTAGATAAGATGGTGGTAGCTAGCCAGGCGGGCTTAGAAAATGTCCTACCACCAACCAAACCGAGTCTTACAATTGACCACGTCGGGAATCGAACCCACGACCTCCTGTGTAAAGCCAGTGAACTTTGCCTCTGAGCTACGGAAAAAAAAAACTTAAAAGTATTAATGTGCAGAAGGACTCACTTCAGATCCGTTAGATGTGAATTGCTAATTCCATACATTGCCGCGTCTGTGAAGGTGAGTTTCAGTCCACCGCCGTCAATATTGATGTCATCGAGCTTCACCGGGTCCAAGGAAGGCACCTGGAGCTCCGGGATGCCCTTAGTGAAGCTAGGCAGCGCCGCCTCGATCTGCTCCTTGACGCACTTGGTTAACTTGTCATCATTCATGTCGCAGGGGTGTATGTATGACGCTGGAATGAAATAGGTACATTTTACTTGATGTTGCCATTCTACAAATAATAAAATATAATTATAACTAGCTGTCCCGGCGAACTTCGTACCGCCTTTCATTACATTACACTGCCCTGCCCTACCCTACACTACCCTACACTACACTACACTACCCTACCCTACACTACCCTACCCTACCCTACATACATACACTACACTACACTACCCTACCCTACACTACACTACACTACCCTACCCTACACTACTCTACCCTACCCTACCCTACACTACCCTACACTACCCTACACTACCCTACCCTACACTACTCTACCCTACCCTACCCTACACTACCCTACACTACCCTACACTACCCTACCCTACACTACCCTACACTACCCTACCCTACACTACCCTACCCTACCCTATCCTATCTCTCAAGTTGGATCGAACTGCACATGGTGTGCGAATTTTATTATAATCGGTTAAGTGGTTTAGGAGTCCATTGAGGACAAACATTGTGACACGAGATTTATATATATTACTAGCTGTCCCGGCGAACTTCGTACCGCCTAACATAACATTACACTGCCCTACCCTACACTACACTACCCTACCCTACTACATACACTACACTACCCTACCCTACCCTACACTACCCTACCCTACACTACCCTACCCTACACTACACTACCCTACACTACCCTACACTACACTACCCTACCCTACACTACCCTACCCTACACTACCCTACCCTACCCTACACTACACTACACTACCCTACCCTACCCTACATAAGAACCTTCTCCTAACAATAACGAACTCAAAAAAAAAAGAATTAGCGAAATCGGTCCAGCCGTTTAGGAGGAGTTCAATGACTAACACACGGACAGAAGATTTATATGGAATAAAATCTTTTTGTACCTATCTGTATAAATACAAACAGCTGTGTCTTAAATAAAAATGTTTTTGCATTTTATAAATAAAAAATAATCAAATCTTTTTTGTCATATGGAGGTATATACAGTTTATGAAAAGAGTTTTATTATTCTCCGAAAATGATCAAATCTTCTTATATGTTTGTTTTGACAACCGATATTGTTGCCATGGCAACCGAGCGTGAATTTTTTTTCTTCGTTACGGAATTTCTGTATTCTTAATTAAAATTGCGACTATAATTTGAGATTTAAACTATCCTATCTCTCAAGTTGGATCGAACTGCACATGGTGTGCGAATTTTATTATAATCGGTTAAGTGGTTTAGGAGTCCATTGGGGACAAACATTGTGACACGAGATTTATATATATAAGAATAAGAAGATAGTTCTTCTCTATGTCTTCTTTGGTTACCTACCAGAAAACTGATAGAGACTACTTTTTTTAAAGTATTTTCTGATTTTTGGGATTAGCAACCTCTTTGTCAGAGGCACAGATAAAAATAAGTATTTTTTTAACTGACTTCAAAAAAGGAGGAGGTTTCTCCATTCGACCGTATACATATTTTTTATGCGTGTTCTTACTTATAACATAGTCGTTTATGAACCGATTTTGATGATTCTTTTTTTGTTGGAAAGGAGATATCCCAAGGCTGGTATCATGATAAGGAAACTAGGATCTGATGATGGCATCCCAGAGAAATCGAGGGGAACCTTCGAAAATCGTAGTGGTGACTAGTGCGTTTGAAGTCGTTTTTTTTTGTTTCAAATTATTATTTTACACGACTGGCCACAAAAAAAAGGAGTGCATTGTGTTCAGGTCTAATGTATGTATGTTTCTTTATTCCACGATATCTTCTAAACTGCTTGATGGATTTTAGAGTGCGAGGTATATCGTTAGATTCGTCTTGATCCCGTGAGTGATATAGGATACATTTTACTCGACTTCCCGAAAAAAAAAAGTTAATGTTTTTATGCAGTTATGTCTTCACTGAATTTTAATTTTTAATTAAAAGTTATTTTCGTTTTTGCTTCGTTTTAAGTACACAAAACACATCAACGAGGAACGTAGGACTTTTATTTTCCATATGAAAGACATTTTAAACATCGTAGAACGCTCGTTGATGGCCGTTGGGGTAGTAAAGTTTTCGAGTGGCAACCACGCACCGGAAAACGTAGCGTAGGCAGGCCCCCCACGCGATGGACCGACAATCTGGTGAAGATCGCGGGATGCCGATGGATACGAGCAGCGCAGGACCGGTCGTCGTGGAAATCCTTGGGGGAGGCCTTTGTCCAGCATTTTCATGATGACGATGAAAGACATTTACTAAATATGTTAGTGATTTTTAAAGAGGCCTAAACAAGGAACGCTATCACGATTTTGTACAGGGTGCAAAAAAACTGGTGTAGGTCCCGTTAACTGGGGCTTCTACTCATCATACTGAACAACTTTTGTTCTACAACTTTGCTGAAATATCAAAAAAAATGTGAACTCTTCATACAAAACAATCTGCTGTGTGAATAATTTTGTGCATTTTTGTATGTAGCGTCGAATTTTTTTGCGAACTGACTATGGTTTCCTTCGGGAAAGTTGTTAAGTATGATCAGTAGAAGCCCCACTTAAAGGGTCCTACACCAATTTTTTACACCCTGTATAATTCTTCGCACCCCCCCGCCCCGCCGTTACCATGACTGCAACCGGAGCCAGGAATAGCAGGGCCTCCGGGGACTAGGGGCCGTTAGTAGTGTAAATATAGCGGTTCTGGACCAACGGTGCGAGTGAGAGAGAGAGAAGATACGAAATCCTATGTGTTAGAGCGAGACAGAGCGATGGTGTGAGTGAGAATGACGTCATACAGTGCGAGTGAGTGAGGGGTAAGATGCGATACCGCATGTGTTAGAGCGAGACAGAGCTATGGTGTGAGTGAGAATATGCGTAGGCGTAGTGGGCGTGGCCACCCATCAACCTTGGCATCGACCAATCACAGCGTCAGCTGTCAACATGACAGCTGTCAAAGTCAGCTGTCACAACTCTCAACATGACACCTATCATTGGACTGTTATGTCAGCTGTCACCATAGCGGCAAAGTTAGCGAATGTGTGAATATAGATGGCGTTAGTGAGAAAAAAAACATTCGTTTGGTTAGATTTGAATCCACTGCGGCGGCGGCTCTGAAGCGACGTGAGTAGCCACACACCGCAGAGCCACAGCACCTGATAACGTTAGCAATGAAATAATGCTATCCATGGCTGGATATGACGTCATGGCAGGTGCCCAAGGGGGCGGGGGCGGGGGCGCTGAATGATGTGGACAAGCATGCATGAGTGATAGAGAGAGAGCGAGAGAGAGAGAGAGACACATGCCGCGGCCCGCCAAACAGTTTTGCGCGGGGTGTTCCCATATTATTATGAAGAGTTGACTACTACTACTACTACTATGCAGCTGATATTCTATTCAGGAGATAACTATACCACCTATGAGAGAAGACAGACAGACAGACAGACAGACGAACACATAATATTGTGCTGCGGCTCACGGTGGGTGCCTAGGGTGCGGGGGCGGAGGCGCTGAATGATGCGCACAAACATGGTACTTACTACTATCAGCTGTGTTTAACTCCGATGATGGAATACAATGGTGGGGCAGTACCAACACTCTAGTAGATGATAATGTTACACACACACGCCGCTAGATGGGGTGTACTAAGCAAAAAAAATCCATTGACATTGTCAGGAATCGAACCTGTGCTCTCCATATTATATAGTGCGAGCATATCATTCAACCTCGGCACCGGCACGGCGGCGGGGGCCGGACCGAGTCTTATCAACGTGCGCGCCGCTCGCAGGTGGATGTGGGCAGCAGCTAGTATATAAAGTTTAATAGAATTTTATGTACTTAGTTAACGAGAAGAAACACCTTTTTAGGGTTTCGCATGTGAATCTTAAAAATAAAAAACCATTTTCATATAATAAGTATATACTTGTTTTTTTAATTCATCAACTTATAAAATAGGTATTAAACAAAAATTCGAGACAAAAACATGCTATTTCACAATCGATAATAGACGTTTTATCACACACTTGATCTAGAATAGCACTCGTTTCCTGTAGTGTAAGCGGTTGCCTATGTTTCAGATGTCTCTTGAACAAATTAATTCGATTTTCATAGGTAGCCCCGAGTTTATGTAATCGTTGCATCTGTGCACTAATACACCCCATAAGTTTCTCAATGTTTCTCCAATCCTCATGACTTAATACGACGTATTTTTCCGGCTGGGTTACTCGTGTTATTAATAAATCTGCGCAGACATCCGGCCGGGGTGGTAAGTTGAAAACAGCTAGATTTCCAAAGCAGGTTATTTCCATCGGCATCTCAGGTGATGTAGGTGAGCTGGTGAAGAAATTTCTCAAGATATCAGCTTTCTCCACGAATAGTCCAAACCACTCTCGTTCACTTAGTTCCAGCTTCCCATCGAGGTTCACACAAATTGATAAATCTTGCGGTTTGTTCCCCGCACCCGCCTCCATATTATGCTGTGATAGTTGTAGATTTAGGTATACGTATACGGAAGATAATTTCTGCTGCCCAGCTGCTGTTGGTAGACTGAACTGACTCTTACTTAGTTCACACTTCCGCCAAACCACAGATGGCGTGTACGAGGGAAATAAACCCAACATTTTTTTATATTTAGAAAATTTGAAGACGTATGTTATCTACACTGCACTCTTCAAGAGACCGAGGGTAACTGACTTATTTTTTACTGTGTTATCTTTCGCACACTTCCGGTGAGTGCGGTATACTCAAACATAGAGTCATTGATGATAAGACAGTAGGCTGTAGTGTTACCAGGAACGTTCTTTTTAAAATCCAGCTCAACTTTGATATCGATAGCGCCACCAGCGTTGTAGGTATCGCACTGTCGCGATGTATCGATAACCACTAACGCACATTTAGTTTTATAGTGCGCAACGTCCACTTGTGGGCTACTATGTAAGCGATGATAGTAGTTTTGTTGAAAATTGGCGAATGCATCATACAATAGGGGGTAGGAGCCCTTTTCAAAATCAGCTGAAAATGAGTCGTATGGGTAGTACTGAGAGTTCAAGTACACTTTACAGTTTGTTAGATTGCAGTGATCGAATAGACTCATATCCTTCATCTCCTCATTTTTCTTGCCCGTTTGCAGTCCAATGATGACATAGCGAGGTTTCTCCAGTTGTGAGGTGGTTTTAATTGTCCACACATGTTTTTGAGCGGATGGCAACACCGGATACTCGTACAGGTCCCAGGTGCGGAATGCGATAGGGATAGGTATATTTCTCTCTACATAGGTTAGAAGTCGTAGTTTTTCCTTATCAGACACCTTAATGATTGGCACGCGCCAAACAAGACGAGTGATTTCTATTTCTGGATGCTTGGCAACTTCCTTGGTGATTGCAGCATTGATGTTTGTATTGGCTCTATTTAAAACCAATTCATGTTTAGCATTCATTATCACCCGTCGATAGTCCTCAGCGAATCCGAGCAGGTGTGAGAGTGGCACCGTAAAGCTAAAGTCTCCATCTTCAATCACCTTTATCGCACCGGTATTCCACCCAGCGTTCTCCAAGGCGTTCTCCGTCTCTTTAGCGTACGAGATTAGACCCTTCATGGTGGATGTGACACCGCAATTCTTGGTCCTATCAATTTCCACTCCATTCAATTCGTAGCGTATGTCTTGAAACAGGTAGGCTAATCCATTGTTGATGAAGGTGCACTCCTTGTTAATAGTGCCTTCTATTAAAATTTGGCTATCGCACGGTAACACTATCAAATCTTGGCGGTTGATACAAATACGGATCTCATCGTTGTTTTTGAAAGAGTTATTGTATGGGTTAAAGGTGTGATATTCAATACTCTCTATGCTATCATCAAACACCACACTCTCAGCTATATCTAAGATAGTGGATGACGATGACATGGTGGTACTTTAAACCCAATCGATTGCAAAAATAAGATATTTTCTTTAGATAATTTTTTAACAGCTGCAGCAGTAGTAGGTGGTGGATGTCTCCACTCACGATGATCACTACTTAATGTAGGTGTCACCTGCTTGCTCTCACTTTTATACACAATCATCGCAGTACCTTTCTAATGTGCAATCGTAGCGATATATTTTCACCTTGAAAATTAACCAGGTCTCCGCGTTCGTTGACAATGCGCACCTTAATTTCTTGTATAGTGTTTCTCTTGATTGGTAAATAGATAATATTCGAAGGGGTCTCCACTATCTGATAGCCAGGTGGGACAGTAGGTGAAAACTCATGAATCACATGCGATGGCTCGTTATTGATGAATGAACCCTCCACTATGTTGCACTGTATTCTTATAGTATGCGTTATCAGTATATCAATCTGCTTATCGGACCAGTGCATCATCTTGGAGTTAAGAACTCGCGGCGAGAAGCCTAAAAGTGGTGCGATAGAGTTCTTTTTGTTGAAATAAACCTCATATTTAGGTGAGTACACTAAGCATTTCGCTGTGTTTACATTCGCCTCCAACTCGAGTATACCTCCACTCTTCGCATCTCCATCGATTTGAGCCTGAGCAATCATTTGCTTGTACAGGTTCTTGATGATATCGCGCAGTTCATAAGTCCCCTCGGGCACCTTAAGTATTTTATCACCATAATGAAATAAATTATTACTTTTATCCACATTAGGTATGGAATTGAATGTCTTAAAATAGACCAAAGCACATTCATAGTCCCCATTGTCTAGTTCTAGCGGTGTAAGAAAATCCGCAGACAACTCTGAGCTATTACTGTTAAGGGAAATTGTAAAAGAGTGCGGCATGTTTAGGTATTTGCGTGGTAATGATCAATAATAAACTCTAACATCGGTTTATATATAGCTATATTTTGAACTTACTTCTTAAACATTCTATGGGTATAGGTGGTTAAAAACTTTAAACATAAATGACCACAGTTTTTAGCGGTGAAACGTTGAACTCTATCATAATTATACTCTATGTGTATTTTATTCATATAACGAACAAACTCCAACGGTGGTCTCAGGTCTCCATAGCTATCAAAATACATGCAAATATTGTCTTTTTTCACATAGGCAACCCAATGTGTTCCGGGTCCTTCTCGATTATCCAAGTTGATAACACCTGTTTCGCAGCGATGTGGAGCGGTGTTTGGTAGACTGTCTCTCATGAAAACACCTCTGAAGAAAGGTATTCCCACCTTTTTAACATACTCCAGGATATCATTATCGGTGAGCACCACCACCGATGCTCTTAGTAGTTTTTTGGGGGTGCTAGGTAAAGCCCCATCCCACGTTTGTAAGGAGCCACATACAATCCTTTTCCAACCTTTCCCCCATCACCACCGCTTTTTCCACTCGCCATTTCATAAATGTTTTTAGCCGCGGTGGTGACACCTCCTGCAAGGGTTCCGGCAGCTGCTAGTGCGCCTAATAGAGGAATAAGCGGTAAGAACCCTCCTCTTTTAGACGGTACAGGTATAACCCTTGGCATCTGAATCGTTTTTCCTCTAGCGTATTGCTTGGCGACTTTCACGGCGGCACTCAATAGCGAAGCAGCGGTAGATGTTGTATTTTTCTTTTTAATTTTATTCTTCATAGCCTTGCGGGTAGCACCAATGACCCTAGATATGGGAATCCCCATCCCACGCTTGACTTTGAACTTCATTGCTTTATTCACAGCAAGGCCGGCCAGTCGCTCTGATAAATTCGATGATTCACGCCAACGTTTTTCAGCGGCGGTTGCTAGCTCCAAATCGGCCTTATGTCTCGCCTCTAAGGATGAATTTTGCGCGTATGCAATATCGTGTAATTTACAGGCTTCGTCGAGCGGGTTAATGCCCCTATCACCACGCGATAACCGTTTCTTTAGTTTGGTTCCTGGTCCACAATAGTTATAACCGGGTATGTGGAGTTCAAACGGAAGATTATTGATAACACTATTTAAGAGTCCCGATCCACGTTTAACCACTTTAACTTTTCGTTTCATAATGCACTAATATGATGTGTGTAATCGCCTTAAATAGAAACATTTATTAGTCGTGTGCAGGTGAAGTGATTACAACAGCAGCAGCAAGGTGGTGGTGGTGAGTCATCGTTGTTGTTATCATCTTTCTTAGCCTGTTGCTCACAGCTAGTTTCCGATTGCTTCTTCTTCTTCTTCTTCTCACCCTCTTGTTGTTGTTGTTGTTGTATGCAGTACGGACAACTCTTCCTCAAAAACCAAGGTGAATCAATTTGAGTGGCGTTCGGATCCGGATTGACGGGATGCTCTGTACAGATAAAATACTTTCGAATATCCGGGTCGTTTCGCAGGTAATCCGGAAGAATATCCTCCAATTCCATCACCCACTCAAAAGGATGTTGGTAGGTACTAAGGATTTTTTTCAACTCATTTTTTATTTTTTCTTTATCAACAGGAGACATGGTTATGGAGTCTATCTATCTATCTATATACTAGTATATATAGCACGTTCAACTCGAGCGGGTTCTCACAACGTAATGAAACTTAGAAAGCAAAGCTCGTGTCTTAAAGTGAAGGATTGGAGTGATTATTGTTGTGATGGCAGCAGCAGCGGTACATCAATGGTCAACTCAAAAAATGGTGTGTTGCTATCAAACAGTATAAGATGTCTTATCTGTGGTCCCTCAAACTGTGGGAAAACCAACGTTCTCCTAACACTACTTCTCGACCCAAACGGAATCAAGTTTTCCAATGTGTACCTGTACTCCAAGTCGCTTCATCAACCAAAATACCTATTTCTTGATAGGGTGCTGAAGAAAGTAAAGGGTTTAACGTTTTATGCGTACAATGATAAGAGTCAAGTGGTGCCACCGAATGAAGCTCAAGACCATAGTGTTGTTATTTTCGATGACGTGGCTTTAGAGGATCAAGACGCTATACGCCAGTACTTTTCTATGGGACGTCACAAGGGGTTGGATTGTTTCTACTTGTGTCAAACCTATAGTAAAATACCAAAACAGCTGGTTAGAGACAATGCAAACTTGATACTGCTGTTTAAACAGGATGATCTAAATCTAAGACACTCGTACGATGATCACGTAAACACCGATATGACTTGGGAGCAATTTCAAGACATTTGTCGCAAGTGTTGGGAGGAAAAGTACTCTTTTCTGGTGATTGATAAGGATAGAGATATAAGTAAAGGACGCTATCGGAGAGGATTTGATACATTTATTACATTATAAATTGATTCGTCACCCACTTGTGTACTTCATTCGGCAAAATGTCATCATCAAAGGTGCAGGTCTTTGGTGATAAGGAGTTGAAACGTAAGCTTACGCAATCCATTGATGCTGTAAGGAAAAAAGTTAAGGCGCTACAATCAGATAAACAGATGCTTACAACACGATTGGAGGAAACATTTGAACCCATCACGAAACCCTTAAAAGCTCTATCATCAGATCTGATGACGATAAAACCAGAACCATCACCGCAGGCAGCTTATTTACAAACAAAAACCTCTACACCCTATAAAATGAGTTTTAAAAAGGAAATGGATGATGCTGTTGCTGATGAGGACTTGGGTGAAGACTATTCAATAGAACCCGAGGAGGAAGAAGCAGAAGAAGAAGATCCTGCAGATATATCTGCGATACCATCGGAATTTATGGTGGCAGGGGAAGAAAGTGGTGCTAGCATGGATGAAACGAGTATGCTACCATATTTGGCGAACCTGTTTAAACGAGAGAAGATTCCATTCGGTGTTCACATACAACGTGATAAGATGTATGTAGGAGATAGCCCGCTCAAAATTGAAAACAATGAAATTAGTGTTAAGGGGAAAACGTTTGAAAAAACACTCGGTTTATTAGAGCTTCTCTTCAAAAAAGTTCCTAATAAAGAAATTGTTCTCAAAGCTGATATCGATAACTACTTAAACATTCTAAACTTAACCAATGCTTATCGACGTGGGTATTTACCTGAAGGTCAAGTGCAAGGAACAAAAGGTATCAAGTATAATACATACGTTAGACGTTATTTGGGTAATATGAGACCGCAGCAGCAGCAGCAGCAGTCAAACAAGGCTGGTGGTGGTTGCCTTCTCACACAAAAATCCTACTACCCCACCACTGATTACATTTATTGGGATGATCCCAATGAGCTTGTAGATCGTCTGCGACTACTGATTGCATCTCAGAACGCTGGTAACACGGGGCACACCAATGAAATCAACGCTATTACAGAGGAGCTCATAGAAGCTGGTATTGTATTGAAGAAGAAGAAGAATACCTACCTTAACCACTAGACCTCTAATAGCCGATAATATGAGGTCTTGTAGCTAAAAAATATGAAACAGGGTCTATAGCTAAACAGATGAGATTAGCTCTGATAGCTGATGATATTAGATCAGGTCTGTAGATTATGAGGTCTATAGCTGATGAGATTAGATCAGGTCTGTGGATTATAAGGTCTTGTAGCTAAAAAGATAAGATTAGCTCTGATTTAGGTCTGTGTCAGAGTCTAATAAAAGCCGCTATAACTTTCGCCTATACATCATAACTAAAATGCCAGTCCACAAGTTCGGACATCACCTCCACTCTGGGGGAGTGCTTATAAATAATCTAAGATCAAGTATACGAGAAATCGATTGTGAAAATAAGCGATTGACAGAGGTTGATAGGGGTACGAGTAAAAGTGATGCAGTGATAAAGGAACAGCTGGACGAGGTGTTCGAGCAATGTCTCACACATACTCATAACACAGCTATAGCGCTTGAAGCGCTTCAAAAATCTATAGAATTGTTAAATAAAAGGTTCACTGCACCATTAAATAAAAGCAGCACTAGTGCAGAGTATAATCCAGCTAAAATCAGACGTGTCACCCTCATACCACAAAGTATAGTGGGTAAAAAAAACAACAACAAAAGAACCCCCTAGTAGCACCAAAAACACACAATGAGTAAGGCGCAAGTTGTTCAAGAAATACATAGATACGCAAGAAAGAACTTCCCCCGCAGACGTTTCATACAAAAGGGTATTGATGACACCTGGCAAATTGATCTGATTGATATGCAGAAACACTCTAGAGATAACGGCGGGTATAAGTATATTCTATTGTGTATAGACACCTTTTCAAAATTTATTTGGACTCAACCATTGAAGAGTAAAAATGCTGATGACGTCACGAGGGCTATGCAAGAGATTTTGAGCGGGCGAAGAAAACCGAAAAACCTTCAATCTGATCAAGGAAAGGAATTTTTCAATAGCAAGTTTGAAGCGCTCATGAAACGTTATGCAATCAACCATTACTCCACTTATAGCGTAATGAAGGCATCTATAGCAGAGCGGGCGATAAGGACCCTCAAACATTGGTTATGGCAAAATTTTAGCTTGAATGGCTCCTACAATTGGACTAAACACATACGCGAGATTGTAGAGCGATACAATAGTAAAAAACACTCAACCACAGGTATGGCACCATCCGATGTGAGCAAATCAAACTCTCAGGAAATCCTCCATAGAGTGTACAACAATATCAAGATTGCACCACAAGCTAAATTCAAGGTTGGAGATCATGTTCGTATAAGCAAGTTTAAGACGATATTCTCTAAAGGTTACACCGGCAATTGGTCAGCGGAAATTTTTAAAATTGCCAAGGTGCAAATCACAAATCCAGTTACATATTTACTTGAAGATTCGAAGCAAGAACCGATATTGGGGGCATTCTATGAGTCTGAGTTGCAAAGAGTGAAATATTCAGATGTTTACCTTATTGAGAAAGTGTTAAAACGTAAAGGTGATAAACTATATGTTAAATGGTTGGGTCTTAACGAAAAAAATTGGGTACCTAAGGCGAACATTGTTTGATTAAAATAAATGTTGATTAAATATATTATTTAGTTTTACTATCCTTCTTCCCCTTAATAAGTACTGCCCCTTAAATAATATCATTCTTATCAGCGCGCGCCGCTACTCGCATTCATACGAGGACCTAACTAGATACCTACTATTCACACCACTCTGTTATCACTCAGTGGCGCGAGTGATGGATATGGTTTTGTGCGAACGAGGGGTAGCGGGTTTGACTCCCGCGCAAGTTAAATAACGAAAATAGGTAGGTATACCTAGCTCAGTATATAACCTTCACCACAACCGGTTAGAACTAGATATTTCGCAATATTTCATAGGTATTGCATCACCTCAAGTCTTAACCGCAGCTTCTGTTAGACTCTTATCAGCGTGTGACCGGCATCCTATAACCTTCACCACATCCGGTTAGGTGGGTGTGAAATAGAACATTCTAGAAACCATCCACTTTATGCGCATGCGCACAAACACACCCTAGGTATATTATAAATAGGAAGGATTGGGTTATTTACGCTCACTCATCCATAAGTTGTTACCACTGCCGCTACACTACCACTCTACCTATTTTTTTTACTAATCTCAATAAAATGGAGGGAGTTAAATGTGAATATTGTGAGAGGAGTTTTAAAAGAAACGGAGATGTGTTAAAGCACTATAAATTCTGTTCAGCGAGAGAAGACCAGCTGCTATCTAACAAGCAGCTGCAGCAGCAGCAGCAGCAGTACTGTTCAGTGTGTGATGTGCTAGTTAAAAATCTTACGGCGCATAGGAGAAGTGTGATGCATAAAGAAAAAGAGGTGCGTGAGGTTTATGGAGAGGGTGTTGAAGTAATAGAAACTTCATTCAAGTCCCGCATAGCCACCTACCGAGTGTTTTCGATGGAGAAAAAATTACTACCTGAAGATTTCATGGAAAATATTAAAGAGCGCGTGATAAAACTAACAGAGGGCAAACTCGAAGAATATAAATCCATAAAAATTAATATTGAACTTTTCGCTTTATATAAAAAAACGACGTTGATGCAGGATGGAGAGGAAAATGTCATGGAGGAGATAAAATCGTTTAATACAAAGAATAAAGGTGTATTTAAAAGTGATGACTTAAGTGAAATATATAACTTATTTATTAAGGAAATTAAGAATAAGGCTGAGGAGTTCCAAGAGCGGGACAGCGGTTGGGCCCTCTCAGAGGTGTTGTATTTAGAGGTGAATATTAATAAATACGCACCTCTAGCGGGGTCTAGCTACTTACCGCTGCCCAAGTGGATAAAGGATAAGCACGCGTGTGTGAACGTAAAAAATGATGATGAGGCGTGCTTCGCTTGGGCAGTGGTAAGCGCGCTGTACCCAGCCACCACACATGGGGATAGGACCTCCTCTTACCCTCACTACCGGGAGGTGTTGAGGTTGGAGGGGGTGACTTTCCCCACATGTGTAAATAGAGACATTAAGTGCTTTGAGGATAAAAATGATATTAGTGTTAATGTATATGAGGTGAGTGGGCAGGAGATCACAGGTCCACTCTACCATACCCGAGTGAAACGAGGGGCGCATGTAAATCTTCTCCTCATCGAAGATGGGGAGAAGCGACATTTTGTATATATTAAAAATATGAGTAGATTAATAAGATCACAGCTCACCAATTATGAGCATAGAGTATGGATCTGTGATGGCTGCCTGCTCACCTTTTGTAGTGAGCAAAACTATGAGGATCATATAAAACATGATTGTTCGCGTATAAGAACAATCTTGCCGGAACAGGGGGACAAAGTTAAATTTAAAAATCATCAAAATAAAATGCCTGTTCCGGTGATTGTTTACGCTGATTTTGAAGCAATATTAAAACCTATTAGTTCTTGTCAACCAGACAAGGCTCACTCCTATACTGAGAGCCGCCATGAGCATGTTCCTCATAGTTTTGCTTACTATATAAAGTGTTCATATGATGATGATAAATTATCAAAGTTTGTGTCATACAGAGGTGTAGAGTGTGCTAAAACTTTTTTGAAATCTCTAGAAGATGAACTAAAACCGTTTTGTGAGGCTTTTTCGAAAGTAGTGCCAATGACCCCCCTCACCACAGAGCAGGAGCAAGCTTATAGCACGACTCTGAACTGTCATATATGTGGTGAGGAGATGGGAATAGATAGAGTACGAGATCACTGTCATTTCACAGGTGAGTTTAGAGGTGCTGCTCATTCCTCGTGTAATTTAAATTATAAGCTTAAACGCACCATCCCCATAGTATTTCATAACTTATCTAAGTATGACGCACATTTTATTATTAAAGCTCTAAAAGATTACAATGTAGAAGTGTTACCTAAAAATAAGGAGAATTTTATATCTTTTACAATCAAAAGTAAGGAGCTTAACTTTAATCTTAGATTTATTGATTCATTTAAGTTCATGTCATCCAGTCTTGATAGATTAGCGAAAAATCTTAAACCGGAACAATTCAAAACAATTGAAAAAGTTTTCCCACAACATACATCTCTGTTGACTTGTAAGGGTGTGTTTCCTTATGAGTATATCACTTCGATGGAGAGATTAGAGGAAACACGCCTGCCATCACAAAACTGTTTCTATAGCACTCTTAACAAGTGCGGGTGTACTGATGTTGAGTACAGTCACGCCCAAAATGTTTGGAGTGTTTTCAACATAAAGTCTCTGGGCGAATACAGCGACTTATATCTAAAAACTGATGTTCTTCTTCTCACCGATGTGTTTGAGAATTTTAGAGATGTATGCTATAAGACGTATGAGTTGGATCCAGCACACTATTACACCGCACCTGGATTGAGCTGGGATGCTATGTTAAAGCATACTAAAATAGAGTTGGAACTGTTGACAGATCTCTCTATGATCAAGTTTATATCACGGGGTATACGAGGTGGTTTGAGTCAATGTAGTGGGAAGTATGCTGAAGCAAATAATAAATACCTAAAAGATTATGATCCTAGTAAAGAGGCTAGTCTAATATTCTGGGCTGATGCAAACAACCAATATGGGTGGGCAATGTCTCAAACCCTCCCATACAAAGACTTCCGGTGGTTGAGTGAAGAGGAGATCACAAACTTTGATTTGAACGCTCTAACTTTAGATGGAGAAAAGGGATACTTCTTGGAAGTGGATTTAGAGTACCCCCAACACTTGCACGATCTCCACAACGATTACCCCTTTTGTCCTGAAAATAAGATCCCTCCAGGTGGTGGTGGTGGTGGTAAAACTTGTAAATTATTAGCTACGTTAGATGATAAGAACCATTATGTAATTCACTATGTAAATTTACAGCAAGCTCTCGAGCATGGTCTTATATTGAAAAAAATTTATAGAATTGTAGAATTTTCACAGTCGTGTTGGCTTAAATCATACATCGATCTGAATACAAGCAAACGTGCACTCGCTGAAAACACATTCGAAAAAGAGTTTTTTAAACTCATGAACAATAGTGTTTTCGGTAAGACTATGGAAAACGTAGATAAACGGGTGGATGTACGTATCACCAACAGTTGGGATAGTCATGGTAAACGTTTGGGGGCGCGGGCTCTTATAGCTAAATTAAATTTTCATAGTCGTACAATATTAGATGAGGATCTAGTTATAATTCAGATGTATAGAAATAAAGTTGAATATAATAAACCGATTTATATTGGATTCAGTGTCTTAGAGTTAAGCAAGACGTTAATGTATGATTTCCACTATAACTATATGCTCCCCAAGTATGGAGAAAATATTAATATGTTATATACAGACACAGATTCCTTCATATATAGTATAAAAACAAACAATTTCTACGAGGATATCAAACCAGGTCTTGAGACCTGGTTTGATACTTCGGACTATCCTATAGATAATGTTTATGGACTTCCTCAAGTAAATAAAAAAGTTGTAGGTAAATTTAAAGATGAATGTTGTGGGGGGTTGATAAAACAATTTATAGGTATACGATCAAAGTGTTATTGTATAGTTAAAGAGAATGATGATGATGATGATGAAAACTGTGTGAAGAAAATTAAAGGTATTAAAAGGAAAGTTGTTACCGATGAGATAACGGTACAGAACTATTTAGATTGTTTAAAAGATAACAGTGCTTTATTACTAAAGCAGATGGGCGTAATAAGAAGTAGAGCTCATCGCTTATACACCCAAACTTTAAATAAAGTAGCTTTAAATAATGTAGACGATAAGAGATTTTATATAGGTAATTATAAGACGTTAGCTTGGGGGCATAAGGATATAATGAATTAGACATATGATTAGTTTTTAAAAACATCTGTCTTTGTATATAAAAAGTGTTATCTAGGTTAAGGTTAAAATTATATGTTGCATCTAGAAAATAAATATTATTTACACATTTTATTTCATTAAGTTTTTTTATTAAATACTAATCCCAACACTTTTGCTCTCGCTTGTACTGCACATAGCGTGCGGTGGTTAGATAACATGCTCGCACTATATGAACAGCAGGTTCGATCCCTGCGGCGCGCACGTTGATAAGACTCGGTCCGGCCCCCGCCGCCGTGCCGGTGCCGAGGTTGAATGATATGCTCGCACTATATGAGCAGCGGGTTCGATTCCTGACAATGTCAATGGATTTTTTTTGCTTAGTACACCCCATCTAGCGGCGTGTGTGTGTAACATTATCATCTACTAGAGTGTTGGTACTGCCCCACCATTGTATTCCATCATCGGAGTTAAACACAGCTGATAGTAGTAAGTACCATGTTTGTGCGCATCATTCAGCGCCTCCGCCCCCGCACCCTAGGCACCCACCGTGAGCCGCAGCACAATATTATGTGTTCGTCTGTCTGTCTGTCTGTCTGTCTTCTCTCATAGGTGGTATAGTTATCTCCTGAATAGAATATCAGCTGCATAGTAGTAGTAGTAGTAGTCAACTCTTCATAATAATATGGGAACACCCCGCGCAAAACTGTTTGGCGGGCCGCGGCATGTGTCTCTCTCTCTCTCTCGCTCTCTCTCTATCACTCATGCATGCTTGTCCACATCATTCAGCGCCCCCGCCCCCGCCCCCTTGGGCACCTGCCATGACGTCATATCCAGCCATGGATAGCATTATTTCATTGCTAACGTTATCAGGTGCTGTGGCTCTGCGGTGTGTGGCTACTCACGTCGCTTCAGAGCCGCCGCCGCAGTGGATTCAAATCTAACCAAACGAATGTTTTTTTTCTCACTAACGCCATCTATATTCACACATTCGCTAACTTTGCCGCTATGGTGACAGCTGACATAACAGTCCAATGATAGGTGTCATGTTGAGAGTTGTGACAGCTGACTTTGACAGCTGTCATGTTGACAGCTGACGCTGTGATTGGTCGATGCCAAGGTTGATGGGTGGCCACGCCCACTACGCCTACGCATATTCTCACTCACACCATAGCTCTGTCTCGCTCTAACACATGCGGTATCGCATCTTACCCCTCACTCACTCGCACTGTATGACGTCATTCTCACTCACACCATCGCTCTGTCTCGCTCTAACACATAGGATTTCGTATCTTCTCTCTCTCTCACTCGCACCGTTGGTCCAGAACCGCTATATTTACACTACTGCCGTTTTCTGGGTGTGGTACCTACTCATAAGGGGGTTTTGCCATAATGTGGTGCAAGTGTGTTGCAATGCACGGAAAGGACGCTGCTGCCCATCCTCCGGTTTTAAGTCCCTAATTTGACTCTTACGACCCCCATTGGAAGAGATGGGATGGTCCTATTCTTAGACGGGAGTCATACGGAGATATGATATACGCTGATATGATGATAAAATACATTAACGAGGTATGTTCATTTAAATTGCAACATACTCGTAAATAATGCTTATAATTAATTACTCATTATAAAGGTTTACAGTCATATTGTTTATTTATTTACAGCATTATGTAGGTACGCGAGGTAGGTACGTAGGTAGCTGTGTTAGGTAGTATTATAAACACGTGTTTTCCATAAAACGTTTAATTTAATAGAGATCAAGCATCATTGCCCTTTCCTAACATATACCTACCTTCCTATAATAACTTTGAATATGCCTTCCTACACTGGTAATATTTTGTTAGGTAGATACCTAGTTTACTGGTGAAAGAAACCTGCACAAGCCTGTGAAGAAACTCGAAGGATGTGTGTGAAGTCGACCAACCCGCACTGGGCCCGCGTGGGCGACTAAGCCCCGACTGCCCTAATTCAGGACAGGCTCGAGCCCCACAGTGGGGACGTATATGAATTTGATGAGGTATCTAGCTTATTTTTTGAGTTCCATACCCGGTTGCCAACGGGACACTATTACTACACCCCGGACACTTCATACAAAGGGCGAGAAATGACATTTCTAAAAACAAATGACGGAGCAAACGAAATCACGGCGGAATTCCATACGTTCGAGAACCAAACTATAACCAATCTGTATCTATCTGGGTGACGAGGGGGTGAGGTCGGAATCTAGAGAGCGGCAGGGAGTGTACATACTGTACGTTAGTACCTACTAATATGTATATTTTGCTATTACTACTTAAGTCTTCGCTATCCGTCCGTTCGTTTGTCTGTCAGCGGGCTGTGTTTCATGAACCGTAATAGGTAGACAGTTGAAATTTTTGTGTATATTTATTGCCGCTATAACTACAAAAATTAACATGAAAAATCTGTGAAGACAAGTCAAGTTTTAAAATCTTGTACGAGGGTACGGAACCCTTCACTTGCGAGTCCGAATCGCACTTGGCTGGTTTTATGTTTATCTCCATGAAGGATAAAAAAATTCAGCGCCGCCATTTTTTTTGCTCATGTGTACCTCATAATATGTCATCTCTACCCCATTAAGATACAAGCTATAGGTACATCGAGGTTTGTGCTGAACGTACTAGGGAACCGTCCATATATTACGTCATTCGAATTTTGGGAGGGTGGGTCTTGTCTGCGAATGATGGTAAATGACGTGCGAAGCGGAGGAGGCGTACAAATTTGACGTCAATCTTGTAAATACCAAAATTACTGCAAAATATTTAAATATTATGTAAGTACATATAACATTAATAATTATTGAGCTCATTCATTATATTCCAAACCTAACAATAACAGCGTAAATGAAAAAAATCGATATTACGCAAAAGTAAAGATTAAAAAAAAAGTTAAGGTACCTATATGGCTGTTTTAATGTGAAACCGATTTTTTCTACAATTTGCAATTCATTGAATTCTGTCAACAATTACTGGAAATGACGTCAGTTTTGCGAGAGGGTCATTAGATAATGACTATAGGATGATTGTGAAAATCGCCAAAAAGCGATGAAGTAATTTATCGACGGCCCCTATGAATATTCTCTTTGGTTTGTGCCACATGCATAAGTAGGTATTATTGTGTTGTTTGCTTGCGTTTTCCATAATCTCAATTTCTTTTATAATGTCTCAAGTTAGTAACAAGTTCTGAAACACGCAAGCTCATTAAAAGAATGCTAAGAATAAACAGCGTGTAGAAAAATAGAGAATATTAAGTTATTGTATAGCTTTTATCGCGGCCATTGAGGGGACCGAATCAAGAAATTTCGTAACGAAAATAAAACCTGACACCCCAAATAAAATATATATTGAGTTCTAAAAAACTTACAGTGCCATCTATCTATCCATCATGATGATGATGATGATGACGATGACGATGGCGATGGCGATGGCGATTGATGATGGCGACTGATGATGGCGATTGATGATGATGATGATGAACTTTCTTAGTGATAATTTATTACATAAACATTCCGCGCCCCAAGGACTATATGGTACTGGTAAATACTGCATAAATAAAAAATATATACATTATAATTATAATTGCATAAGTTGATAAAAAACGCTATGCAATAGCTTTACCGCGGCAGTCCCCGAGTGCCACACGACTTTATTTTATTTTATAACAAGCTTTTACTTACAAAATTTAAATAATAAAAAATACAACTGTTCTGAAATTGCGATAAAAAATTGTTCTTCCCCATTCAAAGTTGGCGAATTAGCGGATCATTTGTATGGGAAGTCGAAATTTGTTTTTTGTTATTTCAGCAAAGTTGAAAACAAAAGTTGTTTCATTTCATGAGTAGATGCCACACTTAAAAAATACTAGTGTGATTTAGACCACACGATTGAAGTAAAACTTATTTAGCTCCATCTATAATTATGTATGAAAGTAAATACCTAGTCTTCAGTAAATAATCAAATGATTTTTTTAGGAACAGCAAACTACCGCGTACTGTAGGCCATATACAGTTACATTAACATACAGAGTTTCATCAAAATCGTCAGAGCCATATAAAACTATTAAATTATAATTGTTTTTTTACAATGGTGGCAGGCAACCCTAAAAAGGGCTGGAGATGTAAAATTTATATTGACGTAACCCAAATTTCACTCAAATTCGTAGAGTGGTTTGGAAACTAGAGCACCGGACGGTCATACTGACACACACACACATTTTTGAATTTTACACCTGCATAAAATATACTTAAAAGGTACGCAAAAATAATCCAAATGATTTCCTTACTTATATCCAAATAATGCAAATAATCCCTACTAATATTATAAATGTGAAAGTAACTGTCTGTCTGTTACGCTTTCCCGCAAAAACTACTGAACGGATTTGGCTGAAATTTGGTAGGTAGACAAATTAGGACCTAGGTTAAGACATAGGCTACTTTTTACCACGCTCGCGAGCCGCTTGCGGCTCGCGCACTGCGCACCCTCGAAAAGTCATAGAAACGTGGTCCACGCGGGTGAAGCCGCGGGAAACAGCTAGTTTCATATAATCCCATTAATCCTTTGTATGGACGCGGGACGGCGCCCTAACGATTATTTGGCAGTTTTGTATGTTTAAAGGCTGATCAAAAAATACCAGAAATTTGTGAATATACAGGTTGTAACAAAATTGGTGAAGGTCCCGTTAACTGGGGGTTCTACTCGTCATACTGAACAACTTTCTCCAAGGAACCCATAGTCAATTCTCAAAAAAAATTTGGACCCTCCATACTAAAATGCACAAAATCGGTCGATCAGCTGGTCGATTTGTATGAAGAGTAAAAAAAATATTTGCGTTTTCAGTCGTAGAACAAAAGTTGTTCAGTATGATGAGTGGAAGCCCCAGTTAACGGGACCTACACCAATTTCTGTATATATTTCTAATAACCTGTTCCAAAATTTTGATATTTTCCCTTTTAGTCTTTTTTAAAATCTTCGAAGCGTTTTTAGAACACAGTTTTTTGAGGCCTTCAGTTCCCTCAGAGATTTGGTCTTTACTTCCTTTGGTCTATGGTTGCGAAACTTTGTCCTTATATCCTTCGTACCTCGTCCTTCATCTTAGGAAACAGTAATGAGTCGCACGGGGCCACATCATATCAGCTCATATACGTCCCTACCGAGGGGCTCGAGCCTACCCTGAATTAGGGCGTCGGAGCTTAGTCGACCACGCGGGCCCAGTGCGGGTTGGTCGACTTCACACACAACTTTCGAGTTTCTTCGCAGATGTGTGCAGGTTTCCTCACGATGTTTTTCCTTCACCGTTAAAGCAATCGGTTAGTATATGTACGTAAGTTTCGAAAAACTCATTGGTACATTGGCCGTCCGGATTTGAACCCGGCCACCTCTGGTTAGGAGGACCGAGTCGTTACCGGTTGAGCCACCGATGCTTTTGACGCTTTTTGACTGACGGGGCCACGTTCGGCAATTAAGGTGACGGCATTAATGCGGTCTGGATTTTTGACAAAAAATCGCTAACAAGCCGCGAATACGCTCAAACAAATTCTTTGGTCTATCATTTCACTTTTGCCGATCACAGTAAATCACGTCCTACAAGTTTGTCTGTCAAATACAATCTACGCGTCCAAAGTTGCCGAAATTGTCACATAAATTATAGACATGTGTACCAACATAACATAAGAGCGTCGGTGGCGCAACGGCAAGGGCCGCTACCTCCTATCCGGGAGGTCGTGGTTTAAATCCTGCCACGTACCAATGTGTTTTCGAATTTCGATCTCATATGTACGTTTATCCGACGCTCTTATTGTGAAGGAAAACATCGTAAGGATGTTGCATTGAAATCTCTTTTGGATATTTGAATATATTTTTATATTTTTGACTCGACCACGTTATTGCGACACATGAAGTTGCGAAATTGTAAACTCCGGCAACACGGAACTGTGACAACACGGAACTGTGACAACACGGAACTGCGAAAACACGGAACTTCGACCACGTGTCTTTTCGGTTCACAGCAAAAAACGGTATTTCACTGAGTTAATTTTATCTACTAACCATCCTGTCCCCGGGAATCCTGCCGCTTTCAAAATTATTATAATCATTACTATGGATTATTAATATTATTTCTTTAGAAATTCGTCATCTAACACATGTTCTTTGAAAACTTCAACCGGCTACCTATTAACAGTTCAACAGTTCAGACGGACAGACAGACTGACGGATGGATGGACCATTGGACAGCGTAGGCTTATAGTAAGCATCCTTTGGGAGATAAGCGTAGGTATTTTAGGTGAAGAAAAACGTCGTGAGGAAACCTGCACACGCCTGCAAAGAAACTCGAAGGCGTGTGTCGCCCAAAGCGTGGTCCACTAAGGCCCGATGGCCCTAATTCAGGATAGACTCGAGCCCCTCGGTGGGGACATATATGAGCTGATATGATGATTTTAAGATTACCACTATTTATTTAAAAAGTAATCCATACGTACGTTTACAATCTGTACACTTTGTCTTGCTTACGTCGAAGTATAAAGTTTTATTATGAATCGGCCTACAACTCATTTTCAAGAAATTTTGTATGTTAAACGAGTTTCTGTAAGGTCTCTTAAGGGCCGTCAGGAAGCCCGAGTTTCCATACAAACGTATAGTTTCGTAATAGTAGTTTATCCAACTGTTATTTAATGATAGGTCTTAAATAATGAGTGTGTTTTAACAAAATGAGGCGAAGCCGAATTTTGTTATATGTAGTATCACACGAGTGTTTTAAGACCTAATTGCAACAGTTGCTTATATTATTTTATTTACATAAATATTGTAAGTACTCTAAGGTGAGATAGGGAAATGACCTGCATTGCTACTAGTGCTACCTGTAAAATATCTATAGACTATATCTATAGAACTCCTTGCCTGCGTCAGTGTTTCCCGATTTCTATAATTTGGGGATCTTCAAGGCAAGAGTGAATGGGCATTATTTGAGTTTGCGTGTACCATCTTCGACTGTATCATCACTTACCATCAGGTGAGTTGCAGTCAAACGCACTCAAATTTTTAATAAAAAAAAAAGATAACAAAATAATGTAATAAAAAATAAATTTTAACAAATACAGAAACAAATTATTTGTTGCAATAGTTGTAATTGATATTTACATTGGAACAATGGTATATATATTAATTGGTCCTGGTTGTCTTGTAGTGGGAGGGTCTTGGTTGAGACCCACTTGAGTTTTGACAGCAGTTCAAAATTTTAACTCAACCTTTTTAACAAAATTCGATACTGTAATAACATTGGTTCAGATTTTACCTACTACCACAGACAAGAAAGTTTATATTAAAATTAAATCATAGTAAAATTGAATGTCATAATGCTTTGTCATAATGCTGGTCATTGCCTAAGGATATTGAACGCATTATAGAGGACTTATATGTGTGTAGATAAACTACATTTCAGATCAAATCCTTTGCAAATTTATTGAGACACATATCGATGTCTGTGATTTGTTTTCATCGTAATAAACTAAAACAGAATTAAATAAAGGCTTGCATATTAGGTTTGCTCTTACGGTGAAGGAAAAACATCGCGAGGAAACCTGCAAACGCCTGCGAAAAAACTCGAAGGTTGTGTGTGAACTGAAGTCGACTAAACACACTAGGCCCGCGTGGTCGACTATGGCCCGGTCGCCCTAATTTAGGGTAGGCACGCGAGCCCCTCGGTGGGGGCGTATACAAGCTGATACGATGATAAGTTTGTACATAAAGTTTTAATTCGATCTTATTTTGGTCAGTTTTATTTTAGTACTAGCTGTCCCGGCGAACTACGTACCGCCCTACATTACATTACACTGCCCTACCCTACCCTACCCTACCCTACACTACACTACACTACCCTACCCTACACTACACTACCTCTACCCTACACTACCCTACCCTACACTACTCTACCCTACACTACACTACACTACCCTACCCTACACTACTCTACCCTACCCTACACTACCCTACCCTACACTACACTACACTACCCTACCCTACACTACACTCCCTCTACCCTACACTACTCTACCCTACACTACACTACACTACCCTACCCTACACTACTCTACCCTACACCATGGAGCAAATCCTACACTAAACTACCCTACCCTAAATTACCCTACACTACACTACCCTACCCTACATACACTACACTACACTACCCTACACTACCCTACCCTACACTACACTACACTACCCTACCCTACACTACCCTACCTTACCCTACATAAAAACCTTCTCATGACAATAACGAACTCGACAAAAAAAGAATTAGCGAAATCGGTCCACCAACACATTTTGCGATTCATTTTTATATTATAAGACTAGCTGTCCCGGCGAACTATGTACCGCCTTACATTACATTACACTGCCCTACCCTACCCTACCCTACACTACACTACCCTACCCTACGCTACACTACCCTACCCTACACTTCTCTACCCTACTCTACACTATCCTACCCTACTCTACCCTACCCTACACTACTCTACCCCACTACTCTACCCTACACTACACTACCCTACCCTACACTACCCTACACTACCCTACCCTACACTACCCTACCCTACCCTACATACACTACACTACACTACACTACACTACCCTATACTACCCTACACTACACTACACTACCCTACCCTACACTACCCTACCCTACCCTACACTACACTACCCTACCCTACATACACTACACTACACTACCCTACACTACCCTACCCTACACTACACTACACTACCCTACCCTACACTACACTACACTACACTACCCTACCCTACCCTACCCTACATAAGAACCTTCTCCTGACAATAGCGAACTCGACAAAAAAAGAATTAGCGAAATCGGTCCAGCCGTTCTCGAGTTATGCGCTTACTAACACATTTTGCGATTCATTTTTATATATTAGATAAATATATCGAAAACAGATTGTAGACATCGATTCTATCTTCTCAATAAGTTTGGATTCGATCTGGCATGTAAGTAATTTTTATATTAAGAAGGAATTAAGTTTGTATGGAAATCTGAGCCTTCTGGTAACTATTCATATTCAGTTTAATCGTTTTGTTTTGTACTTTCAAATTGGCAAATTTTTTTTAAACAACAATAGTGAATAAGGCCTAGTTTTGTTGATGAAACTTCAAAGACGTATTAATTTTTTTGCAGAACTGGCTTGTCGAGTTTTTAAAGACTGTTTAATTATTCATTATCAGACAGGTATAAAATGAAATGAATCATTGTAATTACCTATTTATTAGAATATTATGCATATTTTTATGTTGTCACTATAGCGATTAGTGTTGTGCGTATTTCGCATTATAAGCCGCCAGGAGGCCGGCCACGTCTTTTTTCGCATATCTTATGATTAAATAAAAAAATGGCGATAGAATAAATATTTAATAAGGTTACTAGGGGCCTCATAAGAAGGTTCAAGGTCACCCAAAGGGCAATGGAGCGTGCTATGCTCGGAGTTTCTCTGCGTGATGGAATCAGAAACGAGGAGATCCGTGGGAGAACATAAAACCAAGAGTCTCTTGTAGCCCGTTTTTGGAAGGGATAATATCCTCCCGCTCCCTTGTATAAAATGTGGAAAAATTGGTGTAGGACTCGTTAACTAGGGGGTTCTACTCACAATACTGAACAACTTTCCCTAAGGAACCCATAGTCAATTCACAAAAAAAAAAATTTGAAGCCTCCATACTAAAATGCACAAAATTGGTCGATCAGCTGATCGATTATTATGAAGAGTAAAAATGTTTTTTTACGATTTCAGCAAAGTCGTAGAACAAATGATGTTCAGTATGATGAGTAGAAGCCCCAGTTAACGGGATCTACACCAATTTTGTTACACCCTGTATATACTTGAAATCGCTAGCTCTGTCCATAAAAAAATAAGCAAATATGAATGCTGTAGTAGTACGCGTCGACATCACCTGTTAGTACAGCCTACACCAATATTGGAAATCTACAAAACCAGCCCTTATTATAGGTCCATCGTAATGTATAACAAACTCCCAAAAACATTTAAAATCGGAAGGAAATTAAAAAAATAATTACAACAATCTAAAAAACCTAATAATATCTAAATGTTACTATAGTGTAAAATAATTTTTGGACGATAAAACATTGAAGTTTTTTTTAAGTAAAATTATATTTTTTTAATGAAAATAATAAACATGTAAATTAAATATATTTACGTCGTGACTATCTAATGGTCTCTCCTAATATTTCTGTAAATTATTACAATTTACCTATCCTGATTGCCATGCCCTAGCAGGGCCCATGTACCATGTTATAGTTACATTTATAAAACCTTATGTACATGATTGAAAACGACAAATAAATGAAAAGAAATGAAAGAAACGGACCTAACTCAGATTTGGCAAACTTACGTGGCAGTGGGCGGGGCATATAGCTTGTAGATCAGATGGCTGTTGGGGCAGTAACGTTCTCGAGTGGTGACAGCGCACCCATAAACGTAGCGTAGGCAGGCATCCTACTCGGTGGACCAGTGACCTGGTGAAGGTAGCGAAAGCCGCTGGATGCGTGCAGCGCAGAACCGGTCGTCGTGGAAATCCTTGGGGGCGGCCTATGTCCAGCAGTGGACGTTCTTCGGCTGATAATGATGATGATGAAAATAAATAATTATATATAAACATGAATATACACAGTACACACATCATTTTTTCTACTTTCATCTGATCATAAATTGATGATTTTAATTTTATTCACAAATTATTAGTACTTGACATTATCACACCTGATGGTAAGTTACGATGATGCCAAAGATGGAAGCGGGCTTACCAAGAGTCCCCAACGCAATGGGGAACTGGCTATCTCATCTTCAAGCCGGAACACATCAATGCTGTGAACATTGATGCTTGGAGGCAAGACTTAAAATGCCCTTTCAACAACCCAACCGAGTCTTACAAAGTTGGACTCCGCTGGGAATCGGACCCGAGACCTCCTGATGTGAAACTAATAGACTTGACCATTTCGCCACAGAGGCGGTTATTAATTCATTAATATCAAGTGACAAATTATTCGTTAATTAATTTAATCAATGACCACGTAACCGCGGGTGATGCTAAGTGTAACACCAGGCAACCGCCGACTATCCCTTGGATAGCACGGTTAATTGCGCCACACGATAAGAGACAGAGATTTAAATCTTCATCATCATCATCATATCAGCCGAAAAACGTCCACAGCTTGACAAAGGCCTCCCCCAAGGATTTCCACGACAACCGGTCCTGCGCTGCCCGCATCCATCAGCTTCCGCGATCTTCACCAGGTCGTCGGTCCACCGCGTGGGAGGCCTGCTTAGGTCACCGAAAGGGCAATTGGGTGTTCTATCTATATTAGGAGCTGATAAATACCTAACTTACATTTTATTATTAAAAATAAAAAGTTATCTTGAATTACCTAAATTACATTTTATTTAAAACAATAAAAAGTTGCTCAAATTACCTAAATTACTAAACAGTGCTTTAAAACCTAGCAGGTTAAGGAACCATATTATTGGTATGCAAATGCATAGATAGTAATAATTCTTCGACTGTGGTAATAATATGACGTGTTAATCATTATCATCATATCAGCCGAAAACCGTCCACTGCTGGACAAAGGCCTTCCCCAAGGATTTTCACGACGACCGGTCCTGCGCTGCCCGCATCCATCGGTTTCCCGCGATCTTCTTCTTCATCTTCTTCATGACGTGTTCATTACGTAATTAATAAACATTTGAATTGTTTACGCAATTTAACGATAATATATTTATGTATGTTGTTAAATTATCATTAACTATATTGTCATCAATCGAATGATCTAGATCAGATAATTTAATTGACGAGTAAAGAATACTTGGAGCTTTCTCGAGGTTCATCACTAATTGGAGAACTCATTTGTGGGTACATAATTGTGTGTAATGTTTATACATGTGCCATATTAATGGCTATATCTAGAAAAAGTACTTTAAATATTGAAATCTGAAAAAATTCTCAAAGATAACTTTATTCCATTACAAGCTTTAATTTAGTTTCTGTGCTATCCTAATGTTTGTCATCAAATCCCACAAATTAAATTTGATCCACTTCCCGGTTTATACCGATCGAGCTGAAATTTTGCATACATGTGTAAATCGCGTGACAATGCAATATTATGATGACATGGTGCTGATCTGATGATGGAGCTGGAAGGTGGAAAACGACACAACCCCATCGAGTTTCGGCTCGTTTGATTCGTATTGACGAGTACTTTGACCCTAAAAAGCTTGTACCTAAAAGCTTTTAGGTTTTTCGAAAAATATTGATGTTTTTAGAAACTTACTGACCTTAGTCAGAAATAGAACAAGCTGAATGTTACCCGGAAATGGATCCGGCTAATTTAAAAAAAATGGGCCAAACTTTTTCATCATTTTCTTCCATAACTTAGAGTTATAATATAAATTAAATAAAAATAATTAAATTCAACATTTGTTTTATTTTTTACTAGCTGTTGATGGCGGCTTCGCCCTCGTGGATATCTAGAGGTTTTTTTTTCCTATAAACTATCACGAACATTTTAAAGCAAATATTAGAGAAATCGGTCTACCGTTCTCTAGTTAAGCGTTTAGCAACATACAACATTCCCTTTTTTAAATTCACAATTGGTAAGCCCTTGGTATCATCACACCTGATGGTAAGTGACGATCATGCCGTAGATGGAAGCGGGCTTATAGATCTTGCAATCTACGAGCGCGCGTGGCCTTTATTTGTAGTTGTTATCGTAAATACACATTTTCGTTAGTGTGTGTACCCGACGGAGCGGTGCTTATTGTTTCCAAGTTGCATTGTTCACGAAGTACGATCAGCATGTCAAATCTCAAAAGTGAAAGAAAACGGAAAGTAATTCATAGCGAGGTAAGATTTTTAAACTTGTCCCTAGATATCGATGTAGTCACCAACATGTAAATTATACATATATAAACTAAAAAAACCGTTCCCGCAGCGGACGGAACACAAAGGTAGATTTCGGGTTCGATAAAGTTCGGTTCGTGGATCGCGTTTGGTATTTCAAACTTTTTCTCGAAAGCTATGTCGTTTAAAAAAAGTTTAACTATGATTTCCAGTTCTTTTTTGTTAAGTACGTTATTGTCAGGAGAAGGTTCTTATGTAGGGTAGGGTAGGGTAGTGTAGGGTAGGGTAGAGTAGGGTAGGGTAGGGTAGTGTAGGGTAGGGTAGAGTAGTGTAGGGTATTGTAGTGTAGTGTAGGGTAGAGTAGGGTGATAGGGTAGGATATAGTAGGGTAGGGTAGAGTAGAGTAGGGTAGGGTAGTGTAGGGTAGGGTAGGGTGTGTAGTTCTCCGGGACAGCTAGTTACTAATAATAAATGGGAGAGCTTTTTATTTTCTGTAGAGTTAAGGTATTGTTTAGGATTACATTTATTTTGTGTTTATTTAAATTTTCTACCTGTAATTATTTATTATTAATGTTAATTAGTAGTTACTTTAAGGATGTTGTTTTTTTTAAGAAAATACTTAAAATATAAAATGGGTGAAATTTTTGTTTGCTAACCGTACGCACGGTCACTCTCACGCCTACATTGACGCGTATACAGATTGGTCACTCACACAACTAAGGGCGCCGCGCGCTCGTAGATTGCAAGATCTATACCAAGAATCCCCAACGCAATGGGGATCTGGCTATCTTATCTTCAAGCCGGAACACATCAATGTTGTTGGTATTGATGTTTTGGCGGCAAGACTTAGGATAGATAGTGGTAGCTAGCCAGGCGGGCTATGAAAATGCCCTACCACCAACCAAACTGAGTTGACCCCGCCGGGAATCGAACCCGCGACCGCCTGGTGTGAAGCGAATGGACTAATCATTACGCCACGGATGCGGTTTTTATTCATATAGATAACTTGCTGGTTATCTTTCCGGCTAAACAAAAAATCTTTGAATGCAGATTTAATTATAAAAAAAATATAAATGAATTCCCAGTTATGAAAATATTCCTTTTTTTAAGTATGTTTTTTTTGTTATTTTGCTGTTTTGGTTACCGGCTAAAGCAAGCAGTTAAAAAGAGTCCTACATATTTAAAAAAATAAAATCGAGTCTAATTTGAGCAAAGCTTGTTCCGAAAATTTTAGAGTAGCTTCTCTCCATTGCCTATAAAGGGGGCTTCTACTCATCATACTGAACAACTTTTAAATTATGAATTTGCTAAAATCGAAAAAAAAATTGAACTTCTCATACAAATCCATCAGCTGATTGACCGATTTGTACATTTTTGTATGGAGCGTCCTATTTTTTTTGAGTATTGACTAAGGGTTCCGCGGAGAACACAGAACGTGGCGTTAACAGGTCCTACACCAATTTAGTTACACCTGTATACTGCTGGGACACCACATGGCTATTATGGGAATTCTCAGTGTCAGTAATATAGTTACTTAGTACCAGAAACTTTATTAGGCAGTACCTACGGCTACGAGATTTATCATCATCATCATATGATCCGAAGAACGTCCACTGCTAGACATAGGCTTCCCCCAAGGATTTCCACGAGACGATTAAATGAAAAATATGGTACAAAGCGCCCCACGCTTTTTTCATAATAATACTAGTATTTTTCTTTCATTATTGTCTTCAGCTTATTAATATTAAGAATTATTTTTCACTTTTTAATTTGATGTGCTTTAAAAGCGTGTTTTTTAGTTTTTTTTAACTATATTTATTTTACAATTTTTAGTTCAGGATAATGAGATAAACTTATGAAATTATTGTATACTCATATTCTTGATAAATGTACAAAGTTTAAATTAAATCTGTCCGTTTAAAGTGGGTTAAAATCGAATGCAAAAGAGTCGGTTACAAAAATACATACAAACGGGTGAAGCTAATAAAAGCGTGATAAAAAGTTAAAATGGCGGTTAGGCTAAACAATGTCAAGATACCAAGATAAAAGAAAATAAAGACGAGGCTTTAAAAGCTTTAGAACAATTTCATCAGAAAAACAAAATAAATAACAAAATATTAACTGTATTAACACATAAGGTATAAGTAAATTCGTGGTTTGTATAAAATCGATTTAAAAATAAAATAATTTGTACAGCCCCGATGTGCATACTTTCTGGCGAAGCGTTCACCGTCTGTCCTGGTCGGGCATAAAAAAATCTACAATAAACATTACACTTATGTACTTTTTTTTCATTCATATCATACGTCCCCACCGAGGGGCTCGAGCCTACCCTGAATTAGGGCGATCAGGCCTTAGTCGACCACGCGGGCCCAGTGCGGGTTGATCGACTTCACACACAACCTTCGAGTTACTTCGCAGGCGTGTGCAGGTTTCCTCACGATGTTTTCCTTCACCGTTAAAGCAATCGGTAAGTATATGTATACGTAAGTTATGAAAAACTCATTGGTACATTGGCCGTTCAGATTTGAACTCGGTACCTGTGATTAGAAGGACCGAGTCGTTACCGGTTGAACCACCGCCTGGAGATATTAATATAATTTGATCTTACCCAAATTTTACCCAAATCCGTCGATTTGTTTGGTAACTAGAGCACCGGACGGACTTACACACACACACACACACACATACACAAATTTTTGTTTTGTTTTTAGACTCTATTAGTGTAAGAAAATCGATCCCCATCAAAATCTCAACTTCGATTTTTTTGCCATCACAATGTCTTATTCACTCCTTCGTCGCTCGATAGTAAAAACTGTTTCAGTACAGTAGATACCATCAAAAAATATATTTATTTTTAAAATTAATCGTCACAATTCTTTTTTCACATTCCATCGAGTTTCCTTTTTAGAATAGTATGTTGTATGGAAACTAAAAAAAAAAAAATAATATGTCGATAGATACGAGTAGAAACGTCTAAAATTTGTATGTTGGCAATTAAATGGCAGACATCTGACATCCATTAGAAATTAAAGGTGTTTACTATTTTTAATTAGTTTAAGTAAAAATGAATGCTTATTTAGCAATACTTCACAAAAAAGAATTTTCTAAATCGGTCTAGGCGAATTCGAGTAATCGGGGAAATCACAATAAAAGAATATAAAAAAAAGTTTACGACCAATTGAGAGCCACTTTTTTAGTTATTTGTTTAACGGTGAAGGAAAACATCGTGAGGAAACCTGCACACGCCTGCGCAGAAACTCGAAGGTTGTGTGTGAAGTCGACCAACCCGCACTAGGCCCGCGTGGTCGACTAAGGCCCGATCGCCCTAGTTCAGAGTAGGCTCGAGCCCCTCGGTGGGGACGTATATATGAGTTGATATGATGATGATAAGAGCCTCCTTCTTTTTTTGAAGTCGGATAATGAATATTAAAATTAAAGCAAGTAGATTAAATAAACACGACTGCCTAACATTACTCCTCTTTTTTGAGAAATCGGGTAATTTGTATCCTATGTCACTCACGGAATCAGACAAATCTAAAACTATCTCGCACTCTAAAATCCATCAAGCCGTTTAGAAGATGTCGTGGAATTAAGAAACATACATACATACATTAGACCTAAAAAAAAACTCCTTGTTGTGGGCAGTCATGTTAATAATATACGTAAACCTACGATAACTTACTAAATAGGTACATACATTTTGTTATTTCAATTCAAATATTTTTATTTCAGAAAAATGATTCTATAGTATGTAGAATATAAAATAATTAAGGTTCATTTTATCTCAATATTATACTTAAAAAAAAACACTTAATAAACAAAATTAATAACAATGTTAATATTTTTATCGGTTTTTTAAAAAATAAACAAAAGGGGGCAAAATTTTGTATTTGAAACGTTTATGCTACTAAAAATATAATAGCAATAAAAAAATATGATTAGAACAATTTTATTTGTTTGTGAAAATGTCCTTTTAAAACAACAGTAGTTAAAAGTGGGTTAAAGGTCCCAATTCAGGTCCATTCAGAATAAAAAAAACTAAATTAAAGCAGTAGATACTTACGTAAATATCCGTCGTCTCCATTGCTGATGCAGAACAATGAGATTAGCACAAAACTGATCGCGGACAGCACTGTGGACGGCATAGTGGAAAAAACAATTTTTATTTTTTTTAAATCTTTAAAAAATTGCCTATATCCACGGCGACCCACCTACTGCGTCGAGACACGATTGAGCAACTCTTTATTGTAGTGCGAATCGCGAGTATTTATGTGTGACATCTAGCAGTACTTGCCGACTTTCTGACAGTTGGTAACACGTACACGCGTCGGTGGGTTTATGTACCGAAATAAAATTGGGTATGCGTATGAGTGTCCGAGTCGGGTAAGTAATTTGGAAAATTACCTAGTAGCTACAAGCATTTGGCCGATTGCTTGTAATAATTTTTAATGCGATCTGCAAACTTAAAGGTTTTGTTCTTTATTTATTTATTTATTCTTTCCGTAGCTCAGAGGAAAAGTTCACTGGCTTACACAGGAGGTCGCGGGTTCGATTCCCGGCGGGGTCAATTGTAAGACTCGGTTTGGTTGGTGGTAGGGCATTTTCTAAGCCCGCCTGGCTAGGTACCACCATCGTATCTAAGTCTTGCCGCCAAATATTAATGTTGATATCATTGGTGTGTTCCGGTATGAAGATAAGATAGCCAGTTCCCCATTGCGTTGGGGAATCTTGGTAAGCCCGCTTCCATCTTCGGCAACATTGTCACTTACCACCAGGTGCGATGTTGTCAAGGGTTTACCAATTGTAAATAAAAAAAATATTGTGTATAAAAAAAGATTACATAACAGGCAGAAAATAAAGTTATAGTTATAGGTATTACTTATTTCTAATTAGAATTTTTTTCCAGCAAACCCGGAAAAGAGTAAGTTTTAGTTGAAATGGCAGACGTGTACATAAATAAAGAAGCTATTAAAATATATAAGTTAGGAGTCAATAGTGTAAAATTCATATAATTAGTTTGTGTAAGTAATTTTATTAACTACTTAAATAGGTTTAATTATACAATATAAAATATTTAAAATAAATAATATAATACTTACATGGCTTATCAACTTTAAGAAGAAAGGGAGGGGTAGTTCTTGTATATGTATAAGATTTTAGTTCATAGCTGATTGGGACGGACTGACGGACGGATGTGCTGGAACACTAAAAAGTAGAAAGCTGATTAAAGAAGCACTTCAAACATATAACATAACATACAGGATCTTTCAGCTGCTCTTAGAGATCTGAAACCCTTTGAATAAGGATAAATAATTATTTATTAGATACTTTATCTTATACCTGTACATTATACCTATACCTTACATATATATATGGGTATATGATATCACTAGCTGTTTCCTCCGGCTTCACCCGCGTGGACAACGTTTCTATGACTTTTCGAGGGTGCGCAGTGCGTTTCGCGTTTATAATATACAGGGTGTAACAAAATTAGTGTAGGTCCCGTTAACTGGGGCTTCTACTCATCATACTGAACAACTTTTGTTCTAAGACTTTGCTGAAATCGCAAAAAAATATTGCTCTTCGTACAAATCGATCAGCTGATCGACCAATTTTGTGCATTTTAGTATGGAGGATCCACTTTTTTTTGAGAATTGACTATGGGTTCCTTGGGGAAAGTTGTTCAGTATGATGAGTAGAACCCCCAGTTAACGGGGCCTACTCCAATTTTGTTACAGGAGCACTTTACAGCAATAAATTTAAAAAATAGTAATGATAATACTGTTATAAATTTTTATCTATTAACATTTATAACTCGTGTGGAGAAGTGTGGTGGTATACGGAACACTCGGTGCGAAAGTCCGACTCGTATATGGCTGGTTTTTAGGGTTCCGTACCCAGAGGGCCTCCACTGTCCGTCCGTTTGTATGTCTCTGTTAGCGGGCTGTTTTACATGAACGTAATAGGCAGACAGTTAATATTTTCACAGATTGTATATTTCTATTGCCGCTATCAGAGATTTGTGGCCATTGATGGGTTATGCACTAACAAACCACATTTAAAAATTGAACCCATTTACACACGCGAGAGCTGCCAATTGACAACTTTTTATTTGCTTCACTCTTAGGACGCATGCGCATGTAACCTATCTATCTCCCCTTATATATAGCATATCACTGGCCGCTATGACAAAAAATAATAACAATAAAATAAAATAAAACCACTTCGGGAGTGCTGACAGAAGCGAAAACTTTTTACAGTTTTATAAGTTTTGACCCTCCGAGTATTCCTGGTACGGTGGCGGTTACATTACATTACAGTGTCGCTAGTTCAATGGTTTTTTTCCCATCTCAAAAATGCCTAACGCACCTAAAGAAGTTTTTACTTGAAAGATGAATTAAGAAATGTTTTTCTTCTTGGTACGAAGGTACGGACCCTTCGTGTGCGAGTCCGACACACACACTTGGCTGTTTTTTTTATATTAGTTAGTAAAAAATCCGCCATATAAAAGTTATAATTAAAAAATTTAGGCCGGCTACCTTTAATGGTTTAAAAGACAAATAGGTAAAAGGTCGGACACACAGACAGTGTTGGCTTAGTAATAGCAAAGTAATATAATAATAAGTATTATGTATATATTAGTACTAACATACAGTATGGACACTCCCTGCCGCTCTCTAGTTTCCGACCTCACCCCCTCGTCACCCAGATTGTTACAGATTGGTTATATATTGGTTCTCGAACGTATACAATTTCGCCGTGATTTTGTTTGCTCCGTCATTTGTTTTTAGATATTATGTCATTTCACGACCGTTGTATGCAGTGTTTAGGGTGTGGTAATAGGGTCATCTAAGTGAGCCTAAAAAGTCGTTGTGGGTAGAAGTCGTTTCACAATTCTATCGTCCATCACTGTTTAATAAACGTAGAATCACGGTAATATAATGTGAGCATGCTGCCATAACCTCCTTTGCGTCGCGCAGTCGGGTAATTATATCTTCATTTTGAAAATAAAATATGTATTATAAGCTTTTTCCCGCGGTCAGTAAATTATTTCGTTTCCCACCTACTCAACCATTTCTGTGCAAAAATCCCAACAATCGAATATTTTTTCAGTTCCCTCAGGAACTGGATCAGATTATGCTATTTTCCCGGGATAAAAAGTAGCCTATGTCCTTCCCCGTGACACAGGCTACCTGCATGTCAAATTTCATAAAGATTGGTCAAGGCGTTGAAGCGTGAAAAGGTAACAAACAAACAAACAAAGTAACATTTTCACATTTATAATATATTTATTTATTTATTTATTATTAAGGATGTTGTTCCATTGTGTTTAAAAATATTGAGGGTTTGCCAAGAAGATTTTTTCGATAATGTGTTTATTATTTATAATTATAATATTATATGTATTA
This sequence comes from Coleophora flavipennella, assembly GCA_947284805.1. Classification (NCBI taxonomy): domain Eukaryota; kingdom Metazoa; phylum Arthropoda; class Insecta; order Lepidoptera; family Coleophoridae; genus Coleophora; species Coleophora flavipennella. The sequence continues at coordinate 15,838,720 of OX369264.1, read as the reverse complement.
TTTTATGTTCTAATTAAACATATTAAACACGTTTATTGTACCAGATTTACAAGGTATCAATGATTTTTATGTACAACCTATAACTTTTCGTGTCATATTGTTTTCATGTTCTAATGACATAATCTGGTTTATTTCAAGTATTAAATTTTTACATTACTAATGACTGTTTATTTCTTGATTTTTTACAAATGAAATTATGTTATTATTATTTTATGACTATCAGAAACATTGTAATTTGCACCTATTTTGAATAAATACCTTGAATCTTGTATAGTCTGCGAGATGATATCATCATATCAGCTCATGTATACGTCCCCACCGAGGGGCTCGAGTATACCATAAATTAGGGCGATCTAGCCTTCGTCGACCACGCGGGCCCAATGTGAGTTGGTCAACTTCACACACAACCTTCGAGTTTCTTCGCAGGCGTGTGCAGGTTTCCTAGCGATCTTTTCCCTTCACCGTAAGAGCGTCGGACAAACTTACATATGAAATCGAAATTCGAAAACACATTGGTACGTAACAGGACTCGAACCACGACCTTCCGGACAGGAAGTAGCGGCCCTTGCCGTTGCGCCACCGACGCTCTCACTAGACGATATAATTATGGTTTACTCTTAAGTGTTTTACTGGATGGGAGAACATTTTCTCGGAATAATTATAACTAATATGTTTCCTGATTACGGCGACTTTATTTTTTTTATTTGTAATTGGTAAGCCCTTGGCATCATCTCACCTGATGGTAAGTGACGATGATGCCGAAGATGGAAGTGGGCTTACCAAGATTCCCCAATGTAATGGAGAACTGGCTATCTTATTTTCAAGCCGGAACACGTCAATGACTTTTAGCCTACTGACCTTGTACCGTACGTATTGTACGTGGTTTCACGTCGTAAGGCAAATTTAATATTAATAATTTTAGAAAAACTTTAAAAAAATATATCCACTTTCGATGGGCGAAGAAGTAACGAAGTGTTGTCATGATGAAGAATCAAGGTTTAATAAAAAAATAAATAAATATAATTGTTAGTGTGTTCGTGTGTGTGTGTGTAAAGTATTAGATGGATGAGCAAACCATTTGGATTTGGATAATAATTGAAATAGCTCTAGCCATTTAAAAAAATATATCTGTAATTTGATTTTTTTAGGGTTAAAAAACTAATTATTATTTTTTCTCAAAAATTGCTGAAACAGTTTTTATGAAACTTTGTACTTATGTGTAACTTTTTACTTTTTTATAATACTAAGTTGTTCATTATTCCAGAAAAACAGGTTTATGCCATACAAACCCAGGGTCCTTCTTATTCTTTTCCCAAAAATGTATTAAATTTTTTTTAATATATTTTTGTACATTACTTCTTATACTGTAATACGGTCTACTACTGATCCGCATAGAAACAACTAGAGGTGCCTTCAATTCAAACACATTTTTTGTTAATTTACATAAAAAAACATTTTTAAGGATTTTAACAAAATTTTGCACATTAATCAGCTTAATTTGTGTCAGTCGGTAATGTGTTGTGTAAAATGCGGTAGAGACTCTGTCAGACCATATCAAGACTTTAACCTGTATACTTAATCCCAACAAAACATAAATGTTAAAGGGAGCCAAGTTCGATTTAAAAAATACAGAGATCTAAATGGCACCTATTTCTAAAGTGGTTTTTTACAGATTCTCGACTTCAAACTGAAATATTTATCTTAAACTTTTTTTTTAAATAATAGCGAACGTACAACGGTTTTCAGTTGCTTAAAATAAAATTGTTCTGTTTTGGGCTACTAATGGTGTCACTTGGCAAGTTTTCACTATCCAATTATACTCTATATTGGCGCATATTTTTACAAAGTAAGCTTTGCTGGTTTGGTGGCTTGACTATTTAAACTTGCCAAGTTATTTAGTAGCACAGAACATAACAAATTGTCTTTTGAGCAACTGACAACCGTTGTACGTTCTCTATTATTTTGAGAAGTCTAAGATAAACATTTCAATTTAGAGCCACGTAGCTATGATTTAAAAACCACAATAGAACTTGGTAAAATTTAGATTTCTGTAAATGTTTTGTATCGAACTTGGTTCCCTTTCACATTTATGTTTTGTTGGGATATCATTGTTTTTTAAACGACTTCAAAAAAAAGGAGTTTTGCAGTTTGACCTTACAAAAACAACATTTACAAAACATACATACATACATGTATTTTTTGTAAATGTTGTTTTTGTAATGTATATTTTCTCTCTTTATTAAATTAATAGACATACATGTGTAGTTTTTATAATACATTATTTATAACACGATGGTGGTGGTATGGAACCCTCGGTGTGCTAGTCTGACTCACACATGGCCGAGTTTTTTAATACTCCTAATAACCTATTGAGATCCTAAATTTCAAGTAAAGCCACCTAGAAGTGGTCAAAAAAATTATTTTGATGAGCAGTGGTGGTACGGAATCCTAATTTTGCTAGTCCAACTCTTACTTGGCCGGTTTTTCTTTTTGCTTTGTATTACGCCCAATAGTCTACTGAAATTTCAAACAAGTTTTAAGTCACCTGGAAGTGGTCTATATAATTTTAATAAACGTTAGTGGTAGGGAACCCTAATTGCACAAGTCTGACTTGCACTTGGCTGGTATTTCAAATTATTTCTTTTTATAGGCCTAATAACTTATCTCGATGCCAAATTTCAAGTTTATAAGTTACCTGGAAGTGGTCTACATATTTTAACTAGTAGTGGTGACACCGGTACGCAAGTACGACTCACACTTGGCCGTTTTTAGATTTTTCCGTTGTATACATAAATAACTTACCTCGATGCCTTCAAGTTTCTAAGTCACCTAGAAGTGGTCTATAATTTTAATGGCTGAGTCAGTCAGTGAGTGAGTGAGTCGTAAAAATAGTGATTTTCGGACGTCAATTCTATATCACAGAAATGTTAGAAAAATATATACAAAATATATATATTCCGACATCCCACGCATATTTTTCCAAGGGCAGGCTGTAATTTTTGTTAAAACGGCTTATTAAATACAGGAAAAGTATTATTAAATTGATCTAGACACACGGCAGTGTGTCAGCCAAGTCCGAAAAAACGGCGACATCGGCGTGGGTTATATTACACGAACCTATTCGGACCACTTTTGGCCTATCCTTAACTTATAATCTGTTTGACCAACATACTTGCAATTTTGTATAAAAAATTTGTATTTTATTTATTTTTGTATACAAAATTGCAAGTATGTTGGTCAAACAGATTATAAGTTAAGGATAGGCCAAAAGTGGTCCGAATAGGTTCGTGTAATATAACCCACGCCGATGTCGCCGTTTTTTCGGACTTGGCTGACACACTGCCGTGTGTCTAGATCAATTTAATAATACTTTTCCTGTATTTAATAAGCCGTTTTAACAAAAATTACAGCCTGCCCTTGGAAAAATATGCGTGGGATGTCGGAAATCCGACGTTCTGTCTTCACGTGACCTGCTTATTAATATTCGATAAGTAAAAGCAGATACTCGAGTACCTGATTCATGACAGGATAGTAACCGCCTCCGTAGCTCAGAGGCAAAGTTCACTGGCTTTACACAGGAGGTCGCGGGTTCGATTCCCGGCAGGGTCAATTGTAAGACTCGGTTTGGTTGGTGGTAGGGCATTTTCTTAGCCCGCCTGGCTAGCTACCACCATCTTATTCTCTTGCCGCCAAATATGAGTGTTAACAACATTGATGTGTTCCGGCATGAAGATAAGATAGCAAGTTCCCCATTGCGTTGGGGATTCTTGGTAAGCCCGCTTTCATCTTTGGCAACATCGTCACTTACCACCAGGTGAGATGTTGTCAAGGGTTTACCAATAGTGAATAATAAAAATGGAAATAGAAATAGGATATACCAGTAAATGCCTACTGTAATCTATACATTTTTGTAAAATTAGTTTTGTGCGTTTGGCTGCACCTCACCTGATGACAAATGCCGATGCAGCTGAGGATGCAAGCTCAAATAGTGCCTAGTTCCTATATTATACGAATCTTGGAATACAGACGCCGGCAGGGAATTCCACTCCTTGGCCGTTCGCATAATGAACGAAGAAGCAACACGCTTCGTGTGTAAAGATGGAACATTAACGACAATGAGGTGGAAGTGCCCTCCGCGCCTGGTCGTCCGATGATGAAATGGAGAGGGCGGAATGAGGTCGTGAAGCTCCAGTGCACACTCTCCGAAATGAATCCTGTAGAACACCGATAGACAGGCGACTTTGCGGCGATGCTCGAGGCTTTGGAGCCTGTTTAATACAAGTTCCTTGTCACCATCAGTGAGTCTCTTAGCGCGTCGGTCGATAGAATCCAAGGCATCTAGCTGGTAACGAGCCGATCCGTCCCATAAGTGAGAGCAGTACTCCATACATGACCGAACTTGAATCATCATCATCATCATATCAGCCACAAATCGTCCACTGCTGGACAAAGGCCTCCCCCAAGGATTTCCACGACGACCGGTCCTGCGCTGCCCGCATCCATCGGCTTCCCGCGATCTTCACCAGGTCATCGGTCCACCGCGTGGGAGGCCTGCCTACGCTACGTTTTCCGGTGCGCGGTCGCCAGTCGAGAACTTTACTACCCCATCGGCCATCTATTCTACGAGCTATGTGCCCTGCCCACTGCCACTTTTTTTTTTTTATTTACCAATTTTAAAACTAAATACATTTTTTTTATCATCTAGCACCATTAAACCTGAATGGTTTGTCTAGGTGCTCAACAGTCGTCTACGAGCTATATACTTATAAAAACAAAAGAAAAAATATACATATATACTTCAGTTTAGCGATTCTGTGAGCTATGTCAGTTACTTTAGTTCTCCTGCGGATCTCCTCGTTTCTGATTCGATCACGCAGAGAAACTCCGAGCATAGCACGCTCCATTGCCCTTTGGGTGACCTTGAGCCTTCTTATGAGGCCCATAGTAAGCGACCATGTCTCAGTTCCGTAAGTCATCACTGGCAACACACACTGGTCAAAGACCTTAGTCTTGAGACACTGCGGTATTTGGGACGTGAAGATATTGCGAAGCTTCCCGAACGCTGCCCAGCCGAGTTGGATTCGTCGATTGATCTCTTTCTTGAAGTTGGAACTACCTAGCTGGACGGTTTGTCCCAGGTTGTCAAAAACTTCCAGTGTAGAGTCTCCAACCTTTAGAGGAGTGGGTGCGACACGGACATTTAACATTATTTTCGTCTTGTCCATGTTCATTTTAAGACCCACTTGTTGAGAGACTTTACTGAGGCCATAGAGCATTGTGCTTAGGTCTTCCATAGTCTCAGCCATGACCATGATATCGTCAGCGAATCGGAGGTGGGATATGTACTCGCCGTTGATATTGATGCCGACTCCACCCCAGTCCAGAAGCTTAAAAACATCTTCCAGGGCGGCGGTGAACAGTTTCGGAGATATAACGTCTCCCTGTCTCACCCCTCGCTGCAACTGGATAGGTTTCGAGTTCTGGTCCTGGAGGCGAACCGACATGGTGGCGTTTTCATACAGACACTTCAACACCTCGATGTATCGATGGTCAATTTGGCACCGCTGGAGAGACTGTAGCACAGCCCAGGTTTCGACTGAATCAAAGGCCTTCTCATAGTCCACAAACGCCAAGCATAGTGGCTGATTGTACTCTTCGGTCTTCTGTATAATCTGCCGCAACGTATGTATGTGGTCTATGGTACTAAAGCCTTTTCGGAAACCGGCTTGTTCGGGAGGCTGGAAGTCGTCAAACCTGCGTGCGAGACGATTCGTAATGACTCTTGAAAACAGCTTGTAGACATGGCTCAGAAGTGATATGGGTCTGTATTTCTTCAGCAGGGTGTTGTCACCCTTTTTGAAGAAAAGCACGACCACATTTCTGTGCCATGCCTTAGGCGTTTGTCCCTCGAGTATAACGGAATTAAATAACTTCTGAAGAGCTTTTAGTACCGGTGATCCACCTCCTTTCAGAAGTTCTGCAGTAATTCCATCATCACCCGGTGCCTTGTTGTTCTTGAGCTGTTTGAGAGCCATTCTAATCTCGTACAGGCTGACGTCCGGGATATCTTCGGTATAGTGTCGGGTTAGTCTGGCTCTTGGGTCTTCAGCCAGATCGCTGACAGGCAAACGTGTGGTCTTGTACAATTGTCCATAGAACTTCTCAACTTCTTCCAGCAACTCAGGCTTAGACGATATGGTCCTGTCACCCTCAGTCTTCAGCTTGGTCAGTTGGCTTTGTCCAACAGACAGATCTCTCGCGAACACTTTTGAGCCTTTGTTGTGCTCAATCGAACTTAAATAACAACCGAATAATACAAATAATTAAAATTTGTTTGTCTGTATGTGGGGGCAAGGACGTCGCCAAGGGTGGGCAGCTGCCCCCTCCACTAGGGAGTAAGTCGGGTCAAGATCGAAAAATGGCTAGATCGTAGACAGTCAGTTTTTCCCTTTTTGATGTGATTCTCCAAATCTGGTCACAGCATCTGAACTACCATTTAATAGAAGCCTCAACTTCTCAACTTCTGTCGGAAGATGAAAAAATTGCAATATATACCCCGAGTTCTGTATCTACGACTGCATTATTATTTATTACTTAACCCCTTCGTTCTTTGAGGAGTTAGAGGATTCGAGAAGATACTGGCCTGCCCCCCCCGGGTGTTTAGTCGAGGAAGAGGTTTCCAAATCTCGAAATACGAGAAAAAATACACACAATGTGATTTTATATTATTCCTGCACTAATGCTTGGCTAGGATACGGGGTTTTCCTGTGGGGAAATAGTCCTCCCAGGACTTAATGTAATGCTAAAAAATACATCCATATCATAGCGAATACAAGACAGAGACAGAAAGATAGAGAGAGGGAGAGAGACCTGTGCTTCATACTTTATAAATTTTACAATTACAAGCTTTTTAGTTTTACCTGTCCCGGTGTCTGTAATGAAATCTTGCAAGTTAAATTTGACCCACTTCCCGGTTTCCGATTGAGCTGAAATTTTGCATGCATATGTATATCGCGGGTTGGTCGACTACACACACAACCTTAGAGTTTCTTCGCACACTCTGTAGCCTAAACGGCTTGAAGGACTTTGGAGTGCGAGTGCACTGGGCCCGCGTGGTCGACTATGGCACGATCGCCCGAGTTCAGGGTTGGCTAGAGCCCATCGGTAGGAACGTATGTGAGCTGATACGATGATGATGATGTATATCACATGACAATGAAATATTCAAAGCTTGTACTTAAAAGTTTTTAGGATTTTCGAAAGTTATTATTCAAACTCGTAAAGAGCGCTCGACGTGTGAATAACCTCATATACCCCCGAAACAAAAAATCTAATTTTTTGGGCACAACCTGTTTTATCGATGTAGGTAGTAGGTACTTATTCAAATTCATGAAAACTTAAGGAATAAATTAAAATTAATTACCTGACTAAAAATGAAAACCCGACTGCATAAAAACTAAACACCTCTTTTTTGGCAGGTCGGGTGAAATTGTATCCTATGTCACGCACGGGATCAAGACGAATCTCACGTCTCCTCGCACTCCAAAGTCCATCAAGCCGTTTAGGCTACAAAGTTTGTCAAAGAAATAAATTAACAACAACTAATTAATTAACCGCCTAGATTGTACAATTTAAAATGTTATTGATTATTCTGTACTACGTATTATCTGTATATATTTTTGTATTTTTTTTATATATTTTTTTATTAACAATTGGTAAACCCTTGACAACATCTCACCTGGTGGCAATTGACGTTATTGCCGAAGATGGAAGCGGGCTTACCAAGATTCCCCAACGCAATGGGGAACTGGCTATCTTATCTTTATCTTCGTGCCACACACCAATGATATCAACGTTGATATTTGGTGGCAAGACTTAGATAAGATGGTGGTAGCTAGCCAGGCGGGCTTAGAAAATGAAAATTCCTGACAACATAAAAACTGAAGCAAAGCTTCACTTATTTCAAAGTAAATTTAAAATACCACATAAGTGCTATCACTGTGTCGAACAATTTATCTACACTAATATTATAAAGAGGAAAGATTTGATTGTTTGTTTGTTTGTCTTGAATAGGCTCCGAAACTACTGGACGGATTTGAAAAATTATTTCACCGTTGGGAAGCTACACTATCCGCGGTTGCTATAAGCTATATTATATTTTCAAAAAATTAGAGATCCTTACTAAAACTTAAATAATGTAACCCAAGGTGTAAAAATTACCTAAAAATTCCTGCAATATCTATAAAAAGTAGTGTAGTTCAGTGTAGTGTGGTGGTAGTAGTAGTAGTAGCGGTAGTGGTGGTGGTAGTGGTAGTAGTAGCGGTAGTGGTGGTGGTAGTGGTAGTGCAGTGGTAGTATAGTGGTAGTGTTAGTGTATTGGTTTAGGATGTGGTAGTGGTAGTGGTAGTGGTAGTGGTAGAGGTAGTGGTAGTGTAGTGTTGTAGTGGTATTGGTAGTGGTAGTGGTATTGGTAGTGTATTGGTAGTGGTAGTGGTAGTGGTAGGGTAGTGGTAGTGGTATTGGTAGTGTATTGGTAGTGGTAGTGGTAGGGGTAGTGGTAGTGGTAGTAGTAGTGGTAGCAGTAGTGTAGTGGTAGTGTAGCGGTAGTGTAGTGTAGTGTAGTGTAAGGCGGTACGAAGTTCGCCGGGACAGATAGTAATTAAAATAAATACTAAGGTACTGGCACATACGAAGGCCCGGCCTCAACGAAGGCCCACTTTAAAAACTCCCACTTGCCACTGCTTGAAACATTCAAAATTTCGCGCCCACATTCACCTTGACTCCATATTAAAAGTGCAATGGCGCCAACTCACTTCCGCGCCGCCATTTTGTTACAACTCGTTCATTTCTCTCTGAACGCCCTCGAAGTCGTGTGATTATAACCTCGCTGTGATTGTTTTTGCCAATTTCTCCGAAAAAAGCGTTAGTTTTCTAGTGATTCTGTCATCATATTCTTAAATAATCCCTGGAGGCTAGAATGCAATGGTAAGTTTACCGATTATTTATTTATTTGTGATTTAATGTCATTTTTTCCGTCACTATGAAATAACCGTAGTATGGCCCGGGCCTACGTAGGGGCCCATGGGCTTTACTAAATATATTAAAATGGTCAATGCGCTTGTATTGTTAAAACCTACTTACTAAAGTATAAATAAAACCAAGTTGGTTTATTTAGTTTATTTCTAAGGCATGTTGAAATAGACACGTTATATTGGTTAGCTGTAGGTATATCACTTGAACTCGCATTTCGTATATTTTATACTTATCAATGGGGATTTAAGTATCAGAGTTTAATATTAATGTTAGTTTTCCTTTTATTAGAATATGGATCCACAACCAAAGAAAAAAAGAGGCCGATTGTTTTTTTATTGATTTAGAGCAGATTTTTACTTTTATGATTATTTTTGTTTTTCATACATGGGTAAAGGCCCAGTGTGTATTTTTTTTCTTTTATTTCAAAAATATAGGTTGTGTAACTTAAATATAAAACTGTTAATAGTGATTTGTGAATTATTTCCTAAAAGAATTTAGTAGATTTTAAGTAATAATTAGTTGAAAACGGGCCCTAGTAAGGGACTGTGCCTTTAACAAGGCCCAGTATAGAGTTTTAAAAAAACCGCCTTTCTAATAACTTTTAGTAAGAAAATTCAAATATTTTCATTATTTTTAGAAGTATAATAAAACATTGCAACATTTTATGTAGTTTTTTTTGTTAAACCTTTAAAACTTTATTTTTTATAAAGATTTTAAAAAAGATGGGCCTTCCTGGGTGCCAGTACCTTAATTTAAAAATAATTTCTATTTACAAGCAATTTACAAGTTTTTATTTAGTTTCACCTGTCCCGATGTCTGTAATGAAATAATGCAAGTCAAATTTGAGCTAAAATTTTTCATGCATATGTATGTCGCGTGACAATGCAATATAAAAGAAGTGGTCATATCAAGAAGTGGTCTTTTTCAGTTGTGGTCATTATCCGCCGAAGGGATGATTGGTATCTGTATATATACTCAGCGCTGAAGAAATTCTAAAAGCGCGTTCTAGATTTACATTTCTTTTGTTCTCTCGTCGCAGTGGCGGGTGTGGGTTACTGCAGTTGCTGCCACATCACTCCCCCTCCGACCGGAGGTCGATTGCAGTCTAAGGTCGCGGGTGCTGTCGACCTCGTTGAGTCGGGTCGATGTGCAGTGTGCCAGGTCGATATCCATGGTGAGTCAGGATGAAGGCTGGCGTCAGGCATCATGGCAAGGGAAGCAGGTGATGCGCGCAGAGTTAGCGTGTGGCTGCTGACAACGTGCTGGTGCCCGAAGGTGAAGTAGCAGGGCAGGAAACTCGACATCTCCGGTTTGCGATGGTCCTGATTTTAACTTCAGTGCGATGTGACTGCTGGTGCTGCTAAAGCTTGCTTTACCGGCTGGAGGCTTGATGGTGGAGTATCACATTGGGGTCACCACCAATGTAGGAACGATGCGTTCCTACTCGAAGAGAGCAAATGGAGAAATCTCCGCCAGGCGAGGTGGTCCGGCCGTGGAGCAATCGTTGATGTGATGATTGGTATCCTTACTAATAATATTATAAATGTGAAAATGTGTTTGTTTGTTTGTTACCTTTTCACGCTTCAACTCCTTGACCAATATTTATGAAATTTGGCATGCAGGTAGCCTGTGTCACGGGGAAGGACATAGGCTACTTTTTATCCCGGGAAAATAGCATAATCTGATGCAGTTCCTGAGGGAACTAAAAAAATACTCGATTGTTGTGATTTTTTGCATAGAGATGGTTGAGTAGGTGGGAAGCGACATAATTTACTAATCACCCTTAAAGACAGTCATAAAAACGATGTCTACGCGGGCGGAGCCGCGGGAAAAAACTAGTATGTATATATACTCAGCGCTGAAGAAATCCTAATGGCGCGTTCTAGATGTTGTGTTTCTTTTGTTTTCTCGTCACTTGTGTTAAGGTTCAGTGGCGGGTTACTGCAGTTGCCGCCACAAGGCTTTCGAAATTTTTTTAATTTCATTTTAGCATTGGAATTTTTGAGCATTTTAAAAAATCTTTTACCTACCACACCCCGGACACTTCATACAATGGGCGCGAAATGACATTTCTAAAAACAAATGAAATCATGGCGAAATTCTATACGTTCGTGAACCAAACTTAAACCAATCTGTTTCAACCTGGGAATCGAGGGGGTGAGGTCGTAATCTAGAGAGCGGCAGGGAGGGTCCATACTGTATGTTAGTACTAATATACCTAAAAGGTTTTTCGAAAATTATGTACTTTCAATCTCACTGTCAGCATTGGACTATGATTAGATCTATTGATATATTTACGTTATCTAGAACAGGTTTCATTGTTAGTATAATAAATCTTTATTAGCTATTATTTTTTACAATTTCAATACAACACACAGACAGTGTTTCATATGCATATGTAACAAAGTTTTTTTTAAAGCATAATTAAATTAGTAAGACCTTGGCATCATAACATAATATCACCTCGTGGTAAGTGACGATGATGCCGAAGATGGAAGGGGGCTTACCAAGATTCCCAAACGCAATAGGGAGCTGGCTTTTTTATCCTCAAGCCGGAACACATCTACCTATGCTGTAAACATTGATGTGTGGCGGCAAGACTTAGATAAGAATAGTGTTAGCTAGCCAAGCGGGCTTAGAAAATATCCACCAACCAAACTGAGTATTACAAAGTTAGCCTCCGCCGGGAATCGAACCCGCGACCTACTGATGTGAAGGTAATGGAATTAACCATTAAGTTTAAGCCACGGAGAAGGTAAAAATAGTTAAAAAAAGTACCTAGTTATTACGACAAGTGAAACTTGAATATGGCCCTCACGTATATAGGGCTCGGCCTAATGTGAGAACCATCAGCAATTTTCTAATCATCACAATTAAACCTCATTCATTATCTACTATTACGTAGATCGAGAGTAAAAATGTGTCCTTTAGTTAATAGGTTAGACTTAAGGAAGTAACTATTTAGTAATCTGTGCTTAAGGTAAATATGAAAGTACTAGCTTTTGAAAATATGTAAGTACTAGCTTTTGCCCGCGGCTCCGCTAGCGTTGGCGTCGCTTTCATGACTGTCTTTGAAGGCGAGTAGTGCAGACAGGAGTTTATTCCAGATCCCTCAGGAACTATATCGGATTATTCTGATTAGCAATCATATCACTTTCCATCTCCGCAACTGTTTCTATGCAAAAATATTACGTCAGTCCGTTGCTCCGTTGCGCCGGTGACGTGAAATGAGTTTTCCCCAGATCCCTCTGGAACTATCTCGGGTTATGCTAATTAGTAGTATAAGTAATGATGTAGACTAGGGTGAAAGAAGCACTCTATCCACATTCTCTGAGCAAAAAAACATTCAAGGGTACTCCGGAAATGCCGACAGAAGTGAAAACTTTCACTTCAAAAATAATAAAGACTGTCTCAAAAGGGCTTGTACCTTGTACATAAAAAATCACAAAAATCCGTTGCTCCATTGCGATGTAAAAAAAATCAACCAAAACCTTTTTTTTTTCAGTTCTCTCAGGAACTGTATTGGGCTATGCTATTTTCACGGGATAAAAAGTAGCCTATTTTCTTTCCCGACACAGGCTACCTATGTACAATTTTTATCTAGATTGGTTAAGGAGTTGAAGGGTAAAGAGGTAACAATCAAACAAAAACATTTTCACATTTATAATATTAGTAAGGATTCATCATCATCATATCAGCCGAAAATCGTCCACTGCTGGACAAAGGCCTCGTCGTGATTTCCACGATGACCGGTCCTGCACTGCCAGCATCCAGCGGTTTCCTTCAATCTTCACCAGGTCGTCGGTCCACCGCGTGGGAGGCCTGCCTAGTAAGGATTAAACACAGGTTTTCTTTTGCAAATAAGTGTCTTAACGCCTCAATGTCTGCTACATTTAACTGCATATATAGAGACCTAAAATACTGAAAATTTTATTTTCCTAGTTTAGGCTATAAAACTATTTATACTATTAAGTGTGAAAAATGTATGAATTATGTTTATGTGAGACAAGTTTGTGGCGAGAAAATAACCAAAATTGGTTGATTAATTATTTATATTTTTATAAGGAGGCACCTATGTCGGTTGTGATTTGCGTGGTTGGATAGATCACGAAGATTAAGCGACCTGAAGCGTCGTCGGTGGCTCAATCGGTAACGACTCGGTCCTCCTAACCGGGCGACCCGGATTCAAATCTGGACGGCCAATGTACCAATGAGTTATTCAAAACTTATGTACATACATATATGTACTTACTGATTGCATTAACAGTGAAGGAAAAACATCGTGAGGAAACCTACACACCTGATTCCAGATGTGTATGAAAGTCGCGTTGCCTACGTCCGTAGGTGTTAATCTAAGTGCCCTACACGTGACCGAGGGTGATGTTAAGTGCAACTCAGGGCATCCCTTGGATAGCACGGCACGGTTAATTGTGCCACACGATGAGAGAGAGCGACTTGAAGCACGGTCATTATCTGAATGTGTTTAGTCAAACTAATAGTAATTAGTGGATCTTTTTTCGAACGATTCCGTGCTTCGCAGGACACGTTAAATTGTTGGTGTCGGTTGCTAAAACTAGATGGCAGTCGTTAAGGTGGTATATTGGCAAATAAGCAGTGAGAAGCGCAGTTCAAAAAGTTAACGCGTTACAGACACAGCTACACGTCACCCGATTATCGATATAAAATTATTTCAAAATCGGTTGTTTGGTTAATTAATTTATCAAAGAATACGTTTGTATGGGATTTATGAACTCCAGCGGGCTCTTAAATAAGCCGTGTAAGATGCCTTATAGGCGGCTATGAATGGCCTTACCTTCCCAAGTTTTGAATGAGACCCATGTCCCACCAGTGGGGATGTTTATGGGTTATTAAAGTAAGTACATAACATTTATATCCAGTGCCCTTGAATCTGATTTACTAAGATGGCACGAGGAAAACAGAAAAAACAATAATTGATTTATTACCCAACATGAAACACCTAACATATTATGCCTCTATATAATTTATAAAGGTCAGCTTTTATAACTTGTTCTAAGCCTAAATTTTTATATTGATTTTTGTTATATAAGATAATTTATTGGTGAATTAATTAAAAATAAAGGTGTTTTATGTCATCAAAAACTAGCTTAAAATTAAAACTTAAGGATGCTGCCTACATTTTTATAAGTAGGTACTAATTTTTTTAAGAGATTATTTATTGAATTATAAAAATGCGTTCCGCCTAAGGACTAGCCTTGAAATTAATAATTTTAAAGCTGCGAGTAAGTGAGTTCAGGTGAACTTAGGGTACATATACCATAGGGATGACGACAGCATCAGAAATAAATTATGAACTCTTGATCACTAAATTGCCCTCCTACTTAAACTTAGGAAAACCTTACTTCTTTTGTTTTCCATCATGTCTTCGATTTTTGATTCACCAAAATCACAAAATGAGTACATAAGTGACGCTGCAAGACTATGACGTCACGCCTAACATTTATACAACATTAATGTCGTTTTTGACAGATGTTAAAAAGTAAATCAGATGATTAGCATTCGTCATCCCTATTACGTTATTTTTTTATCTACAATTGGTAAGCCCTTGGTATACATTTTATACAATGGTGAGTGACGATGATGCCGAAGATGGAAGCGGGCTTACCAAGGTTTCCCAACGCAATGGGGAATTAGCTATCTTATCTTTAATGCTATTACTATTTATGATTGGCGGCAAAACTTAGATAAGATGGTGGTAGCTAGCCAGGCGGTCATACAAAGTTAGACTGCGCCGGGAATCGAACCCACGACCTTCTGATATGAAGCTAATGTATTTAGAACCATTACGCCACGGAGGTGGTTAAAATATACATACTTATGTCATCATCACCATCATATCAGTTCGTGTACGTCCCCACCGAGGGGCTCGAGCCTACCCTGAATTAGGGCAATCGGGCCTTAGTCGACCACGCGGGCCCAGTGCGGGTTGGTCGACTTCAAACACAACTTGCGAGTTTCTTCGCAGGCGTATGCAGGTTTCCTCACGATGTTTTCCTTCAACGTAAGAGCGTCGGATAAACGTACTATGAAATCTAAATTCGAAATCACATTGGTACGTGGCAGGATTCGAACCACGACCTCCCGGACAGGAGGCGGCGGCCCTAGCCGTTACGCCACCGACGCACATAATCGAACATGTCATAAGTCATAACTCATAATCTACATATTGTTTTCATGTTCTAATGACATAACCTGATTAATTTCAAGTTTTGAATTTTGACGTTATTAACTAATGATTGTTTATTTCTTGATATTTTACAAATGACATTGTTACTATTATTTTATGACAATCAGAAATAGTGTAATTTGCACCTATTTTGAATAAATATACCTTGAATCTTGTGCAGAGTTTACGCGAAAGTTTCAGCATTTTTATTTTTATTCACAATTGAACCCTTGACAACATCTCACCTGGTGGTAAGTGACGATGTTGCCGAAGATGGAAGCGGGCTTCCCAAGATTCTCCAACGCAATGGGGAACTGGCTATCTTATCTTCATGCCGTAACACACCAATGATATCAACATTGATATTTGGCGTCAAGACTTAGATAAGATGGTGGTAGCTAGCCAGGCGGGTTTAGAAAATGCCCTAGCACCAACCAAACCGAGTCTTACAATTGACCCCGCCGGGAATCGAACCCGCGACCTCCTGTGTAAAGCCAGTGAACTTTGCCTCTGAGCTACGGAGGAGGTTAACTTTTTCATAGTTGTAACACACTAAGCTTTGGCTCGGCCTGTAAAATAGTGGGGCTGAAGCGGGAGTCGGATGGATCTTTCAGTAGTTCGCGAGTCGCCACCGGGAGAGGATGGCATGCTGGCCATTCCCGGCCCGTCCGTTCCGCCTCCTGCCGCCGCGTGTTCAACTTCGCGACTTTGTACTGGCTGAAAATAATTTTATTATTATAGCCGTCGAAACTTTTTGTGAGTCACTTTGTTGAAAAAACAAATACGTTGAAAAGATTTATTGATTAGATCTCCTGTAAGAAGTTTTTATTTGTAGGTATATTCGTGATAAACAAAGGCCTAAATAAAGTATTTTTTTACGTCATTAATGACAATGTTATACGAGAGTAACTTTAGAAGTCACAACAGAAGAAGTTTTTATCAATGGTTTAGTATTTTATTTTTGAAATGGTGTGAAGATTTACACTAAAAATGTATACTTATGTAAAGTGTAAAACAAAATTTGTTTGGGACCCGTTAACTGGGACTTCTACTCGTCTAACTGAACAACTTTTGTTCTATCTTAGCAAAGATCACAAAAATTGTTGAATCCCACTAATAGTCTCATGTATACAGGGTGTATAAACATTGCTGTAGCACCCGTTAACTGGAGCTTCTACTCATCATACTGAACAACTTTCCCGAAGGAACCCCTATGGGTTCGAATTGACTATTCAATTCGCAAAAAAAATCGATGCTCCATACAAAAATGCGAAAAATTGGTCAATCAGCTGATCGTTTTCTATAAAGAGTTCAAATTTTTTTTGCTATATCAGCAAACTTAGAAGCCTACGTTAACGGCACCTACACCAATTTTTTGACACCCCTGTACGTGTATGTGTGTGTGTGTGTGCTTGTTGCCTCTTCACCCATAAACGGCTGGACGGATTTGGATAAAATGTGGTAGGTAGACAGATTAGGACCTGGATTAACATATAGGCTACTTGTCGCAGGCAACACCTAGTTCTTCATACAACGCAATCAGCTGACTGACCAATTTTGTGCATTTTTGTACGGAGCGTCGATTTTTTTTAGAGAATTGAATAAGGGTTCCTGGGGAAAGTTGTTCAGTATGATGAATAGAACCCCCAGTTAACGGGTCCTTTAATAATTTTGTTACAACCTGTGTCTGGTTTTAAAGTGTGAGTTAGGGAGGCGTTAGGTTCTTTTCCGATTTTCATTTAAGTTTTTTTTTTCGTTTATTTACAAGACCCATTTCCTCTTTAATGAAATAATCAACAAACATATTAGTATTATAATTTTTCGTAACATTCTTTTTATCAATTAAATTTAAAAAAAAAAACTTAAAAAAAACCGGCCGAGTGCGAGTCGGACTCGCGCACGAAGGGTTCCGTACCATTATCTATAAAAATCACGTTTCTTGTATGGAAGCCCCCATACATATATATTTAGTCTAGGACGCCATAGAAATAAACAAACATACATACACTTGAAAAACATAACATTCCTTCTGGCGCAATCGGGTAAAAAATAGACACATTGATATATTATTTATACGTTTTACTGAGTTACTACGAGTAGGTAGGTACGTAGCAAATAATTATTAAAATAATTAATAAGGGCTTACCAATTGTGAATTAAAATAATAATAATAATAATAAACAATTTGTTATAGGAGAACCCTACAAGAGAAACTGAATAGTGTTAATACGTAATTAATAGAAAAACTACTTACTAGATCTCGTTCAAACCAATTTTCGGTGGAAGTTTGCATGGTAATGTACATCATATATTTTTTTTAGTTTTATCATTCTCTTATTTTAGAAGTTACAGGGGGGAGGACACACATTTTACCACTTTGGCAGTGTCTCTCGCGCAAACTACTCAGTTTAGAAAAAAATGATATTAGAAACCTCAATATCATTTTTGAAGAGCTATCCATAGATAACCCACATTATATGGGTTTGATGAAAAAAAAAATTTGAGTTTCAGTTCTAAGTATGGCGAACCCACAAAATTTATTGTTTTTTTTCAATGACTTATATATTACTGGCGTAAGGACCCGGCCAACGCGCGCGACTAATGGGCCCAGCCAATTGGTGCGAAATTCGAAAGTTTCGCACACTCGCGACTCAGTCGTCTGCGGGACATTGTTCAGTGCGGTGGAAAAATATTCCATATAAAAATGCCTTATTGTGTTGTAAGAGGCCGTAAATATCATAAAAGAAAGGCTAAAAAGAAACATGGGATGTCGTATTATCGATAAGTAACCATACATTGTATTTTTTCTTGTAAACAAATTAAAAAAACGAATTTTTAAAGCGACAATTCTATCAAGGTTCTTTTAACTCGGCACGTCAGTCAACTCTCGCCCACGCTAGTTCGTACGAGTTATGTCAGATGGCGCTACTTTTTGCATGTATGAAGAAAATCTGACTAAAATATGCAGACGGGCGGATCCTTCTGTTCAAATCTGTGTTTTTTTTGTATTTTTGTGTGAAAATCTTAATTACTTACCAAGTTTCAACAGTATAGTTCTTACAGTTTCAAAAAAAAAAAACTGTGACATACGGACAGACAGACAGACAGACAGACGTGACGAATCCATAAGGGTTCCGTTTTTTGCCCGACCCACGTTTCACCCCCTTAGTCGAGTGTTACACGATCAGTCTAGCATCAGTCTGTAGTTTACCGGTTCCAATCATATTATGAAAAACTCGTTTTCCCTGTTCAATATAATGCTGGTATTAACGTATGTAGAGTAAATTTCATTTTTAATAACAGTTTACGCGCAGGTACACCGGCGTGCCTGAATTTTCCAATTTCCGCCTCCACCCGTTGTTACGTAACACTACGGCATTGCAGATTTCCTTATTAGCTTTGACATTAAAGCTACATAAAGTATTTCAATATTTGATTTTACTAATATCTCCTAATCTCCGGCCCCTGTGGTTGCAGTGGCACCTCGGATACATCTTATACAGTTGTAACAAAATAAGGATGAGGACAGCATCAGAAATAAATTATGAACTCTCGATCACTAAATTGCCCTCCTACTTAAACTTTAAACTTCGTTTTGTTTTCCATCAAGTCTTCGATTTTTAATACACCAAAATCACAAAATAAGTACACAAATGACGCTGCTAAACTATGACGTCACGCCTAGGTATTTAAAACATTTTTAGAACAAAATGTCGTTTTTGACAGATGATAAAAAGTAAATCAGATGACTAGCATTCGTCATCCCTATTGGTGTAGGTCCCGTAAACTCGGGCTTCTACTCATCATACTAAACTATTTATGTTCTATAACTATTCCGCAATCACTTTTTTTAACTCTTCATACAAATCGATTTGCTGGTCGACCAATTTTGTGCATTTTAATACGTGGAATGTCTAATTTCTATTCGAGAATTGACTAAGGGTTCCTTGGGAGAAGTTGTTCAGTATGATTTATAGAAGCCCCAGTTTTTTTTCACAATTGGTAAACCCTTAACAACATCTCACCTGGTGGTATGTGACGATGTTGCCGAAGATGGAAGCGGGCTTACCAAGATTCCCCAACGCAATGGGGAACTGGCTATCTTATCTTCATGCCGGAACACACCAATGATATCAACATTGATATTTGGCGGCAAGACTTTGATAAGATGGTGGTAGATAGCCAGGCGGGCTTAGAAAATGCCCTACCACCAACCAAACCGAGTCTTACAATTGACCCCGCCGGGAAGCGAACCCGCGACCTCCTGTGTAAAGCCACGGAGCTACGGAAGCGGTTAAAAACGGTCCTATGTACATTTTTACAACCTGTGTGCAGGCTATAACAAAATTGGTGTAGGTCCCGTCAACTGGGGCTTCTACTTATCATACTGAAAAACTATTGTTCTGCCTGCTGAAATCACAAAAAAGTTAACTGTCCATACAAATTGATCAGCTAAATCCATCAATTTGTGCATTTTGGGTATGGAAGGTTTTTTTTTTTAAGAATTGACTATGTGAAAGTTGTCTAGTATGATAAGTAGAAACCCTAGTTAACCGGCCCTACACCAATTTTGTTACACCCTGTATATTTTGTTACACCCTGTATATTTTGTTACACCCTGTATATTTTGTTACACCCTGTATATTTTGTTACACCCTGTATATTTTGTTACACCCTGTATATTTTGTTACACCCTGTATATTTTTTAAAACCTTTATTTGTTCGACCTTAGCTGTTACTAAAATATATTTTGGTTTAGTGTTACTGGAACCAATAAACGTGTTTCTTTCTTTTTTTTAGGGTTCCGAAGTCAACATAGAACCCCTTTAGTTTCGCCATGTCTGTCTGTCCGTCTGTCCGCGGCTTAACTCAGAGACTATGTATACTAGAAAGCTGTAATTTGGCATGGTTATACATATTAATCACGCCGATAAAGTTTTACAATAAAATCTTGATTTTTTTTTATGGTACCTCCCCTACATTTAAAGAGGGGGTATTTTTTTTGCTAAGGTATCCTATTGAGTGGGCTATCGTTGGAAGGTCTTTCAAAACAACTCAGGGTTTGTTAAAACAATTTTTTCATTCAGCGATTCACCCTACAAGCTAAACCGCTATTTCTGATCATCTGAAAAAAATGTAAATAGTAAGACTATAATCAATTTAAAAGAAAAACTATCGCGGCTAAGTGGGCTTTCTTAGTTTAGAAATAATAGTCCACTAACTTAACCCTTTCACAAGCATTGGCAATATACTTGCCAAGGATGCTGTGTCAATATTGATCTATATTGACCTCCAATAAGGTTCAGTTTTCTCTTATTCGCCGTAGTAGCGGTTGCTCGTGAAAGTACGAAGCAACTAGTATCTCATCTGTGGTGAAAGGGTTAAGATTTTGTAAAAAGTTTACACATTTTCCATGCAAAATGTTCTATTACCAACTGTAAATATTGTTTTGTTTCTTAAAATAAACATTTATTTTTTGGAAAAGACTTCGGACCCCTACTTTACGCGAGTCCGACTCGCACTTGACTGGTTTTCATTATTTTTTATCTTGGTAAGTAGGTATCTACATTTCATACGACCTTAACCTTACAGGGTAATACTGCTATTATCTAAGGAGGAAAAAATCTCTTCGTGTCTTATAGTTAAATAAACCATCTGACAAGGTCATGACCGCTATTCATAAGACTACATAAACCTACTTGTTTAAAAGCAACAGATGATTGCAACGAATAAACAACGCATACGAGCAATGCCATCTTCTGCTCCTAGGTGAAAATTATAGTATTGCCATGGTAAAATAATGTTGCCATCGAATAGTGTTCAATACTTAGGAAGGACCTTGTGAGTGATCGTGAAAATGTGCAAGAGCGTCAACAACGTGACATGGGAGTCGGAGGCTCTGATGGGGGGCGCAAAGACCCCTTTGTGGGGTCAGTTCTGCCCCAGGGCGGCCTTGTCGCATGTGGGACTCTTTGTGGCCCTCACCCTGTATACCGCTGGAGGAGGACTGGTAAGTACCTACTTTCTACTACCTGACCACACGCATAGCCAAAATAATAGCGGAATAAAAAAAGAGATCTTTTATAGAGAAGAGTCCGCCTTTGTATATGTCCTTTCTAAGCGTTTTTCATGTAAATATTTGTGTGTAATAAAGAATATATTTATATATTCCCATTGAATCCAGATTCAAAGTGCATGCAAAAATTAAAATAAAAACAGTAGGGATATACGAGTAGGTACATGACTTTTAGAAAAATAAAATAATTGTGGTGTCCAGACAAGATCGATATCAGGGCGTAATTTATACTAAAACCTAGCAGTAGGAGAATATCTTCATATTTTTTAATCGTCATCATATCGGCTCATATACGTCCCCACCGAGGAGCTCGAGCCTACCCTGATTATCGGGCCTTACTCGACCACGCGGGCCCAGTGCGGGTTGGTCGACTTCACACACAACCTTCAAGTTTCTTCACAGGCGTGTGCAGGTTTCCTCACGATGTTTTCCTTCACCGTAAGAGCGTCGTCGGATAAATTTACTTAGGAAATCAAAATTCAAAAATACATTGGTACGTGACAGGATTCGATCCACGACCTCCTGGACAGGAGGTAGCAGCCCTTGCTATTACGCCACCAACGCTCATATAAATCTCATATCGATATATACTTTATGTGATATTGATATAGAGTGCTTTTCGGACGATCTCATTTATAACCTTCTATTTGTCCCCTCGTCGCTCAAAAGTAAAAACATGGATGATTCGATCTTTGAGGCGGAAAACAAAGCCCATACCAAATTTTATATATTAGTACTAACATACAGTATGTACACTCCCAGCCGCTCTCTAGATTCCGACCTCACCCCCTCGTCACCCAGATGGATACAGATTGGTTCACGAACGTATGGGATTTCGCTGTTAATTTGTTTGATCCGGCTTGGCTTCGTCATTTGTTTTTAGAAATGTCATTTCAAAACCTTTGTTGTATGCAGTGTCCGGGGTGTGCCCAATACTTTAACAAAACATTGTAGCCTAAATATTTCCTTGTGAAAAGAACGAATCACAACACAGACCTTGATGTATTGTTGGTCATGCTAGATAGATACATGTTCGTGAATATAAAAAAAAAATCTTTAAGTTACACATTTTGCTTGACAGGAAGATTCCGCTGTTTATGAATGATATGTACCCGGTACTACAACATTAGTATTGTGCAGCACGAAGCATGCAAGGGTCGTGGCGAAAACAGAAAACAACGATATTGAAAATAACGTGTCTATTGTCCAAACCAAAACAAACAGCATACGGCGAGCGACTGAACGAACATAATTCAAATTCACAGAGCGATTTCGCGTCTAACCCCGCCTCACCTCACCCCTAACGACTGTCATTGGCTAACGGCCACGCGTCGTTTTGCAAAAGAAATTCAAGTCCTTATTTGGTAATAAATTAGGTGTCCCAGGGGTGAGGCAAAGCATCGTCGCGGGGGGAAGGGGTATGCATCCGTAACATTTCTCCCGCCGTGCACCTGCAATGTGCATAAAAAAATTGTCTAAATGAAATAAATTAAACGTGTTACCGATGCATACTACCATCCCATCCCTAAATACATAACCAAGTACATAGGCTGTTAACAGTCACTACGCAATAAAATAAACAGTTTTTACTTATTACAAATAAAATAAATGTAAGTTATTTTTCCTTAATGTGGGATGGTCAAGGCCTTTACAAATAATTTATAAACAGTTTTACATCTGTGTAAATTATACTAATTGTACATAATAAAATCCCAACATAGAATCTAAAATACAAGTTTGACTATTATTTTAATTCAATTTAGAGTTGAAGCTAAGTCATCAAGATCTAATGTAAGTCAAATAAAATTAAATTTCTGAGATAGTACATTAAATCTTCCTTGATAGTACCTAATAACAAGTTGTAATTAATTACACTGAGTCTTACTAATTGCCAAGTTTAAGTAAAATTTATAATCACAATCACAAAGTATGAAATCCAAAATCAACCAAACAATCTAAATGAACAAACAACAATAAATCTACAGGGTGTCCTATATTATCTGTAAAATAATATGTTGTCACATTGACTTTTACATTTCTAAATATGAATAATTTTGATGATACTGATGCCATAATTGAAATTAAGATTTACATAATTTACATCAAATATTAAATTTTTCTTTTCTATTCCAAATTGAAATACAATTAAATTGGCAAATCTATTCTGTAGGTATTATTATTACACGCTTTGTTGCCCTACGCATCACACCGTTTTTCGTTTTGACATCTACAACCCTTACAATCCCGTCTGTACCTGGATGAATCCGCTCAACTCTGCCCTTAGGCCAGACGTTCCTCGGGAGTGTCTCGTCCACAATGACAACTAAATCACCCACCTTGATGGCTTCGCCTCGACCATGCGGCTCCCGCCGGTTTTGCAGTAGCGGTAGGACTTCCCGTACCCAGCGTTGCCAAAAGAGATCCGCCAGGCGCTGTGATGCACGCCAATGTGAGCGTTTGAGTTCATCCTCCCTTACGAATGTCCCAGGTAGCGGGACTTTTGAAGGACCGCCGAGTAGAAAGTGGTTCGGGGTGAGAGCAGCATCATCTTCCGCCGAAACTGGTACATGGGACAACGGTCTTGAGTTAACCGTAAGTTCCACTTCTGTCAGTAAAGTGTGGAGCACGTCTTCGTGAGGGTGTCGGTTGTGGAGCGTAGTACTTAGTGCAGTCTTTACAGAACGTACCAACCTCTCCCATGCACCGCCCATGAATGGTGCACCAGGTGGGATAAATCGCCAATTAATGTGTCGTACGTCGGCCTCTCGCTGTAGTGACGATAGTGCTGCCCTGCGTAGCTCGGCATCCGCACCATGGAAATTGGTTCCGTTATCGCTCCATATAGTGTCCGGACTCCCCCGGCGCGCCATCATTCGTCGAAGTGCAAGAATCGCAGCGTCGGCGGCTAGAGAAGAAGCAACCTCTAAATGAACGGCCCTGGTTGTGAGACATGTGAAGAGGGCGACGTAGCGTTTCTCATGGTGTCTCGCTACGGTGACAGACAGTGGTCCAAAGTAGTCTACGCCTGTGTGTGTGAAAGGACGCTGATGATGCGCGAGGCGGCAAGGTGGCAGGTCTCCGGTTGGCGGTACGGGAGGAACAGCGCGGCGTAGGCGGCAGGGCTGGCACTGCTTGATGACTGATCGAACAGTAGGCCGCAAGCGCAGCGCCCAGTGTCTCTGGCGCACTTGGTTGGTTACGTGCTCGACCCCACTGTGGTGAAGCTCCCGATGGATCCAGTCGATGTACAGTCTACAGTATGCGTGATCGCCATCCAGTATTGCCGGTGACTGTGTCTGTCCGTCTATGTCTGTCGCGGCAGTAGTTCTTGAGCGTAATCTCAGTACGCCGTCCTCGTCGATGGACATGGAGAGTTGGCGTAAGCGACTATTGTTCGATACCTTTCTCCCGCCGGCGACATCTCGTAGCTCAGTTGGGAAGCTTTGTTCTTGCAGTGCGCGTATCCATAGTGTTTCAGCGCGTCGTGCGTATTGCGCCGGCAGTGGCACATAGGTGGCGCTTCTCGTGTCTGCACGTGCGGGCGCCCCAGCTCTAGTAGGCGCGGCGCGACGGGTACCTTTCCATTTTGGATCGGTTGGGTCGACGCGTCGATTGTGAGTAGCCGCAGATGTAGTCATGTGGGTTCTGCAGCGGTCGATGAATTGCAGTACTCGCGCCGTACTCCTTATTAGTCGCAGCCAAGAGGAAAAGCGTCTTACCTCGGGTAAAGCTTCTTTCAGTTGTGTGTGGGAGACTGTGGATGCAGTCGTAGTGCGTTCTTCGCCTGTTTCTATGAGTGTGAGCGGATTATCATTCTGTGGCCATAACGTTTCCCCTAGGTAAAGAAAGTCAGGTCCAGTGAACCAACGGTGTGATGCTGAGAAATCGGATGGTGGTTTACGCGTAGCGTCATCGGCTGGGTTATGGGCGGAGGGAACCCAGCGCCATTGTGCCGTGTCGGTCGTCTCTTCCAGTTCAGCGACGCGATGCGCGACGAACGGTTTGAAGGAGTGTGAACCCGCGCGCAGCCACGCGAGCACGGTGCGCGAGTCGGACCACATCACGCGTCGGACGGGGCGCCGCTCATGCTCCCTCTCGACGGCGCACGCCAGTCGTCCTCCCAGCACGGCCGCCTGTAATTCCAGTCTAGGTATTGAAACTATCTTGAGGGGCGCTACGCGCCCTTTCGCCGCCGCGAGTGAGATAAATACTTTGCCTTTACCATCTATTGATCTCCAATAAGCTGCAGCAGCGTAGGCAACCTCACTCGCGTCCACGAATACACGAATACATGCAATTCAAGTTCTTTTGCGTCACTGTACTTGGGGTAACAACGGGGCAAAGCAAGTCCCTTTAAGTTTTCTAGAGCCTGTAACCATGAATGCCAGGTTTGCAATATCTTTGGTGGAAGGGGCTCGTCCCAGCTAATATTGTTACGCCAAGTATCCTGGAGGATCTGTTTAGCTTGTATACTTATAGGTGTCAATAAACCCAGTGGGTCAAAAAGTGACATCGCAGCCTTCAAAAGCTGTCTCTTCGTCGGGACTTTACAATCAAATGTAGAAATATTAGAAGTATTAAAACTAAGGGTGTCGTCGGCAGGACGCCATACAAGCCCCAGCACTTTTTCCTCTTTGAGTATGGTGACGTGTGCGCTCCCAGCTACCGCGGCGAGCCCCGCGATGGCAGCACGGTCGTTCGATGCCCACTTCTGCAGCTGGAAGTTTCCACGGCGATGCACTTCGTCCACTGCTCTCGACACACAGTTGGCCTCCTCCGGCGAATCGAAGCTCTGTAAAAAATCATCCATATAGTGATTGTTTATTATGGAGCTTGCGGCTTGAGGGAACTCATCTTCACACCTATGTGCATTATAATTTTTGACAAATATAGCCGTACTAGGGGAACACGTAGCGCCAAAGAGTACCGATGTCATCCTATATTCAGTGGGTGCAGTACCAGGCTGATCACGCCAAAGGAAGCGTAAGGCATTTCTGTCACACTTCCTCATCTTTATCCTCAGGAACATATCTTTGATATCAGCACTTACTGCCACCCTCTTTTGTCTAAATCTCATGAGAACCCCTAGTAACGACTTCAATAAATCAGGACCAGTCAACAAGTAATCGTTCAGACAGACGCCATTAGTACAAGCAGCGGCGTCGTGGACTATGCGCACCTTATCAGGCTTTGCTGGATTTAATACTGGGAAATGTGGTAAGTACCAAGTTTTGTCTGTAGGCGCTGGAGTTGGTGCCAGTTCAGCGTACCCATTGTTCAACAAATAATCTACCTGTTCCTTGTATTTTTCCTGAAGTTGTGGATCCTTGTTGAGCCGCTTTTCCACACCTTCCAGTCGTCTGAGTGCTGCAGTATAATTGTTCGGGAAGGGCTTACCTTCTTCCTTCCACAGCAAACCTGTTTCATAACCACCTTGTTGTAGAGGGTGTGTCGTGTTCTGTAGAATCTGCAAGGCACGGCTCTCTGGGTCCGAGTGTGGCTTGCGCGGTTCTACCCCAAGGGCATCCATCTTAAAGTGGTCTTGGACCAGCCGCTCCAGGGAACCAGTGCGGCTTATATGATTGCAGCGGTGCCTTAAAGTTAAGGAGGGTACATAGCTATGTCGTTGGCCATGCAAAACCCAACCTAATGGTGTCAAGGAAGCCACAGGTTGACCTTTAGCGCCCTGGCGTACCTCAGTTGTCAAGAGGAGTTCCCAGTTATCCTGGCCTATAAGTATTGTTGGCTCACCGACCTCATATATAAGTTGATGAGACAGATCCCTTAGATGTTCACAACCCTGAAGCGCCTCAGCCTTTACAGACTGTGCAGTTATGTCCAGCTTGTCAATAGTCCGCGCTTCAATTTCAAAATTATTACTACTATGCTGTCCACAGATGCTAAATTTCACCCGACATGAAGTTAAGGCTTCCACACGTGCTCCACCAACTGCCTCGATATAAAAGGGAGCAGCTGGGCCCTGTGCACCTATTTTCTGGGCTATGTCTGCAGTCAGCAGGGTTACAGTGGAGCCATCATCAAGCAAACCATAAGTGTTTACAGTACCTTTTGGACCTGTTAATTTAACAGGTAATACTTTTAGGAAAGTGCTCGCTGCCCGTGGTGCCCATGTGGATGTCACCGCTGCAGGCTGCCAAGCTGCGTCGCAGGCATGCACGTCCATGGTGCCAGTGAGCGCGTCCATGCCGCCCTCGGACACACGCGCACCACCGTAGAGTGGCAGCGCGCTACAGCCAGCCGCCTGGGTGAAGGCGCAGTCTTCAGCTGTCCTCGTGCAAGCACTGCTCTCCGCTGGTCGTGTAGAAGTGCCACCCTCGGCACTCGGCGAGTGACTACGTTGTGGCTGCGGTCCGTCATCGTTGTGCAGTAGTCGGTGGTGGTAGTATTCACACCCACGCACCACACACTTAACACTCTTACACCGGTGTTGCCACTTTCTTTTAGTCAGGCACCTGAAACATAGTTTTGTTTGTCGAGCTACTTCCCATCTTTCAGACACAGGCATAGCCTTAAATTTTAAGCATGTAGTTGGTGTGTGGCCAGTTTCACTACAGGCAGCACATACATTTTTATTGTTAAAATGTGTAACTTTCATTATTCTATGGGGTCTTGGATGGATATTATTGTCTATCACCTCAGCTTTAGCGTGTCTCGCATTCAAATCAGCCTCTCTTTCCAGGAAGCGTGATAATTTAATAAGCCCCGGATCGCTATCTTTACTATTGAACTCAAAGTCATACCATCTGTTCCTTAGTACGGTGGTTAATTTGTCAGTTATAATATTTATGGCGTCTGTATTATATAAATACTCAGATTTATTTAATGCCCGTACAGTGCTGATAATATTATCTACTCGGGATGCAAAGATACACACATCTCTAGGATTATCTGTCAATTTTGGTAAACTCCGCAGTTTTTCCAATTCACTTGTCACAAGTGCGTGAGGCCGGCCAAAGCGCGCCTCCAATTTATACATTATGTCTTCCGCCTTCATGTTACAAATAAATGAACCCTTCACGGCTTCGAAGCCTAGTCCTTTCAGACTCTTCCGTAGTCGAGCAACATTCTCATACTCCGAGAAGGCAGCCTTTGACTGATCGAAAGCCGCTTTGAAATACAGCCACTCACTACTGCTACCGTTAAAGTAAGGTAAATCTGGGTACCTGTGACTCGCGGGGGGCCGGTCCCCGCGAGCTACCTTTAATATGGCTGCTGCTAGATCCATCGCTGAGTCGTCGCAACCATGCTGTCGCAGCGGCGGCGATGGCGGCCGCAACGGTTGCTGCGGCGTCGGCGGCGGCGCTGTGTAGTAATGCGCAGCCGTGGGCGGCGCTGATGGCGGTGGCCTGTCACCGCGCATCGCGTCGCCGTCGTGTGTGATGTTAGCGTACGGTGCCGTGATGGTACGCTGGATGCTCGTCGGTGTACTCGTACTGCTTTGTGATGGTATGCCTGCCAATGGAACAGTATTCTCGTACAAAGTTGCAGGTGTCGAGTCGTCTGCAGCTTCCAGTAGAGCTAGCTTTGCCGCGGCTAGCTCGAGTCTCGCGCGGGCTAGCGCAATTTTCGATTGTCTCGTCTTTGACCCTGTGTCGAAGTTCTCGTCCTCGCGCCTGTCCCCAGGTTGTGTCAGCGTCGATAGCGGGAACGCGAGTGTCGTGAGCGTAGGGGTCAATGGCCGTGTGGACTGTAATGCGTCGTTGGAACCGCCGTTGAGGTCGCTGGTGACGGTGGGAACCTCCTGTCCCTGGAGCCCCACGCCCGGGAACTGATGTGACAATAGCCCCATGCCGGGGGTCTGTTGTTCGGAGGACTCGGGCGTTACTTCTCCGTCTTGTATCGCCGCGTCGTCTTGGCTTCTTGTTTTCACCATTTTTGCACACTTTTAGGTACACACGCAACACAAATAATAAATCCGGTACGATAGGACCAACTGTGCAGCACGAAGCATGCAAGGGTCGTGGCGAAAACAGAAAACAACGATATTGAAAATAACGTGTCTATTGTCCAAACCAAAACAAACAGCATACGGCGAGCGACTGAACGAACATAATTCAAATTCACAGAGCGATTTCGCGTCTAACCCCGCCTCACCTCACCCCTAACGACTGTCATTGGCTAACGGCCACGCGTCGTTTTGCAAAAGAAATTCAAGTCCTTATTTGGTAATAAATTAGGTGTCCCAGGGGTGAGGCAAAGCATCGTCGCGGGGGGAAGGGGTATGCATCCGTAACAAGTATACAAAATTAATTTGACATAGATATAGATATAAATCACGCCAAAAAAGTTGTGCACTTAAATCCTCAAAATATTATTTTTAGGGTTCCTTCTCTACGTGTAAAGAGGGGGTGATTTTTTTTGACATACCCTACCCTTATCGATGAATATGTTTTTCAAAACTTTTTTTTTTTATGCACAATTGGTAAACCATAAGATGTTGATATAAGATGTTGTCAAACATCTCACCTGGTGGTAAGTGACGATGTTGCCGAAGATGGAAGCGGGCTTACCAAGATTCCCCAACGCAATCTTATCTTCATGCCGGAACACACCAATGATATCAACTACAGCTCATTTTTCAATTCAGGGATCGATTTGCAAAATATTAAGCTTTAAAGTGCAAATTATTGTTAGAGTCAAGTGTCCACCACCAGCTGAACCGCTATTACATGACGTATGAAAAAACAAACTGCCTCCGTTAATTTACTTTTCGATATTTTTTATTATTTGCTAGGCAATCCTACACAATAACGGTTCAAAGGATACAGTTTAAAGGTCAGACAGACAGACGGATGATGGACGGCGTAGACATAGTGATCAGCATCTTTTGAGTAACTACTGAAAATTGCCACCGGTTTCAATAACGTAATCAATTTAATAAAAAAATACTCCTGTTTTTTGGGTAGTTAGGTAAAAAAAAAATATCCTATGATCACGGGATCAAGACGAATCTAATGACGCCTTGCACAACAAAATACATAAAGCCGTTTAGGCTACCGGCACACCCTGGACACTTCATACAACGGGCCAGAAATGACTTTTCAAAAAAGGTATGACGGAACAAACAAAATGGCGGCGAAATCATATACGTCCGACAACCAATCTGTAACCAATCTGTATCAATTTGGGTTACGAGCGGGGATGAGGTCGCAATCTAGAGAGCGACAGGCAGGGAGTGTCCATACTGTATGTTAGTACTAATATATATTATACTAGCTGTTTCCCGCGGCTTCACCCGCGTGGACCACGTTTCTATGACTTTTCGAGGGTGCGCAGTGCGCGAGCCGCATGCGGCTCGCGAGCGTGGTAAAAGGTAGCCTATGTCTTAATCCAGGTCCTAGTCTGTCTACCTACCAAATTTCAGCCAAATCCGTTCAGTAGTTTTTGCGGGAAAGCGTAACAGACAGACAGAGTTACTTTCGCATTTATAATATTAGTAGGGATACTTTGCTACAGGTTCAGCGAAAGAAACAGACATAGGTACATGCTTACAAAGGTACATGCACACACCCAAAAAAACATTAACCTCCATTAAAGGGAGTGCACCAGGTCGTTCCCGGCGGTATCCAGCATTACCTCAGGACGGGACCCGGTTTAATTAGAGAAGAGGCATTTTATAAACCAGGCTAGCCACCACCATCTTATACTTTTAAGTCTCATCGGAAAGTTAGTTATTATATTAATAATAACTTTATTTTCTGGCTTCACTGGCTCCTAAATTTGTTAGTTACAAATAAAAAACTTAAAAAAAAAAATAGAGAAAGAAAGAGAGAAAGGGAAAGAGAAAGAGAGAAGAAAGAAAGAAAGAGAGACAGAGACAAAAAGAGAGCGCAAGAGAGAAAGAAAGAGAAAAAGAAAAAAGAAAGGAAGGAAGGAAGAAAGGAAGAAAGGATGGAAGGAAGAAAGAAATACGTTTATTAGTTCCAGTAACACCACAGACTAAGACTATTGTAAGTAGGTATATCGAACTATTATGTTTAGCAGTCTGTGTCACTTCCCACCCCCTCAACTAATTCTATACAAAAAATCACTTCAATCCGTTGCTCCGTTGCGAAACCGACGTGCGCGAGCGTCGAAATGAGTTTTCCCCAGATCCGTTGGGAACTATGTCAGAATATGCTAATTAGTAAATTATGTCATTTCCCACCTCCTTTGCGCAAAAAATAACAACGGTTCATTGTTCCGTTGCGATGTTAAGGAAATTAACCAAAAAAGGAAATTTTGAGCCTCATAGGGTACACGAACTCGGCGGAACAGCTCCCCGTATACCACATGCGGTAAACTAGACTACTAATGTGTTAAGCTTTAATAAGAGTCTCCCTGCCAGCTAAACCGTTATGCGAAAAAATTGTAAAGAGTAGGACATATTATAATAAATTTGAAAGGAAAATTATTTCTTAGTTTAGGAGTACTGTCGACCAACGAGAATCAACCAACATAAGATAAGCAGTTGGATTAGTAAAAAGTTCATAGATTTTCCATACAAAATGTTCTATTACCAACTGCAAAAATAATTTTGATTTATAAAATATACATTGTATAAATTTTTAACTCTCCATAGTATGTATTGTCTTCCTCCGTCTTTTGTACGCAAAGACGAAATCAATGAGTACTAACCGTAAAAGAGGAACTATCAACATACAAAAAACAATACGCGTAACGTCTGTCTGTCTGCCCCCCCCCCTCTAACTCCTGCAGATTTGCTAGTCAGTGCCGGTGTGGCATCACGCCTCAAAAGAACAACCATCTTCTAGCAGTGCCACTGGCCACTGTGCCCCCAACCATAGTGCAACAATGTCTTTATCTTGCATAGCAACTGCTCATGGTCTCGAAGTTCGATTGCAGGTTAAATTAGAAAAAAAAAAAAGAAAAAAATAGAAAATAAAATAGGCTGTCTTAGTTTGGGAGTAAAAGTCAACCAAGTTAAGATTTCATAGATTTTCTTTGCAAAATGTTATGTTACTAACTGCAAAATTGTTTTTTTTTTAAAACATACATTTATTTTTTCAGTTTTCAGTATTCTTTATTGTGTATAGAATCAAAGTACAAATATTTGCAGGTGGTATACATTTAAACTAGATTCATTTAATTCTACCATTGAAGGCATATACACAGTCGTATTTAACATTAGATAGGTCTAAAAAAATATTAAAATATTTGGTTAATAAACAAAAATAATCAATAATCCTCATTCAATAAAAATAATGACTTATGTTCTTAATTTAAAATAATTTCAATAAGTAAGCAAAACTAGTCAATTTAAGAATAATAATAATGTCAAAATGATATAGTACTAAAAGTAAAAGTCAAAAAATTGTAATATGTCAATTGCACAAAATATACTAAAATTTATTTTTTTAATGTCTAATACTATTTGTTGTGTCATCAGATAAGAAAAATTCATTAATACTATAAAAACTACATTCAGTCAACCAATTTTTTACAGATTTTTTAAAGGTATATAATCTTAATGTCTGGTAGCTTATTGTATATCTTTATGCTCATTATATTACTATTTTTCGCAACCATTGTCAATTTTGTAGTTGGCACGTATAGTTTATTTTTATATTGCGATCTTAAATTCCTTTTATTCATGTCTTGGTTACTTTGGAACAAATTTCTATGTTTATGAACAAATATACATGTGTCTAATATATACAAGCATGGCAATGTCAGTAGTTTGTGTTTTCTAAAATGAGGTTGGCATGAATCTGTCTGTTCTAGTCCAAATATAGCCCTTAAGCAACGTTTTTGCACAATGAAGAGTTTATCAATGTCGCAAGAATTTCCCCATATCATAATACCTTTTGAAATGATAACGGAACCCTATTCTGCGCGAATCCGACTCGCACTTGGCCGCTTTTTAGATTGTGAGTATTGTGACATATGTAATAAGCCTATATTATTATTCCGATTTCTGATGCAATAAACTTGAAAAAAAAAAGTATAAGAGCATAAAATATTTTATACTTCATAGTTAATTTTAAAAACAAGTCACATAAAAAAAAACATATATTTAAATAACAATATCTGCTTTTTAGTCTTGTGTGTATAAATTTAACAAATTGAAAAACAAATGACAGTTTAGTAGCGCTCGTCCGTTATCATATCAGCATTACATTTAGTGAGTTAGCATGGAAAGTGCTTATTTGCTACGATTGAATAGGATTCTTCGGGAAGTTGTTTCGTTTCAAGGGTAGATTTTATCATTTTTAACAACTAAAAGTCAGTCTGTATAAAAACCTGTATGTAAAATAAAACAATTAAAAGAATAAAGTTAAATTGTAATGACAAGGTATTTCAAGTCGGTATAGTCATGCATGTTGATACATAAAAACCAAAATTTATTTTTCAGGGTTTTGTATTTAATATTTTTTTAAATTTACTATGACGCACCAGCTGGCTTCACCCGCGTGTACAACTTTTCTATGACTTTACGAGGGTGCGCAGCGTGAAAAAAAATAATTAGCCTATGTGTTAATCCAGGTCCTTATCTGTCTACCTATCAAATTTCAGCCAAATCCGTTCAGTAGTTTTTGCGTGAAAGAGTAACAAACATACGTCCATACATTTTTACAAACTTTCGCGTTTATAATATTAGTAGGATTAGTACGAGTAGGATAGTAGGAGAGTATCATCTATAGTGGACACTAAGGACCACAGGGAGTACAAAAATGAATGTTTGAAAACCCAGAGAGTTTTTTGGCGGGATTTGTGGTGGACGCATTCGTAGTATTATTTTGTTGTTTTTCATTGTTTTCTGCTGGGATTTTGTTCAAGAAGTGGTGCATATTGGAGAAAATCGTCTAGTGCACGTGAGCAATGTGGAGAACAAGAAAATAAAACGAAGGAGGACGTGAGAACCCAACTTGCTCTGGGT
This sequence comes from Coleophora flavipennella, assembly GCA_947284805.1. NCBI lineage: Eukaryota > Metazoa > Arthropoda > Insecta > Lepidoptera > Coleophoridae > Coleophora > Coleophora flavipennella. Next base: position 15,804,505 of record OX369264.1, on the reverse strand, counting down.
GCAATTTTATAGACGCCCAACAGCAACTGGGTGTTCCACCTCAGAATGCAGCTGCTGCAAATGCTGTCAAGAACTTCAGAGAAGATTTGTAATGCACCGGCACTAGCATTACAAATCCAAAAACAAATGAAGAAAGTGAAAATTATTTACGAATTCGGCTGAAGGACTAGTTTCCATGGCCAAGAAAAATTCACAACAATAGCCTAACCCATTCAGCTTAATAGCTTTAGTTACAGCTACGAATATTATAATGGGCTTTGAGCAAAGGCTCTGACATATCGACGATCAGACACAGACGTACACAGGCCAGCACATCAAGCTACACACTTTGGACTTTGTACCGTTCTTATGCCGAATGGGTATGGATCAGAATCGCACTACGAGTGTATAGCTTGATTTGCTGGCCTCTGTACATGTTGAAACTATAAGGGTTCCTAGTTCGACTACAGAACCTTAAGGGTTAACTGGAGGGACGAAATCCCATACAAACGTACTTTCGTTTTAATTTCGAAACCATAAAACTCATCGTATTCAATTTTTTTACAAGCATTAAGATGATAAATATCTAGATCTGTAATTAGTTTTGGTTCGAAAATAATAAACAAAAAAAAAGTTACTTATATTACTCGATTTCGTCGATAAAAAGGGCAAATTTTTTAAGTTGCTATAACTTTTTTTTTGTTTATTATTTTCGAACCAAAACTAATTACAGATCTAGATATTTATCATCTTAATGCTTGTAAAAAATTTGAATACGATGAGTTTTATGGTTTCGAAATTAAAACGAAAGTACGTTTGTATGGGATTTCGTCCCTCCAGTTAACCCTTAAGTGTCCGTAATCACTGCAGAACCAAACAATATGCGAGGTTCGACACGCACTTGGCCGGTTTTAAATTAATATTATTAGGATTTCATTTTTAATTTAAGGAAAGCGGATAACATATTTTTCAAATTATTTATGACTAGCTTTTGCCCGCGGCTTCGCCCGCGTGGACATCCTTGTTATGACTGTCTTAGAGGGTGAGTAGTGCGCGAGCCGCAAGCGGCTCGCGTGCGTGGACATGGGTTTCTCCGGATCCCTCAGGAACTATATCTGACTATTCTTATTAGCAGTCTATGTCACTTCCCACCCCCTAAACTATACAAAAAATGCCTTCAATCCGTTGCGATGCCGACGTGCGCGAGTGTGGAAATGAGTTTTCCCCAATTCCCTCGGGAACTGTGTCACATAATGCCACTTATTAAATTATGTCATTTTCCGATTCTATACAAAAAATGTCTTTAATCCGTTGCTACTTTGCGACGCAACGCCGACGTGCGCGAGGGTGGAAATGAGTTTTTCCCATATCCCTCGGAAACTATGTCAGGATATGCTTATTTAGGGCTGCCATTTTATTTTTGGAGGCGATCGTACAAAAGGGGCAATAAAGTCGTACATTCATACAAAACACAGCAAAAAAATCATACGCCTATACAAAACTATTTGATTTAAAAAATCGTAATCCCATACAAATCTACCAAAATTTAAATAGTACGGACTGCTATATAATCGTAGGAATACGATTTAAATCGTGCATCTGGCAACCCTGTGCTTATTAGTAAACGATGTCCTTTTCTACTCCCTGCACCATCTCTGTATACAAAAAATCACAACAATCCATTGTTCCATTACCATGTTGAAGAAATTAACCAAAAAAGAAAATTTTTTTCAGTTCCAGGAACTGCATCGGACTAATGCTTTTTTCACGGGAGAAAAGTCGAATATTTCCTTCCTAGTGACACAGGCTATCTGCATTCTAAATTTCATCAAGATTGGTTGAGGTGTTGAAGCGTGGAAAGATAACAATCAAACACATTTTAACATCCTTACCAAGTAACTAGTATCTCATCTGTGTTCTTGCTAATATCATAAATGTGAAAACATGTTTGTTTGTTACCTTATCACGCATCAACACCTTGACCAATCTTGATGAAATTTAGCATGCAGGTAGCCTGTGTTACGACAAAGGACATAGACTACTTTTTATCCCGTGAAAATAACAAATTCCGATGCAGTTCCTGAGGGAACTGAAAAATACTCTTTTTGTCGTTAATTACTTTAACAACGCAACGGAACAAAAGATTGTTGTGATTTTTTGCACAGAGATGGCTGAAGGGGTGGGAAATGAAACATTTTACTAAAACTCATTTCCACGCTCGCGCACGTCGGCGTCGCTACCGAGCAACGGATTGAAGTGGTTTTTTGTAGAGAATTGGTTGATGGGGTTGGAAGTGACAAAGACTGTTACTCAGAATAGCTCGATCTAGGATAGACATCTGGAGAAAAGTCATGTCCACACTAGCGAGTCGCAAGCGGCTCACGCACCACTCATCCTCAGACAGTCATAAAACGATGTCCACGCAGGCGAAGCCGCGGCCAAAGGCTTGTTTATAGTATTTGTAAGGATTGACGCCAGAGGTGGACTAGCAGTCTTAGCCGCCCTAGGCCGTTTAGTATCAGCCGCCTCCTTCTCAGCGAATCAGTATATATTTTTTCAGTTTTCGATTAGCCGCTCCCGCCTTATCTGACCACCCTAGGCCCAGGCTTAATCGGCCTTATGGGAAATCCCCTTCTAATTGACGGTTTATAGCACAGAACAAATAACAATTAACAATACCTATTGTTACTTGTTCTGTGGTTTGTAGCAATTGGACAACAAAAATAAGTATTCCTGAACCCATTTAATAAATATATTTAATGAATAATAATGACAAATATGAAAAAAGTGGTAATTAGTTATCTTTTAAGTATTATAAATTAAAAAAAGTTTTCTTCTAAAAACAATTTATAATTCCCAGAACGAAGAAAATATTGTTAAATTACATGCACTAAATTACGTAGGTACCTAAGTAACAACTTAAAATAACAGAAATCCTTAAAAATAAAGTAACTATTACATAGCAAATAATAAAATTGGTTAAACGACAGCGCAAGGCGAAAATAACTTTTTAATTACCATGCACTAAATCATGAATAAATTTCATTATTCTTTGAACGTTTAAACATAAAAAGATACTGTTTTGACTGTCTCTAGAACTTTCTTTTAAAACATCTCGAGTATTATAAATCTTTTAAAATAGAATTATTAAAGCATAGTTAGGAAGCTCCAATCAAAAGTCAGCAAATTCTTCCTCATACAAACAGGTCGGACTTTCTTTAATTTTTTCTTCATCGAAGTTATCGAAATTCGTGGTGTCGCCCGCAGATCGAATCTTGGGCTGGAAAGGAGGCTGCACCCGGCTGTTCAACAGATTGTCCCAATCGATTTCTCTGAACCATTTGTGATTCTTGAAATCCAGCACACCGTCTTTAAGATTCCCATAACGTCTCGTTACGTCAACTTGAAGAATGTGTCCCACCAAGTCCTTGAGTTCATTAGTGAAATGGTTTGGACATCTGTACTTACCTGATACAATTTTTTCATAAATTCTCATAGGATCAGAGGCGAAGAAAGGTGGATGGCCGGCACTCATTTCAAACAGCAGTATGCCGAGTGACCACCAGTCCACTGACATGCCGTAGCCCTTGCTGAGGATGATCTCTGGCGCCAAGTACTCCGGGGTGCCGCAGAGCGTCCAGGTCCTTCCGCGAATTAGTTTACAAAAACCAAAGTCGGTTATTTTTATATAGCCCGTTCTATCTATTAAAATGTTTTCTGGCTTCAAGTCTCGGTAGACTAGCTCACAGGCGTGCAGATATTCTAGTGCGAGAATTACCTGACCTCCATAAAATTTCGAGGAACTCTCCTCGAATTTTCCCATTTTACGTAAGTGGGAGAACATTTCACCGCCGGATATGAACGGCTGAACAAAATATAGATAAACATTATCTTTGAAGAAATATTTCATGTAAACGACAAAAGGAAAGTTTAGACCGCAGAGGATTTTTTTCTCGTAGTAGCTGTGCTCGATTTGCTTTAACTTTACAATCTTTTCCTTTTCGAGCATTTTCATGGCATAGTACTTACCGGAGTCGACGTGTTTTGCGAGATACACCACTCCAAAGGCACCGGTTCCCAGCACTTTGACTCGTTCAAAGTCATTGATCTTAGCATTGCTCTCTGTCTTCTCGTTCCAGATCTCGATGAAGTCCTGGCGCAGCTTTCGCAAATATTGTGCGTACTGCTCCTGCTTTTGCGAGGAATAACCCCCCTGAAAGCTGTACTTTATGTCATCCGCTGCCGCCATCATGGCGTGCAATTCCGATAGATGTGCTAATGAGAGAATGGTGGCGGACAAAATTGTACAGTAGAAAAAAAGCCGTAACTAACGATTATGTTGGCGTTTTTGCAAATGAAAACCTGCCACATTTACTTTATATTTTGTCTTGTCTCAAAGTTTTAAACAAAAAATAGAAGTAAAGTAAAAGCTACTCTTTGATAAGGTTGTTTTTGTAAACTGAGAGCCAAAGAGCAAAATAACATTATACCGCTGCATCCAAAGAAAACTTTTTATAAAACTATGAAATAAGTTAATCATTTAAGAAGATTAAGTATCTGTGAAATAATACCTACCAAAATGTATTACAAAACAAAACTACAGAAAATAGAAGAAGTTTCTATGTCTTTGCCAGGAACCCTTCACGAACCCTCAAAAAAGGCTTCTTGAAATCTGTGGTCATTACTGTCATTGCTAGATTCTTTGGCTAGATTGCCATGTAATTACGCAGGATGGTTTTTATAAAATTATCTACACATATTTTGGAAGTAATTTTATCAGAAAAACATGTTTTTTTAAATGTTACATTTTATATATTCTTCAGGGAATGGCTGGCTATAATGCTCAGGCTCATCAAGATCATAGGCGGTATTTGAATATGTTGAAAGAAGAATTTGTAAAAAAATACGAAAACCCACCTCCGTTTGATAAAAGTCCCGAAGACTTTGATATGATAAAAGGTATCGGTAATGGAGCATACGGGGAAGTGTTCCTCGTGAGGGACAAAGCCACGTTCACGTACCACGCCATGAAGGTCGTCGACAAGGCACTGGTGGTCGAGCGCAAGCACGAGAAGCACTTGATATTGGAGAAGAAAATACTACAGTGCACGCAGTTTCCCTTCGTTGTTACATTAGATGTTGCGTTTAAAGACAATGTGTACCTTTACTTCATACTGCCGTTCATTTCCGGGGGAGAGCTCTTCACGTACATTCAAAAATATGGAAATTTTTCAGACCAATTGTGCAAATTTTATGCAAGTCAAGTAACTTTAGCTTTAGAATATTTACACCATTGTGAAATAGTTCACAGAGATCTCAAACCAGAGAACGTTTTGCTCGATGTAAATGGTTACATAAAACTATGTGATTTTGGCTTCTGCAAGATACTGAAGAAAAAGACTTGGACGCTATGCGGAACCCCAGAATACTTGGCACCAGAAGTGATATTGTCCAAAGGCTACTCATTTACCGTCGACTGGTGGGCGCTGGGGGTGCTCATATTTGAAATGGAAGCTGGGCACCCACCTTTTTACGCAGCAGATCCCAACAAGTTATATGACAAAATACTAGAATGTCATTATAAATGTCCAGACCACATGAGTATGGAATGCAAGAATATAATAAAGGGTTTTTTGCAGTTGGATCCTGCGAAACGTTTGGGTGGTCTGAAAGCGGGCACGTACGACATCAAAACCCACCCGTGGTTCCGTGAGGTGTCGTGGCAGAGCATCCTGCACCAGCGCGAGGAGGCACCCTTCGTCCCCACCTGCCCCGCGCCTGGTGACACCTGTAACTTTCCTGAAATAGAGCAGAGGAAATTAAAGAGGTCATCCAAATGTTTATTTGATGAGCAATTTGAAGAATTCTGATGGAGTCCATAAGTTTGTCAAAACGGTTTAATATTAAGCGTAAGCCATTCTTTGTGTAATTGAATCAATAGTTGTTCTATTGTTTTTATGAATACATTTTTAAAAACATTATGTTATATCCTGATGTGAGTACCTTTTTACAGATAGGTTCTTACATTTGTTTTTAACTTGATAAGCAGAGTGGCTATTAAACACATTAAATGACTTCTTAGTTTTGTGATTTGTATAATTAAATGCTCTGCAAATAAATTTTTGTTTTTGTGCTTGGGACACGATGTTTACGAGCAGGTAGTTTCATCTCAATAAATGATCAAGATAGGTACCATAATGTACGATTCTCACCGACCAAGCCACGTCGGAGCGCGTCGCAATGCATTTTTAATAAGAAATTGGATTGTATTATTAAGTAGTACTAAACTAATGTCGGTGGTGTAACAGCTAGGGCCGTTACCTCCTGCCACGTGCCAATGTGTTTCGGATTTCAATTTCATATGTACGTTACGCTCTGATGGTGAAGGTAAACATCGTGGGGAAACCTGCACACGCCTGTGAAAAACCTCGAAGGTTGTGTTTGAAGTCGACCAACCCGCACTGGGCTGACGTGGTAGACGAAGGCACGATCACCATAATTCATTATTTAGTAGTAGGTACTATACTAATGTCGGCGGTGTAACGGCTAGGGCCGCTACCTCCTGCCACGTACCAATGTGTTTTGGATTTCAATTTCATATGTACGTTTATCCGACGCTCTTACGGTGAAGGAAATAATCGTGAGAAAACCGGCACATGCCTGAAAAAAACCTCGAAGGTTGTGTTTGAAGTCGAACAAACCGCACTGGGCGCACGTGGTCGACTAAGGCATGATCGCCCTAATTAATGGTAAGCTCGAACCCCTTGGTGGAGATGTATTATAAGCTAATATTAGGATATGATATGATATTATGATGAGTTAATATTATTAGAGGCTGAATGTTATAGAAAGTACATTGATTTTTCAGAGGATACTATCACTAAGTCTCCTAAATACTTTTGGAGTTTGGTTCAGTCTAAATTTCCAACCAATCAAATTCCCGATCAAATGATATTAGGTCATACCTCAGGAACTGACTGCCAGACTATAGCTAACTTATTTAATGATTATTTTAAGTCCACTTTTGTTGAAAATGACCACAATGTCTTTATACCTGATGATATAAACGTCCCTGACACTCCTGTTAGCATTTCAACTGTTGATATTAACTTTAAAATCACCTTGAAACTTCTAAGAGGTGTAAATATACATAAAGGTGCTGGTTTTGATAATATTCACCCACTCTTCATAGTAAAATGTGCTGAAGAACTTGCCGTTCCGTTAACTATAATTTATTCTAAATCGATTTCCGAAGGATGTTTTCCTAAGATTTGGAAAAAAGCACTAATCACCCCAATTTTTAAATCTGGCTGTAAACGAGACATTACAAATTACAGGCCAATCTCAAAATTATGTATTTTTGGGAAATTGTTGGAAAAAATAGTTACTAATCAACTCACCTTAGCCTATTCTCGAGTTATCTCTTTACAACAACATGGTTTCTTCCAGGGTCGCAATGTTGATACAAATCTCCTTATGTATACTGATTTTATACAGAATGCTATGGATGCAGGCTGTCAAGTAGACGCCGTGTACACTGATTTTTCAAAAGCCTTTGATAAAATAAATCATAATCTACTTCTAGACAAATTACTGAAGCTCGGTGTGCACGGCGATCTCCTTCGATGGCTTAAATCATATATAGAAAACCGTTTGCAAGCTGTATCGCTAAAAGGATTTCTGTCTGAATTTCACAACATCCCTTCAGGGGTACCTCAAGGTTCACACCTAGGTCCATTTTTATTTACGCTATACATAAATGATGTAGATAATATCTTCAGCGACACTTGTCACTTAATGTATGCGGATGACACAAAAATTTATAAAGTAGTTTCAACTATCAATGATTGTTCAAAACTTCAAAATGACTTAAATAGTTTTCTTAGTAACTGCTCAGATAATCAATTAAGTTTAAATGGGTCGATCAACTTTTATTTGTCCCGATTCTGATATTTTGTAGTTTTTTATTAATATTTAAATTTCACTCTATAAATTATTTTAGATTGTAAAATATTAATTATATTTTATGTTTCGATATCAAGCAGAGCACTTTTTTATGCCTTAAGTTCATTTTTAAGCGAAAATATGTAATCTTTCAAGAAAAATGTGTCACTTGGACAACTTCTTAATTTTTTATTCAATGGAATAAGCTTTGATGAAAGTTAAAATCGCTTTTTCCACATTATTAAAACTATCAAACACTTCAGCTTGCGATTTTTTTACAAATTTTTTTTGTAATAATTTAACAGATATTTCAATATAAAGAGTCTCTTGGACAACCGTTGTCTTAAAACTCAGGGAAAATTTAATTTAAACCACAAGTAAAGATGCTTAGTTGTGAAAACTACAAGATTCAAATATTTTTTGTGATAATGTTTGACAGTTTAACTTAAAATATAATTATTTTATTATTTATGAACAAAAAAATGCTTTTATAACTCTAAAATATAGGGGGACAATGCGGTTGTCCAATAGACAAAATTGGTTGTCTCATAGACATTGCATACCTTCACAATTTAATTTTCAATGAGTATTTAGAACTCATAGATGTTAACTAAATATTTAAAAGACCATGTTTTGTTAGAAACATATATTTAAGGAAACTGGTATTCAAAACAATTACCAAATGAACTTAAAACGAAAAACTTTTGCGTTTCCTTTCTGCTTGCTTCCGCAATTTCCAAATCATTGTAGCGTTTGTTTTATCCTGTGGTTTCATGTTTGAAATTAAAACCTTGTTTTTATGGTAGCTCTCTCTTTTTTTCTTCTTCCGCTCTGCATGTTTTTCAGGATCTGATTTAAGCCTTTCTCCATATCTTCGAGATTTCTCTTTCGATGACATTCCCATTCTAAAAAACTACATAAAATCATTAGCTTCACACAAAGTTGTTTAGAATTATATAGAACTATTATTTAGTTCGCCATTATTTCAGTAAATAATAGCTAGCAGTCTAGCACAGTGCTTCTATTCATTGAATAAAAAAATCCACAGAATACTAATAATCCACATAACAGTTACGAATTTATTACATTACTCAACGATTTATATTTACAATTTTAAATAAAGAACACGTAATCAAGGGAAACTAGTGCTTTTCATAACTTAATTAATAGGATTTTATTTCATTGTCCATTGGGCAACCAATACTGTCACTTGGGCAACCGTCTCAGTCGTCCAAGTGACCGGTTGTCCGATCGACATTTATTGAATTTTAAGATTTTTTGTTAAATATTCTACCGTTATTATATCTTATCAACTTTGCTACGTGAACACAAGATCAAAGGGATTCTACTTAACTATAATTTATAATGAAAAATCTATTTACTTACGTTTTTACTGCGGTGGTTCAGCGGACACACAATAAAGCCACCCACTCTCACAACGGAATCTCCGGCGACTGACGCTGGGAATACCGCGAAAACAAAATGGCGATTGAATGGGTTTGGCGCCTCAAGCAATCATCTCGTTGTCTGAATACTTACAGCGCTATCTGTGTCTTAGACTTTGAATTTATAAGTGGTTGTCTAAGTGACTTACGCTTTGTGACATTAAACAGGGACAGGAATAACAAAGAAAAAACTTGATGCAATAACACACCAAAAAAATTTCAAGAGTGTTTATCGAAAACTAGCTATATACTACTATGAAAGTGTGTATTTAAAATGTACATCATCATAGACTTTTTTTTCGGAACGTGAGTTTTAGTTTATAACTTTTGGGGGGGGACAAGCTCTAACACTATGAAATGGACTTTGACGTCGATTGGACAACTGTTAAATTACGAATAAATACAAAAACTACTTATTTCTTTCTGTAACTAAAATTATATTTTATGTATTAAACATAGGCCAAACTACTTTTACACGTAATATATATCCAATCCAATCAGTCGTTCCCCCAATGCTGGGGATCGTGACCGTCATGTCATCGAGGGGGCGCAGATTGCTCTCCACCGGGCTCTGTCACTCGCTGCGTGCACTGCTTCGTGTAGCTGCAGAGCAGTGGTGCTGGTGACTTGGGTGCACCACTTGGCAGGAGGTCTTCCTCGAGCTCTTTTGCCCTCTACCTTTCCCGTCATGATTTGGTACTCTAAGCTGTTGGGACGGCGTGCACTGTGTCCAAAGAATGAGAGCGAGCGTTGTTGGCACACTGTTGAAAGGCGGGTCCTAACTTTGAGCTCCTCTAGGATGGAGAGATTTGTCCTCATGGCTGTCCAAGGAATACGTAGTAAACGACGCCAACACCACATCTCAAATGCATCTATCCTGCTTTGCATGTTTACTTTAATTGTCCAGGTCTCTGAACCATACAGGAAGATGGAGAATACCAGGGCTTTGACCAGTCGGACTTTGGTTTTCCGTTGGATGGACCTATCCTTCCACACCTTATCAAGTTTGCTCATAGCACTTTTTGACATCTGAATGCGGCGGATTATTTCTTTGTCGCAGTTGCCGTCGTTACAGATAAGTGAGCCAAGATAGTTGAAGTCCTTGACACATTCAAGACCTTGCGGCACATTAGGATGTGTGAGTGTATTATCTCTATCGACGACCATGACTTTGGTTTTCGCTCTGTTGATGCGTAGTCCCAGGCGCAGACTTTCTGTCTCTATGCGTCTGATTAGTTCAGCCATTTCAGTCTCATCGGTGGCTATGAGCGTTGTGTCATCTGCGTAACGCAGGTTGTTGATTTTTCTGCCTCCAATCGATAATCCTCCACACCAATCTTCGGTTGCTTTGCGGATTATGTATTCCCCGTACAGATTGAACAGTTTGGGTGACAATATACATCCTTGCCTTACGCCTCTCTCTGGTTTTAGTGGTTCGGATAAGGATTGTTCAATCCGCACCCGAGCCGAGCTTTCGGAGTATAAGCTTTCTATGAGATAAGCTAAATGTGGTGGTATACCCATCTCCAGCAGGATATTTAGCATTTTCTGCCACCCAACGCAATCGAATGCCTTTGCATAATCTATGAAACATAGAACGACGGGCCTGTTAACTTCGCGGCACTTCTCGATGATTTGGCGCACGTTGAATATCTGTTCGCGCGTGCCTCTTCCAGAAACAAAGCCTGCCTGCTCCATCGATATCTGCCTGTCGATGAAATTAGCCAGTCTGTCATTCAAGATATAGAGCATGACTTTGCTCGCATGGGATATTAGTGATAGCGTGCGGAAGTTTTCGCATTTAAGCGTCGATCCCTTCTTGTGTAATGGTATCACTAGCGACTCCGTCCAGTCTCGAGGCCACTGGGCTGTTCTCCACAATTTGTTACATACTTGGTGGAGGTAGCGAGTGCCATCCGATTCCATTAATTTTAGGAGGCTTGCACAGATGCCGTCTGATCCCACAGCGTTACATTTTAGGCGTGCTATAGCTTTTTCGACCTCCGACAGCAATATGTCCGGTTCCAAGTCATGTTCAGCGAGACTTCTGCTGAGAAGGTTATCGGGCGTTTCATTATAAAGTTGCTCGGTATACTTTCGCCATCTCTCAAGTACCTTATCCAGGTCTGTGAGCACTGTACCATCAGCATCCGCGATTTGCCGTGTCTTAGGCTTAAAGTCACGTGTTAAAATTTTGACCTTATCGAACATGTCCTTTGTCTGAGCTTTATCCGCATGTCTCTCTATGTCTGCACATAAGTTGTTGATGTAAGTGTTCTTATTTCGCCTGCAAGCTCTTTTTACCTTGATATGTAGTTCCCGATATCGACTGCGAGTATTCTCGTCATTAAGACCCTGTTCCTTTATACATCTTTGTTCCTCAACTAGCTCCCAAGTAGAGTCGGAGATCCAGTCCTTTCGAGTATGAGATGTCGGAATTTTTTGACGTACCTCGATGGCTGTTTTTGTGATTGCCTGTTTAAGGTTGCACCAGGTTGTTTCAGCGTCATCGAACGGGTCTATTGGGAGTTCTTCTATATGCTGATGTATCTTTTCCGCAAACTCTAGTCTTTGCAGGCTATTCAGTTTGGTACTTGTTCTTGCATTTGCCTTTTTGATCTTTTTCAAGTGTAGTCGGAACTCCGTGACCAATAGCTGATGATCACTCCCACAGTCGGCACTTGGGTATGTCTTGGCATTGGTGATGGAGGAGCGCCATCTGGAACGTATTGCAATGTAGTCTATCTGATTACGAGTTTTTCCATCCGGCGAAGTCCACGTGAATAGACGTCTCGGATGTTGCTGAAACCACGTATTCATAATGGAAAGCTGGTGTTCAATGCAAAACTCCACGAAAGTTTCTCCTCGTTCATTTCTTTGCCCCAATCCAAACTCACCCATAACATCAGAATCAGCATCGCAGTGACCTTGTCCCACTTTAGCATTCAGGTCTCCTATCAGTAGTGTTATCTCGTTTTTTGGGACGTTATTCATGACTGTCTGTAAGTCATTGTAAAACTCCTGAAGTTCCTCCTGTGTAGATTTTGAAGTGGGGGCATACACTTGTATGATATTCAGTGGACATGGCTTAGCTTCCATCTTCAGTTTGGTTACACGGTCACTCTTCGTCTCATACCCAACCACCGATTGGTATAGCTTCCGCGAGATGATAAATCCAACTCCGTTCCTGCTCTCAGTGTCATTACCAGAGTTGAAAATTACGTTTCCATTGTCTGAGTCAAAATGGCCAGATTGTTTCCAGTGTGTTTCACTGATGCCCAAGATGTCGATGTTTAGTCTTTCCATCTCTTTCTCAACTATTTCTAGTTTCCCTGGACGTAAGAAACCTTGCACGTTCCATGTCCCTATTCGTAGCCTTTGTCGTAATGACGGTGGATGTTGTGTTTTACCAGTTTTATGATGATTTCCACCGTCTGCCTGGTATAGCACAGCTGTGTGTGACTGGTGTTGGTGCACAGTACGGTGGCCGGTAACCCATTTCACACCAGACACCCCGGAAGTGCCGTGGCGCCGAGTGTTAGTCGGGTCGCTCGACATCGCTCTATGGTTAATCGTACTTGTCATGTCATGGCGGTATTCTCGGGAAGATAGTGCAGTGGTTTCCCGTTGCCTTCTGCACCAGACATTTTTGGGGGTATTTGGTCCCCAAGGTCGCTGATCCCTCTTCCAGCCGGTTGCCCGACTGGGTGTAAGGTTATACCGCCTTTGCTCGGTCGCCAGAGCCTCGTCCGTTATCTAGCAGGGAGCACCGCTTGCAGGAGAGGTTGACAGTTGGGGCCAGCATGGATTTTATAGCTGTTCTCCCCCTTACCCCCCTGTTCTCCCCCTTACCCCCCTACTATTCTATAATATTTCTATTCTATTCTGTAATATATATACTATTTAAAAAATTAAAACTAAATTTTGTTTGGGGACAGGATAAGAAGTAGGAAGGACAACTAAAAGTTGATCGACCCAAATATAGACAAGTGTTATACTATTACTTTCACACGCAAACATCATCCCATAGTTACTAACTATTATTTCGGGGACAGGATAATCAAAAGGGTCGATCATATTCGGGATTTAGGAGTGATCCTTCACTCCAAATTACATTATAACAAACACATAGACCATATAGTAGCCAAATCTTTTAAAAATCTTGGTTTTATTTTAAGGGTCTCTAAACCATTTCACAATGCTACCACTTTAATAATTTTATATTTCTCCTTTGTTCGTACCCTCCTTGAATTTGGATGTATTGTGTGGAATCCTAGTTATAATGTCCATATTAACAGGATAGAAAAGGTACAAAATAAGTATTTAAAAAATCTCGACTTTCGCACTGGTACATGGTTCTCCGACTATAAAACAGCTGCCAAAAGATATAACATCGCCTCTCTAAAGTCTAGGAGGGTTTATCATGATCAAGTGTGCTTATTCAAAATAATAAATAACATTATTGACTCTCCCTCACTATTAGCTGAAATTAACTTTAGGATACCACCACGCATATCCTCTCGCACAAAAGCAATCTTTTCAATATCTCCTTTTTCGACAAATTCTGCCAAAAATAGTTTCTTCAGACGATCGACACGCAATTTCAGTAATGACTTTTCTGATGTAGACATTTTTAATACTACTTTGGGTGCCTTTAAAAGTGCGATTAGAAATAAGTTAAATTAAAAATAGTTGTAAAATTAATATTGTCTCAGGGCTCGTATATTTCATGTTTTATTTTTATTAAGTGGAACTCCAGGTCGTTTTTAATTTAAAATTTATATGTAATACTATATATAAGACTGTTTGTTTCCTAAATTAATAAAATAAAATAAATAAATAAAAAGCTCCGGCCATACCTGCGCGACTACGGCGTGGAACGCGTCTGCGACACGTCTGTGACGAGGGATGCGAGCGGGACAAAAACGGGACCCACGCGACTTTAGGTTAAACGTGTCGTACGTGTATTATTTGTAATGTTACGATGACTACAGCAGAAGATAAGTAAAGAGATGGGTTGAGGTGCACTCATAGGGCTGCTATACAAAAAAATATTTGCGTAATAACAATAATTTTGAACAAAAAAAACTACTTCAAACAGGAAACTAAGGTTTTCCTCGAATTCTCTAGGATGCCATCATCAGTACCTGGTTTCCTTATCATGGTACCACTCTTGGGATATCTCCTTTCCAACAAAAAATAATCATCAAAATCGGTTCATAAACGACGAAGTTATCCGCGAACACACATAAAAAAAAATATTCGGTCGAATTGAGAAACCTCCTCCTATTTTGAAGTCGGTTAAAAAATAAAATAAAAAAGCTCTTTCAAGTGTACTCCAACAATAGATGTTCATAGAAAGTATCGCGCAGTAGTCGCGCCGTGGTCGCGCAGATGTGCACGAAACGTTTCGCGAGAGTTTCGCGTAGTAGACGCTCCTGCGTCGCAGACGCGCAGGTTGGCCGGAACACCACGCCCGGTCGGCTCCGACCGGCTGTCGCCACGAACGCTCTGCTGCCGTCCGCCGCGTGCGGTCGGCTGCGATCTGAAATACGACTACTTTACATCTTTTTTTGCTAGAATTCATCAAATCAAAATTATCCTTCTTTTTTATTCACAGTTGGTAAACCCTTGACAACATCTCACCTGGTGGTAAGTGACGATGTTGCCGAAGACGGAAGCGGGCTTACCAAGATTCCCCAACGCAATAGGGAACTGGCTATCTTATCTTCATGCCGGAACACACCAATGATATCAACATTGATATTTGGCGGCAAGACTTAGATAAGATGGTGGTAGCCAAAATGCCCTACCACCAACCAAACCGAGTCTTACAATTGACCCCGCCGGGAATCGAACCCGCGACCTCCTGTGTAAAGCCAGTGAACTTTGCCTCTGAGCTTTCCTTTCTTCAATTTTGCCTTTCTTAATCGTTATTTTATCATCTTCTTCTAGTGTAACCGCCTATAAGTCCTCATCCCATTCCATCATTTTCAAAGTAAAATTATAATAGATCAATACGAAAATGTAGGAATGGTATGACTGAATACGGTGCGTCGCTCATTTCATGGGTATTACCATGGCCCTATAGATTATTTAATAAATCGCGCGGAAAAATTTTTTCAACACAAATAATTTTCCAGAGCATCGACATCGATACCAAATTATTATTTTATTATCAACGTATGTTCTCAGAGCTTATTGGCTTATATTATACAGATACAAGCTTTTTACAAGCCTGCACAAAAAGGTCGGTAATGTTTTTTTTTAAATTTATCTTTCTGATACAAAAGACTCGTAAAAGGTTCTGTATTCTGAGGTAACAGGTAAACATAGCTATGAAATGAAATAGAATATACACCTACACACCACAAAGAGGAGCTTGACAAATGTCACATTAGCTGTTTCTCGAATACAAAGAAGGAAGTGTTGTTTGATGTTGATAACTCTATATTGATTTTATTGTAATTCAGTAGTTATCTCATAACCTCGTTATTGTTATAAGAAATAATTGAAAAATGGTATTGTTATCATGACCCAAGGTAGAATATTAAATTCCAAGAAAGAGAAAAAGGGATTTACTCATGAGGACAACATTAATCACAAGCGGTACTTGGACATGCTCAAGTCCGAATTCTTGGCGTCATATTCAAATGCATGTCCATCGACCAAATCTCCTGAAGATTTGGATAAAATAATAACATTGGGAAAAGGTGCATTTGCAACAGTTTACCTGGTGCGTGACAAAAACACCCTCCAAGTTCACGCCTTGAAAGCAATGAACAAAGAAGATATAGTCCTGAACAAGAACGTCAAACAGGTATATTTAGAGAAACAGATTTTACTAAGTGTAAACTTCCCTTTCGTGAACGGTGCAGATTTTACTTGCAAGGATAATTTGTATGTTTATTTTGTTTTACCTCTCGCGGCGGGGGGCGAGCTATATACGCTGTTGAAGCGCATGGGCGTACTGGACGAGCGATTGGCGCAGTTTTACGCTGCGCAGATGGTCCTAGCGCTCGAGTATCTGCACCACTGCAGCGTCATCCATCGCGACCTTAAGCCCGAGAACATACTCCTCCTGGATAACGGCTACATCAAACTAACTGATATGGGCTTCGCGAAGGTGGTGAGAAATCGAACGTTTACTTTATGCGGGACCCCCGAGTATCTGGCACCAGAGATTATTCTTTCGAAAGGCTACTCCTTCACTGTGGACTGGTGGGCGTTAGGGGTGCTCATATTTGAAATGATAAGTGGTTTTCCTCCGTTTTATTGTGCGGACACGATTAGGATGTATGAAAAAATTGTTGAAGGTCACTGGAAAGCTCCCGGACATATGAAACCTCATTGTAAATTTTTAATAAAACACTTTTTAGAAGTGGAGCCGTCGAAACGGCTGGGCAGCCTCAAGTCCGGTGTGTACGATATCAAGACGGACATTTGGTTTAACGACATCAACTGGGAGTCGCTCCTGCACCAAAGAATTCAACCCCCCTTTGTCCCTGAAATCAAAAATATTGGAGATTGTGATAACTTCTTTCAAGTTAGTGATATTATCCTTAAGAAATCGTCAATATGCAAGTACGCCAACGAATTTAAGAATTTTTAGTCCTTCTTGTCATATAATTTTAGTTTTTGACTCGAATATATTTGTATGTGTCATTTTTATTTTTTTTATTTTATATACTTTTAATCGTTAATTTTTCATAATTTTAGTAAGTTTAGTAAATACAATTATTACGACGGATCTTTTCATTTCAGTAGGCTGATCGTATTTTAATAGGAAGGTAAGTATATTTTTATGTTGGTTTTGGGATTACAAACATAATAAGGTACTTCCGGGTGATAAGACCCGCCGTTTTGCAAGGCCCAATCGCAGAAAACCGTTTAAAATAAATTTGATCCGCGCCAACTTCATAGTACGTATGAAACAGAACAAAAGGAACGCAGGAACGCAGCGTCGGCTGCGTGCGGCCGCCATCTTGCCAGTGACGCTCGGTTGTTCGCCGATCTCGGTCACGGTCACTGTTTTCGTTAAGTTTTGCTCCCACAAACATAAGTTTTTACTTGTTTATACTGAGATTTGTAAGTAGATTTTTGTTTAGTGTGCTCATTTGAACATTTTTCTTTTGATTTATAAATATTTATTACGAAAATGATCGATTTGCAAGTGCAAGTGTTGCAAAGCCCACGTCGTTTAGGAAGGCCCAACAAAATTTATGCTTGGGCCTTACAAGACTTGGCTGGGCCTTCCAACCCTACTGCAGTCTAATTAACGGAATTATTTTTGGTCCTAATTTATTATCTTTCATCCTTCTAGACACAGCTGCTACTCCTGATACTGATCAAATTTACCCAAGGAACCTACAGTCAAATCGCAAAAAAAACTTACTAACTATGTTCATATTTAAATATTTTTGAGGTCTTTCTTGCTTATTTTTGCGCCAAACGAATTCAAAGCGGCACGGGCCTTAATTGTAATTGTAATTGTAAGGACGGGCTGATTTCCGCAACCAGGCGCCTGAGCGCCCATTTTGCGTGGTTGGCCGGCATCACTGCCAGCCCAGCTCCTCCAGGAAGCCCAGTAGCCCCCTCAGGTTGCCGACGACTTCCGGGAGTGTCCTATGGTCGCCGAGATGCTCGGCCCTGTACGCCGCCACCTCTCTGCAATCCAGGAGGATGTGGGCGGCTGTCTCCTCGGCCGCCATGCACGCGCGGCACAGCGGGCTGTCTGTAATCCCCAGGGTAAAAAGATGTTTGTTAAAGTAACCGTGACCGGTAATGGTCGCTGTTACCTTACGGAGCTGGAGTCTCCCGAGTTTCAGGAGCTTCCTAGTCAGGCCAGCATTTGGCGACGGTAGCGCCTGTCTGGCCTGGCGACATGCTTCCAGTCCTGTCCAATATCGGTTATGTTCTGACCTTGTACGCAGCCGTAAGGTGGATCTGAACCAGCCCGAGGGGAGGGGTAAAATAGGTTCCGGTCCTACAGCTACAAGTTCTGACCCTCTCCTGGCCAGTTCGTCGGCTGCGTCGTTTCCACGCGAGTTACTGTGTCCCTTGATCCATTGCAGAGTTACATTGCTGTGGTAACATACCTCTGTTAGTCTTTGGTGACACTCGTGTATTAGCCCCGAAGTGATGACATTACTTTGGAGGGCCAGTAAAACCGCTCGACTGTCTGAAAGGATACGAATGGAGTAGCCCTGTACCCTTCTAGCAGTGATTGCATTAGCAGCCAGAATGATGCCCATACACTCCGCCTGAAAGACTGTGTTGTACGCACCAAGTGGTTTGGATATTTTTATGTTTAGGTCTTCTGAGAAGACCCCGCAGCCGGTCCCAGCTCCAGTTTTGGACCCATCGGTAAAGATCCGAAGGTCCGATAGGTTCTGGCCTTCCCAGGGGTCCTCGTAGAGCTGAATTTTGTATTTCTTGTCAAAGATGAACTGTTTTGGGATTCTATCGTTGACAGCTGCGAACAGCGGTTCTTCCGAGACAATATTGTCCAGAAGTTCGACGTGAGGAATCCCTTCCTTGGTCCAGAGGTTCAGCAGCTTTAATCGTACCGCAGCGCTGGCTGCCTCTTGCTGGATGAACAGCTGCAGGGGCGGCACGTTCAGCATCGTCTCCAGGGCTGCTGTTGGTGTTGTTCGCATGCAGCCGGAGACCGCCATGCATGCTGTCCTTTGGAAACATTGAAGTTTACTTACGACAGTCGAAAGTTTGGTGCGTGGCCACCATACCACCGCGCCGTAGCTTACCATAGGGCGAATAACCGCTGTATAGAGCCATAGCATGATTTTTGGGGTAAGGCCCCATTTCTTACCCACCATTCTACGGCACTGCCACAGAGTTATTGTAGCTTTATTTAACTTGCAGTTTAGGTGACTGCTCCAATTCAACTTGCTGTCAAGTATGACCCCTAGGTACTTAACTTCTGGTGAGAGTTGGAGATCTGTGTTGTATAGCTTGGGTAAATTATAGTTACCCAGGTTCCGCTTGTTGGTGAACAATACTAGTTCTGTTTTCTTGGGGTTCACTGACAGTTTGAACTCGGTGCACCAGCGTTCCACGATGCGTAGCGCGGAGCGAGTGACATCGCAGACTATGTTTGCGAAATTTCCTGATATAAGGATGGTCAGGTCGTCTGCATAGCCTACTGTGAAGTAGTGATGTCTGTTAAGCGTGGTAATCAGGTCGTTTACCACCAGATTCCACAGTAGCGGTGATAGTACACCTCCTTGGGGGCATCCCTTCGCGACTATGGCTGTACGTGCCTTACCTCTGTCCAGCTTGACGACCCGCTGACTAAGCATGTTCCCGATCCACTTTGTCATGGTCGGGTTCACGCCATGCTTACGGAGCGCCATCTCTATGCTGGAGAAGTTTGTCTTATCAAATGCACCTTCGATGTCGATGAAGGTGCCTAGGCACATGGCCTTGCCTTGAAGCGCCGCCTCAATCTTACTGACAACAGCGTGAAGGGCTGACTCTGTGGATTTACCTTGACTGTACGCATGTTGGTTGCGGTGAAGTGGTAAGTTTATTAGCGCGTTTTCCCTCAGGTCCCTGTCACAAAGTCTCTCTAGTGTTTTCAAAAGAAACGATGTGAGACTGATGGGTCTGAAGGATTTAGCGTCAGTGTAGTCGCTTTTTCCTGGTTTGGGCAAGAATATCACCTTTACCTCCCTCCATTTGTGCGGTACGTACCTGTGGGCAAGGCACGCCCTGAGGATGTCCGTCAGGATATTAATGACGGAATCTCCCCCCCACTGCAAGAGGGCGGGGAAGATTCCATCACAACCAGCTGCTTTGAAGGGTTGGAAGCTGTTTAACGCCCACTTTACTTTATCTGCGGAGACCACTTTGTCGGCTACGGCCCAGTCTGTCTCAGTTGCATATGTTTCCTCTGCATTCCAACTTACCTCTTGCACTATTCGGCAGTCGGGGAAGTGTGTCTGTAGTAGTACACACTCCGCCTCCTCAGGCGAGTTGGTGAGGGTGTCGTCCGGTTTCTTTAGCGATCCCAGATCTTGATTCGGGCCGCTGGAGAGGACCTTTCTTACCCTGTTCGCTTGGGCACACGATTCAACTCCATCGCAGAAGCTACGCCACGATGCAGTGCTATAGTATCGTATCCTCTTCTTGTATTTGGACTTGGCAGTTTTGTAGTTGTCCCAGTCCTGTTCGTTACACGTGTTCATTGCTCTATTAAATAGCCTTCTGACTTTTTTCCTGAGCCTCTCCAATTCAGGTCCCCACCAGCTTACCTTTTGGCTGCCATTCGCTGGTGGATTGATTAAGGGGCAAGTTTCTTGGTAGACGCTGCTGAGGCAGTCTGTTAGGTCACTTACTTGCAGTTCTATTTGGTGTGCTCCTTCCAATCTATGCGGTACCCCAGACTGTTGCAGTTTCTGCTCCACCTTAGAGCGGTAGGCAGCCCTGTCGGTCTTCCGGGGGTTCCTGCGAGGAGGTTTTGCCACTGTATTCACCTGGAGATCGAACCGGATCCACCTGTGGTCTGAGCATGAAGCTTCCTCAGTCGCTACGTGCCAGTTGGATACCAGTTGCATTACTCCGCTGGTTGCTAAAGTAATGTCTATTATGCTCCTGCTCCTTCTCGTGACGAAGGTAGGTACCGAACCTCTGTTTAAAATGTTGAGATTGGTTGTGAAGAGATAGTCCACTAGGGCCTTACCTCTCTCGTTGCAGCTTGTCATGCCCCACAGGGTATGGTGCGCGTTGCTGTCAGCAGCCACGAGCAGCTCCAGTCCATTACCCTCGCAGTATGAGATCAGCCTCTCCAGATCTTGAGGTGGGGGGTCGTCGCCGTCGGGCATATAGGCCGATGCGACAACCATCTCAGGTAGGCTGTTGTTTGGTTCGCCCTGGAGCAGCTTGATGGCGCTCAGGTCTCTAGAAAAGAACTCGGTTAACGGTTGTGCAGCCACGTTTTTAGTGATGTATATAGCTGATCTGGGGCCCTCAGGTCCGCCGTAGGAAAATAACTTACCTCCGGCGTTGGAGAGCCCGCATATCTTTCCGGCCCTAACCCACGGCTCCTGTATTAGGGCCACCGCAGTTTTGTTGACCTCCAGCCACTTGCGGAACTGAGCCGTTGCGGTTGTACTGTGGTGGAGGTTGGCCTGTAGGACGCTAGAGACGAGGGAAGGGGACGCCATCTTGCGATAGCAAACCCCTCTCCTCGTCCGATCCGATGGCAAGGTTGCCCATCTCCTCGGTGCACTCGTCACCGCCATCCGAGAGATCTGAGATCTCCGGAGAGCCGAGACGACCGCCCGAAGGAGACGGCCCGATGGTTACTGGTGTAACCTCGGTGTCCGCAACCTCAACCATGGGTTCCAGCTGACCGGCGGGTGCCGGAGTTAGCGGGTCAGTTACGTTGAACTTTCCCTTAGGCCCTTGAAATTTAACGTAGACCTTGCCCAGCATAAATGACAGGCGACGTCCACGCTCAACCAGGGCCCCGACGATATCGTCTGGGAGGCTGACCACAATGAATGTTCCATTCTCTTGTGGGTCAACCTTGTGGATGCGCCACCGGTGGACCTGGGCCCAAGAGTTTTGGTGGTTGAGCGCACGCCCAACGTCCGTAATCTCGGGCCAGTCCCCTGGTAGCAAAATGCCCCCGAGCACTTTGCGGGGCACCTCTGACTGTTGTATGACCGTAAGTTTTTCACCTGTGGGTAAGGTGAAATCCTGTACGGCCTTTTTGAGCCACTGCAGTGTGGTGTGATTGGCGCACCAGAGTTTGAGGACCCCGCCCGTGTGGACGGGCCTTCCGTCAAAGTCCGGTCCGCCCCCGCCCACGCTAGTAGAAGCCTCATCTAGGAGGCGCCTATACATGGCGGTTTGGAAAAGCTGCGCATCCTGCTGCGTTAAGTGTCCGCTTGTCACCGTGGTGACAGCGACAGCAAGATCCGCAGATGCTGCCCCTGCGTAGCTGGCGCGATGTGTCCTGCTCGGGGACCCCAACCGCACGCGCTTGTGCCCACCTCGAGGAGATATGGTGTCGTCGAGGCGGACACGTTTAGCGCCCGCGTTCTGGGCCCCCTTGCCGGCACGTCCGCCGGCCTGCGCTGTTGTCGAGGTCTTCTTCTTACCCACTGAGTCACCAGTTGTGGCCGCGGTTCCGTGAGGGCGAGCCTCAGGAGGAGCGTGGCTCCCCGAGGCCCGTCCCTCCAGACCCGCAGCCGTGGTGTCAGTGGTTGACCCACCTTGTGTAGAGACAGCGGCCGCCTGTTTCTTGCGCAAAGCCTTGCGCTTTTTCTGGCTTGGCCGCTTGGCCTTTGTCCGGTCCCCTTGGGCCCGAGCGGGTTTGCTGGTTTTGGTTTTCTTCTTACCCACCAGTGTCCAGCCTGCGTCGATGCTGGCCAGCACTGAGGCTAAGCGCGGGTCCTCGGTACCCTCCATAGGAGTCCCCCTGTCGGTCGCAGGTTTCTCCGCGCCCGAATTTGGGGGAACCTGGGAGGTCCGGGGTGCCAGCGTGCTAGGTGGCGGCTGAAGTTGGCCGCTAGCCGAGGCCCTGATGACTGCCTTCGGATTAACCTGGGTGGTCGCAGATTTCTCCACGCCCAAAGCCCTGGGGTCCGTGGTGGTCTGGGCCTGCTGCTGTGATTTAGGGGGCTGAGAGGCAGACAGAAGAGGTGTTTTGGGTTTCCCCTTTTTCTTCTTGCCCGCCTTCTTCACCTTAAGCGGCCTGGTACCAGTTGCCTGGTCCCGAGGCCCTGTACCGGGGTTTGCTCCGGTCACGGGATGGCCATCGGTTTTCACCGTCGGCCCTCCTATGCCCTGATCAGCCCCGGAAGGGTTGCCGTTGCCTTTGGGTTTCCCCTCCGACACCGGCGGTGATGTTGTGGGTGTTTTGGATCCTATTTCTGCCATAGTCCAAACTGTAGATATTTTCGTTCTTCCGACTTCCCACCCTCCACGGAGCCCGCACCTTTGGGGATGCCTCATTGCGGCACCAGGATTATCGGAAGAATATAGGTGTGTTGAGTTGGAGCTCACTGCGCGACATCGGGAGCTCGAGATGTGCAGGCTGGGCGGACGAAAGGATCCACCGCCCAGATGTGCCCCGCACGCTCTTGCCCCGTCAGCATGGCCGAGTCCATCCCACCTGAGTGGGACCCCCCCACACCTCGCCAAGTGACCCCTGAAGGGGGCCACAGCCCATTCCCCACGTGTTGGCTAGACACGGAGGCACCGTTTAGCCTGAATCCTAGGCCAAAGAGGGCGTGTTGCCGACCAGGGATAACACACCCTGACCCCTAGTCAGCTCAACCCTCCAGGATCCCATTCTCCCGGCATACGGCGATCAACTGCGCAGGGCTTAGCGCAGGTAGGTGCAGTTTAGTCTGTCAGGCCTCACCTACTAGTCCCAACAGATCCTAGCAGAGTTAGCCGCCCCCAGCGAGAGATCCACTCTACGGCACGGGCCTTATTATACACACCATGTTTAGTAAAGCCCAAAATAGAGGTTTTTTAAAAATGTTTAAAAAAGTACCTTTTTGTCGTTATAGCTTTAAAAACTACATTTGTTTGGATTCTCAAATAAACATACCTTTACTGTAAACACTTTTTTCATTCAGGGTTGTAAAATAATGGTTTTATTTGTATTTGCAAAAAGTGGGCTTTATTACCCCGAAGTACCTTACTTAAGTAAGCAGATATGTAGATAGAAACTTGTGATAGTTTGTGATAATTTGATAATGTAGTACCGACGGAGTTTCACTCGTTCCTTGTTACATAAATTTTTCCAAGATGACACCTTTTTTATTGAAGTAAAACTTCTTTACGCACGCTTGACTTGGAGAGTAAACTGGTGAATGCGTTACGCGAACGGTGATTTCTAGCGTTGCGAAAAGCTTGATCGGGCGAGGCGAACGGCACGCTTGACTTGGGGAGTAAGCTGGTGAATGCGCTACGCGAACGGTGATTAAGTTTTACTTCAGTCGTGTGGTCTAAAGCACACTCGTTTTTTTTCATCCCCAAAAGTCCACTGCCATAACGAATACTATGTATAATATATACAGGTGAACAACATTGTAGCTCTTAGAACAGATGGACGTCGGGGTAGTAAAGTTTTCGAGTGCCAACCGCGCACCTGAAAACGTAGCGTAGGCAGGCCTCTCACTCCGATGGACCGATGACCTGGTGAAGATCGTGGAAAGCCGCTGGATGCGTGCAGCGCAGAACCGGTCATTGTGGAAATCCTTGGGGGAGGGCAGTGGACGTCAATTCTTAAAAAAATCCTTCATACAAAAATGCACAAAATTGGTCAATCAGCTAATCGATTTGTATGAAGAGTTAATTTTTTTTTGTAATTTTAGCAAATTCATAGAGTAAAAGTTGTTCAGTATGATAGTAGAAGACCCAGTTAACGGGACCTTCATAAATTTTGTTACACCTGTACTTTGCCAATCCTATAAATAAGTTAAGGAAACGTGACCATACTACGTGACTAATTTTTTGGCAAGTTTTACTCCTGTGACCACCTGTATTACATGTCAAGTTTTATATTATAAAGAAAATGTGCCGCGGGACACCCATTAGTATAAAATGTAAAGATCATTGCAGCCATTGATATAATGAAGCCTATATACACAATGTAGGTAGTGTATATATAAGGTCTAACAAAATTAGCTGAAACTATTTTAACTGGTGCTGCTACCCATGAGATTGAACAACTTTCCCCATGGAACCCATATTCAAATCTTACAAAAAAATTTGGACCCTCCATAGAAAAATGCATAAATTTGGTCGATCAGCTGATCGATTTGTATGAAGTTAATTTTTTTTTGCGATTGCAACAAAGTTGTAGAATAAAAGTGTGATGTTAACGGGACCTACACGAATTTTGTCACCCCTGTATATATAAAAGGAAACCGTGCCTGACTGACTGATCTATCAACGCACAGCTAAACCACTGGACGGATCAAGCTGAAATTTGACACACAAATAGCAATTATGATGTAGGCATCCGTTAAGAACAGATTTTTGAAAATTCAGCTCTAAAGGTATGTAACGGGTCAAAATTTGTATGGAGAAATCTTATAAATTACCTCTTCACGCTTCAACGCCTCAACCAAACATGATGAAATTTGGCAAGCACATATTTTTTTTTTAGGAAGACCAGCAAAATTTTGATAGTATATAAAACTTGTAAATAAATACAGTGCTATATATAAGTTTCCAAAAAAGCGTCGGTGGCTCAACCGGTAACGACTCGGTCCATCTAACCAGAGGTACCGGGTTCAAATCTGAACGGCCAATGTACCAGTGAGTTTTTCAAAAACTTACGTACATACTTACCGATTGCTTTAACGGTGAAGGAAAACATCGTGAGGAAACCTGCACACACCTGCGAAGAAACTCGAAGGTTGTGTGTGAAGTCGACCAACCCGCACTGGGCCCGCGTGGTTGACTAAGGCCTTGTCGCCCTGATTCAGTGTAGGCTCGAGCCCCTCGGTGGGGACGTATATGAGCTGTAATGATGATATAAGTTCCCGCCGATAGGTACATAGTTAGTGTGGTGTCGGCTTCCGTAGCTATAACTTTTATGAAATTACATTAATTGAAATTTCCTTACTACTAAGGACTCACGTTTTAGAACTACAGGTCAATAGTTTAGAAACGCCAAGGAGAAGACATAATCGTATCTTATCAACGAGTGTGGCGGTCTATATCTTGCTAAGATAGCCAGTTCCCCATTGCGTTGGAGAATCTTGGTAAGCCCGCTTCCATCTTCGGCAACATCGTCAATTACCACAGGTGAGATGTTGTCAAGGGTTTAGCAATTGTGAATAAAAAAAAACAGTACATCTGAAAACATGTTCTTAAGAACTTCTTTCTTATCCGCCAATCGATAAGCCAACAATGGTATCATCTCACCTGATGATGGTTAGTGACGATGATGCCAAAGATGGAAGATGGCTTACCAAGATTCCCCAAGGCATTGGGGAACTGGCTATTTTATCTTCAAGTCGGAACACATCAATGCTGTTAACATTTATGTTTGGCGGCAAGACTTACTCGTTGATATGGTGTTAGCTAGCCAGACGGGCTTAGAAAATGCCTTTCCACCAACCAAACCGAGTCTTCTAAATTTAGAATCAGCCGGGAATCGAACCCACGGCCTCCCGATGTGAAGCTAATGGACTTAACCATTACGCCATGGAGGAGGTTAGATTTAAAATAACCTATTCAACGATACGCTACACGAGAGGCTGCCCTGGAAAAATGTTTTTGTTCCCCCGTTTTTTTTAAAAGCTTTTATTTAAATTTAACTTGCAATGTTTGTATGTATGTATGTTTGCTAGTTTGTAAAGTTCAAATCTTGCAATCGATTTTAGAGCAACTTCCAAATTTTGACTTTACAAGTAAACCTATAGGGTACCTCCCGTTGTGCTAGAATCATAAAATTTGGCAAGAAGCACGGTCTCACAGCACAAGTAAAGAAAAAAATTCGAAAATCGTTATGTTAGTTAAATCACATTAAAACATAACTTTGTATTTCAATGTGACTTATTATATTTTGGGGTGCTACGGAACCCTTGGTGCGAGAGCCTGACGCGCAATAATTGCCATTTTTTATTTTATTTTATAATTAACTAGCTGATTCCCGCGGCTTCACCCGCGTGGACCACATTTCTATGACTTTTCGAGGGTGCGCAGTGCGCGAGCCGCAAGCGGCTCGCGAGCGTGGTAAAAAGTAGCCTATGTCTTAACCCAGGTCCTAATATTTCTACCTACCAAATTTCAGCCAAATCCGTTCATTAGTTTTTGCGGGAAAGCGTAACAGACAGACAGAGTTACTTTCACATTTATAATATTAGTAGGGATAGTAGTATCTGAGTTAAGAGAGGAATGATCGATTATCGTATATTTTCCTTGATGCCTTATGATGTAAGTATAAAAAATGTTTTAATATACAAAATTTTTTTTTCATAAAACGAGCTCTTTTTATTTAATACGTCACATGATGCGCTTTTACACCTAGTTTAGTAAAGTAGCGAATAAACTTCTAAATATGATCGTTTGGACTAGCATTTGCTAGCGAGGTAGTAACTTGACGATAAGTACAGAGAATAGAATGATGTATTATTATTTCGGCGAGTCCAGTGCAAGTCCACCCGCCCATGCGTCTCCCGCACCTCGATCTTCTCGTCTGTGAAGCCTTATTGGTCCGGAAGTGGGCGTGTGTGAGGCTGAATTCAGCCACCCACACAGACAGGGGTCTTTTTGCTCCTTACTTTTTTAGAACTGTCATTTCTATAGTTCTATTAGAGGCTATGACTTCATTCCCATATTTCCCTTACTCTCAATTAAGTTCTGTGCCCATGTCTTTGAAAATTTCAACTGTAAAAAAGCTGAGGTGATACCAGGTGATACATAAAAATAAGGTACCCATTTTTTTTTCATTACTATTTAAACAATAGAAAAAACAAATGTTTGATCATAATGAGTCTTTTATTTTATCAACAAAACATATTTTAACATATTTAAAACAGAGTATCAACGTATTTCACAGAAACTTTTTCAACGATAGACGTATAAAAGTTGTGTGCTCAATTGACAGAATTTGGAAAGACTGTTTGAACGGTTTTTTTTTCTCAAGGCGCCGTGACAAATGAAGTTGGCTATCAAGCTCGGTCTTTGATAAACGCGCTTATCGCTTAGGTTATTTGCTGTGAAATTTATACGCGTTCGTAAAAAAACGTGTTTTTTTGCGTAATATGATGTTTGCGAAATATGGCTGCATTCTGACAGCCCACAGTTCCGCTTTTTTCTGGCAGAATTCAGCCATCTGTGAGGCTCTAAACTCGCCGCGCGTGTCAGCGTTGCCAACCGTATGATACGATTTTTTTGGCCCTGATACGATGTACGATCGTGTATTCTAATGATAGATATATACCCATATAAATCTGTAAAAAAAATCTAACCCTAAGGGTAGGAAAACAGGGGATGATTGATTGTTCACTCAGTGATTGTAATGTATGACCATGCATAACTTTTTACAGAGTAGTCCGATTTTGATCCACAAAAAAATTAAAATTAAAAACTTTTTAACAAAAAATTAAACCGACGAAAAAAGAAAGGAATTCAGTTTTCTGATTGTAATATATGACCATGCATAACTTTTTACAGAGTAGTCCGGTTTTGATGATTTTTTTTGTTTAGTAGACAAAATTGCTTTTAAAAAGATGGCGCACCCATTAGTATATTTTAACCACAAAAAATTTAAAAATAAAAACTTTTTAACAAAAAATTAAACCGACGAAAAAAGGAAGGAATTCAGTTCACTGATTGTAATGTATGACCATGCATAACTTTTTACAGAGTGGTCCGATTTTGATGATTCTTTTTTTTTAGTAGACAAAAGTGCTTTTAAAAAGATGGCGCACCCAGTAGTATATTTTAGCCATAAAAAAAACGTTTTAACATAAAATTGAACCGACGAAAAAAAGAAAGGAACTGAAAAGCGAAAAATAAAAAGAACCTTTATAGTCTAACTGAGCTCCTGCACTCATGTAAATACCTAAATAATTTTGAGTCGGTGCCAAGCAGACAAAAGAAACGTTCGGCAATTTCCAACAAAGGTACGCTGCTATCATTTCTTTTTACGTAATGATTAATTTGCTTACTTGTTTGACTAGCGCCGACTCAAAATTATTTAGGAATTTACTTATGTGTAGGAGCTCAGTTAGATTATAAAGGTTCTTTTTATTTTTCGCTTTTCAGTTCCTTTCTCTTCTCCTCGGTTAAATTTTTTGTTATGAAAAACACTTTTGGAGTTTTAAAAAAAAAAACACAATTGATAATTCCTTGGCATCATCTCACCTGATGGTAAGTGACGATGATGCCGAAGATAGAAGCGGGCTTACCAAGATTCCCCAACGCAATGGGGATCTGGCTATCTTATCTTCAAGCCGGAACACATCAATGTTGTTAACACCGATGTTAGGCGGCAAGACTTAGATAAGATGGTGGTAGCTAGCCAGGTAAGCTATGAAAATAAATGCCCTACCACCAACCAAACCAATTCTTACAAAGTTGACACCACCGGGAATAGAACCCGCGACCTCCTGGTGTGAAGCGAATGGATTAACCATTACGCCACGGAGGTGGTTAAAAAGTGCTCCTTTAATCCCCCCGAGGACTGGAGAAGTTTATGGTCTACATATTTCTATTTACAGCGGTTAAGGCTGAGTTTTTCTGTCAGTCAGTCAGTCTCGGACCTCTTTATAGATGACCCTCATCAGAGTAATTTTACAGGTGTTTCGTGCCCTGGAGTATCCAGCCGAGCTGGCCAAGCAGGAGTTGCACCGGGAGCAGCTGCGATCCGAGCGCCAGATCTTGCTGGACTTCCTACTGCGGGCCGGCAACGCCACTCAGAACCTCAGTGAGGACATGCTTAGCGACTATCTAGCTATTTATGAAAAGGTTTGTGGACACAAAATCTCAAATTGTTATCTTCTTCTTAGGCTCACCGCAGACGACCGACTTTTTGTAGGTCCGACAATCGGTCCTACTTTTTCGCCGACTTTTACCACCGATTTTCTGACCGACTCAACGCTGACGTGCTACTTTTTGTAGGACGACTAGTATGGGAAGTGCACGTTATAGGTATCGACATTTCGATTAGGTATCCAAGGGATTAATACAAGAATTTAAACAAACCGGCCAAGTGCGAGTCGGACCACCATAAAATATATTATTATCTATCTAACTATATATTACGACTGGCATTTTACCGATTTTTACTTTCGAGCAACGACGGAGTGAAGAAGGTATTATGAGGGCATAAAAAAATCCAAGTTGAGATTTTGATGGGGATCGATTGTCTTAGATTATGTAATTTGTCTTTTTGTAATTGACATGTGATAGATTAGGGTAAGGCAACTAGATACCTACTTACTTACGTATTTTTAATTATATAAATAGGAACTTTTGCTTTCTTCGATAAAAAAACGTGCGAAACATACCTACCTACCTATGTAGGTACCTACGTACTTTTGTACCTACCTACCTGCCCTGGCACTACCACGAGCGCTAGGTAGTTAAAATCTCATACAAGAGCGGACTCACTAAAAAAACGTTTGTTTGATAAAATACTTTTGCCTTTGTCCTTTCCGCCGCCACAAAGTAGATAGGTAACGTTTTTTTGCGTACGGCGCCTTTGTGTTTCTTGCCGCGACCCGCGCGCCGCCTCTACTCAAAGGATGCCGGCAAGAAATTATCGAAATTTTTAAGTTCTAAAAAATATACTGGGCAGATTTTCTCAAAAACGATGCATTCTATGCAAAATGTATATAGCACTTAAATGATGCCATTGACAAAATCTTTACGATACGTGAATAATAATGGGGAAATATACTGACATCGAAAAATCATGTTTTTTTTTTACCTTTGGAGCCGATTTTGTCAAAAACGGTGCATACTACGCAAAATATGTTCATGGCTTAAAATGATCATTTTGACAAGATCTTCATGATGCAGTTATAAATGGGAGGTTATACTGACGGTTGAAGTTCACTTTAAAAGGATGCCATACAAAAAAAAACTTCCCAAAAAAGTCTTTTTTGATGAGAGATTTTTTTAGTATGACAGCCCTTTTTAGTGCACCCCAACCATACTGACATCAAAAAATCATCGATTTGTTAAGTCCTAGAAACATTCAGGGTCGATTTTCTCAAAAACGTCCTACGATTTCGACGCATAGTAACAACAACACGAAAGGCCAATAAACGCATTATACCAAATACGCATAACACTAAACACGCATTTAACTAAACACCATAATATGCAGTTTGCCAAAAACGCAGATAGCCAAAAATATTACGCAATATACCAAAAACGCACACGACCGAAATTTCAGCTAAGTGAATAGGGAGATTTTGATGTTATCAAAGTGAATTGCACGAAAAATAATAAATACCTATTTACTTCAAATAAAACAGTAATGACCATTTAATTATTATTACGCAAAAAAAAATAATCGTCTCCGAGGCGTAGTAGTTAGTACACTCGCTTCGCACCTAGAGGTCGCGGGTACGATTCCCGGCGCGGTCTAACTTTGTTGGTAAGTGGTAGGGCGTTTTCTAATTTAATTCGTATTTTTATACATTAACTACATCCAGTAATCCGTTCGGATATACTGGCACAATCTGAGTGAATGGACTATACCTGACTACTTTATGATAACATACTCGTAGTACCTACCCTCCACTAGCTAAAACCACTATTTCAGGAAATATGAAAAATAATGAAAATATGTAGGTATAAAAGTTTTGAAGGAAAATTATAATCGCCAAAATTTTTAGTTTACGACTAATATCTCATCTGTGGTTTAGGAGCAAAAGTCGACCACCTTAGAGTGTGCAGTTGGATTTGTAAAAAGTTCATAGATTCTTTCATACCTATACAAACTGCAAAAATTACTTTTTTCGCCGATAATCGGATCGGCCGAAACCCACCGACTTTTTGTAGGACGTGTGCGTTTCAACATTGCAATCCATATGTTCCATTTTCCACCCACAAAAAGTCGGTCACCGATTGTAGGACGTGTGCGGAGAGCCTTATTGTGTGGCAGAATATGGGATCGAACTGCTAGTCATTTGAGCTACTTTTTATTTTCCTCACGATGTTTTCCTTTACAGTAAGAGCAAATGAAACGTACATAATATGAAATCGAAATTTGGTACGTGACAGGAGTCGAACATCGGCCTCCCGGACAGGAGGTAGTGGCCCTCATCGTTGCGTCACCGACGCTCTCGTATCGAAATAATAATAAGTTATATCGTGAGCAAAATATTTCGAGAAAACTCGTACTATGTAGCTATCCTCATTGCGTTGGTGAATCTTGGTAAGCCCGTTTCCATCTTCGTCATCATCGTCATTTACCATCAGGTGAGATGATGCCAAGGGCGTACCAATCGAGAATAAGAAAAAAAGCTACGCCAAAGAGATTCGTACCCCCTTCGCAATCACTTTTATTTCTAAACCAATTTTGTAATCGTATGCAGGTTTTAGAAGAAGCAACGTCAAGTGGTTTGAAGTTAGACAAAAAGAGAGACTTTCCTGCAGCCGAAGAAAAATGGAGTTTACCACAAGCGATATTCTTCTCATCGACCGTACTTACTACTATAGGTGTGTAGCATGTAAGCAGATACATTTTTAACATTCAAAACTAGCAATAGAGAAAGATAATAGGAAGTATTATATGAAACCAAGAGTCATAAATTTCTAACAAGTGTAACTCCACCCAGTGTTGCCAAATGACTTGTTAAATGTAGCTAAATAATGTTTAAAAAGTCACTAGAACAATATAAAAATGGCAATTCTGTCGCTAAATGTATGGTGTTACTGTGCTTGAAAAGTCGTTAAAATGTATGAAGCGTCGATTCTTTGTTGTTAGACTGTTTCGAAAATACGTTAGATCTAGCTACTAAGTCGCTAAATTGGCAACACTGACTCCACCAAGCTAAGTTTGCACCTCGCTGAAATGCGGCGCCCCGCCCGCTTCCCCGCTCACCTTCCCGCGATCGCCCTGTGGCGTCAGTACGGGTAGCATCTTTGTCGCCGACACGCGTCATACGAGTTTTCGTCTCCCTATCCGTTGATATTAAATATTTGAGCTGTTCTTGTTAGGTTTTTTGTTGAAGTTTTGTTGTTACCACTGTTTTGTTATATTACTGAACTGTTTTTGTTAAAGTTTTGTTGAATCTGTTACATAACGGTTAACGTTCATTTTTTTAACTCTTGTGGATCGTTGTGGTCGACGAGAATGAATTATATCTCTTGGAGGAGAAGCAAGTGATGATTCCGATAGTGAGAGTGATAGCGAAAGCAAAATGTCGGGCATCGAACCAATAAACAGTAGTGGTTCTTCTTAATTATAGTCATCCCAATTTTTTTATGTATATTTTTATGTATGTACCTATGTATAATATAATGGTAAAAACAATAAATGCAAAGTAAAAAGTAACAAACACTTGTTTACTTTTTTAAAGTCACAGCGAATCCTTTTTTGCAGACCGTACCTGTGTGACGTAATCAACGCGGGGTGCAAACTTAGCTTGGTCGATTATAATGTTTCTTATGTACGTAGAACCCATAATGTCCGCACTGCTGTTTCGCAGGTCGGTTCTCAAACTTGGGCACTTGATCCTGTACTCCACGCATGGGGTCAAAGTCCGGATCTGTGGGGATTGTAGGGCTAGTGGGGGAAACACTACTGTCAGAAGTTTTCAAGCAAACTATATGGCACTACACGGCTTAACTATTGACATCTAGTGATAGCAACCGTTATCAGCGGCCTTTTTGTACCTTGCAAAGCACGGAAACAGTCGAGATAATGCCATCAATAATCAAACTATGACCGCGCCTATGGTCTGCTTACCTGAATGATCGTCGGGACCATGCAAGTCGCAATGAGCTATGACCGCTTCTGTAGCCGTAGGCAGTGTAGTGATTTATATCAGAACAGTTAAAAAAGAATGTGAGGTGCACAGAAAATTTACGATGATGAACTGTGCTGAAACGATACATAAATCAATCGCTTGTTAAAGCGTCAGTTTTATCAAAATTATTCATCGGTTTGTTATGAGGAGTTTTTGTTACTTTTTTTTATTAAAAATTTGAGTGCCTTTGGCTTGCACCTCACCTGATGGTAAGTACCGATGCAGCCGAGGATGTAACACGCAAGCTCAAATAGTGCTTATTCACTCTCGTCTTGAAGATTCCTAAACCATACGAATTGTGTACTAATTTGAACTATTTTTCAGGCTACGGCAATATAGTACCAGAAACATTCTGGGGCCGGTGTTTCTGCATGGCGTACGCGCTCATCGGCATACCACTCACACTAACAGTGATTGCCGATTTAGGGCGTGCGTTTGCGACTGGTGTATCTGTGATTGCCAAGCACTTACCCGCCCTGCCCAGTAAGTGTTTTTCTCTGAGGATTTTTAAAATATAAAGTAAAGTTTTTTTTATTCACAATTGGTAAGCCCTTGGCATCATCTCACCTGATGGTAAGTGACGGTGATGCCGAAGATGGAAGCGGGCTTACCAAAGTAGGTGAGGTAGATAAAGTTTGTAAGTTTGTATTGTAGACGTAATCAAATCACCCAATTTCAAAAATTATTTCACCAACATGTAGAATGGACCTTCAGGAAGAAATTAGCCTAAAAAAATATCGCACATGTATTCTACGATATCTATGCATCCCCGATATCCCCGTAGCCAAAGACTACTTCTCTACGTCTTCGCACTTGATTGCCTCCTTCCCTATCGGCTGATCTCCTAATATTCTTTTTGGCAGAATGCTGCAGCAGAGTAACTGAAGCGAACATAGCTGGTGGTCAACGTTCACTGTATGCCCTGTGGGCGGTCTGTTTTCTGTTCATCTACCTTTCGGCGGGAGCTGGTCTCTTCAAGATGTGGGAGGACGACTGGACCTTTTACGATGGTTTCTATTTCTGCTTCATCACCATGACCACTATCGGATTTGGTGATTTAGTACCAAGTACGTGTGATATTTAGCATCAAGTACGTGTGATATTTAGTACCAAGTATATGTGATATTTAGCACCAATTACGTGTGATATTTAGTACCAAGTATATGTGATATTTAGCACCAATTACGCGGGATATTAAGCACTAAGTACGTGTGATACTTAGATCCAAGTACGTGTGATACTTAGTACCAAGTATCTGTGATCGCCCTTATTCAGGGCTCAAGCGCCTCGTCCCCAACATTCGTATATGAGCTGATACAATGATGTGTAGCATTTTTTTTCGCTTAAATAGCTTTACTAGAATTAACTCACAATATCTTAGCAAGTCGTAACTAAAATTTTAGCTCGGAAAACCAGACGTATATAACAACCAGCCTGTTGACCCTGTCCTGTCAGGCGAATGATAAATAGCTTTTTTTATTCTCCATAAGGAGAATTGGATCTTACCACTTAGGTTCGAAAGCGTGAGGAGCGAATCACGGAATCGCGACACAGTCACCACCGAATCCAAAATATCTTTGGTTCTACATCACTGAAATATTAATACTATTATTTTGTAGGTATTGTATTATCCGTACATCATTGCTGAGGGACACACTATAGATATTCGAGCTTCAGTAATGTCGAACTATAGATATTCGCGATTTGGTGGTGTAGTGATTCCGTGATTCGTTCCTTACGCTTTGGCACCAAGTGGTACTACTACGAATGGTAGTCATGGCATAAAAATAAAATGGAGCTTATTGATATATTTCAAAGATTACACGATGATCGTTTCATCTTAATTATTATGAATTGTAACTTCAGAAATTAGTTACCTTGAGATTTATCCCGATTATGCATGCAAGGCATGCCTTTTTTATTTACAGTTGATGTTTTGTTTGGTTGTTTAAAATATTCCATCGATTTTGCGGATACCAGATGGTTGGTACCCATTATAATCTTATCAGCCGAAACACATCCACTGTTGGACAAAGGCCTCCCCCAAGGATCTCCACGACGACCGATCCTGCGCTACCCGCATCCAGCGGCTTCCCGAGACCTTCACCAAGTCGGCGGCCCCCCGGGAGGCTTGCCTATGCTACGTCTTCCGGTGCGCATACCCGCGGTCGTCCGATACCCATCATACTATAACGAAATAAATCCTTTTACATTCATTATTTAATTTGTTTTTACCAGAAAGGCCAAACTACATGTTAGTTTGTACCTTGTACATCCTTATCGGGCTCGCGCTGACTTCCACCATCATCGAACTGGTCAGGAGGCAGTACGCCAGGTCTTGGCAGCAGTTGAGGGCTCTCTCGGGGCCCTTGGCTGACACCCTGAGGAGGCTGGGTGATGCTGGGAGAGGAGTCGATGTTTCAGCACTACACAATGACCTCAGAAAAGTTCTGACAGTGGTAAGTCTACTTTAATCGACTATGTATTTACCAGACTTTAAGAATTTATAATAGCAAAAATAGCAAGACCTTGCGAAAACGTTTTGTAAAGTCAATAACAACGTATTTAACTAAAATAGATGGCTAGGGTTGCGTGTGATTAGATGATTTGATCACATAGGTACTTGGTTTATGGACCTGTGGTACAGCCCTAGAACATAGTACCCCGTCTTTTTCCGAGGGGATCGTAAGAAACGAGAAAGTGATAAAAAACCAGGGGATGCGAAGCAGCGTCCTTCTCGCGTACTGCGCGACCACACTGCGATCGTCAACCTGTCAAGCGTGGCGATTACGGCAAAACTCGCCTAACTCGGGGGAGAGGATGTCTTTTATGTGATGTGATGATGATCACCACCATCACATGGACATCAGGCTGATTATGTTTGTTTGTGCTTTTGTGAAAGGCAATTCTAGGTTAGGTTCATCATCATCATATCAGCCTAAAGACGCCCACGGCTGGACAAAGGCCTACCAAGATTTCCACGATGACCAATCCTACGTTGCGCGCATACATCGTCTTCCGGCAACATTCACCGGGTGGGGAGACTTGCCTTCGCTACGTCTTCCAACAACAAAAAATATACTCAAAAATGATGAGTCCTTGTTAAACAGTGAAATAAATTAGCTGGGTGCTCTACTCGAGAAACAATATAACTTTCTTCGTGGAACTAACGCTAAATGTGCATTGTTCAGTTTATTGTAAGGCATGTAAATAAAGAAAGCATTTCATTCTTATAAATAAACTAGCTGTTTCCCGCGGCTTCACACGCGTGGACAACGTTTCTATGACTTTTCAAGGGTGTGCAGCGCGCGAGCCGCAAGCAATTTAAGAATCTGAATATGTATATTTTTATAATTTTAGGATATATAGTTTTGACTTTATAAAATAAAATAAGCGAAAATTGACTCTTTCTCCCCCCCCCCCACCTCCGTAACTAGTGGGCCTAAAACTTAAAAAAAATTAAAGTATATGAGGTTAAAACATGCATAGATTACAGGAAAATCCATAAGGAAATCTGAAACTTTCCGTTCTTATAGAAAAATGAAATTTCCAGAGTCCGATTATATAGAAACTAGCGACAACTAGTGGAATCTAGTAGTATCTTCGACATAGTTAATTTACGTCGTAATACGACATCAGCAATAAGTTCTCTTTTACCTTTATCTATAGATGGCGCTGCAGATGAAAATTAGTTTTTGGCACGGAACCCTTAGTGCACGAGTTAGACTCGCACTTGGCCGGTTTTTTTATTCAATTCTGACTCCTTAGCGCAAGTTCGACTTACACTTGTCCAGCTTTCTATTATTTGTTGTTTTGTAGCAAGATTAGTTATATAATCACACTAAGTTTCACGCTTGTATGTATTACCGGTTTTACGATAGAGCTAAATCAAAGGAATCTCTGAAAGAAACTTTATTATCTAAAAATTCCAAGCTTAACAATGCAATCTCTAAAATGTTCTCTCTAACGGTGTCAATCGCTTCAGCAGATTATAATCTGAGTTTATTGCTTTAGCTTTTCATTTCAAATTGATTGGTTTTTATAATTTACTTCGACAAAGTATTAAACAAGAAAAATCGAGATTAAGTGTCTATAAATTTTAAACTATTCCAAATTTGGATGAAATGAACGCTGTAAACCTCGTTTTTTTATTGCGTTAATCAAAATCAAAAATCAAAAATCAAAATCAAAAACAATTTATTTCAAATAGGTGTTTTCACACACTTTTAAATAGTCAAAACAAAAAAAAATACAATAAAAATAAAATTACAAATAATGTCATGATTCAGATTACAGTCTCAGGACTCTCAGGTAATGGTATTTGTTTTAGAATCAACATATATATCTTTGTCATTTACATAATCTATTATTTTATAATATCCTCTAGAGCACAAAACTTTTTTGACATGAGTCTTGAATTTATTCTCTGACAAACTAGTTACATTTTCTGGAATTTTATTGTAGAATCTTATACACTGCCCCACAAATGACTTTTTAACCTTACTCAGTCTCGAAAAGGCTATGTCTATTTTATTTACATTTCTTAAATTCAAATTATGCCTGTCACTGTTTTTAGGAAATAAATGCAAATTCTTACGAACGTACATGATGTTTTCATATATAAATTGACTAGCAACAGTTAAAATATTGATTTCTTTGAACTTATTCTGTAACGAGTCACGTGATCGCATCTGATAGATTGCGCGGATAGCTCTTTTCTGCAGGATGAAAATAGTTTCTATATCAGCCGCATGCCCCCACAGTAATATGCCATAAGACATTATACTATGGAAGTAACTAAAATACACTAGTCTCGCAGTATCTACATCCGTTAACTGTCTTATTTTCTTAACGGCATAAGCAGCTGAACTAAGCCTTCCCGCTAAAGTTTCAATGTGTGGTCCCCATTGAAGTGAAACATCCAAAGTTATACCAAGGAACACCGTGGTATTTACAAATTCTAATTTATTACTGTCTAATATTACACTATTATTGACCTTTTTTACATTTGGCAAACAAAATTTTATACATTTTGTTTTCTTAGCATTTAATAATAAGTTGTTCACAGTGAACCAGTTCAGTATCTTTGAAAGAGTGTTGTTTACTTCGTCAATTTCGTATAATATATAAAAATATTATGTTCGGATAATATTCAGAGGTGGAAAAACGTATTCGCTTTTTGTATGGAGAGTGCGTGCTATTCTTTCCTCATGAGATAAGTATATTTATATAGTAACGAACCAGTCGCGCCACAATCACAATCATTTCAATTTGTATTCCTTGTTTACTGTTTGGCCAGTATTATGATAATACAACATATAAAATAATTTGATATTAAACCACAGAAATCTTATTATTAATAAATTAAAAACTTAATAAAAACACGACTGTATAAAAAAAACACAGCTTGCTCCCCAAGTCAAGTGTGCGTAAAGAAGTTTTACTTCAAAACATTTTCAGGAAGTCAGGTAAAAAAAATGTAATGTATCCTATACACCTCGCACTCTAAAAGCCATTAAGCAGTTTAGAAGATATCATTGAATAAAGAAACATACGTGCATACATAACGTGGCCATTTATATTTTTCCTCAGAGCGGGACACCAGCGGAACTATGTAATTTTTTTTTATCTATTTTACTAGTGTATCTATTTTATTAGAAAATGAATAACTGGGGCCCGCGTGGTCGACTAAGGCCCGATCGCCCCAATTAAGGGTAAGTTTGAGCCCCTTGGTGGGGATGTATAATATGAGCTGATATGATAAACACTGAATAATAAGTAGGTTTCTTTTAGTACATGACATGTACACTTTAGTTGAGTTTTTAAGCCTTAATCACATGACTCCAAAGTGCAAAAATAAAAGGTATATATAAGGTGTAACAAAATTAGCTGAAACTATTTTAACTGGTGCTTCTACCCATAAAACCGAACAACTTTCCCCATGGTACCCATAGTCAAATCGCAAAACAAAATTTCGCACTCCCATACTAACTCGATCAGCTGATCAGCCAACTTAGTATGGGAAGTTCATTTTTTTTTGATATTTGACTATGGGTTCCATGGGAAAAGTTGTTCAGTTTCATGGGTAGAAGCACCAGTTAAAATAGTTTCAGCTAATTTTGTTAGACCTTATATACTTAAATTAAGTTTTTTCCCTCGGTGGGGACAGCTGGACAGGCAGCCTGAAAGCGGGACTGTCCCGCCCAAAACGGGACGTATGGTCACGTCATGCATACATTCATTAGACTTGAAAACAATACAGTCCTTTTTTGTGGGTAGTCGCGTTAAAAGTAACTCTCTAGCACCAGCTCATTTCCAAGGACATATTTTCCAATCTTCTAAATCTGCCAGACAGTAATGGTAATTGCTATGTAACCCTTTTGAAATCCAACCAGTATACAGAGAAATTTATCAAGTGCTAACTCATCTTGATTACCTACGTAAGTACGCAGCTCTGCAATATGAGGATAGAGTTCAGGGAAATACGTGTATTGTATGTAATAGTTATGAATCGTATATGTATATGACTCTACTGAAATAAGTAGCTGATTTTTTATATTTATTTATTTACACATATAGCAAAGTATATATACATTATACATATATTTGTACTAACATACAGTATGGACACTCCCTGTCGCTCTCCAAATTGAGGCCTCACCCCCTCGTCACCCAGAATGATACAGATTGGTTACAGTTTGGTTGTCGATAGGATTTCGCCGCCATTTTGTTTGTTCCGTCATTCGTTTTTTGAAATACAATGTAGAAATTACATTTGGCCGTTGTATGAAGTGTCCCCAGGGTGTACTTATAGTACACCAAAAACAATTTCGTACACTTTTCCTAATTTATTAGCAGAGGGATATTGTATATAATGTACAGTAGGCGGTCTTATTGCTAAAAGCAATCTCTTCCAGACAAACTTTGATTTTTTTTATACTCATGAATCTATACAACTTTCGTTGATTTATGTGTTTATGTTCCAAAAAAGTATTTTTTTAATTAAAACAGACTATTTTATGAAACTAAAATGTTTTTTTAACACTAGTAATATTTTGACGACTTTTGAAATGATATAAAGTTATGAGGTTACAGAGTCAAAAATTATGAAAATAAAAATGGCCAAGTGCGTGTCGGACCACGTGCAAAGTAGGGTTTCGTAAAAATAGTTAGTAATAAAACATTTTGAATGGAAAATCTATGAACTTTTTACAAATCCAATTGCATATTATAAAGTATATCGATTATTCCTCCTCTAAGAATGCCTCTTTGTGATTCTTATTTTTTTAAATTGTTTATAATTAACTATGTCCTACTCTTTAAAAAAAATCTAATGTCCTGAAATAGCGGAGCTGACGCGAGGGCACATGACACAGGCCTACTTACATGCCAAATTTCATCAAGACTGGTCAAGGTGTTAAAGCGCGAATAGGTAACATACAAACTCATTTTCACATCGTACTAAATCCTACTATAAATATTATAAATGTGAAAGTTTGTATGTATGGATGTTTGTCACTCTTTCACGCTTCAACCACTGGACGGATCGGGATGAAACTTAGCACACATATAGGTTATATCCTGTAATAGGACATAGGCTACTTTTTAACCCGGGAAAACGTGTTATTCCCACGGGAAAATCGAAAACAACGCGGTCGTAGACACGGGCAGACGGCTAATTTAATATTAGTAAGGATAGAAAGCACTACATGTATCTGTGCCTCAAAGCTAGATTTAGAGTATTCCTAGTAACCGTCCGTTCTAAATCAGAAACGGGCTTGTGTTGACAGACTCCCTCCCGTCTTCTGAACACGTTGTCGGGATGTCGACTGGGAGTGAGGCATGATGGATGCCTTGTTTATGTTACATCCTCCTTTTGGATCTACAGGCTGGCAAATTAATTATGCCCTTACATCACATCGCAACTCGTACATTGTGATCCCAAATTACAAATGTATTTTTTTTTGTTTGTTACCTTTTCACGCTTCAACACGTCAGCCAATCCTTAAGAAAATTTGGCATGGAGAAAGCCCGTGTCACGGGGAAGGACAAAGGCTTTTATCCCGTGAAAATAGCATAGTCCGATACAGTTTGTGAGTCAGTTCTGGCCCGTTGTATGAAGTGTCCATGGTGTGCTTAAGAGGAAGACACTCGGTTCTTGTGTTCTTTATTGTAGCACTCACTATAAAGAAAGAAAGAAAGAAATACGTTTATTGGTTCCAGTAACACCACACCAAA
Organism: Coleophora flavipennella; assembly: GCA_947284805.1. Classification (NCBI taxonomy): domain Eukaryota; kingdom Metazoa; phylum Arthropoda; class Insecta; order Lepidoptera; family Coleophoridae; genus Coleophora; species Coleophora flavipennella. Next base: position 15,762,411 of record OX369264.1, on the reverse strand, counting down.
ATACTATACTGCACTACGCATTACTGACACTTCATATAGCTAACTCAAAAGGTTTACCAATTGTAAACTTTTAAAAAAAACTGGCTAAGTGCGAGTCGGACTCGCTCACCCACGGTTCAGTACCACCACATCTCTGGATAAAGAACCTTAATAATAAATAAATCGAAAACTATACATCTTTAAACTAATTAAATCCGTCTAAGCTTGTGCCAATGAAAGCCCTTTCATACGATACCCCACATGACACGGAACTCAATTCAAAATTTGGACCGCCGTTCCTTGCGTACTTGAAATAAAGATTGGTTTTTATGATTTAATTACAAATGTACGGTTTTCAGATTTTTTTTCTATACTTGTAGTATTAGACGGTATTACTTGCCAAATTTAATAGTTCTAGATCAACGGAAAATACCCTACAAATTTTGATTCCTCAATATTGTCGAAATATACGTTTATTGCATCATAAAGGGCCGTATCTTTTTTTTCAGTTATTTTAGAAGTTTGATTTTTTCACAACTTAAAGGGACTGTAGACCGGAGTACATCGTTTTAATTTCAACTCGATACCTCCACGAGTTCCCAAGATAAGGGGTCTTGACAGACAGATGGACGGACAGCCTGATAGACAGACGGACAGCAAAGTGATCCTGTAAGTGTTCCGTTTTTTCCTTTTGTGTTACGGAACCCTAAAAAAAGCCATTATAGCAATATGGTTCGCAACTTAAAAGGATAATTGGGTCACCTTGTAATGTTTTCTTTATACAGGTAGGTACCTACAAAAGTTCTAAGTTTGAAGTATCCATTAGTTAATTATCAACATAATTAAAATAACGTAAATTACATACTTACATACATAAGATCACGCCTCTTTCCCGGAGGGGTAGGCAGAGACCACATTTTTCCACTTGCTACGATCCTGACATACTTCTCTCGCTTCCTCTACATTCATCAATCTTTTCATACAAGCTCGTCGGTTTAACGTAAATTAGTCACTATAATATTTGATACAAGTGTCATACATGATGTATAGAAAATATCACAAATTGGGCCGCAAGTAATAAGGAATCGTGGATTGCATGACTCACAAATATCGATTTGGCTGTAGCCAGAAATAGGGAGAAGCGAGAAGAGATGAAATTCATAACATAGCCAATACCGTTAATTTCATTACTTATTTACATTAGATAAGCTGCATAAGCGAGGCTGAAATTGTAAACTAGTCGATGAAACTCAATAAACAGCGCTGAGATGGTGTAAAATTCGTTTATATCCAGATAATTCTCGTGAAACAACAAACGCCGTTTTCTCTGTAGATTGATTTACACACATAATGCTCATAAATTATGTGGGTCAACTCGATCCTGAATTTATTTGTTTGCCGGCCAACGAGTGTGCGGACGGTGATATGTTAATTTTCTGCTGGAACAAGTGCCTATTCTGGTGTCTGTTCTGAAACAAAGACCTTGAAATTGAGGCTCCACTTCGAATAAAACAAGTTCTAACGACGACGACAGAAAGCGAGAAAACCACTTTTAATGTAGTTTTTTCCCAGTCGATACATAAATTATTTGTGACTGAGAGGTGAAATGTACAATTTCAATTTACATAATCGATTTGGCTCTGCTAGACAAAGGACTTACCTATCTCTTGGCCGTGGCAGGTGTTTCTTCGGGAGCGAAAGCAATATCCCTGCATTTTCCTCGCCAACTTTATTTTCTATTATTTATTACTAGCTGTTTCCCGCGGCTTCACCCGCGTGGACCACGTTTCTATGACTTTTCGAGGGTGCGCAGTGCGCGAGCCGCAAGCGGCTCGCGAGCGTGGTAAAATGTAGCCTATGTCTTAATCCAGGTCCTAATCTGTCTACCTACCAAATTTCAGCCAAATCCGTTCAGTAGTTTTTGCGGGAAAGCGTAACAGACAGACAGAGTTACTTTCACATTTATAATATTAGTAGGGATTAGTAGGGATTAAGAAACAAACTGTTTTAACTTAATATATCTTAAATTAGGTAGATTATAGACCTATAGTTTCTTATACTTAAACTTTGGTTCAATTAACTTTTTTTTAACGTGTTATCTATGTATCTATCTTTTTTTTAATTCAAAATTGGTAAGCCCTTGGCAGCATCTCACCTCATTAATATATCTTAAATGAGGTAGATTATAGATCTATAGTTTCTTATACTTAAATGTAAGTCATCGGTCCACCGAGTGGGAGGCCTGCCTACACTACGTTTTCCGGAGCGTGGTCGCCACGCGGGAAGGCGCTGGATGCGGGCAGGCCAGAACCGGTCGTCGTGGAAATCCTTGGGGGAGGCCTATGTCCAGCAGTGGACGTCTTTCGGCTGATATGATGATGATGATGATGAAATGTAAGTACCATTAACTCCAAATGTGAAGCACAAATTGTGTATTTACTGAAGACAATTTTGAAATGATAAATATAGTGATTCAAGTTTTAGATATTTGAAACAATTTTTTTAATAGTCTTAAATATAGGTAGCCCTTTGCCAAAAATATACATTAACCTCAGTTCAGTGGTATTATAGGGTGACTTTTAATTAGTTCTTGATAGCAAAGGATATGAATGTACTCGTGATTACAAACAACTTTCCCAAAGAAACAATATGTCAAATATGAAAAAAAAAATTTGGTCCTTTATACATTTTTGCCGATTTGATTGATTGATTGATTGATTGAAAACACTTTATTGCACAACATAAGAAAAAAAAAAGATACAGTGATTAAGGAAGTTGCACATATAGGCGGTCTTATCGCTTACAAGCGATCTCTTCCAGACAACCTTTAGGTGAAGGAAATATGAGAAATCATTATTGTGGGGTAGTAGTGGGCAATAAACAAATTCATAGAGAAAAAAAATAATACATAAATATCCAATCTTAAACTACGTAATACACGTAAATATATAAGTAGATATAAATGATATAAACTAAAATACATAAACATAAAAAACACATATACATAAAACATACATACATAACATATTATATAGTATAGTAAGTACATACATAACCACATTAATGATGATGATGAGAACAACTAGAGATAATATGTAGGAGATTAAACAGATTTATGAAATTTATAGCGCAAGAAAGTGATCTTTAAGGGAAGGAAAATTACGAATTGAATCAGGGAGAGAGTTCCACAGGCTTATGGAACGTATAGTGAAGGAATCAGAGTAGAAATTAGTAGAATGAGTAGGTACAACAAGGCGAAGTGAATTTTCAGATCGTAGAGGTCGACTATGAGAGGAGGAGAGGTATTGGAAACGGTTTTCAAGATAAAAGGGAGTACGAGGGTCAAAAAGCACTGAATAGAGAAGAGCAAGAGAATGGGCGTCCCTTCGACAACGTACTGAAAGCCACTGTAGCTCCCTTCGGTACTCGGATACATGGTCATATTTGCGCAGTCCATAAATAAATCGAATGGCTAGATTTTGTAATCGTTCTAGCTTATTTAGGAGATCAACATTGAGATCAAGATAACACGTGTCAGCGTAATCTAGAATGGGAAGAAGAATGGATTGGGCTATAGCAATTTTGGTGGCTGTTGGAAGAAAATTGCGCAGTCGATTGAGAGAACGGGTTGAAGCAAACATTTACCGATTTATGTATCGAGGGCCAAAAATTTTTTTCAGATTTAACATATAGTTTCTTTGGGAAAGTTGTTTGCAATCACGAGTACATGCATACCTTTTGATATCAAGAACTAATTAAAAGTCACCCTGTATACACAATACAATATACATATACAATACAAACCTAGTCGAGTACAATCTAAAAAATTAGATATCACTACCTAATGAAAATAAGATTTTCTCCTGTAAAATTCGTTTTGGTTACTTGCAGGTGCTTTGCATTTTAGGAACTCTGAAAAGGGTGTCAAACGGGACCCAAGTTATATTGCTAAGCCTACGAGCTACGTACGTATTCATCCGTCCTATCTTTTTAATCGTAATAGATATTTAGTATTCTTGGGAATAGCGAGTTATTTGTTACATGGCCTTTATCACGCACGACAAATAATATAACAGATGCTAGGTGTGCGAAGCATTTAACTCGTACTTTTTTAATTTATTTATTTAACAATTTATTGTGTAAAAATACTAGATATAACTGGGGGATATACAATGGGTGACTTTGAGCCTTCTCATGAGGCACATAGTAAGCGGCCATGTCTCAGTTCCGTATGTCATGTGAAGCCGCAATCGCGGCTCGCGAGCGTAGGCAGGAGTTTACTCCAGATACGTCGGAAACTATATTGGGCTATTCTGATTAGCTGTCTTTGTCACTTCCCTTCTGTTTCTATGGAACCTTATGGTGTTGGCAGGAATAGCGGCCCTCACTGTATGCCCAAGGGTAGGAAAGTGGGGACGCTATATCATAAATCACGTCAATCGGTTGCTCCCTTGCGATGCCTATGTGCGAGATCCTTAAAATGAGTTTTTCCTAGATCCCTCGAGAACTATCTCAGACTATGCTAATTAGTAGTTCATAGTAGTCTATAGATATCATTTTCCAATTCCTCAACAACAATTACAACAATCCGTTGCTCCGTTGCGATGTAAAGGAAATCAACCAAACGAAGAACATTTTTTTTTAGTTTCCAACTTCCCACAGGAACTGTATCAGACTATGCTATTTTCACGGGATAAAAAGTAGCCTATGTCCTTCTTTATGACTCACGCTACCGCCGTGCCAAATTTCGTTAAGATTGGTTGAAGTTGTGAAGCGTGAAGAGGTAACAAACAAACACATTTTCACATCCTATCCTACTAATATTTTAAACGCGAAAGTTTGTAAGAATGTATGGATGTATGTTTGTTACTCTTTCACGCAAAAACTAGGGAACGGATTTCGATGAAATTTGGCAGGTAGACAGATTAGGACCTGGATTAACACATAGGCTACTTTTTTGCACGCGCACCCTCGAAAAGTCATAGATACGTTATCCACGCGTGTGAAACCGCGGGAATTAGCTAGTTTATAATTGCACACCAACATGAAGTACCGTATATTATACATTATAAAACTTACAGAATACACCTAAAATACTTAAAATAAAACACCTTAAATCACACTTAAAATATCTAAAATCACTCCTAAAATACCTAAAATCACACAAATTAAATCCTTTAATTTTATTAAATTAAAGTAAAGGGGGAAAAAAAAATTACAAAATTGATAGATCAATGACGCTGAAAAACTATGACGTCACGCTTTCATATTTCATACATTTTTGGAACAAAACTTCGTATTTAACAGATGATAAATTAAAAGTAACTGAAACAAACCTAAACTAAACCGCCTCCGTAGCTCAGAGGCAAAGTTCACTGGCTTTACACAGGAGGTCGCGGGTTCGATTCCCGGCGGGGTCAATTGTAAGACTCGGTTTTGTTGGTGGTAGGGCATTTTCTATGCCCGCCTGGCTAGCTACCACCATCTTATCTAAGTCTTGCCGCCAAATATCCGGCATGAAGATAAGATATTCAGTTCCCCATTGCGTTGGGGAATCTTGGTAAGCCCGCTTCCATCTTCGGCAACATCGTCACTTACCATCAGGTGAGATGTTGTCAAAGGTATACCAATTGTGAATAAAAAAAAAACAAGCAGTTAATTAGCTAATTCTCCTATTTTATTACCGCATTTCCCCACTTCCCTCTATTTGACATTGTGAATAGCCATCGAGCTTGCCGGAGCTTGCACTCGTGACTGTTTGCATACGTGGGTGAGCTAAGCCAGGCCCGGTCGAGGTCGGGTGATCCAATGTCGCAACAGCCACCCTTTTAGTTTTAGTGCCCAATAAAATTCGCTGGACGGTCGGTAATGTGTGCGTATTTCCTAATATTCCTAATGCTCGACTCGCGTTGAAAATTTCCTTACTACCCTTATTCGGTCAGCGTGACGCAGGGAGGGGTTGCACCCCTTTGTTGATAATGTTCCACCTTTTCGCACGAAGCGTTGCGCTTCCTCATTTATTGTGCGTACAGCGAAGGAGTGGAACTCCTTGCCTGCGTCAGTGTTTCCCGATTCCTAGAATTTTGGAGATCTTCAAGGCAAGAGTGAATAAGCATTATTTGAGTTTGCGTGTACAATCCTCGACTGCATCATCACTTCCCATTAGGCAAGTTGCAGTCAAATGCACTCAAATTTTAAGTAAAAAATCTTACTATCTAATACATACATAAAAATGAATCGCAAAATGTGTTGGTAAGCGCATAACTCGAGAACGGCTGGACCGATTTGGCTAATTCTTTTTTTGTCGAGTTCGTTATTGTCAGGAGAAGGTTCTTATGTAGGGTAGGGTAGGGTAGGGTAGGGTAGTGTAGTGTAGGATAGTGTAGGGTAGTGTAGTGTAGTGTATGTAGGGTAGGGTAGGGTAGTGTAGTGTAGGGTAGTGTAGAGTAGTGTAGGGTAGGGTAGTGTAGTGTAGGGTAGGGTAGTGTAGGATAGGGTAGTGTAGTGTAGGGTAGGGTAGTGTAGTGTAGGGTAGGGTAGGGTAGTTTAATGTAAGGCGGTACGTAGTTCGCCGGGACAGCTAGTAATATTATAAAAGTGAAATTTTGTATGTATGGATGTTTGTTACTCTTTCACGTTTCAACCACTGGACGGATCGGGATGAAACTTGGCACACATATAGGTTAGGTCCTGGAGTAGGACATAGGTTACTTTTTACCCCGAGAGAACGTGTTATTCCGACGAGAAAATCGAAAACACCGCGGTCGTAGCCGCAAGCGGACGGCTAATAATATGTAATATATAAAAATTTAAAGGTTGGTTCATTTAAAAGTGGTGCTGCTAATATGTTCCACCCAAAATTTTTAATAAGAATCTCTTTGCTCACCGTCTGCACTTTGGGCTTTGTTGCATGCACAGGTATAACAAAACTGGTGAAGGACCCGTTAACTGGGTCTTCTACTCATCATACTGTACAACTTTTCTCATGAGACCCATAGTCAATTCGCAAAAAAAACTCTTCAGACAACTTAATCGGCTGATTGACTAATGACATTTGTGTAATTAACAAAGACCAAAAATAAAACTGAAAAATTGTACTAAGTTTTTTAACGTGTTTAGCGTTGTTTTATTTCACTTTTTTATTTGTATGGCTTTTCAATTAGCTTTTCTTAAAACAAAATAATAATAACTATAATAATAATGAAAATTAAAATATTCTGTGGCTATCCAGCGCGGCAACGCGGCTGGAATCATGGTAACATTTGGGCCGGGTATGAGTCGGAACGGGATTTCAACGTGACGAAGCTAGTGGCCGATTTATTGTTCGTGACATTGATTAATTTGTTGACATTATGTAATATTAATTATATTATATCTAAATTCTTCACCCGTTGGGCTGTGTCTTTATTAAGAGAAAAAAGATCCAGGGGTTCACCAGTGTACTTGCGTTTTGGGAAGTCGTGAATGATATGGTGAATGGACTGCACAGGTGCACCGCAGTCACATGCCGGAGTGTCTCGCCACCCACATCTGAACATGTACTTCCCACATCGTCCTACATACTTCATTATACAAACTGTAAAAAAATTGGTGTGGGTCCCGTTTAACTGGGGCTTCTACTCATCACACTGAGCAACTTTTGTTCTAAGACTTTGCTGAAACCGCCATAAAAGTTAGTCATACAAATTGATCAGTTGAATGACCAATTTGTGCATTTTTTTGTATGGAGAGGGAATTGACTATGGGTTCCTTGGGGAAAGTTGTTCAGCATAATGCCAAGTTAACGGGTCCTTCACCAATTTTTTCCTTGTATAAGTACTGCATATATTTTTTTGAGAATAAAAAATGGAAGACTGCTGGGAGGCCACTGATAGTGGCATAGGCGTGGCTACCTAACGAGCCAGTAAAATAAAAAATGATTAAGTGACCATACTTATAAACCGATTGCCGTATGCCTCCCGGCTTAGAATAGAGCCATCCCATCACTTCCAATGGGTTGCGTAAGAGACGACTAAGGGAATTAAATCAAAAGATGAGCAGCAGCGTCCATTCCGTGAACTGCATCAGACTTGCAACCGCACTGCGATTGCCAACCCGCCTGCCAAGCATGGCGATTATGACAAGACCACCCTAACATGGATAACACACCCAAAAAATGGCCCTTAGTCCACAGCGGCCCCACTGTTTCTGGCTCTCGGGCAGTGCAGTACCAGTGGTTGTGAAAATCCTTGGGGGCAGGTCTTTGTCCAGCATTGCACAAAGTATAGTCTTTCGGCTGATATATCTAACATACAACCCATCGTTTCGAAAAGCAGAAAGTTGTTCAACGCTAACGCTCTCGGAGTAAAAAAAAATATACAGGGTTTTTTTTATTCACAATTGGTAAGCCCTTGAGTATAACAAAATTGGTGTAGGACCCGTTAACTGGGGGTTCTACTCATTATACTGAACAACTTTCCCCAAGGAACCAATTGTCATTTTTTTAAATTGAACCCTCCATATAAAAATGAATAAAATTGGTCGATTAGCTGATCGAAATGTGTGAAGAGTTCATTATTTTTTTGTGATTTCACCAAAGGCCTAGATCAAAAGTTGTTCAGTAGGATGAGTATAAGCCCCATTTAACATGTCTTACACCAATTTTCTTACATTTTGTATAGGTAAATATGTACAATAATTTCTCGTCTTTTCATGGTACTAATCTAGTACTTCTACTGTTGAATTTCTTCTACATACTGTATGTTTTTTTTTTTTATCCACAATTGATAAGCCCTTGGCATCATCTCACCTGATGGTAAGTGACGATGATGCCGAAGATGGAAGCGGGCTTACCAAGTTTCCCCAACGCAATGGGGATCTGACTATCTTATTTTCATGCCGGAACACAATTCATGAATGCTGTTAACACTGATGTTGGCGGTAAGACTTAGAAGAGATTGTGGTAGCTAGCCAGGCGGGCTATGAAAATGCCCTCATCATTTCAGCTGAAGGACGTCCACTGCTAGAAATAGGCCTCCCCCAAGGATTTCCATGACGACCGGTTCTGCGCTGCCTGCAACCAGCGGCTTCCCGTGACCTTCATCAGGTCATCGGTCCACCAAGTGGGAGGCCTGCCTACGCTACGTTTTCTGCGGTCGCCACTCGAGAACTTTACTGCCCCAACGGACATTTGTTCTACGAGCTATTTGCCCCGCCCACTGCCACTCAAATTTAGTAATTCTGAGAGCTATGTCGGTTACTTTGGTTCTCCTATCGATCCCCTCGTTTCTGATTTGATCACACAGAGAAACTCCGAGCATAACACGCTACATTGCCCTTTGGGTGACCTTGAGCCTTCTTATGAGGCCCATAGTAAGCGACCATGTCTAAGTTTCGTATGTCATCACTGGCAACATACACTGGTCGAAGACCTTGGTCTTAAGACACTGCGGTGTCTGGGACGTAAAGATATTACGAAGCTTCCCGAACGCTGCCCAGCCGAATTGTCAATGCAATTGAAAATGCCCTACCACCAACTAAACCGAGTCTTATGGACTAAGCATTACGCCACGGAGGCGGTTAAAAATGTTATACCTACATACATACACATCTACATATACATCAACCTTGGGAGGTCATGCAAACTAAAATAAAGTGTTAGTAATTTTATTACTCGTACTTATCGACACAAAAATATTCTTTCAAATAGAAATAGATAAGCTTTACAGACTGTAAGATGAATGTTTGATGATCTAGGTGTATTTTTACAAGTTTCGATGCTATGGCCAATAGCTATAAACCTTCTATCTATCAGATATAAAAGTTGCGTCAGTAAATCCCCGACCTTCAGTCAAACATCTTGTTTCCATGTCAATGCTGGAAGAATCGAAGCTATTATCTTAGAGTGCTTGCCAATAGGGATGACAACAGCATCAGAAATAAATTATGAACTCATGATCACTAAATTGCCCTCCCAATTAAACTTAGGAAAACCTTACTCGTTTTGTTTTCCATCAAGTCTTCAATTTTTAACTCACCAAAATCACAAAATGAGTACTATTTAAGTGCGCTGCAAAACTATGACGTCACGCCTAGGTATTTCAAACAATTTCAGAACAAAATGTCGTTTTTGACAGATGATAAAAAGTAACTCAGATGACTAGCATTTGACATGCAGGGATCTCGATTTTTATCAGCAATTACTAAACATATGAAAGTGATATTTTGTAACCCGATTCTTCATTTCAATGACCTCATTTTATCAGTTGCAGAAATACGATTCGTTATATTTTATAACAGAAAAAAATTATATCAAATAAACTTTTTATAAAACAGAGATTTAGATTCTACAGGCAAACCAGACCGATTTATAACCTCTAAATTTTCTCAGTCGATTATTCTAACACACACTTATTAAAGTGTAAAGGCATAGTAATGCCAGTTGGATTTTTTAAAATTAATCAAAGTTTGTAATAAAAACCAAAAAAAAATGGAAAAAGCGCAAAAGTTTGGTTATTTTCTTTACTCCTTACACGTAAAGAAAAAGACAGAGACAACTGTTCCAATCAATGCCTCGCCTTAAATAACGCTTTGTAAACTAAATGCCACTAACCGCGTTGTTTTGTGGCCTTTATTCACTAGCGTGTAGTCATTATTGTTATGCTGAACATTGTTGTGGATTTACGTGTTTTTCCGCAACAATGGGTAACTGTTTCTTGAATCTTGTTAATGTCCTTCATTTTGATCCTTGTGTACCGTTTACAACACTTACGAAAATAAACACAGCAGTAAAAAATCATCGGCCATCTGTGTCGGCCATGAATTTTGCCCTAGTGGCAAGTAACAGTTCGTGACAGGAACGCAAAGTAGGCAGTTCCGTGGCGTGACACGACGGTGTCGCGCGAAGTTGTAAAGTTAGCGTAGACAATTTGACAAGAATCTGATAAACCGTCACAAAAGTTGCACTTTGAAACTGTCTGAGACTTGTTCGCTGTTTCACTCGGGAAAGGGGTATCTACGGGGTGTAACAAAATTGGTGTAAGTCCCAGTAACTGAGGCTTTCTACTCATCACACTGAACAACTTTTGTTCTACGACTTTGGTGAAATCGCAAAAAAATAAATAATGACCTCTTCATACAGATCGATCAGCTAATCGACCAATTTTATGCAATTAAAAAAAAAATACAATTGTTTTTTTTCGGGAAAGTTGTTCAGTATAATGAGTAGAACTCCCAGTTAACGGGTCCTACACCAATTTTGTTATACTCTGTGTATTGTTTTACTTCGAGTGGGTTTGCTACAAGTACCAGTAACCAGTCAAGAGCGACTCAGAATCGGGCACCGAGGGCTCCGTACCACCACAACTTTCCACACAAGTTTAACAATGACAATAATTCATTAAGAACAAAAGATATAAACGTGAGCGACAGAAGAATGCTTTTTTAGGGTTCTGTTCACCCAATGGGTGACCAACGGGACCCTATTACTAAGCCTCCGCTGTCTGTCCGTCTTGTCCGTCCGTCTGTCAGCGGGCTGTATTTCATGAACAGTAATAGGTGGACAGTTGAAATTTTTACATATTATGTGTATTTCAGTTGCCGCTATAACAACAAATTTGAAAATGTGAAAAAATAAGGGGGGTCTCCATACAAATCTATTTTTTTATTGGTCTTTAGAAGTATGTTTGGTTTAGCTCTATCGTAAAAACTGTAGTACATACAAGCGTGAAACTTGGTGTGATTATAGTACTAATACTTAAGTAAAACAAAAAAATAATAAAAATCGGCCAATTGTGAGAAAAAAAAACATATATTTGTCGCTTATGTTGATGTCTTTTGCTTGTAACGTGAATAGGTGATGATGATGATAATGATGATCTACCCGAACGATTTCGGTCATGGCGACCACTTCGACTCCTAGTCGGTTTGCCGCGCGTGCGCTCGAAGATGGCTTATGTAGCCAATCTTCGCAGCGAAACTCCTCGCGCACTGAGGGCATTTAAGTATGCCACCCTCGTAATTGTATGAAATGGTCGCAGGTGTTCGGGCCTTTCAATGGTCGCGTTTGGTACCTATCAAGGTCAGCTTTACGCTGATCCCCGAACTCCCGCACTTGCCTACTCACAATCCTGCGCCATTCTGGCCGTTCTTCTGCCAAACTCTCCCATTGAGAGGGTTCTATGTTGCATCCTTTCATATGTCGCTTCAGAACATCTTTGTATCGGAGGAGCTGTCCGCCATGTTTCCGCTTTTTTTCCCTCGGACTGCGGAGGAGGGAGGGGGGAGAATGCATTTACGCATACCAATACAGCCGGCTGTGCTGGTTATGTGGGACTCACAGCCCTGCTCCTATATGCATACATACACATATATACATAAAGTAAGGCCCAAGACCACACTACCCACTAACAACCCCCTGTAGCCTTGGCAGCTAAGCTACCTTAAAAGCTAATCGGAGCGACGTCCCCCCGCTTTCCGCTTACCCTCCTCCAGTTTAGAATAGAAGATGCGTGAATAGGTATTAGGTATCATTGTCATTATACTATGTTATTGTTCAGACTACGTAGCGCGAGTACAACTCACACTTGGCTGGTTTTCCTTTAATTGTTTTTCTTCAGAATTGTAACTATGATCACACCAAGTTTTACGTTTTTAAATAAAACTTATGAAAACAGTTTCTTCATTTTTATTTTTTTTATTTCTTGGTTAATCCCCTATAACAACACATATTATGCGAAAATTTCAGCCAGCTATCTATTACGGTTTCAAAGCGCGTTTTAAAGGTCGCACTGATAAACAGACGTACGGAAGTACAGATAGATGGACAGCGTAGGCTTGGTAATAGGGTCCCATTAACTGGTACGGAACCCTTAAAAGAGAAAATTAACACAAAAGGCCGAGGACCGGCGGAAGTAACTTTTCAGACCAATTAAAAACGTTATTAATTAATTAATTACTTGAAGGTTCAAATTTCTTTTCTTTAATTTTAATTTTCTTGAAAATTAAACCTTCAAGTAATTAATTAATTAATAACGCTATTAATTGGTCTGAAAAGTTACCTTAATGGAAGATCTTCCATGGGGTTTTAAGGGCTTTTTTGCTGTGATCAAAATTGATTGATTGACTTTGTGACAACCCTAACAATGATAATATACCCAACAAGTAAAGGTAGTTCTGACTGCCTTTTTCTTCAGAACTGCTTTTTAGGTCGTTGTAACCAACAAGGAACTCTGATAGTTTCACCATGTCTGTCTATCAGCGGCTTAGCTCAGGGACTATTAGTATTCAAAAGCTGTAATTTGGCATGGATACACATAATAATATTAATTACCCCGACGAATTTGTAAAAGGGTGTCAATTAAATGGTTAGCATAGTATTAGTATTTCTGTGAGCAGAAAAATATAATCGGTGAGCAGAAATAGCTAATTGGTCAGCAGAAATAGCTAATTGGTCAGCAACTCATGGTCAGCAAACATTTCAAAATCAATCAGCAATTTATGTCATTCTGGATGGCTGTAATTATTTTAAACATCCCCGTACTACACTCTTCCTACAGTGTTGAGTGGTCGACGGAGCCCCTTCGGGGCTCCTACTTCTGTGTTCTCATGTTAAACCTAACACTACGACTGTGCGGGGAGGCGAGCTTAGCTCGCCTCCCCGCACAGTCTCCGAACCTAACGGATCCGAGTCGGGGTGCTCCGCAAGTCCGAGCTCGCTTCGCTCGCTCCCGCTTCCATTTAGAACTCCCCGTACCACACTCTTCCTACAGTGTTGAGTTGCTGCTTATAGACATGTTTTTCTGCCGCTCAATCATGAAATCTTGCCGCTCAAGTAGTTATTTTGCGGACTGAATGTTTATTATGCAGTTACATTATATTTATTCCTTTGTAAAATAAAATATTGAAAAAAGATTTTTAGGGTTCTTCCCCTAATATGTAAAAAGAGCTTTTTTTTCGTTGACTTACCCTTTCGTTTTAAGTCTTTCAAAAAGTATTTAGGGCCACAGAAGTAATTAAAAAAAAGGAAATAATTTTGCATGTTATGTATTTATTTTTGATGTACAATAAAGAGTTATTTGAATTTGAAAGCTTTCACGGCTAAGTAGGCTTTCTTAGTTTAGAAGTAATAGTCGACCAACTTATGATGTTCTGTTGAATTTGTAAAAAGTTCATAGGTTTTCCATACAAAATGTTCTATTACCAAACTGCAAAAATAATTTTGTTTTTTAAAATATACATTTATTTTTTGAAAAGACTACGGAACCCTAACCTAAGTCCGGCTCGCACTTGGCTGTTTTTTTTTAATGTCACTGCAATGTTGTTTTTTTATATTTTATAATGTATACGTACATATTATCACTATTAGTAGGCCTTGCCTGCTTATTATGTGTTTTGCTTTGTTTCTATACGCAATCTTTTTTTAATAATAAAATTAATTTGCTTGTATAGATAAAAATATTAAAAAACATAACTTTTAAAGTATAGTTGAAGTTCGTTCGCTTATTTAACCGCATCTTTGACGGCTCCCGACAAACACTCTGTCAAAGGTGCCGTCCTAAGTTCAATCATGCCAAAGACCATGCATGCGTCGAAGATGCGGTTATATGAGCGAACAAACTGTAAATGACACAAAACCATTGTCCTTTACAAAAACATAATTTTTGGGTGAGGTTGGGGCCGAAAGTATTACATAGTTAGTTTGGACTAAAAGTAAAACCTGGTCACACCCTGGACACTTCATACAACGGACCAGAAATGACATTTCAAAAAAGGATTCACGGAACAAACAAAATAGCGCCGAAATCCTATACGTTCGACAACCAAACTGTAACCAATCTGTATCAATCTGGGTGACGAGGGGGTGAGGTCGCAATCTAGAGAGCGGCAGAGAGTGTCCATACTGTATGTTAGTACTAATATTATATACTTTGACCTGGTCATACGTAGCTTCCTAGTCTCCGAGTGTCATTTTTCACCAGGTTTAGTTGGCTTTTGTCCAGGGACGATTCAGTTACGTTATTTGTAACTGAAATAAAGGACAGGGCAATGGCACTTGCATTCTCCGACGTTCTTTGGGAGATAAAATGTGTTGTTGTAGGATGTAGCTTAAACACAACAGTATCCAGGGTGACTGGTAAGAGTCTGGAGAGATGTCAGGAGTCAGGAGGTGAAACAGAAGAAGAAAATGAAAAGCTTTTAACGATAGGGTTACCTAAGCATTTTATTACAAGCTTTTATTTCACTTGCTATGTTCGTATGAATGAATGTTGTTAAATTTGACCCGCTTCCGGTTTCCGATTAAGCTGAAATTTTTACAACGTTTAGTTTAGATGTTAATGCATGGTGAGCTAAGTGACGTTATTCTAAATACAATATGGCGGACTCCCAAAGATTTCGGACCAGTTTTTTTATTTTTTTGTGGTCAGTCGTGTAAAAACGATTAGCGAGCGGCAGGCTAATTTATTATGGGAATTCCAATTTATTTTTGTAAATTGACCGTACGAGTAGAGACAGTAGTTAAGAATCATAAGTGGGAGGATGACAACTACTAAATATATATATATTGGCTCTTTTTATGGTTATCTATGAAATGAAAGGGTTTACTGAGAATAATATGAAATAATTTTAATTCCTTTCAAATAAAAGAATGTAACTAGAAGTTCTTACGTTTTTTTTATTCACAATTGATAGGCCCATCATTGGTCATTGGCATTGGTCATCTCACCTGATGGTAAGTGATGATGATGCCGAAGATGAAAGCGGGCTTAGGAAAATTCCCTAATGCAATAGAGAACTGGCTATCTTATCTTCAAGCCGGAACACATCAATGTTGTTAACACTGATGTTTGTTTTTCGAAATGAGCTTATAATTAGAGCACTTCTGTCTTCTTGTACCTGCGTATTTTTATTTATATAACGTATAGCATTTAAAGTTCACACTGGTTTTAATAAAAAACATTTAAAATATAGAAATGAAAACTTTAAATTTGCATTTCCGCAGGTATGAAATCGTCACCTGGTCCCTTTCCCTTATGTCTGGTGATGGGACACTCAAATATATATTGCACTAGCTTTTGCCCGCGTGGACATCGTTTTTATGACTGTCTTAGAGGGTGCGCGGTGAGCGGCTCGCGAGCGTTACTTGAACTATGTCAGGATATGCTTATTAGTAAATCATGTCATATCCCACCCCCTCAACCATCTCTGTGCAAAAAATCACACAATTCATTGTTCCGTTGCGATGTTAAAGAAATTAACCAAAAAATAGTATATTTTCAGTTCCCTCAGGAACTGCATCAGACTATGCTATTTTGAAGGGATAAAAAGTAGCCTATGTCCTTCCTCGTAACACAGGCTACCTGCATGCCAAATTTCATTAAGATTGGTCAAGGTATTGAAGCGTAAAAAGGTAACAAACAAACAAACACATTTTCACATTTATAATATTAAGTAAGGAAGTAAGGATATCGTATCAGGCAAATAAATCTGTTATTTCCTTTAAACTTTCACGATTATTCATAACTAGCTGTTTCCCGCGGCTTCACCCGCGTGGACCACGTTTCTATGACTTTTCGAGGGTGCGCAGTGCGTGGTAAAAAGTAGCCTATGTCTTAATCCAGGTCCTAATCTGTCTATCTACCAAATTTCAGCTAAATCCGTTCAGTAGTTTTTGCGGGAAAGCGTAACAGACAGACAGAGTTACTTTCACATTTATAAAGTATAGGGATAGGGATAGGGATAGGGATAGGGATAGGGAGGGATAGGGAGGGATGACAAATTGAAAACGGGGCTTGACGTGATTTTATTGATGTTGTTTTTACCTCAACGTTAAAAAAAAACAACATCAATAAAATCACGTCAAGCCCCGTTTTCAATTTATCTTCAGAAAAAAGTATGCATTAGACTCATACATAACCCTTCCATCCTTCTAGAAAATGTATGCGAAGCCTAGCGACAATTAAAATGGCATGTGTTATTCCTCAGGTGACCATGCCCCGCATGACCGGGGGCCGCGACAGCCTCTCGGAGAAGCGCCAGATGGAGTGGGAGGCGGCAGTGGAAGCTGTGATCAGAGACATCACAGCCCCCATGCCAGCGCAGCAGAAACCCCCCATAGTGCAGATTGTTATTTACGAGTCTTCCGTCTAAACGTTTAAACTTAAAAAAAAATGTTGCAAACCTGTTAAAGCGGAAAATTTCCGGGTTCCTACTATGAAATGTTTCGCATTGTGGATCTGAGATTGCTGTTAAGGCCCTAAGAGCACTCAATCCGAGCAGGTTAAAACGTGTTTAAATAATATCGAACGTAAGTCTATTCATTTTAAGTTCAAATCAATGCGAGCTTTAACGCGGCTGTTACGTTGAAACCAAACGCCCATTTCTTGATTTTTACGTGTTTTTATTACTTTTCATCACTTTCAAATAAGTTTAAAAAAATGTGTTCAATTAAAATGAAAGGTCTCAACATTACCGAATTTGGTGTATTGGTTTCATTCAACATTAACTATTTGTTTTCGAGAAATTTTGCAATTAATGCCAAAAACAGTGTCAACAGTATATTTTTTGACATCAAAAGTGGTAATATTTTTAAAATTGTATTCAATTAAATGGAATTTTAGTTACTTTAAGTAGATTATAATTTTTTTCATGGTGATAGCTTTACACAGTCTTTCAATAATTTGAATTTAATATTGTCATTTGACCCATCTCAGGGCCTTAAGGTTGTTAAAGATACATCGCCGGCACATCACTAAAAGTCGCAAAAGCTGTTTGACTCTTTGGTGAGGGAGTCGAGGCTGCTGTGGATGTGATCAGCGCAGGACCGGTCGTCGTGGAAATCCTTGGGGGAAGCCTTTATCCAGCAGTGGACGATTTTCTGCTGGCATGATGATGATTATGATGATTCAGAGGAAAAAATGTCACGTAAATGGCCCCATTGAATATGCCGTACGGTATACTCTTCTCACAGGTTGCTGTAGTGAGAGTGAGACACATATAGTGTATTTTCCATACATTTTGATTTTCTCAGCTACGTCTTTGAACCTATTGCTTGACTCCACTTCTAGTCGAGCTGTTAAAAGGACATATAGAAACTCTGGGGCTATGAATGATTCAGATCACAGCTTTTGTGACAGCTAAGCATAAAATATACAGGGTGTTACTCAATAAACTAAACAATTTTTCCCAACGAACCCATAGCCAATACGAATCTAAAAACATGGACTCAAAAAAAAATCAATCAGCTAATCGATTTATATTGGTCCAGATATAGTTTTTTTTCGGAAAGCTTTTTAGAATGATTGATAGAATTTTGTAAAAGTTGACTGCAAACACAATTGGTCAATCAACTGATCGATTAATATGAAAAGTCCAAATGTGAATTGACTGGTCCAAATATGGTTTCCTTGCGAAAAACTTTTTATTACGATGGATAGAATTTTAAAAAGTTGGACTACAAACACAATTAGGTAATCAACTGATCGAATCATATATTAAAGAGCAGTCCAAATGTGAATTGACTGGTCCAAATATGGTTTCATTGCGAAAACATTTTTAGTATGATGGATAAAATTTTAAAAAGTTGAACTACAATGAATAATGAACTACAAACAACAATTAATAGTTGAACTACAGTTTAAATACAATAATATTGGTCAATCAACTGATCAATTAATATGAAAAGTCCATATGTGAATTGACTGGTCCAATTATGGTTTCCTTGCGGAAAGCTTTTTATTATGATGGACAGAATTTAAAAAAGTTGAACTACAATGAACGATGAACTACAAATAGTTGAACTACAGTTTAAATACAATAAAATTGGTCAATCAACTGATCAACTAATATGAAAAGTCCAAATGTGAATTGAATGGTCCAAATGTGGTTTCCTAGCGGAAAGTATGATGGGTAGAATTAAAAAAAAATGGATTCTAAACACAATTGATCAATCAACTGATCGATTTGATTTGTATGAAGTCCACGTTTTTTTTTTAAATTGGTTCTCGAACGACCTTGGTTTTCTTGGAGGAAAGTTGTTCAGTAGATACGATGAGTAGAAAATCAACTTAGTAACACCATGTATGTCATTCTAAACAAAAGGAGTTTGAACAAAATATTGTTTTTTTGCATTGTTTATTACTTTGATTAGTATCATATTGAAATAATGAATGATGAATTGATGGATGAACATTTAAACTAGGTACATTTAGACCTGCTTAGGCTCAAACTGTATTGATTGAGATATCAGAAGCACTGTCTTGGGCTGCCAAAGAGAAAAATTTATTGGAATAATAAAGAGTTATTTGAGTTTGAGTATTGTATTCCATATCATCATGTAATAAAAAAAATGAGAGTACCGCATCACACCTGATTGAGAGTGAGATGTAAGTAGTCTAGGATGGTTCACACGAACTCAAATAGTGCTATTAACTTTCGCCATGAAGATCTCCAAATTGGTAAGAATCGGAAAAAAACTGAGGTGACCTACTGCTTTAATTTTTCAAGATCCTGGCGACGCATTGGAAAAACCATCTCTGTTTTTTTCTTTACGTGTAAAGAGTAAAGAAAATAACCACGCATTTTTCAACGTTTATCCTTGTTATTTAAAAAAAAAAAATTGAATTTAAAAAAATCCAACTGCAATATTGAAGTGTGTGTTTAGACTAATCAACTAAGAAAATTGATAGGTTTAAATCGGTCTGGTTTCAAAAACCAGTGGTTTGCTTGTAGAATGCATGTCTTTGTTTTGACCCACTTACCCCTTTTTTTAAATATTGCATTTGCTTTTTTATAAATGTTCTGACTTAAAAAAAATATTATAAAAAATATATATATTTAAGGTGTTATAACGCCTGGTAGGCGTCTGGGTTAAAATACTTTTCTTTGATAAATATTTTCCTTTTATAATAGTTAACTAATCGTGTTTCTGCAACTGACAAAATGAAGTCATTAAAATAAAGAATAAGGTTATAAGTTATATAACATATCACTTCTTTATGTTTTGTAACTGTAGAGAAAAATCGAGATCCCTGTCACTAAAATTTCTAATGCGTCGTTAAGACAATCACACTTAATATTATAAAGGCGAAAGTTTGTGAGTGTGCATGTTTGTTACTTCTTCACGCAGAAACTACTGGCTGAAATTTTGTAGGTAGACAGATTAAGACCTGGATTAACACATAGGCTACTTTTTTCACGCTCGCAAGCCGCTTACGGCTCGCGCGCTGCGCACCGTCGAAAAGTCATAAAAACAGCTAGTTAAATATAAGTGTTACGCGATCAAAATCGTACGAGCTGGCAGCGAAAAAGTATTTACACGAAAAAATAAATATAATTCACGAAATTGGGTGCGACGCGCGAGGTCCCACTATATCGCCCTTTCCTCCTGACATTTGTTTATGAACCGATTTATGCCACAAAGTTCACGGCCAATTCGTCCGGAGCAGTTCCATTTCCGCTTAACAGCTTTTAAACAAGTTATTCTTCTTGCGAAGCTGTTATATATTCAAAGTTCGCCGCGACAAGTATTTTTAAATGTGAATTCGTAATGCCTGTTCGCGTGCCAATTTATAAACCGGACAAGTGCGAGTCTAACTCGTGTGGAGAGGGTTCCGTACGATGATTGAGAAATTTCCCATGGTACTTTAAATGCCATAGATTTTATAAGTTTTCCTGTAATATATAGGCAAAAAACTATTTTCTGTACTTTTTTAAAAAAAAAATGTAGTTTCTGGATAGTTTTGGAGATAAGGGGAGAAATAGTCAATTTTTGCCTATTTTCTTAAAAAAACTTTAAAATTATTTATCTTAAAATTATAAAAAATATACGGTTGTCCCGCGATAAAGTGCAACCCCGAAAGAGGGTGAAACTAGATCAAAAATTATCACTTATCACTCAGGTAGAGACTCTTTTTTATTATTGTTGTACCGGTTCAGTTGCCGGGCTTAATAAAAAAGTGGTCAGTGGTCCACTTCAAAGGTCTTAGCTAGCTTGTTTTTTCGAGATATAGCGCAGATTTTTTTTGTTTGAAAGCTATTATGATAAAGAACAATAGTAAGCCATAAAATTTTCTGGTAATATGGGCAAAATTTTGATAAATTAAGATTTCATTAAAAAAACAGCTCATTAAAATGCATATTTGTTACAAATAAGTTAAGTTTAATTTATGATGCTATTTGCGGCTTTATTCTCTTTGCTAAGTATTTGTCGTAATATTTTTTATTATTTCAACGAAATCGACCTATTACTTTGGAAGAAATTGATATTTTTGCACATTAGAGTCCTTGTAAAAATTAAAATCTTAAATCTGCAATAAAAAAATTAATATATAAAAAAAATTAACAATTTTTTTGTCGATAATTTTTGATCTAGTTTCACCCTCTTTCGGGGTTGCACTTTATCGCGGGATACAAGTGCTAACATTTGATATGTCACACGACATTCGTTTTCAAAACTATTTTTTAGCATTTTCTAATTAACCCCCTTAAAATATTAAAGTAATTCATTTATTTACGCTACATGTCCGTCTTTGGGTCACCGATTTAAATTGTCTGTGACAAACGGACGAACAGACACGTGAGTGATCCTATTTAATGGTTCCGTTTTTCCTTTTGAAGTACGGAACCCTGAAATGTATCTTGTCAGTCCATTGAACTGCTTTTGTGATGTCACAGTTTTTATATTATTTTTAACATTGATCAAGGCAAAATAGTATGTGATAAATTGAAATATGTTTAAATAAATGCTGTTAATTGCTGTAGGTATATGGATAAATAGATGCAAATGATGTTGCGATACTGTATAGTTGCGACAAGTACAGTGTAAAATCTATACAAGGTGACTGGTTAGACGACAGACGCCTTTTAGGAGGTGAATCAGAAGACGAAACTGAGCAACTTTTCCTAAGGCACCAATTGACTGACTGACTCGGTGGCTCAGTGGTTTGTGCTCATGACTACTGATCCGAGGGTTGTGGGTTCGATCCCCACCCAGGGCAAACATTTGTGTGATGAGCAGATTTGTTTAATATCTTGGGTGTTAAATATCTATATATGTATGTATTTAAAAATAAATAAATAAAATAAATAAATATTCTGGGACAAAATCACACATGGTCATCTGGCCCCAAAGTAGGATTCCCTGTGTTATGGGTTACCAGAGACTGATATACATACTTATATACGTTTAAATACATACATATATAGATATAATTAACACCCAGACACAGAGCAAACAAATCTGCTCATCACACAAATGCTTGCCCTGGGTGGGGATCGAACCCACGACTCTCGGATCAGTAGTCAAGGGCACTAACCACTGAGCCACAGAGTCAAAAACGTATATAAGTATGTATGTAAAGTCTCTGGTTCCCATAACACAGGGGATCCTACTTTGGGGCCAGATGACCATGTGTGATTTGTCCCAGAATATTTATTTATTTATTTAATGTTCAATTCGCAAAAAAAATTGGACTTCTCATACAAAGTTGAATAATCAGCTGACCAATTTGTATAAAAAGTCTATTTTTTTTTGAGAATTGACCATAGGTTTCTTAAGAAAAGTTGTTCAGTTTCGTCTTCTGATCTACCTCCTAAAATAAGTCCGTCGTCTAACCAGTCACCCTGTATAGCGACATTCAAGGGACCCGGCATTTTGTGACGTTATTGAAAGTTTTCGTTATACAGAGAGAAATTAGCGTTAAAGTAAACCAACTGCGGAGCTAGAAAATTTTTACGTTTCAAAGAGTGAATCGTTATATTGAATAACATTTTACAGAGTTTACACTGTATTTAGTTTACAAGCTAAGATTTTATTATTATATTTTATATATTAAAAACTCAGAATACAGAACAAACTAGATCACGCGTACAGTGAGAATAGTATGACGCGCGCTGAAGCCCAAAACTCTCCGCCTATTTCTATTTTATTTTAGTTTATTGTTATTTTAGGTCAGATTTTGAAACTTTTTGAGTTAAGTAAGTTATAAAGTTATTGGTCGCTTACTATGGGCACAGTATATATATTAGTACTAATGGGCCTCATAAGAAGGCTAAAGGTCACCCAAAGGGCAATGGAGCGTGCTGTGCTCGGAGTGTCTCTGCGTGATCGAATCAGAAGCGAGGAGATCCGTAGGAGAACCAAAGTAACCGACATAGCTCTCAGAATAGGGATGACGAATGCTTGCATCTGATATGCTTTTTATCATCTGTCAAAAACGACATTTTGTTCTAAAAATGTTTGAAATACGTAGGCGTGACGTCATAGTTTTGCAGCGTCATTTATGTACTCATTTTGTGATTTTGATGAATTAAAAATCGAAGACTTGATGGAAAACAAAACGAGTAAGGTTTTTCGAAGTTTAAGTATGAGGGCAAATTAGTGATCAAGAGTTCATAATTTATTTCTGATGCTATCGTCATCCCTATTGCTAAACTTAAGTGGCAGTGGGCGGGGCACAAAGCTCGTAGAACGGATGGCCGTTGGGGTAGTAAAGTTCTCGAGTCGCGACCGCGCAACGGAAAACGTAGCGTAGGCAGGCCTCCCACGCGGTGGACCGATGACCTGGTGAAGGTCGCGGGAAGCCGCTGGATGCGGGTAGCGCAGTACCGTTCGTCGTGGAAATCCTTTGGGAGGCCTATGTCCAGCAGTGGACGTCCTTTGGCTGATATGATGATGATGATGAAGTTATAAAGAACCACTGCTTGTTTACTCACAAAAATAAATCACTTGCATTTAGAAGGGCCAAAACGTCAAAACTACACCAATTTAGTGTATTTTCATACTAGAACAAGTGGCCTCACTTTTATTGCCGTACGCGTGTTGTGGTTTATTCTGTACTAGCTTTTGCTCGCAGCTTCGCCCGCGTGGACATCGTTTATATGTCTGTCTTAGGAATGCGCGGTGCGCGAACCGCAACTGCGTCTCGCGAGCGTGCACATGAATCTTCTCCAGATTCCTCGGCAACTATGTCAGGATATGCTTATTAGTAAATGTAATTTCCCACCCCCTCAACCATCTCTGTGCAAAAAATCACACAATCTGCGATGTTAAAGAAATTAACCAAAAAAGAGTATATGTTCAGTTCCCTCAGAAGCTGCATCGGGCTATGCTATTTGCACGGGATAAAAAGTAGCCCATGTCCTTCCTCGTGACACAGGCTACCTGCATGCCAAATTTCATTAAGATTGGTCAAGGCGTTGAAGCGTCTAAAAGGTAACAAACAAACAAACACATTTTCACATTTATAATATTATTAAGTAAGGATTCTGAGATTTAAAACAGCTGTATATTCAGGACAATTCATTGCTATCTATATGTATTCCATGTCCCAAACCCCAAGCGAGTGTATAAAATGTCCCCATGAGAATCCTACACAACTCAACATTTTCCTCGCGATTTTAGTAGTTCTATCGAAAGTAAATCCTGTTTAAATTAGCACGTTAAAAAAATTAGAGATTCGAAGTGAACTATTAGAGCCACATGTTAAAGATTAAAACAATAATTTTTCTCAGGAATATCGATAAAGTATTGATTTTCATTTGATCAAAACTTACAAGCTTTTATTTACAAGCTTTTATTTACAAGCTTTTATTTAACTTGTTATGTATGTATGTTTGTTCGGATGAAATCTTGCAAGTTAAATTTGACCTACTTCCCAGTTTTCAATTGAGCTGAAATTTTGCATGCATATGTATATCGCGTGACAATGCAATATTGAAAGCTTGTATCTAAAAGTTTTAGGTTTTTCGAAAATTATTTCAATATTATGTGAGTTATACTGTATACAGTTTTAACGTCGTTTTAACCACCTCCGTGGCATAGTGATAAATCCACTCGCTTCACATCAGGAGGTTCGGGGTTTGATTCCCGGCAGTGTCTAACTTAGTAAGACTTGGTTTGGTTGTTGGTAAGGCACAAAGTCCTCCCACGACCTGGACCGAAGCCGCTGGATGCGGGCAGCACAGGACAGGACCGGTCATCGTGGAAATCCTTGGGGGTGGACCAGTGTCCAGCAGTGGACATTTTTCGGCTGATGTGATGATGATGAAGGCATTTTTTAAGCCCGCCTGTCTAGCTACCTTCATTTTATCTAATTCTTGTTGCCGAACATCAATGTTTAACATCATTGATGTGTTCTGACATGAATTTAAGATAGTCAGCTCCCATAAGCCACTTCCATCTTTGGCATCATCGTCACTTACCATCAGATGAGATGATGCCAAGAGCTTACCAAATTGTGGTCAATATAATATATCTACTACGTTGCGGGAACGAAATGAATATAATTTTCAAAAGACCAAAAAACTTTTAGGTGTAAGCTTTTATTTGAAAAATTTTAATTATTTCGTATTTATCACAGCAAACCCTTTTATTTGATACCCATATGGTAGGAGTGTTTTAAAAATAATAAGTCCGCCATCTTGGGTGCGCCGCCATGTTGGATTTAAAATAACGTCACACGGATAACCATGCGTTGTCATCCAAACTAAACGTGTATACAAAATTTCAGCTTAATCGGTTGAAGATTCAAAATTGAGTCGCAAGATTCCACCCGAACAAACATACATACATTGGAAGTTTAATAAAAGCTTGTAAAAATGTTATAACCCGGTATATTATGTTTGAACTTATAGTATTAACCGGAAATGACAATCGAGGACTTTTAAAAACCTATCAACGAATATATCAAAATAAAAATAAACTTATTCATAAAATTTGATAATTATATGAACATCATACTATGTTTTATGTACATTTCCGTAATGAAGTCAATAAATCATCTTTTGCTTTATTAAATCTTTCATTTTTAGGGATGCGTACACACCCAACGAATGACCAATGGGATCCTATTGATAAGCCTCCGTTATCTGTCTGTCCGTCTGTCAGCGGGCTGTATTTCATGAACCGTAATAAGTACACGGTTTAAAGTAATATATTTATTATTAATTTTTTGACACATTTGAAATTTTCACAGAATGTGTATTTCTATTGCTGTTATTACAACAAATAATAAAAATTAGAAAAAGTGAAAAAATAAGAGGGGGTCTCCATACAAAAAGGCTGTTTTTATAGACCTTTGGAAGTATATTTGATTTAAATCTATCGTAAAAACGTTAATACATACAAGCTTGGTGTGATTATAGTAGGTACTAATACTGAAGTAATAAAAAAAAAATCAGCCAAGTGTGAGTCGATTAGCGCTAAGGAGTCCAAACTGAATAACAAAAAAGCATATTTTTGTCGCTCGCGTTGATGTCTTTTGTTTGTAAAGTGAATACGTATCATTGTCCTTATGCTTTATTATGGAGATGTGTGGTGGTACGGAACTCTCGGAGTGCTAGTCCGACTCGCACTTGACCGATTTTTTATTTTCTCTCTACTGTTTACATGCAGCTGGTATGTTCGGATATGTATTGATTGATTGATTGATTGACATAAGTAATGGCTACAACAGTCGCCGAGGCCAAAATCAGCCTGGATTGATTGAATGATAAAGTCTCTTTAAAAATCGGCCAGCGATAGAAAAATGCTGATTTTAGGATTTTGTTTAACAAGAAACCCTGATAGTTTCACCATGTCCTTCTGTCAAGAGAGATTCTTAGTATTATAAAGCTGTAATTTGGCATGGGTATACATCTAAACACATGTCAGTGCGTCAGCCAAGTTCGAAAAGAAAAGGGAGACACCGACACTGGGTTACATTACACGAAAAATTTAGGGCCACTTTCGATCTACCTGTAACACAAACTCTGAACTACACACCTATAGTCCAAAATTCATAAGTATATCTTTTACCATTTCTGAGACATCAACGTCCGAAAATCACTATTTTTATGACTGACTCATCAAAATTAAAGACCACTTCCGGGTAACTTAGAAACTTGAAACTTGGCATCGAGGAACTTTATTGGATGAAAACAAAACAAAAATTCAAAAAACCGCGATGTGTGAGTCGTACTCGTGCACCAAGGGTTCCGTAACACCACTACTCACAGGAATATTAGATATATAAACGTAAAATTTGGCATCGAGATAATAGCACCCCCCCCCCTCCCCAGGGGGGGGCGTCGCACCGATGTAATTTTAAGGTGGCTACGCTGCCAAATTTCGCGAGGGGGTGTTTAGTGGGTAGTGTGGTCTTTGGGCCTGTGCATACGAATTCATACACCTTCCGAGTGTAACGGGGACGTATGCATATAGGCGCAGAGCTATGAGTCCCACATAACCAGCGGCAGCTTCGGCCTGCGGCCGAAGCTTCCCCTGGTATGCGTAAACGCATTCACCTCCGCTCTCCCTTAACAGGAGGGAAAAAAAAAAAAAAAAAAACATCGAGATAAGTTATGAGGAGTATACTAAAAAAAATTTGAAAAACCGGCCTAGTACGTGTCAGATTTGCGACATTAGGGTTCCTTACCACTGTCATTCGTCAAATTATAGACCACTTCCAGGGTACTTAAAAACTAGTTTGTCAAAGGAAAAAAAACTGACCGAATGCGAATCGAAATCGCAAAATTAGGGTTCCGCGCCACCACAACTCATCAAAAAATAATTATATAGACCACATCCAGGTGACTTTTTAACTTAAGATTTAGAATCGAAACAGGTTATTGAGCGTATTAAGAAAAAAAGAAAAATCTTGCGCACTAAAGGTTTCGTACCTCCAAAACTATATTTTATATGTCTATTACTTGAATAGAGAAAATAAATATGATTAGTTTACAAAAAATAATGATATCTCCACAAAATATAAAGGCGGTACGGTAGGTATTGAGCATCAGGGGCCATTGAGCGTCGGTGGCGTAATGGTAAGGGCCGCTTCCGCTCCGGGAGGTCATGGTTCGAATCCTTCCACGTACCAATGTATTTTCGAATTTTGATTTCATATGTACGTTTAGCCGACGCTCTTAAGGTAAAGGAAAACATCGTGAGGAGACCTGCACACGCCTGCTAAGAAAATCGAAGGTTGTGTGTGAAGTCGACCAAATCGCACTGGGCCCAATCGTCCTAATTCAGGGTAGGCTCGAGCCCCTCGATGGGGACGTATATGAGCTAATATGATGTTGAAATGGGTAGGTACCAAGGTCTATAGTGGTTTCTTAAATCATAGCAACGGCACTTTAAATTGAAATATTTATCTTAAACTTTACCAAATATTAGAGAATGTACAACGGTTTTCAGTTGTTTAAGAGAAAATTTGTTATGTTCTGTGCTACTTAATGGTTTAACTTGTTAAATTTAAGTAGTCAATCCGCCAAGCAAGCAAAGCTTACTTTTAAAAATAAACGCAAATTATATAATATAATTGGATAGTGAAAACTTGCCAATTTACACTATAAGTAGCACAGGACTTAACAAATTTTCTTTCAATCAATGAAAAATCGTTATATAATTCTCTAATATTTGGAGAAGTTTAAGATAAATATTTCAATTTAAACTGCCGTTGCTATGATTTAAGAAACCACTGTAGAACTTGGTGCCTACCCATTTAGATCTCTGTATTTTTTTTTTGTATCGAACTTGGCTCCCTTTCACATTTATGTTTTGTTGGGATATTAATCACGCCGACAAAAAGATAAAATATATACTTGAAAAAAAACTTTAGGGTACACGTGAGAGTGTTTTTTTTCGTCTATCCCATGCTGTGGGGTGTCATTGGATAGGTCTTTCATAAATATTACAGGTGTGCGACACTATTTTCCTATTCAGGAATCCATTTGCAAAATATTAAGGTTTAAAGTGTTAACTTTTGTTAGAGTCAAGTGTCGCCCCTGCCAGCTAAACCCCTATTTCAGGATATCAATACTCTTCAATTTAAATATCTGGAAAGAATTATAAAGAGAAAGACAGACATATTATCAATTTAAAAGGAAAACCATCACGGATTAATAGGCTTTCTTAGTTTAGGGTAATAGTCTAGCAACTTAGGTGTGCAGTTTGATTTGAAAAGGTTCATAGAATTTCCATACGAAATGTTCTATTTACAACTGCAAAAATAATTTTGTTTTTTAAAATGTACATTTATGTTTTTAAATAGGGGAAGGTTGCTATGATTGGACCACTTAACTTCACAATATTATATCTCTTTGATCATGGGTGATAAATGGAACCAGATCATGAGTATTATAATTTCTTAGAACTTTACAACGATAGTCTTTCACATTAGCTGTTCAGGCTTACAGTTTTTGAAATAAATTGGAAACAATATTTCTGTATCAGTTGCTTTCTTTGGACCATGGTCGCCTTGATTGGACCACTAGGTTGCCATCAATGGACTTCGACAAATTTGTACTTGAGGTCCAATCAAGGCAACCAATGGAACATAACACAAAATAAAAAACAAAATTATTTAGATAAGTAATCAACTTTTTAATAGTTTAACAAAAATACCAGACTCATAGGGCGCAAATTAGCATTTAATATTTTTTGCACGTTTTAATTTTTTTCCTCCGTAATATTAAATTCAAATGCAACTTATCAAATATTAGGTATTTGTTAATGAAAAAATGATAAAAAATAATTTGTCATGATGTCCAAAAATTTATAAATTTTATGCGGTAAATTATATTGAAATAGTTACCAAATATTGCGCTATTTACGCAAAATAGATCTAACTCATTAAATGATGACACATGGAGCCGCAAATCACGAAAAACCGCGAAAAATTTGAAATTCGCGCCAACGCCTAACGTTCCTTTAAGTGATGGAAAAAAATACTATCCAAAATTCTGCCTAGACACCATTAAACTCTATGATATATCAAAAAGTGGCTACGCGCGTTGTTTGCCGATAATATTTAAGAGAAATATTAAATCTGTACCATAAAATCTCTCTCAAAAATGTTGCCATGATTGGACCGGTACAATGATAGAAACATCCATGTGGTCCATTGATAGCAACTAGGTACAAGGTCAGAAAGAATATTCTAGAAAAATTAACGAACACGGTTCACAAAAATTGTAGATACATTTTCAATCATTACTAAATGTAAGAATATTTTACACTAGTACAATGAAATTTACGGTCTAAAATGATACTTATACATCAGTTTTCTTTTGCAAGAATTTTATAATTCGTGTGTCGTAAACATACACGGAAACGTCACTCACTATCGGCGCTCGCAGCGAGACTGAGGTTCCAGGGGGGGGAGTTGGGTACACGACCGCTGCGTTTGGCCTCATCGGAGTCCCTCTAGTGTGACCAGTTTTTGAAATATTTAGATGGTCCAATGAAGGCGCCGGTCCAATGATCGCAACCTTCCCCTACTATGGAACTCTACTTTGCGAGTGTCCGACTAGCACTTGACTTTTTTTTTCAGTTCGGTCTCTTTAGCATGGATACGACTCACACTCGGCCGATTTTTATTGCTTGTTGTTTTACTTTAGGATTAGTACTATGATCACATTAAGCTTTACGCATGTAAGTATGTATGACCTTTTTTGCTGTGTGGAAAAATTCAATGTTTTTGTGTCAATTTTAGCCGGCTTCCTAATCACCGTCCCAGATACCGCAGTGTCTTAAGACCAAGGTCTTCGACCAGTGTGTGTTTTGCTAGTGATGATATACGTAATTGAGACATGGTCGCTTACTATGGGCCTAATAAGAAGGCTCTAGGTCACCCAAAGGGCAATGGAGCGTACTATGCTCGGAGTTTCTCTGCGTGATCGAATCAGAAACGAGGAGATCCTTAGGAGAACCAAAGTAACCGACATAGCTCTCAGAATTGCTAAACTTAACTGGCAGTGGGCAGAACAGATGGCCGTTGGGGTAGTAAAGTTCTCGAGTGGCGGCCGCGCACCGAAAAGCGTAGCGTGGGTAGGCCTCCCACTCGATGGCCCGATGACCTGGTGAAGGTCGTGGGAACCGCTGGATGCGGGCAGCGCAGAACCGGTCGTCGTGGAAATCCTTGGGGGAGGCCTATGTACAGCAGTGGATGTCCTTCGGCTGATATGACCTATCACCGATCACAAAGTCGGACAGACAGACAGACGGGCGGACAGACGCACGGACAACGTAGACTTAGTAATAGTGTCCCATTACCTAGTGCGGAACCCTAAAAACTTGATACAATTTAATTTATAGTTCACAAGCAGTGGTTCTTCATAACTTACCTAATTCAAAAAGTATTAAAATCCGACCTAATATAGCAACACTAGCTGTTTCCCGCGGCTTCACCCGCGTGGACCACGTTTCTATGACTTTTCGAGGGTGCGCAGTGCGCGAGCCGCAAGCGGCTCGCGAGCGTGGTAAAAAGTAGCCTATGTCTTAATCCAGGTCCTAATCTGTCTACCTACCAAATTTCAGCCAAATCCGTTCAGTAGTTTTTGCGGGAAAGCGTAACAGACAGACAGAGTTACTTTCGCCTTTATAATATTAGTAGGACTAGTAGGATGGAAATGCTCTGCGGTGGGTGGTAGCGGCGGTGTACCACTCTTGTGTTCCGTCTCCGTCTTACAATTTTATGATCCAATAAAATACATTCCAATGTTTGTATTAGGTATATCATAAATACATAGTGTAAACACACATAGTCCGGCGTGCGCGTGAGTGCAAAACTGACGAAAATTACATTTGGATAACGTTAAACAAATGGCATCCGTATTAGTAAAGTTAGTAGCCCCAAGTGGGGGCCAAATGACGCTTCTACATTGTTAGGTAGATTTAATTAAAACTGATTCAGGTCTATCCAAAGCTATAAATTTAAAAAAAAAGTGTGTGTGTCAGCTCCGACGAACGACTGGAGTTTACTACTTAAGTACGATAGAATTAAGGTTACTTACGTATGTAGTGTTATATTATTTTATAGTACTTACATTGCTGTTTTTACATTTCTCAGCTCTGCAGAATAAAAATCGGGGTTATTTTTAAAGAACATGATTGCGTCCACTTTGGGCAAGTTTCTGCTATCTGCTTTCACAAAATTGACACCCATGATGGAGTGGAATACCAAATTATATAAAAATCACAAATTTTAAAATCTTAGATCAAAAATTGTAAGACTGCAACAATAACAGATCTGATTTGATTGCTGTGTTGTGACTTCATTTTAGATTTCGAAGTGACTTATATTCTTTTTGTCAGATTCAGCCAATCGCCAATCCTGAATGTTTTGTATCACGTGACAGAGGTGCGCACAATAGGTTGCGCGTAAAAAACGTAACGCGCAAAGAGAATATAACAAACTACGTTTTCGATCACTAGATTTTACTCCTCAAATGTTTTAATACCGGGCGCCTTATATGCAAATCGATTCTTAAGGAGTAAACCCCAAAAAAAATAATATTAGTATGTACGTAAGAATTAAACATAAACCGTTTTTTATGCACACCTTTCCTAGTTATTTTTCGTTTGAGAGAATCATTCATTCATAGTAATAATAATCTTGTTATTTGGTTCTTAATGCGACTTAGTATGATCTTCAAATTAGTGTTTAGAATTTCGAGACAGTCTTACAAAATAATGACGAAAATAAACGTATGTTTTTTATAAATTCATATCGATCGTATATCGTACACTGAATCACATATGAAAGTTTCACAGGTGATAAAAAAATAACGGTCCTATCCAATGCTAAAAACTATGCTTAAGGCGGTATTATTACAGATTTTCGTTGTTTTTGACGTCAATTACTGCTAAACGATAGAAAACCCAAGGTTGAAAAAATGCCCTTATTGTTGATGATGTTCCTTAAAGTCAGAAGCTATTAGAAACACGATTGTGCAGTTTCGGCTCAATAGAAAAATATCCCAAAGATAGGTCTACAGTTCTACACCGTTACTTTCAACTCTAAATATGACTAATATTTAGAGGTAGGTACTTATAAATTTAAAAAAAATATACAAAAATATTTTTCATGATAATACAAAGTGAGTATAATGTTATTATTTTTTTATACTTTCATTGTAGTTTTTGATTAAAACGAAAAACCATTGAAAATAATAAATTGAAAAACACCTACCTACTACTGTTATTATCTTTGTACATCATTAGTTGTGACACTGCAATGAATAAATGAAATGAAATGTGAAAAAGTGTGGTTATTTTCTTTACTCTTTACACGTAAAGATAAAAACAGAGACAACTGTTCCAATCAACACCTCGCCTTAACAAAAACATTATCTCAGGAGTAATCATATCCCGGCCTTGATTAAGCCTCAAGATACGCAGTCAAGTCAAACTAGTTCCAAAAGCGTGTCTACACAGCGTGCTTGGAGTTACGCAGCGGGACAGAATGCGTAACGAAGTATTTCCTTAGAGCATCAAAGTAACCATCCGACGTGATTCATCTGTCGAAGAACCGACGACCGCTGGAAACGCGAGTTTGGAGGGAAGACCACGCTGTGGGATCCCCCCTCCAGCTAGGTAAAGTAGCGCAGTTGCTGGTAACGGCTGGATGCCCCGCGCAGGGCCAAAGATTGTTAGGTATAATCATTATCGTCGTGCCTTCAGAGGTCTACCTATGCTATGTCCAACAGTGGACTAATACAACCTGATGATAATGTACTTTCAAAGGAAAATGACGACTACGGACAGTCTGTAAGTATCTACAAATTCATATACATTGGTAAGATTATTCTCCAAGTATTTTTATTGATGTGGAAAGTATTCCATTTCGTATTTCGAAAGGTGCAAACTGCGACAAAATCGATTTTAGTGGCAGAAAATAGCTCATTTCAACAACCCAAAAACTTTTAGGTAGGTACAAACTTATATTTGAAAAGAGGTTTTAAGTTCAGTGATTTTAAATTTTAATAATTTTCGAAAAACCTAAAAACTTTTAGGGTTCACTATAGTCGACCACGCGGGCCCAGTGTGGGTTGGTCGACTTCACAAACAACCTTCGAGTTTCTTCGCAGGTGTGTACAGGCTTTGTGTAGGTTTCCTCACGATGTTTTCCTTCACCGTTAAAGCAATCGGTACTTATATGTACGTAAGTTTTGAAAAAGTCATTGGTACATTGGCCGTCCGGATTGACCCCGGGACCTCTGGTAAGGAGGACCGAGTCGTTACCGGTTGAGACACCGACGCTTCTTAACTTTTAGGTACAAACTTTTTTTTTAAAAGAGTTTTTAAGTTAAAAAAAAACCTAAAAACTTTTAGTTACAAGCTTTAATTTGGAAAGAATTTAAAATATTTTATATTCTTCTCATCAAACCCTTTCATTTGATATCCTTAGCATG
Organism: Coleophora flavipennella; assembly: GCA_947284805.1. Taxonomy (NCBI): domain Eukaryota; kingdom Metazoa; phylum Arthropoda; class Insecta; order Lepidoptera; family Coleophoridae; genus Coleophora; species Coleophora flavipennella. Next base: position 15,728,277 of record OX369264.1, on the reverse strand, counting down.
GTGATTAGCTTAGAAAAATAACTGATCCGCCATCTTTAAGAGTTCGCCATATTGGATTTAGAATGACGTCATTTAGCTAACCATGCATTGTTCTCCAAACTGTCCAAACTTAAGGTGTATGCAAAATTTCAGCTGAATCGGAAACCGGGAAGTGGTTCTAAATTAGCTTCCCAAGATTTGTCCCAAACTAACAGACAGACACTTACATAGTTTTTTAGTTTTTATTCACTATTGGTAAGCCCTTGGCATTATCTCACCTGATGGTAAGTGACGATGATGCCGAAGATGGCAGCGGGCATAAATACAAGTTGCATCCTACTCGTTAGAGCCGTTTTCTAGAAACCAATTTCTATACAAGTATTGCTCACTTAAAGATATAATATTCCAGATGTTTTTAGGTGTGCATACCTACTGCAAACCGCAGTCATCAAATAGTGATATCTGTGCTGTTTTAGCACAGTGGGCCTTGCCTAGAGTTTATTCCACTTCGCTCCTCAGTTTTTTTGAAAAACTAATGAGCATTTTTCCAGCACTTCACAATACCTACCACCAGGGTGTAGTCACAGTTCGTGTTTTCTAATTTGAGTATAGAGGTCTTTTTCAATGCAGACCATATACCATTTTAACGTAACAAACTTAGTGACGTACACTGCCATCTTCTGAATTTAAGATATTTATAAGATATATAAAAAAAATATTTTTAGATACTTAAACGCAAATAATTGCGTAGGTGATTCCATCCTACTTTATAAAATTCGGCTGCAATAACAACACGCTGAAGTCCTTGCATCATTCTAAGATGGGTTTGTGAAATTCCGTTTTTTTTTTCTAAATCTATTGTGTATATTATATTTGTATTTATGGCAATGCTACAAGCAGTAGGCATTGGTATGGCGATACTCGATTTTTCGTTATATTTTAGGGTTGGTACTATAACCACATCAAGTTTCACGATTGTATGTATAAACGTTTTTACGATAGAGCAAAAACTAAAAAAACCCTTCACTTAACATGTTTCCTGTACCCATAAGTACATACTTGCACCCATACATACTTGTATTGGTACAAGAAACATGTTTAGTGAAGGCTTTTTTAGTTTTTGCTCTATCGTTAAAATGGTTATACATACAAGCGTGAAACTTGAAGAGGTTATAGAACTAATCTTAAAATGTAACGTAAAATAATAAAAACTGGCCTCAAGTGTGAGTCGTCGCGCTAAGGAGTATAAACTGAATAAAAAATAATAATAAAAAAAATAATAGTAGCTTGCGTTGATGTATTTTGTTTTTAATATGACTAGCTTTCATTGCTATAGTTGTGTGGAGAGGTGTGGTGGTACGGAACCCTCGAAGCGCGAGCCCGACTCGCAATTGGGCGGTATTTTATGTTTTTTTGGGTTGCTGTAGTTTTAAATTAGTAGTTTTTTAACCACCTCCGTAGCTCAGAGGCAAAGTTCACTGGCTTTACACAGGAGGTCGCGGGTTCGATTCCCGGCGGGGTCAATTGTAAGACTCGGCTTGGTTGGTGGTAGGGCATTTTCTAAGCCCGCCTGGCTAGCTACCACCATCTTATCTAAGTCTTGTCGCCAAATATCAATGTTGATATCTTTGGTGTGTTCCGGCATGAAGATAAGATAGCCAGTTCCCCATTGCGTTGGGGAATCTTGGTAAGCCCGCTTCCATCTTCGGCAACATCGTCACTTACCACCAGGTGAGATGTTGTCAAGGGTTTACCAATTGTTAATAAAAAAAAAATGCTGCTGACTTAATGTATCTGATGTTCATAGAACCCCATGACTAAACCGACACTGGAGTGCGGACTTCTCGTGGCACTGACTCATTTCCTTTCGATACTTGCTTATTCTCTGAAACAGTTTTCCAATAATGTGTTCATTTCGTGGCTCTCAGTTCGCTCCGACAGAACACTGTGCAGCGGCCAGTGGCAAGTGATGCACGGCGTAAAAATAAAATGTTCCAATAAACAGAGAAATACTCAGACATTAGGCATGGATGACTATACAGGATGTTCCTCTGGTCAATTACTGCTATTGCAGTCATTGCAGAGGTGAATATACTATTCTTTAGTACCTCGTGAAATCTCTTTGTAAGTTATTGGTCTTGGTCGAGATGATCTAAGCTTTTATATTTCCTCCTGGATAAATACGAGGTGAAATTTTCATTATATAAAAAAAACCTCGCACTTCAAAATCCATCAAGCCGCGTAGGCTACATACAGTGCATGCCACAAATAATACACACGTACATTCGTAAAACATAACCCTCCTTCTGGCGCATTCGGGTAAAAATTACATATCTACATTAATCGATTACTTAATAAAAACTGGCCAAGTGCGAGTTGGACTCGCGGTATGAGGGTTCCGTACCACCATTTGTATTTTTTTTTTTTAATTTTAGGCTTAGCAGTTTCGGAGATCAAGGGGGGGGGTCAATTTTCGTCTTCTTTCATGAATATAATCAAAAGTGTTTATTTTACAATAATAACAAAAATATATTTAAGATCCTCATATCGAGTCCTTTCATTTCATATTTAACACAGTAAGGTTTGCAAAACTTTTTTTTAAATTTCCTAATTCTTCCCCCGAAAATGACCATTATTTTTAAAAAAATATTTATTTTCTTTGCAAATCTGTGTTTGGGTCACATAGGATTACACCATCCTACCCAATTTCACCTGATTTGGTCCAGTACATTCGGAGCAAATTGGCTGTGACAGACGGACGGACACACAGACAGACGCACGTGTGATCCTATAAGGGTTCCGTTTTTTTTGTAGTACGGAACCCTAAAAACAAACTAGGCTTATTAACACTTGGACCGAATGGTTTCAAAATAATGTCACAGCATAAATAATCCATACAGTCGCCTAACGGAGACGTCTAGACCGGGCAATCGTGCGGATTCCTAGGGACGAGACGGTAAAGCGGTTGAGCCCCATATTCCATAGTCGAATCTCGGGACGCTTTATACATTCAGGTGCAGGAGCACGTCGTGACCGTTACTAGTGATGTCGGCTTTGACGTAGTTATCAAAGGCGTTCGACCACTTTATGGATCTCTACACTGCAGTGTAGAAATCCATAGAGTGGTCGGAAACTGCAGTGTAGAGATCTATAAATTGGTCGGACACTGCAGTGTAGTAGAGATCTTTAAAGTGGTCGGAAACTGCAGTGTAGAGATCTATAAAGTGGTCGGACACTGCAGTGTAGATATCTATAAAGTGGTTGAAAACTGTAGTGTAGGTATCTATAAAGTGGTCGGAAACTGTAGTGTAGAGACCTATAAAGTGGTCGGAAACTGCAGTGTAGAGATCTATAAATTGGTCGGACACTGCAGTGTAGAGATCTATAAAGTGGTTGGAAACTGTAGTGTAGAGATCTATAAAGTGGTCGGACAATGTAGTGTAGAGATCTATAAAGTGATCAGACACTGCAGTGTAGAGATCTATAAAGTGGTCGGCCACAGCAGTGTAGAGATCTATAAAGTGGTCGGAAACTGTAGTGTAGAGATCTATAAAGTGAAACTGTAGTGTAGAGATCTATAAAGTGAAACTGTAGTGTGTGATCTATAGAGTGATAATATTGTGAGAACTACGAGCATACGGGTAAGTACATAGAATGGTAGATAAATTGTTTATTTTACTGAGAATTTCGTTAGTTTGCGACAAATCTTGGAAGTTAAATGAGAATCCTACCCGGTTTCTGATTGAGCTGGAATTTTGCATACACTTTAAGTTCTGAGAACAATGCATTGAACGTTAAGTCACGTTATTCTTAATCCAATATGGCGAACTCCCAAAGATGCTGGTTATTTTTTTTATAATATTGGTATCAAATAAAAGGGTTTGTTGAGAATCATCATCATCATCATATCAGCCGAAGGACTTTCACTGCTGGACATAGGCCTCCCCCAAGGATTTCCACAACAACTGGTTCTGCGCTACCCGCATCCAGCGGCTTCCCGCGACCTACATCAGGTCGTCGGTCCACCGAGTATAATACAATTGCTGAGAATAATACAAATCAATTAAAATTCTTTTCAAATTAAAGTTTATAAAAGTTTACAGGTTTAAAATCTGTAAAACATGTGAAATCTTGAAATCGGTATTTCCACTGATGTAATGACTGACGTCTACCTTTAAGAAAACGTCTTTCCATACACATTGCTTCAAAATATCGAGTAGGCTCTGAGGGTAGGCTGTGTCAGGGACGCAGCCGTAGTACAGTGCGTGAAACGTCTTGTGCGTGGTTGTCAAGCTCTTGCACGTCAGTTTTAAACGTTACGTGTCGCACGCGGTGGCACCATAGCAAAGTATATATATTAATACTAACATACGGTATGAACACTCCCTGCCGCTCTCTAGATTGCGACCTCACCCCCTCGTCACCCAGATTGATACAGATTGGTTACAGTTTGGTTGTCGAACGTATAGGATTTCGCAGGCATTTTCTTTGTTCCGTCATTCCTTTTTTGAAATGTCATTTCTGGCCCGTTGTAGGAAGTGTACAGGGTGTGACCATAGTATGAGCAGTCGTAAAATTTCTGCATAAAACCATATCTTATAGTGGTCACAAGTGTGAGTTTTAGTATCACACCTGATAAAACCATATCTTATAGTGGTCACAAGTGTGAGTTTTAGTATCACACCTGATAAAACCATATCTTATAGTGGTCACAAGTGTGAGTTTTAATATCACACCTAATGAAACCATATCTTATAGTGGTCACAAGTGTGAGTTTTAGTATCACACCTGATAAAACCATATCTTATAGTGGTCACAAGTGTGAGTTTTAGTATCACACCTGATAAAACCATATCTTATAGTGGTCACAAGTGTGAGTTTTAATATCACACCTAATGAAACCATATCTTATAGTGGTCACAAGTGTGAGTTTTAATATCACACCTAATGAAACCATATCTTATAGTGGTCACAAGTGTGAGTTTTAGTATCACACCTAATAAAACCATATCTTATAGTGGTCACAAGTGTGAGTTTTAGTATCACTAAAACGTCGTGAGCTTTGTCAAACGCGACAACTCCCGCTCAAATCTATCAATGTATTGCCAGTACTGCGGAGTAATCACCAAACAAAGCGCGCGTACCATCGCGCTCGTGTTGCGCGATGGTACGCGAATTTAGTTCCGAATGTGTCGTGTTGCGCGCGATCACAGCGCCAAGTACGCCAGCGATATAATGCACTACCGAGTAATGGCTTTTATCCTCTAAATTATAGTTATAAAATAATAACGACATGTGCTACACTTCCAAAGGTAATAAGCGATTTTGCCATAACATATTTGTTACACGTGATTTTTGCAAGCGAAATTAAAGAAGTTACACGTCAAAAGTTCATGATTACTGAGACTGTCAATCTTGTTCCTACAGCCATACACATGCCATAATTCTCATGCCAGTCACGGCATACTTATTTGAAAGTCGTTGCTAACTGACAACTATTGGCTCCACTATGAGTAGCCCCATTTTCAAAGTCGATAGGCCCGTCCTTACGAATTTATATGTCTTTGCACTAATGTAATGTGTATCCGGAATGGGCATGTGAGGGTGGAGCTCGATTTGTCAAAGTTCCCATTCAGATTGCGGCGGATACCGCGATTCACAGCCGACACACCCTTTTCGTTAGTTCGACCCCATTTGTAAAATGTTTCAATATACATATCTGCAAATTTTGCTTCTTCGTTTTTATCTATTCACAATTGGTAAGCCCTTGGCATCATCTTACCTCATGGTAAGTGACGATGATGCCGAAGATGGAAGCGGGCTTACCAAGATTCCCCAACGCGAGCCGGAGATTTAGATAGGATGGTGGTAGCTAGCCAGGAGAGCTATGAAAATGCCCTACCATCAACCAAACCAAGTCTTAAAAAGTTGACCCTGCCGGGAATCGTCCCAGCGGCCTCCTGGTGGGAAGCGAATGGACTAACAATTACGCTATGGAGGCGATTCATTATGCGAACGGTCAAGGAGTGGAATTCCCTGCCGGTGTCTGTATTACCCGATTCGTATAATTTAGGAATATTCAAGACGAGAGTGAATAGACACTTTTTGAGCTTGCGTGTTATATCCTCGGCAGCATTGGCACTTACCATCAGGTGATGTGAAGCCAAACGCAATCAAATTTTTAATAAAAAAAAATGCAACTAATTACAGAGTGTATAAATGTTACCTAAACGCGTAATTACAAAGTTCATAAAAAGAAATTGGATTGTTACTTAACTCTTAACATGCAATAAGATGGATTGGTAGTTTAACCCCAAAGTCAAAGTAAATTTGTTGCAGTTATAGTTACAAATTCCCCATTGCGTTGGGGAATCTTGGTAAGCCCGCTTCCATCTTCGGCAACATCGTTACTTACCACCAGGTGAGATGTTGTCAAGTGTTTACCAATTGTGAATAAAAAAAAAAATATTTTTTTTTATCCACTATTGGTAAACCATTTGCATCATTTAACCTGATGCTAAGTAAGTGAGGAGGATGCCAAAGATGTAACTGTTACCAAGATCCCCCAATGCAATGGGATATCTTATTTTCAAGCCGGAACTCATTAATGTTGTTAACATTGATGTTTGGCGGTAAGACTTAGGTAAGATGGTGGTAGCTAGCAAAGCGGGCTTAGAAAATGCCCTTCCACCAACCAAACGGTGTCTTACAAAGTTAGACTCCGCTGGGAATCGAACCTGCGACCTTCTGATACGAAGCTAAAGGACTAAACCATTACACCACGGAGGCGGATAAACTAAATTTAAATTAACTGTATAATTTGCCTAGCACTGAGTCCAATAATGGTCGGTAAAAAAGAAGTTAAGAAAACAGAGAAAAAGTTCGAGCGAGACCTACAGTACTCGCATATGATGTGTAACATGTGACAAAATACTTTAGGTTAGTTAGATTTGATGACGATATTGTACCTGGGTGGCGGATCTGACAGTAACGAAAAAAACCGACCAAGTGCGAGTCGGACTCTCGTAAAGTAGAATTCCGCGCTTTCGCGATTTCCTGTTACACATTTCCGTCCCATGTTACACATTTCCGTCCCATTTCACGAAATCACTCCCACAAATTGCAGGAAAGCGAGAGCAAAGATGTTACACATCAAAAATCCTTAATACTATTACAAATTCAATTAAACACAAAACATTCACTATTCGAAGCACAGCAAAATTTTCATAGTTTCTTGTCAATACAAAAAAAGTCATTTGAATGATGGCAAATTGACCTGCATATCCAATACAATATACACCAAGTGAAAGGTAGTTATTTAAGCTTAATTTTCATTTATATAGACACACTTCAAAACACCGGAGGAACGAGTTATCTATCAGCCATCAAATAAACAGGGTGACATTCAATTAGTTCTTGATAATAAAAGATATGCATGTACTCGTGATTACAAACAACTGTGTCAAATCAGAAAATTCAGATAAAGTCAAATTTTTGGTCCTCGATATTAACAAGTTATCAAATCGGCAAAAATGTATAAAGGATAAAAAAAAAAATTTCATATTAGAAAATAATAGTTTTTTTGGAAAAGTTGTTTGTAATCACGATTACATTAATATCCTTTGCTATCAATAACTAATTAAAACTCATCCCTTATGTGAGCTTCTTCTTCATATCAGCTCATATACGTCCCCACCGAGGGGCTCGAACCTACCCTGAATTAGGGCAATCGGGCCTTTGTCGAAAACGCGGGGCCAGTACGGGTTGGTCGACTTCACACACAACCTTCGAGTTTCATTGCGGGCGTGTGCAGTTTTCCTCACGATGTTTTCCTTCACCTAAACGTCGAGCGTCGGATAAACGTACATATGAAATCGAAATGCGAAAACATATTGGTACGGGGCAGGATTCGAACCACGCCCTCCCAGACAGGAGATAGCGGCCCTTGCCATTACGCCACCAATGCCACACTATATATCATGAGCTTACAAGTTTTTGTTGTGGTTTTTTCAAGTGTTTTATTTTGTTTTGAATTATATTTGCGTGCTGTTGCGTGTCTTCATTGGATACGTCCGCTAAGTATCCACACGTTGTTTTGCATAGTCAAAAAGTCTACAAACGTCACTCTTTTGGTGATCAGGTCCATACATATCTGCCCATCATTAAACTAAACTAAACTCTTATTAAAATGTCCAATTTTCAACCAACGTCTATAAAGGAGCAGGTTTTTAATATGAGTGTATGTTATTTTTTACATGTTTGTCACGCGATCATTATCATCATCACATGAGCCGAAGGACGTCCACGCGATACGCGATATCTTCGCAGATTGTGATCCAACTTCATGATCCTATTTTTCTTCGATGGGTTTGATGCGAAATTGGTCCCTTATAAATTTTATCAAAAACGGTATAGTGCTTTTTTAGAAAATAATCTAAAAGGAAAAATAATAATGCAAAATTGTATTAATTTGTTGCGATGGAAGTACGTTTTTTTAACGTAGCGTTTCCAGTTATTATTATTACCTACTAGGTATCATGTGATAGTTTTCAAGTTATGACGTCATAACTGTGGAACCTTGTACAGTATGCGACCCGCGACCCGCGACCCGCGACCTGCGACCTGCGACCTGCGCTTGGTCGGCTTTTTATTTCAACTGGCCTTGAAAGGAGGAGGTTCTTAATTCAGTTGTAAAGAAATTTAATTCTTGGAGCCCAAAAAATCTTTTATCATCATCACATCAGCTCATATATACGTCCCCACCGAAGGGCCCTAGCCTACCCTGAATTAGGGCGATCAGGCCTTAGTCGACCACGCGGGCCTATTGCAGGTTGGTCAACTTCACACACAACCTTCGAGTTTCTTCGCAGATGTGTGCAGGTTTTCTCACGATATTTTCCTTTACTGTAAGAGCGTCGGATAAACGTACATATGAGATCGAAATTCAAAAACACATTGATACGTGGCAGGAGCTCGAACCACGATCTCCCGGATAGGAGGTAGCGGCCCTTGCCGTTGCGTCACCGACGCAAAAACTCTTTTATACTGTAGTGGATATAGTTTACCAAGAAGCTGTCTGAAATTTTCAGGTATCGACTATAAATCTGTAGTAGGCAGCACATGCTCAGAGCAGGTGCTAAAATATCAAAGCACTCACAATGCTGATCTAAACAAACATGGACATGCGTGCGAGTAAGTAGGTACAGGCCGCAACACAGCTAGGACAGTAGACGATATTAAATACCATTAGACTAGGATAAGATCTGTTATATTCCATATTATATACTATACTATACCACACTACACTGTACTATTTTATTTTATTTTTATTTACCTGACTCGGTGGCTCAGTGGTTAGTGCCCTTGACTACTGATCCGAGGGTTGTGGGTTCGATCCCCACCCAGGGCAAGCATTTGTGTGATGAGCAGATTTGTTTGCTCTGTGTCTGGGTGTTAAATATATCTACATATGTATGTATTTAAAACGTATATAAGTATGTATATCAGTTTCTGGTAACCCATAACACAGGGAATCCTACTTTGGGGCCAGATGACCATGTGTGATTTGTCCCAGAATATTCATTTATTTATTTATTTATTTGGAAAACAAACAGACCGCCTACTGTACACTTCATTATAATAACTATATGTATTAGCTTTACGAAATTGTTTTGGTGTACTATAAGTGTAAATAAATAAATAAATAAATAAACAGTATTTTTATGACTATACTATACTGTACTATACTGTATTGTATTGTACTGATACTGCACTGCACAGCACTGCACTACACTACACTGCACTGCACTGCACAGTACTGTACTGTACTTTACTATAAGTCCCACATTTGGTTCGAAACCGGTCGCTGAGAAATCATAACGTCGTGTAGTTTTATTTATTTTATGTGGAATTATTGTAAATATTTTATGACATGCTCTGCACCATACAAACTCCAGTAATTTTCAAGCGACTTCCTAAAAGGAGGAGGTTCTCAATTCGTCTGTATGTTACCTCATAACTTTGGACTGGGTGAACCGATTTTTATGATTCTTTTTTTATTTGAAAGCTTATGCTTTCCGTGGGGTTCCATATAAATTTTATCAAAATCGGTGTAGTACTTTATTAGAAAATTAACAAAAACCAAAAATACTAATGCAAAAATGTACTAAGTATTTGCGATGGAAGTCGGTTTTTTAACGTGTTTAGCGTTTTCAATTATTGACCAGGCCATAATATAAAAATGTGTCGATATAATGTTCCACCAAGAACCTACAATCAAAAGTATCAACTAAACTATAAGTTATTTATTAGTTACAATGATCCGGACTAAATCTGACCATATTATCTATGGTCAGGTGATAACAGATACTGTCTATTTGGCATAGTAGGTTGTTTAAGCACACTAATATTATAAAGGCGAAAGTTTGTACGTGTGTATGTTTGTTACTTCTTCACGGAAAAACTACAAAACGGATCTGGCTGAAATTTGGTAAGTAGACAAATTAGGACCTGGATTAACACGTAGGCTACTTTTTTCACGGCGCACTGCGCACCCTCGAAACGTCAAAGAAACGATGTCCACGCGGGTGAAGCCGCGGGAAACAGCTAGTATTTAATAATGATACTGTAAATAAATTGTACAGCCACGGTGTGCATACTTGTGCGTAGGCTTCACCGTCCGGCATACACAAATTAATTAACATAACGGTTTATAAAATAAATAATAATAAGAAGTGCATTAATTCACAATCATGCTCGAAAAAAAAGGTAAAATCTTTTCTAATTCAGTTCAAGTCCGCATGACTCGAGTTACCTGTCGGCCATTATCAGGCTGTATAATCAAGGGTCGTGCATTAACGAGTCATGCATGCATAATGATTCGAAATGTAAAAAAAAACCGACCAAGTGCGAGTCGGACTCTCGTAAAGTAGAATTCCGCGCTTTCGCGACTTCCTGTTACACATTTCCGTCCCATGTTACACATTTCCGTCCCATTTCACGAAATCACTCCCACAAATTGCAGGAAAGCGAGAGCAAAGATGTTACACATATTACACAAAAAGAGTGTAGGCATCTATTAAAAAAAACCATTTTCGATGCTGAGACCTTAATCACACTAAACATAGTGACTTATATTCTCTTTGGACCACACTCCGTACACTTCATACAAACGCGCAAGAAATGGCATTTCAAAAAACATATGACGCATTAAGGCGGTGTATTGGCAAGTAAGCAGTGAGAAGCGCTTAACAAGTAAATTGGGAAAATTATTCCCGCTTAAATTTTCGGCCTGAAAAAAAGATATGTTATTTTCAAGGATATTACCTATAGGGCCCTTGTAAGTTCATTAGATTAGATTAACTGGACTCGGTCATAAAAAATCCCAAACATGGCATAAATTTAAGCAAAGCCTGTAAACATTTGTAGGAAAAAATATTACTTTTAAATTTGAAATTTATATCATAATTTTCTTATTTTCAAACTACGTAGTCTATGATTATTCAAATTTAATTTAGTTCACTTTTTCGAAAATTTTCAACGAAAAAACATTGAAAAAGTGAAAAAGTGTGGTTATTTTCCTTACTCTTTACACGTAAAGAAAATGACAGAGACAACTGTATAATCAATGCCTCGCTTTAAACAATATCATGGCGAAGTTGTTTCCGTTCTATCTACCAAACTAGTACCAATCTGTCTATCTATACTTGTAAATTATCATTTTTAGAAAATGGGACTCATTACTAAGACTCCGCTGTCCGTCTTTGTCCATCTGTCACACGCTGGACACTTCATACAACGGGCCAGAAAAGGAATTTCAAAAAACAAATGACGGAACAAACAAAATGGAGGTAGAATCCTATACGTTCGACAACTAATCTGTATCAATCTGGGTGACGAGGGGGTGAGGTCACAATCTAGGAGCGGCAGGGAGTGTCCATACTGTATGTACCGTCACAGTATTTCATGAACCGTCACAGCTAGACACTTGAAATTTTCACAGATAATGTATTTCTGTAGCCGCTTTATAGCAACAAATACTAAAAATTAGAAAAAGTGAGTCTCCATACAAAAAACGTGTTTTTTTTTGAAACGTGATGAAACTAGCGCCATCCAGTATGATGGTAAGGAACCCTATGTGTGTAGTTCTGACTCGCACTTGGTCGGTTTTTAAAATGAAGAAGTGCTTTTGTCTGATGTGCCGTTCCTGAAGTAGGTTTTAACATCACACCTGATGTTAGGTGACGATGATGCCGAAGATGTAAGCGGGCTTACCAAGATTCCCCAACGCAATGGTGAAATAGTTATCTTATCTTCAAGCCGGAACATATCTATGCTGATAACATTGATGCTTGGCGCAAGACTTAGATAAGATGGTGGTAGCTAGCCAGGCGGGCTTAGAATTGCCCTTCCATCCACCACCCAAGCCAAGTCTCACAAAGTTTGACTCCGCCGGGAATCGAACCCGAGACCTCCTGATGTGAAGCTAATGTACTGAGACATTACGCCACAGTGGCGGTTTTTTATTTTTTTGATTTACAATTAGTAAGCTCTTGGTATTTATTATCTCTCCTGGTGGTAAGTGACGATGATGCCGAAGAACGAAACGGGCTTACCAAGATTCCCCAACGCAATGGGGATCTGACTATCTTATATCTTCAAGCCGGAACACACCAATCCTGTTAATTGTGTCTTTATTAATGTTGTGTAACATCTTTGCTCTCGCTTTCCTGCAATTTGTGGGAGTGATTTCGTGAAATGGGACGGAAATGTGTAACAGGAAGTCGCGTTTTTTCAGGCTTTAAAAGCGCGGAAAAGCAAAGGTATCTATGACCATACAGACTAGTCTGCCGTATCTTTGCCGTCCTTTTTTCAGGCTTTAAAAGCGCGGAAAAGGCAAAGGTATCTATGACCATACAGCCTAGTCTGCCGTATCTTTGCCGTCCTTTTTTCAGGCTTTAAAAGCGCGGAAAAGGCAAAGGTATCTATGACCATACAGCCTAGTCTGCCGTATCTTTGCCGTCCTTTTATAAAGTATTTTGTCACATGTTACACATCATATGCGAGTACTGTAGGTCTCGCTCGAATTTTTTTTTATGTTACAGTAATCTATGTTGCTGAATGTACGTGCTACAATAAAGCTCGTATTTGTTAGACTCACGTAACAAGGGAGTTAATAGCTCTCGTGATGGCTTTTGAATAACCCCCTCCCCCCTTTTGAATTTGTTTAGAATTTCACGGAAGAAAATAAATAAATAAATAAAATAATTCTTTATTCAGACAACCACGGGCCCACAAACAGAAAATTCAGCTCACAATAAAATAAAATAAATTAAACTCAATAAATACAAATAAGTCATCAAAAAAATAATATTAAAATGAAACGTAGTCACACAGATTACAAGAAGACAGATTACACTGAAAAGTATTCACTATGAGTAACTATAGGTTTATACCTATACACTATTCCACTATTTGAGTGAGCGTAAAACGAACGAAATAGTGTATGGTTTAGAGATGTTTTGTTTCTACGGTATCGGTAAGGATTTCCCTACGCGATCGAATCAAGCTATATAAAGGGCAGTAGACATCTAAGAAGACATTTCAAGGTCCTGTTACTCATTAAAATAAAGTTGCTATATCTATAATAGTTATTTATGCCACTGCCAATCAATGGCTAATTGCGTGCAGTGGCATACAATACTTTTTCTAGGACTATGATATACGTATATATTGAATTTTTGAAGCCAAAGCCATAAAAATATTAGAAATGTCTTAGTAATAGGGTTCCGTTTTTATCCTTTGGCTATCTCAGAATATCCAAATGCTCAAATGAATATAAATATATGATTCCAAATCAAAAAAGGTCAGCACAGTAAAGTTTAGTAGACAATACAAAGAGCATTTTATTAAAGTAATAAAATACACTGAAAAGAATTCACTATGAGTAACTATAGGTTTATACCTATACACCTGTTTCACTATTTGAGTGAGCGTAAAACGAACGAAATAGTGTATGGTTTAGAGATGTTTTTTTCTACGGTATCGGTAAGGATTTCCCTACGCGATCGAATCAGAAATGAGAAGATCCGCAGGAGAACCAAAGCAACCGACATAGCTCACAGAATCGCCTTACTAAAGTGGCAGTAGGCAGGGCACATAGCTCGTAGAACAGTTGGCCGTTGGGGCAGTAAAGTTCTCGAGTGGCGACCGACGATCTGTTGAAGGTCGCGGGAAGCCGCTGGATGTGGGCAGCGCAGGACCACTCTTCGGGGAAATCCTTAGGGGAGGCCTGTGTCCAGCAGTGGACGTCGTTCAGCTGATATAATCATCGTTAATCATCATCATCATATCAGCTCGTGTACGTCCCCACCGAGGGGCTTGAGCCTACACTAAATTAGGGCGATCGGGCCTTAGTCGACCACGCGGGCCCAGTGCGGGTTGGTCGACTTCACACACAACCTGCGAGTTTCTTTGCAGGCGTGTGCAGGTTTCCTCACGATGTTTTCGTTAATAATAAGTATAAATAGCACACATTTTGTTTTTCTAGTCGTCCTACTACAGACATAGGTAATTAATTAAAATAAAACAGTTCTACTCATTTATTTTACTAAAACTACATTCACATACATTACACACCCACTTAACGGAGCTATTTTCTAACATTGGGCAATTAACAAAATTGCTACTGCTTCATGAGACAACCGGTAATGCGCTCTAAATAGCTAGAATTCCCTGAATACTCAAAACAGTGGAGGATTCCTGTCGTTATTTTGTCGTCTGAACCAAAGATAGTTCTTGTATTTTTTACTAATTATTTTATTTTCGGTTCGTAAGCACTCAGCGAATGCACTGTGCAAGGCTCGCCAGTCGTTCCCCACCCGCGCCTCGCTTAGACCTAATTATAAGTAAGTACAACTTTCTTTCTGTAAAATCATTCTTTTGAATTCTATTAAATTCGGATTTTCGTGAACTGCAAACTTTGTCATTTTCATCTTCTGCACGCAACCTTCATCTATCGTACAACCGTACATAGCCAATCCCGTAACATTTTTAGGGTTCCGTAGTACAACAAAGAACCCTTATAGTTTCGTCATGTCTGTCTGTCCGCGGCCTAGCTCCTAGACTATTAGTAGTTGGTCATGATTTATAGGGTCTTAACAAAGGTACGCACTTTTTTTAACTGGAGCTTGTACTCATGAAACTGAACAACTTTCCCCAAGAAACCCATGGTCAATTCGCATTTATTATTTTTTAATTAAATTATCAGCTGCTCAGAATACAAATCCCAGCTGGTATCCGCGTATGACAAAGTTCAATGACCGCGCCGGCCCGCCACGCCGCCGCAGCGTATTCTGGCGTATTCCGCGCAATTTAATAATTTTAATTAGCAAAAGCGAATTGACTATGGGTTTCTTGGGGAAAGTTGTTTAGTTCCATGAGTGCATGCTCTAGTTAAAAAAATGCGTACATTTGTTAAGACCCTGTATAGTTTGCAAAACCTAAGTTTCGCCTCATAAGTGGCCATAATGTTTCAAATCGACTTATTTAAAACTAGTTCATCTTTGTGTCACCAATATTTACACAAGTTTGTATACCAAATTTCAACTGAATCGATCCAGTAGTTTCGGAGAAAATCGGCTGTGAAAGACGGATAAATAGACAGACAGACACGCGAGTGATCCTATAAAGGTTCCGTTTTTACCTTTCGAGTTACGGAACCCTAAAAATGAACATCATAATAATATAACAAATCTCTATTGCGAGATCAGATAGTATCCCAATAGTTTAAAAATAGTGCTGCATCAGTAGTTTGTTTGTACAAGACACTAAAATAGTTTTGATACGTAACTGCAGCTGTTAAAATAAAACAAACAGATTACTTTTTTAACATGTGTAACGATTGTGACAGACTATGTAAGATCTGAAAATGTTTGTGATGCATGTCAAATAAAAATTCAAATCTCATATCACCTAAGCGAGCCTTTAACCTACCAAACGGATTTTCATCAACGGCCGGACTAGTTCATGGGGAAGGTTCGAGAACTTTACAACCCCAGCTGTTCTACGAGCTATGTGCCCTGCCCACTGCCACTTCAGTTTAGCGATTCTGTGAGCTATGTCGGTTACTTTGATTCTCCTACGGATCTCCTCATTTCTGATTCGATCGCGTAGGGAATAGCTGCTGGACATAGGCCTTCTCTAAAGTTCACCATTTATACTGATCTTTAGCCCTGCGCATTCAGCTGTCGCCAGCAACCTTGGGCAGATCATCGCCCCACCTAGCCGGGGGTCTTGCACTCCAGAACTCGCTTTGTCCAGGGATTATCGGTTCTGAGAGGATCCGATCACTTAGGGCCACTTTCCTCGCACGGCCACATACCTGGCATGCCCACATCCCTGAACGTCCATGTCGTTCGAACGACCATAACACTAGAAAGGCCACGTGCTTTTAGTTCGACTTCGTCATTTTCTTAAACTTGTCTTTTTTCTAAATTGTCACTTTCCTAACTCGTCACCTTTTAACTCGCCTTTTTCTGCCACCCATAAGGGGGTATTACTAGGTTGTATTGACTGTATAATCAATCAAACCTAACCGAACCTAATATCGCTCGCTTCGCTCGCTCATTTACAGTTTTTTTACTAAGTTAAAAAAAATGTACAATAAAAGAAGTGGTCGTTCAAGGAAATGTATGAAAAAAGAAGTGGACGAACAAGGAAATGTACAAAAAAAGAAGTGGCCGTAAGTGACCGGATCGTTCTGAGACAGATGTGTCTGGCCCATTGCCACTTAAGGCGGTTAATTCGCTGACCTATTACCAACATAGCTCAGCAAATTCGACAGATAAACCTCAAAAGTTGTAGGTCTCTAATTTGATTTGTAACCTACTTTTTTGGTTAACTTTATTGTTGGTTAACTTCGTGTATTTATCACCATCAATCATATCAACTGAATAACGTCCACTGCTGGACAAAGGCCATATAAAAATATTATTTCATACTTTCGAGTGAATTTCTTTTCGAAGTCGGTTTTTAGTTTTTTTTACTACAGTGGGTATTGTGAAGTTTCAGCTCTCAATAAAACAAAGTGAAAGTTTTTTTTTATTCACGATTGATAAGCCCTTGGCTTCATCTCACCTGATGGTAAGTGACGATGATGCCGAAGATGGAAGCGGGCTTACCAAGATTCCCCAACGCAATGGAGATCCTAGCTATCTAATCTTCAAACCGGAACACATCAATTATGTTAACACTGATGTTTGGTAGCAAAAATTAGATAAGATGGTGGTAGCTAGCCAGGCGGGCTATGAAAATGCCCTACGACCAAACAAACCAAGTCTTACGAAGTTGTCTCCGCCGGGAATCGAACCCGCTACCTCCTGGTGTGAAGCGAATGGACTAACCATTACGCCTCTTTTTATGAAAACGTAGTGATAAAAATAAGGTGGCCTAATTTTTGAGCCGCTGAGCTGAATTATAAAATTTAGAATCGGCGATTCTAAATTTTATAATAATCCTATCCTAAATAATCCTAAATTTTATAATAATCCGGCGCATATTGTATATAATCCTGCGACATATCTACCAGATGCCTGCTGCCCGACAGTCGCGGGTTCGATCCCCACTCAGGGCAAATATTCATGTGACGAACAGGTTTTTTTTTGCTATGTGTTTGGGTTTTGAATATCCGTATATTGTGTATTAATCAGTCTTAAAAAATATCACACTAATTACAAAACCTAAAATAAAATAACAAATATAAAACACTTAAAATACCTAAAGCCATCATCATCATATCAGCAGAAGGACGTCCACTGCTGGACATAGGCCTCCCCCAAGGATATCCACGACGACCGGTTCTGCATTGCCCGCATCCAGCGGCTTCCCGCGGCCTTCACGAGGTCATCTGTCCACCAATTACCCCAACGGCCATGTGTTCTACGAGCTATGTGCCCCGCCCACTGCCACTTAACAAACACCTCAAATACCTAAAACAAGCCCATCCCTCGTAAACCCTGGTGCAAAGGTGCCTATAAACACTGGAAACACTGGCTGCTGAATGGCTATGGACAGCCTCTAAACCAGGAACGATCCGGAACAGGAGCCAAAGCCCCTATGAACTAGGCGACGCCACAAATCGTCGTGCCTCCACACTCCAGATCCCGCTGTCTCCACCGTAAATGGAGTATATAAGTCTCTGTCTCGAAGCTTGCTATAACCTCCTCTCTAGGGGACGGGGCGTCGCTCCGATTAGCTTTCAAGGTAGCTTAGCTGCCAAAGCTACAGGGGGTTGTTAGTGGGTAGTGCGGTCCTGGGCCTGTGTATATTCATAAATATATACTTTAGGCACAGTATATATATTAGTACTAACGTATTATGCTTTAGGTATGTATGCATATAGGCGCAACGCTGTGAGTCCCACATAACCAATACAGCCGGCTGTATTTATCCTCCTCCATCTTCCGCATTACGAGGAAATATGTGGCTATAGCGGCGAAAGTACGAGCACTTACGCAGGTTGCATCCCATAGATAACACATCCCGTTCTGCCTCGGCACCAAAGTCAAGCCGTCAGGACGCTTGTCGTCCGTGCGACAGAGGCCGGGTGGTTCGAGCACACATGGTACGTTTGCAGAAACAAGAGCCTCTTGCAGATGATATGGTTGAGGGTGTGGACTGTGGTTTATTGAATCACATACTCGTATGTATGTAAATCAGTCTCTGGTTCCCAACGTACAGGGAAATAGTTTGGAGCCAGATGACCGTGTGTGATTTGTCCCCCTGAATATATTATTATTCTGGCAAAGGCTCAAAATAACATATCATAAACTATAATGGAGACGTACTAACTTGAAGTAACTTTTCCTCTCAGTTCCTACTGCCTATATATAACTAGATGTTGCCTGCGGCTTCGATCCCGTGTTTATCGAGAGTGAGTGGGTTTTTTTTAGCATAAGCTAAAAAAAGGACATAGGTCCATCCTAAAATTCCATTCTAACTATTGGTCACATTTTCTTTAATTCTGATAAATTGTTTTGAAGGTTACGAGTACAACCGCCTCCGTGGAGCAATGGTTCCGTCTATTAGCTTGACATCGGAAGGTCGCGGGTTCGATTCGGTTTGCAAAGGGCATTTTCTAAGCTTGCCTGGCTAGCTACACCATCTTAGCTACATCGTCTTGCCGCCAAACATCAATGTTAACGGCAATGATGATAGCCAGTTCCCCTATTACGTTGGGGAATCTTGGTAAGCCTGCTTCCATCTTCGGCAGCATTGTCACTTATCATCAGTTGAGATGATGTAACGGGCTTACCAATTGTAGATAAAAAAAGAAGAAAAAATACAAACGTCACCTCTTTGTAGTATTAGTAGAGATTAGTATAGATGTGTCCTGCGAGCCGAGACTACACAAAAGGCAGCTAGGGTAGGGTTGCCATCCCCAAATTCGTAATACCAGGACATTTTTGTTAAAAAACAGGACGCAATATAAGAACAATACTTAATAGCAATTATGCAATGAATATAGGATCAATGAAACTCAACTAATAGCAAAAATTAAACTGCAGCCCCTTCATAAGCTAGGTACTGTTTTCTCATTTATTTAGAAGTCCCTGCTTAAGACTGTAATCTTGTGTTTGGCCTTTTTTTGATGCTCTTCAATGTCTATCGCACCTCTACTGGGTATAGATATACTCGATTCTCAAATAAGACAATTCACCTAAAACCCAGGACACTACTAAAAAACTATCCAGGACACCCCAAAAGCAGGACAAGTCCTGGGAAAACAGGACGCTTGGCAACCCTAAGCTAGGGACAACAGGGAGTAATCTGAGGTATAAACAGCACGGGATTTACGGCTCTCGCTCGATCAAAAAACATTAGCTTCACGTTACAACAAAGGTAGTTGGGTCTAGATAAGCCCATGCAATTTTCGTTATTGTCAAGTCAAAAAAATCCTTACTATTATTATAGTTGAGCTTTTGCCAGCGACTTCGCTCGCGTGAACATAGTTTCTATGACTGTCTTCGAGGGTGCGCAGTGTAGCGTTGTAAAAAGTAGCCTATATGTTAATCCAGGTCGTAATCTGTCTATCTACCAAAGTTCATCCAGATTCGTTTATCTGTTGTGGCATGTAAGAGTAACAAACACCCATACATACAAACTTTCGCGTTTATAATATAAGTAAGGATAGTAATGTGAAAATGTGTTTGTTTCTTTGTTTTTTAACTTTTCACGCTTCAAAACCTCGACCAATATTGATGAAATTTGGCATGCAGGTAGCCTGTGTCACGGGGAAGGATAAAGGCTACTTTTTATCCCGTTAAAATAGCATAGTCTGATGCAGTTCCTGAGGTAACAGAAAAAATTGTCTTTTTTTGGTTTAATTTGTTTAACATTGCAACGGAACAATGGATTGTTTTGATTTTTTGCACAGATATGGTTGAGAAAGTGGAAAATAACAAAGTCTGCTAATCAGAATAGTCCGATTTGGGGTAGGGATCTAGGGAAACTAATCAAAACGCTTGAAAGCCGCTTGCGCCTCGCGCACCACTCACCCTCAAAAACACGATGTCCAAGCGGGCGAAGCCGCGGGAAAAAGCTAGTATCTTAATAAATGAGATGTAATAATGTTCTACAAATATGCATAAAATCAGAACATATTAATCATAAGTTTGATTATTAATACCTACTCAATATATTTAAAAGAGAACTACGGTGCAATTTTCTGAATATTTTAAAAAGTACTGCCAGACTTTGCTCCACCTTAGATCTCATATATTTTTAGGGGAAACTCAGGAAACTTGACAAATTTTAACAGACAATGTTTTTGATGGCATCTGATTTCTATTTGTTAGGAATTTCCTTTTTTCCTTGACTATTTTTTTAAAATTATTTTTTTATGTTTTCTAGTTTAAAAGATACAAACATACAAACCTTTACATACTACCTTTTCATGATATTAGTATGGATATGATGTGTCCTGCGAGCCGAAACTTTACAAAAAGCAGCTAGGGACAACAGGGACTAATCTGAGGTATAATATTGATTTAAAAAAGTACTGCCAGACTTGACTGCATGTTATATCTCATATATTTTAAGGGAAACTCACAAAAATTAGCGAATTTTTACAGAAAATGGTTTTGATGGTATCTCCTTTCTTTTTGTTAGGAATTTCCTTTCCTCGTTGACTTTTTTTTAATGTTTACTAGTTTAAAAGATTACCTCCTACATACAAATATACAAATTGTCACCTCTT
The DNA here is from genome assembly GCA_947284805.1 of Coleophora flavipennella. NCBI lineage: Eukaryota > Metazoa > Arthropoda > Insecta > Lepidoptera > Coleophoridae > Coleophora > Coleophora flavipennella. The sequence goes on along the minus strand of OX369264.1, from coordinate 15,707,042 downwards.
TATAGTATTAGTAGAGATTAGTATAGATGAGTACTGCGAGCCGAAACTTCACAAAAAGCAGCTAGGGACAACAGGGACTAATCTGAGGTATAAATAATATGGGATTTACGGCCCTCGCAGGATCAAAAAGCACTAGCTTCACGTTACAACAAAGGTAGTTGGGTCTAGATAAGCCCATGCAATCTCGCTAATGTACTCGGTGCTATCCTGTGTCACATGAATAATAGAAGGAAGTGAGTAACAAGAATGAGGGTTGAGTACTTAGTTTTTAAGTAATTCACACAAACGATATCTACTTTAGTTTGTGTGAATAATTTAAAAGCTTTGGAGGTTTTGAGGTTAGTGGCGAACCCCACTGACAAGACATATTTTAAGCCGCCTATTACACTATACAGGGTGTTAGAAAATTGGTGTAATACTGAATAACATTCCCCAAGGAACCGATAGCAAAGTATATATATTAGTACTAACATATAGTATGCACTGTACTCCATGCCGCTGACCTCACAACCTCGTCACCCAGATTGATACAGATTGGTTATAGTTTAGTTCTCAAACGTATAGGATTTCGACGTGATTTTGTTTGCTTCGTCATTTTTTTTACAAATGTCATCCCATGACCGTTGTATGCAGTGTCCAAAATGGCGCAGGATTGTGAATAGGCAAGTGCGCGAGTTCGAGGATCGGCGTAAAGCTGACCTTGATACTAAACGCGACCAGTTAAAGGGCCGACCACCTGCGACCATTTCATACAGGATTTCATTACGAGAATGCCATACTTAAATGCCCTCATTGCGAGAGGAGTTTCGCTGCGAAGATTGGCTAAGTACATAAGCCATCTACTAGGAGTCGAAGTGGTCGCCGCGACCGAAATCGGTCGGATAGATCATTCATCAATCATCATGCAGTGATGTCTAGTCTATAGTCTATTCTTAAAATAAATTGAAACCTGTATACAAAAATGCACAAAAACGGTCGAGCAGCTGATCAATTTGTATGAAGAGTTAATTTTTTTTGTGCGATTTCATTAAAGTAATTCTGTGTGATCATAAGAGACCTACACCAGTTTTGTTACACCTGTATAAGGCATCCGACACTAGTGATAGCAACCGGCACGAACAGCGTGCATTGCGAAGCAAGGAAAAAAGTAAAAAAATATTACTATAACATTTAAACTCATATACCTCTTCAAAATCAGGAGTCACATAGAAACCTACAAATATATATTATTTTTACTAGCTGTCCCGGCGAACTACGTACCGCCTTACATTACATTACACTGCCCTACCCTACCCTACCCTACACTACACTACACTACACTACCCTACCCTACACTACACTACCCTACCATACACTACTCTACCCTACACTACACTACCCTACCCTACTCTACCCTACCTTACCCTACACTACCCTACCCTACACTACCCTACCCTACCCTACACTACCCTACCCTACACTACACTACCCTATCCTACCCTACACTACACTACACTATACTACACAAAAAATTTCATCAAAATCGGTCCAGCCGGTGAATCTAAACCATCCTCAAACCCCCTGGAATACACACAAAAAATTTCATCAAAATCGGTCCAGTCGTTTAGGAGGAGTTCAATGACTAACACACGGACAGAAGATTTATATATATCTACAATACAATGCAATGCAATGCAACACAATGCAATGCAATACAACACAATGCAATGCAATACAATACAAAACAATATTATTTATTGTATCACAACATGAAAAAATAAGAAATTTAAAATATAGAAGAAAGCCTATACAATAAGCGGCCTACCTCATTCATCAAAAAAGCAGCGTAAATCCGACCTTTATCAAAATGTATTAATATTAATAATGTGTCTGTTACTATGCTACTTATTCTCGAGTCTATACATTCAGAGTAGCGAAATGTTCTTTCTAGATAAATTAATGTTGACTTCAAGGAGGAGAGTAACATTTTACTTATCATATTATAGTTTTTTGTTATTATATACTTATGAAACTGGAAAACATTTTGACCGTAACAGGGGCTACCAAGGAGCACTATTATAAGATCAATAAAGGAACAGGCCGAGGGAAGACTAAAATTGACATGGCTATCTAAGTATGGAAACAAACACTCTAAGCTCTTCATCGGTGAGGTAACCACAGGGGCAACCAAGTACATTTGGAAAATCAGCAGGACGCACGTCAGAGCTGTGACAGGAGCGTTGACGGGCCACTTTGCTACAAACGCACACCTGGAAAAAATCACCTTGACAAATGACTCGACCTGCAGGGCCTGTGGTGAAGATACAGAATCAATGGCACACTTACTGTGTCACTGCGATGTCCTGGCTAGCAAGCGTATATACCTCCTAGGTGATGGCTACCCCAAACCGGAGGACTACAGGCGCCTTCTTATCAGTGGAATTGCTGCATTGATGCAGCACATCTACGAGTAGATTGGGGTGCAAAGGTTATAGGGGTAGACACAAAAGATCTCAGTGGGTCGAAGTGTCGCTGCAACTACAGCCCTTACTTATAAAGTTAAGATAACATAGGTTCAGTCACAATATTCAATTCAGCATCGGTGACTCAACCGGTAACGACTCGGTCCATCTAACCAGAGGTACCGGGTTTAAATCTGGACGGCCAATGTACCAATGAGTTTTTAAAAACTTACGTACATACTTACCGATTGCTTTAACGGTGAAGGAAAACATCGTGAGGAAACCTGCACACGCCTGCGAAGAAACTCGAAGGTTGTGTGTGAAGTCGACCAACCTGCACTGGGCCCGCGTGGTCGACTAAGGCCTTATCGCCCTGATTCAGGGTAGGCTCGAGCCCCTCGGTGGGGACGTATATGAGCTGATATAATAATTCAATTCAAACGAGGAGGACCCGTGCTGCTCTGCAGCATTATGAATAATAAGTAATAACTACAACACGGCTGACCGCATAGTGCACACAATAGCAGCAGCCCTGGACCAAGCTAAAAACCAGCGCTGTGTTGCAGCATAAGCCGCCCGCAGTATATGCTTAGCGCGGTCCGTGAATCTTACACCACACACATACACACATACACACACACACACGCGCGCGCACACACGCACACACAAACACACTCACTCACTCACTTGGCTGGTTAAGTAATTAGGTGCCTACTTTCATCAAGATAATTATGGTTCTTAAATTTATAAATTTGGAAATTACATACCCATAGAACAATGCTTAACGAAAAAGTAAGTCGAAATGAAGACAAACTTAACTTTGCAGTTAAAAAAAATCCCATAAGTACATCGTTCCATATCGCGGTCGATGCTACAACTGCAAATTTAAGTTTGTAATCGCAAATTTATTTTTAATGTGTTATGACAATAAATTAGCAATTTCTTTATTTTATTTAATTACTTTTAGATATTTACCTTTACTTGTGCTGCGAGACCTTGCTTCTTGTCAAATTTGATGATTCTAGGTCAAGGGATTTCATGAAGGTATATTTTGATTTACTTGAGAAAGTCACAAAATATACGTATTTTTGATATAGTATGTAGAAGCTTGATTTTTTTACAGCTTCACGGAAGATAAAGTATTTGATATTAATGTCTATTTGATAACTCCACGCGTTGCTGAGAAAAAGGGTCTGGACAGTCAGACGGAAAACGAAGTGATCCTATGAGGGTTTCTGTTTTTCCCTAACCCTACAAACTAAAAAACCCTAAAAACTAAAAAAAAAACCGATTAAAAACCACGTTTCTTGTACGGGGACCCTCTTGTTGTACCCATTGGGGGTGGACCGCTGAAAAACACAGGGTGTCTCTTCAGGGATTTTTTTTCTTCTTTCTTCTTATTTTTCCAGAAAGAACTGAAACGGAACTGAATATCCACCGTTTTTTTTGTAAGGACAAGCTGCTTGTTGGCCGTGGGGGCCTTTACAACTTCACCGGGCAGGAGATCGACCGTGTACAATCGCCAGAGGTCCTTAAGTTTCAGCAATACCGCAAGGAGAGCCCCTACGATTGCCCTAATTTCTACGTACAATTTTACTAACATGAGCCTTGTTGAGGATTTTGCTGTCCGCATGAGTACCTTTATTTAATTATAATTTTAATTTTGCTGCATCGGCACTTACCACCAGGTCAGGTGCAGCCAAACGCACTCAAATTATTGATAAAAAATAATTTTAAGTGGATCCCCCATAGTAAAACATGCGCTGTGAAAATTTTAGCTGGCTTCTAATCACAGCGTTCAAAAGTTTGGCATTTAAAAGGTCAGACAGACAGACAGACGGCGTAGGCTAAGTAATAGCTTTCCGTTACCTGGTACATAACCCTAATAAAATGGTGTTCGTTGGTATTCTCTTTCGAACTTTTAAGTTTCTATTAGTGAAGACTTTAAGAGAAGCTTTTAAACCGACTTCTAAAAAGAGAAGGTTTTATGTTCCACTGTATGTTCTTTTTTATGTATGTTCACAGATTACTGTGTCAATTGTAGACTAATTTTAATTCGAAAGAGTATACTCCTGTGGTGGTCCATTGTCACCAAGTCAGGATCTGACGGTGGAATCCCAGAGAAATCGCCTTCAAATTTTATAATCACGTACTACGTGTCTCATGTATTTTCTAAAGCTATTCAAAATTTTGCGTCTGGTAGTCATCATCTAATGTTGATGAGCTGATGATGGAAGGTACAACTTCTTAACGGTTAGAAGTTGGATGATGATTCTTTAAATATTATACGTATTCACGTATAGACCGATAGTTGTATTTGTCACAAAGTCAGGATCTGATGATAGAATCCCAGGGAAATCGAGGGCAACCCTCAAATTTTATAGGCACGTATTACGTGTTTCATGTATTTTGTACAGCTATGCAAGTTTTTGCGTCTGGTAGTCATCATTTCATGTTGATGAGCTGATGATGGAAAGTACAACTCCTTATCGGTTAGGACTCGGAGGACAATTTTTTAAATATTATACGTAGATACTTAGGTTCGTATAGACCGATATATATGTCGTAGGATAATTTGATAATCCGTCGTTTCGCGAAAATCCTAGGAATATTAGATACTATGGAGTAGAAAACTCCTAATAAAACCAAATCGAACGGAGCCCCGCTTCGTTAGGTAGGTTAGGTTTGGTTAGCATGTCTTTTTCTACCGTAAAAAGGAGCCCCGCATAGCGGGGCTCCGTTCGATTTGGTTTTATTAGGAGTTTTCTACTCCATAGTATCTAATATTCCTAGGATTTTCGCGAAACGACGGATTATCAAATTATCCTGCGACATATATATTCCTTCAGGGTATTCGGGTGAGCTGATGATGGAAGGTTTGACTCCTTAACTTTCATGCTGCTGAGATGATGATGGAACTCACAGGACTCTCTATCGGTTAATGAAACACATGCATTTTGTTATGAAGATACCTATCGGCGAGTAAGTGATTGGGTTTATCGTTGCTACTTAGATAGCATTATCATTAAAAATAAGAATAAAAGTTAAAAAAAAACTGACTTCAAAAAGAAATCACTCAAAAGTATGAAATAATATTTTCATATCTGAATGCATGAAATTAACCAACAATAATGAAATCAAAGGTAGGTGCGAATGAATTTATTTAATTTTAAAGCCATCGAATCTAAAATATTTGATAGGTAGATGTGTGCTGGTAGAAACTTGTTTGTTTCAACTGTAATATTAGTTGTTGGTCTTGAAAAAAACAAAAATGAAAAAAAAAACTCACGCTTCGAAATATGCATCCTTGATTATAGTCATTAAAACCAGGGTTGGCAATGTTTAAAGTGTTTAAAACTCTGGAAAAAATACATACCTGTTTTGAACAAATTGTAAAACATTTTGTTTTAAAAACTTTTAAAACAAGTCATAAAAAACATATTTGTTAGTGTACACAGACCAGGCCGAGGCTCCATACAATTATGAAACAACTCCTTTATAAAATTAATTGTTTATGGGCCATTTAAAAGATTTGTTTAAAACAAGTGTTTAAAAAACTGAAAAAAATACAAAACTGTTTAAAACAAATTACAAAACATAAAAAGAACATGAATTTAATCGTAAAATGTGTTAAAAACAATGTTCAAATCATGTTTAAAACACTTAAAATAAAACAATTTTAAAGAATTGATTTAAAACATGTTTCTGTTGTTTGTTGATTAAAAATAACGTTTTTTTATTTTTGAATGAAAAACAGTTTTTTTCCAACTCTGATTAAAATGATATACGCGCGGACGGAGCCGCGGGCAGAGGCTAGTTGTTAATGAATTCTGGTCACGAGCTTCTGCACCAAGACAACTTGCGCTTATTGGCCACATCTGTGTGTCGCGAGAATTACTTGTTGTTTGTTTCAGTCTTGTACAGTAAAAGTAAAGTTAATACTTTCAGCGAATATCTATTATACAGGGTGTTTTTAACACACACACCACATAAAACACGACTTACCCCTCTTCTTGGGAAGTCGGGTAAAATGTATCCTATGTCACTCACGGGATCAAGATGAATCTATCGACGCCTCATACTCTTAAATCCATCAAGCCGTTTAGAAGATATTGTAGAAAGAAACTTATATACTTACATTTAGTTACACAGGATGTAACAAAATTGGTGTAGGTCCCGTTAACTGGGGCTTCTACTCATCATACTGTACAATTTTTGTTCTACGACTTTGCTGAAATCACAAAAAAAAATTTTGCTCTTCACACAAATCTATCAGCTGATCGACCAACATTGTGCATTTTAGTATGGAGGGTTATTTTTTTTTATCGAGAATTGACTATGGGTTCCTTGGGGAAAGTTGTTCAGTATGATGAGAAGAACCCCCAGATAATGGGTTCTAAACCATTTTTTTTCCAGTATACTTTATTACTTGAGCGTCGGTGTCGCAACGGCAAGGGCCGCTATCTCCTATCCGGGAGGTCGTAGTTCGAGTCCTACCACGTACCAATGTGTTTTCGAATTTCGATCTCATATGTACGTTTATCCGACGCTCTTCAGGTGAAGGAAAACATCGGTAGGATACCTCCACACATCTGCAAAGAAACTCGAAGGTTGTGTGTGAAGTTGACCAACACAGGCCCTAGTTCAGGGTAGACTCGAGCCCCTCGGTGGGGACATATATATGAGCTGATGTGATGATGATACTTTGCTTACATACATATATTTGACTTGAAAACAATACACTCCATTTTTGTGGGCAGTCGTGTAAAAAAGTGCTGTTTTTTTTATTTTAATTAGGTACTTACTTATTTTCTCTTTGTTGAATTCTCTTTTGTTGCTACTAGTACCGCAAGTCACTGTATATTGTATGTTCTTTCCAATTTGATGGATTTCAATTTCATTAAATATGTTTCAATTAGTGAACACATATAAGAAACGTTCCTCTATAGAGTTCCGTGCCTTAAATAGAAAAAACGAAACCCTTACAGGATCACTCGTGTGTCTGTCTGTCCGTCCGTCTGTTACAGTAAATTTGCTCGAAAACTACTGGACCGATTGACCGAGCTGAAATTTGGTACAACTATGTAAGTCGGTGACCCAAAGACGGACGTTCAACGTAAATAAATGAATTTCAAAAATGGCGACCACTATTGAGGGGGTTTTTAAAATATATTGTGTGACATATCAAATAAAAAGGCTTTTTATGAAAATCTCAATTTTTTTTTTTACAATTTTAAGATTTAAAATAGTTTTGAAGTTATTTCCAACTTTATTTTTTTGACAATTCATTAAAGTTGTAGATCAAGTTGGAGAGCGTCGGTGGCGCAACGGCAAGGGCCGCTACCTCCTAGCCGGGACCCCTACAACGTGCTCGTATATAAAAAGTCGGAATGGTATCTGCATAGCGTCTTTCATGTACACGAGACTCCTTCTGGGACCTGCACTATACAGGATGTTGGTTAAAATCCTTACTAATATCATAAATGTAAAAATGTGTTTGTTTGTTACCTTTTCACGCTTCAACGCCTTGACCAATCATAATGAAATTTGGCATGCAGGTAGCCTGTGTCACGAGAAAGGTCATAAGTCAATTTTTATCCCGTGAAAATAGCGTAGCCCGATGCAGTTCCTGAGGGAACTGAAAATATTCTATTTTTTGGTTAATTTCTTTAACATCGCAACGAAACAATGGATTGTGTGATTTATTGCATAGAGATGTTTGAGGGGGTGGGAAATGACATAAACGATGTCCACGCGGGCGAAGCCGCGGGCAAAAGCTAGTAGAGCATATTTTTTAGAAAATATTTGTACTTATTAAATTGAAAAAGGTCCCCACTGAGGGGCTCGAGCCTACTCTGAATTAGGGCGATCGGGCTTCAGTCGACCACGCGGGCCCAGTGCGGGTTGGTCAACTTCACACACGACCTGCGAGTTCCTTCGCAGGCGTGTGCAGGTTTCATCACGATGTTTTCCTTCACCGTAAGAGCGTCGGATAAACGTACATTCAAAATTCAAAAAAATTCAAAATTCAAAACAATTTAATTTCAAATAGGTGTTTACACACACTTTTAAATAGTCAAAACAAAAAAAAAATACAATAAAAATAAAAATAATGTCCTGATTCAGATTACAGTCTCAGGTATTGGTATTTGTTATAAAATCAACATATATATCTTTGTCATTTACATAATAATAGATTTTATAATATCCTCTAGAGCACAAAACTTTTTTGACATGAGTCTTGAATTTATTCTCTGACAAACTAGTTACATTTTCTGGAATTTTCTTGTAGAATCTTATACACTGCCCCACAAATGAATTTTTAACCTTACTCAGTCTCGAAAAGGCTATATCTATTTTATTTACATTTCTTAAATTCAAATTATGCCTGTCACTGTTTTTAGGAAATAAATGCAAATTCTTACGAACGTACATGATGTTTTCATATATAAATTGACTAGCAACAGTTAAAATATTGATTTCTTTGAAATCAAAATTCGAAATCACATTGGTACGTGGCAGGACTCGAACCACGACCTCCCGGGCAGGAGGCGGTAGCTTTAGCCGTTACGCCACCGACGCTCTGCGAATTTATAATCAATCAAATCTGACCAAAACAAATACCGACCGTATTATTATAATGTCACTATCATAGCGGCACCGTGAAATTGCAATAACACTGAGAATAGGCTGTGAAATTGTAAGAAATGGAGCCGATTGACAATTTACCGTTCACTTATAATTTCACTAGTGAAATTATAATATCAAGACTTTGACAATATACCTGCGACATATTTACCGCCAGTCATTCACGGTTGGTCCACCAGCCAGACCCCAGGCATACCACCTCGCCTGATGCAGATATCTTCTAAACTAAATAAATTTGTATACTAAATAAAAGTTGCCGATGGATTTTCTAGGTTTTATTTTAAAATTTATCTTTGGTTTCTTATTTCCCTCTAGTCGTGGTACTTCAAAAAAGTTATTTAATCCTTTTTCAATTAAGTTTTATCACCCGTCGTGGGCTTTTTCAAACAAATTTATTTTGCTCTTCATCTGCATAACTCTAATACGTTTTATCTCAAAATATCTAGATAATTTATGTTTCTATCACAGAAATTGGAAAAACATATCCACGCTCCTACCAAAGACCCATTTACACAGGTTATTTCAAGTTCTAGGTCAAGCAGTTAGGAATCGCTAGAGTAACAGTGAGAAGGGCATTACAATTTCTTTGATAGCCCGTGTTGAGAATAGTTAAACCTGATAAAAATACGTTGTAAAAATCAATGCATCGTTAAAAATAACAATCAATACATTTTTAACGATATTTAGATATTGTATGTACTGATATTATACGATACCGTAAAAATATAATTTAAACGACGTATTGATTTTTAAAACGTTTTTATATCAGGTTTAACCATTCTCAAAACAGGCTATCAAATACATTGTAATGTAGAGGGATTTAGATACTAAAAAAACACCTGCACCATATATTTTTGATGGTATCTAAAATTATAATAATTAAAATCTTTTATTATTATTATAACCACAATAATATTATATTTACTTCCTCTTTACCCCAATTTAATCTCACAATGTGATAAGTATGTCTGCGTTGTTTGTAGGCCCACCCCTTTTCCTTTTTCTCCACTCCCTTGGGGCAGGACAGAATATCTTTTGTAATTAATTTACTATTTTGCCGAAAAAACAACATTTCATTTCAAATTTGAACTTTCAAGATGCAGTGCGCTCTGGCCGCCCTGTTTTAAGTTGCATACAAAATAAAAAGAAACTTTTTTCCCGACCTACTATAAAATCCTATTATTGCCACATTTCCGATTACATAATTATACGACGCAAAAACTATCGTCCAAAAAAAAAAGAATACCTTGCAAGCAATAATTTATAAGAGCTAAATACGAAAGTCTTTTTTATCTTGTTCTTATTCTAGACAAGTTTATAGGACCATTGATACGATAACAGTGATATGTTTGAAGCTTTTATGACCCATTTTCCTCCAGGTAGATCAATGATACGATAATGGAATCACTTTCGTCACGGAAGTGTTTTTATCTCCAAACCTACTCTACTTAATGCCTAACAAAGTACAGACAAATAATATTTTGAACATAACACATGAATACTTGCAAATACTTATCATACTAATATTTTAAAGGCGAACGTTTGTGAGTGTGTATGTTTGTTACTTCTTCACGCAAAAACTACTCAACTGATCTGGCTGAAATTTGGTAGATATACAGATTAGGACCTGTACTAATACATAGGCTACTTTCTTTCACAATCGAAAAGTCATAGAAACGTTGTCCACGCGGGTGAAGCCGCAGGAAACAGCTAGTTTGTAATAAAATTTGAAAGCTTTCAGGAAACCTCGCAAGTTCCTTCATAAAAAGGAAAGCTTCTTTAGTATATTTCCACCGTGAAATTTATTCATTGCTTGTCTTCGAGCCTTAGATCAAAGTTTCATATTGTTTACCTTCTTTACTATGGAAAAGGACACAAAAGACGTCGCAAATAGTGTCTTTGCCAATGAAAAACTTTCTTGTTTGCGATGGGCAAGTACTTAGTATTATGTAAATATTCCATTTCCTTTTACATTGTATTTACTTTCAGTTTCCCTGTGTCATTGAATCAGAAATACACTAAATTATAAGTCCTGTATTGTTTTTTGGTGTGCAATAATAGTAGTTTATGAAACTGTTGCATAATACCTAGTTATGTGCAATTTCATACACTGCTTTATCTAATCTCATACATTGGGATTGAATCAACTAAACAACAAAGATCCAACTTAAAAAAGTAAGAAAAAAAAATCCCATGAAATTCAGTACCTACAATAAAACGTGTCATAGCGCCAAATCCCAGCACATCCCCGCGCTTGCGCTGAAGCGGACGCTGTTACAGACAGGTAAAAACAATGCTTTCACTGATCTCAGACACTTAAGCAAGAATGAAAATTATCCACGAAATACAGTAACTACAACAAAACGTATTCAATGAACGGCGCCAAAACCTAGCACATCGCCGCGTATGCGTAAAGCGGGCGCTGCGCTGTCACAGACAAGTAAAAATTGGAATGAATACCTACTTTTTGTAATGCTGTAAAAATGGCGCCAACCGCATGTGCGTTCCAATAAAAAAATAATAATATGGAACTTCGTTGGTGATATTTACTTTTTGGAATAACTTGTATCGTAATGGAAAAAAAACTTTATAACATTAATTTGTTAGAGAAATAATGTTAAAAACTGTTTTTTTTTCGGTATTGTGTTTATAAAGTATGCCAATATAAATTCATTTTGAAGTTTATAAATCGAACTTTACGATATGAGAGAAGATAAAGTATATTTACTTACTTAGTTACTTAAATTAATCGACGTAGTAGTTCATAGAATCGCTAAACTCGTTGGGGTAGTAAATTTCACGAGTAGCGACCGAGCAACGCAAGACGTAGCGTAGGCAGACTCCCACTCGGTAGACCAACAATATGGTGAAGGTCAAACTGCTGGATGGGGGCAGTCCAGGACCGGTCGTTGTGGTAATGGGAGGCCTTTGTTCAGCAGTGGACGTCTATCGGCTAATAATTATATACAGGGTCACTCATAAAGTGCACAAACGAAAGAAAGTGAAACTAGATGCAAATTTATCTTTTAACAAACAAAAATATATATCAAAAACAGTTTTTTAAAGATTTCTTAATGGTTTTACAGATACATAAGTTTAAGTTCCTTATAAGAATAAAGAATCATACTTTATAAATGATCAGGACTATTGAGTTGAAATAAACACAGAAATGAAGACAAACAATGTGTCATGAGAAATAATAAAAAAAAACTATAAGAAATCACTGTTACTCAGAAAAAAATAATTTATAGAAATAACAGTTTTTCTGTAGTAATTTTTTAATTAAAGTGAATTTTCCCGGAACAACTGCCACATAACCCTTGTTTTTATTACTGTTTGTTAATTTGTATTCAACTATTGTTCTATTAAAAAAAAACGGGTGGGGCTGTGTCGGGGCACACGGCCGTTGGTTTTAACGTGAATACTTCTCGTAACGGGTAATATGTAGTTTCTATATAAAATATTATTATTATTAATATTATTATCTGCGTAATTTCAACCGTCCCAGCTGCAGATGTACTGGCACCGTCGTTGATCCGCTCGGCCGCATTCATTACTTTACGTTGCCGGCACTGCTTGACTCTAACATATGGTGTTTTATTGGTACCATTCGAATGCTGTTGAGATGCCCTTTCCAACCGTATACGATCTCTGCATTTCGATTTGGCTTTTCGACGCGTATAGGCCGACATTATATATTTTTTGATATTATTTTTTTATTTAAACACCTTATTATAATCACAGTTACAATTTTACACTAATGTTTTATATATAATCGATAGATTTTGACGAGAGCTGACGATTGAAACTTGAATGAACGTCGTAGCTTCACAGAGTCGAAAGTTATACTATATGGAAATCTCGATACGCAGCAAAATGACCTTCAAAATGGCGGGGCTGCCCCCTCCCCCGCGCGCGATGTGTTACAGTCCTTACTTAGCGTAATAAATTCTTTGATTCTTTAGCTATCAAGTGGTGTAAACGAAATTTGGATGGAGTTGATAGATATGTAGCTACAACACTAAACTGTATCCCCCGATTTTGTTATCATTCGTTTTTTTGGATTGCATCCCTATGGAGGTAATTTTAAAGACGTATTCACGTCAAAAAAAGTTGTAACCGTCTTATTTTTTAAGCTATTGGACAGCTTTTATCGCGGGTTTGGAGGGGACCGAATCAAGAAATTTCGTAACGAAAATAAAACCTGACACCCCAAAAAAAATATTGAGTTCTAAAAAACTTACAGTGCCATCTATCTATCCATCATGATGATGATGGTGATGATGATGACGATGACGATGGTGATTGATGATGGCGATTGATGATGGCGATTGATGATGGCGATTGATGATGATGATGATGAACTTTCTTAGCGTTAATTTATTACATAAACATCCCGTGCCCCAAGGACTATATGGTACTGGTAAATACTGCATAAATAAAAAATAAATAAATAATTATAATTACATAAGTTGATAAAAAATGCTATGCAATAGCTTTACCGCGGCAGTCCCCGAGTGCCACACGTATTTTTTTAACTATGAATTGTTAAAGATGAGTACATATTAAGGAGCTTAAACTTTTGTATAATAATTAAAAATATAAAAAACGAATATTTCTGATAAATAAAGATAAATTAAAGTCTAAATTCACTCCAATTTCATTTTGTGTACTTTATGTTTGGGCACCCTGTATACAGGGTGTTCGGGCACACACGCAGTACTTATCTTTAACAATTTCTAGTAAAAAAATAAGCTAGGTATAAGTTTTTATTGTAGAATGATATTTGGATGCTGATTATGATTAACAAGCAGTACTAAAAACAAGGGTCAATTGGCTGTTATTTCGAGAAAATTCACTTTACTTGAAAAAATTCAACAAAAATTACAATTACAAATGTTTATAAAAAAAAGTATTATTTCTGTTAAAACCTTATCATGTCTAGATAACAGTGATTTCTAATGGTTTGTTTTTTCATTATTTCTCATTACACATCACCATTTCTGTGTTTAATTCAACTGAATAGTCCTGATAATTTTAAAGTTATTTATGGCCCTTTAGCAGCTCAAACTGTAATAATAATGAAAAATCATCTTTGAAAAAACAACAAATATTTCTGTTTTTTTTCTCATTTTTTTACGATAAATTTCAATCTAGATTTACTGCCTTTCATTTTCGCACTTTATTACTGGGCAACATGTATACATTATAATATCTGGATATTAATAATAATTAACTTTCATATCAATGGTTACTTGTTTATTGTAAATAATTAAATTAATCAGTCATAATATCACACTATTGTATACTTAAAACACCTAAAATAAAACAAATAAAATACCTAAAATTACACTATTTATTGTATTATTTATCGTCAATAGATGAAAATGAGAAGAAGCAGTAAACGAACTCCTTGGTTATAAAAATACCTAAAATAAAACACCTAAAATATCCCGTCCCTCGTCATCCCCGGTGAAGTGGTGCCCATAACACTAGCTGCATTTCCGCGCTGAATGGCTGGACAGCCTCTGTACCAGGAACGATCCGGAGCGGGAATCAAAGCCAACGCCGTCACAAATCGACGTGATTCCACACTCAAGCTGCTCAAGCTGCCCGCTGTCTCCACCACAAATGAAGTAAATAAGTATTTGATAAGGTGCCCAGAAACATATTTTTGTATTGTCGTCAGATCTATGTTAAAAGCGGTAAAATTATGATTTTTTTCATCTGCTGTAGTGTAGCCGTACGAAACTAGAAAAATGTATGTGTTTATTGCGCAATTTTTTGACATTCCCGCGGAACTAAACGCAAGACGTTCTTCGAATTCACGTCAGATATCGATATGATAAAAAAGGTAATTTAAAAAACAAAAAAACCCGACTGCGTTTCTGTGTAGTTTGGAAATGAAAAACCCTAAAACAAGAAAGTCGTCATACCCGATTGCACTTAACTTAAGAAAAATTGTAGCAGTCGGGACCCATTCTAGAAAGTCAGCCGTCTAGTCAGTATATTGGAGTAATCTGCAATGTAATATAGGTATGTGCTCTCAATTCACTATGCCTCCATTTCTAGAATTGGTCCCGACTGCTACAATTTTTCTTAAGTTAAGTGCAATCGGGTATGACGACTTTCTTGTTTTAGGGTTTTTCATTTCCAAACTACAAAGAAACGCAGTCGGGTTTTTTAGTTTTTTAAATTACCGTTTTTTTATTTTATTCATTTTTTAGTTTTATTATTGAATGAGTTTGTAAGTAACCTCTATCACAATGACACACATTAAATTAACGCAGATTATTAACTTATCAGTTCATAGAAAATCCATCGAGCCGTTCTGGCTGCAGAGCGTGCCAAACATTTGAATTTGGCGCCAAAAATCCGCCATTTTTTTTTTTTAATTTTGATATACCCAGTTTCACTCACACAGTAAATACGTATCTAACGACACCCCTCAAACTAAAATCTTTCGAGCCGTTCAGGTTGCAGTGCGTGCCTTACATTGGAATTTGGCGCCATAAATCCGCCATTTTGTTTTTTTTATTTTGATATACCCAGTGTCACTCTCACAGTAAATACGAATCTAACGACACCTCTCAAGCCAAAATCCATCCAGCCGTTCAGGCTGCAGAGCGTGCCAAACAATTATACATACATACATACATACATACTCTCGAAAAACATAACCCTCCTTCTGGCGCAGTCGGGTAAAAAGTGCTCATTTTTTCTCTGACGTATCATGTGATATATAATTATTATTTTTATATGACGTGCGACGTAATTATCTCTTTCCCTAGATATGTGGCATAGTAAGATTTGTTTTCTTCGTGACACGCTTCGTACTTCCTGTCTACGATCGCATGAGGCATGTGTTATTTCAAGTGAATTTCTATGTAAATGTAACACGCATCGTTGTTTGTTATAATATATAGCAATGTTTAAAGCGACTGGCACTTCCTTCCGCCTTGTGTTTACAAACTATTATACAAAATCTCTTCAAAAGCTGCTTTACTATTGAAAATCAAGAAGTTTATAGGCATGTAAAACTGGAGGCCACACTCTAAATATCTAATTTAAGCAAAGAAATATGGCCTTGAAATGTCTCGTTACCGTGCCGTCTCTTTTCAATTAGCGGGTGTGAGCAAGAGCTTTACCTATACATACACGTCTTGTTCACAACCCCTAATTAAAAAGAGACAGAGCGGTAACGAGAAACTTCAAGGCCATATTTCTTTGCTTGAATTAGGTATTAAGAGTGTGGCCTCCAGATTTACCTATAAACTTCTTGATTGAAAATACTTCTACTCGGACGAGTAGTGTATGTAATCAAAGGTCACTAGGTGGCGCTAGTAGTAGAATAAAACCGGCCAAGTGCGAGTCACCCTCGCGCAAAGTAGGGTTCGGTAGTGTTTAAAAAATAAGCGTTTATTTAGAAAAACAAAATTATTTTTACAGTTGGTAATAGAACTTTTTTTTCGAAATTTTGTTGTTGGCCGTGGCAGTTGTTACCTAAGTGTAAGGTCGCTTATTAAAAAAGGATTTTTTTGGTGTGAACTCTTTTGTGATTCTTTTGTCGCCTTCGTGGCGTGATGGTTAGTCCATTCGTTTCAAACCAGGAGGTCGCTGGTTCGATTCCTCGTGGGGTCAACTTGTAAGACTCGGTTGGTTGGTGGTAGGGCATTTTCTAAGCCCGCCTGGCTCTGGCTAGCTACCACCATCTTATCTAAGTCTTGCCGCCTAACATCAGTGTTAAAAACATTGATGTGCTCCAGCTTGAAGATAGGATAGCCAGTTCTCCATTGTGTTGGGGAATCTTGGTAAGCTCGCTTCCATCTTCGGCATCATCGTCACTTACCATCAGGTGAGATGATGCCAAGAGCTTACCAATTGTGATTAAAAAAATAGTTAGTTTGTGGGCTAACTGCTATAAATTAATTAACAGACATACATACATAACTAGCATAATCTTTGCTTAATGTCTAAGACTTCGCGCACCAAGGGGTTCCATAATTATTGCGATTTCAGTGGTTATATACAATCAAAAAATAGATAGATAGATAGTTAATACGTTTAGGTATTTGTCAATACTAAATGTTTTTTGAATAGTGAACAAACCGTTAGGGGAAGGATTAGTTGATGAAACTAAATGACTTTCCCCAAGGAAGCCATATCATCATATCAGCTCATATACGTCCCCACCAAGGGGCTCGAGCCTACCCTGAATTAGGGCTATCGGGCCTTAGTCGACCACGCAGGCCCAGTGCGGGTTGGTCGACGTCACACACACCCTTCGAGTTTCTTCGCAGGTGTGTGCAGGTTTCCTCACGATGTTTTCCTTCACCGTTAAAGCAATCGGTGAGTATATGTACGTAAGTTTCTAAAAACTCATTGGTACATTGCCCGCCCGGATTTGAACCTTGCACCTCTGGTTAGGGGAACTGAGTCGTTACCGGTTGAGCCACCGACACTTTAAAATGAACTGACACCGTTTTGAAATAACGCTTTTAATGGAAGCCATATATACTTGCTAAATAATAATTTTCGAAAGACCTACAATCTTCTATATATAAGCTTTTGTTTGAAAATTTTCAATTATTTTTTATTCTTCTCAGCAAACCCTTTTATTTGATACCCACATTGTAGGAGTGCATTAAAAATAACTAGTCCGCCATCTTGGGTGCGCCGCCATGTTGGATTTAGAATGACGTTACACAGTTAACCATGCATTGTCTGTCATCCAAACTGAACCTACCTAAACATACATACATTGCAAGTTAATTAAAAGCTTGTAAAAACATTTAATGCGGTAGTATTACAGATTTTCGTTATTTATGACGTCAATTACTCCTAAACGATAAAGGTTGAAAAAAATACCCTTATTGTTGATAATCCCTACTAATATTATAAATGCGAAAGTAACTCTGTCTGTCTGTTACGCTTTCCCGCAAAAACTACTGAACGGATTTGGCTGAAATTTGGTAGGTAGACAGATTAGGACCTGGATTCAGACATAGGCTACTTATTACCACGCTCGCGAGCCGCTTGCGGCTCGCGCACTGCGTGCCCTCGAAAAGTCATAGAAACGTGGTCCACCGCGGGTGAAGCCGCGGGAAACAGCTAGTGTTCCATAAAGTCGAAAGCTATTAATAATTTTCGAAAAACCTAAAAACATTTAGGTACACGCTTTCAATATTGCATTGTCACGCGATATACAATCGGAAACCAGGAAGTGGGTCAAATTTAACTTGCAAGATTTCACCCGAACAAACACATACATTGCAAGTTAAATAAAATCTTGTAAAAAAGCTCTTTTACAAACTGATCAGCACGATCGATCGGCCAACTTTATATGGAAAGTCCATTTTTTGGCGAATCTAGGCTCTATCTTATCGTGTGGCACAATTAACCGTACTATCCAAGGGATAGACGAGGGTGGTTGCCTGGTGCTGCACCTAGCATCACCCGCGGTCACGTGTAGAGCATTTAGATTTTCACCTACGGACGTGTGCGACGCGACTTTCATACACATCTGGAATCAGATGTGCAGGTTTCCTCACGATGCTCTCCTTCACCGTTAAAGCAATGAGGAATATATGTACGTAAGTTTCGAAAAACTCATTAGACTCCGGTTAAGAGGCCCGAGTATTTACCGATTGAGCCACCGACGCTCTAGCGTCGAATCTATAGTAATTCTTGGGTCACACCGGAAAACGTAGCGTAGGCAGGCCTCCCACACGGTGGACCACAACCTGGTGAAGATCGCGGGAAGCCGATGGATGAGGGCAGCGCAGAACCGGTCGTCGTGTAAATCCTTGGGGGAGGCCTTTGTCCAGCAGTGGACGATTTTCGACTGATATGATGATTTCACAAACGGATCCCTGAATCGGAAAATGGTCTTAGTTTTATCGAATCCTCATTAGTATTGAAAGACCTATTTAACGATATCACACGCGAGAGGGTACTTCAACGAAAAAAAAAAAAACACCCCCTCTTTACATGTAGGGGTATTTTTTTTTAAAGATTTGATGGTGCCACTTTGTCGGCGTGATTAATATTGTGTACCAAATTGCAGCTTTCTAGTACTAATAGTCTCTGAGTTAGTCAGATAGACGGACGGACAGACATAGCGAAACTAGTATAAGGGTTCCTTGTTGACTACGGAACCCTAAAAAGCAGCCAGTGAACCTCAGACCAAGGAGCTTTTATTTATCGAACTATGGTGTCGCCACTTGGCTGTATGAGATTTGTGTTCTGTGCCTCTCAGTGTGCATAAGATTGTTGCAATTAAAAAAATATAAATACTCTCCAGTAATGAAATTACATAAACCCCCTACTCTCCTGGCTATTAACAAGCCGGGAAGTACTCAAAAAAACCCTGAAATCACGTATATTTACAGTAGTCTTTTAGAATGTACCTAAGGCAAATAGCGTGTTTGAGTAAAGTGCTTTTTTTCAATTAATTCGTGATTTTTAGCGCGGTTTTTACTCTTTAAATAATGTTTTACTTTACTTTAGGGTAAGCACTACAAGCAAAAGAAGTTTTGAGAATTGATGTTTTTACGATAAAGCAAAAACACAAAAAAAAAACGTTTAACATGTATTTTTTTTTAGGAAATCCGCCGTTAACATATTATATTCTGTAAAAATACTACTAGCTACCTATTTCGGTTTAAAAGATACAACACTTTAAAGGTAGGACAGAGCGACAGACATAGGTCATATGTACAGATGGACAGATGGTGGCGTGGACTTAGTACCCCTAGGGCCGGTCTTTGGGTAAGGAACTCAAAAACTATTTGAATCGTAACAAACATTTACACTTTCAGCCTGAAAACACATATATTTCCCGAAGGTTGCTTGTATTGTAAAAAGTTGACCTAGCATTATGTTAATCTCGCGTTTCAATTTTTAGGCTGACCCATGGGACCCTATTACTAAGCCTCCACTGTCTCTGCGTCTATCTGTCTGTCATTTTTGAAGCGTAATAGGTAGACAGTTGAAATTTTCACGGAGTGTATGTTTCTATTGCCGCTATAACAAAAAAATAAAAAAAAAACATAGCAAAAGCGAAGAAGTGTAAAATAAGGGGGGTCCTATCAGTGGTGTAGCGTAGTCGGGGCGGCAGGGGCGGCCCGCCCCGGGTGGCACTATTTAGGGGGCGGCAAAATTTCACAATAAATAATAAAAATATTTGAAACATATTATATTTTTAACACAACTAAAAATTCGCTAATAATTTAATGTTATCGATCGTTAAGTTGTACCTAATTATAGTCCTATACAAAAATACGTGTTTGTTATAGGTATTTTTTAGTTTAGCTCTATCGTAAAAACTGTAATACGTACAAGTGTAAAACCTGATAGGATTACAGTAATAATTCTGAAATAAAACAACAAGTTATAAAAACCTGCCAAGTGTAAGTCATACTCGCGATAATGAGTCCGAACTTATGAAAAAAAAAGCATTTTTCTCTCGCCCGCTTTGATATCTTTTAATTGTAATGTAAATAGGTATTATTATCATAGTTAGTGTGGTGGTACGGAACCCTCGAAGCGCGATTCCGACTCGCACTTAGCTGTTTTTTTACCTACTAATTTATGCTAGTTACACTTGCAACGCCGTAGTGGCTTACTGCGTGCCTGCGACTTATATTAAACCTACCAAGTAAATAGGTTAATACTGCCATATTTTATTTAAAATTGTTGTTTCCATTTCCTAGGTAACGTTGGCTTTAAAATTCACATAAATTCGAGTGCATGTGGAATAACTTAGTGATTTAGCGGGGCACCAAATAATTTACTAAAGCCATACCAAGAGTCATGATGTACTTTACTGTAGCGCATTATGAGTGAGGAGTAAGTTCAATTGGCTTCAGTTTTGGCTTGAAGCCAATACGTGAGCGAGGCTACAGGTTTATAACCTGACCAATTTAATGAAAAACTTAAACCCGACTGCATAAAACATGACCTCTCGTTTTTTAGCAGTCGGTTAATGCAGTTTAAGCAGTCTAATGTATCCTATGTCACTCACGGGATCAAGACGAATCTATCGACGCCCACACTCTAAAAAATTAAACCAGACTGCATAAAACATGACCTCTCGTTTTTTAGCAGTCGGTTAATGCAGTTTAAGCAGTCTAATGTATCCTATGTGACTCACGGGATCAAGACGAATCTATCGACGCCTCACACTCTAAAAATTTAAACCAGATTGCATAAAACATGACCTCTAGTTTTTTAGCAGTCGTGTAAAAATGTATCCTATGTGACTCACGGGATCAAGACGAATCTATCGACGCCTCACACTCTAAAATTTAAACCCGACTGCATAAAACATCACCTCTAGTTTTTTAGCAGTCGCGTAAAAATGTATCCTATGTCGCTCACGGGATCAAGCGAATCTTTCGACGCCTCGCACTCCGAAAGTAATCAATTTCTTATTCTTATTCAATTTCTTATTTCTTTCTTAAGAGTCTCCAGGAGGCTCGATTTTCCATACAAACGTAGTTCCGCTTTAATACAAAATGCCGGATTGAATCCAAACTTTGTAAATATATTGAGTAGACACATATCGATATTTGTAATTAGTTTTCATCGTAGTAAATTTTAACGTAACTAAACGAAGGCTTAAATTAGTTTTGTACTGAAAGTTTGAAACTGCTCTTATTTTTTTCCGTTTTATATTAGTACGTCGAAAACTAATTACAAACATTGATATGTGTGTTTTAAATATATTTGCAAAGTTTGGATTCAATCCGGCATGTAGTTTTTGTATTAAAGCGGAACTACGTTTGTATGGAAACTCGAGCCTCCTGCGGCGGCCCTTAAAGGTCTTATTTCTAGTAGTCTGGGAATCAGAAAGAGTAGATCTAAAAAATATCATGTTTAGTTATTTCCTTTAGTTCTTATTTACTCAGACATACGATAACTTTTTAATATGGTCGGTTAATAACGGCTGCTAACTTTTGGCTCCTAACTTCACAAAATCCATCAAGCTGTTTAGACTACAGGCTTAGCCAAAGAAACAGACAGCCAGACATACATCATCATATCAGCTGAAAAACGTCCACTGCTGGACAAAGGCCTCCCCCCAAGGATTTCCACGTGGACCGGTCCTGCGCTATCCGCATCCAGCGGCTTCCCGCGATCTTCACCAAGTCGTCGGTCCGCCGCGTAGGAGGCCTGCCTGCGTTACGTTGTCCGGTGTGCGCTCGCCATGCGAGAACTTTATTGTCCCAACTACCATCTGTTCTACGAGCTATGTGCCCTGCCCACTGCCACTTCAGATTCCCATATACATACGTACATACAATTTAGCATCTGGTAATCCTATTTTTACGCAAGTTTAAAGGCTTACTCGTACCTTCACATTTGAACACGCAAACCCTTTTTATTTATAAAGGGTGTTACAAATTTGATATAAGCTTTGTTATATGGGGCTTTTACTAATTTAACCGCCCGGATGGCTTTAGGGTTAACTCTATTAGCTTCACATCAGGAGGTAGCGGGTTAGATTCCCCGCGGAGTCCAAGTTTTATGACTTGGTTTGTTTGGTGGAAGAGCATTTTCTAAGCCTGCCTAGCTTGCTACCACCATACTATCTAAGTCTTACCACCAAGCATCAATGTTACAGCATTGATGGGTTCCGGCTTGAAGATAAGATAGACAGTTCCTCGTGGCTCACAAATTGTAGATAAAAAAATCTGTACAACTGTGCCAAAAAAACCCATAGACAATAAAAAAAAATACGCTCCATACAAAAATGCACCCAAATAGTCAATCAGCAGATTGATTTGTATAAAGAGTTAAAAGTGTTTTTTTAGAATTAACTGTGGGGTCGCTAGGGAAAATTTGTTCACTATGATGAGGAAAAGTCCAGTTAACAGCTCCTACACTAATACGGTATTTTCATCATCATTACAGCTCATATACGTCCCCACCGAGGGGCTCGAGCCTACCCTGAATCAGGGCGATTAGGCCTTAGTCGACCACGCGGGCCCAGTGCGGGTTGGTCGACTTCACACACAACCTTCGAGTATACGGTATTTTACTACTAGTTATTTAAGTAACTTTTTATTAATTATTGACTTTAGGGTGTTAGGGGTTCAATGCTAGAGACCCAAGCCAGCTAGGTGAAAATTGTTTGGACCTTCTGCTGACAACAGAACCAAACCGTTATAATGTGTCAGTATCCTTTTTTTTTTTTAAATAAATCATCATCATCATATCAGCCACAAATCGTCCACTGCTGGATAAAGGCCTCCCCCAAGGATTTCCACGACGACCGGCCCTGCGCTGCCCGCATCCATCGGCTTCCCGCGACCTTCACCAGGTCATCGGTCCACCGCGCGGGAGGCCTGCCTACGCTACGTTTTCCGGTGCGCGGTCGCCACTCGAGAACTTTACTGCCCCATCGGCCATCTGTTCTACGAGCTATGTGCCCTGCCCACTGCCACTTCAGTTTAGCGATTATGTGAGCTATGTCGGTTACTTTAGTTCTCCTGCGGATCTCCTCGTTTCTGATTCGATCACGCAGAGAAACTCCGAGCATAGCACGCTCCATTGCCCTTTGAGTGACCTTGAGCCTTCTTATGAGGCCCATAGTAAGCGACCATGTCTCAGTTCCGTAAGTCGTTGGGTTTGGTAGCCTGGCATTAAATAAATATTCTGGGACAAATCACACATGGTCATCTGGCCCCATAGTAGGATTCCCTGTGTTATGGGAACCAGAGACTGATATACATACTTATATACGTTTAAATACATACATATATAGATATTTAACACCCAGACACAGAGCAAACAAATCTGCTCATCACACAAATGTTTGCCCTGGGTGGGGATCGAACCCACAACCCTTGGATCAGTAGTCAAGAGCACTAACCACTGAGCCACCGAGTCAGTCGAACCTTACCTTTGGGTACGTCTGACCATAGTGTGGTGAAATCTGTACTGTCTTGTTAACCTCCCGATCACAGCCCTAAGGGCACTAGACGGGTATGGCGCTATGGCGGTACAAGTCAGGAGATTGGGATGAGATGCGCTACTTTTTTTGCATCTTATCCTTGGCGGCAGGCGTGTTTTTCTTCTAGCTATCTGCGAGCTGTGCGACCGATATCTCAAAGGTAATATGTCAGGCGTCGGAATATTATATTCCATTTTCTGACATTCCTTTAGAGAGTATAAGCTCGCCCGTGGTTTAGTGCCGAATGCTGAGTTGCTGAGGCACAAAAGCATTCGGTTTACAAGGCGTGGGCCGATTCTCGGAGTCATAAAGCTCCGAACACGCGTGACAAGAAGAAGGCAGTCAACAAAACCGCTAAGTCCTACAAAAAGACGCTGCGCAGGGCACGTTTCGATCATGTTAGCCGCATCGGATCAAAACTAGCTCCATACCCTTCTGGGAGTAAGGCGTATAGGTCCTTGGCTAAATCGGTCTAAGCGGACTTTTGCCGCTCGTCTTTGCCACCACTGCTGAAACCCAATGGAAAGATAGCTCATACGACAACTGACAAGGAAACCTGATTACCTCCGTGTTTGCTGAAAACTTACATCTAGATACAGCGAATAGTATACCACCACAGTTATCTCCTTGCGTATCTACTATGCCCCCTATTCATATCCGCCATAAGGAGGTACTCAAAACACTTCGTAATCTAGATGTGAATAAAGCCAGTGGACCTGACGGTATACCAGCTATAGTGCTAAAGAACCGACTTTAGAAGGTGGTAAATTTGAGACTGAATTAAAGAAATTGCTTATGAATAAGAATTATTATACAATGAAGGAATATTTTGATGACAAATTATAAAATAGAATAAATCGTGTTTGAATTAACAATTTTAATAATTAATTTATTGTATAAGATGGACGGTATTATTTGACATTTCTTTATAAATTGACATTTATTTTTTAATTTCTTGCATTTTGTTGAAAGATAGTAATTTATTTTCACTAATGCCTTAAAAAAGGTTATTTGTAATTGACATACCATCTAATTTACACATGTACTGTGAACTTACTATTGCAAATAATATGTGAATAAATAATTATGAATTATGAACTGCGCTCCTGAGTTGTCTCCTCTTCTGACATGTCTGTACCGCCTCTCGCTTAAAACAGGTATAGTCCTAAAGTCCTGGAAGCTCGCCAACATGCAGCATGAGCCCAAAAAAGGCAGTCGTGCAGACCCGACAAATAACCGCCCCATAGCAATCACCTCTGTAATCTGTAAGATTATGGAGAGTGTATTAAACACCCGCATTTTGGCATACCTAGAAGACAATGACCTCTTAAGTGATCGACAATACGGTTTTCGTCAAAGTCGGTCCACTGGAGATCTTCTAGTGTATGCTACGCATATATGGGGTGAAGTCATCGAGAAACACAGCGAGGCTCTTACAGTGTCTCTATAGATATCTCGAAGGCTTTTGACCGAGTCTGGCACGCTAGCCTTATTGGCAAACTTCCTTCTTACGGACTGCCCGTGGGCTTGTATAACTGGGTATCTGATTTCCTGAGGGAATTGTCTATTGGAATAGTCATTGATGGCTGCTCCACTGACCTATTGGCAATCGATGCCGGGGTACCTCAGGGGTCTGTTCTTTCCGCCACTCTTTTCCTGCTACATATAAGCGATCTGCTGACACCGGGTATTATTGAGTATGCAGACGATATCACAGTTGTAGAGAGATACCTATCCAGTGCACGAGCGAACAGCGCACTCCGCATAACCATTTTAATAAATGAAGACTCTTGCTACGACACAATAAAGTGCATTTCCGGTTGGCACAGCGCTAATTACCTACAGTTACATTCATTTACAAGTTGCCTCTCATTTTATCGTGTAACATCTCTTCTGACTACTGCTTTGCCTCCTGGTATTTCATGCCTACAGCGCGGAGTGCGACAGGCCTAGAGTAAAATTAAATAGTCTTTATTATTTGTCTAGGGTAACAAATCGCTGGTAAAATTACAAAATATTGGTATCTAATAAAATAACACCTTTTATTGTGTGTTTATGGTATACGTATAAGTGAAAATAATTGTTGGTTTCCATGTGTGTTTTTACTTAAAATCCGACTACATAATCGTTAATAAACACGTCGTCGGGGTATAGCGTGCCCCGCAATTATGCCCCAGCGATAAGGAGGGCGTAGCCACAATTATGGCTTCAAGATTCGGAAATAACATTTCACCCATACAATACATTACATACGTACCAATCTTTTAGTGGAAATTCATTTTTTTTCCATTATTTACCGTCACCTAGCTATTTTTGAAGGATTTATAGGTAGATGCATGCAGAGATTTGTTACCATAGACACAGATGAGATACTAGTTAGTTACCATAGATGGGTATGCACTAACAAAAAATATTTGAAAAACGAGCCAATTTAATAGGCAGTTCGCCTCCGTTGCACCGAATGCTACTAAGAAAAGAGATGCCCAATTACCATCTTTTTATTTGTTTCGCTTTTGGACGCAAGTAACCTATCTACCTCCCCATATATATAGCATATCTCTGGGTACATGTAAATTGAGAATTATAAAAAAATAGATTTCTTATTTGCATGCTGTTACTACAGATATTTTAGCAGATAAAGAATTTAATTAATAAAACGAAACAGCGAGAACGCTAAGCGAAATGTCCGCATTTTAAGCTACATTTACATTCGAAACAAACTCTTCTTTGGGATTCTGGACCCACCTCGTTCACGCCAAAATAAGAGGATGGGAAGGGGCGAACGGGCGGCATAGAGGGGGGATTTTTTTCCAGGATTCTGGTGTGATCCGTAATTCCGGAAGTAACCTACCTTAGTAATTTCCGGAAATGGCCGGAAGTAGCATGTACAAGAACGTGAGCGGGGGTTTTAAAACGAACCCCTTGCCTAGCAGAGAAGCGAAATGCGAAAAATTCCACAGTGCAATCAAATTATCTCCCAAAACCATTAAGCGACTAAAGAATCCACTGGAAGTGCCCATTCCCTTTTAAAAACGTCACATTTTTGTGTAGGGATAGGAAAACAAGAACGAATCCATTAAAAAAAATGCCGTTTCATCGCTCGCCAATCTGCATAATAAACGGTGCTACGCGAGGTGTCAGCTTTGAAATATGGAAATTATCGACTAGCTCCTCTATTGTATTTTTAGTACCTATTACTGTCCGCTGCATTGTATTCATTGGTACTTATGAGTTCTAGCAGTAGTTAGTCGCTGTTTTTTTATTTTCAAGCGACTTCCAAAAAGGAGGAGGTTTGTCAATTCGTCTATGTTTTTTTTATGCGTGTTACCTCATAACTTTTGACTGGGTGAACCGATTTTTATTATTCTTTCTTTATTTGTAAGCTCGTGCTTCCTGTATGATCCCATATAAATTTTATCAAAATCTCTGCATTACTTTATTAGAAAATTAACAAAAACCAAAAATAATAATGCAAAAATGTGCTAAGGTGTTGCGATGGAAGTCGGATTTTTAACGTGTTTATCGTTCCGCAGAATGGAAAAAAAAATTGCTAAAAGCCCAATACGTCGGACTTCTCATCATAAACAACAATATCGAACAGACCCATGTTATATCTACTCCATAGTCGATTCGCAAAAAAGTTTTGGCTTTCATACAAATCGATCAGCTGTTTGGCAAGTTTTGTATAAAGCAGCGTTTCCTAACCTTTTTCAGCCACGGACCCCTAGGAAATCAAGCACAATTTTTAATGACCATTTATTTGAATATTACATATATACAAAAAAAGATTTTTTAATAAATAATACTTTAATATGAAGGTTGGTGTTGCTTTTTGCAACTAGATTAGTGATATTCGGTACTACTAAGTCGTAATCTCAAATCAGATTTCAATGTAAGTCAGCGTAGCGTTTACGAGACTTTTAGTGACATTTATTTAAATTGTTAAATGGTCCAGATATAAGACTGCGGACCCCCATACATATACTCGCGGACCCGCTTCATTTTTAGGGTACAAAGGCTTCATTTTTAGGGTACCGAAGTCAACAAGGAACCCTTATAGTTTCGCCATGTCTGTTTATATGTCCGTCCTGTCCGTGGCTTAGCTCAGAGATAATTTAGTACTAGAAAGCTGTCATTTGGCATGGATATGCATATTTATCACGCTGATAAAGTGGAACAATAAAATCTTGAAATATTTTTATTAGGGTACCTCCCCTCACCTTTACAGCATGTACGAGAGGAGTGAATTTTTTTTCGTTGACGTTTCCTATCGTCAAAGTATATATATTAGTACTTAGATACAGTATGGACACTCCCTGACGCTCTCTAGATATTGCAACCTTACCCCCTCGTCACCCAGATTATTACAGATTGGTTACAGTTTGGTTCTCGAACGTATGGGATTTCGCCGTGATTTTGTTTGCTCCGACATTTGTTTTTAGTAATGTCATTTCACGACCATTTGTATGCAGTGTCCGGGGTGTGCTATCGTGTGAGGTATCGCTGAATGGGTCTTTGCTCTACTACTCTGGGTTTGCTAGAACCATTTTTTTAATCAGGGATTTGGTTTGCGAAATACTAAGCTTTATAGTGCTAACCGCTATTTCAGGACATGTGAAAAAAAAAGATAAATTTAAAAAGAAAACTATCACAGCTAAGTAGGCTTTCTTAGTTTAGGAGTAATAGTCGACCAACTTAAGGTGTGCAGTTAGATTTGTAAAAAATTCATAGATTTTCGGTACAAAACATTCTATTACCAACTGCAAATATAATTTTGCTTTTTTTAAAAACATACATTTATTTTTTGAAAAGACTACGGAACCCTCCTTTGCGCGAGTCCGACTCGCACTTGGCCTGTTTTTTTTTTTAAATTGACGGGTTCCTCGAGTAAAATTGACCAGTATGACGAGGAGAATCCTCAGTTAATGGATTCTATATGAGTAATGTTACGCCTGGATATTTAGTGTTATATGTGGCTATAGTGAGTGACGTGTTCTATTCACACGACGATATTATACGAGTAAATGAAAGTAATTAATGCAGTATGAATACATACATACATATAATAATATTACATTTCGTGACACAGCACTTCTTATCCTATACGATCTCGCACTGTTAAATAATTGTTTTTTTTTTATTCACAATTGTTAAACCCTTGACAACATCTCACCTGGTGGTAAGTGACGATGTTGCCGAAGATGGAAGCGGGCTTACCAAGATTCCCCAACGCAATGGGGAACTGGCTATCTTATTTTAATGCCGGAACACACCAATGATATCAACATTGATATTTGGCGGCAAGACTTAGATAAGATGGTGGTAGCTAGCCAGGCGGGCTTAGAAAATGCCCTACCACCAACCAAACCGAGTCTTACCAATTGACCGAGCCGGGAATCGAACCCGCGACCTTCTGTGTAAAGCCAGTGAACTTTGCCTCTGAGCTACGGAGGCTGTATATATTGTAACTATATATACCGCTAGTTATTGTGTTTTTCTTTTAATTTGTTCCACTGATACCATGTTATAATAAAAGCGTCGTCGGTACATAGCTCAACTGGGTATCGACTCAGTCCACCTAACCAGAGGTCCCGGGTTCGAAACCCGACGGCCAATGTACCAATGAGTTTTACGAAACTTACGTACATATACTTACCGTTTGCTTTAACGGTGAAGAAAAACATCGTGAGGAAACTTGCACATCTGATTCCAGATGTGTATGAAGGTCGCGTTGCATACGTCCGTAGGTGTAAATCTAAAAAATACCCTAAACGTGACCGCGGGTGATGCTGAGTGCAACACCAGGCAACCGCCGCCGGTCAACAATCCTTTGGATGGCACGGTTAGTTGCGTCACACGGTAAGAAAGAGAGACTGATACCATACATTGAGTAAAACCCGT
Organism: Coleophora flavipennella; assembly: GCA_947284805.1. Classification (NCBI taxonomy): domain Eukaryota; kingdom Metazoa; phylum Arthropoda; class Insecta; order Lepidoptera; family Coleophoridae; genus Coleophora; species Coleophora flavipennella. The sequence goes on along the minus strand of OX369264.1, from coordinate 15,677,093 downwards.
AACACATTCGGGCGAGATATTGATTGAAACAGTTGTCTCTGTCTTTTTCTTTACGTGTAAAGAGTAGGTAAAGAAAAAAGCCATACCTTTTCACTTTTTCAATGGTTTTTCGTTTCAATCAAAAACTATAAATGAACGTTTAAAAATAATAAAATTACTCACTTTTTATTATCATAACAAATATTGTTGTATATTTTTAAAATGTATACTTTAAAATATTAGTCATAACTAGAGTTGAAAGTAACGGTGTAGACCTACCTTTGGGATTTTTTTCTATCCAGCCAAAACTGCTCAATTGTGTTTCTAATAGCTTTTGACTTTATGGAACATCACCAACAATAAGGGAATTTTTTTAAACCTTGGGTTTTCTATAGTTTAGGAGTAACTGACGTCAAAAATAACGAAAATCTGTAATATTACTGGTACTTAAAAATCTGTCTTTGTCTTTTACTTTACGAGGGAAGAAAATAACCACACTTTTGCACTTTTTTGATGTTTTCGTTTTTATTTTCATCTTATCTATCTTAAATAAAAATCCATTCGATGTTTTCCCTTCAGTCACCTATGAACTTTATTTTAGTAAATAAATCATATTATCATATTACTTATTTTAAGATTAAAACCGAAAATAGACGATAAAATGGCTCGAAAAGAGGTACCTTTGCGAAATTATTCTATCGAGCCAACTTTATAAAATCGTGTTTCCATTCGATATAATCCCTCGTTACTATTCTCAATAATACCAGTATGTTTTCCTAGTTTTTAAATTTACTGTTAACAAAAATGAATTCTAAAAACATGTTTAAGTGGATTTTTAGGTACTACTGGGCCTTAAGTAAAACGTACCTACACTTCAGTGTAACATGGGTGTCTCATGGGGATACTTAAGAGTGTTAAGGGTCTGATTTCGTAAGAGCAAAACTGTGTTTATACTAGTTGCATAACTTGCATAAAAACATTTTCCTTTGTTTACCTAAACACATACCGTCATGCCTACAGCTACTGTTTTAGGGTTTCGGAGTCAACAAGGAACCCTTGTAGTTTCGCCGTGTCTGTTTGTCCGTCTGTCCACGGCTTAGCTCAGAGACTATTAGCACTAGAAATCTGTAATTTGGCATAGGTATACATACTAATCACGCCAACAAAATGATAAAATAAAATCTAGAAAAAATATAAAATGTTTTTTTGGGGTACCTCTTCTACATGTAAGGAGAAGGTGTTTTTTTTTTAGTTGACGTACCCTATCGTGTGGGCAAAGTATATATATTAGTACTGACGGTGTGGGGGTATCGTTGAATAAGTCTTTCAAAACTAATGAGAGTTTGCTAAAACTTTTTTTTTGATTTAGGGTTCGGGTTGTGAAATATTATGAAAATTTTTGTTAGAGTCAATTGTCAATACCAGCTAACACAACTATTTAACGACATCTGAAAAAAACTGTAAATAGTAGGAGAAATAATCAATTTAAAAAGAAATCTATAACGTTACCCGTTATTTATTAGTTTAAGAGTAAAAGTCGACCAAATTAAGCTGTGCAGTTTTAAAACTGGATTTGAAAAAAGTTTATAGATTTTCCATTAAAAATGTTCTATTACCAACTGCAAATGTAGTTTTGTTTTTAAAATATACATTTATATTTGAGAAGACTACGGAACCCTACTCTGCGCGAGTACAACTCACACTTGGCCGGTTTTCGCTTTATTTGCGTTCAGTACACTCTATATTTCGTTTTTTTTCTGTAAAAGATAAACAAAGATACAGGGGTTCCCAATTATAGGTAATTAAATTAGGTATTTACTTCTTGCTTACTTTGTTTTCATACGAGATCTTTAAATTATTAATACATATAAACTTACGCACACAACAGTCAGTTCGCGTGGATCCGGTCACTTAGGGCCACTTTCCTCGCACGGCCACATACCTGTTAGGGCCACTTTCCTCAAACGGCCACATACCTGGCATGCCCACATCCCATCATCGCTCGAACGACCATAACACTAGAAAGGCCACGTGCTTTCAGTTCGACTTCGTCATTTTCTTAAACTTGTCTTTTTTCTAAATTGTCACTTTCCTAACTCGTCACCTTTTTAACTCGCCTTTTTTGCTAGCCCCAGGATCGGAATTTGGATAGTGGCCATTAGAGGAAGTGGCCGAAAGTGACCGAAACCGTTCGCGTTTGTTAAATGGGAAGCTAAGGAGAAAATAAATGTATTCTCAATACTCAATTATTTATTACATCCATTCAAAGCTATTAACGGAGAAAAAGGTAAAATACGGCCAAGTGCAAGTCAGAACCGCACACAAAGGGTTCCGTACCACCATACTAGATGGCGCTAGTTTCTTCATGTTTAATTTTTTGTATGGAGACTCCCCTTGTATTTTCACTTTTTATAATTTTTAGTATTTGCTGTTATAGCGGCAACACAAATACATCATCTGTGAAAATTTCAACTGTCTAGCTATCACGGTTCATGAAATACAGCCTGGTGACACACGGACGGACAGACGGACAGACAGACAGACGGAAGGACAGCGAAGTCTTAGTAATAGGGTCGCGTTTTAACCCTTTGGGTACGGAACCTTAAAAAAAAGAAGGCAGTTCTTTTTGATAACAAAATAGTTAGGTCTTAGGCCGCGCCGCGTCTACGAGTCAGTCTGCTTCTCTACCGAATAGGAGATGTACATTGTACAGTGGCCAGCACATCAAGCTAGACACTCGTAGTGCAGTTCTGACCCATACACTTACGGCATAAGAACGGTACAAAGTCCAAAGTGTCCAGCTTGATGTGCTGTCCACTGTACAATGTGATTCACACTACGAATAAGTTAGATTCATATGATATATGTTTTAAGCTATTGCATAGCTTTTATCGCGGGCCTGAGCGCGGCGACCGAATCAAGAAATACCGTAACGAAAAAACCTAACACTACCGCGTTTTAAAAAAAACTTACAGTGCCATCTATTAGCGATTTGCGGTACTAAAAGGACAGTCAATTTTACTGGCTCGGCCGAGCGTGACGTAACGTTACCGCGTTCTAAAAAACTTACAGTGCCATATATTAGCGATTTGTGGTACTAAAAGGACTTAAGGTAGTCAATTTTACTGGTGTAACTTTCTTAAGTTGTTAAAAAATGCTATGCAATAGTTTTACCGCGGCAGTCCCCGAGTGCCACACGTCTTTTTTTATGTAAAATTATTTACAAATGTTTGTGAAATGAATGAATGAATGAATAATTTATTTATTGTACTGCTTAAGTACACAAACAAAAATAAAAAAGAGAAGAGAAGATAAACAAAAAAAAACAATTAATTTTTTTCAACTCTAAATACCTACTACTAACATCAAAGGATTTTTTAAAAAAAAGGGAAACACAAAAGCAATACAAAAGGCAATAAAGCTCAGCGTAATTTTTACCCTAAAGCAAAACGCTGTTATTCTGCTATCGCACTAACCGAGTTGTGTGAGAGATGTTGCAAAAAAATATACATTTATGTATGTGTGCATGAGTGTGAGTGATGTGTGTGTGTGTGAGAGCGTTTAAGCATGTGCGTGGACTAATGTGACATGGCGGAAATATTATTATTATATTATACTAGCTGTCCCGCGGCTTCGTCCGCGTGGAAATCGTTTTCATGACTGTATATCTGGTGCCATTGACTTCGGGCGACGCGACGGTTCTGTTGGTTAACAATGTATTTTTATTACCTCGCGCTAACTTTGACTTTAATTCATAAGTAATAACTGATTTTTCAACCCCAACGGCCATCTGTTTCTACGAGCTATGTGCCCTGCCCGCCCACTGCCACTTCAGTTTAGCGATTCTGTGAGCTATGTCGGTTACTTTGCTTCTTCTGCGGATCTCCTCATTTGTTATTCGATCACGTAGGGCGTAGGGAAATTCGGAGCATAGCTCGCTTCATTGCTCTTTGGGTGAACTTGAGCCTTCTTATGAGGCCCATAGCAAGCGACCATGTCTCAGTTCCGTATTTCATCACTGGCAACACACACTGGTCAAAGACCTTAGTCTTTAGACACTGCGTTATTTGGAAAGCCGCAGGATGCGGGCAGCGCAGAACCAGTCGTCGCGGAAATTATGGGGTAGGCCTTTGTCCAGCAGTGGACGTCTTTCAGCTGATATGATAAACTGATTTAAATGTTTGTTTGTGGCGGGTACTGCAGATGCCGCTACACACTGTTCTGTCTAAACATATCGCACATTTAATATGGCGTACATAATACTGAAAAAGTGCGTAAAAAAACGATGAATTTGTCCTTTACGACCCCAAAAATGCACCTTTAATCCATTTTCTTGTCCTATCTACCTAATTATTACCTTCCCAAACAATGAAATGAACTTAGTAATTAGAAAGACATGTTTATTGAAATTTATTGTTTATTTTACATATTTAGATATTTAACTATAAAAATATGAACCCACATTCGATAGCCTGTAACAGGACTTATTTGAATATATAATAGCCTTCGGCTGATGATGATGATGATAATAATCTGAAATATATGACGTATCAGTTCAATTAATCCAGTTCCCCTGAAAGTATTATTTTTTACAACTGGAAGCCGCTGTATGCGAGTAGCGCAGAACCGGTCGTCGTAAGTCCAGCAGTGGACGTCCTTCGGCTGATATGGTAAATCCCCCATATTAACACATTTTAGTGAAAATTTCAGCCGGATACCTATTACGGTTCTAAAGTTACAGCTTTTTTAAGGTAAAACAGACAGACGGCGTTTATTAGAATGCGAATTTTTAAAAATAGGAGGCCCGCGCAAAGTGGTAACAAAAGTAAAACATTTTGAGAATTGAATAACAACAAACGATTTCATAAATGGCCTTCTTCGTCATTGTTATTTTATGAGTGCCTTCTTTTGAAGGCTTCATAGATTTCGTGTATAAAATGTTGGAAAAAAACTTTGTGTCCGAATCTATCAAGGTAGCAAGGCAAGGGAGCGCAACGTGCGTTTCTAAAAAAGAAACCAAATTAATTTTCAAAAATACAGCCGCAACTTTTAAAGAATGCTCGCGGACTAAAATGTTCCCCACTTGTAAAATATTTGAGTCCCTAATCAAGGCATCAATACCTGAAACCGGCGAAGAGCGGGTAGAACTCGCACTAAGGGTCCCGACACCACCACACCTCTGAATAAGGAACAGAAAAATGATTTTTCTTTCTTTCAGTTCGGGACCTTAACTGCGATTCCGACTCATACTTTGCCAGTTTTTATTATTTGTTGTTTTACTTTAAACTACTCTTTAAACCTGCCTATGCTACTATAAACAAACAATGTATATTTATTTTATTTACTTATTTAAATCTCTAAGTGTGTCGCTAGCGTAACGGTTACGGCCGCTACCTCCTGTCCGGGAGGTCGTGGTTCGAATCCTGCCACGTACCAATGTGTTTTCGATTTCATAAGTACGTTTATCCGACGCTCTTCTGGTAAAGGAAAACATCGTGAAGAAACCTGTACACGCCTGCGCAGAAACTCGAACGTTGTGTCCAAGCCGCACTGAGCCCGCGTGGTCGCCTTCATTCATATCAGCTCATATACGTCCCCACCGAGGGGCTCGAGCCTACCCTGAATTAGGGCGATTAGGCCTTAGTCGACCACGCGGGCCCAGTGCGGGTTGGTCGACTTCACACACAACCTTCGAGTTTCTTCGCAGACGTGTGCAAGTTTCCTCACGATGTTTTCTTTCACCGTTAAGACTAAGCCTAATCGCCCTACATCAGGGAAGCTCGAGCCCTTCGGTGGGGACGTATATGAGCGAATTTGATGATACACCAAGTTTAATGCTTGTATAATTACCGTGGTTACGTTAGAGTAAAAACAAAAAAACCTTAAAAAATCACGTTTGTTGTATTCAGGAATGAATTTCAACTGGCTAACGAAACCTTTCTAAAGAAACCCTTTAAAGGTCGGACAAATGGTTGGACAGATGGACGTATGACTGCAAACTTTACACCGGTGGACGATGCGTCTTATTAATAAGATCCCGTTGTCACTCCTTGGGCACGGAACCCTAAAACTTGACAAAATTTGAGACGTTAAAATATTTTTTTCACGAGCAAGCCTTGTAATTTTATTTATGGCGTAATTTCCGAAGATGAATGAATCGAGGTTCCATTTTTAGAAATCATGTAACGCACCCAGGTGGCGCTGTCTTGCTGTAATGTTTCCAAATAAATTTGCGTAGAGATTTGAAAATAAGTATATATTCCTTTTAGATAAATTAAAAAAGTTATGTAGGTACATTTAACCTATGCATAATTTACGAATTAACCTCGGCACGAAATCCACTAGAACAAGAATGCAATTATTTCTGATGAGACTTGGACTCAGGTAATTTTGTGGCTTTGTTGGTGACGGCTGCGTCGATATCAGGATTAGCAGAGGTCGCCTGGTGATGGGAGATAGGTTTCGAAAGCACCGAGTCAGCGCTGCGGGAGGTGTTGTGTTCTATTGGCACGATTTCCGCACTGACGGTGGCCTGGCCCTCCTTGGTCTCTTCATCTTTTTCCTCATGTTTATCCTTATTTTTCTTAGCGTTTTTCAGGGCTAGCAGCATCTCTGAAATAAAAGAAAGAGCATTTAGAATCGCACGCTATGAAAAAGGAAACCTTATGGAAACTAATGGCTGCGTAGTACAGATATCATCATTACAGCTCATATACGTCCCCACCGAGGGGCTCGAGCCTACCCTGAATCAGGGCGATTAGGCCTTAGTCGACCACGCGGGCCCAGTGCGGGTTGGTCGACTTCACACACAACCTTCGAGTTTCTTCGCAGGCGTGTGCAGGTTTCCTTACGATGTTTTCCTTCACCGTTAAAGCAATCGGTAAGTATGTACGTAAGTTTTTGAAAAACTCATTGGTACATTGGCCGTCCAGATTTGAACCCGGTACCTCTGGTTAGATGGACCGAGTCGTTACCGGTTGAGCCACCGACGCTAGTACATATATATTAAATAAAATTAATTTATTGACCAAAAAAAAGTTTACAAAAATATTCTCCACATGCAGCAAGAAATACAGTTCTTATATTCTTATTGTTTTAAAATTATTACAACTAAAGCCTAAGCTAGGCAAGAGCCTGTGTTATAGGCCTGTGTTATATATTAAGTACTAACTGTTGCCCGCGATTTCCTCCACGTGGATAATCCATCATCATCATATATTTTCCAAATAACCAGACTAGTATAGATTGATGTCGATGGTAGATGAAAAAGTCAGAAAAAGACGTTGTTATCAAGAAATCTTGACGAAGAAGCCAACAAAAAACTGTTCCTGACAGTCCCCAAAAATGCGTGCATCTTACCATAATCTTTCTGAATTTCCGTATTATAATTATCTTCTTTACGATCTTCATCTTATCAGCTCATATACGTCCCCGCCGAGGAGCTCGAGCCTACCCTGAATTAGGGAGATCGGGCCCTAGTCGACCACGCGGGCCCAGTTCGGGTTGGTCGACTTCACACACAACCTTCGAGGAAAATTGAACAGGAGAAATTAAGTAAATTATGTAAAAGCCACATGAAAATGAATCATTTGAGATGCTTAATCCGAAAAAAAACTCAGTTGCTGATTGTCATTGCGGAATAGACGCACACATCAGAAATGTGCACGCGCTTGAACTGGAACGGGAAGGATGAGGGGGGATGCCAACCAAACAAACCAACCACTATTCCAAGTTTTAGCTTTAAAGCTGTAATATTCTTTGAGTAAAACTCCTGAGACATACCGATAAACAGACAGATATACATGGCGAATTTATAACGGTTCTTAGTTTCGAGTTGATGGATGTATTAAAATTAGCTAAAGATGCGATCATTTAAAGCCGCTACCAGCTTGATTTTAGGGGTGAGTGTTAGTTACCATTTATCGTAACCCGCACTGGGCCCGCGTGGTCAACTAACGTCCGATCGCCCTAATTCAGGGTAGGCTCGAGCCCTTCGGTGGGGACGTATATGAGCTGATAAGATGAAGATCGTAAAGAAGATATAATACGGAAATTCTGAAAGATTATGGTAAGATGCACGCATTTTTGGGGACTGTCAGGAACAGTTTTTTGTTGGCTTCTTCGTCAAGATTTCTTGATAAAAACGTCTTTTTCTGACTTTTTCATCTACCATCGAAATCCATTTAAACTAGTCTGGTTATTTGGAAATAGTCAAACATGTAAACAAAACATTTTATCTTAATCAGATTACATTTTGGACGTCGAGCATGTTCTAACGAGTATTTTATTCATCCAATCACCATGTGTAGTTCACAATGACTTATATATTACTGGCGTAAGGACCCGGCGAACGCGCGCGACTAATGGGCCCAGCGAATTGGTGCGAAATTTGAAAGTTTCGCACACTCGCGACTCAGTCGTCTGCGGGACATTGTTCAGTGCGGTGGAAAAATATTCCATATAAAAATGCCTTATTGTGTTGTAAGAGGCCGTAAATATCATAAAAGAAAGGCTAAAAAGAAACATGGGATGTCGTATCATCGATAAGTAACCTTACATTGTATTTTTTCTTGTAAACAAATTAAAAAAACGAATTTTTAAAGCGACAATTCTATCAAGGTTCTTTTAACTCGGCACGTCAGTCAACTCTCGCCCACGCTAGTTCGTACGAGTTATGTCAGATGGCGCTACTTTTTGCATGTATGAAGAAAATCTGACTAAAATATGGAGACGGGCGGATCCTTTTGTTCAAATCTGTGGTAGTTCATTAAATGGTTTATTTTTAAGAAAACACTTTACTATTTTTACGACTAGGGCCGCTACCTACTGTCCAGGAGATCGCGGTACGAATCCTGCCACGTACCAATGTGTTTTCAATTTCATATGTACATTTATCCGACGCTCTTATGGTAAAGGAAAACATCGTGACGAAACCTGTACACGCCTGCGCAGAAACTCGAAGGTTGTGTGTGAAGTCGTCCAAGCCGCACTGGGCCCGCGTGGTCGACTAAGGCCTGATCGCCCTAATTCAGGATAGGCTCGAGCCTTTTGATGGGGACGTATATAAGCTGATATGATAATAATGACTTTACAATTTGTTTTCATAATTTGCCTATTTCCAAAGAACTAGACTGTAGAACTAAAGTCCAAGTAAAACCTTCTACTTTTGCTCATAAGGCCGTCAAAAGGGAATTCGTAACAGAAAGTAAATCTTTTGTGCCATATTATCCTCTGCGTCATGTCATAAATATAAATATATTTATCCGACATTTGTCTTTACTAATACTAGCATAAATCAACAATATAATAATACACATCCGCTATAAGGCGATCATAAATCTAATATCAATATGAAAACATGTATCGCGCACATTCTGGTATAACAAGACGAAGATTTGGACCGGAATTAATGACGCAGCCACACTTTGCGGAATGGCTAAGGAGAGACTGGAGTTCCGCAAGTTGTTTGCTGAAATCCGTCAGGATATGGCACCCGATTTAACCGGCTCCGTGGTGTAATGGTTTGTCCATTCGCTTCACACCAGGAGGTCGCGGGTTCGATTCCCGGCGGGGTCAATTTTGTAAGACTTGGTTTGGTTGGTGGTAGGGCATTTTCATAGCCTGCCTGGCTAGCTGCCACCATCTTATCTAAGTCTTGCCGCCAAACATCAGTGTTAACAGCATTGATGTGTTCCAGCTTAAAGATAAGTTAGCCAGATCCTCATTGCGTTGAGGTAATCTTGGTAAGCCCGCTTCCATCTTCGGCATCATCGTCACTTACCATGAGGTGAGATGATGCCAAGGACTTATCAATTGTGGATAAAAAAAAAATGAGTCACCTTGTCCACCACCCCTTCCATCCGTTGTCACCGGCTTCTAAACTACTACAAGCCTCTTTTTGCGATGGGCTGAAATTTTGAACGCTGTATTAGTTACCTACCTAGGTAGGTAAAATTTGCATTTCATGTTAATTTGTGTTGCTCTCAATAAGGGTGACGACAGCATCAGAAATAAATTATGAACTCTTCATCACTAAACTGCCCTCCTACTTAAACTTCGGAAAACCTTACTCGTTTTGTTTTCCATCAAGTTTTTGATTTTTAATTCACCAAAATCACAAAATGAGTAGATAAATTATGCTGCTAAACTATTACGTCACGCCTAGGTATTTCAAACATTTTTAGAACTAAATGTCGTTTTTGACAGATGATAAAAAGTAAATCAGACGACTAGCATTCGTCATCCCTATTTTTCGAAAGTCTTAGTATGCATATGTAGTTATCGTGGATCAGGAATGTGCTTGCTAAATGGGATCCTACCAGCAAGCACACTTTTAAGCGCTTGTTTCTCAAAAAGTATAACGGAAATAAATTCTGGGACTTGGCATGAATGATTAAAACAAAAATTTTGCGATTTTTTCAAATTTTTCATTATTTAATTCTTTGTTCTTGCTGTGGTCTGGAATACTACCTACTTCAACAAAAGAGCGGAAATCAATAATAATTTACTTTTAACACACTAAAATGTTGAAGTAATTGGTTCATAATAACTCTGACAAAATATAAAAAGATACAGGATCTCAAAGTTTTTCAACCTAAATTGAAAGATTTTAAAACAACATATAAAAATAAATGTAAACTAAAACATTAAATAAAAAGTTTGGTACTAAAACTATACACAATCTTATAATGATTTAGACAAAAAAAAATAGTAACTATTTAATGACTGCGAAGTAACGAGACTTGTAAAAGAATTATCTCTTCACGTGTCAAAGGGCAAAAACGTTTCTTTTCGATAAAGGCTATCATTGGAGGTTCTACATTTAAATAAAAAAGATTTTTATTTCAATGGACTAACAATATTGTTATTATAGTAAGTTTTAAAAGCTGTAAGTAGATTTAAAATAATTTAAACAAAGATAATACAAGTAACATTAATATGTCAGTACGTGGGTGACCGAGCGATGCGAGACCTATATACATCGATTTTTCACCGAAACAGGTTAGATTGGCATCAAAAATTTTTTATGTAAAATTTCTATTTTCTTGCTAATTGTAAAATCTGTGAAAGGGGATCAAAATTCCATAATAAAATATGGATAGTCTCCTAAGACCATTTTCGTGTAGCTGCAATGGATAAGGTACTTCCCCTGACTGCCCCGCTGAAAGTTTCTAGCCTGTATATATAATGGGAAGCACGCTTTTTAGTGGGTTTAAAATACTAGTAATAGGTTGTAATGATGAGCTTTTACCATTGTTGCATCGCCTCTTTGACTTGATGACGGCGATCAGCAGACGTTTTCCATCTTGGTGGATTTTCATTATCAGTAAATTTCTCTAGCGCCTCAGACGGATTGGAAGGCGCGGTGGTGTTGAAATACTCTGACATTGGATGACCACCAAGAAACCTAAACAGTCCTGGAACTAGACCATAGCAGAAACTAGTAAACTAGGAGACGAGTAAAAGGAAAGGGGGCACTACCTACCTTTTCTGAAAATGTTTTGTCGTATTTTCGAACCGTAGTAACATCGGTATGGATTATGCTAGAAAGCTGAAATTTTCAGAATAAGATGTCTTTTACAGACTTATCAAATATACCAAGTATCAATTATATAACTTTTATTGTTTCACATTTATATAATCTAATATACTGTGATTTCGTGACTCACTCATTGACTGATGATCATCAAAAACTCTTCCTGAAGTCAAAGAAAACTGATAATTGGTACCTACTCGTACAAAGAAAAATTAAGAAATCGGAAACTTCCCCCATTCACCCCATCGCGTCGTATAGGGGGTAGATTTGGAACCGTCATAGCTTTCGGTCCGAATGTTGCTTGAAAGCTGAAATTTTCAGGGCACAATGTCGTTGACAGATTTATAAAAATACCACGTATCAACTACTTATCTAGCTTTTATGTAGGTACATCGGTTTCGTGACTGTTTCACTCACCCACTGATGATCATCAAAACCTCTAGGGTACTCCCTAAAGACCTGGTTGACTACAATTAGGTATGTAGGCTAGGAATTGCACAACAATAAAATTAAAATTAAGAAATTGGAAAATTTCTCCCTCCAATGGACATACATTTCGAACCTTTATAGCTTGGTTCCGGATGATGCTAGAATGATGAAATTCTCAGGATGTGATGTTCTCGTCAGATTTATCAAACATACCAAAGTGTTAATTATTTAGCTTTTATGGTTGCAGATTTATTGAAATAAGAAACTTTTATTTTGTGACTGATCCACCCAATTACTATCTGTATCATCAAAACCTCTAAGGTAAAAAAATAACATGGGGTGATAAAAAAAATTAGTGAAGTGCAAGAAAATATTTTATGTAAAATTGGTTGCCAAGACTCACAAGTTCATAATGCTTTCACTGTTAAAAAGCTGTGAGATCTCTAGTAGACCCAAGCCCTTAGCTAAGCTCCGATTTGTTCTGCGCATCATAGTCTACAGTGCCTGTCCCAAGTCCAAAGTATAGGTATACCTCTAAATGCTTTTCAATGTGCCGCGTTTAAAACTTTAAATATAAATAACTCGATGTAAAGATCTTTAAACATGCACTTGGTCACTTTCAATAGCTGAGAAGACTATGAAAACTGAACTCACCACGGCGAAAGTTTGCGGAAAGAGGCATTGTATTTTTTTTCAATTGATTAGGTACATTGCAAATTATTTATTTTGTTAGGATTTTCATTATTAATTTATTTACACCATTTTGACAACATGCCACAAAATGATAAAGGCAGAGACATGAAAAGACTTTATTTTAGATAAAGGTTTTATAAGACATTGACATATTATTTTCCGAAAAGGCTTTAGTACCATAGACCACATACATACGCTGCGGCAGATTATACAGAAGACCAAAGAGTACAATCAGCCACTATGCTTGGCGTTTGTGGACTATGAGAAGGCCTTTGATTCAGTCGAAACCTGGGCTGTGCTACAGTCTCTCCAGCGGTGCCAAATTGACCATCGATACATCGAGGTGTTGAAATGTCTGTATGAAAACGCCACCATGTCGGTTCGCCTCCAGGACCAGAACTCGAAACCTATCCAGTTGCAGCGAGGGTTGAGACAGGGAGACGTTATATCTCCGAAACTGTTCACCGCCGCCCTGGAAGATGTTTTTAAGCTTCTGGACTGGGGTGGACTCGGCATCAATATCAACGGCGAGTACATATCCCACCTCCGATTCGTTGACGATATCGTGGTCATGACTGAGACTATGGAAGACTTAAGCACAATGCTCGATGGCCTCAGTAAAGTCTCTCAACAAGTGGGTCTTAAAATGAACATGGACAATACGAAAATAATGTTAAATGACCGTGTCGCACCCACTCCTCTAAAGGTTGGAGAATCTACACTCGAAGTTGTTGACGAATATGTATACCTGGGACAAACAGTCCAGCTAGGTAGTTCCAACTTCAAGAAAGAGATCAATCGACGAATCCAACTCGGCTAGGCAGCGTTCGGGAAGCTTGGCAATATCTTCACGTCCCAAATACCGCAGTGTCTCAAGACTTAGGTCTTTGACCAGTGTGTGTTGCCAGTGATGACTTACGGAAATGAGACATGGTCGCTTACTATGGGCCTCATAAGAAGGCTCAAGGTCACCCAAAGGGCAATGGAGCGTGCTATTCTCGGAGTTTCTCTGCGTGATCGAATCAGAAACGAGGAGATCCGCAGGAGAACTAAAGTAACCGACATAGCTCACAGAATCGCTAAACTGAAGTGACAGTGGGCAGGGCACATAGCTCGTAGAACAGATGACCGATGGGGCAGTAAAGTGCTCGAGTGGCGACCGCGCACCGGAAAACGTAGCGTAGGCAAGCCTCCCACGCGTTGGACCGATGACCTGGTGAAGATCGCGGGAAGCCGATAGATGCGGGCAGCGCAGGACCTTGGGGGAGGCCTTTGTCCAGCAGTGGACGATTTGTGGCTGATATGATGATGATGATGATGACATATTATTAGTCCAAAGAAGTTCTATAAGTATAGTAGTCTCTCCCAAGTAGGTTGCATGTTTACTTAATAGTAAGTGGCCCACTCGGTGGACCGACGACTTGGTGAAGCTCGCGGGAAACCGTGAGAAATTGTCGTGGAAATTCTTGGGGAGGCCTTAATCCAGCAGTGGACGTCTTTCGGCTGATATATGATAATGATGACCAAGTCAATTTTTTGCAAAAAAAAAATCTACTTTATTTTTTCCAAACCTAGTCTTTCAGATCGACTTTTTCTTTAATTCCTGTGTTCAGGTTAACAACGTACCCACTAACCGCATATTTTGAAAAAATAAAGATAAATGCATATTTGCAAATTGTGAGAAATTAACCCAAGGTAACGGCGTCAATAAAATGGCAAAAATAACGAAAAACGAAGATTTTCTATTTTTTTATTGTAATAGTAGTTTATGAAACTGTTGCATTGTAAGGGTTCTTAAAATACGAGTGTAAGTTAAAAAAACGAGCCGAATGCGATTTTTTTTAAAACATTACACGAGTGTTTTAAGACCAAATTATGTGCAGTTTCATACACTACTTTATCTAATCTCATACATTGGGATTGAATCAACTAAATACAAAGATCAAAGTTAAGAGTAAGAAAAAAATCCCACGAAATTCAGTAAGTACCTACAACAAAACGTGTCATAGCGCTGAATCCTAGCGCATCACCGCGCTTGAACTGAAGCGGACGGTGTCACAGACAGGTAAAAACAATGCTTTCACTGATCTCAGACATTTTTAAACAAGAATGAAAATTATCCACGAAATTCAGTATCTACAACACAATTTAATGAAAAACCAACACATCACCGCGCATGCGTTAAAGCGGGCGCTGTCACAGACAAGTAAAAATTGGAATGAAAACTTTTTGTATTGCTGTAAAAATGGCGCGAACCGCATGTGCGTTCCAATAAAAAAAAAATTATATGGAACTTCGTTGTTATCTCTTTGGTTTAACTTGTATCGTAATGGAAAAAATACATTATAACCACAATATAACATTATTTCTCTAACAAAATAATGCTATAATGTTTTTTTTTAAATTACGGTATTGTGTCTAAAAAGTATGCCAATATAAACTCGTTTTGAAGTTGATAATGCGAACTTTACGATTTGAGAGTAGATAAAGGTAATGAAACTAATAATCTGTGTTTCCACAATTAAAACATAAGCACAGATTACTAAATAGTTACTTACATAAGTCACACATTCGCAGCGATTTGGCATGCTTAATATCATTTCATCAAAATCACATTGAGGAATGGCCGCCAACGTGATTTCTAACAAGTTAAAATTTGTTGTGTGATCTAATCAGAAACGAGGAGATCCGTGGATGCGGGTAGCGCAGAACCGGTCATCGTGGAGATCTTTGAAGGAGGCCTATGTCCAGCAGTGGACGTCCTTCGGGTGATATGATGAAGTATTGCCGCCAAACATCAATGCTAACAACATTTATGCGTTCCGTTTTGAAGATAAGATAGCCAGTTCCCCATTGCGTTGGGGAGTCTTGGTAAGCCCGCTTCCGTCTATGGCATCAGCGTCACTTACCATCAGGTGAGATGATGCCAAGGGATTTACCAATAGGGATGACGACAGCATCAGAAATAAATTATGAACTCTTGATCACTAAATTGCCCTCCTACATAAACTTTGAAAAACCTTACTCGTTTTGTTTTCCATCAAGTCTTCGATTTTAAATTCATCAAAAATGACGCTTCAAAACTATGACGTCACGCCTAGGTATTTCAAACATTTTTAGAACAAAATGTCGTTTTTGACAGATGATAAAAAGTAAATCAGACGACTAGCATTCGTCATCCCTATTGTGAATAAAAAAAAACAAAAAAAACAGACATTTGTTTCATATTTATACAGACATTTGTTTCATATATTATATCGACATTCATGCCCTGATATTGTCGATGTGTGGGGGGGTGTTATCCTGCTTTTTTTTTTCTTTCAGGTTACCTTTATCTCCCTCGAAGCTTCCTCGTTTTTAAAGTGGAAGCCAAAGACCTAAGTTTTAGGACGGTTTTTTTACACTGTTTTTCGGCTTAAAGTCGGACTTTTAATTAGGTGCAGTAAATGTCATTCCTTACTCACGAAACGTTTCATCATCATCATATTAGCCGAAAGACGTCCACTGCTGGACAAAGGCAGTGGCGTAACTATTCCATCTGAGGCCCATGGCGCATTGGATGAGGCCCCCTAGTAAAAATCGTCACGTTGTAATTAAATTTAAATAAATCACTATAAGTTACCCAACAGTGTTACAAATATTGTGTGCATTACAAAAAAATATCTAATCAATTTTATTTTCAAAAACGTAGGTATTGTAATAACAGTTAAATCTTTAGAAGATATTATTAATAAAATAATTTTCTCCGAGCTTTCTGTTCTGCAAAAGTGTCTATCAATAAAGTCATCAAAATTTTAAGATCGGGCCATAGAATTTCCTATAGTCGGAATAACCAAGTTACGTAGCCTGTCTTGTGCCATTGATTTCCATAGGTTTTTATTATTTTTTATTCCAAAATAGTAATTTATGATTTATGATACAAGGGTGGAAAAAAGATAAATTACAGACGAGTGACATTTGTAAGCCCGAGCCGCAGGCGAGGGTTTACCATCGTCACGAGTTTGTCATTTCCTTTCCACCCATATATCATACGACATTTTTCAATGCAGTTCTGTGAAAACAGGTAAAATAAAAAAAAACAACCGTGACTGAGAAACAAATTTACGTAATTTTACGCGAAATGTGGCTAATTTTAAATATCGGTAGTAATCCCACTTTGTTTTTTCCTGTACATACAGATACAATATACAGGGTCTTCGGCAGATGGTTGAAAATACGAAAATGGGGGATAGGTGGGGTCGCCTCCCACCTATTTTGAGAATTAAAAAAAATCTAGGACTTGTAATTTTTTTTACAGGATTTTTTTTCCTTTTTTTAGAAATTTTGCCATTTTTATACCTTTGAACACATGTAACTTTTTGTTTTTTAAAGCTAGCTCCAAAATCTTTTTTTTAATAGACTTTTATAAGATTGTCGGCTCTAAAAAAAATTATGTTTGTTTCAAGTTATTGCTAAAAACAAAAATGTGGGCCCCCGAACTTAAAAAAAAAGTTGAACAAAAATTTAAAAGTCAACTTTGCGATGCATTTAAAAAAAAAATAATGGGGCTGGAAGGCTTCTGTTTTTTTTAAAACATCTCTAAGGTTAGGCTTTTGAATGGTATGTAATTTGTTTCGGTATCTTTTTTGTAACCGGAGTTGTTAATTTTTTTTTACTCAATTGGACCATGTTGACGAAATTCCACTAGTTATATGTTTTGTGAAATGTATCAAATGCAAAGTTGAAAATAATGTAAATACTTACTGTTGGGACGGTTACAAAGAGCAGGTACGTTTTTTTACATTCTTGCACACACATAATAGCTATCTTTTGTCATTTATTGGCATATTGGAGTTAGCACTTCCATATGCCAATAAAATGTCCGCATATTCCGCATTGGTAAATTGAGCCATTTTAAACCACAACAAAGTCTTAACAAAACGTCTGATAATAACAAAAAGTGACAAACAACAAAAAAACTTAACAAAATCACAAACGTTAATAACGTTAACGTTTTTTTTTGTTTTCGTTAATTTCACTTTGCTGTGTTTGTGATTTTGTTAAGTTTTTTTGTTGTTTGTCACTTTTTGTTATTATCAGACGTTTTGTTAAGACTTTGTTGTGGTTTAAAATGGCTCAATTTACCAATGCGGAATATGCGGACATTTTATTGGCATATGGAAGTTCTAACTCCAATATGCCAATAAATGACAAAAGATAGCCATTATGTGTGTGCAAGAATGTAAAAAAACGTACCTGCTCTTTGTAACCGTCCCAACAGTAAGTATTTACATTATTTTCAACTTTGCATTTGATACATTTCACAAAACATGTAACTAGTGGAATTTCGTCAACATGGTCCAATTGAGTAAAAAAAATTAACAACTCCGGTTACAAAAAAGATACCGAAACAAATTACATACCATTCAAAAGCCTAAGCTTTAGAGATGTTTTAAAAAAAACAGAAGCCTTCCAGCCCCATTATTTTTTTTTTAAATGCATCGCAAAGTTGACTTTTAAATTTTTGTTCAACTTTTTTTTTAAGTTCGGGGGCCCACATTTTTGTTTTTAGCAATAACTTGAAACAAACATAATTTTTTTTAGAGCCGACAATCTTATAAAAGTCTATTAAAAAAAAGATTTTGGAGCTAGCTTTAAAAAACAAAAAGTTACATGTGTTCAAAGGTATAAAAATGGCAAAATTTCTAAAAAAAGGAAAAAAAATCCTGTAAAAAAAATTACAAGTCCTAGATTTTTTTTAATTCTCAAAATAGGTGGGAGGCGACCCCACCTATCCCCCATTTTCGTATTTTCAACCATCTGCCGAAGACCCTGTATAGTACACGTATAGTAACTAGGTATTCGTATTTTTATTCATTTTAACATTGTAACACAACTCAATTCAGTTTTACGAAAATTTCGCCCTATTTAATTTAGCAAGGCACACGTACGCATGTGTACGTTTTTTTAAATAAAACCATAAGCAGATTACAATAAGGCTTGGGATAATAATATTATTGTAAGCATAAAAACCTCTTTGGAAAATATGACCTATTCCTTGGTGTAACCTAAGCGCTTCATTCATATTTATTTTCCTTTCATCACAAAGATAAGACCCAAAGAGAATCTAATCAGCTAGCCTTATGTGCCAACCTCACGGAGGAACAACCTATCTCTTTTACAACTCTCCATTCAAGTCTTAAAGAAAATTTTGTATCTTTGGTTATTATATTTTTCACTTGCTAGAATGTGTTGATTCTCAGAGCTACAAATAGAAAAAAGTGGCAAAGTAAAAAGAACGTGTGTGGGTGTGGGTAAAATCAACTTTGCGCACAATAAACTAGCATATAAAGGACCACTTTTCAAGCAACTATACTGAAAATGATGAATCGGAATAGTACTTACTTAAGGAAAGCTGCACGATATATTCTTTATTATTGATGTTTTTTCTGCTGTTTTCAGGAGGTTCTCTCATACACGATACCTTTTCTAGTTCGTCTCTGTGTAGTTGTATAGAGTGTGCAGTCGATGTGGAAGCTATTAGCCGATAGATATAAACACTTATTTAAAATAAAACAGACTTTTATTTATCATGCTATGTCTCAGTTCATTTCGTTATTTTTATCGAGATGACATAAACAACACGTTGCTAAGTAACGTTGTTTTTTTATATCATAGACAAACACAAACACTATGCAGATTGCACTAGCTTGGTTTGCCGTCTTCTGTAACACGCCCTCTAAAACAAGGCTAGTGCAGACCTCATCTTCACAAAGGTGGGTTTCGGTAGTCCTTTGGTCATGACGTCTGCGATCTGGTCTCTAGTTCCAATCCTATTGACGAAGATAGCTCCTTCAGACACAAGTTCTCGGACGTAGAAATGTCTGATGCGAATATGCTTCGTTCGTTTGTGGAACTCGGGGTTGTGAGCCAATCTAACTGCTGCTTCATTATCAACATGTAGATTCGGCACTCTCTTAATCTTTATTAGATCCTCAAAGATTCTCGTTAGCCAAACTAACTCTCTGGCTCCTTCACTGGCAGCCACTAATTCAGCTTCAGTTGTAGACAGCGCTACTGAAGTTTGTCTTCTGCTCATCCATGATACTGGGCCTCCGGCGTAAAAGCATACAATTCCAGAAGTGGATCGTCCGGTAGTAGCATCACCACCATAATCGGCGTCGGTATATCCTTCCAGTTCTGGTTCTTGTTGAGTCTTCGGTTTAAATTTTATCCCAAGAGACATAGTTCCCTTTAGGTAACGAAGTATTCGTTTGACTCTATTCCAGTCACTTCTGATTGGCTTTTCCAAGTTGCGTGAAACTACACCAACTGCGTAGGCGATATCAGGACGAGTTGCGACCATAAGGTAAGCTAGCGCACCAACAGCTTCACGGTAGGGAAAATTAATCTCCTCGGTTTTGAAACTCTCTTCATCAGATTTTGTTGCAGACGATTTTTCTGCAGCATCAATCGGCGTCGAGACTGTATTACTGTTGGCCATATTAAAGCGTTCGAGTACCTTCTTGGCGTACGCTTCCTGGTGGATTACAATCGTGCCGTCTTTATACTGATTGATCTCCATTCCTAAGTAGTAGGATGCTGGTTTTGTCGTAATTTTAAGTTTTCTTTCCAGGCTTTCGAGAAATTCATCAGCAAGCTGTTTGTCCGAAGCAGCCACTAATCCGTCGTCGACATATAAAGTAAGTAAGATCTGTTTCCCCCCTACTTTCTTTGTGTATAGACACGGATCTGCAATACTCTGTGTGAATCCAAGTTCAGCTAGTATTTTGTGGAAACGATGATTCCAGCAGCGGGGCGCTTGCTTCAGTCCATACAAGCTCCTGTTAAGATGACATACACGAGTCGTGCCGTCATGAAAACCTTCGGGTTGTTGCATGTACAACTCTTCATCCAGCTCGCCATAGAGAAAGGCTGTAGTGACATCAAACTGTGTTAAGTACATCATTTCACTCGCAGCAACACTTAGCAGTGACCGTATGGTTGCAAATCTCGCTACAGGACTGTATGTTTCCTCGTAGTCGATTCCTTTGCGTTGTTTGAATCCTTTCGCAACCAAACGCCCTTTGTATTTTTCGATAGAGCCGTCGGGGTTTCTTTTTATCTTAAATATCCACTTGCACGGTATGGCTTTACGGTCTTGAGGTAGTTCTTGAAGGGACCACGTGTTGTTCTCTTTCAAAGAATCTATCTCTTTCAACATTGCTTTTATCCACTCGTCTTTGTGTGGGGTCTTCATAGCTTCTTTGAACGTATTGGGTTCAGCTTCTACATCGGTGAGCGCACAACAGTCTCTGAATTTCATTGGAGGACGAATGGTGCTTCTATTTCTTAGGTTGTATCTAGGTTCCGTCACTTCATCTTCGGAGTCAGATGAATTACCTAGATCGGCATCGTACCACGTTGTGCTCGGTTCAGCAGGGACGGGTCTTTCCTCATTAAATCCACAAGATGTGTTTTCTTCTTCTAACTGCGATGTACATCCTTGATCATCTAGCTCAGGATCCGATTGTTCGATATGATGACTTGGACTCAAGTCTCGATGATCTTCATTGCGTTGCTGATTAAAAGTCACTTTCAATTCGACTTCGTTGAACGATGTGTCTTTTCTTGTTGTCGTAGGTACAACTTCATCACAATGAGTTCTGTCAAGCGGTTTCTCGTCGAAGATTACGTCTCGCGATCGAATCAACGTATTGTTATCGCACCAGATACGATAACCATCATCATTGTCGTATCCGATTAATCTTCCTTTGAGGGCTTTCATGGAGAGTTTCTTCCGTTTCTGTTTGGGGACAAGGACGTAGGTTATGCAGCCTAAGATGCGTAAATGAGCAACTTTTGGTTTCTTTCCATGCCATAGTTCGTAGGGTGCTTTGTTCTCCGTACGGGATGGACCGGTTCTGTTTAGAACGTAGGTGACCGCATTAACTAATTCTGCCCAAAGCTTCTCTTGGAAACCTCCGCTGTGCATAATAGTCCTTGCAGCTTCTACTAAAGTTCTATTATCTCTCTCGCTGCATCCGTTTTGCTCGGGAGTATATGGCATAGTCAGCCGCTGTTTGATTCCGTGCATGGCGAGGATCTCACGCACCTCCTTGTTGTCAAACTCACCACCATTATCGCTCAGGATAGTTTCGACTGAATGGCCTGTATTACGTGCTTCGGAGATGAACTCTTGCATCTTCTGTTTAACTTCCGACTTTAATTTCAGAAAGTAAACGTAACGATAACCGGTGAAATCATCTTTGAATAATACGAAATACCGTAGATTTGTAAACGAGTTAGGGAACGGTCCACATACATCGCTGTGTATAAGTTCGCCGGGTCTTGAAGCTCTCGGTCGGGTACCAAACTTCAATCTATGCGACTTGCCGAATATGCAGCTTTCACAGATGCTTTCATCTGTAGGAAGTTGTACTCCTAACTCCCGTTTTACAAATTGTCGTACATGACGTTTATTCTGATGTACGAGTCTCTCATGGTAAAGTTGAGTTTTCGTTAAAGTTAAATTAACTTCTAAATTTCTTTTAGGAATGACGCTCTTGACATTCAGCTTGTATAGGCCACCGCTTATGCTGCGTACACCGGTTAGTTTCACTTCGCCACGCGTTGACATAGTGCAGCTCGTTGGTGTCGACTCAAACTTACTTATTGAGTTGCAGTCATGAGCAGCTAGGACAGAGAACAAGTTTTTCGTGATCTGTGGCACGTACCATACGTCCGTCAAAGTGATCTCGTATACTTTTCCTTTTACCTCCGATATGATAACGACATTTCCTTTGCCTTTGGCTTGAAGACCTTCGCCATTAGCGGTAGAGATGGTGTGTATTTGGTCAAAAGGTTGAAAGGTCTGAAATATATCTCCTTGATTGCTGACGTGACATGTTGCGCCGTTATCAACGTACCAGTTGACTGTACTCGATGAAGTTGACGATACTTCATTTTCTGAAGTCAGTAATTCATTACATAAGTGCATCAATTCCGCGACTTGAGATTCTTGTTTCTGAGACGAAGAAGAGGAAGGCGGGTTACTGCTTTTTGGAGGTTTGCCATCTTGAAGCCATCTTTTGCAATCCTTCACGCGGTGACCTCTGACAGAGCAGTAGTTGCACTTTATCTTTGCATCCTTACTCTTTTTGTTTGCCCCTTTCTTTGTGTTTATAGTCGGTAAAGCCTCTTGCTGCGATGTCACGGTAGGCACCATCAAGTTCCTTTCGAAAACACAAAGACGATCGGTTAGGTTGTCAATAGTTCGTTCGGAAGTTGGACACATTAACCATCCACTCTTAAATTGAACGTATTCTTCTCCCAGTGTGTCGAGAGTTTTGCAAATGAGAAGAAGGTCCGGAAGCTTCTTATCTTCGCCCAGCTCTTTGTTCAACGAGGTCCAAATATTTTTCAATTTTGACATATGAGTTGCTGCGTCATCAGCTGGATCCTTTTTCAATCCAAAGAAACTCATACATAGTTGGAAGGTCTTGTCTTCGTTCGTTCCTTCGAACATTCGATGAAGTTCTAACCAGATTTCTCGAGCGGATGTGAATCTCATCACTTTTCGTAGCATTTCGTCTGATAAATTGTTGGTGATAAAGAAAAGAGCACTGGAGTCAGCCTTCGTGAACTCGGACACGGAGGTGGCGGCGGACTCTCCGGTCCCACTGGCTTCACTTTCTTTATCTGCAGAAAGCCTGCCTTCGATTACGTCGAGAGCGCGAGGTATGCTCTTGAGTACGATAAGTATTTTGTACTTCCAAGTATCCCAGTTGCTTTTGCCTTCGAGAGGTGCAATTTTGTACTTGATAGTCGAAGTCTCCATCTTTTAGCTAAATTGCAGCAAAGCACATAACCTGTAGTTGTATAGAGTGTGCAGTCGATGTGGAAGCTATTAGCCGATAGATATAAACACTTATTTAAAATAAAACAGACTTTTATTTATCATGCTATGTCTCAGTTCATTTCGTTATTTTTATCGAGATGACATAAACAACACGTTGCTAAGTAACGTTGTTTTTTTATATCATAGACAAACACAAACACTATGCAGATTGCACTAGCTTGGTTTGCCGTCTTCTGTAACACTCTGAAGGTGGGCCGAAAATTGAGAATTTCTCTGAAAAAATATTCAGATAATTATGCCTTTTTACTTTTTCGACCCCATAGTACGGTACGTACGTAGGCTAGAGGAAGTAATAGTTATCGCGAAAGAAAAAGTTTTTTTCCAATTTTCTTGAAAATGTATTCTATATCATAAACACATACCGAAAAACCGAATATCTTAATTACTTCCGTGCCGTGAGTCCGTCACGCTTCGCTCTGGAGGCTATATAGGTAATGTTTAGTCCGATTAGGACCAAATTTGGAACTTAGAGTTTTAAATTATTTCATCGATTGATTTTTAAAAGTTCTTTCTAACCGTCAAACCGATTAAACAACAAAAACTGATTTATTTTTCTCAAATCGGCTCTAACGATTTTGATGTAACTTTGCATGTCGGAGTTGCTTATGATTATCTATTACATATGTCATTTATACATTACCCATTGGTCTGGAAAAAATCGTGTGTACAAATGAAATTTAAACTTGCGATTTATGATTGGAGCTATTGAATTGCCATGTATTAGCTACTGACGAGCACGAGCTTGGAAATGAGTTTTCCCTAAATTCCTCGGGAACTTTGTCAGGATATGCTAATTAGTAAATTTTGTCATTTCCCACCCCCTCAACCATCACTGTGCAAAAAATCTCAACAATCCATTGTTCCGATGCGATGAATAGCGGCACTCCCTGTTATGCCCTAGGGTCGGTGAGTGGAGACGCTATATCATAAACCTGGTAGTTTAGGTATCTGGTAGATATACGAGAGGAATGTTCTGTTGCGATGTTAAGAAAAATAAACTTAAAAGGGTATTTTTTCAATTCCCTTAGGAACTGCATCGACTATGCTATTTTCACGGGATAAAAAGTAGCCTGTGTCCTTTTCAGTAATACAGGCTACCTGCATACCAAATTTCATCAAGATTGGTCGAGGTGTTGAAGTGTGAAAAGAAAACAAGCAAACACATTTTCACATTTATAATATTAGTAGGGATTATTGTAAAACAAGAATAAAAAAATATTGGACCACCACGATGGAATGTGAAATTCAAAAGTTTATTTTGCCTGGGCCTGCGTGGTCAACTAAGGCCCGATCACCCTAATTCAGGGTAGGCTCGAGCCCCTCGGTAAAGACGTATATATGAGCTGATGTGATTATGATGATGATTTCGCCTGGGATTTCGCCAGACAGAAGTGTTGTGATCTACCGCACTTTTAACTCAGACCGCAACGCTCCTTCTTTAGGTCTGATTAAACTTCATCATTATCATCATCATCATATCAGCCGTAAAACGTCCACTGCTGAACAAAGGCCTCTCCCAAGGATTTCCATGACGACCGGTCCTGCACTGCACGCATCCATCGGCTTCCCGCGATCTTCACCAGGTAGTCGATCCACCGCGTGGGAGGCTGACCTACGCTACGTTTTCCGGTACGCGGTCGCCACTCGAGAACTTTACTGCCCCAGCGGCCATCTGTTCTACGAACTATGTGCCCTGCCCACTGCCACTTCAGGACAACGTAATTACACGTATCCTCATTAAAATAACTTTGTTTTTTTTTGCCTACATATCAAATATCTTCTTCGCTCTTTTGTTTCATCGCTACGGCTGGCTCCTCAGTAGCTCGAAAGTAAAAACATAATATTTTATATGTAAAATCTCAAAATATCCCTCTACAATGTTAAGCATTGTACAATCATTCCGGTACCGCACTAGAATGCGAAGAAGTAATTAAACTTGAGACATGAGACCAGGATTGATCGGGCGGGTTCGCTCGGAACCGCGTAGTCGTCGTCGGGGCGGCAAAGGTTGGCGCCGGGCCAGTGTACGCCTCCCCTATAAACCTAAAGGTTGAGGTACACTCGACGCATTTTAATACGTAAAACCCGCCACTTCGTCTGTTTTTCAGGCGACTTCCAAAAAGGACGAGGTTCTCAATTCGTCTCTTTGGTTTTTTTTTTCATGTCTGTTACCTCAAAAATTTTGACTGGGTGAACCGATTTTTATGATTCTTTTTATATTTGAAAGCTAGTGCTTCCTGTGTGTTCCCATATAAATTTTATTAAAATCGGTGTATTACTTTAGTAGAAAATTAACAAAAATCAAAAATAATAATGCAAAAATGTTAATTTGTTGCGATGGAAGTCGGTTTTTTAACGTGTTTAGCGTTTTCAATAATGAGGATTCCGGTACCCGATTAGGAAAAAAGAAACCTCACTGTATTATCCACTGTCCATCTGAGTACCGAGACAAGCGTCTTGGCGGCAAGACCTACCGTAACTGGTCCTTGTCTTCACCTTATGGTGTTGGCAGGAATAGCGGTCCTCACTGTTTGCCCAAGGGTAGGAAAGTGGGAACGCTATATCATAAACCTGGTAGTTTTAGCGTATCTGGCCTTACCAATACTGCATAAAAAAATCGCGAAGTCGCACAAAATTACAGATTTCTGTATTTTGGAGTACTAGTTGTCATTTGATTCGTCTTGGTCCCCTTAATGGCGTTTTAATGTTTAATCAAATTGCTCAGGATATCCAAGTGTACCTATAGCCTTAAATCAATAATTTGTTTCCTTTTACGTAGCCCAGTTGCGACAATGTTATCCTCTCAAGGTCGCCTACAAGTTTGTACTGAGTCAATCGGACAGTTATTTGTTATCCTCATTGGAAGATACCAAGAAGCACCTAATAGCTTGGGTACGACTTGGGAACTAGCTGGACATTAATATTGATAAGGTATATTTCAAAGAAGTTTAAACAGGTGTACAAATAGTGCTTATTCATTCTCGTCTTGAAGATTCCTAAAATATACGAAGCGGGAAACACAGACGCCGGCAGGGAATTCCGGTATATTACTGAAAAAAAGTTTTCCTTCACCGTGAAGGAAAACATCGTGAGGAAACCTGCACACGCCGGCGGAGACACTCGCAGGTTGTGCGTGAAGTCGACCAACCCGCACTGGGCCCGCGTGGCCGACTAAGGCCGATCGCCCCAATTCAGGGTAGGCTCGAGCCCCTCGTTGGGGACGTATATGAGTTGATGTGATGACTGAAAATAGTACAGAATTAATAACTTTGTTTTATCGTGTGGCACAATTAACCGTGCTATCCAAGGGACAGACGGCGGTTGACTGGTGTTGCACTTAGCATCACCCGCGGTCACGTGTAGGGCATTTAAGATTTACACCTACGGACGTGTGCAACGCGATTTTCATACACGTCTTGGTCAGATATGTAGGTTTCGTCACGACGATGTTCTCCTGCACCGTTAAAGCAATCGGAAAAATAAAAAAATAATCTTAAAACTAATTAGTGCATTGTTGGCCGTGCAGATTTGAACCCGGGACCTCTGGTTAGGAAGAGACCAGTCGTTACCACCGACGCTTTTTAAACATTTATATATGTATGTATGTATTTAAACGTATATAAATATGTATATCAGTCTTTGGTTCCCATAACACAGGGAATCCTACTTTGGGGCCAGATGAACATGAGTTGTTTGTCCCCGTATATTTATTTATTTAAATTAACTTTCAATGTTTGTCTTCCCGGGGTCCGATTAAGCTGAAATTTGGAAGGAAACCGTGTTCCCGGTGACAATAGATCCTTTTGTTATTTTGAAGTTGATCTGATAATGAACTTTGGAGGTGGAATCAAGGTCCAGAATCGTCTTTTATTTTTCAATAGAATCGTTAATTATTTCCTATAAAATACTGTGTTCACCTTTTTGAATTTGGAACCGTGTATTTCTTATAATCATTTAGGCTTTTTTAGCATAAAAACTCTTTTTAAATAAAAGCTTGCACCTCTAGATTTTTCCAAAATTATCACAGTTGTTGCTGTTTATTAGGGTCTCGTACCCAAAGGGTAAAAACGGGACCCTACTACTAAGACTTCACTGTCCGTCCGTCTGTCTGTCTGTCACCAGGCTGTATTTCATGAACCGTGATAGCTAGACAGTTGAAATTTTCACATACTCGTATGATGTATTTCTGTTGCCACTATAATAACAAATACTTAAAATCAGAAAAAGTGAGTCTCCATACAAAAAAACGAGTTTTTTTTAAACGTGAAGAAACTAGCGCTATTTAGTATGATGGTATGGAACCCTTTGTGCGCGGTTCTGACTAGCACTTAACCGGTTTTTTACAAAATTATTGACCCCACGATTTCTATTTGTTGTCGAAACAAACTTGACTTGATTTTCTTCACTTAATTTTAAACAAATGACAACATTAAATCTTGGCAGACTCATTCCCAGAAGGGCAACAAAACGTTTTCCTTGGCTGATTCTCAGGAGTTACATAACCAAAGGAAGGAAATTTATGCGCAATCCATGCAAATAGAGTCACTTTTTAACCGACTTATGTTCGACCGTATATTTTTTTATGTATGTTTTCCGTCAATTGTGGACCGATTTTTAAAATTCTTTTTTCATTCCAAAGAGTACACTCCCGAGGGGGTCCCACTACCACCAAGTCAGGGTCTAATGATGGGATCCCAGGGAAATCGAGAGCAACCCTCAAATTACTCATTACGTAGGCACTTATTACGTGATTCGTATGTTTTCTAAAGCTATTAAAATACTTGCATCTGTTAGTCATCATCTCATTTTAAACCGCCTCACAGCTTTACACAGGAGGTCGCGGGTTCGATTCCCGGCGGGGTCAATTGTAAGACTCGGTTTGGTTGGTGGTAGGGCACTTTCTAAGTCCGCCTAGCTACCACCATCTTATCTAAGTCTTGCCGCCAAATATCAATGTTGATATCATTGGTGTGTTCCGGCATAAAGAGAAGATAGCCAGTTCCCCATTGCGTTGGGGAATCTTGGTAAGCCCTCTTCCATCTTCGGCAACATCATCACTTACCACCAGGTGAGATGTTGTCAAGGGTTTACCAATTGTGAATAAAAAAAAATAAAAAAAGAAGGTATAACTCTTTAACTTTTGTTGTAGGGTAGGGTAATACGGTAGTGTAGGGTAGTATAGGGTAGTGTAGTGTAGTGTAGGGTAGGGTAGAGTAGGGTAGGGTAGGGTAGTATAGTGTAGTATAGGATAGGGTAGTATAGTGTAGTGTAGTGTCGTGTAGTGTAGTGTAAGATTGGAACGAAGTTCGCCGGGATAGCTAGTATATTATAAAAGTAAGTGTACATCGTGCGTGCCGCTAAAACGACACAAGTTTCGGTATGATCAGTGGGAGTTATATGGTGTGGTAGCCCTCTATCCCCCACCATACCAAAAACTCCCCGTCTGTCCGGTGGCCGTCTGCCGCCCTGGTAAGAAGTGCCACCCGGCCTGCTTCGGACGATTGATACCGTCGTGTCGTGTGCTTCGTTGGTGTCCCCCGGCGATGGATCTACGTGTGCAGGCGTCGCCAGCTGCGGAATCGTGCCGCCCTCGGGCCATATCGAGGAATCGGATGAAACTCGACATTGCACACGCCATACATCGTTGGGAGCAATCGTTGGTCTGCGGCACATACTAGTTTCGGGACCGCCTTTTTCAAGGCAGTCTTTACGATCAATACATCATCATCGCGGGTCGTCGTGTGCTTCGGAGGTGTATCGCGGCGACGGAGGAGCACGCAGGATCGCAGTCGTGGAACTAGAATCGCCCTCTCTGACCCCCCGGGGAGTTAGTCGACATGAAGCGAGCGTAACTCGGTCACCGTGCACGCCTCCGTCGTCGGATAGCCAACGTAGCCATAGGCGTTGCGGTCCAGCCTGCTTCGGACGATCGATACCGTCGTGTCGTGTGCTTCGGTGGTGTACCCCGACGATGGATCTGCGTGAGCAAAGGCCGCCGGCGTAGAGTATACTCACAGGCGTTGTAACTCGACTAGCGCACGCCATTCATCGTCGGGGAGCCATCATCGATCTGCGGCACATACTAGTTTCGTGCCGCCTTTTTCAAGGCAGCCTTTTACGGTCACTATTGCCTCCACCTACCTCTCAGTTCTTGTGCCATCCCCGTATGGCACATTCCCATGGCAGGGGCCCCTGCAATGGGCGCGCTGGCTATCTCTACACGGTGCGTCTGGTGCAACCCCTCTCTACTTACGCACCCACACCCTTCCCTAAGGGTATGGGTCGCTCCGATTAGCTTTTAAGGTAGCTTAGCTGCCAAGGCTTAAGAGGGTTGATAGTGGTAGTGTGGTCTTGGGCCTGTGCATATTTATTTATTATGTGTATAATGGGTATGTATGCAATGAGTTGTGAGTCCTGTGAGTCCCACATAACCAGTACAGCTGGCTCTAGTACTCCACAGCAGTCCGAGGAAGAAAAAAAATATCCCCCATCCATGAAAAAGGTTCCCGTTTTTACCTGAATGGCGTGATTTTAAAGATATAAGGGTTGGAAGTTTCACCCTCTAACTAAAACATTCTGGAACAGTCCAGAACATTTGTGAGTATTCGAGAGCATTCTACAACAACATCCCAGATCATTATGAAACATTCCAGAACACCCTCGAATGTTGAGGAATGTTCTGGAACACTGTGGATCATTCGAAGCCTCTTTTGTATATCAACTCCCTGAATGAAGCCGGGTACCCTAGCTAATAGTTAATATCTGTACAATCATTTCCTGTTTAAATAATCACAGCCTAGGGCACAGGGGATCGAACAGGAAAATATATTATAGCCAGGGATAGCACTGGAAGCCTACTTGCTACCTCGTGCTTCGTGAGCTGTGGCCTGTTGAATAATAAATTGTCAACAAATCAGTAATTTCTCCATTACGCGGTTCACTGTTACACATTTATTGCTTTTATTAGGTTTCATGTGAAAAAAATGGTTTTCTTTCTCCCAAAAAAATATAAGTCGTCAGTAATAAATTTGGAATAGGAGCTAACAAAGCTTTCATTATGTGTACTCCTGAGGCTAACAATGCCTCATAAAAACTAACAAGATACCGCAAGTACAGAGAGTGGCCCACATTAACTTATAATAAGTTCTTTTTGAAAAACCTAAAACCTTTTAGGTACAAGCTTTTATTTGAAAAACAATTGTAATTCCAAATTGTTTTAAAATGGCCAAGTGCGAGTCGGACTCGCGAAAAGTAGGATTTCGTAGTCTTTTCAACAAATAAATGTATTTTTAAACAAAAAAAATGTATTTGCAGTTGGTAATAGAACATTTTGTATGGAAAATCTATGAACTTTTTACAAATCCAATTGCACACCTATTACTCCTAAACTAAGGAAGTCTACTTAGCCTTGATAGTTTTCCTTTTAAATTTATTATACATGTCATACTATTCACAATTTAAAAAAAAATCACCCCTCTTTACAAGTAGGGGAGGTACCCTAAAATAATATTTACAAGATTTTATTGTACCACTTTATCGGCGTGATATGTATACCCATTCCAAATTACAGCTTTCTAGTACTAATACTCTCTGAGCTAACCCGCGGACAGACGGACAGACAGACATGGCGAAACTATAAGGGTACATTGTTGACTACGGAACCCTAAAATAGCCGAGCTGAGAGGTACAGTATTTCCTATGATTTGTTTGAAAACACTAGACGGTCCTGGGACCTCGGTTTCACCCTCGTAGTTTATTATCAGATCAACTTCAAAATACCAAAAGGATCTACTGTCACCGGGAATACGGCTTCATACCAAATTTCAGCTCGATCGGACCCCTGGAAGTGGCTCTAAAATACGTATACATTCGAACATTGCAAGCTATGTTAAAGCTTGTAATAATTTCGAAAGCCAAAAAACAACAAGATTTTAATATTGCATTGTCACGCGATATACATACGCATGCCAAGTTTCAGCACAATCGGAAACCGGTAAATGGGTCAAATTTAACTTGCCAGATTTCATTACAGACACCGGGACAGGTGAAGCTAAATAAAAGCTTGTAAAAATATATCTAAAGCATATGGACATTTAAATTTAAGGCCCTGATTGTACTAACTTTATCGTTCCTAGTTGAGATACAGAGCATTCGCGAGTAGGTCGATATAATTTTATAATACGAACCGAGAAAATATGTTCTAACTCGGTGTCTACCTAACGAGATGGGACTGAATATTTTTGATAAGAAAATATAGTATTTTATCTACGAAGCCACTGGTGTCTCGGGTAGATTGCCGTCGCATAATGGCAGACAGCGATTGCTGATACACCACAGACGTTGTTAACGTAGCCACCGTCGGATATGTGGCTGGTAGGCGACGGCGGGAATCTGAGGTAGCAGACAGCATTTACTCAGGAGTACCGTCGCATGCCAGGTGCAGCTACGGGGGACACGCTTACAACAACGGGTGCCTTAGCTTCGACTGTTCTCCTTTATGCGCTGATATCAATGCCCTTGCAGAAGAAGGGACTTCTGGTTAGTGCCTCTTCTTAGCGTGTCGATGGCAGACACTACACTGTGGCAGCCCAGAATTTGGCCACGTTAACAGCATTATCAGCCGCTGTCATGAGGTCTTCCTGCGTGCAGATGTAGGGGCACGCAGGGCACGATGTTAAATGTGTCATCGTTTGAACTGCACCGCACAAACAGTTTATATCACAGTCACCCAAAAATCCCCACCTGATCATGTTTTCTTTGCTCCGACCGGTCGGGTCCGGAGTCTGTGTAAAGACTTCCAAACCGGCCATGGCACGTCATATCCAGGGGGAAGGCTTTCTGATATCGGGACGAAGGGTATTGGTAAGCTTACTTTATCCTGCCAAAGGTTACACCTCGCTTTCTTGGGTTCTACTGATAAAGGATAGACACACTTTATAAAACTATTTCGGCTTTTCAGCCGTTGTTGTACTGGGTTGTGGCTATGCATAGGGTGCCGTGTGTCAGTATCCATCTTCGATCTTTCAGAGGAGCTAGCCACCGCCCTGCGCACAGCCGGGGGCGCAATACCAGGTTAGTGCTTCACCGGAATGGAAGGTTCCAGATAACAAGCGAAAATCAGTAATAATCTGAGCCCATAATTTGTTATTTTTGCCAAAATTTTTAAGTATCGTCGCCATTACTGATCACTTTCATCAAGAAATAAAAAGGCAAAGCATCGCTTGCAGAAGCCACACGCTGGCGACACGATTTGTGAAGGTACCTATTGTTCTACATCAGACTTCCACAACTTGTCAGGTGGACTGTTTTCTATTATATTTAATATTTGTTTCGGTGGGATGGTGATGCATTTTTTTAATCCATAGTTGGTAAGCCCTTGACATTATCTCACCTGATGGTAAACCACGATGATGCCGAAGATGAAAGCGGGATTACCAAGAATCCCCAGCGCAATGGGAAACTGGCTATCTCATCTTCAAGCCGGAACAGATCAACGCTGTTAGCATGGCTGTTTGGCAATAAGACTTAGATAAGGTGGTGGTAACTAGCCAGGCGGGCTTAGAAAATGCACTTCCACCAACCAAACCGAGTCTTGCAAAGTCAAACAAAAATTTTATACGAGCTTCATTGCATTTGGTTATTTGTCGGTTGACATCAGGAGTGATCTCCTGGATTGGTTTTAGAGGCGCTTTCTTAGATTCAAGATATTTTTAATAATTTTGAACAAAAAAACCGATTTCAAACAGAAAACTAAGGTTCCTCTCGATTTATCTGGGATGCCATTATAAGATCCTGGTTTCCTTATCATGGTACCAGCCTTGGGATATCTTCTTTCCAACAAAAAGAGAATCATCAAAATTGTTTCATAAATGTCGAAGTTATCCACGAAGACACATAAAAAAATAAAACATACATACGGTCGAATTGACAAAACTCCTTTTTCGAAGTTAGTTAAAATAGATGCAAATCACACTCTTTCTGATAGTCATAAAATAATTTAATACATAAAGTAATTTGTTAAAAATAAAAAATTTAACAATCATTAATAACGTCAAAATCCAGTCCTTGATATAAAACAAATTATGTCATTAAAACATGAAAACAATATGACAAGAGAAGTAATACATTAAAATCATTGAATGTTGCCTTAGACAAGAGTAGGCCAGTTCACTAGGACAGCACTCGAATCTTAAAGCTGTAGAAGAATTTAAAATTTCACATAGGTCGCAGAGAAAACTAGAGACCCAGCCAGCGCCGCAGAGAAGTGAAGAAGGAGTAAGGTATTTAAGTTAATATTTTAATAGGGATCGATTGTCTTAAAAAAATATATATTAACATTGTATCAATAACAACGTTATAAAACTAATAGAGTCTAAAACTACCATATAAAAAATATGTGTATATATGTGTGTCTGTGTTTATGTCTGTGTTCTGTGCGTCCGTCCGGTGCTGTAGCACCTAAGCGGATTTTGGTAAAATGTGGGTAAGAAAAATATCATTTTTATATCTCCAGCTGTTTTTATAATTAGTTCCATCGTGATTGCGTAGGGTTGGCAACCGTAGGTACATAAAAATACTTTTAATTTTTTTCTTAAATTTAACTAACAATTTTGATGAAACTTTGAACGTTTTTCTATCTTTACAGGGGTCAACACTCGCCATAGTTCCTCATTCCAGTAAAAATCGGAATAAGGTTGTTTGTAACATTTTCTCAAAAATAGCTTTAAAGATTTCAATGAAACTTTGCAAGTAACTAGGAATTAATATCGACTTTTACACTGGGTAGTTCATTGTCATATCAGCTCATATATACGTCCCCACCTAGGGGATCGAGCCTACCCTTAATTACGGCGATCGGGCCTTAGTCGAGTTTCTTCGAAGGTGTGTGCAGGTTTCTTCACGATGTTTTCCTTCACGGTAAAAGCGTCGGATAAACGTACATATCATCATCATCATCATCATCATATCAGCCGAAGGAAGTCCACTGCTGGACATAGGCCTCCCCCAAGGATCATACATATATGAAATCGAAATTTGGTACGAGGCAGGACTCGAATCACGTCCTCCCGGACCTCCATTCCGTTACGCCACCGATGCAGGTTTTCTTAGTTATATAAATAGAACGTTTAATAAATAGAACGGACACCCTTGATGTCCCAATATCTACACGGGTAAAGCCGCGGGCAACTACTCGTATTGCAGAAATTCAAATTTAGTTCCCTAAGATTATATTATGACTAACTGCTTAAGGCGAGGCATTTGTAAAACAGTTGTCTCTGTTTTTTCCTTTACGTGTAAAGAGTCAACAAAATAGCCACACTTTTTCACTTTTTCAATGTTTTACTTTGTTAAAAATTTAGCAGATTCTCTGTAGTTCTTAAAAAGAAATATCTCCATATAAAAACGATGTGCAAATTAAGAAATTTTATTAATAAACAATTTGTTTTAGACCTGTTTTTGGGATTTTTTATGATCGAGTAAAGTACACACTATCGTGTAACATATTAGCATATTCATCAGACCACATTCATCATTCCTTAAGTATTAAGTGTCCAAAATTTTTTTTATCAAGACTGATATTTAGTAGTAATTACCCAAAAAAATTGATCTAGCAAAAGGGTTTCTCCGCTTTTCCATCGGTGCCTCGCCTTAACCTGGTGAAGGTCGCGGGAAACCGTTGGATGCAGGCAGCGCAAGACCCATCCACGTGGAAATCCTTGGAAGCTGGATCCTGGAAGGCCTTTGTCCAGCAGTGGATGTCTTTTGACTGATATGATTATTATAATGAACTGCTTTGCCTGCAAAGGAAGACAAATCTATTTACATTATATTATAATAAAACTGTAACGGGGCCGTGTCGGTACATGAAATATTTTTGGAAAACAATAACTGTGGCGGAAAATAACGATATAGAGGCCAAAACAACAGCTTCGGAATTTTGTCTGTCTGTTTGTCTGTCTGTCTGTATGTTCCGCACATCACACAAAAACTACCCGGCCGATTTTGATGCATTTTTTTATGGTGGTTCATTATAGCCGTGGTTAACATATAGGATACTTTTAATCCAGGAAAATTCAATAGTTCCCATGGGAAAATTGAAAACCTCCACGCGGACAAAGTCGCAGGCACAGCTAGTTATAACATGAAATCTCTCTCTCTCTCTCTTAACGTTAGGCAGAATTAACCGTGCTATCCAAGAGATAGCCCGCTTCCATCGGCAACTTCGTCACTTACCACCAGGTGAGATGTTGTCAAGGGTTTACCAATTGTGAATAAAAAAAATAGACGGCAGTTGCCTGAAACATGAAATAAAAACTTATCATCTATTTAACACTTACCTTAATAGTTTACAACAAAAGCTTTGAAGTTTCAAATTTTGAAAAGAGAACGAAATAGTTTTTGTGACAGCCATGGTGACAGTTACGTCAAAGATGTCAATTTTTCGGCACAATATGTTTATTTTAGAACTATTGACTGTGTATTTCCTATAATTTTCTTTAATTTTACTTCTTTGGCTACATAATTTGACCACTGTTTATATTAAAGTTTTTCTAATTATAAATATCAAGAGAAACAACGTAACAACTACATCTACTGGGAGTTGTGTTAGCTGTAAATTGTAAGGTTGATAAAGGTCAATGTTGCATAAAATGAGGCGGGAAACTATATCGATGCCGCCGAGCGAGAGGCTGCCCGCGCGGCGTCAGCTCCCCAAGCTGATGGCCTGCATGACCAAAATCAGCATGGAGAATCTGCGGAACAGGCTGCTGTTTGGAGTCGACTTCTTGGATGCCAAAGGCATTCGCAGGTTCGTCTTTTGGAGCCTTCATCTTAATCAGCCAAAAGAAGACAACTAAAGACAAAGGCCTCTACTAAGGATTTCCACGAACACCGGTCCTGCGCTGCCAGCATCCAGCGGCTTCCCGCGACCTTCACCAGGTCGTCGGTCCACTGAGTGTGAGGCCTGCCTAGCTACGTCTTTGCCTAAGCACTCGAGAACTTGACTACGCCAACGGTCATCTTTTCTACGAGCTATGTGCCTCGCCCACTGCCACGTGAATAAAAAAAAATATTTTCCAATTTTTTATAGACAAAAATTCCGAAAAAAAAACGATAAAGAATTGTCTTTTTTGTAAAATAAGGATTTCTACTATTACAAATGTGAAAGTTTGTAAGTATGGATGTATGGATGTTTTTTACACTTTCACGCCAAAACCGCTGAACGGATCTGGATGAAATTTGATAGGTAGACTGATTAGGACCTGGATTAACATATAGGCTGCGCAGTTGCGCACCCTTAAAGACACTCATAGAAACGTTGTCCACGCCGACGAAGCAGCCTGAAAAAGCTAGTTCTTTATATTTTTTTTAAATTTCTGTTGGAGAAATAGAGCCAAATTTCAAATTTTGAGACTTTGTCTATGAACCATAAAACATATAAGCAATCCATAATGACGAAGGTGTACAAATATTCTTCCATAACTCAAACCGAGGCTTCTCTTCATCATAGTTCCACCAAGAAACCTATACTACACTTTTCTTTTTTAGGGTTTTGGCCACCAAACGAGTTACCAACGATACCCTATTGCTGTCTGTCTGTCTGTCTGTCCGTCCATCAGCGGGCTGTATTTCAGGAACCGTAATAGGTAGACAGTTAAAAGTTTCACAGAATGTGTATTTTTGTTGTCGCTATAACAAAAACTAAAAATTTTAAAAAGTGAAAAATACGGGGGTCTCCATCTCCATAAAATGTATCAGAAAAACATTCATCCCCCGGAAAATTTCCAATATCTATGAATTCATTCTCCAATATCTATGAACCAATGTAGAATTAAGTTGTTGCTTTATAGAAGAGAAATCAACGAACAATGCAAGTTGATACTTCACATAAAAGATTTCAATAAACATTCACTCCAGCGAAAACTAGCCACCGCTCTTTTGTATGACTAACCAGTTCTAGTGTAGTGTTCTCCAATATTTATGAACCAATGAAGATTTAAGTTGTTGCTTTATAGAAGAGACATCAACGAACAATGCAAGTTGATACTCACAAAATATATCAAACATTAACTTCACCGGAAACTATAGCCACCGCTCTTTTGTATGACTTAACAGATCTAGTGTAGTGTTATCCAATATCTATGAACCAATGAAGAATTAAGTTGTTGCTTTATAGAAGAGACATCAACGAGCAATGCAAATAAAAGATACAACTATGTTAGAGAAGTAGTCTTTGATACAAATTTATAGAGCCCAAACTACGTTTATATCGTTAAAGTGTTCTTATACAGCTCCATTCAGTCTTCATGTATTCATCATATCAGCTCATATATACCATATACCGAGGAGCTCAAGCCTACTCTGAATTAGGGGGCCTTAGTCGACCACGCAGGCCTAGTGCAGGCTGGTCGACTTCACACACAAAGTGTGCTGGTTTCCTCACGATGTTTTTCTTCACTTAAGAGCGTCGGCTAAACGTACATATAAAATCGTAATTTGAAAACACATTGGTACGTGGCAGGATTCGAACCACCACCTCCGGAACAGGTAGCGGCCCTAGTCTTTGTGCCACCGACTACGCTTTTTTATCATGCATTATCTTGAATTTAGTTTATAGGTATTTCACGGAAACATACGGCAGTGTACATTAACCTGTCTTTCCCTTTTCTTCTCTAAATATAGGTGGGCTGAAACATTTACGCAACAAGTACAATAAATAGATAATAAGGGTTATTCTCAGTCCTTACCACTAGGGACGAATGGGATTTTTTTTCCCATTCGTCTCCAGTGGTAACGAGTGGGATTTTTTATGGAGTTGACATGAGAATTCACTTTCAACCTTTTGTTGAATATTAGTGTCGCCAATTAAATTTTAATCAAATATTTATTTTTTTTGGGTTATTTTTCCATGTTGTTGGAAACTTGACCCCTTATAATTTGACAATGCTGTTTTACTGGTGAATATGCTGCTTTAGATTAAGAAATCATAAATTATGAAATAATTATATTATGAATGTTTTAATAGGTATACGAATAATTTTGTGCCTATTTACAATTTAAAAACCGGCCAAGTGCGAGTCGGATTCACGCAAAGTAGGGTTTCGTAGTCTTCAAAAAACAAATGTATATTTAAAAAAAACAAATTAACTTTTAGAGTAAAAAAATTAAAATAGTAGAATATGCAATCAATTTAAAATGAAAACTATCACGACTAAAGAAGGCTTTCTTAGTTTAGGAGTAATACTCGATCAACTAATGATGTGCAGTTGTATTTGTAAAAGTTCATAGATTTGCCTTTTACCAAAAATTTTTTACTTAAAAAAAAACAAATTAACTTTTGCCGTTCGATAACCAACATTTTGGTAAATGGAAAATCTATGAATTACAAATACAACTGCACATCATAAGTTGATCGACTATTACTCCTAAACAAAGAAAGCCTTCTTTAGTCGTGATAGTTTTCATTTTAAATTGATTGCATATATTATACTATTTTTTTTTTTTACTCTAACAAAAATTTCCACTTTAATGCTTAATATTTTGCAAATGACACTCTTTATTGAGAAATGGTTTTAGGAAACCCTCAATAGTTTTTAAGAACCTATTAAACGATACCCCACAATACAGGCTACGTCACTAAAAAAGTTTTTAAGAACCTATTTAACGATACCCCACAATACAGGCTACGTCACTAAAAAAGTTTTTAAGAACCTATTAAACGATACCCCACAATACAGGCTACGTCACTAAAAAAGTTTTTAAGAACCTATTAAACGATACCCCACAATACAGGCTACGTCACTAAAAAAGTTTTTAAGAACCTATTTAACGATACCCCACAATACAGGCTACGTCACTAAAAAAGTTTTTAAGAACCTATTAAACGATACCCCACAATACAGGCTACGTCACTAAAAAAGTTTTTAAGAACCTATTAAACGATACCCCACAATACAGGCTGCGTCACTAAAAAAGTTTTTAATAACCTATTAAACGATACCCCACAATACAGGCTGCGTCACTAAAAAAGTTTTTAAGAACCTATTTAACGATACCCCACAATACAGGCTGCTTCACTAAAAAAATCAACCCCTCTTTATAAGTAGGGGGGAGGTAACCTAAAAATGATTTTTTCTTTAAGATTTTACTTTAGCACTTTGTCAGCGTGATTAAAGTGTATACTCATGGCACATTACAGCTTTCTAGTACTAATAGTCACTAGACAGACAGACATGGCGTAACTGTAAGGGTTCTTTGTTGACTACGGAACCCTAAAAAAAGACCAGTCGAAAGCGAGTCGGACTCCCATTAAGGTTTTCCTACCACCACACAACTCACTTACAAAAATGATCCCTATTCACATCATATCATCAGCCGAAAGACGTCCACTGCTGGACAAAGGCCTTCGTAAGGATTTCCACAACAATCGGTCCTGCACAGGATCTATTCACGTTGTAAACAAAAGAAATCAACGTGAGCGACAGAAAAACGGTATTTTTTTACTTAATTCAGACTCTTAGCTATTTTCATTTGTTATTATACGGCAATAGAAATACAGTCTGTAAGAATTTCAGCTGTCTACCTATTAACAAAGTATATATATTAGTACTAACATACAGTATGGACACTCCCTGCCGCTCACTAGATTGCGACCCCACCCCCTCGTCACCCAGATTAATACAGATTGGTTACAGTTTGGTTGTCGAACGTATAGGATTTCGCCGCCATTTTGTTTTCCGCCATTCCTTTTTTGTAATGTCATTTCTAGCCCGTTATATGAAGTGTCCAGGGTGTGTTAATAGGGTCCCGTTTGTGGTGTACACCACACAGCCCTAAAAAGGATTTAAATTACACCGAGGTGGTAAAAGATCTAGATCGATCTCTTGATTTTTTGATTTCTCCATCCCTCAGAAGAACCAGACTGAAGGAGGCGGAATAATGCGTCCATTAATTGTGGCCTATCCGGTTTCAGTCACAAATTATTCACATTGACAAGGGACCACTCAGACTTTGTTAGTGGAGAATTTTGTTGATTAAGTCTGATTGCCGAATAAACAGCATACGCAATCAGATTGCCTCTGGGTCGATCGGGAGCTGACGTTTTAATTAAAGTGTCAGAAAGATCAGGAGCTGACGTTTGAATTACAGTGTCAGAAAGATCGGGAGCTGACGTTTTAATAACAGTGTCAGAAAACTCGTATCTGTTTTGACTTTATGCAAGATGTGTATTTTTTATTTATTGTTATCAATGTGGTACAGTCAAGAGCACTTAGAATTATATACTTTAGACTTGGGATAGGCCCGTGGGCTGTAATGCGCTGCACAAATCGGAGATTAGCTACTCTTTGGCTTTTGGCTCTTGTAGAGATCTCATTCTTTTTTAACACGCTTTTATTAGCTTCACTTGTAACTAACTATGTATGTAAGAAAATCTTGGAATCTTAATTTGACTCACTTCCCGGTCTTCGATTACGATGAAATTTTGCACACGCTCTGTGTTCTGATGACATTACATGACTAGCTAAGAAACGTCATTACAAATCCAATATGGCGGCCTCCCCAAGATGGCGGACTGGCTGTTAGAAATCCACCCCCATTAAATGAAAGGGTTCGCTGTCAGGAATACGAAAAAAATAGTCACGTGACTTAAATCTAATATGGCGGACGTCCAAGATGGCGGACAGGTTATTTGAAATGCACCCCCATGATATGGGTATCAAATGAAAGGGTTTGCTGTCAGGAATACGAAAAAATAGTCACGTGACTTAAATCCAACATGGCGGACATCCAAGATAACTACTTAACGTGTTTACTAAAAGCGTGTTTTTTAGTTTTTTAAACTAATTGATGATTATTAAAAATGAAATCATTATGAATATGTGAGTATTGGCAACCAATACTATGTGAAAATTTTGGTGGGATTAATTTATACGTCGTGACTTAAGGATATACAGGTGTAACAAAAATGGTGTAGGTCCTGTTAACTGGGGCTTCTACTCATCATACTGAACAACTTTTGTTCTACGACTTTGCTGAAATCGTAAAAAAAATAATTAATTCTTTATACAAATCGATCAGCTGATGGACCAATTTTGTGCATTTTTGTATAGAGGGTCCAATTTGTTTACTGAGTTTTGACTATGGGTTCCTTGGGGATAGTTGTTCAGTATGATGAGTAGAAGCCCCAGTTAACGGGTCCTACACAATTTTTTTACGTCATGAAAGATAGTTTTCTAATTAGCTGAGGATGGTATTAAGTAATTTCAAACAATTTATTGTATAGGCATCGTCATCATATCAGCCGAAAGACGTCCACTGCTGGACAAAGGCTTCCCTCATCGACCTTCACCAGGTGGTCATATCGGGTGAGAGGCCTGCCTACGCTACGTCCTCAGTGCGCGTTCGCTACTCGAGTACTTAACTATCCCAACGGCCATCTGTTCTACGAGCTATGTGCCCTGTCCACTGCCACTTAAGTTTAGCAGTTCTTTGAGTTACGTCCGTTACCTTGAAATTGAGTATATAGCAGGTATTTAGGCAAGTATGTAATTTTTATTATTTGTTCTGCCTATAATTATTATTATTGGGTGGGACGCCTGCGGGGTGCAGGCGGGTGTTCAAGTCTCTAGATGGACTCATTACACCCTATTTCCATGGTGGTACAATGGTTACTATGACCCCGGTGGCGTCCCCCCCTCAAACCTTAAGCTCCTTCTGCAGTACTCCGTTATGTGATAGATCTCCAGGTCGCATAGTTCATCTTCTCTAATCCTATCGGCGCCGAACGGTTCACCTCAGCCTGCTGTAAAGTACACACTCAACCAAATAGTGTTGGCTGGTCTCCGGTTCTCTGCAGTTGGGGCAGGAGGGGGTCTATGGTCCTGTCTATTAGGGACATGTGTCGATTTGTTCTGCCTAGAGTTACAGGATTCGATCAACGAGAGGTTAAAAAAATAATTTTATTTATTTACGAAGTACAAAGTTACATGGAGTACTTATTCTACTGAGGTCCTATGCGGGCATAGTCGCAGATGGGAATGGTTCAATGTGGTAAGACGTCCTGCCATTTTATTCACGGCTCTTATCATACGCGCGCCTGAATGAGCTTCTGTGTTGACTCAGGGATTGTACGTAATGACATGAAGTTATTATCGACGTGCCTTGAATTCCGTGACTCATGAGTTTTGTTTGATAACATACGAGTTCTTATCGGCGTGCTTTACATTCTATAGTTCGTGACTCTAGGTCGCATTTCCTAACAAACAAACTGTAAGTACATTTCAAAACGCCTGATCGTTTTCAGACGCAAACAACCGCTGCACGAATGTTTGATTCTCGAGATGAGAGAGGCAGGCTTCGCGGACTCCTCCACCTACCTCAACGATCTGCTCTACGACAACGCTCAGTTGGTCGCCGAAGACGACATCGGTATCGTCGTGGATCTCAGGAAACGAGAAGACTATTTGGAACACATTTGTGCTCAGATACAGATAGCAGAAAAAGAGCGAGACAGAGGTAGTTAACATTAATAGGGAATCGGACTGCATCAAAAATAAGTTCTGAAATATGTTTTCCCAAATAGCTCTCTCCTCTTAAAGTTTCAAAAAAACCTTACTAACTTTGTTTTACAATCACGTCTTCAATTTTTAATTGATCGCATTCACAAAATAAGTTCGTCAATGACGCTAAAAATTTATGACGTCACTTGCGGGTATTTCTAACATTTTTAGAACAAAATTTGGTTTTTGACAGATCATAAAAAGTAGCTCAAATGACTAGCAGTCCGATCCTCTATTGGGGAACAAGGAAAACCTAAACTTATTACGTGACAATGAAAACAGTTTAGTTATCTACATTTTTCGTACATGCTGATACCATACGGTGCCATATTACCATACCTTAAGGCGAGGCATTTGTAAAACAGTTGTCCCTGTTTTTTCCTTTACGTGTAAAGAGTCAAGACAATAACCACACTTTTGCACTTTTTCAATGTTTTACGTTGTTATTTCTTTTAATTAAGACTTCAATTTAAAAACTAAAATTTAGCAGGTTCTCTGTAGTACTTAAAAAGGAATATCTCCATATAAAAACTATGTGGAAATTTAGAAATTTTATTAATAAACAATTCGTTTTAGACTTTTTTTAGACGTTTTAGACCTGTTTTTGGGATTTTTTATGATCGAGTAAAGTACACACTATCGTGTAACGTATTAGCAAATTCCTCAGACAATGTCCTTAAGTATGTCCAATATTTTTTGCATAACCGATATTTAGTAGTAATTACCCAAAAAAATTGATCTAGCAAAAGGGTTTGTCCGCTTCTCCACCAGTGCCTCGCCTTAAGCTATCTTCATAATACCATGCATTGCCAAGTTTAATGACGAATTGAATTCACTTCGCATTGCTAGTTTAACATCCACTGTTGGACTTCCCCGAGTTGGGGTTAAGAGCGTCGGTGGCGTAACGGTTACGGCCGCAACTTCCTGTGGTTCGAATCCTGCCACGTACCAATGTGTTTTCGAATTTAGATTTCATATGTACGTTTATCCGACGCTCTTACGGTGAAGGAAAACATCGTGAGGAAACCTGCACACGCCTGCTAAGAAACTCGCAGGTCGTGTGTGTCGGGTCCGCGTGGTCGACTAAGACCAGATCGCCCTAATTTAGGGTAGGCTCGAGCCCCTCGGTGGGAACGTATATGAGCTGATATGATGATGATCGACACGCTGGGCAGGCGGGGTGGTGATCGCAATGTGCAGTGTGATGGCACAGTACGTGGAAAGGACGCTGCTTTTTAAAATCCCCAATTGGTAGGCCCTTGACATCATCACATCTGATGATAAGTGACGATGATGGCGAAGATTCCCTAACGCAATGGGGAACTGGCTAACTTATCTCCAAGCCGGAACACATCAATGCTGTTAACATTTATGCTTGGCGGCAAGTCTTAGATAAGAAGGTGGTAGCTAGCCAGGCGGGCTTAAAAATGCCCTACCATCAACAAAACCGAGTCATACAAAGTTATATTCCACCGGGAATCAAACCCGCGACCTCCTGGTGTGAAGCTAAGGGACTTAACCATTACGCCACGGAGGCGGTTAAAAGGCTGCTATGCTATCCTCCGGTTATTTCGCATTATTTATTTTTTATTTTTTATTTAATGGTACTTAGTCATAAAATGTTGTTTTTTTTTCAGATAATATTAAGAAGGAGTGTTTAATATTTCTAAACTTGGCAATGGAATATGCTGAAAAGGGAAAAGGAATTCTCTGGCTTGCGGAGAAGTTTTTTTTAGCGTCCATAGCTGTAGCCAGTAAATACAT
Source organism: Coleophora flavipennella (assembly GCA_947284805.1). Lineage (NCBI taxonomy): Eukaryota > Metazoa > Arthropoda > Insecta > Lepidoptera > Coleophoridae > Coleophora > Coleophora flavipennella. The sequence goes on along the minus strand of OX369264.1, from coordinate 15,632,233 downwards.
GATAGATGGTGGAAGGCAAAAGGGATGCTGCAAGTATCATTACGGCAAGTTTCTTCTAGATAAATGTGAGTTTTACTTCATTATAACACATCAGCTCATATATACGTCCCTACCAAGGGGCTCGAGCCTACTCTATAATTAGGGCGATCGGGCCTTAGTCAACCACAAGGGCCCAGTGCGGGTTGGACAGTTTTACGCACAACCTTCAAGTTCCTTTGCAGATGTGTGCAGGTTTCCTCACAATGTTTTCCTTCACCGTAATAAGTTTTACTTATATATCGTGAGTATTTTTGTTTCACCCTATTTTAATTCGAAAGTGTACGCTGTACACGTTAAAAGAACAGGCCAAGTGCGTGTCAGACTCGCACACTAAGGATTCCGTACCATCGTATGCACTTTTTAGGGTTTCGTACCTCAAAAGGAAAAAAACGAAACCCTTGTAGGATCACTCGTGTGTCTGTCTGGCCTACCGTCTCAGAAACTACTAGACCGTTTGAGTTGAAATTTGGAACACATAATATGTAAATCGGTGACACAAAGACGGACATTTAACTTAAATTAATTAATTTTAAACACGGGGCCGCTAACGGGGGGTATTCATAAGCCCGAGGTATGAACATTTATGGGGAGTAAAATCAGGCGTTATGCATTATGCGTTAGTAAGAAGTAAACTCCAGTCGTGTGTTTATATATGATAACTGAAAAACGAGAAATATAAATTTTACTTTAAGATCTTTCGCTTAGCACAGAATTCAAACTATCGCCCATCGGAACACATAGTCCCCTTGTTGCGCAAATAACTATTAATTAATCAAACTTATATAAAATCAGGTGTTATGCATTAGTAAGGAGTAAACTCCATTCGTGCGTCGGAGCTGACACACACACTTTTTCTTATAATTTGAGGATAAATTTTTTTCAAGGTATTTAAGTAATTGGCGAAAAATGACAAAATTTACAAAAATTGAAAATTTTTCTCCGAAACTACTGGCCTAAAATCTTGAAAAAATCACAGTATATGAGGTTAAATGCATAGATTATAGGAAGTATTATAAGTAGACCCTTATTTACCTAAAGCAAAGTATGTACTGAGAGGTCTTGTTCTTTTGATAGTTAGGATTTTGGTGCGGAACCCTGTTTGTGTGACCCCGAGTCGAACTTAGCCGGTTTTTTAAACTAAACATTGAGTCATGGCCCTTCTGCACCACTGCAACACACACATATTATGTTGTCACTATTTTAATTTTAGGTATTTACTTAACATTTGATTGTTTTTAGTTTATTGCTTTTTTGTAATGAATTAATTATAATGTGTGTAATAAAGGTTTTATCTATGTATCTGTCACAAAATCCATCGTTTCGCGAAAATCCTAGGCATATTGCACGCTATGGAGTAGAAAACACCGAATAAAACCAAGTCGGACGTAGCCCCGCGTAGCTCCTTTTAACGGTAAAAAAGTCATGCTAACCAAATCTAACCTACCTAACGAAGCGGGGCTCCGTCCGACTTGGTTTTATTCGGAGTTTTCTACTCCAGTGTGCAATCCTGCTAGGATTTTCGCGAAACGACGGATATTGCGATTATCCTGCGACATATCTATTGTGCCTGTCTAAATACTTTTCACGTTTCAAAAAAATTAAGCCAATTATTTTTTTATTTATATTATTTGTTGTTAAACACTGTGAAAATTTCAACTGTCTACCTATTACGGTTAATGAGATACAGACCGCTAACACACAGACGGACAGCGAATGCTTATTTAAAGGATCCCGTTGGCAGCTAAACTTCAATCGCGACAACCAAGTACAATTGCACAACTTGAGCCACCCTTGAGGCATGGACCTATCATTTAAAAAAAAGAATTATTATAAAATCAGTTCACAACCGGCGAAGAAATCTAACATACAAAAACACATACAGTCAAATTGAGAACCTCATCCTTTTTTTTCTTAGGAAGGCTTTATCTTCTTATGAAACTTTTGACAACATTTGTTCCATGTCGCTCCCTGAAATTGTAAAACCGGCCAAGTGCGAGTCCGAATCGCACACAAAGGGGTCCGTACCATCGTACTAGATATCTATATGGGCGAGTTAAACTCTAGTGGAGAGCGTACCGGACGTTGATTGAGAAATTTCCTATGGTATTTTAAATACCATAGACTTCTTATAGGTTTTCCTGTAATCTTCACGTAAAGAAATATTATCTATATATTTTTTTTTCAATTAGGCCCAGTAGTTTCCCCTGTAGCCACGTAGTCCGACTGCTTTGTCCGACTAGTCGGACGACGTGGATTTATTTTTCCTGTTGGTTCGTCTATCGGACTATAAGGAATCGCAATTCCACTCCACCCGACTAGTCGGACGACGTGGATTTATTTTTCCTGTTGATTCGTCTATCGGACTATAAGGAATCGCAATTTCACTCCACCCGACTAGTCGGACGACGTGGATTTATTTTTCCCGTTGGTTCGTCTATCGGGCTCTAAGGAATCCTAATTCCACTTCGCCCGAGTAATCGGTCTACTTGGTCTTTTTAATTCCAGTTAGATCGACTAATCGACCTGCATGGATTCGCATTCCGCTTAGTTCGAGTGATCGCTCTACCTGGCCTTTTTTCCCTTGTTAGATCGATCAATCGGACTAGAAACTCTCACCATATAAACAAAATAATAAAAATAATTAAATACGTGTTTTTTATTATTATTATATACCTAAATTAACATTAAAAACAACTTTTCTCTTTTAAAATTAAACTTTCCGTCTTTAGGTCACCAACTTATCTAGGTGTGCTAAATGAATTGTACTTTTTTGGGCTAAAAATATTGATAAATGCATTTAAAACGTTTTTGGCGTGTGAATAAACATGTGCAGCATGAAATAATTTGATACCTTTTAATTTGTTACAAGCCTACTCCAATTTTGAAAAAAAAAATAGGAGTATTAAGGGAACGTACCCATACTACGTGACTCGCTCAGAGGCTCAGAGGGAGGAGGGTGCCTACAAATTACCGCGCGGTGTGGGGGGGGGGGCTTAGGTCTTCGTCACGAAGTCAATATTCTTTAGGGAAATCTCGCGATTTTTCGAAGTTTATATAAAATTCAAATTACGGCGCACAGCCTTCAGCGCTTTTTACTCACAGGTGGTAACACTAACGCACATAATATACCGGGACGTGGAATTTCTGTCGGGACTTGTAGCGTCTAACTGGACGCTTCAAGTCGGTCATTCTCGTCAAAGATGACCTGTTCTCGTGTAGAACTGTGTCTTTTAGTGTTGCCACACAGTTGTAATTACAGTTAATTAATACGTCGCACCGTGTATTTTTTAATTCAAAGCAATAAAAAAAGTTGATCAAAAAAAAATTGTGGCATTTAACATGTATGGAAGTTGTTAAATATATAAAAAAATCAAACATCAGTGAAAAATTTACTATCGAATACTAGCCCACCCCTCATACTAAAACAGGATAAGCCCTTTTAACTAAATCGATCTAGGAGCAAATTAGCTGTGAGTGACAGACGTACAGACAGACACGCGAGTGATCCTATGATGGTTCCGATTGTCTTTTGAGGTACGGACGCTAAAATATCATGTTTTTTGTATGGGGGCCCTATTTTTATATATTTTATTAATAGACAAAAGCTGAATAGACAAACAACGTACAAATAGGCAAACGACTTTCATAGTAAAAGCACTCCTAAAAAACAAGTTGTTTTTTGCTTACGTGTATAACACTATTAGAGGTAATTTATAGATATAATAAAACTGTAACGGGGCCGTGTCTGTACATGAAATATTTTTGAAAAATAATAACTGTGGTGGACATAACTATCACAGGCCAAAACAACAACGTTTGGAATTTTTGTCTGTCTGTATGTTTGCGCATCACGCAAAAATTACCAAGCCGATTTTGATGAAATCTTGTATAGTAGTTCCTTGTAGCCTGGGTTAACATATATGATACTTTTTAACCCGGAAATTTCAAAAGTTCCGGGCAAAGCTAGTGTTAAATAACCGATCGAATCAGTTCCAGGAGCCGACACTGAAGAACCTTACAATATATTGGCAGAAGTAAGGGACAGTGCTATTGGAAAAGTGAGTATGAAAGTTCAGTTAAGTACAAAAACTATTATAGTGTCCAATTAAGGTTAGGCATTGATTGTAAGGGACAGTGCTATTGGAAAAGTGAGTATGAAAGTTCAGTTAAGTACAAAAACTATTATAGTGTCCAATTAAGGTTAGGCATTGATTGGAACAGTTGTCTCTGTCTTTTTATTTTCGTGTTATGAAAGAGTAAAGAAAATAACCACACGCATGCACTATTTCAATGTTTTTTCGTTTATATTAAAAACTAAAATTTATTTAAAAGAATCAAACTGGCATATTGAAGCGTACTTTTAGACAAAATAAATCGGTCTGGTTTGTCTGTAGAATGCAAATCTCTGTTTTAAAAGAGGTTTCTTTGATATATTTTCTTTCGTTATAAAAGTTAACATCGTGTTTCTATAACTGACAAAATGAAGTCATTTAAACGATGAATTAGATGACAAAATATTATTTTCATATGTTTTGCAATTGCTGAGAAAACTGATTCAATTAATTTTTATTAGTTAACAATATTACAAGTTAAATATTAATATTGTAAGGTTATGTTAGGTTAGGTTATGTATAGATAAAGGTATCGACCTGGTGAAGATCGCGGGAAGCCACTGGATGCGGACAGCGCATCCTTGGGGGAGGACTTTGTCCAGCAGTGGACGTTTTTCGCCTGATATGATGATGAAATAAAGGTAAGTACTTACTTAAGGCGGTTCGATTAGCACACTGGCGCCGTCAATAGAAGCAAATAATTTACTCATTCTTTTGGACCTTCATTGAAATCTTTGAGTATTTTGCGCACATACAGGGGAACACGGTGTATAACTTTATCTATTAACATCAAGTTATGTTTGTCTATATTGTCAATAGTGGCCACTTTTAGCAGTTTTGCAAAAAATATTTTTTTCTAATATTAAGTCATAAAATAACAAACAATAAATGTTGCCCCCCTATACGCGCAAAATACTCAATGAATTCGATTAAAGTCCTTAAGAATGAGTATATAAATCATATTTTATTTTAATAGGGATGACGAATGCTAGTCATCTGATTTACTTTTTATCATCTGTCAAAAACGACATTTTGTTCTAAAAATGTTTGAAATACCTAGGCGTGACGTCATAGTTTTGCAGCGTCATTTATGTACTCATTTTGTGATTTTGGTGACTTAAAACAAAACGAGTAAGGTTTTCCGAAGTTTAAGTAGGAGGGCAATTTAGTGATCAAGAGTTCATAATTTATTTCTGATGCTGTGTCGTCATCCCTATTGGCGGCGCTAGTGTTTTAATCGATTCACCTTAAGTGTCATTGGAATGTTTTTTTTTTCAGATTTTCTCAAATAGCAGTTCAGCTAGTAGAGGGTACAAAACAAAAATAAGCAATTTTAAGTTTACAATACAATACAACGCAACGCAACACAATACAATACAATATTGTAAAATATTCTTTATTGCATCACAACATAAAAAAGCTAAAAAGTTTATTATTTCGCAAACACATCACTGAATCGAAAATAGGTTTGACACACTCGCAATATATTTGAACGAACTATCCAACAGCACACAACACCATGGGATAGATGAAAAAAATCCCGCTCCCATCTTCGGCATCATCGTCACTTACCAGCAGGTGAGATGATGCCAAGGGCTTACCAATTGAGGAGAAAATAAATCCCCGCTTTACGTGTATAGGAGGCACCCTAAAAATTGTTTCAAGATTTTTTTCACCAATTTGTCGGCGTGATTAATATGTGTCATGCTAAATTACAGCTTTCTAGTACTTTGAAAGTCTCTGAGCTAAGCCGCGGACGGACAGACAGACAGACGGACGGACATAAGGATTCCTTGACTATGAAAACCTAAAAATGGGAAAAATGTGGTTTTTATGTTTACTTAATCTATAGTACCTATACTTACTCTTGAAAATTTAGGGGGGGGGGGGGGAAGAAAATTGAAAAGCTGTCAATAGAGTCTGTTTTAGCCGTGGAAGCTGTACGAGCCAGCGGAGGACAAGGAGGGGGTGGAAGTGCCCCCGGACCTGCTTTTCTGCGCGTCTGCCGTACAGCTGCACCGAGTGCTGCTCGCCAAGTCCAGGGAAATCCGGAAGCTGGACCCGGCGCGCTCGGAGCGTCTCGCTCGCCTGGCTGAAAGGAGGGCCAAGGATGGTCAGTTAAAATAACTACAGGAATTATTTAGTTTTAGGGTTCCGTGCCCAAAGGGTAAAAACGGGACCCTATTACTAAGACTCCGCTGTCCGTCCGTCCGTCTGTCACCAGGCTGTATTTCATGAACCGTGATAGCCAGACAGTTAAATTTTCACAAGTGATGTATTTCTGTAGCCGCTATAACAACAAATACTAAAAATTAGAAAAAGTGAAAGTCTTCATACAAAAAACGTGTTTTTTAAACTTGAAGAAATTAGCGCCATCTAGTATGATGGTATGGAACCCTTTGTACTAGCGCCATCTAGTATGATAATACGGAACCCTTCGTACAGCGCCATCTAGTATGATGGTACCAAACTCTATGTACTAGCGCCATGTAGTGTGATAGTACGGAACCCTTCGTACAGCGCCATGTAGTATGATGGTACCAAACTCTATGTACTAGCGCCATGTAGTATGATAGTACGGAACCCTTTGTGTGCGGTTCTGACTCGCTTGGCCGGTTTTTATTAACTTAATTAAAATTGGTAAAAGAGTTAATTTTAAAGAGAATCTTTAATGTTGATGATTATACTATGTCATCATCATCAATTATCAGCCGAAATACGTCCACTGCTGGACAAAGGCCTCCTCCAAGGATTTCTATGACGACTGGTCCTGCGCTGCCCACATCCAGCGGCTTTCCGCATCCAGCGGCTTTCCGCGACCTTCCCCAGGTCGTCGGTCCGCCGAGTGTGAGGCCTGCCCATGCTACGTCTTTCGGTGTGCGGTCGCCACTCGAGAACTTTACTAGCCCAACGGCCGTTTGTTCTACGGGCTATGTGCCCCGCCCACTACCTTGGTTCTCCTGCAGATCTCTTCATTTATGATTCTATCGCGTAGGGAGACTCCGTGCATACCAATAATACTTGTCAAGAATCCAAAAACATATGAGCTCTTGAGATTCTTAAAACTTTCTATACCACCAATTAGAATATTGGTAAGCCCGCTTCTATCTTGGGCATTGTGGCGACCAAATTTACCAACTTTAATTTTTATCCCGAACCATCGTGGTCACCCTACTCCACCAAGCCAAACCACATTCATTAGCGAATGAACGAAATGTGACCGATGCGATTATCATCTAAATTGACGGTAGTCTATTGCTAGTCGTTTTCGCTGTAATAGTTTATCGCTGTAATTTAATTAACTTTCTTACTGTTTTTCTATTATTTCCATACAAACTATAATGGCTATACTTTCTTATTAAATTTCCTTCTTATGTGTTGTGAAATCTACTCTTAAGTGCTGTATTATTCTCCTGGACAATAAATTTTGTGTGTGAACCAACAAGGACTTGTTTTCGTAAGTAAAACCTTGAACTGACCCTACATCTTTGGTGACCCCGTAAAGAATACGAAGAAAATCATCATGTCTAACGAAAATAAAGAAACTACGGGAAATACAACAGTTGGAGTAGATGGCGAGTTGAGTAAAGTGGGCGTACGTATACCGCCATTTTGGCCTGAAGAACCGGCCCTCTGGTTTGCACAAATAGAAAGTCAGTTTGTTTTGTCCGGAATCACTAATGATACGACAAAATTTTACTATGTGATTGCACAGCTTAGTCATCAATATGCAACCGAAGTTAAGGAAATTATTACTTCTCCACCAGCTACTAACAAGTACCTTAAGCTGAAACTGAACTTATCAAACGCCTATCAGAATCGCGCGAAAAGAAATTACAGCAATTACTTACCCATCCTCAACTCGGAGACAGAAAGCCGTCACAGTTTCTTCGGCACCTCCGCACGCTAGCTGGTCAGTCCGTTCCTGATGATTTCCTGCGAACGCTGTGGGCAAGCCGTTTACCGCGTAACATTCAAACCGTCATAGCAACACAAACTACTCCTTCGTTGGATGAAATTGCAGACCTAGCCGATAAAGTGCATGAAATCGCACCTTCAACATCACAGGTTGCGACTCTAAGCTCACTCGCGAAGTAGCTTCCCTTAAGAATCAGAACAGAGGCTCTTACCATCGTTCCCGTTCCAGTGGCAGACAAGATGGTCATCGACGCTCTCGGTCACGCTCACGTTCAAGGCCACCAAATGATTCCTATTGCTGGTATCACAATCGATTTGGCAAAAATGCAAAAAAATGTTCGGACCCTTGCAGTTTTAACTCACCATCGGTAAACTCAAGCGGCAGCCGGAAGTAGCGGCCAACGACTGCCAGAGCTCACCAGGCCGCCTTTTTATCACAGACCGCAACACAAAATTGAGTTTCCTGGTCGACACAGGATCTGATTTATGTGTTTTTCCACGCGCAATGCTGAGAGAACAACGTACCAAAACGGACTATCAACTGTACGCTGCTAATGGTTCTGTGGTTGCTACATATGGCTGGGTGCAGCTAAAACTAGACTTAGGACTGCGTCGTGATTTTAGATGGAGATTCGTGGTGGCTAACGTAACGAAACCCATAATGGGACAAGATTTTCTATCATATTATAATTTACTTGTGGATTGCAGACATCATCGCCTCATTGATGGTCTTACATCCCTATCCGTTACTGTACCTGCAAGGAAATCAGTCGAAAGCATTACATCTGTCAAAGCTGTTACTGGAGACTCAAAATATCATTTACTTTTACGTGAGTATCCAGACCTGACTCGTCCCGCAGGTACCATCGAAGAACGTAAACATAATACAGTACACCACATACTTCTAAACGATCTCCCCCAGGTAGTCGTAGGGTCAGAGATATATATGTATGCGGATGACGTAACCGCGGTCATCTCAGCCAATACAAATCAGCAACTTGAAGAAAAAACTAGTGACACGGTGCAGCGCCTTTGTAATTGGTTCCATCTAAACGGGTTGGCGCTCAATAGAGATAAAACGTATTTTATGCGTTTTTATCTCAATGGACATCCACCGAAGTCTATGAAGATATTGGCTAGCGGTACCGAGATAAAGCAGGTGACAGAGACGCGGCTACTGGGCTTCTGCTTGGACAGCGCACTGGGATGGGACTCTCACATAGAGGGGCTATGCGCGAGGCTCGGTCGGGCGTGCTTTGCATTGCGTCGCCTCGCAGCGACAGCAACCAGTGAGGTAGTACGATCGTGCTACTTTGCTACCGTACACTCAATCATATCGTACGGGACCGAACTGTGGGCTAATGCTGCAGACTGGCATCGGGTTTTTGTGATGCAGAAGCGCGCGATCCGTGCAATGGCCGGAATCCCTGACGACGAGTCCGCCCACGGGTATTTTAAACAATTTAAAATATTAACATTGCCCTGCATACTTATTCAGCAGGTGGCTATGTTTACATACACAAACATTGATTTATTTAAAACGCGTAAAATTAATCAAAATTTTAACTTAAGGAGTAATAAACATAGCAGCCGTCTTGCGTCTGTGCCGCACACACTAAAAAAGAGCGAAAGGTCGGTGTATGTTATGGGACCAGCCGTGTTTAATCGGCTACCAGACGACATCAGGGATGCACCCTCTACCCACTGTTTTAAGAACAGACTTAAGGAGTGGCTTCTAGAAAAACAGTTTTATGACATAAAATAATTCTTGCAGACAAAGCTCCAGCTCACGTAGGGTCTGCAGTTATTTTAGTACATTAATAATAAGTATTACTTTACATATCAATTATAAATTTTTTGTATCAAATTCCTGACATTTATTTTTATTATTCTTGCATTAGCATTTTTGTGTAGTATTGACTACATTGAGTGTAGTAGTAGACTTGCAACAAATGTTGTTAAAAATAAATTTCATTTCATTTCATTTCATACGCACCACCCCTGGACCTCCTGTATCGAGTCGACCACGACGTCTACCGCCAGATCGTTTCAACATAGCTCGCAAAGAATTTGAAGACATGCTGCAAAATGGTGTAGCTAGTAGATCTGAAAGCCAATGGTCTTCACCCTTACACTTGACTCCTAAAAAGGACAACGGATGGCGTCCCTGTGGAGACTACAGGTCACTGAACGCTAGAACTAAACCTGACAAATATCCCATACGCCATATACAAGACTTCACTCATCAACTGGCTGGAAGCAAGATCTATTCAAAGGTTGATTTAGTGAAGGCGTATAATCAAATCCCAGTTTACGAACCTGATATTCCAAAAACTGCCATAACGACTCCATTTGGGCTATATGAGTTCCCCTTCATGACTTTTGGACTCAGGAACGCTGCCCAAACTTTTCAGAGGTTTATAGATGAAGCACTCAGAGGTTTGGATTTTTGTTATGGCTATCTCGACGATATACTAGTGTTCTCACCGAACGAAGACCTGCACCATAAGCACCTGCAAATGCTTTTCCAAAGACTGACAGATTTTGGCATGCTCATAAATACTGCAAAATGCGAATTTGGCAAAAGCGACATCACATTTCTGGGCCACGAAGTGTCAGCTGAAGGCATTCGTCCTCTTCCGACTAAGGTTAAAGCTGTCCAAGATTACCCAGTGCCCAAAACTATAAAGGAGCTGCGCCGATTCCTGGGCATGTTTAACTTTTACCGTAGATTTGTCCCAGGAGCGTCATCCATTCAAGCACCATTGAACGTCATACTCTCAGGCCCAAGGAAGAAACCCTCGCAACTGATTGAATTGACTCCAGAGATGATAGATTCTTTCAAGTCCTGCAAGTCAGCGCTAGCTCAAGCCACAATACTGGCTCATCCAAGATCAGATGCTCTCTTGGCAATACATACTGACGCGTCAGATGTTGCCATAGGAGCGGTATTGCAACAAAAGACAAAAGATAAATGGGAACCACTGGCATTCTTTTCTCGTCCACTGAAGCCATCGCAAAAGAAATATAGCCTTTACGATAGAGAACTCTTGGCTATTTATGACGCTATCGGATACTTTCGTCACATGGTTGAAGCAAGGAATTTCACCGTTTATACCGACCATAAGCCACTTACACACGCTTTCGAAACACGTCGAGATAAATGTTCCCCCAGACAGTTTCGGTACCTCGACTACATCTCACAATTCAGCACAGACATACAATACGTTGCAGGAACAGACAATGTTGTGGCTGATGCTCTTTCAAGAGTCGAAATTGAAGCCCTTACTAAACCATTAGACTACGAAGCTCTTGCATATTCTCAAGATAACGATCCCGAGCTGCAAGAACTACTTAAAAATGGCACATCATTGAAGCTACAAAAGATAAAGGCTTCCAAATCAAATATTCTAGTTTACTGCGATCTCTCGACATCACAACCAAGACCATTTTTTACACCTGGTTTCCGAAGAAATGCCTTCGATTCAATTCATGGACTCAGTCATCCGGGATCTAAAGCGACACTGAGATTGGTAACTAAAAGGTTTGTTTGGCCAGGAATAAGGCGAGATTGCCGTGAGTGGTCTTCAGCATGCACTGAATGCCAGCGCAATAAAATCTCCCGACATACTTCCTCCCCTACATCCCCTTTCAATTGTCCTACCCAACGCTTTTCTCACGTCCACATGGACGTCATAGGACCATTACCAGTTTCTTGCAATTACAGATACTGTCTCACAGTCATCGATCGCTTCACACGTTGGCCTGAGGCATATCCACTGACTGACATCACTGCCGAGTCTTGTGCACGAGCATTCATCTCTTGTTGGGTGGCGCGATTTGGATGCCCTGAAAAAATCACTACAGACCGGGGCAAACAATTCGAATCAGATTTATTTAGTAAACTCTCAACCATCCTCGGTTCTCAACACCGACCTACCACATCTTATCATCCTGCTTGCAATGGAATGGTGGAGCGACTACATCGCCAACTAAAATCCGCAATTATGTGTCATGCCGATACCCAATGGTCAGAAGTTCTTCCCTTGGTGATGTTGGGTATACGATCTGCTTGGAAAGACGATCTACAAGCTTCGGCTGCAGAACTGGTATATGGAGAACCCCTACGGTTACCTGGAGAGTTCTTCGCACCATCATCAAGCCCTACAGTTGACTACACAGATTTCACGTCAAGACTGCGGCACCATATGGCAAAGTTATCACCACAACCTGCAAGGTGGCACTCCAATAAGACTTTCTATGTTCCAAAAGCCTTAACTTCAGCAGAATATGTGTTTCTCCGCAAAGGTCCTGCCAAAAGATCACTAGAAGCACCATATTCTGGCCCCTACAAAGTCTTGGAACGAAGTATGAAAACTTTCAAACTGGATGTTCAAGGAAAACCCATGACCGTAACAATAGACAGATTGAAACCTGCATTTATGGTAAAGGAAGATAACACAAATACCACTACTGGTTCCAATGAATGTTTTCCGACCAATCAAGTCGCATCAAAAAAGACACGCAGTGGGCGTACTGTTCACTTTCCAGATTACTTTCGACCATAACAAGTCATGGTCTCGGAGGGGGAGTAGTGTGGCGACCAAATTTACCAACTTTAATTTTTATCCCGAACCATCGTGGTCACCCTACTCCACCAAGCCAAACCACATTCATTAGCGAATGAACGAAATGTGACCGATGCGATTATCATCTAAATTGACGGTAGTCTATTGCTAGTCGTTTTCGCTGTAATAGTTTATCGCTGTAATTTAATTAACTTTCTTACTGTTTTTCTATTATTTCCATACAAACTATAATGGCTATACTTTCTTATTAAATTTCCTTCTTATGTGTTGTGAAATCTACTCTTAAGTGCTGTGTTATTCTCCTGGACAATAAATTTTGTGTGTGAACCAACAAGGACTTGTTTTCGTAAGTAAAACCTTGAACTGACCCTACAGGCATCATCGTCACTTACCATCAGGTAAGACGATGCCAAGGGCTTACCAATTGTGAATAATAAAAAAAATATTATATCATCATACGGTGAAGGAAAACATCGTGAGGAAACCTGCACACGCCTGCGAAGAAACTCGCAGGTAGTGTGTGAAGTCGACCAGCCCGATCGCCCTAATTCAGGGTAGGCTCGAGCCCCTCGGTGGGGACGTATATGAGCTGATATGATGATCATCATATAATCGGGTGTATCTTTTTCAGCTGACGAAGCATCTTTAACAGCTGAAGCTATAATCGAAGTGGGAATATGCCAACTGATTATGAACAATTTGAACAATGCCCAAAAAACTTTCGACAGGGCGTTCAAAATCTACACAGCGCACGATGACATCAATGGACTATGCGAGACCAGGATGCACATGGCGGCTGTCATGCAAAGGTACCCACTAAGTTCTTGGATATTTTAGTATCAACTGAACATTAATTGTAAACACTGAACACGTAAAAAAAAAAGACTTCCATTGCAACAACTTCTAGTAGGTACAGTGCATATTCAGAGCAACAATTCAGAGCAGCACCTAACATTACCCAACCAGTGTTGGGTAGATCTAGTTGTATATGGGTAAAAGCCGAATACAAATTGATATTCGGATATTAGCCAATGAGCTTGGGTAATCCTAAGTTATCCCGGGTAAAACTAGGTTTAATCTCTCTTCTAGTATTACCCGTAACATATATATAAGGTCGCGGATACATATTTTTGATGCTTTGAACGTATCTATATTTTGACCTTGACTGTTGACTGTACCTAATCATTTTGAATTAGATGTGCAATAGGGATGACGAATGCTGGTCAGCTGATTTACTTTTTATCGTCTGTCAAAAACGACATTTTGTTCTAAAAATATTTGAAATAACCTAGGCAAAAGCAGTAATAAGGATGACGAGAGCATCAGAAATAAATTATGAACTCTTGATCACTAAATTGCCCTTCTACTTAAACTTCGGAAAACCTTACTCGTTTTGTTTTCCATCGAGTCTTCGATTTTTAATTCACAAACTTTGAGTTTTGCAGCGTCATTTATGTACTCAATTTGTGATTTTGGTGAATTAAAAATCGAAGACTTGATGGAAAACAAAACGAGTAAGGTTTTCCGAAGTTTAAGTAGGAGGGCAATTTAGTGATCAAGAATTCATAATTTATTTCTGATGCTCTCGTCATCTTTATTACTGCTTTTACATATAATAAAAAGTTTTTTATATCTGTTCAGAATATGTGCCTGAGTGGACTATAACGGGTTAAACGTATAATGAAAAACAGACAAAGATAAAATTTACAAATACATTAAAAACCCGCCAAGTGCAAGTCGGACTCGTGTACCGAGGGTTCCGTACCATCACGCCTCTCAACACAAGACAGAGGATAACAATGACATCTACTCGTTACAAACAAAAAATATTTATTTAAATTTAGTTCGGAAAATTTTACGCGAGTAAGGCTCACACATGGCGGGTTTGTTTTTACTTCGATATGTATGGCTTAGTTCTATATGTATTTTAAAACCTATGAAAAAAGATTATTGTATGGGGACCCCCTTATTTTTTCTCTTTAACAAATTTTATTATTTGTTAGAAAATCTCACATATTAACATATTATATTCTGTAGAAAAAAGCGTCGGTGGCTCAACCAACCGGTAACGACTCGGTACATCTAACCAGAGGTACCGGGTTCAAATCTGGACGGCCAATGTACCAATGAGTTTTTCAAAAACTTACGTACATACTTACCGATTGCTTTAACGGTGAAGGAAAACATCGTGAGGAAACCTGCACACGCCTGCGAAGAAACTCGAAGGTTGTGTGTGAAGTCGACCAACCCGCACTGGGCCCGCGTGGTCGACTAAGGCCTAATCGCCCTGATTCAGGGTAGGCTCGAGCCCCTCGGTGGGGACGTATATGAGCTGTAATGATGATAATGATGATTCTGTAGAAATTTCAGCCGAATAACTGTCACAGTTCAAAAGATACAGCCTCTTAAAAGTCTCTGATAGATGGACGGACAGCGTAGGCTTAGTAAAACGGTTCGGTTATATGGTACGGAACCCTAACAACGTAAAAATATCTAAAGTGGAAAAAATACACAGTATCTGCTTTTTACTTTCGAGCGACGAAGGAGTGACGAAGTTATTGTGATGGCAAAAAAAGGAAGTTGAGATTCTGATGGGATCGATTGTCTTATAGAAAAAACAATAAAATAAAAATGTGTATGTAAGTGTGTGTGTCTGTACGTCCGTCCAGTGCTCTAATTCCCAAACTACTAGACGGATTTGGGTTAAATTTGGGTTAGAGCAATAATATTTTTATATCTCCAGCCGTTTTTTTTTAAATTTCCCTTATCTTAATTTTTTTGGGTTGCCACCGTATTAAAAAATAACCTATTATTTTGTACACAAAAATGCCTGTAACAATTTTGATGAAACTTGCTACGTTACCATAACTTTATATGACCTATAGCACGCAGTAGTTTGTTATTCCAAGAAAAATCGCATTAAGGTACCTCCTATACAAATCCAAGTAGTTTGATACTTTTTCTCAAAAATGGCTAGAATAGTTTTAATGAAACATTGTGAGTAACTAAGACTTAGGAAAAATCGGAGTAAAGTACCTCCCATACAAACCGAAATTATTTGGAAATATTTCATCAAGTCTGATATACCTTACTGTATTCTTTGTAACAAAAAACGTCGGTGGCTCAACCGGTAACGACTCGATCCTTCTAACCGTAGGTACCGGGTTCAAATCTGGATGGCCAATGTACCAATGAGTTTTTCAAAACTTACGTACATATACTTACCGATTGCTTTAACGGTGAAGGAAAACATCATCGTGAGGAAACCTGCACACGCCAGCGAAGAAACTTGAAGGTTGTGAAGTTGACCAACCCGCACTGGGCCCGCGTGGTCGACTAGGGCCTGATCGCCCTAATTCAGGGTAGGCCCGAGCCCCTCGGTGGGGACGTATATGAGCTGATGTGATATTGATGATTCTTTGCTACTTTTTCTTTGATTTGTGTATGCTCGACTACAACAGATGGTGAAGGCTTCTCTAGAAAGTATGCACAGCGAGGCTGTTCAATTTATAACTGTCCACAACTAGCACGATATCTAAGCACGTTGTTGGAGGCCCTATAGGTATGCAAATAATACTCCAAGGCGGCAACATAAAAATAACAGGGGCCTTCAAATTACCTCTGATAATAACATTTCGACCGCCTCCGTGGCGTAAAGGTTAGTCCATTCGCTTCACACCAGGAGGTTCCGGGTTAGATTTCCGCTGGGGTCAACTTGTAAGACTCGGTTTGGTTGGTGGTAGGGCATTTTCTAAGCCCGCCTGGCTAGCTACCACCAACTTATCTAAGTCTTGCCGCCAAACATCAGTGTTAAAAACATTGATGTGTTCCGGCATGAAGATAACATAGCCAGTTCTCCATTGCGTTGGGGAATCTTGGCAAGCCCGCTTCCATCTTCGGCATCATCGTCGCTTACCATCTGGTGAGATGATGCCAAGGGTTTACCAATAGTAAATAAAAAAAAGATCTTAATTGGTGTTTTTGCTGAGGGCCTTCCTAGATTTGGAGCCCCATAGACCAGAGACCCCGTAGACCACATTCTCCGTAATCCACAATAATAAGCAGTTGGTATACCTTATTGGTGTGTTTTACAATCCCAGGCTAGGCGAATTCGAAAAGGCAGCCTTACTTTTGACTGAGATGGGCGCGTTGGCCATGGAACACATACTAACGAGGCAACTTGGCCGAGCTTTACATCTTCTGGGAGAACTCCACCTGCGGCGCGAAAGACCGGAGCTAGGCACGCAGCACTTGACCGAAGCTTTCTTCTGTTTCTTGGGAAAAACGAGCCAGTTCTTTGTATGTTTTCTTCTCTGTTTATTATTTTGACTCATTTAAATAAGTAGAGGCTTTTAACTTAAATTTAACACCATGCAGAAAGCCTCAGAAACCCAAGATCGACAGATCTGGCGCATGAAAACGAGGAGGGCCGACCCCAAATAATGGTAAGAGGCATAAAAAGAAGATGATGAAGAAGAAGCAGAAAGCCGCTGAATGCCTGTGGCTGAGAATAGCGCTGAGTGACCGTCTGTGGTTTTTCACAGTCCAACAGTTTATTTTTTACATCACATTTTCTACTGAGACAAAATTTTCTCGTCTCACACAATGCGCTTGCGCTTGTTTTCAGGTTCAACCAGAGTTCACGTTCACCGCAAAGATGTCCGATTTAAATGTAATTTTTTTTGAGAAAGGACAAGCCCAAGTTTACTTAGAGGAAGCGGAACAGTCGAGACTCATGATGGCGATATCAGCTGGTAAGTGGTATTTGTGATGACATTTTAAGGGCTCCGTACACCCAACGGATGACCAACGGTACGCTAGTGCTAAGCCTCCGCCGTCTGTCTGTCTGTCTGTCCGTCCGTCAGCGGGCTGTTTTTCATGAACCGTAATAGGTAGACAGTTGAAATTTTCACAGAATGTGTATTTCTCTTGCCACTATAACAAGTACTAAAAATTAGAAAAAGTAAAAAAATAAGGGGGGGTCTCCATACAAAAAAAACGTGTTTTTTCATAGGTCTTCAGAAGGATTTTTTATTTAGCTCTATCGTAAAAACGGTAATACATACAGTCGTGAAACTTGGTATGATTTTAGTACTTCTACTGAAGCAAAATAACAAATAATAAAAATTGGCCAAGTATGAGACGTACTCGCACTAAGGAGTCCGATCTGAATGAAAAAAAAAGTATTATTTTTGTAGCTCGCGTTGATGTATTTTGTTTAAAATGTGAATAGGTATTATTGTCATAGTTGTGTGGAGAAGTGTAGTAGTGCGGAACCCTCGCGCGCCAGTCCGACTCGCACTTGACTGATTTTTAAAATATAACAGTATATTATCACGTCCACGCTTGCGAGCCACTCCACCACTCACCCTCAAAGATAGTCATAAAAACGAAGTCCACGCAGTCAAAGCCGCCTTTCAACCTGTTTAGCTGCTGTGCTGGCAAAGTATATATTATATTAGTACTAACATACAGTATGGACATTCCCTGCCGCTCTCTAGATTGCGACCTCACCCCCTCGTCACCCAGATTGATACAGATTGGTTACAGTTTAATTGTCGAACGTATAGAATTTCGCCGCCATTTTGTTTGTTTAGTCATTAGTTTTTTGAAATGTCATTTCTGGTCCGTTGTATGAAGTGTCCAGGGTGTAGGTTGGACATAGGCCTACCCGATTGCCACTGCACTCTGACCTATGTTGGTCATTTTAGTTCTCTTGTTGGATTATATATTAGGTCCTCCATAAAAAGCTGTGTGATTTTCAGCTTGTGGACTTAATTGTATATCAGTCAGTGTCAAAAATTTCGGCACCATGTCATATCATTGCGTCGGTGGCGTATAACGGCTAGGGCCGCCGCCCCCTCTCCGGGAGGTCGTAGTTCGAATCCCGCCACGTAAAAATGTGATTTCGAATTTAGATTTCATATGTACGTTTACCGACGCTCTTAGGTCAGAAACACATAACGGCGTTGCGGCGTCGCGAAACAGCGTTATGTGGGGTAGCCATTTTCTCGTGATTTTTGAGTGTTGATGGACGTGTCTGCCATGGATCGCAATAAATTTATTGTTTATTTGTTATTATGAAGACATTACTCTATTTTTCTTACCCAGTTTTGATTTTTCTGTAAGTAGCGTCTTTTTTGCTGTACTTATCGTAAATGATTTCACAAATGCTTTGGAAAAGCATCTTTTTTAATAAATTTGTTTTTTATAAGTTTATTCACTAGAATCCCACAAACAAGGGAGTTCCTGAACCAAAGATATCAATAAATCGACATCAACCTCAGAAATTTTAATTTTAAAACTGCTTCCGGGTTGACACGTGTTGTTTGCAAGCGTCTTAGAAACAAACTGCATCATTGTCACCAAATTTGACGTCACAACGCCAGAATTCGCGGCGCGTTGCTCGCCACAAATTTCTGCGCAGTGGCAGGCGGCGCCGCTGATTTTGGCGTTGCGGCGCCGCAACGCCGTTATGTGTTTCAGCCCTTACGGTGAAGGAAAACATCGTGAGGAAACTTACACACGCCTGCGAATAAACTCGCAGGTGGTGTGTGAAGTCTACCAACCCGCATTAGGCCCTCGTGGTCGCCTAAGGCCCGATCGCCCTAATTCAGGGTAGGCTCGAGCCCCTCAGTGAGGACGTATATGAGCTGATATGATGAAGTCATACCAGACACGATGCACTCATTAAATTTTTTTGTCTTCATGCATAATTTTTTTTTATTCACAATTGGAAACCCCTTGGCATCATCTCACCTGATGGTGACCATGACGCCGAATATCGAAGCCGGCTTACCAAGATTTCCTAACGCAATGGGGATTTGGCTATCTTATCTTCAAGCCGGAACACATCAATGTTGTTGGCATTGATGTTTGGCGGCAAGACTTAGATAAGATGGTGTAGCTAGCCAGACGGGCTTAGAAAATGCTCTTCCACCAACCAAACTGAGTCTTACAAAGTTAGACTCCGCCAGGAACTGAACCCCCGACCTCCTGATGTGAAACTAATTGCCTTAACCATTACGCCACGTAGATGAATGAATCATTGGTTGAAGCATTGCGGTATTATATTTATCTCGCTGTTTCCTGCGGCTTACCCGCGTGGACAACGTTTCTATGACTTTTATAGGGTGCGCAATGCGCGAGCCGTAAGCGGCTCGCGAGCATGAAAATAGGTAGCCTATGTTTTAATTCAGGTCCTAATTTGTCTACCTACCAAATTTATTTTTTGCGTGCAGAAATAACACACATACACACTCGCAAACTTTCGCCTTTATAATATTAGTGTGATAATAAAACTAAAACGTTTCACTTACCCAGGCCAAGAGCTTATGTCATCCTACTTCATCCTGCTAAGGAACGCTAGAACTTGCGCCGTGGCCAAAACGAAGGTGATCGAGTGGAAGCTGATGAACGCGGGCTGGTGGGTGAACCGAGCCCACCACGCGCTGATGCCGTGCCTATGCTCACGGCACCAACGTTCACCCCTGGATGTACTGTGGTAAGCTTATTCCGCTGTCTTTACATTTTTACAAGCTTTTAACAAAGAATATATATTAGTACTAACATACAGTATGGACACTCCCTGGCGCTCTCTAGATTGCGACCTCACCCCCTCTAGTCACCCAGATTGATACAGATTGGTTACAGTTTGGTTGTCGAACGTATAGGATTTCGCCGCCATTTGTTTGTTCCGTCATTCCTTTTTTGAAATTTAATTTCTGGCCCGTTGTATGAAGTGTCCAGGGTGTGCTTATATTTAACTTGCTTTTTGTTCGGGTGGAATCTTGCAAGTTGATTTTGACCCACTTCTAAAATTTTGCATATCGCCTGACAATGCAATATTAAAAGCTTGTACCTAAAAGTTTTTAGGTTCTTCGAAAATTATTTTTCACCGCTTCATATGATTATAGTATTCTTGTATTATGGATCACTAACATTCATACTGAGGACATCAGTCCTGGCGCTTGTAATTAATCAGATTTTGCTTAAAAAAGGTAGTTCGCATATAGTTTTACTATTTCTTTTTATAAAAAACATATATAATTTAAGCGTCGGTGGCTCAACCGGTAACGACTCGGTCCTCCTAACCAGAAGTACCGGGTTCAAATCCGGACGGCTAATGTACCAATGAGTTTTTGAAACTTACGTACATATTACTCACCGATTGCTTTAACGGTGAAGGAAAACATTGTGAGGAAACCTGCACACACCTGCGAAGAAACTCGAAGGTTGTGTGTGAAGTCCACAAACCCGCACTGGGCCCGCGTGGTCAACTAAGGCCCAATCGCCCTAATTCAGGGTAGGCTCAGTGGGGACGTACATGAGCTAATATGATGATGATATATATTAAAAAAGTATGGCAGTGTCACTGCAATACATAAAAAACATTAAATATTTAATCGTGCTAATTATTTCAAGTGATTTATAAATTTATTCTATGTACAGTATTTTAATGTTTTATAATTGTATTCGTTTTTATGTATAACAAAATTTTGCCAGCGGCTTCGCTCGCGTGAACATAGTTTCTATGAATGTCTCCGAGAGTGCGCAGTGCGAGCACTTAGGCTCGCGAGCGTGGGAAAAAGTAGCCTTCATGTCAATTCAAGTCCTAATCTGTCTACCTACCAAATTTCATCTAGATATGTTCAGTAGTTTTTGCGTTAAAATAGAAACAAACATACATACAAACATACATACAAGTGAAGCTAATAAAATCGTGATAAAAAGTAAATCGATAAAAACTCCGTGGTCTGAAATTCACTGGCTCCTTTTTTTTATTTTTTGCGTTCACTGCATTCCCTAGGTTTTTTGAGTAAAGCACTATACAAGACTCGGCCGTAACAGCAATAGGGATGACGAATGCTAGTCATCTGATTTACTTTTTATCATCTGTTAAAAACGATATTTTGTTCTAAAAATGTTTGAAATACCTAGGCGTGACGTCATAATTTTGCAGCGTCATTTATGTACTCATTTTGTGATTTTGGTGAATAAAAAAATCAAAGACTTGATGGAAAACAAAACGAGTAAGGTTTTCCGAAGTTTATGTAGGAGGGCAATTTAGTGATCAAGAGTTCATATTTAATTTCTTGTGCTGTCGTCATCCCTATTGCTGGATTTGTAATTATCAAACTCTACTCTTCCAGCAATCGCTTACTTTCTCGGCCTCGTCAGTAGTGTACTATTGTTACCACTAAATGTCACTAGTAATGAACAAAAAAAATCAGTTAAGCTATAGGTAATAAGAAACAAACATAAGTATCTGATTTCCCTCTCACTGTACACAGCTGTGCACACCAAACACAGGCAATTTTGAACCTTGTGAACGTTGTAAGGTTTCAATAAAATGACCATAGTTTGAGGTTGGGTGTTAATGGTTTAAATAATATATTAGTACCTTAACAATTTTTAGGAACCTATTGAAGCGAAAAGAAATCGACAAGGATCACAAGGAAGGTTCAAGTTCTTGGACACTGGGGAGAAACTTCGACATTCCAAACTTTCAAGAGTTCCGCAACAGCAGTTACAATGTCAGAGCTTCACTTTCGTATATTATGGAGAGAAAATCGAATGCTTCTTCTTCTGAAATAAGACCTAGAAAGATCAAGTCAATTAAAAGCGCTTCAAAGGATAAAGATGCGAAAGAAAGTAAGAAAAGCAAACAAGACAAGGAGGGTAAAGAAGACAAGACAAGTGAAGAAGGCAAGGAAGTCAAAGAAGCTAAAAACGACGAAGAAAATAAGGAAGACAAGGAGATCAAGGAATTAAAAGATGAATGAACACAATAAGATATTGTAGGTATTTAGTTCTTGATAAATGCACGGTCTCCAAAAAGTCTGAGAATAGTTAATATTATGTAGATAAGTATTAATACTACTTGTACTACTGATTTACTACTTGTTTTTAGTTAGGTATTTACTTACTTAGTTTTGAATGGATCCTACTATATTGAGTTTAATCCTTGATTTATTCTTGATAGTGGACGTGATCGTTGTATAAATTTAATCATGTACGAATCTCATAAATAAATTTTGATGGGATATTATGTCAGGTATTGTTTTAGGCATTTTCATTGGTTGTTGTATAAATAAAACATTATATTTGACACGGAGTTACAATTAAATTTTCCATCCATTATTATTCATATGAATATGACTTTATTCATCATAAAAAGAACGTAAAGAGTACTATTTACAAGCAGTTTCTTCGTGAAGAATTTCCGCTGTTATCTTTCCGTTATCCCGTTAACTTTGATTTCTGTCACCATGGTTCCATCGTACTTAAATATTAGAATAACAATAATTTAGTCAGTACTGGTATCACGTGTGCTATAAACTAAAACAAAACTAAAATGTGCACATATTTAGTTAAAAAAAGGTACACTAAAATCATATTTTTCGTAGATGGTAGTTTCTTTATGCTTTAGCCATACTCTTTCGTGGCTCCAAGCGGACCTTGAATCCCTCGGCACGCTTGAGAATGATGTCAGCCTGTAGTTTGAAGTCTTGCTCCTTGAGGTCGGAGATAACGCGGAAGTTCCTTAAGATTGTGGACAAGATGATCTTGAGTTTCAACATGGCGTACTTCCGACCTGGAACGAACACACTCTTTAGAATTTTAATGCCATATTTTACTACCGTCACTTTTAGATTTTCCCACTGTCATGGCTAATTTGAAAAAGAAGACTAATCATCTAGACCAAATCAATCACCGAAATGGATAATGTTTTTTTTGCAAATTTTCTATAGGTTTTTGGGAGGAGTTCTATAAAATAATTGGAAGCCCTTAATGGCGTGTTCTTTAGTTGTTCAATGTAATAATTGGAAGTCCTTAATGACGTATTATTTAGTTATTCAATGCAATAGTTGGAAGCCCTTAATGACGTATTCTTTAGTTGATCAATATAATAATTGGAAGCCTTTAATGACATATTCTTTAATTGTTCAATATAATAATTGAAGCCCTTAATGGCGTGTTCTTTAGTTGTTCAATGTAATAATTGAAAGCCTTTGATGACGTATTCTTTAGTTGTTCAATATAATAATTGGAAGCCCTTAATGACGTATTTTTTATACCAATTTTGTTACACCCGTATAAAATAAATCTGCAGAAAAGGAGGCATACCTCTACGTCGAGAGTTGCATCTAGGAAATTAATAATAATATTAAACAATACATTTATTTGCTTGTGAAATAGAGGAAAATAGTTAAAAAGAGTCTCTTAAACTATAATGTACAAAATGTTGTGTATGCCAGAACTAGGAAAACCTGTGCTTCAGGCTAAGGAGTCCTATTTATTTATATTAAATAATGCTCCTAAGAGAATAAATTAGGTCTTGCTTTTTTAGTAAGTATTTTTATTATTATTTCGTAACTGCCTCTATTACCATTGAAAAATACAAACGAAAGTAAAAAATATAAAATTAAAAGAAGTTTTCATATAATGTCGATAGCTGAATTTTGCACAATAAACCAGTTACAAAGACACAAAGTTGACATCAAAAAATACTACTATATTCATTGTATTATCTTATCATAGATAATAAGAGTAAAGTTTGTGCGGCCGTATGCGGCCTATCAGTAGTCCCCACGACGCTCCAGAAAGAGAATTTTATGCGGCCTATCAGTAGTCCACGCGACACTCGAGAAGTTAAAAGAAATTAAATCGTATGGATGTGAATTTCATCATATGTTTGTTTAGCTAATTTAGCTTAGTGTGACTTAGACAATTTGCCCGTACCATTGATCAGTAAAATGAAAAACTACAATGAGGAACCTTTCGGAAGGGGTACCGCAGGGCGGACGTCGGGGGCAACTGGTTATAATATTATCTTAGAAGTCCGGGAAACACTCCTGTAAAGTGGCATTCCTTAAAATACTAATACTTAAAATATTAATACTCTTGTTTGTAAATATTTAAAAAAATGCAAACTGATATTCGGTCTAGAAATTAGTGCACATCTACAATCACATGTATATTCTGCTGGTTTTGCCATAATTAATTACTTACAGATAAATTATACAGTCACGTTATGTATATTTTCTCGTATAGCCTTGACCGTCTGGCATACACAAATCAACAATTAAAATTAAGGATTTTTGTGTAGGCGAATTGATTTACAAAGAATAGATAAACCAAAATTGCCACTGTGTTTGACGCCTGGGGGCCTGCATTTAACGATTTTTTTCCATAATCACCAATATTGCCACTTGAGAGTACAGTCATAATATTTACAACATGCAAAGTTTCACCAAAATCGTTTAAGCCATTTTTTAAGAATTTTGCTGTTTTCATATTTTGTTGTATATGGCAACCCAGCGAAAAGATACTCAGAATCTTTTGATTAATTAAAAAACCTTAAAAAAATTGATCTTTTTCTGTCCAATAGTTTGGCCACTATGGAAAGCGTGACGGACAGACAGATAAAACAGACGGATCTATTTTTCGCAAAGATGTTAGAATTAGTTGAATAATTATTTGAAAACTGTTGAAGGTTTGCAAAAAAAACTGTTTTACTATAAATGATTCGTTTACGAAATATTGTTTTCAAGTAGTGATTTTTGTTACATGTCCCAACAGAACCGCTATTTTTAGGAAATCAAAAAAGTATGGGAAATAGTGAGGCATATAATTATTTTTCTTAGTTATTCTTAGTTCAAGAAGGCGCAAGATTCTTAGTAAAAGATTTCTTGTTTAGAAATTTAAAAGTTTAGTCGAATAACCTAGCTGCGCCCGATCACTCGAAAGTGAAAACTGATGTATACGTTTGTTCCATGACCGAATAATCTGATGCATAACCAAATAACATAGTGTAATTCTCTTGTAGATTTTAACAAAATTATACTAAATACAGCTTGCGACAAACTTTATTACTGTTCTGAACTGTGGTGCGAGTGCTTACTGCGCCGGTATAACCAAGTAGCAGGTACCTTTACGTCCTAATAACACCCAAAGTTTGCTACAGCGACGTGCCTTGCGACCAACTTCAGAGCAGTAATAAGGTTTGCCGCGACCTGTACGAGTGATCACTTACCGACACAGCTTCTGGGGCCAGCAGAGAACGGCACAAACGACCTGTACGTGTGATCACTTACCGACACAGCTTCTGGGGCCAGCAGAGAACGGCACAAACTACCTATACGAGTGATCACTTACCGACACAGCTTCTGGGGCCAGCAGAGAACGGCACAAACTACCTATACGAGTGATCACTTACCGACACAGCTTCTGGGGCCAGCAGAGAACGGCACAAAGGCATAGTAGTGGCGGTTGGCAGAGCGCTCAGGAAGGAAGTTGTCGGGGTTGAAAGTCTCTGCGTTGGGGTAGATGTCCTCGCGGCGGTGAAGCTTGTAAGTGGCGATGACTACCGTGGCGCCGGCTGGCACCTTCTTGCCGTTGGAGGCTGCAAGGGATAACAGTGTAGGTATGACGTCTATTCCATACGAGTACAATTTGGTAAGCTTAGAATTACGTAAAAAGGTTGTCCAATCCAAATTCTGTCAAATCTAAATTGGTGTGTCAATTTTATGAATAAAACTGTAGCAGATGTGGACCAAAAGATGTCGAGTTTCCATACAAACGTAGTTCCGTTTTAAAACAAAAACTACATGCCGAATTTAATCCAAACTTTGCGAATTTAATAAGTAGACACATATCAATGTTTGTGATAAGTTTTCATCGTAGTAAATTAAAACGTAACTAAACGAAGGCTTAAATCAGTTTTGTACTAAAAGTTTGAAACTGCTCTTTTTTTAAAATTTTATATTAGTAAATCGAAAACTAATTACAAACATCGATAAAGAGTCTACTCAATATATTCGCAAAGTTTTAATTCAATCCGGTATGTAGTTTTTGTATTAAAGCGGAACTACGTTTGTATGGAAACTGGAGTCTCTTGGGGCCTCTTGGGAACACGGGAAAGAAACTATAGGTATCATTCATGTTATATCAGCTCATATACTTCCCCACCGAGGGGCTCGAGCCTACCCTGATTTAGGGCGATCGGGCCTTAGTCGACCACGCGGGCCCAGTGCGGGTTGGTCGACTTCACACACAACCTGCGAGTTTCTTCGCAGGCGTGTGCAGGTTTCCTCACGATGTTTTCCTTCAGCGTAAGAGTGTCTGATAAACGTACATATGAAATCTACATTCGAAATCACATTGGTACGTGGCAGGTTCGAACCACAACCTCCCGGACAGAAGGCGGCGGCCCTAGCCATTACGCCACCGACGCATAGGTATACCGTAATGTTATGATACAAAAAGTTTCACATTATTTAAAAGTACTCACGAAGAGTGATGTCCTGCTTCAAGTGACGAGCAATAATGGGTACTGGTGGGAACAATCTGAGGGTCTCCATCAGACACCTCTCCAAGTATTTCATCTCCAAAGTGTCTTGGAAAGTGGCGGGACGGTCAGAATCACCGAAAATCTGGTAGAGCTCCTCAACAACTTTGTCTTGGATGTCTTGGTGGATACCCATCACGGAAAGGAAGAAACTGCTGCCGGCCGCAGTAGTGTCGTGACCCTGTTGAGTAAATAATTTGAACTATGACTGCGTGATCGAATCAGAAACGAGAAGATCCGTAGGAGAACCAAAGTAGCCGACCTGACATAGTTCTCAGAATCGCTAAAGTTAAGTGGCAGTTTGGCTTAGTTTAAACAGATGACCGCTGGGGCAGTAAAGTTCTCGAGTGGCAACCGCGCACCGGGAAACGTAGCGCAGGAAGGCCTCCCACTTGGGAAGCGAAGATATTTTTTCTGTGCGTAGTACATAATATAGGGTGTAGTATATAGGGTGACTTTTAATTAGCTCTTGATATCAAAGGATATGAATGTACTCGTGTTTACAAACAACTTTCCCAAAGAAACTACATGTATGTCAAATATGAAAAAAAAACTTTGTCCTTTATACATTTTTGCCGATTTGATAACTAATTATGTATCGAGGACCAAAAATTGATTTTGTGATTTGACATAGTTTCTTTAGAAAAGTTGTTGGTAATCACGAGTACAAGCATATCCTATATAATATTATCAAGAACTAATTAAAAGTTACCCTGTATATCGATGGACCGAAGCTGCTGGATGCGGGCAGCGCAGAACCGGTTGTCGGGCAAACCTTTGGGGCGGCCCTTGTCCAGCAGTGGACGTCCTTCGGTATGACTGTATTAATTTGGGTAGGTTTAAACTACATACACCCTCTTAAACATTTCATTTCTGAGCGAAATGACATCGTAAATTAATTAGTTTGGACTAGGGTAACTTGGTGGATGCTCATCAGAAAAAGTAGAAACTGCTGCCAGCGGCAGTAGTCTCGTGACCCTCTTAAATGAATTAACTGAACTATGACTGTATTTATTTGGGTAGGTTTATATACTATACATACACCCTCTTAAGCACTTCATTTGAAGTTTAAACCGCCTCCGTGGCGTAATGGTTAGTCCATTCGCTTCACACCAGGAGGTCCCGGGTTCGATTCCCGCCGGGGTCACCTTGTAAGACTCAGTTTGGTTGGTAGTAGGGCATTTTCTAAGCCCGCCTGGCCAGCTACCACCATCTTATCTAAGTCTTGCCGCCAAACATCAGTGTTAAAAACATTGATGTGTTGGGGAATCTTGGCAAGCCCGCTTCCATTTTCGGCATCATCGTCACTTACCATCTGGTGAGATGATGCCAAGGGCTTACCAATAGTGAATAAAAAAATAAGATAAATAAACTAAACGATTAAGTAAATTAATAAATAACAAGTAACATCTCACCTCAAACATGATAGTGTCGACTTGTTCTTTGATTTCCTCGTCGGTGATGACTACTCCACTCTGTGAGCTTTCTAGTAATAAGTCGAGGAAAGCTAGACGCTTTTTCTGTCCAACATCGTTGTCGTCGACGTCCAAGTCGTCCTTGAGGCCCGCGGACTGACCGAACGAGAGGCCTTCGACGGACGTCATTTTGCTGGCAGTAGAGTCGCTGCTAGATTCGCTGCTGTCGGTGTAGATGCTGGTCTTCTTGCCGGCTTTGTACTCTTCCTTCCTCTTTTTGATGACCTGTCAATAAAAAAAAAATGAGTATCCTATTGTAAATCTCAAATAATTATTCTCTTACTAGCTTTTGCCCGTGGCTTTGCCCGAATGAACAGCGTTTGTCATTTCCCACCCCCTCAATCATCTCTGTGCAAAAAATCACAACATTCCATTGTTGTGTTGCGATGTTAAAGGAATTAACCAAAAAGAGTATTTTTTCAGTTACCTCAGGAATGGACTGCATCGTATTATGCTACTTTCACGGGGAAAAAAGTAGCCTATGTCCTTCCCAGTTTCATCTGCATTCCAAATTTCATCAAGATTGGTTAAGGTGTTGAAGCGTCAAAAGGTAACAAACAAACTAACACATTTTCACATTTATAATATTGATAAGGATATTGTTGTCATGTTTCGGCGGTTCCAAGGCACTATGCCAGTGCCAGAATATTACTAACATAGATTAAGATCTTTATATACCAAAAAAGTATTTTAACAATATGTATCTTTAGATTAAGGTTATTTAATAAATATTTTTTTACATCCCCAATTGTTAAGCCCTTGGCATCATCTCACCTGATGGCAAGTGACAATGATGCCGAAGATGTAAGCGGGCTAACCATGATTCCCCAAAAAAATGGGAAACTTGGTTTCTTCAAGCCGGAACACATTAAGGCCTTAAGATAGGTCAAATGACAATATTCAATTCAAATTATTGAAAGACTGTGTAAAGCTATCACTATGGAAAAAATATATCATATACCTACTTTGTCATAAAAAATCGATTTAATTGAAAATAATTTTAAAAATATTACCACTTTTAATGTAAAAAAAATTACTGTAGACCTGTTTTTGGCATTAGTTGCAAAATTTCGCGAAAACAAAAAGTTAATTTTGAATAACACACAAAAATCTTAATTAAAAACATTTTTTAAAACTTTTTTGAAAGTCAAGAAAAGTATTAAAATCATGTAAAAATCGTGAATTGGGCGTTCGGCTTCAACGTAGCAGCCGCGTTGAAGCACGCATTGATTTGAACTTAACATGAATAGACTTACGTTCGATATTATTTAAACACGTATCAGCCTGCTCGGGTTGAATCATCTTAAAGCCTTAATGTTGTGTCTTATAATAATGATTTATTGTCATTATGTTGGGGCTGAATCAAATAATTTATAATTTGAAGATAAGACAGCCAGTTCTCCATTGCATTGGGGAAGCTTGGTAAGCCCGCTTCTATCTTGCGCATTATCGTCACTTACCATCAGGTGAAATGATGCCAAGGGCTTACCAATTGTGAATAAAAAATTATTATTATTATTATTTAGAGATAAGGTTAAGTATAACGCACCTTCTTGGTCAATCCGTGGATAACATCTAACAGTTTGGTCTGGTTCTTGGCATAGTCTGTGAAGTTGAACAGCAGATCAGGTCTCAGCCAGATCTTGGTCTGTCTCAAGTGGAGGATGTCGCACATCTTCATGACAGCCATGGCATATTCAAATCCGCTCTGGTCTTGAGTACTCTTGTTGACACCCATGGCGGTTTCTGTCGATAAACATTATTTATATAATGACAATTTCAAGAGGGCTATTGACCTCCATGAAAAAGGAAATGGTTTCGTAACTCTGTGATGATCAACAATGGTTGTAATGGCTTATGCTTTGGATGGCGAGCATAAGTTAAGTTATTGTTCGCATTACTACGTGCGTATGTGGGAGGTCGTCTTAGGCGAGGTATTGGTTGGAACAGTTGTCTGTGTCTTTTTCAAGCGACTTCCAAAAAGGAGGAGGTTCTTAATTCGTATATATGTTTTTTTTAGGTGTGTTATCTCAGAACTTTTGACTGAGTCAACCGATTTTTATGATTCTTTTTTTTTGAAAGCTTGAAAGCATGCTTTCAGTGTGGTCCCATATAAATTATATCAAAATCGGTTTAGTACTTTATTAGAAAATTAACAAAAACCAAAATTAATAATGCAAAAAGTACTGAGTTGTTGCGATGGAAGTCGGTTTTTAACGTGTTTTGCACTTTCAATTATCTTTACGTGTAAAGAGTAAAGAAAATAACCACACTTTTTCAAATTTTCAACGGTTTTTCCTTTCAATCAAAAACTAAAATAAAAGTATAAAAAATTGCATTATTCAATTTTTACTATCATAATAAATATTGTTGTATATTTTTTAATTTATATTTTAAAATATTAGTCATACATAACAAGAGTTGAAAGTAACGGTGTAGACCTATATTTGTGATTTTTTTTCTATCTAACTGCTCAATCGTGTTTCTAATAGCTTTTAACTGTAAGAAACATCATCAAAAATTAAGGTATTTTTTTATCAACCTTGGGTTTTCTATCGTTTAGGAGTAATTGACGTCAAAAATAACGAAAATCTGTAATATTACCGCCTCAAGTGAAGAATAGTAGGAAATATTTTTTCCAACCTAACAATTTTTTCCCGGAGTTAAGAACAATATGGGGCGGGAGGTCAATAAATGTATTGAATATTAGAATCCAGTAACTAACAATCATTATGTTCTCGTAAAGTTCCTCGTTGTTTTAATAGCTTATATTAGTATGACACGAAGCTTGACAAGTTGTCCGGGTAATTAGAATACCTTAGTTACGTTAAAACCGGTCAAGTACGAGTCGGACTCATGCACCATGGGTTCCGGACCATCAAGTCTCAAAACATCATCAAAACTTTAAAAATATCAACGATTTAATATTGATATAATATGTTTTACTTAAATCAAAATATATCAACGATGAAAACATATTTTTTTTATTCAGGTCGGGATCCTTAGTACAGTCGATATGAATTACGAATCAAACTTGGCCAGTTTTTTTTATTTGTTGTTTTAGGATTTAGTTATTTTAGTGCTTTAGGTTTATTAATATAAACGCACCAAATTTTACACCTGTCGTTTATCGTTTTCATAATAGTAAAAAAAGTAAAAAAAAAACCTATAAGAAACACTTTTATAGTATGGGGACCCCAAGGTTTTCACTTTTTTAATTTTTACTATAAAAGTTTGGTTTTTAAATCTTTCATTATGTAAAATAAATTCTGTGAAAATTTCTGCCGGCTCTCTATTACAGTTCAAAAGGTACAGCCTTTTAAAAGTCCGTCAGACAGGCGGACGGACGGCATAGGCTTGGTAATAGGGCCCTGTTTTCTGGTACGGAACCCTAAAAACGAAACAGAAGTCGATTAAGTATTCGCGTTCTTCCTACAAATAACCATAAATTACTTTGTGGCATACGACTATTATATTACATACTTAGTTGCTACCTACCCAGATACTGACTATTTAACCACTTTTGCAAGGTAAGTAGGAACCCGTTTAAGATATGGTTATGGTGTTATTAAAATTAATCGTTACGTAAATTCACTTGTTTACCATTTAAATGTCCCCAGGAGGTTTGAGTTTCAATACAAATGTAGTTACGTTTTAATACAAAAACTACATGCCGGATTGAATCTAAACTTTTGCGAAACAGTGGTAAAATAAAATCTTGAATGAATTTTTCTGAGTACCTGAAAAAGTAATCGCCACTTTTACGTGAATAATTTTTGGGAATACGCTCTTAAGGGTCCCCAGGAGGCTCGAGTTTCCATAAAAACGTAGTAAAACTACATGCCCGATTAAATCCAAACTTTGCAAATACATGAGTAGACACATATCGATGTTTGTAATTAGTTTTCGATGTACTAGTATAAAACGGAAAAAAATAAAAGAAGTTTCAAACCTTCAGTACGAAACTAATTTATGCCCTCGTCTAGTTATGTTTCAATTTACTACAAACATCAATATGTGTCTACCAATGTTTTCAAAGTTTTGATTCAATCCTGCATGTAGTTTTTTTATATTAAAGCGAAACTACGTTTGTATGGAAACTTGAGCCTCCTAGGGACCTTTAAATGGCTACAACGCAAAACTTCGCTGTTTGCAATTCTCGATATTCTTTGAGTAGGAAATATGACTAACCTATATTATCGTTGCTTTTTATATTAGTCACATCATCACTTAACAAGTTCATTGAAATGAGTAAATATTTATAATATTTACTGGTTTTATTAGAATGCAACACAGTAATTCTTATGTTGATTGGATGATCTGGTAATATAATGTGTGAATTAATGGTCTTGGGGGATCAGGTCAAAGTCGATATTCTAACGAGTTGCTTGTTTCACACCACAGACACTGCATACAACGGTCGTGAAATGGCATTTCAAAAAACTTATGACAAAGCAATCAAAATCACGGCGAAATCCTATACGTTTGAGAACCAAACTATAACCAATCTGTATCAATTTGGGTGACGAGGGGGTGAGGTCGCAATCTAGAGAGCGGCAGAGAGTGTCCATACTGTAAGTGAGTACTAAAATATAGACTTTGCTTGTGTCCAGAGCTCGAAGCAGTTGTAACTGACGCTCACACCATTGGCTACGTGACATGGCGATCAAATTGACATTTTATGACGCTTCATTTCACTAACTATTTGAAACTTCGGGTCATTGCTTCTAATTGCCTATGACTAATTCTAGGGCCTACTCTTACAGCTAACCTGAACAGTATACAATTTAACGCTTGATAAACCCACTTCAAGAGTCTTTTAAAAAGTTTGGTTTCTTATATTCCAAAATTGATTTAAACGACGCTTATAAAGAACTTTACTTTTATAAAAAAATGTATAAACTGTAGCACGTCGTGGGTAGGTAGTGAGGTTGTGGCGTGGGTTGAAAACGAACGTACACACAATCAAAATTTGTTTTTTGAAATAAAAGACCTAGAAAGAAATATATTATTACTAGCTGTCCCGGCGAACTTCGTACCGCCTTACATTACATTACACTGCCCTGCCCTACCCTACACTACACTACACTACCCTACCCTACACTACCCTACCCTACACTACCCTACCCTACCCTACACTACCCTACCCTACACTACCCTACCCTACCCTACATACACTACACTACACTACCCTACACTACACTACACTACCCTACCCTACCCTACATACACTACACTACACTACACTACCCTACCCTACACTACTCTACACTACCCTACACTACACTACCCTACCCTACCCTACACTTCCCTACCCTACACTACCCGACCCTACCCTATCCTATCTCTCAAGTTGGATCGAACTGCACATGGTGTGCGAATTTTATTATAATCGGTTAAGTGGTTTAGGAGTCCATTGAGGACAAACATTGTGACACGAGATTTATATATATTAAAGAATAAGAATTACAAAATATTTCACACGTTACATTTATATCACAAATCAAAAAATATAATTATAACTTACCCGAGATGAGCCATAAGAAGTATCAGTTTCGAAGATTTAGTTTGTTAGCTAAATTCAATTAAATGGTAGTGAAAATATTGAAGGACATCAAAGAATTGTAATTTTTAAGCACATGTCACATAGAAGACACATGAACAAATAGATCGCTTTCGAAGAAGGTTAAAATAACAGCGTTACCGCGTTACAAAACTTTCGTTAAACAACACCGTCTAAGTAAAATGAATTCTCTTTAAATCTAGAATTTTTGTCATTCTAAACTATGTGAATTACAAAAATTCATTAACTTTTTGTCATACAGGTCCAGAACAGGACTGAATTAAAATTAAACCCAGATCAGGTCTGACCACAAAACTTTGCATTTTGGCACTTCACCGCTGACAAGAATCTTATTATTTTTTCCAAGTTCCAAGACATTAAAATGCTAAACATATCGAGAGCTAAAAACCCATAACATTCAATAGGTATTTTTAATATTCACCTATTTTAGAGAATACTAAGTACCACATTCTATCTTTTATCAATAGATACTCATAGGTATTTTATGTTCCGTTGTTTTTCCGATAATCTTTTGTTTTCAAAACAAAGTGAAATATTCAATGAAAAATTACTTACATACTCCTTTGTTTTAAGATCCATGTTAATATTTCAAACTACCACGATGTTATCAAAAGACTTTTATGGACATTCTGGTGAACCACGGGATATATTTTTAACCATGATCCACCTGGTCGGACTACGAAGGTGGACCACGGGCAATAAACGAGAATAATATATTCGCACGAGGAGGTAGGTACTATGCTTTTTTACTCGTTTTCATAAATGCAGACAGTGAAGGAATGGAGATTCTTCATAGTGTCATATTTTCCGACTTCTATGTAGTTCTACGATTTTGGATCATCAAAGATTAGGCATAATTTAAGTTTGCATATAGGTACCGGTCTTCTCTACTGCGTCGTTATTTGCCTTCAAGTGAAATGCAGTCTAATGCACTTAGATTTTAGATTTAAAAAAATATATTGTGGTGTCGTGTAAAGTACTTTTAAAATTATTTCCCGATCAAATAAAAATACTTAAAAAAAAAACAGACTTGCACGACAGGTTTTTAAAAACGAAAAACTTCATCATCATAAATATAAATAAATTCACAACTCGTCTCGTAACTTTTTACTTGTCATCTAGAATAATCCGCTCCATCATAATATCAGCCGAAAGACGTCACTGCTAAATATAGGCTTCCCAAGGATCGGCCAACAACGACCAACTGCATCCATGCAGCTTCCCGCGACCTTCACCAGGTCGTCGGTCCACAGAGTGGAAAGCCTGCCTACGTTATTGTTTTCAATGTGTGATGACAAAACCAATGCGTGTGCGTGTTGTTATCTTTGATATGATTAGACTCACCAAGCAGGATCTCGACAGTGCATTCGCTCATGTAGTCGTGGCAATCAAAGGTGCCAGCCTCCTTCTTGAGTTTGTCGACGACGGCCCTTGAATTGGCATTGAACAGGTCGATGAAACTCTTCAGCACGTTCAGGTGGAAGGTGGGAGCGATCAGCTTGCGGTGGGAGCGCCATTTCTGACCTGCAAAATCGCGAAAACAAAAAGTAATAACAGAGTTTATTAGATGGCGTCTCTTTCAACTGATCGGTCCATCCTGTTGGAAACCTTCCTCTTGTACTCTTGCCATTTACGTTGCCTCGTCTACTATGACAAGTTTTTCTAAATTATTATTAGCAAGTCCGAAATATGCAATGATCCGTTGTTGGCAGATAGAGGACAGGCTCCTTCGGGTTTACAGCTAGTTGAGAATCGATAAGTTTTTGCGCCTAGTGGACCAAGGGATCCTCAACATTCATCTCCACCACCACATCTAGAACGTTTCGATGCTCGGC
Organism: Coleophora flavipennella; assembly: GCA_947284805.1. NCBI lineage: Eukaryota > Metazoa > Arthropoda > Insecta > Lepidoptera > Coleophoridae > Coleophora > Coleophora flavipennella. The sequence goes on along the minus strand of OX369264.1, from coordinate 15,596,328 downwards.
CTCTCTTGCTTTTATAGTCCATAATTTTCTCCGTATATCTACTGCAATAAGAGTTCAAAAACAAAACACTTCAATTTCGTTTTTGAACTCCAGTCTTTATTATATTCATTATTAAATTTTAATGAGTCTTCAAAATAAATGCAAACAAAACAAGGTACATAAAGAGACTTTAGAGATGTCATAAAATTTAACTGGTTTTGGCACCCAAACATCCTACATACCTTGCCTACACTTTTTACCTACAATCTAATAATATAAACATAATTAACATTAATGGCGATACAAATCCTGTTACGTTAAAAACTGCTAGAAAATTTAAACATTATGCCGTGCTTGAATTTGAAAATCAACAGAATTTTCTTTAAAATTCTGAACCTCCATCAACTTACCAGTACTGATGAGAAGACCGTTTCCTAGCCAAGGCTCGAAGAACTTGTAGTCTTTGGCCTTGTCAATGTGTACATGGCTACTGAGGATCAGCTCCACGTCACGAGGCTCGTACAGAAACACGATTAGGCGAGGTCCGATCCACAGCTTGAGGGCCGACTCGTGATCGTACTCCTTGCTGCGAGCCACTATCTTGCGGAAGATTTCTGGTGGGTTAAAGGGAATAGAAATATTTAGAGAGGGGAAGGCAGTAATGTCAGGCTTATGGTGTGTTTATACTGGCGGCTGGCGTAATGTCCAGCGCTTACTAATGTTGAATAAATTAATTCCAAGGAGTGATTAAAAACCGGCCAATGCGAGTCAGAGGGGTTCCATACCATCGTACAAGTAGATGTCACTTGTTTATTCACCTTTCTAAAAAAATCTACGATTCTTGTATAAGACCCTCTTTAATTTTAATTTTTATTATTTTTTGTTATGGCAACAATAGAAATACACATTTTGTGATATCAACTGTCTACATAATACAGTTCATGAAATACAGCCCGCTGACAGACAGATAGACGGACAGCGGAGGCTTAGTAATATGGTACCGTTGGTACCCTTTAGACGTACGGAACCGTAAAAATCATATCAATCTGGTACACCACAACACATAGTATTTGTATGGTACAGGAAAGGATATTCCTAGTGATTGATTAGACTCAAACCAATGGAAAACAGAGTTAAAAGGCGAAGTACCTAAATATACTTGTCTATGAGGTATGAGAGAGTATGAATATTATTTTTGGAATTAATTAATCTTTTCGCACCAAGAGGTCTAAGGTTCGAATTCCGGCGGGTTGTAGCTTTGTAAGACTTGATTTGGTTAGTGATAGGGGATGTTCTAAGCCCTCCTGGCTAGCTACCACCATCTTGTCCAAGTCGTGCCGCCAAACATCAAAGTTAACAGCATTGATGTGCTCCGGCATGAGAAAAAGATCGAGCTAGTTCTTCATTGCATTGGGGAATCTTGGTAAGCCCGCGTCCATCTTTAGCATCATATCGTCACTAACCATCAGGCGTGAAGGAAATTATTCTCAATAATTTATAGTTGCTTTTGTATCATCGTCATGATCGTAACTGCTTTTGCTTGCGTACCACTGAAACATTATTAAAATATGTAAATTGTAAGCAAAACTTGAACTACTGTCACATTCAGTCATTAAGTCACAATTAATTATATATTTCTTATATTGAGCTGTATTTTAAAATATGTTTTCTTTTATATGTAAAACCAGTTCATATGCTAACAAGATGACCCTTATGACGCAAATGAAATCGTTAGCCGTTTGTTATGACGTCAGGCCTTAGCTGTTGGCTGGATCGTGATCGGAAATTTACAAAAACGGACCTCATAATATAAACAACATGCTTAAAGTAAACGAGCTTTTATTTTTAGCTTTTGATCTTTCAAGATATACATGAGATAGCTACTGATGTTGGTTGGTATCCTGACTACTTTGACGCTTCTCAAAAATGCCGTTATGATATTCAAAATTGTATCCAGATCACTAAATCCAAGAAGTTCAAAAAATAAAGTTGTGATCCTCAGAATCCAAATAAACATTCATGAATTTATCTAAAAATCAAGCCAAATGCGAGTCGGAGTTGCTCAACGAAGGCTCCGTACTATACATAAGTATAACAATGATACCTACAAAAATAAAAAACATCAACACAACCTAAAAAAATGATGTTTTTTTTTAATTGTGGATAAAAAAGAGATTATAGTAAAAAAAGTTAAATGACTCAAATTGTTTAAAACAACAACAATAGTAAGGATAACGTATACAAAATTACTGTTACAATGAGAAAAAACAGTCACGTCTATTTTAAATTTACTAGAAGAACTAAATGCCCTACACGTGACCGCGGGTGATGCTAAGTGCAACACCAGGCAACCGCCGTCTATCCCTTGGATAGCACGGTTAATTGTGCCACACGATAAGAGAGAGACTAGAGGAACTTCTACGAAATACCATTTTTTTTACGAAACACCAAATGGCACCAGTTTCTGTGACCAAGAGATTGGGATTTGGGATACCAAGAAGAATACATTCTCAGGGTACTTCAGCTTGTGGACCTCATAAAAGATAGTGATGATGAATGCTAGTCATCTGAGTTACTTTTTATCATCTTTCAAAAACGACATTTTGTTCTTAAAATGTTTGACATACCTAGGCGTGATGTCATAGTTTTGCAGCGTCATTTATGTACACATTTTGTGATTTTGGTGAATTAAAAATCGAAGACTTGATGGAAAACACAACGAGTAAGGATTTCCTAAGTTTAAGTAGGAGGGCAATATAGTGATCAAGAGTTCATAATTTATTTCTGATGCTGTCGTCATCCCTATTAAACTCGCCAGAAGAACCTTCAGTGAAATTAATATAAAGAGTACCCGAAGAGCAACAGTCCTTGTGGCCCGGAATCACATCATATCTTGTATTCTAGTCATTCTTCGGTAGGCAAATCAAATGAAAACAGTTTTTAAACTTACCAGATGAATTCCAACGCGTTTTCAAAGAGATCTTCATGACAGCGTGTATTTTCTAGAGGAACATACCGGTTGAAATCAGTTTCTTTACTAATAAACTCACCTGAAGAACCTCCTGTGAACTCCAAAGCGTTTCCAAAGAGCGGTAGGCCCTCTGGTCCGGGGAGTTGTGCGGCCAGCTCATACATGTGTCTTCGGGACATCCTCCAGTAGGCATACCAGAGGATCAGGGCCGGTACCAGCAGCATGTAGAACATGCTGGTCACCGCCCAGGTGCTGCTCGCAGCCACGCTCTCCGCCATGTAACCCATTTTTGGATGTGTTTGTTACCTGGTGAACAGGGAGAATTTGGTTTTAATTACGTTAGTAATTTATTAATATTAATTCGTGATAAAGTACAGACGTCGTATAAATAAATAATTTTCGAAAAACCTGAAAGCATTTTGGTATAAGCTTTTATTTGAAAAGAGTGTCAGTGCTCAAAAAGTAAAAAGCTTAAATGAACATAAAAAAATAAATAGTTCCAAATTCAATAAAGGTGAGCACAGTATTGGATTTTCTACGATTCTATTGAACAATAAAAGACTACACCGGGATCTTGATTCCACCTCCAAAGTACATCATCAGATCAACTTCAAAATAACAATAGGATCTATTGTCACCGGGAATACGGCTTCTTTCCAAATTTTAGCTTAATCGGACCCCTGGAAGCCGCTCTAAAATCGATCGCAAGATTTGAACTAAACAAACATACATACCTACAAACATTCCAAATTAAATAACAGCTTTTAAAAATGCGTAGTTTACTCAAAATATATTTTAAAGAAAAACATGTTTGCCAAAATCGTCCGCCTACAGTCAGTACTTGCTTCGCTCTTTATAATATTAGTCTGAATAAGTATATTTTTAAGAATTCTTGTCAGGCAACAGGACCCTATAAATAAGCGTAAGCTGTCCGTAATGAAAAATTAAGGGGTCCCCATACAAGAAGCGTTTTTTAAAGGTTTTTTATCCTAAAGTAAAAAAAAAATTAAAACCGGCCAAGTGTGAGTCGTACTTGCGCTAATAAGGAGTCAAAACTTAACAAAAGACATCAACGTGAGCTACAGAAAAAAAACATCATTTGTTCTGTGTGTTTTTTGCTTGAAATAAATAGGTATTAAAACTATACAAAGATTCAGAATGAATCCTTGATCCTATTAAATCACAATAATTGAAAACGCTAAACACGTTAAAAAACCGACTTCCGTCGCAACAACTTAGTACATTTTTGCATTATTATTTTTGGTTTTTGTTACTTTTCTAATAAAGTACTACACTGATTTTGATAAAATTTATATGGAACCACTCGGGAAGCACTAGCTTTCAAATAAAACAAGAATCATAAAAATCGGATCACCCAGTCAAAAGTTCTGAGGTAACACACATAAAAAAAACATACAGTCGAATTGAGAACCTCCTCCTTTTTGGAAGTCGCTTGAAAAAATAAAGAAGTCAATTAAACGATAAAATGTTTTATTAGCATACTAAATGTAGATATATAAATTTTTCTATAGTCATAATTCAAAACGAAGAATTTTCACGAGTATGCATTACTGGTTTGTAAATGTAATTTAATTTTTTAAACCTTATTTTTTGTTTTGTGTAAAAAAAAAACAGGATAGGTAGGTAGTCGTTATTATTGTCAGAGTTGTAAAACTTTGTACTTAATTATACACAGAAAATATTATGTAAGTAGGTATATTTATTGACCGTAGATTGGTGCCATTAGTTAATTGCTTTAGGTATATAATATTGTATTATATGTGTTGCCAGTGATGACATACGGAACTGAGATATGGTCGCTTACTATGGGCCTCATAAGTAGGCTCAAGCTCACCCAAAGGGCAATGGAGCGTGCTATGCTCGGAGAACCAAAGTAGCCGACATAGCTCTCAGAACTGCTAAACTTAAGTGGTAGTGGGCGGGGCACATAGCCCGTAGAACCGATGGCCGTTGGGCCAGTAAATTTCTCGAGTTGCGACTGCGCACCGGAAAACGTAGCGTAGGCAGGTCTCCCACTCAGTGGACCGATGACCTGGTGAAGGTCGCGGAAAGCCGCTGGATGCGGGCAGCGCAGAACCGGCTCATATGACTATAATAATTATAATACTAGCTGATCCCGCAAACAATGTTTTGCCATATAACTTATTCCTAGATGACCTAGAGTTAGACCTAGACCTAATCTCAGACCCGCCAAATACACATAAAATCGCTCTAGCCGTTTCGTGTCACGGTGAAAAATATATATAGAGCCGTCCGCCCTCCGCTAGCGTTGTTTTCGATTTTCCCGTGGCAATAAGACGTTTTCCCGGGGTAAAAAGTAGCCTATGTCCTATTCCAGATCCTAAACTATATGTGTGCCAAGTTTCATCTAGATCCGTCTAGCGGTTGAAGCGTGATTGAGTAACAAACATACATACATATAAACCTTCGCGTTTATAATATTAAGTAAGGATGTATGTACTTATCTATATCGTTCCCAATAGGTATAAAATAGCGCGGAAATTGTTTCAAACAGACTATTAACATCGGCTAAGCCTTATTTGTTCGTTCTCCGAAGGCCCTTATACAGTATGATATGGTTATTGAGGAAAAACTGTGTGCCACATGTACATAACTGTGTACATTGTATCAGGGTCTGTATGATTCCAAGGAGGTGACATTTCCTCGAGTGGAATCTTCTCAAATTTTATATCATCACATCACATCAGCTCATATATATGTCCCCACCGAGGGGCTCGAGCCTACCCTGAATTAGGGCGATCGGGCCTTAGTCGACCACGCGAGTTTCTTCGAAGGCGTGTGCAGGTTTCCTCATGATGTTTTCCTTCACCGTAAGAGCGTCGGATAAACGTTATATAAATTTTATATATTTTTTTTAATTTACAATTGGTAAGCCCTTGGCATCATCTTACCTGATGGTAAGTGACGAGGATGCCGAAGATGGGAGCGAGCTTACTAAGATTCCCCGACGCAATGGGGAACTGGCTATTTTATCTTCAAACCGAGCACATCAATGTTAACAACATTTTTGGCGGCAGGACTTAGATAAGATGGTGGTAGCTAGCCAGGCGGGCTTAGGAAATGCCCGATCCACCAACTAAACCGAGTCAGAGTTAGACTCAGCCGGAAAAAGAACCCACGACCTCTTGATGTGAAGCTAATGGCCTTAACTATTACGCCACTGAGGTGATTAAAGTATATTAGGTCTTTACCTATGAAATTGCCGATTGTATAAAAAATATTTATTAAAACAAAATATATTTTCAAAATAGCATTAGACTATTAGAAATTAAATGGTGGTGAACAAATGCCTATTGTTTAGATATTTTGAGAGCATGGTGGCTTTAACCCCATGAATTCGGGTTTTTTCACCTGAAAAAATCTCCTTTATTGGGGCAAAAATACACACTTTTAATTTTGAAGCTCTAGAGTTAACGCACCAGTTTAGTCATATTTGGGAATATCCCGCATTAGATTTCGTCACTTTCAGGAAAATTAACTAGTCTAAAAACTGCCCCATCTGCCACTAAGAAAACGCCTTTGTTCCATTCAATGGTACATAGCTCAGAGGATGGGAACATGAAAGACATGCCACTAGTTACTAATAAAAGCCCATAAGTAATTTAACCATAAGGTCAATAATAAAAACAATAACTTTTTTATTTTCAATAATTTTCAATAAAAATTGGCAACTTCAAAAACTGAATCGGCAATTTCATAAGTAAAGACCTATTACAAATACAAGATTATCATAGTTTTATTTAACAAATTAAAAAAAAGTAAATATTTCTTAGCTTAATCAGAAATACAAGTTACAACATATCAAATCAAATATAGTACATAGTGAAATAAATTCCGTTATTTGTTCGAGTTACTGTTAAACCTTATTCATCATCATCATCATATCAGCTCATATACGTCCCTACCGAGGGGCTCGAGTCTACCCTGAATCAGAGCGATCAGGCCTTAGTCGACCATGGGCCCAGTGCGGGTTGGTCGACTTCACACACAACCTGCGAGTTTCTTCGCAGGCGTATGCAGGTTTCCTCACGATGTTTTTCCTTCACCGTCAAAGCTATCGGTAAGTATATGTACGTAAGTTTTTGAAAAACTCATTGGTACATTGGCCGTCCAGATTTGAACCCGGTACCTCTGGTTAGAAGGACCGAGTCGTTACCGGTTGTTTGGGTTGTGCCACCGACGCTTTTATTTAACCCTTAATTTAAACCTCATTAATTTGTATTAACTCGAAATCTATGATGTTTCTACTTCATCATATCAGCCGAAGGACATCCACTGCTGGACATAGGCCTCCCCCAAGAATTTCCACCACGACCGGCTCTGTGCTGCCCGCATCCAGTGGCTTCCCGCGACCTTCACCAGGTCATCGGTCTACCGAGTGGGAGGCCTGCCTATGCTACTATAAACAAATAATGTATATTTATTTTATTTACTTATTTAAATCTCTAAGTGTGTCGCTAGCGTAACGATTACGGCAGCTACCTCCTGTCCGGGAGGCCGTGGTTCGAATCCTGCCACGCACCAATGTGTTTTTGAATTTCGATTTCATATGTATGTTTATCTGACGCTCTTACGGTGAAGAAAAACATCGTGAGGAAACCTGAACACGTCCGCGAAGAAACTCGAGGGACCTACGTGGTCGACTGAGGCCCGATCGCTCTAATTCAGGGTAGGCTTGAACCCCTCGGTGGGGACGTATATGAGCTGATATGATGAAAGAAAATGTACGAAAATTTGGCATTCCTCTTATCACTGAAACTAGTAAGCCAAAATAAAAAAAACGAGCGAGACCTACAGTACTCGCATATGATGTGTAACATGTGACAAAATACTTCACACTAGGCGGCATGGCTATGACAACCTTAGTTTTCGAGAATTAAAAAACGTTCGCATTTCCTGTTACACATTTCCGTCCCATTTCACGAAATCACTCCCACAGTGCGCGAGTCCGACTTGCACTTGGTCGGTTCGCGACTTCCTGTTACACATTTCCATCCCATGTTACACATTTTCGTCCCATTTCACGAAATCACTCCCACAAATTGCAGGAAAGCGAGAGCATTACACATTTCCGTCCCATGTTACACATTTCCGTCCCATTTCACGAAATCACTCCCACAAATTGCAGAAAAGCGAGAGCATTACACATTTCCGTCCCATGTTACACATTTCCGTCCCATTTCACGAAATCACTCCCACAAATTGCAGGAAAGCGAGAGCAAAGATGTTACACATCAAAAAATAGATTATGGAGCCTTATATAAAGATTAGAGAAAAACCTAAATAAACTCATTAATTTACAGCGGGAATACCGAACTCTCTTCAAGCAAGTCGTTACAAGTAAAAGAGGCATGAAAAAAATATATTTGTGTCCAACCCTCGTATATGGGATTTCATAAAATTGGTCTTTTTAAATGCAATTGTACTTTATAGCAACTTATTTTTAATCAATCAATGTGTCCCTGTGCATGAGGCCGCATTTGGCCGATTTTTATACAATCTTTATTTAAGCTTTAATCTTTATTTTATATTTATAAAGCTTTTATTTAACTTGCAATGTTTTTATTTATATAAGTTTGTTTAGTTCAAATCTTGCGATCGATTTTAGACCGACTTTTAGGGGTTTAATTGAGCTGGAATTTGGAATGAATAAGAGTGACAATGGTGTCGATTCGATGTAACACGACTTAACTTATCTGACAGGATTAAATTAAATTAACTCATTCTGTCTTTTACTTTCTGTATCGAAAAGACAAGGATAGAATGCTTAAATTTAGTTTAGTCCTGTCAAATAAGTTAAATCGTGTTACACCGAATCGACACCATTAGATCCTTTTGTTGATCTGATAATGAACCTTGGAGATGGAATCATGGCCCAAGAATCGTCTTTTATTTTCAATAGAATCGTATGAAACAGTCTTTTTTTTAAACTTGGAAAACTGTGTTTTTTATATTTATTTGAAAATTTGACTTTTTTAATATATAAACTCTTTTCAAACGAAAATTGTTATAATCGAATTTGTAAAAGGCACCAATTTTTTTTCTATTTTATGAAAGTTATTCAATTTCATGGGTAGCATCACCGCCTAAGAGGTGTCAGGTTTATTACAAATATACCTGTATACATAATGTGCAGCTGAAATAAGCTATTTAAAAGCTCTATTCGAAAAACAAAATTTTATTTGTAATGAATTTTAAATATTTTGTATTCTTCTCAGTAAACCCTTTTATTAACCGACTTCAAAAAAGGAGATTCTCAGTTTGACCTGTATGTATGTATGTTTGTCCGCGATTATCTCGCGGTTGACTGTACCGATTTTGATGCGGATTTCAGAAAAGTATTTTTTGATACCCACATGGGGATGCATAAAAAATGTCTGGCCCGCCATCTTTGGGAGTCCGCCATATTGGATGTAAATGATGTCACATAGTTAACCACGCATTGTCATCCAAACTAAACGTGTATGCAAAATTTCAGCTAAATCGGAAACCGGGAAGTGGGTCAAATTCAACTTGCATGATTCCATCTGAACAAACATAAATTGCAAGTTAAATAAAGAAAAAACTTGTAAAAACATACAGTCGAATTGAGAACCACCTCCTTTTTGGAAGTGGGTTGAAAAAAAAAACTGACCCATTTGTGAGTTAAATATATAAGTACCTGTTCAATATTATTTAACGTTATATATAAAAGAGCAATGCCTTTCATAAATCGTTGTGTTGGCCTTAATGCAGTACCGAGAAGCCCAGAAGTTATTATTTGCCAGTGCTCTATAGTTTTTAGGGTTCCGTACCCAAATGGTGCCAACGAGACCGTCCTCCGCTGTCCGTCCGTCCGTCTGTCTGACAGCGGGCTGTATTATCATAAGTCTTAATAGGTAGACAGTTGAAATTTTCACACAGTGTATTTATATTGCCGTAATAACAACAACTATTGAAAATAAAATGAAATTCAATGCCCCGTACAATAAGCGTGATTTTTTTAAACGTGAAAAGTATTTACAAATAACAGAGTGTTATATATTTAATGATGGTTCGGAACCCTTTGTGTGCGAGTGTAACTCGCTCTTGGGCGGTTTTAGTATATTTCATTATTTTATTTATTTTATTTTATTTTTTAAGGAAAACTAGGTTACATTATATGATCAAACATTTAGAAGATAAGGAACATTGAGAAATTTTCGCCTTTAGGTTAGAGATAAGCTAGCTTGACGTACGCCATACACTATTGCAATAACAATTACTTCCATACATTTTAAGGTATTATCGCATACGGAAATTTCAATACCAACCCATAACCGTGGCGAAATGGTTAGTCCATTCGCTTTACACCAGGAAGTCGCGGGTTCGATTCCCAACGGGGTCAACTTTGTAAGACTCGGTTTGGTTGTTGGTAGGGCATTTTCAAAGCCCGCCTGGCTAGCTACCACCATATTATCTAAGTCTTGCCGCAGTACTGATGTGTTCCGGCTTGTTGATAAGATAGCCAGATCCCCATTGCGTTGGGGGATCTTGGCAAGCCTGCTTCCATTTTCGGCATCATCGTCACTTACTATCAGGTGAGATGATGCCAAGGGCACATAAAAGGCAGTGTATTGAACTTTTAATATACGCATCAATCATAGTATAAGTTGATCTACGTGTTGTAAACGTTATACTAAACACGTTGAATGAACTCTCAATGATGAACTAAAGTTTAACTTAAAGTTCATCTTATAATCATCTGTGACCGAACTACCAAGTTGTTAACACGTGTAGGCAGATACTTATTTGAATTGTAAAGGTGTATCACTTATAAGGTATTATTAAATGATTAATAAACATATCGTTTTATGACAAAGACACTTCAACTTATTAAAGACTCTTGACAGTTATCTTACTGCGTTACTGTTTTAATTTGATTCCTACCTTACTTTAATTATACGACTGGCCACAAAAAACGCGTGTATTGTTTTCAGGTTATATGTATGTATGTATCTTTCATCATCATATCAGTTCATCATACCTATAGATGTAGTTTCTCCACCGAGAGGCTCGATCGAGCTTACGCTGGATAAAGTATATATATTTATTTAATCGTATGGCGATTTGTCGAACAGGTAATTCTTAAATGTCAAAGTAGATATATTAGTACTAAAATACAGTATGGACACTCCCTGCCGCTCTCTAGATTCCCACCTCACTCCCTCGTCACCCAGATTCTTACAGATTGGTTACAGTTTGGTTGTCGACCGTACAGGATTTCGCCGTCATTTTGTTTGTTCCGTCATTCATTTTTTGAAATGTCATTTCTGGCCTGTTGTATGAAGTGTCCAGGGTGTGCTCTGGATTAGGGTGAGCGGGCCTTAGTCGACCACGCGGGCTCAGTGCGGGTTGGTCGACTTCACACACAACCTTCGAAGGCGTGTCCGGGTTTCCTCACGATGTTTTCATTCACCGTACGAGCGTCGGTTAACGTTAATATAAAATCGAAATTCAGAAACACATTGGTACGTGGCAGGATTCGAACCTCGACTCACTGTGCAGGAGGTAGCGGACCTAGCCGTTACACTATACCGACGCTCTTCACATGTTCATTTATTCCAAGATGTCTTCTAAACGGCTTAATGGATTTTTAAGTGCTAGGTGTCGTTAGATTCGTGAGTGATATAATGTACAATTTACCCGACTTCTCGATATAATAATATCATTTATTTTCAGACCAAAGATCTATATTTTTTAGTAAGAACACAACTTAACCTATATTAGTAACAGCAGAAGCGAATACAATTTTGAATGAAACGGATCAGAAAGTTAGTTTCTGATGTAGACATACGCACTGCGTAGGAGGCCCACCCAGTGTTTCAGGATAGGCGCCTCCCTCACACCTATCAGCAATCATCTTCAGAATCCCGTTGGTGATATGACGGGTAATGTTTTTTATGCAGTTGAGTTTCTATTATTTTTTAAAATTTTTATTACTTTTGTAAACTGATTTTTGCAAGCGAATTCGAAAGGATAATAATTTTTTTTTAAAGTCATGCCGTGCCATTGTATAATTTTTATCACCATGTATCATGTTGCGGAGCGGAATTTTTTCACAGTAAGCTTAGCGTACATTTTACCTGACTTCTCAATATGTCGGATAATGTTTTTATGCAGGTGTATTTTTATTATTTTTGTTAGTATTGTAAGCTGATTTTGGAAGCGAATTCGAAAGGAATAAAATTTGTTATTTTTTTTTAAGTTATGCAGTGCCATTGTATAATTTTTATCACCATGTATCACGTTGCGGAGCGGAATTTTTTCACAGTAAGCTTAGCAGGTGGTTGACCTTGTGTTGTCTTCTAGAAAGGCCGCATACGCGCTTACTCTTGAACTTGGAGCTTACAATGTTTATGTGGGCTTACTACGACCGAGTGGAATTTCCAGTTTTTTTTAAATGTCTCACACTCTCGTTATTATTTACAGTCTATTCTCGAAACTCATTTAGGTTTTTCCTGGTGCAACTGAATGAGTTATTTTTAAAAATTAAAAATCAATTAATGCTCAATTACTACTAAACAACGAAAAACATTAATAATAAACAAGGTAATCAAGGTAAAAAGCGTCAGTGGCTCAATCGGTAACGACTCGGGTCCTCTTAACCAGAGGTCCCGGGTTCAAATCCGGATAGCCTATGTACCAATGTGTTTTACGAAACTTACGTACATATATTACCGATTGCTTTAACGGTGGAGGAAAACATCGTAATGAAACCTGCACATCTGACTCTAGATGTGTATGAAGGTCGCATTGCACACGTCTGTAGGTGTAAATCTAAAATGCCCCTACACGTGACCGCAGGTGATGGTAAGTGCAACACCAGGCAACCGCCGTCGCCTATTCCTTGGATAGAATGGTTAATTGTGCCACACGATTAGAAGAAGGTGACCTTAACCTTATGGTTGTCTCCACTTTTGCCACAGTTAATGAATGAAAGCATACATCAGTTTTTACACAAATGTGAGAAAAGTGGAATAACCCTTATAAATACAACTTTGCCCCAGTTACGTTGCAGGTTTTTTTTTTAATTTATGAATTATATCACATCATTTATTAATGGGAGCAATAGCAGGCACGTATATTAGGAAAGCATTATAACTGCGCGCGCACAGAACGTGCCATTCGGGGTGCAGTAATGGCGGTGCTGCAACTTACGAATTGCGCCTATACCTATTGTAACACATACGTTATGCATATGACACTATAATATAATGGATCTTGGATCTATGTGGCAACTTTTATACAAGTCCAGTACCGAGAATAATGCTTTCAGGTAATTCTGTGTTACCGATTTCACGGGACGTTAATATTTCATGCTCATTTTTAACCGCCTCCGTGGCGTAGTGGTTAGTCCATTCGCTTCACACCAGGAGGTCGCGGGTTCGATTCCCAGTGGGGTCATCTTGTAAGACTCGGTTTGGTTGGTGGTAGAGCATTTTCTAAGCCCACCTAGCTAGCTAACACCATCTTATCAAGTCTTGTCGCCAAACATCAGTGTTTACAACATTGATGTGTTCCGGCTTGAATCTAGGATTGCCAGTTCTCCATTGCGTTGGGGAATCTTGGAAAGCCCGCTTCCATCTTCAGCATCATCGTCACTTACCATCAGATGAGATGATGCCAAGGGCTTACCAATTGTAAATAAAAAAAAATGATGTTGGATCTTCTCGTAATTACATCTCTATCTTCTGAAGGGTCTCCGATAGCCAGATAGGACTAATTTATTCTTTTTCTTAGCGAGAAGATCCTTTGACTTATCTTTTAGGGTTTCGTAGCTCAAAAGGTTAAACGGAACTATTATAGGATCCCTTGTTTGTCTGTCTGTCCGTTTCTCACAGCCAATTTGCTCCGAAACTAGTGAACCGATCGAGTATTTTTTAAAATATACATTTATTTTTTAATAAAAAAACGCACGCATAAATAATGCACTCAAAATTTTAATTTAAAAAAAACTGTGGAGCCCTACTTTGCGTGAGTCCGATTCGCACTTGGCTGGTTTTTTTTTATAAACCAAAGCAGATGCATGAGCCAGCATAACTAACTAACTAATACAGAAAAAAAACTAAGTCGAATGGCCATTGATATAGATTATATGTGTTGCTTCCGCAAGTCGTGCAGGAAAATTAAATCTATCTTCAAATAAAAACAAGTTAGTATCTCATCTGTGACAATACTGCAAATCAGTCTATTCACAAGATTTTTTTGATGTGTAACATCTTTGCTCTCGCTTTCCTGCAATTTGTGGGAGTGATTTCGTGAAACGGGACGGAAATGTGTCCCATGGGACGGAAATGTGTCCCATTTTAACAGGAAGTCGCGTTTTTTCAGGCTTTAAAAGCGCGGAAAAGGCAAAGGTATCTATGACCATACAGCCTAGTCTGCCGTATCTTTGCCGTCCTTTTTTCAGGCTTCAAAAGCGCGGAAAAGGCAAAGGTATCTATGACCATACAGCCTAGTCTGCCGTATCTTTGCCGTCCTTTTTTCAGGCTTCAAAAGCGCGGAAAAGGCAAAGGTATCTATGACCATACAGCCTAGTCTGCCGTATCTTTGCCGTCCTTTATTCAGGCTTTAAAAGCGCGGAAAAGGCAAAGGTATCTATGACCATACAGCCTAGTCTGCCGTATCTTTGCCGTCCTTTTATAAAGTATTTTGTCACATGTTACACATCATATGCGAGTACTGTAGGTCTCGCTCGATTTTTTTTGTTTTAAGTACGCTTTTCTGTATTTTGCTCATGTAACCAAAGTTTTTTTTAAATCCACAATCGATAAGCCTTTGGCATCATCTCACCTGATGGTAAGTGACGATGATGCCGAAGATGGACGCGGGCTTACCAAGATTCCCCAACGCAATAGGGATCTGGCTATCTTATCTTCAAGCCGGAACACATCAATTCTGTTAATACTGATTTTTGGCAGCAAGACTTAGATAAGATGGTGGTAGCTAGCCAGGCGAGCTATGAAAATGTCCTACCACCAACCAAACCGAGTCTTACTAAGTTGACCCCGCCGGGAATCGAACCCACGACCTCCTGGTGTGAACCGAGTGGACTAACCATAACGCCATTACCGGGTTTCACAATGTTTTCTTTTTTGTTATAGGTATGTATTTCTGTATTTTGCTCATTTAACCAATCAAAGTTGCTTAATTCTATATTGTCGTTCTTTTATTTTAATTATTTCCTCAATTATTTAGTCTAGAAAAGGTAGTAATTATTTGTACATTTCTGTATAGAATCATCACATCAGCTCATAATATATAAGCCTACCCTGAATTAGGGCGATCGGGCCTTAGTCGACCACGCGGGCCCAGTGCGGGTTGGTTAACTTCACACACAACCTTCGAGTTTCTTCGTAGATGTGTGCAGGTTTCTTCACGGTGTTTTCCTCACCGTAAGAGCGTCGGATATAAACGTAATATGAGATCGAAATTTGAAAACACATTGGTACGTGGCAGGACTCGAACCACGACCTCCCGGATAGAAATTAGCGGCCCTTGCCGTTGCGCCACCGACGCTCTCTTCTTATTGAAAATATTGCTTTATCTGCTGTTATTGTACAAAGCATATTTTTATTTACCACTGTTTTATTTGGTATGAATACTTTTCAACCCTGTGATGAATATATTGAACTATAGTTGATGCTCGCCGCTTTTCGAGCGTGGATATCGAGGTAGTGCGGTGCGCGAGCAGCAAACGGCTCGTAGGGTTTTTGTTCATCGTTTCCATTTACTACTTCTCGAGCTTTGTGAGTACAAACATATGCAGGCAAAATTTTTACATACGTACAAGCTGATGCCCGCGGCTTCGCACGCATGGACATCGTAGGTGCACGAGCCGAAAGCGGCTTTTGTTTTTTTTAAATTATAAATATCGATCCACTACTTTTTGAGTTTTGCGGACACAAACAAATAGAACCTGAATTTTTATTAATAAAGATAAAGATAGATATATATTGCTTAAAACATCTACGAGTAAAAACATGTTGTGATAGTTTTCAAACTTTTTTGAAGTCATGTACATATATCTGATTGTTTCATGGTCATTTACTTCTTAAACTCGTACAGAACTTTTTTTTTTGTTTTTAAATTTTTATTTTAAATACAAATTATTGTACAATACTCACTAATGTGAAAATGTGTTTGACCAACTTGATGATATTTGACATAGGCTACTATGATATTTGACATAGGCTACTTTTTATCACATGAAAATAGCATCGATGCAGTTCCTAAGGAAACTGAAAAAATACTCTTTTTTTGGTTATTTTTTTTAACATCGCAACGGAACAATGGATTGATGTGTTTTTTTGCACAAAGATGGTTGAGGAGGTGGGAAATATCATAATTTATTTAATTAGAAAACATATCCTGACATAGTTCCAGAGCGATATGGGGAAAACTCATTTTCACGATCGCGCACGTCGGCTTCGCAATGCACGGAGCAAGTAGTGTTTTTTTTTTGTATAGAATTGGTTAAGGGGGTGGGAAGTGACATAGACTGCTAATCAGAATAGCCCGATATAGTACCTGAGGGATCTGGAGAAAACTCATGTCCACGCTTGCGAGCCACTGCACTACTCATCCACAAAAATAGTCATAAAAACGATGTCCACGCGGGCGAAGCCGCGGGCATAAGCTAGTAACATATACAGGGTGTAAAAAAATTGGTGTAGGACCCGTTAACTGGGGCTTCTACTCAGTATACTGAACAACTTGCCCCTAGGGAACCCATAGTCAAATCTCAAAAAAAATGTGGACCCTTCATACTAAAATACTAAAATGCACAAAAACCCATGTCCACGCTCGTGAGCCGATCACGACTCGCGCGCCACTCACCCGCAAAGACAGTAATAAAAACGATGTTCACGCGGGCGAAGTCGCGGGCAAAAGCTAGTGAAGAGTATAAACAAACAAACAATCAACTCCTATTCTTACCTTTTCCAGCAGATTCTCAAGACAAGCCCATTTAACCCTTCTTAAGAGTAAAATTTGCAATAATAAAATGTCAAATTATTTTTCTTGTTAAATCAATTTATACATGATAATACAATCATCTGTAAATATTGTAAAAACATAGATAAAAGTAACTCACCCAATTAATGTCATTAAACAATAAGTACGTGCCTCACTTTTTCCTCATTTTCTGTCCAAAATCCATCAACCGATTTCAAAAAAATTAAAAATAATGAATAATTATTTAATATCCCTACCTGTTTTAAAGCAACCCGGCTCCTTCACACGCACTGTTCGGTAAAACTGTTAGTATTCCCAAAGGACACCGTATGTGTCTCAGTGGCGACTGTTTACGAAACTCCTGCGCACTGCCTATATAACACGTGCGTGACGTCAGAGATCGACGACGGACAGCGGCGTCGAATGTGACTGTACACCACGGATAAGATAAATAAGGTTGGATTGGCAATAGTCACACTTTTGTTTGAAAAGCAGCGTCGCCGCCTGTCTCCCAACCATCAACTCCACTACACAAGCAATAATAGTACATACACGAATTGCGCGCACTAATAAACAAAACACACTTAGAACACAGGGCTGCAATTGTGTCTTACACCATTTCGAGAGTCTGTACGTTACACACAACCACACGCAAATAAAAAGTTTGAACGCGTGCTTCGGTTAAGTATGATTATCTAATCACACTTGTTGCGCGCCTGCCCAGCGCACATTTCCAATCCAACCTTATTTATCTGCTCCGTGCTGTACACCACATCGAGGTGTTATGAAAATAACGCCACTAGGCTACGGACTTTGGTTGTTTTTACAAGAAAATGTAGCGAAGAAGCAGGGTCAATTTTCAAGTGACTTCCAAAAAGGAGGAGGTTCTCAATTCGCTTGTATGTTTTTTTTTTTAGAAAGAAGAAAGAAAGAAAGAAAGAAAGAAATGTTTATTTGCCAGAATACATACATGTGAAGATCTTAATGTTAGAATGGAAAATGTATTCAGCCGTCATAAAGATGGCATGCAAATTTTAACAGGTTAAAATATTATACCTACGCTAATAAAATTATAAAGATAAATTAGTTTTATTATTAAAGTTCATATATTCACTAATACTATAGAAGCAGTGTTGCATTAGCCATTCTGTTAATTGTGTGTTACCTCAGAACTTTTGACTGGGTGAACCGATTTTCATGTTTTTTTTTTTATTTGAAAGCTAGTGCTTCCCGTGTGGTCCAATATAAATTTTATCAAAATCGGTTTAGTACTTTTTTAGAAAATTAACAAAAACCAAAAATAACAATGCAAAATGTACTAAATTGTTGCGATGGAAGTCGGTTTTTTAACGTGTTTAGCGTTTTCAATTATTTATAGGCCATAATATGTTGTCGGAGGGAATGATTTGTTGATAAACATAGTTATCTAGCTAGGCTAGACCAAACAACACTTGTTACGTATATACTTACTCAAGAATAGAAACACATATTTTGAAATAACGGAACTTGCTGCATAGGACGTTTTTAAACGGTTTTTCTTGTATAAGTCATCTTAAGAGGACTGTGAACCCACGGCGAAAATTCTACTTTTCATTCAAATGGCGATAAGGATATTCACCTCTTAAATTTTAATCGATTTGGTTCAATTTTTGATAGGTTGTCAGTCAGAACAAAAGCTAGGCTTATACGTTTCGTTTTTTAAAATTACTGATTATTAAAAAAAAATATCCGAAATTAGTTTTGTATGAAAACACGTGAACGACAATAAAATTAAACTTAATAATTTTATCGAAAAAACAAAAACACCTAGTTTTGTTCTGACTGACAACCTATAAAAAATTGGTCCAAATCGGTTGAAATTTAAGAGGTGAAAATCGTTATCGCCGTTTGTATGAAAAATCGCAGCTTCACAATCCTCTTAAGGCAAAATAATAATTTTCTAAAAAACTTAAAGTACCTACAAGATTTTATTTTAAAAGAGTTTTTATGCTCTAAAGCCGAATGCTCCAATGAATATAAATAAACCGTTCGAAATTCAAGGCTGTATTTCCTACGATTCTTTTGAAAATAAAAGACGATTCTGGGACTATGATTCCACCTTTAAATTTCATCATCAGATCAACTCCAAAATACCAAAAGGATCTAATGTCACCGGGAATACGGCTCCATTCCAAATTTTAGATCAATCAGACCCCTGGAAGTCGCCCTAAAATCAACCAAACTAAACAAACATACACACAACCATTGTAAATTAAATAAAAAAAATAAATTAAATAAACATAAAAAATTTGGAGGTCTGTTTTTTGTTGCTATCCAATGCATTTATAAGAATTTTGGGCAACTGAGGTGACTAATTCAATTTTCATAAAACGAGACAAGTACGCGTTTGGCAATGCTTAGTGTAGGGTTCCGCTGTGATTACTTTCTAACTGTAACTGTTTATTACAGGATACCAAAAATAATTTACATTCAGAGACTCGGATCAAAAATAATGATCTGAGTTGAGAGGTCCTTCTACCCACTTATATTGGAAATTTAAAGTTTCTAGATCTGACAATTTGAAACTGTTTAAAAATGCCAGGGTCCCATTGTTAGGGCACCGTACCAAAAGGGTAAAAACAGGACCCTATTATTAAGACTCCGCTGTCCGTGTGTCACCAAGCTGTATTTCGTGAACCGTGATAGCTAGACAAAGCGAGTAATGTTATTATTCTTTATACTGTCATTGTAGTTTTTGATTGAAACGAAAAACCATTGAAAAAGTGAAAAAGTGTGGTTATATTCTTTACTGTTTACACGTAAAGAAACAGACAGAGACAACTGTTGCAATCAATACCTCGCCTTAATTACAATATTTTGTAGCTATTCATAACGGAGATCTATATATTAAACTTCATATTTAAACAGTTTTTTGCCAAATTGTATGCAATTCGACTCAACATTTTTTTTTACTTTGTGACTATCTGTGGTGGATTCCTCGTAGGGTTCGTCCCCACTGCTGCTGGTGCACGAGTCTCTTCCAAACTGGCAAGGGTTCCTCGTAAGGTCTAAGGAACCCTAAAAATACATGTTTGGTCATTGACTTTGTATCCTGAATCAGTCCAGTTATTTGAGGACCGAATCTTCTCGACTTGGTACGAGTAGTGTCGCTCAGTGGAACGTTTGGAAGGAGTTTAGTATCATGATTTGATGAAGCTTTTTAAGTAGGTACATTGGCACGGTTTTGTTCGGTCATTTTTCAAAACATAATATGCGCAGTGTCATAAAATGTAGGTACATCGATGCGATGGTGGTTTATACTAACGGGCCACTAAGCTTAGCACCGGAAAACTTAGTGTAGGCAGACCTCCCACTCGGTGGACCGATGATCTGGTTAAGGTCGGGGGAAGCCGCTGGATGCGGGCAGCGCAGAACCGGTCGTCATGGAAATCTTTGTGGGAGGCCTATGTCCAGCAGTGGACGTCCGTCGGCTGATATGATGAAGCTTAGCACGTACTCACTCAGGGTTATTCACTTCTAATATTATAAATGTGAAAGTTTGTATGTAAGGATGTTTGTTACTCTTTCACGCAAAAACCACAGAACGTATCTGGATAAAATTTGGTAGGTAAACAAATTAGGACCTGGATTAATATATAGGCTACATTTTTCTACGCTCGCATGCCGCTGCCGGCTCGCGCACTGCACAGCCTCGTAGACAGTAATAGAAACTATGTTGACGCGAGCGAAGCAGCTGGCAAAAGCTAGTGTATATATAAAAAATCGGTAAGTATCGTAAAGTCAAGTCAATCGACGAATCTAACTCGGCCGGGCAGCGTTCGGGAAGCTTCGAAATATCTCCACGTCCCAAATACCGCAGTGTCTCAATACTAAGGTCTTTGACCAGTGTGTGCTGCCAGTGATGACTTACGGAACTGTGACATGGTCGCTTACTATGAGCCTCATAAGAAGGCTCAAGGTCACCCAAAGGTTAATGGAGCGTGCTATGCTCGGAGTTTCTCTGCGTGATCGAATCAGAAACGAGGAGATCTGCAGGAGACGTAAAGTAACCGACATAGCTCACAGAATCACTAAACTGAAGTGGCAGTGGGCAGGGCACATAGCTCGTAGAACAGATGGCCGATGGGGCAGTAAATTTCTCGAGTGGCGACCGCGCACCGGAAAACGTAGCGTAGGCAGGCCTCCCACGCGGTGAACCAACGACCTGGTGAAGATCGCGGGAAGCCGATGGATGCGGGCAGCGCAGGACCGGTCGTCGTGGAAATTCTTGGGGCCTTTGCCCAGCAGTGGACGATTTTCGGCTGATATGATCGTAAAGTATATTTCATAATGGCAAAACAACGTTTGCGGGGTAACTTTATAAAACTGTAAAAATATTTCGTTGCTGAAAGAAAAAATTGTCGAATTGAAGTTTAAGTTTCCTAACTGGCAAGGATGTTTTATTCTCACTGGTATAACTAAATTTGGAGTTCACCGTGTGGAATACTTACCTAGTCAATCAATAACCTAACCAAATATATTTATTTTTTAGGGCTTGTGCACAAATCACGTGAGGTTCGATAGGGGGGGAGTCACGAAAAACTCACGACAGATCACTTTGCGGGAGGGGGGTTACAAGGATCACGTGTATTTTTTTTACAGTGAACGAACAAAAAAAAATCTACCACATTAGTAGATAGCTTTTCTCGGTTTCATTAATAATAAATCTTCACATGTTAAAACTTCAAAATAGCGAGTCTATTTTACAAAGTTTTGGCGCCCATGGTCATGACTGCGCTTGACCACGCCTGCTATATTCAATACTATTAATCTTAAAATTAGGTTGAATTAAAAAAAATACAGTGAGGTTGCGAAGGTAAGGGGTGGAGGTAGCCAAGAATCTTAAATCCAAATATCACCAGGTGAGAGGGGGGGTCAAAAAGTAGCCGAAAAAACCTCGTGTGATTTGTGCACAAGCCCTAACTAATTTAAAAAAAAACTTTATAATACTGACGGCGTAATATTGTGGTAATATGTACATGTACACTTAAGGGATCAAAACGAATATGACTACATCTCGATCTCCAAAATCCATCAAGCCGTTTAGGCTGCAGGCTCAGACAAAGAAACAGACATACAACATCCGATTAAATTTACAATTTCTCAGTAAAGTCGTCAATGACATGCAAAGGTCAATGAGGGCACTTTCTGTATCGCAAGTGGGTTTGGCCATAATCAACACATAGGATCGAAGCAAATCTTAGGTCCTGGGACTTGTAACTACCATTCTCTTGTAAGAAATTCTGAGTAAAGTCGTCAATGACATGCTAAGGTCGTTAAGGGCACTCATTCATTCATTCATATTAGCTCATATACGTCCCCACCGAGGGGCTCGAGCCTACCCTGAATTAGGGCGATCGGGCTTTAGTCGACCACGCGGGCCCAGTGCGGGTTGGTCGACTTCACACACAACCTGCGAGTTTCTTCGCAGGCGTGTGCAGGTTTCCTCACGATGTTTTCCTTCACCGTAGGAGCGTCGGATAAACGTACATATGAAATCTAAATCGAAATAACATTGGTACGTGGTAGGTTCGAACCACGACCTCCCGGACATTCCCTCTCGTATATCTACCAGATATGCTAAAAATGCCAGGTTTATGATATAGCGTCCACACTCACCGACAGCAAGGTCATATAGTGAGGGCCGCTATTCCTGCCAACACCATAGGTGAAGACAAGGACCAGATACGGTAGGTCTTGCCGCCAAGACGCTTGTCCTGGTACTCTGCAAGGCGAGTGCCTCGTGGAAGAGAACCACTACCTACTGTCCAGGTAGGTCCCGGAGCAGGACAGGAGGCGGAGGCCCTAGCCATTACGCCACCGACGCTCTGCACTCAAGGGCACTCACTGGTCTCTTTCTGTATCGCAAGAGGGTTTGGCCATAATCGACGCATACGATTCAAGCAAATCTTAGGTCCTGGGACTTGTAACTACTGTTCTCCTGTAAGAATTTCTCAGTACAGTCGTCAATGACATGCAAAGGTCGATAAGGGCACTCACGGGTATCTTTCTGTATCGCAAGAGGGTTTGGCCATAATCGACACATACGATTCAAGCAAATCTTAGGTCCTGGGACTTGTAACTACTGTTTTCCTGTAAGAATTTCTCAGTACAGTCGTCAATGACATGCAAAGGTCGATAAGGGCACTCACGGGTATCTTTCCGTATCGCAAGAGGGTTTGGCCATAATCGACACATAGGTACGATTCAAGCAAATCTTAGGTCCTGGGACTTGTAACTACCATTCTACTGTACGAATTTCTCAGTAAAGTTAATGACATGCAAAGGTCGTTTAGAGGCCACTAAGTGCCAAAACCATCCAAGCTCGTAGTCACTTAGTCAGCATTATTGACGCGTCCGTTTATTTATTCAAATAATGGTAATTTTGTTGCATTAAAATCGTCAACAGTCTACCTTATAAGTGATAATGTATTTTTGTAAAGAATGTCAAAGAGCAATTAATTTGAATTTATGCCAGGGTACCAAACAAATTAAAAAAACAGCAAATTAAAATTAATCCTGTCATTGTGTTCGCAAGTGAGTTAACGTAATCGTTTAAAATGTGTATATTAGTAAATATTTTAAATTTGTATGTTTTGACAATTTGTTTGGCTTCAACTCAAGGTGCCAAAAACGAAAATGTCTATTTAACCGAAATCTGCCATAAACGCATAACGTCAAACACGCAGTTAACCAAATACGCGATTTACCAAACATTACCTTATTTTTACACACATATTATTTAAATTACGATGAAAATGTTCCTTTTTGTGTCCCATTGTGATGTTTTATTATTGAGTCAGGTCAGAATCACGCCATGTCGTTTCCGCATCCTACAAACCGGTTGAGAACTTACGACCGGAATATGCATGAAAAAATTAAATTACTATAATTAAAAAAAAATCAATATTGATATCCTTTTTAAAAGCAAGTAAAACCCATATGAGAGAAGATATAAAAAAGAGAAGTAGAAAAAGATATAACAATTATAATATTTTAGGTGTGACTTAAGGTGTTTTATTTTAAGTATTTTAGGCATTTTATTTTAGGTGTAATTTGTAAACATTTTAAATTAATTATTTATAGGTGTTACATTGAATAAAAACATTTAATTTATAATATGTATTTAAGTCAATGATTAATATGCAGTTTTTCTTCAGTTGCAGAAACTCGCTCTGTTGTGGTAGAAATATGTATGTCTATCAACAACTGGCCTATTTTTATAGATACCTATACCTATCTAAACATTGGAATAATTTTAGTTGCACATAGAACAACTAATCACCTAAGTATCAATTTATTTTCATCATTTATTTATTATATTGACTTGAAATTTGGTACACAAAAGTAAGTCAGTGACCCAAAGACGGACGTGTTACGTAAATAAATAACTTTAAACATGGGGCCACTTTCTAGGGGTTAATTAAAAAAAAAATTGAGATAACCGAAATATTAGGCCAAACTTGACAATCATCATCCTCATCTCCAAAACTACAGGCCTAAAATTTAAAAAAAAAATAGTACTTTACCTGTGGATAAGAAGTCTATGGTATTTAGAGTAATATGAGAAATTTCTCAATCAACGTACGGAACTCTCTCCACACGAATTTAATCTCACATGTCAGGTTTTTTGTTTTTGTTAATTTACTAAAAAAGAATTGAACCGATTTTGATAAAATTTATATGGCAGGTAGGGGGAGGCATAACCTATCAAATAAAAAAGAATCAGTAAAATCGGTTCACAACTGGTGACGAAATCGAGTAACATGCACACAAAAAAGCATAAAATCAATTTGAGAACCTTCTTCTTTTATAAAGTCGGTTGAAAGCAACTTAAATGTTTTTTATCAACCCATATCGTCCCACACTGCTGGGGCATGGCTCTGTTCCCAAACTCTTTAACTTAGGCCATTCCCATACACCGGGTCAAAGCCGGATTAGTATAAATAAATATATATAATAAATATAAATATATTTTTGTTATTGTATGTAACCGGAGGGTTATAAATATATTTATTTATAGCCAACCAAATGTAACTTAGTATGTATTTAATATAACGTTTGAGATTGCAAATATTATTTTTTTATTAAAATTTAACAGGTAAAACCGATTTAAGAGAAAACCACTGAATAAGGGCAGCTCAGAACCGGTCGTCGTGGGAATCCTCGGAAAGGCCTTTGTCCAGTAGTGGACATCTTTCGGCTGACTTGGTGACGATGATGATGATGAATAGGAAAAACCAAAAAAAATTAAAGAAATGTATTAAATTCATAAGTAAAAATAGCGTTGATAATTTATAAAGTTAACGTTATTAGCATAATGGAATAACATTATACAGCCATCCGCTGTAAAATGTTCTCAATGTATCTTATGTCTAGTAGTAACGAGTTTCAAGTTATACTACTACGTATAAAATAGCAGAGAAAAAAATACGTAATATCTTAAAAGTGACCGGCTGTCTGAGCGTCGGTGGCGTAATGGCAAGGGCCGCTACCTCCTGTCCGGGAGGTCGTGGTTCGAATCCTGCCACGTACCAATGTGTTTTCGAATTTAGATCTCATATGTACGATTGGCCAATGTACTAATGAGTTTTTCAAATCTTACGTACATACTTACCGATTGCTTTAACGATGAAGGAAAAACATCGTGAGGAAACCTACACTCTGAAGTCTGAAGCACATCGTGAAGAAACTCGCAGGTTGTATGTGAAGTTGGCCAACCCGCATTGGGCCCGCGTGGTCGACTAAGGCCCTATCTCCCTAATTCAGGGTAGGCTCGAGCCCCTCGGTGGGGACGTATATGAGCTGATATGATGATGATGATGTACGTTTATCTGACGCTCTTACGGTGAAGGAAAACATCGTGAGGAAACCTGCACACGCCTTTGAAGAAACTCGAAGGTAGTGTGTAAAGTTGTCCAATCCACACTGGGTCCGCGTGGTCGACCAAGGCCCGATCATTTAGGGGAGGCTCGAGCCCCTAAGTGGGGACGTATATATGAGCTGATTTGAAGGCAAACAGTTCTGATTAACTGTACGAAGCACTTGGTGGGTGATTCCATTATTCCACTCAGAGAGTGACTTGTGGCTTGGACGAGCGCTTCGCACTTCACAGAGTAAATGAAGAGGTGATTCCTCTTCTTCGAGGCTTCAAGCTTCATTTGATCTAGTTAATTCTTAAGAGTCTCCAGGAGGCTCGAGTTTCTATACAAACGTAGTTCCGCTTTAATACAAAAAATACATGCCGGATGGAATCCAAACTTTGTAAATATATTGAGTAGACACATATCGATGTTTGTGATTGGTTTTCATCGTAATAAATATTAACGCAACTAAACGAAGCCTTAAATTAGTTTTGTACTGAAAGTTTGAAACTACTCTTATTTCTTTCCGTATTATATTAGTACATCGAAAACTAATTGCAAACATCGATATGTGTCTCCTCAATATATTTGCAAAGTTTGGATTCAGTCCGGAATGCAGTTTTTGTATTAAAGCGGAACTACGTTTGTATGGAAACTCGAGCCTCCTGGCGGCCCTTAAGCTTGCAGTGACCAATCAAAAGTAACTTTATACAGGGGCAGTGATGACAATACATGTTGTTGGGTCGCGGTAATTCATGTAGTGTAGACCCTCCTTCATCCTGTTGCCTTAGTACTCAAATATTAACCATAACCTTCAATTAAATTTCCGTTCAAGCTCTTTCTGTTTTTTTTTGTTTTTTTTTAATCACAATTAGTAAACCCTTCGCATCATCTCACCTCATGGTAAGTGAAGACGATGCTACGATGGAAGCGGGCTTACCAAGATTCCCCAACGCAATGGAGAACTGGCTATCTTATCTTGTTAACACTGATGTTTGGCCCAAGACTTAGATAAGATGGTGGTAACTAGCCAGGCAGGCTTAAAATATGCCCTACCACCAACCAAACCGAGTCTTACAAGTTAACTCCACCGGGAATTAAACCCGCGATCTTCTGGTGTGTAACGAATGGACGTACCATTACGCCACGTATGCGGTTAAAAACCTCATTCATTAAAAAGACCTATTTAGATGTTTTAAGACCATTTTTAGGGTTCCCTAATCAAACTAGAAACCCTTATAGTTCAACCACAGATTACTAATTAGTTACTAGTTCAACCATGTCCGTCGGTATGTCGAAGACATTTTCTCGAAGACTATTACAGCTATGAAGCTCAAATTTGGTATGGTCATACAAATTTGTGAATAGTATAAATTTATGGAACAAAATCTGTAAAGGATTTTTTTTTGGGGGAACTTCCCCTAGATGTACAGTGGGTGTGATTTTTTTTGTTCACTTTAACTATCGTGTAGGGTATCGTTGAACATGCATGTCTTTCAAAATTGAGAATTTTTAGTTTTTACGATCACATTTCCGATAAATTCTTTTACTAAATGCTAAGTTTTAAAGTAATGTTTTTGTTAGAGTTGCATGTTTTTAACATAAATAATATATTATGTTCTTAAATTTTATCTGCGAAAACTTGTCATCAGCTTCTAGATACATAAAGTTTATTTATCATTATTGTATAATAGCAGTTAGTTTTCCAAATATAATATAATAAAATAATAATAATAATAATAATGTCTCCAACCCCTACCAGCTAAACTGCAATTTTCCGGAAATTTGAAATTATTGAATCAATTTAAAAGAATAGTTATCACGACTATGTCGGCTTTCTTAATAGTTAAGGATTAACAGTCGACCAACTTAAGATGTGCAGTTAGATTTGCAAAAAGTGTATAGATTTTCCATACAAAATGTTCTGTACCAACTGCAAAAGTAACTTTGTTTTTTAAAAAATATTCATTACTTCATTGAAAAGGCTACGGAACCCTACTTTGCCCGTGGTCCGACACGCACTTAGCCACTTTCTTAGTCTTGCCTTGTCAAGTCTATTTTGAGCAAAAACCTTTTATACAAAGAATATTATTATAGTGACTTCAAAATCGTAACGATACCTTTAGTTTTGTTTTTTTTGGCAATGACAAGCCTTTTCCATATTGTTGCCGCCGTCGCCTCTACCAATTTATATACAGGGTGTAACAAAATTGGTGTAGGTCTCGTAAACTGGGGATTCTATTCATCATAATATCATACTGAACAACTTTTGTTCTATGACTTTACTGAAAACGCAACAAAAATAAACTCTTCATACAAAGCTATATTTATTTATTGTTTCTACTATCATGACTATGATGGATGACTAATTAAGAATATGACTGAATCAAGACTACGATGGATGACTAAGAAGCAAAGGCTTAGCTCGAGAATTTCGAGAACCCCAGCCCGCATCAGAGCTAAGGTGCTTAAAATAATAATTATATTCTATTACTAGCTGTTTCCCGTGTGGTAAAAAGTACCCTATGTGTTAATCTAGGTCCTAATCTGTCTACCTACCAAGTTTCAGCCAGATCTGTTTAATAGTTTTTGCGTGAAAGAGTAAAAAATATACATCCATACATTCTTACAATGTTTCGCGTTTACAATATTAGTATGATAATGATAAGTCCTGTTTTGTTTTTCGGCGTGCAATAAAGTATTTTTTTATTATATCAGCTCATATACGTCCCCACCGAGGGGCTCGAGCCTACCCTGAATTAGGGCGATGGAGCCTCAGTCGACTACATGGGCCCAGTGCGGGTTGGTCGAACTCACACACCACCTGCGAGTTTCTTCGCAGGCGTGTGCAGGTTTCCTCACGATGTTTTCCTTCGCCGTATATTTACTTACTAACTTATTCTCATAAGCTGCTAGTGAATTCGAGGGGAACATGTTTATAAGAAAAAAACAGTATCTTTGGACTTTCGTTGTTTTATTTCCACTGTATATATAAATATGCGACGCGCGGTGCGTACGTGGTTGGACCTCTCTGACGTAAATGGAAGGTTGTTAACCAATTATAAGGTACTAGCTTTTGCCCACGGCTTCACCCGCGTGGACATCGTTTTTATGACTATCTGTGAGGATGAGTGGTTCACGAGCCGCAAGCGGATCGCGAGCGTGGATATAAATTTTTATCAAGATCCCTATCGCAGATCGGGCTATTCTGATTAGCAGTCTATGTCACTTCCCACCCCTCAACCAATTATTTTTAATAAAAAATACTTCATTCCGTTGCTCCGTTACGACGCCGACGTGCGCGAGCGTGGAAATGAGTTTTCGGGAACTGTGTCAGGATATGCTAATTAGTAAATTATGTCATTTCCCACCCCCTCAACCATCTCTGTGCGAAAATTCATAACAATGCATTGTTCTGTTGCGTGCGATGTTAAGAAAAATGACAAAAAAAGAATATTTTTTCAATTTCCTAAGGAATTACATGGGACTATGCTAATTTCACTGGATAAAAAGTAGCCTGTATCCTTCCCCGTGACACAGACTTCCTGCATGCCAAATTTCATTAAAATTGGTCAAGGTGTTCAAGTGTAAAAAGATAACAAACAAACACATTTTCACAATTATAATATTACTAGCTTTTGCCCGCGGCTTTGCCCGCATGGACATCGTTTTTGTGACTGGCTTAGAGGGTGCGCGGTGCGCGAGCTGCAAGCGGCTCGTGAGCGTGGGCATGAATTTTCTCCTGATCCCTCGGGAACTATGTCAGGATATGCTTATTAGTAAATCGTGTCATTACCCACCCCCTCAACCATCTCGGTGCAAAAATCACACAATCCATTATTCCGTTGCGATGTTAACTAACCAAAAAGGAGTATATTTTCAGTTCCCTCGGGAATTGCATTGGGCTGTGCTATTTTACGGGATAAAAAGTAGCCTATGTCCTTCCTTGTGACACAGGCTACCTGCATGCCAAATTTCATTAAGATTGGTCAAGGCGTTGAAGCGTGAAAAGGTAAAAAACAAACAAACAACCAAACACATTTTCACATTTATAATATTAGTAAGGACTAGCTTTTTCTCGCTGCTTCGCCCGCGTGGACAGCGTTTTTATGACTGTCTTTAAGGGTGATTAGTAAATTATGTCGTTTCCCACCTACTCAACCATCTCTGTGCAAAAAATCACAACAATCAAGTATTTTTTTAGTTCCCTCAGGAAGTTCATCAGATTATGCTATTTTTCCGGAATAAAAAGTAGCCTATGTCCTTCCCCGTTACACAGGCTACCTGCATGCCAAATTTCATAAAGATTGGTCAAGGCGTTGAAGTGTGAAAAGGTAACAAATAAACAAACACATTTTTACATTTATAATATTATAGTAAGAATAAGTCAGGATTTAATTTTGTTTACATCCTTTTTATGGCATGGAAACATGTAAATACATAAATAGCATTTAAAAATACATGCGTGATCTGATTGAGGACGAAAATACTTTAGAAAACATAGTGACGCTAAGTCACTTCTGAGAAAAAACCTGTCAAGAGCCAGTCGGACTCGTGCACCAAGAGTTCCGAACCAACACACCTTTTGGTAGGGAACCCTAAAAAAATTACCGAGTGCAACAATAATTTCATTTTTACCCCACTTTTGTTTTTATTTTTCGAGTAAATATATGTACGTTTGTACGTATGTTTGTATGTATGTATATTTATTTCTTTTACACGCTTTGTGACCTTAATGGCTTGATGAATTTTAGCTTGAGAGGTGTCGTTGGATTTGTTTTAATTGTGAGAGTGACATTGGGTATATCAAAATTATAAAAAGTTAAAATGGCGGATTTTTTGGCGCCAAATTCTGTCTTCCAAAATTTTTTTTCTTCAAAACCTATTGAGTGGGGGGTCAAAATAAAGGGTTTTAAATAAGGCTTACAAAAAATAAACATTTTATATGTTTAAATGTAATTTGGAATGAAAAGTGCTAAATTATATAAATTACTAGCCCTCGCAACGTAACAATAGATAGATACTTCTTGAAGATTATTATATAATGATAAATTCATTCACTGCAAAATATTGAAATAACTAAAAATAGGTAGTAAAAAAAGAAAGTTATAAAAAAATCTGAAAGTTCGACTGCGTATAAAAGTGAACTTTAAAAATATGGAAACAAGGTGACCTTTTCTGTCTCCAATTCACAGTCGCAGTCGGAGGCAATATATATTTATTAGTTACTAGCTGTCCCGGCGAACTTCGTTCCACCTTACACTACACTACACTTCACTATCCTACCCTACACTACCCTACCCTACAATTTTCCTTGTAACAATATTTATGGCAATACACTTTGTTTTATTTTAACTTTGCTACTAAGTAATTGTAAAGTATATTATTATTGTTGATTTGTGTATGCCGGACTACGACATGCGGATAATGATTATGTTCAGGGACAAACAACACAAGGTCATCTGGCCCCAAACTAGGATTCCATCGTTGATTTGTGTATGCTGGACTACGACATGCGGTGAAGGTTTAATAATAATGATTATGATCAGGAACAAACAACACAAGGTCATCTGGCCCCAAACTAGGATTCCATCGTGGATTTGTGTATGCTGGACTACGTCAAACGGTTAAGGTTTAATAACAATGATTATGTTCAGGGACAAACAACACAAGGTCCCCAAACTAGGATTCCATCGTTGATTTGTGTATGCTGGACGATGACATGCGGTGAAGGTTTAATAACAATGATTATGTTCAGGGAAAAACAACACAAGGTCACCTGGCCCCAAACTAGGATTCCATCGTTGATTTGTGTATACTGGACTACGTCAAACGGTTAAGGTTTAATAACAGTGATTATGTTCAGGGACAAACAACACAAGGTCATATGGCCCCAAACTAGGATTCCATCGTTGATTTGTGTATGCTGGACGATGACATGCGGTGAAGGTTTAATAACAATGATTATGTTCAGGGACAAACAACACAAGGTCAACTGGCCCCAAACTAGGATTCCATCGTTGATTTGTGTATGCTGGACTACGTCAAACGGTTAAGGTTTAATAACAGTGATTATGTTCAGGGACAAACAACACAAGGTCATCTGGCCCCAAACTAGGATTCCATCGTTGATTTGTGTATGCTGGACGATGACATGCGGTGAAGGTTTAATAACAATGATTATGTTCAGGGACAAACAACACAAGGTCACCTGGCCCCAAACTAGGATTCCATCGTTGATTTGTGTATGCTGGACTACGTCAAACGGTTAAGGTTTAATAACAGTGATTATGTTCAGGGACAAAGAACACAAGGTCATCTGGCCCCAAACTAGGATTCCATCGTTGATTTGTGTATGCTGGACGATGACATGCGATGAAGGTTTAATAACAATGATTATGTTCAGGGACAAACAACACAAGGTCACCTGGCCCCAAACTAGGATTCCATCGTTGATTTGTGTATGCTGGACTATGACATACGGTTAAGGTTTAATAACAGTGATTATGTTCAGGGACAAACAACACAAGTTCATCTGGCCCCACACTAGGATTATTTTTTTATTTTTTTTTATTTACAATTATATATCGTTGATTTGTGTATGCTAGACTATGACATACGGTTAAGGTTTAATAACAGTGATTATGTTCAGGGACAAACAAAACAAGTTCATCTGGCCCCACACTAGGATTCTATCGTTGATTTGTGTATGCTGGACTATGATATGCTGTAAAGGTTTAATAACAATGATCATGTTCAGGGACAAACAACACAAGGTCAACTGGCCCCACACTAGGATTCTATCGTTGATTTGTGTATGCTGGACTATGATATGCTGTAAAGGTTTAATAACAATGATCATGTTCAGGGACAAACAACACAAGGTCATCTGGCCCCACACTAGGATTCCCTGTACTACCTACTACCTAATAATAGGTCGAAGCTGTACTATGAGAAACCACAGAGACTGATATACATACTTATGTAAAAGTAAAAGTGAATGAAACAAGTCTTTAATAACTGTTTTACAAAGTTTACAAATATTTTTGTATTTACAATTAATTTTACCGACTGTGTGTTATGTTAAGCAATATAATACCCATGGCTTATTTATATGGGTATCATGAAAGATCGGTCACATTAATATAGTGCAATATAGTCTGCTCCTTAACCTGCTTGCCGTATGTAATATTTAATATTTAGTGTACTTGATTTCAAATTTTAATTAAGTCTTTATACCTATGGAATTCATTATCTGAAATAAAACGTTTTTATTTATTTATTTATTAACAGCATGTCCTTTGATAAAGGCCTCCTCTCAAGTCTTCAATTTCTCTCTGTCTTTCGCTTGCCTCATATACTCAGGACCTTAGACGTCTACCTTAGGGCTCGTAGAACTAAATGCATGTATAACTAAGTCGTCTTCCCAACGTTTTGTTTGTCGCCCTATACTTCTTTTTCCATTCCTGGGAGACCACTTTGTAACTATTTTTGTCCATTTCTCATTCATCTTTCTCTGTCTTTCACTTTTATCATTCACTCCAGACCAGCCGGTTTTTTAAGGTCATCTACCTTAGAGGATTTGGAACTAAATGCTCTTAGTCGTCTTCCCAACGTATTGTTTGTCGCCCTTTACTTCTTTTCCATTCCTGGGATACCCCCTCTGTAACTATTTTTGTCCATTTCTCATTCATCTCTCTCTGTCTTTCGCTTTCTTCGTTCACTCTGGACCAGCCAGTTTTTTAGGTCGTCCACCTTAGAGCATTTAGAACTAAATGCTCTTAGTCGTCTTCCCAACGTTTTGTTTGTCGCCCTTTACTTCTTTCTCCATTCCTGGGATACCACTCTGTAGCTATTTTTGTCCATTTCTCATTCATCCCTCTTAGCATGTGTTCTGTCCATATCCATTGTAATTACCGATATGTTTAATATACTTACGTTTAAATAAATACTTATGCAGATATGGTAAAAAAATATGCACAGCGTGGCTGTACAATAATTTATTTTGGTAGTGCTATAAAGGGTACCTTTTCATCATCATATCAGCCGAAAAACGTCCACTGCTGTACAAAGGCCTCCCCCAAAGATTTCCACGACGACTGGTCCTATGCTGCCCGCATCCATCGGCTTCCAGGTTGTCGGTCCACCGCTTGGGAGACCTGCCTACGCTACGTTTTCCGGTGCGCGGTCGCCACTCGAGAAATTTACTGCCCCATCGGTCATCTGTTCTACGAGCTATGTGCCCCGCCCACTGACACTTAAGTTTAGCGATTCAGTGAGCCATGTCGGTTACTTTGGTTCTTCTGCGGATCTCCTCGTTTCTGATTAAATCACGCGAAGAACTCCTTCTTATGAGGCCCATAGTAAGCGACCATGTCACAGTTCAGTAAGTCATCCTGGCAACACACACTGGTCAAAGACCTTAGTCTTGAGACACTGCGGTATTTCGGACGTGAAGATATTGCGAAGCTTCCCGAACGCTGCCCAGCCGAGTTGGATACGTCGATTGATCTCTTTTTAAGATTCTCCAACCTTTAGAACCTACCTTACCGTACCTTTTATAATTGAATTTTAAAATTTAATAAATACTCCAAAATTGAAAATATATAAATCTCCAGATTCAAGGCCTCTTATCAACCGACTTTCAAAAAGGAGGAGGTTCTCATTTCGACTATAAGTTTTTTTAAAATCTTTGTTACGCGTGTGAACCGATTTTCTAGATTCTAGATCTAGGTTCTCTCGATATTGCTTCTAGGTTCGTCCCATACAAATTTTATCAAATCAGTGCAATGCTTTTTAGATATATTGAGAAAAACCAAAAAATAATAAGCAATACAAAATTGTACTAAGTTGGTGCGATGGAATTAGGTTTTTTAACGTGTTTAGCATTTACTATTATAATCAACACACGTATACATAATTTCTAGGCAAAATTATCATAAAAAACCGGCCAAGTGCGAGACTAACTAGCACTAGTACCGTACTCCCCCCCCCCACAACTACATAGTACTTTTTTTTTTTTTTTTTTTATTCTCAATTGGTAAACCCTTGACAACATCTCACCTGGTGGTAAGTGACGATGTTGCCGAAGATGGAAGCGGGCTTACCAAGATTCCCCAACGCAATGGGGAACTGGCTATCTTATCTTCATGCCGGAACACACCAATGATATAAACATTGATATTTGGCGGCAAGACTTAGATAAGATGGTGGTAGCTAGCCAGGCGGGCTTAGAAAATGCCCTACCACCAACCAAACCGAGTCTTACAATTGACCCCGCCGGGAATCGAACCCGCGACCTCCTGTGTAAAGCCAGTGAACTTTGCCTCTGAGCTACGGAGGCGGTAAAATGACAATGATACATTACGAATTACACATTACGAACAAAACACATCAACGCGAGCTACAAAAATATGCTTTTTAGCGTTCCGTACCCAAAGGGTAAAAACGGGACCCTTTTACTAAGACTCCGCTGTCCGTCCGTCCGTCTGTCACCAGGTTGTATTTCATGAACTGCGACAGCTATACAGTTGAAATTTTCACAAATAATGTATTTCTGTTGCCGCTATAACAACAAACACTAAAAATTAGAAAAAGTTAAAAAAATAAGGGGGTCTCAATACAAAAAACGAGGTTTTTTTTAAACGCGAAGAAACTAGTGCCATCTAGTATGATGGTACGGAACCCTTTGTACTAGCGCCATCTAGTATGATGGTACAGAACCCTTTGTGTGCGGTTCTGACTCGCACTTAAATGTTTTTTTTTTGTCATTCAGTTCGGACTCCTTAGCGCGAGTGCGACTCTCACTTGGCCGATTTTTTATATTTGTTGTTTTACCTCAGTATAAGTAATATAACCACGCCAATTTAAATGCTTGTATGTATTACTGTTTTTACGATAGAGCTAAATCAAAAATACTTCTAAAAAACTATAAAAAACTCATTTATTGTATGGGCTCTCCTTATTGTTGGGTTGTTGTTATAGCGGCAACAGAAATACATCATATCAGCCGAAGGCGTCCACAGCTGGACATAGGCCTCCCCCAAGTATTTCCACGACGACCGGTTCTGCGTTTCCTGCATCCAGCGGCTTCCCGCGACCTTCACCAGGTCATCGGTCCACAGAAATACATATTCTGTAAAAATTTCAACTGTCTACCTGTTACAGTTCATGATATACAGCCCGCTGACAGACGGACAGACAGCGGAGGCTAAGTAATAGGGTCTCGTTGGTCGTCCGTTGGGCGTACAGAACCCTAAAAAAACAGAAGGTACAAAAGCCCTTGGCATCATCTCATCCGATGGTAAGTGACGATGATGCCGAAGATGGAAGCGGGCATACCAAGATTCCCCAACGCAATGGAGAACTGGCTATCTTATCTTCATGCCGGAACACATCAATGTTGTTAACACTGATGTTTGGTGGCAAGACTTAGATGAGATGGTGGTAATTAGCCAGGCGGGCTTAGAAAATGCCCTACCACCAACCAAACCGAGTCTAACAAGTTGACCCCACCGGAAATCGAATCCGCGACCTCCTGGTGTGAAGCGAATGGACTAACCATTACGCCACGGATTATCAAGCAAGTACCTGCAACACATCAAATGTACGGTTCTGGGCCCATGGGTCCGTATCATCAACAACGGTTCCTCATATAGCAGCAACACATCAAATGTAAGGTTCTGGGCCTATGGGTCCGTATCATCAACAACCGGTTCCTCATAAAGCAGCAACACATCAAATGTAAGGTTCTGGGCCTATGGGTCCGTATCATCAACAACCGGTTCCTCATAAAGCAGCAACACATCAAATGTAAGGTTCTGGGCCCATGGGTCCGTATCATCAACAACCGGTTCCTCATAAAGCAGCAACACATCAAATGTAAGGTTCTGGGCCCATGGGTCCGTATCATCAACAACCGGTTCCTCATAAAGCAGCAACACATCAAATGTAAGGTTCTGGGCCTATGGGTCCGTATCATCAACAACCGGTTCCTCATAAAGCAGCAACACATCAAATTTACGGTTCTGGGCCCATGGGTCCGTATCATCAACAACCGGTTCCTCATAAAGCAGCAACACATCAAATGTAAGGTTCTGGGCCTATGGGTCCGTATCATCAACAACCGGTTCCTCATAAAGCAGCAACATATCAAATGTAAGGTTCTGGGCCTATGGGTCCGTATCATCAACAACCGGTTCCTCATAAAGCAGCAACACATCAAATGTAAGGTTCTGGGCCCATGGGTCCGTATCATCAACAACCGGTTCCTCATAAAGCAGCAACACATCAAATGTAAGGTTCTGGGCCCATGGGTCCGTATCATCAACAACCGGTTCCTCATAAAGCAGCAACACATCAAATGTAAGGCTCTGGGCCTATGGGTCCGTATCATCAACAACCGGTTTACCTGCCGAATGTTTTTTTAATAGAATGTTTTTGTCAATATAGGCTTTATTGTTTGGAAAATTCACACAGTCATCATTGGCCACCGTCAGTATGGGTTCTGCGAACACTTAAACACGCAATCAGAAAATATTCCATCCGGCGGCCGGCCGGAGTCGAAAATCACAAGAATTGATAATGTTATGTTGTTATTTATCTGTTTTGTTGACGTAAACACACGTCTAGATGTCAAATTAATTATTGTCTCGATTAGGTTGAAATTGTCTATCTAATTACTTAGTTAAATTCATATAGAGTTGTGAAAAGTTATAAATAACTATACATACGTAGGAGTAGCAATTCTTGATCATTTATCATATCAGCTTATATGCGTTCCCACCGAGGGGCTCAAGCCAATCCTAAATTAGGGCGACCGGACCTTGGTCGGCCATGCAGGCCCAATGCGGGTTGGTCGACTTTACACACAACCTTCGAGCTTCTTCGTAGGCGTGTGCAAGTTTCATCACAAAGTTTTTCTTCACCGTAAGTGCGTCGGATAAACGTACATATGTAATCGAAATTCAAAAACACTGGTACGTGGCGGGATTCGAACCTCAACCTTCCGGATAGGAGGTAGCAGCCCTAGCCGTTACGCCACCGACGCTCTACATATGTTTCTTTATTCCACATCTTCTAAACGGTTACCGTACCACAAGCAATTTTTGGTTGTCTACGTTAAAAGAGAGAGTTCCACTTGTACATTTAGCTGATACAGGATATAATGTACAAAGGCCAGCACATCAAGCTAGACATTTTGGACTTTGTACCGTTCATATGCCGTTTGCTTATGAATCAGAATCGCACTACAAGTGTCTAGCTTGATGTGCTAACTTGATGGCCGTCTACCGACAGACAGTCAAGGGTAGTTTACACGAGGGATCAGCGCTTAGGTTATTGATGCACTAGCGTCAGACTCATAAGAAATAAGTACTGTTGTGTATGCTGTTAGAATAAAATTGTCTTGATTGATGAGAGTGTGGAAGAACATTAGAGGAGACAAGAACGGCGCGGTGGCAGCAAGCTTTGATTTTAATAAAATCAGACAAGGGCGAGTCGGACTCACGCATAGTAGGGTTCCGTAGTCTTTTCAAAAAATAAATGTTTATTTTAATAAACAAAATTATATTTGCAATTGGTAATAGAACATATACTATATGAAAAATCTATGAACTTTTTACAAATCGAACTGCACATCTTAAGTTGGTCGTCTATTTCTCCTAAACTAAGAAAGCCTACTTAGCCGTCATAGTTTTCCTTTTAAATTCATTATATACACTACTTTCATGAATTTTTTCAAATTTCCAAATACAGCGGTTTAGTTGTTAGGGTGTGGGGACACTCGACTCCAACAAAATTTTGCACTTTAACAAAATAAGTAAATTTTTTTCGAAATTAATTATTTTTTTTCGAAAACGGAACCCTAAATTATAAAATGGTCTTAGAAGACTCAACTACTATTTTAGCTCTAACCTACGATACCCCACACGACTGGGTTTGACGAGAAAAAAAAACATCCCCACTTTACTTGTAGGGGAAATACCCTCAAAAAGTTTTTTTTCAAAATTGTTTTACAGTTCTCTCCGCGTTATTATTATATATATCTTTACCAAATTTCAGCTCTTAACTCTAATAGTTCAGGAGCTAGGCCGCGGACAGACAGACGGACAGACGGATAGACAGACATGACGAAACTATAAGGCCAAAAAGTTAACAAAACCAAAAATAAGTAGGTAATTATGTGTTTTGAGATTTTGTTGGCAGACCTTAACCAGTCCGCTCTGATTTTCGACACCTGGGTTCTCTCCTGGCTCAGATCAATTATCTCCTGCAGAACGATGGAGATGTCAATCGCGAAGTCACGCAGCTTAGTTACAGGTATACGCTGGGTGGCTTAAGTCGAAACGAGTCACAGGAATTACTTTGTGATAAAACACGACTGACGAGTGCTTGTCCGACTCAAGGATCGACCTATAAAACCACGATGAAACTCTATAGAAGTGAATACTGGCTCCTCGAAGCCACCAATGAGACTCGGATACATGTAGCTGACAATTATGAAACGTTAATTGTCTAAATATTACAACGGTAAGAATGTACAGTACAATAGATAATACTAACTTAATACTAACTAAAAAATACATAAACATCATCATCATATCAGTCGCAAATCGACCACTGCTGGATAAAGGCCTGCCCCAAGGATTTCCACGACGACCGGTCCTGCGCTGCCCGCATCCATCGGCTTCCCGCGATCTTCACCAGGTCGTCGGTCCACCAAATACCGCAGTGTCTCAAGACTAAGGGCTTTGACCAGTGTGTGTTGCCATTGATGACTTACGGAACTGAGACATGGTTGCTTACTATATGGGCCTCATAAGAAGGCTCAAGGTCACCCAAAGGGCAACGGAGCGTGCTATGCTCGGAGTTTCTCTGCGTGATCGAATCATAAACGAGTAGATCCGCAGGAGAACCAAAGTAACCGACATAGCTCACAGAATCGCTAAACTGAAGTGGCAGTGGGCAGGGCACATAGCTCGTAGAACAGATGGCCGATGGGGTAGTAAAGTTCTTGAGTGGCGACCGCGCACCGAAAAATATAAACTTAATCATTACAAAAAAGACAAAAGCTCTAGAAAGGAACTTCAGTCAATATCCAAATCCAATCCAGTCCAATCCAGTCTTAGGTCCAAAAGTTCCCATAACACTAGCCGCATTGCCACGCTGGATGGCAATGGACTCCCTCAAACGCCGACCCAGCTCGCGCCCGAAGCTTTTAGCGGCTGTGCACCACACCCCTGACGTTTCTACTGCGAAGGGAACGAAGTCGTAACATCGCAGTAGTTCACTGTATATCTTGAGTTTCTGGCTCGCTAGGGATTCCGCAGCGGAGCCAGCTGAACGCCAAGTCCGAAGTAAGTGGGAAACCGCATACCTGCAGGCACAAGTCGCGTCCCACAAAAGACACCTGTCCCTCCCCATAATGGTATCAAAGTCAGACCATCTGGTCTCTTGCTGTCGGAACTACACAGACCAGCAGGTTCCGTGACACAGGGAGCACCGGCGGACACCAAAGAGCGACGGATTAATTTATTAAGTGAGTGGTGACGACGACGATATCTGCCAGCACAAAGTTATGAGAATGATAAGATGGATATTGGGGATGACTGGAATGGACAAGATCAGGAAGAAGTGCATAAAAGGAATTATTGAAGTGGCACCGGTCACCTATAATATTTAAAGTCATCGAATGGCATTTTATGGAGGAAGAAGGACCACGTGACAGGAATTATTAAAGTAGCACCGGTCACCTATAATATTTAGAGTCATCGAATGGCATTGAATGGAGAAAGAAGGACCACGTGACAGGAATTATTAAAGTAGCACCGGTCACCTATAATATTTAAAATCATCGAATGGCATTGTAGGGAGAAAGAAGGACCAAATGACAGAAATTATTAAAGTAACACCGGTCACCTATAATATTTAGAGTCATCGAATGGCATTGAATGGAGAAAGAAGGACCACGTGACAGGAATTATTAAAGTAGTACCGATCACCTATAATATTTAAAGTCATCGAATGGCGTTGTATGGAGAAAGAAGGACCAAATGACAGGAATTATTAAAGTAGCACCGGTCACCTATAATATTTAGTCATCGAATGGCATTTTATGGAGAAAGAAGGACCACGTGACAGGTTTTATTAAAGTAGCACCGGTCACCTATAATATTTAAAGTCATCGAATGGCATTGTATGGAGAAAGAAGGACCAAATGACAGGAATTATTAAAGTAGCACCGGTCACCTATAATATTTAGAGTCATCGAATGGCTTTGTATGGAGAAAGAAGGACCACGTGACATGATGTACATGCGAGTGGAGGGGTATAGAGGCAGGGAAGACCTAAGAAATGATGGTTGGTCACGAGGTCTGAATGGACACGAAAAACATACAAAGCCGACTCCGAATATAATGGCTAGGCTGATAAGGTTATGGACCAGCCACTACGGTTAAGTGAATTGGTGACAACCTGTCACCCTGTAGTCGTAACATTCTCCTGACAGAGTGGTTGATAAGATAAGACGATGGTGTCAGGTTGTTCGTAGTGAAGCTCGCTCGATATATCTCCATATACCCAGGTTCTAGGCGTAACGAGAGCATTATTTTTTACGTTACTGTCTAAGTTTTGAGATAGCTGCAAAAACTTAATACGTTTACAAATCAAGTATTTATTATTGGTTTTTCCCGCGGCTTCACCCGCGTGGACGTCGTTTTTATGACTGTCTTTGAGTGTGAGTGGTGCACGAGCCGCAAGCGGATCGCAAGCGTAGACGTCAGTTTTCTCCAGATCCCTATCCCAGATCGGGCTATTCTGATTAGCAGTCTATGCCACTTACCACCCCTCAACCAATTCTTAACAAAAAATCACTTCTTTCCGTTGCTCCGTTACGACGCCGACGTGCGCGAGCGTGGAAACGAGTTTTCGGGAACTGTGTCAGGATATGCTAATACAGACATACAGACATATTCCACCCCCTCAACCATCTCTGTGCGAAAATTCACATTAATGTATTCTTCCGTTTCGTGCGATGTTAAAGAAAAAAAAAAAGAATATTTTTTTCAGTTTTCTTAGGAATTTCATGGGACTATGCTATTATCGCGAAATAAAAAGTAGCCTATATCCTTCCCCGTGACACAGACTTCCTGCATGCCAAATTTCATAAATATTGGTGAAGCTGTTGAAGCGTAAAAAGGTAACAAACAAACACATTTTCACATTTGTAATATTACTAGCTGTTTCCCGCGGCTTCACCTGCGTGGACAACGTTTCTATGAATTTTCGAAGGTTCGTAGTATGCGAGCCGCAAGCGGCTCGCGAGCGTGAAAAAACGTAGCCTAAGTGTTAATCCAGGTCCGAATCTGTCTACCTACTAAATTTCAGCCAGTAGTTTTTACGTGAAAGAGTAAAAAACATACATCCATACATTCTTACAAACTTTCTAGCTTTTTCTCGCGGCTCTGCCCGCGTGGACATCGTTTTTATGACTGTCTTTAAGGGTGATTAGTAAATTATGTCGTTTCCTACCTACTCAACCATCTCTGTGCAAAAAACCACAACAATCGAGTATTTCCCTCAGGAACTTCATCAGATTATGCTATTTTCCGGGATAAAAAGTAGCCTATGACCTTCCCCGTGACACAGACTACTTGCATGCCAAATTTTATAAAGATTGGTCAAGGGGTTGAAGCGTGAAAAGGTAACAAACAAACAAACACACACATTTTCACATTTATAATATTAGTAAGGATAACTTCTTGAAAACAATATTCATTTGTCTCATGCAAGAACTGATGAGCACTGAGAATTAGAAGTCTTTACACACTACCCTAAATGTTTCTTTTTTAATTGCATGTGATTTGTTATCTTTTGGGAAAAGTTAATTTAAAAAAATCGTTGCAAGCAATTTTGATTATTTTAACGATCAGTCTTAATAGTACCAAGTACCATTATCGTATTCTTAGCACTTGAAAAAACCCAGGCCGTTAATTTCCGCTAGTGAGTGTGTGTACCTATCACGTCGAAAAACCCATCTCCAATCTTTTATTATATTCCTTCACGCACATTCCTCCATTTACCCAAGCACAGCGTATCTGGTAATTTACGAAATGCACATCTGGTCATCCGCGTATAAGGT
Organism: Coleophora flavipennella; assembly: GCA_947284805.1. Lineage (NCBI taxonomy): Eukaryota > Metazoa > Arthropoda > Insecta > Lepidoptera > Coleophoridae > Coleophora > Coleophora flavipennella. The sequence goes on along the minus strand of OX369264.1, from coordinate 15,553,316 downwards.
AATTTGCGTTTCTGCCACTATGCGTCTGAACCCACACCCCGAACACTGCATACAACGGTCGTGAAATGACATTTCTAAAAAAACAAATGACGGAGCAAACAAAATCACGGCGAAATCCTGTACGTTCGAGAACCAAACTATAACCAATCTGTATAAATCTGGGTGATGAGGGGGTGAGGTCGGAATCTAGAGAGCGGCAGGGAGTGTCCATGCTGTATGTTAGAACTAATATATATACTTTGCCACAAGTTTTCCTCTGCGCAACTTCACGGAAGCTTAGTTTATTCAATAGCAGTGACTTATATATTTCTGTGTTCAATAGTCAATCTGTAGGGAACTCTGATGAAGATACCAGCGAAGTAAATGGCGCCCAATGATTTAGAAACCCGACCACGAGTAACGTAGCCACCTCCGTGGCGTAATGGCTACACATAAGCAGGTCGCAGTTTCGATTCCAAGCGGAGTGTAACTTTGTAAGACTCGGTTTGGTTGGTGGAAGGGCATTTTCTAAGCCCGCCTGGCTAGCTACCACTATCTTATCTAAGTCTTGCCGCCAAGCATCAATGCTCAAAACATTTATGTGTTCCGGCTTGAAGATATGATAGCCCGCTTTCATCTTCGGCATCATCGTCACTTACCTTTAGGTGAGATAATGCCAAGGGCTTACCAATCTATAATATAATAAAACTGTAACGGGGCCGTATCTGTAAATGAAATATTTTTGGACAATAATTACTGTGGTGGACATTACTAACGATATAGACGCCAAAACAACAACTTTTGGAATTTTCGTCCGTCCTTCTGTTTGTCTGTCTGTATATTCACGCATCACGCAAAAACTACTGGACCGATTTTGATGAAATTTTATACGGTGGTTCCCTATAGCCCGGGTTAACATATAGGATACTGTTTATCCAATAAAATTCAAGAGTTCCCGTGGGAAAATCAAAAGTATGCATTTCTAGAATGGCTCACCAGGCAAATGTTGCTTGACCTATTTGCAATTAAGTTTAACACGCTGATACCTTATATCGCGAACTTAAACTGGGTCATTGTAAATGCCAAAAAAGTGAAGGGTTCTTGCAGGAATGGAAAAAAATTGTATCTTTAGAGTGGCTCGACGTGACAATATGAAACCTTTACATTGAGATGTGGTGTTTTGACCATAATTACATGGTTGGGTATTCTTTATCCCGGAAAACTAGATTAACAATTAGATCTATCTATACATATAATAGTATCGATTTAAAATTTCATACTTTTGAGTGAATTGCTTTTAAGTATTTTTCAGCATACGCTACTTTACACAACTCTAACTCTGGAACTATGCTACGTAGCGATAATGTTTCATAGACTAACAGATAGGTATTTTTTTATGATTCCAAACGTGTAAAAAAAAACGCATAAGTCAAGTTGTGCATCTTATAACAAGAGGCACAAATATGGGAATTCTATAAGGAAATATTTGCGTGTGGCAGTTGCTCTCCGCCTGGGCTGCAATGTATGTGAACCTCATTAATGTATTTGCGAATCCAGGGTGGAGGCATTGGCCATCACGCACTGAGTTGCGGTCGTTGTTTGTGAAGATTCCCACGTCACCATGCCCTTAATGACCTCACTCGGAGGGCACTGGTCTCGGCCAGATGGAATATTCCATCTTTGATGCAGCCGCCGGGCTTTAGTCGATCTGATAGCAAAAGGCCGGACGGTTGAAAACAAGTGCCATGGAGGAGAGGAGAGTGCCTGCTTTGGGATGCCACGTGCGTCAGCACTTTTTGTGCCTCACAACTCATGCGTCCTTATTAGAGGAAAATTGCTGCTTTGTGCCGTTGATCCGTGAGACAACCGGCTGCTGAACCCTCAGAGGCCTTTGCCTTCATTATGGAGATTGGCTGTCGCCTTCGAGAGAGGGGATGTGACGCCCGCTCTGGGTCCTACCTGCTGTTATGGTTGTCTATTGCCATCCAGCGCGGCAAGGAGAAGTGCGTTATGGGCTCCTTTGGAGCTGATACGACTCGGGGATTTGACCCATATTAATATTTTTAAGAAATTTTATTACAAGACTAGCTTTTGCCCGCGGCTTCGCCCGCGTGGACATAGCTTTTTCGAATCTTTTTGAGGGTGCGTGGTGCGCGAGCCGCAACCAGCTCGCAAACGTGGACATGAGTTTTCTCCAGGTACTTCAGAAACTATATCGGGCTATTCTGATTAGCAGTCTTTGTCACTTCCTACCCCCTCAAAAAACTCCTCCTCCCTTTGGGAACTTGTCAGGATATACATAATAGTAAATTATATCATTTTCTACCTCACTTACCATCTCTGTGCTATAAATCACACCAATCCATTTTTCTGTTGCGGTTTTAAAGAAATTAACGAAAAAAGAGTATTTTTTAGTTCTCTCAGGAACTGCATCGGGCTATACTAATTTCAAGAGATAAAAAGTACACTTTTTCCTTTCCCAGTAACACAGGCTACCTGCATGCCAAATTTCATCAAGATTGGTAGAGGTGTTGAAGTGTGAATAGGTAAGAAATAAACAAACACATTTTCACATTTATAATATCGTAAGGATTTCAGCCGGTTCTCAGTTGATTTTAGGCGTATGAAGCAAAAAGTTTATCCTCCTCACTCTCGCATGATTTTTAGCTCGCCATTTTGCTTAGAAAACACAGCGGGACCCACAAAATAATAGTTTTAATATTCAAAATGGTTTTTCAATCACTTCAGTATAGTCCCCGATTTTCAGGGAGAGTGCGAACTCGTAAGTTTTTGGGATAGACAAAGGAGTGTAATGTTTGAAGATACATAACAACGAGGGCTACGTGAAAATAAAATAAAAAATTAAAAGGTTTGATAGTTTTTAATAAAATCGCGTAATGTTCCTAAAATAGCCGTTTTAAAGAGGGTACTTTTAAACATAATATTTCAAAATATATTATATTTCAAACTTTCATATTTTTATTTTGAAGATTAACTCAATATCTGGGGACACTTTTTTAATTTTTGAAACATGGATTCCACTGTATGTACTTTTTGTGTGTTTATAATGTGCAAAGATATCGCGCAACAAACGCGATATCTTCGCAGATTATGAACCGATTTTCATGAGTTTTTTTATTCGATATGCTGCCATTTTGGCCCCATATAAATCAAACTCGGCAGAGTAAATTTCAGAAAGTTAACAAAAACCAAAAGTAATAATGAAAAATTGTACTGAGTTGTTGCGATGGAAGTCGGTTTTTTAAAGTGTTGAGCGTTTCTAATTTAATATCAATAAAGTCCATGTAAAAAGTATAGATACTTAGCTTGTATGCCCTTTTCACATTAAATACTCTTTTTTTCCACTAATTGACAAAGTATACTGTCAATACATTGCTGTCAGTAGTAGAAAAACTGGAAGTAGGTAATTTAGTACCAGAATCCTTACATTGGGGGGATTAAAAAAATAATAATTCGGAAATTCGATAAATTTGTGGTGTAACTTTCAAACATGATGAATCAGAGGCGCAAACATAGGAATGTAAAATCTCGCCCCATCCCAAGACTCAGCAGCAAGGAAAGCACGAGACCCGGCGGTGAGGAGCACATCCTCGATGCGTTGGATCTGCAGCCCGTCAAGAAGGAGACCAAGGTCGACCTGGCCGAGGAGACGCGTAACCTGGATGCCGCTCTCATCGACAAGTCCGAAATCAAGCGATTCATCGAAATCTCAAAGTACTTCTCGAGTCCACTCCACAAAACCGCATCCTACATATGCGAGAATCGAATCGTCTCGTACCCAAACCCATTCAGAATCCAATACAAACGAGGCGGTGTTACGACACAGCACATAAAGTTCACCAATCTAACTTTAGAACCAGTTTACATTAAGCTTTACAAACTGATACCGGATTTGGAACAGCTCAAGTTTATAAACCTGACAATTGCAAGGTGCAAGAGGGTCCCGCCGGGGCTGTCGTTCAGCCTAGGGTTCGTCTATGATGATGTGAACGAGAACTCGGTCAGCAAGGCCAAGATGGTCTTCGTCGCCTCCCGGAAGACCTCAACCCCCTGCTATCAAATATGCGAAATAGACATAGAGATAGAGGCGTTCAAAATTAAAATTAAAAGGACTTAAAATTAAACAGATGACACGCTGATGGACTTAAAATTAAACAGTTGACACGCTATGCACTTAAAACAGGTTTTCGTCTTGTAATATTATTGTAAGATTGAAATATTATTTTCTACAGTTTTATTTTATGTCTAAATGTTGTAATAAAAAAATAAGTAAAATCAAAGCGTATTCAAAAAATCATTACCCATACAAACTTAAAATTAATACTTCTTGTCAATGGATGGGCCGATTATAACGAAACTTAATACACAAGCATGTTACATGTGTGTGTGTGTATGTGTACTTACAAAATACTTGCAATTTAAGAGTATATGTAGTTTTGTCCTCTGAATGACTGTGATAATCAATATTCATGGCATTAAATAGCAATAAAGAATTGTAGTTATTGCTATCATGGAGTGAAGGCGATGGGTTCACGTTTGCATTGAGAACCTGTACTCAATAATGAGTGTAGATCTCGTATTACGTACGACTCTACATACATTTATATTGTGTTGCAAATTAAGTTAGCACGGAAAATACCGACCAACAGTTAATTGCTTCTATTTTAGTTTGAGGGGATCCTGACGAACTGGCAACTTCAGCAGGATACCTATTCCGTATTCAGTATTGTACCTATGGAAATTAATAGAAAGGCATAATTATTTATATAAATTAAAATGAAATTAAGTTTAACGTACTAATTAATAGAAGAATATTTTTAGTTGCAAATCAAAACACCTCATCACCTATCAATTTATTTTCATCATTTATTTATGTCTATAAAGTCATTGCACATCAAATTATCTATCCTCCTCAACTGGAGTAGAGTTAAGCGAGCGATAATAGGTTCGGTTAGGTTTGATTGATTACACACTGTCGAGGAGCCTCGCGAAGCAAGCCCTCCCCACTCATGGGTGGCGAATCTGACTAACGATATAATAAACAGTTTGTACGCCACGAACCTTAATTGGTGCTTAATTAATTATATTTTGAGGTAAGTATTTTGCTGTGCAATCAGTAACTTTGATAGGAATTGGGATTATTTTATCATACAAAAAATATGTTTTTAAATATACGGATAAATAGGTACTACCCATTTATATAAACATAAGTAAACTTCTCACTGCATTCTACAAGAAATACTTAGACAAGAATAGAGATGCAAGGTAGCGTGGCCAGTACAATGATGGTAGCTAGCGATACAAAGTTGTGTTACTAATAGTACCATTAATGGTAGGCACTAGAGATACAAAGGAATTTAATTTTATGTAACTTGGTAAATAAGATCATGTGAGATTTCCGCGAACGTATTCCGCAACTGTTACTTCACTCACATGTGGCAGCGCCATCTCGCGGATCTGCCTCAAACTATAACGTTCACTACTTCACTACCTGAAGACTACACTCTCTTGTTTTTTAGCGTTGCCGCTCATTGGTAGTCCGGAAACCAATAAAGAAGCCGGTCAAAAGTCAAGACGTCTTTTGCAATCTTACATAGATAGCGTTTCAGATATCATTAAAATTTGACAACCATCTTTTTCAGATATTATCAACAGTGAAAACTCTATCTTTGTCAGATTGCATAGGAATCAGAGAATCGCCTTTTCCCCCGCTTCCTTACCGATTTCCGGACCGCCAGGTTGCAGCAATGCTTATTGTATTTGGTTGTTTTCAATCGTTCAAGTTCTTAAGATTGTAGATAGATGGCACGATGACGATTTTTAGCTTTTTTTTACTGACCTACCAACTTGCCTTTTTACCCACGACGGAACGGAGCATGTATTTTCTAGGTACATAACAATATTAATATCGACGGTAAAAAGGAAGTAGGGCATAAGCGACATTTTGGTCAAAAATGAGTTATAAATGCCATCTTACGTAAAATTTTCCGCTCTTTCGAATGCGCTTATTCCCATGGCTCTACGATGACTTTTTTGGCGTTTATGCCCTAGCAAAAAAAAACATTTTCGTAGTATTATTTTTCGTAACCGACGAAAATTCAGGTCATTTTTGCTATAAAGGTGCTTGTACCCCTACAAAAATGATTTATTTTGGGTTTGTTGTCGGTAATGCTTTTTTACTTCATAAGCGTGTCAAGCTTTCGGTTGTTTATGCCTTTTAAGCTTTTCCCTCAAAAAGTACAAAAGTTGCTTATAACCTACTTCCATTTCGTAATTTAACATAGCTATGGCGCTTGTACCCTATATACAAAACTAATTTTCATATTACTCTGTCGGTTATACCCTATTACCATTCAGTAGTTAATGACAGCTATGTAGGTTATGCCCTATTACCTAAATTTATTTTAATATCACACTGTTGGTTATACCTTACTTCCGTTTACAATACAAATACAGTTTTGTCGCTAATACCTTATTACTTAAATTAAATCAGATATCATGGTGTCGATCATTCCTACTTCCACGTTCTACAATCGTACCTATACGTCACTTATATTGCAATACCCAATAAGGATTTAATTACGAGTCGGTGCTTATGCCATTTGATATCACAAAAGTAGGTTTTAAGCGCGTCGCTTGTCCGAAAAACACTCTGCCGCATGCTGTGACGGCGAGAGCACGCGCGACTTGTGTGCTCCTTTTTTCAAAAAGAACGGACCAGTAAGCTATCGGTTTTTGCAAATATCTTCTATTTTATTGTTTGTGATTATGTATTTCATTCAATGGTATTTATTTTAGGTTCAAAAATAGAAAGGAAAGGCCGAAAAATGAGAAGGGACATTTTGGTTTTTTTTTATTCACGGGGCACACCTATATGACAGTCGATGCTGCACACGCAACAATTGAAAATCAAGTTAAAAATACCACTATCTGGGCTCCTTCGCAATGGTATACGGTTTTTCAGACGGCAAGACAAAATCTAAAGCCTTTTGATGTTGAGAAGTTAAATCACACAGACTTTTAGAGATGAGACCTTCTCGCTGACAAATACTTCGTGGGTAATTAGTAAAATACGAGTCGCTACTTTTAAAAATAACCGCACATCAGCTATGGTCAAATACTCGATGGACCCGGAGGCACCCGAGTTTCATATAGAAATCGTATCAAAAATCTCAAGCACCTGCAAATTTTTGAGCGTAAGCACAAAGATTTGATGAAACTTTGCTCGGACAATGTTATACCTCAACAGTTTCAGACAGAGTACTTTGATTTAACTTTCAGCAAAAAGTCAAAAGACTGTTTGGCCAAATCTGATATCGAAGATGATGGAGATCAATAGTATTTTGAAAACAATTTTGATATTATTTTGTTATTTTTTCTAAGAATATTTTGATAGTAGGTTTCGAATCAAGACTGATTAAGAAAAGTTTTGATTTCTAATGTTAAGAAAAAGGTGTGATTACTAATGTTAAGAAATAGTTGTGATTTCTAATGTTGATCTCGAAAGCTATAAAGTAAGAAATTATTAGCAATGATAATTGATATAAGACTGTCCTGTTCAATGTGATAAACAAATTAGGTACCTAACAACTTCTGCAGAGCAGGAAAATTTCAAAATAGGAGAGCCTATATAACAAGTTAACTATTTCTTAAACTGAGATACATAAGAGTGGAATGTTAATTGAAATTTACTCACCAAATTGTCACTTTTGATAACAATTTGTATACATTAATCTTTTATGCGTATCTGTGTGTGCTGTATTTTTTATCTATAAAGTAAAAATTTTGTTCCATAAGTAGTTCCTTTTAGTAATTGTTATAGATAGTAATTGTTATTACTAGTACTTATATTTCTCCACTTCATTCGCTTTTTGACTGATTATTTAGGTATTATAGTGCGACTTTGTATTTTTATTTGGAAAGAATCTTTAACGCTTAAAAATGTAAACGTACTTAGTTTTAATTAAATACATTTTTTTTATTCCTTTATTCCTATGTTTCTTTGAATGTTGTTTTTTGACTTAGATACCATGTTATGTTTAACAATGCCAAATAAGTCTTAAGTTTTGAAGCTTTGTATTATTTTCTATAAAGTTTGTTACTTTTTTAAATGTTTAATATTACTGATACATACCAAGTTTTCGTAATTGATTCTTAAGTTACCTACCTACTAGCTGCATTATTATTGTTTCCAAAAATGATGAGCAGGTTGATACCTACCCACTCTTTTTAAGTAGCTTTGATTTTTCTTGATTAAAAACTATTAACAAAAATGTCTTTTTGAATTTAAAAACATGCTACTATGCGCTTGTTAGTAAATAGGTAGGTAGGTGACACGAAAATGAGTATAATGACGAACTATCATCTTTTAAATCTACCATTTAGTGTAAATTTGAATTACTTGAACGGGTAGGGTATGCTGAAACAGGCCCCTAAGACTGAGGATCCTTAGTCTTATTCTATGAAAATCGACTCCCTAATATTCATAAGGTTCTTTACCCTATTTTACGAGTTAGGCACCCAATAACAGTGTAGTGTACCTACTAGCTGCAATATTATTGTTTCCAAAAATGATGAGCAGGTTTACCTACCCACTTTTTTAAGTAGCTTTGATTTTTCTTGATTAAAAACTATTAACAAAAATGTGTTTTTTTATTTAAAAACATCCTACTATGCGCTTATTGGTAAATAGATAGGTAGGTGACACGAAAATGAGTATAATGCCGAACTATTATCTATTAAATCTACCATTTAGTGTAAATTTGAATTACCTTAACGGGTAGAGTATGCTGAAACAGGCCCGTAAGAATAAGGATCTTTAGTCTTTTTCTATGAAAATGGACTCCCTAATACTTATAAGGTACTTCACCCTATTTTACAAGTTAGGCACCCAATTACAGTGTAGTGTGATGCCCGTTTTAGCTCTTATCGTGATGAAGGATCGTGTTGGTTGCGCTACTTCATTATTTTTGGGGTGTCTTTTCATCCATATTTACATAGACTCACGCAATGCCAAATGTTGATTATCCTTCTTTTCCTTTGCTTTCAAACGACATTGTGTGTCACTAATGTCTTATATCCTAGTATTGTTTTAAAAGCCGACTGTTTCTTGTGCTCTATTATCTTTTTTACAACCACTGTGAAAAGTACCTTATCCTTCTTTTCCTATAACACTTATTGAACTGTCTAGTTTCTTATACCCTTTTACCTTGCGATGTGAGAAATCGGTATGTCCCTTAGGCTTCTTATCCTTTAATATTATATTATGTTATTTGTATCTTATGCCATATCTCCTCATTGGAAAATTAAAAGCTATTGTCTTAAGCGACACAAACCACTTTAAATAGCGTCAAATCATGGAAACTAAAAATACCGGTAACTGCTCAATTTTTTTCTGATTTTATAACTGTTTTAGTTTTTACGATATCTTAATAAATGACAAAAATACATCAGTTTTTCTAAAATTTAAAACTTTGAACGGCTCTCCTGAACATTTTATTTTTTGTCACTTATGCCCTATTTCCTTTTTACCGTCGATATGTACTTTGAGAACGTTATTTGTTTGTCCGGGTAAATAATGTAAACGATTTTAGAGCTATATCTAAGTGCCCCCTTTGGTAAATAGTACATTACTGCAGCGGCCAGCAAAAGAGGCATTTGACGAACGTATGTGGGCCGTGGCGTAAGTCCATCAATGCCTAGTGTTGTGGCCAAGGCTTGTATACTTAGTACTATTCTTAAATAATGCGCGGAAATTAAAACTTCAATAATTATTTACTTTTCAAAATCAACGACGAACAATACTTTTTCACGCACCAAAGTGTTCATTTATTTTTGTTTTAATTGCAGTCAGCGTTCTATTTGCAAGTCAGTTCGAAATTTAAATAAAACCTTTGATAAGTTTGCAACGCGGCACGCTGTCGTTCTCTTTTCATTTGACCTCTTCTTCATTCCATCTATTTATTCTTTTGCTCATGCGCTGACATTTGATTTCAAAACCGAAAATTCGATCATCGTTCATCCTAACCATCACAAATTATTAATAAATATTTATTTAATTACTTGTACTTCCTAAAAGACTAATTTTTTATTTATGTTTTGTAATTTGTATTTTAAATTTAAGTTTTAAACCCACGCCCTAACATACCTTACCCTACCGTACCTACTCCTACAGTCGTGCCACAAGTTAAATTACACGACAGATATAAGTTTACATAGTAATATATTTGGCCGCCAAACACGACAGATATGGATTTTCATAAAACTTTTGCCGGCCGCTGCTCGCATATATTTGGCCAGTACAGCAATTGTGATTTATCTCGAAGAAGGTTGTCAACATAAATCTTAAATTTCCAAGCATGTTTAAGAAAAAGAACTTTTTGGAACTACCTACTATTTTGAAGTTGACTTGATGATGAAATTTGGAGGTGTACTCAAGGTCACAGGATCGCATAATTTATTCTTTCAATAAATTCCTACTGTGTTCGCCTTTTTTTATTTAAATTTCGAAATATGCATCAAGGGGTTCCACTTTTTTTACAGTCTTTCGTCCCTTTCATCACTGTCCAGGTTTTTGACTTGGTACCCCGCATGTGATTTCAAACACGTTTCTTTCACGTTAAAAATGTTAACGTCAATTTATTTTAAAGTACATATTTGTGAGAGAAGAGAGAACTTAATATGACCTGACCGCCTTCCCTCGACAGTTAGGTAACAGCCTCCGAGGCATAGGGGTTTAGTCTACTCGCATCACATGAGGAGGTCGCGTGTTCGAGTCCCGGCGAGTTACAACTTTCTAAGACTTGTTTTGGTTGGTTACTGGTACTTAAGTCATTTTTTAGCACACCTGGTTATAAACCATCTTCTTCTTATCAGCTCATCCCCACCAAGGGGCTCGAGCCTACGCTGAATTAGGGCGATCGGGCCTTAGTCGACCACGCGGGCCCAGTGCGGGTTGGTCGACTTCACACACAACCTTCGAGTTTCTTCGCAGGCGTGTGCAGGTTTCCTCACAACGTTTTCCTTCACCGTAAGAGCGTCGGATAAACGTATATATGAAATCGAAATTCGAAAACACGTGGCAGGATTCGAACCACGGCCTCCCCGACAGGAGGTAGCGGCCGTAACCGTTACGCCCCCGACGCTATTTTAAACAAAAAGAATAAACCATCTTATTATCATCTATTTAAGTCGAGCCGCCAAGTTTCCGCCGGAGTGGAGGTTAGATAGCCAGTTAGGTACTACCAAAGCCTGCTTCTATCTTCGGCATCATTGCATCATTGGGTTAGATGACGATAGGACTTACTAATTTATAATTCGTTTTTATGACTGTCTTTAAGGGTGATTAGTAAACTATGTCGTTTCCCACCTACTCAACCATCTCTGTGCAAAAAATCACAACAATCGAGTATTTTTTTAGTTCCCTCAGGAACTGCATCAGATTATGCTATTTTTCCGGGATAAAAAGTAGCCTATGTCCTTCCCCGTGACACAGGCTACCTGCATGCCAAATTTCATAAAGATTGGTCAAGGTGTTGAAGCGTGAAAAGGTAACAAACAAACAAACACATTTTCACATTTATTAATATTAGTAAGGAATTATGCAGTATTTACTAGTACCATATAGTCCTTGGGGCGCGGGATGTTTGTTTATGTAATAAATTAACACTAAGAAAGTTACACCAGTAAAATTGACTAAGTCGTTTTAGTACCGCAAATCGCTAATAGATGGCACTGTAAGTTTTTTTAGAACTCGGCCGATCGTATGGTGTTAGGTTTTATTTTCGTTACGGAATTTCTTGATTCGGTCGCCGCGCTCAAAGCCCGCGATAAAAGCTATGCAATAGCTTAATTAATGGAAGAAGTTAAAAGCGGCAACATGAGCAGGCGCCATCCATCGCCAGTTTGTTTTGGCAGGACGAGGCTGCGACGGCGGCGGCGGCGGCGGCAGGTAGTACCGTTACGCAGAAGTGGGCCACACCAGTGCGGCACGGCAAAGCGAGAATGTTACGCGATGAGTTAGCAGCACATGAGATTATGTTGTGCTAAGAAACACGTGATTTGTTTTAATAACAAATTAAAGGTATAAAATCAATGAAACCTGCCAACTGAAAATCGCAAATATTACCTGTACGATAGAATATACGATAATAGTAGTTTATAAAAATATTGCATAATGAGGGGTAAAACACGAGTATGAGTTTAAAAACCGAGCCTTGGCGGGGTTTTTAATAGTGTCATACGAGTGTTCTAATACCTAGTTATGTTCATTTTCATACCCTTTTTTATCTAATCTCATATATTGGGATTGAACCTACTAAATAAAAGGTCAAAGTTAAAAGAGTAAAAATAGAATCCCACGAAATTTAGTATAACAAAACGTAGGTATGAATTGCGCCAAAACCCCAGCATATCACCGCGCATGCGCTAAAGCGAGTGCTGTACAGACAGATAAAAATTGGGATCAAAACTTTTTGTATGCTGTAAAAATGTGCATTCCAATAAAAAAAAAACTTGATATGGAACTTCGTTGGTGATTTTAGCTTAGGAGTTCGAATGAGAGTAAAAACTTTTTTAACGTTACTAGATGAGAATGGGAAAAGGCAGTAAACAAACTCCTTGGTTACGTAGCGTGTTCAAAAATAAACTCATAATCTTTTTTGAACTTGAATATATAAAATCTTTTACCTATCCTGCAGTTGCAGGAAGAAGAAATAAAAATTATTTACATGTGATTGCTTGGTGGTTGCGTGTTGAAATAATAAGCTCATTTCGAAAAACCTAAAACTTTTAGGTATGTACGAGCTTATATTTAAAAAAGCCGGGCTGAGGGGTACAGTTTTTCCTATGATTTGATTGAACACAATATACAATCATGGGACTTTGATTTGTATATAATTCTACATCAGATCAATTTAAAATACCAAAAGGATCAATTAGATAGATAGATATTTAACACGTTTATTTGTCACTGCAAATTTAAATTATGACACTCGTACATAATTTAAAAACAAAATTTAACAAATTAAAAAGAGCAAAAAAAGAATACATAAACATATGTGTGTTGCAGTAGTACAAAAGGGCCGTGACTCAATGTGTCGATTGACGATTGAAGTGAAGTGAATTAATTCTCACCGGGAATACGGCTTCATACCAAATTTCAGCTCAATCAGAGCCTGGAAGTTGCTCTAAAATCAATCGCAAAATTTGAACTCTCTTTTTATATCGTGTGGCACAATTAACCGTGCTATCTAAGGGATAGACGGAGGTTGCCTGGTGTTACCCGCGGTCACGTGTAGGGCATTTAGATTTACACCTACGGACGTGTGCAACGCGACCTTTATACACATCTGTAATCAGATGCGCAGGTTTCCTCACGATGTTTTCCTTCACCGTATATACGTAAGTTTCGAAAAACTCATTTGTAAATTGTCGGTCCGGATTTGAACCCGGGACCTCTGGTTAGGAGGACCGAGTCGTTACCTTTTGAACTACCGACGCTTTTTAAGATTTACATATGATCATTGCAAGTTGAAGCTTGTAATAAGTAAGAACACAAAATGATGTTAATGCTCGCGTTGATGTCTTTCCTATGACTGCTACGTCACAGTATATATATATTAGTACGTCGTCGTTACACGTAAAGATAGATAGTCGGCCTGAACCTGAACACCACACCCTGGACACTTCATACAGCGAGCCAGAAATGACATTTCAAAAAATGAATGACGGAACAAACAAAATGGCGGCGAAATCCTATACGTTCGACAACCAAACTGTAACCAATCTGTATCAATATGGGTGACGAGAGGGTGAGGTCGCAATCTAGAGAGCGACAGGGAGTGTCCATACTGTACTTGTATGTTAGTACTAATATAATATACATTGCTTACACTTGCAGAGCAGTGTTGTCGAAACATAAGCTCAGTGAACCGTCAAGTTATTTGCAGATTTAGGGCCAGACAACACCCCCTGAGGTCATCCCTTCTCCTTATCCATAGTGCCCTCAAGTTTTTTTACCACTTTTTTATTAAGTCACTCTCTTGTTTGTCTGTCTGTCTATCGTTCCGGGTGGAATCGTGCAACGGATTTTTAAATATATTTTATTTAATTCACAATTGGTAGTCCCTTGGCATTATCTCACCTGATGGTAAGTGACGATGATAACGAAGATGGAAGCGGTCTTCCTGTTATCCGATCGTGCTGAAATTTTTCACACAGCCTCAGTTCCGATTTCAACACTATGAAGTAGGTATATTCAATATCACGGTAGATCCAAAATGCGCCTACACAAAATGGTAGATTACCTGTAACCATTCGATAACCATTCGAAATGGATATCAAATTTAAGGATACGATGAGTAGAAAACAATAAGACTTCTAAACTCTATTCATAATCCAAAATGTCGGACAGAACAAGCTAAATCTGATTATAACAAACAAAAAGATAGATAGGTACATAAAAAAACTAAAAAGAAGAAAATATTTATGTCGATTAAAAGTAATCTAAAAACTGCGTATTTATCCCTAGATCCGCTAAAATCCATTGTGAAAATCTATTTAATATGTAACTTTTTGCAGTTTTATGTCCACTTTGCTCCATGATCCAGCATCTTTGCCAAAGTGGATTTTCCAGAACTAACGCGTGTCTTGGAATTTCACAATGGATTTTAGTGGAATTTCACAATGGATTTTAGTGGAATTTCACAATGGATTTTAGTGGAATTTCACAATGGATTTTAGTGGAAACTCACAATGGATTTTAGTAGAATTTCACAATGGATTTTAGTGGAATTTCACAATGGATTTTAGTGGAATTTAGGTTATTTATGTTCATTAAAAATAATAAAATAAACCTCTGGAGGGTCTTGATAAAGGCCATACAAATATAAAACATACAATACCACCACATACATACTTACAGGTGAACTTAAAACACGTGGGGTGCATCTTTTTACCAAGATATTAAAAACTAAGGCCTTTGTTCAGCAGTAGACGTATTTCGGCTATTATGATGATCTTTGATGATGATGATGGCGTCGGTGCGCAAAGGTTAGGGCCGCTACCTCCTGTCCGGGAGGTCGTGGTTCAATTCCTAACACTTACCAATGTGTTTTCAAATTTCGATTTCAAGATTACATTTTTACCCATTTGGCCAAAATAGAGAGGTTAATTTTTATGCAGTGTTTTATTTAATTTTTAATTAATTCTTTTAGTTAACCATCATCATAATATCAGCCGAAAGACATCCACTGCTAGATAAAGGCCACCCTCGAGGATTTCTACGATTTGGCAGTGGGCACATAGCTCGTAGAACAGATGGCCGTTAAGTTCTCAAAGGGCGACTGCGCACTGGAAAACGTAGCGTCTGCCTACTGGACGTCTTTCGGCTGATATGATGACAACGATTATGATATGGACTGGACATACGGACAAACAGACGGATGGACGGACGGACAGACATTACAAAATTATAAGGGTTGCTAAGGAAGAAGAAGAATGGAATGGGAAATGAAAAGAAAAAAATACTTATGTCCCAAATGTCTACTTTCGCATAAAAACCCTTAAAAGGCAACTTTCTCACAATTGCTTGATACAAAAAAACAAGTGAATAAAACTAAAAAGGATGAATATTCGACAATTGTAAAGGAAACAACTGAAGATTAAATATAAATTTGAACACAAATAACAAAACGACAATAACAATAACTCACCCAAGGATTTCCACGACGACCGGTTTTGCGCTACCAGCATCCAGCGGCTTCCCCCGACCTTCACCAGGTCATCGGTTCACCGAATGGGAGGCCTGCCAGGGCCAGAGGTCTTTTGGTTTGGTAGCCTGGCATCTGCCGGGGATTCTTCGCACCCCATGGCCCGCCGTTACCTTGACCGCTACCAGAGCCAGGAATAGTGGGCCCGCCGGGGACTAGGGGGCGTTTTTAGTTGTGCAGATCATTGGGGGGTGTTGCCGTAATCGCCACGCTTAGCAGGCGGGTTGGCGATCGCAGTGTTGTTGCAGGTCGACTGCAATTCGCGGAAAGGACGCTGCTGCCCATCCTACGGTTTAAGTCCCTTAGTCGACTCATACGACACCTATTGGAAGAGATAGGATGGCCCTATTTTAAGCCGGGAGCCATACGGCCTAAATGTGTTAGTCATTTAATCATATAGTTTTCGGCTTCATAAATATCGAAGACAGCTCATTGGTGGTATCAAATGATCTGCCCGTCGGCTCTACTCATAGATCAACCGCCTCCGTGGCGTAATAGTTAGTCCATTCGCTTCACACCGGGAGGTCGCGGGTTCAATTCCCGGCGGGGTCAACTTTATAAGACTCGTTTTGGTTGGTGGTAGGACATTTTCATAGCCCGTCTGGCTAGCTACCATCATCTTATCTAAGTCTTGCCGCCAAACATCAGTGTTAACAACATTGATGTGTTCCGGCTTGAAGATAAGATAGCCAGATCTTCTTCGAGTTTCTTCGCAGGCGTGTGCAGGTTTCCTCACGATGTTGTTCCTTCACCGTAAGAGCGTCGGATAAACGTACATCTCGTATCAGCTCATATACGTCCCCACCGAGGGGCTCGAGCCTACCCTGAAGTAAGGCGATCAGGCCTTAGTCGGCCCAGTGCGGGTTGTTCATATGAAATCTAAATTCGAAATTACATTCGTACGTGGCAGGATTCGAACCACGACCTCCCACCCAGACAGGAGGCGGCGGCCTTAGCCATTACGCTAACGACGCTCAAACAACAAACAAACAATCAAACACTACACATATTAGTAAAGATTGACATCTACGAGACGAGTACCCACGTCTTCATCTTTTTTTTTTTTATTCATAATTGATAACCCTCGACAACATCTCACCTGGTGGTAAGTGACGATGTTGCCGAAGATGGAAGCGGGCTTACCAAGATTCCCCAACGCAATGGGGAACTGGCTATCTTATCTTCATGCCGGAACACACCAATGATATCAACATTATGATATTTGGCGGCAAGACTTAGATAAGATGGTGGTAGCTAGCCAGGCGGGCTTAGAAAATGCCCTACCACCAACCAAACCGAGTCTTACAAATTACCCCGCCGGGAATCGAACCCGCGACCTCCTGTGTAAAGCCAGTGAACTTTTCCTCTGGGCTACGGAGGCGGTTGAACTGACTAGGACGCCGACGATATAAGAAACACCCAGTACCTTTACCTTACCGTCATCCGTGACATGACTCATGGTGCTGTGCCAGACCAGTAGCACAATATAGATAGGTAACAGTATTTTATCTTCATACAAACTGATCGAAACGACGCGCTTCGAAATCTCAGCCTATCTCGGCACGCGTCAGTCGCGAGTGCCCCGCAGTTACGTTCGGACGTGTACGGTCGGTGAGAGATTATTTTGTGCCAGAATCAGAATCAGAATCAGAGTTTTTATTGTTGATTATGGTACAAAGATCTTAAAGTAACATAAAGTTTCACATAATTTACTTAAAATGCGCGGAGAGATTTTCCGCGCATTTTAAGTAAATTATGGCACAAAATAATCGGCAGTACTGTTCCGTATATGGTTGTTTTATAATCGAGATCAAGATGTAAAAAACAATTTTTTTATCAAGATGTCAAGAAAAGTTGCAGTCTTTCACATAAACTAACCAACAGCCATATCAAACCGATTTGATAGAGCATTATAAATAATAAATATAATGCATAGAAAATACGTAAGCTAAGAGAGACAGCCCTAGGCCCGAGCACATGTTCACGTAGTTGTAGGTAATGATTTCAAGGACACTGCCGAGTTAAGATACTGTTACTTATCTATATTGTGCCAGTAGGGCCCATGATCGCATGACGTCCGCACTAACGGGAGCTTTCCATCTCACGGCAGGATAACGGGATCACTCCCTTCGATTTCAGTTACATATTGCTTTCGGTTTCCTCTCTTGTCACCGTTATGCGACCTCCACCTTCAGCTGGATCACCTTGCGTCACACTCACCACGTAATCGGGTTTTAGAAAATGAAATTCCGTTTGTCCTTCTTTATATTGTGTGGTTACGGGCCTTTTGTGGTCATCGTTACGCCTTATTATGACCAATGTGACACAGTATCCCAGTCGTCCTTTTTTGGTGGTAATATTATTTACTTATTCGGCGCCGACCGCTACGTAGACAATTTTCAATTTACCAGGGCCAGCCAGTGGTTTAAGTAAGTAGGTAAATTTTCTTTATTACACACTAGAAAAAAAAACATAACAAAAATTTAATTTAAATGTGTACAGTGCAAAGGCGGCCTTATCGATTTAAGCGAATTCTTGCAGGCAACTTTAAGTACCTATCCGATAAAATTTGGTAGATAAAAAGGCTTAAAGCGCACCAGCGCCGCCAATAGAAATAAATAATTTACTCATTATTATGGACCTTTATATAAATCATTGAGGCTACAACTATTGTTTACTTTTTTATAACCATAAATATTAGCAACAAGTTTTGTTTGTCAAAACGGCAACTTTTAAACAATATCGACAAAAGTAACTAGTTGTTAATAGGTACGCTGATACAACAACAATTAAAAACAGTTTGTATCTTTCCCATATGTGCGTCAAAATACATAAAGATTTCGGACAAAGAGCCATTAATTAATCACTACGTTTATTTCGGTTTAAGTCCATAAGAATAAGTTTTTTTTTTTATTTCTATTGGCGGTGTGCTAATGCTGGTGGTAAAAAATAATATAAACAAGATTTTTACGAAGATTTTTAAATTTTGAATAATTTCCTTTCAACAAGAAGAGTTTAAGCTGTTTACAGCTGCAGACAAAAAGTATATAAAAGATTTTTACAAAATTCATTAAATTTTGAAAAAATAATCTCAATAAGAAGAGTTTAAGCTGTTTACAGCTGCAGACAAAAAGTATTACAAGATTTTTACAAAATTCTTAAAATTTGAAATAATTTCCTCTCAAGAAGACGCGTTTAAGCTGTTTACAGCTGCAGAGAAAAATTATATATAAGATTTTTACAAAGTTCTTTAAATTTTGAATAATATCCTCTCAACAAGAAGAGTTCATGCTGTTTACAGATGCAGACAAAAATTATATTATTACAAGATTTTTACGAAATTCTTTAAATTTTTAATGATGCCGTCTAAAGTCTCAATAATCGTTCTTTTAATTGTAAATGTAGCAAAAAGTTGCCATGTTTTAAAAAAAATCCAAAAATTAAAACATTTTATTTTCATTTTCACAGCTGCATTAGTTTTCCGTTAAGTACCGTTGCGATAAGTGTTTTTTTCTCAAACTTCAGGTAGGATACCTACATAGATAGATTAAAGTATACAGATTTACGTAAGCGCATCAGTCAAGGAAGGAAGACTTCAATCTAGCTTGATCTAGTTTTTTTTATTTATTTTTTATTCACAATTGGTAAGCCCTTGGCATCATCTCACTTGATGGTAAGTGACGATGATACCGAAGATGGAAGCGGGCTTACCAAGATTCCCGAACGCAATGGAGATTTTCAAGCCGAAACACATCAACGTTGTTAACATAACACTGATGATTGGCGGCAAGACTTAGATAAGATAGTGGTAAGTAGCTAGCCAGGCGGGCTTAGAAAATGTCCTACCACCAACCAAACCGAGTCTTACAAGTTGACCCCACTGGGAATCGAACCCGCGACCTCCTGGTGTGAAGCGAATGGACTAACCATTACGCCACGAAGGCGGTAAAAAGATTTGTTATAACAATGAACCTAAAGCATAAAAGATTAATATTTGAAAATTAATCTCTAACGTAAAACAGCTTTAGTACTAAAAATGAAGAAAATTGTGCACTTCATTTTTTATTACACCTTAGAAACAAGAATTTGAACAGCTTCCTTTAAAAGCCCCATTATTCCAAACAAGTTGCGGCCGAGCCTGCTTGCTAGTGCGCTTGTGCCATTTTCCTCGGCATGCGAAAATATTCCGTGATGAAACGAGACAGGCAGAGGTTTCTTCTCTTGTGTGAAGAGCAAAGAGCGATGCTGTGGCTGCGGAGGTCAAGGAACCGCAAGTGGGTCGGCTTCATCCTTCCTCCGCTGAGCGGCGCGCCGTCGCAGCCGCTGCCGTGGCTGTTGAACTTGGACGCGATCGCAAAAACACGGTTTTGAATATAGAACGCCGTTTAGCTTTTGAATACGTTTTTTTTTGTTTTCAGTGACCTGAGGTTGAGGTAAGATGGATGTGTTGTTTTAGAATAAGCAAATTGCCATATTAGAATAACCAACATTGTTTACAGAATTAGTTACAGTTCTTATATCGGAATATTACAGCAATACTTCATATTAAGAAAGGAAAATTTGATAATCATTAAGTAACTACATTAAATAAACAATATTATGAACCAT
Source organism: Coleophora flavipennella (assembly GCA_947284805.1). Classification (NCBI taxonomy): domain Eukaryota; kingdom Metazoa; phylum Arthropoda; class Insecta; order Lepidoptera; family Coleophoridae; genus Coleophora; species Coleophora flavipennella. Next base: position 15,532,938 of record OX369264.1, on the reverse strand, counting down.
TTAATTAATTGGTTCATGACAAGAAAATACATTGTACCGACTCCCAAAAAGGAGGAGGTTCTCAATTCTACTGTATGTTGATTATTTTTAGGGTTCCGTACCCAAAGGGTAAAAACGGGATCCTATTACTGAGGCTTAGCTGTCCGTCTGTCTGTCTGTCTGTCCGCCCGCCTGTCACCAGGCTTGATTTCATTAACCGTGATAGCTAGACAGTTGAAATTTTCACAGATGATGTATTTCTGTTGCCGCTATAACAACAAATACTAAGAAACAGAATAAAATAAAAATTTATGGGAGCTCCCATACAACAAACGTGATTTTTTTTGCTTGTTTTTGCACGATATTGATAACGGCAACAGAATATTTAGTTATTATTCACTTAAAAAACAAATAATTGATTTAAAATAAAATTAATATTAAAGGGGGGCTTCCATACAACGAACAAGATTTTTATAGATAATGGTACGGAACCCTTCGTGCGCGGGTCGACTCACACTTGGCCGGTTTTGTATATTTGTTACGCGATATCTTCGCAGATTGTGGAGTAATTTTCATGATTCCTTTTATATTCATTAAGGCATGCTGCCAAGTTAGTTCCAAATAAATTTTATCAAAATCAGTGTACCTAAGTACATACTTACTACTTATTTAGAAAAAAAACTTAAATGCTAAATTCTTCTTCTAAATGCCTTTTTTTTTAAGGTCGATTTTCAGCTGATATGATGAAAATTCTTCTAAGTTGCTGCGATGAGAGTCGGTTTTTTTAATGTGTTTAGCGTTTTCAATTATTTATGACCTAGATTGCAGTGTAATTTATCGAACCAAGCATTTTTCAAAGTTCATGTCGACGTCGTTACAGCTAAAATCGTCTCGTCTGTACCTCAGAGGTCATTACTTACATATATTTTTAAATAAAAACCTTTAGATTCAAGTCTCACGCTGAGTATGACGCAACTGCCGAAATGGTCAACAGCGGTCAATTCACTTTGGCCAACTTACGTGAGAGGCCGCCACAATACCTGTCTCCTTTCACCCAACCTTTCTTCCATTAGTGGAAGTGAGATAAAATTGCTGAGGTTGATTCTTAATTCCCTTTCTGGTTTGCGGTGGGCCTCTCAACCGAATAGTTCCCATTGGTTTGCAAAGAATGCCACGTTTCTTGGTAACGTGAGAACTGAGATAGCCATCAAAAATTACAACAATTATGTAGCCGTTGTTAATGTTATTACTGTGTTAAATACTAAAAAAAACACACTGCAAACGTATGAAATTTTAATGCAAAGCGGAATTAAGTTGGCTGTTATAAATATCGGATTCCTGGCCACACTTTGGGCACACCTCGGCCACTGCATACAAATGGTCATGAAATGACATTTCTAAAAACAAATGACAGAGCAATCAAAATCACGTCGAAATCCCATACGTTCGAGAACCAAACTATACCTAATCTGTATCAATATGGGTGACGAGGGGGTGAGGTCGCAATCTAGAGAGCGGCAGGGAGTGTCCATCCATACTGTATGTTAGTGTTAATGTACATATATACTTTGCTTTGGGTCCTTGAGCCAGCCAAAGGATATTTCAGGGTATCCCACCTAACAGTATCTTACTTAATACAATGGGATTCACAGGAAACATTCTCAAATGTTACATTTTTCCATCGTCTTTGAAAGGAATACACTTTTGTCTCTGTGTCTTTATTATTGAAAGTTGTTTGAATTTTACACGCCACAGACAATGAGGTTCAATACGGTTGTGTAAACAAATACGAAACACAATTGTGTACAGAAATGTAATAGATATCCTTTTAAATTATTTTGTGAAAGTTGGTTTAAAGCGAAAGTTTATTTTTTGTTACAATTTTACGGGCCTGTTACAATAATTTGTTCAGTTGGACAAATGGCGAGGGTGGCGACAACGAAACGAAACCGACAATTGCTTCTGTTTTAGGAAACCATTAAAAACCCTTCGATTAAAAAAAAATAAATAGCACAAAGTCTTTTCCAAACTCTGTAGTTATTGTATAAAATAGAGACTAACGGAAGAAAGTAAAAGAGTTTTTAAAGTGAAACTTTTATTACATCGTCTCAATTTTTTTCGTCTGTGTGTCAGGTGACGGTCGGTATGATCGTTTCGTCCTCTGCACCGTAGCTCCAAGACGAGAGCAGCCATGATCGTTTCGTGCTCTGTAAATGTCTATAATGTGAAAAAAAGTTTCACTTTTACCGTGGTTTCATAAAACCACACACAAATTTATTTAGTCTTATAGCAGTGAAGCGAAACATTGGTAAACATTCATCATATCAGCTCATATACGCCCCCCCGAGGGGCGCGAGCCTACCCTGAATTAGGACGATCGGGCCTTCGTCGACCACGCGGGCCCAGTGCGGGTTGGGCGACTTCACACAAAACCTGTGAGTTTCTTCGCAGGCGTGTGTAGGTTTCCTCACAATGTTTTCCTTCACCGTTAAAGCAATCGGTAAGTATATGTACGTAAGTTTTGAAAAACTCATTGGTACATTGGCCGTCCAGATTTGAACCCGGTACCTCTGGTTAGAACGACCGAGTTGTTACCGGTTGAGCCACCGACGCTTTTAGGCACTGACCGACGCTTTTAAACGCTGATAAATATTACAATAATAAAAATATCAAAAACACACTCCAACCAGGCGTCCGTCACTCGCTCAAGGTCACGCGTTATATGCCTACCGCTACGCGTATCGGAGACGATATAACCGATAGTGGGTTGCCGCACGCCCGCCTGAGTGCTCGCACGTCACATTTACTGCTCTGACTATCGAAGTGCCGAAACCACGCAATTATTGTGCAGTGGATGGGTGCCACTGTCAAAAGACAAATGAAAATTTGTATTTTTTTTCATTGCCGAGAGACGAACAAAGTTAATAGTATTTTTTTTAAATTCCTTTTTCTCGTTCCCTTACAAATTATCATTATTTATTCCTTAAACTTAGAACAATGGTTTGTAGGTACCTACTATGTTAATCGTCGTAAATTAAGGATAGTTACCTACTTAATGGCAGAACATAGGTAGGTACCTAGCGTCGTCGTCGTGATTTAGGTAGGTATGTCATAGAATAGAAGTACTAATGCGCCGGCCACTCGGTAGCTGGGGGGCATTGCTATAGTTGTAAATTAACCGTTTAAAACCAAAATCCAAGGTTTAACTTGTCAAGTACCATTCATCATTACAGCTCATATACGTCCCCACCGAGGGGCTCGAGAGCCTACCCTGAATCAGGGCGTTTAGGCCTTAGTCGACCACGCGGGCCCAGTGCGGGTTGGTCGACTTCACACACAACCTTTGATATTCTTCGCAGGCGTGTGCAGGTTTCCTCACGATGTTTTTCTTCACCGTTAAAGCAATCGGTAAGTATGTACGTAAGTTTTTGAAAAACTCATTGGTACATTGGCCGTTCAGATTTGAACCCGTTACCTCTGGTTAGATGGACCGAGTCGTTACCGGTTGAGCCACCGACGCTTTTTCAAGTACCATTACGTCATCGAAATAACTCCATCAAGCCCCGCCCCGAATGTAAACGAAAAAATGTCAAGAAACATAGCAAAGATTACTAAATAGTTAATTCGTAAACTATAGCTTGCATTCACAAGTCGTTTTTTGTTATGACTTGTAGAGAGTAACAAAAAAACTTTTCGACATTAAAATTTAATAATCGGGGAATTCAGGAAAGGAAAAGAATGCATCTATCATTTTATTAAACTCTATCATATTTGATCGACAAATATAAAATAATTGATTTTCTACAACATTCGTTTCATTACCAAAAAAAAATTCATCATAGGTACAACCCTATCACATTCGCTCCATGACGCGCTCGCACGTGGGTCCCGCGGCGGGCAAAACAATCTCAACTCTCTGTATGCGTAGTTATGGTACATTTCTTCTCGCTGCAAACAGCTGGTATTATTATAAAGATTTTGTAGGCTATTATAGCGTAGGTATTTACGCTTTTGTATGGGAGTGATGTATCTGTTACGTAGTAACTATTTAGTAATCTGTGCTCCAACTACAAATCTTAATTACGAGATCTCAGCCATTTGATTGCGTGGTCATTAAGGATGATCTGTCTTCCGATGGATCAGGTTAGCATACGTTAGTACGCTCGGATAGTATGTGCCACGTGGATTGTACCTCGGCGTCGCGCCACAAGGACATCGGGAGGATTCGATCCACCCAGTAAAAAAGGAAATTTAAGCTATGATGTGTTCAATTTAAGCTATAAATCTTCTTCTCTATAAAAGTAACTAGCATGTCATCTGTGTCTATACTTATAAAATCATTTTTCCTGACTGACTAGCAACGCACAACTCAAGCCACTGGACGGAACGGGCTGAAATTTGGTACATACATAGCAATATAAGAAAGGATTTTGGAAAATTCTCTCGGGAACGGCGAAAAACGGGATTTGTGCGGGCAACGCCGTTGAACAGCCACTAGCGAAGTAACTAGTATCTCATCTGTGCCACTAGTACCTATAATCACAGTATAACATATAGCGCCTGCAATACAGGCCAGGGCAAAAAATACACATAGTTTTTTTTTTATTAAAAATTTGAGTGCGTTTGACTGCAACTCACCTGATGGTAAGTGATGATGCAGTCGAGGATGGTACACGCAAACTCAAATAGTGCCTATTCACTATTTTACTATTCTCCTATTGCTTTCTACTGAAATTGGGTTTATATTTTACTTATTTTTCTTTCTTATATTAATTTTATTAAATACAAGCTTTTGCCCGCGGCTTCGCCCGCGTGGCATCGTTTTTATGACTGTCTTCGAGGGTGAGTGGTCATAACTTTTTCCCATTCAAATACAAATTCTATACAAAAAATTACTTCAATCTGTGGTTCCGTTGCAACGCCGACGTGTGCGAACGTTTACCCAGATTCCTCGGGAAGTATGGCAGGTTATGGTAATTAATAAATTATGTCATTTCCCACCCCTACGACCATCTTTGTGCAAAAAACCACAACAATCCATTGTTCCGTTGCGATATTCAAGAAATTACCAAAATAAAGTATTTTTTCGGGCTATGATATTTTCACTGGATAAAAAGTAGCCTATGTCCTTCCCAATAACACAGGCTACCGGCATGCCAAATTTCATCAAGATTGGTAAAGGTGTTGAAGCGTGAAAAGGTAACAAACACATTTTCACATTTATAATATTAGTAAGGATTTCCCGGATTATTATCCATACTAATTTACAGCTTCCGGTTCCTAATTATTTTTTTGGAAAAAACAAGTTTCAAAGAAACTAGATACATTAAAATTAGTGTCCGAACTAAACAGGTTTTGAAGCCGAAACCGAAAGGGAATCTTCGGCCTCGGTCTTAGTTGCGGCCGAAACCCAAACTAATTAAGATCATATTAAAATTAGTTTTGTATGCTGAAATATAGTATTTTTCATGCACTATAGGTGACGACCTGGGTAAGATCGCGGAAAGCCGTTGCATGCGGGCAGCGCAGGACCTGTCTTCGTGGAAATCCTTGGGGGAGGCTTTTGTCCAGCAGTGGCTGATTTTCGGCTGATATGATATGATGATGATGATAGGTAGTCGATACGTGTTAAATGAAGCATAAAACAACAATTAAAGTATGTAAAAAAACATGTTTATTATTAACTTTCATCATCATCATCATATCAGCTAAAAAACGTTCAAGTATTTCCACGACTACCGGTCCTGCGCTGCCCGCATCCATCGGCCAGGTCACGGCCGCATTGACCAGGTAGTCGTTCCACCGCGTGGGAGGTCTTCCTACGCTACTTTTTCCGGTGCGCGGTCGCAACTCGAGAACTTTACTGCCCCAACGGCCATCTGTTCTACGAGCTATGTGCCCTGTCCATTACCACTTCAGTTTAGCGATTCTATTAGCTATGTCGGTTAGTTTGGTTCTCCTGCGGATCTCCTCGTTTATGATTCGATCACACAGAGAAACTCCGAGTATAGCACGCTCCAATGCCCTTTTTTAATTTATTTATTAACTTTCACATGAACTTAATGACATGTCACATGATACATGTAATGTACACAGGTAACCTCTCAAAAATCAACTAAACTAAACCTATGCTACTAAATAAGGACGGCGAGTTAGAATAATATTAACAAGCAACCAATAAAAATTGTAGCTAGTTAGCATAACTCATAGCCTTAATATTGGCACGGTTTTACCCGAACAAAGCGCATCTATTAACCAACACGCGAGGCCGAAGGTTCATCTGATTTTTGGCTGAAACTGGCCGAAGTCGAAACCGAAGCTTCGATCAGTCACTATCACTAATTAAAATATACATTTTTCATAACCAAGAATCAATTGCTATTGATTAGGTAGGTATTGAGAGCGTCGGTGGCGCAACGGTAAGGGCCGCTACCTCCTATCCTCCCTCCTATCAAGTCCTGCCACGTACCAATGTGTTTTCCAATTTCGATCTCATATGTACGTTTATCCTTCGCTCTTACGGTGAAGGAAAACGTTGCGAGGGAAACTGCACACATTTGCGTAGAAATTCGAAGGTTGTGTGTGAAGTTGACCAACCCGCACTAGGCCTGCGTGGTCGACTAATTCAGGGTAGGCTCAAGGCCCTCGGTGAGGACATATATATGAGCTGATGTGATAAGGTAGGTATTCCTCTGATAATCTACTTAAATATAGCTGTTTCCCGCGGCTTCACCCGCGTGAACAACGTTTCTTTGACTTTTCGAGGGTGCGCAAGCGGCTCACGAGCGTAAAAAAAGTAGCCTTTATATTAATCCAGGTCCTAATCTGTCTACCTACCAAATTTCAGCCAAATACGTTCAGTAGTTTTTGCGTGAAGAAGTAACAAACATACACACTCACATCACTCACAAACTTTCGCCTTTATAATATTAGTGTGATTTTCAAATACATATCCAACGGGTACCAAAATACCATGATTTGACGTAAAATGTGGTAACGTGACATTTTTTAATTATCTACCCTATGCTGCATACTTACATAGTTTTAATATGAATGGAGGTCAAAGCATCTATTGAACAGAATTCACGTGCCTGATTTCAAATTAAAAGTAAATGGGTACAAACATGCACAGTGCATATGGGCTGCGCAAGTAGGCTTACCAGACGTCAGGATTTGTCCTGACATGTCAGGATTTTTAGGCTTCTGTCAGGATTCCGGCCGGACTTAGAAAAGGCAAGTAATTTTTATTATTTCTTAGGTGTTTTTTTGGTCTTCATAAATGTTATAGTGATTTTTCACTGTGTGGAGAGTAAGAGTGGCCTCTAAGACAGATTATGAATCGGCGAGTGACCGTTCGGCACTCAAAAGGAGTATCATAAATGGTATTTGATTACTTTGACTGTGCGTCGTCAAACCGCGCGCGCGCCCGTTTCAGTAACTTTTAGATAAAAATCGGGCTTTATGTCAGGAATTTTCAATTTAACATCTGGTAACCCTATGCGCAAGGGCATCCTGTGTCGTCACACGTGGCACCTGGACCTCGAGGAGATAACTATTCTACATACATAATATCCTTAGCTTTGTAGGACAAAGGCAAATGGAAATATCTGCCGACACAGTGGATGCAAGGCGCTAACCAAGTACCAACAGTGGGTGCATAATGTGACAGTATTCTGATTGGTGACAGTCAAATTGCGGCCACCGCTTTGCAAAATTAAAATTCTAAATTCAATGTTGCGTGCGTGATAAAATGGGTTAAGGGTCTCCAGAAGGCTCGAGTTTCCATACAAACGTAGTTACATTTTAATACATAAACTCAATGCCGGATTGAATCCAAACTTTGCAAATATATTAAGTAGACACATATCGATGTTAGTAATTGGTTTTCATTGTATTAAATTGAAACATAACTAAACCAAGGCTTAAATTGGTTTTGTACTAAAAGTTTCAAACTGCTCTTATTTTTTGCTTTTTGTATTAGTACACAGAAAACTAATTAAAAACATCGATATGTGTCTGCTCAATATATTTGCAAAGTTTGGATTCAATCCGGTATATAGTTTTGTATTAAATCAGAACTACGTTTGTATGGAAACTCGAGCCTCCTGTGGGGACTCTTAAGTATTAGTACTGACTGACTGTCAGAGAAAGCTAGGGTTGCCAAGCGTCCTGTTTTCCCAGGATTTGTCCTGTTTTTGGAGTGTCCTGGATAGTTTTTATGTAGTATCCTGGGTTTTGGGTGAATTTTCTTATTTGAGAATCAAGTATATCATCTAATACCCAGTAGGTGTGCGATAGACATTGAAGAGCATCAATAAAAGGTCAAACACAAGATAACAGTCTTAGACAGGGACTTCTAAAACTTAGACACTTTTTCTAAGAAATTTTCAATTAATGAGAAAACAGTACCTAGCTTATGAAGGGACTGCAGCTTTATTTTTGCTATTAGTTGAGTTTCATTGATCCTATATTTATTGCGTAACTGCTAGTAACTAATGTTGTTATATTGCGTCTTGTTTTTAAACATAAATGTTCGAATGTGGGGATGGCAACCCTAGAAAAAGCACCTCCTATCTTAGAAGATTAGTCTTTAATAGATTAAAGACTATTTTATACGGTGATAGAGTGCAAAAATGGATATGCCGCATGCCGGGAATTCGCCAATGTTATAGTTGTGCTACTTTTTTTTTTTTTTTTTTTATTCACAATTGGTAAGCCCTTGGCATCATCTCACCTGATGGTAAGTGACGATGATGCCGAAGATGGAAGCGGGCTTACCAAGATTCTCCAACGCAATGGAGAACTGGCTATCTTATCTTCAAGTCGGAACACATCAATGTTGTTAACACTGATGTTTGGCGGCAAGACTTAGATAAGATGGTGGTAGCTAGCCAGGCGGGCTTAGAAAATGCCCTACCACCAACCAAACCGAGTCTTACAAATTGACCCCACCGGGAATCGAACCCGCGACCTCCTGGTGTGAAGCGAATGGGCTAACCATTACGCCACGGAGGCGGTTAAAAAATGAACTCTAAGTCAGACAGTTACAGACTGTAAGTAAAGTATGATTAATATTGTTATTATATTTTAAATTTAACTAGTGGCTCTGTGAACTGTAGAGATCGCGAGATTTTTTCGAAATGGCTGAAATATTATATTTTTTTATGTTTTCAATCTCCATGGAGGATGAAAATTTCCAAAACTGAATCGACAAAAAAAAAACTTAATTATCGAACTTGCTCACAAAATTTCTCGGGAATTGGTAGAAAAATTAGAACAGCGGAACATCCGCCGGACATTATAAAAGCGTTTTCGCTTCGCTTTAGAGATGAAATGGTCGTGACAAATATGGTAGAATACAGATTACATTTAGGTTAAAATAAAAAATGACAGTTCAAAAAAATATGTAAATAAGTATGCTTCAATGGCAAAACAAACAAATTCACAGTATTTTTTTCTTATTAAATAGTTTTGTGTTCTCATCGGTCTTTGGTCTTGAAGTGGTCGAGAATCACTTTCAGAGATTCTGTTCATACAGCTTTTAAAGCTTCGTACAGGTGAAGCTAATATAAAGCGTATAATATAGAAAGATATCATACCCGAAAGCTCATCTTATATATATTATATATTATTATATAAAAAAAGTCGTGTTAGTTACACCATCTATAACTCAAGAACGGCTGGACCGATTACGATAATTATTTTTTTCGTTGAGTTCGTTATTGTCAGGAGAAGGTTTTAGGGACGGGTAGGGTAGGATAGGGTAGTGTAGTGTAGTGTAGGGTGGTGTAGGGTAGGGTAGTGTATTGTAGAGTAGTGTAAGGTGGAACGAAGTTCGCCGAACAGCTAGTTTGATATAAATATAAGGTGTAACAAAATTAGCTGAAACTATTTTATGTGGTGCTTCTACCCATGAAACTGAACAACTTTCCCAATGGAACCCATACTCAAATCGCAAAAAAAATGTGTCTTTCCCATACTAACACGATCAGCTGATCAGCCAACTTAGTATGGGAAGTTCAAATAATTTTTTTGAGATTTGACTATGAGTTTAATTGGGATAGTTGTTCAATTTCAAGAAGCACCAATTAAAATAGTTTCAGCTAATTTTGTTAGACCTTATATAATTTACTTAAATTTAACATCATCATCATCATATCTGCTGAGAGACGTCCATTAATTAACAAAGGCCTCTCTCATGGATTTCCACAATGACTGATCATGCGCTGCCCTTATCATGTGGTTTTCCACTACCTTCACCAGGTCGTTAGACCACCAAGTGAGAGGGCAGTATATTATGCTACATCTTCCGGTGTCCCAACGGCCGTCAAATTTAAAAGATAGGTACCTATGTGCGCCGCCGTTGCTAAGAATGAATAACAAATAAAATCGTATTATTTACATAAATGTTTTAGATTATTCTAAGATCGAATTTCTCTCCAATTCGCAGAAAAACTAAAAAACCTTACTAATGTATGTTTGTTACTCTTTCACGCCTCAACAGATAAACGAATCTGGATGAAATTTGGTAGGTAGACAGATTAGACCTGGAATAACATATAGGCTATTTTTTTCCACGCTCGCGAGCCGCTTGCTTGCTTGCTTGCGCTTTAGTCCTCGAAGACGGTCACAGAAACAATGTTCACGCGAGCGAAGCCGCTGGCAAAAGCTAGTCTATCGATAATTCCTATATTACCCGCTCTACTTTCGTGCTCAAAACAAATTCATGGCATACCTAAATCAGTGTACACAGGCCAGCACATCAAGCTACACACTTTGGACTTTGTACCGTTCTTATGCCGAATGCGTAAGGATCAGAATCGCACTACGAGTGTATAGCTTGATGTGCTGGCCTCTGTACATACATTTAAGTAAATCAGCAAATCATAACCACGTGACATAACCTGCATAATGCGGTATTGCCTAACTCCACATACTTGCGCTTGCGCATCAGGGCCACGACTCCACTAGCCGTTCTCATGGGTGCCTCCAATACATTCGAAGCACGTGCGACTCGCAGTGCCATTGAGGAGACAATCGATAACTAACTGTACTATACTCGGCGCCAAATATCGATTCAACTCGCCTCTTCAACAGAATCGACAAGGACAATGGATCTTGTAATCAGAGATGCGAAGGTTGTAGTCCCACCGAATATTTTGGGGCTACGTGAGGATACGAACAAGGACTTTCTGACTTTGATACTTTAAAGTTATTCTAATGCATAATGTAAGTACAAAAATATATTTTTTTACTAGCTGTTTCTCGCGGCTTCACACGCGTGGACAACGTTTCTATGACTTTTCGAGGGTGCGCAGTGCTTGAGCCGCAAACGGCTCGCGAGCGTGAACTAAAGTAGTATATGTGTTAATCCAGGTCCCAATCTATCTACCTACCAAATTTCAACCAGATCTGTTTAGTAGTTTTTGCGTGAAGAAGTAACAAACATACACACTCACAAATTTCGCCTTTATAATATTAGTGTGATGTCAATCTCTGTTAGGATCGAAAACATCTATAAGTAATCCACTCTTTTGTTTTAAGAGTATTTTTAACATGCTTATATTAGCTTCACCTGTATGTATGTGTGTATGTATGTTTGTAATCAACTCCTTTGCTCTCGATTTTGACCCACTTTAAACGGACAGATTTAATTCAAACTTTGTACATTTATCAAGAATCAGTGACAATACAATAAATTCATAAGTTTATCTCACTATCATGAACTAAAAACTGAACAATAAATATGTTAAAAAAATAATAATTAAAAAAACACGCTTTTTATGCACATCAAACTAAAAAATAGGGATGCATCGATACGCTTTTTTGCCGATACGATACCGATACCGATACTCTTATAAAAATATCGGCGATACCGATACCGATACGCTTATTGAATTCAAAAAGGAAGGTAGAATAAATAAAACACAATTAATTAATAGTTTTAGTAATCAAAATTAACATTTATAAGACTTTTATTTAAAAAACAAAGCATACTTAAGTTTTGCGGGCAAAGGCGATTTCGCAACTCTGTTTGAATAAGACCTGCGGTGGAAAATAGTCTCTCAGATGCGACAGATGCCTTGTTTGCAACGAAATAGATGGGACAACACGCGCGTTTACATTACATTTTTAAAGCGCGGAATTTGAAAAGTATCGTTGAATCTGCCATAAAAATATCGCCGATACCGATATATCGGCAAACCCGAAGTATCGCCGATATATCGGTATCGGTATCGGTATCGGATGCATCCCTACTAAAAAATGAAAAATAATTCTTAATATAAGCTGAAAACAATAATGAACGAAAAATACTAGGTTGCTCGATATACGAAAAATATGGCTCAAAGCGCCCCACGCTTTTCTCACAATAACACTAGTATTTTTCGTTCATTATTATTTTCAGCTTATGTATATTAAGAATTATTTTTCACTTTTTAGTTTGATGTGCTTTAAAAGCTTGTTGTTTTTGTTTTTTAAACTATATTTATTTTATTTACAATTGGTAAGTATCTCACCTGTATCTCAAGAATATTACAATGCTCTCGAGTGTGGTCATTATCTGAAGTCATTATTCACCGTTTAATAAAAGCAAGTAAATCGCCTCCGAGGCGTATAATGGTTAGTCCATTCGCTTCACACCTTTAGGTCGCGGGTGCGATTTCCGGCTGGGTCTAACTTTGTAAGACTTAGTTTGGTTGGTGGTTGGGCATTTTCTAAGCCCACCTGGCTAGCTACCACCAGCTTTTCTAAGTCTTGCCGCCAAACATCAATGTTGACTGCAATTGCCAGCATTGATGTGTTCCGGCATGAGGATAAGATAGCCAGTTCCCCACTGCGTTGGGAAATGTTGATAAGCACGCTTCCATCTTCGGCATCATCGTCACTTACCATCAGGCGAGATGATGTCAAGGGCCTATCAATTGTGGAATAAAAAAAGAGAATTTTACAAACTTAAAAAATTTGAACAAAAAACATTTTAAAATATCACAGATTTCCTGCATTACATGAGGTTGGTATACGTTGAAAATGAATTCAGGCAATTTTTTTCATTAATATTTAAAAAAAAATATATTTTGTTTAAAAACCAATAACTAAAAACAGTCATTATCTACATAAATAAATCAAGCCAGTCAGTATGCTTACTTACATAATGTTTTACATAATGTACAGAGGCCAGCACATCAAGCTAGACACTCGAAGTGCAAATTTGATACATACGCATACGACATAAGAACGGTACAAAGTCCAAAGTTTCCGGTGCGCGGTCGCCACTCGAGAACTTTACTACCCCATCGGCCATCTGTTCTACGACCTATGTGCCCTGCCCACTGCCACTTCAGTTTAGCAATTTTGTGAGCTATTTCGGTTACTTTGGTTCTCCTGCGGAACTCCTCGTTTCCGATTCGATTTCGCAGAGAAACTCCAGGCATAGCACGCTCCATTGCCCTTTGGGTGACCTTGAGCCTTCTTATGAGGCCCATAGTAAGCAACCATGTCTGAGTTCCGTAAGTCATCACTGGCAACACACACTGGTCAGAGACCTTAGTCTTGAGACACTGCGGTATTTGGGATGCGACGATATTGCGAAGCTTCCCGAACGCTGCCCAGCCGAGTTGGATTCGTCGATTGATCTCTTTCTTGAAGTTGGACCTACGTAGCTGGACTGTTTGTCCTAGTTATACATATTCGTCAACAACTTTCAGTGTAAGAGTCTCCAACCTTTAGAGGGGTGAGTGCGACACGGATATTTTGCATTATTTTCGTCTTGTCCATGTTTATTTTAAGACCCGCTTGTTGAGAGATGAGAGACGGCTTACTGAGGTCATCGAGCATTGTGCTTTTCCATGTTTTCATGATTAAATTGGAGAAAAAAACCATGCGGGTCAGTTATAGTCAAACTGCTCTGTCCAACTAGTTGGAATACGGTCCTTTACTAGGGGTCTTGGTCAAACCTATATGTGTTTGTAGTTGGCCTAACAACCCCTATTCACAGTCCCGTCACACCCTGGAAACTTCATACAACGGGCCAGAAATGACATTTTAAAAAAGGAATGACAGAACAAACATAATGGCGGCGAAATCTTATACGTTCGACAACCAAACTGCAACCAATTTGTATCAATCTGGGTGACGAGGGGGTGAGGTCGCAATCTAGAGAGCGGCAGGGAGTGTCCATACTGTATGTTAGTACTAATATATGTATATATACTTTGGTCCCGTTGTCAAATTTCTTTCGTAGCTCTCAGATCCGCTACCCAAGAATGGAGGCTCTTCCACAGTTTCATCATCAAACCGGTTAAACCTAACCTAACCTAACGAACTTATTATAGCTCGTTTCGCTCGCTCAACACAGATCCGCCGCCTAGAGTATGTACCGGTTATAGTGTCACGGAATTAGACTACGGGACTGTGAGGCGAGGTGTTATGATCCAAATATAAAAATAGGTTGGACTAAGACCCTTAGTAGTCCAACTAGTTGGACAGAGTAGTTGGACTACAGCCTCGCGTATGCGAAAAAATGATCACCTTTCTCGTTTTTTTTCTTTCGATTTTTCAAAAAAAGCTTTTTTTAAGACAAGGATAATAAATAACGGTAGAGTTAGTTACTCACATATCAGCGCATCAAATCATTTTTGATGTTAGGTAAGATAAAATTTCCACGACGAACGTGGAAATCCTTGGGGGAGGCCTTTGTCCAGCAGTGGACGATTTGTGGCTGATATGATGATGATGATGATGAAGATAAAATTTATTCGTCAACAGTTAGTGTTGGCACTTGGCATGTTACAGATGATATTATTTTGAGTTTAAATGATTATTTACTCAAACCAATTAATGAAATATTTGCATCTGTCGTGTTTTTCTTTCTTATGAGGAACAACCCCATAAATCGGTGCCTTGTTTAAAACTGTATTTTTTTTCACACATATTGGTATACATATCTACACTAATTCCACATAAAAAAAAACTGCGTTTATAATTTTTCAGCGACCGATTTCGAACACCATCTTCAGGCAGATTATTTATTTACACAATGTGTGGGTGCATTTGAAATAAATTTTAGGGTTACCAGGTAATTACGATGTCTACGGATTTAGTAAAAATACCAATGTCAGGGAAAAATTAATATGATAATAAAACAAATTAAAAAATGAAAAATAAGAATACAATAAGTTGAAAAATGAAATTATATTTTTTTTTATGTTTTTGTATTTTTTTTTTCAAATGTACCAACACATTGTGTAAATAAATAGTCTACCTGAAGATGGTCTTCGAAACCGGTCGCTGACAAATTATAAACGCAGTTTTATTTCTTTTATGTGGAATTAGTGAAGATGATGATATCATTGGTGTGTTCCGGCATGAAGATAAGATAGCCAGTTCCCCATTGCGTTGGGGAATCTTGGTAAGCCCGCTTCCATCTTCGGCAACATCGTCACTGACCACCAGGTGAGATGTTTTTCAAGGGTTTACTAATTGTGAATAAATAAAAAAAGATATATACCAATATGTGTGATAAGATGTTCCACCAAGAACCCACAATCAAAAGTTTCAATTAACTGTATATTTTTTTGTAAAGTAGAAAACTTGAAAATAATGTAGTAACATTGAACAGTTTTTGCAGTCTTTCTTCGCATTTCACTGCTTCACAGTACACTCAAATTCAAATAATGCCTATTCACTCTCACGCAAGGAGACCGTCCGATTTTTATATGTTTTTTTTCTATCTTACCACACACAGTCAAATACAACTGAATAATAAAGGTGTGTTATTATGTGTAGGTAAGGTAAGTACTCATATATCTTATATATGAATTATTAATACAGTCAAAATTGAGATCAAGCACCATCATGCCTTACTCGAAGCAAGGTTATGCGATAATTGGAGGTTGTGACCTTCAAGAATAAAGCCGTACAGTTCATGCCGAAATAATGATCATTACTCATGCGGCCCACACGTTGACTGTACCTCACAGAGTACATGTTCGAGGAAGGCCGGCACTAGATACCAGGGGGTGATTAATGGTGGATTGATAAATTTGCAGCTTCGCTTTTAGGGTTCCCTATATCTAAAGTGTGACCAAAGAGACCCTATAAATAAGCCTCCGCTTTCCGTCTGTCCTTCTGTCAGCAAGCTGTATTTCATAAATCGTAATATATAGTCAGTTGAAATTTTCACAGAAGGAGTATTTTTTTTTTATATTGCCGCTATAACAACATATAATAAAAAGTAGAAAAAGTGAAAATTTAAAGAGAGTCCCCATACAAAAAAAAGTGTTTATATGTAATGTTTATGTATTTTTGAGATATCGCATTGATAATACACACTGAAACTAATGTGATCATAATACTAAATCTGAAGTAAAACAACAAATAATAAAAACCAGTTGTATCGCGCGATCTTAATAATAAAAAAACTTGTTGTTCTGTCGCTCGCGTTGATATCATTTGGTTGTAAAGTGGATAGGCATTGTTGGCATAGTAGTTATGTGGAGAGGTGACGAGTGAGATTCTACTTAAGGCCTTAAGATAGGTTAAATGACAATATTCAATTCAAATTATTGAAAGACTATGTAAAGCTATCACTATGGAAAAAAAAAATATAATATACTTAAAGTAATACAAAATCGATTTAACTGAATACTTACAACTTTAAAAATATTACCACTTTTGATGTGAAAAAAGACCCTGTTATTGGTATTAAAATTCCAAAAAAATATCGAAAACAAATAGTTAATTTCGAATGAAACCAACACACAAAAATCGGTGACTTTAAGACCTTTCATTTTAATTGAACACATTTTTAAAACTTATTTGAAAGTATAGAAAAGTAATAAAAACATGTAAAAATCGAAAATGGGGCGTTCGGTTTCAACGTTAACAGTCGCGTTGAAGCCCGCATTGGTTTGAACTACGTTCGATATTATTTTAACAAGTATCAACCTGCTTTGATTGAGGCATATTAAAGCCTTAACCTACTATCAGCGCGTGGATAGAGAAAATTTTAGGCGTAGGTATTACGTAATCCAAAGATGCTAAATAAGTCATACTTACATACATTAATACATAGTTCGACCAAAGTTTCATGGATATGCCAAGAAATTAACTCGTCTTATTTTTTTTATTCACAATTGGTAAGCCCTTGGCATCTGGCATCGTTTCACCTGATGGTAAGTGACCGCTGATGGAATATGGAAGCGGGCTTACCAAGATTCTCCAACTCAACGGGGAACTGGTTATCTTATCATCAAGCCGGAGCCCGGAACACATCAATCAATTGATGTTTGGCGGCAAGACTTAGATAAGATGGTATCCAGGCGGGCTTAGAAAATGCCCTTCCACTAACCAAACCGACTCTTACAAAGTTTGACTCCCTTTTTCTCTCTTCGGCATCATCGTCACTTAATATCAGGTGAGATGATGCCAAGGGCTTACCAATTGTGAATAAAAAAAAATAAAAAAAAACATATTTTTATTACAATGCAATTGGCATTGTTCCGTTTTAATAAGACATGTTCATAAAAAACCATGTGGATAGACTGTAAAAAGTAATTTAATAAATCTAATTAAGTAACTAAATTCATTAAATAATCGTCAATTTAAATCATTTACTGAGGGGGTGTTCTTTATACTATTTGTCGTGGAAAGCCTTGGGGGAGGGAGGCCTATGTCCAGCAGTAGACGTTCTTCGGCTGATATGATGATTTGGGCCTGTGAGGTCAATTCTTTTTATCATTTGAAAAATTATTCAGTCAATAAAAACAATATTATACAAATTAGTTTCTTAAAATAACAATCTACAATTTCATAAAAAAATATTTAAAAAAAACTATTTATGACGTTAGACCAGTACTACGCTAGTACTCTTTATTGTACTGTGCCAGTACTTACAATTATAATTCCAAGTTTCATCATAAACATAAGTTAAGTTAGACACTAACATTAACATACCTTTAATGTATTATATTTGTAGTATTTATGCTATGTTATTTTTATAAGTTTTTTATATATCTATGGGTCTGTACTTTTTGTACTAAGTTACCTGATAATAAATGAATAATAATAATAATAAGCTCTCTTTCTTGAACGAGTATACAGGGTGTAACAAAATTGGTGTAGGTCCCTATAACGTTGGGGCTTCTACTCATCATACAGAACAACTTTTGTTCTACGACTTTGATGAAATCGCAAAAAAAATATACTCTTCCAGAGATTTGTTACCATAGATGGGTTATGCACTAACCAACAACATTTGAAAATCGAAGCCATTTACACACACAATGTTATAGGTAGCTCCCTTCTATTGCACCGAATGTTACTAAGAAAAGAGATGCCAATTGGCATCTTTTTTTTGCTTCACTTTTTAGACGCATGTAACCTATCTACCTCCCCTTATATATAGCATATCTCTGTACTCTTCATACAAATCGATCAGCTGATCGACCAATTTTGTGCATTTTAGTATAGTCCATTTTTTTTTGAGAACTGACTATGGGTCCCGTAGGAAAACTTGATCAGTATGTAGAGTAGAACCTCCAGTTAACGGGTCCTACACCAATTTTGTTACAATTTTGTGGAGAGGGATATATATTAGTGAAGATAGAAAGAGGGATACTATTTATTTTTGTTTACCAACGATATCGGTTGCCAAGGCAACAATAACAGTTGTCAAAACAATCAAAACAAACATATTAGATGAAAAAGATTTGTTACTTTCAGAGGATAAGAAAACTATTTTCATAAACTGTCTATACCTGCATATGACAAAAAAGATTTGATTATTTTCTGAAGACTAAGTACTTACTTTCATACATATAGATGGAGCTTCTCCTTTAGTCATGTGGTCTAAAGCACACTCGTATTTTTTGTTTGTTTGAAAGCTGACGTGATCGCGGTGATTCTTAGCTGTAATTTATGAAGATCTGTTCAGCCGTTTGAATATTATCAGCTCTTTTCTAGGTGATGAAGGGATGTCGGCAACTTCTACCGGTCTGATCAATTCTATATTTGGTGTCCTGTTATTTCCAATGCGGTAAACCACTGACCAATAAGTCACAAGCACAAAGATTACTAGGAAAAGCGATTCAGCCTGTCCGTAGGAGGTCATCAGATCTGCGACGCCGACGACAGTTTTCCTTATTCCGAGCACGCATCTATTTTCGTAGTGTCACGGTGATGGAGGCGAGCTGGTAGATTCCACGTAATCTGAGGACCGCGACACGACAGTCCCGTTGGGTGCTCAGTCGACATCCCGTCGTGCGACAGGCCCGACAGGGCAGAGCTAACGAAAGGATGCTCTAGACGCGCACTTGATGAACTGCTTTGTCTATGGTTTTGTGGAAATGATGCTGGCATTTAGATTGTACAAATTAAACGAAACATTTTTGTTTTACACATACTTAACACTTAATTTGTACGCGCCTATAAGCTTATTACATTGTATTCGATACTAAATATATTTATTGCATTACTTATTGGGTAGTAAAGGTGAGAATAAAAAAGGGGTAGGAAATATGTATGGGAATTATTGACTATGGTATCATAAAACCGGACAAGAGCGAGTCGGGCTCGCACAGCCAGGGTTCCGCAACACCACACAATATAGGTAACTACATTCTATAAATATAGTACGTACGGGGAATTCGCTGCAGTACACCCGAACGCAGTTCTGGAAATTTGTTGAAGGATAAAACAATTTTACAAAAAAAACTGAATAAAATAGGTATTTTTTTAATGTATAATTTATCATTAATTTTAATCACTTTCACTGCTGAACGAAGTATCTTCGGAATCTTCGCCTATGTTAATAATTAAAGACTGAACGAAATTCGCGTGATTCCGTGCGGGTATAAGGTTGGCGGCGCCGCGATTGGACTCAAGGCGTCCCCTTTGACGCAACGGTTTGACGCGAGCCGGCAGCGGCTTGGCCGATTTTTTATCACAAACTTTAATTTAACTTGCCGTTCAGTTAGTTCGAGTCAAATCTTGAAAGCTGAATTAGAATCACGTCCCGGTTTCCCGTTGAGCTGAAATTTTGCTTACACGTTTTTGTCTGGATGACAATGCATCGTTAGCTAAGTGACGTCATAATAAAACTAATATGGTGGACTTCCAAAGATGCGAACCGGTTATTTTTTATTCACCCACATCATATGGGTATCAAATGAAAGGATTCACTGGGAATAACACGAAAAAAGAATTATTTTCAAATAAAAGCGTGTACCTTGTACCTAAAAGTTTTTTGAAGTGAAAACTTATTTATTTATTAGTTTATTGTACACAGGATACATAAAATACAGATTTTAAACAGTAAGGTGAAACAAGGGGTACTTCTTTAGGCGCGTTAGGCATTTTGGGAAAAAACCATTGAACTCGCGACACCGTAACGTAACCGACACCGTACCAGGAACACTCGTAGGGTCAAAACTTTGTCAACCTAGTCGTTCGCCA
Source organism: Coleophora flavipennella (assembly GCA_947284805.1). Lineage (NCBI taxonomy): Eukaryota > Metazoa > Arthropoda > Insecta > Lepidoptera > Coleophoridae > Coleophora > Coleophora flavipennella. The sequence goes on along the minus strand of OX369264.1, from coordinate 15,512,505 downwards.
GGAACACTCGGAGGGTCAAAACTTATAAAAATGTTAAAAGTTTTCACTTCTGTCGGCACTCGGAGTGGTTATGTAAGGTTTTGTTTTTACTTGCTTCTTACCAAATTTAATAATAATAGATGAACGGGAAGTAGCTCATAGATTTGTTTTAGTTGAGTGATGAAGATAAGATAGCCAATTCCCCATTGCGTTGGGGAATCTTGGTAAGCCCGCTTCCATCTTCGGCACCATCGTCACTTACCACCAGGTGAGATGTTGTCAAGGGTTTACCAATTGTGAATAAAGAAAATTTAAAAAAAAGAGTGACAAAATCGTCGACAAGAGCGTCGGTGGCACCGTTGTAGGGCCGCTACCTCCTGTCCGGGAGGTTCTGGTTCGAATCCTGCCACGTACCAATGCGTTTTCGAATTTCGATTGCATAATGTACGTTTATCTGACGCTCTTACGGTGAAGAAAAAACATCGCAAGGAAACCTGAACACGCCTGCGAAGAAACTCGCAGGTTGTGTGTGAAGTCGACCAACCCGCACTGGGCCCGTGTGGTCGACTAAGATCCGATCGCCCTAATTCAGGGTAGGCTCGAGCCCCTCGGTAGGGGCGTATATGAGCTGATATAATGAGTGACAAAATATATCTGATTTGAACCACCTCCATGGCGTAATGGTTAAGTCCATTATAACCTTCACATCGGGAGGTTGCAGGTTTGTTTCCCGGCGGAGTCTAACTTACCCTGAACTTTGTAAGACTTGGTGTGGTTGGTGAAAATGCATTTCTAAGACCGCCGCTGGCTAGATACCACCATTTTATATAATTCTTGCCGCCAAACATCAATGTTAACAACATTGCTGTGTTCCGGCTTGAAAATAAGATAGCCAGTTCCCCATCGCGTTGGGAAATCTTGGTAATCTCGCTTCTATCTCCGGCATCATCGTCACTTAATATCAGGTGAGATGATGCCAAGGGCTTACCAATCATGAATTTAAAAAATGCGGTTACTTCATCTTCTTCGTCTTATCAGCTCATATACGTCGAAGGGCTCGAGCCTACCCTGCATTAGGGCAATCGGGCCTTACTCGGATTTTTAAAAGTATAGGCCGGACTATGGGTAGAGACTTTAAAAGTATAGGCCTTGTAACCAGGGACATAAGATGTCGGTCTTGTACCCAGGTACCCACAAGGCGTAATTGTTCAAGTTTTCAGTTCTCTCTGCACTCCCGGAGTGGTTTGGTTTTTTTTTGCAACTCCTATGGGGACCGTAGACGTTAGTATTTCATATAAAACTAGATGCATCCACACGTTCCTGAGAAAAAGGGCCTTAACAGACAGACAGACGAAAAACATCGTAGTGATCCCATGGTTCTCCATGCACCTTTTAAGTACCTACTAAACCTCTTATTTTCAAATTCTGAGTAATCTACTCTCTTATGTCAAAGAAACTCCATCTGGAGGAACGGTAGTGCCCCGACCAAAGAAAAAAGGCAACGATATAAAGTGTATTATGAAAAAAGGAATAGCTTAAGTACAAGAAATGAGGCCCGGAAAAATAACAAATCTAGGGCCAAAAAGAAACGAAATCCTACGTAAACTATTTCATGTAAATTTAGCTAAGACTCACAAGTTAATGATGCTTTCGCTTATAAAAGTTTTAAGATCTATGTTAAAGCCAAGCCCCTAGCTGAGCTCAGATTTGTGTTGAAAATCATAGTCCAAGGGGCCTGTCCCAAGTCTAAATAATATAGCTGTAAGTGCTATTTACTGTACCACCTTTTTTTTTCATTCACAATTGGTAAGCCCTTGGCATTTTCTCACGTAATGGTAAGTGACAATGATGCCGAAGATGGAAGCGGGCTTACCAAGATACAACATACAACAAATAACTCTAATAAGGCTTGATTTTACAAACTCACCATCTTGGTAAAAAGTATGGTTTGGCCATTTAATGTTCGTGCAACTGATATTTGGCATAAAGTTTAAGTCTACAAGGAAAAGTTTGAGCGACAATTACGAAAGGGCCAAGCCTACCTATTTACCAAGTTTGTAGAGTCAGGGTTTATAGACAGAGTTATTTGTTATTTATTATTATAAATATGGTACAGTTAAGAGTATATACTTTGAGCTTGAGACAGGCCATGCTGATGTGCAGCTTAGCTTAGGGCTTGTCTCTTGTAGAGATCTCATAACTTTTTAACAGTGAAAGCGTTATGAACTTGTGAGTCTTGGCAACCAATTTTACATGGAATGTTTTTGGTGGGATTTATCTATACAGTTAGCTACGCAATAAATTGCAGTGATGTTGCAGTCTCATAGTAGCAGAAATCTAGAACAGTTACTCGTAAACGCATCAGCGTTTTTGTATCGCGCCATCACAGAGTGCACGTTTAATTATTTCCGTGTACAGAGGAATTGCTACTGAGTTGAGATGAAGATATAAACACTGGAAGGGATATAACTAACTTCCTTAATAATATCATAAATGTTAAAATGTATTTGTTTGTTTGTTTCTTTGTTACCTCATTACGCTTCAACACCTCAACCAATCTTGACGAAATCTGGTGTGCTAGTAACCTCTGTCACGGGGAGGACATAGGCTACATTTTATCCCGTGAAAAGAGCATTGTCCAATACAGTTATTGAGGTACTGAAAAAAGTGCATCCTCGGCTGCATCGTCACTTACTCGTACCATCAGGTGAGGTGCAGTCAAACGCACTCAAATTTTTAATAAATTTTAAAAAATATGTTCTTTTTTTTTGGTTGATATTTTTAACATTAGAAAGGAGCTATGGATTGTTGTGATATATTATACAGAGATGGTTGATGGGTTGTAAAATAACATAGTCTTATATGGTCCCTGATAGTTCCGGAGGGATCTGTGGAAACTCATTTCATGCAAGTCGGCCTAAGAACGGACCAACAGATTGACGTGATTTTTGCATTTAAATATGGAGGGCTGAGAAGTGACATGGGCTGCTAATCAGAATAGCCCGATATATTAACCGAAGGATCTAGACTAAACTCCTGTCTACGCTCGGCGACTTTCGGGCACCACTCGCCGTCAAAGACAGTCATACAAACGTTGACTACGTGAGCGAAGTCGCGGGCAAAATCTAGTACCTCTATAATGTGTAAATTTAGTCCCAATATAAAGCGCTGTTATGTAGTATTTTTGCTGGATCACCAAACAAATTCAAACCAAACTTCTCGTCCGTAAAGATCATTCACGAGGTTTACGTGATACTGATAATTAACTATTTATCTATAAATAAAAATTAAATGCTCTTCGATGATAAGCGCATCACTTGAGATCAGCTGGACAATTTTTGTTACATAAAAAAAAAACGCTCCAAAGCTAAAAGTCTAAACGAGGTATTCAGGTTTTTTTTCGGAAAAGTTGCCCTGAATATTGGAAAATCGGGGAAAAACTGAAAGTCACTAGTACATTTGTATGAAATCAAGACAATAACTCACGATTCAAACGAAACCTATAATCACGCGCCACGGCAAAAAAAAAATCGCAATAAAAATGAAAATAAAGAACAGCTAGTTGGTTTCACGAGGTTCGGCCTTCGGAGTCATCATCATCATCATCATCATTACAGCTCATATACGTCCCCACCGAGGGGCTCGAGCCTACCCTGAATCAGGGCGATTAGGCCTTAGTCGACCACGCGGGCCCAGTGCGGGTTGGTCGACTTCACACACAACCTTCGAGTTTCTTCGCAGGCGTGTGCAGGTTTCCTCACGATGTTTTCCTTCACCGTTAAAGCAATCGGTAAGTATGTACGTAAGTTTTTGAAAAACTCATTGGTACATTGGCCGTCCAGATTTGAACCCGGTACCTCTGGTTAGATGGACCGAGTCGTTACCGGTTGAGCCACCGACGCTTTACGCCTTCGGAGTATAGGAAGGGTATCAATTAGTGAAACAACCACGTCCAGTATACAAGCGGATTTAATTATTTTTTTTGCACTTCCCTCCTCCCTAGGGGGGGAGTCGCTCCGATGAAGGATTCACAAGTCTTAGCAGACTTGTAATCCAGGGACGTGGTGCCATCTATCAACTTGCTTAGGAACTATACGACTTAACTTTTATAATAACTTTGTACGAGGCTGTGCTTATACAAGGACACCCAAACTATAACTTCCATCCGTAGTTACATATCAGAGACAGACGACAGGCGCAGTACCGGTGCGCAAGCGCAGCTAACGGCGACGTGTAACGTAACACGTTATGTCACGCGGCCTTGGCCTAGCGCTTGCTGCGCTTACGCACGCCCGCCTGCGGCCAAGCGGACCGCGGACGATTTCCTTCGCCGTATGTTTATGTTGTCGTGTGTTGTCGTATTGTTCCTCATTTCAAGGTGAAGTGACGGTTTTATTTAATAACTGTTATGTAAGTGTGGGTATACACCGCACCGGCCAACGGAAGCCAACAAACGGTATTAAGTTGGCAATACTGAGAAGGTTGGCAATACAGGGCGTAACAACTGTCGGCGAAACCCATTCATAAGCCTTCATTAGGCCGATGTGTACGTACTATGACGCACCAAGGAGTCGTCAGGGCGAGTAATCTCAGACGATGATTAAAAAAAACATATTCTAGGTTGTGAAGTAATACTCGTAAGCAGAGCACTGTTTATTTCACATCAAAAATTGGGCTGCGCCGCCGGCTGGCTAATTATTGGACTGAGATTACCACATTAATCTAATTTTGCACTCTTGGTATGAATAGAATATGAATAGGCCTCTTCCAAGGATTTCCACGAGGACCGGATCTACGCTGCCCTCACCAGGTTATCGGTCCTCCCACTCGGTTTAGCCTGCCTACGCTACGTTTTCAGGATTAGTTACCAGTAACTACCTAGTAGAAGCAGGTTATGGAGTTCGCACTCACACGCGACCTGAGCATGCATTGCAATAGGTGCGGTTATTGCATGCATGAGAAGTGTATTTTTATATAACCGCACCGACAGTCTGCCCTCGCCGGCGAGGGTGGCGTCCCCCCGCTTCTGACGCTTACCAGCGCTACCGGCACGTACCAGGCTGCTTCTCTCCGATCCTCCCCCATAGCCGTAAGCCGAGGTCCGTGCCCACCTGGGCGTCCTTAGGCAGTTGCATCTTTTTGCTTTGCATTTAGGTTGACTGCCCTCCGCACTCGCCCTTCCCCCTGCCCGGTGAAGTTGTAAAGGCCCCCACGGCCAACAACAGCTTGTACTTTCGAAAAAAAAAGTGTATTTTTGTATTCCGTACTGATGGATATGTGGAAGCCGTATTGTAGAATCCGCCGTTTTGCAAAACAGCGCGTTGAATAACGACGGATTGTAAAACGGCGGCGTTTTGTAATGCGGAGGCATTACGCTCAGCCGGATTGCAATTTGGTTAAAATGAAGTACAAGGTATATGAGGCGCCGCCTTGTGTAAAATTTACTGAGTAAAAAAAATAAACGAGCGAGCGAAACGAGCGATATTAGGTTCGGTAGATTATTAGTTAATTTGGTAAGCCCGCTTCCATCTTGGGCATCATCGTCACTTACTATCAGGTGATATGATGCCAACGGCTTACCAGTTGTGAATAAAAATTAAAAAATTCTCGTGTCACAGTGTTAGTTGCCATACTCCTCCTAAACGACTGGACAGATTTCATTGAAATTTTCTGTGTATATTCGGTAGGTATGAGAATAGGTATAGATTTTTTTTCACCAGTATCTGAGCCTGCAAATTACAACAGCTAGTAAATTATATAAAAATCGGTGAACTACATTTTTTGGAAAATTAACAAAAAACAAAAATAGTAATGCAAAATTAAAGTAAGTTGATGCGATGGAAGTCGGTTTTTTTAACGTGTTCAGCGTTTCCAATTACTGGAAGTCAGTTTTTAGAAGCTACTTGTTATCTCTTTGAAAATAAAGCTATCTAAGTTAACTTCTAAGCAATCATTTTATCCCGTACACAATTTGAAACACGTTAGCTGCACATAAAAACTTTAATTGTAAATATCTACCTACATTGTAGGTAATAACTACAATTTTATGGTACCTGGATGATCTTCCTGGGTGGTTCTTTTAGGTGGTCCTGAACAGCACAATATCTACGAGTATACAGGATGTAACAAAATTTGTGTAGATCCCGTTAACTGAGGCTTCCACTCATCATACTGAACAACTTTTGTTCTACGACTTTGCTGAAATTGCAAAAAAAATACTCTTCATTCAAATCAATCAGCTAATCGACCAATTGGTGCATTTTAGTATGGAGGGTCCAATTTTTTTTTTGAGAATTGAGTATGGGTTCCGTGGGGAAAAGTTGTTCAGTATGATGAGTAGAACCCCCAGTTTACGGGTCCTACACCAATTATTACACCCTGTATAAAGGAAAGGAGCTATAAATAACTTTAGTAGCAATAACGATATATTACACACAATATTAATTTTAACCGCTTCCGTGGCGTAATAGTTCAGCCCATTAGCTTTACATCATGAGGTCGCGGGTTCGATTCCCGGCGGAGTCTAACTTTGTAAGACTCGGTTTGGTTGTTATAAGGGCATCTTCCAAGCCCGCCTGGCCAGCTACGACCATCTTTAAATTTTAACATCATGGATGTATTCCGACTTGATGATAAGATAGCCAGTTCCCCATTGCGTTGGTGATTCTTGGTAAGCCCGCTTCCATTTTCGGCATCAGCGTCACTTACCATCGGGTGAGATAATGCTAAAGACTTATCAATCGAGGATAAAAAAATGCACCCGATAGATTCACCATATCAAATAGATACATACCAATTCCTCTTGTAATTAATTAATCACAGGCTTCTGAAGCTTTTTTTTGCGCCCAAGTAAGGCTACCCTCCGGAGGACTCGGGGGAGGGAAGTTGATGAATGCTCATGCAAAACAGTACAACCGGCTACACTGGTTATCAACGTGTTAAATATAATTGCAATAGGTCAAGCAACATTTGCCTGGTGAGCCATTCTAGAAATGCATACTTTTGATTTTCCCACGGGAACTCTTGAATTTTCTTGGATAAAAAGTATCCTATATGTTAACCCGGGCTATAAGGAACCACCATACAAAATTTTATCAAAATCGACCAGGAAGTTTTTGCGTGATGCGCGAACACACAGACAGACAAATAAAAGTTCCAAAAGTTGTTGTTTTGGCCTCTATATACATAGTTAGTAATTTCCACCACAGTTATTATTTCCCAAAAAATATTTCATGTACAGATACGGCCCCGTTACAGTTTTATTATATTATAGATGACTCTGAGCTGCTGTTGGTTGTGTTTAATTTCCATTGCTTTTAATTATTTAAGGCTTGCCTATAATCAGCCCTAGTTGTATGTACGTCCATGTCTTAATAAGCAAAGTCAATATATTTAAGGCCGTATGTTTGCGCGGCTGCTACGTGGGGCTGGCGAAGTGTTGATGAACTAAAATAAAGCGAAGTACGAGTAACTGCACTTGATTGCATCTAACTAAATAGTTTCAGTCATCGCAGTAAAGCAATCGCGAAACGAGACGTCGTAAAGTGAGTTTGTTTTCATTGCACTTACTGTCGGTGGCGGTGGCGGTGGCTGGGGCCGCTACATACATAATGTAAAAAGTCGATTAAAAGTGTAACTTATGTCACTCACAGGATCAAGACGAATCTAACGACACCTCAAACTTCAACATCCATCAAGCCGTTTAGGCTACAGAGCGTGCCAAAGAAACAAACATCCGGGAGGTCGTGGTTCGAATCCTGCCACGTACCAATGTGTTTTCGAATTTCGATTTCATATGTACAGTCAAGGAATTTAATTTCCAACCCACCTAAGGTTCAACATCGTATAGCAAACTGTCACCATAAGAGCTATTTTCGATTGACACTGACACATTAAAAAGCAAATGATAACTTTTCGCAAAGAGGTTATCTGTAATTTAAAGTGACAAATAATACGTACTGACATTTTAATACTATTACTGAAATAGAATTTTCGACCTTAATCTAATGCGAATGTCTGACGATATTACAACGAAATGGGTAGTGTAACGGATCCATATGTATAAATAAATATCTATAGGTATTACAGTAAGTCTTGATAGACTAAAAGGAATCTGTCTATTGGGAAAAACATAACTAAGTTTTATTCAGTCGGGTGAGGATTAACCTCGAGTCGAGTGAATAGACAGTTATTGGAACAAATTAGCTCAGGGACTATTTCCGAGAAGCCAGGCTGCCGCCTGTCGGCCGTCATTCGAACCACGCGGTGCGCACGCTATAACAGTAAGTGTTGCCGCGAAAACTGAGGCCGGAGCGATATTGGCGCCAGTCTGTCTGGCTGCTGGCAGCGACCGACGCTTGCGCGGGCGCCTCGATGTCGGGTGAGAATCGCGTGATCGCCGTAGATGTGTGTGTGCAACTGCCCGCGCACCTCCGAGGCTGCATCTGTGTGAAAGCTTTTAAAACCACGGACACGCGGACGCTGGGGGATTCAGTCGAACAGACCACCACAGGAGAAGCACGCATTCAAAGGACAACTGCGAGGACGCCACGCTGCCCGACGACCCCACACATGGGCCGTGTCCATGACCTGTCAGCTAAGTAAGTCAGATGACACAGAAATAGGAAATCTTCGTTCTACGAGGCACGTGAGTGTTTATTTCTTTGAGTTTATGTGTTTTCATTATGTTCTCCAGGTTTCATAGCCTATTTAAATGTGTGTTAATTTCCAGTCTATATTTAATAGGTTTTAATGCATTTATTTCAGGGTTTTATATTTATTTGATTAGGATAGGTAGTTTGTAGGATGTGGGAAGAGACTGTCCACTGCTGGGGTATCTGTCCAACAGAGACTGATGGTATAACTGCTGTAGCAACGTTTGTAGGATGTGGGAAGAGACTGTCCACTGCTGGGGTATCTGTCCAACAGAGACTGATGGTATAACTGCTGTAGCAACGTTTGTAGGATGTGGGAAGAGACTGTCCACTGCTGGGACATTTGTCCAACAGAGACTGATGATATCATTGCTGTAGCAACGTTTGTAGGATGTGGGAAGTGCTAAGTCCACTGCTGGGACATTTGTCCAACAGAGACTGATGATATAACTGCTGTAGCCACATGCGCAGGAAGTGGGAAGTGCTGAAGTCCACTGCTGGGGAGAGATGATATCTATTCTGCAGCGGCTGATATGATGAAATCACTGAGGCCACGTGTGCGGTCAAAGCTTTAGGGTTCCGTGAACACGAGGTCCACTCAGTTCACTAATCTCATTCGGGATAGTACGGCGCTATGCTATCGAAAGGAAGGCTTATTTTATCGAACTGCCTTCACTGCAAGTGCCACGCGGCATTATAAGTTTTAGGGTTCCGTGAACACGTGGTCCGCTCAGTTCACTAATCTCATTCGAGATAGTACGGCGCTATGCTGTCGCGGGAAGGCCTATGTCATACTTGAGATGGCTGTTTACCAAGCTCCATGCAATATGGGCTAGATATGTAGTTCAGTGGTTCATAGATATGAACAACTCCTAATTTTACCAAATTTTAGCTAAATCTGTCCACACTTTTATGGGATAAATGTAATGGACTAACAAACAAACTATAGGCGTTCGAGCTTCGCCTATTCTGATACAAATGTAATTATAGATAGGTAGGTCCTATCTGTAGCTTATCACAAGCATGCCTTGGCAGAATTTCACCCGAATCGGACCGAGCGTCTAGAAAGGTATTGGGCAAACAAACAAATGATTTGGGCGTTCGCGCCTTACTAATAGTGATTATAGTAGGACCGATTATGATGTAGGTAAGCCGACCCATCCTGATGGTAACCGTAGCTAGGGTCGGTTAATATGTGCTAGTTTTAGAAACCAATTCTATTCTACAGTTTTTGATTATTATGGACGGGTGCTCACGGTGTCCGCGTCCTGTCGGCTTCTATTGCGTCCTGAACTAGCGTCTCGACCAAACACTTGGCTTACACGCCTTTTCGCTTTGACCTAATTGTGTTGCTGCGACTATGATTCGCGTGGGTGTCACAATGGGTTGCGACTGTGTTGGTTCGTTGTTCTTTTACGTTTAGCAAACCTGCTGGACTGTCAGTACTTTCGCCCTTTATCAAGGGTTTACTACGTCTAAAGACAGATCTTTAACACTATGTATTATTTTGGAGCCGACGGCACGGTGGATATTGTGTCCATTTCGCTTAGCTATATAGACCGTAGGTCTTTATACCGTTATATACAACTGTATGGCACAGTTTCAGGTCTAAGAACCAAATTAGTAGATTAACTACTTATTTCGCATTCCGTAGTGCTCTTCTCACAGGATGAGCGACATTCAAGTCGGAATATCTACTTTATTTTAGTACCTAGTGCTAATATGTATTCGCGAACAATCGCTGTTCGAAGGTATTAATCCTACCTGTCGAATAGGGTTGGACAAGCTATGGCTGTAAAGACTCAGCTATAGTTCACACTATACACGTATAATAAGGCGCCTCACAAGCGTTTTATATACACTAGATTTGGGATTCGGGTGGAACATGGCATAGTACACTTTACATTGTCGTGTAGCTTAATTAAATTACACTTGAAGGGTGGTGGACTCTGATCATGTACCTTAGTGGCCTGCCAGAGACAGTAGCTAGCGGGGCTCACGTAGTAGTAATTATCTGTTTAGAGCTAAAATCGCTCGTTCAATTACTTTGAGTTAGATGTACATTGTTTTAATCACCAAAATAATGCAGTACTGACGTCAGTCAAGTATTACGTTATTCCGAGCACTGGGGGCTAGCTACCCTTCCCAATTTGGGGGGGCCCAAAATAGGGACCAAGCACAGTAGGGAAATTAGGGTTCCGCGCGAAATACTTCAAAATTACGGGTTAGACTACATCGTTCGTCCAAACACAACGTGATAGATTAATCTCTTAAAAATAACTTGTCATTCACCTTCAAAAAGACTCTGAGTTACTGCGATCACAATTTAGGGTTCTCTAGACGATCTGGCCAAACGTTTAATCGTATTTTAAAATGCAATAAAAATCAAGTATAGTTTACATACTTCTTATAGGTAGATAGCGGTAGGTTGTATGTTGTATGCACGTATGCGTATTATAGGTAGGTTTAGTTAGGTATATTTATATTTATATATATATTTGTATGTATAGGCTGGTGGGTTGTTACAATTTGATAAGCCGTGACCAGGATAAGAAGAGGGTTCAAAATATTACATTTGGATAGTCAAAATCAGGGTTCGTGGGCGGAAACGGACGGTTACAGTGCTACCAAAGAACTTGGATGTCTGACATCTGATTTTCGCGTTCGTATACTGAATCTTGTAGGTAGTCGTTTTGTATAATAAAACTTTGTGTTCAGTTATTTGTGATAAACATAAATAAATAACTTTAGTTGGCTTCGGTTTATGCCACAATTTGATGTTCGTGAAATGGAATGAGGTGCGAATGACAATTATAACTGAATGATTAATCTATCAAACAAAGAGAAAATTGTTATTTTATCCTATGTAGTTTTATAGTTTATAGGTTAATTTAAACCCCAGCTATTGTCTTATATCCGGGGGGTTGAAGCTCGTATTTTGTACTTAGAACTAATATAGGGGTCGACGAGTGAGTGAGCGCTCCCGTTGAATTCTTTTATATGGCAGCGTATTTGAAGTAGGCATTGATAATATAGTTTCTTCTCAATACTCCGTTAGTAAAATTCCGGATGTAAATAATTAAATAAGTATTTGTTCGAAAGAAATATTTGGTAGGTACATTTTCTAGTTGGTGTATAAGATGGGTAGTTAACGACTTAGTTCAGAGAAAAAGGTCTCTCATAATAATTGATAAATAAGGTAGTTGAGCGTTACGAATAGCGTGTACTTATGTAGGCAGACGGGGCTGTGAAGTTGCACTTATTTAATAGGTTGAGTAGAAAATAAATTTTAGGCGGTTATAAGTAAGTAAGTAGTGAGAAACGTTTGAGAGGTCCAGGGTTCGATTCCAGGCGAAAAGAGACATCGCAAGCTGGCTCTGAGTAGGTCGTTTTACATTGCCTTGTTACTAAATGTAATTGTGTGAGCTGTGAACATGTAGGTTCAGTTTTAATTTAGTTTGCGATTATTTAGTACAAGTTTAATAGGTTAAGTAATTTAAGTAAGTTTCAAATAGGTTATATACTATTTTGTATAAAAATATAGTAAGTAATACTTAAGTTATTTACATTTCGTAAAAGAAGCAGTTGTTATAATGAATGCCTACTGTCGTTGGAATCGCAAAAGGAGGTCTGTGAGGGATATGTGGATTGCTCTTGATATTGTTGTGGGAACTTCAAGCTAGTGCGCTATGGCACAATAATATATCCGTAGCCTTGCAATTTACAGTCGCAAGTTCGATCCTGTTAGAGGTAATTTGTTTTAAAGATAAATTTTTAATTTTATTTCTGTTAAGATTGTATATTAGGAGTATTAGCCTCGTAACTTGGTGTCGCCAGTTCGAGTCCCGAGGGAGGCAAATCTAGAAAAAAAATATTATTTTAGCTCTTAATATATTTAGGTTGTAAATTAGAAATAGTTAGTAGCTTCACATACTAGGGTTGCAGGTTCGGTTCCCGTTGCGGTTAAGAAAAATAAATTTTTGTTTTGTTTGGTTTGTTTCGTAGTAGGTCAAGGTTTCCAAACGTATATTATGTGCATCTGGGGACATTGGATGCGAGATAGGGTACATAATAAAGATTTAGTTTTAAATATTTACCAGGGACCTTGAGGTATAATAAGGTATGGTCGCCGTATACGAGCTTTATGTTCGGATGTTGGGAATTTCAGAGTAAACAGGAATAGGTACTGCTCTGAATTTTATTGTAGGAACTTTAAGACAGATACAGCTGTTAGGTGATAACTTTCAGTAAGTGAATTGGGTCTTTACGAACGGATTAGTTTATATGGTGGGTCATTCTAAGAAATAATTCGTTTTGAATAAAAAAAAAATACCTTCAAGGTAAATAGGCAAATTTTCATAAGGTGCGTGAGTACGTTTTGGCTGCGATCGAGTGGTATACTTGGGTAGAATGTAACTGGTAGCTATCGGTTCATGCGAAGACTGTCCTGTCTTTGACGTTCCAACTTACAATTTATTAAGGTGGGTAGGAAGGATAAATAGATTTAAGGAGTTTTATAGTGTTACATATCTATTATACCGGGAGTGCCCAGTGATATGGTAGACAATATTTAATATTTCGGAAGTTTTATTCTAGATCCTATTAGGGTAACTTTGGTTTTATAAGTCTATTATACGGGGGGTTGTAAGTATATAGGCGTCTGAACTTAGTATTCTACATGGCAGTATCGCGGAAGCGAACCGCAGTCGCTTGTAGGATAGTTAAGATACGAGGAAATTATTTTAAATTAGTATCTCGGAATTTAAATATTTAAAATCAATAATAAAATTAGTGAGGTCCACGGTAGTCACTCAATCTGACTAATTAAGGGATAGTCTTAATAAAAGATAGATATAAGTATATGAGTGTGGAAATAATAATATAAGACAATACACATATGAAATAATAAATATTTAATTTAGTATTTGTAATTTATCCTTGTTCAGTATTAGTTTTCGTATACTTTATTTTGCTCAGCCTTTATTAGTTGCTTGAGTGCCCGCATATAGTTTCACTTTTGTCTCTTCCGATCGACAAAGGATGCCGAAAGAGGTCGTTTGGAGCGATAAGGCCGCCTTGCATCTAGTTGCGTGTTTTGATAGATCATATGTGTTTCCTTTTGTGCGTACAATAGAGAATATTTATCTTATCCTATTTCAAAGATAGAAAATTAAACCTGGGTTTTATTTTAAAATCTTTAAGGTCGGGGGGTTGACGAGTCTTCTACTAGGAATCAAAATAAAATCGGCTTGCGTGGTATGCTAGACGAATATAATATTTTTATAGGGCCACTGTATATACGCGGTAGTTAGGTAACCTTATGGTGCTAAAATGAATGAGTATGTCAGTATGCGCTGAGAATAATTTGTAGGCGTATTTTAAAATTGGTAGCATTTTGTTGTCGTCGTGTTAAAAATGATATAGGAAGGGTACACATAACAAAAATAACCATGGGATCAAATAATATAAACTAATTCGGAAATAGTGTTTCAAAAAACCAGTTAAATATAATTTTAAATGAATTAGGAACTTATTTGATTTAGCCCATTTGAATATAACATAATTCTTTTATTCATGTATCTAAACTGCGGTATTCTACTGGAATAGGGTTACTTACATATATCTATGTAACTTATTTTAAGTTTAATATCGTTTGACTGTAGGTGACTAGTAGGAAATCTAGTTTTACCTATAAATAATGCCTTCACTAGACTAAGCTGCGTCCAAGGTGTAGGTAAATAAGTTGAAATGACAATTATGGTAGATGACAATAAATACATAAGTAAGCTAACCTTTAAATTTTAGTTAGAAACATTTTATAGATAAGTTTTAGGTTTCTTCACTCTTTACGCATTATTAAGTAGTATTTTTAAAAGTGAACAATATTAGTGTACTTGATTCCCTTTAACGTATATCTCGTAGGACTAGTTGGTTAAAAGGTAGTGAGAATGGCTAGTAGCATCGCTAGCGGAAGCAGGTTCCGGGGGTGCGCGAGACGCAAGCGGATCGCGGGTGTGAAGAGAAGGGTGCCGATGTGTTAATTCGGATCCTAAGCTATTTGCCTACTAAAGTCATTCAGCTAGGTACGTTAGGTAGCTTTGTGTGAAGGAGTAACAAACATACATACATCCGTACATGCAAGGTTTCGCGTGTGTAACATTGGTAATGATTTAAGTAGGTTAGGTGGGTAGAAAAGAAAACCTTAAGTTGTCTCTGGTTTAATTACCTACCTACATTTACCTTATGTAAATGTTGGATATAGGTGAATTTTGAAACATTTTGTTGTTTTGATAAAGATATCTAGGAAATAGCGCCTAGGATAAGTATATAAGGTACTTAAATAGGTAAATTATTCTAAAGGTGTAGGTACCTTAAACTTGCATATCAATTTAAATTAGAAAAACCTTTGAACGGTAAAAATAAATTATTTCCAACCATTTCACATCTCAGTGTGTAAAATAGGTGGATGAGATAAGCTTCTAAAATAGGTACATAAATTTTAAGTAATTTAAAACATCATTCCAAACTAATAAATAAGGTCTTATCATTAGTTCAATCTTAAGGATCATTCAGTACGAAACTTTTATTACTAGTAGGTAGCTAGTTATTCGTATTATTCGGACAAATAGGTAATTATTTGGATTATTCGGGCAGAGTAAATAAAAAAAGCATAGGTTATTATGCGGTACGTAGGTAAGTTAGAGAATCTATAGGTTGGTCGGTCCGAATTCTATACTCAAAGGTTTATTTTTTAAGGAAGTCCTCA
The DNA here is from genome assembly GCA_947284805.1 of Coleophora flavipennella. Classification (NCBI taxonomy): domain Eukaryota; kingdom Metazoa; phylum Arthropoda; class Insecta; order Lepidoptera; family Coleophoridae; genus Coleophora; species Coleophora flavipennella. Next base: position 15,497,106 of record OX369264.1, on the reverse strand, counting down.
CGAATTTATAAAAGAAACTCAAATAGTATAGACGTACGTAGTTCAGGAGATTTGGAGTGAAGTTGAGACAAACACATAGTCACATTATTAGATACATAGGGAGTACCTACACACTTCAGTTTTGATTTTATTTGTTTATCGCAATAGTTTTGTAAATCAATCTTACAACAGCGGAAATTTCGGCTAGAGCATTCTAATTACTTTTAATTGTGCTGTACCAATAATTTGTTATTTGTATAATATTATTAAAAAAAAGCAGGTAAATAGGTAGGGCGTGCTAGTAACTACTATTTCCTTCGAATGTTTTGATTGTGGCGCTGTTACGAGTGACATAGGCAGAGCTACTATAGGTGTGACCTTTCGCCACAGGGAAAGTAAGGAGTTAGTTTGTCCTTTTTTCAATAGATGGCGCCACGGGTCATACATTTTGTTCAAAACATTTTTACGGTTTCATTGAAAACAATGTTTCGTAGAATTTCTAACTTACTAGGCGATAATAGAATTTATTCAATAGGATAGAGATATTTTAGTTCAATTCGATCGAATATTGATGCAAGACAAATGTCTTGTAGTTCGGCCTGTTTTCACAAGGTGTCGCTGACCATTTGAGTTTGCACAGTGAGTTTGTCACAGAGTCACAGATATAAAAGTCTGTCGACTTGCCGCTTTTAAGTAATGGCGCTAGCGTAGTTCAGGGGTCGCGTGCGTTCAGAAATTATTTGCAGTCGAGGACTTATCGCACGAAGAAAAAAAAAGGTTAGGTTTTATAAGTTTAAGTTAAAAGGAGACGCCATCGGAATAACAATTGTGATAATTTTGGATTAAATGTTTTAATATCGGTTGAGTTTTATTACCTAGTTTAAAATGAAAATGAAAAAAAAAAAAAACCACTTGTCTTTTTATTTTGATAACCCGGTAAAATGTGTAAAGGTATGTTTGAATAACAGGTACAGCGAAGCTATGTTATTTCAACATTAGCATATCTACGCTTTGGTAAATGGCTAATTTTAGTAATCAAATTAGAAGGTACAGTAGGATTATAATAAAAATATTATAATCTTGCTAAATGTAGTGAAATTACGCATGAATAGGAAAGGTAGGGAGTCGGTATTAGTTTTATAAGGTTGCGGTTAGTTTTAAGTTTGCAATGATGCATGCTGCTTCAATTATTTATTACTCTTATATTATATAGGTTGTGCCGGGTTGTGGTGAAAGTAGGTCATCTTTGGTGCGTTGAATATTAGCGCTCATTTATTTTCAATTTTCGGATCTGATTTTAGAACGAGGTCACGGTCTGTCATTGGAAGTAAATATTATTTTCTCATAATTGCAAGATGAGGGTTTTGGTTATAAACTAAAGTGAGAATTGTGTTTAAATACTTGAAAATAGGTCTACATATTCTCTTGTGTTGACTACAATAAATATCCTGGCTGAAGATAAGGATTTGTTGACCTTTCCGGGATTGGAATGTTACAAAAGGAAATTTGAGAGTGATGTGAAAAGAGGGGTTTTGTGTGAGTTGCTTTGATATTTTGGGAATAAAATTAAGGGGAGCGTGATCTTGAAGGAGAGTCAACAAATACTGGATATCTGAGTCAGCTGTTGGCACACGCTGTCCTTCTTCATGTATACAAAAATAGTTTGAACCAACAATTTGTTCTTTTGAGTCTTACGTTACGTTGGTTTGGGCTAATTACTCTACCAGAAGCTAAGAACTGGACTTATACACTATACATACTCCAAGGTAAGATTCTATTGTCACTTGGGGGAAGCTCTATTCGGAGAACTTGACTGATTGTCGCGGGAACCGCTTCAGTTATATCACAGACAGTTTGGAGAGGTAAACTAGATTGACAATTTACTAATGCGCGTATGCCAGTAGAGTTTCCTGGTGCGTGGGGAATTGGAAGCTAGTGGTCCACTCAATGTATACGCCTATGCGCGAACGTAGCAGTGGCTTCGACTCACACCCGAAATGCCCGTTCGAACTCCTCTGTGATGGCAGGAGCTGGTCCTGTGCTAATCTGGTTTTGTTTATGGTTGAGTGTATCAATCAAGGGACAATAAATGACATGCCTGGTTTAAATACACACCACACTTAGGGGAGAATGTGCCAACAGGAAATTTTAATAGTTATTAGCTATTTTGAAAATTTTAAAAAGACAATTCTCTGAATTTTATTTTTAAAAGTTTTCAGGGGGTTGGATTGTAACGGATCCATATGTATAAATAAATATCTATAGGTATTACAGTAAGTCTTGATAGACTAAAAGGAATCTGTCTATTGGGAAAAACATAACTAAGTTTTATTCAGTCGGGTGAGGATTAACCTCGAGTCGAGTGAATAGACAGTTATTGGAACAAATTAGCTCAGGGACTATTTCCGAGAAGCCAGGCTGCCGCCTGTCGGCCGTCATTCGAACCACGCGGTGCGCACGCTATAACAGTAAGTGTTGCCGCGAAAACTGAGGCCGGAGCGATATTGGCGCCAGTCTGTCTGGCTGCTGGCAGCGACCGACGCTTGCGCGGGCGCCTCGATGTCGGGTGAGAATCGCGTGATCGCCGTAGATGTGTGTGTGCAACTGCCCGCGCACCTCCGAGGCTGCATCTGTGTGAAAGCTTTTAAAACCACGGACACGCGGACGCTGGGGGATTCAGTCGAACAGACCACCACAGGAGAAGCACGCATTCAAAGGACAACTGCGAGGACGCCACGCTGCCCGACGACCCCACACATGGGCCGTGTCCATGACCTGTCAGCTAAGTAAGTCAGATGACACAGAAATAGGAAATCTTCGTTCTACGAGGCACGTGAGTGTTTATTTCTTTGAGTTTATGTGTTTTCATTATGTTCTCCAGGTTTCATAGCCTATTTAAATGTGTGTTAATTTCCAGTCTATATTTAATAGGTTTTAATGCATTTATTTCAGGGTTTTATATTTATTTGATTAGGATAGGTAGTTTGTAGGATGTGGGAAGAGACTGTCCACTGCTGGGGTATCTGTCCAACAGAGACTGATGGTATAACTGCTGTAGCAACGTTTGTAGGATGTGGGAAGAGACTGTCCACTGCTGGGGTATCTGTCCAACAGAGACTGATGGTATAACTGCTGTAGCAACGTTTGTAGGATGTGGGAAGAGACTGTCCACTGCTGGGACATTTGTCCAACAGAGACTGATGATATCATTGCTGTAGCAACGTTTGTAGGATGTGGGAAGTGCTAAGTCCACTGCTGGGACATTTGTCCAACAGAGACTGATGATATAACTGCTGTAGCCACATGCGCAGGAAGTGGGAAGTGCTGAAGTCCACTGCTGGGGAGAGATGATATCTATTCTGCAGCGGCTGATATGATGAAATCACTGAGGCCACGTGTGCGGTCAAAGCTTTAGGGTTCCGTGAACACGAGGTCCACTCAGTTCACTAATCTCATTCGGGATAGTACGGCGCTATGCTATCGAAAGGAAGGCTTATTTTATCGAACTGCCTTCACTGCAAGTGCCACGCGGCATTATAAGTTTTAGGGTTCCGTGAACACGTGGTCCGCTCAGTTCACTAATCTCATTCGAGATAGTACGGCGCTATGCTGTCGCGGGAAGGCCTATGTCATACTTGAGATGGCTGTTTACCAAGCTCCATGCAATATGGGCTAGATATGTAGTTCAGTGGTTCATAGATATGAACAACTCCTAATTTTACCAAATTTTAGCTAAATCTGTCCACACTTTTATGGGATAAATGTAATGGACTAACAAACAAACTATAGGCGTTCGAGCTTCGCCTATTCTGATACAAATGTAATTATAGATAGGTAGGTCCTATCTGTAGCTTATCACAAGCATGCCTTGGCAGAATTTCACCCGAATCGGACCGAGCGTCTAGAAAGGTATTGGGCAAACAAACAAATGATTTGGGCGTTCGCGCCTTACTAATAGTGATTATAGTAGGACCGATTATGATGTAGGTAAGCCGACCCATCCTGATGGTAACCGTAGCTAGGGTCGGTTAATATGTGCTAGTTTTAGAAACCAATTCTATTCTACAGTTTTTGATTATTATGGACGGGTGCTCACGGTGTCCGCGTCCTGTCGGCTTCTATTGCGTCCTGAACTAGCGTCTCGACCAAACACTTGGCTTACACGCCTTTTCGCTTTGACCTAATTGTGTTGCTGCGACTATGATTCGCGTGGGTGTCACAATGGGTTGCGACTGTGTTGGTTCGTTGTTCTTTTACGTTTAGCAAACCTGCTGGACTGTCAGTACTTTCGCCCTTTATCAAGGGTTTACTACGTCTAAAGACAGATCTTTAACACTATGTATTATTTTGGAGCCGACGGCACGGTGGATATTGTGTCCATTTCGCTTAGCTATATAGACCGTAGGTCTTTATACCGTTATATACAACTGTATGGCACAGTTTCAGGTCTAAGAACCAAATTAGTAGATTAACTACTTATTTCGCATTCCGTAGTGCTCTTCTCACAGGATGAGCGACATTCAAGTCGGAATATCTACTTTATTTTAGTACCTAGTGCTAATATGTATTCGCGAACAATCGCTGTTCGAAGGTATTAATCCTACCTGTCGAATAGGGTTGGACAAGCTATGGCTGTAAAGACTCAGCTATAGTTCACACTATACACGTATAATAAGGCGCCTCACAAGCGTTTTATATACACTAGATTTGGGATTCGGGTGGAACATGGCATAGTACACTTTACATTGTCGTGTAGCTTAATTAAATTACACTTGAAGGGTGGTGGACTCTGATCATGTACCTTAGTGGCCTGCCAGAGACAGTAGCTAGCGGGGCTCACGTAGTAGTAATTATCTGTTTAGAGCTAAAATCGCTCGTTCAATTACTTTGAGTTAGATGTACATTGTTTTAATCACCAAAATAATGCAGTACTGACGTCAGTCAAGTATTACGTTATTCCGAGCACTGGGGGCTAGCTACCCTTCCCAATTTGGGGGGGCCCAAAATAGGGACCAAGCACAGTAGGGAAATTAGGGTTCCGCGCGAAATACTTCAAAATTACGGGTTAGACTACATCGTTCGTCCAAACACAACGTGATAGATTAATCTCTTAAAAATAACTTGTCATTCACCTTCAAAAAGACTCTGAGTTACTGCGATCACAATTTAGGGTTCTCTAGACGATCTGGCCAAACGTTTAATCGTATTTTAAAATGCAATAAAAATCAAGTATAGTTTACATACTTCTTATAGGTAGATAGCGGTAGGTTGTATGTTGTATGCACGTATGCGTATTATAGGTAGGTTTAGTTAGGTATATTTATATTTATATATATATTTGTATGTATAGGCTGGTGGGTTGTTACAGTAGGGAATTAAATTCCTTGACTAAACGTTTATCTGACGCTCTTAGATTGAAGGAAAACATTCGTGAGGAAGCATGCACACGCCTACAAAGAAACCAAAAGGTTGTGTGTGAAGTCGACCAACCCGCACGAGCCCGCGTGGTTGATTGATTGAATTGATTGAAAACACTTTATTGCACAACAATAGAGGGAAAAAAAGGAAAAACGATTCAGTAAGTTGTACATATAGGCGGTCTTATCGCTAACAAGCGATCTCTTCCAGACAACCTTTAGGTGGAGAAAACATGAAAAATCATTATTGTGGTGTAGTAGTGGGCAATAGACAAATTCATAGAAAAAACTAAAGCTCGATCACCCTAATTTAGGGTAGGCTTGAGCCCCTCGGCCACACATGAGATACCATTTCTTCGTAACAGATACTGCACTTCCTTATAAAACTAAAATACCTACGCATTTATTCACCTACTCCTTGCCACTGTCAGACAATACACGGAAACATGGGTATTAAAGCGATCGACTTAGCGGTTATAACTGCGTACACGGGCGGCGCGCGAATTGCGGCGGCGACTGTACGGCGTTCTAGCGCCGCTAGGGTTGATTCATGAAAACGAAAATGAAAGTTTTACAAGCGATGATTTTTATTTATTTGATTAGTTTAAGTAGTGGCGGCCCGACTCGCGAGAGCCCGTCCGAGTGGGTCGCTAAGCGTAGGTATATTTTGCGGTAGGTATAGGCGAGTGACGGAGCACTGCCTCGGTGGGGAAATATATGAGCTGATATGATGACACTTACCAGCAGCAAATTGTGCGCAAGGTAATTTGCGACAGCTGGATTTGTATTTCTAGGCCTTTGTTTAATATTGGACTAAGACGGTTGTTAAAGCACGAAAGCAAGTTTAAATTTACTACTCTCGTTAAAATACCTTCAACTATACAACCGCTGGAACGACCAATCACTTAATTTCTGGAACGCTACCAACTACAAAAAATGTCAGCGAAGATACTGTGCTGGGCATAAAACACTCATCATCATATCAGCTCATATACGTCCCCACCGAGGGGCTCGAGCCTACCTTGAATAAGGACGATCAGGTCTTAGTCGAAAACATTAATAACTGACAAAATTAAAAATCTTAAGAATTGACTTCAATTACTGCGGCGTTAAACCGTGGACGTATTTCAATTGATTGTGCAATCTTGATTATTGACCGATTTTGATGAAATTTGCACCCTAAGTAAAAATGTACTTAATACAATAATTATTGAAAACGCTAAACACGTTAAAAAACCGTCTTCCATCGCAACAACTTAGTACATTTTTAATACAAAAAATCACAAATATAGGTCTACACCGTTACTTTCAACTCTTGTTATGTATGACTAAATAAATATAAATTTTGAGTATATACAACAATATTTATTCTGATAATAAAAATTGAGTAATGTATTTTTTTTTACTTTCATTGAAGTTTTTGATTGGAACGAAAAACCGTTGAAAATGTGAAAAAGTGTGGTTATTTTCTTTACTCTTTACACGTAAAGATTATTGAAAACGCTAAACACGTTAAAAAAACGACGTCCATCGCAACAACTTAGTACATTACTGCATTATTATTTATTTTTTTTGTAATTTTCTAATAAAGTACTACACCGATTTTGATAAAATTGATATGGGACCACACGAAAAGCACTAGCTTTCAAATAAAAAAAGAATCAATAAAATCGGTTCACCCAGTCAGAAGTTCTAAGGTTACACACATTAAAAAAAACATACAGTCGAATTGAGAAATCCTTTATTTTGGAAGTCAGTTGAAAAAAGATTTATTGTATTTCGATTTCTAGTTTCTGAGGAATACGTGGACAAACATACAAACATACATAATCTTATAAAATTTGGCACACCTGTGTAGAATACAATATTTTTTACACGACTGCCCACAAAAAAGAAGTGTATTGTGTTTTCAGGTATAATGTATGTATGTTTCTTTTCATCGCGATATCTCCTAAACAGATCGATGTATTTTAGAGTGCGAAGTATCGTTAGATTTGTCTTGAACCCGTGAGTGAGATACATTTTACCTGACTCCAAAAAGAGAGGTGATACCTATTATGTTTTTTTTTTATTAAAAGTGATCTATATACGAAAATTGTAAATTTCCTACAATATTACCTACATACGCTTCAAACAGGGAGTTAAAAATATATTTTAAAGTCGGTTATATACAAATAAATAAAATGTCCACTTACAGTGCTCCAAGCATTGAATTACTACTACTATAGAAGAAATTCAAATGAATTAGACCAAGCAACTGCTGTTCAGCTAAATAAGAGATTGGCAATCCTTTTCTGGAACAAAAAAAGAGCATTTCTATATAAAAATATAAAAATACAGGCAAAAATAAAATAAAAACACAATGAGAAGTGTTGTCTCCCAACACCGTTCATGAATGCTTGCCTTATGTATGTCGCAGGTATATTGTATAGCTCGTCATTATATATATCGCAGGCATACTGTATAATTCGTCATTATACTTAACAGGCAACCTGACCGAACCTATTATTACAAATTGCCTGACGTACAGTCTGCCCGTTTACATACGGACGAATTATACAATTAGGCTGACCGTATGTAAAATGACTAATCATACATACTTTTGACAGTTACATCAATCAAAACTGATCGAACCTAACATCGTTTGCTTTGCGAGCTCATTTACAATCTGCCGTACGGCGTTTTGACAATTTGCCTGACTCGGCATTGACCGTTTATATACGGACTTATTATTACAATTTACCTGACTCGGAATTTTACAATCTGCGTACAGAATTTTACATTTTGCCTGACCGTTTACATATAAACGAATTATTAGAAATTGCCTGAATCGGCGTACAGCATTTTACATTTTGCCTGACCGTTTACATACGGACGAATTATACGTTTTGCCTGACTGTATGTAAAATGACTAATCATACAATTTGCCTGCTACATATACATGGGTACTCATTTGTACTCATTAAATTTTCTGTCGGGATTTCTGAGCCGTTGGTTCTGCATTCATCTACTATGTTTTGTGAGCCCTCCTCGTTAAAATCAGTTGCGTGCGCGTTTTCGCAGGAGCGGCCTGTTCAGTTCTTGCATATTGTTGAACATCGGAGACCTTCTTTCTTGCAAGCCTGCAAGCTCCACAGGAAACAATCTGGAGGATGTCATCCGGCGCAGCATTTCTGGTCGTGGGGGTTGCCTCGCGTGGTTATGCCCCATATTGATGGGAGAAGATCATTGCCTAACCACGCCTGTAATTGCTGGTTAGTGCGGAGGGAGTAGGTATTTGGCAGCGTCTCTTGTTGGTAGTAGGCGGGCTAGTTGCAATTATGCATTCGTCACTGATCTAGTGAGCTACGGGTAAAAAAATTACCCGCGGTCCACCCAGGTGAACCAAACAGGTGGACCACGGGCAACACCCGATCTAGTGGTGTTTGAAAATCATAAAATCATAGATTATGAAAAGTGAACCATACAGATAGGACGCGTAGGTAAGGTACTAATGGTTGGTGAACTATATAAGTGCTTCCGTGGCGCAGTCGAGCTGGGTCGCACTTTACTGTGACAGTTCCGTGGAGGTCATGGGTTCAATCCCCAGGTCGGACCAAAAAAGTGTAACCTGAAGAAGATGTGCTATGTATGTATGAATGTTGTTAAGATGAAAAAGAGTTTATAACTAGATGTGTAATGTATGTTTTTGCCGATAACGACTGCATACTATGCAACCCTCGATTTATTTAGCGAAAGCACAAGTGTGTATTTTAGTTTCAATTAGTCTTTATATTTAATTTGATTTTAAATGCGTTACAATTTTTTTTCATTTACTTTATTAATTTAAGAATTCCATAATCCAACAAGCCGTTTTGCCTACATGCGGTAACAATGAAACGGACAGAACACACTCACACTCACACGCACGCAAACACACGAACAAACACACATACATACCCGAAAAAGGTCTTGGTGAGCAGTCGGGTTGCTCAAGTGTTAGTGCTAATAAGGCAGATAACTCCATTACAGTGAATTTCGCATCTGTTTATTTATTCTTCATAAACGTCACGCGATAGTCCCGCCCCCGCGCACTCCTCGCAATCCCCGAGCAGAGCACGATATTTGTTTTGACTAGCTGTTCTATACGTAGTAGTGTAATTCAATGTACGAAACGACTACTATTTTTTCTGCCCTGGGATAGTTATGTATTCGAAGAGAAGGGGAGATATCGATCCGAAAAGTAATTAATATCAATACCAAAAACATGGTTTACTTTCATCAGAGTAGAAAAATAGCTTTTGTGAATTAGGGTTGGGTGTGGGAAGGGGGGAGCTGGGGTGGTAGGGTGTTTCCAAAGTTGGTGATTGTAACTTGGAACCATAATTACAACAACACTTCATCATAATTCGGTACGTGAAGAAATAAGTGGAATTTTGCATAAAAATTTAAAAGAATTTTTAGCAAATTTTGAAAATGGCCATTTTTTCGAAGTGCCATATCTCGGTAACTTATTAACATAAGAACGTAATTGAAACATCAAAGTTGTAGAAAATTTAACGTTCTACAAAAAAATACTTTATTATTTTTGATATAGAACGTATTAAAAAAGTTATTAAGGAAAAACTGAAGGAAAGTCGAAAATTTTGAAGTTTTTGCTCCCCTCCTCTTTTTGCACAGGGTCCATAACTTGAGAATATGTTAATTAACCATCCCTGAACAATGTCCCAAAGTTTCATTAACTTCCCATCTTTTTATCTATCTGATTCTACTGGTTCTATCAGTTATACCTTGTTGTAAGTAAGTAGCAGAAGAAATAAGCTGGGGTTATGCATTTTTAGCGAACTTTGAAAATGGACTTTTTCTCCGGCCATATCTTGGTAACTAATTCACATACAAACATGTTTGAAGAATGAAAATTGTAGAAAATTAAACGCTCTACAAAAAAGTATAAAACTGTTTTTGCTGTAGAATGTAACGGAAAAAAGTTATTAATTAACTTCCGAACTTTTTCCAACTAACCCCACTTTTTCCGACCTATCGACTAGCCAATGAAGACAACCTCCAAAGTTAAGCAAAGCGGAGACAGAAGAGTAGGAGATCAGAACCCATCTCTAGACGCAAATAATGCTAAGATGCAAAAAGCCCTAAAACTCATGCGCATGTTATGTTTCGAAACGAATATTCAAAGCACTAACTCATTATCTTTTTGTGTATGTAGGCACTTATTTCTATTGTAAGTTTGGGAACTTTGTGGTTATTGGTGTACGGTAAAACTATCTCTTGAGACAATGGACACTAAAGACGATGATAATTATCGAAGAGTTAGTGCTAGCTCTGGGTAGCTACTAAGATTTGTAGAAGACTTTATAGCTGGCCAATGATCCATATAAATATATTGCTTGAAAACACGCGATCGGAAAATCTCAGGTGTAGGTATGCACTAAATAGCCCTCTATTTTCGAGTTATATATATTTATATAAGGAAGTTACACTAATTGTATTGTAATAAAATTTTAAGCGTCGGTGGCGCAACGGCAAGGGCCGCTACCTCCTATCCGGGAGGTCGTGGTTCGAGTCCTGCCACGTAACCAATGTGTTTTCGAATTTCGATCTCATTCATTATGTAGATACGTTTATCCAACGCTTTTACGGTGAAGGAAAACATCGTGAGGAAACCTGCAGACATCTGCGGAAAAACTCAAAGGTTTTGTCTAAAGTCGACCAACCCGCACTGGGCCCGCGTGGTCGGCTAAGGCTCGATAGCCCTAATTCAGGCTAGGCTCGAGCTCCTCGGTGGGGACGTATTTAACGGCTTGAAGGATTTCAGGTAAATTGTATAATTCGTCCGTATGTAAATGGTCAATGCCGAGTCAGGCAAATGCCGTATGGCAGATTGTAAATGAGCTCGCGAGGCGAGTAGCGATGTTAGGTTCGGTCAGGTTTGATTGATTTAACTGTCAAAGAGCCTCCCGCCCTTGCCATTATATAATTTGCCTGACATTTGCCTGACCGTATGTATAACATAGTATGCCTGCGAAATATATATCAAATAAGTAGGTATCTATCCTCGTTTTTTATTATGGAGCAAAATAACAGCGGACGCAATTTGTATGGACCTTAGGTCTCAAGGCTTTTTATTGTGTTTTTAGTGCTATTACTTTATTGTAAGACGCCCACGCGTCGCCGTTCTTTGAGAACCATACAAACTGACTTCTGATGGATGGCTGACATATTCCACTTGTCTGGATCGCCTTTATCTGCTCTGATTTCAATTTCCATACATAATTACAACTGCATAAAACGAAATGAAAGAGTGTTATGAATGTTTTACGAAAATAGCAAAAAATATGTAATTTATTGTTATCTACCTACTACTGTATGTATGTACAATTTCTGTTTCTGCACTTTTTTATAGCTATTGGAAAACTTGAATTTAGCGGTCCTTTAATTTATGGATTGAAAAATTCATTTCATTTTATTAGATCGCATTCAAAATACATTGAAAAGGATAATTATAAGAAACTGCCAAGGGAAAAATATGTTTGTTACCTACCAACATGGCTACTCTAGGTGGCTACCCAGTTTTGTTAAATTAAGTAAAATCTACATGACTTTCGAGTTCACCGTAAATGCCGTTTCCATTGGGCAATTTTCTCAGTTTTTGAACGCTCCTACTTCCTATTTTAATGAGAATATGGGAAAAAACAAAATATAGAGGCATGGCCATTGTAGATATAGGTTTTTTTTAAATTAAAAAATTGAGTGCGTTTGTCTGCAACTCACCTGATAGTAAGTGATGATGCAGTCGAGGATGGTACACGCAAACTCAAATAATGCCTATTCACTCTTGCCTTGAAGATCCCCAAATTATAGGAATCGGGAAACACTGATGGAAAAATATTTTTGCTTTATTGTCATTATCCAGGAAGTAAACAGGGGACTACGTTTGTATGGAAAAAATGGCGGCCGCGTTTCCTCTTAACACCAATTTATCTAATAAAATAAAAGTATAAAAAAACTAAAAACCGACTTCAAAATGAAATTCACTCAAAAGTATGAAATAATATCATTATACTTAGATACACGACATTAACCAACAATAACAAAATCATAGGTGGGTACGTATTAAATTAGGGGCCTAAATTTATTTTTGAGGTCGGTATCAGCACACAGCTGCTTACGTATCAAATGTGATTCGATGGCATTCTGGCACCGACCTCAAAAAAATTTTAGGCCCCTAATTTAATTCGTACCGACCTTTGATTTTGTTATTGTTGGTTAATGTCGTGTATCTAAGTATAGTAATATTATTTCATCCTTTTGAGTGAATTTCATTTTGCAGTCGGTTTTTAGATTTTTAAACTTTTATTTTATTTTATTTATTTTTAGTGATAGCTATCTATCTAACAATGTTGAACCCAATCACCCACTCGCCAATAGGAATCATCAAATCATAATGCATGTGTTTCATTAACAGATATATATTCCTATGGCTTCCATCATCATCTCAACAGCATGAAAGTTAAGGAGTTAAACCTTCCATCATCAGCTCATCTTAATAACCCGAAAGAATACAACTATCGGTCTATACGTATCTTCGTAAAATATTTGAAGTATTTTCTTCCAACTCCTAACCGTTAAGGAGTTGTACCTTCCTTCATCAGCTCATCAACATGAGATGATGACTTACAGACGAAAATACTTTCATTATATTAGAAAATACATGAAACACGTAAAACGTGCCAATGAAATTTGAGGGTTGCCCTACATTTCCCTGAAATCCGATCATCAGATCCTGACTTGGTAACAATGGGACCCCCTCGGGTGTATACTCTTTCGAATAAAAAAAATATTTTGAAAATCGGTTCACAATCATAACGTGGAGATATCGCGTAACAAACATACAAAAAAAAGAAAAAAAAACATATATACTTAGTCGAATTGAGAACCTCCTCCTTTTTGAAGTCGGTTGAAAAATACATTTAAAGCACATGTGTATTGAAATACTTGACACTAAAGATATTATATTAGAACATCTTTTGCAAGAATATGCTTTCAAGATGTGCCATGTGTAAATATCCTTCAGAATAATACTAACTAGTCGTAAATAAATCTGATTTATGTTAATATTCTTAAGTAATTCTTAAATAAGAACACTATTCGTTACCAGAGACTTCGTTAGCGTAAATTTTACAGGTTTGTTAACAGCAATTTTTAATTAAAAAATATAACGGAAAAGCTCAAACCTTCATTGTATTCGGCATATCGAGTACTAAGATACCACTTGCAAAATAAGCCATTTGTTTATTATAATGTGAAGTAAAAAATTAGATATGTTATTTAAACTGAGTATGTTAATTCGGGAAGATCTTACCTGTACTCTGAAGACTTAGAAACGGTGGCCCATAGTTTTAGTATTTTAGCTGGATGTTATACCTTCAGTTTGCTCTTGGTAGCAAAGCTTCATGGCTCTATGCGGGATGTTTTAATTTACAATAACATCGGTAAATAATGACGAATTCTAAAGTAGTGTTAAGCATATGCTGCCCGCGAGGCCATGAACCATCGCTTATGCTAGAGTTAGGCGCTTGCAATGCGCCACTCATCGTTTTTTTTTAATTTACAACTGGGAAGCCCTTGATGAAGATGATTCACCTGATGGTAAGTGACTTACCATGATTTCCCAACGCAATGGAGAACTGGATTCCTAGATGAAAGCAGCAGGGCGCGCGCTGATGAATACAATGGCCGTAAGGATCGTCTCTTTACCTGCTCTGGAACATCGATACGTGTGCAGAACATCACTATGCGTTTCCATAAGGCCCTTAAGTGTAACAGGGCTCACCATACGTGGCGTGTTAATCCGAAATTGTATTGCCCCGTCACCACTGCAAGGCTAAGCCATACCTTTTTACCAAGATGTACAGTTTGTATAGTCAGGGCTTATTTGGTAGAGTTATCAAGCGACTTCCAAAAAGGAGGAGGTTCTTAATTCGTCTGTATGTTTTTTTTATGTATGTTACCTCATAACTTTGGACTGGGTGAACCTATTTTTATGTTTCATTTTTTATTTGAAAGCTAGTGCTTCCCGTGTGGTCCCATATAAATTTTATCAAAATCGGTATTGTACTTTATTAGAAAATTAACAAAAACCAAAAATAATAATGCAAAAATGTACTAAGTTGTTGCGATGGAAGTCTGTTTTTTAACGTGTTTAACGTTTTCAATTATTTGTTATATATTGTTAATAATGTGTTACAGTCAAAAGAACTTAAAGCTATATTTTGGACTAGGGACAGGCCCTGTAGGCTAACAAAAGTAAGGGGCTTGACTCTACTAGAGATCTCGTAACTCTTTAACACTAAAAGCAATGAACTTGTGAGTCTTGGCAACCAACTTTATTCGTTTGTGTTTTAAATTTGAAGTTCCTGACTCTACTTAATTATCTAATGCTTATGTTATCTTAATATATAAAAGGGAGAAACTGATTGACTGGGTGCCTGATATAGCAACGTACAGGCTAAAAAGGTTAGGTTTAAAAACTTAAAATTTTGCACAACAGTTTTTAATTTTGACACAGACATCCAATATGGTATTCCTGGTTTTACAAAATTCATCCCCTGTGGAGTTACAAGTGGGGTCGGATTTTCTGCGTGTACCGACTAGAAGCTTGGTATAAACACTCTTCAAAATAATTTAAAAAATTGGTATATAAAATTATTTACCCATGAGGGGGTGAAAACAAGAGTTGAATTGTGCAACACACAAGCCAAACTTCTGGGTCTAGAATCTAAAAATTTGCACAAAGGTTTCTTATATAACGCAGACATCCACTGAGGAATAGTTTAACAAAATTAATCCCCTAAGGGGGGAAGTAATACCTCTGTGGCGTAATGGTTAAGGCCATCAGCTTTACATCAGGAGGTCGCGGGTGCGAATCCCGGCGGAGTCTAACTCTGACTCGGTTTGGTTGGTGGAAGGGCATTTTCTAAGCCCGCCTGGCTAGCTACCACCATCTTATCTAATTCCTGCCGCCAAACATAAATGTTAACAAAATTGATGTGTTCCGGTTTGAAGATAAAATAGCCAGTTCTCCATTGCGTTGGGGAATCTTGGTAAGCCCGCTTCCATCTTCGGAATCACGATCACTTACTATCAGGTGAGATGATGCCAAGGGCTTACCAATTGTAAATTAAAAAAAAAAGATAAAACTACTTTAGTAAAGGGTGAAGAACAACATTGGGCCAACGCTCGAGTCGGAGAAGTGCCTAAGACTATCACTATTTCAGCGAAATCGTTAGAGCCGTTTCCGAGATCACAGATATATATACAAGATTTGCTCGTTTAAAGGTATAAGATATACTCATGATCGCACAACATTGTTACATCTTGTCGAATATTCCATTCCATTCTACAAGCACAGAGGAGTAAATCGCAATGTTGCCGCTCGCATAATCTGCCATTTCAATCGCTAATGCAGACCTTGACCGTGACTGCGCGGACGCAGCGGTGTGCTCCACTCCAGTGCCTCTCCCTCCCTCCCCCCCCATCCAGTGCCCCTCCTGCTTCCGCCATTCCTCACCGTTGCTGCTCAGCAAAGAGTATAGTTTTGTCAGCAAATTGAAATGCCTAATATGTGCTGTATTCAGATGGCTTTATGTTCCCACTAGATTTTATGTTAAAACAGAATGCCACAAAACTGTAGTCTGGCTACCCGACTCATTTAAAAAGTGATTTGTATCATTGTAAACGATTGCAAATATCACGATCCAGATTATTGCTATGTGAATGAAATCATAAAATAATATACGACCGACATTCACATTAAATGCACATCATCATTTTATCAGCCCAAAGACGTCTCATCATCATCATCATATCAGCCGAAAGAAATCGTCTCATCATCATCATACCAGCCGAAAGACGTCAAAGGCCTTCACTAGGTCATCGGTGCACCGAGTGAAAGGCCTGCCTACGCTACGTGTCCCGGTGCACGATCGCCACTCAAGCACTTTACTGTAAGACAAAGAAAGATGTCTGATGCTGGACAAAGGCCTCCCCTAAGGATTTCCATGAAATGAAATAATACTTTTAATTCAGATTTCAAAAAGCTATCAGTACGTAATACAAAAAGCAAACAAGTTCAGAAAGATTTAAGTAGGTTAGTACTCAAAATATAGTTCAAAATCAAATCAAAAATGTTTATTTCTGTACCAAAATATAGTTATAGTTTAGTGGTCACATAAATACATACATACACTTTCATATTACGTAAGGCTAATCCATGCCTACTAGCTATCGACGCCACAAGGTGGCTAGACAGTTATTTTATTGTCATTGGCGCACCGATAAAGCCGCCTCATCTTTTCAAGCGACTTCCAAAAAGGAGGAAGTTCTCAATTCGTCTGTATGTTTTTTTTTATGTGTGTTACCTCAGAACTTTTGACTGGATCAATCGAATTTTATGATTCTTTTTTTATTTGAATGCTAGTGCTTCCCGTGTGGTCCCATATAAATTTTATCAAAATCGGTGTAGTAATTTGATAGAAAATTAACAAAAACCAAAAATAACAATGCAAAATTTTTCGAAGTTGTTGTAATGGAAGTCGGTTTTTTAACGTGTTCAGCGATTTCAATTATGAATAAATATATTGAATTGAATTGAAGGTAGGCTATCGACGCCACACGGTGGCCAGACAGTTATTTTATTGTCATTGCCGCACCGATAAAGCCGCCTCCTCTTTTATTTATCAAGTCTGCAGCTCATACGAGTGCGTACTCTTTGATGAAGTGATCAAACAACGCGCTGAGCGCAATTTACGTCGCAAAATTACCGCCGCTTGTGTAATGCTGCGCAATGGCATGTTATTTTATCATTCCGCGCCAGCAACGACGACGACGCCGGCGTCTATGCGCTTCGTCTGTTATTTTATAATTTTAAATCTTTCCCTACCTCATATAATTATATTGTGGCTCGCTGCGTCTTCGTCGTATCAGCTCTTATACGTCCCCACCGAGGGGCTCGAGCCTACCCTGAATTGCCTGAATTACCCTGAAGTGCGGGTTGGTCGACTTCACACACAATCTTCGAGTTTTTCCGAAGGCGTGTGCAGGTTTCCTCAAGATGTTTTTCCTTCACCGTAAGAGCGCCGGATAAACGTACTTAAGAAATCTAAATTCGAAATCACATTGGTACGTGTCAGGAGTCGAACCACGACTTCCCGGACAAGAGGCGGCGACCCTAGCCGTTACGCTACCGACTGCGCTGCGTCTTAGTCGCTATGAAAATATTCTAGATGTAAAGGTGGAGAAAATTCATGTATTAACTAATTCGAGTTTGTTTGCACACATGTTCTAATTAAAAAAAAAATCCATAATAAAAAATATTAAAGATTTTTATGTCTTTGTTGGCTTGCTTAGTCAAACTAGGAACCCTTTATAGTTTCGCCATATCCGTCGGTATATAACAGCTGTTTTGCTCAAAGACTGCTACAGCTGCAAAGCTGAAATTTGGTAGGTATGGTTATACAAATCTGTGACACTATAAAGTTATTAATCATCATATCACTTCATAAAGTCAATGTTCACATAATGTGGACGAGAAAAAAATAATTATGTATTTAGTAAGTATAAGAAAAGTCGCTTTTAAGAATTTAATCCTGTCCTGAAATTTTGTATATCTTAATATATAGGGTGACCTCAAATTAGTTCTTGATAGCAAAGGATATGAATGTACTCGTGATTACAAACAACTTTCCCAAAGAAACTATATGTGAAATATGAAAAAAAAATTTTCGCCCTCGATACATAATAAGTTATCAAATCGGCAAAAATGTATCAAGGACCAAATTTTTTTTTTCATATTTGACATATAGTTTCTTTGGGAAAGTTGTTTGTAATCACGAGTACATTCATATCCTTTGCTATCAAGAACTAATTAAAAGTCACCCTATATATAAAACCTGAAGCATCGTGTAATAAATTAATGTTTAATCATCTCAAACTATGCTGAAGACGAATTCTAAACCTGATTCTTCTTAGAGTCATCTCTTGATGCTTTAAACTGGTCGTGCTAAGCTCGTGCAAATTTTCTTAAAAGTAGTATCCTGCTAATAAATGTATGGATGTATGTTTGTTACTCTTTCACGCAAAAACAACTGAACGGAGCTGGCTGAAATTTGGTAGGTAGACAGATAAGGACCTGGATTAACATATAGACGACTTTTTCCACGCTCGCGAGCCGCAACCCTCGAATAGTCATAGAAACGTGTCAACGCGGGTGAAGCCGCGGGAAACAGCTCGTTCGTTATAGTTATTCTGCTGTATAAACTATTTCACATAGTTAATATACGTTTAATCTGTTTTCTGTTAATTTAATCTGCTAAACGGGGTTGTGAAAAAAAAATGTGTAGGACCCATCAACTGCGGGTTTTACTCATCATACTGAAAAAAAATCCCCAAGGAACCCATGGACAATTCTCAAAAAAGAATTGGACCCTCATGCAAAATATAATATTCTGCTACTATAAAGGATGTAAAAAGTTGTGTAGGACCCGTCAACTGAAGATTCTACTCATAATACTGGAACCTATAGTCGATTCTTAAAAAAAAAATTCGAGCGAGACCTACAGTACTCGCATATGATGTGTAACATGTGAGAAAATACTTTAGGTTAGTTAGATTTGATGACGATATTGTACCTGGTTCATAAAGGCCAGGATATTTGAGCGTAGTAGGCATTCAACGCTACCTCACTCCCCGCGCGACTAGTTGCGCGAAGTCTCCGATCCAATGAACTCTCTGACCCCGCGCGCGGCGACAGTAGGTCAACTTATTAAGTACTAGCTTTTGCCCGCGGCTTCGCCCACGTGGACATAGCTTTTATGACCCTTTTTGAGGGTGAGTGGTGCGCGAGCCGCAATCAGCTCGCAAGCGTGGACATGAGTTTTCTCCAGGTACCTCAGGAACTGTATCGGGCTATTCAGATTATCAGTCTTTGTCACTTCCCACCCCCTCAACAAATTCTATACAAAAAATCACTTTAATCCGTTGCTCCGTTGCGACGCCACCGACGTGCGCGAGCGTAGAAAACAGTTGTCCCCAGATCCCTCGGGAACTATGTCAGGATATACTTATTAGTAAATTATATCATTTTCCACCTCATCTCTGTGCTAAAAATCACACCAATCTATTTTTTCGTTACGATTTTATATATAACGAACAAAGAGTATTGTTTTAGTTTCCTCAGGAACTGTATCGGGCTATGATAATTTCCTCAGATAAAAGGTTGACTATTTCATTCCCAGTGATACAGGCTACCTGCATGCCAAATTTCATCAAGATTGATAGAGGTGTTGAAGTGTGAATAGGTAACAAACAAACAAACACATTTTCACATTTATAATATTATTAAGTAAGGATTTCTAAATCTTAATTGAAATATAGAGCGTCAGTGGCAAAATGGTTAGGGCCACTACCTCCTGTCCGGAAGACCGTGGTTCGAATCCTGCCACTTATCAATATCTAGACGAATATCGAATGCATACTGGTATGTACGTTTATCCGACGCTCTTACGGTGAGAAAAACATCGTGAGGAAACCTGCACACGCCTTCGAAGAAATTCGAAGCTTATGTGTAAAGTCAATCAACCCGCAATGGGCCCGCGTGATCGTCTAAGGCCAGATCGCTCTAACTCAGGGCAGGTTGAGCCCCTTGGTGGGGACGTATATAAACTGATATGATAAAATAACATATATAGGTACCTATATTATCAAAAAACTAATTCAAATCATTATAGGTATCAATCTAGTAATAAAATTTCCTAAAAATATTAATATGGGTCAAATACTCGAGTCGTATTAGCTCCAAAGGAGCCCAAGACGCACTTCTCGTTGCCGAGCTGGATGGCAAAAGACAACCTTAGCAGCAGGTAGGACCTCACGTCACATCTCCTCTCTCGAAGGCGAAGGCCAATCTCCTTTGTGAAGGAAAAGGCCTCTGAGGGTTCAGCAGCCGGTTGTCTCACAGACCAGCGGCACAAAGCAGTAATTTGCCTCCAAGACCGAGTACTTATGATGCTTCTTTCTCGCCAAAAATTGAGCAGCAGTACCGTACAGTGAGGCAGGAAAAGTGGCTTCCCAAAGCAGACACGTTCCTCTCTGCCATAGCACCTGTTTAAACCCTCCAGTCTTTTGCCATCAGATCGACTAAAGCCCGGCCGGCGGCTGCATCAAAGATGGAATATTCCATCTGGCCGAGACCAGTGCCCTCCGAATGAGGTCATTAAGGAATTGGTGACGTGGGAATCTTCACAAATACGACTGCAACTCAGTGAGTGATGGCCAATTGCCTCCACCGTGGACCCGCAAATACATTGATGAGGTTCACAGATATTGATATTGCAGGCGGAGAGCAACTGCCACACGCAAATAGTCGCCGTCAGAAGAGTTCCCATATCTATGCATCCTGTTAAAAGATGTTAAACTCGATTTATGTGTTTTTATTTTTTTACACGATTGGAATCTGTAAAAAAATACTTCTTTGTTCGTCTATGAAACACATCGCTACGTACCATAGTTCTAGAGTTTAAAGTAGCGGATGCTGAAAAATACATAAAAGAAATCCACTCAAAATTATGAAATAATATTTTAATGTTTTAATACAACTTAAGCGCGTTTTATTATCCCTGCAGTGCCATCTATTGACATTCTGCTACTATGATTGTAATGTTTGGTATGTGTAGCTAATATATAGAAAAAAGTACTCTATTGTTATTATTGTATGTATCGATAGATAATTTCCCACGGGACCTCTTTAGTTTTCCGGGATAAAGAATACCCGACTATACAATGATGGTCAAAACACCCCATCCCAATAAAGGTTTCATATTCTTACGTTAAGTCATTCTAAAGATACAATTTTTTGCATTCCTGTAGGAACCCTAATTTTTTTGGGATTCACAATGGCCCAGTTTTAGTTCGCGATAAGGGTATCAACGTGTAAAATTTGATTGTAATAGGTCAAGCCACGTTTGCGTGGTGAGCCACTCTATAAATGAATACTTTTGATTTTCCCACGGGAACTCTTGAATTTTCTGAGATAAAAAGTATCCTATATGTTAACCCGGGCTATAAGGAACCACCATACAAAATTTCATCAAAATCGGCCTGGTAGTTTTTGCGTGATGCGCGAACATACAGACAGACAGACAGACAGACAGACAGACAAAAATTCCAAAAGTTGTTGTTTTGGCCTCTGTATCGTTAGTAATGTCCACCATAGTTATTATTTTCCAAAAATATTTCATGTACAGACACGGCCCCGTTACAGTTTTATTATATTATAGATGTATTACGTTAGTTAGTTTACTTCATAATTACAACTGTAACTAATCTGTATCAATCTGGGTGTCGAGGGGGTGAGGTCGCAATCTAGAGAGCGGCAGGGAGTGGCCATACTGTATGTTAGTACTAATATACTGTAGTGTAGTGTAGTGTGAGGCGGTACGAAGTTCGCCGGGACAGCTATCACACTAATATTATAAAGGCGAAAGTTTGTGAGTGTATATGTTTGTTACTTCTTCACGCACAAACAGAAAACTACAGAACGGATCTGGTAAAAATTTGGTAACTTGACAGATTAGGTCCTGGATTAACACATAGCCTACTCTTTTTTTATGCTCGCGATCCGCTTGTGGCTCGCGCACTGCGCACCCTCGAAAAGTCATAGAAACGTTGTCCACGCAAGTGAACCCGCGGGAAACAGCTAGTAACATTATATAATGAACTTTAATGGTTTTTGTTTTGGATCCTGGTTTTGTTTTTGATCGTTTCACAATGGTTTGAAAACGAATTCATCTAACGAGCAACACAGAAACACCTGCCGCAAGTGCATGTATGTGTATAATTTTGTTTCAAAAATTGCGGATGCTGACAATTTCCTATTAAATAAAGATGGCTTCGAGGAGTCATTAAAAATGTGTAGGCACGTATCCTGTACCCGTACTTACATAAGGTAACATATAAGTACGTAAGTACACAACTAAACGAGCCGGGTTTACATGCAGACTCTGCAAAAATATTTATCTGGGAGTTTATTGCATCAAAAGAAAAAAGCACGGTAGACCACCTTTTAAATAGGTGTTTACACACACTTTTAAATGGTCAAAAAAAATTTATTGTATATTACATATAATGTCATGCATGACTCAGATTACAGTCTCAGGTAATGGTATTTGTTATAGAATCAACATAATATATATCTTTGTCATTTACATAATCTATTATTTTATATTATCCTCTAGAGCACAAGCATTTTTTGATATGAGTCTTGAATTTATTCTGTGACAAACTAGTTACATTTTCTGGAATTTTATTGTAGAATCTTATACACTGCCCCACAAATGACTTTTTAACCTTACTCAGTCTCGAAAAGGCTATAGCTATTTTGTTTACATTTTAATTCAAATTATGCCTGTCACTGTTTTTAGGAAACAAAACCAAATTTTACGAACGTACATGTTGTTCTCATATATAAATTGACTAGCAACAGTTAAAACATTGTTTTCTTTGAACTTATTCTGTAACTATTTTCATTGTATGAATTTTCTCGTCATTTATTTCAGTGTGCTGCCGTCATAGATACTCTTGTATATGAAAATTGACATACCTGTACGAAGTACATACATACCATAAATTCAATTGAAACTTTCTGAAACTTGAAATCCTAAATTTAAACAACAAATAATAAAACCCGACTAAGTGTTATTTTTAGTCGGTCTAAGGACTCAGAATTAAATTAAATAAAATTCTGGTGCTCTCGCTTTTTTTAGAGTTCCATAGCCAAAGGGTAAAAACGGGACCCTATTAATAAAACTTCGCTGTCCGTCTGTCTGTCTGTCTGTCACCAGGCTGTATTTCATGAACCGTGATATCTATACAGTTGAAATTTTCACAGATGATGTATTTCTGTTGCCGCTACACCAACAAATACTAAAAATTATATAGAGTGAAAAAACAGGGGGTCTCCATACAAAAGCGTGTTTTTTTTGGAACCTGAAGAAACTAGCGCCATCTAGTATGATTTATTTTAATCAGTTTTTTTAATCAATATGTAGTTATCATTGCAGTACTCGTGTGGAGAGGTGTCGTGATACGGAACCTCCAGTTGGCTGGTTTTAACTAAATTTTTAACCGCCTCCGTGACGTAATGGTTAGTCCATTTTCTTCACACCAGGAGGTCGCGGGTTCGATTCCCGGCGGGGTCATCTTGTAAGACCCGGTTTGGTTGGTGGTAGAGCATTTTCTAAGCCCGCCTGGCTAGCTACCACCATCTTATCTAAGTCTTGCCGCCAAAAATCAGTGTTAACAACATTGATGTGTTCCGGCTTGGAGATAAGATAGCCAGTTCTCCATTGCGTTGGAGAATCTTGGTAAGCCCGCTTTCATCTTCGGAATTATCGTCACTTACCATCAGGTGAGATGATGCCAAGGGCTTACCAATTGTGAATAAAAAAAACGTGTGGCACTCGGGGACTGCCGCGATAAAGCTATTGCATAGCATTTTTTATCAACTTATGCAATTATGTTTTTTTTTTATTATTATTTATGCAGTATTTACCAGTACCATATAGTCCTTGGGGCGCGGGATGTTTATAATAAATTAACACTAAGAAAGTTACACCAGTAAAATGACAGTCCTTTTAGTACCGCAAATCACTAATAGATGGCACTGTAAGTTTTTTAGAACTAGGCCGAGTGTGGGGTGTTAAGTTTTATTTTCGTTACGGAATTTCTTGATTCGGTCGCCGCGCTCAAAGCCCGCGATAAAAGCTATACAATAGCTTTAAAAAAAATTGTTAGGTAATGAATTACCCACTTCAGGCATGTAACCTAGGCCGTTGTAACGAGTATCTGCACCTTACAGGTAGGATGTGTTTTTACTGGCGCGCGGGAGCATGCAGCGCAGGCGACGACCGGTTCGCATCCTGCTTGTCCCGTGCCATAGCCACGCTACATAGGCAGCTTGTCCTTATGTGCAAACTGGATGTCTGGAGCAGCGATTTGTTACCCTACATGGGTAACCAACAAACAACATTTGATAATTTTAAACAAAAAAAAACGACTTCAAACGCACTAGTCGCCACTACGTTTTTTGAAGGTTCCTCTCGATTTCTCTGGGATGCCATCATCAGATCCTGGTTTTCTTATCATGGTACTACCCTTGAGATATTTCCTTACCAACAAAAAAAAAAAGAATCATCAAAATCGGTTCATAAACGACGAAGTTATACGCGAACACACATAAAAAAATATATATATATGGTCGAATTGAGAAACCTCCTCCTTTTTTTAAAGTCGTTTTAAAATCGAACCCACACTTACACAAACACTTAACAAACGCCCTAGTCGCCACTACGATTTTTAAAGGTTCCTCTCGATTTCTCTGGGATGCCATCATCAGATCCTAGTTTTATTATCATGGTACCACCCTTGGGATATCTCCTTTCCAACAAAAAAAGAATCATCAAAATCGGTTCATAAACGACGAAGTTATCCGCGAACACACATAAAAAAAAATATATACGGTCGAATTGAGGAACCTCCTCCTTTTTTTGAAGTCGTTTAAAAATTGAACCCATTTACACACACAATATTTAGACTGAGATTCAGATTTAAATATTTATTAGACATAACACTACAACTCAACACAAAACAATCTAACACGAGTAGACAAAAAACATGTAGGTAGGTACACAAAGTAAAAGATAAAATAAACAACAACAAAAGGTTAAAAAAAAACCGGCCAAGTGCGAGTCTGACTCACGCACAAAGGGTTCCGTAACATTATTCGTAGCGTGATGATTAGTCCATTCGCTTCACACCAGGAGGCCGTGGGTTCGATTCCCGTCGGGGTCAACTTTGTAAGACTCGGTTTGGTTGGTGGTCGGGCATTTTCATAGCCCGCCTGGCTAGCTACCACCATCTTATCTAAGTCTTTCCGCCAAACATCAGTGTTAACAATATTGATGTGTTCCGGTTTGAAGAAAGTTGTTAAGGGCTTACCACCAATTATGAATAAAAATTAAAAAAAAGGTAGATACCTAACGTCGCCACATATGGCAGGTAAGTGTGCGTTGCGCTGTAGTGTGACGCCAAACAGGACCCATTTCAGCATATGCTGCAGCCAGAGCCACAGCGACGCTGGTATTCGAATGCGCCCTAGTGAGCTTGCGTAAATAAATTAAATTGGAACATGCAATAGGTACTAATAAATAAATACGATATTGAAAGAGGTTTGTAGATGGGAGACAGCAACAACCAGACTGTATATAAAATAAATTGAATGACTCGGTGGCTCAGTGGTTAGTGCCCTTGACTACTGATCCGAGGGTTGTGGGTTCGATCCCCACCCAGGGCAAGCATTTGTGTGATGAGCAGATTTGTTTGCTCTGTGTCTGGGTGTTAAATATCTATATATGTATGTATTTAAACGTATATAAGTATGTATATATCAGTCTCTGGTATCCCATAACACAGGGAATCCTATTTTGGGGCCAGATGACCATGTGTGATTTGTCCCAGAATATTTATTTATTTTATTTATTTTTTAATATTATTGATAGTTCGCTTCTGTTGCTTCGAATGCTACTAAAAAAAACCGGCCAAGTGCGACTCAAATTAGCACTCCAAGGGTTCCGTACCGCCACACCTCCCCCCACAACTACAAAGTATTAATGACAAATAAACAGTACAAAGGTACGATCATTTATTTATTTTTTATGCTCAAAAAACAAAATGCTCAAATGAATAAATACACGGTTCCAAATTCAAAAAAGGCGAGCTCACTTAATATTTCTTTAGATTCTATTGAAAATAAAAGATTATCCTTTGACCATGATTCCATCTCTAAATTTCATAATTAGATCAACTTCAAAATACCAAAAGGATCTATTGCCACCGGGAATACGGCTTCATTCCAACTATCAGCTCAACCGGACCCTTGGAAGTTGCTCTATATAATATAGAATATTTTTGAAGAGGGCTCCTACTTATGAAAGTAGTTAATTTTTAGCGTTCTGTACCCAAAGGGTTAAAACAGGACCCTATTACTAAGCCTCCGTTGTCCGTCCGTCCGGTTCATGATAGCTAGACAGCTGAAACTTTCACAGACGATGTATTTCTGTTGGCGCTATAACAACTAATACTAAAAATTAGAAAGGGTGAAAAATAAGGGGCGTCTCCATAAAAAAACGTGTTTTTTTAAACATGAAGAAACTAGCGCCAACTAGTATATGATGGTACGGAACCCTATGTATGCGGTTCTGACTCGCACTTAGCCGGTTTCTTTTTATTTTAGAACTTTGCTTAAATTGAATTTTTTTTTTCGCTTTTTATGCAAATCAACCAGTTGATGGATTAGATTAGATTAAATATATTTATCACGCGTCACAAACTTGTAAAATATTCATGTCAAATTATAGGATATGTCAATAGTGAAGTGATTGTCAAAAAATAAATAAATAAATTCATAGTTATAGCGAGAAATGTAAAAGAAGATAATCCAAGTTTGTATAGATCATGATTTTAATTTCAGCAAAGTTGTAAAACAAAAGTCGAATCACCACCTTAAAGGTATTGGTTTAAGGGTCCCCAGGAGGCTCGAGTTTCCATACAAACGTAGTTTCGCTTTAATACAAAAACGACATGCCGGATTGAATCCAAACCTTACGAATATAATGAGTAGACACATATCAATGTTTGTAAATAGTTTTCGATGCACTAATAATAGGTCTTTACTAAAAAAAGCGTCGGTGGCTCAACCGGTCACGACTCGGTCCATCTAACCAGAGGTACCGGGTTCAAATCTGGACGGCCAATGTACCAATGAGTTTTTCAAAAACTTACGTACATATAATTACCGATTGCTTTAACGGTGAAGGAAAACATCGTGAGAAAACCTGCACACGCCTGCGCAGAAACTCGAAGGTTGTGTGTGAAGTCGACCAACCCGCACTGGGCAGAAGGCCCGATCGCCCTAATTCAGGGTAGGCTCGAGCCCCTCGGTGGGGACGTATATGAGCTGATATAATAATAATAATAGGTCTTTACCTATGAAATTGCCTATTCAGTTTTTCAAATTCAATGCCAATTTTTATTGAAAATAAAAAAGTTATTGTTTTTTATTACTGATCACTACTTTATGGTCTTTTATTAGTAACTAGTGGCATGTCTTTAATGTTCCAATCCCCTGAGCTATGTACGGACAGCGACACATCAAGCTATAAAAAACAGTATTAACTGGCCGCGCAAGTCGCGCGACGCCTTTGCGTTTTAGCATACGCGAGGCCCGCGTATACTGGTTTTGTATAGCTTGATGTGGCGCCGTGTGTACCATTGAATGGGACAGAGGCGTTTTCTTAGTGGTCACATGGGGCAATTTTTTAGACTAGTTAATTCTCTTGAATTTTCATGAAAGTAACGTAATCTTATACGGGGTATTCCTAAATATGACAATAGTAACGAAGAAACTGCTGCGATAACTCTAGAGCTTTAAAATTAAAAAAAAGAATATTTTATGCCTCAACAAAGGCGATTTTGACAGGTGAAAAAACTCGACTTCATGGGGTTAAAGCCTCCGTGCTCTCGAAATATCTAAACAATAGACATATGTTTACCAACATTCAAATTCTAATAGTCTAATGCTTGTTTGAGAATAAATTTTGATTTAATAACTATTGTTCTTAAATTAATTTTCATCTTTAAACTTTTTTACACAATCGGCAATTTCATAGGTAAAGACCTCATGTTTTTTTGCGCTTTTAGTTTAGTTGTTCCTCAGAGAAACCTGTTCAGTTTAATGAGTAGAGTCGTACAGTACCCGTAATTATTTTACAAAATTATTTCTACTTTATTGTAAATATATACAATTTCTAGCGCTCTCCTCCTCCATTTTAGTCATAAAATTTAAAAAGGGTTTGCCTTGGGACGGTGCCACCAGCGTTTTTTTAAACCCACAATTGATGAGCCCATGGCATCATCTCATCTGGTGGTAAGTAACGATGATGCCGAAGATGGAAGCGGGTTTACCAAGATTCCCCAACGCAATGGGGATCTGGCTATTTTATCCTCAAGCCGGAACACATAATATCAATGCCAGGCGGGCTATGAAAATGCCCTACCACCAACCAAACCGAGTCTTACAAAGTTGACCCCGCCAAGAATCGAACCTGCGACCTCCTGGTGTGAAGCAAATGGACTAACCATTATGCCACGGAGGAGTTTATTAAATCAATCGTCCTCTGTCTCCACTCTTAAAGAAACTTCCGTCTGCCGTTTCAGAAAGTATTAGCGAAGCAAGAGACCATAAGAGCTACGTCACGACTCGACGACAACGGCGCTGCGCAAGAGTGCTAATTGTGACAATTTAAGTCACACAAACTAGACGTGAGCGGCCACTATGCAGATGTTTGCGCTGCTCGCCCTGTTCCAGTTCCAGGGTGAGTGGACAGTGCGACTTAGAAGTCATTAACTCATCAAGCCATCACTTAAGCAAAGTATATACATATACATATTAGTACTAACATACAGTATGGACGCTCCCTGCCGCTCTCTAGATTGCGACCTCACCCCCTCGTCACCCAGATTGATACAGATTGGTTACAGTTTGGTTGTCGAACGTATAGGATTTCGCCGCCATTTTGTTTGTTCCATCATGCGTTTTTTGAAATGTAATTTCAGGCCCGTTGTATGAAGTGTCCAGGGTGTGACTTAAGTATGATACCTCACTAATATTATAAATGTGAAAATGTGTTTGTTACCTTTTCACGCTTTAACACCTTGACCAATCTTAATGAAATTTGGTATGCAGGTAGCCTATGTCACTGGGAAGGACATAGGTTACTTTTTGTACCGTGAAAATAGCTTATTCCGGTGCAGTTTTCGAGGGAATTGAAAAAATACTACACCGCAACGGAACAATGTATTGCTGTGATTTTTTTGTACAGAGATGGTTGAGGAGGTGAGAAATGAAAAATTACTAATAAGCATATCTGGGGAAAACTCATTTCCACGCTCGCGCACGTCGGCGTCGCGACGGAGCAACGGATTGTAGTGATTTTTTTGTATAGAATTGGTTGAGGGGGTGGGAAGTGACATAGACTGCTAATTAGAATGATGATGATGATGATCTATCCGACCGATTTCGGTCATGGCGAATTAGAATAGCCCACTCTGGAATAGGGATCTTGAGGAAACATATATCCACGCCCGAGAGCTGCTTGCGGATCGTGCACCAGTCTGGTACCAGTCACCCTCAAAGACAGTCATAAAAACGATATCCAAGCGGGCGAAGCTGCGGGCAAAAGCTAGTATAATACTAATTATTTAGTTCAGTCGCTAGTCGATTGTGTTTTTTTTCGTCTAGGGTAGCCTACACTTTCTAGGTCACTGACCCTTTGCAAGTTAAGTTATTAAAATATCGAGGTTAAGAGACTGTCATAATGATTACGCATAGCCATTATTTTTTATTCTCAATTGGTAAGCTCTTTGCATCATCTCACCTGATGGTAAGAGACGATCTTGCCCAAGATGGAAGCGGACTTACCAAGATTCCCCAACGCAACGGGGATCTGGCTATCTTATATTCAAGCCGGAACACCTCAATGCTATTAATACTGATGTTTGGCGGCAAGCCACAATTAAGAGTTAAATAAAATGTTTTGTATGTTAACAAGTTAACAACTCGCCAATAATCACCAAAACGGTCTTATTTATTTAAGTTTATAAGATGATAAATGTGACGAATTGGGATTATTCTTTAATGTTAATAATAAAATAAATACAATATATAAATAAACTAGCTATCCCGGCGAACTTCGTACCGCCTTACATTACATTACACTGCCCTGCCCTACCCTACACTACCCTACACTACACTACACTACCCTACCCTACCCTACATACACTACACTACCCTACCCTACACTACTCTACACTACCCTACACTACACTACACTACACTACCCTACCCTACCCTACCCTACACTACTCTACCCTACCCTATCCTATCCTATCTCTCAAGTTGGATCGAACTGCACATGGTGTGCGAATTTTATTATAATCGGTTAAGTGGTTTAGGAGTCCATTGAGGACAAACATTGTGACACGAGATTATATATTAAGAAGATATATAAAATAAATACAATATACAATATACAATTACATTTGCTGAAATGCAATTTTGAGCGACACGGGTCCACACAAAATTAATGATTGGTCCACAAGAGCGCACTGGGGTCAATACTCTGCTGACTCCATCTGGGTCAACAAAGGAGCCCTCGAAATACTTGATCTGATCACTGACCAATGGCGACCAGATTAAAAGCGTGTTTTAAGATAGTATTTATGTATAGTCTAAAATTACGACAAAAAACGTAACCGCCTCCGTAGCGTAATGGTTATTCCATTCGCTTCGCACCAGGAGGTCGCGGGTTCGATTCCCGGCGGGGTCAACTTTGTAAGACTCGGTTTGGTTGATGGTAGGGCATTTTCATAGCCCGCTTGGCTAGCTACCACCATCTTATGTAAGTCTTGCCGCCAAACATCAGTGAACAAACAAACAGCAAACAGCAACAGCATTGATGTGTTCCGGCTCGAAGATAAGATAGCCAGTTCCCCATTCCGTTGGGGAATCTTGGTAAGCCCGCTTCCATCATAGCCAGATCCCCATTCCGTTGGGGAATCTTGGTAAGCCCGCTTCCATCTTCGGCATCATCGTCATTTACCATCAGGTGAGATGATGCCAAGGGCTTACCAATTATGAATAAATGGAAATAAACCACTCCGGTAGTGCCGACAGTAGTGAAAACTGAAAGGGCTTGTACCCAGAGACGTTAATACATTCTTTAAAAATCGGTTACAATAACGGTAAGAATTTCGCGATTTCAATGGTTTTTTTCCTTCTCAAAAAATTCGCAACGCGCCTAAAGAAGTTTTCACTTCAAAAAACAAAATTTGGCCAAGACCGAATCTGGTTATGCTAGAAAGAAGTCTATTTAATGCTTGTCTATCGCCATAGTATTACGATACAAGCATAAGTAGGTACTTTATAGCATGACCCGATTCTGTCTTAGCCTTTATATTCACTGAAAATTTTCTCCGTGCGGTCAAAGAAAAGAAAGAGAGGAACAAAAACCATAAAAATTGGTTGCAGTAACATCATATAAAAAGCAAGTCTAAAATTAATAAATTTGGGATTTAAGTTTTTATTATACTTTTTGTTTTGCAATATATTAGTGTTATTTTTGATGTATTTCCAAACTACTACAACATTGCATACCTACACGAATTAGTTAAAAACTCGACTGCATAAAAACTTAATCAGTCTTTTAAACCAACTTCAAAAAAGGAGGAGGTTTCTCAATTCGACCGTATATATATATACATATTTATGTGTGTTCGCGGACAACTTCGTCTTTTATTAACCGATTTTGATGATTCCTTTTTTGTTGGAAATTAGATATCCCAAGGGCGGTACCATGATAAGGAAACCGGGATCTGATGATGGAATCCCAGAGAAATCGAGGGGAACCTTAGTTTCCTGTTTGAATTCGTTTTTTTTTGTTCAAAATAATTTTAAAAATGTGTTCTGTGTCACACACGGGATCAAGACGAATCTAACGAAACCTCGTTCTCATCAAGCCGTTTAGGCTACAGAGCTTGCCAAAAAATATATACATACATACATACACACACTCGAAAAACATAACACTCCTTCTGGCGCAGTTAGGTAAAAAGCTACTGAAACAGTAATAAGATTTAGCAATCCCTTATTATTATAACAGCTCATATACGTCCCCACCGAGGGGCTCGAGCCTACCCTGAATCAGGGCGATTAGGCCTTAGTCGTCCACGCGGGCCCAGTGCGGGTTGGTCGACTTCACACACAACCTTCGAGTTTCTTCGCAGGCGTGTGCAGGTTTCTTCACGATGTTTTCATTTACCGGTAAAGCAATCGGTAAGTATGTGTACGTAAGTTTTTGAAAAACTCATTGGTACATTGGCCGTCCAGATTTGAACCCGGTACCTCTGGTTAGATGGACCGAGTCGTTACCGGTTAAGCCACCGACGCTTCGCAATCCCTTATGATGACTATATTTTGGTTTAGCGATACGTCTCTCATTAATCAATTGATACCCATCCCAACAACACAGAGTACTTTATACAGGATGTAAAAAATTGGTGTAGGACCAGTTAACTGGGGGTTCTACTCATCATACTGAACAACTTTCCCCAAGGAATCAATTTAATTTAAAAATTAATTAGTTAATTGTCAAAAAAGAAATTGGATCCTTCATACAAAAAATCAGCTGATCGACTAGTTTTGTTTTTTTGTTTTTGTTTATGCACAAAATTGGTCGATCAGCTGATTGGGGCGCTTTGTGCCATATTTTTCGTATCTCAGTATCAGAGTAATCCACACTTTTTTCACAATAATACTAGTATTTTTCGTTCATTATTGTTTTCAGCTTAAATTAAGAATTATTTTTCACTTTTTAGTTTGATGTGCTTTAAAACCGTGTTTTTTGTTTTTAAACTATTTTTTTGCGATTTCAGCAAAGTCGTAGAAGAAAAGTTGTTCAGTATGATGAGTAGAAGCCCCAGTCGATAACCGACCTACACCAATTTTGATACAACCTGTATATAAACGGAAACTCAACAAATTCCCGAACGACATTTAGCAGCCATGTCAATACTCAAGGAGAGCGTATTCAAGCATATCTCGTAGTTGGCGGTATATTGACAAATATGCAGTGAGAAGCGCTTAGCAAAAAATATCGGGTAAATTATTCCCGCTTAATTTTTTGGCCTGAAAAAAATATATGGTATATACCTTAGATCCTTGTAAGTTCATTACTCGATTAGATTAACTTGACTCGATCATAAAAAAATCCCAAACATAGCATAAATTGAAGCAAAGTAAAGCAAAGCCTGTAAACATTTGTTGGAAAAATATTTCTTGTTTATATCATAATTTTCTTCTTTTCAAAGTACTTAGTCTATGTTTATTCAAATTTAATTTAGTTCACTTTTTCAACGAAAAAACATTGAAAAAGTGCAAAAGTGTGGTTATTTTCTTTACTCTTTACACGTAGAGAAAAATACAGAGACAACTGTTCAATCAATACCTCGCTTAGTACTAATATATATACTGTGACCTCGCTCTAATTACCTCGGAGCTTGTTTCTAAATAGTTCCTTATCACGAGCTGATAATATTGGCACTGCGAACTAGGATTTGTTTCTTCTATGTGGGAAATGGAGAAAAAAAGACAACCCAGCTTGGTGGCCACCACGGAGTGACAGAGCATGGCTGTCTGCGCTGGCGCAGGGTCAACACTCCGTCAGTGGGTCAGCTCAACTAGGGAGGGACTGGCTGGGCCCGGTGTCTAGTACCAGTAGAACATAGTAGCACTTAGTGTTTACACCAGGTATCTTATTGTTAACTGGATTTCAAGAGGTACGAGTTTGTAGCGGTGGATTGCTGATATTTCTCGACGATACATATTTCGTCAGTGGCGCAACGGTAAGGGCCGCTACCTCCTACCCGGGAGGTCGTGGTTCGAGTCCTGCCAGGTACCAATGTGTTTTCGAATTTTGATCTCATATGTACGTTTATCCGACGCTCTTTCGGTGAAGGAAAACATCGTGAGGAAACCTGCACACATCTGCGAAGAAACTCGAAGGTTCTGTGTGAAGTTGACCTACCCGCACTGGGCCCACGTGGTCGACTAAGGCCCGAAAGCCCTAATTCAGGGTAGGCTCGAGCCCCTCGGTGGGGATGTATACAGGGTGTAACAAAATTTGTGTAGGTCCCAATAACTGGGGCTTCTACTCATCATACTGAACAACTTTTGTTCTACGACTTTGCTGAAAACGTAAAATTTTTTTTTACTCTTCATACAAAGGGATCAGCTGATTGACCGATTTTGTGCATTTTAGTATGGAGGGTCCAATTTTTTTTGTGAGAATTTACTATGGGTTCCTTGGGGAAAGTTGTTCAGTATGACGTGTAGAACCCTCAGTTAACGGGACCTACACCAATTTTGTTACATGTATGTATATATGTGTATGTATCCATATAGGCACATAGGCACAGGGTTGTGAGTCCCACATAACCAGTACTTATACAGGCGGCTGTATTGGTATGCATAAATGCATTTTCCCCTCCCTGCTCCGTATCCGAGGCAAAAAAACACTTGATTGTGTAGAGTATGGCCTAACAATCCTGAGTTTGAAAAGACACCCTTTCTCATGGGTCGTTAATGTTACCAAAATAACTCAAGTTCGTAAAGAATTTTATAATGCATAAATTATCCCAAGGTGTACTCGTGTTAGAGCCAACCAGATTAATTTTGGGCCAAAGACCTCATAAACAAATAGTTAAAGGTGATTTGAATGCATCGGCTATTTGGTTGCAGAGTGGGTGAATGTTATGTTACACAGATTTAAAATAATACGATTTATAACACGATTCTAAACTGCATAAATACATGACATCATATTAGACACAAAATACTAATTTTAAACTTAAGTTATAACATCAAATGTAATACTTGTGACAAGAAAACATATTTTGACATGTCACATCACATCAGCTCATATAGTGTGACTTCTAATTAGTTCTTGATAGCAAAGGATATGAATGTACTCGTGATTATAAACAACTTTCCCAAAATAACTATATGTAAAATATGAAAAAAAAATTTTGATGCTTCATACATTTTTGCCGATTTAATAACTTGTAATGTATCGAGGACCAAAATTTTTTTTCTGATTTGACATATAGTTTCTTTGGGAAAGGTTGTAATCACGAGGACATGCATATCTTTTGTTATTAAGAACTAATTAAAAGTCACCCTATATATATGCACAGGCCCAAGACCGCACTACCCACTAACAACCCTCTGTAGCCTTGGCAGCGAAGCTACCGTGAAAGCTAACCGGAGTGACCCCTCCCCCCTTCAGAGGGGGCGGGGGTGCGAAAAATACACGCTGAGGGGACAGTCAAGTCTGGATTGATGGAGGTTATAGTGGCTGGCAGACCACACCTGTCAGAAGTTATCAAGCCGCCTAAAAGGCCTCTAACACGGTGTAACGACTGTCGCCCATACCACTGGGCAAAAGGCACCAACGGTTGAACTTGTCTTGCGGAAGCACAGAAACGGTTGAGATAAATGCCACTAACATTCAAACCCATCCAGGTAATGACCGTGCTTCTGGTGAGTTAACCTTCACTGAACCATTGAGCCATTCACGCAAGACTGAGCTACGACCGCTTTGGTTATAGCGACGTTACTATGACACTTATAAGAAAAAAAATATTTTAGTTAAAATTTGAGTAGTCTACAAATAGAGCCAGTTCCATAAGTGGGCGGTTCGGCTCGACCTCTGAAAGTCGCAGCCCAGTGCAAAGTGTCACAGCAAAGTTACAAAGTAAATCGACTTCAGCCATGGGGCCTCTAGAGTTATAGCTCTCATAGAGGACAAGAGAGGACATTCAACCCGCGCTAGTGACGATGGAGTAGTGTGGATGTGCTTTTTAAATAATGAGTTAGATTTTAGAAGTGAAAACTTCTTTAGGCGCGTTGGGCATTTCTCAGATGGGAAAAAACCATTGAACTCGCGACACTGTAACGTAATTTAACCGACACCATACCAGGAACACTCACAGGATCAAAACTTCGTCAACCTAGTCGTTCGCCAGAAAAACTCGGGGGGTCAAACTTATAAAACTGTAAAAAGTTTTCACTTCTGTCTGCACCCCCGGTGTGGTTAGGTTATTTAAGTTGAAGAGTGAATAGGCACTATTTGAGCTTGCGTGTCACATCCTCGGCTGCATCGGCACTTACCATTAGGAGGTGCAGCCAAACGTACTCAAATTTTTAATAAAAATATATATATATATATATATTAAAAGCGTATACCGTCCCACTGCTGGGAAAGGGATTTTTCCACATAAATCTAAATAATCACATCATCTCATATATACGTCCCCACCGAGGGGCTCGAGCCTACCCTGAGTAAGGGCGATCGGGCCTTAGTCGACCACGCGGGCGCAGTGAGGGTTGGTCAACTTCACTCACAACACTTGATCAGGTGTCCTCGCGATGTTTTCCTTTACCGTAAGAGCATCAAACTCAAACTCAAAAGGCTTTATTTGCTAGAACACGGATAAACTTATATATGAGATTGAAATTCTAAAACACATTGGTACGTGGCAGGACTCGAACCACGACCTCCCGGATAGGAGGTAGCGGCCCTCGCCATTGCGCCACCGACGCTCTTAAATCTAAATAATATTGGCACGTTTTACCACTTTCCTCCTTCCCAACAACTCCAAAAACTTATTTTGATACTTTTCCAATACATCATGTAATCTCGTTCTTGGTTTGCCGATCCAATCCATGGTGTGCCACATCTTTCCAACACCGAGTCCGTAGCAATCTTACTCACCATTCGATGTGCATTCAGCAGACCTGTCTTGCCCAGAGCTACCTGACCTCACCTTCAACCTTACGTCTTTTGGACAAGTTCTGGAGCCTAGGACTACGCTGCGTCTTTGCTCCATGGCTCTTAACTCTTAAGTCAACCAAAAGTTTGAGTTTTTGGGTATTTATTCAATGGCCAAGTTTCAGCAAAATTACCTTATGCAAGGCGTTAAGAAACTTTGAAAAATTGAGCTACTGATTGCCTACCAGCTGTTATAACACCGGATTTTTTTTTTTATATTATTCATTTATTTTTTTCTTAGCTAGTAGAACGATTACAAATCACATGCAATTATAAAAAAAATGTAATTTCTGTAGTAAGTGGGTTAATTGCGTAAATATGATGATGATAAAGATAATGCCAAGGGCTTACCAATTGCTAATAAAAAAAAATATAACACTTATCTTTATTTTATACAGTGTTTTTCTAACCTAAGTTTAGTCTATTTGCTCCATGCCTAAGTTTACTGTACGAGAGGTATCTTATTATTTTTATATCATTAGATGTCTTATCCACATAATTCTTGCGAGTACAAGATAGACACTTGTTACCCGCGGAGGATGGCGCGTCGCGGAAATTGCACAATCACAAAAAAACATCGTTCAAATTGCTTGAGATAGTTATTAAGCTCTAAATCTGTCGTTGCTTCGTAATTCCTATTAAAGAGTAGGCATTACATATTTGTGTATGGTCGTATCCTCGGCTTGCAGATAAACTGTTGGACTGATTTTGATGAAATTATGCATTTAAAATAATTTTTCAGGGGTACCTTTTTGGATTTTTTTATTTTCAAAACATTCAGAGTACCCCTTATGTGGCACTAACTTTTGCCCGCGGATTCGCCCGCGTGGTCATTGTTTTTATCAATGTCTTTGAGGGTGAGTGTTGCGCGAGCCGCGATTGGCTCCATGGCGGTTGTAAACGTAAAAAATATCGTATTTCAGCCATTTCGAAAAACTCGCGAGGTCTACAGCTCACAGAGTAACTAGTTACATCATCATAATTACAGCTCATATATACGTCCCCACCGAGGGGCTCGAGCCTACGCTGAATTAGGGCGATCGGGACTCCGTCAACCACGCGGGCCCAGTGCGGGTTGGTCAACTTCACACACACTAGTTTTTCTCATACCTATTACCTATGATTAATTCAATCACTTATTTTTCTCTTGTTTGCTTAATCATTATTTAATCTTTGCATCATATCAACACGTCCAAACTGTAAACTGATCTATCGAGCTTATTGACAGACTGAATGCTCGATGGAGATCCAAGAGTCCATACATCAAACAAGTCTTTTGCAAGCCTTGGACCGCTCTGCGATTATTTGTATGGTAGTTATGTGTGTTTGTATGGTAATTAAGGCTATTCAAACATTTAATCGGTCTTTTAACCTGACGTAAGTAACGTAGGTACCTACTGAGTGTTTGTAAATTGACCGAAAAGCTACGAGAGCCGGGGTTTAATTAAAATAAAATAATGCAATAGGGATGACGAATGCTAGTCATCTAAGTTACTTTTTATCATCTATCAAAAACTACATTTTGTTCTAAAAATGTTTGAAATACCCAGGCGTGACGTCATAGTTTTGCAGCGTCATTTATGTACTTATATTGTGATTTTGTTGAATTAAAAATCGAAGACTTGATGGAAAACAAAACGAATAAGGTTTTCCGAAGTTTAAATAGCAGGGCAATTTAGTGTTCAAGAGTTCATAATTTATTTCTGATGCTGTCGTCAACCCTATTCAATAAAAAAGTCAACTAAAAAAATTAAAAACCCGACTACGCTTGTAAAGTCGTTATTTAGCATTTTCCATTCTAAATAACATTAAACATATAAGTTGTATATATTTTTGTAGCCTTTTTTAAACCCTTTATTTTGATACCCCACTCGATCATTGAAGAATTAATACACCACTCGATTGATTTAAAAAAAAAAAACATAGAGTGTGGCGCCAAAAATCCGCCATTTTAACTTTTTATAATTTTGATATTACCCAGTGTTACTTTCACAACTAAGATGATTCCAACGACACTTCTCAACCTAAAATCCATCAAGTCATTTAAACTATTGAGCGTGCCAAAGAAACATACATACACACACTCGAAAAACATAACCTTAAAAGCAATAAACTGTTACCTCCACAAAGAATATATCTCCTCGCAGGAGCATTTAACGTTATTCAATTTGCATCGGAGGTCCCTTTTCAAGGGTTTTGAATTTTCCCACGGGAAATCTTGAATTTTCCGGGATAAAAAGCATCCTATATGTTAACCCGGGCTATAAGGAACAACCATACAAAATTTCATCAAAATCGGCCCGGTAGTTTTTGCGCGATGCGCGAACATACAGACAGACAGACAAAAATTTCCTAAGGTTGTTGTTTTGGTCTCTATATCGTTCGTTAGTAATGTCCACCACTCCGCCGTAGGTTGGCTAAACTGTAGATATTCGATAATCACAACGATTCTGATTGGCTAACATAAAGAAGGGTACCAACCAACATAAACTGGGCTCCAGGCTTGCACCGATAACGCCTAAGCTAACCGCTTAACATTTCTAGACAAAACACATAGGTGGCGATACTGTGCTAACTGTATGAAGAGCCCTGGGAGGGTCAGAACCAGAAAGAGCTTCGAGTTTTTACCGATGGCTCCAAAACTGGCACCGGGTATGGGGTCTTCTCCTAGGATCTGAACATCAAGATAGTCA
This sequence comes from Coleophora flavipennella, assembly GCA_947284805.1. NCBI lineage: Eukaryota > Metazoa > Arthropoda > Insecta > Lepidoptera > Coleophoridae > Coleophora > Coleophora flavipennella. Next base: position 15,457,464 of record OX369264.1, on the reverse strand, counting down.
ACCCCCTTGGTGTGCATAACAAGGTCTTTCAGGCTGAGTGCATAGGCATTATCAAGGCAGCTGAAGCGATTGCTGCAAGGGAGGTGCGTGATTACCCCATCCGCATCTTGTCTGACAGCAGAGCTGTACTACAGGCCCTGCAGAGCAGCAAGATCACATCTGGAATTATACTGGAATGCCAACAAAAATTGACAGATGTATGTAACCACGGCGGTGTAACTCTGCAATGGTTTAAAGGGCACAGCAACTCACGCGGCAATAATGGGCGGACGAGCTTGCCAGGAGAGGGCCAGAACTTATGACCGTGGGACCGGAACCTATAATACCCCTTCCATCTGACTGGCCACGGTCCACCTTGAGGCAAGGCACAAGAAATGAACACAATTTGTACTGGTCTGGTTTAGAAACCTGCAGGAAAGCGAGGTTGGCCCTGCCGACAACTTACCCTGGCCTATCTAGGAAGCTTCTGAGACTTGGGAGAGCTCAGCTCCTCAAGGTAACAGCCGCTTTTACTGGACATGGCCATTTTAATAAACACCTATTTGCTGTAGGTATCACCGGCAGCCCACTATGTAGGGCGTGCACGGAGGCTCAGGAGACTGCTGCACACATCCTACTGGATTGCAAGGAGCTAGCACAGTGAGCCGAGGTCGCTCCAGGAAGTCGTCGGCAACCTACTGGGCTTCTTGGAGAAGCTGGGCTGGCAGTGATGCCGGCCAATCGCGCAAAATGGGTGCAATGGTCGCATGTTTGCGGAAACCAGCCCGCCCCTAACAACAACTGTGCTCACAGTAGAAGCGTCATTATTGTTGATGAAAAAATTTTTAAAAATCCTAAGCGTCATTTTTAGAGGATATTTTTATTTACTATTTTTTGTATGGGAGGTAAGCACCCTTAATGTTCTAAAAATAAAAATATTCCAAAAATTTCAAAAAGCAAAGTTTCAGCTAAATCGTTTGGACCATTTCTCTGAAAACCATGGATACGGACGTACACACACCCAAACATATTTTTTCTAGAACACTCGTTTAGTGTCTATTAGTTATATAGAACGAATTCTTTTTTTATTTTTTTTTTTGTTTTTCGGATATAATCAATTTTAAACCTTCTACTTGCTCCATCACCCCTCGAAGGTAAAAAAAACGGGCGGGGCTGTGTCGGGGCACACGGCCGTTGGTTTTAACGTGAATACGTCTCGTAACGGGTAATTTGTAGTTTCTATATAAAATATTATTATTTATGTACTTTTTTTAATTTAAACACCTTATTATAATCACAGTTACAATTTTACACTAATGTTTTATATATAATCGATAGATTTTGACGAGAGCTGACGATTGAAACTTGAATGAACGTCGTAGCTTCACCGAGTCGAAAGTTATACTAAATGGAAATCTCGATACGCAGCAAAATGACCTTCAAAATGGCGGGGCTGCCCCCTCCTCCGCGCGCGATGTGTTACAGTCCTTACTTAGCGTAATAAATTCTTTGATTCTTTAGCTATCAAGTGGTGTAAACGAAATTTGGATGGAGATGATAGATATGTAGCTACAATACTAAACTGTATCCCCCGATTTTGTTATCATTCGTTTTTTTGGATTGCATCCCTATGAAGGTAATTTTAAAGACGTATTCACGTCAAAATCATTTTCATCGAAGTTTCACTGAATTCACTGACGAAACATCAAAGTTGAAAATTACATTTTCTTTGAAACAACAAGTCAAATATGATGCACGCAAAACTTTCAAAGCAGGCGCATAAAAAATTATGTCATTCAAATTGTTAGTTTAGTTCTCTGGCTGAGCCTTCGTGTATATGATGGATGGTGTTTGACGTTCCATTCATAATTATTATTTCGCATTGCACACCTTGAGACAACATGCCAAACGCCACATGCAAAATATGCAATGTGTACTGCATATTTAGGGCTGCCATACGTTCCGACTTCCGTTTATACCGGACTGTCACCGTATTAGTATTTAGTCCATTTCATCCCGTATGCCCCATATTTCGACAAAATACTGAAATCAACCAGAGGTGAGGTGCGCGGGCGCGCGCCCCTGCCGCACATGCGAGAGGTGCTGCGAGAGAGAACTCGATTTAAGGCGAGGCACCGGTGGAGAAGCGGAGAAACCCTTTTTCTAGATCAAATTTTTTGGGTAATTACTACTAAATATCGGTCTTGCAAAAAATATTGGACATACTTAAGGATATTGGCTGAGGAATGTGCTAATATGTTACACGATAGTGTGTACTTTACTCGATCATAAAAAATCCCAAAAACAAGTCTAAAACGTCTAAAAAAAATCTAAAACAAATTGTTTATTAATAAAATTTCTAAATTTGCACATAGTTTTTATATGGAGATATTTCTTTCTAAGTAAATTGAAGTCTTAAGAGAAATAACAACGTAAAACATTGAAAAAGTGCAAAAGTGTAGTTATTTTCTTGACACTTTACACGTAAAGGAAAAAACAGAGACAACTGTTTTACAAATGCCTCGCCTTAATAATTTATACTTTTGATGGCCACTATGGTTGAGATCAGAGGGTAGCTGTTAAAACAAAATGTAATTTGTCTATCACTATGTGTACATGCGTGCTATGTACCTAAATGGTGTAGTTAAAAATCTGCGTTCCGGCGTTGAATGCTGCTTCATGCGTTTTGGGTATGGAAAGAAAAACGTCCCGTATTGGTTCCTAGACGTTATGGCAACCCTATGCATATTGCATACTGACATTTGCGATAATACGTCACATCCTTCCAAAATAATGAAAGTGGTTCGACAATGCTGTCTAATGGTAGCACCTTGATGCGGTTTCGAGCTCATCTGTCTGTTCACCGTCCAGAGGTAGTTAAATAGTTTAAAAAAAAACTACATACAATTGTGTCCAATCTGTGCAATTTACGCTTGCGGTTGCAACAATCGGTGCAAGTCATGTGGTGTGCGCTTATTGTATAAATGGTAAAGGGTTACATTGTAAGTTTAGCATTTTCTTGAATGCATACAAAAGAAAAATGATTTATTTGTAGAATTATGCGTGGTTAGATGAGGTTTTCAAAGAAATCCATTTTCAAGAAGTGTAATTTTACATGTGTATGGAAAACGATTATGTGAATACGCTCTTATATGGTTTACGACATGAAGGAAAAAAATGTATGAAAACAAAACTTGATGAAAACAATTTTACAAATAAAAAAATGAGACGACTCAATTTTGTGTGCGTCTCGTTGATGTCTTTTGTACGGAGATGCTAATTTACGAAAGAGAAATTGAAATATTGAGATTATTAAATAAAAAGATTTTAATAAATGAAAAAAAATATCATAAGTAGTTAATACAGTCCTGTTTAACAATACTGAAAGAAAATCCCAATGTGTAATCCGGTCCGTTACGTTGAAAATGAATATTTTAGATGCAGAGATAAGCTATTAGGTCTTTACCTATGAAATTGCCGATTGTATAGAAAAGTTTAAAGATGATAATTAATATTATGAACAATAGTTATCAAAACAAAATTTATTTAAAAATAGCATTAGACTATTAGAAATTAAACGGTGGTAAATATATGCCTATTGTTTAGATATTTTAAGAGCACGGTGGTTTAAGTCGGGTTTTTTTACCTGAAACATTTTTATTGAGGCAAAAAATACACATTTTTAATTTTAAAGCTCTAGAGTTATCGTAGCAGTTTCTTCGTTACTAATGTCATAATATTTGGGAATACCCCGCATAAGATTTCATCACTTTCAGGAAAATTTAAGAAAATGAACTAGTCTAAAAAATTGCCCCATCTGACCACTAAGAAAACGCCTTTGTTCCATTCAACGGTACATAGCTCAGGGGATTGGAACATGAAAGACCATAAGTAGTGTCACCATAAGGTCAACAATAAAAACAATAACTTTTTTATTTTCAATAAAAATTGGCATTGAACTTCAAAAACTGAATCGGCAATTTCATAGGTAAAGACCTATTATAAAGAGCTAGGTAGGAGGTAGGTTACATGCATCCTAAATGTGAAGCAAATAAAAAGGTGCCAATTGGCATCTCTTCAATCTATGTTTAGTTGGCTATATTTTCGAGAGAGGAAGAGGAAGACGCAGGATAACATGGAGTGACATTGTAAAATAAAAAAAAAGTCGAGCGAGACCTACAGTACTCGCATATGATGTGTAACATGTGACAAAATACTTTATAAAAGGACGGCAAAGATACGGCAGACTAGGCTGTATGGTCATAGATACCTTTGCCTTTTCCGCGCTTTTAAAGCCTGAAAAAAGGACGGCAAAGATACGGCAGACTAGGCTGTATGGTCATAGATACCTTTGTCTTTTCCGCGCTTTTAAAGCCTGAAAAAACGCGACTCCCTGTTACACATTTCCGTCCCATGGGACACTTTTCCGTCCCATTTCACGAAATCACTCCCACAAATTGCAGGAAAGCGAGAGCAAAAATGTTACACATCAAAAATGGACACCCAGCAAAGACGCTGTCAGTCTTTGCAAATTGACAGAAAACCAATATTTTTTTTAAGAATATATTAACGTCTCTGGACACAAAAGCCCTTTTAAGGCAGTCTTCATTTAATTAATCTTCATTTGTTTCTTTGATTTGCAATGCTAGTGCCGGTGCATTACAAAATTTAATATTCTCTGGAGTTCTTGATAGCTTTTGCAGCAGACTAATTCTGAATTGGAACACCCGGTAGCAATATGGCGTCTATAAAATTTCACCCAGTGTAAATTGGGTTTTCACCACCTTTTTCATTGTATTTTCTTTTCATTGGTTACGTATACCGGACGATTTTTTTCCAAAACGCACCACTTTTTGAAGCAAATTCTAGCAGAAAACAATGCAAAAACAATAAAATAAGACTACAGTTCACAAATCCAAATCCCGCCAAAAAACTCTGCGCGAGAGAAAACATAGAGCATTTCCCTGCGGTGGTAGCTGACATCCACTATAAGTATATGACACCCCAAAAAAAAGATATTTTTGAAGACATATGCTTTTTGGTTTATTTTGTTATGCTATATTTTTGAATGATTATACTGACCAATGACAGCAAAAAAAGTGCGCATCGTACCACGTGCAAAGTAAAGTTTTGTAGTCTTTTTATCACGCTTTCATTAGCTTCACCTGTATGTACGTTTGTAACCGACTCCTAAGCAATAGATTTTGACTCACTTCAAACGGACAGATTTAATTCAAACTTTATACATTTATCAATAATCAGTGACAATATAATAATTTCATAAGTATCTCATTATCCTGAACTAATAATTGAAAAATAAATATAGTGTAAAAAAACACGATTTTAAAGCACATCAAACTAAAAAGTGAAAAATAATTCTGAATATAAGCTGAAAACAATAATGAACGAAAAATATTAGTATTATTGTGAAAAAGCGTGTGGCGCTTTGTGCCATATTTTTCGTATATCGAGTAACCCACGCTTTTTCACATTAGTACTAGTATTTTTCGTTCATTATTGTTTTCAGCTTATATTCAGAATTATTTTTCACTTTTTCGTTTTATGTGCTTTAAAAGCGTGTTTTTTAGTTTTTTATTTATTTTACCCTCAATTGGACTTCATCTCACCTGATGGTAAGAACACCTACTTAGAACCAAACTCCTTTGTTATTGAGTTTTGGCGCCTACTGAAAACAAAAAGACTCATGTCACTCAAGCCTTGAACTGAACGTTAGGAATTTAATTATTTTCTTGGACTTCTCGTTTTCCCGTCTTCTGATGGTACTGTGGCCCATCCGCACTCACCCCAGGACGCTAAACTTGATGATTTTTTAAATGCTTTGAATTAACTTGCAATGTATGTATGTTTGTTCGGGTGAAATCTTGAAAGTTAAATTTGACCCACTTCCTGGTTTCCGATTAAGCTGAAATTTTGCATGCATATGTATATCGCGTGACAATGCAATATCAAAAGCTTGTGCTTAAAAGTTTTTTTGGTTTTTCGAAAATTATTTAAATTAGTTATATCCTACATTGAACTGGCAGTGGCAGTGGGCAGGGCACATAGCTCGTAGAACAGATGGCCGATGGGGCAGTAAAATTCTCGAGTGGCGACCGCGCACCGGAAAACGTAGCGTAGGCAGGCCTCCCACGCGGTGGACCGATGATCTGGTGAAGGTCGCCGGAAGCCGATGGATGCGGGCAGCGCAGGACCGGTCGTCGTGGAAATCCTTGGGGGAGGCCTTTGTCCAGCAGTGGACGATTTGTGGCTGATATGATGATGATGATGATGATGATGATCCTACATTATCTAATACTTTACGGATTTCCTGAAATAGCGGTTGAGCTGGTAGGGGGTGGGAGGAACCTAACAAATATCATTACTTAAAAACTAAAATTTTGTGTTTTTATGATTTGTTTGAAACATTCTTTCATCTTTCACCGTCTTCAGTACACAAATAAAAAAATAATATTTTACTTACTTAGTAGCAAAGAATAAACTTGGGAAAATCAGGCTTCATGAAAAATTTACAAATAATTTGGTTTGTATGACCTTATTTGGGGTTTTCTGGAATAATTAAGTACCCATTATGGTAGGCATTATTGAGACTTAGTTATTCATAAATTTTCATTAAAATCAATAGAGCATTTTTTGAGAAAAAGCAGCAAACAACCTGGATATTACCTTATTCTAATGTTTCTTGCATTTACGTGCTATTTCGTGCTGTGGGCTATGTAAAGTTATAGTAACGTACCGAGTTTCATCAAGATCGTTAGTGCCATATTTGCTTAAAAATAATAAGTGATTTTTTACTTCGTGGCAACCCGTAAAAATCAAGATAGGGGAATTTCGAAAAAAAACGACTGGCTATATTAAAATAATACTGTCCTATAACCCAAATTTTACCTAAATCCATCCAGTAGTTTGAGAACTAGAGCACACAAACACACACACAGAGATTCATTTTTGTATGTGTTTTAGACTCTATTAGTGTAAGACATATAATGCTCCCTATCAAAATCTCAACTTCGATTTTTTTTTTGCCATCACAATACTTTCTTGACTTCGTTATACAAAAAAATATATTTCTTTTTCCGATGTCTATTTTTACCATGCTTATACAGGGTGACTTTTAATTAGTTCTTGATAACAAAAGATATGCATGTACTCGTGATTAAAAACAACTTTCCCAAAGAAACTATATGTCAAATCACAAAAAAAAATTGTTCTCGATAAATAATAAATTATCAAATCGGCAAAAATGTTAAAATGTTTTTTTTTTTATATGACATATAGTTTCTGTGGGAAAGTTGTTTGTAAACACGAGTAGATTCATATCCTTTGCTATCAAGAACTAATTAAAAGTCACCCGATATATACAGGGTGTAACATAAAGGTGTGGTGATACTTTAAGGTGGGCTTGTACTCATCAAACTGAACCACTTTTGTTCTGCAACGTTGCTGAAATAGCAATTTTTATTTTTTGTACAAATCGTTTAGCTGATTAAACGGATGTTACACCCTGTATAACATATTGAAATAAAAATTATCGTTACGATATCACATTGATTCTGCATCCCCAACACAGGTACCTGAATCAGACACCTCCATGGTATAGTCATGCATACTTAGACTTGCCAGATGTCAGGATTTATCCTGACATGTCAGGATTTTTAGGCACCAGTCAGGATTCCGGCCGGATTTTGACAATGTCAGGTTTTTTTTTTTATTATTTACGTGTTTATAGGTCTTTTATCAAGCAGCCTATGGACTAAAATGAATGGTGATTTTTTCATTGTGTGGAGAGTTAGAGTAGGCTCAATGGCAGATTGTGAGTGGGAGAGTGACCGGTTGGCACTCAAAAGGAATATTATGGTGGTGGCGCATCGGGAGCCGGGTCGTTCCTTTCCCTCTAATATGGTTGATGGAAGCGATGGCTGACTCTCGCGTTATACTCGTGAACGGGTGCTGTCCGTGTGAACTGGCCTACTCTTGTTAAATGCATTCAATGATAATTTTTTAGTTATAACTTTTCGTGTCATATTGTTTTCATGTTCTAATGACATAATCTGGTTTATATCAAGGATTTAATTTTGACGTTATTAACTAATTATTGTTTATTTTTGATTATTCACAAATGATATTGTTATTATTATTTTATGACTATCAGAAATAGTGTTATTTGCACCTATTTTGAATAAATGTATTGAATTGAATATATTGAATTGAATTGAATTATAAGTGGTCTTTTGTCACTATGACTACTGTGCGTCGTCAAACCGCGATCGTTTCAGTAAAATGTCAGGACTTTTTGATAAAAATCAAGCTTTTTGTCAGGACTTTTCAATTTAACATCTGGTAACCCTATAGCATACTATAATAGCAGGGAGGGGTTGGTTGGGTCGGAGGCTCCGCAATCCTTTGCCGCGGCCGGGTCGTGGGAACCCCGGCAGATGCTAGATTTAATCACAAGAAGGCTTTTTTCTAAGCACCAGAGACCATAGAGTAAAGTCACCACAGTTTCATAAGAAAATGGAAAAATTTAAACAAAATAATATACAACATAAACCTTTGTTATTGAATTTTTGGAAAACCCTTAAAAATGTTGGGTACAAGCTTTCATTTTAATTTTTTTTTTCAGACAACTCTTTCTGAAAAAAAATTCATCATTGATATGATGCCGGAAGACGTCCACTGCTGGACAAAGGCCTCTCCCAAGGATTTCGAAGACGACTGGTCCTGCGCTGCCGGACATGGCTCACAGAATCGCTAAACTAAAGAGGCAGTAGGCACGGCACATAACTCGTAGAACAGATGGCCTTTGGGGCAGTAAAGTACATACAATAGGAGTGCTTAAAAAATGACTGGTCCGCCATCTTTAGGAGACCGCCATATTGGATTTAGAATGACGTGACTAAGCTATTTATGCATTTTCATCAAAACTAAACGTGTATGCAAAATTTCAGCTCAATCAGAAACCTAAAAGTGGGTCAAATTTAACTTGCCAATTTACATACGAACATTGCAAGTTAAATAAAATCTTGTAAAAATATTTTAGAGATTTAGTAAGTCACTATGCAAACAACGCTTTGTTTTGAATAGCCTATTGTATTTACAGTGTCCTTTCAATCAATCAATCATATCAGCTCATATACGTCCCCACCGAGGGGCTCGAGCCTACCCTGAATTAGGGCGATCGGGCCTTAGTCGACCACGCGGGCCCAGTGCGGGTTGGTCGACTTCACACACAACCTTCGAGTTTCTTCGCAGGCGTGTGCAGGTTTCCTTACGATGTTTTCCTTCACCGTTAAAGCAATCGGTAAGTATGTACGTAAGTTTTGAAAAACTCATTGGTACATTGGCCGTCCAGATTTGAACCCGGTACCTCTGGTTAGAGGGACCGAGTCGTTACCGGTTGAGCCACCGACGCTTTTTCACAGTGTCCTTTATTGCACCAATAATAAGACAAAATTAAGTATAGTTTCTTGGGACATTACATTTGGGGTAATGTCCGAATATTAATTTGTTTTCGATGTTTCCCCGTACACGACTAGGTCTACCTAAAACTTGTTGGGTAACGTTAGGTGCTGCTCTGAACATGCATAGCATATTCCATGTAGTTGTGTACGGGTAAACACCGAATACAAATTAATATTCGGACATTACCCAAAGAGCTTGGGTAATCCTAAGTAAACCCGGGTAAACTTAAGTTTATTCTCTCTTTTAGCCTTACCCGTAACATATTATGTACTTATATATTAATGTTAAGGAGCAGTAAAGAGGATTTTTCCAAAATCGACCCCTGGAGTGAAATTATTCATGAATCATTTATTCAAAATTATTAGTAAGCCCTTATGGTAAGTAACAATGATGCCGAAGATGGCTTACAAAGATTCACCGACGCTATAGCTTACGGGCTATCTTATCTTCAAGCCGGAACACATCAATGTTGTTAGCATTGATTTTTGGCGGCCAGACTTACATAAGATGGTGGTAGCTAGCCAGGCGGGCTTACAAAATGCCCTTACACCAACCAAACCGAGTCTTACAAAACTTTGTTTGACTCCGCCGGGAATTGAACCCGCGACCAGCCATCATCGTCACTTACCATCATTTGAGATGATGCCAAGGACTTACCAATTGTGCATAAAAAAATCCATAACGGATTCGTGGAGCTGTTCCAAAATCCACGCAAGCGAAATCACGGACACCTCACTATATTCCTAATAAATCTAATATCATGGTAACTCTATTTTTTTTTTTATAAAACACGATCAATACACCGCAAGGACAGGAAACAACGCTCTCACTGCTATTAAACAGCAGGTTTATATCCATAAGTAACTTATTTTGAGGAAACCTTCAAAATAACAACCTTTTGTGTGCACGCAACCCTTGCATCCGGCAAACGGGATACGTGTGAGATTTTGCCAAATCACGGATTCGCTATGTCAAAAAAAAAACTCAAATTGACACAAAATTGTTGTATTGTATGATGTCTGCAATTTTTAGTGGCTAACTAAATATTTGTATGAAAAGTCGCAGCTTCACAGCCCTCTTGACAAAAAATGTTAGCATAATAGTTTTCTCACGTAAAGCAAAGCTACGCAGTAAAATAAAAAATAAAAACATATTGAAAACCTAACTCTATCTCTATTTTCAACCGCCTCCGTGGCGTAATGATGAGTCCATTCGCTTCACACTAGGAGGTCACGGGTTCGATTCCTGGTGGAGTCAACTTGTAAGATTTGGTTTGGTTGGTGGTTGGGCATTTTCAAAGCCTTGCTGGCTAGCTACCACTATCATATCTATGTCTTGCCGCCAAACATCAGTGTTAACAGCATTGATGTGTTCCAGTTCTCCATTGCATTGAGGAATCTTGGCAAGCCCGCTTCCATCTTCGGCATCATCGTCACTTACCATCCGATGAGACGATGCTAAAACCAATTGTGAATAAAAAAAAACCTTACTACATACAACGAAAGACAGGCAAAGTTGACTACAAATATTATAGTTTTATCGGGAACGGGAATGCTTTGAAAGCGATATCTAAACGGTTACTTTTACAAGCAAGCAGGCGCGACTGTGAAACCCATACCGGAAGAAAGCAAAGAAAAGCGGTATCTTTGATGTTAACCTCTCCTTTGTGGTGTAATATTGTTTACCTGCATACGTAAAAGAATTGGTAAAGTCAGTTTCCATTATGATGAAGTAATCTAACTTTCTTTGAACTAGCCGCCCCATCATCCGAAACTTTACTCACCGTCAAAGAATTTTTAAACTTGTCTATCTGAACATGACTGTGTGTGTGTGTAGTTTGTTGTTGTATAAAGAAAAGGGTTAAGTTAAGGCCTTGCTCCAATAACAGTGACAGTTATTCTCAGACAATAAAGGACATGTGGTTCATAATGACCTTAAAAACCTTAAAATTTAACTTTGTGCCTCTTGGTGATTAATGTTACTAATGCACAAAGGACCATTGCGGCACTCTCCCCTGTCTAGTCTAGAGATATTTTTTTCTCCGTCCACTTGGATACATTGGATGTATCCGTTACTGGATTTTAGTACAATTTTTCCTTCACTTGTAACTGTCGCCTGCATACTGTATGATTCGTTATTTCACAAACGGTCTGGCAAATTATATAATGACGACGGCGGGGAGGCTCTTTGAGTGTTAATTCAATCAAATCTGACCGAACCTAACATCGCTCGCTTTGCGAGCTCATTTACAAACTGCCGTACGTCATTTTGTCAATTTGCCTGGCTCGGCATTTTGCAATCTGCGTACATAATTTAATAATTTGTCTGACCGTATACATACGGACAAATTATTACAAATTGCCTGACCACTTGTAAAATAACTAATCATACTACATTCGCTTGTTCATTTTACAATCGGCGTACAGAATTTTACAATTTGCCTGACCGTTTACATACGGACGAATTATACAATTTGCCTGACGATATGTAAAATGACTAATCATGCAATTTGCCTGCCACATATCCATCAGGACAATCAATCCAAATAATGGATTCTAAGATACTCAAAAGTGGATCAATAGATCCATCAAATGGATCCAAGTTTATAGAGCAACAATTTTCCACTCTACGGTGGAGACAGTTGGTCTATAATAATAAAAAATGGTATATAATAATAAAAAAAGAAAAATATGATAAACAGAAAAAATACAAAAAAGAAAAATACAGCACAAAATAAACAGTGTTGTTTTCAAATTAAAAAAAATAACGACACCTTATTAACATAAATGAAAGCTCTCATCTATATCTATAATATAATATCTATATATCTATAATATAATAAAACTGTAACGGGGCCGTGTCTGTACATGAAATATTTTTGAAAAATAATAACTGTGGTGGACATTACTAACGATACAGAGGCCAAAACAACAACTTTTAGAATTTTTGTCTGTCTGTCTGTCTGTCTGTCTGTCTGTATGTTCGCGCATCACGCAAAAACTACCGGGCCGATTTTGATGAAATTTTGTATGGTGGTTCCTTATAGCCCGGGTTAACATATAGGATACTTTTTATCCCGGAAAATTCAAGAGATCCCGTGGGAAAATCAAAAGTATTCATTTATAGAACGGCTCACCTCGCAAATGTGGCTTGACCTATTACAATCAAATTTTACACGTTGATACCCTTATCGCGAACTAAAACTCGGACATTGTGAACCCCAAAAAAAATAAGGGTTCCTGCAGGAATGCAAAAAATTGTATCTTAAGAATGGCTCAACGTAACTATATGAAACCATTACATTGGGATGGGGTGTTTTGAACATCATTGTATAGTCGGGTATTCTTTATCCCGGAAAACTAAAGAGGTCCCGTGGGAAAATATCTATCGATACATACAATAATAACAAAAGAGTACTTTTTTCTATATATTAGCTACACATACCAAACATTATAATCATAGTAGCAAAATGTCAATAGATGGCACTGCAGGGATAATAAAACGCGCTTAAGTTGTATTAAAACATTAAAACATTATTTCATACTTTTGAGTGGATTTCTTTTATGTATTTTTCAGCATACGCTACTCTAAACTCTGGAACTATGGTACGTAGCGATGTGTTTCATAGACGAACAGACAGGTATTTTTTTACAGATTCCAATCGTGTATAAAAATATAAACACATAAATCGAGTTTAACATCTTTTAACAGGAGGCAAAGATATGGGAACTCTTTTGACGGCGACTATTTGCGTGTGGCAGTTGCTCTCCGCCTGCAATATCAATATCTGTGAACCTCATCAATGTATTTGCGGGTCCTCGGTGGAGGCAATTGGCCATCACTCACTGAGTTGCAGTCGTGTTTGTTAAGATTACCACGTCACCAATTCCTTAATGACCTCACTCGGAGGGCACTGGTCTCGGCCAGATGGAATATTCCATCTTTGATGCAGCCGCCGGCCGGGCTTTAGTCGATCTGATGGCAAAAGTACGGAGGGTTTAAACAGGTGCTATGGCAGAGAGGAACGTGTCTGCTTTGGGAAGCCACTTTTTCTGTCTCACTCCTCACCCGTACGGTACTGCTGCTCAATTTGCGGTGAGAAAGAAGCATAATAAGTACACGGTCTTGGAGGCAAATTACTGCTTTGTGCCGCTGGTCTGTGAGACAACCGGCTGCTGAACCCTCAGAGGCCTTTGCCTTCACAAAGAAGATTGGCCTTCGCCTTCGAGAGAGGAGATGTGACGTGAGGTAATACCTGCTGCTAAGGTTGTCTATTGCCATCCAGCGCGGCAACGAGAAGTGCGTCTTGGGCTTCTTTGGAGCTGATACGACTCGAGGATTTGACCCATATTAATATTGTTAGGAAATTTTATTACTAGATTGATACCTATAATGATTTGAATTAGTTTTTTGATAATATTTCATCATATCAGTTTATATACGTCCCCACCAAGGGGCTCGACCTGCCCTGAGTTAGGGCGATCTGGCCTTAGACGATCACGCGGGCCCATTGCGGGTTGATTGACTTCACACATAAGCTTCGAATTTCTTCGCAGGCGTGTGCAGGTTTCCTCACGATGTTTCTCTCACCGTAAGAGCGTCGGATAAACGTACATACCGGTATGAAATCGATATTCATATAGATATTGGTAAGTGGCAGGATTCGAACCACGGCCTTCCGGACAGGAGGTAGTGGCCCTAACCGTTTGGCCACCGACGCTCTATATTTTATTTAAGATTTAGAAATCTTTACTTTATATTATAAATGTGAAAATGTGTTTGTTTGTTTGTTACCTATTCACACTTCAACACCTCTACCAATCTTAATGAAATTTGGCATGCAGGTAGCCTGTATCACTGGGAATGAAATAGTCAACCTTTTATCTGTGGAAATTATCATAGTCCGCTGCAGTTCCTGAGGAAACTGAAACAATACTCTTTGTTCGTTTTATTTAAAATCGTAACGAAAAATGGATTGGTGTGATTTTTCGCACAGAGATGAGGTGGAAAATGATATAATTTACTAATAAGTATATCCTGACATAGTTCCCGAGGGATCTGGGGACAACTGTTTTCTACGCTCGCGCACGTCGGTGGCGTCGCAACGGAGCAACGCAATGATATATGATGTTACTATCGTGAGCAACGTATTAAAGTGATTTTTTGTATAGAATTTGTTGAGGGGGTGGGAAGTGACAAAGACTGCTAATCCGAATAGCCCGATACAGTTCCTGAGGTACCTGGTGAAAACTCATGTCCACGCTTGCGAGCTGATTGCGGCTCGCGCACCACTCACCCTCAAAAAGAGTCATAAAAGCTATGTCCACGTGGGCGAAGCCGCGGGTAAAAGCTAGTAGTAAATAATACAAAACATCCTCATATCCCACGATAATGCATAAAATTAAATGGTAAGTAAACCACATTCATTGATAGACCCCTGGACCTGGCGATTTCCGGTGAAATCCCGAAAGGCAAAAAACTAATCCAAACAAACACATGACAAGAATAAAAGCAGATGGCGCCTCCAGCCCGGACGGAAATCGAAAGGGATTTTTTTAACGCTTTTTTGCATTTAATCGACGATAAAAAATCAATGGGAAGACTTTTAGATTTTGTGAAAAAAAAATTAGTGAAAGCGTAGCCATAGTTTTAATCGTGAGAACTCGTCATCTTTATTTTTATAGATTTTCATTTTCGAAAATTTAATTGATTATTTTTTTACGACGTAGAGTTTGTTTGTTTTAAAATTTTTAAGTATACATTATGTACTTATTGTATTTTGTAATTTTTAAACCATAGTATTAATTAATACCAACTTAGTGTCTTAAGGCTAGATATACTTAGATTTCAATTCAAAATAGATGAAAAATGAAACTAGTTAGTACTGAAATTCTACGTTGACGGACTGACTTATTTACAAAATTTTAATTATGGCTCACATACATGAAAGAAATAAAGCTATACGTTTAACACCACACCAAAATACGTAATTTATTAGTTACAGAAAAGTTTAGGTACTTAAATGTTTTTTTCTTATCAATAAAATAATTTAACAGTACATATTTTTTTCACATGTCTTTGGTTGCACTGGTCTACTGTGGTTTTGTTGCCCTAGGTTAAGATCGATTTAGGATATATTTATGCTTACAATTCATGAAACTATCAATGATTTTGTAAGATTAGCTCTCGTTTTTTTTGCGTAGAACTCTAATCATGACTGGGTTAATAAATTTTATTACTAACAAGCCGATAATTGATCATAAAAACAAGAGCACATTCAATACTTTCATGAATAAATTTGTGATCTGGGCCCTTGAAAAAATCAAAATTTACTAAAATATCCAGGGCAACAAAAAACTATTTTTTTTGTAGAGCTACGTTGTCATTGTTTTGACGAGTTGACATACAAAAGTGAGATATCGTGCTTGCTATGCGAAGCGATAGAGTATAGACGAATGCGCGGGCCCAGGACGGCAGGACCGTGGGAGTCCGCCGCAGGTGCGGTGCCACAAAGACCATGCGTTTCCTATGCAGCCTGCAGATGCAAGTGCCACAGACACATTTGATTGTTAGATAGGAACATTTTTAATTCACTGAGTCGTAAAAACAAATTGATGGATTTTAAACTTACGAGTATTTCGAAAGAAAGAAATCGTTCCTAGATATCTGTGGTTTTGAATTATGCGAATCTTGAACTCAATTTAACTGCTATTTTTATACGGTTATTAAATAGAGTTTTTTTTTAAAATTTTATAATAAGATATTAATTTCTAATATTTTATAAATGTTGTTCTTTATTAAAACAAAAGTAGCTGGTGGTAAAAATATATTTATTTTAATTAATTAGACCGTGGTCGCTTTGCCCTCCAAGTATTAAATTTTTAATGTACCAGCAACGTCGCGGTATAGAAAATGGCAAAACAACAACAAAATACAGATATTTATAAAGTTGCTATATTGGACTTCAAGCAGCAATAAATCATTTTTTTTTATTTACCTTAACTAATAGCATACCATTAGCATCAATATCCGATAAAGGAATCCAAAATTATGAATGAGAGAGAGCCTTCCTGTACCACACCCAGTACACTGCATACGACGGTCGTGAAATGACTTACTAAAAACAAACGACGGAGCAATGACAGCGAAATCCTATACGTTCGAGCACCTATTTATAACCAATCTGTATCAATCTGGGTGACGGAGGGGGTGAAGTCGGAATCTAGAGAGCGGCAGGGAGTGTCCATACTGTATGTTAGTACTAGTATACTCGTATATATATTTTACCTGTACTAAGAGGCTAAGTAGGTAACAAAACAATAATGCATAATTGTACTATTGTAAGCATTGGGGTATCTTGGTAAGCCCGCTTTCATCTTCGGCATCATCGTCACTTACCATCAGGTGAGATGATGCCAAGGCCTTACCAATTATAAATAAAAAAAACATGATATGAGTGCCAACCTTTTCGACAAATCTAGTTTTTATCTATTTCTATGGTCGGCGAGTATTACAAACAGAACCTCAATGATGACTTCTTGCTAATACAGAGACACGTTAGATCAGTGGTCGTTGCATATATATGTATTTATTATATAACTTGTAACAGGCTGTATCTCCCGCATTATTTTGTGCAGATACCTATATTGTAATGGTATGGAATGCCCTAATGGAATAAAAAGCGTCGGTGGCTCAACCGGTAACGACTCGGTCGTCCTAACCAGAGGTGCCGGGTTTAAATCCGGACGGCCAATGTGCCAATGAGTTTTTCGTAACTTACCTACATAATACTCTCCGATTGCTTTAACGGTGAAGGAAAACATCGTGAGGAAACCTGCACAACACACCTGCGAAGAAACTCGAAGGTTGTGTGTGAAGTCGACCAACCCGCACTGGGCCCAAGGCCCGATCGCCCTAATTCAGGGTAGGCTCGAGCCCCTCGGTGGGGACGTATATGAGCTGACATGTTGATGGAATGCCCGCATCCATCGGCTTCCCGCGATCTTCACCAGGTCGTCGTCCACCGCGTCGGAGGCCTTCCTACGCTCCGTTTTTCGGTGCGCGGTCGCCACTCGAGAACTAGGAAATCCTCGGGGGAGGCCTTTGTCCAGCAGTGGACGATTTTCAGCTGATAGAATGACGATGGAATGCAATAAAATATAGTCACATTATAAAAAAGTGTTTTCTACACGTAAAATATAAAATGCAAAAAATATATTTCTGTGGCCAAAGTATATAATATATTAGTACTAACATACAGTATGTACACTCCCTACCGCTGTCTAGATTGCGACCGCACCCCATCGTCACCCAGATTGATACAGATTGGTTACAGTTTGTTTGTCGAACGTATAGGATTTCGCCACCATTTTGTTTGTTCCGTCATTCCTTTTTTGAAATGTCATTTCTGGCCCGTTGTATGAAGTGTCCAGGGTGTGCTATGGCCACATAGGCTTGTGTATAGGTACAGAGGGCAGCACTTGCGATTCTGATCCATACGCATTCG
This sequence comes from Coleophora flavipennella, assembly GCA_947284805.1. Lineage (NCBI taxonomy): Eukaryota > Metazoa > Arthropoda > Insecta > Lepidoptera > Coleophoridae > Coleophora > Coleophora flavipennella. The sequence continues at coordinate 15,439,499 of OX369264.1, read as the reverse complement.
GCATAAGAACGGTAAAAAGTCCAAAGTGTGTAACTTGATGTGCTGGCCAGTGTACATATCAGCGATCCCCCACACGCACCTGTTGAGCGAGGTTTTTTCAATAAAAGCTTTTTTTACAGATGAAACAGATTTGATAAGACAAGGTGCAAAACGCAAGAAACTGAGCACCTTATTAGCATCCCTTACGCCAGGCCTCAGGCTCAAGCGGGCTAAAACAAAACAAATCAATATCCGATAAAGGAATCCAAAATTATGGCCTTCGTAACCCATTCCTGACCTACCGTCAGCTGCCCACACCGACCCATATGTTACAAAATATAGGTCAATTAGAATACCAGTGCTACGCGAAAATTGTCTGTATCATCGAGCAGTTAAGTTGATTTTCAAAAAATATATTTAAAAAATGCTAAGCACGAAATTGGACAGTGGTAATGAATCTTCTAAAACATGGCATCTGATTAGTATTATTTTATGGTAGAAAATTGGTGACAGGTGCACCTGTTCGCAAGTGGTCATTTGTTAGAATGAATCGGGAACATTCATTTCTGACTGTCTTATTATTTGTACATTAAAATGAAAGTGATTTCTCAACATAATTTTTTTGTAAAAACCAAAAATTTTAATGACTTCTTCGATTCAAAATTTAGTTGTTGATTGGTAGGTCACCTGCTCTTAACTCTGATGATTTTTTATGCCATTCATGTGGGTGAGTATAATTTAGTTTGTTTTGATGCTTTTATTTTCCATACAAAGACTAATTCGAGTATAAAGTAAATATACAAGTACAGCTCATAGCCCAAGTACAGTACATCAAGTAAAGTACAGTACATAGCTCGTAGAACGGATGGCCGTTAGCGCAGTAAAGTTCTCGAGTGGCGACCACGCACCGGAAAGCTAAGCGTAGGCACGCCTCCCACTCGGTGGACCGATGACCTGGTGAAGGTCGCGGGAAGCCTCTGGATGCGGGCAGCGCAGAACCGGTCGTAGTGGAAATCCTTGGGGGAGGCCTATGTCCAGCAGTGAGCGTCCTTCGGCTGATATGATTTTTTCATTTTCATTTCATTTCATGATGATACATTGAGTACAGGATCGTGCACCTCGGTGACCCGAGGTCGTTCCAGGAAGTCGTCGGCAACCTACGGGGCCTACTGGGCTTCTTGGAGGAGCTGGGCTGACAGTGAAGCCGGCAACGCAAAATAAGCGTGGTGGTCGCCTGGTTGCGGGAACCAGCCCGCCCCTATCAACAACATCAACAACAACAACAACAAGTATACAAGTATCACAATTTAGTTTTGCATCTTTGTAAGCAAATAGCATATTAATAGTTACATTTTAGAGGTACCTACATAGAGTGTAATTAACATTTTAGCAGAATGCTCGCGGCTGATTTACCCACGGTTAGGTAACAATGCCAGTTCCCACATCATAACAGTCGTAATAGACAATTCTACCGATTTTATATTGCCCGTGTGTCTGGCATATCAGACTGAGGATTCCGTATCTAATTTGTTGATTTTATATTGCCCGTGTGTCTGGCATATGAAACTGAGGATTCCGTATCTACTTTGTTGACTTTATATTGCCCGTGTGTCTGGCATAACAAACTGAGGATTCCGTATCTACTTTGTTGACTTTATATTGCCCGTGTGTCTGGCATATCAAACTGAGGATTCCGTATCTACTTTGTTGACTTTATATTGCCCGTGTGTCTGGCATATCAAACTGAGGATTCCGTATCTACTTTGTTGACTTTATATTGCCCGTGTGTCTGGCATATCAAACTGAGGATTCCGTATCTACTTTGTTGACTTTATATTGCCCGTGTGTCTGGCATATCAAACTGAGGATTCCGTATCTACTTTGTTGACTTTATATTGCCCGTGTGTCTGGCATATCAAACTGAGGATTCCGTATCTACTTTGTTGACTTTATATTGCCCGTGTGTCTGGCATAACAAACTGAGGATTCCGTATCTACTTTGTTGACTTTATATTGCCCGTGTGTCTGGCATATCAAACTGAGGATTCCGTATCTACTTTGTTGACTTTATATTGCCCGTGTGTCTGGCATAACAAACTGAGGATTCCGTATCTACTTTGTTGACTTTATATTGCCCGTGTGTCTGGCATATCAAACTGAGGATTCCGTATCTACTTTGTTGACTTTATATTGCCCGTGTGTCTGGCATATCAAACTGAGGATTCCGTATCTACTTTGTTGATTTTATATTGCCCGTGTGTCTGGCATATCAAACTGAGGATTCCGTATCTACTTTGTTGATTTTATATTGCCCGTGTGTCTGGCATATCAAACTGAGGATTCCGTATCTACTTTGTTGATTTTATATTGCCCGTGTGTCTGGCATATCAAACTGAGGATTCCGTATCTACTTTGTTGACTTTATATTGCCCGTGTGTCTGGCATATCAAACTGAGGATTCCGTATCTACTTTGTTGATTTTATATTGCCCGTGTGTCTGGCATATCAAACTGAGGATTCCGTATCTACTTTGTTGATTTTATATTGCCCGTGTGTCTGGCATATCAAACTGAGGATTCCGTATCTACTTTGTTGATTTTATATTGCCCGTTTGTCTGGCATATCAAACTGAGGATTCCGTATCTAATTTGTTGATTTTATATTGCCCGTGTGTCTGGCATATCAAACTGAGGATTCCGTATCTACTTTGTTGATTTTATATTGCCCGTTTGTCTGGCATATTAAACTGAGGATTCCGTATCTATTTTGTTGACTTTATATTGCCCGTGTGACTGGCATATCAAACTGAGGATTCCGTATCTACTTTGTTGACTTTATATTGCCCGTGTGTCTGGCATATCAAACTGAGGATTCCGTATCTACTTTGTTGACTTTATATTGCCCGTGTGTCTGGCATATCAAACTGAGGATTCCGTATCTACTTTGTTGACTTTATATTGCCCGTGTGACTGGCATATCAAACTGAGGATTCCGTATCTACTTTGTTGACTTTATATTGCCCGTGTGTCTGGCATATCAAACTGAGGATTCCGTATCTACTTTGTTGACTTTATATTGCCCCTGTGTCTGGCATATCAAACTGAGGATTCCGTATCTACTTTGTTGACTTTATATTGCCCGTGTGTCTGGCATATCAAACTGAGGATTCCGTATCTACTTTGTTGACTTTATATTGCCCGTGTGTCTGGCATATCAAACTGAGGATTCCGTATCTACTTTGTTGACTTTATATTGCCCGTGTGACTGGCATATCAAACTGAGGATTCCGTATCTACTTTGTTGACTTTATATTGCCCCTGTGTCTGGCATATCAAACTGAGGATTCCGTATCTACTTTGTTGACTTTATATTGCCCGTGTGTCTGGCATATTAAACTGAGGATTCCGTATCTATTTTGTTGACTTTATGTTGCCCGTGTGTCTGGCATATCAAACTGAGGATTCCGTATCTACTTTGTTGACTTTATATTGCCCGTGTGTCTGGCATATCAAACTGAGGATTCCGTATCTACTTTGTTGACTTTATATTGCCCGTGTGTCTGGCATATCAAACTGAGGATTCCGTATCTACTTTGTTGACTTTATATTGCCCGTGTGTCTGGCATATCAAACTGAGGATTCCGTATCTATTTTGTTGACTTTATATTGCCCGTGTGACTGGCATATCAAACTCGTATGTCTGTTTCTTTGGCTGAGCGTGTAGCCTAACTAAACGGATTGATAGATTATAAAGTGCGTGGTGTCGTTAGATTCGTCTTTATCCTGTGATACCCGGCTGCTCAAAAAAGAGGGGCAACTTTTAACAGAATAAGTTAGGTTTTTAAATATTTTTTTTATTTAAAATAGCATCCCGCCACGTACCAATGTGATTTCGAATTTAGATTTCATATGTACGTTTATCCGACGCTCTTACGGTGAAGGAAAACATCGTGAGGGAACCTGCTCACGCCTTCGAAGAAACTCACAGTTTCTGTGTGAAGTCGACCAACCCGCACTGGATCCCCGTGGTCGACTAAGGCCCGATTGCCCCAATTCAGTGTAGGCTCGAGCCCCTTGGTGGGGACACATTTATGAGCTGATATGATGAATTAAAATGTTTAATTAATACTAATAAATGAAATATACTTCTAATCTACTTTCTGTCATTGCCCTTTAACTTCGATCTACACTTCCACTTTGTTTTTCAATGTTTGATAGCGTTATCTATATTTTTACAGCAGAGTTATTAATTTTACTTAAGTCTTTATTAGGTATATAAACGCCGCTTTATTCCAATTAATATTTAATAAAATTACTAGCTTTTGCCCGCGGCTTCGTTTGGACATCGTTTTTATGACTGTCTTAGAGGGTGCGCGGTGCGCGAGCTGCAAGCGGCTCGCGAGCGTGGACATGAATTTTCTCCAGATCCCTTGGGAGCTATGTCAGGATATGCTTATTAGTAAATCATGTCATTCCCCACCCTCAACCATCTTTGTGCAAAAAATAACACAATCCATTGTTCCGTTTCGAAGGTAAAGAAATTAACTAAAAAAGAGTATATTTTAATTTCCCTCAGGAACTGCATCGAGCTATGCTATTTTCTTGAGATAAAAAGTAGCCTATGTCCTTCCTCGTGACACAGGCTACCTGTATGCCAAATTTCATTACGATTGGTCAAGGTGTTGAAGCGTGAAAAGGTAACAAACACATTTTTCACATTTATAATATTTCTGGCTGTATTTGCCGACTGAACCCTGACATATTTATTCGTTTCCCAAGAGCGGCCGGATGCTTCTTGTAACTAACAGAAGCAAATCTAATGTCAATGTGAACCGAATAAAATTATGAGAGTCGACCCGCTAATTAATTGTCGTGGGGAAGATAGGGTCTGCTTATTGTGATACCTTCTCCATTCCATACGATGCATTTAAATAACGCAAATACAACTGTTTATTTACTATTTACAAAGGGTTATAAACTCATCGCAGAATTGGACCCAATTAATAAATTGATTCGAAAAACGTCGGTGGCGTAAAGGCTAGGGCCGCCGCCTCCTGTCCGGGAGGTCGTTGTTCGAATCCTGCCACCTACCAATGTGATTTCCATTTTAGATTTCATATGTACGCTTATCCAACGCTCTTGCCGTGAAGGAAAACGTCGTGAGGAAACCTGCACACGCCTGCGTAGAAACTCGCAGGTTGTGTGTGAAGTCGACCAACCCGCACTGGGCCCGTGTGGTCGACTAAGGCCCGATAGCCCTAATTCAGGGTAGGCTCGAGGCCCTCGGTGGAGACGTTTATGAGCTGATATCATCAATAAACTGATTGTGATATCTTAGTACCTATTGGTAGATAGTTCAGATAGATCAAATCAGCATACCTGATATGTTATATTCATGTAAGTATAAATAAAGTAATATTATGTTATGAGTCAAGAACGAAGAAATAGCAGTAAAATGACGACGCCATTACACAGTGCGGCATAATAGTAGGGAGCCGTCGTCGTCAACGTAACCGCGCGGTAATGGCAGCGGCGCGGCGGTGGCGGCGGCGGCAGCGTCGCACGCGCAATCTTCCGTGATAGTGAACTTGCGTTTTTTGTAGCACCGTTACTTTGCGCTACATTCCGCGGTCGCTGCGACGATCGCGCGCCGGCAGCGGGGTGGGGAGGGAGTCCCCAGATTATCCAACGCAGAACGGAATTAAGCCGGTAAGAAAGCTTTATTACTTACTAGCTAGACATCGTTTTTATGACTGTCTTTAAGGGTGATTAGTAAATTATGTCGTTTCCCACCTACTTAACCATCTCTATGCAAAAAATCACAACAATCGAGTATTTTTTTAGTTCCCTCAGAAACTGCATCAGATTATGCTATTTTCTCGGGATAAAAAGTAGCCTATGTCCTTCCTCGTGACACAGGCTACTTGCATGCCAAATTTTATAAAGATTGGTCAAGGCGTTGAAGCGTGAAGATGTAACAAACAAACAAACACTTTTTTACATTTATAAAATTATAGTAAGGATTACTTATACTTATATTACTTATACTTATATAAAGAAGTCATTTTTTATTATAAAGCCTTCATATCAATAAAATTAAAACTAGCACTATTATTCCTGTACCGGAATTAGGGATGACGAATGCTATTCATTTACTTTTTATCATCTGTCAAAAACGACATTTTTCTCTTAAAATGTTAGAAATTGTTGCCAGTGATGACTTACGGAACTGAGACATGGTCGCTTACTATGGGCCTCATAAGAAGGCTCAAGGTCACCCAAAGGGCAATGGAGCGTGCTATGCTCGGAGTTTCTCTGCGTGATCGAATCAGAAACGAGGAGATCCGCAGGAGAACTAAAGTAACCGACATAGCTCACAGAATCGCTAAACTGAAGTGGCAGTGGGCAGGGCACATAGCTCGTAGAACAGATGGCCGATGGGGCAGTAAAGTTCTCGAGTGGCGACCGCGCACCGGAAAACGTAGCGTAGGCAGGCCTCTTAGTAGATACTAGGATTGGAGTGTGACGTTGTTTTAGATGTTAGTTGATGGCGTTAGTGAAATTATTTAAGTGCTTGAGTTAAAACTGTACATAATACGTATACTTACGTAAAAAATAAATAAAAAAACAATTGAAAATTTAAAAAAGTTGATTAAAATAAAACTGTAAAAAAACTAAATTTAATGAATAAAGTAGGTAATGTAGGTTATTTGTAGTGTATTAAGGTTTAACATTGTTATTTTGAACGCATGGTTGTATTATTCAGGTGCGGAACTTCACTTCCCGAAACCAAAGTATAATTATATTAGTACCCGAAACGTTGAGTAAGCATACTCGTATATACGTTTCGAGTGGTATAACTATGTTAATATAGCTCGCGCCAAACTTTATTACGGCTCTGAAGTTGGTTGCAAGACGCGTCGCAGTAGCAGACTTTGGGTAACGTAAGGACGTTACGTGGGACGTAAAGGCACCTCGGTACTCGGTTATACCGGCGCAGCAAGCACTCGCATTACACTTCAGATCAGTAGTAAAGTTTGGCTTGGCGCGAACTGTAGTAAGCAAGAAATTCAACTTTAATAAATGCAAATCATTATTTGCTAATCAGCCTGTTGTGGCTGATGTGATGATAATCATCATGATAATCATTCAAAGACATTCACTGCTGGATATAAGGCTCCCCAAGTTGAGGGATTTTGCCGTGATCGCCACGGTTGGCAGATGGATTGGCGATCGCAGTGTGTTATATACTGTGGTGGCGGAGCACGTGGAAAGGAGGCTGCTGTCCATCCTCCGATTTATGAACCTTAGTCTCATCATCACCATCATATCAGCCGAAAAACGTCCACTGTTGAACGAAGGCCTCCCCCAAGGATTTCCACAACGACCGACCCTGCGCTGCCCGTATCCATTGGCTTCCCGCGATCTCACCAGGTCGTCGGTCCACCGCGTGGGAGGCCTGCTTACGCTACGTTTTCCGGTGCGCAGTCGCCACTAGAGATCTTTACTGCGATTCTGTGAGCTATTTCGATTACTTTGGTTCTCCTGTGGATCTCCTCGTTTCCTATTCGATCACGCAGAGAAACTCCGAGCATGGCACGCTCCATTGCCCTTTGGGTGACCTTGAGCATTCTCATGAGGCCCATAGTAAGCGACCATGTCTCAGTTCTGTAAGTCATCAATCACAAAACCTTAGTCTACTCTTACGATACCCTTTGGAAGAGATAGGGTGGTGCTATTCCAGGGCCGCACCACAAGCCAGTTTTATTTCATTGAATATAATGACCGCCTCCGCGGCGTAATGGTTAGTCCATTCGCTTCACACCAGGAGGTCGCGGGTTCAATTCCCGGTGGATTCAACTTGTTAAGACACGGTTTTGTTGGGGGTAGGGCATTTTCTAAGCCCGCCTGGATAGTTACCACCATCTTATCTTAGTCTTGCCGCCAAACATCAGTGTTAACAACATTGATGTTTTCCGGCTTGAAGATAAGATAGCCAGTTCTCCATTTCGTTGGGGAATCTTGGTAAGCCCGCTTCCATCTTCGGCAATATCGTCACTTAACATTAATCAGGTGAGATGATGCCAAGGGCTTATCAATTGTGAATGGTGGCGCATCGGGAGCCGGGTCTTTCCTTTCCCTCTAATATGTTTGATGGGAGAGATTACTGACTCTCGCCTTATACTCGAGATGACATTTATGTATAACTTTCGTGTCATATTGTTTTCATGTTCTTATGACATAATCTGGTTCTAATGACTAATGGTTGTTTATTTCTTTATTTTTCAAAAATTATTATGTTATTGTTATTTTATGATTATTAGAAAGAGTGTAATTTGCACCTATTTTGAATAAATACCTTAAATAAAAAATTATAAATAAAATAGTTTAGCAACTGTTTGTTTTTAATAATATGCATTCGGATTCGTTGTTAAACTACTTTGTGTTCGTTAGTTGTCACACCAGTGTCACACCCCGGACACTGCATACAATGGTCGTGAAATGATATTTCTAAAAACAAATGACAGAGCAAACAAAATCACGGCGAAATCCTATACGTTCGAGAACCAAACTATAACCAATCTGTATCAATCTGGGTGACGAGGGAGTGAGGTCGCAATCTAGAGAGCGGCAGGGAGTGTCCATACTGTATGTTATTACTAAGTACCTGGGAGACCGAGCTTTGCTCGGTTATAACTATTTATTGTAGTATGGTGGTGTTTAGGTTACATAAACTTAAAAAGTAAAATGTGAACTGACAATTGTTATTATTTACAATCTATTTCTGTGTAGATCATATAAACTTGAACATTTAAAAAAAAACAAAAGTTAGTCACCGTATGGGATTCGAACCCGTAACACTCGTTTCTTGCCGTCCGCGTCTTAACCCGCTGGACCAGACGGACAGCCGGCAATAAACACGAAATTAGCGACCATATTCTGCGTGGAAAGAAAAACGCACGAAAATACGCGTTTTCCCAAACATAAGACTAATCTATATCGATTGTTTAACCCCAAAAAACCCCCATATACCAAATTTTTGCGAAATCGTTAGAGCCGCTTCCGAGATCACAGAAATATATATACAAGAATTGCTCGTTTAAAGGTACAAGATAAGTTATAAATATACTTTGCCAGTTTTGAATGAATCTTGATGTTTTGTTTACTACGTCGCTTTTGACCTCAATATCGAGACAATGTTAATTTTAAACAAAATTTCGTAACACGTCTGTTCTTTCCCCCTTTTACCTGTGTTCGTATTCATTCTACTTTCATTGTAGCGTTTTCTTTTACAAAATGATCTATTACCAACTGCAAAAATATTTTTGTTTTACAAAATATACATTTTATTTAAAAAGACTACGTTAAATCCGACTCGCACTTGACCATTTTTTATGTTAAACTTGACCTATTGATTTTATAACAGGTGCTTAAAGTTTACATACCTATTTGGTAAGTAAATTAATTAATTACACAGCAAAAGAGTAATTCCACCCCTTTGTCATTGTCATTAATGTTGGACATATACACGCGAAGCATTTTGCTTCATTAATCATCATGAGAACAGCCAAGGAGTAGAATCCCCCTGTCAGCGTCTGTGATCCCCGGTTCGTCTAATTTAGGAATCTTCAAGACGAGAGTGAATAGTCACTATCTTCGGCTGCATGGGCACTTACCATCAAGTGAGGTGCAGCGAAACGCACTCAAATAAATTTAAATTACAGCTCTGATTTTTAGGTCTCAGGTGGAATGTGGCCCTAGTTATTACGAAGAAGAAAACTTTGAATAAATACGTTGAGTGACATAATATAGCAAGATACACTACTTACCCATACAAGATACATACCTCTACTAGCTGTCCCGGCTACACTACCCTTCACTATACTACCCTACCCTACACTACACTACACTTCACTAAACTACCCTATCCTACCCTATCCTACACAAGAACCTTCTGACAATAACGAACTCGACAAAAAATTATCAGCGAAATCGGTCCAGCAGTTATTGAGTTATAAATTTAGAACGAAAAGTAGCATTGATTTTCATATATTTAGTTATACGAATAAAACACAAACATACATCAGACTACTACTTACTAAGCCGAAAAAGAACGTGGTTGGTACATAGATAAATAAAACACTCAGCCAGTTATAAAAAAAAACGTCGGAAAATAACAACCTCTCTAATGCTAGATCTAAGCTTTGAAGGCTGCGTCCGCGCAAGTTCAACGACCCGCCATTGCCAATGTCAGCCATCTTGAGTTCCGCGGTCGCTTACGTTCCTCACGTAAGAGGCTGTAACGCTTTGCGCTAGTGTGGGTCTATAATGTAAGTTTTTCTATGTCACCGTCTGCATGTGTGCGTGGAAGTGAATGTGTACTTATTGTTAGTATAAGCAGAAACACGGACAAAGCCGAAGCAAAACAGCTTGTATAGTAGCTTTATTTGCTCGGCCGATGTCGCTAGATGGCGTTGTGGTGTTTTTCTGCCGCCTGCCTAGTTTTGTGATATTAGCCGCTGTAGAGCCAAAAATAGAGCCCAAAAGTGCCTCAAATTAATTTTATTCTAGGTGTGCACATTCATTCATTTAAATGTTGTGTTACCTATCAAAGTTTATTGGCGCTTTATAACGTTCCTTTTAAAATGTTAGTTATCTATACTAATATTATGAAGAGATAAAGTTTGTAGGTATGTTTGTATGTAGGAGGTAATCTTCGAAACTTCTTATCCAATTTTTTTTTAAATTCACCAATAATTAGAATGGTGTTTCAGGATGGACATGGGAAATGAACCCCCGCTCTCGATATCCACTGGGGCGAAGCCGCGGGCAACAGGTAGTAGTGTATTTTTTTTTATTATTAAGAATTGGTAAACCCTTGACAACATCTCACCTGGTGATAAGTATATTTCGCAGGCATACTGTATTATTCGTCATTATACATATGGTCAGGCAAATGTCAGGCAAATTATATAGTGGCGAGGGCGGGGTTTTTTTCTTTGACAGTTAAATCAATCAAACCTGACCGAGCCGAACATCGCTCGCTTCGCGAGCTCATTTACAATCCACCGTACGGCATTTTGACAATTTGCCTGACTCGGCATTGACCGTTTATATACCGCCTCCGTGGCGTAATGGTTAGTCCATTCGCTTCATACCAGGATGTCGCGGGTTCGATTCCCGGCGGGGTCAACTTTATAAGACTCGGTTCGGTTGGTGGTAGGGTATTTTCTAAGCCCGCCAAGCCAGCTACCACCATCTTATTTAAGTCTTGCCGGCAAACATCAGTGTTTACAACATTGATGTGTTCCGGCTTGAAGATAAGATAGCCAGTTCTCCATTGCTTTGGGGAATCTTGGTAAGCCCGCTTCCATATTCGGCATCATCATCGCTTACCTTCAGGTGAGATGATTCCAAGAGCTTACCTATTGTGAATAAAAAAATAATTAAAAAAAAGATTTATCATAATTTGCCTGGCTCGGCATTTTACAATCTGCGTACAGAATTTTACATTTTGCCTGTCCGTTTAAATGCGGACGTATTATACAATTTGCTTGACCGTTTGTAAAATGACTAATCATACAATTTGCCTGCCACATATATAACGTAATATTTGAACGTGATTTTCACCCACTTTGAGACATCGGATTAAATAGAAAATTTGCACATGTACTATGAACCGATACGAATAAACTTGATAAAAATTTATTTTATAGAAAACCGGCCAAGTGCGAGACAGAACCGCACACATAGGGTTCCGTACCATCATACTAGATGGCGCTAGTTTCTTCATGTTTCAAAAAAAATATGTATGGAGACCCTTTTATTTTTTCACTTTTTTTTCACTTTTTCTAATTTTTAGTATTTGTTGCTATAGCGGCAACAGAAATACATCATTAGTAATAGGGTCCCGTTTTTACCCTTTTGGTATGGAACCCTAAAAAATATAACGAATTAGGTCGGTTTGCAATTGAAGCATATTTTGTAAGTTTTGGTTTAATTTTCTCTTCTCTCATCGTGTGGCACAATTATCCGTGCTATCCAAGGGATAGACGGTGGTTGCATGGTGTTGCACTTAGCATCGCCCACGGTCACGTGTAGGGCATCTTGCTAAACACACGGCAGTGTGTCAGCCAAGTTCAAAAAGAAAAGAGCGACACCAGCCGTTTTTTATACTACAGGAACTATTTCAAGCCTTTATTGACCTACTCGTAACTCAAAATCTGTTTGACCTCACTTGCGATTTTGTATGTCTAGTAAGAGACTTTCTAATCCCAATTTTTATAATTAATATATCTTTTACCATTTTTGAGAAAGCGATGTCCGAACATCACTAAATTTATGAATTATAAAAATAGCGTATTTCAGACGTCGATATCTTAAGTTAATATTTAGTTAGGTATCGTAAGTTATTGGACTTACACAAAAGAAAAAGAAAAACAGGTCAAGTGCAAATTGGAGTTGCAAAATTAGGGTTCCGTACCACCACTACTCATTAAGGTTACTCATTAATTAGGTTAAGTTAGATAATAACACACCTATATTTACGGTTTTATGTTATTTTTTTATAAATCTATGGGTCTGTTATTTTAGTACCAAGTTACGTGAGAATAAATAAATAATAATAATTAAATATGAACTAAAATTAAAACGAATAATACGATGAAAACCTCGTGCAGGCTAATGCCGATAAAAGGCCCAAATACCTAGACCTGGCGCACAAGGTTACTGATATGTGGCAAGTGGAATCCACCAAAATCATCCCCGTAGTCCTTATCTGTGAACGGGCTAATTTCAGCCCACCTTGAAAGTCACCTAAGGCGGCTGGAACTCCGAGGTAGACCAATAATTGCAGCGATGCAGAAAGCAGTCCTCCTCGATAATGCCCGGATAGTCCGATGCGTCTCTCCACGTCGCACTGAACTCCAGCCAACTGTGCTTCCGCTAGAGGTGCTCCTGCCACTTCGCCTAGTACCAAGTGAGCAGAGAGGCTTTGATTGATTGATTGAAAACACTTTATTGCACAACATAAGAGAAAAAAAAGGATACAATGATTAAGGAAGTTGTACATATAGGCGGTCTTATCGCTAACTAGCTATTTTTATATTCGAAAATAAATTATATAGTCCACTTCTAGGTGAATTTTTAAGTTGAGATTTAGGATCAAAATAGGTTATAGTATAGAGCGTATTAAAAAAAACCGACCGGTCGGGCTTGCGCACTGAGGGTTTCGTTACACCAAAAATATGTCATATATGTCTATTACTTGAATAGACGAAATAAATATGACAAATTTACAAAAATTATAATACCCCAACAACACATAAGTGTGAAAAGGTACCAAGTTTGATACAAAAAAATTACAGAGATATAAATGGGTAGATACCAAGTTCTATAATATTTTCTTAATCATAGCTACGGCACTTCAAATTGAAATATTTATCTTAGACTCCTCCAAATATTAGAAAATGTATAACGGTTTTCAGTTTTTTAAAAGAAAATTTGTTATGTTGTCTGCTACTTAATGGTGTAACTTGGCAGCTTTAAATAAGCAAGCCGCCAAGCAAGCAATGCCTAATTATTAAAATAAAAGCCACTATAGAATATAATTGAAAACTTGCCAAGTTACAACATAAGTAGCACAGCACATAACAAGTTTCTTTTATACAACTGAAAACCGTCGTACGTTCTCTAATATTACGAGATTCAAGATTCAAGATATTTATTCATAATAATAATAATAATAATAAATCTTTATTTTAGGCAAAAAATACCCATACAAATATACACAACAAATTAAATTAAATTAAATACACAACATATTACGCAATGTTACTTTCTATTCTCGTCCCGGTGAACGGAAAGCCAACAATTTAAAATAGGGCTATCCAAGCACTCGGACAATGCACGGAGAACTCCATTGGTTGAGCTTCTGATACATGACCAAAAAGCCGCAATTCTCGATCTACGTATAGCAAAGAAATCTGAGACCCTGGCGTCGGCGAACATGCCCGACGCACTGCAGTACTTTGGCAATTTCATTAGAATGCGGTATGTATTATTATACTGCACTCTAATGCTGCTCATCGCACGTCTGGTGAAGTTGACCCACAACTGACAGGTGTAAAAGCTTTGACAATAGGCCCTAAAGAGGGTCACCTTCACCTCTGGACTAATAAGTGCAAGTTACACTCTTTCTGATAGTCATAAAATAATATTAACAATGTCATTTGTGAAAAATCAAGAAAATCATTAGTCATTAACGTAAAAATGCAATCCTTGATATAAACCTGATTATGTCATTAGAACATGAAAAAAATATGACACGAAAAGCTATACATAAAAATAATTGATTGTCATTAATGCCTTTGACAAGAGTAGGCCAGTTCACACGGACAGCACCCGGTCACGAGTATAACGAGAGAGTCAGCCATCGCTCCCATCATTTTAAAGGGAAAGGACTAAGGGAGAAGTCTAAGATCAATATATGTATAAATTTTAAGGACTGTTTGAATAATTTAAGAAACCACTATAGAACTTGATACCTTCCCATTTATCTCTGTAATTTTTTTGTGTCTAACTTGGCTCCCTTTTACATTCATGTTTTGTTGAAATTTACATTTACACCTACGGACGTGCAACCCGAACTTCATATACATCTTGAATCAGATGTGCAGGTTTCCTCGCAACTGTTGAAGCAATCGGTAAGTATATGTACGTAAGTTTCGAAAAACTCATTGGTACATTTGGCCGTCCGGATTTGAATCCGGGATCTTTGGTTGGAGGACCGAGTCGTTACCGATGAGCCACCGTCGCTTCACCGAGTTTTAACTGTTAATTTATTAATCTTAAAAGCTTATAAAAAAGCACAAAATCTTTTAACTTTTACACTGCAAAGAAAATGTTACATTTAACTGTCCTCCCTCCCCTATCCGGTTCATTATCATCATATCAGCTCATATACGTCCCCACCGAGGGGCTCGTCGACCACGTGGGCCCAGTGCGGGTTGGTCGACTTAACACAACCCTCTAGTTTCTTCGCAGGTGTGTGCAGGTTTCCTCACAATGTTTTCCTTCACCGTTAAAGCAATTGGTAAGTATATTTACGTAAGTTTCGAAAAACTCATTGGTACATTGGCCGTCCGGATTTGAACCCGGGACCTCTGGTTAAGAGGACCAAGTCGTTACCGGTTGAGCCACCGACCCTTTCCGATTACATTTATTATATCAGCTCATATACGTCCCCACCGAGGGGCTCGAGCCTACCCTGAATCAGGGCGATTAGGCCTTAGTCGACCACGCGGGCCCAGTGCGGGTTGGTCGACTTCACACACAACCTTCGAGTTTCTTCGCAGGCCTGTGCAGGTTTCCTCACGATGTTTTCCTTCACCGTTAAAGCAATCGGTAATGATATGTACGTAAGTTTTTGAAAAACTCATTGGTACATTGGCCGTCCAGATTTGAACCCGGTACCTCTGGTTAGATGGACCGAGTCGTTACCGGTTGAGCCACCGACGCTTTTTTACATACTCCGATTACCTCCGATTAATTCAGGGTAGGCTCGAGCCCCTCGGTGGGGACGTATATGAGCTGATGTGATGATGTGATGATTATAGTATAGAGCCAAACGCTAAATATTTAAAAATAAAAATTAATAATATTAAATAATTATATCTGTACAAAGAAATCGAGGCTTATCAGCAATAAAAAATCAAACTGTGAAGTGATTTTATTTTTTCTTATTTCATGTTTTAAGTAACTTTATTTCAAATTCTAAATAACCTTATTGTTGGTTCCAGTACCTATTTTTCGTTTTTACGGTCCCAATCGTAGCAATTAAAAAGTATGTAGCTGATCACAAACTTAATAAACAAAAAAAATACATGTTCGTAATATTTATGTTTATTGCATTGTGGTTTAATATTTATACTCACAGAAAACCATAAAAAACACATAATATTTACTGTCTTGTCTTAATTGTAAACCACAATCAATAAAAAAAGCGAATATTGAAATATATGTATGTAGTCGGATATTCTGGTTATCCTACTTCCTACTAATATGTTATATACGCGAAAGGTTGTAAGAATGTATGGATGTATGTTTGTTACTCTTTCACGCAAAAACACTGAACGGGTCTGGCTGAAATTAGGTAGGTAGACAGATTAGGACCTGGATTAACACATAGGTTACTTTTTTTCTACGCTCGCGAGCCGCTTGCGGCTTGCGCACTGCGCACTCTCGAAAAGTCATAGAAACGTTGTCCACGCGGATAAAGCCGCGGGAAACAGCTAGTATGTAATAATACGGGTTAAGCCTCTATTCCTATACAGGGTGTAACAAAATTGGTGTAGGTCCCGTTAACTGGAGCTTCTACTCATCATACTGAACAACTTTTGTTCTACAAGTTTGCTGAAATCGCAAAAAAAAAATGAACTCTTCATACTAAACGATCACTTTTTTGACCAATTTTGTGCATTTTTTGTATAAATTACCGGATTTTTATTTTTGCGAATTGACTATAGGTTCCTTGGCGAAAGTGGTTCAGTGTGATGAGTAGAGCCCTCAGTTTTAGGGTCCTACACTCATTTTGTTACACCCTGTATGCGTAATGACGTGAAATATTGTTTCAAGGCAGTTTCACTACCTGAACTCGCTTAAGGCCTTAAGATGAAAATATTCAATTCAAATTATTGAAAGTCTGTGTAAAGCTATCACTAATGGAAAAAATATATAATATACTTAAAGTTATAAAATAATCGATTTAATTGAATACCACTTTTACTGTGTTCACGGGAGCGAAGCCACTGGCAAAAGCTAGAAGGTATGTAATAAATCATCATCATCATCATCATCAGCCGAAAGACGTCCACTGCTGAACAAAGGCCTCCCCCAAGGACGTTTCCATGACGACCGGCCCTGCGCTGCCCGCATCCAGCGGCTTCTCGCGACCTTCACCAGGTCATCGGTCCACCGTATGGGAGGCCAGCCTACGCTACATCTTCCAGTGCGCGTTCGCCACTTGAAAACTTTACTGCCCCACCGGCCATCTGCTCTACGAGCTATGTGCCCTGCGCACTGCCACTTAAGTTTAGCGATTCTGTGAGCTATGTCGGTTACCTTGATTAATGTAATAAATAAATTTAATTTGCTCAGAATACAAAAATCCATAAAACGTGTTAGTATTAAGCCTATGCCTAAGTAATTAAAAACTACTTAGGAAGATAATACATACTTAAAATGACTATCATTTTACCGCACCGGTGACTATCCCCCACCCAATACTTCAGGAGGGGAGAGTCATACCGTCCCTAGGATGCCGTTGTGGCTGCCGCACGATCGTTGGAGAAGTAACCAAGCATTAAATTAACAATAATACGTAGTACATAGTAGTAATTCAACTACTACGTAGTACATAGTAGTAATTCAATGTAACCAAGGCCAAGTTTAAAATGTTACATAATTAATGCGCGCATTGTTTTCTATCCTACTACGTATCGTTATAGTAAGTATAATCCTAGGTTGCTCATAGTGGTGTTCACGTTTATGTCTTCTTATGACGTAAAGTTATTTAACCGTAGCTTATGTTGTTTGGTGCTCGCGTTGATGTCTTTTCTATGACGTACTTTTATTTAATCGTAGTTGCAACTTGGTACTAGTAGAGATCGTATATCGTCTCTACGTTTCCGCACTCGCAACTCCTTTCATACTTACTTGCCAGCGCGAATCGTATTAAAAATCTAAGTTCAAATTTAAATTAGTAATTCGTTCGAAAGCTTTCCAAAACAGTTGAGATTCATTCTATGGTGGACCGCGAGCCAGGACAGAGGTCCATTTACAAGAGTGTAATAGATTGAAGACCGCGCGCCAGGGCAGAGATCCCTAGTTATCTATTTTGATGGCAAGAAAGTATTTTAAATAGTTTCTTATAAAACACCAATAATAAGTCAGCTGACAGAGCCTATATCGATTTTACGTATCTATCTATATCTATCTATAATATAATAAAACTGTAACGGGGCCGTGTCTGTACATGAAATATTTTTGGTAAATAATAACTGTGGTGGACATTACTAACGATACAGAGGCCAAAACAATAACTATTAGACTTTTTGTCTTTCTGTCTGTCTGTCTGTATTTTCGCGCATCACGCAAAAACTACTGGGCCGATTTTGATAAAATTTGGTATGGTGGTTCCTTAAAGCCCGGGTTAACATATTGGATACTTTTTATCCCGGAAAATTCAAGAGTTCCCGTGGGAAAATCAAAAGTATTCATTTATAGAATGGCTCACCACGCAAATGTTGCTTGACCTATTACAATTAAATTTTACACGTTGATACCCCATATCGCGAACTAAAACTGGGACATTGTAAATCCCAAAAAAATTAAGAGTTCCTGCAGGAATGCAAAAAAATAGTATCTTTAGAATGGCTCAACGTAACAATAAGAAACCTTTGCATTGGGATGGGGTGTTTTGACCATCATTGCATAGTTGGGTATTCTTTATCCCGGAAAACTAAAGAGGTCCCGTGGGAAATTAGATCTATCGATACTTACAATAATAACAATAGAGTCCTTTTTCCCGATATTAGCTACACATACCACACATATAATAATAGCAGCAGAATGTCAATAGATGGCGCTGCAGGGATAATAAAACGCGCTGAAGTTGTATTAAAATATTATTTCATACTTTTGAGTGAATTTCTTTTATGTATTTTTCAGCATACGCTACTTTACCCAACTCTAACTCTGGAACTATGGCACGTAGCGATGTGTTTTTTATAGACGAACTGATAGATATTTTTACAGATTCCAATCGTGTAACACAATTAAAAACACATAAGTCGTGTTGTGTTTAGTATCTTTTAACAGCAGGCACAGATATGGGAACTCTTCTGACGGCGACTATTTGCGTGGGGAAGTTGCTCTCCGCCTGGGCTGCAATATCTGTGAACCTCATCCTGTGACCTCATCAATGTATTTGCGGGTCCACGGTGGAGGCAATTGGCCGTCACGCACTGAGTTGCGGTCGTTCTTTGGTGAAGATTCCCACGTCACCATGCCCTTAATGACCTCACTCGGAGGGCACTGGTCTCGGCCAGATGGAATATTCCATCTTTGATGCAGCCGCCGGGCTTTAGTCGATCTGATGGCAAAAGGCCGGATGGTTTAAACAGGTGCCATGGCAGATAGGAACGTGCCTGCTGTGGGACGCCACTTTTTCTGCGTCACACCTCAACCGTACGGTACTGCTGCTCAATTTGCGGCGAGAAAGAAGCATAATAATAATAATAATAATATGTGTGTGATTGCAGTGACAAATAAACGTGTTATCTATCTATCTATAATAAGTACTCGGTCTTGGAGGCAAATTACTGCTTTGTGCCGCTGGTCTGTCAACCGGCTGCTGAACCCTCAGAGGCCTTTGTCTTCATTAAGGAGATTGGCCGTCGCCTTCGAGAGAGGAGATGTGACGCCCGCTCCGGTTCCTACTTGCTGCTAAGGTTGTCTATTGCCATCCAGCGCTGCAAAGAGAAGTGCGACATGGGCTCCTTTGGAGCTGATACGGCTCGAGGATTTGACCCATATTAATATTTTCAGGAAATTTAATTACTAGATTGATATAATTATTTGAATTAGTTTTTTGATAATATGAGTTATTTCATCATATAACTTCATATACGTCCCCACCGAGGGGCTCGACCTGCCCTGAGTTAGGGCCATCAGGCCTTAGATGATCACGCGGGCCCATTGCGGGTTGATTGACTTCACACATAACCTTCGAGTTTCTTTGCAGGCGTGTGCAGGTTTCCTCACGATGTTTTCCCTCACCGTAAGAGCGTTGGATAAACGTACATATGAAATCGATATTTGAATAGATATTGGTAAGTGGCAGGATTCAAACCACGGCCTCCCGGACAGGAGGTAGTGGCCCTAACCGTTACGCCACCGACGCTCTATATGTTATTTAAGATTTAGAAATCCTTACTTAATATAATAATTCTGAAAATGTGTTTGTTTGTTTGTTACCTATTCACACTCCAACACATCTACCAATCTTGATGAAATTTGGCATGCAGGTAGCCTGTGGAAGGAAATAGTCTACTTTTTACCTCTCGAAATTATCATAGCCCGTTGCAGTTCCTGAGGAAACTAAAACAATACTCTTTGTTCGTTAATTTATTTAAAATAGCAACGAAAAAATGGTTTGTGGTGTTTTTTAGCACAGAGATGAGGTGGAAAATGATATAATGTGCTAATAAGTATATCCTGACATAGTTCCCGAGGGATCTGGGGACGACTGTTTTCTACGCTCGCGCACGTCGGTGGCGTCGCAACGGAGCAACAGATTAAAGTGATATTTTGTATAGAATTTGTTGAGGGGGTGAGAAGGGACAAAGACTGCTAATCAGAATAGCCCGTTTTAGTTCCTGAGGTACCTGGAGAAAACTCATGTCCACGGCGAGCCGAGTACGGCTCGCGCACCACTCACAAAGAAGTCATAAAAGCTATGTCCATGCGGGCGAAGCCGCGGGCAAAAGCTAGTTAAATAAATAAATCTCTTCAACTATCGTACCATGTTGCGTGTTGCTCGCGTTGATGTCTTTTCTATGACGTAATTTTGTTTAATCGTAGCTGGAACGTGGTACTCGCTTTAATGTCTATCCTATGATGTATTGTACCTTCTAAAGCGTCGGTGGCTAAAAAGCGTCGGTGGCTCAACCGGTAACGACTCGGTCCATCTAACCAAAGGTACCGGGTTCAAATCTGGACGGCCAATGTACCAACGAGTTTTTCAAAACATACTAACCGATTGCTTTAACGGTGAAGGAAAACATCGTGAGGAAACCTACACACGCCTGCGAAGAAACTCGAAGGTTGTGTGTGAAGTCGACCAACCCGCACTGGGCCCGCGTGGTCGACTAAGGCCTAATCGCCCTGATTCAGGGTAAGCTCGAGCCCCTCGGTGGGGACGTATATGAGCTGTAATGATGATTGTACCTAATTTGCGTAGCTTGGTGCTCGCGTTGATATGTTTTCCAACGTTCGTTTTTGTATGTTGGGTAACAAATAAAACAAGAACCATATGGTTTATTATATAACTAGCTTTTGCCAGCGGCTTCGCTCGCGTGAACATAGTTTCTATGACTGTCTTCGAAGGTGCGCAGTGCGCTAGCCGCAAGCAGCTTGCGGGCGTGAAAAATATAGCCTATATGTTAATCCAGGTCCTAATCTGTCTACCTACCAAGTTTCATCCAGATCCGTTTATCTGTTGTGGCGTGAAAGAGTAACAAACATCCATACATACAAACTTTCGCGTTTATAATATTAGTAAGGATTAATCACATCTTCTTATTACAGTTACTATAGTGAGGACAAGTATTTGAATAGTGAATATTTTTACTGCTCACACGTGTGTCTATGTAAAAAAACCGGCCAAGTGCGAGCCAGAACCGCACACAAAGGGTTCCGTACCATCATACTAGATGGCGCTAGTTTCTTCACGTTTAAAAAAAACACGTTTTTTGTACGGAGACCCCCTTTATTTTTTCACTTCTCCTAATTTTAACTATTTGTTGTTATAGCGGCAACAGAAATACATCATCTGTGAAATTTTCAACTGTCCACAAAATACAGCCTGGTGACAGACGGACGGACCCTTTGTGTACGGAACCCTAATAGATCGGTTTTTTTTTTTATTTAAACATTTATTTTTAGCATTTATTTGTTATTAAACTTTTTTGCTACAATATAATATTTAATATATTATTTAAATTAAATGTATTTATATAAAATAAAATATCATGTCAAAATAATAGTTTTCATTAGACAATTCACAAACGAATTTTGTAGTTGAAAAATCCGATTGGCCTCGAAAACTATGGACCTTTAACAAAATGTTAAGACAGTTCGACGATCCCACGCATTGAGCATTGTTCAAGAGGCATGTTCCTATTATCTTATTGTTAATCAAAACTGCGATCAATTTCCGCATTGAGACTGTCGATGATCATAATAATATCAATAATTACAGTTTACGACTGCAGTTTATGGGAATTGAGGGCGATTCGCGACTACCCGACCGACAGTGTTATTATTTATTTATTGTTGAATCAAGATTTAAATCCCCTTAGGAATTACTAGCGGTTTCTCGTGACTTGGACAACGTATCCATGACTTTTCGAGGGTGCGCAGTGCGCGAGCCGCAAGCGGCTTTCGCACGTGGAATAAGGTAGCCTATGTGTTAATCCAGGTCCTAATCTGTCTACCTAACAAATTTCAGTCAGATCCGTTCAGTAGTTTTTGCGTGAAAGAGTAACAAACATACATCCATACATTCTCACTAACTTTCGCGTTTATAATATGTATTAGTAAGACAACTAAATACAAGTTCCGCGTGGTAGGAAATTAGTTTTAAGTAGCAAAAAAACAGCCAAGTGCGAGTCGGACACGCGCACTCAGGGTTCCGTACTAAAATATATTTGGGTACGAAACCCTACAAATATCAACGATTACAAAAATCGTATTATAGGACAAACTTAACGAGTAATTTAGTGTTCGAAAAAATATTTTACACATTAAAGTGATTGAATTTTATGAATTTCGATCTCATATGTACGCTCTTACGGTGAAGGAAAACATCGTGACGAAACCTGGACACGCCTGCGAAGAAACTCGAAGGTTGTGTGTGAAGTTGACCGACCCTCGTGGTCGACTGAGGCCCAATCGCCCTAATTCAAGGCTTGAGCCCCTCGGTAAGGACGTATATATGAGCTGATGGGATTATAGTGATATACTAGTGGGTACCCGCAGCTTCGCCCGCGCAGAGCCCTTTTTTTGCCGTTCCCGTAGGAATTTCCCCAGTTCCTTTCTTAGCGGATGCCCACGTCCTAATTGCTATCTGTATTCCAAATTTCAGCATATTCCGTTCAGTGGTTTCGGCTGTGCGTTTTTATACCATTCAGTCACCTTTTCCTTTTATATTAACGGATGTCACGGTCAATCCACCAACTGTATTATGTAAGTTCATAATTGGGAAAAAAATGTTTTATTAATTTGATGTTGCTACAAATTTACAATTTTCAGATTGTTTCCTTATATACTTATATACTTGTCCTGTGAGGCTTTGCTTCTAACCAAAAAAAAATGGCCCTAACTTTTTATAGCTTTGACTTACAAGGTACATTTTTTATAGATATAAGGGACTTTGATATTAACTTTATACCCCCACGCGTTTCCGAAAAAAAGGTTTTGACGTGACAGACGGTTGATATTTTCATTAAATGTAAAAAAAATACTTTAATTTAATTGATTATGAGTATCAGTTACGGAAATGAAAAGATGTTTTTGAAGCAAGTAGTAGTAAAGAAATAAGGTTATTATTATACATGTTATTATATGTCATCATCATCATCACCATAACAGCTGAAAGACGTCCATTGCTGGACAAAGGCCTCCGCCAAGGCTTTCCACGACGATCTGTTCTGCGCTGCCCACATCCAGCCCCCTCCCGCGACCTTCTAGGTCATTGGTCCACCGTGTGAGAGCAATTGTATTGAAAAACTTATACATAGAACTACGTAGCATAGTAATATACAGCATAACAAAATAATATGAAAGCCTTTTCATCATCTTATCAGCTCAAATGCGTCCCCACCGAGCCTACCCTGGCGAACGGGCCTTAGTCGACCACGCAGGCCCAGTGCGGGTTGGTCGACTTCACACACAACCTTCGAGTTTCTTCGCAGGCGTGTGCAGGTTTCCTCACGATATTTTTTCTTCACCATAAGAGCGTCGGATAAACGTACATTATATTCGAACCATGATCTCCCGGATAGGAGGCGGTGGGCCTAGTCCTTACGCCACCGAAGCTTTTAGTTACATAATATAATTAACCGCCTCCGTAGCGTAATGGTTAATCAATTCGCTTCACACCAGGAGGTAGCGTGTTCGATTCCCGGTGGGGTCAACTTGAAAGACTCGGTTTGGTTGGTGGTAGCTAGGGCATTTTCTAAGCCAGCCTGGCTAGCTACCACCATCTTATCTAAGTCTTGCCGCCAAACATCAGTGTTAACATTGATGTGTTCCGGCTTGAAGATAAGTTGGCCAGTTCTCCATTGCGTTTGGGAATCTTGGTAAGTCCGCTTCCATCTTCAGCATCATCGTCGCTTACCATCAGGTGAGATGATGCTAAGGGCTTAACAATTATGAATAAAAAAAAATACTTTGTTTGAATGATTAATCTGATTTTTCACAATCAGGGCACCTGCCTACCAAGGTTCTCTACTACCCTACCAGGAACAGTACAAATTAAATTGTCTCTCGGACACAAAACTTCATCATCCCCCTGTTAAGACCGTAATATTACAGATTTTCGTTATTTTTGACGTCAATTACTCCATAACGATAGGATCAGAAAAAATCCCACAAATACAAAATCTTGTCCATTGTTTTTTGGGCAGTACATACTAGGCAGTTGAATAAGGTATTCTATGGTGCTGCCGGCCGTTAGCACCGATCCACTTCCGTTTCCCGTCCCATTGTTAACGACTTCCTCGTCCCTTTAAAAGAACTTCAATAAGACCAATTAATAAGCATCTTATTCAGCTTTTATTATGCAAGCAGGGCTATATTTTAATCTTTTCATGAAATTACAAAACTTGCTTCTTATGACGTACTAGCTGTTTCCCGCGGATTCCCACGCGTGGACAACGTTTCTATGAGTTTTCGAGAGTGCGCAGTGTGCGAGCATGAAGAAAAGTAGCCTATGTGTTAATCCAGGTCCTAACCTGTCTACCTACCAAATTTCAGCCAGATCCGTTCAGTAGTTTTTGCGTGAAGAAGTAACAAACATACACACTCACAAACTTTCGCCTTTATAATATTTATTAGTGTGGCACTTTTCATACAAAGTTGGATAATTTACTGACCCGGTAGCACACTGGTCAGTGCTCTTGCCTGCTGGATCGTGGGTCGTGGGTTCGATGCCCCCACCCAGGGCAAACATTCACGTGACCGACGACGGGTTTGTCTGCTCTGTGTCTGGTTGTTTTATTTCTATATATACATATCTTTTCGTCATCCATGGAAAACGTAGCGTAGGCAAGCCTTCCACGCGGTGGATCGACGACCTGGTGAAGATCGCGGGAAGCCGATGGATGCAGGCAGCGCAGGACCGGTCGTCGTGGAAATCCTTTGGGAGGCCTTTGTCCAGCAGTGGACGATTTTCGGCTGATATGATGTTGATGATGATGACAAACAAGAGTGGCCCAGGTAAATAACCCCGCAATACCCCTGATGATATCGGCGCCAACGTGGAGGTCAAACACTGAAGGACTAATATGTTTGTATTTAAAGTTTAAATTTTATACGTTTTAGGGTAAGTCTCCCTATTCCTCCTGTTAGTCGCCCCTTTTATGTGACCTTAAGGTTTTGGAGGTTTTAGAAAACCGTTAATAATAAAATAATAATAGCAGTAAATAGAAAAAAATGAAAGAAATTATATTATAAAAAAAAATTGAATTAACTTAGTGTTATGTTTTATGATTTTAAAGGGGATGACAAAAAAGTTGCAACTGGCAGGAATACCTACTAAATATATTTTTAAGTTTCTGGTTCCAATAATACATGGAATCCTGATTTCGGGCGAAATAATCATGACATCGTAAAAAGCGTCGGTGGCTCAACCGGTAACGACTCGGTCCATCTAACCAGAGGTACCGGGTTCAAATCTGGACGGCCAATGTACCAATGAGTTTTTCAAAAACTTACGTACATACTTACCGATTGCTTTAACGGTGAAGGAAAACCTGCACACAGGCCTGCGAAGAAACTCGAAGGCTGTGTGTGAAGTCGACCAACCCGCACTGGGCCCGCGTGGTCGACTAAGGCCTAATCGCCCTGATTCAGGGTAGGCTCGAGCCCCTCGGTGGGGACGTATATGAGCTGATATAATAATAAAAAAATCATGACATCGTGTGCGTGAGATAGAAAAAAAACAGCAATTTTTTTAGAATGATAATATGAGAATCACATTTGAACAAAAAACAAAACTCTTAAAGTGTACTATTTTTTTTTAGAAAATTTATGTTTTTATTTATTTTAATTCATTTTTTTTTTCATAGTATTTCAATGACTTTCTAGTCGTAGGTATTTTTTAAATGCGCTTTACTTCTTTTGAATTAACAATTTTGAAAATCTTAATCGTAAACTCTAGTACCTAAGTGTACTATTAATTTTTAGAAAATTTCTTTATTCACAAAAGTATTGGTATTTTATTTTTATAGTAATTTTAAAATGCACTTTACTCCTTAGCATATTTTTTTGTAAAATCTAAATCATACTTTTTTGTTGTAAAATCTAATTCATTTTCGCGAAATTATTAAATTATTAGTTTGTATGGAAGACGATTTTTTTGAGTGAATTAATTAAGGTCTACGGTTCTTTGAAGCTGTAAATAAATCAAACTTATAAGTTACTCGGTGGACCGATGACCTGGTGAAGGTCGCGGAAAGCCGCTGTATGCGGGCAGCGCAGGACCGGTCATCGTGGAAATCCTTGGAGTGGATTTTTTTCGGCTGATATGATGATGATAAGCTGTAATTTAATGATAGTACTATTTATCTGTAATAAATTAAAAGGTTATTTATCTGTAATACATACGATTCACCACAATCTGTCCTTTTTGCGAAATATTTACTTACCAAAAATGTGGTCCTGGTTCTAAAAATAATAACAATCTGACCGTCTGTTAACAAAAAACCGGTCAAGGGCGACTAGCGCACGAAGGGATCCGTACCATTAGCTATAAAAAATCACATTTGTCGTATGGGAGCCCCCCTTAAATATTATTTTATTTTAATTTAATTATTTATTTTTAAAGTAAATAATACAACTCAATATTCTGTGAATATTTCAAGCGTCTTCCTGTTGCCGTCATCAATAACGAGATAAAACGAGCAAAAAAAAACCGTTTGTTGTATAGGAGCCCCCCTTAAAATATTTGTTTTATTTTAATTTAATTATTTATTTTTAAATTGAATATATAACTCAATATTCTTTGAATATTTCAAGCGTCTACCTGTTGCCGTTATCAATATCGAGCAAAAACGAGCAAAACAAATCACGTTTTTTGTATCCCCCTTATTTTTTCACTTTTTCTAATTTTTTGTACTTATTATTAGTATATTTATAGCGGCAACAGAATACATTATTTTTAAAAACTTCAACTGTGTATCTATCACGGTTCATGAAATACAGCCTTGGTGGCAGAAGGACAGCGAAGTCTCAGTAATAGGATCCCGTTTTTACTCTTTAGGTACGGAACCCTAAAAATGTGGTCTCTTCGTGGCTTCTGCCATCTATCAACATCATATTGCTGTAAATAATTGCTGCAGGTCTGCATTACTGTAAATAATTCGTCAATTTGGGAAACCCACTAAAGCCAAACAAATATCTAAGAAGGTTTTTTTTTATTATAAATTTGAGTGTGATTATGCAGTCAAGCAAACTCAAATAATGCCTATTCACTCTTGCCTTGAAGATCCTGAAATTATAGGAATCGGGAAACACTGACGCAGGCAAGGAGTTCCATTCCTGCGCTGTACGCATAATAAATGAAGAAGCGTAACGATTCGTGCGAAAAGGTGGAACATCAACAACAAAGGGGTGCAACCCCTCCCTGCGTCTCGTTGACTGACGGTGGAATGGAGCCGAGGGAATGAGGTCGTGAAGTTCTTGCGCGCACTCTCCGAAATGAATTCGATAGAATACCGATAGACAGGCGACTTTGCGGCGATGCTTAAGGCTTTGGAGCTTGTCATTGACTAGCTCGTCGTCTCTTATCTTGTGTCTTATTCCTTTTAGAAAATGCAGAAACAGAAGCAACATATTTTTGTGCAGCACCTTATTTTAAGCCTTAGTTTAGGACTTCGGGGTTATTATTGTTAATTATGAAGGGCGGGGCACATTACTCTTAGAACAGGCCGTTGTGGCTCGAGTGGTAACCACGTACCGGAAGACGTAGAGTAGACAGGCCTCCCACTTGATAGACCGACAACCTGATGAAGGTCACCGAAAGCCGCTGCATGTGGGCAGTGCAGGACCAGTTGTTGTGGATATCATTGGGAGAGGGGGGAGGGTTCTCAAGCAGTGGACGTTTTTTGGCTGATTATTATTGGTGGTTGGTAATTACGAACTGCATGCAGTGATTATACAGGATGTAACAAAATTGGTGTAGCTCCCGTTAACTGGGGCTTCTACTCATCATACTGAACAACTTTTGTTCTACAAGTTTGCTGAAATCACAAAAAAAAAACTTCATACAAATCGATCAGCTGATCGACCAATTTTGTAAATTTTAATATGGAGGGTCCAAATTTTTTTTTGAGAATTGACTATGGGTTCGTTGGGGAAAATTGTTCAGTGGGATGAGTTAACCCCAAGTTAACGGGTCCTACACCAATTTTGTTACACCCTGTATACAGGTAGGTATTTAACACATTTACACATTCATCACAAAGTAAAATAACTTACCTGCAACGGTCATAAGCGTAACGTATTTCCTAAAAACGCCTACGATTTCATTGTTTCCTTGCTACCTGAACTCACCCTCAACCTCAAGGCCTTAAAGCGCACAACGTCGAGAACGTTGTAATAATACAATACGCCCAGAACCCAACCGTGGGAATCATGTGGGAACCCACTATCGATATACGAGTATCTCTGAATAAACCACCTGTGATTGAGTATGAATAGGAAACAGGCTCGATTGAAGCGTCAAGCCTTAAGATTTTATGAATGGGGGATTAATATATAGACCACAATCAGGTGACTTATAAACTTTAAATTTTGGGATCGAAATTATTAAGGAAAAATTCAAAAACCCGGCCAAGTGCGAGTCGGAGTCGCTTACCAATGGGTTCCGTACCACCACCGTTGTAATGTAAAGGGCTTGAAAAATGTATTATATATCAGGAGGCACGGCAGTGCCTGTCACCAAGTCGAAACAGACAAGCAAGGCCGTACACCCTTTTCTTAAAGCAACTTAATGCATTTTCGAGTTCAAGTACCCATGTATGTATATTGATGACCCATGGAAGCCTCGCGATAGAAAAAAATGGAAAATTCTAGTAATGTAAGTTAGGGGTGCCTGGATCTTTTATGATCCAAGTTCCTCAATTCTAAACTACTGGCATTACATAACATAACTGAATTTAATACCGTTGATAATTTCAAAAACCCATGTATGTATATTTATGACCCATGGAAGCCTCGCGATAGCAAAGAATGGGAAATTCCTAGTAATGTAAGTTAGGTGTGTCTGGATCTTTTTGATCCAGTTTCCTCAATTCTAAACTACTGGCATTACATAACATTACTGAACCTAATACCGTTGAGAATTTCAAAAACCCATGTATGTATATTGATGACCCATGGAAGCCTCGCGATAGAAAAGAATGTAAAATTCCTAGTAGTGTAAGTTGGGGGTGCCTGGATGTTTTTTGATCCAGGTTCCTCAATTCTAAACTACTGGTATAACATAACATAACTGAACATTATACCGTTAAGAATTTCAAGTACCCATGTATATATTTTGATGACCCATGGAAGCCTCGTGATAGAAAAGAATGGAAAATTCCTAGTAGTGTATGTTAGAGGGGCCTGGATCTTTTTTGATCCAGGTTCCTCAATTCTAAACTACTGGCATTACATAACATAACTGAACCTAACACCGTTGAGAATTTCAAAAACCCATGTATGTATATTGATGACCCATGGAAGTCTCGCAATGGAAAAGAATGGAAATTCCTAGTAGTGTAAGTTGGGGGTGCCTGGATCTTTTTTATCCAGATTCCTCAATTATAAACTAACTGGCAATACATAAATAAACCTAACACCGTTTAGAATTTCAAGAAGCAGCATATATATATATTAATGACCCATGGAAGCCTCGCGATGGAGAAGAATGGAAAATTCCTGATAGTGTAAGTTAGGGGTGCCTGGATCTTTTTTGATCCAGGTTCCTCAATCCTAAACTACTGGCATTCCATAACATAACTGAACCTAATACCGTTGAGAATTTCATAACCCCATGAATGTATATTGATGACCCATAAAAGCCTCGCGATAGACAAAAATGGAAAATTCCTAGTTGTGTAATTTCGAGAGAGCAAAGAGAGATGTTTGTTTGTTTTCTTCTCGACATCCAAAATTAATGTAACGTATACTCAACGTACGCTTTGCTTGTTTCACCTCAATACATAAACAACGAAATCGTAATATCGAGTTAGAGTTCAAAACTGTGAATTAGAAATAGGCCAGGTGAAAGCCAAACTAGCGCACTGAAGGTTCCGTAGCAAATCGATTTAGTTAGCTTCATGTTATTTAGTCCTTTCAGATATTAAGATATTCAACTTGATGATTTTAGATTGAAATTTAAAATTCCAACAACTATTTGCCTGCAATCGAATTGAATCTCGTATAAAATCCATAATATATGTATTATGGATTTTATGTCTGTATGAATTGGTGATTAGCAGATATAATAAATTTCGTGTCAACAGATATCCCGGTTCAGATTTTTATATCCAACGACGACGACAACAATGACAGATTATATGTTTTGCATGCAAGTTGTGTAGAAGTATCCATACAGAAACATTAATGCTGATTGCACCCCTTTGTTGTTGATGTTCCACCTTTTCGCACGAATCGTTACGCTTCTTCATTTATTATGCGTACAGCGTAGGAGTGGAACTCCTTGCCTGCGTCAGTGTTTCCCGATTCCTATAATTTGGGGATCTTCAAGGCAAGAGTGAATAGGCATTATTTGAGTTTGCGTGTACCATCCTCGACTGCATCATCACTTACCATCAGGTGAGTTGCAGTCAAACGCACTCAAATTTTTAATAAAAAAAAAAAAAAAGATTGCTGTTTTACTGACTGATTCTGTGACGCTGTCGACAGGGCGCTCTCATTTGATTTTCGCCTGAAATCTTATAGGTACTGAAAAAGAGAAATTCAAAATATGGACTATTATGTATCTAAAAGTCCTGTAAATAGAACCTTCGGCTATAATGGCTTAAAAGTTAGAAAGGTCTTCGGCCTTACGAGGTTGCAAGATTTGAAGCAAACCAAAAAAATATGTGGCGCGTATAATCTAAATGAAACTGTTTCAAAAAAGGTTTTTGATATTAACAGGCGACCCTTACGTGTTGAATAAACTTCATTAACATAATAGCGAATATTCTGGACAAATTACTGATATAAAAGTATAAATTATTCCGTTTATCTGTCAGTGTTTGCTTTGCTAATGTGAGCCTTATGCAATCTGCAACAGTTACTTAACAACAACGCTACGGCAAAGTATATATAAGTATATGGACCTCATGGACACTCCCTGTCGCTCTCTTGATTGCGACCTCAGCCCCCTCGTCACCCAGATTGATACAAATTGGTTACAGTTTGGTTGTCGAACGTATATAATTTCGCCGCCATTTTGTTTGTTCCGTCATTCCTTTTTACAAATGTCATTTCTGGCCCGTTGTATGAAGTGTCCAGGGTGTGGCTACGGTACGGTATTATGTTATTTATGACTGATAAAATGATAGGTACTCTAATAGATATTACTGATAAATAGCCGCAATACTCTTAACTTGTCAAAAACTGACAAAAAATTGCCAAAAAAGCTGGCTGCCGTACGGTATATTCAAGTAAAATATCAAAATGTTGTGAATTTCTTGGATAATTTCACTGATTTTCGTAGACAGAAAAAGCAATCGCAAAATGGCGGGATTTTTCGAATGTACCCTACCTTTTTAATTTTATTATAACCAGTCAGCTACAAATAATACAAGCAAAGAGATAGATTACAATTTTTGAAATTTGTGAAATTGTAATCTATCTCTTTGCTTGTATTATTTGTACATGGCTGACTAAAATAAAATTAAAAAGATAAGGTAAAAACATTTGAAAAATCCCGTCATTTTTCAATTGTTTTTTCTTTCTACGTCATCATTTCAGCTCATATACGTCCCCACCGAGGGGCTCGAGCCTACCCTGAATTAGGGCGATCGGGCCTTTGTCGACCACGCGGGCCCAGTGCGGGTTGGTCGACTTCACACACAACCTTCGAGTTTCCTCGCAGGTGTGTGCAGGTTTCCTCACGATGTTTTCCTTCACCGTAAGGGCGTCGAATAAACGTAGGTACATATGAAATCGATATTCGAAAACACATTGGTCGGAGAGTATATGTACGTAAGTTACGAAAAACTCATTGGTACATTGGCCGTCCGGGTCCGGATTTGAACCCGGCGCCTCTGGTTAGGACGACCGAGTCGTTACCGGTTGAGCCACCGACGCTTTTTTCTTTCTACGTAAATCAGTAAAATTATCGAAGAAATTCGCTACATTTTGATATTTTACTTGAATAAACTGTACGGCAGCCAACTTTTTCGACAATTTTTTATAGTTTTTTAGAAGTTACGAGTATTGCGGTTGTGTTCTAGTAGCAAACATCCTTCTTACTTTGGAACTTGGTTTTTAATTTAATCTTATTAATATTCTAAATAACCTAACGAATTTAATTAAAAATTGAAAACCTGACTGCATAAAACATTACCCCTCTCTTTTACCAGTCGGTTAAAAATGTATCCTATGTCACTCTCGGGATCAAGACAAATATAACGACACCTCGCACTCCAAAATCCATTAAGCCGTTTAATCTACAGACTCAGCCGAACATACGGAAATACATACAAAAACTTGAAAAACATGACCTATCCTTCTTTTTGGGCAGTCGGGTAAAAAAAAAACATCTTGGTTTTGTTTTGATTGCGCTGAATTTTGAATTTCTTCAGAGCTATCGAATCAAAAGTACCATTTTACCAAGTCATTACCAAGTCTACTGGTATAAACCTGAATGATTGAAAGGGAAATTTCGGATTTATTTAAGGTACTTAAAGTCGCAAGTCACAGTGAAAAGTTTTGGGTGTTAAGTCGTTTCATGGCTGAGTAGTATGGTATTGCGCATAGAATACTGCGCAGAGGCCGGCCGGCCAGGGTCGATGGCTTCCCGGAGACACGTGATGCGGTACCGTTAGCCTGCACACATGGAAAGAAAAATCTGAATTGTAGAGCTAGCAGCAGCATTTTTTTTAATTATTACATAATGAACTGGATGAATTTGCAAATTAACGAGTTCATAAAATAAGACATGTTTAGATAGGTATTAGTTAACAATTAATCAGGAATAGAATGCTAGATAAAATACTTAGGATATTGTACAAAATTTTAACATTACTTTAAAGACTATTAGGAGGATTGTAAAGCTGCGACTTTTCATACAAACGGCGATAAAGATTTTCACCTCTTAAATGTTAACCGATTTGAACCAGTTTTTGATAGGTTGTCAGTCAGAACAAAAGCTAGGCTTATACGTTTTTGTGTTTTTGATAAATATAATAGGTTTAATTTTATTGTCGTTCACGTGTTTTCATACACAACTCATTACGGCCATTTTTTTTATTATAATCAGTCATTTAAAAAATTAAACGTATAAGGCTAGCTTTTGATCTGACTGACAATCTGTCAAAAATTGTTCCAAATCGGTTAACATTTAAAAGGTGAAAATCGTTATTGCCGTTTGTTAAAAAGTAAAATTTTCGCCGTGGGTTCACAGTCCTCTTTAAGACCAAAAAAAAACATGTTTTTGTTCGCCAGATTGCCTGCTGACTCTTCTACTCATATTTCATACAAGTATGTATACACGAATTTAGAATTTGACTACGATTTTGGACATTATTCCTTAGTACACAGAGCCGAAAGTTATGGAATATTCCTTTCTCTTTAGGAGATATATTTAAATATATGAATAATGTTTTTCGTATTGCCAAAAGTACTTGTATTATTATTATCATCTGTGCCAAAAGTAGGTATGTAAATGATAGGAAGTAGCTTAAAACTAAAACTGTTCGAGATTAAGCTCGAAATGCTACAGAAAAAAATACCAGCAAAACGATTAATTGCTGGTATTTCATGGACGCAACTGGTAAATTTATTTTCATCTCTCCTGTTCGGAAAGTTTATTTTGTATGAGTAGATAGCCGAGTGGAAAATTGCTTTTCCATCCCTAGGGTGGAAATTATTTTCATCCCTAGGGTGGAAAGTAATTTTTTTTAATTGCCAGGCACGGAGTCGAGGATAATTGAGTTACGTCATATTATTAAATTACATTAAAATAAGAGGTTTGATATCTTAACTCAGCTATACATTGAACGACGTGTTTATTACGATCTATAGTTTTATATTAAATCATTTTATAGTTGGTTTATTTTTTTCACAATTACAGAAGATTAAAATTTAAAATCATACCTCTAATTCTGCTGCGCGCCATAATGTCATGATAACATGACACTTTTTTTTCAATTTTTTAACATGGCCACCTAGATGCACGTCGTAACCAACTTGATTAGGTACAATCTAGTCGGCCGTGGCAAGCGGCCATTGCGAAAAGGTTAAAGATTGGATATAGGTAAACTTAATTTATTGATATCTAATTTATATTTTATATCATATAAATAATACATTTTCTCACAGTCGAAATGAAAAGTAGAGTGTTGAACTCGGGTGAAATGACCCATTTCACCCTCGAACTATTGGCGCTCTCACTTCGTATGAGCGCCAGAAATATCTCGATTGAACTGGATCACTTTCTTCCCTTGATTAACAATCTACTATTGTTGCTGACTATTATGCATACCTGGGACAAACAGCCAAGTTAGGTAGGTCCAACTTCGGGAAAGAGATCAATCGATGAATCCAACTCGGCCGGACAGCTTCGTAATATCTTCACATCCTAAATACCGCAGTGTCTCAAGATTAAGGTCTTTGACCAGTGTGTGTTGCCAGTGACGACATACGGAACTAAGACATGGTCGCTTACTAAGGGCCTAATAACAAGACTTACGGTCACCAAAAAGGCAATGGCTAAGCTATGCTCGCAGTTTTCCTACGCGATCAAATCTTTTTTTTATTAAAAATTTGAGTGCGTTTGGCTGCACCTCACCTGATGGTAAGTGCTGATGCAGTCGAGGATGTAACGTGCAAGCTCAAATAGTGCCTATTCACTCTCGACTTTTTTTTATTATTATTATTATATCAGCTCATATACGTCCCCACCGAGGGGCTCGAGCCTACCCTGAATCAGGGCGATTAGGCCTTAGTCGACCACGCGGGCCCAGTGCGGGTTGGTCGACTTCACACACAACCTTCGAGTTTCTTCGCAGGCGTGTGCAGGTTTCCTCACGATGTTTTCCTTCACTCTCGACTTTAAGATCCCTAAATTAATCAATAAAGTTAATTATTTAAATCAGAAATGAAGAGATCAGTAGGAGAACCAAGGTAACCGATATACTTAACAGAATCGCTAAACTTAAGTAGCAGTGGGCGGGGCACATAATTATATAGCTCATAGAAAAGATAAGTTCTCGAGTGGCGAGCGCGTACTGGCATACGTGGTGTAGTCAGGCACTCCCTACACTATATTACACCTTAAAACAATATACTCCTTTTTGAGGTTGGTGACCGCGCACCGGAAGACCGACCGTGGTGTAGGTAGGACCGAAAACTTGGTCCCGAAAAGCCACTGGATGCGGGCAGCGCAGGACAGGTCGTCGTGGAAATTCTCAGGGCAGGCCTCTGTGCAGCATGGACGTCTTTTGGCTGGTATGATGATGATGAAATTTATTTGTATGGTTCTAATATTGTAATTAGTTTTAGAACGACTTCCAGGGGTCATTGAGCTGAAATTTAGTATGACCTATGACAATAAATAGACCCTTTTGGTAGCTAAATTTGATCTGATGATGAAATTAAGGTGGAGCCAAGGTTCCAGGATCTTCAAGCAGTTTTTTAGGGTTCCGTAACTTAAAAGAAAAAAACGTAACTATTATAGGATCACTCGCGTGTCTCTCTGTCAGTCTGTCACAGCCAGTTTACTCCGAAACTATTGGACCAATTGAGTTGAAATTTGTAACATATATATGTAAATATTAGTATATAAATTAGTGACCCAATGACGGACGTGTAACACAAATAAATTTATTTTATATATTGGGGGGCTACTTTTCGGGGGTAAATTAGAAAATAAAATAAAAAAGTTTTGGAAACGTAGTTCATTTATTTTAGGAAACACGTTAATAATGATCTTAAGTTTGAAATAATAATAATTAAAAAAATAACTCATAAATTTTTAATTAAATTTGATCATTGCTGACTCCGTCAAAAAATCCTCCGCTGCGCTGGACCAAACTACAAACTACATAGTGTGACATATCAAGTGAAAGTGCCTATTGTGAAAATCTCAAATATTTATTTAATGATTTATAGATAAATAGTATTTAAGGCCCAG
This sequence comes from Coleophora flavipennella, assembly GCA_947284805.1. Taxonomy (NCBI): domain Eukaryota; kingdom Metazoa; phylum Arthropoda; class Insecta; order Lepidoptera; family Coleophoridae; genus Coleophora; species Coleophora flavipennella. The sequence goes on along the minus strand of OX369264.1, from coordinate 15,403,103 downwards.
TGATGGTACTTAAAAATCTGTCTTTGTCTTTTTCTTTACGCGTAAAGAGGGAAGAAAATAACCACACTTTGGCACTTTTTCGATGTTTTCGTTTTTATTTTCATCATATTTATCTTAAATAAAAATCCATTCGATGTTTTCCCTTCAGTCGCCTATGAACTTAATTGTAGTAAATAAATCATATTATCAAATTACTTATTTTAAGAATAAAACCGAAAATAGACGATAAAATGGCTCGAAAATAGTTACCTTTGCGAAATTATTCTATCGAGCCAACTTAAAAAAGTCGTGTTGTTAATTCGATAAAATCCTTCGTAACTATTCTCAATAATACCAATATGTTTTCCTAGATTTTAAATTTACTGTTAACTACTTCAATAATGAATTCTGAAAACCTGTTTAAGTGGATTTTTAGATACCACTGGGACTTAAGTTATTTATGAAAATAGGCAAAAATTTACCATTCCCCTCCCTTTTTTCTGAAAGTAGTGGGTTTAAAATTTTAAAAAAGAAACCTAATGCTGTCTGTAAAGTCTGTTTACGGACGATAATTTTACATGATAATAACGTGTCACAAGCCGAACGCTTGTGTGCCTTAGACCACACGACTGAAGTAAAACTTCTTCAGCTCCATCTTTGAGGAGATGTAAATTGCCGCCCATAGTCGGGTGAGTTAAAACTACAACATATCTCACAGTTGGAACACCTCTTGTAAGGTACTGGAAGCCTAGTACATTTAATCCAGACGCACTGATGTTAGGTATAAGACACGCCTCTTTTTAGTATGACGGTTTTCCTCACAGAGAATCGACCGCATTGAAAAACCTCTTGTAAGCTCCTGAAAGCCTAGTACTTTTTATCCATTGACACACTTGTTTGACAGTTCGTCTGTCCGTCCGTATACAAGTACAACGTAACGTAACGTGACAATGACGTCACACTGGCGTAACGCAACAATGGTCGTAACGCGACAATGACGTCAAACTGGCGTAACGTGATAATGACGTCACACTTTTTCCTGAATGCTAAGTAGACACCTGGCGCCGGAGCAAATGTATTATAGGTAATTAACTAATTTCTTTATAATATGTTTTGACTCGATAACTTCTTATAAATTGACTAGTGGATGCCCGCAGCTTCGCCCGCGCAGATCGCGATTTTTGCGGTTCCCGTGGGAATTTCCCAAAATCCTTTCTTAGCGGATGCCTACGTCATAACATCTACCTTCATGCCAAATTTCAGGCCGATCCGTCCAGTGGTTTGGGCTGTGCGTTGATAGATCACTATGTCAGTCAGTCAGTCACCTTTGTATATTTAGATAACACGGGCGGGGCTTTTTTAAATCTGCCCTTGGCATCATCCCACCTGATGGTAAGTGACGATGATGTCGAATATGGAAGCGGGCTTACCAAGATTCCCCAACGCAATTGGGATATACATAGCTGTCTTATCTTCAGGCCGGGACACATCAATGCTGTTAATACTGATGTTTGGCGGCAAGACTTAGATAAGATGGTGGTAGCTAGCCAGGCGGTCTATAAAAATGCCCTACCACCAACCAAGCCGAGGCTTACAAAGTTGACCCCACCGGAAATCTAACCCACGACCTCCTAGTGTAAAGTAAATGTACTAACCATAACGCCACGGTGTTACGGGGGTGGGGTGGGTGCTGGGTAGCGTAGGTAGGCCTTCTACCAACGACCTGGTGAATATCGCGGGAAGCCGATGGATGCGGGCAGCGCAGGACCGGTCGTCGTGGAAATCCTTGGGGGAGGCCTTTGTCCAGCTGTTGACGATTTTCGGCTGATATGATGATGATGATTATATGCAGGGTGTAACAAAATTGGTGTAGGACCCGTTAACTGGGGCTTCTACTCATCCTACTGAACAACTTTCTCCTAGAAACCCATTGTCAGTTCCCAAAAAAAAAACATTTAGAGCCTTCATACAAAATGCACAAATTTGGTGAATCAGCTAAACGATTTTTATGAAGGGTTAATTTTTTTTTGCTATTGTAGCAAAGTCATAGAAGTTGTTCAGTAAAATGAGTAGAAGCAGTGGTTAACGGGACCTACATCAATTTTGTTACACCTGTATAATTTTGTATTGTTGCACTGTCAATTCCGCACTGCATGGCGAGCGTTAGTGTTACACTGCTAAGACAAATTGCTCCGAAAGTTGAAAATAAAAGGCTTCTACCACTGCCTACATACTAAATCATCTAAATATATAGATTTAACCGCCTCCGTAGCTCAGAGGCAAAGTTCACTGGCTTTACACAGGAGGTCGCGGGTTCCATTCCCGGCGGGGTCAATTGTAAGACTCGGTTTGGTTGGTGGTAGGGCATTTTCTAAGCCCGCCTGGCTAGCTACCACTATCTTATCTAAGTCTTGCCGCCAAATATCAATGTTGATATCATTGGTGTGTTCCGGCATGAAGATAAGATAGCCAGTTCCCCATTTGCGTTGGGGAATCTTGGTAAGCCCGCTTCCATCTTCGGCAACATCGTCACTTACCACCAGGTGAGATGTTGTCAAGGGCTTACCAATTGTGAATAAAAAAATAAAAAATATATACTTATGCTCGGAGTTTTTCTGCGTGATCGAATCAGAAACGAGGAGATCCGTAGGAAAACCAAACTAACCGATATAGCTCTCAGAATTGCTAAACTTAAGTGGCAGTGGGCCGGGCACATAATTTGTAGAACAGATGGCCGTTGGGGCAGTAAAGTTCTCTGGTGTAAAACGTAAAGTAGGCAGGCCTCACATTCGATGGACCGATTACCTGGTGAAGATCGCGGGAAGCCGATGGATACGGGCAGCGCAGGACCGGTCGTCGTCTTGGGGGAGGCCTATTGACGCCCTTGGGCTGATATGATGATGATGATGACTTAATATACAGGTCCACAGTGCAGAAATACAAATTTTACTAAGTACCTACCATTTATAATGGAGCCAAATCAGGAAAGAGCTCTCGTTGATGTCTTTTATATGAGAGAAAAGGGCGCGTCACACGAACAACTTATCTGTTACATTGCACAGTAGCAAATACTAAGTATTTATTCTTTATCAACCCATGACATCCCCCCCCCCCCCCCACTGCTGGGGCAAGTGTCCTATTCTCAAACTGCCAAACTTATCACACGAGGGCTAAGCCCGGAGTGCTGGAGGTTGTAGGGCTATAGTCCTTTCATTATGAACTGACGACTGGGGCCATAAAACTTAATCTGCACAAAATATTGTAGGGCTGTGCAAATGACATGTTGTTATCGATAAATTTGCTACCCGTTCTCACGCGCTACATACCTTTTAATTTTTTTTTAGATTAGTGTTTTTAGTTTAAGTTCTTTTTTATAGGTTTCCACTTAATATTGTTTAGTATCGTTTAAGTCGTGTAATATCGTCGTTTATTGGTATTACGGTAAGACCGTCGGTGGCGTAATGGCTAGAGCCGCCACCTCCTGCCCGGGAGGTCATGGTTCGAGTCCTGCCACGTACCGATGTGTTTTCGAATATCGATTTCATATGTACGTTTATTCAACGCCCTTACGGTGAAGGAAAACATCGTGAGGAAACCTGCACACGCTTGTGAAGAAACTTGAAGGTTGTGTGTGAAGTCGACCAACCCGCACTGGGCCCTAGTGGTCTACTAAGGCCCTATCACCCTAATTCAGAGTAGGCTCGAGCCCCTAGATGGGAACGTATATGAGCTGATATGATGATGTAATGTAAGTACCTATTTAAATCTGTTCTTTGTTTTTTTTTCTTTTGTAAATATATAGAATAAAATTATTGTAGTTTTTATTTTCTTTTTAATTCACGCTAAGAACTTACTTAAATTTTGTCGATGTACATTCTTTGGCAAGCGACGCTCATCACTACCACACCCTGGACACTTCATACAACGGGCCAGAAATGACATTTAAAAAAACGATTGTTGGAACAAAAAAATGGCGGCGAAATCCTTATACGTTCGCCAACCACACTGTAACCAATCTGTATCAATCTGGGAGACGAGGGGGTGAGGTCGGAATCTAAAGAGCGGCAGGGAGTGTCCATACTGTATGTTAGTACTAATATATACTTGTCTCTACTATGGGTGCCTAACAACAAAAGCGACAAGATACCCGAGCGAAATTCTAAGTATTGGGTTTATTATATAAGTCCTAGCGGTTCAGCGGCCAACCACTCTCGCAACGAAAAACACGCGCGTGATCGGCCCATCGTTGCACGAGCGCCTACCCGCAGTCAGCAAAGATGAAAACAATGACGAAACGTTTACGCTCCAATTAAAGAACTACCAATTGTGAATAAAAAAATATATAAAAAACTTCTTGTTGGATAATAAATTTTATTCAGTTAGTGAGTACATTGACAAATTTAAGTAATTATTGAAATGACATACTCAGCGATAAGACCGCCTAAATTGTACGTGTCTTAGTTTTTAATTTAAATTTTGCTTATTTATGTATTTATTTTGATGTACAATAAAGAGTTACTTGAATTTGAATTTGACATACAGATTGTATATAAAGTTGACATTTAGTTTATGTTTTAATTTTTACCTTTTATATTGCGACATTTAATTTTTATTCTCAATTTTGACACATTTATATTTCTTTATTTTAACGATCATATTATCCTTTGAAATTTTTAAAATACTATAAACTTTAAATAAATTTAAATACTATTAACTATAAAATTGATAAAATTAAATAAATAAATCGTATCTAATCTATATTGCCCCAGCCGTCAGTTCATAATGAAAGGACTATAGTTGTGGGCGAACGCCACGGTCAGATATTTTCAAGCCGCCTGTAACGACTAGTGATAGCAACTAGCATCAACAGCTTAACTTGTCTAGCAAAAAATAGAAACAGTCGAGATAAAATGCCACTATCAGCCCGACCCATCCACGTCATGGCCATGCTTACGGTAAGTTAACTTGCGTGGTCGACGCGACCGCACAAGTTGCAGTGAGTTACGACCATCATCGTCATCATCATATCAGCCGAAAAAATGTCCACTGCTGGACATAGGCCTCCCCCAAGGATTTCCACGACGACCGGTTCTGCGCTACTCACATCCAGCGGCTACCTGCGACCTTCACAAGGTCATCCACCGAGTGGGAGGTCTGTCTACGCTACTTCTTACGGTGCGCAGTCGCCACTTGAGACTTTACTGCCCCAACGGCCATCTGTTTTACGAGCCATGTGCCTTGTGTCGCGCCCACTGCCACTTAAGTTTAGTAATTCTGAGAGCTATATAACTGTCCTTTTGGTTCTCCTACGGATCTCAACCAGCCAACATTAAAAGTGCACAAACCTGTGCTGCATAGTGACTGTAATTATGTACAAATATATATATTTTCGAATTCTTTTGCACACGGTATAACCTACGTATGTATTTCGATACAACCTTAGTTATATTAGGACATTTCGCTCTGAAGCATAACTTTATTTAGATACTAGCTGTTTCCCGCGGCTTCAACCGCGTGGACAACATTTCTATGAATTGTCGAGGGTGTGCAGTGCGCGAGCCGCAAGTGGCTCGCGAGGGTGGAATAAAGTAGCCTCTGCGTTAATCCAGGTCCTAATCTGTCTACCTACCAAATTTCAGCCAGCTCCGTTCAGTCGTTTTTGCGTGAAAGAGTAACTAACATACATTTATACATTCTTACAAACTTTCGCCACAGATGAGTAACTCGTTACTTCGTAACTTTCGCGTTTATAATATTAGTAGTAGGGATTTTGAGAGACATAAAGGGAAATTAGTGTTTTGGTAACCTTTCATCATCATCATCATCATTATATTAGCCAAAGGACGTCCACTGTCTTAAGTGGCAGTAGGCGGGGTACATAGATCGAGGAACAGATGATCGTTTGGGCAGTAAAGTCCTCGAGTGGCGACCGCGCACTCGTGTGGATTGATGACCTGGCAACCTTTATTAAAATATACAAACTGTAAAAAACTTGGTGTAGGACTGGGGCTTCTACTCATCATACTGAACAACTTTCCCCAAGGAACCCATTGTTGATTCGCAAAATATTTCGAAGCTCCATACAAAAACGCACAAAATTATTCGATCAGCAGATCGTTTTGTATGAAGAGCTCATTTTTTTTTTGCGTTTTCATCAAACTTGTACCACAAAAGTTGTTCAATTTGATTTTTTTTTATGCACAATTGGTAAACCCTTGACAACATCTCACCTGGTGGTAAGTGACGATGTTGCCGAAGATGGAAGCGGGCATACTAAGATTCCCCAACGCAATGGGGAATTTGATGAGTAAAAGCCCCAGTTAACGGGACCTACACCAATTTTGTTACACCCTGTATAAGTTATGTCGTGTGCAAATCACACACGTTATATTTTGAATAAAAAAATTATGTGTCACTATGCCGATGTCAAAAATGTCCATACAATTTTCTTTGTGCATGGCATTTTTCTTTTCTCGTCACTTACCACCAGGTGAGATGTTGTCAAGGGTTTACCAATTGTGAGTAAAAAAATGAAAAAAAAAACAAAGGGGTGGAATCGGAAAAGTTAAAGTCTCCATACAAAAACGTGTTTTTTTTAAACGTGAAGAAACTAGCGCCATCTAGTATGATAGTACGAAACCTTTTGTGCGCGGTTCTGATTTGTACTTAACACGTTTTTAAAGCTCTTTCTCAGTAGGTACATTTAAGTAGGCCACAGTAGACGCTTGTCAACAACAATACTTTTTCTCTTATCTTTCCGAGAACTACATTTCTCTGCGTCAACAGGAAAAGGAAGAAGTATGGAAAATTATGCTTGGAAATATTCCCAGAGAAGAGTTTTTCGAGAACTCGTTCAATATGAAGTTCGCGACCTCTGTCTCTGAAAACGGAGTGGAATAGAAATTCAAATTCAAGGTTTTCAGCTCGGAGTTTCTGGTTTGTTTGTATTCTGAATTCGCTTTTTCGGTCGTTGCCTTGGGCTTTCGTTGAAGGCGGGGAGTTCTAAATAGGTCGCAAATACGCCAATGTTTGAAGGGACAATACAGGCCACATATTTTTCTGAATATTTTTACACGACATCGGCAAGCCTAAGAGGAGGATAATGTGTTTGAACTGAATGTACATATTTCAGTTTTTACCCGACTGTGACGAAGCCTAAAAGAAAGAATGCGTTTGACCTGAATTTATGTTCCGTCGTTACTATTAAACGGATGAACCGATTTCAAAAACTTATAAGAACATCGTATTCCTCTCAATGACGCGAGCATTTCTGAGTATACGATTTTTTTTTGTTTTTTTTTTAATTTGCTTTTTATCTCTTTGCTATTACATATTAAAATTTAAATTTTGATAATATGCAAGATATAATAGTAGGTTAATACCTACTATTATATCTTGAATAAATATGTATTAATATGTCGACGGAATATAGTTATTCCGTCGACATATTAATACAAAAAGGTTACTAAATGACCACTAAAAACTGCGAACAGAGTAGGAGGTAAAAAAAAATATTTTGTCTCTGTCTTGTAAGGTGACCATATGCTAATATCATTCATATAAGTCCCCACCGAGGCGCTCGAGCCTACCCTGAATTAGGGCGATCGGGCCTTAGTCGACCACGGGGGCCCAGTGCGGGTTTTTCGACTTCACACACAACCTGCGGGTTTCTCCGCAGGCGTGTGCAGGTTTCTTCACGATGTTTTCCTTCACCGTAAGAGCGTCGGAGAAACGTACATATGAAATCTATATTTGACATCACATTGGTACGTGGCAGGATTCGAACCACGCCCTCCCGGACAGGAGGCGGCAGTCCTAGCCGTTACGCCAACGACGCTCTCGACCGACGTATGGATAGTTTATTGTAATTTTTTTCCTGTAAACAAGCTCAAGCGAATATCTTCCCGTGAGTAGGTCTCCCGTATCAGATTTACATTAGGCACCAAGCGACCATTTTGAAATATGAATAGTTTTCAATATATGAACCGAAATCGGCTAAACTTTAAAATTCGAATTCGTCCAAACAGCAAGTTTGTTTGTTTGTGTGCCCAATGTGCAATACATACACGAACAATAACATTCATATTAATGACCGAATGTACTTTATCTTATCCAGTAAAATACAACTTACCCAATACATATCAGCTCGTATACGTCCCCACCGAGGGGCTCGACCCTACCCTGAATTAGGGCGATCGGGCCTCAGTCAACCACGCGGGCCCAGTGCGGGTTGGTCGACTTCATACACAACCTGCGAGTTTCTTCGCAGGCGTGTGCAGGTTTCCTCGAGATGTTTTTCCTTCACCGTAAGAGCGTCGGATAAACGTAATGAAATCTAAATTCGAAATCACATTGGTACGTGGCGGGATTCGAACCACGACCTCCCGGACAGGAGGCGGCGGCCTTAGCCGTTACGCCGCCGACGCTCTTAATTTATTTTTTAATTTCATGTTACATTACAACTTACCCAATAGCTGTGCTCAACTCAACTTTTAGTAACATTAAAAAAAAGCCTTTAAATTAAAATGAGGAAAAACAGGAAATAAAACCGGTTAAGTTCGAGTCTGCTCGTGCTCCGAGGGTTCCGTGCCACCACCCCTCTCCACACAAATATATGACAATGATACCTATGCATATTACAAACAAAAGACATCAACGCGAGTGATAGAAAAATGTTTTTTTAATTCAGTTCAGACTCCTGAGCACGCGTAAGACTCTCATCATCATCATCATATCAGCCGAAGGACGTCCACTGCTGGACATAGGCCTCCCCCAAGGATTTCCACGACGACCGGTTCTGCGCTGCCCGCATTCAGTGGCTTCCCGCGACCTTCACCAGTTCGTCGGTCCACCGAGTGGGAGGCCTGCCTACACTACGTTTTCCGGTGCGTAGTCACCACTCGAGAACTTTACTGCCCCAACGGCCATCTGTTCTACCAGCAATGTGCCCCGCCCACTGCCACTTAAGTATAGCAATTCTGAGAGCTATGTCGGTTACTTTGGTTCTCCTACGGATCTCCTCGTTTCTGATTCGATCACGCAGAGAAACTTCGACCATAGCACGCTCCATTGCCCTTTGGGTGGCCTTGAGCCTTCTTATGAAGCCCATAGTAAGCAACCATGTCTCAGTTCCGAATGTCATCACTGGCAACACACACTGGTCGTAGACCTTGTTCTTAAGACACTGCGGTATCTGGGACTTAAAGATATTGCGAAGCTTCCCGAACGCTGCCCAGCCGAGTTGGATTCGACGATTGATCTCTTTCTCGAAGTTGGATTTACCTAAATGGACTGTTTGTCCCAGGTGTACATATTCGGTAACAACATCGAGTGTAGAGCCTCCAAACTTGAGAGGAGTAGGTATGACACGGACGTTTGACATAATTTTCGTCTTGTCCATGTTTATTCTAAGACCCACTTGTTGAGATGCTCTACTGAGGCCATCGAGCATTGTGCCTAAGTCGTCCATAGTCTCAGCCATGACCACGATATCGTCAGCGAATCGAAGGTGGGTGATGTACTCGCCGTTGATATTGATGCCCAGTCCACCCCAGTCCAAAAGCTTAAAAACATCTTCCAGGGCGGCGGTGAACAGTTTCGGAGATATAACGTCTCCCTGTCTCACCCCTCGCTGCAGCTGGATAGGTTCCGAGTTTTGATCCTGGAGGCGAACCGACATGGTGGCGTTTTCATGCAAACACTTCAGCACTTCGATATATCGATAGTCCATTTGGCACCTCTGGAGAGACTGTAACACAGCCCAAGTTTCGACTGAATCGAAGGCCATAGTCCACGAACGCCAAGAATAGTGGCTGATTGTACTCTTCGGTCTTCTGTATAATCTGCCGCAGCGTATGTATGTGGTCTATGGTACTAAATCCTTTTCGGAAACCGGCTTGTTCGGGAGGCCGGAAGTCGTCAAACCTGCGTGCGAGACGATTCGTAATGACTCTCGAAAACAGTTTGTAGACGTGGCTCAGAAGTGAGGTGGGTCTGTAGTTCTTCAGCGGGGTATTGTCGCCCTTTTTGAAGAAAATCACAACCACACTTCTGTGCCATTCCTTAGGCGTTTGTCCCTCAAGTATAACGGAATTAAATAATTTATGAAGAGCTTTAAGTACCGGTGTTCCACCTGCTTTCAGAAGTTCAGCCGTAATTCCATCATCACCCGGTGCCTTATTGTTTTTAAGCTGTTTAAGAGCCATTCTAATCTCGTACAGGCTGTCGCCTGGATATCTTCGGTATTGTGTCGGGTAAGTCTAGATCTTGGGTCTTTTGCCAGATCGCTGACAGGCAGACGTGTGGTCGAGTACAATTGTCCGTAGAATTTCTCAACTTTTTCCAGCAACTCAGTCTAAGACGATATGATCCTGCCATCCTCAGTCTTCAGCTTGGTCAGTTCGCTTTGTCCAACAGACAGATCTCTCGCGAACACTTTTGAGCCTTTGTTGTTCTCAACCGCCTCACTAATACTGTTTGTATTATACTGGCGCAAATCGCGAATTAGAGGATCTGCTTGTTTAGTTGCCGATACTGAGTAGCGTCTTCAGAGGACTGCAAAACCAATCTGCGGCTTTCTTGCATGATAATACTGGTGAAGCCCGAGATTTTTTTGGTTCTGTTTGAACGGCGAGTTTTAAAAATCTTAGACCCGACCGTTTGGACAATTTCCACGAACCTGTCGTTATACTCATCCACATTCTCGCAGTTTCCTAGGCATTCGAAACGATTGTGCAACTCGAGCTGAAAGCTCTCGGGGTTTTGGAGCTGAATGGGCACTGGTCGGAGCGTGGACTTCATCAGTCGACATCTTTCCAGCTTGGTCTTTAGATTCAATGTGCCTCTTACCATTCGGTGATCGCTTCCTGTTTTGACTGAATTGGTCACGGAGACATCATTGAATATTTGCCTTCTTGTAGACAAGATGAAGTCTATCTCGTTCTTAGTTACGCCATTGGGATGCAACCATGTCCACTTCCGCTGTTTAGACTTTTTGAAGAAGGAGTTCATCATAAAGAGGCCCTCCTTCTCCATAAAGTCGGCCAGCATCTGGCCACGTGCATTTCTCTCTCCATATCCAAATTGCCCCACTCTCAGCTCACCATCACTTCGTTTGCCCAGTTTCGCGTTAAAATGCCCCATAACAATGGTGTATTGGGTCCGGGACCTATTACGTAAAGCTCTAGAGATGTCCTCATATAGGATCTCCACTTCGTCGTCGGAGTGTTGCGCGGTCGGTGCATATACTTGAATAACCTTCAGCGAATACCGTTTGGTAATTTGGAGAACATTTTTAATGAGGGACTTGTGGACTAGAAACCCGACACCACCCTCGGACAGTTGGTCGCCCTCCCGGAAATAGAGCAGGTTTCCGGATTTAAGGATTATGGTGTCCTCCCCCTCTCTGCGGACTTCACACAATCCTACGACGTCCCATCGTAACCTGCTCAATGCTTCTTCGAGTTCTGTCAGCTTTACGTCGGTTCGCAGTGTGCGCGTGTTGTAGGTTGCCAGGGCCAGAGGTCTTTTGTTTTGGTAGCCTGGGTATCTGCCGGGGATTCTTCGCACCCCATGCCCCGCCGTTACCTTGACCACTACCGGAGCCAGGAATAGCGGGGCAGCCGGGGACTAGGGGCAGTTTTTTATTTGTGGTTATCATTGGGGGGTTGTTGCCGTAATCGCCACGCTTGGCAGGCGGGTTGGCGATCGCAGTGTTATTACAGATTGACTGCAAGTCACTGAAAGACGCTGCTGCCCATCCCCCGGTTTGAGTCCCTTAGTAGGCTTTTACGACACCTATTGGAAGAAATAGGATGGCCCTATTCTAAGCCGGGAGCCATACGGGAGCCATAAGACTCTCACTTGGCCGGTTTTTTTTATTTATTGTTTTACTTTAGAATTAGTAGCTACTGTTTTCACAGCAATTTTCACGCTTGTACATATATGTATTACCGTTTTTTACGATAGGGCTACGTCAAAAAAACCTATAAAAACTCGTTTTTTATATGGAAACCCAATTTTTTACTTTTTCTAATTTTTATTATTTTTTTGTTATAGCTGCAAAATAAACTCACAATCTGTAAAAAATTCAACTGTCTGCCTATTACGGAACATGAAATACAGCCCGCTGTCGGACAGACAGGCAGACGGACGGACATCAGAGAACCCTAAATAGAACCCTACAAAACTAAATAAAAAAATTAAAATGTTGTCAAGCAAAAACATGTTTTTAGTTTTGTTATTAGCTTAAGTTAGGACATTTTTTTTCATTTACTTTATACCTATGTATTTCATAACACTTTCACTGTCCCAACTATGTCAAGTGTCCTGTTTCCTGAAATTTAATTAAGCATATTTATAAGAAAAAAAAATTAAGGCGGGACGACTAGGTCATGGCGCGAATTTAAAATTTTTGAAGGTTTTTCGTGAATTATGACTCCATAATTAGTTTTTTACAATAGTTTAACCTGTTTTGCGCACATGTTACATTACTTTCTACCAATTTTAATGAATTTATAAATTGTGAATTCCTTACTTTAGATTGAATGCTCATCACTAAATATTGTATTTTTTAGGTTAATCTATGTAATATCCTAATTCAGAAATGTATACCAGATAAGCAATATAAAATATGCGCGAAACAGGTAAAACTATTTTAAAAAACTAAATATGGATTCATAATTTCCTAAAAAAACCTCCAAAAATTTAAAATTCGCGCTATGACCTCATCGTTCCGCCTTAAGATAGAACCGACACAGGAAATTTGTCTATTTTCAGTAAACTTATTCATAATCTTTCAGAATAAAACATAGTAATTTATTATACAAGGCTGCAAAGTTTTTATTTGGCGCGAGCTACCTCTATTAAAACCTGAGCGTATCAAGGATTTGAAATGTACGTACAACAAAATAACTTTACTCAAACACGCTATGTAATATTCGCTTTAAAAATAAGACAGGAAATACTTGATTCTAGGATCGGCAAAAATAATAAAAAAAATACAAACGATAGCGACAAAAAAAAGGAAATTGGCGGAAAAGCAAAAGTGTGCGTCACGGCATTAAATATTGAGTGCAGCAGCTCAGCTCATAGGTCCCCACCAAGGGGCTCGAGCCTACCCTGAATCAGGGCGATCAGGCCTCAGTCGACCACGCAGGCCCAGTGCGGGTTGGTCGACTTCACCTTGTGCGGGTTGGTCGACTTCACCTTTGAGTTTCTTCGCAGGCGTGTGCAGGTTTCCTCACGATGTTTTCCTTCCCCGTTAAAGCAATCGGTAAGTATGTACGAAGTTTTGAAAGACTCATTGGTATATTGGCCGTCCGGATTTGAACCTGGTACTTCTGGTTAGAAGGACCGAGTCGTTACCGGTTGAGCCACCGATGTTTACAATATAGAGTGTATTTTACTTAAAATCATATTAATTATTTTTTTAGTTTCCTTGCTTTGTTTGAGTAAAGCATTATACAGGCCTCGGCCAGAACGGCAATTGCTGGATTCGTGTTATTAAAGTCATTCAGCAATCGCTTATTTTACTATTGCTGCTGAGCAAAACACTCAATTTTTCACCTCACTACAGCGAGGAAAATTTTTAGGTGTAAGAAAAACACCTTAAGAGCCTGCTGGAGTTCATAAATCCCATACAAACGTAGTATTTGATTCAAAATGGAATGTCAAACGATACTTTTCCGAGCATGTGAGGTTTAAAAAATATTTGTGATAGATCAGTCTTAGCTCCAAGGGTCCCACAGAGCATTTCTTCAAAGCACTTAACAGAAACAATGTAATGCTGTTAGTTTTTTTCATCTGTGGCTGTATTACCAAGCTATTAATTACGTTGTTTATTCTCAAGCTGATTCACAAGTCGTCCAAAATAAGTGAACTGGTCTCCGTGTCCTCATTTTTTGCCACAAACAACTTTTGAGGGCATTACCCTTCGCTCCTCTCTCTTTTGGATGAAAACACCTAACATGCTGCAGACAACTCTATTCAATGGTTGAGCTTTAAGAACACCTACCTACCCACTTATTTTAATTGAGTCAGTGTATTAAATATTGGATTTTGGACTTTAACGACGAATTTAGGTATGTTTGGTAACTGAAAGAAATAATGAGGAGTTACGAATTACGATAGTAATAGTTAACTACCCTCATTTTTTTTTTAATTTTGGTATTTGAAGATGTATGGTTACGAATTACGATAGTATTAGTTAACTACCCTCAATTTTTTTTATTTTTTTATTTAGGTATTGAAAGATGTATGGTTGGTTAATGAAATAAATAATGAGGCGTTACGAATTACTATATGCATACATATATAGAATTAGTTAACTACCCACAATATTTTTTTTTTGTAAGTATATTTATTATGTGTATCTAATTGTGAAAGAATTTCTGTTTATTACTTTAGATAATTGTTTTCACTCCGTTTAAATTTTGTACTAATTTGTTTCTTTGCTTATACATATTTCAGATTCTTTCAATAATTAAGGGTTGGATAGAAGAGATGCATGTTTAGGGTAAGTCCGCCTTTGTGCATGATACTTCTATTCTGTATCTTGTACATTTTGTTGTACAATAAAGAGTTCACAATCAAACAAACAAATTATAAACGAGACCCCTAACCCTCAACTGGCAACATTAGAAAATAATTAGGGCATCTATTCTCATAGTATTAAGGTGCCTAGTCGACTCCTATCATAAAATACAGTATCACTATTTGCTCTAGTTCATGAGAGATAACTATAAATTGAAGTTATTTCAAATTCAAATTACGTAACCACATTCGAACGGAGCAATCAATAGCTAAGTACTCAATAGCCATTTGTGTTGGGATCGCCTACCGCCAGCTCAGCAAAGTCGCCATCGCCACTATCCTACTTTGGGTCCGAGGACCTTACCCTAGACATTGGTGGAACGCGGCGGTATTCGGTCATCGGCCGCCCCCCTCCCGCGCGGTGGGGCGGCCTCTTTTCGCCGACCCAACAACTTTATAATGCCAACCATAGCCAGCCAGCCAACAAATGATAAGCAGTAAGCTGGCTTACAACCACTCGCTCGCGTGACTTCTCTACCATTTATTCGAGTGAATGCATGTCTAAAGCTTATCGTTACATTATGGGATCGGACTGTATCAAAAATAAAATCTGAAATATGATTTCCTAAATTTCTCTCCTCTTGAAGTTCCAAAAAAACTTACTTGTTTTGTTTTTCCATCACATCTTCAATTTTTAATTGATCAAATTCACAAAATAAGTTCGTCAATGACGCTTAAAATCTACGACGTCACTTGTGGGTATTTCAAACATTTTTAGAACAAAATTTCGTTTTTGACAGATTATAAAAAGTAATTCAAATGACTAGCAGTCCGATCCCCTATTGTAAAACTCAAAAAGAATATAAGTCACTATAGTTTTTTTATTATTATTCACAATTGGTAAGCCCTTGGCATCATATCACCTGATGGTAAGTGACGATGACGCCGAAGATGGAAGCGGGCTTACCAAGATTCCCCAACGCAATGGAGAACTGGCGATCTTATCTTCAAGTCGGAACACATCAATGTTATTAAACACTGATGTTTCGCGGCAAGACTTAGATAAGATGGTAGTAGATAGCCAGGCGGGCTTATAAAATGCCCTACCACCAAACAAACTGAGTCTTTCAAGTTGACCCACCGGGAATCGAACCCGCGACCTCCTGGTGTGAAGCGAATGGACTAACCATTACGCTACGAAGGCGTTTAAAAAATCATGAAGCATGCTTTACGCGATTACCTATGTGGATCATAAAAAAATTGGTGAGGTTCACGAAGATTGAACCGTGCGTGATGTTCACATCTATTCGTGACTATTAGTATCCAATATTGCACAATACTGTATGAGTGTAATTGCCATACAATTAGCGAGCTCTCGGGATTCGCTCCAGTTGTTACCGTTTAGAGTTTTTTACTGTCTTCGTCGAGGTAAGCCGGGTTTACAGTTAGCCCCGACTGTTGCCGCGTTATGGTGTGTTATATAAAATATAAAAAAATAAATCGTAAAATTGCTTGAGCTATAACGGAAATTAACCCTACATTTAAAGATTACGTCTACTTGCTTTTAAGTCGTATAGTTACATACCAAAACAGCTTGCTTTAAGCTTGTTTAGAAGGCTATAAATCTACTTCTACGACATGCTACAACTTTAGCCGTTTTTTGACCATTTTACTAAACCGTCTGTCTTAACTTTTAACCGTAATAGGTAGCTTTGTTAAAATTTTCACATATACGAGTAATATGTGTTATAATGACAGTTTTCACAATTATCAAAAAAAAGTGTTTAAAAAAATCAGATTATTTAATGCATGACGCCAGTTACTTAATTAAACAAAATACATAAAAAATTACACGATAGTCAAAAAATACAAATGTTCAATAAAGTATAAAAATAGTTATAATTACAAGCGCCAAACTTGATATGATTATAGTGCAAACACTTTTGTAAAACAACGAATAACAGAAACCGGCCAAGTGTGAGTCGCACTGGCGCTAATAATCCCGCATTGAATTAAACAAAAACATCTGTATGGTATAATAATATAGCGCTCGTTGAGTCTTTTGTATGAACCTTTAATATAAACATATTGATTTAAAAGCCAGATATTATTTATATTAAAACAAATATGCATTATTGTTACACTGTTTTTAGGGTTCCTTATAAAAAGCGTCGGTGGCTCAACCGGTAACGACTCGGTCCATCTAACCAGAGGTACCGAGTTCAAATCTGGACGGCCAATGTACCAATGAGTTTTTCAAAAACTTACGTACATACTTACCGATTGCTTTAACGGTGAAGGAAAAACATCGTGAGGAAACCTGCACACGCCTGCGAAGAAACTCGAAGGTTGTGTGTGAAGTCGACCAACCCGCACTGGGCCCGCGTGGTCGACTAAGGCCTAATAGCCCTGATTCAGGGTAGGCTCGAGCCCCTCGGTGGGGACGTATATAAGCTGTAATGATGATGATGATACAAAGGTGTGATGGTACGGAAACCTCGGTGCGCCAGTCGGACTCGCACTTGGTCAGTTTTTCGTAGTAAATAAGTTATGCTAATATGACTCATTTAGTGTACGTAGCGCAGAACCGGTCGTCGTGGAGATCCTTGGGGGAGGTCTATGTCCAGCAGTGGACTTCCTTCGGCTGGTATGATGAATATGACTCATTTATTGTACGTAGTCATCCTCTTACTGATTTACCGTTAAGTTCAATGGCTTAGTTAATGAAATATTGCACCACTATTTAGAACTTTAATTGTTCCGGGTCGTTCCTTTCCCTCTAATATGGTTGATGGGAGCGATAGCTCACTCTCACGTTATACTCGTGACCGGGTGCTATCCGTTTGAACTGGCCTACTCTTGTCAAAGCTATCAATGACATTCAATGATTTTTATGTATAACTTTTCGTGGCATATTGTTTTCATGTTATTAAAACATATTTTACAAGGATTGAATTTTGACATTATTGACATTATTATTATAGTATTGTTTATTTCTTGAATTTTTACAAATGAAATTATGTTATTATTATTTTATGACTATCAGAAAGAGTGTGATTTGCACCTATTTTGTATCATCATCATATCAGCCGAAGGAAGTCCACTGCTGGACTTTGTATAAATACCTTGAATCTTGAATCCTGAATTGACAAAAAACTGTACAAGGAATGTCAGGGAACACATATCCAACTGAACTATAGTTAGTATATATTGAACTTTTATTTAAGCAAATTTTAAATTTCTCAAAATAGAATATATTCTAAAAACATTTTCACTCACTTACATCCTTACATCCTTACTTCCTTACTAATACTGTAAACGCGAAAGTTTGTATGTATGGATTATGGATGTTTGTTACTCTTTCACGCCACAGCAGATAAACGGATCTGGAAGAAATTTGGTAGGTAGACAGATTAGGCACTGGACTAATATATAGGCTACTTTTTCCACGCTCGATAGCCGTCTGCGGCTCGCGCACTGCGCACCCTCGAAGACAGTCATAGAAACTATGTTCACGCAAGCGAAACCGCTGGCAAAATATAGTAATATTGTAAATGTGGAAATGTGTTTGTTACATTTTCACGCTTCAACACCTTGACCAATGTTAATGGAATTTGGCATGCAGGTAGCCTGTGTCACGGGAAAGGACATATGCTACTTTTATCCCGTGAAAATAGCATAGTCCATTGCAGTTCCTGAGGGAACTGAAAAAATACTCTTTTTTTTTGGTTAATTTCTTTAACATCGCAACGGAACAATGGATTGTTTTCATTTTTTGCACAGAGATGGTTGAAGGGGTAGGAAACGACACAATTAACTAATAAGCATATCCTGACTTGCAGCTTGCGCACCACTCACCCTCAAAGACAGTCATAAAAACGTTGTCCACGCATGTCTCATCATCATCATATCAGCCGAAGGACGTCCACTGCTGGACATAGGCCTCCCTCAAGAATTTCCACGACGACCGGTTCTACGCTTCCCGCATGCAGCGGCTTACCGCGACCTTCACCAGGCTATCGGTCCACCGAGTAGGAGGCCTGCCTACACTACGTTTTCTACGCATGTCTAGCGTAGTAGGAAATAAAACAACAATTAAACAAAAAAAACGACTTCAAACGCACTAGTCGCCACTACGATTTTCGAAGGTTTCCCTCGATTTCTCTGGGATGCCATCATCAGATCCTGGTATCCTTATCATGGTACTACCCTTGGGATATCTCCTTTGCAATAAAAAAAGAATCATCAAAATCTGTTCATAAACAACGAAGTTATCCGCGAACACACATTAAAAAATATATAAATATGGTCGAATTGAGAAACCTCCTCCTTTTTATGAAGTCCGTTAAAAAGGATCAAAAAAGGTATAATTTTCTTCATCTTTTCAAGAGGTTTTAATAATAAATTACGAGCTTACATCTAATTAATACACTTGTCACGTAGTTATCCAGTTCAAAAGGTACATTATATATAGCTCTATCGGCCGCAAAATGTACCTACCTATCTGCATATATGTACATTGCTTCCGTCTGTCTGTCAGGGCGCCCGCATAGTTTTCACTAATGATAACTACTGTTTTCATTAGTATTTATCGATTCTCTGTGGATTTCATACTTTTGTTTTCATGTTCTAGGTAAACCAGAAAAGAAGTTTTTAAGAAATTTGGTACATTTGTTTAGTAGCCCACATAGACTGATATATTCAAATATTGTGCAATTCCAACAATATGATATACTGGGAGTATGATATACCATTATGTTGGGGAATCTTGGTAAGCCCGCTTCTATCTTCGGCAACATCGTCACTTACCACCAGGTGAGATGTTGTCAAGGGCTTACCAATTGTGAATAAAAGAAAATACTCGTACATAAGACGACTACACGGAAATAACATAATTATTTTATAGTCACTTTTTTAAATAAGATTATAATTTCTAAATGTTAGCTTTTGCAATAAACTATTAGTAACCAATTCTGTTACACATGTAAATATAGTTAACTTATACCCCAATAATTTTCAAAATGCGGTAACTCCGAAAGTTTCAAGGACGACTAGACATGCTCCTTCCGTGTACTCTTAATATCTTTACGTCCCAGATACCGCAGTGTGTGTTGCCACTGATGACATACGGAACTGAGACATGGTCGCTTACTATGGGCCTCACAGAAGTCTCAAGGTCACCCAAAGGACAATGGAGCGTGCTATGCTCGGAGTTTCTCTGCGTGATTGAATAAGAAACGAGGAGATCCGTAGGAGAACCAAAGTAACCGACATAGCTCTCAGATTTGCTAAAATTATATGGCAGTGGGCGGGGCACATAGCTCGTAGAACAGATGGCCGTTGGGGCAGTAAAGTTCTCGAGTGGCGACCGCGCACCGGAAAACGTAGAGTAGGTAGGCCTCCCACTCGGTGGACCGATGACCTGGTAAAGGTCGTGGGAAGCCGCTGGATGCGAGCAGCGCAGAACCGGTCGCCATGGAAATCCTTGGGGGAGGCCTATGTCCAGCAGTGGACGTCCGTCGGCTGATGTGATGATAATGATGATATACATACATTACATACGTAGCGTCGAATTGATAATCTCCTTGAAGTCTGTTCATAAATTTCAACAAGAGATTGACGCACAACACGAAATCTTTTTTTTTATTATTATTAAAAATTTGAGTGCGTTTAACTGCAACTCACCTGATGGTAAGTGATGATGCAGTGGAGGATGCGTGCAGCAAACTCAAATAATGCCAATTCACTCTTGTCTTGAAGATCCCCAAATTATAGGAATCGGGAAACACTGACGCAGGCAAGGAGTTCCACTCGTCGAACAAATGATATTCACAAAACCTCAAAAGTTTTAAAAGACCTTTTCAACTATACTTCACACAATGGGGTAAATGAATTAAAATAAATTGTACAGCCATGCTGTGCACTTTCTCGCGTAGCCATCACTGTCTGGCATACAGAAATCCTTCAAAAGTTTGTATGTATGAATAATATGTATGGATGTTTGTTACTCTTTCACGCCACAACAGATCAAGGGATCTGGATAAAATTTGGTAGGTAGACAGATTAGGACCTGGATTACCACATAGGCTACTTTTTTCCACGCTCGCGAGCCACTTGCGTCTCGCGCACTGCGCAACCTAGATGACCATACTATAAACGCAAAAGTTTGTATGTATGGATGTTTGTTACTCTTTCCATACTCGATCCATACATCCATACATTGAAACTATGTTCACGCGAGTGAAGCCGCAGGCAAAAGCTAGTCAACATTAAAAATTACAAGGAGTAGAGGTGTATATCACACTTGATGAAAAATATAGGTACAATGGATTTGTGTAGGAAGTATTTTATTTATATTTTGTCTGGAAGAATGAACAGCTCATATACGTTCCCACCGAGGGGCTCGAGCCTACCCTGAATTAGGGACAGTGTAGTAGGCCGTCTTAATTTCTACTTATTCACAATTATTCATAAAAATTTTATTTTTTAGTTTTGTGTTTTAGGTTACACGTCTACGTCTGCATTTGGAAGGAGGGTATCCGGGGGGGGGGGGAAGGGAAACTAGACGGGATCAGATCATGAAATGTTATTTTAGAACTTTTTTGGACTTGAATAAACAAAAACAATAGTTTTTTTTTAACTTTACTGGTGTAGGACAATTGATGACAATTAAAATCTCATCTTCGATTTTTTTGCAATCACAATGCCATAATATAATCACCCCTTCGATGCTAAAAAGTAAATATTCACTCCCACTTTATATGTAGGGGACCCTATAAAATTTTCTTTAAAAGATTTTATTCTATTTTGTATATGTATTTGTTGATCTTATAAGCAATAAAGAGTTATTTGAATTTGAAGCCGAATTTATTTCGTATGTTTAATAGGAGTTGAAGATGTGTGTAACCATCTAAATTTTTGCTATAGATCTGTAATAGTATATGAGGAAAGTAGCTATGACATAACGACGGACAGACAGATGGACATATCGATCTATAATATAAAGGTCCAGTTAGCTGCTGCACATTTAAAAACACCAATACAACAAAATATGTAGTTCCCGTAACGCAGATAAATACGTTGAGAAGGTTTAGAAATAGAAAATCATGTATTTGCCTTAAGGCTTTAAGATCACTCAATCCGAGCAGGATGATACGTGTTTAAATAATATCGAACGTAAGTCTATTCATTTTAAGTTCAAATCAATGTGTTGAAATCGACCGCCCAATTCTCGATTTTTACATGTTTTTATTACTTTTCATCACTTTGCAATAAGTTTTAAAAAAATGTGTTCAATTAAAATAAAAGGTCTTAAAGTCATCGATTTTTGTGTGTTGGTTTCATTCAACATTAACTATTTGTTTTCGAGAAATTTTGCAATTAATGCCAAAAACAGGGTCTACAGTATATTTTGATTTTATATCAAAAGTGGTAATATTTTTAAAATTTTATTCAATTAAATCAATTTTTATTACTTTAAGTATATATTTTTCCATGGTGATAGCTTTACACAGTCTTTCAATAATTTGAATTGAATATAGTCATTTGACCCTTCTTAAACCCTTAAACACGGTATACAGAGATCTTTAAAGGTATATTTATAGCACATAAGTTTAGCTATTAAAAACAGCAAGTAAATATTAAGGTAACTCATTACAATAAATAACAGGTCAGTGATATTAAGATACGTAAGGTTCTAACTAGGCTTGATCAATATACGCATACTTTATCACCATATCAGCCGAAAAACGTCCACTGCTGGACAAAGGCCTCCCCCCAAGGATTTCCACGACGACCGGTCCTGCGCTGCTTACATCCATTGGCTTCCGCATGGTTTTACTTAATTAGTTGGTAGATTAAGAGCGTCGGTGGCGTAACGGCTAGGGCCGCCGCCTCCTGTCCGGGAGGCCGTGGTTCGAATCCTGCCACGTACCAATGTGATTTCGAATTTAGATTTCATTTGTAAGTTTATCCGACGCTCTTACGGTGAAGGAAAGCATCGTGAGGAAACCTGCGAAGAAACTTGCAGGTTGTGTGTGAAGTCGACCAACCCGCGTAAGTTGACTAAGGCCCGATTGCCCTAATTCAGGATAGACTCGAGCCCCTCGGTGGGGACGAATATGAGCTGATATAATGAGTTGGTAGATTATTTATTTAGAGAGGCATTCCCTTCTTTCATATTGTCCTCTTTTCCTTGTCGCGGGAGGTGAAAGTGCCTACAGCTCCGGGACCTACCTGGACAGTAGGTAGTGGTTCTCTTCCTCGAGGCACTCGCCTTGCAGAGTCCTTGTCTTCACCTTATGGTGTTGGCAAGAATAGCGGCCCTCACTGTATGCCCAAGGGGTAGGAAAGTGGGGACGCTTTATCATAAACCTGGTAGTTTTAGCGTATGTGGTAGATATACGATAGGGAATGTCCTCTTTTAAAATATTCAGAAAAATTATGTTTCTTTTTAATACTCTCTCATTTCCATTGCTTCTTATTATTTATTAACCTTTCATACTGGAATCACAAATCAATACAAAATTGCCCCTCAAAACGTCATACTGGTAATTCAAGTTATAACTTTTGCTCGCGTGAGTAATGAATGGTCCAAAGCCAATACCGGACGCGATATCTGCGCGCGCGCCCGCCGCCGGCGCTTCCTGAGCCCATCGTCCACTGAGGACGTGCGCTGCATCCAAACCTTGAAATAGGACGATATGGACTAAGAATCTCGGTGGCGTGATGGCATGGCCGCTACCTCCTGTCCGGGAGGTCGTGGTTCGATCCTGCCACGTACCAATGTGTTTTTGAATTTAGATTTCATATTATGTACGTTTATCCGACGCTCTTACACGGTGAAGAAAACATCGTGAGGAAACCTGCATACGCCTGCGAAGAAACTCGAAGGTTGTGTGTGAAGTCGACCAACCCGCACTGGGCCCGCGTGGTTAACTAAGGCCCGATCGCCCTATTGCAGGGTAGGCTGGAGCCCCTCGGTGGGGACGTATATGAGCTGATAGAATGATTAACAACACGAATTAAAAAAACCTATTAATTTCTTATATGTAGTCTATATCTATATAATCTATCTATATCTATATCTATATAATATAATAAAACTGTAACGGGGCCATGTCTGTACATGAAATATTTTTGGAAAATAATAACTGTGGTGGACATTACTAACGATACAGAGGCCAAAACAACAACTTTTGGAATTTTTGTCTGTCTGTCTGTCTGTCTGTCTGTCTGTATGTTCGCGCATCACGCAAAAACTACCAGGCCGATTTTGATGAAATTTTGTATGGTGGTTCCTTATAGCCCGGGTTAACATATAGGATACTTTTTATCCCGGAATATTCAAGAGTTCCCGTGGGAAAATCAAAAGTATTCATTTATAGAATGGCTCACCACTCAAATGTGGCTTGACCTATTACAATCAAATTTTACACGTTGATACCCTTATCGCAAACTAAAACTGGGACATTGTGAATCCCAAAAAAATAAGGATTCCTGCAGGAATGCAAAAAATTGTATCTTTAGAATGACTCAACGTAACAATAAACAATATGAAACCATTACATTGGGATGGGGTGTTTTGAACATCATTGTATAGTCGGGTATTCTTTATCCAGGAAAACTAAAGAGGTCCCGTGGGAAATTATCTATAGATACTTACAATAATAAATATAGAGTACTTTTTCAACATTATATAAGCTACACATACCACACATTATAATCATAGCAGCAAAATGTCAATAGATGGCACTGCAGGAGTAATAAAACGCGCTTAAGTTGTGTTAAAACATTAAAATATTATTCATAGTTTTGAGTGGATTTCTTTTATGTATTTTTCAGCATCCGCTTTTTACACAACTCTCTGGAACTATGGCACGTAGCGATGTGTTTCATAGACGAACAGATAGGTATTTTATTATAGATTGCAATCGTGTAAAAAAATTAAAAACACATAAATCGAGTTTAGCTTCTTTTAACAGGAGACACAGATATGGGAACTCTTCTGACGGCGACTACTTGCGTGTGGCAGTTGCTCTCCCCCTGCAATATCAATATCTGTGAACCTCATCAATGTATTTGCGGGTCCACGGTGGAGGCAATTGGCCATCACTCACTGAGTTGCGGTCGTTGTTTGTGAAGATTCCCACGTCACCAATTCCTTAATGACCTCACTCGGAGGGCACTGGTCTCGGCCAGATGGAATATTCCATCTTTGATGCAGCCACTGGGCTTTAGTCGATGTGATGGCAAAAGGCCGGAGGGTTTAAACAGGTGCTATGGAAGAGAGGAACGTGCCTGCTTTGGGACTCTACTTTTTCTGCCTCATTTCTCACCCGTGCGGTACTGCTGCTCAATTTGCGGCGAGAAAGAAGCATAATAAGCACTCGGTCTTGAAGGCAAATTACTGCTTTGTGCCGCTGGTCTGTGAGACAACCGGCTGCTTGCCTTCACAAAGGAGATTGGCCGTCGCCTTCGACAGAGGAGATATGACGTGTGGTCCTACCTGCTGCTAAGGTTGTCTATTGCCATCCAGCGCGGCAACGAGAAGTGCGTCATGGGCTCCTTTGGAGCTGATACGACTCGAGGATTTGACCCATATTAATATTTTTAGGAAGTTTTATTACTAGATTGATACAATGATTTGAATTAGTTTTTCGATAATATAGGTATATGTGTTATTTCATCATATCAGTTTATATACGTCCCCACCACTCGACCTGCCCTGAGTTATGGCGATCAGGCCTTAGACGATCACGTGGGCCCATTGCGGGTTGATTGACTTCACACATAAGCTTCGAGTTTCTTCGCAGGCGTGTGCAGGTTTCCTCACGATGTTTTTGTCACCGTAAAGGCGTCGGATAAATGTACATACCAGTATGAAATCGATATTCGTATAGATTTTGTTAAGTGGCAGCATTCGAACCACGGCCTTCCGGACAGGAGATAGTGGCCCTAACCGTTCTGCCATCGACGCTCTATAGTCTATATGTTATTTAAGATTTAGAAATCCTTACTTATTATTATAAATGTGAAAATGTGTTTGTTTGTTTGTTACCTATTCACACTTCAACACCTCTACCAATCTTGATGAAATTTGGCATGGAGGTAGCCTGTATCACTGGGAATGAAATAGTCAACTTTACATCTGTGGAAATTATCATAGCCCGATGCAGTTCCTGAGGAAACTAAAACAATACTCTTTGTTCGTTAAGTTATTTAAAATCGTAACGAAAAAATGAGTTGGTGTGATTTTTAGCACAGAAATGAGGTGGAAAATGATATAATTTACTAATAAGTATATCCTGACATAGTTCCCGCGGGATCTGGGGACAACTGTTTTCTACGCTCGCGCACGTCGGTGGCGTCGCAACGGAGCAACGGATTAAAGTTATTTTTTGTATAGAATTTGTTGAGGGGGTGGGAAGTGACAAAGACTGCTAATCCGAATAGCCCGATACAGTTCCTGAGGTACCTGGAGAAAACTCATGTCCACGCTTGCGAGCTGATTGCGGCTCGCGCACCACTCACCCTCAAAAATAGTCATAAAAGCGTCCATGCGAGCGAAGCCGCGGGCAAAAGCTATATTTAATATATGTAGATGAGCCGATCTAGTGGAACTATAAACATAAGCAAGGCAGGAATAAATTTTTGATATAGGGTTGTCAATAAATTGTAAGTCATTTTAAGAGTTTCGTAGTAACATTAATTGCTTATCGTTTTTCAAAAAAAGAATTTCGAAAAAGTTGTCAATACACTATTAACAATTTCCTATCTTGCTTATGTGTGTACAGTTTCATTAGAATCGGCTTTTTCATTTTCAAGATATTTTTATGTAAAATGTATGGAAAACTATTTTCGGTGACACTTCCTAAGAGAACAAATCGTCACTTTCCATCGGGTGAGATGCAGAAAAAACGCACTCAAATTTTTAAATTAAAAAACAAACAAGTGTTAATTTTACAACATATATCACATTTTTGTAGAGATCAAAACATATCGATAATATTAATAACATATAGAGCCCTAATTATCGATGCCTAATGCAGAAAATATAGTTGTAAAAACGTCTAGATTCTCAGACAACATTTCCACTGCTGGGCAAAGGTCTCTTCCCAAACTCTGGAATATGAGAGAAACCGACACCAACGACTTAATAATAGGTATTTAAATAAAATGTTGCTGTTTCCCTCCCGCTAACCTGTATACAGCAAGAAAAGGAGAACTGCAGCGCAGACCGATAATAGGCAATAAATTTACCAAAACTGCATTTCGTAGTCCCCTATTTCCTCCTCCAAAACTTGAGCAATAATATTTTTTTTAATTAATTTAATTTACCTATGCCTCTATGTTTTCATTTTATTGTTAACTAGCTGTCCCGGCGAACTTCGTTCCACCTTACACTACACTACACTACCCTAACCTACACTACATTACCCTACCCTACCCTGCACTACCCTACCCTGCACTACCCTACCCTACACTACCCTACCCTACCCTTTCCTACACTACCCTAACTACACTACACCTACACTACAATACCCTACCCTACACTACACTACCCTACCCTAACCAATTATTTTTTGACTGATATTTTTTTTTTAATTTAATTCCGAGCATTTTCATATTTATTCACCTTTTAAACCTTCTCTGGACTTTCACAAATAATTCAATACCAAAATAAGTCAAATCGGTCCAGCCGTTCTCGAGTTTTAGCGAGACTAACGAACAGCAATTCATTTATATATATAGATAAGCGTATTAATTTTTAGTGGGTGTGTGAAAATTACGTTTCAATTTGGCAATTTTCTCAGTTTTTGAAGGCTCCTACTTCCTATTTAGAACTAGCAGCCCGTCCCGGCTTCGCACGGGGTAGACAATTATTTATTTTTTGGAAATTTGGATATAAAACACTTTTTTTCACAAATATTTTTATTTGTATTAAAAAAAATCCCACAGTTATATTTGTATGTAAGTCTATTTATGTTCAATTTCTTTGATGGTTTAAGTGGCGGGCACTTAAATAAGTAATATTTACATAGGATATTATATACATTTTGACTATGTTTTTTTAAGTAATTAGAATAAAAGCAGAGTCGAATAAAATATATACAGTCTAAATTAAAAGTTGACAACTTTCAACTAAAAATGTATCTACCTATACATCTAGGTATTTCAAAGAAATTTTTGTTCGTGTCGATAGAAACTTGCCTATCTTTATTTAGTATTTTCCTTACAAAATTTTTTTTTTGTTTGTGTTTTGTTGTTTTGTGCTTTTTATTTTGGTTTTATATATTTTTTTTTTGTTTTTTATTTTTTATTAAAAAAGGGTTTGTCATTAATCATTTTCATTCTTATTTTTACTTAATAATTTATATTTTTTGTATTTTTAATTTTACAGGTTTACTTTTACATTATTTACATATATAATATTAAGGTAGATTTACGTTTTTTACTTTTATATTTGTCAGTTTTTTATCTTAAAGCTTCACTGTAAACTACGTTGGCAGTGGTATTTGTAGATGGCAACAAAATATATTGATTTTCAGGAGATCCCACTCGAGAAAGGGCAACATATAGTTGTCCATGAGAAAAGCAAGGATTAATATAAACACAGTCATAAATAGCATGTTTTGAATTTGGTTAGAATTTTCATTAATGTTTAAAATGAAAAAAGTTGTTGTAGTGACATAACTACAATAGTTGGACATATGCTACCGCGGAGTTTTTTATAGACATTATGATGTTCTTCAATATTGTTGTACATTATTTTGTTCTATCGCTAATAGTTTCGGCAGCGCATTCGACGAAAGACATTTTAAGACTCATTTTTCTACACCTTCGGTTACATTGTTCAAATTTTACCAAGGATCCCTAATTTTGTAGCCAAGGATCCCTAATTTTGTAGCCTATGTCAAATTGGAAGAATGTAGCATTCTATTGGTGAAAGAATTTTTTAAATCGGCCCAGTACTTTTTGAGCCTATTCATTACAAACATACAAAAATAGGTACAAATCTTTTCTCTTTTGAAAAAAGTTGTTGTAGTGACATAACTGCAATAGTTGGACATATGCTACCGCGGAGTTTTTTATTGACATTATGATGTTCTTCAATATTGTTGTACATTATTTTGTTCTATCGCTAATGGTTACGGCAGCGCATTCGACGAAAGACATTTTAAGACTCATTTTTCTACACCTTCGGTTACATTGTTCAAATTTTACCAAGGATCCCTAATTTTGTATCCAAGGATCCCTAATTTTGTAGCCTATGTCAAATTGGAAGAATGTAGCATTCTATTGGTGAAAGAATTTTTTAAATCGGCCCAGTACTTTTTGAGCCTATTCATTACAAACATACAAACATACAAAAATAGGTACAAATCTTTTCTCTTTATAATATTATAGTGTAGTTTCTCTAATGTCATTATCCAAGGAGGAAACTATGGACTAAGTTTGTATTGGAAAAATGGCGCCCAAGTTTCCTCTTATCGTACCTTGCGAAGGGTGGAATCGCCCCCCGCGCCTGGTCGTCTTATGATGGAATGGAGAGGGAGGAATAAGAATGTGAAGCTCCAGGGCACACTCTCCGAAATAAATCCTGTAGAACACCAATTGACAGGTCCCAGAATCGTCTTTTAATTTCAATAAAATCGTATGAAACACATTTTTTTTTTAAATTTAGAACCGTGTATCTCATTCATTTTTAACACAAAACTATTTTCAAATAAAAGCTTTTACCATATTTCGGTTTTTCGAAAATTATTTCATTAGAACTTATGAGAAAAATAAATGAAAAGAAAGAGTTTACATAAGGAAGAATTATACAATTTTCCTGAATATATGTAAAATGACTAATCATACAATTTGCCTGCCACATATACTTATCTTTTTACATTCAACCTTTAATACAGGGAGCAAAGTAGAATTTTGTTCTCACTTACACAGAAACCAATCGTCATTTATCGAATAGTTGTGATGAAAACTTACTTTGCTGTGTAAAAAGATACAGGTACCTATGTTCTATTAAAAGTACCTAAGTGAAAAACGTAAGCGTGTGGTTTTATGAAACCACGGTAAAAATGAAACTTTACAGAGGACGAAACGATCATAACTGCTCTCGCTACGATACAAAGGACGAAACGATCATACCGTCAGACGAAAGCGACCGTCACGCGACATGCAACACACAGACGAAAAAAATTGAGACGATGTAATAAAAGTTTCACTTTAATAAAATAGATATTTAAGTCATTTGCTTAACCCTTTTAAGTTCGTTAGCACCAATGTCATTGGCCTGAGAATAAACTCTATGGGCGACGACGTGCAACCGTGTAATCCAAATTTTGGTGAATAACGACTCATGACGTGATGGTTTCCAGAGCACAATGATCTTCAAGTTCGGCAAGTACCTCCATAAATGGTAAACAGTGACGAGGAAGGCCAAATAATGTTTAAGGCGAGGCATTTGTAAAACAGTTGTCCCTGTTTTTTCCTTTACGTGTAAAGAGTCAAGACAATAACAACACTTTTGCACTTTTTCAATGTTTTACGTTGTTATTTCTCTTAAGATTTCAATTTAAAAACTAAAATTCAGCAGATTCTCTGTAGTACTTAAAAAGAAATATCTCAATTTAAAAACTATGTGCAAATTTAGACATTTTATTAATAAACAATTCATGTTAGACTTTTTTTTTGACGTTTTAGTCCTGTTTTTGGGATTTTTTATGTTCGAGTAAAGTACACACTATCGTGTACCATATTAGCACATTCCTCAGACAATATCCTTAAGTATATCCAATATTTTTTGCAAGACCGATATTTAGTAGTGATTACCCAAAAAATTTGATCTAGCAAAAGGATTTCTCCGCTTCTCCACCAGTGCCTCGCCTTAAGGCATGTGATGAAGTTATTCTCACTTTTTGAGTTTATGTCACCGCCGTTGTATTCAAAGACTATTACAGATATAAAGCTGAAATTTAGTATAGTTTTTTAAATCTGTGAGTGTTGTTTTTTTCGTATTTTACGATCGCAAACTTAGCGGTGTAGTTGTGCAGTGCGTCGTACTTCCAGTCTACCAGGACCAGAAACAACCCTACCCCACTCAGCATTGGAGAGATCGTTTCTTTACATAGAACCTACCATTAACACAGCTACTTTATCCAAATTACCAGACTATATCAGACCACTATCTATCCACCCAATCTCTAGTGCTATTTTTATATAATCAAAAACACCATAAATACGAGATAACTTAAAACCCCCACAAACCCCAAACCTTTGGCACATAACTATTTATCTATCTATTTCTTTGCTGGTATCTCATTCTATACATTTTACTTTGATGGTGGGTTTTTTGTGTGTTTAAAGCACAGTCTCGTGTCGAAATTGTCTAAATCGTTAAATAGTAAAACGCAGTTTTCATAAATAATGAAATACCCTATAAACGCCCAATAATTTATTTCGATCCTAAATCTTAACTTAAAAATTCACCTGGAAGTGGTCTTTATAATTATTTTGATGAGTAGTGGTGGTACGGATCCCTAATTTTGCGATTCTGATTCGCACTTGGCTAGTTTTTTCTTTTTCCTTTGTTTAAAATCTAACAGCTGACCTATATGCAAAACAAGTTTCTAAGTCACCTAGAAATGGTCTATAATTTTGATGAATATTAGTGATAAGGAAGCCTAATTTCACACTTGGCCGGTTTTTTGATTTTTTTTCCAATACGCCTTACAACTTAACTCGATGCCAAATTTTACGTTTTACAAGTTACCTGGAAGTAGCCTATATTCTAATGAGTAGTGGTATTACAGAACCCTCGGTGCGCGAGTATGACTCACACTTGGCTATTTTTTTAGTTTTTCTTTTGTATTTGTCCAATAACTTACCTCGATGTTGAAGTTACCTGGAAGTGGTCTATATTTTAATGAGTAGTAGTGATACGTTACCCTTGGTGCACGAGTACGACTTACACTTGGACCTTTTTCGAATTTTTCCCTTTGTATACGTATAATAACCTATCTCGATGCCAAATTTCAAGTTTCTAAGTTACCTGAAATTGTTCTATATATTTTGATGAGTAGTGGTGATACGCAACTCTTGGTGCGCAAGTACGACTCACAATTGGGCGTTTTTTGAATGTTTTATTTGTATATGTCCTATAACCTACCTTAATGCTAAATTTCGAGTTCCTAATTCACCTGGAAGTGGTCTATAATTTTGATGAGTCAGTCAGTCAGTCATAAAAATAGTGATTTTCGCACGTCGATATCTCAGAAATGGTTAAAGACATATTTATAAAAATTGGGATTCTAGGTGATCGAGGGTGTCTTACTAGACACACAAAATCGCAAGTGTGTAGCTCAAACAGATTTTGAGTTACAGGTAGGTCGAAAGTGACCCGAAATGGTTCGTGTAATATAATCCACGGCCGATGTCGCCCTTTTCATTTCGAACTTGGCTGACACACTGTCGTGTGTCTAGATTCTAGATAAATCAGATAAATGCAAAAGAGTAAGTAATAAACTTAAAAGAAAAATTAATACAGCTAAGTAGGCTATCTTAGTTTAGGACTTATAGTCGACTAACTTAAGGCTTTAAGATGCCTCAATCCGAGCAAGTTGATACGTGTTAAAATAATATCGAACGTAAGTCTATTCATTTTAAGTTCAAATCAATGCGGGCTTCAGCGCGGCTATTAGGTTGAAACCGAACGCCCAATTCTCGATTTTTACATGTTTTTATTACTTTATATACTTGCAAATAAGTTTTAAAAATGTGTTCAATTATAATGAAAGGTCTGAAAGTCACCGTTTTTTTTTTGTTGGTTTCATTCAACATTAACTATTTGTTTTCGAGAAATTTTTAAATTAATGCCAAAAACAGGGTCTATATATATATTTTTACATCAAAAGTGGTAATAATGTTACTTTATGTATATTACATATTTTTTCCATAGTGATAGATTTACACAGTCTTTCAATAATTTGAATTGAATATTGTCATTTGACCCATCTTAAAGCCTTAAAATGTGCACTGTATAACTGGATTTGTAAAAAAGATATTAATATTTTATTTTATGGATTTGTAAAAAATGTTAATCCATATCAAATCATAACTTTGTTTTTAGATATTTTTTTAAATACTACGGATACCTAATACTGAGTCACTTATTTTCTTTACATGTTATATAATATAATATAATTATAATTATAATTTTGACATTGACTGTGTTTTCAGTTTTCATTGTTTTGTAATTTTTCAATTGATGCCAAAAACAGGGTCTACAGTATATTTTTTTACATCAAAAGTGGTAATATTTTTAAAATTGTATGTAATAAAATCGATTTTTTATTACTTTATGTATTATTATATATTTTTTACATAGTGATAGATTTACACAGTCTTTCAATAATTTGAATTGAATAATTTTCATTTGACCTATCTTAAGGCTTTAAGAAGTGCACTGTGTAACTGGATTTTTAAAAATAATAACTTTGTTTTTTATAATAAGTATAGATAAAGTTTTTGAAAAGACTACGGATACCTATCCACTTTATTTGTTATTTATTAATAGGTATATTTTTAACATTGACTGTGTTTTCATTTTTTATTGTAGTATAGTATTTATTTGAGGGTAAGTATACGCATTGTGTCAAAGGTGGCCCTACAATGATTCAACTAGGATTACAAAATACTGCAACAGTATTGTGTTACAAAAAGAACAATAGAAAAAAACCACGCGATCCTTCAACCTTTCAACATTTACCCACATAATATGTAGATAAGTCTGTGTATGTAGACAAGGTTTCTAAAGGTCTCAACGGTCTACATAAACGCAAAACTGCACCAAAAATGTAGCAAAGACATTGCACTGCAATACTAAGGAAAAGTATATATGTATATTAGTACTAACATAGAGTATGGACACTCCATGCCGCTCTCTAGATTCCGACCTCACCCCCTCGTCTCCGAGATTGATACAGATTGGTTATAGTTTAGTTCTCGAAAAGGATTTCGCTGTGATTTGGTTTGCTCCGTCATTTGTCTTTAGAAATGTCATTTCACGGCCGTTGTATGCAGTGTCCGGGGTGTGACTTATGTGACAGCAAGAGTTTCTAAGTGTATTGCTGATGAAGCTACGTAGAAACCTAGATTTAACTAAGAAAACCATGACTCGTAAGTATAAGTACGTATTAGGTCATCAATTCATCATAAGCCGAAAGACGTCCACTGCTGGACAAAAGCCTCCCCCAACGACCCGTCCTGCACTGCATCCAGCGGCTTCCCGCCACCTACACCAGGTCGTCGGTCCACCGTGTGGGAGGCCTACGTTACGTCTTCCGGTGCACGGTCGCCACTAGAGAATTTTAGTGCCCCAACGGCCTTGTACAAGTATTAGGTCATCATTTCAGCTCATATATGTCTTTACCGAGCGAGGAGCTCGAGCTTACCCTGAATTAGAGCGATCGGGCCTTAGTCGAGCACGTGGGCCCAGTGCCGGTTAGTCGACTAAGGCCTATTATATTAGGTACATATTAGGTATTACATTGAAATTAAAGTTTATTATTTTAATGATTTCCCGTAAGTCTGCGTATGATAGGAAGGTAAATATCACCTAAGTTAACAATCTTAGTTTAAAAATCAGCGATTAAAGTAGGTACATAATTAATTAATTTAACACACCTTATTTTGACTGACATTACCGAAGTTTGAATTTCAACGTATCTTAACTTATTTTAATTTAAAAAAAAAATTGTGCGTTTGACTGGAACTCACCTGATGGTAAGTGTTGATGCAGTCGAGGATGGTACACGCAAACTCAAATAATGCCTGTTCACTCTTGACTTGAAGATCCCCAAATTATAGGAATCGGGAAACACTGACGCAGGCAAGGAGTTCCACTCCTGCGCTCCACTTAATGTATGTATTTCTGTAGTTGTGTTATTAGACTCTTTGAACGCCTATTACCCGTAAAAACAACTATTCAAAGGCATGGGGATGACGATGTCTTCAAATACTGTATGCCAAATTGTATAATGTGACAACAAAAGAAACACACTTATTATTATGAAGCATCAACAATTTAGCGACGCGAATGGCCTGAGCGACACGGAGTGTTGTTCTTGTATTTTTTTCAATTGCCGTATTTGGTCAGCGAAATTGCCATATATCGGAGAAAAATCGCATAATTTCCGTGTTTCGATATAATTACTAGACTCACAAAAGAATTACAACATTTGAAATTGCCGTATTTGTATGAAAACTTCAGTAGCCAGTTTTATTTTGGCCCCGATTGCCGTAGAATACGGCAATTGCCGTAGCAATAACAACACTGGCACGGAAAGCGTGTCAGTCGCTACGACCGACGCGGGCGCAACCCGAGACATTAGCCGCGACATTTGAAAAGGGGACAGAACACATGAATATGCATACCTCTTTGTCACACTCCCAACTGTTGTGAGTAACTCATGTACCTACTTCAACAAAAAAAACGTGTTCGGGCACTTCATTTATTTGGCATCTATGATTAATCATCATATCAGCTCATATACGTCCCCACCGAGGGGCTCGAGCCTACCCTGAATTAGGGCGATCGGGCCTTAGTCGACCAGTGCGGGTTGGTCGACTTCACACACAACCTTCGGGTTTCTTCGCAGGTGTGTGCAGGTTTCCTCACGATGTTTTCCTTCACCGTTAAAGCAATCGGTGAGTATATATACGTATATATATCGGCGGAGACTTATATATAGCACTGTATTTATTTATAAGTTTTATATACTATTTAATATTTTGCTGTTAGTCTTCCTAAAATAAATAAATAAAATAATAATAAATAATAAGTTCCGAAAAACTCATTGGTACATTGGCCGTCCGGATTTGAACCCGGCACCTCGGGTTAGGAGGACCGAGTCATTACCGGTTGAGCCACCGACGCTTTTTTTAATCCTTTTTTTAACGCTATGATCAATAATAATAAAAAAAATATTTATTTGTAAAATACAAGAAAAAATACAGGAGTCTCTTAAATCCAAAAAGTACAAAATGGTGTATGCCTGAACTAGAAAAAACCTGTACTTCAGGCTAAAAAGTGCTAGATGTTATTCTTATGGACAATTTAATAATTAATCTTAAAATAGTAGATTGTGGCAACTTACAACACGCGTACACTGCGGACTGACGACAAGCTTCACGTCCCAAATACCGCAGTGTCTCAACTACTCTCAAGACTAAGGTGTTTGACCAGTGTGTCTTGCGGAACTGAGACATGGTCGCTTACTATGGGCCTCGTAAGAAGGCTCAAGGTCACCCAAAAGGCAATCGAGCCTGCTATGCTCGGAGTTTCTCTGCGTGATCGAATCGGAAACGAGGAGATCCGCAGGAGAACCAAAGTAATCAACATAGCTCACAGAATCGCTAATCTGAAGTGGCAGTGGGCAGGGCACATAGCTCGTAGAACAGATGACCGTTGGGGTAGTATAGTGCTCTAGTGGCGACCGCGCACCGGAAAACGTAGCGTAGGCAGGGCTCCCACGTGGTGGACCGACGACCCGGTGAAGATCGTGGGAAGCCGATGGATGCGGGCAGCGCAGGACCGGTCGTCGTGGAAATCCTTGGGGGAGGCCATTGTACAGCAGTGGATGTTTTTAGGCTGATATGATGATTATGATGATGAGTAGATTGTACAACAAGAGCGTAAAACAAGCCATTCTACCCAAGACGTTCATATAGCCACCCGAGCCGATACAGCGAGGGTGGATAGTCATGATGAGGGTAAAATAGATTTTATGGTTTGAGTGTACATTTTGTCACATACAGAATGATGTATACTCAAAGGTTTTATGCTCGAGATTTACGCACTGCTTTTCACTTCGATTGCAAGGAAACAATAAATATTCAAACGCAATATGTATTTTTTATAATTATTTGACGAATAATTCGTTTCCCGCCACACAATTTTTCTTATTTTTTTTAAATTTTCAACTTGTGATGACTATGGTCTATGCTGAGATCCTTAATGCCAAGTAATAATAGGCTACCTTTGGCCAAGTTATAAATATTTGCGTTATTCGTTTTTTTACGTAAATGTACGTTCGTAAATTAATCTTAAATTTGTATTTAGATAGTACATATAGATACATTTGTCGTAATTAAATTAAGATATAACCTACATCTCATAAAAACATATCTATTAAATAAAGGTGTATTGTGTATGTGGCAAGGCCTAATTGCCATAGTCATAAAAAAATAACTTTAAAAAAGCATTTATTTATGCACAAGAGGATGAAATACCATTTCGCTCGACATAAATAACAACTTTACGAGCATGAGAAGCATATGAGAAGTAAAAAAGTAATTATATCTCGTGAATAGTATAAAGTAAAATAACAATAAAGAATAACAAATAATTACTTTACAACTAAAAGTAATTTGTCGGGATCATCGTAAAGACAGTTTTTACAATTGTTTTATAATTTACATACGTAAATCCGTATATGGCTAAGATTTTGTTTATTCTGTTATACAGAAAAGGTCCAAAGATTGCAAAATCTGTTGGCATAGACATGTTTTGAACTGGATGATGAACAAACTGTATCTCTACGCGTCTTGACAGTTATTTACGGGTTGTAAGTAAGTGCTTTGTGTTGTCTTAAAACTGTACTCATTATGAAAAATTGCCGAACAGTCAATATTACTATTAACTATTTTAACTGGTGCTTCTACCCATGAAACCGAACAACTTTCCCCATGGAACTCATAGTCAAATCTCAAAAAAAATTAGCTCTCCCATACTAACTCGATCAGCTGATCAGCCAACTTAGTATGAGAAGTTCAAATTTTTTTTTGAGATTTGTCTATGGGTTTCATGGGGAAAGTTGTTTAGTTTCATGGGTAGTAAACCAGTAAAAATAGTTTCAGCTAATTTTGTTAGACCTTATATAATTGCAAGAGTCATACAGCTGGCGTGTAGGAACATGGAATGGTCGGGAAGAAGATACTTTTAGAATCGCTTTCTGTGCTTGCTCAAGAGTGAGAATTACAGTTTATGGTGCTTCGCCTCATGATGTGATGCAGAATGAAATTACTATAAGGCCATGTTTATTAATTTAATTAATTTTTAATCTGCTATAGAGCGAAGTTTCTTAAACACTAATAATGTATTCTCTTTTCAAGAACATATTGGTGCAGTAATAAACAAAATTATAAAGCTAATATTCATATATTCTTCTTACTACACCAACATGTTCTTAAAAAAGAGAGAAAGATCAATCGTAACGCCAAGATATTTAATGTTACTTGTATTTAAATAGAAGGACACTTGCATGCGTTACTTGTAAGGTCTACTCTTTTAGTGATGAGCATAAATCTCTTTAGGTACAATAATGCTTTGGTTAGGTTAGCGCATGGAAAAAGGTGATGTATTTTGTTTTTTCAGCATTAAATGTCAGTAGGTTTTGTTGCAACCAGTTATTAATGACATTAAATCTTAGCTGCGCATATTCATGGGCTTGGTTGCTGGTGCTACCAGAGAACAGTAACACAGTATCATCTGTATAAAATTCTATCTTTCCATTGTCCAGATTTAGGCTACAAAGGTCATTAATATAGATCGAAAACAAAGTAGGGCCCAGGATACTACCTTGACGGACACCAAAAGGTGAGTTTTCTCTTTGGAACTGACGAAATTATCTATTTAACACATTGACAGCGATCATTCAAGTAGTCGGCTCATGTAATTGAGGCTTAAATTGTTTTGTCTGGGACACAGTCATGTACTTTTGAAAAATTTAAATATCATTAATTTTAATATCACTGTGCTTTTTGGCATCACTTTCAGTGGTGCTGCTGGTGTGGAGAGTGATGATGATGGCAAAATTTAACATAAATATTACAGCCACAGTGTGCATACTTAAGAGCCCGCTGGAGTTCATTAACCCCATACTAACGTAGTCTGTGATTCATTTGTTAACCAAACAACCAATTTTGAAATAATTTTATAAAGATAATCGGATGACGTATATCTGTGTCGGTATTGTATTACTTTTTTGAAAAACGAAACAGGGATATACATACGAGGATATTAACTAATATACTTGTTTTCAAGGTAAAGAATGGAAAACAGTTTATTGGTTGGATTCCTGTTTTGTTTTTCAAAAAACTAATGCCATACCGACACAGATATACGTCATCCGATTATCGATATAAAATAATTTCACAATCGGTTGTTTGGTTAACAAATGAATCAAAGACTACGTTTGTATGGGATTTATGAACTCCAGCGGGCTCTTCACCGTCTGGTGTAGTCGTAAATACACAAAACAATAATAAATATTACGCTTTCTAACTCATAGTAGCAAAAAAAAGGTGTATTAGATTTAATGAAAATTTTACAAATCATTTGGATTTTTATTCAGATTTTTTTCTAGAATAACGATTTGAACTACCTAGTGCAGTAGGCTTATTATTAAAGTCTATGTTATTCACAAAGTTTCATTAACATCGTTAGATAGATTTTAAATAAAGTAAGGAACCGATTTTCACGGAAAGACAGCGTATAGTAGGCTATACAAAGTTATAGTAACGTAAAAAATTTTAAGGAAAAATAAATTTGAAAAAACTTCCAGGCATATAAAAAAATACTGTCCAAAATTTTACCTAAATCCGTCCAGTAATTTGGGAACTAGAGTACTGGACGGACGCACATACACATTATAATATCAGCTCATATAGGTCCCCACCGAGGGGCTCGAGCATATCCTGAATTAGGAAAATTAGACACACACACAAGCATTTTTTTTTGTTTTTTACTCACTATAAGTGTAAGACTTGTTTGTTTTTTTACAACAGTTTACAAAAGGCTGGGTATCGTTCGGGAAGCTTCGCAATATCTTTACGTCCCAAATATCGCAGTATCTTAAGACCAAGTTCTTCGACCAGTGTGTGTTACCAGTGATGACATACGGAACTGAGACATGGTCGCTTACTATGGACCTCATAAGAAGACAAAGAAAGGGCAATGGAGCGTGCTATGCTCGGAGTTTCTCTGCGTGATCGAATCAGAAACGAGGAGTTCTGTAGGAGAGCCAAAGTAACCGACATAGCTCTCACAATTGCTAAACTTAAATGGCGCTCGAGTGGCGACCACGCACCGGAAAACGTAGCTTGGGCAGGCCTCCCACTCGGTGGACCGATGACCTGGTGAAGGTCGCGGGAAGCCGCTGGATGCGAGTAACGCAGAAACGGTCATCGTGGAAATCCTTGGGGGAGGCCTATGTCCAGCAGTGGACGTCCTTTGGCTAATATGACGGAAAAAAACAGATTTTCCCGCCCGAAATCTAAGCCTGAATTTTTCCCTTCATCTGGGATAATAGCCGTGGTTGCAAGCCCTATCGTAATCCATTTTTTTATCATAAGTACCCTATCATTATGGTTTGTGACCACGGCTATTACCCCAGATGAAGGGAAAAATAAAGGCTATGATTTCAAGCGGGAAACTTTTGTTTTCATATTTATCAGTAAAGTTATTTTCATAGTCAGGTCTTAGTTTTTTAAATTTTGTTTTATTTAAATCGGGATCTGAAAATAGGCCAGTCAGAATTTAAATAAAGCTAAAATACGAAGAACGACGAGAAAATTAAGAACTTCGCGTTTCAGCCGCCACAATTAAAGTACTAAGCAAACATGTCATTATAGAGAAGGTAGTTTAAACGATATCATGTTAGAATAGAATCCAACATGAATTATAACTTTAATAAATTAAACAAAAAAAACTACTTCAAACGCACTAGTCGCCACTGCGATTTTCGAAGGTTCCCTTCCATTTCTCTTAATTTCTCTGGGATGCCATCATCACATCCTGGTTTCCTTATCATGGTACCAACATTGGGATATCTCCTTTCCAACAAAAAAATAATTCACAAAATCGGTTCATAAACAACGAAGTTATCCGCGAACACACATAAAAAAAATTAAACGGTCGATTTGAGAAACTTCCTCCTTTTTTTGAAGTCGGTTAAAAATATAGTTTTGCAGTTACATTACATTGATTAGATAGGTGCCTATACCAAAGTATATTATATTAGTACTACCATACAGTATGGACACTCCCTGCCGCTCTCTAGATTGCGACCTCACCCCCTCGTCACCCAGATTGATACAGATTGGTTATGGTTGGTTCTCGAGCATACGCTCATACGAGATTTCGCCGTCATTTTGTTTGCTCCGTCATTTGTTCTTTACAAATTTCATTTCACGACCGTTGCATTGTATGCAGTGTCCGGAGTGTGCCCATACGTAACTCTAACTGTTAAAGGAATGAACATCGCACTAAACGTAATAACTTAGACTTGATAAAAACGTCATCTCCTGGGGTGGTCCTTAATGATGGATGATCAACATCTTTCAGTAATGGAAGCTCATAAAAAATACATTATCTAAGTACCCACTTACGAGTTTCAATTTTAAATGTGATTTTCTTTTAGAGGAAGACAGTGTTTCATTACGTCAAAGTAAATTAAGTTATACAGTTAGCATTATAGTTAGGGGAGGGCTTATTTTTCCACAACCAGTCGATCGAGCCGCCCATTTTGCGTAAGTTGGTCTGTATCACCACAAGTCCATCTCCTCCGGAAAGTCCAGTAGCGACCTCAGGTTGCCGACGACTTCCTGGAGCGACCTCGTGTCACAGGTGCACGGCCCTGCTGTACTGTGCCAGCTCCTTGCAATTCAGTAGGATGTGGGCAGCAGTCTCCTTAGCCTCCATGCAAGCTCATAGTGGCATCTTCATGATATCAGCTGAAAGACGTCCATTGCTGAACAAAGGCCTCCCCAAGGATATCCATAGAGACACAAGTCTTTCCCCCAACCTTTACTAGGTCGTAGGTCCACCGAATGAGAAGCTCGCGTACACTACGTCTTCAGATGCGCGGTCGCCACTCTAGAACGTTACTGCGCTAACGACCGTCTGTTCTACGAGCTTAATTTATTTTATTAACTTATTATAAAAAGGTTATAAAATAAGAATGTAAAACGTAACCCATAAGGGTCCCTCAGGAGGCTCCAGTTTCCATACAAACGTAGTTCCGCTTTAATACAAAAACTACATGACGGATTGAATCCAATTTTTGCAAATAATATTGAGTAGACACATATCGATTTTTGTTATCAGGTTTCGTCGTAGTAAATTTAAACATAACTAAACGCAGGCTTACGTGTAAATTATTAGTTTTTTACTGAAAGTTTGAAACTGCTCTTATTTTTTTCCCTTTTCTAGAAGTGCATACATTGAAAACTAATTACAAACATCGATACGTGTCTTCTCAATATACGAGTACTTGTAAAGATTAGATACAATCCCTCATGTAGTTTTTTGTATTAAACCGGAACTATGTTTGTATGGAAACTTGAGCCTACAGGGGACCCTTAACTAAACGATTTTGATCCAAAACTAACAATTGGATACAATGTGGCATTCATTTAATAGCTATTTGATTTTCATCATTATTCATCCTTACTGGAAAACAATTATTTCAACTAATACTAAAACCTTACAATGCCGTCGCAAGATTTGAACCTACACCATTTTGGTTTTGTGAGCTGAAATGTTAGACCGAACGCCAAATAATTCAGGATCGAATCATAAAATAGTGCTACCTATCAGTTCAGTTATACAGGCTGTAAAAAATGGTGTACTTCTACTCATCATTCTAAACAACCTTTGTTGTATGACTTTACTGCTGTAATAACAAAAAAAACCCATACAAATCGATTAGCTGATCGACCAATTTAGTGCATATTTCTTTTTTTTTTTGAGAATTGACTTTGGGTTTCTTGGGGGAAATTGTTCAGTAGTTAAGTTCAGTTTCCCAGTTAACTGGTCCTACACCAATATTTTAAACCTTGTATATCTCATCTGATCAGC
Source organism: Coleophora flavipennella (assembly GCA_947284805.1). Classification (NCBI taxonomy): domain Eukaryota; kingdom Metazoa; phylum Arthropoda; class Insecta; order Lepidoptera; family Coleophoridae; genus Coleophora; species Coleophora flavipennella. The sequence continues at coordinate 15,360,667 of OX369264.1, read as the reverse complement.
TCATATACGTCTCCACCGAGGAGCTCAAGCCTACCCTGAATTAGGGCGATCGGGCCTTAGTCGACCACGCGGGCCCAGTGCGGGTTGGTCGACTTCACACACAACCTTCGAGTTTCTTCGCAGATGTGTGCAGGTTTCCTCACGATGTTTTCCTTCACCGTAAGAGCGTCGGATAAACGTACATATGAGATCGAAATTCGAAAACACTTTGGTATACGTGGCAGGACTCGAACCACGACTTCCCGGATAGGAGGTAGCGGCCCTTGCCGTTGCGCCACCGACGTAGATATCTTATATCTTTTAAACCACTTGCCAGTCTTTATTGTATAATACGTAGTTATTTCAATCTTACATTTGATTTCCTAAACCACAGAAAGTCTGAAATTACCCAAATTAATTAGTAAGATATGCATGAACGATAGCTCATTAAGTCCAAGCAAGCTGCAAGCAATCATAATAAATCCTTTGAATTTGCAGGTGCGGAGCAGGGTTGCATGTGTCAAGTCGAAAGAAGACTATTAAGAAAGTCAAGCAATCTTCGTCGCCGAAATTCGCGACGCGAAGTTTGAACGAAATCATTTTGAACCCAGCGCCGACGCACCTGCAAATTAAGACACGTGACAGGAGGTAGGAGACAAGAGATTGGCGTATGCACAAAATTATGTTCCAGACACACCAGACGATTAACATTAAGCTAAAAATAAAGTAAGTTTTTCAAGCGACTTCCAAAAAGGAGGAGGTTCTCAATTTAAATTAAATTAAAATTAACTGTATAAATTGACTGTATGTTTTTTTTATGTGTGTTACCTCAGAACTTTTGACTGGGTGAACCGATTTTGATGATTCTTTTTTATTCAAAAGCTAGTGCTTCCCGTGTGGTCCCATATAAATTTTATCAAAATCGGTGTAGTACTTTATTAGAAAATTAACAAAAACCGATATAATAATGCAAAATTGATCGAAGTTGTTGCGATGGAAGTCGGTTTTTTTAACGTGTTTAGCGTTTTCAATTATTAAAATAAAATTTCAGAGCTTACCTTTTTAAGATTCCTTAGCCAACAAGGAACTCTTATAGTTTCGACATGTCCGTCTATCCGTGGTTTAACTCAGAGACTCTTGAAGACATAAGACTGTAATTAGGCATGGATATACATTTTATACATGCCGACATAGTGGTGAAATAAAATCTGGAAAAAGTTTTTTCTTTAAAAATTAGGGATTTTATTCTCGCCTATCCCAAAGTATAAATGTTGCGGTGTGTGAATCCTTTTTTATGATTCAGTCATCCTTTTGCAAAATTTTAAGCTTTAAAGTTTTTGGCCGTTATTTCAGGATACCTTGAAATAAATTAAATAGTAGAACATATGATCAATTTAAAAGGAAAACTATCACGGCTAAGTAGGCTTACTTAGTTATTAGTCTTAGTATTAGTCGACCAACTTAAGAAGTGCAGTTGGATTTGCAAAAAGTTCACAGATTATTTAAAGACAATGGAACCCTACTTTTCGCGTGGTCCGACACACACTTAGCCACTGTTTTATTACCCGACTCCGCCAGAAGGAGGGTATATTTTTCCTACATTTTATTGGCACCTTCTGTAGCCTAAACGGCTTAATGGATTTCGTTAGATTCGTCTTAATCCCGTGAGTGACATAGGATACATTTTTACCCGAACCAGTCAAAAAATAGATGTTAAATTCGGGTTTTTAATTTTTAATTAATTCGTTTAGTTGTGAATTTGTATCTTCATAAAATTTTCATTATAAATTGTGATCATAATAACAAAGGTAACGCTGGCAGATGAAATATACCAGTGGGGCCTAAAAATCATTTTAGCAAATACGAGTAGTTGCCAACTGTAACAAACTAATCTAACTTTAGAACATCAGCTTGACTCTTAATTTTCTTTAACAAAAATAAACCAAATTAAACTGAACTGAGAAGCGATCACAAAAAAAGAATTGATGAGAAAAGTAGATAATTAAAATGATTGCAGAAGCTGATAACATCAGTCATTAAAGTTCATTACAAAGTCATTCTTAATTTTCAACACGTTGCATCCAAAAACTAAATAATCAATTTGAAATTTTAATCTTTTTATTGAATACCTCCTAATGTGCTCATGTAACTGAAGTTCCTTTAAAAAGAAAGGAAAAAGCTGGGATTAAATCTTATGTTTGATCGGTATATTATCTGTTTCGAGGTCAAAACAGAATTGACCACAATCCTATCGACAGTAAACAAGTTTCTTAGATAGGTAACTAGTATTTCGTAACATTTCGTCTCTGTGGGGTCTATGTCTCGGTCAGGGCCAGAGGCACGTTGGGAGGGAAGAAGGGGGGAGGCATGTGGAGGGGCAGGGGTTAGGTAAGTTAGGAGGGGGGGGGGCGTGCAAAGCGGAACGCTAGATCGTGCCGCGCCGCGGAGCGCAACCGCTAAACTCGACCGCGAGCCTGCCAGCCGCTTCATTGCTAGCTTTTTGTTCTATCGCACTAATTTATAACAGAGTCTTGATGAGCAACTATTAATACACGGAACCATAAAACAATATCTATTGGAATTAAATTTTCCTTTCCTTTCCTGAACTTTAATGGTCTATCGCGTCGACACCAAGTTATAACTATCTCTCGTGCCCAGTACGTCGTGCCAAACTTCCAAGACTAACTAAACTCCTCCTGCAAACAATGTCAAACAAATTGGTCGCAATTTAGTTAAGAATATTAGGATCTATGATCTATATTCCATCGACAAACATAACCGCGGAGCTACCTAGTCGCTCGAAGCCGTAAGCGGCGTAACGTTATACAGTCGCTGATGTAAGCACTTGCTTGCGTTTGCGCACAGCTCTGCAACGCATCGGCCGCTGTGGACGTCATAATATTTACTTGTCTTCATTTACATATGTACTAGCTATTTTTCGCCGCTTCGCCAGCATGGATATAGTTTTCGTTTGAATCCTTAAAGATTCCATAGCAACAATTAATTTCTACCAAATATTTAAATTTTCCAAGCAAGCGGCTCGCGGAGTTTAGTTTTAATTACAAAACTTTCCGGGCGTGTGCGCAACAACTTACCAAAGTTTCATCGTAATCGGTCAAGTCTTTTAGAAGTTACATGATGATGATGATGATGATGACTTGCTTTCAGAAAATAGAACAGATGATTTCATAGTTCACTATGCGTAGTGTCCTCAGTGTTTTATAAGAAACTTGATAAGCTATTAAAGTTTTGTTTCTTTATTCCCTCTCAATGTTTGAAGACAATTCCAAACATTGAATATTGTCAAGCCCAATAATGAAACATATAATCCGAAACCAAAACTTTACAAATCCTTATAAATCTAAAATTTCCAAATCATGCACCTTAATCTGTCATGCTGATAGTGGGTACAACTAACAAAGGGGAAACAAATTATTTCCATAAGTCAAACGGCAAACAGAGGTCATCGATCTTACGACTTACGGACCAGTGTGACCGGATCTTGGAGGAACTTTTTATATGACCGACGAAGAAGACTGGCCGACGTGTTTACCCAACATCACTGGTACCTCCAAGTTATTACAAATAATGAACCTTATTTATATTGCACCTTAGCTACGGCCGCAGAAAATACAATCAGCTTGAAACAGGTTGAGGTGCTGCTGCTATCATATGATGACATGTGTGTCTTGCAGGTTGTTCGCAATGGGAGCTAGTTTAAAGAATGCCAGGATAGACCGTGATAGTGAGTCGTAATTATTTTTCTTAGTCTAAAAATAGGCCTGATTTTTCTTGATAGTTACAAAACTGCAGAAGATAAGCTTAGCGAGATCTCCACGGACTTTAGAAGTTTTTGATACATAAAAATAATGTTGATTGATTCAATGCAACTGTGGCGGCAACTGCAGTAACTTAACACAAGCGACGAGATGACAAAAGAAATACGACATCTCCGCGCTATTAACATTTCTTCAGCACTGAGTTTCAATAGAAGTACCAAACATCAACGGTTGGTCCACGGCAGCACCTCAGGCATACCACCTCGCCTGGTGGAGATATCTCCCTTCGCTCTCGAAGAGAAGGAACACACCGTTACACAACTATAGGATAGCATATAAAAGAATCGCAGAATAGGGGATCGGACTGCATCAAAAATAAAATCTTAAATATGATTTCCTAAATTGATCTCCTCCTGAAGTTTCAAAAATGTTACTTGTTTTGTTTTTCCATCACGTCTTCAATTTTTAATTAATCAAATTCACAAAATAAGTACGTCAATGACGCTTAAAATCTATGACGTCACTTGTGGGTATTTCAAACATTTTTAGAACAAGTATTTCGTTTTTGACAGATAATAAAAAGTTACTCAAATGACTAGCAGTCCGATCCCCTATTGTCTAATTTATAAGTCAAAACATGCATGAAGAATGCAGAGTAAATCATAAAAGACATGTTTTCATATTTAACCAAAGCACTGGCAAAATAACAACGTTGCCATAGCCCACAAATTCAAATTCAAGTCGTCGTGAAAATCTTTGGGTAGGTCTATGTCCAGCAGTGGAAGTCCTTCGGCTGATATGATGATGATGAATAATTGTCATCATCATCCATAACATGCCAAAGTAGGCTGATTAGCAGGTAAGCTCTTGGCATCATTTCACCTATGGTAAGTGACGATGATGAGGAAGATGAAAGCGGGTGGATCTTCATCATAGGATACTTTATCCCGGAAAATGCAAAGTTCCCGAGGGATCTGGTTATACCTTATTCCTGGCTCCTTGCAACTCACGCACCCATAATAAAAATAACATCCACGCGGGCGATGTAATATAGTGTTTTCATAATAAAGTGACCGTTTTTGGCGAAACAGATACGTAAATATCTTTGACACTCCTCACCTTCGAAGATGCTGTTAATTGGCCGAACAGTGTTTTAACAATTATCACTTATCAGCTGAGTGTAATGTTTAAGTTCCGGGTACAGATTTCATTATGATCAGTGATTTGATTTGTTTCAATTTTCTACCTATTTGCTAAAAGCTAGAACTCCACTGCCACTGTTATGTGATAGAGTCCTTGATATAATTTTTTAAGTTTATTCATTTGATACGTTTTCAGCTGAAAATTAGAGATGCTAATTAGAGTCTTGCTTGTAAGAAAATATTTTAACATCAGTTTATTAAGGTTTGGATTGGACTTACGTCTGACTTTTAATTTAAAAAATATTCCTAACAATATCCGAAAAAATAACTGGAAACTCAGCAATCTTATAACTAAAGAGGACAACGATTCTTTGATTGGAGCATCTCCTAATCAACAAAACAATGCATTGACTAAAAATCGTCAGACTCCCTTTCAATATGATTTCACTGACTAAACTCTTTGGATCCCGCTATATGACCCGTACGCATTAGGGCAGTGTGTGTTCGCGGCCCAGCACAGTACACCCACACAAAGCATCCGCGCTCAGTCCGCATAGTCCGCAAGCACAAATCGTACGGCATTCCTGCGTCGGCGCAAAGAAAAGAGACAGCACCACAAAACTATAACGCCCTCTCGCTCTCCACTCACAATCCTTTCCTTTCTACCTGTTGCGCTGTTACAAAAACCAGGTCCTTAGGGCCGCTACCTTACGTGAATTGAATCAGGATTGCGGGAGGGTACGGCTCGGCCCATATAAAGATAGGACAAGGGCTTATTATACGAAGCGAACATGGCGAGCCGAGCGAGGCGAAGCTTGGGAGACTAGGCACTAGGCACCTTGGGGAGATGCGGCAGCAAAAACGTTCGTTATTTATGTGGAACGATTGCATAATAGGGACTGCGTTTAGTAATCGAGGGAGCAATGTGATTGGTAGCCATGGTCATGAACTAAACATAGATTTACATACATAAATGGTAGAGTCAATAACATTGAGTGAGATTCATAACCATAACGCAATGAGTATAATATACCTATTATTCAAATCAGCTTTGGAACGGTTAAGCAGTAAACTAAAAATTTTAACTTTAGCAGCAATAGGTTTTGTAGTACTTATATTTATACTATTTGAAACAGTTTTTCGTGATGCGTAGTCTATAGTATCGTAATGCTAGGATTGTACGCGAAAATTCTATAATTGTTGCAACCCAATTATTTAATGCTATTTTCTTATTATTTACCCCACAATGCAAGGATTTTATGCCCTCCGACGACATGCTTCGTCGTATTAATGCTAAGGACCATGAAGTTCCCATTGAAGAATTAGCTGATATAGATATTCTCATTTAATTAAGTAATGTTCAAAACTAATTTAGATTTAAATGATTATGATGTGTGTTAAAATAAAAAAATCAATCACAAATGATTTTTATTTAATCTAAAACGAAATCAACGCAAAAACAAAATATAGTATAATTTTTGGTAAATAGTAGCTTTTTAGTTTCCATAGACAATAATTTTCTGAGAGACTGATTCCAACGCTGCAGCAATGTTTCTTGAGCAGAAAATCTGGTTTCCAGATGATACACTGAGATGCGGAAAAGGTCAGCACAATGGAGATAGGAGTGAGAAAAACAAAAATATTACCATGCTTATCGACACGAACGAACGCAACAACATTTCAATCGAATCGTGATTGCGTTCCGAAGCTCTAAATTCAAACTATCCAATCGCGATAGCACAAAGCTCGATCGTGACGTGGCTGACATTCGCCGCGCATGCGCGGTCCGTGATCTTGGCAATGGTGGCTGGCTGGCAAGCCGAGCTATTGCGGTCGCTGTACCCGCCCCCGGCGCCCTCACACCGCGCCTCACCCCCGCGTGCCCCACAACTACAGCCTACTGACAACCGGTATATACGTACACGTGAACATGAACGCTTGAGAATTTTCTGACGTTTAATTCATGTTACGAGCCGTTCTGAACATCGTTGCGACATCGCAATTCAATTTCAAAGGGTTTACTTTTATTGCGTAACGTCACAACTATTTTAACATTAAAGTCCAGGAAGTTAGGTAGGTAGTTTTTTTTAAGGTTTTCGTACACAATTGGGTGATCAGATTAAAGCTTACGCCCACCGGTCCGTCCACATGTCTGTCTATCTCTATCTGCTTTTAAACCGTATTATGTAGCTGGTTGAAATTTCCACAGAGTAGGTATAACCTTAAGTATGTATTATTTTAACCCACAATCAAAATAATCAAAAAGTTAATATTAATAAAGTTATCCCACGGAGTGTAATTTTGAGTTTTTCTTTGTTTTTGCTCACAAGCGTCAAACATGGTGTGATTATAGTGTATGTATAAATACATACTTTATTGTACACCAGGACAAATTACAGCATAGTTTTATTGGACTTAAGTGTACAGAGGCGGTCTTATCGCTAAAAGCGATATTTTCCAGACAACCCTTGAATGTGCAACATGTAAAGTAAAATAAATTCTAGTAAAAACCGGTTAAGTACGAGTCGGACTCAGGCTAGATCCCAAACTGAATGAATGAGGAACATTTTTTCTGACAGTCTCGTTGATGTCTTTTATATTGAAAAGAATATACAGTGGTGGACATATAATTAGAAAAACTTCATATGAATTATGGAAGTATAAAATCAACTGGCCATAATATGAAAAATATGTAGATTAAATAACTAATAATCATGCAAGAGTATAGCCACACAGTTAAATTACTCATAATATATTTTTAAAAAAATATCTATTTAACCTTTAATCACAAAAAGAATTTAAACCTTATTTAGGTCTATTTTCAATTACTGGCCGCTTGGACGCCTAATTAGAAACACTTTAGAAAAGCATCCATGACTCGTTCCATTTTTGAAATTGAAAGAAAAATCTTCTTTCTTCGCCTTTTCTACCGCTTTGGCGGCAATCAAACATCAATTTCGAATTTTTTGGTTAATAAGTTTTGTTGAAAATGGGTGAAAATAAAAGTTGTGACGTGTCAACTAGGCAAATAATTGTTAATTTGCATTTCGATGAAAAGTGGACATATAAAACAATAGCTGACCATTTGAAATGTTCTGTAAAGAAAATTTTTAATGCTATTGACCATTATAAAAGACACAGAACCATTGAAAATGTTCTGAGAAAGGCTCGACCGAGGAAAAAATCGCTCAGAGAAGATATGCGAATCGTACGTGTTGCTAAACAAGACCCATTTAAAGGTTCCAACCAGATTAGAAATGAAGTTTTTTCGCCTGATGACCCTAGAAACGTCTCGTCAAAACTGGTACGCCGAAGATTAGTGGAAGCTAAATTGTTTGGGAGGGTTTCTCGAAAAGTACCGCTTCTTACCAAGCAACACCGAGAGAAGCGGTTGTTATTCGCGAAAAAATATGTTAACTGGACGGTACGAGAATGGAAAAAAGTGTTATTCTCAGATGAAACAAACATAAACATGGTAAATTCAGACGGAAAGCGCTATGTTAGACGTCCAATAAACCACGCCTTCGATTATAAATACACAAGGAGTATAGTCAAGCACGGCGGTGGAAATATCAAAGTATGGGGATGTTTTTCCGGATGTGGTGTTGGACCCCTTCGAAAGATTGAAGGTACAATGGATCAGTATCAGTACAAAAACATCTTAGAGGAGACAATGATTCCCTACTCTGACGATCATTTGCCTGTAACCTGGATCTTTCAGCAAGACCATGACCCTAAACACACGGCCAAAGTGTCAAATATTTTCTTAGGGAACAGCATATTTCCGTTTTAGACTGGCCTGCAAATAGCCCGGATTTAAATCCTATAGAAAATCTGTGGTATATCGTTAAAAAAAAAGTCTCAACACTAGTCAACACTAGTCAAAATGAACTTTACGGCTCTTTTGTCGAAGCATGGAACTCAATCCCACTCGAAGAATGTCTGAAATTGCTTGAATCAATTCCACGTCGTTGCAGAGCTGTCATTGACAACAAAGGCTACGCAACTAAATATTAATTATAACTATATTTAGAAGCCTGCGAATAATATCACGTAAATAATATAATTCTGATTACATATACTCATAAACTATTTAAATTTTCACGGTATTTTTCTGTTGTTTCTAATTAGTTGTCCATTATTGTTGATTCCTTAAAAGTCGTTTGGTTGTTTGTACGAACCTAATATATAACCGGCAGTTGTTTAGTCGGATTTTTTGTGTTTTTCTAGTAAATTATAAGTCATTGAACATATTTTATGCTATTTTTAGTTTCATTTCTAAATAAAAAGTGTTACAGAAAAGTATATTGTATAATGTTAAGATCCGTTGGAAGTGTTTCTAATTATATGTCCACCATTGTATAAGCATCAAACTTGGTGAGATTATAGTGCAATCTCTGAAGTAAATCAAAGTATAACTTAAAACGGCCAAGTATTTTATCATCGGATATAACCGAGCGCGGGGGGCGATTCCATTTCCACCCCCATGTCGTTAATGTTCCACCTTTACGCACGAAGCGCTTTTGCTTCTTCGTTCATTATGCGAACGGCCAAGGAGTGGAATTCCCTGCCGGCGTCTGTATTCCCCGATTCGTATAATTTAGGATTCTTTAAGACGAGAGTGAATAGGCACTATTTGAGCTTGCGTGTTACATCCTCGGCTGCATCGGCACTTAAAATCAGGTGAGGTGCAGCCTAACGCACTCAAATTAAAAAAAAATTGAGTCGGACTAGTTGCGTGAGCCCTACTCGCCTTTTTGGTCGGTTTTTTTACAATTACGTAGTCCCAACGTTGTCCGTCTGTCCAATACAACCTTCAAAAACTTATAACTTTTACATATTTGAACTGAATTCCATGAAAATGGACACAAAAGTAGTTTGAGTGTAGAACTCCTTTTTAATTAATTAATCAACCACCTCCGTGGCGTAATGGTTAAGTCCATTAGCTACACATCAGGAGGTCGCGGGTTCGATTCCCGGCGGCGGAGTCTAACTTTGTTGTAAAACTCGGTTTGGTTGAATGAAGGGCATTTTCTAAGCCCGCTTGGCCTAGCTACTACCATTTTATCTAAGTCTTGCCGCCAAACATCAATGCTAACAACAATGATGTGTTCCGGCTTGAAGATAAAATAGTCAGTTTTCCTATTGCCTTGGGCAATCTTGGTAAGCCCGCTTCCATCTTCGGCATCATCGTCACTTAACATCAGGTGAGATGATGCCAAGGGCTTACCAATTGTAAATAAAATAATAATATTAAAAAAAATACTTAGATCCTTTTGGTATTTTGAAGTTGATCTGATAATGAAGCTTGGAGGTGAAATGAAGGTCCCAGGATCGTCTTTTGTTCTCAATAGAATCGTAGAACTACATTACAGTGCTCGCATTTTTTTTATTTGAAAACGTGTATTAGTCACATTATTTCTACCTACCTACTCTTTGTCATTGGCACATGACCATTGAACACTTTTAAACGATTCTTAAATAAAAACTTGTACCCTAAAATTTTTTGGGTTTTTCAATGTTATTTTATTTAACTTGCAATGTTCATATGTAAGTTGTCCCCTTGAAAAATTTGCAAGTTAACTTTGACCCACTTCCCGGTTTCCGATTGAGCTGAAATTTTGCAGACACGTTTAGTTTAGACGAAAATTTATGGTTAGCTAAATCATTATAATGTAATACAAAATAAAATTTAAATTGTTTTCAAATAAAATCTTGTAGGTAGACTAAAAGTTGTAGGTTGACTAAAAGTTGTAGGTTTTTTGGAATAAGCTTATTTTGGCTCAGCAGGTAAAACCGCTGATGCAAATAAGGTAGGTAATAAAACAAAATAGGTAAAGCATTTAACTCACTTCAGCCTCTTAAACATGCTTTTACTGTTTAGGGAAATTGGAAAAACTTATATTAACACCAAACATACAATGAACTCAAATTCTGTAATATTTGAATTCCAACTTTAACGTGTTTGCGATAAGTAAGGAAATCTATTGCAGTGTGTTTCACTTGAAGCTAACCTCTTTATATGTATGATACTGAAGTAGGATGCGGGTGATAACGACATTGTAGCATGACTGATTTAATTTGCGGAAAATGAATAATTTGTTAGTAAATTACAACAAAAAAGCTTACATAAAACTAGACAAGTACAATTTGAGCAACAAAATAACATTGCAAGCTATGAACATCAAAACAGACAAGTATTATAATAAAATAATTCGTTTAATGAGTAATGAAGTAGTAGAAGATAATCAAATTTCAAAAATATCAGGAGCAGAATCTGATAAATCTATTTTATCTCCAATGATAGATGTAGATAAATTTATGCATCTTATTAGACAAATTCCTTACACAGAAACTGTAGCAGGAGGACATAAAACGAATGATTTTGCAGTAAAATTGTACCAACTGCAGCTAGCTACCAATCTCAGCCAAGCACAAGTTGTGCGATCAATTGAATAATACGTGTCCATGTCCAAGCTAAGAAGAGGGGTAACCAGCGGACCGGTTCAAAAACATTAATACTTTTGCAATTTATTCCAAACTAGTAAGCAACACGCGTGGCGCGTGCGACGCAGTCATCGGGGCTGCAGCGAGTACCGTTGCTGGGCGATCTGTATCAGTGATCACAACGACACACTTGGCCGGAGATTGAGCTTTGGCGCACGACCAATTGCTTTGATGAAAGGTTGTTATTTATAGCTAGGCTCTATCTTGCCCACTGGCTAGGAGCCTATGGTTTCGCCAGTAGAAGTGGTCACAGAGATACATAGCTAGACATTATTGGAGGTCCAATTTACGAAGTAACTAATGTCTCATCTGTGATCCAGTTTTAAGAAAGTTTAATAATATGCAGGTTGCAGCCGCCTCCTTGGTTTTTAACCAAAATCCATAATCTTAACATCAGGAGGTTGCGGGTTCGATTCCCGGCAGAATCTTACTTACGTAAGACTCGGTTTGGTTGGTGGAAGAGCACTTTCTTAGCCCGCCTGGCTAGCTACCACTATCTTATCTAAGTCTTGCCGCCAAGCATCAATGTTAACAGCGTAGATGTGTTCCGGCATAGTGTTGCTTCCATCTGGCATCGTCGTCACTTACGCGTACGCGTACGCATTTTTTCGACTAAAAAGTTAAGTTTGTCCGTCCATCCGATTGTTGCACTCGTTTAAGATTGTAGGGTTGTTTTTATTTATAATAATTGGTAAGCCCTTGGCATCATCTCACCTGATGGAAGTGGCGATGATGTCAAAGATAGAATCGGGCTTACCAAGATGCCCAAATGCAAATCTTATCTTCAAGCCGGATCTCATCTATGCAATTAAAACATTCATGTTTGGCGTCAAGACTTAGAAAAGATGGTGGTAACTAGCCAGGCGGGCTTAGAAAATGCCCTTCCACCAACCAAACCGAAACTACAAACTTAGACTCCACCGGGAATCGAACCCGCGACCTCCTGATGTGAAGGTAATGGACTTAACTATTACGCCAGGGAGGCAGTTAAAAGCAGGTTTCGTACCTAAATGCGATATACGAAAACGAAGCAATTGCATGTGGAAATGTTGAAATTTTTTAACCACTTAGCAGGGCCAGTGCTTCAGGATTAATACTGATGTGAGGAATGTGCATAAACTAACCAAGTAAATTTGCAGGAAAACAAATTAAAAAAACCGGCCAAGTGAGAGTCAGAACCGTATACACAAATCATACTAGATGGCGCTAGTACAAAGGGTTCCGTACCATCGTACTAGACGGCGCTAGTTTCTTCATGTTCTTTGTATGGGGACCCCCCTTATTTTTTATTTTTTTCTAAATTTTAGTATTTTTTGTTATAGCGGCAACAGAATTATCATCTGTGTAAATTTAAACTGTCTAGTTATCACGGTTTTTGAAATACAGCCAGGTGATAGACGAACAGACAGACGGACGGATAGCGGAATCTTAGTAATAGGGTCCCGTTTTTACCCTTTAGGTACGGAACCCTAAAAAGCAATTATTTTCTGTATGGAATATGGGCAATAACTATTAATAACATTGGGAGACGTTATAAAACTACATGAATGTCAGTATACAGAACTGGCTTTTCAAGTAGACAGATGCGACCATTGGAGACCTACATAAAACATATCTATAGGCTTGGTTCATGTTCTTATTTAATGTCAACCGAAGACGTAAGTTTAGCTTCAAAAAAAAAATTCCTATATAATTTTATATAACTTTTCAAGCTACTTCCAAAAAGGAGGAGGTTCTCAATTCGTCTGTATGTTTTTTTTTGTGTGTTTCCTCAGAATTTTAGACTGGGTGAACCGTTTTTATGATTCTTTTGTTAATTTAAAGCTAGTGCTTCCCCTGTGGTTCCATGTAAATTTTATCAAAATCGGTGTAGTACTTTATTAGAAAATTAACAAAAACTAAATATAATAATGCATAAATGTACTAAGTTGTTGTGATGGAAGTCGGTTTTTTAACATGTTTAGCGTTTTCAATTTTCATAGGACAAGTACCCATGTATCTGCAGCGTCGCATAAAATGTGATTGTAATGAAGATAGCTGATGGTCCAGCGATAACACTTCACGTAGCAGCATTTCCGCGTCAAATCGATGAAGACGCACGATTACTTTGAAATATAACAAGACAACGTGCCTGTTAAGGCTTATACCGCCGCCAATGACCAACTCTGTAACCTTTCTTACTTGAATCAAGGATTTTTTATCGAAAAATAAAATTTTTATGTAATTTACAGGATATAAGGAGTTTTATTTATTTATATATTTATTTTATTTATATATTTATTGTACACACACAGTTGAGGTAAACAGTTGCTTATTGTTGTTGATTTCCTCGAATTGTGTATTAAACACAGCTCTAAAGAAAAAAAATATCCTAATGCACCTTTTTTTCTAGTTGTAACCATAGAAATGCTGCAATTTTAATCAAAATCATAATGTTTTGATTTATTATCTTCTAAAAAAAGAGTTTTTTTCTTCTTTATTTTGTGGATATTCGCCTTATTTCATTTATAATGAATTAAAAACTTCAATTTTCACACGACTCGTCCGCAGCGATTGACGTAACAGTCACGTTGCAGTACAAGCTGACAAGAACTTTATTTCCAAGCTATTTCGTTTGATGTTTGAAACATTGCGAAACAACTTACTAATTTTAGGCACAGAGGAGCCTTAAACTTGAATAAGGTTATCTTCGCCGAGAACTTGAGCGGCGACGGTGCGGAACCGGCGGCGGCGTCGTTACACAACCGAGACACACTCGATGCACGAAACACCACAGAAACGGATGGGCAACATTGATTATCAATCGCCGAGCGAGCGAAGTTAGGTCAAAGTATATAAGGTGTAACAAAATTAGCTGAAACTATTTTAACTGGTGCTTCTACCCATGAAACTGAACAACTTTCACCATCATGGAACTCATGGTCAAATCGCAAAAAAAAATTTAGCTCTCCCAAACTAACTCGATCAGCTGATCAGCCAACTTATTTGACTATGGGTTTCATGGGGAAAGTTGTGCAGTTTCATGGGTAGAAGCACCAGTTAAAATAGTTTCAGCTAATTTTGTTAGACCTTATTATATTAGTACTTACATACAGTATGGACACTCCCTGCCGCTCTCTAGATTCCGACCTCACCCCCTAGTCACCCAGATTGATACAGATTGGTTACAGTTTAGTTCTCGAACGTATAGGATTTCGCCGTGATTTTGTTTACTCCGTCATTTGTTTTTTAGAAATGTCATTTCACGACCGTTGTATGCAATGTCCGGGGTGTGGTTAGGTTGAAGCGTTTTATATTTATTTGTATGTTTGTCCTGGGATAACTTTTGAATGCCTAATCCAATTCTTATGTAATTTTTAGAATTATTGATAAGTTCTTGGTATCATCTCACCTGGTGGTACGCGACGATGATGCTGAAGATGAAAGAAGGCTGACAAGAATACCTTTATGTCGGAACACATCAATGCTGTTAACATTGATATGTATTTGGCGACTTGACCTAGATAAGATGGAGGTAGCTAGTCAGTTAGGCTAAGAAAATGCCCTGCCACCAACTAAACGAGTTCTAAAAAAAGTTAGACCCCACCGGGAATCGAACCCGCGACCTGCAGATGTGAAGCAAATGAACTTACCATTACCATAAAACAAGAGAATTCGTACGACATGATCTGAATATAATTGGTTTCTGCGTGTGAGGTCCAGTTCGGAGCGAACTACTGGTACCTATATTAATAGTTTAATTGGCTGAATTGGTGATCTAAATACACTAAAATTAAGTGGCGCTAAGTAAAAGAACTATGTATAAGCATATTTACAAAAAAAAAACAGTTATATGTATAAGTTAGATACAGATATGTAAAAAAATAATTATATCCTAACACATGAAGCCACACACTTGTTTATCGGATACACTTTTGATCAAATAGCTCGAAAGTGAGTCTACGATAACAAACAGTGATCTGAATTCTAGACCTACTTATGTTATTTTAAATGAACACTATTGGACCATGAATCAATTACTGTCCTTGACAGACGGACACCAAGGACTCGTACGGTCCAGTGTAAGCATATGACTAAACCAATATAAAGCATTCAAAATTAGAAACAAGACGCACACACGACGAGCTTTTTTTTCCAAACGAGATGGACCTCCATAAAAAGCTTTAAACGTGGTTAACGTAAAATTGCTTCCATTTTTTACTAAACACAAAAAAGCAAACAAAACTAATTCGGTAGCACGTTACATTTTTGCTTTATTTATGTCAGCAAAACAACATCTTGCCACTTTATGGGTTCGTTTGGTGCATTTTTTTTAAATAATAATGATTTACGATCTCTTAGGGCGAGGGTTATTCAATCATGCAAAAAGAACATTGTTATAAGAAACGATTAATTTAAGTCCGAATGGTGCTTACAAATATAAAACAGAACTTATTTTTTTTTCTAATCGCCAATCAGAGGAACCAAGAGGTTTTCCAGTTTCTTTAGTAACTTTTGTTCTTGAAATTTTGATTTACATGCAACACGAATATTGTTACGAGAGTCAATTAATTTAAGTCCAAACTTTGCTTAGAAAAATAAATAAATGACTTGGTGAGTTCATTTAACTTTAGTATATTGGCCGTCCGGATTTGAACCCGGCACCTCTGGTTAGGGGGACTGAGTCGTTAGCAGTTGAGCCACCGAAGCTTTCCGATTTCTTTCGTAACTCTTGTTTCTTAAAATTTTGGTTTAAATAAAAAGTAAAATGCAAAAAATCAAAAGACCGTTTTTGGGATTACGCTTCTGCTAGGATATCGGTCGACGTAATCTTTACTTTACTGGAACCGGTAACTGCAGGGAACCGTATTGTGATCTCCAAACAAATGTTACACTTCATTTACAATTATTTGTTAAAATGTTTTTCAATGTTTCTTGTGTAACGTCTTCATTTCAAAATACATACTACTCACTCGTACAATTCAGAGAGGTGTTCTATAAACCAACAATTATTATATCTATGACATTTAAATCCGTTTTGAAATACCGTAGGAAGTAGCAGTTATTATTGGTCCCGCGTTAAAGAAGGAAGTTTATTATGATGAGATATTTGTGCACTCACAAATTCTCTAAAGGGTTTTGACTAAAACCATCTTAAAACTATTGAGTACCAATATAATTTTGCAGTGCTGGGACAAAATGAAACATATCTATGTAACATTTACAATGGGGTTGAAATATTTTTGTATGGTATAGTTACAATATGTATAGGTATAAGTATACATTCATTTTTAGGGTTCCGTACCTTAAAAGGAAAAATTATAGGATCACACGTGTGTCTGTATATCCGTCCATCTGTCACAGCCGATTTGCTCAGAAACTACTGGACTGATTGAATTGAAATTTGGTACACACACATACTATGTAAGTCGGTGCTCCAAAGACTGACATGTAACGTAAATAAATAAATTTTAAACACGGGGGCTACTTTTGGGGGGTAAACTAGAAAATTTCAAAAAGGTTTTGCAAACTATATCGTGTGACATATCAAATGAAAGGGTTTTTTGTGACAATCTCAAATATATATTTTTTTATAGTTTTAAAATAAATAGTTTTGAAGTTGTTTAAGAAAATAGGCGTTTACCATTCCCCTAACTCAGAAACTGCTGGGATAAAAGTTTTAAACAAATGATAGTAAGTATATGAGGTTAAATGCATAGATTACAGGAAAATCTTTTCACAATAATACCAGTATTTCTCGTTCAATATTGTTTTCAGCTTATTAAGAATTATTTTTCACTTTTTAGTTTCACGTGCTCTAAAAGCGTGTTTTTCAGTTTTTTTAATGATATTTTTTTACTTAAAATATCTTGGTAACTTGACGCTTAAGATCAAAATAAACTACTATATTTTCGGTTCGTATTTACATCTCCTAAAGAAAATAGGTCTAATCGTGTGCGAAAGATAAAAATACAGTTTATACACTAGAAGTTTGTACCATTTACAAAAGTAGCTAGTACCATATACCAAGTAACTATTTAACTATAGTGTCTCATAACAAAAAACAGTCTTAAAAGTTACCTTGCTCAGAAAAAGTAACTGTTGAGGCTGGTGGACATCCAGACTCCAGACGCTCAAGTTGCAAGCTGTCCAACTAACTAAGCGCACATAATCTTTTTTATATTAAGAGTTGCGTTTTTGTGTGGCTTAAGGTGTTTGCTTTTTAATGAAATAAATATTACAGACATACACATACACTCACTCACTCACACGCACACATAAATATACATAGATATCTACAAACATACGAGTAAGTACATAACTACAACGCAACACAGGCTATTAAACTACTCACATTATGGAGCTGCTGGTGCCTATAGCACAGGCTTCGAGCCTATTTTAGGTATCAGTCGATCAAAGTTTTTTCTATCAGCCGTATTTTTGCAAAATAAATCCTTACTAATATTATAAATGTGAAAATGTGTTTGTTAGTTTGTTGTTACCTTTTCACGCTTCAACGCCTTGACCAATCTTAATGAAATTTGGCATGCAGGTAGCCTATGTCACAAGGAAGGACACAGGCTACTTTTTATCCCGTGAAAATAGCATAGCCCGATGCAGTTCCTGAGGGAACTGAAAATATACTTACTCTTTTTTGGTTAATTTCTTTAACATTGCAACGGAACAATGGATTGTGTGATTTTTTTGCACAGAGATGGTTGAGGGGGTGGGAAATGACATGATTTACTAATAAGCATATCCTGATACAGTTCCCGAAGGATCTGTAGAAAACTCATGTCATGCTCGCGAGCCGCTTGCACACTCTAAGACAGTCATAAAATCGATGTCCACGCGGCCGAAGCCGCGGGCAAAAGCTAGTAAACTATAATATATTATTTTTTAAATCTGTGCCTGTACAGCAACTAAGATTACAAAAGGGATGTTTTCGAAACTTGAAAGCAATAAACGCTGCATATGAATTTTACTTAAGAATAAGAACATTTACGAGCTGCTATATACCATTTGTGTTTACCGAAATCTGTGTGGAATCAACTCGGCACATGATGCTGTGGAGCCAGGCAGGCAGGCTCAGAGGCAGGCCTCGTCTCATCAAAGACACCGCCGCGTTTTTCGTGATAAGCTAAACAAAACGTTACATGATTTCATTGTACCAACTTTGCACAGACAATGGGGTTGTAAAAGTTATTGACGGTACTTCATAAAAACCGTTTTGTTATAGCCCAGCCCTTTGGGGAATATCCGCTGATTGCTTGCTTTATCTGGGGAAACTTTAAATTTTAAAAGAAGGAAAAGGTTTTATTTAAAGGGTGCCAAAGATTAAACTGTGTGAGGTCCTTAATTGATTCTAAAATAATAACAAAAAATTGCATTAAATTTGTACGCCAAGCATTAATTACGTTATTTTATCCAGTTGTCATGAGTACAATATGTAATAAAAATAAAAATATTGTTGTTTAATTGTTCAAATAATTTACCTAACATTTCATCCTGCAGAAAAGAGCTATCCGCGCAATCTATCAGATGCGATCACGTGAGTCGTTACAGAATAAGTTAAAAGAAATCAAAATTTTAACTGTTGCTAGTCAATTTATATATGAAAACATCATGTACGTTCGTAAGAATTTGCATTTATTTCCTAAAAACAGTGACAGGCATAATTTGAATTTAAGAAATGTAAATAAAATAGTTATAGCCTTTTCGAGACTGAGTAGGGTTAGAAAGTCATTTGTGGGGCAGTGTATAAGAATTAAGATTCCACAATAAAATTCCAGAAAATGTAACTAGTTTGTCAGAGAATAAATTCAAGACTCATGTCAAAAAAGTTTTGTGCTCTAGAGGATATTATAAAATAATAGATTATGTAAATGACAAAGATATACTCGTATATGTTGATTCTATATCAAATACCATTACCTGAGACTGTAATCTGAATCATGACATTATTTGTAATATACAGTATTTTTTTTTTTTTGACTATTTAAAAGTGTGTTACCTATTTGAAATAAATTGTTTTGAATTTTGAATTTTTTGAAACACAAAAACCGGCCAAGTGCGAGTCAGAACCGCACACAAAGGGTTCCGTATCATCATACTAGATGGCGCTAGTACAGAGGGTTCCGTACCATCATACTAGATGGTTCTAGTTTCTTCACGTTAAATAAAACACGTTTTTTGTATGGAGACCCCCATATTTATTCACTTTTTAATTTTTTTTTCTATTCGTCGTTATAGCGGCAACGGAAATACATCATCTGTGAAAATTTCAACTGTATAGCTATCACGGTTCATGAAATACAGTCTGGTGACAGACGGAGAGGCAGACAGACGGACGGACAGCGGAGTCTTAGGAACAGGGTCCCGTTTTTATCCGTTGGGTACGGAACCCTAAAAAGCAAAAAGTGAATAATTATTTAGGTATGTAGGTATAAAGTTAAAAACTTTATTTACTATAAGTATAGTTTAGTACAATATATATATAAAGCCAATGTTTAACCCTAATCATAAAAAATCTAATTTAAAACCTAGGTAGTTAGGTTACTGATGGTCGTGTGAAGCGGCTGGATGAGGGCAGCGCAGGACCGGTCGTCGTGGAAATCCTTGGGGGAGGCCTTTGTCCAGCAGTGGACATCTTTCGGCTGATATGAATATGATGATTGATAATAAAGTTACTGAATTTGACAGTCGCACTCATAAGAAATAAAAGAAAGAGGTCGTAGCTCAGTACAACTTAGGTGGTTGCGTCGATCACGCAAGTAAACTGACCTGAAGCACGGTCATTAGTCATTACCTACATGGGTTTGACTGTAAGTGGAATTTTTCCCGTCCGTTTCCGATCTTCGCAAGTCAAGTTCACTTGAAGCCGTTGGCGCCGGTTGCTATCACTAGATGGCAGTCGTTAAGCCGTTTCAGATGCCTTATAGGCGGCTTGAAAATCTGACAAGGGGTTCATTGTAGCCCTACAACCTTCACCAACCCGACTTGGCCCCCGTGTGTGGAGTATGGCCTGACCTTCCATATGGAAAGAGATCTGGCCCAACCACACCCTGGACACTTCATACAACGTACCAGAAACGACATTTCAAAAAAGGAATGACGGAACAACAAATTGGCGGCGAAATCCTATACGTTTGACAACCAAACGGTAACCAATCTGCATCAATCTGGGTGACGAGGGGGTGAGGTCGCAATCTGGAGAGCGCCAGGGAGTGTCCATACTGTATTTTAGTACTAACTAATATATATTTTGGCCCAGCAGTGGGGACGATTATGTGTTGTTAACTCATAAGATGACTAAGTTTACAAAAAAAATAACAACTTAACTTCTGCGTGTGTGTGATTCACGCTAGGTAGTTTGGCATTTGACTGACCCAAATTCAATACATGGGTATACAACTATACTCATATTCTTGGAAACTTTTTAATGGCATTGTTTTTTTATCTACTTAAGTTTGTTTATATTATTTAATTTGTCTGTAAGTTTTCCTAAAACAAATAAATAAATAAATAAAAATAAATAAATTCTCTGAAGTACTCTTCTAGCCAATGACTTCTATATTACTTCTAGGTTTTATCATCGAGCTGTTATCATTTGATTCAAGATTCAAGATATTTATTCAAAATAGGTGCAAATTACACTCTATCTGATAGTCATAAACATAAAATAATAATAACATAATTTCATTTGTGAAAAATCAAGAAATAAACAATCATTATTTAATAATGTCAAAATGCAATCCTTGAAATAAACCAGATTATGTCATTAGAACATAAAAACAATATGACACGAAAAGTTACATAAAAAATAATTAATGTCATTGATAACTTTGACAAGAGTAGGCCAGTTCACACGGACAGCACCCAGTCACGAGTTTTTTTTTTGGTTTCTATGTTTTATAATTAATAGGTGGGGGTAGAGTAGGAGATGGGAGGTAAGCGGTAGAAGAGAAAGGGATGAAAGGGTTAGGGAAAAAGTTTAGCCAGGGCTTAAAACAGTACTGAATTGATCAAGCAAATTACAAATTGCATACCTAGATATATATGTCGTATATAAAAAAAAAAAAAATAATCGTTACTTTAAAACCCATGCATTATTTACAAATAAATAAAACTTAAAAACTTCATTTTTAATTAATTCTAAGGCACTGTTCACACTTAAAGGAAACAGTCATTATAATAATCACGGTTTAAGTAAACAATCAAAAGTACCAGGCTATTGTTGGATAGGTAGAAGATGGGACGAGACAATGTCCATACACGAAACAGCACTTTTACTGGAATGTATTTGAGGAGGAGTATGCAAGGCAAGGCATGCGCAGTGCGGTGCCCGTGGCCCTTGCGCGGAGGCAGTCGCGCGACGCGGGCGCAGGCACCGCGGGGGCGGGGGCGGGGGCGGACCTGTTCAGGCAACGGTGTCCGCGCCCGCACACCTACAGTGATCAGTCCTTTCGCAGCGGCCAACGGTACCGCTTGTGCCGCTACTCCTACGCACCGAGCCAACATCAACAACTCGAAACAAACTCTCTGTGAAGTGTGATACGATACGATGCCAATGCACATAGAACGGTTTTGGGACGAGTGATTTTTCTATTTATAGTTAAATTAAAAAGACAAAGTGACAGAGACAAGGATCGAGTGCAGTGTTTAAAGCCCGAAGATGCCGAAGATCTTCCTGATCAAGAAGCGGCTGCACGAGCAGCAGCTGGGGCTGCAGGAGGGGCAGGAGCTGCTGGCCGGCAAGGCGGACTCGCTGTGCCCCGGCTCGCCGCTCGACGACGGTCCTATCCCGCTCCTCTCCAAGAAGGACAAGGAATGCAACGGTAAGTCTTCACACGCCAACATTAGAGCCGCATAATGCATCCCATTCATTGCTTCAGACGGCTTTTTATACATGATCATCACTGTCGTCCTGTTGAATTGACTCAACAATGGAGTCATTCATTTCAACTTCACACTTCCATCTTCTACAGCGCAACTTTTTAATACTTATTTCATTTCACAATAATATTATTAACTTACTGTGGATCATAGCTCTGGATATTACATTTTACAAAGACTTACTAAAGATTATATAGCTCCAGAATCCCCATTCACGGACTAACATGGTCGCAAACAATTTTTGTCTTTCTCGTATACTTACCTATTTCTTTTGTTTTCTTCTCCTATAGCAAATACTTATAAACGAGAAATTCTTGTACATAATCTAAATCTCGGAAACGGCTTCAACGATTTGCTTGAAAATTAGTATACGGG
Organism: Coleophora flavipennella; assembly: GCA_947284805.1. Classification (NCBI taxonomy): domain Eukaryota; kingdom Metazoa; phylum Arthropoda; class Insecta; order Lepidoptera; family Coleophoridae; genus Coleophora; species Coleophora flavipennella. Next base: position 15,338,010 of record OX369264.1, on the reverse strand, counting down.
GATTTTTGGGGGCGAAAAATCGATTTAGGTAAGTCTCGTCTCTGGGAAAATGCTAATTTCCGAGATTTTTGCACTGGAAATATGCCGCGCTAAATGTATCATAGGTATAGTATTTTAAAATGTTTTTAACGGCTCTGGGTACTATGCCCCGAGCAAAACACTGTCGCCCAGGTACTAAATATAATAATAAGGGACAAATCACACACTGGCCCCAACCTAGGATTCCCTGTACTATAGAAACCAGAGACTGATACATACATACTTATATACCTGGTACGCTTGCTAATGAGTCTGCTTTGTCATAACTATGATGATGATAACCATCATTACTTCAGCCAAAGGACGTCAACTGCTGGACATAGGCCTCCCCTGTGTTGGGGGTTTTATCGTTATGACCACGCTTGGTAGGCGATTTGGCGATCGCACTGTGCAGTGTGGTGGTACGGAGGCTACTGTTTATACTCCGGTTAGGTCCTCTTGTGACACCCATTGGAAGAGATGAGATGGCCCAATTCTAAGCCAGGGACCATACCATCATATCAGCCGAAAATCATCCACTGCTGGACAAAGGCCTCCTCTAAGGATTTCCACGGCGACCGGCCCTACGCTGCCCGCATCCATCGGTTTCCCGCGACCTTCACCAGGTCGTCGTTCCACCGCGTGGGAGGCCTGCCTACGCTACTTTACATACGGCTTATACATACATATATAGATAATGAATACCCAGACACAGAGCAAACAAACCTGTTCGTCACACGAATGTTGCCCTGGGTGGGTGTCGAACCCACGACCTCTCAGCCTAGCAGGCAGAACCGCGGCCATTAGTTTTGGTATTGTTGATATTAAGTTTAAAATTATCACTTCCTCCATAACGGCCACTCGGTCGACCAAAAAAATCCTGTTCTCGGCAACAACGGTCCGTTCAGAATCTACCTGAGACCATGTGTGAGAGTGTGGCTTGCGTGATCCCAACCTGATCTAGTATTGTCAGTGTGAATTAAAGATCAAGAAATGTAACCATTTCTAATCGGTGTCTTTATCCCTGCAACGAGATTAAAAATAATAATTTTGACCAAAAAAACCCGACTTCAAACAGGAAACTAAGGTTACCCTCGATTTCTCTGGGATGCTATCATCAGATCCTGGTTTCCTTATCAAGGTACCACCGTTGGGGTATCTCCTTTCCAACAAAAAAAGAATCATCAAAATCGGTTCTTAAATGACGAAGTTATCCGCGAACACACATAAAAAAAAAAATATACGGGCGAATTGAGAAACCTCCTCCTTTTTTGAAGTCGGTTAAAACATAATTATTCCCGCAAAAGGGTTGTGGATACACACAGTAATCTCGGCTAAAAACGCGTTGTTGCCACATGCTAACAGCCAACAGGCTTCAAACTTGTCCTATGTTCTTTTAACCTTGCTTGCCGTATATGCCAACAACCAATTATGTGTCGTTCAGAGAGCGTCAGTGGACGCATAACGGTCCAGGTACCAGCAAAGCGTGAATCACTGATATAACTGTCATGTTTTTACGTTTCCATGAAATGTTTGCTCTCATCGATGTGCTAAAACTTTGACCACTGTCAAAGTTTACCTTGCACTTGTATGTGACTTAAATTTTTTGCACGTCCGTGCGTGAGGGACGGAATTAAACGAACGATTTTTTTGTTAAACTGATGTTTATCAAGGAGTCGAGCTTAGAACCTCATAAAGATGTTTAAGATACACTAAAGTACTATACTAGGTCAAGGTGACTGCTAAATGTACCTCTATACATTCAACAATGAGATCAAGTTTGAATAGGAAACTTCAAGATATGTTATACGGAAGTTACTATTGTAAGACACAGAAACTTACAATCAACATAAAGCACGCATTAAAATAGCCACATAACTGTAATTAAGTTTAAAAACAAGAAAAAAAGCCGACTGAGGGCGGACTTACTTCATAGCGGTTATTCATCATCATATCAGCTCATACATACGTCCCCACCGAGGGGCTCGAGCCTACCCTCAATAAGGGCGGTTTAGTCGACCACGCGGTTCATAGCGGTTATTACTATGAAGTAACTCGAAAACTGTATTTATCACATACAACCGTACTAATATTTTCTGGAAGATCCTAATAACACCCACTTACGTTAAGATGTAGATTCCAGGTCATATAGTTTAAAAAAGCCTGGGGGAGGGGCTTTTTCATTAACTTTAGCGGCTCAACTAACTTACCTTAACTTTCATTAACTTTTAAACGGTACAACAGGTAAAAAAGTGTTCTTGGAAAAATCTATTAAATAATTTTAAAATATCTATTTAACGATACCCAGTACAAGGGGATGTACATATTTGAAAATCATTTTTCGTCCGTCGTTAAAAGTGTGAAAGAGAAAATCATTTAAAATAGACATTTAACTGTTCTATACTTCTGCCAGAATTCATGCAAAAAATGGTAATATTTATAAGTTTTTTTTACTGTTTATGACGGACGAACAGAACAATCTTAAAGGTTCTTGCTAGGAAAAACCCGACTGCTTCTATGACAATCACTCAGCTGTTTAGCCAGAACCAGCTTAGCCGAAGAAACAGACATATAAACACACCCGAAAACGACTAAAGAAGAAAGTAAACCGCCTCCGTAGCCCAGAGGTAAAGTTCACTCGCTTTATACAGGAGGTCGCGGGTTCGATTCCCGGCGGGGTCAATTGTAAGACTCGGTTTGATTGGTGGCAGAGAATTTTCTAAGCCCGCCTGGCTAGCTACCACCATCTTATCTAAGTCTTGCCGCCAAATATCATTGGTGTGTTCCGGCATGAAGATAAGATAGCTAGCCAGTTCCCCATTGCGTTGGGGAATCTTGGTAAGCCCGCTTCCATCTTCGGCAACATCGTCACTTACCACCAGGTGAGATGTCAAGGGTTTACCAACTGTGAATAAAAAAAAATCGGATTGAAACAGAACTTTACTAGCGGCAAGTTCGTCGGTTGATGACAGTGGATTCACTGATGACACACAATTGTTACGCTATTCAGGTGGCAATGATTTTGGTGTCAGAGACAGGAACTGACCGGATGATGCGCCAGTAGGTGTCAATGAATGCGGCACAATGGCTCTGTTTCCGGCGGCGTATGCGCAGCCAATGGGCGCCCATCGCTTTGTATTTAGGTTACTTACTAGTCACTGCCCCCTAATCTCTACTGTCATTTCAATCTAATTAACTATGGTCACTGTTTGCACAAAACTTATTAGCATAAAGTATAAGTATATATTACTACTAGCGTCTTTTATGTTGTCTTCTCCACGTTATGTGATGTAAAACACGGTTTACTGTAAATTGGGTAGTTGTTAATAGTAGGAAATTGAACCACCTCAGTGGCGTAATGGTTAAGGCCATTAGCTTCACATCTGGAGGTCGCGGGTTCGATTCCCGGCGGAGTCTAACTCTGACTCGGTTTGGTTGGTGGCCGAGCCCGCCTGGCTAGGCTACCAACCTCTTATCTAAGTCTTGTCTCCAAACATCAGTGTTAACAACATTGATGTGTTCCGGCTTGAAGATAAGATAGCCAGTTCTTCGCGTTAAGGAATTTTAGTAAGACCGCTTCCATCTTCGTCATCATCGTCACTTACCATCAGGTGAGATGATGCCAAGGGCTTACCAATCTTATATATATATACCAACTTCATTCAGGGGTTCATTTTTATATATATATAAAAATGAACCCCTATTTCTTCTGGTCATCACATCACACGTGAACGGCTAGACCGTTTTTTTTATGCACAATTACCAAATAAACCCTTGATAACATCTCACCTGGTGGTAAGTGACGATGTTGCCGAAGATGGAAGCGGGCTTACCAAGATTCCCCAACGCAATGGGGAACTGGCTATCATATCTTTATGCCGGAACACACCAATGATATCAACATTGATATTTGGCGGCAAGACTTAGATAAGATGGTGGTAGCTAGCCAGGCGGGCTTAGAAAATGCCCTACCACCAACCAAACCGAGTCTTACAATTGACCCCGCCGGGAATCGAACCCGCGACCTCCTGTGTAAAGCCAGTGAACTTTGCCTCTGAGCTACGGAGGCGGTTAAAATTCGCTAATTTAACCGATTTCGCTAATTCTTTTTTTGTTGAGTTCGTTTTTGTCAGGAGAAGGTTCTTATATAGGGTAGTGTAGTGTCACGTAGTGTAGTGTAAGGTGGAACGAATATCACCGGGACAGCTAGTTATGAATAAATAAATTGGCTAGCTGTTACTAGTAGGAAATTATATTTTTATATCTTCAACAATTCTCATTCTAATTACTGCAGCTAATAAAATTTGGTAAGCTTGTATATAAAGGTCCATGCATAAATTATATGGACTTTTTTAATCATGAACTTTAGTAACGCAATCATAATGATATAGTGTATTTTTGATCACGAACCTCAATAATGTACTTGTAAATATCATACGAGTGCAACATATTCAGATAGATCAAGAAACAAGGTTACGGTATTATAACATTGAATTTTAACTGAACTGTTAGGTGATTTAAACATTAATGATTTTAGGTACTACATTCAAATGTTCAGACTTTATGTGTAGATATACCCTTTTACGGTTGATGAAATAAATCCCACTGACTGACGAATAGACAGCGGAGGCTTAGTAACAGAGTCCCATTGGTAACCCTTTGGGTTTTTGGAACCCTAAAAATTGTACTTTACAAATTACCCGAATTACGTAGCGAAGTCAGGCCTCCCATGCGGTAGACCGACGACCTGATGAAGATCGCAGGAAGTAGCTGGATGCGGGAAGCGCAGGACCGGTCGTAGTGGAAATCTTTGGGGGAGGCCTTTGTCAAGCATTGGACGTTTATCGACTGAAATTACCCAAACTATTTTCTGACATTTCTACCTAACTATCGCAAAATTGTTGTATTTAACTTAACTACGCTAGGAACTCGTACTACTTAATTGCGTACGTTAATTGTCTTAAAAATAAAACAAAACTACACGGTACCTCAGGCTGTTACAAAAAAATTGCGACTCGCACCCGCATTGCTACGGCACGACTTATTTACTTATCTCTTTAAAGGGCATAAAAATAGACCTTTTACGAGTGAATACAGGTGACGGGACACCTGTGGGCTAAAGGGCGCAAGTGCAACGAGTTGCGACGAAGGTCGACCCTACTACGCCCCATAACGGCGAGGGGAGCATAATTATAGGGTCACTCAAGACATGCCCATTGCTCCTTTAGTTATGCGCGGTTATACACCTATTTTTGTTTTTTTAATTCCGCTTGCTATTTTTTTTAATTAGTACCTTTTTAGGGTTCTGTACACCCAGAGGGGTGACCAACAACGGTACCCTATTTCTTCTATAACCGTAATAGGCAGGCAGTTGGAATTTTCACAGAATATATATTTTTGTTACCGCTTCACCAACAAATACTGAAAATTATAAAAAGGAAAAGGATACGAGTAAAGGAGGGTCTCTATACAAAAAACGTGTAGGTCTTTTGAAGTATTTTTGATTTAGCTCTAAAGTAAAAACAGTACGAAGAAAAATATCGTGAGGAAACCTGCACACGCCTGCGAAGAAATTCGAAGGGTGTGTGTGAAGTCGACTAACCCGCACTGGGCCCGCGTGGTCGACTAAAGCCCGATCGCCCAAATTCAGGGTGGGCTCGAGCCCCTCGGTGGGGACGTATATAAGCTGATATGATGAAAAACAGTAATACATACAATTGTGAAACTTGGTGTGAATATAATACTAATACTGAAATAAAACAACAAATAATAAAAATCTGCCAACTGTGAGTCGAACTAGATTTGAGGAGTCCGAAGTCCGAACTGAATGACAAAAAAAACATATTACTGTCGCTCGCGGTGATATTATTTGCTTGTAATATGAATAGGTATCATTGTCATTACACTACGTAGTTGTGTGAATAGTTACGCAACCCTGAGAGTGCTAGTCCGACTCGCACTTGGCCGTTTTTTTTTTACTTTTTTAACGTGCAATTTAGTTTATTTAAAGTACTTACCTCAGGGAAGTTCTTATCATTAGCTAAATGTGAACGAGTACATACCGAGAGCGTTCGTAGTAGCGAGCGGTTACGCGTCACCGCGCCCTTTAGAAAAGACATCAACGGGTTCGGCTAAGTCAATCATTTTGTTATAATTAATAATACATAATTAAAATATGTACATATGTTCATTACTGCACCGTTTCATTACGTTTTTATTTTATTTTTTAAGGAAAACTAGGTTACATTATATGATCAAACATCAGTTAGATAAGGAAAAAATACTGTACAGTTTTTTGAAGTATAACTTCTTTTCGCACGCTTGACTTGGGGAGTAAGCTGGTGGATGCGTGACGAGAGCGTTACGGAAGTGTGTTCGGGCGAGGCGAACGGAAGTTGAGGGATATATAAATTAGTGAAGATAGAAAGAGAGATACTATTTTTGTTTACCAACAATATCGGTTACCAAAACAAACATATAAGATAAAGATTTGATCATTTTTAGAGGATAATAAAACTCTTTTCGTAAACTGTCTATATGACAAAAAGTATTTGATTATTTTCTGAAAACTTAAGTATTTACTTTCATACATATAGATGGAGCTGAAAAAGTTTAACTTAAAGCACCCTCTTATTTTTTTGAAGTGAAAACTTCTTTAGGCACGTTGGGCATTTTGGAGATGGGAAAAAACCATTGAACTCGCCACACTGTAATGTAACGTAACCGCCACCTTACCAGGAACACTCGCAGGGTCAAAACTTATAAAAGCATTTTTGAGATGGGAAAAAACCATTGAACTCGCGACACTGTAATGTAACGTAACCATTCTTACCAGGAACACTCGCAGGGTCAAAACTTATAAAGCATTTTTGAGATGGGAAAAAACCATTGAACTCGCGACACTGTAATGTAACGTAACCGCCACCTTACCAGGAACACTCGCAGAGTCAAAACTTATAAAAGCATTTTTGAGATGGGAAAAAACCATTGAACTCGCGACACTGTAATGTAACGTAACCATTCTTACCAGGAACACTCGCAGGGTCAAAACTTATAAAAGCATTTTTGAGATGGGAAAAAACCATTGAACTCGCGACACTGTAATGTAACGTAACCGCCACCTTACCAGGAACACTGGCAGGGTCAAAACTTATAAAACTAACCAATCTGTATCAATCTGGGTGACGAGGGGTATGAGGTCGCAATCTAGAGAGCGACAGGGATATTTTAGTGATTCATGGCGAAGTATATCTGATGCTTGCCTAAGTTTATGTGAGAGCATTGACAATAGGCCAACAACCTGTATCTCTTAGGTAAGTTTTGTTATAAACATACAATATAGCGTTAAATTTAATCTTAAGTTAGAATACAGTGCTTTGGAAGTTTTCTGTAAGCTGTATTTTTCTTGAATAAATAAATAAATAAATGTTAGTACTAATATATTATATACTTTGCTATGAGTGTCTAGCTTGATGTGCTGTCCTTTGTACATAAGATGGCCCTTCACGTCGAATTATTGAGATCGAGCCTCTAGCGAGCTGCGGTTATCCGCGAAGATCATAATATTCATAATATGATCTCTGCCTCCCGCCTGACCCCTTATTTTGTCATCGATATCCTGACGTAAATCGGTTGACATGCATAATTTTTTTCTAGGTCCATGGCTGTACGCCGTGCTAGTTTTCCATTTTTCATGAGTTTCATCTTTCATGGCGATCTTTTTACAAACTTCTACATAAAGTGTTAACTCTGTAAAACTCGATATAACGAATCACTCTGTGGAACGTCAAAATTTTCTGGCTTCAGTTGTATTACTTTAACGCTAACTTCTCTCTGTATGTCGAAAACTCTCAATAACGTCACAAAATGTTCGGTCCCTCGAGTGTCACTATAAAGAGTTAACACTGTATTTCATTATTTTCGTATCGGTATTCGGTATCCGAACAAAAAATACAGTAAACGGGTACAGCTCGCGCCAAAGTTTATTACTGATCTGAAGTGTGATGCGAGTGCTTACTGCGCCGGTATAACCAAGTAGTAGGTACCTTTACGTCCTACTAACACCCAAATTTTGCTACTGTGAAGCGTCTCGCGACCAACTTCAGAGCCGTAACAAAGTTTGCCGCGATTATCTATACTAATAAAAATATTATAAAGAGGAAAGATTTGATTGTTTGTTTGTTTGCATTGAATAGACTCCGAAACTACTGGACCGATTTGAAAAATTCTTTCACCGTTGGGAAGCTACATTATCCGCGGTTGCTATAGGCTATATTATATTTTCAAAAAAAAAATTGGCATATTTACTAAAACTGTACTAATGTAACCCAAGGTGTAAAAATTACCTAAAAATTTTTGCATTATCTACAAAAAGTAGTGTAGTGTACGGTTTGCCGTGCAGTGTAGGTGTAGTGTAGTGCAGTGCAGTGTAGTGTAGTATAGTATAATTTATAAACTTCTTTGCTTGCACTGGTCATACTTTGTTGACAATAAAATAAGGGCCTCGGCCTCACTGACCATATTGACTCGTCTCTCAGAACATAGAGTGGGTAGTTGTAAATATATAAATGTAACGTGTGTGCGACTTAAGTTACAAGTGCTTATGTTAATCTAAGTTCTTAATCAAATAACTAAAAGGGCTTAAGGTATTAGTGAGGACTTATTTAAAACCGCCTCCGTGGCGTAATGGTTAGTCCATTAGTTTCTCATCAGGAGGTCGCTGGTTCGATTATCGGCAGAGTCTAACTTTGTAAGGCGTGGTTTGATTGGTGGAATGGTAGGGCATTTTCACACCGCATACCATACATACCAATGTTAACAGCATTGTTGTATTCTGGCTTGAAGATAAAATAGCCAGTTACTCATTTTGTTGGGAATCTTGGTAAGTCCGCTTCCATCTTCCGCATCATCGTCACTTACCATCAGTTGAGATAATGCAAAGGGCTTATCGATTGTAAATAAAATAAATAAAAATACAAAATTCGTGCTCCCTCTTGACCTAATGTATCTCGCTGATCATCCAGCGAGGGAACGCAGCTAGCGTCAAGGTCACGTTTGGTCAGGAGTCCAAATGGGGCCATCAAACAAAGTTTATCATAGTATCAGATATATACGTTCCAGCGGAGGGGCTCATGCCTACCCTGAGTTAGGGCGATCGGGCCTTAGTCAATCATGCGGGCCCAGTGCGAGTTGGTTGACTTCACTCACACACAATCTTCGAGTTTCTTCACAGGCGTGTGCAGATTTCCTCACGATGTTTTCCTTCACCGTAAGAGCGTCGTATAAACGTACATATGAAATCGAAATTCGAGATCACATTTGTACGTGGCAGGATTCGAACCACGACCTACGGGACAGGAGGTAGCAGCCTTAGCTGTTACGCCACCAACACTCTCAAAGTTTCTACAACTACAAAGGAATTTGATAATAAGAAATATCTAGTACTTACAAAATAAAAAAGCTTCAGGAATTTATTAATACATATATATATTTGGTTTAGAAAATAATTGAAACTGTCCCTAAGCTTTAACCTTTATCGCATCGTCTCAAAATAAAGTGGTTACACCCAAAATATTTTTTTAATCCATTCCTAAAATAAACAATCAGAAAAGGGAATGTCTCGTCGTCAGTAAGCGATCGTTATCGCATGTTGCCATTTGAACAGTAAATCTGCATCTTTGTGAATAGCTGAAAAAGAAGAAATTCACTCCGCCATGTGGTCGCCGCCCCATTGTGTTGTTGCCAGTGGCCCATTGTGCCGCCTTTTTAAGTTTCGCCTTTTTAACGATTGCCAATAACACAAAAAAATCGGATTACATTCAGGATAGGCGCGCTTAATCTGTTCGTGGAATGAATCCGTCTCGAGCGAGTTGTGTTAGCGTCATCATGGTAAGTAATTAATTAACTATTCGAGTCGCAAAATTAACTTGCAGAAAAAAATATAGACAATTTAAGAGGCCGCTGGAGTTCATAAATCCCATACAAACGTAGTATGTATTTTATTCATTTGATAACCAAACAACCGATTTTGAAATAATTTTGTATAGATAATCGGATGACGTATATCTGCGTCTGTACCGCATTACTTTTTTGAAAAACGAAACAGTTAATTAATACCAATAAACTTGAATCCGTCTTTTACCTTAAAAACAAGTTTATTGATTAATAATGGATTCCTGTTTCGTTTTTCAAAAAATTAATGCGGTACAGACAGACATAGATATACGTCATCCGATTATCGATACAAAATTATTTCAAAATCGGTTGTTTGGTTAACAAATGAATCAAATACTACGTTTGTATGGGATTTATGAACTCCAGCGGGCTCTTAAGTTTGAATTTAAAGAACATGAAACTTATTTGCTGATGCAAAAGGAAATTGAGCTAAGACTCAAGCAAGTCAACATCCTAAATTGCCACACTCGAGGGGCGGTTAAGTAATGGCTTGTTTTTGCCGTGCCCAAGATGGGACGCACGTGACGGATCCACGTTTGTTCTAGGAATGGTCTCAACGTCCATATGCCCTTTCCCAATACCATAGTATAGAGAGAGCAACCAGTACGGACACTCGTCACCAGTGATTTCTATACCTTTCTTAGAGCCCGACTGAACTCTGAGCGTTATTTCAGCGTGATGGCTAGATTACCTACGTATAAATACATTTTTATAAGACGAAGATGCATGTTATGTTGAGCATCTTATAAGTAGGTAAATGTCCTTCCTCCGTAATATTTTTACTTTCAAGCGACGAAGAAATAAAAGAAAATTATGTGACGAGTCCGATAATTCGATTTCGAGATTTTGATGCAAGGAAGTGTACTTTATAAATTTGTATAACTTATAGATAACCAATATTTGGTCGACAAAAAAAAGGGTGAGTGTATGCGTGTCCGTATCATCAGTAAATCAGGGATTTGTGGAGAAACCACTTTACCGATTTTGATTAAATTTTGAACATGGGATATTTTAAACTATTTGCCAGAGGTAGCTTGTGAAAGGTATATTTTTTATTTTAAAAATATTAAGAGTACTTCCCATACAAAAAGGACTAAATATTTTTTTTCTCAAACCTGGCTTTAAAGACGTTTTTCAATTTTTTGTCATATTATGTAACACTTATAAAACATCTAGAGTATGGCCACACCCTGGACACTTTATACAACGGACCAGAAATGACATTTCAAAAAAGGAATGACGGAACAAACAAAATGGCGGCGAAATCCTATATGTTCGACAACTTTTGGTATAGTATAAGTGGTATACTCAGGCAAACTCTAAAAATGGTATACCTGTCATAGGTACTAAAAGTAGTTAAAATATATTTTTCTCAAATTTTCACCATCAAGAACACATACCAACTCGTATATAATATGAATAGAATAGAAAAAAAACATTTATTCCCAGAAACACAACACAACACAATAAGAAATTTTAAAAAATCAATAGATAATAACAAAAAACTTACTCATATATTGTAGGTGCAATAGTTGAAAAAAATTAAAAAAGGCAAATTCCTTTTGCATTTGTTAAGGCGAAATCCTTTCAGAGTTTTTTTTTTATTCATAATTTGTAAGCCCTTGGCATCATCTTACCTGATGGTAAGTGACGACGATGCCGAAGAAAAATAATGCAAACCCCGAAATCGAGGGTTGGAAAAAGTCATTTTTCAGCAATTGAAACTGCAATACATTCATCTTTTTCATTCATACATTCTGCATATTTTTTTTCTACCCTTCATAGAAATGGAGCTGATCGACCGATTTTGTGCATTTTAGGATAGAGAGTCCAATTTTTTTGAGAATTGACCATGGGTTCCTTTGGAAAAGTTGTTCAGTATGACGAGTAGAACCCCCAGTTATTGGGTCCTACACCAATTTGTTTACATCCTGTATATTATGGCAAATATTCTAAGAAATAAAGACTTTTTCCTTGTGCTCTATCGTTACAACGGTGATTTAATATTTTTTTTAAACTTCGTGTTTTTTATAGTCAAATAAACATCCAATAATACAAACTGGCCAAGTGTGAGTGGTACTCGCGCTTACAATCCCGAACTGAATGAAAGAAAATCATATTTTTTGTCAATATACAACACAAACATATTTTGTGGTGGTACGGAACCCTCGGCGCGCCAGCCCGAATCACACTTGGCCGGTTTTGAGGAACGTTAGCAGCAAGCTCAGCAAGCCGACAATGACTAATCACGCCTCCTAGTATCATTAACGTAAAAGACCACCAATAAAGAGAACCAGGTCCGTATCTACAAACATATCAAGCTTTAAAATATACCTGTCTCTTTAATCTTTTAAAAAGGATAATTCGAAAGGACGACATATCAAGTAAATCTGGTTGGGTAAGGAATGGTTTTGGTGGACAGCCGCGCCGTAGACGTAGAGTTATGTATGATAATATTCACTTCCTCCTGAGTCCAAGGGACTCACAGCAAAACTTTAAACCATCACATTTCGAACGTTTTAGCGGCTGGTTTACCCACCGTCTCAGTACTTTTTGAGACTGACAGTTTAATTGCTTTAATTTGTAAACTGTTCTCGAAAGTTTTTCTTTTTTTTTACAAAGTACTAGAGAAGATTTATAAAAAAAAACATTTACTTTAATTAGGAAACATTTCAATTAAAATATGTGAGTCCCTGGGACTCATAGAACGTGTTTACGTCAATATATTTCACCAAGTGAATTGAGGGTTAAATAACTAAACAATATAAAGTAGGTAGGTAGTGTTTTGTTAAGGTAGGTGCCACATCTCAAGAGTAAAGGTCATCACGTCCATTGTTGTGTCATGCGCATAGAATAATATAATGTTTTCGTATATTTTGGAGCAATTCACAATTTAGGCCGCCCACAGACAATAAGATTGCAGAAGTTGTTGATATTATAACAATAATTAAGGGTCCCCAGGAGATTCGAGTTTTCATACAAGCGTAGTACATTTTTAATACTTTAACTAAATGCCGGATTGAATCTAAACTTTGCAAATATATTGAGTAGACACATATTGATGTTTTTAATTAGTATTCACCTTAGTAAATTTAGTAAACATAACTAAACGAAGGCTTAAATTAGTTTTGTACTGAAAGTATGAAACTACACTTATTTTTTTCCATTTTATATTAATTACTACATCGAAAACTAATTAAAAACATCGATATGTGTCTACTCAATATATTTCCAAAGTTTGAATTCAATCCGGCATGTAGTTTTTGTATTAAAGTGGAACTACGTATCAATGGGACTTGGCTTGCGTGGTTGTTTCAATCAGGACCATTTTTCTCGACCATTTCCGCGCTTCGCAAGCAAAGCATGTTAACGCGGGCATTAATTGAAACAGTTTGGCAGCATAAAACATGCAATAATACTAAAAAAAAACAAGTATAAAAAGTTTTAAAATGGGGCAGCCAAGTTGTCTATGTTTTTTTTCTTTACGTGTAAATAGTAAAGAAAATAACCACACCTTTTCACTTATTCATTGTTTTTTTCGTTTCATTTAAAAACTACAATCAATATTTAAAAAATCCAACTGTCATATTAAAATGCGTATTTAGACTAATCGACTTGAAAAATTTAGATGTTTAAATCTTTCTGGTTTGTCTGTAGAATGCAAATCTCTGTTTACTTAAAAGAGGTTTCCTGATACATTTTATTCTTTTATAAAGTGATCGAATCGTGTTTCTGCATCTGACAAAATGAAGTCATTGAAACGAAGAATCAGGTTACAAAATATCACTTTCATATGTTTTGTAATTGCTGTGAAAAATTGAGATCCCTGTGACCAAAGTTTCCAATGTGTCACCTTAATAGGTGCCGATTCATATCACTAGATGGCAGTGGCAGATGTCTTATAGGCCGCTTGAAAAACTTCTGACATTGGGGTTCGCCACTAGCCCTACAACTAGGGTTACCAACCGTCCCGCAATACGCGGGACGTCCCGTTTCTAGGACCCTAGAAAATATGTCCCGCTCAGGGTTTGTGATTCTTCGTACGACTATGACCGTACAAACATACACTGCGCCGCCGACACCGCAATCTGGCCGCTGTTCATGCTAAATGGTAATAAATTGATGTGATATGAATATTCACGATTCTAATTAAAATAGAACAAACCTAATTTAAAAAAAAAAAATTTTTAGTACTCTGTATAAAAGTAGCTGGATCCCGCATTTTTATCTTATTTCTTATCTTATTTTTATCCCGCAAATTTGTATTTTAAAGTTGGCACCCCTACCTACATCCTCCACCAACCTTGACTTAGCCCCCGTGTGTGAAGTATGGCCTAACATTCCCCGATTTGGGGAGAGACCCGTGTCAGGCCTGTCGCACCCCGCGCTGTAGGCATGAAAATGTACCTACGCCAAAGTTTATATATTAATACTAACGCCTACGCCGCGCGGCCCCCTGAATGGGGCAAATTCAGTAGTCAGAAGAGATAATACTTACGCGATAGAACGAGAGGCAACTTATAGGTTAATATAACTGTAGGTAATTAGCGCTGTGCGACCTGAATTTGCACTTTATTGTGTCGTAGTAAGAGTCGCTATTCATTCAAAGGATTTTGCGGAGTTTACCTTCTTTTATACATTTATATATTCTTTATTGCACACAAATATTTACATGAGAAACACTTACAAAGGACATATACAAAGGTGGACCTATCTCTATAAGAGATCTCTTCCAGCCAACCTTACCGGGTGTTATGACAATTTAAAAGACGGGGGCCAAACCTAAGAGTACCTAAATTTATACTAGGTATTTAAAATACTAATATATAATTATAATATAAACTAATCTAATAAACTCACATAAATAATACATACCTATAGTAAATAAATTAATAGTATACATAATACATACATACATTTACGTAGTAAATAGTCTTTATTCTTTGCCCGTGTCCCAGTAGTGATACGTTTAACGGTTGTAAACGAATAACTATTATAATGATTACTGTGCCTTCATCATATCAGCTCATATACGTCCCCACCGAGGGGCTCGAGCCTACCCTGAATTAGGGCGATTGAGTCTTAGACGACCACGCGGGCCCAGTGCGGGTTGGTCGACTTCACACACAACTTTCGAGTTTCTTCGCGAGCGTGTGCAGGTTTCCTCAAGATGTTTTCCTTCACCTAAAGCAATCGGTAATTATATGTACGTAAGTTTTTGAAAAACTCATTGGTACATTGGCCGTCCAGATTTGCCTGTAGTAGCAGTAGTTCGGTTGTTAGTCCGGTTGACCGAACTAGTGCAACTTCTCAGTGGCAATAGTTCTGTTGGATCCAAGTACAGAACTATTGAAACCATTGAGTAGCAGTAGTTCGGTTACACGTCTTATGTTCGGTTGTTAGTCCGGTTGACCGAACTAGTACAACTTCTCAGAGGCAATAGTTCTGTTGGAGCTAACAACAGAACTATTGAAACCATTTAGTAGCAGTAGTTCTGTAGATAATTATATCTATTAAGAGAAATGAAACTGATCATGGTTACATTACATATACTCAGGGGTCACACATTACACACTTACACATTATATACTTTTTTTACTATGTCCCGCTTTCGACGAAAGAACCCCGCCTTTTTCACTCAAAAAGTTTCAAAATCCCGACCTAGCAAAAAAAAATCTGGCAACGCTGCCAGAGATATAACTATGACACCACGGAGGCGGTAAAAAGCATTTGCATTAAATCATCTCTTACAAGGATTTTTGGGCAACGCTTTCTTCCCACAGTAAAATCTTCTTTATAGTTTTATCTATTACCGATTACTACTGGCAGTTTTTGATATCTATGACTGAAGTGCATTTTAAGAATGAAAAATGCTCATGTCATGTAATGACTGATAATTTTGCTTGATATTGACTGATATTCTTGTCTTGTCCATCTGCAATTTGACGTGAATTTAAAAATGGACAATATAAGTGACTACAAAATAATTAAGCGAGGGCGAGGCAGAGTTTTACTATATTGTGGCTATCAGTTTTATAGAAATTCTGTTTATGCCACAAAAAGTAGTTACTGGCGTTGCAAACACTATAAAAATGAAAATATACGTTGCAAAGGCTACGTTACATTAACAAGGGTAAGTATCGTAATGTTTTTCACCGTAACACCGTATCCCCTTGATTATCTAGAATCCCAATTTCATAAATATATCTTTTACCATATCTGAGATATTGACGTCCGAAAATCACAAATTTTATGACTCACTCACTCACTCAATCACTGACTGACTGACTTGAACACTTCCAGGTGACTTAGAAACTTGAAATTTGGCACCGAGGTAGGTAATTGGACGTATATAAAGAAAAATTCAAAAAACGGCCAAGTGTGAGTCGTAATCGCGCACTAAGGGTTCCGTAAAACCACTACTCAGCAAAATATATAAAGCATCAGTCAAAATGCGTCTGATGTCTTACCAGGTATCACACCATGGATTAACATAGGCTACATTTTTACCTCTACCTTTCACGGTTTTTTAGCTAATTGGTTAGATTACTAGACGCTTACAATACTTGTATAGTCTAAAAGTGGAATGTTATTTATCATTTTAGGATGAGGAAAAAATAGACAAAATTGGGTGTCATACTTGTAGTCCAGATCAATCACAAAATGATATTGATGTCTTAATCAATGAAAGCATAACTGAAGCTGCCGAAGGAAAAGAACCTGCGCCCAGAGTTTACCGCAAATGTTTGGTAACAATAAGAAACAAGGGACTAGATTTAGCAAACCCAAATCCAATTCCATCATTCTCACAAAAGAAATACACTATTTATCGCAAGATACGTAAAAATGCTGAGGTAAAAAAAATAAGTTCAACATGCCTTTCCGAAGTGCAGATTCCATCAATGTTTTATGACATTTTGCTAGCAGATTATTTTAATGGCAAACTCAGAATACTAGTTTTTTGTAGCAACGATGCACGAGAACATATGAAAACGATCAAAGTTTTCTTCATGGATGGTACCTTTAAAGCTAGCCCTAAACCGTTTCGCCAGTTATTCAGCATCCATGGAGATTTGGAAAGCACAAAGGAGACGACAAATGTTATACCGTTGGTATTTGCTTTTATGTCGCACAAAAGCGTAAAGGCTTATAGAATTGTTTTTCAATTAATTAAGTCAAGAATTCCTGAGTGGGAACCCAACAAAATTCACGTTGATTACGAAGAAGCCACGATGAGGGCAATAAAATCAGAATTAAAAAATGAATCACTCACTGGGTGCTATTTTCACTACCGGAATTGTTTAAAGCGTAAAGCAGCTATGTATAAACTTAAAACAAGAAAACAGAAATATATGATAAATTTATGTTCTGTATTAGCATTGTTGCCCGTAGAAGCAGTAAATGAAGGTTGGCAATATATAAAATCAAAAGAAATGTCTACTGATGACACTCTAAATGAGTTTGTTGGTTATTTTGAAGACTTCTGGATGAGGCCTGACTTTATTCCCAAATGGTCTGTCTTTTCTGATCGCCATCGAACGACGAACGTTGTCGAAGGCTGGAATTTTAAAATAAATGGGTTGATTAAGAAAAACCCAACCATGCTGCAAATTTTACATGTATTAAAAGACGACGATACTCTAGCCAGTTTCCAAGTTGACCAATTTAAAAGGTTTGGGAAGAAGGTATTGCCCAAAAGAAAACTGAGAGATGTTGAAAGAGATGATTTTATTCGGGATGCACAATTACAATTGACGAGTGGTGAAATTTCGATAGAATTATTTTTATACAAAGTTGCGCTATTTTTGTGTACATTTTAAAATATAAGTATGCAGGAGTCGAAACTAGTCAATGTCAGTAAAATTCAGTTTATTGTGCACTAGTATATACCAGTTCATATTTCTAAAAATTTACAAAAATGACAGTTTTTCAAGTTATTTTTTTCAGTTTTTATTTGGTTTCGACCTCTGAGTATGTAATGTAACCATGATCAGTTTCATTTCTCTTAATAGATATAATTATCTACAGAACTACTGCTACTAAATGGTTTCAATAGTTCTGTTGTTAGCTCCAACAGAACTATTGCCTCTGAGAAGTTGCACTAGTTCGGTCAACCGGACTAACAACCGAACATAAGACGTGTAACCGAACTACTGCTACTCAATGGTTTCAATAGTTCTGTACTTGGATCCAACAGAACTATTGCCACTGAGAAGTTGCACTAGTTCGGTCAACCGGACTAACAACCGAACTACTGCTACTACAGGCAGATTTGAACCCGGTACCTCTGGTTAGTTGAGCCACCGACGCTTTTTTAAAACGGTTACTGTGCCTTATAATTAATTATTTAAAACAGTTATATGTAAATCACTGATTAAAACTGTCTACAGTCCCGTAAATAGTTAAAGTAGTGAAGCTGAGGGCTTATTATGAAATATGTGTAGAATAACTGGAAACTTAAAAAAACTACTTCCATCGCAACAACTTAGAACAATGTTTTTGTTACTTCACCGATTTTGATGAAATTTATATGGGACAAACCTGGCAACATACTCTGTTGAATAAAAAAAAACATGAAATTCGGTTCGCAATCTGCTAAGATATCGCGTAATAAACATACAATAAACCTGCCAAGTGTGAGTCAGAACCGCACACAAAGGCTTCGGTACCATCATACAAAGGGTTCCGTACCATCATACTAGATGGCGCTAGTCTCTTCACAAAAAAAACCACGTTTTTTGTATGGAGAAGTTATTTTTGTACTTTTTCTAATTTTTAGTATTTGTTGTTATAGCGGCAACAGAAATACATCATCTGTGAAAATTTCAACTGTCTAACTATCACGGTTCATGAAATACAGCCTGGTGACAGACGGACAGGGGAGTCTTAGTAATAGGGCCCGTTTTAAAGAATTCCGTCTTTTAAAGAATTCGGTTGAAAACAATCGGTCACCCACATGGCTACGATAATAATAATAATAGTACATACATAAGAAGAAGTATTTTAGAAAGTTTTTAAAGTTCTGATAAGTCCGCCGGCTTACACCATAATCCAAACATTAATGCTCAGGACACTATGGATTGTCGTTCAACATTTTATAACGGTAACAACTTACGGATAAACAAGTACCCATTAAAAATCTAGTCTCCGACAATGAAACACAAGGGCAACGCAGACAACACTACCGATCAACTTATAATAGGTACCCACCTACCTATAGCTGTTTTGTTTTTTTATTGCTAACCAAATTCAAGTTGACTCTAGCCTTGAACACTTCGCTAAACATATTTGGGTCGTTCACCCTAGCCAAATCTAGCCGTGAATCACATCGTGAACAAAATAATAATAAAGCATTGAAAAGTTTTTGCTACCATTCATTTAGAGACACGATGTTTGGAATCACTGTTTTTTTTTTGCTGTGCAAGAGACACTGTAAAAATATATGGGAGATTAGATTTTGTAGGCGGTTAGCGGCGTACGTAGCGTAGGCGGGCAACAGAATCGGCTCATGTGCGGGGCTAGGTGTATTACGAAGTTAAGAAGACTCTCAATAAAACAAAACACTTACGTTTATTGCAAATTTAACAACCTTTTCTTCCTTCAATGCCAGACAAACGTTTACGCATAAATTAGACAAGCGAGTCAAAAGGATACATCCATAATTTCCTTTAACTGTAAAGTGTTAAAATTCGCATTTGTATTCTCTTCTTGAAAGACTGACAGTATCAGGCTTAGGTATTCAAATTATTGTAACAAAGAACCACAAACGAGTACTAACACACGTATACAAGCAAATATCATAGCAACTCACACCACTTAATTTACTTGTATGCATGTATGTGACAAGATAAATAAATTCGAAACAAGAAGTCCTTCGGAACGACCTCTAGCCGATCCTCGACCGAGTACCGTGTGTTATCGGTACATCATGTGCTTATGGAAAAAAAAAGGTTTCAACGGAATTTTATGTGGTCTCCGACGGAGCGGTTCTTCATAGCTGTCTTCGTAACGCGTTAAATGCTAGGAGCGTCCGATAACCCCGGCGGCGGGCAGCGACGCGGGCGCAAGGACAGGCTAGTCTGCCCGCTGCCCGAGCCCGTCCCGCCTTCACAATAGTTTTTATAGTAATTTTACTGCCAGCTCTTAAGGCCCTAAGATGGGTCAAATGACAATATTCATTCCAAATTATTGAAAGACTGTAAAGCTATCACCATGGAAAAAATACATAATATACTTAAAGTAATAAAAAATCGATTTAATTAAATACAATTTTAAAAATATTACCACTTTTTATGTAAAAAAATATACTGTAGACCCTGTTTTTGGCACTAATTGCAAAATTCCTCGAAAACAAATATTGAATGAAACCAACACACAAAAATCAGTGACTCTAAGACCTTTCATTTATCTTAAACACATTTTTTTTAACTTATATGAAAGTGATGAAAAGTAATAAAAACATGTAAAAATTGAGTAACAGCCGCGTTGAAGCCCGCATTGATTTGAACTTAAAATGAACGTTCGTTATTATTGATACACGTATCAACCTGCTCGGATTCAGTGATCTTAGCGCCTTAACAACTTTGAAAACTACATTGCACGTCGTATATATGGGAGAATATATTATACTTGTCTACCTTATATAACCACATAGGTAAACGAATCATATCTTAGGGCAGAGTTTAGATAGACAGCAACAACTCTTGCATCTTCATAGCAAATTATCAAAACAAATTTAAATACTTTTTAGGGTTTCATATCCAAAGGATGCCAAAAAGACCTATTATTATTTCCAAGGTGTCTGTCTGTCTCTCTGTCTGTACAATTTTATTTTTTGAATCAGAATATGTATTCTTACTTACGGCAGATTTACAAAAAAATTATGTTCATAAATTGTACCGAAGTACTGTACTTACTTTCTCGCGGCAGCTACTTTTTTAACGAATTTTGCCAGAAAAATCGACACTGGCACTTGATACTACATTTACAATGGTTATTACGTACTTGCAATATTTAATCTTTCTTTTTTTTTCATTTTTTGCTGTGTGGAACAGTCAGACGGTACTCTAAATCCATCGAAAACTTATCATAAAACTATTAATTTCAAAATTTAATGTCAATCGGATTGGTTTAGCCACAAGGGAAATCGTAACGGACGGACAAAGGTTTTTGAGAAACATGTTTTTTTGTTAATATATACTAGTAGTAGTACATTTTGAGTAAAATTATAAAAACCTTTTTTCTCGACGACAATACTCGTATTTTCTTTACACGCTAGCTTCGCTCGCTTGCACGAAAGTAAAAATTAAGGGTGTTTTTAAAGGTTTTCCGTTTTCATCCCATCGTAAAAAAAACATAATTCAGGCACCATACTTAGTATGATTATAGTACAAACCCTGAACTAAAACAGCAATAATAAAAACCGGTCAAGTGTGAGCCGTACTCAAATACAAAAAAAAGAAATATTAAATATAAATAATATGAAAATTTTAAAAAAGTAATTTTTTTCGTTCATGTTTTGATTGAAGTAAATAGGTATCAGTATTGTACTCCTGTGGAGAGATAGTTTATAGTGGTGCGGAACCCTAGGTGCGCGAGATCGATTCGAACTTGGTCAGTTTTTTGTCTGTGTTACGTACGCAAAAATTAATGTGCCTAGTAGCATTTAATATGAGTATGTAGTCATAATTTATATTGTGGCCAACAAGATAGAAGCTCTAAAATATTAATTTCAAGTTTTAGTGAGCTTTAGAAGTAGATTAGATTAGATTATTTATTTCTTGGCACCAATTACATATTTATTAAAAATTAAAAATATCAATGTGTAACCTGATCGTCAAAAAAATAAAATAAATATAAATAAATCTTAAAATCAATGTCACAATAAAAATAAGATGTCAAAAATAAAATAAAATAGGATGTCAAAACAAAATAATAAATCCATCGTAATGATGATTAAAAATTGTTTTGTGGAAATTCCTCAACATTGACTGACTCGGTGGCTTAGTTGTTAGTGCTCTGGACTACTGATCCGAGGGTTGTCGGTTCGATCCCCATCTAGGGCAAGCATTTGTATAATAAGCAGATTTGTTTGCTCTGTGTCTGGGTGTTAAATTTCCATAACACAGGGAATCCTACTTTGGGGCCAGATGACCATTTATGATTTGTCCCAGAATATTTATTTATTTATTTATTATTGTAAAATTAATTATCGAACAAAAGGTGAAATAACCTGCATCCCTCTTAAATAACAATAAGACACTACTCTTAAGCCGAAGGTTTTGGTCATGAACAACAAATAGCTAATCCTGAGCATTAAAATGTTAAGTGTATTTAATAGGCTAGCTCATAGGCACGCTACAATAAATCATTTCAGATTATAGGAACTACATTTCATAGTGATTAATGTACCATTAATTACTAGGAACATTTTATACGAGTTACAATATAGTTAGCGTTTGAAATTTTATGGTAAGCCGCAGAATTTAATATGCTAAGGTTATTTAATGATTGTTAAATTGTGTACACGTTTATTGCTTTCAACAAAATAAGTGTTCAACGGAATCTAATCTAACGTAACATTATTAGTTTAAAAATTAACAGTTAGTGCAATATGTTTGATTTGTGACACAAAGATCTCTTGAGTTGCATTTCCAGAATTGTGTTGGTAATAATCTAATATATAAAAATGAATCGCAAAATGTGTTGGTAAGCGCATAACTCGAGAACGGCTGGACCGATTTGGCTAATTCTTTTTTTGTCGAGTTCGTTATTGTCAGGAGAAGGTTCTTATGTAGGGTAGGGTAGGGTAGGGAAGGGTAGTGTAGTGTAGTGTAGGGTAGGGTAGGGTAGGGTAGGGTAGGGTAGTGTAGGGTAGGGTGGGGTAGGGTAGGGTAGTGTAGTGTAGTGTAGGGTAGTGTAGTGTAGTGTATGTAGGCTAGGGTAGGGTAGTGTAGGGTAGGGTAGTGTAGGGTAGGGTAGTGTAGGGTAGGGTAGTGTAGGGTAGGGTAGTGTAGTGTAGGGTAGAGTAGTGGGGTAGAGTAGTGTAGTGTAGGGTAGTGTAGTGTAGTGTAGTGTAGGGTAGGGTAGGGCAGTGTAATGTAATGTAAGGCGGTACGTAGTTCGCCGGGACAGCTAGTATATTATATAATAATATATACAGTGTAAACTTATAGCGACACTCAAGGGACCGGGCATTTTGTGACGTTATTGAGAGTTTTCGTTATACAGAGAGAAATTAGCGTCAAAGTAAACCAAGTAGGGCCAGAAAATTTTGACGTTTCAGAGAGTGAATCTTTATATATATCTAGTGACGTTTTACAGAGTTTACACTGTAATTTATTTATTCGACCAACAAAGGATCACAATAGTATTAGCACTTTATTTTAGGACTTAGACTGGTGTTAGAAATTTACATTATATGAAAATTATTTACAATATCACGACTGTTATTGGCAACGTGAACCAAGCAGCAGAAGAAATATTATTAAAAGTTAAAAACCCGACTGCATTGAAACTTAGCCACTCTTTTTAGCCAGTTGGGTAAAAATTTATCCTATGTCACTTATGGGATCAAGACACCTCGCTCTATAAAATCCATCAAGTCGTTTAGGATACAGAGCGTGCTAAAGAAATAGACATACATACATACACTCGAAAAACATAACCCTCCTTTAGGCGCAGTCGGGTAAAACATATGTTCTATTAAACAACCTGGTATAATAGGACTACCTCACTCACATCAACTCATATACGTCCCCACCGAGGGGCTCGAGTCTACCCTAAATTAGGGCGATCGGGCCTTAGTCCACCACGCGGGCTCATCGCGGGTTGGTCAACTTCATACACAACCTTCGAGTTTCTTCGCAGATGTGTGCAGGTTTCCTCACGATGTTTTTCCTTCACCGTAAGAGTGTGCATCAGTGAGTGACTACCTGTGTGCAAATATCATGCTTCTAAACGCGCCGTTTTAGGCTTTCTGTCCTAGTAGCGTAGGTCCAAATAAACTGTAGATGTTAAAATTATGGTAAAACTAGCTGTTTCCCGCGGCTTCACCCACGTGGACAACGTTTCTATGACTTTTTGAAGGTGCGGAGTGCGCGAGCCGCAATCGGCTCGCGAGCGTGGCAAAAAGTAGACTATGCGTTAAACCAGGTTCTAATCTGTCTACCTACCAAATTTCAGCCAGACCCGTTCAGTAGTTTTTGCGTGAAAGGGTAACAAACATACATCCATACATTCTAACAAACTTTCGCGTTTATAATATTATAGTAGGATATCTTCCAGTGATGCTATAAATAAAAAAATAAAAAAAAATTATTAAAGTAAGTTAAGACTCATAGAATGTTAGTAACAATGTGCTTAAAAACTATGTTAGTGTTTCTTAACATAGAACCTGGTAAAAACAGAATGTAGTTGACTATGTGAAACCCTACTATAGCCAGGTCACTTTACAGATAAACACGGACAGGACTAATTCAAAAGCAAGCGCAAATACCACAGTTCATCATCATCTAACAAAGTTACGTGGGCACTCGTTAATGTAGCGTTAATTTGTGCTGGCTTCGAAAAACCTGCCGTTCGAGTCTCACTAATTATTGCCAAAAAGATGCGGGAAGGCTGAGCTGACTTTAATGACCAAATAATGAGTGTTCTCATCCAAGGTTGCTGTTCCTCGCAGGAAACAACTATAACAGAATAGATATGGACACGGCAATTAGGAGGCCTTGACTTACCGTTTTAGAATAAAAACAGAACTATTTCTGTAGAGCTGTAGCAACAGAAAGCTTAGGAGGCAAGAATTTAACCACCTCCGTGGCGTAATGGCTAGTCCATTCGCTTCACACTAGCTGGTCGTGGGTTCGATTCCCGGTGGGGTCAACTTGTATGACTCGGTTTGGTTGGTGGTAGGGTACCGTGTTTACTAAGCCCGCCTGGCGCTAGCCAAAAAGTCATAGAAACGTTGTCCACGCGGGTGAAGCCGCGGGAAACGGCTAGTTTTAGCTAGTGGTAGCTATACCACCATCTTATCTTAGTCTTGCCGCCAAACATCAGTGTTAACAACATTGATGTGTTCCGGCTTGAAGATAAGGTAGCCAGTTCTCCATTGCGTTGGGGAATCTTGGTAAGCCCGCTTCCATCTTCGGCATCATCGTCAATTACCATCAGGTGAGATGATTCCAAGGGCTTACCAATTGTAAATTTAAAAAAATATATATATTAACTATTTCAGGATATTACCTTAATAACGAAGGGCCGGAATTTTCGTAGCACTTTTAATTATGATAGGGATTATATATATATTTATCTACACACATATCATAAGTCTTCTAAAATGCGTTCAAAATCCGTAGGCAATGACTAGCATTATGACAGCCAATTTTAAATTTAAAATGACAGCAAATATAATTTAAAACTCTTAAGTTCCAAATTTGGTCACAATCGGACTAAAGATATAGCCTGCAGAGCCAAGAGTGACGGACGGACGCACGGACGCACGCACAGATGAAATTGAGATATTCGGTTTTTTGGTATAAGTAAATAAAAAAAAGGAACACATTTTCACGAAAATTGGAAAATCTTTTTTTTTAGCGATAACAAAGAGATAAACCGATAAATCTATAGAGCGTCTATAGTTACCAGTTTCGTGTGTTTATATCGAAATTCATAATTATATGGAGTTTTCTCATAAGCTCATAGTTACATATGTTATGTATGGTACTTATGTTGTAAACTTCCCTAATACAATAAAACAATATGCCATCTAGTATGTCTAGGAGCGTCGGTGGCTCAACCGGTAACGACTCGGTCATCCTAAACAGAGGTGCCGGGTTCAAATCCGGACGGCCAATGTACCAATGGGTTTTTCGAAACTTACGTACGAGTACATATACTTACCGATTGCTTTAACGGTGAAGGAAAACATCGTGAGGAAACCTGCACATCTGATTCCAGATATGTATGAAAGTAGCGTAGCACACGTGCGTTGGTGTTAATCTAAATGCCCTACACGTGACCGAGGGTGATGCTAAGTGCAACACCAGGCAACCGCCGTATATCATTAGATAGCACGGTTAATTGTGCCACACGATAAGAAGAAGAAATGGTACGTCTAGGAAAACCCTAAAAAAGTGGTACCTCCAATACAAATTATATAAGGTCTAACAAAATTAACTGAAACTATTTTCAGTTGATTTTTGAACTTTTCCCATGAAAACCATAGTCAAATCTCAAAAAAATTGATTGATCTTCCCATACTAAGTTGGCTGATCAGCTGATCGAGTTAGTATGGGAGAGCCAATTTTTTTTTCGAGATTTGACTATGGGATCCATGTGGAAATTTGTTCAGTTTCTTGGGTAGAAGCACCAGTTAAAATAGTTTCAGCTAATTTTGTTACACCTTATATAATGTCAGACGACCCTGCGAGAAGATGTGTTCTCCGAAGGAGTACAGTTCATTTTCGTATGAAAGCCTTCATTCCGATTTCCGACCATACAGCACGTTTTAGTACTAATATATTTACTGTGATACAGCTTCGGTCTTTCTAGCATTAAAATATGAAAAACCGGCTAAGTGCGAGTCACAACCGCACATATAGGGTTCCGTACCATCATACTAGGTGGCGCTAGTACAAAGGGTTCCGTTCCATCATACTAGATGGCGCTAGTTTTTGCACGTTTAAAAAAATACGTTTTTTTGTGTGGAGACCCGATTATTTTTTCAATTTTTCTAATTTTGATATTTGTTGTTATAGCGGCAACAGAAATACATCATCTGTGAAAATTTCAACTGTCTAGCTATCACGGTTCATGAAATACAACCTTAATAGTTAATTGGGTTAAGGAACACTAAATATGAGTGAATCATAATGGCTGCTACGACACAGTACCGAAACACAAAAAAATTAATACCTACCGCAGTAAAATATCAATAATAATAATAATTGTTTATTTATTTCGCAAAAATACGGCTGATACAAAAAACTTGGATCGACTGATACCTAAAAAACAATAGCTGTTACCTATATGCGCAAAATACCAATGATTTTGATTATACTAGTCCTTAGGAATGAGTAAATTATTTATTTCTGTTGGCGGCGCTACTGTGCTTATCGATGCATTTATTCAGAGCCCACACAAGCAAAAAACAGAGATTAATGTGTACATACTCTTTACTGTAGGTCCAATAGTGGCATAGAATGTCTGTGACTTACCGACGCACTTGAGAAAATTCTAAAGGTTCCGTTTTTTTTTTAATTTTGGCTCGTAACTCTAAAAAAAACTAGTATATCTTCAATCTCGTAACACTCAAGTCATAAAGTTTGACCGACCTTTGGAGAAGACAATGGAGCTGACTACTCATTCACTTATCTCTGTAGGAAGCTTTTGTGTTGCCATGTATAAATCTACCAAGCACAAGGGCAAAATGCAGGAAATGCATGATCTGATAAGTTAATTTACCATCACCACCTTCCTAATATAGATTAAATTTAACCGCCTCCGTAGCTCAGAGGCAAAGTTCACTGGCTTTACACAGGAGGTCGCGCGTTCGATTCCCGGCGGGGTCAATTGTAAGAATCCGTTTGGTTGGTGGTATGGCATTTTCTAAGCCCGCCTGGCTAGCTACCACCATCTTATCTAAGTCTTGCCGCCAAATATCAATGTTAAAATCATTGGTGTGTTCCGGCATGAAGATAAGATAGCCAGTTCCCCATTGCGTTGGGAAATCTTGGTAAGCCCGCTTCCATCTTCGGCAACATCATCACTTACCACCAAGTGAGATGTTGTCAAGGGTTTACCAATTGTGAATAAAAAAAATACTTTTGTTTTATTATAATTTAGACGTATTGTTAGTAATCACGTGAGCGACCCAGCGATGCTCGGAGTTTCCTAGGCATGAGAACTATTATCGTTTTTAGGGTTCCATACCTTGAAAAGAAAAAAACGGAACCCTTAAAGGATCACTTTGTTGTCCGTCCTTCCGTCCATCTGTCTGTCAAGACCCTTTATCTCGGGAACTCGTGGAAGTATCGAGTTGAAATTAAAACCAAATATTTCGGTCTACAGTCCCTTGAAGCTGTGAAAAAATTAAACTTCTAAGTTAACGTAAAAAACAGATACGGCTGTTTATGCCGCAAAAAATATTTGGACACTCTCAAGGGAATCAAAATTCATAGTGTATTTCCCGTTCACCTAGAATTATGAAGTTTGGCAAGTAATATCGTCTTATATTGCAAGTATAGAAAAAAAACCTAAAACTTGTACATTTGTAAAATACAGTATTTATTTAAAATACGTAATCATAATTGCAAGGAACGGCGGTCAAAATTTTAATTGAGTTAACCGTGTCATGTGGGGTATCGTATGAAAGGTCTTAATTGGCACAAGTTTAAACAGATTTTCAATTTTTTTTAATGTACTTATAGTTTTTGGTTTATGACGTATAATGAAAAAAAAAATGTTTTCCGTTTAGGTACCTAATAATTTTGGCAAATGTAGTCTTATTATGTAGGGTACTACAATGCACTGTTATGATTTTTAAAATGTACTTAGAAATTTGTACGGAACCATCGGCGGGCAAGTCCGACTCGCACTTGTTCGATTTTTACTTGTATGAAACGGATTTTAAGAATTAAGGGCCTCCAGGAGGCTCGAGTTTCCATACAAACGTAGTTCCGTTTTCATACAAAAACTACATGCCGAATTGAATTCAAACTTTGCAAATATGTTGAGTAGACACATATCGATGTTTGTTATTAGTTTTCGATGTACTAATATAAAACGGAAAAAAATAAGAGAAGTTTCAAAGTTTCAGTACAAAATTAATTTAAGCCTTTGTTTAGTTACTTTTAATAATAAAAGCGTCGGTGGCTCAACCGGTAACGACTCGGTCCTTCTAACCAGAGGTACCGGGTACAAATCTAGACGGGCAATGTACCAATGAGTTATTCAAAAACTTACGTACATATACTTACCGATTGCTTTAACGGTGAAGGAAAATATCGTGAGGAAACCTGCACACGCCTGCGAAGAAACTCAAAGGTTGTGTCTGAAGTCGACCAACCCGCACTGGGCCCGCGTGGTCGACTATGGCCTGATCGCCCTAATCAGGGTAGGCTCGAGCCCCTCGGTGGGGACGTATATGAGCTGATGTGACGATGAAAACTAATTACAAACATCGATATGTGTCTACTCAACATATTCGCAATGTTTGGATTCAATTCGGCATGTACTTTTTGTATGATAGCGGAACTACGTTTGTATGGAAACGCGAGCCTTCTGAAGACTCTTAATAATGACACCTAGCTAGATCGATTTTCTGCCTCCGAAAACCCCTATCAAGCAATTTTCAGAAAGTAAAAAAAAAATTGATAACACAAATTTTATGTGCGTACACATGCTGTTTTTGTAGAGTTCCGTACCTAAAGGGTAAAAACAGGACTATATTACTAAGACTTCACTGTCCGTCCGTCTGTCTGTCAGCAGGCTGTATTTCATGAACCTTGATAGCTAGATATTTTCACAGATGATGTATTTATGTTGCCTCTATAACAACGAATACTAAAACTTACAAACATTAAAAAATAACTCTCCATACAAAAAAAACGTGTTTTTTTTGAAACGTCAAGAAATTAGCGACATCTAGTATGATGGTACGGAACCCTTTGTGTGCAGTTCTGACTCGCACTTGGCCGGCTTTTTAAATAATGTGCAAGCCGTTACAGGTAGGCTGTACTTATAAAACTGCACAACTTTTCCCACGGAGCCCCCCTCCGCACCCTGAACATCTGCAAGGAGCCTGCTCTATCGGTCAACTTTGTAAGAAAAGTCCAAAATATTCTGACATAGTTCCTGAGGGCTCTGGCGAAAACTCATTTCCACGCTCGCGCTTATCGGCACGTCGCAACAGACCAACTGATTGAAGTGATTTTTGTATAGAGTTGGTTGAGGGGGTGAGAAGTGACTGAGACTGCTAATCAGAATATCCTGACTTAGTTCCTGAGGGATCTGGGGAAAACTTATGTTCACGGCCGCAAGTTGCGGCTCGCGCACCACTTACCCGCTAAGACACTCATAAAAACGATTTCCACGTGGGCGCAGCTGCGGGCAAAAACTAGTAATTATATTTTTAAACAACAACAGCCCTGATAAAAATGGCATTTTTAAATACTTTTTATAAATTGTTTACGCAAGTAGTTATTACAACACTTACTCTGATTGTAGTAGAGTACAGTAATTATTAAGGCTTTAAGATGCCTCAATCCGAGCAGGTTGATACGTGTTGAAATAATATAGAACGTAAGTCTATTCCTTTTAAATTCAAATCAATGCGGGCTTCATCGCGGCCATTACGTTGAAAACAAACGCCCAATTCTCCAATTTTACATGTTTTTATTACTTTTCTATACTTTCAAATAAGTTTAAAAAATGTGTTCAATTAAAATTAAAGGTCTCAAAGTCACCGATTTTTGCGTGTAGTTTTCGAGAAATTTTGCAATTAATACCAAAAACAGGGTCTACAGTATATTTTTTTTACATCAAAAGTGGTAATATTTTTAAAATTGTATTCAATTAAATCGATTTTTTATTACTTTATGCATATTATATATTTTTTTCATAGTGATATCTTTACACAGTCTTTCGATAATTTGAATTAAATATTGTAATTTGACCTATCTTAAGGCCCTAATATGTAGTTTAGCGGTTTCACCATTCTGTGTCCAAATGCTAATAAATATTTGATTAGGATGCCAAGAAATGAACCACTTATTTCAAGGTTTGTCATTGAACTTAGTTCAATGGATCTTTAGGTCAGCCCTCGTACGACTTTTAATCTAGTTTCTTTTAAAAAAGAATCACTTTTATATACCGTAGATATTTGAATAAAATGTTACTGTCTCCCTCACCCAAACTTCTCCGTTGAAATAATATAGAACGTAAGTCTATTCCTTTTAAATTCAAATCAATGCGGGCTTCATCGCGGCCATTAAAAGGGAGAACTGCAGCGCAGACCAAAACAACATTTCGTAGTCCCCTATTTCCTCCATCAAAACTTGAGCAAAATATTTTTTTTTTTAATTATTAATAAAAGCGCTTTAGTTATGCCTTTATGTTTTAATTTTATTGTTAATAGCGTATTTAATTATTTTTTTTCGTGGGTGTCTGAAAATGACGTTTTAATTGGGCAATTTTCTCAGTTTTTGATGGTTCATACTTCCTATTATAATTAGAATATGGGAAAAAACAAAACATAGGGGCATGGCCGTGGTAGATATAGGTTTGATGGAAAAAATATTTTTGCTCTGTTGTCATTACTCATTATCCAGGTACGAAACAGGGGACTACATTTGTATGAAAAAAAAATGGCGCCCGCGTTTCCTCTTAATTATCAATACTTATTTGAATAAAATGGGCAAGTTGCGAGTCTAATCTGGCATCACGGAACCCTAAAAATTCTATATTAAAATAAACAATAAATTAAATAATTAAATTAATTTAATTTCAATATTATATTTTTACATTATACAAGACTTACATGTATACAAAACACATTACTGGGCCGGTATTTCAACCCGAAAAGAGATGAGAGTCAGACACACGACTGCCAAGTAAAACTTCGTGAGTTAAGTAGCACATTTGCGCATTTTACCACTATCAGTGCAGCTCCAAAACCACTATTCATTTTATTATTTTTCGTGATAGAGGCGACAGTAACGAGTATTGTGTGAAAATTTCTAGAGGCTAACATAACGGTAAAATAGATACAGTCCTGTGACAGACGCCGGTTGGGTGGACGGAGGGACGAAGAGGGCTTAGTACCGTCTGGTACACTTTGGGCAAAGTATTTATATTAGTACTAACATACAGTATGGACACTCCCTGCCACTTTAGATTCCGAGCTCACCCTCTCGTCACCCAGATTGATACAGATTGGTTACAGTTTGGTTGTCGAACGTATAGGATTTGCCGCCATTTTGTTTATTTCGTCATTCCTTTTTTGAAATGTCATTTCTGGCACGTTGTATGAAGTGTCCGGGGTGGGCTTTGGGTACGGACTACGGAATTGTAAAAACGGACGCTCAAATTATTGTGCACTATGGCTGAAGAGAGAGATTCCAAGCGAGAGTCCGCGCCGCGTCGTCACGGCTCGCTGCGCAGACGCATACAATTACGAGTTCCCGTACAAAAAGAGGTTCAACAATGCAAGCCTCGTCCTTGAATCCCTGACAAAAGCCGAGAAAGGGCAAAGGAACTCGTTTGGGCCAACCTTGGGACTTTCACTGACTACCTACGCACATTTGCCATAATAATAGAAGTTATATATTTTTTTGTTCAAATTATGTTATTTTTGTAATTTGTTGCATTTTCCAGTTCTTGAAAAAAGTAAACAGTATTACAAAGAATTTTTTAAATTAGCTTTAAACTTATACTGGGTACTAAAAAAATAGATTATTAAAGGTAATTAGTCTATTGTAAACTCAGTAATGTCAATTGTTGGCAGATTCGGGTCGAGATTGTATTTGTTACTTTGTCCTGGCGTGTCAATTACAATAATGCAATACACAAGCACAGTGGGTGTGTGCGGAGGCGAGTGTTACCGTTATGGAGGCACATAGCAGTGACGTCAACGAGGCCTCATGCTTCCGACGCCGTACGCATGCGTTGGTTACGAGGCGAGGACGAATCTCCACTCACTGCTTTAACTTAATTACTTGTATAACTACCCGTTGCTTAGCAACCTATTTTTCTAAATGCTAATATAAGTTTTTTTCTTTCCAGATTGCGATGTGTTTGGGGAAAACAATGGATCAAGAAATTCGCAGGACAAGCGTCACAATAAAGAGCCTAGAAGATTCATTTCATCCATTCTCGGTGGTGACATTCCATACGGAAGCCACAGAGGACACGTACTAACACCAGCAGAAAGGAAACAATACGTACCCATTGTTAAGGATGACAAGAAAAAAGATGACAAGCCCCTTATAAAAGAAGAAAAAGATCTCGTAGAAAATGATCCAGTTGTTCTTCCCTCGGGAAGTTCGCCATCTCCAGAATCGACTCCTTCTCCTGGCATTGACCACAGTGTCACATGTCAAAAAGTATCGGTCATCCAGAGAACACCCTCACAATCACAGTTTCGGGACAACAAGAAAGAGTTAGCTGACGTTAACATTCCTTCGACTTTACCTACTGCTGAGCCGGAACAAGATCAGCCCATTGATTATGTCATAGCTAAAAAACGAGGTGAAACGGAAGATGAGGAGACAGAAAAGAAAATCAGAGAACAAAGACGGACAAGCAGCTCAAAAATTGCAAACGGAATTTTGGCAAGGCCTATCCTCGTTTTACGAAACTGTCCAGCTAACAAAGTTCCTGGGATCATTAGTGCTGCTGCTGGACACGGGCGCTCCACTGGAGGTGGTGGATCAAATAACAACTCGCAGACCAGTGGAGGTTCTGGAAGCTTTAACTCAAGTGGTGGCAGCACTGCACCTTCTTCAGGCGGTAGCGGAGCCATGGGAGGTGGTTCTGGAAATGGAGGGGATGGTCGTGACGGTCGCTCAAACTACGGTCCAAATAGCCCACCTACTGGTAGCTTACCTCCATTTTACGAAACCCTCGGCCCTTCAACAAAGAGTGGACAAAACTCCTTTAACGCAAATAGTAATTTCTCGAATGAGTTCAACATAGTAAATGGATTTAACATGGATTGTGAAAACAACGATAACACTGCTAATTTTCCCGAACAAAGTAAACAGTATTCCCTAATGCAAAATGCTCACTATGGTATTGCCTTAAAAGATGAAGAAATAGATTATGAGAACAAATTAGAAAACCTAAGCGGCATTGGAAGTTATGGAAGTAATTTTGATGATTCTATGGTAGTTGACATGGGAGAAGACGTCATAGATAACTATCAGTTCAACACCACATTGACGTTTGCTGGAGCCAACGAAAGCATCTTAGGAAACCTGTCAGACTCAACTGAAGACTTTGCATCTCTTCTCAACAATCACGTAGAATCCATAACCGACTCTGAATTACGAGAATCATCAACATCTATAAGTCCAGACTCTGCTCATAATCAAGTAGACATTGAATCTCTAGCAGAACAAGTTAATTTAAGTAGACAGTATTATGAAAAAGCTAATTACTTAGCTTTTGCAAGTCAGGAACAAAGTTCATCTTACAACTTCACTAAAGAACGCCCAGACCTGCTCATGCAACTGAACCCAGCTCTGCTCCAACACAATGAGGGACAGATGCAACAATTACAAATTCACGTGCAACTTCAACAGAGACAACAAATATTATCTCCCGGTTTCCCCTTCGCTAGTCACCCGCTGGAGTTGGATTCACCAACGGGCGCATCGCTGCCTTCGCCTGGCGGCGGCAGCTCACTGGATGGCACCAACCACATTGAGACCTCCGCCCTCAGCCCAGCAGCTGCTGTAAGTCTCAAGAAAGGCTCTATCGCCGATGGCAAATACGTCTTACAACAAAGGGTAAGCATTACTTGATTTTAAGGCGAAGCTTTCATTCTTTTTATCTTCAATGGCGTCGACAAATAATTCCAAAACGTCATTGAAGCAAAGTTACAAACTTGTTTTCTGTTTCGCTGAGCCTGAATCAACTTATGCTTTAACTTACTACATATTACATACCCCCTATTTCTTAATTGTATATTCTTTTTTAGATTTATTTTTAAAGGACAGCTTAAATTGATTAAGCTCAGCTTTTAAAATCAATTCTAATTGAATAAAAATCTTTTCATAAGCTGTCCTGAAAACATGAAAAAAATCATGTGTTTTCTTTCTTTGTTAACAGTTGGGTCTCCCTGCCGAACTTCCTTTAGAATTTATAAATGGAGGACACGGCGTTAAGAACCCTTTGGCCACTGAAGCCAACGCCAGACAAAGAGAGGAGGAGAAAAACAAACAAGTATTAGTCAGTGAAGATGACCCCACGAAGTTCGTTTGCAGAGTATGCTCGAAGAACTTCAGTTTACAGAGGCTTCTGAACCGACATATGAAGTGTCACTCAGATGTGAAGAGGTACCTTTGCACATTCTGCGGCAAGGGTTTCAACGACACGTTCGACCTGAAACGGCATACCAGGACACACACCGGGGTGCGGCCTTACAAGTGCAATCTCTGCGAAAAATCATTCACCCAAAGATGCTCATTAGAATCTCACTGCCTGAAAGTTCACGGAGTGCAGCACACATACGCCTACAAAGAGAGAAGGACCAAGGTATTATACTTTTATTACACCATCATCATCATCATATTACCCGAAAGACGTCCACTGCTGGAAAAAGGCCTCCACCAAGGATAACCCTATTCTTAGCCGTATGGCTCCCGGCTATCTTGTAAGAATAGGGCCATTCCATCTCTTTCAATGGGGGGTCTTAAAAGACGACTAAGGGACTTCAACCGGAGGATGGGCATTAGCGTTCTTTCCGCGCTTTGCAACATACCTGCAACCACACTGCGATCGCAACCCGCCTGCCAAGCGTGGCGATTATGGCGAAATCCCCCTAAAATGATCCATAGGGGCAGTGCAGGACCGGTCGTCGTGGAAATCCTTGGGGGAGGCCTTTGTCCAGCAGTGGACGTTGTTCGACTGATATGATGATGATAAAATTAATAGACAATGCATCCCTGAATCTTGTCAGTAGATTAATTCCCAAATCTTGACTCTGATCTCTGTAGCTCAACTCTAGATAGCTTTGCTTTTCTTCTCCATATCTTCTTAATGTGCGTCGGTGGTGTAACGGCTATGGCCGCCGCCTCCTGTCCGAGAGGTCGTGGTTAGAATCCTGCCACGTTCCAATGTGATTTCGAATTTAGATTGCATACGTACGTTTATCCGACGCTCTTACGGTGAAGGAAAACAACGTGAGGAAACCTGCACACGCCTGCGAAGAACCTCGCAGGTTGTGTGTGAAGTCGACCAACCCGCACTGGGCCCGCGTGGTCGACTAAGGCCCGATCGCATAATCGCCCGATCGACTTAATTAATTCAGGGTAGGCTCGAGCCCCTCGGTGGGGACGTATATGAGCTGATATAATGATCTTCTTAATCCCAACATGGTTTGAGCCAATTACCATTAGTGCTTACTCACAATTGATAAATTTATTTTCTTTTGTTTTCAGATGTATGTGTGCGAGGAATGTGGTCACACTACGTCAGAACCTGAGGAGCACTACATGCATCTCAAAAAGACACATCCCTACTCGCCCGCGCTGCTCAAGTTCTACGACAAACGACACTTCAAGTTCACAAACGCGACCTTCGCGAACCAGCTCCTGGGCCAACTGCCCATGCCGGTTCACAACTAAAGTACCTACAACTTGCGAAACAGCGATGAAAAAGTTAAAAATGTACTTAAATCTACGAATTTATTCCGTCCGTTGTTGTAACATTACAAAATAATTTGTTAACCCCCAGTGCTCACTTAGCTGAGATTTTGAGACGCACAAAAATTCCTCTTAGTTTTGTAACTAATATCGTCTTCCAAATAAAATTTAGACATTCCGCATTGAAAATTCTATGGTTTATATTAAACTGCGAGATATACTAGTGTTTTCATGAAAATACCTTAATTTTTTAACAGTCAATGTGAAAACTCCACTAGCTCAAAAACTGGGCAATGACTGCAATTAAAATCAAAGTATCGGGTATTATGTGCAATCTTTGGTGATGGTACGGGATTATGTATAAGTTTAGTTAATAAGTTGAATAGACTAAACACTAGATTTACTACAAAAGATATTTTGTCATCTATGAAACGATTTGTAGGTTTCATTTCATACCAGCCATGGATTGTGTAGAAAAGGTTACGTTTGGTGCTAGGTTATGGAGGTAGGCTGCACGTATGTCGCATTAGCAAATGCTGGCCTGAAATGAAGCATTCATGGGTCGGATGACATCCCTTGTCCGGTCCATAGAAAGGTACTTAAATCAAAGGCAATACTTTGATACCTTCACAATAAAGAATCTCTTCCTCTTTTAGTGATACTAGCTTCTAATTATCTCTCAAAATATTAACACAAATTGTCACAAGTTTTATGTGTATAATGTTATGTTTGTTCTTTGTTTGTATGTAAAATAATATGTATTTAGTATCGAAATTTATAAATTCTCGATGTTTACCCGAAGAAGGGTTCACGAAATGTCGTACCAAGTTGAATTGCATTTTACACAAAATATTTATAATTGCTATTTAAATTAAAATAATATTGGTTATAGTCTGTGCTGTGAGTGTGTGTGAGAAAATATGTTTAATGACGTGTAATTGAGTTATTTAATGTGTCGATTGTTAATTTAATACTGTAATCTAAATTTTACATCGAGATTGTTGTATAGAGCGCTTCCGTTTCTGGGACATTGACAGAAGGCGGAGATTTGATGCTCAACATTAGGAGGTTTAATTGCGCTTACGCACTTGAAAAATGCATAATAAAATTGTAAATAGACCTACATTTTAGCGAATATTATCTAGCAAAGGAGATTTAAAAATAATATTATTCCTTTACTTAGAAGTACGTACCTAATTAGCGATTAAAGAAATTTTTTAAATGGTAATTAATTTGTTATAAATTAATTTGTAAGTTTAAATTGTATCGGAACATTGATATTGGCTTATCATTGCATGTTTTTGAATCAACAATATTGTGGTAAGCGTGATAGCGCGATTTCTCGGGTAGACTTGTCTTGTTGCATTTACTAGCATTTTTATTTCATTGTCAAACTTCATAATTAAGAAAACAAACCCTTTGTTACTCTGTATTTTGATAAGCAATATAATATCATGATAAAAAATATTTGTTTGATGTTTTATTTGAATTTTCGACACCTACAACTATTTTAGGTGATACTATTCCATAAAATAAGCATTAACTTAATAACCTAACCAACCTAAATTAAAATAAAGAACTCGACTTAATAAAAAAATTACCCCTCTGTTTTGGGCAGTTGGGTTAAAATGTATCCTATGTCAGTTAGGAGATCAAGAAGAATCCAACACGCACTGCAAAATCCATCAATCCGTTAAGGCTACTGTAGCAAAAATTAAAGAAATTGAATTTTAACACCCAGTTACGGGTTCGCTACACCATACGTAAAATTTAGTTAAATCGGGCCTAACCGGAGTTTTAAGAAAATAATTATTTTTGGCGTAAAATGGAATATAATTTGGGTAAAGAAGAAATGGTAACAAAACAATTTTAAAGGACGACGGCGGTGATACAAATAACCTTAAAAGTACAACACAAATTTTGATTCAGCTAAAAAATATCTCGGTTATATAAAAGTTTAAATTGTGTTCCGGAATAACAACGATCATTGCTAAAAATAAAAATTAAATTAAATATAAAATTAAACAGAATTTTCGGAATTAGCCTGAGGTTTTTAAAAAATACATCCGATTTAAATATTAAAAGGTCTACCAAAATGTTGAAAATAAAAAATGAACAATTAGAAGGAAGAAGTCCGAAGTAAGAAAGGCAGTGGACTTCCCTTTTGGCGACTGCTCGGCTGCGGAACACTTCCAACGGTCAAATGGTCGTGCTGCGGCGCGTCGCAAGAAGTCTCCCACGGAAGCTGGTGGAGGTAGCAACTATCCCTCAAGCAGGAACCAGAAGCCTTATTTGACAAAGAATTAAGGTCACAAAAAGGCCGTACAAATCACTTAAGAAAATGGGAAACACTCTACTCACCATTAACAAAAAAACTGGGCTCGGTTAAAGTATATCTATTTTAAATTTACTTAAAACAATTTAATTTGGTAAATATCTCGGAAAAAACATCTCTCGCCATCACCGCTCGTCTATTTTTTCCTAGCCTTGTCAAACCCAGCCAAAAGAACCAATACTTCAATCGGAAATCTAAGAGTTTTTATTTTGAGACAAAAAGTATTAATGTCACACTAAATACTCAGCCAAAGAGACAGACATACATACACCCCAAAAACATTACCCTGATTTTTGGACAGTCGGGTAAAAATAATGGAAATATGTGATAGTACGATACAAATTTAAATAAAGAAATGTGGGTTTAAAATACGCCTTTCATTTCATCGATAGCAAATGCGCCGATTATAACTTCATCAGGCACTCTGATTGATGAAGAGCCGATATAATTTAATTTCCCAAAGGTAACACCGATATGTTTATTGCTTACTAATTTTATCGATATTAGCCCTCAAAACTGGGGATTTTACCTATTCACTTAGTCGCACTGGTTCATAGACCGTGTCTAGATCAATTTTTATCTGTGACTACTAAAAATGGAAAACGACATAAAAGATCTAGAAAAAGAAATAGCTAACAAAGTGCGTAGTGTCATCTACTGGCCCCTGATGATATTTGGATTATGTCGGTTCGACATACAGGGGCACAAAATTGTGAAAAAGAATCTACTTTCAATTTTTATAAGCGTCGCTGTTACAATCACTATTAACTTTTGTGCTTTCTTCATTGGATACAAACTGTGGTACGAAAGGCATTTTCTGTTGATAACAGAACTTGGGGCTGTGATGCTATTCGATGTTTTCCATACATTGGTGTTGTCTAACATTAATTTTGTTAACACAGAAAGTGCTGCAAAATCTATAATTGGCGCAATTGAAATTGATGCGTTTCTCGGTGTGAAGCGTACGAATTTCCTTAGAGAAATATCTGCTAACACCTATACTACTTTGGTCGCTATCGATGGACTCTTGCACTGCGTTGTGATGTTCTTTTTGTACATCACTTATATATCTGCGATAGAGGTTGGATTGGTCGGAGCCATCTATTTTGTCATTCTTTGGATGATCTACTACGATTTATCGATCTTTGTGTCGCTCTATATTTTCCTCACGCTAAGAGTGCGCTACTTAAACCTGACCATACTGCAAATCGCAAATGTGGAGCCAGAAACTATTCCTACACAGTTCCCTTTCTACCCTTTGTTCTGGCACCACAAATTCGACAAATTAGTGGACTTTCATAAGAGAGCGACGACTGATAATATCATTTCAGCGTTAAGAATGATCTTCAGTATGAAGGAATCTCTTGAAAACTGCTACAGGTTTACGGTTTGTTTCAATGTACCTACCATATTTGAATGCTTGCATAGTAGGGGGTTGTTCACTAATTAAATAAAGTAACGCATTTAAAATATTTGTTTCCCCCCCCCCGACCCCCCCCCCTGCCCCTCCCTCATCATACCATGAAGGTAAGTAACGTAACGATCGGCTAATCGGCAAGACCTCTTCCCTTCCGCGGCGCATGTATGGTTGTTTTTTTTCCTAGATCAAGGTTTGCGTTACGTTACGCAATTTTTAAATCGTGACATAACACAAACCTTAATGTCCACACCCCCTCGTAGAAGACTATATATTCAGTCCAGAACTTCCTTACTCGTTAATTAATCGTTAATTGCGTTACGTCATTAATGAACAACCCCTACTCCGGCTTGGGTAATCACTAAAAACCTCCTTTTCTACAAATTACAGATATTTTTATGTTTGAGCTACATATCCATCGGAACATTCTTCATTGTGCAAAATATTATAATGTACATTAAATCTGCGGTCAGTATAAAACATTTCTTATTCCATTTTCTTTGCTCCTGATTTCTTGAACTGATGAATGACATTTACAAACAAACCATAATAAGAAAGTTTTGAATATTAAATTAATTTGCGAAAGTCTACTGTCCCAATAAAAACATAAACAAGAATCGTCCGTCCATATGTCACACCCGATTTTCTCTGAACCTACTGGACGAAAAAGTTGAAATTTGGTACTGTATCGTACTCATATTTTTCTACTTTTTCATTGCGTTATTTGTACCTTTTTTGTTATTTTTATGTTGTCTGTGTGGATTTTTGTCGAATAAATGTTATCTTATCTTATTTTATCTTATCTTATCTATACATAGACTTTAATCACCCACCCAATCAGGGGTTTCCATATAAACTTTGATTTAGGTGGTTAATTTTGGGGGTAAAATAGGAAAGTTTAAAAAAGTTTTTAAGTGCATCGTTTAACGTATCAAATATGAAAGCGTTCATTTAAGAAAATTAAAGATAGCCAGTTCTCCATTGCGTTGAGGAATCTTGGTAAGCCCGCTTTAATCTTCGGTATCATCGTCACTTACCACATCAGGTGAGATGATGTCAAGGGCTTACCGATTGTATTTTTTTAATTACAAATATGTTTATTATGATTCTAAAGTATGTAGTTTTAAAGATATTTAAGAAATTATACGAAAATCGAGCCTTTCTAATAATTATAACCTGAACGAAAATCCTAAGTCTTAAGGCTTTAAAGGCAAGGTAAGTTGTCTCTGTATTATTCTTTACGTGTAAAGAGTATAGAAAACAACCACACTTTTTCAATGCTTTTTAGTTTCAATCAAAAACTACAATGAAAGTATAAAATTAAAAACATTACTCACTTTGTATTATCTTATCATAACAAATATACATGTACTCGTATATTTTTTTAAATTTATATTTCAAAATATTAGTCATAACTAGAGTTGAAAGTAACGGTGTAGACCTATTTTTGGTATTTTTTCTAACGAGCCAAAACTGCTCAATCGTGTTTCTAATAGTTTTTGACTCTTTAGAACATCTTAAACAATAAGGGTATTTTTTTCAACCTTGGGTTTTCTATCGTTTAGGAGTAATTGACGTCAAAAATAATTAAAATCTGTAATATTACCGCCCAAACGGAACGGTACCTACTGTAGAGATCGTATATCTCTACGTTACCGCACACGCGACTCCTTTTGGTACTTACTTGCCAGCGCGAATCTAATTAAAAATATAAGTTCAAATTCAAATTAGTAGGTCGTTCGAAAGCTTTCCAAAACAGTTGAGATTCAGTCTATGGTGGGCCGTGAGCCAGGACAGAGGTCCATTTATCAAGTGTTATAAATTGAAGACCGCGCGCCAGGGCAGAGATCCCATTTATCTATTTTAGGCAAGAAAGCATTTTCAATAGTTTCGTTTAAAGAATTAATAATCAGTCAGCTGACAGAGCTGTTATCTATTTTTACGTAATAAATAAATATATCAATTCAACGATATTTAATACGTACTTTGGTGTTTTCTTTTATAGTCACGTAGACGACGTCGCAGTACGGAACCCTCCCCTCCCCCCGCGATTTTGACTTGCACTTGACAGACTTTTGATGCACATTCAACTGTCCAATTCTTAGATATGAACACTGCTGTTTCGCCCTGCTACGTAACGTTATATTTCATTGGGGCTCACAACTCCTACGCCGACATCGTAGTAGCTACGACGCGCATAGTATGTACAAGTATGTATGTGTGCGCGTACACATCTGATTTACCCACTTTATACATATTATCAATTAGTTATGATATTTTGCTGCGTAGCACCGTTTGTGGAATATAAAACGACTTCGGATAGTCCTATATTTAAAAAGGCACATCTAAAACGCTGACTCTGTCTGATAGATTGAAAGAATACATTCGGTGAAATTTTTGTATAAAAAAAGAGAAATCACTGTTTTACAAAGTGTTATAAAAGGTAACACTAGAGCCATCTAGTTGGTTAGACCCGAATGTGTAACATTAGGGTCTACGAACATGTATACAGAGCCTCATCAAGGCTAGATTAGTAAATAGTAATTAATTAATACACCCATAGATGGCACAACTTTAGCATTAATATAAATAGAAGCACCACCGTTGTAAAACCCTCTTTTTCTAAAATAACACAACGATATAGACTCGCAAACGCCTTTCTATTTTTCCTCCAATTTTAGTAGTTTGGGTCTTCCTATATACAAAGCAAAAAAAAAACTATCTTTACGTAATTTGTTTGTTTTTTTTTTATTTTACTAAGATACGTTACGTTGGTGTCGATTCGGTGTAACACGATTTAACTTATTTGACAGGACTAAACTAAATTTAATTTATTTCTGTCCTTGTCTTTTCCATACAGAAATAAAAAGACAGAATGTGTGAATTTAGTTTAGTCCTGTAATATATTTTAAATTGTGTTACATCGAAATTATCTATCAATGAAATATCTTATATTTTCAAAACGTTGGAAAGAGGTACCTTCGCAGTGTTTTTCTATCGAGTGAAGTAAGTCTAAACGTGTTTCGGGCTCGTTAGTTTCATCAGCAGGAATATTTATGTATAGTTGCGAGAAATCAAATAGGTACAGTAAAAACTTGATAATTATATAAGTTACTTACTCTCATTTTTTTCTAGTCGACGGCAAACTCAGATAGTCCCATCCCAAAGCCCAGCCACGCGAATACGTATGACGACAGCATCAGAAATAAATTATGAACTCTTGATCACTAAATTGCCCTCCTACTCAAACTTCGGAAAACCTTGCTCGTTGTGTTTTCCATCAAGTCTTC
Organism: Coleophora flavipennella; assembly: GCA_947284805.1. Classification (NCBI taxonomy): domain Eukaryota; kingdom Metazoa; phylum Arthropoda; class Insecta; order Lepidoptera; family Coleophoridae; genus Coleophora; species Coleophora flavipennella. The sequence goes on along the minus strand of OX369264.1, from coordinate 15,294,633 downwards.
GATTTTTAATTCACCAAAATCACAAAATGAGTACATATATGTCGCTGCTAAACTATGACGTCACGCCTAGGTATTTCTAACATTTTTAGAACAAAATGACGTTTTTGACAGGCGATAAAAAGTATATCAGACGACTAGCTTTCGTCATCTCTATTGCCTTGTCAGTGGCCTGCGTCAAGTCCTCCCGCGTGCAGGTGACAGGGCAAGAAGGACACAAAATGAGTTACCTACTTATTTGTGTTTCAGCAAAACGTGGAACTCTTGCGATTGGTTGCACTGACATTGTGGGGGTTATTGAGTTGGACCTTTCACATCGGGATGACGCAGCAGGTCGACATGTTCGCTCGGCAGTGCAAGCAGACTAGCCTCATATGCACGTACATCCAGCTGAACCCTTCTTATTCTGGTACGGTTCAATAGCTTGACTAAATTTAGAAATTGAGAAAAAGTTGAGAGTGAATAGGCACTATTTGAGCTTGCGTGTTACATCCTCGGCTGTATCGGCACTTACCATCAGGTGAGGTGCAGCCAAACGCACTCAAATTTTTAATAATAATAATAATAAAAAAGGTAAAACTTTTGTTATTTTACTTGCAGTGTTGAATTCACTCGATATCAATAAATATCATGTTAGATCAACCTGTGTACCAGAAAACGAGACCCTATCACTAAGCCTACTAATCTGTCCGTCCGTCTATCCGTCTGTCCATCCGTCCGTCTGTCAGTACGACTTTTAAAAGGCTGTCTCTTTGGAACTGTTATAAATAGCTGGCTAAAACTTTCACAGAATAAGTGTTATTTATTATAGAGGATTTGCCAATAAATACTGAAAATTAAAATTGAGGGGGGTTCTGATACAATAAATGTGTTTTTAATAAGTTTTTTTGTTTCTGCTTTATCGAAACAAATTTAATACATACAAGCGTGAAACTTGGTGTGATATATGAAACTGAAGTAAAACAACAAATGATAAAAACCAGCTATGTATTAAATGACCGGACGGGACCTGAATTTAAAAAAAACATTTTCTGTCACTCACGTTGATGTCTTTTGTTTGTAATGAATAGGAATCATTATTATACTTGTGTGGAAAGGTGTGGTGGAACGGAACCCACCGTGTGCAAGTCCGACTCGCTTTTGGCCGGTTTTTTTTTATAAACAACAGACATTCTAAAAACACTCGTATTTTTACCTTCTACGCTGTAAGTACTGTAGAGATCGAATAGCTCTGCTATAGCTCTGCGTTCACGCACTTGTAACTCCTTTGCAATCTATCAGATGCGATCACGTGAGTCGTTAAAAAACATGTTCAAAGAAATCAATATTTTAACTGTTGCTAGTCAATTTATATATGAAAACATTATGTACATTCGTAAAAATTTACATTTATTTCCTAAAACCAGTGACAGGCATAATTTGAATTTAAGAAATGTAAATAAAATAGATATACCTAGCCTTTTCGAGACTGAGTAAGGTTAAAAAGTCATTTGTGGGGCAGTGTATAAGATTCTACAATAAAATTCCAGAAAATGTAACTAGTTTGTCAGAGAACAAATTCAAAACTCATGTCAAAAGATGCTTGTGCTCTAGAGGATATTATAAAATAATAGATTATGTAATGACAAAGATATATATGTTGATTCTATAACAAAGAGACTGTAATCTGAAACATGACATTATGTAATAGACAAAAAGTTTTTTTTTGACTATTTAAAAATATGTGTAAGCACCTATTTAAAATAAATTATTTTGATCGATTGATTGATTGATTGCTATCCGCGGGTCGTATTAAAAAGCTAAGTTTAAATAGTTACTAAATTCAAACTAATAGGTCGTTTGGAAGCTTTTCTGATACAGTTGAGTGGCATTCTATTTGTGACCGCGAGCCAGGGCAGAGGCCCCTTTTCTAAGTATTCATTTCTCAAACCAATAATCAGCCAGCCGGCGGAGCCCCATTTTTGATGTGAAGCAAAGAGTACTCTACTTCTTCCTTTACAGCTTAGAATCGCATTTTTAATTAAAGAAGTGACCCAACTGAGCTTACTCCCCCTGACGACTCGTTGGCGCGTCATAGTATACTTATAGTTCTGGAAATATTTACAAGTCGTACATAACTCTAACATTACGAGTATACTCTCTTAATTTCAGAAGAAGTACACAGGCTGACCAGCCAAGTGCTGCATACGCTGGCGACCCGCGACCCGCGCGTTTCCATCTACGGCCTCTTCTACTACGACACCGGGATGATGCTTAATGTCGCCGCGTCTCTCATCGTCTACGTCACCATGCACCTCCAGCTCGCTTTCTTCAACAATAGCGATACGATAATAAGCAATAATGAAACTGAGCTGGTCAATTTCATGTATTAATCGTGGATCATAAGTCTTCTATTAAATACTAGCTTTTTCCTCAGATCCCTCAGGAACAATATCGGGCTATTCTGATTAGAAGTCTATGTCACTTCCCACCCCCTCAACCAATTCTATACAAAAAACCACTTCAGTCCGTAGCTCCGTTGCGACGCTGACGTGCGCGAGCGCGGAAATGAGTTTTCCCCAGATCCCTCGGGAACCATGTCAGGATATGCTAATTAGTAAATTATGTCATTTCCCACCCCCTCAGCCATCTCTGTTCAAAAAATCACAGCAATCCATTGTATCAAAGCAATCCGTTGCAATGTTAAAAAAAACTAACCAAAAAAAGGGTATATTTTCTGTTCCCTTAGGAACTGCATCGGACTATGCTATTTTCAGGGGATCAAAAGTAGCCTATGTCCTTTCCAGTGACACAGACAACCTGCATGCCAAATTTTATCAAGTTTGGTTAAGGTGTTGAAGCGTGAAAAGGTAACAAACAAACACATTTTCACATTTATAATATTATTAATTAGTATATTATTAGTATTAGTATAATTAGTATATAAGTATTAGTATATTAGTATTAGTAAGGTTGGATCATCGCGACCCGTGAGAACTTTACATTGTCTTTCGCGTTGTTTTTTAGAGTAGGATCACTTGATTGAAGTATTAATTAAAGAAATAATTAATCAATGGTATTCGATTTTCAAATAACCAGAGTTAATGCATCAAAAAGAGTTTTTAATGTAATTAAATCGAAAGTACTCGATTACCGATCTTTTCGGTATGCCCTTTGTACAGGAAAATCTATGAAAAAAATTTAAAGTCCTTCCAGGAAAAATGAAATTACTAAAATCCAGAATAAGTAGGGTTATGTCTACTTTTTACCTAGAACAAAGTATGTTCTGAGAGGTCTTGTTCTGTTGGTGGTTAAAGTTTTGGTGCGGAACCCTGTTTGAGTGACCCCGAGACGCACTTAGCTGAATGGGTGTTTTTATTGGATGGATTGTTTCATAGGTCTTCCGACATTACTTTTCACTAGAAGTTTTTACATGATTCCTTGTGCCAGAGATCTTACATTTACCAGATTTGGTACAGCTATTTCTACTACCACACCGGCCAGAGTGATGCAGAGTTAAGTCTTTTAACGTCTACGCACCAGCCACTCGCGTTTTCAATGATTGCGAAATAGGGAAATACAGTATATCAAAAATAAATAAATAATGAAATATTTATTCACTCAATAGCATTTCTCCTAGAAAACTAGAAAAAGTTACTCATTATTTTGATAATTTAATCAAAATTTGACCCCTGACGCAAAAAGAGGGAAATTATAAGTTTGATTGTTGTATCTATGTACGGACAGCGACACATCAAGTTATACAAAAACAGTATAAGGGGCCGTCCATTAATCACGTGATCTTTTTTTAAGCATTTTTTAACCCCCCCTCCCCCTTGGTGATACATGGTGAGGTTTAAGACTACCCCCCACCCCCCACCCAACATCACGTGTATTTTTAGTATCTACAAAAAATTTCATTATTTTTAGGCGATTGGCGTGCCGAGCCGGGAAGTCGTCGGCGGCGCGTGAGTAGGTACTTCGTTCGTTGCCTAGCAACGGCGAGTCAAGGTCACACTACACGCCGCTTTTCGATTTAAAAATCGCGCGTTTGAAAAAATAAATACACGTGATATCTTATTACACCCCCCCTCCCCAGTTGTGACATTTCGTGATTTTTGTCAAACCCCTCCCCCCCCTCTTTCAAGCCTCACGTGATTAATGGACGGTCCCTAAGCTGGCCGCGCGACGCCTTTGCGTTTTAATATACGCGAGGCACTCATATACTGGTTTTGTACAGCTTGATGTGGCGCCGTATGTACAGCTCGTGCCAAACTTTATTAAGTCTCTGAAGTTGGTATCAAGACGCGTCGCAGTAACAAACTTTGGTTGTTAGTAGGACGTAAAGGTACCTACTAAGTACTCGGTTATACCGGCGCAGTAAGCACTAGCATCACAGTTCAGATCAGCAATAAAGTTTTGCGCTAACTATATCTGTGTATCTGTCTGTCTGTGGCATCGTAGTTCCTAAACGAATGGACTGATTTTGATGCGTTGTTTTTTATTGAAAGCTGACTTGATCGAGGTGGTTCTTAGCTACAATTTATGAAGATCTGTTCAGCCGTTTGAAGATCATCAGCTCTTTTCTAGATGATTAAGAGATGTCAGCAACTTCCACCGGTCTGATCAGGTATACTATTGGTGTCCTGTTAGTGTAACAATATTGCAAAATCATGGTAACCTTGATCTGATGCTGCAGCATCTCCTGGAATCTGCAGGATACCCAACTCCTCACTAACTTACAGCAGAGGTACCGTGTTTAAACTGATTGGAATAGTCTCAATGAATAGGTGTTAGATAGAACATGATAACGTAGACCCGATGCTGCAGCATCTCCTGGAATCTGCAGGATACCCAACTCCTTACCAACTTACAGCAGAGGCATCGTGTTTGGGCTCATTAGAATTCTCTTAATGAATAGGTGTTAGATAGAACATGATAACCATGACCTGATGCTGCAGTATCTCTTGGAACCTGGAGGATACCCAACTTCTTACCAACATACAGCAGATGAATAGTATTTTAATAGGTTTTAGATAGAAATAAATCTGCAGGATACCCAACTCCTTACCAACTTACGTGTTTGGGATACATAAAAGAGCATAAAATAAAGCTTAAATTAAAAATTTTAAACGCCCCCGACAAAAAACCGATAAAAAGTAGAAAATAATATGTCTTGGCACTTTAAGTTTAATATAAAATATAGTTACTCGTATACCTAGGCTGTTTGATAAGTACCCGTTTACTAAATATATTAATATCACTGGCCGAAAATAAGTATACCACCTTTTTAAGCCATTTTTCAGAGGCGGGAAAAAGAAAAAAAAATTGCATTCTTTTGTCTTTTTTCTCATTTGACAGCGATTTAGTGAAAGCGTGAACTTAAAATTGTTAAAATGGAGAAAGAACAGTATCGGTCTGTAATTAGATTCTTGTTTTTGGAAGGAAAAACATGTGATGAAATAAAAGTAAGAATGCAAGCGGTTTACCATGAATGTGCTCCTTCTATGACAACCGTCAGATATTGGTATAACGAGTTTAAGCGGGGGAGAACAACCGTCTTTGATGAGGATCGCCCAGGCCGGCCAATTGAGGTGACTACAGACGATATGGTTAAGAAAATTGAAAATATCGTTTTAGCCGACCGCCGAATTAAACTTCGAGAAATCTTTGATGATGTAAACGTTTCAATCGAGAGGGTATAACACATATTAGAAGAAAAATTGGGTATGAAGAAAGTATCGGCGAGGTGGGTGCCGCGTTTACTCACGGAGGAGCAAAAACGGAACCGACTGACTACTTCGGAGCAGTGTTTGGCCGTGTTCAAACGTAACCCGAAGGAGTTTCTGCGTCGTTTCGTAACCGTGGACGAAACGTGGGTTCACCACTACACCCCGGAAATGAAAGAGCAGTCGAAGCAGTGGATTTTACCGGGTGAACCTGCTCCAAAGAAAGCAAAAACCGTCCCATCGGCTGGAAAGGTCATGGCGACTGTTTTTGGGGATTTACAGGGTATTATACATATTGACTACTTAGAAAAGGGGAAAACGATAACAGGGCAGTGCTATGCTAATTTATTGGATGAATTTGACGCCGTCTTAAAGGACAAACGACCCCATTTAAAAAAGAAAAAAGTACTGTTTCATCACGACAACGCCCCGGCTCATTCGTCCAGAGTTGTGACGGCTAAATTAGCACAGTTACGCTACGAACTATTGCCTCACCCCCCGTATTCTCCAGATTTGGCCCCATGCGATTTCTTTTTGTTTCCCAACAAAAAAAAATTGGCTCGGTGGTAAGCGATTTGGATCAAATGACGAAGTCGGCCTATTTTAATGACTTTCCAAAATCATACTTTTTGGATGGTTTATTGAAGCTTGAGTATAGGTGGAACAAGTGTATAGAGTTAAAAGGTGACTACGTAGAAAAATAAATGCATATATACAAAAAAAATGTTTTTTTTTGCCATAAACGGGTACTTAACAAACAGCCCGTATTGTGATCTGAGAGTCGTCGCGTAGGCGGACCGCTCTAAGTTAATAAAATAAAAACAGAATAAAACTATTTTTAGCAGTTTTTGTCAGGTTTTTTTTAAATTTTATATTTACACTAGTGGGTGCTCGCGGCTTCGCCCGCGCAGTTCCAGTGGGAATTTCCCGAAATCCTTTCTTAGCGGATGCCTACGTCATAACATCTACCTGCATGCCAAATTTCAGCCCGATCCGTCCAGTGGTTTGGGCTGTGCGTTGATAGATCACTATGTCAGTCAGTCGCCTTTGAATTTTATATATATAGATATTAATATTACTAAGTTAGTTCGTCGAAGACAATGACGTATCATGAGTGCAACACCAGGCAACCTCTCAACCAACGATTAGAGAGAATAATGTCTCATGGCTATAAAACATACTATTTCTGTAGTCCAAGCGAGCGGTACGCCAAAAACAGCTGCAAATGGTGTTAAAAGCATGAAAATCGGAACGATTGATGTTTAAGTCATATAAATAAAAATAATCGCCCTAATTTAGGGTAGGCTCGAACTCCTCAGTGGGGACGTATATGAGCTGTTAAGAAGAAGAAGAAATAAAAATAAAAAATATTCTGGGAAAAATCACACATGGCCCCAAAGTTACGAAGTAGTTAGTATCTCATCTGTGCCCAAAGTAGGATTCCCTGTGTTACTGGAACCACAGACTGATATAAATACTTATTTACGTTTAAATACATACATATATAGACATTTAACACCCAGACACAGAGCAAACAAATCTGCTCATCACACAAATGCTTGTCCTGGGTGGGGATCAAACCCACAACCCACAGCGCTAACCACTGAGCCACCGAGTCAGTAAAATATGAATCAATTTGACCCGTAGCACCAATAAAACCTAAAACCACATCAAAGCTTAAAGTACCAACAGAACAAGACCTCTCAGTATACACTTTGGGCAAGTTGAATAGGTGTATACTTATTCTGGACAATAGAAATTTAATTTTTCGTGTGGGAACGGAAGGACTTTAGATTTTTTTCTATATTTTTCTGTAATCTTTGCGTTCAACCTCATATAGTGTGATTTTTAAAGATTTTAAGCCCTGTAGTTTCGACAATAGCCCCGGAATGGTAAATTTTGTCTATTTTCTTAAATAACTTCAAAATTATTTATCTTAAAATTATAAATAAAATATGTTTGAGATTCGTAAAATAAGCTCCTTTATTTGTTATGTCACACATATATCATTTTTTAATGTTAAGAGTTACCCCTCAAAAGTGGCCCACATGTTTTAAATTCATTTATTTTCGTTACACGTCAGTCTTTGGGTCACCGATTTACGAGTATCAAGTTTCAACTCAATCGGTCTAGTAGTTTCCTTAGATGTGACAGACGGACGGACAGACAGACACACGAGTGATCCCAACACGGTTCCGTTTTTACCTTTTGAGGTACGGAGCCTTAAAAAAGGAGAGGAATTATGTATGACGAAATCTTTTTTAGTACGGTGAAAAATATATTCTGAAACCATTCGTATGTAACAGCAAATTAAAGGGCTTACTGAGCTGATTTTAAAAATATATCACATCATGACATTTAATCTTTGTTTTAAATTATAATTTTGAACAAAAAAAACCCGACTTCAAACAGGAAACTAAGGTTCCCCTCGATTTCTCTTGTATGCCGTCATCGGATCCTGGTTTCCTTATCATGGTACCACCCTTGGGATATCTCCTTTCCAAAAAAAAAGGAATCATCAAAATCGGTTCATAAACGACGAAGTTATCCGCGAACACACATAAAAAATATAGTCGAATTGAGAAACCTTCTCCTTTTTTGAAGTCGGTTAAAAATAAAAATCATTTTCAAATCACAACAAGTTTATGCTACTCCAGATACGATACGGTTGAATCATTTTTTGGTAAAATATACCTCAAATACGTATGTATTAGTCTCAAATCTAATTCCAAGAAAGCAATATTGAAAATATTTACATTATGTATTGTTAACTTATAGGTCTTGGGTACAATGGGTATGCAATTAAAGAATTTTGAATAATTTTTAAATATGAACATTTTTTAAATCGGCTGATATGATGATGATGAACATAATGCTTTTAGCTAAGTAAAAAGATGTTGCTTATTGGCTTCGATCTGTTTAGTCCCCGACAGGTTGCCGCTGTTACGAGTAGGTAGCGGGACAGCAACAGCTGCAACAAGTTTTTTTTTTCATTATTTTTTTCTTTAAAATTTGTTTGAGTTCTTTAGGGTTAGTTGTTCATGATGATGAGTAGAGCTCAATTTAACGACCCTTACAAAAATAAAAATACTAGTTGTAAACATTTTTAAAATTGCTTTCTTGGACTTAGATATGTTGCGCTACTGTAAGCCATATCGTAATACTGTGCCCTGGAAAAAAATCTATGGAATGACTCAAATAAACGATATATATTGATAGTTCAGTCCCTCCACAATACTATAGTATAATTATTAATTTGACATAGATGAGAACAGTATAGGTACACTTATTACGTCATACATTACGTCACACTTTATTGCATAAATTTGCCATCCGATTCGGATGGCCGCGCGCTTGAGCTTATCATATTATATTACTTGTGCGGATTTCGCGGCTTCGCCCACGTGTGCACTTTTTTATGCCTGTCTTTGAGGGTGGGTGGTGCGCGAGCTGCAATCGGCTCGCAAACGTAAACAGCAGTTTACTCCAGATCCCTCGGGAACTATATCGGGCTATTCTGATTAGCAGTCTGTGTCACTTCCCACCCTCTCAACTATGTCTATGCAAAAAATTACGTCAATCCGTTGCTCCGTTACGACGACGATGTGCGCGAGCCTGGAAATGAGTTTTCACACTGAGTCACAGGTAGTAACTAATTAGTAATCTGTGGTCACAGTTTATGTGTAAAGTTACACCGTTCCTTGAGGAATTACTTAATTTTCAGTGTGACGGTGATCTTGGTCAAAAAGGGCACCAAGAGTTATTTTTTTAAAATTAAAAATTTGAGTGCGTTTGTCTACATCTTATTATATCAGCTCATGTACATCCCCACCGAGGGGCTCGAGCCTACCCTGAATCAGGGCGATTAGGCCTTAGTCGACCACGCGGGCCCAGTGCGGGTTTGTCGACTTCACACACAACCTTCGAGTTTCTTCGCAGGCGTGTGCAGGTTTCCTCACGATGTTTTTCTTCACCGTTAAAGCAATCGGTAAGTATATGTATGTAAGTTTTTTGGAAAAGCTCATTGGTACATTGGCCGTCCAGATTTGAACCCGGTACCTCTGGTTAGATGGACCGAGTCGTTACCGGTTACATCTTACCTTATGGTAAATGACGATGTAGTCGAGGATGGTACATGAAAACTCAAATAATGCCTATTCACTCTCACGTTAAAGATCCCTAATTTGTAGGAGACGGGAAACACAGATGCAGGTAAGGAGTTCCACTCCATCGCTGTCCGCATAATATATGAGGAAGCGTAACTCTTCGTGCGTATAGGCTGAATATCAACAACATAGAGGTGGAACCCCTCCCTGCGTCTCGTTGACCGAAGATGGAATGGAGCTGGGGGAATGAGGTCGTGCAGTTCTTGTACACACTCTCCGAAATGAATTCGATAGAATACCGAAAGACATGCAACATTGCGGCGAGTTAAAGGCTTTCAGTCAATCTTTCAGGTGTGTGAGCGGGCAATACTCCCTAAAAACAAGATTGTGGCAGCTTCCTTAGCGAGATCGAGGGGGACAAGGTAGTAAATATATCCATCAGAAAGCGTTATAGACCAGGGCAGCGCCACAGTACCTTAACCTTATAGAATATCTGAACTCTGGGTGCATCCGGACTCCCGGCCAGTGGCGGCGTAGCATGGGTTGCCATCGGGGGCGGTTTTCTATCAAGCACCCCCAAAATAAAAATTCTTTTCGTTTGTTTCTGGTCTTGAAGGTCAGGTCAGGTCTCTTTTGCTAATGTTCACTTTATCAAAATTGGCTACTAACTTAGTTGCACGAATGGGTAAGTTGGCACCCGGGGCGGACCGCCCCCCCCCCCCCCTCTACGCCGCCACTGCTCCCGGCACACACTATCATCTTTTTTTATTATTATTCACGATTGGTAAGCCCTTGGCATCATCTTACCTGATGGTAAAGTGACGATGATGCCTAAGATTTACCAAGATTCCCCAACGCAATAGAGAACTGGCTATCTTATCTTCATGCCCGAACACATCAATGTTGTTAACACTGATGTTTGGCGGCAAGACTTAAGATTTTTACTATTTCATTGAAGGCACCACGGTCAGGTGCCCTCAGTGGATAAAACATTAGGATTTTAATTATTTCACTGAAGGCACCACGGTCGGGTGCTCTCAATGGAATAAAACATTAAGATTTTTACTAATTCACTAAGGGCACCACGGTCAGGTGCCCTCAATGGAATAAATCATTAAGATTTTTACTATTTCACTGAGGGCACCACGGTCAGGTGCCCTCAATGGAATAAATCATTAAGATTTTCACTATTTCACTGAGGGCACCACGGTCAGGTCATGTCAGGTCACGGTCATCTTCAAGCCGGAACACTTCAATACTGTTAACACTGACGTTAGGCGGCAAGACTTAGATAAGATGGTGGAAGCTGGCCAGGCGGGCTTATAAAGTGCCCTACCACCAACCAAACCGAGTCTCACAAGTTGACCCCACCGGGAATCGAACCCGCGACCTCCTGGTGTGAAGCGAATGGACTAACCATTACGCCACGGAGGCGGTTTAAAAACTACTCGTGGTGTATAATTATTATGTCTCGTATGCAAGAGGTAACATATTATTTTTATAGGATTCCGTAGTCAAACTAGGAATCATTATAGTTTCGCCATGTCTGTATGTCTATTGAAAAGGAAAATTATTACTACTGAAGTAGGCTGCCTTATTTTTTTTTCAATTTCAAATTAATTTATTTGTGATCATAAGTAAATGTACAGGTGTTAAACAAAATTAATGTGCTTTATGACCTGTCCTATATGACGTACAAAATAAGAATTTTAAAAAAAACAGATAAATCATGAAAAGGCACACAATAAATTTCAGAAAATAATATAAAGTAACTAGCTGTCCCGGCGAACTACGTACCGCCTTACATTACACTACCCTACCCTACCCTACACTACCCTACCCTACACTACACTACCCTACCCTACACTACACTACCCTACCCTACACTACCCTACCCTACACTACTCTATCCTACACTACACTACCCTACCCTACACTACACTACCCTACCCTACACTACACTACCCTACCCTACACTACCCTACCCTACACTACTCTACCCTACACTACTCTACACTACACTACCCTACACTACCCTACCCTACACTACCCTACCCTACACTACCCTACCCTACCCTACATACACTACACTACATTACCCTACACTACCCTACACTACACTACACTACCCTACCCTACCCTACCCTACCCTACACTACCCTACCCTACCCTACCCTACACTACCCTACCCTACACTACACTACACTACCCTACCCTATCCTACCCTACCCTACCCTACCCTACCCTACCCTACATTAAAACCTTCTCCTGACAATAACGAACTCGACAAAAAAAGAATTAGCGAAATCGGTTCGTGCGTTCTGGAGTTATAGCGTCAGGAAGGAAAACCCGACTTATTTTTATATAGTAGATGACAAAATACATTCTTATGTCATAGTAAAACTAACCTAAAATTTAAAATAGTATATCTATGGATTTATCAGTGTAATATGGTAAAACAATATGTCAATGTATTGAGCAAAAAATGTCAAATGACATTTATCATTAGTAATTACTAATAGGTCGACTAACATAAAATACGCTGTTTTAAAAGTTCCTAGATTTTCCATACAAATTATTCTATAACAACTGATAAAATAACTTTGTTTTTACCCGACGGCCTCAGAAGGAGGGTTATGTTTATCGACAGTATGTATGTATGTAGATTTCTTTGTTCCCAGCTACAGCCTGAACGGCTTGAAGACTTAGATAAGATGGTGAAAGCTGGCGAGACGGGCTTAGAAAATGCCCTACCACCAACCAAACCGAGTCTAACAAGTTGACACCTTCGGGAATCGAACCCGCGACCTCCTGTTGCGAAGCGAATGGACTAAACATTATACCACGGAGGCGGTTAAAAAGTTATTAAAAATGTAAATTTATTTTTTAAACCCATACGGATCCCTAATTTTCGCGTTGTCTCACACGCATTTGGTCAATTTTTTATACCCCTTATCCCCTTAACCCGAAAAACTTCCCGTTTCAAGATAGGGACGACGAATGCTAGTCATCTGATTTACTTTTTATCATAATAATATGTCAAAAACGTCATTTTGTTCTAAAAATGTGACAAATACCTAGGCGTGACGTCATAGTTTTTCAGCGTCATTTATGTACTCATTTTGTGATTTTGGTGTATTAAAAATTGAAGACTTGATGGAAAACAAAACGAGTAAGGTTTTCAGAAGTTTAAGTAGGAGAGCCATTTAGTGATTGTTAATGTTTATAAGGCTTAGTGTTAGATGGAAGTTTTGAATTAATGAAACGAGGTGTTGTCGTTTAAACTGTCTTTATGCAACTAAATTCAAAATACGTATTCAATGCCTTTAAACCTACTAATCGATACAACATACCGCCCCCCAAAGGACGACTAGTCCTTTTGAAATCTAAACATTTTCAAAAATACATACAATATCTATAAAGTTTCAAAATGCAAGCTGACACAGTAAACTATAAATTTCAATTAACAAATTAGATAATAATAAGTCATGCAAATCACTTAGATCAAATTGTAAATTTATCAACATATTAATTTCAAACACACTTCACTCGATTCAGGTCTCAATATCAATTGGCAAAAGGCACAGTTTATTAAATGATCTTTTCACGACACTGTTACCACTTTTTACACTGTAAACTCTTGTTACGCCGTCTGAACCGGGGTGTTTATCAACGATTCGACCGAGCAGCCATTTTCCTGGTGGGAGGCTGTCAGTCTTTATGAGCACAATGTGCCCAATATCCAGCTCCTTTATTTTCTGGTGCCATTTCGGTCTTTGTTGCAACCTTGATAAATATTCCTGTTGCCATCTGTGCCAGAGGTCTGTTTGAAGCCTTTGTGTATGTTGCCAGCGGGACAATTGATTGATTGGGATGTGCTGTAAGTCTGGACTGGGTACAGCAATCGGAGCTTCTCCAATTAAAAAATGTCCTGGAGTCAATGGTGTTATTCTATCCGTATCCATGTCTTCAATATGGCTCAGGGGTCTCGAATTCAGGCAAGATTCAATTCCACATAAGACGCTAGTCATCTCTTCAAAGGTCAAATGAGTTGTCAATATTCTCTTCATGTGGTATTTAAGAGACTTAACTCCGGCTTCCCATAGACCACCCATGTGAGGACTGTAGGCTGGTATGAAATGCCACTGAGTGCCATCTAGTGCAAGTGATTCAGCTATGTGGCCTTCGAATTCTAATTTTGCTAACTTCCATGCAGCCACAAGCTCCTTATTAGCTCCTACGAAGTTTCTTCCCTGGTCACTCCACATGTGTGCGCATCTGCCGCGTCTGGCCACAAATCTATTGAACGCTCCAATAAATGAGTCAGTGGTTAAGTCTCCCACTAATTCCAAATGTATTGCCTTTGTGCACATACAAACAAAGAGGGCAACATAGGCTTTGTTTGTTTTAGCTCCCCTGCCCTTTGACATCAAAATCTGAAATGGGCCGGCAAAATCTACGCCGCTATGTAAAAAGGGCCTAGATGGATTGACCCTCACACTAGGCAAATTACCCATCAGTTGATTTTTGCTTATGGCACTTTGTTTAGCGCAAATTAAACATCTGTGGATCTTAGTTTTGACTAGATTCTTCGCCTTTAAAATCCAAAATTTTGTTCGTAAGTAGCTTAGCATTAATTGTACTCCACCATGCATTGTTTTTAGGTGAGCATCAGCTACAATGAGCGCTGCAAGATCATTATTGCTGTCTAAAATCATTGGGTGTTTGCTTTCTTCATTCATATTGGCATGATGCAGTCTACCACCTACTCTTAGGATGTTTTCTTCGTCTAAGTACGGCAGGAGAGATTTCAATCTACTGTCTCTTCTCACTGCTTTCTTTGTCTTCAGGCTTCTTATTTCTCTTTGAAAGTTGTTTCCTTGTTCTATTTTAATGCATATTTTTAATGATTCTTCCAATTCGCTTGTAGTCATCGGTTTATCTTTGCTTTGCATTTCCTTTCCTTTCAAAAATCTTCTGCAGTATGTTATTGTTTTCAAAAGTTCCTTTAGGCTTCCAAAATTTTTGAATTGTGTTGCAAGGTTATCGTTTTTATTTTCTGTAGTTACATATGCTTCTATTGTTTCCTTTCTTTCCAGGTTTGTAGCAGTGTGGTTTGGTCTACTATACTTGATTTCCTTCCTTAGCCATTTTGGGCCCTTCCACCAAAGTTCGTCATTTTTCAGATCTGTTAGGTTCTTTCCTCTAGATGCTGCATCGGCGGGGTTTTCGTCTGTTTGAACATGATACCAGTTATTTCCAATGTTATCTAGGATTTCGACAACACGATTTTTGACGAACGTGTTCCATCTGGTAGGATCTCCGAACAACCAAGACAGCACTATTGTTGAATCTGTCCATCCAAAAATTTGACTTGTTTGCAAATTTAGAGCTTTCTTTATGTGTTTCAGAAGTCTAGACAATAATAAGGCACCACATAACTCCAGACGAGGCAGTGATACTGTTTTGACTGGAGCTACGCGTGTTTTGGCTGCTATAATTCCTATCTGTACTTCACCATCTTCGTCTTCATTTCTAAGGTAAGCCACTGATGCATAGGCCTTGTTAGATGCATCACAGAATCCGTGGACAGTGACATTTTTCATGCTGTTTTGAGTAGTTTGTAGCCATCTCTGTATTTCTATGCCTTCTAAATTATCTTGTATTTCATCTCGTAGGCTAATCCACTCTTCCGCAATCATTGCATCAACTTCTTCGTCCCACTTGACACCTTCTAGCCACAATCTTTGAATCAGTAACTTTGCAGGTAAGATTGATGGAGCCAGCCAACCCATTGGATCGAACAGGCGTTGAGTATCAGCTAAGATAGTTCTTTTGGTAATTTTCTCAGTGATCGGGGGTAGAGTGAGGCTATACTGGAAGGCGTCCTTGCCCATATTCCATTGCAATCCTAGAGCTCTTATCGTACCATCTATGGTAATATCCATATTAACGTGTGTGCTTCTTTTTGAAGGTTCAAATTGTTTCAGGAATTCAGCATTATTGGAACACCACTTTTGTAGAATGAAGCCTCCTCTTTTAAGTATATTTTCAACTTGTTTTGCGGTGTTTATTGCTGAGGACAGATCATCGTTTCCTGCCATTAAATCGTCCATGTAGAACTGCTCTTTGATTACCCTAGCAACTTCAGGAGTGTCCTTGCCTTCATCTTCGGCAACTTGATGCAAAGTTTTGACAGCCAGATATGGTGCGCTTGCAGTTCCAAATGTAACTCTGGTAAGCCGATAGTCTTTTATAGGTTCGTTTGTGTTCCGGCGCCAAACTATCCTCTGCAGATCTTTGTCTTCTTTTGCGACCAAAATCATTCTGTACATTTTTTGTATATCGGCTACAAAACATACCTTCTTTAGTCTCCACTTCATTATCAAACTTCGCATATCGTCTTGAAGCTGAGGTCCTACTAGCAGCTCTTCATTTAAAGATACATTGTTTTTCCCCTTTTCTGAAGCATTGTAAACGACTCTTACTTTGGTAGTTTCTTTCTCTTCCTTTACAATAGCATGATGTGGCAGGTATACAGCTGGTTTGTTAATTTCTTCCTTTGGTACTACTTCCATATGATTCATTTCTAGGTATTCATCCATAACTTTCACATACTCCTTTTTCAGATTGGTGTTCTTTTCAAATCTTCTTTCTAATTGCAGTAGTTTTCTTAATGCTATTTCTTTGGTTTCTCCTGCTGTTGATAAAAGTTTGTCTGTCTTCGTAGGCATTTTAACAATGTACCGTCCTTCATCTGTTCTGGAATGTGTAGCTTGATAGATTTCTTCACACTTTCTTTCATCTGCTGTCAGCACTCTTGCTTCGGCATGGTCTAGCTCCCACATTGTTTTTAGCATATCATCCAGATCCAGATTGTGATGCATTACTATTATGTTATCTCTGTGCTTTTCATTTTGTATGTTTCCAAATAGAATCCAACCCAGGCTGGTATTTTGTGCGCATGGAGCTCCTGGGGGACCCTTGATAACTTCGCTTCTTAATATCTGGGCACATACTTCAACACCAAGCAGCATATCAACTCGTCCAGGTTGATTGAATCTGGGGTCTGCCAAGACGAGTCCTTCTAAGTGTGGCCAGGTGTTTGCAGAGATTGTCTTCGACGGCAATTGCTTGGTAAGTGGTGTAGGCATAATGTAAGCCTTTACTTTTAGCTTGAAACTGTCATCATACTTTGATAGAAGTTCTAGGTGAGTTGCTTGTTTCACTTCAGTCTTTGTTGAACCAACACCAGTGATCGTTCCATTTACTGACGTTCTCTCTAGTTTCAGTGCTTGAGCGGCTCTTTCACTGATAAATGTCGCTTGTGAACCGTTATCCACCAATGCTCGTAGTATTGTCGTATGGCCTCGTTGATCTTTGACAGGTACAAGGGCAGTTGCTAGGAGCGCCATAGACTTGTTTGTGGAAAAATGCGAAGACAACTCCACATTTGATTCATCATTGTTTGCTGCGCTTTCTTGGTCTTCAATGTTACTGTGATGAGCCTGTACATCTGGTTTGCTGGTGGTAGAAGGTGCCGTTTGATGCACAAGTGAATGGTGACGCTTGTGACATATGCGACATGACATTGATAAACGGCAATTTCTTACTGAATGTCCTGGTGCTAGACAGTTAAAACATAACTGATTGTTCTTGACATATTCACACCTCTCTGTTGGATCCATCTTTGTGAACTCCTTGCAGTGGCATAAGGTGTGATTTTCGCTACATATTTTACAGATTTTTGGTTTGAAAGTAGCATTAGAAGCTTCGGAGGTAGAAACATGTACTGAATATTCCTTACCCTTGACAGGTCTTTCTTTTGACGGTGTGGTTACAAGCTCTAGTGTGCGGTACTTCGTTTCCAAAAATTTTGATAAATCTTCCCAGCTAGGTAATTTTTCAGAATCATCCTTGTAGGCAAATTCTTCCCAATCACGGTGAGACTCTGGGTCCAACTTCTGAACAACCAGAAATATGATTAATGGATCCCAAGAATCAGTGGAGATGTTGAGGTTTTTCAGACTAAATATGCATTCGTTAGTTGTGTCTAGTAACGATTTGATATGATTAGCTGTTTGTGATGGGATTTTCTTTTGCGAAAACAATTTCTTTAACAAAGAATTAACTATGAGCTTCTTGTTACCGTATCGTGACTTAAGTACCTCCCATGCTTGACTGTAATTGTTTTCTGTGACTTGTACGTGCTTTAAGAGTGATTCTGCTTCTCCACGAATACTACTTTTCAAATAGTGTAACTTTTGTACCTTACTGAGCGTTGAATTGTTGTGCACTAGCGAGACAAACAAATCTTGGAATGCAGGCCACTCTTCATAAACTCCAGAGAATAAAGGTAGTTGTATTCTAGGTAGCTTAACTTGACTTTCCGTCGGTCCCGTCCGAGGTCCCGAAGTACAACCTTCCATGGTCTTTGATAACGTTAACGATGATAACAAATCCTTTAGATCGGCTAGTAAACAAAGGTATATGTCCTCATTAGTGAAATAGTCTTCGTTGGAAAAGTAACGATATTCGCCTTGATTTTCTGTAGGTATGATCTTTACTAGTTCTTGGTGAGCACTTTTGTATGTAGTCCAATACTCCTCAATTGTTTTTATTCGTGTTTCTACATAACCCTTTGTTAATCTCTTGGCCGGACATTTTTTGAAGTTTATTTGGGCCTTTTGTAATAATAAACCAGTATTTTCTAAAGTACTTATCAGTTTTCCAGGTTCCGTAGTCATACTTCACTCCAAAATCACTTAAAATAGTCCGAAGTAGTCCAAAATATCTTCGTTAAATAACTCACGTAATATTGTTCAATGTGTAAAATAACTACCTATTCACTATAAAAGTCACAATTCAATCACTCAGTACCTCGTGTCCGCGAGGCTTCTTATCTAAGGAATGCAGTTCTTTTGTTCGCGGCGGCCCGAGCGATGCCTAACTCGTTTGTATTCGCACTTGCTAACTTTTATTTAATTATCCGGCTCGATTATGGACCATATGTTAATGTTTATAAGGCTTAGTGTTAGATGGAAGTTTTGAATTAATGAAACGAGGTGTTGTCGTTTAAACTGTCTTTATGCAACTAAATTCAAAATACGTATTCAATGCCTTTAAACCTACTAATCGATACAACAGTGATCAAGAGTTAATAATTTAGTTCTGATGCTGTCGTCATCCTTATTCATGTGCGTGCGCAGTTTCCTGTAAGCGTCTGATTCGCAATAATCTTTTTTTAGGATATAAGATCCGAAACAATTCATTTTCAAGTGTTATTTTCATATTGTGTCACGTTCACGCTTACGAAGTCGAGGGCAACAACTAGACATTTAAATAAAATGGTGTTATATTTTAAACAAAGTAGGCCTGCTGTGCTGGCCGATCGATTTGTATGAGAGGTCCAAAAAATGATTGTAAATGGATGCTTTAGTACCTACTTCCCTACTCTTTGGAATGGACCATAAGCAAATAGTAAGGAATACTTTTAAGTTGTTCAGAATCATGAGTATAGTAGTCATACCCCAGGATGATAGCTAATAAATGAGAACCTTATACAGAGCGTTAGGTAAAATAGAACACAGCTACTCACAAAACTGTTCAACTTTTGTACCAAAACGATGATGGAAAAAAAAACTTCCCATACTAAGATTTGAATGAATGAAAAAATACTTCCCATAGTAAGATTTGTAAGAATGAAAAAAAAAATGCTTAATAACCAACGTAGTGCATTTTTGTATGAAGCGTCTATTTTTTTAATTGACTATGCATTCCTTGAAAAAAATTGTTAAGTGTGACAAGTAGAATCACCAATTGATGGGTTCTACATATGTTTATTTAAAATTAATTTATACTGACTTTTATTTGGTGCGTTCTAGAACAGTCCCGAGATCTTATATATTATAACAAACAACAACAACCCACCAAGAAAATGACTAACACATATAAGTAAATGGTCTTATGAGTTGCTCACATACTTCTGATGCCAGCTGTACCTACAGCTCAATCATTTTGCGGAATAGCTTACACAACCTTGAAGCGAAATATAATATGAACGTAATTGCGCCTCTAAATTGTCAAACCGTGAAATATTGATAATGCTTACCTACGTCAAGTCTTTGTAATTTCAATTCATGAAAAAATATTCTACGTAAATTAATGTTTGTTCATCTGCTAAATAAAGACACCGTTATGTATATAAAAGGTACCAGCAAGAATTGGAATTCAGTTTTCGATCTGGTTCAGTGAATCCAGGTCATTGCTAAGGAAGCTGAAATCATGAAGAAAATTTTGGTACTTTTCTTAATTGCTGGCGTGCTGGTTCAAGTGAGTTATCGTGTTTTGATTTTTGTTTACGTTACATTTAGATTAATTGTTCTATTGTCAAAACTAAAATAGGTGAAGTAACACCACTACCTTCGAATAGTTCCAGATAATACCAACAGATGGCGCTACTAGTGTTTCACATCGCAACTGTAACGCCTTGTATGCGTACTTCGTATCCTCTTCGGTAGGGTTCTAGCATCAGTGTAGGGCTGCCATAAATTCTAAGACGCCGAATAGGACATTTAGAACAGAAAAAGGGTAAACTATAGATTATTCAAAAACACTGGCAATATTTAAGAAACTTTAATCAAAAAATAACGAAGTCTTTCTAACACTACGTTCTCGGTGACACTGTTCTTTGCCCGCTCATATTTTTTTGGTAGATTTGACCTTTTTCAGTAATTCCTTTTCCCCTTTAACGTAATTATAAAATTCTGTGCACGTCATTTTATAATTATAAACGCATTGAATGACGCCTGTGAATGATGCTTTCGACTGTGCTTACACTGAGTGTACACTTGTTCTTTCGTCCTCATCAAGAAGTTTATAGATTACCTTTTGTCCTTGGTACTCACTCTGAGGCAGTCGCAGTCTCGCTCGCTCGCTCGCTCGCTCACCTCCGCTCCACTTTGATCACTCGCTGATCGCAGACGCGGCACTTACCTACACAGGGGTAGCTTGCAAATTGAATGCATGCCGGGACAAATGACTTGCTGACCGGGACACCGGGACACAACGCTTCAAACCGGGACATGCCCTAAATTTGTGGCAAATAACTGCATTCACACCTGCTGGAAAAGATTATTGGAAGCTACGCTAGAAATACGGAGTGATACCAAGCGAGGTTTTACATAATACTTCGATGGTGATACCAAAGTAGTCGCAAACTCCTGCATCCACATCTGCTGAGACAGGCGGTTGAAAACTGCTATTATGTCGACTGTACAACCACGATTACCTCTGTACCACAGTATTACGATATGGCTTACAGTAGCGCAAAGCCTTTAATATTGCACGATGCCGCCACCGGCGTAGGTAGGTACTATATGTAGCATACTAGCCTGTAGTCAGCCTGCCAAACTGCCTGCCGGCTGCGCCCCGCAAGTAGTACCCTTCCGTTACTCTGCGTAAGTACCACTGTAAGCCGCTATATTGTAATACTGTGTCTGTACTAATTGAAGTTTGATTCATTAAACTTCCGTGCATACTATGACTTTTACTTCAACGAGCTTCACCTCGTCGAACCACCTTCGTCAGAATATAATCTCCCCTCCTTATAATTGACAACGGAACAACCGACTTCCAACAACGCAACAAGGACAAATTCGCAATCTTTTTTGTTTTTGTTATTTTTATTTAAAAAAGGTACTGAACAGATTTTAATACATTTTTAACCGACTACGAAAAAGGAGGGTTATGTTTTTGACAGTCTATGTATGTATGTATGGATGTTTATCTGCTCCCTCGTATTTCCTAAATCACTCAACCGATCTTGACAAATTTGGTGTCTTTGGATTTGTGCCATCACTCCGCGTGTCATAGGATATATAGCATATAATTTTAAACAAAAAAAAAACTACTTCAAACGCACTAGTTGCCACTACGATTTTTGAAGGTTCCTCTCGATTTCTCTGGGATGCCATCATCATATCCTGGTTTCCTTATCATGGTACCACCTTTCCAACAAAAAAGAGTCATCAAAAATCGGTTCATAAACGACGACGTTATCCGCGAACAAACATACGTTCTCTGTTTATTATTGCAGAGGTTGACTGGAAGAGATCCCTCTAAGGGATAAGTCCGCCTTCGTAATTAAGGTTTTTTTATAACATTATTTTAAGATTTTGTACAATAAAGAGTTTACAAGCAAACAAACAAAAAATATATACGGTCGAATTAAGAAACCTCCTTTTTTTGAAATCGTTTAATAAAAAAAATCAAATTTTTTTTTATATTCATATCATTTTTGGTATCAAAAGAAAGGTATTGACGAGCACATTCTAAATATATATATATATATACATTACATATGCAAATACTTATAATTTCTTAGCAAATGGTCTCACAAGCGATATTATGAGACGGCTCAACGTACGCGCGCTACAATCAAGAGACACGAAAGCTTGAAAGAAAGTAACAAAAATCCTGGATTAGTATGGGAGGTACCATATTCCGATTTTTTTTAGAACGACGAACTACCGCGTACTGTAGGTCATATCGCTCATTTGGTACTACAATGACGAAAATGCACTTTTTGTAACTTTACAGGAGAGCGATTTAAAAAAATTTTCAACTTTCATCATCCAGTTAATGACCTTTAAATACATCACTATTGTATGATTTTTGACTTAAAACATGGCATAAGTATTAAAGTTTTATGAGTAGTCTATATCAACTGTTTATCTATATAAATATCTCTTTTATTAAAAAAAAACTAGAGCGACACCCCCAATTTTGTCATTGTTCCACCAGGATTCTTTTAATTATATGTAATGCTTTCATACAAAACTCAATATAAGGTAACAGAAGCAATCATTTTTTTTTAAATCTTTTTTAATTATTCATTTGGTAACTTCTACAATACTTAGTTAACCAGAAAATCACATTTTGAAAAACGCAGTCGCTTGAAATTATTCAACTATTAGTCGTATAAATAACAACTTCTCAATAGGGAATAATTTTTAAGCCTAATACTAAATCTTTACTCATTATAAATATACGAGTAAGTAATTCAATTCTGCCTACTAAAAAACAGATTCAATTACAACTAAAATTCTTAACACACGTTGACAAAAGCTAACCATTATTTTTAATCATCCGTCACTGTTAATATTTTTTGGTACCTCGTATAAAACTTATATAAAATTTGCCGTCAATTTCACTTAATCAACTTGCATTCGTATTACTAAGATTAATTTCACTTAAGCATTAACAATCTCAACTTCTCGATTAGAAGAAATTTTCAAGAGTTTAACTTACATACATTATCAACCGACTTCAAAAAGAAGGAGTTTCTCAATTCGACTGTATGTTTTTTTTTGTATGTTTGTTACGCGATTGTGAACCGATTTTCAAAATATTTTTTTTATTCGAAAGAGTATACTCTCGAGGGGGTCCCATTGTCACCAAGTCAGGATCTGAGGATTGGATCTCAGGGAAATCGAGAACAACCCTCAAATTTTATAGGCACATATTACGTGTTGCATGTATTTCCTAAAACTGTTCAAGTTTTGGTGTCTATTAGTCATCATCTCATGTTGATGAGCCGATGAAGGAAGGTACAACTCCTTAACGGTTAGGAGATGGAGGATAATTCTTTAAATATTTTGCGTAGATACGGTAAGTATAGACCAGTGATGGGCAAACTTTTTTCATGGGGGGGCCAGAAAGTTAAAATGAAATTCTGTGGAGGGCCATAACTAAAGCAAGCCAATTACAATTTAACTTTTATTCGAAGGTGCTGCTTTGATGGGTGTGTGAGACATATGAAATTGCTTCTGATTTGCCATAATATCTTCGAATGCTGACTCGAGCTGCGACGATGTCACTTTCAGCAGCGAGAAAAGATGTTCATCAGAAAGTCGGTTTCTGATTGAATTTTTCCGCAATTTCATTGTCGAAAAAGTCTGTTCGCACACATATGATGACCCAAACATCGTCATTATTTTCTGAGCATGAGCAATCATCTTTGGGTAATTAACTTTCGGCAGTGCTTTATAAAAATCTAGTTTTGATGAATTTAAAAACAGTTGTTTTAAGTGGGTGCTGCATTGCATTTCAACAATTTCTAACTGCAATTCTGCTGAGACATTTTCCGGGTCTACATTAAACGGCATCGAAAAAACATCTAGCGATGATTGAATGTTCTTAAAATCTTGAAACCTAGTTGCGAATTCTGTGTGAAGTTTCTTCAATACCTGACTGAATTCTTTCAGTTTGTTAACACTCACTGGTGCCATGGACTTCAAACGCGGAAAGTGAGTTAAATTGTTTTTCTCCATGCAGTTAAAAAACAGAAAAAGCAGAGTTTTAAATGATTTCAGACAACCCCAAGTCTCATCTAAAAACTGGTTCTTTTCTTGCAATTTTTTATTTAATTTATTATAGTGTTCGAGCAAATCGGTGAAAAATGCAAAATCGGTACACCAGTCTTTGTCTTCGAAGATTTGGAAATCAGACCATTTATCTGGTTTTTTTTTAAAAAAGATAGATTTCTTCTTTCGCCATGATCCCAGTGCGTTACAAGAACAAGCAAGCATACGGGGAAAATACAAAACAAAATTACCTACGCGAACAAGCAAAACATTACGCGCGGCTCGCTTGGTGACAGCTGCGACTGTCGACCTGTTCAACCGCACCCGCGCCTCTCACCTCATCGCGCCCTCACCGCGCTCCCCTCTTTTTTTTATTCACAATTGGCAAACCCTTGGCATGATCTCACCTGATGGTAAGTGACGATGATGCCGAAGATGGAAGCGGGCTTAACCAAGATTCCCCAACGCAATGGAGAACTGGCTATCTTATCTTCAAGCCGGAACACATCAATGTTGTTAACACTGATGATTGGCGGCGAGACTTAGATGAGATGGTGGTAGCTAGCCAGGCGGGCTTAGAAAATGCCCTACCATCAACCAAACCGAGTCTTACAAGTTGACCCTACTAGGAATCAAACCCGCGACTTCCTGGTGTGAAGCGAATGGACTAACCATTATGCTAAGGAGGCGGTTAAACATATTTTTCGCACCCCGCGACCCGCAAAACATTAACTACCCACCTAGTCTAGGCTCCTTTACCTACGCATCTATTATTCGACTTCATACTGCTAGCTCGACCATCAAAATATAATTATCGCGGACCATATACTGTTCATTTTGAAGGACCTTTGGCGGGCCGGATTAAAACCTTTTGCGGGCCGGAGTTGGCCCGCGGGCCGTACTTTGCCCATCACTGGTATAGACCGATAGTTGTATTCTTTCAGATTATTCAGATGAGCTGATGATGGAAGATTTAACTCCTTAACTTTCATTCTGTTAAGATGATGATGGAAGCTACAGGAATCTGTATCTTTTAATGAAACACATGCTTTATGATTTAATGGTTCCTATGGGCGAGTGTTTTAAGATAGATAGAATTATCACTAAAAATAAATAAAATAAAAATAAATGTTTAAAAAACTTAAAAACCGACTTCAAAATTAAATTCACTCAAAAGTATGAAATAATATTATTTACTTAAATACACGACATTAACCAACAATAACGAAATCAAAGATAGGTACGAATTAAATTAGGGGCCTAATTTTTTTTTCTGAGGTCGGTGTCAGCAATGCCATCGAATCTAAAACATTTGATACGAAAGTAGCTGTGTGCTGGTACCGACCTCAAAAATAAATTTCCCAAAAAAACGGAGAAAAAATTAAGAAGTTGTATATTCCATAATTCATAATTTACTTTATCGTCGTTTTCCCGCAAAATAAATATAATATCTGGGGAAATATCAACGTAACTACGCTTTTTTGTCGCGGTTCCGCCGAGTGGAGATAAAAAAAATGTCACATTTATCTTTTGGTCATTGCTGCACACAAAATAACTTTATGGAAACAACGACGAAACTAAGCATTGTCGTCGCTGTTCTGCCAAGTGCAGATAAAACAAATGTCACATTTATATTCTCGTCATTGTTGCACACAAAATAAGTCCTCACTTTACGGAAACAACGACAAAATTAAGCATTGTCGTCGTTGTTCCGCCAGGAGGGGATAAAAGTGATGTCATATTTACCTTGCCGTCGTTGTTGCACCAAACTAACACCTCACTTCAAGGAACCCCCCCGCACAACTGACTAAATCGCCGTTGTAGCTGTAGAATGCTTGCGTTTTGGTATAAAAGTAACAATGACGTCAACGCCATCTAGCCGCAGTTTATGAAAATACATTACCGTCGATTTTACCCCGAAAGTAACCAACCTAAATATATCCTTTGACATACTTAACTCATTTTTGATAAAAACCTTAATTTCGTCATTGTAGTACCAAATGAGCGATATTATACAGTTAAAGTAACACACCGAGTTTCAACAAGATCGTTAGAGCCATTTTTGAGTAAAAAATAATAAGCGTTTTTTTTTTATTACGGTGGCAACCCTCAAAATCAATATAGGGGAAATTTTAAAAAAATATTGTTCTAACCCAAATGTCACTTAAATCCGTTCAGTAGTTTGGGAACTAGAGCACCAGACGGATGTACAGACACACACACACACACACTCTCACATACACATTTTTTAAATTTTTGTTTTTCAGGCTCTATTAGTGCAATCGATCCCCCATCAAAATCTCAACTTTGATTTTTTTGCCATCACAATACTTTTTTCACTCATTCGTTTCTCGAAAGTAAAAATATGGAGATAAATCTAAAAAAAGGCGTAGGCCGTGGTGATTTCGCGTGGACATCGTTTTTATGACTTTACTAGCTTTTGCGAGCGGTTTCGCCCGCATGGACATTGTTTTTAGGGTTCCGTTGTACAATAAGGAACCCTAATAATTTCGTCATGTCTGTCTGCCCGTCTGTCTGTCTGCGGCCTAGACTTTTAGTAGTTAAAAGCTGAAATTTGGCATAATAATAACGCGGAGAGAACTGTAAAAAAAATTGGAAAATACATTTTAAGGGTACCTCCCCTACAAGTAAAGTGGGGATGATTTTTGACGTGATCACGTCTTATAATTCGATGGAGCCGGCTGCACGCACGAAAAAATGCGTCGTTACCATGCGTCGTTACCTCGCTCTGAGGCGTTCCGAAAAATGCGTCGTTACCTCGCTCTGAGGCGTTCCGTGAGGCGTTCCGTTTAAGGCTTTTTTCTTATGACGTTGTCACGTTCAACTATCGTCAGTAAACCGACTTTACAGACAACCGTTTTTTTTTTTTTTTTCTCTTCAAACCCAGTCGTGTGGGGGACATCGTTGGTTAGAGCTTCAAAAATTGTTGTGAGTCTTCTAAGACCATTTCGCTCATTTGGTACTACAATGACGTAATTAAGGTTTTTATCAAAAATGAGTTAAGTATGTCAAACGATATATTTTGGTTGGTTACTTTCGGGGTAAAATCGACGGTAATGTATTTTCATAAACTGCGGCTAGATGGCGTTGACGTCATTGTTACTTTTATACCAAAACGCAAGCATTCTACAGCTACAACGGCGATTTAGTCAGTTGTGCCGGGGAGTTCCTTGAAGTGAGGTGTCAGTTTGGTGCAACAACGACGGCAAGGTAAATATGACATCACTTTTATCCCCTCCTGGCGGAACAACGACGACAATGCTTAATTTTGTCGTTGTTTCCGTAAAGTGAGGACTTATTTTGTGTGCAACAATAACGAGAATATAAATGTGACATTTGTTTTATCTGCACTTGGCGGAACAGCGACGACAATGCTTAGTTTCGTCGTTGTTTCCATAAAGTTATTTTGTGTGCAGCAATGACCAAAAGATAAATGTGACATTTTTTTTATCTCCACTCGGCGGAACAGCAACAAAAAAGAGTAGTTACGTTGATATTTCCCCAGATATTATATTTATTTTGCGGGAAAACGACGATAATGTAAATTATGAATTATGGAATATACAACTTCTTAATTTTTTCTCCATTTTTTTGGGGAATTTATTTTTGAG
This sequence comes from Coleophora flavipennella, assembly GCA_947284805.1. Taxonomy (NCBI): domain Eukaryota; kingdom Metazoa; phylum Arthropoda; class Insecta; order Lepidoptera; family Coleophoridae; genus Coleophora; species Coleophora flavipennella. Next base: position 15,266,824 of record OX369264.1, on the reverse strand, counting down.
GTCGGTACCAGCACACAGCTACTTTCGTATCAAATGTTTTAGATTCGATGGCATTGCTGACACCGACCTCAGAAAAAAAATTTAGGCCCCTAATTTAATTCGTACCTACCTTTGATTTCGTTATTGTTGGTTAATGTCGTGTATCTAAGTAAATAATATAATTTCATACTTTTGAGTGAATTTCATTTTGAAGTCGGTTTTTAAGTTTTTTAAACTTTTCTTTTATTTATTTTTAGTGATAATTCTATCTACCTAAAAACGTTATACCCAATCACCCACTCGCCCATAGAAACCATTAAATCATAAAGCATGTGTTTCATTAAAAGATACAGATTCCTGTAGCTTCCATCATCATCTTAACAGAATGAAAGTTAAGGAGTTAAATCTTCCATCATCAGCTCATCTGAATAATCTGAAAGAATACAACTATCGGTCTATACTTAACGTATCTACGCAAAATATTTGAAGAATTATCCTCCATCTACCTTCCTTCATCAGCTCATCAACATGAGATGATGACTAATAGACACCAAAACTTGAACAGTTTTAGGAAATACATGCAACACGTAATATGTGCCTATAAAATTTTAGGGTTGTTCTCGATTTCCCTGAGATCCAATCCTCAGATCCTGACTTGGTGACAATGGGACCCCCTCGAGAGTATACTCTTTCGAATAAAAAAAATATTTAGAAAATCGGTTCACAATCGGCGGAGATATCGCGTAACAAACATACAAAAAAAACATACAGTCGAATTGAGAACCTCCTCCTTTTTGAAGTCGGTTGATAATGTATGTAAGTCAAACTCTTGAAAATTGCTTCTAATCGAGAAGTTGAGATTGTTTAAGCTTAAGTGAAATTAATCTTAGTAATACGACTGTAAGTTGATTAAGTGAAAGTGACGACAAATTTTATATAAGTTTTATACGAGGTACCAAAAAATATTAACAGCGGCGGATGATTAAAAATAATGGTTAGCTTTTGTCAACGTGTGTTAAGAATTTTAGTTGTAATTGAATCTGTTTTTTAGTTGGCAGAATTGAATTACTTATATTTTGGATGCGGGCAGCGCAGGACCGGTCGTCGTGGAAATCCTTGGGGGAGGCCTTTGTCCAGCAGTGGACGATTTGTGGCTGATATGATGATGATATTTATAATGAGTAAAGATTTAGTATTAGGCTTAAAAATTTGTCCCTATTGAGAAGTTGTTATTTATACGACTGATAGTTGAATAAATTCAAGCGACTGCGTTTTTCAAAATTTGATTTTCTGATTAACTAAGTATTGTAGAAGTTACCAAATGAATAATTAAAAATGATTAAAAAAAAACTGTTTCCTACTGTAACCTTATATTGAGTTTTGTATGAAAGCATTACATATAATTAAAAGAATCCTGGTGGAACAATGACGAAATTGGGGGTGTCGCTTTAGTTTTGTTTTAATAAAAGAGATATTTATGTAGATAAACAGTTGACATAGACTACTCATAAAACTTTATTACTTATGCCATGTTTTAAGTCTAAAATCATACAATAGTGATATATTTAAAGGTCATTAACTGGATGATGAAAGTTGAAATTTTTTTTAAATCGCTCTCCTGTAAAGTTACAAAAAGTGCATTTTCGTCATTGTAGTACCAAATGAGCGATTTTATAATTTTGGGTTCCGTTTTCGAAAAAATAGGCTTGAAATTGCTAAATTTTGTTGGAGTCGAGTGTCCCCACCCCCTAACAACTAAACCGCTGTATTTGGAAATATGAAAAAAAACATGAAAGTAGTCTATATAATGAATTTAAAAGAAACACTATCAAAGCTAATATGGCTTTTCTAGTTGACGAGCAATAGTCGATCAATACCAATCTTTATTACCACCACCGTGTTGACCTCTACGCGCGGTGGTACTCAAATAGATAATATTTTTTCTAACTTCCCATGCGAAGTTGGATTTTATAACGCCTTTTTTAGTTACCATCGTCCTTTGTGGGCCCGTTTTTAGGGTTTCTTTAATTGTTAAATAATATCTTAACTATTTATTATTGAAACTGGACTACCGACCTCGAGGACGATGGTCACGCAAGCTTCTTTAGATATGGACGCGATAATGGCAAGTACGGAACCCTAAATTGAGCGTGGCCCGACACGCACTTGTCCGGTTTTTATTATGACTGTGTTTGAGGGTGAGTGGTGTGGCTCGCGAGCATGGAAATTAGTTTTCTCCAGATCTGATTAGCAATCTATGTCATTTCCCACTCCCTCAATCGTCTCTGTGCAAAAAATCACAACAATCCATTGTTTCGTTGCGATGTTAAAGAAATGAACCAAAAAGACTGTTTTTTTGAATTCCCTCAGGAACTGCATCAGACTATGCTATTTCTTCGGGATAAAAAGTTGTCTATGTCCTTCCTCGTGACACAGGCTACCTACATGGCAAATTTCATTAAGATTGATTAAGCTTTGAAGCGTGAAAAAGGTAACAAACAAACACATTTATAATATTAGTATGGAAGTATGGATTTGAGGGTGAATGCCACAAGTGGCTCGCGAACGTAGGCAGGAGTTTACTCCAGATCCCTCGGGAACTTTATCTAGCTATGCTGATCAGCAGTCTATCTCACTTCCCATCCCCTCAACTATTTCTATGCAAAAAAAAACGTTGCTCCATTGCGATCTTAAAAAAATCAACCAAAAAGTATTTTTGTAAGTTCCCTCAGGATTTGCATCCTATTGTAGTATTTTCACGGGATAAAAAGTAGCCTATGTACTTCTCCGTGACACAGGCTACCTTCATGTCAAATTTCGTCAAGATTGGTTGAGGTATTGAAGCTAGAAAAGTAACAAATAAACAAACACTGTTTCACATTAATAATGTTACAGTAAGGATTAATATTAATTAATTACGACGCATAAATAATGACTCATATCCTTCTTTGCAGTTCGTTGTTCCAAAAAAGCAAGATAAAAAAGAAGATGATGATGATAGTGCGAGTAAGAGTAGCAGTGAGGAGGATTGCGAAGGTGAGTACCTACCTACATACTTGCATTTTATGTTTTTATATAAAAGAAAACTCCTACTGACTGACTTATCAACAAGATCTACTGAAGTTAGGTAGATTTTGAAAGGGAGTTATTGGGGGTGAATTATTTTATTTATTGTATAGATCATTGTATCCTGAAAAAAAAATCGACAGACTCGATCTCAACTCGGTGGTCGACGGTCTACATATATTATTGTGATGAGTTTATTTGTACTGTATAAATCAAGTATAATGTATGCATTATCGTTGCCAGGCGTCCGGATAAAGCCGGACAGTGTTAGGCTTTTTGGATGCGTGTCCGGCCAAATTAGAAGGTGTCCGGCCTGTCCGGCTTTTTAGGTTTAATGATTTTTCCAGTCACCTGGACATTCGGGTGAGCGCTGTCGTATTTATGAGACTATGGCGGCGTTTCTTTGTCTGATTAGTACCTCGCTAAAGGCCAGTAAACATGACTGATTGATTTAGGGGTGTCTAAAGAGGGCTTTAATAATTTAGGGAGTCCGGCTTTTTTACCCAAAAGTCCGGCTAAACTGGCAGGTATGTCCGGATATTTAGTTTTAAGACCTGGCAACCCTATATGCATTTCGTATCCTATCTATTAACTTAAAAAAAATTGCTTAAATAAACAACACGTATAGTCTTAAAATCTATAAAGTAGGAACTAAAAGGTTCAACCGTTTTAAATCTCAAAGATTAGAAGCATTCCAGTGAGGTCAGTGGAATGCTTCCAATCTTTGAGATTTAAAACGGTTGCTTGATTTGAATTTGACGTAACACCATCTCTAGACAGGTATGTACCTAGCGCAGGTGTCATCAGTGGAATAAAACATTAAGATTTTAATTATTTCACTGAGGGCACCACGGTCAGGTGCCCTCAATGGAATAAAACATTAAGATTTTAATTATTTCACTGAAGGCACCACGGTCGGGTGCTCTCAATGGAATAAATCATTAAGATTGTTACTATTTCACTGAGGGCCACCACGGTCAGGTGCCCTCAATGGAATAAATCATTAAGATTTTTACTATTTCACTGAGGGCACCACGGTCAGGTGCCCTCAATGGAATAAATCATTAAGATTGTTACTATTTCACTGAGGGCCACCACGGTCAGGTGCCCTCAATGGAATAAATCATTAAGATTGTTACTATTTCACTGAGGGCACCACGGTCAGGTGCCCTCAATGGAATAAATCATTAAGATTTTTACTATTTCACTGAGGGCACCACGGTCAGGTGCCCTCAATGGAATAAATCATTAAGATTGTTACTATTTCACTGAGGGCCACCACGGTCAGGTGCACTCAATGGAATAAATCATTAAGATTGTTACTATTTCAATGAGGGCCACCACGGTCAGGTGCCCTCAATGGAATAAATCATTAAGATTTTTACTATTTCACTGAGGGCACCACGGTCAGGTGCCCTCAATGGAATAAATCATTAAGATTTTCACTATTTCACTGAGGGCCACCACGGTCAGGTGCCCACAATGGAATAAATCATTAAGATTTTTACTATTTCACTGAGGGCACCACGGTCAGGTGCCCTCAATGGAATAAATCATTAAGATTGTTACTATTTCACTGAGGGCACCACGGTCAGGTGCCCTCAATGGAATAAATCATTAAGATTTTTACTATTTCACTGAGGGCACCACGGTCAGGTCATGTCAGGTCACGGTCATCTTCAAGCCCGAACACATCAATACTGTTAACACTGACGTTAGGCGGCAAGACTTAGATAAGATGGTGGAAGCTGGCCAGGTGGGCTATGAAAATGCCCTACCACCAACCAAACAGAGTCTTACAAAGTTGACCCCGCCGGGAATCGAACCCGCGACCTGATGTGAAGCGAATGGACTAACCATTACGCCACGAAGGCGGTTAAATGGTACGGCTGATGGTAAGCGATGATGATGTCGAAGGGTAGGCGGGCTTACCAAGATTCTCCAAAGCAATGGGGAACTGGCTTTCTTATCTTCAAACCGGAACACTTTAATGTTGTTAACATTGATTTTTGGCGGCAAGACTTAGATAAGATGGCGGTATCTAGGATTATTTAGGATTACTTCAAAGATTGAAATCCGAAAGAGTCGGTAGGGTAAAGAAACCTGTAAAAAAAGAGAACATTTATTTTTACTCACAATTGGTAAACCCTTAACAACATCTCACCTGATGGTAAGTGACGATGTTGCCGAAGATGGAAGCGGGCTTAGCAAGATTCCCCAACGCAATGGGGAACTGTAAATCTGAACAAGTAACATAATTGTTAATTGTTTTTTTTACATTTGTACATTGTAATTTTTTTATTTTTACTTATACGAGTACTTACTTTATTTTACATTTTATACTATTTCCAATTTTAATTGAGACATTAATTAAACTGTCATAAATTTACGTAACCTTTATTATGCATGTCATATTTGTATTGTTTGTATAGGTCTTAAATTATTTATATTTTTATTATTGTTATTTCAAACAAAATGTACATTGTTTGTGGATAAATGAATTTGAAAATTTTAAATTATTTATGGTCAATCCAACCCGCACAGAAGTTCTTAGACTTTTACAAAACTTTAATTCAGAGGTTTTTTTTTGTATGGCAGCCCTTTTAAGTGCACCCCAAAAAAACGATCAGCTAATAACTTTTTTTTAAACAATGTTCAATACCTTTAATAATATGAATTTTCTTTTTTCCCCGGTTCAGATGACCCAGTGTCAAAACTCAAAGGTACCGTTTCTAAAGTTCACGGTAAAAGAAAGTAAATACATATAACAATTCATGCAACTTTTGTTTATAATGACCTATGTGTGTTCATATTGCAATATAACCTGCCTTTTCATCTACCTAACCTTTAAAAATTTACAGACCGCACTCACATTACATTAATCATGGCATTTAACTATGGGACTTAAGATCAAACATCTAGCTTTAACCTTTACAATTTGACCAAAATTAATTAGTGAAGCTAATACAATTTGTAAATATTTTAAATAAATTACTTCTATAATAAAATATTTCGTTTTCATGAGCAGACGACGTAAAGAAGAAAGGTAAAAATTAAAATTACTTCTAATTGTTAGTAAATCCTTCAATTAATAACTGAAACCGATACAAAGAGATTAAATGTATTTTCATGAAATAACTTGTAAAATAAAAACATATCTATTTCATGTGCAGCCGGTGAAAAGAAGAAAGACAAAGGTAAATTATTATAAATATCTTACTTCTAATTGCTAGTATTTATATGATTTACTGAAACTTAGTATAACATAATATTTAAAATCCCTGCTAAAACTATTAAAATATATAACTCGATTTGATGAAAAGACGGCACAGAAGATTCTTAGTAAAAATTAAAAATACAGTACTTCTATGTTTATTTTTTATTTAACACTTGATTGAAAGTAAATGATTGATTGAAAATGATAACTACTTCTCAGTAAAGTAAGAAAATTATTTTCCAGAGGACAACAAAAAAGATTCAAAAAAAGACAAAGGTAATCCATTATATCTGTAACAACCAAAACTAATGCAACTTACTAGTATAATTACTTCTAATTGTTAGTTATTTAAACATGACAAAACTATTTGGGTAAGTACTCTTAAAATTATTTTAATTTCTTGAGCACAAAAAGCAGAAAAGCTTTTCAGAAAGTGAAGTTTAAAAATGATACTTTTAAATAATATTTAAAATACCTACTGAAACTATTTAAAAAAAAATCGATTTGTTAAAAAGACAGCACATAAATGCTGAGTAGAAAAGAAAAACAGAGTACTTTTATGTTCATTTTTATATTTAATGTGTGATACAGGATATTACAGGCATAAAAAAAAAGATTGAATGTGAATGATAACTACTATGTGGTTGAGAATGATAACTATTTCTCAGTAAAGTAAGAAAATTATATTGCAGACGGCGGCGACAAAAAGGATTCAAAAGAAGACAAAGGTAAAATCCTTTATATTTGTAACTAAACAACTAAAACTAATACAACCACCTTTAATATAGACTTCTTCTGTGAATACTTATAATAAGATATACTTCTAATCGTTCGTTGTTTAAACATTAAAATTATTCAGGTAGTTATTCTTAAAAATATTTTAATGCCTTGAGCAACGAAAGCAGGAAATATTTTCAGAAAGATAAGTTTGTGATGATTCTAAGTAATAGTGTCCCTTACACCTGTTCCTCCCCCTTTGCCCTTAATTTTCTCTCTTCAACTCTTAATCCCATATCCTTCCTAAATCTGCGCCAGCTAAAGGTGTGAGGCACCGTGCCGAGTAGCTTCTGGCCCAGGGCGCGTTAATGTCTGGGTCTCGAACGGTCCCCGGGGGTAGTGGCGACACCCCGTTGTAACCATAGCCTGGCTGCGTGGCTAATATATTACGTGTGGGATCGAAAAATAAATATTTAAAATGTGGATGTTCAGCAAGAAGCTTCAGCTGAAAAGCTTGCTCCCACCGCTATCGCTATATTACCGTTTCAAAAGTCTCACAGAAGATCCTACTGCTGAACTGCCATCCCCGACATCATCAATTAGTAACCTATTCTCATCGATTCCGTCTACAACTCCTTCTTATGCAAATTCACTAACGTATTCGCTGTATACTAACATGTCAGGGGATGTTGCACACGAGACAAATGTCGCAAAGACTGTGCCCACCACTGGCAGAACCAAAACGCGTCAAAGATGGAGCGAAAAAATGAATATATCCATCATGCGTAGCTCTTATGTCATAACAAAACTAGAAACAGAAAATCTTAGGTCTTATCTAACACCTCTCCGTGCAGAATTTATAATTGAATTCCCTTAAATAACTAAGTAGGCAAAGACTAGGAGATCAACGTAGAGCGATAATAAGACTAAAATTACTAACACCTGATAAGGTAGAGAAGATTTAAAATGAAGTGGAAAATTACTTAAAAGAACACAATATGACTGAAAGAACAAAGCAACATATATCTTCGCAAACAAACCAAAGTATGAGATGGACCCAGAATACCGAAGCGATAATTAAATCATACTACAAAATAACAAAACTAGAAACTGACATGACAATTTACAGAAAACATTTAAACCAGGAATTTTTAAACACTTTCCCTCAATTCTATCAGAACAAAGAATAGCGGACCAACGCAGAGCATTAATAAATAACAAATAAATTACTAAGGAAAGGCTTACAGCGATTAAATCTGAAATAAGAACAGAACTAGGAATGTAAATAATACCAGCAGAATTAGAAACAATAAATAGATCAAACATACAAGTAGATAATGAACAACTAAACCCGGATACAAAAAGTGGTCTTAGGGAAATGAACTCATTAACGAGAATAGAAATAGATAGCCTAACACAGCAATGTAACCAAAAATATATACGACCAGGTGAAGGCAGTACACGGCGCGAAGCGACCTCAATGCAACACAACACACCAGAAGTCAACCTAGAAATTGATGAAACATTTCAACTAGCCCTACAGTTTTTTTAAAAATACCGGCCCACTAAACAGACCCTACTTCTAAACAAAAAAGTTCATAAAGATTAGCTAACATAGTGGATTACATAAACAATATCATTTTACCAAAACATGTAAATATGGACACTGACTTCAATTTGTTACATACTACAGTATACTGTGCTGCATGGACAGCAGCTAAGATGAATGGAGCAAAACTGAAAATACTACCACATGAAAATTTTAATCAAACACGTACTAATTACAAACCAAAATGGCAGTTGAGATAAGAAAGAAATATAGAAGAAATAAGAACTAAAATAGGTAGGTTAACACAATATATAAATGGAAATAGGAGCTAAAACTTAAATAAAGCTGTCAATAAAATACTCACACAGTATAAAATACACACAACACATGAAGAGCCAAATACACAATTACTTCAGTTCTTAGATACACTTAAACAAAAGCTGTCAGTTTTGAGTAGCAGACTAAAAAGATATAAAGCATGCACACTCCGAAAAACACAAAATATGCAATTTTCAAATAACGGAAAACAATTCTATCGTCAACTTAGAAACCCAACCAACTGCACCCAGTCTTATAACAATATAAACAACGCAAGTCCTGACGCACAATAACTAAGAGATTTTTGGGCACAAATATGGGAAAACCCAGTCGTTCATAATACAAACGCTGAATGGATAGAAAAGGAAAAAGCCAAAAATATAGAAACACTACCTATGGAATTCGAGCATATCTCAATACAGATATTTCAAACTGTTCTGAAGAAACTATTCTACGGAGACTCACTCAGCCCGTTGTGGTTTTGCCTAACTTTGAACCCATTGTCAAATATATTTTTATTAACAATTGGTAAACCCGTGACAACATCTCACATTTACTCAATACTTGTGAAACAGAACATTTCCTTAATTACCAACCAACAGACAGTGACGTACAGACTGAAAGACATTAATTTAAGTTACACCACCTACTATATATATGGGTGAAATAAGTTGTATGCATCTACTGAGAAGGACTTATGTAAAGTAGCAAATGCCACAGAAATATTTTCGCAAGACATTCATATGGAATTTGGAATAGATAAATGTAAAATTAACTCTATCAAGGCAGGAAAACATTACGAACATTACTACGAAATGCTTACAGGTGAACAAATTGAGTCATTGGATGAAAAGGATACTTATAAATACTTAGACTACCATCAAAGTAAACAGATTTGTCATAAAGACATTAAAGTAACACTTACACAACAATTCAAAAATAGACTAAATGCTATTTTAAAATCTCAGTTACAAGGATGAAATACCATTAAGGCAATAAACACATATGCTATACCCATTCTCACATATTCATTCGGAGTAATAAATTGGACAAAGACCGAGCTGGCAAAACTACAACGTGTCATAAATACTACCATGACTAAACACCGCAAACATCATCCTAAATCATGTGTTCAAAGACTTACGCTGCCAAGAGGTGAAGGGGACGGGGAATTATAGATATCATAAACCTACATAACAAACCAAACGTAACCACGATGAGAAAATATTTTTTCGAGAAAACTAAAACATCAAGCCTTCATAAAGCAATAACCTAGAATGTCATAAAACTAACTTCATTGAACTTAGTTGACAAATTCAACTAGCTTAACGAAAAACTAACTGATATGAGAAGGAAAATAGATGGAAAAAGGTTTTATGTTTTCCATACAGGACCAAGTAATAGAAACCCGTAATTACCAGAAATACATAATAAAACTGCCGAACTTAGCCACTGACCGCTGCAGACGCTGCAATAGCTAATCACAAACTATTCAACACGTAACAGGAGTCTGTAAAGGAATAGTTCAAACTGATTATAAATATAGACAAGATCAAGTTGCCAACATCATTCACCAAAAACTAGCGCTAAAATACAGACTAACTAATCAATCTCCCACTCCCTACTACAAATACATACCTGAAACTGTTATTGAGAACACAGCCATAAACTTTACTTTGATAGAGCAATCCTTACCGACAGAACAACACACTACAATAGACCGGACATAACGCTTGCTGACAAAGTACAAAAAACAGGATTCATTATAGATATAGCCATTCCTAACACCCATAATCTTCACAGTACAATAGCCGAGAAACTATCTAAATACACAGACCTCAAAAATGAAATAACTCGCATATGGAAACTTCAAACTGTAACAATAGTCCCTATAGTCCTATCAACCACAGGCGTGATCACCAAACAACTAAAACATTCCCTCAAAACCTTAGATCTTCCAGAAAGCACTATCCTCTACCTGCAAAAAGCATCCATTCTTAGTACGTGCCGCATAGTCAGAAAATTCCTACAGACAGACAAGGATTAACCCATCGTTTCAACTAATACAAACTCTGTTGTCCACTTGGCTTAGGCCCGTGGATACCAGTATCACCGGTTTTTTAAAACCGAGAGATGTAAATCTTAAAACAAAAATAATAATAATAACGCTTTCTCTCCCCGTCGCACTGAACTCCAGCCGACTGTGCTTCCGCTGGAGGTGCTCCTGCCACTTTGTCTCGTGCCAAGTGAGCAGAGTAGCTTAAGTTTATATATTAAAATAATAATAATAAATTTCTAAATAATAATTAAACTGTTTAAAAAAAGTTCTTCATATGATGAAGACTGTACAGAAGATTCTTAAAAAAAAGGAAAAAGACAGTCATCATCATCATTATATCAGCCAAAAACTGCTGGACAAAGGCCTCACCCAAGGATTTCCACGACGACCGGTCCTGCGCTGCCCGCATCCATCGGCTTCCTGCGACCTTCAACAGGTCGTCGGTCCACCGCGTGGGAGGCCTTCCTACGCTACGTTTTCCGGTGCGCGGTCGCCACTCGTGAACTTTACTACCCCATCGGCCATCTGTTCTACGAGCTATGTGTCCTGCCCACTGCCACTTCAACAGTTTAACAGTTTAATGTGTTAGGCGTGAAATAAAATGATTGATTGAAAATGATAACTACTTCTCAATAATGTAAGAAAATTATTTTCCAGACGGCGACAAAAAAGATTCTGGAGAAGACAAAGGTAAAATCCTTTACACTTGTTACTAAACAACCAAAACAACAACTTACAAAATTACTTCTAATTGTTAGTTATTTAAACATGACAAAATTAATGAGGTATGTAGCACGCTTAAAAATATTTTAATGTATATATGTAAAGTTTTTGAGAAAGATAAGTACAAAAATGAATTTTCTAAATAATATTTAACAGTATATTGTGTGTTAGAAACAGGCATTTAATAAAATTGTTGAATGTATAAAATGATAACTACTTTCAGTAAAATAAGAAAGCTTATTTCTTAGAGGGTGACAAAAACAATTAAAAAAGGCAAAAATTAAACTTTTAAATATGAGATTGATTAAACAGCTAAAACTAGTACCACTTGCAGAATAGATATTTTAAATTACTTCTAAAATATTTCGATTTCCATAGTCTTTTAAAAAATGTATAAACGTTTATATATTATTAAATATGTTTTGCAGTTGGTATTAAACATTCTGTATGGATAATCTATGAACTTTTTCCTAAACTGAGAAAGCCTATGAACGGTTAATAATTGTCCTTTAAATTTAAAAATTTGCCTTACATTTAAAACTGCTTGAAATAACGGTTTAGCTGGTACGTAGGGATGTGCAACAAAAATCGCCTTCCAAAAACTTAATATTTCGTGAATGAATCATTTATCGAAGAATATTTCTTCGCAAACCCTCAATAGTTTTGGACACGATGGGGAACGTAAATAAAAAAAAACATCTCTATTTGGGAGATAACCCAATAATTTTGATGTGAATGGTCTTTCATTTGGCTTTTCGATACGGGAAATGTAACCCCGCTGAAATCTATCTTATGATTTTAGTGCTTTTTAAAAATTTGCTGTGATTCGTAATTTAGATACCATTTTGAGGAACAAAGACAATAGGTTTACTGTAATAGGTATGTTAAATATTTTTTATTCGCCTTCGCAGTACCTGGAAGGCTTTGAAAAAATAGGGTATTTATATTTACACGACGTGTGCAACGCGACCTTCATACAGATCTGGAATCAGATGTGCAGGTTACCTCACGATGTTTTCTTTGATCGTTAGGGCAAGTGGTAAGTATATGTACGTTAGTTTCGATAAACTCTTTGGTACATTGGCCGTCCGGATTTGAACCCGGGACCTCAGACAAAGACAAAGGTGACACTTATAAACATGTAATTAAATGAAACAACTAGCAGATACAATATTAGGTACTAGGTAATTACTTAAATATAAAAAAAAAATACGGCTAAAAAGTTTAAGATAAACACAACGGTGAACTAACCTACAGCTTTTCAACGACGACGACGTAACCATTTATGTTGTAACGAATTTTTTGGTACTACGGATTTTTCTACAAGTATTTAAGAAAAGTATTAGGTACGGCTTTTGAAAAAATATATATACCAATCTGCATTTCATCATCAGGAGCTGACAATAAGCATAGTAAACACGGAAAGCACCACGACAAAGGTAATAAATCCCTTTTATATGGACGGATTTCTCAACAAATAGGTATTAGAACGTAACTATGACAATACACGAATTTTGTGGTTTAATGCCTTAAGATGGGTCAAATGACAATATTCAATTCAAATTATTGAAAGGCTGTGCAAAGCTATCACTATTGAAAAAATATAATGTACTGAAAGTAATAAAAAATCGGTTTAATTGAATACAATTTTAAAAATACTAAAAAATATACTGTAGACCCTGTTTTTGGTATTAATCACAGAAGGCAAAACCAAGGTAAAAAATCCTTTATATTTTTACGGATTTCTCAACGAAAAAGGCGTTAGAACGCAACTTTAATACATAATTACACAATTTTTTGCTTTTACGGATTTCTCAACAAATATTTAAGTATTAGGTACGGCTTTTGAAAAAATATATATACCAATCTGCATTTCATCATCAGAAGCTGAAAAGAAGAGTAAACACGGAAAGCACCACGACAAAGGTAATAAATCCCTTTTACATTGACGGATTTCTCAACAAATAGGTATTAGAACGTAACTATAACAATACACGAATTTTCTGGTTTAATGCCTTAAGATGGGTCAAATGACAATATTCAATTAAAATTATTGAAAGGCTGTGCAAAGCTATCACTATTGAAAAAATATAATGTACTTAAAGTAATAAAAAAATTGGTTTAATTGAGTACAATTTTAAAAATAATACCACAAAAATATAATGTAGACCCTGTTTTAGGTATTAATCACAGAAGGTAAAACGAAGGTAAAAAATCCTTTTTATTTTTACGGATTTCTCAACAAATAGGCATTAGAACGCAACTATAATACATAATACACGATATACGGAATATAGAGGACTTTAAGGAGGGCCTCTTTATGATGAACTCCTTCTTCAAAAAGCCTAAACAGCGAAAGTGGACATGGTTGCATCCCAATGGCGTAACAAAGAACGAGATAGACTTCATGTTTTTTTTATTTTTATTCACAATTGGTAAACCCTTGACAACATCTCACCTGGTGGTAAGTGACGATGTTGCCGAAGATGGAAGTGGGCTTACCAAGATTCTCCAACGCAATGGGGAACTGGCTATCTTATCTTCATGCCGGAACACACCAATTTGATTGATATTTGGCGGCAAGACTTAGATAAGATGGTGGTAGCTAGCCAGGCGGGCTTATAAAATGCCCTACCACCAACCAAACCGAGTCGACAAGGAGACAAATATTCAATGATGTCTCTCTGATCAACTCAGTCAAAACAGGAAGCGATCACCGAATGGTAAGAGGCACATTGAATCTAAAGACCAAGCTAGAATGATGTCGACTGATGAAGTCCACACTCCGACTAGCGCCCATCCAGCTCCAAAACCCCGAAAATTGCAGTCCTCTAAAGACGCTACTCAGTATCGGCAACTAAACAGGCAGATCTCTAGGTCTCTAACTCGCGATTTGCGTCACTATAATACAAATTGTATTAAAGAGGCGATTGAGAACAACAAAGGCTCAAAAGTGTTCGCGAGAGATCTGTCTGTTGGTCAAAGCCAACTGACCAAGCTGAAGACTGAGGACGGCAGGATCATATCGTCTAAGACTGAGTTGCTGGAAGAAGTTGAGAAGTTCTACGGACAATTGTACACGACCACACGTCTGCCTGTCAGCGATCTGGCCAAAGACCCAAGAGCTAGACTTACCCGACACTATACCGAAGATATCCCTGACGTCAGCCTGTACGAGATTAGAATGGCTCTTAAACAGCTTAAAACAATAAGGCACCGGGAGATGATGGAATTACGGCTGAACTTCTGAAAGCAGGTGGATCACCGGTGCTAAAAGCTCTTCAGAAGTTATTTGATTCCGTTATAATCGAGGGACAAACGCCTAAGGCATGGCACAGAAGTGTGGTCGTGCTTTTCTTCAAAAAGGGCGACAATACCCTGCTGAAGAACTACAGACCCATCCCACTTCTGAGCCACGTCTACAAACTGTTTTCGAGAGTCATTACGAATCGTCTCGCACGCAGTTTTGACTACTTCCAGCCTCCCGAACAAGCCGGTTTCCGAGATTTAGTACCATTGACCACATACATACGCTGCGGCAGATTATACAGAAGACCGAAGAGTAAAATCAGCCACTATGCTTGGCGTTCGTGGACTATGAGAAAGCCTTCGATTCGGCAAAAACTTGGGCTGTGTCACAGTATATATATAAGTACTAAGCTGTGTTGTCTCTCCAGAGGTGCCAAATTGACTATCGATATATCGAAGTGCTGAAGTGTTTGCATGAAAACGCCACCATGTCGGTTCGCCTCCAGGATCAAACTAGGAACCTATCCAGCAGCAGCGAGGGGTGAGACAGGGAGAAAACTGCTCACTCCGAAACTGTTCACCGCCGCCCTGGAAGATGTTTTTAAGCCTTTGGACTGGGGTGGACTCGGCATCAATATCAACGGCGAGTACATCACCCACCTTCGATTCGCTGACGATATCGTGGTTATGGCTGAGACTACGGATGACTTAGGCACAATGCTCGATGGCCTCAGTAGAGCCTCCAACAAGTGGGTCTTAGAATGAACATAGACAAGACGAAAATAGGAGCTAAAACTTAAATAAAGCTGTCAATAAAATACTCACACAGTATAAAATACACACAACACATGAAGAGCCAAATACACAATTACTTCAGTTCTTAGATACACTTAAACAAAAGCTGTCAGTTTTGAGTAGCAGTCTAAAAAGATATAAAGCATGCACACTCCGAAAAACACAAAATGTGCAATTTTCAAATAACGAAAAACAATTCTATCGTCAACTTAGAAACCCAACCAACTACACCCAGTCTTATAACAATATAAACAACGCAAGTCCTGACGCACAATAACTAAGAGATTTTTGGGCACAAATATGGGAAAACCCAGTCGTTCATAATACAGACGCTGAATGGATAGGAAAGGAAAAAGCAAAAATATAGAAACACTACCTATGGAATTCGAGCATATCTCAATACAGGTATTCAGAAACTGTATACTATTTTTAAACTCAATGAAGAAATAAACAATATTTTATTTATTTTATTTATTTTTATAGATATTTCACACTGTTCTGAAGAAACTATTCTAGGGAGACTCACTCAGCCCGTTGTGGTTTTGCCTAACTTTGAACCCATTGTCAAATATATTTTTATTAACAATTGGTAAACCCGTGACAACATCACACATTTACTCAATACTTGTGAAACAGAACATTTCCTTAATTACCAACCAACAGACAGTGACGTACAGACTGAAAGACATTAATTTAAGTTACACCACCTACTATATATATGGGTGAAATAAAGTTGTATGCATCTACTGAGAAGGACTTATGTAAACATTAAAGTAACACTTACACAACAATTCAAAAATAGACTAAATGCTATTTTAAAATCTCAGTTACAAGGATGAAATACCATTAAGACAATAAACACATATGCTATACCCATTCTCACATATTCATTCGGAGTAATAAATTGGACAAAGACCGAGCTGGCAAAACTACAACGTGTCATAAATACTACCATGACTAAACACCGCAAACATCATCCTAAATCATGTGTTCAAAGACTTACGCTGCCAAGAGGTGAAGGGGACGGGGAATTATAGATATCATAAACCTACATAACAAACCAAACGTAACCACGATGAGAAAATATTTTTTCGAGAAAACTAAAACATCAAGCCTTCATAAAGCAATAACCTAGAATGTCATAAAACTAACTTCATTGAACTTAGTTGACAAATCCAACTAGCTTAACGAAAAACTAACTGATATGAGAAGGAAAATTGATATCTGGACCCAAAAAACCTTACACGGACGGCATTGCCACGATTTGAACCAACCAAACGTTGACAAACAAGCGTCGAACGAATGGCTCAGGCGTGGTGAGTTCTTTCCAGAAACTGAAGGTTTTATGTTTTCCATACAGGACCAAGTAATAGAAACCCGTAATTACCAGAAATACATAATAAAACTGCCGAACTTAGCCACTGACCGCTGCAGACGCTGCAATAGCTCATCACAAACTATTCAACACATAACAGGAGCCTGTAAAGGAATAGTTCAAACTGATTATAAATATAGACACGATCAAGTTGCCAACATCATTCACCAAAAACTAGCGCTAAAATACAGACTAACTAATCAATCTCCCACTCCCTACTACAAATACATACCTGAAACTGTTATTGAGAACAACAGCCATAAACTTTACTTTGATAGAGCAATCCTTACTGACAGAACAACACACTACAATAGACCGGACATAACGCTTGCTGACAAAGTACAAAAAACAGGATTCATTATAGATATAGCCATTCCTAACACCCATAATCTTCAGAATACAATAGCCGAGAAACTATCTAAATACACAGACCTCAAAAATGAAATAACTCGCATATGGAAACTTCAAACTGTAACAATAGTCCCTATAGTCCTATCAACCACAGGCGTGATCCCCAAACAACTAAAACATTCCCTTAAAACCTTAGATCTACCAGAAAGCACTATCCTCTACCTGCAAAAAGCATCCATTCTTAATACGTGACGCATAGTCAGAAAATTCCTACAGACAGACAAGGATCAACCCATCGTTTCAACTAATACAAACTCTGTTGTCCACTTAGCCCAGGCCCGTGGATATCAGTATCACCGTTTTTTTTTAAAACCGAGAGATGTAAATCCAAAAAATAATAATAATAACGCTTTCTCTCCCCGTCGCACTGAACTCCAGCCGACTGTGCTTCCGCTGGAGGTGCTCCTGCCACTTTGCCTTGTGCCAAGTGAGCAGAGTAGCTTAAGTTTATATATTAAAATAATAATAATAAATTTCTAAATAATAATTAAACTGTTTAAAAAAGTTCTTGATATGATGAAGACTGCACAGAAGATTCTTAGTAAAAAGGAAAAAGACAGTCATCATCATCATCATCATATCAGCCAAAAATATCGTCCACTGCTGGACAAAGGCCTCCCCCAAGGATTTCCACGACGACCGGACCTGTGCTGCCCGCATCCATCGGCTTCCTGCGACCTTCACCAGGTCGTCAGTTCACCGCGTGGAAGGCCTGCCTACGCCACTCGTGAACTTTACTGCCCCATCGGCCGTCTGTTCTACGAGCTATGTGCCCTGCCCACTGCCACTTCAACAGTTTAACAGTTTAATGTGTTAGGCGTGAAATAAAATGATTGATTGAAAATGATAACTACTTCTCAATAAAGTAAGAAAATTATTTTCCAGACGGCGACAAAAAAGATTCTGGAGAAGACAAAGGTAAAATCCTTTACATTTGTTACTAAACAACCAAAACAACAACTTACAAAATTACTTCTAATTGTTAGTTATTTAAACATGACAAAATTAATGAGGTATGTAGCACGCTTAAAAATATTTTAATGTATATATGTAAAGTTTTTGAGAAAGATAAGTACAAAAATGATTTTTCTAAATAATATTAGTATATTGTGTGTTAGAAACAGGCATTTAATAAAATTATTGAATGTATAAAATGATAACTACTTTCAGTAAAATAAGAAAGCTTATTTCTTAGAGGGTGACAAAAACAATTAAAAAAGGCAAAAATTAAACTTTTAAATATGAGATTGATTAAACAGCTAAAATTAGTACCACTTGCAGAATAGATATTTTAAATTACTTCTAAAATATTTCGATTTCATGATCAGGCGGGAAGAAAGATAAAGGCAAAAATTAAAATTATTTACATACTTTTATAATGATTAAGTAACTAATTGTTAGTTGTTAATAGTTAGTTAAAAAGTGGCCAAGTGCGTGTCGGATCACACGTAAAGTAGGGTTCCATAGTCTTTTAAAATAATGTATAAACGTTTATATATTATTAAATATGTTTTGCAGTTGGTATTAAACATTCTGTATGGATAATCTAGGAACTTTTTCCTAAACTGAGAAAGCCTATGAACGGTTAATAATTGTCCTTTAAATTTAAAAATTTGCCTTACATTTAAAACTGCTTGAAATAACGGTTTAGCTGGTACGTAGGGATCTGCAACAAAAATCGCCTTACAAAAACTTAAAATTTCGTGAAAAATTTTTCTTCGCAAACCCTCATTAGTTTTGGACACGATGGGGAACGTAAATAAAAAAAAACATCTCTATTTGGGAGATAACCCAATAATTTTGATGTGAATGGTCTTTCATTTGGCTTTTCGATACGGGAAATGTAACCCCGCTGCAATCTATCTTATGATTTTAGTGCTTTTTAAAAATTTGCTGTGATTCGTAATTTAGATACCATTTTGAGGAACAAAGATAGGTTTACTGTAATAGGTATGTTAAATATTTTTTATTCGCCTTCGCAGTACCTGGAAGGCTTTGAAAAAATAGGGTATTTATATTTACACGACGTGTGCAACGCGACCTTCATACAGATCTGGAATCAGATGTGCAGGTTTCCTCACGATGTTTTCTTTGATCGTTAGGGCAAGTGGTAAGTATATGCACGTTAGTTTCGATAAACTCATTGGTACATTGGCCGTCCGGATTTGAACCCGGGACCTCAGACAAAGACAAAGGTGACACTTATAAACATGTAATTAAATGAAACAACTAGCAGATACAATATTAGGTACTAGGTAATTACTTAAATATTAAAAAAAAATACGGCTAAAAAGTTTAAGAAAAACACAACGGTGAACTAACCTACAGCTTTTAAACGACGACAACGTAACCACTTATGTTGTAACGAACTTTTTTGGTACTACGGATTTTTTGCTACTATGGATTTTTCTACAAGTATTTAAGAAAAGTATTAGGTACGGCTTTTGAAAAAATATATATACCAATCTGCATTTCATCATCAGGAGCTGACAATAAGCATAGTAAACACGGAAAGCACCACGACAAAGGTAATAAATCCCTTTTATATGGACGGATTTCTCAACAAACAGGTATTAAAACGTAACTATGACAATACACGAATTTTGTGGTTTAATGCCTTAAGATGGGTCAAATGACAATATTCAATTCAAATTATTGAAAGGCTGTGCAAAGCTATAACTATTGAAAAAATATAATGTACTGAAAGTAATAAAAAATCGGTTTAATTGAATACAATTTTAAAAATACTAAAAAATATACTGTAGACCCTGTTTTTGGTATTAATCACAGAAGGCAAAACCAAGGTAAAAAATCCTTTATATTTTTACGGATTTCTCAACGAAAAAGGCGTTAGAACGCAACTTTAATACATAATTACACAATTTTTTGCTTTTACGGATTTCTCAACAAATATTTAAGTATTAGGTACGGCTTTTGAAAAAATATATATACCAATCTGCATTTCATCATCAGAAGCTGAAAAGAAGAGTAAACACGGAAAGCACCACGACAAAGGTAATAAATCCCTTTTACATTGACGGATTTCTCAACGAATAGGTATTAGAACGTAACTATAACAATACACGAATTTTCTGGTTTAATGCCTTAAGATGGGTCAAATGACAATATTCAATTAAAATTATTGAAAGGCTGTGCAAAGCTATCACTATTGAAAAAATATAATGTACTTAAAGTAATAAAAAAATTGGTTTAATTGAATACAATTTTAAAAATAATACCACAAAAATATACTGTAGACCCTGTTTTAGGTATTAATCACAGAAGGTAAAACGATGGTAAAAATCCTTTTTATTTTTACGGATTTCTCAACAAATATGCATTAGAACGCAACTATAATACATAATACACGATATACGGAATATAGAGGACTTTAAGGAGGGCCTCTTTATGATGAACTCCTTCTTCAAAAAGCCTAAACAGCGAAAGTGGACATGGTTGCATCCCAATGGCGTAACGAAGAACGAGATAGACTTCATGTTTTTTTTTTTATTCACAATTGGTAAACCCTTGACAACATCTCACCTGGTGGTAAGTGACGATGTTGCCGAAGATGGAAGTGGGCTTACCAAGATTCTCCAACGCAATGGGGAACTGGCTATCTTATCTTCATGCCGGAACACACCAATTTGATTGATATTTGGCGGCAAGACTTAGATAATATGGTGGTAGCTAGCCAGGCGGGCTTAGAAAATGCCCTACCACCAACCAAACCGAGTCGACAAGGAGACAAATATTCAATGATGTCTCTCTGATCAACTCAGTCAAAACAGGAAGCGATCACCGAATGGTAAGAGGCACATTGAATCTAAAGACCAAGCTAGAATGATGTCGACTGATGAAGTCCACACTCCGACTAGCGCCCATCCAGCTCCAAAACCCCGAAAACTTTCAGCTCGAGTTGCAAAATCGCTTCGAATGCCTAGGAGACTGCGAGAATGTGGACGATTATAACGACAGGTTCGTGGAAATTGTCCAAACGCTCAGGTCTAAGATTTTTAAAACTCGCCGTTCAAACAGAACCAAAAAATCTCGGACTTCACCAGAAACCTCATGGAAGAAAGACGCAGATTGGTTTTGCAGAGTTCTAAAGACGCTACTCAGTATCGGCAACTAAACAGGCAGATCTCTAGGTCTCTAACTCGCGATTTGCGTCACTATAATACAAATTGTATTAAAGAGGCGATTGAGAACAACAAAGACTCAAAAGTGTTCGCGAGAGATCTGTCTGTTGGTCAAAGCCAACTGACCAAGCTGAAGACTGAGGACGGCAGTATCATATCGTCTAATACTGAGTTGCTGGAAGAAGTTGAGAAGTTCTACGGACAATTGTACACGACCACACGTCTGCCTGTCAGCGATCTGGCCAAAGACCCAAGAGCTAGACTTACCCGACACTATACCGAAGATATCCCTGACGTCAGCCTGTACGAGATTAGAATGGCTCTTAAACAGCTTAAAACAATAAGGCACCGGGAGATGATGGAATTACGGCTGAACTTCTGAAAGCAGGTGGATCACCGGTGCTAAAAGCTCTTCAGAAGTTATTTGATTCCGTTATAATCGAGGGACAAACGCCTAAGGCATGGCACAGAAGTGTGGTCGTGCTTTTCTTCAAAAAGGGCGACAATACCCTGCTGAAGAACTACAGACCCATCTCACTTCTGAGCCACGTCTACAAACTGTTTTCGAGAGTCATTACGAATCGTCTCGCACGCAGTTTTGACTACTTCCAGCCTCCCGAACAAACTGGTTTCCGAGATTTAGTACCATTGACCACATACATACGCTGCGGCAGATTATACAGAAGACCGAAGAGTAAAATCAGCCACTATGCTTGGCGTTCGTGGACTATGAGAAAGCCTTCGATTCGGCAAAAACTTGGGCTGTGTCACAGTATATATATTAGTACTAAGCTGTGTTGTCTCTCCAGAGGTGCCAAATTGACTATCGATATATCGAAGTGCTGAAGTGTTTGCATGAAAACGCCACCATGTCAGTTCGCCTCCAGGATCAAACTAGGAACCTATCCAGCTGCAGCGAGGGGTGAGACAGGGAGAAAACTGCTCACTCCGAAACTGTTCACCGCCGCCCTGGAAGATGTTTTTAAGCCTTTGGACTGGGGTGGACTCGGCATCAATATCAACGGCGAGTACATCACCCACCTTCGATTCGCTGACGATATCGTGGTTATGGCTGAGACTACGGACGAATTAGGCACAATGCTCGATGGCCTCAGTAGAGCCTCCAACAAGTGGGTCTTAGAATGAACATAGACAAGACGAAAATAGGAGCTAAAACTTAAATAAAGCTGTCAATAAAATACTCACACAGTATAAAATACACACAACACATGAAGAGCCAAATACACAATTACTTCAGTTCTTAGATACACTTAAACAAAAGCTGTCAGTTTTGAGTAGCAGACTAAAAAGATATAAAGCATGCACACTCCGAAAAACACAAAATGTGCAATTTTCAAATAACGAAAAACAATTCTATCGTCAACTTAGAAACCCAACCAACTGCACCCAGTCTTATAACAATATAAACAACGCAAGTCCTGACGCACAATAACTAAGAGATTTTTGGGCACAAATATGGGAAAACCCAGTCGTTCATAATACAGACGCTGAATGGATAGGAAAGGAAAAAGCAAAAATATAGAAACACTACCTATGGAATTCGAGCATATCTCAATACAGGTATTCAGAAACTGTATACTATTTGTAAACTCAATGAAGAAATAAACAATATTTTATTTATTTTATTTATTTTTATAGATATTTCACACTGTTCTGAAAGGTTAAGGTTTTTTTATGCATTATTTTAAGTGTATATTTTGTACAATAAAGAGTTTACAAACAAACAAACAAACAAACTATTCTAGGGAGACTCACTCAGCCCGTTGTGGTTTTGCCTAACTTTGAACCCATTGTCAAATATATTTTTATTAACAATTGGTAAACCCGTGACAACATCTCACATTTACTCAATACTTGTGAAACAGAACATTTCCTTAATTACCAACCAACAGAAAGTGACGTACAGACTGAAAGACATTAATTTAAGTTACACCACCTACTATATATATGGGTGAAATAAAGTTGTATGCATCTACTGAGAAGGACTTATGTAAACATTAAAGTAACACTTACACAACAATTCAAAAATAGACTAAATGCTATTTTAAAATCTCAGTTACAAGGATGAAATACCATTAAGACAATAAACACATATGCTATACCCATACTCACATATTCATTCGGAGTAATAAATTGGACAAAGACCGAGCTGGCAAAACTACAACGTGTCATAAATACTACCATGACTAAACACCGCAAACATCATCCTAAATCATGTGTTTAAAGACTTACGCTGCCAAGAGGTGAAGGGGACGGGGAATTATAGATATCATAAACCTACATAACAAACCAAACGTAACCACGATGAGAAAATATTTTTTCGAGAAAACTAAAACATCAAGCCTTCATAAAGCAATAACCTAGAATGCCATAAAACTAACTTCATTAAACTTAGTTGACAAATCCAACTAGCTTAACGAAAAACTAACTGATATGAGAAGGAAAATAGATATCTGGACCCAAAAAACCTTACACGGACGGCATTGCCACGATTTGAACCAACCAAACGTTGACAAACAAGCGTCGAACGAATGGCTCAGGCGTGGTGAGTTCTTTCCAGAAACTGAAGGTTTTATGTTTTCCATACAGGACCAAGTAATAGAAACCCGTAATTACCAGAAATACATAATAAAACTGCCGAACTTAGCCACTGACCGCTGCAGACGCTGCAATAGCTCATCACAAACTATTCAACACATAACAGGAGCCTGTAAAGGAATAGTTCAAACTGATTATAAATATAGACACGATCAAGTTGCCAACATCATTCACCAAAAACTAGCGCTAAAATACAGACTAACTAATCAATCTCCCACTCCCTACTACAAATACATACCTGAAACTGTTATTGAGAACAACAGCCATAAACTTTACTTTGATAGAGCAATCCTTACTGACAGAACAACACACTACAATAGACCGGACATAACGCTTGCTGACAAAGTACAAAAAACAGGATTCATTATAGATATAGCCATTCCTAACACCCATAATCTTCAGAATACAATAGCCGAGAAACTATCTAAATACACAGACCTCAAAAATGAAATAACTCGCATATGGAAACTTCAAACTGTAACAATAGTCCCTATAGTCCTATCAACCACAGGCGTGATCCCCAAACAACTAAAACATTCCCTTAAAACCTTAGATCTACCAGAAAGCACTATCCTCTACCTGCAAAAAGCATCCATTCTTAATACGTGACGCATAGTCAGAAAATTCCTACAGACAGACAAGGATCAACCCATCGTTTCAACTAATACAAACTCTGTTGTCCACTTAGCCCAGGCCCGTGGATATCAGTATCACCGTTTTTTTTTAAAACCGAGAGATGTAAATCCAAAAAACAAAAATAATAATAATAACGCTTTCTCTCCCCGTCGCACTGAACTCCAGCCGACTGTGCTTCCGCTGGAGGTGCTCCTGCCACTTTGCCTTGTGCCAAGTGAGCAGAGTAGCTTAAGTTTATATATTAAAATAATAATAATAAATTTCTAAATAATAATTAAACTGTTTAAAAAAGTTCTTGATATGATGAAGACTGCACAGAAGATTCTTAGTAAAAAGGAAAAAGACAGTCATCATCATCATCATCATATCAGCCAAAAATATCGTCCACTGCTGGACAAAGGCCTCCCCCAAGGATTTCCACGACGACCGGACCTGTGCTGCCCGCATCCATCGGCTTCCTGCGACCTTCACCAGGTCGTCAGTTCACCGCGTGGGAGGCCTGCCTACGCTACGTTTTCCGGTGCGCGGTCGCCACTCGTGAACTTTACTGCCCCATCGGCCGTCTGTTCTACGAGCTATGTGCCCTGCCCACTGCCACTTCAACAGTTTAACAGTTTAATGTGTTAGGCGTGAAATAAAATGATTGATTGAAAATGATAACTACTTCTCAATAAAGTAAGAAAATTATTTTCCAGACGGCGACAAAAAAGATTCTGGAGAAGACAAAGGTAAAATCCTTTACATTTGTTACTAAACAACCAAAACAACAACTTACAAAATTACTTCTAATTGTTAGTTATTTAAACATGACAAAATTAATGAGGTATGTAGCACGCTTAAAAATATTTTAATGTATATATGTAAAGTTTTTGAGAAAGATAAGTACAAAAATGATTTTTCTAAATAATATTTTACAGTATATTGTGTGTTAGAAACAGGCATTTAATAAAATTATTGAATGTATAAAATGATAACTACTTTCAGTAAAATAAGAAAGCTTATTTCTTACAGGGTGACAAAAACAATTAAAAAAGGCAAAAATTAAACTTTTAAATATGAGATTGATTAAACAGCTAAAACTAGTACCACTTGCAGAATAGATATTTTAAATTACTTCTAAAATATTTCGATTTCATGATCAGGCGGGAAGAAAGATAAAGGCAAAAATTAAAATTATTTACATACTTTTAAAATGATTAAGTAACTAATTGTTAGTTGTTAATAGTTAGTTAAAAAGTGGCCAAGTGCGTGTCGGATCACACGTAAAGTAGGGTTCCATAGTCTTTTAAAATAATGTATAAACGTTTATATATTATTAAATATGTTTTGCAGTTGGTATTAAACATTCTGTATGGATAATCTAGGAACTTTTTCCTAAACTGAGAAAGCCTATGAACGGTTAATAATTGTCCTTTAAATTTAAAAATTTGCCTTACATTTAAAACTGCTTGAAATAACGGTTTAGCTGGTACGTAGGGATCTGCAACAAAAATCGCCTTCCAATAACTTAAAATTTCGTGAAAAATTTTTCTTCGCAAACCCTCATTAGTTTTGGACACGATGGGGAACGTAAATAAAAAAAAAAAACATCTCTATTTGGGAGATAACCCAATATATTTGATGTGAATGGTCTTTCATTTGGCTTTTCGATACGGGAAATGTAACCCCGCTGCAATCTATCTTATGATTTTAGTGCTTTTTAAAAATTTGCTGTGATTCGTAATTTAGATACCATTTTGAGGAACAAAGATAGGTTTACTGTAATAGGTATGTTAAATATTTTTTATTCGCCTTCGCAGTACCTGGAAGGCTTTGAAAAAATAGGGTATTTATATTTACACGACGTGTGCAACGCGACCTTCATACAGATCTGGAATCAGATGTGCAGGTTACCTCACGATGTTTTCTTTGATCGTTAGGGCAAGTGGTAAGTATATGCACGTTAGTTTCGATAAACTCTTTGGTACATTGGCCGTCCGGATTTGAACCCGGGACCTCAGACAAAGACAAAGGTGACACTTATAAACATGTAATTAAATGAAACAACTAGCAGATACAATATTAGGTACTAGGTAATTACTTAAATATAAAAAAAAATACGGCTAAAAAGTTTAAGATAAACACAACGGTGAACTAACCTACAGCTTTTAAACGACGACAACGTAACCATTTATGTTGTAACGAACTTTTTTGGTACTACGGATTTTTTGCTACTATGGATTTTTCTACAAGTATTTAAGAAAAGTATTAGGTACGGCTTTTGAAAAAATATATATACCAATCTGCATTTCATCATCAGGAGCTGAAACGAAGCATAGTAAACACGGAAAGCACCACGACAAAGGTAATAAATCCCTTTTATATTGACGGATTTCTCAACAAATAGGTATTAGAACGTAACTATGACAATACACGAATTTTGTGGTTTAATGCCTTCAGATGGGTCAAATGACAATATCAATTCAAATTATTGAAAGGCTGTGCAAAGCTATCACTATTGAAAAAATATAATGTACTTAAAGTAATAAAAAAATTGGTTTAATTGAGTACAATTTTAAAAATAATACCACAAAAATATACTGTAGACCCTGTTTTAGGTATTAATCACAGAAGGTAAAACGAAGGTAAAAAATCCTTTTTATTTTTACGGATTTCTCAACAAATAGGCATTAGAACGCAACTATAATACATAATACACGATATACGGAATATAGAGGACTTTAAGGAGGGCCTCTTTATGATGAACTCCTTCTTCAAAAAGCCTAAACAGCGAAAGTGGACATGGTTGCATCCCAATGGCGTAACGAAGAACGAGATAGACTTCATGTTTTTTTTTTTTATTCACAATTGGTAAACCCTTGACAACATCTCACCTGGTGGTAAGTGACGATGTTGCCGAAGATGGAAGCGGGCTTACCAAGATTCTCCAACGCAATGGGGAACTGGCGATCTTATCTTCATGCCGGAACACACCAATTTGATTGATATTTGGCGGCAAGACTTAGATAAGATGGTGGTAGCTAGCCAGGCGGGCTTAGAAAATGCCCTACCACCAACCAAACCGAGTCGACAAGGAGACAAATATTCAATGATGTCTCTCTGATCAACTCAGTCAAAACAGGAAGCGATCACCGAATGGTAAGAGGCACATTGAATCTAAAGACCAAGCTGGAATGATGTCGACTGATGAAGTCCACACTCCGACTAGCGCCCATCCAGCTCCAAAAACCCGAAAACTTTCAGCTCGAGTTGCAAAATCGCTTCGAATGCCTAGGAGGCTGCGAGAATGTGGACGATTATAACGACAGGTTCGTGGAAATTGTCCAAACGCTCAGGTCTAAGATTTTTAAAACTCGCCGTTCAAACAGAACCAAAAAATCTCGGACTTCACCAGAAACCTCATGGAAGAAAGACGCAGATTGGTTTTGCAGAGTTCTAAAGACGCTACTCAGTATCGGCAACTAAACAGGCAGATCTCTAGGTCTCTAACTCGCGATTTGCGTCACTATAATACAAATTGTATTAAAGAGGCGATTGAGAACAACAAAGGCTCAAAAGTGTTCGCGAGAGATCTGTCTGTTGGTCAAAGCCAACTGACCAAGCTGAAGACTGAGGACGGCAGGATCATATCGTCTAAGACTGAGTTGCTGGAAGAAGTTGAGAAGTTCTACGGACAATTGTACACGACCACACGTCTGCCTGTCAGCGATCTGGCCAAAGACCCAAGAGCTAGACTTACCCGACACTATACCGAAGATATCCCTGACGTCAGCCTGTACGAGATTAGAATGGCTCTTAAACAGCTTAAAACAATAAGGCACCGGGAGATGATGGAATTACGGCTGAACTTCTGAAAGCAGGTGGATCACCGGTGCTAAAAGCTCTTCAGAAGTTATTTGATTCCGTTATAATCGAGGGACAAACGCCTAAGGCATGGCACAGAAGTGTGGTCGTGCTTTTCTTCAAAAAGGGCGACAATACCCTGCTGAAGAACTACAGACCCATCTCACTTCTGAGCCACGTCTACAAACTGTTTTCGAGAGTCATTACGAATCGTCTCGCACGCAGTTTTGACTACTTCCAGCCTCCCGAACAAGCCGGTTTCCGAGATTTAGTACCATTGACCACATACATACGCTGCGGCAGATTATACAGAAGACCGAAGAGTAAAATCAGCCACTATGCTTGGCGTTCGTGGATTATGAGAAAGCCTTCGATTCGGCAAAAACTTGGGCTGTGTCACAGTATATATATTAGTACTAAGCTGTGTTGTCTCTCCAGAGGTGCCAAATTGATTATCGATATATCGAAGTGCTGAAGTGTTTGCATGAAAACGCCACCATGTCGGTTCGCCTCCAGGATCAAACTAGGAACCTATCCAGCTGCAGCGAGGGGTGAGACAGGGAGAAAACTGCTCACTCCGAAACTGTTCACCGCCGCCCTGGAAGATGTTTTTAAGCCTTTGGACTAGGGTGGACTCGGCATCAATATTAACGGCGAGTACATCACCCACCTTCGATTCGCTGACGATATCGTGGTTATGGCTGAGACTACGGACGACTTACGCACAATGCTCGATGGCCTCAGTAGAGCCTCCAACAAGTGGGTCTTAGAATGAACATAGACAAGACGAAAATTATGTCAAACGTCCGTGTCATACCTACTCCTCTGAAGGTTGGAGGCTCTACACTCGAAGTTGTTACCGAATATGTATACCTGGGACAAACAGTCCAGTTAGGTAGGTCCAACTTCGAGAAAGAGATCAATCGTCGAATCCAACTCGGCTGGGCAGCGTTCGGGAAGCTTCGCAATATCTTTACGTCCCATATACCGCAGTGTCTTAAGACCAAGGTCTTCGACCAGTGTGTGTTGCCAGTGATGACATACGGAACTGAGACATGGTCGCTTACTATGGGCCTCATAAGAAGGCTCAAGGTCACCCAAAGGGCAATGGAGCGAGCTATGCTCGGAGTTTCTCTGCGTGATCAAATCAGAAACGAGGAGATCCGTAAGAGAACCAAAGTAACCGACATTGCTCTCAGAATTGCTAAACTTAAGTGGCAGTGGGCGGGGCACATTGCTTGTAGAGCAGATGGCCGTTGGGGCAGTAAAGATCTCGAGTGGCGACCACGCACCGGAAAGCGTAGTGTAGGCAGGCCTTCCACTCGGTGGACCGATGACCTGGTGAAGGTCGCGGGAAGCCGCTGGATGCGGGCAGCGCAGAACAGGCCGTCGTGGAAATCCTTGGGGGAGGCCTATGTCCAGCAGTGGACTTCCTTCGGCTGATATGATGATAGCTACACGTATTTTCCTGTAAAAGAACACAGGATAGGTACCTACACGTATTTTCTTATAAAAGGTCATTGTATAGGTACCTACACGTATTTTCCTATAAAAGGTCATTGTATGGGTACCAACACGTATTTTCCTATAAAAGTTCAAGGATAGGTACCTACACGTATTTTCCTATAAAAGGTCACAGCATAGGTACCAACACGTATTTTCCTATAAAAGGTCACAGTATAGGTACCCACACGTATTTTCCTATAAAAGCTCAAGGACGTATTTTCCTATGAACCTGCACAAGGTTCAAACTGTCTCGTGGGGGAGTGTTGTAAAACAATTACCAGAGAAAGTAACACTAAAATTGTACTTACTTTTAAAATTACAGGCATTATGAATAGTGAGAGTTCAATGGTTCACAAATTTGAAGAAAAAATGGAAGGTAAGGTGCCTAGTTTAAATGCTGTTTAACGTACTATTTCCTCAACAAATACGCTGTTGATGAGCTGTGTATTATATTATTATTTAAGTTTATTATTATTCAATGAAACCATTAAAGTCGCTTTATTTCTTGTGTTACAGTAAAACTACAACTAAAATGACATTAACAAACCCTGACATGTTCAAAATAAAACACACTTTTTGAATTAATTTTACATACCTCATTTAATTTGAATGTCCAAAAATTATTTTACAACCCTATATCCATCCAAATCAAGGTATCACAGTTATTTTGTAAATAAATTAACAGATAATTTTGGACTATAATAATATTTGTCACAATGCCGTGATTAAAAGTCAAAACGTCAGAGCCAACAAAGTTGCGGACGCTAGGTGGCGCTGGACTCGTGCACAGAGCCACCTCAGATTGCGAATGTTTTGCTCCCATAGCTTAATACCACGTATTACATAGCGGTCTTTTGGTTAACAATGACATCCAGCATTGAAAACCATGTGATCCTAAATAAAAACATATCAACACATATGTATTGTTAAAACTTTATGCGTAGAAGTATATTTAGTAAACCAAATTATTAAAATCCCTGCTAAAACTAAAAAAACTATTAAAAAACAATTCAAAAATATATCTCGATTTGATGAAAAGACTGCACAGAAGATTCTTAGTAAAAATGAAAAAGACAATACTTCTATGTTCATTTTTTATTTAACACTTAATTGAAAGTAAATAATTGATTAAAAATGATAACTACTTCTCAGTAAGAAATTTATTTTCCAAAGGACGACAAAAAAGATTCAAAAAAACACAAAGGTAATTCTTTATATCTGTAACTAAACAACCAAAACTAATGCAACTTACTATGTAGTATAAATTGTTAGTTATTTAAACATGACAAAATTATTTGGGTAACTACTCTAAAAAATATTTCTTCAACACACTTGCTCATAAAGTGGCTCTAATTTCACCGCAATTAGGCCCATAATGACACCTGTAATCAAACTATGATTTTTTCATTGCTATTATTCACAAGTGAGTTATAGAGTTTTTTTATTTCAGTGATTGAGGTGCTTTGTTCTTAAAAAAGTTTCGATACAAAAGAGCTCGTGTTCAATAGTACGAATAAATGATTGTACCAGTGTACCTATTGCTTACTCATTTCATGCAACTTCGCATTTATGTAAATAGATAATTTCAACTTGTACGTGTTTAATAAATAAAAAATTTACTCAAATATAACTTTTGTTTTCTCTGTAATAAAGAAAACTTTAAATTCCCCATTTTGTACGTGGCTAAAACGCTATCCTCGGAAAGTCAAAAAAAATAACCTCATTCTTTTAGTCTATGGCCGATCGCCATTGTTAGATGCGCGCGCATAGGAAAACTGATTAATTTTTCCCGCCATGTTGAAATTATAGTTATTATCTACTAAATGAAATGATTTTCTATTATTATTTTCTTCACATGTGTGTTAAAAACGTCGTATGATACACGTGTGTATTGATGATTACCGTCCTCGGTTCTCTTAAGACTCTCACCTTACGGCTCGGGTCTCAATTGCGCCTCAGCGGTAATCACCAACATAACTCACTTGTACCATAATGTACTATAATTTATTGAGCAAAAAATGAAGGAGAGCTTTTTAGAAAGATAAGTACCTACTGAAACTGTTAAAAAAATGTATCGATTTGTTGAAAAGACAGCACAGAAATGCTTAGAAAAAAAAGAGTATTTTTATGTTCATTTTTATATTTATTGTGTGATACAGGGTATTACAGGCATAAAAGAAAATGATTGAATGTTAATGATAACTACTATGTGGTTGAAAATGATAACTATTTCTCAGTAAAGTAAGAAAATTATATTGCAGGCGGCGACAAAAAGGATTCAAAAGAAGACAAAGGTAAAATCCTTTTTAATTGTAACTAAACAACGAAAACTAATACAACCACCTCCATAATATAGACTACTTCTGTGAATACTTATAATAAGATATACTTCTAATTGTTCGTTATTTAAACATGATAAAATTATTTTGGTAGGTATTTTTAGAAATATTTTAATGCCTTGAGCAAAGAAAGCAGGAAATATATTCAAAAAAAATTCTTGATATTTATTTATTTATTTATTCAGTCACAATGTAAGTTTACAGTTTAAACCAAAGCACTTACACATTAAATTAAGTTATTGATAATAATTAATAAGATGTCAAGTTTAAAATAGAACACGACAAATAATAGACAACAAAAAAATATTACACATAAAACACATATGAAACATATATGATAAAAACTGCTCAGAAAATTTTTTGTAAAAAGGAAAAAGACAGTATACTTCTATGTTCTTTTTATTATTTAACAGTTTAATGTGTTAGGTATGAAATAATATTATTGATTGAAAATAATAACTACTTCTTAATAAAGTAAGAAAATTATTTTCCAGACTGCGACAAAAATGATTCAGAAGAACACAAAGGTAAAATCCTTTACATTTGTTACTAAACAACCTAAACAGCAACTTACAAAATTACTTTTAATTGTTAGTTATTTACATGACAAAGTTATTCAGGTAGGTGAGGATTGTGAAGCTGCGAATTTTCATACAAACGGCGATAACTATTTTCACCTTTTAAATGTTAACTATGTTAACTAGCTAAGCTTATACGTTTTTGTTATATCGATAAAGTTAATAAGTTTAATTTTATTGTCGTTCACGTGTTTTCATACAAAACTAATTTCTGCCATTTCTTGTTTATTTATAATCAGTAATTTAAAAAACGAAACGTATAAGCCTAGCTTATGTTTTGAATGGCAACCCATCAAAAATAGGTCCAAATCAGTTAACATTTAAGAGGTGAAAATCGTTAACGCCGTTTGTACGAAAAGTCCAATTTTCGCTGTATTCACATTCCTCTTAAGCAAGCTTTTGAGAAAGATAAGTACAAAAATGATACTTCTAAATAATATTTCTAAATATTATTGTGTAATACAGGACATTAGAAACAGGCATAAAATAAAATTATTGAATGTATAAAATGATTTAAAATGATAACAACTAATCAGTAAACTAAGAAAGCCTATTAGCGGTAACAATTATCCTTTAAATTTATAAATTACCTAACTATTTCTATTAAGTACATTTAAAATTGCCTGAAATAGCGGTTCAGCTGCTACGTAGGGATGTGCAACAAAAATCGCCTTCCAAAAACTTAATATTTCGTGAATGAATCATTTATCGAAGAATATTTCTTCGCAAACCCTCAATAGTTTTGGACACGATGGGGTTCGTAAATAAAAAAAACATCCCTATTAGGGAGGTAACCCAATTTTTTTTATGTTAATGGCCTTTCATTTGTATTCTCGATACGGGAAACGTAACCCCGCTGAAATCTATCTCATGTTTTTAAAGCTTTTTAAAAATTTGCCGTGATTCGTAATTTAGATACCATTTTAAAGAAAAAAGACTGTAATAGGTATGTTAAATATTCTTAATTCGCCTTCGCAGTATCTGGAAGGCTTTAAAATAAGTGCAGTTATATTTACACCCACGGACGTGTGCAAAGCGATCTTCATACAGATCTGGAATCAGATGTGCAGGTTTACTCACGATGTTTTCCTTGATCGTTAAGGCAATCGGTAAGTAAATACGTAAGTTTCTATAAACTCATTGGTACATTGGCCGTCCGGATTTGAACCCGGGACCTATGCTTAGAAGGAACGAGTTGTTACCTGTTAAGCCACCGACGCTATTGACACAGACAAAGGTGACACATTAAATGAAACAACTAGCAGATACAATATTAGGTACTAAGTAATTACTTAAATAATAAATTAAATTACGGCAAAAAAATTAAGATAAACACAACGGTAAACTAACCTACAGCTTTTAGACGACGACGATTTAACCATTTAAGTTGTAACGCATTTTCTGCTTTTACGGATTTCTCTGCAAGTATTTAAGTAAAGTGTTAGGTAAGAAAATATACAAATTTTCATTTCATCATCAGCAGCTGAAAATCCTCATAAACATCATCACAGATGGCAAAACGCAGGTAAAAATCCTTTTTTTTTTACGGATTTCTCAACAAATAGGCATTAGAACGCAACTATAATAAATAATACACGATTTTTTGCTTTTGCGGATTTCTCAACAAATATTTAAGTAAAGTATTAGGTACGGCTTTTGAAAAAATATATACCAATCTGCATTTTATCATCAGGAGCTGAAGAAGAATATAAACCAAGAAAGTACCACGGAGGTAATAAATCCCTTTTAATTTTACGGATTTCTCAACAAATAGGTATTAGAAAGTAATTATAATGATCCACGAATTTTGTGCTTTTACGGATCTCGCAGCAACTATTGAAGTAAAGTATTAAGTAATGGCTTGTAAAAAAAAATAAACAATTTGCATTTCATCAACAGATGTTGAAAAACATCCTATTAAATCATCACATCAATACCTATTCATTAATAACACAGGTTGACACAGGTATGTCGCGGGGTTTTGTGGTGTTTAACAAAATAATATTGTTTGGCAAACTAACTATCGCTTCACAATTATCATTTTACAACGTTCCATTTTACATACGACTTGAATTAAACACAAACAATTCACGCGATTCCTCTGGCGAAATGTCATTACAAATGTAGGTATAACATAAGGTATAAAATAATTTGGCAAACAATAAAATGACAATCAAGGTAAGGGAAAAATGTACATTGTGGACCGCTGAAATGGGTGGGGAAATCCCCGTTTTTTTACATAGAGGGAGGGTGTAAAAAGAGCCCCTACGAAGGGGGATTGAAGAAACCCCTCGTTTATTTAATTTTTTAAAGGGGGGTTTTCTCCAATCCCCCTTCGTAGCGTAACTAAAAGGCAAAGAGTGAAGTTGGTTCTGGCGCTTTGTCGGCCGCTGCCAAGGCACGCTTGTTCCGCTCGCTCGGCTCACGCCTTGTATGTCATGTCAACCTCGCTCCCGCTGCGCTTCTCGCTACCTACCACCTTGCTTCAATCCAACGGGTTTTTTATGCGGGGGATTGTAGCGCATTACGCTGTTATTCGTCCTTCTTTCATTTTTCCATATTTTTTTATTCCATCTTTTTCTTCTATTACGCATGCGCTGGCACTAAACAATCCATGTCACTTTTCATTCAAAAACCAAAAATTAAATTAGCATCATCATTAGCTCATATTATTGTCTTTCAATAAATTTAATAAATTCAATAAATTATTTAATACCTTGATACTTTCTTAAAGACCCATTACGGGTCTTTAAATTCTGTAAGCACGAACACGCATCTTTTAACCCACGCCCTTACCACACCTACCTGTCGTGCTACAGGGTGAACTGCCCTTCTGCCTGAACCCTTCATTTTCAAATGTCACCGTCATTGCCCAATTCAGCAGTCTACATACATTATATTGCAGCCAAAATGTCACCGTCGTCGCCCAATTCAGCGGTCTACATAAATTATATTGTAGTTTAAATTTCACCGTCGTCGCCCTAAATACAATATAATTTATTTTACAAAAAAAGGTCACAACATAGGTACTTACACGTATTTTCCCATAAAAGGTCACAGGGTAGGTAACTACACGCATTTTCTTTTATGACTTTATAAGGTCATAGAAAAGGTACCTATACGAATTTTCTATAAAAGGTCACAGGATAGGTACCTACACGTATTTTCCTATAAAAGGTCACAGTATAGGCAAATACACGTATTTTCCTATAAAATGTCACAGGATAGGTACCTACCTACACGTATTTTCCTATGAACCTGCACAAGATTCAAACTGTCTCGAGGGAGTATTGTAAAACAATTACCAGAGAAAGCAACACTAAAATCTTACTTTTAAAATTACAGGAATGTTCGGACGTGGGTTTGAGGCGGTTAACGAATTTAAACAAGACATGGAAGGTACGGTATAAGTAGGTCCCTAGTTTAAAAGCTTTTTAACGCACTATTTCTCTAACAAATAAGCTTTTGATGAGCTGTGTATTATTGTATGATCAATCAATATCTACTTGCCTGAGCTCTGTTGTGAGGACATACATGAATGCACAGATCAAATGCAAATATGCACAGATCCGTAAGCCATTCAGCAGAGAGAGTTATTCTCGGAGTTTTTCTGCAGAACAGGACAAAAGTTTACTTTCGTTGACGACGCTTTACTGCCTTCGCCTGGGTGGACTCATCATCATCATACCAGCTCTTATACGTCCCCACCGAGGGGCTCGAGCCTACTCTGAATTAGGGTGATCGGGCCTTACTCGACCACGCGGGCCCAGTGCGGGTTGGTCGACTTTACACACAACCTGCGAGTTTCTTCGCAGGCGTGTGCAGGTTTCCTCACGATTTTTTCCTTCACCCTAAGAGCGTCGGATAGACGTACATATGAAATCTAAATTCGAAATCACATTGGTACGTGGCAGGTTCGAACCACTACCTCCCGGACAAGAGGCGGCGGCCCTAGCCATTACGCCACCGACGCTCCGGGTGGACTATGGGAATATATTTTCCCGTAGCTCACTTCAGTACACCTAAGTGTGTAATTTTTTTCCCGTAGCTCACCTTAGTCCACCTAAGCAAACCTAAGTGTATCACGGGGAATTTACTTTCCAAATACCTACATATGAAGTGATAAGAGATTATGACTAAGAGAATTATCTCAGAGAATAAGCAGTCAGAAATGAATGTGGGCCAAACATATCTGTCGCAGGAACGAAAACCGACCGAGGGATGGTTCGCGCCAGGTTGCTGGTGACAGCCAAAGGGAATAAACAAAATAAATTTTTGCGATCGGTGGCGTAACGGCCCGTCGGTGGCGTAACGGCCCGTCGGTGGTGTAACGGCCCGTCGGTGGCGTAACGGCCCGTCGGTGGCGTTACGGCTAGGGCCGCCGCCTCTTATCCGGGAGGTCGTTGTTCGAATCCTGCCACGTACCAATGTAATTTCGAATTTAGATTTCATATGTACGTTTATCCGACGCTCTTACGGTGAAGGAAAGCATCGTAACGAAACCTACACACTCCTGCGAACAACCTGCGAATAAACCCGCAGGTTGTGTGTGAAGTCGACCAACCCGCAATGGGCCCGCGTGGTCGACTAAGGCCCGATCGCCCTAATTCAGGGTAGGCTCGAGCCCCTAGGTGGGGACGTATATGAGCTGATATGATGAAATGTTTGCGATAGCTAGATGCGCAGGGCCAGGGCCGAAGATCGGTGTAAGTGGCAAGCCTCGGGGGAGGCCTATGTCCAGCGTAGAATAATACGGGCTTTTTTTATCCACATATTAATAAGTCCTTGGCATCATCTCACCTGATTGTAAGTGACGATGACGCCGAAGATGGAAGCGGGCTTACTAAGATTTACCCAACACAATGGAGATCTGGGTATCTGATCTTCTAGCTGGAACATATTAATGTTGTTAACATTGATGTGTTCCGGCTTGAAGATAAGATAGCCAGTTCTCTATTGCGTTGGGGAATCTTGGTAAGCCCGCTTCCATCTTCAGCATCATCGTCACTTTCCATCAGGTGAGATGATGCCAAGGGCTTACCAATTATAAATATAAAAAAAGAAGCACGGTCATTACCTGGACGGTCAAGTCGTTGGTGCCGGTAGCTATCACTAGATGGCAGTCGATAAGCCGTGTCAGAGGCCATAAAGGTGGCTAAGTAACTTCTGTAAGTGGAGTCCGCCATTATTACCATTATTACTACCTCCACCAATCCGGACTTGATCCACGTTTGTGGAATATGGGAAGAGACCCGTGCTACAAGTGGGGACGGACTAACGGACGAAGTGCATTGAGGACGTATAATTACGCCCTATGACGTTTTACATTGCCAACATTTCGTAACGAGAGCATTTAGCTTTACATACAACTGACTTAGGTACAGTCGCCATCAGAATATCGTAGCGGGCGAGATGTTTAATTACTTCTGAGCAGTGTTGAATTTCAATTAATTATGTACCAAGACCAACACTTGAAGAGAATGTCAGTTTTAGGAAAAGTACGTATGAAGAACATTTAAAAAATCTGCTGCTCAGATATATATCACAAATTAGATGTTCAGATATTAATAGCAACCTCTAGTGTACATGATTTATTGAAATCCATCTCTGCTGAGATATATTTTTGAACACCTCGCCCGCTACGATACATCTGATGGCGACTGTCCCTCTCAGATTGCGAATTTTTTGCTCCCATAGCGTATAACACAGCATCATATATATATTGGTTAACAATGACATTCAGCATTATATATATATATATATATAAATTAATCCCTATTTCCCTTGGTCACGGCATTACGCGTGAACGGCTGGATCCATTTCGCTAATTCTTTTTTGTCGAGTTCGTTATTGTCAGGAGAAGTATATGTAGGGTAAGGTAGGTAAGGGTAGGGTAGGGTAGTGTAGTGTGGTATAGGGTAGGGTAGAGTAGTGTAGTGTAGTGTAAGGTGGTACGAAGTTCGCCGGGAATACTAGTCCTAAATAAAAACATATCTACACATCATCATCATCATCATATCAGCCACAAATCGTCCACTGCTGGACAAAGGCATCTACACATATGTACTGTAAAAACTGTATGTGTAGAAGTGTACTTATTATACCAAAATATCATTGTTTTTTTTTCAGGCGCATGGGGCAGGCTGTTCCGCTAAGAAGGGCGCAACCTCACATAAAGCTAAGAGGCAACACACAAACATGTGAAGAGAAGATACAAAAAGTTAATATCACTAAAATATATTACCGATTGATTAAAATGTATTCACAATGTTACAGATGTTCCGATACATTTTCTTGTATAAGTACCAACTCTAATACAATTTGTTCTTACAGTAACAAAAACAAGTATTAAATACAACATCTTTTCCTGTTAACATGTTTTCATTATTTTGACCCCATGGAGTTTATGGAAGACAAGTGACTCCAAAGTTTAAATCTCGGCGGGGGGCCAAGTCTAGCAAAAACAACCAAATAGCCGTACCATCCTTTTCTCGAAGCCATTCGGGGCATGTTCGACCCCCTTGTAACTTCCTAGTGGATAAAGCTAGATGTTAACAACCCATTAATTTAGAAAATATGTTTAATGCACAGAATTATTTAACTAATATCATCATCATATCAGCCGAAGAACGTCCATTGCTGGACACAGGCCTCACCCAATGATTTCCACGACGACCGGTTCTGCGCTACCCGCATTCAGCGACTTTCCGCAACCTTCACCGAGTCATCGGTCCACCGAGTGGGAGGCCTTCCTACGCTACGTTTACCGGTGCGCGGTCGCCACTGAGAACTTTACTACCCCAACGGCCATTTGTTCTATGAGCTATGTGCCCCGCCCACTGCCACTTAAGTTTAGCTATTCTGAGAGCTATGTAGGTTACTTTGGTTCTCCTACGGATCTCCTCGTTTCTGATTCGATTACGCAGACAAACTCCGAGCATATAGACTAGGCTAGGAGGTCATGCATGACAAATTTGGTAACGATAATGGAAAAGGATGAACTTAGGTTGAGAGGATAAACGGCAACCCTCTGATGTTAAATATGTCGGTCTGCCTGCGCAAAGTGGTTGCGTTATGTACTTACAGCGCCTTAAAACTATTTAACGTGTCCAAATAAAACGATAATGGAAATGGCTCAGTAAGATGGAAAATGCAAGTACCAGTAGTTGTACTCATGACAATTATACAAAAACTGACCAAATATTCGGTTGCGTTATGGAGCAACGCCCGTTTCGGACCAGGCCCCCATCCCCCTGGCGGAGTACCAAAGTTGGAATAGACTGACATTAATTCCTTAAAAAAGCATTGAAAACATAGTTGTACACATGTATATTATGCAAAAACTGTGCAAATACTCGGACATAGTTAACCCTGTATTCAAATAACGAAGTTTAGTTAGTTACTGTGCAAAAAATAAAGCTTTTTCACCCTTATAACTCAGCTTGGACTACGTTTGGCGATTTATGTATATGAGACAATAGATTTTGTTTGTTACGTTGCATTGTATCCTAATTACCTGACTGCCTTTAAAGGAGGGTTATGTTTTTCGAGTATATGTATGTAGATTTCTATGTTCCCAACTAAAGCCTGAACGGCTTGAAGGATTTTGACGTATGAGTTATCGCAAGATTCGTCTTGATTCCGTGAGTGACATAGGATACATTTTTACCCGACTGGCCAAAAAGAGAGTATAAGTTTTTTTGCAGTCGGGTTTACAATTTTCAATTTCCTAACTTCAATGTTTGGTTAATGAATGTGACAAAAATGTATCACTTCACTATCACTACTCACTACATAGTATAAAACAAAGTCGCTTTCTCTGTCCCTATGTCCCTTTGTATGCTTAAATCTTTGAAACTACGCAACGGATTTTGATGCGGTTTTTTTTAATAGATAGAGTGATTCAAGAGGAAGGTTTATATGTATAATATATGCATAATGTAGTAGAGAAACACTGTTAATTTTGGCGGTTTCTAATGTGATGTCGTAAATAAATACATTTTTTGCACTTACATTGCCAACGCTGGATCAACCCTACGAGATAGATCAAAATAATGTACTTACAGTATTGTGCAACTTAAAAAGGTCTACAAAAAAGTCCGCGATGATATATGTCTATCTCTTAGGGATAACCCACAATAACCAATTTTTATTCGCGCACCACTCACCCTCAAAGACAGTCATAAAAACGATGACCACGCGGGCGAAGCCGCGGGCAAAAGCTAGTATAATACATATTACACTTCTAACCTTCATAACTCAGCCAAGATTAAGTTAAGTGATATCTGATATGCATCTAATAAAATAAGTGTTTTTTTTGTTACTTTACCTGTATCCAAATAAAAAGGTTTGATTAAAAACTCTGAAAAAGTTTTTTTTTATTCTAATCTACAACTCAACTCAGACTGTGTTTAGGGATATACTCGTAGATGCCATAAAATGTTTTTTTAGTAAGTAGGCTTTCTTAGTTTAAGCAAAGTATATATATTAGTAGTAACATACAGTATGGCCGCAGTCTAAGAATCCATACAGTCGTCCAACGCCTTTGATAATCGTGTCATCGCCTGTGACTGATCACAGTACCAAGGGTTGACACAATACTTGATAATAAAATGAAAGAAAATGCAATCACGTAGAAAAATTACTTCAATACTGTAAAATTGATATTTGAAGGTGGTATATATGTGGGTACTTTAATATTATGTTGACTACCGTCACTAAAATAAATCAGTCAGTCTCGTATCGTGTGGTTTCATTGTCTAAGCTGCTCCCAAAAATACCGTGTATAAATTATTGGCGACGAGATATTGTGCGTTAATTTTGTAATTCATCATCATATCAGCCAAAAATCGTCCACGTAATTTTGTAATTAATTTTAAGAAAATAGTGTCTACTACAATGGCCGAATCAAAAACAAAGGACTTAAGTGGTTTCAAGGAGTTTATGTTACACGTGGACAGATGGCCGACCTACATGAGCCGTTTGAAGGCGTGGATTACTATAAACGATGTCAAAGTTGGTGATCAATCCAAGTATTTGGTGGCTGTCGTTGGTACGGAAGCTTTGGACCTCATTATTGACCTGTGTTATACCGAAAAATCGGAAGATGTAAAAATCGATATCATCAAAAAATTAGTCGAAGAACACCTGCCACCCAAATGATCTGTCATTGCCGAGAGAATTATTTTTAGATCGTGTAAGCAAATAGAGGGACAAACTGAAGGCGAGTACTTAGTTCAACTTAAAAAACTAAGTAGACATCTTAAAAGAAAACCTACGTGATCAGTGCACACGGTCTGCTGAGTGAACGGACGCGCCAACGTAGTTTGACGGAGAAAGATGAGGAGTTGTCATTCACGCGCGCCTCGGAGCTGGCGCGATACGGGACTTGGGCTTGGCAGCGGAGGCCGGGCGCCCTCGCTGCAGCGCTGCCGGCGAGTAGGTGTTCGCGTTAAGCGGGCCCGCCACCGGCTTTGGCGCGCGCCCTTTCAGAGGCTGCGGCCGCGCACGCGCCCACGGGGGCTCACGACGTGCTGCCGGGCCGGTCCGCGACGGCGACAGAGGAGGCGCCGGTAATCAGCGATGTTATCGCTGTGATGGGTGGCATCACGCGGAAAGTGTTCATTTATTAACAGTGAATGTTATGTGTGCGGTAAGAAGGGTCACATCGCAAAAATGTGTCGT
This sequence comes from Coleophora flavipennella, assembly GCA_947284805.1. Taxonomy (NCBI): domain Eukaryota; kingdom Metazoa; phylum Arthropoda; class Insecta; order Lepidoptera; family Coleophoridae; genus Coleophora; species Coleophora flavipennella. The sequence continues at coordinate 15,224,019 of OX369264.1, read as the reverse complement.
TTCCAAGGAGTTTATAGGTAACCTATAAACTCCTTGGTCGTTTCCGTAAACAAACATCAGTTCACGGGTTATGTGACGTGCTGGTCTCGGAGGCGTCATCCGATTCCGATAATAGTAGTGCGCTTACGGTTTACCAACTGGATGGCGAGGACTCGGACGAAGACAAGCGGTGGGTTATTAAAGCCAAGGTAAATACTCTCATTCGAAAAGGACACTGGATCAGCTGTGAGCGTAATTTCTTTTAAAACCTTTGAGAAATATTTTAACAATTGTAAGTTATTACCCTATATTTTTAACTTAAAAATGTATAGCGGACAAAAGGTAAAACCGAAAGGTAAGATCAGCTGTTCGGTAACTACATATTAAGGATGTAACTATTCACGAATTATGTTTAGTCGTGATCTGAGTCTAGTCCGCCTTTGTTTGGACGCGATTGCATGCGAGCATTTAATTTTAATTTCCCAGACATGATACCAATAAATAATGTTCAAATGCAAACGCCTACCACGTCCGAAGAAGCTTTAAAAAAATTAAAGAAGCGTTTTCCTAATGTTTTTGAACAAGGCATAGGTACCTTCAATAAGTGCACCATCAAACTAGAGGAAGAAAAAGGTTGCGTGCCGGTGTGGCAGCGGGCGCGCGCGGTCCGTGCCGCACGCGCTGCGCCCCGCCGTGGACGGCGAGCTGGCGCGCCTGCAGCGCGAGGGCATCATATCACCCGTCGAGTGGAGCGAGTGGGCCACCCCGGTTGTGCCCATCATTAAGAAAAACGGTCAAATACGGTTGTGTGGAGATTTCAAGACAACTTTAAATCCGGTATTGGTGGATGATAAATATACGATTCCTAGAATTGAAGATATTTTCGCGTCTTTCTCAATTGATCTAATCTTCAATTTTTACTAGATGAGCAATCAAGGAAGCTATGTATGATCGTAACACAACAAGGAATGTTTTGTTTTGACAGACTGCCCTTTGGAGTTAAGTGTGCACCAAATAAATTTCAGAGAATAATGGGTAAACTGTTCAGGATTCCGTACGTAAGTTGTTATTTAGACGATTTAAATTTGACAGGTACTTCTTATAAAGCTTTATGGGACTGATTAATTAAGGTTTTGGGAATCTTGTCAGAATGCGGATTAAAGGTGGCCCCAGAAAAATGTACCTAATGATGTGATAAAGTATTTAGAGATGTGAATAGGGCACTAAGCAACACGCCAGTGCTGGCTCATTACGACCCGGCTCTGCCCACAACACTGACGTATGACGCGTCCCCACACGGCGTAGCCGCCGTGCTGTCCTAGCGCGCCCCCGACGGCACGGAGCGGCCCGCGCTGCACACCTCGCGCACTCTCCGCGGCCCGAGAGTAATTATGCACAGATATGTCGAGAGGGACTCGCTGTCATTTTCGGCGTCACTAAATTCCACGATTACCTTTATGACCGAAAGTTTATACTTGTAACGGATTGTATACTTGTAGCGAAAAAAAAATGTGTGCCTTGGCTGCGAGTCGCCTCTAAAGATGGGCTATTATAATACTTGGAGCGTACGATTATTAGGTGAAGTTTATAGGCTCACAACATAATTGTGTTACTGATTGTTTGTCCAGGATCCCAGTAGTGGAGCACGAACATAAATCGCGCGTAGACTCATACATAAGTTTTATAACAAAGACCACACCACTGAGCTACAAAGAGATAGCTAAGAGTACCACACAGGACGGGGTATTACAGAAACTAATCAGAGCAATAATAATTGAAAACGCTAAACACGTTAAAAAACCGACTTCCATCGCAACAACTTCGAACAATTTTGCATAATTATTTTTGGTTTTTGTCAATTTTCTAATAAAGCACTACACCGATTTTGATAAAATTTATATGGGACCACACGGAAAGCACTAGCTTTAGAATAAAAAAAAGGATTATCAAAATCGGTTCACCCATTCAAAAGTTCTGAGGTAACACACATAAAAAAAACATACAGTCGAATTGAGAACCTCCTCCTTTTTGGAAGTCGCTTGAAAACTAACTGGCCGTACTGTAAGTCAGAGGACTTGAATTCTTACTTTAAAATTAAAAAATATTTCAGTATCGAGCAATGTTGTATAATGTACGGACATAGAGTAGTGATTCCTGCTGGCTGGCGAAAATCCATTCTATGCCAGATTACGGGGATGCGTCCTAAGAGGTGACACATTCATGTTACATGCAAATAACGAGTATTCTAGTCAAATCACAGTCATCGATCCGAACCCAAATATTATTTCAATTCCGAACATATCACCCATAAATAATATAATAAATACATCTTTAAAAAATACGTCATTGCAAATTGAGACACACGAAGAAAAGTTACAAAAAATCATAGCTGAAATAGACACCATCAAGGAACAGTCGAGCTTAAAAACATTAACCTCACATGATTGGCATCATTATACCATGATTTACATAGTCTTAGGAATTAGCATTGCACTGTTTGTCACATCTGTGTGCTACTGGCGAAAGGTGACAAGGAAACGAAAAGGTACAGACGGTAAACGCCATGGCGGCGCAAGATCTAGACCTGAGAGAAGCCTAGATGAAGAAGAAATCGATGATGGCTGCAGTAAAATCAAAAAACACGTGACAAAAGTGTATAGTGAAAGTAAAAGGACATTACCGACATCAAGTGTGGTGACATTTGATAATCAAAAACACAATGAAGAGTGCTAGAGTTAGATCTAGGGACACTAAGCAATTTTACATTATTTTTATTATGTTATTTATGTAATAGAGATTTAATTTTACAATTTTTTATTATGGCGTAAATGACTTGACATTTTCTTTGTTTGAGATGGCAATATGTACGAATTACATACGTTCATGTAATTTATTTTTATATTATTTTGTTAGATTTGGAAGCAGTCGCGCTTCTACTGTGTACTTTGCCCGCGACCCAGTTAAGAGTGCATTGACACACGACAACTTAGCATAATTTTATTAGTTTTTAAATCAGTGTTCAATTAGAGATCCATCTGACAAGACCATTGCATTTTATTTGGGACCACCTCTAGGACACTCACTGACACATTGACATTGCATTCCTGTACAAGATCATATCCTGTACATCCGCCATACTCACTCTCTGCAACTATCTCACTATATGTGTCTCGCTCTGACGGCGAACTTCGAACAAATCTATGGAGTTTCAATTCAATACAATCCCCTTCAGTTGTGGTCCATCGAGTGCCGGATTTAGAAGAATGAAACAGCACATGGAAGAAAGAAGTCAGTAAAGAAGAAAGAAGATTCATCATCGAAGAAAGAATATTCATTATCGAAGAAAGAAGATTTATTATCGAAGAAAGAATATTCATTATCGAAGAAAGAAGATTCATTATCGAAGAAAGAAGATTCATTATCGAAGAACAGAAGATTCATTATCGAAGAACAGAAGTATCAATATAGAAGATCTTCAAATAAGAAGGTTCACTTCGGGCAAGCTGACTTCGAGGTTAGAAGAGGACAGCGCCGTTCAGAACAGAGCATCATCGAGTCCACGCACCGTCGAGAGGTCACCGCTGGCAAAGAAGACACCCAACCATCAACCGTCATATAGTTTCTGACCTCACAGTTTCTGAATTCATAGTTTCCTAGTGAGTATTTAGGCTCCAGCAATAACCTAGCAGGAGTAACTGCCGCAGTCTTTTTCAAGGCTTAGTACACGGTGGGGCGGCCTTTTTCAAGGTAGCTTCTTCATCGCACCGTTCCGTGCAGAAGAGCCGGTTCAGTAGCAGTGAGATGAAGACGAAGTCGCAAAGGGGAGAAAGAGAAGGAACTGATAAGTCTGGTAGTGGGAACACAACGAGCGAGACGGAATCGGGTACGGTATCTACGGAATCGAGCACGGAATCTACGGAATCGGGCACGGTATCTACGGAATCAGGCACCGAATCTACAGCTACTAGCACAGCAACGAACGCGACGGATCGGACGATGAGCGAGAATAAGACCGGCGTTGAGGAACAACCGCCGCGAGAGGGAGACGCACCTATACAAGAGAAAGAGAAGGTTGCGAAGGATTGCGTAGACACATCAAAGCTCACTTCAGTGATGCCCGTCCTAACCAAGTCGAGAGGAGGAAAGTCAATAGCGGGGCGCCGCAGGGCCGAACTACAAGCCCAACTAGAGCTAGAACAGCTCAACCTGGAAAAAGCGCGCGCCGTTGCCGACTGCGCTCGGCTACGTCTGGAACTACTGCAGGTGAACTCCGACTCCGAGTCTGACGAAGAAATCATTACCGTCAACGAGAGAGTAGACCAGTGGGTCGGACAACACGCACACATTGCCACTGGAGTGGAGGCCATATTGCCGAAGCCGGCGGCAGGGGAGAAGCGTGAGGAGAGCGCGCCCCGACCGGCTCCTAAGGAAGAAAAGAAAAAGGACACGGAAAGTTCTTTGGCAAACGCCATAATGGAAGCTATCAAGGCGAGTACCACGGGCAACAGTCCGAAGACCGCGCCGCGCTATATAGCAGAGCTGCACTCCTTCAACGGGAACCCAAACGAGTGGATCGCATTCCGCGCCACTTACCGGGACACGGAGTCGTACTTCAGCGCCATAGAAAATGTCGCAAGGCTACGGCGCGCTGTACAGGGTAGAGCGAGAGAGGCAATCAAAGGCAGGCTCTACACAGCGAGCGACCCAGAAGAAATCCTCACGACGATTCGGCCGCCCATCATACCTCATAAAGAACGAGATGGCAAATATCGGCAAATTATAAGTTGTAGCCAACACAGTAGCCACCATCGTCCAGATGAAGAAGACCAACTTTCTACGGTTCCGGTGGTTCGATGATCGAGCTTTGGACGAGGAACAACCCATACTACTCGCGTTGTCAACATTCCTGAACAAGATAGCCGACCAGTTTGAAGCTTACGACACAGGGAGCGTTAAGCGGGAAACAAACAACGGCGGCGCATTACGAAAACCACGAAGGGTGAACGCAGCTACAGCAGTGGTCGAAGAAGCAAGTTACGAGTCAGATTACGACTGCGGCAGAATGACGAGTGACGAGGACGAAGCATGCGAAAGAGAGATGCAACACGTCTTCGCTACTAATCAGAAGAAAGAGACAAAAGATGCCGCCTGCCCTGCGTGTGAAAAAGACCACCAACTGAAGAGTTGCGCGATATACACAAACGCTAACGTGGAAAAGAGATGGGAGATAGTGAGAAAAGCTCGCGTATGCTTTCGCTGTTTACGAAGTGCAAAACACAGAGGTTTCAACTGCAAGGCGAAACCGTGTTCCAAGTGTAGGCGTGGCCACCACGTGCTACTGCACGCAGACTCAGCGCCTGAAAAGCAAGAAAAACAGGAGGAAAACAAAGAAGATAAGCAAACTGCATCGGTCAACACGTTAGTGGCCACGAAGGCCTACCTAAAGATCGCTCCAGTAGAAATCTCGGGTCCAACGGGAACAAAGAAACTCTTCGCTCTTCTCGACGAGGGCTCCACCGTCACGCTGATCGAGAAAAGCGGAGCCGACGAGATAGGCGCGCGGGGCCCCAAGGAGGAACTGTTCATCGAGGGAGTGGGAGGACAGAGACTAAAGGAAGCTACTTCCCGGCGGCTGAAACTGAAAATAAGAGGACTCTACTGCCGCGAGTATGAAGACATGACCGCATCTACAATAGAAAAGCTGAAACAGGCACCTCAAGCGGTCAGAAAGGAAGACCTGGATGAATGTCCACACCTGGAAGACGTGCCCTACGAGCTTACGTACGACACTGCCAAACCTTCACTGCTGATTGGGCAAGATAACTGGCACTTGATCGTGTCACGAGACGTACGCAGCGAAAGCAGGTCTCGGCCAGTCGCTTCGCTTACAACCCTAGGCTGGGTCCTTCATGGCTGTAGCTCCAGCATAAAGAAGCCTGTAAGGTCGATACACGTCATCAACCACCTCACACATGTCAGTACGCACAAAGACACCGTGGAGCAGCTCATAAAAGAACATTTCGCCATCGATTCGCTCGGAATAACGCCTAGAAAACCGGCGAACGACCCGGAGGAACGAGCTCTCACAATACTGAAGTCCACCTGCAAGTACGTGCCTGAGGAAGGAAGGTTCGAAGCCGGGCTATTATGGAAGACAGATGACACACGAATGCCTGAAAGCCGACCCAACGCTCTGCGAAGACTGCTCGGCATAGAAAAGAAAATGAAGAAGGATAAAAACTTCAAAGAAAGCTATGAGAAGCAAATAAAAAATTTGATTGACAACGGCTACGCGGAAGTTGCTACGAGCTACGCGCCTACTACGCCGCGCGCTTGGTACTTACCCCACTTTGCGGTAACTCACCCACAGAAAGGAAAGATGCGACTCGTATTCGACGCCGCCGCTAAATCATACGGACGAAGCCTCAACGACGAGCTTCTACCTGGACCCGACTTGCTGCAATCACTATTCGGCGTATTGCTGCGATTTCGAGAAGGCCCCATAGCAATTATGGCAGACAAAAAGAAATGTTTCTTCGCGTGAAAATCAGAGAGCAAGACCGCGATAGTCTGCGATTCCTGTGGAGATGCCACGGGGGGAGCCACCGAAAGAATTTAGAATGACATCGCTCATATTTGGAGCTGCATCCTCGCCATGTACTGCGATCTACGTGGAAGACTTCAACGCAGAGCAATCAAGCAAAGAGTACCCCGCTGCAGCACGAGCGATACAAAGAAACCACTGCATGGACCATTACTTGCAAAGCTTTTACGACTCTGCGAGTGCGAGCGAGACAGCAACACAAGTCGACGCAATACATAAGAAGGCTGGTTTTCACCTGCGCGGCTGGGCTAGCAACATGGAATCAACTATAGAAAAGCTAGCTGAAACGCGAAACTCGCTTGAAAACATAGAGCTAGGAAGCATTGCATTTATAGAAAAAACGCTCGGCCTACGATGGAACGTAAAAGAAGATACGTTTAATTTCGCTTTAATCATGCGAAACACACCCGAAGAGGTGCTTACAGGACAACGCGCGCCTACCAAAAGGGAGATAACTAGCGCTGTGATGTCAGTATATGACCCACTAGGCCTTGCTTCACCTACGATCGTCCAAGGAAAGATGCTCATCCAAGACCTATGGAGAACCGGAGTCGGATGGGATGAGCCCGTGCAGCCCTTACAAGACCTGCATTGGCGCGAATGGCTATCACACCTACACAAACTAACTAGTTTGCACATACCAAGATGCGTATCGCAAACGAATCAAGAGGCGGAGCTACACATATTCTGCGACGCCAGTGAAAAAGCATACGCCGCCGCCGTTTACCTACGCATCCAGCACGCAAATCACACAAAAACAAGTCTGTTGGCCGGAAAAGCACGAGTATCACCGAACAAACCCACGTCGATACCACGCTTGGAACTTCAAGCCGCTCTCATGGGAGCCCGCCTTGCCGCCACCATACAGACAGAAATGGATAAGAAAATAAAGAGAAGAAATGGATAAGAAAATAAAGTAACAACCGGAGAAGAACGTCTTACAACCCACACGATTAGACGTGTAACCATTATTACGCCCGATCCAAACCGATTCTCTACATGGTTACGCCTTTTACGAGCCACAGCCCAATTCCTGCAGTACATCGCCTTGTTCAAAAACTTTCTTAAAAACAAAACAGGCATAGCAGCTCATATCAAGAAAAAGCCGCAAGATGCGAACTGGCGAAAGCACGCTAGAAAGGGACAGAAACACATCCCCGCTACACTTCTCGCTCGCTCGTCTATGAGAAACAATATACCCGACTCACTCGCTACCTCTCTCGCTCGCACTAACGACCTCGTGCCTATGTCAGAAAAGACAATAAAAAACGCCGAGGAAAGGCTTTTCGAAATCGTTCAGCGCGACTGCTTTGAAAGAGAAATAAAAACCCTAGAGAAGGGAGAAAACGTAAAAAAAGGGATCATCACCACTGCACAAGCTTAACTTAACTCTATGCGACGGGATTTTAGTACTTCTCACGAGAGTCGGCGCAGCAAGCTATCTGCTGCTGGAGTACACCAACCCCATCATCTTAGACGGAAAATCACTACGTCACTCGCCTGCTGAAAGAAGATTATCACCGGCGTTTCGACCGGTTCTAGATAGTATCGCTGCGCAAAGTCGTTAAGGCCTTAACAACCCGATGCCATTGGTGCAGAGTGCATAAAAGCGCACCACGCGTGGCTCCAACAGGAAATCTGCCGGCCGAACGACTAGATATGGGCACATTCCCCTTCACCCATACAGCCGTAGACTACTTCGGCCCTATGACAGTCAAAGTCGGAAGACGGAGAGAAAAGAGATGGTATGCGCTCTTCACTTGCCTCACAACGAGAGCTCTACACCTGGAACTCGCAGCATCACTGACAACTGACAGCATAATACTAGCCATGAGAAGGTTAGCAGCTCGCCGAGACCAACCGCAAACCATGTACAGCGATAATGGCACAAACTTCGTGGGAGCAAGCCGCGAGCTAATCAAAGAACTTAACGAAAACCTGGCTGGATCTGCGAAGCGTAAATGGAAGTTTTCACCTGCTGGCACTCCCCACATGAATGGCGTATGTGAAAGAATGGTACGCTCTGTCAAAACCGCCCTGCACGCCACGCTTAAAGAAAGAGAGCCAAGCGAGGAGATTCTCCATACACTTTTACTAGAAGCGGAGCATTTGGTCAACTCTCGTCTCCTTACAGCAGTATCTATCAACCCAGACGATGAGGAAAGCCTGACTCCAAATCACTTCCTAATTGGACGCTCTCATAGCGCTCATAAGCTTGGAAATAGCAGCAAAACACTAGACTCCAGCTGGAGAGCCGCCCAAAGACTCGCTGATATGTTCTGGAAACGATGGCTGCGAGAGTACCTGCCACGATCAGCATCAGCAGAGGAAATCGACCCTACCGTGAACCAGCAGTTGGAGACGTCGCCTTGATCGTCGACAGCTCATTACCGCGAGGAGTATGGCTAAGAGGACGCATCGTAAAGAAGTACCCAGGCTCTGACGGTCACACGAGAATCGTCGATGTGAAGACTCAAGCTGGGATTTTCAAGCGCCCCATGACAAGACCAGTCATATTGACTAGCACAGAAGAGAACGTCGCTACCCCGATCACTATGGATGCTATTAAGCGCACCGAGGGGGAGACTGAAAGCGACTAGAGGAAATAAACCCTCCAATTTGTAAATAATGTTTTTTAAGCACTTATGTTCCTTTGTTTTAAATGTTCATGTATATAATTAGTTTCTAAGTATTTTTTGTATTGTTGTCCTTTTCTAAATAAACAAACCATCACCCATGATCCCACTAATAGCGAGATCTATAAAAACTTACAAATAAAGGCAATCACCTCGCACCCCCCCCCCCCCCCCTAGGGGGGGGCGTCGCTCCGATGTACTTTTAGGGTGGCTTTGCTGCCAAAGTTCTTCGGGGGGTGTTAGTGGGTAGTGCGGCTCGACAGCTGTGAGTCCCACATAACCGGTGCAGCTTTATCGCTGCACAGGTATACGTAAACGTATTCACCTCTCTCCCCAACTACCATCTTACGGGAAAAAAAAAAAAAAAAAAAAGCCATACTCACTCTCTGCAACTATCTCAATATATGTGTCTCGCTCTGACGGCGAACTTCGAACAAATCTATGGAGTTTCAATTCAATACAATCCCCTTCATTACTGTTTGGAATATTTTTACACGTTGCTTTGCGAGGTACTGCTTAAATTTTAGACGTACCCTGTTCACTTTAATGTGACAACGTTGCTCTATTCCGTAGTATGGTTTAGATTTCTTAAGGTTTTATAACAATATCCCATTTTTTAAAATTTCTTTCAATAATCTTGCCCTTGTCTTACCCCATATGGCCTCTTTTTCGGTACAGTTGTCCCTTTGGACTCTCGCGTATCGCGTTTCAGACTCCCGGTGTTAATTTTATCCGTGAGTCGGATTTGTCGCGTATATGCCTTTACCGCTTTTGACCACATTTTGGCTGGGGTAACCGACAACGATTTGCAAGGTTTTTTTTGCCCTACTTATTTCTGTTTACTTTTAATAGGTCACTAGTTTGCCGCTGAATGCACAGTAACTCTTTAACACTCGTGTGTTTTAGGGTTATAAGTTTGTTCACTTTTAGATGGTGTTTTTTTCGTTTGTATGTGAAGCGTCGTGTATAAATGTCAATTTCTTCCAACTTAAAGTAAACCTTAGTAGTTAACTAGTTACTTTGAGAGTTGTGAATTTTTATTTCTTTTTCAGGGCTGTCCAACGACTTTGTCCAAATTTTTAAAATTTCTTGGACTTCTCCCCTTTTTTTGTGAGTTTGTGGGTGGTTTGTAACGGAAAACTCTTTTGTCATCCCAAATAAAATCTCATTGGTTCGTTTTTTTGGCAAACCGAAAAATGTGACGAAATTTTGTTGGGGATATGAAAAGATGGTCGTTGATTTTCTACTGTTTTATATTGTTATTCTTCCTAATTTATTTACTTGAAATTATTTGGTGTAATTTTAAATTAAAATTATTGAAATTGTTTGTGTTACTGTAAATGTTGTTATAAACCGAGCCCTCGTTCTTTGTCAGAGGTAAGAAATTTATTTTTGGTTCTGCTACACGCTATGTTTGGCTTCGTTGTGATCCTGTACCTTTTTTATAGGACTTCATCTACTTACGGGTAAACTTCACCCATGATCTACCACCGTAGGCAACCTCCTCCTAGCTGCCGATCGTAGTTTTACCCTGAGACGCATCAGCCTTCTGAATTCGCCGTACAACGCAGGGTGCCGTGCCGGTCGCATAAATGGAAGTCCTTTATTTTTCTATCATACTTCCTTTTAGCCGGTTTCACAACTGAACGCTACTACCGCTGTACGGAGCTCCTCTTTAAACTTCTTGCCTGTGTTCTCTAGATATTTTTTTTATTAGCAACTGTTTTGTGTACTTTCGAAATTACCCTTATAACCTCGGTATAATTACAACTAATTCAGATCTTAAGTTCTATTTCTAAATTTTAATATTATCTGATTCAATTTTTATACCTTCCACGACCATTCCTTTTATAGCCTGTAAACCATTTTTTTTAGTTTCCAAACTAACCCAAAAATCCATATTTACCCCACAAAATATTTTCATTTCATAATCCGCATTTAGGAATTAGATTCAAATTCTACGTTTTATGTGGTTAACATTGAGCTGACACACTAAACATATTTTCTAAATTAAGGGTTGTTCACATCTACCAGTAGCTTTATCCACCAGGAAGTTACAAGGGAGTCGAAAACGCCCCGAATGGCTCCGAGAAAAGGATGGTACGGCTATTTGGTTGTTTTGCTAGACTTGGCCCCCCGCCGAAATTTAAATTTTGCAGTCACTTGTCTTCCATAAACTCCATGCGGTCAAAATAATAAAAACATGTTATTAGGAAAAGATGTTGAATTTAATACTTGTTTTTGTTACTTTATGAACAAATTATATTACAGTAGGCACAAGAAAATGTATCGGAACATCTGTAACATTGTGAATACATTTTATTCAATCGGTAATATAATTTAGTGATATTAGCTTTTTGTATCTTCTCTTCCCATGTTTGTGTGTTGCTTCTTAGCTTTATGTGAAGTTGCGCCCTTCTTATAATATGCCTGAAATAAAAAAAAACAATGATAATTTGGTATAATAAGTACACTTCTACGCATAACGTTTTTACTATACATATGACCAAAAGACCGCTGTTTAATACGCTATGGGAGCAAAACATTCGCAATTTGAGAGGTATACAGTCGCCATCAGATGTATCGTAGCGGGCGCGCATTGTCTTGAATGCACGCATTGAAATCCATCTCTGCTGAGATATATTTGAACTCCTCGCGAGGTAATTAATATTACCTCAGCAGAGATGGATTTCAATAAATCATGTAGGTACAATAGAAGTTGCTATTAATATCTGAACATCGAATTTGTCATAAATATCTGAGCAGCAGATTTTTCAAATGTTCTTCATACGTACTTTTTCCTAAAATTGATATTAACTTCTAGTGAAGGTACATAATTTATTGAAATTCAACACTGCTTAGAAGTATTTAAAGACCTCGCCCGCTACGATATATCTGATGGCGACTGTATTAGGTACAGTCGCCATCAGATATATCGTAGCGGTCAGTTGTATGTAAAGCTAAATGCTCTCGTTACGAAATGTTGGCAATGTAAATCGTCATAGGACGTAATTATACGTCCTCAATGCACTGTCGTTAACAACCCATAACGTCTGTCCCCACTTGTGGCACAGATCTATTCCCAAACTCGGGAAGGAAAGGCCATACTCCACTAACGTAGATCAAGTCCGGAGTGGTGGAGGTAGTAGGGATAATGGCGGACTCCACTGTCAGAAGTTATTAAGCCACCTGTATGGCCTCTGACACGGCTTATCGACTGCCATCTAGTGATAGCTACCGGCACCAACTACTTGACTAGCTCTCTCCGCTGAATGACTTACTGATCTGTATATATTTGCATTTGATCTGTGCATCCATGTATGTCCTCACAACAGAGATCAGACAAGTAGATATTGATTGATCATATAATAATACACAGCACATCAAAAACTTATTTGTTAGAGAAATAGTACGTTAAACAGCTTTTAAACTAGGCACCTACTTATACCTTACCTTTCATTTGTTGTTGAAATCTGTCACGCCAACGTCCGATCATGGCTGTAATTTTAAAAGTAAGATTTTAGTGTTGCTTTCTCTGGTAACTGTTTTACAGTACTCCCTCGAGACAGTTTGAACCTTTTGCAGGTTCATAGGAAAATACGTGTAGGTACCTATACTGTGATTTTTTAATGGAAAATACGTGTAGGTACCTATACTGTGACCTTTTATAGGAAAATACGTGCAGGTTACCCATCCTGTGACCTTTTATAGGAAAATACGTGTAGGTACCTATCCTTTGACCTTGCATAGAAAATTCGAGTAGGTACCTATCTTATGAACTTTAAAAGAAATTGCGTGTAGTTACCTAACCTGTGACCTTTTATTGGAAAATACGTGTGAAAATACTGTGACCTTTTTTTGAAAAATAAATTATAATCGTGTATTTAGTAAGTAAATAGTTGCAACAATTTTATAATTATTAACCAAAACATTGGACAATAAATGCCTATTTAAAAAAAGTAGCGGGTTGTGTCCAAGATACAACCATAAATAGTTTAAGTAGATACTGTCTACTTTCCATCATGATCCATGATTTACACGCAAGTTACACCCCATGCCCCGTTATAGTTTTATTGTAAGTAAATGTATTTTGGCTACAATATATGTAACACGTGGTTCAATAAGTCCCGAGACTAAATACTAAAACTTTTTTTTTTGATAAAATTAATTTTTATTCATCATCGTAATCTCCTTCAACTGCAATACTGTCTCTCCATCTTTAACTTCAACATAAGCCTCCGTTGCTGCGATTACTTCACCATTTGAATCAAATTTCTTGCCCTTGAGCATTTTCTGTTCAAGCCAGTAATCACTAGGGGCGAGATCTGGAGAATATGATGGATGGGGAAGTTATTCGAAGCCCAATTTGTTTAGTTTTGCCATCGTTACCATGGATTTGTGACACGGCGCATTGACCTGGTATAAGATCACTTTTTTTTTCTTTATTTGAGGCCGTTTTTGCGCGATTCCGTACTTTAATCGTTCCAATATTCCCATGTAATATACGCTGTTTATATTTTTCCCCTTATCAAGGTAGTCGATGAAGAGTATTCCATGTGCATCCCAAAATAAAGAGGCCATAATCTTGCCGGCAGATTTTTGTATCTTAGGCCGCTTCGGACGGCTTTCACCGGCCGCTCTCCACTCTGCTGACTGCCGATTGGATTCAGGAGTGAAATGGTGAATCCATGTTTCATCCATTGTCACATACCGACGTAAAACAACCTTTTTATTTATACTAAATACTGCCAAACAGCGCTCTGAATCATTGATACGTTGTTGATTTTGATCAATTGTTAGCAAACGCGGCACCCATTTGGGAAAAAGCTTTTTCATGGCCAAATTTTGACGTACTATAGTGAAAACACTTGAAATTATCACTATCTCAGCTATCTCGCGCACTTTTATTTTCCAACCTTCTTTCACGATTTTCAGGACTTGGTTAATGTTTTGTTCAGTCACTGCTTCATTTGGACGACCGCGTTTGAAATAGATATACCACCAACAAATGGTTGGTTTAGACGGAGCAGATTCCAGATAACACTTTTTAAGCCACTGCTGTGCTTGAGCGGTATTTTTTCCCATTAAAAAACAATGTTTTATCAACACGCGAAACTCGTTTTTTCCATTCTTTACGAAATTACACAAGTAGTATCACTTTAATATTTTATTGATTGATTTTCAACAAAATACACAAATTTTTGATGGCCAGTACTTTCTAAAAATTAAAAGAGTTTTTAAAATATGCGCCTTCTTGTTAGTGAGTCTCGGGACATATTGAACGATCTAGTATGTATTGACCGCTGAACTGGGCCACGACAATGATATTTTGGCGAAAAGGTCTATCTACACGTCTTCAAGGCAAGAGTGAATAGGCATAATTTGAGTTTGCGTGTACCATCCTCGACTGCATCAACACTTACCATCAGGTGAGGTGCAGTCAAACGCACTCAAATTTTTAATTAAAAAAAACTTTTCAATATGGGTTCACTACGCGCCTTTCCTATGGAATCCTAGTAGTTTTTAGAAATACATTTTTGAAAATTACGTCACCCGTGTAATTTTGTTCCTTTTCTTTTTTATATGATTTCTACAAATTGGAAGCAAAATGAAGGGTTCAGGCAGAAGGGCAGTTCACCCTGTAGCACGACAGGTAGGTGTGGTAAGGGCGTGGGTTTAAAGATGCGTGTTCGTGCTTACAGAATTTAATTAGAAGTAAAAGACACGTAGTAGATCGTTTAGAAAGTATCAAGGTATTAAATAATTAATTGAATTTATTAAATTTATTGAAAGACGATAATAAGAGCTGATGATGATGATGATCGAATTTTTGGTTTTTGAATGAAAAGTGACATGGATTGTTTAGTGCCAGCGCATGCGTAATAAAACAAAAAGAAGGAATGAAAAAAGGTCGAATGAAAGAAGGACGAATAACAGCGTACGCGCTACAACGCTACAATTTATGCGGGGATAAAAAACCCGTTGGTAGGTAGCGAGAAGCGCAGCGCGAGCGAGGTTGACATGACACACAAGGCGTGAACCGAGCGAGCGAAGCAAGCGTGCCGTGACAGCGGCCAACAAAGCGCCAGAACCAACTTCACTCTTTGCATTTCAGTCACACGTTAAGATTTTTTATTGTAACGGGGGTTTTTCTCCAATCCTCCTTCGTAGGGTCTTCTTTAAGACCCTCCCTCTATGGAAAAAACGGGGATTTCCCCACCCATTTCAGCGATCCCCAATGTACATTTTTCCCGTACCTTCTGTAGCGGGGCTACGCTTGCCATTTAATTATTGGCCAAATTATTTTATACCTATACATTTGTAATCAAGCAAATGGAATCGTGTGAATTGTTTGTGTTTTAAGCTATTGCATAGCTTTTATCGCGGGCTTTGAGCGCGGCGACGTAACAAGAAATTCCTTAACGAAAATAAAACCTAACACCCCGCACTCCGCCTAACATGTAGCTTGGCCGAGAGTGACGTAACGTTACCGCGTTCTAAAAACTTACAGTGCCATCTATTAGCGAATTGCAGTACTAAAAGAACTCCTTGATGCATGCTTATAATAATATAACAAGCTTCCTGTAAAAACGCTTGCGACTATGGGCATGGTAGCTTGGCTTGCGTAAGGGTTTTTAAGCTATTGTATAGCTTTTATCGCGGGCTTTGAGGGGACCGAATCAAGAAATTTCGTGACGAAAAAACCTGACACCCCGCGTTCTAAAAAAACATACAGTGCCATCTATTAGCAATTTGCGGTACTAAAAGGACTTAGTCAATTTTACTGGTGTAACTTTCTTAGTGTTAATTTATAACATAAACATCCCGCGCCCCAAGGACTATATGGTCCTTTAATCAAAAGGAGCACACGAAAACAGTAAATATCAAAAAATAGTGATAAATACTGCATAAATAAAAAATAAAAAAAATAATTATAATTGCATAAGTTGATAAAAAATGCTATGCAATAGCTTTACCGCGGCAGTCCCCGAGTGCCACAACTTTTTATTTAAGTCGCTTGTAAAATGAGACGTTGTAAAATGACAATTGTGAAGCGATAGTTAGTTTGCCAAACACCACAAAACCCCGCGACATACCTGTGTCACCCTGTGTTGTTAATGAATAGGTATTGATGTGATGATTTATTAGGATGTTTTTCAACATCTGATGATGAAATGCGAATTTTTTATTTTTTTTATAAGCCATACTTAATACTTTGCTTCAATACTTGCTGGGAGATCCGTATAGCACAAATTTCGTGTATCATTATAAATAAGTTCTAATACATATTTGTTGAGAAATCCGTATAATTAAAAGTGATTTATTAACTTCGTGTTGCCTTCTTTGCCTGGGTCCAAGCAGTTGTATAGCCTCTGATCATTAAATGCAAGTTGTTATATTTTTTCTAAAGCTGTACCTAATATTTTACATAAATACTTGTCGAGAAATCCGTTAAGGTTCTAAGATGACTCAATCCGAGCAGGTTGAGGCGTGTCAAAATAACATCGAACGTAAACCTATTCATTTTAAGTTCAACGCGGCTGTTACGTTGAAACCGAACTAGACGTTCTCGATTTTTACATGTTTTTATTACTTTTCTTCACTTTCAAAAAAAGTTAAAAAAAATATGTTTCAATTAAAACGAAATGCGTTAAAGTCACCGATTTTTGTGTGTTAGTTTCATTCAACATTAACTATTTGTTTTCGAGAAATTTTGCAATTAATACCAAAAACAGGGTCTACAGTATATTTTTGTGGTAATATTTTTAAAATTGTAGGTATACAATTAAATCGACTTTTTATTACTTTAAGTATATATTTTTTTCAATAGTGATAGCTTCGCGTTGTTTTTCAATAATTTGAATTGAATATTGTCATTTGACCCATCTTAAGGCATTAAACCAGAAAAATCGTGAATTGTTATAGTTACGTTCTAATACCTATTTGTTGAGAAATCCGTAAATATAAAGCTATTTATTACCTCCATCGGGGTCGCCCGCAAAAGTGCGAAAAAGGTCCTTGACTTCCTTCAGCTCCTGATGATGAAATGTAGATTAGTAAGTATATATTTTTTCAAAAGCCGTACCTAATACTTTACTTAAATACTTACTTGTAGAGAAATCCGTAAAAACAGAAAATTCGTCACAACTTGAATGTTTACGTTGTCGTCGTTTAAAAGCTGTACGAGTAGGTTAGTTTACCGTTGTGTTTACCTTAATCTTTTTCGCCAAAAAAATTCTAAATATTGAAGTAATTACCTTATGTAAGTACCTAATATTGTATCTGCTAGTTGTTTCATTTAATTACACCTTTGTCTGTGTCAATACCGTCGGTGGCTCAAAAGGTAACAACTCGTTCCTCCTAACCAGAGGTCCCGGGTTCAAATCCGGACGGCCAATGTACCAATGAGTTTATCGAAACTTACGTAAATATACTTACCGATTGCTCTAATGGTCAAGGAAAACATCGTGAGGAAACCTGCACAACTGTATATGTGTATAAAAGTCGCGTTGCACACGTCCGTGGGTGTAAATATAAATGCCCTATTTCTTCAAAACCTTCCAGATACTGCGAAGGCGGATTAAGAATATTTAACATACCTATTACAGTCTTTGTTCTTCAAAATGGTATCTAAATTACGAATCACAGCAAATTTTCAAAAAGCACTAAAAACGGGGTTTTGTGTCCCGTATCGAAAAGCCAAAGGAAAGACCATTCCATCAATAAAAAAATGGGGTACCTCCCTAATAGGGATGATTTTTTTAATTCACGCACCCCATCGTCAATATATATATATTAGTACTAGCGTACCATCGTGTCCAAAACTATTGAGAATTTTTAGAAGGCAATTTTTGTTGCACATCCCTACGTAGCAGCTAAACCGCTATTTCAGGCAATTTTAAATGTACCTAATAGAAATAGTTAGGTAATTATTAAATTTTAAGGATAATTGTTACCGCTAATAGGCTATTTCAGTTTAGGAAAAGTTCATAGATTATCCATACAAAATGTTTACTACCAACTGCAAAAATAGTTTTTTTGAATCAACGGATTTACATTTATTTTTTGAAAAGACTCTTTTTAACTAACTAATAACAACTAACAATTAGTAACTTAATCATTATAAAAGTATGTCATCATAATCAGCTCATATAGGTCCCCACCGAGGGGCTCGAGTATACCCTGAAATAGGGTAATCGGGCCTTAGTCAACCTTAAATAATTTTATTTCATGCGTAACACATTAAACTGTTAAATAAAAAAAGAACATAGAAGTAATGTCTCCTTCCTTTTTATTAAGAATCTTCTGTGCAGTCTTTTCATCAAATCGAGATATATTTTTTAATAGTTTTAGCAGGGATTTTAAATATTATATTATACTTAAAGTAAATTATATAGATATGTACTACAATTAGAAGTAAAAATAGTTATAATATTTAACTTTGCCTTTCTCCTTTTCACCGCCTGCACATGAAATCGAGATGTTTTTATTTTAGAAGTGATTTAATGAAAATACATTTAATTTCTTTGTATCGGTTTCAGTTTTTTATTTATTTGTTATAGAAGTAATTTATTTAAAATATTTACAAATTGTATTAGCTTCAGTGATTAATTAATTTTGATCAAATTGTGAAGGTTAAAGCTTGAAGTTTGATCTCAAGTCCAATAGTTAAATGAGATGATCAATGAAATGTGAGCGCGATTTGTAATTTTTTTAAAGTTAGGTAGATATAAAAAGACAGGTTATATTGCAATATGAACACACATAGGGAATTACAAAAAAAAGTTGCATGAATTGTTATGTGTGTTTAATTTCTTTTACCGCGAACTTTACCTTGAAGATTTGACATTGCATATTTAACGTAATTATGTTACTAAACATTGTTTATAAAAAGTTAGCTAATTAGCTGATCGATTGGTTGGGCTGCCATACAAAAAAAACCTCTGAATATAAAAATAAAAGTTTACACAAGTCTAAAAATTTCTAAAAATAAAAGTTTACACAAGTCTAAAAATTTCTGTGCGGGTTGGATTTACCATAAATAATTTCAAAATTTCAAATTCATTTATCCACAAACAATGTACATTTTGTTTTTTTTTAAAAAAAAATTTATTAAAAATATGAGTGCGTTTGACTGCAACTCACCTGATGGTAAGTGATGATGCAGTCGAGGATGTTACACGCAAACTCAAATAATGCCTATTCACTCTTGCCTTGAAGATCCCCAAATTATAGGAATCGGGAAACACTGACGCAGGCAAGGAGTTCCACTCCTGCGCTGTACGCATAATAAATGAAGAAGCGTAACGATTCGTGCGAAAAGGTGGAACATCGACTTTGCGGCGATGCTCAAGGCTTTGGAGCTTGTCATTGACTAGCTCGTCGTCACCAATGAGTCTCCGTGCGCGTCGGTCGATGGCGTCCAAGGTATCCAGCTAATAGCGGGCTGATCCATCCCATAAGTGTGAACAGTACTTCATACATGAGCGGACCTGTGCTTGATACAAGGTAAGCAGCTGTCCAGGTGTGAAGTACCGTCTCACCTTAGAGAGAATGCCCAGCTTCATTGCAGCAACTTTTGCCTTGGACTCAATGTTACGATCGAAGTTAAGATTGGGTGTTAAATCCACGCCGAGGAGTTCCAGGTGGTCAGATATCTGAATCGGTTCATTCCGGAGAGTTGGAGTCAAGGTGAATTGACTCCTTTTGGCGGAAAAAAGACACGCCTGTGTTTTAGAGGCATTAAACCTTACGAGGTTGGAATCACCCCATTCAGACACTGCCTGAAGTGATAGGTTAATGCGCTCTATCATGGCCTTTCTTAGAAACAGCGTATCACCGCTGTTAGCTCGTGCACTGGACAGGTATCTTTCTACAACCGTGCTATCGTCTGCATAACCAATTATACCGGGTTTCAGTAGATCGTTTATGTGAAGCAGAAATAGTGTTGCGGAAAGAACAGATCCCTGAGGTATCCCGGCATCAATCGCCAATAGGTCTGAGGAACAGCCATCAACGACCACTCGAATAGACCGTTCCCTCAGGAAATCAGCTACCCAGTTACACAATCCCAAATGAAGAGCATAAGAAGGAAGCTTGCCAATAAGGCTAGAGTGCCAGACCCTATCAAAAGCCTTCGAGATGTCGAGTGACACAGCGAGAGCTTCGCCATGCTTCTCGATGGTCTCGCCCCATATATTCGTAGCATACACTAGAAGATCTCCAGTAGATCGACCTCGGCGAAGTCCGTATTTTCGATCGCTAAGGAGGTCATTGTCTTCTACGTATGCCAGAATGCGGGTGTTCAATACACGCTCCATAATCTTACAGATTACGGAGGTGATTGCTATAGGGCGGTAGTTTGCGGAATCGGCATGACTGCCTTTTTTGGGCACCGGCTGCACGTTGGCCAGCTTCCAGGACTTTGGGACTATACCCGTTTCAAGAGAGAGGCGGTACAGACGTGTCAGAATAGGAGACAACTCAGGAGCGCAGTTCTTTAGCACTATAGCTGGTATACCGTTAGGTCCACTGGCTTTGTTCACGTCAAGATTGTGAAGTGTTTTGAGTACCTCCTTTTGCTTGATACGAATAGGGGGCTATAAGCGTCGGTGGCTCAACCGGTAACGACTCGGTCCATCTAACCAGAGGTACCGGGTTCAAATCTGGACGGCCAATGTACCAATGAGTTTTTCAAAAAACTTACGTACATACTTACCGATTGCTGTAACGGTGAAGGAAAACATCGTGAGGAAACCTGCACACGCCTGCGAAGAAACTCAAAGGTTGTGTGTGAAGTCGACCAACCCGCACTGGGCCCGCGTGGTCGACTAAGGCCTAATCGCCCTGATTCAGGGTAGGCTCGAGCCCCTCGGTGGGGACGTATATGAGCTGTAATGATGATAATGATGAATAGGGGGCATTGTAGTATCGCAAGAAGATAACTGGGGTGGTATTCTATTCGCTGTATCGAGACGTGAATTTTCGGCAAACATAGAGGCAAACAGATTAGCCTTCTCAGTTGCCGTGTGAGCCAATAATCCATCAGGTTTCAGCAGTGGAGGCAAAGACGAGCGGCAAAAGTTCGCCTCGACTGATTTAGCCAAGGACCAAAACGCCTTACTCCCAGAAGGGTAAGAGGCAAGTTAGGAGGCCAGTTAGGAGGCAAGTTAGGTAGGAGGCAAGTTTTGTTTGAAATAACAGTAATAAAAATGTGAATAATTACTTATACAAACAATACAAATATGACATGCAACATAAAGGTTATGCAAATTTATGTCAGTTCAATTAATGTTCTTATTAAAATTGGAAATTCTATAAAGTATAAAATAACGTAAGTATAAGTAAAAAAAAATGAAAATGTAAAAATGCATAAAAAAAACAATTTAAAAAAATGTTACTTGGGTAAAGTTGTTCAGATTCACAAGTCAATGTTTTCTGTTTTTATAGGTTCGGACACGCACTTGGCCACTTTTTAACTAACTTTAAAAAAAAAATATTTATTAGGTCACTTTTAAAACTGTGCCAGGAGGACTCGCACTTCCATATCAAAAGTCTGATAATAAACAATGTGAACACATATAAACAAGATATTAAAGAAACAAAAACAAAATTCGAGCGAGACCTACAGTACTCGCATATGATGTGTAACATGTAACTAAATACTTTATAAAAGGAAGGACGGCAAAGATACGGCAGACTAGGCTGTATGGTCATAGATACCTTTGCCTTTTCCGCGCTTTTAAAGCCTGAAAAAAGGACAGCAAAGATACGGCAGACTAGGCTGTATGGTCATAGATACCTTTGCCTTTTCCGCCTGAAAAAACGCGACTCCCTGTTACACATTTCCGTCACATGGGACACTTTTCCGTCCCATTTCACGAAATCATCCCACAAATTGCAGGAAAGCGAGAGCAAAGATGTTACACATCAAAAAGAAAAAGAAAAGCTTGTGTATCTATTAATTTGTGTTCATTTAAAGTGTTTGTGTAACGAAGTATGAGTGTGCTGTTTGTGTGTGGTGGAATTTAAGTTGTAACTACTAACAACTAACAGTTACTTAATCATTATAAAAGTATGTAAATAATTTTAATTTTTATCCTTATCTTTCTTCCCGCTTTTTTCACCATCTTTTCATAAGATCGAAATATTGTAAAAGTAATTTAAAATATCTGCTAACGATTTTCACCTCTTAATTGTTACTGATTTGGACCAATTATTGATAGGTTGCCAGTCGGAACAAAAACTAGGTACGTTTCTATTTTTAAATTACTGATTATAAATAAACAAAAAATGGCAGAAGTTAGTTTTGTATGAAAACACGTGAAGGACAATAAAATTAAACTTTTTACTAACTTTATCGAAATAAACTAAAACGTTACTTGGTTAAAGTTGTTCAGATTCACAAGTTAATGTTTTCTAATAAGCCTAGCTTTTGTTCTGACCGACAAGCTATCAAAAACTGGTCCAAATCAGTTAACATTTAAGAGGTGAAAATCGTTAACGCCGTTTGTATGAAAAGTCGCAGCTTCACAATCCTCACCTACCTGAATAATTATGTCATGTATGTAAATAACTAACAATTAGAAGTAATTTTGTAAGTTGCTGTTTTGGTTGTTTAGTAGCAAATGTAAAGGATTTTACCATTGTCTGCTCCTGAATCATTTTGGTCGCCGCCTGGAAAAAAATATTCTTACTTTATTGAAAAGTAGTTATTATTTTCAATCAATAGTTTTATTTCATGCCTAACACATTAAACTGTTAAATAAAAAAAGAACATAAAAGTACTGTCTTTTTCCTTTTTACTAATGGATATGGATTTCAATAAATCATGTACAATAGAAGTTGCTATTAATATCTGAACATCTAAATTGTCATAAATATCTGAGCAGCAGATTTTTCAAATGTTCTTCATACGTACTTTTTCCTAAAATTGATATTAACTTCTAGTGTAGGTATATAATTTATTGAAATTCAACACTGCTCAGAAGTATATAAACACCAAGCCCGGTCAGTTGTATGTAAAGCTAAATGCTCTTGTTACGAAATGTTGGCAATGTAAAACGTCATAGAACGTAATTATACGTCCTCAACAACGTTAACAACCAATAACGACCGTCCCCACTTGTGGCACAGATCTATTCCCAAACTCGGGAAGGAAAGGCCATACTCCACAAACGTGGATCGAGTCTGGAGTGGTAGAGGTAGTAGGGATAATGGCGGACTCCACTGTCAGAAGTTATTAAGCCACCTGTATGGCCTCTGACACGGCTTATTGACTGCCATCTAGTGATAGCACCGGCACCAACTACTTGACTAGCTCTCTCCGCTGTATGGCTTATGGATCTGTACAAATTTGCATTTAATCTGTGCATCCATGTATGTCCTCACTACAGAGCTCAGACAAGTAGATATTGATAAAAAAAAAGATAAATCAGTTAACATTTAAGAGGTGAAAATCGTTAACGCCGTTTGTATGAAAAGTCGCAGCTTCTTAATCCTCACCTACCTGAATATTATGTCAAATATGTAAATAACTAATAATTATAAGTAATTTTGTAAGTTGCTGTTTTGGTTGTTTAGTAGCAAATGTAAAGGATTTTACCATTGTCTGCTCCTGAATCATTTTGGTCGTCGCCTGGAAAATAATTTTCTTACTTTATTGAAAAGTAGTTATCATTTTCAATCAATAGTTTTATTTCATGCCTAACACATTAAACTGTTAAATAAAAAAGAACATAGAAGTACTGTCTTTTTCGTTTTTACTAATGGATATGGATTTCAATAAATCATGTACAATAGAAGTTGCTATTAATATCTGAACATCTAAATTGTCATAAATATCTGAGCAGCAGATTTTTCAAATGTTCTTCATACGTACTTTTTCCTAAAATTGATATTAACTTCTAGTGTAGGTATATAATTTATTGGAATTCAACACTGCTCAGAAGTATTCAAACACCTAGCCCGGTCAGTTTTATGTAAAGCTAAATGCTCTCGTTACGAAATGTTGGCAATGTAAAACGTCATAGAACGTAATTATACGTCCTCAATGCACTGTCAAAAAACGAAACGTATAAGCCTAGCTTTTGTTCTGACCGACAAGCTATCAAAAACTGGTCCAAATCAGTTAACATTTAAGAGGTGAAAATCGTTAACGCCGTTTGTATATAAAGTCGCAGCTTCACAATCCTCACCTACCTGAATAATTATGTCATGTATGTAAATAATTAACAATAAGAAGTAATTTTGTAAGTTGCTGTTTTGGTTGTTTAGTAGCAAATGTAAAGGATTTTACCATTGCTTGCTCCTGGATCATTTAGGCCGCCGCCTGGAAAATAATTTTCTTACTTTATTGAAAAGTAGTTATCATTTTCAATCAATAGTTTTATTTCATGCCTAACACATTAAACTGTTAAATAAAAAAAGAACATAGAAGTACTGTCTTTTTCCTTTTTACTAATGGATATGGATTTCAATAAATCATGTACAATAGAAGTTGCTATTAATATCTGAACATCTAAGTTGTCATAAATATCTGAGCAGCAGATTTTTCAAATGTTCTTCATACGTTATTTTTCCTAAAATTGATTATTAACTTCTAGTGTAGGTATATAATTTATTGAAATTCAACACTGCTCAGAAGTATTTAAACATCTAGCCCGGTCAGTTGTATGTAAAGCTAAATGCTCTCGTTACGAAATGTTGGCAATGTAAAACGTCATAGAACGTAATTATACGTCCTCAATGCACTGTCGTTAACAACCAATAACGTCCGTCCCCACTTGTGGCCCAGATCTATTCCCAAACTCGGGAAGGAAAGGCCATACTCCATAAACGTGGATCGAGTCCGAAGTGGTAGAGGTAGTAGAGATAATGGCGGACTCCACTATCAGAAGTTATTAAGCCACCTGTATGGCCTCTGACATGGCTTATTGACTGCCATCTAGTGATAGCTACCGGCACCAACTACTTGACTAGCTCTCTCCGCTGAATTACTTACCGATCTGTATATATTTGCATTTGATCTGTGCATCCATGTATGTAGTCACAACAGAGCTCAGACAAGTAGATATTGATTGATCATATAATAATACACAGCACATCAAAAACTTATTTGTTAGAGAAGTAGTACGTTAAACAGCTTTTAAACTAAACGAGTTGGTGCCTATCCTGTGACCTTTCATAGAAAATTCGTGTAGGTACCTATCTTATGACATTTTAAAAGAAAATGCGTGTAGTTACCTAACCTGTGACCTTTTATTGGAAAATACGTGTGAAAACATTGTGACCTTTTTTTTGATAAATAAATTATAATCGTGTATTTAGAATGTAAATTGTTGCAACAGTTTATAATTATAAACCAAAACATTGAACAATAAATGCCTATTTAAAAAAAGTAGCGGGTTGTGTCCAAGATACAACCATAAATAGTTTAAGTAGATACTGTCCACTTTCCTCCATGATCCATGATTTACACGCAAGTTACACCCCAAGCCCCGTTATAGTTTTATTGTAAGTAAATGTATTTTGGTTACAATATATGTAACACGTGGTTCAATAAGTCCCGAGACTAAATACTAAAACAAAGTTTTCTTGATAAAATTATTTTTTATTCATCAACGTAGTCCTCTTCAACTGCGATACAGTCTCTCCAACGCTTTTCTAACTCTTCTATTCCATGTGTGTAGAATGATTTATCTTTAACTTCAAAGTAAGCCTCCTTTGCTGCAATTACTTCACCATTTGAATCAAATTTCTTAACCTGGAGCATTTTCTTTAGGTCTGCAAACAGCCAGTAATCACTGGGGGCCAGATCTGGAGAATATGATGGCTGAGGAAGAAATTCGAAGCCCAATTTGTTTAACTTTGCCATCGTTACCATGGATTTGTGACACGGCACATTGTCCTGGTATAAGATCACTTTTTTTTTCTTTATTTGAGGCCGTTTTTGCGTGATTCCGTACTTTAATCGTTCCAATATGCCATGTAATATTTTCTGTTTATATTTTTCCCCTTATCAAGGTAGTCGATGAAGAGTATTCCATGTGCATCCCAAAATATAGAGGCCATAACCTTGCCGGCAGATTTTTGTGTCTTAGGCTGCTTCGGGTGGCTTTCACCGGCCGCTATCCACTCTGCTGACTGCTGATTAGATTCGCGAGTGCAATGGTGAATCCATGTTTCATCCATTGTAACACACCGCTTTAAAAAAAATATTTTTATTTATATTAAATACTGCCAAATAGCGCTCTAAATCATTGATACGTTGTTGCTTTTGATCTATTGTTAGCAAACGCGGCACCCATTTGGAAAAAAGCTTTTTCATGGCCAAATTTTGATGTACTATAGTGAAAACACAAGCACTTGAAATCATCACTATCTCAGCTATCTCGCGCACTTTTATTTTCCGATCTTCTTTCACGATTTTCAGGACTTGGTTAATGTTTTGTTCAGTCACTGCTTCATTTGGACGACCAGAGCGTTCAGCATCATTTGTGTCCAAACGACCGCGGTTGAAATCAGCATACCACCAACAAAAGGTTGGTTTAGATTAGATGGAGCAGATTCCAGATAACACTTTTTAAGCCACTGCTGTGCTTGAGCGGTATTCTTTCCCATTAAAAAACAATGTTTTATCAACACGCGAAACTTGTTTTTTCCATTCTTTACGAAATTACAAAAGTAGCATCACAATGTCTGTAAATTAATATTTTATTGATTGATTTTCAAAAAAAAATTACACATATCATTTGATGGCCAGTAGGTACCTTCTTAAAATTAAATGAGTTTTTAATATATGCGCTTTCTTGTTAGTGAGACTCGGGACTTATTGAACGATCTAGTATGTAGACCGCTGAATTGGGCGACGTCGGTGACATTTTGGCGGAAAGGTCTATCTACATGTCTTCAAGGCAAGAGTGAATATACATTATTTGAGTTTGCGTATACCATCCTTTACTGCATCATCACTTACCATCAGGTGAGGTGCAGTCAAACGCACTCAATTTTTTAATTAAAAAAAACCCTTTCAATATGGGTTCACTACGCCTTTCCTATGGAATCCTAGTAGTTTTTAGAAATAAATTTTTGAAAATTACATCACCCGTGTAATTTTGTTCTTTTTAATTTTTATATAATTTCTACAAATTGGAAGCAAAATGAAGGGTTCAGGCAGAAGGGCAGTTCACCCTGTAGCACGACAGGTAGGTATGGTAAGGGCGTCGGTTTAAAGATGCGTGTTCGTGCTTACGTAGTGGATATTTTAGGAAGTATCAAGGTATTAAATAATTCATGAACTTATTAAATTTATTGAAAGACAATAATATAAGCTGATGATGATCGAATTTTTGATTTTTGAATGAAAAGTGACATGGATTGTTTATCGAAACTTACGTACATATACTTACCGATTGCTCTTACGGTCAAGGAAAACATCGTGAGGAAACCTTTACATCTGATTTCAGATCTGTATGAAGGTCGCGTTGCACACGTCCGTGGGTGTAAATATAAATGCCCTATTTCTTCAAAACCTTCCAGATACTGCGTAGGCGGATTAAGAATATTTAACATACCTATTACAGTCTTTGTTCTTCAAAATGGTATCTAAATTACGAATCAAAGCAAATTTTCAAAAAGACCTAAAAACATAAGATAGATTTCGGCGGGGTTACGTGTCCCGTATCGAAAAGCCAAAGGAAAGACCATTCACATAAAAAAAAATATATTGGGTTACCTCCATAATAGGGATGATTTTTTTAATTCACGCACCCCATCGTCAAAATATATATATTTTTACTAACGTACCATCGTGTCCAAAACTGTTGAGGATTTTTAGAAGGCAATTTATGTTGCACACGTCCATTACGTAGCAGCTAAACCGCTATATTAGGCAATTTTAAATGTAACTAATAGAAATAGTTAGGTAATTATTAAATTTTAAGGATATAGTTACCGCTAATAGGCTATTTCAGTTTAGGAAAAAGTTCATATTCATAAAAATGTTTAATACCAACTGCAAAATTATTTTTTTTAATCAACGTATATAATTTTTTTTTTTTTTAACTCTTTTTAACTAACTATTAACAACTAACAATTAGTTACTTAATCATCATAAAAGTATTTTCATGATAATCAGCTCATATAGGTCCCCACCGAGGGGCTCGAGCCTACCCTGTATTAGGGCAATCGGGCCTTAGACGACCATAAATAATTTTATTTCATGCCTAACACATTAAACTGTTAAATAAAAAAGAACATAGAAGTACTGTCTTCTTCCTTTTTACTAAGAATCTTCTCTGCAGTCTTCATCAAATCAAGATTTTTTTAATAGTTTAAATATTATTTAGAAATTTCATTTCTAGCATTGTTTTTGTGAAAATATTTCCTGCTTTCTTTGCTCAAGGCATTAAAATATTTTTAAGAGTACCTACCTAAATAATTTTATCATGTTTAAAAACTGAACAAAGAGAAGTAATTTTTATTAAAAGACGTATTCACAGAAGAAGTCTATATTGAAGGTGGTTGTATTAGTTTTCGTTGTTAAGTTACAAATATAAAGGATTTTACCTTTGCCTTTTTTTGAACCCTGGTTGTCGCCGCATGCAATATAATTTTCTTACTTTACTGAGAAATAGTTATAATTTTCAACCACATAGTAGTTATCATTCACATTCAATCATTTTCTTTTATGCCTGTGTATCGCACAATAACTATAAAAATGAACATGAAAGTACTCTTTTTTATTACTAAGCATTTCTGTGCTGTCTTTTCTACAAATCGATATTTTTAAGTTCCGTACAAAAAAAACAAAACGGAACCTTATAGGATCACTCGTGCGTCTGTCAGTCCGTCCGTCTGTCCAAGCCCATTTGCTCCGAATCTACTGGACCAAATCAGGTGAAATTTGGTAGGATAGTGTAATCCTATGACCCAAACACAGGTGTGTAAAGTAAATAGATATTTTTTTTTTTAAATAAGGGTTATTTTCGGGGGACAAAGTAGGAAATTAAAAAAGTTTTGGAAAACTTATTGTGTGATATATCAAATGAAAGGGCTCGTTATCAGGATCTTAAATATATTTTTGTTTAAATTGTAAAAGAAACAGTTTTGATTTTATTCACAAAAGAAGACGAAAATTGACCATCCCCCCCCCCCCCTCCCTGTTCTCCGAAACGTAGACGCAGTGCTTTCTGATAAAAAAATGATAGATATAGAGATCCCACAAGGCTCTATACTCGGACCAGTATTTTTTCTGATCTATATTAATGATCTTGCGTCAGCAACACCATCGTGGGCCGAAATAAGTTTATTTGCAGATGACACACATGTCGGAATTAGGGATAGGAAGCAAGAAAACCTAGTCAATAAAATAAAACATATTTTAGACTGTCTTGAAGATTGGTTCTCATGTAATGGAATTATATTAAATTCGAACAAAACTGTGCAACTACACTACAAGACAAAGCAAAATAAAGGACAAATAACTAATTCTACGACTTTTCTAGGATATACAATACAAGATACAATAAGCCATAGTATCCATATAGAAAAAGTATGCAATCGACTGTCGTCTGCAAACTATGCCCTCCTAAAATTAAAATCATTGGTTAGCAAGGAAACATTAATAAACGTTTACTATGCCTATATTCAATCTATAATTTCATATGGTTTAACGGTGTGGGGTAATGCAGCAGACATCAAAAAAGTTTTGATTCAACAAAAAAGGGCCATAAGAATCATTTCAGGAGTACATAAAAGAACTTCAGCTAGAGAATATTTTATTCAGAATAAACTTATGACTGTGATTTCCCTTTTCATATATAAATCTATTTTAGAAATTTACGAGGACAAGGACAATTTAATTAAAAGATCAGACATTCATAATTTTAATACAAGAGGAAATTACAAACTGACGATGCCTACTGTACGGCTGACAAAAACTCTCAAACAAGGAATCCCACTAAAAATGATGATATACAATAAACTACCTAAACTAATAATGGATCTCCCTATGCTAGAGTTCAAAGCAAAATTGAGAGATTTTTTTCAAAAACATGCATATTACTCAGTAAATGAATACATGAATGAAATAATAACAGATACTCGTTTTCTCAAATAGATTGCTAGAAAACATGAATGTGCTATTAAATGTAATTTATGAATTAGTATGTTAGTTAATATGTAAATATTTAAGTTTGTAAAATTGACCTGCCTCTAAGCAATGTTCATTGTTGCCTGGTGAATAAATGACTATAAATGACTATAAACTACTAAGCCTAAAATTTTGAAAAAAATACAAAATATACTTCATGGCTTGAAGATTACAGGAAAACCTATAAGAATTCTATCAATTGAAAAAAAGTGGTAATCTCAATGTAAGACGTTCACCTACGGAATAAAGTTCTAGTCATAATAGAAAATAGTCTATCGGTGTTCTATACAGGATTCATTTCGGAAAGTGTGTCCTGGAGCTTCACGACCTCATTTCCCCTCTTCATTTCATCCCCGAACGACCAGGTGCGGAGGGCGATTCCACCCCTTTGTCGTTGATGTTTCACCTTTATGTACAAAGCGTTTTGCTTCTTCGTTCATTAAGCGAACAGGCAAGGAGTGGAATTCCCTGCCGACGTCTGTATTCCCCGATTCGTATAATTTAGGAATCTTCAAAACGAGGGTGAATTAGCACTTTTAGAGCTTGCGTGTTACATCCTCAGCTTCATCGGCACTTACCGTCAGGTGAGGTGCAGCCAAACGCACTAAAATTTTTATTTATAAAAAGAAGTTCACTAAAACACCACTAGATTGCGCTAGTAGTAGTTAACTTTATGGAATTCTGCTCTCACTTGTGGGACGGATCGGCTCGTTACTAGCTTTATGCTTTGGATTCTATCGACCGACGCGCTAGGAGACTCATTGGCGCCGAGGAACTTGTATCATACAGGCTCCAAAGCCTCGAGTATCTCGACAAAGTCGCCTGTCTATCGGTGTTCTACAGGATTCATTTCGGAGAGTGTGTCCTGTAGCTTCACGACCTCATTCCCCCTCTCCATTTCATCATCGGACGACCAGGTGCGGAGGGCGGTTCCATCCCTTTGTCGTCAATATTCCTTGTTCGAGAGTCATTACGAATCGTCTCGCACGCAGGTTTGTTCCAGCCTCCCGAACAAGCTGGTTTCCGAAAAGGCTTAAGTACTGTGGCAGATAATACAGAAGACCGAAGAGTACAATCAGCTACTATGCTTGGCGTTTGTGGACTATGAGAAAGCCTTTGATCCAGTCGAAACCTGGGCTGTGCTACAGTCTCTCCAGCGGTGCCAAATTGACCATCGACACAACGAGGTGTTGAAGTGTCTGTATGAAAACGCCACCATGTCAGTTCGCGGAGGCAACCTATCCAGTTGCAGCGAGGGGTGAGACAGGCAGACGTTACATCTCCGAAACTGTTCTCCGCCACCCTGCAAGATGTTTTTAAGCTTCTGGACTGGGGTGGACTCGGCATCAATATCAACGGCGAGTACATAACCCACCTCCGATTCGCTGACGATATCGTGGTAATGGCTGAGACTATGGAAGACCTAAGCACAATGCTCGATGTCCGTGTCGCACCCACCCCTCTAAAGGTTGGAGACTCTACACTGGAAGTTGTTGACGAATATGTATACCTGGGACAAACAGTCCAGCTACGTAGGTCAAACTTCAAGAAAGAAATCAATCGACGAATCCAACTCGGCTGGGCAGCGTTCGGGAAGCTTCGAAATATCTTCTCGTCCCAAATACCGCAGTGTCTCAAGACTAAGGTCTTTGACCAGTGTGTGTTGCCAGTGATAACTTACGGAACTGAGACATGATCGTTTACTATGGGCCTGATAAGAAGGCTCAAGATCACCCAAAGGGCAATGGAGCGTGCTATGCTCGAAGTTTCTTTGCGTGATCGAATCAGAAACGAAGAGATCCGCAGGAGAACTAAAGTAAAAGTCGTAGAACAGATGGCCAGTGGGGCAGTAAATTTCTTGAGTGGTGACCGCGCACCGGAAAACGTAACGTAGGCAGGCCTACCACGCGGTGGACCGACGACCTGGTGAAGATCGCGGGTAGCCTATGGATGCGGGCAGCGCAGGACCGGTCGTCGTGGAAATCCTGGGGGAAGGCCTTTGTCCAGCAGCGGACGATTTTCGATTGATATGATGATGATGTTCCACCTTTACACACGAAGCGTTTTGGTTCTTCGTTCATCATGCGAACGGCCAAGGGGTGGAATTCCCTTCCGGCGTCTGTATTCCCCGATTCGTAAAATTTAGGAATCTTCAAGACGGGAGTGCATAGGCACTTTTGAGCTTGCGTGTGACATCCTCGGTTGCATCGGAACTTACCATCAGGTGAGGTGCATGCAGCCAAACACACTCAAATTTTTAATATTAAAAAAAAAACTCGCATCTTACTGTGAGGATTTCAAATGTGATCCGTCGACAGGATTTTTGGGTTATGTGGTGACCCTAAACCTTCACAAAATGAAGTGAGGGTAGATGGAGGTGTTCCTGCGATGTGCCGGCGGCGATGACACCGCGGCTTCAGTCTACTCGCGACCACGGCTATCGAAGCATAGTCGAAACGTTGAGGTAAAAACAACTTCAACTATATAAAATCACTTCAAGCCCCGTTTTCAATTTGTCAATGATAATATATGCATACATTACATTATTTGATTTATACAGCACAAATAAACTCGTCACAATAATCGACTGTCGACCACCGAGTTGAGATCGAGTCTGACGATATATTTTTTTTTAGGATACAATGATCTATAAAATAAATAAAATCATTCACCCCCAATAACTCCCTTTTAAAATCTACCTACCTTTAGTAGATCATTGTAGATGAGTCAGTCAGTAGGAGTTTTATTTTAATTAAAAGCATAAAATGCAAGTATGTAGGTAGGTACATACCATCGTCATCCTCCTCACTGCTACTCTTACTTTCATCACCTTTGTGACGGTACTTTTCTGGAAAAACGAACTGCAAAGAAGAATAATGAGTCATTATTTAAGCGTCGTAATTAATTATTATTAATCCTTACTATAGCATTATTAATGTGAAACAGTGTTTGTTTATTTGTTACTTTTCTAGCTTCAATACCTCAACTAATCTTGACGAAATTTAGCATGAACGTAGCCTGTGTCACGGAGAAGTACATACATAGGCTACTTTTTATCCCGTGAAAATACCACAATCCTGAGGGAAGTTAAAAAATGCTTTTTTTGTTTCATTTTTTGAACATCGCAATGGTGCAACGGTTTTTTTTTGCATAGAAATAGTTAAGGGGGTGGAAAGTGACATAGACTGCTGATCAGCATAACCAGATAAAGTTCCCGAAGGATCTTGAGTAAACTCCTGCCTAAGACCAAAAGTAGGCAAAAGCTAGTATTATATATGTAACAGGTATAAATATTAGTTATTGTATTTTACATAACAGTTATATATATTATTCACTAGTGCTGTAAATTGCAAAGAGGATATAAACTACTACGTTGTCCAACCAGTCCGGAACGCGCAGGCAGTCTTGAGCCTTCGTCTGAGTTTGATATGGCACTGCGTGCCTTTTGCTGTGGATATTATAATATTTAAGATCGATGGAAATAAAACAATGTGAAGAGGATTCCACGACTTTTATTGGAGTAAATCCCTGAAGGTTACAACTTTCAGAAGCGGGGATAACACACCCACACTGGAATTTAAAGGTACGAATTATCAATTTTATATGTATTTCTGCAGTTCTGTTCCTAATTATTTTTCTTTAAGTAGAAACAAATAATTTAAAAAGTGGAATAACCTCCTGTTGTACGACGTGATGGTGTCCATACAGATGATATTGATAAAATAATAAAAAAGGATTAACTTATTGCCACTGAATTTTGTAAATCACGTTATCTTGGCCGTCACGTAAGAGTTTTTTTTGTCTTAAGTTTTTTTTCTGCCCGAATAAAAAAATGTTTCGTTACCTACTTTATGATAAAATATCTTACACGGGTAGTTATAAACTACCCTCGACTCAAAATATCACAAATTATTATTTTTGGAGCCATAATTATATTACATTAGATAGTAGGTAGGTACTTAGTTTTTATTGTTGAGTGTAATATTTCACAAAACGTACATTTTAGCTGCCAATCTTACCGTCGTTTAATGAAAAGACATAAAGAAACGCTCACATCGTGTTACTCATTACATTTTATATTTTGGTTATTAACATTTAAAGGTCGATGTTATTAACGCTTATTATTGTTTTTTTGTTTCGAGTTTAAATGGGCTCCGGTGATGAAATGGACGTAGTGGCACAATTGGAGCCGCAATAGAAACCAAATTCCTACGATCCGTCAGGAAAGATACTTAACCAGATCACAACACACAACGCCGTAGCCAAATTGACGTCATATTCGAGATGGTAGCCGGACTTATTCTCGAATCACTTAAAGTCTGTTTCAAAGCTTGCTTAAAATAGAGATGAACTGGAGTAGAAATGGAGGCTAGAGCAATGGTAAGTTAACTACAAAAGAATAAGTCAGTGACCTTAAAGAGGAAACCCGTAAACAAAGCCATGACATTTCTCTAGGCAAAGCAGGTATGACTCAGTATCAGTCTATTTTTTTTGAGTAAGTTTTTGATATGTTATTGTATGAGAGGTAGACCCAGTGAACGCAAAAGCTTTATACTACTATGCAATCCTGAATTCCTTCCCCTGATAAAAGAACAAACAATTGACGTTTGAAAAGACAAAACAGATATTAAAACTATAAGTAGACTACCCACTACTCTCTGCGCAGACTGGTGGTAAAATATAAAATACAGTATAAGGACTTGCCGTAGAAAAAAAACGTACATGGGTGGGATGGAAGCAGCTTTTAAAAGATTCCTTTTAATCAAACAAAAAAATTCAGTATTATAATAGAGTATTGTGTTGGTATTTTAATCGTCTCAAAGTATGCAAAAAAATGGACTAATTATTGAAGTTGACTAATTTGAGATGCTGTAAATTGGTCGTGCTAAGCTTCTTCCATATTCAAAGGTGATATTTGATATTATTTGACTTTGATACTACACATTAAATCCGTGTCCAATGAGCAAAAAGCCTTAAATCTAAACACATACAAAAAGTGAAACTGGAGCCTTCAATGTAAAAACTTTTAATTACTAGGTCATATCTACTGATTTTGAGTGTCGTGAAAAAAAAACTGTATTATTATGGTAGTTGACTGCTAATCACTTGAGTTACATCGTCTGTCAAAAAAAAGGCATTTTGTTCTATAAATATTTTTTTATAACAAGGCACGATGTGATAGTTTTTGTCATCATTGAATTGATGCGATTACATACTGTATACTAAAAATAAATCAAATAGGTGGTTTTTATTTAAACTAAACAAAAGTTCATAATTATTTTTTTGATGCGGTTAACTACACGATTATCATACCTAATACAGAGGCTAAAGAAAAAAAAATACATTTTAAAGAAGTTGTTAAGAGTAACTGTGTAAAATTAACTTCACATTGAAAAAAGTCATAGTCATCTTTGCCCGATATGGAGTTCCTTATACAATAGTTTCCGAAACTGGTATGTATAAAACATATAACGTCTAGCCCATATCATACCCAGTCCAATGGATTGGTAGAAAGATCAATTGAAACAATTAAAAATATGATATACAAATGAATGGCACAAGGATGGTTCAGACCCTTACCTAGTATTTTTACAGTTAAGAAATACCCCAAAATTATACTTTTGTCCCCAGCACTACTTTATTTTTCTAGACAACTTAGAACAAGAATTTCTGTGACAGATAAAGATCTGAAATCAAAACTATTAAATTACAAGGATTTGGGAAATAAAATACAAGATTATAAGGAATAAGAAAATTAAAATTTATTATGATAAAAATAGTACAAACTTGCATTACATGTTAAGATACTGTACAAAAAAATCTCCCTTAGGTAACTGGTTTCCGGCTGCCGTTACGAAAGTAGACCAAGAACCACGTAGTTATGTAGTTAAGGATCCGAAGGATCAAACTACAGAAATCGTAAACACTTAATTGTTCGTAAACCAGACATACACTCTACATTTGTTCCCAAAACAATGTCTGAAGTCACGTCAGCAGTTCATGTCAAACTCTGTAAACAAAATACAAAAACAACAGACAATCACTAGATATAGTCGAGAAGTCCGTCCGCCAAAACGCTACTATGGTTTTTAGTGATTAATTTTGGTTTGCTTTAACTATATTAATTAATATATTTAGTTTGCATTTAAAAGGTTTAATTGTTTACAATTTACATACATAGGTACTACGTTATAAAATGAGTACTCTTTGTATGCGTCAGATACGTAGTGAGTTCCTTTATACGCATACCTACTTTGCCAATAGTCCAGATTGATGTGTTTCAAATTGTACTTATGTAAAATTGTTTTGCGAAGCAGCGAAGGGTACTAAGAGTGAAATGTCAATATTTTGAAAACACTTTATTTTCCAAAAAGAGGAAAGTGTATAGTAACTTATTGTAGATCATCTTTGTCCATGACAACTGATTAATAATTGTTCATCTTTGATAACACCTTGGTAATTATGAAAGTGTGAGTTGGTATCACAGCTCTCTCTCTCTCTCTCTCTCTTCGTCCTAGCCTCGACAAGCACAACGATTTCGCAGATTTCTTTTGTGTGAGTCAATATAAAAATAATTAATAGAAGGTTCTCTTGCCAAGGCGCCTCAGTACCCACAACCCAACGTAACAGATATAAAAAATGTACATAATATAATGTTAATAGTAAACATATTGATAACATGATCCTAATTGTGTTAAGTTTAGGTAGTAAAGCTGCTTTGATACGTGAGATGCTGGAAAGTGAAAGAATAGGGTAGAATAGAAAGCTGCAATGGAATAGCGTTGATGGTCTATTCTTTCAATGATTAGGTAACGTACCTTGCCAGTCGGTATCGCAAAACTTGTTTTAGAGGTAGGTACATGGTTCTCACGAAAAGGAAGTAGAAGTTTATGTAGTAGATAGATATTGCAATTTAAAATCATTTTATTATCTAATCAGCTATACAGAGCATACCCCCATTTGAGAATTATTAAAACTGCGACAGACCTCTTAATTAAGTGTCCATGGGCAATACTACAATCTCAGTGAATCATTCGTGTAAAGTCCGCCACTTTCAACGAAGGAAATATTTAAGTGGCTGGGCCAGTGAGGGATGAATTTGGTAGTGAGAATTATTAAAACTGCGACAGACCTCTTAATTAAGTGTCCATGGGCAATACTACAATCTCAGTGAATCATTCGTGTAAAGTCCGCCACTTTCAACGAAGGAAATATTTAAGTGGCTGGGCCAGTGAGGGATGAATTTGGTAGTGAGAATTATTTACTACCTCATTAATGTCATAATCATGTATTTGACATAAACGAAATTTAAGTACTCGGAGAATGTTATTTGCTATAGATAATGGCTTAGGAATTAAACCTACTTTCTTGCTAGAAGGTAACTCTCTTTACATTAGATCTATTATGATTAAAATTAATTTTCTATTAACACATCCTCTGCCACGATGATGATGACAATTAGATGGCAATGATTATGATAACTAAAGTGGACAGTGGCACCAAAATAATTAAAAGATGAATTTGTTTAAAAAAATATATAATGTTATTTACTGCAGAGGATATATAAGAGCAAAACTGCAAGATATAGATAAAACTGAGATATTAAATTTGCTTCACATGGGAAAATATTTCCCAGTATTACAGTTTAATAACGAAAATTCCGGAAATGCTGGAAATAGCACAAACACGAACGAGATCGATGAATTTAATTTGTATTAGCCTTGTAAAGTTATTCACGGCAACTAGTAATCTTAGCACAATGACGCATAGCCAGAATAGTTCTATGCTTAAACCGACAATACCCCTAACTTTCGTTGATTGCACGTTCACTGGCTTCTTCTTTTGCTATAATGTACTTTGCATGGAGGATTGTCACTGGTACTCAGTCATTTCAGTCATTTGAGATGACATGGATTTAAAATGTTGTCATTTGAGATGGCACAGTAAAGAAATACGGTCATTTGAGATGACCGGAAGAGGAAGACCTAGTACTGCTTATATAGACCAAGTTAAGGTGAAAACGTATAGAGAAATGAAGGAGATTGTGTGGGAGAGAGAGACCTGGAAAAAGCTACATCGACAAGAGCGCGGCACTTAAATTGTGATGATGAGATGACATGGATTTGAAATGTTGCCATTTGAGATGGCACAGTAAAGTAATAATGTCATTTGAGATGACATAGGTTAGGAATTTTGTCATTTGAGATGACACAGTAAAGTAATATGGTCATTTGAGATGACATGAATTTCAAATATTGTCATTTGAGATGAGATGACATGGATTTCAAATAGTGTCATTTGAGATGGCACAGTAAAGTAATAATGTCATTTGAGATGACATAGGTTAGGTGTAGGAGCCCCAGCTTAGTAGACGGCTGCGACCCATGACCCAATACATTCAGTGAAGTTTGCAGATGTTGAAGTTAAACGTTCTTCTTTGTAGTAGTTAGTTTATTTTGTAATGATTTTACAATTCACTTCTAGTTTTGGTAAGAGTTAGTAGCAAACTTAAAAATAATGATTAGTTATTTATTATATATATTAGTAACGAGGTCGCACGATGTGCTGCCTCAACATAATGTGCGGTCTTTTAACCGTACATTAGGAATGTTGTTATTTGAGATGACACAGTAAAGAAATATGGTCATTTGAGATGACATAGATTTGAAACCTACAGTAATCAATTTGAACCGCTGTCATAACCAAAGGTGATCAGCGGTAAGCACGAGTGTCTCATTGCCAGTCACTGGAGGGCAATCTTTGTAGGTTATTTCTTAAATTTTTATCTTATGTTAAGTAATAATTTTTTTTATATAGTTTGACGTTTATTTTGCTTAGGTTTTTTTTAATTATGATACTGTTGGTATTTATCTAATTAAATTTTTTTTGACGGGTTTAATATTATTGAATTTTATATTGTACTGCTATGGAATTTCATTTCCTGAAATATAAAGTTTGGATTAAATTGAATTAGAGATGAACAGATTTAAAAATTCGAATAATCGACATTACATATGACATTTTTTTTTAGTAAAACTTGTCATTCGAGATGACACAGTAAGTTATAGTCATTTGAGATGACAAAATATTACGTATGGATTATTTGATTTTTATTTAAAGTAAATAAATAGTGTTACATAAATTTGTACGTATCGAATATTACAATCTAATGATGAGCTATAAATTAAAGTACCAAGTGTCGTTAGAAATAGATAACCTCTAGATTTAGGTATTGCATTGAATAAAGAAAGCATGGTTAAAATATTGTAATTTTCGATGGCAAAGTTCAGATATGTTTATGATAAGAGATGAAAAAGTTTGAATGAGATGATAGACTTAAGCGTTTAGAATAAGAAGTTCAAAAAAAGGATTTTAAATGAAAGATGTTAGATGTAATTGCTGCACTAATTATCAATCAATGTTTAAGTGACAAGAAAAGAACAAATAATAGAAAATATATTAGATATATAACAACACAGTAAATGAAAAAATGAAAATCACAATTATGGTATAATTATAGAATGTTACAGTTAATTAGTGCAAAGCAATGATTCAAGTATAATTAAGTCTA
The DNA here is from genome assembly GCA_947284805.1 of Coleophora flavipennella. Classification (NCBI taxonomy): domain Eukaryota; kingdom Metazoa; phylum Arthropoda; class Insecta; order Lepidoptera; family Coleophoridae; genus Coleophora; species Coleophora flavipennella. Next base: position 15,184,075 of record OX369264.1, on the reverse strand, counting down.
AGTTCCAATAATGAAAAGTTCAACATTGTATTATATTTTAAAAAGAGTAGTATTTACTGTATATTTAAAATAAGTACTGTTATTAATAATTTAATAAAATATATTTATTAAATATACATAATAATAGAACAAACGAGAGGACTCGTTCTGGGAAGGATGGCCGACTGTAACAGGTATAAATATTAGTTATTGTATTTTACATAACAGTTATATATATTATTCACTAGTGCTGTAAATTGCAAAGAGGATATAAACTACTACGTTGTCCAACCAGTCCGGAACGCGCAGGCAGTCTTGAGCCTTCGTCTGAGTTTGATATGGCACTGCGTGCCTTTTGCTGTGGATATTATAATATTTAAGATCGATGGAAATAAAACAATGTGAAGAGGATTCCACGACTTTTATTGGAGTAAATCCCTGAAGGTTACATATATATATATATATATATATATATATATACACAGGGTTACAGGTAAAGTCGACCTAAATCCTTTAAGAGGTGATAGTTCCATCATTCCTGACTGATTTGACTATGGAACCCCATACCCCAAACTTAACCGTTCTCAAGTTATGGTACTTTGAAAATGTTTATAAAAAATCCAGATTTTTTGTCTATTGTCCCCTTTTTTGTGTTTTGTACCTTTAATGTTTTTGTTTTTGTATTTTTTGTGTAGCAGATTAGTTGCTCCATTTATTTAAACACAAAAATTGCAAGTAACTGTACCAATTGAGTCGTATTACACGATTGATTGATAAAAAAAGAAATAAATTTGTGAAAAGTTTTTTTATACCTTGTAAGATGTTTTAAAAAAAGTCTATCAGAGTTGTGCTGCAGATCTGCTTCAAAATATCTACGGTTTTTCAGCTTTCCGATAAGGTATAATTTGCTAGGGTGTTATTAGGATTCTCTGAAAAAACATCGACGAAAGACTTCCAGGTAATAACAAAAATAACGGTATTTCGTAAAGTTGCTCGCAGCGCCTATTGTCCTGCAATGGGTAGCGCGTCGCGTGCGAGCGGGATATCATACAATGTAAACGGGTGCAAGAGAGACAAGTGATTTCAAACGCCATTTTGTTGTTATTGTGTTTGGTTAGTCTGCTTACACGATTCGTCCGTGATAGATGCGATACTTGGTGCTCTTCGTTTTTTACTCGACTTAGCTTGTTTTTCTGGACTGTTTCCTCCTATTCCTGACTGTGCTTGTTAACTGGACCTTGATTTGTGCTTCTGATTTGGAACTGTTTAAGATGGTGACCTTTACGAACGAAGAATATGCTGATATTTTGATTTGTTATTGGTACTGCAACTGTGTATCCTTACAAGCTCATCAAGAATACATAGCACGTTTTCCTGGCCGCCGAGTTCTGGATATTAGTGTCTACGACGGAGTTTACCGACGAATTAGAGAGACTGGCTCTGTTCCGAGACGACGAACAGACCTGGGTAGACCACGTATTAATGATGGGGTGTCAATTAAATGGTTAGCATAGTATTGTTATTTCTGTGAGCAGAAAAATATAATCGGTGAGCAGAAATAGCTAATTGGTCAGCAACTCATGGTCAGCAAACATTTCAAAATCAATCAGCAATTTATGTCATTCTGGATGGCTGTAATTATTTTAAACATCCCCGTACTACACTCTTCCTACAGTGTTGAGTGGTCGACGGAGCCCCTTCGGGGCTCCTACTTCTGTGTTCTCATGTTAAACCTAACACTACGACTGTGCGGGGAGGCGAGCTTAGCTCGCCTCCCCGCACAGTCTCCGAACCTAACGGATCCGAGTCGGGGTGCTCCGCAAGTCCGAGCTCGCTTCGCTCGCTCCCGCTTCCATTTAGAACTCCCCGTACCACACTCTTCCTACAGTGTTGAGTTGCTGCTTATAGACATGTTTTTCTGCCGCTCAATCATGAAATCTTGCCGCTCAAGTAGTTATTTTGCGGACTGAATGTTTATTATGCAGTTACATTATATTTATTCCTTAATGATGATGAAGAGGAAGATAATGAGATTGTTCGACGCTTTCGACTGGATCCGACTTCGTCAACCAACGTTGTTTGAGACAAGATTTACCCGATTTGCTCGACGATATACCATTAAACTTAATTCGAGACATGTGGTTTCATCACGACGGGTGCCCCGCGCACTTTAGAAGGAGTGTCAGAGAGTGGCTAGACACTAATTATCCAAATAAGTGGATCGGGAGAGGTGGGCTTACACCGTGGCCAGTTAGAAGTCTAGACTTGACACCCATGGATTTTTATGTGTGGGGGCACATAAAAAGTTTGGTTTACAATGAACGTAACCCAATAATATCAGTTGATGTTTTGAGGCAGAAAATTATTGATGCTGCTAATTTTAAGCACATCTGCAGCACAACTGTCATAGACTTTTTTAAATATCTTACAAAGAAAAAAAAACTTTTCACAAATTTATTTCTTCTTTTAACAATTAGGCGTCTAATACGACTCAGTTGGTACAGTTACTTGCAGTTTTTGTGTTTAAAATAATGGAGTAACTAATTTTGTACACAAAAAATACAAAAACAAAAACATTAGAGGTACAAAACACAAAAAAGGGGACAATAGACAAAAAATCTGGATTTTTTATAAACATTTTCAAAGTCCCATAACTTGAGAACGGTTAAGTTTGGGGTATGGGGTTCCATAGTCAAATCAGTCAGGAATGATGGAAACTACCACCACTTATAGGATTTAGGTCGACTTAACCTGTAACCCTGTATGTACATATAAGGTAAGTGATACAAATAAGCCTACCTAATTTTCAGCTCTTCTAAGTCATTAAATATTAAGTTTTTAAAACTCAAATATGGTTCATTTTTATCATTTATTATTAATTTTCAACATATCTCACCGAAACAAACTCACATCTAAAATATAATGCAAAATTGAAGAAATTGCAAGCCTCTTTATTTGGCCATATTAAATTGCCCCTATTTAATAAGGCCTATTACCTTTCACTTATGATATTTTTAAATTAAAAACTAATTTAACAAAGAAAGTCTTAAAAATCTGATGTATGCCTAGCTTTTATTACTTTATATTAATCACAGCACTTATATAGGAACATTTTTTTTCTGAAATATCAAAAAAGTATCTTTAACTTATCATAAGAAAAAATGGCACGATATCACAAATACGCTGAGTGGGATATATTAAACTAAGCAAAATCAACATATTTCTTAAAAAAAAAATGAAAAAAAATTAAAATCGCCTAGGCCTTATTTCAACATGGTTTTATAATAAGGCCCTGGAAAATAATTAAAAGCCTCAATAATTTTGGGAACTCTAATCAGTCTTCATATAACAATTAGTCGGTATGCAACACTGAGAATTAATTTTTATCACAATTGGGACACATAAATGCGTCTATGTCATCGTTAGTTAGACCAACACATTCTTCGTGATACCATTTAATTTCAACTCTAGAGACTAACTAATAAGGCCTACCTATTCCAAATAAAGCCTAGGCCTTAATTGTGACATTCGACTCATTTTTGTTAAAATTCTCTCAAAAATACAAATATATATGTCGGAGCGCAAGGACGTGGCGCCATCTATGCATGCATCGAAGCACCGTGTTTTTTATCTTGAAACGTCAAGCGGTTAGCTAGGGTAGTAATAATAGTCATCTTTGGCCAAGGCATGGTCTGTGCGAGACCGGAACCCGAAAGTTGGTAGTGTTAGTACTTGCTTGTTAGCCAATCAGAATCGTTGTGATTATCGAACCATTAAAGACAATGCAGCCTACCTACAGAGGCTACAACAGAGGCGCCAATTATTTTACGAACACTTTTGATCGAGCAGTTGAACTGTCAACTTGGGAAGCCAGCCCCGTGCCGAACTCATCGCAGTCTATAGAATAATCGGTTTTCATCCGAATCATCGTGAAGCCTCGTGTTGCAAACGTGTGTGAATATTGATTGTACCAGTGGATTGTACACTCCAAAACTTCTCGAAGACGAGTTTATTTCTTAGATACGGCCAAAACCCTTCTGATGATCCGAAATATACGTATACTTACAGTACAATATTTTAAATCGATAAACAAAATAATAGATTACAGACTGTGTCAGCTCCATAAATTGATTTAGTGAAAAATATATTAGGAAACTGACCATGAAGTTTCTAAATCGTTAACTGGCAGCACGAGACGACCTCCCTCTACAGTGAACACGCTCGCACTAACCCGTTTATTCATAGTACTCTGTGCGCGGGCCGCCCGCGCACTTCTACACAACACCGTACCGTTTACACGCATAAAGACCGATACAGATAAAAACGCTTATATGTATATATGCGTGAGGATTTTGCAGTTGTAGCTATATTGGTTTTTGTTTTATGAATGCTAGGCCTTATTACAAAATAGGCCTTATTACAAAATAGGCCTTATTTGAACCACTTACCTTATATAGCATTCAAATCACCACGGCCTAGCCCATCCATTTCTACATTTTGAGTGAAACTAGCGTGAATCCATCGACTTTGGAGATATTAAATACAAGCTAATAAGGTATTACTCAAGCATTATTTGATCAGTTCTACTACAGAATAGAAAAATTCTATAGAACGCTGAAGATGGTCTCGAAGTACCAGCACCGAGCGAGTCATTAGACATACAGCACACTACAAACTGGCTGTTTCTATTGGGTATTTTTATAGAATAACCTCCCCCAAAAACAAAAAAACAAACCCATAAAATCAATTAATAAAATTAGACTTAAAACTTTATAACGGTTGACTTTATTAAAATTGACAGAATGACAATGGTAAAGTGATACCAGGATATTAAAACTGGTTCGATTCCCGGCGGGGTCAATTGTAAGACTCGGTTTGGTTGGTGGTAGGGCATTATCTAAGCCCGCCTGGCTAGCTACCAACATCTTATCTAAGTCTTGCCGCCAAATATCAATAAATAAATAAATGAATATTCTGGGACAAATCACACATGGTCATCTGGTCCCAAAGTAGGATTCCCTGTGTTATGGGAACCAGAGACTGATATACATACTTATATACGTTTTAAATACATACATATATAGATATTTAACACCCAGACACAGAGCAAACAAATCTGCTCATCACAGAAATGTTTGGCTTGGGTGGGGATCGAACCCACAACCCTCGGATCAGTAGTCATGAGCACAAACCACTGAGCCACCGAGTCAGTCAATGTTGATATCATTGGTGTGTTCCGGCATGAAGATAAGATAGTCAGTTCCCCATTGCTTTGGGGAATCTTGGTAAGCCCGCTTCCATCTTCGGCAACATCGTCACTTACCACCAGGTGAGATGTTGTCAAGGGTTTACCAATTGTGAATAAAAAAAAATTGTGCATTTCATTAAAAACCATTTATTTCGTATTAAATTTCAGATCGTCAGATTAGAAGTAAATTTATTCAATTTAAACTTTCCTTGCAATTTTTTTTTTTTTGGAGTTTTAGTTTTGATGTCTGTTACTAACACATTATGGATTGACTATCTGAAACAAATAATTTGAATTTGAATAACTCACTTGAACCAGCACGCCAGCAATTAGGAAAAGTACCAAAAATTTCTTCATGATTTCAGCTTCCTCAGCAATGACTTGGATTGACTGGACCAGATCGAAAACTTAGTTACAACTCTTGCTCGTACCCTTTATATACATAATGGTGTCTTTATTTAGCAGATGAACAAACATTGATTTACTTAGAATATTTTTTCTTGAATTCAAATTACAAAGACTTGACGTAAGTATGTAATAAGTGTATTTTACGGTTTGACAAGTTATAGGCGCTATTGCGATCATAATATATTTCGCTTCAAGGTTGTGCAAGTAAAATAATTGAGCTGTAGGTACAGCTGGCTGGCATCAGAAGTATGTGAGCAACTCATAAGGCCATTTAATTATATGTGTTAGTCATTTTCTTGGTGGGTTGTTGTTGTTTTTTATAATATAAGATCTCGGGACTGTTCTAGAACGCACCAAAGAAAAGTCAGTATAAATTAATCTAAATTTATATAACTCAAAGGTGACTGACTAACTGACATAGTGATCTATGAACGCACAGCCCAAACCACTCGACGGATCGGGCTGAAATTTGGCATGCAGGTAGATGTTATGTTTTAGGCATCCGCTAAGAAAGGATTTTGGGAAATTCCCACGGGAACCGCAAAAATCGGGATCTGCGCGGGCGAAGTTTCAGGCATCCACTAGTTTTAAATAAACAGGGTTAACAAAACTGACGTGGGACCCGTCAATTGGGGATTCTATTTTCCTAGGAATCCTATGAATCCTATGGATTCCTAGGAAAATAGAATCCCCAGTTAACGGGTCCCACATCATATTTGTATATGCACTGAGTTGGTCGACAAGGAATTTTTTTATTCATACAAAACTTTGTATGGGATATATTTTTATTTCATCATCGTTTTGCTACAAAAGTTGTTCAGTTTCGTGAGTAGCTGTGTTCTATTTTACCTAACACTGTGTATAAGGTTCTCATTTATTAGCTATCATCCTGGGGTATGACAACTATACTCATGATTCTGAACAACTTACAAGTATTCCTTAATATTTGCTTATGGTCCATTCCAAAGAGTAGGGAAGTAGGTACTAAAGTATCAATTTACAAACATTTTTTGAACTTCTCATACAAATCGATCGGCCAGCACAGCAGGCCTACTTTGTTTAAAATATAAGACCATTTTATTTCCACATCATATTTGTATATTACGAGGACTAGTTCTTGCCCGCGACTTCGTACGAGTAAACGTGACAAATTATGAAAATACCACATGAAAATCTTTTGAGATCCTAAATCCTAAAAAAGCTCATTGCGAAACAGACGCTTACAGGTAACTGCAAACGCACTTGAATTGGAATTGAAAGTTTAATTGGGATAATAAGTTTTTTTTTGGCATACGCAAAAATTAGGGATCAAATAAATTTAAATTTTTAATAACTAGGAATTTATTAAAAAATTAAAATCCGATTGCGTAAAAACTTAACCACTCTTTTTGGCCAGTCGGATAAAAATTTATCCTATAGCACTCACGGGATCAAGAGGAAATTAACGATACTTCAAACATTAAAATTCTTCAAGCCGTTCAGGCTGTAGCTGGGAAAAAGAAATCTACATACATACACTCTTTCTGAGGCAGTCGGGTGTTACCACGGAACTCTAAGCTTAAAGCGCTGACACACCACCAATACTGCATGAGGCATCGATGACCCGATTTCCCAATCGGATTACGAAAACTGCTGACGCGAACCTAGTGCAGCGCTCGACCTACGTGACTACCGAAGTCCATTCTGGGATCCACCGCCGAACCAGATCATACCTAGCCATAGTTGTTAGTCTAAGTTTACTTATATTACTTTATAAATTAAATACCTTAGAACTATTTCGGTTTTTTTTTTGACTACTCCGGCTACCGCCTTCGTAATTCGGGTAAAAACAAAGTTATTTTATCAGTTGTTGTAGAATATTTCGTATGGAAAATCTAGCAACTTTTGAAACAGCATTTCGGAGAGTGTGCACAAGAACTGCACGACCTGATTCCCCCAGTTCCATTCCACCTTCGGTCAACGAGACGCAGGGAGAGGTTCCACCACTATGTTGTTAATATTCAGCCTATACTCACGAAGAGTTACGCTTCCTTATTTAATATGCGGACAGCGATGGAGTGGAACTACTTGCCTGCGTCTGTGTTTCCCGTCGCTATATATATGTATATTAAGGTAAGTATATATAGGAAGTAAAATTGACGTTATTTCGCGCATATTGCACCTCATTTTACACGTGCAGCCTGTGGGCGAATTATACGCAAAAAGCGTACAGCGCCCTTCGTGTCCAATATAACAACGCGTTTCGGGTGTTTTTGGGGCTGCCTCGTTTCTGTAGCGCATCAGGGAATTCAGGGATGTTCTCTGAAGCACGCGTTGACTGCTTCTTCACTACAATGCGGAAGAGATGCACGTCCCTGGCGCGCCGCGTGCGGGCCAGCCCCAGTCTCATCCTGAGCTGCGTCGCGAGCCGGCTCGACTGCTCGTATGTGAATCGCTGCTGCAGGCTCTCCACTTCTGTGGTGATCTTGTAGCAGGGTTTCACATAGTCAACTACATTTTGTTTTTACAATGTTCTAGGTTAAGAAATACTAACATAGTTTTTAAGCACATTGTTACTAACATTCTATGGTTCTTAAGTTACTTTAATAAATGAATTTAATTATTATATTACTATCAAAAGGCAATGGAGCGTGCTATGCTCGGAGTTTCTCTGCGTGATCGAATCAGAAACGAGGAGATCCGTACGAGAACCAAAGTAACCGAAATAGCTCTCAGAATTGCTAATCTTAAGTGGCAGTGGGCGCGGCACATAGCTCGTAGTACAAATGGCCGTTGGGGCAGTAAAGTTCTCGAGTGGCGACCGCGCACCGGAAAACGTAGCGTAGGTAGGCCTTCCACTCGGTGAACCGATGAACTGGTGAAGGTCGCGGGAAGCCGCTGGATGCGTTCAGCGCAGAACCGGTCGTCGTGGCAATCCTTGGGGGAGGCCTATGTCTAGTAGTGGACGTCCTTCGGCTGATATGATGATGATGGATGACATTAGTTAAGCTATAGTCGAGTATGCAGCGTATTGGGATGAGATGCAACTTTATACCTGTGACGAGTGTGGAAACACTTACATTAACGCTGATCTGTACTCGACGGTTATATTGAAAAGAGTTTCCCGTCTAAAACCGTAGCCTTTTATGCTATTGTATAGCTTTTATCGCGGGCTTTGAGGGGACCGAATCAAGAAATTTCGTAACGAAAATAAAACCTAACAACCCAAAAAAAATGAGTTCTAAAAAACTTACAGTGCCATCTATCTATGATGATGATAAGTTGATATGCAATAGCTTTACCGCGGCAGTCCGCGAGTGCCACACGTCTTTTATTTTTATTTTTCCCTTCATCTCGGGTAATAGACGTGGTCGCAAGCCATAATGATAGGTACTTATGATAAAAAAAATATTGAGATACGGCTTGCAACCACGACTTTTACCCCAGATGAAGGGAAAAATAAAGGCTATGATTTCAGGCAAGAAAATCATGTTTTCATACTTTTCAAAATTCAAATTCAAATTCAAAAATCTTTATTCGTGGTAAACATGGTGATTTTAGATGTTGATAACATAGGAGCTTTCATGTCTAGCTGAGTAAAGCATACAAATTAAAATAAAAAAAAATGAAAAATAAAAATTAAGACAATATTGGTAAAATTTTATCTAAGGATGTCATTAAATAAGGACTAAATAAACAGTAAAAAAATTATCGATTAATAAGCTGGAAATTGATTAAATCACTAAAAATTCATTAATACTATAAAAATTCATATCTAGAAGCCACTTAAATAATTTATTACACATTTGCTTAAGATTCATTGTTTTGAATTGGTCTGGTACCTTGTTATATATTTTGACACACATACTATAACTGTTCTTTAGATAAAGTGATGTCCTTGGATAATGGCCTAGAGCTAATTTTAATGGGTGCCTCACTGCCCTTGGGTTGACTTCTGACACAGTTTTAAAAAGAAATGGATGCTGCTTCACAAACTTACATACTTCCAAGACATACATGGAGGGCAGTGTCAGTATTCTTAAAGTTTTAAAGAGCGGTTTACAGCTGTCATAGGGACCAGCTCCGGATATAGCTCGGACACATTTCTTCTGAGCAATAAAAGCTCTCTGTACGTAGGAGCCGTTTCCCCAGATTAGCAAACCATATCGTAGAGCTGAACTCACATATCCATGATACGCAGACAAAGACAAGTGTTGTAAAGCAATGCGTGTCAGTCTACGAAGAGCATGAACAAATTGATTAATTTTTTTACAGACTTTATCAATGTGCATTTCATAACTAAGATGTTTATCTAATATTATTCCCAAGAATTTAATATTTTCTACCTCTTCGAAAGTTGTACCCTCGTATTGAATATTCAATTTAACAGCTTTACTTTGCCATGTTTGAAACTGGACATAATTGTTAAATTTACTTGTAGTTTATTTAGTTTTAGCCAAGAAATTACATTATTAACTGTATTATTTATATTAGCCTCAAAATTATTCAAATTGTCGCCCCTAGATGAAACAAAAATAGATATATCATCCGCAAATAATGTTATTTCATTAGTTGTAACATCTGGCAAGTCATATAAGTAGAGCAGGAATAATAGGGGGCCTAGAACGTTCCCTTGGGACACACCGGAGTTATTAATAATGCTATCGGAATAGTAGTCAACAAGATCATTTTTTTGGTTAATTTTACTTAAAACAACACATTGTCGTCTGTCAAGTAGATATGATGTGAACCATGATAAGGCCGGTCCTCTAACTCCATATTTTTCGAGTTAATGCAGGAGAATTTCATGGTTTACAAGGTCAAAAGCCTTTGTCATGTCAAATAATTGAAAACGCTAAACACGTTAAAAAATCGACTTCCATCGCAACAACTTGGTACATTTTTGCATTATTATTTTTTGGTTTTTGCTGATTTTCTAATAACGTACTACACCGATTTTGATAAAATTTATATGGGACCCCACGGGAAGCACTAGCTTTCAAATAAAAAAAGAATCATAAAAATCGGTTCCCCCAGCCCAAAGTTATGAGGTAACAAACATAAAAAAACATACAGACGAATTGAGGACCTCCTCCTTTTTGGAAGTCGCTTGAAAAGAGCTCCGTTATATAATTTTTTGCGTCAATATTCTTTATTATAATGTCAATCAACTTAAATACAGCCAAAGTAGTGGACATACCTTTACGAAAACCGTGTTGCTCTGTTTTAATAATATTAAACTTATTGCAAAAGTTTATTAGTCGGGTACATATGCATTTCTCAAATATTTTGGCAAATATTGATATCAGCGTTATTGGTCTGTAATTAGAAAGATCAGTGGTATCACCTTTTTTATGGATTGCTTTAATAATCGAGTATTTTAGTAGGTCAGGGAATATTCCTTTCTCAAAAGATAGATTCACCAAGTAGGTCAGGATATTTACCAACTCGTTTTTACACTGTTTTATAATGCCTGTTGAGACTTCATCAAAACCGCAGGCGTGTGAATTATTTAAAGATTGTATTATATTAGATATCTCGAAAGTAGTAAATGGTTGAACAAAGAAAGAATTTGAGAGTGATTTTATTGTATAATGAGTATTAGGTGGTATGTCAGGAAGTGTTTGGACAGTAGTCAGATTTGTAAAAAAATTGTTGAATGTCGAGACTATATTCTATTAGGATTATTAATAATGTTATGGTTAATATTTAAGTGATCAATCTCTTTATTGAAGGATTTGCTGACACTCTCTTCTTTAATTACGGTCCATGCAGCTTTGCATGTGTTTTTACTATTAGCAATATATCTTTTATAGCCAGCTTTTTGTGAGGACGAGATACATTTTTTAAATTTTTTAGAATAATTAAGGTAATTATTTTTACTTAATTCATCTCTATTCTTGTAGTATTTAAAGCGAAGGGTTCTTTTTCGTTGCCGGGTTTTAGTTTTTTTAACTTTTGTTTTATTTCCATAGTTTTTGTGCTCAGAGTACAACGTTACCCAACCTCCCAACCTCGCTACTGCCTTTCAAAGGTAAAACAGACGGACAACGTATGCTTAGTAATAGGATTGTTCGGTCCCCTAGTACGGAACCCTAAAAAGAATTAGTATCGGTGAATACATCGAATGGTAAGTTAGATAGGCTGGTCGAGCATCAGCTATTAAGTGTAAAGTGGCTGTAACTACAGCGAACCATATTTCAGAGAGTTGATCATCATATCAGCCGAAGGAAGTCCACTGCTGGACATAGGCCTCCCCCAATGATTTCCACGACGACCGGTTCTGCGCTACTAGCGGCTCGGTGGACAGATGACCCGGTGAAAATTACGGAAACCTTCACCGGGTCATCGGTCCACCGAGTGGAAGGCCTGCCTATGCTACGTTTTCCGTTGCGCGGTCGCCACTCGATAACTTTACTGCCCCAACGGCCAATTCTTTCCACGAGCTATGTGCCTCGCCCACTGCTACTTAAGTTTAGCTATTCTATAAGAGCTATGTCGGTTACTTTTGGTTCTCCCAAGGATCTCCTCGTTTCTGATTCGATCACGCAGACAAACTCCGAGCATATAGCAGGCTCCGTTGCGGTCCATTGCGGCCCATAGTAAGCGACCATGTGTCAGTTCCGTATGTCATCACTGGCAACACACACTGGTCGAAGACAGGGAAGACAGGATATTTTATAATTAATGTGAAAATGTGTATGTTTGTTACCTTTTCAAGCTTAAACACCTCGACCAATGTTGATGAAATTTAGCATGCAGGTAGCCTGTGTCACTGAGAAGGATATCGCCTACTTTTTATCCCGTGAAAATAGCATAGTCCGATGCAGTTCCTGAGGGAACTGAAAAAATACTATATTTTTTGGTTAATTTCTTTAACATCGCAACGGAACAATTGCTGTGATTTATTGCACAGAAATGGTTGAGGGGGTGGTAAATGACATGATTTACGACATAATTAGCATTTCCTGACGTAGTGTCTGAGGGATCTGGGGGAAACTCATTTCTACGCTCGCGTACGTTGGCGTCGCAACGGAGCAACAGATTAAAGTGGTTTTTTTTGTAGAGAACGGGATGAGGGGGGTGGAAATGACATAAACTGCTAATCAGAACAGTCCGATATAGTTCCTTAGAGAGCTGGAGAAAACTCACGTCCACGCTCGCAAGCTGTTTGCGGCTCGCGCACTACTCACCCTCAAGGACGACCCGCGGGCAAAAGCTAGTTTCTAAATAAACTACTTTGCCTATTCTTAGTATGTACTCAGCAAGTGTTTTTTTACTGATGGCGGCGGCGCTAGTTATAGTATAGGGGAGGTGGGCATACGGTATCTACTTTAATACCGAATCACGATAGTATCTAATCACGGGAGTGGAGCCATGGATTAAAACAAGTCAATAGCTAAATTAAAATACAGGGTGGACCATAAGTTTGTTCACTTTTCAAACTAAATTAAAATGAAAACTAATTACATCAGGTGAAAACCGTTTATTAATTATGAAAGCACATAAAAAGGGAATTTATTTTTTAAAAATTACATCATCCATATGTGTTCCTTCATTATTTTGGCATTGCTGTAACCTGGAGCGAAAATTTTCAATGACGGCCTGACAAGTGTTCCGAGAAATTTTTTGCATTTCATTTTTTGCATTTCCCCGCGAATATGTTGCTTCAATTCCGCAACAGACACGAGGTTGGTCTCAAAAACTTTACTTTTAAGGTATCCCCAAAGAAAAAAATTGGGGACAGGTCTGGGCTGCGAGGAGGCCAGTTAATGTTAATGTCGCCTCTTTTGGATATCACTTTTTGGCCAAAAATTTCTCGAACTGCACTCAATGTTACAGCAATGCCAAAATAATGAAGGAACACATATGGATGATGTAATTTTTAAAAAATAAATTCCCTTTTTATGTGCTTTCATAATTAATAAACGGTTTTCACCTGATGTAATTAGTTTTCATTTTAATTTAGTTTGAAAAGTGAACAAACTTATGGTCCACCCTGTAATATTTTATTACGTATAATAAAACGACTTGATTGCGTACAGAATCGTCAACCAGTGTTTTGCAAGTTGAACAAATAGTATAAATAACAAAAGTGACAATGAAATCAGTTTAAATACTATAAACCTTGTATTGGTGACCATGAAAGGTACGAACTAATATATATACTTTGATTATATCTACGTATGTCGCAAACGTAACAGTTATTTTCAATACAGTTGCTCGAAAATTGGTCCTTTATATGCCAGTCAAATGTGCGCAAAATTGATTTTACCGCACACGTGCTTTAACTTCGCCACTTTTTTTTTAATATCTAGCTCGGACGAACAAGACATTTCTAGCAATTAAAAATATAGTAACCAAAGATACAGAATCTTCTTTAAGACTTTTCATAGGAGAATTTTAAAAGAGATCAGATCAATACATAACGCGAGCTGATTAGATTCCCTTTGGGTTATTTCTTTGTGAAGAAAAGGAAAAAAATATGATTAAAGCGCATAGATTACACCTAGGAATAGGGTAATCTTTTCCAAGACACATAAATTACTATTATGATACAAGGGTGGTAAAAAGGTAAATATCAAACGAGTGAAATTTGTGAGCTCAAGCCGCAGGCGAGGGTTCACCATCGTCACGAGTTTGTCATTTCCTTTTACACCCATGTATCATACGACATTTTTCAATACAGTTGTGAGAAAACAGGTAAAATAAAAAACGACCGTCACAGAAAAACAATATACATGGGTACATACATATTATCAAGGTTTTGGCAATCAAAGTTCATTTTACGCGACTTGTGACTTGTGGCTCATTTTAGTCCGGGGAGTAATCTCACTTTGTTTTTTCCTATACATACACTTAAATATATTTTTTTATTACACATATATATTAAGTATTCGTATTCACAACTAAAACAACTCAATTCAGCTTTATGAAAATTGCGCCATATTTAATTTAGATCGGCATTGCACCATATTTAATTTAGATCGGCATTGCACCATATTTAATTTAGATAGGCACACGTACGCATGCTTGTGGCTCATTTTAAGTGTCCGGGGAGTAATCTCACTTTGTTTTTTCCTATACATACACTTAAATATATTTTTTTATTACACATATATATTAACTATTCATAGTTTAACTAAAACAACTCAATTTAGTTTTATGAAAATTGCGCCATATTTAATTTAGATCGGCATTGCACCATATTTGATTTAGATAGGCACGCGTACGCATGCGTAAGTTTTTTTTATATTACCATAAATAGATTACAATAAGATAAGGGATAAACTTATTGTAAGCATTAAAACCTCCTTGGAAAAGATGACCCATTCTTTGGGCTTCAATCATATTTATTCTCCTTTCTTCACAAAGATATAATCCAAAGAGAATCTAATCAGCTAACGTTATGTACTAACCTCACGAAGGAACAACCAATTTTTTTTTTTAAATTGTCCTTCAATAATCTTAAAGAAGATTATGTATCTTTTGGTTATTGTATTTGTCTTGTTTCTCAGAACTACAAATAAAAAAAGCGGCAAAGCAAAAGCACGTGTGCGGTAAAATCAATTTTGCGCATAGTAAACTAACATATAACGCAACCACCGGTACTGACAGAATATCAGCGTTGTGGAGCTGTGGGAACACAATCCACAACATTATGCTGAGTCAGCGCCGTTTCATTGGCAGTACTCATCGTTCGTCCTGTTTGTGTTTAACTTAGTTTTTTAATTTTGCTTTATTACGTCTTTTATTTTAATCTTGTTCTTTGTGTCAAATGTTTAAACTGTCAATGAATAAATGATTTATCTATCTATCTAAAGTACCACTTTTCGAGCAATTGTATTGAAGCAGCTGAGCTAATGCCAATTGAAAAGATTAATTTCAGTTATCTTGTTAAACTATTGTATTATAAATGGGTTGCAATCCCGTCCCGATTGTCTCGGAAAACGAGGGTAAAAATTGTGGGCGAAAGAGGTCCAAGAGCCACCAAAGATGTGCGGTATATCTAAAACAAGGAGCACTTCAGTGGCTACAGATCGAATGTAATCCTGAGGTATCAACTGTCACTTTTCCACTGGCTGCAAAATCCCGTTGCTTGCTGGACTTCAAAGTACCATTATATTGACCAAAACCATCAATTTGAAGTAGATCAGACCTGCGATCTACATTCACGGAGCACTTGTTAGTGCACACGAAAGCTGTTAAAAACATGTGACGTGTCCATCGCACCGCGGTTGCAACATCAACGAGTACACCTCCCACAATGCGTTTTGGGAAATTATAGTTTTGACCGGGTTGTGGTTGGTTCAATACCGTCCACACCGCCTTGTCAAAGTACATATATTAGTACTATCATACAGTATGGACACTCCCTGCCGCTCTCTAGATTGCGACCTCACCCCCTCGTCACCCAGATTGATACAGATTGGTTACAGTTTGGTTGTCGAACGTATAGGATTTCACCGCCATTTTGTTTGTTCCGTCATTCCTTTTTTGAAATGTCATTTCTGGCCCGTTGTATGAAGTGTCTAAGGTGTGGCCGATTCTGCAAGTGAGTGTCACAAACCGGTGATCGCATTGTGGCCGTTGTGAGCATGCCAGAATGCGGTGTGAGCCTTTTTTTTCGCCCAATCAGCGAATTTGTTGTTTTGACATATAAGAATAAGAACAGAATAATTGTTAAGGTTTTATTGTAACAGATTCAAATAAACAGCGGTTTATTGTCTTAATATTTTTTTTTTTTTTTATAAGCCATTGCATAGTGAAACGCAAACTATCGTTTCGAGCCGATCTCATTTCGTGCGTTTCATAATTAAATTCTCTTTTGATTTTGTTCCTCTATGGAAATTTAATTTGAAAATATTTGTGACTTTTTTGACAAGAGGAAAAGAAAAGGTTGACCGTGATCTCTTTGACAGTGATGAGTATTTAATTTTTTAGTTTTATATTAATGTTTCGTTGAGGCCCACTATTTTATTCAGTGGGTTCTTCCACTCCCCTTGCGAAGTTGACGTCCCCGAAGGTTCATCCGACTAAGGATTGATCCTGGGATGGAGCTGTGCTGACCACCAGCCAGTCCTTTGCACTGCCCGCCCAGCTGCTTGCCAAAAGGGAAGTGAATGCTTAATTTATCTTTTATCCCGAGCGACTCTCTGGCCATTGGTCCTAGAAGATTTCCTGCCTCCAGTTTCTAACGATTTAGTTATTTGTTTTAAATTTTAAAAATGTTTTGTAAGTACCTAATACGTGTTTTTTTAGAACGATAATTCAGACCAAAGTGAAATTTAATTATTTTAGAACTTAGTAACTTATTTAAGTACCAAAGGGACGGCGACGATCGTTGCCTACCGGCATTCTATAAGATAACCTTTTTATATTCAAATAAAATTGTTACTTTAAATTTATTTCCGGAAATTGTTCAAAAATATATTAGGTTATTGTTTTATATCAACACGGTCAACCAATGTAAATCTCATCTTTTTCTAGTACTTATATTGTTCCTTCTTTTTTAAAAAAATCATAAAATACATATATTCTAATTTACCCCATAATATTTTTCTTAAAACTCCGTTTAGGCCCGAACCTCTAAATCTTACGTATTATATGTGGCAAATTCCGTAAGGGTTATTATCCCCAGTTCCCATTATTTTTGTCACAATAGCTTTTATCGCGGGCTTTGAGCGCGGCGACCGAATCAAGAAATTCCGTATGTAAGGACTATATGGTACTTGTAAATACTGCTTAAATAAAAAATAAATAAATAATTATAATTGCATAAGTTGATAAAAAATGCTATGCAATAGCTTTACCGCGGCAGTCCCCGAATGCCACACGTTTTTATTTACTTTTTAATAATCTCTCTCTCAGGTGTATGGTGTATAGTATAAAATTTTCTAAATATGCTTTGTTATACCATTTAGAGTAATTATGTGTTTTAGTTAAAAACATCTTTGTTTTTACCCGACTGCGCCAAGAAGGAAGGTTACATTTTTGGAGTGTATGTGTGTTTATTTATTTATTTCTTTGGCACGCTCTGTAGCCTAAACATCTTGATAAATTTTTGAGTGCTATGTGTCGTTAGATTCCGTCTTAATCCCGTGAGTGACATAGGATACATTTTTACCCGACTGGCCAAAAAGAGGGGTTAAGTTTTTATGCAGTCGGGTTTTTAATTAATTCGTGTAGTTATTGTATTAAGGTTAGACAGCTGATATCTCGGAAGACATTGTCATGGGACCACTATTATTTTGTCCCATTATGTGTCCTTTAATATAATTTGTAGTTGTTTATGAAGAAAAATAATTAAAATTGTCCTTTAATGTAGAATGCCCCACATCTATCGCAGCTCTTGGACCAGGCTTCACATTAATTTGCCCACCATCGTTTGTTAATTAATTAAAAAGGCGGGAAAAGAGAATTCGTTATACTTTTACCTATTTGTATATTGTTATCAATTATCAATAATAACCTCTTCAAGTGAAATTAGCTTCGTTAATTTTTAATTTAGTATTTTTTTATTTTGCGTTTGATTGCATCAGTATACCCAACTACAATAATAAAGTTTATATTTACTAAAGAAGAAAAACCTACGTAATTTGTGCTTTTACTTAATATAGGAATAATTTACAAAGAAACTACAAATTATTTCAAAAGGGTAGCTCTAAAATAAAAATATCACAATCGGCACTGAAAATCATACGCAGTTAAAGCTTACAGACCCACGAAGTACGTGCGTGTATTTTGACATAATACATTCTAAAATTCCTGCGTGGAATCTTGTATTTTGGTTATGAAATAACTAACATATTACCAGTGCATACACACGTGATACTAACGTAACCAAACGTAGCACCATCAAACATTTGTCCAAAATGTTACCAGTGCTTACACAAATGATACTAACCTAATTAAACATTAATCCAACATGTTACAAGTGCTTACACAAATGATACTAACCTAATCAAACATTCATTCAACATGTTAACAGTGCTTACACAGGTGATACTAATCTCATCAAACATATGACCATCAAACATTCATCCAACATGTTACCAGTGCTTACACAAATGATACTAACCTAATTAAACATTCATCCAATATGTTACCAGTGCTTACACAAACTCATCAAACATAGGACTATCAAACATTCATCCAACATATTACCAGTTCTTACACAAGTGATACTAATCTAATCAAACATAGCACCATCAAACAAAACCTTAAAAACTTTTAAAATCAAAAGCCTTAGTCTTGAGTGGCATCGCTTAGTTACGAAGTGCAAAGTAACCCCACCGGTACAAGCTACGACCAATTCTCAAATTATCTTTACTACGTCCGATTCTGTGTCCGGAGCATGTTTAAAAAGCCTTAGTCCTGAGTGGCATCGCTTAGTTACGAAGTGCAAAGTAACCCCACCGGTACAAGCTACGACCAATTCTCAAATTACCTTTACTACGTCCGATTCTGTGTCCGGAGCATGTTTAAAAAGCCTTAGTCCTGAGTGGCATCGCTTAGTTACAAAGTGCAAAGTTGGCATCTACTTTGTATGGGAAATTAACCGGACTACATGTACAATTGTAAATATGCGTTTTACAGTAGTAGCACAGGTATCCGTCCAACCCAAAGTTTTTGATACGTGTGATTACGCACACTGCTTTATGGCGGAAAAATACGCTTACCAGAGTCGCGATTCTCGGTTTGAGGGTTCGACTAAAATGACAAAATATCTATCAGGTGAATGGTATGATTAGAATGTCAGGTATCAAATTCCTGATACTGACAGAGAAAGGAAAATTTTCATTAAGAGAAATTTTGCAGTGTAACTTAAGAATAGGCCTCGTTAAAAAATGAGGTCTTTTTTATGAAAATGTAGACTATTTTAAGAGCGTATTCACAAAACTGTTTCCTACACAAACTTAAAATTACTACTTATTGAAAATTTAAGGGTACGTATTCACAAAACTGTTTCCTACACAAACTTCAAATTACTACTTATTGAAAATTTAAGGGTATATTCGAATGAAACTTTATGCACATAAGCAAGTCATGAGATCCTTGTTTGTGGATAGATAACATTTTATAAAAATAGTGTAGGTACTAAATAATAGTGATTTAAGGTTTTCATAGTAATCTTCAAATTAGCTAATCTTTTTAAAAATGTAATCTAGAAATTTCGTGACTTGTATATATCTAAAGTTTTATTAGAATCGGTCTATCCATTTTCAAGAAGTAGTAATTTAAGTTTTTATGGAAATAGACTTTGTTAATACGCTATTAAGAAACTAATTTGAATATTTTTAATTTATTATGATTTTTCAAATAATATGAAAACACAGGCCCATTACTAATTTCAGTTGACGATCATGAAATGAATTTAATTATTTAATTTTACTAAGTAACTTTTAACATTGAAAAATCGTCATATCTTAAATTGTTTTTTTTTTTTATTTACATACCTTATAAAGAACAGAACAATGCCAATTGCGAAAACAACATTTCCTCAGTATTTAGGTACATCCTTTTACCATTCATTCTTACTAGCTTATAGTAAACATCCTACAATCCACCTAGGTAATTCAATTTACATAGTGTAAGCGAGGGTCTGCAGAAACTTGTCAGCCTTTAAATAAAAACAATGAAGCAAAGTGTAGTCGGTAAGCCCGCTTCCATCTTCGGCATCACCGTAACTTACCATCAGGTGAGATGATGCCAAGGGCTTACCAATAGTAGATTTAAAAAATGTAGTTTAAATAAGCACTCCTTTCCTCTCTCCACGCATACTGAACGGTGCATTTTTATTGGAAGTGCTACTGTTGCTATTAGTTCTTGTAAGTTCTTGCTTTACTTGGGGCCGGTCGTTGTCTCTGGATGTCCCTCGCTTGTCTTTGGTCATTTGTGCAACCTTGAAAAGAATGGAAAAAATATCAAACATACTATCTACTCGTTTTACTACTATAGACCTAGAATTGCTTATATAGACCAAGTTAAGGTGGAAACGTATAGAGAAATGAAGGAGATAGTGTGGGAGAAGGAGACCTGGAAAGAGCTACACCGATAAGAGCACGGCTCTTAAATTATGATAATGATGACTATCTACTCATATATCTAGGCATCTTCTGTGTATATATATAAAATCTCATGTCACGGTGTTTTTGTTCGTACTCCTCCGAAACGGCTCGACCGATTTCCATTTTTTTTTTATGTGTATTTAGTAGGTATGGGAATAGGTCGTAAAGTATATTTCATTATGGCAAAACAACGTTTGTATACATATTACTATATAACAAAACTGTAACAAGACCTAGTTGAACATTAAATATTTTTTGAAAAAATACATGACATATGTTTATCGATATAGAGGCCAAAATAACTTTTTAGAAGATCTTGTCTGTTTTTTTGTATATCTGTTTGTCTGTACACGCATCATGAAAAAACAGCTGAATGGATTTAGGTGAAATTTAGCACGATTATCTCTTATATCCCTGAGTATTATCATGGATATGTCGGCGGGATATTGTCAAAACCGCGAACTCACTAACATACAAACTCACTACACTAAATTCAGTTAGATTATAATATGACAGTAAATTGTCCACCGGCTTACAATTTCACGGCCCATCCGAATATTACCGATGACTTCTTCTTCTGCGAAGCATGCTGCTACCCAGGGGGAGAGCCTCGTGACTGTTTAATCAATCAACCTGACCGAACCTAACATTTAATAATTTAACAGTTATTCACTTCGTTTAGTGTTATTGTAATGTCACTAGTGAGATGTAGGAATGTCAAAGGCATTTCTAAAATGCCTTAATACGCAAGAATTACCAGCTGCTATTTTTATTATAGAACTCAGACTCAGTCAAGCTGCAGCCAATGGTGCGGCTTAGTCGCGCTGCTACTTTTAGTATAGAACTCACTCTGCCACGCTGCAGCCAGTGGTGCGGCTTAGTCGCGCTGCTACTTTTAGTATAGAACTCACTCTGCCACGCTGCAGCCAGTGGTGCGGCTTAGTCGCGCTGCTACTTTTAGTATAGAACTCACTCTGCCACGCTGCAGCCAGTGGTGCGGCTTAGTCGCACTGCTGCTTTTAGTATAGAACTCACTCTGCCACGCTGCAGCCAGCGGTGCGGCTTAGTCGCGCTGCTACTTTTAGCATAGAACTCAGACTCTGCTACGCTGCACCCAGTAGTGCGGCTTAGTCACGCTGCTACTTTTAGTATAGAACTCATCTTCAGCCACGCTGCACCCAGTACGCTGCTACTTTTAGTATAGAACTCAAGACTCAGCCACGCTGCAGCCAGTGGTGCGGCTTAGTCGCGCTGCTACTTTTGGTATAGAACTCAGAGTCAGCCACGCAGCAGCCAGTGGTGCGGCATAGTCGCGCTGCTATTTTTAGTATAGAACTCAGGCTCAGCCACGCTGCAACCAGTGGTGCGGCTTAGTCGCACTGCTACTTTTGGTATAGAACTCAGAGTCAACCACGCAGCAGCCAGTGTGCGGCTTAGTCGCGTTGCTACTTTTAGTATGGCACTAAGTCGCAAATATATTCATATAGAACTTTGCCGCTCTGCAGCCAGTGATGCGGCTTTCGCGCTGCATAGTAGCTTAATGCGAAAATGGTTCTTTAAGAACCAATCACGTCCTCATTGCTCGGTTACGGGTCTCTTCCCAAGGAAGGTTAGGCCATACTCCACACACGGAGGCAAAGTCCAGGTTGGCGCAGGATTGTGGGCTAGTGGCGGACCCCAGGCACTGTCAATTTTTTTATCCCCCCTATAAGGCCTATGACACGGCTTAGCGATTGTCATCCGGCACAAACGGCAAAAAATGCCTTGCAAAGCACGGAAATGGTCGAGATAAATATGTCACTAGCAGTCAAACCCATTCGTGTAATGACCATGCTTCTGGCCAGTTAATCTGCGTGATCAATCCTACCACGCTAGTCGCACGGAGCTACGACCAATTCTTTTAGGGTTCAGGTTTAAAACAGAATTGACGGATAGACATTACCGATTACCACGATATCGAGAATCCTCTATTATAATCTTCGACCAAATATAATGGAGCGGCTCTATTCATACATTAATTAACCTCGTAAAAAATTAAACAGATACAACTGCACGCAAAAGCAACACTCACACCACTATAGTCTACAGAGTTTCGTACAAATATAAACAACGACAGAGATAGAGAGATGTACTCGGAATGTAGGACGAATGAGTTAATAAATTTCACCCATTTCGACCTTCAACCCATTTGGAGAATACTGATCGACTGAGACGCAATGAGCGAATGCGCTCATTCTGAAGGCATCAAAACCGCTGTTCGCGTAGGCCGGTCGCTATTATATTGGTCGAAGGCATTTTGACTATGTTTAAAATATGTATCTAACAATTTGTTGTCATCCTAATAAAATGTAATGTAACAAGCATATTTTATTATTGCTCTGAAAAAAAATAAGGTCATTTTCTATATAAAAAACATAAATGATTTTTTTGTGGTTTGAAAACGCTCTGTGGTTGGTTGCAACTCTGATGACGTCACACAGAAATAACCATTAGTTTCAGTGCGTGCTTTCACAATAGTAATAACAGCAGTTTGTTGTTTACTTATGTGTGTCAGAGCAACCAGGCGCCATAGCGAAAATTGCGTTTTGGCGCGTAATTTTTTAATTCAAACTTTAACATTGATTTACTCCGTATATACGACAGATCCCCAGGAAATATTAAAATGGTTTGCATTTTATGCAATAACAAATAAAACAAAACTATTTTCCAGTAGTAGTCAAATAGCCTATTGAATATTATACTCACAGCATCGTCAATCGCCTTGAACTGCCAATTCCAGTGGACGCGGTAGAGGAAGGGCCGGTGGTCGAAGCGGTTGTCGTCGGGGCTGTAAGTCTCGGCGTGGTACGAAGGCGTTAGCACGGTCATCTTGTGGCGGTTTATCGCGTAGCATCGGAAGAAGTGCTTCACTTTCTCCGCCACCTGGAGGACATGTCACAAAGTGTGTGAGGCTTGGACCTTGGTCATAAACTTCTCTATCTCATCATATCAGCCAAAATACATCCACTGGTAGACAAAGGCCTCACCTTGAGGATTTCCACAACGACCGGTTCTGTCCGCATCCAGATATCTTCTCTTCTACATCAATACTTTTACAATTTCCAGTTCCACCATTTTGCGGTCATTAACAAAGGTTTGAGTCTGGGGTTGTGTGACAGTGATTTATATCCTCTTTGTGTTTAGTTGTACATTCACAGAACTGAAATGTTTAGCAGATTAAAGTCTTTTTAATTTTGCCGAGTTATGAAATTAGTTAGACCTGTCATTCGTCATCAGTCGTCATTATCGTCATATCAGCCGAAAAACGTCCACTGCTGCTGGACGAAGGCCTCCCCCGAAGGATTTCCACGACGATGGGACCTACGCTGCACGAATCCAGCGGCTTCCCGCGATCTTCACCAGGTCGTCAATCCACCGCGTGGGAGGCCTACCTACGCTACGTTTTCGGGTGCGCGGTCGCCACCCAAGAACTTTACGGCCTCAACGGCCATCTGTTCTACGAGCTATGTGCCCTGCTCACTGCCACTTTAGTTTAGCGAATCTGTGAGCTGCGTCGGTTACTTTGGTTCTCCTGCGGATCTCCACCTCATCTCCTCATTCCTGATTCGATCGCGTAGGGAAATTCTGAGCATAGCTCGCTGTATTGCCCTTTAGGTGCCTTCTTATGATCCCCTTAGTAAGCGACCATGTCTCAGTTCCATATGTCATCAGTGGCAACACACTGGTCAAATACCTTAGTCTTGAGACACTGCTGTATTTGGGACGTGAAGATATTGCGATGCTTCCCGAACGCTGTCCAGCCGCGTTAGATTCGTCGATTGATCTCTTTCTTGAAGTTGGACCTACCTAGCTGGACTGTTTGTCCCAGGTCTACATATTCGTACTAATCCTGAACAATAAAAACCTGCCAAGTGCGATCGGACTAGCGCAAAGTAGGGTTCTGTAGACTTTTCAAAAAATAACTTTATAAGACAAAATTGTTTTTGCAGTTGGTAATATAACAGGTTGTATATAAAAATCGATGAACTTTTTACATTTTTTTTTTATTCACAATTAGTAAACCTTTGACAACGTCTCACCTGGTGGTAATTGACGATGTTGCCGAAGATGGAAGCGGGCTTACCAAGATTCCCCAACGCAATGGGGAACTGGCTATCTTATCTTCATGCCGGAACACACCAATGATATCAACATTGATATTTGGCGGCAAAACTTAGATAAGATGGTGGTAACGAGCCAGGCGGACTTAGAAAATGCCCTTCCACCAACCAAACCGAGTGTTACAATTGACCCCGCCGGGAATCGAACCCGCGAACTCCTGTGTAAAGCCAGTGAACTTTGCCGCTGGGCTACGGAGGCCATAATAACACATATTCTGTAAAAAATTCAACCAGCTACCTATCGTAATGGTTCAAAACCCTTTAACTGTCGTACAGACGGACAGACGGACGGTCGGCATAGGCTTAGTAATAAGGTCCCGTTGGCACCTTTTGTGTACGGAACCCTCTGAGGTTACTAATAGGTCGTCCACTGTTGGACATAGGCCTTCCCCAAGGATTCCCACGACGACCGGTTCTGCGCTGCCCGCATCCAGCGGCTTTCCGCGACCTTCGCCGGGTCATCGGTCCACCGAGTGGGAGGCCTGCCTACACTACGTTTTCCTGTACGTTTACCTACGTGGTCGCCACTTGAGAACTTTCCTGCCCCCAACGGCCATCTGTTCTACGAGCAGTGTGCCCCGCCCACTGCCACTTAAGTTTAGCAATTCTGAGAGCTGCGTCGGTTACTTTGGTTCTCCTACGGATCTTCTCATTTCTGATTCGATCACGCAGAGAAACTCCGAGCATAGCACGCTCCATTGCCCTTTGGGTGACCTTGAGCCTTCTTATGAGGCCCATAGTAAGCGACCATGTCTCAGTTCCGTATGTACATGTAAAACTTAGTGTAGACCACGATAACCAGTTACTAACCTCTTGAGGAGTGCACTTATCGCTCCACTTGTGAACCAGTTTCTGGAACATGCTGTAAGGGCCGCAGTGCTTGGACTTGCGCAGGCGACCGAACTCAGACAGTTCGGCGTACGTCATGCCCATGTCTTGCTCGTCGGTCTGGGTTATTTGGCCATCGGCGAGTGGTTCTAGTTCAGCCGTCGGTGGAGCTTGCAGGATCTCGGATAGGGATGGTAGGAAGAATCTGATGGAATAAAAACTATTTAAAAAAAACAGGAGTTTAAAACCAGCCAAGTGCGAGTCGGGCTCACGCACCGAGGGTTCCGTACCTATAATATTCAAATAGTGTATTTAAAGAAGGTTTTGTTTCATTCGGTTCGGCATCCTGTGCGCGACCACGACTGACACTTGTTAGGGTTCCGTAGTACACAATACACAATAAGCCTTATAGTTTCGTCATGTCTGTCTGTCCGCGGCCTAGCTCCAAGACTATTAGTAGTTAAGAGCTGAAATTTGGCAAAGATATATATAATAATAACGCGGAGACTGGAAAAAAGTTTGCAAAAAAAAAATTTTTAAGGGTACCTCCCCTACAAGTAAAGTCAAACCCAGCCGTATGGGGTATCGTTGGTTAGAGCTTAAAAAATAGGTATGAGTCTTCTAGGAACATTTTATAATTTAGACTACGTTTTCGATTAAATAGGCTTGAAAGTGCTAAATTTTGTTGGAGTCGAGTGTCCCCACCCCCTAACAACTAAACCGCTGTATTTGGAAATTTGAAAATTAGATATGGACGCGATATTGGCAACCACGGAACACTACATTGCGCGTTGGCCGGTTTTTTCCGGTTTTTATTATGTGATGATTTACTTTAGAATCACACAAACTTTGACGCTTGTATGTACACACATCAAAAAAGTCTAAGCAACATGCATCATTTCACAAATTTTACCAATAATATTCATCAATTTTTAAGTCTTTACTCACAGTGAGTAAACTTTTTTGTTTTTGATGACATAGGTACTGCCTGGTTGAAAAAAAAAAACTTTTCGATAATGTTTTTTTTCATAAAATTGAAACGAATGGGATTTTTTTTTAATTTAAGTGCGTTTTTATTGCTACGTTTAGTGTATATTTTATAATTTTACTAACGATTTGAATAAAGTAAGCAACAAAATTGGATTGCGAGACATTATTTACGTCATGGAGCGACGTCATTTGACGGCAGATCAAATGCAAAGAGCTGTAGGGATGTTGTAAGCGGGAAGAAATCAATCTCAGGTATCTCGGCATTTTTGTATTCATAAAAGCGTTATTTGTCGTCTTTGGCAGCGCTACAATAATACAGGAGACCCCGCTGAACAGCATCCAGGCCGTGGAAGGAGTACAACCACTCGGCAAGACCGGTACATACAACTGACTGCAAGACGCCAGCCGATGTTAACCGCTCGAGAGATAAATTTGTGTTATTTTATGTCCCTAAACTGTGCGAAATCGACTGCATGAGTACGGCCTACGAGCTTGAGGCCCAATCAGGTGCCCGCCGATACGTCACGGGAATCACGCTCGTCGAAATGAACGGTGTAGAGAACGCATAACATGGACCCAGGAGCAATGGGATAAAATTATGTTTTCCGATGAGTCGCGATTCGGGTTTAGGCCTGATACAAGAAGGGTGAGAGTGTACCGTCGGCCCGGAAATACTGAAAGGCTCAGGTGCTTTCAGGAAGTTCATCCATACAGCGGTTCAACATTTATGGTATGGGCGGGTATTATGAAGAACAGGCGAACTGAGCTCGTTTTTGTAAATGGAAACATGAACGCTGAAAATTACATTGAGGATATTCTTAGACCTTATGTCCATCCATTTGCACAAACCTTTGGCTCTCATTTTACGTTAATGCATGACAATGCGCGTTCGCATATAGCTCGGCGAACCAGTGAATGCTTGGCAACGGAGAACATCCGGATATTGCCCTGACATGCACAATCGCCAAACCTCAACCCCATCGAGTACGCATGGGACATGCTCCAGAGACGTGTTTTGAAGGACTTGAACGGAGTGACAACAACCCAACAGCTGAAGGATTTGCTACAATTCCATTGGGAGCGATTACTTCAAGATGACATAAACAGTCTCATTAATTCTATGAATAATCGTTGCCGACAAGTTTTGAATATCAGAGGAGGCCATACCTTGTATTAGTTTATCCAATTCTTTCACAATAAATTAATTTTCTTTGGAAATTTCATTTTGATACAAAATGTTTAGTTTCTTATGTACTTTAGTTTGTATAGAACATTATAATATTGTTAATTTATGTCGTTAAAAGAACTATTGAATACAACAGCTGTTACTTTACCAGCATACAAAATTTCATTAAAATCGGCCTGGTAGTTTTTGCGTGATGCGCGAACATACAGACAGACAAAAATTCCAAAACTTGTTGTTTTGGCCCCTATACCGTTAGTAATGTCCACCACAGTTATTATTTTCCAAAAATATTTCACGCACAGACACGGCCCCGTTACAGTTTTATTATGTGTATATAGATAAAAATTCATAGTAATTTTACTCCCCATCTATTTTTCGTAGCGCTTGCTACATATGAAAATCAATTGACAGCTAATAAATAAGAATCTTGTACACTTTAAGGAAGTTACAGATGAAGTGAGTTAAGTTACATTTTGCCACTAACCTGCTCTTCGCATATTGAAGGAACGATTTAAGGTCAGTCTTCGATATTCCACCTATCGGGTTGACATCGGCGCTTGAACAGTCGTACTTAGTCATATAGCCTCTGAGAGCTTCGTCTACGTTCGATGAACCCAAGACCAGCAGACCTCCAGGTCGGCCGCGCACCCAGAGCATTAGTTGAGCAAACAGATAGGACAGTACCATGCGCAATCGTGCCTGACAAAAACAACACAGGAGATAAGTTTTAGAGTTGTGCAATCAAAAGACGTTAGTGAAATACGGGGGATAAGTTTAAAGTTGTGCTTAGTAAAATACGGGAGATAAGTTTTAGAGTTGTGCAATCCAGACGTAGGTAAATAACGGGAGATAAGTTTTAAGTTGTGCCATCTAAAGACTTCAGTAAAATACGGGAGATAAGTTTTAGAGTTGTGCCATCTAAAGAGTTCAGTAACAAACTGGAGATAAGTTTTCGAGTTGTGCAATCCAAAGACGTAGGTAAATTACGGGAGATAAGTTTTAAGTTGTGCCATCTTAAGGTTCAGTAAAATACTGGAGATACATTTTAGAGATGTGCAATCCAAAGACTTCGGTAAATTACGGGAGATAAGTTTTAAGTAGTGCCATCTAAAGGTTCAGTAAAATACTGGAGATAAGTTTTGAGTTGTGTAATCCAAAGACGTCGGTAAATTACGGGAGATAAGTTTAAAGTTGTGCCATCTAAAGAGTGCAGTAAAATACGGGAGATAAGTTTTAGAGTTGTGCAATCCAAAGACGTAGGTAAAATACGGGAGATAAGTTTAAAGTTGTGCCATCTAAAGAGTTCAGTAAAATACTGGAGATAAGTTTTAGATTTGTGCAATCCAAAGACGTTAGTTAAATACGGGAGATAAGTTTAAAGTTGTGCCATCTAAAGAGTTCAGTAAAATACTGGAGATAAGTTTTAGATTTGTGCAATCCAAAGACGTAGGTAAAATACGGGAGATAAGTTTAAAGTTGTGCCATCTAAAGAGTTCAGTAAAATACTGGAGATAAGTTTTAGATTTGTGCAATCCAAAGACGTAGGTAAAATACGGGAGATAAGTTTAAAGTTGTGCCATCTAAAGAGTTCAGTAAAATACTGGAGATAAGTTATAGATTTGTGCAATCCAAAGACGTTAGTTAAATACAGGAGATAAGTTTAAAGTTGTGCCATCTAAAGAGTTCAGTACAATACTGGAGATAAGTTTTAGATTTGTGCAATCCAAAGACGTTAGTTAAATACGGGAGATAAGTTTAAAGTTGTGCAAAACAAAGACTTTGTGCAATCCATAATGAATTAGTCATGATCCATAATAATCTTGAAGTAGTGTAAGAAAAAGTAGTGTTAGTATAATGTAAATTATGTAAGGCAATGAGGTTTTATTCCTTAAAATAAAGAATTAAGTCTTTTCACGGCTCGACAGAGAAGTGGATTCAAATAACAACAGAAACCAACACGCAGCTGAGAAAAAGTAACTGTGTGAAAATTACACTATGTTTGTGCGAGACAAACAGCAACCTATTAGGCACTATGTAAAGCATACTCCACGTGAGGCCATGGACGTGACATAGTATTTATCTCTGGAGGTAATAAAAACTCATTGATTTAAAGTAACTCGAGGACTTTACTACCCCCATGGTTATTTGTTCTACAAGCTATGTGCACCGCCCACTGCCATTAAAGTTTAACGATTCTGTGAGCCATAGCTTTGGGACAGTAAAGTTCTCCAGTAGCGACCGCGCACCGGAAGCCGTAGCGTAGGAAGGCCTCCCACTCCGTAGACCAACGATCTGGTGAAGGTCGCGGGAAGCCGCTGCATACGGGCAGCGAAGTACAGGTCGTTGTGAAAATCCTTGGGGGAGGCCTTTGTCCAGCAGTGGACGTCTATCGGCTGATATGATGATGATGATAATAATAAAGATGAAGATTTCAGTGTTGATCATATAAATAAACCATAAACTTGGAATATACAACGCTAGTGAAATAAACAGTGCTGTTATACCAGAGAGATGTTCCATTACATGAGATTCATGCCTCTCTGCTACAGATGTTAGGATACTGTTGGGCCGCCCCGCACTCTGCCACGCCTGTCGCACTCTGCGCTGTAGGCATGAAAATTTACCTACGCCGCGCGAAGAGATAAGAGTTACGCGATAGACAGAGAGGCAACATGTAGGTGAATATAACTGTGGGTAATTGGCGCTGTGCAAACCTGAACACTTTATTGCGTCGTAGCAAGAGTCGCTATTTACTTAAATGGTTTTGCGGAGTGAAATTTCTTTTACGTTAGTAAATAGTCTTTATTCTTTGACACTGCTCAATCGGGACGCTGCTTTGTTACGCATGATGGCATGGTAACATATGTGCTGTGTGAGCCTATGCAAACATCTCTGACGGCTCAGAAGCGGGGCAGACCAACAGTAAACTAAAACAAAACTCTATAACTGTACAGTCATCATATCAGCCGAAGGACGTCCACTGCTGGACATAGGCCTACCCCAAGGATCTCCACGACGACCGGTTCTGCGCTGCCCGCATCCAGCGGCTTCCCGCGACCTTTACCAGGTCATCGATCCACCGAGTGGGAGGCCTGCCTA
This sequence comes from Coleophora flavipennella, assembly GCA_947284805.1. Taxonomy (NCBI): domain Eukaryota; kingdom Metazoa; phylum Arthropoda; class Insecta; order Lepidoptera; family Coleophoridae; genus Coleophora; species Coleophora flavipennella. Next base: position 15,153,127 of record OX369264.1, on the reverse strand, counting down.
CACTACGTTTTCCGGTGCGTGGTCGCCACTCGAGAACTTTACTACCCCAACGACCATACGAGTAATGTGCCCCGCCCACTGCCACTTAAGTTTAGCAATTCTGAGAGCTATGTCGGTTATTTTGGTTCTCCTACGGATTTCCTCGTTTCTGATTCGAACTGTACAGTAAACAAGAACAAAACGAACAGAAAAACGAAAGTAGGATAAATTTGACGCACCTGTATATTCTGCAGGGCGAGATTCTGCCTTGGACAGCCACCCTTGCTTCTGAACTTAGGCACAAGTCCCGTCGCGGCAGTGAAAATGCCGATAACTGCGCTTACAGCTGCGTCTATTACTATCGGGAAGTGATAACTGCCTATTTCACTGGACAGCTGCAGAAGAAAATACAGTATCCACATATAAAGGCGTCGGAACGGGAATAGGCGATGTTTGGGAGGTGTTCACGATTGACATTTCAAAAATTTCATTGATTGATTGATTGAAAACACACAACATAAAAAGGAAAAAAAAGATACGATGATTAAGGAAGTTGTCTTATCGCTAACAAGAGATCACTGCCAGACTTAAAAATTTTACATTTTTAAAATTTAACATTTCTTAATCCGCGATTGGTAAGCCCTTGGCATTTTCTCACCTGATGGTAAATGACGAAGATACCAAAGATGGAAGCGGACTTACCAAGTTTCCCCAACGCAATTGGGAAAATCTCCAAACGAGAGCACATCAATGCTGTTACCATTGATGTTTGGCGGCAAGGCTAAGAGAAGATTGTGGTAGCTAGCCAGTTCGGCGTAGAAAATGCCCTACCACCAAACAAACCAAGTCTTACAAAGTTAGATTCCGCCGAGGATCAAACCCGGGAGCTCCTGATGTGAAGCTAGTGGACTTAACCATTATTCCACGGATGAGATTAAAATTCATATATATATAAGTTAAAACTAAATATAAAAAAATATATAAATAGATTAGGTAAAACGAAAACACCCATTTTTTTCTATTCCTCGAGATAGTTATTTTTAACCCTTAACTTCCTGCCTGCGGTCACCGTGACCCCGGCGAATTTTTAAATTTGAATTTTTTGGTTAAATGGCTACGTGCGTTGATGTGCGTCTATGTACCTTTTCTACTCGTCGGTAAGTATCGCGAAAGTGCTCGGCGAGGCTACAAGTGTGCGCGTTTAGCTTGAGTGAGCAAAAAAAACTTTTTGTCATGAAAAATTGAGAACTTTACCTTCAGAAATATTTATGAAACGTTTATAATTTAAGTATTTTTTTTTATTTGTTTTGTTCAAATATTTATAAATAATAAGAAAAAGTGAGATTTGCTCTACTTTTAACTTCTGTTTTGAATGATCTCATTATCTGAAGATGATAGTTATTTTGAGTGAAATACGAGTATGTCTGCATTTAAGTTATTTTCAATTCATAGAAGAAAATGTTGTGGTATTTTTTTCCTTTTAATAGTATAATTACAATCTTAAAATGCGTTTCATTTATTGCTTGTTACATTATTGACTCGTATTACATAAAAAACACGGTTTGAATGCGGGAGTCACTGTGACCGCGGGCAGGTAGTTGCGTTATCAATATAGGTGGTAGGAACTTAAGGGTTAAGCCAGCTGAGTAAATAAATATGTATTATTAGCACAGTAACTTTGAACATCAGTCCGTGCATTAAAAATAAGTAGTTCTTCAGGGTTAAAATCGTCAAAAACAAATAAAGGACTTTAAAAAAATTGGCAAGGTTGCGTTTGGCGCTCGAGCAAGTAACTATTTAGTAATCTGTGGCTCGAGGGCCAAACATGGATAACTTATAACTAACAGATTCAATTCACGGTCAGATGTTCAAGGTTTGCTAACAACTACTTACTTACTCCGGTGGCTCAAAATAACTATCTCGAGGAATATGTTTTTTTTTTAAAGAGTCCTTTATTTGGTTTTATCGATTTCAATTCTGAAGAACTACTTATTTATATTAACTACGTAAGACATGATTAAAGCAGACTATATTTGTTGAAATTTGAGACCATAGCAGTCTCTGTGGACCTCAGAGCTTCTGTAATACAACTTTTTAAAATTAACCTTGTTCACGACTTTGGCAGCCTGTACCTAAACCTGACAGCAATTATGAAAATATTTCTTTTTTTTAAAGACTAATAACGATACCCTACAAAGACTAATAACGATACCCTACATAATTCGAAAAAAAAAATCATTCCCTTTTACATGATTGGGAAGTACCCTTTAAAAAATAAAGTTATACATTTTAATAAATCAGAATGGGGATCTCTATCCTAACTATTTTGTGAGCCAAATTTCGTGCCATTCAGTTCAAAAAATGCAAAGTTATGACGCTGTGACTGTTTGACAGACGGACGAACATAACGATTTTATAAAGGTTCCTCTACACACGGAACCTTAAAAAAGTACCTGCTGCTACCTATTTTAAATAAAACTTTTTTTTTCATTTACAAGGTTCCGTATGTAGATGAACTATTTTAAAATCGTTCTGCCGTCCATCAAATCGTGCCAGGAAAGTCGCGAGTCGGAGGTCGCGTCAAGGCTGCACAGTCACGTCATGTAATATGGACTATGGCACCCCGGGTGGAAAACTTGGAGTATTCATTAGGACAACACTAGATATTGAGTTTTATACTACAATCATAAACAAAAGGGGGGTAACGCTTGTTCTACCTAGGCTGTTTGATAAGTACCCGTTTACTAAATATATTAATATCACTGGCCGAAAATAAGTATACCACCTTTTTAAGCCATTTTTCAGAGGCGGGAAAAAGAAAAAAAAATTGCATTCTTTTGTTTTTTTTTCTCATTTGACAGCGATTTAGTGAAAGCGTGAACTTAAAATTGTTAAAATGGAGAAAGAACAGTATCAGTCTGTAATTAGATTCTTGTTTTTGGAAGGAAAAACATGTGATGAAATAAAAGTAAGAATGCAAGCGGTTTACCATGAATGTGCTCCTTCTATGACAACTGTCAGATATTGGTATAACGAGTTTAAGCGGGGGAGAACAACCGTCTTTGATGAGGATCGCCCAGGCCGGCCAATTGAGGTGACTACAGACGATATGGTTAAGAAAATTGAAAATATCGTTTTAGCCGACCGCCGAATTAAGCTTCGAGAAATCGTTGATGGTGTAAACGTTTCAATCGAGAGGGTACAACACATATTAGAAGGAAAATTGGGTATGAAGAAAGTATCGGCGAGGTGGGTGGTGCCGCGTTTACTCACGGAGGAGCAAAAACGGAACTGACTGACTACTTCGGAGCAGTGTTTGGCCGTGTTCAAACGTAACCCGAAGGAGTTTCTGCGTCGTTTCGTAACCGTGGACGAAACGTGGGTTCACCACTACACCCCGGAAATGAAAGAGCAGTCGAAGCAGTGGATTTTACCGGGTAAACCTGCTCCAAAGAAAGCAAAAACCGTCCCATCGGCTGGAAAGGTCATGGCGACTGTTTTTTGGGATTCGCAGGGTATTATACATATTGACTACTTAGAAAAGGGGAAAACGATAACAGGGCAGTGCTATGCTAATTTATTGGATGAATTTGACGCCGTCTTAAAGGACAAACGACCCCATTTAAAAAAGAAAAAAGTACTGTTTCATCACAACGCCCCGGCTCATTCGTCCAGAGTTGTGACGGCTAAATTAGCACAGTTACGCTACGAACTATTACCTCACCCCCCGTATTCTCCAGATTTGGCCCCATGCGAATTCTTTTTGTTTCCCAACCTAAAAAAATGGCTCGGTGGTAAGCGATTTGGATCAAATGACGAAGTTATTGCCGCCACAGAGGCCTATTTTAATGACTTTCCAAAATCATACTTTTTGGATGGTTTATTGAAGCTTGAGTATAGGTGGAACAAGTGTATAGAGTTAAAAGGTGACTACGTAGAAAAATAAATGCATATATACAAAAAAAATGTTTTTTTTTTGCCATAAACGGGTACTTATCAAACAGCCCTCATATTATATACGTATGCATCTTTACCTTGAGTGGTGACCACGAATAATTTTTTGACACGTGATAGGTCCTATCCTTCATGGTAATTGAGACAGATGTTTTTGAGACATGTCACATCACATTTCGGCATGTTAACGCGTGACTGTAAGCAAAACTCGTGATTGGAGCAGAGTTTTTTATACCCCGTTTTTAAAGCACTAACACTAAATCTACCTTTTATTTTTGATCTGGGCGACAACATCATAAACATTAAACTACTGAGCAAAAATTCAGAACTACCGAATTTAACGCACGGTACCCCCTTCAGGCGACAAGGTTACTGCATCATACATTTTAACAACAATGTAAGACTACTAATTTTAAAATAAATCTTAAAAGCTTCGCCCACGTGGACATCGTTTTTATGAATATCTTTGAGGGAGAGTGGTGCGCGAGCCATACATGAGTTTTCATCCATCACGGACTACATCGGGATATTCTAATAAGCAGTCTATGTCACTTCCCACCCACTAAACCAATTCTATACAAAAAATAACTTCAATCCGTTGCTCCGTTGCGACGCCGACGTGCACGAGCGTGGAAGTGAGTTTTTACCAGATCTCTCGAGAACTATGTCAGGATATGCTAATTAATAAATTATGTCATTTCCCACCCCCTTAACCATCTCTGTGCAAAAAATCACAACAATCCATTTAAAGATATTAACGAAAAAAGAGTATTTTTCAATTCCCTCAGGAACTGCATCGGACTATGATATTTTCACGAAATAAAAAGTAACCTATGTCCTTCCCAGTGACAAAGGCTACCTGCATGCCAAATTTCATCAAGATTGGTCGAGGTGTTCAAGCGTCAAAAGGTAACAAACAAACACAATTTCACATTTATAATATTATTAATAAGGATTTTGCTGGCCAGAGTCAGTTAACTGGTGTAGTTTTTTTTTGTTTTGACTATTTAAAAGTGTGTGTAAACACCTATTTGAAATAAATTGTTTTGAATTTGAATTAGTTTTTACCTGTGTGGCTCTCTGTTTGGTCTCCTGGCTGGAGTTCTCAGTGGCCATGTAGCATGTGACTAGCAATCGGTTGCACAACTCCATCGGGTCGGACGGCGTGTAGTCGGACTGGCAAAGGATCTTACGGACATCGTACAGTACTTGGCTCTCTGGAATAACGTGTTTAATGTATTAACTGTTCTAATTTGTTAAAAAATATTGCACTAACCAATTTACACAGCTATGACTATAATATAGGGATGATGACTGCAATTGAGATAATTTTTATCATCCGTCAAAAGTGACATTTTGTTATCATCATATCAGCCGAAGGAAGTCCTCTGCTGGACATAGGCCTCCCCCAAGGATCTCCACGACGACCGGTTCTGCGCTGCCCGCAACCAGCGGCTTCCCGCCACCTTCACCAGGTCATCGGTCCACCGAGTGGGAGGCCTGCCTACACTACGCTTTTCGGTGCGTGGTCGCCACTCGAGAACTTTACTGCCCCAACGGCCATCTGTTCTACGAGCAATGTGCCCCGCCCACTGCCACTTAAGTTTAGCAATTCTGAGAGCTATGTCGGTTACTTTGGTTCTCTTACGGATCTCCTCGTTTCTGATTCGATCACGCAGAGAAACTCCGAGCATAGCACGCTCCATTGCCCTTTGGGTGACCTTGAGCCTTCTTATGAGGCCCATAGTAAGCGATCATGTCTCAGTTCCGTACGTCATCACTGGTAACACACATTGGTCGAAGACCTTGGTCTTAAGACACTGCGGTATCTGGGACGTAAAGATATTGCGAAGCTTCCCAAACGCTGCCCAGCCGAGTTGGATTCGACGATTGATCTCTTTCTCGAAGTTGGACCTACCTAACTGGACTGTTTGTCCCAGGTATACATATTCGGTAACAACTTCGAGTGTAGACCCTCCAACCTTCAGAGGAGTAGGTATGACACGGACGTTTGACATAATTTTCGTCTTGTCCATGTTCATTCTAAGACCCACTTGTTGAGAGGCTCTACTGAGGCCATCGAGCATTGTGCCTATTTTGTTATAAAATGTATAAAATGTTTAGGCTTGAAGCGTCCATGGCGTGATGTCAAGAGTTTTTCAGCTTCGTTTATGTACTAAAGGAAAATGGTCACTTTTAATCCAAATAAAAAAAAATAGCGGCCACTTCTGAAACTAATTTTAAATGTAAGGTATCTAAGTGTATTTCATTTTTTAATATTAGCATAAATCCTATTTCTAGTTAGTTTATGAGATAACCTAAAACAAAGTTATTTTTTTATGCAAACTAAAAAAAGCCACTACATTTTTTTCTTGGACCAAGGCCCATACATTTCTGCCCATTTTCCTTTTGTAATTTTTATTGAATTAAGAATCAAAAATGGAAAAAAGCTAGTTAATTTTTCTAAATTTCACTAGGAGGAGATAGTTTATAATTTATTTTTGATGCAGCCATCATTCCCATTGTTTGCTATTTAAAATGTTGGACTTGCATGCAACCTCATTGAAAGATCCACTAGTTATTTGTGTAAAAAGGGGACAAAGTAATATTTTGTTCCGAGGGCGTTATTTTGAATTTTGAGCTTAGCGAAGAATTCAATATACGTCGCACAAGAATAAAATATTTTGGCCCCGAGTGACACACACAATTTTTCATAACAACCTATGAAAAAAAAAATTAAAAGAAAGAAGAATGCACATGACCTTTTTTTCCAGCGCTCATTACCACCAAAACCTAGGCGACTAGTAACTTATTTACACATTATGCGTTAGACTTCTTTGGTTAACTTCACATTCACCAACAAAGAGTTAGTGTTTTAATAAAACTCCTTGCTAACCAATCACAAAAGTGAGTTTATATAGTTTGTAATATTTAAAAAAAAAATCACATTCAGCCTTCACGAACGCGGACCAATCAGAAGAGAGAAACAGAACTCAATTAAGGGAGCAAAGTAGAATTTTGTTCGCACTTATTGAGGAACCAATCGTCGTTTTTCGAATAGTCAGGCTTTACGATCTATTGTGCAGCCGCTCTATGATGACAGCTATGGTTTTTACACTATTTTAATATACTGTCATTTGTTTTTTTTATCTGCCTTCATTAGAGTTTGTGACTCCCGGGACTTTGGCATGTCTCGATTTCGAGACTTTCGAGACATCGAGACATGATTTGAAATACGTGAGAGTGCGATGAAGGCGCGTGTCACTGCCGTGCCGTGCCATCGACCGCGTAGGCGCCGTGCCGACAAAGGACCCACCACAGAGGCGGCGTCCTTTGAAGCATGTTGAAGCGGTGCGAGTTACCGCCTTCATGCTATGCACCGCAGCGCCGCCCGTCATTTGAGAATTAACTACGTTTCTGGGATTTTGTATAACAAATTTTATTTTAGTTGTCACGTTGTAATATTTTCAATTGTAAAATAAGACTCTATTATGAATTTTGATCTTAGAAATAGTACTTTTATTATTTTAACAATAATAGAGATCAAGACTTTATTACGATTCTGATTTTGCATGTAAATTTTAATAGTCACGATCACACGTAACGAATAATAATATTTTTATTAAAGTACCTTTAAAAAAATATATTTTTATGTTTTAAATATTAATTTTAGTTGGTTAAAATTACGAGTTATGACTCAATGAAGATGCTGTAGTTTAAAAAGGGTATAAATAAAAACCGGTAAACCGCGCACAAAAGGTTCCGTGCCATCATACTAGACGGCGCTACTTTCTTCACGTTTCAAAAAAGCACGTTTTTTTGTATGAAGACTTTCACTTTTTCTAATTTTTTGTATTTGTTGTTATACCGGCAACAGAAATACGTCATCTGTAAAAAATTCAATGGTCTAGCTATTACGATTTATGAAATACAGCCTGGAGACAAACGGACAGACAGACACATGGACGGACAGCGGGGTTTTAGTAATAGGGTCCCGTTTTTATCCTTTGGGTACGGAAACCTAAAATATTATCATGAAAAACGTCAAAATTAATTGTTTACTTTATGTCTCAAATGTCTCGAAAGTCTCGGGAAATTTTGCTCGAGACATCTCCAGGCCCGAGACTTTCAAAACCTCGAGACTTGACAAACCCTAGCCTTAATTCATCAGAGTGAACTAAAAAGCCAATTAGCGTCATGTCTTAGCGGTCATCATAGAACAAAAGTGCTTAGGACTTGGAGGGATGACGAATGCTAGTCATCTGAGTTACTTTTTAACATCTGATTCATGTGTCAAAAACGACATTTTGTTCTAAAAATGTTTGACATACCTAGACGTGACGTCATAGTTCAGCAGCGTCATACATGTACTCATTTTGTGATTTTGGTGAATTAAAAATCGAAGACTTGATTGAAAACAAAACGAGTAAGGTTCTCCGAAGTTTAAGTAGGTGGGCAATTTAGTAATCAAGAGTTCATAATTTATTTCTGATGCTGTCGTCATCCCTATTATAAATTAAAATTTTATTTCCATGTGTCAGTGTTAACATATTATTTATGAAGAAAAATAAATATCGGATGGTAAACGATAACTTGTCAACAGGTGTTGTTTTAAGGGACAACGGTTGAACGACGTACACGGTTACGCAATACGCTACGCTGACGCAGTTTCTTAATTAAATATTTTGTTATTATACAAGCATCCCAATCGGCATATAGCGTCAGTGGCGCAACAGCAAGGGCCGCTACCTCATATCCGGGAGGTCGTGGTTCGAGTCCTGTCACGGACCAATGCGTTTTCGAATTTCGATCTCATATGTACGTTTATCCGATGCTCTTAAAGTGAAGGAAAACATCGTGAGGAAACCTGCACAGATCTGCGAAGAAACTCGGTGGGTGCCCAAATGGAATACCTAAGGTGCCATTAGCGCAGGTGCCATTAGCGCAGGTGCCATTAGCACAGGTGCCATTTGAGCGGGTGCCGTCTGTGGAATACCTCGAATTTTCTCGTGATTACAAACAACTTTCCCAAAGAAACTATATGTAAAATATGAAAAACAATTTTTGGTCATCGATACATAATAAGTTATCAAATCGGCAAAAATTTATCGAGGACCAAAAATTTTTTTTCATATTCGACATATAATTTCCTTGGGAAAGATATTTGTAATCACGAGTACATTCATATCCTTTGCTATCAAGAACTATTTAAAAGTCACTTATATATATGAGCTGATGTGATGATCCCAATCGGAACTTAGTGAGTGAATCTCAAAAAAATGCTTAGTAGATAGCAAGCGTGGCTATTGACTTAAAGTAGACTTTAAATTTCCTTATAATCACGTGGCACGCTATGTATCAGTAAGCAATACTTTAGGAAGAACTCAAATGCCCCGAAGGAGGATAGATAGGATAAGAGCAAGAATGACAGAATATGTGTTATTGTTTTCACACAATAAGTGTTATTATGGGAGATATACAAACATAGCCAGTGGCTGCAACAGATAATAAAACTTACAAAAAGTAAAAAACATAAAGGGGCTTGCCATACAGGAAACAAATTACTTTATTCGTAAACTATGTACAGAGGCCTACTGCACATCAAGCTAGATACTTAGGACTTTGTACCGTTCTTATGCCGTTTGCGTATGAATCAGAATCGCACTTCCAATGTATAGCTTGATGTGCTGGCTGGCCTCTGTACGTTGCGTTTGAAATAACAATTAAAATATAAATAATTACATAAACAAACGTCCGAACTGAATGAAAAAAAAATATGTCGCTCGCCATTAGCGTTGCCAGGCGTCCGGATAAAGCCGGACAGGGTTAGGCTTTTTGGATGCGTGTCCGGTCAAATTAGATGATGTCCGGCCTGTCCGGTTTTTGTTAGGCTTTTTTATATTTCGTGATCCTCCAGTCACGTGGATATTCGGGCGAGCGCGCCGTCGTGATAGTGATAAAGTGACTCAAGTGGACGGCGCTTCGTAGTCTGATTATGACCTCGTCTAAACATACAGATTGACTAATTAATGCACTAAATTTATTCATGTCTAGAGCGGGCTTTAAAGAAGTCCGGACTTTTTACCTAAAAGTCCGGCTTAACTTGGTAGTCTGTCCGGCTATTCAGTTTTAGGACCTGGCAACCCTACTCGCCATGATGTTTTTTGTTTGAAATAAATACTTCTATTTACCTATTCTTGTTGTTTTTATGTGGAGAGGTGTGGTGGTATGCAACCCAAGATGACAAAGACCGACTTGCACTTGGCCGGTTTTACATTTCCCATACAAATTTGACAAATCAGCTGATCAATTTATTATGAGAGGCCCAGTAAGTATCTCGGAGAAACTGCTTAATTTCATGAGTATAAGCCCTTTTTAAGTTATAGCAGCGGCAGTCCAAAAATAACCCACATTTCTAACCAGTTTCATCAGTACCAGAACCAAGTATACATATTAGTACTAACATACAGTATGGACACTCCTTGCTGCTCTCTAGATTGCAACCTCACCCCCTCGTCACCCAGATTGATACAGATTGGTTATAGTTTGGTTCTCGAACGTATGGGATTTCGCCGTCATTTGTTTTTAGAAATGTCATTTCACGACCAATTTTTTTTTTTTTTTTTTTTTTTGGAAAGGACAAGCTTGTTGTTGGTCGTTGGGACCTTTACAACTTCACCGGGCAGGGGAGGTGAGTACGGAAGGCACTCAACCTAGTGCAAAGCAAAAGATGCAACTGCCTAAGGGCGCCCAGGTGGGCACGGACCTCGGCTTAGGTCGTTGCTTGGACGTGGGAGGATCGGAGAGAAGCGGCCTGGTATATGCCGGTAGCGCTGGTAAGCGCCAGAAGCGGGGGGACGCCGCCCTCGCCGGCGAGGGCAGAATGTCGGTGCAGTGTTTCTCTGTGGGTTAGGGGGCGGGGTCAGGGCAGCTACGGTTAGCGTGGTCGGGTCGTCAGGGTCAGTGAGTACATGTCTGGGGCGTCGGATTACGCGAATGGGGTTCGCGGGTAGCTCGTAAACGGCGGCGTTTACGAGTAGCGGGTTGGGGTGGTGTTCGGCAGACTTAAAGTATCGGATGGAGATAAAGTATCGGATGGATTAAAGTATCGGATGGATTTCACGACCATTTGTATGCAGTGTCCGGGGTGTGCCAGAACCCAGACGATTCAAACCATAAACTTAGGATATAATACTACGCTAGGAGATTCCAAGTCTATGGTTTAAACAGTGCCATAGACACGGACACTGCTACACACACTACGATAAAAACAATCGGCACTTACCATCAGGTGAGGTGCTGCCAAACGCACTCAATTTTTTTTATAAAAAAAGTCTTTATTCTTTGCTACGACACAGTTCAGAAAACTTAGGCTGGCCAAAACCTGCGTTACCCTCCTCTAGATCTCACTGGCTGTGCCTGTATAAATTTAAGTGATTTTGGATGCACCTCACCTGATGGTAAGTGCCAATGCAGCCGAGGTTGTAAAACGCAAGCTCAATTAGTATCTATACTCTCGTCTTGAAGATTCCTAAATTATAACGAATCGGGAAACACAGACGGCGGCAGGGAGTTCCACTCCTTGGCCGTCCACATGACGAACGATGAAGCAAAACATTGCGCGTGTAGGTGGAACATTAACGACAAAGGGATGAAATAATAATAATCAATAATTTGGGGATCTTCAAGGCGACAGTGAATAGGCATTATTTGAGTTTGCGTGTACCATCCTCGACTACATCGTCACTAACCATCAGATGAGATATAGTCAAACGCACTTAAATTTTTAATTTAAAAAAAAAACGCCCCCCGCGCCTGGTCGTCCGATGATGGAATGAAGAATGGGGTATGAGGATCCAGGGCACACTCTCCGAATTGAATCCTGTACAACACCGATAGGCCGGCTACTTTGCACCGATGCTCGAGGCTTTGGAACTTGCTTGATACCAAGTTCCTCGTCGCCAAACTCAAACTCAAACTCAAACTCAAATATTTTATTGCTGATTATTGGTTTACATTAGGTCTTAAATAAATTGTACTATGTTCGCAATAACCTGCCTAAAAAAAAGCATGCAATATTATATGTTAAATAATTATAGATAATGTCAAAGAATTAAATTAATCAAAATAATCTGCTAACTATGTCAAGTCAGTTTTTACAAAATCGGTCCACTTTTTCTTTCATAAATTCATCGATACTGTAATAACATTTTTCAATCAGTAAATTGTAAACACTTGTTTTAAACCTAGGCAAAGACAGCATTTTGATATTTCCTGGTAGCGCATTGTATAAGGATACACTCATATAGATTACATTTTTGTGGAATAACGCAGATTTAGACCTTGGCAAAACTAAATCACAAGCATATCTAGAGGAAAATTTAGTAGTTGATTGTTTTGATTTGAACATACTTAGGTTATTTTTCACAAACATACAAACCTCGAAAATATACAAACACGGCAATGTTAATATTTTGTTCTCCTTAAAGTAAGGACGACATGATTCTATTTGTTGGAGATTAAAAATAGCCCGAATACAGCGCTTTTGAAGTTTGAAAACCAGATCTTTGTTAGTGGAATTACCCCAAAGTAATATTCCATATCGAAGGTTGGACATAATATAAGAGTGAAATGCAAGAATAGCGGTTAAATGAGTCTCCTAGCGCGTCGGTCGATAGATTAACTAGTAATTTGATAAATAAGAAGTACTACTGACATATACAGGGTGAAACAAAATTGGTGTAGGTCCCGTTAACTGGGGCTTCTATTCATTCACTGAACAACTTTTGTTCTATGACTTTGCTGTAATAACAAAAAAAAAATTTTGCTCCTCATACAAATCGATCAGCTCATCGACCAATTTTGTGCATTTTAATAAGGAGGGTTCAATTTTTTCTTGAAAACTTACTTTTAGTTCCTTGTTCAGGATGATGAGTAGAACCCCCAGTTAACGGATCCTATACCAATTTTTTTAAACCCTGTTAATACCTTAGAGTAATGAGTATACTAAAAATACTAACCTCCTTTCTGTATCGCGTCACATATTTGCGTGCACATGGAAAAAACAATACACGCTGTGCTGGTGGAGTCGACGCCTCCACTCAGTGGCAGGAAGAACCCACCCTGTCCCGACCGGCGTAGGTAGTCCCACAGCCAACATGCCGGGCCTGGAAAGCACTGCTATATTAAAAAAAACGGCCAAGTGCGAGTCGGACTCGCGCAAAGTACGAAAACCGAAGTCTTTTCAAAAAATAAATATTTATTTTTAAAAACCAAATTTTTTTACAGTTGGTAATAGAACATTTTGTACGGAAAATCTATTAACTTTTGACAAATCCAACTACTCATCTTGAGTTGGTCGACTATTACTCCTAAACTAAGAAGCCTACTTAGCCGTGATAGTTTTTCTTTTAAATCGATTATATGTCCTACTATTTAAAAAAAAAACAGATGTCCTGAAATAGCGCTTTAGCTTGAGGCGTTGGTACACTTGACTCGAACAAAAACTACTTTAAAGCTTAAATTTAATTTAAAGCTAAAAATCCCTGAATCAAAAAATGGTTTTAGCAAACCGTCATTTGTTTTAATATTTAATTTGGTACCCCACACGATAGGGTACGTTAGCAAAAACAATCACCCCCTCTTTACATTTAGGGGAAGTACCATAAAAAATATATTTTGTTAAAGATTTATTATACAACTTTGTCGGCGTGATTAATATGTATAACCATGCCAAATTACAGCTTTTTAGTATTAATAGCCTCTGAGCTAAGCCGCGGACAGACGGACAGACAGACATGGCGAAATTGTAGGAGATCCTTGTTGACTTCGGAACCCAAAAAAACTAATTATAACAAAGATTCATCTTTGTGCAGACGCCAACGGAATGTTAAAATATGTGCTTCGCATTGTGACCTCCGATAATTATTATGTTGTAATTATCTCTGATCTATTCAAAAAAAGCGTCGGTGGCTCAACCGGTAACGACTCGGTCCATCTAACCAGAGGTACCGGGTTCAAATCTGGACGGCCAATGTACCAATGAGTTTTTCAAAAACTTACGTACATACTTACCGATTGCTTTAACGGTGAAGGAAAACATCGTGAGGAAACCTGCACACGACTGCGAAGAAACTCGAAGGTGGTGTGTGAAGTCGACCAACTGGGCCCGCGTGGTTGACTAAGGCCTAGTTGCCCTGATTCAGGGTAGGCTCGAGCCCCTCGGTGGGGACGTATATGAGCTGTAATGATGATGAATTATCTCAGGCTCGGAACTTTATTGTAAACCAGAATTTATGGCAATTTTTCCTCATCTTGTGTATACATTGTGTATTGTGTACTGAAGAAGTAACGTAGACAAGCCTCCCGCTCGGTGGACGGACGATCTAATGAAGGTCGCTGGAGGCCGCTGGATGCGGGCAGCGCATGACCGCAGCCGCTCACTGTGAAAAGGTAGAGGCCTTTGTCCAGCTGTGGACGTCTTTCGACTGAGATTATGATGATGATGATTGTGTCAAGACTTTACCACTGACCTAGCTCAATCTCCTCCTCGGGTGTCAAATATTTCCATTCGATCGGTGGGCTGGTCGTCAGGTACACATCCTCGTCGTCAGACAGGGCGAAGTCTACTGTGACCCGCGGAAACGGGGGGTTGGAGGCGGCCAAGTGGGAACGAGACCGGATGTGGGTTCTATACGACCTTATGTCTTCCAAGTCTATCGTTGCTGTTATTACTTCCTGCAATCATAATTAAACAAAAATGGCCCAGAATTAGTTTAAATCCTTACTAATATTATAAATGTGAAAATGTGTTTGTTTGTTTGTTTATTTGTTTGTTACCTTTTCACGCTTTAACACCTTGACCAATCTTGATGAAATTTGGCGTGCAAGTAGCCTGTGTTACTGGGAAGGACATAGGCTACTTTTTATCCCGTTAAAATGGCATAGCCCAATGCAATTCCTGAGGGAACTGAAAAAGTACTCTTTTTTTGGTTAATTTCTTTTACATCGCAACGGAGCAAAGGATTGTAGTGATTTTTTGCACAAGATGGTTGAGAGCGTGGGACTCACCCTCAAAGACAGTCATAAAAACGATGTCCACGCGGGCGAAGCCGCGGGCAAAAGCTAGTTATTAATATTTTAAATCAAGACTAAGTCTGTGTGTTGCCAGTGATGACATATGGAAATGAGACATGGTCGCTTTCTATGGGCCTCATAAGAAGGCTCAAGGTCACTCATAGGGCGACGGAGCGAGCTATGCTCGGAGTTTCCTTACGCAATCAGAAATTAGAAGATCCGTAAAAGAACCAATGTAACCGACATAGCTCACAGAATCACTAACATAGCTCGTAGAACAGATGGCCGTTGGGGTAGTAAAGTTCTTGAGTGCCGACCGCGCACCGGAAGACGTAGCGTAGAAAGGTAGGTAAAGGTTGCGGGAAGCCGTTGGATTTATTTATTTTTTATTCACAATTGGTAAACCCTTGACATCTCACCTGGTGGTAAGTGACGATGTTGCCGAAGATGGAAACGGGGTTACCAAGATTCCCCAACGCAATGGGGAAATGGCTATCTTATCTTCATGCCGGAACACACCAATGATATCAAAATTGATATTTGGCGGCAAGACTTAGATAAGATGGTGGTAGCTAGCCAGGCGGGCTTAGAAAATGCCCTACCACCAACCAAACCGAGTCTTACAATTGACCCCGCCGGGAATCGAACCCGCGACCTCCTGTGTAAAGCCAGTGAACTTTGCCTCTAAGCTACGGAGCGGGTTTTGCAGGCAGCGCAGGACCGGTCGTCATGGAAACCCTTGGGAGAGGGCTTTGACCATCCTTAGACGTATTTCGGCTGATATGATGGTTATTATAAATAGATGATTTAAAAAAAAACCGCCCAAGTGCGAGTAGAACTCGTGCACTGCGGGTTCCGAACAAAACAACTAATTTTCATCTACAGCCGCCGTCTACAGATACAAAAGGGAACTAATTGCTGTTGTATTACTACGTTAATTTACTATGTAGAAGTTACTACTAGATCCTACTAGATGTCGCTAGTTTCTACACTTTTCAAAAACATCACTTTTCTTGCATTTTATTTTTTTGCTGTTACAGCGGCAATAGAAACACACACTCTGTGAAAATTTCAACTGTGTACCTGTTACGGTTAAGCCCTCTGACAGACAAACAGATAAACGCACAGTGGAGGTTTACTAATAGGGTCCCGTTGGTCATCCTTTCATTGTAGGGACCCTAAAAATATAGGCATTTAAAGAGTCTAACGTGATTTATGTATAAGCCGTTAACTGAGGCTTCTACTAGATAACTTTCTCCAAGGAACCAATAGTAAATTCTCAACAAAAGTGTTTTGCCTCTACATACAAAATTGGTCCATCAGGTGATCAATTTATATGAAGAGTTCAATTTTTTTTATGCGAATAGTCTATGGGTCTCCTAAAAGTTGTTCAGTGTGATGCGTAGAAGCCCCAGCTATCAGCTCCTACATCAATTTGTTACATCTTATGTGTAGGACTCCTGAAAATTAATTTAGTTCACTAGGCCTATCGATAAGAAAAATCATCTTCCGTTAAATACTTTAAAAGCTTGCTTACTATTTCGATAGGGGTGACGACAGCATCAGAAATAAATTATGAACTCTTGATCACTAAATGGCCTACCTACTTAAACTTCGGAAAAACCTTACTCGTTTTGTTTTCCATCAAGTCTTCGATTTTTAATTCACCAAAATCGCAAAATAAGTACATAAATGACGCTGCAAAACTATGACGTCACGCTTAGGTATTTCAAACATTTTTAAAACATAATGTCGTTTTTGACAGATGACTAGCATTCGTCATCCCAATTTCAACTGTAGTAACATTTATAGGCCAGATTTGCCGTGACGTGTAAGTTTGATTCAGACACGCAAGTTTACAGAGTTCAACGAATTTAGTTAGATGTGATAAAATAGTTGCACGCAACGCAACGCATAACTACAGGAACCTGTAACCCATATTATTTATCTCTTTGTGCATCTGCTAGTGACTGAGTAACAATAAATGACACGCTCCGTCCACTTGAATCCATTGGATGGCTCCATTGATGGATCCTAGTACCCTTTTTATTCCTGAATCCATCTTGCCCAACAATTCCAAATAATGGATTCTAAGATACTCAAGTGTGCTTGGATCTCTACAAATGTACTGATCCTGGATGCGGGCAGCGCAGAACCGGTCGTTATGGAAATCCTTGGGGGAGGCCTTTGTCCAGCAGTGGACGTCTGTCGGCTGTTAGATGATGTAGATGATAGATGATAGATAAATATATTAGGAATTAAAAGGTCGTCTTTGCACTGTACTTATTTAAATTAAGTTTTTGTAATTATTCTTCTGGTGTGCAATATGGGATATTTACTTAGTTACTTAAAAGGCTCTATCGACTATATTGGCAAAGTATGTATATTAGCACTAACATACAGTATGGACACTACCTACCGCTCTCTCAATTGCGACCTCACCTTCTTGTCACCCAGGTTGATACATATTGGTTGTAGTTTTGTTCTCGAACGTATGGGATTTCGCCGTGATTTTGTATGTTCCGTCATTTGTTTTTAGAAATGTCTTTTTTTGCCCGATGTACGAGTATGAAGTGTCCGAGGTGTGATATTGGTGACTTTTATCTGGAGCCATTGATTAGTGTCATGAGGAAACGCTATAAAAATTCGGGGTGGATAGAAGTCCGAGAGCTACTACCGCTAGTTTTTTTGGGAATTCGATGGTTTTTAGAAGTCACTTGGACGGTCTATGACGTTCTCGGCGGAATATAGGACGGATCCAAAAATACATTTTTGTATTGTCGTCAGCTGGATCTTTCCCTTTTTCAATATAGCTAAATAGATCCGTTTTTTTTGGTTTTATTGTTTTATCTAACCGCCGCTGTGGCGTAATGGTTAGCCCCTTCGCTTTACACCATGAGGTCGCGGATTCGATTCCCGGTGGAGTCAACTTGTAAGACTCGGTTTGGTTGGTGGTAGGGCATTTTCTAAGCCCGCCTGGCTAGCTACCACCATCTTATCTAAGTCTTGCCGCCATATATCAATGTTAACAACATTGATGTATTCCGGCTTACATATGAGATAGCCAGTTCTCCATTGCGTTGGGGAATCTTGGTAAGCCCGCTTCCATCTTCGGCATCATCGTCACTTACCATTAGGTGAGATGATGCCAAGGGCTTACCAATTGTGAATAAAAAAAAGATATTAAACCTATCAAATTAAATCAGGAGTGCTACGCTTAATGAAATTTTACCACGGCAATACTAGCAGGGCTACTGCTACTATCACTGGAAATGCGCGTCAATTTCAAATTTTAACGTTTTCCACTTACCACGTCATGCAACGCGAACTGCAACCCTCGACTAACAATATCTCCATTGACAGCCACACAAGAACAACCATTGAAGTAAATCCTTTGTCCATCGCATCCTCTCAAATTGCTGAAGAGGTAAGCTCCTCCGCTCTTGAAGGTGGCACTTTTGACCAGGTCCACAGTGACGTAGGCTTTACGAAGCTCCATATAGCTGCCTGAGCCGTTGGATATGATTTCGACCCCGTCCAGACTCAGCGGAATGTGTCGACTAGAATATAAGGACTGGTGATAAACGTTGCACTTCTCATGCTTGATAAATAAATGTTTAAAAGCAACACAAATAAACGTCAAACTTGTACCTTTAGATATTAACAGCCAGTTGCAAAAATTACATTTAAATCAAGAAAACAAAACGAAGACGTAGCATTAAAAAAGTTTTAGTATTATATAATAGTTACATCTGAAACAATATGTATTTTAAAGTGGAAGCAAAAAATGGATAAATATGAAAGGAAAGCTTATGTTAGTTAATACCTCTGAGGATTCCACAATTCTTCACAAATTTCAAAACCTATGCAAGTATCTTTAGTTGCTATCACGGCATCACCAATTGGAACTGTAGTTTGGTTTGTAATGGCCGTTATCATCCTCGGTAAATAGTAGTCCTCTACTTGTCTCTCCTTAAAAATAGAAACATAGCGTCATTAATTAGATATTTTACTTAAGGCGAGGAATTGATTGGGACAGTTGTCTCTGTTTTTTTCTTTACGTGTAAAGAGTAAAGAAAATAACCACACTTTATTTACTTCTCCAATGGTTTTTCGTTTCAATCAAAAACTACAATGAAAGTATGAAAAATAATAACATTACTAACTTTATCTACTCTCATATCGTAATGGCCGCATTATCAACTTCAAAACGAGTTTATATTGGCATACTTTATAAACACAATACCGTAATTTAAAAAAAAATACAATAAAACATTATTTTCTTAGAGAAATGTATTTTTTTTCCATTACGATACAAGTTAAACCAAAGAGATAATATCACCAACGAAGTTTCATATCAATTTTTTTTTATTGGAACGCATATGCGGTTTGCGCCATTTTTACAGCAATACAAAAAGTTTTCATTCCAATTTTTACTTGTCTGTGACAGCGCTCGCTTTAACGCATGCGCGGTGATGTGTTGGTTTTTCATTGAATTTTGTTGTAGGTACTGAATTTCGTGGATAATTTTCATTCTTGTTTAAAAATGTCTGAGATCAGTGAAAGCATTGTTTTTACCTGTCTGTGACACCGTCCGATTCAGTTCAATCGCGGTGATGCGCTGGGATTCAGCGCTATGACACGTTTTGTTGTAGGTACTTACTGAATTTCGTGAGATTTTTTTCTTACTCTTAACTTTGATCTTTGTATTTTAGTTGATTCAATCCCAATGTATGAGATTTAATAAAGTAGTGTATGAAACTGCACATAATTTGGTCTTAAAACACTCGTGTAATGCTATAAAAAACTCGCCTACGGCACAAATCGTCCACTGCTGGACAAAGGCCTCCCCCAAGGATTTCCACGACGACCGGTCCTGCGCTGCCCGCATCCATCGGCTTCCCGCGATCTTCACCAGGTCATCGGTCATCGGTCCACTTTTTAACTTACACTCGTATTTTAAGAACCCTTATTATGTAACAGTTTCATAAACTACTATAATTGTATTATCATCACAAACATTGTTTTATATTTTTATTAATTTATACTTCAAAATATTAGTTAATTACTACTTCAATAAACGAAATTCAAATGGCTTCTTACTTTGGTCCAACTGGAGAACCATCTGGACTCCCTGTAGTTTCCATCTTCACACATCATCATCTTTGGTCTGATCAGCAGTATTTTTTTATTCAGAAACGCTACCCTACAATTGTACAACACGTTCCTGTGCAGCACTGGCATGCCGACGTCTATCAGCATGTCTTTGGATGTCGGTGATTTGAGCAGCTCGGCTAACACTTGCCAGCTGTGAAGGTAGGTGTCTGGCTCGTGGAAATGATCTTCGCAGCTGTATCCACTGGAATATACAAAAAAAGTTACTGAAGTCTTGTACTCGTAAGTGGCGTCCGTTTACACCGATAATTAAAATAGGGTATTGACAGTATCAACAGCAATTTTTAAAATGTTATTAAATAAATAACCTTTCTCCTACTAAAGCATAAAAACTTGACTTGTTTGATATAATATTTATCCATATTTGGGGTTCCGTACCCAAAGGGTAAAATCGGGACCCTATTACTAAGACTCCGCTGTCCGTCCGTCCGTCTGTCTGTCCGTCTGTCTGTCTGTCTGTCCGTCTGTCTGTCTTTCTGTCTGTCTGATACAGATGATGATGATACTTTTTACAGATGATGTATTTCTGTTGCCGATATAACAACAAATACAAAAAATTAGAAAAAGTAAAAGTCTCTATACAAAAAACGTGAAGAAACTAACACCATCTAGTTTGATGGTACGGAATCCTTTGTGTGCGGTTCTGTCTCGCACTTGGCCGGTTTTATAATTTTATATTTATTAAAATCACTAAATTAGTTACTCAAAAATAATGAGGTCACATGTTTATAACACGAACTATGTCAAAACAAAATGTAGTTTTTGATAGTTGACAGAAAGTATCATTTTCCCTACAATCAGTAAGTCACTAAAGTAATAAAATAAAATGCAACGAATGCAACATTTTTAACTATCATGTCTACACTGTCATCAGGATGTCTAAGAACATTAAAAAATCATCATCATCATCATATCAGCCGCAAGACGTCCACATCTGGATAAAGAGTTCTCTGTCTTATCCAGCGGCTTCACGCGACCTTCAACAGGTCCTCGGTCCACTGAGTGGCAGACCTGCCTACGCTACGTCTTCCGGTGAGCTTATTACTGCCCCAACGGCCATCTGTTCCACGAGATATGTGCCCCGCCCACTGCCATGCCGGCATCTTTATAATTAAATTAATAAATAATATACTTAATTAATTTTCACAGGGATCAGGGACACTCCGGGATCAAGAAGAATAATTTAACTTCGCCTCGCGCACCAAAATCCGAGGATCAGCCAAAGAAAGAGCAATACACATACCTACATGTATACATCCGCAAAAACATGACTTACCTTCGTTTTTAGGCATTCGGGTAAAAGCTTGTTACTACTTCGAAGTGCGCGGTTTGCTTTAGCCAGGGTGTATAAGTTGTAACCTACCATATCTCCAACTCCGGACCAGTACGATACATGGCGCCCATCTCCTTCGCCTCCTGTATGGACTGCAGGATGCGGCTGAGGTTACCCTCGAAGTCCAGCGCCCATTGGTTCAGCGTGCACACCGCCACCGTCACTTTTCTACCCATAGTTCAATTTCAATCTGCAACAATATCGATACCTCTTTTTAACTTTACTTGGAAAAAATTATCAAGACTATAATTACACTAGCTGTCCCGGCGAACTTCGTTCCACCGTACACTACACTACCCAACCCTACCCTACCCTAACTACACTACCCTAGCCTACATTTTTTATTGATGAATATTATATTTTAATACTTATTATCCTATTCCCGACGGAGAAAAATGCAAAAACACAAAAATCATAAAAATTGGTCCAGCCGTTCTTGAGTTATAAATGGTGTAACTAACACGACTTTTTTTATATATATAGATATACATTACGCTTGAACCCTGCCCTACTTTATTAACCGACTTCAAAAAGGAGGTTAACAATTCGACCCGTATGTATTATCATCCGACTTCAGAACAATTCGGCTGTATGTTGTTGTTTTTTTGTGTATGTTTGTTACGCGATATCTCCGCAGATTGTGAACCGATTTTCAAAATTATTTTTTTAACCGAAAGACCCACTCACCACTCACTCAATCACTCACGGTCCCACTGTCACCAAGTCAGGATCTGATGATGCGATCCTAGGGAAATCGAGGGCAACCCTCATATTTTATGGGCACGTATTATGTGTTTCATATGTTTTCTAAATCTATTAAAGTATTTGCATCTGGTAGTCATCATGTCACGATGATGAGCTGATAAAGAAAGTTACAACTCCTTAACGGTTAGTAGTTGGAGGATAATTCTTTAAATATTATATACGTAGATAGATACGTAAACCGATAGTTGTATTCTTTCAGGTTATTCAGATGAGCTGATGATGGAAGATTTAACTCCTTAACTGCAAACTGCTGAGATGGTGATAGAAGCCACAGAACTCTGTATCTGTTAATGAAACACATACATTATGATTTGGTTAATCCAGGTCCTAACCTGTCTACCTACCAAATTTCAGCCAGATCCGTTCAGTAGTTTTTGCGTGAAGAAGTAACAAACATAGACACTCACTCACAAACTTTCGCCTTTATAGTATTGGTGTGAATTCGCGATTAATTTTGATATTAAAACTCAAACACTATGGAGTAGTTTTTGCGTGAAGAAGTAAGAAACATAGACACTCACACACTCAAAACTTTCGCCTTTATAATATTGGTGTGATACTCGCGATTAATTTTCATATTAAAACTCAAACACTATGGAGTAGTTTTTGCGTGAAGAAGTAAGGAACATAGACACTCACACACTCACAAACTTTCGCCTTCATAATATTTGTGTGATATTCGCGATTAATTTTGATATTAAAACTCAAACATTATGGAACGGATTTTTATACTGTTTTTACCAATGGACAAAGTTATTCATGAGGAAGGTTTATGTTTATAATTCCTCGCGAGCCATTTGCGGCTCGCGCACCACGCACTCACTAAAAATAAAGAATTTATGCAATATTCACTAACTAATAGTAGCTACGTAAAATTTATATTGAGAACCTAAAAATAATTTTTGAAAAACCTAAAAACTTATAGAACCAAGATTAAAACGTCCTTGGAACCAAGTTTAATTTGAAAAGAATTTCAATTATTTCGCATTCTTCTCAGCAAACCCTTTCATTTGATACCCATATAATAGAAGTGCGTAAAAAATAACTGGTCAGCTATCTTTGGGAGTCTGCCATATTGGATTTAGAATGACGTCACTTAGCTAAACATGCAATGTTTTCCAAACTTAAAGAGTATGTAAAATTTCAGCTTAATCGGAAACCGGGAAGTGGTTCTAACTTAGCTTCCAAGATTTGTCCCAAATTAACGGACAGACTGTAGTATACCATGGTAGATTTGTCCTGTATTTTTTTGTATAGTGCTTTATTATAATATTTAATTATTTTACTTTATTTTATGTGACTATTTCATTATTACTAGCTTTACATTATTATTACTGGGAAGAGACTGACTCTACCAACACAGAGAATCCTAGTGGGAGAATCGGAGTATAATTACAAAGCTACCACTAAGATATTACTTAAATAAGTACCTGACCTTTTTTATTTTGTATTCTGTAGTTAATATTCATATACACTTACTTACTAATTAACTAACTAACACGGCAAGCCAGTATAAAGGGATTATTCCCAGTCCTGACCACTGGGGACGAATGAGAATGGGATTTTTTCCCATTCGTCCCTAGTCGTAACAAGTGGGAATTACCTGTAATAATAATAAAATTCAAAAGGAACCGCTATGTATTCATTGTTTACAAATCTAATACCATCATCAGGTGTTCTATAGCAACATGTACAGTGCGTTCGATGACTACGGCTCCATTGAAGAGTGACACCAGACAGAAAGGCTGTCTGGTAATAATCGATCCGTGCCAGGGGGCGCCGGGCGCAGCCCTCGGCCAGTCACCCTGCAAGCCTGCGAGCCGACACACAAGGAACACATGCATAGCATACCCTCACAGGAAGAGTCCCGTAATTGGTTACTAGAACAAAGACTAATGTGCGAGCGTACACACAAAGAATGAAAACATGCAGACTCCTACCTACACTACATACCTTAACTACGAAGGCACCTGGAATACTTTATTAGCGATCCATAAATATAGCTCCATATTATGATTTTCAAAAAACCTAAAAACTTTTAGGTAGAAGCTTTAAACTTGACAGGAATTTTAATTATTTCGTATTCTTCTCAGCAAACCCTTTCATAAGATACCCATATCATGTGGGTGCAAAATAACTGATCCGCCATCTATGGGAGTCGACCATACCGGATTTAGAATTATGTCACTTAGCTAACCATGCATTGTTCTCCAAACTTAACGTGTATGAAAAATTTCAGCTCAATCGGAAACCGGGATATTCTTTTAATTTAGCTTTCATGATTTGTCCCAAACTAACTAACAGACAAGACTAACTAACACGGCAAGCTAATATAAAGCTTGTAATAAAGTAAGAAGATGAATCCGGCTTTGTACACATTAGTACAACAAACTTCAAAAAAAAATAATCATACTACTCGTATCGTATGATATCAGGTTTCCGAATTCACACACAGTTGTATGTACGATGAAGGCTTGCAAGGCCTGCAGCAAAACATATGATACGAGATTTCCGAATTCACACACAATTGTATGTAAAGGCTTACAAGGCCTTCAGCAAAACATATGATAGGAGATTTCCGAATTCACACACAGTTGTATGTACGATGAAGGCTTGCAAGGCCTGCAGCAAAACATATGATACGAGAATTCCGAATTCACACACAATTGTATGTACGATGAAGGCTTGCAAGGCCTACAGCGAAACATATGATACGAGAATTCCGAATTCACACACAATTGTATGTACGATGAAGGCTTGCAAGGCCTACAGCGAAACATATGATACGAGATTTCCGAATTCACACACAGTTGTATGTACGATGAAGGCTTGCAAGGCCTACAACACAGTTTACCGAGTTCACACACAATTGTATGTACGATGAAACTTACGGAGAATGACGACAAAGACTATCAAATGAGAAAAGACATTGAAAACTTCAATTGATGAAAAGTTCAATTTTCCCTTATTTAAAGACAGCATTTAATAAAGGACTGGCATCAAAAATATTTGTTTGACATTAAATTAGGAACTTACCCCAAAAATTAAACTGTATTTTCCCACTGGCCGTTAGAACGGCCAATTTTTTTTATTTTTTTTAGTCAGGAGAAAGATAAAGCACATGCAATTATTTTAAAAAATCAGGGGTGCTAGGGTCTTGGTACAAACTAGGTACCTGTTCATTTCCGAAGAAGTTTGTAAGAGGTGAAGGCTACCAGTGGTAAGACAGTACTCAGAAGTTATGAAAACTTCATTAGCAATGAACTTGAATGGTTGAGGAGAGTTCGATTTCTTTGAATCTGAAATTGCCAGTGTTACGATGGCAGCCGAAAGGGTAATTATAGCTGCAGTTTGAAGCCTAATCAAAAGATTTAGGTATCTGTGGCCTGTAGAAGTGCGATAGCACAACGACCAAGCGCTAAAGCAAGCGATCCAAATGAATTAAGTTTTTTTAAGATATCCCCCCGATGACAAGACACGTACTTTACAGAATACATTATTATTATTACGAACCAGACTTCGACTAATATTAATAAAATAAAAAACCGGCCAAGTGCGAGTCGGACTCACACACTAAGAGTTCCGTTTACCATAAAAAACACGTTTCTTGTATGGAGTCATTTCATGGTTTATTTTTGTATTTATTTGTTATAGCGGCAATACATATAAATACACACTCTATGAAAATTTCTATTGTCTACCTATTACGACAGCGGAAGCTTAGTATAAGGGTCCCGTTGGTCACCCTTTCGGTGTACGGAATCCTAAAAATACTGATATTTACAGTAATACAAATTATGTACTATAGTGGTCTTATCGTACAAAAAAATATCTTTCAGACAACCCGGTGTTTGGAGACAAAAGCCTCAAAACAGGTAAGTAGTGCACGAGTATATAAATATATGTAAATATTTTAAAAAATATTAATAATGAAAATTAAACAACTTAAGACCATAAAAGTATAGTATTTATATCACTAACGACTCTATAAAAACAGATCACCGTCACAATATCAAAAAAAATTGTTGATACTCCGATCTAAATGTATGAGCTATCTATGAGATCCAATCATCGAAATCAGAAAATGGGTTACGGGTCCAATAGGATTCATGATAATTACGTAGTAGAAATAATTACGGTTAAAAACATTAAGTATAGAAAAAAATTAAATGTATCTGATTAGCAAATACGGAATTATAGAAATCAGAAAATGGCTTACGGATCTAATGGGAAGGTTAAGTAGTACAAATAATTACGGCTAAAAACATTAGTATAGAAGAAAATATGAAATGTATCTACATAACAAAAACGGAATTATATAAATCGGAATATGGCTTACGGATCCAATGGGATTCATGATGGTCAATTAATAGAAATAATAACGGTAAAAAACATTAAATTTACAAGAAGTTTATCTGTATTTAAATAACAAATACAGTTTGTTTTATTTATTTGCGTCTTACCTTTGTTCACAAAAAAAAATATGGCGTCTTTTCAGACCCGAAGAGGATCGATCATACAGAAACGATTTCCATGGAAACTTAGTTATATTACTTGCATAGGTGAAGCCTCCTATATGATAATTATAAAACATGATTCATGAATTCACCGAACCTGTTTTTTAGATCACTAACTCTATAGCAAACCATTGATTAATACTTAAAATAGAATTGTTTACCTGGCTGCTGTGGTGTTTTGATTTTATAAAAGTTAATTGCCCTAATGAGATCATTTTCTGAAAAACATGCTAAACAGTTTTCCGGTCACGAGGATCGAACCTTTTTGAGTGTCCATAAATAGGTCATTAATAACTTGGAAATGAGAATGGGAAAGGCGTGTACTAATTAATGTACAAATCTACATATAATTATATGTCAATTCTGCAGGAAAAGTTAATATGTAGCTAATCACCTCCAATTTCCTGAGCCTTTCTTGATTGATGTAGCATAGAATTAAAAACAAAATAGAATAGGCAGTGAGGGACAATGAATATCCCAAAAATACACTAATTGATACCTAGACCTGTTGTAATATAGGTCGTTAATAAATAGGTAATGGGGATAGGAAAGGAATGTACCAGTGGACAATATTATTAGGTCTTTATCTATGAAATTGCCGATTGTATAAAAAAAGTTTAAAGATGAAAATTAATATTAAGAACAATAGTTATTAAAACAAAATTTATTCTCAAAATGACATTAGACTATTAGAAATTAAATGGTGGTAAACATATGCCTATTGTTTAGATATTTTGAGAGCACAGTGGCTTTAACCCCATGTAGTCGGGTATTTTCACCTGATAAAATCCCTTTGTTGAGGCAAAAAATACACATTTTTAATTTTAAAGCTCTAGTGTTATCGCAGCATTTTCTTCGTTACTAATGTAATATTTGGGAATACACTGCATAAGATTTCGTCACTTTCAGGAAAATTCAAGAAAATTAACTATCCTAAAAAATTGCCACATCTGTCCCCTAAGAAAACGCCTTTGTTCCATTCAAGGGTACATCGCTCAGGGGATGCCACTAGTTGCTAATGAAAGATCATAGTGGTGTCACCATAATGTCAATAATAAAAAACAAAAACTTTTTATTTTCAATAAAAATTGCCATTGAACTTTAAAGACTAAATCGGCAATTTCATAGGTAGGTACCTTATTAAATGTCATAATGCACGTAAAGATAATATGTAGCTGATGACCCATTATTTTTTTAATTTCCTGAGTCTTTCTTGATTGATGTAGCATAGATCTAATAATAAAAATAGAATAGGCAATAATGGGCAACGAATATCCTAGAGACACTAATTGATACCGAGGCCTACTGTAATGTGTTAAAAAAACCCTTAAAATAGTATACATACAGGGAGTCCCAAGAAGTACAGTCAAGCGAAAGTCCAGAGATAGAACACCTCTAGGGTATCCGAATCACCCCTATGTACGGTTTTCGAGACATTCGCATTTTAATTTTTAGATTTTGTATGAAAAATATATCTGCTGGACTTTGACGTCAGTTTTTGACAAAAAATCATCATACAATTCCATTCAGATACAAGAAAAACTTTGATTCATTTGATCAGCTTTCCAAAAAGATAATAAGAGCACTTTCGAGGAACATATTATATGGGGGTGATTCAGATACCCCTAGAGGTGTTCTGTCTCTGGACTTCCACTTGACTGTACTTCTTGAGACATCCTGTATATTAGGACATCCTGTATATTAGGACAACATTATCCTTCTTATAAAAGTAACGTTTTTACGAGTTAATCAGAATTTAGCATTTTAGTTACCAACTTCGTTTGGATTTATATACTACAGAAATTCAAAATTATGCTACTCAAATTCAAATCTAATTGAAACACTTTCTTAATAAAGTGAGGACAGACAAGTGTACGCATAGAAGTTTGACAGGCAAATCGCCTTGCGTTGGTATAAAGATAATTTTAATTTCCAAATGTCACGAAGCAACGAAGCAGGGTTACTTATTGTACTAACTTAAGCTAAAATATTATCAGCCCCTGTCACTTTAACTAAAGTCTTCAAAATAAGTGTCTAACTGCAAACTATCATTTGTCTGCAGCGGCTTATCTCTTATCTGATCGTTCGTAGCTCTACAATCTGATGAAAGTTTAGCGGGCGCGGTCGGAGCGAAGTTTCCACACGCCGCAAGTTTCAGATCACTACGTGGAAGTGCAGTCACCTTTCAGTGATTCTTGGGAACTTGACGTCCACTCAAGGTTCAGTTTTAGTTCTAGGCTTCGAGGGAAAGCCTTACAAGTATGGACGAGAGCTAGACGCGAGACTAGACGTAGCTTTGGATTTTTGCTACGATCATTTTTGTTGGGATGAATTTGTAAAAGAACTTACATTCAGACCAGTGCAGTGGTACTTTTAAATTGAATAGAATGCAAGGTATTGCAAATTCACATACGAAAACAACGGAGGTAAAGGATAGCTTCCCTAAAGAAAACGAAGGTAAGTATCCAAATAATCCTTTTAATTCCATGCTATTCAGGCACTTTGCCAAATTCTGAACCAAAGTTGGACAACTTCGTTTTAAACGCTTTGTTTGTTGAACACGTTTAAAAATTAGTTTTTTTGATGTATAAAATAGAACAGACTTCCTAACCATACTTACATGTGAACATATGACCCAAAGTAAAGTAATATAATAAGAGGCAGAGTAATCTCTACTAGTTAATTCATAAATCGAATGTATGTGATTGGTCAAATTGAAACGAACTACCCTGCGTCACTATTCGCCTGATGGATGACATTCCATCGAAGTTTATTGCCGCATTACTAGGGCAATCGTCTTCCAATAACCGAAAATAAATCCCTACGACATCGGCAGTTTGCTACCAGCCGTCGCGCCACCCACAGGGCTCCGACGCCCTGACAACCCATGACCGACACTCTAAATAATACCGTAGCTATGACGACCGAAAGCTTAGCGTCACTCATTAGCGTGATAAGAATGATATGATAGCTGCAACTGTTTTGCTAGCGCGCGCAATCGCGGATGTGGCTCCGGAAAGCCCCCGTATAATGTTATGGTGGAAACAAATAGAGAGAGTACAGGAACACGTGATGAAAATAGAAAGAGAAGAGGAGAGGAAACGGGAGTATGTCGAGCACACGACTGTGACGCTCACGATGCCGACAAGAGACCCAGTGCTGCAAGACAATCTATTGATAGCTAATTTAGAACAAGTGAAAGCATTACAAGCCTCTTTGTTTCCTATATGCACCAAAGGTAAAAATATACTCGGTAGGTTAACTTCCAAACTTGAAACAGATTATTATTACATCTAATAGCTTTTACCTGCAAGCTTCAACTTTTATCTGAAATCCCAAATTATTTTGGTAGCTTTATAATCGGGGCTGTTGAGTCGATCAACTCGCGTGCCTATCAACGAAATGTAAAACATGAATGTATAGAGGTACAATCGAACAAAAGTTGTTTCCAAACACGGCAGCTTTGATCTGGAAACAACTATGCGGAATCAGGTCAATCCTTTGTTCGAATCTCATTTAAACCGAGTAATATTTAACTTTTGCATTCTATAGTGCCATTTGGTTTGCAATCTGAATTTAATGCTCTTGATAATTTTCACAACTAGACCATCAGATTTCTGCTTTCGTTGCCACCTAAAATAATTTACAAGTTTCTTAATAATGTGTAAGTATCGCATCCTTCTAGGTACATTCATATCGAGTTTTCTGCAAAATAACATCAAAACCAATCAATTGGAGATAGACACAGATATCAGAACATTCCGCACTACAGCCAAATTGAAAGAGCCCCGCGATCTTTTTGCTCTTCCGAAAGAACTTGACTGCCCCCAGCAAGCGCCCCGGTGGCCTTCGGAATGCCAAGTAAGTTAAAATGTAACTCTTCATTTTATTACCTATCATACTCGAACATAACGAGTTGTAATTTAAAATGAAAGTCACGAAAACTACTTGTAAGCATGCACAGTCTTGTGTTGTTTTATTTTGCAATACGTGTGTTTTATTTTAGAAATTGTGAGTAGATAAAAACGTTACTAATAAACAGGTTGTTTGTTTGTTTGTTTGTAACCTTTTCACGCTTCAACGCCTAGACCAATCTTGATGAAATTTGGCATGCATGTAGCCTGTGTCACTAGTAAGGACGTAGGCTACTTTTTATTCCGTGAAAATAGCTGAGTCCAATACAGGTTTTTTTTGGTTAATTTCTTTAACATCGCAACGGAACAATGGATTGTTGTGATTTTTTGCACAGAGATGGTTGACGGGGTGGGAAATAAAATAATTTACTAATTAGCATATCCTAACAAACTCTTTTTTACGCTCGCGCACGTCGGCGTAACAACGGATTGAAGTATTTTTTTATATATAATTGGTTGAGAGGGTGGTTAGTGTCTTATACTGCTAATCAGAATAGCCCGATATAGTTCCTGATAAATCTGGAGAATGCTCACGAAAACGCTAGCGAGCCGCTTGCGGCTCGCGCACCACTCCCCCTTAAAGACAGTCATAAAGACGATGTCCACCGAGGCGAAGCCACGCGCAAAAGTTAGTATTAAAATTTAAGTGAGTGATTAACTGATTTAATTTTGTTCTAAAAAGGTAGTCGAAGAGAAGATCCAGCATTTAGCGTGGAATCCAGCTACTCCCGAGCCATACTACATTGCTACTGGAAAGGAGCTAAGGCCGCAGCCAGTGGGGGAAGAAGCAGGGACTGTCATATACCAGTACTATCCCATGAGCGCAGTAAATTATGTAAGCATACGAGGTGCGGTCCAAAAGTGTCCGGCCTAACAAAGAAAACAAGTAGATATATTTACAATTTTATTTTTATTTTTCGATATAGTCCCCCTCTATTTCAACGCACTTTGCAGATCTCGTGATAAGCATTTCTATCCCCTTATAAAAATATTCTGGAGTTTTGTCCTCGAAATGGGTAAAAACTGCTTGGGCCACTTCATCATCCGAAGAAAATCGTCTTCCCCTTAAGTCTGCCTTAAGTCTCGAGAACAAGTAGTAGTCGCTTGGGGCCAGGTCTGGGCTGTAAGGGGGGTGGCGAATTTCCTCGAAGCCACATTTAGCTACAGCAGCTTTGGCAATTGCAGCAGTGTGAACGGGAGCATTATCGTGGAGAAGCCGAACACCTCTACTAAGTTTTCCACGTCGTTTCTGCTTGATCGCCTCTCGCAACTGCTCAATAAGGGTGGCGTAGTAGCTGCCATTTACCGTGGTATTCCTTTCTTTTCTGTCAATCATTAGTATTCCGTGACAATCCCAGAATACCGTTGCCATAATCTTTTTGGTGGATTGCGTTACCTTGGCCTTTCTAGGTGGCTTTTCACCAAGACGACGCCACTCCATCGATTCCCTTTTAGACAGGGGATCATAGTACAAAACCATGGTTTCGTCTCCCGTAACAATCGACTCCAAATAACTTTTTCCGTAACGCCTATACGCGTCTAAAACTTCTTGAGAACACGCTTTTCTCTCAGTACGCTGCAAGCTCGAAAGAAGTTTGGGTACCCACCTAGCACTAACTTTATTCATGTGAAGATGATCATGTAGTATCCTAAGTACTGTAGTTTTGGAAAGTCCGGTTCTTGCCGCTATTTCTTTAGTCTTTAGTCTTCGATCACTCAGAACTTCCTCTTCCACTAATTTAATACATTGCTCGGTGAGTACTTCTATAGGCCGGCCGGAGCGAGGTTCGTCGTCAATGGATTCCCGCCCCAATCGAATCTGTTTACTCCATTCTTTTACCGTGGAAAATGATGGAGAAGAATCCCCGTACACGGCATCCAACCTTTTTTTTATATCGGTTGGGCTGACCCCTTCCTTAGTCAGGAATTTGATCACGGAACGATATTCCAATTTGATCATTTCGAAAGTTTTCCGGATTCGTATCGTTAAAACGCCG
This sequence comes from Coleophora flavipennella, assembly GCA_947284805.1. NCBI lineage: Eukaryota > Metazoa > Arthropoda > Insecta > Lepidoptera > Coleophoridae > Coleophora > Coleophora flavipennella. The sequence continues at coordinate 15,120,417 of OX369264.1, read as the reverse complement.
TAAAATCAAAACTACAACCAACAGAAACGCCAAAACCAGACTCGAAAAAGCAGACTAAATGACAATCGCGATGACATCTTTTTTATTTTTTTTTAAGCCGCCAAATTTTTCCAGCCAGAAAGTTTTGGACCGAACAGGTACAGTAACACATCTTGGTACCTATTTAAACAGTTGATGCATTTCCCAGTTTCACAATTTTATCGTCACTTACCACCAGGTGAGATGTTGTCAAGGGTTTACCAATTGTGCATAATAAAAAAAAAATAAAAAAATATAAAAGTACACAAAACAACTTTTGCTTTTAACGTATATTCCAGTTCAGTCGATCTACAGTTGGAGGTTCTCGACTGTACTTGTCGGCATGCGCAAGCGCCGGCCCAGCCGTCGACGACGACGAGCTCCGGTTCGAATCCCGTTTCGAGAGCGGAAACCTCGCCAAAGCCATACGAATCACATCGGCCTATTACGAACTGCATCTCCGAACTGACCTCTACACGAACAGGCATATGCAATGGTTCTACTTCAAAGTCACGAATACTAAGAAACAAATGATGTACAGGTATCCATTTATCTAACCAGTTACACCATTTTATCGTTTGATTTGGTTGGACAAAATTGTTGTGAATTATTGCAGATTCTCAATAGTAAACTTGTCGAAAGCTGAAAGCTTATACAATCAAGGTATGCGACCTTTGTTGTATTCAACTAAGGACGCCCAACTGCACTCGATTGGATGGAGACGATGTGGAGATAATATTGCTTACTACAAGAACGATTCTACGTGAGTCAGTTTTGTACAATGATATAGTATTTGTTCTGAACATGTAAATTACAGGATCTCATCGGAAATCCATAGACAAAAACGCCTGCTTTATGTTGATATTTAAAGTTGGGTTTTGTAAAGAATTTTCATATATTGGTGAAAAAAAATCATTTAATTCGATGTTTTCGAATTTCGATTTCATATCGTACGCTTATCCGACGCTCTTACGATGAAGGAAAACATCGTGAGTAAACCTGCACATGCCTGCGAGAAACTCGAAGGTTCTATAAATACCGACGTAGTATGTAGCCCACATTAAACTGCGTAACGAGGCAAGAAATATGTTATATTTTAATATGTTATATTTTAATATCTTATATTGTACTCTGTATGGATAGCGTAATGCGATGATGAATGACGGTGCACGGACAAATCCTTACGGGTTTTTGTTGCACCGGTATCACTGTGTCTTAATTTTAAGTTTTATATTCAAATAAATAAAATAAAAAAATGTGTGAAGTCGACCAACTCGCACTGGGAACGTATATGATAAAGTTCATTAAAAAGGGCTTAAGTATGCTGTTATTTGCCAGGAACACTTTTTAAGAGATGACCTTGTCTCTACTTGGTGTTTAGCTATTCTTTGGTTTTGTGCTAAAAAAACAAAGCAACGTCGATAATATTGTCATCAAAATAAAGCACATTTTGATAAATAAGTACTTTAATATGTTTTAGATGCGAGGAAGAGGAGCAGTTTCCGAGTTACACTTTGACATTTAACATAGAGTTCCCGCATTCGGACGATGCCGTCTACATAGCCCACTGCTACCCATACACTTACTCAGACTTGCAGGAGTATTTATCGAGACTTCAGTCCCATCCCATCAAATCCACTTACTCAAAGTTAAGACTACTTTGTCGAACTTTAGCTGGTAACAATGTTTACTATTTAACCATTACTGCTCCTTCTAATTCCAGTGAATTAGAACCTAAGGTAAGTCTCCTAACAGTTTCATTGTAATTCCATAAAAATATAAGAATATCAAAAATGTAATAGATTTCTTTGTCTTGGTTCTCATCAGAAAAAGAAGGCAGTTGTGATAACAGCCAGAGTACACCCAGGAGAGACTCCATCATCCTGGATGATGAAAGGCTTCATGGACTATCTAACTGGTGACTCGAATCAAGCTCGCGAGCTAAGAGAAAAATTCATATTCAAACTGGTTCCAATGTTGAATCCGGATGGAGTGAGTTGAACTAGATATAAAATGGTGTTCATTCACACCTCCATATTGATGAAGTGCTAAAAAATGAATTTCACTGCAATTCCAGGTAATTGTCGGCAACAATCGATGCTCGTTGACCGGAAAGGACCTAAATAGACAGTATCGGACTGTTATAAGGGAAACATATCCGTCGGTGTGGCACACAAAAGTAATGATTCGCAGGTCAGCGTCATTTTCAACACATTTACACTTAGCCATTGTATTGTTAATGTCCTAGATCCCTACTAATATTATAAATGTGAAAATGTGTTTGTTTGTTTGTTACCTTTTCACGCTTCAACGCCTTGACCAATCTTTATGAAATTTGGCATGCAGGTAGCCTGTGTCACGGGGAACGACATAGGCTTCTTTTTATCCAGGGAAAATAGCATAATCTGATGCAGTTCCTGAGGGAACTAAAAAAATACTCGATTGTTGTGATTTTTTGCACAGAGATGGTTGAGTAGGTGGGAAACGACATAATTACTAATCACCCTTAAAGACAGTCATAAAAACGATGTCCACGCGGGCGGAGCCGCGGGAAAAAGCTAGTATAATATAAAAATTCACCTACGTTTTCAGGTTGCAAGAAGAGTGCGGTGTTGCAATGTTCATAGACTTACACGCTCATTCTAGAAAACATAACATTTTTATTTACGGATGTGAAAGCAGAAGAAATTCCGACAAACGTTTACAAGAGCAAGTTTTTCCTTTGATGTTACACAAAAACGCCGCCGACAAGGTAGATATTAAGTATTGTTATAAAATCGTAAATTAGACTTTTCATACAAATGGCGAAAGCGATTTTTTTTCGCTTAAAAGTGAACGATTTTGACAAATTTTTGATAGGCTGTCCAAGATTTCCCAACGCTATGGGGAAACTGGCTATCTTGTCTTCAAGCCGGAACACATCAATGCTGTTAACATTGATGTTCGGCGGCAACACTAAGATAAGATGGTGGTAGCTAGCCAGGCGGGTTTAGAAAATGCCCTTCCACCAGCCAAACCGAATCTTACAAAGTTAGACTCCGCCGAGAATCGAACCCGCGACCTCCTGATTTGAAGCTAACGGACTTAACCATTACGCCACGGAGGCGGTTTAGATCTTGTAGAAGAGGAGTTGCGGTCAAAACAACTTTCCCTTATACAAGGGAGGGGGGTCAAACATTTTTTTATGCTCATAACAATTTTCGTTTGCTTTATCATCACCATATCAGCCGAAGGACGTCCACTGCTGGACATAGGCCTCCCCCAAGGATTTCCACGACGACCGGTTCTGCGCTACGCGCATCCAGCGGCTTCCCGCGACCTTCACCAGGTCAGTTTTTCGTTTGCTTGTTTTTGTAAAATTAAATATAAGTATATTATTTTTTTAATTCTAAGTCCCTTAAGTAGTTAGAAGGGGGAACACGACCGACATACACTTGGGGACATGACAAAATTTTAAGGGTTCCGTTTTTACCTTTAGCCGGAACCCTAAAAACGGGCAATCAGAATCATTCTTACATCACATAAACAAACCATGGTTACCTGCTACCGAAACTAAACTGTAGGTATAATGTGATTGCAGTTCTCGTTCGAAAGTTGCAAATTTCGAATTCAGCGTAGCAAAGAAGGCACCAGTCGGGTCGTAGTATGGATGTTGGGAGTGGCAAACAGCTACACTATGGAAGCGTCTTTCGGAGGTTCAGAGCTAGGAAGCAGAATGTCCACCCACTTCTCAACACAAGACTACGAGAACCTTGGACGAACATTTTGCGAGACTTTGCTCGACTTCTACGATGAGGATATGAGTAAAGAAAGGTTAAGAAATAAGATCGTTACGAGGCTCCTAAAGGAAGGCTCGAATGCTGATGAACCGACTAACATTGACTTGTCAGACTATTCCAGGTAGTAAGTGAATCTATGAAATTTTCTAATTTTGTTCTTTAAGGGTCCCCAGGAGGCTCGAGTTTCCATACAAACGTAGTTCCGCTTTAATATAAAAACTACATGCTGGATTGAATCTAAACTTTGCGAATATATTGAGTAGACACAATCGATGTTTGTAATTAGTTTTCGATGTAAAACGGAAAAAATTAAGAGCAGTTTCAAACTTTCAGTACAAAACTAATTTAAGCCTCTTTAGTTTAGTTATGTTTCAATTTACTACGACGAAAACTAATTACAAACATCGATGTGTGTCTAATCAATATATTAGGTCTTTACCTATGAAATTGCCGATGTTATAAAAAAGTTAAAAGATGAAAATTAATATTAAGAACAATAGTTATTAAAACAAAATTTAGACTATTAGAAATTAAATGATGGTAAACATATTCTTATTGTTTAGATATTTTGTGAGCACGGTGGCTTTAACCCCATGTAGTCGGATTTTTTCACCTAAAAAAAATCACCTTTATTGAGGCAAAAAATACACATTTTTTTAATTTTGAAGCTCTAGAGTTATGCAGCTGTCTCTTTGTTACTAATGTCATATTTGGGAATACCCCGCATAAGATTTCGTCACAATCAAGAAAATTCAAGAAAATTAACTAGTCTAAAAAATTTCCCCATCTGACCACTAAGAAAACTCTTTTGTTCCATTCAATGGTACATAGCTCAGGGGATTGGAACATTAAAGACATGCCACTAGTTACTAATAAAAGACCATAAAGTAGTGATCAGTAATAAAAAACAATAACTTTTTTTATTTTCAAGAAAATTGGCATTGAACTTCAAAAACTGAATAGGCAATTTCATAGGTAAAGACTTATTATTTGTAAAGCTTGGATTCAATCCAGCATGTAGTTTTTATATCAAAGCAGACCTACGTTTGTATGGAAACTCGAGCGCCCTGGGGACCCTTAAAATGCCTTAAAATATTTTTTTATTATGTTAACCTAAATAAAATTGCAGTGACGAAGGCGACACGTCAAGTAGCAGTTCAGAAGCTGGAGGTACAAAGGAACCGGTGGATGTAGTCCAGCCAGCGCCACCACCCTCACCGATTTTCCCCGACATAAACAGAAGCTTCCATGAAGTAAGTGCAAATGGAAGTAAATGAATCTGAATCGATTTCTTTAATTTTACGTCACATTAATAAAATTTGATCAATTCTTACAGAAACCAAGAAAATCAAGGCAAAAACTTGAAAAATCAAAAAGGATAGAGAAGAAGAAAACAAAACGCGAAACATTGCAGGTAGAAACTTACCCACTCGGCCAGAGCATAAAGGAAATAAATAACAAACAAACTATCTTCTACTACACAATATTAAGATTTAAAGACACTTTTATAACGAACGTATAGTCTTGTACGTACTTTCGTGGTTGCGTATGTAATAATCGTACATACAACCTGAAGTTTATGAAATGGATGAGTGAATGGAATAATGCACCATTTCAAATTTCAGAATTATCTGCACACCGACAAGCGTGAACGTTGTATCACGCCGTGAAGTGAAGCGAACGAAAAACGTCTCTTCACCATCGACCAAATAAAATGGACCTGCCCTATCCACACATTACTCATAAAAAATGAGTCAAATACAACTTCACGCAAATACACACTCACACCACTATAGTCTACCGAGTCTCGTCCAAATATAAATAAAGATTAATGACAGACCTAGAGAGACGCACTCGGAAAGAAGCACGAATGAGATACTAAATTTCACTTATTAATTCCGACCTTCAACCCATTTGGGGAATACTGATCGACTAAGGCGAAATGAGCGAATGCCCTCATTCTGTAGGCATCATAAAAAACGCTAAACACGTTAAAAAACCGACTTCCATCGCAACAACTTAGTACATAATTGGTTTTTGTTCATTTTTCTAATAAAGTACTACACCGATTTTGATAAAATTTATATGGGATCACACGGGAAGCACTAGCTTACAAATAAAAAAGGAATCATAAAAATCGGTTCACCCAGTCAAAAGTTATGAGGTAACACACATAAAAAAAAACATACAGACGAATTGGGAACCTCCTCCTTTTTGAAAGTCGCTTTAAAACCGCTGTTCGCGTAGGCCGGTCCATATCTGTTATATTGGTCGAAGCTTTTCACACAACCTTAGGAATAAATATTTATTTATTACTTATTCAGGTGTCAAGAGCGACGATAGACCTGACATCGGACGCGATGACGTCCTCTGAAGGAGAATCGTGCGAAGAGAACCTGAGTCCAGTAAGACGAGTCCGTAAACTTCTGCACTCCAACGCCAAACCGAAATCAAGAAGGAATAAGAAGATGCCTCCTGAACTCAAAATAATACCTGCACCGGTGAGCGAAACTCAGCACCCTCCGATACACTTACCCATATATGTACTACCAATGCCTGTTAAGGCCCTAAGATGGGTCAAATGACAATATTTAATTTAAATTATTGAAAGACTGTGTAAAACTATCACCATGGAAAAAATATATAAGATACTTAAAGTAATAAAAAATCGATTTACGTGAATACAATTTTAAAAATATTACCACTTTTGATGTAAAAAAAATACTGTAGACCACAGGGTTGGCATTAACTGCAAAATTTCTCAAAAACAAATAGTTAATATTGAATGAAACCAACACACAAAAATCGGTGACTTAAAAACCTTTCATTTTAATTGAACACTTTTTTTAAACTTATTTGAAAGTGATGAAAAGTAATAAAAACACGTAAAAATCGAGAATGGGGCGTTCGGTTTCAACGTAACAGTCGCGTTGAAGCCCGCATTGATTTGAACTTAAAATGAATAGACTTACGTTCGATATTATTGAAACACGTATCAACCTGCTCGGATTGAGTGATCTTAGCGCCTTAAAACTGTTTACTATTTTTAATTTACATATTTTCTTATTATTTTGATGATGCCTGAATGAAAATCAGTTTTCTTATCTTTTTTTCTGGTCGCAATGATTTATGTTATAATAAGTAAAATGTTAACTGAAATATTTCTGTTGCTATTAAAAACAAACTCGTTGATATCGTTGTGTGTTATGTGTGTAGTTTGTATACTATTTGCTGTCCCAAATAAACAAATAATAATTGACCGGGCTGACTAAATGTGCTTAACCGATTTAGATAAAGAAATTCATCAAAATCGGTTCACAATCGGCAAAAAAATCGCGTAACATACACAAAAAATAGTCAAATTAAAAACCTCTTCTTTTTTAAAAAATAAAATAAAGTTTTGTGTGAAGGATATAAAAACAAATAATTAAAAACCGGCTAAGTGCGGGTCGGACTCGCGCAAAGTAGGGTTCCGTCCGTAGTCTTTTAAAAAAATAAATGTATAGGTATTCTAAAAAAACAAAATTATATTTGCAGTTGGTAGAAGAACATTTAGTATGGAAAATCTATGAACTTTTTACAAATCCAACTGCACATCTTAAATTGGTAGACTATTAACAAACTCTCAGTAGTTTTTAAAGACCTTTTCATTCAACAATACCCAACACGAAAGGGTAAGTCAACGAAAAAAAATCACCTCTTACGTGTAGAGTATGTACCCAAAAAAAAAATTTTTTTTCACGATTTTTTGTACCACTTTGTCGGCGTGATTAATATAATGCCAAATTACAACTTTCTAGTACACTAGTCTCCGAACTAAACATGGCGAAACTATAAGCGTCCCTTGCTGACTTCGGGACCCTAAAAAGCTGTCAAGTATGTCTCGCACTAAAGATTCGTAGCTGAATGAAAGAAACCATTTTTAGTAAATACATAAAACAAATAAATTGTATGGTGGTACGGAACCCTTGGTGAGCGAGTCTGACTCGCACTTGGCCGGGTCTTGTGAAATTTCTTGTTTATTTATTTTTGTGTCACATTCTTGACAACACCAACTTTCGCAACATTTTTTTTTATTAAAAATTTGAGCGCGTTTGACTGCAACTCACCTGGTGGTAAGTGATGACGCAGTCAAGGATGGTACACGCAAACTCAAATAATGCCTATTCACTCTTGCCTTGAAGATAACTATTTTGGAACGTATAGTTTTGTATTAGATGTCACTCTATTAAATTGATTTTACTTGTGTTTCAGACGAGTGACTCACCGTATCACTCTGATAAGGAGAAAAGGTCTCCGAAGTGCACAAGGCCACGAAGTGTATCTATGATAAATGAAACCACTGCAAGGCCAAAATTAAAACCAGCTTCTTGGCATCAATTTAGATTCTTGCCACCGCCAAAGTAAATATTCAGATAACCTAATTAAAATAGCTGAACTTTTTGATTCTTTACTAATGGGGTTGGAACATTTTGACGTGATAACGTCTTATAAATTGATGACACGGGCTGCTTTCACGAAAAAGTGTGACGCCATTATCACGTTACGCCAGTGTGACGTCATTGTCGCGTTACGCCAGTGTGACGTCATTGTCACGTTACGCCTAAACCAAGCTTTTTCTTATTATTATTTTTATTCTCAATTGGTAAGCCCTTGGCATCATCTCACCTGCTCGATACAAGCGAGAGTTGTACTTGTACAAGTACTTGTTTTAACCACCTCCGTAGCTCAGAGGCAAAGTTCACTGGCTTTACACAGGAGGTCGCGGGTTCGATTCCCGGCGGGGTCAATTGTAAGACTCGGTTTGGTTGGTGGTAGGGCATTTTCTAAGCCCGCCTGCCTAGCTACCACCATCTTATCTAAGTCTTGCCGCCAAATATCAATGTTGATATCATTGGTGTGTTCCGGCATGAAGATAAGATAGCCAGTTCCCCATTGCGTTGGGGAATCTTGGTAAGCCCGCTTCCATCTTCGGCAACATCGTCACTTACCACCAGGTGAGATGTTGTCAAGGGTTTACCAATTGTTAATAAATAAAAATAAAAAAAAAGACTTGGACTTGGACGGACGGACGAACCGTCAAACAAATGTGTCAATGGGTTAAAACTTAAAAGTACCAGGCTTCCAGGAGCTTACAAGAGGTGTCCAATGCGGTCGATTCTCTGTGAGGAAAACCGTCATACTAAAAAGAGGCGTTTCTTATACTTAACATCAGTATGTCAATGGATTAAAAGTACTAGGCTTCTAGGAGCTTACAAGAGGTGTTTCAACTGTGAGATATGTTGCAGTTGTAAAAATAGCAAAAGTAAGTCACCCGACTATGGGCGGTATTTTACTTCCCTTAAAGATGGAGCTGACCAAGTCAGTCATGTGGTCTAAAGCACACAAACGTTCGGCTTGTGACACGTTATCACGTAAAATTATCGTCCGTAAACCGACACTACAGACAACATCGGATTTTTTTTTGTATGGGGGCTAGCGTAGTACAAACAGGTTCATTTTTTTCGAAATCTATCACTAACCATTAAAACTATATTATTCGATAGTGGATGCAAATACAAACCAAAAACATATGAGGACATTTTGACTTAAAACGTCACGTTACTAAGATATTTTGAGTTCAAGGTTGGTAAAACAGTAATTTCCCCTCTATTCTCCCAAAAATACTTATCTCAGTAACATGACATTTTAAATAAAACATTCAATATGTTTTTGGTTTTTATTGATGTAGCCCTTATTGGAAAAATGAAAATTTAGTGATTCACGAAAAGTTTTGAGAAAATATTTATACAAGTTATGCAGGTACGAGTATAAGAGATTCATACTCCTTTAAATGTTGTCCTATTTTGAAAAATTTCAGATGTCTTTCTGATACAAAGAATAGGCATAATCAACCGTCAGAATTGCAAGTAAAACTGACCTCCATGAAAAGAGGTGTATGGACAGGAGTGCAGACGGATGAAAAGGGTCCTTTATCCTGGGGCATTTCTAGCTTTGCCATGAATTCATACTTTACTGACAGTGAAGCCTTGCTCAGGTAATATATATCATATTATCCATGTTCCATAGTCCATAATTACAAAACGATAAATAATACCCGATAGGGTTTCTTTTGTACTGTATTAATATCTGTATGTTTGTTCTTTAAAGCAATAAATAAAAAATAAAAAATAAATGGTTAAACCTTTTTATAATGATATAAGACTACAGCTAATGTTAATATAATTATGTCCATAAGGTCATGTTCAAAAAAATTGGAAGAACTCGAAGGAGAGCGTAAAAAAAACAAAGAAGAAAAGAAAAAAAAGAGATCCAAATCAAAAAAGCAGCTGCCTCTGAAAATGACAAACTCTGCAGATGACATTTTAGAACCGATCACTAAACTACCTAAACCTTGGAAAAAGAAAGGAAGGTGAGTGACTTCAAATTGTGAAACAAATATTTTTTTTAAAGGATCTCTTTATACCATACTTAATAGAATCACATTATGCCTAAAGTGAGGGTCAGAAAGTAGATTGTTGAATAGTGTAAGAGTCAGGACTTATTTCTTTACGTCGTCGTACAACTAAAATAGCAACAGTATGTATTGCACATACTAAAAAGCAAATGACACACAATATAATTATTGGGGTATGTGACATACCCATTTCATTCCATTGTAATTTCCGTTGTGCGACGATGTAAAGAAATTGGTTCTGACCCATAAAGTAAAATGTTATTGACCAGGGTTCGAAATTATAATGTGCAATTATCAATAGTTATAATGTTGATAATTATAAAGTTAAAGGCAAAAACAAAACATTAATATTATAGTTATCTGTGACAAAATGCTAGTCTTGCTCTTTATTCGCCATGTTTATCCAAAGTTAGAACTAAAAAAAAATACATTCATGAAATTGTTGATTAATAACCGTGACTAACCTTGCATTTCATCATCATCATAATTTAAGACCCATGCTCTTGTCGGTGCATCTCTTACACTTAAACAATTAAAATATATTTTGTAATTTTTTCTACATAATATTTTTGTATTTTCATTTTTAGTAAAAAACAAAAAGTCAAAAAAAAGAATTAACGCCGATAATTATCAAAGAAAATATTTATCTTTATAATTTCGAACGCTGTTTTTGACTGATTATTATATTATGCACCTAGTACTTATATAGATAACCAGTGTATTACTAGATTAGAGTATTTCTTTTACTTTCAGATTGAAGCAAAGCAAATCAGAGAGTTCTTCCTACATGAATAACACAAGTTTCACTGATGTTCCAAGAAATACACAGACCTCATCTCAAAAAACCAGCCCCACAGTCAACAGACAAGCCAAAACTCGCTTTCGTAAAGGTGCCTTTGTGACTACTGCAGTACAAAACAAAAAGAATGGCTCCAAAGCAAACATCTCGGAAAATTCAGACTCTGACGACTCAATACAGTCAACGAAGAAAATAAAAAAGAAAAGTAAAGTCAAAATTAAGCTTAGTAAAACGATCTCGGAGAGTAAGTAAAGGACTGATTATTGAAGTTTTGCTGCTCACATTAAAAACAATTTGTAAATAGTGTATAGTAAAGATTTATATATTAAAAAAACCATTTTGTTAGAAACAAAGGGCAATATCCTTTTTGGAATAGTGACCATGTATGTATGTAATTATTTTTTTTTAATCTTTTGGCATACAAGTAACCTTTATTTTTTGTTAGGGAATGCAAATACAAACCAAAATTAAGACATTTTGACCTTAAGCGTCACATTGCTGAGATATTTTGGGACAAAGAGAGGGAAATTTGTGTTTTGACACTTCAGGCCTAAATTTCCTAGTATATTTAATTATCGGTTTGTATTATAATTCCCTATCGGAAAACATAGGTTCCACTGTGCGCCAAAGGATTTTGAAAAAAAAAACATAGACTATTGTCACCATGCCTTGCTCCCATACGAAAATGTTCCAACCCCTTTGTGTGTAATAAGAATACTTACTTGATTTACATTATATGTTGTTGAAATATTTTAGGATTTTTTAGTAAAATAGCAAATTTGTTTAATTTTTTTTTCATTCAATATGTAGCCCATACATAACTAACTACTTACTTGTTATTATGGTGTTCTAACATTTAAGAGGTACGTCGGCAGCAATATCATTGTTCAGAGCTGTTTTATTTATTGTTCAGAATATTCTATAGCAGTGTTTTTCAATCTTTTTGATTTCGCGACCCATTTACGTGTGAAAAAATTCTGGCGACCCCCTCGTGCTATAGATAGACAGACAAAGAAGTAAATATAGTTAAAAAAACTAAAAAAGCGTATTTTTAGTTTTTATTAATTACAAACAAGCAAACAAACATACAGGTGAAACTAATATATGCGTGTTAATAATTTGATTAAAAGACTTTTTCCATTTTGGTACACTAGCTGCTTTACCTGCGTGGACAACGAGCTTGAAAAAAAGTAGCCTATGTGTTAATCCAGGTCCTAATCTGTCTATCTACCAAATTTCAGCCAGATCCGTTCAGTAGTTTTTTCGTGAAAGAGTAACAAACATACATGCAAACATTCTTACAAACTTTTGCGTTTATAATATTATTAGAATTAATACCTACCCCTGCAAGAAGTCGCAAGAGTTTTGAAAGTGAGTACGAGGTAAGTGAGTAAAGAGAACCCGCGACTTTGACTTGGTCATTAAAACTAAAAAGAGAAATACTCTTCAGTTAGAAAATGATTTGATTATCAACATTTCAAAAATAGCACCAAGAAATTACAAACATCTGAAATATAAACAAGCCCATCCTTCACTAAACTTTTGTGTTATTATTGTAGTGTAGAACCTAGCCTTTTTCTTTTCGCTGGTGACCCCCGGAGTAAGGCTTTGTGACCCCCTTAAGGGTTGGTCACGACCTACAGATTGAAAAACACTGTTCTATAGGAAAAGGTCTGCCAGGTAGCAACATATTATAAAGTCTGATTTACACACAATCAGTTTAGTTAAATAGTGAGTTAAGTTACAACTCAATTGATTTAGATTGCTAAGAAGTAAGTTGCTTCCACAGAAACAGGCAAGTTTTCAACGTGGCCTGTCATATGAACTTTACCAAACTCGCTCGTTTACACTGGTGAGTATAGTTTACATAAGTGGTGAGTATAGTTGCTGGAGTGTGGGAGATGCACAGGCGGGATGGACTTGCACTTGACTGTTCTTAAAAATAGAACATCATTCTATTCTCTGTACTTAAACATCAACTTACTACTTAAGTAACTGGCAAATCCCTGACCAAATGATATTGTTGTTTTTGACTTAACTTGCCAAAACCGCAAGTTAACTCACTAAGTAACTAAACAGTTTAGTTAAGTAGTGAGTTAGGTTGCAACTTAAACAATTGAGTAGCATATTGCATCAACACGTACAGACGAATTTAGTTAGCTTAAATTGTGACTGGTCATATGTACTGTACTAAACTCGCCCGGATTGGGGTGCAGATAAATAGGCTGCCATACTAAATCTAAGAATAGCTTCGTTAGGTTTGATGATAATGAGGCTCTCCCCCTATGGTAGCCCCGTTTTGTGCACACCCACCCTCACCCGTCTACACGTGCGGCGAGTTTAGTTGTCAGGGTGCTGTAGACGCAGGCGGGTGGAAATACACTTGACTCTCTGAAAAATTAGAATATCATTGTATTCTCTGTGCTCAATCATAACGAGTAGTTACTACTTGCCTGATAAAGTCCCAGATAAAACGACGATAAGAACTTGACCCGCCAAAACGGCAAATTATCTCGCTACAAATAACTGCGTGTAAATCAGCCAAGGTGATACCTGATATTGCGATCAATCAGTGTACTTACTGCTAGACTGCTAGTCAATTCTATAACTTCAGTTCAGTTTCATAAATTTAGTTTATAGTACGTAGGTACTTACACGATACTTCTCTGAACTTGTGTAATATGGAATTATTTTTCGCCAGTATATTTGAGCACTTCCTATTTCCATTAACAGCACAAAAAAAGTAAAAGCAAATCCGAAATCCGAAACTTTTTACTTATAATATAATTTAGGTTATGTTTGTTTATTCATGGGCTTGACAATGACAATGACTTACAATTACAATTACCCATACTCATAGACAATAACATTCATTCATAAGTCAAAGCGAATATAAAAATGTTTATGTTACAATGTACAGTCGACTCCTCATCAACCTACCCTGTTTGGACTTTGAACCGTTAAAGTTGAACTTGGCGAATCGTGCGAGCGTGTGCGATATATTTATGTTATTTCGTTGCACTCGCGCACGTGCGGCCCGCGCGCAGCGTTGCCGCTCTGCGTCGACTCTCATCTTACAACCTGTTACAATCCATAATATACTATTCGGAGTGCACTAAAGCAGACTCAAGCAAAGATGAATCAGGATTTCGTCAACATCGTTCGCATGTGCTCTTCTAGAATAACTGTTAGCCATGAATACTATAATGGCGTCTTGCTCTTGATAACTAATTTAAAATGTTTTTTTTTTCCATTTATTAATCCAACTAATATTTATAAACGTGAAAGTTTGGATGGATGGATTGACGTTTGTTATTTAATCACGCTAGAACCGCTAAACGGATCTGGATGGAATTGGGTAGGTAGACCGATTAGGACCTGGATTAACATATAGGCTACTTTTTATACCGATTTTTAAGTGGTTCCCGTGGGATATTGTGAACTCTCTTTTTATTAATTTCTGGCACATAAAGCGAAGGAATTCGTGCTATTGTGCACAGATAGCTGTGGAGTTGGAAAGTGACACAAACTACTAATAATTATCATAACCCGAAATACCTAGTTCCAGGGATTTAGAGAAAACTCAATTTTCACGCTCGCCAGCCACTTGCGCACTGCGCACCCTCGAAGATAGTTACAGAAACTATGTTCATGCGAGCGAAGCCGCGGGCAAATGCTAAATTTTAAATGTGAAACTGTGTTTGTTTGTTACTTCTACACGCTTCAACACCTCAACCAATCTTGACAAAATTTGGCAACCACCTCGCAACCACGTAGCTTGTAGGTAATCTGTATTATAAAAAAGGACATAGATTGTATTGGAATACAACAAACGTGATTTTTTTTGTCGTTTTTATAGATATAGGTAAGGAAACCTTCGTGCGCGAGTCAGACTCGCACATAAAAGTTGGCCAATTTCTTAATTATTCCGTAATAATAGAACAGTCCGATAAAGTTCATGAGAGAAAAACTTTATCGCAACATAGCAACAGAATGTTGTGATTTTTTTACACAGAGATGGTTGAGGGGGTGGGAAATGACCCAGGCTACTAACTAGCATATTTCCCGAGGGATCTAGGGAAAACTCATTTCTACACTCGCGCACGTCGGCGTCGCCACGGATTGACGTAATTTTTTGCATAAAAAAATGAGGGGACGGGATGTGACATGGACTGCTTATTAATTAATTACTTATTATTTGTTAGGTATCTCATAATGTCAGGCAGACCTAAAAGTCTGTATGTGGTCACAATTTGGATGAAGTGTGAGGATGGGTTTAGATTTAAAAAGAAAAGTAAATTTAGCGAATTTCTTAGTAAAGAAAAAAAAAATACCTGCCTCTCTTACGTCCAGTACTGATTACTGCTAACGTGATATGATAACAAAACAAAAGAATCACCACGCTGGGCCGTACGAGCACAAAAAATGTGCGGAGCCGAACGGCAACGTAGCGCATAGTTTGCGCTGTGGTCTGTGATTGGCTGATGCGCACTATTCAGTCCCTTTCCTACAATTCGCTGTCAAATCTTACGTAGTTATTATTATTCCGGGTGGGTAGCTTGATGTGTCGCCCTGTGTACATATCTTCTACCAATTTTAATATTTTACTGGGGTATTACCTATCTAAAGAATTTCATTGACAAAACACGCCCACTAAAATGGGGCCATTTGAAAAATTTATGTTTAGATTTTTTTACTTTCTTCAAAAAAAATTTTTGTTAATTCCAAAAGCTTTGCTGCAATAAAAATAATGAGAAACTTGTAAAATTCTGCGTCTTTAGTAAACAACACAAAATAATATACGGTCGAAAAATCTGGCATTCCAAAAATCTCTTTTTCTCACACTTTTCACATTTCCTACTTTTTTTTCAAAAATGAGCACGGTGACATGGCTTTTTTTATTATTTTTTTAAGATGAGCGTTAATCTTAGCTTTCAAATAGTTCACACACAACGACAAGATAAATCACAAATTTTAGATAGTGCCTAGTGTGTATTTATATCGTTCTCTTATTAATTCTCTTGATGACATTTTTGTCATTAAACTTTTCGTTAGTGTGTGTGAAACTTCATTGTTATAAGATAAGCTGAATTAGCTTGCCGTGTTAGTTAGCTAGTTAGTCTGTCTGTCTGTTAGTTTGGGACAAATCTTGAAGCTAAATTAGAACCACTTCCCGGTTGCCGATCGAGCTAAAATTTTGAATACACGTTTAGTTTGGAGAACATTGCATGAATAACTAAGTGACGTCATTCTAAATCCATTAAGGCGTACTCCCAAAGATGGCTGACCAGATATGTTGTATGTGTCACAGCCATCTGGTTAAATCGGACATTTAATTGAAAGACTAGCCCGTTCATTAAATGGCGATATACAATTGAGTGACTAAAGGACAACTGGCTAAGTCGTTATTATGTGATATTACGAATATACTCTGAATAAAAAACCGATGTTTTCTTCTTCTGCAAAGCATTCTGTTTCCCGGAGCCTCGCTTCGCATGGCTCTTTGACTGTTTAAGCTCATTGTTGCCAACTCCCTTTTCGTTGTATGGGATTTTACATTCGCCATGTTCAAAGGGCTAGCTTACAATCAGCCAACTAATTGAACGTTGAGTGACGCTTGTTCAATCAACGTTCGACCTAGTCATTCAATTGAATGTCGCTATGCAATCAACGGTATTAGTACATATTATATTTATTTATTTATTTATTTAACAGTTTATTGTACACAGGATACATAAAATACAGATTTTAAATATAACGGTTATACAAAGGGTACAGCTTATTATATCATATATGTACATACATATATCGCAGCCATCTGGTTAAATCTGCCATGATTGAAAGGCTGGCCCTTTCAATCATGGCAGATTTAACCAGATGGCTGCGATAATGTAGATACCTCTTTGACATGGGTATCAAACGAAAGGGTTTGCCAAGAAAAATACGAAATAATTAAGATTCTTTGCAAATTAAAGCTTTTACCTGAACTGTTTTCGGTTATACTACTAAAATTATTATTTTAAATTAATGGACTGTTAATTTTAGGGACTACGAATAATAATTATTGGAGTACCATTTGAAAGCTAAGATTAACGTACATATAAAAAAATATAAAAAAGCCTTGTCAACGCGCTTGTGTTTAAAAAAAGTAGGAAATATATAAAAGTCAAATTGTACCGCTTATAAGATTTTGTTTTAAGTTGTGTTTTTGTTTAAATTTTTAAGTTATAGTTTCTAAGTTTTACATTGTGTTTATTTTTTATATTTTTTTTTATATTTTTGGGTACAATGAAAAGTATTTATCTTATCTTATCTTAAGTCTAAAATAAAAGATATTTTTGGAATGCTGGATATTTTGTGTTGGTTAATTACAATACGGGTATCAAAAGACACGGTATGTCCCAAGCTTTCAAATGAATTTAATTTAATTTCGATTCAGGGATCCATTTGCGAAATATTAAACTTTAAACTGCTGATTTTTATAAGAGTCAAGTGACCCCCTCTCCCTACCAGCTAAACTGCTATTTCAGGATATTTAAAAAAAACGTACCGACGAAAAAAAACCTCTAAAAATAGAAATAAAATATGTTTTGGCCCTTTAATTTTAATATCATTATAGTTATATTTTGATCTAAGAGTCATCGCGTAGGGGGACCGCAAAAATGTGAAATTATTAATAATTACTGTAGTAAAGTAAAACAGTTGTATTCTGTTTTTATTTTATTTACTTAGCGGTCCCCCTACGCGACCACTCTTAGATCAAAATATAATTACTAATATTATAATATTAAACTTAAAGGGCCAAAAATATTATTTTCTACTTTTTAGAGGCTTTTGTCGGGGGTTTTTAATTTTTTTATTTAAGTTTTATTCCATGTTTTTCCACTTTACGTATCCCAAACACGAAACCTCTGCTGTAAAGTGGTAAGGAGTTGGATATCTTGCAGATACCAGGAGATTCTGCAGCATCAGTTCAAGGTTACCATGTTCTATCTAAAACCTATTCATTGAGAATATTCTAATGAGCCCAATACGATACCTCTGCTGTAAGCTGGTGAGGAGTTGGGTTTCCTGCAGATTCCAAGAGATGCTGCAGCATGAGGTCAAGGTTACCATGGTTTTTCAATATTATTACAGTTACAGGGCACCAAAAACAGACCGGTATAAGTTGCCCACATCCCTTCATCACCTAGATAAGATATTAACCTTCAAACGGCTGAACAGATATTCATAAATTGTAGGTAAGAATCACTTCGATAACGCAACTTTTGATAAAAAAAACGCATCAAAATTAGTCTATTCGTTCAAATAATTTTAATGAATTCATGATGCATTACCAGTTACTCATATACAGGGTGTAACAAAATTGGTGTATTGGTGGTCCCGTTAACTGGAGGTTCTACTCCATACTGAACAACTTTTCTCAAGAAACCCATAGTAAATTCTCAAAAAAAATTTGGACCCTCCATACTAAAATGCACAAAAACGTTTTCAGCAAAGTCGTGGAACAAAAGTTGTTCAGTATGATAAGTAGAAGCCCCAGTTAATGGGACCTACACCAATTAAATAGCTCCATACATTTGTAAATAAATCTCAAGTTTCAATTTCATTTGTAAGATAACCATAAAACACGATTTTTCGAAGACCAATGGGTATTACCATGTAATAGACAAACACTAATCGTAATCAACTAGGTACGACGTGCAAAGTTTCATCAAAATTGTTAGAGCCGTTTTTTCTTTTAAAAAAAATAGTTTTTGTTGTATGACAGCTACTCTTTGGTTAGATGTTACGAATAAACTTTTGATAATCCCTCGAAGAAATAATTTAAAACTCTTAAGTTCCAAGTTTGGTCCCAATCGGACTAAACTAGAGGCTGGCCATACATAGCCTGAAGAATCATAATCTGAATTCAGAAAGCCCGGATATAGCGTATAAAGAACCCTGCACAAAATGTTCGGTAAAAGCCGTTCGGTTGATTTGGATGAAATTTTGTAAAAACATAGCCTCTAATACTCTGATCAAAATTGCAAATTTAATTAATGACTAGTTTTTAAATTATAACTATTTTTATATAATACCGTTGCATATAAAACAAGTATGCGTAGTCGTAACCGCAAACACTGGGTATCATTAAATCTACCGAACGGCTTTCCCCGAACATTTTATGCGGGGTTCTTTCATTATGCTCCACACATATTCCGATTTTTTCCATCTGGGCTTTTCCAATTCAGATTATGAATTCAGAGAGTTATTCCGGCTGTGTACGGCCAGCATTAACCTCCAGAGCCAAGCGTAACGGACGGATGCACGGACGGACGGAATTGAGATGTTCGGTTTTTAACCGACTTCAAAAAAGGTGGAGGTTTCTCAATTCGACCGTATATATGTTTTTTATGTGTGTTCGCGGATAACTTCGTCGTTTATGAACCGATTTTAATGATTTTTTTTTGTTGGAAATGAGATATTTCAAGGATAACGTGTTAAGTAAACCAGGATCTGATGATGGCATCCCAGAGAAATCGAGGGGAACCTTCAAAATTCGTAGTGGCGATCGTTAGTTTCCTGTTTGAAGTCGGTTTTTTTTTGTTCAAAATTATTCGGTA
Source organism: Coleophora flavipennella (assembly GCA_947284805.1). Classification (NCBI taxonomy): domain Eukaryota; kingdom Metazoa; phylum Arthropoda; class Insecta; order Lepidoptera; family Coleophoridae; genus Coleophora; species Coleophora flavipennella. Next base: position 15,100,758 of record OX369264.1, on the reverse strand, counting down.
TGTGATAATGATGTAGAACATGTTTTCGTGAAAACTCCTCTACCTTAAGATATAGCTGTAACTTTTGGTAACTATTGCTAGGAACGCAGATTAATGAGTGTATGTATGGCCCTCCTCTGGTGTGAATGGCGGTCTGTCTTACTATTATTCTGATTTCTATAGTCTGCCTACATGGGGTTGGCCAAATGACAAGATATTGCGCTCAAAGACGTGTTATGGTTACCAAAAATGAACGATCACAGAAAGTCTGATCATAATATCAGCCGAAAAACGTCCACTGCTGCACAAAGGCCACCCCCAAGAATTTCCACGGCGACTAGTCCTGCGCTGCCCGCATCTATCGGCTTCCCGCGATCTTCACCAGGTCGTCGGTCCACCGCAAGGGAGGCCTGCGCGGTCGCCACTCGAGAACTTTACTACCCCAACGGCCATCTAATAAAGGCTGTTACTCATATTGTATAAAGTATGCACAGTACCTGTGTGAACAGTATAAAAACTGATGATATATTCGTCAGGCAGTATACTAGATATGACCTCTCAAAGACGTGTTAAATTTTAAAAAAAATTAACGATCACTAGGCTTAGCTCAGGGACTACTAGCACGAGAAAGTTGTAATTTTAGGTAGGCATACATTTTAATTACACCGAAAAAGTAATAAAATAAAATCATGAAAAAACTATTTTAGACTACCTCCCCCCCACATGAAGAGGGGTGATTTTTGTACGTTTTCGTGTGGGATGTCATTGAATAGGTCTTTCAAAACTACTCAAGGTTTGGGTAATCTATTTTTTTATTTAGGGTACCGTTTGCGAAACATTAAGATTTTAAGTGCAAATTTTTTTTAGAGTCTTGACTCACACTTAACACACTCGTGTTTTTGGAGCCCCGGAACCAGAAACATATCAGCAGCTTATCCCGTTAATAAAATGGTTAATTAGGGTTAATTTATGAAATCAGTATGTTTTATTCAATATTGTTTTATTTGATTACTTGACAGGTTAACACACGTTAGTTAACCAACTTGTTTCCGTCAAATTAGTGGATGACGAACAAAATGAAGTTAATACTGGAGTATTAGCTGAAAAGGCCAGAATCCTTAATTCGCCTGCGTCTGAGAATTGCAATGCGTTAGTGATTCTCACTCCTGTTGAGGTGTAGCCTGGGGTCTGAGGATCTCCAGTAATTGGATTAAAAGTGCCACAACGTGCTTTGGCTAATATGCAAGACGTGACGTTCGTGTAGAATCTGACGTTATCATCATCCATAGTTATATCAATGCCTGTTCTTGCTTCTCTCGTGCATTGCGTGATCTAAAAAGAAAAAGTGGTCTTGAGCGATACAGTTCACATAAACAGAGTTACGTAGCAAAATTTACACGATTTTGATAAGACCTCCCAATACACACTGCAGCAAAATCGGGTTAAAATTGAAATCATCAAATCAGCCCTAAATCAGCTCATATTACGTCCCCACCGAGGGGCCCGAGCCTACCCTGAATCAGGGCGATCAGGCCTTAGTTTACGAAGTAACTATTTAGTAATCTGTGCCTTAGTGGACCACGCGGGCCCAGTGCAGGTTGGTTGACTTCACACACAACCTTCGAGTTTCTTCGCAGGCGTGTGCAGTTTTCCTCACGATGTTTTCCTTCACCGTTAAAGCTATCGGTAAATATAATTTGAAATAAAATAATTAAATAACCCGATTGCCACGAATACGGTTGAATTGTTCAAGTTAAAGAAAACAAAAAGAGGGTGAAAAGGTCAAGGAATATAATTCGATTTGAAATACAGAATATAAAAATTGTCTCATATATCTAGAGATCTAACTTATATTGATTTTTTTATTATATAGTTTCAGGAACACTATGATTTTAACAATCTTTACGCGGTATTCCTGTACTTTTTATCAACTATTTTTATGCAAAAAATCACGCCAATCCGTTGCTCCGTGGCGACGCCGACGTGCGCGAGAGAGAGGATCTATTTTTCCCAGATCCCTCGGGCATTATTTCGGGCTATACTAATTAGTAGTCTATGTCATTTCCAACCCCCTCAACCATCTCTCTACAAAAAATCACAACAATCCGTTGCTCCGTTACAATGTCAAAGAAAGTAACCAAAAACAGAGTGATTATTTATTTCAGTTCCCTTTAGAACTGTATCGGGCTATGCTATTTTCACGGGATAAAAAGTCCGTGATAGCTAGACATTTCAAATTTTCACAGGTGATGTATTTCTGTTGTCGCTATAACGTAAAATACAATTAGAAAAAGTGAAAAAATTACGGGGGGGGGGTCTCCATACAAAAAAGTGCTTTTTTTAAACATGAAGAAAATAGCGGCATCAACTGTGATGGTACTGTACTAGCGCCATCTAGTATGATGGTACGGAACCCTTTGTGTGCGGTTCTGACTCGCACTTGGCTGGTTTTTTTACTATATTTCAAATTGTATGGTAACTAAACCTTCTTCTTACCAAACTGATTGAATTGACTCTTCTCAAACATCGTACAAAATCACAATATCCCATAAAACACCCAACAGTTTGCACATTGAGCGCTGATGTAGATAATGCCTGAAATTTTAATGTTGATTACAATACAATACAATATTCTTTATTGCATCACAACATAACAAGAAAGAAAGAAATAAACAATATAGAAGAAAGCCTATACAATAGGCGGCCTTATTGATTAATATTCTCTAATCAACAGTATTCTACTTACTCGTATAATATAAACGCGAAAGTTTGTAAGAACGTATGGATGTATGTTTGTTACTCTTTCACGCAAAAACTACTGTACGGATCTCGCTGAAATTTGGTAGGTAGACAGATTAGGACCTGGATTAACACAAAGACATAGAAACGTTGTCCACGCGGGTGAAGCCGCGGGAAACAGCTAGTACCTACATAAAATAGCATTAGATGATCAGTTACCAAAGGTTATTTATTTCTTACCACAAGTGCAGTAGCACATCCTGCAAACGTAGTGTTAACAAAGTATTGCAAAGCGCAGACACTTAGAGCATTCAGTTCTTGTGGACCCTAAAATAAAAAATAAAAAATAGTTATCTTTAATGAATTAGAAAAAAATAGATTTGATGCCCACTTACGTAATATCATACATACTTCAGGCATTGATGTTACTCTATTGAAGCATGTGATGCATGCATCTCTCGCTGTTACATTAGTGGGCTGCGCAGTACTACAAACTATATTTAATAAGTTCTGCAACTGGATGCTGCAAAAAAACATACAGGAATTTTAAACTCATAATCTACTAATGAAACTGAACAACTTTCTCTATAAGGAACCTACGAGTATACCTACAATCGGTGCAGAAATATTTTTTAGATTCATCATAATCATCATATCAGCCGAAAGATATCCACTGCTGGACAAAGGCCTCCCCCAAGGATGCCCGCATCCAGCGGCTTCCCGCGACCTTCACCGGTCATCGGTCCACCGCGCGGGAGGCCTGCCTACGCTACGTCTTCCGGTGCGCTCTCGCCACTCGAAAACTTTACTGTCCCAACGGCTAGCGGCCCTCACTATATGACATTGCTGTCGGTGAGTGTAGACGCTATATCATAAACCTGGCAGTTTAGCGTATCTGGTAGATATACGAGAGGGAATGTCCCAACGGCTATCTGTTCTACGAGCTTTGTGCCCTGCTCACTGCCACTTCGGTTTAGCGATTCTGAAAGCTATGTCGGTTACTTTGCTTCTCCTACGGATCTCTAGATTGCTTGGTCGTTCCTTTTCCTCTAATATGGTTGTTGGGAGCGATGGCTGACTCTCGCGTTATACTCGTGACCGGGTGCCGCTTATGTGAACTGGCCTTCTTCTAGTCAAATGCATTAATGACATGCATGATTTTTATGTATAACTTTTCGTGTCATATTTTTTTCATATTCTAATGACATAATCTGGTTTATTTCAAGGAGTTAATTTTGACATTATTAGATAACTAATGATTGTTTATTTCTACATTTTTACAAATGATATTATTACTTTATTATTTGCACCTATTTTGAATAAATACCTTGAATCTTGAATCTAATAGGTATTGCGCCCCCTCGAAAAGTCATAGAAACGTTGTCCACGCGGGTGAAGCCGCGAGAAACAGCTAGTTGATCATAAGTTTAAGTCTCATTATTTACTCACTAGCTGTTTCCCGCGGCTTCACCCGCGTGGACCACGTTTCTATGACTTTTCGAGGGTGCGCAGTGCGCGAGCCGCAAGCGGCTCGCGAGCGTGGTAAAAAGTAGCCTATGTATTAATCCAGGTCCTTATCTGTCTACCTACCAAATTTCAGCCAAATCCGTTCAGTAGTTTTTGCGGGAAACCGTAACAGACAGACAGTTACTTTCGCATTTATAATATTATAGTAGGGAAGGGATTATCGACTATCAGAAAAAGTGTAATTTGCACCTATTTTGAATAAATACCTTAAACCTTGAATCTAATAGGTATTGCGCCCCCTCGAAAAGTCATAGAAACGTTGTCCACGCGGGTGAAGCCGCGAGAAAAAGCTAGTTGATCATAAGTTTAAGTATCAATATTAACACATTATGCTTAAAAGAGAACTACTGTGCAATATGCTGAATATTGATTTTAAAGCAGTACTGCTAGACTTGGCTCCACCTAAGATCTCATGTATTTTTAAGGGAGACTCACGAGATTTGGCGAACTTTTTACATAAAAATGATTTGATGGGATTTTAAATGACAAGAAGAGCAATTTTAATACCTAAGAATACATACATCTTGAGGTGATGTCCTATTATTTTACAAGAAGACTAAAACTTGTTTTGTCATGTTGTTTAATTTAAAATGTGCTTTTTAATGCCCTTTCGTTCATGAACTATTTCTAGTTTACGATCTACTTATAATAATACTAGCTGTCCCGGCGAACCTCGTTCCACCTTACACTACACTACCCTACCCTACACAACACTGCACTACACTACCTTACCCTACCCCACCCTACCTTACCTTACCCTACCTTACCCTTCTCCTGACAATAACGAACTCAACAAAAAAAATCCGAGCGAGACCTACAGTACGCGCATATGATGTGTAACAAATCACTGTTACACATTTCCGTCCCATTTCACGAAATCACTCCCACAAATTGCAGGAAAGCGAGAGCAAAGATGTTACACATCAAAAAAAAAGAATTACTCGTAACGAAATCGATCCAGCCGTTCTTGAGTGTAACTAACACGACTTTCTTTTATATATTATAGATTTTATAATAAAATTTTCATCATGATTTTTCGAAGTTACTACTTACCCATTCGATGGACATAGTGCCGCTAGTTTTTGCGCTTTCCACTGTATTATTTTATTTTTTACATCATTGAAGTCAAATATACCATTTGGAAGTGCTCCAAACTACAACAAAAAAATAATTTCTATTATTGAAATCCTTCAATTTCTAATAAACTAACAAATAATTGCTAAATGATTTTCAGACCTCACTCAAATTTAAGGGATATTGGTTCTTCCATTGTAAAATACTTTTTTGAACTTCGTTCAGATCTAGAAATGTTCCTTCTTTTATGTCAATCTGTCGAAAAAAAGTGTTGTCCTATAAATGTAGGTACACTTTTAATTTGTTTAAGTAAAAAGATATCATAATCCAAGTTTTAAAAATAATATGGAAAAAAATGTATACAGGGTATGAAATCAAGCATCAATCAATTCCTAATGTATATAAACTTACTAAAAATGGTATTATTAGAAAACAGCAATGAAGTTTATTCATTTTGTAATTTAAGTTCACTGACAACTTTCAACTGTTTTTAATTTTCATTTTCGAGTAGTTTCGACAAGGAATTTTGATCAAACGACAGCAAGTCACAAGTGTGTAGTCACTACAAGCCGTCAATCGAAATGACACCCAGCAGGTCATTCTATCGCCACGCTGCCGTTGTTATGATGATTGCTTACATTGTTTGCTTTGTGAAAGAAAAAAATGAGGCTTACAGAATCTAAAACAACTATCGTTACTATTATATTATGAATGTGAAAATGTGTTTGTTTGTTTGTTACCTTTTCACGCTTCAACAACTTAACAAATCTTGACTAAATTTGGCATGGTAGCCTGTTGTCATGCATGGGAAAGGACATAGGCTACTTTTTATTGAATAGCATAGTCCGATACAGTTTCTGAGGGAACTGAAAAAAAATACTCTTTTTTTGATGATTTCTTTAACGTCGCAACGGAGCAACGGATTTTTGCACAGATTAGTAATATATAAGTCACTGGATTTTTGTCATTTTTTGCACAGAGATGTTTGAGGGGATGAGAATCAAATACAGACTATTAATAAGCATAGCCCGAACAGTTCTCTAGGGATCTAGGGAAAAAAATTCCAGACACGCGCGCGTTGCCGCGGCGGGCGTCTCATAGGAGCAACGGATTGACGTGTTTTTTTGCATAGAAATAGTGGAAGGGGTGGGAAGTGACATAGACTGCTAATCATAATAGCCCGATATAATTCCCGAGGGGTCTGGAGTAAATTCCTGTCTATGCTCACTCAATCTCAAAGATAGTCATACAAACGATGCCCACGCGAGCGAAGCCGCGGGAAAAAGTTATTTTTTTAAATACTTTTGAGTTTTGAATAATGTGTAACTATTCTCATATGACCCACCCAAAGGGCAATGGAGCGTGATAATACGAGTATACTTTCTCTACGCATTCATTGAGAACATTCCAATGAGCCCAAAGTACGAATCGATACCTCTGCTGTAACTTGGTGAAGAGATAGTTATCCTGCAGAACCCAGGTGATGCTGCAGCATCAGGGTCAAAGTTACCATATTCTCGAAAAATCATTGAAGTAACTGAATATTAAATTTCGAATCGATCAGACCTTTGGAAGTTCATCACATCTGTTTATCAATTAGACTATCTTCAAAATGGCTGAACAAGTTTTCTTGAATCATAGCAAAACTCTCGATCAAGCCAACTTTTAAACAAAAAAAAACAAAACCAAGATCGGTTTATACGATTGGGCGCTACGATGCCACAGATAGAACTGTTCAGAATTGACAGACAGTTTTTTTAATGTACTTTTTAGGGTTCCATACATCCAAATTGTGACCAACGGGACCCTAAAGCCTTCGCTATCTATCCATTTGTCTGTCAACGGGCTGTTTTTCATGAACCGTAATAGTTATTAGACAGTTGAAATATTCACAGAATGTCTATTTCTGTTGCCGCTAAAAGAACAAATAATAAAAGTTTAGGATAATAAACACCGGCTAAGCGTAAGTCGTACTCGCGCTAAGTGGTCCGAACTGAATGAAAAAAAAGTATATTTCTGTCGCTTGCGTTGATGTCTTTTGTTTATAATGTGAATAGGTCACACTCACAATATACTAGGATAATAAGTCTGTGGAATAGGTATCATTGTCATAGTTGTGTGGAGGGAGACGGAGAGGCGTGCGATCGCGAGTCCGCTCACACTTTGCCGGTTTTTCTACAGTATCATTATAAAATCTAAATATCTGCAAATGGTTTTTAAATTGAAATGCACTAAATATAAAAAAAACTTAATAGCTCATTGAATTAACCATAGTACGCTAATGCTAATAAATAATAGGTCATCTATGACTCTGCAAATAAGGTCATCTTTGACTCTCCACTATCTCTATATTATTCTACATTAGTACGTCAGCTTTGTGTCTAGCCCAAGGAGTTTATAGGTAAATCTGGAGGCCACACTCTAAATACCTACTTGAAGTAAAGAAATATGACCTTGAAGTTTCTCGTTACCGCTCCGTCTCTTTCTAATTAGGACGTATGAACAAGACGTGTATAGGTGAAGCTCTTGCTCACACCCGCTAATTGAAAAGAGACGGAGCGGTAAAGATACATTTCAAGGGCATATTTCTTTGCTTCAATTAGGTATTTAGAGTGTGGCCTCCAGTTTTACCTATAAACTCCTTGGTCTAGCCGCGCTTAGCCGTCTCGGTCCCAAGGAGGGATTGTAGATCTGTGGATTGTACAGAAATAATCATTCATTCAGTTCATTCAATATATTTTGTTACTTTGATCATGTGACTGATTAGGGCTGGTACATGTATCGTATATATAATAACGCATTTATAAATGCATTTGGTCGGTTTATAAGAGCACAGCAGATGCAAACGATGTGTACAAAAATACAAGTATTAGTTTCAGAATATTTATCGATAAAACTTGTGGACTAGGTAGGTAGGTAGGTACTTGTAAGAACGTGGATACTTGGGACAAAATTGAAATTTATCTACCCACAACTTTTATAATAAGCATGATAATCCCTCCTTTACTAGTATATAGTGTTCAAAGTTAAAAATATAGTGTTCAAAGTTAGAAGTGATGTTGAACATTGGACAGCGACCATATCTCTTTATGTATTCAAGTTAGCTGTACTCAATTACATCTTGGGACAACATGAAATTAATTTATTGTCAAATTAATTTTGTACTGCTTTGATTTATAATTTAGGAAATAAACAAAAAAAAAATAAAGATGGTCATTGTTTATTTAAAAAAGCTATGCTCATACATTAAATTATACTTATTTTATAGGATTCGTTGACATATATTTAAAAATGTTAAAAAAACTTAAATTTAACATCCCAGTCTTAAGAAATCAAATTTCAAAAAAAAAAATGCCGTTTCGGAGGAGTATAAACACAAACACCATGACAAGAGATTTACTATTATTTATTTATTGTTTTCGTACTTCTCCGAAACGGATTGACTGATTTTCATTATAATGTTTTTTGTGTGTATTTGGTAGGCATGGGAATAGGTCGTAAAGTATATTTCAATAAGGCAAAACAAAGTTTGCCGGGTAATAGTTTATATGTGGCAGGCATATTATACGATTAGTCATTTTACAAATGGTCAGGCAAATTGTATGATTCGTCCGTATATAAAAGGCCAGGCAAATTATAAGATGCTGTACGCAGTTTGTAAAAATATAAGGAAGCGAAACTGAAATGGCAAATCGTAAAATGCCATACGCAGTTTTTAAAACGAGCAAGCGAAACTGAAATAAGTGATCGATGTTAGGTTCAGTCAGTTTTGCTTTATTTTACATTGAAAGAGTAGTCCCCCGCTGGGTAGCAGAAATCTGCATACGGCATTTTACAATTTGCCTGATTATTTGTAAAATTACGAATTATTCTATATGCCTGCTACAACATCATACCTTTGATCATTATGAATACATCTACTAGAACGACGAGATATTAAAAAAGTAAATCAATTTGGGATCCTTAGTATGCAAGTCAAACTAAAACTTTAGGGGTTTTCACTATTATCACATCAAGATAGAGACTTGCCTGTGTTAGGTACCTACCATTTTTACGACAGAACAAAATAAAAACAAAATTTTCAATCTCGTTTCTTGTATCCTTAGATTTTTGACAAACTAAATCATTATTATAACATAAATTTGACAATAATTATATATGAATATGTATTTTAAAAGTTTTCATTTCTATAGTGTGGTCATAAGCACACACTTTTATTTGTCATTGAATCCGACACAATCCCTACTGAACGGATTTGGCTGAAATTTGGTAGGTAGACAGATTAGGACCTGGATTAAGACATAGGCTACTTTTTACCACGCTCGCGAGCCGCTTGCGGCTCGCGCACTGCGCGCCCTCGGAAAGTCATAGAAACGTGGTCCACGCGGGTGAATATCAACCAGCTACTTATTACGGTTCAAAAGATGCAGCCGTTCAAAGGTAGGATAGACGGACGACGCAGGCTTAGTAATAGAGTGCAGTGTGTACCCTTTCGGTACGGAAACCTAAAAACTGCAACACTCTAAGGTTTGGAATCCACGAACGTTAGAAAAAGCTTGTCAAACCTAGCCTTTTCGATTGGAATTAGTAGGATATTTTTTGATATTCTTGTGACATCCTTAGCAATTAATAGATGAATGACTGTCAAAAAACTGAATGAATGAAATAAATTGTTAAAAGTTTCTCTTCTACAAAAAATAATTCATAGTTATTTTTCATGAAGTTGGAATATTTTCGCGTATTTTATTTATTTCTTTTATTTTCTTTTGTCTTATAATGATTGACAGCCGTGCGAATGTAAGTACTAATTGGATTTAGGAATTAGGTACTTCTACCCTACATACTAGTGACGAAAATCAATATCTCGTGATATTCTGGCGTCTGCTCAACCTTTGTGTGTAGATATTTATTACCCATGTATTTATTGCAATTGCAGGATGTTCCCGACGTCATTATTTTACGAACAGCGGTGAAGTACTGTTGCCTTATAATTTTAGTACCGATTGTGGCATTCTTTGCGGTGAAAAGTTTTATATTTGATGGGCTATTGGGATTGGAGACGGTTTCGAGCAACGTGTATTCCGCCGTCGTCGCTGTCGTCATCCTGCACTTCACGCTAGGCCTTTACATACTCAGAGCCTACAGTGAAGCTGATAAAGCACCAAAACCAGTAAAAAAAGATTAAGAAATAACCTCACTTTCTACTAACAGGCACAATGGACAAATTATACATAAAAGGAGACCTTCTCCAAGTTCAAACAAAAGATTCAACAATTGAGGGCCGCTTCCTTGGCATGAATATTGACAAATCCAGATTGTCCCTGTATGATGTGAAAAAAGCAACTGGACAGAACAAGAATGATAGTGTCTGCCATCTGTACAAAGAAGAAGTGAGGGACATTGTGAAACTGCAGGACCTAGACACTAAAACCAAGCTGAAAATATCTCAGAAAGAATGTGAGGAGGCTGTAAAGACCTCCAAAAAGTACATATTCATAAACCAAGTGGACAAAAGTTTTCATGAAGCCGTGGAGGACTTAAATCAGTACAGCTATGTAGGGGTTAGTACCGATGGTGCTAATATGGCCAGAAAGTATGCAATGCCATTACTGATAATGTCCACCCCACATCAGATATATATTTTTGACATAAAAGTCATGCAGTACCATGCCTTTAATGCTGGTTTAAAAAAAATTTTGGAGAGTGAAACACCAAAAAAGATTATTCATGATAGCAGGAAGATATCGGATTGTTTGTATCACAAGCACAATGTTGAACTCAAATCTGTATTCGATACTCAGGTACTATTTCTAGTTCATGATAAGCTTAGGTATAAAACAGCAAAGGGCATGCTCTGGGCGCCGCCTTCTGTGTAACATTGTTTGTAACATAACAGCTAGAATCCGAGGTGCCGCTGCGAACGGAACGCACGCCTTCTGCTCGCCCCCGTGCCATTTGCACCCAAGGCACTCATATGCATGTTCAAACAGAAATAGTAAGCAAATAGGGTGCACATTTTTGTAGGTACAAAAGTGTCAGATTGCGCACCCACTGCTCTTGAAAGCATCTAATACAAAAATAAATAAATGCATTTATTTATTCTAATAATAAATACTTACATTTCGATAGTAGGTGACTTATCCTAGGTGTTAGTAGTTAATTCAATAAATTCAATTCAGTTACAGAGGGTGCTTACAAAGCTATGTTTTGTGCCCTAATCAGAATGGCTTTAGTTTATTGTGAAAAATTAACCCTTTGTATTTTGCAGGTGGGCGACATAATTGTCACAAAGAACAAAGTAGGTGGACTGCCTCGTACAGTAAAGACCTTGCCGGAATGCCTTTATGCTTACCTGGGCTTACCGATGAACAGCACTGAGGAGAAAGTATGTTTCTGTTACTAGTTTTATTTTTAACATAATTTAGAATAGGAATCAGAAGCATAATATTTATTTTCTTTTCTAGTTGGACACTGTGCAGTGCAATGAGCGTCCACTGTCACTACATATCAAAGAAACACTCTCAAAGAACATTGCATTTTTACATCGTCTCTCTGAAGTAATACACAATGAAATGATGCTGCCATTTGTCAGGGGTGTGGAGTACTACTTGGACCATCTGCGACCTTGTGATGACTACAAAGCTTGGGAGCTAAGCAGTAAACAGTTTGAGTTACCGAAAGATTTCAAGATAGCTATTGACTATTGATACAATAGTTGATTTCGAAACATTCCATAGGTACAGATTTTCAAGAATCTAATCCAACTTGGCATAATCTAGCTTTTGTAAAATGTTTCCAGCTACAACTTTTATAAGATTATAGGCAGTGTTATTCGGTTGTCCATTGTCCGCTAACCAATATTATGTGCAATTGTGCAATGAAAATGTTTAGACTGTTGTAAGCTACAATACCATTTAGGGATTAATCTAAGTAAGTAACCTATTTTGTAGTAGTCCTAGTAATATTGTAAAAAGGTTTGTAAGTTTGGATTTAAAAGGTTATATTTACCTTCAGGATCAACATAGTAGAAAAAATCGCAAGCCGCTTCTGACTCGCATACTCTCGATATCCACGCGGGCAACTGCTCATGATAGATATAGGTACTTAAGAATGGAACGAAAGAAATGTAAAAACATTGTGAGGTTTGGCTTTTGAAAAAATAATTTATTAACTATTGTGCTACTGGCTTGAATAATCTGTGATTGTTGCAAGTGTCTGATTAGCTCTTTCAGAAAGCATCTATTATTTTTGTATTTTAAAACATATTTTGGAATGAGAAGATACACTGGATTTATACTAAGCTTAAATTAATATATAAACAATGATATAACTTTATAATAAGCATACTGTATAATGTTATGTGATGTTTTGTATTGTAATCCTGCATATCTTACAAATTATTAAAATTATGATAATGGGGAAAATATTTTGGGACTAAGTTTACATCATGATTCATGGTGAAGAGCAGGAAAATAGCTGGCAATATTTTTGCACAATTAGAAGAATGCTTTGCAAAAATAAACATTTTGTGCTTAAATAATCTTTTATCACAATTATTTACATCCTTATCTATCATATTATGTCCTATGAAGCTTCTCTTAAAAACAAATTGGGATAAAACGCTAAACCTTCAATGGATTCATCTCGGCATGCTAAACCTATGCGTTCTGTAGTGTATAGTCGTTCTCGGGCAAGCAGGACAGAAACATTTGCAAGCTGAGACAGGGTTACTGGAGTCAAGAAACCGTTTTGTTCCAACTGCAACAAAACAAAAAATGTAATGACGGTCAGTTTGCATTAAAATACTTGTTAGAAAATTGTATAAAATTACCAATTCACTTGTAGCTTTTGCTACTTCTTCATCCTGGTGACTATTTAGCTGTAAGACACATGCACCACTGGGAAACCTTCGCAGTGACATCGGAGCACCAATAGTCGGTAACAATCTGTAAATTTTAATAATCATCAGGCACTAAATAATATATAAGTAGAAATAGGTATAAGTGAAATTTGATGTAAAGAATCTTCTTACTTGCACGCATTGAGTAAATCTTCAGGAGAGATGAGTTCCAACCCTCGTGCTCTGTTTACCCTACACCAGACATCGGCCAATGACATAATGCCTCCACAGTCCTGGAATATAACTATGTATGTAACTGAGATTATCACTCTTACATCTCGATTCTCGTGCTTATAGGTACAGTCGCCATCAGATATATCGTAGCGGGTGAGGTGTTCAATTATTTCTAAGCAGTGTTGTATTTTAATAAATTATGTACACTACAGTTGCTATTTATATCTGAACATCTGATTTGTCATAAATGTGATTTTTCATTATGTAGTAGCATTTTAGGAAAAAGTACCTTATGTCACTGTGTATTAAGAACATATAGAAAAATCTGCTGCTATTTATTATGACAAAGTAGATGTTCAGATATTAATAGCAACTCCTAGTGTACATAATTATTAATTAATTTATTAAAATTCAATACTGCTCAGAAAGAAAACCGAGGTTTTTAAATCAGAAACGAGGAGATCCGCAGGAGAACCAAAGTAACCGACATAGCTCACAGAATCGCTAAACTGAAGTGGGCAGGGCACCTAGATCGTAGAACAGATGGCCGTTGGGGCAGTAAAGTTCTCGAGTGGCGACCGCGCACCGAAAAACGTAGCGTAGGCAGGCCTCCCACGCGGTAGACCGACGACTTGGTGAAGATCGCGGGAAGCCGATGGATGCGGGCAGCGCAGGACCGGTCGTTGTGGAAATCCTTGGGGGAGGCCTTGGTCCAGCAGTGGACGATTTTCGGCTGATATGATAATGATGATGACTGCTCGGATATATTTAAACATTTCGCCCACTACGATACATCTGATGGTGACTGTACTCAGTACTTGATTTTGAATCAAGTATGTAAAGGTTTCTGTCTACCCAACCCTAATATAAAGTTGCAACAATAATAATGATGGAGCAATGAAAACTTAGCCTACCATTAGTACAGCCACCATCATATCAGATATCTGCTGAGCAAGACCCATGTAGTAATCAGAATCTGATCTAAAAGCATCTCTTGTTACTGGATCATCAATACCCAGGCTCATCAGGTAAGACTTGAATCTCACTGTGTCATCCTCTGAAATGTCTCCTTGTTTCTCCTGTAAAATGAAATGACAACTTTTGAGCAGCTGTGGATCAAAAAAAAACCCTGGTCAAGGGCGCATCGAAGTCGCGTGGAGAGGGTTCTGTACCATTTCTGTTTCCCGTAAGGACATTAAGACTTGGGATTTTTGTTTAGGTTTTCCTGTAAACTATATGAGACGCACTTTATTCCTTTTTTTGATTTTTAGACAGTAGTTTCGGAGTTAAGAAGGGAGTACTCGATTTTTGTACATTTTCCTTACAATCTTATAAATTATGCATTTTAGTCATAAAAATAATTTGTATTTCTTACTAGTATTCCCGGCGAACTTCGTACCACCTTACACTACACTACCCTACCCTACATAAGAACCTTCTCCTGACAATAACGAACTCGACAAAAAAAGAATTAGCGAAATCGGTCCAGCCGTTCACGCGTGATGCCGTGACCAAGGGAAATAGATATACACTCGGCGGCACAGAAACTTTTCTTAGTACATTTTCATACAAAGAACCGGGTGCCCAAATAGTATCAATTATTATTTTTAATTAGGAAAAGTAAGGAAACTACGAAGTGCACAGTTGATAGGTTAGATGCCTGGCTACAAATTTGTAAAAGAGCCCAACATTCTGCAGAGCCTCGGGTACTCCGTAAATTGTTCAGATGAGAATGCACAGTTTAGCAAATTTCCCATACATTCTGTGAAATCATCTTCTTTGGTTTGAGCAATCCACAGAGTTCCCGAGGCTCTGCAGAATGTTGGACTCTTAAACAAATTTGTAGCCAAGGATCTAATCTATACTGCAATTCAAAGTTTCCTTACTTTTCTTTGATAAAAAATAATAATTGTTGTTATTTTGGCACCCTCTTTGTATGCAAATGGACTGAGAAAAATTTGGTGACCAAGTTACTGTGCCGCTGAGTTTATTTATATAACAAGCCTCTTCATTTAATGCCACATGATGAATTGATTTTTTTTAACTTACTTTTTCACACAAAATCTTTCGATTTCGTTCATTTGCCTTATATGTCCATGAGTGGGTCATTAAACTCTGTATGTACCAAATCTTTTTTTGTCCAGTAAATTTAGAGAAAACTGTCTGTGACAGATGATCGGACAGACAAACACATATGAGTGATATTGTGTAAAGGTTCCTTTTTTTAGGTTTCCGTACCTCAAAAGGAAAAAACGGAACCCTTATCGATCACTTTGTTGTCCGTCCGTCTGTATGCCAAGACGCTTTATTTCGGGTACGCATGGAGGTATTGAGTTGAAATTATAACCATATACTCAGGTCTACAGTCCCTTAAAAAAATCAAACGTAAAAAAAAGATACGGCCGTTGATGCCGCAAAAAACGTATATTTCGACACACAAGGGAATCAAAATTTATACGGTATTTTCTGTTGACCTAGAACTATGAAATTTGGCAAGTAATACCATCTTATAATACAAGTATAAGGAAAAATCTGTCAACTATACATTTTTAATTAAATCATAAAAAATATAGTCTTTATTTTAAGTACATAGTCAATTATACAAAGACCGCCGGTCCTGAATTGAGTTAAACATGTCATGTGGGACATCGTATGAAAGGGCTTCAATGGCACAAGCTTAAACAGATTTTTAATTATTTTTATGATATATAGTTTTCGATTTATTATTTTTAAGATTAATTATACAGAGATGTGATGGTACGAAACCCTTGGTGAGCTAGTCCGACTCGCACTTGGCCGGTTTTTTTTCTTCAGCTGTGCGGAACTCTAAAAATGGATTCAACATGAGATGTATTACCCTTATTTTTGTAGAAATATTCTTGGAAATGGTAACCATTTCCTTAGCTTTCTCCATAAGTTTTGTAAGATCTTTGAAGGCTACAGTTATGCTCTCATCAGTGGCTCTGTGTTGTTCCTCTATGCTTCTCTCTATGCCCACTATTCCTGATCTTATTTTAGAATTTACGGGAGCAATCAAAGGCTTTGGACTAGACATTGAGCCAGTGGAGTTAGTAGGTGATGTTGGAGTTGACCTCTCCCAAGCCTTAGCTGCTACAGCTTCGCTAAGAGCTTTGAAAAAAGCTGGATCAATCCCCTCTTTGAATGATAACTTTATGAAGTGGAATGGACTAACAACAGCTGGGCCTGGTCTCTTGCCTGAAACATAAAATTCAAGAAACACCTGTCTTCAGTAATATTGGTGGTGGGATTTTATTAACTAAATAAGTGTGCACTTTTTAAATGTTGTGGCATTTTAACACATTTTATTGTCACTTTCTTGTTTACTTGTTTGTCTTCCTGTTATCTGATTATGCTGAAATTTTTCACATAGCATCAATTCCAATGACAACAAAGTGTCGTGTTTGTCTGTCTGTCTCTTGCAATGGATTTTTTAAATACTTATCTGATCGTGCTGTAGTTTTGCACACAGCCTCAGTTCCGATGACAACACAATATGATGTATTCAATTTTTCAGTCTTTCTCATAGATACAAACAAAACGAAAAGAAAAAAATAATTAATGTAGATTAAAAATAATTTAAAAACCAAGTTTTTATGTGCCTTATAAAATAATAAAATATCCCTCCTTTTAGGTCTTGATGACCCAAGAGGACATATACATTATACACATAACACACACCACCACCATATACATGCTTCCAGATGAACTTGAAAAATATGGGGCGCATGAAACTTAATGAATGAGCATGAAAGCTTCAGTTTTAATATCTTAGTAGAAATATGCATCTCATGTTTCTAGAGTTCACCTCTAAGCATGTATGTGGTAGTGGTGTGTGTTGTATGTGGTGGTGGTGTGTGTTGTATGAGGTGGTGGTGTGTGTTGTATGAGGTGGTGGTGTGTGTTGTTTAAGGTGGTGGTGGTGTGTGTTTTAAGTATTTATGTCCTCAAGGCACATAAAAAAGTGGTTTTTAGATTATTTTTAATCTACATTAAATTTTGGCCTGTAGCCAGATGCTCAAGAAGAAAATTACACAAATTTTAAAAGTGCACTCTTATTGAGACCTTTTAGGTTCAGAATCTTATCTTTTTGGTAATTCTGGTTCCTCCCAGAAACACAGTTGTCTAGTATAGTGTCTTCATTAATTATAACTGTATATATGTATAAATTTTGACTGCCTCCATGGGGTTGTGGTTAACATACTTGCTTCAGTGGGATCTAACTTTGTAAGATTCAGTTTAGTTGGTGGTAGGGAATTTTCTAAGCCACTATTATCTTATCTAAGTCCTGCCACCAAAAATCTATGTTAACAGCATTGATGTGTTCTGGTATGAAAATAAGAGAGTCAGTTCCCCATTGCGTTGGGGGATCTTGGTAAGCTAACTTCCATCTTCAGCATCATCATCACCAATGAGATGATTTCCAGGGCATGGGTACTGAAAAAAACCATACCTGGCAAAGCAGGTCCCAAGTGCAATATAATGCGTTTCGGTCCACCCAGACCAAACACTCCACTGTTTTCTTCTTCCAAGCAAAACACATAGTACAGATGTAATGACAGACATACCAGACCCTTAGGAATGTCACCAGGTTTACCCCATAATATTCTATGAGTGGTCAGTATGACCTCACCATCAGTATACTGCGTCTGTAAAGTAGGCATTAACAGCAAATTAAATTCCATCTCAATTTTCATGATTTGAAACACAAATGTGTTTAGTGGCATGTAAATAAAATACGTACCTTATCATCGCCGTCGTATATTTTAACATTTTTTTCGCGTTTAATGTAATTTTCGCCTTCAAATAGGCGTGCTTCGATGTACTCAAATCTGTCCATTTTTACAATAAGTTTCCGTAAGAATGCTTAATGCTTTATTATGAGATTTTAGGCGATTTGTTTGCTTTATTCAAGCTTTGTAGAAAACTGTAAGATTACGCAAAACTTTTAAAAAGAAAGGAGTCACTCAATGAAAAAAAGGAAAATTAATTGGAAAAAGTACCAATGTAGTTTTATACAGTTTAATTTTGTTAATTGTTAGGTAAAATTTTCGTTTCACAATGACAGTCGGTTGTTTATTGTACTCTTTGATGACAGTGACATGCGGTCTGCGGTGTTGTCACGATATGGGTTACGGTTTAAATTCGTTCTTTGTAAAAGTGAGCGATTTGTAGGACTAGTTTAGTCGTACAAATCGCGAACGAACAGCAAGGATAAATCCAAAAATAAAGTTTATACAGATTCATATGTACGCAAATCCAAGAAACCTCGAGAAAGTATCCACAAAGTGGCTGTACTTATTACTTATTTAAAGTATAAAGGGTTTCCGCCAAATCCCATAGAAAAAACCCCAGTCCCGGCGCAAAAGAATTGTATCTCAGTATTTAGATAGTTATTAGTAGAAACCATATCAAGTGATTAAATCGTATTTAAGTGATGGACATCAATGTACTGAAATTCGATATTTTGCAAATGACATAAAGGCAGTTGAGAATATAAGATCTGACTATAGAGTCAACGATAGGGGGGTGCCACAGGGAAGCATATTAGGACCGCTTCTGTTTATTTTCTACATCAACGATCTACCAAGGTGCACGAGCCAACCAATGATTTTATACGCTGATGATAGCACGGCTTTAGTGAGGTGTGATGTGGAGGATAAATATGAATGTGACATAAACAACGCTCTTAGAGATATAATTGATTGGATGAACAAAAATGGTTTACAGGTAAATCTTTTAAAAACTCATTTTATACAATTTTACTCCTCCAAACGACAACCGTTGGATGTACATATTGAATATTCTTCGAACACTATAGAATGTGTTACGACAACAAAGTTTTTAGGCCTTCTGGTAGAACTGGTGTAACTGAAGGCCACATGTCCAAAATTTATGTGATAGGCTGTCTGGACGGCCAATGTACCAATGAGTAGAGGTACCGGGTTCAAATCTGGACGGCCAATGTACCAATGAGTTTTTCAAAACTTACGTACATACTTACCGATTGCTTTAACGGTGAAGGAAAACATCGTGAGGAAACCTGCACACGCCTGCGAGGAAACTCGAAGGTTGTGTGTGAAGTCGACCAACCCGCACTGGGCCCGCGTGGTCGACAAAGGCCTAATCGCCCTGATTCAGGGTAGGCTCGAGCCCCTCGGTGGGGACGTATATGAGCTGTAATGATGAGGCTGTCGCGATTTGCTTATCCTATAAGACAAAATGCACAAAAATCTTCGGTAAAAATGGCATTATATGCATATTTTGGACACGTACAGTTCTTGTTAAGTTATGGTCTCATCTTTTGGGGTAATTCGGTTGATGCAATTAAGGCGTTCAGAGTACAGAAGCGCTGTGTTAGAGCCCTCTGCGGGTGGTCACAGATGGACTCCTGTAAGCCCCTCTTTTCAAACTACAATATTCTACCTCTCCCGTGTCTGTACATAAAGGAAGTGGCGGTATTTGCAAAGAAACATCTACATTTTTATGAAACAAAAAAATTATATCAAAGAAATTTAAGACCTACCACCTCGTTCTTCCTGAAATGCATAAATCTAGTTTTTTTCCATAATAGCGTATACTACACGGTCGTCAAAGTATACAACAACATTCCAGACTGTTATAAAAGTCTGAGCGACAAAGCATTTAAGAAAGCAGTAACAAAATGGCTTCTTGGTGAACTCTACTACAGTATTAAGGAATTTTTTGACGACAAGAATAAAAATAAAATTTTATTCTAATTAAGTATATAGTAATTATAACAAATGGACACAATTTGATAATAGTGTAATATTGTAAAATTAGACTGGGTATATTTTCTATGACATTTATTTTCTATATTAATGCTGACATCAAACTAGTAATTTGTATTGTGTTGCGATTAATGAATATCTTGTGTGTAATTATACAAATGGACATAATTTGAAAATAGTATAACATTGTAAAATTGGAATGGGTATATTTTCTATGACATTTATTTTCTATATTAATACTGACATTAAACTAGTAATTTGTATTGTGTTGCGATTAATGAATATCTTTTGTGTAATTATACAAATGGATAAATTTGATAATAATGTAACATTGTAGAATTTCAAGAGGTGGACATGTTCTATGACATTTATTGTCTATAATATTAATATTGACATCAAACTATTAAATTGTGTTGTGTTGCGAATATTGAATATCTTGTGCGTGAGTTATTATTGATGGTTTGAATTATCATTATTGCACGCCGTTTTAGGCAAATTATAGAGGTAAGATAAATTTTATTATTTAAGACCATATTTTTGTACCTATAATTGCAATAAATATACTTTGACTTTGTCACTATTTGTCGATTTGGTGGCTAACATGGTTTCATAGGCGCTACATGCAAACATGACACTTTTTAGGAAAAACTTCATGTTACTGTAATAATTGACATTAAATTGGCAAAAAATGAATAAAACACACACATATACCCAAGTCCATAATGTTGTTATTGAGTTTATTGTTGTTATGTTGTGTTTCTGTGTTGTATGAGGGTCATTTTTTTATCAGTGTGTACGCATATGTACCTATTATATTCATTTTTTGCAATTACCCACACGTTTGTGTTGTTAATCAGTGAATTAATACAGTAAAATGAAGTTTTTCAAAAAATGGCATATGTATAGGGTACATTATATTACATATGTGATAATGTGTTTATATCATGTGTTTTATTCATTTTTTGCCAATTCAATGTCAATTGATACAGTAAAATGAAGTTTTTCCTAAAAAGTGTCATGTTTGCATGTAGCGCCTATGAAACTTCTCTGGGCAAAAAAAATCATGTTAGCCACCGAATCAGGAAATAGCGCTGATATTGTTTCTACTAATAATTATCTAAAATTTGAGATACAATTCTTTTGCGCCGGGACTGGGGCAATTTTGACGGAAACCCTTTGCCCCCTGATTTTTTTACCACTCAAGTCCCGTGTGGGCGGACGACATGGTCCTCTAAAATGTACGCCAATTTAGGATATTTCTCTCAATAAATACAAAACACAATCTTGTGTAACGGTTTTGTTTTCGATTCGATCCGAATTTTTATCTATACCTATATAGATTTTTATCAAAAATTCAGACCACTGAGCGTATAATCACATGCCTTTGTCTTCGTGATTCGTGACGTGAATTCGTTGCAGTTACGATACGATAATTATCGTACATGTACGATATTTCGACACCGGTACGATGTAAGATACTATATTGTGTACTATCGTACGTCAAAGTATGATAATTTCCATCCCTCTTCCGAAGTGGAGTGAAAAGACTAGTATCCAGCCTTAAAATCATCTAAAATACATAATAATGCCTATGTCGGAGACTTTCCCTCGAATCTATCAAATCAATGAATGAATGACAATAATAGTTAATTTCATTTATTCTTATTCCATAGATTCAAAGTTGAGTTCGCTAGCCGAGTGTAAATATAAAAAAAATGTTTAAAATTGTTAAAAAGTTCCAAATTGATATTCAAGTTGTTAATTTGGAACTTTTTAACAATTTTAAATTTTTTTTTTATATTTACACTCGGCTAGCGAACTCATCTTTGAATCTATGGAATAAGAATAAATGAAATTAACTATCATTGTCATTCGTTCATTGATTTGATAGATTCGAGGGAAAGTCCCCGACATAGGCATTATTATGTATTTTTAGATGATTTTAAGGCTGGATACTAGTCTTTTCACTCCACTTCGGAAGAGGGATGGAAATTATCAAACTTTGACGTACGATAGTACATATAGTATCGTACATCGTACCGGTGTCGAAATATCGTACATGTACGATAATTATCATATCGTAACTGCAACGAATTCACGTCACGAATCACGAAGACAAAGGCATGTGATTATACGCTCAGTGGTCTGAATTTTTGATAAAAATCTATATGGGTATAGATAAACATTCGGATCGAATCGAAAACAAAATCGTTACACAAGATTGTGTTTTGTATTTATTGAGAGGATTTGTATTTATTGAGATATACTTGGATTACCGTACTTTCAACTTTGGTAAGTGACTAACTTTGTTTTTTGTTTTGCAAAATAGCGCGTTTCGCGCGGTTCTGGCAGTCGTACGATAATTTTTCGTCTAGTACGATAATTTTCGAATACCGGTACAATAATTCACTTCCACTCGTCTGGCAACCCTGACTCGTTGCGTTTTGTTGGTTGGCTGGTTGGCTGATGGCTGATGCGGGCTGGCTGTCTACAAACAAATACAAAGAGTATAGAAATCACTGATCAAATAGCACTTATCTTTATACGTACCCGGCCGGGCTGTCTACTCGGAGAAAATGAAAGGCCAGCGTAATTATTAGTTGGATGGATTGCATACCATACAAAGCGCGTTTACTTTTACTTGTACAACCTTGAGTGCGCGGACGTTTGCGTAGTGATTTCTATACTCCTTGGACGTTTGCATTGAAAGTATGGCAGAAACACAAGAAATTATACTTCAGAAAATCAAAGAACAAGGGGATCTTGTGAGAAAATTGAAAGCCGCTAAGGAATCGAATGAAAAGGTTTAATACGAACTTGTTTTTTAGTATTGTGTTATAGTTAAGTGGTGAGATGTTGCGCCGAACCCAAATAATAGTTGAGAACAGAGCAGAGAGATGATGATGTGGTGGGATTTAGTAGACGGTGTTGCTAACAGCTGCTAATCATAGGTTAGGTTTTTGTAGGTTATAGAACCTCAAACTTGAAAATCAGCCTTGAATCTAACTTATGCATTCAGTAATCTTGCATCATTATTTCAAGTAGCCTTAGCCTGCTGCATACAAACAAGTAAGTTGTTATTTGAATATTATTAAATCAATTTATTTAAATTTTGTAAACAAGTTCTATTTAACACTATTATCTGTATTTGTCAGATTTAAATAAAAAGTAATAATTGTATTATAAATTTCATTAATTTATTTAATACCTTTGAACTGGTACATCAACCCTAAAGGTATCTGCTATAGATAAACACTTAGCACACATATTAACATAAACAATGAGTATAGATTTTTTACTGGTCTATGTCAAATTATACCATAATACTATCCGGGAGTGAGATATCAATATATATATGTATCATTTACTAGCTGTCCCGGCGAACTACGTACCACCTTACATTACATTACACTGCCCTACCCTACCCTACACTACACTACACTACCCTACCCTACACTACACTACAGTACCCTACCCTACACTACACTACCCTACCCTACACTACCTACCCTACCCTACACTACTCTACCCTACACTACACTACCCTACCCTACACTACCCTAACCTACCCTACACTATCCTACACTACCCTACCCTACACTACCCTACCCTACACTACCCTACCCTACCCTACATACACTACACTACACTACACTACCCTACACTACCCTACACTACACTACACTACCCTACACTACCCTACACTACACTACACTACACTACCCTACACTACACTACCCTACCCTACACTACCCTACCCTACCCTACACTACACTACCCTACCCTACCCTACACTACCCTACCCTACACTACCCTACCCTACCCTACCCTACATAAAAACCTTCTCCTGACAATAACGAACTCGACAAAAAAAGAATTAGCCAAATCGGTCCAGCCGTTCTCGAGTTATGCGCTTACCAACACATTTTGCGATTCATTTTTATATATTAAGATTGGACTCCTTCCATAGACGTTTTTTCCAGGGTAAAGTTTTCTAAACTCTTTTGTTGTCAGGTTTCATACAAACATTGAAACCTGACACCATTGTTTGAAAAAAATTGCAAAACAAATTAAAAAGAGGAATTATGTTTCAATTGATATGGATAGAAAAAAGTTTTTATTAGCTAACTAGACCAGTAACTAGTTTTTATAGATTTCATACAAAAATACTGAGAAATCTTATGAAAACTGCAGTGCGGCTGAACCACGCCTTCGCTGGAAGAAATTACCCCAAGCAGGTATGCCCTGGGCAGTCTATTTGACCTGAGCCATGAAACGGATAATAATTTCAATAATTTTAGTTGATTGATATTTAAATAAGAACTAAACTGTTTGTATGGAGCGTGCTATGAATACACTCCTCTTAATTTATATTTCTTTTTAGGCTAAGGCATCAAAATCCCATTATGATCTTCAAGAGATAGACAACTTTTTATCTAAATATAGCTATTTATGTGGCTACACACCTGGTAAACTAGATATAGATGCAATGAAAGAAATAGGTGGCAAAGTAGATTTCAATAAGTATAAATATCTGAAAAGGTGGTGGTACCATATGCGGAGTTTCAGTGACTTGGAAATATCAAAATTGCCTATAGTTCACCCTATAAATATAAGAATTTTTAATGAAATATCCAAAGTGACTGATCAGCAGGTTTGTGTTTGGAATTATATATGTTTAAATGCGCTTTCTTTTGTAGTTTTATTTTATGTTGTGCTTTACAGCTTTAGTGACATTGATTGTAATATGAAAATTATTGCACTTTTTTTTAATCTCCACATATGGTTTTTCGTCACCAAAACATACCTTAAAATATTTGTAATATCAAATGTTATTGAGAATTTTGTGTTTCTGTTTCCGGTTAAAAAGCAGTGGTGACAAGGAATCATTTGAGGCAAAATAGTGTTTAATAAAATAGAACTACTGAAGCATGACTTACCAAGCTCTGAGGTTTCTCAAACACCATGCAATGTTGAAATTGCACAACTCAACTCTCAAGAGTTTCTCCAAAACTATTACAACAACATCTTGTTGGAAGGTATTTAGTAGCTAGTTTAATGCTAGTTGTATAGAAGCAATTTGGGGGAATCCCCCTGCCTAACTTGCGCCATAATCAGTTAAAAAATAATTACTCAGTACATACTTTTTAAATTTTAAATGATGAAAGTGAGGAATGGATACTGTAATTACTTAGAAGCTATTAACTTTTTTTTTTATTTTTTTTTATTAACAATTGGTAAACCCTTGACAACAACTCTATGAAATATGTATTTTTCTATCTGTAACCACACTATAATTTAACAAACTTCCTGACTCTATAAAAGAATTAAACAATAGACAATTAAAATTAAAATTATACTTATATTTAAAGAACAGATGCTATTATAGTATTAACGAATATTTACTTGACAATGATATAAAAATAGACTAAGTAATTAAATAAATGTTCATGTGTTAGATTAAAGAATGACATTGCACACCTTTTTAAGGTAGGCCATAGAGGACTTCTTTATTATCTTTAAGACCATTTTATGTTTTACCTTTGGTTAAGCAATAAATGTATTTTGTATTTGTATTTTTGTATACTATATTTTACAGAGTTGATAGTATCTAAATAATCTAGAGTATTAATTTTTAATTTTCATTGTGTATAATTTTTGTTAAAGTATGTACTTAGCGAGTAATTACTTTTTAACTCATGGCAGCGCTAGTTAGCTGGGGGTAGCCCTTATAGGCTTGGAAACCTAAAGAGATTTTGTCTTATTTTAGAGGTCTTAATTAAATTTTCAGATTCAAGAAGAAGTTTCTAAATTGCTAGCACTGAAAGCACAGTTAGGCACAGAAGATGCTGCCCCTCAAAAGTTCCAGCTCAAAACCCCAAAAGGCACAAGGGATTACAACCCGCAGCAGATGACAATAAGAAATGATGTGCTACAAAAAATCATTGCAGTTTTCAAGAGACATGGAGCAGAGTGCATTGATACTCCTGTATTTGAACTGAAGGTACGCATAATACCACAGACATTTATTAAATAAACAGGGCCACACAAGTTGATCTAGTTTGTGTCCCCGAAAAATTGACCCTTTTCTCCTATCAGTAATTGCAATTTGCTCTCATGACATAAAAATCTTTAAAATCGTAAAAGTGTGTTATGGAATGTTATATGGCATTAGTGGACCTCAAGGATGACTTCTTTTACTAAGCTGCTATTAAAGAATAAAAAAATTATATAAAAAACAGGAAATAAAATAATTTAAAACGCTAAACACGTTAAAAAACCGACTTCCATCACAACAACTTAGTACATTTTTGAATTATTACTTTTGATTTTTGTTTATTTTCTAATAAAGTACTACTCCGATTTTGAAAAAAAATATATGTGACCACACGGGAAGCACTAGCTTTCAAATAAAAAAAGAATCATAAAAACCGGTTCACCCATTCAAAAGTTCTGAGGTAACACACATAAAAAAAAACACAGTCGAGTTGAGATCCTCCTCCTTTTTGGAAGTCGGTTGAAAATGAGGCACACTTGTTATTCATAAAATTCAATACTCCTACTTAATGAACTTCAATACAAGTCTGTGAATAATACAGAAAAGATCTTAACTTCCCAGGTTGCCTTTAAAACTCTTTTTAACTATTTCAGGAAGTCTTGACTGGCAAATACGGCGAAGATTCCAAACTGATTTACGACTTGAAAGATCAGGGTGGAGAAATCCTCTCCCTCCGCTACGACTTAACTGTCCCTTTGGCACGGTATCTTGCTATGAATAAGATCAGCAACTTGAAGCGGTACCATATTGCTAAGGTGTACAGAAGAGACAACCCTGCCATGACCAGAGGAAGGTACAGGGAGTTCTATCAGTGTGTAAGTCTTACTACTTAACTTTATTACTATTATATTCAGAATAGTCTACACTACACACCACACTACACTACTTTTTGTTGATAATGCAGGAATTTTTTAGGTATTTTTTTACACCTTTGGTTACATTATTAGAGTTTTAGAAAGGATCCCTATTTGAAAATATAATATAGCCTATAGCAACCGCGGATACTTTAGCTTCCCAACAGTGAAATAATTTTTCAAATCGGTCCAGTAGTTTCGGAGCCTGTTCAAAGCAAACAAACATACAAACAAATCTTTCCTCTTTTTAATGTTATTACTACGCTACGGCTGCATTGCTTGGGGCCACACTGGCCATTGCGCGGCGTCGGCGCGGAGGCGGTGTTTATTTTCCTAAATTCGTAATATCTTCTGAATGGAATGTCCGATTTAAGTAATTCAAAAGGTTATCTATAGGTATCGAAACATTTTTGATTACGAAATGATTTATTTGGATAAGGGTTAATACGAAGGTATGGTTATCATTGTCTGTTTTTTATCAGTTATTTATTAACTTTTAAAATGTTAAAAGTATAATAGTTTCCGTATTGTATGAGATGAAAGAACTTTTTAAGCAAATTTTTTTACACCTTGGTTCACAATACTGAAGTTTTAGCAAGGATCCCTTATTTTTTCTAGTAATAAATATAGCCTTTGTTAGTCATCGATAATGTAGTATTCTAATGGTGAAATTTTTTTTAAAATCAGTTCAGTAGTTTTTGAATTTATTTGTTACAAACATAAAAAACAATACAAAGCTTACCTCTTTATAATATTAGTATAGATATAAATATACTTGAATACTTGTTAGACTTAGACCTGATTCTGTATAACATTGACCCAACTGTGTTAAACTGGCTAAAAATACATGAAAAATTTAAAACTTAAATTTTTTCAACGTTCCAAATCACTTTCCACTTCCAGGATTTTGACATAGCCGGCCAGTATGACCCCATGGTGCCCGATACTGAGTGCCTCAAGGCCGTGTCTGAGATCCTCGACGCTATCGATATAGGGCCATACCAGCTGAAAGTCAACCACAGACGGCTGCTTGATGGCATGTTTGAAGCCTGTGGAGTGCCCGCCGACAAGTTTAGAACTACTTGTTCCACAGTTGACAAATTGGACAAGGTAAATAAAATTAGCTTTAGTTTTATGAATGTCATTGACATGTTTCTACCAGCATTTTGACCGTCTCCGTGGTGTAATGGTTAAGTCCATTAGCTACACATCAAGAGGTCGCAGGGTTGATTCCCGGCGTAGTCTATCTTTTTAAGTCTCGGTATGGTTGGAGGAAGGGCATTTTCTAAGCCCGCCTGGCTAGCTACCACCATATTATCTAAGTCTTACCGCAGTATTGATGTGTTCCGGCTTGTTGATAAGATAGCCAGTTCTCCATTGCGTTGGGTAATCTTGGTAAGCCTACTTCCATCTTCGGCATCATCGTCACTTATCATCAGGTGAGATGATGCCAAGGGCTTTACCAGTAGTGGATGAAAAAAATAGCTAAGTGCGAGTCAGAACCGCACACAGGGTTCCGTATAGGGATTGCAACCGGGTATGTTATTCAACCCCGCCGGGTCCGCCAGGCACGTCCGGGTTGTGTTAGCGAAGAAACCTTTCAAGTGTTTTACGAAAATTTTCTATTTAAGAATGGAAAAAGACACAGATTCAAGGTTAATACTTATTTCAAACTGGCTTATGAACAATTACAATAATCAGTCTAGTTTGAAAACATAGTAAAGGGTGTCCAGCGGGAATTTTTCAAGTTCAAAATTGAATACAAATAAAACCAAAGAGTTTTTACTCTTTTTTAGTTTTTCAAAATGGAGTTTGACAATGCGGATTTGACAATCGCCATGAGTTACTGGTGGGGAGCCCACCGCGTGTTTGCGGTTGAGCAATATTTGAAATGCGACGAATCACGTCGCGCTTTTCGTACTCATTTTAATATTCTTCGATTAAGTGATAGCCCAAGCACACAACTTATCTCGTCGTGGGCGCAAAGATTCAGACAAGAAGGGACAGCCGTCAACAGGATTCCTCCAGGCCCATCAACATCAGCAGCGACGCCGGAACGTGTGGCCCAAGTTCAAGACGAAATTTATTCTGGGCAAGGAATAATTGGCCCTTATTTTGTTAACCAGCGAGAGACAGTCAATACTGAGGTGTATTGTCGAATGATCGATGAGTTTCTGCTACCGAAACTGCAACTGCACCCTAGCAAAAACAACAGAACGCTATTTCAGCAAGACGGTGCCACACCACACACGGCTAGAATCTCGATGGAGAAACTGAGGACCATTTTTCCGAATAAATTGATCAGCAAGTACGGGGACATACCCTGGCCGCCTCGGTCGCCGATCTCACACCATGCGACTTTTTGTTGTGGGGATATCTCAAGTCAAAGGTTTACAACAACAATCCTCAAACGATTCAGGCTCTACCAGAAAATAACCACCGTGAAATTGCAGGAATTTCACCAGCGCTTTGCTCTCGCGTCATTGAAAATGTAAGGGTCCGGTTGCAAGAGTGCCTTGAGAGAAACGGTCGTCACTTAGACGAAAATGTCTTCAAAAAATAAAATCCGCATTGTGAAACTCCATTTTGTATTAATAAGAAATAATAAAAACTCTTTAGTTTTATTTATTTTAATTTTTGAACTTGAAAAATTCCCGCTGGACACCCTTTATTAAAATAAGAAACTACTAAGGCAGATTCAAGGACCTAAACGTGTCATAACAACTTAGATTAGATAGACAGATAAACTTTGGTAGCTTTGGTATAAACAAAACAAATTCTTATTTGCTAAAAGTAAAGTATTGTTTTTTCTTAAACTTTGACTATTAAGATTAGTGAGTGTTACTATTAATAATTGAGCAAATAGCGAAATGTTATATGCTTGGCTGTACTGTAGGTACTGTAACTGTAACGTACATACGCCGCGCGCCGCGATTTACTTACCGGGTCCGGTGACCGGGCTCGTTAAGAATGGCCGGGCCCGGTTTGCAATCTCTAGTTCCGTACCATCATACTAGATGGCGCTAGTTTTAGGTTTCAAAAAAACACTTTTTTTGTATGGAGTTCAACCTTATTTTTTCACTTTTTAATTTTTTTTGTATTTGTTGTTATAGCGGCAACAGAAATACATCATCTTTGAAAATTTCAGCTGTCTAGCTATCACGGTTCATGAAATACAGCCAAGTGACAGACAGACTGACTTATTTAGTACTAGCTTTTGCCCGCGGCTTTGCCCGCGTGGACATCCTCTTTATGACTGTCTTAAAGGGGGACATGCGTTTTCTCCGGATCCCTCGGGAACTATGTCAGGATATACTTATAAGTAGGGATGCATCGATACGCCTTTTTGCCGATACGATACCGATACCGATACTCTTATAAAAATATCGGCGATACCGATACCGATACCGATACGCTTATTGAATTCAAAAAGGAAGGTAGAATAAATAAAACACAATTAATTAATAGTTTTAGTAATCGAAATTAACATTTTTAAGATTTTTATTTAAAAAACAAAGCATTCTTAAGTTTTGCGGGCAAAGGCGATTTCGCAAGTCTGTTTGAATAAGACCTGCGGTGGAAAATAGTCTCTCAGATGCGACAGATGCCTCGTTTGCAACGAAATAGATGGGACAACACGCGCGTTTACATTACATACTTAAAGCGCGAAATTTGAAAAGTATCGTTGAATCTGCCATAAAAATATCGCCGATACCGATATATCGGCAAACCTGAAGTATCGCCGATATATCGGTATCGGTATCGGTATCGGATGCATCCCTACTTATAAGTAAATCATGTCATTTCCCACCACACAATCCATTGTTCCGTTGTGATATTAAAGAATTTAAACAAAAAAGAGTATATTTTCAGTTCCCTCAGGAACTGCATCGGGCTAGGCTATTTTCACGGGATAAAAAGTAGCCTATGTCCGTCCTCGTAACACAGGCTACCTGCATGCCAAATTTCATAATGATTGGTAAAGGCGTTGAAGCGTGAAAAGGTAACAAACAAACAAACACATTTTCACATTTATAATATTAGAAAGGATCATTGTTTGAATGCGCGGTCAAGGTTGTGTTGCGATACCCACTACTTTTATAATGTTACATCTCAGTATCTCACATCGTCGTAATATATCTCGCTATAGTTGCTATCTCGTGTAATGAAATGATTTTATCTATTGCTATTTCACCCGAATATTCCTACATTACATGGCGTCACAGGTGATGTTTGGAGTGATGGTTAAATGTGATATTACTATTATGACAATACTTTTCTCTTACGGTGAAGGAAAACATCGTGAGGAAACCTGCACACGCCTGCGAAAAAATATCGAAGGTTGTGTGTGAAGTCGACTAATCCAAACTGGACCCGTTATTTCATTTAGGCTCTGGATTTCATAGTAGGCTCGAGCCCCTCGTCGGTGGGGACGTATATGAGCTGATATGATGAAAGAGACTTGCAGTGTAAAACATTTCATAAATACAAAACTTCATTCAAACCTTTAGCGCCGTTCCCAAGAAACCAATTTTATATATGTAATACAAGAATTACTTACTTAAAGTAATAAGATGAATAAAAAAAACATTAATGTGTTCCGGCATGAAGATAAGATAGCCAGTTCTCCATCGCGTTGGGGAATCTTGGCAAGCCCGCTTCCATCTTCGGCATCATCGTCACTTACCATCTGGTGAGATGATGCCAAGGGCTTACCAATAAAGAATTAAAAAAAAATAGTGTAGATAGATAACATTTTTTTTGCAAAAAAAGGAATTTTTTCACGTCTCATTCAATATATACTCGTATGTATTTAGAAAGTTCCTATTCTTTTTATACCAAATGTCCGTAAAATGTATTGTAGGCCAGTACTAATTTCATCAGCATCATCATCATATCAGCCGAAAAACGTCCACTGCTGGACAAAGGCCTCCTCCAAGGATTTCCACGACAACCGTTCCTGCGCTGCCCGCATCCATCGGCTTCCCGAGATCTTCATCAGGTCGTCGGTCCACCGCGTGGGAAGCCTGCCTACGCTACGTTTTCCGGTGCGCGGTCGCCACTCGAGAACTTTACTGCTTTGGTACTAATTTATTTTGATTTTAATTTCAGTCCCCATGGGAAGAAGTGAGGACAGAGATGATAAATGAGAAAGGCATAACACCTGAAGCAGCCGACAGAATAGGCGAATACGTACGTCTCAATGGTGGCACTGAACTTGCTGACCAACTGTTGAAGGACGAAAAACTGTCAAAGACTAAAGCGGCCATAGAAGGCTTAGAAGGCATAAAACTATTACTGCAATACTGCGAACTGTTCGGCATCAAAGAAAAAATTGTTTTCGACCTAAGTTTAGCTAGAGGACTGGATTATTATACAGGTGTTATTTACGAAGCTGTTTTAACACGTGAGTAAACTCCTTTATAAGTGAAAATTTGATTGCTGGCTTTGGCCTAGATTCTGACTTCAGTATTAAAGTAGTGTGGCCGCGACGCGCCCTCCTGACCCGCGCTGATGCTTGCTCGTGAGGAGGGATGGGCAGCGTCCGATTGAATAAATTAAAAGATTTTACCACTGGATAAATGTTTAGAATTTATAGGTAACTTGAAGCTAGCACTTTATACATATATAAAAAGACATAGTTATTAGAAAAATACCGAAAATAATAGATGAAAATGTAAGGTCAGAATGGAATCTGGAATAACATTAATTTAAAAACATAAAAAAGTAACAAATTTAGAACGGTAGAGACAAAATTTAAATATTCTCAATTTTAAAAACTTAAAATGTCAAAAACAAATCTAAAGAAGATGAAATAAAAACAGTTCGTAAAATACGAATTAATAAAAAATTGAAAACCCGGCTGCATTAAAACTAAACCCTTCTTTTTTGGCCAGTAGGGTTAAAATGAATCTTAAGTCACTCACGGGATCAAGGGAAATCTAACGACACCTCACCGACAAGATCAATCAAGCCATTTACGCTACAGACCGTGTCTGACATATACATACATACATACACTCGAAAACATAACCCTCCCTTTGGCGTAGTCGGCTAATAAAAATAAACTAAGAAATATAACTTAGTCACAGTAATATGTGATTCATGGATTGATGTTTCTTTTCTTTTTCAGAGCCAATCAAAGTGGCCAACGAAATGCAAACAGTCGGTTCTATTGCGGGAGGGGGGCGCTACGATAACCTCGTTGGCATGTTCGATTCCAAGAACAAACAGGTAATTAAATACATAATAGCATAACACTTGTATAAATATCTATACTAACTTGTTCAACTCATTTTTGTGTTAATGGATTAATAGTTACGTAAATGTATGTAAGTATAAAAAGCGTCGGTGGCTCAACCGGTAACGACTCGGTCCATCTAACCAGAGGTACCGGGTTCAAATCTGGACGGCCAATGTACCAATGAGTTTTTCAAAAACTTACGTACATATTACCGATTGCTTTAACGGTGAAGGAAAACATCGTGAGGAAACCTGCACAGGCCTGCGAAGAAACTCGAAGGTTGTGTGTGAAGTCGACCAACCCGCACTGGGCCCGCGTGATCGACTAAGGCCTAATCGCCCTGATTCAGGGTAGGCTCGAGCCCCTCGGTGGGGACGTATATGAGCTGATATAATAATGTAAGTATGTAACTGAAGGAATCAAGGTTTGTATTTTTTGTATCGCTATTAAGGCTTTAGACACTACAAGATTGTGACGGTTTAAAATCACACTAATATTAAGTATAAAGGCGAAAGTTTGTGAGTGTGTATGTTTGTTACTTCTTCACGTAAAAACTACTGAACGGATCTGGCTGAAATTTGGAAGGTAGACAGATTAGGACCTGGATTAACACATAGGCTACTTTTTTTCACGCTCGCGAGCCGCTTGTGGCTCGCGCACTGCGCACCCTCAAAAAGTCATAGAAACGTCCACGCGGGTGAAGCCGCGGGAAACAGCTAGTAGACAATAAATTAATAAATTAACAGAAACAATAAGCAGTCAAGCAAATAATTTGTATTTTTTTTCTATCTGCCTCTCACTATTAAAAAAAAAACATATCGGCTTAGTATGGAGAATCTGTAGTTACAATCTCAACAAAGTTGTAGAACAGAAGTAAGTAGAATCACCTTCTTAGAGGTTCATTATCATCTCCATCCACTGTGGAACTTAGGCATTCTCCATAGACCTCCATTGTGCATCTGAACCACATGCATCTAGCAGATTCCTACTAGCTTCACTAAATTTAGATCACTTAACGGGAGGCCCTCCAACGTTGCGTTTTTCTTCCACAACTGGTTAGCCCTTGGCATCACCTCACCTGATGGTAAACCGACGATGATGCCGAAGATGGAAGTGGGCTTATCAAGATCTTACCATCTTATCTTCATGTCGGAACATATCAAAGACTTAGCGGGCTATTAAAATGCCTTACCACCAACCAAACCGAGTCTTACAAAGTTAGATCCCGCCAGAAATCGAACCCGAGACCTCCAGGTGTAAAGCGAGTGGACTAGCCACTACGCCACGAAGGCGGTTAAAATCGTCGCCACTTTTTATGCGACCGCGGTAACCGCCTCCGTAGCTCAGAGGCAAAATTCACTGGCTTTACACAGGAGGTCGCGGGTTCGATTCCCGGCGGGGTCAATTCTAAGACTCGGTTTGGTTGGTGGTAGGGCATTTTCTAAGCCCGCCTGGCTAGCTACCACCATCTTATCTAAGTCTTGCCGCCAAATATCAATTTTGATATCATTGTTGTGTTCCGGCATGAAGATAAGATAGCCAGTTCCCCATTGCGTTTGGGGAATCTTGGTAAGCCCGCTTCCATCTTCGGCAACATTGTCACTTGCAACCAGGTGAGATGTTGTCAAGGGTTTACCAATTGTGATAAAAAAAAATCAGTGCGATTTTGTTTCGTTAAAACTTTTTCCTATGACTTGCAGGTCCCGTGTGTGGGTGTCAGCATAGGCGTGGAGCGCATCTTCTCAGTGCTGGAGGCGAAACTAGCCGCGGGCGAGATGCGTGTGCGCACTAACGAGGTGGACGTATACGTCGCATCCGCGCAAAAGAATTTCCTTGAGGAGCGCATGAAGATATGCGCTGAGCTGTGGGACGCTGGGATAAAGGTGAGGTTTTGGTCACTAGCGTGGTAGTCAGAGACCTCCATAATTATATGGAGATCACTGCCGTCAGTACGTCACGGTTGAGTCAACATGGTGCTCGGTGAAGGCAGGTAACGCATTCATTGCTCCTACCGCCGAACGCAATGTATACTCAACCGTGTAATAATGGCACTGAACGCGTATTCTCCGTGAGATTCTGGTCCCTTTCGTGGGAGTCAGTAGTGGAAGCGCATACTCTCGGTGAGATTCCGGTCCCTTTCGTGTGAGTCAGTAGTGGAAGCGCATACTCTCGGTGAGATTCTGGTCCCTTTCGTGGGAGTCAGTAGTGGAAGCGCATACTCTCTGTGAGATTCTGGTCCCTTTCGTGGGAGTCAGTAGTGGAAGCGCATACTCTCGGTGAGATTCTGGTCCCTTTCGTGGGAGTCAGTAGTGGAAGCGCATACTCTCGGTGAGATTCTGGTCCCTTTCGTGGGAGTCAGTAGTGGAAGCGCATACTCGGTGAGATTCTGGTTCTTTTCGTGGAAATCAGTAGTGAAAACGCATATTTTCGGTGGCATTCTGGTTCACTTTGTGGGAGACAGTAGTGGAAGCACTGTCAGTAGTGATTCTAGTCCCTTTCGTGTGAGAGTCTGTAGTGTAAGCTCATATTCTCGGAGGATTCTGGTCCCTTTCGTTTAAATCAGTAGTAAAAGCGCATATTTTTGGTGGCATTCTGGTCCCCTTCATGGGAGTCAGTAGTGGAAGTACATATTCTCGGTGTGATTCTGGTCCCTTTTGTGTGAGTCAGTAGTGGAAGCGCATACACTCGGTAAAATTACAGGTTCTTTTCGTGGAAATCAGTAGTGAAAGCGCATATTTTCGGTGGCATTCTGGTCCCCTTTATGGGAGTCAGTAGTGGAAGTACATATTCTCGATGTGACTCTGTTCCTCTTCGTGGGAGAGTCAGTAGTAGAAGCGCATATTCTTGGAGGATTCTGGTCCCTTTCGTGAAAATCAGTAGTGAAAGCGCATATTTTCGGTGGCATTTGGTCTTCTTTGTGGGAGTCAGTAGTGGAAGCGCATATTCTTGGTGCGTGCCAACGAAATGAACGTGTGTGTCGCCTCTGCGCAGAACTTTCTCAAGGAGCGCATAATGATGTGCGCTGAGCTCCGGGATGCTGGGGTTAAAGTGAGGATCTAGTTACTAACGAAGGTATCAGTACTACCCGATTAAGTCTACATGGCGATCGGCGGGGCAGGTGGTGCCTTCAGTTTGCATACACTGGTCCCACCGACGAGCGCACTGTTTACTCAGCAGGGTAGTAGTGGCACTGAGCGCATATTCTCGGTGAGATTCAGCTTGTTTCTGTGGAAGTCAGTTGTGGTAGCGTTAAGTTTTCAGTGCGCTTGCAAGACTACATTCATAATATTCTAAAAATGTCCTCAAAACAGACAACTGTAATATTTAAAAAAATCGATAAGTGTGTGTCGGAACACTCGCAAAGTAGGATTCCGTATTCCTTTTAAAAATAAATTTATACTTAAAAAACAGACTTTTTTCAATAGGTAATTAAACATATTGTTTGAAAAATCTGTAAACTTTGTACAATTCAAATAATTTAGTAAACGAATGATTTAACGGAAAAATGATTAAAGCAAACCCTCATTCATTAGTTAAAAAACCTTTAAAATGATACCCCACACAATACCCTCCCCCCCCCCCCCTCCGTCCCTTTACATGTAGGAAGGTGACCTTAAATTTTAACTTTATAGCGTTGTGTAACCATGCCAAATTTCAGCTTTATAGCTGTTAGTCTTTGAGCAAAACCTTATATTTAGTAAACATATCATTTATCGAAAAAATGATCTTAACAAACTCTCAATAGTTTTTAAAGACCTATTTAACGAAAGACCCCCAAAAGGGTACTTCAACAAAAAAAAATACACCCTCCTTATTACATGACGTAGGGTAGGTGTCCTAAATATTTTTTTACAGAATTTATTTCATGAAGGGTTTACGGATTTGTATAACCATACCAAATTTCAGCTTTATAATTGTACTGACAGACGGACATGGCTATAAGGGTTCCTAGTTTGACTTCGGAACCCTAAAGTCATAATAATTCAGTTTTTATAAGGGATTTGGCACAGGATGGGTATCATTAAAATTTAATGTTATTAAATTTCTAATCACTTCTTTTAACCCTTAAAAGCACGGTTGGCTTAATCTCCTTGCTGTAAACTCTTTTCTGTAATTTTGAAACATTGAAACTTTTTAAGATATTTTTTATTGGGTTTTTAATATAGTGCTATTAGGTATAGTTACAGTTCATTTTCTTTAGAAGCGGCTGCATATTATACATGCTCATTAATTTACCTTTTTTATAATAGGTTTTGTATCAGTAAAGATAAAATAGCATATATGAAGGTATTGCAAAGCCATTGAATCTAAAACATTTGATAGTTGTTAAAATTGTAGGCCCCTAATTTGTTTCGTAGCTAAACTTTAATTTCGTTATTGTTGGTTAATTTCGTGTATGTATTTATAAAAAAATGAAAAGTATTATTTCATAATTTTGAGTGAATTTTTTTTGGAAGTCGTTTTCTAGTTTTTTTTAAAACTTTTATTTTTATGAGTGAAGATAGAATAGTTTATGTAATTGCATATAATAAGGTATTGAAACACTCGTGTGATACTACTAACAGACTCGGCTACGCCTCTTGTAATAAACACACACTCGTGTTTTAATTATTCCTTTTTATAATATGACAGTTGCATAAATTCTTACCCTTGCCCCCTAGCAAACTAATCTTACTTTAGGTAGGTACCTACTTACCTATATTTATGAGGGTATTTAACTTTTCAGACCGAGCAGTCCTACAAAAAGAACCCCAAGATGCTGAATCAACTGCAACACTGTGAAGAGAACGGTATCCCCCTGGCTGTTGTTCTGGGAGAATCTGAGCTTAAACGTGGCGTCGTCAAAATTAGGAACATTGTAAGCAGGCAGGAAGACGAGGTTCCTAGGGCGAATCTGGTTGAGGAGCTCAGGAGTAGGATAGCGTCGTTAGCAGTGACGAATGGACCTTCATCGTAATCATAGTAAAATCACAAAATAGATGTACAGAAGAATTTCTCCGTGATTACGCAAAGGATTGCTAGCATATATCCATCCGCGCACCGCGTCTTAATTACTTTCAGAGATTTTGGATTTTGCTCTAACGCTTTTGGTCTGGTTGTTCGAACTTGGAACTGCAGACGAATGAATTGCAATGGATCATCATCATGATGCTATTACTCAAGGTATATAATTGTAAGGCCGTCCTATGATGACCGCTTAGGGTCTAGACACACGGTCTGCATTCCAAATGCAAATTCGCAGTATACAGGGTGTAACAAAATTGGTGTAGGAGCCGCTTACTGGCGTTTCTACTCATCACACTAAACGACATGCCCCCAGACCCAAATCAATTCTCAAAAAAATATGTTGGGCTCTTCATATAAGTCGATGAGCTGATTGGCCAACTAGGTACATGACTTTTGTATGGTGAGTCCAATTTTTTAATGATTAAAGTTCCGCGTGTTGAGTAGAAGTCTCGAATTCTTACAAATTTTCATCCTGTATACATATATGGAGCAGTTTATCTACTAGTATTTTATGGTTTCGAAACTGTTGAACCTTTTGATATAGGCTTTGTCACGGTTTACGAAATGCATTTTCAAATACATATCTGTGTTACGCTGCTAAAGTGATTGTCTTATTTTCCGTTAAAATATTTAAGTAAAATGTCCTCATACTATTACAAGTTCCGTAAGTAAAATAGAGTGATACATATAAGATATTACATTGTTGTTTTTAATTTATAAACATCTCCAACTTATTCATATTAAATTATTTTAACTAGCGTTTAGAGATTATGCCTGAATTCAATAAAATAATTGCAATAACTTTCACATTTTATTTATTTATTAGTTGTCCCGGCGAACTTCGTACTAACTTACACTACCCTACCCTATCCTATCCTACCCTACCCTACCCAACCCTACACTACCCTATCTTATCTTACCCTACCCTACAGTACCCTACCCTACCCTACACTACACTACCCTACCCTACCCTACACTACCCTACCCTACCCTACCTTACCCTACTCTGCACTACCCTACACTACACTACACTACCCTTCCCTAACCTACTCTACCCTACCGTACATAAGAACCTCAACAAGAAAAAAGATAAAGTATGTAATCGGTCCAGCCGTTCACGCGTGATGCGATGACCAGAAGAAATAGGGGTTCATTTTTATATAAATTACTACTATACTGCGATTGACCGCCTTCGTGGCGTAATAGTTAGTCCATTCTCTTCACACGCGGGTTCAGTTCCCGGCAGGGTCCAACTTTGTAAGACTCTGGTTGGTGGAATGGTGGAAGGGCATTGTCCAAGCCCACCTGGCTAGCTACCACTATCTTTTGTAAGTGTTGCCGTCAAACATCAATGTAAATAGCACTGATGTGTTTCGGCATGAATACACGATAAGATATACATAATTATTGCGTGGGGTATTTCGGAAAGCTCGCTTTAATCTTCACCGGGTAATTGTGAATAAAAATATATGATTTTCTTAGGGAATGTTGTTTAGTATGATTATTAAAAAACCGGACAAGTGCGAGTCGGAATCGCAACCCGAGGGTTCCGTATCACACCTCTCCACACAAGTAGATACCTATTCATCGCCGATAAAAGAACATTACCGCGAGCAATAGAAAATTTTTTTTTTATTCAGTTACTGTTTTACTGTAGGACTAGTAGGTACTAAGTTTTAGGTTTGTGTTTGTTAACTATATAAAAAAATGTAATTATGGGTCTGCTGCCTGCAAAAGAAAATATTTTATTTATTTATTAATAATAAAAATAAAATAAAACTCAGAGACGTGTTTTTTTTGTACGATGGTACGGAACCCTCTTGCCTGATTTTAAGGGTTCCGTACCCAAATGGTAAAAACTGGACCCTATTACTAAGACTCCGCTATCTGTCCGTCTGTCACCAGGATGTATTTAATGAATCGTGAAAGTTAGACAGTTGAAATTTTCACAGATAATGTATTTCTGTTGCCGCTATAACAATAAATACAAAAAAATTAAAAAAAGTGGAAATCTCCGTACAAAAAACGTGTTTTTTTTTGAAACGTGAAGAAACTATCGCCATCTAGTGTTATGATGTTAAGGAACCCTTTGTGCGCGGTTCTGACTCGCACTTTTTTATTATATGTTAGTAAATCCCCCACAAATCGGGCTTAAAATATACAACCTTTCATATGTTGGACAGAC
Organism: Coleophora flavipennella; assembly: GCA_947284805.1. Taxonomy (NCBI): domain Eukaryota; kingdom Metazoa; phylum Arthropoda; class Insecta; order Lepidoptera; family Coleophoridae; genus Coleophora; species Coleophora flavipennella. The sequence continues at coordinate 15,060,247 of OX369264.1, read as the reverse complement.
AGACGGATGGACAGGACAGCGTAGGGTTACTAACAGGCTCCAGTTACCTGGTACGGAACCCCAAAAATCTTCATTTAAGACGTCCTACACTAATTCTATCATCATCATCACATCAGCCGAGAAACGTCCACTGCTGGACAAAGGCCTCCTAATTCCACTCTAAAATACCTATTTTATTTCAATATAGGCACAAAGTGGGTTTGTGAATATTTTATTCCAATATAGGCACAAAGTGGGTTTGCGAATATTTTATTCCAATATAGGCACAAAGTGGGTTTGTAAATATTTTATTCCAATATAGACACAAAGTGGGTTTGTAAATATTTTATTCCAATATAGGCACAAAGTGGGTTTGTAAATATTTTATTCCAATATAGACACAAAGTGGGTTTGTAACTATTTTATTCCAATATAGACACAAAGTGGGTTCGTGAATATTTTATTCCAATATAGGCACAAAGTGGGTTCGTGAATATTTTATTCCAATATAGGCACAAAGTGGGTTAGCGAATATTTTATTCCAATATAGGCACAAAGTGGGTTTGTAAATATTTTATTCCAATATAGGCACAAAGTGGGTTTGTGAATATTTTATTCCAATATAGGTACAAAGTGGGTTCGTGAATATTTTATTCCAATATAGGCACAAAGTGGGTTCGTGAATATTTTATTCCAATATAGGCACAAAGTGGGTTTGCGAATATTTTATTCCAATATAGGCACAAAGTGGGTTTGTAAATATTTTATTCCAATATAGGCACAAAGTGGGTTTGCGAATATTTTATTCCATTAAAGGCACTAAGTGGGTTTGTGAATATGGCCTTTTGGGCCTTTTCACTCTGTGGTAGCTACCTAATTAACCTTGTTTCAAGTCTGTTAGCCGAACCCGTGTCGAATGACAGGATATGCGCGTACAATAAGTAACTGTTTACATGGCTATTGGTTGGTAGGTCGCCGACAGTGAGCCGTCAAAATCAACAATGATACGTTGGCTGTTTGACCTAAAGTGATCAGGAACTGCCCTCGTTCTCTTGCTGGGTGAAATGTTTGCATAGTATTTTAAAAGTTCATCTAGACTGTCTAAAACTTTTACCTAGTCGTTATGTCCAACAGAGGTTTATGAACGACTAGCTGTTTCCCGCGGCTTCACCCGCGTGGACGTTTCTATGACTTCGAGGGTGCGCAGTGCGCGAGCCGCAAGCAGCTCGCGAGCGTGGAAAAATGTAGCCTATGTGTTAATCCAGGTCCTAATCTGTCTACCTACCAAATTTCAGCCAGATCCGTTTGTTAGTTTCTGCGTGAAGAAGTAACAAACATACACACTCAGACACTCACAAACTTTTGCCTTTATATTATTAAGTGTGATGTGATATCGAAGTTCTTATTAATCTCAGAATATATTTTTTTAAATGTATTTTTGAATAATTTTTCAAATATATAACACCTGCCCGTTGGTAGAATTACTTGCAATTAACTAATACCTACCTATTACGGTTTATGAAAAACTAGCCCGCTGCTAGACAGACGGACAGCGAATGCTTTTTTATATCTACAATTGATAAGTCCTTGGCATCATCCTACCTGATGGTAAGTGACCATGATGCCGAAGATGGAAGCGGGCTTACCAAGATTCCCCAAGGCAATGGGGATCTGGCTATCTTCAAGCCGGAACGCATCAATGATGTTAACACTGATGTTTGGCGGCAAGACTTAGATAAGATGGTGGTAGCTAGCCAGACGGGCTGTGAAAATACGCTACCATCAAGCAAACCGAGTCTTACAAAGTTGACCCCGCCGGGAATTGAACCCGCGACATCCTGGTGTGAAGCGAATTTACTAACCATTACGCCACGGAGGCGGTTAAAAATAGGGTCTGTGTCTACCTTTTACGGTTAATGAAATACAGCTCGCTGACAGACAGACGGATAACGGAGGATTAGGTAGTAATAGGGTCCCGTTGGCACCCTTTTTTGGGTACGGAACCCTAAAATTTTGAGCTTGAGAGGTCAATATTTGCGAACTTACCCCCCAAAATAGGCACTAGTCAAAAGAATTAAAAACTGGTTTAGAGGACTGTTTTTATAAAAACTCCATTACATATTTTCTCAATAACAGCAGACCAAACTGTGGTGCAAACGTGACATCGTTATCTAAGGCTGTTTACATATTATAGTGACCTCTCAGCTCATACACCTTGTATTTTGACCTCGACCGGCATCTACTACCCAACGAAAATTCGCGCATCAGACTTAATAATGTCATGTCACGGACGCGCTGCTCCGCCGTCGTCGCTATCATTGTTACCTCCACGGCCGGCCGTTCGGTTCCTGTCATTGTCCCCTAAACCACCATGAAGTCCAACCCGATTTCCTTCGATATAAAACTGTTTATTCAATAACATTCCCACTTATTGCCCGCGCGCAAGCTTTGCCAGTAACACCTATCGTCAATCAAACATTGTGATGAGGTGATACAAGATGATCCCGCGATATAAAAAATATATTTGTTTATATGTATGTGTGATTCTTTTAACGTCTGGAATTGGTGCATCTGAAGTGAAAGAAGCCTTAGAAGAACACTTGAAAGATGCCGCTCATAATGAAGGCGCTGAATCCATCAAACATGATAAGCAGAAAGGTGAAAAAGTGCATCAGATCGAAAACCAAGTCAACGACAGCCACAAGAATAACTACTCAAAAGCCAGTGATGATGCAAAGTATTTGAAAAAGGATCATGAAGTGAAATCAGCTCAAGAAACTGACGCTTATCACGGTCATAATGCAAAACAAGATAAAGCCGAGGATAGTCAAGCAGGAGGGTTTAAAAGAGGACATAAGAAGGGTCATCATAAGCAAGGATTCCAAAACTCCTATCACAAAGACGAATCTTCCAATAAGAGCACGTTCTTCGATGACTTCAATGATGAAGGTGACCAAGCACAGTACAACAGTCGGCTGAACAGTTACGACAACGAAGGTAGCAGGAGTTACAAGGGCGCACACAACGATGGCCATGAAAGAATAAGAGACAGCCACCAAGGTGGAGGATACAACCGCTTCGGTGAGTCCGGTGAAAAGCATGCGGGCCATCAAGATTACGGCAAGAACTATTACCTGGATGACCGTTTAAATCACAACAGACATCGTGATGACCACAACAGGTACGACAGGAATAAGGTACATGACCGCCGTCAGTACTATGTGCCGCCACCACCGCCACCGCCCCCGCCTCCTCCGCCACCTCCTACCCATCACGAGCCAGGCTGGGACTGGCAGAAGTGGGATAATAGCAGACGAGGGTGGGATGATGCAGGCTGGGGAAGAGAGCCTGGTTGGGATTACGGTGCGAGGGACTACGGTGGTCCAGGCTATTACGACGATCATGGTTTTCGTCGCGATGGCGGATACGGTAACGGATACGGATATGGCGAGTCTCGAGCTGATCCTGTCGCTCAGGTACCGAGAAATGGTCCCGTCCAGGTGGCGCATAGGAAAGAAACTATAACTATTTATGAGGATCCAAGATACGAGGGTAAGGATAAGGGGCAACTGAGGAAGGAGGAAGGAGACTACCTTCAACTGGAGTTCAAGCCAGCGAATCAGCGCTACGCAAGTTATGATGACGCCCAAACATACTACAGGAATGCTCCAACAACGACTTCGCGGGAAGGCAGCAATGTGGAAGCTAGCAAAATCAATAGATTAGTTTACAATTACAGGAGACAGTAATATGACTGACTTATAAAATAATTTGCCGATATGAATAGATAAAAATGCTTTCTGTAGATACTCATTGATTTTAGCCTATTAGCCGAGTGCTGTATGAAAGTCGGAGTTGTTATCGAAATCTCGGGAAATGGTGACGGGAACATAAACTAAAAATAACTCAAATAATTTTAACATTCGTCTTTGCTAGACTGAGTTGTAAATAGTTTGCATATATTTTTACTTTTATTTCTACCTTGTACCCCTGATTCAGCCTTTTCAACCGACTTCAAAAAGGAGGAGGTTCTCAATTCGACTGTATGTTTTTTTTTATGTTTGTTACGCGATATCTCCGCCGATTGTGAACCGATTTTCAAAATTCTTTTTTTATTTGAAAGAGTATACTCCCGAGGGGGTCCCATTGTCATCAAGTCAGGATCTGATGATGGGATCCGAGGGAAATCGAGAACAACCCTCAAATTTTATAGGGACATATTACGTGTTTCATGTATTTCCTAAAACTATCCAAGTTTTGGGGTCTGGTAGTCATAATCTCATCATCATCAGATGAGCTGATGAAGGAAGGTAAAACTCCTTAACGGTAAGAAGTTGGAGGATAATTATTTAAAAATTTCACGTAGACCGATAGTTGTATTCTTTCAGGTTATTTAGATGAGCTGATGATGGAAGATTTAACTCCTTAACTTTCATGCTGTTGAGATGATGATGATAGAGGCCACAGGAATCTGTATCTGTTAAAGAAACACATGCATAATGAATTATGATTTGATGGATCCTATTGGCGAGTGGGTGATTGGGTATAACGTTGTTAGATAGCATTATCACTAAAAATAAATAAAATAAAAGTTTAAAATTAAAAAACCGACTTCAAAATGAAATTCACTTAAGAGTATGAAATAATATTATTATACTTAGATACACGACATTAATCAACAATAACGAAATCAAAGGTGGCTAGGAATTAAATTAGGGGCCTAAAATTTTTTTTGAGGTCGGTATCAGCATACAGCTACTTACGTACCTATCAAATGTTTTAGATTCGATGGCACTCAGAATTTATTCGGATCCAAAAGTAAGGACTTAACTAAACTCGACGAGATTTTCTGTGAGTGCGCATCAAAAGATTAGAAGAAAACAACTAGAAAATTCTTATAAAAAATTTAACCATGCGCACTGTTTATAATTGTACAGGGAGCGTTAAATGAAACACAGATGTTATCCGAAATGATTTATTATGGCTGAGTAATGGCATTTTCGTAAACAAGACATCACATCAGGTTCATAACATATATTCAGTGGATTTTGATATTCTAAAACATGTAGGCGCTAAAGAATGACCATTTAATGTGTTGGATGGCTATCGTTCTATGCTGAATCATAATGGTTGATAAATAGTGAATTTTATGGTATCTGAGAGCTTACAAATCTGTGACTAGTTCGCAAATTTTGTAGCTTTTTAGAGAATGAACGAAAATACACATCAAATGTCACAAATGAAGTCTATACACTCTATAAAAACTTAATGAAGATAATGTCTAATTACACATATAAAGTTTCAGAAACAAAGAAATCTTTTTACAACTCGAGATAATAAATAATAACATAAAAACATTGGCAGTTTTCACTAGCAAACAAAGAAGAAACCTAAATTACTCTATAATTATATCTATGACCTATTTCTTCTTAAGTAAAACATTAATTACGAAACAGTAGCTCTATGCATATCTTTATACACGATCCTGAACTATATAAACTTATCTACGGTATTAATGTCGCATATTTTAAATTTGCATAACTTTTATGTATTTTTTTTTACATTTTCATTTCCTAAGACCCTTAAAATTAACCCTTACCTCTAAATTAGAAAGAAAAAGACTATTTTACTTATATTATTTGACCACGAGGTGGTGTCATGCAATTGCCAGATACCAATAGCAGTACCGTACTTCCGTCGGAATTTCCCTACTCTCAAAATAATACTTTGTCCTGTTAGATAACGACTGCAACATACATATTATTAATATAAAAAGCACACGGAGAAAAAAATATAGTCAGAATAACTATTCAAAGTTATAGTTAAATTAGTTAAATGACGTATCGTTGATGTAGTCAACTGTTTTCTAGAATTGAGGATCTGTATAGCCAATTCAGCGATACAGATCCTTAGTTTGACGAAACAGTTGGCTATATTAACGATACGTCTTTTAACTAATTTAACTATAAACTTTGAATAGTTATTCTGACGATATTTTTTTCTCCGTGCACCCTAGGTCAGTCGGGCCAATGGAGAAAGAAAAGATAAGAGAGAGAGAGGACCGTCTTGGAATCTGAAGATTGTCTGAAAATTTCATCGAAATCGGTCCAGCCGTTTTGGAGTCTATAAGGAACATTTTTTTTTCCTTCACATAACACAGAGATAGACTGGATTCAAGTGCTAATAACTACAGCCTCCCTGATATAATAAAAGGATTTGAATGTAAATCACATGTTAAACGCTCATAAGAATTAGAAATGATTTGAACGATTAAAAATTATTCAAAATGATTACAAATCAAATCATTTTTAATCCTTTTTAATGATTTTGTTTAATCAGGGCTGTGATTAAAATAACTAAAAAAGAGATTATAAGGTTTTCTTATTTGTTTACTTAGCTTAAGTAATAAAAATATGTATCGTTTATTTAAGTAAATAAACTTTAAACAAAAAAAAATGTTCTGAGGACAGGTTATAGCGGTGAATACTTATAACCTGTTTTGTCCGTTAAATTTGGAACCATATTAAAATAAATAAACTCATGTGAGTCCAACTATGTAACTTAATTAATTAATTCATTAACTTTAATTATCTTAACGTTAGTTAAAAAACACTATAATATTAAGAAATTATAAAGTCACATGAACAATGCGTTCATAAATCTTATTATTGGTCAACTGACAGCCAAAACCGTGTGCTAACACTGGTCTTATGTACAGTTGGTAATATTACAAATTATACAGTCAGTCATTCAAATCACCTACCCAGATAACCAGGGTTGTCAATTTTGAACTACATAAATATAATCATAAAGTTTAAAAGACACTTACAATTACAAATTTTGAAATTACATGAATACAAACGCAAATTTAAATTTCCAACTAATTAACCAAGAAAGTGTAACAACGGTACTTTTTAAAGATTATTTTAATTTAATTAAATCATGGTAGATCTTATCTATGGTTTCTGTATCTTTCCTTTTATTAATTAAATCTTGATGCCTCTCCATTTACATAGATTCCATAATCAGACGCTTTTTATAATTATGTTCTGTATTTAAAATTTTTAATATTTTAAGATTTTAGCCTGCTTACCCTCGAGTAGGCTTTATCATTACAAAATACAAAAGCTTTAGCTCAACCTTTTTTTTTAAAATAAAGACAAAAATAATATAAAACTCATGGCATTTAAAAAAACAGAAACAAAACGATTTACAAAAAGTATTGTATCATATAACACTTGACAGCCCTACCAGCACATCACACACCAGAAACTATGCACTCGCGACTTAGCTTGCTCAATAGCAAGTAAGTGGTTGTAGCATCGTCTTGAATTCATCCAGGGAAGCAGCAGTTGAAACAGCAGGTGGCACAAAGTTCCAGAAAGCAACTCCAAGGACAAGAAAAGAGCTCTTGTACATTGATGTACCCGGAATCGGCGATAACAGCGTATAGTCCGGTTGTTCTCAGATCATTGCAGAGTCGGATCGATAATAGCTTCCAGGTTCTTGAGAATACTAACTTACTCAATATCTTTACCAGCTAACGACAGCACTGGCTTCTCACTGCTATCTATGAGGATAGTACGTTTAGACAAACACCAAAAAAAATGTTAGACACGAAATTCATGATGTGTGAACGGAAGATTAACACTTATTTTTTTTTTTTTTCTTCTCCTCGATAAATTTATTTATTCCGCAGTCTCTGCACCACCTCCAAAAAGGGCTAAAGTCGTAACTTCGGCCACAATTGATACATATTTTTTTTTGGGACTCCATTTGACCGGAATGGTTGCAACAATATGAATCATTTCGACCCTCCGTCTCCGTTTAAATAGCAATGCTTATCAAAACTAGGGCTACCACTTTCTCATAACATTTTTTTTTGTTTAAAGTTTATTTACTTAAATAAACGATACATATTTTTATTACTTAAGCTAAGTAAACAAATAAGAAAACCTTATAATCTCTTTTTTAGTTATTTTAATCACAGCCCTGATTAAACAAAATCATTAAAAAGGATTAAAAATGATTTGATTTGTAATCATTTTGAATAATTTTTAATCGTTCAAATCATTTCTAATTCTTATGAGCGTTTAACATGTGATTTACATTCAAATCCTTTTATTATATCAGGGAGGCTGTAGTTATTAGCACTTGAATCCAGTCTATCTCTGTGTTATGTGAAGGAAAAAAAAATGTTCCTTATAGACTCCAAAACGGCTGGACCGATTTCGATGAAATTTTCAGACAATCTTCAGATTCCAAGTAGGTCCTCTCTCTCGCTTATCTTTTCTTTCTCCATTGGCCCGACTGACCTAGGGTCCTTTTTACTTTTAAATTGCATATTTTTAAGACCGTTTTTCAAACAACTATCAAATGTCCACGTAAGCTATTTATCTCTTGTTATTGAAGTCTGGTTTTCCTTAATAAATGCGATGTACCTATGCCGACCACTCTTATCTAAAAAGTTTTATGTTTACATATTTTTAGTTCGGGAATTCACATGACTAATATAATGTGTGTGTTACAGTCGTTATCTGACAGAAAAACATATTGTTTTGAGCGTAGGGAAAATCCCAAAGTTCTGTCATCCACGGATTGTAAGTACAGTCACCATCAACCAACTGATCTATCTCAACTGATCTATCTCAACCAGTTCACGTATTTTGGGTACCAAGAAGCTAGAAGCTAAGAAGCTAGTGGGTGTTTGATAGACATAAAATTAGCATATTATTTGACTAGGTTAGGGATCATCTATTTTGAATGGAAATTATTTATTTAAAAAAATGGTCAGATTTCAGACAAGTTTTGTCATCAAATAAATCCTATGGCATTGCTGACACAAAAAAAATTTTAGGCCCCTAATTTAATTACTAGCCACCTTTGATTTCGTTATTGTTGGTTAATGTCGTGTATCTAAGTATAATAATATTATTTCATACATTTGAGTGAATTTCGTTTTGAAGTCGGTTTTTACGTTTTTAAACTTTTATTTTTTTAGCTCTTTTTTTTATTCTCAATTGGTAAGCACTTGGTATCATCTCACCTGATGGTAAGTGACGATGATGCCGAAGATGAAAGCGAGCTTACCAAGATTCCCCAACGCAATGGAGAACTGGCTTCAAGCCGGAACACATCTATATTGTTAACACTGATGTTTGACGGCAAGACTTAGATAAGATGGTGGTAGCTAGACAGGCGGGCTTATGCCCACCACCAACCAAACCGAGTCGTACAAGTTGACCCCCCGGGAATTGAACCCGGTGGAATTGAATTATAAATGTGAAAATGTGTTCGTTTGTTTGTTACCTCTTCACGCTTGAACGCCTTAACCAATCTTGACGAAATTTAGAATGTAAGTAGCTTGTGTCATGGAGAAGAACATAGGTTATCTTTATCCTGATTTCTTTAGTGGTTCTCGTGGGGTAGCTATTAGATAATTCTATTTTTAAAAGCTTTTGAATAACTTGCAATGTTCGTATGTATGTATGTATGTGTTTAGTTCAAATCGTGCGATCGATTTCAGAGTGACTTTCAGGGGTCCGATTGAGCTGAAATTTGAAATGAAGCCGTATTCCCGGTGACAATAGATCCGGTATTTTGAAGTTGATCTGATGATGAATTTTGGAGGTTGAATCAAGGTTCCAGAATATAATATAAAAGATTATTTTTCAATCCAAACAGCTAGATTTTACTGTGCTTACCTTTTTTGAATGTGAAACCGTGTTTTTTTATTTTATTTTCATTTGAGCATTTGGCTTTTTGAGCATAGAAACTCTTTTCAAATATAAGCTTGTACTTAAAGCTTTTTCGAAAATAGTTATTGAATTTCTTTCACGTTGCAATTAAGCGAAGGATTGACGTGATATTTTGCACATAGATATTTGAGGGGGTGGAAATTGAAACAGACTACAGGGATCTGGAGAAAACTTATTGCACACTCGCACAGTCGTACGCAACAGATTAACGTGGTATTTTGCATAGAGATAGTTGCGGGAGAAGGAAGTGAAATAGAATATTAATTAATTAGTATAGCACGGCATAGTTCCTGAGGAATCTGGAGAAAACTCAATTCCATGCTCGCGAGCCACTAGCGGCTTGCGCACTATGCACCCTCGAAGGCAGTCATCGAAACTATGTCCAAGCGGGAGAAGCCACTGGCAAAAGCTAGTGCTATATATTTTGCTTCGAATTTCAAGAATTCTCAGTAGATGGTACAAACGAGAATCTGAATATTACAGGGAGAATATTCGCATAGCAAATTTGCCAATGCTCACCGAAGTAGCAACTCAAATATAGGTATGCTTTGAAGAGGCTGTTACCTGGGGCTACGTGTCGGCTGGACGGACGGGCATATTTCAATATGACACATCTGAGCTGGTCGAGTGGGTCGCCGGTGGGCCGTGACGGGTATTGAGCGTGCAAATCGGTGTCATTGGTTCGGGGTTCTCGCTCCTGGCTTGCAGATATGAAGTTTAAATATCGAGGGAATAAGATCTACTCGTACTTACTTATTTCAGAAAAAAAATACGATTGTTATTTAAGTCTGAAGTAAAACTTCTTTAGCTCCATCTATATGTACGAAAGTAAATACTTAGTCTTTAGAAATTAATCAAATCTTTTTATCACGCTCTTATTAGCTTCACCTGTATGTTTGTATGCATTTAATCGACTCCTTTGGACTCGATTTTGACCCACTTTAAACGGACAGATTTAATTCAAACTTTGTAGACTTATCAAGAATCAGCGACAATATAATAATTTCATAAGTTTGAACTAAAAAAAAAAAGAGTTTAAAAAAACTAAAACACCCGCTTTTAAAGTACATCAGACTAAAAAGTAAAAAAAATAATTCTTAATATACGTTGAAAATAATAATTAACTAATTACTAGAATTATTGTGAAAAAGTGTGGGTTGCTCGATAGACGAAAAATATGGCACAGAGCGCCCCACGCTTTTTCACAAGAATACTAGTAATTTGTTAATTATTATTTTCAACTTATATTGAGAATTATTTTTTACTTTTTAGTCTCATGTACTTTAAAAGGGTGTTTTTTTAGTTTTTTTTAACTCTATTTATTTGTCATATGGAGCCTATGAAGGTATAGACAGTTTATGAAAACACTTTTTTTGTCCTTTGAAAATTATATTTTTTAATGTTATACTTATGTTTGTTTTGACTACCGATATTGTCGCTTTGGCGACCGATATTGTTGGTAAACAAAAATAAATTTCTATCTTCACTAATTTATATATCCCTCTCACCTTCCGTTCGCCTCGCCCGATTACACTTCCGTAACGCTCTCGTCACGCATCCACCAGCTTACTCCCCAAGTCAAGCGTGCTTAAAGAAGATTTACTTCAAAAAAATAAATTTAAATTTTAGGAAAGAATTAAATGATTCCTCTCCACACAAGCCCCCTACAGCATTAAAGGTCTTTCAGGTTTCCGAATTAACTCGTTTATTACCCTCCCCTTTAATTAAACGACAGCGTTATTGAGCCACTATCCACTCGTAGATATTTTCAGTGCTTTTATTTGTAATTTAAATTCTGCAACCCTTCATTGTGGTCCCGCTTTAGGGGATAAACTAATTTAAACGTTAATCTCCCGACAAAGTCTCGTTGCATTTTATTATAATATGTAAGGTCTGGATAACTTTTTAAAATTGGATTAAGTTAACGTCCGTTTAGACGTTTATTTAAAAATACATTGGCTCGGTTGTTCATGTTGAGTCGTTCTATTTTGACTTATGTCTGCAGTCCGTGAGCTAAGCACAACACTGACTTCGTTGTTGATGTTGAGTCGGTTTATGTTGACTTATGTCTGCAGTCCGTGAGCTAAGTACAACACTGGCTTCGTTGTTGATGTTGAGTCGGTTTATTTTGACTTATGTCTGCAGTCCGTGAGCTTAGTACAACACTGGCTTCGTTGTTGATGTTGAGTCGGTTTATTCTGACTTATGTCTGCAGTCTGTGAGCTAAGTAAAACACTGGCTTCGTTGTTGATGTTGAGTCGGTTTATTTTGACTTAAGTATGTCTGCAGTCCGTGAGCTAAGTACAACACTGGCTTCGTTGTTGATGTTGAGTCGTTTTATTACCACGCTTTTATTAGCTTCACCTGTATGTTTGTTTGTTTGTATGTAAACGACTCCTTTGGACTCGATTTTGACCCACTTTGAACGGACAGATTTAATTCAAACTTTGTAGACTTATCAAGAATCAGCGACAATTTAATAGTTTCATAAGTTTGAACTAAAAAATTAAAAATAAATAGAGTTTAAAAAAACTAAAAAACACGCTTTTAAACCACTTCGAACTAAAAAGTTAAAAATAATTTTTAAAATAACCTTAAAACAATAATGAATAAAAAATACTAGTATTATTGTGAAAAAAAAGCGTCGGGCGCTTTGCTCCATATTTTTCATACATCGAGCGCCCGACGCTTTTTTAACAATAATACTAGTATTTTTTTATTCATTATTGTTTTAAGGTTATTTTAAAAATTATTTTTAACTTTTTAGTTCGAAGTGCTTTAAAAGCGTGTTTTTTAGTTTTTTTAAACTCTATTTATTTAGGCTTATATCTGCAGTCTGTTGGCTAATATTTTGACTTATGTCTGTAGTCCGTGAGCTAAGAACAAGACTGGCTTCGTTGTTGATGTTGAGTCGGTTTATTTAGGCGTTTGTCTGCAGTCTGTAAGCTTATATTTTGACTTATGTCTGCAGTCCGTGAGCTAAGTACAACACTGGCTTCGTTGTTGATGTTGAGTTGGTTTATTTAGGCTTATGTCTGCAGTCTGTTAGCTAATATTTTAACTTATGTCTGCAGTCCGTGAGTTAAGTACAACACTGGCTTCGTTGTTGATGTTGAGTCGTTTTATTTTGACTTATGTCTGCAGTCCGTGAGCTAAGTACAACACTGGCTTCGTTATTGATGTTGAGTCGGTTTATTTAAGCTTATGTCTGCAGTCTGTTAGCTAATATTTTGACTTATGTCTGCAGTCCGTGAGCTAAGTACAACACTGGCTTCGTTGTTGAAGATGTTGAATCGGTTTATTTAGACTTATGTCTGCAGTCTGTTTGCTAATATTTTGGCTTATATGTCTGCAGTCTGTGAGCTGAGTCAAATTCAAGTCGTAATAAGTTAACGTTCGTTTAGACGGTTATTAAAAAAAAACACGCTGGCTGGGTTGTTCATTGCTATGCTCGGAGTTTCTCTGCGTGATCGAATCAAAAATGAGGAGATCCGTAGAAGAACCAAAGTAACCGACATAGCTCTCAGAATTGCTAAACTTAAGTGGCAGTGGGCGGGGCACATAGCTTGTACAACAGATGGCCGTTGGGATAGTAAAGTTCTCGAGTGGTGACCGCGCACCGGAAAACGTAGCGTAGGTAGGCCTCCCACTCGTCGGACCGATGACCTGGTGGATGCGGGCAGCGCAGAACCGGTCGTCATGGAAATCCTTGGGGGAGGCCTATGTCTAGCAGTGGACGTCCTTCGGCTGATATGATGATGATGATGTCTGCAGTCTGTGAGCTGAGTACATCTCGCGTTGTAAAGTATGTTAGAGTTGCGTTGGAATAAATCTACATCTGTAATACTTATTTGTAATAGACAAACTTTCACGAGTCATGCATATTCACAGTTCAGATCAGACAAATTTTAAAGGGGTATGCATATTACCAGCCAATCTGAAATTTTAAAAACAAAAATACCTCTAGCACTTGTTTTACTTTGTGACCAATAGTCTGTTTCATCTACATGGTGTTGAATTAATCAATGACGAGTAGTTTACATAAAATATTCAGCATCTAGAACCTTTGAAACGCCGAGGTGTGTCGGTGATGAATATTAATTTGTCCAGAGCGCAGTAGAGAGAGATTGCTGTGATTTAAACGATTCCAGAATTATAATTAGATAGGTTAAATTCTTCTTTTACCTTACAATTTCTTGAATCATCATCATCATCATATCAGCCGAAGGAAGTCCACTGCTGGACATAGGCCTCCCCCAAGGATCTCCACGACGACCGGTTCGGCGCTGCCCGCATCCAGCGGCTTCCCGCGACCTTCACCAGGTCATCGGTCAACCGAGTGGGAGGCCTGCCTACACTACGCTTTCCGGTGCGTGGTCGCCACTCGAGAACTTTACTGCCCCCAACGGCCATCTGTTATACGAGCAATTCTTGAAAATTCAATTTCTTGAAAGTTTAGATTTTTTCTAGTTACCTACATTAACAAAAAGAAAAACAACCGCCTTCGTTCGTGTTGTAATGGTTAGTCCATTCGCTTCACACCAGGAGGTCGCGGGTTCGATTCCCGGTGGGGTCAACATGAAAGACTCGGTTTGGTTGGTGGTAGGGCATTTTCTAAGTCCGCCTGGCTAGTTACCACCATCTTATCTATGTCCTGCCGCCAAACATCAGTGTTAACAACATTGATGTGTTCCGGCTTGAAGATAAGATAGCCAGTTCTCCATTGCGTTGGGGAATCTTGGTAAGCGCTCTTCCATCTTCGGCATCATCGTCACTTATCATCAGGTGAGATGATGCCAAGGGCTTGTTTGTTTGTTTGTAAACTCTTTATTTGGGCTTACCAATTGTGAATAAAAAGAAGAAAAAAAAACAAAGTTTCCTAATGCAGAAAGTCTCAGAGAAGACCAATCACAGAGCCCTTTCCTTTTATTGTACTTGCAAACGACTTGTCTTTGTGCAGTAAAGCAATTTCAAAATAGGGGCCATAATCGTTAACAGCGATTGGAAAACAAAACTGTGATTATAGGGTATTATCTAGGAGTATCTTCTCTCTTTTACCCTTGTTTAACATCAAATAATGTCGTCTCATTTGTCTAGGGAGGGTCGTTCGAGATAAAGTGACATTACTTTAACGAACTTTCGATGGTCCGTGTCGGCTGATGGGGTTCCGATGGCTTCAGTTGGATTCGGCCTCGATTTGTTGGTAATAATTGGTGTTGCGCCTTTTCCTGTTCGTGATTTTGGGAGAAAAATAAAATTGCTCTATAAATATATAAATAATATTATAAATATTTTGGGCCAAATCACACATGGTCATCTGGCCCCAAAGTAGGATTCCCTGTGTTATGGGTACCAGAGACTGATATACATTACTTATATACGTTTAAATACATACATATATAGATATATTTTACACCCAGACACAGAGCAAACAAATCTGCTTATCACACAAATGCTTGCCCTGGGTGGGGATCGAACCCACAACCCTAGGATCAGTAGTCAAGGGCCCTAACCGTTGAGCCACCGAGTCAGTCTTATATTGTCAGTCTCTATATTCTCTTATCTTGTAATCTACATTGCATCGGCTAAGTGCGAGTCGGACTCGTACACCGAGGGTTCCGTAAAGCACCTTTCTACACAAGTATAACAATGATGCCTATTCATTCAAAACAAAAGACATCAACGTGAGCGACAGAAAAAATCGTTTTTTTATTCTGTTTAGACTCCTTAGCGCGAGCAAGACGTTCACTTGGTTGTTATTTGTTGTTGTTATACTTGAGGATAAGTATTATAATCACACCAAATTTCACTATTGTTTGTTTAACAGTTTTTAAGATAGACCACGTTTCATGTATAGAGCCCCCTTAATTATTTACTTTTTGTTATTTTTATTATTTGTAGGAAATCGCCCATGATAATACGTCATTATTTTGGTAAAATATCAGCCGGCCTTTCAAAAAATAATCAAAAATTCGAAAATTAGCTGTTGTAGAAAAAAATAAATTTTAATGCGAGTGTGAGAAATAGAAATGGCGTCCATTGGCAACAAACGATCCACCATATCAGCTATCTATAAATATGACAAAACAAAATCATACCTACTATAATATTATAAATGTAAAAGTTTGTATGCATGGATGTTTGTTACTCTCTCACGCTTCAACCACTGGACGGATCGGGATGAAACTTGGCACACATATAGGTTAGGTCCTGGAATAGGACATAGGCTACTTTTTACCCCGGGAAAACGTCTTATTCCCACGGGAAAATCGAAAACAACACGGGTGTAGCCGCGGGCTGACGGCTAGTAAATAATACGCCGTAAATTTACTTACTTGACAGAGTTAAATGGCATTGTTCAGTTTTTTTATGAGGCATGTAAAAAAACCTTTTGGAGTAATAACTTTTTTATACTGTAAAAACCGACCAAGTGCGAGTCTGATTTGCGCATAGTAGGGTTCCGTAGTGTTTTCAAAAAATAAATGTGTATTATAAAAAACTAAATTATATTTGCAGTTGGTAATGGAACCTTTTGTATGTAAAATCTATGAAATTTTTACAAATCTACCTGCACATTTTAAGTTGGTTGTCTATTAATCCTAAACAGCGTTGGTGGCGTAATGGCAATGGCCGCTACCTCATGTTCGGGAGGTCGTGGTTCGATTCTCCCACGTACCAATGTGTTTTCGAATTTCGATTCCATATGTACGTTTATCCGACGGTCTTATACGGTGAAGGAAAACATCGTGAGGGAACCTGCATATGCCTGCAAAGAAACTAGAAGGTTGTGTGTGAAGTCGACCAACCCGCACTGGGCCCGCGTGGTCGACTAAGGCCCGATCGCCCTAATTCAGGGTAGGCTCGAGCCCCTCGGTGGGGACGTATATGAGCTGATGTGATGTGAAGAAAGCCTACTTAGCCGTAATACTTTTCATTTTAAATATGTTATGTCCTACTATTAAAAAAATCACATGTTGTGAGACGGTTTAGCTGGTAGGATTAACACTTGGCTCTAACAAAAATTTGCACTTTAAAGTTTGTATATCGCAAACTGATCACAAATGAGGTGAAGTGCAGCCAAACGCACTCAAATTTTTAATAAAAAAAAATATATATCTAAAAATACTCTTAGTAAACATGGCCTCAGTAGTTTTAAAAGATCTATTCAACGATTACCCACCCACACGAAAAAAAACTCATCCTCTCTTTACATGTAGGGAATTTTACACTTAATTTTTTTTTTCAAGTTTTTTTTATTACTTTATTGGCGTGATTATGTATACCCATGCCAAATTACAGCTTTCTAGTAATAGCCTCTGAGCTAAGCCGCGAACCGACACACGGACAGACATGGTGAAACTATAAGGGGAATGTTGACTACAGAACCCTAAAAATTGGAAAAAGTAAAAAACTAAGCAAGGCGGTGCCTATAAAAAACCGGCCAAGTGCGAGTCATACTCGCGCACTGAGGGTTCCGTACTAAATACTAATTTTCATCTACAGCGCCATCTATAGATATAGGTAAAATGGAACTAATTGCTGTTGTCGTATTACTACGTAAATTAACTATGTAGAAGATACTACTAGATCCCACTAGGTGTCGCTAGGTTCTAAACAATCGGCCTTTGGAAGTTTCATTTTTCCTGTAAGAACGGAAGGACATTGGATTTTATCATAAATTTTCCTGTTATCTACGCAATTAACCTCATATACTGTGATTTTTTCAAAATTTTAGGACCAGTAGTTTCGGAGATAAGGATGGGGGGAGAGGGAGGAAAATTATAATTACATATTTATTATAGTTATATATTATATATTTTAGAGTTTCACAACATGTCCTTTCAATTGATATGTCACAAGATATAGCTTGCAAAACTTTTTTATATTTTCGTATTTACCCCCCAAAAGTGGCCCCTATGTTTAAAATTAATTTATTTACGTTACATTTCCGTCTTTGGGTTACATATGTGTATTCCATCGGTCCAGTAGTTTCTGAGCAAATCGGATGTGACAGACGTACGGACAGACACACGAGTGATCCCTGGTTTCGTTTTTTCCTTTTGAGGTACGGAACCCTAAAAATCGTGTTTTTTATCGGTATTTTAAAGCTATTTTTTCATCATCATCATCATATTAGCCCAAGGACGTCCACTGCTGGACATAGGCCTATTCCCCAAGGATTTCCACGACGACCGGTTCTGCGCTGCCCGCATCCAGCGGCTTCCCGCGACCTTCACTAAGTCATCGGTCCACCGAGTGGGAGGCCTGCCTACGCATAGTATTAATTATCTCTAAGCTAAGCTGCGGACAAACGGACAGACAGACATGGCGAAACTATAAGTGTTCCTTGTTGACTTCGGTACCCTTAAAACAGTTCACTTAACCTACCGGCAGTGCTTTTGTCTCAGACGGGCTTAGCCATTTTCAAAACCGCTTTAAGAGCCCATTTCAAAACCTTAACGTACAAAAACATTTTCGTTTTAAGGTCTAACATTAATTATATAAAAACATCGCGTCGTTTTGTAACGAGTAATGAATATTTAATAATTAGATACATCATTTTATAGTCTTGAGTGCTCTCATATAAAACAAACGATCTTTACCCCTCTAAACTTAACAATAACAAGTCGTTTCCAAACTTTAACGTACAGAAACATTTTCTTTTTGAGGTCAACATTGATTATATACCCGTAAATACATCGCATCGTTTTGTAACGGGTAATAAGATTTAATTTTATAGTTTTCAGTGCTCTTATATATATATAAAAAAAAACTATCTTTACCTGTCTAAACTTAACATCAACAAATCTTTTCCAAACTTTAACGTGCAGAAACATTTTCATTTTAAGGTCTAACATTGATTCATCAACAAAACATCGCAACGTTTTGTAACGAGTAATAAAGATTTAATTAAGTACATCATTTTATAGTTTTCAGTGCTCTTATATAAAAAAATAACGATCTTTGCCTGTCTAAACTTAATATTAACAAATCGTTTCCAAACTTTAACGTACAGAAACATTTTCGTTTTGAGGTCTAACATTGACTAGGTACCTAGATACATCGCATCGTTCTGAAACGCGAAATGTTGCGTCATCACATCAGCTCATATATACGTCCCCACCGAGGGGCTCGAGCCTACCCTGAATTAGGGTGACCGGGCCTTAGTCGACCACCTGGGCCCAGTGCGGGTTGGTCAACTTCACACACAACCTTTGAGTTTCTTAGCAGATGTGTGCAGGTTTCCTCACGATGTTTTCCTTCACCGTAAGAGCGGCCTATAAACGTACATATGAGATCGAAATTGGAAAACAAATTGGCACTTTCCGTATAGGAGGTAGCGGCCCTTGCCGTTGCGCCACCGACAGGAGTTGTTAATGTTGCGTAATGAAGGTTTAATATCTGATTCTGATTACCTATTTAACTGTGTTCTCTCTGTAAATTTCGTTTTTGTTATATTTAGCTTACCAACAGATATACCCAACTTATGAGGAGTTGTTTCCTGCACAAGACGCCTCACTGTCGCAACAATGAAGTCGGCTCGCCTCTTATCTGAGAGTTTATTGTCTGAAGTTGGCTCGATGGCTGTTTTGTCGCCGATTCTCGACAACTCTGTTTAGATGAGCAAGTTAGTTGTCAGATTTGGGGGGTATTTACAACATACGATTATATACAGCCTGACATATTACACAAATTATAAATTTGCAGACAGAAGGAGCAATTATCACAAATAGTTTTCAGATTTTGATCACAAGGCCTATTTAGGTTGTTTCTTTATTTAAGTAACACATAATGTAGGTCTTATTCTGTTTCTAATGATGGAAATTAGTCAACACAGATGTCGACGCGTGGAAATGAGTCAGCACAGATGTAGACGCGTGGAAATTAGTCAGCACAGATGTAGACGTTAGACGTGTGGAAATTAGTCAGCACAGATGTAGAGCGTATTTTGGGTTATGTTCTTCAGTAGGTATCTACTTATCTCTTAATATATATAAATCTCGTGTCACTATGTTTGTCTTCAATGGACTCCTAAACCACTTAACCGATTATAATAAAATTCGCACACCATGTGCAGTTCGATCCAACTTGAGAGATAGGATAGGGTAGGGTAGGGTAGTGTAGGGTAGGGTAGTGTAGGGTAGGGTAGGGTAGTGTAGGGTAGGGTAGGGTAGTGTAGTGCAGGGTAGTGTAGAGAGAGTAGTGTAGGGTAGGGTAGTGTAGTGTATGTAGGGTAGGGTAGGGTAGTGTAGGGTAGGGTAGTGTAGTGTAGGGTAGTGTAGGGTAGGGTAGTGTAGTGTAGGGTAGTGTAGGGTAGGGCAGGGCAGTGTAATGTAATGTAAGGCGGTACGAAGTTCGCCGGGACTATATATATCTTCTTATCAGCTCATATACGTCCCCACCGAGGGGCTCGAGCCTACCCTAAATTAGGGCGATCGGGCCTTAGTCGCCTCTTAACCCGCTGGACCAGACAGACAGCCGGCAATAAACACGAAATTAGCGACCATATCCTGCGTAGAAAGAAAAACTAATGAAAATTCGAAAACACGCGTTTTCCTTAACATAAGACTAATCTAGATCGACTGTTTACCCCCAGAAACCCCCATATACCAAATTTCAGCGAAATCGTTAGAGCCGTTTCCGTTATCACAGAAATATGTATACAAGAATTGCTCGTTTAAAGGTATATATAATAAGATAAGATAAGATATTATCATTATAAGGAATAGCACTGTACCTTTAGGTGCTTTTTGTCAATAAAGATTATCTTAACTTATCTGAATCGCAAGTTGTAAAGGGCATTGAAAGGGGTATTCGTTCACTCGTGACGAATCCACCGCTTGTCGCAACTAATTGCTATGAAATGAACCGCTCCTCAGGGACTCAGCCCCGATTTTATTCCAAATTGTCTAACGCAATAACTACCCTTGCAATCCTAAATATCCAATTACGCAGCCTTTGTTCAACTCTCGCGAAAAATATTAAAAACGCTAATGAAATTTGAATGGCTTCACGATCACGAGGAAAAAAGTTTGCTTGTAAAGTACGGCATGATTCAAAAGTGCTATTTCAGGAGTCAAAGAGTTGGATGGGATTCGGAGACTTGAAAGGATTGTGGACAGCATACTTTGCTGGCTTCTCAAAGTATTTTATTGCTTTCTTCAAAGAATACTTACTTTCTTTTGATTTATGAGTATTATTAATAATCTTAAGGGTCCCCAGGAGGCTCGAGTTTCCATACAAACGTAGTTCCGCTTTATATAAAACTACATGCCGGATTGAAATCAAACTTTTCTACAAAACGTGTAAGTTTATTTGTATATATTTATTTTAGTAAGATTAGTAAGTATTCCATTTTAGGTATGTATTATATTAACTATCGGTATGTATTATTTATGTGAGTAGGTCAGGTTAGATTACATTATATTATATAAGTATTTTATGTAGTATACTATAAGGTACATATAAGTTTGCCCCCCCTCCTTTAATTTTCATAACACCCGGTAAGGTTGGCGGGAATAGATCTCGAGAGATAAGTCCACCTTTGTTTATGTCCTTTCTAAGTGTTTTTCATGTAAATATTGGAGTGCAATAAAGAATATATATATAAATCCAGGAACACTTTTGGCAACCTTTCCTTTTGCAACCTTCTGGCAACCATTAGATTTAGATGACTTAGGGCAATAATAGCTATGAATATTAACTTACTATGAGCTATAATACTGTGACTACTATTTAAAATTTACATTCTTGCAATATCCTACAAAATAAATTAATGCAGGTATGTATATTTTTCGCAATACTTTATATATATAAAATATAATAAATATATGTATATATAAAATATTGCGACAGAACAAAACAGGACGCTTGGCAACCCTATGTTAAGGGCTTACCAATTATTTATAAAAAGTATATAAAAAAATTCTGAGCCTTGGTGTAGGCGCACCTCCTGTGTATTTCTAATGTTACGTCTCCCAGGCTCACAAGTAATGGTCTTATACACTCGAGAGCGATGAATCCGGGTCACTTAAAGAATCCTTAAAATCTCGGAAACTAAGAAGGCTAGCTTAATGAAATAAATTGTGTTTAATAGACAATTTAATACTCCTTAAATGAAGTCATTAAAACTTCTTCTTCGAAATTTTTGAGTAAAAAATAATAAGTGATTTATTGTTATAGTAGCAATCCTAAAAAAATAAAATAAAGGAAATTTGAAAAAAGCGTCTGGAGATATAAAAATAATATGGCCCTAACCCGAATTTCACCAAAATCTGTCCAGTAGTTTGAGAACTAGAGCACCGGACGGACGTACAGACACATAGACACTCACACACAAACACAGAAACACACACACACTCACATAGATATTTCTTATTTTTTCTTTTTTTTTTTGGCTCTATTAGTGTAATGCAATCGACCCCCATCAAAATATCAACTTCGATTACTTTTGCCATCACAATAACTTCTTCAGTCCTTCGTCGCTCGAAAGTAAAAACTGAAACCTGCCTTCAAATTAACCATTTAATACCGAACAAATGTAAAATAATTATAGTTCGTATTTAGGCAGATCTTACTTACCCATAGCACACCCTGGACACTTCATATAACGGGCCAGAAATGACATATCAAAAAACGAATGACGAAACAAACAAAATGGCGGCGAAATTCTATACGTTCGACCACCAAACTGTAAGCAATCTGTATCAATCTGGGTGACGAAGGGGTGAGGTCGCAATCTAGACAGCGGCAGGGAGTGTCCATACTGTATGTAAGTACTAAAACATATACTTTGCCCATAGTCTCCTAGTTCAACAACAGTAAGTAAACGTCCAAACCTCTCATAAGTTATTGGAGCTTTGTGTACAGTGTTTGCTCATGGCGCGGCGCAATATGTTACACAAACAGCCTTCAGGCACCTTCAGGCCACGTCAGGCGCCTTCACAGTTGTATAAGTCGTCCCACAATGCCACAGTCGTAATAAGTCACGAAACCCAAGTGCTTTTATACGAAATAACTTCAATGTTATTCACAGTTTTTGATGTACTTGATGATATCAGCTCATATACGTCCATTCGGAGGGGCTCGCGCCTACCCTGATCGGGCCTTAGTCGACCACGCGGTCCCAGTGCGGGTTGGTTGACTTCACACACAACCTGCGAATTTCTCCGCAGGCGTGTGCAGGTTTCCGCACGATGTTTTCCTTCACCGTAAGAGCGTCGGATAAACGTACATATGAAATATAATATCGAAATCACATTGGTACGTGGCAGGTTCGAACTAAGACCTCCCGGACAGGAGGCGGCGGCCCTAGCCATTACGCCACCGACGCTCTAGATTGATGTACTTAAATATGTATTAATGCACGCAGAACTTGTTAAGGAGGTACCCCTACCCCAGCTAACTATTGACGCCATCTTAGTTAAAAAATAATTACTCTCTGAGTACATTACTTAATTAAATCTGTAAACGATTAATTTTAAGGATTAAGTTAATTAGACACTACAATGTTTATATGGTTCGCTGTAAAAGTGGCCAAATTAGCACTGTTTCAAATTAAATACAGTAAATCAAGTCAAGTGATTTATTTGCATAAAAATATGGTTACAAAAGATCTTATAAATGTAAAATTAGAGGTACTCATACTTTACCAGAAAATCTGGCATGCAAAAATTTTACAAAAGTGATAAAAATAATAATTTAAGCACAAATGAATGGCATATTAACATCATAGCAACATTAGTATCATAATTCATCATCATACAAAATATCAGATAATAGAGTCTCAAATTAAACAAGTATCATATTTTTATACCATTTCTTCATAAACAAAATGTTGTAGCATTATTAGTTTCTATTCTTCATTTTAGTTTAAAATATTACTTAGAGAATGAACTCAGCGATAGTTATAAGGTAGGTAGATCCCCTTAAGTACCCTTCGAGTTTAGTACTACAACGCACTTAGAGTGTTATTGAGGTTTCCTGGCTCTGCAGTGCCTCTGGAATGTTTGCAGATGCTCGAAATGACGGCCTTGCCGCTCTTATTCGCAAAATATGTTCAGAGTTCGGGCCATCATCAGCAATATTCTAAAAACAGTGCGTTGGGGAATCTTGGTAAGCCCGCTTCCATCTTCGGCGTCATCGTCACTTACTATCAGGTGAGAAGAGCTTAACAATTGTGGATAAAAAAATGCATTAGAGCATGACTGTCCATACATTCGCCATTGTGTATTCCCTTCTCTATCTTGTGGAGATCTGGACCTGAAAGTTGCCTACGTTAGCTGGAAACTACACGGGCGTTAACTATTTTACGCCCTTTCGTTTTTTTACCAGTGTGGCACAATTATCCAGTGCCTAATGCCTTGTGCTACAGTCCGTTAAGGTGCCTCTTCAAACGATCGAGTTCTCAATGTTTTAATTGTATACATTCCGTGGCATTTAAGGACAGTAGCATAATGGGACTAATTTCAGCTCTTCAGGTAACTCGTGGCCCTTGTGTGCAGTTTTGCTTATTAACGGAACCAACATGGCGGCCGTTTGATAAGATTTCGGTTTGTCTTGCGAGGCATTCGTGCCTTGAGGCGTCCTGAGGGCATTTGGTCCACCAGCTTGATGTATGCTCCACCTTGGGAATTGGAGGGTGTTTAATTGATCGATAGACTAAGTTTGGTGCTGGAATAATGTGTAGTGAACTGAATTAAGCATTTGCTGATGTAGTGAATGCCTTTATACACATCACAGGACATAATTATAAATGAAAATCACATGTTATATAGGTCAGCTATTTTCGTGTTTTTTAAGGGCTTACCAATTGCGAATAATAAAAAAATGCGAAATTCATTTCAATATTTACTTCGTTCCCCCTAAGACCCTATAGACCCTATATCTATAGTATATATAAAAATGAATTGCTGTTCGTTAGTCTCGGTAAAGCTCGAGAACGGCTGGACCGATTTCGCTAATTCTTATGTAGGGTAGGGTAGGGTAGTGTAGGGTAGGGTATGGTAGGGTAGGGTAGGGTAGGGTATGGTAGGGTAGGGTAGGGTATGGTAGGGTAGTTTAGTATAGTGTAGTGTAGGGTAGGGTAGTGTAGTGTAATGTAGGGTAGGGTAGTGTAGGGTGTGGTAGGATAGGGTAGGGTAGGGAAGGGTAGTGTAGTGTAGTATAGTGTAGGGTAGTGTAGGGTGTGGTAGGGTAGGGTAGGGTAGTGTAGTGTAGTGTAAGGTGGTACGAAGTTCGCCGAGACAGCTACTAACTTATAATATACATACCTACTCATAACCCAATCATATTCATCATATCAGCTCATAAACTTCAAGAGCCTACCCTGAATTAGGGCGATTAGGCCTTAGTCGATCACGCGGGCCCAGTGCGGGTTGGTCGACTTAACACACAACCTTCGAGTTTCTTTGCAGGCATGTGCAGGTTTCTGCACGATGTTTTCCTTCGCCGTAAGCAAAGTATCGTAAGAGCGTCGGATAAACCTACGAGTACATATTATGAAATCGAAATTCGAAAACACATTGGTACGTGGCAGGATTCGAACCACGACCTCCCGGACAGGGAGTATCGGCCCTGGCCATTACGCCGCCGACACTCAACGACATAGACATCTTGGTAAAATATATTTACATGTCATTACATGACAATAATTAAACTAAAATTTAAATTTAAAAACATTTATTAAAAATTCCTACCAAAAGTAATAAATAAAATAAAATTGTCAGTTTAATTTACTTTCAAATTTATAAATTCAATAATTAACAACCCAGTATGTTGTAAAATTAGTAATGTTTGTATGGTAATGTTTGTATGGTAATGTTAAGAGCACACTGCAAGATGTCTATCTCCTTGCACCGTGTTTGGTGCGCATAGCTGCGTCTGCGTCTTTCGCCTGCCTCGGATACCTGCGCCTGCGACTAAGAGTATGCGTGGACGGACATGAATAAAGAGGATTGTGAAGCTGCGACTTTTCATACAAACGGCGATAACGATTTTCACCTCTCAAGTGTAAACTGATTTGGACCAATTTTTGATAGGTTGTCAGTCAGAACGAAAGCTAGGCTTATACGTTTTTTGTTATATCGATAAAGTTAATAAGTTTAATTTTATTGTTGTTCAGGTGTTTTCATGTAAAACTAATTTCGGCAATTTAAAAAAAAAAATTAACTGGAATTAAAAAGTCTAGCTTTTGTTCTGACTGACAACCTGTCAAAAATTAGTCCAAATCGGTTAACATTTAAGAGGTGAAAATCGTTATCGCCTTTTGTATGAAAAGTCGAATTTTAGCCGTGGGTTTACAGTCCTCTTAAGTTGCATTACCTTACTAATAACTATACTGCCTACTGTACGAAGTAAATCTGTGCTACTGTGTAGAATACTACCCACATAATAAATAAAACATTGGTTTGTTAATAACTATGCTTAGGATAATAATAGTATTTAAAATAATTAACAACGTATTTAAAGTAACATACTTAATTCACGATAGAAAATGATTGAAACGCTAAATACAAATATAAATCATTTTCTATCGTAAATAAAGTAGGTTTTGTAATTATTTAAAATTAAAATTATTTAAAATACTATTATTATCCTAAGCATATTTATTTAGTTAATAACGAACCAATGTTTTATTTATTATGTAACTAGTATTGAATATTACATAATTAGGAAATACTAAATAAAAATATAAATCATTTCCTATCGTAAATTAAGTAAGATGTTTTTTTTTAAATACGTTGTTAATTATTTAAAATAAGTACTATTACTCATCATCATCATCATCATATCAACCGAAAACCGTCCACTTCTGGATAAAGGATTTCCACGACGACCGGTCCTGCGCTGCCCGCATCCATCGGCTTCCCGCGATTTTCACCAGGTCGTCGGTCCACCGCGTGGGAGGCCCGCCTACGCTACGATTTCCGGTGCGCGGCGACCGCGCACTCGAGAACTTTACTACCCCACCGGCCATATGTTCTACGAGCTATGTGCCCTGCCCACTGCCACTTCAGTCTAGCGATTCTGTGAGCTATGTCGGTTACTTTGGTTCTCCTGCGGATCTCCTCGTTTCTGATTTGATCACGCAGAGTACTATTACTATGTTAAGGTAAATAAATCCTACTGTTATTATAAACGCGAAAGTTTGTAAGAATGTATGGATGTATGTTTGTTACTCTTTCACGCAAAAACTACTGGATGGATCTGGCTGAAATTTGGTAGGTAGACAGATTAGGACCTGGATTAACACATAGGTACTTTTTTACACTGCGCACTGCGCACCCTCGAAAAGTCACCTATCTGCAGACATCAAAAATGCTACAAATACAGGATGTAGAAAAAATCTTGTACCTACCAGCTTTTACTCATCATAATACTGAACAGCTTTTTATAAAAGAACCATAGTCAGTTCGAAAAAAAAGAAAGTGTTTTAGACCACACGACTGAAGTAAAACTTAATCACCGTACGCGTAACGCATTCACTAGCTTACTCCAGTCAAGCGTGCCGTTCTCCTTGCCCGATCACACTTTTCGTAACGCTATAGTACACTATTCGCGTAAGGCATTTACCACTTACTCCCCAATTCAAGCGTGCGTAAAGAAGTTTTACTTCAAAATGTACGATTCAAACAAATCTGTTCCATCGAGTGGGAGGCCTGCCTATGCTATGTCTTTTGGTGCGCGGTCGCCACTCGAGAACTTTACTGCCCCAAGGGCCATCTGTTTTACGAGCTACGTGCCCCGCCCACTGCCACTAACTACAGTTATAATGTGACAGTATCGCTAGAACAACTTCTCATATTTTATTCTATGCTCGCCGCTTAAATGTTTTAGCGGATGGTGGCGCGAGTCGGGTCGTTCCTTTCCCTCTAATATGGTTATTAGGAGCTATGGCTGACTCTCGCGTCATACTCGTGACCGCCGGGTGCTGTCCGTGTGTACTGGCCTACTCTTGTCAGAGGTATCAATGATTTTTATGTATAACTTTTCGTGTCACATTGTTTTCATATTCTAATGACATAATCTGGCTTATTTCAAGTATTGAATTTTGTCATTATTAACTAATGATTGTTTATATCTTGATTTTTCACAAATGAAATTATGTTATTATTATTTTATGACTATCAGAAAGAGTGTAATTTGCACCTATTTTTAAATAAATACTTTGAATCTTGAATACTAACTCACTTTGTCTTGTCTCGACAATTTGTAAAGCAATAAATACATTTAGCAACACACACACCGAAAGCCAAGGGAAGCTTAGCTGGTGGGCTTAAGCGGCTGTTATCTCGAAGTTTAGAATGGCAAGCGCTTCGGGCTCTTTACAAAATATGAGCCCCGCTTGAGCTGTTGTGTCTCGACTATACGATACTGGTGTGATTATAACGTTGCATGTATGAGGATTTTAGCTTAGCTACATATTACAGTAACAACCCGCTATACGCGACCCCGTTAGACGCGATTTCAAATTACAAAATTTATTCAGGTTTGCCCATGTCGCCGGGATATTGTCAAAACCGCGATATTATAATCTCACTTCACTAAATTCAGTTAGATGACGGTACATTGTCAATCGGCTTACAATTGCACGGCCCATCCGAATAAAACCGATGATTTCTTCTTCGCTACTCCCTGGGGTTAACCAATCAAACCTGACCTAACATAACATCGCTCGCTTCGATTAGTGTTATTGTAATGTCATTAGTGAAATTGTAAGCAGTATGTTACGGTTCACTATCTTTCGACAGTTCACAATCTCGCGAGATAGATCATAGATTATAATCAAACGGTATTTACAATTTATAGGTGGCATACATATTGCAGAGCATTGACAGTGATGAATTGAT
Source organism: Coleophora flavipennella (assembly GCA_947284805.1). NCBI lineage: Eukaryota > Metazoa > Arthropoda > Insecta > Lepidoptera > Coleophoridae > Coleophora > Coleophora flavipennella. The sequence continues at coordinate 15,031,659 of OX369264.1, read as the reverse complement.
GATCACCTTATTTCAACCGTGTGTCAAACCAGTAAAAACCAGTATTGCGAGTTATGAACGTATTTTACAAGAATTTAACGAATCGCAACCCAAAAGACAATAAGTACTTAGTACTCTTATGTACTTAGATGTGTTTTTCCGTAAAACAAATATACGTATAATGTATACTGCACAATGTGTTTTTGAATTAAAGTATTGATTTGTATTTTGTATGTATTGACTTGATTATGATATACGCGATTTTCATTTAACACGAGTTTTTGCGGAATGTATCTCCCGCGTAAATCGGGGAGTTACTGTATTATTTAAAGACTTTTAATTTCCCTGAGCGGAGCGTTATTACAAGCTTTTAATTAACTTGCAATGTACCTATGTATGTTTGTTCGGGTGAAATCTTGCAAGTTAAATTTGACCCACTTCCCGGTTTCTGATTAAGCTGAAATTTTGCATTTTTTTTTTATATTTCGCGTGACAATGTAATATTAAAAGTTTGAACCTAAAAGTTTGTAGGTTATTCGAACATTATTTGTGTTATTCATTACCCATGTTTATCCATTTCAGTTCATTTTTTTAGGGTTCCGTAACCGTCTGTGTGACAAGACCATTTTTCTCAGGAACACGTGCAGTTATCAAGTTGAAATTAATATTAAATACTAAGGTCCATAGTCCCTTTAAAAGTGTGAATAAATCAAGCTTCAAAGGCAAACCTAAAAAAAAAAAGATAAGAATATTTGATGGGAATTTTTGTCATATTTTTTATTCGCAAGTAAATCAAAACCTAGAGGGTACTTTCCTTCGACCTAGAATCATGAAATTTGGTCTGACAGCCTGAGTAATGGAGAAAATCCGAAAATTGAAAATTATAGTTACATATTAGTAGTTATATCACACTTAAAATAGTTCTGTGTAACAAGGGGACAAAGCAATATTTTGTTCCGAGGGAGTTACTTTGAATAGGGATGACGAATGCTAGTCATCTGATTTATTTTTTATCATCTGTCAAAAACGACATTTTGTTCTAAAAATGTTTGAAATACCTAGGCGTGACGTCATAGTTTTGCAGCGTCATTTATGTACTCATTTTGTGATTTTGGTGAATTAAAAATCGAAGACTTGATGAAAAAAAAAACTAGTAAGTGGTTTTCCGAAGTTTGAGTAGGAGGGCAATTTAGTGATCAAGAGTTCATAATTTATTTCTGATGCTGTCGTTATCCCTATTCTGAGCTTAGCGAGGAATTCAATATACGTCGCCGAAGAACAAAATATTTTGGCCCCGAGTGACACACCCAATTTTTCATCACAATCTATAAGAAAAAGAATTGAAAAGAAAGAAGAATGAACATGACCGTTTTTTTTTCAGGCAGGGAGTGGCCATACACTATGTTAGTACTAATATACATATATACTTTGCTTTAACAGAATTAAGAATGTATACTCACAAAATCATTTCCAATACAAACTTAAAATTACTAATTCTTGAAAATGGATGGGCTGATTCTAATGAAACTTTACATACATAAACAAGTCACAAAGTCCTAATTTGTGGATCATCATCATCATTACAGCTCATATACGTCCCCACCGAGGGGCTCGAGCCTACCCTGAATCAGGGCGATTAGGCCTTAGTCGACCACGCGGGCCCAGTGCGGGTTGGTCGACTTCACACACAACCTTCGAGTTTCTTCGCAGGCGTGTGTAGGTTTCCTCACGATGTTTTCCTTCACCGTTAAAGCAATCGGTAAGTATGTACGTAAGTTTTTGAAAAACTCATTGGTACATTGGCCGTCCAGATTTGAACCCGGTACCTCTGGTTAGATGGACCGAGTCGTTACCGGTTGAGCCACCGACGCTGATTTTGTGGATTTGTGGATAGATTATATTTATGAAATACTTCATTTTTAAAAATTACTGTGAATTTTAAGATTACTATTAAAAACCTGAAATCAATATTGTTTAGTGAAAACTCATTTTTATGCAATCTATCCACAAACTAGAATTTTGTGACTTGCTTATTTTATTTTATTTTTTAAGGAAAACTAGGTTACATTATATGATCAAACATCAATTAGATAAGATTAAATGTATTAAGTTCATTAGAATCGGCTCATTCATTTTCAAGAAGTAGTACTTTTAAGTTTGTATTATGGGAAACGACTTTATGAATGCGCTCTTAAGGCTTTAAGATGCCTCAATCCGAGCAGGTTGATACGTGTTCAAATAATATCGAACGTAACTCTATTTAAAGTTCAAAGCAATGCGGGCTTCTGCGCGGCTTTTACGTTGAAACCGAATGCCCAATTCTTGATTTTTACATGTTTTTATTACTTTTCTATACTTTCAAATAAGTTTAAAAAAATATGTTTAATTAAATGGAAAGATCTTAAAGTTATCGAATTTTGTGTGTTGGTTTCATTCAACATTAACAATTGATTTTCGAGAAATTTTGCAATTAATACCAAAAACAGGGTCTACAGTATATTTATTTATATCAAAATTGGTAAAAATATTAAAATTGTATTCAATTAAATCGATTTTTTATTTTTATGATGATTTTTTTTTTACTTTAAGTACATTATATATTTTTTCCATAGTGATAGCTTTACACAGTCTTTCAATAATTTGAATTGAATATTTTTTTTTTCCCCGTGAGATGTTGTGTAGGGGAGGGAGGTGAATGCATTTACGCATACCTGTGCAGCGGTAAAACTGCACCGGTTATGTGGGACTCACAGTTTTCGGACCGCAATACCCACTAACACCCCCCGAAGAACTTTGGCAGCATAAGCCACCCTAAAAGTATATCGGAGCGACGCCCCCCCCTAGGGAGGGGGGGTCATTTGACCTATCTTAAGGCCTTAAGGTAGAACCAGTGAATATTGTCAGAAGTGGCTCGCTCCAAGGGGCTCTAATGGAATAAATGGCACATCTAATTGTACCCTAATCCATACAGATAACAGTCTATCAGTCTTGCAGAAAGAATTTCCCATTTATCCCCTTCTAAGCAGCTTCTTATCTGATCTGACGGTACGGCCTAATGAATAAAACTAATATGTTATCATTATTATTATTATTATATCAGCTCATATAAGTCCCCACCGAGGGGCTCGAGCCTACCCTGAATCAGGGCGATTAGGCCTTAGTCGACCACGCGGGCCCAGTGCCGGTTGGTCGACTTCACACACAACCTTCGAGTTTCTTCGCAGGCCTGTGCAGGTTTCCTCACGATGTTTTCCTTCACCGTTAAAGCAATCGGAAGTATATGTACGTAAGTTTTTGAAAAACTCATTGGTACATTGGCCGTCCAGATTTGAACCCGGTACCTCTGGTTAGATAGACCGAGTCGTTACCGGTTGAACCACCGACGCTTTTTTAAATGTTATCATATAGATTTGGTATGGTACCATTTTTAGGGTTCCGTGCCAAGTATTGGGACTCTATTATTAGTAATACTTACACTACGCTGTCGGTCTGTCTATCTGTATGTCCGACTTTTAAAAGGCTGTAACTGTTGACCTGTAATAGGTAGCTGGCTGAAATTTCTACAGAATATGTGTAGTCATGGGGGATTTAATAACAAATTATCAAAGTTTTAACCGCCTCCGTGGCGTAATGGTTAGTCAATTCGCTTCACACCAGGAGGTCGCGGGTTCGATTCCCGGCTTTGTAAGACTCGCAGGGCATTTTTATAGCCCGCCTGGCTAGCTACCACCATCTTATCTAAGTCTTGCCGCCAAACATCAATGTTAACAGCATTGATGTGATTCGGCTTGAAGATAAGATAGCCAGATTCCCATTGCGTTGGGGAATCTTGGTAAGCCCGCTTCCATCTTCTGAGATAATTCCAAGGGCTTATCAATTGTGGATAAAAAAAAGGTCAAAAATAAAAGTTTAAAACTAAGAAACGTGTTTTGTAACGATTTTTTTATTTTCGCTCTATCGTAAAAAGGCTAATTCGACCAAGGCTTGATCGTCCTAATTCAGGGTAGGCTCGAGCCCTTCGGTGGGGACTTATATGAGCTGATATGATGAAATTAATCTTAGATAGATGGTGTGCGGAAAAAGAACCGTCGTAAGATTTGAGGGCGCCGCTGTGCTTAACTACCGTCTTTGTCATGTTGGCAACACTGTTACGTCATTATAGTGTGACTGTAACATTTTAGATTAATCCTTATCCTTACTAATATTATAAATGTGAAAATGTATATGTTTGTTTGTTACCTTTTCACGCTTCAACATCTTAACCAAATTTGGCATTCAGGTAGCCTGTGTCACTGGGAAGGACATAGGCTACTTTTTATCCCGTAAAAATAGCATGGTCCGATGTAGTTCCTGAGGGAACTGAAATATATTCTTTTTTTTGGTTAGTTTCATTAACATTGCAACGGAACAATGGATTGCTATGATTTTTTGCACAGAGATGGCTGTGGGGGTGGGAAATGGCATAATTTACTAATAAGCATATCCTGAAATGGTTCCCGAGGGATCTGGGGAAAACTCATTACTGCGCTGGCGCACGTCAGCGTCGCAACAGAGCTACGGACTGGAGTGGTTTTTTGTATAGAATTGATTGAGGGGGTGGGAAGTAAGATTGTCTTTTAGTCAGAATAGCCCGATATCGTTCCTGAAGGATCTGAGGAAAATTCATGTCCGCGCTCGCGAGTCGCTAACACCCTAAAAGACAGTCATAAAAACGATGTCCACGCGGGCGAAGCCGCGGGCAAAAGCTTGTATAATTATATTAATCTTAGTGTTGGAATATAATGTATTAAGATTCTGTATTCTGATTTTGTCTAAATGAAATGTATTTGATGTTAGTTAAATAGGCGACGGTTCTCTTGCAGCGCAGACTCCAATAGAGTCCTTTTAGGGTTCCGTAGTTAATAAAGAACCCTTATATTTTTGCCATGTCTGTTTGTCTATCCGCGGCTTAGCTCAGAGACTACTAATACTAGAAAGCTGAAATTTGGCCAGCTAAACCGCTATTTCAGGACTTCTGAAAAAAATTGTAAATAGTAGAAAACACTATCACAGCTAAATAGGCTTTTTTTAGTTTAGGAGAAACAGTCAGCCAACTTTATATGTGCAGTTGAATTTGTCAAAAGTTTATGGATTTTCCATACAAAATGTTCTATTACCAACTACAAATTTAATATTGTTTTTTAAAATATACGTACTTTGCGTTAGTCTGACTCGCACTTGGTCGGTTTTTTTATCCACAATTGATAAGCACTAGCGACACTCAAGGGACCAGACATTTTGTGACGTCATTGAGAGTTTTCGTTATACAGAGAGAAATTAGCGTCAAAGTAAACCAACTGGAGCCAGAAAATTTTGACGTTTCAAAGAGTGAATCGTTATATCGAGTGACGTTTTACAGAGTTTATACTATATTTTAACACCCAGGCACAGAGCAAACAAACCTGTTGATCACACGAATGATTGCTCTGGGTGGGGATTGAACTCACGACCATCGGCCCAGCAGGGCTGCCGCTGGAGCAACGGGTCAGTCATAGTCATTGAGAGATAAGTCCCTTTATGTGATTTTTTTCTGTCACAAATTTTTTCGTTATCTATGTGGTATCTAAGCATTAAATAATTTTGAAAAAAAAAACCCGACTTCAAACAGGAAACTAAGGTTCCCCTTGATTTCTCTGGGATGCCATCATCAGATCCTGGTTTCCTTATCATGGTACTACCTTTCGGATGTTTCCTTTCCAACAAAAGAAAAATCATTAAAATCGGTTCATAAACGACGAAGTTAACCGCGAACACACATAAAATATGTATACGGTCGAATTGAGAAACCTCCTCCTTTTTTGAAGTCGGTTAATAAAAAAATTACAAACAAAGAAGTTAATGTTGTGTATGGGACAAGGCATAAAAACAATGTATTGGTAAACAAATCACCGAACTAACTTTACCAACAAATCAACCACAACCACAATTAATTTAATAACCGTAATCATAGTATCAACGGCGTTTAATAAAAGCAACGCCGCCGCGACTACCGCCAAAATTAAATTTCAACCCTTCGTTCGCAGATATCGAGTTGAGCATCGAATAAATGCGGCCATTTCTCATTTCAACTGAGGCAAAACTTAATAACCTTAGTGGAAACGCAATAATTACCCTTGCTCGCTCGCAGAGAGAGAGAGAGAGAGAGATTTGGCGAGAAATAAATGAGCGTCATTAAGAGACTCGCGTTCAGATATTTTACCCCTGAAGAAGACATCGTAGGACGCGCGGCGCACCGGCTTGGCTGCCGACTTTTCCCACGAGTTGCGTCAAAGATAAGGTTTCCTTGCAAAGTTTTTTAGAATACTGCCAGTCTAGCCTATCCCACTTAAGGTGAAAAATGTTTCCGCCTAGGGAAAGACACCTTATAGATGAGAGGTTAGTAACAGACAGCGGCTAGGCTAGCTAGCATTTGGTAAAGACGTTTTCATATTAGGCTACGCTTTAGGCAATTAACAAGGCATTGTGCTATGCATTAAGAATATTGCCAAGATGAATGAAGTGTGCTTTAGAAAGAGCCATGATTCGAGTTTCTATCCTTATAAAAGACTAGCTTATGCCAATAGCTTCGCTCGCGTGGAATAGTTTCTATGACTGTCTTCGAGGGTGCGCAGTGCGTTATTCGAATAAAAATATAATTTTGAAAATCGGTTCACAATCGGCGGAGAAATCGCGTAACAAACATACAAAAAAAAACATACAGTCGAATTGAGAACCTCCTCCTTTTTGAAGTCAGTTGAAAATGAAAATTGGGTTCTACTTATTTTATACTATCTGTACCACTCTCCTATGAAAGTAGAAAAAAATGTCTATAGTTTTGTAAAAAAATCACTTAAGATATTGTAGGTTAGAAACTTTTAAAATGTGGAAGTGCTATATTTACCCTCTCAGTTCTATGTGAATTTCTTTTTAAGTAATTTTGAAAACTTTTCAAAATACAAGTTTTGTGTGAAAAATCTTAAAAACATCCCTAGGCAATCATCATCATCATATCAGCCGAACGCGAACGACTTCCACCGCTGAACATAGGCCTCCCCCAAGTATTTCCCTAGGCAATGTTAAGCAGTTATTAGTTATTTAACCTATTTTACCTTAATCAGTCGGTTCTGAATTGACTTAATCTTTGGTCGCAACCACCTGACAAATTATCGCAGCCCAGAGGCAATCCTCACGTTTGTTTCGTTGAAATGTGGATGTTTTTGTGTTGCTGACTAATGTGCTACGTTCTAATAGCCCTGTTACATGCAGCGGGTGGGAGATCCTCACTAAATGGTGCTCATTATTTGTTTTGATACTCTCGTTACTCGTCGCTGATATAATAATCAAGGTATCCTGTAATTTACTATTTATTAATGTGTTTATTATTTTCGTATACAAACTACACAGGCTGTTAGATAAAATAGAGCACACTTTTGACGTGGAATACGTCTCTTATTCGGCTTTTCGATACGGGGGGTAACTCTGCTGAAATCGATTTTTTTGACTTGCTATTATTCGCAAACTAAAGTGAATCAAGAAATAAATTAGGTACCATTTTGAAGATTACTGTAAAAAGATAAAAATATTTTCGATAAGAAATTATCTATACGAATGTTGAAAATCAATGCGTAGAGCGGCAATCGCAGTAGAACCCGTTGACATTAATATATCTATTACTGCGTTTCGACATTCCGATGCGTAAAAATCCTATACTCGTCTTTTGCGCACGTATATTTTCAGCAAAATCCCCGAGCCACGGTCACGTTTCAATCGCATATCATAGAAAACTCGTCGCGTTCGCTCGTGTTCGCAAACACTAAAAAAAAAAAAAAACGCAGAACCACCGGAACGGAAGCGTGAAATTCGCGCCAACTAAATTATTCAAAATAGGCGGTTGTACGTGTTTATGTGGTTTCCGTTATATGTGCTATGTGTAGGGGAAAATAGTGTGGAAAAAATTGCGACGAATTTTGGGATTCAGTCGTAAAGTGATCGCGGGGACGACGACGCTAGGCGAAACAAAAAGTTCTAAATCCTTACTAATATGAAATGTAAAATGTGTTTGTTTAGTACCTTTTCACGCTTCAACGCCTCAACCAATCTTTATGAAATTTGTCATGCATGTAGCCTGTGTCACTAAAAAGGACATAGGCTAGTTTTAGCTCGTGATAATAGCATAGTCCGATGCAGTTCCTACAGAAACTGAAAAAATACTCTTTTTTTGATTAATTTCTTTAACATCGCAAGTCGCAACGGAAAAATGAATTGTTGTGATTTTTTTAAAACAGAGATAGTTAAGGAGGTGGGAAATTATATAATTTACTAATAAGCATATTCTGACATAGTTCCCAAGGGATCTGGGCAAAACTCAATTCCACAGACATCTAGTGAGACATTTACAACGTCGAATTAGATTGTTACTAAATCGATTCTTACATATTTTAATTTAAGTTTTATTTACAGTAGAACCTCGTTAAGTCGAACCTCGATAAGTTGAAAACCTCCAGATCTCGAAAAAATGTTTTGTTCCCTCCCCTTCAAACACCAAAACCTCCATTACTCGAAATCTCAACCCTCTATTAGTCGAAATAATCAGTGGTTCCCTGCAAGCCATGATGGTACATACTTTCCCTCTATAACTCGAAAAATGAAATTGGACCTCTAAATATGTGTGTCACCTCTGCAACTTGAATTTTTATTTATTTTACCTCTCTAACTCAAAATTTATACGAATGAATCTCAACCTCTATATGTCGAATCAAAATCCTCCTAAGTCGAAATCCTCCATAAGTCGAAAACTCTATAACTCGAATTTTTTGGCGTCTCCCTTGGTATTCGACTTATAGAGGTCCTACTGTATAGTATAATATTCAAATGCTAACGACATAAACACCATAAAGTAATTCTAAAACCAATGCGTAAGTAACAAGGAGCCACAACAAGGCGACAAACCAACAAAAGGGCCGTTACATTTTACGGCCCGCAATCCGCGAGCGACCCGCGCGATAGCACTCCTGCCAACAATTAAACCTCGCAGATAAAGACAACGGGATTTCCGCTTCACTTCTCCATTGTATTTGGATAATATTTGGATAAATTGCAGGGTAATCCTGAAATTATATAATTTCTTGTGCGCACACTTTGTGAAATTTGGTTGGAGTGTTGTCAGACAAAATAAGTGAATCTCTACCTAGGTAGGTAAATTATGTATCCCTGCACTTTTGTATTTACTATTAAATGAATAATTTAACTAAAGAAACACATTTTTTTCAATACAACTGAACTCTGGTCATTATTATTATATCAGCCGAAGGACGTCCACTGCTGAACAAAGACACACCCTGGACACTTCATACAACGGGCCAGAAATTGCATTACAAAAAACGAATGACGGAACAATCAAAACGGCGGCGAAATCCTATACGTTCGACAAACAAACTGTAACCAATGTGTATCAATCTCGGTGACAATATATATACTTTTTACAAAGGTCTCTGTCACGGATTTCTACCACGACTAGTTCGGTGCTGCCCGCATCCAGCGGCTTCCCGCGATCTTCATCAGGTCATCGCTCCACCGAGTGAGAGGCCTGGCTAAGCTAAGTTTTCCGATGCGCGGTCGCCACTTTGCAATCGGCACGGCCACCGATCGCCTCTCATAATATTTCAATATTATTGTAAATAATTAAGTTTTAGTGTGCTACTTTCGATTAAAAAAGCGTCAGTGGCTCAACCGGTAACGACTTGGTCCTCCTAACTAGAGGTGCCGGGCTAAAATCCGGACGGCCAATGTACAAATGAGTTTTTCGAAACTTACGTACATATACTCACCGATTGCTTTAACGGTGAAGTAAAACATCGTGAGGAAACCTGGACACACCTGCGGAGAAACTCGAAGGTTGTGTGTGAAGTCGACCAACCCGCACTGGGCTCGCGTGGTCGACTAAGGCCCGATCACCCTAATTCAAGGTAGGCTCGAGCCCCTCGGTGGGGACGTATATGAGCTGATATGATGATGATTGATGACTTTCGATTCATATTAAAAGTACTACCAAAAACCAAACTCTTTTTAAATCGCGCCAACGTGGCGATTTTTGGCGATTTCATAACTTAGAATTTTTTCTACTGTTTTCATACAATGAAAACCCAATAGGTAATGAAACCCTTTTTACAGGAACACATTTATCCAACATAACAAATGTATGCATTGATCGAACAAAGAATCCCATTAAATCAATTGCGCGCCATAAATTGGAGTGGCCCAACTGTTCCAATTTGGCGGTAAGCTAATGGCGCTAATTTCAACTGGCCATTTGTAATAAAATTTTATTCAAAACTAGAGGTTGCTCGCGACTTTGTCGATGTTCCATTCCTGGTTTTGCAGTTGAAATTTTATCATATCAGCTCATATACGTCCGCACTGAGGGGCTCGAGCCTACCCTGAATTAGGGCGATCGGGCCTTAGTCGAACACGCGGGCCTAGTGCGGGTTGGTAGACTTCACACACAACCTGCGAGTTTCTCCGCAGGCGTGTGCAGGTTTCCTCACGATGTTTTTCTTCACCGTAAGAGTACGTTAGTACTAATATATATACTGTGGTAAGAGTGTCTAATAAACGTTGAAAATTTGCAAGCTCCAATCTTATTAACGATTATAATCCGTCGGAAAAAATAAGGCAACTTGCCAAGTTCCAGATTGAAAAAACCGGCCAAGTGCGAGTCGGACTAGTACTCCGAGGATTCGCTACCACTATACCTCTCCACGCAACTGCTTAGCATAATGACAATGATACATATTCACATAAAAAACAAAAGACATCAACGCGAGCGACAAAAATATGTTTTTTTTTGTCATTCAGTTCGGACTCCTGTGCGCATGTAGAACTCACCTTGGCCGATTTTTATTATTTGTGCTTTTACTTCAGTATTAGTACTATAAGCGCACCAAGTTTCACGCTTCTATGTATTACCGTTTTTACGACAGAGCTAAATCAAAAACATTTATAAAGACGTATAAAATAGCGTTATTTGTATGGTGATATTTTTTTACACTTTTTCTAATTATTTGTGTGTTTTGTAATAGCGGCAATAGAATTACAGATTCTGTGAAAATTTTAACTGTCTACCTGTTACGGTTCATAAAATACAGCTCGCTGACAGACGGACAGACGAACGGACAGAGGAACGGACAGACGGACGGACAGACAGCGGAGGCTTAGTAGTAGGGTTCCGTTGGTCACCCGTTGTGTGTACGGAACAATGAAAACAGTAAATAGCTAAAGATACAAACATCTGAATTGACTATTTATTGCATGGACACGATCGTTCACAGAAATGGTTCTAGTTCTAAAATCATAAATACAGTAACTAACAATTTGTAAAATACTAAGATATGTTGGTGGGAGACGGCGCCTAAAGTAAGATGTAAATCTTGTAGTATAAGTCACTAGAACCCCCCCCTCGCCCCTCCTCAGTATACAGGAATAAAACATGATAAGTGATGAATGACGACGTTCGCGTAGCCTACATTAGCGCGTACCAAGCATTTCTTGCTTTGAAGCGAAAATTCACAATAGGGTAAATGATTTAGCTGCCAGTCATTTGAATAACTTTTTACCCGACTGCGTTTTTTGAGTATTTGTTTGTATGTATGTGTGTTTGGCACGCCTTGTAGCCTCAACGGATAGAGTGCGAGGTGTCGTTAGATTCGTCTTAATCCCGTGAGTGACATAGGATACATTTTTACCCGACTGGCCAAAAATAGGGTTTCAATGCAGTCGGGTTTTTGGTTTTTAGTTTATTCCTAAAATTATTATAGTCTGTCAAAAACCAAATTTTGTACAATGCGTGACGCCATCGTTTTTGCTAATGTGCTAATTTTATGACTTTAATTAGGCTCGAGCCCCTCGGTGGGGACGTATATGAGCTGATATAATAATAATAATAATAAATTAGGTCTTTCCCGCAGCTCCACCCGCGTTTATATAGTTTTTGTCTGTTCTCGAGGGTGAGAGCTTGGAAATGATTTCTCTGGGGTAAAAAAAAACATCAGTTTTTCTTTGCCCTTTATTTTAGCTTTATAATAAATTGGCTTTATATACTAGAAATACTTTTCCTATTTTCTGTGTTTTTTTCTAACCTTTTTCTAAGCCCCTGCCAAATGGCAATGAATTTGATTGAATAGTTTAATGCCTAGTCTACAAAATAAAGGCACTTTAATACGACAGTAGTCTTTCTCGAATAAACACTTTATACTTAACAATAATCAATACAACTTTGACTATTTTTAAAGTTTTGAAACAAATTTGGACTGAGATTAAAAATAGAAATAGATGTGTTGGGCTGTTTATGAATTATCGAAAGCTTCAGACTGTGTTCTACATGAAATCTTGCTTAAACAACTAGAAAATATTGGGTGACCAGGGGAATGCCTTGAAATTAATGGAGTCCTATCTTTCTAATAGAGTGCAAGCCAAAATTGTTGAAAAGTACAATTCAAACACAAAGACGCTAGAGCAAATTCAATCTGATTTTAGAAAATACAATTAGGTGTCCCACAGGGAAGTGTTCTGGGACCTCTACTGTTCCTTATCTAAATGAGCTACCTTTGGTGATGGAGATGATCTCTGTGTCTTGTTTGCTGATGATACTTCTATTTTTATACCAAAGGATAAATTGAGTAATCATGAATATTTTAATGAAATATATAATAACACTATTGACATGGCTACATAATGGTTTACATTAATTAATTTGAAATTAAATCTAGATAAGACTAAAATTATACAAATAAGGAATTACAAAAAAAAACCACATTATTTGAATATCATTATTAATTTCTAATAAGGCAGTAGAATTAGTTAATGACATAATTTTTTAGGAATTGCAATTGATATTCATTTGGATTGGAAATCTCATGTTGAAATGATCAACAAAAAGATGTTAAGTAAATGTTATGCTTTGTCTGTACTAAGTAATGTGACTTCAACAGAAGTTAGTCGAAATGCATATTATGGCTACGTTTATCCACTTTTAACATGTGGCATCATGTATTGGGGTAATTCTGTAAATGTTAACTCTACTTGTACGGGCAGCGCAGAACCGGTCGTCATGGAAATCATTGGTCCATCCTGCACTGAACGTCCGTCGGCTGATATGATAGTGATGATGAAGAAGTACATAAGCTAAGAAATATAGTATCTCGATCGAGATCCACGTCTGTAAGCAATATATTAAAAAAACGATGTCTAAGGATCATCTACAAAATGCTTAGCACTGAGTCTCTAAGGTCTGTATTCAAAGAAAAAAAAATGATGATGACTATATTTTAAATGTTAAACCATGACTATTGTATGCCCGAAAGAAGTAAACTGATGATACTAATTATTGTAACAACTTTATTACTCAGCTTTGACAATAAATAATCTCTTGTCTTCTTGAACATTTGTCTTGTCTTGTAGATAAAAAAACAGCTGTCCCGCGAGAAACAATTCAGAAATCGCTATTAATGATAGCCTATGGTCCTTTTTAATGCCACATGCTACGTGCATGCCAAATTTCGTCAAGATTGATTAGGCGTTGAAGCGTGATGAGAGAACAAACAAACATATTTTTCCATTTATAACTTTAGTATCTAAGGAATAACTAAAAACAGGTTAAGTGCGAGTCAGACTCGTGTTCCGAGGGATCCGTACCAACACAAGAGGTGTAAAAATGAAACATATTCATTTCAAACAAAAGACATCAACGCGAACGACAGATAAATGCTATTTTTTTTAATCACTTCTGACTCCTTAGCGTAAGTACTACTCACACTTGGTCAGTTTTTATTTATTTTTGTTATCTTCAAAGGGGAGGAGAGCATAATTTTATATCATAATTTATTTTTAATTAGTCGGCTTGTCACGTTCGTTTATTAAGTCATATAGGATAACATGTTTACTCAGGAGTCTTACAGGCTTTCCCATCGAATAAACTCTGTAGCAATTTTCCGAAGGCGCGCACTGTCAAGGCACTCTTGTGAACTGACACAAATTTCCAACAGAATAACCCGATGCAAAGGAAGGGGTGTTAGCTGCCACGGCCATTAACTCCAGCTTAATCATAATGAAGCAGAATCATTCTTTAGCCTACTAATATTATTAACGCGAAAGTATGTTGGTTGACTGGTAGAAATCGCTCTCAGCGATAAGACCGCCTAAATTGTACGTCTCTTAGTTTTTAATTTAAATTTTGCATATGTATTTATTTATTTTGATGTACAATAGAGTTATTTGAGTTTGAGTTTGTAAGATTGTATGGATGTATGTTTGTTACTCTTTCACGCAGAAACTACTGAACGGATCTGGCTGAAATTTGATAGATAGACAGTTTAGGACCTAGATACGAAGTAACTATTTAGTAATTTGTGCCTAGATTAACACACAGGATACTTTTTCCACGCTCGCGAGCCACATTGCGCACCCTCGAAAAGTCATAGAAACGTTGTCGCCGCGGGAAACAGCTAGTTTAGGTATATGTAGGTATGTATTCTGTTAATATTATTAAAGAACAGCTGGACGGAATGGAATTTAATTTAGCGCAGGAGTTGATTATACTTACTCATATTCTAGAATAGGATATCCCCTCTAGATACCTGCTTAGTTGGTAGAGCGTTTGAAATCATGTTGTTCAATTGAAATACGTACATATTTCCCTGACCGACCATAGTCCCTGGCTTTACTAAACTCCCGGGTTCAAATCCGGACGCCCAATATACCAATGAAATTATCGAAACTTACGTACATATATACCTTCCGATTAAGTTAGGTTAGGTAAAGGCACGCCCCGGATACTGCATACAACGGTCGTAAATGACATTTCTAAAAACAAATGACGGAGCAAACAAAATCACAGCAAAATCCTATACGTCCGAGAACCAAACTGTATAAATCTGACTGACGAGGGGGTGAGGTCGCAATCTAGAGAGCGGCAGGGAGTGTCTATACTGTGTGTCAGTACTAATAAATATACTTTGGTTAAGATAAACATCGTCAGAAAACATGCACATCTGATTATAGATGTACCTATATAAAGGCCGCGTTGCACACTTCCGTAAGTGTAAATCTAAATGCGCTACAAATGACCGCGGGTGATGCTAAGTGCAACACCAGGCAACCGCCGTCTATCCCTTGGATATCACGGTAAATTGTGCCACACGCTAAGAGAGACTAGTTCCTAAATTAAAATCAAATAACTGTTTTACGCAATTTAATTCATAATAGGGGATCAGACTGCATCAAAAATAAATTCTGAAATATGATTTCCTACATTGCTGTCCTCTTGGAGTTTAAAGAACCTTACTTGTTTTGTTTTTCATCACGACTTCAATTTTTCATTGATCAAATTCACAAAATAAGTTCGTCAATGACGCTAAAAATCTATGACGTCACTTAAGGGTATTTCAAACATGTTTTAGAACAAAATTTCATTTTTGACAGATCATAAATAGTAACTCAAATGACTAGCAGTCCGATATCCTATATTAAACATAACATTACTACATTATGTTTTACACCAGCCTCTGTCTGCAGCCGAAAACGTCCAAAAACAACGGATTGCTTTAAAAGAAGTCCATAAAAAAAATGTCATACCCCACTATTTGGCAGCACGCTCAATGACTTTGATATTTTCCATGGCATTAATTAAAAAATTATAAAGCTTCTCCCCCCTCCCCCCATTTCGGCCCTCGCACCCATTGTTCTCGACAAAGCGTTTATATTGGGGTAAAGATAAATATGCGAGACGAAGGTAATTGTGCTTTTTATTGAGCCGTTTGATTTCAAAGGCTTTTGTATCGCGCTCTGTATTTTATTGTGCACGTTCATTATAAATTTTTTTTTTTTTCAGTTATTTTTTTTTTATTTTTATAATTTGTTTATATTTTTTTACTAGTGTGTCGGTGGCTCACACGGTAACGACTCGGTGCCCCTAACCAGAGGTGCCGGGTTCAAATCCGGACGGCCAATGTACCTATGAGTTTTTTGAAACCTACGTACATATACTCTCCGATTGCTTTAACGATGAAGGAAAACATCGTGAGGAAACCTACACACACCTGCGAAGAAACTTGAAGTTTGTGTGTGAAGTCGACCAACCCGCACTGGGCCCGCGTGGTCGACTAAGGCCCGATCGCCCTAATTCAGGGTAGGCTCGAGCCCCTCGGTGGGGACGTATATGAGCTGATATGATGATGAACTGGTGTGTACAATAAAGAGTATTTATCTTATCTTAATTAATTTATTTTTGTGCAAAATCTTTGAGACAGTATTTGAGTCAATGTAGTTTCAGAATGGCCAAAACAGTTTTTGATTAGTTGCTATAAGCAAGTTAATACTTGCGTTTGTTTAATATTACAAATAACTTTAATCATCATCATATCAGCCGCTAATTACAGCGTGACAGTTAAGAGGATAAGCAATAGATTTTTATGCTTATCATCAATTTTTAGGGTTCTGCAGTCAAATTAGGAGCAGTTTGTTCTCAAAAATTATTACATATATGGCTATAGGTTCTCGTAAAGCTGAAATTTGGTATAGTTATGGAGCGTGCTAAGCTCGGAGTTTATCTACGTGATCAGAAACGAGGAGATCCGTAGGACAACCAAGGTAACTGACATAAACTCTCAGAATTGCTAAACTTAAGTTTCAGAAAATCTGATAAGTGTTGGAACTAGTAGGGCATTTAATTAATTTTAAAGGAAACAGCCAAGTAGGTTAATATTATTATTAACGAATATAAAATTAGAGCCTCTGCTCACTTGGCACGAGGCGAAGTGAGAAAAGTTATTATTATAGTATAAACACTAGCAGCTTAACAGCTGATGCGTGTAGTTTATAAACATTTGTCTAGTCTGTTTTTAAAACTGTTCACGTATGGATCACTTATAACTGTCTCTGGTAACTTGTTCCACTCGTTGACTACGGTTTTCTTAGTTTAGGTGATTTAGGAGTGATGATCGACCAATTTAAGACGTGCAGTTGGATTTGTAAAAATGTAATACATTTGCCATACGAAATGTTCTTTACCATTTGCGAAATTTATTTACTAAAAAGACTACGGAAACTTACTATGTGCGTGGTTCGACACGCGCTTGGCCACTTTTTTAAGGTTTAAGGCAATTTGACACTAACCGATAGGCCAAATTTCAAGTGCTCGTTATTATAGCGCTTTCCCATTATGAATTATGATACTAAGTCGATTTTGGGCTAATATCGATCGATAAAGCGGCTTTTAAAACTAGGCGACTCAATTAATGTGCAAGAAATAAATAAATATTCTGGGACAAATCACACATGGTCATCTGGCCCCAAAGTAGGATTCCCTGTGTTATTGGAACCAGAAACTGATATACATACTTATATACGTTTAAATACATACATATATAGATATTTAACACCCAGATACAGAGCAAACAAATCTGCTCATCACACAAATGTTTGCCCACACCTCTCGGCTCAGCAGTCAAGAGCACTAACCACTGAGCCACCGACGCAAAATTCAAATTCTTCCAAAATACAGTGTAAACTCTGTAAAACATCACTCGATATAACGATTCACTCTTTGAAACGTCAAAATTTTCTGGCTCCAGATGGTTTACTTTGACGCTAATTTCTCTCTGTATAACGAAAACTCTCAATAACGTCACAAAATGCCCGATCCCTTGAGTGTCGCTATATAGAGTTTACACTGTACATTAAATTAAATGATAAAATAAATAATAAGATCTAAATAATTATTAATCTCATCCTTAATTGTGTCAAACTGAAAGAATATACCCGTTGCCCTAATTTCAAAAATCTCAAAGGTAAATATTTCGCATCATAATAAGCGAAGTGGAATGGCGATGATTCGTAACAATGCCTCCCCGGGGACGGGCAGGTAATTATGATTGAGCACAAAATGGGTAAAAATAAGGCTGAGTATTGTTTCAGACATAATTAGGGTTTGTGGTCCCGGCGGGGTGGCGCAGCGCTAGTAGCAAGTCATACTGCTGCTGTTTTAGCCGGGATTTTGTTTCACCCATCTTTCCTGGCCAATTCCAGGCACTGAAGGATAGAGATAAATTTTAGGGTTCCAGATACAGGTAAGGTCTCGATGGAAAAGCTAAAAAAGAAACATTAAAAAAAACCTTACCACCTCGCTCGCTGGACCACACACTTTGCTACTTCTTCATGTGTGGATACCTTAGCAAAGTACATATATTAGTACTAACATACAGTATGGATACTCCCTGCCGCTCTCTAGAATGCGACCTCACCCCCTCGTCGCCCAGATTGATACAGATTGGTTACAGTTTGGTTGTCGAACGTATAGGATTTCGCCTATACGTTTTGTTGTATAAAGTGTCCAGGGTGTTACCTTAGTCAAAGGTTTACAACAACAACCCCCGAAAGATTCCACGAAGAATATCCGCCGCGAAATTGCCGCACTCAAACCAGCGCTTTGTACGTGTCATTGCAGGTGTAAAGGTCCGTTGGTCAAAAACAAGTGTCATTTTTTTAAAATAAATCTGCAATGTTACAGATTATTTTATAAAAAAAACTAAAATTTTTAGCTCTTTTTTAACATTTAAGGCTTTAAGATGACTCAATCCGAGCAGGTTGGTACGTGTTATAATAATATCGAACGTTAGTCTATTCATTTACCAATTGTGAATAATAAAAATCACTGCGGGCTTCAACGCGGCTGTTACTTTGAAACCGAACGCTAAATTCTCGATTTTTTATTTCTTTTATATACTTTCAAATAAGTTTAAAAAAATGTTTTCAATTGAATGTTTTCCATCTTATTTAATTCTTGCCGCCAAATATCAATGTTGATATCATTGGTGTGTTCCGGCATAAAAATAAGATAGCCAGTTCCCCATTGCGTTGGGAAATCTTGGTAAGGCCGCTTCCATCTTCGGCAACATCGTCACTTACCTCCAGGTGAGATGTTGTCAAGGGTTTACCAATTGCGAATAAAAAAAAATAAAAAATGAAAGGTGTTAAAATCACCGATTTTTGTGTGTTGGTATCATTTAACATTAACTATATTCGCTTTTGAGAAATTTTAACTATACTCACTTTTGAGAAATTTTGTAATTAATGTCAAGAACAGGGTCTACAGTATATTTATTTACATCAAAAGTGGTATTTTTATTAAAATTGTATTTAATTAAATCGATTTTTTATTATTTTAAGTATAGGGCCCATCTTAGGGCCTTCATTTTAAAATTTTCGCTAGACACCTTTTAATAATGACCTTATTTTAATCTTAGGGTACGTAAATACATTACACTGGTCTACAGTGGGTTTGTTGCCCTAGATATAAAATCGGTTTTGAATATATTTATGCTCACAGTTCATGAAACTATCAATGATTTTTTAAGATTTGCTCTCGTTTTTTCGCGCAGAACTATAATCATGACTGGGAAAATAAATTTTATTACTAACAAGCTGATAATTGATCAAAATATAAGACATGCAATAATTATAAAAACAAGGGCACATTCAATACTTTCATGAATAAATTCGTAATCTGGGCACTTGAAAACATCAAAATTTGCTAAGATATCTAGGGAAACATTTTTTTTGTAGAGCTGTGTTATTAGATATGGTACCTATACACTTTCAACTCCTCCTCTATAATCTTAATTAGTAAGTACCCCAACGTAAGTTGAACAGCTCAGCTTTACTCCACCAAAATTATTATACCAAACAATCTTATCTCCAAGAATTTGTCAAATGAAATTAACATCTCCAGTTTCACCACGTTCCCGGCTAACATTCCCGTGTCGCCGATTATGAATATTAATACGGCGGCAGTGCAGCCGCGGTTGAACCACGGTTGAACCGCGGTTGAACCGTAAGACCCGTAACGTGGCTTGACAAACCATCGGTAGTTATCGCAGCCGCAGTTATGCGAGGCGTCTTATTAGCAAAATTTATGCAAGCGTGGTTCTGGATTTGCGGCTTGCTGTTTAACTGAGACACCTAGAAATTATGATTTAGGGAAAAAAATGAACACAGTAACCTGATTCAACATAAAATAATTTTCGAAAAAAGTTATGGGTCCCCAGGAGCACACCACGGACACTAAATACAACGGTCGTGAAATGACATTTCTACAAACAAATGACGGAGCAAACAAAATACTTTCTAGAACCAAACTATAACCAATTTGTATCAATCTGGGTGACGAGGGGGTGAGGTTGGAATCTAGAGAGCGGCAGGGAGAGGGACTGTATGTTTAGTACTAATATTATATACTTTGCCGGAGGCTCGAGTTTCCATACAAACGTAGATTAAATACTAAGTGCCGGATTAAATCCAAACTATGAAAAGGTATTGAGTAGAAAAATATCGATGTTTGTAATTAGTTTTCGATGTGCTAATAGAAAACGGAAAAAAATAAAAGCAGTTTCAAGCTTTCAGTACAAAACTAATTTATTTTAATTTTGGATTCAATCCGTTAAGTAGTTTTTATATCAAAGCGGAACTAAGTTTATATGGAAACTCGACCCTTAAAGCTTTTAGGTACAAGCTTATATAAAAAGAGTTTTTATGCTCAAAAAGCCAAATTCTCAAATTAATATAAAAAATACACGGTTCCAAATTCAAAAAAGGTTCTATTGAAAAACAAAAGACGATTCTATGACCTGATTCCACCTCAGATGTTCATCATCATATCAACTTCAAAGTAACAAAAGGATCTATTGTCACCAGGAATACGGTTTCATTCAAAATTTCAGCTTCATCTGACTCTTGGAAGTCACTCTAAAATCGATCGCAAGATTTGAACTAAACAAACTTACATACATACTAACATTGCAAGTTAAATTTGTGCTAATTCGAATTTCAAACACAATAAAATTAATTTCCAAACTTACTCAACACTGAAAACTCTCTTAATTCAATGTTACTTAAATCCGTTTTCGATCCTCGTTGCTTCAAGATAAAGCCATAATTAAGGGCCTTCGCGATCGATTAACTTAAGCCGAGTTTAAATAGACGCTAACTCCAGGAGAAAGGTTTACTTCCCCGGGAAATGGCATTAGGTTTTCGCGCGTTTTATGTTCTCCGACGAGACGAGTCGCTAAGAAAGGGGGCTTAACGGCGGCTTGACTTAATTAGTTACCGTAATAAATTAGTGAAAGTATTTTTGATTGATACTGCTTTAAGGGATTTGTTCGACGTTTACGACGAGCCTTTACAAGTTAAGGGTAATCTTTATGACAGTTTATGTAATCGACCATTACTTTTACAACAAAAAAGTACTTTTTTATAAGTTTTTTAACTGATTTAAAAAAGGAGTTTGTCAATGCGACATTGTTGGGTTTCCAAAATATTCGTATATTTTAGTCTAAGTAGCTTTCTTATCAGGTGGGCTAAATTTCGTAAGTACATATATGTTTCTCAGAAACTAGAAATCGAGTTCCAATTATTCTTTTTCATTGGATTAAGTTTCACCGATTGCTTTAACGGTGAAGGAAAACATCGAGAGGATACCTGCACACACCTGCGAAGAAACTCGAAGGTTGTGTCTGAAGTTGACCAACCCGCACTGGGCCCGCATGGTCGACTAAGGCCCGATCGCCCTAATTCAGGGTAGGCTTGAACCCCTCGGTGGGGACATATATGAGCTGATATGATGAAGTTTCTTTCAACTTAGGGAACATTGCAAGTTTTATTAACATCGATTAAGTAGTTTTTAAGATATGGTCTGATTAGTGTGTATCAATCACTAGAAAACACGACGTTCGTCGATTTAATAATTGAAGTTGGTTGTTCCTAGCGTTTTTAACATTATCAATTATAAATAGAGATCGGTAACTATTGTGCGATTAGCGGAAACTTTCAGGGTTGCTACGTTGCTACTAAGGGGTTTGTTTATAGCCGCGTTAGTATAATTCTACCTGTTTGCCATTTTAATATATTATTTACCTGTTTTATATTCACAATAAAATATATTTAATTTTTTTTCCTATCTGATTTGGATAACATAACAACTATGTATAAAGTGACAATGTCTCAGATGTCAATATAGAGAATAGAAAACAAACTTCAGTTTATATACAGAACTAACAAGGACGGTACATCCTTACTAATATTATAAATGTGAAAATTTGTTTGTTTGTTTACGCTTCAACACCTCAACCAATCTTAATGAAATTTGGCATGCAGGTAGCCTGTGTCACTGGCAAGGACATAGGCTACTTTTTATCCCGTGAAAATAGCATGATCCGATGCAGTTCTTGATGGGAACTGAAAAAACACAATTTTTTGGGTTAATTTCTTTAACACCGCAACGGAACATTCCCCTCTCGTATATTTATTTACCAGATACGCTAAACTACCAGGTTTATGATATAGCGTCCTCACTCACCAACAGCTAGGTCATATAGTAAGGGCCGCTATTCCTGCCAACACCATAAGGTGAAGACAAGGACCAGTTACGGTAGGTCTTGCCGCCAAGACGCTTGTCCCGGTATCTGCAAGGCGAGTTGAGTACAATGGGTTGTTAATATTTTTTGCACGGATATGGTTGAGGCGTTGGGATATGACTTAAATTACTAATTAGCATATCCTGACATAGTTCCCGAAGGAACCTGGGGAAAACTCAATTTTCACGCACGCGTACGTCGGCGTCGCAACGGAGCAACGGATTAAAGTGATTTTTGTACAGAATTGGTTGAAGGGGTAAAAAGTGACATTGACTGCTTATTAGAATAGCCCGGTATAGTTCCTGAGAGATGTGGAGAAAACTCATGTCCACGCTCGCGAGCCGCTTGCGGCTCGAACACCTCTCACCCTCGAAGACAGACATAAGAACCATGTCTACGCGCGTAAAAGCCAGAATTTTATACATCGACTAAGTTGATTTATTCACAACCCTATTGTTTGCCGCCAATAGGGATGACGACAGCGTCAGAAATAAATTATGAACTCTTGATCACTAAATTGCCCCCCTACTTAAACTTCGGAAAACCTTACTCGTTTTGTTTTCCATCAAGCCTTCGATTTTTAATTCACACAAAATCACAAAATGAGTACATAAATGACGCTGCAAAACTATGACGTCACGCTTAGGTATTTCAAACATTTTTAGAACAAAATGTCATTTTTGACAGACGATAAAAAGTAAATCAGATGACTAGCATTCGTCATCTTTATTGCACAAAAGTTACCGTTCACTAATTATAAATTCCCTAACTACTATTTAGAGTAACAATTATTTTCAATATTTTTTACAACAGCAGCGACTTGTGGCACATTGAACAATAGCTGCGCTTGCTTTTCATGTTATGAAACAATTAAAAATTACTTAATGTTTTAATTAAATCAGGCATTCTTTCCAAGTTTGTCATTAATATAACGGGGAAGGCTATGACAGGTTGATTTCGTCTTTCATATCCTACCCCCCTGTTTATGCTAAAATGTAACTACTTATTGCTGTTCCAATGTATCGATATTTTCACTACGGCCATTTTAGCAACCATGTTTCGCAACCAGTCCGCAACACGAAGTATTTTTCTTACTATGCAACTAGTTGTGATATTTTGACATATTTAATAAAATGAAACAAAAAAAACTAAAACCCGACTACGGAAAATCCTTACTAAAAAGTATGAAAACAAGAGTTCCTTAGCATCATGGCCTTTATTATTCTCTTAATCTGAGGTATAAGCCGTGGTCGCAAGCCATAATGATAGGTACTGTAGAGATCGTATGTCTCTACATATATGCACTTCCAACTCCTTTACTTATTTTCTTGCCAGCGCGAATCGACATTAGAATATTAATTTAAATTTGAATTGATAAGTCATTCGAAAGCTTTTCGAAACAATAGATATTGATTCTATGGCGGACCGTGAGCCAGGACAGAGGTCCATTTTCCAATAAGTATATTTTTATTAACCGCGCGTTTGGCCTGAGGTCCCTAAAGTTATGGCAAGAAAGTGTGAGGAATCAATGAAGCTATAATAATCAGTCAGCTGACAGAGCCTTCTACCTTTTTTTTTACGTGTTAAATATATGATCATCTCTCATGATTCTTTAATACGTATCCCAAATCTTTTAATCTGAGCTACACACCCCAGCGTCCCGTAGACGACGTCACAGTACTTATGATACAAATTTTGATTACGGTAAGGCTCACTACCACGGCTATAACCTCAGATGAAGGGAAAAATTAAGGCTAAGATTTCAGGCGAGAAAATCTTGTTTTCATAATTTCCACTAGAGATTTTCCGTATTCGGGTTTAAGTTTTACAAATTTTTATTTTATTTCCATATTTTATTCTGCTCAGAGTACAACGCCCCGCCCCACCTCGCTACCCGCTTGTTAGACCATTTGCTAAGAACTTAGAAACATTTGCATATGTTGTCTATAGATATATAAAAGAAAGTCGTGTTAGTTACACCATTTATAACTTTACTCAAGAACGGCTGGCCCGATTTCGAATTTTTTTTTTGTTGAGTTTTTTATTTTGGGTAAGGTAGTTTAGGGTAGGGTAGGGTAGTGTAGTGTAGGGTAGGGTAGTGTAGTGTAGGTTAGGGTAGGGTAGTGTAGGGTAGTGTAGGGTAGGGTAGTGTAGGGTAGGGTAGGGTAGTATAGGGTAGGGTAAGGTAGTGTAGTGTAGTATAAGGTGGAACGTAATTCGCCGGGACAGCTATTATATACATATTTAAAATATGCTCATCAAGACCGTTATTTTTGTACCAAAGATGATATGATTATCTAAAAAAAAATTGTTGAGTTATGTTATTCACCTATAAAATCCGCTATGTTTATTTTTTTTAATGCTCTACGAGTATATCCTATGATACGCAGAGTTATAGGAAGAATCCAAAGACACTATATTTGTCAAAATCAGTTCAGTGGTTTAGGAAATACGAGGAAACAGATCAAAATAAGCACATACATAGCAAAAACATAACCATTGTTTTTTCGTAGTCGGGTAAAAATGAAACCCTAACTAAATTTACTATATTCTCATTTTTTTGTTATCTTATGAAAACAGCTTACTACAAATGGATGCTCTGAAATATTTTTCCGGCTTTGACGTCACAATAACACAAAGAAGATACGAGTATGACACTGGTTACATAATAATTGTTGCTTTCATAATTATTTATATTGTTTAGTAATGATGGTATTGTACGTATAATGCAACAAGTAATCAACCGTAAAGATATATTTAATGTTTGTTAATACTTACCGATATATTTCAAAATCTTCCACACACCTTCGATAGCTCAGTTGGTAGAGCGGTGGACTGTAGCTGGTCTGAATTGTCATCCATAGGTCGCTGGTTCAAATCCGGCTCGAAGGATCAACATTTTTTGACCAGTGATTAAATTATCGACCTTGAAAGTCGTAGGCCTAGAAAATTGTTAGATTCTCTAATTTATCGATAGAGTTAAGCTACATCCCTAGACCTTCTGTTGCGTGACGCCTGTTTCCTATGACATTATGAGTCGGCGTCGACATAAATGTTGTACGAAAATGTCAGTTTGACCTTATGCTAAGTGTAGGGCCGCCTCTGAATTATTCGGCCGGTTGTGTTTGATCTTTGAAAGGTGCCCTTTCGTATGATTGCTGTCAATTTGTGACGTTTCATGGCTGAGGTACTTAAACCTTAAAGAATTCATAACATTAGTGAACTAATTTTACGGGCATGGAAATGAAATAAGTACGTATAATAAACTCCTGTCCGTGAGGTCGTGGTTCGAATCCTGCCACGTACCAATGTGTTCTCGAATTTCGATTTCATACGTACGTTTTTCAGACGCTCTTACGGTGAAGGTAAACATCGTGAGGAAACCTGCACACGCCTGCGAAGTGTGTGAAGTCGACCAACCCGCACTGGGCCCGTGTGGTCGACTAAGGCCCGATTCAATGTAGGCTCATGCCCCTCGATGGGGACGTATATGAGCTGACACGATAATGATAAATAAACATATCACTAGACGGCCAAAAACAGAAATATAAAAAGTAGTCAGGTACCTATATGCGAAGAAATCCCTGGTCCTTTCAATTAATTACACGTTTGTAAAATTATAGGGTTTTCTACTGGTCAATTTCATGAAGGGTTAATTCGAAATTCAAAAGTACCTATATAAAGTACCTCAGGAAAAACGCAGGAAATGTAGCCATTTACGTGAGTAAACGATGTAACTCAATGTTTAAATTCTTTGTGGAGTCGTTAAGGGCCGCTCCACACGAGGGCCGCGCGGGTACCAACGCCAACGACGGGTCGGTCGGAAGTCGGAAACGGCTTGCTATCGCTGCCCGTGCGACAGTTTCTATTCAAATTAGGACTGTGGCGAACCCGCTTCGAATTCAAAAATTCAAATCTAGATTGTAAACTTTCCTTTTATTTCATGTCCATTACTCTTTTACTACTAAAATTATGAAATAGTGCAGGTACAAATGTGTCGATGAATTGCAGGATGGGTGGTATTGTAGAAATCGTTTTGTTGAGTGGGTGGAGGGTCTGTCTAAGCACTAGACGACACGTCAGGCTACTTCCGGAGGACGTTAAATGCGTGAGGGAAGTTCTGCGGCTCCCTTAAATTTAAGTAAGTGTAGTGTAGGCATTAAAGTAAATACAATTAATGTTCACTGCAACTTACAAGGCTTTTATTACTACGTACTTACGTACGGATTTGTTTTACAATGAATCTAAGCCTAAAGGACTTGTAAAATACTTGTGATGAAGTGTTATATTAACACTCATCATCATCATATCAGCCGAAAGACGTCCACTGCTGGACAAAGGCCTCCCCCAAGGATTTCCACAACGACTGGTAATGCGCTGCCCACATTCACCAGGTCGTGCGTCCGTCCACCGTTTGGGGGACCTGCCTACTTTAAGTTTTCCGGTGCGCGGCCATCACTCCAGAAATTTACTACCCCAACGGAAATTTACTACGAGCTATGTGCCCTGCCCACTTTCACTTCAGTTTAGCGATTCTGTAAGCTATGTAAACTATAATAACACTATTGTAATTGAAATGTCAAATAAATTAAAATTGTGAAATTTTGTATGTATGGATGTACGTTGGATGTTTGTTACTGTTTCACGCAGAAATTATGACAGTATCTGGCAAAAATTTGCAAGGTAGACAGATGAGGACCTGGATTAACATATTGGCTACTTTTTGCCACGCTCGCTAGCCTCGAAGAAAGTCATAGAAACTATGTTCACGCGAGCGAAGCCGCTGGCAAAAGCTAAAGTCAAATAAATTTTAAAACATTTTAGTTTTACTTGATAAAGTTGACCTTGCAACAGCGAGCGCAATGTTGTCACCGAACGTGTTATACAATAATTAATTAAGATATTGTGATTAAACTTGTTGGTTGACATAAGCGGGTCACTTGTTCGATAATTTGTTGATTATGCAAATGTTGGTTGATCGTGCCCATTAATTTGAACACAATACGTAAGCCTTCGATAGCTCAGTTGGTAGAGCGGTGGACTGTAGCTGGTCAAAACTGTTATCCATAGGTCGCTGGTTCAAATCCGGCTCGAAGGATTCCCTTTTTGGTTTCTTCAGGGATATGTTGTTTAATAAACCGGTAAAGTGCGAGTCAGAACCACCTACAAAGGGTTCCGTACAATCATACTAGATGGCGCTAGTCTCTTCACGTTTAAAAAAAACCCACGTTTTTTTGTATGGATACTTTCACTTGTTCTAATTTTTAGTATTTGTTTATAGCGGCAATAGAAATACATCGTCTGTGAAAATTTCAGCTGTCTAGCTATCACGGTTCATGAAATATAGCCTGGTGACAGACGGACGGACAGCGAAGTCTTAGTTATAGGGTCCCGTTTTTATCGTTTGGTTAGGGAACCCTAAAAAGGGGTAAATCTCTAATGATTAACCACACATAAACGTGCCCACTGCTCGGGCACGGATCCCTACCCAAACTCAGGAAGGTTTTTTTATACTCCACACACGGGGCCAAGTCAAGGTTGGTGAATTCATCATATCAGCCGAAGGAAGTCCACTGCTGGATATAGGCCTCCCCCAAGGATCTCCACGACGACCGGTTCTGCGCTGCCCGCATCCAGCGGCTTCCCGCGACCTTCACTAGGTCATCGGTCCACCGAGTGGGAAGCCTGCCTACACTACGCTTTCCGGTGCGTGGTCGCCACTCGAGAACTTTACTGCCCCAACGGCCATCTGTTCTACGAGCAATGTGCCCCGCCCACTGCCACTTAAGTTTAGCAATTCTGAGAGCTATGTCGGTTACTTTGGTTCTCTTACGGATCTCCTCGTTTCAGATTCTGGTGAATTATGACTATCTAATAACGTCTTTTATTTTTATATCAGCTTTGAGTTTTGACTACACCTAAAACAACTGGCCAAATGCGACTCGGGGCCACACAAACAGGGTTCCGCACAAAAACTTTAACTACCAACAGAACAAGACCTCTTAGTACATTCACATCAGCCAAAAATCGTTCACATCTTACGTACGGATTTGTTATACAATGAATCTAAGCCTAAAGGACTTGTAAAATACTTGTGATGAAGTGTTATATTAACACTCATCATCATCATATCAGCCGAAAGACGTCCACTGCTGGACAAAGGTTTACCCCAAGGATTTCCACGACGACCGGTCCTGCGCTGCCCGGATGCATCGGCTTAGTACATACCTCACTCTAAATAAATAGGGGTCTACTTATTCTCGACATTAGTAATTTCATTTTTCCTGTAGGAATGGAAGGAAATTACATTGTCTAATAGATTTTCCTGTAATCGAAGCACTATGTACTGTGATTTTTTTCAAGATTTTAGGCCCAGTAGTCTCAGTGATGAGGGGGGGGGGGGGGGGGGGAAATGTCAATTTTCGCTATATACTAAATAATTACATAACTGTATTTCAAAATTATAAAAAAAAATTTCAAATTCTCACAACAAGCCCTTTAGTTTGATATGTCACACAATAAATTTTGAAATTTTTGTCCAGTAGTTTCCGAGCAAATTGGCTGTGACAGACGGACAGACACGTTTGAGGTACGGAACCCTAAAAACAAAGATATTTAAATTAGCTTTGTGTTAATAAAATAGTATAGAGACTTCTACCGGGATGCGGGTTTCTTTCTGTATTTAACCGCCTCCTTGGCGTAATGGTTAGTCCATTCGCTTCACACCAGGAGCTCGCGGGTTCGATTCCTTGCGGGTCATTTTTGCAAGATTCGGTTTAATTGGTAGGGCATTTTTAGCCTTGCTAGCTACCATCATCTTATCTTAGTTTTGCCGCCAAACATGAGTATTGACAACATTGATGTGTTCCGGCTTGAAGATAAGATAGCCAGTTCTTCATTGCTTAGGGGAAATTTGGTAAGCCTGCTTCCATCTTCAGTATCATCCTCATTTACAGGTGAGATGATGCCAAAAGCTTACCAATTGAGTATAAAAAAAGAGCCAAAATGGCTGAATCAGGGTAGAAATAAAAGTAAAAATATATGGAAATTTTGAATAAAAAAAATAGAATGCCATACTGATACACGGAGACCAAAAATTTACAACTAGGTTTATAATTCATCTGATTTAAATGATAAAATTTCAGAAAAAAACATGTTGATAATAGTTTAATATTTCTATAAGAACCGCGTGTATCTTTCTTATCAGCACTCCTAACTGTCGTAATAACAAAATGCCACTTGTGACAAATTCATTTCTTCTTTGTTAGTAATATAGTATAAAAAAATATATAAAAAAACACTCTTTTAAAGCACATGCTTTTAAAGCACATCAAACTAAAGAGTGAAAAATAATTCTTAATATAAGCTGAAAACAATGGGTTACTCGCATAACGACTGATTTCTTTTACAATGAACGAAAATGGAAAAACGTGGGTTGCTCGATAAACGAAAAATGTGGCACAAATCGCCCCACGCTTTTTTCACAATAATACTAGTATTTATCGTTCATTGTTGTTTTCAGCTTATATTAAGGATTATTTTTCACTTTTTAGTTTGATGTGCTTTAAAAGCGTGTTTCTTAGTTTTTTTAAACCATAATATTTATTTTTAATTTTTTTTAGGTCAAGATAATGAGATAAACTTATGAAATTACTAGCTGTTTCCCGCGGCTTCACCAACGTTTCTACGACTTGTCGAGGGTGTGCAGTGCGCGAGCCGCTGAAAAAAAGTAGCCTTTGTATTAATCCAGATTCTAATCTGCCTATCTACCAAATTTCAGCCAGATCCATTCAGTAGTTTTTGCGTGAAGAAGTAACAAACATACACACTCAAAAACTATCGCCTTTATAATATTATATAAGTGTGATGTGAAGTGTGATTGTATTGTCACTGATTCTTGATAAATGTACAAAGTTTGAATTAAATCTGTCCGTTTAAAGTAAGTAGGTCAAAATCAAGTGCAAAGGAGTTGGTTACAAACATACATGCAGGTGAAGCTAATAAAAGCGTAATAAAAAAGGATCCTTCGAGCCGGATTTGAACCAGCGACCTATGGATGACAGTTCTGACCAGCTACAGTCCACCGCTCTACCAACTGAGCTATCGAAGGCATGCAACTTTGGCACAATCGCCCATACACTTGCCTTGATCCACATTTATATGAGTGAAAGTAAATACATCAGGGTATCACGTATAGTTAGTTAGTTAAGTTGATTGTGTATGGAAATACAGTAAAATGCGTAATGTTCTCTCATAGTTGGCGGATGACAAAACGTTTGGTCTGAATACGGTCTTGCTTTGAAAGTAATATTATGTGTTTTATGTCTTCTATGGGGCTCAGCGCGCCCCGGCGGCGACAGCGTTTTTGCAATACTCGCCTTCTGAGCGTACCCTCGCACCGCAATAACTATGGAAAAAATGAAACCCTGACACGTATTGCGGATACATACAGCAAACTATGATCCGATTGCGATTCTTACCTGCTTTCAAACAATTGTAGCCAACATAATGAGACGTTCATGTTAACTTGTTTACACACACACACTCACTCTCTCACTGACTCACACACAGTAACACACACACATTCACAGACATACACACACATACACATGCACACATACGTTAATGACCACATACAAACATGGCAAACAATATTAATTCGTAGCAACTATTGCAGGTTTTGGTTCTCACTATCTGAGCTATTTTATAGATTATAATTAGTACTATCGTCAAATCTATGTATTACATAACAGTCTGTTTTTAGGTGCCCGAAGTCAACAAGGAACCCTTACAGTTTCGCCATGTCTGTCCGTCTGTCCGCGGCTTAGCTCAGAGACTATTAGTACTAGAATGTTGTAATTTGGCATGCGTATACATATTATTCACGCCGACAAAATTGTACAATAAAATCTTAGAAAATATATTTAGGGTACCTCCCCTACACGTAAAGAGTGGGTGATTTTTTTTCCGTTGCCTTACCCTATGGTGTGGGGTATCATTGAATAGGTCTTTAAAAACTACTGAAGGTTTCCTAGAACTATTTTTAGATTCAGGTATCGGTTTGCCAAAATATAAAGTTTTAAAGTAGTAAGCCCTTATATTAAGCTTCAAAGTGCTAATTTTTGTTAAAGTAATGAAGCCCGCTTCCATCTTCGGCAACATCGTCACTTACCACCAGGTGAGATGTTGTCAAGGGTTTACCAATTGTGCATAAAAAAAAAAGTCAAGTGTGCCCCCCCTCCCACTAAAACTCTATTTCAAGACATCTAGAACAGTAGGAAATATAATAAATTTAAAAGGTTCAACGGCTCAAAGGCAAGTCATAACGTCCACGAAAAATTGATGAAATAGCAATAATTGCGGTAAACTTGTTTTTTTGATATATTTTTTAGGTCCCCTTAGATAGTATTTTTCCAGATTTACAGCTCATAAAATAAAATGTGAGCGCGATGAGTTATAGCTGAAAAACCCCCATTTTTTAACTTTTTTTAATTTTGTGCAAAAAAAACCACACAGGAAGGCTCTGACGAGAAAGGTCACTATAATTTTTTTAAAGTAGATAAAATTTACGACATTTTGAGCCCTAATTCAATTTTTTAGGTTCAATAGCTCCCAAGATGCAGGGTTCCCAATATTCGCAATTTTTCTCAAAAACGTTGAAAAATGGGACATAGCCAATTTTCGACCAAAATATCAGGTAAAATAGGGGTATCTACGGGGAAAATCGTGGGAAATGAAATTATAGCAAATTTTATTACCTTCCTATACGACCTTGAACAAAAAACCCAAATTGAATTTTAAGGGGAAATTACACAAATAAATTGACGCAGGTACCTACTAGAGTACGATTTCATGTGGGTGGATTTACAAACTATAGCATTTAAACTTTATATAGGACTAGTGGATGCCCGCAGCTTCGCCCGCGCAGATCCCGATTTTTGCGGTTCCCGTGGGAATTTCCCAAAATCCTTTCTTAGCGGATGCCTACGTCATAATATCTACCTGCATGGCCAATTTCAGCCCGATCCGTCCAGTGGTTTGGGCTGTGCGTTGATAGATCACTATGTCAGTCAGTCAGACCTTTGAGTTATATATATTTATATATTATTGCATGCGGGGACTCCATCTATATGTAAAAATGTACTTCTCCATAAAAGTGGTAGAGGAGGGTCAAATCCCACTTAGTTTTTCTCCACCTCATTCAATAGCGGGATTGATGGCCTTCCACTGAGCAATTGCTTTTTGTCCATGCATTCAGTGGGTGTGATATCACTTCTGCCCTCTTTGGGAAGGGAAATAGAAATTCATTTACGTCCACAAACAAAACCTCAACCTCGTTAACCAGCTGAAAGTGTTCCTGCAACCAGGTTCCCTTCCAGATGAGATCGAGAGCGCAGGCGGGGCATTTATAATTACTCTGTATGGCGGAGATAGCCGAGAAGCTCTCAACACTCTTCGCTATACCCTATTTGTGAGGCTCCGGTGAGTAACAAAATAAATTTAGGTCGCCTTACAAAGACGCAACCAAGTTTCATTCACTCAGGAGCTACCGCCAGGTTAAGAAGTGGTTGGGGGTGTACAAGACCCCTACTGATTGGGGATGGCATCAAACAGATTCGGGTTTGATGCCAACTACGATATCCATGCCCCCAGCCCCTCAACTACTTCTGAAAAGTCTATCCTGCAATTGCAAGAAAGGTTATACTGGGACTTATTTTTGCAGGAAGGCTGGGATGAAGTGCTCTACACTAGATTGTACTCACTAGATGAGTGCACGAATGTCGCACCAATCGACGATTTAGAAGAAGATGGAGTAGACCCCGATGATGCTATTGAAGAAGTGTTTGATGTCTCTCCTGCTCTTCAAATGGGAATCAACCTCCGTATCGACATCTCCCCCCCTCGTCGAAGTTGATTTTGATACTCCTGGGCCCTCAAGGAAGACGCGTAGGTTAACTTAAGCTCAACAGCGATAGTGAGCCTAGTTACATGTATAATAATATAAGGTTTTTTTAAATGATAGTTTTTTTATTATTTTTGTTTATATTTTTCTTTTTTTCACTTAAATTAAATTCAGATTAGCATAATAAATGTAACTATATAATAAACAGAGAAGAAGTTTAGTAATTTTATTGCATTTATTGTAACACTCGAATAGAGGTTTGTTTGGTTTATGATCGTCATCGAACAAAATATCACGCCTACGGACAAATCTCTAATCTCCAAATGAAGGTAATTAAAATTGCTACGACTTCAATTCCCA
Source organism: Coleophora flavipennella (assembly GCA_947284805.1). Classification (NCBI taxonomy): domain Eukaryota; kingdom Metazoa; phylum Arthropoda; class Insecta; order Lepidoptera; family Coleophoridae; genus Coleophora; species Coleophora flavipennella. The sequence goes on along the minus strand of OX369264.1, from coordinate 14,997,939 downwards.
TTAATTTTTCCGTAGATACCTCGTTATACCTGATATTTTGGTCGATAATTGGCCTTTTCCCATTTTTCAACGTGGTAACCCTGTATTTTGGGAGCTATTAGATCTAAAAATTGGATTAGGCCTCAAACTGTCGGGAAGTTTGTCTACTTAAAAAAAGTCATAGTGCCTTTCTCGTCAGAGCCTTCCTATGTGTTTTTTTTTGGAACGAACTATATCAGGATAAGCTAATTAGTAAATTATCATTTCCCACCCCCCTAACCATGTCTGTGCAAAAACCACAACAATCCATTGTTCCGTTCCGATGTTGAAGAAATTAACCATAAAAAGAGTTTTTTATTCAGTTCCCTTAGGAACTGCATCGGACTATGCTATTGTTTCAGGATAAAAAGTAGCATATGCCCTCCCCCGTGACATAGGCTACCTGCATGCCAAATTTTATTAAGATTGGTCTAGGTGTTGAAGCGTGAAAAGGTAACAAAAAAACAAGCAAACATATTTTCAAATTTATAACATTAGTAAGGATTATCAAAGAAAATTGAAGCATTTTCTATTTTAAATACTTACTCATCTTATCTTAGCAGCAGACCTATTCGCTTGCTTTGAAAGTAATATTATGTATTCTATGTTGTAAAATGTTATGTAGGTACCGATTATGAATAGCTAATAGTATATTAGCGAGAACCATAGATGCTCGCTAGGCTCGTGATTCAAGTGTTAGAATCCTGAGCGACGCGAGTGATTCATAGCCCTCGATATAAATCCGTTTTATTTAAGAGTTGCATACTATACTTTACTATGACTACACTATGACTACGAGAAAAAGAAAAATTTTACCGGAGTGTTTTGTGCTCAAGGAGGTTGTATAGCATTAAGATGGAGTTTGAATATATTAGTGTGTTCTAAATTCAAACACCAAAATAGTGATTAAAAGTGCTTTTTATTCACTGTTTTCAGTAAATAAAATAAACTTTTAGAGTGGCAATGGTATAAAGAAACAACTCGTCTCGTTTTAAAAAAATTACGTGTCTTAATTATCATTATTGATATAGCGAATCTGTCCATCATTTTATAACGCATTGTCTTTTTATTTGTATTTTTTGAATAAAAAGGTATTACAAATATTTTGTTTGGAAAGCAGCTAATTAAAGAGCAGCTTTACATAGGTCTAAACTAGGCACAATTCGTATCAAGAACGAGTGCCAGCGATAATACACTCGCGAGCGTTAAAAACCCAGCAACTCCCGTTATTTTGCAATAAGTTCTCCAAATTTAGATGAAATCACTGCTTATAGTTATGTATTTTAATTAATGTTGAATTATCTTTCATTAATTGCCTTGATTGATTCATTGAAATCACTTTATTGCACAAGATAAGAGGAAAATACAGATAGAATGATTGAGAAAGTTGCACATTTAGGCGGTCTTGTCGCTAACAAGCGAACTCCTCCAGACAAACACCTTGTAAATAATGATTAAATCAATTTCTAATTTTATATGCAAAGTTAGGAATTTCAAACTAACCTGCAGGGTTTTAATTCGAGTGTAGATTAAACATAAAAACTTTGTATACTGTTTGTTGAATTAACAAAATTTACTGCAAAATGACTAAAATACTAAAATTTTATATCAGGACTCCTAATGTAATAACGAATTGCCACTCGTGACAAATTAATTTTTTCTTTGTTTGTCCAAAAAGGATCCTTCGAGCCGGATTTGAACCAGCGACCTATGGATGACAGTTCTGACCAGCTACAGTCCACCGCTCTACCAACTGAGCTATCGAAGGCATGCAACTTTGGCACAATCGCCCATACACTTGCCTTGATCCAAATTTATTTAAATGAAAGTAAATACACCAGTTTTACCACAGATAAATGTAGTATTAATACTCAGCAATGCGCACGAGTTGTCTAGCATCATGTAGTGTTGTACCGAAAGTACCATATAGGTACCGATTGTGAATATTTAAAGAAACATCTTGTCTCGTGATAGAAAACTAACTTGTCTTTTTACCATCCTTGAAATTGCGAATCTGTCCATAGTTATTGTGTCCTTTCATAAAAAAAAAGTTAATACAAATATTTTTTTGGAAACCAGTTAATTACAGAACTATTTTACATGGGACCATATCTAGGCACAGCTTGGGTCTTGGGTACCAGCGATAAAAGATTAAACATAAGAGATTTGTACTGTTTGTTGAAGTAACAACATTTATTTTAAAAATTATAAATTTAAATAAATTGTTCAATGTAACCACATTTATTGTAAAGAAAATTGAAGCACTTTCTATTTTAGATAATTACTTAACGTAACTCTTCCTCACCCAACCACACCCGGACACTGCATACAACGGTCGTGAAATTACGTTTTTAAAAACAAATGACGGAGCAAACAAAATCACGGCGAAATCCCATGTTCGAGTTCGACGAGGGGGTGAGGTCGGAATCTCTAGAGAGCGGCAGGGAGTGTCCACACTGTATGTTAGTACTAATTTAGTTGGTAAAATTTATTTTGATATACGTTACAGAGTGATCTAAAATACGTATTTTTTTGAGCTATTTCAACCTATTGGGAGAAAATTGTCATCCAAAGTACTAAAAAGTGACTAAACCATATAACTTCTGTAACAAAATTTGTTCAAGCAAATTGCTGATGGTTTGATCATATGTTTGAGAACATGAAAAAATAATAAGTGTTTTGTTATAACGGCTCTAACTCATATTTATCTAAAATAAACGCCCTCTAAAGTTTTATATGTCTCATTTTTGGAACAACCAAAGAGGCCAACGGTTTCAGAGTAAATCGCGGTAATCAGAGGGTTTAGTTACTTTTTATTACTTTGGATGACAATTTCTTCCAATAGGTTGAAATAGAGCAGAAAAAAATAATTATTATTTTTTATATTTATTTCAGACCACTCTCTAACGTATCTTTACTAATGTGTTTTTGTTTGTTGGTTTGTCACCTTTGCACACTTCAACACTTTAATTAATCATGATGATATTTAGCATGCAGGTAGCCTGTGTCACTGGGAAGGACATAGGATACTTTTTATGCCGTGAAAATAGCATATTCCGATGCAATTCCTGAGAGAACTGAAAATATACTAATTTTTTTTTGGATTTCTTTAATGGATTGTTGTGATTTTTTGCGCAGAGATGGTTGAGGAGGTGGGAAATGGCATAATTTACTAAATAAAATATCCTGGCATCTGTTCCCGAGGGATCTGAGGAAAACTCATTTCTACGCTCGCGCACGCCAGCGTCGCAACGGAGCAACGGATTGGGAAATGACATAGACTGCTAATCAGAATAACCCGATCTGGGATAGGGATTTGGAGAAAATTCATGTCCACGCTCAAAGACAGTCATAAAAACTAGTCCTTACTAATGTTATAGATGTGAAAATGTGTTTGTTTGTTACCTTTTCACGCTTCAACACCTTGACCAATATTGATGAAATTTTGCATGCAGATAGCCTGTATCACGGGGAAGGGCATAGGCTACTTTTTAACCCTTGAAAATAGCATAGTCCGATGCAGTTCCCAAGGGAACTCAAAAAAAACTCTTTTTTGGTAAATTTCTTTAACATTGCATCGAAACAATGGATTGTTATGATTTTTTGTACACAGGTGGTTGAGGAGGTGGAAAATGACATAGGTTACTAATTAGCTTATCCTGACACAGTTTCCGAGGGATCTGTGGAAAACTCATTTCCACGCTCGCGCACGTCGGCGTCGCAACGAAGTACCGTATTGAAGTATTTTTTTATATAGAATTGGTTGAGGGGGTGGAAAGTGACATAGACTGCTAATCAGAATAGCCTGATATAGTTCCTGTATAGATAGCCCGATATAGTTCCGCTTGCGTTTCGCGCACCACTCACACTCAATGGCACTCATAAACACGATATCCACGTGGGCGAAGACGCGGGCAAAAGCTAGTAATATTATAAATTTGAAAATGTGTGTGTTTGTTTGTTTGTGAAATGAAATGAAATGAAATTTGACATGAAGGTAGCCTGTGTCATTGGGAAGGACATAGGCTACTTTGTATCCAGTGAAAATAGCATAGTCCGATGCATTTTCTGAGGGAACTAAGAAAATACTCATATTTTGTTTTTTTTTAACATCGCAACGGAACAATGGACTGTTGTGATTTTTTACACAGATATGTTTGAGGAGGTGGGAAATGACATAATTTACTAATAAGCATATCCTGAAATAGTTCCCGAGGGATCTGAGGAAACCTCATTTCCACGCTTGAGCACGTCGGCGTCGCAACGGAGCAACGGATTGAAGTGATTTTTTGTATAAAATTGGTTGAGGGATTGGAAGTGACATAGCTGCTTATCAGAATAGCCCGACATAGTTCCTGAGGGATCTTGAGAAAACTCATATCCCCCCTTAAAGACATAAAAACGATGTCCAAGCGGGCGAAGCGAAGAAAAGAGTGTGTGGTTTTATGAAACCACGGTAAAAGTGAAACTTTTTTTCACATTAAACAAATTTACAGAGTACGAAACGATCATGGCTGCTCTCGTCTTGGAGCTACGGTACAGAGGACGAAACGATCATACCGACCGGTACGCGACATACAGACGAAAAAATTTGAGACGACGTAACAAATCCAATCGGAGCCGGACATTTGGGTACGTTTCCTTGTAAGTTCTACCTCACTTAACTGAGCTTAGTTTTATCAGACAAGTGCTGCACGATGCAAGTACCTGAATATACAAAACTACACTGCAGTGCATCCATTGTGATGCTCTCATACAGAGCACATTAACATACTAATCGAGTATTCGGATTTAAGACACGGCCCCGGCCCCGACGCGCTGAGGGGGGTAAGCTACTTTGCACGAACTTGGAGACTGAGACTTGCTCTGTTATGATTGGTTCAGCTTAAGGGCTTCTGCACAAATCACGCGAGTTTTTTTTTTACTACTTTTTGACCCCCTCCTTCCCCCTGGTGATATTTAGTGAGGTTTTTGGCGACCCCCCTACCCCCTCACAACCTTACGTGTATTTTTTTTAATTCAAGCTAATTTTAAGATTAATAGTTTTGTATATAGCGGTCGGGGTCAAGAGCAGTCAAGGCCGCGCGTGCAAAAATTCCGTAAAATAGACTCGCTATTTTGAAGTATTTAACAAGGGAAGATTAATTTTTAATGAAACCGAGGAAAACTATCTACTCATGTGTTGGATTTCTTTCTTTGTTCGTTCACTATAGAAAAATATACGTGAGGTCTCCTTATACTCCCCCCTCCCCCAACTTGATCTGTCGTGATTTTTTGTTACTCCCTTTCCCCCCTATCGAAACTCACGTGATTTGTGCACAAGCCCTAAGACTAAGCTCAAAGGTTGACGGTTTAAAGTTAAGTAAAGTTTCCATTTTGAAGATGATCTTGTTCTTCTTCTAATAACGAAGAAATGACGAGTGGAGACGATTTTACGATTTCTGAATACCGATGCTAATTATTTCTTTTTTAATAATAATTATGGCATGCATTACGGCAAATAACATTCAGAGAGTTTCGTTTGCTTGTATTTTCTTTATTTATTTATTTACACTTATAGTACACCAAAAACAATTTCGTAAAGCTAATACATAGGGATATTATATATAGTGTACAGTAGGCGGTCTTAGTGTTGAAAGCAATTTCTTCCAGACAACCTTTCTTTTCTTTATTATACTAAGGAAACAACTTATAATTCACACTTTAAATTACAAATAATATACAAAGGCAGACTTATCCTTGGAAGGGATCTCTTCCAGTCAAACTTTAAGTAACTAAAAGGATTACATAATGTAAGGGCAAAAAACAAGTACAAACAAAATGCACGGAATAAAGCGATGAAGTACAGACCGCTGACAGACAGACAGAAAAAACAAAAATTTTGTTTATTGTATGGGAGCCACGTTTATTTTTTCTATTTTATTATTTCTTGATAAAGTGGCAACGGAAATATATTCTCTGTGAAAATTCTATTGTTAACCTATTAGGATAGGGATCTAGGGAAATTCATTTCCAGGCTCGCGCACGTCTGTGTCGCAACAGAGCAACGGATTGACGTGATTTTTTTTAATTTTTGTGAAAAAGTTTAGGGGGTGGGTAGTGACATAGACTGCTGATCAGAATAGCCAGATATTGTTTCCGAGGGATCTGGAGGAAACTGCTGCCTACGCTCGCGCACCACCCACCTTCAAAGACAGTCATAAAAGCGATGTTCATGGGGCGAAACCGCTGGCAAAAGCTGGTTTATTGTATAAATAAAAGGACTGTTTATTACATTCAACTCATAATAAATTCATCGTCACATCAACAACTTCTATTTGCCTATTCTCCGTCTGATCAAGCTTGAATCGAAGTTTAGCGAGTATTCAGTCCCCCTGTGCACTATTGTTATGTGGCAGTCACTGTCAAGACTGTCACATTTGGTTTCGACCTCTTGTCTGCATTTATACTAAGTTTCATTCAAACCAATTCTGGATTTTGTGTAAGTGTTTATCTATAGGGCCTTACCCCCACCAAGTTAAATAGTTTTATACATTTCTATGTGGCTCAGGGATCGTTCAGAGTGAATATACACTTTTTATACGTAGGAGGTCAATGGAGAAGGCCTATATTCAACAGTGGATGAATTCCGATTGAACGGATTACAATGACCAGGCCTTAGACAGCTGTGATGTATTTTAATATCTTACGAAACGTAAGAGGCTAACTAAGCTAAGTTATAGAGTAATGGGTAGAAGAAGATAAACATTGACACGAAAAGACAAAGTACATAGAAGTTCATTTTTTTGCGATTGAAAACGAGTTCCTTGGGGAAAGTTTTACGGAATCACAATAAGAATCCATTAATTAAATATCATGTCTATTAAAAATCATCTTACCAAGAATATTAGGTAGGTTTTTGAATAAAGTTTCTTCTTACGAAACTAAACATCTTTTGTTAGCTTTTTTAATTTAATGAAATAGCAAAAAAAGGAATATCTACAAAGTTGGGACAATAGCCGATCATTTCATATAAAAAGTAGATTTTTTGAGAATTTAGCAAAGATGTAGTACTTATATGTGGTCGTAGCTTAGTGCGATTTGCGTGGTTAGGTTGATAACGCAAGTTAAATTACCTGAAGCACGGTCATTACTTAGATGGGTTTTAGTGTTAGTCGCATTTTTCTCGACCGTTTCAGTGCTTTGCAAGGCTCGTTGAGCTGTTGGTGCTGGTTGATATTATTAGATAGCAGTCATTAAGCTGTGTCAGATGCCTTAAAAGCATCTTCGACTTCTGACAGTGAGGTTCTCCACTAGCCCTACAACCTCCACCAATCCGGACTCGACCCCCATGTGTGGAGTATGGCCTAACCTTCCCCGGTTTGGAAAGAGACGCGTGCCCCACCAGTGGGGACGTTATGGGTATAATACCACACCCTGGACATTACATACAACGGGCCAGAAATGACATTTTAAAAAAGGAAGATCGGAACAATCAATCTGGGTGACGAGGGGGTGAGGTCGCAATCTAGAGAGCGGCAGGGACTTTCCATACTGATGTAAGTACTAATATATATACTTTGATGATGTAGTACTTTCAAAAGTTGTTCAGTTTTATTAGTAGAAGCCCACTTCAAAAATGTGTACTATTTTACATAATACTCTGTACTATAATAATATGCCCAGTTACTTAGAATAATTACAAAGCTCACGGTTCACAGCTCAGCTTCGACGACACTAGTTGCCAACAATAATAGCGGCGGGAACGAAACTATTTAGCGAATTCGGCGAACTTGCCATCCGACTGAAGGCGGCGCGGCGGAAGGAATAATTCATTTAAGAGTCACGTCGCGAACTTTGTCTCCTTAACTGTGTGAAGCAGGCCACGAACAAGGTTTGGATTCCGTTTGCTAAGCATTAACTGTACGAAAAAATAAAATTACTCACTGGGATTATACATTTTAGTGATACAGAATATCAGGCATTTTTCAGAAAGTGATTTGTTGTAATTCTCATTAACTCATTACTTCAAAAGTGACATTTCTACTTCGTCTGTACCCCGCCTAAGAAGGAAGGAGACCGAACAGATTGCGATGTGTTGTTTTGTTCTCTCCGTTAGTTTACACGCAAACTCTGGAAAAAGTGACGAGACATTTAGTATTACTTATTCGCAATTATACAGGTAAAGGTATGAAAAATTTAGTATTACTTATTCGCAATTATACAGGTAAAGGTATGAGACATTTAGTATTACTTATTCGCAATTATACAGGTAAAGGTATGAGACATTTAGTATTACTTATTCGAAATTATACAGGTAAAGGTATGAGACATTTAGTATTACTTATTCGCAATTATACAGGTAAAGGTATGAAACATTTAGTATTACTTATTCGCAATTATACAGGTAAAGGTATGAGACATTTAGTATTACTTATTCGCAATTATACAGGTAAAGGTATGAGACATTTAGTATTACTTATTCGCAATTATACAGGTAAAGGTATGAGACATTTAGTATTACTTATTCGAAATTATACAGGTAAAGGTATGAGAACTTTAGTATTACTTATTCGCAATTATACAGGTAAATGTATGAGACATTTAGTATTACTTATTCGCAATTATACAGGTAAATGTATGAGACATTTAGTATTACTTATTCGCAATTATACAGGTAAATGTATGAGACATTTAGTATTACTTATTCGAAATTATACAGGTAAATGTATGAGACATTTAATATTACTTATTCGCAATTATACAGGTAAAGATATGAGACATTTAGTATTAATTATTCGCAAGGTAAATGTATGAACCTTTAGTATTACTTATTCGCAATTATACAGGTAAAGGTATGAGACATTTAGTATTACTTATTCGCAATTATACAGGTAAAGGTATGAGACATTTAGTATTACTTATTCGCAATTATATAGGAAAAGGTATGACACATTTAGTATTACTTATTCGCAATTATACAGGTAAAGGTATGAGACATTTAGTATTACTTATTCGCAATTATACAGGTAAAGGTATGCGAATAAACCATAATTACTTTCGAGCGACGAAGAAGTGAAGAAGGTGTTGGTCCATTAGCTTCACATCAGGAGGTCGCTGATTCTATTCCTGGCTAAGTCTAATTTTGTAAGACTTGGAATGGTTGGTGGAAGGGCCTTTTCTGAGCCCGCCTGACTAGCTACTCTATCTTATCTAACTCTTGCCGCCAAACATAAATGTTAAAAACAGTAATGTGTTACGGCTTGAAGATAAGCTAACCTTGTTGGGAAATTTTGGTAAGCCCGTGTACATCTTTGGCGGCATCATCGTCACTTACCATCAGGCGGATTAAAATTTTTTTTGGGTACCTCCCCTACATTATAAGTAGGGGTGATTTTTACAAGCTTTTATTTAACTTGTTTGTTTGGGAGGAATCTATCAAGCTAAATTTGACCCACTTCCCGGTTTTCGATTGAGCTGAAATTTTGCATGCATATGTAAATCGCGTGACAATGCAATATTAAAAGCGTGTACCTAAAAGTTTTTAGGTTTTTCGAAAATTATTTTTGTTCACGTGCCCTTTTGTATGGAGTATTGTTAAACAGTACTTTAAAAAGTAATGTAGGTGTGCTAAGACATTTTTTCCGATAAATGATTAGTTTAATAAATAGAAAGTTTTAAAGTAGTAATTTTTGTTTTACCTATTTGTACTAGTCTTCGCCCCTACCAGCTAAGCCGCTATTTCTAGAAATCTGATATTATTTGAAACGGGCATGTTATCAATTTAAAAGAAAAACTGTCACGGATAAGTAGGCTTTCTTAGTTTAGGAGTAATAATCGATTAGATCAACTTAAATAGTACAGTTGGAATTTTAAAAGACTTCATAGATTTACCATACAAATTGTTCTATTACCAACTGCAAAATAATATAAAAAATATTTTTTTAATGTATTTTTATTTTTAGAATAGACTATGGAACTCTACTTTGCGCGTAGTCCAATATTCACTTGGCACTCTATTGGTTTATTCACTTGGTCACTCTATTTGTTTATTCCTGTATGCCAGATGATGTAGGCTAGGCGAAAAAGTATGAGCAACGTGGTTGTTTTTTTTATTATTAAAAATTTGAGAGCGTTCAACTATATCTCACATGATGTTAAGTGACGATGTAGTCGAGGATGGTATAAGCAAACTCAAATAATGCCTATGCACTCTCGTCTTGAAGATGCCAAAATTGTAGGAGTCGGAAAACACAGACGCAGGCAAGGAGTTCCACTCCATCGCTGTGCAATTTATTTAAGTGCACGGTAGATAGTAGGTCATTTATCCAGTAGCAGCGTTTTTCGTAGGGTATACACAGCGTGAATACCACAAAAAAAACTAATTCTTAAATCGAATAATATAAAAACATTTTGAATAATTATCCACTTTAAAACAAAATTCTAATTAAGGGTGAACAGAAGAATTAAATAGGAAATATGCATGTTTTGGGTTACATGTAATATTGTTAATATTAACGTCATAATCGTAGCCCGGCCGCCCTACGGCGCTGAGGGCGGGCGGCATTCAGTAAACCCGGCTGACATTCACTTAATTACGTAGATTACAAGTTGACATTCCAGTCGCGAGCGATTTAAACTTGAGTGATATGGATTATCCCATATCTACAATATGTTTGTCAGTTGAATAGAATGCTTTGCTTATTATTCTGAGTCGGCTATTTTGTAACACAGAGACGTTATTTCGATAAGTGACAACGCTTAAGGTCATAAGATAGGTCAAATTGATAATATTCAATTCAAATTATTGAAATAATGTGTAAAATGTGTGTATTACTACGGAAAACATATATAATATACCTAAAGTAATAAAAAATCGATTTAATTGAATAGAATTTTAAAAATATACCACTTTTGATGTAAAAAATATAGATACTAAGGACCCTTTATTGGCATTAATTGCAAAATTTCTCGAAAACAAATAGTTAATGTTGAATGAAACCAACACACAAAAATCGGTGACTTTAACACCTTTCATTGTAATTGAAAATATTTTTTTTAAACTTTTTTGAAGGTGAAGAAAAGTAATAAAAACATGTAAAAATATCGAGAATTGGGCGTTTGGTTTCAACGTAACAACCGCGTTAACGGGCTTTAAAGCCCGCATTGATTTGAACTAAAAATTAATAGATTTACGTTCGATATTATTTTAGTACCTACTCAGATTGAAGCATCTTAAAGCCTTAAAAACAACCGACTTCAGTCAAAACCACTATCATCATATCAGCCGAAAGACGTCCACTGCTGGACAAAGTCCTCTACCAAGGATTTCCACTACGACCAGTCTTGCGCTGCCTCATCCAGAGACTTCCCGCGACCCTCACCAGGTCATCGGTCCACCGAGTGGTAAGGCCTGTGGGAGGCCTGCCTATTTATCAACAACTGTACATTTTTTTGCATTTTGTTATTTTTATTATAAAAAAAACACCTAATTTTGATCAAATTTATATTTGTCCAAGCTAACGATGGTCTTATACAAATTTTATCAAAATTGGTTACCTGTTTTTTTTTAGCAAAACAAGGCAAACTTAACCAAATAAAAAGGGAGCATAAAAATCTGATTACGATCGGCGATTTGCGTAACATATTTACAAAACTTGCGTCACAAGTGATTCCTTGCTATTCCGTTTTCCGTAAGTAAGTTAAGACTTAGAATTTTTTCGTTTAGATTCATCATCATCGTCATGATATCAGCCGAAAGATATCCACTGCTTTACAAAGGTCTCCCCCAATTATTTCCACGACGACCAGGACTTCGTTGCCAGCATCCAGCAGCGGGTTTTCGCGACCTTCATCAGTTCGTCGGTCTACCGTGTGAGAGGCCTTCGTTTAGATTACTGTCAACTGCTCGTATATACTGTTAAAAACTTATGTAATTTTACGTAAACTATGTATTTTTTTTGCATGTAAAATTACACAATTTATGCAAATCTACATAAAAAATACTTAAAATTGTGGAAAAGTACATCATTTTATGTTTTTTCCACAATTGTATTTTTATTGTGGAAAGAACATGAAATTATGTCATTCTCCACAATTTTAGGTACTTATTTTTTGTAATTTTCATAAATTATGTAATTTTACATGTAAAAAAATACACAATTTATGTAAAATTAAATAAATTTTTAACGGTGTAAAAGTGGGCCCTATCTTCCCTATTAAAAAAAAATCGACTAACTTTCTGACTTGTCCCCCAAAATTGGTTAATTTTCGTTATACCTACATGATTAGGTCATCAAACTCTATATAGGGGAGGTTTTAATAACGAATTCTAATACCACCGCGTTATTATTCGGATGGAATGTGTCAACTTTTTAAATTACCACTTTTTAAATAAAGGTCAATTTTTGATGTGTAACATCTTTGCTCTCGCTTTCCTGCAATTTGTGGGAGTGATTTCGTGAAATGGGACGGAAAAGTGTCCCATGGGACGGAAATGTGTACCAGGGAGTCGCGTTTTTTCAGGCTTTAAAAGCGCGGAAAAGGCAAAGGTATCTATGACCATACAGCCTAGTCTGCCGTATCTTTGCCGTCCTTTTTTCAGGCTTTAAAAGCGCGGAAAAGGCAAAGGTATCTATGACCATACAGCCTAGTCTGCCGTATCTTTGCCGTCCTTTTATAAAGTATTTTGTCACGTGTTACACATCATATGCGAGTACTGTAGGTCTCGCTCGAATTTTTTTTTGGATTCTCCGTACAAATGTCATGAACGACGGACCTTTGAGCAATCTTGTAAGGATTCCTTTTTTCATATGATGTACGGAATCCTATAAAATAGACGACTTGAGAATCTCCTTTTTAGGGTTCCGTACCCAAAGGGTAAAAACTGGACCCTATTACTAAGCCTCCGCTCTCCGTCTGTCTGTCCGTCTGTCACTAGGCTGTATTTTATGAACTGTATAGCTATACAACTGTATTTCTGTTGCCGCTATAACAACAAATACACATATTAAAAAAAGTAAAAAAAATAAGAAGGGTCTTCATAAAAAAACATATTTTTTTAAACATTAAGAAAATAACGCCATCTAGTACGACGGTTTTTGAAACATGAAACTAGCGCCATCTTGTTTGATGGTGCGGGACCCTAAGTGTGCGGTTCTGACTCGCACTTGGCCGGTTTTTTGAAGTAGTTTAAAAAGAGCCTAGTGGTGCAGTCTTCTTTTTGAGCCTCATATTTTTTACACTATGTAATTTTCTTAAACGGTCATAGTTAGAGTGTAAAATTTAAACACTATGCATTCATGTTAATGTACTCATCACTAATGTACATTAATTTACTAATCACTAAAGTACATTAATGTATGAACTAATCACTAATGTACATTAATGTACTAATCACTCATATTCATTTATGTACTAATCACTAATGTACATTAATGTACTTATCACTAATTTACATTAATGTACTTATCACTAATATACATTATTGTACTAATCACTTATATACATTCATGTACTAATCACTAATGTACATTTAATTTACTAATCCTTAATGTACATTAATGTACTAATCACTAATTTACATTAATGTACTTATCACTAGTGTACATTAACGTAAATGTACACTAATGTATATTAATGTACTAATCGCTAATGTACATTATTAATGTAATGTAATAATTTTGTGATTAAGATAAATTGAAGAGTTGCTGAAGAACAAAACGAATAAGTTTTATTGTTTTAATTTCAGCATGAGGGTATCAATTAATGAACAACAGTTAATAATTATTTTTAATGCAGTCACCACATCTTCCTATTCATACTAAAATTATAAAGAGGTAAAATTTGCTTTTTCGTATGTAGGAGGTAATCTCATTATCATTCTCATCATATGCACTCACTAGTGGATGCCCGCAGCTTCGCCCGCGCAGATCCCGATTTTTGCGGTTCCCGTAATTTCCCAAAATCCTTTCTTAGCGGATGCCTACGTCATAACATCTACCTGCATGCCAAATTTCAGCCCGATCCGTCCAGTGTTTTGGGCTGTGCGTTGATAGATCACTATGTCAGTCAGTCAATCATCACATTTGAGTTATATCTGGGGGCACGGCAGTGCCCCCGCCAAGTCGAGAAAAAAAAGCGGCACGGCCGTACCATCCTTTTCTCGAAGCAGTTCAGGCCATTATCGACCCCCCACAACTTCGTTGTAGATAAACCTAGAAGCCTGAATTTTCTGTACCCAAGCAGGCATCATATAAGCACGGTATATTCCAAATTTCATTCAATTTGAACCAGTACTTTAAGAATTATAACTAGTCAAAGTTTCCTAATTTATCACTCACTGACTGACAGATCATCAAAATTCCAAGGCACTTCTAGCCGACATAGAAGATTCAAATTTAGAATACAATTAGTCTTTAGTGTATCATCATTACAGCTCATATACGTCCCCACCGAGGGGCTCGAGCCTACCCTGAATCAGGGCGATTAGGCCTTAGTCGACCACGCGGGCCCAGTGCGGGTTGGTCGACTTCACACACAACCTTCGAGTTCCTTCGCAGGCGTGTGCAGGTTTACTCACGATGTTTTTCCTTCACCGTTAAAGCAATCGGTAAGTATGTACGTAAGTTTTTGAAAAACTCATTGGTACATTGGCCGTCCAGATTTGAACCCGGTACCTCTGGTTAGATGGACCGAGTCGTTACCGGTTGAGCCACCGACGCTTTAGTGTATAAAGCAAGGAAAAACTCAAACATTTTGCAATTTCGATCCAGTTTTCTAGTTACACAAACTACATAAATAACTTTGTAATCCCATATAAAATATATAGGATTACAAAGTTATTTATGCAGTCGCAGGACCGAACTCTTTGATTTACTAGTTTTTAAGGCGCAGTTCATGAATCAATGTAGTTTTCTACAAAAATAAGTGAAATCCCACCAAAAACATCCTGTAAAAACTAGCCAAGTCTCGATTGAGCTGCTTGTTTTTCTATTTTGCTGTAGGTTTCATTAAGGAAATAAAATAAATAAATAAATAAATAAAAAGTAATGAAATCTCTAAGCAAAGCCAAGCCTAGTCTAGGGTTCTTTACTGCGATTTCTTTATTATTATGGTTAGATTTTATGTGACTTGGCCGTTGACTTGGATGTCTCAAGGAGTAAATATGCATAAAGAATGTTCAACGGCAGGTCACATAAAATCTAACCATAATAATAAAGAAATCGCAGTAAAGAACCCTAGACTAGGCTTGGCTTTGCTTAGAGATTTCATTACTTTTTATTTATTTATTTATTTATTTTATTTCCTTAATGAAACCTACAGCAAAATAGAAAAACAAGCAGCTCAATCGAGACTTGGCTAGTTTTTACAGGATGTTTTTGGTGGGATACATATATATTTAGATATACGTCCCCACCGAGGGGCTAGAGCCTATGCTGAATTAGGGCGATTGGGCCTCAGTCGACCACGCTAAAGTGACTACTTTAGCGTTCGACTGAACTAACTCATCCGATTAAAAAAAAACAAAAATACTTAAATAATTTCAGGAAAAAAAAATCCCACTCACCCTTAGTATCCACTAAGTGAAGCTGCGGGCAACAGCTAGTAATAAATATGACAGTTTAAGATGATTACTTCCCTATAGATTCTAAACCGGTAAAGTGCGATTCAGAACCGCGCACAAAGGGTTCCGTACTATCATACTAGACGGCGATAGTTTCTTCAAGTTTAAAAAAAAACACGTTTATTGTATGGAGACTTACACTTTTTCATTTTTTTTAGAAGATATTTGTTATTATAGCGTTAACAGAAATACATCATCTGTCTAGCTATCACGGTTCATGAAATACAACCAGGTGACAGATCGACAGACAGACGGACAGCGGAGTCTTAGTAATAGCTAGTACTCTTTATTATACTGTGGTAATAGGTTCCCATTTTTACCCTTTGGGTACGAAACCCTAAAAACATGTGAAGAATTTTTAATTTTTTAACAATTCCAATTATCAAAAGTTGAAACCACGGTACGCAACGGCCCTTGACAAACTGTCTGCTTTAATAATGGTGATTAGCTAAAACGTGTACCTGCCTTATGGAAATGGCAATTAAGGATGAAAAATGATCATTACTCTCGTTATAATTAAAAAGCCCCACACAACATGCTACATACTATTCGGCCTACTCTGACTTTGATTAATATTTGGTTGCGACAGGCCTATGTCACACAATTCACAGTGATGTCATGTCATTTTATGACTGTTCTAAAATTAATATAATTTAAATATTATGTTGACCTTTTCCCATCACTAATAAATCTATACATATAATAAAACTGTAAATGGGCCGTGTCTGTACATGAAATATTTTTGGAAAATAATAACTGAGGTGGACATTACTAACGATATAGAGGCCAAAACAACAACTTTTGGAATTTTTGACTGTCTGTATACTATATGTTCGCGCATCACACCAAAACTAAGAGACCGATTTTAATGAAATTTTGTATGGTAGTTTCTTATAGCCCGGGTTAACATATAGGATCCTTTTTATTCCGGTAAATTTAAGAGATCCCGTGGAAAAATTCAAAACCTCCACGCGGACGAAATCGCGGGCACATTTAGTTTTAATGTACATATGTGTTTAGTATGTTAATGTACATTAGTGATCAGTACATTAATGTACATTAACGATTTGTACTTTAATGTACATTATTGATTAGTACATAAAGTACATTAGTGATTAGTACATTAATGTACATAAGTGTTTAGTACGTTAATGTACATTAACGATTTGTACATTAATGTACATTATTGATTAGTACATTAATGTACATAAGTGTTTAGTACGTTAATGTACATTAGTGACTTGTACATTACATTAGTTTTTGCCACCTCTTCTTCATCATCATAATATCAAGTTCTTCATCATCATAATATCAAGGCGTCTACTTGTGAACAATTTGCCTCTCCCAAAAAATTCCCGCGACGTTCACCAGGTCGTCGGTTTTTTTTAATTTTTTTATTCACAATTATTAGTAAGCCCTTGGCATCATCTCACCTGATGGTAAGTGATGATAATGCCAAAGATGGAAGCGGGCTTACCAAGATTCCCCAAAGCAATGGAGAACTGGCTATCTTATCTTCAAGCCGGAACACATCAATGTTGTTAACACTGATGTTTGGCGACAAGACTTAGATAAGATGGTGGTAGCTAGCCAGGCGGGCTTAGAAAATGCCCTACCACCGACCAAACCGAGTCTTATAAGTTGACACCGCCGGGAATCGATCCCGCGACCTCCTAATGTGAAGCGAATGGACTAACCATTACGCCACGGAGGCGGTTAAAATATATTATAAATATATAAGATACATATATTAAATATATTATATTATAATTAAAAGGTTTACCGAGTTAGAGGCCTTCCTACTCTAAATTTTCCCGTGTGCGGTCGCCACTCGAGAACTTTAGTACCCCAACGGCCATCTGTTCTATGAGCTTTGTGCCCCGCCCATTGCTACTTAAGTTTAGCGATTCTGTGAGCTATGTACGTTACCTTGGTTCTTCTACGGATCTCCTATTGCCACCTTTTACAATAAACAGTAAATCTCTTTTTGTAAAACTTGCTGAATAATGTTATCTTTGCAAGGATTACATGAAATTAGTTTTAAAGAGTTTAATGCTAGTAAGCCAACAAAAAATGTCCCGACGTCCCTTGTTTTGACAGCAGGAACCATCGTAAAACAAAGTTGTCGCCTTGTGTTGATTTTCATACATGAATATTTCGCGTTGGTATTCGCGGCGCGGTTGTGGCCGCGTCTAACTTAACTAAACAACGGTGCAATAAAACTAAGCACACGACAATAAAACGCGGGATTCAAAGCTGCGGGATTCAAAGTGCGGGATTTCATAGCGCTGCGCTGGGAGCTGGAACAATAATAGTGACGTCACTTCGCTTTCACGTCACGAGGCCGAGGACGGCCATTGAGATGCCATCGCGCTATACGTTTAGGGATGTGATGATATCTCGTCGACCATACAAGCAAAAAAATATTGTTTGATGTAGTCACAACTGAAGTGAATTCTCTGAAATTCTGGAAGTCTCGAAAAGTGTCATCATCATATCAGCTTATATACGTTCCCAACGAGGGGATCGAAGAGTATAAAATGATACAAATCCTTACTAATATCATAAACGCGAAAGTTAGTATGTATGGATGTTTGTTACTCTTTCACGCTAAAACTACTAAACGTTAGTTGAAATTTGGTAGGTAGACAGATTAGGACCTGGATTAACATATTAGGCTACTTTTTTCTACGCTCGCGAGCCGGTTGCGACTCGCGCACTGGGCACCCTGGGAGACGGTCATAGAAACTATGTTCACGCGGGCGAAGCCGCTAGTAAAAGCTAGAAAACAATTAAATTACAGGACATTAAAAGATAGTCATAAAAGCTGAGCCATCCCTTATCATCCCAAATTATTAAATGATTCACATTTGCTATGCTCGGAGTTTCCGTACGCGATCGAATCAGAAATGAAGAGATCCGTAGGAGAACCAAGGTAACCGACATAGCTCACAGAATCGCTAAACTTAAGTGGCAGTGGGCATGGCACATAGCTCGTAGAACAGATGACCGCTGGGCTACTAAAGTTCACGAGTGGCTACCGCGCACCGGAAGACGAAGCGTAGGTAGGCCGTACGTTAGACCGACGACCTGGTGAAATTCGCGGGAAGCTACTGAATGCGGGCATAGCTGGACCGGTTGTCGTGGAAATTTTTAGGGAGGCCTTTGTCCAGCAGTGGACGTCTTTCGGTTGATCATCATATCAGCTCATATACGTCCCCACCGAGGGGCTCGAGCCTATCCTGAATTAGGGCGATCGGGCAAGAGTCGACCACACGGGCCCAGTGCGGGTTGGTCAACTTTACACACAACCTTCGAGTTTCTTCGCAGGTGTGTGCAGGTTTCCTCACTATGTTTTACTTCACCGTTAAAGCAATCGTTGATTTTATGTACGTAAGTTTCGAAAAAGTCATTCGGCTGATATAATGATGATTATTCACATTTGATGTTTATTGTAAACTTGGTTAACTATTATTAAGAAAACATTTTTTAAAAGTAAATCATTATGTTTGAGAATTATGTGAGCACAACCCTAGGTAGAACAACACCACCTGACACCATTATGCTATTATAATATTTTGCCATTTTGCCTACTGATGTCTTCTTGACGACGACGCAGTGAATACCAAATTCAGGTAGTCCCACCCTCGGGTTTGATTTCAGACTCCTTATTTATTGAAAATCGTATTTGTTTTAGATCTGTAGGTAGTATCAGCAATGCGGTAAAGTACCTACTCGAAGATGTGGTTTATTTATATTTTACTAATGTGTTTCGACTTTTTTGAGTATGCAATGTTTTGGAAATAGAGTTGTTCATCATATCAGATCATATAGGTCCTCACCGAGGGGCTAGAGCCTACCCTGAATTAGGGCTATTGGGTCTTAGTCGACCACGCCGGCAAAGTGCAGGTTGGTCGACTTTACACACAACCTTCGAATTTCTTCGTGTGCAGGTTTCCTTACGATGTTCAACGAGTATATAATCCCTACGGTATAAGGATGTTTTCCTTCACTGTTAGCAACAAAAAGTTGTCAATACATTATTTTTTTCGCTCTTTTTAGGGCAGGCTAACGCTCATTGGCCATACCGCCTTGTCTTCAGTGTAATAATTTTTCGGTAGTATTTGTCTTCAGTAATTTTTCAGTCTTCAAGATCACTGTTTCTTCACATCATGTATATAGTCTTTAAACTAACTTAACCTACACACTCTAGCAAAATGATAGCACTTGTGGGAACTCGAAACACAGTATACATAGTTTTATTTCATTATCCTACACAATAAACACATAAATGGTACTTTGCTGATAAAATACAATATCAATATTAT
Source organism: Coleophora flavipennella (assembly GCA_947284805.1). Classification (NCBI taxonomy): domain Eukaryota; kingdom Metazoa; phylum Arthropoda; class Insecta; order Lepidoptera; family Coleophoridae; genus Coleophora; species Coleophora flavipennella. Next base: position 14,977,989 of record OX369264.1, on the reverse strand, counting down.
ACATCAAAAACCACAAAATGTAATTTTTCGAATAATAAAAGAAAAATGACAAACTGAACGCTACAAATACCCCAAAAAGTCCAGTTGTTAGCTAAGTTATTTTGTATTTTTCTACTTTTCTTTATAATTTAAGGACCGAGATACAGGCTATCTGCGGTGAACTGATAAGTCGTACAGACCTACCAAATGTAGGTGGAACTTAAGTTCGCAGCTGAATATCATTCCAAATCTGCGCAAAATCCCGACAAAAATGTTTCTGCGTACGCCACGCACATTTATACTTTTTATTGTGTGTGGCGCGGGGGTTGAAACCTAGAGGCGCGGGATTTTTGTTTAAAATTGCATTTTTATATTTGGAACGCGATCCGCGACCGGCGGGTGACAAATACGCGCTTCGCCGCCATGAATGACAATTCGAGAGATGTTTTTATAAAGATGCGTCGATTTTTACTTTGATGCGAAAGAAATTGTGCCCATAAAATGGTGTTGAAAATGATGAGTGTCATTTTTCACTGTCGCCGAAATGCCTTTTTATGGGGCAATTGTGTTTGAATGATAAAGGAGAGCTTTTCTTTTTCGCGTCGTTTCGTTTGTAAACAGCTATTTAAAATAAATGTCCTCGACAGTATCTCACCTGTGAAATGAATTTTAACGTTTTCATATTTTTGTGATATTTGAAATTGAAAATTTAATTTTAAAGTTTTTCTTTTTTTTTTCTTTTTGACGTGATAACGTCTTATAAATTGATGACACAAGCTGTATTCACGAAAAAGTGTGACATCATTATAACGTTACGCCACTGTGACGTCATTATCACGTTACACTAGTGTGAAGTCATTGTCGCGTTACGCCCATTGACGCGTTACGACAGTGTGACGTCATTGTCGCATTACGCCATTGTGACGTCATTGTCACGTTACGCCTGAACCGAGCGTGCAAGCGAGAGTTGTGCTTGTACTTGTACAAGTACTTTTTCCTTATTTATTTATTTTTATTCACAATTGGTAAACCCTTGACAACATCTCACCTGGTGGTAAATGACGATGTTGCCGAAGATGGAAGCGGGCTTACCAAGATTCCCCAACGCAATGGGGAACTGGCTATCTTATCTTCATGCCGGAACACACCAATGATATCAACATTGATATTTGGCGGCAAGACTTAGATAAGATGGTGGTAGCTAGCCAGGCGGGCTTAGAAAATGCCCTACCACCAACCAAACCAAGTCTTACAATTGACCCCGCCGGGAATCGAACCCGCGACCTCCTGTGTAAAGCCAGTGAACTTTGCCTCTGAGCTACGGAGGCGGTTAAAACTTGTACTAGTACTTGTACTTGGACGGACAAACAAACAATTGTTTAAATGGATTAAAAGTACTAGGGTTCCAGGAGCTTACAAGAGGTGTTCTAATGCGCTCGATTCTCTGTGAGGAAAACCATCATACTAAAAAAAGGCGTTTCTTATACTTAACATCAGCGTGTCAATGGATTAAAAGTACTAGGCTTCCAGAAGCTTACAAGAGGTGTTCCAACTGTGAGATATTGTGTAGTTGTAAAAAGTACCAGGAGCACATAAGTGCCAAGGAGTTAACTCACTCGACTATGGACGGTATTTTACATCTTCTTAAAGATGGAGCTGAAGAAGTTTTACTTTCTTCGTTTGGTCTAAAGCACACAAGCGTTCGGCTTGTGACACATTATCACGTAAAATTATTGTCCGTAAACCGACTTTACAGACAACATCGGGTTTTTCTATTAATTAAATCCACAGTTGATAAGCCCTTGACATCATCTCATCTGATGGTAAAGTGACGATAATGCCGAAGACGGAAGCGGGTTTACCAAGATTCCCCAACGCAATGGGCAACAGGCTATCTTATCTTTGATCTGGAACACACCAATGCTGTTAACATTGATGCTTGGCTGCAAGACTTAGGTAAGAGGGGCTTCGAAAATGCCCTTCAACTAACCAAATCGAGTCATACAAAGTAAGACTCCGCCGCGAATCGAACCCGAGACCTCCTAATGTGATGCTAATGGACTTAGCTATTACGCCACGGAGGCGTTTTAGTGTACCTTGTACCTTAATACGGCACTTAGTAACTTGTACCTTAATACGGCACTTAGTAACTTGGTAGCATAAAAAATGTTTGTCATATAAATTACAAATACCTACCTCGCAACTGATTTGCCAGAAGCAATTCCAATAGTAATACTAATTGACGCTGAGGGCATATTAAGTCCGTGCCATTGAGCTATTGAGCTATTCCGGCGGAGCTCCGCTATGCACGGAATGTGCTCACATGACGCAGGTTGGCCAGGACAGTCGAGTTCACATGAAAAGGTGGAGAATTCCTAAATAAAATCTGTCAGTATCTTTGATCAACTCCACGTACGACAGTCAGCGGCAGCTAGGCGCCAAATACAACATTGGAATTTTTTAAATTTCTAATTACTTATTATTAAAATTTAAACTATTGAAAATTTGCGAACTTAGGTTTTTTTTTATAACATTATTTTAAGATTTTGTACAATAAAGAGTTTACAAACAAAAACAAACAAACTTCAGTTCCTTAATTTTTTAATTCATTGTTCCTATTTCTTTTTGTTACACTATTGGTTATAGTTTTTTCTTTTATAGTAATATTTGCTTTCTTATGTTATTTTCTATTATCTATATTATTTGTGTTTTAGCCTACTACAAAAGAGTAAAAAATATTACTTTAAAAAGTAACTACGTTTATTTTTAAATTGTAATTCGTCAAAATTCAAAGTTTGCTTTTTAAAGTTTAAAATCATAAATTGTAATTCTCATGTCATGCTGTGAAATTTGCGAGGAATAAATAAATCTTATTCTTCTCTCTATGCCTCTTCCCATTATTTGGGGTCGGCGCTCCTCGTTTTCATGCGCCAGGTCTGTCGATCCTGGGTTGTCTCTTCGTTCAGCTGGGCCTGTTCCAAATCCATTGATATGGTGGACAACCACGTAGCAAGCTACCTCTGTTACGACGAATAAATAAATAAAAAATACAAATTCTTATAATCGCACAGAAATTTTGATAACTTTCACAACACAATAAACGATCTTAGTATATATTTATTTGTGTATTTGCAATCTACATATTTATTCAGATATATTTATTTATGTATTTGTATTTTATCGTTATTATTAAGTATTAATTTTTAGTTGCACATGCACCTACCCGCTACTGTTCCACTTTCACGTCTCCTCCATTCAATATAGGTTGACTGGAAGAAATAGCTTAAAGCTATAAGTCCGCCTTTGTTATCATTGTGTATTTTGCTAGTTAAAAAGTTTTTTCTTTTTTGTATATTTGGTGTGCAATACAGGATATTTATCTTATCTTAGCACGGTAAAGAGTAGAGAAAAGAGGCAGTGTTGCCACTATTAGTTAGTCCATTATGTTTTTGTTTAACGTTCATTAAATTGTAAGTAACCAGTGACCTATCACATTCGTGACCAGCGCGCTACGACCCGTAGGGTACTACGCCGTAGTACTCTGGGGTTGCGACAACCAATGGGTTAAAATAAAGAAAATTATAAACATATAGCTCGTAGAATAGATAACCGTTGGGGCATTAAAGTTCTCAAGCGGCGACCGCGCACCAGAAAACGTACTGTAGGCAGAGCTTCCACTCGGTGGACCGATGACCTGGTGAAGGTCGCGGGAAGCCGCTGGATGCGGGCAGCGCAGAACCAGTCGTCGTAGAAATCCTTGGGGGAGGCCATTGTCCAGCAGTGGACGTCCTTTAGTTGATATGATGATGATGATAGAATATTGAAATAACGACTCTGTGACCGAGTGTTTTTAAAAGCTTTTATTTAACTTGAAAAAATAAAATGTTTGTATGTATGTAAGTTAGTTTGGGTTAACTGTTGCTGTCGATTTTAGAGCGACTTCCTGGGGTCCAATTTAGCTAAAATTTTTGTATACCCGGTGACAATAAATCCTTTTGGTATTTTGAAGTTGATCTGATGATGAAATATGAAGGTGGAAGCAACGACATAGAATCGTCTTTTATTTTCCTTAGAGTCGTTGGAAACAATGTTTGGAAATAGCCAAATAAGTAAACAAATCTTGAAGTGTTTTCTTAAAAATTAACCATTTTCAGTTGGTATTTAAGTCTTTAATGAACTACAAATTGTGATTAAAAGAATTAAATGCTCGCAAGAACATGTACGTAGTCAAAATGTAATCTGAATAAGATAAAATGTAATTAATAATAAAATGTTTTGTTTACATATTTGACCATTTCAAAAAAACTGGACTGTATGGATCCATGTATTTATATTCATTTGAGCATTTGGATTACATACATAAAAGCCCTTCTCAAAAAAAAAGCTTGTAACTAAAAGTTTTAGGTTTCCTAAAATTATTTTATACTAGCTGTTGACAACGTTTCTATGACTTTTCGAGGGTATGCAGTGCGTAGAAAAAAGTCATCTATATTATGTTAATCCAAATCCTAATCTATCTATCTACCAAATTAAAGCCAGATCCGTTCAGTAGTTTTTGCGTGAAAGAGTAACAAACAAACATACATCCATACATTCTTGCAAACTTTCGCGTTTATAATATTAGTAGGATGTTACATTTAATTTTATATTGCATAGTGGGCAGGTGTTTTTGTTAGACACAGTGACTTCAATAACAATCGTCTAGCCGACAGTACAGGTTGCATATTCCTAAACCCGAGGGATACATTTGATTAACCTGACTAGACAGGCTTCATTGATTTACCGTTCGGCATCTACTTTAATCCTCAATACTGATATCCAGTTACTAAATGGGACGCAGAAGGTATTTGGTTACGTTATACGTACTAGCTAGCCACACAACACACAACAACCACTTTGGAAGGTGGAGTTTCTAATAATCAATAGTGTTTTGTTTTAACAATCCGGTATTTGACTGCTAGTCATTTGAGTTACTTTTTAACAACTTTCAAAATTGTTCGTGTCACAAACTTGTGCCGTCATTGTCTTTGACGAACTATTAGTTTAGTGATTTTGATAAATATAAAATTGAAATTAGAATAAAATGTAAAATGAATAAGTTTTTATGCTAATATAGGAGAAATGCTATTTAGTGAAAAACATTTTTTAATTTATTTTAAACACTGTCAAATAACCTATTGTTATAACTTTCGAAAAACCTTAAATATTAAAAATACACTGTTGAAGCGTCGGTGGCTCAACCGGTAACGACTCGGTCCATCTAACCAGAGGTACCGGGTTCAAATCTGGACGGGCAATGTACCAATGAGTTTTTCAAAAACTTACGTACATATACTTACCGATTGCTTTAACGGTGAAGGAAAACATCGTGAGGAAACCTGCACACGCCTGCGAAGAAACTCGAAGATTGTGTGTGAAGTCGACCAACCCGCACTGGGCCCGCGTGGTCGACTAAGGCCTAATCGCCCTGATTCAGGGTAGGCTCGAGCCCCTCGGTGGGGACGTATATGAGCTGATATAATAATAATAATAAAACTGTTCCACATTCAAGAAAGGTGAGCTCAGTAAAGTCTAGTAGTTCGGATTGAAAAATAAAAGAAGCCGCTATATAGTAATACTGTGCTATTGTATTGTAGTCTATATTCATGTTTCACATATTACTATACAGTATGTAGCAAACGAAAACGCTTGATCGTCCGATACTGGACGTTAATCAGCCTTTTGCGACACATTATTCACGGACACGCGTTGCAGCGATTCCACCATCCTGTAGCACCCCATGCAACCGTGCAACGTTAAACGCATCATCCTTCATCAGGCAAACGATAATACACACTATTGCTTGAAACACAAGGTGCAAAATTTAATAAATCTTTGTAAAGTTAGGCTGTAAAATCGCAATACAGATCGTTCAACTAATCCAAGCCAATATATTCTCTATTTCCCGACAAATAAAATTAATACCTTTTAAAATTCGACGTACGACTATACGACCATTCAGAATGGCCTATTTCAACGACAACGGCGATCGGTGTTGCGTTATTGTGCACTATTTTATAAGCTATAAAGTGTTGTTTAGACTGTGAACGGAATTTATTTGTACGGATGCAATATGGCATAGCATTTGTAATGCCAATATGAACGGCCGCTGGTGCGTTGGCCAATTAATTATTTGTAAACAGTGCGAGACAGTGTTTGGGTAGAACCATCGAAATGCGGGTCGTGTTGGTACATAAGTAGCCTGTGTTTGATGCGTTTCCAATAAGCTATTTTACCGTATGAAAATATAGGGTCTTAACAAAGGTATGCACTTATTTGTAACTGGAGCTTGTACTCATGAAACTGAACAACTTTCCCTAAGTAACCTATGGACAAATGGCAAAAAATTTTTTGGGCTTACGAATCTGCCATGGGTTTTTGGGGAAAGTTGTTCAGTTTCATGAGTACAAGCTCCAGTTAAAAATAAGTGAATACCTTTGTTAAGACCCTGTATATAAAAAAAAAAAACACTATTCAATAAATCAGATTTTTTCTAGCACTTGCTCATTTGAAATATTAAAAAAATATAATTTATATTTATTAAAAACAACAAATTAGTTCGTTACAGAGTATGGCACTAATGACGTCACTATGTCGATAACGCGAATAATTGCAGAACAAACTTTCCTTTTTGACAGTTGATAAAAAGTTACTTAAACGACTAGTAGGATAATACGGTATTTCGTCCATTACGCAAGTTTAATCATTAATCATTTTTTTATTAAAAATGAAAAAAAATGAATAAAATTATTAAACATCACATTGATCCGTTGCTCCGTTGCGACGTGAAAAAAGGAGAAACAAGCAAATAAAACTTATTTAAAATCATTTTACTTTCAAGAATAGGGAAATAGATAACTTCATTAAGTTATATATTTCCTTATTCTTGAAAGTTATATGATGTTTAATAAGTTTTTCAGAATCCTTATCCGCACTTAATAATCTTACTGCGAAAGTGTGTTTATTTATTTGCTTGTTTGTCCTTCTTTTACGTCGCAACGGAGCAACGGATCAACGTGTTTTTTTTTTACCGAGTTAGTTGATAAGGTGGGAAGTGACATAGGCTACTTTTTACCCCTTAAAATAGCATAGTCTGAAAATCGCATTTCAGATTCTTTTTATCACCACAATATCTTTTACACTGTTTCGTCGCTCGCTAAATAGTTTTTTTCTAGAACCCCCAGGGACTACTCCTGACGAAGGAGTGCAGAAGTTATTCTGAAGGCACAAAAAATCGAAGTTGAGATTTTGATGGGGATCGATTATATTAAACTCATAGAGTCTAAAATAAAATGTATGCATGGATGTGTGTCTGTGTGCCAGTATACGTCTGTCCGATACTCTAGTGGATAAGACTCTAAACTAATGAAGGATTAAATTTGGATTAGAGCAATATGATTTTCTATCTCTTGCCGTTTTTTTTTAAATTTATACCTAGATAGATTGTTTAGGGTTGCCACCCTTGTAAAAAAATATTTTATGATTCAAAAATGGCTCTCACGATTTTAATGAAACTGTGTATGTTATTATAACTTCATATGATCTTCTTTAAGCCATAGTTTGTTATTCCAGAAAAAATCGGAATAAGGTACCTCTCATACAAACCCAGATTGTTTGTTTCTTTTTCTTTATATAATAGGTTAGAGCTTAAAAAGTATTTGTGAGTTTTATAAGACTATTTTATAATTTAGGGTTCCGTTTTCGAAAAAATAGGCTTAATATTTGAAAATTAGATATGGACGCGGTAATGGCAACTACGGAACCCTACATTGCGCGCGGTCCGACAAAAAAAGTGAGTGATGTTATGTGAAATATTTTTTTGTTCGTTAGTCCCCAACGGAAAACACAAGACTAGCTATATTTGGAAATTATTACTAAGTGCTGCAGTCCACGAGTGCTAACGCACAGTAACCTGTTACAATGTTTTTTTTGATGTGTAACATCTTTGTTCTCGCTTTTCTGCAATTTGTGGGAGTGATTTCGTGAAATGGGACGGAAATGTGTAAATGGGACAGAAATGTGTAACAGGAAGTCGCGAAAGCGCAGAATTCTACTTTACGAGAGTCAGACTCGCACTTGGTCGGTTTTTTTCGTTACTGTCAGATCCGCCACCCAGGTACAATATCGTCATCAAATCTAACTAACCTAAAGTATTTTGTCACATGTTACACATCATATGCGAGTACTGTAGGTCTCGCTCGAATTTTTTTTTCATATCAGCTCATATACGTCCCCACCGAGGGGCTTGAGCCTACCCTGAATTAGAGCGATCGGGCCTTAGTCGACCACGCGGGCCCAGTGCGGGTTGGTCGACTTCACACACAACCTGTGAGTTTCTTCCAAGGCGTGTGCAGGTTTCCTCACGATGTTTTTCTTCCCCATATGTTTTGTAAACTCAACAGTAGAAAATATTTTTTGACTGTAACCTAGCAACTCTCAACAACTCATAAAGTAAGTCGCGACGTTAAAGTGCGTACAGTCGAGTCGAGAAGTGCTTCCACTATACTGCCCGATATCGGCCCGATGAAGCAGAAGCCTTCCGCTCGGCCGAGCGCGAAGATACCGCGATAGTGCGCTCCACTACCTCACTATAGCACTAACGGTGCGTGCGTACTCTGCGTGGGATTTGTTATTCGCAACTATTTTCAAGCGACCTTCAAAAAGGAGGAGGTTCTCAATTCGACTGTATGTTTTTTTATGTGTGTTACCTCAGAACTGTTGACTGTGTGAACCGATTTTTATGATTCTTTTTTTATTTGAAAGCTAGTGCTTTGCGTGTGGTCCCATATAAATTTTATCAAAATCGGTTTAGTACTTTTTTAGAAAATTAACAAAAAGCAAAAATAACAATGCAAAATGTACTAAATTGTTAAGATGGAAGTCGGTTTTTTAACGTGTTTAGCGTTTTCAATTATTAAAGTGAAAACTTCTTTCGGCGCGTTGGGCATTTTTGAGACGGGAAAAAACCATGGAACTCGCGACACTGTTACGTTACCAAGATTCACGTTGCAAGATATTTATTCAAAATAGGTGCAAATTACACTCTGTCTGATAGTCATAAAATAGTGATTACATAATTTCATTTGTAATTAATCAAGAAATAAACAATCATTAGTTAATAACGTAAAAATCCAATCCGTGATATAAAAAAAAACAAATAATGTCATTAGAACATTAAAACAATATGACACGAGAAGTTATACATTAAAATCATTTAATGTCACCGCCACCGTTACCGCACCTTACCAGGAACAATCGCAGGGTCAAAAGTTATAAAACTGTAATAATTTTTCACCTCTGCTGGCACTCCTGGAGTGGCCAGGTTTTTACCAACTGTTTCCTCATAAACCGGATTTAATATTTTAAATACAGACTGTACTGTAATTTAAAATCTTTTTTCCCAAACCTGGAATCTCAAAAAAATTGCTTACGATTATAAGGTAGTTTTAACTACCTCCGTTTATTAGTTTCAAATCAAGAGGTCGCTGGTTGCATTGTAAGACTTGATTTAGTTGTTAGAAGACAATTTAGAAGCCCACCTGGCTAGCTACCACCATATTATTAAGTCTTGCCGCCAAACATCAATGCCAACAACATTGACGTGTTCCGGCTTGAAGATAAGATAGCAAGTTCCCCGTTGCGTTGGGGAATCTTGGTAAGCCCGCTTCCATCTTCGGCATCATCATCACTTAACATCAGATGAGATGATGCCAAGGACTTGCTAATTGTTAATATAAAAAAAAATACTAGGTAGATAGGTTTGTGTTTACAACTGTTAAGGGCGTCGGTGGCGTGGACCTGCGGTGGCGTAATGGCAAGGGCCGCTACTTCCTGTCAAGGAGATCGTGGTTCGAATCCTGCCACGTACCAATATGTTTACGAATTTCGATTTCATAAATACGTTTATTTGACGCTCTTACGGTGAAGGAAAAACATCGTGAGGAAACCTGCACACGGCTGTAAAGAAACTCGAAGGTTGTGTGTGAAATCGACTAACTCGCATTGGGCCCGCGTGGTGGACTAAGGCTTGATAACCCTAATTCAGGGTAGGCTTGAGCCCCTCGGTGGGGCCGTATATGAGCTGATATGATGAAAAAATTAAATTGGCTTAGTATCTTTTATCGTTTTTAATTATGTGACCTCCACTGTATGTCCTACATTTACTTCGCGAACCAAATAAGATTTTGTCCTCCGACACCAAACCATGCCACTTTCTTCTATCCCGCACCACTTTGTGCTAATCGGCTCTATGGAGTATACTCTTTGTTCAGGTCCTTTTGTACTTCGTCCGTCCATCGTACAGCCTTAACCATATAAACCAACAAAGTAATAACAGATTTAATGACAAAATGGTACAGAAATTACCTAGGTTTTCATTATATACCATTTTGTCACTAAAACTTTTCTTTATGGTCATCATCATCTTCCGAGCCTTATTAATCCCAACTATTTGGGGTCGGCTTTAAATGTTTTTTGTCGCCATTCCGGCCTCATACTGGTCAACTCCTGCGTCACTCCACACTCCTCCATATTTTTCTTCACTCCATCCACCCATCGTTTCTTCGGTCTTCCTCTGCTCCTGTATCCTTCCACCCTCATATCCATCACTCTACGTGTCACATGCTCCTTTTCTCTTCTGCAAACGTGGCCAAACCAAGTCAGTCGGTCGCTCTGAATCTTCTCTGTAACCGGTGCTACTTTAAGACTACCTCTTATATATTAAAACTTTTCTTTATGGTATTACTAAAATAGAGCAAATTCAAAGAAAATTTTTGAAATTGCTGGTGAGCCGTGGTTTGATACAGCGTTCTGACCTTGATAACAAAGCTAAACTTCATAACTTATTACCTCTAGAAGACAGGCGCTTAACAGCGGATGTAAGATTACTGCAGCAGATAATATCTGGTGAGATTGATTGTCCTGAGCTATTACAACGAATTCATCTTCGTGCAGTTCCACAACGCCTCCGAAGTCGTCCGATATTTAATATTCCATTCTCAAGAACAAAGCATGCTGACCAATCGATCATGGTTAGATGTCTTTCAGAATACAATATGTATTTCTCAAGTATTGACATATTTTACGAAAAGCGCAACCAATTCAGGAAATCAGTTTTTGATGTTATTAAATCAAAATAATTAAAATAAACATACAATAATTAAAACCTCATACACTCTCACACACACACTAACACTAACAAACAACACATCTGATGTAGTCGATTGCACGCGGATAGATAGATTAGAATAATTATGTTAATTTTAAGAATTTGAAATTTATTGGCATATGCATTTTCTAAAGTTTGATTACTGTAGATTTAAAGCTGTAATTTCAATAAATATATATAAAATATATAAAATAAAATTACTGTTATTATTACTTTACCAAAACCTCCCTTCTTTTCCTTCTGTAACTGGAAGACCGTATCGAAATAATTTTCTAAATAAATCAAAATTACCTCAATTAAAATTTTAGTGACAAAATTATAAGAAAATTACCTTCATAATCTATTACTATTATTAAAACTTTTTTTAAACCCTCTTTCTTTTCCTTCTGTAACTAGAAATCCATATCGGAATAATTTTCCAAATAATTCAAAATTACCTTTAACTTTTCACGCGAGGCATCTGTCGCAGAAACAAACAATAAGCGAGTTGCGAGGCCCTCGAGTTTGAATTATAATACGGCCAAAATGAATATTTATAAAGGCGTCAACTGTTAATCCTTATTGTGACAATTTTAGCTTCGTCGAGTGACTGATGATATTGAGACAATGCGAGGCTCTTATGGTGAGTGTACAATGTAGGTACACTACCTCAAAAACTTGTACACTAGGTAACTGAAATGTTTGTTTGTTACCTTTTTACGCTTCAACGCTTTGACCTATCTTGATTGGTAGCCTGTGTCATAGGGAAGGACTGATTTTTCCTGTGGCCTTCTACAGTTTTATAAAATCGTAAGAGCCGTTTTCAAGAAAAACGTGAATTTTTATTACAAGATGGACACACAGACAGTCTCACACACACACAAGTACGACAATTAATCCCCATAATAATTTTTTTTGACATCAGAATACCTTCTACACTCCTTTGTCTCTTGGCAGTGAAAATGAGTGAAAATTACGCAATTTCAATCAACGTGGAGGCAAAAATGTAATAAGAAATTTTCATGTTATTTTTTTAAGGTTAAAAATATATAAGATATCTTTGAAATAATATTAAAATCGGTAAATTATTAAAGGATTTCAGCCAAATTTTACAGATTTTTTAAAAATATCAATTTAAAATACCCAAAATAATAGGCCTAATGTAAATATCGTCGACTATTATTCCCGCTCCGTTTCCAAAGTCGTTCAAGCTGTACATTCACAAAGAAAGTCTCGAATCTAAGGAATTATCAAACAAAAGGATTAAATTGGCCCGACGCCTGCGAACGCCTCGGCTTACAGGTCTTACAGCTGACGAGCCGCCTTCTCCAGATCAAACCCTCGAATGGGAGGAAAGCGGAGATTAATTCTCTTTAATTTGTTGTTTAGCTCTTAGTCTCCTAAATGACTTGTTTTCGTTTGCCGTAACGATTATAATTTGAACTTTTAACACATTGGAGTTTATAGGCTATTATTATTATTATTCATTTATTCTCAGGCAATGGGCCCGCGTGGTCGACTAAGGCCTAATCGCCCTGATTCAGGGTAGGCTCGAGCCCCTCGGTGGGGACGTATATGAGCTGTTATAATAATTCTCAGGTAACTTAGTACTAAAAGTATAATATAATATAAAGACCCATAGATATATAAAACACGTATAAAAATAACATAACATAGAGACTAGACTATAAATATAATACATTTTAGGTATGTTAGTGTCTAACTTAACCTATGTTAGTAGCATTTGGTGACGCGTGGATTGGCATGGTGCCTCGGAACCGGCCAGAAGTCGGCGCTGGCGATGGTCTCCAGCAGATGCTTTGGTCCCCAGAGTAATGTATCTTAAATATTAAAGCGAACCACCTCTGTGGCGTAATGGTTTAATCCATCTGTTATACATCAAGAGGTCGCGGTTTCGGTTCCCGGCAGAGTTTAACTTTGTAAAACTCGGTTTGGTTGATAGAAGAGCATTTTCTAAACCCGCCTGGCTAGCTACCAACATCTCATCTAAGCCTTGCCGCCAAACATCAATGCCACCAAAATTGATGTGTACCCGCTTGAAGATAAGATAGCCAGTTCTCCATTGCATTGGGAAATCTTGGTAGGCCCCCTTTCACCTTCGGCATCATCGTCACTTATCATCAGGTGAGATGATGCCAAGGGCTTACCAACTGTGAATAAAAAAAAGGAAGTTTTTCTTTTCTGGTAGATAGGGAATTTCCTGAGGCCGCCTGACCAGCTATCACCCTTTATCTAAGTCTTGCCGCCAAACATCAATAATAAACCCATAAAGTCGCACGAGTCTCTATCGAAACTGGGGAAGATTAGGCCATATTCCATACACGGGTGCCAAGTCCGGGTTCGTGGAGGTTGTAGGGCTAATGTCTACCCACTGTAGACATTTTTAAGACTATAAGGCTTAAGAGGAAACGCGGTCTAAAGAATAGGTAATTGAATAAAATGTTGCTGTCTCTCTCCCCCAAACATCTCCGTATATAGCAAGAAAGGGAGAACTGCAGCGGAGACCGATAATAGGCACTAAAATTGACCAAAACAGCGTTTCATAGTCCCCTATTTCCTCCTCCAAAACTTGAGCAATAAATAATATTTTTTTCGAAAATAATTTAAAAAACGCTATACCTATGCCTCAATGTGTTTATTTTATTGTTAATATGCGTATTATTTGGTGTCTGAAAATGGCGCTTTAATTGGGCCATTTTATTAGTTTTTGAAGGCTCCTACTTCCTATTATTTATTTTCGTTTTTATTTTTCTTTTGATCGACACAGTCCTCGGGCTGTGGTAGAATTATTAATAATTATTGTATAGGCTTTCTTCTATATTGTCAATTTCTTTTTTTATGTTGTGATGCAATAAAGAATATTGTATTGTATTGTATCAGTGCATTGCTCACAAGAGCAAATCAACACACTGAGTCACGGCCCGTTTGTACTATTGCAACACACATATGGTTTTGTATTATTTTTTTGCTCTATTTAATTTTCAAGTTTTTTTTATTATGTATGAGTATGATAATATGTGTGTGATCGCAGTGTCAAATAAACGTGCTATCTATCTATCTATCTATTATAATTAGAATATGAGAAAAAACAAAACATAGAGGCCATGCATGGCCATGGTGATATAGGTTTGATGGAAAAAACATTTTTGCTCCATTGTCATTACCCAGGAAGGAAACAGGGGACTATATTTGTATAGAAAAAATGCCACCCGCGTTTCCTCTTAAGGCTTTAAGATGACTCAATCCGGGCAAGTTGAAAAGTGTAAAAATAATATCGAAAGTATGTCTATTCATTTTAAGTTCAAATCAATGTGGGCTTCAACGCGGCTGTTACGTTGAATGAAACCGTACGCCCAATTCTCGATTTTTACATGTTTTTATTACTTTTCTTCACATTAAAAAAAATGTTTTCAATTAAAATGAAAGGTGTTAAAGACACCGATTTTTGTGTGTTGGTTTTATTCAACATTAACTTATTTTTTTTCGAGAAATTTTGCAATTAATGCCAATAACAGGGTTTAGAGTATATTTTTTTAACATCAAAAGTGGTAATATTTTCAAAATTGTATTCAATTAAATCGATTTTTTCTTACTTTAAGTACATTATATATTTTTTCCACAGTTATAGCTTTACACAGTCTTTCAATAATTTGAATTGAATATTGTCATTTGACCCATCTTAAGGACTTAACGACTGCCATCTAGTGATACATGCCAACCAGCACCAACTGCTTAAGGGTTCAGCTTCTCTGAAATTAGCAACTTGATTTATGATGATTAAAATTCGAATGAAATTGCGTGGAAATAAAGCTCATAACGGCTCGTACTGCAACGTGGCTGTTAACTTAATCGCTGTGGTTGAAAAAAACAAAAAATGTGTTTTTTCATTTATTAAATAACGAATTTCCAAGACGTAAGAAAACAAAATAAATCACTTTTCTTGTTTTGTTGAGAAGTTCATAAATTATCATATATAGTAGAAAAAAATGGAAAATTGGGAGCATTGGACTTTATTTTACTTTAGTTCTATATATTCAAATAAAATTTGAGGTAAACTGAATCACTCCCCATGTCCTGTAATCAACTAAATGATTTATTTTTGTGACAAAAAAATCTATTTATTAAAATAAAAACTGGTTACAAAGTTACTTAGTTCAAGGTCGTTGATGACGATACAAGTCATAAGGTGGCTTGCAAAGCACGGAAACGGTCGAGATAAATGCCATTAATAAGTAATGAAGGTTCGTCTGGCTGGTCATCATCCTACGTAACATATCATCATTATAATCATATTAGCCGAAGGTCGTCCACTGCTGGACATAGGCCTCCCCCAAGGATTTCCACGACGACCGGTTCTGCGCTACCCGCATTTAGCGGCTTCCCGCGACCTTCACCAGGTCATCAGTCCACCGAATGGGAGGTCTGCCTACGCTACGTTTTCCGGTGCGCGGTAGCCACTCGAGAACTTTATACAACAACATAACTTAACATAACTAACATATACAACTACGCAATTCGAACTAAGCCCGCTTCAAGTTCTTCTTATCTCTTGCTAAAACTCATATTTATCAATGTTACTAGTGTGCAAGGAGTAATCTTAGCGCATTGTCCCAGATGTATTCACCACGGATCAGATAAATAAGGTTGGATTGGAAATGTGCGCTAGGCAGGCGGGCCTCAAGTATGATTAGACAATCATGCTTAACCGAAGCACGCGTTCATAATTTTTATTTGCGTGTGGTTGTGTGTAACGTACAGACTCTCGAAATGGTGTGAGACACAATTGCAGCCCTGTGTTCTAAGTGTGTTTTGATTATTAGTGCGTGCAATTCGTGTATATGTATTATTATTGCTTGTGTAAAGGAGTTGATGGGTGGGAGACAGGCGGCGACGCTGGTTCTTAAACAAAAGTGTAACTATTGCTAATCCTACCTTATCTTATCCGTGGTATTCACAGTGCGGGCGCCGAGTGGCGCGCGTTGCGTTAATGTAGTCAGACAACAAAGTTACTGGGCGGCCATAAACCTCCCCGTTATGAATGGACACCGTAAATCCTGGCAACACTTGCAGTTGAGCAGACAGCGCTGGGCTGGTAACGTCTTAATTACCCAACAACTAGATTTTTGGTAAAGAACTATTATAAATTATAATACTTAGGTGTTTAAGTATGAAAATTCCGACTGGACGAAAAAGTTGAAAAATTAAAATTAATATTAATTTTTTTATTATTAAAACACAGTTTATTCTCAAAACAGTATTAGACTATACAAACTTACATGGTCATAATTGTGTTATGTTGTTTCGATAATTTGAGACCGCGGAGGCTTTAAATCAATGAAGATGGGTATTTTCACTTAAATAAATAGCAATTTTTTTAGGCATAAAATAGACGTTCTCAATTTTAAATATTTAGAGCTATCGCAACAGTTTACTTATGTTCTATTTTAGAAAACCCGCATAAGATTCCGTCACTTTCAGGAAAATTAGCAAGTCCAATTCCCATCTGACAAATAAGAAAACGTCTTAAATGGTACGAAGCTCAGGGGTTTGGAAAATGAAATACATCGCACTAGTCTCTAAAAGAAGACCATAATTAAGTAGTGTCAATAATAAAAAACACGAAAAAAAAACATATATTCAAACTATTTCATTTAAATGGCATTGAACATTAAAAACCGAATCGGAGACTTATATTTAAACCCGTATTATAAGTATTCAAAATGTAAATCACTGATGTGGGAATGTGAAGAAAGCTAGTAAAATTAATATTATACGTATGTATGGGCTTGAACGTCGGTGGCGTAACGGCTAGGGGCGCTGCCTCCTGTACGGCAGGTCGTGGTTCAAATCCTGCCACGTACCAATGTGTTTTCGAATTTTGATTTCATATGTACGTTTATCCGACGCTCTTACGGTGAAAGAGAACATCATGAGGATACCTGCACACGCCTGCGATAAAACTCTTAGGTTGTGTGTGAAGTCTATCAACTTGCACTGGGCTCGCGTTGTCGTCTGAGGCCCGATTGCTCTAATTCAGGGAAGGATCTAGCCCCTTGGTGGGGACGTATATGAGCTGATATGATGATGTGGGCTTAATGCGCTTCGCTAATAAGTACTTTTTTAATGGTTAGATTTAAGGCTTCAGTTAACCACTGACTATACTACGAAGCTGGGTTTGCTATGCCCACTTTGCAACGACAACACTCACAATGCGTGGCGAAGGTGCGAAATTCTATAAATTTTTCGATTGAACCTACAAGTCAAATTACTTTGTGCAAGTGGGTATATCTTTATTTTCGAATAACAAGTTACACATTGGAGGTATCTACACTATCTACACTAATATTATAAAGGGGAAAGATTTGATTGTTTGTTTGTCTTGAATAGGCTCCGAAACAACTGGACCGATTTGAAAAATTCTTTCAACATTGGGAAGCTACACTATCCGCGTTTGCTATAGGCTATATTAAATTTTCAAAAAATTAGCGATCGTTTCTAAAATTTAAAAAATGTAACCCAAGGTGTAAAAATTACCAAAAAAATCCTGCAATATCTACAAAAAGTAGTGTAGTGTAGTGGTAGTGGTAATGTTAGTGTAGTGGTAGTGGTAATGTTAGTGGTAGTGGTAGTGGTATTGGTAGTGGTAATAGTAGTGGTAGTGTGGTGGTAGTAGTAGTGTAGTGGTAATGGTAGTGGCAGTGGTGGTGGTAGTGGTATTGGTAGTGGTAATGTTAGTGGTAGTGGTGGTGGTAGTGGTATTGGTAGTGGTAGTGGTAATAGTAGTGGTAGTGTAGTGGTAGTAGTAGTGAAGTGGTAATAGTAGTGGTAGTGGTACTGGTAGTGTAGCGATAGCGGTAATGTAGTGTAGTGTACTGTATTGTAAGGTGGGGCGGTTCGAAGTTCGCCGGGACAGCTAGTTTTAAACAATCACACTAAAAACATAATAACTGGGTTGCCTGGAAGAAATTGCTTTAAGCAATAAGGCCGCCTACATTGTACAATTTAAAATTTTTCTATTTATTCTGTACTTGTATTTTGTATATTTTGTAATAGTACAATAAAGCATATTTGATTGATTGATTGATTGATAATTTCAGTGTTGGTACTAATAAGCCAAGTTTACGAGTTATCGGCCGACTATTATCGGGCTATACATTTATAGGTCGTACAAAATCAGATCGGGCATTATTGGGACACAATAATGCATGTTTCCAAATTCAATTAAACATCTAAACAGAGTTTTTATGCTTAAAAATGATAAATGTTTGTTCAGTTTGCCAAATGTAAATCTAAATGCACGTTTCCAAATAAAAAAATACTAGCACAGTAACTCTAATTGAAATTGAGATGATATTGAAAACAATAAACGATCCTTGATTCCACCTCCAAAATTCGTCATCAGATTTTGATTATATCAAAGGATCTATATACTATACTTACTATCATCACATCAGCTCATATATACGTGTCCCCATCGAGGGGCTCGAGCCTACCCTGAATTATGGAAAATTTAGACTTACTATATTTTTACTTTACTATATCAAAGGATCTAATTGTCGCCGGGAATACGGCTTCCTACCAAATTTAAGCCCAGTCGGACCCTTTAAAGTCGCTAAAATAAACTCTCCGTGAAGTAAAAACAAATAACTAATTCTACAGGGTGTGATTTTGGTCATCTGTTTCTGACTCCGAGGTATCAATATTTACAACCCTAATGCCAAAAAAAATACCTGTATTATTTTTAGAAATTCTAAAACAAATCGTTCCTTTTTCTCTAATATGGTTGATGGGAGCGATGGCTGACTCTCTCGTTATACTCGTGACCGGATGCTGTCCGTGTGAACTGGCCTACTCTTGTCAAAGGCATTCATCATATCGCCTCATATACGTCCCCACCGAAGGGCTCTAGCCTACCCTGAATTAGGGCGATCGGGCATTAATGACATTCAATGATTTTTTCGTCTCTGGTTTATATCAAGTATTGAAATTTGACGTCGTTAACTAATGATTGTTTATTTCTTGATTTTTTTTTAATGAAATTATGTTATTATTATTTTATGAGTATCGGAAAGAGTGTAATTTGCACCTATTTTAATAAATATCTTAAATCTTGAATCTTTATATGAAAAGTACAACAAAGTTTTTTTACTAAGAATTGTTAATTTATTGGTATATGCTGATCATAACCACACTAATTGAATTCAATGTAACAAACTTGACGAAAGATCCGTTAACTAGAGCTTGTACTAATTACATTGAACGACTTTTGTTCTACGACTAAGCTGAAATCGCAAAAAAAGTTTGAACTTCTCATAAAAATCGATCAGCCACCTTCGTATGGGAAGTCCAAAACTCTTTTTGCAATTTCAGCAAAGTCGTAGAACAAAAGTTGATCAGTGTAATAAGTAGTATCTTCAGTTAGCGGGTCCTACACCGCTTTTTACAAGCTTTTATTTTATTTCACCTGTTGTGAAGAAATCATCATTACAGCTCATATACGTCCCCACCGAGGGGCTCGAGCCTACCCTGAATCAGGGCGATTAGGTCTTAGTCGACCACGCGGGCCCAGTACGGGTTGGTCGACATCACACACAACCTTAGAGTTTCTTCGCAGGCGTGTGCAGGTTTCCTCACGATGTTTTCCTTCACCGTTAAAGCAATCGGTAAGTATGTACGTAAGTTTTTGAAAAACTCATTGGTACATTGGCCGTCCAGATTTGAACCCGGTACCTCTGGTTAGATGGACCGAGTCGTTACCGGTTGAGCCACCGACACTTTTTTTTGAAGAAATCTTGCAAGTTAATTTGACCCTCTTCCCGGTTTCCGAATGAGCTGAAATTTTGCATGTATATGTATATTTATTCAGTATAATTTTAGGTACACATAGGTTTGCCCCCGTCCTTTGAATTCTCGTAACACCCAGTAAGGTTGGCTGGAAGAGATCTCTTATAGAGATAAGTCCACCTTTGTATATGTACGTTCAAGTAAATGTTTGTGTGCAAGAAAGAATATATATATGACGATGCAATATTAAAAGCTTGTTCCTAAAAGTTTTCAGGTTTTTGACATTATGTTACAATCTGAATATCTGTATCAGACAACACGTATCTCAACCAGAAGTCTAATTCCATCACTAAACTTTCCCAAATGTCGATGTTGAACCAAACAGTGTCAGGTCCGGAGTCAGGCGACATCTCTCGCCGACGACGGCCAGGACCCAAGTGGCGTAAATAATTGATAAATTGCGACCCCTCTTCCCTTCCAGAGTGTGCGACCCAAACTTGATATTTACGACCGTTTAATTGTACCTTAATCCCAGAACTAGTATTATTTCACGTGATATACAGTTTGTTGTGCTCGCTCGGATTTATTTGTTATGTTATGTTTAAAAAGAAGGTAGTTAGGTATTTAGTATGATGGTGGGTAGTTTGAAGTAATAAATATTCGACCTTTAAAGTACTTGAACGATTAATTCGTCTTTTTCGTCGTCGTTTTTAATTTCTACTACTTTACTTTCCACAGCATCTGGCTAGCGTTCTTACGTTTGCGGATTTTTCGTCTATCAGTCCCATTTTTTTAAAATCCACAGTTGGTAAAGCCCTTGGTATCACCAGATGGTAAGTGACGATGATGCCGAAGACGGAAGCGGGCTTACCAAGATACTCCAGTGCAATGGGGAACTCACTATTTTATTTTCAAGCTGGAACACATCCATGCTGTTTGGTGGTAAGATTTAGATAAACTGGTAGCCAGGCGGGTTTAGAAAATGCCCTTTCATCAACTAAATCCTCCTACCTTACAATGTTAGTTAGTTAGTCTTACAGGCTTGCACAAGGGTCCACTGTTCTATAAACTCCAGTAAACATAAACTCCATTTGTATTTTTACCTGGGAAATAAAGAATTATACTGATTTATTTTATTTATTTAGGCTCCATTCGGAATCGAAGCAACGACCTACTGATGTGAAGCTAATGGACGTAAACATTACACCACAGAGGCGGTTAAAATTAATAAACTATTTGAAAAAAAAAACAAAACCTGATAAATATCATGCTAATGTTTTTTTTAAAAATTTGGCTAGCCATTTATAGAATATATGTATTACTAGCTTTTGCCCGCTGCTTCGCCCATATTTATGTCCACGTAATAGCCAGAAATAGTATATTTTCAGTTCCCTCAGGAATTGCATCGGGCTATGCTATTTTCATGGGATAAAAAGTAGCCTATGTCCTTCCACGTGACATAGGCTACCTGCATGTCAAATTTTATTAAGATTGGTAAAGGCGTTGAAGTGTGAAAAGGTAACAAACAAACAAACAAACACATTTTCACATTTATAATATTATTAAAGTTAGGATGTTACGCAAGTTAATTACAACGAAACGTTACGAGTATTTATTGGTTAACACCAATATTGAAGCCCCTGGGGCGTATCAGTTAATTTTGTTTAAAGCTCTCGTTGTTTTTGTGTCGTTTCGCAGCCGCCCCGCCCGCGCGCGTATCAGCGGGTTGCGCCCGGGGCGGCCGGGCGGCCGGGCGGGACAGCGATCGGTCAATTACAGCGTGACATCACTCCAGGGCTATCTGCTCTCGATCACCACACACCAAGCTATATTTCAGTAATGGGTTGTTTGAAGAAGGTTGAATATTCTTCAGTTTTCACGAGTTTCTACATTTAAGGCGCAGGTGGTACCTAAAAATCCACTAAAACAGGTATTTAGAATTCATTTTTGAAGTAGTTAACAGTAAATTTTTAAAATCTAGGACAATATATTGTTATTATTGAGAATAGTTACGAGGGACTATAATTGAATGGAAAAACGATTTAATAAAGTTGGCTCGATAGAATAATTTCGCAAAGGTACCTCTTTTCGAGTTATTTTATCGTCTATTTTCGGTTTTATTCTTAAACTAGCTTTTGCCCGCAGCTTCGCCCGCGTGGACATAGCTTTTATGACTCTTTTTGAGGTTGAGTGGTGCGCGAGCAATCAGCTCGCAAGCGTGGACATGAGTTTTCTCCAGGTACCTCAGGAACTGTATCGGGCTATTCGGATTAGCAGTCTTTGCCACTTCCCACCCCCTCAACAAATTCTATAAAAAAAATCACTTTAATCCGTTGCTCCGTTGCAACGCCACCGACGTGCGCGAGCGTAGAAAACCGTTGTCCCCAGATTCCTCGGGAACTATGTCAGGATATACTTATTAGTAAATTATATCATTTTCCACCTCATCTTTGTGCTAAAAATCACACCACCCATTTTTTCGTTACGATTTTAAATAACTCAACGAACAAAGAGTATTGTTTTAGTTTCCTCAGGAACTGCTATGGCTATGATAATTTCCACAGATAAAAAGTAGACAATTTCTTTCCCAGTGATACAGGCTACCTGCATGCCATATTTCGTCAAGATTGGTAGAGGTGTTGAAGTGTGAATAGGTTACAAACAAACAAACACATTTTCACATTTATGATATTAAGTAAGGATTTCTTATATTCTTTATATAGAGCGTCGGTGGGAGAACGGTTAGGGCCACTACCTCCTGTCCGGAAGGCCGTGGTTCGAATCCTGCCACTTACCAATATCTATACGAATATGAACTGGTATGAACGTTTATCCGACGCTCTTACGGTGAGAAAAACATCGAGAGGAAACCTGCACACGCCTGCGAAGAAACTCTTAGTTTTCCGGGATAAAGAATACCCGAATAAACAATGATGGGGTGCCATCCCAATGTAATTTTTTCATATTGTTACGTTGAGCCATTCCAAAGATACATTTTTTTGCATTCCTGCAGGAAACCATATTTTTTTCGGGATTCACAATGTCCCAGTTTTAGTTTGCGATAAGGGTATCAACGTGTAAAATTTGATTGTAATAGGTCAAGCCACATTTGCATGGTGAGCAACTCTATAAATGAATACTTTTGATTTTCCTACGGGAACTCTTGAATTTTCTGGGATAAAAAGTATCCTATATGTTATCCGGGCTATAAGGAAGCAACATACAAAATTTTATCAAAATCGGCCCGGTAGTTTTTGCGTGATGCGCGAACATACAGACAGACAGACAGACAGACAAAAATTCCAAAAGTTGTTGTTTTGGCCTCTGTATCGTTAGTAATGTCCACCACAGTTATTATTTTCCAAAAATATTTCATGTACAGACACGGCCCCGTTACAGTTTTATTATATTATAGATAGATAAGTAATTTGATAATATGATTTATTTACTAAAATAAATTTCATAGGTGACTGAAGGGAAAACATCGATTGGATTTTTATTTAAGATAAATATGATGAAAATAAAAAACGAAAACATCAATAAGTGCAAAAGTGTGGTTATTTTCTTCCCTGTTTACACGTAAAGAAAAAGACAAAGACAGATTTTTAAGTACCACTGGGCCTTAAGAGTTTCTTGATAACACTGAAACAGCATTCTATTGACATTTCATGTAGGTGATATTTTTACAAGCTCTTATTTAACTTGCAATGTATGAGTGTTTGTTCGGGTAGAAACCGCCTCCGTAGCTCAGAGGCAAAGTTCACTGGCTTTACACAGGAGGTCGCGAGTTCGATTCCCGGCGTGGTCAATTGTAAGACTCGGTTTGGTTGGTGGTAGGGCATTTTATAAGCCCGCCTGGCTAGCTACTACCATCTTTATCTAAGTCTTGCCGCCAAATATCAATGTTGATATCATTGGTGTGTTCCGGCATGAAGATAAGATAGCCAGTTCCCCATTGCGTTGGGGAATCTTGGTAAGCCCGCTTACATCTTCGGCAACATCGTCACTTACCACCAGGTGGGATGTTGTCAAGGGTTTACCAATTGTGCATAAAAAAAAGAAAAAAAAACTTGCAAGTTACATTTGACCCATTTCCCGGTTTTCGATTGAGTTGAAATTTTGCACGCATACGTATATCGTGTGACAATGCAATATTAAAAGCTTGTATCTAAAAGTTTTTAGGTTTTTTGACAATTATTTATTTGTTACAAGCTGACCCGGCAAACCTTGTTGGCAAAATAAAACAACAATAAAATATACTTTACGACCTATTTACATACCTACCAAATTCACCCAAAACTTTTGATGGACATCTGTCGAGCCGTTTCGGAGGAATACGAACGCAAACACCGTGACACGAGATTTTTATATCCTACTAATATCCCTACTAATATTATAAATGCGAAAGTAACTCTGTCTGTCTGTTACGCTTTCCCGCAAAAACTACTGAACGGATTTGTCTGAAATTTGGTAGGTAGACAGATTAGGACCTGGATTAAGACATAGGCTACTTTTTACCACGCTCGCGAGCCGCTTGCGGCTCGCGCACTGCGCACCCTCAAAAAGTCATAGAAACGTGGTCCACGCGGGTGAAGCCGCGAGAAACAGCTAGTAATATTATAAACGCGAAAGTTTGTAAGAATGTATGGATTTATGCTTGTTACTCTATCACGCAAAAACTACTGAACGGAACTGGCTGAAATTTGATAGGTAGACAAATTAAGACCTGGATTAACACATAAGCTATTGTCTTCCACGCATAATGAGATCTTACATTTTGTATGCCCGGGGCAATGAAGCTACGAGTACTAGAGACGATCAGTCAATTATAGATGCTGGTCACACTTTATCCGGGGCTACTAGGTAAAATTGATTTGATAATCTACCAAATGCGTTACATTATTATCGCTGGCAACACTTATTAATTGATCGCAAACTTAAAATTTTCTCATGGTTTGTGTGGACAAATATCAAAGGTTTGGATAAGATAAGATAAATACTCTTTATTGTAAACACTAGTTAAAAAAAAAAACAAATTATAAAAACTTAAAAAAAATACCTAAAAAAATATAAAATAAGAAAGTTATATAACTGTAGCGGTACAATTTGGGCGGTCTAATCGCTCAAAGCGATTTCTTCCATACTTAGAAATGGTGGAGGGTGAATATTTTAATGTTATTGTACTTAAATATTGGCAAGATTGCGCTAACTAAAGCTAACGCTCTTCCAGCTTATACATAAATAGATAAATTTTGAATCTTCCGGATTAAAAAGTATTTAAATACTGTGAATAATCACACTAATATTATAAAGGCGAAAGTTTGTGAATGTGTATGTTTGTTACTTCTTCACGCAAAAACTACTGAACGGATCTGCCTGAAATTTGGTAGGTAGACATATTAGGACCTGGATTAACACATAGGCACTGCGCACCCTCGAAAAGTCATAGAAACGTTGTCCACGCGGGTGAAGCAGCGGGAAGCTAGTAAAAAAATAAAGACCAAAATGAAAAGGGAATTTGAGAGTACCCAGTCTTTCTATGTAACATGAATTTAGGTCTGTACACCTACTTACTCTCAATCTCACTCTACATGCTACATGTGGTTAGTAAGATTTTAATAATAAAAACACGTCTGCATTAAAATATAACCCCTCCTTTTTGGGAAGTCGGGTAAAATGTCAGCTCATATATACGTCCCCACCGAGGGGCTCGAGCCTCCTCTGAATTAGGGCGATCGGGCCTAAGTCAACCACGCGGGCCCAGAGAGGGTTGGTCAAATTCACACACACCTTCGAGTTTTTTCGCAAGCGTGTGCAGGTTTCCTCACGATGTTTTCCTTCACCGTATAAACGTACACATGAGATCAAAATTCGAAAACACATTGGTACGTAGCAGGACTCGAACCACGACTTCTCGGATATGAGGTAGTAGTCCTTGCCGTTGCGCCACCGACGCTCTCTATGTCACTCACGGGATCAAAATGAATCTAACGATACCTCGCATTCTAAAATCCATTAAGCCGTTGAGAAGATATCGTGGAACAAATATACATACATACATACATTAGACCTGAAAACAATACACACCTTTTTTGTAAGCAGTCGTATAAAAAAAACGCCAAACACGTTAAAAAACCGACTCCCATCGCAACACCTTAGTACATTTTTGCATTATTATTTTTGGTTTTTGTTAATTTTCTAATAAAGGGCTACACCGATTTTGATGAAATTTATATAGGACTACACGGAAAGCACTAGCTTTCAAATAAAAACAGAATCATAAACATCGGTTCACCCAGTCAAAACTTCTGAGGTAACACACATAAAAAAAAACATACAGTCGAATTGAGAACCTCCTCCTTTTTGGAAGTCGGTTGAAAAGTCAATAATTCGTCAGAAACATAAATAATATACATCATCTATCCTGGCGTGATATTTGGTAAGTTCCTGTAAAATTATTTCATTATAAAACTTCCTTAACGTCTGTACGAATTGAAGATATGATTTTACCAACCTAGTGTTATTTTCTCATATATTTCAATATAAAACGTCTGTACAAATTAAAGATACAATTTTACCAACCTAGTGTTATTTTCTAACCCACTCCAACCCCGATGCTTACTCAAGGAACCCACGGAGTCAAACATTTGCACTGAGACAACTAACTCGAAGAGAACAACTACTAATCATATTAGCTTTATTAATTACTTCCCCCGCCTGTTGTTGCCGAATGAAAATGTATGGCGGTGCGCGTAGTTCCAGCTTTCCAACTAATAATGTAGATTCAGTAATAGCATGAGCAAGGATTTCAATTAAGGCTTCGCATTGGAAACTTTGATCGCAGAGATCTTGATTTTTCTCATCAATTACAAAACATACATACTCGTAAGTGATACATACTCGTAAATTTGAGTTCCTTTGACTGCACCTCACCTGATGGCAAGTGATGATGCTGTCGAGGATGGTACACGCAAAATCACATAATGCCTATTCACTCTTGCCTTGAAGATCCCCAAATTATAGGAATCGGGAAACACTGACGCAGGCAAGGAGTTCCACTCCTGCGCTGTACGCATAATAAAGGAGGAAGCGTACCGATTGGTGTGAAAAGGTGGAACATCAATAACAAAGGGGTGAAACCCCTCCCTACGTCTCGATGACCGACGGTGGAATGGAGCCGGGGGAATGAGGTCGTTACACAACGATTCGTTAACTTTTATAACAGAAAAATATATATCAAAGAAACCTCTTTTAAAACCGAGATTTGCATTATACAGGCAAACCAGACCGATTTAGTACCTGTAAATTTTCTTAGTCGATTAGTCTAAACAGAAACTTCAATATGCCAGTTGGATTAAAAAAATAATAATTGTAGTGTTCAATTGAAACGAAAAAAAAATTGAAAAAGTGCAAATGCGTGGTTATTTTCTTTACTCTTTACACGTAAAGAAAATAACAGAGACAATCTGTGCCAATCAGTACCTCGACTTAATACTTACTTATAGATTTTGTTGCAATCTTATATCACGCTAGAAAACATTAGATTTATCTATCAGTGAAAAGGGTGGAAGTTTTGATCTTATACTTGTAACTAGTGGATGCCCGCAGCTTCGCCCGCGCAGATCCCGATTTTTGCCCAAAATCCTTTCTTAGCGGATGCCTACGTCATAACATCTACCTGCACGCCAAATTTCAGCCCGATCCGTCCAGTGGTTTGGGCTGTGCGTTGATAGATCACTATGTCAGTCAGTCAGTCAGTCACCTTTGAGTTATATATATTTAGATAATTTATAAGTTATATAATGATTCCAAAAGTATTATTTTTTTATTGATTTTTGGTAAGCCCTTGGCATCACCTCACCTGATGATAAGTGACGACAATGCCGAAGATATAAACTGGCTAACCAAGATTCCCTAACGCAATGGAGAACTGGCTATCTTATCTTCAAGCCGCCAAACATCATTGTTGTTAACACTGATGTTTAGCGGCAAGACTTAGATAAGATGGTGGTAGCTAGCCAGGCGGGCTTAAAAAAGGCCCTACCACCAACCAAACTGAGTCTTACAAGTTGACCCCAACGGGAATCGTATTCGCGACCCCCTGGTGTGAAGCGAATGGACTAACCATTACGCCACGGAGGTGGTTTACAGAAATAAGAACATAATTACAGTGTGCTGGTAAACACTTTGCGATGTATTCTCTTGATGAGATTGTCAACTTAATCTAAGCACAGCTACAAGGTTGTGAAACACTGCTTTATGTGCTACTACATATGGACTCATCATATCAGCCGAAGGAAGTCCACTGCTGGACAAAGGCCTCCCCCAAGGATCTCCACGACGACCGGTTCTGCGCTGCCCGCATCCAGCGGCTTCCCGCGACCTTTACCAGGTCATCGGTCCACCGAAAGGGAGGCCTGCCTACACTACGCACTACATGTGGACTACGCAATCGTAATCGTAGGGAAAATTTAAAAACCCGTCTTCTAAAACAGATCATTATAACAGCTCATTTAAATCCTTAGCGAGGGGCTCGAGCCTACCCTGAATTAGGGTGAATGGGCCTTAGTCGTCCACGCGGGCCCATTGCGTGTTTATCGACTTCACATACAACCTTCGAGTTTCTTCGCAGGCATGTGCAGGTTTCCAGTCGATGTTTTTCTTCACCGTAAGAGCATCGGTGGCGTAACGGCTAGGGCCGCCGCCTCCTATCCAGGAGGTCGTGGTTCGAATCCTGCCACGTACCAATGTGATTTCTAATTTAGTTTTCATATGTACGTTTATCTGACGCTCTTACGGCATCCCGCGACCTTCACCAGAAAAACATCGTGAGGAAACCTGCACACGCCTGTCAAGAAATTCAAAGGTTCTGTGTGAAGTCGACCAACCCGCACTGGGCCCGCGAGGTCGAACTAAGGCCCGATCGCCCTAATTCAGGGTAGGCTCGAGACGTATTTGAGTTGATGTGATGTGATGTGAATAACCGAATAGACCTCCCGGACAGAAGTTAGCGGACCTAGCCGTTACGTCATCGATGCTCTAAAATGGATATCCAAGTACAAATTAAGTGTAGCTACCTATTTTATATCAGCCGAAGGACGTCCACTGCTAGATATAGGCCTCCCCCAAGGATTTCAACGACGACCGGTACTGCGCTGCCCGCAATCAGCGGCATCCCGCGACCTTCACCAGAGCATCGATCCACCAAGTGGGAGGCCTGCCTACACTACGTTTTCCGGTGCTTGGTCGCCACTCGAGAACTTTTCTGACCCAATGGCCATCTGTTCTACGAGCAATGTGCCCCCCCCCCCCCCCCAACTGCCACTTCATTTTAGCAATTCTGATAGCTATGTCGGTTACTTTAGTTCTTCTACGGATCTCCTCGTTTCTGATTCGATCACGCAGAGAAACTCCAAGCATAGCACGCTCCATTGCCCTTTGGGTGACCTTGAGCCTTCTTATGAGGCCCATTGTAAGCGACCATGTCTCAGTTCCGTATGTTATCACTGGCAACACACACAGGTCGAAGACCTTGGTCTTAAGACACTGCGGTATCTGGGACATAAAGTTATTGCGAAGCTTCCCGAACGCTACCCAGCCGAGTTGGATTCGACGATTGATCTCTTTCTCGAAGTTGGACCTACCTAACTGGACTGTTTGTCCCAGGTATACATATTCGGTACCTATTTACACAAATCTATATTTACCAATGTTTTCCAAACATATTACAATTAGTTTATTTGCCGGTCTGTAACGATTAATGTAAATAACGTCGTTATATCCGGCCGTGGGCTGCGAATTGGCCATGGCAGTCTGCGGTTTCATATCGCTTCGACTCTCTGATGTCGGCGGCCGAGCGCTGATTAAATCATGCCCCCTGGACCTACCTGTTTGATTTTTCACAATTTATCGATAGTTTCCGGCTTTCAAGCTATGTTTTAATTACGAACGGAACATTGGGTGGTTATGAACATGGTGGTTTTAACCGCCTCCGTAGCTCAGAGGCAAAGTTCACTGGCTTTACACAGGAAGTCGCGGGTTCGATTCCCGGCGGGGTCAATTGTAAGACTCGGTTTGGTTGGTGGTAGGGCATTTTCTAAGCCCGCCGGGCTAGCTACCACCATCTTATCTAAGTCTTGCCGCCAAATATCATTGTTGACATCATGGTGTGTTCCGGCATGAAGATAAGATAGCCAGTTCCCCATTGCGTTGGGGAATCTTGGTAAGCCCGCTTCCATCTTCGGCAACATCGTCACTTACCACCAGGTGAGATGTTGTCAAGGGTTTACCAATTGTGAATAAAAAAAAAATTGGCTCGCTCAGAGTGAGTCAAGATTCATGGTATTTATTCAAAATAGGTGCAAATCAAACTCTTTCTGATAGTCATAAAGTAATAATAACATAATTTCATTTGTGAAAAATCAAGAGTGAGCTTAAAAATATCGTCATAGTAACGCTTCTTCCATGTGAATGTATTCAGGAGAATCCCTAATAAACTAACTAATAAATCTGCAGATCGTATGCTGTACAGTCAATTCACCGAAAAATAGTTTTAGCCAAAGGGTTAAAAAGATTTTGAATCCATTGTCTTTGATTTGAGCATTAGTCTGCATTGAGTGCAGTGCGGGGCAGGGGCCATAGATAAGATTAAAAGTTACTATAAAAGACGCGTGCTTTAAGAATGTAGCAGCTTTATACTATCGTACATACAGTCTTCCGCTGAATTGCCTGTAGGTACATATATACAAAGACTTTAATAAAAACAAAACATTTACCACAAAAAGTCAACAATTAATTTTATAATAAAATTTAAATTGTATGTATTCAAAATGCAGGGTTTCCAGCGATACCAGAGTTTGTCGGCAGCGAGGCGAGCGGGCGACAGATGCGGGGACAGTCGAGCGCGAAATCGCTGCCGGGACGCAAACGGGCTACCGATGCAGGAGTAGGAATAGCTTCTGCTGGATATGGTATTTTGAATTTTTAAAAAAATCATGCTTTGATGGAATGTGTCCGGAATCAATCCCAGAGACAACAAATTACTGACATTAATTTTTGGAATGTTAGTGGATGCAACAATTTTTAGCTTTTCCTGCTTCTGATTTGGCCAAGAGTAGCTACAAGATGAATATATTTTATTTTAGAGTAAGATATTTTCATTTTGTTGCCCTACGGAGCGACATTGTTATTTTATGATAAAGCTCCTTAAATAAAGAAAAAAATCGGGGTTTGACCATAAACAGATAGACAAAATTCTTTATTTCACAGAAAAAAATGGTTGATTGAAAAATCTGATTTAAAAATTTTTACTAGCAGGCAAACAATGTAAAATGTTTTTAACCCATTTTTAACCCTAACCGTTCTTCTTTTCGTGGTCTTTCCTTTCGTATCAGGACTGTATCATAGCCATGAGGACAGAAGAACGAATCAGATTTTAGTACATAGAATTATGTCTCGTTATAGTGTGCCATAAAATTCTCAGTAACATAAAATCAATCATGTCAATCATACGCTTTTGTATCTTGGAAATAAGTTTTGACGTTTTGAGTTTAGCATTCATCCTAGTAAACCCGTTTATAAAACGCTTCTATCATTCATCCTAGAAAACCCGTTTATAAAACGCTTCTAGCATTCATCCTAGTAAACCCGTTTATAAAACGCTTCTAGCATTCATCCTAGTAAACCCGTTTATAAAACGCTTCTAGCATTCATCCTAGTAAACCCGTTTATAAAACGCTTCTAGCATTCATCCTAGTAAACCCGTTTATAAAACGCTTCTAGCATTCATCCTAGTAAACCCGTTTATAAAACGCTTCTATCATTCATCCTAGAAAACCCGTTTATAAAACGCTTCTAGCATTCATCCTAGTAAACCCGTTTATAAAACGCTTCTAGCATTCATCCTAGTAAACCCGTTTATAAAACGCTTCTAGCATTCATCCTAGTAAACCCGTTTATAAAACGCTTCTAGCATTCATCCTAGTAAACCCGTTTATAAAACGCTTCTAGCATTCATCCTAGTAAACCCGTTTATAAAACGCTTCTATCATTCATCCTAGAAAACCCGTTTATAAAACGCTTCTAGCATTCATCCTAGTAAACCCGTTTATAAAACGCTTCTAGCATTCATCCTAGTAAACCCGTTTATAAAACGCTTCTAGCATTCATCCTAGTAAACCCGTTTATAAAACGCTTCTAGCATTCATCCTAGAAAACCCGTTTATAAAACTCTGTAAGTATGAATTCACGATTGCTCTTCTGTTGAATGTTGTGAGATGCAAACATTATTTATTTTTAGGGTTCCTTACTCAAAGGGTGCCAACGGATATTACTAAGCCTCTGATGTCCGTCCATCCGTCTGTCTGTCAGCGGGCTGTATTTCATGAACCGTAATAGTTAGACAGTTGAAATTTTCCCAAGGTGTGTTTTTCTATTGCCGCTATAACATATACTACAAAAACAAAAAATAAAATAAAGGGGGTATACAAGAAACGTGATTTTTGATGTGTAACATCTTTGCTCTCGCTTTCCTGCAATTTGTGGGAGTGATTTCGTGAAATGGGACGGAAATGTGTCCCATGTGTAACAGGAAGTCGCATTTTTTCAGGCTTTAAAAGCGCGGAAAAGGCAAAGGTAACTATGACCATACAGCCTAGTCTGCCGTATCTTTGCCGTCCTTTTTTCAGGCTTTAAAAGCGCGGAAAAGGCAAAGGTATCTATGACCATACAGCCTAGTCTGCCGTATCTTTGCCGTCCTTTTATAAAGTATTTTGTCACATGTTACACATCATATGCGAGTACTGTAGGTCTCGCTCGAATTTTTTTTTGTGGTAAATCTTGTACGATGATACGGAACCCTTCGTTTGCAAGTCTGACTCGCACTTGGTCGGTTTTATTTGTCGACCGTACTTGTTCACTACGACTGATATATTGTATGTATTCCTATATGTATGTTTGTTCGTATATCCGCTCGCACTACTGACTGCCTTATCATTAGTTTCCACCTCAGCACCGGAATGAAGTTGGCCCTTTCGTTCGGCCCTTAATGTTTGTTTAGTTAAATTAAGTTGAAAATTTATTCCGTATCAGTTTGTCGGGCCCTCTGTGTCAACGTGGAATTTATAATTTTAAAGGGACAAAACTAATATCGTGAAGGAATTAATGGGCTTTTGATGAGAATAGTGTGTAGCGGTTTGATGAACGTAATAATCAATACTCGAACCAAAGTATTTATATTAGTACTAACATACAGTATAGACACTTCATGCCGCTCTCTAGATTGCGACGTCACCCTCCGTCACCCAGATTGATACAGATTGGTTATAGCAAAGTATAATATTAGTACTAACATACAGTATAGACACTCCCTACCACTCTCTAGATTGGGACCTCACCCCCTCGTCACCCAGATTGATACAGGTTGGTTACAGTTTGGTTTTCAAACTTATAGGATTTTGCCGCCATTTTGTTTGTTCCGTCATTCCTTTTTTGAAATGTTGTATGAAGTGTCCAGGGTGTGGTTATAGTTTGGTTCTCGAAAATATGAAATTTCGCCGTGATTTTGATTGTTCCGTCATTTGTTTTTTAGAAATGTCATTTAAGGACCGTTGTACGGAGTGTCCGGAGTGTGCTCGAACAGAACCACCGTGCAAAACAGTTCATACTCATATTTTACAATTTCGGCATCTATCACATTTACAGATGAGAAAAAATTGCGATCAGAAGAATTATGGAGATGTCGCGGTCGCGTGACCGATGACCACGGCTGCCTTTCTTGGTTGAAGGTTTGTGGAAAATGAATAGACTAGGAGGTCATGACAAATCTGGTAACGATAACGGAAATGGATAAACTTAGGTTTAGAGGATAAATGGCAACCCTCTGATGTTAAATATGTAGGTCAGCCTGCGCAAAGTGGTTGCGTTATGTACTTATAGCGCCTGAAAAACTAGTTATGGTGACCAAAAAACGATAAGGGAAATGGCTGAGTTAAAGTTACTACTAGTTGTACTCATGACAATTATACAAAAACTGACCAAATATTCGGTTGCGTTATGGAGCAATGACCTGGTCCAGAATTCCTACTACTAACAGGTGATGCTCAGTAACGCAACTGAATATTATTTGGTCAGTTTTTGCATAATTGTCATGATTACAAATAGTAATTACATTTTCTATATTACTAAGCCATTTTGGTCACGATAAATAGTTTTTCAAGCGCTATAAGTACTTATTGCAACCACTTTGCGTAGCCAGACCGACATATTTAACTTCAGAGGGTGGCCATTTATCCTCTCAACCTAAGTTCATTAATTGACGTTATCTTTACCAGATTTGTCATGACCTCCTAGTATATAGTCACTGTTTGTTATTATAAAGAAAATGTTATCATCAGCCGAAAGACGTCTGCTGCTGGACAGAGGCCTCCCCCAAGGATTTCCACGACGACCGGCCCTGTGCTGCCTGAATCCAGTGGCTTCCCGCTCGTAGAACAGATGGATGTTAGGACAGTAAAGTTCTCGAGTGGCGGCCGCGCACCGGAAGACTTAGCGTAGGCTGTGTGGGAGACACAGTGGACCGGAACCACTCCGGGAGTGTTGACAGAAGTGAAAACTTTTACAGTGTTATAAGTTTTGACCCTGCAAATGGTCCTGTCGAGTTCAGTGGTTTTTCCAATCTCAAATACAATTTTATAAGTTTTGACCCTCCGAGTGTTCCTGGTGCCCAACGTGCCTTAAAAAGTTTTCACTTCAAAAATTTAATAAATTGTTGTAAATGTTATGAGCTACTGGAGGTTTGTCCGCAACTGACTGCGTAGCCTCGATACCACAGTCAGCCAAAACCGCCAGCGCCTGTAAAATTAACTAAGCTATACGCTTAATCTTCTTTTCTAATTACTTATATACAGTGCTGACTGTACACAACGTTTCCACGAAAAATTATCACAATTACAAGGCAGTAAAGTTTGAATTTGCTAGATGACAACAAAAAAGTATAAATTATGAGACTTGAATGGATTTATTGCACATTTTATTTGATTTTTAATATGTTTGTTATTTGATTTTTATGGACATGTGATGTGATTTTTAATGGTTTCCTGTAATTTTAATTTACACTGTTAAATGTAATGAATCGAAATATTATGTTTCTTGACGTGATTTTTTTTTAATGACATTTATTCATTGTCATTTTTTATTTTTACTTAAACTTACTTTATTTTACATTTTATACTATTTTCAATTTTAATTAGAACATGAATTGAATTGATGTGGTAGGAATATAAAAATAATATTTTCATGCTACTTAACATCCCCACGCAAGAACGAACGGATGTGATTGACACAGTGAGTTTTCCCCGCAATTTGCATCGGTACGAATATCTGGTACTGAAGTCCAAGCTGGCTAGATGCGGCTGGGAATTAATATGCGCGGCGTGCGCTTGTCAGGGGCAGGCCTCGGTTCACGCATGCCTTGCCTTGGCCGGCGCGGACGGGCCGCTCATTAGGGACGCCCGTGCCTCTGCTGCACATTGCCAATGTTGTTGGTTGTGAATTTTAGAAAAACCGGCCAAGTGCGAGTCGGACTCGCGCAAAGTAGGGTCCCGTAGTCTTTTCAAAAAATGTTTATTTGAAAAACAAAATTATATTTGCAGTTGGTAACAGAACATATTGTATTAAAAATCTATGAAATTTTCACAAATCGAACTGCACATCTTAAGTTGGTCGACTATTTCTTCTAAACTAAGAAAGCCTACTTAGCCGTGATAGTTTTCCTTTTAAATTCACTACTACGACTACTTGCATGATTTTTTTCGTATTGCCAAATACAGCGGTTTAGTTGTTGGGGGTGGAGACACTCGATTCCAACAAAACTTTGCACTTTCAAGCCTATTTTTTCGAAAATGGAACCCTAAATTACAAACAGAAAGACACGAAGAAACTATAAAGGTTCCTTGTTGTACTATGGAACCCTAAAAAAGGCTAAATAATAAATATTGTATTGCGTGGCTGATGTTTCGGAAAAGGGGAATATTTTTTCCGGATAATGAGGGTAAAATGCCAACACCGCTGCTATTCTATGACAAACAGTACTGTGCAGTACTAGACGCATCTCTGATAAACATGAAAACGGTGAGCTCCACGCCACTAGGTGACTACCAGGCTGAAATAAACACGTGGATATTCAAAGTTATGAAACGTTTTTTGGAGGAAAAGGTGGGAATCTACAATTGGATTTCTACTTCGAAATTTAAACTAGCAATCTCGTGTAAATTTGACTGTTGACATTTAAAATAAGGAAATCAAATTATACCACCTTCTTACCACAAGACAAAACTAACAAAAACGCTAAACACGTTAAAAAACCGACTTCCATCGCAACAACTTAGTACATTTTTGCGTTACTATTTTAGGTTTTTGTAAATTTTCGGATAAAGTACTACACCGATTTTGATAAAATTTATATGGGACCACACGGAAAGCACTAGCTTTCAAATAAAAAAAGATGAGGTAGCAAACATAAAAAAAAAAAAAAACGAGCGAGACCTACAGTACTCGCATATGATGTGTAACAAATCACTGCTACACATTTCCGTCCCATTTCACGAAATCACTCCCACAAATTGCAGGAAAGCGAGAGCAAAGCTCATTCGTCAGATCGAATAGCGCGCGCGTTCGCGACTTCCTGTTACACATTTCCGTCCCATGTTACACATTTCCGTCCTATTTCACGAAATCACTCCCACAAATTGCAGGAAAGCGAGAGCAAAGATGTTACACATCAAAACGAGCGAGACCTACAGTACTCGCATATGATGTGTAACAAATCACTGTTACACATTTCCGTCCCATTTCACGAAATCACTTCCACAAATTGCAGGAAAGCGAGAGCAAAGCTCATTCGTCAGATCGAATAGCGCGCGCTTTCGCGATTTCCTGTTACACATTTCCGTCCCATTTCACGAAATCACTCCCACAAATTGCAGGAAAGCGAGAGCAAATATGTTACACATCAAAAAACATACAGACGAATTGAGAACCTCCTCCTTTTTGGAAGTCGCTTGAAAATGGCTAATGATTTATTGTTTTTTAAGTATAAAGGAATATATTATGGACTACAGAAATCACATAAAGTGTCATTTTTAACAAATCTGAAGCTGATATTGCTTATTTACTTCTACAAATAAATTGCTACTTTAATCATTATTAATATTTACAATTTCTTTTTTATTTGTTTTTAACCGACTTCAGAAAAAAAGGAGGAGGTTTCTCAATTCGACCGTACATATATATATTTATGTGAGTTCGCGGATAACTTCGTCGTGAACCGATTCCGATTATTCTTTTTTTGTTTGAAAGGAGATATCTCAAGGGTGGTACCATGATAAGGAAACCAGGATCTGATGATGGCTTCTCAGAGAAATGGAGGTGATACTTAGTTTCCTATTTGAAGTCGTTTTTTTTTGTTCAAAATTATTTTTTTGCATGTCTTCATAAGACTTAATACGTTTACTGGTATTGTACTTTATATGATCTGTACATTTATGACGTAAGTACTCGTATTTTTGCAAATAAATAATTCTGATTCTGATTACAATGAATCAGCGGACGAGTCCCTTGTGTTGTCGTCTGTAAGTACCTATCTGCATGTTTTTGGCCATCAATTGTCACAACGACGGTATAAATTTCCCCCCTCGCCCGCACCCTTGCCGAGATTAATGCTAGTATTAATCGAGTGACCGCCGCAGGGCACCCCGGTATGCTCCCGTTTGGATTAATCGAATTCACTACATTATTTACTTTAAAATACATACATTTTTTTTCATTTCTTTTACTTTGTTTGGTCGTAGCCTTTAGCTACTTACGTTTTATCCGGTAGACACTAGTTATTTATTGTAAATTTTGCACTCAAACATGATACAAAAATGATCGAAAGACCTACAAACTTTTAGGTACAAACTTTTATTTGCAAACTTTCAAATATTTCATGTTCTTCTCAGCAAACCCTTTTATTTGATATCCGCATTGTAGGAGTGCATTAAAAATAACCAGTCCGCCATCTTGGGTGCGCCGCCATGTTGGATTTAGAATGGCGTTACACAGTTAACCATGCATTGTCATCCAAATTGACGCACAACACAATTTTGAAGTCACTAAAAATATACTTATTGATAACTGCTACTACTCGGTGAATGAGTTTTTAAATGAAAAAATGTAAAATTTTATTTTCTAAGTTGTTGTTTGCATGTCTTTGAAATAAGGCTAAATGTGTATTGGACTATTAATTTACCTATCAACATACTGTACCTATCACATTTACGCAAATAAAATATTATTCTATTCTATTCAAACTGAACGTATATACAAAATTTCAGCCCAATCGGTTGAAGATATCTGCTTCAAAATTGAGTCGCAAGATTTCACCCAAACAAACATACATACATTGCAAGTTAAATAAAAGATTGTAATAAAAAATGTTTTGCCCTCTACAGCGCTTAGCCATATATTTTGCAAGACGTGGTAAAGAGGGATTTATTGATCCTTGCTTTAACAAAAGAACTTAATTAACCTGCCTTACAGGTTCATCATTACAGCTCATATACGTCCCCACCGAGGGGCTCGAGCCTACCTCGAATCAGGGCGATTAGGCCTTAGTCGACCACGCAGGCCCAGTGCGGGTTGGTCGACTTCACACACAACCTTCGAGTTTCTTCGCAGGCGTGTGCAGGTTTCCTCACGATGTTTTCCTTCACCGTTAAAGCAATCGGTAAGTATGTACGTAAGTTTTTGAAAAACTCATTGGTACATTGGCCGTCCAGATTTGAACCCGGTACCTCTGGTTAGATGGACCGAGTCGTTACCGGTTGAGCCACCGACGCCTTACAGGTTATATAATATAATATATTTTTCTCCTTTCCTTATATTTTTATAAAATATTATTTACAAATCCACATGTCCCTAACAGAAACAAGCCGTAGGTGACCGCCAATTAAACCTCGGCGCGCGTCGGTTTATCTTGCCCGCACCTGCGAGTAACGGCCGAGTCTTCCGGAGCGCACCACTGTCCAAGCCTTACATACACACATACACACGCTGCGCTGGCGATGCAAACTAATTAGAAACTGTCACTATGTAGGGCGAATTGCAGTTTCTTCTTTATTAAATTTAGGAGCAAATAAATAATTTTCGAAAAACCTAAAAACTTTTAAGTACAAAATTTTAATATTGCTTGGTCACGCGATATACATAATGCATGCAAAATTTCAGCTCAATCGGAAACCGGAAACTGTGACAAATTTAACTTGCAAGATTTCACCAGAACAAACATACATACATTGCAAGTTAAATGAAAGCTTGTAAAATAGATATCAGCTAATAAATAATCATGATAATTCATATACCAAAACATGGCGATATCTATTTTGTATGTCATTAGTAATAATATAGTTATTAAGAATACATTTAATGCAATAACACTGATAAAAGCGTATCGTAAAGTTTTAGCTCTAAACAGAGATATATTTCTAAGTATATATAACTCAAAGGTGACTGACTGACTGACTGACATAGTGATCTATCAACGCACAGCCCAAACCACTGGACGGATCGGGATGAAATTTGGCATGCAGGTATATAACCTCTACCTGCATCAACGGAGTAAGCGCGTAGTGTGTATGATGTCTTCCGTTTTGGAGCACTTATATGTAATACTAGTGGATGCCCGCAGCTTCGCCCGCGCAGATCCCGATTTTTGCGGTTCCCGTGGGAATTTCCCAAAATCCTTTCTTAGCGGATGACGACGTAGGCATAAAAAAATCGGGATCTGCGCGGGCGAAGCTGCGGGCATCCACTAGTATTACATATAAGTGCTCCAAAACGGAAGACATCATACACACTACGCGCTTACTCCGTTGACTTACTTATTATTATAGATCTATTTCTTTATAGATCCATATCTACTTATACAGGATGATCTTTTGTTCGCTGCAAAGCGTCAAATGGTATTTAGATACCATTCATGAAGCCAAGCAACTGTCCTAATACGATTGATCTGAGCAAAAAAAGTCCAAAATTCTCCACACAAAAATTGCCAATTTTCTATTATAACAAAATTGTAACAAAATTGGTGTGGGTCCCATTAACTGGGGCTTCTACTCATCAAACTAAACAACTTTTGTTCTACAAGTTTGTTTAAATTGCAAAAACATTTTTTAACTTTTCATACAAAACGATTAGCTGATGTATCGATTTTGTGCATTTTTGTATGGAGCGTCGAATTACGAGTTCCTCGGGGAAAGTTGTTCAGTATGATCAGTAGAAGCCCCAGTTAACGGGTCCTACACCAATTTTTTACACCCTGTATAGTCTTGTTGACTACTAGTCATTTGAGTTACTTTTTATCAACTGACAAAAACGAAATTTCGTTTTAAAAATGTACGAAATAGGAACGCGTGACGTCACAGTTTTTCTGCGTCATAGATGTACAAATTTTTTGGTTCTGTTTAATTAAAATAATTTTCGAAGGACCTAAAAACTTTAAGGTACAATCTTTTATTTGAAAATTTTCAATTATTTCGTATTTTTCTCAGCAAACCCTTTTATTTAATACCCATATTGTAGGTGTGCATTAAAAATAACTATAATCCGCCATCTTGCGTGTGCCACCATGTTGGATTTAGAATGACGTTACACAGTTAAGCATATATTGTCATCCAAACTGAACGTGTATACAAAATTTCAGCTCAATTGGTTGAAGATATCTGCTTCAAAATTGAATTGCAAGATTCCACCCGAACAAACATACATACATTGCAAGTTAAATAAAAGCTTAAATGTGTAATTTACGTTTCCTGTGTACAATTAACTATAAAATAAATAAATAAAGACGCAGAGCAGTACAAAATGAGTAAGGGTTTAAAAAAAAAAACAACGAGAGTGCAATTTAGGGAACAACATTTCATAATTTATTTTTGATGCTGTATTGTCAATGAAAAAAAAAAAAATCTCGGACTATATGGGTTCCATGGAAAATGGTTTAGTATCATAAGCTTTGCAAATAACTCTAACCACACATAATTTTTGATGTGTAACATGTTTGCTCTCGCTTTCCTGCAATTTGTGGGAGTAATTTCGTAAAATGGGACGGAAAAGTGTCCCATGAGACGGAAATGTGTCCCAGGGAGTCACGTTTTTTCAGGCTTTAAAAGCGCGGAAAAGGCAAAGGTATCTATGACCATACAGCCTAGTCTGCCGTATCTTTGCCGTCCTTTTTTCAGGCTTTAAAAGCGTGGAAAAGGCAAAGGTATCTATGACCATACAGCCTAGTCTGCCGTATCTTTGCCGTCCTTTTTTCAGGCTTTAAAAGCGTGGAAAAGGCAAAGGTATCTATGACCATACAGCCTAGTCTGCCGTATCTTTGCCGTCCTTTTATAAAGTATTTTGTCACATGTTACACATCATATGCGAGTACTGTAGGTCTCGCTCCAATTTTTTTTATATTAAGATTTGCGTTTTTGTGTGACTTTATGTGTTTTCTTTTTAATGAAATAAACAGTTTTTTTTGTTTAAGTAGTCGCCTTGTTCATCTGTAGGTATATCTCACAGCTATCAGACATTAAACAAATATCAGCGATAAGTGGTAGCAATGCATCCATTATCTCTCCAAGTTTGTGAAGCTGGGTCAACTAATCACTCTCATCATCTGTTGTCTCC
The DNA here is from genome assembly GCA_947284805.1 of Coleophora flavipennella. Classification (NCBI taxonomy): domain Eukaryota; kingdom Metazoa; phylum Arthropoda; class Insecta; order Lepidoptera; family Coleophoridae; genus Coleophora; species Coleophora flavipennella. The sequence continues at coordinate 14,936,312 of OX369264.1, read as the reverse complement.
TATTTCACGGGCCAGCCACTCGAGCGCCCGACAATGACGTTTAATGTAATTTCATTTCCCAAAACCCTATTTTATCGCTGGATTATTTGATCAAAGGACTAATCGAGTCCACATGTGAGTAGGCACCTACACTTTAGCCGAAGATAAACTCGCGACATGCGGGCGCTGTGCGTGTTTAACTAATGACCGACTGATGGGGGTGAGGGAGAAGGTGGGAGAGTGAGGAAGGTTGTGGGGGTGGTCCAGTCGTATCATTAGCCACAGATGCTGCCCGGCGCCGATATAAATACATTAAGTGCGCCGTCAAACTGTTTAAGCTTGGTTAAAACGAGATTTTCTGCTGACCGTTCATATTTTCGTATGTATGGTGGAGTTATGCAAATTTTAATAGGCCGTTATGTGAAAATGTGCATATGAAACTAGAATATAGCAATAGGTTGATAGACAGTTATAGTTTTAGTACGGTTCAGCTTAATCTTTACACATTTTAATATACTGGCAGACGCGATAGAAAGCAAATACCATTAAACGGCCAAACTATCAATATTTCCGGCCCAATGGCCGTTTAAACGGACTAAATTCAATAGACAATGAAAAAGCGGCCACTTCATAGAATATGGTGTCATAAAATTCTATAAGCCCAATAAAAATCGTGCTCGGCGTTAGAACGTTCACATAAAATCCTGGTGTACATAAACATATCATAAGAGGGATGTATAATGTGGGCACAGTCCTCACAAAGCGAGTTTTTCCGTGGGATAAGCCGCGGTTTCCACCAGATGGTTATTTTATACAGTGGATTCGACTTAACTGCTCCGGCTTTTAGCGTTCGGCACACAGAAATAAATAAAGGTAGAATGGCTATCGCTATTGCGAAGAAACAGTGCGCTTCATCTTTTTGTTTACAAGATGCGTCAACCAAGTCTTGGGTAAGATCACAAAAAGATTACGATAATTATACTTTGTACAAATCTAGAAACACGGCAGCGTGTCAGCCAAGTTCGGAAAGGAAAAGGATGACACCAGTTACTTAAAATCTGTTTGACTTACACACTTGCGATTTTGTTTATCTATTTAGTAAGACCCCTTTGATCAGCTAGAATCCCAATTATTGTATTCTTTTTTTTCAATTTCTCAGATATTGACGTTTGAAAATCACTATTTCTATGATTGAATAACTCACTAATAAACATTATAGACCACTTCCAGATGACGTACAATCTTAAAATTTGGAATCGTAAAAGGTTATTGGGCGTATTAAGAAAAAATAAAATAACCGGCTTAGAATCGTCAGACTCGCGCACTGAAGGTTCTGTACTAATACCGTTATGTTATAAATAATTAAAAATATATTACATTTATGTTATGTATATTACTTTAATAAACAGAGGAAATACATATTATTACTTTAGAAAAATAATGATTGATTGATTGAAAACACTTTATTGCACAACCTAAGAGGAAAAAAAAACAATGATTGAGGAAGACGTTGTAATGATATTCCAACAAAACATAAATGTGAAAGGGAGCCAAGTTAGATGCAAAAAATTAACAAAGATATAAATCGGTTGGTACCAAGTTCTATGGTGGCTTCTTAAATCTACAGGACTTCAAATTAAAATATTTATTTCATATTTTTCTAAATAATAGAGAATGTGCAACGGTTTTCAGTTGCTTTAAAGAAAATTCGTTATATTCTGTGCTACTAAAATGGTGTAACTTGACAAGTTTCAATGCTGTGTTTAAATAGCCAAGCCGCCAATAAAGTAAAGCTCAATACTTTAAAAATATACGCCAGTATAGAATACAATTGGATAGTGAAAACTTGTCAAGTTACAATCGTTAATAGTACAGAACATAACACATTTTCTCTTAGGTAATTGAAAACTGACGAACATTCGCTATTATTTATAGAAGTCTGAAATAAATATTACAATTTGATGTCCCGTAGTTATAATTGATTACCTAATTGATTCTTTAATAAATGTGATATTTATCTTATTTTTTATATTCTTTTATGTAAATGTGATGTTTGAATTTTGTACTTTATGGATTTTTAGTCTAAGAATAAATGAACTATTATTATTTAAGAAAGCACTGTATGTAGCACTGTATGTAGAAGGTAGGTACGGTAGTGGGCGTGGGTTATAAAAAGATGCGTGCTTACAGATGTAATAAATTTAATTGTGAAATAAAGACCTAGAAAGAAATATATAAGAATTACAAAAGGATTACAACACGTTAAATTTATATTAGAAATAGCAAAAATTTTATTTTATCTTACCCGAGAAAGGGTCTTTTAAGAAAGCAGCAGGTTAATAAATTAATAATAATAATTGTTTATAGAAATAAACTTGGGTAATAGAAGTTGGATGATTAAAGTTGGATGATAGAATTTTGATTTTTGAATCCAAAGTCACATAGGTGACAGTGCATGCGTTAAAGAACAAATAGATGGAATGAAAAATAATTCGAATGAAAGAAGCGAACGAATAACAGCGTACCGCGTTATGTAGAACTTGGTATCTACCCATTTATAAGTAAATTTTTTGTATCGATTTTTTTTTTCGGATTTATGTTTATTTATGATTGTTTTATCATCACATCAGCTCATATATACGTCCCCACCGAGGGGCTTGAGCCTACCCTGAATTAGGACGATCTGGCCTTAGTCGACCACGCGGGCCCAGTACGAGTTGGTCAACTTCACACACAACCTTCGATTTTCTTCGCAGATGTGTACAGGTTTCCTCACGATGTTTTCCTGCACCGTACGAGCTTCGGATAAACGTATATATGACATCGAAATTCGAAAACACATTGTTACATGGCAAGGCTCGAACCACGACCTCCCGGACAGGAGGTAGCGGCCCTTGCCGTTGCGCCACCGACGCTCTTACGCCGCCGACACTCTTGTTTTATCAGTTATAGTAAAATATTATAATATTAAGTTGTTGTACAAAAAAATAAAGTATACAAACAAAGTAACAAAAACAATTTGAAAAACTAAAACAAACTTTGCACTATTTACAACTGTCAACGTGAATCTGCAGTCGACTGTTATAACAGTCTAATATTATAATATTATAAAAAAATGTTCTCGTATTGACCTTTCCGTCTCAAATTATTTCTTTGCCTCTGTGGCTTATCGTAGCGCAGACGTTTAGCCATCGTAGTCGGTGGGCTACGTCGTCGTAGTCTATTGTAGTCTACATATTATATATTTTGAGTTAAACCTATTCGAGTAGTTTTTTAAAATTTTGTTATAAAAAAATTGTTCAGTATTAACTTATTATTATAATATTAATAAAATAATTACTAACATAGGCTAAGTCTTACTAACAAGCTATGGATCACTGTTATCTGAAAATAAAATTGAATTGAATTGAATTGAAAATTAAGAGTAAATGTCATAATTAACGATACCAATTTTTTTACATCATCTTTTTTTAAAATTCAAAATTAGTAAGCTCTTGGCATCATCTCACCTGACGATAAGTGACGATGATGCCGAAGATGGAAACGGGCTTACCAAGATTCCCCAACGCAATGAAAACCTGGCATCTTATCTTTAAGCCGGAACATATCAATGTAGTTAACACCGATGTTTGGCGGCATGGATATGGCATAAGATGTTTGATGGCATAAGATGGTGGTAGCTAGCCAGGCGGGCTTAGAAAATGTCGTACGACCAACCAAACCGAGTCTTACAAGTTGACCCCACCGGTTATTGAACCCGCGACCTCCTGGTGTGAAGCGAATAGACTAGCCATTACGCCAAGAATGCGTAATTTTTTTAAACAATAATAACTTATACAGGAGCCTTTTTATTCACTAACAAGCGACAAATGGTAGACTCTGCTCATGAAACAGAACAACTTTCCCTAAGGTACCTATAGAAAGAACAGATAATAGTAGATATTTAGCTAGGGAGCGAGCAACTACTATAGTAGTTGTTTACCTAGGGAGCAAGCAACTATTATAGTAGATTTTACCTAGGGAGCAAGCAACTGTTATAGTAGATGTTTACCTAGGGAGCAAGCAACTATTATAGTAGATGTTTACCTAGGGAGCAAGCAACTATTGTAGTAGATGTTTACCTAGGGAGCGAGCAACTATAATAGTAGATGTTTACCTAGGGAGCGAGCAACTATTAAAGTAGATGTTTACCTAGGGAGTGAGCAACTACTTTAAAGACGAGAGTGTTTCTTTGAATCCAGAGCAGAGGAAAGAATTCAAGAGTGGAATCCCTTGCCCGCTACTCTCGGGATTCAAAGTGCGTCACTCGAGTTTAAAAAAGTGTCGCTCCCGAGATGGACACTCTACTTTTTATAAACCCCTATGAAATAAATAAATAATTGCAACTGTTTATTTCATGATCACTACTTGGAGGGCGCACTCGTTTTTAGGGTTCCATACCTGAAGGGTAAAAACGGGACCCTACTGCTAAGACTCCGCTGCCTGTCCGTCTGTCACCAGGCTGTATTTCATGAATCTTGATAGCTAGACAGTTGAAATTATCACAGATTATGTATTTCTGTTGCCGTTTTAACAACAAATACTAAAAATTTGAAAAAGTTAAAAATTAAGGGGAATTTCATACATAAAACATGTTTTTTTTTACGTGAAGAAACTAGCGCCATCTAGTATGATGGCACGGAACCCTTTGTACTAGCGGCGTTTAGTATAATGGTACGGAACCCTATGTGTGCGGTTCTAAAATCTGAATCTGAGTAAACAAATACGAAGGCGGAATGCATTTCGCGCGTTTTTTTTTACTTTTTCACAAACATTGTTTTTGTTCCGCGTGCGGTATCTTTTATCATATACATAGACAGTCACTTGTTTATAAAATGTTCGTGATCGATCTCTTAGGCGATTGGAATATTTACTTACAATATCTACATTCCAAACTGAAATCACTTTTAGTCCCTAGAGCTAGGGATTAAAGAGCTACCTATTTTGGTCCCTGTTTACGAAGAACCAACCAGCTCTTTTTAACACGCTTTTATTAGCTTCACTTGGAACTATGTAACAAAATCTTGGAATCTTAATTTGACCCACCTCCCGGTCTTCAATTAGGATGAAATTTTGCACACGCTCTGAGTTCTGATGACAATACATGACTAGCTAAGAAACGTCATTACAAATCCAATATGGCGGCCTCCCCAAGATGGCGGACTGGCTTTTTTAAAATCCACCCCCATGATATGGGTATCAAAAGAAAGGGTTTGCTGTCAGGAATACGAAAAAAATAGTCACGTGACTTAAATCCAATATGGCGGACAGGTTATTTGAAATGCATCCTCGTGATATAGGTATCAAATGAAAGGGTTTGCTGTCAGGAATACGAAAAAATAGTCACGTGACTTATATCCAACATGGCGGACATCCAAGATAACAACTTAACGTGTTTACTAAAAGCGTGTTTTTTAGTTTTTTAAACTAATTGATGAATATTAAATAGATGTGGTTAAAAAATATTTTGGCTTCCCATACTAATTCTCAATCGATTAGTAAACATTGTATGGAAAGTCGTTAACTTTTTTGCTCCGATAGTTTCCTTGGGGAACAGTTGTTCAGTTTTATATGTAGCTTCTACCATATGCCGCCTTTCAGCAAATAAAAATCACCCTATAATCTCAGTGAACTGGACAAATTAATGCCAACAAAACATAAATGTATGAACCAAGTTCGAAACAAAAAAAAATACAGGGATCTAAATGGTATCAAGTTCTAGAGTGGGTTCTTAAGTCATAGCTACGGGACTTCAAATTAAAATATTAGAGAACGTACAACTAATTGAACGTACTCCAAATAATAGAGAAATTACAACAGATTTCAGTTGCTTAAAAGAATATTGGTCATATTCTGTGCTACTAATTGGTGTAACTTGGCAAGTTGTCATTGTCCAATAACACGCAGGCGTATATTTTAAAAAAGTAAGCTTTGCTTGATTGACCGTTTGACTTTTTAAACTTGGGATTCTAGGTAATCGAGGATTCTTATTAGACACACAAAATCGCAAATGTGTAGGTCAAACAGATTTTATGTTACGGGAAGTTTACGGGTAAGTCGAAAGTGGCTCAAAATGGTTCGTGTAATATTTACCCATGTCGCTCTTTTATTTTCGAGCTTGGCTGACACACTCCCGTGTGTCTACATAAAATGTCAAAATATAGAATACATAACACAGACATAAAAGGCAAACCAGTCAAAATTATAAAATTACAACTCTAGATTGGACAACCCTAACACAATAAAAACGCGCGAACGTTACAAAAAAAAAACAAAAATTTCCCTATAGTTAACGTTTTATTCCTTCGACATACTAGGGGCGCCATAAACATAAAGAGTTGATAGAAGTGTTTATTTACGACTAGCGCGCTGTTATATTTTATTGCCATATAAATCGGCAACTGGATGTGATTTATCAGCTCATCAGTTCTGGTTAACGTGAGTAATGTTGCAACTGTTATTACAACGTTATGAGCGTTAACGTTATCTAACGTAATATTTCGGCACATCTTATACTGAGTTATCTTATATCTTATCTTTGAATGACTCGGTGGCTCAGTGGTTAGTGCTCTTGACTACTGATCCGAGAGTTGTGGGTTCGATCCCCACCCAGGGCACACATTTGTGTGATTAGCCAATTTGTTTGCTTTTTGTCTGGGTGTTAAATATCTATATATGTCAAAACAATTTATTTCAAATAGGTGTTTACACACACTTTTAAATGTATGTATTTAAACGTATATAAGTATGTATTGTGATTTGTCCCAGAATATTTATTTATTTGTTTTTTATTTATAAGTTAGGTGCCTTGATTTATATTGTCATTCAAAGATTTAAGAAAAAAACACAAAAACCATACATGTCAGATCAGACTCGCACTTAAGGGGTTCCGTGCCACCGTACATGGAAAAAATCACGTGTATGGAAAAAATCACGTGTATTGCATGGGGCCCCCCTCTTTTTGAAATGTTTTTAATTTGTTGTTATAGCGGCAATATAAATACAGATTTTGTAAAATATCAACTATTACGGTTCATAAAATACAGACCGCTGACAGACATACAGAACAAAAAAAAAACACGTTTCTTGTATAGAGCCCCTTTTTTATTTCTTCCGTACCTCAAAAATATACCATACCATTATAGGCTCACTCGCATGTCTATATGTCTGTCACACCCAAATTGCTCCGAAACTACATGGCCGATTTAGTTGAAATAAGTCGGTGACTCAAAGACGGACGTGTAACGTAAATAAATGAATTTTAAACATGGGACCACTTTTGGGGGTAAACTGAAAATTAAAAAAAAACTACATCGTATGACATATTAAATGAAAGGGCTTGTTGTGAAAATTCCAAATTATATATTTTTTGTAATTTAAAAATAAACATATATATTATATATTTACTATCGCAAGCAGAGATATGCTATATAATAAGAGGAGGTAGATAGGTTACATGCGTCTAAAAAGTGAAGCAAAAAAAAGATGCCAATTGGCATCTCTTTTCTTAGTAACATTCGGTGCAATCGAAGGGAACTACCTATAACATTGTGTGTGTAAATGGCTTCCATTTTCAAATGTTGTTTGTTAGTGCATAACCCATAGATAGGTTACATGCGTCTAAAAAGTGAAGCAAAAAGAAGATGCCAATTGGCATCTCTTTTCTTAGTAACATTCGGTGCAATCGAAGGGAACTACCTATAACATTGTGTGTGTAAATGGCTTCCATTTTCAAATGTTGTTTGTTAGTGCATAACCCATCTATGGTAACAAATCTCTGATCGCAAGCATACAATACTTAAAAATAAACAGTTTTGAAGTTATTTAAAAAAATTGGCGGAAATTGATCATTCCTCCCCGAACCCCCACAAAGCCTAAAATCTTGAAAAAATCACACTACATGAGGTTAAATGCATAGATAACATGAACACCATGAGAAAGTCTTAAGTCCTACCGTTCCCACAGGAAAAATAAAAACTCCATAGGTAGAATAGAATAAGTTTTTCATCAAGTCTTATATAACTTAATCAAAGTATATATTATATTAGTACTAACATACAGTATGGACACTCCCTGCCGCTCTTTAGATTGCGACCTCACAGGTTACAGTTTGGTTGTCTAACGTATAGGATTTCACCGACATTTTGTTTGTTCCGTCATTCCTTTTTTTAAATGTCATTTCTGGCCCGTTGTATGAAGTGTCCAATGTGTGCCCATGTCATAGTATACATACTGTATGGACACTCCCTGCCGCCCTCTAGATTAGGACTTCATCCCCTCGCCACCCAGATTGATACAGATTGGTTACAGTTTGGTTGTCGAACGTATAAGATTATGTGGTATGAAGTGTCCAGGGTGTGCCTTAATCAAAGCGTAATGTTCATTGTAGATTAGTGTATGCCCGAATACGCTGAACATAATTTACACAAAGGCTTCGCGAGAAACTATGCACGGTATGGCTCCACAATTTGTTATTTTCTGCACAATTTTGCGTAAAGTAATAAAACATGACCATTATTTTAAACACTCCACCGCATATTCTCCGATCAAACAAAACAAAACAAAACTCGTCCACAAGTCGACTTCAAACACATTGCCGTCCACGGGGACACCCTTTAGGCACAGACAAGGCTCAAATTGAAATGGATCGGATTCAAGAGTCCATCCATCACAGCTCTTGGCCCACATTTAATGGTTTTTTAATTTCCCTCTCCTAGAACCTTTGTCGCGACGTTCTTTGATCGAGAGCCGATTGTATGCAATATGACGGACAATTGACATTTCCAGATAGGAATAATGGCATAATAGAATAATGGAGAGAGGAAAAGTGCCTGAAGTGTGAAATGATAACTGGATTTGGTCTGGGAATTTTCGTATTGAATTAAATATTGAAATAAGTTATTTTTAGGTTTCTTCACGCTTAACGGGTGACCAACGGGACCCTATTACTAAGCCTCCGCTATCTGTCCGCCTGTCCGTCTGTCAGCGGCCTGTATAATAATGAACCGTAATAGGTAGACAGTTGAAATTGTCACAGAATGTGTATTTCTATTGCCGCTTTATTAACAAATACAAAAAGTGACAAAATGAGGGGAGTCTCCATACAAAAAATGAGTTTTCTTAAAGGTCTTTAGAAGTATTTTTGATTTCGCTCTATTGTTAAAACTGTAATACATTCAAGGGTGAAACTTGGTAATATTATATTAATAGTATTGAAGTAAAACAATAAATAATAAAAATCGGCCAAGTGCGAGTTGTACTCGCGCTAATGAGTCCGAACTGAATGACAAGAAAGCATTTTTTTTCTCGCGGTATTGTCTTTTGTTTATAATGTGAATAGGTATCATTGTCGTTACACTATGCAGTTGTGTGAAGAGATGTGATGGTATGGGACCCTCGGAGTGCTAGTCCGACTCGCACTTGGCCGGTTTTTTAAAATTTATATTATTTACAGAGTTTTGCATTTGTTTGAATAGTCATCAACACAAACTTTTATGCAGCTTATTTACAGCTATAAACATATAAAAGCTACTGTACCAATTTACTTCCTTTTAGATAAATTTTACAGTGAAATATGAATTTTGTGGATGTCATAAGCGGGAAGTAAGACAATAAAGGCACGAAGGAATGCGCAGGGAGCGAACCGGCACAAAGGGGAACAAACAAAACCCGCTGACCGCTATAAACAACGGTCAACTATGTGTGCGGTCGCCTTTATATTTCATGCAGATGTCCAAGAACGCCGTAAGGGAACCGTTTTGCGGGTAAATCGCGTTCTGATAAACGATTATAGTTTAGTAACAAACGGTTTTCGTATCTCGCAAAATTTTAGAATTTCACTGACTACCATAAGGAAGGAAACGCTGTAATACGGTTTTACTATCGAAACATTGTAAATTGTAAGTACATGCCCATGGCAAAAATCACTAAAGGCATTATGAAGATGGAGTTTCTGATGTAAAAACCTTATCGAAATATACATCGTGGAACCGCCATCTATTCTCGGCATAAATGTAACAAATAACCGCGAAATGACGTGTCATTAAATAACACGGCCGAGATAAGTGCAGATTAATGCGGTTTTTATATCGACGAATCGATAGGCACGCATTTTTCCAACACCCCCGAGGTATTAAAAACGCGAAATCGAGCATGTATGAGATTCTAAATTACGATAAGGTGACTCTATCGCGGTGGAAGAAATGAAATTTATGCATGGTCCATAAAACACGACTATTTTGTTTCTGTAATCGTTTAGCCGATATCAATTTGAATGTGTTCGAAATTGCCAAATTTATTAAAGATCCTTTTTTTTATTTATTCACAATTGGTAAGCCCTTGGTATCATCTTACTTGATGGTAAGTGACGATGATGCCGAAGATGGAAACGGGCTTACCAAGATTCCCCAACGCAATGAAAACCTGGCATCTTATCTTTAAGCCGGAACATATCAATGTAGTTAACACCGATGTTTGGCGGCATGGATATGGCATAAGATGTTTGATGGCATAAGATGGTGGTAGCTAGCCAGGCGGGCTTAGAAAATATTCTACCACCAATTAAACCAAGTCTTACAAGATGATCCCACCGGGAAACGAAGCTGCGACTTCCTGGTGTGAAGCGAATGGAGTAACCATTACGCCACGGAGGCGGTTAACCGGTTTTAACAGTATTTAAGAATAAAAAGATAATTTGTCTTACAAAACGTCAAAAGGAAAGTATTGTTTGCGTAGCTCGTGGCGTACGACTCCGAATGTTTTATGTGACACCCATATTCGGGAGCTATGAAAAAGTTTGCCCTACCTCCGTACATATTATTGAAAAGGGCAAGCATCTGTGCAGAAATCACCCGGTCACTAGGAATATTGTTTTCACTATATTAGAAACGTGATCGCAATTTTTAAGAGCGAAAAAATTCTATTTCAACTCGACCGTCTGACGTTGGGCGTATTTGATTATACGTCGAGTGTGTATTCCCCTTTACAGTGGTATAAAGCGGACGATATTGGAGAGTTTTACGATTCGATTTACATGTGAAATTGAAATATTCAGTTGGATTAAAATTTTAGTGCTCTGTATCAGACATTTTCAGTAGATATACCCTTTTACAGACATTAATATTTCAGATCCGTGCACACGATTAACTACTAGAACGCCTACATTCGATTTTAGATTTCACTAGTGGGTGCTCGCGGCTTCGCCCACGCAGTTCCCGTTTTTTGGTGTTCCCGTGGGAATTTCCCGAAATCTTTTCTTAGCGGATGCCTACGTCATTACATCTACCTGCATGCCAAATTTCAGCCCGATCTGTCCAGTGGTTTGGGCTGTGCGTTGAAAACATCGTGAAGTCGACCAATCCGCACTGGGCCCGCGTGGTTGACTAAGGCCGGGTAATTCAGGGTAGGCTCGAGCCCCTCGGTGGGGACGAATATCAGCTGATATACGTCTCCTTATCATACACAGGGTGTAACAAAATTAGTGTAGGTCCCGCTAACTGGGGCTTCTACTCATCATACTGAACAACTTTAATTTCTACGACTTTGCTGAAATCGCAAACATTTTTTTACTCTTCATAGATCGAACTGTTTTGTGCATTTTAGTATGGAGAATACAACTTTTTTTTGAGAATTGACTATGGGTTTCTTGGGGTAAGTTGTTCAGTATGATGAATAGAACCCCCAGTTAATGGGTCCTACACCAATTTTTTTACATCCTGTATATAAGCTTGTAGCGCAATTTTGTGTAAAGCTTATTTTACATTAGGTGTAAAATAATCCTGTCTGCTCTGGGTGAAGAGCTCAAGCAAGTAGCTGAGGCGAATAAGATGAATTAGTATATATAGGGTGACTTTTAATTAGTTCTTGATAGCAAAGGATATAAATGTACTCGTGATTACAAACAACTTTCCCAAAGAAACTATATGTCAAATCAGAAAAAAAATTGGTCCTCGATACATAATAAGTTATCAAAGCGGCAAAAATGTATGAAGGACCAAAATTTTTTTCCATATTTGACATATAGCTTCTTTGGGAAAGTTGTTTGTAATCACGAGTACATTCATATCCTTTACTATCAAGAAGTAATTAAATGTCACCCTATATATATAATATTCTTTATTGTACACAAACATTTAAATGACAAGAACCTAGAGGACGAGTACAAAGGTGGACTTATCTCCTTATAAGATCTCTTCCAGTCAACTTTACCAGGTGTTAGGATAATTTAAAGTATGGGAGGCAAACTTGTGTGTACTTAATAATTCTAAACTAAATAAAATACAATTAAGTTTAAAGGACTTCATAAATATGATCTACCTTCATAAATAACACATAGATACTAACGATAAATTAATTAATAGCATACATATATTTCATACGTAACTAAAAATAAAATAGTAGTTGTTCTTACTAAATTAATCACACTTATAATATTATAAAGGCGAAAGTTTGTGAGTGTCTATGTTTGTTACTTCTTCACGCAAAAACTACTTAACGGATCTAGCTGAAATTTGGTAGGTAGACAGATTAGGAACTGGATTAACACATAGGCTACTTTTTTTCACGCTCGCGAGCCGCTTGGAGCTCGCGCACTGCGCACCTTCTAAAAGTCATAGAAACGTTGTCCACGCGGGTGAAGCCGCGGAAAACAGCTAGTTATATATACAAATAAACTTTCATGTTCTGTAGTGAAAGAAGATGCTCTTTAAATTTAATTTTGAAAGTGTTAACAGAGGCCCGAATTGGTACGTAGTCGGCAAGACTTGATCCTCGAGCCGGGCGGTCAGGCCTGCACCAGTTTGATAGCGTTTTGTTTCAACAGAAACACAAAGATGTGCTGAGTCAGACATAGGGTTAAGGACTTATGATTGTAATTTACCATATACTAGGCACTGTGCAGTATATAATACTGCGAAACGACTTCAATAAAGAGGTTCTTAATTTGATGGCATGTTTATTGTGTGTGACGTTTAAGATAAGATAAGATAAGATAAGATAATATTTATTGTCAAACTTTTATTAGATTACACTACTATGCGGTAATTAATAATGGGAAACCAGTGAAACACGACTTTTAGTTAGACACATTATTATAATTTTAATTTTAAGTACAAGTCACAGATATTAGATACAACACAGATAGCTGCAAGGGTAGTGTTGCCAATACAAAATATAAATTTTATGGCTTGGAGTGCCAGTCAGTCGGTGACAGTGTTGTATTTAGAGATTGTAGACCGATTTTGTCAATTTTTTTTTGATCCATCTACAATTCTTCCAGAGTAGTCTTTTAAAGATTTTATCAAAATCGGTTAAGTATTTAAAAAAAACATTTGATAAAATGAAGTAGTAATAATGTACTAGGTTGTTGTGATTGAAGTCGGTTGTTAGGGTTCCGTAACGGGACCCTATTACTAAGACTTCGTTGTCCGTCCGTCTGACTATCTGTATGTCTGTCTGTCCGTCTGTCACCAGGCTGTATTTCATGAACTGTGATAGCTAGATAGTTGACATTTTCACAGATGATGTATTTCTGTTGCCGCTACAACAACAAATACTAAAAATTAGAAAAAGTAAAAAAATAAGGGAGTTCTCCATACAACAAAAACCGTGTTTTTTTTGAAATATGAAGAAACTAGCGCCATCTAGTATGATGGTACGGAACCCGTTGTGTGCGGTTCTGACTCGCACTTGGCCGCTTTTTTTTGTTTATTTAACGTGTTTAGCGTGGCCAGTTATGTAGATTAGATAAAAGTACATTCTCCTATAATACTTTTATGTAAACGTTTGCTATCACGACCAAAACTAAAATCAGTTATTCCTTACAAACTTTAAAATTGTGAAAAATATGGGCAGTTGTTGTTATACAGGGTGTAAAAAAATTGGTGTAGGTCCCGTTAACTGGGGCTTCTACTCATCATACTGAACAGCTTCTGTTTTACTTTACTTAAATTGCAAAAAAAAAAATACTCTTCTTACAAATGAATCAGCTGATCTATTTTGTGCATTTTAGTATGGAGGGTCCAATGTTTTTTTGAGAATTGACTATGGGTTCTTTGGAGAAAGTTGTTCAGTATGATGAGGAGAAACCCTTGTTACCGGGTCCTACACCAATTTTTTACACCCTGTATAAGTAACAAATATTATCAGAATGTAGGCTTACAAGCGCAACAGTAGGTAGATATAGCGATGTCATTGTGCCAAGAACTAGCTACTGTCTTCCATTGATTCGTTCCCTCAGACCCAGGAAATTAAGTTCCGATAACAAGCAATAAGTAGAATGTATCCCTCCCAACGAAATGTCTTCACAGAGGTAGTGTCTATAGTCTGTTATACTTGAAGTGAAATCAATATTAGCTGAGATTCAGTAAACAATCTGACATTGTATTTGTACCTACTCTGTAGATATACAAATATTCACGATAGGTATCTAAACGAAAATATTTATGACTAGCTTTTGCTCGCGGCTTCGTCCGCGTGGACATCGTTTTTGTGACTGTCTTCGAGGGTAAGTGGTGCGCGAGCCGGGAACTATGTCAGGATATGCTAATTAGTAAATTGTGTCATTTCCCACAATCCATTTCGTTGCGATGTTAAAGAAATTAACAAAAAATATTTTTTTTTACAGTTTCCTCAAGAACTGCATCGGCCTATGCTATTTTCACGAGATAAAATGTATCCTATTCTATTTCCTGTGACACAGGCTACCTGCGTGCCAAATTTCATGAAGATTGGTCAAGGTGTTGAAGCGTGAAAAGGTAACAAACAAATAAACAAACAAATACATTTTCAAATTTATAATATTAAGTAAGGACTGTGTGATAGTAAAATGTAGATCGATAAATCTGATCGATTGTTTACTTTGATGCGGAAAGAGATGATGACTGCTAGTCATTTTAGTATATTTTTACATGACTACCCACAAAAAAGAGTATAATTATTGTTTTCAGGTCTAATGTTGGTACGCATGTATGTATGTTTCTTTATTCCTCGATATCTTCTAAACGGTTTGATGGATTTTAGAGCGCGAGGTATCCTTAAATTCGTCTTGATCCCGTGAGTGATAGAAGATACATTTTATCCGACATCCCAAAAAGGAAGCTTTTTAACTTAATGTTATAATCATCTGTCAAAAATAACGTTTTTTTCTAGAAACGTTTGAAATTTCTTATGTAGATCACAGATTTGAACAGAAGGATCCGCCCGTCCCCATATTTTACTCAGATTTTCTTGATACAAGCAAAAAGTAGCGCCATCTAACATAACTCGTACGAACTAACGTGGGCGAGAGTTGACGTCAGTGCCGCGTTAAAAGAACCTTGGTAGAATTGTCGCTTTAAAAATTCGTTTATTAAATTTATTTACAAGAAAAAATACAATGTAAGGATACTGAACGATGATACGATATCCCATGTTCCTTTTTAACCTTTCTTTCATGATTTTTACTAACAACAAAATAAGGCATTTTTATATGGAATATCTTTCCACCGCACTGTACAATTTCCCGCAGACGACTGAGTCGCGAGTGTGCGAAACTTTAGATTTTCGCACTAATTTACTGGGAGCATTAGTCGCGCGCGTTGGCCGGGTCCTTACGCCAGTAATATATAAGTCACTGATATAGATACATAGTAGTGAGTGTTCGGTGTATGACGATGAGTCTTACGACATTTATTTACTCATTTTGTGATTATTATGAATTGAAAATTTAAGACTTGTTGATAAATAGAACGTGCAAGGTTTTAAAAAAAATTTGTAGGAGGGAAATATAGTGATCAGGTTTTTTAATGCAGTCATCATTCCAATAGAGGATCGGACTGCTAGTCATTTGAGTTACTTTTTATGATCTGTCAAAAACGAAACTTTGTTCTAAAAATGTTTGAAATACCCACAAGTGACGTCATAGATTTTAAGCGTCATTGACGAACTTATTTTATGAATTTGATCAATTAAAAATTGAAGACGTGATTGAATAACAAAACAAGTAAGGTTTTTGAAACTTCAAGAGGAGAGCAATTTAGGAAATCTTAATTCAGATTTTATTTTTGATGCAGTCCGATCCCCTATTGCGGATTGATTCAGTTCTTAGGAGAAGGTTGATTCGTTTTATGAATAACTAGCCGTCCGCCCGCGCCTACGCTCGCGTTGTTTTCGATTTTACCGTGGGAATAAGACGTTTTCCCGGGAAAAAGTAACCTATGTTCTATTCAAAGACCTAACCTTCATGTGTGCCAAGTTTCTTAAACAGTGTTGTGATCTTAAACACATTAGTAGCCAGGGATCTAAACTAATGACTACATTTTGTAGTAAATAACGTTACTTTTCTAATTTTGAAAAAATAATCGTGGCTGTTTGGACCATCTCTCTGTATGAAAATGTACTGAGAAAACTTAGGAGGTCCTCATTTTGTTTTGAGTAGTTTACAAAGTAGAACGGGCCCGCGTGGTCGACAAAGGCCCGATCGCCCTAATTCAGGGTAAGCTCGAGCCCCTCGGTAGGGACTTACATTAGCTGATATGATGATGATAACAACGTAGATAATTATAGTAAAACGTAGACAGGTAATCGTGGTAATCCTTGGGGGAAGCCTTTGTCCAGCAGTGGATGTTTTTCGGCTGATATGATGATGATAACGTACATACGAGAAAGACGATAAAGAATATCTACTCTATTCAATTTATATTCCAAAACTGTAATAAATCGAAAACACTCTTGCTGCGACAACTAACGAAAACAAATACCTACCGGTCATTAATTTTAAACTCCTTGTCCGAAGTTAAGACAAATTAGGGTTGATTATATTGTTGGCTGAACTGAAATCAATATTGAGTCGAGATTGTGTATTTAATGTTGGCTTGTTACAACTTGTTGTGTTTACTTTGGCTGGCTTCGTTTGTTCTAAACTATTGTTTAGTAAGCTGTTTCGTATTATAATACTGGTTGGGGTAGATTTCATAGGTAGTCCAGGTTTTGAGAAGGCGAAACCCTTTCAGAAAATAATGCTGACCCCGAAATCGAGGGTTCGAAAAAGTCATTCATCTGCGGTTGAAACTGCAATCCATTTATCAATTTTTTTAAATAAATTTATTACAATATGCCTGTCTGCTAATAAGTGTAGGAGGCCAAAACACGATTTGATAAAATGTTCTCGATAGAAGTAAATTGCAAAGTTCGCTTCATCATATCAGCTCATTTACGTCCCCACGGAGGGGCTCGAGCCTACCCTGAATTAGAGCGATCGGGCCTTAGTCGACCACGCGGGCCCAGTGCGGGTTGGTTGACTTCACACACAACCTGCGAGTTTCTCCACAGGCGTGTGCAGGTTTCCTAACGATGTTTTCCTTCACCGTAAGAGCGTCGGATAAACGTATACATATGAAATCGAAATTCGAAACCACATTAGTACGTAGCAGCATTCGAACCACATCAACCACACCAACCCACATCTGCCCGCGGCCACTAAAATCTTGCTAGCACAATCGCTCATGTTACCTATCTTAGACTATGCTGTCGTGTGCTACCCAGATTTGAATGTGGTGTATCTGGACAAACTGGAGCGCCTACAAAACCTTGGAATACGTTTTATTTATGGCTTACGCAAGTACGATCATGTGTCCGACCACCGAGAAGATCTAAAGTGGCTTCCAATTCCTCTTTGTCGAAATTCTCATATCCTTGCCCTACTTTATTCTATTCTTTTCTTTCCAAAACCACCATCGTATCTTAAGGAACGCTTTAACTTTCTTTCCTCAACTCACAGTCGCTCCCTTCGTTCTTTTGACAACCTCCTCCCTTATGTGCCCCCTCACTCCTCGAAATTTTATGCTCATTCTTTTACCCTTCAAGCTATTAGTCTATGGAACTCCCTTCCCGTGTCCATTAGACAAGCTCCATCTCTTAATTCCTTCAAATCTAAAATTAAAGAATATCTCCTTTCGCTCTGACTTATACTGTATTAAAGACTATAATTCTGCGTCTTACTTTGGTTTGGTATTATATTTATTATTGTATTTATGTAGTATTTATTTTATAATTTATTTATATAGGTACGTATAATATATATGCGTATATATAATTATTTATTTTATAGTCCAGTAGGTTTTATTTATTAAGTAGGTATGGTACTTTATTTGTTAGTATATAAAAAGTGATAATAGCTTTATATGTTTTAGTATAAGTTTAAAATGATTATTCATTTTTTTTTCTGTTGTTGTTGCTCGCTTACTACCTGGCTCCTTGCTTTTTCTCCGAGCACTAGGTTGTCTAGTAGAAATCGCTTTCAGCGATAAGACCGCCTAAATTGTACGTCTCTTAGTTTTAATAAAAATTTTGCATATGTATTTTGTATTTTGATGTACAATAAAGAGTTATTTGAATTTGAATTTGAATCAACCTCCCGGACAGGAGGCGGCGGCCCTAGCCGTTACGCCACCGACGCTCAAAATTTCGCTTAAATTTTGTCAATTTTGGCTGTTTTAGCCCACAAAATCCAGTTTTACTTCACTACAGTTACACATAGCACCTTATTTTTTTTCTCTCTTATCCCTCAATAAAATTCTGACATATTGTCGGACTCACTTTTTTTGCAAAAATGCCTATATCTAAGTGAAAATAATAAAACATTAAAAAAGTCCATAAAAGTGTGATTATTTTCTTTACTCTTTACACGTGTAAAAAAAACAGAGATAACTGTTCTGAACAATACCTCGCTTTAAAGTTTATGCATGCAGCTTTCTTTTGCATATCTAGATTAGTTAGTCTAATTAAATTTTTACTTTTTCTATTTGATGATCATACAAAAATCATAGTCTCTACTTTCGCCGTATTTTTAACCGACTTCAAAAAAGGAGGAGGTTCTCAATTCGACCGTATATGTATTTTTTTTATGTGTGTTCGCGGTTATCTTCTTCGTTTATGAATCGAATTTGATGAATCTTTTTTTGTTAGAAAGGAGATATCCTAAGGGTGGTACCATGATAAGGAAACCAGGGTCTGATGAAATTTTTAGGGTTCCTTCCCTACATGTAATAGGGGGTGATTTTTTTTAATGTGAAAAGTGTTTTTTTAAATTAAGCCCTTGGCATCATCTCACCTGATAGTAAGTGATGATGATGCCGAAGATGGAAGCGGGCTTACCAAGATTCACCAACGCAATGAGGAACTGGCTATCTTATTTTTAAGCCGGAATACATCTTTGTTGTTAACCAATGTTTAGTTGGCGACAGGACTTACATAAGATGGTGGTAGGTAGCCAGGCGGGCTTATAAAATGCCCTTACACCGACCAAACCGAGTCTTACAAAGTGAAACTCCGCCGGGAACTAAACCCGTGATCTCTGTGAAGATGTGAAGCTAATGGACCTAACCATTACGCCACGTCAAAAAAGTCCTTAGTTCACATATAAAAGTCCTTAGTTCGCATATTAAAGTCCTTAGTTCGCATATAAAAGTCCTTAGTTCGCATATAAATGTCCTAAGTTCGCATATAAAAGTCCTTAGTTCACATATAAAAGTCCTTAGCTTGCATACAAAAGTCCTTTGTTCGCATATAAAAGTCCTTAGTACACATATAAAAGTCCTTAGCTTGCATACAAAAGTCCTTAGTTCGCATATAAAAGTCCTTAGTTCACATATAAAAGTCCTTAGCTTGCATACAAAAGTCCTTTGTTCGCATATAAAAGTCCTTAGTACACATATAAAAGTCCTTAGCTTGCATACAAAAGTCCTTAGTTCGCATATAAAAGTCCTTAGTTCACATATAAAAGTCCTTAGCTTGTATACAAAAGTCCTTAGTTCGCATATAAAAGTCCTTAGTTTGCGTATAAAAGTCCTTAGTTCACATATAAAAGTCCTTAGCTTGCATACAAAAGTCCTTAGTTCGCATATAAAAGTCCTTAGTTTGCGTATAAAAGTCCTTAGTTCACATATAAAAGTCCTTAGTTTGCATATAAAAGTCCTCAGTTCACATATAAAAGTCCTTAGTTCACATATAAAAGTCCTTAGTACACATATAAAATTCCTTAGTTCACATATAAAAGTCCTTAGTTCACATAGAAAAGTCCTTAGTTTGCATACAAAAGTCCTTAGTTCGCATATAAAAGTCCTTAGTACACATATAAAAGTCCTTAGCTTGCATACAAAAGTCCTTAGTTCGCATATAAAAGTCCTTAGTTCACATATAAAAGTCCTTAGCTTGCATACAAAAGTCCTTATTTCGCATATAAAAGTCCTTAGTTTGCGTATAAAAGTCCTTAGTTCACATATAAAAGTCCTTAGCTTGCATACAAAAGTCCTTAGTTCGCATATAAAAGTCCTTAGTTTGCGTATAAAAGTCCTTAGTTCACATATAAAAGTCCTTAGTTTGCATATAAAAGTCCTCAGTTCACATATAAAAGTCCTTAGTTCACATATAAAAGTCCTTAGTACACATATAAAATTCCTTAGTTCACATATAAAAGTCCTTAGTTCACATAGAAAAGTCCTTAGTTTGCATACAAAAGTCCTTAGTTCGCATATAAAAGTCCTTAGTTTGCGTATAAAAGTCCTTAGTTCACATATAAAAGTCATTAGTTTGCATATAAAGTCCTCAGTTCACATATAAAAGTCCTTAGTTCACGTATAAAAGTCCTTAGTTCACATATAAAAGTCCTTAGTACACATATAAAATTCCTTAGTTCACATATAAAAGTCCTTAGTTCACATAGAAAAGTCCTTAGTTTGCATACAAAAGTCCTTAGTTCGCATATAAAAGTCCTTAGTTTGCGTATAAAAGTCCTTAGTTCACATATAAAAGTCATTAGTTTGCATATAAAGTCCTCAGTTCACATATAAAAGTCCTTAGTTCACGTATAAAAGTCCTTAGTTCACATATAAAAGTCCTTAGTACACATATAAAATTCCTTAGTTCACATATAAAAGTCCTTAGTTCACATAGAAAAGGACGATGTTTACGATCACGCGGTCAAAAGTTTCTGAATGTAAAGTCACCCTATTAGCTCACGGTGATATACTTGCGTGGTTAAGCCTCTCTGTCTAACATAGCTATTTGAATATTTATATCCTTGTCTCTTGACAAACAACTGTCCGAATGTTTTTACCCGATTGCGCCAGAAAGAGTGTTATGTTTTTCATGTGTATAGGTATATGTATATATGTATGAATGTATGTATATCTCCTAACACCCGGTAAGGTTGGCTAAAAGAGATCTCTTATAGGGATAAGTATACCTTCGTACACTTACGCTCTAAGTTCTGTAAATTTGAATGTTTGTGTACAATAAATAATATCTTTATATATATAAATCTTCTTTCCGTGTGTTAGTCATTGAACTCCTCCTAAACGGCTGGACCGATTTTGCTAATTCTTTTTTTGTCGAGTTCGTTATTGTCAGGAGAAGGTTTTTATGTAGGGTAGGGTAGGGTAGGGTAGGGTAGTGTAGTGTAGTGTAGGGTAGGGTAGTGTAGGGTAGGGTAGGGTAGTGTAGGGTAGGGTAGGGTAGTGTAGTGTAGGGTAGTGTAGTGTAGTGTAGGGTAGTGTAGGGTAGTGTATTGTAGTGTATGTAGGGTAGGGTAGGATAGGGTAGGGTAGTGTAGGGTAAGGTAGTGTAGGGTAGGGTAGTGTAGGGTAGGGTAGTGTAGTGTAGGGTAGAGTAGTGTAGGGTAGGGTAGTGTAGTGTAGGGTAGAGTAGTGTAGGATAGGGTAGTGTAGGGTAGGGTAGTGTAGTGTAGGGTAGGGTAGGGTAGGGCAGTGTAATGTAATGTAAGGCGGTACGTAGTTCGCCGGGACAGCTAGTATAAAATATATTAATTGTACACAAATTTTCAAAAAAAAAACGTAGAAGATTGGTCGATCAGCTGATAGATTTTATGTAGATTTTTTTGCGATTTCAGAAAAGTAATAGAACAAAATTTGTTCAGTGTTATTATGAGTAGAAAGTTAACACCCTCTTGTTGTTACACCCTGTATATGTATTTTTTAAACGTACATAAGTATGTATACCAGTCTCTGGTTACCATAGTACAGGGAAACCTAGTTTGGGGCCAGATGACCGTGTATGATTTGTCCCTAGTCATATCAGCTCATATACGTCCCCACCGAGGGGCTAGAGCCTACCCTGAATTAGGGCCATCGGGCCTTAGTCGACCACGCGGGCCCAGTGCGGGTTGGTCGACTTCACACACAACATCGAGTTTCTTCGCAGGTGTGTGCAGGTTTACTCACGATGTTTTCCTTCACCTTCACCGTTAAAGCAATCGGTGAGCATATGTAGGTAAGTTTCGAAAAACTCATTGGTACATTGGCCGTCCGGATTTGAACCCGGCACCTTTGGTTAGGAGGACCGAGTCGTTACCGGTTGAGCCACCGACGCTCCCTAAATCTATATGTATAAAATTCTCGTGTCACAGTGTTAGTAACCATACTCCTCGAAAACGGCTTAACCGATTTTCATGAAATTTTATATGCATATTCAGTAGGTCTGAGAATCGGTTTTTATCTATTTTTTATACTACTAAGTGATAAGGGGTGTCCACCCCAATTTTTTTAATATTCTCTAGAAATTTATTACATGGCAAAACAACGTTTGCCGGGTCAGCTAGTATTATTATATTATTCTCTGCTATTTGCCGCTTTCTTATAAATAAAAAGTTTCGAAAACTCATTGGTACATTGGCCGTCCGGATTTAAACCCGGCACCTCTGGTTAGGAGGACCGAGTCGTTACCGGTTGAGCCACCGACGCTCCCTAAATACTACTATATTATTCTATGCTATTTGCCGTTTTCATACATATAAAAAGTTACTGTGTAGACACTGGAACATTCCCTTCGTCTGTCCTGCACGTCCTGTATGCAGCGACGGAAGTCGTTGGCGTTTCCGCTGGCTTGTTCTTGCGCCGCCGCGTGGTAGCAGGAAACTCCAGCACATCCAGCTGAAAGAAATACTTAGTCTTACTCCACACAGTCTAGGTTCGTAGCGTGTTGGAACTTTGTTAGCAAATTAAATTTAAGTAGGTAAGTAAATATACTTTATTGCATATTTTTATATTTAATATTATTTGTTTAACATTTATTTTTTTCATATTACATACTAGCTGTCCCGGCAAACTTCGTTCCACCTTGCACTACACTACACTACCCTACCCTACACTACCCTTCACCATCCTATACTACCCTACCCTACCCTACACTACACTTCCCTACCCTACCCTACAATACACTAAACTACCCTACCCTACACTGCACTATCCTACCCTACTTTATTTTTTACCTGCAGTCACCCTGCATTAAGCCTTCTTTCCCTATCGGTTACATAAGGTTGCCTGGAAGAAATCGCTAAAAGCGATAGGGCCGCCTATGCACTGTACATATTTTAAATTGATTTTTGTAATTTTTTGGTGTGTAATAAATAATTAAATGACTTACCTACTTACTTAAAGCTCCGCTCCGGTAAAGTATGAGCGTATTTAATAGGTCGTTTAGAGAAACTGTTTACCGCTAAAATGTTTTAAAGATACAACCTAAGAACAAACCTATAGTTTTAAAAAAATCAAAAAAAATATAATAAGACTTGACTGCATCGGGAATCGAACTCATGACTACGAAAAGCAAGTCTAACGCTTTGATCACTGGACTACGCTTACATATCTGGTGAAGTAAAATTACCAATTATGCAGAAAAGACGATGTGCCTGAAAATTAGGAAAAACGCTTTTTGCTCGATCAATTTTTCGTCCACAAAACCCACATATGGCTTATCGAGATCGAGATCTTCAATCATATATATATATCATACACAAATATGGCCCGTATGATTTAACATATTATAATTTCATTGTAGTGTTGTGTTTTTATGGATGTGATTGTATAATAACGTAAACTAAATAAAGGAATTCACTTAAACAAAGGTAAGTTAACTAATTTAATAAAGGTATCACATAACTAAAAGTAAGTTAACTAGACAAATAAAGGTATCACTTCATAAAAGGGAAAGTTAACTAGATAAATAAAGGTATCACTTAAATAAAGGTGAGTTAACTAGATAAATAAAGGTATCACTTAAATAAAGTTAAGTTAACTAGGTAAATAAAGATATCACTTAAATAAAGGTGAGATAACTAGATAAAGAAAGGTATGATTTAAATAAAACTAAGTTAACTAGATAAATCAAGGGATCACTTAAATAAAGTAAAGTTAAGTAGATAAATAAAGGTGAGTTAACTAGATAAATAAAGGTATCACTTAAATAAATGTTTGCTTGCTCTGTGTCTGGGTGTTAAATATATCTATATATGTATGTATTTAAACGTATATAAGTATGTATATCAGTCTCTGGTAACCCATAACACAGGAAATCCTACTTTGGAGCCAGATGACCATGTGTGATTTGTCCCAGAATATTTATTTTATTTATTTATTTAATATTATAAACGTATGTGTGGATGTATGTTTGTTACTCTTTCAAGCAAAAACTACTAAACGGATCTGGCTGAAATTTGGTAAGTACACAGATTAGAACCTTGATTAACACATAGGCTACTTTTTTCCATTCCACGCTCGCGAGCCACTTGCGGCTCGCGCACTGCGCACCCTCGAAAAGTCATAGAAACGTTGTCCACGCGGGTGAAGCCGCGGGAAACAGCTAGTTAATAAATATTAATAGAGAGCTTGAATGTGCGTTGCATAAGCTAATTATTGATGTGTAACATCTTTGCTCTCGCTTTCCTGCAATTTGTGGGAGTGATTTAGTGAAATGGGACGGAAATGTGTAACATGGGACGGAAATGTGTAACAGGAAGTCGTGAAAGCGCGCGCTAAAAAAAATCTACTACGACGGGTGTTAAAACATCATTAAAAAACCGACCAAGTGCAAGTCGGACTCGCGCACTTAGGGTTCCGCTCGCTTTCCTGAATTTGTGGGAGTGATTTCGTGAAATGGGACGGAAATGTGTAACAGGAAATGCGAACGTTTTTTAATTCTCGAAAACTAAGGTTGTCATAGCCATGCCGCCTAGTGTGAAGTATTTTGTCACATGTTACACATCATATGCGAGTACTGTAGGTCTCGCTCGTTTTTTTTTATAATACAAAGCTACTTCCTAATCTACGAGTACATCACTGGCAAGCCGGTTATCTTTAACTCCACAAAACTAGAGTTCGGAAGGCTTGGTTACGAACTAAGCCGTGATTTAATTTTAAAGCCAACTCCTCCCGACGCGGGCGTACCGGAGTGGCTCTTAATAAATCTGCTACTTACCAGCGTCCGGCCCTGGTCAGGGGTTCGATTCCCGCGGGCGGTCGGCTCCGGTTCAAATTAACTAGTTAGCTTCTGACCAGCGGATGTTACCTAACTTTGTAATTAGGAACAATTATGGTGTAGGTATATACCAGATAAAATGCAAAAGTAGCAATCTATACAGTAGATTAGTTATGAAGACTCAAAAGTAGCAATCTATACAGTAGATTAGTTATGAAGACTCAAAAGTAGCAATCTATACAGTAGATTAGTTATGAAGACTTAAAAGTAGCAATCTATACAGTAGATTAGTTATGAAGACTCAAAATCCGTTGGATTTAATGAGTATCCTACTAATATTATTTTTTATTATTTTTATTTACCAATTTCAAAACAAAATACAAAAAAAATATCATCTAGCCTGAATGGTTTGTCTAGGTGCTCAACAGTCGTCTACGAGCTATATACTTATAAAAACAAAAGAAAAAATATACAAATATATAAAATTAATAAGTGAAGTAATGCATACCTACATAATATATCCTTAACCATACTGCAATGCATACACAGGCTCACCGCTCAGTGAGATACTAGTTACTTCGTAAACACAGGTCACCGGCGTAACGAACGACACATTTCTATTATTTTTTATTTTTTTATTTTTTTTTATTCACTATTGGTAAACCCTTGACAACATCTCACCTGGTGGTAAGTGATTATTGTAGTAGTGTGGGTGCGAACTCCGCAGTCACATATACAGGCTGATTCAACAAATCTATTTTGCACACAATAGTGTTATTCTTGAAAGATCATTATTAATTGATATATTTAAAAAAAATAAAAAGATAAATGTTAAAGTTTGTTTGTGTTGATGTTTGTTACTCTTTCACGCTTTAACCACTAGACGGAACGGGATGAAACTAGATAAAATAAAGAACTATACAAATAAAAAAACCTGCAATAACCTAATTGGAATGTAAAATACTATTGTAATCAGAGATATGTTGTATATAAGGTGAGGTAGATAGGTTACATGCATCCTAAAAGTGAAGCAAATTTAATATGCCAATAGGGATGACGAATGCTAGTAATCTGATTTACTTTTTATCATCTGTCAAAAACGACATTTTGTTCTAAAAATGTTTGAAATACCAAGGCGTGACATCATAGTTTTGCAGCGTCATTTATGTACTCATTTTGTGATTTTGATGAATTAAAAATCGAAGACTTGATGGAAAACAAAACGAGTAAGCGGTTTTCCGAAGTTTGAGTAGGAGGGCAATTTAGTGATCATGAGTTCACAATTTATTTCTGATGCTGTCGTCATCCCTATTGGCATTTCTCTACTAGCATTCGGTGCAACAGAAGCAAACTGCCTATTATATCGTGTGTGTATAAATGGGTTCGATTTTCAATTGTTGGTTTGTGCATAACCCGGTAAAAAATCTCTGATTGTAATTTAATTTATAACCATAACCTCTAGAACATCTTCCTTCGAGGAACAGTTAAGAATTATTAATAAGAAATTATCGAAGTACGATTAGCCAAGAGAGTCACGTCTGCAGACCTGGGGCCGTCAAAGAGGGAACTAATCCTAACTATGATTAATTCAATTTGAGTGCGGTTCGTGCCTCGCCGTTCGGTACTTGCCAATCTGTTACTGCAGCCCACGTCTAAAACAAACTGTTACTGATGGATAACTACTCTATTATTATTCTAAATAACTCAGATCACGTATCATCTAAAGTTTCAAGGTAAGTAATTAATAGATTTCATGCAAGAGTCGATTTTGTTGCGAACATCCGGAAATTTGCCGTATGGATCCCGGCTTAGAATAGGGCTTGAAGATATGATAGCCAGATCCCCATTGCGTTGGGGAATCTTGGTAAGCCCGCTTCAATCTTCGGCATCATCGTCACTTACCATCAGGTGGGATGGTGAGATGATGCCAAGGGCTTATCAAATGTTAATAAAAAAAAACATCTCGTCTCTTCCCAGGGGTTTCGTAAGAGACGACTAAGGGACTTAAACCAGGATATGGGCAGCAGAATCCTTTCAGCGCACAGCAACAGAGTTGCAATCGCACTGCGATCGCCTACCCGCCTGCCGAGGTGTGGTAAAACTCCCCAAAATGGATAACACACCCAAACAATCGTCGTGGAAGTCATTGGGGGAGGCTTTTGTCCAGCAGTGGACGTCTGTCGGCTGATATGATGGTCCGGCAATAGAATTATATGCTGACTTTACCCTTATCATACTATAAAGAGACGTAATACATGGTATTAAAACTTCTACTATTTTTTGTACCCTTAACTTACATACTTTAACATCACACCGCAGATCTTATATTATGCAGGATCAAAATAGCTACATCTACATTCTACACCATTGAGTTAATCACAGCAAGTTGCTCTGTAGTTTTTCTTAGCCATCAGTCAGAAAAATAAAACCAGTCTACGAGTTTTTAAAGGTCTCTAGTCACTTGACATAAGTTTCAAGATCCTCGCTGCAAGCCACGTCTCATACGGACCGGGTAACTTTGAAATCTGTTGAACTTAGCACAAGTTCAGTTCCACCTTGACGGGCTAAGAATTTGATGTATTAGCCAGGGCTTGGAGATTCTAAATTGTGTTTGACGTTAGGCAAACTAAGTACGAATGCAAGGTTTTATGCTGTATCTTGCAAACACAAATAAAATAGATAAATAAAATTAATAAAAACCTTTTATTTCTTGCTTCACAATAGAAATTGACAGTATAACTTTACCTTAACAAAACCAGATTTAGAGGTAGGGCTGTTATTGCTGTATATGAGAGTACTTATATCTGACATCAAGACAGTTTCCACACTAGATTAATAGGGATGACGAATGCTAGTCATCTGATTTATTTTTACCATGTGTCAAAAACGACATTATGTTCTAAAAATGTTTGAAATACCTAGGCGTGACGTCATAGTTTTGCCGCTTCATTTATATACTCATTTTGTGATTTTGGTGAATTAAAAATCGAAGAGTTGATGGAAAACAAAACGAGTAAGGTTTCCCGAAGTTTAAGCAGGAGGGCAATTTAGTGATCAAGAGTTCATAATTTATTTCTGATGCTGTCGTCATCCCTATTGTATAACAGAAATTGTTGATTATTTTAGTAACTGTTTTTAGTAAGTGTACTTTAGTTAATTTAGTGTTTCAAATAGTATTTTCGTAGATAATTCATTTAATAGTTATATAATTAAATAAGATATTTAATTTTCCATTTCCAGTAATTAATTGTAATTAAATTTCTTTCGTATACTATATTTGCAAGAACCGCGAAGTAGACTGGTCTATATTTGGTCGAATCAAATACCTGTGTGATGTCTTAGGTTGCTTTTAGAAATATTTTATTCATTATTTTCAACACGCCGACGATAATTTTCAATTGTTTATATTTAATTAATTGAAATGAAAAATTTAATGGTAACACGACTGCATAAAAACATTACCCCTTCTTTTTAGGAAGTCGGGTAAAATGTAACCTATGTCACTCACGGGATACCTTGCACTCTAAAATCCATCAAGACGTTTAGAAGATATAGTGTAGTAAAGAAACATACATACATTAGACCTGAAAACAATAAACTCTTTTTTGTGAGCAGTCGTGTAAAAAAATATACAGGGATCATCGTTATTGGTTTTATCAGTAGCTTATATTTCGCACTATAGTGTAGTCAGCAAGCGCTAGTTCAAAAATTGTACAATCCTTTTTACTATCTTTTACTATATAATCCTTTTTACTATATAATAAAACTGTAGAGGTCGAATCTCTGTAAATAGAAAAAAAAATGCTTAAAACCAAGTCAGGGAGATGTAAAAAAAGGGAAAACCAAAAAAAAAAAATTAATTTTTTTTCTCTGTCTGTTTCTACGGTCTAATCTCCGAAATGGCTGGACCGATTTCAATGAAATTTAGCATGGTGATACCTTATATCCTTGGACATCTTAGTACACACAATTTCTTAACTTATCTTATGCTGATACTTTATACTACCGATGGAATTAAGTATAAATCCTATAAAAGTGACGCGATTCAGCGAGAAAAAAATTGCTACGTATCCCTATTGAATGCGTGGCCTAACATACACTTGGCCGGCTGAACTTGAACAGGTTTAGTAACCTGTAAAAATCTCAAACCGACTTTCCTGGCTTTCCCAAATCGATTAAAAAACGAGATATTATTTTAATAGTTCACTACAGAATCGTTCTCTAAAAATATAATAGATGGCGCTGTTCGTTTTACAACGCGCTAACGGAATTTTGCGCTAAAGGTCTAACGTGGGTGACTTTTTTTTACCCTATACTTTACGGCAAATTTTCAATAGATGACGCTGTTAGGTTTTAAAACGTGTAATTGAAATTAATCAAATGTTATGAAGTTATGATACGCTCGCATTACTTAGAAATTTCGGACTACAGTATTTTTCTTGTAAAATTCATCATTACAGCTCATATACGTCCTTACCGAGGGGCTCGAGCCTACCCTGTCGACCACGCGGGCCCAGTGCGGGTTGGTCGACTTCACACACAGCCTTCGAGTTTCTTCACCGTTAAAGCAATCGGTAAAATCTTGTAAAATTACATTGATCTAATTATTAAATTGACTATGACTTGGCTTAGGCAATACGGATTTTGATATCGCTCTAAGATTTGGTCAGTAAAAATGGTTTCCTTTGTAACTTGGAAGAGCTCAAGCCTTTGGCGACACGTCACAAGGATGCACTTAACAGTGAACATGAGGGCGCGAACAGGAGGCAACACAAATGCGCAGGAATTTTCTGATTTATTACTAAAAATTGGCGAAGGGACATATCCGTAAAAAGAAGTGCAAATCGTTTTATCTGAAAATCTCTGCCACACTGTTAATTTAACTTGAAGAACTTATCTCTTCCGTGTATGGTGAAGAAAATCAAATAACAAATCATGAGAACTCATGGCTTTGAGAAAGAGCAATTTTGTCTCCGCGAAATGACCAAGCCGCAAGAATCAACTTGGATATACTCAACAATGTTGAAGGCAAGTAGTTGAGTATACTTCTATCAACAGAGAAATGGAGTAAGATGACGCTACCAATTATCCCGTTGAATTTGTCTGAGCGCTCCTAGACTTCCAGCACACAAGATTAATTTAAAAACTGGCGTCTCTATTATTTTGTTGAGAAATTTAAGTCCCCCAAAATTAAGCAACGGGACAAGACTGAAAATTACTTCTCTGCAGCGTAACATATTAGAAGCGGAGATTTTAGCGGGATGTGGCGTCGGTGAAAGAGTTTTTATAACACGAATTCCACTGATTCCCAATAATTACCCATTCCGTTTCAAACGTGTACAGTTCCCGGTGAGTTTATGTTATGCAATGACTATAAACAAAGCCCAAGGGCAGACGCTATTCTTACGCGTTGCCGGCGTGGACCTCAGCGTTGGCTGTTTCTACATAAATCTATAAACAGGCATTATAAGGTACTAGCTAGATATGGTACGGAACCCTTCGTGCGCGAGTCCGACTCGCACTTGGCTGGTTTCATTTTTGCTGATCGTGTCGAACAAATGACCTCTGTGGCACAGTGTTCATTTATGGTACCGCAAGTACCTTTGGCCTGCAGGGATCCGGGTTCAATCACCGGCAAGGTTAAGTTGGAAAATAACCTGTGTCCAATCGTTCTCATTTTCTTTTTATCTACGATTTACGCATTAATCCAAACTTTGTATTTTTGTTTTATTTGTTTTTTGCTGTATAACAGTTAACTGCGTCACAATTAATCCAAACTTTGTATTTTTGTTTTATTTGTTTTTTGCTGAAGTCGCGGCCAACAGTTAGTTTATAAATAAAGCGGCTACGACTACGTTCATTTTTATTGAAATAATAACTGTATTTGAAAAGTTCCTTATTTGAAATAATTTTGTTATTATTCAGCAGATAAGTTAATTATCAAGATAAAACACATCAGTCATATTGACCACGCGTCATTGTCCACCTTACTTTTTACGTCATTGGCGCTGGGTTAAAACATTTACGACAAATGAAAATAACGTACTCGTAAGGTCTCATCAATCCAAATTTAGATAATGGTGCTCATTATTCATCAAATATTAATTAAGTGGTCGGCATTGATTAATTAATATAATATTCAAACTGTGTTACATGGAAAATACATTTAATTAATTGAACTACAACGCATAGTCCCCCCGCTGCTGGTCAGTTATTCTCGCTTTAACCATAAGTTATCCGGTCGGTACTTTTCACTACGATCCCCCTAATTGTTCCACGTAGTTCATAAATTGACAGACTGGCAAAAAATCAAGTTACTGTTCTTTAGAAGAGACAAAATTCGAAGGTGGAGATTTAATAGCCATCTAAACATCTGGGCTTTCAAATAATAAAATTAATAACATTAATTGATTTTAAGACATAATTTCTACTAACTACTTGTAGCTCCAAATGATTTTTCATTAGCCTATCACACCACACACATCTTAAACGACTTAAATCTTCGTAAGAACTATTTCTTGTTTTTAAGTTCTAGATTTGTTTTATTTAGTTTTTTTTTTATATATTTTACTTTTGTAACTAACCTAATTTACCAGTCGTACGTATAATGTATGTAGTTACAGTAGAAAGCTAAATATTGTTCTTTTCAGAAGGGGAGTCATTAACCCCTGAAATACACGTTTTACCTAGTTTAGGAGTTAAAGTTCATAGTTCTCTGTAGATTTTTCTTTTTTACAATAAAAAAGTAATTATTTATTAAAATTATTAAAAATTAAAAACTCGACTGTTTAAAAATGTTGTCCCTCTTTTTGGGAAGTCGGGTAAAAATGTATCCTATTTCTCTCACGGGATCAAGACAAATCTAACGATATTTCGCACTCCAAAGCCCAGCAAGCCGTTTAAGTTATAGGCTCAGCCAAAGTAACAGACATACATACATTTATACATACACCCGAAAAAAATACCATCCTTTATGTGCAATCTTGTAAACATATCCTCGGTGCTGGCGTCATTAGTTAATAATATTTTATGTGCATGATTTGAATACAAAGGGCGCAATCGCACTCGGATCCGAGTGGAACAAGCCTTTTGGCCAAGGGTCGTCGAGTGGGAATAGTGCACAAGTTTTTGATAGTTTGAGCGGCTTCAGTATTTACTGGGCAAGTTCGGGTGGTCAGAGTCGTCCCCGAGAGACTTTGTGATGGGGGTCAAAGAGACTAAATAGTGTTTTCTTGTCGGTTTTGCATTTAGTTACAAACATAAGGGTACGTGTAACTTGTTCTTTTTAGTTTAACGATAACTGTAATGGCTTGTAATTGTTTGTTTGTAAACTCTTTATTGCACAACAAAATATACAGTTATAGGTACAGAAATAGGAATAACATCTACGAAAGCGGACTTATTCCAAACTGGGATCTCTTCCAGAAAACACTTTATTATGTGTTTAAATTGAAAGTTGTTTGTGCTATTGAATTGTGTAGTACATTATTATTTAACACTACGGTACACGCGCCTCCACTTAGCGCGCGGTTACTCGCGCGGGGTACATGTGTAGTCCATTTTGAATGTTATTTTTTTTAGAAATAACTGTTTTTTCACGAAAAAAGCAACGTAAATTTAAAAAATTGTGTTTACTTAATGAGATTAACCAGAAATTAAAGTAATTAACATTCTAATAATTATAAAATTAAACAAAAACCTCTAAAAAAATCAAAATTATCCTAAAGTACTAGATTGATCCAAAGAGATGATATGATGATGACTAAGATCAATAAAAAATTTCGTTAAATATCATATTTCTTTTTAGGTTAGTTATTATTTTCATCACAATCAGGATATATGCAAACCTGCTGATGGTACAAATTAATTTTTTGCAGTGGTTACAATGTTTTCTAGTGTTCCGATTACGGGTCCTGCCATAGCCCAAACATACTATATACTACTACTACTACTATATAGTCTTACTATTGTGCAGAAGTCCGTACGCGGGGCGCGCCAGCGGGTCAGTAAATTTGTCCGATGTTTGTTCAACGTGGCTTAGCTGAACGGTCGTAGTGGTAGGGTGACCAGTTGCAAAATATCAAGCAAATTTTACCCATGGGCTACACTGGTAGCCCTTGTGTGTACTCTCGTGCAAAGAATCTATGCTGGAATGTATTCCATGTTATCTTTTTAAAAATTTGATTGCATTTGGCTGCACCTCACCTGATGGAAAGTGCTGATGCTGCCGAGGATGTAGCACGCAAGCTCAAATAGTGCCTATTCACTCTCAACTTGAAGATTCCTAAATTATACAATCATGTAAGTGACGATATTGCCGAAGATGGAAGCGGGCTTACCAAGATTCCCCAATGCAATGGGGAACTGGTTATCTTATCTTCATGCCGGAATACACCAATGATATCAACATTGATATTTGGCGGCAAAACTTAGATAAGATGGTGGTAGCTAGCCAGGCGGGCTTAGAAAACACCCTACCACCAACCAAACCGAGTCTTACAATTGACCCCGCCGGGAATCGAACCCGCGACCTCCTGTGTAAAGCCAGTGAACTTTGCCTTTGTGTTTTGTTCATTGATCTCGTGACTGCCACGAGGCACTAGTGTGTGGGGTCACAATTGGTCTGAATGGTAGGTAAGCTATAGTAGCATATTATCTCGACCGTTTCCATGCTTCGTGAGGCACGTTCAGACGTTGATGCCAGTTGCTTTTACTGGTTGAAAGTTGTTAAGTCATGTCAGAGGTCTTATAGGCAGGCAGCTCGAAAACTTCTGACACTATGGTCCTGCATTAGCCCTACAACCAGACCTGGCCCGCGTGGAGTAAAGCCTTGGGAAGAGACCCGTGTCCCACTAGTGGGGACGTTATCGATTGTTAGCGAATTCAAAGTGCGTCGGTGGCGTAACGGCTAGGGCCGCCGCCTGTTCGGGCGGTAAGTAATGGTTCGAATCCTGCCACGTACCAATGTGATTTAGAATTTAGATTTCATATGTATGTAAACATCGTGAGGAAACCTGCACACGTCTGCGGAGAAACTCGCAGGTTGTGTGTAAAATCGACCAACCCGCACTGGGCCCGCGTGGTCGACTAATGTCCGATTGCCCTAATTCAGGGTAGGCTCGAGCCTCTCGGTGGGGACGTATATGAGCTGATAAGATGAATTTATGTCAGAGGCCATAAAGGCAGGCAGCTCGAAAACTTCTCACAGTATGGTCCGGCACTAGCCCTACAACCAGACCTGGCCCGCGTGGAGTAACGCCTTACATTCCCGAGGTTGGGAAGAGACCCGTGTCCCACTAGTGGGGACGTTATCGATTGTTAGCGAATACAAAGTACCTACAATACAGCACACAATAAACCAGTGCAATCGTCAGTCGGACCACGTGCGCGCGATCCGTCATACGATGTTGTCGCCTGCAGTTTGCTTTGCAGCAGCGGGTAGTTGCAAAATGCAGGCTGGGTCGGTGGTGACTCGATGCATCCTAATAGGGACTGGATTTTGATAGCAAAAATGTTTGTTTATTTTATCTACTCTCGTATCCTAAAGTTCGAATTATAAACTTTAAAAGGAATTTATTTTGGCATACTTTATAAACACAATACCGAAATAAAAAAATAAAACAACACTTTACAACATTATTTCTCTAACATAATATTGTTGTATTTTTTTTCTAGTGATACAAGTTAATCCAAAAAGTTTTTATCACCGAAGAAGTTCCATATCAATTTTTTTTTATTGAAACGCACATGCGGTTCGCGCCAGTTTTACAGCATTACAAAAAGTTTTCATTCCAATTTTTACATGTCTGTGACAGCGCCCGCTTTAACGCATGTGCGGCGATGTGCTAGGTTTTAGCGCCATTCATTGAGTACGTTTTGTTGTAGTTACTGAATTTCGTAGATAAATTCATTCTTGCTTAAAAATGTCTGCGATCAGTGAAAGCATTGTTTTTACCTGTCTGTGACAGCGTCCGCTTCAGCGCAAGCGCAGTGATGTGCTGGGATTTGGCGCTGTGAAACGTTTTGTTGTAGGTACTTTTTTCTCACTCAATTATCGTTTTTTTTAGTTGATTCAATCCCAATATATAAAATAGTGTTTGAAACTGCATATAACTAGGTATTAAAACGCTCGTATGACACTATTAAAAACCGAGCCTTG
Organism: Coleophora flavipennella; assembly: GCA_947284805.1. Lineage (NCBI taxonomy): Eukaryota > Metazoa > Arthropoda > Insecta > Lepidoptera > Coleophoridae > Coleophora > Coleophora flavipennella. The sequence continues at coordinate 14,900,890 of OX369264.1, read as the reverse complement.
GCTTGAAACTCATACTCGTGTTTTAATACCCCTCATTAAGCAACAGTTTCATAAACTACTATTCTGGTGTGATCAGCAAAATTTTAATTACTGAATATAGTCAGTCTGTAATAATCGTAGCTATTAAAGAAATTGCTTTCCTTGTACTGGACGCCTGTTATGCGTTCTTCTTTCATTCGATCTTTTTTCATTCCATCAATTATTTTTTTACGCATGCGCCGACATTTGATTTCGAAAACCGCAAATTTCGATCATCCAGCAATATTTTCACCATCAAACTAAACTAATTAATTTAAACTGATACTCTTTTAAAAGACCCATCTTGGGTAGGATATAATTATATTTCCGTAATTTATGTTAATAATTTAACCGTGAAACCCTTGTCTAATTCTTGTGTACTTTTTTCTATGTCTTTTATTTCTTTTATATTTGTTACATCACCATTAAACTAAATTGTGCGCACGAATGGAGTTTTAACCCACTGCCTCCTATACCTTCATACTCCTATCCGTCGTGGCACAAATATGTATAATTTTACAGTGTTTTTTATTCTTAGATCACATTATTAAATAACGAGATACTCGATAATGCGGTCAAAAGTGTACAAACGTAATCTAAGATTACACATTATATAGTTTAATACACTATTTTGCAATGCAATACCAATTTTTAAATTGGTTATACAAAAGTGATCTAATATTTATACGGCTAATGGCGGCAATTCAATGTCCATTATGCGAATGTCCGTGCATCGCGCGCATGACAGATTATTTTAATGTAAATCATCATAATATCAGCCGAGTAAATGCGAGTAAATACGAGTAAATTAATGTACCATGTATGATGTGCGGCAGCTTGCTGAAGATAACTTTCTTAAACTAAAAAATATATGGCACTATGTTCTAACTGGCACTATAAAATATCCAATAAAAAAATCCTTTAAAAAGTTTTAAAGTATCAAAATTACAGAAAAGAGTTTATCGCAAGGAGATCTATCCAAGATTTTAAAAAACATTCAATGATACAACTTCTAGTTAATTCTTTAGCGAAACTGAATCATTACGACTTTTTCTAAAAATATTACAGTTGCCTATGGATAAAGTTTTTTTTTGTATTATGACATGAGCTAAGTATATATCTATATTAGACTAACATACGAGGGCGGTTTGATAAGTCCATGACTTTGGAAAGAAGAAACACTCTTTTAACATATATATATTTTTATTTTTCTACATAATCTCCTTTCAACTCTACGCACTTAGTCCAGCGATGTTCCAACCTCTTCCACCCATCAAAAAAAATTTTTTAGTCAAACCCTGAAAAATAGGCCTCAGTTTCGGCTACCACCTCTTCGTTTGACGAAAATCTTTGCCCGCCAAGCCATTTCTTCATGTTTGGGAAGAGGAAAAAGCCACAGGGGGTTAAATCTGGCGAATACGGAGGGTGTGGCAATAATTCGTATCCTAATTCGTCAATTTTTGATGTCGCGATTGCAGACGAGTGGGCCGGTGCATTATCCTGATGAAATATAATTTTTTTCTTTGCTAGATGCGGTCGTTTCATGATCAACTTTTCATTGAATCTATCTAACAATGCAGCATAGTAAGCTCCGGTTATTGTCTTGCCTTTATCCAAAAAATCGATGTAAATAACCTCTTGGCTGTCCCAAAAGACTGTGGTCATCACTTTACAAGCCGAGCAAACAGTTTTTGCCTTCTTTGGGGCACGTTCCCCGGTAGAAGTCCATTGCTTCGACTGTTGCTTAGTCTCTGGTGTATAATGATGGACCCACGTTTTGTCAACTGTTATGTACCGACGCATAAACTCACTCCGATTGCGATTAAACATGGCTAGGCATTCCTCAGAAGCTTTTACACGATTTCGTTTCTGGTCGACTGTTAGTAAACGCGGCACCCATCTTGCAGAAAGCTTTTTCATGCCCAGAATATCATGCAAAATATAAAAAAACTCGTTCAGTCGAGATGTGCACAGCATCACTTATTTCGCGTATCTTCACTCGACGGTCTGCCAAAACAATATCATGTATTTTATTAACCATGCCCTCCGCAGTGACCTCAATCGGCCTTCCTGGGCGCTCCGCGTCATTAGTAGTAGTACGTCCACAACGAAATTCAGTGAACCACTTATGTACCATCCCATGAGAAGGCGCAGAATCACCATAATACTTTTTCAATTTGTCTTCGGTCTGCTTAATAGTTTTACCACGTAAAAAATAGTGTTTAATTAGCACTCGAAACTCGCTTTTCTCCATTTTCAAAGAATACTTAGAAGTCGCCTAACTTTTTTGTTTCTAAAAAGCTTGTTTTCGCGCCAAAAATATATTAAAAAAGTTTTTATTTAACCTTAAAGTCATTGAGTTGTCAAACTGCCCTCGTACAGTATGGACACTCCCTGCCGCTCTTCAAATTCCGACCTCACACCCTCGTCACCTAGATTGATAAAGATTGGTGCTAGTTTGGTTCTCAAATCGTCGTGATTTTGTTTGCTCCGTCAAAAACAAATTTTAGAAATGTCATTTAACGATAGTTGTATGCAGTGTCCGGGGTGTGACACGAGTATGCCTAAAAAAAATAAAACCTGACTGCTTAAAATGTGTCCAATGTTACCCAGGGGGGGTCAAGACGAATCCTTGAAGCCGTTTAGGCTACGGGCTCAGCGAAAGAAACATATTATATAGGTACTCACATACATACTCTCGAAAAAAAATTACACTCTTTTTTGGGCAGTGGGGTAAAAACTGATCGCTAGTCTCTAAGAGATTCATCGTCAATTATTAACAACTAGCTGTTTCCCGCGGTTTCACCCGCGTGGACAACGTTTCTATGACTTTTCGAGGGTGCGCAGTGCGCGAGCCGCAAGTGGCTCGCGAGTGTGGTAAAAAGTAGCCTATGTCTGAATCCAGGTCCTAATCTGTCTACCTACCAAATTTCAGCCAAATCCGTTCAGTAGTTTTTGCGGGAAAGCGTAACAGACAGACAGTTACTTTCGCCTTTATAATATTATATATAGTAGGGATGTTCAGTATGTATTTTATGACTAGCTTTTGCCCGCGGCTTCGCCTGCGTGGACATCGTTATTATCAGTTACTATTAGGGTGAGCGCGGTCATGAGTTTTCCTCAGATCCATCAGGTATGATATCGGGCTATTCTGATTAGAAGTCTATGTCACTTCACACCCCTTCAACCAATTCTATACAAAAAACCACTTCAGGTAGCTCCGTTGCGACGCTGACGTGTGCGAGCGCGGAAATGAGTTTTCCCCAGATCCCTCGGGAACCATGTCAGGATATGCTAATTAGTAAATTATATCATTTCCCACCTCCTCAGCCATCTCTGTGCAAAAATCACAGCAATCCATTGTTCCGTTGCAATGTTAAAGAAAAATATAAACAAACAAATAAACAAAACAAATAACAAAACAAACACATTTTCACATTTATAATATTAGTAAGGATTATAATGTTTTTTTTTTGATTAAATGGGTGATATTTGATGGTATTCTGGCGATCACGCATCACAGCGCTGTTTGCATAGGCCGCGGTCACACTGTTGACTCGTCGACATTAGCCATCGCTTTGCTAACGATCTGAATTCGTTGATTCGTGATCAGTGTTTGTAAACAGTACGTGATACAAATTAAGCTGAAATTAAATACTTCAGTAACAGTTTATTAACGTATACCCAATATTGATTACGATTAAACAGAAACACATTTTTAATTTTGGGCGACTGAGGAGCGAGTTTTAGCGAGCGACGAAGGAGTGAAGAACGTATTGTGATGGCAAAAAAATTAAAATTGAGATTTTGATGGGGGTCAATGGTCTTACACTAATCACGACTATAATATTATAAAGGCGAAAGTTTGTGAGTGTGTATGTTTGTTACTTCTTCACGCAAAAACTACTGAACGGATCTGGCTGGAATCTGGTAGGAAGACAATTTAGGACCTGGATTAACACATAGGCTACTTTTTTTCACGCTCGCGAGCCGCTTGCTTGCTCAAAAAGTCATAGAAACGTTGTCCACGCGGGTGAAGCCGCGGGAAACTGCTAGTCGTATATATATATATATATATATATATATATATATATATATATATATACATGTGTGTCTGTGTGTGTGTGTGTGTACGTGAATCCGGTGCTGCAGTTCTCAAACTACTGAATAGATTTTTTATTACGGGTCGATTGTCTTACACTAATAAATTAATAATAGTCTAAAAAATAAAAATATATGTGCGTCAATCCGGTACTGTAGTTCTCAAATTGCTGAACAGATTTTTTATAACGACGGAACGAAAATTGGGGTTAGGTAAGGCAAGATCATTTTTATATTCCTCGCCATTTTTTTTTAAATTATCTCTATCTTGATTTTTCAGGGTCGCCCCCATATTAAAAAAACCACTAATATTTTTTTACTTAAAAATCGCTCTAACGACTTTGATGAAACTCGACACGTTAGGTACTATAACTTTACATAGCCTACAGCGCGCGGTAGTTATTCATTCCAAGAAAATTTGGAATATGGTGAAAATCGAATACAAATCCAGGCTATTTATTACTTTTTTTTCATAAATGGCTCCAACGATTTTAATGAAACTTGAATTTTTAAGGCCTTCTGCACTGGGTAGTTAATTATTCCAGGAAAATCCGAGTAAGGTACCTACTACATAAACCTAAATTATTTGTAATATTTATCAAGTCGGATGTTTTATATTTTATTCTTCCCTGCTAAGTTAGTCTAATTTTACTCTTGATTTGTGTATATACATACAATAAATAAATTAACAATTCAATCAAATTAATTTTCAATTAAATTAAGTTCATCAATTTATACACGCAAACTTACAATTATAAGGATTTAAGTTCAGAAGCTACGAACTTAAGAAATCAGGTAACGTAATCCTTACTAATATTATAAATATGAAAGTTTGTATGTATGAATTTATTGATGTATGGATTCACGCTTCAACCATTGGACGGACCGGGATGAAACTTGGCACACATATAGTTTATGTCCGGGAATAGGACATAGGCTAACATTTAACCCAAGAAAACGTCTTATTCAAACGAGAAAATCGAAATCAACGCGGGCGTAGCCGCGGGCCGATGGCTAGTCCTACTAATATTATAAATGTGAATGTTTGTTTGTATGGATGTATATATGGATGTTTGTCACTCTTTCACACTTCAACCACTGGAATAATCGGGATGAAACTTGAGACACATATATAGGTTTGGTCCTGAATAGCCTTTTTTTCCCCCGGGAAAACGTCTTATTCCCACGAGAAAATACAAAACAACGCTGAGGTAACCGCGGGCGGACGACCAGTCCTTACTTTAATATTATAAATGTGAAAATGTGTTTGTTTGTTACCTTTTCACGGTTCAACACCTTGACCAATCTTTATGAAATTTGGCATACAAGTAGCCTGTCACGGGAAGGACATAGGCTACCTTTTATCCCTTGAAAGTAGCAAAGTCCAATGCAGTTCCTGAGGGAACTGAAAAAATACTCTTTTTTTGGTTAATTTCTTTAACATCGCTGCGGACAATGGATTGGTGTGATTTTTTGCACGGAAATGGTTCAGGGGTGGAAAATGACATGATTTACTTATAAGCATATCCTGACATAGTTCCCAAAGGGTTCTTGAGAAGATTCATTTGCACGCTTGCGACTCGCGTAGCGCGCACCCTCTAAGACAGTCATAAAACGACGTGGGCGAAGCCGCGGGCAAAAGCTAGTAAAATAATTTACAAATGCACTAATAGAAAATACAGAAGATAGTAAAGTAAATTAAAAAAAAAACAATTTAATTGAAAAAGTAAAGAAAGTTGAAAATCATTTTTTATTTATTTTTAAAATACACTCAACACAATATGAAAGGTTCATCTGAATGAATATCAAATTTCTCTATGAATAAAATTAACATTGCATATTTGAATAAAATATTTACTTAGAAAATTAGAATCTCCTAAAATAATATCTTTATACGAATAAAATTATTTCGTCGCTTTTAATTGGGGAATAAAATATTATTTTATTAAAAAATATTTCACCTCACGATTAGGCCAAGTCACGTTTTGCACAGTCAGGGACAAAAGTGTTAATATTTTCAAATGATATAGGTAAGTGTGTTTTGACAGGGAAAAAAATCTTAAATCAATGATAACGTATCGCGTAGTAACTCGTCAACACTTACCAATTAAAATTATTTTCTACTGAAAAATAGCTTTAACGATTTTGATGAAACTCAGTACGTTACTATAACTTTACATGGTCTATAGCATGCAGTAGTTCGTTATTCCAATAAAATCGGAATAAAGTATCACCCATACAAATCCAGGTTGTTTATTACTTTTTCTCAAAACTGGTTTCACTGATTTTAATGAAACTTTGTGAATAACTAGAGCTTAATCAGAACCAATGTATTGGGTAGTAATTTTTTTCGGGGAAAATCAAAGTTCGGTAAGTACCTCCCATACAAGCCCACATTATTTCTAAAATTTCATCAAGTCTAATATCTCTAATTTTGTTCTTTGCTACTGTGTATATGTATTGTTTATTTTTGATTTGTGTATTCCTGACTACGACAGGCGGTGAAAGCTGCGCTTAAAAGTATGCACAGCGTGGCTGTACAATATATTTTTATTTCATAGTTTTATAAAAGGGACAATAGAAATAGAGTTAAAAAAACGATGTTGTATGTAAAGTCGGTTTACGGACGATAATTTTTCGTGATAACGTGTCACAAGCCGAACGCTTGTGTGCTTTATGGCCATCCAGATGCACGTCGTCGTGACCAACTCGATTAGGTACAATCTAGTCGGCCGTGGCAAGTGGCCATTGCGAACGCTCTCACACACACTTTGAAATATATACAGATACGTGTTTTCCTTACAGAGAATCCGTTCGACAGTCCGTTCGTCCAAGTCCAAGTACTAGTACAAGGACTTGTACAAATACGAGTACAAGTATAACTCTCGCTTGCACGCTTGGCTTAGGCGTAACGTCACAATGACGTCACGCTGGCGTAACGCGACAATGGGCGTAAAGCGACAATGACGTCCTTAAATAATGATTACACACGAGCATACACACACATGCATACATATACATCAAAATGTTAAATTTAATTGGCAATTTATTAATTTATATTGTTTATTTCAAGTTAAGAAACTAATTACTATAGAAGAGCGGGACCTCCTGGCACAAGTATCCGTATACTTAAAAGGGGGTCCCATCCATGTCTGTAGATATTTTGTATTTTGTTACTGAAATAAACATTTTTCATTTTTCATTCATTTTCAATGGCGTAACGCGATAATGACGTCACACTTTTTCGTGAATGCAGCCCGTGTCACAATTTATAAGACGTTATCACGTCAAAAAACTGTTGCCAAAAGTAACAAACTTTTATGTTTTCCTGAGAAACGACCTCTCGTCCTATTGCATTGAGTTTGTTTTGTTTTTGTGCCCATGCGTCTGTGCCTAATCCAATTTTCGTGTAAAATGCAACGATGTATTAAATTATACATATTTTCTTTTTGCCAGTACCGACAATGGTCAGTCCTGAAGTCAGCAAGCTACCACTGGCAACAAATTTAGTCTGTGGTCGCGAACACGTGTTGTTTTAGGCCGTAGACAAACAGTGCAGCGTGACCGGTGCTAATGCCGTGTTTGCTCTGGATATTTATGGTACAATGCAGCGTTGTGTGCGTCGTTCGCACGTCCGAATAATTAGCTCGTTATAAAACACATGACGCTATACAATCCATTTAACTTGTCAGCGGTTAACTTTGCTACTGTAACAACCCTGTGTTTTCAGACTTTTTGAAGTAAAACTTCTTTACGCACGCTTGACTTGGGGAGTAAGCTGGTGAATGCATGACAAAAGCGTTACGGAAGTGGGATCGGGCGAGGCGAGCGGAAGTTGAAAGGGAGATATAAGTTAGTGAAGATAAAAAAGAGAGACAGTTTTAACATATTACGTGTATATCAACATATTTTTCAACCAATTTTAAAAAAGGTGGAGGTTTTCAATTTGACGATATGAAACTTCTTTACGCACGCTTGACTTGGGGAGTAAGCTGGTGAATGCGTTACGAGAACTGTGATTAAGTTTTACTTCAGTCGTGTGGTCTAAAGCACACTCGTTTTTTGTACGAAATTTCTTAGCAGGAAAAAACCTTAACCTTACTAAAATTATAAACTAGCCATCCGCCTGCGGCTACGCTCGCGTTGTTTTTGGTTTTCCCTTGGGAATAAGACATTTTCCCCTGGTAACAAGTAGCCTATGTCTTATTCCAAGTGCCAATATGTGCCAAGTTTCATCCGGATCGGTCCAGTGGTTGAAGCGTGAAAGAGTAACAAACATCCATACATCCACACATACAAACTTTCGCGTTAATAATATTAGTAAGGATATGAAAATATTGTGTTTAAATGTTGGTTTGTTTGTTACCTCTTCACGCTTCAAAACCTCAAGACAATAGATCCTTTTGGTATTTTAAAGTTGGTCTGATGATAAAATTTGGAGGTGGAATTAAGGTCCCAGAATCGTCTCTTATTTTTAATAGAATCGTAGGAAATACAGTCTAACTATTTGGAAATGACCTATGGATATGTAAACAAATCGTGAAGCGTTTTCTTTAAAAATGAACCATTTTTAGTTGGTATTTAAGTCTTCTATCTGTTCTACGAGCAATGTGCCCCGCCCACTAGCAATTCTGAGAGCTATGTCGGTTACTTTGGTTCTCTTACGGATCTCCTCGTTTCTGATTCGATCACGCAGAGAAACTCCGAGCATAGCACGCTCAATTGGCTTTTGGGTGACCTTGAGCCTTCTTATGAGCCCCATAGTAAGCGACCATGTCTCAGTTCCGTTAGAACAGATGGCCGTTGGGGCAGTAAAGTTCTCGAGTGGCGACCACGCACCGGAAAGCGTACTGTAGGCAGGCCTCCCACTCGGTGGACCGATGACCTGGTGAAGGTCGCGGGAAGCCGCTGGATGCGGGCAGCGCAGAACCGGTCGTCGTGGAGATCCTTGGGGGAGGCCTATGTCCAGCAGTGGACTTCCTTTGGCTGATATGATGATGATGATTTAAGTCTTAAATGAATTACACACATTGATAAAATGAATAAAATGCTCGTAAGAACATGCTCGATGTCCAAAATGTAATGTGATTAAGATTAAATGTAACTACGAGTAATGATAAAATGTTTTGTTTACATATTTGACCATTTCTAAATAACTAGATTTTACTGTGCCCGTATTTTTTTAAATTTGGAACCGTGTATTTATATTCATTTGAGCATAAAGCTTTTACGGACAAGGAATTTAATTTCCAACCCACCTAAGGTTCAATTTCGTATAGCAAACTGTCACCATAAGAGCTAGCTAGAGCACGACGTTACTTTGATATATCGCAAAAATATAACGCATTGACATTTCAATACTATTACTAAAATATAATTTTAGACCTTAATGCATTGCGAATGTCTACAGACATTTCAAAGAAATAGGTAGGGAATTAATTTCCTTGACTGTACCTAAAGTTGTTAGATTTTTCAAAAATTAATTTAAGGGCCGCCAGGAGGCTCGAGTTTCCATACAAACATAGTTCCGCTTTAATAGAAAAACTACATGCCAGATTGCATCCAAATTATGCAAATATATTGAGGAGACACATATCAATGTTTGTAATTAGTTTTCAATGTACTAATATGAAACGGAAAAAAATAAGAGCAGCTTCAAACTTTCAGTACAAAACTAATTTAAGCCTTCGTTTAGTTACGTTAAAATTTACTACTATGAAAACTAATTACAAACATCGATATGTGTCTACTCAATATATTTACAAAGTTTGGATTCAATCCGGCATGGAATTTTTGTATTCAAGCGTAACTACGTTTGTATGGAAACTCAAGCCTCCTGGAGACTCTTAAGCCTAGCTCTCATTCGCTAAGTACCTATCTGATGAGGTGTAACGTGTGATGAGGAACAAGGTTCCAAAAATAATATATGTTAACCTTTTCTAGTAAAAGCTATACACGTGGCAGGAGTAGGGCAGGAGCGACCGATTTGCGGTATATTACCTTTTAACCCAATAGAGGGTGCACCCAGTACCGTAACTAGGCATTGATGAGAGGCCCAAAGGGAATAAGAGCGCGCGCAAAAATGTTTCACAGAAATCGGAACAATGTAAGCACTATATAAAGACAATAATAAGGGTCTATTTTGTCGCTTTTATTTTTTACTGCAAGAGATTAAAAAAAATATCCAATTACGGGAGAACCTGTTTCACTCGGTTCAAAGTCAGGTATCTGCGCAAGACTTATAAAGAAATTCTTATTTCCTCAAATAATAAAAAAAAAACTGTTACTGAATTTTAAGACGGCGAAAATCTTGAATTTTGCCTTTGCGCAAGGCTTATAAAAATATTATTTAGCTAAACAAAAAAAAAATACTGTTACGCACTGATTTAAATAAAGGCGCAAAGTTTTAGTTCTACATTCCAAGTTGAGTTCCACAGCTACGGCCCTGGGCAGACGTATCGACTTTCATCCGAGCTGGGCTGAATCGATTACCAGCTAACCAGATTATGTGACCGCCGGCTAAGTGGAGGCTGGATGGCTGGACAGCTGTAAACGTTAACAGTATGTATGCTAATATGAGTAGGTAATTTTGTCAATTAAGAATATTCGAGATGTCAGTTTTTAAACAAACGAAACCCGATTCTGTTGAAAATTTGCACACATATGTAGTTCTAATTACACTACGACATAAAAATAAGTCATCAGAAATAAGTACCTAGCTATAAATAAGTTCATTTAAGCGTCGAAAAAATTTTAATAAAATCTTTTTAACAAAAAATTATACCACAGAAAAAACAAATAAAAAATAACCTTTTTAGTCTTATTAAGATTACACGAATGTAAATATCTAAATAATTTTGAGTTTGGCGCCGAACAAACAAACGGAACGATCTATAGTTTCCGTCAAAAGGACGCGTCGTGTCCGCCGCCGCGCATTCCTCTGCCATTATTTCACTTTAAGTATAAATTAATTTTGAATTTAAGTATAATTAATAATGAAGCGTCGGTGGCTCAACCGGTAACGACTCGGTCCATCTAACCAGAGGTACCGGGTTCAAATCTGGACGGCCAATGTACCAATGAGTTTTTCAAAAACTTACGTACATACTTACCGATTGCTTTAACGGTGAAGGAAAACATCGTGAGGAAACCTGCACACGCCTGCGAAGAAACTCGAAGGTTGTGTGTGAAGTCGACCAACCCGCACTGGGCCCGCGTGGTCAACTAAGGCCTAATCGCCCTGATTCAGGGTAGGCTCGAGCCCCTCGGTGGGGACGTATATGAGCTGTAATGATGATGATGATAAATTAATTTGCTTGTTTTTTTGGCGACGATAAAAACCTATTAAGGTACATATTTACATTAGTGTATGAGCTTAGTCAGAATTTTGAAAAAACTAAAAACTTTTAGATATAAGCTTGTATTTGAAAAGAGGGTATAAGCTAAAAAAAACAAAATATGCTCAAATTTAAAAACAAGGTTCAATATTTAAAAAATACGAGCACAGTAAAGTCTAGTTGTTTGTGAAAGGTCAAAGATGTAAACAAATTTTTTCATCATCAATTACATTTAATCTTAATCACATTACACTCTGGATTTCATTCATTTAATAACCGTGTGTAGTTCATTTAAGACTTAATAAAACCAACCGAAAATTGATTATTATTAAGAAAAAACTTGTTATGTTTTTACTTATTTCGCCATTTCTTATCAACTAGACTTATTGAAAATAAAAGACGATTCTGGGACCTGAATATCACCTCCAAATTTCATCATTTCTTTTCATCTTCTCAATTTCAAAATACCAAAAGGATCTATTGTAACCTGGATATTCATATTAAATTTCAGCTTCATCGAACCCCCTGAAAGTCGCTCTTAAATCTATTGTAAGATTTGACCGAGAACAAACTAACATACATACTAACACTGTAAGTTAAATAAATGCTTTAAAAAAAGTTGTTCTTTATTTTACGCTTTTTAGTTCTTTTCTTGGGCGGTTTAAATTTTGTTAAAATGTTTTTAGACCACCTACACAGATCAGATATCAGCTATTCCGTGCGTTGCTGTACAGATCTGTGGTTTGGATAATACGGCATTCTATAGAATCTATGGCCGTCCTAAAGTATGTTAAGTATGTAAAATCTCAGAAACCGTCAAAGGCAATGTATGAAATAAAATCTATTGCAAAGATGGCCAGTGGCATAATAGTGGTTTATGAAACTGTTGCATAATTAGGGTTCTTAAAATACGAGTTTAGACGAAGTTAAAAAAGAGTTTTTTTATAGCATTACACGAGTGTTTTAAGAACAAATTATGTGCAGTTTCATACACTACTTTATCTAATCTTATACATTGGGATTGAATCAACTAAAATACAAAGGTCAAAGTTAAGAGTAAGAAAAAAATCCCACGAAATTCAGTAAGTACCAACAACAAAACATGTCATAGCGCTGAATCCCAGCGCATCACCGCGCTTGCACTGAAGCGAACGGTGTCACAGACAGGTAAAAACAATGCTTTCACTGATCTCAGACATTTTTAAACAAGAATGAAAATTATCCACGTAATTCAGTCTCTACAACAAAATTCAACGAAAAACCATCACATCATCGCGCATGCGTTAAAGCGGGCGCTGTCACAGACAAGTAAAAATTAGTATGAAAACTTTTTGTATTGCTGTAAAAATGGCGCGAACCGCATGTGCGTTCCAATAAAAAAAAAATTGATGTGGAACTTAGTTGGTGATATTATCTCTTTGGTTTAACTTGTATCGTAATGGAAAAAAAAATACATTGTAACATTATTTCTGTAACAAAATAATGTTATAATGTATCTTTTTTAATTACGGTATTGTGTTTATAAAGTATGCCAATATAAACTTGTTTTGAAGTTGATAATGCGAACGTTACGATATGAGAGTACAGTGCCACCAACTTATCTCTTCAGTAGACAAAATCGGAACTAAAGTCGCCATTTTGAAATGTCATTCTGCGTGTCAGTTTACAAGGTTTGTTGTGAATTTTTCTTGGCCATGGAAACTAGTCCTTCAGCCGGATTCGTAAATAATTTTCACTTTGTTCAATTGTTTTTGGATTTGTATTGCTAGTGCCGGTGCATTACAAATCTTCTCTGAAGTTCTTGACAGCATTTGCAGCAGCTGCATTCTGAGGTGGAACACCCAGTTGCTGTTGGGCGTCTATAAAACTGCACCCAGAGCAAGTTGGGTTCTCACGTCCTCCTTCGTTTTATTTTCTTGTTCTCCACATTGCTCACGTGCACTAGACGATTTTCTCCGAAGTGCACCACTTCTTGTACAAAATCCCAACAGAAAACAATGAAAAAACAACAAAATAAAACTACGAATGCGTCCACCACAAATACCACCAAAAAACTCCTTTACAAGGTGTGGGTTAGTGTTATAGTTTAAGGACAGTAAAAGTCCCCACTTAAATTATTTTAATATTCAGCTTATGTTTCATATTTTATTGTCTTTATATGCTTTGAAAATTAGAAATAAAACTGATACATCGCCCCCACTACAAACTAGTACACCATCTTGACTATTCTTTATTTTCTTAAACGTGTCCACTGTGTGTTTCAAATACCCTAAGCTCCTGGTAAAAAAAAAATAGCAACACTAATCGCTCCAGTAGCGACGCCGTCTACTGAACAGATAAGTTGGTGGTACTGTAGATAATAATTATTTATGCCACTGGCAAGTAATTAGAGCCATTGTACCATGAGTGCTAGTTTGGCACAATTGACAGCACGAGTGTTACAATGGCTAATTGCGTGCAGTGGCATACAATACTTTTTCTAAGACCATGAAATAAATAAAATACATCGAAATTTTGTAATAATCATATTATATTAAATTTTTGATGCCAAACCTATAAAAATAAAAAATAAAAATATATTTGTATTTTAATTCTCGTTTTGAAATTATCATTGTAAAACGACTTGTAGGAATGAATACTTTTGTTATATGATTTGAGGTTATTAATTAAGCAAATTACCAAATGGAAGAAGAAAAACTTAATAATGAGTCTCTGCCATCATCTTAAAATATTATTGTAGGTATAAAACTATTATACCGAAAATAAGGGTAGAATAAGTTCAGTAAAATTATGCAATAATACTAATATAATAATACTACTAATAAGCAATACTACTAATTATTATAAACGCGAAAACTTGTAAGATTGTATGGATGTATGTTTGTTACTCTTTCACGCAAAAAACTACTAAACGCATCTGGCTGAAATTTGGTAGGTAGACAGATTAGGACCTGGATTAACCAAAGGCTACTTTTTGCGCACCCTCGAAAAGTCATATAAACGTTGTCCACGCGGGTGAAACCGCAGGAAACAGCTAACAAAGAATATTGTGTTGTATTGCACAATGAGAAGTTTGATTCAAGCAAGCAAGTTCAGCAAGAGTGAATAGGCATTATTTGAGTTTGCGTGTACCATCCTCGACTGCATTATCACTTACCATCAGGTGAGTTGCAGTCAAACACACTCAAATTTATAATTAAAAAAAACGCAAGATTTCTGAATTCTACAGGAACGAATTTACCCATTGTAACTATGGAATTTATATGCATTTATAGCACCAGTATCGTTTACATACTTATAAATAGTTGTAACTGGAGAGACGTAATCAACCAAGGGCTTAATGACCCTCCCTAATTGGAGTCTAAGATTTGGAAGCCATTGTCTTACATATTCATAGCCAACCTTCGGCCAGGTAGATAGAAGCATCTCTAATTTATTCAGAAGCCCCGGACATGCAAATTGCTTTGAGAATATCGGTCATGTTCCTGTCAGATTTGAGGGAAAATTATTGCATTGGCTTTCTGGGCACCTACCTGCATAATTGTTATACATTGCTAAAATAGACCAGAATAGTTAATACTAAATGTGATGAATTTGCATCATAAATCTTTATTATTAATGAGACACCCTGTGTATTATTCATCATATCAGCTGAAGGACGTCCAATGCTGGACATAGGCCTCCCCCAAGGATTTCCACGACGACCGGTTATGCGCTGCCCGCATCCAGTGACTTCCCGCGACCTTCACTTGGGCGGAACACATTGCTCGTAGAACAGATGGCCGTGTATTATTTTCATTCATTTCATTTTCATATCAGCCGAAGGAAGTCCACTGCTGGACATAGGCCTCCCCCAAGGATCTACACGACGACCGGTTCTGCGCTGCCCGCATCCAGCGGCTTCCCGCGACCTTCACCAGGTCATCGGTCCACCGAGTGGGAGGCCTGCCTACACTACGCTTGTATTATTATAATTTACTAATTATAAACAAATTTATTACCTCAACGATCCGCCTAAAATCACAGTCATTTATCCGTGGCGTAACATTTATTATTTTCACATCATGACGTCGCGGGTTCGATGTCCGGTAGAGTCTTACTTTGTAAGACTCGGTTTGATTGGTGGAAGGAAATTTCTTTAGCCCTCCTGGCTAGCTACAACAGCCTTAATTAAGTCTTGCCGCCAAAAATCAACGTTAACAGTATATGTTCCGGCTTAAGATAAGATAGCAAGTACGATATTGCGTTGAGGAATTTCGTTAAGCCCAATTCCATCTTCGGCATCATCGTCACTTACTATCAGATGAGATGATGCCAAGGGCTTACCAATTGTGAATTTAAAAAACATAATGAATCTAGAAGTAGCATAACAGTGTTTGAAAAATTATAGGCGTGTGGCACGATGGTAGGTCCGTTCGTGCTCATGAATATTCACAAATTTATTTGATAAAATATAAGATCTAAAAAAGAACATAAGAGTAAGAATTATTTTTTTTATTCACAATTGGTAAACCCTTGACAACATCTCACCTGGTGGTAAGTGACGATGTTGCCGAAGATGGAGGCGGGTTTAGCAAGATTCCCCAACGCAATGGGGAACTGGCTATCTTATCCTTATGCCGGAACACACCAACAATATCAACATTGATATTTGGCGGCAAGACTTAGATAAGATGGTGATAGCTAGCCAGGCGGGTTAAGAAAATGTCCTACCACCAACCAAATCGAGTCTTACAATTGACCCCGCCGGGAATCGAACCCGCGACCCCCTGTGTAAAGCCAGTGAACTTTGCCTTTGGGCCAATATACTTAATTATAATATACTTAAATTATAAACAAAAATCACAAAGAAACATTAATGAATCGTACCCGACATGGATCTTAGAAAGAATCAGCTTCACAGTTTTTTTTACATAATATTTTATTTTATAATTACGAAGGTGAAATATTGAAGATAGGAAATATAATGGATTTTGATTTTTGAATTAAATGTCAGCACATGCGTGAAAAAGAAATAGATGAAATGAAAAAAGATCTAATGAAAGAAAAACGCATAACAGCGTGCCGCGTTACAGGCGTCTTCAAATTAACACAGTGCCTGCCATTAAGAGCAAACGCGGTCTAAAGAATAGGTATTTGAATAAAATGTTGCCGTCTTCCTCCCGCAAACCTCTTCGTATATAGTAAGAAAGGGAGAACTGCAGCGCAGACCGATAATAGGCACTAAAATTGACCAAAACAGCATTTCGTAGTCCCCTATTTACTTCTGCAAGACTTAAGCAATAATAATATTTTTTTCAAAAATATTTAAAAAAACGCTCTACCTATGCCTCTATGTTTACATTTAATTGTTAATATGCGTACTATTTTTTTGGTGGGTGTCTGAAAATGACTTTTCAATTGGGCAATTTTCTCAGTTTTTGAAGGCTCCTACTTCCTATTATAATTAGATTATGGGAAAAACAAAACATAGGGGCATGCTCATGGTAAATATAGGTTTGAAAAAAACATTTCTACTCTCTTGTAATTATCCAGGGAGGAAGCAGGGGACTACGATGGTATGAAATAAATGGCGCCCGCGTTTCCTCTTAATAGAAGGCCCTTTCATGTGCTTAGTTACGTATTTATGTGAAACTTTGCCAATATTAGAAAGTTCAAACGGTTTGTATAAGACGTGTGCCGTATTCTCACATCTTCACCTGCGTTTAATTCTTAATGCGATAAGAACGCACCGCGGCTGTCTCACGTCAGAACCCTCTTTCGACTTTCTTGCCCGTGTTTGCTATAAATAATTACTGTAATTAAGATTCAATTAAATATTCACTCTCATGGTATAAAGTCTTGACATACAAATTTCATCTTGTACTCGTACAGGGACTTAATACAATTTTATTTGTATTTATATAATTTTGAACAAAGAAAACGTCATCAAACAGGAAACTAAGGTTCCTTCGATTTCTCTGGGATGCCATTATCAGATCCTGGTTTACTTATCATGGTACCACCCTAGGGATATCTCGTTTCCTACAAAAAAAGATTCATCCAAATCGGTTCATAAACGACGAAGTTATCCGCGAACACACATAAAAAAATAAAAAAATATATAGAGTCGAATTGAGAAACCTCCTCCTTTTTTGAAGTCAGTTAAAAACAAAACATATTCACGTTTACAAAAACAACCAATAATATACTTACATAGATCGAAACATTTAAACACAAAAAAAAATGCAGTAATTAACACAAATGACCAACAAAATTTTTTTTTTAAATCCACGATTAGTAAGCCCTTGGCATCACCTGATGGTAAGTGACGATGATGCCAAAGATAAGATCACTGGCTGGATGTGACTTTTTTCTTTTTGATTTCAATGTGAATGATTTTGGTATCAAAAAAACCAAATTATAGTGCAGATGTAAGGAGAGCATCAATATGAGAGAAATGTGATAATGTGTTCTGGTGAGAAAAAAAAACATTTTCAACGTCAAAACTATTAAATTTAACTACTCTAAGTATACATTTGTCACACATTACTTAAGTCTTTAATTATTGCATAGCTCAGTTTTGCAGGTATATCTTTGGACTTCGTTTAATTTCTTAACTATAATATCATGTTCTTACATAGTTACACTAACTCGTAGCTAACTTGAATAGCCCTCAAGGCTATAAACACTACATCTGAGATGCTAATATAGCATTGTTATCTTGGGTTTGAGGCTGAAACAGATTAAGATTCGAACAACAAACAGCCCTTATCTCGCTCACGAGGAGTTAACGAAAGGGCCGCCTTCCGAGAACGGCTAAGGGCTAACTGAGATCCCACTTAAGCAATTATCCAGTAACCCTGTAAGGCGGGGCTCATGCTTTGCGACGTGACAAAAGGCCGTAAGGGCAGTTCACGTTTAATGCAGAGTTTAGATTAAAAATAAACATAATTTACGCAAGGTGAAATGTTTTAGACGTTTGTCAATCACATCTACCTCTCTATCACATGGCACAATTACCCGTGCTATCCAAGGGATAGTTTTGAAAGTTGTGATATTTTGTTTTAAATTTTATTTATAACAAGGGAACAAAAATAAAAAAATGTTTTTAAGACCTTTGGTCATAAATTACACGTTAAAAATAACTTACTACCCATGCCTGGTTTCATTATGATAATTAATTTAATGACCATGTTCAGCGTGTGTCATCATCATATCAGCACATATACGTCCCCACCGAGGGGCTCGAGCCTTCCCTGAATTAAAACGGATTGGGCTTTAATCGACAACGCTGGCCCAGTGGTTTCCTCACGATGTATTCTTCATCGTAAAAGCGTCTGATAAACGTATATATTAAATCGAAATTCGAAAAAACACCGAAAACTTTTGTGTAAACAAACCTTTACTCTGAAACTTGGAGAATTTCTGTATAAACGTATGTTGAAACTAAGACTCCATCTTTATTGTTTGTAGACATGTTTACCAAACCAAATTTATTGCAGATATGTACTTATACAGGGTGTAACAAAATTGGTGTAGGTCCCGTTAACTGGAGCTTCTACTCATCATACTGAACAACTTTTGTTTTACAAGTTTGCTGAAATCGCAAAAAAAATAATTGAAATCTTAATACAAAACGATCAGCTGATCGACCAATTTTGTGCATTTTTGTATGGAGCGTCGAATATTTTTTTTTGTGAATCGACTATGAGTACCTTGGGGAAAGTTGTTCAGTATGATGAGTAGAAGCTCCAGTTAACGGGACCTACACCAGTTTTGTTACATCCTGTGTACTGTTTAACCAAAACAGTTTTTTTTATTAAAAATTTGAGTGCGTTTGGCTGCACCTCACCTGATGGTAAGTGCCGATGCAGCCGAGGATGTGACACGCAAGCTCAAATAGTGCCTATTCACTCTCGTCTTGAAGATTGTCAGTATAAATCTTAAATTATTGAAACCAGCCCACGGATGTACGTCATATAAACATGTTTGTATGTTCTATAGCTATGGAGATGTATTATCCAGTCTCCAGGTAAGGTTACCAGACGGAATGGCACGCTTTGTATCAACTTGGACGGTAGTACAAACTGGCGGAGAACCTCTCGACGAAGGAATGCTGTAACTTAGGTTACAGATAGGTACTTAAGGGTAGATTAAATTTGTTTGTCTGCGAATTGTATCGGACAGTATTTTGAGGTAACAGTTACACCCCTACTATGATATGTTGATCATATGTTATTTTCGAAAGTAATGCAAAATTTTTCCCAAATTAACTAACACGGCAAGTTCATATAAAGCTTGTAAAAAAGTACCTTTGTTTTTTTTAATAAAATATACTCCTCACAGAGAGCATACCTTCTCGCAGGAGCATTTGACATTAATGGAATATTTCAGACGTTAGGAAGTTTTTACGATTCTGTAAATTCGATAAAAGTTCGAAAAAAAATATTTTAAAACTATTTTTTCGTATGACAGTTAAGTGCCATTTTAAGTGTTTTCTTAGATATAGCACTTAAAGCATATTGAAGGAGTTAATAAGTGTTGTAGATGATGAAAATTTGGAAAATGTACTTACTGTCCTAATTTATATTTTTTTTACATACTTTTTTGTATGGAACCAATATTAAAAAAAAAAATCTTAAAAAAATGCTCCTGGCTAAATAATTGAATATATCCATTGTGCACACTTTAAACCACTTTTTTGGTATCCCTATGTGATATAGCTATTTTCACAAAACATAAAATCACGTAGGTACTCAGTTTTTTAAGTCGATCACATAACCTTCTATTTGCTCCTTCGTCACTCGAAGGTGAAAAGAAGAAAACAAGCAAGTGCTCACAAAATTTTAAATTAGTTTCCAAACTGTTACAAAAACTCGCAAAACTAAATTAATTTAATTAATTTCGCCTCATAGTTACAGCGGCAAGCAACTCGAAATTGGCGGTACCATTTATGGCAACAATCGGTGTATTGCAGAAAACTTTCCTTTTCTAGGCGCAGCTGAAGCGAGCCGACAGTGGCGGGCGAAGTTACAACTCCGCAAGTTGCAAAACTGAAGCTCGACTTCAAAGTGCTCTGATTTAAAACAATGACTGTTAAATCTACCTGAATTTAGGTAGCGTTGGAAAAAAAAACGAATTTATTTATTATTATTTATTTATTCAGTCAGTTTTTAAAGTGAAGCTTTTATTACATCATCTCAATTTTTTTTGTCTGTGTGTCGCGTGACGGTCGGTATTATCGTTTCGTCCTCTGTAAATGTCTATAATGTGCAAAAAAAGTTTAACTTTTACCGTGGTTTCATAAAACCACACACTACTTTTTGTTTAGGTCTGAATGTATTTTTTTTCTTTTTGCATTTGAAAATCGGCCAGTAAGGTTTTTTTTTTATTTTTTTTACTACAATAAAAAAATTAAGACACAGTGATACCGGTGCAACAAAAACCCGTAAGGATTTGTCCGTGCACCGTCATTCATCATCGCATTATGCAATCCATACCGAATATAAATATTAAAATATAACATTTTTCTTGCCTGTAGGCTGCGCAGTTTTATGTTAGTCATCAGCGCAAAAATGTGATTACTACAGAAGATTTTTCTGACGGAATGGAATAACAGCATATCATTCTGAAATGCACAGTGAAAAGCTTAGATTAAAATAAAATCAGACTGGCAAGTAAATAAAATCAAAACTTTATATTTTTCAATAAAAACAATAAGAGTGTGTGGTTTTATGAAACCACGGTAAAAGTGAAACTTTTTTTCACATTACAGACATTTACAGAGGACGAAACGATCATGGCTGAGCTCTCGTCTTGGAGCTACGGTACAGAGGACGAAACGATCATACCGACCGTCATGCGACACACAGACGAAAAAATGTAAGACGATGTAATAAAAGTTTCACTTTAAAAAATATTTACTGTGCCCATCTGTATTTGGGTCATAGGATAACACCATCCTACCAAATTTCACCTGATTTGGTCCAGTAGATTCAGAGCAAATTGGCTGTGACAGACGGACGGACAGACAGACGCACGAGTGATCCTATATAAGGTTTCCTTTATTTGTTGTTGCACGGAACCCTAAAAACTGTAATTTTTCAATACAATTAGCCAAGACGACGGTGTAGCTCTCTGCTAAAAGGCTGCTCAGCAAAATATAATTGCCACAGTTAACATCAATTACGTAAAAGCATAAGAGCCGCGCATGAAAAGTGATATGCTCTACAGCGAATCGTCAAGTAGTACGAATGCACTCCACGGGACGAGGGCGCGCAATTAATTCCTGATTGATTCACAAAGCTAGTTGGAATTCAAGCTCCCTCCCTCCACACCCCCCACCCTCGCCAGGTGCCCCTCCGCGTCAGCAGACAAAGATGCCAAGTTAACGTGAGCCGAGGTTTGTTGTACAAAATTTATGTGAAAGTTTGTGAGTAAGGAGCGAGCAGTCGGGTGTTTAGAGGCGAATGCGGTTTCAAAAGTGCTAACATTGAATCAGTTTTCTACAAACTTTTATTTGCAACTCGCTTTTGCCCGCTTTTATTTTTTTTAGAGGGTGCGCGGTGCACGACCCGCAAGCGGCTGGCGAGCGTGGACATGAATCTTTTCCGTATCCCTCGGGAACTATGTCAAGATATACTTATTAGTAAAACGAGTAATTTTTTTGCACTGAGATTGTTGAGGGTGTGCAACCATCTCAGTGCAAAAAATTACACAATCCATTGTTCCGTTGCGATGTTAAGAAATTAACCCAAAAAGAGTATATTTTCAGTTCCCTCAGGAACTGCATCGGACTATGGTATTTTCACGGGATAAAAAGTAGCCTATGTCGTTCCTCGTGACACAGGCTACCTGCATGCCAAATTTTATTAAGATTGGTGAAGGCGTTGAAGCGTGAAAAGGTAACAAACAAACAAACTCATTTTCATATTTATAATATTAAGTAAAAATATTGTTTGTCTCAATTCCTTTGTATACTAGAGTTTATTTGTGCAAGCCACTGAAACAGCACTATTTTCCCCGGATACTAACCCTATAGGTACTCTGAACTACCGCTACTCAAAATTTAATAAATCACGACGGCATAAAAATGTTACCCTTCTTTTATGGGAAGTTGGGTAAAATTTATCCTACATTATCACTCACGGGATCAAGACAAATCTAACTATACCTTTCACTCCAAAAGCCGTTTAGAAGATATCGTGGCATAAAGAAAAAATACTACTCCCGGAAACTTAAACTGGGGTTTCAACTCATCATACTGAACAACTTTCTCCAAGGAACCCATAGAGAATTCTCGAAAAAAATTTCGACTTTTCATACAAATCATCCAACTAATCGGTCAATTTTGTATGGGAAGTCCAAAAAAATTTTGAGAATTCAGAATTCCTTGGAGAAAGTTGTTCAGTATGATGAGTAGAAACCCCAGTATAAGTTTTCAGGAGTGGTCTTTTTACACTCTGTGTATACATTTATTAATTACCCGACTGCGCCAGAAGGAGGGTTATGTTTTTCGAGAGTATGTATGTATGTACGTATGTATCATTGTATAATTGGTACGCTCTGCAGCCTGAACGGCTGTATGGATTTTAGCTTGAGAGGTGTCGTTAGATTCGTATTTACTGTGAGAGTGACACTGGGTATATCAAAATAAAAAAAAAACAAAATGACGGATTTTTGGCGCCAAATTCAAATGTTTGACACGCTCTGCAGCCTGAACGGTTCGATGAATTATAGCTTGAGGGTTGTCGTTAGATACGTTTTTACTGTGAGAATGACACTGGGTATGTCAAAATAAAAAAACAAAATGGCGGATTTTTGGCGCCAAATTCCAATGTTAGGCAGGCACTGCAGCCTGAACGGCTCGATAGATTTTAGTTTGAGGGGTGTCGTTAGATACGTATTTACTGTGTGAGTGACACTGGGTATATCAAAATAAAAAAAAAACAAAATGGCGGATTTTAGCGCCAAATTCAAATTTTTGGCACGCTCTGCAGCCAGAACGGCTCGATGGATTTTAGCTTGAGGGGTTTCCTTAGATACGTATTTACTGTGAGAGTGACACTGGGTATATCAAAATATAAAAAAACAAAATAGCAGATTTTCCGGAGAATTATTGCAAGCGGTGTTTGTTGACGACCGCACAATAAAAAATAATCAACCAGGAGTTCGTATACGGATTGAACCATGTACGATTGATTTTGACGCATTTCGAGGACAAGGAAAAATTTAACGCAGGATGTTGCCCTTAATCCTAAGTTTGGGCTATAACTGTCCACAAACTTCAGGGTACTACACTCGATTTGACACTTGTGGACCTCGTCTCACATATATTTTCTAAAAGTCAAGCATATGTAGCTCTTAGTCGAGTTAAAACATTAGCTGGACTGGTCATCTGTACACTTGATCCTAAAAAAACTTTTGAATCGGCCACACGATCAGAATTCTTTTTTTACGAGAATATTATTCTATCAACTGTCCACCAACCACCCATTCTAGAAATGGAGGCATAGTGAATTGAGAGCACATACCTTTATTACATTGCAGATTACTCCAATATACTGACTAGACGGCTGACTTTCTAGAATGGGTCCCGACTGCTACAATTTTTCTTGTATTTAAAAATATTTTTCAAAATATGTACAATGAGCTGCTGTTCTATAATTTACCTACCCCTATTAGTCGAATGCCCGTTTGCACTAAACTTCTTAAAGCGCCCTAAGACGATTATACCCTTCTCATCCATGGCCTAAGAGAACAGGCTAGCGCCGGCTGTACTAAGCACTACTGAGCGAGAGGCCATATGGTATGACAGAGAGTTGTACAGTTGGTTCTTCGCTGCACTGGCTGCGCTTCGAAGACCGTTTTACGGAGTCCAAAGATTACAGGAACAAGTTGTCAAGAAGAACAACTATAGACGTCTGTCAGTTGTGCCGTCAATCAGAGGAGACCCAGCATCATGTAACCTCCGGTTGTTCTATGCTTGCCAACAATGGGTATTTTCCACAGGAACAAACCAATCAGCCAGAATCCTGCATCAAGAGCTCGCATATTAAGCGGTTCCCATACTACAAGTACATGCTGGAGCCGTTTTTCCAGAACTACTGTGCCAAGCTCTTCTAGGACCAACCCATCATCACGAACAGGACAATTCCTAAGAATAAGCCTGATATCTTGTTGATGGTTTGGGCGCAGCTAAGGGTGATTCTGGTGAATGTCACTATCCTATTCGAAGAAAACCTCGTGCGGGCTGATGCTGAAATAAGGACCAAGTATGTGGAAGTCGCTGGATGCGAGCACTGCAGGACTGGTTATCGTGGAAATCTTTGGGGGTGGCCTTTGTCCAGCAGTGGACGTCTTTCGGCTGACATGATGATTATCTGGACCTGGCGCACGAGGTTACTGATATGTGGCAAGTGAAATCCACCGGAATCATTCCCGTAGTCCTATCCGTGAACGAGCTCATCCCAGAAGACCTTACACGACACCTAAGGCGGCTGGAAATCCGAGGCAGACCTACAATTGCGGCAATGCAAAATGCTTCTCTTTTTCATACAAGTATTTTCTGCATGGCAACAAAAATATATAATAAAATTCCCAGAAACATCCGGAACTCGGAACATACTAACACTTTTAAAACTGGTCTTTAGAAGTTTCTTATTGACAAAACGTACTATAATATAAATATTTTTTTTTAATGATAACCTTGTTAAATAACGACTTTACTTTCACATTTATTATTATTATTTTATTATTTTTCTTGACATAGCATACATATTTTCATTTCATTTTAATCCAAATTTTTGAACATTTTTGACTTAATTATGATTAGTAAACTTAATGTAAATGCAATTTGTACTTAACTAAAATATTTGTATGCTATTTAGCAGAACATACAGGCACTTATATTCTTTGTAACACCTTTATACTGTATGTTTGAAAAATAAATAAATTTGTATTTGTATCTATTACATCGTTCTTTCATCACATCAGCTCATATAAACGTCCCCACCGAGGGGCTCCAGCCTACCCTGAATTAGGGCGATTGGGCCTTAGTCGACCACGCGGGCCCAGAGCTGGTTGGTTGACTTCACACACAACCTTCGAATTTCTTCGCAGGTGTGTGCAGGTTTCCTCACGATGTTTTCCTTCACCGTTAAAGCAATCGGTGAATATATGTACGTAAGTTTCGAAAAACTCATTGGTACATTGGCCGTCCAGATTTGAACCCGGCACCTCTGGTTAGGGGGACCGAGTCGTTACCGGTTGAGCCACCGACGCTATATCGTTCTTTACATCTTAATAATATGAGCTCCCCCGCAAATCTTTGTCTGTTTTTATATTTTCACGCTAAAGTATCGTGTAAAATGCAGCAGTACCTAAGTGGAGGTAAAAATGTAAAACGCTTAACCTTTTCCGGCATCCACGAATATTTTATTAAGTTAAGTGCGTTATTACGCGTCGGGTAACTTCGTTAGCAAGCGCTGGCGGTGTCGGTCTTTGCCGGAATTCATTTTGAGCACGATTTAAACACATGTTTATGTTACTTTGTGAGGTAATACGACAAGTTTAATTATTTAATGATAAGTTGGTAATAGTACATGCATATTCTTGAAAGTTAACCGCAAGTCACACCAGGAGGTCGCGGGTTCGATTTCCGGTGGGGTTAACTTGTAAGACTCGGTTTGGTTGGTGGTAGGGCATTTTCTAAGCCAGCCTGGCTAGCTACCACCATCTTATCTAAGTCTTGCCGCCAAACATCAGTGTTAACAAAATTGATGTGTTCCGGCTTGAAGATAAGATAGCCAGTTCTCCATTATGTTGGGGAGAATCCATAATCTTGGTAAGCCCGCTTGCATTTTTGGCATCATCGTCACTTACCATCAGGTGAGACAATGCTAAGGGCTTACCAATTATGAATAATAATAAAAAAAGTTAACATTTTATTTTAGGCACATTCTTACTTATTAGTTTGACTGTATTGTGTAGTCTTAATAATTAATGTTCATAACCCTAGCTTATAAACATTACAGTACAAGATATGTATTTGCCAAGAACATGCGTTATTTAGCAGATATTATGCTTATTTGTAATTACAGTCTCAATATATTCTACAACAATATGTCATGCAAACATTTGGTTACCCATTACGTTTGTCGCTAGTCTTATCCAGAATCCATTGAAAATTCACCAAGCGAGTAATAACATTTATGAATTAGAAACTCACGTAACCTGTTTTTTTTTGATAGCTGCTTTAGTATCATCATCATCATATCAGCCGAAAACGTCCACTTCTGGACAAAGGCCTCCCCCAAGGATTTCTACGACGACCGGTCCTGCGCCGCCCGCATCCATCGGCTTTCCGCGATTTTCACCAGGTCGTCGGTCCAACGCGTGGGAGGACTGGCTACACTACATTTCCGATGCGCGGTCGCCACTCTAGAACTTTACTGCCCCAACAGCCATCTGTTCTAATAGCTATGTGCCCTGCCCACTGCCTTAGTACTCGTATAGTAGATTAATTTATAAGACTGCACGATTGAGTCAAAGTAATAAGTAAGAATGTGTATAAAATAAAATGTTAACTTTCAAGAATATGCATGAATTACTATCAAATTATTATATTAATAGAGATAAGGGCTATTTTAGGGTAATTCTGGGTAGGCTCGAGCCCCCCGGTGGGGACGTAAATGAGCTGATATGATGATGATGATGATGACGGCCTATTTTAAACACTTAGTATTTAAATAGCCCTTATCCAGGTGAAAAGTAACTTCAGATTTATCAGCATTGATTTATTACACTCTACACGATAGAGTCAAAGTAATAAGTAAAAATGTGTCTTAAATAAAATGTTAACTTGGATGAATGTTCTGAATAATTAACACGAAAGTTGTAAAAATAAACAGTTAAACCACTCTAAGTGTACAATGTAAATAAAATTGTATACCTAAGAGTACAAGGAAACACAATTTGAGTGACTTACTAGTAGCTAAACATAAAATACATTACCTTCCGCATACAGGTGTCTGAAAAACTCGAGTTTTGTGTAAATGAGCGAACGGAGGGTAGACTAGACACGCATATGGCGGAACAGGGAGGAAGCACCAACCTCCATAAATCTGCGACAGTGGCGCCGCGGCCGGAAACGGAAGCGCGCCGTCGTTTGCCGCATTGTGATACCGGCCGCAGGGCCGCGCGGACGTCTCTTTGTGCGACAGTTTATGGTGACGTCATTTGGGAGATAGCGGTTGTTATGCCACCTTTTAAGTTGGGTGAAAGGTAATGGCCTCTGTAATAGTGTAGAGTTTTAGTCTATGTCTAAGTATAGGCACACACATACATATGATGTTTAAAAAACTGGAGTAGACTAGTTAACTAGAGCTTCTACTAATCATATTAAAAACTTTCTCCAAGAAGCCCATAATCCACTCATAAAAATTTTACTTTTTTACCTCCTTTTTCTCCTTTGTCTCCTTTCTATCAGCTGTTTGATAAATTTTGTGCAATTTAATATGAGTAGTCAATTTCTTTAAGTGGATTGGATATGAGTTCCTTGTAGAAAGATGTTCAGTATGGTGAGCAGAAGCCTCGATGACTCCTCCACCAATTTTTTTACAATCTGTATAGACTTCGCTTGTGATTGACAAGGCAAAGGCATAGTTTAGGATGATCGTACCTACTACAATTTTATCCATTATACAAAAATGGAACCATTATAGGATCACTCGTGTCTGTCCGTCCGTCCGTCTGTCACAGCCAATTTTCTTGGAAACTACTAAACCGATTAAGTTGAAACTTTGTACACATGTGTAAGTTGGTGACCCAAAGACGTAAATAAATGGGTTTTAAACATGGGTGTCACTTTCAGAGGGTAAATTTGAAAAATAAATAAAGTTTTTCAAAATATATTGTAAGTCATATCGAATGAAAGGGCTTCTTGTAAAAATCACAAATATATTCTTTTTATAATTTAAGGACAAACATTTTTGAAGTTATTTAAAAAAAATGTTGAAAATTGACGATTATTCCCGTTGACCATTCTCCGAAACTACTGGGCCTAAAATCTAGGCAAAATCACAGTATATGAGGTTGAATGCATAAATTACAGAAAAATCTAAGATAAAATCTAAAATCCTTCCGTTCCCACAGGAAAAATGAAATTTCCAAAATACAGAATGAGTAGACCCCTGTCCCCTATTTACCTAGAGCAAAGTATATACTGAGAGGTCTTGTTCTGTTGGTAGCTAAAGTTTCGGTGCGGAACCCTGTTTGTGTGACCCTGAGTTGC
Organism: Coleophora flavipennella; assembly: GCA_947284805.1. NCBI lineage: Eukaryota > Metazoa > Arthropoda > Insecta > Lepidoptera > Coleophoridae > Coleophora > Coleophora flavipennella. The sequence continues at coordinate 14,872,159 of OX369264.1, read as the reverse complement.
ACTTGGGCGGTTTTTTACTAGAGAACAAAATAGACTGTTTTGTTTAAATAAACAAGAAAATATTAGTTTCTAAATTTACCTAAATCTTTCTACTTAGCCAAAATCGGTACGAGCCACCCACACTATGAAATGCATACCTATTTGCAAACAGGTCACATTTTTGCTTTTTTGAAATTATCTACAACTGGCTATTAACAGCGGCTCCGCTCGCGTGAACATAGTTTCTATGACTGTCTCCGATGGAGCGTGATAAAATGTAGCTTATATGTTCATCCAGGTCCTAATCTGTCTACCTACCAAATTTCATCCAGATACGTTCAGCAATTTTGGCGTGAAAGAGTTACAAACATCCATACATCCATACGTAAAAAATTTCGAGTTAACAATATTAGTAAGATTAAGATAGGTAAAGAGCGTTAAAGAGCGTCGTTAATGGCTAGGGCCGCCGCCTCCTGTCCGGGAGGTCATGGTTCGAACCTGCCACTTACCAATGTGATTTGGAATTTCGATGTCATTTATGCGTTTATCCGACGCTCTTACGGTGAAGGAAAACACCGTGAGGAAATCTACACAGGCCTGCGAAGAAACTCGATGTTTGTGTGTGAAGTCAACCAACCTGCACTGGGCCCGCGTGGTCGACTAAGGCCCGATCGCCCTAATTCAGGGTAGGATCAAGCCCCTCGGTAGGGATGTATATGAGCTGATATGGATGAAAAGATAGGTACCTAAAACTGTCAACTAAGAACAATGCGCGCTAGAAAATAATTCAAATAAACATTTGATAAAGAACGCAATAATGGCACACAACTAACAGCACAAAAGCCCCATAAAATGGCGATAAACGCCAATACAAATTGAATCGTCCACAGGTCCGCGCGGGGGGCGCGCGGTTTCCGGCGATGCCGCGATAACGCACTATTCGTGGCCAAGCACGAGCTCGCCTGATACTGCTGAGCGAAACAAAAAGCCACCTCATTCACAATTGAATCGTCTATTTGAGAAACTACACAAGTCCACATTTTGGCAAAATCGAGTTAAGTATGGCAAACCATTCTGTAGAGGTAAGAAAGAAATCACACAAGTCCCGCTTCATTCATACAAATTAAAGCCAATCGAATTCGGCGTGTAATTGAGAAACAACACAAAGTATGCGACTTGTGGTGTTTCTCTACTACATCAGCTGGTTTGGGTATGTTAAAAAAATTAGGGTTTTTTTTAAGAAGCCCGGGAGTACATTGGAGGTCTTACCTGTGACACTTTTACCCTAAAGAACACATCAAAGGCACCTCCAGAGTTTTTTTTCCAGCAAAATTAATCTTCAAAAACTAAAAGAATAAAACCTTAAACAAGAAAGGTCAAAAAAAAAAATACGACAAAATATTTATACGGCCTGTTACTGACAAGGAATGTGAAGTACATGAGAATGACCTGTAAAATTTAGTTCATATCTTACATAATTCTTTATTGTAATTCGTTTTAAGTATAAACAATCGTTTTATTTATGTATCTATTTGAGAAACCACATAAGTCCAGCGACTTTATCTGGATTTTTTTATTGGATGACTTGAAATTTCGATATTGATATTTGGTATTGTAGTGTAGTATATTGCTAGTTTTACCTCGAGGAAATATACTGACTAGTAGGTTTTTTAAGGTAGAAGGTTTTTGTGGTTCCTCTAAAATGGGGTCTCATGGACATGTGTGGTTTCTCAAATAGACGGACATCAACGTTTTTAATTCTAAGAAAGAATGGGCTTTTATTATAACAAAGCTACTTACTCCCCACTGAGTTACAGTCGTTCTAAAAAAATTTCAAGCGTCACTTTTGAAACTTTATAGATGCATTAAAGTTCGAAAGTCTAGATCAGGAAAATATGGAGATAACAGGGTCTGGTCTCCGTATTTTACGTATACGTGTGTTGATCGATGAAAAATTGTTAATTGTTTTCCAATTCCACTTAAACAAAAAATGGTGAAGTCACGATTGCCGCCATAAATGTGAAAATGTTCAAAATTGTCAGGACAACTAGCTTCAGAGGGTTTGAAGACTAGGTCTGGCATCATCTCGGAGGAAACCCTACCAGAACTTTGAGTGGATCGTCTATCCTCCCAAACAACTTTTAAGAAAACTTGTTACCTATTGAGTGTCGGTGGCTCAATCGGTAACGACTCGGTCCTCTTAACCAGAGGTTTCGGGTTCATGTCGGTTCGTTTGCTTACGATGTTGTTTTAAAAAGCTTTATTAATTCAATCAAATAAACACTTCCTGCCGCTCTCTAGATTGCGCCCTGACCCCCTCGTCACCCAGATTGATACAGATTGGTTACAGTCTGGTTGTCGAACGTATAGGATTTGTTTGTTTCGTCGTTCGTTTTTTGAAATGTCATTTCTGGCCCTTTGTATGAGGGTGTGGCTGTATTACAGTTTATAAAAGGCACGCATTAAAACAATATTTGCACCACAACAGCACATCCAAACAAAAAAATGGCAAAGAATATTCAGCGCTTCTGAAATTTCAATGCAGTTTCGTTACGAAAAAGCGCACAGACGTTTGCAAAACTGTGTTGGCGCACCCTTGCAAAACTATTTCACAGTATGAGCTCAACCTTAATATTTATGAAGGAAAGGAAAGTTCGGCTCAGCCGTCATCAATCACAAAGTTATAAATAAAACAATAAAAGGTGAAACTTACCGCGAGGGTCCGCGCTCGCAGCGCTACGCAGCGCAATATTGGCTGAGGAAAACCCACTTATTGGAATAATATGTAGATTACAAGAATATTAGAAGTGTTGTGAGGGAGCTGTCGATATTCATGATGTTCTGTCTATAACTCTTTACTTACATACAAATGTTTCGGTTATTCGATCAGAGTATTGCTGTAAGGTTGTGTGAATTAGGGATGACGAATGCTAGTCATCTGATTTACTTTTTTTTATCTGTCAAAAACGACATTTTGTTATTAAAATGTTTGAAATACCTAGGTGTGACGTCATAGTTTTGCAGCGTCGTTGATGTACTCATTTTTACTACCCTTGTATCATAAATTACTATTAGTGCACACACTCTATACAACTAAAAAAACACAATGAAAAAAAATCTTACGTAGATATTATAGAAAAAAAAGTTTTGTAGGTATTCCGTGATAATTGAAATTACTAAACCTTCATCATATACCAGTCCATCCATTAATGAAAACTGTATGGAAATCCGTTTGGTAGGTTAAATGTTCACACCTAGTTTCCCTCCAACTCAATCGATTTAGATGGTCAATAGTTCAAACGAAAGAGCTCATTCCAGCGAGTGTTCTTAGACCAAAAAAGAACCACGTAGGTACTTCAATTAGAAACGGAGATATTGAGAAAGAAAGTTTGAGTCTTGGGTTAGAACTTGAGAAGGCCGAAAAAGAGGTGATTTTCAATACTTGATGACAAATGTTTGCATCCATACCTTTCATTAAAAAAAAATAGAACTGACGAACGAAGAAGGGCGAAAGTTAGGTGATTTTTAATGCTTAATGACAAATATATGAATTAAAAAAAGCAAAAGGTTCGACAGAATGGCCGGACGGAATCGTATTACATTTTAGGTGGAAGTGCGGTGCGGGAGCCGATAGCCGCTCGCGGGGGTGATTATCAATGCTTCATGACAAATCTGTGCATGAATACTTTTTATTTAAAAAAAAGCTGATCGGTTGGATAGAACGGCCGGACGGAAGCAATCGGTAAGTTTTTTTTAGTTTTTATATTTTTTTAAACTAGTGTGTACAATAAATAGTATTTATCTTATCTTAAATTGGGAACCTAGCGGACGTATCTAGGCATTATATATGAGACTATTAAACAGAATTTCACGAAATAATAAAAAACTCATGAATTTTTAAATCGACTAAGTGTTTATCGGACTACGCATAGGGTTTCGGAGTCATAACTTGGAAACTCTTTTAAGGATACCTTTCTAAATAATTTTAAAACGCCAGGAAAACCATAACGATTTAACAATTGAGAATACCTTACCAAAATCAGTGGGCGGGGCACATAGCTGGCAATTTGGGTAGTAAAGTTCTCGAGTGGCGACCGCACACAGAAAGACGTAACGTACCGTAAGAAGGCCTCCCACTCCGTGGAGCGACTACCTGGTGAAGATCGCGAGAAGCCGCTGGATGCGGGATCGGTCGTGGTGGAAATCCTTGGGGGAGGCCTTTGTCTAGCAGTGGACGGCATTCGGTGATATGATAATATCTAGAAAATGTAACGTTTGATAAAAAATATGTAGTTAGGAAGTAGTACTGTGTTTCAAAATACCATTTTTATGATACCCGACACAAATTATTTTTTTCATTCCTCTTTTACTACTATAGAATAGGCACCCCTAATAATATTTTTTAACAAAATGACTTATTTTTTATTTCGTATTGAAAGTAAACATGCATGATTTTATTACTTTGGATGTAGTAGATAAGGTGTGCGGTCAGAAACAATTTTCAGTTTGTATGGGAGAGGGTGTTTTTTTTTTCGTGACCAATATAATTTTAGTTTGCTCGTTTTTGAAAAGTTTAGTACCAAAATTTATTATATTAGTTCATAAATTCATTACAAATTACAGCTAAAATAAAATTCCTAACATACTTAAAATAAAATACCTAAAACACCTTAAATTACACCTGAAATCCCTAAAATCACTCTTAAAATAACTTATGCAAAAAAAAAATAAAAAAAAAATAGTTGGGTATCTGTATTTTTTCAAATTTTAAGCCCTGTAGTACAACATTGGAAAGGAGGCGGAGACACAAATTGTGTCAATTTTGGGCTACATATTAAGTGAATGCTACTGTTCCAATAAACCCATACTGATATCAATTCAACGATACCCCACTGGAGGGTTACACAATTTTTTTCATTTCCTTTTAATAGGATTCTGGATCCAAAATAGGTAAAAATAGAACCTGTATAATTTTGTCATGTCCGTCCGTACGTCACATTCAATGTTCTCTGCCACTATAACACCTTCAGTAATCAAATGTCGAACACATATGTAAAACTATGACGGGAAATGGAAAATGTAATCAATTTGTCAACAATCTCGTGTTTTAATATCCTTTAAATGGCAATTTTTTTTGATTGTCATTTTTGGTCAACGAAATTAATTTTGGTTGACGAATAAGCCTCACAGTAGTAGCGTTTTCAAAAAATCTATTAATTTTCATCTACTTAATTTTTGTATTAAGTCGAGTTGAATTTGATCCACTTCCCGGTTTCCGATTGAGCTGAAATTTTTCATGCATATGTATATCGCGTGACAGTGCAATATCAAAAGCTTGTACCTAAAAGGAAAAAAAACAGATAATAGACATTACTAAAATGAACAAATGAAAATTATACAGATAATAAAAAAAAATACCTCACAGAAAAAATATATTATATAAAACGAAACGTTTGGAAAATGACCTTAAAAAAGTAACTGGTCCAGAATGGATGAGGAAAGCGAGAGACAGAGAGAAATGGAAGACTTTAGAGGAGGCCTTTGTCGAAGGACAAGCTGTAAAGTGAAACCGATCGTTTATTATATATTAATAAAATATTACGTGTAATAAATAGCTGAACATAACAAACAGTCGATAGAAATAATTAAAATATATATATTGTAAACTTTGTAAAACAGCAATTAAGGGTTATATAAATAAAATAAATAAATAAATAAAATGTTTTATGTATGAATATTTGTTTAAGTCAAATATTGCAAGCTGAATTTGACATATTGTGTTTATATTGTGTTCGATTAAACTGAAATTTTGCACAAACGTTTAGCAAACGACCTTGTACGGTTAACAAAATGACGTCATTTTAAATCAAATATGGCGGACTCCAAAACATGGCCGATTAGTTTTTTTTTATGCACCCCCATGATATGGGTATCAAATGAAAGGGTTTGTTGAGAAGAATACGAAATAATTAAAATTATTTTCAAATGACAGCTTGTAGCTAAATGTTTAAGGTTTTTCTGAAATTATTGAATGAAGTAGTTCTTTATAGCAATATGTTATTGTCAGATGTGCTGTGCCTAAGATATAGTACCTCTGGTGTTTCCAGACAAACTGAGAATAACACTTTACTAAAAGTTATGACTTCAAAATCCTACATAATGCGTGGTCCAACACCCACTTAGCCGATTTTTATGTGTAGGTGGGGCAACCCAAATTTTTTTGACTGTTTTACATTTTGGGTAGTAAGTTTACATATACTTCATTACTTTAGTTCTACCGGTAGCCGAGAAAATTGTCTCTGACGGACGGACATGACGAAATTATAAGGGTTCCGTTTTTGTCATTTTTGCTCCAGAACCCTAAACATTCCACTCGTATACGAAATATATAATTTCCTGCACTGTGTGCTATACAGAGTAAAATAAAAGAACGTGCACCAAATAGTTTACGAAATGGAGTCTGCATTAGTTATTTATGATAAATCGTATAAATCATTTTCACTAACGCGCCGCACTCACGATAAAAGAGAACGAATAAACTTCTGTGTGATGCCTGAGCGAGATACAGTGGGACCGAGCCAACTTTGCTTTCATTGTGTTCTATCTCACTGGTATACGGAAGTCTTGTATGGACATTCCTTTTAATAATAGGGATGACGACAGCATCAGAAATAAATTATGAACTCTTCATAACTAATTTGCTCTCCTACTTAAACTTCGAAAAACCTAGCTCGTTTTGTTTTCCATCAAGTCTTCGATTTTTAATTCAACAAAATCACAAAATGAGTACATCAATGACGCTTCTAAACTATGACGTCACGCGTAGGTATTTCAAACATTTTTAGAACAAAATGTCGTTTTTGACAGATGATAAAAAGTAACTCAAATAACTAACATTCGTCATCCCTATTATAGGAATGAAACTAGTACCTTTGTATTATTATAGTAGTAGAAGTTGAAGTTAGGGGCGGGCTTATTTCTGCAACCAGGCGACCACTGTGCCCATTTTGCGTGATTGGCCGCCATCACTGTCAGCCTAGCTCCTCCAAGAAGCCCAGTAGCCCCCGTAGGTTGCCGACGACTTCCTGGAGTGACCTCGAGTCACCGAGGTGCACGAACCTGTACTGTGCCAGCTCCCAACAATCCAGCAGTATGTAGGCAGCAGTCTCCTCAGCCTCCATACACGCTCTGCATAGGGGGCTGCCGGTGATACCTAGAGCGAATAGGTGTTTATTAAAATGGCCATTTCCAGTAATAGCGGCTGTTACCTTGCGGAGCTGAGCTCTCCCAAGTCTCAGAAGCCTCCTGGATAGACCAGGTCTAGCTGCCGGAAGGGCCGACCTTGCTTGCCTACAGGTTTCCAAACCGGAACAGTACAAATTGTGTTCATTTCTTGTGCGTATTAATATACTACTTTTGTACCAATAAATATAGTACCTTTGTTGACAAGTAAGTTTTTCATATAGGCTGTCAAATATATATCTACTAATTGTCTACATCTTGACCAAAAAAATTTCGGAAATCAGAAAGTGTTTCAAAATAATTTTAACAAGAAATTGGAACAAAGTATTGTCCTTCTAAATAAATGCAACAAATATTCTATTTACATTACAGCTCTAACAATGTAAACGTATGATTTAAAAAAATTCTATTCATCTAGGTAATCGAATAAAAGCAGCAAAATCTAATAATACGAGTGATCTCGTAGATACTCTCATTAATCGAAGAGTCTTATCTAGTCAGTATAACAGGAAACAATCAATAACCTAACCAATTTAACTAAACACTAAAACTTGGCTGCATAAAAAAATCCTATTTTTTGGGTGGTCGGGTAAAATTTATCTAATACTAGCTGTCCCAGCGAACTACGTACCGCCTTACATTACATTACACTGCCCTACCCTACCCTACCCTACACTACACTACACTACCCTACCCTACACTACCCTACCCTACATACACTACACTACACTACCCTACCCTACACTACCCTACACTACACTAAACTACTCTACACTACCCTACACTACACTACCCTACCCTACCCTACACTACCCTACCCTACACTACCCTACCCTACCCTACACTACCCTACCCTACACTACCCTACCCTACCCTACATACACTACACTACCCTACACTACCCTACCCTACCCTACACTACCCTACCCTACCCTACACTACCCTACCCTACATAAGAACCTTCTCCTGACAATAACGAACTCGACAAAAAATTTCATCCAATATTCATCAAGCCGTTTTAGGCTACAGGCTGAGCCGAAGAAACAGACGTACATACATACATCTGAAAAACATTACCCTCCTTTTTGCCGCCAAACATCAGTATTAACAACATTGATGTGTTCCGGCTTAAAGATAAGATAGCCAGTTCTACATTGCGTTGGGGAATCTTGGTAAGAATCTTGTTAAATCTTCGGCATTATCGTCACTTATCAATTGTGAATAAAAAAAAAAGTCGGGTGAAAAAAGCTCGAAACCTTATCCACCCTAATCTTACCGCAAAAAACAAATGAAACGCGCCGTTTTTTCTTACCTCATCTTCCGGCCTATATGCCAGTTGTAATGCGTTTAATATTTCATGATATCGCCGCGAGCTCTATCGGTATCGCGCCGCCCATAAATAACGCAAAAACTCGCCGACGACTGGGGGCTGCCGCTTCACAATCAAAGCTATCAATATGATATTAGGTCGGTGCGTTGCTGTCTAACTCTAGCTTCTATTCTGCTAACGCAACCACGTTTCAGCATTTGGTTTGTGTTGGAATGTGCTTGAACTCAGGAGTTTCAGGTATTCACGCCTAGAATAATGTAATTAAGAAATTATAATTTTCAAAAAATATTTATTTAAAATAGGTGCATGTTAAACTCTTTTTAATGGTCATAAGATAGCGATTACATTACATAATGTCAGATTGTGAAAAAAATTATAAACAATCGCGAGTAAATAAAATCATTGATAAAAAACAAATAAAGAAAGAAAGAAATAAAGTTTATTCGGCAAAAAATAAATAGAAAAATAATTACAATATTAGGTACTTAATTGAAATAAACTATAGCTAAAGATTAAAACTAAAAACTAAAATTAAATTTTATGCCGAATAGGTCCAAGACTCAGCATGGTGCTGTGGTTTTATTATCTAAAACCACAGCGCTGATATTCTGTCCGGACCCAAAGGAGGGGAGAAAAAGGAAAAGGGGTGGGCCTACGTACAAAGCGGACTCACTTATCACATTGTAGGATTTAATTGGTGTGAAAATAATGTCAATTGGACATAAAAACAATATGACACGAGAAGTAATACATGATAATAATTGAATTTGTCAGAGTAGGCCAGTTCACATGGACAGCACCCGTTCACGAGTATATCGCGAGAGTCAGCCATCGCTCCCCTCGACCATATTAGAGGAAAAGGAACTACCCGTCTCCCAATGCGCCACCATTCGCAAAAAAATGTATTTATCATTACAGCCGTAGGACTTCTAAAGTTCGTTCGCATCATTGACAGCTCCCGACAAACTCTCTGTCAAAGGTGCCGTCCTAAGTTCAATCATGCTGCGGCGGCGGCGGCGCGGCGCGGCACCTTTGACAGTGTGTTTTTCGGTAGCCGTCAAAGATGGGGTTAAATAAGAGAACGAATCATATGGTATCTAGTGGCGCCAACCGAGTGGTAGGGCTGCCCATGCTTCGTCTTCCAGTGCGTCCATTTACTTAGAAGTAATAATGGTTCTTCAGCAAGGTCAATTCCAAATCGGTTTATAAATGACGGAGTTCTGAGTTCTGAGGTAACAAACATAAAAAACCACTGAATTGAGAAACTCTAAATAATATAGCATATGCAGCTTACGTATCTACTTTATTCATCATCATCATCATATCAGCTGAAAGACGTCGTGCTGGACAAAGGCCTCCCCCAAGGATTTCTACGACCACCGGTCCTGCGCTGCCCGCATCCAGTGGCTTCCCGCGATCCTCACCAGGACGTCGGTGTACCTACATGTCGGTGTGCCCTGCCTACGTCTTCCGATACGCGCTCGCCACTCGAGAACTTTACTGCCCCGACGGCCGTCTGTTTTACGAGCTATGTGCCCTGCCCATTGCTAATTCAGTTTAGCGATTCTGTCAGTTCAGTTTAGCGATGATGTTGGTTACTTTGGTTCTCCTGCGGATCTCCTGATTTCTGATTCGATTGTGTAGAGAGCTCGCTCCATTGCTCTTTGGGTGAACTTGAGCCTTCTTATGACGCCCATAGTAAGCAACCATGTGTGACTAAATCTACTAAATTACTCAGTATTTACTACGCAAGTAACTTTTTTATTGGCTTGACAAAGTTCAGCATTCAAAACGGTAACATGGAATGGCGCGAATTTACGTCGTGTTTGTACGACCAGTGATTTAAGTTTGTACAAATACCATGAAGGAAAAAAAAATTTTTTCCTTCATGATAAAAACGGATGTTCCAACATAAAGGATGTAAGTACATGACAATTTTTCAGCAAACAAAAGTACGACAGGATCAGCTGCGCCCGACGCGCTCATCTCGATTTACGCGCACAAATCAAACATTTAGCGGCCGTAGATAAATCAGGCTATGCGCGATTTATGGCTATCAAGGATTTGCTAAGTACGTGCGCACCAAATAACTGTGTTGGTGGGTGATGGTTATAACCGCCTCCGTGGCGTAATAGTTAGTCGTGGGTTTGATTCCCGGCAGGGTCAACTATGTAAGTCTCGGTTTAGTTGGTGGTAGGGCATTTACATAGCTCGCCTGGCTAGCCACCGCCGTATTATCTAAGTCTTACCACCAAACATTAGTGTTAATGGCATTGATTGATTGATTGAAAACACTTTATTGCACAACATAAGAGAAAAAAAAAACATACAATGATTAAGGAAGTTGTACATATAGGCGGTCTGATGTATTGATGTGTTCCGACTTGAAGCAAAGATAGCCAGATCCCCATTGCGTTGGGGAATCTTGGTAAGCCCGCTTCCATCTTCGACATCATCGTCACTTACCATCAGGTGAGATGATGCCAAGGGCTTATCAATTGTGGATTTTAAAAAATCACTATTGTTTAAACGCTTTTTCTTACTACTAATACATTCAAAGTTACGATATTTAAAATACTGTATAGATAAACAAAACTTCAATGATACATCTTAATTTTCGTGTTTCTCGAAATGTAAGAAGTGTTAATCAAAAAGAAACAGATCAATGACCTCTGCGCCAAGACGGGAACAATTGATCCTGATTCAATTTGGCCTTTACGCTTTTACAGTATTTTTTTTAAAGGCGTGCACTTAATGGTTTTTTAAATACGCCGCGCTGTGTGGCTTCATACGTCGGCGAACAATGGCACTGGAAGGGGGGAATATAATTTATTTTCCAGTTAAATCTTTTGTGGGAATAATATGACGTTTCTATTTGAAGTTGGCGGTGATTTATCGGTAGCCTTGTCGCGGTGGGACCGGCACACAACATGTAACCCGTTCGCAGCGCGGCGTGGAGGCGTCACCCGCAATCGGCTTGTCACTGCCAATTTAAAGATCGATGGGACTTGTGTGAACAGTTTTGGGTAATGTTTGTGGTTTAGCATGTAGGTATTATATTTTTCCAATAAATCATCATTTTTCAATTCAATTTTTGAAAGTTTCTGACGGGTATAGAATAAATAGATTGCCTTATAATACGAGTAGAAACAAATATGGCCAAATAGGTAGATATTAAGAAACGTTTAATATGTTAAGTTGGAATTTAATCTTATTTAATTTAATAATTAATAATAATCTTATTACTTTAAGTGAGCAATTCCTATATATTATACTTACCATCAGGTAAGATTATGCCAAGGGCTTACCAATTGTGAATAAAAAAAACCTATACAAATATATGTATATAAAATTGGTTTCTCGGTAACTTCCATTTCCAGTCTATCTAGATAAGTGTAATTCCTAAGGTCTGTTTTCACACAAAAACAATATTTTTAGTTTCACTTGTTTTTTCCTACGGCTTCACTCTCGTGGACAAAGTTTCTATAACAACGTTTCCATGACTGTCTTCGAGGGTGCGCAGTACGCGAGCCGCAAGCGGCTCTAGAGCGTAGAAAAGAGTAGCCGTTATGTTAATCCAGATCCTAATCTGTCTACCTACCAAATTTCATCCAGATACGTTCAGTAGTTTTTGCGTGAAGAAGTAACAAACATTGATCTGTACGTACAATATTTCACATTTAATATTAGTAGGATTTCTAGCAGACTCCGAGCAACGCTTGGTCACCCAAGTTATACAAGTTAAACGTAGAACACAAAATAAAAATCCACCTACGTTGGAAACTAACCTTTTCATAACGGGAAATTAATTCAATTCTCTCATGCGAAACGTATGTAAGTTACTCGATACGAGTTTCACATTCAGTACAAAGACAAAGCCGTATGTGAAAAAAACAGCATCGAGACCTTACTGCGAGTATTGCGACGTTAATTCAAAAAGTTGTTTTCATTATGAATCGTCGCTGAGCCCCGGGTGTGCGCGAAAAAGTTGCATAAAGCATTGCGAGTGAGGGAAAGAATTTAGAGTACAGTCGGCAAATAAAACGGCGGCGAGATAGAGCCGGCCTGTGGCAACAATTGCTGCATTCCAGCCGGAGAACGGACGCGACCGCCTCTGTCGTGTCTTTTTGGCAAGTGTAGAGTGGTCGCATATTTCACATGTCTTAAACTCAATTTTCCTTTCTTGTCAATATAAAATAATTATCTATATTAAACATTACCTTATATTAAAAAGTCGTGTCGTATCGGAGGTAAAGATGTTCGCCGAGGACAGAAAAAATTGAGTGATTGCTCCACCGACAAGAGCATTAGCTCTTAAATTTGAAGAAGAAGAAGAAGTCAATATTATAAAAAGACAGGAAAGTAATTTTTATAATTTTCATCATATCAGCTCATAAACGTCCCCACCGAGGGGCTCGAGCCTACCCTAATTAGGGCGATCGGGCCTCAGTCGACCACGCGGGCCCAGTCGACTTCATACATTTCTTCGCAGGCGTGTGCAGGTTTCCTCGCGATGTTTTCCTTCACCGCAAGAGCGTCGGATAAACGTACATATAAAATCGAAATCATATTGGTACGAGGCAGGATTCGAAACAAGACCTCCCTTCTGGCAACCGACGCTCTTTAGTATCGTTTTAAATCTTCATCTTATCTTCTTTATAAAATTTATGACATGATATTATGTTTATCTTGATCATATTAAAATTTCCTTTATTAATAATTTGTAAATGATAAGTCCAAATAAAATCAAGAATATAACATGACGTGTTAAAATACTCCATAGATGTATTGATACGTAACATTCTGAAACTTCCAATCTAAATTTGAGTACGTTTGGCTGCACTTATGGTAAGTACCAATGTAGCCGATGATGTAGCACGTAAGCTCAAATAGTGCCTATTCACTCTCGTTCTGAAGATTCCTAATAAAATTCGTGTAATTACACGAATCCGGGAACACAGACGCCGGCATGCTTGTTGTATATAAATAAACTCAAACAATAAGTAGTAGGAAACTGCATTTACTTAATAAAATTAGGAAAAAAATAAAATTTGAGAAATAAGGATACATTGGTGTCGATTCGATGTAACACGATTCAGCTTATTTGACAGGACTGAACTAAATTTGAGAGCGTCGGTGGCTCAACAGCAAGGGCCGCTACCTCCTATCCAGAAAGTCGTGGTTCGAGTCCTGCCAACGTACCAATGTGTTTTCGAATTTCGATCTCATATGTACGTTTATCCGATGCTCTTACGCTGAAGGAAAACATCTTTAGGAAACCTGCACACATCTGCGAAGAAACTCGAAGGTTGTGTGTGAAGTTGACCAACCCGCACTGGGCCCGCGTGGTCGACTAAGGCCCGGTGGCCCTAATTCAGGGTAGGCTCGAGCCCCTCGGTGGGGAAGTATACGTGAGCTGATGTGATGAAACTGAATTGAAGCAATCTGTTCTTGTCTTTTCGATACAGTAACAAAAAGTTTGATTGCGTAAATTTTGTTTAGACCTGTCAAATAAGTTAAAGCGTGTTAAGTAAATAAATTTTTTTTCGTAAAACCTAAAAATCTTTTAGGTACAAGTTTTTAATATTGCATTGTCACGAGATATACATATGCATGCAAAATTTCCGCTCAATCGGAAACCGGGAAGTTGGTCAAAATAAACTTGCAAGATTCCATCCGAACAAACATACATACATTGCAAGTTAATTATAAGCTTTTAAAAATTGACACCATTGTAGAACAACTTTCAGTGGCCAAGCTTCGAACAACTACTCGTAGTTGTGAACATCGTCGTTTTGTGATCTGGCGCAGTTGCCTCTGGAACATTCTGGAACAAAAACGGTAGATTTTATATATGACGCTAATATATCATGTTATTGTTCTAGCCATGAAATTTAGTACAATGAAAATTACTTTAATTTTCTTAAACGGGAAGCAATTTGTGTTTTTATTGAGACTGTGTGTTATGAGCCTCATAAGAAGGCTCAAGGTCACCCAAAGGGCAATGGAGCGTGCTATGCTCGGAGTTTCTCTGCGTGATCGAATCAGAAACGAGCATAGCATAAACTGACATAGCTCTCAGAGTTGCTAAGCTTAAGTGGCAGTGGGCAATGGACATAGTTCGTAGAACGGATGGCCGTGGGGTAGTAAAGTTTACGAGTGGCGACCGCGAACTGGAAAGCGTAGCGTAGGCAGGCCTCCCACTTGTTAGACCGATGACCTGGTAAGGGTCGCGGGAAGCCTATGGATGCGGGTAGCGCATAACCGGTCATCGTGGAAATCTTTGGGGGAGGCCTATGTCCAGCATTGTACGTCTTTCGGCTGATATATTGTGTGTGTTGTTGACACGTGCCTACTAACAAAGAAATCACCTTGGTCCTGAGGATATCCTCATCATCATTATATCAGCTCATACACTTCCCCAACGAGGGGCTCGAGCCTTCCCTGATTTCAGGGCGATCTGGCCTTAGTCGACCACGCGGGCCCAGTGCGGGTTGGTCGACTTCACACACAACCTTCGAGTTTCTTCGCAGGAGTATGCAGGTTTTCTCACGAGGTTTTCCTTCACCGTAAGAGTGTCGGATAAACGTACATATGAAATCGAAATTAGAAAACACATTGGTATGTGGCAGGATTGGAACCACGACCTTCCGGATGGAAGGTAGCGGCCCTAACCGTTACGCCACCGACGCTCTTACATGTCGCTAACTCTTTAAAAAAAAAAAATATTTGAAAAATCTAATGTTTGAAAAACATAATCCGTGATTGTACACATTTAATATAAAAAAATGTTTAATTCCACGTCTGCAATAAAATGTGTACAACTTTTTGTCAAAGTGGGTTGACCCGCGCCAGTGCAGGCGACAGCGGCGGCGGCGCGGCGTCACGTAACCACGCCGAAAATTAGAGGATCCCGCCGTCCAAAACAAATACGCGGATATTTTAATATTTTATTTTTTGTTAAATAAAAAAATCCACGTAACAGCAGCGCGCTGTCGCTCCATTCTCCGCTCTCAGGTGGGAATTTAAATAATCTGACAGGGATTAAAAGGAAAAATATCAGCTTTTGACCGCCGCCAAGCCTTCGCTAGATTACCCACATTATGTTATGGTATATTTGTATTTTTTTAGGGTTCCGTACCTCAAAAAGGAAAAAAGGAAGGAACCCTTATTTGAGCACTTCTTTGTCCGTCTGTCTGTCTCTGTACGTCTATCAAGACCCTTTTTTTAAGGAACGTGTGGAGTTATCAAGTTAATATCAAAAACTCAGGACTCTCTGGACGCTCTGAAAAAATTAAGCTTCTAAATCAAACCAATAAAAAGATAAGGCCTTTTTTAAAAATTATATCACACTTAAAGTATTTGTTGGGATTACAAATTTACATTTGCAGATGGAAAATTGACCGTGACGTATATGCATTGATGCGAAAGCATTATTTTAACTTCAAAGTTAATTTTGTGCTTTAGTCCGATTTTTGTACTCGTTAATGGGTTTCGTAATTAAATTTGTTTTGTTACGGATCCCTCAGTGAGCGAGTTCGACTCGCACTTGGCCGATTTTTTATGTATCCCCCACGTTTATAATTTAAATGGAAGGGATTAAACATCGCACAAACGGTTTATTCGTACTTTTATCTTCCGTTTCCGAGCGAAACTAAGAGGTTTTTTGTTAGCTGTTATTTCTGTTTCATTACAAAATGGCAATGTTGGATATTTTGCTTACCATAATAATGTTTTGTTCGTGCATTGCTATGGGTATTACATTTGATCTCGCTTACTCTTAAGCCTCTTCTTTCTTATCGTGTGGCACAATTAACCGTGCTATTCAAGGGATAGACGGCGGTTGCCTGGTGTTGCACTTAGTATCACCCGCGGTCACGTGTAGGGCATTTAGATTTACACCTACGGAAGTGTGCAACGCGACCTTCATTTATTTATTTATTATGTCATAATTGGTTTACAGATTTCTCCATATCACCAACCTGTCATTCAAAGTTACATAAATCAAAATTAAAAATCATACAAATCAAAATTAAAAATACAATAATTTATTTATTATATTTATTAAAAAAAAACAAATAGATGTGTCATAAAAAAGGAATACTTACTAAACCAAGTAATAAGAAAGTTTTCATGACTTAAATATACATAGGAATTCCTAACGAATGCTCCAAAACGATTTGCAAATATGTCATTAACAGTATTCTGAGCGAGCATGTCACCAAGATTGATGCGTTCTCGAGCAGTCGTTGTGTTGCGCGCGCGGCGGGTTCGTGTAAGCACACACACATCTGGAATCAGATGTGCAGGGTTCCTTACGATGTACGTAAAAAGCAAGTAAAGCAATCGGTAAGTATATTTATATAAGTTTCGAAAAAGCCATTGGTATTATTGACCGTCCGGATTTGAACCCGTGGCACCTTTTTAGGAGGACCGAATCGTTACCGGTTGAGCCACCGACGCTTCACTAAGGGCTAAGAATGTAAATCAAGAGATTTCAGACCGTAGATCTCCCTCAAACAAATGCATATATTGTCGGTCGGTGGCACTGAGGTTAGTTGCCACTCCACCCAAACGTCAAGTTGATTAATCACCGCTTCCCCCATGTTATTAACATGGTAATGGTCCGCGAATCGCTTTCTTAGCGATACTTAATGATACGGGCTTTGAGGATGATGGCGCGGTTAGTCCGAGAAGATAAGCTGCTTGGAGCTTACAGCTATCTTCTCGTTACAGGTGTTGGAAATGGCCCGTTTTACTTTCACATTTTTGTTCAGCGCAAGATGTTGGAGGTGAATAATTTTGTATTAATTTTTAGGCAAATCCACTAGATGAGTCGAAGGGGATTTCTAAATAACTTTGAACAAAAAAGAAACGACTTCAAACAGGAAACTAAGGTTCCCCTCGATTTCTCTGGGATGCCATCATCAGATCCTGGTTTCCTTATCATGGTACGATCCTTGGGATATCTCCTCTCCAACAAAAAAAGAATCATCAAAATCGGTTCATGAACGACGAAGTTATCCGCAGAGTGGCCACTCTTCAAGCTCTGTTGGTTATTAATCGTTTATGTGTGTTCGTGGATAACTTCGTCGTTTATGAACCGATTTTGATGATTCTTTTGGAGATATCCCAAGGGTGGTACCATGATAAAGAAACCAGGATCTGATGATGGTATCCTACAGAAATCGAGGGGAACATTAGTTTCCTATTTGAAGTCGTTTTTTTTTTGTTCAAAATGTGTACGTTATTACGTACAAGTGGCGACCTAAACGGAATGTGATGAAATGACCATTCTTTAAACTGAATATTTTCAGAAAGGCGTCCATCATAACAGTCATAAGCTGAGACAAAAGGTGCTCGGCACCGCAAAATATTTGTTCACCTATCCTCCGGCCCCGGGGAGCGCCATTTCTATGAATAAAATAACAATTATAAGTGATCCCGCCCTACGCGCTTATTCCGTTTGAAACAATATTCATCTGGCGATCTACTTTGTGGACACACTGCCATTGAGATTTGTGAACTAAGTACTACCTATTTTCTTTCATACTTAAAAAAAACCGGCCAAGTGCAAGTCAGAACCGTACATAGGGTTCCGTACCATCATACCAGATGGCGCTAGTTTCTTGTGATAATTTCTTGAGTAATCTGTGCTCAAATCTCGATTTTAGAGTTGATGCTTGGTACAATTTTAATTTTACTCATGAATACCTTACAAGTGTTATTTTGTAGGATTCATTAACTTTCCCCAAGAGACCCATAATCGATTCGCAAAAAAGTAACTTTCCATACACATCGATCAGCTGGATTTTGTATAGAGTCCATTCTCTTTGAGAATATACTATGTGTGGGGCAAGTTTTACAGTATGAGGAGAACTTTTAACTAGAGGTCTAGAAAACGGCTCCTACACCAATTTTACAACACCGTGTAGTTGTTATTTTTGTTGTTGTTTGTAATTGTTATTTAAAATTTAACCAAGTTGCCGTTATTTTTCGCAGTCAGGCAGAGCTGCCTTGTATTTCTCTTGACTTTGTTATTTCAGCATGGCCCTTTGAAATCTACTTACTGTTTATTTCATCACTGTTTTAGTAACAGATCTTTTTGACGTGATAACGTCTTATTAACTGATGACACGGGCTGCATTCACGAAAAAGTGTGACGTCATTATAACGTTTCGCCCATGTGACGTCATTGTCGCGTTACGCCCATTGTCGCGTTACGCCAGTGTGACGTTATTGTCGCGTTACGCCTGAGCTGAGCGTGCAAGCGAGAGTTGTACTTGTACTAGTACTTGTACTAGTACTAGTACTTGGACTTGGACGGACAGACGGACGGACGGACGAACCGTCAAACAAGTGTGTCAATGGAATAAAAGTACTAGGCTTCCAGGATCTTACAAGAGGTGTTCCAATGCAGTCGATTCTCGTGAGGAAAACACGTATCTGTGTGTGTCAATGGATTAAAAGTACTAGGCTTCCAGAGCTGTTCCAATGCGTTCGATTTTCTGTGAGGAAATGCCAAAGAGTTAACTCACCCAACTATGGGCGGTATTTTACATCTCTTTAAAGATGGAGCTAAATAAGTTTTACTTCAGTCGTGTGGTCTAAAGTACACAAGCGTTCAGCTTGTTACACGTTATCACGTAAAATTATCATCCGTAAACCGACTTTATAGACAACATCGTTTTTTTACAAGCTTTTATTTGTTATTTATTTTTCCGAGTCCAATCTTGCAATCGATTTTAGAGCGACTTCCAGAGATTAGTCAGATTGAGATAAAAGTTATGCAGCCGTATTCTCGGTGAGAATAGATCATTTTGGTATTTTGAAGCTGATCTGATGATGAAATTTGAAGGTGGAATCAAGGTCCCAGGATTGTCCATTGTTTTTAATTAAATCATAGGAAATAATATACTTTTCAGTCTGGCTTTTTAAATATGGAATCAAGAAATCACCCTTACTTCCTTACTTACATCACTATCACTATCACTATCATCATCACTACATAGTATAAAACAAAGTCGCTTTCTCTGTCCCTATGTCCCTTTGTATGCTTAAATCTTTGAAACTACGCAACGGATTTTGATGTGGTTTTTTTTAATAGATAGAGTGATTCAAGAGGAAGGTTTATATGTATAACTAGCTTTTGCCCGCGGCTTCGCCCACGTGGACATAGCTTTTATGACTCTTTTTGAGGGTGAGTGGTGCGCGAGCCGCAATCAGCTCGCAAGCGTGGACATGAGTTTTCACCAGGTACCGCAGGAACTGTATCGGGCTATTCGGATTAGCAGTCTTTGTCACTTCCCACCCCCTCAACAAATTCTATACAAAAAATCACTTTAATCCGTTGCTCCGTTGTGACGCCACCGACGTGCGCGAGCGTAGAAAACAGTTGTCCCCAGATCCCTCGGGAATTATGTCAGGATATACTTATGAGTAAATTATATAATTTTCCACCTCATCTCTGTGCTAAAAATCACACCAATCCATTTTTTCGTTACGATTTTAAATAAAACGAACAAAGAGTATTGTTTTAGTTTCCTCAGGAACTGCATCGGACTATGATAATTTCCACAGATAAAAGGTTGACTATTTCATTCCCAGTGATACAGGCTACCTGCATGCCAAATTTCATCAAGATTGGTAGAGGTGTTGAAGTGTGAATAGGTAACAAACAAACAAACACATTTTCACATTTATAATATAAAGTATGGATTTCTAAATCTTAAATAAAATATAGAGCGTCGGTGGCAAAACGGTTAGGGCCACTACCTCCTGTCCGGAAGGCCGTGGTTCGAATCTTGCCACTTACCAATATCTATACGAATATCGATTTCATACTGGTATGTACGTTTATCCGACGCTCTTACGGTGAGAAAAACATCGTGAGGAAACCTGCACACGCCTGCGAAGAAATTCGAAGCTTATGTGTGAAGTCAATCAACCCGCAATGGGCCCGCGTGATCGTCTAAGGCCAGATCGCCCTAACTCAGGGCAGGTCGAGCCCCTTGGTGGGGACGTATATAAACTGATATGATGAAATATTATCAAAAAACTAATTCAAATCATTATAGGTATCAATCTAGTAATAAAATTTCCTAACAATATTAATATGGGTCAAATCCTTGAGTCGTATCAGCTCCAAAGGAGCCCAAGACGCACTTCTCGTTGCCGCGCTGGATGGCAATAGACAACCTTAGCAGCAGGTAGGATATCACGTCACATCTCCTCTCTCGAAGGCGAAGGCCAATCTTCTTTGTGAAGGCAAAGGCCTCTGAGGGTTCAGCAGCCGTTTGTCTCACAGACCAGCGGCACAAAGCAGTAATTTGCCTCCAAGACCGAGTACTTATTATGCTTCTTTCTCACCGCAAATTGAGCAGCAATACCGTACGGGTGAGGAGTGAGGCAGAAAAAGTGGCTTCCTAAAGCAGACACGTTCCTCTCTGCCATAACACCTGTTTAAACCCTCCGGCCTTTTGCCATCAGATCGACTAAAGCCCGGGCGGCGGCTGCATCAAAGATGGAATATTCCATCTGGCTGAGACCAGTGCCCTCCGAGTGAGGTCATTAAGGAATTGGTGACGTGGTAATCTTCACAAACACGACTGCAACTCAGTGAGTGATGGCCAATTGCCTCCACCGAGGACCCGCAAGTACATTGATGAGGTTCACAGATATTGATATTTCAGGCGGAGAGCAACTGCCACACGCAAATAGTCGCCGTCAGAAGAGTTCCCATATCTGTGCCTCCTGTTAAAAGATGTTAAACTCGATTTATGTGTTTTTATTTTTTTACACGATTGGAATCTGTAAAAAAATACCTCTCTGTTCGTCTATGAAACACATCGCTACGTACCATAGTTCCAGAGTTTAAAGTAGCATATGCTGAAAAATACATAAAAGAAATCCACTCAAAAGTATGAAATAATATTTTAATGTTTTAATACAACTTAAGCGCGTTTTATTATCCCTGCAGTGCCATCTATTGACATTCTGCTACTATGATTATAATGTTTGGTATGTGTAGCTAATATATAGAAAAAGTACTCTTTTGTTATTATTGTATGTATCGATAGATAATTTCCCACGGGACCTCTTTAGTTTTCCGGGATAAAGAATACCCGACTATACAATGATGGTCAAAACACCCCATCCCAATGTACAGGTTTCATATTGTTATGTTGAGTCATTCTAAAGATACAATTTTTTGCATTCCTGTAGGAACCCTAATTTTTTTGGGATTCACAATGTCCCAGTTTTAGTTCGCGATAAGGGTATCAACGTGTAAAATTTGATTGTAATAGGTCAAGCCACATTTGCGTGGTGAGCCACTCTATAAATGAATACTTTTGATTTTCCCACGGGAACTCTTGAATTTTCTGGGATAAAAAGTATCCTATATGTTAACCCGGGCTATAAGGAACCACCATACAAAATTTCATCAAAATAGGCCTGGTAGTTTTTGCGTGATGCGCGAACATACAGACAGACAGACAGACAGACAGACAGACAAAAATTCCAAAAGTTGTTGTTTTGGCCTCTGTATCGTTAGTAATGTCCACCACAGTTATTATTTTCCAAAAATATTTCATGTACAGACACGGCCCCGTTACAGTTTTATTATATTAATAGATAGATAACATCCATTAAATAGTGGAGAAGTACTGTTATTTTTGAGGTTTCTAATGTGATGTGGTAAATAATTTAATTTTTTCCGCTTACATTGCAAACGCAGGCTGAACCCTACGAGTTTTATCAAAATAATGTACTAAGTATTGTACACATTGAAAAGGTCTACAGAAAAGTCCGCGGTGGTATATGTCTGTCTATCTCTATTCTCTAAGGCACACGCTGGACACTTCATACAACGGGCCAGAAATGACATTTCAAAATTTTCAAAAAACAAGTGACGGAACTAACAAAATGGCGGCGAAATCCTATACGTTCGACAACCAAACTGTAACCAATCTGTATCAATCTGGGTGACGAGGGGGTGAGGTCGCATTCTAAAGAGCGGCAGGGAGTGTCCATACTGTATGTTAGTACTAATATATATACTTTGTCTAAGGTATCATCCACAATAACCATTTTTTATCCTTTACGTTTTACGAGAAATAATGGCTTATTTACGAAGCGAGTTTAAGCAATACAGCATTAATCCTTATGCAATTAAGTACTTTAAATACATTAGACCTATCTTGATGAAATTTGAAATGCAAGGTAGCCTGTGTCACTAGGAAGGAAATAGGCTACTTTTTATTCCGTTAAAATAGGATAGTCCGATGCAGTTCCCGAGGGAACTGAAAAAATACTCTTTTTTGGTTAATTTCTTTAACATCGCAACGAAACAATGGATGGTTATGATTTTTTGCACAAAGGTGGTTGAGGGGGTGGAAAGTGATATAATATAGACTGCTAATCAGAACAGAATAGCCCGATATAGTTCCTGATGGATCTGGAGCAACACTCGCAGCACTCACCCTCAAAGACAGTCATAAAATCTATGTCCACGCGGGCGAAGCCGCGGGCAAAAGCTAGTTATAAATATGAAAACTTGTTAATTCGTTTATTTGATACTTTTTACGCTTCAATACCTCTACCAATCTTTAAGAAAGTGAAAATGCAGATAGCCTGTGTCACTGGGAAGGACATAGGCTACTTTTAATCCCGTGAAAATAGCGTAGTCCGATGGAGTTCCTGAGGGAACCGAAAAAAGTACTCTTTTTTTAGTTAATTTCTTTAACATCGCAACAGAACAATGTATTCTTGTGATTTTTTGCCCTGAGATGGTTGTGGGGGTAGAAAATAACTTAATTTACTAATTAGCTTATTCTGACATAGTTTCCAAGGGATCTGGGGTAAAATAAATTTAAACGCTCGTGCAAGTCGGCTTCGCAACGGTGTAACGGATTGAAGTGATTTTTTGTATAGAATTGGTTGAGGGGGTGAAAAATTACATAGACTGCTAATCAGAATAGCCCGTTACAGTTCCTGAGGGATCTGAGAAAACTCATGTCAACGCACCACTCACCCTCAAAAACAGTCAAAAACGATGTCCACGCGGGCGAAGCCGAGGGTAAAAGTTAGTTTACTATACATTCTTATTTGGAATATTTTATATAAAAATTCTATTCAAATATTAGCTTGTACCTAAAAGGATGTTGATCGTCAAACTATGAGCCCGTGTGTCCCGTCATCTATCTAGTGGGTCGTGTAAAGTTTGTTTTACTCGTCACTTTCTCCCGTTATTTGATGTGGGATTGCGAGTCGTTCCCAAATTCAGGTTTGATGACGCCCCTGACGATAAGTGCCGTGCCACCATCAGTAGCGTCGGATTAACAGCCAAAGGGGCTTTCCAATTAGTTTCCTTTGTATGTATGTATGTATGTATAAATTCTTTATTGCACACAAGGAATAATCACAAAATGGTTTTATCAGACTTAAGTGTACAAAGGCGGTCTTATCGCTAAAAGCGATCTCTTCCAGACAACCCTTGGCAGATGAGATATATTCAAATATATTATGTAAAACAACGATAGCGCAAGAATCTGATAGCAAGGTGCCTATTTTCCAAAAGGCAAAGAAATAATAATCCACGATAAATATATATGTTTTAAATATAAATATGGGTAGATAGATAATAATAATTGTATTATATATACCAATATATAACAAGTATAAATATACATATATACGCACAAAACTACTGGATCAGGAAAATTTCCCGAAGACGCAGCTTGAACGCTGCTAGTGTCTCAGTGTGGCGAACATCGGAAGGTAAAGAGTTCCATAGACGAGCGGACATAATAGAGAAGGACTGGGTGTAGTAGTGCGTGCGAAAGTGTACAAGTTTCAGCAGGTTATCCTCTTTAGACCTAAGCGGTCGATCGTGATCAGATCCAAGGTACGAAAAATTGGTCTTTAGGTAGGTTGGAGCATTGGGATTATACAGGATATTAAAGAGAAGGGAAAGGAGATGCAAGTGACGCCGTTGACGGATAGGAAGCCATTTGAGCTGGGTGCGATATTCAGATACGTGGTCATATTTGCGTAATCCAAATATAAAACGAATGCATACGTTTTGTAACCTTTCGAGTTTAGACTTCAGATCCTCGTTTAAATCTGGACAGCTCGCATCAGCGTAGTCCAAGATCGGCAGAAGAAGAGACTGTGCTAACTCTAACTTGGTTTTCTGGGGGAGAAGGTTCTTCCATCGTCGTAACGAGTGAGCTGCAGCAAAGAACTTACGGCTGACTTCAGTTACATGTGGAGACCACGACATGGAGCTGTCGAGCCTTTGCTTTGGAAGGCACCTACGCCGTGGTGAATAATTTCTTGTTTTGGCGATCTAGGTACGAGCAGTAACTTTTAGTGGGCAGGTAAGTTCTGTAGATTTAAAATATTTTCACGATGTAGAATAGAAAGGCTAAAACCATCGATATAAAACAACGTTAAGATAGACCAGTAGTACCTACTAATATTATAAACGCGAAAGTTTGTAAGAGTGTATGGATGTATGTTTGTTACTCTTTCACGCAAAACTACTGAACGGATCTAGCTGAAATTGGGTAGGTAGACAGATTAGGATCTGGGTTAACATACAGGCTACTTTTTTTCACGCACGCAAGCCGCTTGCGGCTCGAGCATTGCGCACCCTTGAAAAGTCATAGAAACGTTGTCCACGCGGGTGAAGCCGCGGGAAACAGCTAGTTATTCTTATTTCTGTGATTGATAATATATACCCGCACTGGGCCTGCGTAATCGACTAAGGCCCGATCGCCCAAGTTCAGGGTAGGCTCGAGCCCCTTGGTGGGGACGTATATATGAGCTGATATGTTGAATATAATATTATTTATTGCACACAAATATTTACATGAAAAACATTTAGAAAGGACATATACAAAGGAGGACTTATCTTTTTAATTATCTCGATAAAATAAGCCGAAAGACGACCACTGCTTCACCAGGTCGTCGGTCAACTGAGTGGGGGGCCTGCCTACTACGCTACGTTTTCCGGTGCGCGGTCGCCACTCGAGAATTTTACTGCCTCAAAGGCCATCTGTTCTACGAGCTTTGTGCGCTGCCCACTGACACTTAAGTTTAGAAATTGTAAGAGCTATGTCAATTTCTTTGATTATTCTACGATTGTCAATTCATTGTTAAAATTATTACAACCAAAATTTATATTGATAAAGGTAAAATTGTTTATTTGCATTTAGGTAGTAATCTCTGGAACTGCTGAACAGATTTTAAAGTAAGTCATACAGACCAAAAGAAAATTAATAAAACCAAAATCTACGGCTCGCGTATCGCTCACCTTCGAATACCGTCTTTAAAGTGTATACATGCGGGCGAAGCCACGGGCAAAAGCTAGAATAGTTGTAAAATGATTATATCTGTAAATGAAATTAAGTTCCTTCTAATTTCATTACAAACGAATGATCAATAAAACAATACTTATACTATGATCCGCTCACAGCAGTAAAAATAACCGCATAATAAGTAAAATGTTAGCATAAAACGATGGCTGTAAATTCGGTTTTACTGAGCTATCTTTATGGACGATAATCGTAAAGAGTTCGTCGAACGACAGTCGATATCGGTAGATACTATCTCCACTGTGACATGATCGGAGAAGTTACAGGCTTGAGTAAATAGTATCTCCTATTTCGTGGTTATATTATGTAAATTTTTTTACAAGCTAATTAAAGTTCGGATAATACGTTAAATGTTAGCATAAAACGATAGCTTTAAGTTCGGTTTTACTGAGCTATCTTTATGGGCGATAATCATAAAGAGTTTGTCGAACGAAAGTCGATACCGGTAGATGCTATCTACACTGTGACACGATCGAAGAAGTTACAGGCTTGAGTAAATAGTATCTTCTATTTGATGGCTATATTATGTAAGTTTTTTTACAAGCTTAATATAGTTCGCATAATACGTTAAATGTTAGCATAAAACGATAGCTTTAAGTTCGGTTTTACTGAGCTATCTTTATGGGCGATAACCGTAAAGAGTTTGTCGAACGACAGTCGATACCGGTAGATGCTATCTCCGCTTTGACATGATCGAAGAAGTTACAGGCTTGACTAAATAGTATCTCCTATTTCATGGCTATTTTGTGTTTTTTTTTAAAGCGTATTATAGTTCGCATAATACTTTAAATGTTAGCAGAAAACGATGGCTTTAAGTTCGGTTTTACTGAGCTATTTTTATGGGCGATAACCATAAAGAGTTTGTCGAACGACAGGTGATACCGATAGATACTAAATCCATTGTGACATGATCGAAGAGAACTTACATTTTGTACACTATTTAAATATATGTATTTAATAATAAAAAGTAACTCGTCGCTGTGACGCGTTTATCCCGCGTCTAAAATGCACGACTATAGAACCGCCCTTACGGACGGCTTCTATTGTTTCTAACCATTCGGTCTTTTCCCGGCTCACCAGTCGAAGACTACCGGCGATAGGAGGTGCATAACTCCGCGCTCATACTTAATTATCTAATCATTGTTTATTATTAATATTCGCTTGAACTTTCATTTTGCTTGCTTTCTTGGTTGTGATACTAAACCGAAGTCTTATCATTTCTTCTCTCCTTCTGTAATAGTGGAACAGTGAATATTTGTGTTGTGTGAGTAGTGAGGGTATGTCGAGGAAATATACCATTCCTACCAACAAAATGTAAGTGTTGATTATTCATAAACAACCTAACTACATACCTTTACGCTGAACTAACCATCGCACCACCCAACACACCTAAAGGCCTAGAGTAGACGATCATCTCTCAGTTCCGTACGTCATCACTGGCAACACACGCTAGTCAAAGACCTGACACTGCCGTATTTGTGACGGTAAGATATTTCAAACCTTCCCGGACGATACCCAGCCGAGTTGGATTCGACGATTGAACTCTTTCTTTGGACCTACCTAACTGGACTGTTTATCACAGGTATACATATTTGACAACATCTTCGAGTGTAGAGCCACCAACCTTCAGAGGAGTAGGTGCGATACGGACGTTCGAAATGTGTCTACTCAATATATTTACAAAGTTTGGATTCAATCCGGCATGTAGTTTTTGTATTAAAGCTGAACTACGTTTGTATGGAAACTCGAGCCACCTGGAGACCTTTAAAACTTGCCTAGTTTTAAGTGTGATACACAAAGTCATATTGTGATAAAAATAAATTTCATAATTTCTAAGTAGGGTGCGACACGGTCATGTGACATAATCTTTGTCTTGTCCATGTTCATTTTAAGATCCACATGTTGAAAGGTAAAGAAACAAGTAACCAAAATTAAATCTCGAATGACCAAAGGTTGCTTTCCTCTTTTAAAATAAATAAGTAGAGTTACTTTCTTTAATTGAAACGATAGTAATGGAGGAAATAAGTATTTCAAAAAAAAGAAACAGTTGGTAAACAAAACACGGTGCGGTGTGGTGCGGTTGCGGCACACAAAAGCTGGCACCGAACGAAGCACAACGCAACCTTTTGCCGGCGACGGGTAATGAAGCCGTATCTTTAATAGCCGCGATAAGGGCGCTAAATGTTTGCGCACACGCCAATAATAAGCGCCCCGATCATTTGCGAGGGGCGCAGTTTTGACGGGAAAAAAGAATATTCGGCGGGCCTTTGATGGCAACGCAACGCTTATCGCCAAATGAGATGGTGCGGGAATTGAATTAGCTGCGGGTTCGAAGCTCGTCCGGTGTGTGGTTATTTTTGTTTGTGGATAAAGTTCCTTTCATAAATCTGACCTTGTTTAAGGATTCGTAGTAGATGATTTTATAGTAGAGTTATAATGTAAGTATTTCTTGAAAACTACGAGTTACAATACTCAATTCATCATATCAGCTCATATACGTCCTCACCGAGGAGCTCGAGCCTACCCTTAATTAGGGCGATCGGACCTTAGTCCACCACGCGGGCCCAGTGCGGGTTGGTCGACTTCACACACAACCTGCAGTTTCTTCGCAGGCGTGTGCAGATTTCCTCACGACGTTTTCCTTCATCGTAAGAGCCTCAGTCAGAACTAGTATCTCATCTGTGGCGTCGGGCATATACTAAATTTATACTTGTAAATTGTAGAAAGACTATCATTGATTATAAGTGTAAGAAAACGGTTCAGACTTCAGTTGTTTTTCCGATCTCTGTACTAGTAAACATTCAGCATTAAAGGTGTATTGGTAGCGTACTTCTCTTTCTCCTGCTAACTTGTTTTAAACCAACAATTAACTGTCCAGAAAAGTAAAAGAAAAGCAAGATATGCGTCATAATTAATGTACCTACGTGTGAGTATGTCATAGTGTACTTTACCGCTTTATCTCCACTTCCTATGGTGTTCAATTGGGCGGACAGCGGAAATGAGTCCACGCGCCACTAATGAAGAAATCCTTACCCTGGCCATTTAAAGGTTTTATTCTTGTTAGGTATTTCAAAGTTCGTATTAAAAAGGTTTTGTTCTTGTTAGGTATTCCAAAGTTCGTATTAAAAAGGTTTTGTTCTTGTTAGGTATTCCAAAGATCGTATTAAAAAGGTTTTATTCTTGTTAGGTATTCCAAAGTTCGTATTAAAAAGGTTTTGTTCTTGTTAGGTATTCAAAAGTTCGTATTAAACAGGTTTTATTCTTGTTAGGTATTCCAAAGTTCGTATTAAAAAGGTTTTGTTCTTGTTAGGTATTCCAAAGTTCGTATTAAAAAGGTTTTATTCTTGTTAGGTATTTCAAAGTTCGTATTAAAAAGGTTTTGTTCTTGTTAGGTATTCCAAAGTTCGTATTAAAAAGGTTTTATTCTTGTTAGGTATTCCATAATAATTTAAATTACCTTCCTCATGGACCAGTCCGTCAATTGATAAAAACTGTATGAAGATCCATTTAGTAGGTTGAATGTTCACACTTAGTTAGTACAGTTGGTAACTCAACCAACTCAACCAATTTATAAATAGGCAATAACTTTAGGAAACAGCTCATTCCAACGAGTGTTCGTAGACCCAAACAAACCGTGTAGGTACTTCTATTACAAACGGAGATATTGGAAAGGAACGAGAATCGCGTTTGAGTCTTGGATTATAACTTGAAAAGGGCGAAAGATATGTGATTTTCAATACTTGATGCCAAATTTGTGCATTAATACCTTTCATTTAAAAAAAAGAAGCAAAGCGGTTCAATAGAACGTCCGGACGGACTCCTATTACATTCTAGATAGGAGCGCGGTAGGTGAGCCGCTAGCCACCCGCAAGGGTGATTTCAATTATAATATCTTTTATAAAAAAAATGCGGACTCGTAATATTTTTCATCAATTCTTTTTATAAATAGATCATAAAGGATGACCGACGGGATCCTATTATTAAGCCTCCGCTGTCTATCCGTCTGTCTGTCAGCAGGCTGTATTTTATTAACCACCTCTGTGGCTTAATGGGTAAGTCCTTCGCGTAAGTCGCGGTTTGGTTGGTGTTTCTAAGGCTGCCTGGCTAGCTACCACCATCTTATCTGATTCTTGCCGCCAAACATCAATGATAACAACATTGAAGAGTTCCAGCTAGAAGGTAAGAGAGCCAGTTCCCCATTGCGTTGGGGAATCTTGGTAAGCCCGCTTCCATCTTCGGCATCATTGTCACTTACCACCAGGTGAGAGGCTGCCAATTGTGTATAAAAAAAAGAAACCGTAATAAAAAAATCACTGTTTGTGTATTTCTATTGCGCCTATAACAAATAATAAAAAAATAGGGCCCCATACAAGAAACGTGAAGAAACAATACAATTGCACGAACCACTTTCTGTGCTATTGTAACTCGCACTTGGCCGGGTTTTTTTAAATATTTGAAAGGTTAAACGACCCATAAAAGATACTATCATATTATGTAAATAATTTAATTTTTTTCAAAAATTTCAAGTTTCTACCTATAACAAGATGCTTATGTTTCTAGGAAACCTATCACAATGGGTTTCCTCAAGTTCCTGAGCATTCGATGTGACACTTACGTGCCATTATAACAAATTATCGATGTCACCTACATTACCTTGTTCACTCAACCCTAACTGGCATACAGGATGAAGCATAATCTTATTCATCGTAATTTTATTATAATTACTAGCTGTCCCGGCAAACTTCGTTCCACCTTACACTACACTACACTACCCTACCCTACACTACCCTACCCTACCCTACACTACCCTACCCTACACTACCCTAATCTACACTAAACTTCCCTACCCTACACTACACTACCCTAACTACACCTACACTACACTAATTATTTTTTAACTGATATTTTTTTTATAGATGATGATTTTAATTAAATACTTATTATCCTATTCCGGACGAAGACAAATGCAAAAACACAAAAATCATAAAAATTGGTCCAACCGTTCTTGAGTTATAAATGGTGTACCAAACACGACTTTCTTTTATACGAGTAGATAATAGGTTCTAAGGGTCTTCAAATTTGGACACTGTTTTTAAACATTTAACATCCTCTATTGATTTCAAAAATTTTGTGGATCCTTTTGGAGAAAAAATTCACATAAATCCCCCAGGGGATCCGTCTGGAGAAAAAATCCACATGAATCCCTCAGGGGATCCAAATCCCCTCATTTGGATGTCGAGCCAAGTGGACGGAGGGTTTTTTTTTTCAATATTTCTATTCGAAAATTGGTGAAGTGGTCGTAGCTCAGTGTGAAATGCGTGGTTAGGGTCAATCACGTAGGTTAACTGACCCGAAGCACGGTCATTACCTGAATGGGTTTGACTGTTGATGGTATTTTTCTCGAACTTTTCCGTGCTTCACAAGGCACGCTAAGCCGTGTTAAATACCTTATCTACTTCATCTTATCAGCTCATATACTTCCCCACCGAGGGGATCGAGCCAACCCTGAATTAGGGCGATCGGGCCTTAGTCGACTACCCGGGCCCAGTGCGGGTTGGTTAACATCACACACAAACTTCGAGTTTCTTCGCAGGCGTGTGCAGGTTTCCTCACGATGTTTTCCGTCACCGTAAGAGCGTCGGATAAACGTACATAAGAAATCGAAATTCGAAAACACATTGGTACGTGGCAGGATTCAAACCACGGCCTCCCGGACAAGAGGTAGCGGCCGTAACCGTTACGCCACCGACGCTCGATAGAAGATACCTTATAGGCGGGTTGAAAAACTTCTGACAGAAGCGTTTGCCAATCCCTACAATCTTCACCAACCCGGACTTGGCCCCTATTGTGTGGAGTATGGTCACACCCTGGACACTTCATACAACGGGTCAGAAATGACATTTCAAAAAGGAATGACGGAACAAACAAAATGGCGGCGAAATCCTGTACGTTCGACAACAAACTGTAACCAATGTGTATCAATCTGGGTGACGAGGGGGTGAGTTCGCAATCTAGAGAGCGGCAGGGAGTGTCTGTACTGTATCATCATCATCATCATCATATCAGCCACAAATCGTCCACTGCTGGACAAAGGCCTCCCCCAAGGATTTCCACGACGACCGGTCCTGCGCTGCCCGCATCCATCGGCTTCCCGCATATGTACTGTATGTTAGTACTAATATATATACTTTGGTGTGGCCTAACTTTCCCAGTGTGGGAAGAGACCAGTGCACTAGCAGTGGGGAAATCTATGGGTTGTAAAAAATTCTAAAATTAAGCCTTCTTTTTCAGTGTCAGTATATGCCTCCTACATATTTTATTTTAAAATAATTTTAGCGCACAATTAGGCGCATCCTGTAAAAGGCATCTGTAAGTGAAATGTGACCTCGCATCAGGACGCTTGTGTGCGTTATCTGAAGATTCCGCTTCATTACCCGCCCGCGTGTGACGCACGCGTGCGTCATTGTGCGTCGGTGTTTATTATGTTGCTGACTGTACACGTTAAAATTACGTCGTGTTGATAGTGTTTTAAAGTAATATAACACTGTTATTAAATTTTCACGTGACCTCTGATTTATGATGGTTTTATCGCAGCTCAATACGCTTGCGCAGTCCACATGTAGCTCGCTCTCCGAGGAAGCGCGTAGATAGTTACAAAGTAAGTACAAAATATCTATATTAAAACTGGCAACAGGCATGTCAAACATGGTAAGGTCTGCTGTCGAAGAATAACATGTATGACTGTTCACAAATCTTTCCTATGAATGAATCTATCTATTCTAATACTTTTAAACGAACAATTCTTGTATATACCTAAAATCTCGGAAACGGCTCCAACGATTTGCTTGAAAATTAGTTTTTGGGGGTGAAAAATCTATTTACATTTATGTTTCTAAATAAAATTAGTACTAATCGCTAGTCAAAGAGATGAAGTGTAAAGCAGTTAAGAAAAAAATGCGATTAAAATTTATGAGGTCATCAAAAAGTGCTAGAAAAATTCAAGAAAAAGAACCGAGTATCAATATCAGGTCACAGAAATTTAGACTTATTTGCAAACTGAACACAGCAGCTAATTTTATACTGCAATTTTTCTCCTTTATGTTATACTTCATCTTTTTGGCTAACTATAAGTACCAATTTTATTTAGAATTATGAAAGTTGTCTAAAGTTTTATCATGGACGCCAAAACCAGTAAAGGGTGCCGACCCCTGAGTTTTTTGAGATTAAATCTAAATTTAATCAGAAAAATCCCAATTGTCCCAAAAAAAATCAGGTCACACTGCCGTAGGGATAACGTAAAAACAATTTTAATTTTCCTCCGTGAGTGGATAACAGCTGATGAGATTTGATTTTTCCAAGAAATGCAGTTCAATCGGAAATAGGTCTAAGTCTCTTGTTGCATTTCAGTTTTCTGACCTGGTACCCCCTATACCATTTTAAAAACTTTTCACGTCAAAAACCCCGGGTTTTAGCCAA
This sequence comes from Coleophora flavipennella, assembly GCA_947284805.1. Classification (NCBI taxonomy): domain Eukaryota; kingdom Metazoa; phylum Arthropoda; class Insecta; order Lepidoptera; family Coleophoridae; genus Coleophora; species Coleophora flavipennella. The sequence goes on along the minus strand of OX369264.1, from coordinate 14,838,751 downwards.
CCAAAGCAGGTACAGAGTAGGCCAATCAGCTATGAGAATTCCATAAAAAAACCACTCCAATTGTAAAGGTTCCCTAGAGTTTTTATTTATTTTGTTTCGAGTTCAAAATTTGGCCAACTAACATTTTCACCCTGTATATATGTTAAAAAAAATTGTGTTGAGAAATAATCCTACAAAGCTTAGACTTTTTAGACCTGATTTCATTTAATACTTATATGGCGGTACGATCGTAGATAAACCGATACCTTTTCCTGAACACTCCAACCATTATTTATCCAATAATTACTCCTTATTCATAAATAAGGAAACCCAAGGGGAGTTTCTTCTCTATTTCGGCCTATCCATCACTCATTCCATTCATTATCGCTTTCCTCCAGTATCCGTCTTACTCCTAACAAGTCGTTATCCGATAAGCTATGATGTATGTGGTAGCGGTTTACTATCAATCTGTTATACCCAACAAAGATCTTTCATTTCTACTCCTCGGTGATTCCCCAAAGAAATAGATAAAACAGATAATAAAATGTAAAATATTTATGAACCGAGCAAAAACAAAAGGCATCACAAGACAAAAGAAATAAAATTTATCTCAAGCAAAACACCCCGTAAAATGGAATCGTCTCGAGAACTTTATAAACGCGATAACGACAGAAGTTGTTCAGAGCTCGCTTCTCCGCTTACATAAACACGACCAGCTGAATTAGACCTCCTTGCTCCCCTCCAGTGGTTCCAGCCAGGGTGATTAGGAAGAAGTTGTGTGAGGTGCGAAGGCTCTTTGTTTGATGGTCACCGTGTACCTAGATACGCAGTGAGGTAAAAAAGAGAACTCCAAGGAGTGTCCGCTCCAAGCCCCGCCCTCTCTTCGGCACGCCCACTAAGACAGCTGAAAGCTTACTGAAACTTCTTCAGCTTTCGCTTATATGTATAATTAAACCAGCAAGCTAGTGTGTGTGTCTGTCTATGTGCCTTGTCCATGTGAGCGAAGGTCGCCGCTCTAGATACTATTACAGGTATCGTCTCGAGTATCCCGTACAGACTAGTACCTTACCTACACAGACATGTTATAGATAAAATACAGGATGTAACAAAACGATGTCCCTATAAAATAATGTTAATTTTATAAGAGGCTTGTATACGTGAAACTAAACAGCTTTCGTCAATTTACAACCAAATTTTTGACATTTCATACTTAGTTCAATAATGAGCTGATTTTTTTTCGGATCGTCCAAGGCCTCCTTGGAAAAATTTGCTCAATTTAACCATTGGGAACTCATTTAATATTTCCACACTTTTTTTCATTACATCCTGTAGTTATGTATTGGACAATAAAAGTTTGTTGTTGTGTGCGTTATTCACAGAAGCGACAACAAAACCTCAGGTGTACCTGTGTGTGTAGGGTACATCAATAATATCGAACGAGAACATCAAGTGCGCAGGTACACGGATTTTCGCTTCAATAAATGATTTTTAGAAAATAATGTAACACTTGAAGTATTTTTATCGCCTCCGTGGTGTAATGGCAAAGTATATATAAGGTGTAACAAAATTAGCTGAAACTATTTTAACTGGTGTTTCTATCCATGAAACTGAACAACTTTCCCCATGGAACCCACAGTCAAATCACAAAAAAAATTTGGCTCTCCCATACTAACTCGATCGGCTGATCAGCCAACTCAGTATGTGAAGTTCAAAATTTTTTTCGAGATTTTACTATGGGTTTTATGGGGAAAGTTATTCAGTTTCATGGGTAGAAGCACCAGTTAAAATAGTTTCAGCTAATTTTCTTAGACCTTATATATTAGTACTAACATACAGTATGGACACTCCCTGCCGCTCTCTAGATTGCGACCTCACCACCTCGTCACCCAGACTGATACAGATTGGTTACATTTTGGTTGTCAAATATAGGAATTCGCCGCAATTATTTTTTTCCGTCATTTCTTTTTTAAAATGTCATTTCTGTCCCATTGTATGAAGTGTCCAGGGTGTGGTAATGGTTAGTCCATTCGTTTCACACCAGACGATCGCGGGTTCCATTCCCGGCGGGGTCAACTTGTAAGACTCGGTTTAGTTGGTGGTAGGGCATTTTCTAAGCCCGACTGGCTAGCTACCACCATCTTATCTAAGTCTTGCCGCTAAACATCAATGTTAATAGCATCGATGTGTTCCAGTTTGAATATAAAATAGCCAGTTTTCCATTGCGTTGGGGATTCTCGGTAAGCCCGCTTCCATCTTCGGCATCATCATCACCTTAAATCAGGTGAGATGATGTCAAGGACTTATCAACTGTGAATTTAAAAAAAAATATTTAGGTTAAGTACTCCTTTTAAGCAATAAAGTTGACCAACGATGAAGGTTCAACAAAACAAGCACAGCCACGGTTTCCGGAAACGGATCCTGGTTTAATTTTTAATTCGCCGCGCGCCGGCGACGCCGCGCTGTCGTCGCCTTCTTCCTGCCCGTCGCTTCCGGTCTGCGAGCGTTCCTTTTTTAAAATCTGTATTTCCGGTTCAGCGCAAGGGCTGATGTCATACCATTGGATAGGCAAATCAAATGTACGCTTTTTGTACAGATTTTTACCCTATAAAAAACGTAAAAATTAAAATAAACAACAACAATCGGATTGGAAGACAAACTTCAATTTGTAGTTAAATAAATGTTCTCCCATACATCGTCATACGTCACAGTCAATTCTCCAACTGCAAATGTAAATTTGTAATAGCAAAAAAAATTGTTTATATAACCACAGATTTACATTTTTTTATTCACAATTGGTAAGCCCTTGGCATCATCTCACCTGATGGTAAGTGACGATGATGCCGAAGATAGAAGCGGGCTTACCAAGATACCCCAATGCAATGGAGAACTGGCTATCTTATCTTCAAGCCGGAACACATCAATGTTGTTAACACTGATGTTTGGCGGCAAGACTTAGATAAGATGATGGTAGCTAGCCAGGCGGGCTTAGAAAATTTTTGGATTTTCCCTTTAGTTGTGCTGTGAGACCTAGCTTCTTGCCAAATTTCATGACTCTACCAAATGGGTTTTGATTAACTTGCAAATAACAATCTAAGCCACTTAAATGGCCACTCTAAAGGATTGTAGACCTAAATATTTGATACTGAATTCAAACTGATACCTTCATACGTTCCTGAAAAAAGGGTCTGTCTTTAAAGACAGACTAGCAGACGGACAACGAAATGATCCTATAAGGTTTCTTTTTTTCTTTTTGGGGTACGTAACTCTAAAAACCATTTAATCCCCTTTTACACGTTTGGTAGGTATGCCTAAAAATAAAAATATATTTTTTAATTTTCAAAAGGGAAATTATAAAAATTAACCAGTCCAAAAAATAATATCACACTAATTATAAGTTACACCTAAAATAAAATACCTTAAATGCCTAAAATAAAACACTTAAAATACTTAAAATGGAACTCCTGAAATACCTATAAGAAAACACCTAAAATAACCGTCCCTTTTGTTTTATTCAAAATATTACAATAGTATTAAACCTATTTCATTTACGATGGAAAATGATTAAATATTTCAAAACCTAAAATAAAACATCTAAAATACTTACAATATATTATTTATTACTCATTCTTCAAAATTGCGATCTATCTTTATATATATATATAAATCTTCTGTCCGTGTGTTAGTCATTGAACTCCTCCTAAACGGCTGGACCGATTTTGATGAAATTTTTGTGTGTATTCCAGGGGGTTTGAGGATGGTTTAGATTCACAAATCAGCCTGGCAGATGGCGCTGGTAGTGTAGTATAAGGTGGAACGAAGTTCGCCGGGACAGCTAGTACTATCTAAATTCTAAACCACATTTATGCTAAATTTCATGCAATTTGGCAAAAAAAAAATACCGCTGTGACTGTGACTAAAATGTTTTCTATTATGGTAAAAAGAACACATTTTTACTTTTTAAAATTTTCTTTTTTTACAAATTTATAAGCTTTATTAACTTCTCATGTTAGTTAATCTGTTCGTTTGTGACAAATCTTGAAAGTTAAATAAGAACCACTTCCGGGTTTCCGATTGAACTGAAATTTTGCATACCCGTTAAGTTTGGGGAACAATGCATGCTTAGCTAAGTGACGTCATTCTAAATCTAATATGGTGGACTCCTAAAGATATGTTATTTTTTATGAAAGGGTTTGCTGAGAAGAATACTAAATAGTTAAAATTATTTTCAAATTAAAGCTGGTTCTTTAAAAGTTTTTATAATATTATTTATAAACCGTATCTACAGTTTCCATGTCCTAAACCCGCGTCATAAATGACTAAGGACTTTCAGCGATTATTTTTCCGGCGAGTCGAGCGTTTTTTGCCGGCGGACGAAAAATCCGCGTCGTCCGGATATTATCATTAATTATGAATCACGTTTCAGGCCAAGCCACAGCCAGTGACGATTATAAATTGTGCGGAGCACATTAATCCTTTTAGGTGAACGTTTTAAATGCGTTTTGATGTGAACCTTAACTTTTTGCTATGCCTTAACTGTTTTAACAACACTTTAATTACTTATAATGTGCAAACCGATGACCTGATGAAGGTCGCGGGAAGCCGCTGGATGGGGGCAGCGCAGAACCGGTCGTCATTAAAATCCTTGGGGGAGGCCTATGTCCAGCAGTGGACGTCCGTCGGCTGATATGATGATGATGATGATGATGTGCAAAGCTATGTAGTTTGTGCTTAAACAATCCGGAAGCTAATTGTGTGTGAAAAAGTTATATAAAAAAGCATTACTAACGAAAAATTTTACCATTAAGCGACGAAGGAGCAAATATTAGGATGTGATCGTCCGAAAAACTAACTACGACATTTTGACGAAAATGCACTCTGTATCACATATAGATACCAAAAAAGGTGTTCTAGAAAAATGTGTGTGTATTTGTTTGGACCAATTTGATACATTTTGCACATATATATTTGTAAGGTATCTTTTTTTGGATATTTATTTCTAAATCATAAAATACACCTCCCATATAGAAAAAGTAAAAAAAATATATATTTTCAAAAATAAAACTAAGGATGTTTACAAAATTTTTGTCATCGAGAACTTTTATTAGGACACGATAAAGTAAGTATCTACACAACTCTACACTATGTACACTGTTAATCAAAAACAAAATAACATCTATTTATCTCTTCATCTCTTCACATGTTACAAATCAAACCAACAAACAATAGGGCTCTCGGACATAACTTTGGGGTTAAGGCCCCGAAGGTTCTTGTGGTGTCGGAAGCCCCGCGGCCACTGGCCAAGACGAGGATAGATGGGGCCATTTCAACTGTGGAATAGATGGGTCACAGGGCCCTGGGGAGATCCACCTGCTGGGCCATAAATCCTGAATCCGCTTAGAAATGGTACTCAGTGAGTTAAGTGGGAATTAACAGGTGTTACAAGGAAACAGTGTTCTGTTCGGTAAAATATTTTATTTTACCAACTTTTTATTTGCCAAGATGTTTTTCTTAAAGGGTTTTCTAATAGGGACGAGTCGATGTTGATAGACTGTGGTGGCCATGTTGTTTTGGCGGCGTCGGTCAAATATGTAGTTTTTTTTATTCAGTCAAATCACTATGGCAAGTTACACGATTCAGCAGCACGTCCAAATGATAAAATTTTGTTATCAAATGCGCCTAGTCTCTTAAAGATTTTTTGCCAAAATTGGAGACCTCTTCTTTTCCAAACTTTCTGAAGCCCAGTCGACGCACAAACGGCGTTGACTATGGTCAGCAACTTTGAGGTCCAGGGTCAGTTGGATCTTTTACGGGTACAGGATCCAAGTCCCGACGCAAAATTCAATAAGATGAAGTGTTCGAAAGGCTGAGTTCTTGCGCAACGTGTAACGTTTGCACTAACGACCACAAATTTTTATAATAAAATTTTAAAATTTGGACGTGCTTCTCAATGGGGGATCGGACTGCTAGTCATTTGAGTTACTTTTTATGATCTGTCAAAAACGAAATTTTGTTCTAAAAATGTTTGAAATACCCACAAGTGACGTCATAGATTTTAAGCGTCATCGAAGAACTTATTTTGTGAATTTGATCAATTAAAAATCGAAGACGTGATGGAAAAACGAAACAAGTAAGGTTTTTTGAAACTTCAAGAGGAGAGCAATTTAGGAAATCAATATTTCAGATTTTATTTTTGATGCAGTCCGGTCCCCTATTGAGTAACTTGCCACTGTGATTTGGCATCTGTGACTGAACAAACACAACAGATTTGACAGACGCCGCCAAAACAACATGGCCGCCACAGCCTGTCAACATCGACTTGTACTTATTGGAAAACCCTTTAGTACGAAAATGATAGTTGTTATATTTAATTTTAGTAGTGTAACAAATTAATGAATTGAAATATTGTTGTCTGTAAATATACTAAGCTTAATTGGCTAATTGATCTGAATTATATAATGGATGAACATTTGTACCTACTAAGCATATTACTGAGAGCATAGAAGAGTGATTAAGTTAAAAATACACAGTAGGTATTTTTTTTTTAATTTGAGTGCGTTTACCTTACCTGATGGTAAGTGCCGATACAGCCGAGGATGTGACACGCAAGCTCAAATAGTGCCTATTCACTCTCGTATTGAAGATTCCTAAATTATACGAATCGGGGAATACAGACAAGGGAATTCCACTCCTTGGCCGTTCGCATGATGAACGGAGACGCAAAACGCTTCGTGCGTAAAGGTGGAACATTGACGACAAAGGGGTGGAACCGCCCTCCACGCCTGGCCGTCCGATGATGAAATGGAGAGGGGGGAATGAGGTTGTGAAGCTCTAGGGCACACCAGGTGCTTATAAAGGTCTACAAAAGTACATCGACATGTATAAGATTTAGGCGTCACTGTCTCAACATTTGCTAAAGTTGTGAGGCAACCAAGGAGTCCGGCTACCTCTCGTCTTAAGTAAGACACGGTGATCTATGAGCGGGTCGCTCCCTCGGGCGTCTTCAGCACCCTCCCACCAACATAAAGCCATGGAAATATACTAGATGCGACATATTTCACATAATATTATTATTCACATCTATACATATAATAAAACTGTAACGAGGCTGTGTCTGTACATAAAATATTTTTGGAAAATAATAACTGTGGTGGACATTACTAACGACATAGAGGCCAAAACCACAACTTTTGGAATTTGTGTCTGTCTGTCTGTATGTTCGCGCATCACGCAAAAACTACCAGGCTGAATTTGATGAAATTTAGTATGGTGGTTTCTTTTGTCCCGGAAAATTCCACCTTACGCGGACGAAGTTACTGGCACAACTAGTAATCTATATATATAAAATTCTCGTGTCACAGTGTTAGTAGCCATATTCCTCCAAAACGTCTGGACGGATTTCCATGAAATTTTCTGTGTATATTCGGTAGGTCTGAGAATAGGTATAGATTTTTTTTTACTGAAATCTGAGCTGCGGGAAACAGCTAGTATTATTATAATAGGTTTTTAAATATGAAATTGCCGATCGGTTAAAAAAGTTTAAAGAAGAAAATTAGTATTTAGAAAAATGGTTATTTATATAAAATTTATGCTTAAAATAGCATTAGACTGTTAGAAATTAAACAGCTGGTAAGTATGTGCCTATTGTTAGATATGTTGAGAGCATGATCGCTTTAAACCCATGAAGATGGTTATTTTCAACTCAATAAATCACCTTTTTTAAAGGCAGAAAATACAAATTTTTAATTTTAAAGTTCCAGAGTTATAGTATCAGTTTCTGCGTTACTAATGTCATACTTGGGAATATGTTGCATTAAAATTTCAAAATTTTTAGGAAAATTCAAGAAAATTAACTAGTCAAAAAAAAATACCAATCTGACCACTAAAAAACGCCTTTTTCCATTCAATGGTACATAAATAACTCAGGGATTAAAACCTGAAAGACATGCCACTAGTTATTAACAAAAGACCATAAGTAGTGTCACCATAAGGTCAGTAAAAAAAAAACAATAACTTTTTGCAACAAAAATTGGCATTGAACTTCAAAAACTAAATCGGCAATTTCATACATAACCCCCGTGAATAAAAAAATATAAAGCTGCCTGTGTGACAGATTATACACCTATATTTTTGCCTATATTTTTTTAAAACGAGTACAGTTCTCAGTTAGGGGCGAACGACTATTTAACTATAGTTAACTAGTTACGATCGTCGTGGAAATCCTTGGGGAAGGCCTTTGTCAAGCAGTGGACGATTTTCGGCTGATATGATGATGATGATGATGATGACTAGTTAAATTGTTTTTGTGCACACAATTCTTTGGAAATTAATCCACATATATTTTCAAGAAGCTACATCACCAAAGATCCTTTGGTCCCAGTTATACCGTGAGTTATATCGGAAAACTGGGTTTTTAATCGCATTTGCACATTGAAATGATATTGTGTTCAATCTATTTTTTCATCATTCGATCCTTGGTTAATCGAAATCCATTTTAATGTATGTATGTATGTATCTAAAGATCAATGGAGCGTGATATGCTTGGACTTTCTCTGCGTGATCGAATCAGAAACGAGTAGATCCGTAGGAGAACCAAAGTAACCGACATAGCTCTCAGAATTGTGGGCGGGGCACATAGCTCGTAGAACGGATGGCCGTTGGGGCAGTAAAGTTCTCGAGTGGCGACCACACGGTGGACCGATGACCTGGTGAGCCGCTGGATGCGGGTAGCGCAGAACCGGTCGTCCTGGAAATCCTTTGGGGGAGGCCTATGTCCAGCAGTAGACGTTCCTCGGCTGATATGATGATGATGATGTAATACTTATCAAACTTCTATCATCAAGTTATTATAAAAGCATTATATTTTCAGAGAATCTTTTCCGAAGTTTTATATCTGTGTTTACTCGCCCCGCGCTGCCGCCACTAACAACAGAGGCAGGCGATTTATACCCGGATTGTACAGGCCACTTCAAGCAAACAAACACACCCACCTTAATTATAATATCAACTTGAAATACGTGACGTTTTATGTGTACCGGGAACCATTTTAAACGACAACTTTACGTATAATTTCATCGTCGACACGAACTAAACTGTTCAGTGTAGTGCGTTTTTGGAATTAAATTAAGTCATAGAAGTAAAAAGTACCCGTAGCGTCGGTGGCGTAACGGTTACGGCTGCTACCTCCTGTCCGGGAAGCCGTGGTTCGAATCCTGCCACGTACCAATATGTTTTCGAATTTCGATTTCATAAGTACGATTATCCGACGCTCTTACGTTACGGTGAAGGAAAACATCGCGAGGAAACCGCACATGTACGCCTGCGAAGAAACTCGAAGGTTGTGTGTGAAGTCGACCAACCCGCACTGGTCGACTAAGGCTCAATCGTCCTAATTCAGGGTAGGCTTGAGCCCCTCGCTTGGGACGTATATGAGCTGATATGATGACCAGATACGCCATTGGAGTTACGCCACAGCATCAACTTCAATTCGTTTGTGGTGCGAGTCCCGATTGAGCAGCTGGAACCCTTCACAAGCGAGGAGTTCTGGTCGAAGTGTGTGTGCTTCAATGATTCCGCGGGAGCTTGCCGATCACTAATGTCGGTACAGCACTAACGTCATCATCATCATCATCATATCAGCTCATATATGTCCCCACCGAGGGGCTCGAGCCTACCCTGAATTAGGAAGATCGGGCCTTAGTCGACCACGCGGGCCCAGTGCGGGTTGGTCGACTTCGCATACAACCTTCGAGTTTCTTTGCAGGCGTGTACTGGTTTCCTCACGATGCATTTCCTACATCGTAAGAGCACTAACGTCACCTCGTGCTAATTAATTTAAGTGATTTATAATTTTAATCTATGTATATAAGGTGTAACAAAATTAGCTGAAAATATTTTAACTAGTGCTTCTACCCATAAAACTGAACAACTTTCCCCATGGAACCCATACACAAATCGCAAAAAAATTGGCCCTCCCATACTAACTCGATCAGCTGATCAGCCAACTTAGTATGGGAAGTTCAATTTTTTTTGAGGTTTGACTATGGGTTTCATGGGGAAAGTTGTTCAGTTTCATGGGTAGAAGCACCAGTTAAAATAGTTTTAGCTAATTTTGTTAGACCTTATATATTTAATGTTATATGATCGTTAAGTGTTAATGTATACGAGTATGTAGGTACTTTGTTACCTGATAATATAAAAAAAACCGCCCAAGTGCGACTCGGGGTCACACAATCAGGGTTTCGCACCAAAACTTTAACTACATACCAACAGTACAAGAACTCCAGTACATACTTTGCTCTAGGTAAATAGGGGTCTACTTATTTTGAACTTTAGAATTTTTATTTTCCTTGTGGGAACGGAACAACTTTAGGTTTTCTTATAGATATATCTGTAATCTATGCATTCAAGCTCATATATTGTGTTTTTTTCAAGATTTTAGGCCAAGTAGTTTCGGAGTTAAGGGGGAATAGTGAATTTTCGCCCAATTTCTTCAATAACTTCAAAACTATTTACTTTAAAATTATAAAAAAAAAATTTTTTATGATTCTTACAACAATCCCTTTCATTTTATTTGTCACAGAATATATTTTGATAACCTTTTTTATAATTTACCACTTAAAAGTGGCCCCCCTGTTTAAAATTCATTTATTTACGTTTACTACACGTCCGCCTCTGAGTCACCGACTTACATGTGTGTACCAAATTTTAACTTTATCGGTCCAGTAGTTTCCGAGAAAATTAGCTGTGATAGACGGATCCTATAATGGTTCCGTTTTTAATTAATTGTTGCTGTGTTCCGCACCATTTATATCAATATGAATCATTTCAACCTGACATTGTGCTGTTAAACTATTATCGTAATAATTATTTTATTCTTTTGACATTTTTATTATTTTATTTTGACATTTTTCATTATTTTATTTTGACATTAATCCTTCTATGGGTAAAACTTTGTGCGTAATATTATGTACTAGTGTGCCTGAAATAAAGATTCATTCATATATTTAGTACTAGCTGTTTCCCGCGGCTTCACCCGCGTGGACCACGTTTCTATGACTTTTCGAGGGTGCGCAGTGCGCGAGCCGCAAGCGGCTCGCGAGCGTGGTAAAAAGTAGCCTATGTCTTAATTCAGGTCCTAATCTGTCTACCTACCAAATTTCAGCCAAATCCGTTCAGTAGTGTTTGCGGGAAAGCGTAACAGACAGACAGAGTTACTTTCGCCTTTATAATATTAGTAGGGATTTATTTATTTACCTTTTGTGGTACGGAACCCTACAGAAATAAACATACATTTCTTTTACTTTACAATCAACATCAAAAGAATTGTATGGTTTCCTTCAGTGTAAATGTGAACAATGAAATCAGAAAAAGTTTTATTTTAGTATACCTACATATTGAGTCAGTTGCTATTTTAAAAACTAGTTTCTACAAAATTATACCTAGATGTAACAAAATTTCTGTGGGATTCGTTAACTAGGGCTTCTAATTGTCGTAATGAAAACTTTTCGTAAGGCGATTCTCAAAAAAATGTAGTGCTCTTCATACAAAAAAGCACAAAATTGTTAAATTAGCTGATTCCTGTATACTAACCGGTGGTGTTTTACCTCTTTATATTGTTTGAAGTAGAACTTGGGTCCAAAATAAGTTTTACAAAAATTGTGCATAAACATCTCTTTTTCATCGATTACATACTAATACAAACCTGTTCACAGCAAATAAAGTGCTATATAAGCTAACATACTCACTTGCTGCGTGATCACGTCATTATCATTAGTGGCCTTTTCGCGCACGATGCGGAAAACTTGCGCGATAAATCGCGTCCGCACTCCGCGCTGCCGTCGATATGATGTATGGTATCGACGGAGTTCTAGTGCGTGAGATCAAATGTAAGAGGTTTTGTGAAAAATAGGCGAGAGAAATTATGAGTGCTATCGTACTGTCTGCATTTCCGATACCAATCCACAATACAATAATCAATACACTAAGTACCAACCATCAGCAGTTGGTCCACGGCAAAGCCTAGCAACAGTTAAAATATTGAGTTCAAAGAAATCAATATTTTAACTGTTGCTAGTCAATTTATATATGAAAACATCATGTACGTTCGTAAGAATTTGCATTTATTTCCTAAAAACAGTGACAGGCATAATTTGAATTTAAGAAATGTAAAAAAAAAATAGATATAGCCTTTTCAAGACTGAGTAAGGTTAAAAAGTTATTTGTGGGGCAGTGTATAAGATTCTAATAAAATTCCAGAAAATGTAACTATACAGGGTGTAACATAAAGGTGTGGTGATACTTTAAGGTGGGCTTGTACCCATCAAACTGAACAACTTTCTCCATGGAACTAATAGTCAAATCGCAAAAAAAAATTTGAACTTCCCATACTAAGTTGGCTGATCAGCTGATCGAGTTAGTATGGGAGAGTCAAATTTTTTTTTGCGATTTGACTATGGGTTCCGTGGAGAAAGTTGTTTAGTTTGATGGGTACAAGCCCACCTTAAAGTATCACCACAACTTTATGTTACACCCTGTATAGTTTGTCGGTGGGGTCAACTTGTAAGACGGTCTGGTGTAAAGCGAATGGACTAACCATTACGCCACGGAGGCGGCAAACACAAAACAAAACACACCATTTGACAAGATATGATTAAAAGTTAAAAATAATCATTACCTAGACGTCTTTTAAGTATGAGTGTCTAGATGTTCATAATGTTTTAATATGTAACATATCTATGTATTATTACATTTCAGTTACATTTTCAGATAAGATTTAGGTTTAGGTACATCATTATTATTTAGATAGTGTAGGTACAAAAAAATTATTGAATTTTAAGTTCACACACAAAATAGATGTATTTTACAGAATTTAAGGATTTTGTAAAAAACATCTGCAAAATTATCATCAGTTGGTACATAGGAAATGGCCACCAGTTTCTTGTTATTGGAATCTTTATTAAAATTAAATTTCATATCAATATGTTTATTTCACTTACTATTTTCACGGCATTCAATAATTTTAATGGCACTCTGATTATCTATAAGAATGTAAGATTCTACCCCTCTATGAATAAAATATTTTACTATAAGTTCCGCTGTAGACATAACGGTTGCTATGAACTCTCTTCAGCTGATGATAGTGCGACTGTGGATTGTTTCTTCGAGAACCATGATATAAGATTGTTACAATGAAATAGAACTCAGCCACTTACACTATTGCGATCTGTCACGTGTGATCCTCTGTCAGCATCACTGTAGGCAAGTTGGACCGACTCGTTCTTTCTGTTATAGTTAAGAGACATACTTAGTGTTTGTTTTAAATACCTTAAAACCAGCTTTGCTGCTGTCCATAACGATTATGTTGGCTTGTATAGGTTATTACTCAAATATATCAGGTGTTGAAGTATTAGACAGATATAATATGAGACATCCGATCAATTCTCGATAGGAAACCACATTTGTTATATTTCTACTTCTGCTTTGATCACACCTTGTTCCATTGGTGTCTTAGCGCCCTTGCATTCTTCCATACCAAATCTTTCAAATATCTTTTTTATCAGCTTCTCCTTTTTTATTTGCAATTTGTATTTTTCTCTTGATATTTTAATGCCTAGATATTCTTTTATTTCTCCCAAATCTCTGATATTATATTCTTCTTTAAGTTAATTTATTATATGTGTGTAATTCCTCATTACAATAATAACGTCGATCCAAACTAACAACCACATATCATATTTAAGGTACACACAGTATACATGTTCCAATTGTTTTAATCCTTGTTCAGTTAGACTTTTATGGAGTCTTTCGTTCAAACATTAAGCAGCTTCTTTTATACCGTATTATACTTGATGTCGGCCTGAAAACCTTTGGCCACTTGATTTTTCTTTCCATCTTGTTTTAGTTTAAACACCCACTTGGTGTCAATAGCTTTATTGTCCTTAGGAAATTCTTTTTCTTCCCTTTGTTAAATTTCTACTTCTGCTTTGATCACACCTTGTTCCATTAGTGTCTTAGCGCCCTTGCATTCTTCCATACCAAATCTTTCCAATATCTTTTTTATCATCCTCTCCTATTTTATTTGCAATTTGTATTTTTCTCTTGATATTTTCATGCCTAGATATTCTTTTATTTCTCCTAAATCTCTGATATTATATTCTTCTTTAAGTTAATTTATTATAGGTATGGCATTCCTTATTACAATAATAACGTCGATCCAAACTAACAAACATATATCATATTTAAGGTACAAACAGTATACATGTTCCAATTGTTTTAATACTTGTTCAGTTAGACTTATATGGAGTCTTTCGTTCAAACATTAAGGAGCTTCTTTTATACCATATTATACTTGCTGTCGGCCTGAAAACCTTTGGCCACTTGATTTTTCTTTCCATCTTTATTTTAGTTTAAACACCCACTTGGTGTCAATAGCTTTATTGTCCTTAGGTAATTCTTTTTCTTCCCTAGTCTGTGAATCCTTTAGTGAATTTTTCTCATCATGTATTGCCTTCTTCCATTCTTCTTTCTTAATAGTTTCAATCATCTGAGTTCTTGTTTTATAATTTTCTATTAATCTTTTGTGACTTTCATTAAACTGTGGTGAATATAGATGCGTTTATTACATTGTTATTCCCTTTTCTTTGCAGAAAATTTAAGTTTTCCTATTTTTAAATTCTCCTCCGTTTCCACACCTTATCTTTGTCACTCTTTTTCCTTTTTACCGACTTCAAAAAGGAGGAGGTTACTAAGTTCGACTGTATATATATTTTTTTTGATGTATGTTCACCGATTTTTCCGTCATTTGCGGACTGATTTTCAAAATTCTTTTTTCATTCGAAAGAGTATACTCCCGAGACCCCCATTGTCACCCAGTCAGGATCTGATGATGGGATCCCAGGGAAATCGAGGGCAACCCTTCAAAAATAAAGAAAAATTTGAATTTTAAAGGCACTAATTACGTGATTCATATGTTTTCTAAAGCTATTAATATACTTGCGTCTGTTAGTCATATTCTCATATTGATAAGCTGATATAGGAAGGTACAACTCCTTAACGGTAAGGAGTTGCAGGAAAACTCTTTTTAATATTATACATAGATAAATACGTAGGTATGCATAGACCGATAGTTGTATTCCTTCAGGTTATTCAGATGAGCTGATGATGAACGATTTAACTCCTTAACTTTCATGCTGCTTAGATGATGATGGAAGCCACAAGACTCTGTATCTGTACTCTGACTCTGTAACACATGTATTATGATTTGATAATTCCTATTGGTGAGTATAGGTGATTGGATTTAACGTTGCTAGATAGATATCATTACCACTAAAAAAAAGAAAATAAAAAGAGTTTAAAAAAACTTAAAACCGACTTCAAAATGAAATTCACTCAAAAGTGTGAAATAATGTTATTATACTTAAATACACAACATTAACCGACAATAACGAAATCAAAAGTGTAGAATCCATAATGGATTCTACTGCCACCGTTCTTGTCTGTTAACTCCCCACCGAAAATACCATGAAAAATAAGAAAAGGAAAAACGTTCCACAGCGGCTGCACTACCTCCCACTTAAAGTGCACCTCGCCAATATCAGAGGTTTGCACTTCAATCTCGTTACGGCCCATCACCACATTAAAACCGAGAAACCGCAGCTGTTCTTTCTCATGGAGATGCAAATAGACGATCGGTATACGTAGCTTATCTGCAGTACCCGGGTTATTCTCTGGAGCACAATTTAAAAGTGCACGCCGGACTCTTTCGTTATATTATCGACAACATCTGCTGCAAGCGTCTCCGGAACCTTGAGGATTCCTGTTTTTCCACTTTGTGGGTGATGGTTGATGCCGGCGTAGACATAATAATCTATGCTAGTGTTTACCGTTCGCACAGTGGTGACCAGAAGACAACCAGCCTAACTCAATATTTGTGTGAGGCTGCCGATGAGGCTCAACTCAAGTACCTAACTGTGCAGCTGGTACTTCTCGGGGACTTTACAGCCCCGAAGACAACGGAACCAGACCGATATAGTGAGTCTGTATTCTCTCTTTTGGGTACCTCCGACCACTGCCTGGTGAAGTCTGTACTGTCATGTTCACCTCTTTATCTTAGTCCTTAGGACACTAAACGGGTATGGCGGAACAAGTCAGCAAAGTGGGATGAGATGCGCTAATTTTTCACATCGTATTCTTGGCGGCAATCGTGCTTTTTTTCCAGCGACCCGTCGAGTTGCGCTACAGCAGTCTCAGAGGTTATAATATGTAGTGCAATGGAATACTACATTCCATTCTCTGACATTCCTTATGAATATAAAGCGCGCCCATGGTTTGATGCTGAGTGTACCAGGACTGAGGCCCAAACAATCAGCTTATTAAGCCTTGGCTGACGCTAGAGCTCTCAAAGCTCCGAAAACGCGTTCCAGGAAGAAAGTCTTTAATAAAGCTGCCAAGTCCTACAAAAAGACACTACGCAGGGCACGCTTTGACCACATAAGCTATATTCGATCAAAACTTACCTCCTACCCATCTGAGATTAAGACGTTTTGGTCCCTTTTTATTTGCCTGTATATTTGCTGAAAATTCGCGCCTGGGCACTGCAAATAATACACCACCTTAGATACCTCTTCTCTCAAAACCAGTATAGTTCCAAAGTCTTGGAAGCTTGCCAACGAGCAGCCCGTGCCTAAAAAAGTTAGTCGTGCAACACCATCCAACTATAGACATATTGTAATCACCTTCATACTCTGTAAGATTATGAAGCGTGTATTGAATACCCACCTCTTAGCATTCCTAGAAGATAATGACCTCCTGATCACCCGTCAGTATGGCTTTCACCGGGGTCGGTCGACGGGAGATCTTCTAGTGTATGCTACAAATGTATGGGGTGAAGCCATAGAGAAGCACGGTGAAGCTCTTTCCGTGTCTCTTGATATCTCCAAGGACTTTTATGGGGTCTGGCATGCTAGCCTTATTGGTAAGCTTCCTTCCTACGGGCTACCTACTGGTTTGTGCAACTGGATATCTGACTTCCTGAGGGAACGGTTCATTCGAGTGGTCGTCGATGGCTGCTCGTCTGATATATAGCCAATATATTGACGCCGGGGTACCTCAGGGCTCAGTTCTCACCGCAACTTTGTTTTTGCTGCATATTAAAGATCTGCTAAAACCCGGTATATTTGGGTATGCAGACGACAGCACGGTTACGGAGAAATAATTGTCTAGTGTTCGAGCTAGGGTTCCGGATACACTATCACAGAGAGAGGCCATGATTGAGTGCGTGAACCTAACACTCAAGGCAGTCTCTGACTGGGGCGATGCCAATCTTGTTAAGTTTAATGCCTCTAAAACGCAGTCGTGTCTATTTACTGCGAAAAAGAGTTCAATTAACCTGACTCCTAATTTCCGAGATGAATTAATCCAGTTCTCCGAACATCTTGAGCTCCTTGGCGTAGATTTAACATCCGATTTGAATTTCGGGAGATACATTGAATCCAAGGCAAAAACGGCTGCCAAAAAGCTTGGCATCATCTTAAAGGTGAGACTTTACTTCACACCGTAGCAGCTTCTAAAATTATACCAAGCTCAAGTTCAGTTATGTGTGAAGTACTGCTCTCACTCATGGGACGGATCGACTCGTTACCAGCTAGATGCCTTGGATTTTTTCGACTGACGCGCTAGGAGACTCATTGGTGATGAGGAACTTGTATCAAACAGGCTCCGAAGCCTCGAGCATCGCCACAAAGTTGCCTGTCTATCGGTGTTGATTCATTTTAGAGAGTGTGACCTGGAGCTTCACTACCTCATTCCCCCCTTTCCATTTCATCATCGGACGACCAAGCGCGGAGGTAGATTTTGCCTTTGCCGTTAATGTTCCACCTTTACGCACGAAGCGTTTTGCCTCTTCGTTCATTATGCGAATGGTAAAGGAGTGGGATTCCCTTGCGTCTGTATTCCCCGATTCGTATAATTTAGGTATCTTCAAGACAAGAGTGAATAGGCAGTATTTGAGCTTGCATGTTACATCCTCGGCTGCATCGGCACGTACCGTCAGGTGAGGTGCAGCCAAACGCACTCAAATTTTTTATAATAAAAAAATACTTAGTAATATACTAAAAGCGTCGGTGGCTCAACCGGTAACGACTCGGTCCATCTAACCAGAGGTACCGGGTTCAAATCTGGACGGCCAATGTACCAATGAGTTTTTCAAAAACTTACGTACATATCATTACCGATTGCTTTAACGGTGAAGGAAAACATCGTGAGGAAACCTGCACAGGCCTGCGAAGAAACTCGAAGGTTGTGTGTGAAGTCGACCAACCCGCACTGGGCCCGCGTGGTCGACTAAGGCCTAATCGCCCTGATTCAGGGTAGGCTCGAGCCCCTCGGTGGGGACGTATATGAGCTGTAATGATGATACTTCACTATTTATGTTCCGAATGTTCACAGGTCCTGCCACATCTGTGTGAAGAAGTTCTTCGAAAGACTTAGGTGTCTGGATTAACTGGAATGGTAATGGAGTAGAAGCACCCCTTATGCATGACTCACATGTGTCTTTACTTACAGGTAAACCCATGATGTGCAGACTCCTTCGGTTTAAGTGGCCCAAGCGACGATGCCACAAGTCTTTACTGCTGGTGTCAGATTGTGCATTCCCTACAATTTCAGCAAATATTTGTGCCTTTAAAATGTACAGTTTTACTTTACATTGATCGCTCAAGATACTACTTGAATTATTATTATGTTTTCGAATTGTTACTCCATGTTGATTTAAAGTTACATTATTGTTTTGATTATATTTTTTTTACAGAGAGCAAATTAAAAATTAACCCGTTATCAATCAAAGCCTCTAACTTTACAGTATTGCCATTATGTATTAATTTTATTGACCTCTTTTTATTAGTAGTTCTGTATTGACAGATGGCCGTTGAGGCAGTCAAGTTCTCGAGTAGCGACTGCAAACCGGAAAACGTAACTTAGGAAGTCCTCCCACGCGGTGGACTGACGACCTTATGAAGATCGCGGAAAGCCACTGGATGCGGGCAGCGCAGGACCGGTCGTCGAGGAAATCCTTGGGGAGGCCTTTGTCCAGCTGTGGACGTTTTTCAGCTGATATGATGATAATGATGTTTGGACCATTTGCTGTGCATGTTTACGTTTCAGGAATTTCTACAATATTTGTCATATAATTTTCTAAATTGTATTTTATCAAATGTTGAGTACAACCAGAATCTACTGCAAATTCTATATTTAAGTAATTATTACAGTGGTATCAATATTCATTTTGTTTATTTTCGTTAAGGTAAAAAAGAGATTGATTACCATCATTACTATTTGAGTTCTCCTTCATCACATGAGATTGTTGTATATTGAATTCTTCTCGTCCATATCCTTGCCTGTACTCGTGTCCCTGGTCCTGGTTGAATCCTCGTCTTTGTCCGTGGTGTCCTCGTCCATGTCCACCAAAGCCTTGTCCTTGTAAATTTGCTTTACCAATATAACCTCGTCCTAGTGAACGTCTTCGTCTACTGCAACCTCGTCTACTGTAACATACACGATTGATTCTTAACAAAAATGAGTTTGTTGTCTGTTAGCTTTTCACGATTTCACACCTACACCAATATCGATAAAATTTGGCACGCAGGTAGCCTGTGTCACTGGGAAGGACATAAGCTACTTTTATCTCGTGAAAATAGTATGCATAGTCCTATGCAGTTCCTAAGGAAACTGAAAAAATACTCTTTTTTGGTTAACTTCTTTAAAATCGTAATAGGACAATGAATTTCTGTGATTTTCTGCACAGAGATAGTTGAAGGGGTGAGATATAAATACATAATTAACTTATTAGCATATCCTGTTATAGTTCTCGAGGGTCAGCGTCACAACGGAGCAAAGGATTGATGTGATTTTTTGTATAGAATTGGTTAAGGGAATGGGAAGTGGCATAGACTGCTAATCAAAATAGCCCGATATATTTCCTGAGGGATCTGGAGAAAACTCGTGTCTACACCATTCATCCACAAAGACCGTCATAGAAACGAAGTCTACGCGGGCGAAACCGCGGGAAAAAGCTAGTTGATAATAAATAACACAAGCACAGAACAAACTCACGCGCACCGTTCCGCACCGCGTATACCAAACGATTCACACTCGCGCATTATCGCCGCACCGCCGATAAATAAATATGGCGGCAAAAATGGTACCACTTTATCAGGAACCGGAAGTGGACACCAGGGACTGTAGCCCGGTAATAAATGTTATTAGATAGCCCCTGGGCTTAGTTGGGACTCGGATTAAAACGTTTTTTTTTTGGGATTCTTCCTGCCCGCCGCCGCCGGTTTTTGTTAATACGTCTGGGTCGGCAAATAAATTGCTTGGGACGATTTTTAAATGGCGGTCGTTAAGGGTTAACTTTGGATTTTTGTAAGAGTTAATTAAGTGGTTCAAGGCATTTGTTTCGAGAATAGGGTATTTATGGAAATTGTTCATTGAGAACGTGAATTGATTATACACGCAACTCAATTTTTTTCATCGAATCAATTAAATGCTTTATACACACGTAAACTTTGTCTAGGGATATTTTTTGACTTTCTTGGCATCAACTCACATTTTCATACAAAACATGGTTTTTTGAAAAATTATAAAAATACTTACTTAAACTATTGACATGTGTAAGGCACAAACTTTCGAGATGAGCAAGTTCTATATTTACCCTCTCAGATTTTATAAATTAATTTATTTTTAAGTGTTTTTTTGTAAAAACGCGCGGAAAATGAAAGTTGTGTTTTTATATTGTCATAGAAAGATTGTACAAATTATATGAAATAAATAGAACCCAAACATGGGTTATAAGAACAGAGAAGGTACCCGTAAATATAGCACTTGCCTATATTGAATGTTTTGAAGTAAAACTTCTTTACGCACGCTTGACTTGGGGAGTAAGCTGGTGGATGCGTGACGAGAGCGTTACAGAAGTGGGATCGGGCGAGGCGAACGGAAGTTGAGAGGGATTTATACATTAGTGAAGATAAAAAGAGAGATACTATTTACTTTTGTTAACCAACAATACCGGTTGCCAAGGCAACAATATCGGTTGTCAAAACAATCAAAACAAACATGTAAAAAAAAAGATTAAATCCTTTTCAGAGGATGATAAAACTCTTTTAAAACTGTCTATAGCTCCATATGACAAAAAATATTTGATTATTTTCTGAAGACTAAGTATTTACTTTCATACATATAAACGGAGCTAAAGAAGTTTTACTTCAGTCGTGTGGTCTAAAGCACACTCGTATTTTTTTAAAGGTACCATGTCCTAAGTAATTTTTAATAGCTTTTCTATAAATCATGTTTCAAATTTCATCAAATTTCAAAAATATCCGTAGGCAATGTTGAGCAGTGTATTTGCAAAGCTTTCATATTGGTGAAAAAAGAATCGCTTGTATTCTTGAAGAGGAGTAAACATTAAAAAATAGTTGCCGTGAACATCGACTTGTTTGCAAAATGGCGCGAGTTGGAATTGGAAAAGGCTTCGGCAAACTATCGAGCCTTCACTATTTACCGTTCTCTGAGCCTACAAACGGCATTTAAACTTGGTTCCTTCGTGGGTTTACACCAATATGCAGTACACAGTCCAATAAGCTACTGAATACTTTTAATAAATTTATGTTAGTAAGGGCCGCTACCTCCTATCCGGGAGGTCGTGGTTCGAGTCCTGGCACGTACCAATGTGTTTTCGAATTTCGATGTCATATGTACGTTTATCCGACGCTCTTACGGTGAAGGAAAACATCGTGAGGAAACCTGCACACATCTGCGAAGAAACTCGAAGGTTGTGTGTGAAGTTGACCAACCCGCGCTGGGCCCGCGTGGTCGACTAAGGCCCGATCGCCCTAATTTAGGGTAGGCTCGAGCCCCTCGGTGGGGACGTATATATGAGCCGATGTGATAGTAAGCATCTAAAATAGGATTTCATTTTGTGAGTTGTGACATTGCATACGCACTTGTCTGTCACTTTCCGGGACCCGAAAAAAAAAACAAATTCCCTATCTGTCGACCTATGGAGAGCCGGAAAAATTACGGCGGGTCAAATTAGCACATAAAAATACGCCAAAACTTGGCAGGCCCGATTTAGAATTTGAGGAATGAAAAGGTATTTTTAGTCAGAGCGTGATTTAATTTTAAGATTAAGCTGATAACAATACCTTTGAAAATCCCTAATATTTAATGATAGCAGTTCTGGCGTTAATATTACAGATTTTCGTCATTTTTGAGGTCAATTACTTCTAAACGATAGAAAACCCAAAGATGAAAAAAAATACCCTTATTGTTGATGAATGATGATATTCCTTAAAGTCAAAAGCTATTAGAAACACGATTGAGCAGTTTTGGCTTGATAGGAAAAAATCCCAAAGATAGGTTCTACACCGTTACTTTCAACTCTAGTTATGACTAATATTATGATGTGTAAATTTAAAAAATAAACAACAATATTTATTATGATAATACAAAGTGAGTAATGTTATTATTTTTTAATTGAAACGAAAAAACATTGAAAAAGTGTGGGAACACGTAAAGAAATAGACATAGACAACTGTTCCAATCAATACCTTGCCTGATCCTTAAATTTATCGTCCTAAAGAAAGAAACTATCACCATCTCAACCACACCCCCAGACAGTGCATACAACGGTAGTGAAATGACATTTCTAAAAACAAATGACGGAGCAAACAAAATCACCGCGAAATCCTTTACGTTCGAGAACCAAACTAACCAATCTGTATCAATCTGTGTGACGAGGAGGTGAGGTCAGAATCTAAAGAGCGGCAGGGAGTGTCCATACTGTATGATAGTACTAATATATATACTTTGATCTCAACACAAATGTATATTATTATGTTTACAGATATTCTGCAGAGGTAAGTAAGTACCTAGTTACGATAGACAAGCCAGACACTTTGCCGATAGTTCAGTAGCTCCCAGCCAATAGGCGACTGTCTATAGTTGATACTTCGGTAGGTAGCTGAAATTCGATAGTGTCAATACTGGCAAGCCTCCAGCTAGCTGCCGGTGCCAAATACCGATACACCCTGTATTTACATACGAATGACTCTTGATAACGGCGGAGAAAAAAAATGACTTTCATGCTGTACGGTTTTTTAATCCCTTTGAATATTTGTATCTTGTTGATTGGTTTGTCTAAGTAACTATGAAGAGAGTTGACTGACTCGGTGGCTCAATGGTTAGTGCTCTTGACTACTGATCCGAGGGTTGTGGGTTCGATCCCCACTTAGGGCAAGCATTTGTGTGATGAGCAGATTTGTATGCTCTGTGTCTGTGTGTTAAATAAATGTAAGTATTTAAACGTATATAAGTATGTATATCAGTCACTGGTTCCCATAACACAGGGACCAGATGACCATGTGTGATTTGTAAAAAAAAAAAACGTGTGGCACTCGGGAACTGCCGCGGTAAAGCTATTGCATAGCATTTTTTTATGAACTTATGCAATTATAATTATTTATCTATTTTTTATTTATGCAGTATGTACCAGTACCATATATTCCTTGGGGCGCGGGATGTTTATGTAATAAATTAACACTTAGAAAGTTACACCAGTAAAATCGACTAAGTCATTTTAGTACCGCAAATCGCTAATAGATGGCACTGTAAGTTTTTTAGAACTCATGGGGTGTTAGGTTATTTTCGTAACGGAATTTCTTGATTCGATCGCCGCGCTCAAAGCCCGCGATAAAAGCTATGCAATAGCTTAAAACGAAGTTATTCACAAATGGGAGTCAGATTTATTAGGAACTAAGGTTTTTAGTTGTATTCCAAAATTAAAATCGTTAATTTAATCGTTAATCGTGACATGCTTAGTCAATATCAAAAATTTACATCTCAGTACCCGAGACCCTAAGCTCGTTACCGCAGCCACTAATTACATACACAATTTTGGTAGCTTAAAATTTCGAACCCTTCTATTCTCTGTCCCTTTTGCGCACGCTTAAAACAATGCTAACTGTTGCAGATAGCGCGTGTGTGCGTGCGTGGGTAAACACCGGTTTAAGCCTAACTGGCCTTAATGAATCGTAATGGCCCCTATAATTCGCGGCGTAACTAACTGGCCATGCGGGGCCCCCGCCATCCCCACTCCCCCCACACCCCCTTTTCCATGTGTTGGAGCCGAGCCATATCGCGTATGACAGTAGCGATTGTCTTTTTGAAATTTTCAGACCGACCGGCTGCAGCGATTTGCGGTTACGTGTTTAGATTGTGGCTGTCCGACAATTTGTTTTTCGTTTGTTAAAAGTGCCAAACACTTTTTTATACCAAATGCACTATCTTCTCTTTTGATTTTTTATTTAGGTCAATTCAATTCATAAGTAAAGTTCATTGATATTTATCTGTTGTCTCTTTTTAGGGTTCCGTACCCAAAGGGTAAAAACGGGACCCTATTACTAAGACTCCGCTGGCCGTCCGTCTGTCTGTATGTCTATCCGTCTGTCACCAGGTTGTATTTCATGAAACGTGATAGCTAGACAGTTGAAATTTTCACAGATGATGTATTTATGTTGCCGCTAGAACAACAAATACTAAAAATTTAAAAAAGTTAGTCTCCATTAAAAAACATGTTTTTTTTAAACGTTAAGGTACTAGCGCCACTGACTCACACTTTGCTGGTTTTTTTATATAAATAGAAACCAAGAAAAACACTTCATAATGTTTCGTGAAGTATTTGTAACGAGTTAAGTAAACTGCAACATCCGTCCCTAACTTTAAACTAAACCCCGAAGGAGGTCGTTATTCCTTCAGTAATTTATTTAATTGTTCTGTGGCGGTAATTATTCATGAAATTACGGCAATTACGTCTAAGGAAACAATTATTTATTGTACAAACTTGACTCCTAACTCACATTTTATTCCACAATTCATCAAATGATAACAAGATGATGCTGTTTAATTTCGTTCTTAATTCAGAATTTAATTGCATCCTCGGTTAATTGCAAAAATAAATGTGCGTTAGTTATTTATCGAGCAAGTGTTACCAAATATTTACGGAGCCTGTTATTCTTGGCCACCAAAATTTGGTTTAAGTGTTTAATTTTCTTTCTTGTTTTTTCCACCACATCCTGGACACTTCAAACATTTCAAAAAAGGAATGGCGGAACAAAAAAATGGCGGCGAAATCCTATACGTTCGACAACCGAACTGTTACCAATCTGTATCAATCTGGGTGACGAGGGGGGTGAGGTCGCAATTTAGAGAGCGGCAGGGAGTGTCATACTATATGTTAGTACTAATATATATACTTTGGCATCACAGTGACGGTTTCTGTCATTGATTTCGTATGAACCCGGAATCTACTTAATGAGAACCTTAAAAAAACAAATCAATGGGTTAGCCGCAAATTGTTTTTCTTATCTGTGGGTTAGCCAAGCAATGTGAACAAATGCATTTATTTGTCGATTTGTGTCGTTTGAAAATGGAAGAAAACGTCCCGAGTCTAAACCGCGTGCGACCGTCCTGCATATTAATCACTGACCACCATCTGTCGCCAGACGATGGTCTCCGGACATGGACAAATTAAAATATCCGGGACATCCGAGCGTCCCAGACCTTCGAAACAAATGCTGGCAACACTTGTGGGATACTAGGAACGGCAAATGATGATAATTTTATTGTTAATTGTTAATACCCTCTGTGACGGTTGGACGAGTTCTCGCTAATATATTCATAGTTTCTAGGAGAAACTGGCATTAGCTATCGTATCAGTTAAATCGTCATCATCATCATCATCATCATCATCGCACCCCGAAGACGTGAAGACGTCCAATGTTGAATATAGATCTCCCCTGTGGACTTCCACTCAGCACTATAACCCGAACATCAGTTCACTGGTAGGGGGGGGAAGCGGGGGCACTCAACCTCCTCTTCCTCACCCTTATCAGCATATCCTCCTCCTCTGCCGCATCCTCAAGATGTGGCTCTAATAGTTCCTCTTCCTCATAACCACTTCCTCATCAACCCTAGTTATTTGAACCCACCTCATCGCCTGCCGTGGACGTCATAGATGGCGCAAGTGACCTCTGAGAATTAGATGCCGCCGTAAAATATTTTTTTTGAAAACTTACATAAATCAAAAACTTCAAACTACTTACAAACATCCAATATACCGCTGAAAGGTTAAAAAAGATGCTATTTAGCTATGTAAAAGTTATTGATACTTAACAAATAACTTTGGCATAGTAAATCGACCAAGTTGTAATTAAAACCATGTAACAAAAAAAGTATAAATTTTGAAAAAATCTGAAAATGAAAACGTACCACTGACCATGGGCCCTCACAGTATGCCCAAGGGTAGGAAAGTGGGGACGCTATATCATAAACTTGGAATTTTTTCGTATCTGGTAGATATACGAGAGGGAATGACCATGGGCATAAATAAAGCGCTTTTATCTAAACCAATAATTAAAAATACAAAAATTTGATTATTAAAACCAAATCTACGAAGGTACCAAGATTAATTGCAGCGGCAAACAAAGATTTACTAAATCTAAATATATTTATCTCAAACGTGACTGACTGACTGACATAGTGATCTATCAACGCACAGCCCAAACAACTGGACGGATCGGGCTGAAATTTGGCATGCAGGTAAATGTTACGACGTAGGCATCCGCTAAGAAAGGATTTTGGGAAATTCACACGGGAACCGCAAAAATCGGGATCTGCGGGGGCGAAGCTGCGGGCATCCACTAGTATAATATATGAGAACAGAAAAGTCACATCACTGATCGATCTTGTAATTAATTAAATTTGTCATAGATTAAGGAAAAAAATAAAAGATCATCAGTGAACTTAATGGTTAGTCCATTCGCTTTACACCAGGAGGTCGCGAGTTCGATTCCCGGTGGGGTCAACTTGTAAGACTCGGTTTGGTTGGTGTTAGGGCATTTTCTAAACCCGCCTGGCTAGCTACCACCATCTTATCTAAATCTTGCCGCCAAACATCAATGTTCACATCATGTTTGTTTGTTTGTTTGTGTAATCTTTATTGTACAACAAAATATACAATTATAGATACATGATAGAAGTAAGCACAAAGGCGGACTTATCCCAAACAGGGATCTCTTCCAGCCAACCCTTAATCATTGATGTGTTCCGGCATGAAGATAAGATTGCGTTGGGGAATCTTGGTAAGCCCGCTTCCATCTTCGCCATCATCATCAATATCATCGGGTGAGATGATACCAAGGGCTTACCAATTGTGAATAATAAAAAAAGTTCGAATTATCCATCCCTGAGGTTTCCAAGACAAGTTTGCAGCGGCAAAAAAAACTTTGTTTTAGTTTACTGAAGAACCGTTTCCTTTACCGACTCCGTGGCGCAATGGTTAGTCCATGAACTTGACATCAAGAGACTCCCGGTGGGGTCCAACTTTACAAGACTAAAATGGTCATATCTCAGAAACTATTGATCTAAAATATCCTAAGCTACTAGTTTCATAAGATAAAAGGTATATATTTTTAGTTTCATAAGATAAAAGATAGTTTTTTTTTAATTTACGATTGGTAAGCCCTTGGCATCATCTCACCTGATGGTAAGTGACGATGATGCCGAAGATGGAAGTGGGCTTACCAGGATTCCTAACGTCCAAGGGGGCAAGAGGTGAGGGCGGCCGTTTTTTTGGTTGTTCGGTTGTTTGGTTGGTTGGTTGGTTGGTTGGTTGGTTGGTTGGTTCTTTCGCCAGTCGTAGGACTGGCGAAAGAACCGAAAAACTTTAGGGCAAATTTGAATTAGGTAGTCGATAATTTCTTATAGATTTAACCAATTTAAAAAAATAAGGGTGACGAACCACTACGAACATGCAAACAGAAGGTTACAGTAAGGTGACGTTTATCGTGTGGCAGTACGGAACCATTAGCGCGCAACTCCTTCTCGCGCTTGACCGGTTTTTGTCACTTAGAGGGGCCGATCGATTTTTTTTGTGCCCGGGCGCCGGATTCTTAAATATGCCTCTGCCCCAACGCGATGGGGATCTTGGCTATCTTATCATCAAGCCGGAACACATCAATGCTGTCAATACTGATGTTTGGCGGCAAGACTTAGATAAGATAATGGTAACCAAACCGAGTCTTACAAAGTTGACTCTGCCGGAAATTGAACCTTGGACCTCCTGGTGTGAAGCGAATTGACTAACCATTACGCTACATAGGCGGTTAAAATATTTTTCGTCAAGATCTTTATTTAAGATGACAGCTGCTGCTGTCAAAATTAAAACCGTCATAACTCGGAAACTATTGATCCTGGACTACTAGTTTCTAAAAAGACATCATAGTCGTGGAAATCCTTGGGGGAAGCCTTTGTTCAGCAGAGGACGTACTAGTTTCTAAAGAGAAATATTGTCGAGATCTTAATTTTGGATAATAACTGTCAAACCTTAAACCGCCATAACTTGGAAAGTATTGATCATCGAATTAAAAAAAATAAAACCGGCCAAGTGCGAGTTGAACTCGCGTGGAGAGGGTTCCGTACAATGCCAAAGTCAAATACAAAATATCACATTGAAAATCCTGACAGTAAGATGAGAGTTATTTTTTTAATATTAAAAATTTGAGTGTGTTCGACTGCACCTCACCTGACGGTAAGTTCCGATGCAGCCGAGGATGTAACACGCAAGTTTAAAAAGTGGCTATTCACTCTCGTCTTGAAGATTCCAAAATTTTACGAATCGGGGAATTCAGACGCCGGAAGGGAATTTCACCCCTTGGCCGTTCGCATGATGAACGAAGAAGCAAAACGCTTCATGTGTAAAGGTGGAACATTGACGACAAAGGGATGGAACCGCCCTCCGCACCTGGTCGTCCGATGATGAAATGGAGAGGGGGAATGAGGTCGTGAAGCCCCAGGACACACTCTCCGAAATAAATCCTGTAGAACACCGATAGACAGGCGACTTTGTGGAGATGCTCGAGGCTATGGAGCCTGTTTGATATAAGTTCCTCGTCGCCAATGAGTCTCCTAGCGCGTCGGTCGATAGAATCCAAGGCATACAGCTGGTAACGAGCCGATCCGTCCCACAAGTGACAGCAGTACTCCATACAGTTAACTACTACTAGCGCAATCTAGAGGTGTTTTAGTGAACTTCTTTTTTTTTTATAAAAATTTTAGTGCGCTTGGCTGCACCTCACCTGATGGTAAGTGCCGATGCAGCCGGGGATGTAATACGCAAGCTCAAAAAGTGCTTATTCACTCTCGTCTTGAAGATTCCTAAATTATACGAATCGGGGAAAACAGACGCCGCCCGTTCCACTCGTTGCCGTTCGCATAATGAACGAAAAAGCAAAACGCTTCGTGCATGAAGGTGGAACATCAACGACAAAGGGGTGGAATCGCCCTCTGTACCTGGTCGTTCGATGATGAAATGAAGAGGAGAATGAGGTCGTAAAGCTCCAGGACACACTTTCCGAATCGAATCCTGTAGAATACCGATAGACTATTTTCTATTATGACTAGAAATATTTTCCGTAGGTAAACGTGTTATATTGAGTTTACCACTTTTTTTTTAAATTGATAGAATTCATATAGGTTTTCCTGTAATCTACAAGCAACAAACTGTATTTTTTATTTTTTTCAAAATTTTAGGCTTAGTAGTTTTGGAGAACAGGGGGGGGGGCGAATGGTCAATTAAGGTTTACAAAACTTTTTTTAAAATTTATTTGTCTTCCGAAAATAACCCTTATTAAAAAAAAATTACTTACTTTGCACATCTATGTTTGCACATCCTGCCAAATTTGTTTTTTTTTTTGTACGGAACCCAAAAACTAGCGGTAGCAGGCATGTATGTATGTTTGTTCGGGTGAAATCTTGCAAGGTAAATTTTAACCCACTTCCCGGTTTCCGATTGAGCTGAAATTTTGCATGCATATATATATCGCGTGACAATGCAATAGTAAAAGCTTGTACTTAAAAGTTTTTAGGTTTTTTTGGAAAATTAATATTAGGGCTTCGCACACCCTATTGCTAAGCCTGCGCTGTCTGTCCGTCCGTCAGCGGGCTGTATTTCATGAACCGCAGTAGTAAGAAAGTTGAAATTTTCACAGAATATGTATTTCTGTTGCGCTATAACAACAAATACAAAAAATCAAAATAAGTAAAAAAATAAGGGGGGCTCTCCATACAAAAAACGTGTTTTTTATAGGTCTTCAAAAGGATTATTTATTTAGCTCTATCGTAAAAACGGTAATATAAACTCGTTAAGGCGTGAAACTTGGTGTCGTTATAGTATTAATATTGAAGTATAACAACGCCTAAGAAAAATTGACCAAGTGTGAGTGTTACTCGCGCTAAGGAGTCCGAACCGAATGACAAAAGCATAATTTTGTCATTCGCGTTGATGTCTATTGTTTGTAATCTGAATAGGTATCATTGTCCTTATGCTACGTAGTTGTGTGGAGATGTGTGGTGGTACGGAACCCTCGGACTGCTAGTCCGTCTCGCACTTGGCCCTAATTTTAATAATGCTATGACTAATTCGGACTGACATGTCGTGGATTAGGGATCGAACTGCCTCAAAAATAAATTCTAAAATATGATTTCTTAAATTGCTCTCCTCTTAAAGTTTCAAAAAACCTTACTTGTTTTGTTTTTCCATCACATCCTCAATATTTAATTGATCAAATTCACAAAATAAATTCGTCAATGGCGCTAAAAATCTATGACGTCACTTGTGGGTATTTCGAACATTTCTGGAACAAAATTTCGTTTTTGACAGATCATAAAAAGTAACTCAAATGACTAGCAGTCCGATCATCTACTAGTTCGCGTTCAGTACGTAAAAGGCCTAACTGTGCCTAAATATTATTATTATTTGCCAGACAATGTTTGCCCAAGCGCAAGCTATGGATAGTTCGCATTCGCATGCCGCGACCCACGCGTGATAAATCCATTTTTGGGACGGACGGACCAATTTGTTTGGCGATGCCGCCGTCTGGCGGTAAGCGGTGTTCACAAAACGCCATTTCTCATGAACAGATTACGGAGATTACGAATTCATTAGGGGCTCCATATCTTTTGTTAGAGGGTCTCGGCTAATTGATATTTTGGGCACACGTGTAGTGGCAGGAAATGATTAAGGTTATTGTAAAAGGACAAAGTTTAATTAAATAGCTTAACTTAACGAAAATTTATTACGGCGAATTCATTTTATTTTCTTAAAATAAAAAAAAGAATTCTTACGGCACAAAGAATTTAATTATATTATCTTTGTTGAAAGTAACTATCGGTTACGAAGTAAAAGTTTAATGGTTCAACTTTTGAGTTTTGAAAATTCCGGAACCATAACGACAAAAAACGGAATTCTTGTAATTTGGTTCTTCTGTCCACATGTCACAGGATTTTTTTTCAGCCACTATTAGACCTAGGTTAGTAAGAACACAAATGTGTATTGGAAAATTTAGTCAATATGTCAAAGAAATATTTTTTCTTCCCCTACTACATGTAGGGATTTAAATTTTCTTTTGACTGTACCACAGAGTGGGGTATTCGTCGAATAGGTCGCCGTTTTTGAATTTGGAAATGTTTATTTATTTTCACATTTGGTACACTGAGCATTTGGAGTTTTGAGCATAAAAAACTATTTTCAAATAAAATCTTGTACCTCAAAGTTTTTCAGAATAGGTTTTTCGAATAGTATTTTGAGGAATGGATACTTAATTGTAACATCTCTATGGGCGGATTCCATGCAAGCCTATGGATCCGCAAGAGCCTGCGGCGAGGAGCTTGATATGTATTGATAAAACCTCTGAGGCCTGCCAACTGACTGCCGGAATTTCGGCCACCGGACAAATGTAATTTCAACACTTTAACGGCTGACAGTTCGTTGCACCTACATTGAAATTTACAGCGCAAAAATATTTTTTTTCTTGTTGAACATTTTCAACAAGAAAAAAAATATTTTTGCGCTGCCCTCATACTTTTTTTCCTTCATGTTTTTTCATTGTATTGCGAATTTTTGCTACAAAGTGGGAACATGTGGACTAAACAGTGTGCAACAAAATTGGTATAGGAGCTACCTGGGGCTTTTACTTATCATACTGAACAACTTTCCCTAAGACTCGTAGATAATTCTGAAAAAAATTAGAAATATTTTCACTCTTCAGAGCTCAATTTAGAGTTATTATCATTTGCTGTTTTACAGGCCTAAAAGTCCGCCCCAAATTGCCGCCGGTGCAAAGGTGACCATAACGCAGGCGACATTACCTTGCTGTATTGCGGGTGAAACGTACACAATTGAAAACGCTAAACACATTAAAAAACCGACTTCCATCGCATCAACTTAGTACAATCTTGCATTTCTATTTTTGGTTTTTGTTATTTTTTTTATAAAATGCTTTACCGATTTTGATAAATGTTACATGGGAATACAATGAAAGCACTAGCTTTAAAATAAATAAAAAAATCATCAAAATCAGCTCACCCTGTCAAAAGTTCTGAGGTAACAAACAAAAAAAAATACTGTCGAATTGAGAACCCCCTCCTTTTCGAAAGTCGGTTGAAAACAGATAACACCATTGAATTAAAACCAACCGCCGAACATCAAATCACTTGCAAGCTATGCGGAGAATAGTGCGTTTGTTAATTAGAAACCAGTATCGCTGGACGTGCGGTGAAGCTGCCTGCCTGGCACTGAACCGCAGCCCCTGCGGCTGACACCCACCGCTGTATTAATTGCGCCAGGCGTACTAATGTCAAATCCTTGGATACCGGGTAGCCATCACGTTGGGCTACCAACAATTATGGTATTCGTGGATAAATTATCTACAGAAACGATACATCTCATAGGTAATTATTATAGAGTAAGTGACCTAATTTTATTTTTAACATGAATCCTCTTTTTTAGGAAGTCGGGTAAAATGTATCCTATGTCACTCACAGGATCAAGACAAATCTAACGATGATTCGCACTCTAGAATCCATCAAGCCGATATCGTGGAATAAAGAAATATACATGCATACACATAAATTAGACGTGCAAACAATACATACCTTTATTGTGGGCAGTCGTGTTAAAACTGGCCAACTGTGAGTCGAGTCGTACTTGCGCTAAAGTGTCTCCGCGTTGATGTCTTTTGTTTGTTTTGTGAATAGGTATTTTTGCCACAGTTGTGTGGAAATACATTCATCATATTAGCTTATATACATCCCCACCGAGGGGCTCGAGCTTACCCTGAATTAGGGCGATCGGGCCTTAGTCGACCACGCGGGCCCAGTGCGGGTTGATCGACTTCACACACGACCTTTGAGTTTCTTCGAAGTTGTGTGCAGGTTTTCTCACGATGTTTTCCTTCACCGTTAAGGCAATCGGTGAGTATATGCACGTAAGTTTCGAAAAACTCATTGGTACATACATTGGCTGTCCGGATTTGAACCCGGGACCTCTGGTTAGGAGGACCGTGTCGTTACCGGTTGAGCCACCGACGCATAAATGGAAATACGTTACTGTATGAAAACGCCACAATGTTGGTTCACCTCGAGGACCAGAACTCGAAACCTATCCAGTTGCAGCGAGGGGTGAGACAGGAGAGAGGGTTTCTGGACTGGGGTGGACTCGGCATTAATTTCAACGGCGAGTACATAACCCACCTCCGATTCGGTGAAGATATCGTGGTCATGGCTGAGACTATAGAAGACCTAATCACAATGCTCGAAGGCCTCAGTAAAGTCTTTCAACAAGTGAGTCTTAAAATTAACATGGACAAGACGAACATGGAAATGTCCGTGTTGCACACACCCCTCTAAAGGTTGGAGACTCTACACTGGAAGTTGTTAACGAATATGTATACCTCGGACAAACAGTCCAGCTAGGTAGGTCCAACTTCAAGAAAGAAATCAATCGACGAATCCAACTCAGCTAGGCAGCGTACGGGAAACTTTGCAATATCTTCACGTCCCAAATACCGCAGTGTCTCGAGACTAAGGTCTTTGACCATTGAGTATTTCCAGTGATGATGGGCCTTACAAAAAGGCTCAAAGTCACCCAAAGGGCAATGGAGCGAGCTATGCTCAGAATTTCCTTTGCGTGATCGAATCAGAAACGAGGAGATCCGCAGGAGAACCAAAGTAACCGACATAGCTCACGGAATCGCTAAACTGAAGTGGCAGTGGACAGGGCACATAGCTCGTAGAACAGATGGCCGTTTGGGCAGTAAAGTTCTCGAGTGGCGACCGCGCATTGGAAAACGTAGCGTAGGCAGGCCTCCCACGCGGTAGACCGCGACCTGGTGAAGATCACAGGATGCGGATAGCGCAGGACCGGTCGTCGTGGAAATCCTTGGGGGAGGCCTTTGTCCAGCAGTGGACGTTTTTCGGCTGACATGATGATGATGAAGACGGTACGGAACCATCAGAACGCGAGTCCAATTTGCACTTGGACTGTTTTTTATCTAAAATTTTGATTGAGTTTTGCTGCAACTCATTTGATGGTAAATACCGATGCAGCCGAGGATGTAACACGCAAGCTCAAGTAGTGCCTATTCACTCTCGTCTTGAAGATTCCTAAATTATACGAATCGGGGAACATACACGTCCGACAGGGAATTCCACTCCTTGGCCATTCGCATCGTGAATGACGAAGCAAAACGACGAAAAAAAACTTATGAAGTTATAAATGATTTACTGATAATTTTAGATTATTTATTGATTTCTTGTAGATCAAAATGTAAAAATTATTTAGAGAAGATTACTAAAGAATTATTTACAGATTATTAGTCTGCCTTTGCATATCTTTTTATATTTTGCTAGTTAATATGTTTTTCATTTCTGTATATTTGGTTGGCAATAGAGGATCTTTATATATTAACACGTTTTTGTATAAAGACCCCTCTCATTTTTTCACTTTTTCAAATTTATAATATTTGTTGTTATATAAAAAGCGTCGGTGGCTCAACCGGTAACGACTCGGTCCATCTAACCAGAGGTACCGGGTTCAAATCTGGACGGCCAATGTACCAATGAGTTTTTCAAAAACTTACGTACATACTTACCGATTGCTTTAACGGTGAAGGAAAACATCGTGAGGAAACCTGCACACGCCTGCGAAGAAACTCGAAGGTTGTGTGTGAAGTCGACCAACCCGCACTGGGCCCGCGTGGTCGACTAAGGCCTAATCGCCCTGATTCAGGGTAGGCTCGAGCCCCTCGGTGGGGACGTATATGAGCTGTAATGATGTTGTTATAGCGATAAAGCGGCAACATAAATACATCATCAGTGAAAATTTCAACTGTCTAGCTATCACGGTTCATGAAATACAGCACGGTGACACACGGACAGACGGACTGACAGCGGAGTTTTAGTAATAGGATCCCGTTTTTACCCTTTGGGTTGCGAACCCTAAAAACAAGATAATCCCAGCTACATAGGCACGATTAAGTTCCTCACGTTCAAGGATTTATATACTTACCTGTATCTCATTGATAGTCAATCTTGATAATTCGGCACCTGCACACGAATACTAAATGGCTACCAGCGATCAGTATTCAGAGACTGCGCCTTCGATTCCCAGTCGCGGAGATAAACCCTTGGATCCTGGGTGCGTAACTGCAAACTCGGTAACCACACTGTAACAAATTTAACCGCTTCAATTCAGGGTAGACTCGAGCCCATCGGTGGGAACGTAACGCCGACTTCAGAGCATACGCTCAGGTAAAGTTTACGAGTAAAAAAATATATTTAACTATCATGTAATCGTCTCTAGTATATTAATATATATATTAATATATACATAGAGAACTGAGCGTCGGTGGCGTAACAGCTAGGGCCGCCTCCTCCTGTCCGGGAGGTAGTGGTTCGAATCCTGCCACGTACCAATGTGATTTCGAATTTCGATTTCATATGTACGTTTATCCGACGCTCTTACGGTGAGGAAAACATCCTGAGGAAACCTGCACACGCCTGCGAAGAAATTCGAAGGTTGTGTGTGAAGTCGACCAACCCGCACTGGGCCCACTATGGCCCTATCGCCCTAATTAAGGGTAGGCTCGAGCCCCTCGGTGGGGACGTATATGAGCTGATGCGATACATAGATAACTATACCCATACAAAATATTTACTCATATATAATGAATACATACTCTACATACATATTATAATATATTTAGCTTATGGGAGGAGGATTAAAGCAATGTTTTTTGTGTGCAGTCTTAAATTTCTAATATTCACTGATAATGAATTCCAAAGGCGCGCAGCGTGGACAGTGAAGGAATTGGTGTACGTCTTTCGCCTGATGTATTGATGATTTTTTGTTCTCTGCAGTGCCGGGTTTCAACTTACGAATCCCGGGCTTTGGAGTCCGGAATACTTGTGACTAATCACCGGGATTCACTAGCGACGCCATCTCGCGCTAATCCTGGCAAATTATAGGGGTGCGCTAAGCACGGGGTTTTATACTCATTGTTTCACAGACGGTTGTGGTAAGGTAATTTTCACTGTTAGATACACTGCCCAACATTGCCTAGGGATATTTAAAAAAAATCATGTAACACATGGTTCCTTGAAAAGCTATTAAAAATTACTTTGAGAGGATTGTGATTGTGAGACTTTTTATAGAAGCGGCCTTAACGAGTTTCACCTGTTTTTTATCGATAAAGTTAATACGTTTTCTTTTATAGTCGTTCACGTGTTTTTATACAAAACTAATTTTGGACATTTTTTGTTTATTTATTATCAGTAATTTAAAAAACTAAAAGTATGAGCCTAGCTTTTGTTCTGACTGGTAACCTATCAAAAATTTGTCCAAGTCTGTTAAAATTTAAGAGGTGAAATTCGTTCACGTAGTTTACATGAAAAGTCGCAGCTTCACAAATGTGCAGTTCAGGGTATAAAAAGTTTCAAGATGGTCAAGTGCTATCTATATTTACGAGTGCCTTCTCAGTTCTTATAAACATTTGTTCTATTAATTTCATACAATCTGTGCCATCCTTCTATGACAACATAAAAACTCAGTTTTCAGTTTTCGCGCGTTTTAACAAAAACCAGATAGAACTAAATTAATTTATAAAAACTGATATGGTAAATATAGAACTTGCTCATCTCGTAAGTTTCTACCCTACACATGTCCTAAATATTTTTTATAGTTCTTCAAAAAAACATGTTTTATATAAACGTCCAAAAATATCCCTAGACAAAGTTGATGTGTATGTGCTGTACAGAGTCTATGGTAAGATCAAAGGTATATAAATCTTGACATTAATATTTATAAGCTGCTCAAACATTACATATCACCCCAGGTATCATTTTTAGTAAAAGTTGTGATTTTCTCCTCAGTAGTAATGTGGTACATTACTGCAGCGGCCAGCAAAAGAGGCATTGATGGACGAACGTGTGAACACACATACGTAAGTCCATTAATGCCTCGTAGTGGCCAAGATTTGTTTAGTACTTTTTTTCAAATAATGCGCGGAAATCAAAACTAAGTAGTACCTAGGCAGAACTTTTTATTTGAAAATAGAATTAATTAACAAAATCTATGACGAACAACGAACAACAATAGTTTTTCATGTGCCAAAGTGATCATTTGTTTTTTTACCATTAGCTTTCTATTTGCAAGCGTTATTAATAAAACGTTTGATAAGTTACCTTCTTGGTTGCCATGTTGCCTTCGTTCCATTTTTAAATTACACGACTGATATGAGTTTATTTAGTACATAATTTATTTGGCGGCACGACAGATATGGATTTTCGTACAATCTTTGCCGGCCGCTGCTCGCATGTATTACAGCAATTTCGATTATCTCGAAAAAGGGTAAAAAAATAATGCTCAAATTTCCAAGCATGTTTGAGAAAAATCAATAATTTACCTAGACTTTTTCATGAAATGTATTTAATTAACTTAACATCACATCATTTTTACGATTGCATCTAAAAAAAACAGCCAATTAAACCGTTTAAAAAGGCAAGGGACACTCGCACATAAATATAAAATACATTAAAAACGCTGCGGCCAAATAAAAAGGATAATGGCCGCAGCACAAAGCCGTGCGGGCAGATATTGACAGTAAATAACATTCATGCCGCGTTTGTGCCGCTCCATCAGGCCCAGGGATGTGTCCCGCAAACATCTGCCCTACCAAACAATAGACAGGGCAACCTTTTTTTAAGCCATTGCATAGCTTTTATCGCGGGCTTTGAGCGCGGCGACCGAATCAAGAAATTTCGTAACACCCCACGAGTTCTAAAAAACTTACAGTGCCATCTATTAGCAATTTTCAGTACTAAAAGGACTTAGTCAATTTTACTGGTGTAACTTTCTTAGTGTTAATTTATAAAATAAACATCCCGCGTCCCAAGGATAAATGGTACTGGTAAATACTGCATAAATAAAAAATAAATAATTAATTATTATTGCATAAGTTGATAAAAAATGCTATGCAATAGCTTTACCGCGGCAGTCCCCAAGAGCCACACGTTTTTTTTTGTATTCTACAATAGGGGTGACGAAAGCATCAGAAATAAATTATGAACTCTTGATCACTAAATTGCCCTCCTACTTAAACTTCGGAAAACCTTTCTCGTTTTGTTTCCCATCAAGTCTTCGATTTTTAATTCACCAAAATCACAAAATGAGTACATAAATGACGCTGCAAAACTATGAAGTCACGCCTAGGTATGTCAAACATTTTGAGAACAAAATTTCGTATATGACAGATGATAAAAAGTAAATCAGATGACTAGAATTCGTAAGCCCTGATGGTAAGTGACGATGATGTCGAAAATGGAAGCGGGCTTACCAATATTCCCCAACGCAATGGGGATCTGGTTAACTCATCTTCTAGCCGGAACACATCAGTGCTGTTAAAATTGATGTTTGGCGGCAAGAATTAGATGAGACGGTGGTAGCTAGCCAGGCGAGCTATGAAAATGCCCTAACCACCAACCAAACCGAGTCTTACAAAGTTGACCCCGCCGGGAATCAAACCCGCGACCTCCTGGTGTGAAGCGAATAGACTAACCATTACGCCACGGAGGCGGTTAAACTGTTAATTTTATTTATTTGTTCACGAAGATAGATTATGTAGAAGGCGATGTTTCTACATCGCCTTCTACATAATTTAATGGGGTTTTTAGCTTTTCAAAATTCAAAACAATTTATTTCAAATAGGTGTTTACACACACTTTTAAATAGTCAAAACAAAAAAAATACAATAAAAATAAAAATTACAAATAATGTCATGATTCAGATTACAGTCTCAGGTAATGGTATTTGTTATAGAATCAACATATATCGCACTCTTAGTAAAACATCGACCGAACTCAAAATTTTAGGAAAACGAGTTTCAATCGAATACCGCCCTAAAAGAGCAGGCTTCACAACCTAGTTTAAAAAAAACACCCGTTTTCCTAACACATTAAGGTTCAAAATAAGATGAGTCTATATTTCCCTCTCCCGCATCCCCGCCCTCCTCTGTGGAACAGTGACCGATTCAGTCTTGCGCTGGCGGCCGCACGCAGTGGTAGTGTCAAACGCCGACCGATTATAAGATGAGCCGTTGTTCTATTGAAAATAAAGGTAAGTTATTGAGTCAATTTTTTAAATAATACTGACCGATTTAGTGATACGTCTATGTTTCAGAAAGAATCTTAGTGGTTTGGCTGGCTTATTTCGTATTAAGTCAGTATTTTGTATAAATTTCTAACAAGTTCATTGACCATTTTGGAGTTGCGACTGTGTAGTTTTGAAAATCGTAAAATAATTTTGTCTGATATCAAATTCGGTCTATGTACTTTTAAAAAGAAGTGTGAATCGTTTGACCCATTTGAAGTTTAGTCTTTGTATTATAAAAAAAGCCGAAAAAATTGCGTAATATCTAAAATTAGGTCTTTGTATAATTTAATTATGAACAAATTTTTATGGATCCATTTAGAAAATTACTTAAAAATTTAAATTATTTTTGTTTTGTTGTAGATATTTGTCATTAGTCATCATGGAGAATCAGCGTATGAAGCAGATATTCGAAAATATAAATATCAAAATGAGCTTGAAAAAAAAAAAAGATCGTCGCTAAATAACGACCGTTTGGCCACAAAGAATAAATATTTTAAGGATAAAAAAGGAGTTCATGGTAAGCAAGTATGTCAGAAAAATCCACTTTATGCACCTGCGAATTACAAAAAACGGATTCTACTTCTACAAGTGATACAAATGAGTGCAGTTTACCTGCA
Organism: Coleophora flavipennella; assembly: GCA_947284805.1. Lineage (NCBI taxonomy): Eukaryota > Metazoa > Arthropoda > Insecta > Lepidoptera > Coleophoridae > Coleophora > Coleophora flavipennella. Next base: position 14,798,557 of record OX369264.1, on the reverse strand, counting down.
AATAAAGATTTTACTCAAGAGTGTTCTCCGCTGCGTGGCTGATAAACCCACAGATAATGACACTTTATCTGTAATTGTATGTAAAAACGGTTTTCTGCAGGCTACACACACCGAGCATGTAATAAAATGATGAAAAAAAAATCAAGACAGTTCATCACAAACACCTGCTACTTTTACAAAAACAGACACTTTTATAACAGAAAACCTCCAAGTAGACTCCTTGCAGGTATCTGCCGATAAAATTATAGACTGAAAAAAACATGGGATCTTCGCAGGCATCTCTTGATATATGCGTAGAAAAAGTCGCATTACCTGTAAAAGAAAAAAGTCGTCCGATACAATAAACACTAAAAGAGCAGCATCGACTGTAAAAGAAAATTCTCCACAGTTGTCTGCTAACATAGCCAATAAACAATCAGCACCACCTATAAAAATATAAAATATTCTCTGCAGTTATATGCTACCATAATCACTAAAAACGTAGCATTACTTACAGAAAATCATACTCTACAGGCGACTGCTAACATAACCACTGAAAAAGCATCATTACTTAATAAAAAAAAATCTCTACAGACGTCATCTACGAACCCAGCTGAAAAATCACCAACTTTTGATGAATTGGAAGAGGATTCTCCACATGTCCCTGCTTCAATAACCTGACAAAATTCACCAGTAGTAATACAATCTCAAGATCAACCTGATCCAGCTTCTACTACTATTGTTAAAAATACTGTATCCTCCGAGGCCAAAAAATCATAAATCTGCAAAATTGATTTATTTTTTTTCACAAGCAAAAATAAGGTTATTACCACGTCAGTGCCCGCAAAATAAACGGTTTATATTGATGCTATTTCCCTTCAATTCAATTTAAACGATGGAGCTGAAAATAAAGATACAGCCTCAGCAAGTTACCCAAAAGAGTTACTATCAACTAACACCAACTTAACAGCTGAAACAACTCAGAAATCTTCTAGTGAAACGTCGAGAACTAATAAAAAAAAGTTATAAAATTTCCCCTACGAACTCCGATGAACGTGATGTAGATCTAAGTGATACAGATCCCACATATCACACAGAAATGGAAATAGATAATCGGCCGCCGCTACTGTTGTCAACATCTCGTTTTCGTCAAAGCAGAAGTAGTAGTTCTTCTGAGTCATCGTCGTCATCATGTTCTCGTAGCAATTCATCGTCATCAAGCTCTTCTTGTGGTTCATCAGAAAGTTTGGATCGTTCAAACACCAGAACGTAAAACAAGGAAGCGAAAGCGCGATCCTGAATCTTGGAAATTTCAGGATTTCGTAGACATAAGAATTTACAAACTAAGTGGGGTCAGAATTTCACCAAAGATGTACCCACTTAACTGGACTGACGTAAACATATTAGAGTTCCGCAAAGAAGAACCATTAAAATTTTATTTCAAGACGTCATATAAAGATGACAAATATCGCGAAATTGATGTACGGTCAGGCCTGCGAAAGTCCTTGCCTATGATTGGAGATATGATCCTAGGGAAAGCCTATAGTGAAAGGTTCCAACAGAGCGAGAACAAAAAAAGATCTCAAGAGCCTAAGATCCAAAAAAGTGATATCGCCTTATTATTCCAGTTACTACAAAGACTTAATTTAATGTAACAATAAGTTAATATAAGTTTTATGTTTTTATATATTTAAGTTTTCACTGTTGCTAATTAACAATTCTCAATTGATAACAAAAAACGATATTTTCGTAAAATGCAACTCTTATTTATACTTTTGTAAGACGTCAAAATGGTGCCAAATGTTCTACTAAGTGTTATTTATTGTTTGTAATACAATAATGTAGGTAGATAGTTAAGTAGTTATCTATTTTTGTAAAAGAGTTGTGGTTCTACCAACAAACCTTAATTTAGTTAGACTGATTATTAGCTAGACTGATTGATTACTTGTGCCACAGGTAAAACCTGTCGCTTATTTAGACTGAACATTTTGACTGATAATTGTTAAGGTACCTACTAACCTTTATAATATTGCATTTTATAAAGAGTTTATTCTAATTGCCTGTTGTAATTTTTCAAGGTTTTATAGTTATGTCTTTCAGTGTTAATTCTATTGAATATTACATATTATAGCTCGTAGAACAGATGGCCGTTGGCGTAGTAAAGTTCTCGAGTGGCGGCCGCGGAAAACGTACGTAGAAAGGACTCCTCACTCGGTGGACCGATGACCTGGTGAAGGTCATAGGAAGCCGCTGAATGCAGAAAGCGCAGGATCGGTTGTCGTGAAATATAGTAAAAATAATCTGCTGCTTAGCTTTTTTTTTGTTTGGTCGAATTAGGAGTAAACCTATCAAATTAAATCAGTAGTGCTAAGGTAAATGAAATTTAACTATGGCACTACCAGTAGTTCCACTGGTAGTGCCACGGGAAATGCGCGGTGAAAACCTTTGGGGCACAGTATAATAAATATTAGTAATAACATACTGCTTGGGGGAAGCGTTTGTCCAACAGTGGACGTCCTTTTGCTGACTATGATAATAAATAATATAACAAAAAGTGAGACACTTTATTTTTTTTAAAGAGTTTATGATTATTGAATGAGGTTACTTACTAATTTTGTTTCTGAAACTATTTGTTAGCAGCATTTGCTTGTAAAAACATTATAATTATTATTCAGTACGTTGTATTGCATTTTCTAATAATGTTTAAAAACAAACACAAAACGGATTATTTGAATCGTGATTTTTGATAATAGTTCATAAAATGAAGGTTAAATACATTTAATTTGTACAATTAAGCTTTTATTTTTCATCTGATCTTGTTCCAAATTTTCTAATTAAAAAAACCATTTTAAAATGAGTCACTTAGATAAGCTAGATATTTTGTAGAAAATAGGCTTATTTTTAAATATGACATACAATTTTGTATACTGTTAATTAAACAGTGGCTTGATTTAAAATGATACTACTTTTTGTTAGAATCATTGAGTGAAATATAGACATATTTTCAGCTAGGTCAGCAATATCCTACTTTTTTTTTGTAAAATAATGACTCAATTCTGAAATGCTAAAAAAAATATTTTTTTTCCCAACTAATCGACCAAATATTTAAATTAATTTTACTACACCTGAAAGAGCATATATATAAGATAAAATACGTGGTTTTAGTTTTCTCCTATGCTTTTTATTTGCAATTATATAGCAATTTTAAAAATAATGCAGTCTATACAAAATACATTTTAGGTCATTCCCAAAAGTTTGTGATTTTGAAATCGGTCAGTATTTTATTAAGGGTGCGATATATCTTTGTCATTTACATAATCTACTATTTTATAATAACCTCTAGAGCACAAAACTTTTTTGACATGAGTCTTGAATTTATTCTCTGACAAACTAGTTATATTTTCTGGAATTTTATTGTAGAATCTTATACACTGCCCCACAAATGACTTTTTAACCTTACTCAGTCTCGAAAAGGCTATATCTATTTTATTTACATTTCTTAAATTCAAATTATGCCTGTCACTGTTTTTAGGAAATAAATGCAAATTCCTACGAACGTACATGTCGGAGCACAAGGACGTGGCGCCATCTATGCATGCGTAGAAGCACCGTGTGTTTTATCTTGAAATGTCAAGCGGTTAGCTAGGGTAGTCATAATAGTCACTTTTGCCAAGGCGTGGTCGGTGCGGGACCGGAAACCGGAAGTTGGTAGTGTTGGTACTTGTTTGTTAGCCAATCAGAATCGTTGTGAATATCGAACCATCAAAGACAATGCAGCCTACCTACAGAGGCTACGACAGAGGCGCCAATTATTTTACGAGCACTTTTGATCGAGCAGCTGAACTGTCAACTTGGGAAGCCAGCCCCGTGCCGAACTCATTGCAGTCTATAAAATAATCGGTTTTCATCCGAATCATCGTGAAGCCTCGTGTTGCAAACGTGTGTGAATATTGATTATACACTCCAAAACTTCTCGAAGACGAGTTTATTTCTTAGATACGGCCAAAACCCTTCTGATGATCCGAAATCAGAATTGGGATAGGACACGGACGCCCCACGAGTTCCAGATAGTGATGTGTGCAAGACAAAATAGAAAGTGCTTCTGGAACAACGAAATCAGAATTTTCTGACGCTGATACTAGCCACGCGGACGCCATCATCGTCCCATGAATTGAGGTTACCCAATTTCAACCCCGATAGATCGGATGTGAATGCACGTGCATGGATTGCTACTACGGATCTGTGTATTTACGACCCATATCGGCAAGGGGCAGGGCCACTACATGTCTAGCTGCTTGAAGTAATGCAGCCAAGAGGGAAGCACCTGCGAAGCTGCCCCAGTGATGGAGAAGAGAGTCGACCTTTGCGTGGTTGATGTACAATACTGGAATTCCATCGGGTGAGCAGTTTTCATTAAAGAGAAATCTGTTGTTATCTGTTGTGTCAGTGCAAGTTAAGAGGCACTGATTAGGTACACGACTACCATTGACAATGCTACAGACTGACGACAGGTGCTTGTCCGACTCTTTAGTCTGACGACTCAATGTCGGCACGGAGCCGACACGACACCTTGGTTCTGAACCATCATAGACTAGACTAACTGACCATAAACTAACTAATCATAAGCTACAACAAAGAATAACATGGTGCCGACCATATGATTTGGTCGTTTCCGTGTAGATTTGTTTACAGCCAGTGTTGTTTGGTCAGGTTTCCTGATGATACTTGTAGTGACGACTGCAAACTATTTCCCATTTTTACCGTCATTCCTTTTCCCCTGTGTACCACGGCGTACAAGACCGCCCAGAGCACAGCATCGACCTTACCTTTTTTTTTTAGGGCCCCTGTGTACCACGGCGCATATGGACATATGCGCCTAGAGCACAGCATCGACCTGACCTTTATCATTTTAGAGCCTCTGTGTGTCACACAGCATCGACCTCTACGTATTCCCTTTATTTTTATGAGCTTTGCCCTGTGGAAGGGGAGTTCAAGTACCTACCTTTTTTTTCGTGAGCTTTGCCCTGTGGAAGGGGAGTTCAAGTACCTACACAGCTCATCGTCATCATATCAGCCAGGCAACGTTCACTGCTGTACAAAGGCGCAATCGCTTGGCAGGCAGGTGGGCGATCGTGGTGTGTGGCATGGTACGCAGAAAAGACGCTGCTGCCCATCCTCCGGTCTTTGATCCCTCTTACCACACCCTCGGGAGGAGATGGGTGGTACTATTCTAGGGCCATACCACAGGCCTACTTATCTGTAGTAGATTTATGATAAGTTAGGTAATCTGAATACCTAACTTAAACACACATCCACTCCTCATTACAGATTATGGCAGCTGCTGGGCACGCATCGCCGTCAGGATGGCCGTGTCGGAGCGCAAGGACGTGGCGCCATCTATGCATGCGTCGAAGCACCGTGTGTTTTATCTTGAAATGTCAAGCGGTTAGCTAGGGTAGTCATAATAGTCACTTTTGCCAAGGCGTGGTCGGTGCGGGACCGGAAACCGGAAGTTGGTAGTGTTGGTACTTGTTTGTTAGCCAATCAGAATCGTTGTGAATATCGAACCATCAAAGACAATGCAGCCTACCTACAGAGGCTACGACAGAGGCGCCAATTATTTTACGAGCACTTTTGATCGAGCAGCTGAACTGTCAACTTGGGATGCAAGCCCCGTGCCGAACTCATTGCAGTCTATAAAATAATCGGTTTTCATCCGAATCATCGTGAAGCCTCGTGTTGCAAACGTGTGTGAATATTGATTGTACACTCCAAAACTTCTCGAAGACGAGTTTATTTCTTAGATACGGCCAAAACACTTCTGATGATCCGAAATACATGATTCTGCTAAAAACCCCATGAAATTTTAACGCTGTACGTATTTGCCCTTCTGTTACAAATTTTTGAAACTAAAGATTTATTAGTAGGTAAATAATTGATTTGGGGTTGGTAATTTTAAATGCCGCGAAAACAGTGAAAACACGTAATAGGGGATCGGACTGCATCAAAAATAAATTCTGAAATATGATTTTCTAAATTGCTCTCCTCTTGAAGTTTAAAAACCTTACTTGTTTTGTTTTTCCATCACGTCTTCAATTTTTAATTGATGAAATTCACAAAATAAGTTCTTCAATGACGCTAAAAATCTATGACGTCACTTGTGGGTATTTCAAACATTTTTAGAAAAAAAAATCGTTTTTGACAGATCTTAAAAAGTAACTCAAATGACTAGCAGTCCGACCCCAATTGGGTCTCACTTGTTAGTAAAAATAAAATATGTAGCTGTAGCCAGTTCGTAGCTCTACGCGGCGCGGCGTAGCGTCTACGCTGCCGCTACGCCCGCCCGCAGCCGATCACATGCACAGTGACAGAATACCCACAAAGAAACGTTTAGGGGACAACACACCAAAGAGATAGCTGGATATATTTCTAACAGGTTTAAATGTAGTATTTTATTTATTGGACATAATATTGTTACATTGATTTACACAGGTGTAACAAAATTGGTGTAGGCCCCGTTAACTGGGGCTTCTACTCATCATACTGAACAACTTTTGTTCTATGACTTTGCTGAAATCAGAAGAAAAAAAATTAACTCTACATACAAATCGATCAGCTGATTGACCAATTTTGAGCAGTTTAGTATGAAGGGACCATTTTTTTTTTGAGAATTGACTATAGGTACCTTGGGAAAAGTTGGGAAAAAGTTGTACAGTGTGATGAGTCGAACCCCCATTAACGGGTCCTACATCAATTTTTTTACACCCTGTATATGTATCTGCCCCCGCAAACGTTGTTTTTCCATAATTAAATATACTTTACGACCTATTCCCATCCCTACCAAATACACATAAAAAAATTCATGGAAATCGGTCCAGCCATTTCGGAGGAGTACGAACACGAGCTACGTGACACGAGATTTTTTACTGGATTTTTCCACTTTAGCGCTTAAAACTTTCCATTTAACGGAGCGACTTTTTTGATCTCCGTGTATAACGTCTAGCGATGGTTTTCGACTTTGCAGTAAAAGCTTGCAATACACAGCACAAAAATCTCGACGCGTAATAGTTAATTCAATTAGCTTCACATCAGGAGTTCGCGAGTTTGAGTCCCTTTGTATGACTTGTTTTGGTTAGTGGGAGGGCATTTTCGAAGACCGCCTATTAGCTAGCTACCACCGCCTTATCTCAGTTTTGCCGCCAAGCATCTTTTTTTTTATTCACTGTTGGTAAGCCCTTGGCATCATCTCACCAGATGGTAAGTGACGATGATGCCGAAGATGGAAGTGGGCTTGCCAATATTCCCCAAAGCAATGGGGATCTGGTTAACTTATCTTAGAGCCGGAACACATCAGTGCTGTAAAAATTGATGTTTGGCGGCAAGAATTAGATGAGACGGTGGTAGCTAGCCAGGCGGGCTATGAAAATGCCCTTACCACCAACCAAACCGAGTCTTACAAAGTTAACTCCGCCAGGAATCGAACCCGCAACCTCCTGGTGTGAAGCGAATGGACTAACCATTACGCCACAGATATAATATATAGAGTCTTACAAGGTGACCCCACCGGGAATCGAACCCGCGACCTCCTGAGTAAAGCCAGTGAACTTTGCCTCTGAGCTACGGAGGAGGTTAAAATCAATGTTTACAGCATTAATGTGTTCCAGCTTAATGATAAGATAGTCAGTTCCCCCATTGCGTTGGAAAATCTTGGTAAGATCGCTTCCATATTCGGCATCATTATCACTTACTATCAGGTGAGATGATGTCAAAGCTTTTAAATTGTAGAAAACAAATCAATTTCAAACTACTTTAAATCTAAGCCATACAAACATAAACAAGCATTTTTATTGATAATTTATTTTAAGGCTTAACTGTTCAGAACATTTCCATTCCAACAAAAGTCCTCACTGTACCGTTTACAGTCCAGCAAATAAATAAAATTACTGAAACTGGAGTATTTCCTGGTCGTTCGCGAAATGTGTTTACAATGAAGAGTTCTCTCGGACACGACATATTTCATCTTTGCCAAAAATGCCGCGCGCTCCGAGAAATGAAACTACGTAAAACGGTACAGTCGCGTGAAAAAGTGACTGATTAGTATTATACTATGTCAAAAGAAAACTAAATTGCATAAATCAAGTTAATAACACTACATCAAACATGTCATTATCTTTATTTCCATACAAACAGTAAACATTTAAGATACATATATATTTGAAATGCATAATAAACATTCAGTCCGCAAAATAACTACTTGAGCGGCAAGATTTCATGATTGAGCGGCAGAAAAACATGTCTATAAGCAGTATATTTGATTGGTATGCATATTTAAAACATGGTGAGCAAAATAACTACTTGGATTGCGTTTTTGTTGAAATAGGGGCGTAGCCCCCGCCACCCATTTAAACCCCCAACAAACCTTCGGGATCCCAGGGGGATGTGGGAGTATCAGGGCGGGGAAAGCACGCGGGTCCGACTTCGTCGACAACTCAACACTGTAGGAAGAGTGTGGTACGGGGAGTTCTAAATGGAAGCGGGAGCGAGCGAAGCGAGCTCGGACTTGCGGAGCACCCCGACTCGGATTCGTTAGGTTCGGAGACTGTGCGGGGAGGCGAGCTAAGCTCGCCTCCCCGCACAGTCGTAGTGTTAGGTTTAACATGAGAACACAGAAGTAGGAGCCCCGAAGGGGCTCCGTCGACCACTCAACACTGTAGGCAGAGTGTAGTACGGGGATGTTTAAAATAATTACAGCCATCCAGAATGACATAAATTACTGATTGATTTTGAAATGTTTGCTAACCATGAGTTGCTGACCAATTAGCTATTTCTGCTCACCGATTATATTTTTCTGCTCACAGAAATAACAATACTATGCTAACCATTTAATTGACACCCAACATTTAAAGCCGCTAGATGCGGGCAGCGCAGGACAGATCATCGTGGAAATCGTGAATGCCTTTGTCCAGCAGTGAACATCTTTCGGCTGATATGATGATGATAATTTTAGCTTTTAATTAAATTGGTTAAATTATTTTTATTTCACTTGAAAAAGCCAGCTCATGACCACCCAACGCTTGTGTTCAAACGTGTACTCGCACAAAGGAGCGTCCACCCGCCTTCCGGTCACTATATAATAAAGTTATTTTCCTTCTTTCGATAAACTCTAGTTTCTACGGCGATAAATTACGTCCCCCGCCCTCGGCCGGCAAATATTGGCTTAACTTGAAGAATGGGGACACGCTGTATACGAATGCTCTCTAGTTTGTAGCCTGTTTGTAAGTATGATTGTTAGAAGGTAATTTAGTGTGTGTTTGGACCCATAGAGCACCGGAAGCAATTTCTTTTTTTATACAGTTTAGACTGTTAGTTCGTCGGAGCGTCAGTGGCGTAAAGGTTACGACCGCTATCTCCTATCGGGGAGGCCGTGGTTCGAATCCTGCTACTTACGAATGTGTTTTCGAATTTCGATTAAATATGTACGTTTATTCGACGCTCTTACAGTGAAGGAAAACATCGTGAGGAAACCTGCACACGCCTACGAAAAAACTCGAAGGTTGTGTGTGAAATCGACCAACCCACACTAGGCCCGCATGGTTGGCTAAGGCCCGATCACCCTAATTCTGGGTAGAATCGAGCCCCTTGGTGGGGACGTATATAAGCTGATAAGAAGCAGAAGACTGTAAGTTAAATAGAAAAATTACAAAGAAGTTGTGGGATATATACGTAAACATTCGCTGCGTCATTCAAGGCGGTCAGATATTGCAACGTGTTTCTAAATATACAGATGTATAAGGATTATCATCATCATCATATCAGCCACAAATCGTCCACTGCTGGACAAAGGCCTCCCCCAAGGATTTTCACGACGACCAGTCCTGCGCTGCCCGCATCCATCAGCTTCACGCGATCTTCACCAGGTCATCGGTCCACCGCGTGGGAGGCCTGCCTACGCTACGTTTTCCGGTGCGCGGTCGCCACTCGAGAACTTTACTGCCCCATCGGCCATCTGTTCTACGAGTTATGTGCCCTGCCCACTGCCACTTCAGTTTAGCGATTCTGTGAGCTATGTCGGTTACTTTAGTTCTCCTGCGGGTCTCCTCGATTCTGATTCGATCACGCAGAGAAACTAAGAGGATATATAAGGATATGTGTCGGCAACTGCAGTAACCCGCCACTGTACCTTAACAAAAGTGACGAGAGGACAAAAGAAATACCATGTCTAGAACGCGCTATTAATATTTCTTCAGCACTGAGTATATATACAAGTACCAATCATCAACGGTTGGTCCACGGCCGGACCCCAGTCATACCAACTCGCCTGGCGGAGATATCTGCCTTTGCTGTCGAAGAGTAGGATTAACTCACCGTTCCTACAAATATTTAGATACAGATAGTAGATTATGTTTATTTAAAGTGTTATATTTACTAAAATATTAACTAAAAATAAGCGTCGGTGGCTCAACCGGTAACGACTCGGTTCATCTAACCAGAGGTACCGGGTTCAAATCTGGACGGCCAATGTACCAATGAGTTTTTCAAAAACTTACGTACATACTTACCGATTGCTTTAACGGTGAAGGAAAACATCGTGAGGAAACCTACACACGCCTGCGAAGAAACTCGAAGGTTGTGTGTGAAGTCGACCAACCCGCACTGGGCCCGCGTGGTCGACTAAGGCCTAATCGCCCTGATTCAGGGTAGGTTCGAGCCCCTCGGTGGTGACGTATATGAACTGTAATGATGATTTACTAAAATGGGAGTTTACTCCATGTAAACATGTAATGGACATGATAAGTCTTGCAATTTATATCGGCTTTCTGTAAAGTTTTATGAACCCCAGGTACATACATACGAGTACATTGTTACAAACTTTAACATTTGATTCCAATTTTATATAAATAACTTACATTTATCGTTTTCCCCACTATACATGTGCACTGTCCAGCACAAATGAAAAGTGTCCAATAAAGTTTCATTTGTTGGCCACTCAGTCGGCTCACTACAAAAAAACCCCTCCCCCTCCCCCCCCCCCCAGTTCACAGCCCACTGCACTTATTCATAGCGACGTCTTTACGTGTGCCAGACTTGCGACATTGAGCAGACCACTGGACGGTAGATATTTAAAGTTTCATGGCTTACATTGCAAAAATTGTGTACAATTAGGTGTGAGTAGTTTTAGAATAATACAGTAAAACTTGTAAATGGAATTATCCAAATTATCTTCGACAACATTATTTAAAGCCTTAAGATGGGTCAAATGACAATATTCAACTCAAATTATTGGAAGGCTGTGTAAAGCTATCACTATGGAAAAAATATATTAATATACTAAAAGTAATAAAAATCGATTTAATTGAATACAAAACATTTTATTTAAAAAAATATACTCTAGATCCTATTTTTGGCCCTAATTGCAAAATTTCTCGAAAACAAATAGTTAATGTTTAATGAAACCAATAAACAAAAATTGGTGACTTTAAAACCTTTTATTTTAATTGAAAACATTTTTTTTAAACTTTTTTGAAAGTGAAGAAAAGCAATAAAAACATGTAAAAATCGAGAATTGGGCGTTCGGTTTCAACGTAACAGCCGCGTTGAAGCCCGCATTAATTTGAACTTAAAATGAATAGACTAACGTTCGATATTATTTTAAAACGTCCCAACTCGAGTCTCGGATTGAGTCATCTTAGAGCCTTAATGTCTAATTGCCTGTATAGTCCATCCTTTATAAGTGATGTTAGGTAAAATAGAGCACATTTTTAAGGCGGACTTCTCCTCGTGAAACACCACTTTCTTTCTACAATTTAGCTGTAATTGCAAAAAAAAATTGGACTTCTCTTTTATACAAATCGAACAAGTCATAAAAAAAAATATTTCCGATAAAAACTCCCTTCAAAAATATGCTCTAATATACCTAACACCCTGAATAAAGTATGGACTACATGGCTACTAAAGGTAGCCAACATATTCGATAAAGGCCCGTTTAAGCTACAAAGTGATCCCACTCCGCTAAAGCCGTCGCCCCGGGCAACTGCCGATCTCTTATGAAAATTTTGTCAAGAGCCACCCAGTACCCATCTCATCCCGCTTTTGTAGTGGCTCAAAGACACACTTTAAACTATACCAGCATGCCTTTGATGTACGGACAATACAATGTTGACTCTGTAATTACATTTCATTGTTTAAAGTTTTCACTTTGGAAGGGACTTCATATTTTTGTAACCTCAATTTTCTTTTAGATCCCTAATAAATTCAATAAGATGTTTAGCAAATATGACGACCTTAATATTTCACTGTAAAGTTCCTGCGAGGCATGGAATGTGAAAACTTCAGGAAAAACACCCACCATTGCACAAGACACTGAAAACACCCGACGAGTGCTTCGCCTCAACACGAGGCATGCTGAAGATGGAAGCGGGCTTACCAAGATTCCCCAACGCAATTGTGATCTGGCTATCTTATCTTCAAGCCGGAACACATCAATGCTGTTAACACTGATTTTTGGCGGCAAGACTTAGATAAGATAGTGATACCTAGCTAGGCGGGCTATGAAAATGCCCTACCACCAACCAAACCGAGTTTTACAAAGTTGACCCGCCGGGAATCGAACCCGCAACCTTCTGGTGTGAATCGAATGAACTAACCATTACGCCACGGATCTAACTTTGAAGTTCCGCAAAGTAACTCATGATACAATACATTCTTCTTTTAAATTTCAGTAATAGGGGATCGGACTGCTAGTAATTTTAATTTACTTTTTATGATCTGTCAAAAACGAAATTTTATTCTGAAAATGTCTGAAATACCCACAAGTGACGTCATAGATTTTTAGCGTCATTGACGAACTTATTTTATGAATTTGATCATTTAAAAATTGAGGACGTGATGGAAAAACAAAACGAGTAAGGTTTTTGAAACATCAGCAGGTGTACAACTTAGGGAATCATATTTTAGAATTTATTTTTGAAGCAGTGCGATCCCCTACTGTCTGTTCAATAAAAAATGCACAGATTCCCTGCATATCACGAACTACTAGGACATTGAAAATGAAATTCAGGCATAAGGAAATAAACGAAATGAACACACAAATTTTATTTTTACAAATTAATTTTTCACAATTTCAATTTGTGGAACTTGCAAATTTTATTTTTTACATAACTCCCCATACCCCGTACAGATTAATTAAAAATTTTAATATTTTACAAAATTCAAAAATTAAAAAAAAAGTTTGAAAAAAGTTCAAATTATTCCGAAAATCCTCCATTCACCAAATACAACAATATAAAATCTCATACACACGCAACTTCCATACCACAGTACTGTATAACCATGATGCGCTACAACTCACTCGCCGAGGTACTATTTTGAGGGCGCACCTACAGCCCGTAATTATTATTTTTTTCAAAATTTTGATCGCATTCGACAGCCAACTAAATACCCTAGGACTTTTTTTAAAATTTCGACTTAGTTCTCGAGACATCCATACAATGGTCGTGTCGCACTAAATTCCCAAATGGGACCTAGTACCCAGCGACCTAAAAGTCATTTTCAATGACAAAAATCAGGCAGTCATTAATAATGAAACATATTAGAACACAACAGAGCAATCTATTCGCGGGCTGCACGTTGCGCATTGCCATTAATAACAATACAGCCTGATAAACCGCGTCCAAGAACATTTTTCTGCACGTAAATACGTTTTGGCTCGTTTCCGAGCTTACCGGAAAAATATTGCCGCGCTTTTTGTCCATTTTTTCCGACGATCGCACCCAGATTTGGAGACTTCCCTTTGCTTTCTGTTTTTGGCGGGAACGAAATGGACTAGACATTGTTTTTGATCAGCGAGTCGTATGATTAATAAGCCACAATGAAGGATTAGCTTTTTGAAGGTTTTAAAAAATGAACGTTTAAGGCAATGCAAGTATTTTATAGACTAGAAAAGTGAATAAACCATAAAACTATGTTTATTTCTTTAAATACAGTTTCCAAAAACAAGTTCGAGCAAAAAAGAAAACAAAATCTTAACAATAAATCGACTACAGCTTAGCCATCAATAAAATTAAATTGTAACGATTGGTTTTTTTACTTCATCATATCAGCTCATATATACGTCCCCACTGAGGGGCTCAAGCCTACCCTGAACTAGGGCGATCGGGCCTTAGTCAACCACGCAGGCCCAGTACGGGTTGGTCGATTTCACACACAACCTTCGAGTTTCTTCGCAGGCGTGTGCAGGTTTCCTCACGATGTTTTCCTTCACCGTAAGGAGCTTCGGATAAACGTACATATGAAATTGAAATTCGAAAACACATTGGTACGTGGCAGAATTCGAACCACGACCTCCCGGACAGGAGGTAAGGCCCTTGCCATTACGTTTTTTCACTTACCACATCAAATACCTGTATTTCACTTATATTCGAATATGCAAGTATCGCAAACAGTATAGAGTAGCGCGGAACACGTGTTAACAGCGCCATAACGTGCGAGTTAACTGCGCAACTTACGGCACTTTGTGAAATATGACGCAGTGTGAAACTGCCCTTATCGCCTTGCTGATTTTGTTTTACGCCCTTTATGGCCGTCAACTAACTTTTCAACCTGTCGCTTTTCTTTTTATGCTTTTTTAAGAGCTTTACGATAACGTAGTAAAGTAAGTTTATTTTGACTTGTGGCGGCAACTGCATTAACCCGCTGCTGAACCTTAACACAAGCGACTAGAGAACAAAAGAAATACGACATCTAGAACGCGCTATTAGAATTTCTTCATCGCTGAGTATATAATACAGATAACAATCATCAACGATCGGTCCACGGCCGGACTCCAGGAATGCCACCTCACCTAGCAGATATATCTCCCTTTGCTCTCGTCGAAAAGGTTCCTAAAGACTATTTAAAAGTGTGTGTGAATTTTTTTTTTTAATTTTGTATTTTCTAAGAGTAAAGGGGAAACTGGATAATACCTAAACCTTCAATAAAAATATCTTTTTCAGTCTTTTCTTATAAAATCTTCATTTCTTTACGTAACCTCTCAATTATTGGTATATCAACTACGCAAAAGTCGTGTTTTTTTAAATCCACAATTGATAAGCCCTTGGCATCATCTCACTTGATGGTAAATGACGATTATGTCGATGATGGAAGCGGGCTTAACAAGATTCCCCAACGCAATCGGGATCTGGCTATCTTATCTTTAAGCCAGAACACATCAATGCTGTTAACACTGATGTTTGGCGGCAAGACTTAGATAAGATGGTGGTAACTACCCAGGTGGGCTATGAAAATGCCCTACTACTAACCAAACGAGTCTTACAAAGTTGACCCAGCCGGGAATCGAACCCGTGACCTCCTGGTGTGAAGTTAATGGACCAACCATTACGCCACGGAGGCGGATAATTTTCAAGCGATTTCCAAAAAGGAGGAGGTGCTCAATTCGACTGTGTGTTTTTTTATGTGTGTTACCTCAGAACTGTTGACTGGGTGAACCGATTTTTATGATTCTTTTTTTATTTGAAAGCTAGTGTAGTAAAATCGGTGTAGTAATTTATTAGAAAATTAACAAAAACAAAAAATAATAATGCAATAATGTACTAAGTTGTTGCGATGGAAGTCGGTTTTTAACGTGTTTAGCGTTTTCAATTATCAGTATACAATTTTAACCAAACCCAACTCACCTACCTATAGCCTAGTTTGTTGTCTATGAAGCCTCTCAATAGTAGCTAAGTTGCTTACCGACGTAAGTTAACTGAGTTTGGAGGAACGATCGCATTACACAACGGCACCTCTTGGGATTCTCTGGTCAAAGTTCAAAGAAGCCCCGCAACCTCTGTGTCCGGGGCTAATTATGAAAAAAAAAACAGCCATTCGATACGAACAACTTCGAAAATTTAAAAAAAAACTTTTGGGTGTTTTTATTTCATCAATTTATTAGGATTCCGGAGCAAAAAAGCTGAACCCTTATAATTTAGATTAATCCGCCCGTCCGTCTGTCTGTCAGTATTTTAACAGTCTATTTTCTCTGCCACTATTATACCTACAGTAATGAAAATTAATATATGTATAGTATACCATCCTCGACTGCATCATCACTTACCATCAAGTGAGTTGCAGTCAAACGCACTCAAATTTTTAATTAAAAAAATATAAAAAAATAAGGCGACGTTTCAAAAAAAAAATTGGGGAGCCTCCCCCCTACATGTAAGACTGGGATGAATATTTTTTTTGTGTACCCCTCGAGTTGGGTATCGTTGAGTAGGTCTCATTAAATTAATAAAAAGTTTCAAAAATACAGACAACAGATACTGTTAAAAAGCAAACTAAAATTATTTGAGTATTGAATTTTTTTTACCCCTTCCGCCCCATACAAGAGAAAATTGCTTTTACTGTATCTCCTGATTTTTAGGATGTAGTTCATACAATAGAGTATTTGAAAATGTTTGAAATAAATTAAAAAATATCATACATTAAATAGCATTTCACCTACAAAAGCATAAAAACAATTTCAGAAGAAAATATCGTTTTTGACAGTTGCTAAAAAGTAACTCAAATGACTAGCAGTTAAATGCCGGATTATGTAGGTACATTTAAAATTACAACATAAAATTTTAAATGGAGTCCTTTTGTCAAACAAAATTTTTAGGGTGCCTCTCATACAAGTAAAAGCAGCACGGGAAATATATTTTTTAGGGTGCCTCTCATACAAGTAAAAGCAGCACGGGAAATATATTTTTAGGGTGCCTCTCATACAAGTAAAAGCAGCACGGGAAATATATTTTTTAGGGTGCCTCTCATACAAGTAAAAGCAGCACGGGAAATATATTTTTAGGGTGCCTCTCATACAAGTAAAAGCAGCACGGGAAATATATTTTTAGGGTGCCTCTCATACAAGTAAAAGCAGCACGGGAAATATATTTTTAGGGTGCCTCTCATACAAGTAAAAGCAGCACGGGAAATATATTTTTAGGGTGCCTCTCATACAAGTAAAAGCAGCACGGGAAATATATTTTTAGGGTGCCTCTCATACAAGTAAAAGCAGCACGGGAAATATATTTTTAGGGTGCCTCTCATACAAGTAAAAGCAGCACGGGAAATATATTTTTAGGGTGCCTCTCATACAAGTAAAAGCAGCACGGGAAATATATTTTTGTGAACCCTCTCGTATATCACAGTATTCTTTTTTTACTTTCTATCGACGAAGGAGTGAAGAAGGTTTTGGTAATGTTGAAGTAATATTATGACAAAAATATTGATGTAGCTCGTTATTCTAAGAAAAATCAGAATAAGCTACGTATCTCCCATACAAATCCAGGTTGTTTTACTTTTTCTCAAAAACGGCTGTAATTATTTTGATGAAACTCGGTCTCGTTTACATAAACTATAGCAGGCGGTAATTCTTTATTCCAAAAAAATCAGAATAAGGTACCTCACATACAAATACAGGTTGTTCAATACTTTTTCTCAAAATAGCTATAACGATTTTAATAAAACTTTGAAAATAAAAACGCTAAACACGTTAAAAAACCGACTTCCATCGCAACAATTTCGGTCAATTTTGCATTATTATTTTGGTTTTTGTTAATTTTCTAATAAAGTACCACACCGATTTTGATAAAATTTATATGGGATGGGACCACACGGGAAGCACTAGCTTTTGAATAAAAAAAGTTCTGAGGTAACATACATAAAAAAAAAACATACAGTCGAATTGAGAACCTCCTCCTTTTTGGAAGTCGCTTGATGACTAGAAATTAATAAGTCCTAATGCATTGGATAGATAATTATTCTCATACAAAGCTAAATTATTTGTATTTTTTTATTCTAGTCTGATCATTCTCATATCAGCTGAAAGACGTCCACTGCTTCATAAGGTTGTCGTTCCACCGTGTGGGAGGCTGACTACGCTACGAATTCCGGTGCACGGTCGCCACTCGAGAACTTTATTGCCCTAACGGCCATCTGTTCTACGAGCTTTGTGCCCTGCCCATTGCCACTTCTGATATACCTAACTTTATTATTGTATAATGTGTATTGTTAATTTGTGTGTACCCAACTACGACAAACAATGAAGGCTCCGGTATAAAGTATGCATAGCGTAGGTACATAATTTCTTTTAAATTGGCTTTTTCCCGCGGCTTCACCCGCGTGTACATTATTTAATGAGCGTGAGCATTAGTTTTCTCTAGATCCCTAATCCAGATCAGGCTATTCGGATTAGCAGTCTATGTCATTTACCACTCCCTTAACCATCTCTGTGCAAAAAATCACAACAATCCATTGTTCTGTTGCGATGTTAAAGAAATGAATCCAAAAATGATTATTTTTTCAATTCCCTCAGGAACTGCATCAGACTATGTAATTTTCACGGGATAAAAATTTGCCTATGTCCTTCCCCATGACACAGACTACCTGCATGGCAAATTTCATGAAGATTGGTCAAGGTGTTGAAGCGTGAAAAGGTAACAAACAAACACATTTTCACATTTATAATATTATACTATAATGACAGGTTCGTGGAAATTGTTCAAACGGTCGGGTCTAAGTTTTTTTAAAACTCGCCGTTCAAACAGAACCAAAAAAATCTCCGACTTCACCAGCAACCTCATGGAACAAAGACGCAGATTGGTTTTGCAGTCCTCTGAAGACGCTACTCAGTATCGGCAACTAAACAGGCAGATCTCTAAGTCCCTAACTCGCGATTTACGCCAATATAATACAAATTGTATTAAAGAGGCGATTGAGCACAACAAAGGCTCAAAAGTGTTCGCGAGAGATCTGTCTGTTGGACAAAGCCAACTGACTAAGCTGAAGACTGAGGACGGCAGGACCATATCGTCTAAGACTGAGTTGCTGGAAGAAGTTGAGAAGTTCTATGGACAATTGTACAAGACCACACGTTTGCCTGTCAGTGATCTGGCTGAAGACCCAAGAGCCAGACTAACCCGACACTATACCGAAGATATCCCGGACGTCAGCCTGTACGAGATTAGAATGGCTCTCAAACAGCTCAAGAACAACAAGGCACCGGGTGATGATGGAATTACGGCTGAACTTCTGAAAGCAGGTGGATCACCGGTACTAAAAGCTGTTCAGAAGTTATTTAATTCCGTTATACTCGAGGGACAAACGCCTAAGGCATGGCACAGAAGTGTGGTCGTGCTTTTCTTCAAAAAGGGCGACAACACCCTGCTGAAGAACTACAGACCCATCTCACTTCTGAGCCATGTCTACAAGCTGTTTTCGAGAGTCATTACGAATCGTCTCGCACGCAGGTTTGACGACTTCCAGCCTCCCGAACAAGCCGGTTTCCGAAAAGGCTTTAGTACCATAGACCACATACATACGCTGCGGCAGATTATACAGAAGACCGAAGAGTACAATCAGCCACTATGCTTGGCGTTTGTGGACTATGAGAAGGCCTTTGATTCAGTCGAAACCTGGGCTGTGCTACAGTCTCTCCAGCGGTGCCAAATTGACCATCGATACATCGAGGTGTTGAAGTGCCTGTATGAAAACGCCACCATGTCGGTTCGCCTCCAGGACCAGAACTCGAAACCTATCCAGTTGCAGCGAGGGGTGAGACAAGGAGACGTTATATCTCCGAAACTGTTCACCGCCGCCCTGGAAGATGTTTTTAAGCTTCTGGACTGGGGTGGACTCGGCATCAATATCAACGGCGAGTACATATCCCACCTCCGATTCGCTGACGATATCGTGGTCATGGCTGAGACTATGGAAGACCTAAGCACAATGCTCGATGGCCTCAGTAAGGTCTCTCAACAAGTATAAATTATGGACAAGACGAAAATAATGTTAAATGTCCGTGTCGCACCCACTCCTCTAAAGGTTGGAGACTCTACACTGGAAGTTGTTGACGAATATGTATACCTGGGACAAACAGTCCAGCTAGGTAGTTCCAACTTCAAGAAAGAGATCAATCGACGAATCCAACTCGGCTGGGCAGCGTTCGGGAAGCTTCGCAATATCTTCACGTCCCAAATACCGCAGTGTCTCAAGACTAAGGTCTTTGACCAGTGTGTGTTGCCAGTGATGACTTACGGAACTGAGACATGGTCGCTTACTATGGGCCTCATAAGAAAGCTCAAGGTCACCCAAAGGGCAATGGAGCGTGCTATGCTCGGAGTTTCTCTGCGTGATCGAATCAGAAACGAGGAGATCCGCAGGAGAACTAAAGTAACCGACATAGCTCACAGAATCGCTAAACTGAAGTGGCAGTGGGCAGGGCACATAGCTCGTAGAACAGATGGCCGATGGGGCAGTAAAGTTCTCGAGTGGCGACCGCGCACCGGAAAACGTAGCGTAGGCAGGCCTCCCACGCGGTGGACCGATGACCTGGTGAAGGTCGCGGGAAGCCGATGGATGCGGGCAGCGCAGGACCGGTCGTCGTGGAAATCCTTGGGGGAGGCCTTTGTCCAGCAGTGGACGATTTGTGGCTGATATGATGATGATGATGAATATTATACTAGCTTAACATCGTTTTTATGACTGTATTTAAGGGTTATTAGTAAATTATGTCGTTTCCCACCTAATCAACCATCTCTGTGCAAAAAATCACAACAATCGAGTATTTTTTTAGTTCCCTCAGGAACTGCATCTGATTATGCTATTTTTCCGGCATAAAAAGTAGTCTATGTCCTTTCGCGACACAGGCTACCTGGATGCCTATTTTCATAAAGATTGGTCAAGGCATTGAAGCGTGAAAAGGTAACAAACAAACAAACAAAATTTTCACATTTATAACATAAGTAAGGATGAAGTAGTACTTTCTAACACCATATTATTTTTGACAGATGTTTCGTTCCCAAGATGTAACTCGTCAAAATCTTTAAAAACGTGTCCTTGGTGTTTCTAAACTATGAGGACCAAGGAAAACTATTATGGGTATCCTGAGACAAACAGTTTTCAAATAATGACTCCGGAACCCTACACTATGCGTGTTTTGACATCCTGAGACAAACAGTTTTCAAGTAATGACTCCGAAAACCTACACTATGCATGTTTCAACACATTGAGACAAACAGTTTTCAAGTGATCACTCCGGAACCCTACACTATGTTCAACATCTTGAGGCAAACAGTTTTCAAGTAATGCCACCATTACTTCAAAACTTAGCCAATTTTTTTAAAGTTATATGCTCTGTTTGTTCTATGTTATGTTCACGTAGTAGGAATAAAAACGTTATATCATGTTGGTACACGACGACGTTATTATCGACGTATGCTACAAAGTTTAAGCGCATTCTGAAAAAGAACGTTACTTTCGAAACGATTACGATCCTTGTCGATGGTTATGGCCGTCGTTTTATCGTATCGGACCCTTTTCTCCATAAAATATATGTAGGGTACTTTTAAAGAACAGTCAAGTCTTTTGACACACCTGTGTAATAAGGCGTGTAGCATTGGATAATAATATGTATTACCAAAGATGATAGAATATAATATGTGAGCAAGGTCGGCTTCAACGCTGCCTCGAGTATAAGGAGCAATGCTCACGAGAGGTGCAGACCTGCCCTTTTCAAATGAAAACCTCCGTGAGGAGCGTCTGGACCCTAAGTGTGCACGTTGTCTCTCACGCCCGTCGAAAAGGAAGGGTCCAGACACACGGAGTGCAAGCCAGCTGCAAATTTGCAGTTTGGACGCAGTTAGGGCGCAACTTACTTTGAGACCTTCATCGAAACTGCAAATTTGCAGCTGGCTTGCAGTCCGTGCGTCTGGACCCTAAGTGTGCACGTTGTCGCTCACTCCCGTCGAAAAGGAAGGGTCCAGACACACGGAGTGCAAGCCAGCTGCAAATTCGCAGTTTGGACGCAGTTAGGGCGCAACTTACTCGGAGACCTACATCGAAACTGCAAATTTGCAGCTGGCATGCAGTCTGTGCGACTGGACCCTAAGTGTGCACGTTGTCGCTCACGCCCGTCGAAAAGGAAGGGTCCAGACACACGGAGTGCAAGCCAGCTGCAAATTCGCAGTTTGGACGCAGTTAGGGCGCAAATTACTCGAAGACCTACATCCAAACTGTAAATTTGCAGCTGGCTTGCAGTCCGTGCGTCTGGACCCTAAGTGTGTGTAGTATTGACCTAGAAAAAAGAATTTAATTAGTCTTATTTTGAAGTACACATACTCGCAAGAAAAAAAATACAAAATTTTATAAACTTACTTTGAAAATTTATGTACTAATAAATGAACATAGCGGTTTATCTTTTACTAATAAAAATGAATTTCGTAGATATCCTTTTTAATGCGCCTTAGGACCTTTAGAACTGAATAGACATAAAACTGATCTTATTTATACCCTTCATCAAATCATCATATCATTGAATCAAATCCCGCGTATTTAATTAGCTGCATTATAATATGAACGTAAAAGCGGTGCAATAAAGTCATTTTACGAGCAAGTGTGTAAAAAAAATTGAAAAGCATGGGTATGTTACTTCACATGGAGTCTGATACAACCAATGAGTTTCTATATCGCCAGAGGAAGATTCTATATCACATAAATGACCCCAATTGAAGTATCCCTTATGGTATACTCCTCTTCTAGTTGCTGTAGTGAGAGTGGAACATATATTGTGTAATTTTCAAACAGCTTTTTTGATTTTTGATGTGTAACTTCTTTCCTCCAATTTGTGGGAGTGATTTCGTGAAAAGGGAAAGTGTATCAGGAAATGCGAACGTTTTTTCAAGTCACGAAGGCTAAGAAAACATGGCCGTGCTGCCTTATGCGAGGCCGAAGGCCCAGCCTGTTAATGTACGACCCGATAATTCATGGTTGAGTTTGGCCCATTATACTGTCTATATGCATGACCCGGTAAATCATGGTTGAGTTTACGTAAGACCAAAGATGAGGTATTATTGACTATCTGTGGTAAGGAACAATATGACCTATTATTAAATTTTATAAATATTTTTTCTCATCATAATATGCGACTACTATAAGGCTCGCTCGTTTTTTCCTACCTACGTCTTAGTTTCGGTTATTTGACTCCACTTTTCCCTCGAGCCGCGAAAAAACATTGCTATCTCTATTGTAAGATAAAAACACCTCATTGGCTACACTTTACACAACACTTAAAGCCATACTGATAAATCACTGCATTAATTTAACTTAAAGACAACAATTTAATCGTACGCAGCAGTTGGGTACAACCTACCCGACTTAACCAGCCTTCCTTACCACTAAACAAATTTGACAGCTCTAACTTAGCCCAAGTTTTGCAAATACCAACGTAAGCTTATCCTTCTCAATAATATTGAACAACCTTAACAAAATGTACGAAAGTTTATATTACCGTGTAGCGTACTTACTGAGCAGCCTTACAAAAGTGGTGCCTTTTAAAGTTGCGTCAGACTAGTTAGCATAGGAGGCACCTACGTCGGAGGCAGCTGTCATGATTATTAAGGTGTTTAGTGCGAGTGTACTCAGTATTAGAGATTACGTTGCCTGTCAGCCCACCGCGTGTTTTGATAGGGATGTCAAAATTTTATCCTAAAGGAAACTTTCTAAATACCGTACCTTCATATTGTTGTTAGAAATTATGTACTTAGTCTTGAGTAAATAATTATTGACGTTTTAAAATAAATAGCCGATTGAAATTTTTACAGCATTAACAGTGTAGCGTAGGCAGGCCTCCCACGTGGTGGACAAACGAACTGGTAAAGATCGCGAGAAGCCGATGTATGCGGGCAGCGCAGGACCGGTCGTCGAGGAAATTCTTGCGGGAGGTATTTGTCCAGCAGTGGACGTTTTTGAACTGATATGATGATGATGATGGTGATGATATGATATGATAACCTAACTATTCCGGGAGTGCTCACAAAGGTGAAAACTTTTTACAGTTTTATAAGTTTTGACCCTCCGAGTGTTCTTGGCGAACGACTAGGTTGACAAAGTTTTGACCCCGCTGGTGTTCCTGGTACGGTGTCGGTTACGTTACGTTACAGTGTTGCGAGTTCAATGGTTTTTCCCATCTCAAAAATAGTAAACGCGCCTAAAGATTACACTTCAATAATAAAACTTTTAAAAAGTAATCCTACACAAGAAACGTGTTTTTAAACGTTTCTTTTTTGCTCTATCGTAAAAAATGTAATGAATGCAAGCGTGACACTTGGTGTGATTATAATCACTAGTATGCACTAAAGTGCACTAAAATGCACTAAAGTGCAAACCGTAAAGTAACAAAACAAAATAACAAGTCGTGCGAAGGATCCCGAACTAAATTTAAAAAATATCATTTTTGTCGCCCTCGTAGGTGTTTTGTGTTTAAAATAAATAGGAATCATTGTTGTGCTCGTGTATTGTTACGAAAACTTCGGTAAGCGAGTACAACTAGCTCTTTTATTAGGGTTCCGTACCGTAAAAGGTAAAAACGAAACCCTTATATGATCACTCATGTGTCTGTAAGTCCGTCAGTCTATCACAGGCAATTTGCTCGGAAACTACTGGACCGATTGAGTTGAAATTTGGTAACATATGTAAGTCGGTGAACCAAAGGACGTACAACGTATACAAATGAATTTTAAAAATTGGGGGCCACTTTTGGTGTGTTTAATTTGATAAAGTTTATCAAAATATATTGTGTGAAATAAAAAGCCTTGTTGAGAGAATCTCAAATATATTAATTATTAATACTTTTACGAATCATATTTTAAAAGTGAAAATTTACCATCCCCCCCACCTAATCTTCGAAACTTCGGGCCTAGACTTAAAAAAAACGGAATGCACAGATTACAGGAAAATCTATGAGAAAATCTAAAATCCTTCCGTTCCCATAGGAAAAATATAATTGCTTAACTCCAGAATAAGTAGACCCCTATTTACCTAGAGCAAAGTATATAGTGAGAGGTCTTATTCTGTTGGTAATTAAAGTTTTGGTGCTGATCTCTGTTTGTGTGACCCCGAGTCGCACTTGGCCGGTTTTTTTTAATGTACCTGCCTAGTAGGACCAACCACGTTCTACGAACTGTATCTACTCCAATCATCATATCAGCCGAAAATCGTCCACTGCTGGACAAAGGCTTCCCCCAAGGATTTCCACGACGACCGGTCCTGCGCTGTTGGCATCCATCGGCTTCCCGCGATCTTCCACCAGGTCGTCGGTCCACCGCGTGGGAAGCCTGCCTCCAATATAAAGCCCAAATCAAGAACTCTGGAATACCATCCTACGCGCGTACAGTTAGGTAGAAATTGATACATTTTATCAGTCCCTTACGCCCGAGTTTCGTGCTCACCTGTACCTCCCTCGGGGCGGATTATTATTCCTGCACCTAACTTGCGATAAGATTTAAGTTTCGCCAGCTATTTGCATAGAATACTAAATTTATACTCCAGCAGAGTTAACTCCCTACGCTGTCTGACTAATCATTTCAAACGGAAACTCTGCGAAGGTTTAAAGTTATAAATAGAATTTGATTTTGAGCCGAATGAAGAGATATTTCACATTTCGCGCACGACTTGTGACAAAGGGAACTTTTTCTTTAGAGATATGCTATACTAGATGTTTCCCGCGGCTTCACCCGCGCGGACAACGTTTCCATGGCTTTTCAAGAGTGCGCAGTGCGCGAGCCGCAAGCGGCTCGTGAGCGTGAAGAACTGTAGCCTATGTGTTAATCCAGGTCCTAATCTGTCTACATACCAAATATAAACCAGATCCGTTAAGTAGTTTTTGCGTGAAGAAGTAACAAACATACACACTCACAAACTTTCGCCTTTATAATATTAGTGTGATTCTATAACAAATACCATTACCTGAGACTGTAATCTGAATCATGACATTATTTGTAATAGACAGTTTTTTGACTTTTTAAAAGTATGTTTAAACAGATATTTAAAAGAAATTATTTTGATTTGATTAAATTTAATTAAATTGAGATAACCCTAGAACTGAATAATTTATAAATTAATGTTATCTTTATCACGTAATATCAAGTAATTATAGTTCGTGCCACTATAGATGAGACTTGACACACCACGTAAAACATTAAAAAGACAATGTAGGAAGATGGTTTATGACGTGAACACCTATACTCGTATGTCAAAAGAAACAAAGGATTATGGATTATTTATACAGGGTGTAAAAAGACCACTTTCGGAAACTTAAACTGGGGTTGCGACTCATCATACTGAACAACTTTCTCCAAGGTACCCATACTGAATTCATGAAAAAAATTTTTGGCTTCCCATACAAAACTGGCCGATTAACTGGCTGATTTGTATGAAAAGTCGAACAAAAATTTCGAGAATTCAGTATGGGTTCCTTGGAGAAACTTGTTTAGTATGATGAGTAGAAACCCCAATTTAAATTTCCGGGAGTGGTCTTTTTAGACCCTGTCATCATTACAGCTCATATACGTCCCCACCGAGGGGCTCGAGCCTACCCTGAATCAGGGCGATTAGGCCTTAGTCGACCACGCGGGCCCAGTGCGGGTTGGTCGACTTCACACACAACCTTCGAGTTTCTTCGCAGGCGTGTGCAGGTTTCCTCACGACGCGATGTTTTCCTTCACCGTTAAAGCAATCGGTAAGTATGTACGTAAGTTTTTAAAAACTCATTGGTACATTGGCCATCCAGATTTGAACCCGGTACCTCTGGTTAGATGGACCGAGTCGTTACCGGTTGAGCCACCGACACCCTGTATAGATATCCATAATCCTTTGTTTCTTTTGACATACGAGTATAGGTGTTCACGTCATAAACCATCTTCCTATATTGTCTTTTTAATGTTTTACGTTGTGTGTCAAGTCTCATCTTCATTGATACGCTCTATAATTACTTGATATTACGTGATAAAGATAACATTAATGCATATTTATATTCAAAGTAGTTTTTTTCATGGATCAAAAATTGTAAGGGCTCCGTCGACTCGTTTTTCATACCTGGCCCCAAAAAAACCTTGTAGTCGGAGTCCCACGATGGCACCTAAAAACTTTAATCCTTCCTAGCCCTCAATAACCCATTATTATAACAGCTCATATACGTCCCCATCGAGGGGCTCGAGCCTACCCTGAATCAGGGCGATTATAGGATTATTTGATTGATTGATTGATTGATTGAAAACACTTTATTGCACAACATAAGAGAAGAAAAAAAAAGATACAATGATTAAGGAAGTTGTACATATAGGCGGTCTTATCGCTAACAAGCGATCTCTTCCATTTATATAACCCATTAACTAATAACTAATTAGGTAAGTACGCAATCTAACGGTGACATTTTTTTTATAACACGACTGCCCAGAAAAATTGAGTGCATTATTTTCAGTTCTAATGTATGTATGTATGTTTATTTATACCACGATATCTTCAAAACGGCTTGATGGCTTTTAGAGTGCAAGGTATCGTTAGATTCGTCTTGATTCCGTGAGTGACATGAGACACCCGACTTCCCATTTTTATTAATTAAATTTATTTAAATTTTAGTTAATCACAATCTCTAATTTACACTTAAACTAGATTATTGTTATAAACGTATTTGTTTTTTTTTATCACAATTGGTAAACCCTTGACAACATCTCACCTGGTGGTAAGTGACGATGTTGCCGAAGATGGAAGCTGGCTTACCAAGATTCCCCGACGTAATGGGGAACTGGCTATCTAATCTTCATGCCGGAACACACCAATGATATCAACATTGATATTTAGCGGTAAAACTTAGATAAGATGGTGGTAGCTAGCCAGGCGGGCTTAGAAAATGCCCTTCCACCAACCAAACCGTGTCTTACAATTGACCCCGCCGGGAATCGAACCCGCGACCTCCTGTGTAAAGCCAGTGAACTTTGCCTCTGGCCTACGGAGGCGGTTAAAAGTTAAAACAAAAGACACTTCTACCAGTGTTCACAGTTATCCAAATTGATTATTAAATGAATACCACATTTTTTTGAAAGGGGCTATTAAAAAAAAAGTGAGATTAATTCACATTTAAACTGCGCGAGTCGGAAGCTTTTAAATTCACATAAATACAACATGTCACGGCCGTCCGTCCGTCCGAGCCGCCTTTATCAATTACAGGGACCCATGTCAAAAATGCAGAGCGGAAAAAATGATACATACTCGAAATCGTTTTGTGTTTATCAATGTAGGTATGTTTGTTAGATTGCTAATGTTGTATATGGTATATCTATACTACTCGGACTGACTCTGTGGCTCAGTGGTTAGTGATCTTGACTACTGATCCAAGGGTTGTGGGTTCGATCCCCACCCAGGGCAAACATTTGTGTGGTGAGCAGATTTATTTGCTCTGTGTCTGGATGTTAAATATCTATTTAAGTATGTATTATACAAAAGCGTCGGTGGCTCAACCTGTAACTACTCGGTCCTTCTAACCAGAGGTACCGGGTTCAAATCTGGACAGCCAATGTACCAATGAGTTTTTCAAAACTTACGTACATATAGGTACTTACCGATTGCTTTAACGTTGAAGGAAAACAGCGTGAGGAAGCCTGCACACGCCTACGATGAAACTCAAAGGTTGTGTGTGAAGCCGACCAACCCGCACTGGGCCCGCGTGGTCGACTAAGGCCTTATCGCCCGGATTTCAGGGTAGGTTCGAGTCCCTCGGTGGGGACGTATATGAGCTGATATAATAATAAATGTATTTAAACGTTAATAAGTATGTATATCAGTCTCTGGTTCCCACACAGGGAATCCTACTTTGGGGCCAGATTACCATGACGTGGGATTTGTCCCAGAATATTATTTTATTTATTTATAATATTATAAAGAGGAAAGATTTGATTGTTTGTTGTTTGTTTTGAATAGGCTCCGAAACTACTGGACCGATTTGAAAAATTCTTTCACCTAGCTTTGGTAAGCTACACTATCCGCAATTGCTATAGGCTATATTATTATTTTTTTTAAAATAGGGATCCTTACTATAACTCAAATAATGTAACGCAAGGTGTAGAAAATGAACTAAAAATTCCTGCAATATCTACAAAAAGTAGTGTAGTGGTAGTGGTAGTGGTATTGATAGTGATAGTGGTGGTGGTGGTAGTAATGTTGGTAGTGTAGTCGCAGTGTTGTGGTAGTGGTAGTGGTAGAGATATTGTTAGTGGTAGTGTAGTGGTAGTGTAGTGGTAGTGTATTGGTAGTGTAACGGTATTATAGTGTAGTGTACTGTAGTGTAGTGTGAGGCAGTACGAAGTGCACCGGGACAGCTTGTAGAGTATAATAGGGTAATGAAGCGTGCTATGCTCGGAGTTTCTCTGCGTGATCGAATCAAAAACGAAGAGATCCGTAGGAGAACCAAAATAACCGATATAGCTCTCAGAATTGCTAAATTTAAGTGGAAGTGGGCGGGGCACATAGCTCGTAGAACGGATATATAATTTCTCGAGTGGCGACCGCGAACCGGAAAACGTAGCGTAGGAAGGCCTCCCACTCAGTGGAACGATGACCTGGTGAAGGTCGCGGGAATCCGCTGGATGCGGGTAGCGCAGAACCGGTCGTCGTGGAAATCCTTGGGGGACGACTATGTCCAGCAGTGGACGTCCTTCGGCTGATATGATGATGATGTATATGGTACAGAGGACGTATATATGTGGGTGAAAAAAAAGTAGGAAAAATTATTTGAGACAGGTGAATAGTACTGTCGCATCGCAGGACCGGTCATCGTGGAACTCCTTGAGGCAGGCCTTTGGTTAGCAGTGGACGTTTTTAGGCTGATATGATGATGATGAGTTGTACCTGGTTTTACTCAGTCACGTCCAGGCTCGCTCAGGGTTTTGGCGTTATTGTACATCTGTGATCGAAACATCAGGTCCGTTTATTCTCCAGCAGTAATAACTTCACTATAAATATATTATGTAATTTTTCGAAAAAAAAAATTAAAATATTTTCAACCGACTTCCAAAAAGGAGGAGGTTCTCAATTCGACTGTATCTTTTTTGTTATGTGTGTTACCTCAGAACTTTTGACTGGGTGAACCGATTTTTATGATTTTTTTTTTAAAGCTAGTGTTCCCCGTTTGGTCCATATAAATTTTATCAAAATCGGTGACGCACTTAGAAAATTAACAAAAAACAAAAATAATAATACAAAATGTACTAAGTTGTTGCGATGGGAATCGCTTTTTTAACGTGTTTAGCGTTTTTATTAGTTAAATACTAGATCCAGCACAAAAAAAAACCATTGTAATCTGTTCAGTAGTTTCAAAAGAGAAAACGGCCAATTCAAAATAAAACTCTTATTTATAAGAGGTACAGAAAAGATTTTACTTCTTAGTACTCGTATATTTTTAGCACGATTTCATGGTTCCTGCCTGAGTTCTGACTTCTGACTTCTGACGGAAGTGACGATGCTACCGACAGTGAGAGCCGGTTTGAAATATCCTGGATTCCCTACTAATATCATACTATTATTATAAACGCGAAAGTATGTAAGAAAAGTATGTATTCTGGTAAAGGTCGCGGGAAGCCGCTGGATGCGGGCAGTGCAGAACCGGTCGTCGTGGAGATCCTTAGGGGAGGCTTATGTCCAGCAGTGGACGTCCTTCGGCTGATATGATGATGATGTAAGAATGTATGGATGTATGTTTGTTACTCTTTCACGCAAAAACTACTTAATGGGTTTGGCTGAAATTTAGTAGGTAGACAGATTAGGAACTGAATTAACACAAAGGCTACTTTTTACCACGCTCGCGAGCCACTTGCGGCTCGCGTACTGCGCACCCTCGAAGAGTCACAGTAACGTTGTCCACGCGGGTGAAGCCGCGGGAAACAGATAGTCTGGCATATAATCTTTGATGGCAGAACAGTGATGAAATCTAAACTAATTTTTACTTTAATGAGTGAAGAAGGTATTGTGATGGCAAAAAAAGTTGAGATTTTGATGGGGATCGATTCAAAAGTCAAAAAAACTAAAAGGTAAAAAAAATATGTGTGTATGCTGTGAGTGTGTCTGTATGATCATCCGGTTCTCTAGTTCCGAAACTACTGGACGGATTTTGGTAAAATTTGAGTTCAGGAAATACTATTTAATGTAATAATTTCCCCTATCTTATTATCCCCTATTTTAAAAATCACGAATTAGTTTTTTACTTAAAAATGGCTCTAACGATTTTGATGAAACTCAGTACGTTACTATTACTTTACATACCCTACACCATGCATTAGTTTCTAATTCTTTCCCTCCCATACAAATCCAATTTCTTTTTCTCAAAAATGGCTTAAGAGATTTTAATAAAAACTTTGTAAATAACTAGGAATTAATAAGGCCTACTGTACTGTGTACTTAATTATTACAGGAAAAATTGGAGTAAAGTACCTCGTATACAAACCGAAATTATTTATAAATTTTTCAAGTCTGATATACCTTATTGTTTTCTTTGTTTGCTACTAATGGTATATATTGCTGCCGCGGTCTATAGTGACTACTTTGCTGGTCACGCTGATGATGGCCGACAGCGCAGCGTAGCGCAGCTCCAGGCTGACACAGCGCGGTTAGCGTGCAGCACTTGATGGAGCTTTACAGCGAGGACAGCAAGGGCTGCAATAATGGCCAAGCTGGAAGGCATAGAGCGTAGCTAGGCTAGCTCGAGGCAATCATAGCGTGACCAGCGAAGCAGTCATTGTGGGCCAAGGCTTTTAAAGTGCTTTACTGAAAAATGCAAGTACCTAATCTAAATAAAACCAGCAAGTAATTTAAATAAAAAAAATAGATTAATTAACTAGAAATTTAATTAAAATGACAATTATGAAAAGTACAGTTACTAAAATTCAACACCGACTTTCCCGGTTTGATATTACTAATAGTTTGCGATAATTCTATTGCGGTGTTTGACTGCTGTATTATTTCTTCATTTATTAATTCTTTGTTTTTTTAAGCAATGATAGTTGGAACTATAGAGCCAAATATGGAATAAAATCTTTTTGTACCTATCTCTATAAATACAAACAGATGTGTTTTAAATAAAATCTTTTTGCATTTGATTTTTTAAAACGTTGAAACGTCAAAATAGCGGCTGGCAATGTTTTGCCGGCCTGTTAGAGCGGCCAGCAAAACTTTGGCGGCCGCTCCTTGAAACAGAACGGCAAGGTCGACTTTGCTCAAACAAGGTTGTCAAAATAATGACCACATTTCATGCATTTTTGAGTAAAGTAAGTGTAATGTTTAGAGTTGATTTGTGTATACCCGACTACAACAGTGTGGCTGTACAAATCATTTTCCAAGACGGTTAAATCATTTTCACTGCTTAGAAAATGACATGAAAACAAAAAGTTTAATTATATAAATACTATTTAACGTTCTTACGGTGAAGGAAAACTCGAAGGTTGTCTGTGAAGTCGACCAACCCGCACTGGGCCCGCGTGGTCGACTAAGGCCCGATCGCCCTAATTCAGGGAAGGCTTGAGCCCCTCGGTGGGAACGTATATGAGCTGATATCATCATATAAATGTACTCGTGCCTATGTATAGAGTTGAAAAGATTTCGCTCTGCTCAATGCTAGTGAAAAAGGTAAGTAGCCGGACGCATCTATTGTTCTCGACGTTATTCACCAAATCCACTTGAGCAGTAAAACATTTACTGTTTATATGTTTCTAAAAATACGCTGAAAACAAAACCGCAAATCAAAAACAAACAATCAAAAATCATTTTAAATTAAAACAGCTCCAGCTCATGTTTGATTTCATTTAAAAGTATTTTTTAGTTACCTAAGAACGCATACAAATACAATTTCAATTATCATCTAATATTATAAATGTGAAAATGTGTTTGTTTGCTTGATTGTTACCTTTTTACGCTTCAATACCTCGACCAATCTGTGTCACTGGGAAGGACATTATACCGTGAAAATAGCATAGCCTGATGCAGTTCCTGAGGGAACTGAAAAGATACTCTTTTTTTGGTAAATTTATTTAGCATCGCAACGGAACAATGGATTTTTGTGATTTTTTGCACAGAGGTGGTTGAGGGGGTGGTAAATGACATAATTACCTAATTACCATATGCTGACATAGTTTCCTAGGGATGTAGGGAAAA
This sequence comes from Coleophora flavipennella, assembly GCA_947284805.1. Lineage (NCBI taxonomy): Eukaryota > Metazoa > Arthropoda > Insecta > Lepidoptera > Coleophoridae > Coleophora > Coleophora flavipennella. The sequence continues at coordinate 14,765,590 of OX369264.1, read as the reverse complement.
CTCATTTTTACGCTCGCGCACGTTGGCGTCGCAATGGAGCAACGGATTGAAGTATTTTCTTGTATTGAATTGGTTGAGGGGGTGGGAAGTGACATAGACTGCTAATTAGAATAGCCCGATATAGTTCCTGAGAAATCCGGAGAAAACACATGTCCGTCCACTACTCACCCTCGAAGATAGTCATAAAAACGATGTCCACTATATTATTTACATAAATGCAAGTGCCCTAACACACTGAAAATATTTGCTCTTTTGGTGGCATACATGATAAATTGTAAATAACTTTGAAATTGTGCGTTTCGCCGTAACCGGTTTAAATTTTAAAACGGTCGGAACAGCAGTGGAAATGAAATTCACGGGCAAATAATGAGGGGCGAATTAAAAATGCAAAAATTGATTAATGGACCGCTGTTCGGCAAATATACGCTTATTAAGTACGAATTGTTGTCGAGTTTCGGTCACGGTTGTATGAACAACCATCAAGTTTACAAAAATAGTAGACAGTTTTAAACATGTATTTAACAGCCACCGTGGCAGAATGTTTAGTCCATCAGCTTCACACATCAGGAGGTCGCGGATTCGATTCCCGGCGGAGTCTAATTTGTAAGACTTGCTTCTAAGCCCGCCTGGCTAGCTACCACCATCTTATCTAAGTCTTGTCGCCAAACATCAATGTTAACAGCATTGCTGTATTCCGGTTTGATGATAAGATAGCCAGTTCTGGTAAGACCGCTTGCGTCTTCGGCATCATCGTCACTTACCATCAGGTGAGATGACGCCAAAGGCTTACCAATTGTGGACTAAAAGGAACATGTTTAGTCTCCTTTTTTAGGATTCCGTGCCTAAAGGGTGTCCACAGGACTCTATCACTGAGCCTCCGCTGTCTGTCTGTCCGTGCGTCCGTCTGTCTGTCATTGGGCTGTATTTCATGAACTGTATTATGTAGACAGTTAAAATTTTCACAAATTATATTTTATTATTATATCAGCTCATTTACGTCCCCACCGAGGGGCTCGAGCCTACCCTGAATCAGTGCGATTAGGCCTTAGTTATAGTTTTATTTAATTTAATTTAAATTAAAACATACGAGAAAAATGTTTTTTTGGTCAATGGTACGGAATACTTTTTTTTTTCTTTTTTTTTATTCACAATTGATAAACCCTTGACAACATCTCACCTGGTGGTAAGTGACGATGCTGCCGAAGATGGAAGCGGGCTTACCAAGATTCCCCAACGCAATGGGGAACTGGCTATCTTCGTAAATTAGTTTAATTGTGAATTATAATTAACGAAGTTCGTACTTGTGATAAGATCTAATTTTGTCATGTCCAACTGGGTGGATGGCACTGCCTGCAAACAAAAAAAAATACAATTTACCACTGTTTTCCTGTATCACACTACTATTATAAAGGCGAAAGTTTGTGAGTGTGTATGTTTGTTACTTCTTCACACAAAAAACTACTGAACGGGTCTGGCTGAAATTTGGTAGGTAGACAGATTAGGACCTGGATTAACACTTAAGCTACTTTTTTCTACGACTGCGCACCCTCAAAAAGTCATAGAAACGTTGTCCACGCGGACGAAGCCGCGGGAAACAGCTAGTACAACTATAAATGTGTCAAGTTTTATGAAACGGTAATTGTGGTGACCATCCGACATTATCATGATTTCTGACAAATTGTCGACTTGTCAAGCTTTATGAAACAGACTCTAGACCATTTACGGCGCCTATAATAACGGGTGTAACTGAAATTATTAGCTACATCTAGTGTAAACTTTTAGAACGTCATACCTTGGATTATTACATATTTGAAACTTTGCGTGATCGAATCAGAAACGGGGAGATCCGTAGGAGAACCAAAGTAACCGACATAGCTCTCAGAATTGCTAAACTTAAGTGGCAGTGGGCGGGGCACATTACTCGTAGAACAGATGGCCGTTGGGGCAGTAAAGTTCTCGGGTGGCGACCACGCACCAGAAAACGTAGTGTAGGCAGGCCTCCCACTCGGTGGACCGATGACCTGGTGAAGGTCGCGGGAAGCAGCTGGATGCGAGCAGCGCAGAACCGGTCGTCGTGGAGATCACCTGATGGTAAGTGACGATGACGTCGAAATGGAAGCGGGCTTACCAAGATTCCCCAACGCAATAGAGAACTGGCTATCTTATCTTCAAGCCGGAACACATCAAGGTTGTTAACACTGATGTTTGGGGGCAAGACTTAGATGATGGTGGTAGCTCGCCAGGCGGGCTTAGAAAATGCCCTAACACCAACCAAACAGAGACTTACAAGTTAACCCCACCGGGAATTGAACCCGGGACCTCCTGGTGTGAAGCGAATGGACTAACCATTACGCCACAGCGGCGGTTGTAAGCTAAGTGATGTCATTATAAATCCAATATGGCGGACTCCCAAAGATGACTGATCAGTTATTTTTTATGCACCCCTATGATATGGGTATCAGATGAAAGGGTTTTATAAGAAGATTACAAAATGACTGAAATTATTTTCAAGTTAAAGCTTGTAACCAAAAGTTTGTAGGATTCTAACAAATTATGGTTTTTATACAATGTCTTTATAAATAGCGCTTTAAACAGCAATAACAACGCATATAAAACAGTCTTCCTTGACAATTCCCGGGTAGTACAAGGCTTTTTCGCCTCATCGTACTGACCTCCAGCTGAAGGAAAGTAGGAAAGTGGGGACGCTCTATCATAAACGTGGTAGTTTTAGCGTATCTGGTAGATATACGAGAGGGGAATGACCTCCAGCTGAAGCCGACTGCTATGCTTTTGCTGGAGTACATCCTAACACTTTTGCCGACTGTCGTATGTGCAGTAATATCATGAATGAAATTTGTAAAATTTCAATTATAAATAAAGTCATTAATCTACAGCAACCACAAGGAGTATATGCTAATAACAGCTACTTTTCTATATTGGCCTTTTAATTCGGCGCAATCAGTATTATCAATCGCGAGCCTTGTTGGTGGTTTCATCAGGCCGCCGGTGGCACCGCCTCCTTGCGTGTTGGCCGCATATTAACTGTCATAATATGGCCTGGCAACCGCCAAAACCAGCCTGGTACTCCGTACAGTAAATGTGCAGGTAGGAAACGAAAAAGCATATCCTGACTTTATTACACTATTTCCAAAGTATACATGTATATATCAGTACTAACATACTTAACTGTCTGTTTCCTCATGACTTCATTCTCGGGAAATTCGGATTGGCCCTGGTGAGCTATCCAAAATATAGATAGATAAATCGTTTATTTCTCATAGCCTTACAGACAAATGACATAGTAGATACTTAATACATATACGGTAAACATCGTCATATCAGCTTATATACGTCCCCACCGAGGGGCTTGAACCCACCCTGAATTAGGGCAATCGGGACTTAGTCGACCACGCGGGTCGACTGCGAGTTGGTCGACTTCACACACAACCTTCGAGTTTCTTTGCAGGCGTGTGCAGGTTGCCTCACGATGTTTTTCCTTCACCGTAAGAGCGTCGATAAGGTAAACATATGAAGATAACTAAAATAAATAATAAAAAACAGTGCAGTCAATAACAAAAACAAAATTAAAATTGGTAGCAAAATTTTTCAAAACACAGGCTTGAGAAATTGGTTAGGACTTAGCATGTGCAGTGAGTATACCTAAAACTCTAATGATTCTGCCCAAACCATGAGTGACGCGTGTGCCTCGCCCACAGAGTAACTATTTTATTTAACAGAATATTTTTTTCATAACGAGTAAAACAACTTCTTCTAAAATATTGGTATCTAATACCTAGAAATTTCATGAATGGTCTACAGCTATTTATCTTTGTCAAAACATTTAAGGCATCTTAAAACGGTAACAAACGGTTTCCACCACGCCAGTATTCACCCATATCTATATTTTTATCTTCCGAAATGCCTAAAATCCGCTTTAAGAGCAGGCTCCCGGCACAGCATTGACGAACAACCAAATTTTTAACATTATGGGATCAGCTTTACAATTGAAATTCGCGTGAGTGTTTCATTGTGACCTACGTCCTTTACTTCGGGCGTAAATGCACATTTTCTTTTATTACGAGCTTAGTAAACTTTCTAGGAAAATTTCGTCTTAGCCGTTTTATCAATACCTTTATTCCCTTACCGTCGGTATTTATTTCATGCACCTAACTTATTTAATGTAGGAGAAAAATCTAATAATCTCTCAAAACTACATAGTTTTACAAAATAAAAAGTTTCGAGCTAAAACCAATAAATTGTGTTTTAGTTTTAGCCATACGAAATAAGAAAGTTCAAAGAATCAGCTATGTAGTTTTCGCATTCACAAAGCTTGCGGCCGTCTCTACATATTTTGGCAAAAAGGCACTAATTTTGGGAACCTGCTTTTAACGCTTCGCTTCGACTGAGTACCTATTACGTTTTTGCTGTAAACTTATTTTATTTCTATATCCAAAAATTTCAAATTTTGACATAGGTAAGTACTCCATTTCACTGCTCCATTCGCAGGCTTTTCCAGCTAGATCGCAACGATACTTGCCCCTGCGCAATTGCGCATGCTACCGCGCTAAACACCGTCAACTTGTGAATTATTTATCGCGGCGAGCCATCGAGCCGACACGGCCGACATGGCCCCATTCATGAAAAATTAAATAAATCACCCATCAGATTTATTGCAAGCGTGCTTTCTGCCATTATGGTCGAGTAATGCGAGTAAATAGCATTCAGTGCGAATGCTTGGTCAGTAATTTTAGCTTTTTTCTGTCGTTTGTGTAACTAAATATGCTATTTCCATTAATAAAAAGTTTTTGTAATTTGCTGAAAAAGACTTATGAGGAATGTGAACCCACGGCGAAAATTATACTTTTATTTTCATACAACATATAATTCGCCCTAATTCAGGGTAGGCTCGAGCCCCTCGGTGGGGACGTATATTGCGTTGGGGAATCTTGGTAAGCCCACTTCCATCTTCGGCAACATCGTCACTTACCACCAGGTGAGATGTTGTCAAGGGTTTACCAATTGTGATTAAAAAAAAAGTAAACCGATTTTGACCAAATTTTATAAAGATTGTCAGTCACAACAGAAGCTAGATTCATAAGTTTATTTTTTTTTAAATTACTGATTCAAAATAAACAAACAAAAAATATTTTTGTAATAAAACACGTGAACGACAATAAAATAAACATATTAACTTCATTTGAAAAACAAGAACCTAAAAACCTAGCTTTTGCTTTGACTGACAACCCTTCAAAAATTGGTCAAAATCAGTTAAAATATAAGAGGTGAAAATCGCTAACGCCGTTTGTATAAAAAAAACGCAGCTTCTCAGTCCTCTAAGATGATTTTCACATCTACAGGCACCTAATGTTTATTTTATTTAACAAAGAGGAAACGTAGAAAAAAGACAAAACCAAAACTCATCTGAGAGCCACCTCGTAAATCAAAGTGAAAAAGTGAAAAATATTTCCCGACCACCCCTTTAACCGCGGCAAAGGAAAGGGAGAAAAACCATTGGGGGTTTTTTCTACTCAGCGCTATGACATCAATACACAATTAAGAAGTTTGTTCAAAAATTTAAATGAGATGAGATGATGCCAAGGGCTTACCAATTATGAATAAAAAATATAAATAAAAAATAAAATATTGTTAGAGTGGGTTTCCATTTTTAACAATAAATACAAAGAAATAAACAAAACGTAAACATATTGCTTTAGATAAAAACCTGCCAACCAATCATCATCATCATATCAGCCACAAATCGTCCACTGCTGGACAAAGGCCTCCCCCAAGGATTTCCACGACGACCGGTCCTGCGCTGCCCGCATCCATCGGCTTCCCGCGATCTTCACCAGGTCATCGGTCCACCGCGTGGGAGGCCTGCCTACGCTACGTTTTCCGGTGCGCGGTCGCAGCTCGAGAACTTTAAAAAATATAATAACCAAATTTTAAAAATATAATAGCCAACCAATATCTTTAAAAAATACTAAGAGTCATATTCTCACACGTTGGGTTACGTACCAAATTACTAGAAACACTTTTCTTATATAGTTCCCTCCCCCATCCTTCTTTGTCAAGGTTGCGGAAAGCCGTTGGATCCGGCCAGTGCAGAACCGGAAGTTGTGGATATCCTTGGGAGGCCTTTGTCCAGCAGTGGATGTCATTTGACTGATATGATGATGATAACAAAATCTCTAGCTCCCAGATTAGAACAGGGTCAACCCATCTCTTCCCGTGGGTGCAGTAAGAAACGACTAAACTAATCGTCCTTTCCGCGTACTGCGCCGCCTCATCGCACAGAATCAGAACCAGAATCATTTATTTGCAAGAATACTGTCCTAAATATACAGATCTTAAAAAGTACAATGCCAGTAAACGTATTCAGTCTTATGAAGACATGCAAATTAAAAACAAATAAAATATAAATGATTATTAATTTAGGGAAAAGGAAGCAATAAGATTTGTTAAAAATGTCACTATATGTAATTTTTGTAGTCCATAAATTCCTTAATACTATAAAAACAATAATTCATTAGCCATTTTGTTAGTTTTGTCTTAAATTTTGTTCCTTGTAATATTTTTAACTGCTATCGCCAACCCGCCTGCCAAGCGTGGCTATTACGGTAACCCTCCCCCGCCCAATTCGGAGGAGGCCTAAGTGTAGCAGTGGACGTCTTTTGGCTGATGTGATGATGATGATTTTTATTTTCGTTATTCGTTCTTATAGCGGCAATAGAAATACACACTCGGTGAATATTTCAACTATCCACCTATCACAGACGAACAGTAGAGGCTTACTAAAACTTCCAGCTGGTCACCCTTTGGGCGTATGGCACCCTTAAAAGAATTTTATTGAGTAACGACATATTTATTAACTTCCAGTGTTGTTTAAATTTATAAGTGCAAGTTAATAATCAGGTATTAATTTAAAATCAAATTACGTAACCCTTGGAATGGAGTGCTATATACTTACCCAACTTCTAAGGAAAGAGGTTAATTAATATTATCATTTATTTTTCAGACAAAAGTGATCCAGAACTTGTTAATAAGACTTAGCCTATGTTAGTTTTTTTTTTAATTATAATAATACTATGTCAATAATTAATAGTCAACAAACAGAGAGTTAACTAAAAATTCACAGTAACTTAGTTTTATATCAAATCTAATCAAATAATTTATTTTAAGTCACATTCTATTATGTCATTCTATTTAATATCATTAATGTTTTCGTCAATTATTTTTAGAGATTTTTTTTTGTGAAGCACAGCGGAACAATTCAGTTTGTGCAAAGAGCCAATTCGCTAATTTTATCTAGAGAGCACCACTGAATAAAGATATATTAGTGGTCCGAACAAAGATAAAGGAATAAATTGTGGGCGCGATAAATCAGTAAAGGATGGTTTTAATTACACGTCCGGCGGAACCGGTGCCCGGGGCACACTGAGAGCGAACTAGATAGTAAATAGAATTCAAATTACATATATCATAACTACATAAATATTTTTACTTTTTTGATTTCATAGCGAACGCTAGATTGCCATAAACGACCCTTACTTTCGTCACACCCTGGACACGTCATAAAAAGGGCCAGAAAACACAGTAAAAAAAAAAACTAACGACGGAACAAACAAAATGGCTTCGAAATCCTATACGTTCGACAATCAAACTGTAACTAATCTGTATCAATCCGGGTGATGAGGGGCTTAGGTCACAATCTGGAGAGCGGCAGGGAGTGTACTGTATGTTAGTACTTGTATACTTTGCTTTAGTTCCGCATTCAAAAAAGCGTACAAACAACACATATATTAAAAAAAATGGTTATCTGTAAAATCGATTTACGGACGATAGTTTAACGTGACAACGTTATAACTTAACGGGACAATGAGTCATCCTTTTTCGTGCATGCAGCCGGCGTTCATCGATTTATTAGACGTAGCCACGTCAAAAAGTAAAAGAGAGGTAAAACCAAAGCAGACATAGAACAAATCATATAAATATTGTAAACACTTTTGCTACTGACTACGCTTGCGCCGTAGTCCACGTGTAGCACGTAGCAGCGTTACACCGACCGCTTTTTATATAAAGTAACTAGCTGTCCCGGCGAACTTCGTTCCACCTTACACTACACTACACAACCCTACCCTACCCTGCAAAACCCTGCCCTACACAACCCTACCCTACGCTACCCTACCCTACCCTATCCTACCCTACCCTATCCTAACCTACCCTACACTACACTACACTACCCTACCCTACCCTACCCTACTCTACCCTACCCTACACTACCCTACACTACCCTACACTACCCTACACTACCATACACTACTATACCCTACCCTACACTACATTACCCTACCCTACCCTACCCTACCCTACCCTACCCTACCCTACCCTACCCTACCCTACCCTACCCTACCCTGAAACCTTCTCCTGATAATAACGAACTCAACAAAAAAAGGACTCGATCCAGCCGTTCTTGAGTTATAAATGGTGTAAATAACACGACTTTCTTTTATATATTATAGATTACGTAGCGGTAGACCTGTGCCCCACCAGTGGGGACAATATGGGCTGTTAATATTCACAATACGCTATTTTACCGTATAAAATATAAATTAAAAAATACTGTTCAATAAATAGCATTTCTTCTAGAATAGCAAAAATTATATACTAGCCGTCCCGGCGAACTTCGTTCCACCTTACAATACACTGGACTACCAGCGCCATCTGCCGAGCTGATTTGTAACTCTAAACCATCCAGGTCACCACCCAAATGCATACAAAAAAAATCATTCTAATCGGTCCAGCCGTTTCGGAGGAGTTCAGTGACATACACATGTACAGTATAATTATAAATATAAAGATTTATTAAAAACAGTAAATTAGTTCGTTAATGACTCTGGCACTTATAACGTCACTATGTCAGTAACGTGAATAATTACAGAAAAAACTTTAGTTTTTGACAGTTGATAAAAAGTTACACAAATGACTAGTAGTAAAATACCGTATTTCATAGCACTTTGAACCCTACGCAAAGTATATAATTATTAGTACTAACATACAGTATGGACACTCCCTGCCGCTCTCTAGATTGCGACCTCACCCCCTCGTCACCCAGATTGATGCAGATTAGTTACAATGTGGTTGTCGAACGTGATCGATTTCGCCGTGATTTTGTTTGTTCCGTCGTTCCTTTTTATGAAATGTAATTTCTGGCCCGTTGTATGAAGTGTTCAGGGTGTGCCTTAAGTTCAGTGTAATCTTAACCTAACAAAATGTTCTGTAGCAGCATGAAGGCGAAATGTAAATAAAGTTAATTATAGCTGGTTAAGTGATTTCAGACTTACGAGTACTGAAATATATTCCGGCCGGAGTCGCCCGCCTCGCCCGCCTTACCGGAACATGTTTATTTACGGATTTACCCGCTGTCCGTAATTCTAAATGCAAATTCACTAACGCAAACAAACCGCCTTTACGCTACCTTTAATTTGTTAACTTGTCCTTAAATGAGTGAGGGCTCCAGATCAGCCATATACACTAAAAACGTGGCTGCACAACCGTTAACCGAGTTCTGATCTAGAGAACTAAGCGTCATCAAGCTGCTCAAGGGCGAACCAAAGGAGAGCCTACCTGAGATGGTTGTCGCATCGGCCTATATGCCCGACAGCGACGACCCCCCCACATCGAGATCTGGGAGGCTGATCTCATACTGCGAGGATAATGGACTGGAGTTGCTCGTGGCTGCTGACAGCAACGCGCACCATTCCCTCTGGGGCATTACAAGCTGCAACGAGAGAGGTAAGGCCTAGTGGACTATCTCACAGAGTCAGCCCTTCTCAGTGTTGTCAGCAAGATTGAGGCGGCGCTTCAAGGCAAGGTCATGTGCCTACATCGAAGGTGCGTTTGATAAGACAAACTTCTCCAGTATAGAGATGGCACTCCGTAAGCACGATGTGAACCCGACCATGACTAAGTGGATCGGGAACATGCTTAGTGGGTTGTCAAGCTGGACAGAGGTAAGGTATTTACAGTCATAGTCGCGAAAGGATGCCCCCAAGGAGGTGGACTATCACCGCTTCTGTGGAACCTGGTGGTAAATGACCTGATTACCACGCTTAACAGACATTACTACTTCACGGTAGGCTATACAGACGACCTGACCATCCTTATATGTATCAGGAAATTTCACAAACATAGCCTTAGATGTCACTCGCTCTGCGGTATGCATCGTGGAACGCTGGTGCACCGAGTTCAAACTGCCAGTGAACCCCAAGAAAACGGAACTAGTATTGTTCACCAACAAGCGGAACCTGGGTAACTATAATTTAACCAAGCTCTTCAACTCTCACCAGAAATTAAGTACCTAGGGGTCATACTTGACAACAAGTTGAATTGGAGTAGTCACCTAAACAGCAAGTTAAATAAAGCTAAGATAACTCTGTGGCAGTGCCGTAGAATGGTGGGTAATAAATGGGGACTTACCCCAAAAATCATGCTATGCCTCTATACAGCGGTTATTCGTCCTATGGTAAGGTACAGCGCGGTGGTATGGTGACCACGCACTAAACTTTCGACTGTCGTAAGTAAACTTCAAAGTTTCCGAAGAACAGCATTCATGGCGGTCTCCGGCTGCATGCGCACAACACCAACAGCAGCCCTGGAGACAAAGCTGGACGTGCCGCCCCTGCAACTATTTATCCAGTAAGAGGCAGCCAGTGCTGCGGTACGGCTAAAGCTGTTGAACGTTTGGAGCAAGGAAGGGGTTCCTCACGTCGAACTTCTGGACAACATTGTCTCGGAAGAACTGCTGTTCGCAGCCGTCAACGATAGAATCCTGAAACAATTCGTTTTTGACAAGAAATACAAAATACAGCTCTACGAAGACCCCTGGGTAGGCCAAAACCTATTGGACCTACGGATTTTTACCAATGGGTCCAAAACTGGAGCTTGGACCGGCTTCGAGGTCTTCTCAGAAGACCTAAACGTAAAAATGTCCAAACCACTTGGTGCGTACAACACAGTCTTTCAGGCGGAGTGTACGGGCATCATTCTGGCTGCTAATGCAATCACTGCTAGAAGGGTACAGGGCTACTCCATTCGTATCCTTTCAGACAGTCGAGTGGTTCTACTGGCCCTCTAAGTAATGTCATCACTTCGGGGCTAATACACGAGTGTCACCAAAGATTTACAGAGGTATGTTATCACAGCTATGTAACTCTGCAGTGGATCAAAGGGCACAGCAACTCGCGTGGAAACGACGCAGCTGACGAACTGACCAGGAGGGTCAGGACTTGAAGCTGTAGTACCGGAACCCATTTCACCCCTTCCCTCGGCCTGGTTCAGATCCGGCTGCTTAGAAGGTCAGAACATAACCGATATTGGAAAATACTGGAAGTATGTCGCCAGGCCAGACAGGCGCTACCCTCGCCTAACGCTGGCCTGATTAGGAAGCTCCTGATTACAGACAACCCGCTGTGCCGCGCGTGCATGGCAGCCGAGGAGACAGCCGCTCACATCCTCCTGGACTGCAGAGAGGTGGCTGCGTACAGGGGCGAGCATCTCGGAGATCTGAGGACACTCCCGGAAGTGGTCAGCTACCTGCGGGGGCTACTGGGCTTGCTGAGGGAGCCAGCCAACCACACAAAATGGGCGCATCAGACGCCTGGTTGCGGAAATCAGCCCGTCCTTACAATTACAAATTCCTCGAATTAAGTTATGATTTTTCGCCAAGTAACTAATTCTTCTACAAGCTCCTAGGGTTTGTCAAACCGCGCGTAGGTATATGCCATAATTTAGGAGATAGTATTTGCCGCTTGCGGCTCGCGCACTGCGCACCCTCTAAAAGTCAAAGATTGCGGCTCGAGCACTGCTCACCCTCGAAAAGTCAAAGAAACAATGTCCACGCGGGTGAAGCCGCGGGAAACGCTAGTTTTAAATATAAAAAAAAACCTTGAAAAATCGTTGGTGCCCTGGTATTCCACTTTTCAAAGGTTTACTGCATAATTAATTTATTACAATAATATCTGCATAGTTAAATAGTAGGCTAGGTTATCATGTTGCAACGTCCGCAAATTGGCGATGAAAATCATCAACGATGCAAATGCTCGGTCGACAGTTATTAATTAGCAAATAGCAAATAAATCTTATAAACTATTCATTAGTGCACATTTTCCATAAAATTCGTAGAGCTATGGAGCTATTCTACTTTTTTAACATAAAAATTGTATGGTGAAATATAAAACTGATTTCATTAATTATAAATCCAAAGATAAATATATTAAAAATATGGTTAAATTAAATTTATTAGTTAGGCTGGTGCATTTTAAACTAGGTTCTACTAAAATTCAAAAAACCTTTTCAAATAAACACGATTAAGTTTTAAAACAACTATAGTTTAAAAAAAAATTCGAAAAACCTAAAAGCTTTTTGGTACAAAGCTTATTGGAAAAGAGCCAAATTCTCAATTGAATATAAAAAAAACACCGTTCCAAATTCAAAAAGGTGAGCACAGTATTGTATTTCCTACGATTCTATTGAAAAATAAAAGACGTTCTGTGACTTTCATTCCACCTGCAAAGTTCATCATCAGATCAACTTCAAAATAACAAAAGGATCATTGTCACCGGGAATACGGCTTCATTCCAAATTTCAGCTTAATCCGACTCCTGGAAGTCGCTCTAAAATTCTTCGCTAGATTTGAACTAAACAAACATACATACATACATACATACTTGCATGCATGCATACATGCATACATACATACATTCAAACATTGCAATTTAAATAAAAGCTTTTAATGAACAGCTTTGTATTCGAAAAATTTACAAAAAATATCTCCTGGATATAATCAGGGTGTTTATGTAAATCGAAGAAACCTTTTAGGAGGTGAATAAGAAACCAAAACTGTAGAAATTTCCTCAAGAAACCTATGGTAAATTAAAAAAAACATTTCCCATACAAATCGATTAGCTGACAAGCCTAGTTTCTATGGTAAGTCCAATTTTTTTTTGAGTTGACCATAGTTTCTTGGAGAAAGTTAACCTCCTTAAGGGTTTCTTGGGTTTGCATAAACACCATGTATTACACTAAGGAAGCCTCCAACTACAGTTATTTTTTTTTATACCCTCCCCTCCATGCACAAGAATTAAACCAACTTTAATGTAATTTTGTCTGAAACACGACTTTTATCTCACTTAACTAGCTAATTTTCCCATTCAGAGTGCGTTTTAACTGCACAAATGTACAAGCCTCTTCATATGAAATAATTGCGGGCCCCCATCGAGGCAAGCAAATATAGGACTTGAGTGCAGCTTTAGAGGGTAAAGGAGTGTCTTCACCAGGAATATCTATAGTACACGAAAGTTTTGTACATTTTTTTTAAAAGAAATTGCACAGCTCGCCTTTCAAAACAAATAAAAACAATACTTTTTACATTCAGTATTCAGAGTTCTGAAGCCACAATGGCAAAAAACGAAACCTTTATAATTTCGTCATATGTCTGTCTGTCCGTATGTCACAGTCATGAATTTTCTTTGCCATTATTAGACCTACAGTAATGAAACTTATTACACAGATGTAAAATTATGACCCAAAATATAAAATGAAGTCAATATGTTAAAAACCGTTAAGGATAGGCGTTCTTACATGTAAAAGGGGGATGAAACTTTTTTTGAATGGGGTATTGGTAAATAGGTCTCATTAAGCGAATCAAAGGTTTCTTTCAACATATTTTTAAGTAAAGAAACTAGGTAGGTACTGCGTCGTCGTCTATGAGACGCCGTGGGGATGTATGTAGGTCTAGCTTACTAGTTTAAAATAAAAGATGCATGTACGTATTAAATATCACCGAAGATGATTATATTATTAATACGTAAAAAAAACGGAGACAGCTCTGTCGGCTGACTGATTATTATTTCTGCATTTAATCTAACGATATCACTTTCTTGCCATTTTTAGGGATCTCAGTAACTAAAGGAGTTGCAAGTGTGGAAATGTAGAGATATACGATCTCTACAGTACCTATTAAATAAGAACGTAAATACGTAACAATATTATTAATTTAAAAGATATCTAATTAAAAAAAACACTAAATAACCGATTAATAGAAGAAAACCAATATATATGAAATAGATAAAACTAACTAAAAATAAATAAACATACCAATTTAATTAAAAATCAGTAACCTGGCTGCATTAAAATATTGCCCACTTTATTTTTGGGCACTCGGGTAAACGTTTATTCTATGTCACTCAAGGGATCAAGACAAATCTAACAACACCTCACAGTCTTAAATTCATCAAGCGGTTTAGGCTACAGGCTCAGCTAAAAAAACAGACATACATACATACATATACACATACATACAAATACAGATATACACATCCATACAATCACTTGAAAAACAGAACCCTTCTATTTGGGCAGTAGGGTAAATATTTTTATTCAGATGTGCCGTTCCCAGGATTACAGCTCGTAAATGTCTCTAAAATGGTGTTTCTAAACTATTGGACCCAGGAAACTATTTAGGGTATCCTGAGACAAAAAGTTTTCAAGTAATATATCTGGAAACCTATACTATGTGTTCCGACACTAACTTGGCCGTTTTTTTTTAGTGCGTTTGTCGTATGTCTTGTTTTATCGCAGTTATTTTATGTAATCACTTGGTCTAACAAAATATTCGCCGGAGGTCAGTTTCATTATGGAATAATAAGCTGTTGCCCATGTCTTCGCCCCCGAGGATATCGAGGATGAGCAGTATGCAAGCCACAAGCGGCTCTCGGGTTTTTTTAGATAAGCACCATGTATCTAAGAATAAAACTTTAAAAAAATATGAAAGAAATCTATAGAGTAGTTTTGCGTGATACGCGCACAACGGCAGACTCCTTTTGTTTATGGAGATAAACTAATAGCCGTTGGGGCAGTAAAGTTCTCGAGTGGTGACTGCGCACCGGACGTAGCGTGGCTCCCAATCGGTGGACCGACGACCTGATGAGGGTTACGGGAAAACGCTGGATGAGAACAGCGCAGTACCGGTCGTTGTGGAAATCCTTGGGGAAGGCGTTTGTCCAGCCGTGGACGTCTTTCGGGTGATATGCCGATGATGATGAAATACACTGAACCTAATCAATTATTTATCGTTAAGAAAGCGATAAGGAAACTACGGCGTTGCTTAGCAGTTCTACCTCCCTACTTAAATGTTCGTTCACGAATTACATGAATGCTTTCGGTCGAAATGCACCTTAACTGCATCCTAATTATGACCTTTCCAAAGAGCCAATTTACCGCTCGCTGCCGACGTGAGAGCAGCAAAAACGCTAATTAAGGTAAATACTAAATAATGTTATAATTAAAATAACACTCGTCGCAAAGCCAGTCAAAGCGGGCTTCTGGTAGCTGGAGCGTGAACGCGACCACTTCACTTTGTGACGGTTTTTCTCCGTCTATCTCCAATGTTTCTGTCAGGGTAGTGGCATGGGGCATTTAATATTCATAGACTTTTAAAGAGTGCTACAGATTATTTTTTAGTAGAAATTCATAGGAATTTTCATCTTTAATCAGTTTTTTAAATGTTTTGTCAAATTTCTAAGGATTTTTATTTAGACGAGATGAGATGATCCCTCTTACCAATTGTGTGAATAAAAAAAGATCAAAAAACTCTTATTGTTTTTATACATATCAAAAATAGATTTCCCATGACTAATCTTGATAAAATTTAGCATGCAGGTAGCCTGTGTATGTCCATTATGTCATTTCCGTTTGGAAAGGACATAGGCTACTATATTTATAAATAAAATAATGTGAAAATAGCATAATCCGAAGTTCCTGAATGAACTGAAAAATACTCTGTTCATTTCTTTAACATCGCAACGCAACAATGGATTGCTGTGATTTTTTGCACAGAGATAGTTGAGGGAGTGAGAAATGACATGATTTACTAATTAGCATATCCTGATATAGTTCCCGAGGGATCTGGGGAAAACTCATTTCGACGCTCGCGCACGTTGGCGTCGCAATGGAACAACGGATTGAAGTGATATTTTGTACATAATTGGTTGAAGGGGTAAAGATTGCTAATCTGAATATCCTGATATAGTTCCTGAGGGATCTGGGGAAAACTTATGGTCACGATGCGACTCGCGCATCACTCACCCTTAAAAACAGTCATAAAAACGATGTCCACGCGGGCAAAAGCTAGTAATATTATAAATGTGAAAATGTGTTTATTTGTTACCTCTTCACCTTTCAACACCTCAACCAATCTTAACGAAACTTAGCATGCAGGTCATAGGGAAGGACATAGGCCACTTTTAATCCCGTGTAAATAACACAGTCCGATACAGTTCCTGAGGGAACTGAAAAAAAGACTATTTTTTGGTTGATTTCTTTTGCTTCGCAACGGAGCAACGGATTGTTTTGATTTTTTGCACAAAGATAGTCAAAGGGGTGGGAAATGACAAATATCAATAATTAGCATAGCTAGAAAAAAAAATACTATTTTAAAAACTCATTGGCGCACCACTCGCCCTTAATCATATAAACGATGCCCACGAGGGTAAAAGCTAGTAATTAAACACACATATAGTTTCTTAAATACAGCTGTGCTTTATCGAAACAGTTATTGTTTTTATAGAAGGTAAGGCTTCTGACAGGGTGACAGAAAGAAATCTCTGATGGGGATAGGTCCACCTTTGTACATTATTTTGTTTTTATGTAGTTTTTTTAACGGGCCATCTTTTTACTTTATTTTCACCGGCTTTCAAAAAGGAAGTGGTTCTGAATTCGACTGTATGTTTTTTTTATTGTGTGTTACCTCAGAACTTTTGACTGGATGAACCGACTTTGATGATTCTTTTTTTATTTGAAAGCTAGTACTTTCCGTATAGTCCCATATAAATTTTATTAAAATCGGTGAAGTAATTTATAAGAAAATTAACAAAATCCAAAAATAATAATGCAAAAATGTAGTAAGTTGTTGCGATGGAAGTCGGTTTTTTTTAACGTGTTTAGCGTTTTCAATTATTTTGAGTGGCATTGCATCGCACTCCAAGTAAATAAAAATAAATAATCACAGACAAGGCATACACCCCAAACTACGATTCATTGTACTATGGTCACCAAGAACTCTATCACACACTTATTGTATTTACGTAGAAATATATTATATGGCGCGGGAAGCCGCTGGACACGGGCAACATAGAACCGGTCATCGTAGAAATCCTTGGCTTTTGTCCAGCAGTGGACGTCCTTCGGCTGATATGATAAACATTAATACAGGCAGGCAGGCCTTCCACACGGTGGAACAATGACCTGAATAAGGCCGCGGGAAACCGCTGGAAGCGGGCAGCGCAGAACCGGTCGTCGTGAAAATCCTTGAAGACGGCCTTTGTCTAGTAGTAAACATGCTTTGGCTGATATGATATGGTATACAATTATATTGGTGGTTCCAATTGTACATTGTACATTGGCGGAATTTGAAAAAATACTGTTAATTCACATCACATCAGCTCATATAAAGGTCCCCACCGAGGGGCTCGAGCCTACCCTGAATTAGGGTGATTAGGCCTTAGTCGACCACGCGGGCCCAGTGCGGGTTGGTCGACTTCACAGAAAACCTTCGAATTTCTTCGCAGGTGTGTGCAGGTTTCCTCACGATGTTTTCCTTCACCGTTAAAGCAATCGGTTAATATATGTACGTAAGTTTCGAAAAACTCATTGGTACATTGGCCCTCCAGATTTGAACCCGGCACCTCTGGTTAGGGGGACCGAGTCGTTACCGGTTGAGCCACCGACGCCGAAACTGTTAATTATCTTTTTAATTTTTCAAGATTCTGTATTATCGTATAAGGTTTTCTCAACCTGTGAAGATAGTGTTAGTTTAGACGTAAGTAAATTTAAACAAATAAATAAATTTAGAGGTTGTAATAAGGCCTTAAGATGGGTCAAATGACAATATTCAATTCAAATTATTGAAAAATATATGATATACATAAAGTAATAAAAAAATAATTTATATAATATTTTTTTTTAAATATTACCATTTTTAATGTAAAGAAATATACTGTAGACCCTGTTTTTAGCATTAATTGCAAATTTTCTCGAAAAAAAAAAGTTAATATTGAATGAAACCCACACAAAAATCGGTGACTTTGAGACCTTTTATTTTTTAAACTTATTTGAAAGTGATGAAAAGTTACAAAAACATGTTAAAATCGAGAATTAGGCGTTCGGTTTCAACGCAACAGCCACGTTGAAGCCCGCATTGATTTGAACTTAAAACGAATAAATAGACTTACGCCCGATATTATTGAAACACGTATCAACCTGCTCGGATTGAGTGATCTTAGTGCCTTAACTGGGACTTCTACTCATCATACTAAACAAATTTCCTTAAAGAACCTACGTCAATTCTTAAAAAAAACCGGTCAAGTGCGAGTCGGACTAGCACTCCGAGGGTTCCGTACCACCACACCTCTTCACACAACTACAAAGTATAATGACAATGATACCTTTACACATTACAAATAAAAGAAATCAACGCGAGCGACAAAAATATGCTTTTTTTTGTCATTCAGTTCGGACTCCCTAGCGCGAGTACGACTCACACTTGGCCCATTTTTTTATTTTTTTTTGTTTTACTTCAATATTAGTACTATACTCATAACAAGTTTCACGCTTATCGTTTTTATGATAGAGCTAAATCAAAAATACTTATAATGACCTATAAAAACACGTGTTTGTATGTAGACCTCCTTAATTTTTTATTTTTTTCCAATTTTTAGTATTTTTTGTTATAGCGGCAATATAAATACACAATCTGAGAAAATTTAAACTGTCTACCTATTAAGGTTCATGAAATACAGCCCGCTGACGGAAGGCAGACAGACAGACAGACAGCGGAGGCTTATTAATAGGTTCCCGTTGGACACCCGTTGGGTGAACGGAACTCTAAAAACATTCAAGTCGCTCCATACAATATTTGTCAATCAGCTGTTCACATTTTTTTTTCCTTTTTGACTATGAGTCTGTTTATGAATAGAAATTCCAGTTCACAATTTTGTTACAACCTGTATGATAACCACTCAGACATTAAGTAAACAAGCCTATTCGTCACAAAAATGTTTGCCTTGGGCTGGAATCAAACCCACGACCCTCGAGTTAGCAGGCAGGAGCACTGGTCGCTACGGTACGCCACTGGGTCAGGCATTATGCGTGACTACAGCGGCGTAGAAGCCATAGAGTAGCGCACCAGAGAAGAAAGTGTTAAATTCATGATATCATGACAGTAACTAATATGATTTACACATTTTAGTGATCAATTTTTCATGATGAAAGATTACAAAGTAAGGTAATGCAAACACAGTTGATGTGATGATGAACTTTGGAGGTAGAATCAAGGTCCTGGGATTGTATTTTATTTTCAACAGAATCATTGGAAATACTGTATCGCCTTTTTGAATTTGGAAACGTCGTGTAATTATATTCAAATAAGGCATACTTGTTGAGCATAAAAATTATTTTCAAATAAAAGCTTGCTTTTCGAAATTTAAACGTTATATTTACTTTTATCACTGACTGAGTCTGTGACTCTGTCAAAACTAATTCTGTAACGCTGTCAAAAAGAAAAACAGGTTGACAACAAAAAGATTTTAATTGCAAAAAAAGACTTAATCGGGCGCCTCAAGCGCCTAGCGACATTAGTATAGTAGTAGTATTTCCTTACCATCACCAACAAAAATGGGCACTAAACCACGCCCCGGACACTGCATACAAAGGTCGTCAAATGAAATTTCTAAAAACTAATGACGGAGAAAATAAAATTACGTCGAAATCCTTTACGTTCGAGAACCAAACTAACCAATCTGTATCAATCTGGGTGACGAGGGGATGAGGTCGAAATCTAGAGAGCGGCAGGGAGTGTCCATAATGTATGTTAGTACTAATATACTTTGACCTAACCGCCAATAGCTATCCCAGGGAGCCATTACCCTAAGCTGGCTCGTAAAGGCGTCCGATAAGCGTGATACAGCTTCACTCCGACCCACCTTATATCGGAAACATTATCTTACCGGAAGATGTGTTCATCCGCACAAAAGGATATATTAGGTCTTTAAAGACCTATGAAATTGCTGATTATATGAAAAAGTTTAAAAATTAATAATATAATAAAAGAATAATAAAATAATATTTATTTATAAAATATATATTCTCAAAATAACATTAGACTATTAGAAATTAAATGGTGGTAAACATATGATCCACTCACCTGGCACGCCTCCAGCAGTTGGTCGCACGTAAACTGGCGCTGCCAGCTGCGCCATTTTGTTTCAACTGGCGGGGCCCTTCGTGGGTGGTCGCCATTATTGTCAAGGGTTAGAAAAACAAATATTTCGCAATGTTTTTGTATGGGAACTATATATAAAACTTATATCGATGAAATCGTCTTTAACTGACTACCTGACTAAAATATTTGTGTATGAAATTATGTGAGAAAAAATTCAACAGTCTAAGCTAAAGATAGGATAAGTAGGTATTGCACTTGAACCTAAAAAAATGTGAAATATGAATGCTACAATAACAATTCTTAATACAATAACATTGTATTGCTTACCCGGTTTATTGGGAATTCCAACAACACAGAGTTTTTCTATGCAAAACAACAAAACAATCACTAAACAATCACTTTTACCACTGATTATTGTTTAGATATTTTGAGAGCACGGTGGCTTTAAGTACATAGCACAGGGGATCGGAAAATGAGTTTTTTGTATGGAGACTTTTACTTTTTCTCATTTTTAGTGTTTGTTGTTATAGCGGCAACAGAAATACATCATATGTGAAAATTTCAACTGTCTAGCTATCACGGTTCAGGAAATACATTCTGGTGACATACGGACCGACTGACAGACAGACGGACGGACAGCGGAGTCTTAGTAATAGGGTCCCGTTTTTACCCTTTGGGTATGAAACCCTAAAAACGAGGAGGCTCTCAATTTGACTGTAAGTTTTTTAGGAATTAAACAAAACAAGAAATGAAACAAAATTACAATTTGAAGTCGTTTGTTTGCCGTTGTCAGCGTTCTATAATTATACTTAGCGTATACAGACACAGAGTATACTGTAGTAAAAAATCTTATCTCTGCACAAAAATGACTAGGGGTTTTTCCACAACAAAAGAAACCGCAAAAAACGCACTTTTCTCATCAATTAACTATGCTACGTTTTAATTAAGGTGTTATAACGGCCCATTATCTTTGTGTATTGCGGTGGCTCTATAAATCAAGAGGAGACAGGATAATGCTGGGGGAATTAAAAAATACTCGCGACGCTGAGCCCGTCTGAAATAAAGACTTAGCGCAGTCTCAGTTGGTAGTTAATGAATTACTTTTGCTAATTTTTCACTGCGTCTTGCTGAAGGATTTGGGAATAGTGAGGGATCATTTTTTAAAAAAAATTAGTTAATTTTTATTTGCTTTTTGGTATGAGCTTTAATTTGAAACGAGTTTTTATGCTCAAAAAGTCAAGTGCTCAAATAAATAAACAAAGTACACTGTTCTAAATTCAAAAAAAGTGAGCACAGTATTTTATTTTCTACGATTCTATTGAAAAATAAAAGAAGGTTCTAGGACCTTGATTCCGCCTCCAAAGTTCATCATCAGATCAACTTCAAAATAACAAAAGGATCTATGGTCACCGGGAATACGGCTTCATTCCAATTTTCAGCTTAATTGGACCCTAGAAAGTCGCTCTAAAATCGGTTGCAAGATTTGAACTAAACAAGCATTCGTACACACATACAAACATTGCACGTTAAATCAAAACTTTTAAAATGGTGCGTGTCAGGTCCTACGCACGACTGGAGTTTAATCCTGTTAAGAGTTACTAGCCTAGGATCAATAGTTGACGAGTAATGACTGTTTTAAGTTTGACAGCTGTCATCCAAAATGAAGAACTCGACGATATCTGTCATTTGTCTTTAGGAACATATAGCCTAGGATCAATAGTTTCTGAGTTATAACCGTTTCAAAATTGAATGATTTATTATTAATACATAAAACTATATGACACATTTACCATAACAAAAAAAAAATAAAGGATCAAAATATCAAAACAAGCGTCGCTGACAGCATATGCAAAGCATGTGGTGAAACACAGTAGTGTCTCAAAAAGACCAAAGCCTGTGTTTACGGTTCGTTCAATTGACAGCTGTCATCCGAAATAAAAATATCAAACAATCTGAATCCGGAATCAGATGTGCAGGTTTCCTCAAGATTTTTTCTTCATTGACCTAATACATTTTTATTTGTCACTCTAAATTTGTAAAATCTTTTTGAGTGAGTAGGAAATATGCTATATTTTTTTCTCATTTTTGTGCTGGATCCAACAAAAAACATGACACTTTCACTTTTGTTAAGAGGATTGTGAAGCTGCGACTTTTAATACAAACGGGGTTAACGATTTTCACCTTTTAAATGTTAACCGATTTGCATAAAGTATTGATAGGTTGTCAGTCAGAACAAAAGCTAGGCTTATACGGTTCGTTTTTTAAATTACTGATTATAAATAAACAAAAAAAACAGAAAACAGGTAAACAAAAATAAAATTAAACTTATTAACTTTATCGAAAAAACAAAAACGTATAAGCCTAGCTTTCGTTCGAACTGACAACTGGTCTAAATTGGTCCAAATCGATTAACATTTAAGAGGTGAAAATCGTTAACGCCGTTTGTATGAAAAGTCGCAGCTTCATAATATTCTTAACACGAGTTCATTCCTCATATAATTTTTGAACCATATGCTGTATGTATAGATTCTTACGGAGTACACTCCAAAAGAATATACTGGATGTATTATAATTGGTGTAGGTCCAGTTAACTGGGGGTTCTACTACATACTGAACAACTTTCCCCAAGGAACTCATAGTTAATTCTCAAAAAAAATTGTACCCTCTATACTAAAATTCACAAAATTGGTCGATCAGAGACCTACACCAATTTTGTTGCACGCTGTATATTTCATTAGATTTTTTTTCTCAGTTTCAGATACACCTACCTATCTACCTATAATGACCTACATACATGTTGATACATTTCATACGATTTTGATATTTATATATATATATATATATATATATATATATATATATATATATATATATATATATGTGAAGAATTGGGGACCAAGAGATTGAAACACTTCTTGAAATACAGATACGTTTTTATATTTTGTTCGGTAGGTACAGATTGAGAATGGACGAACAACTCAGTACAGTGTTTTTATATATTAATGTTAATCAGGCGCCCTCTGTGGCATTTATGTGAAAGACAAATAGAATTTACATATTGTATCGATAGTAAGATAGGCGTTACGAGATGAACGTAGAAAATGAGTTACAGGTTAGATGGCGCTGTAACATGCTCCGCCTCAAAAAAAATATAATAAAAATAAATTTACGTATGTAATGGTAATGGGCAAATATTATTGAATGCACGCTTAATTGTCCCTCCTTGCGTTTTTATCGTAGCCACTCTGGTCACGCCATCCGTCCCGTCGTGGTTGTGTGTGATGCGGCCCAGTCGCCACTGGCAGGGCGGGAGTCGGTCATCCTTCACCAACACCAAGGAGCCCACTTGTAGGCCTGGACCCTTGGAGCTCCTCCACTTCGTTCGTTGTTGTAGCAGTCCGATGTAGTCTCTTGACCACCTTTTCCAGAAGTCTTGCTGGAGCTGTTGGAGTTGTTGGAAGTGTGTTAGGCGACTGGTAGGTATATCTTGGTAATCGTAGTCCGGCAGAGATGTGGCCGATCTACCTATCAAAAAGTGAGCTGGTGTGAGGGTGGGAAAGTCATCTAAATCTGAATTCGGAATCGGGCAAATTGGGCGGGAGTTTAAAATTCCTTCCACTTGGCATAACGCGGTCAAAAAATCTTCGTATGTTAACAATGCTTGACCTAATACCCTTTTGAGATGATATTTACAACTTTTAACCGCTGCTTCATGTAAACCACCCATATGAGGAGTATAGACTGGTAAGAATTTCCATGAGATACGTTCGGTAGCACAGGCAGTTATAATATCATTAGAGTAGGTATTTATGAACTGATATAATTCACGCAGTTCATTATTTGCCCCGTGAAATGTTGTAGAATTATCACTTACGATTTCCTTTGGTTTACCCCTTCGCGCTATGAACCTGCGGAGAGCAGCTATAAAGGCTTGTGATTCTAGACCTGAAATCAACTCAATGTGGATTGCTTTGGTACTAAAGCAAATGAAAATACAAATATAGCACTTATACGTTTTGTAACCACGACCCTTCCGATCACGGATCGTAAAGGGCCCAGCATAATCGACTCCAGTTGTATGGAACGGTGGTGACGGTGTAACACGTGCGTGCGGTAGGTTTCCCATTACAGGGGAGGTGGTACGTGGCTTGGCTCTGAAGCACGTCACACAATCGTATACTACCTTAGCGGCTAAAGTCTTACCATGTGTGGGCCAGAACTGCTCCCGTACTGATGACAATAACAGTTGTGGTCCAGCGTGGAATAATCGTATGTGTTGGTTTTTCATTATCAGTTTGGTAAGGGTGTGCTTATGGTGTAGAATAATTGGATGTTTTTTATCATGAGTGTAATTTGAAAGCTCTAATCGACCCCCTGTTCGAATTAAACCATTTTCCATGTATGGTTTTAATGCTAAAATGTTGGATTTTTGGGGTATTGGTTTATTTTTTTGTAATAGCTGATATTCTTTCGGAAAAGATTCTACTTGGGCGAATCGTACTAAATTTAATAGGGCTTCATTCAATTCCTTGACAGAAAACGGCCCTGTTTTTTTATTATTTGGATATTTCGTGTTGTGTATAAATCGGTATATAAAGGCGACTACTCGTGTCAGTTTTGTTTCACTTCCCCATTTGTTAAACAAATCTTGAACAAATGTATTTTTTTGATCTAGAGTTGTTATATTACAGATTGTTTCTGATTCGATTTCTGACTGAGGGAAGGAGGTTGTGACCTGACCTAAGTAAGCAGATTGTGGCTGTGACGGCCACTCTGCCTGCGGAGTGCTCAACCATAGTGGCCCCTCCCACCAAATATTATTTTTCAATAGTTTCTCAGCTGGGATGCCCCTAGACAGAACGTCAGCTGGGTTGTCCTTAGAGGCGACCCAGTGCCAATCCTCAGAGTCGGTTAAGGATTGAATTTCCATTACTCGGTTACTGACAAAACATTTTAATTTTTGAGGTAGGGTATTTATCCATGCCAAAGCTACATTGGAGTCTGACCATAGAAACGTTTTGTTTACCTTTGCCTTTAACCCTCTTTTTACGTTATCGGTTAACCTTGCCAATAGTAAACAGGCACATAGCTCGAGTCGTGGAATGGTTTCCCTTTTTGCGATTCTCGATTTTGAACATAATAATCGTACAAGTATATTGTTTTTTTTATCTATGGAGCGTACATAAATAGCGGCCCCGTAGGCGGACTTCGAACTGTCCCCAAACGTAGCGGTGGGACCACCATGGGGCGAGCTAGTATCGTGTGTATTTGATTGGTTACTCACGATATTTATAATGGTTTTTGAGTTCGATTTCCACTTTCGAAGCTTAAAGTTGGCGCTCTGGAGGATCTGGCTGACCTGGACAGCTGTCTCTGCCACCTGCTTCTCCTCATCGCCCGAGTGGATCATATCGTCGATATAGAAATCTGAAGCAATAACAGCTGACGCTCTTGGAAACTGGTTTTCGTATTCGATTGAAAGTTGAGCTAAACACCGCGTAGCCAAATAGGGTGCACTCTTTAGCCCAAAGCTAAGTGTAGTTAGTTTGTAGGTAAGAATCGGTTCTTGTGGGTTTTTCCTCCATAAAATACATTGTGTTTTTTGTTGGTTGGGGGTGATATAAATCATTCGGTACATTTTTTCTATATCGGCAATAATAACATATTTATTTTTTCGAAATCTCAATAATATGTTTATTAACTCATCCTGGTTCATAGTGCCTTTATATTGTATGTCGTTTAGTGATAACCCTGTATCGGTAGGACTAGATGCGTCAAAAACAACTCTAAGTGGTGTGGTGGTTTTTTGATAATTTATTACTGCATGGTGGGGTAGGTAGTTACATGAGCCATCAGGTTTATCCAGTTTAATCATATGGCCCGAATCTTCGAATTCTTGCATAAATTGCACATAATTTTTTTTGTAATCCAAATCGCGCGAAAACTTGGTTTCTAATGACTTAAATCTCCTATAAGCAACGTGTCTTGAATGACCAAGACAAGATATAGGGGATTTAAACGGTATTTCTACCACAAAATTACCATCAGAGTTACGAGTGTGTTTACTGAAAATTTTTTCACACTGCTGAATTTCATCATCTGGTAAATATGCACAATTATTTTCGTTTGAATCAAAAATATTTTGCATTTGGTTTTCAATAATAAAGTTGCACCGTGTTTTAGCGTATGGTTGCACATTCTTTATCGCGATCGCTCCGGACACTATCCATCCAAGACGGGTTTTTTGCATAATAGGTAATCCGTCACCGAGCTTGTGTTGACCGATACACAATAGGTTATAGAATAACTCGGCACCTATAATTATATCTATCTCACCGGCCACATAGAACTTTTCATCGGCTAATTTATATTTTCGCGGAATCTTAAGATCGGTTATATTATTTATTTTTGGTACATTACATATACTTGGCACAATAAAGCAGGACATACTAGAAGAGAATGAGTTGTCTGTTGATTGGAATGTGATATTACAATATTGGTTTATTTTGGTAACACTATCATTAAATCCCAAGACCTCCATATCTAGATTTCGGTTCGGTAAGTTAAGTTTCTGGAAGGCGCTTTGGGTAATGAAATTCGATTGGGACCCCGAATCGAGTAGGGCCCTAAAAGTGTGTAATTGGTTATTACTATCGACCACATTTACGAGGGCAGTTGATAAAATAACATTCTTTTGTTGAATGTTACTATTCGGTTGTGTGAGGGTAGTATTTAGTACCTGAGTCGCTGTACTACGAGAACTGGTTGAACGAGGTTCGAGGTTCGATTCCTGCTCCGTGTACAAAGTCGATATTTGGTTTCGATTATTCGGTTCAGTGCTCTGGACATTGTTTTGTGTTGATATCGGTGTGATATGCAACAATGTGTGATGTTTACCTTTACACGTTCGGCAAGTACTCGAACGGCAGTTAGCTAACATATGATTAGAGGCTAAACAGTTAAGGCAAAGTTTCAACCTCTTGATAGCGCGAATGCGTGACGGTACGTTCAGAGCCAAAAATCGAGGACATTGATTAATATAGTGGGGTTCCATACAATAAGGACATCGATCATTACTGGACTTACCCTTAATCCATGTCTTCACAGTCGGTTGGGTCGTGGTCACCAGTGCCTTTTTGGAAGGTCCCGCTCGAGCCTCGGGTTGCTCAGCTGCTTGGCTGGAGCTCGTTGCTTCCAGAAGATCAGCTCGGGACTTCAGGAATGATTTGAATTCCTGTAATGTAGGTAGCTCCTTTGAGTTGATTCTCTCCTCCCATTTAGTTTGTAATGTTTTTTCGAGTTTAGAAGATAGAAAAAATATAATTAATATATCCCAATCGTCGGTAGGTATATTTAGCAATTTTATTGTTCTAATATGTTTGGATATGTTATCAACCAAACCTCTTAAGGAAGCTGGAGTTGATGGGACAGTATCAATGTTAAAGAGTGCCCTTAAATGGTTATTTACAAGGACCCTGGGATTATTATATCTCTCACACAAAAGAGTCCATGCAATTTTATAGCTTTCCTCTGAATACTCTAATGAACCTATAACTTCGAGTGCACTTCCCCTTAAGCAGCTACGAAGATACTTATATTTTTGTATAGGTTTAAGGTTACTTTGGTTAATTAAGGCGTTGAAGGTATCCCTGAATTCTATCCAGTCCTTTACATCCCCACTAAATTCTGGCAATGATATTTCTGGATATTTGATTGCCTCAGAGGTCTCTGTAGTGGTTGTGACAGGTACCTCTGTGACATTAGTGCACTTTTTTGCTAAATATTTCTTTGCTAGAGCTATAGCTTGGTACCATGTCGTCTCAAAATTTTCTCTTTCTTCTAATTGTGCATCAACGTCTGAGCATATAGTTTCAATTTTATCTTGAAGCGAATCAAATTCATCAAAAATTTTAATAGCCCTCTCAGTTCTTAGTTCTAAATCGATTAATTGATCAGCGTTAATTTGTTTCGGATCCAGTGTATTCAGAAATTTTTTGAATAATGTGAGCTTCCTCCTTTACACCACGTTTGCTAACTAAATCCTTTAACTCAACATTTTCAATAACGACTCCTTGACTTGTTTCGGAATCAGTAGGCATTTTGAAACAATTATTACTAAGAATAAGCTAATGAGAAATCTTTTTTTATTTTTTTTATTTTTTAGAGATGTAGGTAGGTAGGGAAGTAGGTATAGTTACTTAATACTTAGCACAGAGATTAAATAAATTATTAGGTAGTGAAATTAGTTCGGAATATTGAATTACGCCTTGTGGAAACACATTGAAAATTAATTAGGAACAAGATATCAACAAAGGGTCAACTCACTAATTGATGGGTACTTAGCTCAATCTGTCCGGTGATTTTTCACTCTTGCTGCGGTGACAAGATGATTCTTCTCGGTTGATTATTCGGTTAAACGTGCTGCAGTGATGACGATTCAATCTCTTTCAGGTCCTTTTTGGAAAAAAAATCCTTTTTGGAACGATTTTCTTGAAAATTTCCAATTTCAAGTTTTTGGCAGTTGAAAAAAAGGTCCACTCGGCTTCTGGCATGTGAAGAAGGGCTGGAAATCTCAGGAAACGCAGTGGAATTCCCACGACGACGCTATGTGGTCAGGAACTCAGGAGCTTGCAGCCACACCCTCGATCGGAATTCGTCTCTTCGCCGGCCGGCCCGCCTTTTTTGCCTTTTCTCAGGAAACAGAAAGTTGCCGTATCGATTTTGTTTGGTCTTCGTTTCGAAGCTCTTTGTTCGGGGTCACCATGAAGAATTGGGGACCAAGAGATTGAAACACTTCTTGAAATACAGATACGTTTTTATATTTTGTTCGGTAGGTACAGATTGAGAATGGACGAACAACTCAGTACAGTGTTTTTATATATTAATGTTAATCAGGCGCCCTCTGTGGCATTTATGTGAAAGACAAATAGAATTTACATATTGTATCGATAGTAAGATAGGCGTTACGAGATGAACGTAGAAAATGAGTTACAGGTTAGATGGCGCTGTAACAATATGGTCGAATTGAGAAACCTCCTCCTTTTTGAAGTCGGTTAAAAATCGTGGAACTTGAGTGCGTCTCTGGCCCGAAGTACCTAAAATATCTTAAGACAATATGAAGTATGCGCGGTCGGTGCGGCCTTTGCTGACATTTAAATTAATCATTGCAGATTAAACGTGAAATATGACTCAAAAGATAAAAAGCTCTTAAAAATAGAATGCATTTTTCTCTCCACTTATAATTAAAATACTTTAATTATGTTGATAAGAGTAACGAACATTTATTTAATAATACAATAAGTTTAATTAATCAGTCTTAATAATTTTTGAAAAACCTAAATGCTTTTTTGTAAGCTTTTATTTGAAAACAGTTTTCATGCTCAGAAAGTCAAACGCTCAAATGAATGTAAAAAATATTACGGTTCTAAATTCAAAAAAGATGAGCACAGTAAAGTCTAGTTGGTTGGAAATGGTCAGATATGTAAACAAAATTTTATCATTAATTATATTTTATCTTAATCTTCAAATTCGATTTTGATATTATTCTTGCATTAGTCTGAATACCCTAAAACGATAGCGACTTCTTTGGTTCTCAATCTCCAATAACGTAATTAATCTTAGTATATCATTTACTTGTCTTTCTATTTTATTGTTGCTAAGAACTGATTTAACTTTTTTTAATCAGATCTTTTATTTTTCTTCATTTTTGTTTATACTATTATTTTTCATATTACTGAAGTTGTACTGTTACTGTTCGAAACTGTATCCATGTGGCGTACGTCAAGCTAGCTTATCTGTAACCTAATGGCGAAATCTTTTCAATGTTCCGTATCGAATTGATATTTGATCAAATAATGTAAACTAGCTTTCCTTTAAAAAATGAAAAATAAAAATTACATTTTAGGAATGAAGCATGTTCTTACGAGCATTTGATTTATATAATCGCCGTGTGTAGTTCTTTTTAGACTTAAATACCTACTGGAAATGCTTTTATTTAAGAAAACACCTCACGATTTGTTTACATATTTGGCCATTTCTCAACAACGAGACTATATTTCCTACGATTCTATTGAAAATAAAAGACGATTCTAAGTCCATGATTCCACCTCTAAAGTTCATCATTAGATCAACTTCAAAATACCAAAAAGATGTATTGTTACCTGGAATACGGCTTCATCGGTCATCACCCGTGGTACGGTTGGGTTGTCCGGTTAACCGGACTATAGAAAAATCATTTTTTCCATGGTTCTGTTAATATATTTATCTGTGGTATGCTCCGGTTATTAAGAAAAAAAACATGTTAAGAATAAATGAGCGAGCGAAGCGAGCGATGTTAGGTTCGGTCAGGTTTGATTGATTTAACAGGGTACCAAAATACTTCGCAGCAGAAGAAATTATCGGAAGATGACCCCTGGTAATTTGCGAAACAGAATATGGTCATCTGCGTATCAACAATCTTCCGAGGTCCTGTTGACCGGACCATGGAAAAAAAAAATACCCATGGACCGGTCAACTGTACCACGGAAAATTTATGTTTTCCGTGGTTCGGTTGGCCCGTACCACTGGTGATGACCGGGCTTCATTCCAAATTTCAGCTCAATCGGAGCCCTCAAAGTCGCTTTAAAATCGATCGGAAAATTTAAACTAAACAAACATACATACATACATACAAACATTGCAAGTTAAATAAAAGCTTTTTAAAAATAATATCACTAGTATTTTATTATACTAAAAAAACTGGCCAAGTGCGAGTTGGACTCGCGCAAGTAGGGTTCCGTAGTCTTGTCAAAAAATAATTTAAAAAAAGAATTTAATTAATTGCAGATAACAGAGATCCATATTTGTGTTCGTACAATACTTTAAATAAATCCTATCCTACTTAATATTATAAATGCGAATATATAAATAATATATTAATATTATATTACTCTGTCTGTCTGTCTGTTACGTTTTCCCGCTTAAACCTCTCAACCGATTTTGATGAAATTTGGTAGGTAGACAGATTAGGACCTGGATTAACACATAGATTACTTTTTTCACGCTAGCAAGCCGCTTGCGGCTCGCGCACTGTGCACACTCGAAAAGTCATAGAAACGTTGTCCACGCGGGTGAAGCAGCGGGAAACAGCTAGTAAGTAATAAAGGTTAAAAAACAAATCATTTTTGCAGTTGGTAATAGAACATTTTTTATGGAAAATCTATTAAATTTTTACAAATCCAATTTCACATCTTAAGTTGGTCGACTATTACTCCTTAACTAGGAAAGCCTACTTAACCGTGATAGTTTTCATTTTAAATTGAATATATGTCCTACTATTTACATTTTTTCAGATGACCTGAAATAGCTCTTTAGCTGGTAGGTGGGGGGGGACACTTTAATTAGCACTTTAATATAGGTATTTGAAAGCCATCATATCAGCCGAACGACGTCCACTGCTGTACACAGGTCTCCCCCAAGGATTTCCAGAATGACCGGTCCTGCGCTGACCGCATTCAGCGACATCCCATGACCCACACCAGGTCGTCGATCCACCAAGTGGAAAGCCTACTTACGCCATCTTACCATCTTCACTTACCCAATGGCCAATTGTTCTACGATAAACTCTAGCCTCCTGGTGGCCGTTAAGCATACAAAAGTAAATATTATTCCCATGTAGCGAGCAAAATTTTCAACACCAGTGAGGGGCTGAGGGTGCAGCCGTAACGCCGTTAAAATTAAACGGCTAAGTTAAGTCCCTAACGCGAGTCATGAAATAAGCGTTATGGAGATAAGTCGGAAAATACTTCGGAGCTCCGTGGATAAGCCTCGGAGTTAAATATACAACTAGCTGATGCCAGTAACTTTGTCCGCGTATTTGCAATTTTGTAAGACAGTTCAACTATCTTGACAAAAACGATATACTGGAAGGACAAATTATTATTTTCTGCGTTAATGTAAGACAACAGAGCATTTTATTCCTCCTAGGATTGATCTCATGGATCAGACAAGATACTACTTGTTATTGTTTTTTTATAAAACTCTCGAGCGGGAGCTGACACCTTTTTATCACGCTTTTGTTAATTTCGGAGAGTGTGCCCTGAAGCTTCACGACCTCATTCCCCCCTCTCCATTTCGTTATCGAACGACCAGGCGCGGAGAGCGGTTCCACCCCTTTGTCGTCAATGTTCCACCTTTTCGCACGAAGCGTTTTGCTTCTTCGTTCATCATGCGAACGGCCAAGGAGTAGAATTCCCTTCCGGCGTCTGTATTCCCCGATTCGTATAATTTAGAAATCTTCAAGACGAGATTGAATAGACACTAATTGAGCTTGCGTGTTACATCCTTGGCTGCATCGGCACTTACAAGGTGAGGTGCAGCCAAACGCACTCAAAAAATTTATATAAAAAAAAACTTCACCTGTATGTATGTATGTTTGTTTGTATTTTTGTAACCGACTACTTTGCACTCAATTTTGACCCACTTTAAACGGACAGATTTAATTCTAACTTTGTACATTATCAAGAATAAGTGAAAATACAATAATTCCATAAGTTTATCTCATTATCCTGATCAGGACCGCTAGGATTAAATGCACATCAAACTAAAAATTGAATAATAAATATAGTTTAAAAAACACGCTTCGAAATAAAAAGTGAACAAGCTGAAAACAATAATGGACCTAGTATTATTGTGAAAAAATAATGGGGCGCTTTGTGCCATATTTTTCGTTTATCAAGCAACCCAGTTTTTAGTTATTTTTAACTACTTATATTTTTATTACTTTCGAGCGATGAAAAAAAATTAAAGTCCGGATTTTGATAGAGACTGATACTATCGTAGTTGTGATATTTTGATAGGGATTTATATTATCGTATTGATAGTAGCAAACAAAGAAGACGCAGAGAGGTGTGTTATGGCAAAAAATCTAATCTGAGATTTTAATTGGGATATATGTTCTACATAGTCCTAATAGCTATAAAATAAAAATGGGTGTGTGTGTACGTTTTTGCGTCCATTTGGTGCTCTAGTGCCTAAACTACTGAACGAATTTGAATACAATTTGGGGTAGGGAAATGTTATATTTAAAGTTGCCACCATAGTGGAAAACCTTTTTTTTTAACCGACGAAAAAACGGAGGAGGTTTTCAAGTCGACGCGTATATTTTTTATATTTTTTTGTGTATGACCATGTATAACTTTTTACAGAGTAGTCCGATGTTGATAATTATTTTTTTATTGGAAAAGGTATACCCCTAAGTTGGCACCATATAAATTTAGAAAATACCCTAAGGGTAGGAAAACAAGGGATGATTGATTGTTCACTCACTGATTGTAATGTATGACCACGCATAACTTTTTACAGAGTAGGTAGTCCAATTTTGATAATTCTCATTTGATTTGAAGACAAAAGTGCTTTTAAAAATATGACGCCCATCAATTAGCACCTATTAGTATTTTTTACGTAATTTACTATCGCCCTGATTCAGGGTAGGCTCGAGCCCCTCGGTGGGGACGTATATGAGCTGTCATGATGATGCTGACGTAATTTACTGTACTTCACAGAACCTACTACACTATGAAGTTTTTTATTCCAGGAAAAATACGTATAATGTATTTTTAATAAAAGCCAAGGTTCTTTTTTATTTTTCCTCATAAATAGCTATAACGATTACAATAAAACTTTGTGAGTTACTAGAACGTAATAAGACCTAGGTACTACACTGGATAGTTCATTATTAGACAAAAAAAATGGTTTAAGGTATCTCCCACACAAACTCAGATTATAAACAAATCACGTAGGTATGTATATTAACAAAAGACTGGACACTAACTAATTATATAACTACCCACATTTTTTTATTTTTTTTATGGATGAGATTTAAAGCATTGAAACTTACTTTATAATTCTTAAATCAGGGAAGAGACTGGTTACCCACAACACAGGGAAACCTAGTATGGGGACCAGGGATATTTACTGTGCATTAGCTATAAGTTTATTTTTGGTGCAATAAAATATTTTTAATTTCACACATGGTCATCTGGCCCCAAAGTAGGATTCTCTATGTTATGGAAACCAGAGACTGATATACATACTTATAAACGTTTAAATACATACATATATAGATATTTAACACCCAGACACAGAGCAAACAAATCTGCTCATCGCACAAATGCTTGCCCTGGGTGGGGATCGAACCCACAACCTTCGGATCAGTAGTCAAGGGCACTGACCACTGAGCCACCGAGTCAGTCAAATATATTCTGACACTAAACTTCTATGGAAATGTGGCAATGTCCTTTTTCTTTCGAGTAACTGAGGAGCGATCAACAGCGAGCGATAAAGGAGTAAGAAGGAATATTCTTCATGATACACATAATACACTTTTTTTTCTTTGCTACAAGATAACCTATTAATACTTATGTCAAGAATGTCTGTGCTCTAGAGTATATTATAAAATAATAGATTATGTAAATGACAAGGATATATGTGTAAGGAACAGTCCTCCAACAAATACCATAACCTGAGACTGTTATTAGAATTATGACATTATTTGTAATAGACATTAATGTTTTTTCTGCAAATTTAAAAGTGTACCTTTTTAATTAAATGTATTGGAATTGAAATAAACATTGATTTATGTATGCCAGTGAAGTCGACTAACCCGCACTGGGCCCGCGTGGTCGACTAAGGCCCGATCGCCCTGGTTCAGGGTAGGCTCGAGCCCCTCGGTGAGGACGAATATGAGATGATATGATGATGTATGCCAGACGTAGAAAGCAACAAATGAAAGTATGCACCGCTTGGCTGTACAAATGCAATTGTTCTAGAAATGAAATATTTTTATATATAGTATAGATAAAACATTTTATAGATTTATTAGTAGGTAAAATAAGAAGTCATAACGTTTGAAATTCTTTTTAGTCGATTAAATGCTAACTATTGTAAAGCTGAAATTTAGATGACTTTTCAGTACGTATCGACCATATTACAGCTGAGCCTCATTATTCACGACGATGCCTTCGCAGCGACGCTTCGCTGGCGACTGAGGCTTCGGCGGGTGGGCGTGACCCGGCGGTGGGCGGAGCTTGGCCCTTATACGCCCCGCCCGTAGCAGTGGAACGCCTTTCCACGTGACAGGTGGGCGGGACAACTAAAGTATCGTCGTTAAGGATACTTTATCAAGTAATTTGTTAGCCGATTCGAATTTTAAATGTATTTGTCTAGCTTGCTCTGCTCATTGAACATTTATTGAAATGTTTTACTTCGTAGTTATCAAGATTTAAAGGTCTTTTCCGTTGTTCTTTGCGTAATTTTATTACCTATTCCAAAAAATAATTTACCCAGTGGGCAATTAGTAATAAAGTAAATAACTAATTATTGTCTTAAAGCATCGGTGGCGTAATGGCTAGGGCCGCCGCCTCCTGTTCGGGAGGTCGTGGTTCGAACCCCGCAATGTACCAATGTAATTTCGAATTTAGATTTCATAGGTACGTTTATCCGACGCTCTGACGGTGAAGGAAAACATCACACGCCTGCGAAGAAACTCGCAGGTTGTGTGTGAAGTCGACCAACCCGCACTGGGCCTACGTGGTGAACTGAGGCCCGATCGCCCTAATTCAGGGTAGGCTCGAGCCCCTCGGTGGGGACGTATGTGAGCTGATATGATGAACTAATTATGTGAAAACCTTCTCCCCTGACTGATTTGCGGCAACTTTATTTTTTAAAATAAGTAAATAATGCTTGTTAGTTATAATTTTATAAGTTGATTTTTTTGGCAATTTTTGTTATCTGTAACTTTTTGATATTTAATTTTTTTTTCTTTTCATTCTTTTTAACGTTTTCTTATATATCTTGCTCTGCGATGGCGTGCGCAATGGTTTCTCTCGGCACCGGCAGAATAACAGCGCAGTAGGTAGGTCTCCTTGCTTGCAGCATTATGCCGAGTCTGTGCCGGTTCGGCAAATTGCACATAGCATGCTTACAATTGTATCGTACTCATGTTTTTCAACTTTTCAACCGACTTCCAAAAAGGAGGAGGTTCTTTATTCTACTGTATGTTTTTTTTAATGTGTGTCACATCAGATTTTTTGACTGGGTTAACCGATTTTTATGATTATTTTTTATTTGAAAGCTAGTTCTATCCATGTGGTCTCATATAAATTTTATTAAAATCGGTGTAGTACATAATTAGAAAGTTAGCAAAACCCAATATATAATAATCAAAATGTACTAAGTTGTTGCGATGTAGTCGGTTATTCAACGTGTTTAACGTTTTCGTTTATTCTTTGTGTTATTTGTACCTTTTTTGTTATTTTATGTTGTCTGTGTGTATTTTTGTCGAACAAATGTTATCTTATCTTGAAATTGTAGACGTGACGTATTATTTTAGACCATTTAAAGTCTACCGTCAAATTGGACTCCAAAAGGTCTAAAATAATGACCTAAATACCAATATTTACTTGCTTAACTTGAATTTCCTATTAAAACAACATCAGCAATTCTTTAAATATCTCAAAACAATTTAAGTGAAAAATCCAAACGATCTTAAAGAGTTAAGTGATCAAAGCAAGCTACTGCACTATGGCGGGAATGTCTTTGAGAAATTACTGGCGTGCGCGCACCTCGCATACTTGAGCAACAATGTCGCTAGAGGTAGCCGTTAGGTAAGTAGCGGGCAGCTATGGCTATATATGTATATATTTATTTATCGCAGCCATCTGGTTGAATCTGCCATTTGATTGAAAGGCTAGCCATTTAAATTGAACAGCGACATTAAATTAAGTGATTAAAGGACAACTGGCCAAGTCGTTGAATTTAACGTTCAACGACTTTGCTGAACGTCATTTAGCCAAGTGGTTAAATGGGATATTCCGAATATACTCCGAATAAAAAACCGATGATTTTATTCTTTTGCGAAAAAATTCGGAAAGTTACAGGTTGTGATCTCTGATGGATTCAATCTCGTGGGAAACATGACTCTGTTTATTTTCTCTAATCTAGTCTTTCCAAATATTACTTTTATCGAGGGTTTACTAACTGTGAATAAAAAAATAAAAAATATTTTTTTTTCTGGTGTTTTCCTTAACTCGACTGTTTACCTAATCTCTAGCGAGATAGCGAGCGCCTACACCAGGATCCAGATTTTAAGGTAGATAGATTGATATGTACATATTCACAGCACAAAAAAAGAAACAGTAGTTCGTATCAAAACTTTCTCCATTATCTCACTTAAATTTCAGGTCGTCCATCTGTCTTTTCTGCAACAAGAACACCAACACATTGCAGTTGGTTTAAAGCAAGGGTCGACAACAGGCTGACCGTGGTCCGTATGCGGACCGCGGAGGGTCGTAAGTTGGACCGTCAAATATTTTTAAATAACTTACCTACCTATTAAATTGAAATAATATTATTATATAATTATGACGTAGAATTTAATTCGATTAGTTAGTTTAGCTTTAGTAGGTAGATACATAGCTCTTGCTATTCTGTGCTGTGTGTGTGTGTAGCACAAGAGTGCATTCGAGTGTGAAAATTGCAAAAAACTTGCTATCACCCTGGCTTCTACTATGTTTGGCTCCACATATATATTGTGAATCATCTATTTCAAAAAAATATTTTTTTGTAAACCAAATACCGTTCGAAATTAACGAACGCCCATCTTGAAGATATTCTACTCATTAACTGTTATTAAATTAACTATGTGAACCAAACATTAAAATTCTGGCTCAAGACCGCAGGCGCATTTTTAATTTTTCGCACTAATTTAATTAATTATTTTTGAAGAATACCCATTGTGTTTCATATAATTAATTTATATTAGTCAAATTAAATTTTTCAACTAGTAATTGTGGTTTAGTAATTTAGGAGTAGCAGTTTTTTTTCTGAACCGCGAATTTAATTATCAACAGTATCTGGACCCCATTTAAAATTACTCGCCGTAACGTCTAGTTTGAACCTCCATTTTTGCCTCTGACCTCGCGGGGAGCGGCCCGGACTTTTAGCGTTCCATAGCCAAACTAAGAACCCTTCTAGTTTCTCTATGTCCAGCTGTCCGTCTGTATGTTACATCCAAGACTAGTACATTCATAGTACAATCCGCAGCGAACATTCTAGAAATTAATGTGTTAATTGATTAGTGATTTATTTAATAGTTTACTTGTGAAACTATTCTGAGGAATATTTTACTGAGTACCAGCAAAAACGAATTATATTTTCAAATGTATTTTTTACATTAAACGTTAGGAAGTATATACTTACTTAGATAACTAAAAGAAATTGGCACAGCCCTGCGTATACGCGCGATAGTAGGCTATTAGGTCCCGCACAAGCAGTAAGACGACTTACTATTATTTTCTTTTACTATGACCGATCTAACGGTAGTAATATACTTAATTCACGATGGAATCCTACTTTACGCGTGCTCCAACACGCACTTGGCCACTTTATTTCATTAACTTGCGACAATTTGTTCAGTATAAAACACCCGTCTACTTGCCGTGTCGCAACCGGGTGTTGCTTACTCGATCCTAGCAAGAATCAGGCTCTTTCCCTTCCTTTGATGACAGAGACTATCCAGTTATTTACTAAGGTATTTGCGAAGCGGCTTTGGCGCAATACGCAAGGTAAATAATTTATAAAGTTAACATTTAAGAAAAATATAATTAGCAGCAGATAAATACATCGCTTTTAAATCATTTTAAAAAGACAATATGTAGATTATTAACATGTAGCAAAGTGTAAGAAATTTCCAAGCAGTTTCCAAGTTGTGGCTGTTTCAAGTTTGACAGCTGTTATCCAAAAAAAACGATGATCTATCATTTATCTTGAGAAAATATCCAAAAAAACGAAGAACTATCATTTAACTTAAGAAACTATCAAAAAAAAACGAAGAACTATCATTTATCTTAAGAAACTATCCAAAAAAAACGAAGAGCTATCATTTGTCTTAAGAAAATAAAAACATGAGATCAATGGCAGGAGCAATCGAGGGTAAAAACTGCGGCGGTAGGGGGGGGGGGGGAGGGAATGTGAGTATGGGAAAACTTTCAGATTTTTATTTCCTTACTTCAACAACAACACAACCACTTCCCCTTTTTTTTTATTAAATAAGGCACACCAACAGCATAGGCAATACACGTTTCCATAACATAGTCAGGTCTTTTTCTAATACAAATGATTGTATTTTAGATGTACATAACATTAACTAGAAATTATTTTTAAGCAACATAGAAAAATAAAAAAAGTGTGCATATCAGCTCTGACGCGTGATAGGAGTTTACTCATGAAACATATTTTTTCCGGCCTCCAGCCTTACTTGTAACGCTTTGGGCTCCGCCCTATGCGGAGCTCCTACGTGGAACTCGGCCTGTGGCCTCGCAGGAAGCGTTACGGGTTTCGCTTTACGGGACCTTCGTCCTCGCATTAGAGCGCATGGCCATGTTTCCTTAGCCTTCGTGACTGAAAAAACGTAATGACACTTGAAGTAACGGTAAAGCGTTATCGATCAACACACGACTTCACCCCTCAAATGTTTTTCATATCGAGATCTTTAAGAATCAATTCTAAAGGAGTATACTATAAAAACTAATAATTCAAAGAAATGCTACTTTAAAATTTTGAAATTATCAAAAAATATATCAATTTAGGAACGTTTAGAGCTTACTGTGTTGTAACCCATATACATTCTACAGATATTTGCATTCTTATCAATATTGGTTCTGAAAAAAGGAATGTGAAAGACCCCTGATATGGAATATCTCGGTTAATTGCTCGGACGGAACAGACAAAGCTATCAATATAGTCAAGCATTTATAAGGAAAAACGAGTTAGTTGATACTTTCTGCCTAAAGATTCCTTCTGCTTTCTGCTGAAGGAGTCTGATGGTGTTCGAAACCGGTCGCTAACAAATTATAACGTGTAGTTTTATTTATTTTATAAAGAATTAGTGTAAATATATACCAAAAATGTGGAAAAACAAGGCTAAGAAATTTACAACACTCGGGTAGGGTATCGAGCTTGAAGTATTTTAAACGTAGCTTATAATATGAACTCCTATACGACATGCCCTGTGATACAAAAGTGAGATACTTGCAGTTACACTATTATTATTGCAGTCAAGCATGTTTTATCTAATTTATATACAAGTAAACAATCATAGTAGAACGACACGCAATTTCTGTAAAAGATCACAGTAGGGCGAGACTAAATTTATATAAACGGCCACAGCAGGGCTAGATTAATTTCGCATACGCGATCATAGTAAGGCAAGACGCAATTTATAATAACGATCACAGTAGGGCGAGACACAATTTCTATAATCGATCACAGTCAGGTGAGACGAAATTCCTGTGATCGTTCACAGTCAGGCGAGACGCAATTTTTATAAAAGGTCACAGTAGGGCTAGACACAATTTCTATAATCGATCACAGTCAGGTGAGACACAATTTCTATAATCGATCACAGTCAGGTGAGACGCAATTTCTATGATCGTTCACAGTCAAGCGAGACGCAATTTCTATAAACGATCCCAGTAGGGCTAGACGCAACTTATATAAACGATCACACTTCGGCTAGACGTAATTTCTATAATTGATCACAGTAGGGTGCGACGCAATTTCTTCAACAATCACGAATTTTATATAAACGATCATTTAGAGCTAGACGCAATTTCTTTAATCGATCACAGCAGGGTGAGACTCAATTTCTATAAACGATCCCAGTAGGGCTAGACGCAATTTTTATAAACGATCACAGAAGTGCTAGACGCAATTTTTATAAACGATTCCAGTAGGGCTAGAGACAATTTTTATAAACGATCACAGTAGGACGAGACGCAATTACAATAATCGATCACAGTAGGGCGAGACGCAATTTCTATAGAAGATTCCAGTAGGGCTAGACGCAATTTCTATAAACAATTCCAGTAGGGCTAGACGCAATTTTTATAAACGATTCCAGTAGGGCTAGAGACAATTTTTATAAACGATCCCAGTAGGGCTAGACGCAATTTTTATAAACGATCACAGTAGGGCTAGACGCAATTTTTATAAACGATTCCAGTAGGGCTAGAGACAATTTTTATAAACGATCACAGTAGGACGAGACGCAATTACAATAATCGATCACAGTAGGGCGAGACGCAATTTCTATAAAAGATTCCAGTAGGGCTAGACCCAATTTCTATAAACGATTCCAGTAGGGCTAGAGGCAATTTTTGTAAACGATCACAGTAGGACGAGACGCAGTTACAATAATCGATCACAGTAGGGCGAGACGCAATTTCTATAAAAGATTCCTTAGGGCTAGACGCAATTTTTATAAACGATCACAGTAGGGCTAGACGCAATTTCTATAAACGATCCCAGTAGGGCTACAGGCAATTTTATAAACGATCACAGTAGGACGAGACCCAATTACAATAATCGATCACAGTAGGGCGAGACGCAATTTCTATAAAAGATTCCAGTAGGGCTAGACGCAATTTTTTTATTTATTTTTTTATTAAAAAGTTGAGTGCGTTTGACTCACCTGATGGTAAGTGATGATGCAGTCGGGAATGGTACATGCAAACTCATATAATGCCTATTCACCCTTGCCTTGAAGATCCCCAAATTATAGGAATCGGGAAACACTGACGCAGGCAAGGAGTTCCACTCCTGCGCTGTACGCATAATAAATGAAGATGCGTAACGATTCATGCGAAAAGGTGTAACATCAACAACAAAGGGGTGCAACCCCTCCCTGCGTCTCGTTGACCGACGGTGGATTGAAGCCGGGGGAATGAGG
Organism: Coleophora flavipennella; assembly: GCA_947284805.1. NCBI lineage: Eukaryota > Metazoa > Arthropoda > Insecta > Lepidoptera > Coleophoridae > Coleophora > Coleophora flavipennella. The sequence goes on along the minus strand of OX369264.1, from coordinate 14,723,546 downwards.
TCGTGAAGTTCTTGCGCACACTCTCCGAAATGAATTCGATAGAATACCGACAGACAGGCGACTTTGCGGCGATGCTCAAGGCTTTGGAGCTTTTCATTGACTAGCTCGTCGTCACCAATGAGTCTCCGTGCGCGTCGGTCGATGGCGTTCAAGGTATTCAGCTGATAGCGGGCTGATCCATCCCATAAGTGTGAACAGTACTCCATACATACACCTTATAGAGAATGCCCAGCTTCATTGCAGCAACTTTTGCCTTGGACTCAATGTAACGACCGAAGTTAAGATTGGGTGTTAAATCCACGCCGAGGAGTTCCAGGTGGTCAGATATCTGAATCGGTTCATTCCGGAGAGTTGGAGTCAGGGTGAATGGACTCCTTTTGGCGGAAAAAAGACACGCCTGTATTTTAGAGGCATAAAACCTTACGAGGTTGGAATCACCCCACACAGACACTGCCTGAAGTGATAGGTTTATGCGTTCTATCATGGCCTCTCTCAGAAACAGCGTATTAGCACTGTTAGCTCGTGCACTGGACAAGTATCTTTCTACAACCGTGATATCGTCCGCATAACCAATTATACCTGGTTTCAGCAGATCGTTAATGTGAAGCAGAAATAGTGTTGCAGAAAGAACAGATCCCTGAGGTACCCTGGCATCAATCGCCAATAGGTCTGAGGAACAGCCATCAACGACCACTCGAATAGACCGTTCCCTCAGGAAATCGGCTACCCAGTCACACAATCCCACATGAAGACCACAAGAAGGAAGCTTGCCCAAAAGGTTAGCGTGCCAAACCCTATCAAAAGCCTTCGAGATGTCGAGTGACACAGCGAGAACTTCGCCATGCTTTTCAATGGCCTCGCCCCAAATATGCGTAGCATACACTAGAAGATCTCCAGTAGATCGACCTCGGCGAAATCCGTATCGTCGATCGCTAAGGAGGTCATTGTCTTCTAGGTATGCCAGAATGCGGGTGTTCAATACACGCTCCATAATCTTACAAATTACGGAGGTGATTGCTATAGGGCGGTAGTTTGTGGGATCGGCACGACTGCCTTTCTTGGGCACCGGCTGCACGTTGGCCAGCTTCCAAGATGATGGGACTATACCTGTTTCAAGAGAGAGGCGGTACAAACGTGTCAGAACAGGATACAACTCAGGAGCACAGTTCTTTAGCACTATAGCTGGTATACCGTCAGTTCCACTGGCTTTGTTCACGTCAAGATTGCGAAGTGTTTTGAGAACTTCCTTTTGCTTGATACGAATAGGGGGCATAGTAGTGTCGCAAGGAGATAGCTGGGGCGGTATTCTATTCGCTGTATCAAGACGTGAATTTTCGGCAAACATAGATGCAAACAGATTAGCCTTCTCAGTTGCCGTGTGAGCAAATGATCCATCAGGTTTCAGCAGTGGAGGCAAAGACGAGCGGCAAAAGTTCGCCTCGACCGATTTAGCCAAGGACCAAAACGCCTTACTCCCAGAAGGGTAGGAGGCAAGTTTTGATCCGATACGGCTTATATTATGGTCGAGCCGTGCTCTACGCAGCGTCTTTTTGTAGGACTTGGCGGCTTTATTGAAGGCTTTCTTTTTATCTCGGGTGTCCGGAGCTTTACGATTCCGAGAATCAGCCCAAGCCTGGTAAGCTGAATGCTTTAGTGCTTCGGCCACTGAGAATTCAGCATTAAACCACTTGCGAGCTTTACTCTCGAGAGGAATGTCAGAAAACGGGATATAATATTCCATCGCCTGACATATTACCTTCGAGATTTCTGACGTACAGCTCGACGGATCCCTGGAAGAAAAGCACATTTGCCGCCAAGGATAAGATGCTAAGATGGCGCATCTGATCCCATTCTGCTGACTTGTACTGCAATACCCGTCTAGAACCCCTAGGGCTATGATCAGGTGGTGAACAATACAGTACAGACTTCACCAGACAATGGTCAGACGTACCCAAAGGTGACGATACTGACACGTTACATTGGTCTGGTTCTGTTGTCAGCAGAAGGTCCAAACAATTTTCCGTTTCTCCCTAGACGTCCGGCACACGCGTCACCTGGTCTACCAGCTGGGTAAGATTTAGCGAGTTTGAGCGCTTCTCTCCCAGCATGGTCGGTCTTCTGGTATGGGAACAGCCACTCCTTATTGTGAGCATTGAAGTCCCCCAGAAGGACCAGTTGTGCTGACGGGTACCTTAGTTGAGCCTCATCGGCGGCCTCACACAGATGTTCAATTAACCTGGTTGTCTCCTGATCTCCGCTGTGCGATCGGTATACACAAGCGTAGACTATTATGTCTTCGCCGGTGTCGACCAACACCCAGAGCGTCGAAAATGAGGAGTCGAAATTTCAAGGTTACGGAGACGCCGGCAGCAGATGTTGTCGCTGACATAGACACAGACACCGGCGCGCGCTTTGAAATTGTGCTCCAGGGTGTACCCTGGGTACTGCAAGTAAGACGCGTCTGCCGGGCGTCTGATTTGCGTCTCCGTAAGAAAGAGTAGCTGCGGCTTGTCGGTCTCTAGATGGTAGTGGACCGCATCGAGATTTGAGTGCAACCCTCTGATGTTGTCGAGGTGCACTTTTATTGGAAGTGCCGCCGCCGTACAACTCTATTTCTTTTCTTGATTTTTTTTCATGGTTTTTTTAAAGATGTGAATAGGCAAGCAAGGCGGAAGTTGTACGAAGCGCCGGTCAGAAACTAGTGGTGAACACAGAATCGCTGCACTGAAGGATAGACTAGTCTGGAGACTGCGGGGACGCCCGAACCCCCCCGAAGATGGCCATTGGGTCCTTCCGTCCAATCGCCAATTGGCACGATGGAGCATTCTGGGATTTTTCGTGAGGTGGCGGGGCAGCCTTTCGTAGGTGGCTAGCCTACTAATTGGGCCCCCTACTTCCTACGGTCGGCCAACGGTGCACCGTGCTTCGGATCCCGCTACCCTCCAAGACTAGCCGCCAAGTGCAATTTTTATAAACGATCACAGTAGGGCTATACGCAATTTCTATAATCAATCACAGTAGGGCTAGACGCAATTTCTTTAACCGATCACAGTAGGGCTAGACGCAATTTCTATAAAAGATCCCAGTTGGGCTACAGGCAATTTTAATAAACGATCACAGTAGGACAAGACCCAATTATAATAATCGATCACAGTAGGGCGAGATGCGATTTCTATAAAAGATTCCAGTAGGGCTAGACGCAATTTCTATAAACGATTCCAGTAGGGCTAGAGGCAATTTTTATAAACGATCACAGCAGGGCTAGACGCAATTTCTATAAAAGATTCCAGTAGGCCTAGAGGCAATTTTTATAAACTATTACAGTAGGGTGAGACGCAATTTCTATAAAAGATTACAGTAGGGCTAGACGCAATTTCTATAAACGCTTCCAGTAGGGCTAGAGGCATTTTTTATAAACGATCACAGTAGGACGAGACGTAATTTCTTTAAACAATCACACAGTAGGGCTAGAGCAATTGCCATAAACGATCACAGTAGGACAAGACGCAATTTCTCTAAACGATCACAGTAAAGCGAGACGTAATACGAAACTCTAACCCTAAATGACTTGAAAAAGTTATTTATTTAATAAATCTTTGCTATTCCGTGTGTCTATTTCATAAAGCACCAAGCGTGCACCAAATTATATGAAATTTCTACGTAAAATAGAAGCTTTCCGTGCCATCCTGTTTATCCATCGAAGCTTAAGTCCTCTCCAGCTTATTCGCATCGCATCATAAATCAGGCGCCGCGCTAGGCTGATTGTCGTGACGGGCCAGATTTTGTCCAAAATCGTTGTTCATTTTGTTCAACGGACACTTTAAACTGCACTTAATTACAGTCAGATACAAAGTAAAATCAAAATATTATATTTATCTACTGAATGTAACAAAATATTATTAGGATTATTTTGCTACCTAATACAAACCGGGACTTGTTTGTACTAGTATATTCAATGCTTTGGGGCTTGTGAGCAATGTGAAAAGAAAGGTCAAGTCCAGAAAACTAAAAGTGGTGGTTTAGAAGCAGGTGACATCAATAGTGGCGCTTACCCTACACTCAAATCCGTCAAAAACAGATTTATTCTTTTAATTTTTTTTGTATTTGTGAAGACGCGCTCTTCGCCCACGTGGATACAGTTTCATGACTGTATTCGAAGGAGTGCAGTGCGTTAAATTTTACACTTGATATTATATGTTTGAAATTTGACGTTATACATTTGACATTTGAAATGTGACACTAAATTCATCTGCAAAATTCAGTTTTATCTATATCCCCGTAAAGTCAGATTTTTTTTTCTGGAATAAAAAAACCTACCGATTTCTCCGCCTGTTTCTGTAGCGAAACTGGTTCAGTAATTGAAGATTGTGAGAGTAATATAAACAGACAAACACACTTTCGGGCTAAAATAATTATTAGTAAAGATTTTTCATTTCGTAAATGCTACGGTAACTATTCGTAGCACTTACTACGAACTAATCGTAGCATCAGAATCGTAGCACATGTTACAAAATAGTCGTAGGAATTCTTGATAGTGTAATTAATTATTCAATTATGTACATTCATTCTGTTCTATAAACATGGGATGATGATGATATCAGCTCATATACATCCCCACCGAGGGGCTCGAGCCTACCCTGAATTAGGGCGATCGGGCCTTAGTCGACCACGCGGGCCCAGTGCGGGTTGATCGACTTCATACACAACCTGCGAGTTTCTCTGCAGGCATGTGCAGGTTTCCTCACGATGTTTTCCTTCACCGTAAGAGCGTCGGATAAACGTACATATGAAATCTAAATTCGAAATCACATTGGTGGCCGCCCTAGCCGTTACGCCACCGACGCTATAAACATGCAAGTGCTTAAAATAATGTTTTTGTTTGTATACTCTTTATTGCAAAAAATTTATACATAAAGGGCAATGCTCACAATGTATGGGGAAAAAGACCCAGGCCCGGCGCAAATGAAATGTATCTCAGATTTAAGGTATTCATATGTGACAAAATATTCAGTTGTCAAAATCTTTTTTAAAAGTCATAAATTGCTGGTTGTTTTTTTAAGGAGCTATACTTAAGTTGAAAAAAATGGGAAGATTTTTTTTTCTATACTCTTGATCTAAATATGACATTTATGCGTCTATTTTGACAATTATTCTTTAACAAAAATCATGGGTACTTATTGAAATTATTTTATTACTATATATTGTTATGGCTTTTAAATTTTTTTTTTTTAATTTAAGTACTAAATAAATAAATAAATAATAAATAAATATTCTGGGACAAATCACACATGGTCATCTGGCCCCAAAGTAGGATTCCCTGTGTTATGGGTTACCAGAGCCTGATATACATACTTATATACTTATATATAGATATATTTAACACCCAGACACAGAGCAAACAAATCTGCTCATCACACAAATGCTTGCCCTGGGTGGGGATCGAACCCACAACCCTCGGATCAGTAGTCAAGGGCACTAACCACTGAGCCACCGAGGCGGTTTTTTTCTTTTTTTTTCTTTGTAAGTCTTAATAAGACTATAACAAGCGCAACATTGCAGTCAAAAAATAAAAAAGCATTTCTTCTATCTTTCACGTTCATTAGCTATAACAGTAATATTAAAACCTTTTTTGAATTCAGTTTAAAAACATTTAAACTCGACATTTCTACAACTTCATTATAGGGTTGCTTACGAGAGTGTAAGGGTACGGATTTGTTGGTGCATGTGACGTCATCAGCTAAGCTGCCGTCGGGCGATAAGCGGAGCAACTGCGAATGTCTAAATTAAGCCAACCCGACCGGCCTAGCGTTCTCTTGGCTACACATTTAAGTACAAAATTAAATACATCACATAAAATAATAATTAAAAAGCGTGGGTGGCTCAACCGGTAACGAGTCGGTCCTCCTAAACATAGGTGCCGGGTTCAAATTCAGTCGGCCAATGTACCAATGAGTTTTCCGAAACTTACGTACATATACTCACCGATTGCTTTAACGGTGGTGGAAAAACATCGTGAGGAAACCTGCACACACCTGCGAAGAAACTCGAAGGTTGTGTGTGAAGTCGACCAACCCGCACTGGGCACACGTGGTCGACTAAGGCCTAATTCAGGGTAGGTTCGGGCCCCACGGTGGGGACATTTATGAGCTGATATAATGATGAAAATAATTTATACTAATGTACGCTTGCGACTTCAAACGCGCAAATACTTGAGCTACAGAAACTTGAATAACCACCTCCGTGACGTAGTGATTAGGGCCATTAGCTTCACATCAGGAGGTCACTGGTTAGATTCCAGGTGGAGTTTAACTTTGTAAGAATCGGTTTAGTTGGTGGAAAGCCTAAGCCCGTCTGGCTTCTGACCACCATCTTATCTAAGTGTTGTCACCAAACATCAATGCTAACGACATAAATATGTTCCGGCTTGAAGATAAGACTGGGGAATCTTGGTAAGCCCGCTTCCATCTTCGGCATCATCTTCGCTTACCATCAGGTGAGATGATGCCAAGGGCTAACCAACTAATTATAGATCTATAAAAAATATTAGAAACGCCATAACCAACGAAAGAGAAAGAAAGTGTGAAATTAAAAATAAAAAAACTAAAGTTTTAGACAAACTTTTAGGCAAAATTCAAACCAAACAATACCAAGAAGTGGATTGATTTTTTCTTTTTTTTTTTAATAATAATTAGTAAGCCCTTGGCATCATCTCACCTCATGGTAAGTGACAATGATGCCGAAGATGGAAGCAGGCTTACCTAGATTCCCAAACGCAATGGAGAAATGGCTATCTTATCTTCAAGCCGGAACACATCAATGTTGTTAACGCTGATGTTTGGCGGCAAGACTTAGATAAGATGGTGGTAGCTAGTCAGGAGGGCTTAGAAAATTCCCTACCACCAACCGAGTCTTACAAGTTGACACCACCGGGAATCGAACCCGCGACCTCCTGGTGTGAAGCGAATGGACTAACTGACATGCTCGCTCAGAATGCTGATATTGACATATTTGCAGATCATTTTGGAGCATTCGTTAGGAATGCCTATGTATATTTGTCGTGGAAATCCTTGGGGGAGGCCTTTGTCCAGCAGTGGACGATTTGTGGCTGATATGATGATGATGATGATGATGATGATGTATATTTAAGTCATGAAAAGCTGCTTATTACTTAGTTTAGTAAGTATTCCTATTTTATGGCACATCCATTTGATTTTTTTGTTAATTTTATTTATTGTATGATTGTATTTTTAATTTTGATTTTGTATGAAATTTAATTTTGATTTATGTAACTTTGAATGACAGGTTGGTGATTTGGATAAATCTGTAAACCAATTATGACTGAATAAATAAATAAATAAATGACCATTACGCCACGAAGGCAGTTAATGATCCATAAAGATAATCGCAAAAAAAAATACAGTTGTATTAGGGCCTGCCGTACGGATTCTGCCGGAATAACCAATATGTCAATTGATAGTGATGTGAGATTGTAAGGCGTGCTATCATCATATCAACTCATATAAGTCCCCACCGTGGGCTCGAGCCTACCCTGAATTAGGGTGATCAGGCCTTAGTCGACCACGCGGGCCCAGTGCGGATTGGTCAATTCACACACAACCTGCGAGTTTCTCCGCAGGCGTGTACAGGTTTCCTCACGATGTTTTCCTTCACCTTATGAGCGTCGGATAAACGTAAATATGAAATCTAACTTTTAAATCACATTAGTACGTGGCAGGATTCGACTCACGACCTCCCGGACAGGAGGCGGTGGCCATAGCCGTGAGGCGTGCTATCACGGACATAATATTTATAGCACTAACAGCGCACCTTGAAGTCTCAAGAGCACTTCTTAAAATAAACGGCGTTAGAGCAAGCCTATATATTCATCCCTTTCGCCGTAGAGACGAGTGGACCATGGGCTGCTGAGGCGAAGGGATGTACAATAATGATTGCGACCCACGAACCTGCTCTGTCCTGGTTCAAAGGCTGTCCATTTTGATACAACGTGGCAATGCGGCGAGCATAATCAAATCAAATCAAATTAATTTATTGCAGGCCGCACAGTCCATAAATGTTAGGACTATACAATAGTTTACAAATCTAATGTCAGTGACATTACAAAATAAAAATAGAATAAAATATTGACATAGTTTGGACACTGGCCAGCCGCTTGTGTAGCGTTTTCCAGTGGCCAAATATAGGACAGTTCGGTTTGCTGGCAATGGCTTTCAGGATGCCGTTGGTGCTGCCCCTCACACGTTGGGCACCTTTGCGCCGGAAGAGATCAGAGGTCAAGAGGTGGTCTATTTGACTGACGAGCCTTACATGAGTTTTTATTATTTTAAATTATTATTATTGTCTGTATATTTTACCTGTATATTTTTAATGTATTAACTCTTTGACATTTAAGGCATTTGACATGTAAATTAATTGAACATTTGATATAATATTTATCATATTAATAATAAATAAGTCCTGCGCTGCCCGCATCCAGTGTCTTCCCGCGATCTTCACCAGGTTGTCGGTCCACCGCGTGGGAGGCCTGCCTATGGTACGTTCGTGGATGTCCTTGGGGGAGGCCTTTGTCCAGCAGTGGACGTTTTTCGGCTGATGATGATGATGATGAATAAATAAGTATTAAAATATGTCAGTTGATATTGGTGTGAGATTGAAAGGCGTACTGTCACGGATACAATCTTTATCTTACAACCTCCTTATAACTAGTCGCGCTATGCACAATATCCGTCTACCTCACAGTCTCAAGAGTACTCCTTTGTAAATTTTCTAAAAACTATTCATTATTTTTTTTAATTTGTTTTAAGGGGTTTCAAAATTTAAAATGGTAATTTTGGTAAGCTGCACAGTAAAATCTTTAATTTTGATAAGCTGCACAGTAAAATCTTTAATTTTGTTAAGCTGCACAGTAAAATCTTTAGTTTTGATAAGCTGCACAGTAAAATCTTTAATTTTGATAAACTGCACAGTAAAATATTGAATTTTAATAAGCTGCACAGTAAAATCTTTAATTTTGATAAGCTGCACAGTAAAATCTTTAATTTTGGTAAGATGCACTGTAACGGCACACCACCGTAATGAACGAGCAGCACAGCCGCAATAACGATTTTGGTAATTTGCACCGTAGAGAAAACGAGGGCAGTACAGTCGCAGGCATCGGTGGCGTAACGGCTAGGGCCGTTATCTTCTATGAGGGAGGTTGTGGTACGAATCCTGCAACGTACCAATGTGTTTTCAAATTTAGATTTCATATGTACGTTTATCCGACGCTCTTACGGTGAAAGAAAACATCGCGAGGAAACCTGCACACGCCTGCGAAGAAACTCGAAAATTGTATGTGAAGTCGACCAACCCGCATTGTAGGCTCGAGCCCCTCGGTGGGGACATAATATATGAGCTTATATGATGATAAACTCGCAGCAAAATATTTCGAAAAGTATATGGTATACAATTATACATATACATACATGTAAACTCTTCTATAGGGTGACCATAATATGTTAGGGATCTCTTCATTTCGATTTACAATTGTCAACCTTGAAACCGCCATAAGTCAGAAACTATTTATTCTGATCTACTATTTTCTAGAGACAAATGATATATCTCTTCCACCATCTTATCTAAGTCTTGCCGCCAAATATCAATGTTGATATCATTGGTGTGTTCCGGCATGAAGATAAGATAGCCAGTTCCCCATTGCGTTGGGGAATCTTGGTAAGCCCGCTTCCATCTTCGGCAACATCGTCACTTACCACCAGGTGAGATGTTGTCAAGGGTTTAACAATTGTGCATAAAAAAAATCTTCATTTTGGATGACCGCTATCAAACTTAAAATGGTCTCAGAAACTAATAATCCTAGGCTACTAGTTATTTGAGAGAAATAATAGATATCATCAAGATTTTAATTCTGGATAAAAGCTGTTAAATTTAAAACTGCCGTAACTTGGAAACTATTGATCGTTGGTTACTAGATCCTGAGAAATCATAGATTTCATTGAGATCTTTATTTCGGCTTACAACTGTTTTAAAACCGTCATAACTAGTTAACTATAGATCCATGAACTACTAATTTCCCATTTCTTAATAGAAATCATAGATCTTCTCGAGATATTCATGTTGGATGACAACTGTCAAATTTAAAATTTTAGTTTCAATTCTCCTGTGAGCTTATGTGAATGGGGCTAGTTCGTTTTTGTTTTTGTTAATACTAGTGATACAGTACAACATTTGGTAAAAATTCACGAAAACACAGTTCCTAGCGGCTCGCGCACTACACACCCTCTCAGATAATTATTATTATTTCCACGCAAGCGAAGCCGCAGGCAGAAGCTTGTATTAAATACGTTTCAACTCGTTCCACCTCGAGACACAGCCGGCATCTGTTATCAGCGATTGTCGGCTAATTGTCCACTAATCAGCCGTAATTACCGCCGCCGCCATTGCGATCAAATACAGTCATGTGCTACCAGATCTGATTAGTCACGGGTTCGGCAATTCTACTAATATGAAAGTTTGTATGTATGAATGGATGTATGTTACTCTTTCACGCAAAAACTACTGAACGTATCTGGCTGAAATTTGGTAGATAGTCAGAGTAGGACCTGGATTAACATATAGGCTACTTTTTTCCACGCTTGCACTGCGCACCCTCGAAGACAGTCATAGAAACTATGTTCACGCGAGTGAAGCCGCTGGCAAAAGCTAGTATGTGATAATATGTTGATGGTTAGCTGCTTTTTGCGCGCACGGAAAACTGATGTTTGATTTTTAATATACTGTCACTATAAAGTTTTGTGTTTGCCGAATAAAAGTAGGTAGGCCCTTTTAAAATAAATTAACTCTGCGCAAGGAAATATAAAAAGTGGACAAGTGCGTCTCAGCGTGGTCTGACACTGAATGGTGTGAAAAATAGGGTTTTAAATTAAGAGCAGGCTCCCAAAATTAGTGCATTTTTGCCAGATTATGTTCAGCCGGTGAACGTGAAAAATTACACAGCTGATACTTTGAACCTTCTTCTTTGGTATGGCTAAAACAAAAACACGATTTATTATAGTTTTCGCTTCATACTTCTTATTTTGTAAAACTATGTAGTTTTGAGAGATTATTGGATTCTTCTTCTACATTACATACGTTAGGCGCATGAAATAAATACCGACAGTAAGCGAATAAAGGTATTGATCAAACGGCTAAGAAGAAATTTTCTTGGAATGTTTTCTAAACTCGTAATAAACGAAAATGGTGCATTTACGTCCGTAGCAAAGGACGTAAGTTACGTTAAGACGCTCATGCGAAATTCAACTGTAAAGCTAATTCCCTAAGATTAAATATCAGGTTATTCGCCAGTGCTTAGCCGGGAGCCTGCTCTTAATTTCAAAAAATAAATAAAAGATTTAAAAAAACAAAAAGTTATTTTGCAGTTGGTTTAGGACATTTTATATGGAACGGAAAACGGGATCTATATAGTTTCATCATGTCAGTTCGTCTGTCCATCTGTCTCTCCGTACGTCATAATCAGTTTTATCTGCTTTCATATAATTTACAGCAATAAAATTTTGTACACAGATGTAAAATTATGAACCAAAATGGAAAATATAGTAAATAATTATGTCCAAAATAATTTAAGGGTAGCTTCCCTTAATTGTAAGAGTTTTTTGATTTTTTTTGAGAATCTCCCCTTAAGTGAGATATTTTTAAACACTTTTTAATTTAAGTCGCATTGACAAAATATTCTCTCTTATCGTGTGGCACAATTAACCGTGCTATCCAAGGAATAGGCGGCCGCGGCGGTTGCCTGGTGTTGCATTAAGCTTATAAGGTTCAAAGTGACACTTCTCCACACCCCCCCTCCCCTGGTCCCCTCCCCCGACTCTCCAACTTTTAAATTATGTGACTTAAGATTCTGAAAGCAAACGAAAATTATTGTGCAGATTTATTTTTTTACTTCCCCTGCCATATATGAGTATTTGACTGCACGTTCTAAAATTTTCAAGATACATTTTAAATTATTACGTAAGCAAAGTATATATATATTAGTCATCCCCTCGTAATCCAGATTGGTTACAGTTTGGTTGTCGAACGTATAAGATTTCGCCGCCATTTTGTTTGTTCAGTCATTCCTTTTTAGAAATGTAATTTCTGGCCCTTTGTATGAAGTGTCCAGGGTGTGACGTAAGTTAGAAATAGTCCTTTTGTCAAACAATTTTTTTAAGTGTGCCTCCCATACAAGTAAAAGCGTCTTAAAAAAGTTTGTAATCTTTTGGGATATCATTGAATTAATCTATTATAATTGAAAACGCTAAACACGTTAAAACCGACTTCCATCGCAACAAGTTAGTACATTTTTGCATTATTATTTTTGGCTTTTTTTCATTTTCTAATAAAGTACTACACCGATTTTGATAAAATTTATATGGAACACTAAACGCGGAAAGCACTAGCTTTCAAATAAAAAAATAATTATAAAAATCGGTTCACCCAGTCAAAAGTTCTGAGGTTACACATTAAAAAAAAACATACAGACGAATTGTGAACCTCCTCCTTTTTGGAACTGGCTTGAAAATGAAGTAATATTTTTGTGAGATGTGCCGTTCCCAAGATAAACCTTGTCAAAGTATTTAAAAACGTGTCCTTAATGATTCTACGCTTAAATTCTATTAAATTCATTATTTCCCAAATACTTTTCTTATTTTCTATAATAGCGGTTTTGCTGATAGGGGGTTGTATCCACAGATAAGAAAAAAAAATTGCCGCTCTTCTATTCTATAACCTAACCTAACCTAACCTGTAACTAATATTTCGTAAACAAATCATTTACCGAATAATTTTTAAATACTTTGGACAAGGTTTATCTTGGGAACGGCACAACACATTTAAAGGTAAACTTTACCAATATGTATTGGAAGATATTATACATTATTAGCCAAATATCGATGTGATGAATGACCCTGCACACACACAAATCTTAATATATCTAATATATAAAAATGAATCGCAAAATGTGTTGGTAAGCGCATAACTCGAGAACGGCTGGACCGATTTCGCTAATTCTTTTTTTGTCGAGTTCGTTATTGTCAGGAGAAAGTTATTATGTAGGTTAGGGTAGGGTAGGGTAGAGTAGGGTAGTATAGTGTAGGGTAGGGTAGGGTAGTGTAGTGTAGGGTAGTGTAGTGTAGTGGAGGGTAGTGTAGGGTAGTGTAGTGTAGTGTAGTGTATGTAGGGTAGGGTAGGGTAGTGTAGGGTAGGGTAGTGTAGGGTAGGGTAGTGTAGTGTAGTGTAGTGTAGGGTAGAGTAGTGTAGGGTAGGGTAGTGTAGTGTAGGGTACGGTAGTGTAGTGTAGTGTAGGGTAGGGTAGGGCAGTGTAATGTAATGTAAGGCGGTTTTTTATGTTTCCAAAACGAGCGAACACAAACTTACAAATTGTACTTTATTAAGTATAACATTTATATTTTTCTCATGTAAGTGACTGCTGTCTTTATGGGAATAAAATATCTTTAAACTCATCTCCATTTTAATATCCATTCCTTATTTTTTTTAACTGTGGTCAACGTCGTTGGTTACTTAATAATAAACACTTTAGATACGTTGGTACTTTAATATTTTATTTTGTAACTGTTTGTTTGATCCTCAATAAAAAAAAACTCACAAAAATATTACTTCATTTTCAAGCCAGTTCCAAAAAGGAGGAGGTTCTCAATTCGACTGTATGTTTTTTTTTTAATGTGTGTTACCTCAGAACTTTTAACTGGGTGAACCGATAGTTTTGAAATACCCATTCAATAATACCATACATCATTTATCCCTATACACCTATACATATAATAAAACTGTAACGGGGCCGTGTCTGTACATGAAATTTGAAAATAATTACTGTGGTGGACACTACTAACGATATAGAGGCCAAAACAACAACTTTTACAATTTTTGTCTGTCTGTGTATGTTCGTGCAATACGCAAAAACTACCAGGCCGATTTTTCTGAAATTTTGTATGGTGGTTTCTTATAGCCCGGGTTAAGATACTTTTAATACCGAAAAATTCAAGAGTTCCCACGGGAAAATATCAAAACCTCCACGCGGACGAAGTAGCGGGCACAGCTAGTGATAAATAAAATTCAGCCCTACTGTAAATGTTGGTTTCCTAAAAAAAATTAAATATTTTATTCCACAACTTTAAAGGATCACAGACTTGTATACTCGTAACATTACTAAATTTCAAAATTTATAGTAGTGAAAGTCTTCGAGTAAAACAACTGTGACAGACCGATGCACGAACAGACAGACGGAACTACGGTATATGTATGTGTATGGTGAAACTATAAGCGTCGGTGTCGCAACGGCAAGGGCCGGTACCTCCTATCCGGGAGGTGGTGGTTCGAGTAATGCCACGTACCAATCTGAGGAGACCTGCCCACACAAGGTTGTGTGTAAAGTCGACCAACCCGCAATGGGCCCGCGTGGTCGACTAAGGCCCGATCACCCTTATTCAGGGTAGGCTCGAGCCCCTCGGTGGGGACTTATATGAGCTGATGTGATGATTTATGTACGTATGTCGTCTTGATCCTGTGACTGACATATAACACATTTTTACCCGACTAACCAAAAAAGAGTAGTCTGGTTTTTAATTTTATTTTGATAATTCATACGATAGAACAGATGGCTTTAGACTTTTGGTCTTCCACCTTTATGATTCACAAAAGCTAAACTCATTTATTAATTTGTCATCAGACAATAATTTTGTCATCTGACGATAATTTTGTCATCTTACAATAATTTTGTCATCAGACAATATTTTTTTCATCTGACGATAATTTTGTCATCTGACAATATTTTTTTTTATCTGACGATAATTTTGTCATCTGATAATAATGTATGTTCCCAATCCTGCTAAGTGGTTTTATTTACACGAGTGTCGATAGCGAGACATACCAAGTGATTTTACTTGACTATTTTGTAAGAAAATTATAAGTACCTCTTCATCATTGTTATCGTATCAGCCGAAGGACGTCCACTGCTGGACACAGGCCTCCTCCAAGGATTTCCACGACGACCGGTTCTACGCTACCCGCATCCAGCGGCTTCCCGCGACCTTCACCAGGTCATCGGTATATACTCGTAATATAAGTGCCTAATGATTAATTAATGATTAGTGTATTTGATCATCACTACTTATTTTATAACTTCAGTTTTGATTAGAAGAGAAATATTAGCAAGAAATGTGTTTTTTTATTATTCAAAATTTATTTATTTATTTTTATTTCGCTCAAAGAACAGACCTGTAATGATACTATTTTTTTTAATGTTTGTTAAACTAAAGTGTTTAGTTATTAAAGTTTTTTTTTATTAATTTCTGATAATTAAATTGGTCAGTAACAATAGTCAATAGACAAAAAAAAAACTAAAAAATTTTAGGTACAAGTTTTAATTTGAAAATAATTTTAAAATTATTTCGTATTGTTCTTTTTTTTATTAAAAATTTGAGTGCTTTTGACTGCAACTCACCTGATGGTTCAAACCCGTTCATTTGATACCCATATTGTAGGAGTGAATTAAAAATAACTAGTCCGTCATTTTGGGTGTGCCACCATGTTGGATTTAGAATGAAGACACGGTTAACCATGCATTTCCATTCAAACTGAACGTGTAATACAAAATTTCAGCACAATCGGTTGATGATATCTGCGTTGCAAGATTTCACCCGAACAAACATACATACATTGCAAGTTAAATAAAAGCTTTTAAAAATATTAAGTACACCCTTTAATGCAAGCTTATTTTTTTATTATTTCTTTTTTTATTCACAATTGGTAAGCCCTTGGCATCATCTCACCTGATGGTAAATGACGATGATGCCGAAGATGGAAGCGGGCTTACCAAGATTCCCCAACGCAATGGATTATATGCTCATAAATACTACGTGATGATCCTTTTTCATGTTTTCTGGCTATTCTCGCAGTAAATTTCGAAAGTGGGAATTCCTACTTGAAATTATTCCTTACTAGAAGTATTATAAATGTGAAAATGTGTTTGTTTGTTTGTTACGTTTTCACGCTTCAACACCTCAACCAATCTTGATGAAACTTGGCATGCAAATAGCCTGTGTCACTGGAAAAGACATAGGCTACTTTGACTTTCGTTTCTTTTTTTGGTTAATTTTTTTAAACATCGCAACGGAACAACGGATTGTTGATATTTTTTTTACAGAGATGGTTATCGCCCGATAGAGCCCGATATAGTTTCTGAGGGATCTGGAGAAAACTAATGTTCACGCTCGCGAGCCGCTTGCCGCTCGCGCACCACTCACCCTCGAAGACAGTCATAAAAATGATGTTCACGCGGGCGAAGCCGCGAGCAAAAGCTGGTTACTACATAAATGTTTTAACTGATAGCAAATAGTACAATATAGATACCCTTTCCTTATTAATTTTTAGCCGACTTTCAAAAAGCAGGAGGTTTACAATTCGATTGTATGTTTTTTTGTGTGTGTCACGCGATATCTTTGCAGATTGTGAACCGATTTTCATGGTTTTTTTTTCGATAGATAATTCTTGTAAATTTTATCAAAATCAGTGTCGTTATTTATTAGAAAATTAACAAAAACCAAAAATAATAATGCAAAATAGGCATTTCGACTATGTTTAAAATATTTAACAATTTGTTGTCATCCTAATAAAATGTAATGTAAAAAGCATATTTTATTAAAGTTCTGACAAAAATAAGGTCATTTTCTGTATAAAAAACGTAAATGAAATTTGATTGTTTTTTGTGGTTTGATCACGTGTTTTAAAAGGCTCTGTTATTGGTTGCAACTCTGATGACGTCACACAGAGGTAAACATTAGTTTCAGTGCGTGCTTTCACTATTACAGCAGTTTGTTGTTTACTTATGTGTGACGTCATCTGTCAGAGCAACCAGGCGCCATAGCGAAAATTGCGTTTTGGCGCGTAATTTTTTAATTCAAACTTTAACATTGATTTACTCCGTTTGTACGACAGATCCCCAGGAAATATTAAAATGGTTTGCATTTTAAGCAATAACAAATAATAATAAAACTATTTTCCAGTAGTAGTCAAATACCCTATTGTACTAAGATGTTGCGAAGAAAGTCGGTTTTTTTACGTGTTTAGTTTCAAATATTAATGACAACGCGACAAAAATTTTTAAATTACAGTGTAAACTCTGTAAAAGGTCACTCAATTTTGAAACGTCAAATTTTTCTGGCTCCAGTTGGTTTACTTTGACGCTAATTTCTCTCTGTATAACGAAAACTCTCAACAACGTCACAAAATACCTGGTACCTTGAGTGTCCCTATAAAGAGTTTACACTGTACTTACCTTTTTAATTATCAAATCTGCACTTAGAACGAAGATACTCTTCCAGGACATCGATATATCATTTTTTGAAAAAAGTTAATAAAAACCAGTATTAGCATAATAATTCATGTCACGTGTGTGTGTCACACAGCAAGCATCATTAAACGTATTAACAAGCATGTCATACATTAAGTAGCTTAGCTTCACGACTAATGAGCGTGATAGATGCGATATGTCACATTATATCCCACCAGTCAGCTCTAATCTGTCATTGTTCCCGTTGATTCTGACAATGCATTTGTACTGACCGTGTAAAGCTTTGACGTGATGTAAGGTCGCATTATGTGAGTATAGGCACACCCTGGATACTTCATAAAACGGGCCAGAAATGACATTTCAAAAAACGAATGACGGAACCGACAAAATGGCGGTGAAATCCTTTACCATCGACAACCAAATTGTAACCAATCTATATCAATCTTGGTGACGAGGGGGTGAGGTCACAATCTAGAGAGCGGCAAGGAGTGTCCATACTGTATCATCATCATCATCATATCAGCCACAAATCGTCCACTGCTGGACAAAGGCCTCCCCCAAGGATTTCCACGACGACCGGTCCTGCGCTGCCCGCATCCATCGGCTTACTGTATGTTAGTACTGATATATATACTTTGGTATAGGGATGACGAATGCTAGTCATCTGATTTACTTTTTATCATCTGTCAAAAACGACATTTTGTTATAAATACCTAGGCGTGACGTTATAGTTTTGCAGCGTCATTTATGTAATCATTATGTAATTTAGATGAATTAAAAATCGAAGACTTGATGGAAAACAAAACTAGAAAGTTTTTCCGAAGTTTAAGTAAGAGGGCAATTTAGTGATCAAGTGATACCTATTGGAGATGAACAGTCACGGTATTTACATTTTTAGCACATTAAAATCTCTTTAATTTTTCCGGGTTATGAAATAATTAGACTGTAGCACGACTTCATAGGTAGGTTCAGTAGTGGACGTGGGTTTTAAAAAAGATGCGTGCTTACAGATGAAAGAAATTTAATTGTGAAATAAAGACCTAGAAAGAAATATATGTCGAAGGGGGTGGTTAGGTTATGGATGGCCTCGTGGTTCACGTCCTTAACTATTTTGGTCGTGGACGTCGAAATAACAATGCAGCTATATCACAGAGGTCCTTCTTCAATAGTCTTGATCATTTGGTAATCGAAATTGTACAGGATGCCTTGGATAACAATGGATGCAAACGCGGTGATCACAGCGATGGCGTGACACGTCCGTTTTGCTCACAGATCACCACTACTTGTGTTCTGCTCGACGCTCCGTCAAAAAGTGTCTGCTCCGAGACTGACGTCCAGCTAATATGGCTTCTCCACAGATCTAATAAATTCTCAACTCAGTGTCGATCACATCACAAACAGCCTTTCGTTAATACGTCATCTTTGCTACCACAAACGATCGTCTCACGCACGAGTACAAGCGATCGTCACGCCACCACCGGTTTCACCCAGGTACTAATACCTGACGTTTGATCCAAACAAAGTGTAACTATGTAAACTTATCTCGAGCTGGTATTGGTCGCGTTTTCAATGACGCTCCGACACGGCCATCTTGACGCATCACACGTCGGGGACGTGGGTCACCTGAAAGAAAAACAAGACCACCAGAGTATTTCTTTTCTTAACTGGCCCGCTCGGCCAACCTGACATAAAATACAATAAGCATCAAGAGATTTTTATCACAGTTTACAGAGAAATTTTTCACTAAGCTTTCAAAATAAATAGGCACTTTCAGTAAAACAGTCAAGTCAATGTCAATTGTTAACAATTTCACTCGTTTAATCACTTGAATTGTATCGCAATGTTTCGCAACAAATTAACTGCAGTTCGGTAACCCCCATTCGGTTGATAACCACAACAGTCACCCATCTTGGCAACTCTGGGCCACCTCCATCCGGTGCCCAACCAAACAACAGTCACCCAACCTGGCGACTCTCAGCCACCTCCATCCGGTGCCCGCCCAAACACACAGTCACCCGACCTGGCGACTCTCAGACAACCTCTCAGGTGTCCGCCCAAAAACACAGTCACCCTACCTGGCGACTCTTGGACCACCTCCCTCCGGTGTCCAACCACATTATCGCATTCATCCAGCGATCTCGAACTTCACCTAATTTTGGTAATTGCCAACATCACCTCCCCGGTGATACGCCTGCGAGCCAAACGCACGCCACACACAGTTGTGGCCGCACAGCAACGAGAAAATAACTCTGTGTTTTACGCCTACGTCTACGAATGGCTGAGGCTATTGGCATCCAGTTGCGAAAAATTGTTTACGTCTAAGGTTCAAAATACAAACTAGTGAACGTTAAAATCACGGTCAAGTACAAAAGTCGTTACTCTGCACTAGTAGATGGTCGAGGTTCAGTCTCTCCATCATCAATTATGTCCAAGTCAATAATACTGTCACTATCGGGCATTTAACGTAGTCTGTCCTCAATAACTGACGGTATTTGATATCTAAAGTGGTCGGTTACGCTTATCCATTAACACAAAGATAGGTAACTTGTGAAGCTAAGCTTTAATTTAGAAATCAGCCTGTGGTGCTGCCCCAGAGCAATGTAACACCCCATCTCTTTCCGAGGGTTCCTTATGAAGCAACTAAGGAACCAAAAATTTGAGGATGAGGAACATCGTCCTTCACGCTTACACTGTACCGCCAAACAGCCCGCCAAGCGTAGCGTTTTTTTTTTTTGCAATTGGTAAAACCGCTCCAACATGGGGGAGGCCCATGTCTATTATCACATCAGCAGCAAGCTGATTAACAACTCCTGTCATATGATGCGTTACTCTCCGTATTATCACTAGTCTTTTGTCGTGCTTCACTTAGATAAAATTACAGCCTGTGTGTGTAATCGACAAACATGACATTTAGAGGTTAAGCTACTTTACTCGTACCTAGAAGCAACTCCAGGAGGCTGTACTTCGTAACTCGGTCAACTCAACAGTTTGGTTGTTGCCAAATGATCATCATGGAAGGACTTGTAACATGAAATCTCATTACTATACTCGAAGGAAGTGAGCATATTTTAAAGAATACTTAACTATGAGTACCAACGTTTAAACGTTCTAAGATTCACCTGGTCGTTGCCACGCAAGTGCTTAGGTTAATCGACTAAAGCGTTTATGAACGTGAGTTGAAACTAGGGGGCATTACGTAGATCGAATGACACGTGGACGTATTCAAACAGACCCTCCGGAATTTAAAAATCAATCATTTCGATTTAATAGGGATAGAATGCACCTGATTAACCACTAGCTATGCCTGACGTGGTGAAATAGTGACCAACAATGAAGTCAATCGATGTGATTTACTATCAGAGGAAGCGATTAGCGTTCAGGCATGTTGTTGTCATTTTATTCACGGTTATCAACACACTTGCATTCTATGCCATCCCTTTTCTTTACCAGCATGATAAGGCCGTCAAAAAGGGAAAGCTTCGAAGCATATGACATTCGCAGCCTCCAGCCCATGAATCCTGTATCATCATCACATCAGCCGTAAGACGTTCACCACTGCACTCCGCATACTACCCCGTTATTATTATCTTTTTTTTTACAATTGGTAAACAAACTATTTTATTGGGGTCCCCAAAACTCATTTACCTACATAGGGTATATACGATAGCGGGGCATTAAGGATGCCCTCGACAAATTCATCACGAAAGCTATTAAAAATAGGCAACAACTTTGGCCTATGATCAACGAGGATATCAGTCGCAATACGAAGAAAGCTAATAAGGGACTGGCATCTTAACTCCATGTTAAGATGCCAGTCTCAATATTATAAATGCTTAAAGGGGTTTCAATACTTTCAATCCTGGTTTAGGTTTGTTTTAGTTAGCTAAATGAATCGTCATATTTACAATGAGTCCTCGTTCAAAATCTTCCGTTCAATCACGACGTTGTGTCACAAGTAAAAATCCGAAAGCATGTGAAAGAGTACTTTGAAGGACTACAAGGCATTATTTTGGCTGCTGATGTAATGCAATCACCACTAGAAGGATAAGGGACTACTCTATTCGCATCCTTACCGACAGTCAAGCTGTTTTGTTATTGACAGACTCGTTTAAGAATACAGTCAATCCTAGATTTAAAATATCTGAATCGATCATAATATCGTTCGTACTCGTCTGGCATAACAAGATATGACCATTCTGAACAATGCCCGTCAATATTACCCTCACTCGATATTTGTTCTGTACAGTAAACGTAAGCGTTGCCTACAAAAGTCAATCATGCGTTAGTATTGAACACACTCCCGAAAGTCTATACACGAAACTTTCTTTAACGAGAGAACAGTAGGCACCACTACAGATTAGGTAATAGTACTACGCACGTACTACTACCACCATCAAAACAAAAGGGGTATGACTCACCGGATTTTCGTAGCTCCGCGTACATCACGCATAGGGCATGGAATACCGGAATGATTTTCATACCGGTATTGATACCGGTATTGACATTTCAATTACCGGTATACCGAAATTTCGGTATTTTTTCGGTATTTTTTTTAAATACTGCTATTTACTGTTTAAAAGATAACAAGAACGATTAGTAAGTCTCGTTTACAGAGAGTGATTAAAGCCGTTCTCTACACTGTATGACAGAAACACTCCAACTATTTATCAACTCCCTAGAAACCACAACATGAGCTATAAAAGTATAGGTAAATAAGAATACTAAAGAAAATACGTTATTTGATAAAAAAAAATTAAATTGTTTCATTGGCACAAATATCACAATCAAATAGGTATTACAATCAGTGTTACTCTCTAATGATATGAAAACATGTTACGAAAATTTCGAATATCTCTCTTAGTCACAGATTACACTATGAATAACGAACGTATTGTTAAAACAAAATCAAATTGCAAATGAAGGTACCGTAGAAAGTAGTTATTTTAAAATAAACCAAAATATAGGCGCAGGTGCAATTTAACTCAAGTCCATCAATCAGGCAGATCACATTTGTTGAAAAATTTGAAGGAAGAAAACACAACGCGTCCAAACTTGCGTTGTTGAGCGATGATCTTATTTTGTTACATATGTAACTTGCAGCTGAAAAGGCCCTTTCGGATTAAACGCTCGTGGGAGGAGTGCTTAAGAGGTAACTGAAAGCTGCGTCCAAAAATCTGCTTCTAGTACCTCCATTTTCATACAATGTCATTTCAATACGAATTAGTGTTTGAATATCTGTTTTGCTTTTAGGTCATAGATTTTTCTATTGTTTTATTAAGTTCTTTTTCCATCACAGTTGAAGTACTGCTATCTGTGACATCACCACTTGTTCCCTTTTCAGTAGAAGTATTAGCGGCAGCTGGTCTGCTCTTGCAAACGTTGAACAAGTTCAGTAATTGAAGTAATCATTTCATCACAGTTCATTCTAGGAAACTCTGGATGGTTGACTCTGCGTTTGCATTAATATTCTTCTGGGTTATGAAGATACTGTAAAACTGCAGTCAGAGGTTATCGTCTTTCCGATATGCGCTTTCTTAGAGCTTCCGCCAGAGATTTAGATAGACTTGTTTTTTTTTGTTATCTAATTTTCATAGCATATATTTAAGGGCAACTACAAATACAAAATTATTTATTTGTGAAACTTCTAAAGTTGAAAGTGTCGCGTCTCGTCGGCAAAGTGTTTCCACTTTAATCTTTACTATTTTCAAGCTTTTTTGAATGGAATGCAGCATTCAAACTCCTCTAGGTAAAACTTGTTAGCAGAGTTGAAGTCTATCAGAGTTTTTTCAATGCACGTCTTCAGTCAGTTAAATCTCTCTATCATGTCGACTAGACTGGACCAACGAGTTTTGCAGTCCAAAACTAAGGCCAGATCACGGCCTTATTGATCTTTTACATATTTTTGTAACGCGTCATTTTTTGTTGTAGATCTCAAAAAATTGTTTATCACAGAGCGTGTTTTCTTGATCACACTACCATATTCCAAGTTAAAAAATGGCGCCGAAACTTCAATAAATGTGAATATTTCATTGTCACCGTCTTCATCTTCACTTTCATCGTCATCTGACTCATCTGATGTTTCATTTTCATCGTATTCTGTGGTAGTGGCGGCTTTTCTATACAATACGTCTGACACTCCAAGATTCCAGACAGATTTGATGAAACGTTTCTATATCTTCGGCCTCATCTTTAAACACATTAATTTCTTTACAGTTCCAAAGCAGACGCCGACAAACTTAAAAATCGGGAGATATTTGTTCGAAATTGGTATTTCGGTAAACGAGGGCTAATATCGGTAGATCTACCAAAAATCGGTAGGCTTTGCAACGCTGCGGACTGTCCGGAACAGAACCGACCGAGAGGTTTAATACTAATCCAATGTATGAGAGAGAAAGATGTATGATGTTGATTGATGTGGTTGCCGTTTTATAGCAGAACCCTTGCGTATCGTCTCTGCCGTATTGTGTCCGTGATAAACAACTGAAAGCAATATCATTAAATACCACATAGATACTAGCTATATGCATGCAGCGTTTTGTTTTCTGTAGTTGATTTCGTGGCGATTTTTTTCTATAATCGTGATTATTCTTGATTCGTGTCACATGGTAACTCATCTGCAGTATGAACAACACTATGAACCAGAGAAATCGTGCGTTCTGCATAGTCTTTAAACACCCTTGCAAAAATAGATCACTTTTTTAAAATACCGAAATAACGGTATTTTATCCTCAAATACCGGTATCAAAATACCGAAAAAAATTACCGGTATACCGGTATTTCGGTATACCGGTATACCGGTATCCATGCCCTAATCACGCACTTCGCTGAAGCTGCACGCGCCGCTTGCGTGGATCTCCGCTGCTGCCAGTGCAGCTCATGCTGTCACCTCATTTCAACGATTGTTCCGTAAGGGAGATGGCGACAGTTGAGCACCGTGCACGTGTATTAGCTTCAGGTATATTCCGGTTGAATGCTGGCAATATGATTGCAGCAGATGTAGGATGGTGCTCGCATAGCCTCAATTAATCGCAGTATGTTCTGGTTCTGTAGCACGAAGAATTGTTGCCAGTGAGTTTTTATTTCGCTGCTCCATTATTATTTTTCACATTTTCCCGTCGTCCACTAGTTGCGAGCGCTGGGAACAATCCAACTTCTGATGTCGAAGGGGGTGGTTAGGTTATGGATGGCCTCGTGGTTCACGTCCTTAACTATTTTAGTCGTGGACGTCGAAATAACAATGCAGCTATATCACAGAGGTCCTTCTTCAATAGTCTTGATCATTTGGTAATCGAAATTGTACAGGATGCCTTGGATAACAATGGATGCAAACGCGGTGATCACAGCGATGGCGTGACACGTCCGTTTTGCTCACAGATCACCACTACTTGTGTTCTGCTCGACGCTCCGTCAAAAAGTGTCTGCTCCGAGACTGACGTCCAGCTAATATGGCTTCTCCACAGATCTAATAAATTCTCAACTCAGTGTCGATCACATCACAAACAGCCTTTCGTTAATACGTCATCTTTGCTACCACAAACGATCGTCTCACGCACGAGTACAAGCGATCGTCACGCCACCACCGGTTTCACCCAGGTACTAATACCTGACGTTTGATCCAAACAAAGTGTAACTATGTAAACTTATCTCGAGCTGGTATTGGTCGCGTTTTCAATGACGCTCCGACATATATAAGAATTACAAAAGGATTACAACACCTTAAGTTTATATCACAAAGAGCAAAAATATAAAATTTATTTATCCTAAAAAGGGTATTTTAAGAAAGCAGCAGGTTAATAAATAAATAATTATTATTTTATATAGAAAGAAACTTGGATAATAGAAGTTGGATAATAGAATTTTGATTTTTCAATCAAAAGTCAAATAGATGAGAGCGCATGCGTAAAAGAACAGATTTTATAAGAAAAAGGTCAAATGATGGCGTTACAAAGGCATGTCATTTGTCATCAGTCGTATGATCTCGGAAATGTAGGTATATAACCCGGCCAAATTGAAAATTCGTGAATCTGCTAAACAATCAAATTCTGTGACCGTATTAAGTATGACATGTATGAAATCCTTGGGGGAGGCCTTTGTCCAGCAGTAGACGTTTGTTTTTCGGTTGATATGATGATGATGATGATTAGGTATGGTTTCAGGAAAAGGTATCCTTCTTCTTTTTCCTTATCTTTTTCCAAATTTAAATGAGGTCGGGTCTTCTTATGCGTCTGCGCCAGGATGATCTGGTGGGATATTTTGTAACTTCAGGTCTCGACAGAGGTCCTCCAAGAAGCTGGTGGTCTGCCCCTTGTCCGACGTTTGGTGTTGATTCTGACCACACCGCTTTAGCGGAGTAGCCATTAAAGCAATTTATATAAAAATAAACAGTTTTTTTAAATTATATAAACTAACCAGCACAATGTATATATTAACGGTGGAAATAATAATAACACGATAACGATGATCAAGTATGACATGAAATTTAAAAATTCAGTGGAATTGCTTTAACTTTGTTGGGATTCGTGTCTATATATAATATAAAGTGCATTTGTCCTTTTTTTCCAAATCTGTGTTGAAAATTTCATTATATTGTTTTTAAAATGCATCATGTTATTATGCACTTTTTACTTTTTAATATTCTCAACGATAACTGAAATGTAACTATGACTAATGTTGGTGGTCTCACAATTAGAAATAAGAAAACTACACATTAAAATTGTATTATAATACAGATTGTGTGAGTTTTGATCAATCCTTAAATAAGAAAAAAAAATGAACACTGTGGGGCGCGCTAGGACGCATAGACGCTACGACGCATAGACGCTATGACGCATAGACGCTACGAAGCATAGACATTACGTGCTTCTCACTTCTACGCCGTAGTAATGAAGCCAATGTGCACTCGGGACGAGACTTTTGAAAGTATTTAACTAGGTACAAGGCCAGACTGCTTACGTACAGTTTCGAGTTGTAAAACATCATCATCATCATATTATACGACAGATTTCCACTGCTGGACAAAGGCCTCCCCCAAGGATTAAAGCATCCAGCGGCTTCCCGCGAGCTTCACCGGGTCGTTGGTCCACCGCGTGAGAAACGTCTTCCAGTGCGCGGTCGCCACCCGAGAACTTTACTGTCCCAACGGCAATCTGTTAAGCATATCGAACATTTTAGAAACTAACCGTGTATGTTTTCCAATAAGTAAACGCCGCAATGTCGTTGGAACCTATACGCGATTAGTTCCGAGGTAGCCATTTTGATTTATTCTTCTCTATCTGTTTTTGTTTTCGGATAATACATAATTTTGTTTACGTTACTTACCTATCTAGTGTCCCTGCTACATTGGCAAATTCATTCTAAGTTTTATCAAATTCGAGTGTATTTAATAAAATTTGACCAAATTTCACATTTTTTCGGAATTTTAAGCACATTTTATAATTCTTTTTTAAATTATATCAAATTTGATAATTTCCAACCAAATTAGACCAAATTTTATAATTTTCTACCAAATTTGACCTAATTTCATCAACATCGATAAATTTCTAGTAAATTCAACCAAATTTAATCACATTTCGCCTAAGTGGACCAAATTTTACCAAATATAGTCATTTTCTACCAAATTTGATCAAATTCAACAGATTCAACCTAACCCAAGGAAGAGAGTCGAGGCTCTTCGACAGTATCATCATAAAGTTTGCGAATCTCACACGCTCAAATCTAAACTCTTTTTATAATCAACTTCGTTCTTGGCCTTGTACATTTTTCCAAAATAATTCATACTTCTAATTTTCTGAACATTTGTTTGATTAGTAACACTTTTATGTCATTGGGTATGTTTTAAAGGGTTTTTAAACAATGCTGTAGCAATGGCTTTGATACAATGTTCTCCTAGGGATATGATCAAGTAAGTTGTGAGTGAAGTAACTGAAATTTAATTCGACTCATTCTCGTATCATCCGAAAGACGTCCACTGCTGGACTAAGGCCTCCACAGCGCCAGGCCTGCGCTGCTCATATCCAGCGGCTTACCGCGACCTTCACCAGGTCGTCAGTCCACCAAGTGAGAGGCCTAACTACGCTACATCTTCCGGTATACGTGATCGCCACTGAAAACCTTGCCTGCCCCAACGGCCATCCGTTCTACGAGCTATATGCCACTTAAGTTTAGCAATTCGACTACCCGTTAAAAAAAACTTAGTTTAAACATAGAAATGTGTTTAGAATTACCACATAGGAAGGAGGATTTCCACATAGGAAGGGTTATTCTCAACCGTCCGACATAGGGCGGATTATCAGCCGTTCGGATGCTCAGCGGGCGTCGTTGGCACGGCACTAATTGAGTTAATATTTGGTTATCGCGCCGCGCACTCGCCGCCGCGGCTAAGCCGACGAATTAATGGCCCGAATTTATCATTATTAATGACGCACCTGAATCTGGGACGTGTGCAGTGTGCGGGTGGAGAGGGTTAAGTGAGACCGGAAACCAAATAACACATTTTTTCGTCTGTGTGTCGCGTGACGGTCGGTATGATCTGTACCGTAGCTCCAAGACGAGAGCAGCCATGATCGTTTCGTGCTCTGTAAATGTATATAATGTGAAAAAAGTTTCACTTTTACCGTGGTTTCATAAAACCACACACTCTTTTTTTTGTCTTCTGAGAATTTAAACCACAAATAATTTTATCACAACTATGAAAACAATGTTTTCATCTTTCAATGTTTTGAGCTATTACGCGGAAAAACTTTTCCCTGATTCTTTTTGTGTTCACAGGTAGGTACATAAACTAGCATTTCCTAAAAGCAAAAGAGTATAATTTGTTAAAAGTTAATTTATAATTACCTTAACAAACAAACCCGCCTCCTCAGTGTTATAGTATAAGGTGGTTAATCAATTCGCTTTATACCAAGAGGTCGCTGGTTCGAACCCCGGCGGGGTCAATCTTTGTAAGACTCATTTCATATGTTCATTTCATTTTCATGAGTAAGGCGGTTTGCTTTGTGGTTGGGTATTTTCTAAACCCGCCTGGTTAACTACTGCTAGTTAGCAAAGATGTTGGCATCTTATTTCAGTTTTGCCGCCAAACAACAATATTAACAGCATCGATGTGCTCTGGTATGATGATAAGATAGCCAGATACCCATTGCGTTGGGGAATCTTGGTAACCCACTTCCATCAGATGAGATGATGCCCACGGCTTATCAAGTGTGGATAAAAAAAAATATAAAAAAAAGATCTTCTAATGACGTCTAATGGCGAGAGCAACTTCAAGCAGCTGTCATAATGCCAATCGAGTTCGTAATTCAAGTACAAGCAAGACGTTTCGTTTCACGCATCTAAAGCCATGAAGCTACTTGATTTTTGATGAATAATCGCTGATGGGACTTCGGACCGGTTTGGAACAACGTCAGTTAAGGAACATACACCTATAAAGCGCATCGTACCTATTACAGAAGTTAATTTCTGCATTGTTGACATTTGTTTCAGACGGCTTTAGACTTATTCGTACTTACGAAATTCCTTTAAATTTATATTTTTGTTTTGATTTTAAGCTGCCGACATTGAGTTATTTATTTTTATTCGAATTAATTGTTTATTGTCTTTTTTCGTTTGGAATTTAACTGGGTTTGTTGTTTCTTTGATTTATTATTGTTCCTACCTACTTAAATAAATCTACTACTACTTCCGGTGGTAGTTACAAGATAAAATAACTACCTACTTAAATAAATCTACTACCACCGGAAGTAGTAGTAGATTTATTTAAGTAGGTAGTTATTTTATCTTGTAACAATGTGTATACCTTCTAATACGACATGCCCCGATTCAACTCGCCTTTTCAGTCAGTATGGCTTAGAGATTAATATTAGGCTTATGCACAGGGATATGGATTGTCGATAGGTTCATTCAATCGTGCCACAAGCCCTGACACCTGTTGTCTTGCCTCCAAATCATCTCAAAGATCTATCGACTTTGAAGAAACGTGAGAGCTGTTTGAGACATATTCCTAAAGGTGCTCGCAGCATGGCAGCAGGCAAAATGATTGTGGTCATCAACAGGTGCCTTGATTTTAACAGGACTGAGGACTGGGCCGCACTACTTTGCTTTGCCTATTCAGCTATAAATCTTCCTGATAAGACAGCCCCGGGGAATCTTACCGCGAGTGTAAATAAAAACGTTGATTCGCTGCTCCTCGGTGATATGACGTCAGCACCAACGCCTCTTTCATATGCACCTTCGGACACAAGAACTATCGAGGCAAAGATTCGTGAAGGCGACCTGAAAGAGCGGTTCGCTTATTAACATCAGACGTCTTCATTGCCCCCCTTCTCTCATGGCTTCTATCTAAATGAAGCATCCTTCACCGTCCCGTCAACTTCATTTCCCATCAGCGCCTGGCCGTTCTTGCACGCCCCTGGTGGTGACGACTGAAGACGTGGTCTCAGCCATAAACTCTTTTTTTATTGGGTTCTCCTCGGGCAAGGTTCAAGATTCAAGGTATTTATTCAAAATAGGTGCAAATTACACTCTTTCATAAAGTAATAATAACATAATTTCATTTGTGAAAAATCAAGAAATAAACAATCATTAGTTAATAATGTCAAAATTAAATCCTAGAAATAAACCAGATTATGTCATTAGAACATGAAAACAATATGACACGAAAAGTTATACATAAAATTATTCAATGTCATTGATACCTTTGACAAGAGTAGGCCAGTTCACTCGGACAGCACCCGGTCACGAGTATAATGCGAGAGTCAGCCATCGCTCCCATTAACCATATTAGAGGGAAAGGAACGACCCGGCTTCCGATGCGCCACCATCCGCACAAACATTTAAGCGAGCATGCACCACTCATGTCAATGCTAAGATAAAAATATTAATTAAAAGAAGGACTAGGCTTGTCATGTCTTGTCGCTTCCACGTCAATTCTAAGGTTGTTTATCATTTTATTACTATTAAACATGATTAGTAGCGTTGATAGAAGAAACACTGTCTACCCATACATTTTTTTCAATAAAATATTCGGATGTCTTATAATAACCCTTTTTTACAAAGAGTTCTTTCGACACAATTTTTAAACTGTTTTTCTGATAAATTTAAGATATCATCGGGTAATTTGTTATACATGAGTGAGCATTGTCCCATAAAAATCATTATTAATTTTGCTAAGATGCAGATTTTTACGTACATACATTATATTTCATAAATATATTGACAGGGAAAGTCATTAAATTAATATCTTTGAACTTATCTCGGAGCGACTCACGAGAACGCATTCCATAAATCGCGCGAACTGCTCTTTTTTGTAGAACAAATATGGTATTTATATCAGCTGCATGTCCCCACAAAAGTATCCCATAAGACATAATACTATGGAAGTAGCTGAAATATACCAGTCTTGCGGTGTCTATATCTGTAAGGAGCCTGATTTTTTTGACTGCGTATGCGGCTGAGCTAAGCCTGCCAGCTAGTGTTTCTGTATGCGGGCCCCATTGAAGCCTTAAATCTACAGTTAATCCTAGAAAAACGCTTTTATTTACAAATTCTAATACATTACCAGCTAAGGTTACATTGTTGTTTACTTCAATAACATTGGGTAACGTGAATTTAATGTATTTGGTCTTTTTTGCGTTTAAGACTAAGTTATTTATAGTAAACCAATTGTATACTTTTAAAAGAGTGTCGTTTACTTCGTCAGACATATCAGTTTTTCTGTCAACCTTAAAAACTAATGATGTATTATCCGCAAACAACACAATTTTCGACAGTGATTCAACCATGAATGGTAGATCATTAATATAAACTAAAAAAAGGAAAGTTCCTAAAATAGAACCTTGAGGCACACCCATCTTAACCCGAGAACCCATTGATTTCGTACCATTTATTTGTCTTTTTTTACTAAAAGATCTAAAGCCTTATTTTTAACACCGTAATGGTCCAGTTTTACAGGTAGAGTTTTATGTTCCGTACAATCGAATGCCTTTGACAAGTGGCAGAAGATGCCTATCGCGTTTCGGGATTTTTCAAAAGCATCATTTTTAATGAGTTCTACTCCCGCGTCCGTTGTGGAATGCCCTTTTGTTAAGCCAAACTGCAGGTTATGGAGCAATTTATTGATGTTGAAGTGAGTCAACATTTGATTTAATATATTCTTTTCAAAAACCTTACTTAAACTGGTAGCACAGAAACAGGCCTATAATTACTAGGGTCTTTCTTTTCTCCGGACTTGAAGAGTGGAACAACTTTAATAAATTCCATGAGATCTGGAAATACTCCAGTATCAATACAAATGTTGAATAGATCGGCCAAGTAAGGGGCTAAAGTTTCAATTACGGACTTTATTAAATTAACAGACATGACCCAAAGATCCTTAGTATTTTTTAGTTTCAACACTTAAAAGCTTTTACAATTGCGTGTGGATTAATTTTTAGAAATGTAAAGTTTTCTTTGCACTATGGTACATTTTCAAAAAGTTATTGATTTACGAGAATATGCGACGAGTCAAGGCTCTCGGTTATTTTGAGTGGAACATTTGTAAAGAAAGATTCAAATTCTTCTGTTACCTCCGAGGTTTCAGAAATGAGACCATGATCAGTTTGCAAGACATATTGTTTCTCTCGCGGCTTCGTTTTCCCCGTATCTTTATTAATTACGTTCCAAACAGCTTTTATTTTATTTTCAGATTACTTAATTTTTTTAGCGATGAAGTTGGCCTTAGCTGCCAAACAAACTCTTTTAAATAATTTTGAATAATTTTTAACATACTCAACAAAATTAAGATCAAAGTTGTATGTCTTTTGTTCGTAAAGCGAAAACAAATTTTCTCTACTACGTACAGTCGCCCAGTCACTAAACTTGAATGTTTGATTACTGGCCTGGATGGAATCCGCCCTAAGTACCTCAAGGAGCTCACGCCTGGGTCAGCAAGTGAATTATCACTTATAGGGTCACGGCTCTTAAGCTCTCTGACAAAGATGTGTAACTTCCTGCTCAGTGGCCAGCTGAATCCTGAGGTGTGTCCTTATATGTACGAAGCATCACTTTGAGCTCTAAAAAAGAAGGATGGAGGAATTCAGTCTATTGCTGTAGGTAACACCTTTCATAGTTTGACGGCTAAATTCGGTTGCTTCGGTGTGAGGGATTCGATAGCTAATTACTTATAGCCACACCAGTTGGGGTTTACGACTCGGTCAGGCTGCTAAGTGGCAATCCATGCCACTCGCATACCGCAAACGCAGACTGTGTGATTGTGAAGCTTGATATCAGAAATGCCTTTATTAGCCTCGAGAGGGACTTTCTTTTAAGTGAAATTCAGGATAAAGTTCCATCACTCTACCCCTTCTTATACCAAGCGTACCAATCCCCGAGTAACCTGTATTATCAGGATAATCTAATTCTATCGCAGGTTGGTACTCAGCAGGGGGATCCCCACTGGGCCCACTTATTTTTAGCCTCGCCTTCCAGAATGCCATCTCCGAGCTCAAATTACCATTAAATATTTGGTACCTCGATAATGGGACCATAAGGGGCAGGCCGGAAATAGTGGAATAGGATATTAAAACTTTATTATTACAATTTAAAGATCTGGGTCTGATTGTAAACAGGAAGAAATGCTATTTTTTCCCATGCAGCGTTACTTCTCGCTCGAGTTTTGCCAACCTCGAAACCATCATACCTGGCCTGCAAGAGCTGGACGATGACGCCTTCTATTTTCTGGGCTCGTCTATCTTCCCTGGTGCAGTTCCAGAATCTTTAGACAACATCTTGCATACACGATTGCAGGAACTTTCCGCTCATGTGGCTTTGCTATTATTGCTCAGGATGTGTTTTGCCATTCCGAAAATTATACAATGCAATTCACCTTCCTGCTTTTTATGCATTTGAATCCATGCTTTTCAGGACGGTGAAGTCCATTTTGAATGAGGAACTCAGCGAAACTCAGTGGACTCAGGCATCTCTACCAGTACGACACGGAGGATTGGGCGTACGGCGCGCCTGTGACGTTAGTGTCCCAGCATTCTTGGCATCTGTCAATGGGGTTGCTGAACTAGTCACCAAAATACTATCTGTAGATGACGACAGCTTAACTATCCCCTATGCTTCGAATGCTGAGGCAATCTGGCCTTCCTTAAATTTAAATGCTGACGTGCCGGAAAATCCACAAAGGCAACGGTCATGGGACGAAACTGGGTCTAGAAGAACACTTACCCATCTTATTAAAAGTGCGTCTAGGGCTGACCTGGCCAGGCTGCAGGCAGTGTCTACAGCGGAATCCGGGGCGTGGTTGCATGCTATACCATCGCTTCACCTGGGCACTCTTCTAGATAACGATTCGATGCGGGTGGCTGTGGCACTCCGTCTGGGCTGCAATGAGTGCAAACCCCACATATGCATTCGCGGCACTAGGGTGGAAGCCAACGGCCACCATGAGTTGAGTTGCACCAGATGCTCAGGTAGATACCACCACACTCTGAACGATTAATTAATTATTATGATTAAATTAATTATGATTAACATCAGTATTAATTAAATGCGAAAACCCCAATGAATACGCAGCAAGTGTAAATGATGCATTGAGTAATGTTGTCCAATGGCTAAAAGCCAATCATTTGGTAGCGAACTTAGATAAAACAAAATACATGCAATTTTATGTAACACAATCGCGACCTAAGGATTTAGTAGTGCACTATAATGGACAAGTCATTGAACAAGTACATAACATTAGATTTTTAGGTGTCACCCTAGACTGCCATTTAAAATGGAAGACACATATTGAAAACCTGAACACTAAATTAAGTAGGTATGTATATGTTTTAAGAAATTTAACTATAACCACATCACAAAAAACGGCACTCTGTGCATATCACGCATATGTGGCATCAAATCTGCGATATGGTATTCTTCACTGGGGAAATGCAGCAGCAGTTCATATCTTACCTCTATTTAGGACACAAAAGAAATGTATAAGAGCAATGTTTAGAGCTAGACAAACAGATAGTTGTGTCATACGTTAGTACTAATATATATACTGTGGTTGTGTTCCATATTTTAAAGAATTAGGAATATTAACCCTACCATCATTATTTATATACGAAGCATGTATCTTTGTTAAAGAACATCTGAATGAGTTTAGACTTGTGGAAGGTAGATATCCAAGGAGCACGAGGAATAAGATCGAGGTGCGCCCGTTGCAGCGCTCAAATATGACATTTTATAGAAACACTGTTTTTGTATTAGGACCTAATTTATTTAACAAACTTCCTGACTCTATAAAAGAATTAAACAATAGACAATTTAAATTAAAATTATACTTATATTTAAAGAACAGATGCTATTATAGTATTAACGAATATTTACTTGACAATGATATAAAAATAGACTAAGTAATTAAATAAATGTTCATGTGTTAGATTAAAGAATGACATTTGCACACCTTTTTAAGGTAGGCCATAGAGGACTTCTTTATTATCTTTAAGACCATTTTATGTTTTACCTTTGGTTACGCAATAAATGTATTTTGTATTTGTATTTTTTGTATTTTGATGTTATACGCAGAGTACTGATTTCAGCAAACATCCCATGCCGGGGTGAAACACCAGGTCTCAGTCGCACCGATGGAAAAAGGGTCGATGGTCTTACTTTGGTCCCCTGGCAGTGGTAGGTGTCTTTTATGGGACGCCACGTGTGTCAGTACATTTACCCCAAGCTACCTAAAAATTACGACTAGGAGTGCTGGCTCTGCTGCTGGACGCGTAGCAAAACTTAAACATGATGGGTGTGCCCCTTTGAATACGGTTTACCTTTTCGTATCCTTTGCAGTGGAGGCCACAGGATGCTGGAGATTGGAGGCAAAAGATTCGGGAAATTGGGTGTCGTATCAGGGAACAGGGAGTGACCCTCGCGCCGGGGCCTTCCTGATGCAAAGGTTGGCTATTGCGATTCAGTGCGGCAGCGCTGCAAGCGTGATGGGCACCTTCCCGTCCGGAACACCCAGGACAGACCTTTTAGACTAACGAAACTTTCGGGTGGATATACAATTATACATATCGACCTAAGCTTTTTAACATTGTTGACTGCTTATTTTTATTGATAACTAGCTGTCCCGGCGAACTTCTTTCCATCTTACACTTCACTACCCTACACTACACTACCCTACCCTACACTACCCTGCACTACCCTACCCTACCCTACATACACTACACTACACTACCCAACCCTACACTACACTACACTACCCTACACTACACTACCCTACACTACACTACCCTACCCTACCCTACCCTAACTACACTACACCACCCTACCCTGGCCCTAAAACTAATTATTTTTTGACTATATTTTTTTTATTGATGAATATCATATTTTAATTCTTATTATCCTATTCTCGACGAAGACAAATGCAAAAACACAAAAATCATAAAAATTGGTCCAGCCGTTCTTGAGTTATAAATGGTGTAACTAACACGACTTTCTTATAAATATAGATATAAATGACCGTGATGACTTACGGAACTGAGACATGGTCGCTTACTATGGGCCTCATATGAAGGCTCAAGGTCACCCAAAGGGCAATGGAGCTTGCTATGCTCGGAGTTTCTCTGCGTGATTGAATTAGAAACGAGGAGATCCGCAGGAGAACTTAAGTAACCGACATAGGTCACAGAATCGCTAAACTGAAGTGGCAGTGGGCAGGGCACATAGCTCGTAGAACAGATGGCCGATGGGGCAGTAAAGTTCTCGAGTGGCGACCGCGCACCGGAAAACGTAGAGTAGGCAGGCCTCCCACGCGGTGGACCGATGACCTAGCGAAGATCGCGGGAAGCCGATGGATGCGGGTAGCGCAGGACCGGTCGTCGTGGAAATCCTTAGGGGAGGCCTTTGTCACGCAGTGGACGATTTGTGGCTGATATGATGATGATGATGATAGATATATAGATATATTGTTTATTTTGAATTTCATTTTGATTATTTTTATAATATTTTATTTCGTTATACATTGTGGAACAGTAAGTAAAATAATAAATAAAGATATTAATGAAAATTTGAGCCCGTTTCCACTGTGCTTGTGTGTACGCGTACGGGTCAACAACACCGACCGTTCAATTCTACAGTTTAACGGGCTGCGTTTATTGGCGCGTCCGTTCCGCTCAGTTATGGCTTTACGACGGTTTTTTATGGCCGCACTAGTTCATATTTTGGCAGGGTTTAAGGATTAAAGGATCGGAATTGATAAAGGTGAATTGAACCAAACAATAGTTTGGCAGAAAGTGTTTTATTTACATTAACTCGTATCCATAAAGTTTCAATTAATTTTGTAGTAAAAAAAAAACAAGTCAGAACCGCACACTAAGGGTTCAGTACCATCATACTACTAGATAGCGCTGGTTTTTCGTGTTTTAAAAAAACACGTTTTTTGTATGGAGACCCCCCTTTTTTACTTTTTCTAATTTTTAGTACGAGTATTTGTTATTATAGTGGCAACAGAAATACATAATCTGTGAAAATTTCAACTATCTAGATATCACGGTTCATGAAATACAGCCTGGTGACGGACGGATAGACAGACGAACGGACAGCAAAGTCTTAGTGAACCCTAAAAACGAGCGAGCCTTAAAGTAGTCACATATGATTTAAACAATTTTAGATTTTTTTTATGTGCAACATGTGACAAAATATTTGTGAAATGAATGAATTATCGGGACGTACATTTATGGGCCGCGACTTTGGATAGTAGATCATATTTGCCTTCCGCCTCACATTAGGCGGCATGGCCATGTTACCTTAGGCTTCGTCACTTAAAGAACGTTTAAATTTCCTGTAACACTCGTCCGCCCCATCTCACAAAATCACTCCCACAAATTGCAGGACAGCAAAAGGAATTATGTTACACATCAAAAATTTAAGCCAGACCATGTAAATTTGGATTAAAATTATATTATTATTTAATTAGCATCTATCAAGTCTTCTCTTCATCTAATCAGCTCATATAAGTCCCCACCGAAGGGCTCGAGCCTACCCTGAATTAGGGCAATCAGGCCTCGACCTCGCGGGCTTCGAGTTTCTTCGCAAGCGTGTGCAGGTTTCCTCACGATGTTTTCCTTCACCGTAAGAGCGAGCGTCGGATAAACGTACACATGAAATCGATATCCGGAAACACATTGGTTCGTGGCACGATTCAAACCACGGCCTCCCGGACAGCAGGTAGCGGCCTTAACCGTTACGCTACCGACGCTCAATAAGTATCATATTTAAATTATTATTTGATATCTAATATCACAATTTACCTAATTTAAATACAATTTTATGCCAACACGCTAGTGTTATCAAAACAAGCGCACTGCGTCGTATGTCAGATGTGTCAGGCAGGCAGCATACTAATTCATTATCGGGCACGCGCGACCGTCTCGCGTCATCCGAGTCCGGTCTCAATCATAATGGGAGCGGAGAGCGGAAACGGCGGAGGTCCATAAAGCTCTTGCTCGTATATTGAATGTGTATAAACGTTTTCATCATCATCATTAGACGTAGCGTAGGCAGACCTCGTATGTCAGATGTGTCAGGCAGGCAGCATACTAATTAATTATCGGGCACGCGCGACCGTCTCGCGTCATCCGAGTTCGGTCTCAACCATAATGGGAGCGGAGAGCGGAAACGGCGGAGGTCCATATAAAGCTCTTGCTCGTATATTGAATGTGTATAAACGTTTTCATCATCACCATTAGACGTAGCTTAGGCGGACCTCGTATGTCAGATGTGTCAGGCAGGCAGCATACTAATTCATTATCGGGCACGCGCGACCGTCTCGCGTCATCCGAGTCCGGTCTCAATCACAATGGGAGCGGAGAGCGGAAACGGCTGAGGTTCATAAAGACTCACCGCTCTTGCTCGTTTATTGAATGTGTATAAACGTTTTCATCATCATCATTAGACGTAGCGTAGGCAGACCTCATACCTACTCGGTGGACCAAAGACCTGGTCACTGGTTGGAACATCAATCCGAAATGGCGGGAAGCTGCTAGCTGCGGGTAGCGCAGAACCAGCCGTTGTGAAAATCGCCAGGATTTTTCACCAGTAAGCAATGAGTAATGAATAAATCAATGAGTAATGAATAAAAATTTACAAATTTCATCATCACGGGCTGTGAAATGATCAAAATGAATATCTTATACCTTTAAACGAGCAATTCTTGTATATATGTATATTTATGTGATCTCGAAAACGGCTCTAACGATTTCGCTGAAATTTGGTATATGAAAGTTTTTGGGGGTGAACAATCTATCTGGATTAGTCTTAATTATGTTTGGGAAAACGCGTGTTTTCGAGTTTTCATGCGTTTTTCATTCCACGCAGGATATGGTCGCTAATTTCGTATTTATTGCCGGCTGTCCGTATGGTCCAGCGGTTTAAGACGCGGACGGCAAGAAACGAGTGGTACGGGTTCAAATCCCTCCCGGTGACTAACTTTTGTTTTTTTTTATATGTTCAAATTTTATTTTTTAAGTTTATGTAGATTATCACCTAAAAACCACCATATTACAATAAATAGTTATAACCGAGCAAAGCTCGGTCTCCCAGGTACTCAGTATTATTAGTCAAATCTATAAGATTAGGGTTAACTGAAGCACAGTCATTACCAGGATATTCTAAACCCTAAAACTATAGGTTTACGGGTAACTGAAGCACAGTCATTATCAGGATATCCTATAGTAGAAGCACAGTCATTACCAGGATATCCTAAACCCTAAACCTATAAGATTAGGGTTAACTGAAGCACATTTATTACCAGGAAATCGTAAACCCTAAACCTATAGGTTTAGAGTTAACTGAAGCACAGTCATTATCAGGATATCCTAAAGAATTAAGAATTGCAGTAGGCGCTGTAGGGATCTACTCTGGAAGTACAGGTCAAATCAAACGTCTGAAAGTAAAAATAAATTCGAAACGTACTCCAAGCGATTAAAGCAAATAATAAAACTAACGAAGAAAGCACAAAATATATATATATTCTGGGACAAATCACACATGGTCATCTGGCCCCAAAGTAGGATTCCCTGTGTTATGGGAACCAGAGACTGATATACATACTTATATACGTTTAAATACATACATGTATAGATATTTAACACCCAGACACAGAGCAAACAAATCTGCTCATCACACAAATGTTTGCCCTGGGTGGGGATCGAACCCACAACTCTTGGATCAGTAGTCAAGAGCACTAACCACTGAGCCACCGAGTCAGTCAATAATTATCACATTACAAATGCAAGAAACAAATCTAAAGCTACATGGCAAGTAATCAATCAAGCAAAAGACAATCTACCTAGAGAATATATAACACAAATAAGAGTGAATGATAGGCTTATTGAAAATCCACGCGAAATAGCACTAGCTTTTAATAATTACTTTATTGATGAAGTACTACCATCAACTCAGACTAACCTAGAAGCCATTAATTTAACTGAAATATTTAGCAAACCTAACTCGCTATTCGTGGAACCAACCTGCCCTGAAGAAATCCTTCAAATTATTAGAAATTTAAAAAATACAAATAGTATAGGGTATGATAATATAAGTACAAGAATTGTAAAGTACGTCTCACTAATAATTGCGCCCATATTAAGTCATGTCACTAACCTCTGCATCGAACATGGTGTATTTCCACAGAAGCTTAAACTTTCTGTTATAAAACCTGTATTTAAAAAAGACGACAAAGACAACATGAAGTTTTATAGACCGATTGCATTGATTCCCATTATGTCGAAGATTATAGAGAAAGTTTTACACAAAAGACTGTATAAATACTTCGAAACTAATAATATATTCGTGAAAGAACAGAATGGATTCAGAAAAAATAAGAAAATTGATGTAGCTATCTATGATTTTTTACAAACAATATATAAAAGGGTCGATACTCGATTACCAGTATTCGCACTTTATCTGGATATGACGAGGGCATTTGATTACGTAGACCACAAAATTTTACTTAAGAAACTTGAATCTTATGGTGTAAGAGGAAACATAAACGATTTAATAAAATCTTACATATGTGACAGAAATCAGGTTACCAAAATTGAACGCATATGTCCTACATCAAAAACTGAAAAATCTTACATTTCTGACCCACGAAGTGT
The DNA here is from genome assembly GCA_947284805.1 of Coleophora flavipennella. Taxonomy (NCBI): domain Eukaryota; kingdom Metazoa; phylum Arthropoda; class Insecta; order Lepidoptera; family Coleophoridae; genus Coleophora; species Coleophora flavipennella. The sequence continues at coordinate 14,683,055 of OX369264.1, read as the reverse complement.
GCAATACGGTGTGCCTCAAGGCAGTGTTCTGGGTCCGTTATTGTTCCTTATATACATAAATGATTTACCTAACAGTATCAAAAATCCAATGGTTTTATATGCTGACGATAGTACTGTGATTTGCGAAAATGAAAGTGATATCAACAATGACCTTAACTCAATAGTCAATTGGCTAAAACAAAACAACCTTAAAATTAATATTGAAAAAACTAATAATTTGTCTTTCAAACAGATAAATTTTACAAATCTTACGACTAATGTTCAGTTTGAAGGTGAAGCAGTTCAGGAAGTTATGGTGACTAAATTTTTAGGCTTGCAAATAGATAGTAACTTGAAGTGGGGTACACATATAGATCAAGTATGTAAAAAAGTAACTCAGTTTCCTATGCTCTTTATATGTTAGATAAAACGGTAGATCGCAAAGCAGTGCTTGCAGCTTATCATGGCTATGTGGTACCAACTTTGAAATATGGAATAATTTTCTGGGGAAATGCTACTGGCAAGGAGGCGGTACTGAGATCCCAAAAAAGATGCATAAGGGCCATCTGTAGATTACATAAAACGGACACTTGTTTGCCACAATTTAGGCTACTTAAGCTACTTACAGTACCAGCTCTGTATATATATGAAACTGCAGTTTTTGTTAGATTACACCCACAATATTTTCAGTGCAGCACACGAGTGCGACGCTTCGATCGTCTGTGCCACGTACCATGTAAAACTACGCTCTTTCACAGTAGTATATTTGCTATGGCTCCTACGATATATAATAAAATACCTAAAGTAATACGTGACTCAAATAACATGAATAGTTTTAAACGACAATTGAGGACTTTTTTGACAGAAAAAGCGTACTATACAATTAACGAATTTGTAAACGATAAATCCATTTGACATGTTTGTTCCATACATTGACATACTGTTTTACTTTATAACTTTAATAAATCCATTGATATAGTATTTTGTATTTTAGGTTAGGTTTACTATGACATAAGAATTTATTTTGACATTACTTTATATTATTTTCTGAAATTTATTGTGTGCCTTTTCATGATTTATCTGGTTTTTTTTGTTATTCTAATTTTGTACGTCCTAAAGGACAGGTCATAAAGCACATTAATTTTGTTTAACACCTGTACATTTACTTATGATCACAAATAAATTAATCTGAATCTGAATCTGAAAGTAGAAGCACAGTCATTACCAGGATATCCTAAACCCTATACCTATAGGATTAGGGTTAACTGAAGCACAGTCATTACCAGGATATTTTAAACCCTCGGTTTGACTAATAACACTGATATTTATTTTGATCATTTGTGTGCTTAGTAAGGCCGGTTGGTCGCCACTAGCCTTAAAACCTCCACCAGTCCGGACTTAACCCTCGTGTGTGGAGTATGGCATAACCCTAACATCAGCAGTGGGTTGTGGGTTTTATTGGACAATCAATTAATTGTCGTTAAGGGTTTAAACAATCTGAAACTGTGTTTTACGCTTATAGTGAAACCGATACAGTTGGTGGCCGACAATGTTAGTACAAAATAAAGTTTACCTAGTGCTTGATGTCGTAAAGTTTCATTTTATCCATTTTATTTCGATGTTGTAGAAAAAACTAAGTCCGATGATAACATCCGAAAAAAACAATGTTTTTATTTTCAAGATTTTTTGATTAATAGTCCCGCCCATTTGACAGAAATTGTTTAGAATTAGTTATTTAGATATTCCTTGTAGTTTTATTGATATCTTAAGGTAAGAGTTACGCGAATCAACTAATTATTTGATGAGTTTCACAAAAATTGTCCGTCCGTGATATGAATCGTTATAGGTAGGCAGTTGAAATACTAATATTATCCGTGCACTAGAAAGCGCCATCTATGATTATTTATCTCAACACGGCTCATTTGTCTCCAATTACAAAACTGAAACAGTGCCTCCATCTAGTGGCGCTAAGAAAAACTGCTAGAAAATCGCTTATTCCAATGTCGCTTCCGCGTCCGTTCCCAATGAGAATGGGTGATCCGAGCGGCCGTCAATCGCGGTGATTAGCGTGATCGTACATTGATCGCGGACGGTGCCACCGGGCGGCAGGCCTCGCTGCCGTGATTGCACATTGATCCGTGTTTGTGCACCGGTGGATATTGACGGGGCTATCTGTCATAATCGCGGGGCTCATTTTGCACGCGGTATCTCTCTAAAATTTGATGGTGGTGATACCATCAAATTAAGCTAAACTATACACTGTAATCTAAGGTGAATAATTATATGATTAAAAAAGATAAAATTCACTTCTCTTATAAAATGGCACTTGAAAATTATGTTGAATGCATCTAATAGTTTTTCTTTTATATTCAAACAATATATTATTTTTTGATCTAGTCTTATCTTAACCGCCTCCGTGGTGTAATGGTTAGTCCATTCTCTTCACACCAGGAGGTCGCGAGTTCGATTCCCGGTGCGGTCAACTTGTAAGACTCGGGTTGGTTGGTGGTAGGGCATTTTCTAAGCCCGCCTGGCTAGCTACCACCATCTTATCTAAGTCACGCCACCAAACATCAGTGTTAATAACATTGATGTATTCCGGCTTGAAGATAAGATAGCCAGTTCTCCATTACGTAGGGGAATCTTGTTAAGCCTGCTTCCATCTTCGGCGTCATTGTCACTTACCTACAGGTGAGTCGATGCCAAGGGCTTACTAATTATGAATTACTATGTTATGAATTATAAAAAATCTAAGTCTTGCCACGAAACATCAATTTTCCGGATTAAAGATAAGATAGTCAGTTCCTTAAGCCCGCTTCTATCTTTGGCATCATCGTCGCTTATCATCAGGTGAGATGATGCCAGGGGCTTATCAACCAATTGTAGATCTCAAAAAAAACCGATGTTATCTGTAAAGTCGGTTTACGGACGATAATTTTACGTGATAACGTGTCACAAGCCGAACGATTGTGTGCTTTAGACCACATCACTGAAGTAAAACTTCTTCAGCTCCATCTTTAAGGAGATGTAAAATGCCGCCCATAGTCGGGTGAGTTAACTCCTTGGCACTTATGTGCTCCTGGTACTTTTTACAACTACAACATATCTCACAGTTGGAACACCTCTTGTAAGCCCCTGGAAGCCTAGTACTTTTAATTCATTGACACATTTGTTTGACGGTTCGTTCGTCTGTCCGTCCAAGTCCAAATGCAAGTACAAGTACAACTCTCGCTTGCACGCGCGGCTCAGGCGTAACGTGACAATGACGTCACACTGGCGTAACGGGACAAAGACGTCACACTGGCGTAACGCAACAATGGGCTCGACGCTGGCGTAACGTGATAGCCCGTGTCATCAATTTATAAGACGTGATCACGTCAAAAATTTAGAAATGTCATAATATAACGAAAGAGAAAGTCTTATATGTTATTTTAAAATATACTCACACAACACTCAGGAAACAACTGTTTGTCTAACAACTTATTCAATAAGAAACCCCTCAATTATTTCAACTGAACAGCTTTTCTTTAAAACAAACGCGGCAAAGTAGAGCCAAAAGCGAACTTAATCCAATCCGCGACTGAGGCGAGCAAGACGTCGTAGTCTCAAACAAATTATTTGACATAATATCGTTAATTAGAGACCCTGCTTTGTAGCCGGGGGAAGGTAATTAGGTTCGGAGGCTCTGAATGGGCCCTTTTTCTGCTCGTTACGGTGAGACAAAGGGCAAAGAAGCAAACAGACCGTATTCAACCGGGAATTTGCATAGCACTCACAATGGGAAGGAGTTTTTCGTTACGTTAGGATTTGCGTTCGCGAGTTTCTGCTTGGGTTGATTATTTCCAAGAATTGATTTTAGAACAATAGGTTTTCTTATGAATTTGACTTATGATTTTGAGACATGGTCACTTACTATAGGCCTCATAAGAGGGCTCAAGCTCACCCAAAGGGCAATGAAGCGTGCTATGCTCGGAGTTTCTCTGCGTGATCGAATCAGAAACGATGAGATCCGCAGAAGAACCAAAGTAACCGACATAGCTCACAGAATCGCGAAACTGAAGTGGCAGTGGGCAGGGTTCATAGCTCGTAGAACAGATGGCCGATGGGGCAGTAAGGTTCTCGAATGGCGACCGCGCACCGGAAAACGTAGCGTAGGCAGGCCTCCCACGCGATGAACCGACGAACTGGTGAAGATCGCGGGAAGCCGATGGATGAGGGCAGCGCAGGAGCGGTCGTCGTGGAAATCCTTGGGGGAGGCCTTTGTCCAGCAGTGGACAATTTTCGGCTGATATGATGATGAATTTGACTGTAGTTAATATATTTATTTATTTTATTTTGGTCTTAATTATATGTTACTTTAATCTTTTTGCAAATTTGTGTTAAAATCTTCACAATGAAAGATGCTGACTGAGACTTGTTTGGCGCGAAGCCCCCTCGCGGGTTTAATTGTACCACCATTGTTCCGACTGATTTGATTCTGTTGCTCTATGGGGCACAATCATAATAACGAGCTTAGCGGCCGAATGCGGCCCGCGAGAATAAGGATGCTGCTGACTTTTCACTGAATAATTAAAAATGGATAGTATCATAGGAAAGTCTAGAATTTTGCAGTACCATACGATACTGTTGTATCGCAGAGTATTCTTAACGCCTGTTGATTGTAAGAATTCAACACAGACATACGTTAGATTAGATTTACTATTTTGACTGCTACGACTTTCCTAAGAATTTATGCTACAAATGTATTGCCATGATACGGTCAAGCTTATATTAAACTAGCTGTATCCCGCGGCTTCACCCGCGTGGACAACATTTCTCTATGACTTGTCGAGCGGCGCGCGAGCTTGAAAAAGGTAGCCTATGTGTTAATCCAGGTCCTAATCTGCCTACCTACCAACTTTCAGCCAGATCCGTTCAGTAGTTTTTGCGTGAAGAAGTAACAAACATACACACTCACACACTCACAAACTTTCGCCTTTATCATATTAGTGTGATTTACTTATATTCACGATTAACGTTTTGTTTTCCTTTAAACCACCTAAATATAAGAATATATTGATGTCTACGGGTACGAGCCCTTTTGAGACAGTCATAATTTACTATAGATTTTGATTTACAATGCTAGTGGCAGGTGCATTAAAAATCTTCTGTGGTATTCTTGACAACATTTGCAACAACTTTATTCTAAAAGTAAGGTTAAACTTAAAATAGAACCTAGTGCAAGCCTGCAATCAATTTACATCCTCATTCATTTTATTATCTTGTTCTCCACATTGCTCATGTGCACCAGACTATTTTCTCTATGACGCACCACTTTTTGAAGCAAATTCTAGCATTAAGTCAGGGTAAATTTCAATGTTATCAACGCGACATAGCGCCTTTGTAGTAGATCTGATGTTTAAGTAATGCTTTCGAAAAGCATTTGTACAGCTTTATTTTTCAACTAGCTGTCCCGGCGAACTACGTACCGCCTTACATTGCATTACACTGCCTTACCCTACCCCAACCTACACTACACTACACTACCCTACCCTACACTACACTACCCTACCCTACACTACCCTACCCTACACTACTCTACCCTACACTACACTACCCTACACTACACTACCCTACACTACCCTACCCTACACTACTCTACCCCACTACTCTACCCTACACTACACTTCCCTACCCTACACTACCCTACACTACCCTACACTACCCTACCCTACCCTACATACACTACACTACACTACCCTACACTACCCTACCCTACACTACCCTACCCTACACTACCCTACCCTACATAAGAACCTTCTCCTGACAATAACGAACTCGACAAAAAAAGAATTAGCGAAATCGGTCCAGCCGTTTAGGAGGAGTTCAATGACTAACACACGGACAGAAGATTTATATTATTTTTCAATATACCTCTTCAAAATCAGGGGTGACATAGAAACCTACAAACATTATATTATTTTTATTTGGTAAAATTTAAATTTATTTGGCAACATTGAAAGAAACATTGTTTGGCTAAGAAACTGTAAGATTTTGACAATTAGCCAGCAAAAAAGTGCTCATGCCAATAAGGACAAAAATAATATCAATATCTTTTTCACACTCGTGCCATGTCGTAACTATCCTTCTTTTTCTAACAATTTCTTTACTAATCTATTTGTAGTAGATCTGCGTAATACACCCAATCAACTAGTCTATAGTCAGATATCAGTTACGCACCGGTCCACATCGCGCGTCGTGTCATGCACTTTCTTGACAATTTCAAAAACAACTTATTCCTAATTGTGTTTACGATGCCTTTAGAAAGTCCTTTTGACTCCACTCCAATTGTTAAAACTCATTTTAGGACGACGACGTCGAATGCGACTGAATTTCAGATAATTAACTGAGATTACGCTCTTTCAACTCATAATTCATTTTTGTTGCAGATATTATCAAGAAAGATCAAATCTAATACGATACCTAGCAGGAGAGATGATACTGGCAGGTATATCTCGCTGACTTGAGTTTTCGAAACTTGGGAGAATTAATGGGGATGATGATCACAAATCATTACTAGTCCATACTATTATTGTAAACTAGCTTTTGCCAGCAACTTTGCTCGCGTGAACATAGTTTCTATGGCTGTCGTCGAGGGTGTGCAGTGCGCGAGCTGCAAGCGTCTCGCGAGCGTGGAAAAAAGTAGCCTATATGTTAATCCAGGGGGTGCGTTATAAACCGCGCGTTAAGTTACTTACAAAGAATTTCAATATTGTGTCCTAGTTAATAAAACATAAATTTGTCATGACTAGCTAGCAAGGAATTTTTCGCGTCATTTAAATGCGCCCTAATCTGTCTACCTACCAAATTTCAGTCAGATACGTTCAGTAGTTTTTGCGTGAAAGAGTAACAAACATCCATACATACATCTATACATACAAACTTTCTCGTGAAAATGTGTTTGTTTGTTTGTTACCTTTTGACGCTTCAACACCTCAACTAAAATTTATAAAATGCAAATACAAATAAATTTAGTAGATGAAAAAAATATATAAGTATACATAATAAACACTCGATCTCCACACTAGGCAGAGCCAGTATCGTGGAGTATCTTTAGTATCTTTATAGCTTCAGGTTTTTAACAATGAAATTTGGTATACAGGTAGCGTGTGTCACTGGAAAGGGCATAGGCTACTTTTAACCCCGTGTTAATAGCATAGTCCGATGCAGTTCCTAAGGAAACTGAAAAAATACACTTTTTTTATAATTTATTTAACATTGCAACGGAACAATTCATTGATGTGATTTTTTTGCACAGTTATGGTTGAGGAGGTGGAAAAATAACGTAATTTACTTAGCATATCCTGACATAGTTCCCGTGGGATCTGGGGAAAACCCATTTCGACGCTCGCGCACCTCTGCGTCGCAACAGAGTAGCGGATTGAAGTGTTTTTTGTATAGAAATGGTTGAGGAGGTGGGGAGTGATATAGACTGCTAATCAGAATAGTCCGATATAATTTCTGAGAGATCTGAAGAAAACTCATGTCCACGCTAACGGCTCGCGCACCACTAACCCTCAAAGACAGTCAAAAAACCATGTCCACGTGGGCGAAGCCGTGGGCAAAAGCTAGTAAATTTAGAATAAATCTTGATCACTAACTTGCCCTCCTACTGAAACTTTGAAAAACCTTACTGATTTTGTTTTCCATCAAGTCTTCAATTTTTAATTCCACAAAATCACAAAATCCTACTAATTCTATAAACGCGAAAGTTTTTAAGAATGTATGGATGTATGTTTGTTACTCTTTCACGCAAAAACTACTAAACAGATCTGGCTGAAATTTGGTAGATAGACATATTAGGACATGTATTAACGCATAGGCTACTTTCTTCCACGCTTGCGAGCTGCGTGCGGCTCGCGCACTGTGCACCCACGAAAGTTATAGAATCGTTGTCCACGGGGTTGAAGCCGCGGGAAACAGCTAGTCAGTACATAAATGACTCTAACTATGACGTCACACCTAGATATACAAAACATTTTTAGAACAAAATCTCGTTTTTGACAGATGATAGAGAGTAACTCAGATGACTAGCCTAGCAGTCATCATCCTTAGTATGAAAACAATGGCGCAACCACCGTGAAAAAATTCCAATATTCGGGTAACTTTAGCCCATGCAAATACTGAAAAACCTATTATAATCTGCATCGCACACCGATGGACGCTCTTTTCATTCGATGCCTTTTGTTAGTGGATTCAATTAAGTTTACATCGGTGCCGAGGTCAGTTAATAAAAACCGAAGCCTACAAAAATTGACACGTAAATCAAATTCAATAAAGTGCAGTAGAATGGAGCGAGCGGCCGTGTCGATGTCGGCGGAAAACGAGGGGCGGCTCTGATTGTGCGATATGCGAGCGAAACGAGCCACTGAGCGGGGAGCGATAAGCGCGCTGATGACGGGACATTACTCGCTTCACTCGCTGCGTCACATTTCTACTTGTAAGTATTAATAATTACACGACTGCCCACAAAAACGGAGCGTAGTGTTTCAGTTCTAATGTCGTATAATTGTGTATTAGATTCACCTTTTAGTTTAATTGACATGTTATTAATTCTATTTGAATTTAACTAGTACTTTAAGACCTAAATTAATTATCAACTAAAAATAAAATAAAATATAATTTAGTATTTCTCGTTCTAATGTATGTATGTTTCTTTAATCCACGATATCTTCTAAGCGGCTTGATGAAATTTTAATTGGTGATTATTAAAAGAGATTAAGAGATGATTATTGATGAGTTTTAAGGTATCGTTAGATCTATCTCGAACCCTTGAGTGACATAGGATACATTTTACCCGACTAACCAAAAAAGGATAGTAATGTTTTTACGCAGTGAGTTTTTTACTAAATATTGATTTCTTTTTATGTCTTTTGGATAGGTATGTAGAAAGTATGTAATAGGGATGTATGGCTGGACAATAGACACACATACCTGCAGCGCAGGACCGGTCGTTATGGAAATCTTTGGGGGAGTTCTTTGTCCAGCAGTGGTCGTCTTTCGGCTGATATAATGATGATGATTTATTTCAGTACTAGCTTTTGCCCGCAGCTTCGCCCGCGTGGACATCGTTTTTATGACTGTCTTTGAAGATAAGTGGTGCGCAATCCGCAAGCGGCTCTCGAGCGTGGAAAAAAAGTAGCCTATGTGTTAATCCAGGTCCTTATCTGTTTACCTACCAAATTTCAGCCAAATCCGTTTAGTAGTTTTTGCGTGAAAGAGTAACAAACATACATTCTTACAAACTTTCTCGTTTATAATATTAGTAGGATTTAAAATGTTGAATGCTGGGGCGTTTTAAGGTATTTTGAGGTTTCCGAGACCATTACCTCAAAATAATCTTATTTTCGGTCGTAAGTATACGTACCTACGTAAGATTGTACTAAGTACTTTAGACAGGCATAGAAAGTTGAGATGGGGCACACAGGACAGCTACTATAAGTATTATACTAATATATAGCTATATATTTGATTATAGCTTTAACCATAACTTTTGGAGTATTTTACTTCTGCATTCAAAGATTTTATAAAAAATGTACAGTCACCAAGAAAATGGACAAAATACACAAAAACTATTTATGACGCTAATCGATCCTGTTTCTTAATTAGGATCAAAAGTCTTCATTTGACCAACTTAAGGCTAACTGAGCAAAGAGTACCGAAAAACCAAGAAGTCGAATACACAAAATGTATAGGAAAGTTTTTTTGTAATTTCATACTTTTTTGTACTTCAACCTAACTTGGTTCCATAGAGTCTTGCTCCATGACAGAGAAAGGACCAGTTGGCATCATAAGAGAAGAAAAATAGATTTTTAACTGTTTAATTGAATCTATCAGAAAAGATTTTACTTTGCCTTTTTTTATTTCTAGCTCGGAGAAACAAAACTTTTTTAGCAAATAAAAAAATATAATTACCAATCATACTTAATCTTCTTTAAAAACTTTAGAAAGGAGAATTTATAAGAAGAGTTAGGTTGTTCCTCCAAAGGGGCTTAAGAACATAACGCTAGCTGAATACATTCTCTTTGGGGCATAGGTTACACTAAGGAAGGTCATCTTTTCCTTTTTTACCGCCTCCGTAGCTCAGAGGCAAAGTTCACTGGCTTCACACAGGAGGTCGCGGATTCGATTCCCGGTGGGGTCACCTTGTAAGACTCGATTTGGTTGGTTGTAGGACATTTTCTAAGCCCGCCTGGCTAGCTACCACCATCTTATCTAAGTCTTGCCGCCAAACATCAGTGTTAAAACATTGATGTGTTCCGGCATGAAGATAAGATAGCCAGTTCTCCATTGCGTTGGGGAATTTTGGCAAGCCCGCTTCCATCTTCGGCATCATCGTCACTTACCATCTGGTGAGATGATGCCAAGGGCTTACCAATAGTGAATAATAAAAAAAAAGCTTTTAATGCTAAAAATAATATAGAAACGTTGTCCACGAAGGTGAAGCCGCGTGAATAGCTAGTAGTTACATGAAGTGAACTAAGAAACAGCAAAGTCTTTCACCCTTTCATTAAGAATTCCCGTCCACCTTTCCACGTTTCCGAATTAATCGCCCGAGAGCCTCTATTTAAGTTCTTCGCAACTTGTTAAGAGGCTCAACTCGGAAAAGTCTGCAGATAATGTTAAACATTCATTTAAGTGCGGGAGGACCTCCGAAAGTTTCAAATCGTCGAATAAATCTTCTAATTCTTGAAGCGTTTAATATTCATATCACTCCGCCGCGCGTTCGGTAAGCCGGTGGAAGTTCACAGCTCTGTTGTACGACGGAGTTTTAGCACTTTCGTCAAGTGTGAAAAGAGCTTACTAATTACGATTACTATTATTATTTTCTAATATTTTTTAAACTCGTAGAAGGCGTACGTGGGCACAGTATTACGATATGGCTTACAGTAACGCAACGCCTTTTATGTCGCACGATGCCGCCACAGAGTAGGTACTAGCAGTACTAGCCTGTAGCCAGCCTGCCAAACTCAGCGGAGTTTGGCAGGCTGGCCCGCTGCCCCGCAAGTACCCTTCCGTTGCTCTGCGTAAGTACATTCGTTGTACTCACTGTAAGCCGCTATATTTCAAGTGACGTGGGGATACACATCCAACACGCAGAGCCCCCTTTGAGATATTATAATGTGTTTTGATGTGTACACCTTGCGGGTGCCTTCTCTGCCTGTACCATAGAGATTCACCCAAAGACAGCACCCGCCAGGTGCAAGGACTATTGCAGAAAAGATGGGAAATTATTATGGGTGGGTAATTGCTGGACTGGTTACTGGAATATTGATGAGACTACAGGACGCCTGCCATATTAATTTTCTCATCTTGAAATCATAGCAGGCGGTGACATAATCATATCAGCTCACATACGTCCCCACCAAGGGGCTCGAGCCTACCCTGAACTAGGGAGATCGTGCCTTAGTTGACCACGCAGGCCCAGTGCACGTTGGTTAACTTCACACACAACCTTCGAGTTTCTTCGCCAGGCGTGTGTAAGTAAGTAAAACTTTATTTGCAGAATATTGGTAACAAAAGTTGTAGTCTTAAATAATAGTGCCTTAAATATTCCGCCGTAAAACGGCATGCAAATCTTTAGTAACATGGTGATGAATAAAACAAATTTAAATGATTACATAAAAAAGAAAAACACTAGTATAGTCTAAAAATTAAAAGGAGTTACAAAAAACATTTCAAATTATTAACTAGAGAAATTCACTTTAATAATAAAATAATAAGTTCATTAATTAATAAGAGGTCAATTAAATTAAAAATAACAGAAAACAAATCAAGTAGCACCAGTCGCAGATGAATAAAAATAGTTACATGTCAAATTTATAATAAAGTAGGAAATGTCACATTTTAGTCGTTAAGATATTCGTCAACAGAGTAATATGCCTTCTTCAGTAACATATCACAAACTTATTTTTTAAAAACATCTAAACAGTCAACCTCTTTTATACTTGTTGGCAACTTATTGTACAGTTTCGGTGCCATTGCTAATATACTTTTATGCAGTGAGGTGGTTTTGCAGGGTATCAAATTTAATTTGTGTCGTCGTCTTTCGCTACTAACATGGCCAAACAAACTCAAATTACTCTTTACGAAAACTACTGTTTCGACAATATATAAACAGGGAACGGTGTATACTTTGAGTTCTATAAAGAATGGCCTACAACTGTCAGTTTGCTTATGGCTACAGATTACTCGAATACATCTTTTTTGAGCTTTGAAGACCATTTCCTTTCCAGTACTGTTACCCCAAAACATGATTCCGTACCTTAATGTTGATGCTACGAAACCATGGTATGCTATTAGGACAGTCTTTCTGTTAACTATCTTTGTTAACATGTACAATCTTTATGCTTATTGATGAATTTTGTTGCATAGTATCTCAGTATGGGAGTTCCTAGTAACGCCTTGATCTATTTGCAAACCTAAAAATCTCATGACATGTGTTTCTTCAATCTTCTTGTTTTTGTGATTAATGTTGAGGTGGAAAATTCTTGATTGTCTGTGTCTAAAGTATCATAAATTTTGTTTTATCTAAATTAATTTTTAAATTGTTGCACTCCAACCAATAAATTATATCATTCAGGTTATTATTTAGTGTAGGTTTCCTCACGATGTTTTCCTTCACCGTATAAGGCGATGACTTGCCGCTCACTAAATGGGCCCCCTATAAGTGCTACCAAATGGCAGCAGGGTGGCAACAATGGCGTGAGCGTCTAAGGTTGTCAAGAGATAAGTCTGTGGGGTCCTGATCCCTGTACGGTCAGCAGGCATCCGGCGTCATGACATTTTACACTTCCAATCTGGAGCATATGTTCCGCTCATGCTTTCTCCACTCTTGGCCGGCCAATTAAGTCAAGCACAGGAGGCGAGGGCCAAATGAACACGGGCCCTCTGGAGTCGGGGTGCGAGGTGTTGCCACTCACCTACAGCTCGCCACAAGCTGCCCCTGCGCGTTTATTATTATTAACTGTTCTTATTATTATTATTGTTTTCATTATTCTTGTGCTGAGACAAATTAGATTATGATTATTTTTTATTATGTATAGTTAGTTTTTTTTATTGTGTATTAATTAAAATTCAAATTTATTTATTAATCAAAAATGTTAATAAAACAGAGACATCTAAAAATGTAACATTTGCATATTTTTTTTAAATTATTTTTTTTATTAACAATTGGTAAACCCTTGACAACATCTTACCTGGTGGTAAAAAATAAAATAAAAAATAAAAATAAAATTCAATAGTCAATTGAAAATAATAAATAGTTCATTCTTCCATCACACTCGCTTCATAAAGGATCGTCGGTGGCGTAACGGCTAGGGCCACCGCCTCCTGTCCGGGAGGTAGTGGTTCGAATCCTGCCATGCACCAATGTAATTTCGAATTTAGGTTTCATATGTACGTATATCCAACGCTCTTACGATGTAAGAAAAACATCGTGAGGAAACCTGCACATGCCAGCGGAGAAACTCGCAGGTTGTATGAGAAGTCGACCAGCTGGGCCCGCGTGGTCGACTAAGGCCCGATCGCCCTAATTCAGGGTAGGCTTGAGCCCCTCGGTGGGGACGTATGAGAGCTGATATGGTGATGTATAGTTAATTAAACCAAATTGACTAAAAATTACGTTGTAAGAAATTAGAGTAAAAAGACTTCAGTTTAGATTAAATTAAAACTCTAATTAAGTGTGACTGTAACTGATTTAGTATTCTTCAAGGCAAACATAAATAACTTTTATTGTAACAGAGACATCTGTATTTTAATATATTCATGTTTTTTGACAGATAAAATTATCTTTATCTTTACCTACTACAGTTGCATTAGTAGTTTAAGTAATAAAAAAACCGGTAAAGTGCGAGTCAGAACCGCGCACAAAGGGTTTCCGTACCATCATACTAGATGGCGCTAGTTTCTTCACGTTTCAAAAAGAAAACACGTTTTTGTATGGAGACTTTCACTTTTTCAAATTTTTAGTATTTGTTATTATATCGTCAACAGAAATATATCATCTGTGAAAATTTCAACTGTCTAGCTATCACGGTTCATTAAATACAGCCTGTTAACAGACGGACGGACAGCGGAGTCTTAGTAACAGGGTCCCGTTTTTTTCTTTGTAATTATTATTATTATTATCTTTAATTCAGGCTATGCCCATAATTTGTTAGTACAACTTATACTATGTTAGTAAACAATAACATATAAATAAAAACAAAATTAAATTAAAATTTACCATACATGGCGACCCTGGACTCAATGTGAACATGGTTCCAGTGCCGCACAATCGGGCAGTTCACCCGCTCCAGTATGGTGTTAAGGAGGCCGCTGGGGCTGTCCCGCACGCGACGCATCAGCGAGGCGACTCTCCTACGCACAATACTCTGATAAGATGACTCTTATGCGTGCCTCTGCAAACATTTCTGATGCGCTGCAGAAACGAGGCAAACCCATCAGCATCCTAAACCCATTAAAAATAATAGGAACACTAAAAAAATAGTGAACATACTTTTCTCATTTGAGTGCGTTTAACTGCAACCCATAAAACTCGCCTAATTGAAAGCAATGAGAGATGAAAATTACCTACCTAAATTGATTTGAGCAGTAAAACTTTAACTCAGACGAAGCCTCGGCTTTTACTTTAGGGTTTACACAGTAATTATATCAGCTCATATACGTCCCCACCGAGAGGCTCGAGCCTACCGTGTATTAGGGCGATCAGTCGACTACGCGGGCCCAGTGCGAGTTGGTCGACTTCACACACAACCTGCGATTTTCTTCGCAGGTGTGTGCAGGTTTCCTCACGATGTTTTCCTTCACCGTTAAAGCAATCGGTAAGTATATGTACGTAAGTTTTTGAAAAACTCTTTGGTACATTGGCCGTCCAGATTTAACCCCGATATCTCTGGTTAGAAGGACCGAGTCGTTACTGGTTGAGCCACCGACGCTTTACAAAGTAATGAAAATACTAAGTTACGAAACAGGCAAGAAAATAACAGCATTAAACAAAAAAAATATAAAAAAAATATTCTCGGACAAATCACACATGGTCATCTAGCCCCTAAGTAGGATTCCCTGTGTTATGGGTTACCAGAGACTGATATACATACTTATATACGTTTAAATACATAGATATATAGATACATTTAACACCCAGACTCAGAGCAAACAAATCTGCTCATCACACAAATGCTTGCCCTGGGTGGGGATCGAATCCACAACCCTCGGATCAGTAGTCAAGGGCACTAACCACTGAGCCACCGAGTCAGTCAATTAAACAAGCCAGCTAATGAATTTAGAAATGTAAAAACTATGAGAAAGAGAAGTCGAATTTACTTCTAGATGTGGTTGTCGCCAAGTCGATACGCCCCACGGGACGCAGTAGAGACGGCTCGCCCCGCAAACTGCCGAACGATCGGACATAAACTTATCTTCAGAAATTCAAACGTGAGTATGGGAACAACATGAAAAATATAAAGCGTGGAAGTAAGATGCGATAAGTATTTTAATGTTCTTCAATGATGATATGAATCAGCTCATATACGTCCCAACCAAGGGGCTCGAGCCTACTCTAAATAAACTCGATCGGGCCTTGTCAACCACGCAGGCCTAGTTGGTCGACTTCACACACAATCTTCGAGTTTCTTCTCAGGCATGTGTAGGTTTCCTCACGATGTTTTCCTTCACCTTAAGTGCGTCGGATAAACGTACATCATCACATCAGCTCGTACACGTCCCCACCGAGGGACTCGAGCCTACCCTGGATTAGAACGATTGGGCATTAGTCGACCACGCGGACAAAGTGCGGGTTGGTCGACTTCACACACAACCTTCGAGTTTCTTCGCAGGCATGTGCAGATTTCCTCGCGATGTTTTCCTTCACATTAAGAGCGTCGGATAAATGTACATCATCCCATCAGCTCATATACGTCCCCATCGAGGGGCTCGAGCCTGCCGTGGATTAGGGTGATCGGGCATTAGTCGAACGCCCGGGCCCATTGCGGGTTCGTGGACTTCACACATAACCTTCGAGTTTCTTCGCAGGCGTATGCAGGTTTCCTCATATCTTTTTCCTTCACCGCAAGAGCGTGAGCGTGATAAGAAATCGAAATTCCAAAACATATTGGTCCGTGGTAGGGTTCGAACCATGACCTCCCGGATAGGAGATAACGGCACTAACCGTTATGCGACTGCAGTTTAATGTTCTTACATTGTTGTAAAGTAGTCCCGATTGATCTTGACTTTACACGTATTTACATTACGGTCGTCTTTATGAGATAGCCATAAATCGACAAACTCATTCACCACGTGCAATGAACATAAGACACCACATTTGAAATGTAGTCGTTAACCAACACACAGTAGGCAATAGGGATGACGATAGCATCAGAAATAAATTATGAACTCTTGATCACTAAATTTCCCGCCTACTTAAACTTCGGAAAATCTTACTCGTTTTGTTTTCCATCAAGTCTTCGATTTTTAATTCATCAAAATCAAAAAATGAGTTCATAAATGACTCTGCAAAACTGTGAAGTCACGCCTAGGTATTTCAAACATTTATAGAACAAAAACACACCCTGGACACTTCATACAACGGGCCAGAAATGACATTTCAAAAAAGGAATAACGGAACAAACAAAATGGTGGCGAAATCCTATACGTTCGACAACAAATCTGTATCAATCTGGGAGACGAGGGGGTGAGGTCGCAATCTAGAGAGCGGCAGGGACTGTCCATACTGTATGTTAGTAATAATATATACTTTGACAAAATGTCGTTTTTGCAGATGATAAAAAGTAGATCAGATGACTAGCATTATTCATCCCTATTGTAAAGCGAAGTGTAATAGACTGTTGGCTATAGAAAACTGGTAACTGCCAAGGATTGGCGCTGAAGGAAGTGTAAAGCAATTGCGGGAAGCCGCCAAAACACGTAGCTCGTTCATTCGGATTGTTACTGCTACACCATTGAATGTAGAAACTCAATCCTGTGGGAAAAAGTTTGGCAGACAGTAGAATCTTCCAGTATTAGAAGGTCTCTGTAAATTGGACGTGTAATAGCAGTCTGAGCAAGTCGTTCTGACGTCGCCGCATCAGCGGTTTAGGAACAATCTTACTCTCATTTATGGGCGATATCACAACGTTAGTGTTCTAACTCCTTCCTTTCGAACAGTGCAAATGACGCCCCTGCTAGCAAATAACATTGTTAACTATGACAATAAAGATATACTATACTATCTGTTCCCGCGGCTTTGCCTCCGTGGATATCGAGAGTGAACGGTTTTTTTTTTAGCTCAAACCACCCTGAAATTTCATTTTAACAACATATTAGTGATTTTAGTAGTTCCGAGATTACCCCCTACATACAAACATACAAACTTTACCTATTACTAGCTTCTGCCAGCGGCTTCGCTCGCGTGAACACAGTTTCTATGACTGTCTTCGAGGGTGCGCAGTGCGCGAGCCGCCAGCGGCTTGCGAGCTTGTAAAAAAGTTGCCTATATGTTAATCCAGGTTCTTATCTGTCTACCTACCAAATTTCATCCAGATTCGATCAGTATTTTTGCGTGAACGAGTAACAAACATACTTCCATACATTCTTACAAACTTTCGCGTTTATATTAATAGGATATTAGTAGGATAAATAAAAAAAACAGCTATGGTTAGCACCGAATGAGACACCTGTCCCAGAAAAAAACATTGTAATTAAAGGAAAATTATGTATTTAATTGCTGTAACTCAGTTGCTTTTCTAAGTAACGCAGATGTTTTTAATATTAAATTTGGATGTCCTTCTGTTCGAGTCACTTGAAATAAAATTCAACTGAATAAAAATTCGTCACAACATCAATATATTTGAATATTTTAGTAATATGTATTTGTTTGAACTTTACTTGAATACAATTAAGTATGAGTTTAACACAACAACTATTTATTACCAAAATATGTCTCGCCGCGTCCCCGTTACGAAGCAAAATCATACATGCTCTCTGTTACCATAGGAAAGTAAAAAACTTAAATCAAACTTTTTGTACATATTTTCCCCTAAGTGCATTTAATCTGTTGTAAATTAATATTTTGATGCAGTACAATATGCGGAGCGGTAAAACTGGTCTATTCGGTCGTACGTGAGTTGCCAGGAGAGGCTGTTGTGTATATTTATTGTGAGATTACTGCGTTTCCGGTGACATAACGTGAGTTTTCTAGATATTTTATCAATTTATTTAAATGATATTCCTGTTATTAATACATGTTTTGATGGTATCAAGAAATTCTTTAGAATATACACCTATTTAATTATCAAGTTGAAATGAGTTTTACTTTTAAAAATGCGTTACCACTACACTGCGTTACTGCTACTAGGAATGTATTTAGTAACGAAGTTGTAGCTTTAGGAAGGCAGCTGTTTTCCAAACACTTTTCAAACATATATTGTACATTTTATGACACAAATGGTATAATTTTGTAAAGTGTAATAAAGTATTACGTAAAGTATTAAAATAATGGCTTCAACACCGCCGGCTAAAAAAAATATAATTACAGTCAAAAGTTGAAACAAGTCCCCCGTTGGAGATAACATTTAGAGCCTTTGCAGCTAATTAAGATTGAACAAAAACTGCAAAATTATTATGACATCAATTTTGTCAACATATTTTAATCTTTTATTTTTATTTATTTTATTTACGTTCATTATAAATTATCATAAGTTAGTCTTATCTTCTAAAAATCTTGCATTTTAATATAAAGTTTGGTAACACAGTGGTCGAATTATTTATAAAAGAAATAACAAGGTTAAGATTATTTGTGATTTGTCACTCTAAGATTATTTTCTACTGTCGTTAGTTTATATGTGATAAGATTGATAATTTCAGAACTAAACTGAATGTTTCCATCAATTAAACTTAATTTTGTGAGTGAGTAACGCAGTTGTTAATTTTTGTCACCATTCCTAAAATAAATGTCAATAAATTAAAGAAGAAGCAAGAAAACATTGCTGAAAATGTCTTGTAAGTTTTATAGGATACAAAATAAGAGAATGGCCCTTAAAACATTAGTAAGGATATTAATGTGACGAAATGTGATAAATGTGACGAAATGGATTTATTCTGTAATGTTATGTTTATATGATGAATAATAATAAATAAATAAATAAATATCGGTCGTTGGGGTAGTAAAGTTCTCGAGTGGCGGCCGCGCACCGGAATTTGTAGCGTAGGAAGGCCTCCCACACGGTGGACCGACGACCTGGTGAAGGTCGCGGTAAACCGCTGGATGCAGTCAGCGCAGGACCGGAGTCCACCAGAGGATGTCTTTCGGCTGAAATGATGATGATGATAATGATGATAATGACGATTATGATGATAGATATACTCCAAATTATAGTAAAGTAGCTTTAAAGCGTTACTGTCCTTAACGCGGTGGTATTTATTCTCTCTATAAAACACTTACTCAGATTTAAAACACAGGAGTCGCGGAGCTGCGTTACGTACCGCCCAGGCCGTGTTCCGTCCGCGATATTTTAAAATAAACGACTCTCTTTTATTCTTGGCATATTATAATTTTCTAAAGTTTTCCCGGCACGGCGACGCTCCCGGTGTATTAATACAGCCTTACATGAATAATTAGGTATTTCCCGAATTTATCCCTAAACGTTATCTGTAAAACACGCGTTTTAAATTTGCAAAGTCATTCTTTCCGCCTTATTGAGGATAATACATCTTAGCTTGGATACGATTCTGATTAATGCCTTCAACTCGAGTGGGGGCAACTTTGTTAAAGATAGCGGAGAAAAATAATGGGACGTGACTCGACTAATTCGCATTTTACAGCCACGTATTAGGCAAGAACACTCTTTGGTTGGATTTATTTTTTAGCTTAAGATCTCTTTGGAACAAGAAATGATAGCAGAGGAGTAAAATCACATTCTTCTTTCGAACCTTTGATTGTCATGGACTTATTGATATTTGAAAACGTCACACGCTTGATTTTATAAAACATTTATGTATTTCTAAAAATATGAAAAATCGTCTTCTAATTGGATTGTGTTTAGGTGAGCACTGTTAAAGAATCACTTAATAGCTTTATGTACTATAATTCTCTAGGTACGTGTTTTTAAATGTTTGCCAAATATTATAAAGCTAAAGTGGCAAGTAAAATTTAGTATTGGCAATTTCAATCATCATATCAGCCGAAGGACGTCCACTGCTGGACATAGGCCTCCCCCAAGGATTTCCACGACGACCGGTTCTGCGCTGCCCGCATCCAGCGGCTTCCCGCGACCTTCACCAGGTCATCGGTCCACCGAGTGGAGGCATGCCTACACTACGTTTTCCGGTTTTCAATCATTGACCACAAATTATTTATATTGTCTCGTTTTGTACTATTTTCAGTTTTAATTCAGAGTAGAGAAACTTTTGGTGAAGGCACTAATGAAGTCAAAAGAGGAACCTTCCCTTACATGGTACGTTAACACTTCTCTTTACTCAGTATAGTTTAATTAAAACAAAACCATGGTACTTCTCAGCAGTAAATGAAGGAAATATTTTTGAGTTAAGTTATGAAGATCAATGTTGAGATTTTCAGTTCTCTTCAGAAATTAATTATGAGCATTTATAAATAGATAAGAAGTTATGTATAAAATTATAGATCAATATGTAGTTATCTTTTATACGTTTATCCGACGCTCTTACGGTGAAGGAAAACATCGTGAAGAAACCTGCACACGCCTGCGACGAAACTCGAAGGTTGTGTGTGAAGTCGACCAACCCGCACTGGGCCCGCGTGGTTGACATCGCCCGATCGCCCTAATTCTGGGTAGGCTCGAGTCCCTCGGTGGGGACGTAATATGAGCTGATATGATGACGATGAAGTAGTTTTCTATGACTTGACCTTCAAAAGTGAATCTTTGTGTTTTTCCTACAATTTAGCTACATGTTTTTATATTTTGTAGCTGTAGGTGAGAAGTGAGCGTTGATGGTGTTAATGAAATTATCGATAAATTTGACAGGCATACCTGTACTACCCCGATGAGACAGTGGTGGAGAACGGTGCCCGCTTCTTCCGCAGCGCCGTGCTGATCAAGCCCGAGTGGCTTCTCAGCTCCGCCATCGACCATTCGTCGTCCAATGGCTTCCCTCTGAAGACCATGCTGGCCAGAGCGGGAGCTGTTTTCATTGACGCTAAAGTCACCCTCAATGAAGATGAGGACGAGCAGGAAAGAGAGGTATGACGGGCTGCTTATGGTCAGTCCTTTTTTGACCAGCTGTCATCGGAACTTCTCTGGCCAGAGTGGAAGCTGTAACCGTTGACGCTAAATTCACCCTTGATGAAGATGAGAGCGAACAAGAAAGAGGGATATGGTTAAGGGCTGCTTATAATCAGCTGTGACAATTCACGTCAGTCACTTTAAACGAAAATAAGATTGAACAGTAAAGAGAATTCTGCTTTTGACCACTTTTTAAATGACCTTGCTGGTTAAAGTATGAGCTGCAACTCTACGCCAAAATCAGTCTTGAGGAAGATGAGCAGCAAAGATAGTCAAGTCTAAATTTCAAGTCAATTCTGCCATCGACAATTTTAAAGGCGCCTTGTTCAGATTTCTTTAGAAGGCTTGGAGCAAACTCACAGCTCGCATTAACTTCTCTATATAATGTTGATAAGCAAAAAATCCTACTAATGTTATAAATATGAAAGTTTATATGTATGGAGGTATGTATGGATATTTGTTACTCTTTCATGCAAAAAAAACTATTGAACGTATCTAGCTTAATTTTGGTAGGCAGACAGATTAGGAAGTGGATTAACACATGGGTTACTTTTTTCACGCTAGCGAACCGTTCGCGGCTCGCGTACTAGGCATCCTCGAAGACAGTCATAGAAACGATGTTCACGCGAGCAAAGCAAAAGCTAGTCCTACTAATATTATAAATATGAGAGTTTGTATGGATGTGTGTTACTCTTTCACGCAAAAACTACTGGACTGGCTGAAATTGCTAGGTAATTGGACCTCGATTAACAGCTTCTTTTTGTCACGCTCGCGAGCCGCTTGCAGCTCGCACACTGCGCACCCTCAAAAACAGTCATAGAGCTGGCCCTGTATGTATGGATGTTTGTTACTCTTTTACGCAAAAACTACTGGACTGAACGTATCTGGCTGAAATTTGGTAGGTAGACAGATTATGGCCTGGATTAACATATAGGCTACTTTATTCCGCTCTCGCGAGCCGCTGCAGCATGCGCACTGAGCACCCTCAAAGACAGTCATAGAAACTATGTTCACGCGAGCGAATCCGCTGGCAAAAGCTGGCCCTGTATGTATAGATGTTTGTTACTCTTTCACGCAAAAACTACTGGACTGAACGTATCTGGCTGAAATTATTGAACGTATCTGGCAAAAGCTGGTATTAAATATAAAGGTAAATTTAAGGGTGAACAGTCGCTGGTGATTGGCCATTCTCAGTCATCTACCACATTTACTGTAGCTTATCTACATTGGTTTAAAAATCATTGCTGTCCAGCCCCAATTTAGTCAAAGCTGGTATGTCTGTACCGTGTTTCACTAACAAACATTGATTGCAGATCATCCAAATTGTGCGACCTACTCTCCACAACCTGGACATGTGGTACTTTACGGACGTCACGCTGCTGCAGTCGCTGCTGCCCTTCAACATGACCTCGGCAGTAGGTCTGGCGCCCTACAGCATTAAGCCGAGGGATAACTCTGAACAGAAATGCTTAATTTTAGTCTATGCGGTAAGCAAATTTTAATAATAAAAGGGTTTTTCTTCAGTGACAATGAGATTGCAGTGATAGAAGATAATCAAATGGAAAGAATGTTATAAGTCACACCATTCACATTTTAAGACAATACTACCTAACTTAATATTTATGACCTCTTATATTTTTACCTATTGCGGAGTTTCTCTGCGTGATCGAATCAGAAACGAGGAGATCCGTAGGAGATCCGTAGGAGAACCAAAGTAACCAACATAGCTCTCAGAATTGCTAAACTTAAGTGGCAGTGGGCAGGGCACATATCTCGTAGAACGGATGGCCGTTGAGGTAGTAAAGTTCTCGAGTGGCGACCGCGCTCCGAAAAGCGTAGCGTAGGCTGGCCTCCCACTCGGTGGACCGATGACCTGGTGAAGGTCGCGGGAAGCCGCTGGGTGCGGAAAGCGCAGAACCGGTCGTCGTGGAAATCCTTAGGAGATTCCACCAGTACATAACATATCGCTCTAATTCAGGGTAGGCTCGAGCCCCTCGGTGGGGACGTATATGAGCTTATATGAATGAAACAATTGCACAATAAAAATATACACACCATAAACACTAGAAAAATTATAATAGATGCAAAACGATCCTTGTTGCTTCAAGCGATTTCTTCTTGGAATCTTTGGTGAATGAAAGACGAGAAAAATAATAAAATCAATTTCTACAAAAAGTGACTTGCAACATTCTTTTCGTGTGGTCTTCAAATGTCAAGTTAGAGCATTTAAATTAATGCGTACATAATATCGAGGGCATCCAACAAGGCCTGTAATTGTAAGGTATTATAACCTAGATATATATTTAACCTTTAAGAATAAGTTATTGTTTCAGATGAAGTATGATAACAGCACAGAAGACAAGGAGCTGATGCAGATGTCGGTGGAGCTAGTAGTGCCGGCGAACACCGACAACTGCGGCGCGCAATTCTCCAAGTCATCCATGACGTGTGCCCTCGACACAGAGGAGACAAAAAGCTCCCTCCAAAATCCCAACTTTTGCCAAGTGAGTTAATTACTACCTTTGCACACGCAATCAAGAATATATTAAATTAAGTTTTAAATTTCCACCCTTAGAAGTTAGTATTTATCGCTCTTTATCAGAATTTACTAAAAGAAATGGAAAATGAATGCCTGTATTCCATAATTTTTCGAAAGTACTTTTTTTAAAGAATATAAGATGTTCAAGGTTTTTCTGATAAAAATAAGATATTACTTTACAATGATGCACAAAACGCATTACAGACATATAATTATCAAATTATACCAAGAGAAAAAATAAGTTTTAAGGATTGAATCCAGTACACCGATGAGATCCAACCTTTTTGCACTATTTTTTACAGGGTAACGCCGGTGGCCCTCTCATTTGTGATAATGAAGTTATTGGTCTTCAGACATATATAAATTCCGTCTGTAAACCTCCGCATCTTTACCAACTTTTATCTAGTTGGGAGAATCTTATCACGTGTGGTACCCAGAAACGATGCAGTCAAGAATATTGTTCCAGCACTTGCACTTCCACTGACAAAGACCCTCCCACAACTGAGATGTCACTTTCACATACCCCCGAATCCTCCAGTGGACCAGTAGTTGCAGTTGAAACCAGTGAAAGAACATATTCAGTTCAAGGAACACATTTAGTTGAAGAATCACATTCTGTTGAAGAACCACATTCAATTGGAGAACCACATCCAGTTGAGGGAACACAGTCAGTTGAAGTACCACATTCAGTTGCAGAAGCACATTCAGTTGAAACACCACATTCAGTTGAAATACCACAGTCAGTTGAAATACCACAGTCAGTTGAAGTACCACAGTCAGTTGAAGTACCACAGTCAGTTGAAGTACCACATTCAGTTGAAGTACCACAGTCAGTTGAAGTACCACATTCAGTTCAAGAATCAAATTCAGTAGAAGAATCACATTCAGTTGAAGTACCACAATCAGTCGAAGTACCACAGTCAGTTGAAGTATCACAATCAGTTGAATCACATTCAGTAGCTGAAAATACTACAGCTACTACTTCTTCGAATACCACTGTGTCGTCTAGCTTGAGTTATGAATCACCTACATCTTCAATGAGTACAGCAACGTTGTATACGCCTGAAACCTCAGAATACTCAACGACTAAGACTACAAAAATAAGGACCAAGGGTACCAAGTCAACCACACCTAGGACGGCTATAACTAAAAAGAAGACCAGGGCACTTCCGACCACTGTGAGTGTGAGGTCCAATGCCACCACAGAATCAAAGACTCTGAGGACTCTGTTTCACGGTGAAGATAAAAATACTAATTCGAGTCAATTGAAGGTGCACGATATGGAGGCATCAGACGATGATGAGACGGGAGCGTCGGCCCGCCGTGCCAACGTGGAGGCTCGGGTGTCCAGCGTAATACACAAGACTTCCACAGGGACAAATATGTGCCTGCTAAAAAGTCTACACGTGGGCGTTGTCGTTTTAGCACTTATAATTTAATATATCTAATAATTTGACGATTTTATATAATTTGTGCAATCGGTTTTTTTTCTGAAAAATTTTTGCAAGCTATATTAAAGTAGTTTATAAAATCTTTTTGTTTCCGATGTTTAAGACTGGTAGTTGACTGCATCGAAAATAAATTGAAATAAAATTTACTAAATAGCCCTCCTTTTGTTTTTTCAAAAAAAACTTGGTAATTTTATTTTTTCCACAGCATTAACTGTTATTATATAAGTATGCCGTTGACAATGAAAAATGATGACGTCATAGTTTTTGACAGTTTTATGTCTGATAACTAGTAGACAAGTACCGGAAGAACAGTAGACGTGAAAGCTTCCGCGAAACTTACAATAAGTAGGATGAAGGCTTCCAACTTAACACCCTCCATGTTTTCGCTAATAGCATTAAGAAGTTTCCAGACCGTATTGTAGAGAAAAGTATTTAAACAACTTTTAGGTTTTTTTTTTGAAATGCGGTTCGCGAAATGGTTTTAGTATTATTGTATCATCGTCATCTTATTGATTTAAAACACTAAGTAAGATTACAGTAAGTTAAACTTGGTTAAAGGTCGCGGGAAGCCGCTGGATGCGGGCAGCGCAGGACTGGTCTTCGTGGAAATCCTTGGGGGAGGCCTTTATCCAGCAGCGGATTTCCACGTCCACTGGTGAACTACCTAGGATTTCCACAACGACCCATTGTGCGCTGCCCGCATCCAGCGGCTTCCAACTAAGTATAAATTACTATAATCTTACTTATCTTACTTAGTGTTTGCCAACCTCACATCACACCTACTTTTGGCACTACTAGTAAGGAAAAATTGTGTGATGGGAGCTTATACCAAGAAAAAATGAAAATAATGTAATTTATGGAAAAAATCGGTTCAAATAATAAATAACGTGAAGTTTGTTTGTTTGACAACAGACTTGGCTCGACTAGTATATATATAATATCCTTTATTGTACACAAACATTTAAATGACAAGAACTTAGAGAGGACATGTACAAAGGTGGACTTATCTCTATAAGAGATCTCTTCCAGCCAACCTTACCGGGTGTTGGGAGACTTTAAAGTATGGGAGGTAAACCTGTGTGTACTTAATAATCATAACATAGTAGAACCACGGGCAATATTTTCACGCATATTTTTACTGATCGTGTTTCCCATGGTACTCCTTTAATGCTTTAGTGTCGTAGTACTATGTGCTGAGAAGCATTGGTGTAAGGACTGACCCCTTGGTCCAGTGATAGCGCTGATGCCTGATGAGCCAAAGGACGTGGATTAAATTCCCCCACGGGGCACACATTCGTTTGATGAAGAGGTTTGTTTGCTCTGTGTCTGGGTGTTAAGTATCTGTATGTATGCATTTAAACGTTTATATCAGTCTCTGGTTCCCATATTAGAGGGAAGGGAATCCTAGCTTAGGGCCAGATGACTGTGATTTGTCCCTAAATATTATATTTGTTAAGTAAAAGTAGCATAATATTTGGAATAAGGTTGTCCAGTAAAGTCATAAAACGTAAATATTTTTTTTAAAGTGTAGCAAGGCAAAGACGAGGTACCTGCTGCCGTAACACAATACGTATTACCTTAGAACATCATAAGTCTAAGGCTGTTTTTATCCACGATTGATAAGCCCTTGGCATCATCTCACCACGAGTCACGACGATATAATAATATAGAGAGCAAGAGATGATAATACCGAAGATGGAAGCGGGCAAGGTTTTACTAATATTCCCCTACGCAATGGGAAAGTGGCTATCTCATCTTCATGCTAAAACACATCAATGCTGTTAACATTGATGTTTGGCGGCAAGACTTAGATACGATGGTGGTAGCTAGCAAGGTGGCCTTAGAAAATGCCTACCAACCAAACCGGATCTTACAAAGTTAGACCCCCTCCCGGGAATCGAACCCTAATCTCCTAGTGTGAAGCTAATTGACTATATTTAGGGGCGGGCTGGTTTCCGCTACCAGGCGACCACTTTGCGTAATTGGCCGGCATCACTGCCAGCTCAGCTCCTCCGACCAGTAGCCCCCGTCTGCAACGACCTCCTGGAGCGACCTCGGGTCATGCAAGACCCTGTACTGTTTTAGTTCCTTGCAATCCAGTAGGATGTGGGCAGCAGTCTTCTCAGCCTCCATACACGCTCTGCATAGGGGGCAGTCGGTAATACCTAGAGCGAATAGTTGTTTATTAAAATGCCCATGTCCAGTATTAGCGGCTGTTACCTTGCGGAGCTGAGCTCTCCCAAGTCTCAGGAGCTTCCTGGATAGGTCAGGATTCCAGCCTCGCTTGCCTGCAGGTTTTTAAACCAGACTAGTACAAATTGTGTTCATTTCTTGTGCGCTGCCTCAAGGTGAACCGTAGCCAGCCAGATGAAGCATTAGGGCTAACCATTACGCCACGGAGGCGGTTATTTTAACATTTATTGACTTCTGAAAGTTTTGTTTGTGTGGATGTGTGGATGTAGCTGACCTTGAATCAACTAAAATAGATACATATAATGAAACCGAAAAGGCAAAAAACCGCTCGCGACCCGTGCACCCACTGACTTCACCCACTGGTGGGTGTAGGGGTAATTCCTGTTTACCTGTGTACCCACTGCGTTTAGGTTGGATTAATTATCGATAATGTTGAAGCGATATTATTAAAACTATCCTGAGGAGACCTGTACATCACACTATAATATTATAAAGGCGAAAGTTTGTGAGTGTGTTTGTTTGTTACTTCTTCACGCAACAACTACTGAACGGATCTGGCTGAAATTTGGTAGGTAGATAGATTAGATATCGCTCTCAGCGATAAGACCGCCTAAATTGTACGTCTCTTAGTTTTAATTTAAATTTTGCATGGTATGTATTTATTTTTGATGTACAATAAAGAGTTATTTGAATTTGAATTTGAATTTGATTAGGACCTGGACTAACACACAGGTTTCTTTTTTTTACACTCACGAGCCGCTTGCAGCTAGCGCACTGCGCACCCTCGAAAAGTCATAGAAGCGTTGTCCACGCGGGTGAAGCCGCGGGAAGCAGCTAGTTGAATATATTCGACAATAAAAATCTACTAGGGCGACTTAAATAAAAAATAAGACTAAACATTTTTTATCAGTTTTCGTTTTTGGTAAATATTGGTAGATTTAGGTAGTTTTAGGTGGTTTTAGTAGTATAAGTCTTAGTCTTATTTTCGTACTTGGTCGGATTTTTGAGTTCTTCCTTCATACGCCCAATTACCTATTTATTTTAAATTATTAAGTCATCTGGCTAGAAGTGGTCTATAATTATTTTGATTAGTAGTGGTGTTACGGAAACTTGATTTTCCGAGTGTGACTCGCATTTGGCTGATTTTTTCTTTTTCCTTTGTATACGCCAAATAATCTGTTTAAACCAGAGGTTTGTTACCATAGATGGATTTTGCATTAACAAACAACATTTGAAAATCGAACCCATTTACACACACAATATTATAGGTAGTTCGCTTCCATTGCACCGACTGTTACTAAGAAAAGAGAATTAACCTATAAACTAACCTATCTACCTCCCCTTATATTAGCATATCTCTGGTATAAGCCTTAAAAAGTATGTCCCTGTATTAGCTGACGTAGTGACTCGAGGATATAGACGGACTAGGCGGATCATGATTATACAGTGCGCAAAGTTGACATCATCATTGGTTGACACTGAGATCAAAGATGTATACATGTCACCTGATGTAAATTAAAATTATTAATTAATATTAATTATTATTAATTATTTATTAATTATTGTAATTTATGTAGCTTTGAATAAATGTTTTATCTATCTATCTATCTATTTTACTGCTACGCCGCCTCTGCCTTCAAATTACACACTCGTTGGTAATCGATCACTTTTCTATCCTCGGTAAACAATGTACTATTTTTAGGGTTCCGTAGCTCAAAAGGTAAAACGGAACTACTATAGGATCTCTCGTGTGTCTATCTGTCTGTCCGTTAGTCCGTCTGTCACAGCCAATTTGTTTCGAAAGTACTGGACAAGTTTGGAAATTTCATTTTTCCTGTGAGAACAGAAGGACTTAAGATTTATTAATAAGGTGCCAAGGGAAAATCACTCTTCGGTCACATTAATAATAAATACGTAGGTCTACAGTCCTTCGGAGCTGTGATAGATTCATGCTTCTAAATCAAAGCTATAAAAAAAGATTGGCCATTTTTGTCACATAATTTGATACTCGCAAATAAATCAAAACCTAGGGTACTTCCGGTTGTCCTAGAACCATGAAATTTGGCAAGTAGCAAGGTCTCACAGCAAAAGTTAAGGAAAAATGTGAAAATGTAAATTTTTAAAATACTTTTTTGAAATCACAAACTTATACATTTGCAGTTAGATAATTGACCGTGACGAATATCGTTGTATGGAAGAACATTTTTTCAACTACAAAGTTAATTTTGTCCTTCAATCCGATTTGTGTATTCGTTGATGTTTGTAGGGTTTCGTACCCAAAGGTGTTTTGGTACGGATTCCTCTGTGTACGAGTCCGACTCCCACTTGGCCGGTTTTTCAAAAGGATTTTTTTAATCTCTTATGTATGCCATAGGAACCGAAAAGAAACCTAGTCCACCTGCCGACCAGGGATCCTGTCATCATCATAATTAAGGAGCCGTACTCTTGTCGGTGTAGCTCTTTCCAGTTCTCTCTCTCCCACACTATCTCCTTCATTTTTCTACACCATTCCACCTTAACTTTCTTCTTAACTTGGTCTATATAAGCAATTCTAATTCTTCCTCTTCCGCAGTTTGTTTCGATCTTTCCTTCTAATATGTTCTTTATAAAATTATCGTGTCTAATTAGGTATCCTATCATCTTTCCTCTTCTGTTCTCAACGATCTCAATTATGTTCCTCTTTTTGTTTATTCGTTTCAATACTTATTCATTCCTTACTCTTTCAGTCCAGCTTATTTTCTCCATCCTTCGCCAGCACTATAGTTAGAAAATAAGTTTCTAATATTCGGGAAGGCATTCAGCAGTAATTATAGGCGGGGCGAAATCAAACCGATACCTAATAATTCCAGTCAACCATACATGGACCAGTTTTCTAAATAAGGCATTAGTTCTAAAAACAATTTCAGCAGCTAAGCAGGAACTTTTATTTAACCACACTAACAGCACAGTATAATAAAAAGTACTAGTTAACAGTCAAGACGTGTTATATAAAGAAATACCACTTACTATTAGGTGAGATGATGCCAATGCCTTATCAATTGTGGATTTTAAAAAAACTTATTTATGTATCTTTATTGTTATATTGTCGACCGCTTCCGCGCAACCATGGGGAGGCGCGCCGCGTCTATGGTGCGCAGGGTGCACGGCAGCGCCAACATCACTCGAAAATGATTGCGGACAGGCCTAACTGTCCTTTCATTTCCTCCTGTAACTCTTTACATGTTGTAATCCCCTACGTTAAGCTCTACTAACTATGTATGAGTTCATGTTACTTGAAATAAAATAAAATAAATAATATTATTTTAACCGCCTCCGTGGCGTAATGGTTAGCCCATTCGCTTCACAACGGGAGGTCGCGGGTTCGATTCCCGGTGGGGGTCAACTTGTAAGACTCGGTTTGGTTGGTGGTAGGGCATTTTCTAAGCCCGCCTGGCTAGCTACCACCATCTTATCTAAGTCTTGCCGCCAAACATCAATGTTAACAACATTGATGTGTTCCGGCTTGAAGATAAGATAGCCAGTTCTCCATTGCGTTGGGGAATCTTGGTATCTTCCATCTTCGGCATCATCGTCACTTACCATCAGGTGAGATGATGCCAAGGGCTTACCAATTGTGAATTTAAAAAAAATTAAAATATATATGGCATTTCTAGTAAGTTTAGTCTTTTGGAAATAAGTTCCCAATAGTCCAAATGTTAAATAAATAATAAAATAAGTAAATTTACTTTATTGCAGACAACAGAGATCCATATTTGTGTTCACACAATACTTTAAATAAATAAATAGTTTAAGTAACTAAAAACTTATTGAACGATAAGCTAGTCCAACGCTTTTTGTTATTATTACTATCTTCAGATATTGTTTGGATAAGAAAATTATGTGGTCGAACGACGTAGTTCCTAAATTTAGATGTTCGATGGCGTATCAGAGCTTTAAGGCCCTTAATACCTGCGTAGGCAAACATCAAAGAGGCGCTGCAGTATCTCGGCAGTCCGAACAGAACTCTAAAAGCATCACTGTACTGCACCTTTAGGAACGGTGTGTTCCTACTCTCGAGAACAAAGGGAGATATCTCCGCCAGGCGAGGTGTTGTGCCTGGGGTCCGGCCGTGGACCAACCGTGAATGGTTGGTGCTTGTATATATGCTTAGCGCTGAAGAAATTCTAATAGCGCGTTCTAGATGCCATCTATCGAGATGAAGATGTAACTTTCTATATAGTATGACCGATGGTTCAGTCTTGAGTTGAGGTATATAGTTGTTTGTGGCGGGTGCTGTAGATGTCGCCACAGTGCGTCCACAATTGAGGAGTATAAAGAGGTTGACCATATGAAGTGAATAACGCTAGTTTAAAGCTCCTCGAGCATTTGCAGAAACGGCACGCGATCCTGTTCGCACGTACCGAGAGGGCTTAGGACTAATAGCAACGGGAAAATTAAGGCGCTAAGATCACTCAATCCGAGTAGGTTGATAACGTGTTTCAATAACATTGAACGTAAGTCTACTCATTTTAAGTTCGCATCAATGAGGGCTTCGATGCGGGCTTCAACGCGGCTGTTGCGTTGAAGCCGAACGCCCAATTTTCGTTTTTACATGTTTTTTTTACTTTTCATCACTTTCAAATAAGTTTAAAAAAATGTGTTCGATTAAAATGAAAGGTCTTAAAGTCACCGATTTTTGTGTGTTGGTTTCATCCAATATTAACTATTTGTTTTCGAGAAATTTTGCAATTAATGCAAAAAAAGGGTCTACGGTATATTTTTTTACATCAAAACTGGTAACATTTTTTTAAATTGTATTCAATTAAATCGATTTTTTATTACTTTAAGTGTATTATATATTCTTCCATGGTGATAGCTTTCACTAATTTTAACACAGCCTTTCATTAATTTGAATTGATTATTGTCATTTGACCCATCTTTAGGCCTTAACGCAGGCCTCACAAGCCTTACAACTAAAAATTTATTTATTTATTTTATCAATTTCCTAAGCAAAAAAGTTTCTGCCGCATGAAGTTTGCTTTCTATCAATATGCAGAAGAAATAATACAATGAATAGATATCTTGTCAACCAATGAAATTGCGATGTTTCTTAGAAATTATGCAGTAGAATAGAATAGAGCAGAATAAAATTTTAATCAGTGATAAGTACCCACAATTGAAATATAGCATAGTTTTCAGAGTACAGCTTGTACCTATCACTGAATAGGTAGCAGTTTAGCATATGCTGTCATATAAGAGATCACAGCGCTGATTTTCAGCTAATACCCCTTCAGGGCAGGGGGGTGAACCTAGATGAAGTACAGACATCATTTTTTAAAATTTAAACTAAATAAAAATTTAAACATATTTAAAAAAAGTAAAACTAAAAACCTAAAAAAAATTTGTAAGAGATAAATTAATTTTAATTCATACTTAGATTTAAAAAAAAATAAAAATGATATTGTTTAAGCCATTATTATAACTAACAATATTCTCCTCGTCGAACTTACATATACCAACAACGTAGAAAGGAAGTTTCAAGCAACGTGGGTAGTGCGCCCGGCCTTATGTTCTTCTATGCAAAAAGATGTTATTTATTTCAAGTATGTATTTCAAAGCTGTTGATTATTTTTGCGCACCTCTTGGTCTGTGGTTTTCACTTATATCTGAGATCTTCACTTATATTCTACAAAATGTAATATAGGTATGCACGCATCTCTCTGAAGCTCCGAATGCACCGATATTATAAGTATGCAGTCTCTATAAAGTGAATATCAATTTTATTTCTGAACTTTCGAGGCGCACTGAATCGAAATGTATCTTAATACGATTCGATGTGTTTAAATTCCACAAGGGGATCGCATCGGAAAACTGTTATGCATATTTTAAAGTTAAATTTACTTACAGCGGACTTACGGCGCTGAATTCGAGAATATATTTTAGGGAAAGTTGAAATGCTTTATTATATTCTGTGGACGTAGTGGCCATAGATTTAAAAATACTTCATAAAAACAAAATTGTATGAAATTATTTGCGATGGTTTTACATTTTCTTGTGCAAAAATCGTTTTTCTACTTTTATTAACATTTGTTATTAAAGCATTCATACAACTTCGCCCATCGGTCCTAACGAGAATGAGTTACAAACAAAAGAAATTAATTTAACAATCTCATAAAAAGAATAAGCAGTTCATAAAACTTTTAATAATTAAAACTCAAATAAAAATAGGGCTCTCCAGGGTGAGCTAGCCAGCTTGCGAAGGCCCTTGCTCTTCTCATTTTCATATTGCAAATAACAATCCTTTTTACAAGGTAGCGTTTTTTCTGAGGTCAAGTTAAAGTGGCGTAGTATAGGAGCGTTTTCCCCGGCCAGGGGTGGAACTGACAAGTGTCGTTAACTCATCCTGACCGAGTATTAAGGAGTGTAAACAGGGAATAGCTCGTAAAAGTGATAACTTTTCTGTTTAATATCATACAAAAAAGACGAAAAAATACTCTGACTATCCAGTTTTTCGTGTTTGCTATGTAAAACATCCATACCGTGGCAGCTTCCGATGTTTGTTACTAGTTAGCAAGAAGTTAGTAAAAAAAGTCGCTAAATTTATGTGGCAGAGGGCGAGACTCGTAGGTCGATGGCCGTTGGGGTAATTAAGTTCTAAAAGACGTTACGTACGCAGGCCTCCCACTCGGTGTACCGATGACCTAGTGAAGGTCGTGGGAGGCCGCTGGATGCAGGCAGCACAGAACCGGTCGTTCGTCCAGTAGTAGACGAGACATCTTTCCAATGATGATGATGAAAAAAAAATGTTTTAGGTTCATTATTTTTATCATCATAATTTTAGTACGCTAAGAAATTTTTATCCTTTCTACTCCTTTGTCTATCTCAAATGCCAGAAATTTCTGGATTTTCTACTAAATAGGTACCACATTCATTTAACAGAACTAAAACAAAGGATTAGGAAAATTGCACGGTCCCAAACTAACTGTAAACTAACAGTGCAATAAATCGTTCAAGACCCTTATCTGAGTGCAGCGGTTAAGAACCGACTTAGCCACTGTTAGTTTTTAGTTTCACTTACGGTACATCTTAGAATTGCTTTTCTTTTAGATACGGAATCTTTTTAACTGAATATTTATTTATTTATTTATTTTTTACTTTTATCAGAAATTAATTATTTATTTCATGATTTATTTCAGGCATTTATTTGTCTTAAGAAGTATATAAAATAAATATCAACAACATTATATGAATCATCATTATATCAGCCGAAAAACGTCCACTGCTGGACAAAGGTCTCCCCCAAGGATTTTCACGACGACCGGTCCTGCGCTGTCCGCATCCAGCGGCTTCCCGCGATCTTCATCAGGTCGTCGGTCCACCGCATGGGAGGACTGCCTACGCTACGTTTTCCGGTGCGTGGTCGCCATTTAAGAACTTTACTGTCCCAACGGCCATCTGTTTTACGAGCTATGTGCCCTGACCACTGCCACTTCATTTTAGCGATTCTGTGTGACCATGGGCTTATTATTTCTAAAAATATCAAATGTATTATTTATTTGCTTGTTTATTTCAGGTATTTTAACCGCCTCCGTAGCTCAGATGAAAAGTTCACTAGCTTTACACAGGAGGTCGCGGGTTCGATTCCCGGCGGGGTCAATTGTAAGACTCGGTTTGGTTGGTAGTAGGGCATTTTCTTAGCCCGCCTGGCTAGCTACCACCATCTTATCTAAGTCTTGCCGGCAAACATCAGTGTTAACAACATTGATGTGTTCCAGCTTGAAGATAAGATAGCCAGATTCCCATTGCGTTGGAGAAACTTGGTAAGCCCGCTTCCATCTTCGGCATCATCGTCACTTACCATCAGGTGAAATGATGCCAAGGGCTTACCAATTGAGAATAAAATAAAATATCAACAACAGTAAATCGATGTAAGATATTTTCGATAAGTATTCAGGTACCTACCTACTACTTACGTTACTGCGATACAGGATTTACTACCCAAACTTATAACGAAGACGGAAATCAATCATATAACACAAAAACATTTGTTATAAAGAATAATGGAACCGCCAGATCGACCGCCACAGTCGTCTCTGTAGGCAATTTTCAATCTCACTCCTATTTGTGACTGTAATAAAGCGGCCGGGGAAAAGTCAACAATCAATTTTGTATTTCAATTTATTCCCAACCATCCTAGTTCGTGCGGTGATAAGAAAAAGAAAAACGCGATCATTGAAAACGGAAATTATTGCAAGAAGCCATCAGTGGTGTGCGCCGGCTTCCTACGGGGAGCTTTTTTTCGTGTTTCGCGACGCGTTCTCGCCGTTTTGATTTTGTGTAGACTGCCGCGTCGCTGGCGGCTTGACTGCTAGGCTAACTGCCATTTTTCACGCCTCTCATTGTACAGTTCACGCTTGGCCAGTGCATATTTGTTCTCGCGGCACATCTTTATTTACCGAACTGTTTGTTTCATTTTAACTGAAATTGTACTTCATTGATTCTTTATGTACATACGATTTCCTTTCCTTTTGGGTTTAGAACTGATTTTGCTTTATTATAATTTTCGATTTCATTACGTAGCGTATACGGGGTGTAAGAAAATTGGTGTAGGTCCCGCTAACTGGGGCTTCTACTTATCATACTGAACAACTTTTTTTCTATGACTTTGCTGAAATCGCAATAAATATTTAACTCTTCATACAAATCGATCAGCTATTGACCAATATTGTGCATTTTTGTATGGAGGGTCCATTATTTTTTTTGAGAATTGAATATGGGTTCCTTTGGGAAAGTTGTTTAGTATAATGAGTTGTTACCGAATATGTATACCTGGGACAAACAGTCCAGTTAGGTAGGTCCAACTTCGAGAAAGAGATCAATCGTCGAATCCAACTCGGCTGGGCAGCGTTCGGGAAGCTTCGCAATATCTTTACGTCCCAGATACCGCAGTGTCTTAAGACCAAGGTCTTCGACCAGTGTGTGTTGCCAGTGATGACATACGGAATTGAGACATGGTCGCTTACTATGGGCCTCATAAGAAGGCTCAAGGTCACCCAAAGGGCAATGGAGCGTGCTATGCTCCGAGTTTCTCTGCGTGATCGAATCAGAAACGAGGAGATCCGTAGGAGAACCAAAGTAACCGACATAGCTCTCAGAATTGCTAAACTTAAGTGGCAGTGGGCGGGGCACATTGCTCGTAGAACAGATGGCCGTTGGGGAAGTAAAGTTCTCGATTGGCGAACGCGCACCGGAAAACGTAACGTAGGCAGGCCTCCCACTCGGTGAACCGATGACCTGGGATGACCGCGGGAAGCCGCTGGATGCGGGCAGCGCAGAACCAGTCGTCGTGGAGATCCTTGGGGGAGGCCTATGACCAGCAGTGGACGTCCTTCGGCTGATATGATGATGATGAGTAGAACCTCCAGTTAACGGGACCTACGCCAATTTTGTTACACCTCTATCATCATATCAGCTCATATACGTCCCCACCGAGGGGCTCGAGCCTACCCTGAATTAGGGTGGGCGATCGGGCCTTAGTCGACGACGCGGGCCCAGTGCGAGTTGGTCGACTTCACACACAACCTTCGGTTTCTTAGCAGGTGTGTGCAGGTTTTCTCACGATGTTTTCCTTCACCGTTAAAGCATTCGGTGAATATATGTACGTAAGTTTCGAAAAACTGAATTTGA
Source organism: Coleophora flavipennella (assembly GCA_947284805.1). Lineage (NCBI taxonomy): Eukaryota > Metazoa > Arthropoda > Insecta > Lepidoptera > Coleophoridae > Coleophora > Coleophora flavipennella. The sequence goes on along the minus strand of OX369264.1, from coordinate 14,645,931 downwards.
ACCCGGCACCTCCGGTTAGGAGGACCGAGTCGTTACCGGTTGAGCCACCGACGCTTGTATCTATCTAAAATCGACTATGGAAATAAAATTAACAAGATAGATATCTATTCAACACTAATATTGCCTTCGATCCGTTACGCAGTTAAGCCGAGGGTGTAGCGGTTATGTTTGTATGTCGAAATTAAAGATGGCGTCGATAGCAATTCTATCAGCGGCCGACAATGAGCGGGTGGAAATTGGGGTGATTTTTCTCCTCCCGCGCACATTGAAGCGGTAACGTCAGTAAGTAATACCTTACAAGGCTTCAGACTTGTGTTGTTATTTTATTATTTAACAAAATCTTCCCTTAGTTACTTATATCCTTCTTACTTATAACATTATAAACGCGAAAGTGTGTAAGAATGTATAGATGTATGTTTGTTACTCTTTCACGCAAAAACTACTAAACGGATCTGGCTGAAATTTGGTAAGTAGACACATTAGGACCTGGATTAACACACAGGCTACTTCTTTCCATGCTCGCGAGCCACTTTGCGGCGGTGAACCCGCGGGAAACAGCTAGTTTTAAATAAATGATGGTGGACAAGTTAAATTAGAGCTGTCACATATGTGCGGTATCCACGTAGAGAAGAGGGAGGGATAAAGGCCTCTCTCAAGGATTTCCACGACGACCGGTCCTGCGCTGCCCGCATCCAGCGGCTTCCCGCGACCTTCACCAGGTCGTCGGTCCACCTTGTTGGAGACCTGTTACGCTACGTCTTCCGGTGCACGGTCGGCACTCGAGAACTGTACTGTCTCAACGGACATCTTTTTACGAGCTTAGTGCTCTGCCCACTACCACTTAACTTTAGCTATTCTGTGTCTGTGAGTGTTATAGGCACTAAAGTAATTACAAATTGTAAGCAATGTTTATAATCATGACGCAACTAATTGTAAGCAATGTTTAGAATCATGACGCAACTAATTGTAAGCAATGTTTAGAATTATGACGCAACTAATTGTAAGCAATGTTTAGAATCATGACGCAACTAATAGGTAATATGTATCTATTATACAGGCTGTAACAAAATTAGTGTAGGTCCCGTTAACTTCACTTCTACTCATCATACTAAACAATTTCTGTTCTACCTCTTTGCTGAAAACACAAAAAAAAATTTTACTCTTCATACAAATCGATCAGCTGATCGACCAATTTTGTGTATTTTAGTATGGAGTGTCCAATTTTTTTTAAAGAATTGACTATCGGTTCCTTGGGGAGAGTTGTTTAGTAAGATTAATAGAATCCCCAGTTATTTGCTGTGGGTTTCTTGGGGAAAGTCGTTCAGTATGATGAGTAGAACCCCCAGTTAACGGGATCTACACCAATTTTGCAAGTTTTCTGGAATGTTTATCTGGCGATAACCTACATTATTTTCGACCTATTAACTTAATACCTTACCAAGTAATCTAAATATTTTTCGAAAGACCTAAAAACTTTTAGGTACAAGCTTTCATTTGAAAATGGGTGTCAATTAAATGGTTAGCATAGTATTGTTATTTCTGTGAGCAGAAAAATATAATCGGTGAGCAGAAATAGCTAATTGGTCAGCAACTCATGGTCAGCAAACATTTCAAAATCAATCAGCAATTTATGTCATTCTGGATGGCTGTAATTATTTTAAACATCCCCGTACTACACTCTTCCTACAGTGTTGAGTGGTCGACGGAGCCCCTTCGGGGCTCCTACTTCTGTGTTCTCATGTTAAACCTAACACTACGACTGTGCGGGGAGGCGAGCTTAGCTCGCCTCCCCGCACAGTCTCCGAACCTAACGGATCCGAGTCGGGGTGCTCCGCAAGTCCGAGCTCGCTTCGCTCGCTCCCGCTTCCATTTAGAACTCCCCGTACCACACTCTTCCTACAGTGTTGAGTTGCTGCTTATAGACATGTTTTTCTGCCGCTCAATCATGAAATCTTGCCGCTCAAGTAGTTATTTTGCGGACCGAATGTTTATTATGCCTTTAAAAAATATATATTTCTTTGAAAATTTTCATATTCTTCTCAGCAAACACTTATATTTGATACCCATATTGTAGGAGGGCATTAAAAATAACTAGTCCGCCATCTTTGGTGTGCCGCCATGTTAGATTTAGAATGACGTTCCACAGTTAACCATACATTGTCATCCAAAGTAAACGTGTATACAAAATTTTAGCTCAATCGGTTGAAGATATATCTGCTTCAAAATTGAGTTGCAAGATTTCACCCGAACAAACATACATTAAAAGTTAAATAAAATCCTGTAAAATATATTGGACCTTTTCACATCGCGTTTCTGAAATAACTCACACAATCACGCTTAAGGCCCAGTGGTACTTAAAAATCTGTCTTTGTATTTTTCTTTACGTGTAAAGAGAGAAGAAAATAACCACGCTTTTGCACTTTTTCGATGTTTTCGTTTTTTTTTTCATCAAATTTATCTTAAATAAAAATCCAACTGATGTTTTCCCTTCAATCACCTATGAAATTTATTTTAGTAAATAAATCATATTATCAAATTACTTATTTTAAGAATAAAACCGAAAATAGACGATAAAATGGCTCGAAAAGAGGTACCTTTGCGAAATTATTCTATCGAGCCAACTTTATAAAATCGTGTTTCCATTCAATATAGTCCCTCGTAACTATTCTCAATAATACCAATATGTTTTCCTTGATTTTAAATTTACTGCTAAGTACTTCAAAAATGAGTTTTTTTTTTTTTTTTTTTTATTGCTTTAAAGAACAAACATACAGATATTAATACAGTACAAAAGAAACCCTATCGGGTTTTTGTATTGCACGGAAGTCGAAGACTATTTAATTTAATGATGAGGGTAGGTGACACCCAAGGCATACTTATGTAGTGTAGGTACTTAAATAAAAAGAATTGCCATAAAGATGTCCACAACACAAGAACAATGGTAACGTCAATATGTACCCCTATCTGTGAAAGTACTTTAAGTGTGACTGTGTGTGAGTGTATTAAAACCTGTTTAAGTGATTTTTTAGGTACCACTGCGCCTTAACGATACAACACAACACACACGGCTGCTGTCGGTACCGCCATCTTCCATGCAGGTGCTATCAGACCACGGCCCGACGTTTCACGCCGCAATATGAGCTTTTGCCCTGAGGACCTTTTCAAATTTCCGCTCACCTCCAGAATGATAACGCCATTTCGTCTTTCATTGACTCCTTTATTGTACTCTTTTTGTGAGAGATTGCTTATATTGTGACAATGTAGTGATATTTCAACGGCAACTGATAACAAAAAGATGCTTCCATTGCTAGCTTTTGTAGATAAAAAAATTGAAATATTTATTTAATACGGGATCGGACTGCATCAAAAATAAAATCTGAAATATAATTTACTAAATTGCTATCCTCTTGTAGTTTCAAAAAACCTTACTTGTTTTGTTTTTTCATCACGTCTTCAACTTTTCATTGATCAAATTCACAAAATAAGTTCGTCAATGACGCATAAAATCTATGACGTCACTTGTAGGTATTTCGAACATTTTTAGAACAAAACTTCGTTTTTGACAGATCATAAAAAGTAACTCAAATGACTAGCAGTCCGATCCCCTATTGACGCCCGCCAGGATTATCAGAAGCTGTGAAGTGCAGCTGGCTACATCATCATATCAGCCGAAAAACGTCCACTGCTGGACAAAGGCCTCCCCCAAGGATTTCTACCAGGACGGTCCTGTGCTGCCCGCATCCATCGGCTTCTGGCGATCTTCACCAGGACGTCGGTCTACCGCGTGGAAGGCCTGCCTACGCTACGTTTTCCGGTACGCGGTCGCCACTCAAGAACGTTACTGCCCCAACGGCCATTTGTTCTGCGAGATATGTGCCCTTCCCTCCCACGGCCACTTTAGTTTAGCGATTCTGTAATTTCTGATTCGATCACGCAGAGAAACTCCGAGCATAGCACGCTCTATTGCACTTCGGGTGATCTTGAGCCTTCTTATGAGGCCCATCGTAGAAACCTGGCTACAAATAAAGGCCAAATAGAATTAAAACACTTAACTGACATTTGAACAAGGCTTTAATGAGCTACATCTTTGGTCGTATCATTGGTACAAGACAAACGCATACCACGAGTTTGGGTCGTCCACTTAGTGCAACATTTCGATAAGGAATGCTCTAAGATTTCACTTAATTAAATGCAGATAAGTATAAAACAAAGTATCCCAAGTTATCATTTAAAAGTTCAAGTTACAATATTACAATAGAAACTAATTTGAACTAATTCCAATAATTTCAACACGTATTTTTACATTTTTTTCTAATTACTCCGAAGACTTTATTACATTTTTAAATTTATCGTGAATACCTAACTTAGTTACAATAATTCTACTTAGAGTATATTTATTTACATGAATAATACAAACATGATAATAACAATGTACGACTATGTATTTAATAAACTTAACAGACAATATACAATATAGGAACAAAACGAATTAACGAAGAATTAATGATTAATAGAGATTCGTTTTGGACTGACCGCGGCTTTGCCAACATAAAGATAGTTTGATCGATCAATTTATTCAAAAGTTTTTTTTATTATACTATGGTTAAACATAAAACAAAGCAAAAAGAGTAGTTTTAGAAATAAAACTATTTACAAGGGTATTTATTTCCTACTTAATATGAGTAAAATGAAATAAAAGCAGTCTTTAAACTTAGAATAACCCGCTTTCATCTAACACACTCTGCGAAATTATCAAATCAATCACTCACACTATTTAATTTTATATAATTTGCATAATTGCCCATTTGAGATCAAATAATGAGATAATTTAAGGCGACTACAATGGCAAACGACTAAAGCTAAAAGGGTTTTTTTTTGTCAAAAGTAATAATATTAAAGAAAATTTGAAACTTATTTTTTATTTTTGAGTGTATAAACTTACTATACCATTTTTTTAAGTCCATCTATCTCGGAGGAGTTAGCCTTCAAAGAGAAGTCGATTTTGCAGTTTGGCCTATATAATCGCCTTAAATGATCGCGTACGCAATTGTTTACATACAATTTTGTGTTTCAACAATGTACTGTGTAACTAATTACATACAAGAATATTCTCCGTACTACAAAGATTCCATACACATTAATTGTAATGAACATTGACAGTTCTCCTACAGTTTGGCATGACTTTTACTTTTTAATTCACTGTTAACACTTTTCGTGATGTCTTTTTTCATTAAAATGTCCAATAAAATTATTCTCTCGCCTTAAGGTCGAGCCTTGAATTCACTAACTTTAATCCCCTGAGGTGCTTAAGCGTCTTTGCCTGTATTTCTGTAGTAAATTGGACTACATCACTAGTCTTTTACACACTTAGTTCGATCACTCAGTTGTGGTACTTGGCGTAGGGGTGGGCCTGGTCTCAGATGCGATAGTCTCAGCTGGTCGCGGAGAGGCCGAGAGGCTTAAGGTGCGGCGGCGCGAACGGCGCGGGAGACGACCCTGACATGTTGTTGTTGAGGTCGCCAGATCGGCTCGAGCCGTTCATCAGGCTCATCGTGTTGCTCGTCTGTCGAAAAAGATACATATTCAAAAATTTGCGAAGACAGTTATAAAATTGTTTATTGTTGTGCTGTTAACAGAGTCAGTTCAGCTTGGGGCATCGCAGCTTCATCATATTAGCTCATATACGTCCCCACCGAGGGGCTCGAGCCTACCCTGAATTAGGGCGATCGGGCCTTAGTCGACCATGCGGGCCCAGTACGGGTAGGTCGACGCTGTATGTTACAAATTTACGAAATCTATCTAACAATGGAACAAAGTTGTAGTGCAATACCGGCATCGTTCGCAATGAATATGTTAAGTCTTTCTTATCAATAGTGAAGTTGCGGCTATCAACAGCCGGCATACAGGTGAACAATGACGTATGTCAAGAAAATGGTGGACGGTCGGAGTATTGTTCTGTTGGAAGGGTCGCAAAATAAGATGAGTAAAGTGAGAAAACGCAAGAAGAATGGAAGGATATCACAAGAAAAAAGGCTCGAAATCATGGCGACGATGTGCCATACATCAATGTTCTACTAAATAACATTTAAAATGTTGTTTGAAATGATTACTGTTAAGTTTCTAAATGTTTCATTATTTTCTGTGTAAAAGTTCCTAATAATTATAACTTTGGTGGATTTTCACAATAAAATTTATAATGTTTTTATTTTTATTCTTTTAAACCTCAAAATTTCTACATACAGCGTTGTTTGAGCACCCGCCTCAGTGTGCACAAGAACTGCACGACCTCATTCCCCCAGCTCCATTCCACCTTCGCTCAACGAGACGCAGGGAGAGGTTCCACCCCTATGTTGTTGATATTCAGCCTATACGCACGAATTATTACGCTTCCTCATTTATTATGCGGACATCGATGGAGTGGAACCTGCATCTGTGTTTCCCGACTCCTACAATTGGGGGATCTTCAAGGCGAGAGTGACACTTTCTATCAGGAGAGATGTAGTTTGACGCAATTAAATTTTTAAGACAAATTTGACGCCGCGCAGTGTGTCGCTTTGCATTCAGACTGAATAAACCCTAGTTTCCCTCACAAAATAAAATAAATACTGATAGGCGCTGCATGCCATTTACGTATCTGGCAGCTAAAGCTACCTATTAATTACTCTCCACTGAACGAATACATACATATTTTTATAGTAAGTATGTAAAAGTGTTTAGTCCATTGTGTCACTAAAATGTTTCATTTCTAGTTATCAGCCTGGACGAGGAAGTGGGTTGGTGTCTTTTTAGTTTATGTAAAACAATAATTTGGCTTCGTTGCTCATTAATCAGCTTATGAATCAACTCTGAGTTGACAGTATTATAATTAACTTCACCATCATCATCATATCAGCCGAAGGACGTCCACTGCCGCCCCCAAGGATTTCCACGACGACCGGTTCTGCGCTACCCGCATCTAGCGGCTTGCCGGAACCTTCACCAGGTCATCGGTCCACCGAGTGGGAGGACTTCCTACGCTACATTTTCCGGTGCGCGGTCGCCACTCGAGAATAAAATTAAATTAACTTATGATTACGAATTTAAGGATTGTATAATATTACTTCTTTTATGACATCACATACAGTAAGCTCGTTAAGTTTGTACCACTTTCTGACTCACCGGTGGTGGGGGGAGGTGCGTAGTCTGCCGCTTAAGGTGCGCCAGCGGTGGCGGGTTGTACGCCATGTTGGCAAAAACCAGCCGCTCCTCATAGTCGTACTCACACAGGATCTTGTTCTCGCACAGGTAGAAGCGGTCGCCTACGCAGAACCTGCCAAAAGACATAAAACAATAAGCTCACTGGCACGTACAAGCACCTTAAAAGAACCTACTTGTCTCCCGATAAGCTTACTTGCACTTACATACCCTCTCGTACATCTACCAGATACGCTAAACAACCAGGTTTATGATATAGCGTCCCCACTCACCGACAGCAAGGTCATAATCAAAGTGAGGGCCGCTATTCCTGCCAACGCCGTGAGGCGAGTGCAAGGACTAACTGCGGTAAGTCTTGCCGCCAAGACGCTTGTCCTGGCACTCTGCAAGGCGAGTGCCTCATAGAAGAGACCACTACACTCCTGGTAGGTACCGGAGCTGTAGGCACGTTCACCTCCCGCGGCTTTCGCTGCTGGCGGTTCGATCCTTGCTCGGAACGCCAGTGAAGCTGGCTCCCACATCTTCAGTGTGCTACCGGAGTTGTAGGCACGTTCACTTCCCGGCGCTTGTCACACCTGTCCAGTCTCACTCCTAAGCGGCTGGATCGGCCGGAGCAGTACTAGCGTAGGTCTACTTGCTATCCAGGCTAGTACTGGAGATGCTTCACCGCCAGTAAACAAACCAGCAGTTCCGCTTAATGGACATCTCACGTGTCCCTTGTTGTTTTCGCCCAGAGTCCACGTGGCCGGCTACGACAACACTAGTTGCGCGCGGGGAGGACGCCTGGACGCCACGTGCTTGCCAGGTAACAGACATTGCCCAACCCTTGCAAGTAACTACATACCACTACGAGTGTTTGACACAGTCGGAAGACCGACAAACCTGCCAAAGGCGATAGATCCGACAGCAAGCAAGCGGTGGGCTACCCCCAACCCCGTATTACCCTGATCTAAACAGCTGGACCCGTAGATCCACCTGCAAACTCCACCTAGCCGGATAGCTCAAGGCAGAGTAGTTAAATGCACGTACAGTCGCCTCTAAAGAACTTAATTGTGCAGTAAAAAAAAACGAATGTGACTGGTGACCACAGAATCGAAGACGTAGTATTGGAAGACCAGGTGGACTGATGATTTAAATGAAACTTGATCGCACTAAGTGAAGGTCTTTCGATGAGCTTACTTGCACGTATCTATAGTCGCCTTAGAAGAACCAACTTGTAAAGTAAATATGAATGCTACTTTTTTTTTGTTTTTAGGGTTCCGTACAAAAAAAAAACGGAACCCTTATAGGATCACTCGTGTGTCGGTCTGTCTGTCCTTCCGTCTGTCACAGCCAATTTGCTCCGAATCTACTGGACCAAATCAGGTGATATTTGGTAGGATGATGTAATCCTATGACCCAAACACAGATCGGCAAAGTAAATATATTTTTTTTATTTTTTAAATAAAGGTCACAAATTAGAAAATTAAAAAAAAGTGTTGCAAACCTTATTGAGTCATATATCAAATGAAAGGGCTCGTTATGAGGATCTAAAATATATATTTGTTATTATTGTAAAATAAATCGTTTTGATTTTATTAATGAAATAAGTCGAAAATTTACCATCCCCCCCTTGATCCTCAAAACTACTAAACCTAAAATTTTGAAAAAAAAACAAAATAATGTTCATTGTTTGTAGATAACAGGAAAACCTATAAGAATCTATTGAAAATGAACTGGTAAACTCAATACAATACGTTCACTTACGGAAAATAGTTAACTAAAACACCACTAGATAGCGCTAGTAGTAGTTTACTCACATCTTACTGTGAGGATTTCAAATGTGATATTTTGTATTTGACTTTGGTATTGTACGGAACCCTCTCCACGTGAGTTCAACTCACTATTGGCCGGTTTTTTCGAAAGAACATGCTTGTTGTTGGCCGTGGGGGCCTTAACTATGCCTATGTCTATGTCTAAAGGCGCCCAGCTGGGCAAATGGAAGACATAGTGTTGAAGGCCCTCACCAGGTAGACTGTTGATTGAAGCTTGATAAGCTAAGCTCAATAAGAGAAGGTTTCCGGATTGTGTTTAAATGTGATCAGTTGAAAGATGATTTTGAGGTGACATGGGTCTAGGAGCGTTTGTAATCAAAGACTGAACTTGACTCAAAAACGGATGTTAGACTTGAGGGACCGTTTAAGCTATTACCCATATGTCCGTCTGTCTCTCTATCCATAGGCACTATCTTTTGATTTGTTATTGGCAACCAGCTAAAATGTTTACTGAATATGTGTTGTTATGAGGGATTGACTAACAAATTTTAAAAAATGAGGTCCCCATACAAGAAACGTGTTTATTTAATTTTTAAACGTTTTTTTTTTGATTAATAGAACATGAAAGCGTGAAACTTGGTATGATTATAGTGATAATCCTAAAGTAAAACAACAAATAATAACAACCAGCCAAGTGTGAGTAGTACTTGCGGTAAGGAGTCCGATCTGAATAAAAAAAAACATTTTTCTGTCGCCCGCATTTGATGTCTTTTGTTTGAATTGAATAGGTATTATTATCATATTTGTGTGCAGAGGTATTATGTATTATGTTATGTATTATTGTGTTATTAGTACAAAAACCTAAGTGCAAAAGTCCGACTCGCACTTGGCCGGTTTTTTAAATTTATCAATTTTTCTCTCTAACAATCCAGTACGTCATCATTACAGTTCATATACGTCCCCACCGAGGGGCTCGAGCCTACCCTGAATCAGGGCGATTAGGCCTTAGTCGACCACGCGGGCCCAGTGCGGGTTGGTCGACTTCACACACAACCTTCGAGTTTCTTCGCAGGCGTGTGCAGGTTTCCTCACGATGTTTTCCTTCACCGTTAAAGCAATCGGTAAGTATTGTACGTAAGTTTTTGAAAAACTCATTGGTACATTGGCCGTCCAGATTTGAACCCGGTACCTCTGGTTAGATGGACCGAGTCGTTACCGGTTGAGCCACCGACGCTTAAGCCAGAAAGCCAAAAAATCCAGCACGTGCCCTAATAAAATTATGTCGCTACAAAGTACAAAACCTATACAGGGTGTTACAAAACTGATGAAGGACCCTTTAACTGGGGCTTCTACTCATCGAACTGAACAACTTTTGTTTTTCAAGTTTACCGAAATCTCAAAAAAAAATTGAGTCTTCATACAAAACGATCAGCTGATTGTCCAATTTTGTGCATTTTTGTATGGAGTGTCGATTTATTTTTTTGCGAATTGACTATGGGCTCCTTTGGGAAAATTGTTCAGTATGATGAGTAAAAACCCCAGTTAACTGGACCTCCACCATTTTTTTTACACCCTGTATATAATGAAACGTTTGATATACTGCATCATGCGAGTACTGAAAGAGGAACCAGGAAGAGCAGGAAGATCCAATTAGTGATTCGTGGAACGCGCGGTTATTACCGACAAATGCACCCACGTACATTACTAAAGCTTCCCGATAAAATCCAATTAAAACCGAACGAATCTATACGCAGCTGCATAAAAAAAGACTAACTAGAAAACAAAACACTACCCTACTTAACAATCGTTTAGGGTTTAAGATCTAATCGCAAATATCATTACTTTGATGGAATGGCCGAAAGAAACCACCATAAAATGTCCGAGGAATAAAATTTAGTATCACGGGTGGGAAGGCCAGCGAGGCAAGGAGGCGATAACGTCACGGTGCGCATCCCTCAATGCGACGACCGCTGTTACCACCACAAAACTGGCAAAACAAAAGGTATCTCCTTCGACTAGCTCGCCGCTGGCCGCCGGAACCATCGTCTGATAACGCAACCTTATCTCCCCTACCCCCTCCGGCTCGATCCACCTCCCCTCCGAGCTCCTGCCAACTCTTTTGTTTCACTTGTCACAAAAATTAAGCGCAATAGCTCGGCTACAAATGTTTCTTTTTTTTAAGGGACCAATTTCCACCGCAACTCAGTCGATTTTGCCGCTCTTAATTAACTTTATTTCCTGTTCTCTCCGCTGGTGGCTTTTGTTTTAGGCGTTGTTCTTTTTTTTGTCTGCTAGTGGGTAATGGAAAGATGTAGAACGAATTTTTAATCGGTAAGCGCAAGTGAAGCTTTGTGTTGAGCGCTATTGTGCGCAGGCGACTGCGGAGTTTCACATCCGAGGCAAAAGCTCAAAGTGAATGGACAATGATGTGTTTATCTATTGAAAGCTTTCTTTAATTATGAATGAGATTGATTGAATTCTAGAGGCAAAAAATGGAAAACTATTATAAAGTCAAGTCTAACTGCGTTCGGTAAGTAGGTAGGTACATATTGACGGGTAGAAGTCTGAAGCTCATTTTACTCTACCTAGGATTCTTTTTTGACTAAAACTAACTAAGCTTTAACCTCCTCCGTGGCATAATGGTTAGTCCATTCGCTTCACACTAGAAGGTTGCGGATTCGATTCCCAGTGGGGTCAACTTGTAAACCTCGGTTTGGTTGGTGGTAGGGCATTTTCTAAGCCCGCCTGGCTAGCTACTATATCTAAGTCTAGCCGCCAAACATCAGTGTGATATGTTCTGGCTTGAAGATAAGATAGCTAGTTCTCCACTGCGTTGGGGAATCTTGGTAAGCCCGCTTACATCTTCGACATCACCATCACTTACCATCATGTGAGATGATCATCATCATTACAGCTCATATACGTCCCCACCGAGGGGCTCGAGCCTACCCTGAATCAGGGCGATTAGGCCTTAGTCGACCACGCGGGCCTAGTGCGGGTTGGTCGACTTCACACACAATCTACGAGTTTCTTCGCAGGCGTGTGCAGGTTTCCTCACGATGTTTTTCCTTCACCGTTAAAGCAATCGGTAAGTATGTACGTAAGTTTTTGAAAAACTCATTGGTACATTGGCCGTCCAGATTTGAACCCGGTACCTCTGGTTAGATGGACCGAGTCGTTACCGGTTGAGCCACCGACGCTTTTGAGATGATGCCAAGGGTTTAACAATTGTAAATAATAAATAAAAAAAGCTTTCTAATCTAATTGTCGATGCAGATGCGTACGTCTGCTAACACCTAGCTTCCTAAAAAGCAACGTTAGCCTGAAGTCACACCCCGGACACTGCATACAACGGTCGTGAAATGACATATCTATAAACAAATGACGGAGCAAACAAAATCACCGCGAAATTCTATACGTTCGAGAACCAAACTGTAACCAATCTGTAACAATCTGGGTGACGAGGGGGTGAGGTCGCAATCTAGTGAGCGGCAGGGAGTGTCCATACTATATGTTAGTTTGCTGAAGTAGTGGAGATGCGACTACGCGACGGATTCCGACGCGGCAGTTTGTCGGTCGAGCGGTCGTATCGCGCGGTTTCCGCCGTGGCTGACGGCAGATTGCCAGTGTTGCCACTAAATAATTTAGCCGTTTAACGATGCTAGCTCGACACCGATATCTACCGTCCAACCTGAGCTTGGACAGCCCGCAAATTGGATTCAGATTTCTGCTAGCATGGAAACTGATTTGTACGTGATATTTAATAGTCAAGCTTTACATTGCTTAGTCGGTGTAAGAGTAGGATACAGCTACCAAGTGCAGCATATATCATCCACTAGCTTTTGCCCGCAGCTTCGCCCGCGTGGACATCGTTTTTATGACTGTCTTAGAGGGTGCGCGGTGGACATGAATTTTCTCCAGATCACTCGGGAACTATGTCAGGATATGCGTATTAGTAAATCATGTCATTTCCCACCCCTTCAACCATCTTTGTGCAAAAAATCACACAATCCATTGTTCCGTTGCGATGTTAAAGAAATTAACCGAAAAAAAAGTATATTTTCAGTTCCCTCAGGAACTGCATCAGGCTATGCTACTTTCACGAGATAAAAAGTAGCCTATGTCCTTCCTCGTGACACAGGCTACCTGCATACCACGTTGGGATTGGTCAAGGCGTTGAGGCGTGAAAAGGTAACAAATAAACACATTTTCACATTTATAATTACATTTACTTGTATTGTATTTTTTCCTGGCAAATAAATAAATAAATAAAAAAATAAATAAATAAATAAAATAATATTATTATTAGCAGAGATTTGTTACCATAGATGGGTTATGCACTAACAAACCACATTTGAAAATCGAATCCATTTACACACACATTATAATAGGTACCTACCGAATGCTACTATGAAAAGAGATGCCAATTGGCATCTTTTTTTTGCTTCACTTTTAGGACGCATATAACCTATCTACCTCCCCTTATATATAGCATATCTCTGATTATTAGTAAGGATCTTAACGGATGATAAAAAAAAAACATTCAGTTCGTACTTCTGATCGTCAGTGAGACTCACACTTGCCTGTTTTTATTGAAGTTAAACTTCTTCACGCACGCTTGACTTGGGGAGTAAGCTGGTGGATGCGTTACGAGAGCGTTACGGAAGTGTGGTCGAGCGAGGCGAACGGAAGTTGAGAGGGATATATAAATTAGTGAATATAGAAAGAGAGATATTATTTATTTTTATTTACCAATAATATCGGTTGCCAAGGCAACAATATCGGTTGTCAAAACAATCAAAACAAACATATAAGATAAAAAAGATTTGATCATTTTCAGAGGATAATAAAACTCTTTTCATAAACTGTCTATATCTCTATATGACAAAAAAGATTAGATTATTTTCTAAAGACTTAGTATTTACTTTCAAACATCTGTATATAGATGGAGCTAAAGAAGTTTTACTTCAGTCGTGTGGTCTAAAGCACACTAGTAATGTTATTATTTATTGTTTTACTTTAGAATAAGTAATTTAATCACTCCAAGTTTCACGCTTGTATGTGTTACTATTTTTAGAATAAATCAAAACTAAAAAGAACTTTGAATACCAGGAGTGCCGACAGAAGTGAAAACATTTTACAGTTTTATAGGTTTTGACCCTACGAATGTTCCTGGTAAGGTGGCGATATCGGTGGCGGTAACGTAACAGTGTCCCGAGTTCAATGCTTTTTTCCCATCTCAAAAATGTCCAACAAAGTTTTGACCCTTCGAGTGCTCCTGGTAAGGTGGCGGTATCGGTGGTGGTAACGTAATTGTGTCGCGAGTTCAATATTTTTTTCCCATCTCTAAAATGCCCTACGCGCCTATGAAGTTTTCACTTCAAAATCATTTCTTGTATAGGGCTTAATTTTTTTACATTTTATTTTTTATTGCTTGTTAATAAATCTATAATGTTTTTCGAAACTTACGTACAAACATAAGAAAACATCGTGAAACCTGCAAATCTGATTCCAGATGTGTATGGAGGTCGCGTTGCACTCGTCCGCAGGTGTAAACCTAAATACCCTACACGTGACCGCGGGTGAAGTTAAGCGCAACACCAGGCAATCGCCGTCTATCCCTTAATTGTTACACTCACGGTTAATTGTGCCACACGATTAAAAAGTTACGTTACGTTAGTTAAGTTAAGTTATACGTTAAAAAGAAACAGCCCTTTAAAAGTCAGACAGACAGACAGACAGACAACGTAGGCTTAGTAATAGGGTTCCGTTACCTGGTACGGAACCCTTAAACGAAGCGCTTGTCCCATCTATGTTCACATTGAATCTGAATTCAAAAAGCGGCCGAATGAATAGGTAATGAGCGCAAAACGTCGCGCGAGATCTCGCATCTTGGAAAGGTCCACCGGTGACATATAAACCATTCAGAGTGGCCCAATCTTCGTGCCGCTCTATTATTTAGAGGTCGAGATTGCCGTCCTTGCGATAGCACCCCAAGCCCAAACAAGACGCTCAAATAAAATTCTTTAACTTTTGAATAGATAAAATTATGATGCACTCAAAAAATTTTTGAACTAATTCGTCATCAAAGATGAAGTCGCCAAAGACCCCGAGATTACCGTCCTTGCTTGCGATAGCACCCAAGCCCAAACACGACACTCAAATAAAGTTCTTTAACTTTTGAATAGATAAAATTATGATGCCCTCAAAAAATTGTTGAACTAATCGTCATCAAAGATAAAATCGCCAAAGACCTCAAAGAGTTGGGGGTGCCCGAATAGTCAATCTTGGCACAAAATAGGATGGAGTGGCGCACTTTAATGTCGGAGGCCAGGATCCACTTCGGGTCGCTGAGCCTGTGAAGTAGTAGTAATCGTCATCATCATATCAGCTGGAAGACGTCCACTGCTGGACAAAGGCCTCTCCCAAGGATTTCCGCGACGACCGGTCCTGCGCTGCCCGCATCCAGTCTTCCCGTGACCTTTAGCAGGTCGTCGGTCCACCGTGTGAGAGGCCTTCCTTCGCTTCGTCTTCCGGTGCACGGTTGCCACTCGAGAGTTTTACTACCCCAACGGCCATCTGTTCTACAAGCTATGTGCCTGCGCACTGCTACTTAAGTGATTCTGTGAGCTATGTCTTTGTTTTTCTATGGATCTCCTCAATTCTGATTCGATCGCTTAGGGAACCTCCAAGCTTAAACTAAATAAGCCAAACTAAGTCATACACTCGTACCTTTTGCTTTTAAAGTTATAGACTTAAAAAAGATTATATTGTGCAGCAACAGTGTAGAAGAGTTTAATTTAATGTATGACGTTGTAATTAATTTGAATATATTATTTTTTTCTTTAAATTTTTTGTTGTTTTTCTTTATTTCCTATACTTTATTATTATATAGAATTAACTGTATATTTAATATTTAAAGTGTGAAATAACTTCTTTCTTTTGTCGTCTTATAATATTTAATTACCAATAAATGAGTTATTAAATAAAAATAGATTTGGTTGCCAATCAAAAATGCACGTAGGTATTTATGGAAAAGAAAAAGCATCGGACCATAGTTATACAAATGTTACAATCCTAAAATTTCCTTTGATAAATGAGTACGTTACCTCCTAATATTTCCTGACCATTAGCAACTAATTAAATAATGTACCACAGTCGGTAATGGAATTGGACGACCGAAACCACATTTAAAACTGTAATACGTTTCCTTTCGTGCGTGTAGCTTTATTATGTAGCGGAAAATTTAATCGCGCTCTTTGTTTACCGTCCGTGAGATGAATAAACCATCTGAACCTCTGGCCGTATGTTACCGTGGTCCTTTTCTATCCTATGGCTTGTGTACATTTTCTACTCTTTCTTATAAGAAAAGTCCCCAGTGGAACCTGTTTTCAATATAGCTGGCCACTCTCAATTTTCAACAGTGCAACTGGCAACTAGGTTTGATAAATGAAATTAGCATTGGAATCTGGCTAGGGACCGTTATAGTGAGTAGGATTGTTTCCAAGAATAGATTTTTAAAGCTTATTAAATACAGCTTAAAAAGGCTACGACAAGTTAGATGCTATGGCAAAATTGAAGGCTCGGGGAAGCATGATTGATTGCACAGAGTTATTTAAGGCCGTAAGATGGGTCAAATAAAAATATTCAATGCAAATTATTGAAAGATTGTGTAAAGCTATCATTATGGAAAAAAAGATATAATATACTTAAAGTAATAAAAAACGGTTTAATTTAATACAATTTTAAAAATGTAAAGATATACTGTAGACCCTGTTTTGGTAATTTTGAATGAAACCACACACAAAAATCGGTGACTTTAAGGCCTTTGATTTTAATTGCCACATTTTTTTAACTTATTTGAAAGTATAGAAAAGTAATAAAAACTTGTAAAAATCGATAATTGGGCGTTCGGTTTCAACGTAACAGCCGCACTGAAGTCCACATTGTTTTGAACTTAAAATGAATAGACTTACGATCGATATTATTTTAACACGTATCAACCTGCTCGGATTGAGGCATCTTAAAGCCTTAAGGAACTTAGGCATTATTGACTCGAGAAATTCAAAATCAATATAATCGGATTCCCATTCACAGTCGACTTCAGATGATCCAAGAACATAGTAACAGTCGCAAGATAAAACAACAAGATTTTTATATTTCTGCAAAATGACCTTAAGATTTATTTTTTTAAAAACCGGCCAAGTGTGAGTCGGACTAGCACTCCGAGGGTTCCGTACCACCGCACCTCTCCACACAACTATGACAATAATAACTATTCACATTAAAATAAAAGACGTCAACGCGAGCGAATAAATTAAATTAGCACCGCCTCCGTGGCGTCATGGTAACGTCCATTAGCTTCACATCAGGAGGTCGCGGGTTGGATTCCCGGCGGAGTTTAACTTTGTATGACTCCATAATGGTTCGTGGAAGGGTTTTTTCTAAGCCCGCCAGGCTAGCTACCACCATCTTATCTAAGTATTGCCGCCAAGTATCAATGTTAACAGCATTGATGTGTTTCGCGGCTGGTAGATAAGATAGTCAATTCCCAATTGCGTTGGTTAATATCGTAAGCCCGCTTCCATCTTCGGCATCAATACATCATCATCATCTAACCATCAGGTGAGATGATGTCAAGGGCTTACCAATAGTAGATTTTTTATTCGGTTTGGACTCCTACGCTCAAGTACAACTCACATATTTTGGCCGTTTTTTATCATTTGTTGTTTTACTACAGAATTAGTACCATAATCACACCAATTTCCATGCTTATGTATTACCGCTTTTACGGTATAGCATATTCAAAAAAAAAACCTATAATAAAACAGGTTTTTTGTATGGGGACCCCCTTTGATTTTTCATTTTTTTAACCTATATTTGTAACCGTTAGAATAGAATAGAATAGAACAGAACAGATCAGAATATAATATAATATAATAGAATAGAATAGAATAGAATAGAATAGAATAGAATAGAATAGAATAGAATAGAATAGAATAGAATAGAATAGAATAGAATAGAATAGAATAGAATAGAATAGAATAGAATAGAATAGAATAGAATAGAATAGAATAGAATAGAATAGAATAGAATAGAATAGAATAGAATAGAATAGAATAGAATAGAATAGAATAGAATAGAATAGAATAGAATAGAATAGAATAGAATAGAATAGAATAGAATAGAATAGAATAGAATAGAATAGAATAGAATAGAATAGAATAGAATAGAATAGAATAGAATAGAATAGAATAGAATAGAATAGAATAGAATAGAATAGAATAGAATAGAATAGAATAGAATAGAATAGAATAGAATAGAATAGAATAGAATAGAATAGAATAGAATAGAATAGAATAGAATAGAATAGAATAGAATAGAATAGAATAGAATAGAATAGAATAGAATAGAATAGAATAGAATAGAATAGAATAGAATAGAATAGAATAGAATAGAATAGAATAGAATAGAATAGAATAGAATAGAATAGAATAGAATAGAATAGAATAGAATAGAATAGAATAGAATAGAATAGAATAGAATAGAATAGAATAGAATAGAATAGAATAGAATAGAATAGAATAGAATAGAATAGAATAGAAAAGAAAAGAATAGAATAGAATAGAATAGAATAGAATAGAATAGAATAGAATAGAATAGAATAGAATAGAATAGAATAGAATAGAATAGAATAGAATAGAATAGAATAGAATAGAATAGAATAGAATAGAATAGAATAGAATAGAATAGAATAGAATAGAATAGAATAGAATAGAATAGAATAGAGGAGATTAGAATAGAATAGAATAGAATAGAATAGAATAGAATAGAATAGAATAGAATAGAATAGAATAGAATAGAATAGAATAGAATAGAATAGAATAGAATAGAATAGAATAGAATAGAATAGAATAGAATAGAATAGAATAGAATAGAATAGAATAGAATAGAATAGAATAGAATAGAATAGAATAGAATAGAATAGAATAGAATAGAATAGAATAGAATAGAATAGAATAGAATAGAATAGAATAGAATAGAATAGAATAGAATAGAATAGAATAGAATAGAATAGAATAGAATAGAATAGAATAGAATAGAATAGAATAGAATAGAATAGAATAGAATAGAATAGAATAGAATAGAATAGAATAGAATAGAATGCTTTATTTGCTTTTAAATAAGGTAAGTATAAAAGGTCATTTGTTGTTATAACGGCAACAGAAAAACACACTGTGAGAATTTTCACTGTATATGTATTAAGATTCATAAAATACAGCCCGCTGACAGACAGACAGACAGACTGACGGAGGCTTAACTTTAGGTGTACGGAACCCTAAAAAAATTGTTAAATTGTATCATTAGTAAGAAAATAAGTTCGAAACGCTGTCCACTTAATGGCTGATAATAAACATAATAGATAAGAAACATGTGCATACGAGTATGTTGCAGTCAAGTGGTCAATTCAACTATTTAGTCATCATATCAGTCCCCACCGAGGGGCTCGAGCCTACCCTGAATTAGGGTGATCGAGCCTTAGTCGACCACGCGGGCCCAGTGCGCGGGTTCATGGACTTCACAAACAACCTGCGAGTTTCTCTGCAGGCGTGTGCAGGTTTCCTCACGATGTTTTCCTTCACCATAAGAGCGTCGGATAAACGTACATATGAAATCTAAATTTGAAATCACATTGGTACGTGACAGGATTCGAACCACGACCTCCCAGACAGGAAGCGGCAACTATTTAGTAAATTGGCTAAAATAATAATAATTAAATAACTGTTTTCAGCCTGCCGATACACTAAATATCCAGCATTTTTGCTGACCAGTCAGTTATCAATTCAACGAAATAAATTAGCGGCCTATCTCGTAAATCGAGTGGCTAAACCGACCTTTAAGGCGCAGTGGTACCTAAAATCCACTTAAACAGGTTTTTAGAATTCATTTTTGAAGTAGTTAACAGTAAATTTAAAATCTAGGAAAACATACTGGTATTATTGAGAATAGTTACAAGGGGCTATATCGAATGGAAACACGATTTAATAAAGTTGGCTCCATAGAATTATTTCGCAAAGGTATTTCTTTTCGAGCCATATTATCGTCTATTTTCGGTTTTATTCTTGAAATAAGTAATTTGATAATATGATTTATTTACTGAAATAAAGTTCATAGGTAACTGAAGGGAAAACATAGATTGGATTTTTATTTAAGATAAATATGATGAAAATAAAAACGAAAACATCCAAAAAAGTGCAAAAGTGTGGTTATTTTCTTCCCATTTTACACGTAAAGAAAAAGACAAAGACAGATTTTTAAGTACCACGGGGCCTTAAGCTGCAACATTATATACGCACCTGTGATTACACTGCTGGCAGGCGAAACACTCGAGGTGGTAGACGTTGCTGCGCGCACGCATGACCATCTCGAACGCCGGGATCACCTTGTTGCACGCCGCGCAATATCCCGTGTTGCCGAATAGCCTGAACATAAGGGATTATAAATAAATGATACTGAATGAAGTGTGTGTGAAGTTGACCAACCCGCACTGGGCATGAGCTGATATGATGATGATGCTGATGATACTGAATATTTATTCGCGTCAATAAATGACCATAAACCTATCCTTACCTGGATTTTGACTTTTAGTGGCAATTAACAAATTTTTTTCATTAATTTTTTTATATACGGGTGTAAGAAAATTGATGTAGATCCCGTAGTTGGGGCTTCTACTCATCATAATGAACAACTTTTGCTCTCCGACTTTGTTGAAATCACAAAAAAGAAATTTCACTCTTCATATAAATCAGCCGATCGACTCATTTTGTACATTTTTGTATGGAGGGTAATTTTTTTTGAGAATTGACTATGGGTACCTTGGGGAAAGTTGTTCAGTATGATGAGTAGAACCCCCAGTTGACAGGTCCCACACCATTTTTAACATCCTGTTATATATGTTTCTTTTTAACCGACTTCAAAAAAATGGAGGAGGTTTCTCAATTCGACCGTATATATTTAAGTTTTTTACGTGTGTTCGCGGATAACTTCGTCGTTTATGAACCGATTTTGATGATTCTTTTTTTGTTGGAAAGGAGATATCCCAAGGGTAGTACCATAATAAGGAAACCAGGATCTGATGATGGTATTCCAGAGAAATCGAGGGTAACCTTAGTTTCCTGTTTGACGTCAGTTTTTTTGTTGTTAAAAATTATAGGTTTTTTTTTCTCTCTTTTTCGTGTTGTATTACAATAAAGAATATTAAATTGAAATGAATTATCTCGATTGTTTCCTTGCTTTGGGACGTAAAGTCGTTTGTGCCGTTTGCTATCACTAGATGGCAGTCGTTAAGCCTTGTCAGGTGACAGGTAGGTAGGAGGCTTGAAAACTTCTGACAATGGGGTTCGCCACCAGTCTTACAACCTTCACCAATCCATACTTGACCCCCATGTGTGAAGTATGACCCTTCCCGAGTTTGGGAAAAGACACGTGCCCTAACAGAGGGGTATTAATTGTTGTTAAAGTACTGTCAAAGTATACATATTAGTACTAACATACAGTATGGACACTCCCTGCCGCTCTCTAGATTCCGACCTCACCCCCTCGTTACCCAGATTTATACAGATTGGTTACAGTTTGGTTCTCGAACGTATAGGACTTCGCAGTGATTTCGTTTGCTCCGTCTTTTGTTTTTAGAAATGACATTTCTTGCTCATTGTATGAAGTGTCCAAGTTGTGGTACTGTAGTGGATAAACAACAACTGTTTCGGTTTTTTAATGGTAAAACTAAAATTATGTAATGCACAGATCTAAAAAGAAGTAGGCACTCGCAAAGAGGTGAAAAGTTGGCAGGTGTTGAAGAGAATTTGACAACAAGCAAAGAAAATTGACATGAATATGTGGTGACTTTGTCTCACATACGCCTGTCATAAAATAGCGATCTTGTAATGTTTTTCTCTAGTATGCACCTAACTGTAAATTGTAAATGAATGTTTTCTTTTGTTGCGAACCTAACTTTTGTGTCAATAGAAATATTTTTAACAGTATAGTTTTACGATATTTGTCATTTCTAAATAACCATTAGGTATTCTGTCGACAACCGTTATTTAGATCCTTTAGTAATAATTGGTATTGTGCAATATATATGTTTCTCAAATAACAACAGGCATTGTCTAATATAACTTCTTTGGCCGTAACGAATGTAACCCTTGCTTTTGTATTTCGTCGGCTTTCTAATTTCGCGTAAATTTTAAATGTTATGTTGTCACTATTTTTCTGTTTGTATAATATTCTTTTGTGTGTATGTCCCGTTTAGAAAGCGTCCGATGAAAACCGTTAGCTAGCTGCGATTATTGTGTAGCTACGTTCGTTAGGGAGTCAGCATCAAACCACGGTATAGCTCGGACGTTTTCTCACATGTACTGAGATCTTTATTATACAGTTATCGTACTATATTTGACGAACTTTCAATTATCTCCGACGCACTCCACACCCTTGTACGTAGCGCGCGACAGTGGTGACCCCGACGTGATCCATTCGGTTATCGTGCGCCTAAGGTGTGTGTGAAGTTTTAATTGTATACGCGTCGTGTGTTAACGAACCTTTGTGACATTTTGTGACTTTTTAAGTGAACTTTTTAGTGCCGTAAAAATGCCTAACGAAAATCACTCTGTAGAAGGCGTCAATGGCCCCGCGAAGCATGTTTTGTGGCCGCGGATGGCTCAATTTAATACGGCGGACCCTGAGACCTGGATGAAGTGTGCTGAGAGCTTCTTACGCATGTCTCAGGTGACGGACCCCACCGAAAAATGCCTGTTCATCATAAGCAAAATGGATTCCCTTGCGCTCAGAGAGGTGAGCGATCTAATCGCCGACTTATCAGTGCTGACCTTAGACCAATACGAACAACTTAAAGGAAAAATCGTGAAAAGGTTTGGAGAGTCGCAGACGGTGAAAACACAGCGGCTTTTAGAAGGAGAAGAGATAGGTGACCGCACCCCATCTCAGTTCCTGAGACATTTAAAATCCTTGGCGGGCCGTGCTATGTCAGACGACGTGCTACGTGTCATATGGACGAAGGGCCTACCAAACGAAATGCAAGCGGCAGTGGTGGCGAAACGAGACACGCCGCTAGAGACGCTTGCGGAGATTGCCGATCTCGTTGCGGAGAATACAAGGCTCCGATGCGTGAAGCCATCGCCGACAGTAGCAGCCGTTGCCCATGCAGACTCCGCCCACGATCGCATCCAGCAGTTGGAAGGCGAAATAGCGGAAATAAAAGGATTGTTACGAAATATGTCAGGTCAGCTGCAAGCTTCTAACGCGGTAAGGGACGCGAGGCCACGTACACAATCCCACTCGCGCGGTCACTCGAGGCGACGCTCATCGTCAAGGACCCGACCGGAAAATTGGTTATGTTGGTACCACTACAAATTTGGATCAAAGGCCAACACCTGTGTACAGCCGTGCGCGTACAAACCGCCGCCGGGAAATGCCAGCGGGAGCCATTAACGGCGGATGAGATCAACTCCCACACAGCATCACGCCGCATTTTTCTCACAGACGTGGACAGCAAGGTGAGGTTTCTGATAGATACGGGCGCAGATCTTTGCGTGTACCCGAAAGCGCTAGTTCATACGGCTCGCAACATGTCTGCCTATGAGCTAGTCGCGGCCAACGGAACCCCAATTCCTACATATGGTACAGTCGCTCTAACACTTAACCTAGGTTTAAGGCGAGACTTCCCATGGATTTTTGTTGTGGCTGATGTTGAGAAACCGATCATCGGTATGGATTTTTTAGCACATTATAACCTGATGGTCGATGCAAGAAATAAAAGCCTGGTAGACGCGACCACTGGTCTCAAGTCCAACGGACAGACAACACGGTGTGAGCAGTTTACGGTAAAAACCGTGACCGGTACTTCACCGTATCACGACCTCCTGGCTAAGTTTATAGATATCACGCGCCCAGATGGAGTCGTGAAAGAGGTCAAACACAATACGAGGCACCACATACTGACCACACCGGGACCGCCAGTGGCACAAAAACCACGCCGCTTAGCTCCAGATCGACTCATAGCGGCTAAAAAAGAATTCGAAACTATGGTAAAGCTAGGAATTGCCCAGCCTTCAAAAAGCCCCTGGGCCGCACCACTAGTTATGGTACAGAAACCCACAAATGGAGAAAAGCCGGAAAACCTTTCACCTTTCACCGGGCCGGAAACCGGGGAACAACAAACCGTGAAGCATCGTGCCTGTGGAGATTATCGCGGGTTAAATAATAGAACTGTTCCTGATAAATATCCAGTGCGTCATATACACGACTTTTCACAGTGCCTAAACGGTAAAAAAGTGTTTTCAAAAATTGACTTAATCCGCGCCTTCAATCAAATACCTACAGCCGCAGAAGACATTCCGAAGACGGCGATAATAACACCGTTCGGGTTATTCGAATTTAAATTTATGACGTTTGGTTTGCGCAACGCAGCGCAAACCTTCCAACGGTTTATGGATGAAGTGCTCAGTGAGTTAGAGTTTTGTTACTGTTTTATTGACGATATATTAATCGCATCAAATGATGAAACCGAACATTTAAAACACCTAGAGATAGTATTCAATAGATTAAGACAATACGGTGTAGTAATAAACCCGTCAAAATGTGTATTCGGCCGAACCGAAATCGACTTTCTCGGCTATTCAGTATCGGCCGACGGTACCCGCCCGCTACCTGAGAGGGTCGAAGCTTTGCGCATGTACCCATTACCCGAAACCGCTAAGGGCCTCAGACGGTTTTTAGGTATGCTAAACTTTTATAGGAGGTTCATACCTAATGCCGCCGCCAGCCAAGCTAGCCTTAATAAGCTTCTGGGCGATAAAAAAGGCAAAACGCCAGTCACGTGGACTGAAGAAACAAAAAATGATTTTTGTTTATGTAAAAATAGTTTAGCACAAGCGACATTATTAGCCCACCCAGGTGTTAATTCTGAAGTAGCTCTATTTTGCGACGCCTCGGATAATACAATGGGTGCCGCCTTGCAACAAAGGACAGATAACGGCTGGGAGCCGATTGGGTTCTTTTCAAAGAAATTAACGCCCACCGAACAAAAGTATTCGACATACGATCGCGAGCTACTTGCTATCTACGCTGCAATAAAATACTTTCGGCATTACTTAGAAGCGCGTCCTTTTGTCATATTTACTGATCATAAACCAATTACCTACGCGTTTAGTAAGAAAGACCAACAATGCTCGCCTAGACAGTTCCGTTATTTAGATTTTATAGGCCAATTTTCGACTGACATTAAACATATCAGCGGGGAACATAATATTTCAGCTGATACATTGTCACGAATTGAGTCGATACGGAAGGGCATAGACTGGAAATCACTCGCGACTTCACAAAAGAATGACTCACAATTAAAGTCATTAATTGAAAACAATAGCTCTTCGTTGCAGTTACAACTTATCTACCTGCCCGATAGCGACCAGCCAGTTTATTGCGATGTCTCTACGCGAACTGCGAGACCCTACCTAACAGAACCGTTCAGAAAAATCGCGTTTGATACTTTACACCGGAATTCACATCCGGGTGCGCGAGCCACGAGCAAGCTTGTTTCCAAACGTTTTGTCTGGCCTTCTATGAACTCAGACTGCAAACAATGGGTAAAAGCGTGCATAGACTGTCAAAGGTCAAAAATAAATAGACACGTCGTAACTGCACCTGGCACATTCGCGCTGCCATCATCTCGTTTTGAACACATACATCTGGACATAATTATTATGCCCGTTAGCGAGGGATACAGATATTGCCTAACTTGCGTAGATCGGTTTTCAAGATGGCCTGAAGCCATTCCGATAATGAATCAAGAGGCGGAGACAGTCGCACGCGCATTTTACTTTAATTGGATAGCGCGCTTTGGTGTTCCGCTTAACATAACGACAGACAAAGGACGGCAATTCGAGTCACACCTATTTAGAGATCTAAATGCCCTAATAGGTACGCAACACTTTAAGACTACTGCCTATCACCCAGCTGCAAACGGTATGGTAGAGCGTTTTCACCGACAGCTAAAAAGCGCTATAATGTGTCACGGATCTAACAGTACCAGTTGGATGCGAATATTACCGACTGTTTTGCTAGGCGTTAGAACCGCATGGAAGGATGACCTCCAAGCTACTTCCGCAGAATTAGTTTATGGACAGAGCTTACGTCTTCCAGGACAGTTCTTAGGAACCGATACAATACCTAGACCGTCGCAAAGTGAATTCGTTAAAGAGCTATGTAATAACTTCAGACAGCTTAAACCCATAGCTGGAGCGAGCCACGGCCAGAAAAGTACCTTTATCTATAAAGACTTAGCTACGACTAGTCATGTCTTTGTTCGAGATGACACAATCAGAGCAGGTCTTCAACAACCATATAACGGACCTTTTAGGGTGGTTAGTCGAAAAGAAAAAACGTTTGTCTTAGACATACGCGGTCGCGAGATCGCGGTTTCAGTCGATAGGCTAAAGCCAGCTTACGTGTTAAGGGAAACGGCACATCACCCTGAGAATAGCTTAAGCGACTCTGAAGACACCTTAATACGGTACAATAGGCATCCCCAACAGGGTATTAATGGTAACAATGGAAGCGGTGCTTTTGAGACGCACACGCCAAGCGCCACGCCAGATTCAACAGATGTTAGCCAGTCAAATATTCCTCGACGCACAAACAGGTGTGTCCGCTTCCCAGATTTTTACCAAGCTGGTTTTGCGTGATTTATATCATGGCGTTATTATTATTAATTTTTTTTTCGTGATTTAGACCATTGTGTGTATTAAATAATCTGTATCTTTGTTTGTTTTTGTTTTTTTTTATGGTCTAAACCACTGGAGAGGGGATACTGTGGTGACTTTGTCTCACATACGCCTGTCATAAAATAGCGATCTTGTAATGTTTTTCTCTAGTATGCACCTAACTGTAAATTGTAAATGAATGTTTTCTTTTGTTGCGAACCTAACTTTTGTGTCAATAGAAATATTTTTAACAGTATAGTTTTACGATATTTGTCATTTCTAAATAACCATTAGGTATTCTGTCGACAACCGTTATTTAGATCCTTTAGTAATAATTGGTATTGTGCAATATATATGTTTCTCAAATAACAACAGGCATTGTCTAATATAACTTCTTTGGCCGTAACGAATGTAACCCTTGCTTTTGTATTTCGTCGGCTTTCTAATTTCGCGTAAATTTTAATTGTTATGTTGTCACTATTTTTCTGTTTGTATAATATTCTTTTGTGTGTATGTCCCGTTTAGAAAGCGTCCGATGAAAACCGTTAGCTAGCTGCGATTATTGTGTAGCTACGTTCGTTAGGGAGTCAGCATCAAACCACGGTATAGCTCGGACGTTTTCTCACATGTACTGAGATCTTTATTATACAGTTATCGTACTATATTTGACGAACTTTCAATTATCTCCGACGCACTCCACACCCTTGTACGTAGCGCGCGACAAATATTATAGTCAGCGAGCCACTATTGACATTAGTGAGACCACGAATCTACTGCACTATGCCGTAAATGATATCCGAATTATGGCATAAGTTCTTGATAAAAAATATTTTTACTTATTCGGAAAAAAATTGAATGAATAAAAAATTTATGAGAAATTAAAAAGCCGATTGTAAAAAAATTAACTCCTCTTTTTTGGTCATTTGGGTAAAAATGTATCCTATGTCACTCACGGGTTCAAGACAAATCTAACGACATGACACCTCGACGTCCATCAAGCCGTTTAGGCTGCAGGGCGTGCCAAAGACATAAACATGAATACACACACTCGAAAAACATAACCCTCCTTCTTGCGCAGACGGGTACAAAGAAAAGTGTCATCATCATATCAGCCGAAGCAAATCCACTGCTGGACATAGGTGGCATTATGATGTGTAACATGTGACAAAATATTTATGGAATTAATAAATAGGGATGACGACAGCATCAGAAATAAATTATGAACACTAAATTGCCCTGCTACTTAAACTTCGGAAAACCTTACTCGTTTTGATTTCCATCAAGTCTTCGATTTTTAATTCATCAATTATTATTTTTTATTCACTATTGGTAAACCCTTGACAACATCTCACCTGGTGGTAAGTGACGATGTTGCCGAAGATGGAAGCGGGCTTACCAAGATTCCCCAACGCAATGGGGAACTGGCTATCTTATCTTCATGCCAGAACACACCAATGATATAAACATTGATATTTGGCGGCAAGACTTAGATGAGATGGTGGTAGATGGTGGTGGTAGGTAGCCAGGCGGCCTTAGAAAATGCCCTACCACCAACCAAACCGAGTCATACAATTGACCCCGCCGGGAATCGAACCCGCGACCTCCTGTGTAAAGCCAGTGAACTTTGCCTCTGAGCTACGGATGCGGTCAAAATCACAAAATGAGTACATAAATGAAGCTGCAAAACTATGACATCACGCCTAGGTATTCCAAACATTTTTAAACAAAATGTCGTTTTTGACCGAATGATAAAAAGTAACTCAGATGACTAACATTCGTCATCCCTATTATCGGGTCGCACATTCACGGGCCAGGATTTCGGATAGTAGGTCATCTTTGCCTTCGGTCTCATATTAGGTGGCATGGTCATGTTACTTTAGCCTTCGTGACTTAAGGCGAGGTATTGATTGAATAGTTGTCACTGTCTTTTTCTTTACGTGTAAAGTGTGAAAAAATTAACACACTTTTTCAGTTTTTCAATAGTTTTTCGTTTCAATCAAAAACTACAATGAAAGTTTAAAAAATAAATACATTACTCACTCCGTATTATCATGACAAAATTGTTGTTTATATATTTTTTATTCACACTTCAAAATATTAGTCATAACTTGAGTTGAAAATAACGGTGTAGACCTATCTTTGGGATTTTTTTCTAATGATCCAAAACTACTCAATTGTGTTTCTAATAGCTTTTGACTTTAAAGAACATCATCAACAATAAGGGATTTTTTTCAACCTTGTGTGTTCTATCGTTTAGGAGTAATTGACTTCAAAAATAACGAAAATCTGTAATATTACCGCCTTAAAAAACATTCGCATTTCCTTTTACATGCTTCCGTCCCATTTCAAAAAAATCATTACCACAATTTGCAGGAAAGCAAAAAGAAAGATTTTACACATCAATACATTAATAAGTAAGTGATAAGCACTATTTCAATTCTTTTAGACAACACAAGCAGGAGTTATTTACGTCACGTTCTGTTCAATGAAACTTCAGCAGTTCAATCAATCACCTAGTATCGTGGTGGACCAACCTCAACTAGTCCCTCTTGCACAGTATGAGGTTGGCTCGGGAAAGCAACAGGAAAGATTTTACACATCAATATATTATTATGTAAGTGATAAGCACCATTTCAAATATTTTAGACAACACAAGCAGGAGTTATTTACGTCACGTTCTGTTCAATGAAACTTCAGCAGTTCAATCAATCACCTAGTATCGTGGTGGACCAACCTCAACTAGTCCCTCTTGCACAGTATGAGATTGGCTCGGGAAAGCAACAGGAAAGATTTTACACATCAATATATTATTATGTAAGTGATAAGCACCATTTCAAATATTTTAGACAACACAAGCAGGAGTTATTTACGTCACGTTCTGTTCAATGAAACTTCAGCAGTTCAATCAATCACCTAGTATCGTGGTGGACCAACCTCAACTAGTCCCTCTTGCACAGTATGAGATTGGCTCGGGAAAGCAACAGGAAAGATTTTACACATCAATATATTATTATGTAAGTGATAAGCACCATTTCAAATATTTTAGACAACACAAGCAGGAGTTATTTACGTCACGTTCTGTTCAATGAAACTTCAGCAGATCAATCAATCACCTAGTATCGTGGTGGACCAACCTCAAGTAGTCCCTCTTGCACAGTATGAGGTTGGCTCGCGTGTAGAGGGTGTGGCCGACTTCGCCGAGTCGGCAGTCGCAGCAGCCGCACTTGAGGCAATCCTCGTGCCACAGCTGGTCCAGGGCCTTCAGCAGGTACCGCTCGGTGATCACCTTGCTGCATCCAGCGCATATCTGCGTAGAACAGTTTCGGTTCTATAATTCAATATTTATATATTTATCTATGTATTTATATATACCATCTATTATCTATATTTAAGTACAGTATTCATGTATTTTTTGTCTATATTTGTTATTTGTTGTCTATATAGAGCGTCGGTGGCGTAATGGCAAGTGCCGCTACCTCCTGTTTGGGAGGTCGTGGTTCGAATCCTGCCACGTACCAATGTGTTTTCGAATTTCGATTTCATATGTAAGTTTATCCGACGGTCTTACGGTGAAGGAAAACATCGTGAGGAAACCTACACACACCTGCGGAGAAACTCGCAGGTTGTGTGTGAAGTTGACCAACCCGCACTGGGCCCGCGTGGTAATTCAGAGTAGGCTCGAGCCCGTCGGTGGGGACGTATATGAGCTGATAGAAATATATGAGCTGATTAGAAATTTGGAATTCTTTTAAGCTTTTACTACAAAAAACCGCACAAAAGCAATGATGCCGGCCTACCGCGCTGTCTAACACTATATTATGAGAAGAGCTTGTCTCTGTATCTTTTCTCATATCTGTGGCTGAGGTGTGTAGTGCACGTGATTCGTGTTAGGAGTCTGAACTGCGGGCAGCGGAGTCTTGTGCGGTTTAAACACTTCCATGGCTTGCAACTTTATTACGACACCCTGCGTGGGTATGTCTCTGTATCTTTTATCTCGTACCTGTGGCTGAGGTGTGTACTGCACGGGATTCGCGTTAGGAGTCTGAGCTGCGGGCAGTGGCATCTCACGTGCGCGCACCCTTGGACACTTCCATGGCTTGCACCTTTATTACCACACCATGCGTGGGTATGTCTGTTTCTTTTATTTTGAACCTGTGGTTGAGGTGTGTACTGCACGGGATTCGTGTTAGGAGTCTGAACTTCGGGCAGTGGCGTCGCACCTCCGCGCACCCTCGGACACTTCCATTGCTTGCACCTTTATTACCACTCCCTGCGTGGGTATGTCTCTGTATCTTTTATCTCGTACCTGTGGCTGAGGTATGTAGGTACTGCACGGGATTCGCGTTAGGAGTCTGAGCTGCGGGCAGTGGCGTCCCACCTCCGCGCGCCCTTGGACACTTCCATTGCTTGCACCTTTATTACCACACCCTGCTTGGGTATGTCTCTGCATCTTTTATCTCGTACCTGTGGCTGAGGTGTTTACAGCACGGGATTCGCGTTAGGAGTCTGAACTGCGGGCAGTGGGGTCCCACCACTGCGCACCCTTGGACACTTTTATTGCTTGCACCTTTATTACCACACCCTGCGTGGTTATGTCTCTGTATCTTTTATCTCGTACCTGTGGCTGAGGTGTGTACTGCACGGGATTCGTGTTAGGAGTCTGAACAGCGGGCAGTAGCGTCTAACCTCCGCGCACCCACACTTCCATTGCTTGCACCTTTATTACCACACCCTGCGTGGGTATGTCTCTGTATCTTTTATCTCGTACCTGTAGCTAAGGTGTGTACTGCACGGGATTCGCATTAGGAGTCTGAACTGCAGGCAGTGGCGTCCCACGTGCGCGCACCCTTGGACACTTCCATGGCTTGCACCTTTATTACAACACCATGCGTGGGTATGTCTCTGTATCTTTTATCTCGTACCTGTGGCTGAGGTGTGTACTGCACGGGATTCGCGTTAGGAATCGGAACTGTGGGCAGTGGCGTCCCACCTCCGCGCACCCTTGGACACTTCCATTGCTTGCACCTTTATTACCACACCCTGCGTGGGTATGTCTCTGTATCTTTTATCTCGTACCTGTGGCTGAGGTGTGTACTGCACGGGATTCGTGTTAGGAGTCTGAACTGCGGGCAGTGGCGTTCCACCTCCGCGCACCCTTGGACACTTCCATTGCTTGCACCTTTATTACCACACCCTGCGTGGGTATGTCTCTGTATCTATTATCTCGTACCTATGGCTGAGGTGTGTACTGCACGGGATTCGCGTTAGGAGTCTGAGCCTCGGGCAGTGGCGTCCCACGTGCGCGCACCCTTGGGCACTTTCATGGCTTGCACCTTTATTACCACACCATGCGTAGGTATGTCTTTTTCTTTTATGTCGTACCTGTGGCTGAGGCGGCTGCTGCGCCTGATTTGAATTTGGTGTCTGCGCTGCGGGCAGCGGTGACGCACGCGCCTCCTTGGTCACTTCCATTGCGTGCAGGTGCGTCGGGCGTGTTGGACTGCCGCCCGCGCTGCTTGCCTGCACCGGCGTTCGCCTCTCGCACTGCATCAAAAAATAATAAAATAAATCGGTAGTCTAAACTGCACAGGAAGTAAAACTTGCCCAAAACATTATTGAAGTTAAATTTACATGCGAGGGTCTAAAAATATTATGCCACGATATAGTCATCATGAAAACCAACAAGTGGTAAAGGGATAAAGGGAATGCACAGTAGAGCCAAAGTATACATATTAGTACTAACATACAGTATGGACACTCCCTGCCGCTCTCTAGATTGCGACCTCACCCTCTCGTCACCCGGATTGATACAGATTGGTTTAAGTTTTGTTCTCGAACGTATAGGATTTTGCCGTGATTTTGTTTGCTCCGTCATTTGTTTTTAGAAATGTCATTTCACGACCGTTGTATGTATGCAGTGTCCGGGGTGTGGTAGAGCCTTGATAATCCGAACTAACAGGAATATGGCCCTGTTTGGACTCACGGAGCGTTCGGAAAGAATTTAAATAAAAACAAAATTTTCTGATATCACGTTTTTTGACGAAATGACGTAGCAGACATTCTAGCTTTTAAACTATTTAACATAGCACACTTCTGTTCTATAAAAGGCATAAGTTCGGTAATTAAAGACATTAGGTGTGGTTGGGCAGTTTGGATTATAGCGGTATTCGGATTAATCTGCGTATGGATTATTGAGACTTAACTTTATATAAAAAAATACGAGTGTGCTTTAGACCACAATATGACTGAAGTAAAACTTCATAGATTCATCTTTATGTATGAAAGTAAATACTTAGTCTTCAGAAAATAATTAAATATTTTTTTTCATACGGAGTTATTGACAGTTTACCAAAAGAGTTTTGTTATCCTCTGACAATGATCAAATCTTTTTTTATCTTATATGTTTTTTTTGATTGCTTTGACAACCGATATTATTGCCTTGGCAACCGATATTGTTGTTAAACAAAAATAAATAATATATCTCTTTCTATCTTCACTAATTTATATATCCCTCTCAACTTTCGTTAGCCTCGCCCGATCCCACTTCCGTAACGCTCTCGTCACGCATCCACCAGGTCACTCCCCAAGTCAAGCGTGCGTAAATAAGTTTTACTTCAAAAATTTAATGTTGTTTTCAGCACATTTTAACGGCATTATGTTACAGTAATTGACTCAGAACACTACAGTGCGACAAGTCATAGAAGCCGGTTTATGTTACAAACCATAAAGTTCACTACCATGAAATTTAACGCCTGTAATATTTCTCGAAAAAATTAGCACAACTACTCAAGCGATTAATGAGAACGTGAAACCTAATTTGCCGTTTTCTGTACCCACAACTTATGTACCTACCACTAAATATCGAATAAATGGCAAATAAAAAAGTTGGTAATTGAGAACGAACTGATGAAAAAACTATGACAGCAACTGTAGCCAGATATTTCACGGTTCATTAGCGGTTTAATTTCGAACAAAGTTTTTTCTCAATTTAATTTTGTGACTTGATGTATTTACACTCTCTAGCTACAAGGATTAGCCAAGTACAAGTCTTTTGACCTCTGCAGTTATTTTTAGGGTTCCGCACACCTAATGGGTGACCAACGGGATCCTATTACTAACCCTCCGCTGTCTGTCCGTCTGTCCGTCTGCAGCAGGCTGTATTTCATGAACGGTAATAGGTACACAGTTCAAATTTCACAGAACGTGTATTTCTGTTGCCGTTTTATCAACAAATACTAAAAATTAGAAAAAACTTAAAAAAATAGGGAGGTCTCCATACAAAGTACGTGTTTTTTAAGGTCTTTAGAAGTAATTTTTATTTAGTGTGAATAAAAAAAAGCTCTATCTCAAAAAAATGTAATATATGCAAGCACGAAACTTCGTGTGATTATAGTACTAATACTGAAATAAAACAAAAAATAACAGAAATTGGACAAGTGTGAGTCGTACTCGCGCACGAAGGGTTCCTTACCATTATCTATAAAAAAAATCACGATTCGTGTATGGAAGCACCCCTTATATATTAATTTTATTTTAATTTATTTAATTACTTTTAAAGTGAATAATGCAACTCAATATTCTGTGATATTTCAAGCGTCTACCTGTTGCCGATATCAAAATCGAGCAGTAAAATCAAGTTTGTTGTATGGGAGCCTCCCTTAAATATTTTTTTTATTTTAATTTAAGTATTTATTTTATAACTAAATGTTTAAATAAATATTCTGTGCCGTCATCAATATCGAGCAAAAACGAGCAAATAAATAACGTTAGTTGTATAGACCCTTATTTTTTCACTTTTTCTAATTTTTTGTATTTGTTGTTATAGCGGCAACAGAAATACATCATCTGTAAAAATTTCAGCTGTCTAGCTATCACGGTTCATGAAATACAGCCTGGTAACAGACGGACAGACGGACGGACAGCGAAGTCTCAGTAATAGGGTCCCGTTTTTACCCTTTGAGTACGGAACCCTAAAACATACTTTTGTCGCTGGCGTTGATCTCTTTTGATTGTAATTTTAATATGTATACATATTATGTCTTTATATGTCTTTATACTATTTAGTTGTGTGGAGACGTGTGGTGGTACGGAACCCACGGGAGTGCTAGTCCGACTCGCACTTGGCCAGTTTCAAGGCCCTCGTTTTGTGAAATCGTGTACAAGCCGGCCGGCAGTGGCAGTGGGTGAAACAATCGGGCATTGTGGGTCCGTGACGAATGGCCTCTCTCTCATTTTTGTGTGTTTTAGAGTGCGCTCGATTGCCGCTTGTAAATAATGGGACACGGATATTGGCCGGAACCACGCGCTCCGCCGCAAATTGTGTCAGCGTTCGTTAAGTAAACAAAGAGAAACTAAACAACTATTGTTGGCTGCTTTCAAAAACACTGAGTTTGCACGAGTGTTTTGAAATCTGATCTGCAGTTAAAATTATAAGAAAACATCATCATATCAGCTCATTTACGTCCCCACCGAGGGGCTTGAGTCTACCCTGAATTAGGGCGATCGGGCCTTAATCGACCACACAGGCCCATTGCGGGTTGGTCGACTTCACACACCACCTGCGAGTTTCTTTGCAGGCGTGTGTTGGTTTCCTCACGATATTTTCCTTCACCGTAAGAACGTCGAATCGTCTCTTATGAGAAAACATAGCTTCACATTTTTTTTTCTCTAGCCTAACTCTTTAAATTCACTAATTTTGCGGATAAAGCTATACAGGATGTAACAAATTGGTGTAAATTGGGGGTTCTACTCATCATACTGAACACGTTTCCCCAAGGAGCCCATAATCAATTCTGAAAAAAATTTTTAACTCTCCCTACAAAAATGCACAATCTGGTCGATCACTACAAAACTTGGACCCTATACTACAAAAATCCAAAAATTGATCGATCACTAAAAAAATTGGACCCTCCTACAAAAACGCACAAAATTGGTCGATCAGCTAATAAAAAGGTTTTTTTTTTGCAATTACAGTAAAGTCATAGGACAAAAGTTGTTCAGTACGAGTATGATGAGCAGAAGCCCCAGTTACCGGGACCTACACCAATTTTGTTACACCCATATAGGTACTTTACTTAACACCAAGGATCAGCTAACCCGGCAACTAGACACTGGAGCATGATCCAAACACAGTGGTATCCGAAAATCATAATTATGTTAAAGCCATAGTTTTTCCCAATATTTCGTTTCAACACAAAAAGAATTACACGGATGAAGCCCGTACTTCGTGGCGCCGCGTGCATGAAACTGCTAATTATCCATGCTGCTTCAATGGGCGAATATAAATCATGGCAGCGCAACCCTTTTCGCTTATTATGTAAATAATTGATTGTAAGTACGTGAGTGTACACTAATTGCGGAATTCGGTGTCACTATCTTTTTTTTTATTTACAATTGGTAAGCCCTTGGCATCTCTCATCATATGACTGAAATACACCATATAAGGTCTAACAATATCTAAACACGTTAAAACAACCGACTCAATCGCAATAACACTTTTTGATTTTTTTTAAATGTATTTTTTTTTAAATACTAAACCAATTTCAATAAAATTTATATGAGTACAACTTTGATGTACCTATACTCTATCAAATAAAAAAGGAATGATATAAATCGGACAATGCTCTAAAAAGTAATATTACATAAAAAATATATATGTGTGCTTGCTGTTTCCCGCGGCTTCGCCCGCTCAGATCCCGGTGAAAAGTTTGCCATACCTATTCTCATACCTACCGAATATACACTGAAAATCTCATGGAAATCAGTCCAGCCGTTTCGGAGGAGCATGGCAACTAACACTGTGACACGATCATAATATGTATACTGTTTCAAGTGAGAACTTAAAACAGGATTTTCGTTTAAATTTTCTTGTAAATTATAACTGATTTTTCTATTTTTTATTACGTATATACTGGTGACCTAAGAACCTCCGCCTTTTTAATGTCGTTTGAATAATGTATCGCTTGAAGCAGTAATTCCACCAATAATTCTACCTAGTTTTATTCTTCCCTTTATTATCTTATTTTTCATCCAAAAAAGTTTAACACTTAATTAGGGTTAAGTTATAATTAAAACTATCTGCTTCCCGCGGCTTCACCCGCGTGGACAACGTTTCTATGACTTTTCGAGGGTGCGCAGTGTGCGAGCCGCAAGCGCCTCGCGAGCGGTCCTAATCTATCTACCTATACTAAATTTCAACCAGATCCATTCAGTAGTTTTTGCGTGAAAGAGTAACAAACATACGATACTTTTATAAACAGAAATCTAAAGGGGAGTAAGAAGTGTTGTGGAATAACCACGTACCATTTTTGAATAGGTGGTATTTTCTTTCTGTAGTAAATCCACCAATGTTATTCTTCTTAATTTTATAATTCTTACCTTATTTTTCAATACATCCTTGCAATAAGTTTATACCTCGAAATTTAGATTAAATTATAATTACAATTCTTACTTTTGTAAATAGAAATCTAAACGGAAGTAAGAGTGTTAAGAATTTACCACGTATCATGTTTGAAGAGGTGATAATTTTTTTAAATATACAATTGGTGAGCCCTTAAAATCAACTCAAGTGACGATGATGGTGATGACCAAGATGGAGGCGGGCTTAGCAAGATTCCCCAACGCAATAGGGAATTTGCTATCTTTAAGCCAGAAAATAACAATGCTGTTAACATTGATGATTGGCGGCAAGACTTAAATAAGATGGTGGTAAAAAAATAAAAATGCCCTTCCACCAACGAAACGGAGTCATACAAAGTTAGACTCCGCCGGGAATCAAACCCTCGACCTCCCGATGTGAAGCTAATGGACTTAACCATTGCGTCACTGAGGCGGTTAAAAAATAGCAACAGTACTTCTTTTCTCTCCGTGTTTTCTATTTCAGAGGCAGTAATCAGTTTAACAAGATTTCAGTGGAAAAACGTAAGATTTATGTAACGATTTGATAATTCTTATTTAGCGAAAGCATACAAACTAAGTGCAGTATAGGAAGTTACGGCACGATCGCGTTGTTTTTTTTTTTTTTATCGGGATAGCAGCGGCGGGCGGCGTCGGCGAAGGCTTCGTGAATAATTACCGATCGGTGACAACAACACGCCACAGCACTCGGACAACATCTAGCCAACAGGGACGCATTTAGAAGCAAGTTGGACTTCAAGAAGTAACTTAGTATTATTTTATAGGGCTTCATATTTAACGAGCCACCAAGGCACCCTAGGTGCATTAAAAGGCAATAATACGTCTTATATTAAAATGTAGGTATGGTATCGCATCTATGTAAAGAATTATCACAAGTGCCCGCTTCAGAGCGTTTTTCGCCACTGGCTACATCATTATCACATCGGCCAAAAGGCGTCCACTGCTGGACTTTTTTTGAAGAATCTAACGACACTTTGCACTCTAAAATCCATTAAGTTGTTAAGGCTCAGTCGAAGAAACAGTGTTACATATTATGTTAGAACGGTGTATGTTTACCTCCGCCAGGCGAGGTGGTATGTTTGGGGACCGGCCGTTAGTCCAACCGTAGAGATGTTTGGCAGCTATATAAGCTATATGCTTAGTAGCAAGAAAATAATGATAGCGCGTTGTAGATATTTGTACTCTCACTCTCGGTGCTTGCGTTAAAGTTCACGTTGAAGATAGTCTTTCTCCGACGACAGTGTCCTGTCGAGATGAAACTCCATGTAGCATGGTCAATGGTTCAGTTTTGAGCTGTGGGCTATGTAGTTGTTTCTGACGGGTTACTATAGATGCCGCCACACATACATACACCCAAAGAATATTACCCTCCTTTTTGGGTACCCCTCTCATATATCTACCAGATACGCTAAACTACCAGGCTTATGATATACCGTCCCCACTCACCGACAGCTAGGTCATATAGTGAGGGCCGCTATTCCTGCCAGCACCATAAGGCGAAGGCAAGGACCAGTTGCAGTAGGTCTTGCCACCAAGACGCTTGTCAAGGCGAGTCTCTCGTGGAAGAGAACCACTACCTACTGTCCAGGTAGGTCTCGGAGCTGTAGGCACGCTCACCTCCGTTTTGGGTAGTCGGGTTAAAAGAAAGGCCGGTATTACTATGATTTATCAACGCACTTACAAAACTTACAAAACTTTTTACCTACATTCTTGAATAAGCCAAGAAGAACGGAGTTGCAGCTCCCTAGAAACGGCCCTTTGAAAACAGCCCGTAACAAATGCAGTCGACCGAGATTAGACGTAGTGCGAGCAAAAAACCCGCGGCGTCCATTAAGGTCGACTTTCGAAATGTCAATACGCACGAATTAGGATTAACAAACGTCAATCGCGGAACCGACGCGAAAATGCCGAAAATGCCGAAACTCAACTATGCAACTGTATCGATACTGATTTGCAAACTTCCCTACTTAGGCTGATTCGTTAAGGTAAATTAATTGTCTTTTTCTCCGAGTTAAGAGAGAAGCGTTTTAATTTAAACAGACACAGATGTTGTTTTGTTTAGTAAGGTTTCTGGCTCTTATTTAGTAAATTGATCACCAAGCACTAACAATGTAACCGCTTTCGTGGCGTAATGGTCCATTAGGTTCAGATCAGGATCAGGAGGTCTCACGGGTTCGATTCCCAGCAGAGTACAACTTTGTAAAACTCGGTTTGGTTGGTGGAAGGATATTTTCCAAGCCCACCTGACCAGCTTCTACCATCTTTTCTTAGTCTTGCCAACAAACATCAATGTTAACAGCACAAGATAGCCAGGATTCTTAGTAAGCCCGCTTCTATCTTCAGCATCATCGTCGCTTACCATCACGTGAGATCATGCCAAGGGCTTACCAATTGTGAATAAAAATAACAATTTGTAATTTATTTTTTGTAAACCTTAAGAAGATTGTGAAGCTGCGACTTTTCATACAAACGGCATTAATGATTTTCACCTCTTAAATGTTAACCGAATTGGACCAATTTTGTCCAGGTTGTTAGTCAGAACAAAAGCTAGGCTTATAGAATACTTGTCGTTTTTTAAATTACCGATTATAAATAAACAAAAAATGGCCTAAATTCGTTTTGTATGAAATTACGTGAACGACAATAAAATTCAACTTATTAACTTTATTGAAAAAACATAAACGTATAAGCCTAGCTATTGTTCTGACTGAAAACCTATATCAAAAATTGGTCCAAATCGGTTAACATTTAGGAGGTGAAAATTATTAACGCCATTTGAATGAAAAGTCGCAGCTTCACAATCCTCTCAAAGGTTCAGTAACTCTTTTGAATTCCTTGTTATCCATAGATGACTCAGCAAAAAGCAACGCAACATTACTCTGTGTAATGCAAGTTACAGGTGCAGACTTTAGCGCGTCCAAATTGAAGGATGCTCCAGCATACAGCGAGCAGTCTCCCGGGCCCATCCGTCTGTCCGTCCGTCCACGTTAATCATTAACTGCGGTCAGAGACCAATTATGCACTCTGCGCCCGCACACCAAATTAGAAACTATTTTCGTCCATTAGCATCCAACTTCATAATCAATTACACGTTAAAATTTCACAGCGCTGTTTCGGAGCTCAGTTTGGATAATCGGAGTTTGTGGTCCCAAAGCGGGCTATTACCTGCTGCTGCAGCCACTGTAAAGGTTTTTATGTTCGCAAATTTTAATGTACCGGATGCATTTATGTCCAGTTTGCTGTATAAAAGAAAAACTATAAGTACATGACAATTTTTATTTACAATTGGTAAGCCCTTGGCATCATCTCATCTGATGGCACGTGAAGATGATGCCGAAGATGGAAGTAGACTTACCAAGATTTCCCAACGCAATGGGGAACTGGCTATCTTATCTTAAAGTCGGAACACATCAATGTTCTAAGCATTGATGTTTGGCGGGCAGATGGTGGCAGCTAGTCAGGCGGGCTTAGAAAATGCCCTTCCACCAACCAAACCAAGTTTAATAAAGTTAGACTCCGCCGGGAATCGAACCCGCGACCTCCTGATATGAAGGTAATGGCCTTAACCATTACGCCTTGGAGGTAGTTAATGAACATACGAACCGACATAACAACAAACGACATTTTATCCGTAACCACACCCCGGACACTGCATACAAATGGCCGTGAAATGACATTTCTAAAAACAAATGACGGAGAAAACTAAATCACAGTGAAATCCCATACGTTCGAGAATCAAACTGTAACCTATCTGTGTCAATCTGGGTGACGAGGGGGTGAGGTCGCAATCTAGAGGGCAGGGAATGTCCATACTGTATGTTAGTATTAATACACAGGGTGTAAAAAAATGGTGTAGGACCCGTTAACTGGGGTTTGTACTCATCATACTGAACAACTTTCCCCAAGGAACCTATAGTCAATTCTCAAAAAAAAAATTGGACCCTCCATACTAAAATGCACAAAATTGGTCGATCAGCTGATCGATTTGTATGAAGAATTAAAAAATATTTTTGCGATTTCAGCAAACTCGTAAAACAAAGCCGCAGTTAACGGGACCTACACCATTTTTTTACAGTCTGTATATACTTTGCCTAAACCACACCCTGGACACTTCATACAACGGGCCAGAAATGACATTTCAAAAAACGAATGACGGAACAAACAAAATGGTGGCGAAATCCTATACATTCGCAACCAAACTGTTACCAATCTGTATCAATCTGGGTGACGAGGGGGTGAGGTCGCAATCTAGAGAGCGCCAGGGAATGTCCATACTGTACGTTAGTACTAATATATATACTTTGCCGTAACCATCAAAATGTAGAAACAAATCAAATCAGGCAGACAACACTAATAGGATTGAGTGCACTCGGCTAATCATAATTCATCAGCGAGATTAAAGAATAAGCGACGCGACGAGGGGGATTCTTCATCCCCCCACTCCCTCTCAGCCCCGCGTGTGGGAGAGACAATATGATTGCCACACCTGCGGAAACGCCGGCTAAAGTAACGAGACGAGAAGCTAAATAATTCAAACAACTAGCGCCGCGCTAAATGTGGCTCCACCAACAATCTGCGCCGGACATGACAAGTTGAGAACTCTGACAGTGAATGGACAGAAACGTTGTGGAAACTAACTTGGCATGCCCAAGAAAAGATTGCACTCCTGAAATCCAGTGTTTGACTGCTAGTCATTTGAGTTACTTTTTATAAACTGTCAAAAACGACATTTTGTCCTGAAATTGTTCGTGTTACAAACTTGTGACGTCATTGTCTTTGATGAACTAATTTAGTGATTTTGATATATACTCGTACATAATATATAAAATTGAAATTAGAATAAAATGTTAAATGAATAAGTTTTTATGCTTTTGTAGGAGAAATGCTATTTAGGGATTAATATTTTTTGATTTATTTTAAACACTGTCAAATACCCTATATAAAATTGAAATTAGAATAAAATGTTAATTGAATAAGTTTTAATGCTTTTGTAGGAGAAATGCTATTTAGGGAATAATATTTTTTGATTTATTTTAAACACTGTCAAATACCCTATATAAAATTGAAATTAGAATAAAATGTTAAATAAATAAGTTTTAATGCTTTTGTAGGAGAAATGCTATTTAGGGAATAATATTTTTTGATTTATTTTAAACACTGTCAAATACCCTATATAAAATTGAAATGAGAATAAAATGTTAAATAAATAAGTTTTAATGCTTTTGTAGGAGAAATGCTATTTAGGGAATAATATTTTTTAATTTATTTTAAACACTGTCAAATACCCTATATAAAATTGAAATTAGAATAAAATGTTAAATGAATAAGTTTTAATGCTTTTGTAGGAGAAATGCTATTTAGGGAATAATATTTTTTGATTTATTTTAAACACTGTCAAATACCCTATATAAAATTGAAATTAGAATAAAATGTTAAATAAATAAGTTTTAATGCTTTTGTAGGAGAAATGCTATTTAGGGAATAATATTTTTTGATTTATTTTAAACACTGTCAAATACCCTATATAAAATTGAAATGAGAATAAAATGTTAAATAAATAAGTTTTAATGCTTTTGTAAGAGAAATGCTATTTAGGGAATAATATTTTTTAATTTATTTTAAACACTGTCAAATACCCTATATAAAATTTAAATTAGAATAAAATGTTAAATGAATAAGTTTTAATGCTTTTGTAGGAGAAATGCTATTTAGGGAATAATATTTTTTGATTTATTTTAAACACTGTCAAATACCCTATTATGTTAAATCAGTTTTTTAAGCATTTGGAAAATATAGGTACTTGAAAAATATAAAAGCAATGTGGAACTAGCATTAAATTATAAATCGAAAAATATCACATTATAACTTAGGTACCCAGTTATTAAATAAAACAATCAATAATTCAAAAGTAGTCGACATTTTGCCAAAGAAAATTACTTTTTATCTATAACTAGCTTTTTCCAGCGACGTCGCTCGCGTGGGATTATTTTTTATGACTGATTTTGGGGGAGCAGTGGTGAG
Organism: Coleophora flavipennella; assembly: GCA_947284805.1. Classification (NCBI taxonomy): domain Eukaryota; kingdom Metazoa; phylum Arthropoda; class Insecta; order Lepidoptera; family Coleophoridae; genus Coleophora; species Coleophora flavipennella. The sequence continues at coordinate 14,602,769 of OX369264.1, read as the reverse complement.
CGAGCCGCACGGTTAACGATTGGTTACAGAAATCAACCAAAAAACAGTTTTTTTAAGGTTCCTCAAAAACTGTATTAGACTATGCTATTTTCGCTGGATAAAAATAAGCCTATGTCCTTCCCCGTGACCAAAGTATATATATATTACATAGTTGCCGTGACACAGGCTACCTTCATGCTTAATTTCGCCGAGATTGGTTGAGGTGTTTGAAGCGTTGAAAGGTAACAAATACATTTTCACATTTATAATAGGTATTAGTAAGTACCTATATTAGTAAGGTTATGAGCATTTTACAATTTTCCATTGAAAGCAAAACAAGCAACAATACCCGTCAAACGGAAGTAGAGCACGCTTCGTGATAGGCGCGTCTGGCGGCACTTATTTAGCAGATTGCTTTCCTTTAAGTTGTTCTTTAATCTGGCGATGGCCGGCGTGGCGGCGCGCCTGCCGCGGCCTCAGTCTCTGTAAGTTCGCACCCTCCACTCCACTCAACTCAACTCTATAAAGGTATAGAACAGAGACTATGGGAATCCGTCTGGGAAAGGATTGCGTTCATCAAAACTGTCATTGGAGTAAATAGGGAGAGCTTCATCTCCATAATTAGGATTGAATGTTTTGCCGAGATGTAAGGAAGAATTGATACTCTTTTGCTTTGCTTTAATGCCTCTCCAGTGGTCAGCGCTTCTGCCTGCTGGCCCGAGAGTAGTGGGTTCGATTCCTACTCACGGCTAACATTCGTGTTATATTAAGTTAATAGTTAATACTAGCTGTTTCCTGCGGCTTCACCCGCGTGGACAACGTTTCTATGACTTTTCGAGGGTGCAAAGTGCGCTAGCCGCAAGCGGCTCGCGAGCATGAAAAAAGTAGCCTTTGTGTTAATCCTGGTCCTAATCTATCTACCTCCCAAATCTCAGCCAAATCCGTTCTGTAGTTTTTGCGTGAAGAAGTAACCAACACACAAACTTTTGTCTTTATAATATTAGTGTGATGTGATTTAAACCTATATAAGTACGAAACTATATAACAAAACTATGTAAGTACGTATATCAGTCACTAGTCCACATATTACAGGGAATCCTAGTTTGCGGCCAGGCGTGCGAAATAATTAGTCCCTAAATGCCTCACTATCGTAATAAACATTAAAATCATATGTGCTACAAAGCCAGACTCTTAAAAAAGGTTTAAAAATTTTGAACACTCAATAAGACTGTTCAACAAATAAAGTGATCGAAAGGAATACTGTAAACACTAAAGCAATATCACACTGTCACAAGCATTGCCATTATCATCATATCCTCATAGACCACAAGCTCAACGAGAATTTTAGTTAATGCCGACCCATATTGGATTACGTCCCCCGCAATAGTATAACGAAATTCAAACATTAATAGGCTCAAACACAATCACGGATAGCCGCATAATCGAGTTAGCTGCTATTCGGCTAACCCCTATCGCGTAATCTGCTCATTGTCTGGCACTCGTGGCCTGATCATGAGGGCCGATTATTGTGGCAATTTCGTGTATATTGTTTTCAGGTGTCACGACGGGCTGAAGGAATCTCACAATGGTACCCTTATCTCGAGAGTGAGATGAGATGTTCTAAATGTTTCCATTAAAATTAATGGTTTCCATAATCAGAACTAACTGTAGCAGGTACTAGCTAAACAGGTTAGCACGATTCAGCAACATTGTTGAAAAACGAAATACAGAAGAACGCCGATGATCCGAACGCCAATTATCGGAATTGGTCCTAAGCGTAATATACATTTTTTTTTAAATGTACTTTGTATTTTTGTTAAGGCCTGATGGGGTTGCAACTTACTCTGATCGAGATGTTCAAGTGAGCGTTATTGTAGATCTGTGTTTTTGTTAAACTTAATAAAGTTTATTCTATGTGTGAAAATTCGTTTTTCTTTATTAGCAGTCTATGTCCGATTATCCGAATCGACCCCGGTCCCAATTATTTCGGATAATCGGCATTCTACTGTATCCGTATTGATAAATGAACTGACCACCACTAATGGTGGAATAACAAACAAAGTGCAGTGTCTGATCATAAACAAACTCGGGCGCAAGTCCAAGTAAGTGATACTCTGATACGTCGGGAAAGTTAAAAGTTTTGCCGCAGAGTTAGGTGCAACCGAAGTAACAAATAAGTAGACATAAGCAGTGTCAAAACTGCCAAAAACAAAACTATAAAGTTTGCTCTATAACGGCGGGTAGCGGTCTATCTGTTCAAGTTGTCAAACTCAATTTGGATCGGTGAACTCATCTTTTAGAAACTTAACAAGCTCTATAAAGGTACCTATATCGGAAAGCTAGTCTTGTAGTTCGGAAACACCTCCTTTTATGTCCTCGACTAATTGGAACTAAGCTATTTTGGGTAAGCTATTCGTTCCATTGGTATCTATTTTAAAATTCCCTTCTAATTAACGCAATGGGTCGTTTTAATTAAAACTGGATAATTAATAGCACCTAGTAATTAGTAAAACATTCATTGACATTTCATTAAAAGTTGTTTCTAATTGCTACTGACTAATCAAATTACAAGTTACAGTTCAAATTCTGTCAACATGTACTTACATTGTAGAATAGATCAAAATATACAGGGTCCTTTGCAATTAATCAATTAATTGGGAGCTCATTCTGTTGACAAAACTTTTGTACTACAACTTAAGTGAAATCGCAAAAGATTTTTTCTATTTTTTGTACAAAGTTGGCTGCATAGCTGATCATATCAGCCGAAAAACGTCCACAGCTGGACAAACGCCTCCTCCAAGGATTTCCACGACGACCGGCCCTGCGCTACCCGCATCCAGCGGCTTCCCGTGATCTTTACCAAGTTGTCGTTCCACCGCTTAGTAGGAGAGAACTTAACTGCCCCAAAGAGCTATGTGCCCTGCCTACTGCTACTTCAGTTTAGCGATTCTGTGAGCAACGTCGGTTACTTTGGTTCTCTTGCGGATCTCCTCATTTTAGATTCGATTGTACAGGTAAATTCCTAGCATAGCTCGCTCCATTGCCCTTTGGGTGTCCTTGAGCCTTCTTATGAGGCCCATAGTAAGCGACCATGTCTCAGTTTCGTAATTAATCGGTGGCAACATACAAAGACCTTAGTCTTGAGACACTGCGGTATTTGGGACGTGAATATTTTGCGAAGCTTACCGAACGCTGCCCAGGCGAGTTGGATTCGTCGATTGATCTCTTTTTTGAAGTTGGACTTACCTAGCTGGACTGTTTGTCCCAGGTATTCGTCAACAACTTCAAGTGTATAGTACCTTAGTTACCTTTAGAGGGGTAAATGCGACACGGACATTTAACATTATTTTCGTCTTTTCCATGTTAATTTTAAGACCCACTTGTTGAGAGACTTTATTGAGGCCATCGAGCATTGTGCTTAGGTCTTGCATAGTCTCAGCCATGACTACGATATCGTCGGCGAATCGGAGGTGAGCTATTTACTCGCCGTTAATATTGATGCCGTCGATGAACAGTTTCGGAGATATAATGTCTCATTGTCTCACCCCTCGCTGTAACTGGGTGGATTTCGAGTTCTGGTCCTGGAGACGAACTCGTCGTTTTCATACAGACACTTCAACACCTCGATGTACGATAGTCAATATGGCACCTCTGGAGAGACTGTACCACAGCCCAGGTTTCGACTGAATCAAAGAATTAAAGGCTTCATCATAGTCGACAAACGCGCCAAGCATAGTGGCTGATTGTACTCTTTAATCTTCTGTAAAATCTGCCGCAGCGTATGAATGTGGTCTATGATACTAAAGCCTTTTTGGAAACCGGTCTTTTTGGGAGGCTGAAAGTCATCAAACCTGCGTGCGAGGCCATTCGTAATGACTCTCGAAAACAGCTTGTAGACATGGCTCAGAATTGAGATGGGTCTATAGTGCTTCAGCAAGTTGTGATTAGTATAATAAGTCCAACATTTTTTTACGAAAAAGAGTAGAAGAAAGTGGTTTAGAATCACGAGCAAAGTGGCCATGCCTGGAAGGATGCTAATCAGGCCTCCATCAACCATCATCACATAAACCAAAAGACGTCCACTGCTAGACATAGGCCTCCCTCGAGTTGAGGGTATTTTGCTATAATCTCCACGCTGACGATCACATTGTGCAGTGTGGCTCACCACGCTGAAAGGACGTTGCTACCCATTCTCTGGTTTTTGATCCCTTATACGGCTCTTGCCGTATGGCTCCCGGCTTAGAATAGCATCCCAACTCTTCCCACGGGTTTCGTAATAGACGACTAAGGGAGTGAACCGGTGAATGGGCAGCAGCCTCCTTTCCGCGTACTGTGCCACCAGATCGAGTGCTGCGATCGCCAACTCGGGGTAGCCCTATGTCCAGCAGTAAGCATCTTATGGTATACTAAAGCAAGCTGATCAGTAGACATCTTGCGACGCACTCGAGAAGAGGGGGTGGTGCTATTCTAGGGCCACACTACAGACTAAACGGATAACAGCTAATAAAACTATAATTAATTCGAACGATCGATACTAACTTTAACTGCCTCCGTGGCGTAATGGTTAGTCAATTCGCTTCACACCAGGAGGTCGCGGGTTCGATTCCCAGTGGGGTCAACTTGTAAGATTTGGTTTGGTTGGAGGTTGGGCATTTTCTAAGCCCGCCAGGCTAGCTACCACCATATTATTTAAGTCTTGCTTCCAAACATCAGTGTTAATAACATTGATTTGTTCCGGCTTAAAGATAAGATATAGCCAGTTCTCCATTGCGCTGGGAAATCTTGGTAAGCCCGCTTCCATCTTCGACTTCATCGTCACTTACCATCGGGTGAGATGATGCTAAGGGCTTTCAGGAACGGTGCGTTCCTACTCAAAGAGAGCAAAGGGAGATATGTCCGCCACTCGAGGTGGTATGCCTGGGGTCCGGCCGTGGACCAAAAGTTGATGTTCTTTTTTCCCTCGGACTGCGAAGGAGGGGAGGAGGAGAATGTTTTTACGCATACGCACTAACAGCCGGCTGTAATGGTTATGTGGGACTCACAGCCCTGCGCCTATATGCATACATACCCATTATATACATAAGGTATATATAAATAAATATGCACAGGCCCAAGACCACCCTACCCACTAAGACTCCCCCTAAGCTTTGGCAGCAGGGCCACCTTAAAAGCACATCGGAGCGACAAAATTTCACGCTAAGGGGACAGCGCGGAGAGCTCCTGATGGGAGCGGCCGCTTGGTGATTCACATTAGGTGTGCTAGTGGGGGGGGGGTTGTGTCATTCAAAAAGTGACACTATCGGTTCCTTCTACGGACCATATAACTAGATAGTTCGAGAAGCGGGGAATAGTCCGCTGCCTCTCGAATTAACGGATTGGAGTTCGAGAGGCGGGGAATAGTCCGAATCGTTGATGATTGGTAACTTGTATATATACTCAGCGCTGAAGTAATTCTAATAGCGCGTTTTAGATGTAGTATTCTTTTATACTCTCTTCGCTTGTAATAAGGTTCAGTGGCTGGTTACTGAAGTTGCCGCCACAGGCTTACCAATTGTGAATATAAAAAAATACTATGTTTTGAAAAGATATATCTTTTCATACTAATAATACTGAAATATATTACGCTTGTTAACATGAAACGAGTATATGTAACGATAAAGATGTAACGTTACTTACGGCTGATTCAGCCGATGTTTTATTGCTATATAAAACAAACGTCTCGTATTAATTATGAGACTATGCAGTTGCCATCCGCATTGATCGTAAAGAATCTTTGATGGCAGTTGTAAAATGTTCCAAATCGTTGTCGTGATAATTTATGAGGCGTGTTTATGGACGGATTTATGTCCATATCTGTCTGTCAATTGTGTTTTGTGAGTAGTACCATGTAGGACGCCGCGTCGTCGCCGAAATGAAATAATCGATTTCTCGTCTTCTATCATATTGTGTATGGTAATGATTAAAATTTAATTTTTATTTAATTGAACCAGTAACGCGACGTGTTATAGCATTTTCAGTGGCTGCAAGCAGGTTATAGAAAACTTTGTCGTGTCTCTCAAGACCTTTTTTTTTTTCATTTTTCTTAGCGAGTCGCCCCTTGTGCTTAAATTAAAACCGTAGCATTTTTAAAATATTAAACTTCAATTCAGGATATGCTCGAGTCCCTCGGTGGGGACGTATATAAACTGATATGATGATGATGACCTCCAAAGTGACGCTTTTCGTGAGTGTTCCTTCCCCCCTCTAACTTTTTAACTATGGGACTTAAATTCTGAAAAAAATACAGGTACCAAATTTGAGATGTAGTCAAACGCAAGAAAATTTTTAATGAAAACAAACTAAAACGACCAAACGAAAATTATTTTAGTTATAAAAAATGACTCCCCATACAAGTGGAAGTTGTTTTGGTAACGCCTCCTCGTCTTATAAGATCTACAGTTACAAGTTACAAATGTACATTTTGAATTATAACGCAAAATAAAAAATTGACGTCTTTTAAGGGGTAAAAGTAAAAACGAACACATCCAGGTGAAGGAACACGTTGGGCGTGATATAGTAAGTACACACGGCGCCACATCAAGCTATACAAAACCAGTATACACGGGCCTCGCGTATGTTGAAACGCAAAGGCGTCGCGCGGCAAGCTTATACTGGTTTTGTATAGCTTGATGTGTCGCTGTCCGTACATCATAGTCAGTAACATACAGTATGGACACCCCTGCCGCTCTCTAGATTCCGACCTTACCCCCCGGTCACCCAGATTGATACAGATTGGTTATAGTTTAGTTCTCGAACATATAGGATTTTGCCGTGATTTTGTTTGCTCCGTCATTTGTTTTTAAAAATGACATTTCACGACCATTGTATGCAGTGTCCGGCTATCATAGTAGTCCAATACTACCACAGAAAAACTAGGTTGTTACGTTGTTACAGATAATTCGCGACAGATAGCGTAAAACCAAATTAGTGCCCGCGACATAGACGTGAAATTGATTAAAGGAGCTAGCAGCCTATTACGAGAAGTGAGTTATAAAATAAAGCCGCACCGGGCAACTTCATACATTACAAGCCGATAACCAGACAAGACTTGTGAGACAAACCAGTCCCTTTTAGTGAAATTGAAAACTTTTTCTGTTACTCATACCGTGACCGCGACACTGCTCCTATTAAATCAATTGCTTTTTATAATTAACTTAAGTTATTGGAGTGCACCCGCTCGTCGAGTCTATTACAATTCAATCCAAATGTAAATGAAGATACAATTATGGAACTTATTTCTGAAGTTGTAATCAAATAAATAGCACTACTGACTGATACATAGGTACGTGCTAACGACATCCTACGTATCTTAGTCCATTTGCATAAATATAGCTTCCATACACTTTGATAATTAATATGTGAATTCAATGCTGATCTTGTCAATTAATTTTATCCAAATAAATAGCACTACTGACTGATACATAGGTAAGTGCTAACTACATCCTATGTATCTTAGTCCACTTGCATAAGTATATATGGCTTCCATAAACTTTGATGATTAATATGTGAATTGAATGCTGATCTAGTCAATTTATTTTATCCAAATAAATAGCACTAGTGACTGATACATAGGCACAGTATATGTATTACTACTAACGTACAGTATGGACACTCCCTGCCGCTCTCTAAATTCGACCTCACCCCCCCGTCACTCAGATTGGATGTAGATTGGGTACCAAACGTAAAGGACGAGCTACGCAAGCGCGATAAACGTCACTTATTTTCACTTTGCGCGCCGCTGTGATTTCGTACACCGGAATAAAAAGCAACTAGTTACCGAACGTAAAGGACGAACTACGCATGCGCGATTAACGTCACTTATATTTACTTTGCGCGCCGCTCACCGCTCGACGCCAATAGGCGGCCGCGGCGTCTCAGCATGCCTCGTATCATGATTGGCTGACCACCAATATTATACGACCAAATCTAAGAACAATCAGTTCCTATGAATCTTCATACTAGTTGTATCTTTTTTTTTAGAAATGTAGTTCCTTTATGTTTTTCATATGTCAGATGTCAGTTTGTTAATGTGGCTTATTTTGTTCGTTTTATTTATTTAAAATGATGATTTTTTGTAATAATTTGATTAGATGGTGTGAAAGTACGAGTTGTATAGAAATATCTAGTGGTGTGATATTATAAAATGTGATCTCGGAATTATAGATTGAGATTGACTATTATTGTAGGTTGCTAAATGAGATTGTTTCACGGACAAAAGCTCCTGTGTTTGAAGAACAAATGAACAATGTTATCCATGTAAGTTACTTAATCATGTAAGATAACTGTTGATTGTTGCTTGCAGCACAGTATATATATCTTGCAGTGTGCATGCAGTAAATAACTAACAAACATTTCGTGACCAATACCGCCGGTGTGATTCAACCCTACCTGCATTCTTGCCTATAGATACGTCAGTTATAATTATGTATATCATTTCTCGCTCGTTTGTATGGAGTGTCCGGGGTGTGACATAGGTAAGTGCTCACTACATCCTACGTGTCTTAGTCCATTTGCATAAGTATGGCTTCTTTTAACTTTGATAATTACTATGTGATTTCAATGTTAATCCTGTCAATTTATTTTATCCAAATAAATAGCACTACTGACTGATACATAGGTAAGTGCTAACTACATCCTATGTGTCTTAGTCCATTTGCATAAATATGGCTTCTTTAAACTTTGATAATTACTATGTGATTTCAATGTTAATCCTGTCAATTTATTTTATCCATTTAAACGCACAATAGTTTTTTAAATAAAAAATAAATAAAACGACCTAACGAAAATTATTTTGGTGATGAAAATATTTTTTACCCTTATACAAGTGAAAGTTGTTTTTGATTACGCCTCGTCGTCTTATAAGATGCATCATATAAGATCTTATAAGACGAGGAGGTAGGCGTAATCAAAAACAACTTTCACTTGTATAAGGGGTTAACAATTTTTTCATCACATAAATAATTTTCGTTAGGTTTTTTTATTTATTTTTATTCAAAAACTAATTAAAAAACTATTGTTAATATGTATTATAAAACATCTTATAAGACGAGGAGGCGTAATCAAAAACAATTTTCACTTGAATAAGGGCTAAAAAAAAATTATCACTTAAATATTTTTTGGGTCGTTTTATTTATTTTTTATTTAAAAAAACTATTGTGCGTTTGAATTAATGTCCAATGTCTTAGTACCTGTATTTTTTTCAGATTTTTAAGTCCCATAGTTAGACGGGGACGGGAGGGAGGACACACACCAAAAGCGTCTCTCATCGTCATCATATCAGCTCATAAACGTCCCCACTGAGGGGCTCGATCCTATCCTGAATTGAAGCTCAATATTTTAAAAATGCTTCTGCTTTAATTTAAGCAAAAGGGGCGACTCGCTAGGAAAAAAAACAAAATTCTAAAGAAACCTTGACAAATTCGTTAACAAAGTATCCCCTTCCAAAAGTCAGGAAGGGGATACCTTTAATCTAAGATTGTCATGGCCAAGTGGGACATGGGTTTCTAATAACTCAAAAATGTAACTTCTAGCAGCCATACGATAACAAGGGGCGGCCCCGAGATGGGTGCGTCCGACTGCCGACTAATTCTCGATATTACATTAAAATAAGAGGTATCGGGATTAGGACGACAGTTTCAATGTTTTATTTATCAGCTTTTACACGATTACTGTTTGCCATTGGGAATCTATTGCTGGTATGTTCCTACGATAGGTTTTTACCTTCGGGTGACGAAGAACCAAAAAGAAGGTTTATGAGGTCGTCCGAAAACCGACTACGAGATTTTAACGGAAATGTACTCTGTATCACTGAAACACACTAAAATAGTGTTCTAGAAAAAAGTCGTGTGTGTGTCCTCGTTTTGTATAGAATTATTGGACCGATTTTGATGAAATTTTGCACATGGTTGCCAGGGGTACCTTTTTAATTTATTTATTTTTTTCAAAATAATACGTGCCTCCCATACAAAAGATTTTTTTTTTGAATAAATTTCTAAGTAAATTTTTGCTATCGACAAATTTCTAAATGTCATAGAAACTTACTAACGTTCTTTTTGGTCAGGACCCTACGTCATATTGTATAAGAAAATAGAGATTTCATAAAAAAGACTTCATTTTTTAATCATTAGTGAAATAAAATTAAAAATTAAATTTAAGTAATCAATAGAGCAATCGATAGATTAGAGAATTGAATTTTAATCGAATATTTGTACAGTTTGATTTATACTTAATTACCGTCCATTTCTGAAGTTTTTTTTTCCTGAAACTTTATTCAATAGTCGTTTTTTTGGAATGAAATAGTTAATCAAAAATCATCATTTTTAAAATGATCTGAGATCTCTCAAGGCAATACTTTGAAAATATTATAAAACCACAATGGGACGAATTTGTTTTGGGTCGAGTCACAGAACAAAACTTCTATTCGTTCTGATCCATTCAATTATACATTAATTCATTTGCGGCCATCGAGTGGCATCCATTACATTTAATTATAATTTGGACGGCCTCTTTAATAATTATGTGCCTCTTATTTTGTTAAGTGCTGGTCACTTTTCCCACATAAATTAATTATAATGCACTTTTCATTATTATTTTAATATTATGCTGTTTGAAATTGGCAATTTCTAACTATATTCATTACTAGCTGTTTCACGCAGCTTCAACCGCGTGGACAACGTTTCTATGACTTGTCGAGGGTGCGTAGTGCGAGCGTGGAAAAAAGTAGTCTATCTGTTAATCCAGGTCCTAATCTGTCTACCTTCCAAATTTCAGCCAGACCCGTTCAGTAATTTTTGCGTGAAAGAGTAACAAACATACATCCGTACATTCTTACAAACTTTTGTCTTTATAATATTAGTAGGATTGTAGTATACTCGATGATTTTGTGGTCTGATATTGTGTTATGCATGTTTGATGTAAGTAGGTATGGTATTTTATTTTTCACACATCTTATATACAGGGTGTAACAAAATTGATGTCGGCCCCGTTATGGGGTTTCTATTTATCATACTAAACAAATTTTATTCAATGACTTTACTGAAATCGCAAAAAAAAAGTTTAACTTCAAACAAAAGTACAAAAAATGCACAAAATTGCTCGATCAGCAGGGTCGACCAGTGTTGTGTAATTTCTACTACCAAACTCTCATTGACGCAGTCTAAATAAGTTAACAGCGATAGTATTAAAACTCACAATTAGGGTTATTATAAAAATTCATCTCAATTAGTGAAAAGTAATTACTTACGCTCACTTTACGAATTAATCTAATTCGTTTAATTCAATTACTGGTTTTCGTTTCATTATTTCCTATTATATTATTATTTTGTGTTAATTTAGCTCTGAGCTATTACAGTAATTAATTTATTTCTTAATTTTGTTTCTTCTAATTACAATTTTAATTGGTAATGATGACTGCGGGAAGGTATACATTATATTTCACTTTATGAATTATGATTTTGATCTTATGAATAACTAAGATTCAAGATTATTAAAGTTTTTTTATAACTTACCGCAAAAAAATGTAATCCAATTTTGACATAAAAATCCTTTAGCTAAAACGTCAACCAAAAAACGACATTACTAAACTTGCACAAAAAAATAATATTTAGATCGCTTCCAAAATTTATTAAATTTAAAGAACTAAAATATCAAATACATATTTTTAAAAGGCGTATGTTTATAGAGCAGTACCTAAGTAACAACTGAATGAATGAGGGTTAGTGTAGTTGGATCGCCTCTCCGGTGATATGATAACACAAGCCTACTCACGCTGCACCAGACCAACAGTCGCACAGCAAAGACCTCCACGCTTATTCTATGTGACTGATATACTGAATCACCTTAAAGCAATAGTTCTGCTTTCCAAAAAAAATGTTTTGTGGTATAACCGATACGTCCGTCAGTCGATAACGCAGCCTACCCACGCTCCACTAGACAAACAGTCGCTTTGCAAGGATTTCTGTGTTTATTCTAAGTGACTGAAAAGCTAAACCTCCTTACATCAGCGGTTCTGCTTTCCAATAAAAATAATATTTGTGGTATAACCCATAGGTTCATCAGTTAATAACACGGCCAACTCATCTTTCACTAGACAACCAGTCACACATTAAAGTGACCGCAACGTTAAACCTCCTTACAGCAAAGGTTGTGCAAAAATAATGCTTTGTGTTACCCATACACCGATCAGTCTATATCGCAGATTATTCATACTTCACAAGACAAACAGTCGCACATAAAAGATTTTCTTGCTTGTTATTCTAATTGACTGAAACGCTAAAACGTCTCAAAGAAGCCTTGTGCTTTCGATCAAACTTAATAACTTATTATAGCTAATACGTGCTGAAACACGATTTCATTGCACTTCACTAGACAAAAAATCACACAGCAAGAATATCTGTCTTTATTTTAAGTGGCCAAAACGCTAAACTTTATCCTCCTTATAGTAGGGTATTTCGAACAAACTGAACTCTTAGTCAACACTTTCGTCATCAGATTTCATAGCCTATCCAAGCAGTCACAGAGCAACTAAACGAATCTCTTTGTATATTCTTTGTTTGAAACGCTAAACCTGCCTGTTGGTATTATAAAAATCTACTCTTCAGTTACTTAGAACAATTACAGAGATCTCATGCCCGATACAGACTTACTGATAGACGATCGCTAAATAATCGCACCGGAAGTTATATCACGCTTAAATTCATTAACAAGGCAAAGGCATTGATACGCGCATGTTTACACATAAAACATATTCGGTTTGTCTGGTGTAGATATGAGTTAGAAATGATTGTAAGACAGTATAGATAAAAACAAAATTATCTGAGTGAAGTTCAAACTTTAACCTTTTAACGACTTCAAAAAAGAAGGAGGTTATATGTTTGACTGTATATATTTATGTATGTCGACCGATTTCTCCGTAAATTGTTGACCGATTTTAAAGAATATTTTCTTATTCCAAAGATTTCTGAAAAATCCTGAGATGGTCCTATATAAATGTTATCAAAATCGGTTGAGTACTTTTTTAGAAAGTTAACATAACCAAAAAAAAGTTGCAAAATTGTACTTGGTTATTGCGATTGAGTCGGTTTTTAATGTGTTAATCGTGGTCTATTATTGATAAGAGAAAGAATCAAAAATTTCACGTTTTCACAAAAACTCCTGCGTCTTGAAAAGTGCTGAGCCTGAGTGGTACTACTGCCAATTGTCTTAATCTTGTGACCACATCACAGTTTTTGGTGGCGAAAGGCGCTTTCCAACAAGTGGCTCATCTGCTTTTTATATTATAAATGTGAAAATGTGTTTATTTGTTACTTTTTCACGCTTTAACGCCATGACCAATTTTAATGAAATTTGGCATGCAGGTAGCCTGTGTCACGAGGAAGGACATAGGCTACTTTTAATCTCATGAAAATATCATAGCCCGATGCAGTTCCTGAGCGAACTAAAAAGGGGGTAGGAAATGACATGATTTACTAATAAGCATATCCTGACATAGTTCTCGAGGGATACTACTATTACCAAAACTGGATTGTATCGAAACAAATGCGATATTGAGATACTTAGTTTACTTTCGATATTGCAACATGCAACGCGCCTACTATTACGATATCAAAAAAGATTAATATTATTTAATAGTATCAAAGTTGGTCACAAGTATCAAAGGTAACCCCTGCAGCCTGCAGCACATCCTTATTTAACATCATTACCAAAACTGGCTTGTATCGAAACAAATGCGATATTGAGATACATAGTTTACTTTCGATATTGCCCACCACATGCAACGCGCCTACTAGTACGATATCAAAAAAGATTAATATTATTTAATAGTATCAAAGTTGGTCACAAGTATCAAAGGTAACCCCTGCAGCCTGCAGCACATCCTTATTTAACATCATTACCAAAACTGGCTTGTATTGAAACAAATGCGGAATCGAGATACATAGTTTACTTTCGATATTGCCCCACACGTGCAACGCGCCTACTAGTACGATATCAAAAAAGATTAATATTATTTAATAGTATCAAAGTTGGTTACAAGTATCAAAGGTAACCCCTGCAGCCTGCAGCACATCCTTTTCTACTACCATTACCAAAACTGGCTAGTATCGAAATAAATGCGATATTGAGATACATAGTTTACTTTCGATATTGCCCACCACGTGCAACGTGCCTACTAGTACGATATCAAAAATGAGTAATATTATTTAATAGTATCAAAGTTGGTTACAAGTATCAAAGGTAACCCCCGCAGCCTGCAGCACATCCTTATCTACTACCATTACTAAAACTGGCTTGTATCGAAATAAATGCGATATTGAGATACATAGTTTACTTTCGATATTGCCCACCACGTGCAACGCGCCTACTAGTACGATATCAAAAAAGATTAATATTATTTAATAGTATCAAAGTTGGTTACAAGTATCAAAGGTAACCCCTGCAGCCTGCAGCACATCCTTTTCTACTACCATTACAAAAACTGGCTAGTATCGAAACAAATGCGATATTGAGATACATAGTTTACTTTCGATATTGCCCACCACGTGCAACGCGCCTACTAGTACGATATCAAAAAAGATTAATATTATTTAATAGTATCAAAGTTGGTCACAAGTATCAAAGGTAACCCCTGCAGCCTGCAGCACATCCTTATTTAACATGATTACCAAAACTGGCTTGTATTGAAACAAATGCGGAATCGAGATACATAGTTTACTTTCGATATTGCCCCACACGTGCAACGCGCCTACTAGTACGATATCAAAAAAGAGTAATATTATTTTTCAATTCCCATACAAAGGTGGCCGGCGTGGTGGCGGGCGGGCGCGGCAAATTGGTCGGCATTGTCAATTTGGGCAGTGCGTGCGGGAGCAGATGAAATGTTTATTTTCAATTTCCGCCGTTTTCCCGCCGTACACCATCACCGCGGCCGCGGCCGCTGGATTAGGACACGGAACAACGACACTATCTCTCGCACTATAATTTTGTCGTCGATCGTGTCATGGGTTCTAGTATATTTTTCAACCGACTTCCAAAAAGGAGGAGGGTCTCAATTCAACTGTATGTTTTTTGTTATGTGTTTTACCTCAGAACTTCTGACTGGGTGAATCGATTTTTATAATTCTTTTTTTATTTGAAAGCTAGTGCTTCTCGTGTGGTTCCATATAAATTTTAACAAAATCGGTATAGTACTTTATTAGAAAAGTAACAAAAACCACAAATGATAATGCAAAAATGTACTAAGTTGTTGCGATGGAAGTCGGTTTTTAAACGTGTTAAGCATTTTTTGTATTACCCCGCATAACTTTTTAACAAAAGATTAAACCGACGAAAAAATAAAGGAATTGAAAAGCGAAAAATAAAAAGAACCTTTTTAGTCTAACTATGCTCCAACACTAATGCGTTTATTATTATTATTATTATTATTATAACAGCTCATATACGTCCCCACCGAGGGGCTCGAGCCTACCCTGAATCAGGGCGATTAGGCCTTAGTCGACCACGCGGTCCCAGTGCGGGTTGGTCGACTTCACACATAACCAGGCCTCCGTCACTCCATGTACTTGCGCGCTATAATAACCTACCGCCCGGCCGAGCGTTCTCGGGCCGTTTGCGGACCCAATTCAGTGCGGTTTTCACAAACGAAGCGCACGCACGTATTTCAATTTAAATCGTTTCGTTCGTTCGTACGCGTACCTACGATGCCGTCTGGTGCCTTATGTGCTGTAGATGGGTGCAAATCAAGCAAAAGAAGAGATAAACACCTAACATTTTAACATAACATTCTACATAACACCTAACATTCTACCCTACCCTACACTACACTACACTACCCTACCCTACCCTACCCTACCCTACCCTACATAAGAACCTTCTCCTGACAATAATAAACTCGACAAAAAAAGAATTAGCGAAATCGGTCCGGCCGTTCTCGAGTTATGCGCTTACCAACACATTTTGCGATTCATTTTTATATAATAGACTAGCTGTCCCGGCGAACTACGTACCGCCTTACATTACACTACCCTACCCTACCCTACACTACCCTACCCTACACTACCCTACCCTACACTACACTACCCTACCCTACCCAAAACTACACTACCCTACCCTACACTACCCTACCCTACACTACTCTACCCTACACTACACTACCCTACCCTACACTACTCTACACTACCCTACATTACACTACCCTACACTACCCTACATACACGGGTACACTACCCTAAATTACCCTACACTACCCTACACTACACTACCCTACACTACACTACCCTACCCTACCCTACACTACCCTACCCTACACTACCCTACCCTACTCTACACTACCCTACACTACACTACACTACACTGCCCTACCCTACCCTACCCTACCCTACACTACCCTACCCTACACTACCCTACCCTACTCTACACTACCCTACCCTACACTACACTACACTGCCCTACCCTACCCTACCCTACCCTACATAAGAACCTTCTCCTGACAATAACGAACTCGACAAAAAAAGAATAAGCCAAATCGGTCCAGCCGTTCTCGAGTTATGCGCTTACCACCAGGTGAGATGTTGTCAAGGGTTTACCAATTGTGAATAAAAAAAAAAAAAAAAAAAAACCAACACATTTTGCGATTCATTTTTATATTATAGATAGATAGATAAATGATACAATTTTAAACTACCACCTATAAGTCAAAACATATTCACAGTTCTCAATAACATAGACACAAAAAGTTATGTTAATTTAATTTTATCGAAGAGGCAGCCCTGCGATCGCGCGGTGTGAAGCAAGTACTGCGGTTGCTGACGCGATGGAGTAGGCTATTATAGCAGTAGGTATTGGAAATTTACTACTGAGTGAAGTATCTGTTACGTAGTAACTAATTAGTAATCTGTGACATAACCTTCGAGTTTCTTCGCAGGCGTGTGCAGGTTTCCTCACGAAAATGCGTTTACTTAAATATTTTTGAGTCGGCGCCAAACAAACATAATATACGCAAAAACATTATTACGTAAAGTGAAATGAAGGGTGCAGCGAAATGCGCGGCGGCGGTGTCATGACGCATCCCTTTGCTGGAAATTGCCGAACGTTCCATTTGTTTGACGCCGATTCTAAATAATTTAGGTATTTACATAGCATAATTAGACTAAAAAGTTCTTTTTATGTTTCGCTTTTCAGTTCCTTACTTTTTTCGTAGGTTTGATTTTTTGTTCAAAGTTTTCTATTTTTTTGTGGCTTCTTAAAAGCGTTCCTTGTCCATCACCAGACCCTCGATGGTAGTCACAAAGTTCATAACCCATAAATCATAAGTTGTACCGTTCACCATAGGTATACAGTTCTCATTAAGATTAATTAATAATCCCAAATAAGCCTAATAAGTGTCATAAGAACCAATTATATAAACCAAGTTTCGTCCCATTCTAGAAATTGCCGATTGTTCCGTTTGTTTGTTTGGCGCTGACTCAAAATTATATAGGTATTTACATTGGTGTAAGAGCATAGTAAGACTAAAAAGGTTCTCTTTATTTTTCGCTTTTCTGTTTCTTTCTTTTTTCGTGTGTTTATTTTTTTATTAAAAAATTAGTAATCTCTTGACATCATCTCACCTCTATCTAAATGATAATAATGCCTAAGAAGAAAGCGGACTTTCCAAGATTCCCTAACGCAATGAGGAGCTGACTATTTTATCTTCAAGTCAGAATACATCAATGCTGGTAACATTAATGTTTGGCGGCAAGATATTGATAAGATGGTGGTTGGCTTCGCCATTAGCGTATCACACGGCTAAACCGCACAAACCCCCGAGTTGGCGGTTTTTTTGTAACAATCGCGGCGCACGCACGATTAAAATAACGACTGAATTAACCGCTTCCAAGGCGTAATGGTTAAATCCTTTAGCTTCACATCAGCAGGTCGCGGGTTCGATTTCTGGCGGAGTTTTACTTTGTATGACTCGGTTTAGTTGGTGGAAGGGTAAGCCCGTCTGGCTAGCTACCATCATCTTATCTAAGTCTTGCCGCCAAGCATCAATGTTAACAGCATTGTTATGTTCCGACTTGAAGATAAGATAGCCAGTTCCCCATTGCGTTACGCAATGTTGGTAAGTCCGCTCCCATCTTAGGCATCATCTTCACTTAGACAGAGGTGAGATGAAGTCAAGGGCTTACCAATTGCGGATAAAAAAAAAAAAAACCGGCCAAGTGTGAGTCAGAACCGCGCGCAAAATGATTCCGTACCATCATACTAGATGGCGCTAGTACAAAGGGTTCCGTACCATCGTACTAGATGGCGCTAGTTTCTTCATGTTTCAAAAAAAACACGTTTTTTGCAAGGAGATTCCCCTTTTTTTTCCTTTTTCTATTTTTTAGTATTTGTTGTTATAGCGGCAACAGAAATACATCTGTTCATGAAATATAGCCTGGTGACAGACGGACAAATAGACGGACGGACAGCGAAGTCTTAGTAATAAGGTGATAATTTGGGGATCTTCAAGGTAAAGAGTAAATAGGCATTATTTGAGTTTGCGTGCACCATCCTCGACTGCATCATCACTTACCAATCTTACCATCAAGTGAGTTGCAGTCAAACGCACTCAAGTTTTTAATAAAAAAAAGGTCCCGTTTTTACCCTTTGGGTACGGAACCCTAAAAAAAGACTAACAAATTTAGTATTGGACACCTTGTACAAAACCAATCGCAGTTCCCACTCAAATCAATCGCAGCCTCTAAAAACCGCTATCCAGCTCAGTAAGTAAGTGACCGATTCGAATTAGCCAGCTAAATAGTGACCGATGCAAATTACTCAGCCTCAGCTCAATAGCGGGCGGCGCGAATCGTCCGGCTGGACGTCGCGTCGCGAATCGCCGGCGATCGCGTGTAATCGCTGACGAGCGTGGTGCACGCTTTCAATCGGAGGCTGCGTGAGAATAACCCGTGACGTGACCCCGGTGCTATTGTGGTTTCTGGCTGGCTGCAGAGCAGAGATACATTCAACATTGCTACTCTTTTACAAGCTTTTATTTAACTTGCAATCTATGTATGTTTGTTCGGGTGGAATCTTGCAAGTTAAAGCGAGGCATTTGTAAAACAGTTGTCTCAGTTATTTCCTTTACGAGTAAAGAGTCAAGACAATAACTTTTGCACTTTTTCAATGTTTTATGTTGTTATTTCTCCTTAAACTTCAATTTAAAACTAAAATTTAGCAGATTCTTTGTAGTACTTAAAAAGAAATATCTCCATATAAAAACTATGTGGAAATTTAGAAATTTTATTAATAAACAATTCGTTTTAGACTTTTTTTTAGACGTTTTAGACCTGTTTTTAAGATTTTTTATGATCGAGTAAAGTACACACTATCGTGTAACATATTAGCACATTCCTCAGACAATTTTTTTGCAAGACCGATATTTAGTAGTAAAATTACCCAAAAAAATTGAGCGGGTTTCTCCGCTTCTCCACCGATGCCTCTCCTTAAATTTGACCCACTTTCCTGTATCCAATTGAGCTGAAATTTTGCATGCATATGTATATCGGGTGACAATGCGATATTACAAGCTTGTACCTACCTAAAAGTTTTTAGGTTTTTCGGAAATTATTATTCGCTTTGGATCTGTTTTTGTATTATCTTCTTATAATTTGATCATTTTTATTTTTTCTATGTTGTTATTGATATGTTTTTAAAAATCCCATTCTTACGTCTAACCTTTCTAACTATACACATTTAATAATTTTCGAAAAACCTAAAAAACTTTTAGTTACAAGCCTTAAAGTTTTTAGGTTTTTCTAAAATTATTAAATGTGAATAATCATCTTTTTAATGGAGCGTCGGTGGCGTAACGGCTAGGGCCGCCGCCTCCTTTTACGGAGGTCGTGTTTCGAATCCTACCACGTACCAATGTGATTTCGAATTTAGATTTCATATGTATGTTTATCCGAGGCTCTTACGGTAAAGGAAAACATTGTGAGGAAACCTGCACACGCCTGCGGAGAAACTCGCAGGTTGTGTGTGAAGTCAACGAACCCGCACTGGGCCCGCGTGGTCGACTAAGGCCCGATCGCTCTAATTAAGGGTAGGCTGGAGCGCCTCGATGGGGACATAATTATATATATATTATAATTATAATTATATTATATTATAGCTGATATGATGATGATGAAATGTATATATAAAATCCTCAGTGTTCCTTTTGTTAGTACGCTATGTGCAAGCCACGTTCAGTCGTTGGTGCCAATTGTTATAACTAGATGGCAGTCGTTAAGCCGTATCAGATGCCTTATAGATGGCTTGAAAGACTTCTGACAGGGGTCACTTGGGGTTAGCAACTAGCCCTACAACCCTACCAACTCGAATAACAATTGTACACTTTTCGTTACACATAAATAAACTGTGCTCCCTACTGAGAATATCCTTGCAGGGTTTTTATCCACAATTGGTAAGCCCTTGACATCATCTCATCTGATTGTAAGTGACGATGATGCCGAAGATGGATGCGGGCGTACCAAGACTCATTCTCCACTGCGTTGGGGAATCGTGGTAATCCCGCTTACCAAGGCTTACCGATCATGAATAAGAAAAAAAACCCCAACGTAATGAGGAACTAGCAATCTTATCTTCAAGCCGGAACACATTAATTCTGTTAACATTGATGCTTGGCGGCAAAACTTAGATAAGATAGTGGTAGCTAGCCAGGCGGGCGTAGAAAATGCTCTTCCACCAACTAAACGAATCATGCAAATTTAAACTTTTCCGGGAATCGAACCCGCGACCTCCTGATGTGAAGCTAATGGACTTAACCATTACGCCACGGAGGCGGTTGAAATCTAACATTAAATTTAATTTGTATGGGAGGTATCTTTTTTAAGGTTTTTTCTGTGTGGAACCGCGTGTAAGATTTCTCTAAATTTGATAAATAAACTTAGGCCCATTTTAGACAAACAATATTTTAAAACTTTTTGTATGACAGATATTATTTTAAGAGTTTTCCCAGGTATATCACATATAGCATATTTTAATTATTTATAAATTTAGGCGTTGAAAAAAATTTTGAAAAATTCCTCATCAAACAGCGTCATTTTTGGAAAATATACATATTTTTTATTTTTGTTTCAAGGTAACCTTAATATTTTTGGAAAATAAAAAATCCAAAAACGGTAACCCTAGAAAATAATTTATAACATCCATGTGCACGGACGATTACGTAACCTTTTAATTGCTGCTTTTTTTATTAAAAATTTGAGTGCGTTTAACTATATCTCAACTGATGGTAAGTGACGATGTAGTCAGGATACACTCTCGCCTTGAAGATCCCCAAATTGTAGAAGTCGGGAAACACAGACGCAGGCAAGGAGTTCCACTCCATCGCTGTCCGCATAATAAATGGGGAAGCTTCATCATTCAAAGGTAAAAAACTCAGATGTGTGGATCCGACCTCTTCACACTGAGGCTACGAGGTACAGATTTGTTCAAGAATATTCTGATTCCAACAGAGGAGCGAATAAAGTATAAGCGTATCTTTTTATTCTTTTAGATTCGACGGCAAACTCAGATAGTCCCGTCCTAAAACCCAGCCACGCGAATTGCCTTGTCAGTGGCCTGCATCAGACCCTCCCGCGTATAGAAGGACACGTAATGAGGTGGTCCATCCTTTGAGAGACCGCACCACACCTACACACCAGGTTCGTATCTCCAATGAATCTCAACCTGAAAAAAATTCTTTACTTCGGCCAACTTGAGTCCGGACTCCGTAGTCTGTTATGAGATTTCCAGGTCGACCATGGCAACTTATATCCAGGTTAGGGATTATCGGAGATCGGAAGCGTAACCAAAGTATATATATAAGTACTAACATACAGTATGGACACTCCCTGCCGCTCTCTAGATTGCGACCTCACCCCTTCGTCACCCAGATTGATGCAGATTGGTTACCGTTTAGGATTTCGATGTAATTTTATTTGTTCCGTCATTCGATTTTTGAAATTTCATTTTTCACCCGTTGTATGAAGTGTCCGAGGTTTGGCATAACTAAGGATCCGAGGTGCATTAGGCGAATAAAGTTTAGCAAATGATTAAAGTTTTGGTACCTACTGTTAATTTAGTAAATTAACCCAAATGAATTAAGTAACGGCGATGTTTTGCATAATTATTTTTTAATTCTCAGCTTGCCCAGACAATTTGATTAGGTACGTCCACGAAAACCCTTCAAAAACAGCCAATTAAAGTATCGCGTGGGTGGATAATTTAGTTTTAATCCCCCTAATACTGTTCTCAAAAGAAAAACAAGTTTTCCTTATTAAGGAAATAAATTAACGATACTTAATTGACTAGATGTTTACCGGTTATTAATATAGCTTTACCGTGTAAGCTTGATCGACCATGACACGTTGTGTAAGGAAGGACACAGGTAGTTATTACGTTAGTGGCTTAATTGAGGGTTCAAAGCATCCTACAGTGGCGGGAAACTTAAATATTAGCACATTTTATCATCCAATGTTTGCACTGAGTTCCTTTGACTTCCTTTGACGACGCCGCCGCGGGCAGCAACTAAAGGTTTATATGGACAAGCTGTTGGATGTGTAGAGCGGGTGCTTAGTTGTACTTACTGTTCTGCCACATTGATGCTTGGTAAACACGTGCATATCAACCACGTTATACGTGAATTACATTAATAAAAATGGTATGAGAAGGGCGTGCGTGCGTAATTCGTTTTGAAACTTATGAGATTTGTGCACGAAATAATGCAATTTTATACGAATTCCTTTTTATCGTATAATTGTCGTGTCATACCTACTGCATAAAAATTAGGATCAGTTTAGAAATCAGTTCTTATTTTAAAAGCTTTTAATTAACTTGCAATGTTCGTTGTCGTCCGCATCAAAGAGTAAAAAATAATCAGATCTTGCGATCATTTTAGAGCAACATCCAGGTGTTTGATTGAGCTGAGATTTGGTATGAAGAGGAGGAAATAGATTCTTACGGTATTTCAAGGTTGATATGATGATGAACTACGATGGTGGAGTCAAGGTATAAAATCTTCTATTGTTTTCAATAAAATCATAGGAAATACTGTATCTCTCAGCCCGGCTTTTTTAAATTTGGAATTTATATTGTAACTAGCTTCTGCTTTTCACCCGCTTTGACAACCTTTTCTGTGACTTTTCGAGGATGCGCAGTGCGCGAGCGTGGAAAATAGTAACTTGTGTGTTAATCCAGGTCCTAATCTGTCTACCTACCAAATTTCAGCAAGATCCGTTTAGTAGTTTTTCCGTGAAAAACTAACAAACATATATACATACATTCTTACAAACTTTCGCGTTTATTAATATTAGTAGGATAATAGGATTACTTTCTCATTTGGCACATTGAATATAAAAACTATTTTCAAATTAAAACTTATCTATATTATACAAAGTTACCACACGTCACACTAAATGACATTTCTCAAATGATTGACCTGTTGGTCCAGTGGCAGCGCTCCTGCCTGCTGGGCCGAGAGTCGCGGGTTCGATACCCACTCAGGGCAAACATTCGTGTGATGAACAGGTTTTTTGCTCTGTGTCTTCGATATTTATGTATTATGTATGTATAAACGTATTTAAGTATTAAAACCAGTCTCTGGTTTCCATATTACAGGGAATCCTATTTGAGGGCCAGATGGTTATAATATGTGTGTGGGTTTTTTAATGCCTGTGGAGCTAGTGAGTCGAATTCTAGTGACTGTCGAAAATGCTCTTACGCCGTTACATCCATATGTTACCTGGAACAAAATTAAAAAGCACGTTACAAAATTGAAATCCTCCTTTACCCTATACCTTAACTGTAGTGTAATTTCGACGGAATAATTTCTTTTACCATTAATGTCCAATAATTTGTTTAACGGTACTCCGTTAAAGTGCTTCAATGAGGCTCATACGATATTTATCCACCAATTGGGCAGAAAAATGAGGCGTGTTTACGTCACATACGAATTTGAAGTTAAGCTCTATGCACATCTAGTAATTAAGTTTCTGCTGGTCGAACGCTGACATTTTGAAGTACTTAATAAACTTAACTGTTCTTGTGATATAATGATTTTGCCAAAGTCCGCTACTTCTATCTCTATGAAGGCCCGTCATACGTAAATAAAAAAATGTGGATGTAAATAGTTAGGTTATAAATTAAATACACACACCGTTCCTACATAGAGGAACGGTGTGTTCCTATAACTTGACGAGAGCGAAGGGAGATATCTCCTCCAGGCGAGGTGGTGTGCCTGGGGTCCAGCCGTGGACCAATCGTTGATGATAAGAATCTGTATATTATATGCTCAGTGGCGAAGAAATATCAATACCGCGTTCTAGCTGACAGCTGCCGCCACATGTGCTTATATACTTAACCAGTTTTGAAAAACAATGAGACTTTAAATTAATTTAACTTAACTGAACTTCAGTTTAATTTAAATTTATTTAACTTTCTAGACGCTCAAGTTGCGAGCTGTGCAACTAACTAAGCGCACATAATCTTTTTATATTAAGATTTGCGTTTTGTGTGGCATCATGTGTTTTCTTTTTAATGAAATAAACTGTATTTTTTTTAAAATATTTATATTCATTTGCCATAGCAAGCGGTCTTTGCAAAATTCCTTAAAGAGATATGGGCCTATTACTATGACTCAGCAAACTGAATATAAACGTACCTCCTATAATATAGATGTGCACAGACCCTAAAACCTCGCAATGCAGTGTTTGCCAACATTATGCAACAAACGCCGGCAATTTGCTTGACATTCTGTTCAAAAGGCTCCCGACAATTGTATGTCATTTGGCATACAAGGAAAAGGCAGGCTGCTATTACCCAGTGGTCAATACTTACTTTAATAACGAGCAATTTATCGAATCATTAAAGGTATATAAGCAAACTTTGTATACATCGCTTCGGTAGCTAATATGAACGTGTGTTTATGTTAACAATAGTTTTATTTGTTTTGTTTGTCAATATAACACATTAAACTTTCACGATTATTCACAACTTACTTTTTCTAGCGGCTTCACCCGCGTGTACATCGTTTTAATGACTGTCTTTAAGGGTGATTAGTAAATTATGTCATTTCCCACCTACTCAACTATCTCTGTGCAAAAAATCTCAACAATCGAGTATTTTTTCAGTCCCCTTAGGAACTGCATCAGATTATGCTATTTTTCCGGGATAAAAAGTAGCCTATGTCCTTCCCCGTGACACAGGTTACCTGCATGCCAAATTTCATAAAGATTGGTCAAGGCGTTGAAGCGTGAAAAGGTAACAAACAAACAAACAAACACATTTTCACATTTATAATATACCTAACGCGACCAGTTAAAGGCCCGATCACCTGCGACCATTTCATACAATTACGAGGGTGGCATACTTAAATGCCCTCAGTGCGCGAGGAGTTTCGCTGCGAAGATTGGCTACATAAACCATCTTCACGCGCACGCGCGACAAACCGACTAGGAGTCGAAGTGGTCGCCATGACCGAAATCGGTCAGATAGATCATCATCATCAAGGATGACAATTTGAAAGCGGGACTTGACGTGATTTTGTGTAATATATGAGCAGGTATTGATTTGTTTTGATCCAATAAGGCCCGATCGCCCTAATTCAGTGTAGACTCGAACCCCTCGGTGGGGACGTATATGAGCTAATACGTCGACACCCACCGTAATTTTACTTTGTTTATTCTGTTAAAATTTCAACTTACTCCCTATACCTTTATAGGTTCGAAAGATACACAGCTCTTTAGATGTAGATGGAAAGACAGACAGAGCGATTGACGGCATAGGCTTAGCGATAGGATCCCGCTGGCACCCTTAACGGTACGGAACCCGAAGAAACACGTCACCTATACCGTAACACGAATACCGCGACGCGCTTATTAACCCCGGGCGGTTAACAATTTAATCAATATCAAATTATTAGAAGTCTCCCGGACTAATTAAGGAAGAATTCCAACATTTCGGTCCACCTATTGGGCTTAATTAAAATTGACAAAGCTGGCGGGCGCGCCAAATATCGCGTAATATCGTCAAATATCGCCTCCTGTGTTAATGAAATGATCACTCGAAACTAATTTAATTATGAACGTAATGGTGCGTGCCAGTGATAATGATGACTCGCGACTCTGTTCGCAGTTTGATTCAAGATTCAAGGTATTTATTCTAAATAGGTGCAAATTACACTCTTTCTGATAGTCATAAAATAATATTAACATATTTTCATTTGTGAAAAATCAAGTAATAAGCAATCATTAGTTAATAATGTCAAAATGCAATCCTTGAAATAAACCTTGAAATCCTTGAAATTTGCCTCCAATTATGTTATCAGTACCTAGTCAGCGTTTTGTACAGAAATCTTCAACTACAGGTCTTTGAAATAAAAACTTCTTCAGCACCGTTGTGATTTAAAACTCGATAAAACGAAAAACCTTCTTCCGGTACGCGGTTGCCGTTCGAGAACTTTACTACCCCAACGGCCATCTTTTCTCTGAGCTATGTGCCCTGCCCACTGCCACTTCAGTTTAGCGATTGGAGGGAAGCCGCTGGATGCGGGCAGCGCAGTTCCGTTCGTCGTGGAAATCCTTTGGGGAGGCCTTTGTCCAGCAAGCGTGACACTAAAAAGCTTACTCAGTAATGCAGCCGCGGTCAGAGCGAGAAAACTCCTACTTTGTCTCTTTCTTATAGGGTGACCATATGTTAGGTGAAACTTGTAAAATACTTATGGATGACAGCTGTCAAACTTAAAAACCGCCATAATTTTCCGTACAACAAAAGGAAAAGAAATCCTTATAAGATCACTTCGTTGTCAGTCTGTCTGTCGTCTATCTATTAAGAACTCAGGAACGCATGGAGGTATTAATTTATAAGCATTAATATCAAATAATAAGGTGTATGCACCTTGAAGTTAAGAAAAAAAATCATTGTTTTGTAGTTATATCACGTAAATATATTTTTTTGCGACAGCAAATTTATATTTGCATTTGGTAATTGACCATGACGTATGGGAAAACATTTTTTTTAACTACAAATTTGTCCATTCAATCCGATTGTGATACTCGTTGATGTACCCAATGTGTTTTAGTACGGAACCCTCAGTGAACGAATCCGACTCGCACTTGGAAGGTTTTTTAAACGGGCGTTTTTTGGTAGCTGGTGTTTTTAATCCTTGCCTTTCACTTGACACGGGATCCTCACAGTTGGGAGATCAATTACAGTCCATTTTTCCACTGGGATTGATATAAATTATATTAATCAACTAGTTGTGCCCGTGACTTCGTCCGCACGGAGGTTTTGATTTTTTTCACGGGAACTCTTGAATTTTCCGGTATAAAAAGTATCCTATATGTTAACACGGGCTATAAGATCCACCATACAAAATTTCATAAAAATCGGCCTGGTAGTTTTTGCGTGATGCGCGATCATACAGACAGATACACAGACAGACAGACAGACAAAAATTATAAAAGTTGATATTTTGGCCTTTACATCGTTTGTAATATCCACCACAATTATTATTTTCCAAAAATATTTAATGTACAGATACGGCCCCGTTACAGTTTTATTATATGCATAGATAGTTTTTTTTTTTGTAAAATCTTCTAAACCAACTTTGAAGCAACACATCCTACGAGTACAAAATGATATCCTGTGCAAATTGAACTGAGGAGTTTACTCAAAGTAGTTTAGCAAATATGGTTGACGAGAGCGAAAGAGAGGCCCAGTGACTTGTGAGGTCTCGGCAGGTGGTAAGCGCAGTGACATTACAGTGAGTAAGTCATCTTGTGTTTTTAATCCTTGCCTTGCAGTTGACACGGGATCCTCTCAGGTGAGGGATAGATTACAGTCCATTTTTCCACTGGGATTGATATAACAATTGTTTTCTATTTTTTGTAAAATCTTCTAAACCAACTTTGAAGCTACACGTCCTTCAAAGGGGTATCCTAAGCAAATTGACCTAAAGAGTTTACTAAAAGTAGTTTCACAAATATGGTTGATGAGAGAGAAAGAGAAAGAAGTGACTTGTGAGGGCTCGGCAGGCGGTAGGCGCAGTGACATTAAAGTGAGTAAGTAATTATAATAAAGCTGATATGTGCTCGTAATGTCATAATGATAATTAACTAAGCCAATGAAGAGTGCTTCACGAGAGGTGGGCATGATACGCAGCTCTGCAGCGCTTTGTACGATAGCAATAAAGCTGTATAAGCCTGAAAATTATTGCGTGACTCTAGAGACATTCATGGACTAGAAAGTGGATTACAGTAAAAGCATAAGCATATCAGATTGTGCGTCAATACAGTATTATTTTTTTTAAGCTTCGTTACCAACGTCTCTGAAACAACGAGCCTAAAATGCAACAGTCAACCTTTCCTAGTCAATTCAATAAGAAATCGTATTTCATATCAGCTCAATAATAATCACAGATTTTCATTTTGAATTCGAACAAAAAGAAATATATCTAAAATTATTTCCAAACCCTCTACCTTCATCATACAGCGCTAATCAGCGCTACTTTCGCTGAATGGTGCTTCCAGCAGCAGCTACTAATTAGCCGGAGTGACAACCCACTCCGCAATAAAGCGCTGCGGATTTATCACCTAGATTATTTATATTATGTTTATTAGCCCCGCTCCCCGGCCCACCCTGCTTTCCACCTAATTGAATTGCTCGGATTTTTATACGCAATACACCTGAGTTTATTGCTGGTATGATGAAGCCTCAATGTAGTTTTTGTGCTGCCATCGCTCTAGAACTAATGTCATTGTGATCTTAGCGCTATAACCATAAACTCAGGATAACTTTACTACGCTAGTTGATTCTAAGTCTATACTTAAGGTTATAAGTTGGTAAGAAGCTTCTTTAAACCTTATATAAACACCGAACTAATGGGATAATTAATGGGATAAGTAATGGGAAGTAAGGCGAACAGATTGATACATTTAAATTAAGTTTTGTAGTTTATCCTTTCATTTTACCGTATTTTTACTTAGGTCTTAGACCATAACCCGACATACAATTTTCACATCTAACACAAAAATAATTGACAGTTTAAAAAAAACGTAAAAATACGCTTTAACGGAAAAATGAACGAAAGTTTTTTTTATTGTTATCGGTTCCTAACACGTGTGCAAATTTTCGATTTAATCCGACGTCTTGAGTAGGTGAAAATCAGCACGTTCGAAGATTCTGTTACAGTTATACATAGGTATATATACTGTGATTAAGGCTTATACCGCCGCCAACGACCAACTTTGTAACCACTTTTTACTTCAATTAAGGATTTTATTATTGGAAAAAAATGATTTTTGAAGTGAAAACTTCTTTAGCGGCGTTGTGCACTTTTTTTGTAATGGGTAAAAAATGTTAAACTCGCGTCAGGACACGTGACCTGATCGAAAATTCGTAAGACGGATGGAGTAGTGAAAATTTCTTTAGCGGCGTTGTGCACTTGTTTTGTAATGGGTAAAAAATGTTAAACTCGCGTCAGGACACGTGACCTGATGAAAAATTCGTAATTGATTTTTTGTTGATTTTTCTGAGATATAAACTTTTTAATGTAATATAAATGCACAACGTTAATATTCAAGTTTTCACTTCTGCCGGCACTCCCGGAGTGCAACCCGTCGTTTTTTTTTATTTACAGGATATGATGAGTGATTTTGATTTAGTCGAATTCTATTTTAATACACAGAACTAAAGAAAACATATTCTAATGCACCCTTCTAGTTGTAACCACAGAACTGGTGTAATTTTAATCGAAACATTATGATAAACTTCTTAACAAAACAATATAAAATGATTTTGTTTTCTTACTTTTTTGGAAATTCTTCTGATTTTATTTAAAATTAATTAAAAACAACAAACGCACGATTTGTCTGCAGTGATTGACGTAACAGCCCCATTGCAGTACGAGGTGACAAGAACTTTATATCCAAGCTATTTCTGTCGATGTTTGAAACATCGTGAATCGAGTTGCTAATTTTAAAGATGAAGGAGCTTTAAGCTAATATAAAGCAAAAAAAGCACGCGTAAATACCCACTTGGCTCCAGTTATTATTAATGCACTTGTAAAGATAGGCCACGGGGCGGGCACCAATAAATCCCAAACTCACGGTGGCAACACCGACGCTTCGTCGTTAGCATACTTGTAACCGCATCAATCATACGCAGCCACAAGTTACACGTTATTTTGGCGATCGCTATGATTAACGCCACACCAACAATGATAAATCGACGTCTAAAATAAACAGCTATTTTATAATACGGCCAATTTGCAGAGGGCATCTAGGAGAAACCACTAATTAGACAAACTAACACACGAAAACGCTGTCCTGGGAGCGAGATGCCAATTAGTGGACAAATAACAAATGTGTGTAGCACATAATAGATTATGCGGTGCCCACACATTATCTCAGCTTGTACATAAACGACAATTCCAGAGGTCAACAGTATAAATTGATTCTGAACTTCATCAAGATATTAAACAAAATATTAAACCAAAAATTTATTTTAATTTAATCTTTCTTCTTGCAATGTTCGATATGTACCTTAAGTCCGCTTCAAATCTTGCGATTGATTTTAGAGCAACTTCCAGGGGTCCGATGAAGCTAGAATTTGGTATGTTGCCGTATTCCCGATGACAATAGATCCTTTCGATATTTTGAAGTTGATCTGATGATGAACTACGAAGGTGGAATCAAGGTCCCAGGATCGTCTAATATTTTCAATCAAATCATAAGAAATTCTGTACCGCTCAACCTTTCTTTTTTTAAATTTGGAATCAAGCATTTAGTTCACAAAATTTTCATTGGCCACACTGAACTTTTTACACTGAAAAAAAGCTTGTACCTAAACTTGTTTTTCGTTTTTTCGAAATAAGCTAACCACTTTTTATTTCTCTTGGCCGGTAACTGCATATAACGTTCGTGAAATGACATTTCTAAAAACAAATGCGGAGCAAACAAAATCACGGCACAATCCTATACATTATAGAACCAAACTATAACCAATCTGCATCAATCTGGGTGACGAGGGGGTGAGGTCAGATTCTAGAGAGCGGCAGGGAGTGTCCTTATAGTATGATAGTCTATATATATATATATATATATATATAAATGAATTGCTGTTCGTTAGTCTCGCTAAAACTCGAGAACGGCTGGACCGATTTGGCTAATTTTGGTATTGAATTATTTGTGGAAGTCCAGAGAAGGTTTAAAAGGTGAATAAATATGAAAATGCTCGGAATTAAATTAAAAAAAAAATATCCGTCAAAAAATAATTGGTTTTAGGGTAGGGTAGTGAAGTGTAGGTGTAGTGTAGTTAGGGTAGGGTAGGGTAGGGTAGGGTAGTATAGTATAGGGTAGTGTAGTGTAGGGTAGTGTAGGGAAGGGTAGTGTAGGGTAGGGTAGTGTAGGGTAGTGTAGTGTAGGGTAGTGTAGTGTAGTGTAGGGTAGGGTAGTGTAGTGTAGTGTATGTAGGGTAGGGTAGGGTAGTGTAGGATAGGATAGTGTAGGGTAGGGTAGGGTAGTGTAGTGTAGAGTAGTGTAGTGTACTGTAGGGTAGTGTAGGGTAGGGTAGTGTAGTGTAGTGTATGTAGGGTATGTAGGGTAGGGTAGTGTAGGGTAGGGTAGTGTAGTGTACTGTAGGGTAGTGTAGGGTAGGGTAGTGTAGTGTAGTGTATGTTGAGTATGTAGGGTAGGGTAGTGTAGGGTAGGGTAGTGTAGGGTAGTGTAGTGTAGGGTAGAGTAGTGTAGTTTAGGGTAGGAAAGTATAGGGTAGGGTAGTGTAGTGTAGTGTAAGGTGGAACGAAGTTCGCCGGGACAGCTAGTACTAATATATATACTTTGGCAAAGGCTTGATCTTCTTTTTTTTATCGTGTAGCTCAATTAACCGTGCTATCCCTAGATTTAGTTAGATCGTAACAAAAATTCTAAATTCATAGCCAAATAATACTATTATTGCGTAAAGAAGCGACACCGCCCCCCTCCCCCCTCGTGTCGTCACCAGCAACAAGTGGTACGCGAACTGGTAACGGGTGGCCGGTCACCATAAGTGCAACACGTTGAGACCGAGGTTAGAAAGAGAAGCATCAATCTAACCAAGTTTATAGGTGAAGTTGACCAACCCGCACTGGGCCCGCGTGGTTGACTAAGGCCCGATCGCCCTAATTCAGGGTAGGCTCGAGCCCCTCGGTGGGGACGTATATATGAGCTGATTTGATGATATATAGGTACTTAAATTTTTACCCGACTGCGTTTTCCTTTTTGGGAGGGTGATGTTTTTCGGTTGTATGTATGTAAGTTTCTTTAGCCAAGCGTATAGCCTAAACGGCTTGATGGATTTTGAAGTGCGCGGTGTCGTTAGATTCGTCTTGATCCCGTGAGTGACGATGATACATTTTTGACAGACTGATCAAAAAAGGGGTTATGTAAGTAACTAGTATCTCAACTGACTCGGTGGCTCAGTGGTTAGTGCTCTTGACTACTGATCCGAGAGTTGTGGGTTCGATCCCCACCCAGGGCAAACATTTGTGTGATGAGCAGATTTGTTTGCTTTGTTTCTGGGTGTTAAATATCTATTTAAGTATGTATTTAAACGTATATAAGTATTTATTTATATCAGTCTCTGGTTCCCATAACACAGGAAAACCTACTTTGGGACCAGATGACCATGTGTGATTTGTCCCAGAATATTTATTTTATTATTTATTTTTTTATTTATTATTATTATTATCTGTGGTAATGTAAAAACATAAAAATGCAGTTAGGTTTTCAATTTCCTCATTAAGTTGGTGAAGTTATTTATTGCCATTGTATGGAGTGTCGTAGGTATAGGGAACTCTGTATAGGTAATAGGTCGGGAAACAAGTTTCCTCGTATTTTTAACCGACTTCAAAAAAGGAGGAGGTTCTATGTTCGACTGTATATTTTTTTTTATGTATGTTCACCGATTTCTCCGTCAATTGTGGACCGATTTTTAAAATTCTTTTTGTAACTATAAATTTGTAATCAAATCTCTTTTCTTGTATTATTTGTGCCTGGCTGGTTATAAAGAAATTAATTAAGTGAACTTTCAAAATTTTTGTGTGAAGGTTACCGTACCATTATCTATAAAAATCGCGTTTGTTGTATGGAAGCGCCCCTTAAATATTTATTTTATTTTAATTTAATTTTTCATTTTAAAGTGAATAATAAAACTCAACATTCTGTGAATATTTCAATCATCTACATGTTGCCCTTATCAATATCGACCAAAGACGAGCAAAAAAAATCACGTTTGTTGTATGGGAGCCCCCTTAAATAAATGTTTTATTTTAATTTAATTATTTATTTTGAAAGTGAACATATAACTAAATATTCCGTTAATATTTCAACATGGACGGCAACGGATGGATGGTCTAATGCAATTCACATTGACTTAACATCCGATTATCCTGACATTGTAACACCCCGCTAATCCCAGGGTTGCCAGCTAACTACGATCTCCTCGCACTTATAATAAAGCAGCTTAATTTTCCGCGCGTGCAACTTCATTTAAACACGAGCCGTCATAAGAATTTTATTATTTGTTATTCATAAAGCACAGAATTTTATTATTTGTTATTCATAGAGCACAGAATTTTATATTCATCAATGTTGTTTATCGGATTGTAATTTTAATTTAAGTAGATTTCTTTAATACTGTTGATAGTTAATTATTAATACCGTTTATTCGTTGTTTTTAATTTGATTTAAAACTAAAGGTTCCTTGCATTCTATAGAACATAGAATTATATTAAGTCTTAATATCAGTCAAGATCTGAGATCAATAACTGAAATCAGAGTTATCAAATTAAGATAACTATAATCTTTAAAAAAAGTAATTTAAAAAAATTAAATCGACTTACCATCTTATCTAAGTCTTGCCGCCAAATATCAATGTTGATATCATTGGTGTGTTCCGGCATGAAGATAAGATAGCCAGTTCCCCATTGCTTTGGGGAATCTTGGTAAGCCCGCTTCCATCTTCGGCAACATCGTCACTTACCACCAGGTGAGATGTTGTCAAGGGTTTACTTCTTCTTCTTCCTTGCACATTCCCACTTTAGGTCTTTTTGTCAAGGGTTTACCAATTGTAAATAAAAAAATAAAAAAAAGACTTCCTATAGAATTAACTCAAAGTTATGATATAACATTTTTATAATATATAAGTAGGTATATATCTTTGGAGGAGGTCTTTGTCCAGCAGTGGACGTCTTTCGGCTGATATATGATGGTGTAAGTAGGTTCACTAAATTAAAAAGAAAAATAACACCAAAAATTACGAAATCAAAAGTAGGTACGAAACAAATTAGGGGACTACATTTTTTTTAAGATCGGTGCCAGCAATGCCATCGATATAAAACATTTGATAGGTAAGTACTTATACATTTCTTAGTGCTGGTAACGACTTCGAAAAAAATTAAAGGTCCTACCTTCTTTTGTTTTCGTTATTGTTGGTTAATTTCGTATTTTGAGTTTATTTCCTTATGAAGACGATTTTTTTATATACTTTTTTAATTTGTAAATTTAGTTATTAACACAATACCAAGCATACCAAAAAATGCTGTAGGTTCCTTAAATCTGTAAAAAAAATTAACTTCTAAGTCAAAATAATAACAAGGTACAGACATTTGATGACCATTTTCGTCCATATCCTTACAACTACTGAACCGATTTTGATGAAACTTTACTGTTCTCTATCTAAGCCAACGGTCACAATCCAGTTAACAGTTTCGGAGAAATGCGTGGACAAACATACAAACATACATTTGTTTGGAATCCCTAATAGGTGAATATTTTTCAGTTCCAATAATATTACATACGTGTCGAAAGGAAATTCTCCTTTTTGAAGTCAATTAAAAAACATTATATTGTACGAATTGCTAGCTCTGCATCCCTGTAAATACATTCGAGACTCCCTGGCGCAAACAATATAATTCAGAGCAATGTTTCTGCTTGTCACTTACGGCTGTCCTGTCATGTCTGTATCATCGCATCGTCCCATTGAATGCAAGTACCCATTATACCCCACATGATTCGCATTCGAGTAAAAAAATATATGAGTAATGTACACTACTGGCACAGTATTACAATGTAGCGGCTTACAGTAGTGCAACGAATGTACTTACGCAGAGCAACGGAAGGGTACTTGCGGGGCAGTGGGCGGCGGGGCACAGCCTGCCAAACTCTGCGAGTTTGAGGTACTGGCTCGTACTGCTAGTACTTACGCCGTGGCGGCATCGTGCGACATCAAAGTCGTTGCGCTACTGTGAGCCATATCGTAATACTGTGCTACTGGGTTGAAGTACTTTGAATAATCTCATGGAGCGGGCTAATTGTCCAGGGTAGTGACAATGACAGTTCGCGATGCTTGCGGGGGTGAGGAGGGGCAAGCGGGGGGGAAGTACAGTCACGTGACCCGTCACTGGCAGGGAAATTAAAACATTCCGTTATTATTTTCATTTCGCGGAGTGGAGTACTCACGCGGGGTTCCAGGCAGAGGGAAAAAATGGTCGGGCCATTGTAATTAAATATTTTATTTTTTTATTTTATTGACGTTGCCAGGCAATTGAAGTATATTAAAATTACAGTTAGAGAAAACTACGTAAATTTTAATTGGAAAATTTACGAAAAACGTATAATTCTTGAAAGTGAAACAGCATAGTTAAATAGAAGCAAAGAAATTAATTTAACCGCCTGCGTGGCGTAATGGTTAGTCCATTCGCTTTACACCAGGAGGTTGCGGGTTCGATTCCCGGTGGGGTCAACTTGTAAGACACGGTTTGGTTGGTGGTAGGGCATTTTCTAAAACCGCCTGGCTATTTCCCACCATCTTATCTAAGTCTTGCCGCCAAACATCAGTGCTTACAACATTGATGTGTTCCGGCTTGAAGATAAGATAGCCAGTTCCCCATTGCGTTCGGGAATCTTGGTAAGCCCGCTAACCTAACCTAACCACTCCAGGAGTGCTCACAAGAGTGAAAACTTTTTACAGTTTTATAAGTTTTGACCCTCCGATTGTCCCTGGCAAACGACTAGGTTGCAAATTTTTACTCTGCGAGTGTTCCTGGTTCGGTGTCGGTGACGGTGTCGCGAGTTCAATGAGTTTTTTCTCAACTCAAAAATGCCCCAACGCGTTTAAAGAAGCTTTCACTTCCAAAAAAAATTTAAATAGGAAAACATCAATGTTAAATAGAAGCGAAGAAATGCTATTCCTAATAGAATCAACACACTCAATGTAACAATAAACGACAGTGCACAGATCTGATATTGAGGATCACTGCGTATTGTTGTTGTGTTATTATTTTAATTTAAATTCCTACAGAACATAGAGCTCCTTAACTTTTAATCGAATCATACTTTGGCGAATCCCCTTCTAACGATTGCATGGTTGGCGGAAACCTTTTTACCCAGATTCGCCTACCAGGCGTTATAATAACACCCTATTTTTATCAAGTCAGGAGATTGATAACAAGGCATATGCAGTAATAAGAAAAAAATAAATAGAAAGTGGGTTAAGCCAATATGCAGGGTTGCTATGACAGGACCTGTTCTTCGAAGTAATTTCTTAATAAACAGGATGTATGGATGTATGTTTGTTACTCTTTCACGCAAAAACTACTGAACGGATCTGGCTGAAATTTGGTAGGTAGACAGATTAGGACCTGGATCAACACATAGGCTACTTTTTTCCACGCTCGTTAGCAGCTTGCGGCTCTCGCACTGCGCACCCTCGAAAAGTCATAGAAACGTTGTCCACGCGGGTGAAGCCGAAGGTGATGTCTAAGCGGGCTTACCAAGATTCTTCAACGCAATGGGGAACTTAGCTATCTTATCTTCAAGCCAGAACACATCAATGTTATATCATTGATGTTTGGCGGCATGACTTGAAAGAGATGGTAGATGCTAGCCAGGCGGGCTTAGAAAATGCACCAAATAAACCAAGTCTTACAAAGTAAGAATCCGCTGGGAATCGAACCGGCTCCTCCTTAGGCTACGAAGGTGGTTAAATTATGGTTTAATCATATTATACTTTAGACCTGCGGCAACTGAAAGATTGGACTTGAACGAAGCATAGGATTCACCCCGTTTAAGTGGAGCAATGATTTTAATCAAATTTGCTTGAAGAGACAGCTGATGCGCCGAATTTAAGCATTATTACTAACGTAGCCGAAGGCTGAAGATCGGTACAAGTGGCAAACCACCTTGGTTTCGCCAATTTTGGCCAATGTCCAATAGTGAACTCTCTTTCTCTCTCTCATTGTGTGGCACAATTAACCGTGCTATCCAAGGAATAGACAGTGGTTGTCTGGTGTTGCACTTAGCATCACCCGCGGTCTCGTGTAGGGCATTAGTGGACTAATACGAACTGATGATGGAAATGATGTTTGTAAAGTTTTGTGCCGTAGCTTGTGCTGTCAGGCAGCTAAGCATTATATCAAAAAACTTTTTCTAGCAACAGAACAACTATGCTTTTGTGAAGAATTGAATAGAAAAAGTCTTTCGGCGCAACATGCTCTCGTCAAAATAGGATTCGTCAAAACATTTCGTGGAAGGATGAATTGAGCGGTAGCGAGCTCAGAAACAAAGGCGAATATAGGAATCGCGATTAATTAAATTTCTGATATTGCAGATTCCTTCTACATGCGTCGATGGTATTAAGAGTGAGTGCTTGCTTCCACGAAATTATATTTTGTTTATGGGAATTTAATAACAACTGCCTGGCGGGCCGCAGCCGTGGCGTGGTACTACAGTAACAACTCGAAAAAACACAAATCTTCCCACACGCAATTACAAATCATGAATCGGTAAAAAATATTTGCAGGCTATAGAATATTTAAACTTACTTTTCTTGTTTCTAAGTGTTGTATGTATACTTTAATTAAACTATACGTAGGTAGGTACCTGGTATCTTTGATTTTATTTAAGGCCCAGTGGTACTTAAAAATCCACTTAAACAGGTTTTTAGAATTCATTTTTGAAGTAGTTAACAGTAAATTTAAATTCTAGGAAAACATACTGGTATTATTGAGAATAGTTACGAGGGAGTATATCGACTGGAAACAAGATTTAATAAAGTTGGCTCGATAGAATAATTTCGCAAATGTACCTCTTTTCGAGCCATTTTATCGTCTATTTTCGGTTTTATTCTTAAAATAAGTAATTTGATAATATGATTTATTTACTAAAATAAAGTTCATAGGTGACTGAAGGGAAAACATCGAATGGATTTTTATTTAAGATAAATATGATAAAAAAAAACCGAAAACATCGAAAAAGTGCAAAAGTGTGGTTATTTTTTTTCTCTCTTTACACGTAAAGAAAAAGACAAAGACAAATTTTTAAGCACTATTGCGCCTTAAATATTATTTACTTTTTTATCATATTTAATTTTTTAAATTAATCTCAAGTAACAATGCAACATGTATAAACAAACATTTTGGGAAAATTATCGGTTTTATAATATTTTATTTATAACTAGTGGATGCCCGCAGCTTCGCCCGCGCAGATCCCGATTTTTGCGGTTCCCGTGGGATATTCCCAAAATCCTTTCTTACCGGATGCCTACGTCATAGCAACTACCTGCATGCCAAATTTCAGCCCGATCCGTCCAGTGGTTTGGGCTGTGCGTTGATAGATCACTATGCCAGTCAGTCAGTCACCTTTGAGTTATATATATTTAGATTTAGATTGTTACTGTTGATCCTGTAGATACTAAGGTAGGTAGGTACAGCTTTTAAAAATGTATTTATTAATTACTTAGCCAATATGCAGCCCGTATCACGTTACATCGGCGCGGGCGGCGCGCGGCGTGGCGGCTAGCGTATGGCGTAGAAAATTTAATAATTAAAAATCACCCCAACCATGAAGGGGTCTACACACTGCACTTTACGCGTTATCAGTTTTAATTAAAAATTCTCATTGCGCCATCAACTATTTATAAAGTTCATATTGCCGCTCATATTGAAACAATGGCGCATATCTTCGTTGGAAATTAATGAAATCAAAAGCTGTGTACTTTGGTAATGCATTAGTGGATATTGCAGATTTGTATTGAAATCCAAACTTTAAGCACACCCCGGACACTGCATACAAATATTTCTGCATACAGACATTTCTAAAAACAAATGACGGAGCAAACAAAATCACGGCGAAATCCCATACATTCGAGAACCAAACTGTAACCAATGTGTATCAATCTGGGTGACGAGGGGGGTGAGGTCGCAATCTAGAGAGCAGCACGGCAGGGAGTGTCCATACTGTATGTTAGTACTAATATATATACTTTGACTAAACCATGGGTGTCGTAGTAATAAATATTAAATATACAAAAAATAGCAAACATTCATAGCGATTCCAATAGGCTAATCGTGAGTTATTAAACCCCGACCCACCTGATCGGCGCCGCTATAATAGAAATACCGGGGACTTATTATTAAAATTGCTGCTAAATTGTTCCCCGCGACCCCGGTCCCCACTCCGGTTTTGTTCCCAGTCGCCCACGTCGAGTTCGTCAACAAAAGGTACAAATGTTGGCAAATGGGAAAATCCAAGTCTTCCGAAGTATGGACAAACGGGAAATTAATTTCTTTGCTACACCGTACAAGTAATAAAATAGGTAAATTAATTAAGTATTTCAAATATAATTTGTACCTAAAATGTACATACTTTAGTAAGTCTAACATATATTTTTTATTTTGTACTTATACAGGTGTCCCAGGAAAGAGTGGTCTGGAGGTGGAGTGCCTCATGGGGTATTCGAACCACCCCCCTGTATGTATGTACCACGAAAAGTCACGGTTTTCGAGATTTTTGCAATTTGATTGTCAGATTTTGTATTAATAATACTTTTGCTTGACTTTATTTTACTGAGGAAAAAAATATTACAAAGTCACACCAACCAAAATTCGAATTCGAGTCGAAAAGTTGCTGAAAATCAAACTAATTTCAGCAGCTTTTCGACAAGATTAATACTATAATAATATCATACAAATATTTTGTAATAAAAATTGGGAATTATTTAGAACGTATGGAGTCTGATACATTTTCTGCAACTATTTTGTAAATTTAAAATATATACTGTAGGTTCCTATTTTCATAAAATAAAAACCTAGGAAAACAAAATGATGCTGGAGGGTCACATATTTAACTGATACGATAATATAAAAGGCATGATAAATCTTGAAAATTGAAAAATCATAAAATACAAATTTTACAAATTTATATGACACTAATGCACTCTTGTAGCAAAAATCAATTTTTTGTATAGTTTTTTTAAAACCTTTTTTTAAGCCGACAAAATAAGTAAGTATTTTTTTATTGGGCCGGTTTCATTAGATGATAATTATTTTTTACAAACTGATATCAAAGTACGTCAAGGGAGTTCTTCAAACAAAAATTTTAAATTGATTTGCGAATATGTCAAAAACCGTGGATACCCCATGAGCTGTTTCACCTCTGAACTACCGCTTATCACTCTTTTCTGGGACACCTTTAGAATACAGGCAGAGATACTTTTCCCTCTTTCACACTATTGGCTATTTTCTCTATTTTTTTCAACACTGTGGACGAAATCGCTGAGGACAAATGGGAATAATCACCTCGCCAGCGTTCAGGACTCACATTGTACTCGAAATAATATTAATTTGCCATTGTAACGCGTCACTAAAAGGAATTGAATAACTGATCGAATATTCGTGTCCTGCACTCTATTACGTTATTGACGCAAGTAATCCCTTTTGACGCGATCAATAGAAACTATTATTGATTTTCGCGTATATATTTTTTTGCTTCGTTTAGTAATTTGTAACATTCATCGCAGTGGAGTATATTAAATTGGTTATTCAACGTTTTCTTCTAACGTTTTGTCTTTCTATACAATAATATATTCGACAAGTTATAGGAGTACGAAAAAAAAATTCTTGAGAGGAAATTTATCAGGAATTATATACGGGTAAGTTTTTTAAGGGACTGTCTAGCAACTTAAGAACTATGGTTTTCATTCAATTTTCGGTTTGAACAAAAATAAAAAAAACCATGGCTCTGAACCTATCAAGATTTTAAAACTCCATTTTTATTTTCCCTAAAGTTGTGATCGTGGTTCTTAATATCGTTTTTCTCTATCTCTTATAGTTTAAAATTTCTCCACACTGACCTTTAAAAAAAACTTACCTGTGTATATACAGGATGTAAAAAATGTGTGTAGGGCCCGTAAACTGAGGGTTCGACTCATTATACCGAACAACTTTCACTAAGGAACCCATGGTCAATACTCAAAAGAAAATTTAAATCATCCATACAAAAATGCACAAAATTGAACGATCAGCTAATCGATTTCTATGAAGATTTTGTTTGCGATTTCAGCAAAGTCATAGAACAAAAGTTGTTCAGTATGACGAGTAGAAGCCCCAGTTAACGGGAGCAAGACCAACACCAATTTTCAAGCGACTTCCAAAAAGGAGGAGGTTCTCAATTCGTCTGTGTGTTTTTTTATGTGTGTTACCTCAGAAC
The DNA here is from genome assembly GCA_947284805.1 of Coleophora flavipennella. NCBI lineage: Eukaryota > Metazoa > Arthropoda > Insecta > Lepidoptera > Coleophoridae > Coleophora > Coleophora flavipennella. Next base: position 14,561,220 of record OX369264.1, on the reverse strand, counting down.
TTTTGACTGGGAGAACCGATTTTTATAATTCTTTTTTTATTTGAAAGCTAATGCTTCCCTTGTGGTCCCATATATATGTTATCAAAATCGGTGTGTTAATTTAGTAGAAAATTTAAAAAAAAAAGCAAAAATGTACTAAGTTGTTGCGATGGAAGTAAGTTTTTTAACGTGTTTAGCGTTTTCAATTTTGTTACACCCTGTATATATTCATACAGCTTTTTAAAACTCAAACCCCTTACGTAACTTCAATTAAGTTACCAATAGCATTAACGAGTTTACGTACAATGCCCGCAGTCCACGTTAATTAGGTAAGTACGTGCGTCACTCGGCAGTAATTAATTGAGCGTGAGATTGGCTTAGGCCAACCGCAGTCTGAAATGAATAACCTAAGCCTGTCCGTAGAATGTTGTGATTGGCTCATTATATTGCTACCTTTAATTGGTGAGTCAGCTAACAAAAGCTGAGTAAAAAAATTTAGGTATCTTTCTTTAAACGCAATTTTCCTGGCAGTACCTTGATAATAAAAACCCGCCTATCTGATTAAATCGATTGTTGCCTCAAAAACCTCAATACTCATAATAATGTTTTTAATTCCATAAAGGACCACAGTTGGTCGTTTAATGCCCCAATTAAAGTTCTCGAGTGGCGACCGCGCACAGGAAAACGTAGCGTAGACAGTCCTCCCACTCGGTGGACCGATGACCTGGTGGAAGCCGCTGGATGCGGGCAGCGCAGAACCGGTCGTCGTGGAAATTCTTGGGGTTCTTTAGGATTCCCTGTAATATGGGAATCAGAGACTAATATACATACTAATAAATACGTTTAAATTCATACATAATATACTAGCTGTCCCGGCGAACTACGTTCCGCCTTACACTACACTACCCTACACTACCCTACATTACACTACCCTACCCCTACACTACACTACCCTACCCTATCCTACCCTACACTACACTACACTACCCTACCCTATCCTACCCTACACTACACTACACTACCCTACACTACACTACCCTACCCCTACACTACACTACCCTACCCTATCCTACCCTACACTACACTACCCTACACTACACTAAACTACCCTACACTACCCTACCCTCCCCTACATAAGAACCTTCTCCAGACAATAACGAACTCGACAAAAAAAGAATTAGCGAAATCGGTCCAGCCGTTCACGCGTGATGCCGCGTAACCAAGGGAAATAGGGATTCATTTATATATATATTCTAATATTTACTGCTGACATTGGGATGTAGCCAATTAAAAAGAAACCCTCCAATAGACGACTACTCTATTTTCTGAAATCTAACGTCTCGTTTACACTACACGGCAACATAAATCATAGGAGTGATAGATAAGTACAATTCGCGGCGTATAAGTTGAACACAGCAGGTAGGGAGCGCGCGGGTGTACGACGGGTATTACGCGGGGGGAGGCGTCCCTTAGTGCGCGCGCGCAACTCGCGCGTCCCGCACTTCGATTGAGACCTGAAATAAGACTCTTTTTTTCTTATTCGGAAGGAGGGGGAGAGATGCATCACGCATACCAATATAGCCCGGCTATACTGGATAATAAAAAATAAATTAAAAGTGGGACTCACAGCAGAAGGCTGAACCTACCCACTATAAAACTCCCCAAATGGATTTAGGTCAATCAAGACCTGTAGAATCCTTCATGGGAGCGACCCATACACTAAGGGAAGGGTGTGGGTGCGTATTGCGCACTGTTCAACATAAATTCCGCAATCTATGTGTACTGAGTTAAATGTTATTTCATACTGTTCGGTTCCAAAATATAACTTCACTTTCACTCGGTTTTCATCGTCTCGTAAATATATTTTTTTTTTAGTATATAGCCGAAAAGACTTTATCAATTACTTACTTTGAAATAACAACAAGATTTCGTTTTTAACGGTGTAAGAAAACAGAAATAGAAAAGAGCTTATGTATGACACATTTTTTAATTAACATATTAAAAAAAGTACTAATGCATTCTGATAAATCTACCTATCTTTACTGTCGGCGTACCTTAAGCATGGAAATTGTTTACACTCACGGCTCCTATGATACAGGCTTAGCCTAGTCAAAGTTATAATATTAGTACTAACATACAGTATGGACACTTCCTGCCGCTCTCTAGATTGCGAAATCACCCCCTCGCCACCCAGATTGATACAGATTGGTTAAAGTTTGATTGTCGAACGTATAGGATTTCGCCGCCATTTTGTTTGTTCTGTCATTCGTTTTTTGAAATGTTATTTCTGGCCCGTTGTTGTATGAACTGTCCAAGGTGTGGCCTAGTGCAGGAACCACTGTTCCATATATTAACTTTTATTGTATTCTTTCCTGGCAAATAAAAAAATATAATATTTTTTAAAAAAAACCTAACTATCGCCATATCAAACATTTATTATGAAATTTTTTTTAAAAAAAACCTAACCTATCGCCATATCAAACATTTAGAAAACTTTAATACATTGCATTAACCAACTAATTATAATTAAAACACAATTCACATTGCTGCCTATTGCATAATTTGGTTAAATCGTTAACCGGCCACCGCCCGTGGGGTTTATGGCCCACAAAGCCCACAATCCATTGCCAATCGAATAACTATTCTACTATTGTTATCAAACTGCTTGTTATTCTATGTATAGGAATGTGTTATGTATGTATGAACATATAAATGCCTGACACCACTCAGCTGATGTGAATTTTTGCCCTAAGCCTCAGGAGATGTACTTAGTTCTTCTAGAAACGGAAAGTTTTACCTCGTGGTAAAAACAAAAGCGTTTCTTATATGTAATAAAAAAAAACACGGGACGCATGGTAGATGTGAAACACACACTACTACATATAGACTGTATATATAAGGTCTAACAAAATTAGCTGAAACTATTTTAACTGGTGCTTCTACTCAAGAAACTGAACAACTTTCCCTATGGAACCCATAGTCAAATCTCAAAAAAAAAATTGAACTTCCCATACTAAGTTGGCTGATCAGCTGATCGAGTTAGTATGGGATAGCCAAATTTTATTTTGCGATTTGACTATGGGTTCCATGGGGAAAGTTGTTCAGTTTCATGGGTAGAAGCACCAGTTAAACTAGTTTCAGCTAATTTTGTTACACCTTATATATACCATCATATAGCGTGGCGAAGCGTCGCCACGGCATGCGTCGCCACGCCAGAAATCGGTTTTACGTGCGGCTATAGATGTTTTACATCAAAACATATTTGTAAGAAAACATAAGGTATAATTGAAGAAATATTTTTTAAGGAAACATTACGAATTACATAACTGATTCCACAATAGAATAAGAACATTAATTACAGGGTAATGCTACACCGTTTATATGTGCCAGTAAGATGCTTGTAGCAGAGATATAGCCAGTTTCCCCATTGCGTTGGGGAGTCTTGGTAAGCCCGCTTCCATCTTCGGCAACATCGTCACTTACCACCAGGTGAGATGTTGTCAAGGGTTTACCAATTGTGAATAAAAAAAAAAAAAAAAGAGATATAGCCATATCCCTAGGGATATATTTATATACTGTAACATAGTTATACGAAAGAAGTTTATATCTATGTTACTAGGGATGTAATTATGACACGGTCGCAATCTAGTGATATAAGTATCTTACTATCCCTAGCGATATAATTATATCACGGCAATAGCTATCTTACGACATACCTATATAATTCGCGGCGTATAAGTCGAACACAAATGGCGGTCGCTCGCGCAGATAGGGTGACGCGGATGGTTGGCGTCCCGTAGTGTGCGCCCCGTATCCCGTACTTGATATATTTTGAGATTTATAAGTGCTTTAACCACACCAAGTTTCACACTTGTATCTTAAACCATTTTAACAATCATCACTTACCATCAGGTAAGTTGCAGTCAAACGCACTCAAATTTTTAATTAAAAAAAACCATATAGCAAAAATAAAAAATATCCTTAAAAAACTTTTTCTTAATTGGGAGCCCCTTTATTTGTTTTTTTAAGATTTTTTGTTTATAGCGGCTATAGTAATACTTGCTCTGTGATAATTTCAAGTGCTATAACCACACCAAGTTTCACGCTTTTTACGGTATAGCAAAAACAAAATAAAGCCTTTAAAAACGTGTTTATTTTATGGGACCCCATTATTGTTTGTTTGTTTGTTTGTAAACTCTTTATTGTACAACAAAATTTACAATTATAGATACATAATAGAAATATGCACAAAGGCGGACTACGAAGATTCCTCAACGCAATGGTGAACTGGCTATCTTATCTTCAAACCAGAACACATCTACGCTATTATTTTATTTTATTTTTATATATATTTTTTTTATAGCGGCAATAGGAATACATACTGTGTACCAATTTCAATTGTCTACCTATTATGGTTCATGAAATATAGCCCGATGACAGACGGACGGATGTACAGCGTAGACTTAGTAATAGCACAGTATTACAATATAGCGAGCGGCTTACAGTAGTGCAACGAATGTACTTACGTAGAGCAACGGAAGGGTACTTGCGGGGCAGCCGGGCGGCGGGGCACAGCGCGGAGTATGCCAGGCGGGCTACCGGCTAGTACTGCTAGTACCTATGCCGTGGTGGCATCGTGCGACATCAAAGGCGTTGCGCTACTGTAAGCCATATTTTAATACTGTAGTAATAGGGTCCCGTTGTCACCTATTGGATGTATGGAAACCATAAAAACTTGTATGTGTATAATAGATTTCATGTCAATAGGGAGATTGTTAAACAGTTTCACTGCTTGAAACCTAACACTATGCTGTACAACTCTCAGTGTAGGCACTAGTTTGTGATGAAGATCCTTTCTACGTGTCTCAAGACGCTTCATCCTATCTTCAGGTGTCTCAAACTTGTCTAGATTTTTGATTACCTGATGGTAAGTGACGATGATGTCGACAAGCGAGCTTACCGAGATTCCCCAACGCAATGGGGAACTGGCTATGTTATCTTCAAGCCAGAACACATCTATGCTATTAACATTGATATTTGGCGACATGACTTAGATAAGATGATTGTAGCTAGCCAGGCGGGCTTAGAAAGTGCCAAACTAAGAAAGTACAAAACCAAACATACAAAGTTCGACTCCGCAGGGAATCGAACCCGTGACCCCCTGATGTGAAGCTAATGGACTTAAAAATTACGCCACGGAAGCGGTTAACTTGATTTATACGAACTCCCATCAAAGCCAGGCAGTAAAGTTATGCCCCTATACTCTGGTTTCAAGTACCTACATAGAAGAGGCCAACGAAACTCGCTAAGTCGAGGTTCTAGTTTCAAAGCTCACTGCTAAGTGGATTAATTACTGACTTGATCTCCGCCTAAATTAGCAACAGGCGTATAGCGTTACACTACTTGGTAGTTAGTCAAGAACTCAGCGACGAGGCCCTAGCCTTACGTTTGGTCACAGTATTACGAAATGGCTTACAGTAGCGCAACGCCTTTGATGTCGCACGATGCGCCACCGGCGTAGATACTAGCCCATACTAGCCTGTAGTCAGCCTGGCAAACTTGCGGAGTTTGCCAGGCTGTGCCCCGCCGCCCGCTGCCCCGCAAGTACCCTTCCGTTGCTTTGCGTAAGTACATTCGTTGCGCTACTGTAAGCCGCTATATTGTAATACTGTGGTTTGGTTTTGTGTTCCTTGGAATTTGGAATAATGCAAGTATAAAGATACTATGGGCAAGTCAGTTATTATAAGCCTCATAAGAAGGTTCAAGGTCACCCAAAAGGCAATGGAGTGTGCTATGCTCAGAGTTTCTCTGCATGATCTATCAGAAACGAGGAGATCCGTAGAAAAACCAAAGTAACCGACATAGCTCTCCGAATTGCAAAACCAAAGTGGCAGTGGGCGGCGCACACAGCTCGTAGAAGAGATGGCCGTTGGGGCAGTAAAGTCCTCGAGTGGCAACTGCGCACCGGAAAACGTAGCGTAGAGAGGGCTCCTAGGCGGAAGACCTACGACCTGGTTAGGGTAGCGGGAAGCCGCTGGATGCGGGCAGCGCAGAACCGGTCGTCGTGGAAATCCTTGGGAGGTCTATGTCCAGCAGTGGACGTCCTTCGGCTGATATGATGAAAGACAAAAATCCTGTGTAAATAAATGGTTTCGCGCTTAGAAAAGTTTGAAAGACGAACGGAGAGAGCCACCTTGTAAGGGTTTTTTGTTAAGGGCTTGTGCACAAATCACGCGAGGTTTATTCGTCTACTTTTTGGCTACCCCACTCACAACCTCAAGTGTATTTTTTTTTAATTTAACCTAATTTGAAGATTAATAGTATACCTATATTGTATATATAGCGGGCGGAGTGAAGTGCGGTCAAGGCCACGCGCGCCAAAATTTCGTAAAATATAGTCTCGCTATTTTAAAGTATTTTTAACAAGTGAAGATTTGTTTTCAATGAAACCAAGAAAAACGTGGTAGATTTTTTTCTTTGTTCGTTCATTGTAGAAAAACACACGTGAGGTCTCCTTATACACCCCCCACCCTTTCGAACCTCACGTGATTTGTGCACGAGCCCTAAGGGAGCCAGAGGCTAAAAATGAACATTCTAATTCTTATTTATATTTATTTATTTATTGCACTAATAACTGAACCAATTTAATTGAAAATGAAGAACCCTACTGTATGAAAACATTAACCCTCTTTTTTGGGCATTTGCGTTATAATGTATAAGATAAATACTCTTTATTGTACCCAAAAATATATAAAAAATTAACACAATGTAAAACTTAGAAACTATAACTTAAAAATTTTAATTATATTTTTTAATGTATCGTATATTACTCACAAAATTAAGACGAATCTACCGTCTGAGCCAAAGAAACAGGCGTACAAACATACACACACCCGAAAAATATTACCCTCGTTTTGAGCAGTTGGGTAAAAAGGTCAATCATGAGGATCAAACTTAATTTAAACTTACCCCAAACCTTAACTTAATTTTTGTGACATTTATCGTGTAACGTGGCGCTCTTTCTTACCTAGAACAAAACAAATATTATACCTATTAGTCAGTACATTTAAAAAAATACAAAGATTTACGTTGAATATTAAATAAAGCTTAAAATCAAATAAAGTTGGATTAATCCTTACTTATATAATATTATAAATGTGAAAATGTGTTTGTTTGTTTGTTACCTTTTCACGCCTTGACCAATCTTTATGAAATTTGGCATGCAGGTAGCCTGTGTCACGGGGAAGGACATAGGCCACTTTTTATCCCGGGAAAATAGCATAATCTGATGCAGTTCCTGAGGGAACTGAAAAAATACTCGACTGTTATGATTTTTTGCACATAGATGGTTGAGTAGGTGGGAAACGACATAATTTACTAATCACCCTTAAAGACAGTCATAAAAAAGATGTCCACGCAGGCGGAGCCGCGGGAAAAAGCTAGTCTACTATAAAATCAACACGAGTAATAAACACAAACAGACAGTCAAACGAGCCGGCAGCTGACCAAACACTCCTGCGCAACCGACCGTTACGCACCTAGCGTTCGGAACTCAAATATTGAGAAGAGGGTAACGTGTATGTATTGGTAAGCAATTGGGCGTAAGAACTGCGTGCGGGGACTGTGGGGGCCGCGATGGATACAAACACGGATAAGATAAATAAGGTTGGATTGGCAATAGTCTCACTTTTGTTTGAAAACCAGCGTCGCCGCCTGTCTCCCATCCATCAACTCCACTACACAAGCAATAATAATACATACACGAATTGCGCACACTAATAAACAAAACACAATTAGAACATAGGGCTGCAATTGTGTTTCACACCTTTTTGAGAGTCTCAAATCAAAATCAAAATCTTTTTTTTTAAATAGGTGTTTACACACACTTTTAAATAGACAAAAAAAACTATTATTGTCTATTACATAATGTCATCAACTCCACTACACAAGCAATAATAATACATACACGAATTGCGCACACTAATAAACAAAACACAATTAGAACATAGGGCTGCAATTGTGCCTCACACCATTTTGAGAGTCTCAAATCAAAATCATTTTTTTTCTTTTAAATAGGTGTTTACACACACTTTTAAATAGACAAAAAAAACTATTATTGTCTATTACATAATGTCATAATGTCATTACATGATTACAGTCTCAGGTAATGGTATTTGTTATAGAATCAACATATATAACTTTGTCAATTACATAATCTATTATTTTATAGTATCCTCTAGAGCACAAGCATTTTTTGATATGAGTCTTGAATTTGTTCTCTGACAAACTAGTTACATTTTCTGTAATTTTATTGTAGAATCTTATACACTGCCCCACAAACGTTAAACACAACCACACGCAAATAAAAAGTATGGACGCGTGCTTCGGTAAGTATAATTGTCTAATCAATCTAATCATACTTGAGGCGCGCCTGCCCAGCTTACATTGCCAGTCCAACCTTATTTATCTGATCCATGGATACAAATAACAGCTGTGGGAAAATCTCATAGGTGTCGGAGAGTACCTGAAGTTTAGGTGCACAATTACTATTATCCCCCCCTTACAAAAATAAATAACGCAGTTATTTTGGCACCCTTTTTGTACCTCCAGCTCCTATGTGTGCTGGCAGCCGGTTTTTGAAGACGCGTTGGATATTTTAAGATGGGAAAAAACCATTGAACTCGGAACACTGTAATGTAAGCGACACCGTACTAGGAACACTCGCAGGGTCAAAACTTATAAAATGAGATGGGAAAAACCACTGAACTCGCGACACTGTAATGTAAGGGACACCGTACCAGGAACACTCGCAGGGTCAAAACTTATAAAACTGTTAAAAGTTTTCAGTTCTGTTTGCACTCCCGGAGTGGTTACGTTTTTTTTTAACCGACTTTAAAAAAAAGGAGGAGGTTTCTCAATTCGTCCGTATATATATATATATATATATATATATATATATATTAATGTGTGTTAGCGGATAATTTCGTCATTTATGAACCGATTTAAATGATTCTTTTTTTGTTGAAGAGGAGTTATCCCAAGGGTGGTACCATGATAAGGAAACTAGGATCTGATGATGACATCTCAGAAAAATTGAGGGGAACCTTAGTTTCCTGTTTGAAGTCGGTTTTTTTTTATTTGAACTGTTTAAAATCAATTAACAATTATTTTGTAATACACTAGGAACATAACATATAGATATAACTGTCTCAATTTCCATTATTTCCAAATCACAATGGCCCCGTCGTTCTAAATTGGCTACTTAATATTCAAAACCAATAGCTCGTACGAAACATACGCGGGTGATTCGACAATTGCGGACTAATTCAATCTGGATCGGTTAATATGTATTAATCGCGGCGAACAGGTGTAATCAAGCCGGGGCCGCATTGTCTGCGGCCCGGGCCGGGAGGTAGCCAGCCCTGCGCGTGACGGGTGCCGCTTCCTCGCTGCCTACCGCCCTGATGCCGATGCCGCTTCGAACTCCAAAATGAAAGTGGCCCGTTATATAAAATTAATTTATTACCCTAAGTAATATGAAATGTAACACTATATCTAAATTTTGCATCCTTAAGGGTCCCCAGGAGGCTCGAGTTTCCTTACAAACGTAGTTCCGCTTTAATATCAAAACTACATGCCGGATTGAATCCACACTTTGAAAATATATTGAGTAAAACATACCTATCGATTTTTGTAATTAGTTTACCATGTACTAATATAAAACGGAAAAAATAAGAGCAGTTTCAAACTTTCAGTACAATACTAATTTGTTAAGTTACGTTTTATTTTCTACGATGAAAACTAATCACAAACATCGATATGTGTGTACTCAATATATTTTCTAAGTTTGGATTGAAAAGGGCTCTCAATAAACACAATAGTTAAGATATATAAGTAGGTAATTTATAACAACTTTATTGACACGGTATTCACATAGAGTAAGGTACAAATATTATAATGTTATGTAATATTACGAACAAAACAAACTTCTTTAAAACTTTTGGTATAAATACATTCCAATTAACTGTATTCAACTATTCAGTCCATGACACCCGAATCAATATAATATTATATACTTTGCCCGAATCCTAAAAAAAAATTATACAAGTGAATAGCGCGCGTACTTGGTTCTAAGCGAGTAGCAAATTCATTATTTGTGGGAATCTCCAAAAATGCGTTACGTTTTCAAGCATAGACAATGTCTGGGTTGCTATATTATGTGAAAAAAAGTAAATGACTACTGCTGACGTAATCACCATCTAGACCCCCACACCCCCCATGTCATCAAAAATAAGCAAAGCAATGACCCCCCCCCCCCCCCGCCCCTCTATAGAGCTCACGTAATACTTCAACGGCCCCATAGCAAGTTAAATAAAAGCTTTTAAAAACCCGGTCAGTGCGAGTCGGGCCTTAAAAAAAATAGGTAACTTAATTACTCACTGTTTTTTTATCCACAATTTTTGTCCTTGGCATCATCTCACCCGATGATGGTAAGTGACGATGATGCCGAAGACGGAAGTAGACTTCCCAATATTACCCCAACCACATCAATGCTGTTAACATGGATGTTTGGCTGCAAAACTTTGATAAGAAAAGGATAGCTGGCCAGATGAGCTTAGAAAATGCTCTGGTGGTAGACCAAGACTGAGTCAGTCTTACAAAGTTAAACCCCGCTGGGCATCGAACCCGAGACCTCCTGACAATAACCATTACGCCACGGAGGCAGTATTGTCTCTTGAACAACATTTTGATTCATAGTCTTACAAAGTTAATCCCCGAAGGAAATCGAACCCGCGACCTCTTAAGAATAACCATTACGCCACGAGCCGCCTCTGTGGCGTATTGGTTAGTTCATTCGCTTCACACCAGTAGGTCTCGGGTTCGATTCCCGGTGGGGTCAACTTATAAGACTCGGTTTGGTTGGTGGTAGGGCATTTGCTAAGCCCGCCTGGCTAGCTACCACCATCTTATCTAAGTCTTGCCGCTAGACATCACTTTTAAAAAAAAATGTGTTCCGGCTTGAAGATAAGATAGCCAGTTCTCCATTGCGTTGGGGAATTTTCGTAAGCCCGCTTCCATCTTCGGCATCATCGTCACTTACCATCAGGTGAGATGATGCCTAGGGATTACCAATAATGAATAAATAAATTAAAAAAAAGAACGCGGTGTTGTCTCTTGAACAACATTTTGATTACAAAGTTATAACCCGGCGGGAATCGAACCCTTAACCTCCTGGGGATAACCATTACGCCACGGAGGCGGTATTGTCTCATGAACAACATTTCGATTCATAGAAGCATGTAACACAATCCGCCGTGATGGCGTCTGGCTGTCACAAACACCGCTGATGAATAAATAATCCAAACAAACAGATAACAAGAGATGCCAATTAAACAATACGCTAATTAATTCCAAACATTGGTGTAGTGGACTTAATTAGAGCAGCTACATTATCGACCCCAGTGCCGACGCGAGCTCTAACACAATAATGATTAAAACACAATGGGAAAGTTGATATTCAATGTGTGCAATTATTTATTTTGCTCATTAGTGTAATGATACTTTAAGCTCTAAATGCTTGAATTGGCAATTAACTAAACAGAACATTTATAAAACTACAAAACAGCTACAAGAATTGATTGAAAATTAAAAACCCGACTGCATAAAAACTTAACTTCTCTTTTTTGGCAAGTCGGGTAAAAATTAATTATATGTCACTCACAGTTTCAAGACGTATCTAACGACATCTCATTACATACATTCATACATATATACATACATACACACATATATACAAACATAACCCTCATTCACACAAACATAAATAAACATACTACATACATTCATACATGACTTTTCTCTTGATAGCAAAGGATATGAATGTACTCCTGTATACAAACAACTTTCCCAAAGAAACTATATGACAAACATGAAAAAAAAAATTTTGGTCCTTTATACATTTTTGCCGATTTGGTAACTTATTTATTATGTATCGAGAACCAAAAATATATATATAGTTTCTTTAGGAAAGTTGTTTGTAATCACGAGTACATGCATATCTTTTGTTATCAAGAACTAATTTAAAGTCAACCTGTATACATACATACACACATATATACAAACATAACCCTCATTCTGGCGGAGTCGGGTAAAAATATACAAATATTAACAAAACACAAACCGACAATCTAATAAAAGAAGACCCCAATAAGTAGACAGTGCCTTTTTTAATATCGCAGGCGGGAGCCACACTCGTCCACGAAACATTTTCCATTAATAAAACGCGAAAAAGGAATATTACATATGAAAAAGACATATATCCGTATCGCTGGACCCGCCGCTATCTCCTCGGAAGGTAATAAGTTCTTTACAAGTCCAAAGTCCGAGGGATTGAAAAGCAATTTCAGCAGGACACCCCGCGCGGGCCGGACTTCGCCATATTTCTTTTTCGCCGCTACTGTGTAATTCGCCTTTGATTTAATCTCGAGAAACAAATCTTTGAATGTGGAAGTTTAGTGATAGGCATCGCTGGAACTAGTTTCGCTGATTGGATCCCACCCCAGCCCACGCGGGCCCGATGGATCCACAATTGGAATTGGCCACTCACTACAGATATTCCACTATTTGTGCACTTCTGTAACAAGTTCTCAAGACTGTACCTATTTACTTTTAGAATCGAGTTTTTATATTCGGTTCGTAATAATGATATTAGTAATCGAAATATTTGCTGTTTGTATTTCAAATATTTATCTTTTATTGAGAATAATTTACGAAAACCTATAGAAACTTTTTTGTACAAGCTTTTACTTGAAAATAATTTTAATTATTTCTTAATCCTTTAGGCGAACCCTTTCATTTGAAACCCATATTATGGGGGTGCATAAAAAATAACTGGTCCGCCATCTTTAGGAGTCCGCCATATTAGATTTAGAATGACGTCACATTAAAACCATGCATTGTCATCCAAACTAAACGTGTTTACTAAATTTCAGCTCACTCGGAAACGACGGAGACAGCGGAATAGGTTATAACTAAATAAAAGCCTGTAGATACCTTACTATTTCTTCTCTGTTTTACTATCAAGCAAATCACCAACCCAAAAATTTTGGAAATATTGTAACTATTATATTATAACCTAGAGTCCTAGAGGGTGGCGCACATAGCTTGTAGAACAGATGGTCATTGGTGCAGCAAAGTTCTCGAGTGGCTACCTCGCGCCGGAAGCCATGGCGTAAGGAAGGCCTGCTATACGGTGGAGCGACGACCTGGTGAAGGTTGCTGAAAGTTGCTGGATGCGGGCAGCGCAGGACTGGTCGCTGTGGAAATCCTTAGGGGAGGCCTTTGTCCAGCAGTGGACGTCTTTCGGCTGATATTATGATGATGATGATATTATAATCTTAGGTATGTAAGTGAAACCATCACACAACATAACACAACACTACCTGGTAGTTCGATACTGTTTTGAGATGTATATGGGTGTATTACAGGCTACAGCACGGATCACATAAATAAGGTTGGATTGGAAATGTGCGCTGGGCAGACGCGCCACAAGTATGATTAGATAATCATACTTAACAGAAGCACGCGTTCAAACTTTTTATTTGCGTGTGGTTGTGTGTAACGTATAGACTCTCAAAATGGTGTGAGACACAATTGCAGCCCTGTGTTTTTGTTTATTAGTGTGCGCAATTCGTGTATGTATTATTATTGCTTGTGTAGTGGATTTGATGGGTGGGAGACAGGCGGCGACGCTGGTTTTCAAACAAAAGTGTGACTATTGTCAATCCAATCTTATTTATCTTATCCGTGGGCTACAGCAACATGTATCTTGTGTCAATGAGTCGATTTGTCACGTTTGTAACATATCTATCATGTCATGTATTATGGCAATGCAACTCGAGAAGCGCCTGCGCCGGTGGCCGGTAACCGTCTCGTCTCGCGAGACTCGAGTTACCTTTCCACCACATTTGTGTCTATACCATGACATGAAGTACAATATAATTACATGGATTAGGTTTCAAGCGTTGCAGATCTTGCTAAACTAATCATGAGAACTTAATAAAGTGTTATTTGTGTTGTCAAGCGACTTCCAAAAAGGAGGAGGTTCTCAATTCGTCTGTAGGTTTTTTTTATGTGTGTTACTTCAAAACTTTAGACTGGGTGAATCGATTTTTATAATTCTTTTTTTATTCGAAAGCTAGTGCTTACCGTGTGGTCCCATATAAATTTTATCAAAATCGGTGAAATACTTTATTAGAAAATTAACAAAAACCAAAAATAATAATGCAAAAATGTACTAACTTAGTAGGTTGCGATGGAAGTCGGTTTTATAACGTGTTTAGCGTTTTCTTAATTGTTGTGACTGCCTGCAACAAAGCATTTTCATTGAATGTCATGCTTCCATGTTCGGCATCATCGTCGCTTCACACCATACTTTGACCAACTCATATTGTATTTGCATAATTTTTTTTTTATTTTCTGTCTGTCTGTCCGTCTGTCACTAGCCTGTATTTCATGAACCGTGACAGTGATAGCGAGACAGCTGAACGTTTCAAAGACGATGTGTTTCTGTTTCCGCTATAACAACAAATACTTAAAATATTAGAAAAAGTGATAAAACTCCATACAAAAAACGTGTTTTTTTTTAAACATGAAGAAACTGGCGCCATCTAGTATGAAGGTACGGAACCTTATTTGTGCGGTTCTGACTCGCACTTAGCCGGTTTTTTTTTCACAAAATATCTTATTCTTTGATCTATTTATCATACTTTAAAATATTATTTATAAAATAGAGAGAATTTTTTTGTAAGATTTCCCCACGCTCTTTTCTTGAGCCTACCTTGATTTCACGCGAATACCTTAGAAACAAAAATTTGTGTAAACCCTACTCAATTTGTTAAAGTTGGTGTGTCCGTCCGTCCTGATCGTATCACGCCGCACCGACCGCCTTATTTATATAATCTAACAATTTGTGAGGGACCAACACCCCTTCTCGAGTTGGTCGCTTTTTTTGTCAACTATCCTAGGAGAAATTGTGGCGTAGGTCTGGGGCGCGGTTTTGAAAAATAGTGTACAGGCATATGAATAAAATCATATTTTATGGTCTTGCTCGTGAACCTAGCCAAGTGTTCAATAAATAATTGACTAAGTACAAAAAACATCCTGTTGAATTGGGAAACTCCACCTTATATGACCGTCTCCGTGGCGTAATGGATAAGTCCATTAGCTTCACATCAGGAGATCGCGGGTTCGATTTCCGGCAGACTCTAACTGTGTATGACTTGGTGGAAGGGCATTTTGTACGCCCACCTGGCTAGCTACCACCATCTTATCCCAGTCTAGCCGCCAAACATCGATGTTAACAGCATTGATGTGTTCCGACTTGACAAGATAGCCAGTTTTCCCATACGTTGAGGAAGATGATGCCAAGGGCTTACCAATTGTGGATTAAAATAGTCTTTTAAAAATAGGATTTTAAAACGTATAAGAAAATCCTCTTGATATAATTACATGCAGACAAAATTTCAGGATTACAGAATTCATTAAATTCAACTTGTGGATGCTTAATAGCTGACCCATCTAAATTGTTTCCATAAGAGCATTGATAAGGATTTACCAATTGTGAATTAAAAAAAAATAGTTGATAAGTTGACCCAATCCCACCATTCACAACTCACAATAAATTTCTGCGTGAATGAAACTCAACGTTGAACACAATCCTATGTACAAAAAACTTTATTATGCCTATAGTAAAACAACACACCTCGTCAAGACAAGTCTACGAAGAGAGAGAGAACCCTCTTTTAGAGACCCGAATACTCCTCAGCCTTAACCGGAACTAGTTTCGTTGATTGGATCCCACCCCAGCCCACGCGGGCCCGATGGCTCCACAATTGGAATTGGCCACTCACTATAGATATTCCACTATTTGTGCACTTCTGTAACAAGTTCTCAAAATTGTACCTATTAAAGTGAAACTTTTATTACATCGTCTCAAAAGCCTTAACCGGAACTAGTTTCGTTGATTGGATCCCACCCCAGCCCACGCGGGCCCGATGGCTCCACAATTGGAATTGGCCACTCACTATAGATATTCCACTATTTGTGCACTTCTGTAACAAGTTCTCAAAATTGTACCTATTAAAGTGAAACTTTTATTACATCGTCTCAAAAGCCTTAACCGGAACTAGTTTCGTTGATTGGATCCCACCCCAGCCCACGCGGGCCCGATGGCTCCACAATTGGAATTGGCCACTCACTATAGATATTCCACTATTTGTGCACTTCTGTAACAAGTTCTCAAAATTGTACCTATAAAAGTGAAACTTTTATTACATCGTCTCAAAAGCCTTAACCGGAACTAGTTTCGTTGATTGGATCCCACCCCAGCCCACGCGGGCCCGATGGCTCCACAATTGGAATTGGCCACTCACTATAGATATTCCACTATTTGTGCACTTCTGTAACAAGTTCTCAAAATTGTACCTATTAAAGTGAAACTTTTATTGCATCGTCTCAAAAGCCTTAACCGGAACTAGTTTCGTTGATTGGATCCCACCCCAGCCCACGCGGGCCCGATGGCTCCACAATTGGAATTGGCCACTCACTATAGATATTCCACTATTTGTGCACTTCTGTAACAAGTTCTCAAAATTGTACCTATTAAAGTGAAACTTTTATTGCATCGTCTCAAAAGCCTTAACCGGAACTAGTTTCGTTGATTGGATCCCACCCCAGCCCACGCGGGCCCGATGGCTCCACAATTGGAATTGGCCACTCACTATAGATATTCCACTATTTGTGCACTTCTGTAATAAGTTCTCAAAATTGTACCTATTAAAGTGAAACTTTTATTACATCGTCTCAAAAGCCTTAACCGGAACTAGTTTCGTTGATTGGATCCCACCCCAGCCCACGCGGGCCCGATGGCTCCACAATTGGAATTGGCCACTCACTATAGATATTCCACTATTTGTGCACTTCTGTAACAAGTTCTCAAAATTGTACCTATTAAAGTGAAACTTTTATTACATCGTCTCAAATTTTTTCGTCTGTGTGTTGCATGTCGCGTGACGGTCGCTTTCGTCTTACGGTATGATCGTTTCGTCCTCTGTAAAGTTTCACTTTTACCGTGGTTTCAAAAAACCACACACTTATTTTTTTAAGCTATTGCATAGTTTTTATCGCGGGCTTTGAGCGCGGCAACCAAATCAAGAAATTCCGTAAAGAAAAAACCTAACACCCCACACTCCGCCTCCATGTAGCTCGGCCCAGCGTGACGTAACGTTAACGCGTTCTAAAAAAACTCACAGTGCCATCTATTAGCGATTTGCGGTACTAAAAGGACTTAGTCAATTTTAGTGGTGTAACTTTCTTAGTGTTAAAAGTTGATAAAAAATGCTATGCAATAGCTTTACCGCGGCAGTCCCCGAGTGCCACACGTCTTTTTTATTTTTAAAATCGAGTTGAAGTATGAACCAATTTGTAAAACTATTGCGTAAATTCACTGTTGAACAGCCTGGAGTTCTGAGCGAGCCATTTGCCGGCGTTTCAATTTGTCGTGATGCCCATACATCAGCCACCGCCACGCTCACCGACGCGACGCCCCAACTCTAATACACTTACACTTGACATTTTTCCACTCATTATGCATTCTACAAAGCCAATGTTTTCCACCAATACCGGGAAATTCTATTTGCTTCGAACGCGATCCGCCGATTCTGAGAAAAAGGTCTTTAAGCGAGCACTGGAGTGATCAGATTTTAACAATTCATGGGCTCATGGCTTGCTCGTGGCGACACTGTTTGTTAACAACCTCACCAATTTCATTAAAAATAAGACAATAAGAATTTTTTAGGGTTCCGTACCCAAAGGGTAAAAACAGGACCCTATTACTAAGACTTCGCTGTCCGTCCGTCTGTCACCACACCAGGCTGTATTTCATGAACCGTGATAGCTAGACAGTTGTAATTTTTACAGATGATGTTTTTCTGTTGCCACTATAACAACAAATACTAAAAATTTGAAAAAGTTAAAAAATAAGAGGGGTATCCATACAAATAACGTGTTTTTTTAAACATAAATAATCTAGCGCCATCTAGTACAATGGTACGGAACCCTATGTGTGTGGTTCTGACTCGCACTTGGCCAGTTTTTTCCAGGTTACTGCTGGGACTGTCACGTTACTGCAGTGCATTGGCGCACTGACTCCTCTCAGTCTATAATCAGAAAGAGAGTGGCATCATTGATGAGTCGCGTGAGTGGCAGCGCCAGCAGTCTTCTGAAAATCATTGGAAACAGGCTGGACAGTCCCTTTCTCAGGCTCTGGGACTCTACTACTCATATAAGAGTATACGGGTTCTGGAGCAGTGATTTTTATTTAATTTAATATGTTTTATTTCATTTTATTTTGTAAATCTGTAAGTTATTTTTTTTAATTTGTATACTAATATTAATTTTAGGATTTTTGTAATACTAACCTTAATGTGGAACCTACTTCTGAAATAAATGATTGATAATAATAAGATTAAATAATAATTTTGAACAAAAAAAACCCGACTTCAAACAGGAAACTTAGGTTCCCCTCGATTTCTCTGGGATGCCATCATCAGATCCTGGTTTCCTATATATATATATACGGTCGAATTGAGAAACCTCCTCCTTTTTTGAAGTCGGTTAATAAAAAGAAAAAAATAATCAAATCGACTAAATAGTCACTTTCCATCGGGTGAGATGTAGGCAAACGCAAAATATTTTAAAAACCCTACTGCTTAAATATATACCTTTTGTCACTCATGAGGGCAAGACAAATCAAACCATATCAATTAATGAACAGACATACATACATACACTCGAAAAAAATAAGTACTCTTTTTTTGGGCGGTCTGGTAAAACTCAATTAGTATCAATGTAACGGAATTCCATAACAAAAAAAAATCATATAATTTACAATGCTAAACAAGTTAAAAATGGTTCATGAAATACAGCCTAGTGACAGACGGACAGACAGACAGACAAGTCTTAGTAATAGGGTCCCGTTTTAATATTTTTTAATAGTTCCTACTAAACTAATTTAATTACAACTTATATGGGACTAAAGGCCTAAAGACAATCATTAAATTCGGTTCACAATCAGCGAAGTAATCGCGTCACACGTCGAATCGCGAACCTCCTCCTTTGAAGTCGGTTAAAAATAAGAGTTTGAAGTCACGTTAATAATCCATAAAAATAATCTTCTGTATATATAAAAGGAAACCGTGACTGACTGACTGACTAATCTATCAACGCACAGCTAAAACAACTGGACGGATCGCGTTGAAATTTGGCATACAGATAGCAAATACCGATATCGACTATTTCGATACCAAAACAAAATTCCGTTTCGAAATATCGATTCGAGTTTCTTTGACATATGCATCCGCTAAATAAGGGTTATGGAAAATTCCCACAGGAACGGCAAAAAATAAAATATCTGCCCGGGCGAAGCCGCGGGCAACAGCTATAGTTGGATTATAAGGGAAAGCTCGGCCAAGTCGTATCAATTAAAGACTACTTAGAAATCACCGTTCTCATATCGATGTTAAAAAGTAAGTAATATGAGACTTATTATTAGTCGCTAATAACTTCCTAGAAAACAGTTATTCGATAGAAACCGGCTTAATGATTTGATATGATGTGAAAATCCACTTAGGCTGGCCACATACAGATTTCGACTGTTTCGATACCGAAACAGAATTCCGTTTCGAAAAAGGACATGTCATACACCACATTTTATCGACGAAAAACACCCCCATTTGGGAGTCACTACTTTCTCCCCTCTAAACGGCACCCATTTTATTTTCAGTTTATTTTTGTAGCTGTTCATGAAAGATATGTTTTCTCTTGAATTAGCAGCAGTACAGACTTAAAAATAGTCTAATTTAAAAGGTTATTTATTTTTTGTGGTGATTCATATATAAAATTAACCAAAATATTTGAGTAAAAACACACAAAAAACTTTAAAGAAAAGAAATGCAAATAACATAATTTTATTTTCATTTTTTGAACCTTCTGCAAAAACGAGGTCATTAACATTTTGTTTTTTTCTTCTTTATCAATTGATTTTGAGCTAAGCTATAAAACGACCAAATAATGTACATTTAATTAGATTCTTACTTAGTGTGCCAATTTATGGTTTATACGTGACCCTCGCTGTTTGTTACTTGGAAATGGTCAGATAGGCCACACAGCAGGTTGTATTGAGAGCTACAGCGCATCTGCAGAATGGATGCAGTCACTTTTAATAATTGTTTTAAGTAGTGCTTCAGTTAAAAACTGTTAAATAAAGTAAAAAAGTAACTAATGGTAGATATTTTTTGTCGTTTTATATCTTAACTCAAAATCAAATTATTAAAAAAAAACAACACCTCGTTTTTGCAGTAGGTTCAGAAAAAGGAAAAAATACAAATATATTTTGTTGCATTTTTTTTTCTTTAAACTTTTTTGCTTTTTCTCCCTCAAATGTTTTGGTTAATTTTATGTGTGGATAACAAAATAAATTAATTAATTCTTCAAATAAGATTATTTTGCATTATGTACTGCTGCTTATTCAAGAGAAAACGTATTTTTCATGAAGAGTTACAAAAAATAATTTGAAAATAAAAATGGCTACAATTTAGAGGGGAGAAGGATGCGACCCCCTAATGGGGCTTTTCGTCGATGAAATGTGGTGTATTACATTTTTAAATATAGGTAACCCTATCTGATATACACTATATACATCACACACATACGTTTACTTCCGTTCAGAATACAAGTCTGTGCAGAGGCTACTATGTAGAGTTTTGAATTGGAGAAAATATTTAACTGAAAACTAGTCTACGTGTGCGGCAGGTAGTTCCTTGAATTTGTATATACTGCTGCCTTCGTTATTCCGAATCGATATTAAGAAACGGAATTCCGTTTAGAGATTTCGACTGTATGTGGCCGGCCTAAAGTTGAGCAGTGTCAGAATTCTGATTGAGTGATGTTATGACGCACGCAATCACATTTAATGTTTATTAGTCGACAGATGACCGCGGCTCCGCCCGCGTGGACATCGAGGGTGCGCGATGCGCAAGCCGCTAGCGGCTCCGGTGCTATTTTTGTTATAAACCTTCCTGGTATACATTCAACAATTTACCAAAGTTTCATTATAATCGTTCGAGCGGTTTTAAAATAATAAATATTAAAAAAATAAAACCTATTAACCTCTGATTTATTCTTGTAAAAACAGGATAAAAATTATACTTCTTCCTTAGTTTTCTTTTTTTTTTATTCACAGTTGGTAAGCCCTTGGCATCATCTCACCTGATGGTAAGTGACGATGATGCCGAAGATGGAAGCGGTAAGCCTGACATTCCCCAACGCAATGGGGATCTGATTATCTTATCTTTAAGCCGGAACACATCAATGCTGTTGTATGGCGACAAGACTTAGATAAGATGGTGGTAGCTAGCCAGGCGGGCTATGAAAATGCCCTACCACCAACCAAACCGAGTCCTACAAAGTTGACCCCGCCGGGAATCGATCGGGAGTGTGAAACGAATGGACTAACTATTACGCCACGGAGGCGGTTAAATCTGACGTAGCAAAGTGTGCAAGTAATGCATCAAAGCTCATTTACTGCAATAAACCACAGCCACAGCTATAAGAACTTATCAAGGTGAAACTATTTCTTAATTAGCACTATTATGGGCTTCCTATTTAGGGCACGCCATTTATGTTTCTTTCTATTGCTGCGAAGCTTTTATGGCTCTTAAGATTAATATTACAGATTTTCTTTATTTTTGACGTCAATTACTCCTAAACGATGAAAACCCAAGATTGAAAAAATACCCTTATTGTTGATGATGTTCCTTAAAGTCATAAGCCATTTTTAGCAGAGCAGCAGCAGTTTTTTGGAGCAGTTTTGGCTCAAATGAAAAAAATCCCAAAGATAGGTCTACACTTTCAAATCTAGTTATGAGTAATATTTTGAAGTATAAATTTAAAAAAATATACTACATGTATTTGGTATGACAATACAAAGTGAGTAATGTTATTATTTTTTAAACTTTCATTGTAGTTTTTGATTGAAACGAAAAACCATTGAAAAAGTGTGGTTATTTTCTTTACTCATTACACGTAAATAAAAAGACACAGACAACTGTCCCAATCAATACCTCACCTTAAGCGGAAACGCGGGCGCAATTTTTTCCATATAAACGTAGTCCCCTGTTTCCTCCGTGCATAATTACAATAGAAAATATTTTTTTCCATTAAAACTATATCTACCATGGCCATGCCCCTATGATTTGTTTTTTCCCATATTCTAATTATAATAGGAAGTAGAAGACTTCAAAAACAGAGAAAATTGCCCATTATAACGTCATTTTCAGATACCCACTAAACAAATAATACTCATATCTATCTATCTATCTATAATATAATAAAACTGTAACGGGGCCGTGTCTGTACATGAAATATTTTTGGAAAATAATAACTGTGGTGGACATTATTAACGATACAGAGGCCAAAACAACAACTTTTGGAATTTTTGTCTGTCTGTCTGTCTGTCTGTATGTTCGCGCATCACGCAAAAACTACCGGGCCGATTTTGATGAAATTTTGTATGGTGGTTCCTTATAGCCCGGGTTAACATATAGGATACTTTTTATCCCAGAAAATTCAAGAGTTCCCGTGGGAAAATCAAAAGTATTCATTAATAGAATGGCTCACCACGCAAATGTGGCTTGACCTATTACAATCAAATTTTACACGTTTATACCCTTATCGCGAACTAAAACTGGGACATTGTGATTCCCAAAAAAATTAGGGTTCCTACAGGAATGCAAAAAATTGTATCTTTAGAATGACTCAACGTAACAATATGAAACCTTTACATTGGGATGGGGTGTTTTTGACCATCATTGTATAGTCGGGTATTCTTTATCCCGGAAAACTAAAGAGGTCCCGTGGGAAATTATCTATCGATACTTACAATAATATCAATAGAGTACTTTTTTTATATATTAGCTACACATACCAAACATTATAATCATAGTAGCAGAATGTCAATAGATGGCACTGCAGGGATAACAAAACGCGCTTAAGTTGTATTAAAACATTAAAACATTATTTCATACTTTTGAGTGGATTTCTTTTATGTATTTTTCAGCATACGCTACTTTAAACTGGAACCGTGGTACGATAGCGATGTTTCATAGGCGAACAGAGAGGTATTTTTTTACAGATTCCAATCGTGTAAAAAAATAAAAACACATAGATCGAGTTTAGCATCTTTTAACAGGAGGCACAGATATGGGAACTTTTCTGACGGCGACTATTTGCGTGTGGCAATTGCTCTCCGACTGCAATATCAATATCTGTGAACCTCATCAATGTATTTGCGGGTCCACGGTGGAGGCAATTGGCTTTTACTCACTGAGTTGCAGTCGTGTTTGTGAAGATTCCCACGTCACCAATTCCTTAATGACCTCACTTGGAGGGCACTGGTCTCGGCGAGATGGAATTGATTCCAGACAGAATGGAATATTCCATCTTTGATGCAGCCGCCGGCCGGGCTTTAGTCGATCTGATGGCAAAAGGCCGGAGGGTTTTAACAGGTGCTATGGCAGAGAGGAACGCGTCTGCTTTGGGAAGCCACTTTTTCTGCCTCACTCCTCACCCGTACGGTACTGCTGCTCAATTTGCGGTGAGAAAGAAGCATAATAAGTACTCGGTCTTGGAGGCAAATTACTGCTTTTTCCGCTGGTCTGTGAGACAACCGGCTGCTGAACCCTAAGAGGCCTTTGCCTTCACAAAGGAGATTGGCCTTCGCCTTCGAGAGAGGAGATGTGACGTGAGGTCCTACCTGCTGCTAAGGTTGTCTATTGCCATCCAGCGCGGCAACGAGAAGTGCGTCTTGGGCTCCTTTGGAGCTGATACGAATCGAGGATTTGACCCATATTAATATTGATAGGAAATTTTATTACTAGATTGATACCTATAATGATTTGAATTAGTTTTTTGATAATATAGGTATATGTGTTATTTCATCATATCAGTTTATATACGTCCCCACCAAGGGGCTCGACCTGCCCTGAGTTAGGGCGATCTGGCCTTAGACGATCACGCGGGCCCATTGCGGGTTGATTGACTTCACACATTAGCTTCGAATTTCTTCGCAGGCATGTGCAGGTTTCCTCACGATGTTTTTCTCACCGTAAGAGCGTCGGATAAACGTACATACCAGTATGAAATCGATATTCGTATAGATATTGGTAAGTGGCAGAATTCGAACCACGGCTTTCCGGATAGGAGCTAGTGGCCCTAACCGTTTTGCCACCGACGCTCTATATTTTATTTAAGATTTAGAAATCCTTACTTTTATTATATTATAAATGTAAAAATGTGTTTGTTTGTTTGTTACCTATTCACACTTCAACACCTCTACCAATCTTGATGAAATTTGGCATGCAGGTAGCCTGTATCACTGGTAAGAAATAGTCAACCTTTTATCTATGGAAATTATCATAGTCCGATGCAGTTCCTGAGGAAACTAAAACAATACTCTTTGTTCGTTTTATTTAAAATCGTAACGAAAAAATGGATTGGTGTGATTTTTAGCACAGAGATGAGGTGGAAAATGAAATAATATACTAATAAGTATATCCTGACATAGTTCCCGAGGGATCTGGGGACAGCTGTTTTCTACGCTCGCGCACGTCGGTGGCGTCGCAACGGAGCAACGGATTAAAGTGATTTTTTTGTATAGAATTTGTTGAGGGGGTGGGAAGTGACAAAGACTGCTAATCCGAATAGCCCGATACAGTTCCTGAGGTACCTGGTGAAAACTCATGTCCACGCTTGCGAGCTAATTGCGGCTCGCGCACCAGTCACCCTCAAAAAGAGTCATAAAAGCTATGTCCACGTGGGCGAAGCCGCGGGCAAAAGCTAGTTAACAATAAAATGAAAACATAGCAGCATACCTAAAGCGTTTTTTAAATTATTTTTAAAAAAAATATAATTATTGCACAAGTTTTGTAGGAGAAAATAGGGACCTTGAAATGCTGTTTTGGTCAATTTTAGCACCTTATTATCGGTCTGTGCTGCAGTTCTCCCTTTCTTGCTGTATACGGAGAGGTTTGGGGAAGGGAGACAGCAACATTTTATTCAAATAGCTATTATTTAGACCGCATTTCCTCTTTAATACGCAGGTAGTACTTGATAGCTACTACAGATTCATCGTCGATGTTTACTTGCATTATGTTCGAATTCCTGCCTTTATCTGTTTAATTAAAGCTGTCTATTGTGTATTTTTACCTCATTGTTATACATACAAGAAAGATCTATTACGCTAAATAAGCCTTGAATCACTTTAGGAATTTATTATAAATTAAAAACCTGACTGCGTAAAAACTTAACCCTTCTTTTTGGCCAGTCGGGTAAAAATTTATCACTCACCAGGGATCAAGACGAATCTAACGATACCTCATACGGTCAAATCCTTCAAGCCGTTCAGACTGTTGTAGGGAACATAGAAATCTACATATGTATATACAACATACATACCTACATAATATTATTTTTTTGGGTTTTTCTAGACATAAAACTGATGGCATATTATAGCCGTTAGTAAGATTTAAAAATAAACCCATATAGTCTTCCCAAATATACCACATTATATTTTAGGTGCTAATAAGCGTAGTCGTTTACTAAAATTTGGAAAACATCCTTAGCGCCATTTTTAAGAGAGAAAAAAATACTTTTTTATGGGAGGTACCTCAATATTTCAAAAATTAGAAATCAAAAAGGTACCCCTGGCAAAAATACTACATATGTGCAAAATTTTGTCAAAATCGGTTCAACCATTTTTTAGCAAAACAAGGATACACACACACTATTTTTTTCTAGGACAGTTTTTTAGTGTGTTTAAGTGATACAGATTGCATTTCCGTAAAAACCTCGTAGTCGACTTTTCGGACGACCTCATAACCTTCTATTTGCTCCTTTGTCGCTGGTAAGTTAAAATCGATCATAGGAAGCTACTGGTAATAGATTCCCAATGGCAAACAGTAATCTTGTAAAAGCTGATAAATAAAACATTGAAACTGTCGTCCTAATCCCGATACCTCTTATTTTAATGTAATTTCAAGAATTAGTCGATAGTCGGACGCACCCATCTTGTGGCCGCCCCTTGCTATCGTGTGGCTGCAAGAACTTACATTTATGAGTTATTTTTTAGTTATCAGAAACACATGTCCCACTTGGCCATGACAATCTGCGATTGAAAAAGTCAGGAAGTTGACACCTCGCTCGAAGGTAAAAATATGTCCCATATCTAGGCACGAAACAAACCCAGAACAATTATAAATCGCTATCCGGACACTTCTTTTTTTCACTGCAATGCATTTATTGACTGCAGCTTCAATGAAGCCGTTGCAATTGAAAGACAAATGAAGTTTAAATCAAACAGTGAGCTTGCATAGGGTTACCATATATGTAAGGGAGATGCCTGTCTAGTATGCACAAAATGCCTGATTTTTCAGAAAAATGCCTGTCTGCAGTAACAAAACTGTAAGTCTTAAAATAAATAATATACAACAAATAATTTTAACTATGATACGTAATTATTTTAACTATGATACGTAATTATTTTAACTTGTTTTTTTTTGCATGCGATTTTTAGTCAGTTTTATCACCTAGTGTGAATGCAGCACGTATGCGAGCTTATAGATTTAACTGAGACCCGCGAAATTTAAAAATGCTTAGCGCCGCACGCCTGTCTAAACCACAAAATGCCTGTCAAATGCGACAAATGCCTGTTAGATGATAACCCTAAGCTTGCAACTCTTAAACTCATGAATTGAATCCGTATTAAGTAATCAAATCGCTGGTGTGCATAAACCCCTAATAGGAAAACTTAATTTCCTGTCGGTAAGAAGTCCGCCGTGATCGTCAACAAACATCGTCGTATTCGCAGCATGCCGTAATTTCGAGGACTGTTGCGGGAGCTGTGCCGGACCAGTGCACATTCAAATTGCCGTGGCGATGCCGAGTGTGGACTACACTTTAGGGCAGCGGCTCTCAAACTGTTGTACACATAACTACTGAAATTTAGGACCTCTTTTCTCAAAGTGGTACGCAAACTGTTATATACTTTCCTGCCTAGTAAAAATTAAAGTATGGAAATTGGAAACGTTGTCGTCAAATTTTGTCATTACTAAATATTGTTCAAAAAATATTGGTACTTGAATTCTACGTAATACCTCCGTATAATACTTGAGAATCTCAGCTCATACAAGGTTTTTCAGACTTATTGGAATAAATAAATGCACCTACAATAATATTGTAGCTCTGGTCACACTCTATTGGAATAGTAAAGATGACAATCTATAGATTGTTGCCAAAAATTGAAAAAAAATACGTTGAATTGAGATCCCTCTCTTTTGTCGCTTTAAAAAGGAACTTTTGTTAATTTAATAAGATTTAGCGTCTTATTAAGATTCATCAGATATATGGGCTTAAAAAAATAATTAGGACAGCGTAGATCAACCATAGTCTAAAGAATTCATACAGTCGCCCAACGCAGACGTCTAGACAGGGAAATCGGGGGGGGTTGGTGAGAAGCGAGACCAAGTCCAAGCCTAAGTTACAAAGGTCTTGTTAAGCCTTTTAGGACAAATTAGTTCCAGCATGAGGACGTGACCATCAAGTGACTTATGATGTGGAGCAACATCAAAGGTGTTGGACCACTGTATTGTTCTTACTCTGTGGAGCAACTTCAAAGGTGTTGGACTACTGTATTCTTTCTTACTCTATGGAGCAACATCAAAGGTGTTGGACCACTCTATTGTTCTTACTCTGTGGAGCAACATCAAAGGTGTTGGACCACTGTATTGTTTCTTACGCTGTCGAGCAACATCAAAGGTGTTGGGACCACTGTATTGTTCTTACTCTGTGGAGCATCATCATAGGTTTTGGACCACTGTGTTGTTCTTACTCTGTGGAGCAAATCAAAGGTGTTGGACCACTGTGTTGTTCTTACTTTGTGGAGCAACATCAAAGGTGTTGGACTACTTTATTGTTTCTTACTCTGTGGAGCAACATCAGAGGCGTTGGACCACTGTATTGTTCTTACTCTGTGGAGCAACATGAAAGGTGTTGGACCTCTGTACTGTTTTTACTCTGTGAAGCAACTATGAATGAATACAAAAACTCATATGTTTAGGCATCAATATCTAGCAGATTCCCTCCGTTCATTAACTGGCCGCTGTTTGCGGTGCGGACTTAGCGACGGAGACAATAAATCCGATTCCACGGCCGTCATTATGCCGGCCAATCAATTAGTGCTCTTATTGGTTTTATAAGGAAGGTAGATTTTCATTTAATGGGATTGTATCTGTTAGACGCAAAAAAGAACTATTTTAAAAGTTGTCGAACCACGACTATTTAAATTAATATGTATACTTTAACAACTACGTACCATTTTTATTTTCGAGCGACACAAGAGTGAAGAAGACATTGTAATACCAAAAAAAAAATCAAGTTGATTTAATGGGGTGGGGATCGATTGTCTTGAACTTAAAGAGTCCAAAAAACAAAAAAAGAATGTGTATGTGCGGTGCTCTAGTTTTCAAACTACTGAACCAATATGGGTAAAATTTGTATTAGGGCAATATTATTATTTTTATTTTTTATAAAGTTTTTTTTTATTTTTTCCTATCTTGATTTTTAGGGTTGCCTTTATAGTAAAAAATCACTATGAACTTTTTTTTTTCTCAAAAATGGCCAATACGATTTGGATGAAACTCAGTACGTTACCATAACCATATGTAGCCTATTCGTTATTCCGGGAGAAGTCTGAATAAGGTATAGTTCATTTCAAATACCATGGCAGGATAACGTTTACGACGGTCATTAGGCGATAACAAAAAGAGTGGTATTAACAATCGATACCTGGAAGACCTTTTTTCTAGCGTGGTGCAAACTAATTTTGATACTTTTGGTACAAGATGTGCTTCATAGTGATTGCACATAAGGTTTAGTTTGTAGCATAGGAAATTGTAAATAGAAGCTTAGATAGTGATTTAACATAAGGTTTAGTTTGTAGCATATAAAATTGCAAATAGCAGCTTAGATATTGTGATTAAACATAGTTTGTAGCATAGGGAATAGTAAATACTAGAAAAATATAATATTACCTAAAAAAATTGCGCATTCTGTAATTTTTTTTCAAGTACCAAATTGCATCGTTCCTGCTATAGTTGATAAGTAGCATTAACAACAGATGCTTGACTCCGAGCGATTAAGTAATAAAATAATTATACAACGATAGCCTAAAGTAATAAATAATAATTAATAATACAAAGTCTCGAGTACTATCCCACCATGGTATTTGAAATCAACTATACCTAATCCAGGTCATATTTTAATTTTTCTCAATAATTACTCTAAAGATTTTAATGAAACTTTGTGAATACTTACCAAGGACTTAATATGCCTACTGCATTGGGTAGTTCATCCCAAATTATTTGTAAAATTTTCATCAAATCATTCACATCAGCTCATATATACGTCCCCACCGAGGGGTCGAGCCTACGCTGAATTAGGGCGATCGGGCCTTAGTTGACCACGCGGGCCCAGTGCGGGTTGGTCAACTTCACACACTACCTTCGAGTTTCTTCGCAGATATGTGTAGCTTTCCTCACGCTGTTTTCCTTCGCCGTGAGAGCGTCGCATAAACGTACATATGAGATCGAAATTCGAAAACACATTGGTACTTGGCAGGACTCGAATCACGACTTCCCGGATAGGAGGTAGCGGCCCTTGCCGTTGCGCCACCGACGCTCTATATGATCAAATCATTACTTACCTATTTTTTTTGTTACTAAGAAAGCGTAATGTTACGGTGAAGGAAAACCTGCACACGCCTGCGAAGAAACTGCAGATTGTGTGTGAAGTCGACCAACCCGCACTGGGCCCGAGTGGTCGACTAAGGCCCGATCGTCCTAATTTAAGGTAGGCTCGAGCCCCTCGGTGGGGACGTATATGAGCTGATATGATGCACACATAACCTGCGAGTTTCTCCGCAGGCGTGTGCAGGTTTCCTCACGATGTTTTCCTTCACCGTAAGAGCGTCGGATAAACATACATATGAAATCTAAATTCGAAAACACATTGGTACGTGGCAGGATCGAACCACGACCCCCCGGACAGGAGGCGGCGGCCCTAGCCGTTACGCCACCGACGCTCGACGTCGACGATTTTCGACTACACCAGACGGTAAAGGCTCAACGAGAAAGTATGCACAGCGTTTCTGCACAATTTATTTTATTTGGTTTAGTAGAGATGTGTATCGTATGTTTACTTCGGCCAAACAAAACTGACTAATTGGGCACTTTATGTCTTTACTAGCCGACCAGTCAGTTTGAACCGCACCCGCCGAATAGCCGATGCAACTTTTCATAGTCATAGAGGTAGCAAAGGGGTCTAATAGTATTGGTGGGTTGTTATCCCTTTGCAACCACTCACGCTGTACGACCAGATGGCTAGTGATCGGCTGTAATGGATCCAGGTTGATTGCGTCATAGGTTCATTTGATAGACGATGTCAACTTACAGAATCCTAGCAAAAGCGTCATCGTTCGGAGATGGAGTGATGTAGCGGCAACTGCAGTAACCCGCCACTGAACCTTAACACAAGCGAAGAGAGAACAAAAGAAATACTATATCTAGAACGCGCTATTAGAATTTCTTCATCGCTGAGTATATATACAGATACCAATCATCAACGATTGGTCCACGGTCGGACCCCAGGCATACCACCTCGCCTGGCGGAGATATCTCCCTTAGCTCTCTTCTAGTAGGAAACGCACCGTTCCTAAACCTTCAAATCTAGTTTTTAGGGGACCCTATTACTAAGCCTCCGTTATCTGTCCGTATGTCCATCCATCAGCGGGCTGTATTTCATGAACTGATTACGGTCATAACTATTAAGATAGAGAGTTGAAATTTTCTCAATTTATGTGTATTTCTGTTACCGCTATACCAAAAATTACTCAAAACTAGAAAAAAAAATAACGGAGATCTATATACAAAAAACGTGTTTTTTTAGGGTCTTTAGAAGTATTTTTGATTTAGTCTATCGTAAAAACGGTAATACATACAGTAAAATTATACTGAAGTGAAACAACAAATAATAAAAATTGAATGACAAAAAAGCACACTTTTGTCGCTCGCGTCTGTGATGTCTTTTGTTTTTTTTTTTTTTGTAAACCCTTGACAACATCTCACCTGGTGGTAAGTGACGATGTTGCCGAAGATGGAAGCGGGCTTACCAAGAAAAAAATAAAAATTATCAAAATAAAAATATAAAAATATTTTTAAAATGAATAGGTATAATTGTCATTATACTATGTAGTTTGAAGAGATGTGGTGGTACGGAACCCTCGGAGTGCTAGTCCGACTCGCACTGGGCCGGTTTTTTCCAACTTTTGAGTTTCACCAAAGTGTACATATACATATTAATACTAACATAGTTTAACGAAACTCAAATGAGTTTTTCTCTCTCACATGATACGTATGATCCAATGTACCCATGAGTTATCTTATACGTCCCCACCGAGGAGCTCGAGCTTACCCTGAATTAGGGCGATCGGGTGGGTTGGTCGACTTCACATACAATCTTCGAGTTTCTTCGCAGGCGTGTGCAGATTTCCTCACGATGTTTTCCTTCACCGTAAGAGCGTCGGATAAACGTACATATGAAATCGAAATTCGGAAACACACGTGGCAGGATTCGAACCACGGCCTCCCGGACAGGAGGTAGCGGCCGTAACCATTACGCCACCGACGACCTATGAGTATTAAAACTAAAACATACATTATATCGTGCTAGTTATCTCTATGCCACCTCCGTGGCGCAATGGTTAAGTCCATTAGCTTCACACCAGGAGGTTGCGGGTTCGATTCCCAGCGGAGTCTAACTTTGTAACACTGGGTTTGGTTGGGGCATTTTCTAAGCCCGCCTACCACCATCTTTCCCAAGTCTTGCCGCCAAACATCAATGCTTATAACATTGATGTGTTCCGGCTTGAAGTTCCCCATTGCATTGGGGAATCTTTGTAAGCAAGCTTCCGTCTTCGGCATCATCGTCGCTTACCATGATTACCAATTGTAAATTTTAAAAAATGCGCATCCCTAAGTTTCCGTAACGAAACCCTATATCGAATGCAAATTTCCAAATTGCTCCCTATTTAGATATAAAGAAGACCACCAACTTTAATACAGAAGGCAGGTAAGTAAATGTTACAACGCCTATAGAAAAGGTCCCCTCAAAAAGCGATGTAGTAAAAAATGTGGGCAGTTTGTCCCCCACATTTTACTAACTCGCCCAAATTTGCATAAACTCACCGGGAAAGAACGCCATTACAAACTTTTGACCGTACTTTAAAAGCCTTAAAATCGAAATT
Organism: Coleophora flavipennella; assembly: GCA_947284805.1. NCBI lineage: Eukaryota > Metazoa > Arthropoda > Insecta > Lepidoptera > Coleophoridae > Coleophora > Coleophora flavipennella. The sequence goes on along the minus strand of OX369264.1, from coordinate 14,528,768 downwards.
GCCTATAAATGAACGAACGGCATTTTATAAAGATGATCGTTTAATTTTGCATGCATTCAGTATCGCCATACGACACAGTCGCATTATTTTCAAAGCATCCAAACTTCTGGATAAAAACTATAGAAATACCAACAGCATAACATCTATAATATAATAAAACTGTAACGGGGCCGTGTCTGTACATGAAATATTTTTGGAAAATAATAACTGTGGTGGACATTATTAACGATACAGAGGCCAAAACAACAACTTTTGGAATTTTTGTCTGTCTGTCTGTCTGTCTGTATGTTCGCGCATCACGCAAAAACTACCGGGCCGATTTTGATGAAATTTTGTATGGTGGTTCCTTATAGCCCGGGTTAACATATAGGATACTTTTTATCCCAGAAAATTCAAGAGTTCCCGTGGGAAAATCAAAAGTATTCATTAATAGAATGGCTCACCACGCAAATGTGGCTTGACCTATTACAATCAAATTTTACACGTTTATACCCTTATCGCGAACTAAAACTGGGACATTGTGATTCCCAAAAAAATTAGGGTTCCTACAGGAATGCAAAAAATTGTATCTTTAGAATGACTCAACGTAACAATATGAAACCTTTACATTGGGATGGGGTGTTTTTGACCATCATTGTATAGTCGGGTATTCTTTATCCCGGAAAACTAAAGAGGTCCCGTGGGAAATTATCTATCGATACTTACAATAATATCAATAGAGTACTTTTTTTATATATTAGCTACACATACCAAACATTATAATCATAGTAGCAGAATGTCAATAGATGGCACTGCAGGGATAACAAAACGCGCTTAAGTTGTATTAAAACATTAAAACATTATTTCATACTTTTGAGTGGATTTCTTTTATGTATTTTTCAGCATACGCTACTTTAAACTGGAACCGTGGTACGATAGCGATGTTTCATAGGCGAACAGAGAGGTATTTTTTTACAGATTCCAATCGTGTAAAAAAATAAAAACACATAGATCGAGTTTAGCATCTTTTAACAGGAGGCACAGATATGGGAACTTTTCTGACGGCGACTATTTGCGTGTGGCAATTGCTCTCCGACTGCAATATCAATATCTGTGAACCTCATCAATGTATTTGCGGGTCCACGGTGGAGGCAATTGGCTTTTACTCACTGAGTTGCAGTCGTGTTTGTGAAGATTCCCACGTCACCAATTCCTTAATGACCTCACTTGGAGGGCACTGGTCTCGGCGAGATGGAATTGATTCCAGACAGAATGGAATATTCCATCTTTGATGCAGCCGCCGGCCGGGCTTTAGTCGATCTGATGGCAAAAGGCCGGAGGGTTTTAACAGGTGCTATGGCAGAGAGGAACGCGTCTGCTTTGGGAAGCCACTTTTTCTGCCTCACTCCTCACCCGTACGGTACTGCTGCTCAATTTGCGGTGAGAAAGAAGCATAATAAGTACTCGGTCTTGGAGGCAAATTACTGCTTTTTCCGCTGGTCTGTGAGACAACCGGCTGCTGAACCCTAAGAGGCCTTTGCCTTCACAAAGGAGATTGGCCTTCGCCTTCGAGAGAGGAGATGTGACGTGAGGTCCTACCTGCTGCTAAGGTTGTCTATTGCCATCCAGCGCGGCAACGAGAAGTGCGTCTTGGGCTCCTTTGGAGCTGATACTAATCGAGGATTTGACCCATATTAATATTGATAGGAAATTTTATTACTAGATTGATACCTATAATGATTTGAATTAGTTTTTTGATAATATAGGTATATGTGTTATTTCATCATATCAGTTTATATACGTCCCCACCAAGGGGCTCGACCTGCCCTGAGTTAGGGCGATCTGGCCTTAGACGATCACGCGGGCCCATTGCGGGTTGATTGACTTCACACATTAGCTTCGAATTTCTTCGCAGGCATGTGCAGGTTTCCTCACGATGTTTTTCTCACCGTAAGAGCGTCGGATAAACGTACATACCAGTATGAAATCGATATTCGTATAGATATTGGTAAGTGGCAGAATTCGAACCACGGCTTTCCGGATAGGAGCTAGTGGCCCTAACCGTTTTGCCACCGACGCTCTATATTTTATTTAAGATTTAGAAATCCTTACTTTTATTATATTATAAATGTAAAAATGTGTTTGTTTGTTTGTTACCTATTCACACTTCAACACCTCTACCAATCTTGATGAAATTTGGCATGCAGGTAGCCTGTATCACTGGTAAGAAATAGTCAACCTTTTATCTATGGAAATTATCATAGTCCGATGCAGTTCCTGAGGAAACTAAAACAATACTCTTTGTTCGTTTTATTTAAAATCGTAACGAAAAAATGGATTGGTGTGATTTTTAGCACAGAGATGAGGTGGAAAATGAAATAATATACTAATAAGTATATCCTGACATAGTTCCCGAGGGATCTGGGGACAGCTGTTTTCTACGCTCGCGCACGTCGGTGGCGTCGCAACGGAGCAACGGATTAAAGTGATTTTTTTGTATAGAATTTGTTGAGGGGGTGGGAAGTGACAAAGACTGCTAATCCGAATAGCCCGATACAGTTCCTGAGGTACCTGGTGAAAACTCATGTCCACGCTTGCGAGCTAATTGCGGCTCGCGCACCAGTCACCCTCAAAAAGAGTCATAAAAGCTATGTCCACGTGGGCGAAGCCGCGGGCAAAAGCTAGTTCCAAATATGATTAGTAGTATGTTAATAATAGTGAAGCGTCGTCGGTGGCTCAACCGGTAACGACTCGGTCCTCCTAACCAGAGGTCCCGGGTTCAAATCCGGACGGCCAACGAGTTTTTCGAAACTTACGTACATAAACTTACCGATTGCTTTAACGGTGAAGGAAAACATCGTGAGGTAACCTGCACATCTGTTTCCAGATATAGGGTAAAAGCCGGATAGTTGCCACACTTTTTGAAATCACTCTATATCTCCCAGTACAAAAAAACAAAATACATACTTTATTAGTAAAACAGGCCGGTACTTTGGTTTTTATTTTTATTATCTTTAATATTTTCAGAGTATTAGCGATTTTTGCGGACCTCTATATTTTGGGGCATCTATCCCACATAGGGGATAGTTGACTAATCCATATAAATTACGTTTAGGATAGATTCCCCGCGCAGAAACAGGACATCTACCCCGCAAAAATTTTGATCCCATTTTGCCTTCCCATGCAATCGCACACAGACATGAGACACGGTCAACGTGGTAATTGGAGAATCTTTCGATAGATTAGTAAAATAGCATGCGATTCATACGGGAAACTAGAGTATGCTGTTTTTACAAAAACTATCCTGGTATTGCTTTAACGGTGAAGGAAAACATCGTGAGGAAACCTGCACACGCCTGCGATACAACTCGAAGGTTGTGTGTGAAGTTACCAACCCGCACTGGGCCCGCGTGGTCGACTAAGGCCTGATCGCCCTAATTCAGGATAGGCTCGAGCCCCTCGGTGGGGACGTATATGGGCTGATATGATGATATCCTGGTTTTACCCTAGTATGAAGGTCGCGTTACACATGTCAGTAGGTGTTAATCTAAATGTCATACACGTGACGCTAAATGCAACACCAGGCACCCCCGTTTATCCCTTGGATAGCACGCTTAATTGTGCCACAGTATAAAAGAGAGAGTAATAATAGTAGATGCTTTCAATATTTTTGTACTTGAATGTCGATACTTTTAAGTGCCTAAAAGAAGGGTCTAACTTTTTTTCATTTACGTAACAAAAAATCTTGATGGGGCTGAAACACTTGAAACTTGATATTTACGACTTTACGACCGATTTTATTAATTTTGTGGTTGAGTGACACACTACACTCAAAAGCTTATCTCATTGTTTTTTGTTTCTTTATCTTATGCCCAAAGAATTCTTCAATTTTTTGTAAAGATCAAAATATGTTTAGGTAATAAATGGGCTATCTATCTGCACTTATTTTTCTGATTTATAATTAACTAGCTTTTTTCGCGGCCCCGCCCGCGTGGATATCGATTTTATGACTGTCTTTAAGAGTGATTAGTAAATTATGTCGTTTCCCACCTACTCAACCATCTCTGTGCAAAAAATCACAACAATCGAGTATTTTTTTAGTTCCTTCAGGAACTGCATCAGATTATGCTATTTTTCCGGGATAAAAAGTAGCCTATGTCCTTCCCCGTGACACAGGCTACCTGCATGCCAAATTTCATAAAGGTTGGTCAAGGCGTTGAAGCGTGAAAAGGTAACAAACAAACAAACTAACAAACAAACAATTTTCACATTTATAATATTAGTAAGGATTACGCTAGTGAATAACAAATACGTAATATTAATTAAAAGTCTATTTGTGTGATAATTAATTGGTGTCTTGATATTCATAATCTCGGCAGTGTATAGTGGCATAACTAATAAGTTCGAATAATATAACAATTTTAATGAGTTATCGTCATGGAGATAGCCAGGCGCGGGCGGTCCGTGGGCTGATGAAAGCGTCTGTTGACGTCAAGCGAGTCTCCCGCGATATGCGTTGGCCTGCGCGAGCGCAGGTCACGGTTTCCTCCCTCTCGATCAATATCGATAGTTTCTTCAAATGACTACAGTATTTTTAAATTTTTCAAGCGACTTCCAAAATGGAGGAGGTTCTCTTTTTTCTATTATTTGTGTTACCTCAGAACTTTTGACTGGGTGAACCGATTTTGATGATTCTTTTTTTATTTCAAAGCTAGTGCTTCCCGTGTGGTCTCATATAAATTTTATCAAAATCGGTGTAGTACTTTAATAGAAAATTAACAAAAACCAAAATAATAATGCAAAATTGTTCGAAGTTGTTGCGATGGAAGTCGGTTTTTTAACGTGTTTAGCGTTTTCAATTATTAAACTTGCTATATAATATGGGTTTAACTTCAACATGTTAACCGCCTCCGTGGTGTAATGGTTAACCATTCATTAGCTTCATTAGCTTCACATCAGAAGGTCCCGGGTTTGATTCCCTGCAAAGTAAGACTCGGTTTGGTTAGTGGAAGGGCAGTTTCAAATCCCGCCTGGCTAGCTACCACCATCTTATCTAAGTCTTGCCGCCAAACATGAATGTTAACAACATTAATGTGTTCCGGCTTGAAGATAAGGTAGCCAGTTCCCCATTGCATTGGGGAATCTTGGTAAACCTGCTTCTATCTTCGGCATTACCATCAGGTGATATGATGCCAAGGACTTACCAATTGTGGATAAAAAAAATGCAGAATGTAATTTTAACCATGTCATTAAACGAAATAAGAGCACACATGCCTACATATAGAAAATTCTTGACGTGAATAAATCTAATTGAGCTAATGAAGGAGGAATTTCTTAATTAGTGTGTTTCGAGCCATAGGCACACGTACTGTACCGCAACGGGCTAATTACGCCGATAACTCTTTAATTAACCTGCCTAATAACAGAGTATTTGCATTCGAGCGATGTAAAGTTAAACCAATTACGGATCGGGAATGGATCGATTCAAATATTATTCTCTGGTTTATCCGTAGGTCTAGTGTGACAGACAGAATAGACTAATGTGACAATCCTCTAAACACGTCAAAAAGGCCGCAAACTGAATGCATTGGAAGCTCTAGAGATTAACAGACATAGGATACAAAACACCGAAGAATTACTAAATGACCAAAGCCTATCGACATCTCCTCTGTTGAATATTATTTTAGATCCTAGAATCATCATCGAATTATTGTAGATCCTAGATTTGGCCGTAAATAAATTGATAATATTATTATTATATTTAAATAATTGACATTTAATTCCATGCTTTTGACAATTTACAGTTCATTTATTTATTATATTTTATTTTTATTTGTTACGTTACTGTATTAATTTTCCTTACATTGGTATTTTTTTATCAAATCTGAAGATATTTAAAGATCTTTAATAATCATCTTTGCACCAGAAAAAGAAATCTCTCAATCGGTTTATTTATCCTAACCTACATACTCTAGCAAAATGATAGCACTTTTGCTAAAGCTTGCTCGGACTTCTTGTGGGAACTCGAAACACAGTATACACACTTTTATAAAGATATGTGCGAACGAATACATATCATTTAAAGTCAGTTTGAGAGCTTCGTTCTTTGAGAGTCGGATAAAAACATGCGTCAGCGCACGAAGGGTAATGAAGGGTTATCGCACGCAGCACTGACACACAGGATGTCTTAATGAGCAGCTGATAACATGACTTTCTAATTAATAACAAGCAAACCAATTCGTTTACCATCTTGTGCAGTATAAGTAGAAACGTCGCGTCGGGAGATTAATGATTTATACGATAATGATGATACGTTTGTATATATTGTTTTAATTTTAGTAATGGCACAATAAATAAAGAAATCAAAGTTCTCAAGTGGCGGTCGCCCCGGAAAACGTAGCGTAGGCAGGCCTCCCACACGATGGACCGACGACCTGGTGAAGATCGCGGGAAGCCGATGAATGCGGGCAGCGCAGGACCGGTTGTCGTGGAAATCCTTGGGGGACGCCTTTGTCTAGCGGTGGACGATTTTCGTCTGATATGATGACGATGAAATAAAGAAATAGAGATTATTAAATTTCAGCTTATACCTACGTCTCAAAAGCACAGGTAAACTCTTATAAAGTTTTTAAAAGGTGTTACTGTCCTCTTATGTATTACCAGGTCCAAATACAGAGGTGCTTAAGGGTCCCCAGGAGGCTCAAGTTTCCATACAAACGTAGTTCCGCTTAAATACAAAAACTACATGCCGGATTGCATCCAAACAACAGATTACTAAATAGTTATCAAACCTTCCGAATATATTGAGAAGACACATATCGATGTTTGTAATTAGTTTTTGTCGTAGTAAATTGAAACATAACTAAACAATGGCTTAAATTAGCTTTGTACTGAAAGTTTGAAACTGCTATTGTTTGTTTCCGTTTTATATTAGTACATCGAAAACTAATTATAAACATATGTGTCTACTTAATATATTCGCAAAGTTTTCGTTCAAGCCAGCATGTAGTTTTTTTAAAGCGGAATGACTTTTGTGTTGTAACTCGGGCCTCCTGGGGACCCTTAACGGATAATATTAGTTTATTTTTCAAGAAAAAAAAGAGAAAGGACCTAAGTGCCTAGTGCTTTCTGTGAATTGTACCTTCAATAGCAAGCTAAACTGCTGATAGAAAACTTTATGCTTCCGAGTGTGTACGTAAACCAAACTCTTTATCCTCTTTATCTTTTAGGCATTGCCTAGTGTCGGGTCACTGTGAGCATTCGTAGCGTAACTTTGTTCTGAATAAAGATTTATCTTATTATGTTATCTTATCTATCCATCTATTTTGAAATTATTTTGTTGTTTTATATTTTATACGTTATGGAACGTCAAATTATTCTTTCTTCCGGAGGTGACCGTTAGCATAACTGCGACACAGTCCTCGACTAATGTAGTTGCTATCGTACACATTAAAGTACCCGTAATTGAAGTTCCAAACATATATTTTTTTTTATAATTTATTACCCGACTGCACCAGAAGGATTGTCGAGTGTATGTATGTATGTGTGAATGTATATTTCTTTGGCACTTCCTAAACGGCTGGATGGATTTTGGAGTGCGAGGTGTATTCGCCTTGATCCCGTGACTGACATCTTCATCTTCTTATTAGCTCATATACGTCCCCACCGAGGGGCTCGAGCCTACACTGTATTAGGGCGATCGGGCCTTAGTCGACCACGCGGGCCCAGTGCGGTTTAATCGACTTCACACACAACCTTCGTGTTTCTTCGTAGGCGTGTGTAAGTTTCCTCACGATGTTTTCCTTCACCGTAAGAGCATCGGATAAACGTACATATGAAATCGAAATTCGAAAACACATTGGTACGTGGCAGGATTCGAACCACGGCCTCACCGACAGGAAGTAGCGGCCGTAACCGTTACGCCACTGACGCTCTTATTTTTATTTTATTAAAAAAAATTGTACGTTTGGCTACACCTCACCTGATGGTAAGTGCCGATGCAGCCGAGGATGTAACACGAAAGCTCGAATAGTGCCTATTCACTCTCGTCTTGAAGATTCCTAAATTATACCTACGAATCGGGGAATACAGACGCCGGCAGGGAATTCCACTCCTTGGCCGTTCGCATGATGAAGGAAGAAGCAACATGAACGATTATTAATCCGCTGGCCAAAAAATAGGGGTTAAGTTTTGGTGCAGTTGGGTTTTCAATCTTTAATTAATTCGTTTAGTTACTAAAACATGTTTCCAAGTTTGTTCACATTTTAACGAAGTCGGAACGAAACGTAAGAGGCGACACGGCAATGGGCCCTAATTAAATTAGTGACAAGAGGATGCTGCCTGAAAAACGTAACCTACACTAACAACCTAATTACTGGTGACCTCCGTGACAAAGGGCTGCCGCAATTCCGGAAACTTTATTGTAAACGGGAATTACGATAATCTTTCCAATTTTGTTGTAAATTAAAAACCCGTCAGCATAAAAACATTACCATCTTTGGACTTTTTAAGAGTCGAACTTAAATGATGCAAAAATCTTTGGACTTTTAGAGTCGAACTTTAATTATGCAAAAATCTTTGGACTTTTAGAGTCGAACTTTAACTATGCAAAAATCTTTGGATGTTTAGAGTTGAACTTTAATGATGCAAAAATCTTTAGACTTATTAAAAGTCGAACTTTAATGATGCAAAAATCTTTGGACTTTTCAAGGCGAGGTAGTAAAATGGTAACCCTACCTACAGTGTGGCGACAACCGTTCCTCGGGGCTGGAGAAAATTTGTTTGCAGCGCAGGAGAACACTGCACCAGACCAATTAGTGTTCGGAACCCGGCCCGCTAATGACAAGCCCTGTCATCACTTGCCATCTAATATCTAAATTAAGAAAATAAATTTTAAAAACCTGAAAGCTTTTGGGTACAAGCTTTTATAAAAGCTTTTATTAACTTGCAATGTATGTATGTTTGTTCGGGTGTAATCTTGCAAGTTTTTGACCCACTTCCCGGTTTCCGATTGAGCTGAAATTTTGCATACATATGGACATCGCGTGACAATGCGAAATTGAAAGCTTGTACCTAAAGGTTTTTAGGTTTTTCTAAAATTATTTTGGGAAGACTTTTTATGATCAAAAAGCCAAATGCTCAAATGAATACAAAAAATTTACGGTTCCAAATTCAAAAAAGGTGAGTACTTACAGTATTGTATTTCCTACGATTCTATTGAAAATTCAAAGACGATTCTGGGACCTCAATTCAACCTCCAAAGTTCATTATCAGATCAACTTCAAAATAAAAAAAAAATTTACTGTCACCGGGAATACGGCTTCATTTCAAATTTCAGCTCAATCGGACCCCTGGAAGTCGCTCTAAAATCGATCGCAAGTTTTGAACTAAACAAACATACCTACATACATCTAAACATTGCAAATTAAATAAAAGCTCTTAATGAAACTACTATCTTGACGGTTAGACTATCGAAAAGTTTAAATGATTAGCAGACGAATGATAAGGTTTTTTTTATTCACAATTGGTAAGCCGTGTTGGCATCATCTCACCTGATGGTAAGTGACGATGATGCCGAAGATGGAAGCGGGCTTACCAAGATTTCCTAACGCAATGGAAGACTGGCTATCTTATCTTCAAGCCGGAACACATCAATGTTGTTAACACTGATGTTTGACGGCAAGACTTAGTTAAGATGGTGGTAGTTAGCCAGGTGGGCTTAGAAAATGGCGTACCACCGACCAAACCAAGTTTTAAAAGTTGACCCCACCGGGAATCGAACCCGCGACCTCCTGGCGTGAAGCGAATGGACTAACCATTACGCCACGGAGACGGTTAAAAATAATAACTTTAATATCTATGATAAATAAACTTATCTGATAATTAATTTATCCTAGTAATGAAATGACTAGGAATTACTGTGACTCATGGTAGGAGACAGACATTATGCCCTAAATAGTAATAGTTTTGGAAAAACCTTAAAACTTTAAGTTAAAAGCTTTGATTTGAAAAGAAATTTGAGGACGATATTCAAGTATTCTTCTCAGCAAACTCTTTAATTAGAAAAAAAATACTGATCAGCCATCTTTGGGAATCCGCCATATTGGATTTAAAATGACGTCACTTACCTAGCCATTCATTGTTCTTCAAAGTTCAATTTCAGCTCAATCAGAAACCGAAAAGTTGTTCCAAGATTTGTCCCAAAATAACAGACAAACTAACTAACACGGCAAGCTAATATAGAGCTTGTAAAAAGGCTGATACGGTTGGTTGTTGATGGTGAACATAGGACCCAAACAAACATGATGGCCAATGAAGCTTTTAAGAAGAAACGTCAAACGACAAGCTCCAAAGCCTTGAGCATCGCCGCAAAGTCGCCTGTCTGTCGCTATTCTATCGAATTTATTTTGGAGAGTGCGCGTAAGATCTTCACGACCTCATTCCCCCGGCTCCATTCCACCGTCGGTCAACGAGACGCAGCGAGAGGTTGCACCCCTTTGTTGATGATGTTCCACCTTTTCGCACGAATCGTTACGCTTCTTTATTTATTATGCGTACAGCGCAGGAGTAGAACTCCTTGCTTGCGTTAGTGTTTCCCGATTCCTATAATTTGGGGATCTTCAAGGCAAAAGTGAATAGGCATTATTTAAGTTTGCATGTACCATCCTCGACTGCATCATCACTTACCATCAGGTGAGTAGCAGTCAAACGCACTCAAATTTTAAATGAAAAAAAAACGCGGGCGCCATTTTTTCCATACAAACAGGGGATTACCTGTTTCTTCCCTGGATAATGACAATAGAGCAAAAATGTTTTTTCCATTAAACTTATATCTACCATGGCCATGTTTTGTTTTTGCCCCTATCTTTAGTTTTTTCCCATATTCTAATTATAATAGGAAGTAAGAGCCTTCAAAAACTGAGATAATTGTCCAATTGAAACGTCATTTTTAGACAGCCACAAAAAAATATATACGCATATTAACAATAAAATAAAAACATCGAAGCATAAGTAAAGCATTTTTTAAATTAATTTTGAAAAAAATATTATTATTGCTCAAGTTTTGGAAGAGGAAATAGGGGACTACAAAATGTTGTTTTGGTCAGTTTTAGTGCCTATTATCGGTCTGGGCTGCAGCTCTCCCATTCTTGCTGAATACGGAGAAGTGTTGGAGAGGGAGACAGCAATATTTTATTCAAATACCTATTCTTTAGACCGCGTTTCCTCCTAACAAGGAATATTTTATTATTTCAAGTTTAGGACATCAAACTGCTTTAATCCGGCTCTGGCAATGTGATGTACGTAATTAATTAGTACACACTAACGCACTAATTACTAATTGACGGTTCTATGAAGTTATTAATTACTGGGTTGTGTGTGACAGTTACCACTTGGTAACATAATCCTGTAACTCTACGCTTAATTTTTAATGTAACTATTTTTTACATATCTCATAACTACTTAATATAATAGTTAATTAATTATCCCATTTAATGATAATTTATGACACTAAAAATTGTTTATGCTTTTGTGGACTGTAAGAAACAATGGCTCATATTATTTAAATTGACCTTTATTCAATACATAGATAATAAAGCAACGTTTACATTATCAAACACAAGTTACATTTCAAAGGACCTTTGACAAACACTTTCACCGCCACTGAGGTTTAATGGTTAGTCCACTCGCCTCACACCAGGAGATCGCGTGTTCGAATCCCGGTGGGATCTAACTTTGTAAAACTCAGTTTGGTAGGTGTTAGGGCATTCTCCGCCTGGCTAGCTACCACCAATTCTTATCTGAGTCTTGCCTCCAAAAATTATTGTCAACAGCATTCCATTGATGTGATTTGGCTTGAAGATAAGATAGCCAGTTCTCTATTGCGTTGGGGATTCTTGGTAAACGCGCTTCGATCCTCGGAATCATTGTCACTTACCATCAGGTGAAACGATGCCAAGGGTGACTAATAAAAATTAAAATAATAATAAATAAGCTTTATTTCGAAAAATTAAATAAAAACATGTTTTAGGTTTTAGAAAACCTTTGACGAACATCATTATCTGTGTAATCTTACTGAGATTGTTAACAAATGCGTTAGGAGCGCTCCCTCATTAGTCGCAAGCGCATGACTTGCAACAAAATTGACCGTAAAATTGTTAGAGATACTTGTAAAGAGGCATGTTCTGTATAATTAGAGCGAAAGGAGCATCGCTACTTGCTAGTGTTGTGCCGGCTAGTGATGTAGCTCTAATGAGCCACTGGCTAATTAGTGGATAAACAAGCGGATACGCGATTCTAATTGGCTTTTGGGACGATATTCAATTACCAACGTGCCCGTAATTAATGTACGCACAAATATTTAATATACTAAGTCAGTTTGTTTCATCTGATGTAGGTACAGGCAAGGTCAAAAATATAAATACGTTCAAAGCATCAAAAATATGTATCGACGACCTTATGTATATAAGATATAAGGTCGTGGATACATTTTTTGATGCTTTAAACGTATCTATAATTTTGACCTTGCTTGTACATAAGCTAAAGCAGCTTTATCTTAAGGTAGGCAAAGGCATACCTTATTATTAAGACCACAAAATAAAAATTAATTTTTAATCAACTTGCTTACTTCACAGGACTTTTGATTATTAAAGTTTGTGCAGTTATTTTTTTTAATACCAGCCAAGTTCGAGTCGGACTCGCTCACTGAGGGTCCCATACCACAACAGCTTTGATAAGGAACCTTAAAAACATCAACAAGTACAGCAATTTGATAGAAGGACCAACTTAAATTTGCAGTGTTAAAAAAAATCCCCCATACATTAGTTGATGCTCCAACTGCAAAAAAGTTGGTAATCGCAAAAAAAAGTTTAGTGATGTGAGACTTTCTTTATTTGCGCTGTGAGACCTTGCTTCTTGCCACATGATTCGAGGTTTTACCCTAAAAGTTTGGATGAATCAGTTTGCGAGTATCAAAATATGTGACATGAATGACAAGCTTAAATTTTCTACACCTTCAAGGGACCAGCGTATACCCATTACTGAGAAAAAAAGGTGTTAACAGACTGACAGACAGACAATAAAGTGATCCTATAAGGGCTCCGTTTTTTCCCTTTGAGGTAGGGAAGCCTAAAAATGGTATTAAGAATAGTTAAAAGTTAAAAATTACTCCGAGGCAGTACCTAAAAGTTAGTTGACGTTCAACCTTTTAAGATCCTGCACGCAACATTACTTTATTATAGGGCACTTTAGTTATTGTTAATTTGAGTTAATGAAAGGGTTAAATATTTTGTTTCGAACACGCAACACGGGTTAAAATGGTAATATTGTAAAAAGTTATTACGTTATTATATCATAAAACTGCTTAAAATTTATCCACTTACATTTTTTATCCTAATTTTTTGGACTAATTGATACCACAACATTTTCGTTCATAAAAGAGTTTGAAAGCAGAGGTAACCTAATTTTCACACCGACTAAATTCCAATTTCAAACAAATAAAACCCAATTTGTAAACAAAATTATTGCAAAGAAACCGATACCAATTATTTTGAGAGCACATGCGTAACATTCCCATTGAGTTAATAGTTTTCCAAAGCATATCAGCGCTGCCGGAGATCATTAAGCGGCTCTTCAAAGCTGTCGCCGCATTACACTAATTGACGCAATTAGAGGGATTGCCGAACGGAAATAAAAGTCGGCTCACCTTCATGAAACGCCGGCCCGCCAATTAGACTAGCTCGTAATTAGCCTCTTCGGAACACCCAGCGGCTAGTCTTTACCAAGGAAAAATCACTGCACAAAAAGTTGAGTACATCTTTTTGGAACGTCCGGAAAAATGTTTTTTTTTTTCACAACACTGAAAAGTTTTCGCGATCGCGTACGTAACAGCTACTGGCGGGTACAGACGTGCGCTCACCAACGCCGCCAGAGAGCGAGTGAGCTCTGGCTTCTGTCGCGCGCCGCGCGGTGGGGTTACAGCTTTCCTTTTCCAATATAAAAGCTACGGGGTGCAATTGCGGGGGTTTTCGTGCAAAAGCCGGCGTTTCAGTTACGCCCTTTTACAGCTGCACGCGAGACGCTTCTCTCAAATTGGGCATATTTTCTGCGGTATTGCATTTATGCCTAAATAAGATTGAAATGAATCCTTTGTTTTTAAATTTGAATGATTTTTCGGGATTAAGAGAGACGTTCTTGTAGAACTACGAACTTTTTGTAAATTTAGCTAATAAAATGAGACGCTGAAAATGAAATAGCTGAGACGTGTCATGTAAAGAAGCACAAAATTATCCAAGATTCAGTTCTTGGGGCTGCGTAGAAAGTTAAATGAAATAGTTATTTGTTATACAAGAGTGCAAAGTTGCTTTTTAACCGCGCGTGCTCAATTTTGATGACCGAGCAAGCGAAGGAGTCAAAAATTAGAATCCTGAGCGTTAGCGAGGCAATCAAAGAGCACGAGGAAAAATCTTTGCACTCGAGTGCAACACGTAACTTTTCATTCCACCTCAGCGAGCAAATTACTAAATGGAAAGAGAAAACATTTGCGCATTACAAAGAGTTTCAGTCAATCCTGTTGGCGTCAAATAAACTTCCTCGTCACTATAATCACTCATTTTAGGTTTTTCACTTGTTTTCAAGTTTCTTGTTTTAACCTAAGGCTTTAACAATATGACGTGAAAAGAAAATGGCGCGCGCAAAGCTAATTAAAAAAAAAGTACACGAAGAAGGTTCCGAGTCTGGGTTTTTAACAAATTAAAAAAGGTTGTATAATAAATTCGGCACCATGGAGGTAGAAGTAAATAAGTATCATAATGTTTTGAATTCACAATGTTCTAAATTCAATTTACTTTTCTCCTCTAGCAAAGAAAAACGGCTTTTGCACTCAGATATTTACTTTATTCTCTAGCGAATAAAAACGGACTTTGCACTCAGATATAGAAGAGCAAAAATTTCCGAGATGGGGGATGAAAAATTTATTATAGCAAGTTAGCATCACTGATAAAACTAGTTAGAGGCGACACTTCGCGCTATTACATTGCGCATGCTGACGTCACATTACCCCTAGTTACACGCAGGGGCCACAGCCAACAGAAGAGGGTCCATACGCAAAGCCGATACTATTACAATTAAATTTGCTTCATCATCATATCAGCCGAAGGACGTCCACTGCTGGACATAGGCCTCCCCCAAGGATCTCCACGACGACCGGTCCTGCGCTGCCCGCTGCGCTTCACCAGGTCATCGGTCCACCGAGCGGGAGGCCCGCCTACACTACGCTTTCCGGTGCGTGGTCGCCACTCGAGAACTTTAATTCGGCCATCTGTTCTACGAGCAATGTGCCCTGCCCACTGCCACTTAAGTTTAGCAATTCTGAGAGCTATGTCGGTTACTTTGGTTCTCCTACGGATTTTGCAGATATTGCTTAATTCCACTTTAATTAAATGAAATACCATATTTATTTCCCATTTTGCAAACACCTTCAAAACGTGGTTGTGTGTGACTTTCGGACCTCCTATGTGTCACTTTTGTCCCCCACTCTACTTCACTCTACTTTTCATTCCACTCCACTCATTAATCTTCTCTTCACTCTACCCTCCACCACTCTACTCTACAGTCTACTTTCTGCTCCACTTAACTCTACTTTCCACTACTCCACTTCACTCTACTAATAATAATAAATTTAATAATAATAATAAATTTATTTCACAAAAAGTTTACAAGTTAGAAAAAAAAAGGTCTTAATTCTAGTTGTACATCTTAACTTTAGTTATTGGAACTCTGGCTACTAAACTAGGCTAATGAAAGCCTCTACTCTTTACTTATCTCCACTCTACTTCACTATACACTCCACTCTACTCTACTCTACTCACCACTTTTCTACACTCTACCCTCTACTATTCTGCTTTCCACTCTACTATCCAGCATATTACTCTCAACTCTACACCTTACTTTCCACTCTTAGAAGAAAAACTTTAAATTAATGTAGTAGATGGAGACAACGTATGCCCCGTGGTCCTACCAGGAGGACAAAATATAATTTTTAGATGTAAATTTAATTTGATTTTTTCCAATCATAGTGTACTTTTGTGAATTGAAAAATATCTGAAAACTATTTTAAAAATTGAAAAATGTCTGAAAAATTTAATTTTTTCTTTTCTTTTCTATTCAAAAATTTCCGACTACCCATCAGTAGTATTTAGTACATAACTGCCTCCGTGGCGTAATAGTCAAGTCCATTAGCTTCACTTCAGGAGGTCGCGGGTTCGATTCCCAGCGGAGTCTGACATTGTAAAATTCGGTTTGGTTGATGGAAGGCCATTTTCTAAGCCCGCCTGACTAGCTACCACCATTTTATCTAAGTCTTACCGCCAAACATCAATGTTAACATAGATGTGTTAGCATTGATGAAGTTAGTAGAGGATACTCGTAAGATAGCCAGTTCCTTATTGCATTGGGGAGTCTTGGTAAGCCCGCTTCCATCTTTGGCATCATAGATAGATAGTTAGAACAAAAGATAGATTATGAGTTATTCAAAGCTACATTAGCATTACAATTGATATACAAAAATAATAAACTTCTTATATCTAAGCTTAAATATATAATGAGGGCAGATACCTAAAATTGCGCCGTACCTTCGAAATAAATAATTAATTACCTCATCAATAAATTGAAATATAAAGAAATAATCAAACTATCATCGTCACTTACCATCAAGTGAGATGATGCCAAGGGCTTCATCTTATCAGCTCACATACGTCCCCACCGAGGGGCTCGAGCCTACCGTAAATTATGGTTAATTATTAAGCTTACCAATTGTGAATAATAATAAAAAAAATATTAAAAATCAATATTATTGTGCAAGACTTTAGCATAGTTTTGTTTACATTTAGTAGATATACCACTTCAGTTTAACTGGACTCTGTTATTTGCCAATAATTATATATACCATAGACTAGCGATGGAAGAGTGAGATTTCCTAACACAGGCATTGAATTACTACTACTACGTATGGAACCGACGCCGCAAACTAGTTTTTTGCGCAGTGTGTTGTTGACAATTGTCAACAACGCGTTTAGTCTCTCGCCTAACACTCAAGCGATCGCGGGCGCGCCGATACCTAAGGACAATCCAAAAATGCTGGCTTTTGTGTTAGAAACTTGTAAAAATCGATCAACTGCAAAGAAAAAAGATAATGGCATGACTTATCATCGGTAAGTAAACACAATATTAATAAAAACCAACCAAAACTAGTTTGGCTAGCTATTCTATACGTA
The DNA here is from genome assembly GCA_947284805.1 of Coleophora flavipennella. NCBI lineage: Eukaryota > Metazoa > Arthropoda > Insecta > Lepidoptera > Coleophoridae > Coleophora > Coleophora flavipennella. Next base: position 14,511,519 of record OX369264.1, on the reverse strand, counting down.
GTAGTAGTAATTCAATGAACACAGGTATTTTTTTGCCTAAAAGGAGATCTCAGCCTTAAAAAGCTGATAATTTTTGGTTACCAATAAACAAATTTCATTTTTTTTTCAAGATTCAACGAAAATCTTGTCAATAACCATCAAGTCGTCAACTAAACAACAATAGGAACGACTTATCAGTGAGTAATTCCAAGATCGGGGTGGCAGGCGCCTTGTTATCCATCTTCCCATTCAGCCGGCCCTTGCATTGAATCAATTTAAGCTGCATAAAGGGCTGCACTAAAGAATGATTTATTACTGAGAGCCATAATAGTTTTAATTAATATTTGAATAGCTACATTACCGTACCATAGATTTCTTTGTATGAATAAAAATGTTGATGTGCGTTTGTTCAAAATCTAGAATATCCGAAAGTTTTTCACCGAATGCTATGAAACTATGTACACAGTGGTTTTCGGCACGCCAGGAAAGGTTTCTGGCAAAAAAAAACGCGGGCAAAGCCGCGGAGTAGAAAGCTAGTTAAAAAAACCTAACCACTCTCCCGGAGTGCCACTCTGCCGACAGAAGTGATAACTTTTTACAGTTTTATAAGTTTTGACCCTTCGAGTGTTCCTGGTAAGTTTTCGGTGTCGGTGACGCTAGTTCAATGGTTTTTTTCCCATCTCAAAAAATGCCCAACGCGCCTAAAGAAGTTTTCACTTCAATAACCTGTATGGCAGCCCGCACTAAAAACTTTCTCGACATTTTTTTTTCTATACAAAAATTTTATAAAAAATTGTACTTAATAATTTTGATGAATTCATGTTGCGTGACCAAATATATATATATATATATATATATATATATAATGATGTCAACACTGATGTTTGGCGGCAAGACTTAGATAAGATGGTGGAAGCTAGCCAGGCGGACTTAGAAAATGCCCTACCACCAACCAAACCGAGTCTTACAAGTTGACCCCACCGGGATTCGAACCCGCGACCTCCTGGTGTGAAGCGAATGGTCTAACCATAATGCTACGGAGGCGGTTAAAATTTAATGTTTCAATTTCATTTGTAGGAGAACTCATATAAACCAAACAAACCATTTTTCCCAGACCAATGGGTATTACTTTGTAATAGACAAACATAAGCAACTACAACGTGCAAAGTTTCATCAAAATCGTTAGAGCCGTTTTTGAGAAAAAAAAAACAATTACAGTTTCTTGTATAACAGCTTCTCTTCGGTATGGCGGTACGAAGAAACTTTTGATAATCCCTCGATGAAATAATTTAAAACTGTTAAGTTCCAAATTTGGTCCCAATCGGACTAGGGATTAATCCTACAGAGTCAAGCGTGACGGACTGACGCACGCACGGACGCACGGACAGACGGACGGAATTGAGATATTTGATTTTTCGGTATATGTTAATAATATAGAACACATTTTCATTAAAATTGGAACACCTTTTTTTCTCGATAACAATTACTTCCTCTACCTGTCTCCTTGCTTTTTCTCCGAACACTGAGTTTTCTGGTAGAAATCGCTCTCGGCGATAAGACCGCCTACATTGTAGGTCTCTTAGTTTTTAATTTAAATTTTGCATATGTATTTATTTATTTTGATGTACAATAAAGAGTTATTTGAGTTTGAGTTCCTTTACGTACGTACGTACATACCGTACTACGGGGTCGAGAAAGTAAATAATTTTCGAAAAACCTGAAAACTTTTAGGTACAAGCTTTTAATATTGCACTGTCACGCGATATACATATGCATGCAAAATTTCAGCTCAATCGGAAACCGGGAAGTGGGTCAAAATTAACTTGCAAGATTTCACCCGAACAAACATACATACATACATACATTCCAAGTTAATAAAAAGCTTTTAAAATGTACTGGATCTTTGATATTAAAATTTTGTACATAATGATATGAGTATATTAGAATCATCATCAGCCACAAATCGTCCACTACTGGACAAAGGCCTCCCCAAGGATTTCCACGACGACCGGTCCTGCGCTGCCTGCATATTAGAATGTGCTCTCTCAAATGAATTAAATAAAATAAAAATGAACTAAACATTCTGACAGACCGACGACCTGATGGTGAAGATCGCGGGAAGCCGATGGATGCTGGCAGCGCAGGTCGTGGAAATCCTTGGGGGAGGCCTCTGTCCAGCAGTGAACGATTTTCGGCTGATATGATAATGATGATGAAACATTCTGAGTTTTTTTGAAATCAAACTAATTGTACAATCTCATGCATCACGTCCCGATCATTTCATTGAGCTACATCGATCTAGAGAAACAGGATTATCCATTCATTCATTCATATTTACTCAGAGACCCATACATAAAGTTGATCCTATTATTGTGTATTGAATTGTGCCATTTAAAAATACAAGTCACGACGAAGTGCGAATACACAATATTAGCTAAACGAATCGCTCTGCACGAAACGCAACGCGCCATGCTCACATCAATTTAAGATCCATTCAATACAGACCCACCCCGGCAACATAGTGATGTAACAATGAAAAAAATATTATTATCGAATAGATTATTGTAGTTTTTTTTTGTAAAATTTTGGTTTCTGGATTTGAAGGGGAGCTCTAGACATAGTAAGAACGGGGGCGGGGTTGAGCCATGAATACGAAACGATGGTCTTTTTTTTTGTACTCACAATTGGTAAGCCCTTGGCATCATCTCACCAGATGGTAAGTGACGATGATGCCAAAGATGGAAGCGGGCTTGCCAAGATTCCCCAACGCAATGGAGAACTGGCTATCTTATCTTCATGCTGGAACACATCGATGCTTTTAACACTGATGTTTGGCGGCAAGACTTAGATAAGATGGTGTGACATGCCCTACCACCAACCAAACCGAGTCTTACAAGTTGACTCCACCGGGAATCGAACCCGCAACCTCCTGGTGTGAAGCGAATGGACTAACCATTTCGCCACGGAAGCGGTCAAAACATAGAATACTGAATCTAAGGTCACTATCATAGAATACTGAATAAGTAAGTTGAAAAGGCAATGAGCAGGCCATAATATAATTTTGTAAAAACGATATTAACCGATGATGAAATAAAGATAAGCTCTCTAGTGGTGACCACGGGCTGGAAGACGTAGTATGAGATGGCCATTCACCAAGTTGACTGATGATCTTGTAAGGCTCGTAGAAAGCCGCTGGATGCATGATAAGGTTTGAAAATAGTGCTGAGTGGAGGTCCATGGGGAGATCTATGTTCAACGGTGAACATTTAAGATGGTGATCATAAGAATGTGTTTTGAGAAAAAATAAGAATATAGATACTTGTTTACAAAATTTTGTATGAATCCATGGATTAGTGTTACACGATTTCGTATTTACAAATGCTAAGACTACAAAAATTGACATCATCATATCAGCTCATATACGTCTCCGACAAGAATAAGGTCGCCCTTATTCGAGCCTACCCTGAATAAGGGCGATCGGGCGTTAGTCGACCACGCGGGCCCAGTGCGGGTTGGTCGACTTCACACACAACCTTCGGATTTTTTTTGCAAACATTCCTTACTATGTTTTTCCTTCACCGTAAGAGCGTCGGATAAACGTACATATGAAATCGAAATTCACAGGCAGGATTCAAACCAATAAGTATAACGAATACAAAAAGTGACAATAACGCAAGTATTAATTAACACTTTATATTAAACACGCATTTAACTTTAAAGCTTACCTGCAAGATCATTCAAAATAATTATAGTTTTAAACAGGGGCTTCCTAGAGCAATAAACATCACACCTTTATCTAAATTAAGACATAATATAAATCATATTATTCTTGGATTGCTATGTTGTGTTAATTAGTGTGTTTGTATCTAAATGGGTGCTCATAATTAGCCCTGTGGTGGGGCCACCACGGCTACCAAGCAAGAGTTACTTGACTCCGCCAACAATGACGCTGAACCATTAAGGAACTATGGTAGGTAAAGCACGATTATGTGCGCAGCGAAGAAGATTAATAATTCATATGAATATGTGGCTAAAGAGAAAGAACTTTGGATAATAATCCATTTAGTTAATAATAATGGTAAACAAAAATTTTGGTTTTAAAAAACCTGAAAAGAAGAAATCTGTAGGAGAACCAAAGTAGTTTTAGAGTACCGACGTAGCTCTCAGAATTGCTAAACTTAGAGTGGGCTTGTAGAATAGATAGCTGAACAGGACAGTGACATGCTTAAGATCGCGGGGAGCCGCTGGATGCGGGCAGCGCAGGATCGGTCGTTGTAGAAATTCTAGGGGGGGCTTTGTCACGATCTGGACGTCTATTGACTGATATGATAATGATGAAATAAAGTAAATAAAAAAAATAAAAATAGCATCAATTAATACCTATAAAAACTAGCTAAGTGCGTGTCGGACAAATAGTAGAGTAGGGTTCTGCAGTCATCGGTACTTCAGAGTTACTACTAAAACTTATTTACGTGTACATGGTGTCAAGGTAAAAAACAATTTACAAACGCCAGGGGACTTATGTACGGTACATCTCATAAAAGTATGTTCTTCGAAAACACTAATTTTATAAATGACTTACTCAGCAATACCCCTTAAAAGGAGGTGCACTCGAAAAAACATTTCCATCCTCCTTAACATTTAAGGACACCTACTGTGAGGGTAAAATGTAAGATCTCTTTTAAAGAACCGGATATCTCACTCCATATATTTGGAAAAACTTTTCTTTTTTCTACTTTCAGACGGATGGACAGGCAGACATATTATTATTATTATTACTATCATTTATTTTTCAGACAACAGAGATCCAGAACTATGTCGATAATTAATACTCAACAAACAGAGAGTAAACTAAAAATTGTCGGTAACATAAATGACTCATCGGATTTCATTTAGGCTTTCCTGCAATTTTAAAGTAAGTTTTGAAGTAATTCGGAGTTATACGGGGGGGGGGGGAGGTGCTAACTTTATACATTTGAAAAATATATAAAAACATATGTTTTCACTACGAGCCCTTTCATTTGGTATAATAGATGTAAGTGGAAAAACTTTTTTTTGCCCTACACGGTCGTGATTGGGTTACCAAACTATATATACGGACACGTCATCTTAATCTTATGAGGGTTCTTTTTTGTCATCGGATGTACGGAAACCCTAAGGGTTTTAAATATAGTTTCAAAACTATATTTGTGCCAAATTTTACGACAGTTGGTAAAGAAATGTAAGAGTTTTGAAGCTGTGACTGTCTGACTGACGGACAGACGGATAGAACGATCTTATAGAATTTCCGTAGTTCCTTTGAGGAAATAACAGTCCCTTTATATTTTAACTGTTGTATTTAAATATAACATATTATGTGTGACTTCCGCTCAAACTAAATTATCTTTTTTTTTTTCAAACTATCTTACTTTATCGATAAATCATGTGACACATCCCTACTCCCAAAATCAACATCGGCATACTCATATCGCCGCCGTTTTTTCTATACGATTACTTCATTTCTATAATTTATCGCTTGTAACTCGAAACGTATTCGCACAAATCAACGGAGCTTTTACACGTTTCGGCGACATTTTGTGAGCAACTCATCCGGAAGCCCTTTGCCTCTAGCCGTCTCATACCTAAATATGAACAGACCTTTACATTTTTGCAACGTTCTTTGCAAGTCACAAAATGAGTGTAGCACTTGTTGTATTTGAATAGAGTTCAATATTTCCTTAGAGGCGGAACTCCTTAAGTTGCTAACTTTGAACCCTTCAATTATTGTTACAGTCAACCTGATTTTATTTCAATAGCTCATAATTCTCATTTCCTCCTAGTGTGTAACAACAAAAGCACAAAATAATATAAACCTGTTCCCTTAATTGTGTTTTTGTATAGCTTCATGCTATCACAAATGTTATGGAGTAATTCAATAAATTTTGTCATTATATCTATCTATACTTATGAAATCGTTTGTCCTGACTGACTTTCAACACACAGATCAAACCACTTAACACATCGGGCTGAAATTTGACATAATGTTAGCAATTATGATTTGGAGATATTCCCACGGAAAAGGAATAAAAAGGGATCTGCTTGTCTACCTATATAAATATAAATAAATTGCCGCATGCATGAAAGACTTGAGAACAGCTCGACTGATTTGGCTTGTTTTTGTTATAATTGTCAGGACAAGGTTTGCATATAACAAAAAAACCCGCGAGCCGCTTGCGCCTCGTGCACCGCGCACACTCGATATCCACGGGGTCAAAACACGGATAACAGCATGTGAATATAAAAATTCTTCGTACAAAAAGTACTGATAGACGTTGATATAATTTTGTGTATGCTTCATTAGCATCATCATATCAGCTGAAGAACGTCCACTGCTGGACATAGGCCTCTCCCAAGGATATGCTTACTTCAGTTATGGTTTAATGTTATTGTCTATGACGTGAAATGGCCAACGAGCGTCGCCTGCATTTTAAACAGCAGGGAAGTTGTCCGTTTTTTTGCTGATTCTAACTTAATGTCTTGTACGCCACCTTAGGCAAATATTAGAACTATAGGGCTGTTAACAGGAGCGATGACAGGTCACTTTGCAACAAACGCACAACTGCAAAAAATAGACCTGACGGTGACTCGACCTGCAGGGCCTTTGGTGAAGATACAGAATCAATGGATCACTTACTATGACACTGCGATGTCCTGGCTTGCAAGCGTATGTACCTTCTTGGTGATGGCTACCCAAAACCGAAGGACTATAAGCACTTTCCAATCAACAAAATTGCTACATTGATGCAGCATATCTTCGAGTAGGCTAGAGAGCAAGGGTTATAGAGGTAGAAACAAAAGATACCACTAGGTCGAAGTGTCGCTGCGACTTCAGCCCCTATTCACAAAGATAAAAAGATAAGATGCCACCTTAATGTAAAATAGGGATGACGACAGCATCAGAAATAAATTATGAACTCTTGATCACTAAATTGCCCTCCTACTTAAAATTAGGAAAACCTTACTCGTTTGGTTTTCCATCAACTCTTCGATTTTTAATTCATCAAAATCACTAAATGAGTACATAAATAACGCTGCAAAACTATGACATCACGCCTAGGTATTTCAAACATTTTTAGAACAAAATGTCGTTTTTGACAGATGATAAAAAGTAAATCAGATGACTAGCATTCGTCATCCCTATAATGTAGACTGTAAAAGTTTTAACGTTATCCTCGTAAGCATTTTATTTTCTTTTAAAAATGTACCGTTTTCAAACAAAATTCATCACCGCACGATTAAAATCAGCTTAGCAGCGAAATAAAGAATCGGGCGCGCATTTCCGTCGGGCTTTCATTGAATTCAAGTTAAACCAATTAATCACGCTTATCGGGTGTTTCCCGACTTTTCGGTCTTCGAGGGATCGGCTGACCATCGATCCTGAGGGTAAGCGGGCCCATTGTGGGCCGGTTAGACCATTGTAGCGGCCATTGTGTTGAAAATGATGGTGGTGCTGACCCGAGCGCGTAAGCTGACGATTAGTCTTTGGTGAACATTACCCGTAAATAGAGATTGTCGCCTGTTACTGATAGAAGTGCTCGCATTGAAATCCTTGTGTCAGACATGTTGTTTTGCTCATCATTTTATCAAGCATTAAAAAATGTTTTAAAGCAATAAAAAAACCAAGTAAAATAAATTGTACGGCAGGCGGCACTAAACTTTCTCGACAAATTTTTTCAGTATTTTTTTTTCATATGAAATTGAATTGTTTTTTTTAATAATTTTGAAAAATTCATAATATATGACCAATTGTATACTTATTCGTAATACATATCAAGTCCATAGCACCAACCATTTGTGAAGTAAATCGCAAGTTTCAATTTTATTTGTAGGAGAACCATACAAACACGATTTTTCCAAGACTAATGTAATAGCTAGATAAACATAAGAAACTCCGACATGTAAAGTTTCATCAAAATCGTTAGGGCTTTTTTTGATAAAAAAACAATGTTTTTTTCTATGACAGCAACACTTCGATTTGACGGTACGAAGAAGCTTTTCATAATCCCTCGATCAAATAATTCAAAACTCTTAAATTTCTAATTTGGTCCTAATCGGACGGACGGACGCACGGACGCAAAGAGGGAATTGAGACATTCGGTTTTTCGGTATGTGTTAAAGATATAGAACACATATTTACCAAAATTAGAAAAACTTTGTTTTTCGCGATAACAATACTCCATCTACCCTACGTACGTACGTACGTACCGTACTACGGGGTCGAGAAAGTAAAAAGACAGGTGGGGCTGTGTCGGGATACACTTTTTTTTGTTATTAATAATTTTAATTTAGTTGGTTTAACGTGAAACGTCTAGTTTTAACGTCCCCGAATTCTTTTTTTTTAAGCTGTTGCATAGCTTTTATCGCGGGCTTTGAGCGCGGCGACTGAATCAGGGAATTCCGTAACGAAAATAAAACTTAACACTTCCCACTCCGCCTACCATGTAGCTCGGCCGAGCGTAACGTAACGTTACCGCGTTCTAAAAACTTACAGTGCCATCTATTAGCTATTTGCGGTACTAAAAGGACTTAGTCAATTTTACTGGTCTAACTTTCTTAGTGTTAATTTATTACATAAACATCCCGCGCCCCAAGGACTATATGGTCCTTTAATCAAAAGGAGCACACGAAAACAGTGAAACATAAAAAAACAATAAAACATCAAAAAATAGTGAATAAATACTGCATAAATAAAAAATAATTAAATAATTATAATTGCATAAGTTGATATTGCTTTACCGCGGCAGTCCCCGAGTGCCACACGTTTTTTTTTGCCTCGGCTGTATGGTCATGGAGCCTCATCCTTCCTAATATAAAAGGTAACTGACTTGGTTGCTATGGAGTCGCGGTTTGTTAGTGGTTGCTATGGAAGAAACAAATTCTTTTGCCACTTCCGCCACGCTCCAGGTTTTTGACTTATTACCCCATATATGATTTTAAAGACGTTTCACGTCAAAAATAGAAATTACTTAAACAATTTACTCATGCTCTGGTCATTTTTAGGGTTCCATACATCCAACGGATGACCAACGGGACTCTATTACTAAGCCTCCGCTGTCTGTCCGTCTGTCAGCGGCCTATATTTCATGAACCCTAATAGGTAGACAGTTGAAATTTTCAATGAATGTGTATTACTGCTGCCGCTATAACAAAAAAATCTAAAATTTAAAAAAATTAGACGATAAGGATAACTCTATACAAAAAAAGTTATTTTATAGCTCTTTAAAAGAATTTTTGATTTAGCTCTATCGTAAAAACGATAAACATACAAGCGTCAAAATCGGTGTGATTATAGTATTAATACTAAAATAAATAACGTACGGAACTGAGACATGGTCGCTTACTATGGGCCTCATAAGAAGGCTCAAGGTCACCCAAAGGGCAATGGAGCGTGCTATGCTCGGAGTTTCTCTGCGTGATCGAATCAGAAACGAGGAGATCCGTAAGAGAACCAAAGTAACCGACATAGCTCTCAGAATTGCTAAACTTAAGTGGCAGTGGGCGGGGCACATTGCTCGTAGAACAGATGGCCGTTGGGGCAGTAAATTTCTCGAGTGGCGACTACGCACCGGAAAGCGTAGTGTAGGCAGGCCTCCCACTCGGTGGACCGATGACCTGGTGAAGGTCGCGGGAAGCCGCTGGATGCGGGCAGCGCAGAATCGGTCGTCGTGGAGATCTTTGGGGGAGGCCTATGTCCAGCAGTGGACTTCCTTCGGCTGATATGATGATGATGAAAATAAAACAAAAAATAATGAAAATCGGCTAAAGGTAATAAAAAAAATGAAAAAATCGGCTAGTCCGGACTGAATGACAAAAAAAAAGTATATTTTTGTCGCTCGCGTTGGTGTCTTTTGTCTGCAATGTGAATAGGTATAGATGTTTTATCTCACGAGCGCGGGTTAGTCATACTTGTGTGTGTTAATGTACATGCAAATTGTCTTTGCGTGCGTAAGGTCGGGAGCTTACAATTGCGCACACAATAGACACAACTAACAATAGAGCACGTGTCTATACGCATTACACACACAAGTATGGCTAACCCGCGCTCGTGAGATAAAACATCTGTATCATTGTAATTTTACTATGTAGTTGTGTGGAGAGGTGTGGTAGTACGGAACCCTTGGAGTGCTAGTACTACTCGCACTTGGCCAGTTTTCATCAGTTCTTTAGTATACATCTGCAGCCCGCAAGTCATTTATTGTAAGTCGTCTTAATGGTCTCCACAAAGCAGGCTTAGCATTGTAATGTGTTTTTATTTATTTATTGTATTTTTAGGTCATTGACTTAAAATATATTTTTACATTCAGTAAGTCCCTTAGATAGATAGATAGATAAAACATTTATTCAAAGCTACATTACAATTGATACACAAAAATAAAAATAAAATAAAAAACTTCTTATATCTTAAGCCCAGGAGGCTCGAGTTTCCATACAAACGTAGTTCCGCTTTAATAAAAAAACTACAATCCGAATTGAAGTCAAACTTTGCAAATATATTGATAAGATACATATCGATGTTTGTAATTAGTTTTCATCGTAGTATCTAAATGTATAAATAACTAAAGGCGAAGGCTTAAATTAGTTTTGTACTGAAAGTTTAAAACTGCTCTTATTTTTTATTTTGTTATAATATGTGTTATAATAGTAATCTAAAACTAATTACAAACATCGATATGTGTCTACTCAATATATTTGCTAAGTTTGGTATCGATCCGGCATGCAGTTTTTGTATTAAAGCGGAACTACGTTTATATGGAAACTCGAGCCTCCTGGGGACTCTTAAAAGAGAAGATCGAATTCAGATAGAAGATAGAATTACAGAAGCGCTTCTGTCATAAAAGATTCGCAGAACGGAGGTTCTCGTTGGTACTCACACAACGCGTACTCGACTTTACGGTTTTTGTCTACATACAGTGGCTTTCAAAATTTTTCCTCAAAGATCTTAGTGGTTTTTGGTACTTACAATTTACGCCACAATACATTAACCATTACCAAAAATAGTAAATATAGTAACTGTCATATGAGGCAACAGTTACTTTTATATCAAGTAGCCCTAAATTCACCTTTTTAGAAGCTTTATGTTAGCTTGCCCTGATAGTCTGTCTGTTAGTTAATTTGGGGACAAATCTCAGAAGCTAAATTAGAACCATTTTCCAGTTTCAGATTGAATTTAAATTTTGCTTAGACGTTAAGTTTGGAGTATAATGCATGGTTAGCTAATTGACGTCATTCTAAATTCAATATGGCGGATTCCCAAAGGTGGTGGATCAGTTAATTTTTATGCAGCCTCATGATATGGGATCAAATTAAAGGGTTTGCTAAAAAAAATACGAAGTAATTAAAATTATTTTCCAATTAAAGCTGGTACCTAAAAATTTTCAGTTTTTCGAAAAAAAAAACTATAACAGAGCCTTTGGCCTCATCTCACTGGATGGTAAGTGATAATGATGCCGAAGATGGAAGCGGGCTTACCAAGATTCCCTAACGCAATGAGGAACTGGCTATCTAATCTTTTAACCGAAACACATCAGTGCTGTTAACATTGATGTTTGGCGGCAAGACTTAGATAAGTTGGTGGTAGCTAACCAGGCGGGCGTAGAAAATGCCCTTCCATTAACCAAACCGAGTAGTAATAAAGTTAGACTCAACCATTACGCCACGGAGGCAGTAAAAGCGGGTTCTTAAGAATTGAGGTATTGTTTCACGAAATGTGTATTAATTACCTTATAATTTATGTTTTGTGACTCCAAAGTAGCTAAGAAATACACCTTAGGTAAGATAGAGAATTTATTATTGAGGACTAAAAACCACTGTTCTCCAAAGCCCCTTTTTTACCCTGTTCGCTCACTAAGTCCTGTTTAAGGGAAACAACGAAAAGTATTTATAACTGGGGACCAAAAACCACTGTTGTCCAAAGCCCCTATTTCATCCTACTCGCTCACTAAGTCCTGTTTTAAGGAAACAATGAAAAGTATTTATAATTGGGGACTAAAACCACTATCCTCTAAAGCTCCTTTTTCCCCCTGTTCGCTGACTAAGTCCTGTTTTAAGGAAACAATGAAAAGTATTTATAATTGGGGTCTAAAAACCACAGTTATCCAAAGCCCCTTTTTCCCCCTGTTCGCTGACTAAGTCCTGTTTTAAGGAAACAATGAGAAATATTTATAATTGGGGACCAAAAACCACAGTCCTCCAAAGCTCCTTTTCCCCCCTGTTCGCTCACTAAGTCCTGTTTTAAGGAAACAATGAGAAATATTTATAATTGGGGACCAAAAATCACTGTTCTACAAAGCTCCTTTTTCCCCCTGTTCGCTCACTAAGTCCTGTTTTAAGGAAACAATGAGAAATATTTATAATTGGGGACCAAAAACCACAGTCCTCCAAAGCTCCTTTTCCCCCCTGTTCGCTCACTAAGTCCTGTTTTAAGGAAACAATGAGAAATATTTATAATTGGGGACCAAAAATCACTGTTCTACAAAGCTCCTTTTTCCCCCTGTTCGCTCACTAAGTCCTGTTTTAAGGAAACAATGAGAAATATTTATAATTGGGGACCAAAAACCACAGTCCTCCAAAGCTCCTTTTCCCCCCTGTTCGCTCACTAAGTCCTGTTTTAAGGAAACAATGAGAAATATTTATAATTGGGGACCAAAAACCACTGTTCTCCAAAGCCCCTTTTTCCCCCTGTTTGCTCACTAAGTTCTGTTTTAAGGAAACAATGAGAAGTATTTATAATTGGGGACCAGAAACCACTGTCCTCCAAAGCCCCTTTTCCCCCCTGTTAGCTCACTAAGTCCTGTTTCAAGGAAACAACGAAACTGGAATTAGCATAAATTAAACGGAGGCACCTTTTCATCAGTTCCAAAGTGTGCTAATGACGACTTAAGGCTCTCGCGCCCTCACGCGAGGACGAAGCGACTTAAAACCGATTGTTAGACTTAAACGGAGTTTAAATCTTTAATGACAGCTACCTTAGTTTTATTTTATGTTTGATGGCGGGATCTAATATAAGGGAGATCAGATGTGTTTATATGCTTCATAGAATACTAGCGACCTGCCCCGCAGCTCAACCTGCGTTTTTTTTTCACTGGCTCACCTGCCGCTAGGCTAATATGAAGAGTCCCTAAAAATTTCATCAATATCGTTCCAGCCATTTTTGAGTCCAATATGAGTAACATACATACAAATATATAAGGTGTAACAAAATCAGCTAAAACTATTTTAACTGGTGCTTCTAACCATGAAACTGAACAACTTTCCCCATGGAACCCATAGTCATATCACAAAAAAAAATTGGCTCTCCCATACTAACTCGATCAGCTGATCGACCAACTTACTATAGGAAGTTCAATTTTTTTTGAGATTTGTCTATGGGTTTGATGGGGAAAGTTGTTCAGATTCATGGGTAGAAGCACCAGTTAAAATAGTTTCAGCTAATTTTGTTAGACCTTATATACACACATCGACATATGATGCAGGGTATAACATAAAGGTGCAGTAATACATTATGGTGGGCTTGTTACTCATCAAACTGAACAACTTTTGTTCTACAACTTAGCTGAAATCGCGATATTTTTTTGAGTTTTCATATAATTCATATAATTAAGTCAGCTGATTGGCTAGTTTTGTATGAAAAATTAAAAAGTTGCTGAACAAAAGTTGTTCAGTTTGTTGAGTACAAGCCTACGTTCAAGTATGACTGCACCTTTATGTTACACCCTGTGTATATGATAATAAATTAATGTTCACGTATTTTACAGTTACTACATAGATACAATTATAAGGACAGTTATCATCATTATCATCATATCAGCCGAAAGACAATCACTGCTGTAAAATGGCCTCCCTCAAGGAAGGCGTAGCGTAGGCAGGCCTCGCACAAGGTGGACCGACGACCTGGTGAAGGTCGCGGGAAGCCACTGGATGCGGGCAACGCAGGACCGATCTTCGTGGAAGGACAGTTATAATAGGGTAGGCCTCCCCAAGGATTTCCACGACGACTATTGACCGAGTGGGTGGCCTGGCTACGCTACGTTTTTCGATGTGCGGTCGCTACTCGAGACTTTTACTGCCCCAACGGCCATCTGTTCTACGAGCTATGTGCCCCGCCCACTGCCACTTAAATTTTGCAATTATGAGAGCTATGTCGGTTACTTTGGTACCCCTCGTTTCTGATTCGATCACGCAGAGAAACTCCGAGCATGAATTAAATAATTAAATAAATAATCGCTTCCATCTTCGGCAACATCGTCACTTACCACCAGGTGAGATGTTGTCAAGGGTTTACCAATTGTGAATAAAAATAATAATGAAAAATTAAAAAAAATGTACTTGCACACAAATACTTCATCAAATCTAAGTATCTGCACACGAGACATAAGACATGACATTTATTGATTCCTTGTCACCAAACACACATACATAATTGGAAAAAATAAAATAAAAAAAAGAGAGGAGAAAAATAACAAATTAACAGTACCTAAAATTACAAGAGAAGAAAAAAAGACTATCAAAGTATGTGTGTGTGTGTTTGTGTGTGTGTGTGTGTGTGTGTGTGTGTGTGTGTGTGTGTGTGTGTGTGTGTGTGTGTGGTCAAATATTGACCATGACGAAAATGACAAAAGCGCTCGAAAGGTGTTGTTTACACCACAAGTAGGGGTTTGTACACGTCAGAATTGAAGCGCAACTTTCCCTGTGCAAATTTTGTTTCGAAATTGCAAAGTCTTTAAGATAATTAAGGCGGCGAATTAAAATCAGCTTAAACTCCGTTGGAGGCGTGTAACCAACAGCTGCAGTAAACAAAATTTAAATAAGTGCGGGGCGGCACGAGGCCTACCTGCCATGCCGTCTTTCATTCACTTATTATTATCTAGGTATGCCTATTTAACTTTATAACTGATTGTGCTTCTTTTGTTTGTTGTAAAAAGGAAAAATAATTGAGTATGTGAATAAAGAATTTTCGAAAAACCTAAATGGATGCGGATTGCGGGCAGCGCAGTACCGATCGTTGTGGAAATCCTTGGGAGATGTCTGTGTCCTGCTATAGACGTCTTTTTCTGATAATATGATGATAAAGAGCGTCGGTGGCGTAACGGCTAGGGCGGCTACCTCCTATCCGGGAGGTCGTGGTTCGAATCCTGCCACGTACCAATATGTTTCCGAATTTCGATTTCATATGTACGTTTATCTGACGCTCTTACGGTAAAGGAAAACATGATGAGGAAACCTGCACGAGCTTGCAAAGAATCTCGAAGGTTGTGTGTGAAGTGGTGAAGTCGACTAACCCGCACTGGGTCCGCGTGGTCGACTAAGGCCCGATCGCCCTAATACAGGATAGGTTTGAGCCTCTCAGTGGAGACGTATATGATGAATTTGTTAAACTGATATGATGATGATGGTGATAAAGTACGTAAGTAATCGATCATGTTGTTTTAAACTATTCTGTTTTCAACTCCCTTTTTTTCAGTCATAAAATGTAATTAACCAAAATCTGTCGCAACAAGAGAGGCATCGATTTATTTTTGCACCTTTTTTTCACTGTAGCAACCCAATTAAAACAAATTAAACATCCTAAAAAAGGTAGGTTGAAACCACAGCAGTGACCTTCCACAAGCTATGGTTCATTTAGGTATAGAATAAATCCAATTTAAAAGTATTACGAGAGGTGCGCAAGCGCAACACAAAAAAGCGCACTCCTTAATTTTAGTCAAGTCACTTATTAACCGTGAACCAAAAATGATTGACTTTTTGTTAACTTTTATAATTAAAGTGTTGGGATTTTTTCAAATCTCAATTGATAAGCCCTTGGCATCGTCTCATCTAATGTAAGTGACAACGATGATGCTGAAGATGTAGTTTAGCAAGATGGTTAAGAAGAGTATTTTTTCAGTTCCCTCAGGAACTACATCGCATTTCATAATATTTTTACGGCATAAAAAGTATACCATGTCCTTTCTCACTCCTTCTCAGGCTACCTGCATGTCAAATTTCATCAAGATTAGTCAAGGTGTTGAAGCGTAAAAAAGTAACAAACTTACAAACAAGCAAACAAATTTTCACAATTATACTATTAATAAAGCTGATAGTATATTATTTGCAATCATTGTCAATCAACAGTTGTTTTATGTAAATAATGTCTCTTAAAAATTTTAAGCTAATATTTTCATATAAAGAAAACATAGAATTTGACAGAAATTCCACCACAAGATTGGTATTTTAAAAAAGCGAAAATATCAGAATCTAGAGAGCGGCAGTCTGTACTGTCATCATCATCATTACAGCTCATATACGTCCCCACCGAGGGGCTCGAGCCTACCCTGAATCAGGGCGATTAGGCCATAGTCGACCACGCGGGCCCAGTGCGGGTTGGTCGACTTCACACACAACCTTCGAGTTTCTTCGCAGGCGTGTGCAGGTTTCCTCACGATGTTTTCCTTCACCGTTAAAGCAATCGGTAAGTATGTACGTAAGTTTTTGAAAAACTCATTGGTACATTGGCCGTCCAGATTTGAACCCGGTACCTCTTGGTTAGATGGACCGAGTCGTTACCGGTTGAGCCACCGACGCTTTTAGTCTAGTCTGTACTGTATTTAGTACTAATATACAAACTTTGATAATGCTGTTAACATTGATGTTTGGCGGCAAGACTTAGATAAGATGATGATAGGTAGCCAGGTATTAAGAGAAATAATCTAAAGTTCTACTTCTTGGGACCCAAATACCTCAGAGTTTTCTCATGTTATGGGTTTCGTAGTAAACAAGAAACCCTATTGTTTCTGTCTGTCCGTGGCTACTATTATTTATTAGAAAGCTGTAATTTGGCACGGGTATATATGTATATTAATCACGCCGACTTTAAAATAAAATCTTAACTTTGAAAATCTTGACTTTAAAATTAATCTTAGGTAAAATAAATTTTTTTTTGCCATACACTGTCGTGTACGGTATCTTTGAATAGGTCTTTTGAAACTATTGAGGGCTTGCTTAAACCATTTTTCGATTCAGGTGACCATTTGCAAAATATTAAGTTTTAAAGTACAATTTTTTGGTTAGAGTCAAGTGTGTGTGTTTGTCTTAAACTTAACTTTGTAGTTGAAAAAATGTTTTACCATACATCGATATACTTCACGGTCAATTATCCACCTGCAAATATAAGTTTGTAATCGCAAAAAAATACAATTGTATGTGATTTAACTACAAATTTTTACAATTTTCGGATCCTATAGGTTTTATATTTCTATTTCTTTGACTTAGAAGCTTGATTTTTTTACAGAGACCATAAACCTTAGTATAACAAATTAATTTCAACTTGATATCTCTACGCGTTCTTGAGAAAAAGGGTCTTTGTAGACAGACCATATAGACCATAGACGGACAACAAAGTGATCCTTTAAGGGTTCCTTTTTATACGACTTCAAAAAAAGGAGTTTCTCAGTTTGACCTGTATGTATGTATTTCATTTTAAAGTAATTAACCCTAAAAATACATAACCATATAAGAAAGACCCGGTTTTAGTAGAACGCTATAGATCACCATCAATCATTACATAAAAATAATACACCATCGAAGCCAAAATTAGGTACCCCATGACTCGTCAGAAACAAGATGAATCAAAAAATTATGTATGAAGATTATAATAACGAGATCGTCACAGCGGCGCGCGGGCATGGGAAATGTAAACACATGGCGGGAACGGCTTATTCTATAAAGATCCAAGACCATGCTCTCAAAATAATACACATCAGGCGGTAATTTTACAGATTTTGTTATTTTTTCATTTCATTTCATATTTGTTATTTTTGACGTCAATTACTCATAAACGATAGAAAACCCAAGGTTGAAAAAAATACCCCTAATTGTTGATGATGTTCCTTAAAGTCAAAAGCTTCACGATTGAGCAGTTTTGGCTCAATAGAAAATAAATCCCAAAGATAGGTCTACACCGTTACTTTCAACTCTAGTTATGACTAACATTTTGAAGTATAAATTTAAAAAAATATACAACAATATTTGTTATGATAGTACAAAGTGAGTAATGTTGTTATTATTTTTTACACTTTCATTGTAGTTTTTGATTGAAATGAAAAACCATTGAAAAAGTGCGGTTATTTTCTTTACTCTTTACACGTAAAGAAATAGACAGAGACAACTGTCCCAATCAATAAATACCTCGCCTTAAATAAAAACCACCGACAAAAAAACCGTTAAAAAGTAGAATATAATATGTGTTATCTTGGCCCTTTAAGTTTGATATAAAAAGTTATATTTTGATGTAAGAGTCGTCGCGTAGGGAGACCGCTAACCTGTGAAATTATTAGAAATTAGTTGTAGTAAAGTAAAACAGTAGTATTCTGTATTTATTTTATTAATTTAGCGGTCCGCCTACGCGACGACTCTTAGATCAAGATATAACTATTTATACTAAACTTTAAGGGCCAACACATTTTTATTTATTTTCTACTTTTTGGTCGTTCTTTGACGGGGGTTTTTAAAATTTTTAATTTAAGTTTTTTTGTATGCTTTCAAACTTTACGTTTCCCAAACACGATACCTATGCTGTAAGTTGGTAAGGAGTTGGATATCCTACAGGAGGAGATGCTGCAGTATCAGGTCAAGGTTAACTAATCTATCTAAAACCTATTCATTGAGACTATTCCAATGAGCCCAAACCCGATTCATCTGCTGTAAGTTGGTGAGAAGTTGGGTATCCTGCAGATTCCAGACGATGCTGCAGCATCAGGTCAAGGTTACCATGTTTTATCTAACACTTATTCAATAGAGACTGTTCCAATGAGCCCAAATACCATGCCTCTGCTATAAGTTGCTGAGGAGTTGGGTATCATGTAGGTACCAGGAGATGCTGCAGAATCAGTTCAAGGTTACCATGATTTTGCAATATTACTACAATAACAGGACACCAAATTTTGAATGGATCAGACCTGTTCAAGTTGCCCACATCCCCTCATCGCCTAGATAAAAGCTGATGATCCTCAAATGGCTGAACAGATCTTCATAATTTATAGCTAAGAACCACCTCGATTACGTCAGCTTAAACAAAATCGGTCCATTCGTTTAACAACTACTACAGACAGACACACAGAGATAACTAGTTAAACTTATAACACCCCCTTTTTGCGTCAAGGGTTAAAAATATACTTTAAAAAAGACGTGTGGCTCTCGTGTGCATAGCATTTTTTATCAACATATGCAATTATAATTATTAATTTATTTTTTATTTATGCAGTATTTACCAGTGTCCAGTACCATATTATAGTCCTTGGGGCGCGGGATGTTTATGTAATAAATTAACACTAAGAAAGTTAATCATCATCATCATCATCATCCGTCATCCGCCATTCGTAATCCGTCATTCGTCATCCGTCATTTGTCATCCGCCATTCGTCATCCGTCAACCGTCATCCGTCATTCGTCATTCGTCGTCCGTCATCCGTCATCTGTCATCGTCATCGTCATCGTAATCGTCATCATCATCATCATGATAGATAGCTAGATGGCACTGTAAGTTTTTTAGAACTTAATATCTTTATATATATAAATCTTCTGTCCGTGTGTTAGTCATTGAACTCCTCCTAAACGGCTGGACCGATTTCGCAAATTCTTTTTTTGTCGAGTTCGTTATTGTCAGGAGAAGGTTCTTATGTAGGGTAGGGTAGGGTAGGGTAGGGTAGTGTAGTGTAGTGTAGGGTAGTGTAGTGTAGTGTAGGGTAGGGCAGTGTAGGGTAGGGTAGGGTAGTTTAGGGTAGGGTAGGGTAGTGTAGGGTAGGGTAGTTTAGTGTAGGGTAGTGTAGGGTAGTGTAGGGTAGTGTAGGGTAGTGTAGTGTAGGGTAGAGTAGTGTAGGGTAGGGTAGTGTAGGGTAGGGTAGTGTAGTGTAGGGTAGTGTAGTGTAGGGTAGGGTAGTGTAGGTTAGGGTAGGGTAAGGCAGTGTAATGTAATATAAGGCGGTACGTAGTTCGCCGGGACAGCTAGTATGTATATATTTTTGGAGTGTTAGGTTTTATTTTCGTTACGAAATTTCTTGATTCGGTCACCTCAAAGCTACAATACAATAGCTTAATAAAAAACTTAAAATATGAAAATTTAAGAAATATAAGACTTAAGACTTTAAGGTTAACAAAAAATTACACAAATGATGAGAGTACCTACTTAGAGCGTACAAATCAGATAGATTAAATTATCTCACTTCCACTCGCAAAAAAAAACTGTTAGTGGAAGGATTTCTTAGAGAGTAGTGGAACAAAATGTAAATACGAGGCAAGCCGCGGGCAGGGTCTAGCGAACGCCGGCGCTAATCCCCAAATTAGTCGATAAACAGTCCACCGCTATAAAACGACCCTACACTTTAAATATCGCTACTGTATTTTTGGCATAGTTTTTAGGGAAGTTTTATGTTGGGTTTATAATCCATTTAACTGAATGAAGCTCTGCAGAAGGATTTTTATAACATTAGGTCAGCTGCTGTACAATAATAATATTTAGTCACATTTCAACCGACTTCAAAAAACGGAGAAGGTTCTCTATGTTGGTTATCTCAGAACTCCGTCATTTATAAACCGATTTGGAAACTTCTTTTTTTACTTTAAAGGATATACTTTACACATAGCTCATAGAACAGATGGGGGCAGTAAAGTTCTCGAGTGGCGACCGCGTACCGGAAAACGTAGCGTAGGAGGCCTTCCTACGCCTTCCACGCGGTGGACCGAATTTATATACTTTTTGGAGAAATTGTCAAAAACAAAAAATGTAGCAAAATCGTACTTGTTTGTAGTGACTCAAGTAAATTTTTGACGTGTTTAACGTTACCAATTATTTATTAAAGGAAACAAATGACGATGCTGAAGAAAAGTATACGCCAAGCTATATTTTGGTTACTCATAGTATCAAAACAAAACCAAAAAATGTCCAGCAATATCACGATGAGAACAAAATGAGCTCAAGCGACCCCTGTACTGCCCAATCGTCCATTCAGCACGCGGCGGGGCCATAAAATTAAATAAATCCGTTATTTTTCAGGCTGAGCTATGTCCGGTAAAGCGGCGGCGGCCGGGTCAATCGCACCCAGCCCGATAACGGCTCGCATTTGTAAAGATTTGCCCGCGGCCCGTAGCGGGCAGCCGACGACCTACTGGCCACACGTTATTGTAGAGCTTAAAATGTCTAGACAAGAATATCACAAAACATAACTTACATAAGACTATGAAATTATAATTTTGACAACTTTATTTTTACTCATTCCAATTTTAAGGTGCATTATTTTAAAAAAACTTATTTTCTTCATTACTGACAACGTGACCTGCAATTTTGTCTTTCCCAAAAAGTGGTGACAAAATAAACTGCTTGAAATCATTATTCAGATTTTATTCCCATTGTTAACAATTTAGAATAGTTATTTAAGTGCATTGTAATTGTTTACGAGCTATTTTCATATGAACAATAGTAATTTTGTGTTGTTTTAATATGGAACAAAATATTTACCAGTTATTACAATATATTATTAGCTACTTGGAGTCCAATATTTGTTTTTCTGAAGTCATTGTTAAGTTATTTTTCTAAAAAGTCAAAAACATCAACGTAGCTGTCATCTTAGAATACTTTTTTTCTTATAAATGACAATATCTCTACTCGCTCAAAACGTTTCTTATAAATTACAATACCGTCTACTCGCTCGAAAAGTTGAGAAAAACCGACTTTCATCACAAAATTGCAGCGTTAAACCGACGACCACGAGTTTTTCCAGTAATAAGTAAAATTTTGAGTAAAATTACACTGTTCCCCAAGTTGGAAGACACTTAATCGAACAAAAAAAAATTATTGCAATCAAATAGCCAGATTTTAAGAAATGCGTTGACAAACATACAGACAACACTTACGAAATTTGACACACATGTTTAAAAGCCCACATAGATTAACATATACGAATATTGTGCAAATCCACAAATGTTACATGCATACGGTTCGTTCGAATTGATATCATCCTTGCAGTCTGTTAAAGTATGAATCAACCGACCAATAGGAAACGACCATTTGAATGCCAGATGGATCTAATTTTTGAGAGGATTGTTTCCCTACCGCGCTCCGTACAAACGTAGTTTGGGTATTAAATTTGAATTAAATGAAATTATTGAAATTTTATAAACGCGTTCTAGAACCGTAAAAAATGGTCAGAATTCCATAAAAACTCCGTAAAGTTATGCGTACCACAGATAATAGTTTCGAAAACGTGTTTACAAAATTGTAATAACTTTGTTTGAATATTAAAAGCCAAACTACGTTTGTGTGCAGCGTGCTAGGGCAGCAGCCTTCAGAGGCATTCTTTAAAACTAAATTTCAATAACTTTGATTGATTATTAAAAGCAAAACTACGTTTATATGCTGCGTATTAGGGCGGCCCCCAGAGTTAATTTTTATGTTGTTCTTTGGAGCTAAATTTCAATAACTTTGATTGACTAATAAAAGCCAAACTACGCTTATAAGCAGCTTGCTAGGGCGGCCTCCAGAGTTCCAGCCTTAAGAGGCATTTTTTGTTCTTTAAAACAAAATTTCAGTAACTTTGATTGATTAATAAGAGCCAATATCTGTGAGTTTCTATGCTCAACACCAAGCGCGTGTACTAACATGGATAAGCCGCGAATAAATGAAAATTGATTTTAAGATTGTAGCCCGCACTGTTGGTTGACAAATACTACGGCTTTATAGTCTGAGCCGTCCGTCGTATTAGCTTGTGTGTTTTGGGCCCTTTTGCTACGTTTTTCCTGTTTTTGTATAGATAGAGAGAAAATACAAAGTAGTTTTCCATCAAAGGACCCGTTACCGTGTAGGCGTGAAAGCCGTATTTTTACCCAACTGTGTCAGAAGGAGGCTTATGTTTTTCGAGTATATGTATGTATGTTTGTTTGTATACGTATGTATGTTTATTTCTTTGGCACGCTCTGTATCCTAAACGACGTGTGGGATTTTGGAATGCGAGGTGTTGTTATATTTGCCTTGATCCCGTGAGTGACATAGGACACATTTTTACCCGACTAGCCAAAAAAGAGATGTTAACTTTTTATGCAGTCAGATTTTTAATTTTTAATTAATTCCTGATATTATATTGTCATCGGTTCTGGTGCGCAAATTTTCGATTTAATTCGACTATTAACAAAGCGTTTATCTAGTATATGCTGCAGGAAGTCTATTTTTTTTGTATATTTATTATTATTTTTATTTTTTATATTTATTTATTATTTTTATTTTCAAATACAACAAGAGCTTACAATACATTCCCAAATCGCTATTGCTATAACTTAACCGATACCTACTTAGATCTCCTTGCACAGGTAACTTAAGTTTGATAATTACAATAAAAAAACTGGCCAAGTGCGTGTTGGACCACGCGCAAAATAGTGTTCCGTAAGGAATTAATTTAAATTATAAAAACAGAACTTGTTGAAGAATTTTTAAAACCCTCATGCCTAGATCTTTGGGGTGTCAATTAGTGTGGGCGGGAGGTTTCAAGGGGGAGGTGAGGAGGATACACGTGACGTCACTCATCTGCATCATAACCGCCGCTGATGGAAATTTAAACACAGTTTAAACGCTACTTTTTTGCTGCGCGAATTTTTTCCGTTTCAAGCGCCAGTTGGTCGCACAAAAATGTATGTGTAGCTAGAGCTAAAATGCTTTTACAAAAAAAAACTACACACCAACGATATCTATGTGTCTACTACTGAAGTAACTCACTAAAAATTTAAACTTAAGGCGAGTTATGGATTGAAACAGTTGTCGCTGTCTTTTTCTTAACGTGTAAAGAGTAAAGAAAATAACCACACTTTTTCTATGGTTTTTCGTTTCAATCAAAAACTACAATGAAATTATAGAAAATAATAACATTACTCACTTTGTATTATCTATCATAAATAACAAATATTGTTGTATATTTTTAAAATATTTATACTTCAAAATATTAGTCGTAACTTGGGTTGAAAGTAACGGTGTAAAACTGCTCAATCGTGTTTCTAATAGCTTTTGACTTTAAGGAACATCATCAACAATAAGGGTATTTTTTTTAACTTTGGTTTTTCTATCGTTTAGGAGTAATTGACGACAAAAATAACGAAAATCTGTAATATTGCCGCCTTAACGCAAGATCGTGCTATTATAAAGAGATATTTAATATGCGTGACACGCAGACCCAGATACTACATTGAATAGATAAATTAAATGTGCGTTACGTCTTTTGTGATACGAATAGGATATTAAAAAGGAGCGCATTCAAACTTCAAAATTTGAAAATAGAACTTTGTTCAAAGCGCTGAATGACTGGCTGCAAAATTATGCAGCGTGAACGCATTACTTCACGAAACTAATTGTGAAAATAATAAAGAGACGAAAAAAACTCGTCGTGGGAACATGGCGGTGTAATGAGTTGTGTTGAAAAACTCGACTGTTTAACAGAAGAGGGACATGATTAAGTTTGGGGCTTAATATCCGTCGGGGATGCACAAGACATAATGCATTTTGCCTAAGTACAGGGGTGCCGATTCGTACTCAAGGTTCTATAAAATAATTTTAGTATCGAATTTTAAAAAAGCTTAATATCGTATTTTATACTAGCTTTTGCCCGCGGCTTCGCCCGCGTATACATCGTTTTTATTTCGTTACTAAAATGTTAGCTCGTTTATAATATCAACGATTTTTTTATTTTTTATTAAATTAAGACTAAAATTAGTATTAATATTGTATAACTTGACATAATATTTTGAGTTTTGTCAATTTTTTTATTTTAATTCTCTATTTTGACGTGGAATTATTATTATGAATAAATGAATTATGACTTTCTTTTAGTGAGTGGTGCGCGAGCCGTAAGCGGCTCGCAAGCTTTGACGTGATTAGTAGTCTATATATGTCACTTCTCACCCACTCAACCAATTCTATACAAAAAATTACTTCAAGCCGTTGCTTTGTTGCGACGCCGACGTGAGAGAACGTGGCAATGGGTTTTCCCCAGATCCCTCGGGAACTATGTCAGTACAACAATATGTTAATTAGTAAATTATGTCATTTTCTTATCTCAACCATCTCTGTGCAAAAATCACAATAATTCATTGTTCTGTTGCGATGATAATGAAATGAACTAAAAAAAAACTATTTTTGCTATTTTCACGAGAAACAAAGTAGCCTATGTCCTTCCCAGTGACACAAGCTACCTGCATGCCAAATTTCATCAAGATAAGTCAAGGTGTTAAAGCGTTAAAAGGTAACAAGCTAAACACATTTTCATATTTTAAATATTATAGTAAGGATATTGAACCAACAAAAGTTATCTGGTATATTTGGAGAATACTAGACGACTAGTTTTTAGAGTTCCGTACCTTAAAAAGAAAAAAGGAAACCTTATAGGAACACTTTGTTGTCCATCCGTCTGTCTTTCTATCTATCTGCCTGTATGGCTGTCTGTTTGCTGTATGTCAAAAACATTTTTCTTAGGAACACGTGAAAGTATCAAGTTGAAGTTAATATCAAAAAATAAAGTTTACGGTCCCTTGAAGCCTTAAAAAAATTGAGCTTCTAAGTCAATGCAATAAAGAGATACGGCCATGTTACTGCCATTTTTGTCACATATTTTGATACTTGCGAGTAAATCAAAACCTATAGGGTACTTTCCGTTGAAGTAGATTCAAGAAACTCTGCACGAACCAAGGTGTCACAGCACAAGTACAGCTCTCAAACCACAAACTAAAAAGTTTCAGTTATATCACATTAAAAAATATTGTTTTACGATTACGTGTTTTGGTACAGAACCCTCATTGCGTGAGTTCTACTCGCACTTGGCCGTTTTTTTACGAAATTCCATGAAATATTTGTTAACTCACAAAGATTTGTCGTTTGAATAATTTATGGGATGCCTATCTATCTATATCATATAATAACGACAAACAAATAAAGGTCTAGAAAATCCGCTAAGATTTTGTGATCTCTGGTGGAGATGTGCAATTATTGGGTAAATGATTCAATAATTTTATGAGATGTTTAAATGGATGCATTCTAACTAAACAAATGTTTTCGTTTCATCTTATACTTACAAATATTATTATTTCATACTAGTACGTATTGGCAACCCTATTAATTGGCCACATCGACCGGCTAGTAGCAAATAGCGCAACCAGCCAAACAGTAGGGAATAGATGCATGTGTGTAAACTACACATTTCCCCCATACTATGTCGAGATCGCTGCAGTCTGCACCTTACACCCTTGCCCTTAGACCTGTTATGTTTTAATTATGAGTTTATCTGACTGAAAATAGAACTTTGCTTTGGTATGTACGAGTATTTAGCGAGAGGGGACGTGTGTATGACGTTATAAAATAAAATTGAAGCCACAAGGGCCACACGGATCTAATTAAATGATAACTGCGATCTAAGATTAATGTCCTCACTAAAAAGAGCAGAGGCTAGCCCTTAATGGTTTGTATTCACATTTAGGTCAGGATTTAATGAATAACTAGCGTCTCGAGAAATTAGGAATGGAATTATTTTTTTATAGAATTATGAGATAATGCTTTTATACAAGAACCTGCTTATTACATACTGAAGATGGAGGAAGAGTTGCTATAGCTACTTTTATTTAGTACATACTTAAGATGGAGGAAGCGTTGCTGTAGCTACTTTTATTACAAACTGAAGATGGAGGAAGCGTTGCTGTAGCTACCTTTGAAACATACTGAAGATGGAGGAAGCGTTGCTGTTGATACTTTTGTGACATACTGAAGATGGAGGAAGCGTTTCTGTAGCTACTTTTGTAACATACTGAAGATGGAGGAAGCGTTCTACTCCATCTACTCTAACAAAGTAATGTTATATATCTCTCTCTTATCGTACGGCACAATTAACCAAGGGATACACGGTGGTTACCTGGTGTTGCACTTAGTATCACCCACGGTCACATGTAGGGTATTTAGATTTACACCTACCAACGTGTGCAACGCGACCTTCATACACATTTTAGAATCAGATCTGTAGGTTTCCTCACGATATTTTCATTCACCGTTAAGGCATCGGTAAGAAAATGCACGTAAGTTTCGAAAAACTTATTGGTCCATTGGCCGTCCGGATTCGACCCGAATCCTTTGGTTATGAGGACCGGTCATTAAGTTGAGTCACCGATTCTTTTACTAATATTATAAGTATACTAATATTATAAGTACTTTTTCGAAGTATTCGACTGACTCGGTGGCTCAGTGGTTAGTGCCCTTGACTACTGATCCGAGGGTTGTGGGTTCGATCCCCACCCAGGGCAAGCATTTGTGTGATGAGCAGATTTGTTTGCTCTGTGTCTGGGTGTTAAATATATCTATATATGTATATAAGTATGTATAACAGTCTCTGGTAACCCATAACACAGGGAATCCTACTTTGGGGCCAGATGACCATGTGTGATTTGACCGAGAATATTTATTTATTTATTTTATTTTATTTTATTTTATTTTTATAATTAAAAAAAAAGAAGCTACTTTATAATTGAACAATATTTTAAACAGCTTCTACTTTGTGAATCTGGACCACTTGTCCCAAGGAACCTATGCTCGAATCGCAAAACAAAATGATTGACTCCTTCTTGAACAAATCGATCAGCTGATCGGCCAAGTTTGTATAGGAAGTCAATTTATTTTAGGATATGACAACAGATAAGCGAATTTGCTTCCGATCTAGACTTGACCACAGAGTCCTCAAGAAAAGTTGTTCAAAATCATGAGTAAAAGGCCTGTTTAAAACAACGGGTTCCTACTAATAAATAAGCACCAATACAGTAGGTTTTTCCCATGAAGAGCCTGATATGATATCCCAAGGAATGTTACGGCGGGAAACATTTTAGGAAAATGAACTCTCAACATTACTTATACGTACATCATCATATCAGCTCATATACGTCTCCACCGAGGGGCTCAAGCCTACCCTGAATTAGGACGATCGATCCTTAGTCGACCACGCGGGCCCAGTGCGGGTTGGTCGAGTTCACACAAAAACTTCTAGTTTCTTCGCAGGTGTGTGCAGGTTTCCTCACGATGTTTTCCTTCACCGTTAAAGCAATCAGTGAGTACGTACATCACCACATACATTTTTGAATTCAGTGATGATACTCGTAAATTGATGACAGACGAATGTCACAGACAGCCCGTTTCGTAGAGGATGTCTTGAGACAGATGAAACTGGCAGTCATGTGATCCTGGAATGCACTGGTCTGATCGAACACCGGGTAAAAATCTTCAAACTCCGAGAAGCCTGCGATTGTCCCAGGAGGCTTCTGTGCTTCTGGAAGGAGCTGGGTTCACTGAACTAGCCAGAAACACCTGCACGCATAAAGGACCGTAAAAGAGTTCAAATGCGGAAACGAGAGTTCACTACTAATACCAAAAGAAAGACAGATTTGGCCCCCTTGTGAGTAAGTAGACCTGTAAGGCTGTAACCTTCGCGAGTTTGAGAGGGGGGTGTCGGCACTGCGCAGCAGTTTAAAGGTTATTTTAAATGTGACATAGTTGAAGTTCAAGTTATAGTGGACTGTGTGAAAGTCACCACAAATAAATTAGTCTTTGTCATCACCAAATTATGAATTGCATACTCCTAATCCGTTACACCAACCCACAGCACACGACCTACGTTACCATAGACTACGGATTATATTTATTTTTATTTGGCCAGTGTTTCCCACAGCACTTATGCGACAGTTGAAATAATCTTTATTTATTTTGTGGTATGCGAGTGCCAACTTAATGGTCTGTAAGCCCTGATTGCGATTTAGTGGAAAATACAGGGGTACCGACATCCGTAGCCATGCTCATGCGCATTAACAGTCATTATATGAGTAACAAGTCCGTTCAGATTATTTGTTTTGAGTTAGATTTTAGTGGGATTTAATATTATTAATGTTTATTCTTGTTTCCTACATTTAGGGGTTCCGTGCACCTATATCAGGACCCTATTACTAAGCTTCCGCTGTCTGTCCGTCCGTCCGTCAGCGGACTGTATTTTATTAACCGTAATAGGTATCTAGTCAGTTGAAATTTTTACAGAATGTGTATATCTGTTGCCGCTATAACAACAAATAATAAAAATTAGGAAAAGTGAAAAAATACAAAAAAAGCCTTTTTTAAGTTAAGTATTTAGAAGTATTTTTGGTTAAGCTTCATCGTTAAAACGGTAATACATACTAGCGTGAAAATTAGTGTGATTATAGTACTAATATTGAAGTGAATGTTGAACCTGCACACATCTGCGAAGAAACGCTAAGGTTGTGTGTGAAGTTGAGCAACCCGCACTGGGCCCGCGTGGTCGACTAAGGCCCGATGGCCCTAACTCAGGATAGGCTCGAGCCTCTCGGTGGGGACGTATATATGAGCTGATGTTTTTGGGCTGATTGCCCAAGTGTAAGTCATACTAGCGCTAAGGAGTCCGAACTGAATGACAAAAAAAGCATATTTTTGTCGCTCGCGTTGATGTCTTTTGTTTGTCCTATGTAGTTGTGTGGAGAGGTGCTGTTATGGTACGGAACCCTCGGAGTGCTAGTTAGACTCGCACTTGGCCGGTTTTATTGTTTGTACTGAGGGATCATGGGAAGCGCTTGGGAAGAGATTTATAACTTGACATATAAACAGGTCTCTAATTGAATCGAATGATTAATGTCGCAAAATCCGTTAAAACTACAAAAAGGAATAACAATATAATATGAGTGTCAGTATAATATGACTCGAAGACCCAGGACAGACGTGCCTAGCGAAAGATGACTAGGAGATCCGACCCCAAATGAAATGGGATAAGGCTAGGCAAAGAGAGAGAGAGAGAGTATAATATGAGTGTCTGTCACATACAAAAACTAGAAGTACCCATTACATATAGTTAGTTATCTTGATAGTTCCATTTAATCGTCCTGCAATAAGCATTTAACACACTATAAACACCTTCTATCAATACACTAATACAGAGATTAGAAACAGTTAATTAGCGTATAAAGCCACAAACGTCACTCGTCGCTAGCGGTCACAAACATTTGGTTTCCGATCGACATTATACACATTAGGTACCGGATTTGCGGATTGGAGGAACCCGTGGCGTTGGCCGTTTGTGCCTTTTTGTCGCTGACTGCCCACAGATCAAGATAAGGTGACGCGTGGTAATTGATCGCGATTGTACATTTGCAGGCACGCTTCATAAACTGAATGTAGAGATGTGAGAGCACCCATGGCACAAATACATCGATATAACTTCGACAATAATCATGTATTTGACTACAAGTCATTAGAGTTACTTTTTATCAACTGTCAAAAACTACAGTTTACTCTGAAATTGTTCGTGTAACTAGCTTGTCACGTCATTGTCTTTGATGAACTAGCAAATTTTACATAAGACAATAAAATTAAACTAAAACATTAAACTTAAACTAGGTATCCTTCCTTACTAATATTATTAATGTGAAAATATGTTTGTTTGTTACCTTTTCACGCTTCAACGCCTGGACCAATCTTAATGAAATTTGGCATGCAGGTAGCCTGTGTCACGAGGAAGGACAAAGACTACTTTTAATCCCGTGAAAATAGCATAGCCCGAACTGAAAGTATACTCTTTTTTGGTTAATTTCTTTAACATCGCAACGGAACAATGGATTGTGTGATTTTTTGCACAAAGATGGTTGAGGGGGTGGGAAATGACATGATTTATTAATAAGCATATCCTGACATAGTTCCCCAGGGATCTGGAGAAAATTCATGTCCACGCTCGCGAGCCGCTTGCCGCTCGCGCACCGCGCACCCTCTAAGACAGACATAAAAACGGACATCGAAGCCGCGGGCATGCTAGTACCTATGTAAAAGGCAGATATACCTATCGAGTTTCGTCAGTTTATTTTTTTTACTTCCTGTTCGATGCGACTGCGATGTACACACAGCCAAGATGAAAAAATAGTTGGTCCGGAGTTGGCAGGTATAGAAATATTGACAACAAGCGCTAAAACAGTGAGTTTAACCTCGTCACTACACCCGTCAAATCTGCGCGCGAGCATATTACACCTGACAGAAAGTGCCCTTTTCTCCCGTTCTATATCTTTGTTATCCATTCGGTCGTCGGTAAGGATAGAAAAGCGTAGTGCATCGCCGCAAAGTCGCCTACCCTACCGGCGTTCTACAGGATTTACTTCGGAGAGTGTGCCCTGGAACTTCACGACCTCATACCCTCTTCTCTATTACATCATCGGACGAACAAGTGCGGGGGCAATTCCACCCTTCTGTCGTTGATGTTCCACCTACACGCACGAAGCGTTTTACTTCATCGTTCATCATGAGAACGGCCAAGAAGTGGAATTCCCAGCCGTCGTATATGTTCCCCGATTCGTACAATTAGGGAATTTTCAAGGTCATAGTGAATAGGTACTATTTGAACTTTATGTGTGACATACTCGGATGCATCGGCACTTACCATCAGGTGAGGTACTGCTAAACGCACAAAAACTTTTTATTTAAAAACCCTTTTTATAAAACAGATAAAACATACAAGCGCCATCTAGTTTTAATACACCTGAGCCTGACTCTAGTTTTAAGACAACGTTACATTTTGGGATTACGGTTCTCGATATGAATGTTAGTAAAGTGTTACGACAAAGAATGATATTATTTTTGTCTTTCTTTACTTATTTTTTATAAGCAACATGCTCCTTACATTTTGTGGCCAATGGTCTTGGCAACCGCGGCAAAAACAAAGCAACACGGACGTCAGGTCCTTCACCGCGGACCTGTCGGACCTGTTTTTTGGCGACCGATCCGTTGTCACAACAAGTTTCCACACCAGTGTGACTACGGATAATTTTATTTACCCGTAGTCACTCCATTTCCATTGCCTGCTTCTCTCCGATTCTCCGTCGTCCAAGCAACGACCTAAGCCGAGGTCCGTGCCCACCTGGGCGCCCTTAGGCAGTTGCATCTTTTTGCTTTGCATCTAGGTTGAGTGCCCTCCGCACTCGCCTCCCCAGCCCGGCGAAGTTGTAAAACAAGCAACAAGCTTGTCCTTTCGAAAAAAAAATCACTCCATTGCTCAAAATGCAAAATGTGCAAAAGCAAAATATAAAAAAGATACATTAGATACACGTCAAGCGATTGCTATTTTTAAGAACATTTGGAACAAGTCTTTTAATCTCGAACCAGTAGCTACTCAACTTCAAGCACATCACTATATCATCAGTTGCAGGGAAATGGTCGCACGCGCCGCGCACGCGTCACGCGTAGTGGGTGTCCGTGGGTTAGCATCTGCACCGCGCAGTGCGGCAGACGGCAGGGTTATAAACGACCATGGCTCGTGCTGGTTCGTTTCGATCACACTGGTCGTGATAGGGTCAAGAATGGGGAACGAATCGGAAAATAACTGGAGTAGAAACATAATAGTGATGAATACTATGTCTTAGCCGCATTGGGGTGTAAACTACACTGCTCAACATTGCCTAGGGGTACTAGTATTTTTAAAATTTTCATGGAAAACATGGTTTCTTGCAAAGATATCAAATGTTCATCATCATCATATCAGCCGTAAATCGTCCACTGCTGGACAAAGGCCTCCCCCAAGGATTTCCACGACGACCGGTCCTGCGCTGCCCGCATCCATCGGCTTCCCGCGATCTTCACCAGGTCGTCGGTCCACCGCGTGGGAGGCCTGCGCGGTCGCCACTCGAGAACTTTACTACCCCATCGGCCATCTGTTCTACGAGCTATGTGCCCTACCCACTGCCACCTCAGTTTATAAAAGTTACTTAGGTATAAAATGGAGTGCAGGTTATAAAAACTTTCAAGATGGGCAAGTGCTATATTTACGAGTACTTTCTCATTTCTTTTAAACATGGGTTCTACTGATTTCATACAATCTTTACCATCCTTCTATGACAATACAAAAACTCAATTTTTATTTTCCGCGTGTTTTTACTTAAACTACTTAAAATTAAATTAATTTATAAGAACTGAGCGGGTAAGTATAGCACTTGCTCATCTCGAAAGTTTCTACCCTACACATGTCTAAAGTATTTTTTATAGTTCTTAAAAAAAAACATGTTTTGTATGAAAAGTTTAAAAATATCCCTAGGCCAAAGTATCCCTACTAATATTATAAATGCGAAAGTAACTCTGTCTGTCTGTTACGCTTTCCCGCAAAAACTACTGAACGGATTTGGCTAAAATTTAATAGGTAGACAGATTAGGACCTGGCTTAAGACATAGGCTACTTTTTACCACGCTCGCGAGCCGCTTGCGGCTCGCGCACTGCGCACCCTCGAAAAGTCATAGAAACGTGGTCCACGCGGGTGAAGCCGCGGGAAACAGCTAGTATAATATATTAGTACTAACAAACAATATGGACACTCCCTGGCGCTCTCTAGATTGCGACCTCCCCCTTCGTCACCCAGATTAATCCAAATTGGTTACAGTTTGATTGTCGAACGTATAGGATTTCGACGCCATTTTGTTTGTTCCGTCATTCCTTTTTTGAAATGTCATTTCTGGCCCGTTGTATGAAGTGTCCAGGGTGTGCCTAGGCAAAGCTGATGTACGTACAGTCGAGTTCATTAATGTATGAGCTCTCCTATGTATGAGTACTCCTCTTTTCTCAGCGCCATACGGTCAAAAAAACGAAAACCTATCTATTATGTTTTTTACCCGACTACGATAAATGATCATACAGAATGTTAGATAAAATATAACTTGTTTGAGGAGGGGCCTCTGCTTATGAAACTGAAAAACTTTTGTTCTCCATTCTTTTGTTCGGGTCGTTCCTTTCCCTCTAATATGGTTGAGGGGAGCGATGGCTGACTCTCGCGTTATACTCGTGACCGGGTGCTGTCCGTGTGAACTGGCCTACTCTTGTCAAAGTTACATTCAATGATTTTAATGTATAACTTTTCGTGTCATATTGTTTTCATGTTCTAATGTTATACCTAATCTGTTTTATATCAATGATTCTGACGTCATTAACTAATAATTGTTTAATTTTTGTTTTTCACAAATGACGTGTGTAATCATGTTATTACTATTTTGTGACTATGAGAAAGAATGTAATTTGCATCTATTTTGAATAAACATCTTGAAATCATGCAAACTTTGCTGAAATATAAATAAACGTCACTAAATTTCTAAAATCTGAAAAGTTGTAAAAAAATACAACTTCAGCTTTGTAAAACAAAAAATGTTCAGTTGCATGGTAGAAGCTACCTCCCCGAAAATTACATTTTCCAAAATTCCAAAATACTTCACCGAACTTCACGAAATGATATGTCGTTAGATTCTTCTTCACTTTAAATATATCTTTGCTACGGTGACGTCACAAAAAATTTGATGTCATTTTTTTATATTTTTCATAAACAGTTACATAATAAAATATTAAAGTACCTACTTATCTAATGTGTTAGTTATTATGTAACCAACGACGTTGACCACAGTTACAATAAGGAATGGATATTACAAAACGAAATCAAAAGGAAGTTATTACACAATGCTATTTGCCAACTATTGCTTGATTAATATTAAACAAAACAAAAGCAACTATCTTTAGATATACTTACATATAATACTTATACTTACTTTTATTCATCAAGGCTAAATTCCATTTTTCGTAATCGAGTTGCGCCATTGCGCTCCCTTATTTCCTACTCAGTTTTATGTAAAGACCCAGACAGACAACTGTAAAACAGTTCGAAAGATCAACAAAACCCCAAGAACAGAACAGAACCAACCCGCCCCTGTATTGCAATAACTCTCCCGGTAAATACCTGCGTACCTCGCGCGCCGCACCGCTCATTTGTACTGAGATATTTTAAGTAAAGACCCAGGAAACTGTAACACAGTTCGAAAGATCAACAAACCCCAAGAACAGAACAGAACCAACCCGCCCCTGTATTGCAATAACTCTCCCGGTAAATACCTGCGTACCTCGCGCGCCGCACCTCTCATTTGTACTGAGATATTTTAAGTAAAGACCCAGGAAACTGTAACACAGTTCGAAAGATCAACAAACCCCAAGAACAGAACCAACCCGCCCCTGTATTCCAATAACCCCTCCCGGTAAATACCTGCGTACCTCGCGCGCCGCACCGCTCATTTGTACTGAGATATTTTATTAATCGCATATTTTTATTCCGTGCGCCTGACAATAATTCAAACCTGACAATGTTGAAAGTTTAAAATTTTAAACCTGCTGCCACAACAACATATAGGTATCTGTAGATTTAATCCTAATGATAAAAATATGGTATATTCACTATATGCCTACCTACTACTGTTTTTTCATCAGCTATTTAGTAAAGTTTAAAAAACTAAAAATCGACTCCAATGAAAGTTTAAAAAAACCAAAAACCGAGTTGAAAAAGAATTCACTCTTAATTACGAAATAACATTTTTATATATAAATACACGAAATCAACCAACAATAACAAAATCAAAGACAGGGACGAAACAAATCAGGGGCCTACTATAACTATTTAGTAATCTGTGCTACTACCAGCACTTGGGTTCAGAAGCCGTAGGGAAATGACCTACATTGCTACTAGTGCTACCTGTAAAATATCTATAGACTATAGATTTTAAAATAATGCAATATAAACATAATGCGTATACTAGAATACAGACCCACTTGAGTTTTGACAGCTGTTTCAAATTTTAACTTTAAAGTACAGACTTTACCTTATATAAGCACTACCAGCACTTGGGTTCAGAAGCCGTAGGGAAATGACCTACATTGCTACTAGTGCTACCTGTAAAATATCTATAGACTATAGATTTTAAAATAATGCAATATAAACATAATGCGTATACTAGAATACAGACCCACTTGAGTTTTGACAGCTGTTTCAAATTTTAACTTTAAAGTACAGACTTTACCTTATATAAGCTGATTATGATGATGACAGATTTCACCTATACCACAGACAAAAAAGTTCTCATAGTAAAATTAGTTGTCATAATGCTGGTCATTGCTTACGGATTTTGATCGCATTTTAGAGGACTTATGACATGTGTGTAGCTAAAGTATACTTACCATCAAATGTTTTAGATTCGATGGCTTTGCTGGCACCGACCTCAAAAAAAATTTTAATTCCCTGATTTTGATGACGTTATTGTTGGCTAATTTCGTGTATTTATGAATAAAAATATTATTTCATATTTTGAGTGACTTCTTTAAGGAGTCGGTTTATAGTTTTTTTTTATTATTATTTATGCTAATGCTGTCTAACAACGTCAAACCCAATCACCCACTCTTCAATAGGATATCATCAAATCATAATGCATGTGTTTCATTAACCGATACAGAGTCCTGGCTTCCATTAATAATGATGAATATGAGATGACTCAGCAGCATGAAAGTTAAGGAGTCAAATCTTTCATAATATTATATTTACTTTGCTTCTATCATCAGCTCACCTGAATAAGCTAAAAGAATACAACTATCGGTCTATATGTACCTATAATATTTAAAGAATTATCCTCCAACTCCTAACCATTAAGAATTTGTACCTTCCATCATCAGCTCATCAACATGCGATGATGACTACCAGACGCAAATACTTGAATAGCTTTATAAAATATATATGAAACACGTATTAAGTGTCTTTAAAATTTGAGGGTTGCCCTCAATATCCCTGGAATCCCATCATCAGATCCTGACTAGGTGACAATCGGAGAACATACATAAAAAAAATACATACAGTGGAACTCAACACCTCCTCCTTTTTTGGAGTCGTTTAAAAACACATTTAAATTCTCATCGCACTCACCCTAATTAAGATACACTGATACAATATCCTTTAAGTTAGTTTCATAACTCTTCCTGTTGACTTAAAAATTAAAATACTGTCTATGATGATTCTGCTGCACAAAGAATTTGGTCAAACTTGGCTCCTTTTCAAAGGCTGCATTATTAATATTATAGTGCAATGTATAGATGTCAATTTTAATATTTAATGTAGATTAATAATACTTTAAAACCACGTTTTTATGTGACATACTGCGGTGGGCGGCGCACCCTCCGTCTGCGCCGTCGCTCGCACGACATGAAAAATAATAACTTTATGGAGGGAAGGGCAGGGTCCAACAAAACAACTTACAACAAATAGGTTTAGCCACCAACAACTGAATATTTATATTTTAAAAAACAAAAAATATGGAAAACAGACGTGAAGTATACAGGATGGGAAGGGAATCGAATGACAAATAAATAATTTTCGAAAAACCTAAAACCTTTTAGGTACAAGCTTTTAATATTGCATTGTCACATATACATATGCATGCAAAATTTCAGCTTAATTGGAAATCTAGAAGTGGGTCAAATTTAACTTGCAATATTTCACCCGAACAAACATACATATGTACATTGCAAGTAAAATAAAAGATTGTAAAATATAATGACAATATGAAAAACAAACAAAAAGTAAAAATTTACAAAAAACATAAAATTTGAACGTAAAAATAACTAAAAAGATTGACTTCGTCACAATTCTCGCATAAAACACACTCCACTACCACATACACGCTTACCTACACTCGAGAAACGTGGGGCGCATCTTTCTACTAAGATAATAAAACCTAAGTTTTCATGCTCATTCATTAAGTTTCATGCGCCCCACGTTTTTTAAGTTCACCTGTAAATATTAAATGTGTGTGTTTTTTATGTGTTATACAGGTTTGTATTAGCATGCTAGCCATCAAGGATATACAGGTGGAACAAAATTGGTGTAGGTCCCGTTAACTGGGGGTTCTACTCATCATACTGAACAACTTTCTCCAAGGAACCCATAGTCAATTATCAAAAAAAAATTTGGACCCTCCATACTAAAATGCACACAATCGGTCGATCACCTGATCGATTTGTATGAAGAGTAAACATTATTTTTTACGTTTTCAGCAAAGTCGTAGAACAAAAGTTGTTCAGTATGATGAGAAGAAGCCCCAGTTAACGGGACCTACACCAATTTTTAACACCCTGTATACTTCACTTTTGAAACTGAACAAAGTTCATAAAAGAACTCGTACTGATATCGCAGTAAAAACCAGCCAAGTGCGAGTGAGACCGCACACAAAGGGTTTCGTACCATCATACTAGATGGCGCTATTACAAAGGGTTCGGTACCATCATACTAGATGGCAATATTACAAAGGGTTCGGTACCATCATACTAGATGGCGCTATTACAAAGGGTTCGGTACCATCATACTAGATGGCGCTATTACAAAGGGTTCGGTACCATCATAATAGACGGCGCTAGTTTCTTCACGTTTAAAATAATATATCTTTTAAAATAATAGGCGCAGATAAATATATATATATATGTGTGTCTGTACCTGACGACTTCGCCATACAATTTAAATGTATAAATTATCTTCGTCTTGTGTGATGATGTTCCATTGAACTGTATGACGAGCGATATTTTATCCGCAGATAAAGTTTTATAGTATCTGCGTCTTGTGTCACACTAGTATGACAAGCTGAATAGGAACGAAGCGCTTACTTTATGATTTACGACACTCGTTTTACGCAGGGAGGGGTTGTACCCCCTTGTTGTTAATGTTCCACCTTTCCGCACGAAGCGTTACGCCTCCTCATTTATTATGCTGACAGCGAAGGAGTGGAACTCCTTGCCTGCGTCAGTGTTTCCCTATTCCAATTTGGGGATTTTCAAGTCGAGAGTGAATAGGCATTATTTGAGTTTGCGTGCACCATCCTCGACTGCATCATCACTTCTTACCAGGTGAGTTGCAGTCAAACGCATTCAAATTTATATTAAACAAAAACTTACTGATCTCTCCGCCAATCAATGGTAGGAAAGCTCATAAAAGTATGGATTCCGAACACGACTGCAACACATCACCCTACATCCCACGGGCCCACCGTGTCTACAGAATGTTTAATTAAATTGTTCATTGGCTCAATTAAATCGATTAATAACTGGAAATACAGAACAGTAGGTTACACGAGTACCTAATTGAGTTTTTGCTATTAAAATAAAAGAAAAAAAATTGATAGATTAATAAACGATTAATAATTTTTGTAGGTATATGATTGTTATTATTAATCATTATTTATTCAGACAACTAGTACCTACAGTACATTTTTGGAGGTAAGTTGCTTATAGACTAATGTTAGACACAAAAAGAAAAAAAACAAGAACTACGATTTAAAACCACTTTCACACTTCACACATTTTTAACGACAGTAGGCATGAATTCCCTGCCTAACCAGTACATGCATGAAGTGTGAAAATAGCTGGGAGTCGTCATCATTACAGCTCATATACGTCCCCACCGAGGGGCTCGAGCCTACCCTGAATCAGGGCGATTAGGCCTTAGTCGACCACGCGGGCCCAGTGCGGGTTGGTCGACTTCACACACAACCTTCGAGTTTCTTCGCAGGCGTGTGCAGGTTTCCTCACGATGTTTTTCCTTCACCGTTAAAGCAATCGGTAAGTATGTACGTAAGTTTTTGAAAAACTCATTGGTACATTGGCCGTCCAGATTTAAACCCTGTACCTCTGGTTAGATGGACCGAGTCGTTACCGGTTGTGCCACCGACGCTTTTTTGGGAGTACGCTGGGAGTCGTATCTCTCCGCTATAACTTTTAGCATGCTGTTGGGGCTGACGCGCAACCTGCTCAGCAAGGAGGATGTTCGTTTGCGCAAGATTGTATAAAGAAGTTACTTATA
Source organism: Coleophora flavipennella (assembly GCA_947284805.1). Taxonomy (NCBI): domain Eukaryota; kingdom Metazoa; phylum Arthropoda; class Insecta; order Lepidoptera; family Coleophoridae; genus Coleophora; species Coleophora flavipennella. The sequence continues at coordinate 14,471,796 of OX369264.1, read as the reverse complement.
TGAAAGTGTCCACTTTAAAGTTTCCAATTTATAATTTTAAAACAAAACTTCCGTTTTGGTTGTTATTGCTATCGATTTTTTTACGTACTGTACGTTCGCAAATTATATTTACACGCTTCATTTTTAAAGTTCCGTAGACATACTAGAGACTCTTACATTTTCTCCGAGTGCTTCTGTCTGTCTGTCTGTCCGGTTCGTACGTCACACTCGCTTTGCTCAAAGACTATTTATTAGTAACTTTTAAAGCTGAAATATGGTATGGTTTTACAAATATGTGACCCCTATAAAGTTACGAAATAAAATCTATTAAAAAAATAGGGTTGGCACCTGGCTCGACATGTAAAGTGGGTTTTTGTTACCCTATCGTGTGGGGTATCGTTGAACAGTTATTTCAAAATTACTGGATTTGCTTACATCAATTTTCCTTTTTAGGGTTCCGTAGTACAACTAGGAACCCTTATAGTTTCGTCATCTCTGTCTGTCCGTCTGTCCGTCCGCGACCTAGCTCCTAGACTATTAGTAGTTAAGAGCTGAAATTTGGCAAAGATATATATAAGGTCTAACAAATTTAGCTGAAACTATTTTAACTGGTGCTTCTATCCATGAAACTGAACAACTTTCCCCATGGAAGCCATAGTCAAATCGCAAAAAAAATTTGAACTTCCCATACTAAGTTGGCTGATCAGCTGATCGAGTTAGTATGGGAGAGCCAAATTTTTTTTGGATTTGACTATGGGTTCCATGGGGAAAGTTGTTCAGTTTCATGGGTAGAAGCACCAGTTAAAATAGTTTCAGCTAATTTTGTTACACCTTATATATATAATAACTAGCTGTCCCGGCGAACTTCGTTCCACCTTACACTACACTACACTACCCTACCCTATACTTTCCTACCCTAAACTACACTACTCTACCCTACACTACATTACCCTACCCTACACTACCCTACCCTACCCTACACTACCCTACATACACTACACTACCCTACCCTACCCTACCCTACCCTACCCTACCCTACATACACTACCCTACCCTACCCTACACTACCCTACCCTACATACCCTACATGCACTACACAACACTACCCTACACTACACTACCCAACCCTACCCTACCCTACCCTACACTACACTACCCATTGCTATACTACCCTACCCTAACTACACTACACTACCCTACCCTAAAACCAATTATTTTTTGACGGATATTTTATTTTTGTTTTTTTTTTTTATTCCGAGCTGTTTTATACTTATTCACCTTTTAAACCTTCTCTGGACTTCCACAAATAATTCAATACCAAAATTAGCCAAATCGGTCCAGCCGTTCTCGAGTTTTAGCGAGACTAACGAACAGCAATTAATTTTTATATATATAGAAGATAGAAGATAGATAGATAGACTAGCTGTCCCGGCGAACTTCGTTCCACCTTACACTACACCACCCAACCTTCCCTACCCTACCCTACGCTACCCTACCCTACCCTACCCTACCATAACAACACTACACCTACACTACACTACACTACCCTACCCTATACTACCCTACCCTACCCTACCCTAACTACACTACACCTACACTACATTACCCTACCCTACCCTACACTACACTACCCTACCCAACACTACACCACCCAACCCTACCCTACACTACCCTACCCTATACTACACTATCCTACCCTACCCTAACTACACTACACCTACACTACCCTACACTAAAACCAATTATTTTTTGACTGATATTTTATTTTTAGATTTTTTTTTATTTAATTCCGAGCATTTTCATATTTATTCACCTTTTAAACCTTCTCTGGACTTCCACAAATAATTCAATACCAAAATTAGCCAAATCGGTCCAGCCGTTCTCGAGTTTTAGCGAGACTAACGACAGCAATTCATTTTTATTTAAATAGAAAAAGCGTCGGTGGCTCAACCGGTAACGACTCGGTCCATCTAACCAGAGGTACCGGGTTCAAATCTGGACGGCCAATTACCATGAGTTTTTCAAATACTTACGTACATACTTACCGATTGCTTTAACGGTGAAGGAAAACATCATGAGGAAACCTGCACAGGCCTGCGAAGAAACTCGAAGGTTGTGTGTGAAGTCGACCAACCCGCATTGGGCCGGCGTGGTCGACTAAGGCCTAATCGCCCTGATTCAGGGTAGGCTCGAGCCCCTCGGTGGGGACGTATATGAGCTGATATAAATAAAAAAAGAATACGCGGAGAGAACTGTAATCAAAATTTTGGAAAAGAAAAATTTTTAAGGGTACCACCACTACAAGTAAAGTGGGGAAGATTTTTTTTCTCTCGTCAAATCCAGTCGTGTGGTGTATCCTTGGTTAGAGCTTAAAAAATATATGTAAGTCTTTTAAGACCATTTTATAATTTAGGGTTCCGTTTTTGAAAAAATAGGCTGGAAAGTGCTAAATTTTGTTGGAGTCGAGTGTCCCCACCCTCTAATAACTAAACCGCTGTATTTGTAAATTTGATAAAATCATGAAAGTAGTCTATATAATGAATTTAAAAGGAAAACTATGAAAGCTAATAAGGCTCTTCCAGTTAACGAGATGTAGTCGATCAAAACCGACACGCACTTAGTCAGTTTTTCTTTTCTTCTTATCGTATCGCAGAATTAACAGTGCTATCCAAGGGATAGACGGCGGTTGCCTGGTGTACGGGACGATCAATGTGTGCCAGCGTATGTGCCATGCGTATCCTTATCCTTACTAATATTATGAATGTGAAAATATGTTTGTTTGTTTGTTTTTGTTACCTTTTCACGATTCTACAACACAACCAATCTTGATGAAATTTGGCATGCAAGCAGCCTGTGTCACTAGGAAGGTCATAGGCTACTTTTTATCCCGTGAAAATAGCATAGTCCAATGCAGTTTCCGAGGGAACTGAAAAAATACTTTTTTTTTTGGTTAAATTATTTAACATCGGAACGGAACAATTGATTGTTGCGATTTTTTGCACAGAAATGGTTGCGGGGGTGGGAAATGACATAATTTTCTAATAAGCATATCCTGACATAGTTCCCGAGGGATCTGGGAAAAAAACATTTCAACGCTCGAGACGTCGGCGTCGCAATGGAGCAACGGATGTAAGTGTTTTTTTGTATAGAATTGGTTAAGGAGGTGGGAAGTGACATAGACTGCTAATCAGAATAGCCCAATGTTGTTCCTGAGAGATCTGGAGAAAGGTCAAGGCTATCTTATCTTCAACACATCAATGTTGTTAACACTGATGTTTGGCGGCAAGACAAGATAAGATGGTGGCAGCTAGCCAGGCAGGCTTAGAAACTGCCCTACCACCAGCCAAACCGACTCTTACAAGTTGACCCCATCGGGAATCGAACCCGCGACCTCCTGGTGTGAATCGAATGGACTTACCATTACGCCACGGAGGGGAGGCGGGGCGGAGTACTGCGCGCGTGACCCTTATATAGAGCCGCGGGCGCTGCGATTAGCTTTCAAGGTAGCTTAGCTGCCAAAGCTACAGGGGGTTGTTAGTGGGTAGTGCGGTCCTTGGCCTGTGTACATTTATATTGTGTGTGAAGTCGACCAACCCGCACTGCGCCCGCGTGGTCGACTAAGGCCCGATCACTACAATTCAGGGTAGGCTCGAGCCCCTCGGTGGGGACATATATGAGCTGATATGATGATATATGTGTATGTATGCATATAGGTGCAGGGCTGTGAGTCCCACATAACCGGCTGTATTGGTATGCGTAAAAGCATTTATCTTCCTCCCTCCTCCGCATCCCGAAGGAAAAAAAAACCCGACGCGGCATTCCAAGGCATGTTTTCCAAGCAAGACAGACTTCCGACAGAACCGAACTCCGCTGTGACTTGCAGCCCCTGACCACTGAAGCGCCGAACTCACACGATCGTAGTTTTGTTCATACTTTTCTACCCCGCCGCCGTAGTATCTCTCCAAGTCCAGCACAGTATTGGTGCGTGCGACCCCCATCTGCCCACAGTACAGTCCACAACAGCCAGATAGGGGGCCGTCGTGCACACCTGGTGTTGCACTTAGCATTACCCGCGTTCACGTATAGGGCCTTTAGATTAAAACCTATGGACGTGTGCAACGCGACCTTCATACACATCTGGAATCAGATGTGCAGGTTTCCTCACGATGTTTTTCTTCTCCGTTAAAGCAATCGGTAAATGTATGTTCGTAAGTTTAGAAAAACTCATTGGTACATTGGCCGTCCGGATTTGAACCTGGGACCTCTGGTTAGACGGTACGACTCGGCGTCACCGTTTGAGCCACTGACGCTTTTTCCTAATAATCATTCGTTTTATCAGCCGGAAAACGTCCACTGCTGGACAAAGGCTAAATAATGATTCGTTAAAACTAAATATTAAGTTTTTAAATAATGATTTTTGTTAGAAATACACGTGCCCATCCTTCGAAACCGCTATTTCACAATAACTGAAAAATATTGGAAATAGTAGCATATAGTTAATTTAAAAAGCGTCGGTGGCTCAACCCATAACGACTCGGTCCTCCTAACCAGAGGTGCCGGGTTCAAATCCGGACGGCCAATGTACCAATGAGTTTTTCGAAACTTACGTACATATGCTCACCGATTGCTTTAACGGTGAAGGAAAACATCGTGAGGAAACCTGCACACGCCTGCGAAGGAACTCGAAGGTTGTGTGTGAAGTCGCCAACCCGCACTGGGCCAGTGTTCGACTAAGGCCCGATCGCCCTAATTCAGGGTAGGCTCGAGCCCCTCGGTGGGGACGTATATGAGCTGATTTGATGAGAAAAGGCGAGAAACAATCACGTTTCGCCTAACGAAGCACTCTCAGAAAATATAGGTATCAACGCGATCTCCGTTCAGCGATATGCTATGCCTAACAAAACACTCGTAGAAAGATATCAACGCGAGCCCCAAACGGAAAAAAGCTACAACTTAGAAAACACTTGTAGTAAAGACAGTAACACGAGCCCCAATCAGCCGCCAGGGCTGTAGCTAGAGTTGAATCTGAGGTATGGTATCACAGATATTATAATTAAATAGACCCATCTCGCTTCATGTTATGGCGCTTCAAATGCCATCTATACAGAGAACAAAGAATTATTATACTATGAAATTAATGTCACAAACTGTGGTATGTTCAGAAAAGTTTAGAAACCTATCGCTATTTTTTTTTTATCTCAAACTATGAACAAACAATTTAATTATAATAATTTATCTTAGTTTTTGGTATTTTTAAAGATGGGCATTGTATTTCAAGGTAGGGCATTGCCCCACAATGCCCCCCCCCCCCCCCCCCTAGCTACGGCCACGTCATCCGCATGCTACGCCTAAGAAGCACCGAAGCACTCTAATAACTTAAAGACATCGACGCGTGCCCCAAGCTGCAACATACTACGCCTAACGAAACTCTTGCAGAAAGGACATCAACGAAAGCCTCAATCAGCAACAAGCTAGGCTTCATCATATCAGCCAAAAATCGTCCACTGCTGGACAAAGCCCTCCCCCAAGGATTTCCACGACGACCGGTCCTGCGCTGCCCGCATCCATCGGCTACCCGCGATCTTCACCAGGTCGTCGGTCCACCGCGTGGGAGGCCTGTCTACGCTACGTTTTCCGGTGCCGCTTCAGCTGGCTTAGGAAACAAGAAATCAACGGTTTCAAAATACCTCATAGAAGTTCATTTGAGCGTTACCAAAATAACCGTTTACACCAATAATGCACTTGGTAGCCACTTTTTGCTTTTCTCCTAAAGGCGCAGTGGTACTTAAAAATCTGTCTTAGTCTTTTTCTTTACGTGCGAAGAGGGAAGAAAATAAGCACACTTTTGCAGTTTTTCGATGTTTTCGTTTTTATTTTCATCATATTTATCTTAAATAAAAATCCATTCGATGTTTTCCCTTCAGTCACCTATGAACTTTATTTTAATAAATAAATCATATTATCAAATTACTTATTTTAAGAATAAAACCTAAAATAATAAAATGGCTCGAATACCTCTATTCAAAATTATTCTATCTAGCCAACTTAATTAAATTGTGTTTCCATTCGATATAGTCCCTAGTAACTATTCTCAACAATACCAATATGTTTTCCTAGATTTTAAATTAACTGTTAACTACTTCAAAAATGAATTCTAAAAACCTGTTTAAGTGGATTTTTAGGTACCACGGGGCCTTAACAAATAAAAGTGGGTATGTATTTAGAAACTGAAACAAATCCTTGTTCTTATTGCCTTAACCGTATCCGTCCCAAAAGTCGTTATCAGTTCAACTTGTTTGCTGAACTCGCCGCGGCAAGAATTGCAAATGGCGATAATTCTAACTACGCCGATAAATCAGCTACACCCGTTCAAGTTTTTTCCCCGGGGTGCTTTGCTATTGTTCGTGATGGATCGTCCCCCTTCAAGTACTTAAACCTTAAAGCGAACTTTCAGAACATGTGTTGCTGAAGAAAAAGGAGACTTGGATTACTTTGGCATAGGATCAGGAGTGTTTATTTTTCTTTCGATGATGAAATTTGGATACAAGAGATCTATCTGTTTGCGCTACGGTAAACGAAGCGTTGACAGGCCTCCCACGCGGTAGACCGACGATCTGGTGAAGATCACGGGAAGCGGATGAATGCGGGTAGCGCAGGACCGGTCGTCGTGGAAATCCTTGGGGGAGGCCTTTGTCCAGCAGTGGACGATTTTCGGCTGTTATGATGATGATGGTGATGATCTAATAGCGATGACATTGTCTTTGAAACCACCAAAACAGATACGAGTAGGTTTTCTAAAACGTGTTTAAAAAAATTCAATAATTTAAATAAGTTAAGAGCAGGCTCCCAAAATTAGTGCCTTTTTGCTAAAATATGTAGAGTACACAGCTGATTCTTTGAACCTACTTATTTTGTATGGCTAAAACGAAAACACGATTTACTGGTATCCGCTCGATATTTTTTTTTTTTTGAGAGATTATTGTATTTTTCTCTTACATTACATAAGTTCGGCGCATGAAATAAATATCGATAGAACGAGAATAAAGGTATTGATGGAATGGCTAAGACGAAATTTTCCTATGATGTTTCTTAACCTCGTAATAAACGATATATATATATAATAAACGATATATATAAATGTGCATTTACGCCCGAAGTAAAGGACGTAGGTCACGATAAGACACTCACGCGAAATTTAACTGTAAAGCTGATCTCATAAGGTTAAACATCAGGTTGTTCGCCAGTGCTGCGCTGGGAGCCTGCTCTTAATATTCTAGTAAGAAACCAAAGATATCAAGCACTAAAATAAGAAAAAATAAAAAGAAATATTTAAAAAATCAGATGGGGCTGTGTCGGGGCACACGGCCCTTGGTTTAACGTGAAACATATATGACAGCGAGTCGCTTTTAGTGTTAGAATAATTGAAATAACGATATGTCTACGATTACAGAGATATTGTAAACACGTTTTGAAATGTTCGTGAGGATGGTGGCGCATCGGGAGACGGGACGTTCCTTTCCCTCTAATATGGTTGATGGGAGCGATGGCTGACAGTCGCGTTATACTAGTGACCGGGTGCTGTCCGTGTGAACTGGCCTGCACTTTTCAAAGGCGTTAATGACATTCAATGATTTTTATGTATAAATTTCGTGTCATATTGTTTTCGTGTTCTAATGACATAATCTGGTTTATATCAAGGATTGAATTTTGACGTTATTAACTAATTACTGTTTATTTCTTGATTTGATGATTTATGACTATCAGAAAGAGTGTAATTTGCACCTATTTTGAATATGGGTATTCAAATATTTGACCACCAAAAGCGGTTAGATCTCGTCGAGACAATTCATATGAGTTCAAACACGAGGGTCTACGATGAATGGTTACAGAGATATTGGCATGTGAAGTTTTGTATGACGTCAATGAACTTGCAAGAGGTGCTCAGGGCTCCGCCCTTCGTGGAAATCGGTCTCTGGCCTCGCAGGGATTTTTTCAATTTTGTGATTTTTTGTATTTTTACCAGTAAATTAATAAGTAATTATTTATGTTAATATTTCAATTAATCGTTCTAAGTAAATTTTATAAATACACGAAAGATACACCGCGCTATCACGTGTGAGTCGCGCCTTGTCAGCTTTGAGACGCTCTCCAAACCGCCTCGCGGACTTAGGGGTATATTGCATAGATAGCCCATAACCTCCTCTTTCTGAAGATATAGTCTTGATTTATATTTAACTTCTTCATAGGCTGAGGCTGACATATATATATATTTTTTAATTCTGGCTTATTTTTAACTATAAACACTGTCATAAATACACTTTTTAGGGTTTACTCTAGCCGTAGCTATCAGTGTGATTTTAAAGACATTTCACATCAAAAATCACGTGACTGTAAGTACCAAACTACGTTTGTATTGAGCCTGCTATGAATATATTCCCCTTAAGGAACCAGGACGCTCGAGTTTCCATACAAACGTAGTTCCGCTTTAATACAAAACTGCATGCCGGAATGAATCCAAACTTTTCAAATATATTGAGTTGACACATACCGATGTTTGTAATCAGTTTTCATCGCAGTACATTTAAACATAACTAAATGAAGCCTTAAATTCGTTTTTACCGACTTCAAAAAGGAGGAGGTACTAAGTTCGACTGTATATTTTTTTTAATGTACTCGTATGTTCACCGATTTTTCCGTCAATTGTGGACCGATTTTCAAAGTTTGAGAGTGCTCTTAATTTTTTCCGTTTTATATTAGTACCTACATCGAAAACAAATTACAAACATCGATATGTGTATACTCAGTATATTTGCAAAGTTTGTATTTAATCCGGAATGTGATAGATAGATAAAACTTTATTTCACTAAAAAGGCACAATACATTTTAACAATAAACAAACAAATAAATGAAACTTAATGACAAATATTACTAGTTTATATAAAAAAATATGAAATAGTGTCAGTGGTGCCAAGTTAGTGAATGTGGTTTTGTACTACAGCGGAACTATGTTTATATGGAAACTCGAGCCTCCTGGCGACCATTAAGTATATTGTTTTTTTTTCAGTCAGTGGTCCTAACACAAAGATCCTGCACCTTGTTATTTATTGATATATAGAAACATGTGACAGATAAACGAAATGAAACGTAGTGGTTATATCCACTTTGGTCATTGAGTCTTAAATTAGTAGTTTGGCGTGTGTGTAAGAACAAGAACCAGTAAATTAACAATTGATGGCGCCGTTGGGGGCGAGTGCGGGAGGCGATTTATAGTTCCACTAATTGCCCTCAATTTATTCGATACAGTACGCCAATGTATTATTGATAGGCTCATATAGTATCATATGTGCCGGGCACACGCTGAGTTGTTACATAAAATAATTTTGAACAAAAAAACCGACTTCAAACAGGAATCTAAGGTTCCCCTCGATTTCTCTAGGATGCCATCATCAGATCCTGGTTTCCTTATCATGGTGCCACCGTTAGGATATCTCCTTTCTAACAAAAAAAGAATCATCAAAATCGGTTCATAAACGACGAAGTTATCCGCGAACACACATAAAAAATATATATATTCGGTCGAATATACCTAATATACGAGTATTTAAACCTCCTTCTTTTTTGAAGTGAGTTAATTAAAGAATACTTTCATAGTACTATAGTTTGTTGATCTTTATGGGGTGACTTTTAATTGGCTCTTTATAGCAAAGGATATGAATGTACTCGTAATCCAAACAACTTTCCCAAAGAAACTATATGTCAAATCAGAAAAAAAATTTTGGTCGTCGATATGTCGCAGGATAATAGCAAAATCCGTCGTTTCGCGAAAATCCTAGGAAAATTGCACACTGTGGAGTAGAAAACTCCGAATAAAACCAAATCGAACGGAGCCCCGCTATGCGGGGCTCCATATTACGGTAGAAAAAGACATGCTAACAAAACCTAACCTATTTAACGAAGCGGGGCTCCATCCGACTTGGTTTTATTAGGAGTTTTCTACTCCATAGTATGCAATATTCCTAGTATTTTCGCGAAACGACTGATTTTGCGATTATCCTGCGACATATACATAATACCGCCGATTATCCGAACGCCGATTAATCGAATCGCTAATTATCCGAATCAGTCCTAAGCGTAATATGCTGTGAATTTTTATATGTTCTTTGTATTTTTGTTAAAGCCTGATGGGGTTGCAACTTACTGTTAACGAGATGTTCAAGTGAGCGTTATTGTAGAACTGTGTTTGTTAAACTTAATAAAGTTTATTATATATGTGACAGTTCGTTTTTGTTTATTACCAGTCTATGTCCGATTATCCGAATTTTTGATTTTCCGAATCGACCCCGGTCCCATTTAATTCGGATAATTGGCGTTCTACTGTAAGTTATCAAATCGGCAAAATGTTTATAGGACCAATTCTTTTTTTTTCATATTTGACATATAGTTTCTTTAGGAAAGTTGTTTGTAATCACGAGTACATGCATATCTTTTGTTGTCAAGAACTAATTAAAAGTCACCCTGTATACGTAAGGTTATCCCATCTAACTCGACAATAAATTGTAAAATGAGAGAAAAAGCTTTAATTGCTTTAACAAAAATACCTATTTATTTATTTTTTTATTTTTTAATAAATAAAAATATAAACACTTTAAAAAAAAAAAAAAAAAAACTTAGTAGTGGGCAAGTACCGAAACCATTGATTTAGTATATAGCTTTTAAAATAAATAGTAAAGCCACGCTGTGCATACTTCCTTTTCGCGAAGCCTTCATAGTCTGTCGTAGTCGGGCATAAACAAATCTATAATATAATAAAACTGTAACGGGGCCGTGTCTGTACATGAAATATTTTTGGAAAATAATAACTGTGGTGGACATTACTAACGATACAGAGGCCAAAACAACAACTTTTGGAATTTTTGTCTGTCTGTCTGTCTGTCTGTCTGTATGTTCGCGCATCACGCAAAAACTACCGGGCCGATTTTGATGTAATTTTGTATGGTGGTTCCTTATAGCCCGGGTTAACATATAGGATACTTTTTATCCCAGAAAATTCAAGAGTTCCCGTGGGAAAATCAAAAGTATTCATTTATAGAATAGCTCACCACGCAAATGTGGCTTGACCTATTACAATCAAATTTTACACGTTGATACCCTTATCGCGAACTAAAACTGGGACATTGTGAATCCCAAAAAAATTAGGGTTCCTACAGGAATGCAAAAAAATGTATCTTTAGAATGACTCAACGTCACAATATGAAACCTTTACATTGGGATGGGGTGTTTTGACCATCATTGTATAGTCGGGTATTCTTTATCCCGGAAAACTAAAGAGGTCCCGTGGGAAATTATCTATCGATACTTACAATAATAAAAATAGAGTACTTTGTTCTATATATTAGCTACACATACCAAACATTATAATCATATTATCAGAATGTCAATAGATGGCACTGCAGGGATATTAAAACGCGCTTAAGCTGTATTAAAACATTAAAATATTATTTCATACTTTTGAGTGGATTTCTTTTATGTATTTTTCAGCATACGGTACTTTAAACTCTGGAACTATGGTACGTAGCGATGTGTTTCATAGACGAACAGAGAGGTATATTTTTACAGATTCCAATCGTGTAAAAAAATAAAAACACATAAATCGAGTTTAACATCTTTTAACAGGAGGCACAGATATGGGAACTCTTCTGACGGCGACTATTTGCGTGTGGCAGTTGCTCTCCGCCTGCAATATCAATATCTGTGAACCTCATCAATGTATTTGCGGGTCCACGGTGGAGGCAATTGGCCATCACTCACTGAGTTGCAGTCGTGTTTGTGAAGATTCCCACGTCACCAATTCCTTAATGACCTCACTCGGAGGGCACTGGTCTCGGCCAGATGGAATATTCCATCTTTGATGCAGCCGCCGGCCGGGCTTTAGTCGATCTGATGGCAAAAGGCTGGAGGGTATAAACAGGTGCTATGGCAGAGAGGAACGTGTCTGCTTTGGGAAGCCACTTTTTCTGCCTCACTGTACGGTACTGCTGCTCAATTTTCGGCGAGAAAGAAGCATAATAAGTACTCGGTCTTGGAGGCAAATTACTGCTTTGTGCCGCTGGTCTGTGAGACAACCGGCTGCTGAACCCTCAGAGGCCTTTGCCTTCACAAAGGAGATTGGCCTTCGCCTTCGAGAGAGGAGATGTGACGTGAGGTCCTACCTGCTGCTAAGGTTGTCTATTGCCATCCAGCGCGGCAACGAGAAGTGCGTCTTGGGCTCCTTAGGAGCTGATACGACTCGAGTATTTGGCCCATATTAATATTGTTAGGAAATTTTATTACTAGATTGATACCTATAATGATTTGAATTAGTTTTTTGATAATATAGGTATATATGTTATTTCATCATATCAGTTTATATACGTCCCCACCAAGGGGCTCAACCTGCCCTGAGTTAGGGCGATCTGGCCTTAGACGATCACGCGGGCCCATTGCGGGTTGATTGACTTCACACATAAGCTTCGAATTTCTTCGAAGGCGTGTGCAGGTTTCCTCACGATGTTTTTCTCACCGTAAGAGCGTCGGATAAACGTACATACCAGTATGAAATCGATATTCGTATAGATTTTGATAAGTGGCAGGATTCGAACCACGGCCTTCCGGACAGGAGGTAGTGGCCCTAACCGTTTTGCCACTGACGCTCTATATTTTATTTAAGATTTAGAAATCCTTACTTAATATTATAAATGTCAAAATATGTTTGTTTGTTTGTTACCTATTCACACTTCAACACCTCTATCAATCTTGATGAAATTTGGCATGCAGGTAGCCTGTATCACTGGGAACGAAATAGTCAACCTTTTATCTGTGGAAATTATCATAGCCCGATGCAGTTCCTGAGGAAACTAAAACAATACTCTTTGTTCGTTTTATATAAAATCGTAACGAAAAAATAGATTGGTGTGATTTTTAGCACAGAGATGAGGTGGAAAATGATATAATTTACTAATAAGTATATCCTGACATAGTTCCCGAGGGATCTGGGGACATTTGTTTTCTACGCTCGCGCACGTCGGTGGCGTCGCAACGGAGCAACGGATTAAAGTGATTTTTTGTATAGAATTTGTTGAGGGGGTGGGAAGTAACAAAGACTGCTAATCTGAATAGCCCGATACCGTTCCTGAGGTACCTGGAGAAAACTCATGTCCACGCTTGCGAGCTGATTGCGGCTCGCGCACCACTCACCCTCAAAAAGAGTCATAAAAGCTATGTCCACGTGGGCGAAGCCGCGGGCAAAAGCTAGTCTACAATAAACATTACACTTGCTTAGTAGCAAAGAATAAAGTTTAGGTATATCAGACTTGATGAAAAATTTTTAAATTTGTAAATTTTTCATCAAGTCTGATATCTTCTATCTTCTATCTATTTATCTATAATATAATAAAACTGTAACGGAGCCGTGTCTGTACATGAAATATTTTTGGAAAATAATAACTGTGGTGGACATTACTAACGATACAGAGGCCAAAACAACAACTTTTGGAATTTTTGTCTGTCTGTCTGTCTGTCTGTCTGTCTGTATGTTCGCGCATCACGCAAAAACTACCAGGCCGATTTTGATGAAATTTTGTATGGTGGTTCCTTATAGCCCGGGTTAACATATAGGATACTTTTTATCCCAGAAAATTCAAGAGTTCCCGTGGGAAAATCAAAAGTATTCATTAATAGAATGGCTCACCACGCAAATGTGGCTTGACCTATTACAATCAAATTTTACACGTTGATACCCTTATCGCGAACTAAAACTGGGACATTGTGAATCCCAAAAAAATTAGGGTTCCTACAGGAATGCAAAAAATTGTATCTTTAGAATGACTCAACGTAACAATATGAAACCTTTACAATGGGATGGGGTGTTTTTGACCATCATTGTATAGTCGGGTATTCTTTATCCCGGAAAACTAAAGAGGTCCCGTGGGAAATTATCTATCGATACTTACAATAATATCACTAGAGTACTTTTTTCTATATATTAGCTACACATACCATACATTAAAATCATAGTAGCAGAATGTCAGTAGATGGCACTGCAGGGATAATAAAACGCGCTTAAGTTGTATTAGAACATTAAAATATTATTTCATACTTTTGAGTGGATTTATTTTATGTATTTTTCAGCATACGCTACTTTAAACTCTGGAACTATGGTACGATAGCGATGTTTTTCATAGACGAACAGAGAGGTATTTTTTTACAGATTCCAATCGTGTAAAAAAATATAAACACATAAATCGAGTTTAGCATCTTTTAACAGGAGGCACAGATATGGGAACTCTTCTGACGGCGACTATTTGCGTGTGGCAGTTGCTCTCCGCCTGCAATATCAATATCTGTGAACCTCATCAATGTATTTGCGGCTCTTCGGTGGTGGCAATTGGCCATCACTCACTGAGTTGCAGTCGTGTTTGTGAAGATTACCACGTCATCAATTCCTTAATGACCTTACTCGGATGGCACTGGTCTCGGCCAGATGGAATATTCTTTCTTTGATGCAGCCGCCGGCCGGGTTTTACTCGATCTGATGGCAAAAGGCCGGAGGGTTTAAACAGGTGCTATGGTAGAGAGGAACGTGTTTGCTTTGGGAAGCCACTTTTTCTGCCTCACTCCTCACCCGTACGGTACTGCTGCTCAATTTGCGGTGAGAAAGAAGCATAATAAGTACTCGGTCTTGGAGGCAAATTACTGCTTTGTGCCGCTGGTCTGTGAGACAACCGGCTGCTGAACCCTCAGAGGCCTTTGCCTTCACAAAGAAGATTGGCCTTCGCCTTCGAGAGAGGAGATGTGACGTAAGGTCCTACCATCCAGCGCGGAAACGAGAAGTGAGTCTTGGGCTCTTTTGGAGCTGATACGACTCGAGGATTTGACCCATATTAGTATTGTTAGGAAATTTTATTACTAGATTGATACCTATAATGATTTGAATTAGTTTTTTGATAATATTTCATCATATCAGTTTATATACGTCCCCACCAAGGGGCTCGACCTGCCCTGAGTTAGGGCGTTCTGGCCTTAGACGATCACGCGGGCCCATTGCGGGTTGATTGACTTCACACATAAGCTTCGAATTTCTTCGCAGGCGTGTGCAGGTTTCCTCACGATGTTTTTCTCACCGTAAGAGCGTCGGATAAACGTACATACCAGTATGAAATCGATATTCGTATAGATATTGGTAAGTGGCAGGATTCGAACCACGGCAGGAGGTAGTGGCCCTAACCGTTTTGCCACCGACGCTCTATATTTTATTTAAGATTTAGAAATCCTTACTTTTATATTATAAATGTGAAAATGTTTGTTTGTTTGTAACCTATTCACATTTCAACATTGATGAAATTAGGCATGCAGGTAGCCTGTATCACTGGGAATGAAATAGTCAACCTTTTATCTGTGGAAATTATCATAGTCCGATGCAGTTCCTGAGGAAACTAAAACTATACTCTATGTTCGTTTTATTTAAAATCGTAATGAAAAAATGGATTGGTGTGGTTTTTAGCACAGAGGTGAGGTGGAAAATGATATAATTTACTAATAAGTATATCCTGACATAGTTCCCGAGGGATCTGGGGACAACTGTTTTCTACGCTCGCGCACGTCGGTGGCGTCGCAACGGAGCAACGGATTAAAGTGATTTTTTGTATAGAATTTGTTGAGGGGGTGGGAAGTGACAAAGACTGCTAATCCGAATAGCCCGATACAGTTCCTGAGGTACCTGGTGAAAACTCATGTCCACGCTTGCGAGCTGATTGCGGCTCGCGCACCACTCACCCTCAAAAAGAGTCATAAAAGCTATGTCCACGTGGGCGAAGCCGCGGGCAAAAGCTAGTAATATAATAAAACTGTAACGGGGCCGTGTCTGTACATGAAATATTTTTGGAAAATAATAACTGTGGTGGACATTACTAACGATACAGATGCCAAAACAACAACTTTTGGAATTTTTGTCTGTCTGTCTGTCTGTCTGTATGTTCGCGCATCACGCAAAAACTACCGGGCCGATTTTGATGAAATTTTGTATGGTGGTTCCTTATAGCCCGGGTTAACATATAGGATACTTTTTATCCCAGAAAATTCAAGAGTTCCCGTGGAAAAATCAAAAGTATTCATTAATAGAATGGCTCACCACGCAAGTGTGGCTTGACCTATTACAATCAAATTTTACACGTTGATACCCTTATCGCAAATTAAAACTGGGACATTGTGAATCCCAAAAAAATTAGGGTTCCTACAGGAATTAGAATGACTCAACGTAACAATATGAAACCTTTACATTGGGATGGGGTGTTTTTGACCATAATTGTATAGTCGGGTATTCTTTATACCGGAAAACTAAAGAGGTCTCGTGGGAAATTATCTATTGATACTTACAATAATATCACTAGAGTACTTTTTTCTATATATTAGCTACACATACCATACATTATAATCATAGTAGCAGAATGTCAATAGATGGCACTGCAGGGATAATAAAACGCGCTTAAGTTGTATTAAAACATTAAAATATTATTTCATACTTTTGAGTGGAATTCTTTTATGTATTTTTCAGCATACGCTACTTTAAACTCTGGAACTATGGTACGATAGCGATGTGTTTCATAGACGAACAGAGAGGTATTTTTTACAGATTCCAATCGTGTAAAAAAATAAAAACACATAAATCGAGTTTAGCATCTTTTAACAGGAGGCACAGATATGGAAACTCTACTGACGGCGACTATTTGCGTGTGGCAGTTGCTCTCCGCCTGCAATATCAATATCTGTGAACCTCATCAATGTATTTGCGGGTCCACGGCTGAGGCAATTGGGTATGCTAAATTTTTTATAAGCCATGAAAATAAAAAAAACATTTCGAGATATTTTTATTTAAAGCCATATTTTTTCATTTTCCACTCGAAAAAGTAAAAGATTGCGTAAAAAAATCGGAAAAGGACAATAACCTTCATTTGACCCCTATGACGTCACGAGTTTACAATAAAAACTTATTTCACCACTGAACGGAACGTGCACTCTTACTTGTCATATCAATTACGGACCTTGCATTTGAGGACGAGCTTTCGTCGAGCACTGAAAAAGGCACTATTTATTTATCATCCACCAAAAACTACGTTTGAAACAATCAAATATTATTAGAACGTCATTCAAATTAAATACTTAAATGGGTAAGATATTCATTAGAGGTCCAATTTTTATTGTGGTTCTAAAAAACATTTAAACTCTGAAGGCCTTGTCCATACATAGATTATGATGTTTGATGACAAGTAAATTTTAACTTTGACGTTTCGTTGTTGGCTTTGTGATAGTTTCGTTTCGGAAAAGGCAAAGGTTACTAAGACCATACAGCCAGGTCTGACGTATTTAGGCTTCCTTAGCTGTTGGATTTGTAATGCTAGTGCCGGTGCAATGAAAAAACAACAAAATAAAACTACGAATGCGTCTACCACAAATCCCGCCAAAAAACCTTTGGGAATGATTGACTTGAGTGACTTGAGTGAAATAGGGCTGTTCGTTTCATAGTAATGTGAACCTATGACGTCATCAAGGTTTCAAAATTTAAAAAAATATTTAAAAATATCTAGAGGCTTAAAAAATGAAATATTCAAATTAGTTTTTCAAAATGGTCTAAACCATCAGAAAAAAAATTAAAAAAAATACATTTTTTTTTTAGCATACCCAATTGGCCATCACTCACTGAGTTGCAGGCATGTTTGTGAAGATTCCCACGTCAGCAATTCCTTAATGAACTCACTCGGAGGGCACTGGTCTCGGCCAGATGGAATTGATTCCAGACAGAATGGAATATTCCATCTTTGATGCAGCCGCCGGCCGGGCTTTAGTCGATCTGATGGCAAAAGGCCGAAGGGTTCAAACAGGTGCTATGGCAGAGAGGAACGCGTCTGCTTTGGGAAGCCACTTTTTCTGCCTCACTCCTCACCCGTACGGTACTGCTGCTCAATTTGCGGTGAGAAAGAAGCAAAATAAGTACTCGGTCTTGGAGGCAAATTACTGCTTTGTGCCGCTGGTCTGTGAGACAACCGGCTGCTGAACCCTCAGAGGCCTTTGCCTTCACAAAGGAGATTGGCCTTCGCCTTGGCGAGAGGAGATGTGACGTGAGGTCCTACCTGCTGCTAAGGTTGTCTATTGCCATCCAGCGCGGCAACGAGAAGTGCGTCTTGGGCTCCTTTGGAGCTGATACGACTCGAGGATTTGACCCATATTAATATCGTTAGGAAATTTTATTACTAGATTGATACCTATAATGATTTGAATTAGTTTTTTGATAATATAGGTATATGTGTTATTCATCATATCAGTTTATATACGTCCCCACCAAGGGGCTCGACCTGCCCTGAGTTAGGGCGATCTGGCCTTAGACGATCACGCGGGCCCATTGCGGGTTGATTGACTTCACACATAAGCTTCGAATTTCTTCGCAGGCGTGTGCAGGTTTCCTCGCGATGTTTTTCTCACCGTAAGAGCGTCGGATAAACGTACATACCAGTATGAAATCGATATTCGTATAGATATTGGTAAATGGCAGGATTCGAACCACGGCCTTCCGGACAGGAGGTAGTGGCCCTAACCGTTTTGCCACCGACGCTCTATATTTTATTTAAGATTTAGAAATCCTTACTTAATATTATAAATGTGAAAATGTGTTTGTTTGTTTGTTACCTATTCACACTTCAACACCTCTACCAATCTTAATGAAATTTGGCATTCAGGTAGCCTGTATCACTGGGAATGAAATAGTCAACCTTTTATCTGTGGAAATTATCATAGCCCGATGCAGTTCCTAAGGAAACTAAAACAATACTCTTTGTTCGTTTTATTTAAAATCGTAACGAAAAAATGGATTGGTGTGATTTTTAGCACAGAGATGAGGTGGAAAATGATATAATTTACTAATAAGTATATCCTGACATAGTTCCCGAGGGATCTGGGGACAACTGTTTTCTACGCTCGCGCACGTCGGTGGCGTCGCAACGGAGCAACGGATTAAAGTGATTTTTTATATAGAATTTGTTGAGGGGGTGGGAAGTGACAAAGACTGCTAATCCGAATAGCCCGATACAGTTCCTGAGGTACCTGGAGAAAACTCATGTCCACGCTTGCGAGCTGATTGCGGCTGGCGCACCATTCACCCTCAAAAAGAGTCATAAAATCTATGTCCACGTGGGCGAAGCCGCGGGCAAAAGCTAGTTATTAATAATAATAATATCAGACTTGATGAAAAATTTACAAATTATTTTGGTATATATGACAGGTACCTTACTCAGATTTTTCCTGTAATAATGAAGTATCCAGTGCAGTAGTTATTAAGTCCTAGTTATGAACAAGTTTTTTTTAAATCGTTAGAGCTATTTTTAAGAAAAAGTAACAAACAAGCTATATTTGTATGGGAGGTGCCTTATTGCGATTTATGAACTACCGGGTACTGTAGGCCATAAACAGATATTTAGTATTCTTTGGTTATAGTAACATACCAAATTTCATCAAAATCACTATAGCCATTTTTGAGTAAAAAAGTAATAAAGTGATTTTTACTATGGTGGCAATCCTAAAAAATTAAGAAATTTTAAAAAAACGCCTGGAGATACAAAAATAATATTGCCGTAATCCAAATTTCACCCAATCCATCCAGTAGTTAGGGAACTAGAGCATCGGACGGACGTACAGACTTAGCATCGGACGGATGTACAGACACACACACACTCACACACACATTTTTATTTGTTTTTTAGACTATTATTGTAAGACAATCTATCCCCATCAAAATCTCAACAAGCAACTGTATCTCATCTGAAATTCAATTTTTTTGCCATCACAATCTTTTGCCCATCGTTTTTGGGCATTTAGGAAAAATGTTTCGACACCTTACACTACAAAATGTATCGACACTTTACACTACAAAATGTATCGACATCTTACTCTACAAAATGTATCGACACCTTACACTACAAAATGTATCGACGCTTTACACTACAAAATGTATCGACATCTTACTCTACAAAATGTATCGACACCTTACACTACAAAATGTATCGACACCTTACACTACAAAATGTATCGACACCTTACGCTACAAAATGTATCGACACCTTACACTACAAAATGTATCGACACCTAACACTAAAAATGTATCGACATCTTAAACTACAAAATGTATGGACATCTTACACTACAAAATGTATCGACACCTTACGCTACAAAATGTATCGACACCTTACACTACAAATTGTATCGACACCTTACACTACAAAATGTATCGACACCTTACACTACAAAATGTATCGACACCTTACACTACAAAATGTATCGACACCTTACACTACAAAATGTATCGACACCTTACACTACAAAATGTATCGACACCTAACACTACAAAATCGATCAAGCCGTTGAGGCTACAGGCTCAGCCAAACAAACAGACTAACATTGGTAACTCCTTTTTGGGTAGTCGGATAAAAACAATGTGGAACCCTTGCACGTATCAGAGTCTCCTCTTAAGTAGAAATTATTCATGATTTGCGTTTTTAGGGTTCCGTACCTCAAAAGGAAAAAACGGAACCCTTATAAGATCACTTTGTTGTCCGTCCGTCCGTCTGTCTGTCAAGACCCTTTATCTCGGGAACGCGTGGAGGTATGGAGTTGAAATTAAAACCATATGTTTCGGTCTACAGTCTCTTGAAGCTGTGAAAAAATCAAACTTCTAAGTTAACGTAAAATAAGGTTCAGTCGTTTATGCCGCAAAAAACGTATTTTTCGACCTCGAGGGAATCTAAATTCATAGGGTATTTCCCGTTGACCGAGAACTATGAAATTTGGCTAACATAGGGAAAAATCTAAAAACTATATACCTACATTTGTAATTAAATCATAAAAAATATAGTCCTTTTTTAAAGTACGTATTCAATTATGTAAGGAACGGTGGTCCAAATTTTGAATCGAGTTAACCGTGTCAAATCTTTTCCCTTTTTTACATGTATAGGGTAAGGATACCTAATAATATTGGCGTATGCAGTACAGCTCGCGCCAAACTTTATTACTCATCTGAAGTGCGACGCGAGTGCTTACTGCGCCGGTATAACCGAGCAGTTGGTACCTTTACAAGTAACTAGTATCTCATCAGTGCCTTTACGTCCTACAAACAAAAAAAAAACAAACCAAACTTTGCTAGTACGACGCGTCTTGCGACTTTTATTTTTCACCGGTTTTTTGTCTTTAATTTTTAACCGGTGAAAATAGAATAGCACGACACGCGGGTACCTGGGAGAACTAAACAACACACTATAACGTGGAAAGTCTTTGATTTTGTTTTACGATACCAGGAATCAATATTACGACAAGGTGTAACAGTACCCTATTATTAAGATAATATTCTGTCCTTCCGTCTGTCTGTCAGAGTTTTAAAAAAAAGGTTGAACCGTGATAGGTAGACGGCTGAAATTTTCACTGAAAAAGTATGTTATTATGAGGGATTCACTAACAAATAATAATAAAAGTTGAATATTAAAGGGTTCCTATACAAGAAACGGGTGTTTAAGGGTTTTTTCGTTTCTGCATTCTCGTAAAAATGGTAATATATACAAAAGAGAATCTTGGTGTGATTACTGATTATAGTACTAATCCTTAATAATAAAGTCCTTAATAATCCTTAATAAGCAATCCAAAAAAAATAGAAAAACCGGTCAATTAAATAGTTGTGAGTCACACTCGCTATAAGGAGTCCACACTGAATGAAAAAACAGCATTTTACTGTCGCTCGCATTGGTGTCTTTTGTTTGAAATTGTGGCACCTCGGTGGTAGATAGGTACCGTAGGCAGGGCGTGGGTTTAAAATCAATTTCTTTTACATTATTATCCAAATAGTTAGTAGTAAAAATGATTGAATAATGAAAAGAATTCGGATTTTTTAATCACTTTGTTTCAAAATGTGACACATGGATTGTTAAGTGCCAGCACATGCGAAATAGATGAAATAGATCAAAAGGAATAATAACGAATAACAGTAACGCGTTACGGCGTTACAAAATGACTAGGTTTCATTGTTATACCTGCGTGGAGAGGTGTGGTGGTACGGAATCCCCGGTGCGCGAGTCCAACTCGTACTTGACCAGTTTTTTGAACTTGCTACCATTTGCATAGTGAAATAAATATCAAAGAATAAATACCTATCAAATATCATCGTTGGGGAATCTTGGTAAGCCCGCTTCCATCTTCGGCAACATCGTCACTTACCACCAGGTGAGATGTTGTCAAGGGTTTACCAATTGTTAATAAAAAATATTAAAAAAAAAGACTGTCGTACGTAAAATATTTTGAATTCGCCTTTGTAGTGGATAGGTATGTGGGCAGTTTTGAAGACTTATTCCGCTTACGCAAGCTCCCACTTAGGTCAGAAAAAATTTAGTTCCACTTAGGTCATCTCTGACCTAATTGGTTTACACTGTCAACTAAAAAAAACTGACCTATCTGGAAACCAGTATTGACAGCATGCTGACCTAACTGGACTCCAATAATGACAGCAGGCTGACTGGACTGGACTCCATTATTGACAGCATGCTGACTTAACTGGACTCCAATATTGACAGCGTGCTGACCTGACTGGACTCGTATCGACAGCAAGCTGACAGTTGAACTCCATTATACCTACAAGTGAAGCATCGGTGGCTCAACCGGTAACGACTCGGTCCTCCTAACCAGAGGTGCCGGGTTCAAATCCGGACGGCCAATGTACCAATGAGTTTTTCGAAACTTACGTACATATACTCACCAATTGCTGTAACGGTGAAGGAAAACATAGTGAGGAAACCTGCACACACCTGCGAAGAAACTCGAAGGTTGTGTGTGAGTCGACCAACCTGCACTGGGTCCGCGTGGTCGACTAAGGCCCGATCGCTCTATTTCAGGGTAGGCTCGAGCCCCTCGGTGGGGACGTATATGAGCTGATATGATGATATCTACAAATACGGTTTCCATCATTCCGTCGAACAGCTGTGATTTTTGGCGCCAATTTTGGCGGCAACAAACGGACTCTAACTGTCTGACAAGTTTATTGTCAGCTGATAGACCAATTTTGTGCATTTTTGTATGGAGCGTGGAATTTTTTTTTGCGAATTGACCATGGGTTCCTTGGGGAAAGTTGTTCAGTATGATGAGTAGAAATTTTGTAACACCCTGTATATTCACTTTAAAAATAAATAATTAAATTAAAATAAAGAAAAAATATTTAAAAAAGGGCTTCCATACAAAAAACGTGATTTTTTGTTGATAACAGGTAGATGCTTGAAATATTCACAAAATATTGAGTTGCATTGTTCACTTAAAAAAAAAGTAATATTTAAGGGGGGCTAACAACAAACGTATTTTTTATAGATAATGGTTCGGAACCCTTCGCGCGCGAATCCAACTTGCACTTGGGGTTATTTTAAAAAATACTCTACCGACATCTTACCTTTACGACGACGCGACGCTCAACGACGCCCAGGGGAGGGAATCATCGCAGCCTCGCCGTGTTATCACCCGTCACGATACCAGATTCAATATTTTCACTCATCTCTGTCAACTTACCTCGAGTTGACACTAACTTTGTTTTCAAACGTTATCTTGTGGAATATAGGTAATGGAAAATGAAAAAAAATATTTAATGGGCTCACCGATAAGTGATACCTACAACTAATAAATTGCATCCTTTTCACACTTTAACACTTTGACTAATCTTGATTAAATTTGGCATGCAGGTAGCCTGTTTCACGGGTAAGGACAATAGGCTACTTTTTATCGCGTGAAAATAGCAGTCCGATGCAGTTTCTGAGGGAATTAAAAAAAATACTGTTTTATTGGTTAATTTCTGTTACATTGCATGCAATTGATGCAATGAACGGAACAATGAATTGTTGTGGTTTTTTGCACAGAGATGGTTGAGGGGATGGGAAATGACATAATTTATTAATTTGCATATCCTGACATAGTTCCAGAGGGATCTTGGGAAAACTCATTTCCACGTTCGCCCACGTCGGCGGCGTCGCAACGGAGCAATGGATTGTTGTGATTTTTTGCACACAGATGGTTGAGGAGATGGGAAATGACATAATTTCATCATCATCATTACAGCTCATATACGTCCCCACCGAGGGGCTCGAGCCTACCCTGAATCAGGGCGATTAGGCCTTAGTCGACCACGCGGGCCCAGTGCGGGTTGGTCGAAAAAGCGTCGGTGGCTCAACCGGTAACGACTCGGTACATCTAACCAGAGGTACCGGGTTCAAATCTGGACGGCCAATGTACCAATGAGTTTTTCAAAAACTTACGTACATACTTACCGATTGCTTTAACGGTGAAGGAAAACATCGTGAGGAAACCTGCACACGCCTGCGAAGAAACTCGAAGGTTGTGTGTGAAGTCGACCAACCCGACATAATTTATTAATTTGCATATCCTGACATAGTTCCCGAGGGATCTTGGGAAAACTCATTTCCACGTTCGCCCACGTCGGCGGCGTCGCAACGGAGCAATGGATTGTTGTGATTTTTTGCACAGAGATGGTTGATGG
This sequence comes from Coleophora flavipennella, assembly GCA_947284805.1. Classification (NCBI taxonomy): domain Eukaryota; kingdom Metazoa; phylum Arthropoda; class Insecta; order Lepidoptera; family Coleophoridae; genus Coleophora; species Coleophora flavipennella. Next base: position 14,447,222 of record OX369264.1, on the reverse strand, counting down.
GATGGGAAATGACATAATTTACTAATCAGCATATCCTGACATAGTTCGCGAAGGATCTGAGGAAAACAATTTCCACGCTCGCGCACGTCGGCGGCGTCGCAACGGAGCAACGGATTGGAAGTGAATTTTTGTATAGAATTGGTTGAGAGGGTAGGAACTGACGTAGACTGCTAATCAGAATAGCCCGATCTGGGATAGGGATAGCTGCATAGCGGCTCGCGCACCACTCACCCTTAAAGACAGTTATAGAAACGATGTCTACGCGGGCAAATCCGCGGGTAAAAGCTAGTTATTATATAGTCCATTTGTGGAAGTTTTTTTATTAGCTCATAGTTAATTTTGTAATTTTATCACTTAGTGTTTACTTAAGCTGTAAACTTCCCAAATAAAATAAAAAAATAAAATAAAATAATTATGTTAGGCTGCAGATACTTAACCCAAGGCAGACTTTGTTGGAACAGAGCGTCCGAACCATCATGCACGTCTTATAAAAATTAATTAAAAATGAATTATGAAAATTGTAGTTAAGTAAACCAAAGTATATATATGAGTACTAACATAAGGATGGACACTCGCTGCCGCTCTCTAGATTGCGAACTCACCCCTCGTCACCCAGATTGATACAGATTGGTTACAGTTTGGTTGTCGAACGAATAGGATTTCGCCACCATTTTGTTTCTTCCGTCATTCGTTTTTTGAAATGTCATTTCTGGCCCGTTGTATGAAGTGTCCAGGGTGTGGTTAAACTTAACATCCTTTAGCGTGTATTGCCTCTACTCATGAAACTGAACAATTTTTCCTAAAGAACCCACCACGTACTCGAATCGCAAAAAAATGGACCCTCCATACAAAATTGGATGAATCGACTGATCGATTTATAAATGCGTGTTTGGTATGGGTTCTTTAAGAAAAGTTGAAAGTAAACAACTTTTCTTAAAGAACGCACAGAAATAGTAAAGGCAACAGAGATTGCACTGTTAAAAAAAACATTCTGTCAATATCCTAATTATTTGTCTGGGATGCTTGCCTAATTAGAAACGAGCAATCACAAACAGTTTCATAGCAGTGAATGGTCGTACAGCCGCACATTATCGCCGATCACAGCCCTCAAACGAGACAAGTTAACCCTCACGCGCCCGGGTGGGTCGTCAAGACCCCAACACATTACGGACAGAACAGCCCTTACGACCACACGACGATTATCTTAAAGTTAACCGCATCGTAACGTATACCACCGTATTTGCACCGAGTTAGCTTTGAAGTTAAGTTTGTTTTACACTAGGTACATGTTACCGACCGAAGAATGTTTCTTTGAATTAAAAATCGGTTAGATAATATTTGACTGCGTACAACCTAAGTAAAATAACTGCCTCATCGTCATCATCAATTTAGTCATCAAGTTAAGTTTGTTTTACACTATCTAGGTACATAGTTACCGACCGAAGATTGTTTCTTTGAATTAAAAATCGGTTACGTAATATTTCACTGCGTACACCCACCTAAGTAAAATAACTGCCTCATCATGATCAATTTAGCCTGAAGCCGTCCACTCTTGAGGAAATCCCCTCTGCACGATTCAGAGAAATGCATCCAGCGGCATCCTACAAGGTTCTTTATTTTTATCCACAATTGGTAAGCCCTTGACATCATCTCACCTGATGGTAAGTGACGATGGTCCCTAAGATGGAAGCGGGCTTACCAAGATTCCCCAACGTAATGGGGAAATTGGCTATCTTATCTTTAAGCCGGAACACATCAAAGCTCTTAACATTGATGCTTAGAGGCAAGACGGTGGTAGCTAGCCAGGCGGGCTTAGAAAATGCCCTTCCACCAATCAAAACCAGTCATACAAAGTTAGACTACGCCGGGAATCGAACACGCGACCTCCTGATGTGAAGCTAATGGACTTAGGCGGTTTACTAGAACAGAACGTGGGTACTAGTTCAAATTAATGAAATCTAATTTAAAACTGAGGAAAACTCAAACAAATTGGAGTGACGATTTATTTTGTTTATATTCCAGTTGTTTCCCCGCGTTTATTTTTTTTTCACTTACAGGAACCATGTAAACCAGCCCTAGGTTTAGTACTGGCCAGGGCGCCGTAGTCCGTTTGGTTAGAACAGTTCACCAAATGAGATGCGACGCGGATGGCTGCCCAGCGTCGCCGAGAGCCGTTCCGCCACATATTGGGTCGTTATTGGCGCTTCGTGTCAGCTCAGAGAATCGAAATTGGCATGCAGGTAGTCTAGTTCAAATTTGTAACACAACATTTTTCCTTCCAATTCCTTGCGAGTATACCTTAAATGATAGCTCTTACGCTTTAAGAGAAGCATAATCCTCTCCCAAAGTTATGTCTTTATTCAGTGCGCGCATCGAGTCAGTCAGAATTTTGCATTCCCTTGCGTCCATGTCAAAATTACTGCAAGTTTGAACCAATCCAGTCGGGCCAATGGTGTTCGGACCAGCGAAAAACCTTGTTCCGAAATGTGGATTCGCTGTATAGCAATGCACATTTTCCACTAGACGCCCCGAGACTACAGTAGTCAAAGCATATAAGAATTCGTTGACTGCCCAAGCGACTGCTATGTTAGGATTCGACTTACCAGCACTGTAGTGTTGTACCACTATAGGGGGAGTTCTCACAAGGCGCGTCAATCTGTCCGCTTGCGTCGTAGATAGGTAGTAGAACTTCGGTGTTAGGTTGGAGAACAGCGGCACCACGGTCTCCTCGGAGTGACCCCCAATCACTGGCACGAACAGATGTCGAGGGTTCGCTTTGAGCACATCGGCGGCGAAGATCGCGCTTCGCGCGCTGTCTAGCTGTGTTACGCCGAATACTTTGTATGGATTGTAACTGTTGAACCTCGATAAAACAGTGCTCACCATTGGTAAAACACAGTTGAGAGGATTGCAGGAGAGTACTAGAAACGCATCAGGGTTTCTCTCGGACATGGCCATACATAGTTGAAATATACCAGGTGCAAGAGCGTCAAGCATTTGTTCCTTCGAATGACATGTTTCAGGCGGATTTTTTGATACATAAACGATAATTTTCGAGTCTGTGATAGAATTGGGTAGGCCTGTTGGTAATTTGTAGGCCACAACGCGCGGCACAGTGGGCACGCCGCTTATCTCATGTGCGATGCCCTCCACCTTTTCGTCATCATCGCATAGTTTAAGCTTGGTAATCTTGCAATTGTGTTTCGCCAACAACGCCACGTTTGATCCTATTTCATTACCTGCACCAATAATTGACACTTGAATATTTCTGCGACAAATCCGAAGAATGTTGCTCTGTTTGAAAACTGCGCTGATTAATGATTTGGTGAACATTGTTTTATCCTATTATGTATTTAGGTGGTTAGATGCTGTTATTTAATTTTTATTGTCCACACAAAAAAATTTGGTTTTGTGAAACATAGTTGACGCTGGGATAATGAATGATGGTGAAGTGATGTTGAATTAGTAGTCTGTGATGTCAAAATAGTAGATTTTGAAAGTAAATTGAATGGATGATGATGCATAGCTGAACAATAATACGCGCAAATAGATTGTAAGTTTACATTCAGTCTTCTTGTTTATTTTGAGGTGTAACTGGCGAAATGAGATTTTTTAAACAATAACATACAATCTGACATTCAGTTGGTCAACATCCCATCGTACCATGTTCATACCACAAAAATTAACAACATTCCGTTAAATTCCTAAGCAATAGCCAGGAACTCAAACAAAACAAATCCAAAAATTAATCAGACACAATGCAGTTTGTCGGAAAATTGTTTAGAACGGCTCAAACAGTTTCGAGATTCAACACTACCGTCATCAGGAATTACAACGTGACCGTGCTAGGAGCAGCCAGTGAAGTCGGCCAAACTCTGTCCTTGCTACTCAAGACCCACCCATCCATTTCCAAGCTAAACCTGCACGACAACCGTGAGATCACCCCTGGGGTAGCCATGGACATATCGCACATCCCAACTGAAGCAGCTGTGAAATCTTACGCTGGAATAAACGAACTACCAGAAGCAATAGAAGGCTCCGACATCATTTTGGTGGCCGGCGGAATCTCCAAAATGCCAGGCGTTTCAAAAAACTCTTTGTTCAAAACAAACGGCGACTATGTACATTATGTTTGTAGCAATATCGCCAGAATGCCCATGCCCTTCGTGGGCATAGCGACCGAACCGATAAACGTCATCGTGCCCATGGCTGCCGAGGTCTTGAGGAGTCAAGGACAGTACGATCCCAGGAAGTTGTTTGGGATCACAGCGATGGACGCCCTTCGCGCCCGAGCCATGTACGCCCTCGAATACAACGTGAATCCGAACGCATGCTACGTCCCCGTGATAGGCGGGCACTCAAACAAGACGATGATACCGCTCGTGTCTAAAACTACGCCTGCTCGCGAGAGAGACGAGAGAAAACAGAAGCATTTCATAAACAAGATACTGAGGGCGGAGGATATGATCACTTTACGGAAGAGGGGGTGGGGGCCGACGCTGTCAATAGCGCACGGAACATTCCTGTTCGCGGAAGCGGTGATCGACGCGCTGCAAGGGCGCCCAGCGCGCGTGCACGCCTTCATCGAGAACAACGATTTCGGAACGTCCTACTTCGGTGGAAGCGTTCACCTCGACATGAACGGCGCTGGTGAAATTGAACGATACACGAATTTGTCTCCTTATGAATTCGAGCTACTGGAAACCAGCATTGTTGAGCTAAGAAAAGACGTTGACAAGGGTAGAAAAATGATTGAACTGGCTTAAAAACCTGCCGAATTACATGGTCCGTTTTTAAAATATGTTTGGTCCACATAATAATTACGTCTTCATTTGTAACTTTTTTTAATCTAACCGCAACAGTAGCCAACTGGATGTTAAATAAAAACTTGATATGAGTTTATGGATATTTATTTACATTTCAACTCTGTTTTTTTATAAAGAAAAAAAAACATTTTTGTAATTAAAAAACCAAAGATTAATTTAAATTAATCGTATCACAGCAATTAAGTAATTCATTAACTTCCAAATAACCTAGAATAATCTTAGATAAAATACCTAGGTACTATTACAATATTAACCTACCACTTACTAGCCTAACATTAAGATTAGGAATCAATACTGAACACTTCGCTTTTGGCTTAAAATTGATTTTTTTCTTCAAGAAAATTCATTGAAATTAGTAATTTGGTGGAGAATCAAAACATTACAATAACTGGTACCTACTGAAAAACATAAAATACAAAAATACAAACATAAAATACAAATTGCAATTTTTAGGCCAGCGTACCCACTTGGAGCCAACAGGACTCTATTAGGCCGCGGTCTGGGTGACAGCGGACAGCGGAGCTGCAGCGGCGCGTTCAAAGGAGCCGCCCGCTACCGGCAAGTCGGCTCCTTTGAACGCGCTGCTGCCGCCTCGCTGCCCGCGGCCTTAAAAGCCAACGCCGCCGGCCGTTTGTCTCACACAGGGTTGTGTCTTTTTTATCGTAATAAGTAGGTAACAAATTTTCATATACATATTACGATACCTGCTCGGAACGGAACCCTTTGTGCGCAAGTTCAGCTCGCACTTGGTCTGTGTTTTTCTCTCAATATTTTATGAATAAATAAAAAAATAAGTCCTTGGCATTTTGCGTAAAGGCCAAATGTGAGTCGTACCCGCGCACTACGGGTTCCGTATTGTACATGAAGGAAAAACATTTTACGCTGAATACATTTTTTCCCTCATGGTATTTTTTGTAGCATTATGCGTTGAATTGTAAATTTTTATTTCATTTTGAATTTGAATTTTGAAGCGTCGGTAGCACAACCGGTAACGACTCGGTCCATCTAACCAGAGGTACCGGGTTCAAATCTGGATGGCCAATGTACCAATGAGTTTTTCAAAAAAACTTACGTACATACTTACCGATTGCTTTAACGGTGAAGGAAAACATCGTGAGGAAACCTGCACACGCCTGCGAAGAAACTCGAAGGTTGTGTGTGAAGTCGACCAACCCGCACTGGGCCCGCGTGGTCGACTAAGGCCTAATCGCCCTGATTCAGGGTAGGCTCGAGCCCCTCGGTGGGGACGTATATGAGCTGTAATGATAATGATGATTTCATTTTGAAACGTAACTAACATTAATCGTATATTCTCATTTATAAAAGTACATCTTATTTTCTAATCAAATATTTAAAAAACAACCTAATAAACTTTAATAATCATATTTAGATCATTTCACGAAACACACATTTGAATAGAAATTAAATTACATGTCTCCGGGTTGTAAAAATATGAAATTCATTAAATCCTAACATCTAGTGACATAAAAAAAAATATAAAATCGGACTACTCCCAACGAAAATTTTCCTAATTAGTTTTCCTACCATCGACACATTCACCATTGACCACAAACCTTATAAAAACGGCGACACTTTCTTGTATACCTGAAACAAAGATAAAACAGTTTCAGATACGGATTATTCACAATAATTTTCATGTTACACCATACATACACCCACACAATAAAGAAAACCCATCCTTACTAATATTATAAATGTGAAAATATTCAACACCTCAACCAATCTTGACGAAATTGGGCATACACGTTGCCTGCGTCACGAAAAAGGACATAAGCTACTTTTTATCCCGTGAAAATAGCATAATCCGATACTAGAAATACAAGACACAAAAATGTCCATGATCAAATACCAAGAACTACAAAATATCAAAAAAATTGCTATTCTATGTGTATTAAACTGTATAATAAATTACCTGAGGAAATGAAGGAATTGACGCACAACAAATTTTTGAAGTCACTAAAAATATAGTTATTGATAACTGCTACTACTCGGTGAATGAGTTTTTAGATGAAAAAATGTAAAATTTTATTTTCTAAGTTGTTGTTTGCATGTCTTTGAAATAAGGCTAAATGTGTATTGGACTATTAATTTACCTGTCACCATACTGTACCTATCACATTTACGCAAATAAAAAATATTATTCTATTCTCAGAGTGTTCCCTGAGGAACTGAAACACTCTTTTTTGGTTCATTTCTTTAACGTCGCATTGGAGCAACGGATTGTTGTGATTTTTCGTCAGCATAGCCCGAGGTAGTTTCCGAGGGATCTGGGGAAAACTAATTTCCAGGCTCGCGCATGTCGGCGTCACAAGAGAGCAACGGATTGTTGTTATTTTTCGTCAGCATAGCCCGAGGTAGTTTCCGAGGGATCTGGGGAAAACTAATTTCCAGGCTCGCGCATGTCGGCGTCACAAGAGAGCAACGGATTGTTGTTATTTTTCGTCAGCATAGCCCGAGGTAGTTTCCGAGGGATCTGGGGAAAACTAATTTCCAGGCTCGCGCATGTCGGCGTCACAAGAGAGCAACGGATTGTTGTTATTTTTCGTCAGCATAGCCCGAGGTAGTTTCCGAGGGATCTGGAGAAAACTAATTTCCAGGCTCGCGCATGTCGGCGTCACAAGTGAGCAACGGTATTGATGTGATTTTTTGCATTAAAATAGTTTAGGGGGTGGGAAGGGACATAGACTGCTATTCAGAATAGCGCGATATAGTTGCCAAGAGATCTGGAGTAAACACATGTCTACACTCGAGAGCCGCTTGCGGCTCGCGCACCACTCACCCTCAAAGACAGTCATAAAAACGAAAACCACGTGAGCGAAACAAAAGGGTTTAATTAAAACTGGTTATCTAAGAAGTCCGATTTCAAACAAAGCAGAATGAAGACCATTTCCAAATTTACATTGTTTAAAACGTGGAAATGCCGATAAGAATATATTAACGTACTAGAATTAGTTAATTTAGTGTAAATAATGTTTCCTCGGAGTTTCCCTACCTGATCGAATCAGAAGTGATCCGTAGAAGAACCAAGGTAACCGACATAGCTCACAAAATCGCTAAACTTAAATGGCGGGGCACATAGCTCGTAGAATAAATGGCCGTTGGGGCAGTAAAGTTCGCGAGTCACGACCGCGCACCGGAAACCTTAATGTAAGCAGGCCTCCCACATGGTGGACCGACGAACTGATGAAAGTCGCGGGAAGCCGCTGGATGCGAGCAGGGCAGGATCGGTCCTTGTGGAAATTCTTGATGAAGGCTTTTTTCCAACAGTGTCTTTCGACTTATATGATGAAAAATCTAATCTAGACACACGGCAGTGTATCCGCCAAGTTCTAAAAGAAAAAGGCGACACCGGCCGTGGGTTATATTACACGAACCATTTCAGGCCATTTTCGACCTACCTGTAACTTCAAATCTGTTTGACTCACACACTTGCGATTTTGTGTCTAGTAAGACCACCTCGATCACCTAGAATCCTAATTTTCATAAATATAGGTATCTTTTACTATTTCTGATATATTGACGTCCGAAAATCTCAATTTTTATGACTGACTGACTGGAAAAAAATATCAAAAAACGGCCAAGTGTGAATCGTACTCTCGCACTAAGAGTTTAGTATCACCACTACTCAGCAAAATATATAGACCACTTCCAGGTAACTTATAATAAATAATAATAATAAATATTCTGGGACAAATCACACATGGTCATCTGGCCCCAAAGTAGGATTCCCGTATAAAAAGGCAAAAATCTAAGAACTGGCCAAAAGCGAGTCAGACTTACGAAATTAGGGTCCCTTAGAACTACTATTTATCAAAATTATAGACCATTTCCAGGTGACTTAGAAACTGGTTTTGCATTTAGGTGGGTTATTGGGCGTATACAAAGAGAAAAGAAAAACCGGCCAAGTGCGAGTCGGACTCACGAAATTTGGGTTAGGCTCATTGGAATAATTATATAGACCACTTCCAGGTGACTTTTTAATTTAAGATTTGGAATCGAAAAAGGTTTGTTAGGCGTATTGAGTGATAAACTGATAAATCAAACAAAGTGACTACATTTTTATATAGGGTAACTTTTAATTAGTTCTTGATAACAAAATATATGCATGTACTCGTGATTACAAACAACTTTCCCAAAAAAAACTATATGTCAAATCGGAAAAAAAATGTTTGGTCCTTGATACATAACAAGTTATCAAATCAGCAAAAATGTATGAGGACCATTGTTTTTTCATATTTGCGTCGGTGGCGCAACGGCAAGGGCCGCCACTCGAGTCCTGCCTCGTACCAATGTCTTTTCGAATTTCGATCTCATATGTACGTTTATCAGACGCTCTTACGGTGAAGGAAAACATCATGAGGAAACCTGCACAATCCATGCACGGAAGGCCGTATATAAGGTCTAATAAAATTAGCTGAAACTATTTTAACCCTTGCTTCTACCCATGAAACTGAACAACTTTCCCCATGAAACCCATAGTAAAATCTCAACCCAAGGTTGAAAAAAAAAGTCAAAAGCTATTAGAAACACGATTGAGCAGTTTTGGCCCGATAGAAAAAAATCCCAAAGATAGGTCTACACCGTTACTTTTAACTCTAAAAAAATTTGAACTTCTCATACTAAGTTGGCTGATCAGCTGATCGAGTTGCTATGGGAGAGCCATTTTTTTTTTTGCGATTTGACTATGGGTTCCATGGGGAAAGTTGTTCAGTTTCATGGGTAGAAGCACCAGTTAAAATAGTTTCAGCTAAATTTTTTACACCTTATATAAACGTTGTGTGTCTCACGGAGAACCGGATTGTGTATGTGTGTATAGTGTCAAATTAGTGCTTTGACATTTCGATGTTGCGTGACGCTAAAGATTTGAGATTTTGATATGTTGTGGTGAAATGACGTCACCAATAGGATTAAGTATTCAAATTCAAATTCAGTTTATTATCAGACAATTACAGTCCATAATATGTTAGTTACAATGTCACTTAAAAACCTATGTTAGTAAAACATAAATAACAAATAATTAAGAAAGCAGTCGAAACAAAGCTACCATTATTTTGCAGCCCGATTTGAGGGCGTCACATGCTTCCCGGTCCAGTGAGCAAAAAACGGTCCATCGACCCTTCCCGCTACAGTGGCCAGGAGGCTGTTGGGGCTATCGCGCGCCCGCCGCCACAGGGAGGTGATTCGCTTGCGCATCAAAGCTGGGAAGTCATCCACTCGTTCTTCCGCGAACATCCCTGAGGCGCTGCAGAAGCGCGGCAACCCCAACAGCACCCTGAAGGCATTGTTATATTGGACGCGTAGGACGCTGTAAGTTTTTTGAGTAAAGTTGATCCACAGGCTGCAGGTATAGAACGACTGACAGTATGCCCTAAATAATGTAAGTTTGACCTCTTTCGTACATTTGGCAAACCTGCGAATCAACATGTTACTCCTCACCGCCAGCGCCCTACGCTCCCGCTCAATATCTACGTCATCGTTCAGCGTCTCGGTTACCCAGTGACCCAGATATTTAAATTGTGTCACTATTCTGAGAGGAGTGCCTCTGATCGTGACCGGCGGCACCAGAGGATAGCTTTTGACCCCCGCCCTAAACACTAACAACTCGCTCTTGTTCACGTTATAGCTGGGTCCATGGATCTCCGAATATGTTTCGCAAATACTCATCAGTATTACTCGTCAGTATTACTAGCTGACGTTTATCTACGTTCTCAAAGTAAATAAGGTATGTTGAGCGATGTATACATACGTGACGTGATAACGTCTTATACATTGGTGACCAGGGCTCCATACACGAAATAGTTTGACGTCATTGTCACGTTACGCCAGTGTGACGTCATTGTCACATTACCCCAGTGTGACGTCATTGTCACTTTACGCCTGAGCCGAGCATGCAAGCGAGGGTTGTACTTGTTCAAGTACTTGTATTTGGACTTTTTATTTTATTCACAATTGGTAAGCCCTTAGCATCATCTCACCTGATGGTAACTGACGATAATGCCGAAGATGGAAGGGCTTACCAAGGTTCCCCAAAGCAATGGAGAACTGGCTATCTCATCTTCGAGCCGGAACACATCAATGTTGTTAACACTGATGTTTGGTGGCAATACTTAGATAAGATGGTGGTAGCTAGGCCAGGCGGGCTTAGAAAACGCCCTACCACCAACCAAACCGAGTCTTACAAGATGACCCCGCCGGGAATCGAACCCGCGACCTCCTGATGTGAAGCGAATGGACTTACCATTACGCCACGGAGGCGGCGGCTTGGTCTTGGACTTCAACCGTCAAACAAGTGTGTCAATGGATTAAAAGTACTAGGCTTCCAGGAGCTTTTACAAGAGGTGTTCCAATGCGGTCGATTCTCTGTGAGAAAAACAAAAGTCCATATTGATTCCTTGTATTTTTGACGTGATAGACTTGGACGGGGACTTGGACGGGTATTTGCTATCACGTAAAATTATCGTCCGTAAACCGACTTTACAGACAAACGCTTTTTGTTTATTAGACTATCATCGTATCAGCTCATATACGTCCCCACCGAGGGGCTCGAGCCTACCCTGAATTAGGGCGATCGGGCCTTAGTCGACCACGCGGGCCCAGTGCGGGTTAGTCGACTTCACACACAACCTTCGAGTTTCTTCGCAGGTGTGTATGCAGGTTTCCTCACGATGTTTTCCTTCACCGTTAAAGCAATCGGTGTGTATATGTACGTAAGTTTCGGAAAAACTCATTGGTACATTGGCCGCCCAGATTTGAATCCGGTACCTTTGGTTAGAAGAACCGAGTTGTTACCGGTTGAGCCACCGACCCTTTTATTAGACTATATTAGTCATAAAACAATCGATCCCATCAAAATCTCAACTGCGATTTATTTGCCATCACAATACCTTCTTCACTCTTTCGTTGCTCGAAAGTAAAAAAAAAGTAAACAAACCAGATCACTTTAATATTTTACTTTCCCGACCCCGTAGTACGATAGGTATGTACTTACATAGAGTAGACGAAGTATTGTTATCGCGAAAAAAGTTTTTCAAATTTTCGAGAAAATGTGTTATTTTCGAGAAAATGTGTTCTATATCATTAACACATACCGAAAAACCGAATATCTTAACGTGACAATGACGTCAAACTTCATCAATTTATAAGACGTTATCACGTCACGTATGTATACATCGCTCAATATACCTGATTTACTTTGAGAACGTAGATAAACGTCAGCTAGTAATACTTAAGCCTATTGGTGACGTCATTGCACCACAACATATCAAAATCTTCAGCGTCACGCAACATCGGAATTTCATAGCGCTATGTTGACACTAAACACACATACACAATCCGGTTCTCCGTGAGACACACGTTTATATACGGCTTTCCGTGCATGGATTGCGATGAACGTTGACGTGCATTAACGTCAATGTCATTACTTGTCGCGTGAAATAAATAAGACAAAGCAGAACGTTTTGATACGTGTGCATATTTGTATGACAAAAATATGCTGTGGTTTAGTAAAGCACAATGCTCGCGCGAATGTGTTAAATAGCCCTTAAACTTCCACGAATCGAACTTAATCTCTTACTATGGCCAAAGTATATATATATTAGTACTAACATACAGTATGGACTCTCCCTGCCGCTCTCTAGATTGCGACCTCACCCCCTCGTCACCGAAATTGATGCAGATTGTTTACCGTTTGGTTGTCGAAAGTATGGGATTTCGCCGCCATTTTGTTTGTCCCGTCATTCGTTTTTTGAAATGTCATTTCTGGCCCATTGTATGAAGTATTCAGGGTGTGCTATAGCCTAACGTCCCTAAATATGGGAAGGGACCCGTGCTGTGACGTCTCCCGTAACTTTGGCTATAGGCAAAGAAGAAGTTTTGGGTTGATTTCTCAGCTCTCCGGGACACTCGTACGGGCTTCCGGAGTGGAGACACACGTGAGGCGCTAGAAAATCGTTTCACAGCGACGCGGATTGCTCCCGTACAGAACACGCGGCCGGACTTCCACAAACTCCCTCGCAACCGCGTGACTTCGCACTCATCGTTTCACAGCTATCCAGGCGCTACGTATGCGGGCAGACCCGTATGGGTCAACCGGAGAGCTATGAAACCAGTCTTGGAAGAAAGGGGAAGTACTTTCGCCAGGCTCGTTGGTATGCCTGGGGACCGCAGTCCAACTACTGATGTCCGGTAGTGGTATTTATAGTGACTAGAAATGTTCGAAAGTTGGTAGATTCAAGTGACGCGTTTGAAGAAATTAGGGTATGGTATGCATCACGAGGCCATGTGTTTAGGTTGTTATCGTCGTTGGGTGTCAGGTATCATATGGTCAAAATTCTATTGTGGCGTTCGCTGTTTCGCTACAAAGTTTTTGATACTTTACGTCTTTTTACCTCTTTACTGTTTCCATAGGTCGTAACGTACATAGGTTTTCATTCTTCATTGCTCTTGCTGACTTCGCTGCAGGACTCGCTGAGGGAAGTGGACCGCACGCTGACCGAGGTCTCCTTGAATTGGCTGATGAAGTCTAGCAGCTTCTGCAGGTTCCGCTGGGTCCTAATCTGTTCGGCCAGCAGCTGCCGTTTCTCGGCATTGTGTTCATCCAAGTTTTCCTTCAGAGTGGCTGCTCGCGCTTCCAGTTTGCGCAACTCCACGCATAGTTCTATGTTCTTCTCTTGCAGGAGTTTCCTTTCTGCTAGTTTGTCTGAAGTGAACAAAATGGAAATGTATCAGTGATGTAAACAAATGAAAACTACAGTGTAAGTATTGGTAAGATAGAGATATGTTGTGCTCGTAATAGAGAACAATTCTTTATTCTCTGTACGTGTGCACGTTGTGTATACTTGATACGCATGCTATATTATAGTCGGTTTTTTCTTAATAAAGATTTGAGTGCGTTTGAATACAGCTCATTTGATAGAAAGTGACGATGTAGTCTAGGGTTGTACACGTAAACACAAATAATGCCTATTCACTATACCAATAAATAAATAATAAAGCAGCCAGAGCAGCACCCGCCTTCGTTGCAGCGAGCAGGGTACCTGTGTACAGGTGCAGGTGGTGGCGGCTGTTTGTGGTCGGGCAGCGGCGCGCGGCAGCCGGAGGAGCGCTGGCCCTCTCCGCACCCCGTGAGCAATGTGCAATACTGTGTGTAGCTGTGTACATGCGAGCAGGGTATCAGTGTACAGGTGCAGGAGGTGGCGGATGTGCAGCAGCTCGTGCAGCGGTGCGCGGAATTCAGAGCAGCGCCCGCCGTCTCCGCACCCCGTGTGTAGCTGTGTACATGCGAGCAGGGTACCTGTGTACAGGGTGCAATACTGTGTATAGCTGTGTTTTTGCGAGCAGGGTACCTGTGTACAGGTGCAGGTGATGGCGGCTGTTCGGCGGCTCGGGCAGCGGCGCGCGGCAGCCGGAGCAGCACCCGTCCTCGCCGCACCCCGTGTGGACGTAAACATGGCAGTTGCTACAGTACACTAACAGGGATGGCACGTCTGGAAACAATGACAAAAGTAAAAGTGGATGTGTCCTTTTTAATAATTTTGAACAAACAGATAACCGACTTCAACAGGCAACTAAGGTTCCCCTCAATTTCTCTGGGATGCCATCATCAGATCCTAGTTTTCTTATCATGCTACTACCGTTGGGATATCTCCTTTCCAACAAAAAAAGAATCATCAAAATCGGTTTATAAACGACGGAGTTATCCGCGAACACACATAAAAAAAATTATTTAGTCGAATTGAGAAACCTCCTCCTTTTTTGAAGTCGGTTAAAAAGGTAACGGTTTCTAAATAAAGAATACTTATGTCTTATTTCAAATTCCAGAACATTTTTGCGAGAATGCTACTTAGTCTTAAAAACAGGCCCCGCTTCTAAGGCTGTTCCTTGACACACTTAAACCTGTTAAACCTTCAAAGAAGCTATACTCACCGCCCCTACCGCAGCCGTGGCACAGTTTCTTAACGGGCGGGTACACTGGTTCCACGGACAGGCCGGCCGGAAGGGCTGCAGCCCACGCTGGCTTGTTGCCGCTCCAGCCTGCAATAACGAATAATAGTATTCAGAGACTAATCACATACAGTCACCTGGCCCCAAAGTAGCATTCCCTGTACTATAGGAACCACACTTTTTTTTATATAAAAAATTGAGTGCGTTTGACTATATCTCACCTGATGGTAAGTGACGATGTAGTCGAGGATGGTACACGCAAACTCAAATAATACTCTCGCCTAGAAGATCCCCAAATCCGGTATTTGACTGCTAGTCATTTAAGTTACTTTTTATCAACTGTCAAAAACGACATTTTTTTCTTAAATTGTTCGTGTTACAAACATGTGACGTCATTGTCATTGACGAACTAATTTAGTGATTTATATATATATATATATAAAATTTAAATTAGACTAAAATGTTAAATGAATAAGTTTTTATGCTTTTTTAGGAGAAATGCTATTTAGTGAATATTATTTTTTAATTTATTTTAAACACTGTCAAATACCCTATTGTAGGAGTCGGGAAACACAAACGCAGGCAAGGAGTTCCACACTATCGTTGTGCGCATAATAAATGAGGAAGCGTAACGCTCCGTGCGTATAGGCTGAATATCAACAACAAAGGGGTGAAACCTCCCACTGCGTCTGAGCACAGTATATATATTAGTACTAAGTCTGAGTGACTGATATATATACTAGTATAATATATTTAAAATGTTTTAATACATACATATGTAGATATTAACCACTGATACACAGAGGAAACAAAACTGTTCATCACACGAACTTGGGTGGGTATCGAACCCATGACCATTGACCACTGCTGTGCTGTCCACTGGATAGGCCGGGTCAGACAATGGGTAAATACAGAGTAACTTCTAAGCCTTGAAAAACGAAACACATCTGAGGATATCCACAACGACCGGTCGCTATGCTGCCTACATCTATCCTTATTAGATCCTACTAATATTATAAAGGCGAAAGTTTAGGTTAGGACCTGGATTAACATATAGGCTACTTTTTTCCACGCTCGGTAAGGCTCGCACACTGCGCACCCTCGGAGACAGACATAGAAACTATGTTCACGCGAGCGAAGGCTCTGGCAAAAGCTAGTTCAGCTATACATGGGTTCTTAGATTCATCTTCTTGGCACCACTTAAGCAGGACATAAACTCCTGACAAAGATCTTTATACTAAAAAGGTGTTTTTTTTTTGTTTTTTTTATTCACAATTGGTAGACCCTTGACAACTTCTCACCTGGTGGTAAGTGACGATGTTGCCGAAGATGAAAGCGGGCTTACCAAGATTCCCCAACGCAATGGGGAACTGGCTATCTTATCTTCTTGGTTCCATCCATGTTTGTAGATATTGTGTATTTTGCTATTGAAATGATATTTTTTTTATTTTTTCATTTTTTGTATAGGATTTTTTTTGCATGTAGGCAGAGATTTGTTACCATAGATGGGTTATGCACTAACAAACAACATTTAAAAATCGAACCCATTTACAAACACAATTACAGATTTGGACAGAAGGATCCATATTTTCCTCAGATTTTCTTCATACAAGCAAAAAGTAGCGCCATCTGACATAACTCGTACGAACTAGCGTGGGCGAGAGATGACGTCAGTGCCGCGCAAAAAGGACCTTGGTAGAATTGTCGCTTTAAAATTGCGTTTATTTAATTTGTTTACAGGAAAAAAAACAATGTAAGGTTACTTGCCGATGATACGATATCTCATGTTTCTTTTTAGCCTTTCTTTCATTATATTTACAGCCTCTAACAACACAATAAGGCATTTTTATTTGGAATATCTTTCCACCGCATTCTACAATCTCCCGCAGACGACTGCGTCGCGATTGTGCGAAACTTTCAATTTTCGCACCAATTCTCTGGGAGCAATAGTCGCGCGCGTTAGCGGGTCCTTACGCTAGTAATATATAAGTCATTGCACACAATATTGTAGGTAGTTCGCTTCCGTTGCACCGAATGCTATTAAGAAAAGAGATGCCCATTGACATCATTTTATTTGCTTCACTTTTTTTACGCATGTAACCTATCTACCTCCCTTTATATATAGCATATCTCTGCATGTAGACCAGGTACTGCTAGAGGCAGTTTTTGACAGAATATAAAACTTACCATTTCCTTTGTTTTCTGTTGATGACCCTGACGGTGAACCTTCACGAGAAGACTTGCTCTGATGCTGTGAACAATTACAACTTAATGTAGATTGTAGCACAAAACTTAAATCATACTAATAATATAAAGGCGAAAGTTTGTGAGTGTGTATATTTGTTACTTCTTCACGCAAAAACTACTGAACGGATCTGGCTGAAATTTGGTTGGTAGACAGATTAGGACCTGGATTAACACATAGACTACTTTCTTTCACGCTCGCGTGCGGCTCGTTGCGGCTCGAGCACTGCGCACCCTCGGAAAGTCAAAGAAACTATGTCCACGCGGGTGAAGCCGCGGGAAACAGCTAGTAGAAAATAACCGTCAAAGTATGTTTTCGGTTGTTAATTATGAGGGTTGACAGCACAATAAACCCAAGAGCATTTAAATTATTCCCAAAAACTTTGATGTACTCGAGAGGGACGCTATGCAGTAATGGGAACATTTAATTATAGATCAATATATCTGGGTGTCCCTAATCTCCCCTAAGTGTCTTATGTAGTTCGATCACAAAAATCAATGTGCGTTATTTCAACTAGAAATTAACCAACAAATGCTGTTTAATCTCTTGAAATTTAAGGATACAATTTAGAAATAATTATACGTAGTAAGAGACAGAAAACAGCGCAGGTAATCGCGGAAGTCAGAAAAAGAGAGTATTTATCTTATCTTACCTTATCAGAATATGATTAAAGTTTAACTAGTAACGTTTTTGTACAATTTGAAATTACTTGGACTCTGTAGTAACTTGGGAAGACCCTGAATGCGGGTCGACAGCAGAACCGGTCGACGTGGAAATCCTTGGGGACGCCTATGTCCAGCAGTGGACGTCCTTCAGCTGATATGATGATGTAGTAACATGATTATATTAGTAATATATAAATTATACTAGAACATAGAACTTTAGCTAGTAAATTATTGACTTTGTACAGAGGTTTTGTGGTAAATGTTTAAAATGTAGACAAAATGTGTTCACTATACTATGCTCGGAGTTTCTCTGCGTGATCGAATCAGAAACGAGGAGATCCGTAAGAGAACCAAAGTAACCGACATAGCTCACAGAATTGCTAAACTTAAGTGGCAGTGGGCGGGGCAGATTGCTCGTAGAACAGATGGCCGTTAAGTTCTCGAGTGGCGACCACGCACCGGAAAGCGTAGTGTAGGCAGGCCTCCCACTCGGTGGACCGATGACCTGGTGAAGGTCGCGGGAAGCCGCTGGATGCGGGCAGCGCAGAACCGATCGTCGTGGAGATCCGTGGGGGAGGCCTATGTCCAGCAGTGGACTTCCTTCGGCTGATATGATGATGGACACATTTCTTATAAAATAAAGGTAAATAAAATCGTACTACGTAATTTGGTTCCAAGAAACCATGTTATACATCGTACTTGTAACAGCAAAGTTTGTTTGTTTAACGCATCTTAATCCCTGGCAAAATACAAATTTTGAAAAAAACACTTTATTTTCCTCAAGTCTATAGTTCATGTCTATAGTACATCAGATTCTGGCTGGTATCTGATGTACCTAATTACTGCATCAGTCAATTAACAATAATTTACTACAAATGCTAACTGAAACATCACGGAACTTTGTTTAAACTACTTGTTTTTAAATCTAACAAAATAATTTTAAATAGTTACAATTTATTGCTAAAGAGCGTCGGTAACGTAATGGCTGGGGCCGCCGCCTCCTGTCGTGGTTCGATCCTGCCACGTACCAATGTGATTTGGAATTTAAATTTCATATGTACGTTTATCCGACGCTCTTACGGTGAAGGAAAACATCGTGAGGAAACCTGCACACGCCTGCGAAGAAACTCGCAGGTTGTGTGTGAAGTCGACCAACCCGCACTGGGCCCGCGTGGTCGACTAAGGCCCGATCGCCCTAATTCATGGTAGTCTCGAGCCCCTCGGTGGGGACGTATATGAGCCGATATAAATTGTGAAAATACTTACCCATCACTTAAAAAAAACCTTATGAAAATCCACGCGGCGCTTGTGCGCACACGACTGACAAAGTTTGATGACATAACAGCTGAACCAAGGGTTGCAGTCCATTGGTGTTGTTTATTGGACGCTATTTTGATCACACTTAATATAACATTGCAAAAATTTTTGCAACAGTTTATAGTTTCAATATTTTTGGACCCTTAAACGTAAACATACAGAATTCCTTACATTTACCTTAATAGTCACCCAAAATTCACCCAAGGTCACCCAAAGGGCAACGGAGCGTGCTATGCTCGGAGTTTCTCTGCGTGATCGAATCAGAAACGAGGAGATCCGTAGCAGAACAAGTAACCGACATAGCTCTGAGAATTGCTAAACTTTGCTCGTAGAACAGATGGCGGTTGGGGCAGTTCTCGAGTGGCGACCACGCACCGGAAAACGTAGTGTTGGCAGGCCTCCCACTCGGTGGACCTATGACTTGGTGAAGGTCGCGGGAAGCCGCTGGATGCGGGCAGTGGAAATCCTTGGGGGAGGCCTATGTCCAGCAGTGGACGCCCTTCCAAATGACCTTAACAGTCAAACCTGTCCAAATAGTGACCCTACTTCGGGCAACCACGCAAGCCGCATTGAGCTACGAGCTACACCTGAACTCTATGAAGAAGATTACCTGATTAATTTGTGTTATTTGCTGCTTCCGCAGTTTGGCGGAACGCGTCTGCGGTGGGTCGCTGGGAGGTTGCAAATACGGAAACTGGTTGTATTTTTTGCGTTTCTGGAAAAAAAAAGCACGGATATGTCATCTAAATATATTTTCAAGCTACTTCCAAAAAGGAGGAGGTTCTCAATTCGACTATATGTTTTTTTTTTTATGTGTATTACCTACCTTAATTCATTATTCCAGCAGTGGACGACTTGTGGCTGTTATGATGATGATGATGAACGTCATATAGAAAAGATTTCTAAGATTTTGTTTAAGATAATGAAGGAACTAACTAACGATTTTATAAAAATGAGTTCTTTTAATGTTTCCTCACTTACTGGAATCATATCAAAGTTATCGTAGAGGAAGTCTGTTCGGTTGGTGCTGGTGGTGGCTCTTTTGCGACGCTCTTTTCTCTTCTTGTCCAGAATTTCCTTCTGGGAGGGTGTGACCAGCCCTATAAGCCTGAAACACAAAGAATAACCATCATGTATGTATGTCGCAGCCATCTAGCTAAGCTAGCGATTCAATTAACTGCCTAGCCTTTAAACTAAAAGGCACCGTTCAACTAACTGCTTGAATGTCTATTCAGCCATTCAATTATACGCCTAGGCAAATGCCTTGGATCGATAACGTTCAACTTCTGCTAGCCAGATATTTTAAATTCACACCTCAGGGGGAGGTGGCAGGAAGAAGGGGCCATTTCTCAGTCGACAGGGCCCCGCGGGGCTCCTGGTTCTATATTTTCATGTTCAAACTAATAGTACGACTGTGAGGAGGAGGTGAGTCACAGTCTCCGAACCTAACCAAATGAGTCGAGGGTTCTCCGAAATTCTGAGCTCGCTACGCTCGCTCTCGCGCTAGTTTCGATTGTTCCATTTCTCAGTCGACAGAGCCGCTTCGGAGCTTTTACTGCTGTATTCGCTTCGCTCATTTAATGAATGGCCTAAGCATCAGCCAGCCAAGTCATTAAATGTATTATCATTCAGGCAGTTAGTTGAATGCCGCCATTTAATGAACCGGCTAGGCAGTTAATTGAATGGCTTATTTAACCAGTTGGCTGCGACATATACATGTCGATAACGAGATATAAGCGGGAAGGGTACTGTAGGGGAACTTTTGGCATCGAAAATAGATGACGCGTAGTCGCAGTCACTATCTATAAATACTTTTTTTTTGTTTATTTTAGGACTAATAAACAATATCAAATAACAAAAGCCGCCTTTTTAACCCCCGACGCAAAAAGAGGGATGTTATAAGTTTAACGTGTGTATCTGTGTGTCTGTCTGTGGCATCGTAGTTCTTAAATGAATGAACCGTTTTAGATGCGTTTTTTTTGTTTGAAAGCTATTGTGATCGAGGTGATTCCTAGCTATAATTTATGAAGATTTGTTTAGTCGTTTGAAGATCATCAGCTCTTATCTAGGTGATGAAGGGATGTGGGCACTTTATACCATTCTAATCGATTCGAAATTTGGTGCCCTGTAACTGTAACAATATTTCAAAACCATGGTAACCTTGACCTGATGCTGCAGCATCTCCTGGAATCTGCAGGATACACAACTCCTCACCAACTTACAGCAGAGGTACCGTGTTTGGGCTCATTGGAATAGTCTCAATGAATAGGTGTTAGATAAAACATGGTAACTTCGACCTGATGCTGCAGCAGTTTCTGGAATCTGCAGGATACCCAACTAGGTACTCACCAAGTTGCAGCAGATGAATCGTTTATGAGCTCATTAGAATAGTCTGAATGAATAGGTTTTAGAAAGAACATGGAAAACTCGACCTGATGCTGCATCATCTCCTGGTATCTGCAGGATACCCAACTCCTTACCAACTTACAGCAGAGTTATCGTGTTTCGGATACGAAAAGTTTAAAAAGCATGAAATAAAACTTAAATTTCAAAAACCCCTGACAAAAAACTTCTTAAAAGTAGAAAATAATATGTCTTGGCCCTTAAGTTTAATAAAGGATGGGCCTTATGGGTATTAACAGTGTTCGCGGTTTGTTTCGTCTATATTTCAAAAAACCCGCGACCATACGCATGCGCGGCGGGTGTCATTAGACGCGTCATTTTATGAAATTTTTAGGTGCCATCGAGCCGTTTACAGAAGCACAGCGTGCGTTATTTGTTCGGGCGTATTATTCAAACTATAATTCTGTGACGATTGCGAGACGAATTTACCGTGCTCACTTCGGTTTACGAGACATTAGTGACACACCAAGCGCAAAATATCTTGTAAATATTCGAGCCAACCGGGCCTAGTAAAAATAACAAATGAAGGCCGTCCAAAGTCAGCGCGGACGCCAGAGACTGTATCAGCTAGCTAGAGGAATCATTGAGCCATACTTCTTCGAAAAGGAAAGAGGAGTTGCTGTGACGGTAAGAGAATTATTATCAGATGCTGCAAGATTTGTTAGTTCCAGCTCTTATATAATTTCAAGGCTACAATTGCAGGACCTGGTTTCAGCAGGATTGGACCACCTGCCAATGTCGATAGACATGTTAAGAGAAATGTTACCTGAGAAACTCATCTCAAGAAGAGGAGACATTCAGTGCCCCCATGGAGTTCAGATCACACTCCGAATGATTATTTATTATGGGGATACTTAATATAAAGAGTTAACGAAAATGATTCGACAACAATAGAGCAGTTAAAACAAAACATTGTGCGGGAAATTAACGCCATTCCGCGGGCAACGTGTCTATACGAGTCTTTGAGAAATACGAGCCAGACTCTAAGAATGTCAACAAGCTAGTGGAAGTCACCTATACAACATAATAAAAAAAAATTATGTCATAAAAATTTCCATTGCTTGTAGTTTTTAAAAATATAAATTGAATATTTCTATGTTCAGTAATTATTTTTTATTGAATATTCAAACTGCGCCTACAGTTAAGGCCCACCTAAGTAGTTATATTTTGATCTAAGAATTGTCGCGTAGGGGTACCGCTAAGTAAATTAAATAAAAACATAATAAAACTGTTTTACTTTACTACAACTAATTAGTAATACTTTCACAACTTAGCGGTCCCCCTACACGACGACCCTTGGATCAAAATCATCATCATCATATCAGCCACAAATCGTCCACTGCTGGACAAAGGCCTCCCCCAAGGATTTCCACGACGACCGGTCCTGCGCTGCCCGCATCCATCGGCTTCCCGCGACCTTCGCCAGGTCATCGGTCCACCGAGTGGGAGGCCTGCCTACGCTACGTTTTCCGGTGCGCGGTCGCCACTCGAGAACTTTACTGCCCCATCGGCCATCTGTTCTACGAGCTATGTGCCCTGCCCACTGCCACTTCAGATCGTGATCGAATCAGAAACGAGGAGATCCGCAGGAGAACTAAAGTAACCGACATAGCTCACAGAATCGCTAGACTGGATCAAAATATTACTACTTAAATTAAACTCAAAGGGCCAATACATATTATTTTTTACTTTTTAGAGGTTTTTGTCGGTTTTTTTTTTAATTTTTAATTTAATTTTATGTGAGTAAGTAACTAACATGTAATAATAATCTTTTTCATGAGCCAATCCTTATCCTTACCTACTTATATTATAAATGTGGATTGTGTGTCTTTGTTTGTTACCTTTTTACGTTTCAACGCCTCAATCATGGCGGCGACTCTTACATCAAAATATTATATTACACTTAAAAAACCAAAACATATTATTTTCTACTTGTTAGAAGTTTTATGTCGAGGGCTTTTAAAATTTTTAATTTAAGTTTTTACAAAACTAGCTAACATGCCATTTCACTTATTCGGAATACACGCAAATCATAGAGGTCTCCTGAGTGATCGGCACGCTATGTTTCAGCATTGAACAGGAATACTGCTAAATAGGACCCAAATCTATCCAATGCCATGTTACGCACCTCATAAAGGTCTCCTGGGTGAGCGGCTCGCCGGGCGCGGGCAGCGGCGGCGGGGAGGGCGATGGCGAATGTGGTACTCCAGTCGACGAGTCCGAATCAGACTTTACTTCGTGCCACTCGCTCTGTTGCAACTTTGAACTGCTGCTGAAAATAGCCCATAATATTATAATCAGTCTTTAAGCATCAAGCAAAAAAGGTCACCTATAAAGGACGATGGAGCGAGCTATGTTTAGAGTTTTCATCATCATATCAGCTCATATACGTCCCCAGTCCCCACCGAAGGGCTCGAGCCTACCCTGATTTGAACGATGGGGCCTAAGTAACTAACCACGCGGGCCCACTGCGGGTTGGTGGACTTCCAAACACACAAACTTCCAGTTTCTTCGCAGGGGCGCACCCCGGACACTGCATAAAAACAAATGACGGTGCAAACAAAATCACTGCGAAATCTCATACGTTCGAGAACCAAACTGTAACCAATCTGTATCAACCAGGGAGACGAGGGGGTGAGGTCGCAATCTAGATAGCGGCCGGGAGTATCCATACTGTACGTTCGTAAAAATATACAAAGTGCAACATAAAGGTGTGGTGATAATTTAAGGTGGGCTTGTACTCATCAAACTGAGCAATTTATGTTTTACAACTTTACTGAAATCGCGAAATTTTTACTGGATTTTTCATACAAAACCATTTAATCAACTGACCGATTTGTATAAAAAAATAAAAATAAATGAAATTTCAGCAAAGTTGCAGAACAAAAGTGGTTCAGTTTGATGAGTACAAGCCCACCTTAAAGTATCACCACACCTTTATGTTACATCCTGTATATATACTTTGGCAGGGGTATGCAGCTTTTCTAACGATGTTCTCCTTCATCGTAAGAGCGTCCAATAAACGTACATATGGAGTTGGAGTTTCCATATGTGATCAAATTAGATTAAAACATCCGTAGGAGAACTAAAATATTATTTAAAAAGAAAGAAAAAAAATCACCAACCATAAATACAGGTTTTAAGGTACTTGCACCTAATTTAAACAAACTATAGCTAAAGATTAAAACTAATCTAAGACCAAAATAAACATTTATGTTGAATAGGTCCGGGACTGAGCAATTAAGCATGGAGCATCACTTAGTCCACCATCTAAAACAACTGACATCCACAGTCGACCCAGACTGCGCCTACTTATGGCCCGCAGGTTTACGCTACTTCGACCCAGACTGCGCTTACTTATTTCACGCATGTTTTCACTACTTCGACCCAGATTGCGCCTACTTATGGCACGCAAGTTTACGCTACTTCGACCCAGACTGCGCCCACTTATGGCACGCATGTTTACGCTACTTCGACCCAGACTGCGCTCACTTATGGCACGCATGTTTACGCTACTTCGACCCAGACTGCGCCTACTTATGGCCCGCAGGTTTACGCTACTTCGACCCAGACTGCGCCTACTTATTTCACGCATGTTTTCGCTACTTCGACCCAGATTGCGCCTAGTTATGGCACGCATGTTTACGCTACTTCGACCCAGACTGCGCTCACTTATGGCACGCATGTTTACGCTACTTCGACCCAGACTGCGCCCATTTATGGCACGCATGTTTACGCTACTTCGACCCAGACTGCGCCCACTTATGGCACGCATGTTTACGCTACTTAGACCCAGATAGCGCCTACTTATTACACGCATGTTTTCGCTACTTCGACCCAGATTGCGCCTACTTATGGCACGCATGTTTAAGCTACTTCGACCCAGACTGCGCCCACTTATGGCACGCATGTTTACGCTACTTCGACCCAGACTGCGCCCACTTATGGCACGCATGTTTACGCTACTTCGACCCAGACTGTGCCTACTTATGGCACGCATGTTTACGCTACTGAAAGTGATCAGTACAGCGTTAAGAACGCCCTCCTTGGCCGCCGTCCATACAAATCGTAGTCTACTGGTAATTTGAAAACAAGGAGTTATTTTATGAATAGATTCGTTTATTTACGATCGCATAAGAAAAATCTATATCCGTATATGATAGATTTATCTTATCCGATCGTAAATAAACCGATCTTTTTCTAAACCGTCTCTTGTTTTCAAATTATCAGTAGACTAGATTTGTATGAAAGGCGGTCAGGGACGGCGCTCACAGAAGATCAATATACAAAATCATCTGTACGGAAGATAAGATACAAACAAAGTACTTGACATATTTTTGATTTTTAAAATTAGTTACAAAATATTGACTATGGCCTTTGGTTGTACTTTTTACACGACTGCCCATAAAAAAGGAGTGTATCGATAAAATATATTTTGCAATGTAAGGGACTAGTCATAACAGGCGCCCGAGGCGCGCTCCCTGAACGCTGCATTTTGCAATGTAAGGACTAGTCATAACAGGCGCCCTAGGCGCGCGCCAAGAACGCTGCATTTTATGAATTTTTATACAACAAATTACATAAAGATTAGATAAAATTTCATCATCATATCAGCCTCGATGCTAGAGCTTCTCCCTGAATTAGGGCGATCGGGCCTTAGTTGACCACGCGGGCCCAGTGCGCGTTGGTCGACTTAACACACAACCTACGAGTTTCTTCGCAGGCGTATGCAGGTTTCCTCGCGATATGTTTACTTTACCGTATAATAGCGCCGGATAACATGTGAAATCTAAATTCGAAAACACATTGGTACGTGGCGGGATCGAACCACGACCTCCCGGACAGCAGGTAGCGGTACTTGTCATTACGCATCCGACGCTTTTTTAGATTAGATTTATTTATTTTATATTATCAATGTCAAGTTTACAGTATTTTAAAAATGTCAAAGGATAACGTGATCGTCAAAATAAAGAAATTATATAAAAATGACAAAAATGTGAATAAAAATAAAGATAATGTCACAATACAAACGTAAAAATTAAAAAATATTTAATGTAACTTAAATATGAAATATTAGATACAATTTGTATGTCATTTTAATAGTTATTTTTTGTTAATATATGAATATGAAGCCGGCCCACTTGAACTGATATAAAAACTTATATACGTAATTTTTTTAAGTGAAAACTACTTTAGGCGCGTTGGGAATTATACTCATTCACTGAATAAAACTCATTATCTATTATGAGGTTATTTAATTGGAGCGTAAACGTTTCGTCATTATTTTCATCTTTTATGACTGCAGGTAGTCACTTGTACAACGGTGGACTCATCACGCGCGGGTTTTTAGTCCCGCCGCCGTCTGTAGTAATTCATTGCAGTAAGTTCCATGGAGCGCCCAAAACTCCTACAGCCGCGCGCTCCTGGCGCCTGTTATGACTAGTCCCTTAATTTTGTGACAGATGTGGCATTATTGGTTTTTAGGGTTCCGTACCCAAAGGGTAAAAACGGGATCTAAGACTCCGCTGTCCGTCCGTCCGTCTGTCACCAGGCTGTATTTCATTTACTGAATAAAATTCATTATCAAATAGAGGTTATTTAATTGGAGCGTAAAGGTTTCGTCATTATTTTCATCTTTGATGTGATGACTCCAGTTAGTCACTTGTACAACGGTGGCTGATCACGAGCGGGTTTTTAGTCCCGCCGCCGTCTGTAGTAATTCATTTGGTGCCTATAGCAGACTTCGAGGCTGTTTTAGGTATCAGTCGATCCAAGTTTTTTGTATCAGCCGTATTTTTGCGAAATAAATAAACAATTATTATTATTACATATACAGTGTAAACTCTGCATAACGTCACTCGATATAACGATTAACTCTTTGAAACGTAGAAATTTTCTGGCTCCAGTTGGTTTGCTTTAACGCTAATTTCTTTTTGTATAACGAAAACTCTCAATAACGTCATAAAATGGCCGGTCCCTTGAGTGTCGCTATATAGAGTTTACACTGTATTAAGTTCCATAGAGCGCCCAAAACAGCGTACGGCCGCGCGCCCCTGGCGCCTGTTATGACTAGTCCCTTAGTTATGTGACAGATGTGGCATTTATTGGTTTTTAGGGTTCCGTACCCAAAGGGTAAAAACGGGATCTAAGACTCCGCTGTCCGTCTGTATATCACCAGGCTGTATTACGTGATAGCTAGACAGTTGAAATTTTCACAGATGATGTATTTCTGTTGCCGCTATAACAACAAATACGAAAAATTTGTAAAAGTTAGTCACCGTACAAAAAACGAGTGTTTATTTAAACGTGAAGAAACTAGCGCCATATAGTATGATGGTACGGAACCCTTTGTGTGCGGTTCTGACTCGCACTTGGCCGGTTTTTTAGCCAAACAACTGGTTGAAACAATCTAAAATATGCGTTTATGCCTGATCATTTAGAACGAATTCAATGGGGAAACACTCGTAGTTCATATGTCATGTTACAAACCTAAATAGGCTTCATACATGTCTTTAAAAAAATCTACTCACATTAGTGATTCCTTAACCTTATTGAGGGCATTAGCAAAATTACTTCTGCTATCAAGCATAGTGTTTGGCAATTGAGAATAGTTCCTATGGTATTTTTCCTTATCCCCCATTTCACTATGATTTGATATTCCTTTCTCGTTTGGAAACCGGTTTTCGTTTTCCGAGTCCGAAACATCTCTACCATCATCATGGTTGTTTTCCGACTTGATATGTATCTCATTGAGTACAGATGGTTTGAGCAGTGAGAAAGATCTGTTCCTGCTGCGCTGCACTTGATGGTCCCTCAGTTGTTGGGCCACATAGCGGTTATCATTCTCTATGTTTACTTGCTTGTTTCTAGCCTTGAGACGCTGCTGGTACAGTTCAAGTTCCCTGCGAAGTCTATCAACCACCAGTTTCTGAAAAAAACAAAGCATTAACTGAACCTAAAATATATATATTCAAAGTACCTTTTCAATACAGTTGCTCGAAATGTAGTACTTTATATGCCAGTCAAGTGTGCGCAAAATTGATTTAACCGCACACGTGCTTTTACTTTACATCTTTTTTTAAAAATTTCTAGCTCGGAGGAACAAGACATTTCTAGCAAATAAAAATTTAATAACCAACGATACAGAATCTTCTTTAAGACTTTTGAAAGGAGAATTGAGGTTGGTTGTAACTCCGAGAGGTTAGTACATAAGGCTAGCTGATTAGATTCTCTTTGGATTATATCTATCTGAAGACAGGAGAATAAATATGAGTGAAGCGCATAGGTTACAGGAAAGAATAGGTCATCTTTTCCAAGGAGGTTTTGATGCTACATTAATATTGTTCAAAGCCTTATTGTAATATATTTATGGAAATATAAAAAAAATCTTACGCGTGCGTACGTGTGCCTAGCTAAATTAAATATGGCGCAATTTTCGTAAACTGAATTGTGTTGTTTTGAATACAAACAAAATTATGAATATACATGTAATAAAAAATATACTTATGTGTATGTAAAAAAAAACAAAGTGAGATTACTCTCCGGACATTCAAAATGAGCCAAAAGTCGCGAAAAATTAACTTTGGTTGCCGAAACCTTGATAGGTATGTACCCATGTATTTTATTTTTTGTCACAGTCGTTTTTTATTTAAACAGTTTTCTCACAACTGTATTGAAAAAATGTTGTATGATACATGGGTGTAAAAGAAAATAACTAACTCGTGACATGGTAAACCCTCGCCTGCGGCTCGGGGTCACAAATGTTACTCGTTTGTTATTGACCTTTTTATTACCCTTGTATCATAAATAACTATTAACGTAAATTTTAAAAAGTTTATGCGTTTCTTATACTATCAAAAACAGTAAACTATAATATTAATGACCCTACCATAGAAATCAAAAAAGTATGTAATTGAAAAAAGGAGTTATTCCCAGTGACTCCACGAAACCTTCCCAATGACTCCACGAGATTGTAGGCAATTATAAATAAAATAACTGAATTTCAAAAACGCTTCCCAGCGACACCACAAAATGTACCATCAGCATGCTTGGAATTAATTGACTAGTAGTTATTCGACATACTTTTTTAATCTGTCAAAGAGGACATTTTTGTTCTAAAAACGTTTGAAAGAGCAAAATATGGCATCATAATTTTTCAGCATCAATGATGTAGTAAATTAGTGATTTTGATCACTTGATTGAAAATTGAAGATGCAAAGGAAAACAGAGAGAGTTAGGTTTTGACATTTCAGTAAGAGCCTAGGAGGGCAATTAAGTGAACGATAGTTCGCAATTAATTTTTTAAGCAGTCACTACCCTAATTGATCATTTGTTTTGAATGTGTGAGCAAAATATTTTTTTCTCCTCAACTATGATGTTTTGAGGAAAATTGTCTGTGAGTATAAAGACTCTATCAGTTATATACCTAATAAAAGACTTTTTCAATACAGTTGCTCGAAAAGTGGTACTTTATATGCCAGTCAAGTGTGCGCTAAATTGATGTTACCGCACACGTGCTTTTACTTTACCATTTTTATTTAATTTCTAGATCGGAGGTACGGTCAGCAACAAAAATATGTATACATCAACAAGGTTTCAGAAATATGTGGTCTCACTTCGATTTCATAAACTATTATACATCAGTTGTTTCAGAATGGCGTAAACATAAAATACTATATGAAAAATGAAGTATTATGAAGTAATTTATGTTTACGCCAATCTGAAACAGCTGATGTATCCAATTTTATGGTGTCAGATATTGATAGATGTTTTTAAAATCAAAGTGAGACCACATATTTCTGAAACCTTGTTGATGTATACATATTTTTGATGCTGACTGTACAAGACATTTATAGCAAATAAAAAAAATAACCAAAGAAACAGAATCTTCTTTAAGACTTTTGAAAGGAGAATTTTAAAAGAGATAGGTAGTTTCTCCGTGAGTTCAGTACATAACATTGCTGATTAGATTCTCTTTATGTTATATCTTTGTGAAGAAAAGAGAACAAATATGAATGAAGCGCATAGGTCTATAGGTCCATCTTTTCCAAGGAGGTTTTAATGCTTCATCATCATCATCATCATATCAGCCGGAAATCGTCCACTGCTGGAAAAAGGCCTCCCCCAAGGATAATTATAATAATAATAAATATATATTTATATTTAATGCTTATAATAATATTATTCCAAGCCCTACATATTGTAGTCTATTTATGATAATATTTAAAAAAAACTTACGCATGCGTACGTGTGCTAGCTACAATATGGCGCAATTTTCGTAAAACTGAATTGAGATGTTTTAGTTTTGAAAACGGTTAAAATTAAGAATAATTAATATATGTGTAATGAAAAATATACTTAGATATATTATGTGTATGTATAAAAAAAACAAAGTGAGATTTCCCCAGACATTTAAAATGAGCCTTAAATCGCGTAAAATGAACTTGGTTGCCGAAACCTTGATAGGTATGTATTCATGTTATTTTGTGTTTCTGTCACGGTCGTTTTTTATTTTACCTGATTTCTCAAAACTGTATTGAAAAACGTCGTATGATACATGGGTGCAAAAAGAAATAACAAACTCGTGACGATGGTAAACCCTCACTTGCGGCTCGGGCTTACAAATGTCACTCGTTTGTTATTGACCTTTTTACCACCCTTGTATCATAATTAACTATTTCAATACAGTTGCTCGAAAAGTGGTCCTTTATATGCCAGTCAAATGATTTTACTTTACCACTTTTTTTTTATTTCTAGCTCGAAGGAATAAGACATTTCTAGCAAATAATAGTAGTTGAAACTGTTGCATAATAAGGGTTCTTAAAATACGAGTGTAAGTTTACATTATATTTTTATAGCATTACACAAGTGTTTTAAGACCAAATTATGTGCAGTTTTATACACTACTTTATCTAATCTCATACATTGGGATTGAATCAACTAAAATACAAAGATCAAAGTTAAAGAGTAAGAAAAAATCCCACGAAATTCAGTAAGTACCTACAACAAAACGTGTCATAGCGCTGAATCCCAGCGCATCACCGCGCTTGCACTGAAGCGGACGGTGTCACAGACAGGTAAAAACAATGCTTTCACTGATCTCAGACATTTTTAAACAAGAATTAACTAGTACTTTTAACCCATTGATGTTTGGTATAATAAACGCCTCTTTTTAGTATGACGGTTTTCCTTACAGAGAATCGACCGCATTGGAACACCTCTTGTAAGCTCCGTAAGCCTAGTACTTTTAATCGATTGACACACTTGTTTGACGGTTTGTTCGTCCATCCGTCCGTCCAAGTCCAAGTACAACTCTCGCTTGCACGCTCGGCTCAGGCGTAACTTGACAATGACGTCACACTGGCGTAACGCGACAATGACGTCACACTGGCGTAACGTGATAATGACGTCACACTTTTTCGTGAATGCAGCCTGTGTCATTATAAGGCGTTATCACGTCAAAATAGGAATGTTTAAACATAGATTACTGTCTTATGGTGTGATTTAATCAAAAATTTAAATGGTAAATCTTGCATTCATAGTTTTGTCACGATTTAATGAAAGAGTTTTTTTTATAAATTCCTTTAAAATAATGTAAATAGCGCAAATAGAAAAGGTCAATTTCTTTGTTTTACAGATTTTTTAAATTTTTCTCGAAAATTAAGAATAGGATCACAAATATAACGCAGTGAAACTGTTGGCACATCTGTGTAGCTTCTCAATTATTTTTCTTAAATTGTTTGTTGCGGTGAATGTGCAGATATTTTGCAAGCCGTAAGTACCTTTTCAAGCGTTTCTTAGGGACGAGCTCTTAACTGCGTTAAACCAACAAAGACCAGTAACAAACAAAAATTTTCGGGCATGCTTTGCTTGCCCTGCAGTATATTACATTGGTCTCGCTTAAACCGTGGAGCGTAATTAGATTTTTTCTGCAAGTGCCTTGAGCGTGTTGAGTCATGGATGACGTCATTCAGACTCGGCTAGGACCTATTTTTTAAAAGTTTTTTGTAAATATAGAATTAAGTTATATACTATTGTTTATATAGCGTTGTAAACATTAATAATTTTCCTAGCTACTAAAAGTGTAAAATAATTAGTAATAACTCACCTGATGAAGACATTTTGTGGTTTTCATCATCATGGGCAAAAAAAAATCTTAATCCTTGCACTTTTAGACACTGAATGCACCCATTTATACACTTTCATAAGTTTATATGAACTAAATATTTCACTTCGAAACACAATAGTTTTACTACAAAATTAGGAAAAGTTTCCAACGACAAAAAAACGGAGTTCATCACTTTGCCGTTTTGCACCGTACTTCATATTTTTCACAAATTATTTTTGAAAGTATTTCAAAAACTAATCACTTCCACATAATGTAAATTTTTTTCTGAGTGATTTGGTGAGATTTATATAACAAAAAATACTATTTACGTCTGAAATTAATTTTTCATTTGTTCAAAAAAATAAAATACGCCATTTTACCGCTACCAAAACTTGGTCTCAGCTTTAACTAATTATTTTGCAAGTATTTCAAAAACTAATCATTTTAACATAATCTTCTTTATTTTCCGAGTAATTTGATATGAGATTTACATAACAAAATGAACCGTTTACGTCTGAAACTCATTTTCACACTTTACTAATCTCACAATACAAACGACACAGCAAAACAATATGGCTGACTATGGCCGGCCGGCTAGGAAATTATTTATTTTTGAATGAATTTCGAAAGGCTGAACCATAAAAAGAGGATTAAACAGGTCACAACATCATATAGTTTGTGTATAAAAATATTTGCTTCCATTTGGTTGGTAAGACGGCAACCAATCACAAAGAGTTTTTTTTTTGCGTACCGGTAGTCCAAACACGCTTCACGGACATTTTTTCTGGCCTACCCGTAGTCCAAAACACGCTCAAGGAGTTAACAGAGATAAATCAACGTAGACATATACGCTTTCTCCTATCCTTTACATCATGATAATGGATGACACATTGTCAAGCAGTTTATGCCCAAAAATCAATTTGGTGAACAGTAAGTAATTTATAGTTACGTAACTCGGTTTTTTGGTTGTTCCTACCTAGTGAAAAATATTTGAGCTCTCTACTCTAACCCATTTCTTGTGCGATGAGTGCCCCTGAGGTGTGATAGTTAGTGCAACAATGTCCAGTATGCTCTTTAAATTAAATAGAAATTACCTACTAGAAAACTTTAATATTTTGTGTACCTTCTTCATGTAGTTATTAATAAATAATTAACTTTTGAGCTTCGCTATATAAGGTGTGAGAGGGCCCCCATTCAATTTATTTGCCACATGCCTCGAACAGTAGAGTTACACCACTGAATGAGATATTATGTAAAATAGATATACTGACTATAATATGTATACTTAAGTACCGATTAAACAGAAGCAATGATTTTATCATACATACTCTACCAATCTTGAGTAATTTTTTTGCGTTTTGGTTACCTATATTGATGGGTAGAGATTTCTTCAGAAAAACTTACTTGTGTTTGTCCAATTGATATGATTTCTTTTTCGGCTTCTCTAACTTTAGACTTGAGGTGTAAATTCTGAAAGGAAAGATATAATCTAAGTCATTTTAGTGATACAAACAAAATAAGTGAGTACCTACGGCTCTACTTACATTCTGATCCTCTTGAAGGCGAGATACCCAGATCTGTAACAAATTGTAGATAGACTGTAGTCAACAATACAGACGATTTGATGATTCAGAACAATTAAATTGTTCTTCTAAACTAGTTATCTCCTGGGAAACCAGGTAGGTACATAGTTGGAAAACCTCTAAAGTGGAACAATATTTCTGGACCCTAGAACTCCTCATAATAAAGCAGAACTAAGAAGAACTTAACAGTGCTGTTATCACTCGTAAGCTCACCTGATGAACTCGAATCGCATTTTTTAAATCTGATTGAGTTTTACGAATATCTTCTTTTATTTCGTTGGATACTTCCATTGTACAGTTCAGTATATAATAATTTCAAATTAAATATGAGTATCTATATGTACTTAGAATCAGAAATAAAATAAACAGTAATGTTATCCTCTATGAAGAACTCTCAAACAGAAACTTCACAGTGAAATATTATTAAGTACTTGTTGGTACAGTTTCAGAATTGTATAAACAAAGTACTCTGTGTTGTTTGCCAAGCTTTTCATTGTATAAATCTTTGCGCTCTTTTTTTCACCAAAAAAACCTTCAAAAAGCTACCGTACCGCACGCACTCAATGCAAGCAACACAGATTATGTAGGCTATGTAGTAGCCAAAGAGAATATACACTACGTGTAGTAGCTGTATGTACATAGTCAAAGAGAATATAATACACTACGTTATTACCACGTTATTACATAGTATTAACGTAGTGTATTATATTCTCTTTGCATAGTATGCAATGCGTTTTTTTTTCTTCGCCCTTTTAGGGCAGGCTAAGGCTCATTGGCCATACCGCCTAGTCTTCAGTATATGTTTTTCAGTAGTATTCACTTGTAGAATCCACGTCTTCAGTAATTTTCAGTAGTTACTTCACGTTCACATCATATCATTGTCTATAAACTAACCTAACCTACATACTCTAGCAAAATGATAGCACTTTTGCTAAAGCTTGCTCGGACTTCTTGTGGGAACTCAAAACACAGTATACACACTTTTATTTCATTATCCTACACAAGAAACACATAAATGATACTTCGCTGATAAATACACTATCAATATTACACATCGAAAACCACTAAATGTAATTTTTCGGATTATAAAAGAAAAATGACAAACTGAACGCTACAAATTCCCGCCAAAAAGTCCGCATGCAATGCTTTGCCGGGACACAATAATACACGACACGATATTGTTCAACACGAGATTAGCCGGCCCGTGAATGTACGACACGATAATTCAAGTCCTGGTACATGAATTATCAGCCTGTACATTCCCGTGTCGTGTATTATCGGCTGTACATTATCTGCTCGTGTCGATACTTCGCGGCCAGTATTAATTCAAGTCACTCGGTACACGTATTATTGGGTTGTGTATTCACGGGACGCGTATTATCGTGTCGTGTATTATCTGTACGTGCAGATAATACACGACACGATAATACAAATCCCATGAATTTCAACCATAGATTAAATATAGAAAACCGTCTGCTGATAAATCTAATGCCTCGTCAGGCCTCCGTCACTCCATGTACTTGCGCGCTATAATTACCTACCGCCCGGCCCAGCGTTCTCGGGCCGTTTGCGGACCCAATTCAGTGCGGTTTTCACAAACGAAGCGCACGCACGTAGTTAAATTTAAATCGTTTCGTTCGTTCGTACGCGTACCTACGATGCCGTCTGGTGCCTTATGTGCTGTAGATGGGTGCAAATCAAGCAAAAGAAGAGATACACTCCTAACTTTTTTCCATTTACCTGTCAATGAAGAAAGGTAAGTGATAAACTATTACTATATTTTGTCGTTTTAAAATTATTTTTAATACTAGGTATACTAAGCATTAGCTAGTACTCTTTATTACACTGTGGCATTAGCTTGCCTTTCAAACACAGATTTACATT
Organism: Coleophora flavipennella; assembly: GCA_947284805.1. Lineage (NCBI taxonomy): Eukaryota > Metazoa > Arthropoda > Insecta > Lepidoptera > Coleophoridae > Coleophora > Coleophora flavipennella. The sequence continues at coordinate 14,411,229 of OX369264.1, read as the reverse complement.
TTTTTGTTACATAGAAACGTCATACTTATCTTAAACACTATTTTAACAACGTTTAAAAAGCTATTTTTATTAAAATAAAATTGTAATAATATGTGAGTCGCAGGCGCGGCGACCTGTCTCAACTTGTCGTGCTGTTAGCGCACACAAACACTTGTGACATAACTATTTAGTAATCTGTGCTTGTGATTCGGTTTTATGCGATTTATAGCCGAGAATTTAGAAAGGGTAAGAAATTAATAAAAAATTATATCAAAATAAAACACATGTAACTCTTAAAGATTTTTTTCATTTTACTTACACACTGACCTCTAAAATTACGTGTTATCTAGATGTATTGCACAATCAGCACCTTTTTAAAAAAAAAATATTTTTTACTAGCTGTTGCCCGCGGCTTCGCCCGCGTAGGGGTATGAAAAATAGATAAGAACCTATTCTCAGACCTACCCGATATGCACACAAAATTTCATAAAAATCGGTCGAGCCGTTTCGGAGAAGTATGGTTACTAACACTGTGACACGAGAATTATATATATACTAGCTGTCCCGGTGAACTTCGTTCCACCTTACACTACCAGCGCCATCTGCCGGGCTGATTTGTGAATCTAAACCATCCTCAAGCCCCCTGGAATACACACAAAAAATTTCATCAAAATCGGTCCAGCCGTTTAGGAGGAGTTCAATGACTAACACACGGACAGAAGATTTATATATATGAAGATACTAGCTGTCCCGGCGAACTACGTACCGCCTTACATTACACTACACTACCCTACCCTACACTACCCTACCCTACCCTACACTACCCTACCCTACCCTACACTACACTACACTACCCTACCCTACCCTACACTACCCTACCCTTTCCTACACTACACTACACTACCCTACCCTACCCTACCCTACATAAGAACCTTCTCCTGACAATAACGAACTCGACAAAAAAAGAATTAGCCAAATCGGTCCAGCCGTTCTCGAGTTATGCGCTTACCAACACATTTTACGATTCATTTTTATATATTAGATATATAGATAGATAAATGATACAATTTTAAACTACCACAGATAAGTCAAAACATATTTACAGTTCTCAATAACATAGACACAAAAAGTTATGTTAATTTAATTTTATCGAAGAGGCAGCCCTGCGATTGCTGTGGGATCGCGTGGTGTGAAGCAAGCTGACGCGATGGAGTAGGCTATTATAGCAGTAGGTATTGGAAATTTACTACTGAGTGAAGTATCTGTTACGTAGTAACTAATTAGTAATCTGTGGCCTCGTTTACATTGTCTAGGATTGTTCTGCTACGTCCACACTTTGGTCAAAATTATTCGTTATATTAGGTAATCTTTGGTAGTGGCAAGGATAATATTTATGGTTCTATTTTGGCTTTGTTGGAAATGCCGTAAATTTTGGAACATTTTGTGTAACAACTGCCCGCTACCATTTTTAGTAAAGTACAATACTTACATATTTCTTAAACACTGCATCGTATTCCCTAAGAAATTACGAATCGCGGCCACTGCTATTTGACAGTTTTTGAAAATATATTTTAAAATTTACATAGGTTTATTTTAAACCTTTGAAAATAATATCTTTTTTTTAAAGTGTTATTTATTAGGAAAAAATAATTATTATAATAATTAATTTGAAATTCCCGCGAAAACAGCCTTTCACATGACATTTGCGAGCTGTGACGTCATATTTTAGTAAACCAAGCAAAGCTTACTAAGACGCTATAACTCAGTGCATTTGAAAGGAAAGTTTGTAGCTTCTTGAATTCCGACCTTATGTAAGTTGGATAACTCACGTGTTTTGGTGATCATCGCTTTTTCATCTACATTTTCTATTCTATTACTTACTTACAACGGTAGTGGAATGTATGAGGGTTGAAAATGGGATGGGAGCCAGTTAGCTTACGGTTTTGGAGTCCTGCAGGCAATCACCGTGGCTCGTATCTCACTTGCCGCCATACATCGTTTGGCGCTGGTTCTTACACTAATTATTTGTTGAAGTCTTGGAATTTAATGTTTTGGGTCGACCCACACAAAGTTTGCACCTTTTAGAGCACTGATTCTATTTTATTTTAAATTAATTTTCGGAGCAAGTCCACGCGCACTGGCAGATGAAAAGGAAGGGGGAGGAGGGTACAATGGTTTTATTTTTTAGTGTGTACTACCTACATGAATAAAATGACAACCTATCATTGATTACATTAGATTAAAAATAACCATAACAGCCCCCCGAAGGCAGCTCTACAGCTGGCTTTTACAATAAAGGAGAGGAGAAAGAAAATATATCTAGATTAACCTTAAAAATGAAAAAAGAAACCTTAGTACTTAGTACAATTTTACCCTATCCTATATTAAAATATAATTTATTATTAATCGAAACTACTGTGGCAACAGACACAATTTAACTACTGGTCGCACCAGAGTTCCATTTTCAGTTTTGACAGTAACTACTCTAACAGTTGAGTCCTTGCCAGGATGTAGAATGAGAACTCTGCCTAATTTCCATTGCAAAGGAGAGGTATTGTCTTCTCTAATGAGAACCAAATCATTAACGTTTAAATTATTTTTAGGATCGTTCCATTTATTTCTTTGTTGGAGTGTATGTAAATAGTCATTTGACCATTGCTTCCAAAAACCCTGTGTCATTTTTTGAATAAGTTGCCATCTCGACAATCTATTTACCTTGATATCAGTTAAATCATACTCTGGAACAGAATTTAGCGGACCTCCGACAAGAAAATGACCAGGAGTCAATGGCTGAAGTTCATTTGGATCAGAAGACATCTGAACTAATGGTCTCGAATTTAGTATCGCTTCGACTCTGCAAAACAAAGTCTGGAGCGCCTCATAGGACAGACGCTGCTCACCAACAACACGCATAATATGATGCTTAGCTGACTTTACTGCTGACTCAGCCAAGCCGTTGAAGTGGGGAGCGGAAGCTGGACCAAAATGCCATTTAACCTTGTGGGTAGCCAATTCAGAATTAATTTTATCCATATTATCACGTTTGGCTAGGTATTTGTAAACATCCTTTAAATGATTACACGCTCCTCGATAGTTTGTCCCATTATCAGTGTATATGTCTCTACAAAGACCCCTGCGCGATGTAAATCTATGAAAACATGCCATGAAGGCCTCCGTCGTCAAGTCAGAGACTAACTCCAGATGACAAGCTTTTGTAGAGAAACATACAAAAATACATAAGTATGCTTTGTAAACCCTTGCCTTGCGTAAGTCACTTTCCTTTACGTAAAACGGACCTGCAAAATCAGCGGCAACCGATGAAAATACCTTAGATGGTTGAACTCTACTAGAAGGCAAATCACCCATAATCGGCTCTGAAAACCTTGGTCGATTTTTGAAGCAACTTAGACACTTGAAGACTCTATGCCTTACGACTTGCCTGCCAGATAGAATCTAAAATTTCTGTCTAATCATTGACAACAATGTGCTCGGTCCCACATGAAGATACTTTACATGATAATGGTCCACAACCAAATTCGTAAAATGATGCGAGCGGGGAAGTAATATGGGATGCTTTGACTTGTAAGGCAGTGAAGAATTCTTTAACCTTCCCCCCACGCGAAGAATACCATTAGCTAAAAATGGAGAGAGACGGTCTATGCCTGATTTACAACACTTATTGTTTGAAATGAGTGTCATTTCCCTTTCGAATGCCATGCGTTGAGTTTCCTTAATCCATATAGTTGTAGCCGTATCCAACTCCTGTGATGTTATATAATTATGTCGCCGATCAATCTTCTTGCTCCTACAATTGTGAATAAACCTCAAACAGAGAGATGTTATACGTATTAATTTTGAAAAGGAGCTGAAACGAAATAACAGACTGTCAGTTTCGTCACAAGTACCTACCATACATTTTAGAACCTCTTTTTCCTTACTGCTATGGTGCGATTCTTCGGGATAGATATCCACTTCAGACCCTACTAAATCCTTGCGACGCGGCCAAGTTTCTGGAGCTTCAGCGAGCCAAGGTAAGTCCCACCACAACTTATGACCAACAAGCTGATCTGGGTAAAGACCACGAGATGCAGCATCAGCTGGGTTCATGCTTGTCGGCACGTACCGCCAAACAGAAGGGTCAACTAGATTGTGTATTTCAGACACCCTGTTACCTTCGTACATCCTGAGTGCATGTGGAGAGCTACGCAACCATGACAAGACAATTGTAGAGTCACACCATATGTTAATTAATGAAAAGTTGATCATTGACAAAACACCCCTCAGATAATTTATTAATGATGCTGCTAGTAGCGCTCCATTCAATTCTAGTTTAGGAATTGTAAGTCGCTGCTTGATCGGAGCAACCTTTGATTTTGCTAAAAGCAGAAAAACCTTTGTAGAACCGGTATTATCTGTAACGCGAAGATATATTACACCAGCATAACCTTTTTCACTAGCGTCACTAAACGCATGAAGTTGAAAATCCTTTCCCGATTCCGTCATTATATACCGTGGTATAGTTATACCACGTAGAGCAATAAAGGTTTCAGCGAACAACCGCCATTCCTTGATGAATTCAGGTGGTGGAGCTTGATCCCAATCGAGTTGCAATAACCATAACTTTTGCATCATACTCTTAGCTTTAAAGACGACTGGTGCCAACCAACCACATGGGTCATACAGACGAGCAATGTTTGAAAGTAGAGACCTTTTTGTATAGGCATTCGTATTAATATTCGCCGTATACAGGAAGTTATCATCCTTTGAATTCCACTTGAGACCTAAAATTTTAATTATACTGTCCCCATCAATGTCATACTCCAACGGTACCTCGCAGTGTTCGGATCGTAGAGTTGCTAAAAATTCTTTTGAATTACTGCACCACTTTCTTAGCTCGAAACCACCTGATTTTAAGAGAGCTATAAGATCATCTTTCAGCTGTAAAGCGTCAGGTAGAGATGATGAACCTGTAACTACATCATCAACGAACACATCCTGCAATACCACCTTTGATGCATTAGCATACTGTTCCTGACAATCCTCAGCTAATTTGCGCAGACAGCGCATTGCCAAAAAGGGCGCAGTTTTGATACCGTAAGTGACCGTGTTGAGCTGGTACTCTTGAATAGGCTCCTTGTTGCTGTAACGCCAATAAATCCTTTGATATGGTCGATGAATTTCCTGTAAGTTTATTTGCCTGTACATCTGTTTTACATCAGATGTGAAAACGATTTTATGAACCCTGAAACGTGTGAGAATATCAACAATATTTTGTTGCAATTTTGGTCCTGAAAGAAGAGTCTCATTAAGAGATATACCATTAGTTGTCACAGCGCTACCATCAAACACCACCCTAAGCTTTGTAGTGCTACTTGACAGTCGCAACACTCCATGGTGAGGAATAAAATAGCGAGCGGGATCGAGTTCTGGATTAGATACAAGGGACATGTGTCCTAACTCTTCATATTCCTTGAGAAATTTAGTATACATTTCCTTTAAAACTTGCTCTCTATTTAACCTTCTCTCTAAACTTTGAAACCTACGAAAAGCAACCTCTCTACTCTCCCCTAAGCATGGTTCATTGCTTTTGAATGGCAGCTGAACTGAAAATCTACCTGTCTCATTCCTAGAGTATGTGGAAAGAAAATGTTCCTCACAAAATTTGTCTTCAGAACTCAAAGTTTCCTTTTTTGAAGATGGCAACTCCTCTAATTCCCAAAATTTAATGATATTTTGATCCAATATGTTCTCACACAACCCATGAAATGCTTGAATATCCTTTGATGATGATGATCCTTCCCTGTCTATGCTCATTCTACCCATTAAAATAAATCCTAACTTTGTTTGAAGCGCTGACGGCAAGTCAGGCTGCAACTTGACTGGTGCACTATGCATGAGAATGCTGTCGTAAAGATCAGCCCCTAGAAGAAAATCAACCTTTCCTTTGATATGGAATGTAGGATCCGCTAAGACCAATCCCTGGAACTGATGAACAATACCTTCAGGGATGTATGTGGACGGAAGATCCTTTGTAAGATTTTGCATAACACACGCTGAAGTGTTAAACGTAGGCCCTTCTGAAAACCTAGCTTTAATTTCACACGATATCCACCCCTCCGTGCGTTGAACTTGCTGTCCACCTAGTGCTGAAACTGTAAATGAATCCTTGGTGATACACAATTTTAACCTTTTAGCACATGTGTTTGTGATGAAACTGCATTGTGATCCTGGATCGATCAATGCACGTACCTCAGTCCATCCACCATTTCCATTACGAACATGAATGAGTGCTGTTGAAAGCAATACTGTAGAATGATGATGACTACTTGATAGAAAAGTCGAGCTATGAGCAAAAACCTCAGTCGACTCTCGACCTTTGCCATTAGATGATGATTTTCCTTGTTGATGAGTTTCTTGATGATGATTTGGTGAATGATGTTGACCTTCTGATGTGTTTTGTGTATCATTGTTAACTCTTTGTAAATGTAAAAGTGTGTGATGAAAGCCCCTACAGTATTTACATACTTGCTTGGATAAGCATTTTTTACTGGTGTGTGGTCGCAGGCAATTGAAGCATAAACGATTAGTTATAACAAACTCCTTACGGTTGTATGGCAACATATTAAAAAATTTTTGGCAACAATAAAGCTCGTGCCCTTCATTGTTACAGCAGATACAAGTTTTAGCAATGGTTGATAAGTACCCTAATTTTTGAACCGGCTTGTTAGAAACAGAATCCTTGTGAGACGGAGTGTGAGGTGTGGCATGTGATGTTGATGCACACTCCAAAGCCTTGCATCGCGATTCAAGAAATTCAATGAAATCACCTGTCTGCGGTAAATCTACATCCTGTACATGTAACTCAAAACTGTTTCTGAGTTGAGTGTCCAACTTTTTTAACAATATATTTAAAAGAATAAAACTCCAGTGTTTCACAGGCATTTTGATAGCTTCCAATGCAAGCAAATTTTCCTTTAAGGTGTCTAAGAATTTACGGAACTGATAGTTATTTCGTGATTGTAGCATTGGAAGATTCATAATCATATCTATGTGAGTGTCAGCAATCAACCTTTGATTATCGTACCTTTTTAACAAAAGTTCATACGCTATTTCATAGTTAGAATCTGTGATTGGTAAATGCTTGATTACATTAGAAGCATCTCCAGTTAATGTGCTAATCAAATAATGCATTTTTTGAACAGGGGCTAAACTGTCATTCTCATGAATCAAACTTTGAAATATTGATTTATAATTTAACCATTGTGTTACGCACCCTGTAAATGAGGGTAACTTTATTTTAGGGAGTTCAAAATTACTTTTCCGGTGAGATTGACAAAGGGAATCTCCGACTTTAGCCTCTGCTTCAACCTTGTTTGTTTGTTCTGATTGTTCAGCACCAAATGTATTTTCATAACATACCTTTACTGAATAGTATTTGTCCATGAAGGACTGCATATTTGATTGATGCACCGCAGAGTCAAATGATTTTCTAGGCTTAGATTCCATCTCAATGTACGTTCGCAAGTAAGCTTCCTTAATTGACTCCATATCTCTGTACTTTATACGAAACAGTTCCTTAACTTTTGGATCGCAATCTGGCTTTTCTGCTGTTATAGCAGAGGTATAAATAGTGTCTAACCTCAATATACAGAGCTGGTTTTCGATTGTTGCACTCATGATTACTTACTTAAACTATTAAATCCCACAGATTTTTCACTTTTAATAAAACTAAAACTTTTACTACCTGATGTCTGTTTGTTTACATACAAATGTCAAACAGAAGTCACATTTGATAAAATGTTGCCATACTACAAAAATGATTGTAACCAACGCAACATGCAAGATGCGCGGTACTAATGACCTTACCTTAACCTTGATACAATTTTCGAAAAAAATTCGAAGAAAACAACAAACTAATTACAAAAATCGGGTCGAAGGAACAAAAATGGAATGTATGAGGGTTGAAAATGGGATGGGAGCCAGTTAGCTTACGGTTTTGGAGTCCTGCAGGCAATCACCGTGGCTCGTATCTCACTTGCCGCCATACATCGTTTGGCGCTGGTTCTTACACTAATTATTTGTTGAAGTCTTGGAATTTAATGTTTTGGGTCGACCCACACAAAGTTTGCACCTTTTAGAGCACTGATTCTATTTTATTTTAAATTAATTTTCGGAGCAAGTCCACGCGCACTGGCAGATGAAAAGGAAGGGGGAGGAGGGTACAATGGTTTTATTTTTTAGTGTGTACTACCTACATGAATAAAATGACAACCTATCATTGATTACATTAGATTAAAAATAACCAGGTAGGTTGTGCTCAAAACCATACAGGTGATTCCTGTGATATTTCAGAAAGCAACTCAACTTGCCTCTTTTGTTCTGGTAGTCACTATGCCACCAAGAAGGATTGTCGAGAGCACTCCCGACAGAAGGCTATTAAAGTAACAATGGCTGAGAAAAATATTCCTTATTCCGAGGCATCCTCTCAATTCCCGACAATTTATAGATCGTATGCTGATGTAGCCAATGTGATGTTCTCCCCAATCAGCCAATACACACCATCAACCAGCTTCTTCCAGCCAAGTCCTCTATCTATGTCTGGAGGCTAAAAAAAATAACCTTCTCTACACCTCGCCCCCAGACCACCTCTATCTCCAGGCTTTGGCAGGGAAACTCATGCAAATATAGTTCGTGGTCCCCGGCCTACGATACGTAATGGTTGTGTTTTGAAAATTCTTCAGTTGAGACTGGTCTCCACTGACGCAAACCCTTTCGGTGACACTATCCATAACCTGTAAACTGCTCATGTTACGCGAGTTACACGGGGGCTTCTACTGTGTAAGGAGATCCCCGCGGCGGTCACTTCTGAACTGCGTCGCGGGTGGTCCTCAGCGAAGCTGACCTCTGGTTGTTGTAAAAATGGTTCTTATACTTTATTGAAACAAAAAATTGTAAAACTATTAACTGATTCTTGAATCTGAATAGTTACCCTTTATGTTATATTAAATACCAATAACATATGTGTAGTAAAATATTACTAAATACGCGGTTCAAAATACTCTATGATGAAAATGGGTAGTTGTTGCATAAAAAATATCTCCATTTTAAAAATAAGAGCAATGACATATTTTTTTTATCTATTAATGTAGTAGCTTACCTTAATACCTTTACAATGGCATCAAAATAAAAAAAGGTTTCTAAGAAAAAATAATTGAAAAAAATCTTGAAAATATACAAATATACTGACAAAATGCCGCCTGAGCAGGCCGGTTTTGTAATCCGTTTAATTTTGATTTTTACACCACTACAATAAAAATATAAAATTTTATAAAAAAAAATATGTATATTCTGAGAGATTAAACTTGTTAAAATCAAATCATCCCCGTTATTGATAGAGTAAAATTTTTGGGCGTAATCCTGGACATCAAGATGACTAGCGCTCCGTATCTTAACTATGTAACACAAAATTGCGAAAAGAATATTAAAGTTTTGCGTGTCCCATCAGGGGTTTGGTGGGGGTCTCATCCATACTGTCAGAAATCTAAATATATATAACTCAAAGGTGACTGACTGACTGACATAGTGATCTATCAACGCACAGCCCAAACCACTAGACGGATCGAGCTGAACTTTGGCATGCAGGTAGATGTTATGACGTAGGCATCCGCTAAGAAAGGATTTTGGGAAATTCCCACGGGAACCGCAAAAATCGGGATCTGCGCGGGCGAAGCTGCGGGCATCCACTAGTTATTATATAATGCTTTAGTTCGGAGTCATTTTGACTATGGTAAATTTTAATTGAACCTTGTAATAAATCTGCTTTAGAAAAGCTTAATTTAACGCAAGCCAAATGCTTGCGTATTATCCTAGGGGCAATGAACACTTCTCCAAAAATTGCCCTGCAACTAAAATGTGTTGATCCTCCTTTAGAATAGGGTGTTTTTCACCATTTAAGAAAAAATATAAAGATGCATGTTTCTGATAGCTTTCGCAAAAATTAAACGGAGAAACGTCGAAATTTATACATGAAAATGCAATTTATAATTTAATTTTAAAAATAGCTCTATTTAATCTGTTGTCTATGTCTAAATCTAAAACCACAGATCCTTTATTTTATTAAAATCACATCATGAAAGACGGTTTTGCGAAAGCAGATGGTACAAATTTACCAAGGATAAATACGTTATGTCTGTTGCGGCCAACGCCTACAGCTAATATTAATTATTATCAACACGTTTAGTATTTGCTCCTAATGTTTTGTCAGGCGCTTTGCCTATGCAATACACAATTTTATAACTAACTCATTAGCTAATTCACCGTCATATAATTAACACCTTCATGTACAACTTTAAAATATAAAATTAAATCTATTTAAAACTAACTTTGGGCCTTTATATACTAAGTTTAAAGACCCCATTATGTTCACGAAACATAAATTGGCGACCGTGACAGGACTGTAGTTCCCTATGGCTACAGATCCCTAACAGTCTGCCACGCGAGCTCCCGGAAACCAATTGAGTCGACATCGAACATCTAGAAGTTTCTCCCATACCAAGAATCTTATAGCCGTTCAAGAGCTATGTGTGGAAGTCACTGAGGCTACAATTCGTGTGGAAACCGTATATCCTTCCACTGGATCACGAAGTTTTCGCCGCAAATACCTACCGCCAGTTGGATCATCGAGAGCAAGCGTTGCAGACCTGGAAAGAAGTTGGACGCCTCCTGCAGCCTTGAGGAAGTTTCTTCACGCCAGGAACGAGGACGCCCCCGGCCCGAGATCAGCAGCAGTCAGCACCAAGCTACACGCCTGACCTTGCAGCGCCGTCCCGTGTCGTCTCTCGAGATAAGTGTCCTTTCTTCAATCCCTAGAGCTACCTATCCATCTTAATAATACCTAATTAGTAATTACCTATTTCCAATCCTAATCAATCGATTTAAGCAAGTTTGGTACAAATTGCCAATACTTGTGCGAACATCCAGCTATCTACCTACAAATTATTTCTAACGATTTCAAGTGTTAGAACATTATTATACGATTAATTAGTCAATTTCAGTTTTATACACAGTCTCTAATTAAAGCGTTAATTATATAACTAAAACAAATCTTGCAATATTTTTGCTTAATTAATTTAATTTGAAAATTTACAAATCGAACCTATACCTACCTACATTAAAGTTAAAAAATAAATCTAATTGCCCTTAATTATACAAGATTCCCGTTGTTGAAATTAGACTACGCCCTTCTGTTATTCTGGTTTTTCACCCGTTACGTTGGGAATTACAGGATATTAGCGGCTCCCCCGTTAACGCCGCGCCTAGTCCGAGTGCAAAGCCACCGAGCTGACGTATTGTTCTAGTCAGCTGATCTGGCCACCGGTCTCCGTGCGGAGTGACGTCGAAGCGAGGAGCGTATCGTGAGATTTATTTTCTATTGTAGTTTTAATTTCTTCGCGGCCTCATCAAATTTTATGAGATATATTTTGTTTAATTGAGATTTAAATACACACCAATAACATGTCTGAAGATAAATCAAAAACAAATAGCGACCTATTAAAGGTTGCCATAATAAAACGCAGTTCTATTAAAGGACAAATAACAAAATTCAAAAACTATCTTAACAAAATAACACATGTTCAGAACCCCTCAAATATTGAACTAACAGAATTAAATCTTAAACTCACTAAGTTGGAAGCTTTATCCTTAAAATTTGATGACTTGCAGACTGAGATAGTGATATTAAATTGTGAAAATTTCGAAAACGAGGTTGATATTAGAGAAAGCATTGAACAAGAATTAATAATAAACATTGCCACGGCTAAGAGCCTTTTGCAGCGTTTTAACGATTTATCAAATGAAACGCGTCGTCAATCGATGGGCATTGATCAATGCTTTCGCCATTCTAACGAAACCAACATTAAATTACCCAAAATACAAATTGCTAAATTCGATGGTTCCTATTTCCGTTGGTTGGAATTCCGGGATACGTTTAAGAACCTGGTTCATGACAACTCCCAACTGTTGCCTATACAGAAGTTCTACTATTTGCACTCATATTTAGAGGGTGATGCTGCCCGAGTAGTATCAAATCTTGAAATTTCATCCGATAATTATGAGAATGCCTGGTCCTTATTAAAGGAACGTTATGATAATAAGCGTTTGCTGATCGATCACCACCTTAATTCCTTGTGCAACATTCAGCCTATGTCCCGCGAATCAGAAAAATCATTACGTTTTCTCGTAGATCACGTAACCAAAAATCTGCGCGCCTTAAGCACGCTAGGGTTGCCAACAGACAAATGGGATGTTTTGCTTATATTCATATTGGCCAAAAAACTTGATCCTCGAACGCTAGTAAAATGGGAAGAGTTAAGGAATGCTCAAGATTCTATTCCGAGTCTAGATATATTTAATAAATTTTTAACTGATCGAGCAAATGTTTTAGAAGCCTTGAATAGGAACAAATTTAGTAGTGGCTCACATAATTTTACTACACGTGAGCAAACCTCAACTCGCCCCAATTTTCTCCCCACTAACAAAATAAATTCTACCACTACATTCGTTAGTGCAAATCAAGAACCATCGAACCTAACATGCATAATCTGCAATGAAAATCACAAAATTTATGACTGTGCTGTCTTTAAAGCCAAATGCATTAAAGACAGATATTCAGATGTAAAGAAACATAATCTCTGCATAAACTGTTTGAGACGAGGACATACTACCAATAATTGTAGAATGGGCCCTTGTCGCGAATGCAAAAAACGTCACAATACTCTTCTACATGAGTCAAAGGTGACGCCATCTACTGAAAATAATACTTCCCAAGAGGCAATAGTATCATTTTCCAATCAAAACACCACACAAGTACTGCTGTCCACGGCACAAATCAAAGTTTGCAACCCTATCACATACGAAAGTGAGATTGTACGTGCCCTATTAGATTGTGGCAGCCAATCCTCATTTATAAGCCAAAGTCTAAAAGAAAAATTGTCTTTACAAAGTAATTCAGTCGACACTATAAAAATTGTCGGTATTGGCAACAACTCTGCCAATCAGGTTAAAGAGAGTTGCATTGCCCAAATAGGTTCTACCGACAACTCCTATCAGGTGAAGCTTTCCTGCCTAGTCATGCGGGAACTCACTGGTGAGCTGCCTAGAGCTCCTATCAATATTAAAAACATAAACATACCTAAAGATATCCGACTAGCTGATCCTACGTTTTATCAACCAGCTCCCATTGATGTTCTCATCGGAGCCGATTTATTCTGGGATATTGTTAGAGGCGAGAGACGCTCTCTGGGCCAAAAATGCCCCAATTTACTCAATTCCCAGTTTGGTTGGTTGATCGCTGGCCCCATATACACAAACTCAGAAAAACAATCTACAAACAAAAGTGTTCATTGCAATCATGCCATAATTTCTGACTTGCCTAATGAGTCCATGATCAATGAATACCTACCAAAGTTCTGGGAGATCGAAGAACTCCCTAATAAACGCATATTAAGCGACAATGACAAAGCTTGTGAAAAACATTTCATTGCAAACATTGTACGCCTAAGTACGGGACGATTTTGCGTGAAATTACCATTAATTAGTTCTGCGGAGTGTCTAGGTGACACATACAATATGGCGAAAAAACAACTATTTTCTTTAGAGAAACGATTTAGAAAAAATCCAGATTTAAAAACACAGTATGTACAATTTTTACGCGAATATTCTGATTTGGGTCACTTATCCGAATCCCCTATTAAAAATCCGCAGACATCATATTTTTATGCCACCACGCTGTTTTCAAGGAAGACAGCGAATCAACAAAGATCCGTGTTGTGTTTAATGGCTCAAATCCGACGTCGTCTGGCTACTCACTTAACGATATACTTATGGTTGGCCCGAACGTACAGGATTCACTTTTTAATATATTAATTAGAGCGCGACAATACAAATACGTTTTCAGTGGCGATATCGAAAAAATGTACCGCCAAGTATTAGTCACTGATAACGATCGCAATCTTCAGTCAATACTATGGCGAGAAGACGAGTCGCACCCTATAAAAACCATGCGTTTAAATACAGTTACCTACGGAACCGCCTCTGCGAGTTACCTCAGCAGTCAGCACTCGCTGCCTCTGGCAGATAGGCGAGGAATGCGAAGATGATAGTATTAAAACTATTATACAAAAGGATTTTTTCGTCGATACACTGGATGTAATGACGAGTCCCAACTACGTCACATAAAGTCATCAGTCGTGACTGCATTAAACGCAGCGGGTTTTAATTTACGAAAATTCAAAAGTAACCTCCCCACAATATTTGAATCATCTGATCTAGACACCCAAGAAAATCTAATTATAAGTGAGTCATCAAACACGCTCGGCCTCGGATGGAACCCTTCCAGTGACACAATTCACTTCCCCATTAAGTTTCCATCCCAAAGTGAAAAAATTACGAAAAGGGTCATTATGTCGAATTCTTTTAGAATATTTGATCCTTTAGGTCTACTAAGTCCATTTATCATGCAAGCAAAAATGATATTACAAAGTTTATGGTCACAAAAAATTGATTGGGACGAGCCTGTACCCCAAAAAACCATAAATGACTGGTGTGAGTTTGTCGAAGGTCTACCATATCTTATGGATCTAAAAATACCTAGACACGTCATATGCGATCTTCCCAGATACATAGAAATGCATTCCTTTAGCGATGCTTCGCAGCGTGCCTACGGCGCCTGTGTTTACATACGTTCTGTGAACAATAACGGTGACGTAACTGTGAAATTATTATGCGCTAAATCAAAAGTCGCGAGCCTTAAACCGGTTACAATCCCTAGGCTTGAGTTATGCGCGGCGCTACTCGCTGCAAGATTGAGTCGTGCAATCACAGATACAATTCGCTATACACCTACACGAATTATACATTGGTGTGATTCGAGTGTGGTACTCGGTTGGATGAAATCCGACCCCAGTAAACTAAAAACTTTTATAGCGAATCGGGTAGGCGAAATAAACGAGTTGACTGAGTCATCTTCCTGGCGATATGTACCTACCGAGTCTAACCCAGCTGACCTTATTTCGCGCGGAGTCAACGCCAGTCAGCTGCTAAACTTTGACTTATGGTGGTCAGGTCCTAGCTTTTTACGCCATGAAGAGAGTCAGTGGCCCGTGCTAAATTCACACATCGAAAAGGAGAAATTACCTGAAACAAAAAACTTAGAAACTAAATTAAAAACCAAAGAAACTAACATAAAAACTAAAAACTTACCTAAAACGTCATACTCATTAAGCAGTCAGAATCTAACTTCACCTGAAAGAAAAACAAAAACATTAAATACAAATTTCGAAAGTATAGTACAATTTGAAAATTTTTCTACATTAAATAAATTACAGCGAACCTTTGCCTACGTTCAAAGATTTATTTACAACTTAAAAAATCCTAAAAATAAATGTACCGATTGGTTAACTACCGAAGAATTAAAAAAATCATTTAATTACCTGTGTTCTATAGCCCAGCAGCAAGCATTTCCCGACGATTACAAATTATTATTAAACAAAGCCCCACTGAAACAAAAGTCCAAAATTCTGTCACTCTCACCTTTCTTCGATATCAATGTGATACGAGTGGGTGGTCGAATTGGTACCTCTGATTACCCCTACAACAAAAAACATCCCATTTTGTTAGATGCAACTCACCATTTAACTAAACTTTTATTTCAACGAGAGCACATACGGAACCTACACGCAGGTCCGCAACTTTTGTTGTCATCTGTACGTGAGTTTGTTTGGCCGATTAATGGAAGGCGACTTGCGCGGCGTACTGTACGCAACTGTGTCCGTTGCAGTCGATTACAATACAAAACAATACAACCAAAAATGGGTGAAAACAGTTTTTACTTAAAATTAAAAATAACGAAATAGAAAGATAATTAAAAAAATATCGACTTCAAAAAGAAATAAACACTCAATATGTACTACGCCCGCGTGGTCGACTAAGGCCTAATCGCCCTGATTCAGGGTAGGCTCGAGCCCCTCGGTGGGGACGTATATGAGCTGTAATGATGATGATTTACATATCAATATTTTCTTTAAAATTTATTTGTTTAAAGAGATTTAACTTTCATAATAAATATCAATTATCGTATTTATACTACTACCGTACGCGTCACATCACTAGTTAATAGTTTCGGAGAAATTAGTGGACAAGCATACATACATACAAACATACATCTATAATTGAAATTTTTTGGAAGTCCTAATACATTTGTTGTGAATATATTGCAGTTCTAATAATATTACATACATACGTGACGTATAGATATCCTCCTTTTATTCAAGTCAGTATATAAAAATTTACGAAAACTCTACAGTGATATTTTATTTCTTTATAATTTTAAACTGAAATTAATATTTTTGGTTAATCAACTTACCTACCCCGAACAGTACATCTAGATGTGAGTATATGTATGTGCCAAAGTTAACTTGTAAACATTGTAACTCATAAAACACACATATAAATGCTTACAAGTAGGTACCTACTATACAGGGTGTAAAGCATTCTTGCAATATTTACGGAGGCGGTAGTTTACAATAATAAAAATCACTTCAGATTATGCAGAAAGTCTTATATTTGAAAGATAACAAGTTTTTAGAGGTAATTGTTTTGGAGTTCACCTAAGAATAAACCATTTTTGTGTAGGGTCCCAGTGGAACAAACCAAACGCGACTAAGACGTCAACTAACGAATGAAAAAGTAAACTAAAGTTCGTTCACCCCTCATTCAATTATTCATTCGTACACAGCTGAATTTCGGATTTTCATTGCGACTTTAGGTGCTTAGGACCGTCAAAAACTCATTTTTTTAGTATTTTTTGTACTTTCTGTTGGCATGCACCAATGTTACCAATGCACTTTTAGGCGTAGTTTAAAGTCTGAAATCAGCTTATTTACACACAATTAATAAACAAAAATTTACAATAACTTACAAGTATGCAGTAACTGATCAAAATGACCAGATGAACTGTGCACCAGATTTCGATTTCGGGATACTTCCTTGTAAAATAAAACCATCATCACCCTATTTCATGATCTACATAAAATTTTAAAAGTTAAAAGTTTCTCCAAAATTACTGCAGTTAGTGACTAAAGAGGTTTATTATTATTAAGCTAGAGTACCGGAAAAAATATTGACAAATACTTGCTATATATCAATCGTACCGCACTCGTTAAGAAGTTATTAGTGAAAGATGGGCCAGACGACGAAACACCCGAAAACTTTTGTGTTAGTTTCATATTACCTTTTTTGAAGTTTCAACAAGCGTTACGTTTCAAACGTAACGGTGTCGGCATACATTGTTTGTTTGTAGAGTATATCTAATTTTTCTGCAAATAGCCCTAAAAAATGGAATGGAAGAGTTAAATTTCTGCGGGCTATTTACAGAAAAAGTAGGTACTCTACAAACAAACTAATTAAGCCGACACCGTTACGTTTGAAACGTTACGCTTGTTGACCCTTCAAATCTGCTCGGGAAAAAGCTAAACGAATAAAAAATGAACACAAAAGTTTTCAGGTGTTTCATCGTCTTGCCCAAATTCATTAGCCAATCATTCCTTACTGAATGTGTTACGAATGGAGTGAATGTTAAAATAAGAAATTATTTTTAGTTACTGAAAGATTTTTTAGCTTTTAAGCCTCTTAGAGCTACGGTACAGACCACAAAACGGTCGTGATGCCCGTGACGGGAACGTCCAGCCTGATAAGTAATGCACTTTGTACTTTAATTATCATGTTGGGCATTTCTGGCCTTCCATTGTTGTGTCGAACTATATCGTGTCGGGCATTATTATTGTCCTGTAGAGACAGGAGACAGCACAGGGAGACAGGCATATTAAAGTCGACGCCATAATTCGAGAGACAAGTTTGACAAGTAAGTGACAGATAAAGGGTTACCAGGGTTAGACGAAATTAAATAGTGATGTGGACGATATCGATAGACAGTACCGACTCAACTATATGGTTTGTTAAGTCGGAATTTTTGATCAAATTCGAGAATATTGTTGTTGCAATTGGCGTTTTTCGTAGTAAAACGCTATCCTCAGTATAGATTACTCAAACACAAACTTGTCCCACAAAATCAATGAGTTTCGCCAACCGGTTTCGCTTAGAGGCTGTGATTGAGATCTATACTCGGGAATATAATGAGGGGGTTTAAAATTTAAAATATTTCTAAAAAAAAGCACAAACATGTCAAGGTCATATTCTGACCTATGCCGCGTTCCAAAACACGAGAATTTCGTTCAAAATAAGTTCAAAATGATTGTTTCGGGACGCGGCAAAAGATTGCATAATATTGACTTAATAGTTACTTATAAGTATATTTCTAGCTCAAAGTTTATGGTTTCACCTGACTTCAAAAAAGGTTGTTTTTTAATTTAATTCGTATGTTTATTGTGTACCGAGTGACGTGGAATCTGCCTGGCTTTGTAATATTGACAGTTTAAAAATCCGTTGCCGTACCGTCCGGTCGGTGGAGATCGTACTTTCAAAGATACTACTAATGCTGCTGGCTACCTGCATCCTGCATACTTCACGCCGTCGACAGACTAGCTGATTAATTCTGCCTTAAGAGTTGTATGAAACATTTCCCGGCATCATTATATAATAAATTTTCTCAGTATCTCAATCTACTCCGTACTGTCATTCCAATCTCAATCAGTACTATTGTAGTACACAACACAAGTGTCAACCCTATCAAGAGTTCACGCACTATAAACATTTACGGACAGGTTTAAACCGTTAAAATTAAAGGTTTAATCCCGTATTTTAACCTTATTTTTTTATTATTACGAAATCTATCGCACTACGGTTGACATTGACAAGTACGCACCGCGTTTTGTTTATCTTCAGCTACCTGCATACTGCATACTTTGTCCCCATCGTCGTCGCGCCGCCGCCGACCGACTAGCTACATAAATTCTGGCTCAAGAATTGTATGAAATATTTCCCGGCATCATTTAATAATAAATTTTCTTAGTATCTCAATCTGCTCCGTACTCCTATTTCCATCGCAATCAGTAATATTACACAAGTGTCAACCCTATCAAGGTTAGAAAGAGATGCATTTGTAATTGCATGCGTCTTGTCACTTTGTATGAAGTGTCGTAGTGCTACCTTGGTTATCGCCAAGGAGTTTAAAGGTAAATCTGGAGGCCACACTCTAAATACCTACTTGAAGCAAAGAAATATGGCCTTGAAGTTTCTCGTTACCGCTCCGTCTCTTTCTAATTAGGAGGTATGAACAAGACGTGTATACGTGAAGCTCTTGCTCACACCCGCTAATTGAAAAGAGACGGAGCGGTAAAGAGACATTTCAAGGGCATATTTCTTTGCTTCAATTAGGTATTTAGAGTGTTGCCTCCAGTTTTACCTATAAACTCCTTGGTTATCGCACTTGATGCCGGCCATAGTGTCATTTGCTAAAATACACGTATAGCGGTGAGGCCAATCAAAACAAACGACTTTAATAATCGTCGTTGGTTAGTATTTGTACTTCCTATGTTTATATCTTACATTGTAATGTAAAATATTAAATTATTTTGATTATTTCACCGTAACTAATGGATAAATAGCACTGGTATCCAAAGCCGTATTTTTTTAAATATCGATACGAACAGCACTACCCTAACATTCTATCAGATTCAGTTTTGCCAATTACTTAAAGTAATTTATCCTACTCGGAGTAAAAATTATTGAGTAGGGTAATTATAGGGCAGCATTTTCAACAAATGAAACCGTCCGAAAGTCGACCTCTACCGTCTTTATTCTTGTCTGTACCCCAATAAGGTCTGGTAGAATACATTTTTCAGGGTAATTCATTTACTTGGATTTTTTGGGGTAATTATCAAAGGAAGACAAGTGCTGGTCGAATGAGATAATTCACTCTACGTATTCCACTCGTCCATTTTCTTTGTTACATTTTTTTTGGTTTTCTTTCCAATATTCAATCTTACTTCCAATTGTTTCCCGTCCCAAAGTCGATCTCTACTGTAGTAAATAGTCTTTAATCTTTGTCTCTGTACTATAAGGTCTGTTGGAATACAAGAGTAACATTACTATATTATCGTGATTTAGAATACAAGTAGTGTATCTTAACATACAGACAAAAACAATGAGCAAAGAACTTGTGAATTTATGAAGGATTTTTTTTTCTATTATATGCTAGAGATTTATTACTCTTTGTTCAATACTTGCAATGTAGTAGTGGGATAGTGGCCGGGAGTGAGTGCTCAGTAGCTTTACTATATTATCGTGATTTAGAATACAAGTTGTGGATCTTAACATACAGACAAAAACAATGTGCAAAGAACTTGTGCATTTATGAAGGATTTTTTTTTCTATTATATGCTAGAGATTTATTACTGTTTGTCAAAACTTGCAACGTAGTAGTGGGATAGTGGCCGGGAGTGAGTGCTCAGTGACAGCCGGCAGCCCAACCAACACAACTAGACCCATTCCTATCGATACGGAGACTTTTGGCTGCTGGGTTTAGTGCGGACGACGTCCAATCAACATGAGCCACTCAGCATCAGGACGTACAGTTTTTTTTTATTTCAAGGGATTACGCATTAATTTATGCTTTCCATATTAACTTGTTTGTAATAAAAATTACGTGTGAGTAAATATAGTATTAGCTGGTTTCGTGAACGCACCGACTTCATGTTTATGGATTTTGGTAGTACATTTATAAAAAAATGGTATCGTAATCTATTTCAGTGTTACGCGTTCAGGTGTGAAAAAAAATCTAACCTCTCCGGGAGTGCCTCCAGAAGTGAAAACTTTTTACATTTTTATAAGTTTTGACCCTGCGAGTGTTCCTGGTACGATGTCGCGAGTTCAATGGTTTTTTCCCATCTCGTTTTAAAAGTTTTGACCCTGCGAGTGTTCCGGGTATGGTGTCGCTTACATTACAGTGTCTCGAGTTCAATGGTTTTTTCCCATCCCAAAAATGCCCAATGCGCCTAAAGACGTTTTCAATTCAAAAATGAGAAAATTTATTTAGGATAATATTTTGTAAACATTTCTGAATCTAGGGTAAGTTGGCTGGCGTATAGCGAAAACTGGACCTGGCAACACTGATCAGATTTTTTTTTTAGGCAGGCGTTTTGGTATTTCATTTCTTGTAGGAGTTGTAGGTACCTACCTATATACTTCTGTAAAAATCATTCATGAATTTATCGTTCTGTCCCTCAATTTCAACATATATAGAACATTTTCTTTTACATAAGTTAGATAAATAATGGTCAGGAAGTGTTGGTAGGAACATTGTCCCTTTTTGAAAAAACATGTCCGTGAAACGCCAGGCTACTACAGAGTTGAACCATGAAAACTGGAATGAGGAAGACCCAACGGAACACGAGGAAATGGGATCATTTAAAACTGCTCCCAAAGAAGTCCTTGAGAAACGCGTCATAAGGACTGCTAAACGGCGGAGCCAAGCGTCTGCCGGTGAAGTAAGATCATTTGCTACTTACGTATCCCATGGATCTTGGCGACTCATCGTTTTCAACGATAACATAAAATAACTTAGAGGAGTTCATTAAAAATCCTACTGCGTAAAAACTTAACGCCTCTTTTTGTCCAGATGGGTAAAAATGTATTCTATGTCACTCACAGGATCAACACAAATTTAATGATACCTTATACGTTAGAATCCTTCAAGCCGTTCAGGCTGTAGCAGGGAACATAGAAATCTACATACACTAGAAAAAAATAAACCCTCCTTCTGAGGCACGCATACTTTATAGGTTCTCTATAATGTCATTTATATCATTTTTACAGAATAAAGGTGTGTTCAGTGGATTTGGAGGTTTCAACAAAACCGCACCTTCTTCATTTGATTTTTTGGCAAATTTAACAAATGGAGGAATCAAAACTAATGGATCTCCTTCAGGCAACAATGAGACTACAATTTCATCATCAGTTTTTGGCACAAAATCCAGTGCTTTGCCTTCACCGAATGTAAAAACTACTTTTGGACCATCAACTCAAACATCATCACTGTTTGGAAGCTCATCAGCAAATACACCTACAGTGAGTTTGTTTTCCAAAGGGGAGTCTACATCTGTAAATCCATTTAAAACAAAGGCTTCAAGCTCCCCTGACACAACTCAAGTGGATAAAAGTGAAGCTGCCAATGCATTGACATCCCAGGTTTCAACAACTATGCATAGTGGCTTAAGTTCCAGCACTAATGTGCCCATTTTTACAAGCAATACCTTCTCTCCATTTAAGCTGCAAACAACACCAGGTGCCACAATGTCGAATAGTTTTGGCAGTACACCTCCTAATAAGAATGAACAAAAAAATGATGACAAGAAGCTCAAATATTATTCTCAGCTTAAAGGGTTAAATGAATCTGTATCAGATTGGATCCTTAAACATGTTAAACAAACTCCTCTTTGTATATTAACACCAATATTTAAAGACTATGAGACACACTTGAAGGAAATACAAGAAGAGTATGAAGGAAGTAAAGTGGAATCAAAGAAAACTATAGAAAGCAAAGCAGAAGATAAGGAAACCAGTTTTGACAATGCTTTAAAAGCAGCTAGTGGATCTCCTGGAAACACTTCAGGATCAACACTATTTGCCAATACTAGCACACCAAATAAAATATCAATGTTTGGATCACAGAGCACTGAAGCTTCAGACAAAACATCTGGGTTTTCTTTTGGGATTAAACCGGCAACAAACACTACTAGCAACACTAGTGGTACAACCAGTGGATTTTCATTTGGCACTAACTCTGCCCAACCGACGCAAGAAGCTGCACCATCCACATTTTTTGCAAGCTCAAATACTACCAATAATGGAAGTACTTCGTTTTCATTTGGAACTAGTAAACCATTCAGTTTTGACACAAATAATATGAAGCAAAATACAAAACAGACAATGGAAAATGATGAAGAGGATGAGGAATCACCTAAAGTGGAGTTTACACCCGTTGTTGAAGAAAACAGCATATTTGATAAGAAATGCAAAATATTTGTGAAGAAGGATGGTAATTTTGTGGACAAAGGTGTGGGTACACTTTACATAAAAAAAATTGAGGACAGCAATAAACATCAACTATTGGTTCGGGCCAACAATAACCTGGGCAATGTACTGCTAAATTTAATACTGTCGGCGAGTATCCCCACGCAGCGCTTGGGTAAAAACAATGTTATGATGGTGTGTATTCCAACTCCTGATGCTAAGCCACCACCAACACCTGTATTGATAAGAGTTAAAACCTCTGATGAAGCAGATGGTTTACTGGAAACAATAAATAAATACAAAATGTGATTACATTTGTGTATCTAACAGCAAGCAGTGTAATTAAATTATAAGCACATCATATTTTTCTATTAATTGCATACACCTAGATTTAAAATTGTTTATTTACTTGTAGTTTCTTTTATAATATGACATGGCCCTTTTACAGCTGAAGATTACACTTTTTGAAAGACATTTTATCTTTACGAAGGATTTTTAGAAGCAATAGTTCAGTACACAATATAATTTACCTATTTCTAAATGAGTTAAATCCCTACTAATATAAATGTGAAAGTAACTCTGTCTGTCTGTTACGCTTTCCCGCAAAAACTACTGAACGGATTTGGCTGAAATTTGGTACGTAGACAGATTAGGACCTGGATTCAGACATAGGCTACTTTTTACCACGCTCGCGAGCCGCTTGCGGCTCGCGCACTGCGCACCCTCGAAAAGTCATAGAAACGTTGTCCACGCGGGTGAAACCGCGGGAAACAGCTAGTTGACAAATGAAAAAAATATGTCACCCGAAAATATTGTAAGGCGCTTTGTTCACGACGGGGCGGGGCGGACCGGTCAATTTCGCCGCCAACGATAGCACAAAGGGAATCCTATACTAACAACGCACATGGAGGACAAAAAGACCGCGCCGCCTCCATGTGCGTTTGAAATATAGGATTCCCTTTGCGCTATCGTTGGCGGCGAAATTGACCGCCCAGCCCCACCCCGTCGTGTGCAAAGCGCCTTAATGTCGTCATAAAAAGTATTTCGACATTCCAAAAATGTTAAAAAACCTTTTGAGATGATTTTTAAATCAACTATTCTTATGAGTTTGGTGTCCAAATCACAAAAAAAACTACTTTCTTGCCAGATGTGCCCTTCCCTATATATGTATAGCTCGTCAGCCCTGGTGTTTCTGTACTAATTGACCGGAAACTATTTAAGGTATCAAGGTATCAGAGTTTCAAGTAGGTAATGACTCCAGAAACTTTATCATGCGTGACCCAACAAGCACTTTGCCAATTTCCTGATAGTAGACTCTAGTCACTACCACCAAATACCAAATCAACTATTCTTAAGAGTTTGGTGCCCAAATCACAAAAAAAACTACTTTCTTGCCAGATGTGCCCTTCCCTATATATGTATAGCTCGTCAGCCCTGGTGTTTCTGACTATTTGACCGGAAACTATTTAAGGTATCCTGACAGAGTTTTCAAGTAGGTAATGACTCCAGAAACTTTATTATGCATGACCCAACAAGCACTTTGCCAATTTCCTGATAGTAGACTCTAGTCACTACCACCAAATACCAAATGATATTTTTGCTACTACACTAGTTACACTACAATGCAGGAATGAAAAAAATTAAATTTAATATTTGTTCTTCATGGCCAAACTTTTCATGCTGTGCATTTAAATGGAAGCTGTATTTTACCTTCTCCCTGTTCTCTCCTTCCCAGTGGAAACCTTGAGCAGTGATAATTTTGGGGGGAAATAGAGCTGAATGAACACTACTATCATATGAAACATTAAAATTTTGAGCATGAGCAGAGCAGCAAATCTTATGAAAGTAAGTACTACTTACATATTTCCTTAGTTTATTTTCAACCCTAATTTACATGTAAATAAGTAAATAAAGACAATATTTTAATGTTGTTATTAAATCTAAGGTATAATTATTTTTATCTTTATTTTATAATAAAATTGAGAGCACTTAACCTGATCAAAATCCAAATCATACTTTTAAAATAACAAATATTAAAAATATTTATCTGCAATAATATTTACAACTAGGTATTTATTGCAATTTCATAGGAGAGGTTTATTTCTAAAAGTTCACTGTTATTTTTTTTATCGATTTTATAACTGACAATAGGATTAATTAAATATTTCCAACTACATTTTTCCGACAGTGTTTGACAAACACACATGCATGTTTAGTTTATGTACTAGTACTACTGATAAAGCTATTGGAGGACATATGGCCTAATCCCATTTGTATCCTTTGCATATGAATCTCTACATGAGTCTGAAACAGCCTCTGATGTTGTGGTTCTAGTTTCGTTTTGATTTGTTCCATAGTCCCTTGCAAAATACTTAATTCATATGCATTTTGATCAGAGTCAGACAAACTCTTAACTTGCAACATCAAAGCTGTAAGATCAGTGATGATATCTACAACATTTGAATCCTTAACAGTTCCATTATTATTCTTCTCAACAAGTAATGAAGCCTCGTCCCTACACTTTTGCCTGAGATGGGAAGGTGCCAACATTGCAGCGAGGCTTGGGCCTGGTGCAATTTGCTGGCAGTACAGTTGCACTTCATTTATATATTCTTGCAAGTCCATATTCATTCTTTCCAAATCAATTACTACAGCAGCATATTTTCTTTCAAAATCATCAGGCATCTTTTGTCCAAAAGATTTCCTTTTCTCAGCTTCGCTGTTAAAATCTTTTAATCTATTGATTTTGCTACGTTTTGCATGCAATATTTTTGACAGTTTTACAATTAACTCCAAGAGTTGATAAGGGTATGTCCCTGTAGCAGTATCGGGAAGTTTAGCTATGTCAGCACATCCAATCATTGGATCCCCTTGGGCACTTGTATTCCTTGAAACAGTAGATTGGTAAAGATTGTAGAATTCCTGCATCACATGTCTGGGTCGGAATTTCTGAGTTATAGTCGACAGGCATATTGTGTCTGGTGGGTCATTGGATAAAACCTCATAATCTGGTACCGAGTGAGTTCCTAATTTGGGCCTTTCAAATGTTATTCTATATGTATTATTTGATGTATCGACTGCATCAATTACACCAGTGAAAAGACCATCCTGTGGTTTCCTCAACCGCGCAGTTACTTTAGTGCCCACAACTAACTGCATTGGCACTTCATTTGGCAAATCTTTAATACAAATATCAACAGTTTTCCGCTGTTGGATATACCTTATCAACTTCCTTTTTCGCTCAAGTTCTCTCCGCTCCTCAGCAAAAAATGCCTGAGAACATCTACGAGGCTTGCCCATCATCCTCCTTATTTTTGCCCACTGCACTTGTGTTAACTTACGGTTGGTCAATTGAGGAATGGATTCTTTCAAACAAATCATGAAATCATTTTCACCTTCAAACAGTGCTTTATCTATGTTGCTGTAGAAATATTCAAAACATACCCATTTATGAGCTTTTGGAAGTTTTAACAAGTTTCGCAGTCTCATGCCAATGCGTTGCCCAGATTTACGATCAGGAGATTGATTTCCTGTAGCATTAATTTTTTCATCATACTTATCATAGTCTCTCTGCACTTTTGATGGTGACTTCTGTTTCTTAGCACTTGACAGTTTGTTAGGAGTTTTAGGCAACATCTTCGGAGTCCGTTTCGGAGACTGACGTGGAGGTGAAGTATTCACAAAATCATCAACAAAAATGAATCTATTTTTCTTTCGTATCCTGGCAGGCATTCCTCTCGCATTGAGTTTTTGCACAGGCTCGCTCGGGGCTGGCTTGGGCGGCAGTTTGGTGCCAACTCTGTGAAGTCCGAGGGCGGCAGGCCCGAATGCCAATGGGTCTCCATCTTCGTCTGGTAAATCCACATCCATTGGCTCATCTTTGATCCTGAATTGTGATCTTGGCGTAGTAATTTCAGCATCTTTATTTCCTGAAGAGAAAGTGGAACATTAATTTTCTGTTTTTATTAAATTCGTACAGTAAGTTTCAAATCGATATATCATTCGACACGATATATATTATATTATTATTATGAAACTGCACTGCAACTAACTACTGCAAGTGATAATCCAAATTCTGACAAAAGTTCACTTGACAATTCGTCCAAAGATTTGAATTTTTTCAAATTTTGAATCGAGCGAAAAACATCGGTTTGAAAATCACGCAGTAGCGGTTGTGTAGTTCTTGTGACATGAAGACAGTTTGAAGTGTTATGTTCATAATTTAGGGGAAATATTATTACGCACGAATGGTGAGTAGGAGCAGAACAATCAGTAAAAAATGTAGGTTAAAACTTACTTTTCGATTTATCCGCCATGTTGCTGCTGCTTGATAGGATATAATTTTGATTTGAAGATGCAAGAAAAGCGGCAAGCAAGCAAGAGAGCAACAGTTTTTTTTTCATTTCATTCGTAGTTAAGTGTAACCACACTTGTTCAACTTGCAAAGTTTACGTTCGATTCAATGGCTATTATTTTGCGCATATTAGGCGAACCCAAGGATTTTTTATTGTAGCTGGAATGTGCACTACCGACTACAACGCAGTTTAAGGGAGATATCTCCACCGGAGCCCTCTGTCTCTGTTAGTAGGACGACAACAAAATATAAATTATTGAGACAATTTCATAAAAATTAAATAATATCATTTAGAAGCGAGCGTTCGATCGACGAGTTGAATATGTTTCTTTTAATTAGTTACGAATGGTGAGTAGGAGCAGAACAATCAGTAAAAAATGTAGGTTATTACTTTTCGATTTATCCGCCATGTTGCTGCTGGTTGATAGGATTTAATTTTGATTTGAAGATGCAAGAAAAGCGGCAAGCAAGCAAGAGAGCAACAGTTTTTTTTTTCATCTCATTCGTAGTGTAGTGTAACCACACTTGTTCAACTTACAAAGTTTACGTTCGATTCAATGGCTATTATTTCGCGCATATTGGGCGAACCCAAGGATTTTTTATTGTAGCTGGAATGTGCACTACTGACTAAAACGCAGTCAAAGGGAGATATCTCGGCGGGAGCCCTCTGTCTTTGTCAGTAGGACGACAACAAAATAAAAATTATTGAGACTATATAGAAATAAAAAATAAAATAATATCATTTAGAAGTTAAGCGTTCGATCGATGAGTTGAATATTTTTTTTTTAATATCTTAGTTTAGCTTTTTAATAATTGTTAATCAGTAGCTTTTACTGTGTAGAATAGTATTGTATTTATTTTTTATATTGTGTATTTTTTTGTTTAAAACACAAACACAACCTGAACCTAATGAAAGTTATACATAAAACGTGACATTTTTGTAATAGTTTGAACTTGATCTGGCCTCGCTATGTATGAAGATTGCCTTGTATGTTAAGTAGCTCAGGCAGGTTATACATGGTGCAACAAAATTGGTGTAGGATCCGTTAATTGGAGATTCTACGCGCCACACTGTTTTTTTTGCAAGGAACGTCTTTGTCAATTTTTGTCAAAGTTTTGGATTCCATAATAAATTAGTTAAATAACTGGTTTATTTGTACTCAGAGGAATAAGAATGGAGTAACCTTGCCGAAAAATTGTGGTTACGTATATACGTTTATATACCCAGTCCCCAATTTACAAGGTCGCTTCACAGTTTGAAGTGGATCGTCATACAGGATTGAGCTCCGTAAAAAAATGGGATCTTGCGCTGTATATTCGTGCAGTAAAAAGTCCAACACCTCCAGTCTGGCAAAAGATGATGTTACTTTTACCAGTAAATAAAATTTACGTAATTAAACTACTCAATTCCTCTTAATTTAGAGATTGAAAACTTGAATTAAAATTTTCCCGCACTAGTCTCGTGGGGAGTAACGATACCTCAATGCTCACAACACGAAACGCATTTGATTGGTCGCGTGAGAGAACGCGAGCAACGTATGTACATACGTAAAAATTCACCTTGATGTTTGTGTTCGTTTTCAAGAGAACCCAAAGTTTAGTGATGGTATGCAGTCAAATTAAGCTTCAATTTCTAAAAATTTCCAAATTTCTGCCATTGTCGATGACATGAATTTTGCACCCCTGTCAGATGTCATCCTTGGTATTCAAAACCCTAAAATAAAATTATTTACTTAAACTCTAGCTACTGTAATAGTTTCTCCATTCCTTAAGCGATAAACATTGTACAGTAATTATTACCTTCGTTAACCTTATCTAATGGACCTACCCACCACATCTTTAAAAATCTTTTCAAGAGCCAATGTAGCAGTTGTAGTTATTACCATTGGCTCTACTGTATGTTTAGAATGCTTAATTTTTTGTAATTTTTCGCATTTCCTAACAAATTCTCGGACGTCCTTTTCTATACCTGGCCAGTAAAATCTCCTTTTAATGTTACTTATCATTCTACGCAGTGGCGGCGTAGCATAGGTTGGCATCCGGGGCGGTTTTCTATCAATCATCCCCAAAATAAATAAAAAAACAACCAAGGTCGTGGTCAGAAATTTTCATGGGGTAAAGAAGAAAATTCCTGGCTAAGTCCTTGGTTGTTTCAACTCTGGACCAGATAGACAGCAAGATCTGACTAAAAAGAAATTTTAAGGTGTTTTGCGACTATATTGAATTGCTCTCTGCTCCCATTTAATGTCCTAACTACCACACCTTAGGGGTGCCCATTGCACAAGAAAGCCCATTGGGTGCCTATGGCAAGCGTAACGACCCCGAAAATTTTTCACTAGATACGTACCGTTTTTTATGGTTGAGTTGATATAAATCTTTACTGGTGCTCACGAAATTGACTATAGAGCATAAACTACTTGACAACATGTCAACCAATATCATGATGCAAACGGTGAGTAGAGAGCGGCGCTCTACGTAGATGTGTCGCCGCAAAGGGGGACTCCAGGGCGAGCGAAGCGAGCCCGAAAATTTTCGTTTGTGTCTGGTCTTGAAGGGTCTCTTTTGCTAATATGTTTGTTCACTTTATCAAAATTGGCTACTAACTAAACTGCACGAATGGGTAAGTTGGCACCCCTTGGTGCTTGGCACCCGGGGCGGACCGCCCACGCCGCCCCCCTCTACGCCGCCACTGATTCTACGTACCCCTGCGTGGCCACTAGTAGCTAGTAGATGATAATAATTAAGTATAAAATCAATATCCGTATCATTTTCTATTCTTTTTACGCCTCTTAAGACGCAGAGTTTAGGGATCCCTACACATTTATCTATACCCAGGTTACTTTTTATTTCATTTATTAAATTTTTAAAAAAACAATTCATTATTATCTCTCTTTATAATACATATATCGTCAACGTTTATTTCCTTACAAAACTTTCCTAACTTTGTCACAAATTCGGCTCCCGTAAATTGTGATTTAAAATCGATATTAATGTATTTTATCTTTCTTCTAGACGAGTATTGTATGCTTGAGATAGTAGGTTCTTGGTGGTTCTTTGTTCTTGTTCTAGACGAGAATGCAAAACACTCGGTTTCTACATCTATAAGTCCTTGTTTTCTCAATTTTAATAGTATTTCTGAGGCATCGACGTCCGAAAATCACTATTTTATGACTGACTGACTGACTCATCAAAATTATAGACCACTTTCAAGTGACCAAGAAACTTGAAGTTTGGGATCACGTTTGTTTATTGGACGTATACAAAGGAAAAAATCAAAAAACGGCAATTGTGAGTCGAGTTTGCGCACTGAAGGTTTCGTGCCACCAAAAATATATAATATAATATGTCTCTTACTTGAATAGAGTAAATAAAAATGATAAATTTACAAAAATAATGATATCCCAACAAAACATAAATGTAAAAGGGAGCCAAGTTCAGTAAAAAAATATACAGAAATCTAAATGGGTAGGTACGAAATCTGCAGTAGTTTTGAAATCATAGCATACGACGTCATAAATCTAAATATTTATTTTAGACTCCTCCAAAAATTAGAGAATGTACAGTGGTTTTTAGTTGTTTAAAAGAATATTTGCCTTAAAAACATGCCAAGTCACACCATTAAGTGGCACAGGACATAACAAATATTCTTTTAAACAACTGATTACCGTTGTACATTCTCTTATATTCGGAGAAGTCTAAGATGTATATTTCAATTTGAGATGCCGTGACTATGGTTTAAGAAACCACTGCAGATTTGGTATCTACACATTTAGATCTTTGTAAATTTTTTGTACTGAACTTGGCTCCCTTTCACATTTATGTTATGTTGGGGTAATCATCATATTAGCCGAAGGACGTTCACTGCTGGTCTTAGGCCTCCCCTAATGATTTCCACAACAACCGGTTCTGCGCAGCCGCATCCAATTCCCGCGACCTTCACCAGGTCATCGGTCCACCGAGTGGGAGGCCTTCCTACGCTATGTTTTCCGGTGCACGGTCCCACCCAACGGCCATCTGTTCTACGAGCAATGTGCCCCGCTCATGGCCACTTAAGTTTAGCAATTTTGAGAGCTATGTCGGTTACTTTGGTTCTCCTACGGATCTCCTCGTTTCTGATTCGATCACGCAGAGAAACTCCGAGCATAGTACGCTCCATTGCCCTTTGGGTGACCTTGAGCCTTCTTATGAGGCCCATAGTAAGCGACCATGTCTCAGTTCCGTATGTCATCACTGGCAACACACACTGGTCGAAGACCTTGGTCTTAAGACACTGCGGTATCTGGGACGTAAAGATATTCCGAAGTTTCCCGAACTCTGCCCGGCCGAGTTGGATTCGATGATTGATCTCTTTCTCGAAGTTGGACCTACATTACTGGACTATTTGTCTCAGGTATACATATTCGGTAACAACTTCGAGTGTAGAGCCTCCAACCTTCAGAGGAGTAGGTATGACACGGACGTTTGACATAATATTCGTCTTGTCCATGTTCATTCTAAGACCCACTTGTTGAGAGGCTCTATTGAGGCCATCAAGCATTGTGCCTAAGTCGTACATAGTCTCAGCCATGACCACGATATCTTCAGCGAATCGAAGGTGGGTGATGTACTCGCCGTTGATATTGATGCCGAGTCCACCCCAGTCCAAAAGGTTTAAAAACATCCTCCAGGGCGGCGGTGAACAGTTTCGAAGATATAACGTCTCCCTGTCTCACCCCTCGTTGCAGCTGGATAAGTTCCGAGTTTTGATCCTGGAGGCAAACCGACATGGTGGCGTTTTCATACAAACACTTCAGCACTTCTATATATCGATAGTCAATTTGGCACCGCTGGAGAGACTGTAACACAGCCCAAGTTTCGACCGAATCGAAGGGTTTCTCATAGTCCACGAACGCCAAGCATAGTGGCTGATTGTACTCTTCGGTCTTCTGTATAATCTGCCGCAGCGTACGCATGTGGTCTATGGCACTAAATCCTTTTTGGAAACCGGCTTGTTCGGAAAGCTGGAAGTCGTCAAACCTGCGTTCTAATATATATACTGTGCCTGCGTGCAAGACGATTCGTAAGGAATGACTCTCAAAAACAGTTTGTAGATATGGCTCAGAAATGAGATGGATCTGTACTTCTTCAGCAGGGTATTGTCGTCCTTTTTGAAGAAAAGCATGACCACAGTTCTGTGCCGCGCCTTAGGCGTTTGTCCCTCAAGTATAACGGAATTAAATAATTTCTGAAGAACTTTAAGTACCTGGTGTTCCACCTGCTTTCGGAAGTTCAGTCGTAATTTCATCATAACCCGGTGCCTTATTGTTTTTAAGCTGTTTAAGAGCCATCCTAATCTCGTACAGGCTGACGTCCGGGATATCTTCGGTATAGTGTCTGGTAAGTCTAGCTCTTGTTTCTTTAGCCAGATCGCTAACAGGCAGACGTGTGGTCGTGTACAATTGTCCGTAGACCTTCTCAACTTCTTCCAGCAACTCAGTCTTAGACGATATGGTCCTGCCATCCTCAGTCTTCAGCTTGGTCAGTTGGCTTTGTCCAACAGACAGATCTCTCGCGAACACTTTTGAGCCGTTGTTGTTCTCAATCGCCTCTTTAGTTCAATTTGCATTATACTTGCGCAAATCGCGAGTTAGAGACTTAGAGATCTGCTTGTTTAGTTGCCGTTATTGAGTAGCGCCTTCAGAGGACTGCAGAACCAATCTGCTTCTTTCTTCCATGAGGTTGCTGGTGAAGTCCGAGACTTTTTTGATTCTGTTTGAACGGCGAGATTTAAAAATCTTAGACGTCTAAGAACATGGATATGACGAAAATAATGTTAAACGTCCGTGGCGTGCCCACTGCTCTGAAGTTTGGAGAATCTACTCTCGAAGTTTTTGATAAATATTTATTCTTGGGACAAACAGTCCAGTTATGTAAGTCCAACTTCGAGAAAGAGATCAATCGTCGAATCTAACTCGGCTCGGCAGCGTATATATTTACGTCCCAATTACCGCAGTATCTTAAGACCAAGGTCTTTGACCAGTGTGTGTTGCCAGTGATGACATACGGAACTGAGACATGGTCGATTACTTTGGGCCTCAAAGGAAGGCTCAAGGTCACTTAAAGGGCAATGGATAGTACTATACTCGGATTTTCGCTTCATGATAGAATAAATTGCTAAACTTAAGTGGAAGCCCACATAGCTCGTAAATCAGATGACTGTTGGGGCAGTAAAGTTCTCGAGTGGCGACCGGGCACCGGTACTCGCCGTTCATATTGATTTCCAGTCCACCCCAGTTCAGAAGCTTGAAAACATCTTCCAGGGCGGTGAACAGTTTCGGAGATATAACGTCTCCATGTCCCACCCCTCGCTGCCGCCGGATAGGCTTTGAATTCTGGTCTTGAAGGCGAACCGGCATGGTGGCGTTTTCATACAAGCATTTTCAATACCTCGATGCTTCGACAGTAAAACTGCCGTAACACGGAAACTATTCATCCTGGACTACTAATTTCTCAAGCAAATCATAGATTTCTTCGAGATCTTAGTTTAAGATGACAGCTGTTAAAATTAAATCGGCTATATCTTAAAAAATATTGATCCCAAACTAGTTTCTTTGAAAAATCATTAAAAATCTTGGCGAGATCTCATTTCGGATGACTGCTGTCAAATTAAGAACCGCCATAAATTGCAAAGTGTTGAGCAGGAATTCAAGAAAAAACTAGCCATGTAGTAGCCCGATTTCTATCCAGCCGATTAAAAAAAATCTATGGGTGAGCAATATAAGGAATAACATTTCATTATTTATTTTTGATGCAGTCAACATCTCTAAGCCGTAGAAAGTGTACTCAAAGGCATCAACGTTATGTGTGTCCTGGCATTTCTAAACTGTTTGAACTATTTCATAGAAACTTGAAATCACCCATGTAAGTGGACCCCGATAGGAAGGACCCAAAAATTTATTTCGGATATAATATTGTGATGAAAATTTGATTTTTTTATTTTTTTTATTTGCAATTGGTAAACCCTTGACAACATCTCACCTGGTGGTAAGTGACGATGTTGCCGAAGATGGAAGCGGGCTTACCAAGATTCCCCAACGCAATGGGGATAATGACTGTAGAATCGTTTTATTTACACAGTGCGTAATCTAACATGCACTATGCCGATTTCCGTATAATTTAGAGATGTAATAAGTAGAATATACCTACCTACGTATTTTTTTCCGTAAAATATATTAATCATCATTTTTTATTAAATATTATATTCATTAACATCATAACATCAGCTAAATGACATCCACTGCTTGTTAAAACCCTCCCCAAAGTTCATCACCACTATTCACCACATCAACCAAAGTGAGAGATTAGCAAGGAAGCCAAACTTCTGAAAATTACATATTTTTCATGATGGAAAGGCATTCCGTAATATAAGCACAACCATTTTTTACAGGTTTATAATGTTTTTGATCAAAATACAGAAAAATGTTGTTTTCTTGCTTATTTTTATTTTTGTACAAGAAAGTCGAAGTCTAACAAAAACTATTTGGATAAATAATATTACTTTAATTGGATCCGAAAAAAATATGGCAAACATATTTGAAATCAATCCAGGGTCATCAGTGCGCTTGGCTTGTCGCTTTTGGTAAAAATAATTACTTACATCCTTATATCTTTTACTAAAATCATAAATCCAAAAGTGTTTCTGTCTGTTTTTTTTTACACTTTTATGCTACTGTTTGAAAACTATGAACCGATTTAGCTGTTATTTCTTACAAAACTAAAGCAAATAGCGGTAATATGCAAAAAAAAAAACTTTTTATCCCGAAAAAATATATCCGTACGAAACCTTATTCTACGATCATAAGCCGCTTGTGGTACCCACTACATAAGTGCGACAAAGTTGAGGGCAAAAGCTAGTAACAAACATTTTAGTAGGTAGTAAAGAAATTATAACTAACATTTCCTTTAATTTTGTAGGTAGCTAATAAGTTGGTTTCATTTCATAGCTCTCAACGCCAGAATTATCAGCAAGTATCCTGGTCTTATAGAAAACGAGGTAATAATGAAACGTTATCGGTGATCACAAAAGGATACAGAACAACATATAATTATGATTTGTTATTGAACAATTTTACTGTCGACGACTCAGGAGTATTCAGCTGTAAAACTTCCAACCTAGATGACGACGCAATAGCTACTTTTGTTTTAGAAGGTAAAACTAAGTTTAAAAAAATAAATTTTATACTTAGTAATTAATGAAACACAGCCATGATGACATTAAACATGATATAAGAGAAAATTATTCCAAAAAAAGAGCACAAAAATATATTATAATATGTTATATTTTTTTGGAGTATGATTATCAATGGATTCTGCCAACCCTGTAATCCTATCTGCTGGCTGCCGATGGATAGGAAACTATAGCGGCCCTCCCAAAAAAAAATCACGTGGCCAATATTCCCTAATCTTATAAAATTAGATTTCAGTTTATTCACCTGAATATATTATTCTATATGAGTAAATATGCACTAACCCTTATTTTTATTTAAGCTGTTGAAATAGACGTTGACGATAAAGTTGGAACTTTTGAGCAGTGGGCAAACTACAAAATCTCAATTTTAGATCCTATTAATCGTATATTATCTGACCTCAAAATAGAGCTTTGTACAGAGTTTTCATTTCGATTATTTACTGCTTGGGACAACTATTGGGGGCCTTGTGAACTTTCTAGTAGTAACAGAACTAAGCGACGTAAACGTGGGAGATGTCGTTTACATCCCATACTTCACCAAACAGACAAAAAAAAGGTAATAATTTTTTAAATCTATATTTAGATAGATTTGTGGATCACAAACTCACAATATAAATATATTTTGTTTATTTGATAATGATAAGTGTTCGATGGTGTTCCAAATTATGTAACTTAATGTAGGAGGAGTTTTAAGTGACAGAGGCTGATTGACTTTGATACTAGTAAGAGTTATAACTCTCTCTCTTAAACAGTTTTTCCCATTAACACATCATCTTAACACACTGCATTTTTTAAGTAGTCAAAGTTTGAAGTTGCCGAATTGCTTAGTTGATTTACCTATTTTATAATAGTTGAAGGCAAGTGTGTGCTTACTTTAGAGATATTTTATTTTACACGGATGAAAAGTATTATCTATTATCGTATTTATTTTAGGTTCATAATAAGAAATACTATTCCAAAAGCATACAAGAAATATTTATAAATGACAATTTTGATGTCTCCTGTTACTCACTGAACCTTCGTATCTATTTGCCAAGAATAAGTGATGTTGTTAGGTACATACCAGAATTTGTAGCTACTGAATCATGTACGATAATTCCAGAAAACAAAGGTATAATTTCATGACTTTTATTTACTTCTAAAAAACGAATGTATATCTATATAAAGAAAAAAAAATCCTGTGTTAAAAATATTATGTTAAATTTTTCTGGGTTACAGGAACTAACATCGTAGACCGAATAGAACCCAATTACAGTAATAAATCCATGACTAAACAAGTGGTGGAACGTGCTAATGTTGTGTTAAGATGTCCTAAGGCTGCACTACCGTCCAAAGTAGAGTGGTTTAAAGACGATAACTTTATGAATTCCACATCCTACAGGTAATACAAAAAAAATGTAAATCAAAAACCCGACTACGTAAAAAGTAAACTTTAAAAGGATGGAAACAAGATGACCTATTCTGTTTCAAATCCGACACTCCGTAAGTACACTCTAAGCCGAGAACCATGCCTATAGTTGTCCCTGATCTTTTTCAGCAAAGAGTAACATTCATAGTCGCCCTCTTGCCAATATAAGCAGTAAAGACTATCTCCTGCATAATCTTACAACAATCTCATGCAGTCGGATGCAAGAAGATCACCTTTATTTATCTTACTAGTTTTTTTTCCGCGGCTGCGTCCACTCAGATCCTGGTGAACAATTTTCTCTACCTATTCTCAGACCTACTGAACATACACAGAAAATTTCATGTAAATCCGTCCAGCGGTTTCGGAGGTGTATGGCAACTAACACTGTGACCCGAGAAATTTATTTATATATTTATATAGATATCTAGGAAGTCTAGGTAAGTCTTTACATGTCTTAGTATCTTTATATATTGCAGCATGCAACGCTACGTCTATTATTTAACCCTCGAGCTCCGTTGCCGTGGTAACGCACGCCCAGATCTACCTGCTGGCTGAGAGCACGCCAAAAGCGGGTGCCATGCGCGTCAGTCGTACAGCTCCGTTCGCCGCCCGCACTTAGCGTATCTCGCGTTTTGTTACTTGTTTGTTTGTGTTTTATTTTGTAACGGAATAAACTATAAAAGAACCTAGTGTTTCCCTGTCTACACCTTTTTAAGTTTTACAATATAATAAAGATAATATATTGCCTCCGACTGCATGAAATTCTTCTGAGATTGTGCAGAAGATAGTCTTTACTGCTTCTACGAGTATTGGCGAGAGGGCGACTATGAATGGTCTTCTCTGCATAGATATCTAGGGTATGGAACTCGGCTTAGGGTGTACTTCGGGGTGTCGGATTGGAGACATAATAGGTCATATAGATTCAATTTTTTTAAAGTTAAATTTATACGCAGTGGGGTGTGTTGATTTTTTAAATTTACTTTTTATAATTTACACTTTTTAGTTACTTAAAAAAATATCCTTTGTTAAAAAATTTATGTTTAATTTTTCTGGGTTATAGGAACTAACTGGCTTAGTTTATTTAATTGTGCCACTCGACTTATCGAGTCTGGCAACTAAAGAAGAATAAGAATTATATAACTTTTTTTTTGTTTTCGTAGTGAATGAATCTTTTAAATATCTGCGCGTTAATAAATTTCCAAGAAAATAAGGTTAGGTATATGTATCTTAATATATTTCTATTGTTATGTCTCTTTTTTACAAATAGTTTTAAAGGGGTTTGAAAATTTTTGTATAGAGACTGGCATACTAGAGTCCGCCATAATATATATTTTTTTTTTAAATGACGTCGCACATTGAAACCTATATACGAGTACAGGGTGTAAATTTGCATTCTTGCAATATTTATGAAGGCGGTAGTTTACAATTATCCAAATCACTTCAGCTTATGCAGAAAGTCTGATATTTGAAAAATAAAAAGTTATTACATGAAATTGTTAAGAATAAACCATTTTTGTGTAGGTTTCCAGTGGAACACACCATACGCGACTGTGACGTCAACTCACAAATGGACAGTTCATTCATCCCTCATTCAATTATTCATTCTTACACAGCTGATTTCAAATTTTCCTTCCTACTTTATGGGCCTTAGGACCTTCAAAAACACAGTTTTTACTATTTTAACCACTTTCTGTCGCATAGCAATGCACTTTTAGGTATTTTTGGTGTGGTTAAAAGTCTGAAATCAGCCTATTTACACATAAATAAACAAAAATGTACAAAAACTTACAAGTTTGTGTGCTACGCTGTAACTGTTTGAAATGACCACCGTTCTGCGCGGGGCACAGTCGAGCACGCCGACGCGAATTACGCTTTAATTTACGTAAAACAAAAGTATTCTGTTTTACAGTTTCGAACGCTAGTAACACTTTCTCACGTAACTCAACCACACTTTCAATTTCCTTCTAGTACACTAGACGTTTAACGTCGCCCCACAAGTAATAATCCAGCGGGGTAAGGTCCGGGGGTCGTGCTGGCACAGGTGCTGGCCAGGCCACGGGGCCTCCACTGCGAGCGAGCGAGCTCAGTATACACAAGTGTTTCAAACAGCAACGCGGCGGCTACTGAAGTGACAAACGCGACGCGGTCCCTTTGTGCTTTGAGTGAGACCGACTCTTTTAAGAACGCCGCAACCGATGTCGGTCTTGCGGATAGAGTTGAGCGAATTCGATTTAATTTAGTGGTGTGAACTAAGTATTGTCGATTAAAAAAATAATCATTAAAAACAGTAAAAAAAAGTGACGATTTTATTAATGATTTGTATTCAGTCAGTATCAGCTATACAGGATGTAACATAAAGGTGTGGTGATACTTTTAGGTGGGCTTGTACCCATCAAACTGAACAACTTTCTCCATGGAACCCATAGTCAAATCGCAAAAAAAAAATTGGCTCTCCCATACTAACTCGATCAGCTGATCAGCCAACTTAGTATGGGAAGTTCAAATTTTTTTTGCGATTTGACTATGGGTTTCATGAAGAAAGTTGTTCAGTTTGATGGGTACAAGCCTACCTTAAAGTATCACCACACCTTTATGTTACACCCTGTATATTAACCTCCGTGAATATTGCAAGAATGCAAATTTACAGCCTGTATTTGGATAGGGGACATACAGACAAACAAAAAATGTCATGTAACATAGTGTCCTAAAACGTCACGTTTCGGAGATAATTGAATATATATGTCAACGGAGAGGGTGATGGTTAGGTTATGGATGGCCTCGTGGTTCACTCCTTAACTATTTCGGTTGTAGGTGTCGAAATAACAATGCAGCTATATCACAGAGGTCCTTCTTCAATAGTCTTGATCATTTGGTAATCGAAATTGTACAGGATGCCTTGGATAACAATGGATGCAAACGCGGTGATCACAGCGATGGCGTGACACGTCCATTTTTCTCACAGATCACCACTGCATGTGTTCTGCTCGACGCTCCGTCAAAAAGTGTCTGCTCCGAGACTGACGTCCAGCTAATGTGGCTTCTCTTAAATTCTCAACTCAGTGTGGCAGCACAAACAGCCTTCCGTTAATACATCATCTTTGCTACCACAAACGATCGTCTCACGAGTACAAGCGATCGTCACGCCACCACCGGTTTCACCCAGGTACTAATACCTGACGTTTGATCCAAACAAAGTGTAACTATGTAAACTTATCTCGAGCTGGTATTGGTCGCGTTTTCAATGACCCTCCGACACGGCCATCCTGCGAGTCACACGTCCTCGGGTGACTAACCTGAAAAAGAAAAGGGTAGCCAGTAGATTCCATTTCGTTCGGCCAATCCTGACCTTCATTAGGAAGGTCCACAGCTCAAGGAATAAAAGCAACGCTAATAATGTGAAGCTTTAATTCGAGACTACAATCATGGTGACAACACATTTTAACAGCCTCAAAAAAACCAAAATAATTTCACTCTCGTAAACTAAATGAACCTCAGCATTAGCATCGTAACTCAAACAATCTCAAATCAGTTTAGGTCTCCAAGGTAAATCACAGCTGCAAGGCTTGAAACCTTACAACCATTTACAACTTTTAGGGGCACATAGAACGGAACATAATCATCATCGCAAATCACAAGCGACGGAACACCAGAACTAAACATCACCACATCCGGGTGGCGGGACACCACAAAGAATCATCATCACTAACGCCAAGCGACGGAATACCAATCAGTCATCATCACCAGTCCAGGTGACGGAACACCATCACCACCAATCTAGGCAGTGGAATACCATCATCACCAATCTAGGCAATGGAACACCATCATCACCAATCTAGGCAATGGAACACCATCATCACCAATCTAGGCAATGGAACACCATCATCACCAATACAGGCGACGGAATACCATCATCACCAATCTAGGCAATGGAACACCATCATCACCAATACAGGCGACGGAATACCATCAACAGTTTTAGCCGGTAAACGGGATACTTCTTTTTTACAAAAACACGAATGTACCTGCTACACATCATGACAGAACGAGTCTGACAAAACAAGCAGCAGCCAATTCATGCAAACATATAGCGCCATTCAGCACTCTTCATTTACCGCTGAAACATGTTGGAATACTTCAGTACTACACACAAAAATAAACGATAAAGAAAAAAATTACAACTGTACACAATTGATTGAGTTACGATCTGTCAATACAATTAACATTGAAAGGTAGACGCCTCTGCACCAGATTCATCGTCAACATCCGGAGGCAAATAACCTTTGGACATACTACGTAAACGGTCATGGGCATACTTGTAACTTCGTCTCAAATTCAAAGCTTGTAATTTGTATCTGTCACCTTCTAAGACCTCTACGACCCTGAACGGCCCTCGGTATTTGGGATCTAACTTGGTTTGGTTACGCTCCTTATTTTGTATCACCACAACAGTCACCCATCTTGGCAACTCTGGGCCACCTCCATCCGGTGCCCAAACAAACAACAGTCACCCAACCTGGCGACTCTCAGACACCTCCATCCGGTGCCCGCCCAAACACACAGTCACTCGACCTGGCGACTCTCAGACAACCTCTCAGGTGTCCGCCCAAAAACACAGTCACCCTACCTGGCGACTCTTGGACCACCTCCCTCCGGTGTCCAACCACACTATCGCTTCCATGCGGCGATCTCAAACATCACCTCTTTCTGGTCATTGCCAACATCACCTCCCCGGTGATACGCCTGCGAGCCAAACGCACGCCACACACAGTTGTGGCCGCACAGCAACGAGAAAATAACTCGGTGTTTTACGCCTACGTCTACGAATGGCTGAGGCTATTGGCATCCAGTTGCGAAAAAATGTTTACGTCTAAGGTTCAAAATACAAACTAGTGAACGTTAAAATCACGGTCAAGTACAAAAGTCCTTACTCTGCACTAGTAGATGGTCGAGGTTCAGTCTCTCCATCATCAATTCTGTCCAAGTCAAATATACTGTCACTATCGGGCATTTAACGTAGTCTGTCCTCAATAACTGACGGTATTTGATATCTAAAGTGGTAGGTAACGCTTCTCCATTTGTAACAACACAAAGTTAGGTAACTTGTGAAACTAAGCTTTTGTCTAGAAATCAGCCAGTGGCGCTGCCTCAGAGCAATACACCACCCATCTCTTCCCAAGGGCTCCACTAGAAGTGACTAAGTGACCAAAAAAAACTGAGGATGAGCAGCACCGTCCATCACGCCTATACTGTACCGCCAAACTAACCGCCAAGTGTAGCGTTTATTTTTTTTTTACAATTGGTAAAACCGCTCCAACATGGGGGAGGCCCATGTCTATTATCACATCAGCAGCAAGCTGATTAACAACTCCTGTAATAGGATGCGTTACTCTCCGTATTATCACTAGTATGTTGTCGTGCTTCACTTAGATAAAATTACAGCCTGTGTGTGTAATCGACAAACATGACATTTAGAGGTTAGGCTACTTTACTCGTACCTAGAAGCAACTCCAGGAGGCTGTACTTCGTAACTCGGTTAACCCAACAGTTTGGTTGCTGCCAAATGATCATCATGGAAGGACTTGTAACATTGAAATCTCATTACTATACTCGAAGGAAGTGAGCATATTTTAAAGGACACTTAACTAAGAGTACCAACGTTTAAACGTGCTAAGATTCACCTGACCGTTGCCACGCGCCTAAAGCGTTTATGAACGTAAGTTCAAATACAAGGGGGCATTACGTAGATCGAATGACACGTGGACGTATTTGAACAGAGGTTACAAAATCAGTCATTTCGATTTAATAGGTAAAGAATGCACCTGATGTAACCACTAGCTATGCCTGACGTGGTTAAATAGTGACCACCTATGAAGTCAATCGATGTTCCAAGCTATCAGAGGAAGCAATTTCCGTTCAGGCATGTTGTTATCATTTTTTTTTCACGGTTATCAACACTTGCGTTCTATGCTATCCTTTTTCTTTACCAGCATGATAAGGCCGTCAAAAAGGGAAAGCTTCGGGGCTTATGACATTCGCAGCCTCCAGCCCATGAATCCTGTATCATCATCACATCAGCCGTAAGACGTTCATCATTGCACTCCGCATACTACC
Organism: Coleophora flavipennella; assembly: GCA_947284805.1. Taxonomy (NCBI): domain Eukaryota; kingdom Metazoa; phylum Arthropoda; class Insecta; order Lepidoptera; family Coleophoridae; genus Coleophora; species Coleophora flavipennella. The sequence goes on along the minus strand of OX369264.1, from coordinate 14,368,125 downwards.
CTGTTATTATTCTTTTTTTTTTTTACAATTGGTAAACAAAATATTTTATTGGGGTCCCCGAAACTCATCTACCTACATAGGGTCTATACGATAGCGGGGCATTAAGGATGCCCTCGACAAATTCATCACGAAAGCTATTAAAAATAGGCAACAACTTTGGCCTATGCTCAATGACAATATCAGTCCCAATACTACGAAATCTAATAAGGCTTTTTCACTCCATGTAAAGATGTCAGTCTCAATATTATGAAAGCTTAAAGGGGTTTCAATACTTTCAATTCTGGTTTAAGTTTGTTTAACCGAAACTCTAGTTAGCTAAATGAATCGTCATATTTACAATGAGTTCTCGTTCAAAATCTTCCGTTCAATCACGACGTTGTGTCACAAGTAAAAATCCGAAAGCATGTGAAAGAGTACTTTCCACTAGGCATCATTTTAGCTGCTAATGCAATCACTACTAGAAGGGTAAGGGACTAACTACTCTATTCGCATCCTTACCGACAGTAAAGCTGTTTTGTTATTGACAGACTCGTTTAAGAATACCGTCAATCATAGATTTAAAATATCTGAATCGATCATAATATCGTTCGTACTCGTCTGGCATAACAAGATATGACCATTCTGAACAATGCCCGTCAATATTACCCTCACTCGATATTTGTTCTGTACAGTAAACTTAAGAGTTGCCTACAAAAGTCAATAGTGCGTTAGTATTGAACACACTCCCGAAAGTCTATACACGAAACTTTCTTTAACGAGTGAACACTCAGTACCACCACAGATTAGGTAATAGTACTAGTACCACTTACGTACTACTTCCACTATCAAAACAAAAGGGGTACGACTCACCGGATTTTCGTAGCTCCGCGTACATCACGCACTTCGCTGAAGCTGCACGCGCCGCTTGCGTGGATCTCCGCTGCTGCCAGCACAGCCCACGCTGTCACCTCATTCCAATGGTCGTTCCGTAAGGGAGATATCGACAGTTGAGCGCCGTGCACGTGGATTAGCTTCCGGTATATTCCGGTTGAATGCTGGCAATATGATTGCAGCAGATGTAGTCGATGGTGCTTGCATAACCTCAATCAATCGCAGCATGTTCTGGTTCTGTAGCACGAAGAATTGTTGCCAGTGGTTTTTATTTCGCTGCTCCATCATCAATTTTCACATTTTCCCGTCGTTGTCCACTTGTTGCGAGCGCAGGGAACTATCCCACTTCTGATGTCAACGGAGAGGGTGATGGTTAGGTTATGGATGGCCTCGTGGTTCACTCCTTAACTATTTCGGTTGTAGGTGTCGAAATAACAATGCCTTGGATAACAATGGATGCAAACGCGGTGATCACAGCGATGGCGTGACACGTCCATTTGTCTCACAGATCACCATTGCATGTGTTCTGCTCGACGCTCCGTCAAAAGTGTCTGCTCCGAGACTGACGTCCAGCTAATGTGGCTTCTCCACAGATCTAATAAATTCTCAACTCAGTGTGGCAGCACAAACAGCCTTCCGTTAATACATCATCTTTGCTACCACAAACGATCGTCTCACGAGTACAAGCGATCGTCACGCCACCACCGGTTTCACCCAGGTACTAATACCTGACGTTTGATCCAAACAAAGTGTAACTATGTAAACTTATCTCGAGCTGGTATTGGTCGCGTTTTCAATGACCCTCCGACATATATATTCCATCATCATTTTGATTATTTTTAACTTCTATATTATCTCAGAAACGTGACACTTTAGGCCAAAATGTTATATGACATTTTTTGTTTTTCTATAGGTCTTCTATCCAAAACACAGGTTAGTTTAAGCAACGCCATTTAAAAAAAATATCAATATGGCGATTCCTCAGTGTGCCAACAACTTTCAAACCCCTTTAGCATTTCTCATTCCAAATTAAAACACATAAGTTGTAATATATACATTTTGTAAGCCTTTTATAAAACCTTTAATTTAATACAGGGACTTAACTCAGGGATCTGTTCTTTCCGCAACACTATTTCTGCTTCACATAAACGATCTGCTGAAACCCGGTATAATTGGTTATGCAGACGATAGCACGGTTGTAGAAAGATACCTGTCCAGTGCACGAGCTAACAGCGCTGATACGCTGTTTCTGAGAGAGGCCATGATAGAGCGCATAAACCTATCACTTCAGACAGTGTCTGAATGGGGTGATTCCAACCTCGTAAGGTTTAATGCCTCTAAAACACAGGCGTGTCTTTTTTCCGCCAAAAGGAGTCCATTCACCTTGACTCCAACTCTCCGGAATGAACCGATTCAGATATCTGACCACCTGGAACTCCTCGGCGTGGATTTAACACCCAATCTTAACTTCGGTCGTTACATTGAGTCCAAGGCAAAAGTTGCTGCAATGAAGCTGGGCATTCTCTCTAAGGTGAGACGGTACTTCACACCTGGACAGCTGCTTACCTTGTATCAAGCACAGGTCCGCTCATGTATGGAGTACTGTTCACACTTATGGGATGGATCAGCCCGCTATCAGCTGGATACCTTGGACGCCATCGACCGACGCGCACGGAGACTCATTGGCGACGATGAGCTAGTCAATGACAAGCTCCAAAGCCTTGAGCATCGCCGCAAAGTCGCCTGTCTATCGGTATTCTATCGAATTCATTTCGGAGAGTGCGCGCAAGAACTTCACGACCTCATTCCCCCTGCTCCATTCCACCGTCGGTCAACGAGACGCAGGGAGGGGTTGCACCCCTTTGTTGTTGATGTTCCACCTTTTCGCACGAATCGTTACGCTGCTTCATTTATTATGCGTACAGCGCAGGAGTGGAACTCCTTGCCTGCGTCAGTGTTTCCCGATTCCTATAATTTGGGGATCTTCAAGGCAAGAGTGAATAGGCATTATTTGAGTTTGCGTGTACCATCTTCGACTGCATCATCACTTACCATCAGGTGAGTTGCAGTCAAACGCACTCAAATTTTTAATAAAAAAAATAAAAAAATACCCTATAATAGGTTTGAAGAAAAAAAAATTAAGACACCGAATATGGCGCCGAAAACCCGCCATATTAACTTTTTATAATTTTGATATACACACACGGTGTCACTCTCACAAGGTTTTATAAAGGCTTAATCGTATGGCAATTTGTCGAACAGGTAATTCTCAAATGTCTCACCATGAAGACGAATCAAACGACACCTCTCAAGCTAAAATCCATCCAGACGTTTTGGCTACATAGCGTGCCAAAGAAATATACTTATAAACATACCTACATACATACACTCTAAAAACATAAACCCTCCTTCTGGCGCAGTTGGGTAAAAGCTTTATTCGGTAATATTAATATGTACTCTTTTTGTTTTTTGGTACACAGAGTTTGGTCCCATTTCCGGAATGTCAAGTCGGATTTAAAGTACTCGCATAATGACACATTTAGGTAGCCAAACGAATAATGACACATGGTGTCTACGCAGAATGGCATACGCACATTGACACATATTCTCATACGCGGAACGACACGTGGGAACGTTTACGCGAAATGACATACGCGAATTGGCACGTATTATACAGGGTGTAACAAAAGTGGTGTAGGTCCCGTCAACTGGGGCTTCTACTCATCATACTAAACAACTTTTGTCCAATGACTTTGCTGAAATCGCAAAAAAAAACAGCTGATCGACCAATTTTGTGCATTTTTGAATGGAGTCCAAATTTTTTTTTGAGAATTTACAATGGGTTCCTTGGGGACAGTTGGTGAGTATGATTAGTAGAACCCCCAATTAACGGGGCCTACACCAATTGTTTTCATCATCATCATCATATCAGCCGAAAGACGTCCACTGCTGGGTAAAGAAAGTATATTTTTCTTTTAAGCATTTTGTGACAGTGAGAATACCTACGGGAATGGTATTAGTCATTGTTATATAGTTTAGTAGTACCTACTATTTATAGTTATTTGTTTGCAGTACAATTTGCTTGAGCAGTAAAGAACCTAGAGTTATTATAGACACTGATAGTTTATACATTTCACACGCATCTAAACAAGAGGAAGGTCTCTATTCATGCCGTGTTGATGGGAAAAAAATTCAAACGTTTAATTTAAAAGTATTACCTCAATCTATGTTACTGAATGATGGTAAGTATTTTTTTAGTTTTGAATATACTTAGGATAACATTTTAAATAGTTAAATATCTTTGTATCGTACAATAAGGTAAGTTTACTATTTTTTTCAGATTTTCTTCGATATTCTATTTACTTGGGCTTTATACTTTCATTGACGATAACATGCTACTGTACCGGCGTATGCGTAGCTTGGCACAGAAAAACATCATTTGCAGACCCATTAAATCTAAATAATAATTATTAATGAGTAGCCATCCCACAATTTTTCCATGAAATTGTAAAAACTAAGATTTGTATTTACATTTTGTATGAATTTTAGATACAATTCTGCAAAAAAAGATTTCATTCGTCAAAATATAAATATGAGCAATGATGATAAAAGTTCGAATAATTCATTAATTTTTCATACCATTACCAGCTAAGTGCCAGCTAATCTCTAATTGAACGTAGTGACTTATATTCTCTTTGGTAACTGATGAAAATAAGATCCACGCGAAATAGGTTCTGGCTAGGCAATATTACGCAGCGAGGAGCGAAGAGATGAGCTGTTAGGTTTGACACACATTTGGCATGACAGAATTGACAGACAACTAAAGTGTATAGAAATCACTACGCAGACAACGCGCCAGTCGTGAGCTGAGTTAATGTGCAGCAGCAGTGGCCGGCGAAGCGTCAAAAACAACTTTTCTCGTTGCCTCATTTAAATAAACTAATGATTCTGGTGTTTCGCTCCTCACTACCCAACATTCAACATTCACCATGACTGTGAGATGAAAAGATCCCAATAAAACATAAATATGAAAGTTTGATGCAAAAAATTTAAATTAAAATTGTTTATTTTAGATAACTGCGGTCCATAGTATGTTAGTAGAACTTATAGTAGGTTAGTTACAATAAAAATATTATACAAACATAAAGGAAGAATAAAGACTAAGTGTTAACTACATTGATGTGTTCCAGCTTGAAGATAAAGATAGCCAGTTCTCCATTGCGTTGGGGAATCTTGGTAAGCCCGCTTCCATCTTCGGCAACATCGTCACTTACCATCAGGTGAAATGATGCCAAGGGCTGACCAATTATGAATTTAAAAAAAGACACGTGCCGAGGAAAATCAAGGAAATGAGTCACTAGTTTCCGTGATCACCCTCCACTCAAGGCACCTCCATAGCAGCGAAGTGCACCTATTAGCTAACGTCTTCAGGATGCTGTTAGGGTTATCCCGTATTCTGCGGATCAGGGATACAGTTTTCTTGCGAACGACGGCTGCAAAGTCATCAATTTGGTACTCTGCAAACATCCCTGACGCACTACAGAAGCGGGGCAGTGCCATCATCATCCTAAATATATTGTTATATTGGATTCGCAGGATGTCCAGCGATCGTTTGGTATAACTAACCCTCAGATTCCCCGTGTACAAGCTCTGGCAATATGCCTTAAAAAGCGTAACCTTGACGTCCTCTCTACAACGCAACGAGAGAATCTGCGAGCCAACATGTTACCCCTGACCGCTAGAGCCCGACGCTCCCTTTCAATATCTTTGACCCTTCAAGTTTCATACATTTAGTTTTATTTTGATCTAAGAGTCATCGCGAAGGACCGCTAAATTGTGAAATTATGTAGTAAAGTTAGTTGTAGTAAAGTAAAACAATTGCATGCTGTTTTTATTTATTTATTAGCGGTCTTCCTACGCGACGACTCTTAGACTATAATATAATTAAATGTATAAAACTTAAAAGGCCAAACAAATAATTTTCAACTTTTTAGAGGTTTTTTGTCGGGGGTTTTTTAAATTTTCAATTAAATGTTTATTTCATGCTTTTCAAACTTTGCGTATCTCAAACACGATAGCTCTGCTGTAATTTGGTAAGGAGTTGGGTATCCTGCAGATAACAGGAGATGCTGCAGCATCAGGTCAAGGTTACCAGTTCTATCTAACGCCTTTCCATTGAGACTATTACAATGAGCCCAATGCGATGCCTCTGCTGTAAGTTGGTGAGGAGTTGGGTATACTACAGATTCCAGGAGATGATGCAGTGTAAGTTCAAGGTTACCGTAGTTTTCCAAAATTAAATACAGTTACAGGACACCAAATTTCAAATCGATCAGACCGGTTTAAGTTGCCCACGTCCCTTCATCACCTAGATAAGAGCTGATGATCTTCCAACGGCTGAACAGATCTTCATAATTTATAGCTAGCTAAGAACCATCCCGATCACGTCAGCTTTCAAACGAAAAAAACCGCATCAAAATCGGTCCAAGAACTACGATGCCATATAAAGACACACAGGTACACTCGTTAAACTTATAAGTTATAACACAAGGGGTGCGTTGGTTTTTGCGTCGGGAATTAAAAATAATAGAGAATTTTCAACTGTTTCCAGTAACCTTAAAAAAAATTGGTTATGTTCTGTGCAGACTGCTACTAAATGGTGTAGTTTAGCAAGTTTAAATAGTCAAGCTCCGACGCAAGCAAAGCCGACTTTTTAAAAATATCACTATCTATAGAATATAGTTGTTTACCCACTGAAATCTTGCCTAGATACACGATTAGTAGCAGAGAACATAAAAAAAACCTTTTCAGCAACTGAAAACCGTTGTACATCAAAATCAAAATCAAAAACAATTTATTTCAAATAGGTGTTTACACACACTTTTAAATAGTCAAAACAAAAAAAAAATACAGTATATTACAAATAATGTCATGATTCAGATTACAGTCTCAGGTAATGGTATTTGATATAGAATCAACATATATATCTTTGTCATTTACATAATCTATTATTTTATAATATCCTCTAGAGCACAAAACTTTTTTGACATGAGTCTTGAACTTATTCTCTGACAAACTAGTTACATTTTCTGGAATTTTATTGTAGAATCTTATACACTGCCCCACAAATGACTTTTTAACCTTACTCAGTCTCGAAAAGGCTATATCTATTTTATTTACATTTCTTAAATTCAAATTATGCCTGTCACTGTTTTTAGGAAATAAATGCAAATTCTTACGAACGTACATGATGTTTTCATATATAAATTGACTAGCAACAGTTAAAATATTGATTTCTTTAAACTTATTCTGTAACGACTCACGTGATCGCATCTGATAGATTGCGCGGATAGCTCTTTTCTGCAGGATGAAAATAGTTTCTATATCAGCCGCATGCCCCCACAGTAATATGCCATAAGACATTATACTATGTCAGTAACTAAAATACACTAGTCTCGCAGTATCTACATCCGTTAACTGTCTTATTTTCTTAACGGCATAAGCAGCTGAACTAAGCCTTCCCGCTAAATTTTCAATGTGTGGTCCCCATTGAAGTGAAACATCCAAAGTTATACCAAGGAACACCGTGGTATTTACAAATTCTAATTTATTACTGTCTAATATTACACTATTATTGACCTTTTTTACATTTGGCATACAAAATTTTATACATTTTGTTTTCTTAGCATTTAATAATAAGTTGTTCACAGTGAACCAGTTCAGTATCTTTGAAAGAGTGTTGTTTACTTCGTCAATTTCGTTTTCTTTCCTATTCACTTTAAAAATAAGAGATGTATCATCCGCAAACAACACAATATTTGACAGATGTTGCACCATAAAAGGCAAGTCATTTACTTAAACAAGGAAAAGAAAAGGCCCTAATATGGAACCCTGGGGCACACCCATTTTCACTTTAGATCCAGATGAGTTCGTGCCATTCACTTGTACTTTTTGTGTTCTGTTGTCTAAATACGAATTTAAAAGACTGAGAGCCCCTTCCTCTACACCATAATGCTTTAATTTCATAAGTAATGTTTGGTGTTCAACACAATCAAAAGCCTTAGATAAATCACAAAACACTCCAATTGCATTCTGCGATTCCTCGAAGGCATCATATATGTTTCGAATGAGTGCTACTCCTGCATCGGTTGTTGATCGTCCTTTAGTGAAACCGAATTGTTGGTTATGCAGTAGTTTGTTTTCTGTAAAATATTGTAGCATTTGGTTAAGCATAATCTTTTCAAACACTTTACTAAGAACTGGCAGCACAGAAACTGGTCTGTAGTTGCCTGGATCAGTTTTTGAACCAGATTTATATAAAGGTATCACTTTACTAAGCTTCATGAGATCTGGAAAGACGCCACTATCAATGCTAATATTAAAAAGACAAGCTAAATATGGCGCTAAAGTATCAATTACATTACTGATCAAGCTTACCGATAATCCCCAGAGGTCTTCGGTTCTTTTCACTTTAAGAGATTTAAAAGCTTTTACAAAAGATTGTGGTTCAATTACTCTGAAGGAGAATTTTTGATCACAATTATTAACATTATCCTTTAGCAGCCTTTGAGCATACATAGGTGATGAGTTTAGGGCTTCAGTAGTCTTAAGTGGAATATTTGTGAAAAAAGTTTCAAATTCTTTGGCTACATCGGCATTCGAACTAATTTTACCTTGATCTGTTTGCAAAACATATTCTTTGTCGCGAGGTTTGACTTTACCTGTTTGTTTGCTAATGATATTCCAAACAGTTTTTATTTTATTATCTGACAATTTTATTTTTCTAGCCAGATAATTAGATTTTGCTACGCGGCAAACCTGCTTAAAAATTTTTGAATATTGTTTCACATAATTTGTAAAGTTCTCATCAAAAGTGTAAGTTTTTTTGTCATAAAGGTCAAACAAAGTTTGGCGACTTTTGTATATACCTATAGTAGCCCATTCACTGAATTTAAATTTGATGTTACTGATTGTGGATTTAGACTTAAATATACTTTGGAATTCCCTATCCAGTACTGTAAAAAAATCGTTTTAAAAACTGTTGGCTTGCACTTCATTATCAAAATCTGGTATGGGCAGTTTTTCATCTAGCACTGTTTTAAACTTTTCTATTCGACTAGCAGTGACCGGTCTCGTTTGAATTTTTATGTGTTCTGCAGAAATACTTACGGAAAAGCTAGCTATTACTCCGCTATGATCTGACCTCAAACAATTAAAAACCTTTTTATTTAAATAACAGCAATTACAAAATACGTTATCTATACATGTGGCAGAGGTCTTTGTTATTCTTGTGGGTTCCAGAAATACATAATTTAAATCAAATGACTTGAAGAGACAAGTAATTCGAGTCGTCAAGGACTTTTTTTCCAACAAATCAACATTGAAATCGCCGCATACTATCACGGATTTACGGCTTTTATATATTTTATATTTAATACATCCTCCATTGCCGATTCGAAGCTAACAAAGTTATCGTCATATGGGGGCCTATACACTGTGACAAAAATAATGGTAACTTGGGATAAAAACCCTTACGGAATTTGCCACATATGACACGTAGAATTTTTACTCGCTGCCTAAATATGAATTTCGGAAAGAAAATAAATTTTGGGGTAATATAGAATACTTTTATTTTATAAGATTAGAAAAAATAGATAAAGACGTAAACAAGTTGATGAGTTAAAGTTGTAAAGAAAGGATGACCATAATATTTAAAAAAATAGGTAAAGGCGTAACAAATAATTGGTATAACAAATGGATGACCGTGGAACTAGTTAAATATAAAAATAACACATTACCTAAATTTAAAATATAAAAAAAAGGTTAGGTAACGATCGATCGTCCCCCCAGGTGTAAAAAATGATCGAATAAATACCTAAAACATAAATAGAGTTAATTTATCGGGTGTCTAAATAACCCCCCAAAGTTGTAGGAAATACTTTGGGTGTACAATACTCTTAATGATTTTAAAATAAATGTAAAATTGACAAAGTAAACGGAAACAGGAGAACACGTAGGCCAGCAGCTGCGCTTGGAGGAAGACAGGAGAACCTTGCCGAGGAGTAGCAGTGCTTGGTCACCAGTGATAACAAAATGGTCCTTAAAATTAGATAGAAACAAAGGTTTCACTTCCCTTTGAGTAAGCGGCAGGCAGTTGCAGAGCGGCGAAACAAACGCCGGTGGAAGACTAGCAGTAATCCAGGGTAATAGTGATTCGTTCGGGCCGGGTGGAAGACCCTTGTTCGGAACGTGTGGAAGACCCTACAACGATGAAATAAAATTTAGTTCGCAACGGCAACAAATAAAAATGGATAGCTATCTCTAAGCATAAATCACTTACCCCTGTTAAATATAGGAGGTCTTGTAAACAAAACCAAAATCACAAAATTTTAAAATATTTTCATCAAAACACCTATTTCGACAGTCATCAGTCATCCAGAATCAATTTTTGTTTTACACTTGTCAAAAAGTCACAAATATTTTCAAATTAAACTTTCATAGAGGAACAAAATCAAAAGAGAATTTAATTATGAAACGCAACAAAGGAGATAGGCTCGAAACGATAGTTTGCGTTTCAAAATACCCACAAACTCACAAAAAAAAGGTGTGAAGTTCAAAAAATTTTTGAAATTTGGACAACCCTATGGACGTTGGACAGCCCTGAAGAAGAAAAAATAAAAACTCTCTAAGTAACTAGTTAACTACAAACGTTTACTTGAAGTTGAAAGAAATTGACATTTATACACAAAGCTACACATACAAACGGCAAAAACTCCATCTAAAAGTGAACAAACTCAATAACCCCAAAAACACACTAGCGTTAAAGGATCGCTGTGTATTGAGCCTAAAACTAGTCACTTAAGAAAACAGGAGAAATCAAACAACTACTAAAACAAAGACCAATAGGGTTGACAAAAACTGAAAAAACATGCAAAACATTGTCGGTTACCCCAGCGAAAATGTGGACAAAAGCGGTAAAGGCGAATGCGTGAAAAATCCGACTCACGGATAAAATTAACACCGGAAGTCTGAAACGCAATACGCAAGAGTCTAAAGGGACAACTCTACCGAAAAATAGGCCATTTGAGGTAAGACATGGGCAAGATTAATGAAAGAAATTTGAAAAATGGAATATTGTTATAAGACCTCAAGAAATCTAAACAATACTGCGGAATACAGAAACGTTGTCACATAAAAGTGAACAGGGTACGCCAAAAATTTAAGGAGTACCTCGCAAAGCAACGCGTAAAAATATTCCAAACAGTAACCCTTAAAGATTGTTCCCTTAAAACAACGTTAAATAATCGTGAACTAAAAGTAAGTATGTGGTATAATGATGTGGTTCTCCAGCTCCACACAAGATAATTCTACAGTTTTTTCAATCGAAAGGCCAACAACGTCCTTCCGTTCTTTAAACTTTAGAGAATTTTTAGTCAATATAACTGAACCTCCACATTGTAAGGACTTTCGATTGAATGCACTACTGGCTGTACAATAATTTTCAAAACTAAAAAGCATTTCATGGTCTTTGAGCCAGTGTTCTGTTACACATAAAATATCTACACAATACTTTTCCAAAAAAAGTTCTATTTCTAATTCTTTGCCGAGGAAGCCTTGAATATTTTGGTGAACTAGTTTTAAAAAAACTTGGCTTCTTCGTTGTCTTTAAGCCTAGTTTAAATCTGAAGGTTGAACACTGCCGCCAACGCCGGCAAGTATATTTATAGCCTGTGCTATACCTGCGGTACCGTCACCAGCGGCGGGCTGCTCCGTCGTTAGGCAAGTTATTACCGACTGAATACAGTTGGTACGATTTAAAATACCGTAAGCATACGAATTAGCTAGTCTCTTTTTCTGTGCATAAGGCAAGTACATTTTGTCTTGAGTCAACCTAAACTTATTTACAAAACTATTTGTATCAAAAAATAATACAAAGTCGCTATGACTACAAGTCAAATTGTATAAATATAAATAATACAATTTTGTATTATAGTTGGGTGTTTCATTAGTACAGTAAGGAAATGCACACACTGTTACATTACATTTCTTTTCCTTGCTAAGCTCAATTAGCCGGTCAACAGATTTTTTAATGTGAGCTTTCTTTACATTTGTGCTATTTCCTAACATTAACACAAGTGAGGTGTATTGGTCAGAGGAACTTTTACACATTTTACCTACTATATAATCTAAAGAGGCATCAGGGTAGCACATGGTTTCCGTGGTAGTTGTCGAGTTCTTCACGCCACACACAAACAATGGTCCAAATCCAACACCAAGCTTATCAGAGAAAATTAAAGTCTTTTCCTGCGAACTAACTGGAGCCGACAAAATAGTCGCAGCAGCTCTTTTATAGTGCGAGGTTGGTACAGCACTAATATGTTCGCAATGGTTTGTTGTTGAATTTAGGTCATTTTGCAAAAATACATTTTCACACTGGTTTGTTGCCGGCCCTTCGGCATTCCGTATTACTTGGAGAAATCTAAAATAAATAATTCATTTTCAACTCCCGTAGCAATGATTAAAGAAACCACTTATACTTAGATCTTGGTACGTACCTAACCATTTAGATCTCTGCATTTTTTTGGTTGGAGAGTGGGGTGAGACAGAGAGGTTTGTCTTCTCCTTATATTTATTTTTCCGGCGTAGTTACTGGGACATATTTATCGTAAATTAATTCGTGTGAATTTGAATATTCAATGCTGTATAGGGTTAAGACTGTATTTTATTTTTTAACAGAACTTAAATACAGCAACACAGACAGAATCATTCAAATCAGGAGTTTTTTGGCGGGATTTGTGGCGGACGCATTCGTAGTTTTATTTTGTTGTTTTTTCATTGTTTTCTGCTGGGATTTTGTTCAAGAAGTGGTGCATTTTGGAGAAAATCGTTTAGTGCACGTAAGCAATGTGGAGAACAAGAAAATAAAACGAAGGAGGACGTGAGAACCCAACTTGCTCTGGGTGCAGTTTTATAGACGCCCAACAGCAACTGGGTGCTCCACCTCAGAATGCAGCTGCTGCAAATGCTGTCAAGAACTTCAGAGAAGATTTGTAATGCACCGGCACTAGCATTACAAATCCAAAAACAAATGAAGAAAGTGAAAATTATTTACGAATCCGGCTGAAGGACTAGTTTCCATGGCCAAGAAAAATTCACTACAACAACAACAATCAAATCAAGAGAGGAGTTTTTTGGCGGGTTTTGTGGTAGGCGTATTCGTAGTTTTATTTTGTTGTTTAGGATTTTGTTCAAGAAGTGGTGCATTTTGGAGAAAATCGTCTAGTGCACGTGAGCAATATGGAGAACAAGAAAATAAAACGAAGGAGGACGTGAGAACCCAACTTGCTCTGGGTGCAGTTTTATAGACGCCCAACAGCAACTGGGTGTTCCATCTCAGAATGAGTCTGCTGCAAATGCTGTCAAGAACTTCAGAGATGATTTGTAATGCACGGGCACTAGCATTACAAATCAAAAAAACTAACAAGGAAACTAAAATACGACAGACTAGGCTGTATGGTCATAGTTACCTTTGCCTTTTTCGCGCTTTTGGAAGCCGGAGACAAAGAGAATATAATACACTAGCCGGAGAGAAGAAACTAAAAAAAAAATCAAATCAAGAGAGTTTTTTGGCGGGATTTGTGGTGAACACATTCTTAGTTTTATTTTATTGTTTTTGCATTGTTCTCTGCTAGAGTTTTGTTTCAAAAAGTGGTGCATTTTAAAGAAAATCGTCTGGTGCACGTGAGCAATGTGGGGAATAAGAAAATAAAATGAAGATGGACGTGTAGACCCGACTTGCACTGGGTGCAGTTTTATAGACGCCCTTCTGTGACCGAGTGTTCCAACTCAGAATGAGGTTGCTGCAAATACTGTCAAGAACTTCGGAGATGATTTGTAATGCACTGGCACTAGCATTTCAAATCCAAAAATAAATGATGAAAAATGAAGATTGTCTCAAAAGGGCTTGTACCCAGAGACGTTAATATATTTTAACCAAACAACCAATCAAAATCAAACCAACTTTCTCCTTGTAGTTGATTATTGAGACTGACTGACACCCTACATAACTTAGTCTGTGATTGTTGACTAATTAATTGTGAAATGTTTCATTAAAAACAAAAACTTTATGTAATTCAAAAGAAAATAAATATTTTGTAAATTGAAAATGAATAATTATAGTTTAGTTTTGTTTTCTTTTATTGGACTGCTGGTGTTACACGAAGCAAACAGTAAGTTACTATAAAATCCTTTCAACACGGATACTGGATAATGGGTTACTTACCTACCTATATTCTCAAGGTAACCATGTAAACATGGGTTTTAAAATTTATTTTTCATTTCTATAGATCTACTTTGATCTTTTTATCTTGCAACTTGCTGCAAAGAATTAAAAACATAAAATGAATTGAAAATGCCAGCAGAGAATGCAGTTGCTTAGATGACCTACAGTCCTACAAACTTGGTTCAAAGTTTTTGTTACGTATCCAAGCCAAATATATGATTAAGTATTTGAATTGGTGTGTGGTGCATTGCTGTGTCATGGCTTAGTACAATACTCAATAGCCTTAGTAGAGTCTGTTTAAATTAACGTGGACAAGGCAAAAATAATGTTACATGTCCATGTCGCACCCACTCCTCTGGAGGTTGGTAACTGTACAGTCGAAGTTGTTAATGAATATTTATACCTGGGACAAACAGTTCAGTTAGGTAGGCCCAACTTTTTTATACAATCAATCAATAGAGAAAGAGATCAATCAATGAATCCAACTTGGCTGGGCAGCATTCGGGAAGCACGAGCAATATCTTCACGTCTCAAATACTGTAGTGTATAGACATGGGACGGGTAATGATTTTGCCGGGTACTCGGCAACCGGGTACCCGGCATGAAAAACGCCGGGTAACCGGCCGGGTACCTGGCGACAAAGGTGCATGCGTTTTGTTTGACTGCCTGCGCGCGAATGAATCCATCAAGTTCGGTATATAGCGAACCCTTATTTTCCGAGGCTGGATTAGTTTACGAAAATAAAAGAAGCCGCCTAGATCCTAAAAGGGCTGAAAAGCTTGTATTACTTCATCACAACTTGCCTCTATTAAATTTTAAATACTAAAATAGAAATTTATGTCAAATTTTCAGCGATTTGTATTTTTCATTATCTTACTTAAGTGTAATTAAAGATTGGTTATGAATAATTTGAATTATCTTCCTGTTTTTTCCTCCTTATCAAACTACCCGGCAGCCACGGGTATCCGGCACCATTATCCGGTACCCGGACGGATACTAAAAAAAGTGCCGGATCCGCCGGGTACCGGATCCTTACTGGGTACCCGTCCCATGTCTAGTAGTGTATCAAGACTAAGGTCTTTGACCAGTGTGTGTTGCCAGTGATGACATATGGAACTGAAAACCCAAAGGGCGATGGAGCAACTACGATCAGAGTTTTCTTACTTCAAATTTTTTTTTATACATAATGGCATCACAAATGAGGAGATCTGTAAGTAGGAGAAGCAACATGACTCATAGACTCACTAAAAGTAAGTGGCAGTAAAACAGATGGCTGTTGGGGCAGCTAAGTCCTCCAGTGACAACCGCATACCGGAAGATGCAACATAGGCAGGCCTCCCACTTGGTTGACCAACGACCTGGTGAAGGTAGCGAGAAGCCACTGGATGTGGGCAGTGCAGTTGTCGTGGAAATCCTTGGGGGAGGTTCTTGTCCAGCAGTAGATATCTTTTGGCTGATATGATGATGATGATGTGGTGTATTGTCTCAAACAAATCTGAAATTGGAGTATTCTATTTTGCACTTTTTCTATATTAATTTTCTTTGTACAGGTCTACAGAAGAGATGTATTAAATGCAGATCTCGTGGGGAGTTGGGTTCGTGTGGAGATCCATTCCCTTTCAATGTGACAGAGCCAGAAGTGGAGGTGGGCATCCATGTGATTGCGTGTCCCTCGGGTTGGTGTGGCAAGATCATTGAGGGAACATCTGGTGCCTACAGAGTTGATGGTGAGCTTCCGTCTACCATGGCAATGTGAAAATATTGTGACAATATCTCCTTAGAATGATTTGTTAGTAGTAGGTTTTTTTTATTCACAATTGGTAAACCCTTGAAAACATCTCACCTGGTGGTAAGTGACGATGTTGCCGAAGATGGAAGTGGGCTTACCAAGATTCCCCAACGCAATGGGGAACTGGCTATCTTATCTTCATGCCGGAACACACCAATGATATGAACATTGATATTTTGTGGCAAGACTTAGATAAGATGGTGGTAGCTAGCCAGGCGGGCTTAGAAAATGCCCTTCCACCAACCAAACCGAGTCATACAATTGACCCCGCCGGGAATCGATCCCGCGACCTCCTGTGTAAAGCCAGTGAACTTTGCCTCTGGGTTAAGGAGGCGGTTAAAAAGTTTTTATTATTATTATGTTTTGATAGGCGAGCAGCCTAGAGCTATTTAGTAGTAAATTTTTTTATGTCTGTTGGCACTCTTTAGCCTTCATGGTGTCTGGCAGTTGGGCTGGCAGAGTGCCAACGACGATATGACCGACGACATCCTAACAGAGGGACTAGAAAGACTACAGTTGTAGATATTAGAACTATCATTTCTAGACTTAAATACAAGGTTTCCTTAAAAAAATGAAGAGACTCCTTTTTGGTATAATAGAAATGACACACTATTAGAAGAAGTTTTCGCTGGCATCAAAAAGGATCAAGTGTAGCTGGGTAGAGGATTGTAACCTTGTGCTAAAGAGTTAATGGTGATTGTTGGGGCAGTTTAAATTTGTTTGGTAGTATTATATCTTAATTTTGTGCATTTCATTCTATGGACCTGCCTCCCTACAACTCCAATCACCATCACCTACTTCCTGCGAGCTCAGCCTGAGAAGGGAGGCTCACGACTGATGCTGCAATATTATTTCTTAAACGACCTCTGCCTTATTTATATTTCAAAAATTCTTTACTTGTGTAATTTTTAAACACAACTTTGATTTTTAATAAATAAATTTATACAATCAGTACATCAAAGATGCTAAAAAACTAAGATGTGAAATTGCTATTGCAAAAAATTTTTGTACAAATTTCTAGCTTTCCTTTAATGTCTGGAATAGGATACGTAAATGCCACACAATTAGAGTACCAGAGTTTTTCATTGTCATCTCATCATTTTATAGTCCAGTATGGAATGCAGGATGCATATGGTTTTAAATATTTTAAAGAAATATAATGCAGGCAGAATAGTGTAGTTCAAATACCAAGGCTACATTCCTATGACATGTAACAAAATGAGAGCTGTAATGATAATCTTTTCTTTTCTAATTATTATTTTTAACTTTATTCGGCACAGACTTTTATGGACAGTGATAGTTAAGTATACTTACATTATTTTAGTAAATATTTAATAACTGGGCCTAACATAACTCAAATCCAGAGAATTTTGAAACAAAAAAACATCACAAAAAATTGAACATAATTCGTAGTAATAAATTAATTACTTACTCAAATGACACATTTATTAGGTAACTTTTTTCGCGCCTTTTGGAATAAATAAACGTTGGAAAATCTATGGTTGGCAAAAGTGACCACCATGAAAGAAAGAGTTAAGTATTTGTTGTAAAAACAACCAGTGAGCTTTTTAGCATGAAAAAACACCTTGCACTCCAGATGTCTATCACTGTCCTTATCTCTTTAGTAATCATAATCATAATCATTTCATGATAAACAATGTTTACACGTCAATTTCGATTTAACCAAATACATTAAAATACAATATAAAAATATTAAAATACTAGATGTTAACATTAAATTAAAATACTGGATTGTAAAAACAGTCAGTCAATACAAAATAATAATAATATGTCATCATAAAATAAAAATTACTTATCAAAAGATAATGTTATTTTAAATTTAGGAATTGATTCAAACTGTAAAACGTGTGCTCGAGAAGCCAACGCTTTAACTTTGCTTTAAAGCTTGCCAGTGTGGGAGCTTCAGTGACATGAGTCGGCAGCTTGTTGTAGACTGATGGCCCCAACACATGAGTCGTCTTACCGGACTTAGCGAGTCTACACCGCACCGGCAGGAGCCTGTCCACGTGGCGGTGGTTGCGAATGTGTACATCCCTCGGTGTCACGTACTCGTGACGATGGTTGTACACATACACAGCCACCTGAAGGATCAGTAGCGAGGGCAGTGTAAGGATTCCTAAACTTTGAAAGTAAGGCCTGACAGAAGTGTAGCGCGACACCTGCACTATCGCCCGCACGGCCCTCTTCTGCATCCGGAAGGCGCGCTCCCAATCGGCTGCGCACCCCCCAAAGCTCCATCCCGTACTGCAGAAGCGACTGTGCCGTCGCGAAATAGCTGGACCTCACCACCTCCCTCGGGACCACCCACGAGAGCCGCCGGAGAGCGAAGCAAACTCCTCCTAGTTTCCCACATAGCTTTGCTATGTGAGATTCCCAGGTGAGACCACGGTCGAGTTCGAATCCGAGGAAGGTGGTGGGTGTCCACCTGGTCTATATTTACTCCACCTACTCGTATCGACATACTTCTAGGTGGTTTCCCTCCTAGATGGAAATGCAGGAAGTGAGTTTTTTGGAGGTTTAGGGCGAGTCCGTTACATCCAAACCACTGCGACAGCTGGGTGGCGGTATCATTTAGTCGCTGCTCTAGAAGGTCTACAGTCGGTGCACAAACGACAGTGGCAACGTCGTCTGCGTACATAAATACTTCGCCACACGATACGGCTTCTGGTAGTTCGTTCAGCAGCAGTGAGAATAGGATATTGGATACCGACGATCCCTGTGCTACACCCACGCTACACCCATTGTTGTGGTAAGTGGATCTGACTTTACCTTTCCTCCGTCACTCACCACCACCTGCGACCTGTCGTGTAGAATATCAGAGAGCAGAGCAGCGGCGCGGCCATCAATACCATAGTGCTGTAGCTTAGCAGCGAGCACGGCATGGTCCGCCATGTCGAAGGCTTTGGGCAGGTCGCAGCACAGTACGGCCACCTGCATTCGCCTCTCGCGCGCCTCCAGTACACACCGCACCACCTGCCGCGCCATCGCGCTCGTGGAGCGGCCCGCGCGGTACGCATACTGCCGCTCCGAGAGAGCATCGGTCGAGTTCAGGTACTCAGATAGGCGAGAACAAAGGCCATTTTCCATTACTTTGGCTATTGCTGGTATGATGGATACGGGTCTGTAGCAGTCCAAGTCTTCCTTTTTGCTTTTTCCTTTGTACAAAGGTGATATTTTACTAATTTTTAATGGAGCAGGATAGACACCCTCTCTAAAACACTGGTTATACAGATGTGCGAGGGCCGGACACAGCGGAGATGCGGCTATGTTCAGAAGGTCCATTGAAGCCTCGTATATGTCTTTGGTTGGTTTGTGTGGTATACGAGCGGTGATTATGCGTAACACTTCATGCGTAGTGAACGGGCGCAGGTGCAGCGAGCGGTCGGTGGGCGCGCGGGCGGCGCTCAGCGCGGCCCGGGCTCGGGCCAAGTCGGCTCGCGGAGCCCCACACAAGACGGCAGCGTTCATGAATCTTGCGTTCATTGAATTTGCAGCATCCTTTTTGGAATCAAATTTTTTTCCATGTGAATTTAATACAATGTCCGTGAAATTAGTTATATGGCGGCCAGATCTACCCCTTTCTCTGTTTACGATTTCCCACATCGTTTTACTCACATTAACACTTCTTGACATGATATTTGAATTGTAACTTAGTTTCTGACTCGAGATTAATTTATTATAAAATATATTCATTGTATTTATTCTACTTTTTAAGGTGTCGTCATCGGGAAATGTTTGTCCTAGTTTGATTAAGTCAAATAATAATAATTTGTAGTTCGTAATCTCATCAGTAAGCCATGATTTATTTTTTGGTTTGGGTTTCTTTTTAAATGGGAAACTTATGTCAAATTTATTATAAACTAGCTGTTTCCCGCGGCTTCACCCGCGTGGACCACGTTTCTATGACTTTTCGAGGGTGCGCAGTGCGCGAGCCGCAAGCGGCTCGCGAGCGTGGTAAATAGTAGCCTATGTCTTAATCCAGGTCCTAATCTGTCTACCTACCAAATTTCAGTAAAATCCGTTCAGTAGTTTTTGCGGGAAAGCGTAACAGACAGACAGAGTTACTTTCGCATTTATAATATTAGTAGGGATAGTATTTATTATGGCCGTCGCCATATTTAAAGCTGAGTTGCCACTTCGTGCCCATACATCGGTCCAGTTTACACTGTCAATAGACATGACAAAAATAGTGCGATGTGATTTTGAGTAGTCGCGTACAGTTCTCACGGGCGTGGGTTCGATTCTCTGACACGTTATTTCTGTACGGACAGCGATGTGATCGGACAGATTTGTAGTAACGGGACACGCGCACACTACCCCCGCCCCCGCGTTGGTGTAGACATGGTCCAGGCTGGACTGTGAGTCTGCCGTGACTCGCGTAGGAAAATCAACTTTATTTGTGAAGTTGTAAACTGACTAAAAGCGTCGGTGGCTCAACCGGTAACGACTCGGTCCATCTAACCAGAGGTACCGGGTTCAAATCTGGACGGCCAATGTACCAATGAGTTTTTCAAAAAAAAAAACTTACGTACATACTTACCGATTGCTTTAACGGTGAAGGAAAACATCGTGAGGAAACCTGCACACGCCTGCGAAGAAACTCGAAGGTTGTGTGTGAAGTCGACCAACCCGCACTGGGCCCGCGTGGTCGACTAAGGCCTAATCGCCCTGATTCAGGGTAGGCTCGAGCCCCTCGGTGGGGACGTATATGAGCTGTAATGATGAAACTGACAATATATCGATTAGTTTTTTTACTTCAGGACTTTGCTTAAAGGTATTAATGTTCATGTCACCTACTATTATGCAGTCTTTTCCACTATCGCTGGCTTTCTCAAGCACACGTTCTAGGTAAGTCAAAAAATCAGTAGCGCTTATTAAGTTTTTCCTATAAATACAAATAATAATAATTAAATTAAAATCAATAAGCTCCATTGCGGAAATTTTACAAAATAATTCGTTAGATAAATTGCATAAGTCAATTAATTCAATAGTCTTATAGCTGTCCTTCACAAATATGGCTTGGCTGACCCACCATGTATGTGATGTTTCCGGCAAAAACTAGATATTAAAGTGTAACCGTCAATGTTGATGCACTTAAGCTGGTCGCTCGTCAGCCAGTGCACAGTGACTGCTAAAACGTCACAATTAAGTTCGTTAGTTAGTAACACGTCAATTTTGAGAGTTTTATTGCTTATCGACTGAACATTTTGGTGACATACCTACCATGAGCTTATACCTAAAATTTTATTGAATTTTTGGATTTTTTTTTTGTTTTTACTCTAACTGATATCTTTTGTTTTCTTTTTCCTCGTGAAGTGCGCACTCACCTTATGGGATCTGGCAGAATACCAGCGTTGTGGAACATCGTAATCCACAACATATGCTGAGTCAGATCCTTTTCGCTGAGCCTGCACAGCTCACCTGGCTATAATTATTTAATTTTGTATCTTTTACTTACTTTCCTTAGTATGGTGAAATTTAAATATTTTATTTATCTGTTGCGAGTTGTGTTGGTTCGTGAATAAAGCATTTTCTATTTCTATTTCTGACAAACGACCAACTTACGTGTACATGTATTGTGCTCGTTGTGTGAGTCATACGCCGTGGTGGTTATCGTAGGCGACGCGCAATCACTTATCATGACCGTTTCCTGTGGTATGTGGCCTTGGCATTTTAAGTACACTATTATCATCAAGACAGAAACAATAAGAATCAGAACAAGTTCCCAAATAGAGTTCCTGTGGTATGTGGCCTTGGCATTTTAAGTACACTATTATCATCAAGACAGAAAAGAGGAAAAGTGTTTCATCTTCTCCACCTTTTACACCCCCAAGTGGCTACAGCAAAGCTCACCACAGTGCAAGTGTAGAGCTCCCGGCAAAACTGTCGTAAATCAACCCATTCGAAACAATAAGAATCAGAACAAGTTCCCAAATAGAGTTCCTGTGGTATGTGGCTTTGGCATTTTAAGTACACTATTATCATCAAGACAGAAAAGAGGAAAAGTGTTTCATCTTCTCCACCTTTTACACCCCCAAGTGGCTACAGCAAAGCTCACCACAGTGCAAGTGTAGAGCTCCCGGCAAAACTGTCGTAAATCAACCCATTCGAAACAATAAGAATCAGAACAAGTTCCCAAATAGAGTTCCTGTGGTATGTGGCTTTGGCATTTTAAGTACACTATTATCATCAAGACAGAAAAGAGGAAAAGTGTTTCATCTTCTCCACCTTTTACACCCCCAAGTGGCTACAGCAAAGCTCACCACAGTTCCAGATCCGTTCAGTAGTTTTTGCGTGAAGAAGTAACAAACATACACACTCACAAACTTTCGCCTTTATAATATTAGTGTGATTGCTATAGTAGCAATACAAATACACACTGAAAAATACTTTACCTATTACGGTTCATGAAATACAGCCGCCGACAGACTAACGGATAGTGGAAGCTTAGTACTAGGGTCCAGTCAGTTGGTACTCTTTGGGCACAGATGAGATACTAGTTACTTCTTACTTCTGCTTTGGGTAAGGAACGTTAAAACTAAGAATTGACAGTAACCGGAATCCAAATACGAAAGCAACATTTATCAATAAAGAAACTGCATTAACAATTCCCAATCCGGCTGGTCACCTTGGGAGTTTAGATCAATCCCCCAGATATGTTAGCAAGAAATAATAAAAATAAAATAGAAATAAGGACTCGGCAAAGTCAGATGTTTAGGAGACCAATTAGACAACTACAACAGCTTCATATTTAACCACTATTTATAAAACGTAAAGTGGAGTGTTTAAGGACTCAGTCAAGTCAGATGTTTGGGAGACCAAAACATCTTCATATGTTACCACTATTTACAAAATATAAAGTGGAGCGTTTTAGGACTCAGTGAAGTCAGATGATTTGGAGACCAATTAGACAACTACAACAGCTTCATATTTAACCACTATTTATAAAACGTAAAGTGGAGTGTTTAAGGACTCAGTCAAGTCAGATGTTTGGGAGACCAAAACATCTTCATATGTTACCACTATTTACAAAATATAAAGTGGAGCGTTTTAGGACTCAGTGAAGTCAGATGTTTGGATGCCAAATAGACAACTACAACATCTTCATATTTTACCACTATTTACAAAACGTAAAGTGGAGTGTTTAAGGACTCAGTGAAGTCAGATGTTTGGGAGACCAAATAGACAACTACAACAGCTTCATATTTTACCACTATTTACAAAACATAAAGTGGAGCGTTTTAGGACTCAGTGAAGTCAGATGTTTGGGAGACCAAATATACAACTACAACAGCATCATATTTTACCACTATTTACAAAACATACATAAGTTTAGCGTTATAGGACTCGGTGAAGTCAGATGTTTGGGAGACCAAATAGACAACTACAACAGCTTCACATTTTATCAATATGTTTCAGTAATAAAAAGCTACTTTATTTTTATTTAATTTATTTATTATTATCATCATCATATCAGCCGATAGACATCCACTGTTTAACAAAGTCCTCCCCCAAAGATTTCTATGACAACCGGTCCTGCGCTGCCTGCATCAAGCGGTTTCCGTGACCTTCACCAGGTCATCGGTCCACCGATTCGGAGGCCTGCTACGCTATGTCTCTCGATCCGCGGTCGCCATTCCAGAACTTTACTGTCTCAACCCAATAAGTACACTATACGAGGGTAATGATTTAAAAAAAAAATCTCTATTTTTCTACAGATTATGGGGCTTCGACCGAAAGGACCTGTATGCAGAGGCCGCCAAGTGACTACGAAGAGAGATGCGCATACACGCTCGTGAACTACAGGAAAGTATACATGTGTTTTTGTACGGGAGACCTGTGTAACTCAGCGTTCAGAATCCCAACAGTACCAATTACATTGATGCTCACTTTTATAGTTATTAACTCTTTATAACATTTTTTTATGTACCATAGCTTCAGTTTTACCATTCGTACCTACCTGTTTATGTATGTATTAATGTTTTTGTATTGTTCTAAGGTAGGTATATACTATCTACTTTATCTACATATTTTTTTAAGATTAGGTAAGTAGGTACCACCTAACTGTTTGTTAAGAGGATTATAAAGCCGGGGCTTCTCATACAAACGGCGTTAGCGATTTTCACCTTTTAAAATGTTAAACAATTTTGACCAATTTTTGATACGTTGTTAGTCAGAACAAAACCTAGGTTTATAGTTTTTGTCTTCTCAATAAAGTTAATAAGTTCGATTTTATTGTAGTTGACGTGCTTGCTACAAATCTAACTTCGGTCATTATTTGTTTATTTTTAATCAATAATTTGGGGCAGAATAATTTAAACTGCCCTAATTCAGGGTAAGCTTGAGCCTCTAGATAGGGACGAGACATACATGTATGAGTTGTGATTATTCAGTAATTTAAAAACGAAACCTTACCTAGCTTTTGTTCTGACTGACAACTTATCAAAAATTGGTCAAAATCGGTTAACTTTTGAGAAATGAAATTCGCTTTCGTCGTTTTCTTTTATGTACCTTATGATAGCCTTATCTCATGAAAACTACTGTGATTTATCGGTGACAATGTACTCAAAGCAAAACACTGCCTTTTAGTTTGTAAGTTTTAATATGAATCTTTATTAGGTATCAGTATTTTAAGAAATACAACATTCTGTACGTGAGGTAAATATTTTTTATTTGCCAAACGCAATTATATTAAATTGGTGACTTTTTTTTTGTAATTATATTGATGAGTATTTTCATAAACTTATACAAAATACATTATTTACTTTTGTACACGATTGTTTGATTCGCTATGGTCGTAAGTAGGGCCAGGTATGCCGTAAGCTGGCGATCCGGTGGGGCTTAAGCTGGTTCTGGAGTCGCAATTCCTGGTTGGCGAGTAGGGAGTCTATGTGAGGTATTTCGTGGAAGTATAGATGACCATGTGACCGCGACCTCTCGACCGCTGCTATGGCTTCAGAACCCTCCAGTAGATAAGGGTCCAGGGGGTTTGATTCTGAAATAGGTATTGAATGCGTTAATCCCTTTAAGTATAGAAGATATAGCATTTTAACCGTAATATTAATAAGACATGACATTTATTTATCTATGACACTACTAACATGCTATTCAGTTAAAAAAGTAAGTCATTGGGAATTAAAAGACTAACATTACATTACCCATTGCGTTGGGGAATCGTGGTAAGCCCGCTTCCATCTTCGGCAACATCGTCACTTACCACCAGGTGAGATGTTGTCAAGGGTTTACCAATTGCGAATAAAATAATAATAATAATAATAATAACCTACCTACAAGTAAGTAAATTATAAAAATTAAAACCTGTCTGCCTAGTAGACTTATGTTACTCAGGGGTAACTAGTATATCGTCTGTGCTCACGGGATCAAGAAGAATCTAACGACACCTCGCACATCAAAATCCGTCAAGCCGTTTAGGCTACTTGCTTAGCCAAAGAAACATACATACTATAGTCCTAGCGGTACGCCAAAAATAGCTGCAAATAGTGTTAAAAGCATGAAAATCGCGGTACGATTGATTTTTAGGCCATATGAATCATTTTGACGCGTTGGTATGTTTCAAAAATGTTTTTTAGTTTAATTTAAAACAAGGGACAGAAATGGCATAATGTTATCTTCTTAATATATATAAATCTCGTGTCACAATGTTTGTCCTCAATGGACTCCTAAACCACTTAACCGATTATAATAAAATTCGCACACCATGTGCAGTTCGATCCAACTTGAGAGATAGGATAGGGTAGGGTAGTGTAGGGTTGGGTAGTGTAGGGTAGGGTAGGGTAGTGTAGGGTAGGGTAGGGTAGTGTAGGGTAGGGTAGGGTAGTGTAGTGTAGGGTAGTGTAGAGTAGTGTAGGGTAGGGTAGTGTATAGTGTATGTAGGGTAGGGTAGGGTAGTGTAGGGTAGTGTAGGGTAGGGCAGGGCAGTGTAATGTAATGTAATGTAGGGTAGGGTAGTGTAGGGTAGGGTAGGGTAGTGTAGTGTAGGGTAGTGTAGAGTAGTGTAGGGTAGGGTAGTGTAGTGTAGTGTATGTAGGGTAGGGTAGGGTAGTGTAGGGTAGGGTAGTGTAGTGTAGGGTAGTGTAGGGTAGGGCAGGGCAGTGTAATGTAATGTAAGGCGGTACGAAGTTCGCCGGGACAGCTAGTATATTATAAGAATCAGATTAAAAAGCCCTTTCATTTGAAATCCCACACAATAGGTTTCAAAAGCATTTTTATATCCAATACAAAAAAAAAGATTACGTCATAGCTCCTCTCCTTTTTTTGGCGCTACTTTTTAACGGCGCTATCAATTGTACCGATTTTCATGATTTTAAAACCATTTGCAGCTATTATTGAATTTCGGGGTGTACAGCTACCACCATACAAAGCATAACTTAGTACTAATATTTCTACATTGGCATATCTTAGTACTAATATATATATATATATATATATATATATATATATATATATATATATATATATATATAAACTATGGCATAACTTAATACCAATATATATATATGGCTTAACCCTCCTTCAGGAGCATTCGGATAAAAAACTTATGATGTGCCGAAAATTGGTCTTTGTCTCAGAAAATGCTGCGACTGTGCCGACACAGAGTAGCGCTTATTTTCAGCGAGATCCAGTTATAGCACTTGAACGTATTCTGCGATTACTTAATTCAGCCATTTTGTTCGCTTTTTCTCCACTGCTCAACTAAAAAGTCAAGCGTCTTGGCGGCAAGACCTACCGTAACTGGTCCTTGTCTTCACCTTATGGTGTTGGCAGGAATAGCGGCCCTCACTTTATGACCTAGCTGTCGGTGAGTGGGGACGCTATATCATAAACCTGGCAGTTTAGCGTATCTAGTAGATATACGAGAGGGAATGCTCAACTAAAATGCTCAACTTTAAAATAACAAGAAAATATATTTTTCTACAAACAAAACATGATTGAGGAAATTAGTAGTGTTTGGTCCGACAGTCTTCCTGGAAAGAACACTTAATACTACTTTCCTGTGTGTAGTTTTTGTCTCTAAATACTGGTGTAAATTCTAATAAAAAAAGTGAGATTGAAAGATTGATTGAAAACACTTTATTGCACAACATAAGAGAAAAAAAAAGATACAATGATTAAGGAAGTTGTACATATAGGCGGTCTTATCGCTAACAAGCGATCTCTTCCAGACAAGTTTTATAAAATAAAGAAAGAACCAGTATAAAACAAATATATTTAACTAGCTGTTTCCTTCACCCGCGTGGACAACGTTTCTATGACTTTTCGAGGGAACGCAGTGCGTGAGCCGCTTGCGTAAAAAAAGTAGCCTACTAATCTGTTCTTTCTACCAAATTTGAGCCAGATCCGTTCAGTAGTTTTTGCGTGAAGAAGTAACAAACATACACACTCACAAACTTTCGCCTTTATAATATTAGAGGTAGTGTGAAGTGTGATAACAATTTCTGTACCGTAGTCGGGTAACAGATAGTTACAAAAAGGTAGGTACTACCAAGGTACTTACTTCATAATAATTTAAATAAATATTTACATAGTTACGGTCATCATCAAATTAATCAACCCTCTATTACCTGTCGATACCTCAGCGTCGTCGACTCGTCTGCCGAAGGTGGCCCCGAAGCGTGGGGGACCATAAGGGGGCACGAAGAGTCCTTGGGGCCAAAGCGACTCCGGATCAGGCGAGTCCACCTTGTACGGTGACGGTGGCAACACGGGCAAAGGGATTTCTGAAGGAAAAATTATGAAGGAAAGTATTAAAATTGGCCTATTTTGGGAAATGATTTACATCATTACCGGGTAAAAATCAATAATACGTAGTCTTAATACTGTGGTTAGGTTAAATTACTACTCTATATCTTGTGGTAAATAAGATGGACGTCTTTAATTACTTTTTGACGAAGTTTTATCTGGTCTTATCGGCCTGGTGCCTACGTGGAAGCCGTATTGTAGAATCCGCCGGTTTCCAGAACAGCGCGCCGAACAACGCCAGATTGTAAAATGGCGGAACTTTTAATGCGGCGACATCACGTTCAGTCGGATTGCAATTCGGCTGAAAGAAAGTACGCCGTATTGTATGAGGCGCCGCTTTTTGTAAAAACTACTGAGTAACATATTTTAAATGAGCGAGCGAAGCTAGCGATGTTAGTTTTGGTCAGGTTTGATTGATTGTACAGTCAAAGAGCTTCGCAGAATGCTTTGCAGAAAAGGAAATCATCAGGTTTATTCGGAGTTTTTTTATAGTTAACATAGCGGCGCAGAATCCGCCGCTTCACAAACGTCGCCGTTATACATTCCGACGCCATTTAGCGCGCCATTTTAAAAACCGACACTTACGTCAAGGTTACCTACCTACTGTGAAAGACTAAGATATATAATGGTGTCGATTCGGTGTAACACGATTTAACTTATGTGACAGGACTAAACTAAATTTAAGCATTCTATCCTTGTCTTTTCGATACAGAAAGTAAAAGGCGAAATGCATAAATTTAGTTTAATCCTGTCAAATAAGTTAAGTCGTGTTACACCGAATTGACACCATTACCTACCAAATCTAGAACTCTACCTTTATACGTTATGCCTTTCCTTTTCAAACAAAAAGCTTTTATTTAACTTGCAATGTTTGTATGTATGTATGTATGTTTGTGGTGTAACATCAACGTGCAGTCATACTTTTAGGTGGGCTTGTACTCATCAAACTGAACAACTTTTGTTCTACGAATTTGCTGAAAGCGCAATTTTTTTTGGATATTTCATACAAATCGGTCAGCTGTTTGGGCGCTTTAGTATGAAAATTACATAAAAATTTACGCGATTTCAGCAAAGTTGTAGGTCAAAATTTGTTAAATTTGATCGGTAAAAGCCCACCTTAAAGTATCGCTACACCTTTATGTGTCTGTTCCAATAAAAAATCAAAACGTAAAAACAGCATCAACTGTTTTATCTCTAAATGTGATGTTTGTATTAAATAAAAAAAATTCGAGCGAGACCTAAATACAGTACTCGCATATGATGTGTAACATGTGACAAAATACTTTAGGTTAGTTAGATTTGATGACGATATTGTACCTGGGTGGCGGATCTGACAGTAACGAAAAAAACCGACCAAGTGCGAGTCGGACTCTCGTAAAGTAGAATTCCGCGCGTTCGCGACTTCCTGTTACACATTTCCGTCCCATTTCACGAAATCACTCCCACAAATTGCAAAAACCGACCAAGTGCGAGTCGGACTCTCGTAAAGTAGAATTCCGCGCTTTCGCGACTTCCTGTTACACATTTCCGTCCCACAACTGTTTTATCTCTAAATGTGATGTTTGTATTAAATAAAAAAAATTCGAGCGAGACCTACAGTACTCGCATATGATGTGTAACATGTGACAAAATACTTTAGGTTAGTTAGATTTGATGTCGATATTGTACCTGGGTGGCGGATCTGACAGTAACGAAAAAAACCGACCAAGTGCGAGTCGGACTCTCGTAAAGTAGAACTCCGCGCTTTCGCGACTTCCTGTTACACATTTCCGTCCCATTTTCGTGAAATCACTCCCACAAATTGCAAAAACCGACCAAGTGCGAGTCGGACTCTCGTAAAGTAGGATTCCGCGCTTTCGCGACTTCCTATTACACATTTCCGTCCCATTTCACGAAATCACTCCCACAAATTGCAGGAAAGCGAGAGCAAAGATGTTACACATCAAAAATAAATAAACGGCAACTTGTATAAGGCATAATATAATACCTAAATCAACTTCAATATAAGAGCGCGCGGCAGATCACCTATGCGTTGGTCTGACCAAATAAAAAAACCGTCAATGGTCCACTACACGAATGTACCAGGAAGGCAGCGGCGAGAGGAATGGCGACTAATCGGGAAGCGCGACACCACGAGCACTCTTCCAAGAGTGAGCGACGAAGAAAAAGAAGAACTTCGCTTTAGTTACTTTGTCACTTGATTAATTTTATAAAGCTGCTATTTTTTAAATACTAAGATGTTCGATATTACTTGCCAACCTATTAATTATGGTACCCACTTTCGCTATTTTTAAAAGTTCATTTAAGGGTCCCCAGGAGGCTCGAGTTTCCATAAAAAGGTGTTGCGCTTTAATACAAAAACTTTAGACCGGGTAGAATCCAAACTTTGCAAATATATTGAGTAGACATATATTGATGTTTGTAATTAGTTTTCATCGTAGTAAAGAACCCCGTTCCAAAAGTATGGAAAATGTGGTTTCAGTTAAATATTCTGAGATTTTGATATAATATAGATTTTAACGTCCTGAACAAAAGTCTCTATGGGTACTACCACTGTTGCCGAGTCCCTTTCAGAGTTACGACTGATTTTGTATCAGACAACAAATCATTAATTAGATGCAATTACCAACTATTTATTTAAACAATTGACTCTTATTAATTAAATAAGATTTAACGAGTAACACTATTTTTCTTTCATTATACCCGTTATTAATAGTTTGTTTTGTCTGGTATTACTGTAATAATATGCGTGCATTAAAATGCACAAAAATATGTTCCAATGATCTGTGTGTCGTTGTAATAAGAACTTCGTAAAATATTTACGAAACGATTTATTTTGCACTTGAGAAAGACGCTGGAGGTGTCATATTACTGATATTACTGTCACTGTGACAAGGTGCGAATTGGTACTAGAGTCGATTTCCTTGAGGGTACAAAATCAGTCGTAACTCTGAAAGGGACTCGGCAACAGTGGTAGCCCCCATAGAGACTTTTGTTCAGGACGTTAAAATCTATATTATATCATAATCTCAGAATATTTAACTGAAACCACTTTTTCCATACTTTTGGTACGGGGTTCTTTAAACAATAACTAAACGAAGGCTTAAGTTGTATTGTACTGAAAGTTTGATCTTGCTCTTATTTTTTCTCGTTTTATTAGTACATCGAAAACTATTACGAAAACTAATTCGTTAAGTGTCTTCTCAATATATTTTCAAAGTTTGGATTCAATCCGGCATGTACTTTTTGTATTAAAGCGGAACTACGTTTTTATGGAAACTCGAGGCTTCTGGGGACCCTTAACTTGCAATGTTTGTAAGTATGTATGTATGTTCCTATGTTTGTTTAGTTCAAATCTTGCGATCGATTTTAGAGCTACTTCCAGGGGTCCTTTTAAGCTGAAATTTTGAATGAAGCCGTATTCCCGGTGACAATAAATCCTTTTGGTATTTTGAAGTAGATCTGATTATGAGGTGGAATCAAGGTCCCAGAATTGTCTTTTATTTTCAATAGAATCGTATGAAACACATTCTTTTTTGAGTTTGGAACCGTTATACTTTACTTCAAATAAAAAAATTACTTGACTTTTTTAACATAAAAACTCTTTTCAAATAACAGCTTGTACCAAAAAGCTTCTAGGTTTATTGAAAATAATTAATCCTATATTACGGTTACTTATATAGAATAGTTCGATGTAGTTACAGATAGCATTAGTGCTAAAGTGGTCACAGCACTCGTACCAAAACCGTTGCCACACTGTCGAAAGTGTCTCAGGGACAAACGGATTTGATTGTGCATACAAGGTGCCTGCCTACCTTTGAAATTGTTCTGCACCCATGGCGCCACTTGATAGGAAGCGCGGTGAGCCCTGTCCTCTTCGTTGAAGGGTATCGACGGTCTCATGCGAGGGTATCCCCCGATTCGGTTGCTCGACAAAGGTTCTGAAGTAAGAAAAGAATATCATCAGCTTATTGATTGATGTATGTGTCTGTGTACATGTGTACACATACAATCATTGCTGTTTTTATTTTTTGATTGATCATCATCATCATATCAGCTCATATACGTCTCCACTGAGAGGCTCCAGCCTACCCTGAATTAGGGCGATAGGGCTTTAGTCGACCACGCGGGCCCAGTGTAGTTTGGTCGACTTCACACACAACCTTCGAGTTTCTTCGCAGGCGTTTGCAGGTTTCCTCGCTATGTTTTCCTTCACCGCAAGAGCATCGGATAAACGTACACATGAACACATTTTTTTATGTGTGAAGTCGACCCTTCACACACAACCTTCGAGTTTCTTCGCAGGCGTTTGCAGGTTTCCTCGCTATGTTTTCCTTCACCGCAAGAGCATCGGATAAACGTACACATGAACACATTTTTTTTTTCAAGTTTTTTTTACAGTTCTCCGCGTTATTATTATACATATATTTGCCAAATTTCAGCTCTTAGCTACTTATAGTTTAGGAGCTAGGCCGCGGACAGACAGACGGACAGACAGGACGAAACTATAAGGGTTCCTTGTTGTACTACTGAACCCTAAAAAAGTACGACAGAGATAGTTCAAGCGTACTCTTGCGCAAATTCCATCGGCTCAATTGGATTCTATGTTTGAAAAGATGTCAGAGTGTAGTGAAAAGTTTTTAAGATTTTCGTTCTAACAGTTCTTTCTTGCAATCTTTCTTCAATCAGCGTTGTTTTCCACAGAAAATTCAAATGTTCACGCATTTAAGGTCGCGAGTAGTTGCTAGTGTAGAATATTACCTATTGTGACAAAAATAATGGGAACTGGGGATAAAAACCCTCACGGAATTTGCCACATACGATACGTACGATTTAGAGGTTCAGGCCTAAATGGAGTTTGAAGAAAAAAATATTATGGGGTAAATTAGAATAAATATATTTTATGATTTTTTTCCTAAAAAGAAGGAACAATAAACAATATGACCAACAATATGAACAATATACAATGGTTGACCGTGTAGACAATTAAAAACAATGACCTAATATATTTATGGAGAATTTACGGAAATAAATTTAAGGTTACAATTTTATCTGTATATAAAATGGTTATTTTATAGTATGCCGGCAGGCAACGATCGTCACCGTCCCTTTGGTACTTAAATAAGTTACTAAGTTTAAAATTTCAGTTTGATCTGAATTACCCTATCTTTTTAACAAAATATGTATCAGATACAAAACACTTTTAAAATTTAAAATAAATAACTAATGGTCAGAAACTGGAAACAGGAAATCTTCTAGGTCGGCGGAAAGGTCAGAGAGTCAGAGAGTCGCTCGGGATAAGATAAAATAAATTCACTTCCCTTATGGCGAGCAGCTGGGCGGGCAGTAGAAAGGAGTGGCTGGTGATCAGCACTGCTCCATCCCGGGATTAATCCTTTATTGTAAAACTTCGGGGACGTCAACCTCGTAGGGGCTGGATGAAACCCTACGGAGATATAACAATGTAATTCGCCGCAGAACCAA
Source organism: Coleophora flavipennella (assembly GCA_947284805.1). Classification (NCBI taxonomy): domain Eukaryota; kingdom Metazoa; phylum Arthropoda; class Insecta; order Lepidoptera; family Coleophoridae; genus Coleophora; species Coleophora flavipennella. The sequence goes on along the minus strand of OX369264.1, from coordinate 14,334,919 downwards.
AAATACACGCAAAGCGGTTTCCTTATACAAATTACTTACCACAGAATAAAATTGTGGGCCTCAATAACGACTTATAAAACAATTTATCAAAAAAAAATTTAAATTCGCATCTGTAGACGGGATCACGGTCAACCTTTTGTTTTTCTTGTCAAAAAATAACAACAATTTTCAAATTCAAATACCATAGAGCAACGACAACAAAAAAGAATTTAATTATGAAACGCGACAAAAGAGATCGGCTCGAAACGATAGTTAGCGTTTCAAAATACCCACAAACTCACAAAAAAAAGGCGAGAAGTCCAAAAATTTTTTGAAATTTGGACAACCCTATGGACGTTGGACAGCCCTGAAGAAGCAAAAAATAAAAACTCTCTAAGTAACTAGTTAACTACGAACGTTTACTTGAAGCTGGTAGAAATTGACATTTATACACGAACGTACACATACAAACGGCAAAAACTCCATCTAAAAGTGAACCAACTTAATAACCCCAACAACACACTAGTGTTAAGGGATCGCTATGCACAGCCTAAAATAGTCAACTAATGCCGAAAGAGCATAACTAAACAACTAATTAAAACTAGATAGTATAAAGAGAGAACGAAGAAGGAAAAAAGGAGCACTCCGCACAATAGGCAAGTAGGGCTGTCAAGCTTAACACATCTCGAGGGAAAAAACCCCAGAACTAGTAAAACATTAAAGACCAGTAGGGTTGTCAAAAACTGAAAAACTTGCGAAACATAGTCGGTTACGCCAGCGAAAATGTGGACAAAAACGGTAAAGGCGGATGCGTGAAAATCCGACTCACGGATAAAATTAACACCGGAAGTCTGAAACGCGATACGCAAGAGTCTAAAGGGACAACTCTACCGAAAAATAGGCCATTTGAGGTAAGACAAGGGCAAGATTAATGAAAGAAATTTGAAAAATGGGAAATTGTTATAAGACCTCAAGAAATCTAAACAATACTGCGGAATACAGAAACGTTGTCACATAAAAGTGAACAGGGTACGCCAAAAATTTAAGGAGTACCTCGCAAAGCAACGCGTAAAAATATTCCAAACAGTAACCCTTAAAGATTTTTTCCTTAAAACAACGTTAAATAATCGTGAACTAAAAGTAAGTCTGTCCCGACTTTCAATTGAAAGAAATCTAGAGTCTGGCCATTGACTACTTAAATTAAAAATTCTCTTGGAATCGTAAGGGTATGCACCGGCAAAAACAACTCAACAACACGTAAGCAATTATCCGAAAGAGGTATAATGCCAATAAGCCGGGAAAAAACGACCCGTGTGAAGAGAAGCAAAAAAAATACCGTGCATACAAACAAAAATAAACCTTACGTTTCAAGGAAAACTGCACGATTAAATTAAGTAAGGGTCTTGAGGAATTAAAACTTGAACCATAACATCCGGAAAACGGATACACCCACGAACGACAAAAAAACGGGTTCGTTAGGGAAAGATTAAAGGCAGAAAAGGGGATAAAAACATTAGTTCGGGCGCCATAAATATGTGACAAAAATAATGGGAACTGGGGATAAAAACCCTCACGGAATTTGCCACATACGATACGTACGATTTAGAGGTTCAGGCCTAAATGGAGTTTGAAGAAAAAAATATTATGGGGTAAATTAGAATAAATATATTTTATGATTTTTTTCCTAAAAAGAAGGAACAATAAACAATATGAACAATATACAATGGTTGACCGTGTAGACAATTAAAAACAATGACCTAATATATTTATGGAGAATTTACGGAAATAAATTTAAGGTTACAATTTTATCTGTATATAAAATGGTTATTTTATAGTATGCCGGCAGGCAACGATCGTCACCGTCCCTTTGGTACTTAAATAAGTTACTAAGTTTAAAATTTCAGTTTGATCTGAATTACCCTATCTTTTTAACAAAATATGTATCAGATACAAAACACTTTTAAAATTTAAAATAAATAACTAATGGTCAGAAACTGGAAACAGGAAATCTTCTAGGTCGGCGGAAAGGTCAGAGAGTCAGAGAGTCGCTCGGGATAAGATAAAATAAATTCACTTCCCTTATGGCGAGCAGCTGGGCGGGCAGTAGAAAGGAGTGGCTGGTGATCAGCACTGCTCCATCCCGGGATTAATCCTTTATTGTAAAACTTCGGGGACGTCAACCTCGTAGGGGCTGGATGAAACCCTACGGAGATATAACAATGTAATTCGCCGCAGAACCAAAAATACACGCAAAGCGGTTTCCTTATACAAATTACTTACCACAGAATAAAATTGTGGGCCTCAATAACGACTTATAAAACAATTTATCAAAAAAAAATTTAAATTCGCATCTGTAGACGGGATCACGGTCAACCTTTTGTTTTCTTGTCAAAAAATAACAACAATTTTCAAATTCAAATACCATAGAGCAACGACAACAAAAAAGAATTTAATTATGAAACGCGACAAAAGAGATCGGCTCGAAACGATAGTTAGCGTTTCACTATTTACAAACGCAAAGGAACTCTATTGATTCTTACTTCTTGAATTCCTTAAAGAGCCTTTCGAAGGTTGCTTCTGTGACCATCGCCTTCCCCCGTGTGGTATCGGATCGCCCACACCGTGGGTGAAACTCTTGGCTGGAGTGTTCACTGTGATGTGTGAGGAGAACTGGGATCCTGCTGTCGCCTGCATCGTAGAATGCACCACGAGGATCAGCAGACTGAGCAGGCTGCTAAATTGGCCACCTGATATTCTCTGGAAAAAATAATAATTATATAAATAACTTGTCCTGGTCCTTGCACCTGGCGGATGCTGTCTTTGGGTGAATCTCTATGGTACAGGCAGAGATTACCCGCTAGGTGTACACATCTAAACACATTAGAATATCTCGTAGGGGCCTCTGCGTGTTGGATCTGTATCCCCACGTACGCCTTCCAAAGTACCGGCCTTTTAAAAAGCCGAGTTTAAAAAATCAGAGATAAAAATAAATAATAATAATAAATATTCTGGGACAAATGACACATGGTCATCTGGCCCCAAAGTAGGATTCCCTGTGTTATGGGTACCAGAGACTGATATACATACTTATATACATTTAAATACATACATATATAGATCAATAGAATAGATAAAACGTCGGTGGCTCAACCGGTAACGACTCGGTCCATCTAACCGAAGGTACCGGGTTCAAATCTGGACGGCCAATGTACCAATGAGTTTTTTAAAAACTTACGTACATATCATTACCGATTGCTTTAACGATGAAGGAAAACATCGTGAGGAAACCTGCACAGGCCTGCGAAAAAACTCGAAGGTTGTGTGTGAAGTCGACCAACCCGCACTGGGCCCGCGTGGTCGACTAAGGCCTAATCACCCTGATTCAGGATAGGCTCGAGCCCCTCGGTGGGGACGTATATGAGTTGTTATAATAATAATAAAAAAATATATAGATATTTAACACCCAGACACTTGCCCTGATATTTGCCCTGGGTGGGGATCGAACCCACAACCCTCGGGTCAGTAGTCAAAGATAACTATGCTGCAATTTGCTCAATATTGATTTAAAAAGTACTGCCCGAATTGGCTCCACCTTAGATCCCATAAATT